>CM061189.1:0-5000000 GCA_030763345.1 Mythimna separata
ATTGGCAAAGGAGTACAAAATTGCAGCAGTTGCAATCGAAAAGACCAAAACCACCTCCGAGCTGGATGAAATAACATCGAAACTGACGAAGACCATCAAAAAGGCTTGCGAGCTAGCAATGCCAATAAAGAAGAAAAGGGAATCGCTTACCCTACCATGGTGGTCGGAGGAACTTGGGAGGCTGAAGAAGGAAGTCACCACGAGGAAGCGTAGAATCCGATGTGCAGCACCCGCCCGAAGATCGAAGGTCATCAGAGAGTACCTGGAACTGAAAAGAGAGTATGAATTACAGGCAGCAAAAGCCCAAACCGAATCCTGGAAAGAGTTTTGCTGCAAGCAGGATAGAGAAGGGGTTTGGGAAGGTATATACCGAGTTATAGGGAGGACTACGCGCAGAGAAGAGGATATGCCAATGGTGAAGGACGGGAAGGCGATGGATGCAAAGGGCTCCGTAAAGTGGATCACAGAGACTTTTTACCCGGAGGACCTACCTAACTCAGACGATGATTATCATCGTCGAGTTAGGATAGAGGCCGGAAAAGTAAACACTGAGAATCAAAGCGGGAGCGATGATCCACCCTTCACGATGGCAGAACTTAAAGACGCAACGGCATCCTTTAACCCGAAGAAAGCCCCGGGAGTAGATGGCCTCACCGCTGATATTTGCAGCCAGGCCATAAGCTGTGAACCGGAAGCCTTCCTTGCCCTGATTAACCAATGCCTGGCACACGGCCATTTTCCACGGGAGTGGAAGGAGGCCACGGTCGTAGTGTTAAGAAAACCCGGCAAAAGCGACTACTCAACGCCGAAAGCACATAGACCGATAGGCCTTCTGCCTATACTGGGAAAAATATACGAAAAGATGCTGGTGGCCCGACTCAGGTTCTACATCCTGCCGAGGATGAGTACTCGCCAGTATGGATTCATGCCACAGAGGAGTACCGAGGACTCCCTCTATGTCCTAATGCAGCACATCCGCAACAAACTAAAACAAAAAAGGATTGTTTCTTTAGTATCATTGGACATAGAGGGAGCCTTCGATAGCGCCTGGTGGCCGGCAATCAGGATCCGACTGGCTGAGGAAGAGTGTCCGGCGAACCTGAGAAGGGTCATAGACAGTTATCTAAGCGATAGGAAAGTCAGGGTCCGGTATGCCGGTGAAGAATTCACCAAGACCACCAGTAAGGGATGTGTGCAGGGCTCGATAGGGGGCCCCATTTTCTGGAATTTACTCCTGGACCCGCTCCTGAAGAGGTTGGAACAAATGGGATACCACGTGCAGGCGTTTGCGGACGACGTCGTGCTTGTCTTCGATGGTGAGACCGCAGTCGAGATTGAGGCAAGAGCCAATGCCGCCCTCGACCATGTTCGGGCGTGGGGTGCTCGAAATAAGCTCAAGTTCGCACCGCAGAAAACCAGCGCAATGACAATTACCAAGAAACTTAAATACGACACACCACGCCTGAGCATGGGAGGGGTCGACATAGCAATGGCCAGGGAGATCAAGCTGTTAGGGGTCACCATCGACGACAAGCTGACATTTAACACCCACATTTCCAACGTCTGCCGGAAGGCCATAGCTGTACACAAACAGCTTAGTAGGGCGGCAAAGGTGAGTTGGGGATTGAACCCGGAGGTCATCAAGACAATATATATAGCGGTAGTCGAGCCGATCATCTTGTATGCCGCCAGTGTATGGGCACCGGCGGCGAGCAAACTGGGAGTGGCCAAGCAGTTGGCCGCCGTGCAACGCGGTATTGCACAGAAAATGTGTAAAGCCTACCGTACTGTCTCCCTGAATTCCGCCATGCTGCTGGCTGGGATACTCCCCCTGGACCTCAGAGTTCGCGAGGTGGCTTCGCTCTACGAAGCCAAGAAGGGAGTCCCCCAGCCAGTGCTGAGGGATAGGGAGGTGGAACGGATGGCATCCGCACTGGAGACTCCACACCCTGCTCGGCGTATTGATCTGGAGTTCGCGAGCCTGGTGGACCGTGATCAGGTGGAGGCCAGCGCCAACCTGGAAGTAAGAATTTTTACAGATGGGAGTAAAATAGGGGGGCGCGTCGGTGCCGCCCTATCCATATGGAGGGGCGACGCCGAGGCGCGAACTGTCAGGTTGGCGCTGCCAGACTACTGCACGGTTTACCAGGCGGAGCTCCTGGCAATATGCCGAGCAACTAAGGAGATCCGGAAGCAATCGGCGGCCAGCTTCGGGGTCTACAGCGACTCCATGGCGGCTCTCCAGACAGTGAAAAACCACAGCTGCCTTCACCCCCTAGCGGTCGAAGCCAGGGATAACCTAACAGCCATATCCCACCAGAACAAGTTAGTTCACTTGTTCTGGATTAAGGCGCACGCAGGGTTTGAGGGCAACGAGAGGGCGGATCAGCTGGCAAAGGAAGCCGCCATGGATAGCAAGAGGAAGCCCGACTACGACTCGTGCCCGATCTCATTCATCAAGCGACACATTCGTGTGCAGACGCTTGATGAATGGAATCGGAGGTACACCACGGGTCGGACGGCCTCAGTAACCAGGATGTTCTTCCCGGATGCAGTGGCGGCATACAGGATAATCGCCAAAATAGAAACCAATAAATTAACTACGCAGATCTTGACGGGGCACGGTGGGTTCTCTGAATACTTGAACCGATTCAAGTGTAAGGAGAGCCCATCGTGCATCTGTGACCCCGCGGCGGACGAATCAATACCCCACCTGCTGGTCGATTGTCCGGTGTTTGCGGCTGAGCGGTACAGGGTAGAAAAGGAAATTGACATAGAAATAAGCAAGGAAAATATAAAGATAATCATGGAAAGCAAACACAGAAGTGTATTTTTAAATTACTGTGTTAAAATTTGTAAAATTGTTATTAATAGAAATAAGACAAGATAATACTATGCTTCACGTATATTGTATTATATAATAGTGTAAGCATAGAAATAAGAATAGATTAAGAAATTGTATATATAATAAGGAAAATAGCAGTAATTAATGTATTAAGAACTAGAATAAGAATAATAATAAGTTAGCAATAAGTAGAAAAGGTAATTGATTAAGGAAAACTAATGTCAACGGAAAAATTAAAAACCAATAAGACCAGTATTATTTTCCCCTGATAATAGATATAATAAAGAACAAATAAAGTAAAAGATAGACAGTAAATAAGCATAGGGAAATGGGAGTCCCACCCATACGGAATGTAAGAGGACGAATGAAAGAAAGAAACAGTATGCAGGATGAAAGTGCGAGAAGCATAATTGATAGAACTGGAATGAAAGAGGATAGATTATTAAGGTCTCCGAGAGCTAAGTCGGAGGAGATAGTTCGATAAAAAAAAAAAAAAAAAAAAAAAAAAAAAAAAAAAAAAAAAAAAAAAAACCTAACCTAACCTAACCTAACCTAACCTAACCTAACCTAACCTAACCTAACCTAACCTAACCTAACCTAACCTAACCTAACCTAACCTAACCTAACCTAACCTAACCTAACCTAACCTAACCTAACCTAACCTAACCTAACCTAACCTAACCTAACCTAACCTAACCTAACCTAACCTAACCTAACCTAACCTAACCTAACCTAACCTAACCTAACCTAACCTAACCTAACCTAACCTAACCTAACCTAACCTAACCTAACCTAACCTAACCTAACCTAACCTAACCTAACCTAACCTAACCTAACCTAACCTAACCTAACCTAACCTAACCTAACCTAACCTAACCTAACCTAACCTAACCTAACCTAACCTAACCTAACCTAACCTAACCTAACCCAAAATCAAAATTTGACTTATTTTAATGACAATTTTAAATTTAATTTATATATATTGACTTTTTTTTAAACTTTTATTAAACTGATATTATTTATTGACAATTTTGTATTTTATGAATAATTATTTTGACCAATAGACGGCCGTTATATTCCCCCTTTACAGGAATAAAACGCAATTGACTGTATTTTATTTAATAATTTTACCTGAATTACCCTTCACTCCTCCATCATGTTCCTCTCCAGGACCCCTGCCAAGAAGGCTTCAGCGGTCCCCACTGTCTCTCCACCGACCGCGACACTCTCCATCACCTCTGAGGGAGAGTTTTCCCCTCCCAGTGCTTCAACTCAAGCCTCCAATGTGAGGCGAAGCATTGGAGAGTGGGAAAATGGGAAGATGGCGGAGTCTCAGCCCCTCCCGCCGGCGGCCGCTAAATCACCCAAGAAGGTGGCCCCCATAATAACGGCTTCTCAGAGGTCGCGGCGCGCTGCATCCCAGGCAGAAAGCAGGGCAGTAGCGCGCCGGGCTTCCACCGAGGCCACAGGGGCAACACCGGGCACGAGCCAGAACCAGCTTAGCAAACCCACCGATCGGGTGACCGAGGCTCGCATCTGCCTTCTGCGCGCGAAGTCGCATCTCAATGACTCGCGCAATTTGAGGGCAGATCTGAAAGTCGGGATCACCCAATCGGTGGAACGGTTGTATCAGCTGGTGAAGGAAGAGGCAGCGGCCGCGGGAAAGGCGAAAGGGGCTGAGATACTGGGGACGGAAGCCATTACGGCAGCACCTCCGCCAGAAGCGCCCAGGAGCTTCCCAGAGGTTGACACGCTGCTCGCTTCATTAGCGGAGCATAGCGCGCTAGTGAAGGAGAGCAGCGAGAAGATGGAGAAGCTGCAGCGAGCGATGGAGAGACAGGGGGATATAATAGAGAAGACAGTCACCTATGCGAGTGTGGCGGCGGGTCCACCGAAAAGGCAGACCCCAGGAAGGACCGCGCTGCACTCCATAGTGGTGACTTCCAGGGACGAGGATGATTCTGGAGAGGTTGTTTTTAAAAAAGTTAGGGAGGCAGTTAGAGCCAAGGATGGGGGGGTGGAAGTGGAGAATGTGCGAAAGGCCAAGGACAGGAAAGTTGTCATGGGATGTAGGAATGCACAGGAAAGGGACAAGGTTAAGGAGAGGTTAAGGAAAGCAGGAGACCACCTCGTTGTCGAGGACGTGAAAAACAAGGACCCGCTGTTGGTATTCCGCGGCGTTCTCCGCATTCACTCCGATGAGGAACTGCTGGAGGCGCTGCGGAACCAAAACCGAGATGTCTTTCACGGCCTCGACAACGGGGAGGACAGAATGATAGTAAAATATAAGAGGAATGCGCGGAACCCCCAAACCCATAACGTGGTCATTAGCACGTCCCCTGCTGTCTGGAACCGGATGCTCGACAAGGGAAGAGCGCGTATAGATCTCCAGACCGTCTTCGTCGACGACCAGTCGCCACTGGTGCAATGCACTAGGTGCTTGGGATATGGGCATAGTCGGCGGCTCTGTAAAGAACCAGCCGACTCATGCAGCCACTGTGGAGGCCAGCACCTACGTGCCGAATGTGCCCAGTGGCTTAAGGCTGAGACACCTAAGTGCCTAAACTGTGTCAAGGCGAAGATGGAGAGATCCGACCATATCGCGTTCAACCCCGAGTGTCCTGTTCGAGTCAGGTGGGACAGGCTGGCACGTGCGTCCGTCGCCTACTGCTAAGGTGGTCCCGGGGAACACACTGCCGCACAAGATACTCCAGGTTAACCTTCAGAGGAAGAGGTTGGCGACTCAAGAGCTTATGCTTGAGGCCGAGCAGCGCAAAGCCGCTGTAGCGCTGATCCAGGAACCCTACGTTGGCAATGCAAAAAGGATGGGCGGGACCAGAGGTGTCCGAATCTACCAGAGCACCGGCCAAGGAGACGGGACTGTCAAAGCGGCAATAGCCGTTTTCGACTCAAAGCTTGCCGTTAGACAGTACCCAGAACTCACCACGAACAACATCGTCGTGGTGGGGATCCAAACCGGTGCCTGGAGACTAACTCTGGTCTCGTTCTACTTTGAGCCAGATCAGCCCTTAGGGCCATACCTGGACAGCCTCAGAAAGGTGGAAAGCGAGACCGGCCCGCATAAGCTCATCATGGGTGGAGACGCCAACGCCTGGAGTGTCTGGTGGGGCAGTAGTGAGACGAATAGCAGAGGCGACGAGATGCTGGGGGCTCTCGATCAGCTTGGACTACAGATTCTGAACAGAGGGGAAACTCCAACCTTCGACGTAGTTCGTGGTAACAGGCGTTACACGAGCTGCGTCGATGTCACAGCCTGCACAGCGGACATGCTGACGGTGACCGACGGCTGGCGGGTCATAGATGACCTGACGGGTTCGGACCACAACGGCATAGAGTTCGACGTTCTTCTCGAAAAGTCTGTGGGTATCACGGTCAACCGGACTACCAGGATCTACAACACCCGGAAAGCAAATTGGGCGCAGTTTCGTAAGAAACTGCGCCTAATTAAGCAAGAAAGGCAGGACCTTGCTGTCGATGATATCGACAGCAGGGACAAAGTGGACCTGGTAGTCGAGGGACTTACTGCGGCGGTGCAAACCGCCTGCAATTGCGTGATGCCCAAAAAGAAGAACGTCGAAAAGTTAGCCGTGCCGTGGTGGTCGGACGAGCTCGCCAGTCTAAAGAGGCAAGTGGTCACTAAGAAGCGAAGGATTCGTTGTGCAGCGCCGGTTCGTAGACCAAAGGTTGTTGAGGAGTACCTAAAACAGAAAGCAGAATATGAGCGTGCAGTGGTCCAAGCAAAGATCGAGAGCTGGAAGGGGTTCTGCGAGAAGCAAGATAGGGAGGGCCTGTGGGAGGGCATATATAGGGTAATCCGTAGGACGGAGAAAAGGGAGGAAGATTTGCCGATGGTGAGGGATGGCCAAACCCTGGACCCAGAGGCTTCAGCGAGGTATCTGGCACAAACCTTTTACCCGGAAGATCGTCCGGAGGGGGATAACGAGGAGCACAGAAAGGTCCGGCAACGAGCCGAAGAGGTGAACGGGGGGAACCAAGGTGAACCCTGGGACCCTCCCTTCACACTCGACGAGCTAGAGCGCGCTGTCTCCTCGTTCAACCCCAAAAAAGCCCCCGGTTCCGACGGTCTGACGGCGGATATATGGGGCCACACGATCCGTCAAGACCCAGACATAGTTCTGCACTTGGTGAACAAGTGCCTGGCGCATGGATACTTTCCACGGTCCTGGAAAGAGGCAACTGTCGTCGTGCTCCGCAAACCCGCGAAAGATGACTATACCACCCCAAAGGCATACAGGCCGATTGGGCTTTTGCCTGTGCTCGGAAAGGTATTTGAGAAGATGGTCGTGGCCCGACTCAAGTTCTACTTGCTACCCAGGATGAGTACTCGCCAGTACGGATTCATGCCCCAGCGAAGCACCGAGGACTCCCTCTATACGCTAATGGGACACATTCGTGGCAAATTTAATGCTAAAAGGCTTGTCACGGTTGTGTCCCTGGATATAGAGGGAGCCTTCGACAGCGCATGGTGGCCGGCCATACGAGTCCGACTGGCTGAGGAAAAGTGTCCTGTGAACTTGAGACGGGTCATAGACAGCTACCTTTCCGAGAGGGTGGTAAAGGTCAGGTACGCGGGAGTGGAGTACGAATCCAGGACCGAGAAGGGATGCGTCCAGGGGTCAATCGGTGGTCCCATCTTTTGGAACCTTGTGCTGGATCCTCTGCTGAGGGCTCTGGAGTCAATGGGGGTCTATTGCCAGGCGTTTGCTGACGATATTGTCCTGGTGTTCGATGGGGAGACTGCGCTTGAAGTCGAAAGGGATGCCAATGTCGCTCTAGAGTACGTGCGAGCGTGGGGTGTCACGAATAAGCTTCGGTTTGCGCCGCATAAGACGAAGGCGATGCTGGTCACGCGCAAACTGAAGCATGACACCCCACGTCTCAAGATGGGCGGGGTAGACATTGGCATGTCTGACGAAATCAAGTTGCTCGGTCTCACCATCGACCACAAGTTGACATTCAACTCCCATGTCGCAAACGTCTGTTCCCGAGCCATCGGCATATATAAGCAGCTGTCGCGGGCTGCTCGGGTCAGTTGGGGTCTCCATCCAGAGGTTATCCGCTGCATCTACACGGCTGCAGTGGAGCCCATCATCCTGTACGCAGCGAGCGCGTGGTCGCCGGCCGCAAAGAAAGTCGGGTTGCAGAAAAAGTTGAACGCCGTCCAGAGGAGCTTCGCGCAGAAGTTGTGCCGAGCCTACCGCACGGTCTCCCTAAACTCAGCACTGGTGCTGGCTGGGATACTCCCTCTTGACCTCCGAATTCAGGAGGTAGCCTCATTATATGAGGCCAAGAGAGGGGTACCTCACCCAGCACTGGGAGACCGGGAGGTCGAGCGGGTGGCATCGGCACTAGAGATGCCACATCCGGCTGAGCAGAGGGCTATTGCACTGCGACGCCTGGTAGACGAGGAACAATACAATGAGCACCGCAACTTTGCGGTGCGTATCTTCACGGACGGCAGCAAGATTGAGGGCAAGGTCGGAGCCGCAGTGTCAGTGTGGACCGACCAGACAGAAGTCAAAGCCCTCAAGCTTGCTCTGCCGTCCTTCAGTACCGTCTACCAGGCTGAGCTTCTCGCCCTCTGCAAAGCAGCGAAGGAAGCCCTACGACGGTCCGAGACGGCGTTCGCTATTTACAGCGACTCCATGGCAGCTCTCCAAACAGTCGTGAACCCCGAAGCCCTCCATGTCCTCGCGGTAGAAACAAGGGACGCCATCCGCCGCAGCTGTGCCCAGAACAAGAGCGTCTCCTTGTTCTGGGTAAAAGCTCACGCGGGGCTGGAGGGTAACGAGAGAGCCGACTTGCTCGCGAAGGAGGCTGCCCTGAAGTCAAAGCGGCAACCCGACTACGACAAATGCCCGGTTTCATTCGTCAAGCGTATGATCCGTATGGAGACGCTCGACGAATGGAACCGGAGATATTGTGCAGGTGAAACGGCGGCCACCACAAAGGTGTTCTTCCCTTGTGCGATCGCTGCGTACAGGACGGTGCGAAGGATGGAGATGACGAAGGAGCTGACCCAAGCCCTAACAGGACACGGCGGGTTCTCCGAATACCTGACTCGCTTCAAGTGTAAAGAGAACCCGGCGTGTGCCTGCGACCCCGACAAGCAGGAGACAATCCTCCATCTCCTGACGGATTGCCCTATTTATGCCTCCCACAGATTTGAGTTAGAAAGTAGAACTGGGGAAAAAGTCACACAAGAAAACCTAAGCTTACTGATCGTAAATAAAAGGAACAGAGAAAAATTTCTAGAATTTGTTACCAAACTAGTGTCATCAGTAAATAGGAAAAACAAAACTTGAAAAGTGCAATACACCTCTCCTAAACTCTGATTTTATTTATTATTAACTTGATTTTAATTAATTTAAGCTGTGATATTTATTGTGATACATTTTATTGGAATCTTTTAATTGTTTTTTATTTTATTGCATATGTATTTTAAACTATTGAATAATTTTATTGTAATCTTTTTATTGTTTTTATTTATTGCATATGTATTTTACACGAAAGATTATTTTATCTATGATTCTACAAGATTGAACTATAGTTTGAGACCAAAATAAAAAATTTGTTAAAGAATCAGCCTACAGCCCAAGAAACGTCCCTGCGAAAAGTACAGGCAGGGGGCCTTTCGCATGGCAGGAGTGGGTTTTTAGCCGGTAAGAGTCCGGCACTACCCAGACTGCCCTACCAGTGGGGCAGTCTGGGTGTCCATGAGGATTTTCCCACTCCTGCCACAATTTAAAAAAAAAAAAAAAAAAAAAAAAAAAAAAAAAAACCTAACCTAACCTAACCTAACCTAACCTAACCTAACCTAACCTAACCTAACCTAACCTAACCTAACCTAACCTAACCTAACCTAACCTAACCTACCCACCTACCTACCTACCCACCTACCCACCTACCCACCTACCCACCTACCCACCTACCCACCTACCCACCTACCCACCTACCCACCTACCCACCTACCCACCTACCCACCTACCCACCTACCCACCTACCCACCTACCCACCTACCCACCTACCCACCTACCCACCTACCCACCTACCCACCTACCCACCTACCCACCTACCCACCTACCCACCTACCCACCTACCCACCTACCCACCTACCCACCTACCCACCTACCCACCTACCCACCTACCCACCTACCCACCTACCCACCTACCCACCTACCCACCTACCCACCTACCCACCTACCCACCTACCCACCTACCCACCTACCCACCTACCCACCTACCCACCTACCCACCTACCCACCTACCCACCTACCCACCTACCCACCTACCTACCTACCCACCTACCTACCTACCCACCTACCTACCTACCTACCTACCTACCTACCTACCTACCTACCTACCTACCCACCTACCCACCTACCCACCTACCCACCTACCCACCTACCCACCTACCCACCTACCCACCTACCCACCTACCCACCCTTCTGACTGTCTCCTAGTCGGTTAAGGTTAGAGAGATGACAGTGAGAAGAAACAATGAATAAGTATATCTATTCTAATATGAAGTTCTTTTACAGAAAAACACAAAAACTACACAACAATAACAAGCCATTTTGCACTTCATTCTACTTATCCATAACAGAGGGCACAGACTGTTATATCTGGGGCAAAACAATGTGGTAAAATGCTGCTGAGGCTTGGTTTTGATAGTATGTTTGATTATCGTTCTATAGACAAGTAGTTCTGTAAAGTAGGAGCCAAGGTGAACAGGCTCCTTGTGGCAGTGAACACACACTCGTGTTGTGGTGGCGTTGAATTCCACCAGATTGGCTTCATCCAGGAAATACTGTTTACTCAGGCTAGCATGCGTTACACTAAATCTATACTAATATTATAAAGCGGAAGAGTTTGTTTGTTTATTTTTTTTTCTTTTTTTTTTCATTCTTTTACTGTTAGATAGCCCATTTATTCAGAAAGGTTATAGGCTATATAACATCACACTAGGGCTAATAGGAGCGAAGCAGTAACCAAAAATGCGTGTGAAACCGCCCACGGTTTCTAATAACTGCTATACTGTTTATAACCCCAGTTTAGCTAGTGTTATTATAAACAGTATAGCGACATAGGAAAAATATTTCTCTACATTACGAAAAATCAAATTAAGGCTTAGAGCTTCAATGGTTGCAGAATGTCTGACGGGATCGGCACTGCTTTACATCCATAAACACATACCCACTGAAGTAGATCAAGTGATAAAGCGTTTTGGTAAAACATAAAAAATGGTTGCCTGTAAAGTCGTTTTTACGGGCGAAGATTTTACGTGACAACGTCTTTTTCTCGGTAGAATATTTTAATAATTTACTTAACACTATCAACATTTATCAATAGTATGACATAACCTATAAACTCAGTTTCTCAACTTTTGTGTCAATCTAACAATTAATCAATCAATCATAGTTTACGATAATGAAATATCAGTGTACAATTATTTACCTTTATTGTTGTAGTTGTTGTAAATGACGAATCTAAGCACTCCACATTTTCACTACAGACACAGCTGACGATACTTTAACCACACGTGTGAACTTGTATTATGACGCTTTCTTGTTTTTCCAACGCCAAGAACGTTCGAGAAAGACAGAGACACAAGCATGTGCCGATTCAATGCGCCTAATTCTCTAGTGCTGCGCGCGCGGCAGACCGATCATAGTTGAGTGGGAGAGAGACGCAAGGCATTCGGCGGGCCTCTCTCTCGTTCGGTGACTCATCGTAACGTTACCGAGCGTTACACTTTTTCATAAGTGACTCCCAGCCGCAACCTAATTTAAGACGTTGTCACGTCAAAAGACAACGTAATTAGAGACATAATAGAAAGACAATAGGTGTGCAGATGCCCGCTCGGGGCTCAACAGATTAAATACATTAATAAAATACCCACTGTTGCCTTTATTATTTAATATATTATGATAATAGCTGTACCCACGACTTTGTTCGATAAGTCTATGGAGTTTTGGGGTTTACCCTCAACTTCATGAACCATTCCCCAAATGTAGAGTTACGTTTATTTTGTAGCGTAACAAAATATATTCTATCAGCTTAGGTATATATAGTCGATAAAAAGCCATCAGGTCATCCCATTTCAGTCTGCAGGATTATACATGAAGCCCTACCCTATGCACCTAATCGCCGAAAGTACAGAAGAACAGTCGACGGAGCCGTACAGGGAGTTAAAAAAAAATAACTGAAAGGGACTGCGCCCCCCCGCGCTCGAAGGGGATTCCCCTTCTAACTTAACCTCACCCTGTCAGGGTGCCCTAAATTTCCGCTTACTTCACTCGTTCTAGGACTGATAATTTAAACAGTGAAAGGAACCAGTCAAAATATTGCGAAGTAGGTAATATTACGATAATATAAATTTCAATTTTTATTCTACCAAAATATGAAACTTTGCATAGGTACTTACTTCTTAAACGAATAATAATGAGCTACTAGCTCATAATGTAGAAATGTAGTGTTATGTTTTAGCAGCAAATGTATGGAGTTAGCTTTCTTGGACAATTGCGCTGAGCTAGTCTACACTACAATAAAATTCTCACCTCCATTTTACAGAGTTCGCACCAGTTTTAATCAATGATTCCACCTGTTGTTCGGTTGTGCAGACACTAGAGATACAAATTAACACCGATTTTCCATCACAATATCCACTAGGAACAATATCCAATTTATTTACAGTTTACACAGCCTCTGAACTTAGAAATCCCGCAGCATTATTTTTTTGAATCCCGCCAAGAAACTGACTTGACTTGTCAGTTTGACAGCACCAACGAACACTGGTACACTAGGGATGCACGATACGAATCTAAACAACCAACTTAACTATTCCATTTGTAGTTTTAATTAAGTGTTTAGCGAAAATTATGTAACTATTGCTTGGCAAAAAATCTAGAAACGAAACTATTTTTTTTCCTGTTGGCAACATTCCCAAATAATGACGTTTTATTGTAAACAAACATTAATTTATTTTTTATTTTCGTAGTTGAAAAACAAAACAAACGACGTAAAAATAGAACTAACTATGAATAAAACCATTCGAAGTGCTGGCAAGGAGGTTATTGACAAGGTGTACAGGCGAAATCTGGCGAAAAATGAGACCCTAAACTATTATTTTCGATCTTAGTAATATTTACCAAAGAACTGCTGATATGACGGGTATGTAAGTGTATTACTTGTTGTTTTTAGTTAAATCAAGTGGTAATTGATTAACCTAAAGGTATTTTAACATGCTTGCAATACCTACAGAATATGTAGTAAATTTGAAACTATCAACATCTAGCATATAGGTTATGTTTACATTCTTCTGGTGTACCGCGCTACATTAAAATTTATTCTTTGGTGACTTAAACTTTAGTAATTGAAAATTGAATTAAAAAAGACAACAATAGGGTATAGTAAGAGAAACTAATTATTCGCAGTAAGTCAGTACAGTTCAGTACGCTCTGCTCCTTTCCATCGTACATTCGTCCACAAGGCCATAAACGGCTTGCGGACGGCGAGCAATGCGTAGATCACCGTCCGGTCGTTCGATAACCATCCGGATTGCGCTCAAGTCGTCGACGGAGCGTAATGTTCTATGCGTACCTCAAAAAGATGTCAGAAAATCGTAGGGGCCCATCAGAGCGTTTTCACATTATCCGATCCGATATCGGTGTCGGAAGCCGATACGATTTCGGGGTAAGTAAAATGTATGAAATATGTACCTGTCTTTCATATTGTCCGGCCCGATATCGGATATCGGAGCACGGCATTTCATACATTTTACTTACCCCGGTATCGTATCGGCGTCCGACACCGATATCGAATCGGATAATGTGAAAACGGTCTCAGGTTCGAAATCTACTGGGGTCATGGGGTATGTGAAAGTGTACACTGGGGCCCTAGAACAAAGGCAAAGAAGGAACAGGAGTGGGCTCTAGTCATAAACGTCTGACACGCTAGGTAAGTGTTGTTAAATAAATTAATGTTAAATAAAAAGTGGATAGGTTAGGAAAAAAAACATAAAATATAATATAATCTATATATATAAAAATGAAACCGGTTTTCCGTTGTCACGACATAACATGAAAACGGCTTGACCGATTTGGCTGATTTTTTTTTAAATGTTCTTTGAAGTTCAATGATGGTTCTTACGGAGAGAAATATTCTAAAAAAAAATAAAAGTTAGGTAAAGTAGGGTAGGTAGGGTAGTGTAGGGTAGTGTAGGGTTGTGTAGGGTAGAGTAGGGTAGTGTAGTGTAGTGTAGTGTAGTGTAGGGTAGTGTAGGGTAGTGTAGGGTAGTGTAGGGTAGTCTACCCGTGACTACCCTACATATCCTACGCTACCCGCGTAGGATATGTAGGGTAGTCATTTGACGGGAGCGAAGCCGCGGGTAAAAGCTAGTAGTTAATAAAAATTTACAAATATTTATAATCATTGACTTATCGATAGTTGATCAACTTATATGGCGCGTTTTCGACCGGAGGAACCAGTTCACCTGAAGTGATGCTGTGACCGCGCGCTCTTCGCCCACTATCTCGAAAACGGTTCACCGTAGGAAAAAGTTTTCTACACAAAATTTGTAGAGAATTTTGTATTCTTCAATATTGACAAATATATAAATGGCAAAAACCTATAGGAAATTAAATATTTACAAAAAGGGCGCAAAAAACCGATTTTTGTGACCTTTGACCTTAAAATTTAATAGTTGCGTACACCCTACCATATCAGGCCTCCGTCACTCCATATGTACTTGCGCGCTATAAGTGCCTACCGCCCAGCCGAGCGGTCTCGGTCCGCTTGCGGATCAAATTCAGTGCGGTTTTCGCAAGCGAAGCGCGCGCACGCCGTTCAATTTTAATAGCGCTGTTCGTTCGTACGCGTATTACGATGCCGTGTGGTGCCTTATGTGCTGTAGATGGGTGTAAATCAAGCAAAAGAAGGGATCAACACCTAACATTATTCCCTTTACCTGTCAAAGAACGACGAAACTTATAAAAGAAATATTTTATAAACGATAGAATTTTAAACTGTAATTAATTATAAATAAATTGTAACTACATATAAGTCAGAACATTCACAGTTCTGAATAACATAAACACAAAAAGTCATGTTAATATAATTTTATCAAAGAGGCAGCTCTGCGATTGCTGCGGGTTCGCGCGGTGCGAAGCAATCACAACTGTACGCTTGAGCATTTAGGCACATTTTAGCATGCAATGGTTGCTGACGCGACGGAGTAGGCTAATAAAGCAGTAGGTATTGTAATTTTTCTACTGAGTGAAGTATCTGTTACGTAGTAACTATTTAGTAATCTGTGACCATATGTAGGTTTTGAGACAACTTTTAGGGTGTCAATATACAAGTATTTTCAGACTTACAGCTGGGTATCTCGAATTCCGAGGTGAACTTACTATAATGACTGGACTAACTTAACAATATTTACCAAAGAACTGCTGATAGTATATGAGCGGTAATTTTCGGTGGAAGTTTGCATGGTAATCATATATTTTTTTTAGTTTTATCATTCTCTTATTTTAGAAGTTACAGGGGGGGGGGGGGGGTCAATTTTTTCCACTTTGGAAGTGTATCTCGCTCAAACGATTCAGTTTAGAAAAGAATTATACTAAGAACTTCACTATCATTTTTGAAGACCTGTCCATAGATACCCCACGCGTATGGGATTGATGAACAAAATTATTTTGAGTTTCAGTTTTGAGCCCTAAAATTTTACTTACTTTACTACTTACTATTGGTTTTTTTCTTCTTTTGGGTGAAAATCTTAATGCAATTCACACAATAAGTACAGATATACTTATCCAATTCCAATTCTACCTTTTATCTACTTTGTCCCGCTATTCCGTTGAAAAAAAGTAGATACATAATTTTTTGCAACGGTATAGCTTTAATAGTAGCGGAAAAAAATGGCTGAGAAATACGGACGGACAGACAGACATGACGAATCTATAAGGGTTCCGTTTTTTGCCATTTGGCTACGGAACCCTAAAAATAACGCTCTTGACATGTCTAGAGCACTGAAGCGTCTATTATAGATACGACCGACCGTTCACTGCACTAAAGTTTTCATTCTGAAAGAACTTCGCACCAAACAAAGACTTTCTTCGAGTGTAGGTACAACTGCGAATCTTTGAGAAGTTTAGACATAATTATTTCTAAAGTAGTGGCGCCAATTTGAATATTTTTTAGATATCTTTCTATATTTTTTTATTTTCTTTTAATTGTAAATTTTTACAGTAATATTTGATGTCCATACAGGCACCTAGTACACCATACAGGCATTCCCCTATTTTAATTTGGTACTTATCACACGAAGACAAATTTAATATAATATGGCCATATTTACGTCTTCATAGATGTCGCTCCCTCTCCCAGAGAGGAGGCCTGAGTCCCAACAGTGGGAACATTACAAGGCCGATAGTGCTAAAAAAAGATGTCGCTGCTTATAATATCCGAGTCATATTTATGATGTTGTTAATTAATCATAGATGTCGCTGTTTACAATATTATAGTGAAATGATGTTGTTAATTAGGTAATCATAGATGTCGCTGCTTATAATATCCGAGTCATATTAATGATGTTGTTAATTAATCATAGATGTCGCTGTTTACAATATTATAGTCAAATGATGTTGTTAATTAGGTAATCATAGATGTCGCTGCTTATAATATCCGAGTCATATTAATGATGTTGTTAATTAATCATAGATGTCGCTGTTTACAATATTATAGTCAAATGATGTTGTTAATTAATCATAGATGACGCTTTTCACAATATTATAATCAAATGATGTTGTTATTATCAAATGATGTTGTGCGCGAGCAGTGTTGGTTGTGTTGTGGTTGGTTGTGTTGGTAACGGCCCCGACTAACGAGTAGTAGTTCGCGGGTTAAAAACCCAGCCAGTTACTTTGTAATTTATTTCATCACCACTGATCTCAAAACGGTGAAGGAAAACATCGTGAGGAAACCGGCATGTCCTAGAACCAAAAATTCGAAGACATGTGACATCCACCAATCCGCACTGGGCCCGCGTGGTGGCCCATTGCCTTTCCTAGAGAGGAGGCCTGAGTCCTAACAGTGGGAACATTACAAGGCCGCTAATGCTAATTCTAATGATGTTGTTAAGGGGGTAGCTTCAGGGTAGCCCGCGAAATTCAAATTTTCTTACGTTTTTTGCAATTTGCAGGCCAGTGGTAGGTTGTATGAAGTTAAAAATACTTTAGCGACTGTAAAACGTAACTAATTACGAAATCATAACCAAAATAATAATCATCAATACAAGCCTCCAAGCTCAGTTAGTTGCAGGAACGTTTTTAACCCTAAAAATATTTGAATTTCGCTTAATTCGATAGCATTTGGGACCTCGGCGGCGGCGGCGTGAGGGCCGTTCCGTCGCGCGCTCGCGGTCGTCAGCCTCCTTCGGGGGGTTCTGTAGCGGTCAGGTAACGCAAGCTTGTACTTATCCTGTGAATCAGGTAACTAATAAGTTAAGTATTGGATGGACTTTTACCGTATCTAAGCGACGCATTCTAGTTGTCGACAAGGTCGCGGGCTCATCTTATACAGTAATAACAACATACCTAGACCCTTCCACTTACACCCACTCACGTTCCTATTAGGTAGGAATATATACTCATGAATCATTCAGGATTATCTACTTGCGTTGTACAAAGTAAGCAAGAGAAAAAACGGCCTCGCCAAGATGAACACTCAAATTAATCTTTGGCCTTTGGCCTCGCATGGTTCCTTCTTTACAGGGGGGATGAATGTGGTTTGTATAGGTGTGGAGATCATTCAATGACTTTTCCCTCTCTGGACGTAGCGGGAGAGCGTGTCAGACTTTTACTGACTAAAACCACACTTGTGTCCTTTAGTTGCCCCTTGCGTTCTAGGACTATGGATTTCCTTTTCAGAAATTCCCCGTGGTCCTTAGCTTACGGGCATCGGCCCTGCTGGGCCCCTACAGTTTGTTGACATCTCTTTGAGGAGCGCGTGGATCACTACGCGCTGTTGACGACTGCGCTCGGTCTGCTCGATTACCGGACAGCCGTACGGCGAACTATCCATTGCTCGGCGTCCGCAAGCCCGTGACTACCCACCGTGGCTGGTAGGTACTCCGGGTCGGAATCTCGGTGGCTGGGGCGTGAGGGCGGCCTCCTCCTTCGCTAGCATTACTGCTTCGCCGGTGGATGTGACTGCCTGCCACTTCTCCGCACTCCGGAACATAGCCTGCACCAGGGCCGGCGCAGGAGGTCACTATCACCGATTGCCTCAAGCGTGGCACAGCTCCACCGTGTGCTCCACCGTGCCCTACGGGTGATGATCACAATGGTGACAGGCGGGCGGCGGGCGGTTCTTCCACCTGAGAGAGGATTGGGGTGGGAGAGTTTTGTAAAGTCTGTGAACTACACAAAATGTTTGTGTTGCCTATTGCCCAAAAAAGGAAAGTAATGTACGCGTGAGATTGTCACTTCATTTACTTACACAGGACAATCGCACGACAAGCTTTATATTAATATTTTTTAAATTGGTATAAAGTAGAGCGATCGTTGATGGTAAAGCGCACTAGCAGGTTGTTTGGTACATCGTGTGCCAATTGAAATGGTTGACTGGAGGGATCATCTGCTACCCTTTCAGACCCCTAAACACTTCTCATGCCCGGCGCATATTGTTTATCGACATTTTATTGTTTTATTTTAAAAAGATCAAATTTTAAATTCAAACACAAACATTAACATAAGGCGTAGACTCTTCGAATTTTAATATTATTTAGATGTTTATTGTATTTGAGTACTTTTAAATTCAAAATTAGTGTCAACCATCTAGATTTTTTAAATATATTTGCAAAGTTTAGGTTTAATTAAAGCTATCCATGTAGCTCTAATAATTATGGCTTACATCATTATCATCTACCTAGCCTGTTCTCAACTATACTGGGGCCGGCTTCCAGTCAAGCCGGATTTAGCTGAATACTAGTACCTATTTTACGAGAAGCGGATTACTTGTGACTTACAAAAAAACCAGGCAAGTGCGAGTCGGGCTCGCGCACGTCGAGGTCGGGTTCCGTACCAACTTACCTATGAAAACAGTTGAATTCTCGAATCGAGTCTTGAAGATTTTTCTATTATTTTTATTCTTTCTATTTATTTTGTGACGTAACTACAAATTTTCAGTTTTCAGACTTTTCCCCATATTTGTGCAATAATACCTTGCTTCGTGCCAAATTTCAAGAGTCTAGGTCAACGGGAAGTACCCTATGAATTTTGATTCCTTTGACAGTGTCGAATTGACAGTTTTCTGCAACATAAACGGACGTATCTTTTTTTCCCGTCAACTTACAAGTTTGATTTTTGCACAGTTTCAAAGGACCGCGGATTCGAGTATATAGTTTCAATTTCAACTTGATACCTTTACGCGTTCCCGAGATAAAGGGTCTTGACAGACAGACAGACAGACGGACAACAAAGTGATCCTATATGGGTTTCGTTTTTACCTTTTGAGGTACGGAACCCTAAAAAGAACCAAAAGCGACTGACATCTTCGAATTCTCTCAAAAAATCCTCTAGTAGATCCTTTTGCTAGTGATGTGCCACATGCCACAAAAATCTTTTTACAACTCTATGAATTTGTTAATTAATATTCAAAATCAAATCCTGCTCAAATTGGCCTCTTTTGCAAATGCAGGCCCGACCTCTGTTTCGTCACATTACAGTGCTTTTTTGTAGCCACGTTACACGAAGAGCTTTGAGTTCGAAACTTTGCGTGTAAAAAAAAATCTAAATGACATAATCATGTCACTTATTTTGAATATATTAGGTGACCCCTCCAGTCGACTATTTCTATTATTTTTTGTTATTTGGCACACGATGCACCAAACTAGTTGTGATTATAAGTTATAATGTAGAGATTGTTCAGCACATCCGCGAGGCTCGCAGTGGCGCGCGGATAGCGTCGCGGTGTGGCGCGGGAACACTAGGTATTGCGATAGTGAGCTGCAGATAAACGTAGCAATCTGGTGTTGTTACGAGTAGTGTATCTGAGCGGGGTCAAGTGCGCACGCGCGAGGGTCGTGGGTGATGGGCGAGCAATGACAGGCATAGTTAGGTGCGGTACGAATTTATTGTTGCTAGTCGGTAGGAGCGCGCGTCGACTACTGCTTGCTGGCAGCCTCGTGCAGCTTCTTCTGCATCTGCTCGGCCTGCTTCACGAAGTCGTCGTAGGCGGACTTGATCTTGGGAGCCAGCTTCTGGTTGGTAGCCTCCATGTTGCTGGCGACTTCCTTGGCGAGCTTCTGGGTCTCCTGCAAACGGGAAAGTAGCGTATTACTAAGAGCTGACACAAGAGGTTTTAGTTCAGCGCAGACTAAGCCACACACAATCTCTAAACAATTTCTAACGGCAAATTAATTCAATGTACTATATTGTGTATACTGTGACATATTTTTATTATTAATGTCAAAGATAGGGACAGGTAGTGGAAAGCTTTAGTTAAGAATAGATAGAAGAGTCCGGCACGAGCCGGGCGGGTGTCGGGTACGCACCTGCACGGTGCTCTGCACGGCGGCCTGCAGCTTATCGCGCAGCGCGCCCGCCTGCTGCTCCACGTCGGGGTGCGCCTTGCGCAGCTCCTCGGCGGTCTTCTCCAGGTTGGCGCGCGCCTGCTCCAGCGCAGTCTTGGCCTTGCTGTTCGCGTCGCTCATCTGTCACAACAACATCACTTACTGCCCGTTCATACACAACCACCATGAACTTCTTAAAATCTATCTACAACAGTCTCCTAAAGCATCTAAAAATAATTACAATAAAAAATAACATACATACATGGAGTTTGTACAAAAAATAGTATATAACTTTGTAAATCTACTATAATGTTCCTGGTAAATTAAATTCAAAATACACAAGTATTCCTCATAAATCTTTCGACATTCTGATCAGCTCCTACAGTTGAGTTTCAAGTCAGAGCTACTTCAGTACATTTCACAACATTCCTGATTCCAATCACACTTTTCGGGAGTCTATTTTGATTTAACCAAGGCTTCTAAGGCGTTGACTGTTTCTAAACTCCTAAATAAATCTGAGGCCAAAAGTACAATCAGAGTTGTGCACAAACTTGTTGATAATTTCTTGTGTCGATCAATGCCAATGCGTTAGAATAGACAACATTACGAGAGACGAGCGTAAACATACTGGTTATTGTGTTTTTCAAGGCAGTATTCTGGGCCTTCCTCTTTTTCTGATTCATATGTATTAATGATTTGTACAGACTACATGTTGAACACAACAAAAATACAAATATTACGCCGATCAACATTCTTTTAACATATACCACCAAATCGAACTGTCTGAATACGCTTAACTAGGTATTTACAATGAATAATTTAGTGGCTTCAAGCAATTTACTAACTACTAAATAGCATTCTTAGTTTCATATTTAAGTATTAACACTGTTACTGCACATGCAGAATTATTTTTGGTTTCTTGAAGCACAACCTGCACTATTCTCTACTTTATATTTCTGCCAGCGAGCGGGCGCCACCTGGCCGTACACCGCCGGTCACGACGCCGCTCGCTCGACATGTAGTACAGAGAGACAGGTACTCACCGCGCCCTGCAGGCTGTTGGACAGAGCGGACAGCTGCTGCAGCACGGAGTCGGATCCTTCCTTGAGCGCTTTGTTCAGCTCCTGCGTGTTCTTGGAGTTGACGAGCGAGTTGAACTGCTCACTGAACGTCTTCTGGAACTCGGTGGCGTGCTTCTCCAGGTCCTGCAAGGGCGAGGGAGCAGGCGCGTCGCGCCGCACCATGGCAGCATGGCTCTGTGGATAGAGGGGATGGTGAGCGGACACAAGACACACGACACGAGACACCGCTAGCAGCAGAGCAGCGCGCAGTACTCACCAGGGCGATGCAAGCGACCAACACGAACAACTTGGCGGCCATTGTGAAGAGAGATTCAAGTGTCGGAGATGAAGTCGGATACAAGTGTACCTGCCTGTAACACAACAGTGAATGTGCAGAGGGATGCCAGGCCCGCCGTTATATAGCGCGGCGCCGATAGCGGCCGGCGATAACGAGGGGCGGGCAGCGCCGGGTGGCGAGCCTACTTCGCAGGGTAAAACTTTCCTGGCGCGTCCCCCCCCGCCGCCCGCGCACCCCGGCCCTGCGACCCTGCCCTCTGGCCCGCGTGTTTACAAACACTCGCCATCCGGGTGCCGGCGGTGACCGCGCCGATAGCGCTGCACTCCCCTGTGCCCTGCGTATCAGCGCTGCGTGCACATCTGCCGGCCTCACGCACTCACGTGACGCGCCGCCAGGAACTAACATGCCGCCGACCGCCACCCATCCTACCTTTGAACCGAACTAATAAAAGAACAAGTAACAGCTCATCTCTCTAGCTACATCAGCCGCTTCCGCTAGAGTTTGGAAATGTGCACACGATCAGGTAATAGCGAGTGGTTTTTTTTTGTCAATATTAGGCGAGTTGTGTAGAATCATCAATGAGGAGCTCGTGGCTATATAATAACAGCCGCACAGGTCGATCTTCAAGGTTAAGCAACGCTTGCCAAGGTTGGTCTGTGGAGTTTCCTCCGTGCCTCGGAAAGCACGTTAAGCCGTTGGCCCCGGCTGTCATTTGTAGATCTTTGGCAGTCGTTACGGATAGTCAGAAACCAGTAAATCTGACTCCAGTCTTGCCATGAAGTACTGTGTTACCCCAGTTAATGGGTAGTGGAGGTCTGGTAGGCAGCCGCTCCTCGTAAAATACTGGAAGCCGACCCCAATATAGTTGGGAAAAGGCTAGGCAGATGATGATGTGAAGAATCATCGATGCGTCATTCTTTCAGAAAACTCTTAGTTGTTGATTAGATATTCCTACAGAGCGACCGTTGCTGCCGACAACGATAATAACAGCTTTTACTTTAGCGCCAACGTTTTTTTTTAATTTAAAGTAGGAAATCATGCAATGATTTCTCCCGCTCTAGGGGTGCAGTGAGAAAGCGTGTGGGTGTTTTACCGACTAAAGCCACACCTGTACCTTTCAGTTGCTTTCAGAAATTCCCCGAGACCTTAGCGCACATGGACCCTGCTGGGTCACTACGTTTGTGCTGACATCTGTATGAGGCACGCGTGGAGCACTACGCCCCGTCGACCACTCGGACCGGACGGACTCCTAGAAATCAGTGACTTCCTAGATTTTGTACTCAGATAAACTGTATAGGAATAGGAACAAGAACGGCAGTTTTAGATTGGTATGTATTCATGATGAGGGGCTTTCATTCCTTGGAAGATTTGCTAAGGAAGAACGCTCACATCGGCAGGTGATGTCAGGATCATTTGATGTATTGATCTGCAGTGGTTCAAGTGCTCGTCTTATCTGTGAGTGTCACACAAAGTGCGTTTCCTTGGCAGCCGCTGTGGCTGCCTTGGACTGCCTGTTGTGTGGGTAAACATGTCTATAATTAGTCAATGGATGCTAACGATGTTTTTACAATGATTTAGAGAATGTTCTGGATTCAGTGATGTGGTCCATGAATATTTAGGCAAGTCGTACAAAGTGCACACCGGTAGAGCATGGTGGGCCGTGGCGGCTCGGGCGCGCTATTGTTATTCCGGGCGCGCGGGGCCTTGGGCTCGCAGCCCGCTACGTCGCGCTATCAATAGGTGATTATCTGCGCCGAGTGCTGCGTGACAAAGTTCAGCGCTATCAGTAGCAGCTCATCACCTTTAATGTTCTCATTATTTATTCTCATCTCATGTTCATTGTATGCTAAATATTATGCCTTTTTGTTATTTGACTCGTTTTAATTAATATTTATTGTTAACTGACTTCAAAAAACCGGGCAAGTGCGAGTCGGACTCGCGCACTGAGGGTTCCGTACCAACTTACCTATGAAAACAGTTCAATTCTGGAATCGAGTCTTGACGATTTAAAAAAAAAAAAAATCTTGTGACGTAAGTACAAAGTTTCAGTTCTCAAACTTTTCCCTATATTTGTGCTATAGTACCCTGCTTTGTGCCAAATTTCCAGATTCTAGGTCAACGGGAAGTACCCTATGAATTTTGATTCCTTTGACAGTGTCACAATGTACGTTTTTTATTTATTAAAGCTTTAAGCCAAGGATACACTAGGGGGCAAATGGAGCAACATGTTGCAGAACATGTTGCTCATCAACTACGTAGAACATGCCGAAGTGAATGTCTTAAAACAGAAAAATGTTTCGGGTCATGTTGCGGCACACTATGCAACGTTTCAGCGTCACGTATATTGAGTGTGGCGCGTCGTGTTTCGGGACAAAATGTTCCCTAGTGTATCCTTGGCTTTATGCACAAAACATTGTACAAAGGCGGACCTAATGCCGCACTTGCCCGTTTTTTTTTGTAGCCATGTAAATAGCCGTAACATGAACTAAATGAAGTCCTAAACTAAAGTATTTTGACAGCTGTCATTTGAAAGCGACTTTCAACCCGCTCCTCAGAACAGAAACGGACCTACCTACTATCAGTTTCAGAATATAAGTAATGAAAAAGTTATTTTTGTACTTTTAGTGTTATATTTTGTTTAATACATAACATTGTAAGTACCTCCGTATAGGTACTAGTGACACGCACACCGACTCAGTTCACGATTCATGACTGAAGGTAACGTAGCTGCACGCGGTTGTTTGCTCACTTTCATTAAATGTATTGGGCAAAGCAGCTCTACAGTAGAGTACCAACCTGGATTGATATTATAGCAAACAATGATAGGCGCAGTAGATGCTGTGCCATATTAATGACAATATCCCATGAGAAGGTCCGGCACGCGCGGGCGGCGCGCGGCGGCGCCGGCGCGATGCCGTCACGCAGGAAGCGGCGCAGACGAGCCCGCGTCACTACGTACATTACAGTTAAGCATTTCATCCGCGCAGCTTCACAAATGTTTGCATGTATAAGTATTTCTAAAAAAATAAAAATTGGATTGCAATCATTGTATTGAATATAATATTCAGTATCTTTCGGAGAGATGGGTGAAGCGGGGAGCGTCCTCGTCGCTCACCGCGCCGACGCGCGACGGCGCGGCGGCGGCGCGCAGTTCGCGTGCGGATCGACCGACATCACGTTTGCTAGTCTGCTAGAGATCCCGCAATACGCGATTTATAACATTAATTCCAATAAAAGTTCCGTCAAAATATTTTCAATAATTTCGAAGAGATGCTTTCCCTTCCGGGAAAAAGATATCCCCCCACCGCTAGAAGTAAGTCCCGATCGACAGCCTGCAGCCCAGGACCCTGGCTTTTCCAGTTCTGCCGGCGAGTCCTGGAGTGTTATTCTTGGCACTAAGCCTTCTTACCACAACTCTCATCTCTACCCCCGTCACCTCTGGAGCATTGTCGTCGTCGGCGCCCCGCCCGCGCGCCCGTCGCTCTCGACCGACGGGGTCGTGTGCTCCACGGAGGTAGATGGATTGGGACATCGGGTACAGGCCAGGCTGCAAGCACTGGATAGGCCAGTCGACTTCGACGTCGAGGCGGAGTGGTTCCGGGAGGTCGTGTCACTTTACGACGAGGCAATGCGCAGAGTCCGTCCAGGGCGTGCCCGGCGCCAGGTGAACTGGTAGTCGCCGGAGATTGCGGCACTGCGTAGAGCATGCAATGTCGCGCAGCGGAGCTCTACGAGGAACACAGAGCGGCAAAGCACACCAGCCACGCGGAGATGAAGCGGACCAAGCTAGAGGCCCGCAACTTGTGTCTGGAGCCCCGTGGGGCGCCCCTATCAAGTGGTGCGCAATCATCTCCGTCCCAGGGCTCCCTCTCTCACGCAGTCTCCAGCCCCAGCTTGCGGAGGGTGTGCTGAGCGCACCTATGGCTTTGCCAGCTGCGGTGTCCGACGCAGGCTACGTTGGCGACAACGATGACAATGCTCTAGAGGTGGCCGATGTAGAGAGGAGAGCTGTGGTATAGAGGTTTAGTGCCAAGAATACCGCCTCAGGACCCGACGGCATACCTGTGAAAGCTTGTCTTGTCCAAAAGAGCCACCGCGGCCCTGGAGCGAGTAAGTTTTAATGTTTCGATCGATGTTTCCTCAGTTGAAACCTTTATTCAAGATCGCAAGCCAATTTTTCGAAGTTAAGAAACCGACATATACTCGTATACTAACATTACGAAAATTTGAATAACGTTACATCTATATATATAAAAATGAAACGCGATTTCCGTTGTCACGACATCACATGAAAACGGCTTGACCGATTTGGCTGATTCTTTTTTTAAAATGTTCCTTGAAGTTCAGTGATGGTTCTTACGGAGAGAAAAATTCAAAAAAAAAAAGTTAGGTAAAGTAGGGTAGGTAGGGTAGTGTAGGGTAGTGTAGGGTAGTGTAGGGTAGTGTAGGGTAGTGTAGGGTTGTATTGGGTAGTGTAGGGTAGTGTAGGGTAGTGTAGGGTAGTGTTGGGTAGTGTAGGGTAGTGTAGGGTAGTGTAGGGTAGTGTAGGGTAGTGTAGGGTAGTGTAGGGTAGTATAGGGTAGTGTAGGGTAGTGTAGTGTAGGGTAGGTAGGGTAGTGTATGGTAGTGTAGGGTAGTGTAGGGTAGTGTAGGGTAGTATAGGGTAGTGTAGGGTGGTGTAGTGTAGGGTAGTGTAGTGTAGGGTAGGTAGGGAAGGTAGGGTAGGGTAGCGTAGGATATGTAGGGTAGTCATTTGACGGGAGCGAAGCCGCGGGTAAGAGCTAGTAAGATATAATAGAATAGGATCGAATTAATTTATAAACTCCTTTTTTTGAAGGCGGTTAATAACGTGTTGGCAAACTTGGCAGACCTAGGTGCAGACTCATAGGACACCTTCCGTGGTTTGATTTACGGTGCTGATATTCGAAATAAGACGTATCTGTAAGATAAATTTAATTTTGAGTATTACCAATACTGATATATGAATGACTGAATGTAGGAGCAGCCGCCGACCTCACCTACGCGGTGGTGGCGGGCGGGCGAGCAGGCTCGTGAAGTTCTGACTGTGGCACGGAACTACGAGTGGTTAGTTCGCGATAATATAACAACCGGGCGACCTTCGTCCGCGCAGATATTGGGTTGGCGGTCGAACGTTGACCCTCCGGCAAGAGTCGCGCCCGGGACGATAAGCGAGCCGCGGCCTTCAGGGCTGGGACTCTGTTCCAATTAGTTTCACATAAATAGGTATATATTTGCGATTTTACGATTCACAATTTCTTTAAAACGATATCTCAACTACAGGATCTGAGCAGGCGAGGCGTGCTCGGGAGCCCCCGACAGGTCGGCCGGTCAGGCCAGTCAGGTCCAGGCGACTCTACGTGGACGCAGATCAGACGATTGATGATAGGGTGGAAGCCATGCCAAAAGTTGATGGGGTTCAAGTAATCAGTTGATATGAAGTGTTTTTAATAAAAATGGAGTTTTACAGTGATTTTTCAATCAATCAAGAGTTGATTGGAAACGTGTGCACGTGGCAGGCGGGACGCCCTTGGCACGGCGAGTAGCTAGTGCGGGATCATGGGCAGGGCGGGCTGCATGGCGACGGGCGCCGCGTGCGCGCGCGTGCACGTTGCACCCTATCGCTAATGAGCGCTCTAACGACGCGCCCGCGCTAATGGAGCGCGACGCGTCAACACGCGCACGCGGGCGCGCCGTGCTCGCGCGGTGCTCGCACTCACCTGGCGCCGGCGGTCGCACTACACACTGTAAAGCTCGCACCTTGCCATTGTCCTCTTTATACGCTACTAACAACATAATAGATGCAGACGCCGCGCAGGGCTGGCGCGCCGCGCTGCTCCGCCTGCGCGCCAGTCTTACTCTTTCTTTCTAATGTCGTGTATTGTGAGTTACGATGGGTTCCCCACGTGGTAAGTTCTGCCACGTTGTCATTTCGTGTAGATTGGCACGATCCGTCCGCAACTACTGCTACAGTAGAGTAGTTCGTAGCGAGTTTTTGTAACATAGTAATAGTAGCTAATGTATCCTGTCTGATTGCTTTTCTTTCCCCCACGTTACTAGGCTCGCTCCGTGCTCCGGTGCGCTGAGCTGTGCCCGCAGCGCCAGCGCTCGTGGACAGCCCTGCGCGCGCCGGCAGCAGTTCGTCACGACGGACATCCAAAAGCGCGCGCTGAAGGTCGCCCTTGTGGCGCACGTCCGCGTCGCGTCTCGCACACACGCTCAAGTCCGCGTCGCGTCACACACGCACACACGTACGCGCTGCTCTCGTGCCCACGACAGGTGCCCCGCCCGTCAATTGAACAAAAATTTACGAGAACCTAATTTGCCATTAACAGAGACGAGAAACGAGACACAATAGTAAAATAATATCAGCGCGGTCCAATGAGACCGGTCGGGGATTCATGAATTAATTCGAAACTCTTTATTCATTCATTTCACTAGTACCTATGCAACAAAAAGTCTTTCCAAATATTTTTACACAATAATTACGTACCTATCTACCGGATAAACTTTTGTTTACGTGTTACGTGTTATTAAATTTAAATTTATTTGATCTGATGAAACAACGTTTGAAATAAAAACGTTATACAATGTAGGTACGTTTTACTTATTGATTTTTATTACCTACGCAATTTCCTAAAAATTAAACTCACTACATAAACAAGAAAACAGCGGTCCTTCCGCATGACGCAGCTCCTCACCGGTCACGGTATGTTCGAGAGGCTCCTGCACCGGATTCGTGCGGGAGAAAAGCCCGGGTGTGGAGGTCTGGTAGGCAGCCGCTCCTCGTAAAATATTGGTATTCAGCTAAATCCGACTTGACTGGAAGCCGACCCCAATATAGTTGGGAAAAGGCTAGGCAGGCAGGCAGGCAGGCAAAGGCCCGGGTGTCACCATTATGTGGAAATGTGGATCGCCCAGAAGCCACGGTGGAGGTATGCCCCGCTTGGGCGGAGCACTGCCTTGTTCTCGTGGGGGCGATCGGTAGCAGCGACCTCTTGTGACGTTCCCTGGTACAGGCCATGGTCCCGAGCGAGAAGGAATGTCAGGCGGTCACCTCTTCTGTAAAGCTGAACAAGAGCTGACAAGTACGTAATGTTAGCGAATGAGACGGCCGCACCAGGACGTGACCCTGACGCCCCGGCCGCCAGGCTCCCGTAGTGTTCCACGCGCGCCTCAAGTCATGTGTAAAAGAATGAACGAATGCAAAAAAGAACAAGGGGATGGTTTCAGTCGGTGATAGCGTCCGGCCAGAGCGAGAGAAGTCATTGGATGATTTCCCACCTTAAAAAAACTGTACGTATAATTAGTTCCGCCCTGTTGCCTGTGCGGCCTGTTGCCCTAGAGGCAGTAGGTTTTAATGCCGAAACACTTTAATAATATGAATTGAATACCCGACAGCCGCAGAAGGAGGATTACGTTTGTCATCACATCATCATCGCACCATGTACTCGTAAGTTAGTCATCACAAGAAGAAGGACTGACATACGTACTCGTAGGTATAGCAGTCGGCTCGCTCTTGACATCTGCGCCGCTTATCTCCGTGTTATCAGCATTTCAAGAAACTCTCGCCGCTTGCGTGTCCCACTTGACGCGTCAGTACCACGGCTAGGTACCTACGAGAACATACTTGCAAAAAAACAAAATGACAGATTCTATTTAGGTATTTATTTTAATCTTGTGACTCACGTTTGGTCACTATCTGAGCTGACGGCAAGCGATGACGTGGTCGACTTAGAAGTAACCAATTACTTTGACTTAATGACTCTAACGTATTAGCTATCAGGAAACACAGACTCCGGCAGGGAATTCTTCATTTAAAAATATTCATCATCATCATCATCTCGTCTTTTGCTAGTGTTTTTGTGAAGAAGTATTATTTTAACCGACTTTAAGAAAAGGAGTCTGAGATAGGTCTATCTCAGACGTCCGTCATTTATGGACCGCTTTTATTTGAAAAGTGATCTGTGGTCTTCTTCATCAGTTCCACTTCATGACGTCATACTTTTTTATAAAAAAAAAAGAAAGAAAGAAAATTGTTTATTTGGCCAACAAGCGTATAGACAGTGTAGAAAAAAAAAACATGTAGATAACATCTAAGCATAAAACTTAAAAATGCCATGCCAAAGTCACTATTAAAATCAAGACTAAAAACTAAAAAGAAAGCGTAATGGAAGTACAAAGGATTAATGATAGAATTACAGTTGTGAAAGTTATGATGAATGTGATGTTGAATGTAGTCAGTGTGTACGCTCCACAAGTAGGATGTGGTGAAATGGTGAAAGAGAAGTTTGGGAGGATTTTGATACTGCTTTAATGGCCATCCCTGTGCATGAGGAGTTAATAGTTGGAGGCGATTTTAATGGATATGTGGGAAGAATGAAAGGTATTTATGAAAGAGTACATGGAGGATGGGGTTTTGGAAGTGCGAATAGTGAAGGAGAGGCGCTGCTGCAATCTGTTACCGCTTTCGACCTGGCAGTAGCTAATACTTGGTTTCAGAAAAGTGAGGAATACCTTATCACATACAAAAGTGGTCACCACAAAACCCAAATTGACTACTTTTTAGTTAGGCGCAATAACATACAGCACGTTAAAAGTACTGCCAGGAGAAGATCTAGTCCCCCAGCCCCGACTCCTGGCCATGGTGTCAGTAGTCAAAGTACAATGCAGCAAAAACAAATAGCGTCCTCCTCCTAGGATAAAATGGCATATGTTAGCGGAGGAGCTCAGTACAATGCTCGGTGATCGCAGTAGAGCTTCCGAAAGAGTGGGACTCAAAATGAACATGGACAAAACCAAAGTTATGGTAAACACTTATATATACTATGTTAAACCACTCCTATCAAGATCGGAGACTCTACACTCGAAGTTGTGGACGACTACGTCTACCTGGGACAGACGGTCCAGTTGGGTAGATCTAACTTCGAGAAAGAGATCAATCGTCGAATCCAACTCGGCTGGGCAGCGTTCAGGAAGCTGCACGGTATCTTCTCGTCCAACTTACCGCAGTGTCTCAAGACAAAAGTCTATGACCAGTGTGTGTTGCCAGTGATGACATATGGCTCGGAAACGTGGTCGCTCACAATGGGCCTCATCAGAAGGCTTAAAGTCACCCAAAGAGCAATGGAAAGGGCTACGCTCGGAGTTTCCTTGCACGATCACATCAGAAATGAAGATATCCGCAAAAGAACTAAAGTTACCGACATAGCCCGAAGAATCGCCAAACTTAAGTGGCAGTGGGCAGGCAGCCACATTGCTCGTAGAACAGATGGTCGATGGGGACGGAAGGTTCTAGAGTGGTGGCCACGTACCGGAAGACGCAGCGTCGGAAGGCCTCCCACAAGGTGGACCGACGACCTGGCGAGGGTCGCGGGAATCCGATGGATGCGAGACGCACAGGACCGGTCGCTGTGGCGACGCTTGGGGGAGGCCTATGTCCAGCAGTGGACGTCTTTCGGCTGAGATGATGATGATGATGATGTTAGAGAAGAATGATTGTGCAAAGAAGTTCAGAGAGCGAGTGGTGGACAAAATCTTAGAGATCTGAGAATCAGAATCAGAATCAGAATCAGAATGATTTATTTGTAAAACACAGGTTTATAGGGTGTTACAGTTCGGTTGATCTACCATGCTTTGCCCAGAGGCGTACAAATATTTATATATTTATCATTGTCCATTTTCATTGAACTTTTGAAATTAAGTAAATTACAAAACGTTAATAAATTCAAAATTAATCGATACATAATTACAAATTAAATTAGTTACAATAAACGTCATCGAGTTACATTTCATTAAAAAAATACTAATGAGACATGAATGATCGAAGTATAAATGAAAGCTGAAATGAGCTGGCGGAGTGAATTAGGTAAGCAGCGAAAGAAATTTTGGGAGAGACGAGAGGAAAAGGCGCAATAGTTGGGGATACTTGGTGGTGGTCGACAGAAATTCAGAATGTGTTGAAAGAAAATAAAATTTAAGGAGCGTGTAGAAACGGAAAATGTTAGTGTGAAAGCTGAAAAAAGAGTGGTATGATGTTTTTAAGAAAAAGGCTAAGAAAGCCGTGGCATTAGCCAAAGCCCACGACAGACTGTACGATACATTGGACAGTCCAGTAGGCCAAAAACCGCTGTACTGGCTTGCTAGAGCAAGGGAGAGAAAGGCGAGGGATGTTTGTCAAGTAAAATGTGTAAGGAATGAAGCTGGAATGGTTCTATCAGATGATGAAAAAATCAAAGAGAGGTGGAAGGAATATTTTGAAAGACTAATGAATGAGGAAAATGATTGGAGTGGGATTCTAGAAAGAAGAAGTTACTGCGAGTGGATGAATGGATGTGGTTAGCTTTGTTCTTCAATAAGTTGTTTAAAGAAGAAATCATACCTGATGATTGGTGCAACAGTTCCTTGGTGCCCATCTTTAAAAACAAAGGTGATGTTTTTGAGTGCAACATTTATAGAGAAATAAAGCTAACGTCACATACTATGAAAGTCTGGGAGAAAGTTATTGAAAGGCGGTTGAGAGAAGAGAGTGAAACTTCACAGAAGCATTTCGGTTTTACGAGTATGCCTGGTCGGGTACAACGGATGCCATTTTTGCTATACGCCAGCTCTGCGGAAAATACAAAGGTGCACATAAAAACTTGCACATGGTATTCTTTGACCTCGAAAAGGCGTACGACCGGGTACCTCGTGAGGTTCTGTGGTGGGCCCTTAAGGAGAAAGGTGTGCCTGTGAAGTATGTGCAGTTGATCCGAGCGAGAAGTTAGTGCTAAACCACGCCGGCACCACAGATTATATACCTATATTATTATTATCTCTTTATTTATTTACTGATAAACATATAAATTACATTTTTAAATATTTCATTAAAAAATAAAAAATAAAACATTTAAAAATATAAAAAATAGTAGCCCACCGGTATCGGGAACAGGGTCCAAGCTACCGGCGGTCAGAGCTGCAAAGAGAGGAACTTCCTAACTATTATTATTATTTTTGGGAAACTTATAGTTTTTCTTAGCTCTAGGCTAGTTTTTAAGCTACATTAACGGGCCAAGCCAAGTCAATGTAGCGTGTTGTGAGTAAATTAATGTGGTAAATGAGTATTATGTGGAGAAATTCCATTTTCCTCGATCTGCATGAATTTTCTTACTATCCTACAGGTGTTTAAAATGGCAGCTTTTTGAAGGGTAATGTAAGTTGAGTCCTTTAGATCTATTGTTTTGAGGCTGTGGTGGAGATGGTTAGGTATGACGCCCGTGGTGGAGACAACAATTGGCACAACGTACACTTTTTCTTGCCTCCAAATTCTGGTCACTTCTTCTTTTAGTTCAGTATATTTGCTTATTTTCTCACCTATTGTTTTTTGTAAATTATGTGTATTAGGGACTGCGATATCAATTAAGTATGTGACTTTATTAATTTTATCTTGTAGGGTTATATCTGGTCTGTTGTAGTGAACGGTTCTGTCAGTCAATATTGCACGGTCGTAATACAGCTTGTGAGTGGTATTTTCTAGAATTGTCTGTGGTGTATATTTGTAATACGGAGTATTTGTGTCCTGTATGAGCTTATATTTAAGTGCAAGGTTTTGATGGATGACGTTAGCTAACTGATTATGTCTATATGTGTAGTCTGTCTGTGTGAGTGTGGTGCATGCCCCTGTAATGTGTTGAATAGTTTCTGGCTGAGTGTGACACTTACGGCATTTATCATTCGTCATCGTGGGGTCTTTAATTATGAACTTTCTGTAGTTTTTAGTGTTTATGATCTGATCCTGTATTGCAATAATAAATCCCTCGGTTTCCGGAAATAAAGTACCTATTGTAAGCCATTTATTCGATGCTACCTTATCTATATGAGACTGCTCTAAGTCATGAGGGTGACGTCCGTGCAGCACTTTCTTTTTCCAATTTTCTAGCTTTTGTTTCTGTGGGTCGTCAGTGTTAGTATGTGGTATTTCTATGAGATCATTGAGGTTAAGTGGGGTGTAATTGATATCGTTGATTACTATGGCTTTATGAATGTTACTTGTGTGTGATTTAGAGTGGAAGAACGTTCTTAGTCTGGATATTTGTTTCTGCCAAAGGTGATGGATGTCAATTAGGCCTCTCCCTCCATATTGTCGTTTAATGGTCAGTCTTTCGACAGCAGATTTGGGGTGTAAGTTATTGTGTTTTGTTAGTATAGCGCGTGTTGTCCTCTCTATTTGTTGGATGTCAGTTTTAGACCATTTGATTACTCCAAACGAATATGTTAATATTGGAATAGCATAGGTGTTTATTGCTTTTACTAAATGTTTTCCCGATAATTGGGTTTTACATACTGCGATCACTCTTCTCTTGTATTCTGTGTTTAATGTGTGTTTAATTAATGTATGATCTATTCCTTTGAGTTGTTTGTACCCTAAGTATTTATACAAATCTGTGGTCTCCATAGCTGTGATTGAATCTGTATTGTTTATTGGATAGTCACCCGGTTTTATTTTACCTCTGATTATATGAACCGCTTTACACTTATCTAACCCGAATTGCATATTGATGTCTTTACTAAACCTGGTTGTGGTATCAATTAACTGTTTCATATCTCTCTCAGACTTTGCGTACAGTTTTATGTCATCCATATATATTAAATGAGAGATAATAGTTTCTTCGACATTATGTTTAAGGGAATATCCAGCCTGGCAATGATGTAAGAGATGGGACAAAGGGTTCAGAGCGAGACAAAACCACAAAGGACTTAAAGAATCTCCTTGATAAATTCCACTCCTAATAGATATTAATCGAGTTGTAATATTATTGTCACGGTAATTTAGATGGAGTGTAGTTTTCCATTGGCGCATTATATTCTTTAAAAAATCTATTAATTTTGAGTTTATTTTATAAATTTGTAGTATTTGGATAAGCCAGGAGTGTGGGATACTATCGAAAGCTTTTTTATAATCTATGTATGTGCAATGTAGGTTTCTATTTTTGGTGGCAGCATGTTTGTGGATTGTTGAATCTATAACTAGTTGTTCTTTACAGCCCATGTGGCCCCGTCTGCACCCTTTTTGCTCCTCTGCTATTATATTGTGATGCTCTATATGTTTATTAATTTTTGCGGTTATGGCTGATGTTAAGATCTTATATATTGTGGGTAAGCATGTAATTGGTCTGTATTGGGAAGGCTGTGGTGAATATTGATTTTTTGGTAGCATGTAGGCAAGGGCGTCGCCAGCTTATGACAAAGGGGGGGGCAATGTGGCAATATTATGGATGATAAAAAATATGAACGCCGAGAGCACTTTGGAAGTCTTTGCCTCGATTACCATTTTTTTTTTCAAGTGGGGAATCATCAGAATGATTTCCCCCGCTTTTGGGCGGAGCGGGAGGGCGTGTCAGACTTTTATTGACTAAACCCCACTCCGTTCCCTCGTTGCCTTCGATCTGGGAGGACACGGGCACACCTTTCGGAATTTCCGTGTTCCCCACAGGCTCTGGCCCTTCGTTATTACCGATTTGCCGGATGGCGAGCTACCCAGTGCTCGCCGTCCGCAAGTCCACGCCTACGGTGGCCGGGAAACTGGGATCGGGATCTCGGCGGCGGCGGCGTGAGGGCCGTTCCCTCGTGCGCTCGCCGTCGGCAGCCTCCTTCGCTAGCATTACTGCTTCGCAGAAGTAGGCAAACGCCCGCCACCCCTCCTCGCTCCGGACCGTACCAGGGCCCGGCGCGAGAAGTCGCCACCGCCGATAGCCTCCACGGGGACACGGCGGTACTCCGCCCAAGTGGGGCACACCTCTACCCTGTGCTCCACCGTGTCCTCCCGGGCGTACTGAAGGCGTCCCTACCAACCCAGTGGTAGGGACGCCTTCATCGCGCGACAGTCACAGTCGCCATGCCACCCTGAGATCCCGCTGGAACTCTGTCCGCCATACCGACTTGTCGTGGCAGCGGAGTTTCACCCAGGCGTTGCATCTCCACGCGCAAATCGTGCATGCGTGCAAGGACTGTTGCCTCCAGATTGCACGAGGAGGGAGATCGTGCGGTATCCCCGCACCATCCGGATGGCCATGACCCTCTGGCAACCGTTCAGTTTGGCCGCCGGTCGCTTACCTGGGTAAGCGACCGGCGGCCAAACTGACGGCGCCCAAACCAGCGCTCCGTAAAGGGCCATGGACCGAACGATCCCCGCGTAGAGCCTCCGGCAGGGGGCATCTGGACCCCCTAGGTTAGGCAGGAGTCGCTTCAGAGCAGCCCCAATCCTGTCCAGTTTGGGAGCCAGACGTCGAAAGTCCATCGGCTGTCGAGAACGAGTCCCAGGTACTTCATCGTACGACGCTGATGTGGACCCCCCCCCCTACCAATCTTTGGGAACCCGGTGGTGGCGCGGCTCGAGGGCCATAAAAGCACATGGCCTCGGACTTGTGCAATGCCACCTTGAGCCCCAATTGCTGGATCCTGTCTACGACTGTCGCAACCTCGCGTATCGCTGTTTCTTTCGCTGACTTTTTCCCCAACAGCAGTAGCTTCCTTAAATTTATAACTACTTGCAGTTTATAATATAGATGCATAAGTATAATTTCTGCATTTATTAATAGTTAAGGAAATCAATTGCTCGCACTTTAGTCGCTTTGCGGCTAGCTACATTTGATCTCTAGGGGGGGGCAGCTGCCCCCCCCTGCCCCCCCTTGGCGACGCCCTTGCATGTAGGTTATTCCAGTAGCAATAAATTCAGGAATGTTCTGTTTCCCTAAAATTATTTCTGTAAAATTTTTGGCTAATACTTTGTGTAATGAATCTAATTTTTTATACCAATAGTTATGTATTCTATCTATACCAGGGGATTTCCAGTTGTGTAGTCTCACTGTGATTCTAGTTATGTCTGACTCAGTTAATTCAACAAATTGCATTTCTTCTAGTGAGCTCCATTTGGTTTGTTCATCTGTTATCCAGTCAGATTTTTCATTATGTTGTACCTGCTCTTCCCATATGCCAGACCAAAACATTTCTAGTTCTTCTGATGTTGGTATCTCGACGTTGTTTGCGGTGTGTGTATTAGTATGTGGTTTCAGTAAATTTCTGTAAAAAAATTTTTCGTTCGTAGCAAACTGAGAGTTATGGTTTTTACGTTCCTGTGCTTTTTTATATCTTCTCAACCTATGTACTTTTAAAGCTAATTTCTGTTTTAGTGTATCTAAGAATTCTTCCGGTTTAATATTGTCAGTTTCATGTTTAGTGTGGGTAGTCATGTTTTTAAAAATTATTTCTACTCTCCTAATTACCTTACTTGACCTATTGTTGTTAATATATTGTGTTACTCTACTGCAGTCTGCTCGAAGCTTTTCTATGTCCTTTTCAAGCCTCTGCTGCCATGCCGGTTTGTTAATATTTCGGTGATTTGTATTACGTGTGTATTCTGTGATTTTAAAATTGAGTTCCTCGGAAATAACCAAAGCGGTGCAATATATTAAGGTATGTACGTCAATAAGTTGAGTGTCTTCGCTAATATACTGATTTAGAATATGGTTATTGAATAAACGAACAAGTTGAAAAAGTTTTGGGGAGTACCTTAGTTTAGGTAGTTTAGGGCGGGCTGTCGGGTCCATGCCAGAATATTGAATGAGCGCAGTTTTAAATTTATTGTGTATATCTTGAATAAACGCATCTGTCGGAGAATTTTGATTGTCATCAGCTAACGTCTCAATTTCATTCTCTAAAGTTATCGTTAAGTTTTCGGTTTGTGTAGATGTATGTGTGGTTTGTGACTGTGCTTGTGATTGATAAAATGGTTGCGATTGTGTGATGGGTGTTGATTGTTCTTGTTGTGAGTACGTTGTGACGTGTGAAAGTGGGAAAGAGGTGACGTCCCCAACAACCACCGATTCTGTTTGTAGTTGCGAACGTACTTCTTCTTTTAAGTTATCTATTTCTGCTAGGGACAAGAGTTTATTTCTTACTATTGTTCTCCTTTGATCTGAAATCCTTTGCTCACTAACTGTAATCTCTGGGTATTGTAGAGTAAAAAGTTCATGCAGTTGTTTTCTGTAAGTGGTCATGTCGGTCTCTAATTTAGTGATGTAAAGGTAAGTTCGCATGATAAATAGGTTTACTTCCTTACTCCATCTCATGCGAACTCTTGCTTTTCCAGTCTTGGTGGACGCAGGCAAAAAGGAACTAGCCTCCCGCGCAACATTCAAGGCTGGAGTGAACTGGGCTGTATTTAAACTAATAATGGGAGGTGATGATGGAGAAGATGGTGACGATAGTATGGATGGTGATGAGTGTCTAGAAGGTGAATATGATACTGTGCTTGGACTATACGGTTCTACAGGGGTGTTTGTCCTGTCCGTAAGTCTGTCACCATCGTCAATGATTTCGGCTGTAGTATCTTTGTCGGTGGGAGCCCGCCTGCTCAACTCCTCACCGCTGACGGTTCGCATGCTGAAACACCCAGCGTCAGCTCCAGGTGCGCCCCGGCGATCGCCCCCGGGCAGCGGTCCTATACGTTTTTTCTTTGAACGTGTCTCCATATTTTTAATGGGTTTCCAGAGCCACGTTAGCCACGCCAGTAGTTTCTCATTCGTGTGTCCGCCCCCCACGTGATTAGATGGTCAATCAGGACGTGTGGTTGTTTATATTATTATTATTATTATGTGCTTTATTGTTTGTTACCATTAATAAATACAAAAAAGGAACTAAAACTATGAAATAGGTACAAGCAATGGGCGGCCTTGGGCTTACTAGCATACCGGGAATCACAGCAATAATTACAATAATTAACGATATGAATGTCCGGTGCCGCGTTGTTCAAAAGAAATAACCCCGGCCGGTTTTTACAATTTAAAAAAAATATGAATCTCCCCAAGAAGATCGTCCTCATAGCGTGTTGCCAACATATATACTGACACATAATAGTAGACTAGCTTCCGCCCACGACTTCGTCCGCGTGGAATGTTTTGTTTACTTTAGGCTAACGCTAATTTTAACTTAGGCTTTGCACATTGTGCGCGCTGGACTCGATCATTAATTTAACAAAAAGAATAGCAAACAAACAAACAAATATTTTCATTCACAATTTTTTTTTTTTTTTTTTTTTAATAGAGGTAAAAGGTAGCCTATGTTCTTCTCCATGTCAAAGGCCATATGCATGCTAAATTTCATATAAATCCGTTCTGCCGTTTTTACATGATTAAGTAACAGACATCCACCCTTTCACATTTACAATATTAGTTAGGAAGGATAATACTCGTATATGTGACTAGCGGCCGGTGAACGAAACGAACGGTGCAAGTTTTAACCCAAACGGTAGTAAGGGATTTATGGGAAGCTCGTGGCTTGATAATAACAGTCGCATGGTTCGATCTTCAAGGTTAAGCTAACGATTGCCAAGGTTGGTCTGTGGATGGGTGACCATCTTAACATACCGAGTTTCCTCTGTTCCTCACTTGTAGGTCCCGGCTGTCATTTGTAGATCTTTGGCAGTCGTTACGGATAGTCAGTAGCCAGTAAATCTGACTCTAGTCTTGCCATGAAGTACCGTGTTACCTTAGTTAAGTGGGTTGTGTAGGTCTGGTAGTCAGCCACTCCTCGTAAAATACTGGTATTCAGCTAAATCCGGCTTGACTGGAAGCCGACCCCAATATAGTTGAGAAAAAGGCTAGGCAGATGGTAGTGAGGGATTTATATGAGTTACTGTAGGAACCTGACTGAAGCGATTCATTCAAGCCGCCCAACTCTAAAAACAGCTTTATTTCGTGTTGGACTTTTACACCATTTGGGAGATAATTAAAAGTCAATTTACTAAAACAAATAATACATTAAAGAAATATAAATACAATTTACAAATTAATCTTAACTATCACTCGACCTATTTTGTTTTAGTTTTAATATTCTATTACGCTCCCGATCTCCCATAATATTTTTTGACTTGTCAGTAGCGACATTGTATCTGTTTTTTTGTTAGGTAGTGGCCAGTTTGATTTATCCAAAAAACTTTTTGTTGCATTTTAATTTACTTGTCTTTCCAAATTCAAATCTTATTATTCGCTAAGGATCGCCCATCCAAACCACATTATCTCCCTAGGGACATATCACTTAATGACTTCCTTTAAGTGATAGTAGTAATAGTTGCATGACTCATAATAGGGCATTATTCAACAGGTGCGGTAAAATAATGACTTATTATCAGTTGCACTGGGGGCCCCAAGCAATGCAATGTCAAATATAAAGATTTCTTATCTTAGAGATTTTAAACCCAGTTTTTTTTTTCATTATAAATGTGAGAGAGATAAAAAGGGCAATCTGTATTGCAGTGAGTGGAACGTTGCCAGAAGGCTTCCTTCATTGTCGAGGACTGCGGACTGGCATGTCGAGGACGAGTGGGCCTGAGATCGCCCTGCTCCAGTATGCACTACAACTCTTGTCATTTTCTCCTTTGTTTTTATTTTCAATTGTGCTTTTTATTACGTTTTTTTACAACTTTCAGATAGATATTTACTTTGTTAATTACTCAGATACCCGCGAAACGAGACACAATAGTAAAACAATAACAGCGCGGTCTCATAGGACCGGTTGGGGATTCAAACGTTTAGGATTACATTTTGTTAGATTAATTACATTTTATTTTAATAATAGGGAACATGCATGCATTTTATTAAATTCCTAAATTAATACACTTTCAACTCTAGTAAATAAATTTGAAATAATTTTTAAATATCTTTAAGTAATTCAATATCTTCATTTCAACAACGAAGGCTTCAAGGGTGCTAATAAGCAAGAGAAGTCCGAATGTAATTTATTATGACGGGGTTGTACGACATTAGTCAAGTTGGTAATTCGTCAAATACGCAGTTCGTCAAATTTGAAATTGGTCAAAGCTGTAGTTTGTCTAATCGTGAATTTGCCAAATTATGGAATTTACCAAATACGCAATTGGTCAAGTCCATTTACAGTCGATCAAACGCGGAACGTGTACCATCAAACGCGGTATTATAGCATATTCCCTATTCTTTATTAGTGTGAATGTTGATTGAAAACTACGTGGATTGCTTTTTAGGGTTCCGTACCACAAAAGGAAAAAACGGAACCCTTATAGGATCACTTTGTTGTCCGTCTGTCAAGACCCTTTATCTCGGGATCGCGTAAAGGTATCAAATTGAAATTAAAACTTTGTACTCAAGTCCGCTCAATCAAACTTGTAAGTTGACAGGAATAAAAAATACGCCCGTTTATGTTGCGTTTTTTTTTTTTTTTTTTTCCTAGAATCGTGAAATATGGCACGCAGCAAGGTATTATAGCACAAACATAGAGAAAAGTCTGAAAAATGAAAATTTGTAGTTAAGTAGGTACGTCACAAGAATTATTTTTTTGAAAAAATCTTCATGACTCGATTCGAGAATTGAACTGTTTTACACACAGGTAAGTAGGTATGGAACCCTCACTGCGCGAGTTCGACTCGCACTTGCCTGGATTTTTCCTTTCTATTCAGTTATTTTAACGTGCCTGTCGATTTGAGTATGTAGATATTTTCTGCGGCCTGCCTGAATGTCCTCTCTTTGGCATTGGACTCGACTGCTCGTGAGTTAAGTGAGCTTAGCGGATACTGACAAATGCTTGGCTTGCACTGAGGGGACACTCGGCAGGTGGCTGTGCTTTCCTCACAATGCCATCTCACTCACTTATCTGCACGGTTTTCATGTCATTTGAACATTAGGTACATAGGTATTTACTGTATGGACTTTAAAAGAGACTGTGACCCCTGAGTTGGTTTCGGTGTTTCATCTCAGGGTACGCAGCTAGGAAAAGGCCTCATCTAGTTTAAAGTTTAAACTGACAAAAAATATGAAGTGTAAGTGTTTTACTTACTTGCAAAATAAATATAATTTTATCGGCGTTTGTTTGCTTGCACCCTAATTACGTTAGCTGGAGTCGGAGGAGGCAACAAGAAAACAATCTGTTTCTGACTAATAACTATATTGAAATAATTAAATTACAATTGAGTACTTTAAAATTAATTAGGTAGAGTCGTGGTAGACTTTCTTGGATTCACAACACTTTTTTGATACTATTCGATCCTAAACAAAAGTATTTCGAACTTCGGACCAACTGGGCTGTGAGATAAAAAAAAAACAAATCATTAAAAACTTATTCCGAGGTCATGTTGTGGCCGGTGAGTTCCCGGTGTTCCCTGCGTGACGCGGTTGCTCATGGCTCGTGCGGCGGCGCTCGCAGCCTCGGCCGCTGCTCGAGAGCACGCTGTGACCAGAACGTCTCCGCATCAGCACAGCTGGGGTTGCCAGATCTTTACACCGAAAAGCCGGACAATCCAACCAGTTCGGCCGGATATTTTATTAAAAAGGCCGACTACTTTTTTTGACGTCGTTCACGGAAATTATAACAAGTAAATGCGGATCTGCAAACGCTTGCAATAGCAAGAACACATTAAAATCTATAAAAATGATAAAAAAAATGCCTAACAAAAGCCGCACAGGCCGGACTCCGCCTAATTTGGCCGGACACACACCAAACATCAAAAAGCCTGGCCGTGTCCGGCTTTACCCAGACGCCTGGCAACGCTAAGCACAGCGATGATCAGCACTGTAGCACCGAGCCTGTGCTCTTAGCATGTTATTAGCTGTGGGTGAGGGAGACACGTTATGACGTCATCGGGAGAGAGCCACTGCGCTACTACTGTTAGTCAGTTTCCACGGGCTGCTGGGTTTAGCTGAGTATGAGCATGTCTGCGGCTCGAGCCGGGGCGGCCGGCGCGCGCGGCTGTCGCCGGGAGCCAGCCATGTTGCGACCAGGCGGCAAACACGATTGTTTACAGACCTAATGGAAATAACGATGCGCCCCTTCGACTTGTTTGTGCGCTAGTAATGAGGCCGGCCGAGACTTCTCGGAAGCCGATAAGCGCCGCGCGCCGTGACTCACTGCTGATAGCCGCTGAATGCGCTGAGCTAGCGAGGATACGAGGAAAGTAACTCGTTACTCATCGTTAGGTTATCGCTGCGAGAGTGCTCAGGGGTCACAGTCAACAGCTGCATACCTACGTGTGATTGTGTCTGTAGGTGGCCTGTTTCGGGCCTGATCCCCACAGAACCGGGAGGAGTGCATGTTTAGTGGCACCGCGTGCCCGGCGAGCCGGCGCGCTGCCTGGCGACGCCGCGGCTGCGGGATGGCAGCAGCTACGCTCCTGAGATTACTTACACTTACAGATAATTATGTTGAGTTTAAAAAAAAACTCACGAAACACGAGGTTTATGATGTCACTAGCTGTTGCCCGCGACTTCGTCCGCGTCAAGTTCGTAAAACTGCACAAAAGTTACTTATAAATAATCCTATACTTCCGAAAACATCTGATTAATTAATTTTACATAAAACTGTTTAAGTTAAAACTCCAATTAGTACTTTTTTTAGTTGGGAAATCATCTAATGACTTTCGCTCTTCTGTGAAGCGGAAATGCGTGTCAGATTATTACTGGCTAAGACTCACTTCTATATTCCTTCCTTTCCTTACGTTCCAGGGTCTCCCTTTCAGAAGCGAAACCATAGCCCCAGTAGGTTTCTTGTTTAGGTTTTATAACTCTACCGTGTGCTCCACCGTGTCCTCCGGGCGGTCCAGACAGTGCGCCCAAGTCTGGCTGGGGCGCCCTTTTCCCCTGAATCCGATGCAGGAGCCTCCCGAACTTACCGTGTCTGGTGAGGACCTACGGCATACGGAACGTGAGGATCTCTTTCCAACCACTCCTCTAAGAGGAAACTTACCGCCGCAATGACGGCGTGCCCAGGTTTCTTGTTTAGGTGGAAAATCATCAGAATGACTTCTCAGAAGGTGAGTCAGACTTTTACTGACTAAACCTTACCTCGTTACTTCTTTGCCTTCGTTCCAGGGTTCCGGGTTTTCCTTTCGGAAGCTCGCCCATGGCCCTAGAGGCTTCGAACCTGCTGGGCACCTATAGTTTGCTAAAATCTCTTTGAAGCACGCGTGGAACAATACCCACGGTTGACCGTCTGGATTATTACCGGACAGCCAGATGGTAAACTATCCATTGCTCGCCATTCGCAAGCCACTCCTACGGTGGCTCTAAATTGGGGTTGGAATCCCAGCGACTGGGGCGTGAGGGGACTACTTGCCACTACTCCTCGCTCTGGATCATGGCCTGTAACAGTGCCCAGCGCGAGAGGTTGCTGTCACCGATCGTCCCCACAAGGACACGGTGGTGCTCCGCCTAAGCGTGGCCCACCAGTACTTTATGCTCTAACGTGTCCTCCGGGCGATCCACCCAATGGTAACACCCGGGTTTTTCTTCCGTACGACGTCAATTGCCTTAAAAACATCAACGAAGTACAGAGCCGCAGAGTTCGCATTCTAAATAGTTGCCTACTCTATGGGTAAAGTCGTTAGTTTAGTTCATATTGCGATAAAATCAAAATTAAAATGATTTGTTCTTCAAAAAACCAAGTTAGGGCAGATAACCGCCTTTAGTATTTGCCTCTTTTTTTGTTGGGTAACCACCAAATACCCACTCCAGGTGGACCGAGAGAGAGTATCAGACTTTTACCAACTAAATTCCACAGTGTTCTTTTAGTTGCAATTTACATTCTAGGGCGACTAATTTTGGCACACCACGATTATTACTATTATAAATTCACTCTTTAACTTGTAGAACCCCGTGGCACAAAAACGTGCCAGTAAACAAGTAATTACCTTTTAACTTTGAGAACCGCTGGAAAAAAATTGTGCCACCAAAACCTGACCGATTAAAAATTATGCTCTAGTAGTATAATTACAGAAGCAACAGAAACAGAGCAATAACAGTTTATATTATTAATATTATTTATATTAATTTATTAATATTAAATAAATAAATAAGTCCCCACGGGGCGCCACAGGTTAAAGAGAGACTACAGAGTCATGACGTCCTCACCTTGCGCTTTACGCAGGTCCTAACCGAACATGAGTGTTTCGGGAGGTAGATGTTTTAGATTCGGCGGGAAGACACGGTGGACCTTACGATCGAAGTTATCCCGCTAGGGCGGATTACCGCCGTACCTACTGTTTGCGGGTCAAAATCAGAATCCTCCTGCCCTAGTTCAGATCATGGTATGAGCTGGGAGGAGGAATGGAAAGCAGTCACCTCCTAGAGTGAAGCAACGTGGCTGAAACCGTGCGAAACAGGACATCCTTAGGCCCCTCCCATCGCCATTTGGACACTTCCCAGGTGTCATATGTATAGGGCGTTTACCGATCACCATCATTTTTTTGTGTTTATATGACCTGTTTATTGAGGCAGGAATTTTCTGGTGCGGTATTTGACTGACACCCTAATACACCAAATAAATGTTTTTCTTTAGTGAGAATAATAAACGAATTCTTGTGTGCGAGTATTTTCACCTAGCCGACTTCACATGCTGATGATCAAACGCAGTCTGTAAACTCTCGATTTTTACGGGTAGAGCATGCAGAGCAGTAAAAAATACCCGCTTTGTTCCTTTAGATGCCCTATACGAACAATTTTCCAGCTATCGAAGCCCGTTAGGGCCGTTCGCTTATGGTATCTCTTTTAGGTGCGCGTGGCACATAACGCAACGTCAGTCGACTAAAACCAGTCTTTATTCTACAGCGAAATGCCAATAGTGCACCGTCCAAAACTCCGCGCTAACGGTAGCATGGAATCGCCCTGCGACTCGTAATGCCAAGGGCATCATCTTTGCGCTTTCTGCTACCTTCTTCGCTTTATTTGCGGAAGGAAGTGATGACTGCTTTCCATACCTTCTCTCTCTATACCAGGACCGGACGTGAGAGGTCGTTACTGCTGATCATCTCCACCCGGAGTCCTGGAACGCAAAGCGAAGAAGGAACATACAAAGGTGTGGGTTTTGGTCAGTGAAAGTCTGACATCCCCTCGTGCTCCTACCTAGAGTGGAAGAAATCACCTAAAATATAAATAGCCTTTAGATAAAAAAAAAAAAATGGATGTTTGTATTTTGAAAGGAAATCGTTTGTCTTAGTGTGGTCATGTGAAAAGGAGAAATGAAAAGCACGTTACTAAAAGAGTTCTTGAGAATGGAGAGGGAGAGGAAGGCCAAAGAAAAGATGGATGGATTGTGTAAGGATTGATATGAAAGAAAAGGGCAGATGATAGTGTGATGATAGTGTGACGGACGACAGGACAGAATGGAAGAAGAAAACGTGTTGCACCGACCCCAAGTAATATGGGATAAGGGCAGGAAGAAGAAGAAGGATGTCATTGTTTGTATTTTGAAAACGGGGTGCAACTCCGCAGTTGTAAACTTTGTCTCCATGGGTTTTTTATTGTTAAACAATAATTATAATATCTTTTGGTAATATTTTTGTTAAAAAAATTGTGATAATGCAAAAATATGTGAAAAAAAATGTTACAAAAATAAAAAAAAAGCTTTTTCTAAAACACCTCTTGGGATTCGAACCACCACCGTGATACGTCCCAGTCTAGTCATTAATCAATCGCGCTGCAATGTTCGATGAAAACTAAGCAAAATAGACGTTGTCATATAAATGTCATAAATGACTGCCCCGCTCTTCGTCCATGATAGCGTGATGATTTTCATTTCAGTAGATAAATTGGCAGCTAAATGGACTAATGTAACATTGTAGGATGTGAATTTCGTGGACGCTTGGATTTTATAACGTGTTTTGATTAGTTTTTACAAAATATTTGGGAAAAATCAAATAGGAATGTTGATTTTCTTATGAAAAAATGGTAAAAGTATTTTTTTTTCCAAAAACAATAAGATAAAACATTGACAGAAATATAAATTGTAGGTGGGATTCGAACTCGGGGCAACTCGTTCAAAACCGACAAAATGCAATATTGCTCACCCCCCATAGCAAATAGCGTGATAAAATATAGCCTATATCATTAAGAGTCCTATAAGGATTATGTATGCAAAATTTGAACAGGATCGGTTCAGTGGTTTTTGCGCCAATTAATGCTAACAATGTACAATTTTACTGTTTTATTATATGTATATATATAGATTGTAGTAGATGGGAACATAATGTGACCGATTTCGGCTATTTCATGTCGATATAACTTTTTTCGGACACATATTTCAGCTTTGCCGTCACACAATAAAATGATGAGACGGTCAAGGCCGTTCGATTGATGTAGGTTTTATAGTGCTACAAGGGTGGGGATGGTGTCCGAACATTTTGAACATTCTTCATTGACATTTGGCATGAAGCAAGGTATTGTAGCACAAATATAGGGAAAAATCTAAAAACTGAAAATTCTAGTTACGTCACAAGAAAAAAAATAATTGAAAAATCTTCAAGGCTCGATTCGAGAATTGAGCTGTTTTCATAGGTAAGTTTGTACGGAACCCTCAGGGCGCGAGTCCGACTCGCACTTGCCCGGTTTTTTTAACCCAAAGGTTGACTGGTAGAGAATGCCTTGTTACATTAAGTCCGCCTATGTACAACTATTGTAGGTACATGAAGTTTTAAATGAATAAATCTATAAAGGGTGTAAAAAGACCCTTAACGAAAACGAAAACCCCATATTCTACTCATCACTGGGATACTTTTTTTCTTCTAGGACATACCTGGGAATTCACTGGTTCTGGAGATATTGAAGGTCAAAGTCAAAAATTTTTGATCGTTTTTATTTCAAAATCGTATTCCAAGTATCATTAGTAAACTTTCTTCCGAACAAACATTATCAAAATTATCAATTTTTCATAACAAATTACGCATTTGAAGTTAGAAAAATGCAACGAAAACTAAACACAACGAGCGCCTCACACACGCAAGCGTAAGGTCGGTTCAATGACCAAGCGCGAGCGACCGAACGCTCAGCTGATCGAAGTTATTATTGATTAATTATTTTTTAAAGATGAAAAAAAAAAGTTTTTTCCCAGCAATATTTTTTGGTCTAAGTTACTTAATTACATGTACAGAATGTGTAGTTATCGGCTTTGTGATCGGTCTTTTTACACCCTGTATATATAAAAATGAAACCCGTTTTTCGTTGTCACGACATGACATGAAAACGGCTTGACCGATTTGGCTGATTTTTTTTTTAAATGTTCCTTGAAGTTCAATGATGGTTCTTACGGAGAGGAAAATTCTAAAAAAAAAAGTTAGGTAAAGTAGGGTAGGTAGGGTAGTGTAGGGTAGTGTAGGGTAGTGTAGGGTAGTGTAGTGTAGTGTAGGGTAGTGTCGGGTAGTGTAGGGTAGTGTAGAGTAGTGTAGAGTAGGTAGGGTAGTGTAGGGAAGGTAGGGTAGGGTAGCGTAGGATATGTAGGGTAGTCATTTGACGGGAGCGAAGCCGCGGGTAAAAGCTAGTAATAGTATAAAATCTAGGTACTGTCTCTAATAATTTGGCCACCCACTGTAAACTGTTTGATACGCAAATAAAAGCGAACAGAGGTCGAGCGCCTACCGACATAGTAATAGCAAGTGGTCGCTACGTCTATTGCTATCGAAATATTCACAGGCGTTAGTTTTTATATTTTATCGCCTGAATAAAGAATAGGTTTTTCAATACAAGTTCGACGTCTATGGAGCCTTATAAGAACTAAACTAAAAAATATTAGCGTAAATAATAATATTATTAACCCTTAAGACACCTCATGTTACCATCTTGTATACAATGTTTTATGCAAATAAAATATGCTTATTCTTATTCAGGTACAAGTTTATCCTAGTTCAGGTTAGATCTAATTATTATTTTATACCATTTTTTTGTTCCAGTTTAAGGCCGCACTTTTGTAAACTTGCACGTTATTAGGTATTTAATAAACAATAACAATATACATACAAGTTCAACCCGACATCAAATATTTCGCGATATTTGATTTGGGTTGCCTGAACTAACAAACTATAACACCCTAACAACACTATAGCACAGAGGACCAGATTCCTCTGTTTTCAATGCAGGTTTGCGGGATTTTACACTGTTTAGCATACTTCCAAACTGGTGACCCTCGACTATGAACCCAACACTAGGATTCTCTGTGTGTTGGGGTCCAGTCTATTTCAATTCTTATTCAGATGGTACAGGAACAAAGACAATAGGTAATGTTGTACAACAAAGTATATAATAATAAACAGTGAAAATATTATGCGAAAATAGCTCATCGCTCACTTATTTTTTTTATATACCATAAACTAGTGCTTGACTGCAATCCCACCTGATGGTAAGCAGTGATGCAATCGTTAATGGTGAGGCGCACTAGTTTATTAATTACTCAGATACCCGCGAAACGAGACACAATAGTAAAACAATAACAGCGCGGTCTCATAGGACCGGTTGGGGATTCAAACGTTAAAAGCCTATTCACTCTAGTCTTGAAGATACCCAAATTATAATCGGACGGAAAGACCGCAGCAGGCAAATTGTTCCAATCTTTCAATGTACGCGGTATTAACGACGAGGCAAACCGCTTTGTCCGGACTGTGCAGGTTTCGACAACGTAAGGAACGATACTCGCCGTACGACGGCTTGTCCGATGGTAGAAGGGAGATGGCGGAATTAACTCATATGATTCCTGCGCACACTCTCCGAAATGCATCCTGTAGAATACCGATAGGCTGGCTACCCTACGCCTGTGCTCAAGGCTTTGCAGATTGGATTTAACCAAATCAGGGTACTACTTATAAACTGTTTGATATGCAAATTGAGAGCGAACAGAGGTCGAGGACCTGCCGACATAGCAATAGCAACTGGTCGCTATGTCTATTGCTATTTGAAAGTTCACAGGCGTTAATAATCTACTATAGGGTTTTCCTTCCTGCTGGGCCCCGACGGTTATAATAATGACGTCCCTTCAAGGCGCGCGTGGAACATTACGCGCCGTCGACGACTCGGGCTTCGCAAAATGGTGGCACCCGGACGTTTCTTCCGCCTAAATCTGATACAGGAAGCTTCTAAACTTACAATGTCCAGCGATTAGTGACGTGCGCGTGCCTGCTATAGAAGTAAATAATTGTCCTCACATAACAGCCGGGCCGGCAGTTCTACCGCGTCACCTACTCATTCACGTAAAAACTACTGAAGACTGCGCTTTTCTTTGCCAATCAACAGGTAATACAGCCAGATAGTCAACTATCAATTGGAGGTGGTACAACATGGTGTATATTTGTGAGTGTGTTACTCAAGCGTGAACGACTGATAAGATTGTAATTTGACCAACAGGTGAACCATTTCCTGGAAAAGCACATAGAACACTTTTCATATCTAAAGTCAGGTTAGGTCGGTCCTGGCTTTGGTATCATTTTCTTTTTAGAGGGGGACGAAACCGCTGACATCAAATCCTTACAAACTATTATAGGTTTAATTACAATACAACTACCCCATCGCCGTATCTCTACACTGTCGTAGTGGTGGGGTTTGCGCGCTCCAATAAACTATCGGTCTGTATTGTACTGCGTTTGCTTTGCCGTAACATGCCCAGGGTGAGGCCAGACTTAAAGACATACAATCCGCAGGGCAGTTATGTGGCGAACTGATGAGCATTAGCGACTCCACGGACACGATCTCCTCGTCTCCAGTTTGCCCTTATTGGCTGGCCGTAGTGAACACTGATGAGGATCAGACCTCCCACCTCTCTCTCGTCTCTCTGTTAGCTCGCTTGAGTTGGCAAGAGCTAACGTGCTCAGGAGGAGGATGTATAATCCATTAAGGTGCTGGCAGGTATCGCTCCCATGCACAGGGGATTGTCCTGTAAGACGTGGCGTACGTCTCCTCTCCGCACCTCAGGATATGTTGCCCTCTTGTTGCTACGTCACTTTGTGCTGCTGTCAGCCGTTATTGGAGGCCCATTTCTTGGGAGTGCAAGTCACCCCATGCCTGTTTATCGATGGATATAAATAATATAGTTCAGGCAGGGGCCATAATCTTAACGTGGTTCCTGGCAACAGTCTTTGTTTTCCATAATATGGTCGCAATTAAAAAAGTTACATCAACCGGGAGTTGTCCATGGGTGCTCTAGCATAGCGCGTACAGGGATCATCTAGATGAACAGGCTCAACCTCGATATCGACTTCACCTCGAACTGTAACGAAGTGGAGCTGCTCGTATCCGCCGCGCGCCGCTCACACGTCACCCTGTCGACGCACACAGCCACGCTAGGCTAATGATTGGGTTTGTGTTTTTGCAAAACCGAAACCGGAAATCCTTATTATTTAAATGATTTGGTGCCAGGATATGTATATTTTTATCTTATCTTCTTGACTGTGGCACCATTACAACCGAAATTTTAATATCCGTTTCGATTTCACACATCTCTTCATAATAATGCCTATTAGTGAGCTCATCATCAAAAATGTTTAGTTTCAATGAACAACAACATACATGACACATGTCTGTTACGCATTCACAAATCATCATCACCTAGCCTTTTCCCAACTATATTGGGGTCGGCTCCCAGTCAAGCCGGATTTAGCTGAATACCAGTAATTTACGAGGAGCGGCTGCCTACCAGACCTCCACAACCCAATTACTGGGGTAACACGGTACTTCACGACAAGACTGGAGTCAGATTTACTGGCTTCTATTATATATATATATATATACGTAACGACTGCCAAAGATCTACAAATGACAGCCGGGAACTACGGCTTAACGTGCTTTCCGAGGCACGAAGAAAACTCGGTATGTTAAGATGGTCACCCATACACAGACCAACCCTGGTAAGCGTTGCTTACCTGAGACCTCCACTGAGCCTCCTTTCTCGAGCGCAATCACAACTAAACCGCAAAAATATTTTTGCTGAATACCTTGGAGCAGCAAATAATCCAGTCGAAGCACAAATACTGCGCAGGCGAAGTCGCGGCCACCAGCTACTAATAATTAATAAAGTAACCCTAAGTGATAAGGGTGCTCCAACCCATTTTTTTTAATAAACTTTAACAACCCTGTATCGTTTTGTAGGGGTAGTTTAAAAAAAACTAATAATGTAAACCCTTTTCATTTACTTGGGTTAGTATTTATGAAAAGTTCCAAGTAGATTGAGCCAAGGAATCACGTTGTCCCACAATAACGTTGACCTCTCCAACACCTTCAGGGGTAGAATTTCGAGAAATCGTTTCTTATCGGATGCCGTCGTCATACAAAACACATTCCCTTCACTTTCAGGTGTTTGTGGTGCGTCGAGCGTCGAGCGTCGCAGTCAGTCATTCAGGACGAAGCATTTTATGAGTATAGAAGATAATTTGCTGTCGTTACGTGAGGCCTCGAACTCCGTCATTTTAACTTGGACAAATATTACACTGAACAAATCGTGAACGCAGTGCATTCGGCGACATATAGCTCGGCAAAAAAGTCTAGAAACGGAACTTATGTTTTTGTCCGTTGGCAACATTATAATAAAAAAATAATAATAATAAAATAATTTATTGTCTCAAATAATGTTCACAAAAGTGGATGAAGCCCTGAACCCCACACTAGGATTCCCTGTGTTGTGGGGTCCAGTCTCTTTCAATCCGTAACCAAAAGGACTCACCTTTTAGTGACTCACCACTCAGTAATAAAGACAATAGTTTTAATTATTTATGATTAAACAAATTAAAAGTAGTTTCGGCAGTGTAGTAGTGTGTGTGATGTGATGAATGTAGTGTGGGAAGTGTAATGTGGTAGGTGTGGCGAGTGTAATGTTGTAGGTATGGGTGTGTGAGTGCATGTGAGAAGGGTAAGAGTAATGGCAGGTGTTAGTGTGATGTTTGCTCGTTTACCTATGCGTTAATTGTCACTATTTTATTTTGCTTGTCTTATGACAATATCTTTAAGACGTCCTCTGTTTTTTCATAATCCAGACTGAGTAGCCAAAGGGAAATTACTTTAGAGCATTTTTTTTTTGTTAGCTTTAAAATTTTGAGGGTTATATTTAGTTTGGTATAAAGATAAGGGCCCATGAAAGCAAACGATCTTCTTCCAAAAGATTTATTAATATGGGGTTTATCCCAGTTCACCAGACGACTGGAGCGTTGTTGAGATCTGCAACTGTTTAGTGATGTTTTGTGAAATCGCATCGTAGTTGAGAGAATGTATAGTTGCCTGACTCTCAACACCTTTGCTTCTGCGTAAAGTAAATTAGTGCGATATCTATACGGTCTCCTGTATGCAACTTTGAGCAGAGCACGCTGTGCACGTTCTGTTTTCATCATATGAGATTTAGCTGCAGATCCCCATGAGACGATACAGTAACTGAGAATTGATTGGCAAAGTGAGAAGTAAACCATTTTTACCACTGCTTCGTCGGCCACCTTACCCAAGTGCTTAAATATATGAAGCAACATTCGAACTCTGTTACTTAGTGTATTTGTGTGGGTTGTCCATGCAATTTTGCAATCTAGATAAATACCTAAGTATTTTATGGAGTTAGTGAGTTTTCTATTTGAGGACAGGAGCAACTATTGGAGTTTTGACAGGAATGGAGACGGAAAGTAATTGTTTTACGAGGTGCTGTGCGTTTGGAAATAAAAAAGTTAATCGCTTTAGTTTTGTCGATATTAAGTGTCAGTAAGTTATTTTGTAGCCAATTTGCTGTAACTGTTAAGCCGTTTTCAACTGCCGATTGGACATCATCCCAAGATTTACCGTAAAAAATTATGGCAGTGTCGTCTGCGTACGTGAATAGTTTGGTTTGAGGGAGATTCATCGAACAGAGACCATTTATGTATAAAATGAACATTGTAGGGCCCAGCACGCTACCTTGGGGCACACCGAAATGCACAGTGGATGGGTCACTGTAATAGTCACCCATGACAACTCTCTGTGTTCTGGCAGATAGGTATGAGCTGAACCATTCTAAAGCACTGCCACGAATACCGAGTAGAGACATTTTTTGGATCAATATTTTTCTCGAGACCGTATCAAACGCCTTCGCGAGGTCCAGGAAGATGCCAGTACACGCCATACCTTGATCAAGATTATGAGTAATGAAATCCACTAGATTTGTGACTGCATCCTCTGTGGACCTGCCGGCTCGGAAACCAAATTGTTGATCGGAAAGTAATTTGTTTTTCTCTAGATAGCTTAATAGTCTCTTATTAACTACTTTTTCGAGAATTTTCGAAAGAGTAGTTAACAGAGAGATAGGTCGATAGTTGGCAGGAATTTTAGGATCACCACTTTTATAGATCGGACAGACATTTGCTATTTTCAAGCAGTCAGGAACTTTACTTTGAGATATGCTTAAGTTGCAGAGAAAGGTGATGGGTTTAGCCAGGGTGTGAATGCAATGTTTCAGTACTTTATTATTAATACCATCTGGGCCAGAGGCTGATGCCGATTTGAGAGTAGTAATGATTTTGGCAATTTCATGTTCATCTGTCGGTGACAAGAACAAGGCGTTAGGGTTGTTGTTAGCAGTGGAATAATGTCCTATGTTGTTAGCTAGTTCAGTTTCCGTTAACTTTAGCTCCCTGAGGGTTTTTGATGCAAGTTTTTCGCCGACTGTTGTGAAATATCCATTGACTTTATTTAGAGTACTAACGGGGTTATCGTTATTTGCCAGAAGCTCAATGTTACTAGATTTTTTGTCTTTGATGTTGCATATTTTCTTAATTTCTGACCACATTTTTTTACAGTCACCCTCGGTATTTTTTAGCTGTTTTCGTTCGTATTCTAATTTAAGATCAGTTAAAATATTGTTGCAATAATTTCGGTACTTTTTGTACTCTAATTGTATGACTGGGTTGTCAAGATTTTCCTTTTTCTTAGCTCTGATGTGCAGTGAATCTCTACGCCTGATACATTTTAAGAGATTTTTACTAATCCATGGTTTGATTAAAATATCAGAATTGCGGCAAGTACTCTTAGTAGTATGGTTATTAATTTTGCTTGTTAAAGTCTCAACAAAACCCTCAAACGCAGCCGCGACAATGGTTAACCCATAGAGCCAGTCCCAAGATTCATTTTCTATGTCCTCTATCAAGTTTTGGTAGTTTATTTTAGTTTGAATTTTATTAATAGGTGTCCTAGGTAACTCATTGTGTACGCTAAATAAGACTGTTTCGTGATCCGTTATACCTGTTTCACAAACAATTACTGTGGCGGGATTTTTGGTTTTGAGCAGAACGTGGTCAAGACAGTTATTACCACGAGTTGGGAAGGTGTGACCTGGATAGTAACCGTGATGACTGATTAAATCTAAATAGTTGGTGGAGCGATTATCACAGAAGCCCGGCTTAATATCCAGGTTTATATCACCAACTATAGCGCAGGTATGACCTTTGCATGAGTTCATTATGTCCACTAGAGACTCGCAGAAGTTGTTTATGTTAGCGAAGGATGGTGATCTGTATAGTGCAATGATTGACAGTGCATTACCAATATTTATAGTTACGCAGTTAGAATCTTTGAAAGAGGGTTCAGACACATTGGCGTGAAGACATGATTTGGTATAAACTACTAACCCATCATTTTGATTAAAGTAATTTTTTGAGTTAAAACAAGTGTAGCTGTTTATTTGTGGGCAGACTGACGTAGTATCGAGCCAGCACTCGGTTAGTATAATAATATCAGGAGAGAAATTAAGTCTACTTAATAATACCAAAAAATTGTCAAAATTTTTTGCAATACTCCGTATATTTTGGATCACAACCGAGTACTGTTGTTCGACTTTACCAAGATGTTGTCGACACTTATCTATTGAATCTATTTTTAGGCTTTTTTGTCCGTTGGTAACATTCCCAAAATAATGACGTTTCATTGTAAACAAATATTAAATTTTTATTTTCGTAGTGAAAAACAAAACAAACGACGTAAAAATATAACAAATAATTAATAAAACCATTCGAAGTGCTGGCAGGGAGGTTATTGACAAGGTGTACAGGCGAAATCTGGCGAAACATGAGACCTAAACTATTGTTTTCGATCTTAGTAATATTTACCAAAGAACTGCTGATATGACGGGTATGTAAGAGTATTACTTGTTGTTTTTAGTTAAATCAAGTGTTAATTGATTAACCCAAAGCTATTTTAACATGCTTGCATACAGAATAAGTAGTAAATTTGAAACTATAAACATCGAGCATATTAATATAGGATAACCTATATTAATATGCTCGATCGATGTTTACATTCTTCTGGTGTACCGCGCTACATTCATTGATACTTTGGTGACTTGAACATTAATAATTGGAAATTCAATTTCTACTTCTAATATAGAGTTAATCATGTTATTCAATACAATGTTCCATTTATTATAATTCCTAAAATATGTTGTGAACTCAGGAGTTTATCCCTACATATTTATTTTTAGGTAATAATAAGTAATAAGGGGCATATCGAGAAGAATAATTCTAGTTCAATTTAACAATCCTTAACTATTTAAAAAAATACTACGATTTGAAAAACTAATAAAGTGGGAATAAAATGTCTGATGAAAAAATCCGGCTCAGTATCAAGATTAGGTTAGTGCGCTATTCGGTTGCACCGGGTTGCCATTTAAAAGCACAGTAGCGCCTCCAGTATTTTCTAATTTTTTTTGCCAAGCTGTATGTTATGGCGCTGTGTCGATCTCATCATGTTCGCGGGGCTAACTTGAGCAGCCTACCTACGTACCCACCTAAGTATAAGTTTTTACTTGTTGTTTATTAACTCGGAATCTAAATCGAGTAAATATTTAGTTCCAGTGCAGCCGCTTGCCTCAAAGTTTGTGGTAGTGTTAGTGTAGGGCTTGGTGCAGCAGCGTTATCTGCACAGCGCCGGCCGTCGCCACTCCACAGGGCGAGGCCCCCCACATTACTGACTTCTTCACTGTGTGGGGTTGCCGAGTGAGTGTGGACGTGGGCCTGGCGCACGCCGGCCGGCGCGGCGCCCAGTCAACAATGAAACAACGCAGTAGAGTAACTATAAAAATACATTTAATACTAGCATTTAATAGATAAGCCTAAGGAGTGGGTTCGGGTCACCGGTGCGGCAGCGGCGGCAGGAAGGCGAGCGCGCGCAGCACGTGGTCCACGCGCGCGACGAGCGGCTCGCGCCAGCGCCACAGCGCCTCGTCGCGCACGGCCTCGGCCTTCAGCTCCTTGCACGACTTGAGCGCGCTCACGCAGTCGGCGCGGTAGTGCTGCAGGCGCGCGTGCGACGTGTCCAGCGCGTAGGCGCTGCACGCGCCGCCCAGGCACGCCAGCGGGAAGTGGTTGTGCAGCGCCAGCACGCGGTCCGTCTCGTGGAACGCCTGCAACACCACATGCTTCGGTTCAACGACTTATCTCGACAAATGTAACAGGACAAGGCGCTACAGTCACCAAACTAATGCATTAATCAACATATGGAAGTAGTTCTAGTTTCGGGAAAATCTACGATTGATATCAGAGACTGTTTATAGACAGCGCTGGTAGTGCTCATGCAGTAGTAAGGCCTGTCATGCTGTATGGATCAGAATGTTGGGCTGTGAAAAAGACGGATGAAAAAAGATTGCACGTTGCGGAGATGAGAATGTTAAGATGGATATGTGGTGTGACAAGAATGGACAAAGTGAGAAATGAGTATATTAGGGGATGGGCACGCCGTCATTGAGGCGGTAAGTCCCCTTTTTGAGGAGTGGTTGGAAAGAGGTCACGGCGTCCTCTCGTTCCGTATGACGCAGGTTCTCACCGGACACGGTAAGTTCGGGAGGTTCCTGCATCGGATCAAGCAGGAGAGGACGCCCGGGTGTCGCCACTGTGTGGACCGCCCGGAGGACACGGTGGAGCACACGGTAGAAGTGTGCCCCGCTTGGGCGGAGCACCGCCGTGTCCTTGTGGAGGCTATCGGAGGCTGCGACCTCTCGCGCCGGGCCACGGTTCAGGCCATGGTCCGGAGCGAGGAGGGGTGGCATGCGGTCGCCTCCTTCTGCGAAGCAGTAATGCTCGTGAAGGAGGCTGCTGACCGCGAATGCGTGAGGGAACGGTCCTCACGCCGCCGCCGCCGAGATCCTGATCCCGATTTCCGACCACCGTAGGAGCGGGTTCGCGGACGGCGAGCACTGGGTAGTTCGCCGTCCGGCAGTCTGGAAATAATCTGGACCGAGCCCAGTCGTCAACGGCGCGATCTGTTCCACGCGCGCTTCAAGGAGATGTCAGTAAACTGTAGGGGCCCGGCAGGGCCGAAGCCTCTGGGGGGAACACGTGGTATTCCTAAAGGTTGACACCGAGTCCCCTCCAGATCGAAGGCAACGAAGGAACGAGGTAGGGGTTTAGTCAGTAAGAGTCTGACACGCCCTCCCGATCCGCCCAAGAGCGGGAGAAGTCATTCTGATGATTCCCCTACCAGAAAAAAAGAAAGTACGTTAGGGGAAGTTTGAAAGTGGCGCCAGTGACTGAAAAGTTGAAAGGGAATCGTTTGTCTTGGTATGGTCATGTAAAGAGAAGGGATGAAATCTTCGGATGAAATGCATGTTACTAAAAGAGTTATGAGTTTAGATGTGGATGGATGGATTGTGAGAGAAGTGATATGGAAGAAAAGGAAGTAAGTGATAGCATGACGAGTGACAGAACAGAGTGGAAGAAGAAAACGTGTTGCGCCGACCCCAAATAAAACGGGACAAGGGCAGGAAGATGATGATAGTAGTGCTCATGAAGACTCAAGTATAAGAAATTGTTTTAGTCAGTACGGGCAGCTGCTACACACAAAGGTCTATAGGAGCTAGACGTGGAGCGGCGGGTGTGCGGGTGTGGGGCTCACCTTGACGTACTGGCCGGGCTTGGTGAAGTTCTTGGTGCGCGTGACGTGCTGCAGCATGTGCATGTAGTGCGGCACGCCCTCCTCCCAGGCGTGCTGGTGGTGCAGCGAGTCCAGGAAGTACAGGTTGGAGGCGTGGTAGGACGAGCGCGCCGGCTTGCCGGGCGCCGGCGCCGCCAGCGGCCGCACGCGCGCCAGCAGCGCCGCCCAGTCCGCGTCCAGCAGCGGCACGATCACCTCGTCGATGTCCAGCAGCGCCAGGTAGCGGTACTCGTACATGTGCCGGTACAGGCAGTCGTTGTACGGGATCAGCTCCATCTGCCGCTTGTGGTTGAGCTTCTTCTTCAGGTACATGTGCTGCAGGCCGGGCAGGTTGGGCTGGCCGCCCGGCAGCGTCACGGGCGTCACGGTCACGGCGCCCTGCTCCTCGTAGTACTTGAGCACCTTGGTTATGTTGGGGTGCACCTGTAGCTCGTAGAAGAAGATCTTATCGGCGCCCAGCAGGCGCACGAGCTCGATCCACTCCACCAGGCGCACGGACAGGTCCTCGTACAGGAAGTCTAGCCCCTTGACGCACACGGCGAACTCCTTGCGCTCGGCGGGTGGCGCCGGGCGCTGGTAGTGCACGCGCAGGTTGTTGGTGGCGCGGTCGCACGCGCCCTCCACCAGCGACACGGACGCCGGCACCAGCGTGCGCACCTCCGGCGGCAGCACGCACGCCAGCAGGTAGGGCTGCAGCACGTGGTTGCGGTAGTTGCCCCACTTGTTGTTCCACACGTACTTGTACTCGAGCAGGCGCACCACCACGGGCGCCTGCAGCTCCTCGAACCACAGCTGGCAGTGCATGGTGAGGCGCGGCTGGATGCGGTCGTGCACGGCCAGGATGCGCACGGCGGGCCCGATGAGTGACGTATTGCGCGTGTCCAGGTACGCGCCGAACATGTGGAACACGCCCTCGGACGAGCGCATGGTCTGCCAGTACGTGTTGTGGAACTCCAGGTCGTAGATGGACGGGAAAGGCGCGCAGTCCTTCTTCTTGAGGAACTTGTTCTGGTCGTTGCGGTGCTTGTGCCAGTAGGAGAGCGGCAGCGAGGGCAGGCGCCGCTCGGCGTCGGCGCGCAGCTCGTCGTCCGTCAGCACGCGCGTGTCCGTGTGCGGCAGCGCGGTGGGCGCGGGCGGCGTGGACGCGGCCGCCTCGGACTGCAGCAGCAGGCGCGCGGGCGGCGCGGGCGGCGCGCGGCGCGGCGGCGGCGCCAGGCGGGGCAGCGCCAGCGCCGCCAGCGCGCCCCAGCACAGCAGCGCCGCCAGCCAGCGCAGGCGCGCGCGCCCGCCGCCGCCGCAGCGCACGCACCAGCCGCGCATCACCTGCAACACACGCACCGTCAGCACCGCCGAGCCCTCACATGCCGAGCGCTATAGTTTGCTCGTTGAACTCGTCATTATAAAGCTATCAAACAGAACCCCCACTAAACAGATGCCCCCTGCGCGACTCTCACATAATTAGACGATTGCTTATATTAGAAACACGAGTGAGGACGCTCACGACGTGACATGTGTCATATTAGACAGAACGCGGAACTATAGAGAAGAGTGGTTATCTGTGCAGGCTCCGAGGGAAGAGGAATTATGTAGTTATTATGAGTAGAACCCGCGGTTTGCTGATGGCGTCGGGTTGGGCCCAACAAACAGAACGACAAACGTATGCCTCCTGGAAGTAACTTAGCTGAATGTGTCAGAGAAACTGGTCTCTGTGCCTTTGGCCGGAGGAACAGCAGCTAGTTTTAGTGGAGTTGTGATGCAGAGCCGGCCGCGAGGCTTGAGACATCAGAGATCAAACAGGAATGATTGTTGCCTATCTTGATACATCTAAGTTTTGCCAGATTAGGTCATTTATTGCAATTTATTTTGGAAGGGTTTCGACTGTTTCGACCCTCGACACAAGGTTACCTCAATTTTCAGGATGTATGTCACACAACACTATCTGAGAAAATAATAAAATCAACATATTTTTTTTTTTTTAATTATTGATAGGCTTGCACTTGACCACATTTCACCTGATGGTAAGCGATCATGTGGTCGACGATGGAGCACGCTTGCCTAGAAGCAACCTATTCACTCTTGACTTAAAGACCCCTAGGTTGTAGCTATCAGGAAACACAGACCCCGGCAGGGAATTCCACTCTTTAGCTGTGCGCATAATAAATGTACTCCCAAAACGCTTTGTACGTATGGGTGGGATGTTCACCATGTACTGGTGGCGCATTGCCGTACGTCTAGTGGTCCGATGATGAAACGGGCTTGAAGGAATCAAGTTGTGCAGTTCCTGTGCACACTCTCCGAAATGCAACCGATAGAAAACCGACAGGCTAGCAACTCGTCGTCGATGCTCCAGACTTTGAAGCTTCGACTCGAAGAGTGCATCATTACCTATGATCTTCTTGGCTCGCCTCTCAATCGACTCTAGCGCCTCAAGCTGGTACTTGGCAGATCCGTCCCATACATGAGAGCAGTACTCCATACATGATCGAACTTGTGCTTTATAGAGGTTGAGCAACTGTTCCGGCGTGAAGTACTGTCTCACCTTAGCCAGAATCCCCAGTTTTTTGGCAGCCAGTTGAGCTTTCGCCTCTATATAGCAACCGAAATTGAGAGTGGATGATAGTGTTACGCCAAGAAGCTCAAGATGGTCGGTAATCGGTACGGTCACATCCCGAAAAGATGGAGCTGGGTGGAATTGGCTCCGTTTAGCAGAGAAAAGACACGCCTGAGTTTTAGCAGCATTGAACTTGACTAGATTGGCATCGCCCCAATCGGAGACCGCCTGCAAGGACAAGTTCAAGCGCTCAACCATAGCCTCTCGGAGAGACTGGACCTGTGACCCACTAGCACGTGCGTCGGATACGTATCTCTCAGCCACAGTGCTGTCGTCTGCATACCCAAAGGTACCGGGCTTAAGAAGGTCATTAATATGCAGCAAGAACAGAGTGGCCGAGAGCACCGACCCCTGGGGGACTCCGGCATTGACACCCAGTTGACCGGACGAGCTGCCGTCGATGACCACTCGAATGGACCTATCCCTCAGAAAGTCCGCAATCCAATTACACAGACCAGTGGGTAAACCGAAGGAAGGAAGCTTAGCTATAAGACTTTCGTGCCAGACCCTGTCAAAGGCCTTCGAGATGTCAAGGGAGACAGCAAGTGCTTCCCCATGCCTTTCGATGGCCTCGCTCCAGATGTGAATGGCATACGCTAGAAGATCCCCAGTAGACCGATTTTGGCGGAAACCGTATTGTCGGTCACTTAGAATGTCGTTAGCTTCTAGGTATGCCAGGAGCTTCTTATTTATCACACGTTCCATACTCTTACATAGGATGGACGTTACAGAGATGGGTCTATAATTTGCTGGGTCAGCTCGACTGCCCTTTTTGGGCACTGGTTGCACGTTAGCCAGCTTCCAAGCATTCGGCACTTTTCCAGTCTCATATGAGAGACGAAATAGGCGTGTCAAGATCGGAGACAATTCAGGCGCACAAGTTTTAAGCACAATTGCTGGTATCCCATCCGGGCCACTAGCTTTATTCACGTCAAGGTTACGTAGTACCCTACGGACGTCCTTCTGATGGATACGAATGTCCGACATACTCGTCTCTCCACCATCAGGAGCCGCCGGGGGCGACGCATCACCAGAATCTAGACGCGAAGATTCCGCAAAAAGGGAAGCAAACAAGTTCGCTTTTTCTTCTGCGGTGTGGGCCAGCGACCCATCTGGTCTCAGCAATGGAGGCAGTGAGGGGCGACAGAAGTTCGATTCAACCGACTTTGCCAGGGACCAAAAAGCTTTACTACCTGCTGGGTATGATGCAAGTTTGTTCCCTATTCGGCTGATGTGGTCAAACCGAGCCCTCTGCATCACCTTCTTGCAGGACTTGGCAGCCCTATTGAAGGCCTTCTTCTTTTCACTAACGTCGAGCGAGTTGCGCGTACGAGAGTCGACCCAAGCTCGGTACGCCGCGCGTTTGAGCGCATTAGCGCGACCACACTCGGCGCTAAACCATGGTAGAGCCCCGCCAGACACTGATACGTCAGAGAATGGAATATAGTACTCCATCCCCTGCCGCAATACATCCGTCACGGCATCTGCGCACGACGAAGCATCTTCAGAAGAAAAGCAAGTGGGCTGCCAAGGATAACACGCGAAGAAAGATCGCATGCCATCCCAATCTGCCGACCTGTATCGCCACATCCGCCGTGTGCCTCTGGGGCTGGGATCGGGCGGGGAGTAGACGGATACAGATTTCACCAGACAGTGGTCGGAGCTACCTAAAGGTGCCGATATCGACACTGAGTAGCGGTCTGGATCTGTTGTCAGCAGAAGGTCCAGGCAATTGGGCGTGTGCGAATCAACATCCGGTACCCTTGTTGCCCCCTGGACCAGCTGGGTGAGATTTAATGTTAAAGCTAGCTTTCTCATTTCTCTACCAGCATGGTCTGTGCACTGGAACGGGAAAAGCCACTCTTGATGGTGGGCATTGAAATCCCCCAGTAACACTAATTGGGCGGAGGGGTACCGCTGCTGAGCCGCTTCCGCCGCCTCACTTAGATGCTGTGTGAGCCCGGTTGTCTCCTGATCTCCGCTGTGCGAGCGGTAGACACAAGCGTAGATAATTTTATCTAGGCCTGTGTCCACTAAGGCCCAAAGCGTAGAGAACCTGGAGTCCTCAAGGTTACGGAGACGCCGATAACAGATGTCGTCCCGGGCGTACATACATACACCCGCACGTGGTTTGAAGTTGTGCTCCAAAGTAAACCCTGGGTATAAAAGGTACGACACGTCGGACGGACATCTGATCTGCGTCTCCGAAAGGAATAAGAGAGCTGGTTTTTCCGTCTCAAGATGGTGGTGGACTGCGACGATATTTGAGTGCAGACCTCGTATGTTAGTGAGGTGCACTTTGTGAGAGAGGGAGTGCAGCCGCTGTTTTGCAAAACTCTTTTTATTCCCTTTCATGTGTATGTGTGAAGTGAATGGGTGAGAGGAGAAGGAAGTGAAGTAAGGTTCCAAGCTGCTAACCTTCAGGCTCGCACCGAAAGGACGATATCATTAGGGGACTAGTCTGGAGACTGCGGGGACGCCCGAGCCCCCCCGGGAATGTCCATCGGGCCCTCTCGTCTGGTCGCCAACCAGCACGATGGCGCATTCCGGGATTTTTCGCTAGTTGGCGGGGCAGCCTTTCATGTGTGGCTGGCACATTACTTGGGCCCCCAACTAACTGCGGTCGGCCAGCGGTGCACCGTGCCTCGGATCCCGCTACCCTCCGCGACTAGTCTCCAAATACGACCATATTGGCACGAGCCAGGTTGATCTGCATGCGTTGGAACAACTACTTCGACCCAACTCCTCTAGCTTGGCTACACTGAGCATCACACCGGAACACGGCTAGGCCGCTTGGCGGTATGCCTTTGCTCAGTGGGTGGTCGCAAGCCAACGGCCGAAACCTACCACCAGTTAATGTCACCTGATTAGCACCACCCGGGGACCACGTGTAGGGACTCGCTTCGGGTATTCTCCTACGGACGCGGGTGACTCGGCCCCCAAAATATTTACGGGTATTCGGTAATGGTAAAGTTTTGATAACTGAAATTTCAGTAAATTGGAAATAACAATGTTAGCGGTGGTGCTGTCTTGACAAACAGCAAATTCGGTAGCCAAATAACAGGTAACAGTGAGGTCCGCGTAGCGAGTGACTCCTGCATACACGAGCTCGCACGAGCAGGACTGTACGAGACGGGGTCAGCTCCTTCTGTTCTATATTGAGTAGCAGGTGTTTTTGTGACGGGTAGGCAAGTAAGTCAGCGTATATAGACACTGTAGCTAGGCGCAGAGCGGGGACGCGCCGCCCCCCGCCCCCGCACCCCGCACGCTCACCCTGCACTGCCAGGTTTTGCAAGCGTCAAGTCGCAGCGCCCTTCAGGCGTCCACGTGACTCGACAGCCGGGAGTCAGCGACGACATGGACGGCCACGTGTAGCCGGCCCGGTAGGAGCCAGCGGCACTCCCTACTGTTCGTAGAGAGGAGACCACGAGCTCGCCACATACACAGACATAGGAAGAAAGATGTACTGCACGACGGTGCTAATGTAGCCATCTCAGATAGAGGTGGTGAGCACAGTAACTTAGCCATCCCGCAGCCCGTGAGTAGCATCCTGCCTGCCCGTCTGCCGCGCAGGAGATGTAACACTTACACACACCGCGACAGCTGCGCAGCTCGCCAGCGCGCCCGCAGCAAACATCACATGCTCATGAACAGCATTATCAACTCATTGCATTGTAAACAATAATTCAATTCAAACTTTACAATGATTTCAATCAATAAAATCAATGAAATATGGTACATGCATTGTGAGGCGGTGATTGCGCCGAGTGGCGTCGCGCAGGGAGCGATGTGAGCCGCGCTCGTGCTGCACGCGTGTCGCGCTCGTGCTGCGCGCGTGTCGCGCTCGTGCTGCACGCGTGTCGCACGCGGCACGGGCCGAGCCCCAGGCGTAGACAGTGCTGAGCGGAGCGAGCGCTACTAAGCAATAGCTTACAGCTGGACGATGCTGTACTTGCACTCGGCACACACTTGTCGCTGCCTCCTGACATACACGACCTTCCTAGAGTACGAGTCAGGGTACAACTTTGAATTAACCATTTTGTAACAGCTTTTTATGTACTTTACATGTGTCAAAGTATTTTAATTGCTAATAAAAATATTATTATTAGTTATGAGATAGTGGACACCGGCACTGGTCAAGTCAGCCTCCGAGTCTCATCCCCTCGTCAACGTGTCGATGTACCCAACTGCCGCTTGAGAACAGTCACACTGAGAACAGAACATGTAAAGCAAAATATTCCAGCTAGCAGTCCGGTACGATATTTTACTCAGTAATAGAGTAGGCACATATTGATGATATTTCAAATGTTTTAACCAAGCCAGTGAAGAGTAGTCTTTAAGAAGAAACCGTTTGACGGCACTTAACGGGAGTAAGGGTACACTCAAATCGGCGGTGAAGCTCTGAAGACACAACGCGTGCCGAGTAGCTTGGAATGTGTCCGAGGAGAGCAGCTGTGTCGGAGGCTGCGCGGCGCTCGGCAGCGGTCGGCGGCGCTCGGGGGCGCTCGGGGGCGGTACAGTTAGCGGCACAGATAGCGCGCGCGGCGCTCTGCCGCTAACTGTACCGCGGCGGTGGTGAGCTCCGCTCGCCAGTACGAGCATACAATCATTAGCAAGACACATGTGGAACACGTGGAGTAGTGGTCCCTTTGTGCCTGGCAGGCGAGCCCCTCGCCGCCGCACACTCGTGGAAGTCACCACCGAGACTTGTCTCAGTCGATGTCCCCCTCCATGTGCGTCACACGGCCTTCTAACCGGAAATAAGCTTGTAGTGTTTACAGTTGAATGGTTTATTAGAATGGGCGGGGTTCACGCGCAGCGCACGCCACATGCGGCGCGCGGACTCGCTCGTGCATATATTACAACCCACAACACGTACACTTTGTCAAGAGCGCGCTGGGCGCTGAGCGCTCCGCAAGCGATGGCGGCGACAGTCCCGCTGAGAGACAGGCGGGCGCGGAGCTGCCTCTCAGTGGTGTCGACTGTCGTCCGCACCCAGCACTCAGCACTGTAAGCGCCACGCCACACGGGGCAGCAGCATCAGCGAGGTGCTCGAACACAACGACATCTGATGTGTGAGTGAGTCAGCGAACAGGCCAGCATAGTTCCGGCGCCGGTGCAGCCGCAGTAGACGCACGTCTCATGCCCCGCTACTACATATTATGAGGTTTTAGGGGTAGGTACGCGGAACAGTGTGTCAAGTCTCGCATGGCTCCGTAGAAAAGGGAAGATCCCGGAGGGTATTCCCAGATCGGATCGGGCCAGCCCTATCCTACCTGGCCGGTCAGAAGCAGACAGGTATAGTACTGGGCCGATAGTTCATTCGGAACTATTTTTATTACGTTCTAATCGCGGAGTACCCTGACACCGCGATGCAGGATTTTGAATGTGCATTCGTGATGGTTGTCACAGCAGTGAGTCACGCGACAGTCGCGCTCGCGCCTGACGCGGCGCACTCACACGCCGTACATGTACATTGTGAGTGTATACACGATGCTAATCAACAGCACTAACACTTAATTGAAAATAAGTAGATGCCAAGCGATAAGGAGTAATCTTTGAAGGAATCATATCGTATGCGCTGAGATAGCATCAGTACGCACCACGCGTGGAGTCCAGCGCCAGTGCCGGACAGACGGCGAGTGACGCCGGACAGACGAGTCGCGTCGGACACGGGAGCACACGTAGCGGCCGCGGTCATCGGTGGGACTGACTTATAACTAAGTCGGAGCTATCATATGAGCGCGAAGCCCTCAGCAGCGCACGTCGCGTGCGCGCCGGCCGGGAGCTCACAGTCGCACGCCGACGCAAGCTAAACATTCTACGTATAATCTACTCGGCCTCACGCGTTTCGTATATCAATTTCGTTAGTTTAGACGATAAGGAAGTTCCCTCGGCTCTGAACAGACGGACGGCGTTAAAACTGCAGCTCAGCTAACTGCCGCTGGGGTGCAGTTTTCGTGCAGTTCACATAGCATAGAGCTCGCCAGCAGACTGGCAGTCCGCTCGCGGTTGGCACGCCACTCTCACGCCTGCACGCTGGCTGCGGACTGCACGCTTGGACTTGTCACGAGTTTAAAGTGTTTCCTCTTCCACTTGAAATCAATCTGGACGTATGCGTTCGCGAGTGGATGTGCCCGTAGGAGATGTGAGGAAGAGAGGTTTACAAAGCACGTAAATTAGCTGGACACGGCCCGGGGTTCAGTAATGAGTTAGATAAGGCGCACAGCACGGCGCGTAGGGCGCGGCGCCGGGACGGAATTAGCAGCGCGTCGGCACGCGGCGTGGCACGCGGAACTCGCAGCACGGCGCGCGCGGCACCGCGCCGGCATGCGGCAGCGACGTCCTGCGCACTGCACCACGTGCTACTTGCTCACGACTGCAGTGATCGGCGCTACCCAACAAATACCTCACATTATTCAAACGTATCGGTAAGACAAACAACTTAAAACCGTGTTGGGTGAATATCGTGAACCTGCTGGTACTGTGAACTGTGTCTATAAAAAACGTCTTATATACAGGGTTTTTTATATGGGAAGTCATCAAAATAACTTGTCCCGTTCTGGGCGGAGTGGAAGGGCGTCTCCTTCTACTGACTAAAACCCACTCCTGTTCCTTCTTTACCTTCATTCCAGGGCCCCGAGGTTCTGTTTCGCACACCCATGTCTTATAGCCCGTGTGTGTCAGACATGCACGCACGCACGAATACCATGGATCCAGTACATGATTCTAGACGCCCCCGGTAGTAGAATTTTTCGTCGGCTTTTTACCTACTACTTTAAAAAAATATATTTAACATTTAAGTAGGTATATCTTATTTTCACTAAGAATGTAAGCATGGTATGCAAGGTTTGCACAAATAGTTATTTTGATGCACTTAGGGCCTGTTTCACAATGTCCGAGTAGGCACTACTCACTGAATAAATTAAAAAATGTGACAGAATTCGTACGAAATTATCTGTCAAGTAAGATACTCGAAACTTAATCATAGGTGGTAAAACAGGCCCTTAATGTTTTAGTAAAATATCATTGCACTTAATATTGTTTTTTTTTTTTAAGTTATATAAACTAGTGCTTGAATCCCACCTGATTGTAAGCAGTGATGCAATCGTAGATAATAATAATAATAATAATATTCCACAACTTTCACACAACATCATCTAGTCCCAAACTAAGCAGAGCTTGTATTATGGGTACTAGACAACTGATAAACATACTTATATATTTGTAAATACATACATATTATAGATAAATTACATCCAGACACAGAACAAATGATTGTGCTCATCACACAAACATTTGTCCTGGGTGGGAATCGAACCCACGACCTCCGGTATAGCAGTCAGGGTCACTAACCACTAGACCAACAGGCCAGTCAAAGATGGTGAGAAGATGGTGAGGCGCACTAGTTTATTAAGAGCCTATTCACTCTAGCCTTGAAGACACCCAAATTATAATCGGAACTTGAACAAAAGTACTTGCTATTTGAGATGCATATCCTCGTTTACCATCTGATGTCCACTCTGTATGATGACGCCTCCGAGCGGTGTCCTGAACTCCTAACGTGGCACACTACTAGCTCTCCCAGTCGCGTCGCTCGCGGCGACTTGCGCGCGACGCGTCGCTGGCGCCGCCGACGCGTGCGACACGCGCGCCGCGGACGCCTGCGTCGCGTCGTTCGCGGAACTCGCCGCCCGATTCCGCGAACGCGCGCTGGCACATGTCGTGTCGATGTATATCCTCGCGACACTTGTCTAGCTACACACGCGGGCGCCGGGCTGCGCCGGTGGAATGCGACATGCACGCAGAGTGCGGCGCGAGAGGGCGCTCCCTCGCGCTTCTATTAGTAGCATGTTGAGGAGCAGCCAGCACCGCGCTCCTGCGCGCGCACCGCAGCACAGCAGCGTGGCGCACTACAGTCGCGGCACAGCGCCTCGCTACAGACACGGCGCTCCTCGCCGCCGCCGGTAGCGCGAGCGCCGCAACCACTTCACTCTCATGTTCCCAAGCCGCTGCGCGCCGGTCCGACCGGGCAGCCCTGCTGAGGGGACCGCTGCGTGACGCCGCACACTGACGGCTCAACGGCCAAGTTATCATAGTAACATGTTACTGAATACATATCAGACGTGTACTAATTGAAGACTGGTTCGTCAAATGAAGACACTCCAGGCAGCTTGTTGCACGAGCAAACTCGCCAAGTGAACCCGTGACCCAATTACAGTTATTTCAGTAAAACTACGGTACAAGCTTGCCACGAGGAGAGCGCATAAAGAGACACGTCAGCGCGCGCGAGAGTAAACAGACAGTAGTGCTACTCCAATGAGGCTTCGTGATACACTATAAAATATTCACGCGAAAAACGTAGGTGAGGTGTACATGACGAGAGCTATCCATGCAGTCCAGTGCAGCAGACACAGTCTGCCACCGCGGAGAGATGATGATAGAAAGCCCGCAGGTAGCGCACGTGAGTCGCCTCCGGGCCCCACGCTGTAGGACCCGCCAGGCCCCACGCCGCAGACCCGCCAGGCCCCACGCCGCAGACCCGCCCGGCCCCACGCTGCAGGACCCGCCAGGCCCCACGCTGTAGGACCCACCAGGCCCCACGCTGCAGGACCCGCCAGGCCCACCACTGCCGCGCGCTGCTACCGTGTTCATGCGGGATCACATTGCGAGTTTTGTGATTTAAATAATTTCCGCGGATTCCGTGTGCTTCGCTTGCGGATCTTAATAGCTTCATGTCGATGCGCACGCGAGCACTGAAGCGCTAGCACTCGTGTCATTGCAGTGAACGTGTCGGGCTTACGAACGGTAACATCGGTTCAACACTATTTAGTTATTAAATATAACGGCACTACCCAGGCCAAGGAGCCTGGGTTGTGCCGTTGTGAAGTAGGCTTCAAGGCACTGGTCGTGGCGCAGCAGACCGGCGCGGCGTCCCCGTGCCGGCGCGTGCTTACCTGGCAGCAGCCGCAGCTCATCGTGCGCACGGTCGGTGTCAGGCGCGGCCGGGAGACGCGCGCCAACTGTAGCGCCCGCCGCGCCGCGCTAGCTAGCTAGCACTCGCCTTATCTACACCACGAATCAGATAGCCTCCTCCATCGCTTATCAAATTCAATTGCTCGTTATCGGCGAGGGTTAACATTCGACACCACTTCTCGGTAGGGCGAATACCTACGAGACAAATATATGTTAATTAACAACAGATGCGATATAGATTATTAATAGAAGTGTAACCAGGTGTAGTACTGTAGCGCTAGACGCCGTGGCGCGCAGGGCCACGCGTGACGTCACATGCGGTGTCAAAGGGTGCGTGGTGAGAGGACGCGGCGCACGAGAGAAAGCGCGGAGCCGCGCGCGCCGCCTCCACCGCCGCCGGACTGACTTATGAATATTCTAATGCGTGGTATGTAGCGCGATCATCTCGCACACGGTTTCTAAACGATCTTGATATTATTCATTAACACCTTTGCCTAAATTACATTCGGATAAGGAACCACTCGATGAGCCTACCGCATGCTCGCCATGGCGCGCAGCGGTGTGCGGCTGATGGACGTGGAGTGGTGCGGAATAGCACGCACGGTACTGATACAATAGTTCCTCATCCAAGCCCTCCCGTGGGGGTCGGTCCTGCACAAACAATTAGAGTGACTCGCGGGAATCCTTCCACAGTGGTGCCGGCCGGAGGAGCCGGCCGCCTCCGCCGGTGACGCAACAGACGCGCACAGCTCGCTGCTCGAACACTGCGCACGCCCCCTAACACCATTCCAAAAGATCTATGAACACTTACATAAGAAATTCGTCATGCACAATTACGTTGCAGCGCCTCACACATGCTCTGTATTTCAGCGAGTGCGGAATACTCGTCTGTTAGAAAGTGTGTCGCGGCGCCGCGCGGAGATGCCGCGCAGATACACCTCGCACAACATCGCAGCTATCGCGCACCTACAGCCTTCGTGTAGATGATGTGCAAATAAGTCGCTCGAGACCGGATCTCCAGTCTAAATGGTAGGCACAGCGCACACCTCTTCAGTTGTGATTCGACTACCCGTGACCCGTATCGCCAGTATCCACCGAGCAAGGACTGAGCTCTCACGGGCACAGGACATGCGGTGCCGACGACGTGCCGCAGCGTGGAGCACGGCACCAGTGCTGGCAGTGTGCAGGTATGCGGCACCAGTACGTGCGCCGACACTCGCATTCTAGAACAGTGCTAGTTGCTGCACTACTGCGCTTACTGCGCGTCACTCGCCCGAATACATTCTACATAACGAACAAAACGATTCTCGGTTCCTTTATATGCATGATGCATGGCTCAGAAGTAAAGAAGTCTGATGATGATTAATTTAATATTATCATTTTCACAGGAGTTTCCCCAAACTGATGCGTACAAGTAGAAGTGATAACACTTTGCGCATACATAGTGACAGTGTTGAGCTTGGCAGTCGGACAGTCGGAGTCCGGAGTCGTGCGTGGCTCGCCGGCCGTCACGTCAGACTTCATGAACACTTATCAGCGAGCTTGTAACGAACAGCTGAGAGCTGTAATGGCTGTCAATTACTGTAATTTTTACTTTCTAGCGGAACAGACTTTCTGATATTAATTCAGTCAAATGTCATACCCGACATGAGAGTCGGTTCGAGCTGGCTAGCGGCTGTCTGTGCGTGTGTCACAGGCTGTCGTCTCGGCTACAGCCGCGTCCTCCGCGAGGCTTGCCGTAGATAGTATCGCAGTGGTCTGGCGCGGCTTTCGTTCGGCCGCAGTTAGACCTCGCGCTAGTGATTGTTAGGTCATGACTTGGTACACATGTTGCGCAACGCGCTGCAGTGCTAGTGGACAGCGCGGCGCGGGGTGGCGCGGGGGTGAGCCGCTCTCTTTGAGCGGCCTGCACGGAACCCTGCGAGGTTGCCGCGCGCCCGATGTGCGCGAGTGTTGTCGCCTTGCGCTGCTGCGGCGAGAGTGGAGCCCTGAGAGCGCGGAGCCGCTCGGCTGATGGCAGATAACGCAGACAATGGAGCCGCCCCCGCCCCCGCACCCCCGCGCGCGCCCTGCCCGCGTGTATGAGCGGCGTCGGGCAGCAACACAATACGGCGGCGGTGTTGAATATTTAATCGCGATGTTATGATCAGCGTGCGAACGCTCCCAGCGGTTATTGTGGCGCGCGGCGTGTGCTGAGCGTGGGCTGCGGCAGTTTCACCGCGCGGAGAAACCGGCGCGTCTCACTGCCGCGCCGAGCCGAGCCCGCCTGCCGCGCGGACAGGCTCCCGCACAATGTATGCGTGCACAATGTATGCGCAAAGACAATTACAATTTGAGGGAGAGATCAGGCGCAGAGTACGCGGCTTTGGGTGCCCTGAGTCGGGGGCTGTCACACCATCAACTTGCAACTACACGGGACACGGGACCGCGACCAGACAGGCAATCAGAGTTTTGACAATGTACAGCAACACCAGCTTCATAAGAGTGTGTCAGATAGCACATTCACACAGAGAGACGCGGCAAGCGGCCGAGAGAAGCTTGCTGTAGCCATGAGTCGACAGTTTGTGAGTTATGTACCCGTTTTTAGCAACTGGTTACCTCACAGTTACATAGATACAGACTTCGCTCAGACATATGTATAGATAGACAGGCAGACACTATCTGTATTTCTCTAATAATTTACGAATCTATAAAAATGTGGAGGCCATCTAAAGCCGCTCAGACGATCAATATCGTTATCAGTCTGTACATGAGCATCGCGTTAGTAGTTAGTACACAACGCACTCGAAGCTTCAAGTGCGCACTCGAGCTGAGTAGCTCTGATAGAGCATCGCTTCCACTCGGCGCGGCGAGTGCTGCCCCCCCCCCCCCCCCGCGCGCCGTGAAGCTCATCTTACAACAACATGCGAGCACCGGCCGCACGTGACGCCGCCGTCTGCAGCGCGCACTGACACCACAACACCAACCTACGCGACGAGCTACACGTCCGTTTAACATTACGTCATATCATTTTTATGCTTATTGACAAACATTGTATAAAGTTAAAGAGAAAGAAGATGCGACGCAGGAGGCGTACCAGACGAGCTCGACGAAAATACAAAATGCAAACATACTCGTAATATGTAGATGTCCGCCTCAAGCTCGCGGCGTGTGGCAAACGGCCGCCACCGCCAGGCGCACCGCGAGCGAGTTGCATCACTTGCATCGCGACACGGCAGGAGGCGCACTCCTCGCGACTTGTACCTATCTCAATGACTTAATTGTATTAAAAGATGCATATGTATATTATGTATTGGCATTTAAGAACACAGATAATGTGTTGTACGCTGGAGCCGCGCGGGGCTGCGGGCAGGTGGCACTCTCCGGCCGCGTATCGCCGCATCCCGGACGTGCGCTATTTTGATATTATTTGCCTCGACTATTTTCATTAATTTCATTGCATTCATTTTGTTTATCTGTTTCGCAGCGTCATTACTGTTACTGTGCCACTCTGCTGGCTCCAACATTTGCCAACTGACATGTAGGTATGTACATAGTTGCACAATTTTATTGAATCAGTTTGTTGTGCACACACCCAATATCACTCAATAAGACTAACACCCAATGACTTTTTTCAGTCTAAGGTGGAACGAGAACCGCGCGTGACAGGCTTTAACTGACTAAAAATCACCTATCATACGTTCCTGCAGCCTTGCCAGACATTGGTCCTACTGAGCCCCTTCAGTTTTGCTGATATCTCTCTTTGCGAGTCGATTCGGACCTGCTCCTTACTGGATGGGCGGATGACGAGCTACCCATTGCTTATCGTCGTTATACTGCGCGTACGATGGCAGGAAATCGCCCTGCTACTTCGGATACCCGGGGCGTCTCCTTCGGTAACAGCTGGGGCGGTAGGACGTCCGACACATTAGTGCGTCGCAGAAGTATGTGACTACTTCCCATTCCCTCTCGCTCCGAACAATGGCCTGAACCAGAGCCGGGTGCGAGAGAGACCGTTCAGCTCCACGAGGACAAAGCGATGCTCCGCTCAAGCGGGGCACACGTCCACAGTATGCTCCACCGTGTCCTTCGGACGTCCTATAATGGAGACAACCGGAAGTTAGTTCCACTTGAATCCGAAACAGAAGCAGACTCAAACAGAGCGTCATGATTGTGGCGAGCACAGTGACAGTTCCTGTGCTCGTGCTCTGTGCGCCGCAGTTTGTGGCGGTAGTGGAGTGTCGGGCCGGGCGCGCGATGCACCACCGCGCACAAGTCGAGCAAGGACTCTAGACACAATGTCCAGTAGTGTCAAACCGAAACAGACTTGCTACCGGAACCGAATCTTTGTTAACTGTCTTAGTTTCGGCCGAATGTTTTTTAGACATGGTAAAAATCTTTTTTCCTTATTTTTGTAAAAATCTGTTTTCCTTATTTGGCTTATTTTTTGTATAAATGAAGTATGCAAGAAAATAAAAATATTGCTGCTATAAAAACAAACGAAAATATAAAATTTAACAAAACATGTGACAAAAATAACAGTAATGTGTTGGTTATTGTCACACGTTACACCGTAGAGGACGAACCTCATTACGTATTTTAATTGCGTACAAATCGTAACGTCCCAATAATAACTGTTTAAAATGAAACTGCACTGCTAGTAGTTAAATTAAAATGCAGTTGAACATCACTAGAAGTCTTGTTTTTACTATTAGCAGTAGCCGGCAGGATTGAGCAGGAACTACCTCGCTCGGTAAGCGGGAAGGCTGAGCTGACTGCTCGATCAATAATAACACGCTGCACGTGTTGTCTTGAAGTCATAATCAAGTAACAGACGGTCACGTACAGATGAACACAGCAGGTAGTTGCTCGAGAGGTTACAGACGAGCTCGGCTGACGATGCTGACACCCGAGCCACGAACTCAGCCGAACTCAGCTGGAGGACACGAGCGGACATTCATGAACGCAGTTTCGATTCGGCCGAATGTTGGCCTGATTTTTTAACGAAACTGTAAAAATGTTTTTGTCGAAACTTGCTCAGATCCAGACCGGACCTTCAGTCGGTCTCTAATGTCTAATGTCTAGATATGACAGGATCATTAGTTACGGTTCGATTAATTGTTGCGTTATTTTTGTGTTTGGTCCCCGAGGGATCCGTCCGACGTCCGGCTGTATGCGTTATCTGTCCCTCTATCAAAAGCGTCGAGCGTCAAATTTGCGATTGGGTTTTTACTTGTGGAATTCCTGTTTTTTTTTGTAATATGTATTTTTTTTTAAATCTATTTTTTTAATATAATAAAGAGGTAAAGTTTGTTTTTTTGTTTGTAGGGGGTAATCTTTGAAGATTCTGGTCAAACAATAAAAATGTAGGTATTGATAGAGAGCTGCTTTCTTCCTGAGTGCTATAGGCTATATTTGATGTAAAAAAAGTTATTTTATATTATTTTTCCTGAATTTACTTGGTTATTCGACTTCCACGTGGGCGAAGCCGCGAGCAAAAGCTAGTTTGTTATAAACTAGTGCTTGACTGCGATCCCACCTGATGGTAAGCAGTGATGCAATCGTTGATCGTTTCAATCGTTTGTAGCTTATTAAGAGCCTATTCACACTAGCCTTGAAGACACCTTAATTGTAGTCGGACGGGAAAACCGCAGCAGGAAAATTGTTCCAGTCCCTCGATGTCGCTTAGTCCGGACCGTAGAGGTTTCGACAACGAAAGGGTGGATACTCGCCGTACGACGGTTTGCAGCTCCAGCCCATATGTGGCTGCAGTACTCCACACACGATCGGACCTGTGTTTTGTACAACATTAGAAGCTGTCCGGGTGTGAAGTACCGCCGGACCTTTGCCAGAACGCCGAGTTTCCTAGCAGCTATCTTGGCCCTGGACTCAAGGAACCGCCCGAAACGAAGATTATAATTTTTAATCTTTTATTTATGATTCCCCACAGACAAACCTGTGGTAAAGTACTTATAGCATACCAGAGTACATCTCATCGCAATCTCAAAACAACGTATCCTAGCCGGGATTGGGCCAATTGCAGGCCCAATCACAGCTAGGATACGTTGTTTTGCTATGGAGGCCTCACATCATTTAGACGGGGGTGGGGGCACTGTAGCCAGGCGCTTAACTATCTTGATTGAGATAACATTTTTACATCTGTTTCAGCTTCATCGCATCATCAAGAATTTCAAGGTCATCCAAATGATTTCTCCAAGGTGTGTCAGACGTCTACTTGCTAAAACCCACTCCTGTTCCTTCTTTACTCTAATTCCAGGGCCCCGGGTTCTCTGTCGTCAACCCAGGCCCCAGTAGGTTTCGACCTTGTTGGGCCCCTACTTTCGCTTATATCTCTTTGAGGCGCGCGTGGAACAATATGCGCCGTCGATTACATGGGCTTAGTCACTCACACTTACCGGACGTCTGCATGCCTGATTGCCTGTGCCTACGGTGGCTGGGAATCGGGATCGGAATCCCGATTCCCAGCCACCGCGGGGGCGTGAGGGCCATGCCCTCTCGCGTGCGGCCGCCTCTTCGCTAGTATTACTGCTTCACAGAAACAGGCGACCGTCTGTCATTCCTCTTCGCACTGGACACTGGCCAGTAGCAGGGCCCGGCGCAAGAGGTCACTGCCGCCACTCGCTCCCACGAGAACACGGCGATGCAGGCCCGTGCGGGGCACACCCTCACCGTGTCCTCCGGACGGTCATCACAATGCTGACACCCGGGCGTTTCTTCCGCACGAATCCGGTACAGGAACCTCCCGAACTTCCCATGACCGGTCAGGACCTGCGTCATGCGGAAGGTGAGAACGCCATGTTGCCGTTCCAGACACTCCTCAAAGAGGCTAACTAAGCATGACTCAATGAAAGAATATCAAAATTGCTCTAATAGCTTTATCACATGAGCTTCCTCAGTACTTCCGTCGTGGATCCCATCATTAGTAGGAACTAAATTTTGATAAAAATGAGAACAATCTGGATACATATTTTCAAGTAAAATAAAATGTTTCCAAATTGGTGTTTACACGAGAGTTCTGGAGTAAACACAAAAATAAAATAAAATAATCAATCTGCTCCTTTTTGTTAAAAAATGGAAGTCTTTAGTGCTACCGGAGAGGTCGAAAATGTGCCTTTATACCGAAGTTTGGACATCAATGTCAATACTTCTATAGATACTAATATTATAAAGCTGAACCGTTTGTTTGTTTGAACGCGCTAATCTCAAGAACTACTTGTCCGATTTGAAAAATTATTTAAGTGTTAGATAGCCCACTTATCGAGGAAGGCTATAGGCTATATATGTCGCAGGTTTATCATAAAATTAGGTTTATGATCATAAACCTAGGTTTTTGATGAAAAACCGGAAGATGACACATATTAAACTCAATTTCGTCATAAACCTGCATCAATCCAGATTCTTGATTAAAAAAAAAAATTTGGAGAAATCGATATTAGTGCTACAAATTTAGTTAATGTGCCATAAATACAACAATAGGCCACTGAATACAAGTAACGTGATAGGAAAGGTAATTGATAAGAAGAACGATTTATTCAAAATTGGTATTTCTGCAGGGGTTCTAAAAGAATGGCTGGCTAGAAACTCCATTTAAATGGTTTGTTACAAACGCCACAACGATGTGCTCCAGAGGATTCCGACATAAACACACAACTTTATCATAAACCCAAACTAGTTCAGGTTTTTGATCAAAAATCTAAAAACCTAATTTTTAAGACCAACAGGAACGGAGCACCTCACCTATATAAACGAAGTCGTGGGCGGAAACTAGTAAGTATCTTTTAAGAAATATATTTATTACCCTACTCGATCATAATTAAGTAGGTATGAGTTTTTCAAGCCCCGCGTTATTGTAAAAAACTAAAAAAGTTTTACTAAATCGTATAATCACGCGGAAAAGCAGAGTACCTAATGTGTAACGCAAGCAATAGCAACAAAATGCCCAGCTCGTTCGTTCGGTGATCGGTTTTTTGTTTCGTCGTTTGTTTGTCAGATCAAAGTCTGTAAATATCTCGGAATGCTCATACCTCATAGTGTATAGCTACAGGACTTTGCTCTAAAGCGTATCGTTAAGGAAAAAACGGAACCCTTATAGGAAAGTCAAACTTTTAAGTTGACGGGAAAAAAAGATACGCCCGTTTATGTTGCAAAAAACGTACATTTCGACACTATCAAAGGAATCAAAATTCATAGGGTTCCCATTGACCTAGAATCTTGAAATTTGGGACGAAGCAAGGTATTATAGCACAAATATAGGGAAAAGTCTGAAAACTGAAACTTTGTAGTTACGTCGCAAAATAAATAGAAAGAATAAAAATAATAGAAAAATCTTCAAGACTCGATTCGAGAATTGAACTATTTTCATAGGTAAGTTGGTACGAAACCCTCAGTGCGCGAGTCCGATTCGCTCTTGCCCGGTTTTGCAAAATACTTTTCATCGAGCATCTACAGTCAAAAAGCATCATTTGATCACATTCACATTAGATATCACAATGAAGATAGTTTAGCAACTGACAATACAAATAAATAAGTAATTATGTAGTTCTGAGTTCTGAACACTTATGTTGAAACTGTTCATCGAGTTGATCTTATGATGATGATGAAACTGTTTACTGAACTTTTTATAGCCGCTGATCTGATGATGGAGCCGACAGGAAGGTAGGCACGGGAATTTCTTTATGCAAAAATATATCCTTGCAGAGTTTGGGCTATTTAGAATTATCATGAGATGTAGGTACTCTGGTTATAAGTGTATCACATCTAAAAAATGTGCTATAAAAATCTTTTTACAAAAATAAATAACTGACTTAATTATAAGAACATTAAAAGTTCAGAAGTAATTTTGAATATTCAATTTTTAGCTTCAAACATAATAATAAATTACAAAATCAGTCTAACGAGAATTACATTAAAAAATTTGGAAACAGTTCTATCGTAGGATTTGTAGTGGATCAATAACGATCACTATGTAGCAGGTATCTTTGATATTCAATTATTTAGTTATGGCTATTCAACAGCAACAATATTATAACAAAGGACAATACAAATGAAAGTGGACCGCACGCACGCAGTGGGGTTGTTTTACAGCTCTGTATTTATAGCAGACTTACAAAAAAAGGGATGTTCGTCAAGTCGGCCGAGTGTAGTACCATTGTACACTTGTTCAGCGATATCTTCGACACCTACTCACCGATATTGATGATTCTTTGTTTTTGTTTGGATTAGTGCTTCTGTCAGGTAGTCTCAGTTGGCGAGAGCGAAAGAGAAGCGATCACCTCCCTCAGCGCAATAGTAATGCGAAAGAAAGACGTGGCCGATATTTTGTGAGAGGTGCGCAGGTTTAGCACGCGAACCCTCTTGCGTCCGTCTTTAGTATGGGACGGAGCAAGAGGGAATAAGAAGCAAATACCTCGTTCTGGGACGCATTCATATGTATAGGTAAATGCGGGCAAAACAAAGGGCGGGAAGCGCGAGGAACCAATCCTCACAGCCCGGCCCCCCCAGGAGACGCCCCGGGCGGCGAGACCCGCAGGGCGACTCCCGCACCGCGGCCGCGGCTAACGGGTTGGTGTTGGCATTGAAGCTCGTCACAAACACAACTATCGCTTACATTGCGGGGAGCGTGCACTGGACTTCTCGTCAGTTACAGCTTATTACGAGGAAGGTTAAAGTGATCGAGCACGTTCAGGATCCATACAGATTAGGCCATCTTTTGCATTTCTAGGGAGAATATTTTTATGTTAAGTGATGTGGTCGACGATGGAGCACGCTTGCCTAGAAGTAACCTGTTCACTCATGGCTTAAAGGCCCCTAGGTTGTGTTGTTCAGACAACACAGAGTCTGGCAGGAGTTCTCTTACTGATCACCTACTTACTCCTTAGCTGTACTCACGAGTTGTGCGTAAGCCTGGGATGTTCACTATACTCTTTTACGTCCGAATCGCTGAAGCGGATTCGGATTGAATTTGCACACGGATAGACCATGTCCTGGAATGAACACTTTTTACCTCAGGAGTACAATGTTCCCTTTGGGACCATTTTCTACTTTGATGCGGGTGAAACCGCATGCGGTAGCTAGTAATTTCAAAATTATATTACCTACATATTTCATCATATAAAAACTAAAACTTATAGATAATAGCAATGAACACTGTTTTCTCTCGTGTCGTCGTGTGCAGGCCGGGCCGCGGCAAATAGTATGGTAAGTGTCCCGGTGAGAGCGCAGTCCTCGCGGGCAGGTAGTCGGCCGGGGGTGCCGCTCCTGCGCGCCGGCTAATAATAACAGAACGCCGGGACGTTGCACCCGCGCGCAGGAACAGGCTCGGGGCGCTCGAGCACACCACGCAATGTGTCTGTGAGCGCTCACTCGTGGACAATCTAACTAAACCTTCCATAATGTTCATAACTATGAAAAATATGTCAGTCGTGTTTTAAAGATCGTATTATACCTTGACACCATTACCGCAACTGGTTTTGAACCAGGCGCAGTTTCTAAACGTCTCGCGGATACAATGGAGCACCACTAACACTGACTGCTCTAACGATACCACTGTGGCAGAAACTTTCAAGCTTGCGGCCCGACACTACGGACAAGTTTACATTGTGTGTATGACCGTTATCCAAATCACATCACAATTAGCTGAATGATTGTCAGCATCGTGTCAAGTTGCGTGCAGTGCTTGCTTACGATGTTGTATCAATAGCAACGAGCGCGGGCGACTCAATCAGCTTCACAGTCGAGCGAGCCGGGGCCTTCGGCGACGCCCGCAAATTAGGACAATTTATTATAATAACGAGTCAGCGGAATGTCTTCGTGTTGCCGCTCTCGGCTGCGGAGAGCGCACAACCGGTTCGCGGCGAGACGCTCTGGGGCAGGAAGCAGCAGGAGCTCACCTTGCAGGCGGGGAGCATGCGGAGCCGGGATCAGAGCAGAGGGAGCGGCGGCCGGAGCGGGCGCGAGCTCATACTCGCGCGGTCGACGACCTGCTGCTGCGCCAGGCACGTAACTGTACAACACAACACTTCACTCGCGGACGGACGAGCGGCGCGACTGCTGGCTGGGGGACCGCGGGGCGAACTGCCGGCGCTGGGGACCGGGCGCCGCGTGCGCCGGCGGCCTTGACCGCCCCCCGCCCCGCGCACCGCCGCTCGGCGCATCCGCACCATTGCTCCTTGGCGGCTGATGGCGTCCGCAGGCTCCGACGCTCAGCGGCGAAAGTCATTACCGTTAGATCATGATTGCAATTTGTTTTTCTTGCTATCTGATAGCGGTAGACTTGGCTCGAGCTTCGAGCGCGACGACACGCTGATGGCTTTTCATAATTTTGGTGTAGCTTATCTGAAGCATGCTGATGTGATGCAATTAGCGAAGCCAATTAGTTTACTATATTACACCTCTACCCCTTGACCAGGGTCTGGTGCTGGAGCCGGATGATAGTTTAGAAAGCGGCGTGTGAGGACTCTGTAACACGTCGACGTGTCCCGTCGAGTGTGCGCTCGGTTGATGCGGGTGCTGGTGTGAGGACTGCTAGTTGTGGGCTCTTTTCTACTCAGTAACCAGTAATTAACTAAATTAAATTGTATTACCATAACATAAACCTGCCATCTCATAAGAAAAATAAAAAAATTTACAAAAGGTCAAAATCCAACGATCGCGTCGGTCGCCTGTTATTAGGTGTCTATGTCTAGTGGCTGTATGGTCGTTGTCAAAATCAATGCTAGAAAAACCCAGGCGTATCTTTTTTCCTCTAAAACGAGGCAATACCGCCGTGCTCCAGCTATCGGGGTGAACCGTCAATATAACCGACCGTCTTGCTGTTCTCGCTACCACGCTGACATCTACAATTAGTTGTGGGTCATACGTCGAGGAAAAGGCTCAGCTGACGGCCAAAATATTGGAAATCTTAGGTAAAGGCCAAGTTTGATTTTCTTGGAGTACCTACTCGCTTGAGTCAATCAAAACCAAAGATGTTTTATTTCATATGGGTCTACCCTATCTGACGTTTTATAATTATGTGCCCTATACTAAATACTATAAACACACGCTATACTAAATTTGTTAATTCATGAATCCCCGAGCGGTCCTATGAGACCGCGGTGTTATTGTTTTACTATTGTGTCTCGTTTGATGATGTCGGTGACAGCTGTCAGATTCATATAATGTAGCTATCTATCCTGTTCTCTCATCTTAAAGATGCATATTCTCGTCCTGCAGGCTGTGCTGTGCTGTCACCCAACCCATGCTATGTTAAAAAGACTATAGTTGTCAACAGAGGTGTAGATGAAGCTTCATAAAGTTTAGCACCGACTCCGACTTGCTAGCCCATCAGTTAGCTATCGGTTGTGTTTCGCGGAGTTTGCGTCGGAATTTCATAACTTAATCCCGCCGAACTCGTTCCATCATCTTCGGAGCATCAGACGTATCCTTCTCCCATCCACCCACCCCCAAGTGCACAACACGCTTTAGGAAAACACTCATTGTGCGCATAGCTAATGGAATGACTAGTTAAATTCTCTAGCGAGGACTTTGTTTCCTGATAGCAAGAACCTGGAGATCTTTAAGTCAAGAGTAACTAGGTTACTCCTAGGTAAGCGTGCTCCACCATCGACCACAAATTTCCAAGTACATTAAATAACGTTTTTCAACGTAACACTTACGAAGAAATACTTTCTCTGGGAATTACGATGCCGCGATGTAGGTATTTTTGTGCTGAAGAAAATTTTCCAAAGTTGGCATAGATTTTAATTTAGTTTTAAGTAACAGCAGCTTATCGCAAGTATTTCCTATCTCAATCACAATATGTGGCGGCGTGCAATCTAAACAATTCTCTTCAAACTTAAATTGGATATATTTATCACAAATAACACACAGATAAGTTAGTTACGAGTATAATTAGCTACCTACAGATTAATATGTAATTTACTTTTTCCTGCGGTTCACCTTTGCAGGTTAAAGGAAAAGCAAGGGTATCAAACCACACTAAACTATCCATATTAAAAATAATAGAACACGGTATATAATAGAATAAATTATTATAAGTAATCATGTTTATGATATTCTGTATAAAGACAGTTTAAAGTTTCATTAAATATTCATTACGATGTATAAATGCTATTCTATTCTATTCTAAAACCTTAAAAATATGAGCCTCTTAGTAAAAAAATCACCGTTGACCGTAACGAAATCAGAAAGAAAAAAGCCCTTGTGACAACTGAAAACCAAACACAAAAGTGACATCTAAGGCATGTTGAACCTTATGGCGCTGCGTTAAGAGTCAGTTTTCGAGGAAGGGTATTGAGAATTCTTTTTTGTTTGAAAGGTACTAAGAAGTGTAAAAAAGGTATAAAGTTATTTGCACTTTATAGTGTTTATTGTACATTGAAGTTCTATTTTTTGTCATTTATTTTTATTACCTGAGTTTAATTGTGTTACTCCTGAGGTAAAGCTAAATAGTACGTAAGTAATTGCTATAGTAGGTACCTATACCTATAGATATAATATAAATCTGATTAGAAATATTTTATTATTTCAAATAAGCGTGTAACATTGTTAGCTTAAAGGAAAAAAGTAAGTGGAGTGAAGTGACAAATTGAGCGTGTAATCTAAAACAGGAAATAAATGTCACGGCCGATGTTGGAAAGTATGCACTGCACACTGCCTGAATATCAGCTCTTATTTACTTACATTATTATGAGACGTTTAGAGCAAAACGTAGCAACCATTCATGGAGCAACCTTAGCAAGCGTTGCTTAACCTAGGTTGACTTTGATAGACAACTGTCGTCACACGGGTCAACACATAACACATTTGAACTAATCGTGAATTTTGGGCGTTTATTTTATCTAAAATTCACGATTAGTTTCAGAGATCGAAGTTTCGGTACAGTGCTCGTTCTTGAGAAAAAAAGACGATAGAATTTTGGGCAAACCAAATGACGTCACGAGTTCTAGGAAAATAAACCGTACAATGTAAGAGAGCGGTGGTCGCTGCGTGCTCGCCTGGGACCGGAGCGCGGAGGACGCGTGCTGAGTCAGCGGCGCGGGAGCTGCCCCCCGCGCGACACATCTGGTTTCTATACGTTTGACGTCAACCTGCTCCCGCCGTGTCAGCGCGCCTGACTAACGTTAATTATGTGTATTTCCATATTATTTTAGATTGTAGAATTACGTATTTAAGAACCGGTTTACCAATCCGTTACTTTAATCTTGGCTTGCTTCCTGACAGAACATATGTTTACAAAATATAATATTGTGGTTCGTTATGGAGCTCATCATCGGAAGCAGTGCTAGGCAGAGTAGCAGGGTGAACAGCGGTTAGATCTGGTAGATCTGGATCTGGCGAATGATGTCACTCAGGAGTAAAAAGAATGAGCCGACCCTGGAATTCTAGGCAGCATTGGTAGCCGGTGGATTATCTGAAAAGATGGCTATGTTGCTGTCTGGTAGACCCGATGCTTGGGCACGGGCCCGTCTTGTCTTGAACCTGCAACACAATTTACTACTTATGTTGTTCTCTATATCTGTAGCTTTGTATAGCTCAGCAAGCGATACATTTGTTTATTGTTCTGCGCGTCAGCTGCGGCGGCGCGCGCGGTGCTGCGGCGAGGTCGCCGTGAGTGGAGCGTTGCTCCGCCGACCTAATTCCGAGAGCGCGCGGGAGCGGCGCAGCTTCGCCTAATTAGCTTGTGTTGTCTCATTCACTTGAGGACAAAGGCCCCACTTTAATTTTTCTAGTTACACATTTGTATTAGCGAATGTAGGCCACTCTTTTGGTTGGGAGTTATTCTCGTCCCGCCATCATCGGCCCGTCAGACGCGGTGCCGCATGGCGTCCAACGGAACACACTAGTTGACTTTAGCACAGTGTTGCAGAGTTTAGTAGTAGCAACCAGTGCTAGCCGACTGATGCTCGAGGCCACACTACCTCGAGCATCAGTCGCCAATATGAAGCAATCACATCAGCAGTGCCCGCCGCAGCCGCAGGCGCCTGCACACGAGGTCCCCTGCGGTACATGGAGCACTGTATTTTCGTCTTACCAATCCAGATTAAATTCATAGAGAAATGTTAAAGAAGAAACATATAGGCCTGTTTATTTGTTTTTTTAATTTAACGGAATTCCGCCGGACGCCTGAGCTGATAGACAGTGTCCGTGTCTACTGGCTGCGTCGTAACAACACCGAGTAGATCACGTACGAGGAGCCGGCACTCGCGCGGTTGTCTTTATTGGCGCTATGGAGTAACGCCGGCACCGATACGGACAATTACTTCGGACGAGCTTCAATTAACTCTTCCCCATCGCAGTAGACGCTCGCTCGTGTGGCGGACGCTGTGCATCGACGGCATAGCGGAGGATGCCACCTGCAGACGTCGGCGCCTGATGGAACAAGCTGCGGTGTCGGCAACAACAGTAGAGCAGCGCGCGAGCGTCGGCGGTGCGCCTGCGCCGATCCTCGCGGCCGGGCTGCTGGCAGCTCGCCGCACCACATCTTCTTCTCAACCGACTTCAAAAAAAGGAGGAGGTTCTCAATTACTCTTGACTGACCTGGTGGTTAGGGATTCGTGGCCCTGACTGCTATGCCCAAAGGTCATGATGAGTAGTGTCTGGGTGCAATTTATCTATAATATGTATGTATTTAGAAATACATAAGTGTGTTTATCAGTTGTCTTGCTTATAAACCAGCTCGCTTTTACTAAAAACAAAAGAATTAAACAGACAAAATACAAAAATGCCTCGTAACTGGTATAGTTTAGGTTTCTTCTTGCCACCCACAATAGTGTTTCCGTACTAAGATATCCTGTCCAGATGCGCTGGATCCTCACAAGCATTGAGCGAAGATGTTGCACGCTCTCATGGTTGTGATGCCGTGCAACAACAAGATCAACTGAACTCTCCAGTGAGCTATGTATAAGACTACTATCCGGGAGGTGCGGGCGCCTTCCACCGACTACGCACCTTACAACTAAAGTCTGTACTTCAAAAGGAAGAAATTATACGATCGGCTGCTTTTTTTTGTAGGTATTTTCACCGATTTGTCGGTTAATTGTGGACCGATTTTGAAAACTTTACTCCCAAGTTGATCTGATGATGAACTTCGAAGATTTGGAATGGAACTCCTCATAGGATCATAGCGGAACTGTAGTAAACCAACCTGGTTTATGCGAACCGCAGCTAGGCGACATGGCCTGCGGTGTGCGCGTCACCGCTGCACCGGCCGCGCCGTATCTATCGCTACTTGCAACCCGAAGCGCCAGCGCCGGCCGCGCTCGCACGACGCGCTCAACACTAACAACAAACATTATCGTACGCGCTTCCTAGAACGTCCAGTACTCATAGCGATACATACGAGTTTAGTACTCTACACAGCTACCTGTGCAGATACTCCGGCTCAACAAATGGAGATGGCCGATGGAGTATGGAAGAATGTTGACCAAGGTTGGACCATCGCTATGCAGAGGTATCTATGCAATCTCGATCTCGCGTAAAATCGGTTCCCGAAATCTCGGTCTCTTTTTATTGAACTTATTCTCAGCCAAAAAATGGGCGAAAGCTCGCGAGTTGCATAGCATAACATGCATTTCATAGGGTAGGAATGACTCGACGCATTTGTCTGGGTATGGTGATATGATCATGTGGAGACGAGGGCCTCTCCACATGAACGTACCAAGACGAACGAGTCCCCTTCAACTTTTCAGTCACTGGCGCCTCTTTCTCATCACTCATTTCTCACTTTAATTATTCTCGTCAACACATCCATCTCAACATTCTCATCTCCGCTACATGCACCTTTTTGCATCCATATTTTGCACAGCCCAACATTCTGCTCCACACAGTATGACAGGTCTTATCAAGGGCTTATAGACTTGCCCTTCAACCCATGGATGCCCCTCAAGGCATCCGTCACGTGGGCCATAGGTTCTACGGGTGACGTGTCTCCATTTCATCCATCCTGAGTTGATCCAATGTGTTACGTCTACCTCGCCATCCCATTGGATAAGCGACCCGATGTACCGAAAGTCGGAGCAGATCGTTATGACCGTTCCAGCGGGAGCTAAGGATGGAGCACAACACTGGATGGACCGCCGACATCGCAAAACAAGAATTGCGTGTTCGATTTTAAGCCAACGCTCTTCAATATGCACCGCCACACCTCCGACCTGCTCTGGGCCTGTAGGCTGCTCTCGGCAACCAGCACAATGTTATCGCCAAACAACAGACACCAGACAGTCTTTTCCTAGATATAATACGCGATATACTCGTATATGACCGTATATTTTTTTTTCTTAACTCGTTAACTTAGATGTATGATTTGTTGACAGCTTCAAGGGACTGTAAAATTGAATATTTGGTATTAATTTCAACTTGATACCTTCACGCCTTCCCGACATAAAGCTTCTTAGCTGACTGACAGACACACGAAGAACAAAGTGATCGGATAAGGGTTCGGTTTCTTTCCGTTTGAGGTTCGGAATCCTAAAAATCACTACATATGTGTTTTTAATGAAATTTCAGTTCTTAACGTTTGAATCCCCAACCGGTCCTATGAGACCGCGCTGTTATTGTTTTACTATTGTGTCTCGTTTCGCGGGTATCTGAGTAATTAAATCATATCAAGTACTCCAATATTTAGGAGATAGCTTGCCTTAGCAGTGATTCACCACAACCGTCCACACCACAGCACACAAATAGATGCACAAGCGAGTGCCGCCGCCGCCGGTGACTCGCCGCTCCAATTAGGACATTCAGCGGATTGCCCAACATTTTATATTCATTCACGACATCTAATTGTTGTATTACCCACGTTATTGGTCCACGGGGCTAGCGCACTCAAAATTGTAACATTGTTGCGATCAACGCAGACTAGTGGAGTGAAGCGAGGGTCACCTCAGGGCTCAGAGCACGGCGCGTCCTGCGTCCGCGCGGCCCCGCGAGTGCGGCGCATCGCACTGCACACTCGCCGCGCCGCGCCTCGTCTGCGCACTAACTATTAATATTCGGACGATAAAGTTTTATGCACATTTGCATGTTATTAATTTCACATGTTTATCATGGTGGTTCATACTATTCCAATATTGATCGCCCCACCCCAACCGAACATTCATCAATAATTATTTTTAATGGCTGTTATTTTACTTTTTAGTTGGACTTTAATCGAAACATACCACTGTTTTTTGCACAAACACATAACACGGAAGAAATTATTTTGATCGTCATAATAAGTATTTTCATTCGCTTTATGCCAAAGTGTAAACATGTTTGTGTAGTGAATTCAGAGCGTTTTACTCGTAATGTCATTTATATTAGATTCATTTAGACATATTTGCGCGTGTGTAATAATCGTGATCACCCGCGAGATGTTACCGCGCAGGTATAGCTGTCCCGCGCGCGACGTGACACGTGAAGCGGTGCGCGGCGCCCGCGCGGGCGACCCCGCGAAGGTCGCGCCGCTCCAGTGCGCTATATTCGTCCCGTGCACTAGATTGGACAATGAGCCACCGCGGAGTGCAGGCCCCGGCTGCATACAATCTCCGCCAATTACTGTCAGCGTGCATTTATTCTTAGACGCTTCTCGCGGATGATGATCACGCGCCGTAGGACTTCGCAGCGAGCGATGATTGTATATATACGTGACGTCATAGTATACTACATAGCTATGTTTACTTACACGCCTACCTTACTTACACCTATAATACCTCCAGCGACTAAACCTTGCCAGTGCCGTGCTGTGGATGCCATGGAAGGCACTTCCCAGGAGATTTCGTCATCACAACCTGAACGGCTATTTGAATTCTTAATAATTCACCTTTCCTGTAATAATCTGTGAGCAATGCAGTGAAACAAGCTACCTAGATAAAACGCCGTCCATGCAATGACCTACTATTTATAGTGAGCTAACGGCGACACTCATGTCGCGCGCGATGCATGCCGAGTTCCCGCCGAGCCACTGCGACCGCTGACGAGCACCTGGTGGCGGTCACCGCTGGCTGCGGCGGTACCATCGCCTGCCGCGGCCTTCCCTTACAAGCCGCGACATAATAAACAAGTGACCAGTGCCGCGATCCGGTCGCTATGGACGATACGTACGATGCGTACGCAGGAATATAATGATGATGAGCCGTATTGGCTTGTAATGATAACGACACGTGATCGATCGCGGGGAGGCCGCGGCCGCCGCGTGCGCGCCTGACATTTAGCTGCGATCGGCAGAATGCCGATGAGCCGACATTTGGAAAAGGGCATGATCAATGAACTGTGATTTGTGGTTCGTAACTGTGACACACTGTGCTATGTCGTAGCGGTGCCATAACGGTGTCTGAACGATGTCGTAGCTCTATCATAGTAGCAGCGCGGCGTTTCATAGCATTAGTTTAGCTACCTACTTCGTAGCGGTGGCGTAGCTCTATCATAGTAAAGTCGTAGCGTTTCGTAGCATAAGTTTAGCTACCTACTTCGTAGCGGTGGCGTAGCTCTATCATAGTAACGTCGTAGCGTTTCGTAGCATAAGTTTAGCTACCTACTTCGTAGCGGTGGCGTAGCTCTATCATAGTAACGTCGTAGCGTTTCGTAGCATTAGTTTAGCTACCTACTTCGTAGCGGTGGCGTAGCTCTATCATAATAACGTCGTAGCGTTTCGTAGCATTAGTTTAGCTACCTACTTCGTAGCGGTGGCGTAGCTCTATCTTAGTAACGTCGTAGCGTTTCGTAGCATTAGTTTAGACTTTAGCTACCTACTTCGTAGCGGTGTCGTAGCTCTATCATAGTAGCGGCGTAGCGTTTCGTAGCATGCATTGGTTTACCTACCTACTTCGTAGCGTTGTCGTATCTCTATCATAATAACGTCGTAGCGTTTCCTAGCATTAGTTTAGCTACCTACTTCGTAGTGGTGGCGTAGCTCTATCTTAGTAACGTCGTAGCGTTTCGTAGCATTAGTTTAGACTTTAGCTACCTACTTCGTAGCGGTGTCGTAGCTCTATCATAGTAGCGTCGTAGCGTTTCGTAGCATGCATTGGTTTACCTACGTACTTCGTAGCGGTTTTTTAGCTGTCATGGTAGTATTTCGGCGTTTCGTAGCATTAATTTACCTACCGACTTTGTAGCTTTGTCGTTGCTTTGCCATAGTAGTATATCGGCGTTTCGTAGCACTGCTTTACCTACCAACTTTGTAGCTTTGCACCTCAGCGAGATGTCAGCAAAACTGTAGCGTCTCACAACGGTCGCCTTCTGATAAAGTTACCAGTGGTTCTAGAACACAAAAGGCAATAGACGAAACATAATTGTGGTTTTAGTCAGTAAAACTCCGACACGCCCTTCTGCTCAGCCATGGCTCAGCCCTAGTGCGGGAGGAGGCATTAGATAAAATTCCAAATAATATAAAAAACTTTTTGGTCTAAAAATGGTACATACAACATACATGCATGACATAGAATGATCATACAATTAGATATAATGAATATGTACATTAGCACAAATTAGCGTAATGTGACATGATTGTCCATTGTGCAGTAATGCGGCCGACATGTGCAGCCTCGCTAGCGAGCGGCGCGGCGCGTGCGGCGCGCGGCGGTGACGCGGCGGTGACGCGGCGCCGCGTGGACGCAGCCAGTACAGTGCCGGACAGAGCTGCCACTCCGCAGGGAACTGCGCTGATGCCAGGAGCACGACGCGACCACGCGTCGTTTTTGGACGCGCGCTATTGAAAAAACAGACACGTACTTTTTTGAAAGACAAATTGGTTAGCAGTCGTTATCGCTTGTACAACTCCACTGTGTCGGGGCCCTTGATTTATATCTGGTCTTATTTTTTACAAAATGCTTTCATCTTTCTGGTCATTTGATCTTTTAACTTCCTGGTGAGGGCGGCATGTGAGCCGCTGTGGGCAGCCGTCGCCGACGCGTCAGTGTCGAGCTGTCGGCGAGTCGCTGACGTGTTCCGGCAGGAGCTCGCTCCCGGCCGGCCCGTGCATCTGGCGCCCACTGGACCACGCCGCTCTCGGGTCGTTGGAACGCGTGTTAAGTCGTATCATGTTACCGTGCTCGTGCGTACCGGCGTCGTCATTGTTAGTCAGCTGTAGGAACAGTGCGCGACGACAGGCGACAGCGAGGCGACCCTCCGCCCGAGCTCGTCCACGCCGCACTCTCTGCACTAGCCTCCACACTCAGCTAATGCAACTTGGGCCGAATGTTTACTTATGCAGTACAAACAAACTTTATTACAATGACATGTTTTGTCGTTGTTTAGCTCCGGCTTAGGAATAGTTTGATGTGCAAGTTTTACAGTAGGTACGGTTACGAAGTAACTATTTAGTAATCTGTGGTACGGTATGATACCTGTAGGATATTATCACTAAAATCCTTTATAGCCAGAGTGCATCTCATGATACGGCAATCACAACCACGGCTTGGACACATTGTTCCGATGAGAGAACATGACATCAAGTCAGCGGTAACTAACAATGGACATAACACCCAGGAGGATCGGAGGATCCTCCCTTTTCAACGGATGTTTGCGGGACTTTACACTCTGTTATGTATATACCTCCAAAACAGGTAGTCAGATGTCAGAAAGTCCGACCATCAGTCTAACCAAGGAGTATCGTCGCCGAGTAGTTACTCGGCTCCACACCCAGTTGGGTTGTGGAGGTTTGCTAGGCAGTCGGTCCATGTAATCACGCAGCCACATCCGGTGAGACTGGTAGCTTTGAGGTCAGCTAGTTGAGAGAAAGCCCAGGGAGATGACGATATATTCCATATTTACAGGCACGCAGCACACTACAACCAACGCGTCTCCATGTTATACATATCAAATAGGTGTGCTGCATACCTAAATAAATAATTTGGAGTTAATGGAAGGAACTTATAGCTTTGAATTTGCTTTAGAGTACGTCATGCAGTCTTAGAGATCAATAGGAGTTTAGGTCACACATTCGAAAAAAACATTTAGTTGAGGAAAGCCGCAGTTACAGGTTACAAGCATATCACGAGTACGGAACCATCAGCTGCGCGGGCTGTCTCCTACGAAAAACGTTTTGCAAGGTTTTGTTACATTTTCCTTTTGCTTTTGCGTTCAAATAGAGTAATCTGTTGCAAATTAGTGAGTGGTTCTTGTATCTACGAAACCTTTTGTATTCTGCAGACCAACAGTGACGGACAAGGTGACAGCGGTCATAGGAACTCGCAAAAAATGCGTCTCGGCAATAGCGCGGACGAGATAAACAAACTGTACGTCACGCACCACGGCGGGCGTCGCCGGCCCGCTGGCCGCTGCCGCGCGACGCCGACTGTTGCCGACGTCGCGCGCGCCAAGCGCCGCTTTTTTATAAACTATAATAAACGATGTCATTGCCCTTCACGCTGTCACAATAATAGACATTACTATTATTACTAGGTTCCGCACACAGAACACACCGGCGCGCGCACGCGTCGCCTGCCACCCCACACGATCGTAGCTCGTAACGCTGTAATAGTTATAGCATTCACTTAAAATTATTATTATTTGATTATATGGCTACATTTTATAACAATGTCTCAATAAATTTATTATAACTATACTAACAAACAAAATTGACGTGTCAGTTTGTAACATCAACATATTTTTTTTACTAAGTCCAAAATGGAAAAGGAAAATCTACTAAATTTCAGTAATGCTTTTAATATCTACAGTGAATTTCGATATTTTGCTGGGCATAATTTGTTCTCTTAATATAATATATCTACCGATAATCGACTGGTTTCTGTTCGGTGGCTGGCAACGTTCTATATGCGTCGGAGAGATCATGTCCTCTATATGGTGTAAGTAGTACTTCTACCAGGGTACCACCACCCTGTGGTACCCTGGCAGAAGTGGCTTTTCATCTCCTTTACTTTCAATCTCCAAGAGCTGATGATCTGCAAAATTCGGTTCCTTTCAGAAATTTATCGGTTGCCATTTTGGAGGTAGTGGACAGAGAGTAAAGTCCCACATACCTCCATTGAAAAGGGAGGATCCTCCGACCGGACGAGGTGTTATGTCCGGTGGGCTACTGCCCGATAGATGATTTCGGGCTGTTGTATCTATTCAAATCGCGCGGAGAACTTTGCTTGCGCGATGCAGGATTCTGTGACGTCATGTGTAGATGTCGGTGATCGTAGTCGCTACATCACTCCCCTCCGGAGATCGGAGATCGATAGTCCTTAATGCTTCTTATGATGCGTGCCAGGCCAGCGGTAGGTTGCTTTGTGTGGGTTTGAACCCAATACCGCATAGTTCACAGTGAGGTGCTGTCTGAACTTTGTGCTGCGGTAATGCCCCAGTGAATCGGGTGGTGTTGTCCCAGTGAGTCGGGACGATGCTGCAGTAGGCTCCAGTGAGTCGGAGTAATGCTGCTGGTTCCAGTGAGTCGGAACTGGATATCGCATAGTTCTCGGTGAGTCGGAACTGTCTGCGATGATGCCCCAGTGAGTCGGGGTGATGGCGATTTCCCAGTGAGTCGAGATGATGCTGCAGGCTCCAGTGGGTCGGAGTTATGCAGCTGGCTCCAGTGAGTCGGAGCCGGACTGTGCGACGTTGGGCTTGATTGCTGGCGTCGTCCAGGAGAGGTTCTTCATAGCTCTTCATGTGACTGGCCGAAGGTGCGGTGGTGCCAAGGTCGATGATGAGGCTGAAGATGATGACCAGGTATGACCAGATGGGCATGCTGGTGGTCATGATATCCTCAGTGCCGTGCTGGCTGCGTGGCTCGCTGCTCGAAAGCTTGAGAAAGTGTTGATGACGTCACGACGTGGTTGCTGCACGAAGGCTGCGCTGACGTTCATGCTCGAGGGTCACCAGTTTGGAGGTAGTGGACAGAGAGTAAAGTCCCACATACCTCCATTGAAAAGGGAGGATCCTCCGACCGGACGAGGTGTTATGTCCGGTCAATAACTGTACAGGGCAGTTCTAGGACGGTCTCAAGGATCCACTGGACGACTCTTCTCCAAGTTTGTTTTCATAATTCAGTATTTCCATTAGTAAGGTTGACAACTTGGTGGTATTTATCGATACGAACTTGTCGTGGACTGCGCGGCTACAAGAAGTCAGTCGCAAATTATGCGCATCTGCTTCATCATTGCGTAATTTGTCGCCGACTGCCAGCAAGATGGCGCTTGCGGAATCTCTTCCTCTGCCCATCCTCGATTATGCTGATGCCAGCTAACGACCTCACTGAAATACAACTGGATAAACTAGAGCGACTTCAACAATTTTGTACAAGGTTCAGGTTTAAGTAAATATGATCCGCAATTTTTAAAATGTTTTGTGTTTGTTTGTTCCGGCTGTATGTACTTATATGAAGTATAAAGAAGCTAACACACAAATATTGGCTCAGATTAGTGAAGTGTTTAGTGTCGACAAACTCGTAAAATAATTTCGAGTTGATAGTCAAATGACGGCAATTTCGGGCCTCGTGCGTTACTGCGTACCTACTAAGATAACAAACTATTAATACCGTCGGTGGGCGGAAACCGATTGTCAAGTAAGAAGCAGGTGGATTAGCTGCTAATGATGAGCTTCCGCAGTTTGGACGGCTATTAGCTCCGTGAAGGTCGCGGCACATCGCATTCGGCATGGAGTTATGTAAACACTTGTTTTTGCTGTCATTTGTTTGTAAAGTCATCGATTGCGTAGTCCGAGTTGCCAAATAATAGCAAAACAAAACTGTATTCGCACAATCAAAATATGATATCGACGCAACACTACCGTTACATTGAAATGAAAGGAAAGTAAAAGGAATGCGCGCTATGCTCGCCGTACACGCGCACTAGTGCTGGCGCGCGGCGGGGGCTGCTTTCAAACGCGACCGATGTTCGTGGTGTCGTCGGCGCATCATTAACGTAAATCCGCGAATGTGTCGAGTGGGCGCGGGCGACGACCCCGGCTGACTCAGGCGCGAGGCGCGACGTCATCATCTAGTAAGCATACGCACTGTTGTGGGAACCGATCGCTAGACACCGTTATTAATTTGATTGACCGTCACTGATAACATTAAAACTTAATTATTTGGACACAACTCAGGGCCTCTAGTTCCTTGTCGTTATATATATGCTATGGTAACTACATATCTGAGCGTGGGCTCCTGGATACGCTTCCCTTGTTGGGCAAAAGAGGTCGGTAGTATCTACCTACTAATCTCGATTAAGATTGGCCACTGTGGTCGAAACACGGTCAGGAGGATTATTATTACGGTTATGGTGCTCATAGTTGTTCCACTCCGACCCATATTTGTGTTGAGCTGGGGCGGCAGTGAGCGCGTTGCGCCACCGCCGCCGCAGTCAGCGAGCTGCGACCTTCCGCGTCATCAGCGCCCCTGATTGCGGCGCCCGGCGCCAATTACTGACCATTATCACTTGCACAACCACTCGGCAGCCATCTGCGGGTGGAGGCCGCTAATTAACTCATTACATGCTAATGGCACAACGATGATGATACGGACCTTCGCATGTCACTCTATTGACCCACTCAATCAAAATAATTGAATGAATACGTATTGAATGATTGCGCCAGAAAGAGGCGCACTTTTGTAATATACTATACTAATTCTGTATTGTCATTTTTGTATACAGATTCAAGCACCTACGCGTGGATCGTTAGTGATTGACCCGATATCACAGATTTTCTGACTATAATCATTGGAAACATTAACTGTGTCGTGATGAAGATGAGCGTTAAGAATCATCCGGTCTTATCATGGAGCGAGTAGTGTTGGGCTGTTTTCCATGCTACTGTTGTCTAAACTTACAGCTACACAAACCTATATCTCGTATAACCTATACCCGATGCTCAAGTTGCCAGTCGCGTGATCACGGAGCGTGCCTGTGTGTGTGTGTGCCGCCCAATGAGCGCGCTGCGTTGGCTGTGGCCGGTAACTTGACGACGTGTTTTCCTAGAAAACGTACATGAATGCTTTTCTTCACGAATACTCGCGCTGGTGTGGCTGTTCCTGATCGCAGTTCCGTCGCGGTGTGTTGTTGTCGTCGGTGCTGATAGTTGTGGGGACTCCTGCGCCGCATTACTGTTCGCTAACTGCCTTTGCCCGTATAACAATAATCATCTTATCTGTAGGTACAGTCAGCATCAAAAGTCGATGAACAGAATCAACATAACAAAACATTTTATTGTGAACAGATGAAACACATTTTATCGCGAACAGGTGTTTTGTTATGTTGATTCTGTTCATCGATTTTTGGTGCTGACTGTAGCTACTGTAGGTAGTCGAATTTCTGCATGTTTTGTCCAGTACATCTCAGCCATCATCTCAAACGCCACCCTCTTTCTACGTTTCTACTGTCATCTGTCGCACTCTGCATCCATGGTTCCTTCGGACTTCTACCACAAACATATAAACATTGACACGAATGTGTTGTTCCTCGCCGACTGGTTGTTTGTCGAGCGAGTGAGGACGGAGGCGGTGTCACATGTGTAACGCTATCAGTCAGTGACACGCGTCACGACACGACACGACAGCCGAGATTGATCACCGGACCCGCCACACGCGCGCTCCGCCACTCCGCCGCGCAGGACAGATGACTAAGGGCCTGTTTCACCACCTATGATTAAGTTTCGAGTATCTTACTTGACAGATAATTTCATTCGAATTCTGTCACATTTTTGAATTTATTCAGTGAGTAGTGCCTACTCGGACATTGTGAAACAGGCCCTCACTCTCACAGCTGTATGTCGTGCTCTGGTCCAGGGCCGGTCAGGGCCGCGACGCGTCGGTTCTCTACTTACAGGTATGGTTTCAGGAACTGTGCAATTATTATATTCTTAAGTTGTAAGAGGCCTTAGGCGCTTATGTATCTCTTCCATGATATTCCTAATGTCAACAGTAACTATTACTACTTGTACTTTTGCTTATTCTGTCCTACTATTACTACTAGCTATCATCCATCCACCTAGCCTTTTCCCAACTATATTGGAGTCGGCTTCCAGTCAAGCCGGATTTAGCTGAATACCAGTATTTCACAAGGAGTGGCTGCCTACCAGACCTCCACAACTAGCTATCATGTTTTCTTTTTGATTCTTACACATCTACTACACGTCACAACGGCATTTCTTCGCTGGTTTAAACTTAGTGGACCTTCTGTAGTCGCCTGATGGTAAGTATACATATCACCATTAGCCACTATCGACCTGCATACCATAGCTAATACCTGTTTAGTCACTAACTCATATTTCTAACAATGTCCAAATATTACAGAATGGCCAATTAAGTGCTCCACGTTCTGACGTACATGTACTAACTAATAGTGTATTTAAGTGTATACGTACGAAGCCCCCTGCTCTTCTGGTATCGTTCAAATTCGATGTTTTTTCAATATTTCCAAACTAGCTCCGTAGTATTTGAAGGTCGACTTCCTACATTCTAATAACATGCGGATGTTTATTTATGTAAGTAAATTAGTATTTTATAAAGCATGTAGTAGAAAAATGTGGAGGATAATTAGATAGCAATCAAGGTTCGTACGTAACAGGAAGCGAAACAATGATGGTACGCAACGCTCGCGCTGCGTACACTCAGCCGCACATCCTTGGCTGCCTGACTTCCACAGTGCCGTTATTTGGTAGCAGCAAGGGCGGTTTTTGTAGTTTAACGTTTGAATCCCCGACCGGTCTCATGAGACCGCGCTGTCATTGTCTTACTATTGTGTCTCGTTTCGCGGGTAGGAGAAGAGATAACTTTCTGACGTGAAAGGTAGAGCGAACAATAGTACAAGTTCCGCCAGCCGGAGTCGGGAGCGAGCAGCACATGTTGCATGAAGCTGCGTGTGCACGCCGAGCACGCGGCCACATGCAGGCACAGCACACGGCACGCTGCACAGTGCGATGGACACTAGTGTGTCTGTATACCTTTACGACTATATTTAAAAGGGCCAAGTTTGTACGTCGCATTTACAAGCGCTAATGTCTACGACTCAAATATTTCAGACTATACATTTCTTGAAGAATAAATCAATAAGTAGGTAAATAATAGCACAAAGAGGTAGAAAAAATAAATAGACGAGTTGTCCAGACTTTAGAGCTCCCGACGGAGGCCGAGACGGTGCCGTGGCCGATTGGTGACGAGGTTGTCACAACCGTACCAGTGTTAAACAAATCACACAGATTTGTAGGAGAGCGGACTTGGACGCTAGCCACACATAATGATGTACGGTACCATACTGTATTGAAAACACAAAGCACACACTGCAGATGGCTTATACTTGGAAATCACGAATTACTTTAGTGACAAGTTTCTATAAATGTGTTTACGAAGGAGTGTGTCTACTTCACTTGTTTGAATAATATGTCTCGTGCCGACCTGCGACTGCAAAGCAGACGTGCGGGCATGCGATGTGCCACACACTCGAGTGCTACATGAGCGAATATTGAAACGTAAACAAAATTGGGTATTAGCATGAAGTGTTGCATCATCGCCTCTGCAGCCGTGTAGGTGCTCTCGTTTCTGTCTGGTTCTAGTGAGGCCGCCTCTCTCACGCGTCGCCTCGCTACGATAAGGTTCACTTCGGCACTTCGAACAGCGTCAACAAATCAGCGTGATTAGTATTTGAGATATTTGCAAAGTATTAACTACGAGTAATCAGTCTTACACTGCATTTAAATGCGAGTGCAAATACATGTTTTGATAAAATCAATGCAAAAACTAATTTAGTAATTAATTTTCTTGTTACCTAGTTCTGTACTTAAAGGTACAACTGATGCATTGGAGAAGTTGTCTACCGAGATAACGAATGTGTTTACTTACATTCGGAACCGAACTAATTCTGCTGCTAAGGCGACAGGGCAATAATACACTTGTTTCAAACTACACACATCAAAAGTGTCTAGGGATCAACATATATTTTTGCAATAACTTTTCTCCTGATTGATATTAATTAAAATTTTCTTTAAGGATTCATCAAATAAAGTGTTTTCGTTTGTTACAGTAACGATAAACCAAGTCACCTTTGCATTAATAAAGAAATTTGCCATTTTCCTAATAAAGGGATTTTTGACATTTGAACCACTAACATTAAAGTTCGAAAAAAAGACTGAAATAACAGTTTTCTTTAAAATTTTATTGGGTAACTTAAACAATTAATAATCCGTGTTTCTACCGCGAACACTAACAACACAAGAACATCGGTTTGGCATACTCAAAATGAGTTCATCCAAATCACGCTGTGGAATGGCCGCCCATGTTCGTTGCAACAACAAAAAAAGGTCTTCTTGCGACTGGATACCCTCCATATTCGGCAGAGCTCTTCTCTGTAGCATATCCCATGCATGCTTAATCGGGTTCAAGTCTGGCGACTGAGCAGGCCAGGGCAGGACATTGATGTTAGCTGCGGCGAGAGTCTGTCTTACAACTCTTGCGGTGTGCGGTCGTGCATTATCATGCATTAACTGAAATAAGGGACCGATTTGCACTTGTAGAGGAACGATGACGTCTGATACAATCGTCTCAGCATAAATTTGAGCGTTGAGGTTGCCTCTGATCCAAATCAACTCAGTTCTTCCGCCGATCCAAATACCCGCCCATACCATGATGGTTCCACCACTATAAGGATGGACTTCCTGGCAGGATTTTAATCGCTGTTGGCGTCCAGGGGTTCTCCAGTGTCGTATACGTCTTGTATCCGGTCTCATACCAAAACGAGACTCATCAGAAAAGCACACGAAACGCCATTGTTCTTCTGCCCAATTTCTGTGTTCAAGAGCCCATTGATATCGAATCCTACGATTGTGCATTGCTATAGGTGGTACCCGTAGCGGTCTTCGGGAATGAAGGTTCACTTCATGCCAGCGGTTTCTGACTGTTTGGTCGCTAATTAAGTTCCCTGAAGAGTGATGAAGCCTCACGGCTAACATCATGGCGGTTATTGTTGGAGCTCTTCGAGTTAAGATTTGAATGTATCGGTCTTGTCTCCGTGTGGTGCAGCGATACCGTCCTCCATGGCGCTCAGCCACGATACCAGTGCTTCGGTAACGTGTCCAAAGTCGACTGATAACACTGACTTGTATTCAGAGCTAAAGCCACAGTACGTTGCCGGGAACCAGCTTCTATCATTCCCACGGCTCTGAGCATTTCTTCCCTGCTTAAATGACGTCGCCGCTCCATAATAACGTTGGTTTTAATCAGTAGTAGGGAAACAGTAGCACTAATAATGTCTTCAATGCGTTGTATGTTTTTATAGGGAAAATATTGACAGCTGATTTTCATCTTTTACTCGAATTTGATTCACAGTTCCTGATTCAAATTATGAAATGCACCAAAAAGGATCCATATAAATTTATAAAATCATAAATTGATTACAAAGCCACATCTCAATCTCAAGAAATCCGCATAAAAATGCTTGATCCCTAGACACTTTTGATGTGTGTAGATGATGTTTTCTTGTACAATAGATTTTGTGATACTTACGAGTACTAATTAATGAAAAAAAAACAATAGGTATCATGCACGGATTGGGAATAAACTCGAATAAACTATGAAGAGATAGAAGCTCAGTTCCAACATCTTCAGAAGAATCAAAACGAAATGGTACAGACTTTATCCATCTGAGTCAAGCGAGATTTGTTTCGAACACTGGAATGTAACATGAGCTTCAAAGTTCAGCGTTCTCACATCCGCACGGAATTGTAGTAATGAACAAGAGAAAAGATCTTATCACAGGAAGGTACATATAGCAATAATGGAGTAGTACAATTGGGGAAAATGATATGTAAAATCGCCGGCATTGAGAAATAACTCCGCGCGGACATAATTATGTCAGACTAGCTGTCCCCTGCGGTTTCACCCGCATTTTTCGTTACTGCTCCACTCCCGTGGGTCGTAGCGTGATGGTATATAGCCTATAGCATTCCTCGATAAATGGTCTATCTAACACTGAAAGAATTTTTCAAATCGGACCAGTAGTTCCAGACATTACCCCCTACATACAAACTTACAAATTTTACCTCTTTATAATATTAGTATAGATGAAGGTTCATGATGAGCGCTAGATGTGTAGGTACGAAACGTTTCTAGTCTAGTCTAGTCTTAATCATTTTATTTTAATATTATAATATAACCATACTTAGTTAATATTTCTGTGAATGTAACATTAGGTTTTTTATTTTCCTTGCATCTAACAAATGTTACGTGACTCACCAACTCAATCTGTAATAAATACATTTGGGTTTAGCATCCAAATATAGCTCTCAGTTAGGCAACTTTCAAAGGTCAATTTTGCTTCCTGTGATGTGATGTCAACAAATGATATCTCCAGGGCGCTCTAGATGTGAAGAGAAAGGTGGACAAAGGTGTGTTGTGTTGCATGTGGCGACAGCGCGGGTGATGCGGGCGAGGCAGCGCGGAGCACTCGGCGGGACCGGCCATTACAGTCATTAGCGCGGGGGACGCTCGCGATGAGCACAGCGCCGGTGCTGCTGTGACCACACTCACTTGACAACGGCCACTGTTGTGAGCCTGCATTTTGTAACTTTATCACTTTCAAAAAGAGCTAAATTACGTCTCTTTTTTTAATTTGACCAAAAACGTTTTGTTTCAAAATTGTGCTCTGCTAATAGCTATGTTTGTCTGCTTTCTGCTGCCGTTAATGTTCAGTGTGTCTGTCCGCCTGACCGTGTGGTCACCGTGTCTTTGTGTCTTGAATTGCTTTTGCAATTACTTGCTATTATGAGTATTAATTTTAAACCGTCCGTCGACGAGTGCTTTCTTATTCGTGTCGTGTCGTGTCGTCGCGCTCCACTCCTCACGTATTATATGCTATAGTCTATCGGTTTAGGTAGTTAACTAAAGGTAAACAATCTTGGTATGTCTTTTTATATCAAAGAGGTCGTTTAAAATATACACAAAGATGATTAAAATTTAGTTTGATAGCTAACATCGATTTAGGTAAATACCTATTTGCAAAGATTTTTACATACAATTTATTGGCAACTTTTAGATAAAAAGACATGCCAAGATTGTTTACCTTTAGTTAACTACCTAGACCGACGGAGTATAGTAACTATTGCTATTGTGTTATCTAACATCCCAAGCTTATCTTATAAAGAGGAATTATGATTTAACTAGGTATAAGGACGATTTTTAAAATTCTTTCGCCGGTAGAACTGCTACTTTATTGCTGAGCGACATTGGCACAAGTATAATATTGTCTACTATCATACGGGTGAAGCTACTAGTAAAAGCTAGTAATCAATAGTAAACAGACGATTACGATATCTTGAAGTGGCAACACACGAAGTTTCAGCTGCAGATATAGTCAGCAACTAGTCGGACTCTGCACCTAGCACGGCGTGGACCAAACAGGTTCCTCCAGTCCTAGGCGAGCGGGGCGGGGGGGGGGGGGGGAGCGACGCCCTACGCCAGGCGCGCCCGGTAACTGTACAGCAGGACAGACGGCCGCAGCACACAGGCGCGCGTGCAGTGCGAGAGGCGCCCTTGATGCTACTGCACAAAGGATTAGTTACAGTCACAGTGTTAGCTTGTGCGACGGCTGAGTGTACCGTGACTTGGCGACAGCGCGCCACGGAGCACTAGTAGAGTAGTAAGCGGGTTTATGAAGTGCAGTGTTCTAGTAGAACGTATCAATATTCCGTCCCTTCCAAATGTCCCAGACTCCCCGTCACAAGATTACTCTACTTAGATATTCCTGTCGCCGACGAACCTTGAGCACAACGCACTCCTAATTGGTTAAACTCACAACTGATTTGTTCGTCTCAATTTTAGAAAATGAAAAACAATTATTTGAAAAAAAGAAACAAAATCAAACAAGTTTATTTAAAAATTAAACTGACCACTAACAAAAGAAAAGAGTAAAGTAAACAAAAATAACTTTAGGTTTATGTTTTTGCAGTGGTATATTTAAAGATTTTATATTCAATATACTTATGTTATGCTTATAACAACTACTTACTCGTACCTAGTTATTTGAAAATTATATCAATCAATTAGTACTGACAGATATATCAAATTAAATTATAGATTCACTTGTAAATATTAGAGATTTTATAATTATACTATACATACTTATTACTCAGTTCTCATGAGACTCTGGCTATTAGTGTACCTATCACAACTATAAAGTGTGAAATAAGAAACTCTTACAAAAACTCCAACCGCCTTCACTATACAAAACACTAAAACGTTAAAAATAGGTTAGTCTGTGTTCAACAAACAAATAAAACCAGAAACAATTTAAAACAGTTCTCTATAAAGTTATATTAATCACATTATAGTTATGTGCCGCTGTTGGTAAAGCAAGAATAAATAAATGATTCTCAGCGATCACTTGAAGCGCTGCCAGGAGTCTGCAGCGTCGTGACCTCTGCCGTCGATCAGCAGCGCGTGCAGGAATCCCGATGAGAGCAATAACTGCAACACCGCAAGCAGGCCCGGTGCACCTACTCGTATGTGTTGTCTACTAAGCAGGCGTGCATGCGACTAGCAACAAACTGCATGGTCTCGGCTTGCACGAGCTCCCTCTACATTACGACATTCGACTTCAAACATTTTTGATGAGTGTAGTAATAAGTGCATCGTGTGCAGCAGACAGGCTGTATCGAGACCGCTCGTTACTGCATGCACCACTCTAAATAAAAGCGAGCGGCGGTCGTCGGCCGCGCCGGAGCAGGCTGTCAGCTGCGAGCGGGTATTATTTATTAATAGTTGTGTTGCTGCCTCACAAACAACTGCCCAACGTAATGTTATTGTGCACACTTCCGCCGCGGGCGCGGACGGCTCCGAGAGCGCAGCTTATGCGCGCTGCACGCTGCATTCCTTCCCTGCGTGTCACCTTGCATCAACACTCAAAAGGCCTACTGATTAATATAATATTGTAAATGACGAATGCTTCCCTGTTAACTCTCGGAGGGTTTAGGGTGGTGAACTGACGACTAAATCTGTATCGTCTTCTTTTAAAAGAAAATGGGATCTGCTTAAAAATTTACAGCATTGAAGAGTTCGTGTATTGAGAAAAGAACTACGTTTTTCAAACATTAGTCGGTAGGTAATATGCACATTATCATTACCGTCCTACTACATTGCGCAAGAGTTACAGTTTTGACTTTCTGTTTAAATTTCGCAGTATCGCAAACATTTAAGAGGAGCCGTAAAGAGCACACGTTAGCGCGCACTAATAAACGCACAGGTTTAGTACTAACTCAAACACGCCATTGTCGGATTTCTATGGTCGGGAGCTTCGCACTGCGCGGGCCACAAGAGCCATTCATTCAAGCTACTGCCTGCAAATGAAATAATAATAAATAAAAATAATAAGGGTGAAGAAAGACAAAAGAAACAGTGGATAGACTACGTAACGATCACAAACCTGAATAGAGGGGTTCTGAGAGTAACAGAGATGTGTTAAAGCAGACGTGCTTCATCGACCTCAAATTGAAGGAGAAAGCAAAAGTGGGATGAGGTGTAAGACGAGCTAGAACTGCAGCCCGCTCGGGCGCAGCCGCCGCACACAACATGTATCGCTGAGGATCCGGCTCGCTCGCCACATCACATGGTCTGATTACCGCGACACCACACTATTGAGCGCACGCCAGCGCTGCTATTTAGACTTCACTTGCTATGAAAATATACTTCACGTTAATTTGGGAGTTAGAATATACTAATTTGCACATTTAAATGCACCCAGCGTAGTTAGCGGTAATATCAGCGAAGTTTTTACTGGAGATAAAAACCAGTTAGTCTTGACGGCAACTGGTTCCACGTTAAAGCCACGCTCGCTGCTTGCTAATCTATAAGGTAATTATAAGCAAATGTTTGGAGGAGGTTGGCACGTTGCTGGCGACTATGTATTGACCTATTTAGGCATTGTCGCGTTCTAGTAACTCTCGAGTTATCTTACGAATACAATGGTTGACACACAGTAAGTAACCATCAGGTAATGATGCTGATTTAGATACAGTATGTTAGTGATTAACATCATCAAGTTTTGGAGCGATGGAACATCAGCCACTGCTGGCTAATTCTTATTCTGTATTACAGTATGCTATCCAATTAATTTGAATCGCATTTGAGTATGACTGGTCCTTGATCGAGCGCTTCGCATGGCATCTCGCAAGTTGCGTATAACGAGAGATGCCAACAAGCCCGATGCGGCGACATGCACATGTATGCAACCTTCAGCTAATCACTGGTAATCACTATCCGCAGTACCCGCCGCACGCCTAGTGAGCCTCGTCAAACACATCACGACTTGACGCTTACGTTTCATTCAAACATCTTCCTAGATATAATGATGTGAAGGCCGACTTCCGTTAAATACCAAAAAAATCTAAGCATGTTTCACGATTTGCTATTATTAAATATTCGTTCAAGTGAGTCGTCATGATTGTTTTCGTCCAGTTCACGTCACCGTCACTGCGAGCCACGCCATCGTGACTAACCCGTTCCTTAGAACCTGTATTTTGTTCTTTCTTCCTCAACTCGTCGTCATCCCTGTCCACTTGCCTGCGCTCTGTGCAGCGTGTCGGTGTGTGTGGGCACACTGCACGTGTGTGCCACTCGTGTCACGTACTGGTAGTTGATCGTCAGTCTGTTGTTCAATAGGCTGTAAAACTGTCATAAGCTGTCGCGCGCCGGCGATCAGCTCCGCGCGCCGGCCTCGCGCGTTGAGGCCCTGTTCGCGATGTCAAGCGGTGGCTACAGACGACGTATTTTTGTACTTGACGACGACGGTTCAAATTACCAAATGTTACACTTGTAACTTGCCTCGTTGTAACGTATAAACACTAGGTATGTTGTAGGTACTAATTTCATTGTATACTGTTCATTCACTTATGTTATTTTTTTGTGAATACTCGTATATTTAATTGAAAGTATAAACTTATTTTGGTAATATACAGGGTGATTGGAAGATCGATGCAAAGCTTTAAAGCGAAGATAGTACAGACCATTTAGAACCATTTAAGACATGATTATGTTCGGCGAAGTTTTATCATTTTTTTTAAACCTACTTTTAAGATTTTTTTCAAAAATTCCCAAAATTTTATGTAAACTGCATATTTTTAGCCAAATTAAATGATAAATGAATTAACTTTTATTTTTTTTAATTAAAGTAATGTCTAAGCAACCCGAAAAAACATGTTTTAGGCTTTTCTGTCATAAGACGATTTTTTTACGGACATTTAAAGTTCAGCAGAAATTTAGAAAAAATTAACAGCACGTTTTTTAAACCTTATTAAAAAAATAACAAAGGGTGCTTTTTTTGTTCAAACCTTTTTGAATACATGTGTGATAAGCGTTCTTTCTTTTGAGGTATCATTTACGCGGATATCTTACAAATTATTGAAGTTAGGACCTAGAAACCGATTGGAGGGAGATTTTTTTTAAATTTCGGCAGACTACTTAAAACAACATTTGAATTAAAATTATTTATTTTTCATACATAAAGCTTTAAGGCAAAGATAGTACAGACAATTTAGAACCATGTAAGACATGATTGCCTCAGACGAAGTCTTACCAATTTTTTTTTAACCTATTTTTGTATTATTTTTCAAATATTCCCAAAATTTTAAGTAAACTGCTTATTAATGGCCAAATTAAATGATAAATGAGTTCATTTTTATTTTATTTATTACGGTAATGTGTAAGCAACCCAGCAAAGTATGTCTTAGGTTTTTCTAACATTGGATTTTTTTTTACATACTTTTAAAGTTCAGAAGAAATTTAAATTTTTTATCAATACGACAGAAAAACCTAAGACATACTTTGCTAGGTTGCTCACACAAATAAAATAAAAATGAACTCATTTATTATTTAATTTGGCCATAAATAAGCAGTTTACTTAAAATTTTGGGAATATTTGAAAAATAATACAAAAGTAGGTTTAAAAAATTTGGTAAGACTTCGTCTGAGGCAATAATGTCTTACATGGTTCTAAATTGTCTGTACTATCTTCGCCTTAAAGCTTTATGTATGAAAAATAAATAATTTTAATTCAAATGTTGTTTTAAGTAGTCTGCCGAAATTTAAAAAAATCTCCCTCCAATCGGTTTCTAGGTCCTAACTTCAATAATTTGTAAGATATCCGTGTAAATGATACCTCAAAAGAAAGAACGCTTATCAAACATGTATTCAAAAAATTTTGAACTAAAAAAGCACCCTTCGTTATTTTTTTAATAAGGTTTAAAAAACGTACTGTTAATTTTTTCTAAGTTTCTGCTGAACTTTAAATGTCCGTAAAAAAATCGTCTTATGACAGAAAAGCCTAAAACATGTTTTTTCGGGTAAAAAAATAAAAGTTAATTCATTTATCATTTAATTTGGCTAAAAATATGCAGTTTACATAAAATTTTGGGAATTTTTGAAAAAAATCTTAAAAGTAGGTTTAAAAAAAAATTATAAAACTTCGCCGAACATAATCATGTCTTAAATGGTTCTAAATGGTCTGTACTATCTTCGCTTTAAAGCTTTGCATCGATCTTCCAATCACCCTGTATATTACCAAAATAAGTTTATACTTTCAATTATGTCTCAATAAATAGACCCCCTACATGCACTGCCCTGCATGCGAACATTGCGAACCTCACTCAACGTGATCCTGTTGTTCACCCTGGTCCTGAGGAGCTCGCTGGTAGCCACGTCCACGATCTCCTCTAGCTGTGTGTGTGTTAGATTAGATAGAATATATGACGCAGTCGATACACATTTTTAAATTATATTATCTAGTGCTTGACTGCGATCTTACTTGATGGTAAGCAGTTATTCAATCGTTGATGCTGAAGCGCACTAGTTTATTAAAAGGCTTTTCTCTCTAGCCTTGAAAACACTTAAATTATAATCGGACGGATAAACTTATTCATCGATAGTTGCCTGCATAGCGTCGAAATTTCTGTCTGTAATGACTGTGCCTAGTCGTCTATTTTTCATTCCATTCACAATACATTTGGTGGTCTGTTTTTCGTTTACTGGTTTTAATACTTTAAAATTAGCATCACCTGACCCAGATATTGTTAAGTTAACAAATATTTCCGTTATTTGTTTACAGGAATCATCTATTGATACCTACGTCACATTCTGGAGTTTTCGTTGAATCGCGGAAGCAGTTTTTTCTACCAATAATGAATAAAACCTTCAAGTCGGCTATCAATTCGTCAATATTACTAGGTATAAGACGGAGATATTTATTCTCAATATTGCTGCGTGTGAGAGGCTGTAGTAGATAAAGAAAGTAAAAAGACGAATGTTTAGGATTTTGACATTTACATGAAACGGTTGGGTAAGCTAGTAACTAGCTGCGTAGGTAGCTTTGGTAGAGACAAAAGGATGTATGAGGCCACGTCGTAGGTTGCAACATGGTCGTGAAGCTCAGTTCAGCTAGGTATATAAACTGTGACCTATGGAGCCTGTGCATGCACTGGAGGCCGCGGCGCGTCGCGCACACAGCGCAGTTGACACACCGCATCGGCGCGCCGCGCGTTGCGACACACCCCCGCCCCGCCCCGCGCCGCGCCGCGCGCATCTTCCTTGCACAACAACTGAACTGCACGGGATGAGGTCTCACTGTTTAGCAAACGGTGAGCGGCATGTGGTCCGTATGGTGTCTGGAACCGAAGAATTTACACCATCCCATCTCTTCCCGTGGGTGTCGTAAGAGGCGACTAAGGGACACACCAGAAAATGGGCAGCAGCATTTTCTGTGCATTTCAACATCTACACTGCGATCGCCAACCCGCATGCCAAGCGTGGCGATTATGGCAAAAACCCCCCAACAATGCAGACACGCAAAACAAAACGGCCCCTAGTACCCGGCAGCCCGTCTAACCTTGACTACGGTAGCGGTCAAGGCTACGGCGAGGCAAGGGGTGCGAAGAATCTCCGGAGGAGGCTAGGCTACCCCTTACAACGACTCGACCTGGCAACATACAACACGCGTACACTGCGGACCGACGAGAAGATCACCGAACTTGAGGAAGAGTTGAGCGGGGTACGATGGAGTATTGTGGGATTATCCGAAGTCCGAAGACAGGGGGAGGACACGATAATTCTCAAATCCGGTAACCTGCTCTATTTCCGGGAGGGTGACCAGCAGTCCCAGGGTGGTGTCGGGTTTTTCGTCCACAGGTCCCTTGTGAACAATGTGGTGAGGATCGAGAGTGTGTCGACCAGGGTGGCTTACCTTATACTCAGAATATCGGCAAGATATTCGCTGAAGGTCATACAGGTATATGCCCCAACCTCGACACACTCCGACGACGAAGTAGAGACCATGTATGAGGATATATCCAGAGCCATACATGGTTATAAGACTCACTTCACCTTGGTCATGGGGGACTTCAACGCTAAACTGGGCAAACGAGACGGTGATGAGCTGCGAGTGGGGCAATTTGGATTTGGACGGCGGAACCACCGGGGACACCTACTGGCTAGCTTTATGGAGAAGGAGGGCCTCTACATGATGAACTCTTTCTTCAAAAAGCGTGAGCATAGGAGGTGGACCTGGCAAAGCCCCGATGGTGCAACTAAAAATGAGATTGACTTCATCTTGTCGACGAAGAAGCAAATATTCAATGATGTCTCTGTGATCAATGCAGTGAAAACTGGTAGTGATCACCGCATGGTGAGAGGCACATTGAATATCAACATCAAGCTTGAAAGGTCTCGACTGGTGAAGTCTACGCTCCGTCCAGCACAAATCCAGCTCCAAAACCCCGAGAGCTTTCAGCTCGAACTCCACAATCGTTTCGAGTGCCTAGGTAGCTCCGTGGACGAATGTAACGATGGGTTCGTGGAAACTGTCCATACGGTCGGGTCTAAGTTTTTCAAGACCCACCGTACAAATAGGAACAAGAAGCTCTCGGATCCGACTCTCGAGCTCATGAAGAAGAGGCGTGAGATGATTCTGCAGTCTTCAGACGATTTGTGCAGATACCGTCAGCTCAATAGACAGATTTCGAAGTCCTTAAAACGCGATCTTCGCCACTTTAATTCCGAAAGGGTTAAGGACGCGATAGAGCGGAATAAGGGCTCCAAAGTTTTTGCGAGGGATCTGTCTATTGGGCAGAGCCAACTCACGAAACTGAAGACCGACGATGGCAGAGTCATATCCGCTAAATCGGAGCTCCTGGGAGAGATCGAGGCATTCTATGGACAGTTATACACGTCTATCTCTAAACCCACGACAAATCTAGCGAGTGATCCAAGAGCTAGATTGACCCGACACTATACCGAAGATATCCCGGACGTCAGCCTGTACGAGATTAGGGTGGCTCTGAAACAACTTAAACACAATAAGGCGCCGGGTGAGGACGGAATTACGGCCGAACTTCTGAAGGCGGGTGGAAAACCGGTCCTTAAGGCCCTTCAGAAGCTATTTAATTCCGTCATACTCGAGGGCAAAACGCCACAGGCATGGGGCAGAGGTGTGGTGGTACTCTTCTTTAAGAAGGGCGACAATGCCCTCCTTAAGAACTACAGGCCCATCTCACTTCTGAGCCATGTCTACAAGTTGTTTTCCAGAGTCATCACGAATCGTCTCGCACGCAGGTTCGACGACTTCCAGCCTCCTGAACAAGCCGGATTCCGAAAAGGCTTTAGCACCGTAGACCACATACATACGCTACGGCAGGTTATACAGAAGACTGAGGAGTATAACCTGCCTCTCTGCTTAGCGTTTGTGGATTACGAGAAAGCCTTCGATTCGATCGAGACTTGGGCTGTACTGCAGTCTCTCCAACGGTGCCAGATTGACTATCGGTACATCGAAGTGCTGAAATGTTTGTACAAAAACGCCACCATGTCAGTCCGACTCCAGGATCAGACCTCGAAACCTATCCTTTTACAGCGGGGTGTGAGACAGGGAGACGTTATCTCTCCGAAACTGTTCACGGCCGCATTGGAGGATGTCTTCAAGGTTCTGGAATGGAGAGGGCGAGGCATCAATATCAACGGCGAGTACATCACTCACCTTCGGTTTGCCGACGACATAGTAGTCATGGCTGAGACTACGGAGGAGCTCAGTACAATGCTCGGTGATCTCAGTAGGGCTTCCGAAAGAGTGGGACTCAAAATGAACATGGACAAAACCAAAGTCATGGTAAACATCCATGTAGCTCCCACTCCTATCAAGATCGGAGACTCTACACTCGAAGTTGTGGACGACTACGTCTACCTGGGACAGACGGTCCAGTTGGGTAGATCTAACTTCGAGAAAGAGATCAATCGTCGAATCCGACTCGGCTGGGCAGCGTTCAGGAAGCTGCACGGTATCTTCTCGTCCAACCTACCGCAGTGTCTCAAGACAAAAGTCTATGACCAGTGTGTGTTGCCAGTGATGACATATGGCTCGGAAACGTGGTCGCTCACAATGGGCCTCATCAGAAGGCTTAAAGTCACCCAAAGAGCAATGGAAAGGGCTATGCTCGGAGTTTCCTTGCGCGATCACATCAGGAATGAAGAGATCCGCAAGAGAACTAAGGTTACCGACATAGCCCGAAGAATCGCCAAACTTAAGTGGCAGTGGGCAGGGCATATTGCTCGTAGAACAGATGGTCGATGGGGACGGAAGGTTCTAGAGTGGCGGCCACGTACCGGAAGACGCAGCGTCGGAAGGCCTCCCACAAGGTGGACCGACGACCTGGCGAGGGTCGCGGGAATCCGATGGATGCGAAACGCGCAGGACCGGTCGCTGTGGCGACGCTTGGGGGAGGCCTATGTCCAGCAGTGGACGTCTTTCGGCTGAGATGATGATGATGATGATGATGATGAGCACTAGGTGATGCGCGCCGCGACGCGACACATTTGCCGCAGACCGCCAGACCACGTGTCGCCCAAGCACAGCCCGCAGCGTACCCTCGCTGGGCTGGTGCCCGCTCGCCGCGCCGTGGACGCCGCTCGAGGACGCGCTGCACATTGATCTGCTCACGAGGCGTGAACTATTCGGAACTAATTAATGAAATCGTATTAATTCTTTCCATTCTGATTAGTAGGTACACAAAAATTTACCATTGAATTTAAACGGCATGACTAGTGAATACATAGCATAACAAGTGAATATGTTTCACTAGGAACAACGGAATTGTTTTCTTTTCCGCAGCAATAAGTCCGGTTGATTTAAATAATAAAGAGCTCATAGCAGCTAAATTGCTTTCTATAATGGCTGAGAATTTGGAGCAAGTCGCTCATAACGTGTTAATAACAGTCGGTGAGACGCCATCAGCCGCCTCTGTGTGGACGTAATGATGATCTCTCGGCGGTGGTAGGTACGGTGAGTGTGTGCCGCTGTGCTGGCGAGGCCTGCTTGGAGCACTTCCGTCATTACTGCATTACGTACTCTTCGTGTTTAATCGTTCTGTAGAGGCGTCACATTGTGGACAGCTGCCACTCGAGCGCTCACTTGAGGAACAGAACCCGTCACGCAGCATAAGACTGACAAGCAGAGTCCTTGTCACAAGCACACTAGCAGCTCGTCACCGTGCTTGTGCTCAGCCTGTCACTGGAGGGACACGCACGACGCATCTGTCCGGCTCGGCACCGTATTGCATACGCGTCTGTTTCAACCGGACACTTTAACCCACACAATCTATCCACCTCTTCTTTGATAACCGACTTTTTTCATAAATCTTGTTCAGCGACGACATCTTCGTAAATTAAAGTGAACTGATTGCAATGATTCTTTCTTTGTTTCGAGGGGTGTGTCCGCCAAATGGTCCCATTGATGAATGATGAAGTTATTACATTATTCACTTCGGACAGAAGTCATGGAACACATCAATGAATGGTCTTCCGGGATTGTTACGATTTTACGTCTGTTTATAATATTGTTACTAGTTACCATTTTATAACATACTTATTCGGAGTCGGAATCGCAGGTCGAGGGCTTGGGGACGAAGAGCAACGGCTAGCATTACGTCCGCTCATCCGTTAGGGAACAATCCCTGGCGGGGTGTGGCGGGTGTCAATAAACAAATACCCCTAAGTTATTAAAAATACAACCACTAACTCCCGAAATCAAAGTAGTTTTGTTTACTTGCTAATTAATTGACAGAGGGACCACATTCGAGGGTAAGATTCAGTGAATAATATAAACCTACATAAACGAGTCTAATACTTGTATGTACAAAAATATACATTAATGTCAAGAGTGTGAGGTGCCCTTTAAAAAGTTCACTTGTATCACTTGTATGTGTTTTACGCCACTTATCTCGTGTGCAGATCAAAAGTACTTTTATGATTATTTAGCAAGCTCTACGACTTGTCAGCGCTCAGCTATACCTATGATATGCACTCGCGAAGTCGAGACCCTTCCGTTAGCGAGGCTTGCCGTTTGTTCACAGGCTGTCGATAATTTACAACAAATAGTTAATCGTAGGCTGGAGGCGCGCCGCCGCCTCTGGAACTGTAGGCGATGACGATGGACTCAATCGTAACTCGTTTCTGTCTCGACGAGTTGCGTGGTGGCGCAGTAATCCACCGTTAGGCGGGCCCGGACGAACGCTGCGCACAATAACATGACTCGCTCTAAGTTCAGCGGAGGCTGTTATCAACTAATCAATTATGCGGCCGCTAACGAAGCAGAACAAATGAGCGGCGTGCGGAACGTGTTCCATTACTTAGCGCAGACCGAGACGCGCGCTAACCAGCAGGACAACACGCCAGCCACACGATAACTCTCCTAGCATGGATGCCTGCTTCTTGCCAATATTTCAGCGATGAACTTATTCTTAGGCTATCTATAATAGAATAGAATAATCGATTATTTGCCATGACACAAAACACGCACCAAAGCATAATTACTACTACCTATTTGATTGATTAAAAGGACCGTGTGCTCGTAGTTAGCGGAACATGTCGGTTAGGAACGAGTTTTTATCGCTAGCTCGAAACATAAGAGAATTGCTTGAGAGCACCGGCAGCGCTTCACATAGTGTTATTATAACATAACTCCGTCGCGCGACTGTGTAGGTACTGTGTCCTCACGTGTGTACAGGAGCGCGACTAATGAGCCCAGCGCATAATTACCCGACACCCTGATGCTATTATACGTTGTGACATTATACGTGTGTACGGACGACGTGAGCACGACACAAGTAAGATCGAAGAACGATCGTATTGCATCTAGACCGCACTCACTACACCAATGTTGGAAATGCCGCGCATCAACTGAACCACCCGCTATACGACAACTAGTTTTGTAGGTAGGTATCTACTACCGTTAAATCGCCCAAGAAAAGCGGTCAATTATTATAGGACTACTAAATTGAGGAATAAGAAAGAAACCGGGCAAGTGCGAGTCGGACTCGCGCACCGAGGGTTCCGTACCAACTTACCTATGAAAACAGTTCAATTCTCAAATCGAGTCATGAAGATTTTTCATTTTTTTTTCTGGTGACTTTACTACAAATTTTCAGTTTTCAGACTTTTCCCTATATTTGTGCTATAATTACCTTGCTTCGTGCCGAATTTCAAGATTCTAGGTCAAGTGGAAATACCATATGAATTTTGATTCCTTTGACCGTGTCGAAATGTTTGTTTTTTGCAACATCAACGGACGTATCCTTTTTTCCCGTCAACTACAAGTTTGATTTTTGCACAGTTTAAAAGGACTGCGGAGTTGAGTATATAGTTTTAATTTCAACTTGATACCCTTTCGCGTTCCCGAGATAAAGGGTCTTGACAGACAGACAGACAGACGGACAGCAAAGTGATCCTATAAGGGTTCCGTTTTTTCCTTCTGAGGTACGGAACCCTAAAAATGTGATTAACAGGCCCCTACCAGCTAACTGTAAACACGCACACCTATAATAATAAATATAATTCATATTAAAAGTTACATAGTTAAAATAAATCAACACCTTTGATTAAAAAGTTGTAACAAGTTACGAATACTTCACAATAATATGTTACGAATAATAAGTTTATTTCAATAATTTTAATACAACAACTCAATACAATTACACTAAGGGCCTGTTTCACAATGTCCGAGTAGGCACTACTCAATAAATAAATTCAAAAATGGAACAGAATTTGTATGAAATTATCTGCCAAGTAAGATACTCGAAACTTAGTCATAGGTGGTGAAACAGGCCCTTAGGGTTCCCAACTGTTTTAAAACAAATATTACAAAATATACCTAGAAAAAACTAGTAAACCTTAAAACTACTAGTTTTAACTCATACCTACTTACAAACTATTTGTAGTTATGGTTACCAATCTGTGAGGGCTCAGAAAATATCATGACATTAATGCTTCATTGCCACATCTAGTCGTGGCCAGTTTTAGGTGCCCCGATGCATATCATCATGTGGCTTTTTCTTAAAGAAATCACAACGTGTTTGGGCAATCTTGCTGATTGATCAATTTCGGTCTTGGAATGTGACATAGTGTCGGTATCGCACACAATCAGATATCGTCTTATCACTGTCGCGCTGATTGCTGATGAGATGAAAAGCTGATGTCGCAACAACAACTTACTAAGTACTACATGAATTAATCAATTATCAAGCAGATTATATTAATGCATTGGATGGTTTGATAAAGTAGATAGGGAGGTTTGCATTTCCTCTATTATGTTATTTAATTAAGTATCTACTCGGCCACGGCGGTTAGTCCCTTTTTGAGGAGTGGCTGGAGAGGTGCCGTCACCTTCCCTGACAGGGCGAGTTCGGGAGGTTCCTGTTTCAGATCCAGGCGGAAGACATGGGGGGGGGGGGTTCTGTGTCACCATCATGTACATGTACCGCCCAGAGGACTCGCTGGAGCATATACTAACGGTAATGGACATCCCACTTGCCGCGATAGAAAACGCCTCGGCCTGACCAAAGAGATCAATCGTTTTCTAGGTTTACTGACCAAAGAGATCAATAGTTATCTAGGTTTACTGACCAAAGAGATCAATCGTTATCTAGGTTTACTGACCAAAGAGATCAATCGTTTTCTAGGTTTATTGATCAAAGAGATCAATCGTTATCCAGGTTTAATGACCAAAGAGATCAATCGTTATCTAGGTTTACTGACCAAAGAGATCAAACGTTTTCTAGGTTTACTGACCAAAGAGATCAATCGTTATCCAGGTTTACTGACCAAAGAGATCAATCGTTATCCAGGTTTACTGACCAAAGAGATCAATCATTATCCAGGTTTACTGACCAAAGAGATCAATCGTTATCCAGGTTTACTGACCAAAGAGATCAATCGTTTTCTAGGTTTATTGATCAAAGAGATCAATCGTTTTCTAGGTTTAATGACCAAAGTGACAAACCTCAATGAATTACACTGCCTACTTAGTTATTGCGATATTATTTATCTACTATCACCGAACATAGCAATCGCGCATTGCTTATCTTTTATCTTGAATATCTTAACACAAACTGCACTTGACACGTGTACTTGATAGCTATACGCTAATTTGAATGTGGTGTCCAAACGATCGCACAGGATCTAGATCCTTACGACGTCATGTATATTACGATAGTCATCTAAGTAGATGACTAAAAGGTACTCTGTTCGTGGTTGTGAGGATCTGAGAGTGCAGGGACCCAAGCAGAAATCGCTTTGTGACCATCGTGTGTCCTGTGCATCTTCATGTGATCCTGTGAAGCTCAGTGTGGTTCCTGTGGTTTATTGAGTAATCTTGATCCTTTTTCAATTGTTTTGGATTCCGTACGATGTGTTCTTCCCCAGGGACAAGGGGAGGCAAGCGTAACGTCTGTGGATGTATGCGTGGTTCCTGACATGTTTCTATACTTAGTGGTTAAATGAATGACCTGTACCTACAGTGTTCCTCACATGGGCACCGGTTTGCGATGGTTGGTACAATCGTGCAAGCCTCGAAGGCTGAGCATGCTGTAGCATCGTATTCACAGAAAACTTAATTCGCATCAGAGCGTGGCTCGTACAAGTGCGAATGCGCGGCGCCAGTCTCTGCTGCTAGTTCCGCGAAGCGCGCCCTCGCCTGTTCCCATGCACCGCGCCGCATTACACAAACACACGCACTATTCTCGGCAGGACTCAGCCGAGGTTAACGCCGATACCGAGAACGAGGACCGTCTTGAACACCGTCATTCATTGCAGTATGGCGCACTGCCAACGTGCCAACCCGCTCAGACCTCCAGCTTCATCTCATCCGTAGACTACTCTTCAGGTTTGCTCGTATATTATATTAAAAACTTTTACACGACAACAAAACGCCTAAAAGATAACAGGTTATAAAGTTGTATGTAGGTAAGTACCTAGTGCCGAGTAGATACTTACGCCCACCGTGTGGCTCCTATGTAGATTTTCTTTGTTTACCAGTGTTTAAACAACCAAAAAAAAGTGTAAAATATGTTTTCCGATTCTTTTCGCATGTGTTTTATAAGCGGGGTTCGGTTTGGTATCCCTGTCAATAGGTAACCAGCAATAGGCTACCAGCATTAAGTACCTATGTAAGTTTGTTTGTTCCCCAAGTAAGGTTTGATCATTTTCCTTGATAGCGCTTTTATATAAAATCAATGTCTGGGAGAAAGCGCTCGCCGTGTTTGCTATGAAAACGTTTATGTGGGACTACAGACAGAAAGTGTATCTTGGATATTCTTAAATCTGTACACGTGTTCAACAATATTTATTTACAAGGCTGTCATCTCCTAGAAAGTAAAATTTTACCTTAATCACTGAGTTTAATCAAACGAAATAAATTCAGTGGATAGTTAACGCAAGACCGGGACTTGCTGAATGCAGGACTCGCGTGTATAGCTACAAAGAGCTGTCGTTGAGCTGGGCGCCCGCCGCCGCCGCGCCGCCGCCGCCGCACCGCTATACATGTTTACTTATCTCCGTACATTAATTATTATTAATGATTGAATCCCCAACCGGTCCTATGAGACCGCGCTGTTATTGTTTTACTATTGTGTCTCGTTTCGCGGGTATGTGATAGATTATGATAAAGAGTGTTTTCAACAAAAACAATCACTTCTTTTCTATACGAAAGTAGATAATAGTAGATTATGATACAAGTGTGTAATGTGGGTCATTATCGTCGCAGCTGTATTAAGACTTTAAGACCCGAGCCATGGCGAGGGTCTTAAGAGAGCCAAGAACGATGTTGACCAATTACTCACGTGTATCATACGACGTTTTTCGACACACTTGTGAAGAAAATAAATGAAAAATCAGCTTTATTTAGTAGGTAAGTACACACATCAAAAGTGTCTAGACACTTTTGATGTGTGTACTTACCTAGGGATCAACATATATTTTTGCAATAACTTTTCTCCTGATTGATATTAATGAAAATTTTCTTTAAGGATTCATCAAATGAAGTGTTTTCGTTTGTCACAGTAACGATAAACCAAGTCACCTTTGCATTAATAAAGAAATTTGCCATTTTCCTAATAAAGGGATTTTTGACATTTGAACCACTAACATTAAAGTTCGAAAAAAAGACTGAAATAACAGTTTTCTTTAAAATTTTATTGGGTAACTTAAACAATTAATAATCCGTGTTTCTACCGCGAACACTAACAACACAAGAACATCGGTTTGGCATACTCAAAATGAGTTCATCCAAATCACGCTGTGGAATGGCCGCCCATGTTCGTTGCAACAACAAAAACCGGGCAAGTGCGAGTCGGACTCGCGCACTGAGGGTTTCGTACCAACCTACCTATAAAAACAGTTTAATTCTCGAATCGAGTCTTGAAGACTTTTCAATTTTTTTTTCTTGTGACGTAACTAAAAATTTTCAGTTTTCAGACTTTTCCCGATATTAGTGCTATAATACCTTGCTTCGTGCCAAATTTCAAGATTCTAGGTCAACGGGAAGCACCCTATGAGTTTTGATTCCTTTGACAGTGTCGAAATGTACGTTTTTTGCAACATAAACGGGCGTATCTTTTTTTCCCGTCAACTTACAAGTTTGATTTTTGCATAACTTCAAGGGACCGCGGATTTCAATATATGGTTTTAATTTCAACTTGATACCTTCACGCGTTCCTGAGAAAAAGGGTCTTGACAGACGGACGGACAGACGGACAACAAAGTGATCCTATGAGGGTTCCGTTTTTTCCTTTTGAGGTACGGAACCCTAAAAAAGGTCTTCTTGCGACTGGATACCCTCCATATTCGGCAGAGCTCTTCTCTGTAGCATATCCCATGCATGCTCAATCGGGTTCAAGTCTGGCGACTGAGCAGGCCAGGGCAGGACATTGATGTTAGCTGCGGCGAGAGTCTGTCTTACAACTCTTGCGGTGTGCGGTCGTGCATTATCATGCATTAACTGAAATAAGGGACCGATTTGCACTTGTAGAGGAACGATGACGTCTGATACAATCGTCTCAGCATAAATTTGAGCGTTGAGGTTGCCTCTGATCCAAATCAACTCAGTTCTTCCGCCGATCCAAATACCCGCCCATACCATGATGGTTCCACCACTATAAGGATGGACTTCCTGGCAGGATTTTAATCGCTGTTGGCGTCCAGGGGTTCTCCAGTGTCGTATACGTCTTGTATCCGGTCTCATACCAAAACGAGACTCATCAGAAAAGCACACGAAACGCCATTGTTCTTCTGCCCAATTTCTGTGTTCAAGAGCCCATTGATATCGAATCCTACGATTGTGCATTGCTATAGGTGGTACCCGTAGCGGTCTTCGGGAATGAAGGTTCACTTCATGCAAGCGGTTTCTGACTGTTTGGTCGCTAATTAAGTTCCCTGAAGAGTGATGAAGCCTCACGGCTAACATCATGGCGGTTATTGTTGGAGCTCTTCGAGTTAAGATTTGAATGTATCGGTCTTGTCTCCGTGTGGTGCAGCGATACCGTCCTCCATGGCGCTCAGCCACGGTACCAGTGCTTCGGTAACGTGTCCAAAGTCGACTGATAACACTCTGACTTGTATTCAGAGCTAAAGCCACAGTAGGGGAGAGGTGGCATGAAGGGGACATTTTTGTTCTAGTGGCTCTAGTGAACGCTCTATATAATATTTTAAATAGGTTGAACCTGAATGAGAAACCTACATTCATCTTCTAATGAAATAAAAGTAAATAATTAATATATCCTTATTCTTAGGTACTCATATTAACGATTTAAAAAAATGTGGATTTTGTCCCTTTCATAAATGAGCTGTATTGAAAGGGACGGATTCATTTATGAAAGGGACAGTATATAATATCCATATAAAATCATTCTACAATATATTAATACTAGTTTGATAATGTTTAAAAATCTAGTTTTTAAGTTACAAACAAACAACAATCTCAAAGTTTGGTTATCTGGCTATCCTAACATAAATCTCCTAGGTGCTAATCGTAAAATTATGACTAGTAATGCAACTAGCAAAAAAATAATAACCAATAATTTTCACTAAAAATATTTAGAGAAAACACTGAAACTGAAATTAAACTGTAATTAACCTTTTTATAATTGTTTATTTTTAAACAACTTAAGTGTTTATATTTTTATATGAGTTTTACTCAATTGTCTTAACTTATTTGGTTTCTTGGTTACATTTAATCATCAACTAAGATATAGAAGAGAGACTAAGACAATATTAATGCTTATATACAGTTTCATTCACAACTTCTTCTATTTTGTATACTTCTACAAGTGTTCTGGGCATATTTATACTGCAAATATAATAATAACAAAAATATTACTACAAAACAACAAAATAGATAGACAAATAAATAAAATACTTTTTATTGCAAAACATGATGATAAGAAAAGCTTAAAACTAGTCATTTGTTAGCCAGATTCTAGGTGTTACAGAGATTGTGTACTAATTAGCTAATTAAAGTACTGTTTATGAATGTTACAGTTATGAAAGGGACGTCCCATTCATAACCATTTTTCGAGTCCCTTTCATAAATATGACTCAAAAATAATAAAAATGACTTTAAAACCTACTACCAATTAATAAATGTTTTCTGACCTTTTGTTCTCGTATTTGTAGATAACTAAGTCGAACGAAACACTGGTAAAACAATACTTATCTAATTACAACATTTCACCAAACACTTCTAAAGAATAACGAAAAATTTACTTTTGTGTACGATTACGAACACTTGCTCGCCGTCGCCATGTTTGAAATGATAGAAGCGGGACGTTAGGTACGAATGGTTGGGCTTCGGGATGGCCACAGAACAAAAATATTCTCGTTTCTAGAAGTTTCTTATTTTACAAGATATTCGTCTTGTCCCTTTCAATACGCGTCCCTTTCATGCCACCTCTCCCCTACGTTGCCGGGAACCAGCTTCTATCATTCCCACGGATCTAAGCATTTCTTCCCTGCTTAAATGACGTCGCCGCTCCATAATAACGTTGGTTTTAATCAGTAGTAGGGAAACAGTAGCACTAATAATGTCTTCAATGTGTTGTATGTTTTTATAGGGAAAATATTGACAGCTGATTTTCATCTTTTACTCGAATTTGATTCACAGTTCCTGATTCAAATTATGAAATGCACCAAAAAGGATCCATATAAATTTATAAAATCATAAATTTATTACAAAGCCACATCTCAATCTCAAGAAATCCGCATAAAAATGCTTGATCCCTAGACACTTTTGATGTGTGTATATGAAAAGTTTATTTAGAGAAACAGTTCGTAAATGTGCAGTCAGTAAAGTTATAATTAACTATTTTTGACGATAGACCGATGATATAGATCCATGACATAGATCTTCTACTTAAAGGCGTACAGCACAAATCATTTTCCCCATAAATAGTTGTTGTAGACATTTTTGTAAAATCTGTCAGTATTTTATTTTTAAATATGGCGGCTAAAAAATTGACTTTTCTTAAACGCGCGCATGCGCGACAAATGGCGGCCATAGACTAGCTACTCTAGCTCTTGGTTTAGAAAAAATAAGAATGAGGTTGCATATAAACAGAAAATACAAATTTGATGAAAGATTTAATTAATTAAATATGTAAAATTTTAAACAGTTTATTTAAACACGAAATTGCATGAAATAAGTAAGTAAAACACTAATTTATGCTATTGAACGCAATAACAAATGTTATTATTTTTGACAAAAAAGAGGTTAAACAAAAAGGTTCTAACTACATTACCGCACATGTGCATAATAGTAATCAAAATGTCACAGTTTGGTAACGAGCCCCTTTATATACCTAAGTGCAGTGCAATAACAGCCACTTTATGAGCAAGTGTGTCGAAAAGGTGCATTTTTGGTACGAGCTACATAGTTATCTATGCACTATGAATTTCCGTTTACATCTCATGTAGATATAATTATTAAGTACCTACACGTAAAATCCTCAAACTATTCAAGTTTATATCCATATATTCAAGTTAAGGGTTTTTACGCTACAACGAGGTGCTATTTATATATATTTAGATACGCGTAATGTTATCATGAATTACAAGAGATTATAGTACACTCGTAGTTTTAATGCAAGATAAGTGTACCTACTTAGTGATAAGTAGGTACCTACGTAGGTCCTGGTAGAATACGACAACACGTCGGTACTCACAATCGAACATTAATTTATTTGCGACAGTTAAATATTTACGTCTATATACTTTACCTTGAAAAATTAACATTAATTATGTATGTTTTTCCAAACAGCTGAAACAATACATCGGCGGTAGCTGTTACTAAATTCCAATAATTACATAGAACGCAAACAAGTTGAGCATTATCAAGAGGCGATAGTTGTCGCGGTCGGCGCAAGAGTGATTACCTATTTATTTATACAGAATTCATGAATATTGAGATTGAATAACGAGTGAACCGAGTAGTTAGACACGACGCGCGCGATACAGAAGGATCGAGACGCACAACCACAGTACGAGAAACAGTAATATACAAGCACACTGCACAACGCACGTTGGAAACACACAAGATAAAACAGGGCAACAAAAATACAGTAAATGAAACAAACCAAATGTGTGCAACTGTGTTATTAGTCTTAGGCATATTCCTTGAGCAACCTGTAAGCGGTAATGTTGGTCAGGTATGGTTCTTCTGGCTCTGTCCACAGAGTGGTAGAGTGGGCACAAAATTGCAGGATACGCCATAATGGTCCTGCGGTAATGACACCGGGCGGACCGGTCGCGCCGCGGCTGGACCCGCCGGCCCACTGGTTGCACAGGCTGCGGCGGATGCAGGCGCCGGCTTAGCACTGAGGCCTCAGGGCGGCGAAGGACGCGGACATATGGGAAGATCACGATCAGACAGAACTAAATAAAACGAGCAGTAAGCTTAAATAAAGTAATGATAAAGGTGTCGTAGTGAGTCGTGGCCACCAAATCAAGTAAAGGTCGCTACGACAGGAAATGTAAAAGTTAATTGAACTGATTCAACAAAAACCAGTCCCTGTTAATGACATTCACGAAAACATTGCTTCATCGTCACCCGCGGCCACGGCTCGCCGCACGCGGACGCAGAGCTCTCCTTGCTGTACAACTACTGTTTGTGCATCGGAAACGTTTTGTGTAGATGCAGCTTAACTACCGTCTTCTGCTTTATACTAAAATTCAAAACTGAATGCAATTTATTCAGTTAAACCATTCCCTTTAACAATTCTATCAAGGTCGTTCACTCAAAAAAGAATAAGATATTTTCGCACTTTGGAACGTGCGTAGATTTCTATGAAGAGAACGCAAAAAACTCCGCGGACACTGGCTACATCGTTAGATATACTAACATAATAAAGACCAAAACTATTTATGTTTGTTACTCCTTCACGTTCCAACGACCGAACGGATTTGGGTGAAATTTGGCACACGAGAGTACAACATGTCCTTTTTATCCCGGGATAATTTCCTTCTCGCTTGGTATAATTTTCTATTTTACCACTGGCGAAACCGCCTGGCAGATCTATATTGCACCCACCCCATACATTTACAGAATATCGAAGCTTACTGAGTCTTCACGAGTTTCAAATCTTTTAATTAAGAGAAGTGAATCCCTAAACCTTGCAACACTGAATTTCAGTTAAAACGCTCACTTTGTACTATTAGATTAATAAATGCTAAATGATATTTATTTTGCAAATAGGTGTTCACAAACACTTTTACACGTCAATTTTTCTTTTGAATTTTTTTTTTACTAGACGAGGCCGATTACATCAGTATCATGAGCCTTTATTAGTCAGCCTCCGTTGGCCCACCTTCGCCAATTCAAGATCATAAGCTTCGTGTGTTCTATTAAAATGTGTAACCAATGTTTCGTAATATCGTTATGACCGCACTCAATATAACTCGCTTTAGTTTTCAGTCGTACATTATCGTCTAGGTACGATCTAAAATATGAAAGTAACATTCGTCCACGATTGCGAATTGAGATCAATGCTTTCAATGATTACTTCATAGTTAATACACGGAGCTAGCGTGATCACTTGAATACAATGATTTATTAGTTATACATTATTAGTTGGTTTAATGCAGCATTACGCGGCGGAACCAGCGTGAGTATCGAGTGTCAGACGTGTCGGGTTGCCACACATTGCCCGCGAGGCCACGGGACAGACGATCCATAGTCGACACATGTGTAAAACTGAACAACAATAATTGTTAATATTGAAGAAGAAGTTTACAGATAGTAAAGAAGCCAGTCCTACGTATCCGTTGTACACAAACACGCCACCCCGATCAGGAACCCGATCACAACCGGTCTGATTGAGTTCCTCATCTGCATTGTGTGAGATGCTTTTGTGCACACACAATGGTGTCTGAATACACTTCCGTGTAGCTCTTCTCAACCCACTGTCAACATATACTTGTGTATTTATTGTATCGAGCTGTCTTATACACCACGTACTCTTTTCCAGTTAGCTTTAAATGCCACCTCATCACGACAAGCAAGCAGTGATTCACGACCTATGAATTCTTCCGCGCTAACAAAGCATTTCTAGCCACAGCACGAAGGGCCAGTGATACCGAACAGAGTCATAGGGTCAAGCTAAAAGATCAGTAGAATGCGAGCGCATGTGGCTCGCGTGAGAAGCGCGGTACAGTTAGCGACCCATTTCCCTCCTTAGACGCGAGCGCAGCCGCTAGGCGACGCCACCATTACTGCTCTGAGGTGCCCTTACTGAACCACCATTACATTATCAAACTGTAACCTGGTTGTTTGTGTTAGGGTTAATAAGTGAACGCCAATGGACACAACGTTTGAAGGATTTAAATAATAACTGTTTATTATTCTTTTCTTTATATTCTGGACGGTATATTTAACTATACTTAATATTACTTGAAACTTGTGCTCCTAAGCAAGCCTAATGGAAAATAGTATAGCTCTCTACTATTTTACAGCTTAGTTTTATGCTATAGCTAGCACAGTGGAGACCAAGTAGTGACAAATTAAATACAATATTTAATGGTTAGTGTCTGTGTGGTCTCCAACAGTTTGAACTGGCATTTTTTACTCCAATATAATGACTCAGACCTATGTAGTCATTACAACGGATTCAAAAATGCAAGTACTTAACACAAACAAATTAATAATGTTAATTGGCAGTTAAATTACTTTTTAAATTACTGCATTAAGAGCCATGTTGTGTAGGTAACGCAGTAATCTAAAAAGTATAACAATACTGCCAATTAAGGTGAAAACATTCTAATTTGTCACCCTTTATATGGATTGGTTGACCTAATACCTATGCATACTGACGCAGAAGGTTCACAACCAGTGAACAGTGACCGCGCTGAACAACTTGACGATATAATAAAATAATTTGCTAGCAATTTTCTTCTTCTCTGTTTCCTTTGTGTTGCCACATCCAGCTTTCTTCTTGGCTCCAGCGGGTTTCAGCGACCTTCGCCAGGTCATCGTTCTACCTTGTGGAAATCCGTCTAAAGTTATCCAAAACCTTAGACTCAATTGACCATCCTTTCTACAAGCAGTATACCCAGCGCCCTTATGTTTGGCAAATTATCAGGCTATGTCGGTGATACCTTTTTTTTTCAACAGATCTTTTCATTTTGATCTAGAATTCTACAGAGTGTGCATTCTAAGCCTGCCTGCTGATTTCTGTGCCTTGTACGCGGCCAGTTTCTGGAGGTTCTTGCCATCTGCAGTTAATTGCATTGAAACCAGTCTTGAGGACTCAACGGCCTGTAGGTACAGAAATTATATGTTACTACACAAGTCGTCAAGATTAAATGTGAAAGACGACACTGATGAATTGAGTATTTTAAATAATTGTCATTGAGTTATAGATTGCAGGCCTCCTGCAAGGTGGAGCGATGACCTGGTGAAGGTCGCGCAAATCCGATGAATGCGAGACACGAAGGTCTGGCAGTGACACTTGCAGTGGACTAATTTCGACTAAAATGACGATAATGATGATTATGTGTAATTTCTGGCACCTACTGTTCCGGTACCGGCAGAACAATCAGAAATATCACGCAGTAGATACAAGTATTATTTTAATGACATTATTCGCTGAATCTGGGTATTAGTACGTCTAATTACTCGCCATGATTGCGACATTCCCGCTGAGTAGGAACAACGGCTACTACTACGTGTATAACCGTGACGAAGCAGTAGTTAGCATCAGTCGTAACGATGGGCCGTAATGACGGCGAGATAACAGCTGATTACGGCGACGTGTGACATAACGCGACGTAACGCCGCGGTGAGAGGCGCGCGACCCGACCCCACGCTCTGTGACACTCGCAGATTCGTTCACACGCACACAATGCACAAAAACGTTGGATGCGCCCGCGCAATATCACTGTCACTGGGTGACTGGAGCGAGAGTCATATCATATTGTGACATGGCTTCGCTCTCGCGGGCTCCATTCATTATTATATTCATCATTACCCAACTATTATTTAACCCATCAGAATGATAAAGATTGTACCTGTATGGGACTCGAGCAAAGATTGCTAGGAAACAAAATTCCAAAAAATAAGGTGTCTAACATCACGATGTCGGATACCTGCTTCTCCAATGAGACCTAGATATATCGCCCGAAGGATTGAGCTTTTGTGGTCTAGATACCACAAAAGCTGTTGTAACAATGGGCTCTAGAATCATTTCGAAATTGTTGGTTTTGTGTTCAAGTTATTACCTTGCCCAAAACAGGCCATAAACCAAATGAATTGCTCGACAGCTTTTGAACCGTTTCCCTGATCTTCGAGTTTAGCAAAGGTTTTAAGAGACCAGTGGGCACATTCGGCGACCACGACCAGGCCGGTGGCGTATTGGATCAGGGCCTGATCGCTTACTTGTAACAAGTACTTTAAGAAATCGGCTATCAACCGCGATTGAACTGAGACAAAAGCTTTAAGAAGTTCACAACGTCAGTATAAATCAGTGGACTATTAGAAAAAGACTGGATGCAGCTTTTTTTTTTTTCTGGTAGGGGAACCATCAGAATGACTTCCCCCGCTCTTGGGCGGAGCGGGAGGGCGTGTCAGACTCTTACTGACTAAACCCCTACCCCGTTCCTTCGTTGCCTTCGTTCTGGGGGGGGACTCGGTGTCAACCGTTAGGAATACCACATGTTCCCCCCAGAGGCTTCGGCCCTACCGGGCCCCTACAGTTTGCTGACATCTCCTTGAGGCGTGCGTGGAACAGAACGCGCCGTTGACGACTGGGCTCGGTCCAGATTATTTCCAGACTGCCGGACAGCGAGCTACCCAGTGCTCGCCGTCCGCGAACCCGCGCCTACGGTGGTCGGAAATCGGGATCGGGATCTCGGCGGCGGCGGCGTGAGGACCGTTCCCTCACGCGCTCGCGGTCAGCAGCCTCCTTCACGAGCATTACTGCTTCGCAGAAGGAGGCGACCGCATGCCAACCCTCCTTGCTCCGGACCATGGCCTGAACCAGGGCCCGGCGCGAGAGGTCGCCGCTCCCGATAGTCTCCACGAGGACACGGCGGTGCTCCGCCCACGCGGGGCACACTTCTACCGTGTGCTCCACCGTGTCCTCCGGGCGGTCCACACAGTGGCGACACCCGGGCGTCCTCTCCTGCTTGATTCGATGCAGGAACCTCCCGAACTTACCGTGTCCGGTGAGGACCTGCGTCACACGGAAAGAGACGACGCCGTGACCTCTTTCCAACCACTCCTCAAAGAGGGGCCTAACCGCCTCAATGACGGCGTGCCCAGCACTGGGTTGCGACAGTCGCAGTCGCCATGCCACCCTAAGATCCCGCCGGAACTCTGTCCGCCATGCCGCGACTTGTCGCGGCAGCGGAGTTTCGCCCCGGCGTTGCATCTCCTCGCGCAAATCGTGCATGCGTGCAAGGACTGTTGCCTCCAGATCCCACGGTGGCAGGCCAGCGAGGAGGCTCGCCGCTTCGCGGGAGATCGTGCGGTGCGGTGCGGCCCCGCACCATCCGGATGGCCATGACCCTCTGGCAAGCGTTCAGCTTGGCCGCCGGTCGCTTACCTAGCGACGGCGCCCAAACCGGCGCCCCGTAAAGGGCCATGGACCGAACGATCCCCGCGTACAGCCTCCGGCAGGGGGCGTCTGGACCCCCTAGGTTGGGCAGGAGCCGCTTCAGAGCGGCCCCAGACCTGTCCAGTTTGGGGGCCAAACGTCGGAAATGCTCCTCGAAAGTCCTCCGGCTGTCGAGGACGAGTCCCAGGTACTTCATCGCCGACCCGACGCCGATGTGGACCCCCCCTACCGTTATTTGGGAACCCGGTGGTGGCGCGTACCGAGGGCCATGAAAGCACATGGCCTCAGACTTGTGCAATGCCACCTTGAGTCCCAGTTGCTGGATCCTCTCCACGACTGTCGCAACCCCGCGTGTCGCTATTTCGGCCGCCGCCTGGTACGACTCTCCCCGCGCCAGGACCAGCGTGTCGTCTGCCTAGCAGACCACGCTGACCCCGCCGGGGAGGTCGCCGCGCAGCACGTAGTCGTATCCGATGTTCCACAGGGGCGGTCCTAGTACCGATCCCTGCGGGACACCGCACGACATCTCTCGCCGTCTCCACTCTCCCTGGTGACCGGGATAGATGATGAACCTATCCGACAGGTAGGCATCGATCACACGACGGAGGTAGGCGGGCACCTCATGGTACCGAAGTGCCGCCCCGATGCAACTCCAGGGCAGGGAGTTGAAGGCATTGGCGATGTCCAAAGACACCGCCAAGACGACCCTGCCCCGAGACACCGCATCCCCCGTCGTGAGAGCCTTCACGCGCATGATGGAGTCCACCGTGGAACGCCCCCTGCGAAAGCCGAACTGGCCGTCCGAGAGATCCGGCCCCACCCGCGCAAGATGCCCGACGAGGCGGTCTGCAATTACTCTTTCAAAGAGTTTGCCCACCTCGTCGAGCAGCACGATGGGCCGGTACGCGGACGGAGAGTCCGCGGGGCGCCCCGGCTTCGCGATGAGGACCAGTTTCCCGGTCTTCCAGTGAAGGGGGAACTGGCCTCTCTCCATACACGCGCTGAAGAGCCCTCGCAATCGAGACCCAAGAGCCTCCATGGCCAGGACCCAAACCCTTCCGTGCACGCCGTCAGGTCCTGGGGCGGTGTTCTTGACACTGAGTCTTCGTACCACCGCCCTCATCTCTACCTCGGTCACCTCTGGAACGTCGTCCTCGTCGTCGCTGGTGTGGTCCGCTACGGGTACCGCAGTTGGCGGAGCGGGGGAGTATGTTCCCCTCGCTCAGGGAACAAATTGGCCACCACACCCTCCACAACTTGGGGCCGGAGACTCTGAGTCAGAGGGGGAGCCCATGGGCGGAGTTTGTCCCGCACCACCTGGTAAGGGCGTCCCCATGGGTCCCTGTTCAGAGTCCCCAGCCACACATTGCGGGCCTCCAACTTGGCCCGCTTTACTTCTGTTCGGAGGGTGCGCCTTGCCGCTCTGTACCCCTCGTATAGCTCCGCCTCTCTGGCCTCCGCATCCGGCGGGCGGGTGCGGCGCCTGCGGAACCTGGCGTACCGGCGCCGCGCGGCGGTGCACGCCTCGCGCAGAGCCGCAATCTCCGGCGACCACCAGTACACCTGGCGCCGAGCACGTCCTGGATGGACTCGGGGCATCGCCTCGTCGCAGATTTGCGACATGGCCTCCTGGAACCACTCTGCTTCCGGGTCAATTTCGACAGGCCTGTCCGGTGCTTGCACCCAAAGACTGGATGCAGCTGGCCTGACTGCATGTCATCCAGCAAATGGTACCAAACTGACCACAGCTCCCCGACAAGCCCGGAACACTTAAATATAATTGCCACGGAACACTTAAATTACCTACGTTCATGACTAATGGCAGGCTGTGGTGTTTTCTGATAAGTGCAGAATGACTTACATGACCACGATGGACGCTTTAGGATCTACAAAAGGTCATCACGTTAATTTTAACAATGCTGCATAAGCTATCATGTTGTTTTGGGGGCGTTTTGGGTTGACATAAAGTTGTACAGCAAAACTGTCTTGTATTCATACACTGGGGCTAATACGTGCCTGATATCGAGAGGGTTGATGGCGTCACGATACGTCAAAAAAATACTCGAAGATTCTGTGAATCCGCTGGTGTAGCTAATGGTATTTCTTTTTTAACCCCCGACGCAAAAACGACGGGGGTGTTATAAGTTTGACATGTCTGTGTGTGTAGGTAGATGTATATGTGTCTGTTTGTGGCATCGTAGCGCCCAAACGAATGATCCGATTTTGATGAGGTTTTTTTGTTTGAAAGGTATATCAGTCGAGAGTGTTCTTAGCTATGTTTCGTGGAAATCGGTTCAGGTCTTCAAGGTCATCAGGACCGTGGAGGTGAAGAGTAGTCGGGGGTTTTTTAAAATTTGAATTTTTCTTAATGCACGACAACACAGATCGCATGTCGCTAGAACAGTTTGTTACTACAAACAATCTCTCGGAAATCTTTGAAATCTTTATCACCTTAATCCGATTGGACATATCGATCTGGAATTATCTTAAAAGAAGAGTTGGAGCACAAAAACCCACTACTCCAAGAGCGTCAATTTATCAATAACGACGAGTGGGAGGTTAAACCATAAAATTTCATGGTAAAATTAATACGGTCCATGTAAAATCGATTAACAGCTGTAATTAAGGCTAAGAGACTTTATTAATTAAGTGGTTAATCAAGAATTTTAAGTTTGACTCTCATTCTTTCATAAGTGAAATTTGGTCATTTTACCCTTATATTGGATACTGTGATCTCCAACTTTTTAAGGGTATATTTTACACTGCATATCATTAGAAAGATAATGAAATAGTCTTCCAACTAGTGTATGCATTCTTTCTTAATCTATTCACATTCTTGTCAAAACCTGCCTTAACATAACAAGTCATGACGTGCGATGTTTTTGCTCTCGAGTATATATTACTAGAACCTCATAGGGAGGTTGAAACAACATGGGCAAACCTTGCCATAGCAACTGTTTAGGTGCCTACACTGGGAAATTGTAAAGACCTACGTGTATCAAACGATGTTTTTGACACACTTGCTTGAATTTATTATGTTTGGAAAATGCATGAATAGAATCCGCAGGCCTGTATTACAGTAATTTGTTACTAAACATTACATTCAGTGTTGAAAAACGTCACTTGATACACCTGAACATTCTATCATTATGTGCGTAGCTTCTTGCCTCAAAACAGAGCTTGATCGGTTTGACCGGATGTGCAGCTTCGGCTGCAACGATAAAGCTAGGCCACTCGCTAACCAGATTCTCTGATACGAGTACATAAGTGTGAAGACGCGCGCAATTACACAGACCTACAATTACGCGAGTTAGCAATAGCCAAAGAGGGTCAAGCGGGGGTCAAAGGCGCACTTTAATTGGCTAACTTCCGAAGCCTTCCTGCGTGGTTTTAGAAGCGCTCGTGAGTCGAAGGTGAGCTGCGTTTGGTTTGGACAGTACCTACTGACTCGGAGCGGGTGAGGCGCACGGCGCGGGCGGCGGGGCGGCGGGGGGTGTGCGTGGTGAATGCGGTCCTGCTAATTACAACACGTGCAGAACGCGGCGCACGCGTCGCTCGTTGTAATCATTATTGTATACTTTCATAATGTGCTCGCAGTTTGTAGCATCGAAACTATACTGTTTATAACAGACTGTTTTTATTTTTTTTGGGACTTATCTGAGAGCTCGATTGTGTATGAACAATACATTTTTATTTGAAAGGATTTTAGAAAGAAATTATAGTAGTATTGAGTATTATTCTCAGATTGACCAGAATTTTGTATTCAAAACAGTTCTGACCAAGGAATTCAGAGGTATCGAGGGAATTCCTCAAACATTATAGGCATACATGTGGCAACTCCGGTTTTTATGTTAACAAGACAAGCATTTGCACTCAGGAAGTTACTACTTTATCAGTTCCCCTCCATCAAGATTACGTCTTTGAGGGGAACTGATAAAGACACACATATATCTAACACTAATGGTCATCGATAGTTAAGATAGAATGATAGTTAAATAGCAAGTTAGATAGGAAAAAAACCAGGCAAGAGCGAGTCGGACTCGCAACTGAGGGTCCCGTACCAACTTACCGATTAAAACAGTTCAGTTCCGAAACGTGGCTTGAACATTTTTCCGATTCGCAAATTTTTTGTTTCGTTTGTACAAATTTACAGTTTTCAGACTTTTTCCAATATCTATTTGCGCCATGAAACCTTGATTTATGCCAAATATCATAATTCTAGGTCAACGGGATGTACCCTATGAATTTCGTTTCCTTTGAGAGTGTCGAAATGTATGTTCATTACGAAATAAATATACAAGTTTAATTTTTGCACAGCTTCAAGGGACCGACGACCTGATTATACATGGATTTAATTGCAACTTCTCGCGTTCCCGAGATAAAGGGTCTTGACAAATAGACAAAAAGCTCGCAGTTGTACCTGTTGTACTATAGAACTTGCTGTAGAGTACCATAACTATAAAGAGGAAGCGACACACTACGCCACTACACAACACTACGCCGCGCTACACAACGCTTCGCCGCGCTACATAAGACCGTTTTCGTCGGTATCGGACACCGATACGATATCGGGGTAAGTAAAATGTATGAAATATGTACCTGTTTTTCATAATTGTCCGGCCCGATATCGGATATCGGAGCACGGTATTTCATACATTTTACTTACTCCGATATCGTATCGGCGTCCGACACCGATATCGGATGGGATAATGTGAAAACGCTCTAACGCTACGTCGTGCTACATAACGCTACGCCGTGCTACACAACGCTACGCCGTGCTACATAACGCTACGACGCGCTACACAACACTACGCAGCTACGTAACTTTGGGATAAACCATAAGTGAAATAAAATAAAACTTTTCATTTTCTCGCCCTTCAAAACCTCATGGGGTCTTTTATTTTTTTCCTAAATTGACGTTTACATTCTTTAGCTAATTATATTTTTTTTTTGTAAATAAAAATCTCTTTTTATTTTTGGTATTCAAGAGCTATATTATAACTTTGTAGGTGTACCCCACAGAAATCTAAATAATAAGTCAAATGTACCCTAATAATACTGAATACGTTTTTAACCCTTCATGTGTACAGGCGTGATGTTATGTTGTGTGTTGTGCTCATCAAATGATGGAATTTAAATGGGACCATTTCGGAAAAAATAATTTTGAACATCCGTCTATTATATGACGGAGTTATGCCCAAACCAAAATACATAATTTTGATAATGTCGTTCTTTTCGAAATCGGTTAAAAATCCGAGTGCGAGTCTTCTTTTTAAAAAGATTTCACGCCGACTGATCGACACTTTGCGAGACCAGAGGGCTGGTTCGTTCTTCGCCCAAAGAATTAGCATTGCTATACAACGTGGCAATGCCGCCAGCTTTCTGGGCACATTTCCAGATGACAGCGATGTGGAGGAGTACTTCGACGTCTGAGTGTATATTACATTTCTATTATATGTACATAGTTAGGTTTAACTTAAGTTTTTGATCAAATTAAATTTTTAAGTATTAGTATTTTATTACCTATTAAAAGTTAAAAACCTCTTTCTTCGATTTTGTTTGAAACATACGTAACCGACGCTGAATATTTAACGTAACGCACTGTTGTAGGTAATTTACAGTTTACACCGATTAAGTTAACTTCCTGTAACAAACCTCATTAAAATCCGACAAACTATTTCGGAGCTACGATGGAGCCGAAAATAATTACGATGTAAAAATGTGTCCAATGGGTCGATAGTCCCTCTCTGAGTAACTATGTATAACGGAAGGAAACACTGTGGGCGTCGAGTCGGTGGGAAGAGCAGTTAATAAGGAAAGTTTCGTTCAGGCCCAAAATTATGCAAAAGTTTGGCATGGAGCAGGAGAGGAAAATAAGTCATTATTTAAACAGCCCTTGCTTCTAGTCAGTTATATGTTCACAAACATCCCGACGTAAACAAACGGATTTAGCACCAGCTCTCTCCTGGCGACCACCACAAATGCCATTTCTTGAATTAATTTCGAAACCTCATGCATGTTGGCAACGTTTTGGACACTAGATTAGAAAGAGCCTTCCTATAATTATATCTTGTCAAAACAATAGTCGTCTTTAACGACATGGGAAAGGCAAAAAGCTTCATGAGAAACTTTTCGGTCGCTGTAGAAGATCAATTTGATAATTATTATTGTATCTGCGTACTTGAGAGGAAAGCGGATCCAAGCAGCCGTACATAAACTCGTAATGTAATGTTTGCTTACGGAAACTCGCCTAGAAACGAGTTCTGCGCAGAGTGGACGCGTTTGTATGGGACCTGGTGTTGATGTAGGTATACAATATTGACATAGTGACGTCGGCAATGCGCATTTCACCACCGCAGGTGCCATCTGTTTCAATGTTTTGTCAAGCTAAACTTGCCGGTTCATGATAGGTAGTTTAATTTAATGAACAGCTTGCTCTGCTAACGAGCAAGCGTCGCTTACAGGCAGGAGTTGATGAAGCGATCAGCCGCCATTCTGTACATCTCGATCTGCTTCGTGAGACCTGACGTCAATAGGTGATTAAGTGAAACACTGACATCGTTAGAAAGTTTCACCACTATTGTAGGAGCACAATACACTCATGTCATTAGCGCCAGATGCGGCTGCGCCCCACAGTCCTGAAGGAAATGTCTCTTCCAGATGACAACCAGGCTTCTACCAGTAACACGCGGTGAACACGCACGCAACACGCTACTTCGCAACTTATGTCTAGAGTATATTTTTAGGCAAGCGTTAATCAACAAATGAAGATATAATTATTGTAATTTCGTTGTTTGCTTCGTGTATTTGCAAAATGTTGCGACATGTTCGCAGTTTACAAGTAAAGGTCTGCATTCCGCCAGTTTCCAAGTAAAGCAACGACATGATGTTGTTGTACAACACTTGCTCACAAAAACCTATTGAAATGTAATGTCACGCATTGTTACGCACTCATTTTCGGTTACGACAGGTAAGTGGCTGGTCTCGCGACTGCTCTCCCCGGTCATCTTCACGATTGCCTATTTATCCAATACCCGCTGCATATATCAATAGCCACTGGTGGGTTTGATGCCTAGTTCCTGTGGTGGTGTGACGTCACACTTGTGCTAGCTTCCTACAAGCGCGCCGTAATGCCCGCACGACGACGTGAGCAAGCTCTGCACCACATATTACCAATTATGACTCGCTCTAAAACGAGGAAATCATTAACTAAACCGCCAGCGACTCAACAGATTTGTTTATAGTTTAAGGCAGTCTCTTTTATTGATGGTTATCGTTGTTATATCAGAAATGGAAAGGTGAGTCGTGGCTACACGACTTGTGGCCGCCGCGCGCACGCCTGTGTTGGAGGTTGAGTAATACCTGAACTCAATTGCTAAACAATTGGACAGTGTGCCATCTTCCTGCAACCCTGGCTCTCGAAGAACGTTGTTTACAATCAAGTCAATAACAGTTGACGTCACCAAGTGCCCGCTCAGCCCTGAACTTTCCTCGCGGAGCATAAATCTCTGCGCAGCAATCCGAGTGCTCCGCCGAGAGCTGCCGTGTCCGGCGTCCGGTGGCCTCGCGACAATTGAGCGACATTACGCGACGCGGCCGCCGCAATTACCTCGACGTAACGATCAAATGATAAGGAACTCATCATCATCATGCACGGCTAAAGGCTACTTATATTGTCAGGCCGTGCCTTTCTGCTAAGTATATGTAAGACTCGTTTTTGCCAGCGGCTTTGCCCGCATGAAAGTGGGTTTCTCCATCCTAACTTTGAATCCTCATTTCATCACTTTAAAGGTTGAATTTCAAATAGCCTTTCTTATAAAATAAACCTCGGTGCCAATTTTAAGCGTCCGTGGTAGGTACAATGGTTTGGGCTAAGCATTGACGAGTTCAGTGAGTCAGTTTTGCCTTTTAATACATACAGATCACAAGGAAAATAATACCTACCAAGTGTAGCTATTCTAATATTTTCAATATAATATCAACGGGCTTTAAACCCCCTGTCAACAGCAGGATGCGCTATCTCTCGGACAGATCTTCAGCGCAGCTGTGCCGCAACGAGCGAGCCCGGAAGCCGACCCCGCGCCGTGCCTGGGAAAAGGTTAGCTGCTGATATATCTGATCAGCAGCGGAACACGTCGCACAAAGAGGAGGTTGATGGCATCGGCGGGTCTGGTGTTATATCACCGCGGATCATCTGCGCGCATCACAACGTGCCACACTGCAGACGGGGACAGAAGGTGCAAACTAAATCTATGAACTGTAGTTACCGTAAGTCTCATTCAAAAATACGCAGTAAGAATGGTTTGGCCGTGATACAAGAACTGAGCAGTACCAACCTACTTTCTATAACATAATCTTTGGTCCTTCCTCGACCCCGGACGACCTCTTGGACAGGAAAAACACTGCAGTAAGTACTTTTTAGATAATTCATCTGCTTTGAATGTTGAGGTCGTCAGAGTAGACGTAGAGTGCAGAAGTTATTACTGAAACTATGGCAAGTAAGGCATGCTGTCCATCGGCACACCGTGATCCTCTCGTCATCTTATATTGCAGGAAGCCGTGGCCGGCAGGCGGTTGTCATATAGATATACAACCATCTTACCTACATAGCCATTAGCATAGCATGGAAGCGAAATATAGGTATATTTAAGAACATTACTGTGAGAAAATGCAAGTCATACTTGTACGGAGGAAACTTACAAACTAATAACGTACTTAACATGTATGACAGCCTTCTGAGCTATTTCTGCTGTGTCAGCCAATGATGATCACGGACGCGTAACGCCGAGGTCGATGCGGGTCGGTGCGGGGGCACGACGCGTGTCACGCGGGGCGGGGGGGGGACAAGGTCGCGCGCACGGCGTGCACGCCGCGCATACTCAGCAACCGACGCACGAGCAGCACGAGCCAGCCGTGACGTCACCGTGACCATCACTGCGCCACACACACTTGATGAGCTGGATGATTGCGAGACGTGGCACTGATTAGTATCGGAGGTCCCTTCTACTAGAGCCGCTGTGGTAGAGGGTGAACAAGTCACGATCACAGTGAAGCAAATCTAAAAGATGCTACATCTATAAGACGTTGCATAATAGCACGCAGTCGTGTAATAAGTTAAATAAGTCATGTTCGGTCGTTCCATCATTCATGTTTACTCGGCTAGTTTTCTAAATAGAAAGCGACTCTATGCAAATGTAGAGTTTTCCATCGTGAGCTAAGTAGAGAAACACAGATAACGATAAGAAGAAATCGCGGATACCTACCTGTTGTAAGTGCAAAATGTTTGAAAAGAACTTAGAAAGCTCCCTGAGAGTCGCGAGGAAGTAGATGTTATGCAAGGCGCCCACCTAGGCCCGGCGCGCGGAGTGCAGGCGCGCTACCTCCAGCTGAAGCTTAGAAAGTCAACGAGTTGACTGCGATTCATTTGTCGAAGCTCCAACGACTTACGTACCTATTTATGTCACCAAAACAACATACGTACCTATATAATATAACTTTGACTTTTAGGCAACATAGGAAGGAAATATAATACTGAGAGGTAATATGAAAGAGAATGGCAACGTTCCAAATCTCGCCAGACTTGAGACTGCAACGAATTGAACGCGTGGGTTCTGCGCAGAGGTATAACTACCTAAGCACAGTTACACGGTTACCAAACATCAACAAAGAATTGTGTGAGCGGTGCACGAGAATACTGGAAATATAGTGATCAGTTCCGACCGCCATTTTCAGGAGTCGCTTACAACAGAGCAACCAGTTAGGTTAGCCGAGAACACAAGGCACAAATCATAATACAGTTCAATTGCGTGAGTCATTAGAGGTGTATTGTCAGTCGTTCGGCGCGTTCCTGGAGGCGGGGGCCACTTTCATTGTGTGGGCGGCTGCATTGTTTGCCGACTAACACTGCGCAAACGTCCGATAGCGTGGATGTACAATATGAATATGCTAATGTTTGCTAAGGTCAGCGCTGCGGGCGCACTTTCTTCGTCACGTGTTTACCTTTCTGATGACGTTTCGTGTTTACCATCATTGATGCTAACCACCTTAGTGCGGTTGTTTGCACAACAATGTGGGTCACTCGGTGCCAGATACCTCTCACTAAGCTTGAAAGACAGATATCTATAGCTGTGCTAATATTTTATCTCGTCTAACAGTGAGCAATGTTTGACTTACTAAAGATAGTTAAACATAATCAGCATATAATGCCAGAACTCAAGCCTCCTCACCGAGGGAGGGGAACTAACAGAGATAACATTCAAAGGACTCAATTTCAAAACTTTAATTACTTTGATGCAAGGAGAACTGGCCGCGACGTAATGAAATGCTTATGGATTGTAGAGAGTGCTGTAGAAGATCTAAGAATATGACAAACAATAGAAGCACCACTTTCTTGCTGTGAATAACGTCATAGGCGATTTTCTGATTGGATAGGCTAATGACAGCAACAGTGCAATCACCACCGCAGCTCTCAACGCTCCAACCACCGCCGTGTTGTGGCGAGCAGATCTAGATCCATTTTATAACGACGGTCGTTATGTATTCAGTCGATAGCTTGTGAATGCAGTTGACACACATAGCGTCGGTTACCGATCAATTACCGATTATTCATAACATAACGTGTTTCTAACTATCAAACAGTATATTTCGCTAAATAGTTGGTACAATCTAGTCCATTCGAGTTATTTAGTGAGCCTATTCACAAATTCCGCGAGAAACTTCTAGATCGTTGAAATAAAAACGCGGGAATGTTAATGAGCGTCGAACTTGACCCTGTGGACTGCGGCTGCGGCGATATTCATGAGCTATCGGTCATCAGATGTGTAGTCCAACAGGCCGACGCGTAATCGCGATGTGTCGCGGAAGCGTCGCACCGCGTGTCCGGCCTGCTATCGCGACATCGCTACAGATACGAGTACAGGCACATCACTCTCGACATGTGTGAACACGATCACATGAGATTGTTCGGTATTAGCGAGTTAGCCCCGCAGTTCTACTGAGTTTTCGATTATTTTTATTTTAGTAATGTTGTTTTGGCGTGACACTTCTGCCTCTATCTCTGAATCCTGTTCCGATTCCGACAAACGTCATTTAAAATCTCCTCTTCCGATTTCGGTTCCTAGTTCGAATGTAATCACTTCCCTTGCAATCCTAATCTGTGCCATCACTTGAGGGCATTGACTGCGTAGAATGGTATCACTACAGCACATCGCCACGTCGCCGGCGGCGGCGTCTCGCCCCGAAGCAGTCATTGACTCCGACTGCCAAGCATTGCGTGCCACGACATAACTCATGTCATACCATAGCCACACCGTAGCGGTAACTGAATATTTACATTGAAAGGATTGTCGTCATCGCAGCCTTAATGTATGTAGGTCACAAACTGACTGACCTGACTGCGTGAGCGACCACTTCCTCAGTCGACGCTATAAGGGACAATGGGAATAGAATTATAAAAAATAAAAAAGAAGGCGCTAGGTCTTCTTCGTCTATCAGTTGGCCAAAAACAAAGTGCCCATCATCCTCATTTTAATTGAAAGACGTCCCCTGTAGCATATAGGTCTCCTCCAGCAGGCCAGGCCACACATCCATTGGATTCCCGCAACCCTTACCAGGTCATAGGTTCACCTTGTTGAAGGCCTTCCTACGCTCCAAAACCTTTCGTCCTGACCGACCATCTGTTCTACGAGACACTGCCACTTAAGTTTAGCCATTTTTCATACTAGCTGGAGTGGTGACAAAGTGCACATAGGCATCATAATTGTTATATTTTTATGGGCTGAAGTTTATAGACTATGTTGATTGCGTTGTATACGTACACATCAGCTGATAACTAAGCGAGAATTAATCGCCGTGATCCTCCACACTGTAAATACCCAGTTATTCTTGGAAGCGTGTGTCATCGCTCGCAGCACGGCGGCGGCGGGTTTCTGCCGATCGTCTTGTAACGCTGTGCAACCACTGCCTGTTCGCTGTTACTCGCCGGTCAACGTATACGCATACGCGCATACGCATACGCACAAAATACACGCGCTTCTTAGAATAGCTCCGGTGGTGCCGGATGAATGAACACTATAATATTCTACTATGGGTATTATAGCATTCATTAATATTCATACAAACAAGTTACTTGATGGCCCAACATACACTAAGTGTCCCACCTGATGGTAAGCAGTGATGCAATCGTCGATGGTGAGGCGCTCTAGTTTATTAAGAGCCTATAATTCACTCTAGTCTTGAAGACACCGCAGCCGGGAAAACCGCAGCAGGCAAATGGTTCCAGTCCTTCGATGTATGCGGTATAAACGACAAGTTGAAACGCTTAGTCCGGACAGTAGAAGTTTGAACAACGTAAGGGTGGATACTTGCCGTACGACGGTTTGTCCGATGGTAGAACAGGGATGGTGGAATCACTTCATGCAATTCCCGCGCACACTCTCCGAAATGCACATTAAAAATTTTTTAAACATTTTATTCCTAATGTCACCGGGGATACTAGTGCAAGACCACCTTCCGGATCGGTGCATGCCTGCGTCTGGGTGTACTTAGTAGAGCTCCACTCTTTGTGTCAATACGGTGAAGTAGTCGACCGCCTCGGACACCATGGCCGGTTAGCACAGCGTGCCTCAACACTAATGACTATGACATTATCGGTCGAACTCTTGTCACCACCGGGGTGCCAGCTGTTTTAGAACCCAACTGCTTGGTATGTGACGATGGGAAGAGGCCAGACGGGATGACCAAAACGCCTTGGAAGTTGGGTAGGCTTTTGATATGTGATGCAACATGTGTCGACACCCTTGCGCCATCCCATCTTCTGAGTACGGCAGTCTGTGCTGCTGCAATGCAGAAAACCTCAAAAGGCGTAAATATAATATCGGACCTTATTGGAATCGGTTTGGGGTTGAAACGCTAGGGCCATAGAGTCTGAGCGCTCATCGAGTTCGTAATACCAGCAAACAGCTGGTCGAAGCTTCGCGTGACCAGAGGGCTGGGCTTCTCTTCGGTCAACGAATCAGCATTGCTTACCAACATGGCAATGCTGCCAGCGCTTTGGGCACTTTAAGCAGTGATGCAATCGTTAATGTTGAGGCGCACTAGATTAATAAGAGTTTTTAATAAACTAGTGCGTCTCAACATTAGTTCATTGTAGCCTTGAAGAATAAATTATAAATATTAAGTATTATTTTTAGTTTGTAACAATTATAATTACCTACTCGTATTAAGTTATAATATTTATTAGTTTAGATGTACTTATATTTAGATGTACTTATATTTCTAATTTAATAAATAGTCAAGATGATCTTATGATTCTTAATATGTAAGTATATCGAGATTAGAGTTTTGCAGTCTCGCAAGATTTATTAAACGGTGTTAGTAACTATCCTGTGACATATAAAGCAATCTCAGTCTCAAAGCGCATGCAGATCACGTACTTAGCTACGTATTGAAACTTGTGTTATTGAGGAATACTAACAAGATGTCGCTGTACCAACATGATGTTACTCTGACCTTTTTATTTTAACTTTACGATTCACTTCCGTAGAACTGTGATTAGGTACCTACTCGTATAGAAAATGTGAAGATGATGTAAAGCTAGGGCGTTACATGTTGCGAGCACAGTTCACGGCGCTCCGCGAGAGGGGTCGCACAGAGCGCGGCGCTGCTCGTGACTTCCTGCACGCTGACCTCTCCCCCCCCCCGCGCGCCCCCGGCTGCAGGGCTGCCGCGCCGCCCGGCCTTGATACGAGGCTAATCGGCTAAACAAATAATCAGCACTATAAAAGTTTGAGTGTTGATGATTATCTGCCGGTCACGGGCGCGCGGCACGCTCCGCCTGCCCGCCTGCGCGCGGTGCCCGCAGCTCGCAGCCGTGAACGTTACTATAATATCACACTCGACTACCGTTTATGAATTATGTATTAATATAAATTAGCACCCGCATGAGGCTCTGTGCTTAATTCCTCAGCACACTTTAATACGCATAATTATTAAATATGAAACAGAGCGGGGCATGAAGGTCTGTGTTATGATAAAAAGTGCTCGTCAAACATAATGATGCGGGTTTTTAAATATTTTTACCAGATTACTGATTCTTGTGGAAGAGTGACACTGGTGGTGGTTACCAAAGGGCCGGTACTTTCAAAGAGTCAACCCTGAGGCAACCAGAAGCTTACAGTCATATAGTAATGAAGGTGACTGAGAAAGTTTACATTGGCTAGGCTCACGACGCGATAACAACCGCACTAGGCGACGACAGGCGACAGACACTCACAAAAAATATCGAGAAAGGACAGGCAATGAAACAGGAAACATGACTCATGAGCCGCGGTACTTCCTTCACACTGAATATGTCATTTGGTCTAGAATGTTGTTATGATAATTATGTTGTACAAAGAGGGAACTGAGGGCTGAGGGAATATTCCACAAAGATACCGCCGATGTTGTAATTATATTCTACCCCAAAAAAAACACAATACCTACTCATCTATACTATAATCTAGTAAAGAGGTAAAGTTTGTTTTTTTGTTTGTATGAGGTAATCTGTGGAAGTACTGGTCCGATTGCTAAAATTTTTTCATCAATAGAAAGCTGCTGTATTCCTGAGTGACATAGGCTATATTTTATGTACGCGGGCGCGAAAGACCGTGACTACACTGTAAACCGTCCCGGACAAGGAGCTTCGTATAATTGAGATAGAACTTCACTTACAGGTAAGTTCGTTTAATCTCCTAATTATCGTAGCGTAGGTACCAATATAGGTAAAGCAGTTGTATAGAGTAAGATTACTCGTGTAAAGACAACAACAGCATAGTCAACAACTGTATTATAATAATAACCTACAGCTATTGATAACACGATAACAAGTCTTATAGACTTAGGTGTAAACTATCCAACTCGTACCTACCTACCACCCAAATGTAGAGAGAACAAGCTAGAAATAGGCTGCATTTGTGAATTGATTACCATCCAAGATGAATAATAGATGTAGCGCGCTTGTCGTCGCTATTGCGACTTCCTCTTTTCTGTTTTTTATACCCTGACAGACAGACAGACAGTGTCACAGGCAAATGTCAAACTTACAATAAGAATAATGCCAGTTCTTTTGTGTTGTGACAACTCACGTAATGTCATTTTAGTCTCAGAGATAAAAAAACAGACTTGATGTTCGTGTTCACTCCGCAAACGTGCGAATGTTCGACGAGGCGAACGGCAAACACTATTGTGTAAACGTTGCTAGAGTCGCTAGGGGTGGAGGTGATAGGTCGAAGGTCGCGACTTGTCCAAACTTCTTAGGCACCTTCTTGCTAATTGAGCCATTTTATTACAAAATCCGTGTTGTGAAATGTCAGCAATATCATTATTTGCGCCTAGCAATTTACACTATTAATACTGTAGGTACAGCTGCCTTCTTTATTCTGTGATGAGAATAAAAAAGATAGTATGATCTAGGTACACAATTTGTTTATATTGAGAACAGCCTAGAGCTGAAAATCTCCTGCATTCAGCAGCTCACAACACGCCTTGCCAAGCGCTTCTTCGATACTGCTGTAAAACATGGAAACCCAATAAGATTCGCCGAGTCAGCCCTCTCCGTACAGCCTGTAGTCCTTCTTGTTCGACGTAGTCCTTAGCGAGTCGTTAAGCCGAGAGTCAGTGTGGTGTAGCGAGCGTGTAGTCGGTTAGTTTTATATAAGTCCTGGCTGTTCATGTTCAACCTTCATGAGTCGTCATAGTCAAGTCCGGTTATGCAGACTACTAACCTTTTAGGTTTTATCCGGACAAAAACTAAAAGGTTGCCTGTTAATACTTCAGTCACCGCGCCGGGTAGCTATAATTTAGTTTGTATTTATGTTTATTTTCTGTCACTGGTAACGCTAGTATATTATACTATATGTGCAGGTAACAATTATATTTTTTTTGTGATTGACTCTTATGTTGTGTGAAAATAAACAACCTGTGTATACCTACAAAAGCACAAAGGTATACCAGTATGTGTCTTATTGAAGAATCCCGTACATCTTGCTCATCCATCCTAGGTACTAACGCGAGACGCCCATTTCTACCTTTCGCCGAGGAGCTGAGATAAAGTGCATCCGTTCTAAGGAATGCCTAATGTTTACTGCGCTATAAATACTAACGACGATAGCATTATTTATACAATTATAGTACATAGCAAACAAAGGAGTATGCGCATACTCAGTAAGAACGGCCAGTCATTTTTATTCATAGTTCGTCCTTAGAAGGAGGATAATTGTCGGCTGACTGATGTCATGACTGTACTGAATAAGCAGTGCCCTGCGAGTGAGCCGGGCGACACGCATGCGCCGTGAGTGCACGACGCGGAATGTCACACAGAAAGGTCGCAGCCGATGGTCTTTACAAAACCACATGCAAAACGTTTGAGGTAATAATTTCGCGAATTTACGACTCTTGCGAAACGTCGTCTGCGTAGTAAAATCTGCTGAGTGACATTTGAAACATTAATTTTACTAAGAATCTATTATCTATTGGTAATTAAATCTTAACATTTTATGAATTCGAGAATTACTTGCCAACTAGGTAGGTAAACAGAAAACAGGTCTGCTGGAGGTCTTCTGAAATTAGCAGCTCCTTTGTGCTCCTCTACCTATCTGTCTTTGTTCGTTACGTTTACGTGAGTAGGTACACAAATTAATGAATAAATAAAACAGTGACCCTCATTCAACATTGGTAGAGTTACCTAGCGCAGGCCATTACTTATGTCATAGCAATTGCCGCAGAAGATGTCTTCAACTTGGAACGCAGTTTATAGTTTAGATGCACAAACGTACACACTACACAAGTACACACCTTTATTTTATTGCCAGTAGTAGATTCGAAAGCTTAGCGCCATCTATGTCACGGTCTATAAACCAGCGCGAAATCTGATAATAATATAATTTGCGTCAGACTGCAGTAAGAACCATGATCTGTAAGCAGTGGGCTCCTCCCGCCGGTACCGCTGACCCTGGTAACAAGCGTGAAGGTCATCCACAGCATGTTGTTGGCTATGTGTGTCAAGCATCAGCTACGCGTAACGAGGGGCGACGCGCTCCTCACCGCCGCACGATACTTGCGGCGCTGGGCGGGGCGCAGCACCAGCGCTGATACCAGTGGTTAAACAGTCGCGCTCCACTCTCACTATCGCAGAAGGTTAAGTTCTTACAAACACACGCCACATGAGTCAGTACAGCACACCCATAGCCCCCGACTGTGCGAGGGAATACCGTTGAAGTTTTTGAAGTCCGAATCTGACAGACCCCTCCAGCCACCTTATGGTGGAGGACCCCGGAAAACACAGTAAGCATTCATCGAAAAAATCGCACGGAATTCCGCCCGCGCCCCGCTCCACCACTGGACCAGCACACGCACGCACGGCATGCGCCAGGGCCGGTATTGATGAACATCCAATACACACTAAACGGTTTGGGAACCCATTCGTTGTGCGTACAGCTAAAGAGTGAGCTTCCTTTATCCCGGACGCCTTTGTTTGCGCGGACTTGCATCGTTCATCAGTGGTAGATACCAACGTCGCCGGTTGTGAACATGCCATTTTATTTTGGTAAAAGAGTCAGCAGCGTACTCTTGCAAGTAATGTAGTTCTATCTTCAAGCTGCGTGTAGTCGCGTACCTTCTCACTGCTGGTCGGCGGCGGCGCGTGTCGGGCGCGCCGGATGCGCGGCGCGCGGCACGCCCCGCCCCCTGCGCCGGCGCACTCCTCACAACCCACTACTATGTCATTACCAACACGCTTGGCGCAAGAAGTGGCGAGCTCCTCGGCAGTTAGGCAGACGAGCTCGGCTCACTAATAACTACTGATGAACGTCCAACCTCATCTAACCACATGCTCTATGTCCCAACGATGAGCGTCTGTACTGACCGGTGCCATAACTATTCAGTAATCTGTGCCGGTGCCACCGTGAAGACCTACTGGTTGACACAACAAGTTACATGGTTAGATTTGCAGTTCTTATCGATTACTAATTATTTATTTATTCAAAGGTCTCCCAGTAGTGTACCCTAGTGTGCCTCTTTTAAAGCATGTGTGGTTATTAGCTTTATAATACCCTTTAACTGCGTAAAGGTTAGCATGTTGCTATTAACACAGACCAACCAACCAAACCAACTAACCACTTATGTACTTGGTACTTTTAAAATAAATCGATACCTAAGTACGAGTATCACAACTTTTATTTAAATTTATTAAAACTTAATTTTCTTTCTTCGAGATGAGTTCCCGTGCCTTGAGCAACGATTCGATTGTCTGTAGGAAATAATAGGAATCCAAAATAAACTGCCCATTTGGTAGTACCTCGGTGCCCTTGCTGGCCAGTGTGAGTTGATCAGCAGACCAACACACACCGGTCGGTCGCGGCTACGCCGGAAGGCAGCTAGTTGCGGACAGGATTGGACTACCAATTACCTAAAATCAATGTGTAGGACGAATGAAAATACATTGCAAGGCGGACTCCTTCGATTACTATCATTTAAATATTGTTATTACGAGTAGGTACTTATTGAAAGGCTATTCTTGGAAACTTGACCTTTCTGATATGATACGACAAGGATGTTACTATTAATTAGTTAGACAAGTTTTAATTATGATTAGATTTAGATACCCTGAAGAGCTGAAACTATCGATAAGATATGCCTCGATTGTTAAAGTGCGACAACAAATTACTTAATAATTTCATTGTCAAGAGGTAATCATGATTGTTTTAAGTCCCAATGTAAGTATAATTAACTTACCTACGATATATCTAGTCATTTTATCTGCCGGCTAACATAAAAGGGCAAAAGAGTTATTTTATTTACAATGAGGACCATGGAACTGCTAAAATGTTATGCTAATATACATACTTTAGGTATAGTGAAACAAGACACTCTCCACCAGGCAACCTTTTGGTTAAAAAAGACTAAGTGCACAGGTGGTGTTACTTTTTGATGTACATTATAGTTTATTCTAGATATAAAGATAAAAGATATCATTAAAATAAGTTGCATATATTATAATAAAATATATAATTACATATTAGCATTACAAACTAATAAATAAGTAGGTAGCATGATAAATATCAAGCCATTATAATTTATTGAGAGAGCTCAAAAATTACCGCTTATGATAAAGACCAAACTAAGGTTGAGAGGACTTCTAGTAGTTCCGAATATTAAGCTTGAAGGAAAATTTAATTTTCCGCTTTTTTGATGTCAAGGGGTAGCACATTCCAGAGTTTTATGGTACAGATGGCGTAAGAATTAGACATAAACCCAGTACGGTGAGAAGGAATATGAAGAAGTAGTGAAGTACTCGATGGTTAAGTTATTGACTGAGGTATGATTTGATGTAGGTATTAACACAGTTTAAGTATTAATTTGAAATTTTAAGTGCTGTGCCTCGGAACCTACTTGTAAAAACAATCAGTACCAATCAACATTAGTATTATTCAAGTATATAATAGGTAGGTTGAAGAACACAAAAATAAATTGCATTTGCTAACACAAATAAAAATGGCAATTGATTCAGGAAACAATTTAGTTTGTAAACTGAAAACAAATTAATCAAGCGAGTGTCCTTGCGAATGTTTGGAGTAACGTCATTATTATAATAATATTAGGTACGTGAGCAAGCAAGCGGAACGCGCAGCCGTCACTGAAGACCACTCTAGAAGCACACTGTATGCTCGCTCCTCCACTCTTCATTAATTGATTTGTACCTTTTGGTAAAGGAGCGAGCTGCTCGAGAATCAGAAATATGCTCGGCATATTTCCAGTTACATCATACGTGGGCTCGTGGCTAAATGTGGGCTCGAGGCTAAATAATAACAGCCGCACAGGTCGATCTTCAAGATTAAGCAACGCTTGCCTAGGTTGGTCTGTGGATGGGTGACCATCTTAACATAACGAGTTTCCTCCGTGCCTCGGAAAGCACGTTAAGCCGTTGGTCCCGGCTGTCATTTGGAGATCTTTGGCAGTCGTTACGGATAGTCAGAAGCCAGTAAATCTGACTCCAGTCTTGCCATGAAGTACCGTGTTACCCCAGTTAATGGGTTGTGGAGGTCTGGTAGGCAGCCGCTCCTCGTAAAATACTGGTATTCAGCTAAATCCGGCTTGACTGGAAGCCGACCCCAATATAGTTGGGAAAAGGCTAGGCAGATGATTTCCAGTTAGGTACATCATACGTGTACCTACCTATTCATGTCATGTCACTAACATAATTTATACACGAAAATCTGAAATCAGCTAACTAATTTTATTTTATGTAGATAATACTTAATGTCATAGTTGAGACTACGGAGGAGCTCAGTTCAAGGCTCGGTGACCACAGTAGAGCTTCCGAAAGTACTCTGTGTAGGACGGCGTAGTTGGGTACTTACGTCTAATTCGAGAAAGAGGGCAATTGTCGAAACGGACTCGGCTCGGAAGCGTTCGGGAAACTGCACGGTATGTTCTCGTCCAACATACCACAGTCTCTCAAGACGAATATCTATAACTAGTGCGTGTGCAAGCACAGTGATGACAAATGGCTCTGAAACGTAGTCGCTTACAATGGACCTCATCAGAAGACTTGAAGGTTCAAACCTTTCAAAATTCACCCAAAGGGCAATAGAAAGGGCTATTCTTGGAGTATTATTGCGTGATCACATCTGAAATGAAGATGTCCGCAAGAGAACCAAGGTCTCCGACACAGCCAGAATCGCCAAACATGAAGGGCAGTGGGCAGGACACATTGTTCGTAGAGTTCTCGGGTGGTCGATGGGGTCGAAAGGTTCAGGAGTGGCGACCGCATTCCGGAAGATGCAGCATTGGAAGGCCTCCCACAAGGAGGACTGATAACCTGGTGAGCAGCTAGCAGGAATACGATGGATGCGAGACCCACATGAGCGGTCGTTGTGGCTACGCTACGGGGAGACCTATGTCCAATGACGATGAAAATACTTAATCTATACCTATTACAAAGTTATTGCCATACAACGAAAACCTTTCAGCGGCTATCTGTGTACTGGGGAGCCGTTGATTTAATTATAAAACAGTGATGTTATAAACGTATTAATCATAATTCATATTTAAAATTATAATTTTTACGTTTAAATTAAAAACGAGATAATTAGGTACCTGATAAGTATACAGTAAACTTTTGTGTAAAGGAACGTCTTGATTTGTAATCATGTACAACTTCTCGAACTCGTTTTGTATAAAGTTTGTAAGTGTTCTAGAAGTTTATTATGAAAGTAAAGGCACTAAATTATTGCAACCCCCATCCCGGATACATTGTTGGCTTTTGGTACTTATACAATGTATTTGTATATGGTTTAATAGATCTCAAAAACTCAAGTCTGGTTTTTACGCTCGGGCCTATCGACTTAAGCAAGAGTGAAAATTCAACTTTCTTAAACACATTCATATAAAATTGCAGTAGGTAAGTACCTATTTAAATAAATCATCGTCGCTACTTTTCAATTTATTTTTAATATTTTTAGGTGCACTGACTATCAATAACTTATTAATATCCGACAAGTACTGGTTTTCCCATTGCTGCTGAGCCCGTAGGACGTAGGTGATTGATTCACATTCTTAGTGATTCACCAAATGACTCGCATTCTTAGTGTTTTTTATGGTAATTGGTACTTAGAAACGCTAAGTTTACCTATATAATTAGACCTCAGCTTGTTGCAGACGCATTCCTTGTTGGACCCCAACAGAACCGACAGTCAACAAGCTACCGATATAGGTATGTAGCGACATCTATGCCGTTACACAAGAACTACGAATCCTGCATCGCACAATCAAAGTTATCATGTATCGGGCAGTTGTCCACTATGTAGATATAACACCCGTCCGATCGGAGGATCCTCCCTTTTCGACGGAGGTAGGTATGTGGAACTCTCTGTCCCGCATACCTCCAAAGGCAGATGTGTTTATCGACTACTTCTAATACTTAGTGAACATTTACAAGTCTTTGGCGCGCCGTGCAGGCAAGAATGTTAATGTGCGATAACTGGCGGTATGGCGCGACATTCATTATGTGATGAACGTATGTGAACAATTTTGGTTTTAGATTCGTTAATTACTAATGTAATTACTAATCCTACGTCATGCGCCCATTTACACATTCGATCAAAGTTAACTCCAAGGGCGTCGCCAAGGGGGGGCAGGGGTGGGCAGCTGCCCCCCCCCTAGAGATCAAATCTACCTAGCCGCAAAGCGACCAAAGTGCGAGCAATTGACTTCCTTAACTATTTATATTAATGCAGAAATTATACTTATGCTGCTATATTATAAACTGCACGAAATTATAAAGGAAGCAAAAAAAAAAAAGTCGGACTGGAGTTGGACATTACATCAATGCCGCGTATTACGGGGGAAACAACGTCATAAAAACAATCATTCAGCAGAAAGCCCTTCAGAATACTGGAAGAAATCTTTAGTAATACTGTTACGCCGTGAAACTTGAGTACGCTATATCTTCGACGGAACCAAGGGTAGCATCAAATAATTAAAACGCATTGCTGTGCGAAGCTTCGAGAATAGGAGTACATACTCAGGCCTGGCAAATTCCAGAAAAGTCCGACATACACTATTATTATTACATAAGATTCAGTAGATAGTTATGTGGGTGGATAAGGGAATTTGTACCTTCCGGTATTAGCAATAGAGTCGAAATTCGCATGTAAGGTGGTAGATAAGTACCTGCTTACGAGAGTAATAATAATGATTTATGGCCTCCCGATGCGACTATTTTGTGCTAGAATGTCCTTGAAACGTCGGTATCGAGAAATTTCGATGACTTCGCATATAAATACGGGCCCCCGGCTAGAAACGAGTTCAGTTTGATTTCGTCAGCGATACAGAGCGAACTACCTAAGTGCTTGAAGTGATACCTAGCGACCTAAGCGATACTAAACGGAACTCTTGAGTGTTTATAGTGATTGGTTATTTGTTGATTGGACTAATTTGTCATTGTTTTGTGGTTAATAAAGTTGTCTGCTAGTAAACCGGCATTTAATTACTCACGTTCGTAACAATACCATACTTAGATACAATTATCACCTCCCTTGAAATCCCTGGAGTAGCATCGAGGCGGCACTTCGGTACCACGACGTACCCGCCTACTTAGTCGCGTGATCGAGGCCTACCTGCCGGATAGGTTCATCATCTACCCTGGTTACCGGGGAGAGTGGATACGGCGAGAGGAGTCGTGCGGTGTTCCGCAGGAATCGGTACTAGGACCGCCTCTGTGGAACATCGGATACGACTACGTGTTGCGCGGCGACCTACCTACCTGACGAGGTCAACCACTCAACCAATCGTACCAGGCGGTGGCCGAAACAGCGAAACGCGGGGTTGCGACAAATGGGACTCAAAGTGGCATTGCACAAGTCCGAGGCCATGTGCTTTTATGGCCCTCGGACCGCGCCACCACCGGGTTCCCAAAGATCGGTAGGGGAGGTCCACATCGATGTCGGGTCGACGATGAAGTACCTGGGACTCGTCCTCGGCAGCCGGTGGACTTTCGAGGAGCATTTTCGACGTCTGGCTCCCAAACTGGACAAGACTGCCTAACCTAGGGGGTCCAAACGCCCCCTACCGGAGGCTCTACGCGGGGATCGATCGATCCATGGCCTTTTACGGAGCGCCGTTTCGGGCGCCGACGCTGGGTAAGCGACCGGCGGCCAAACTGAACGCTTTCCAGAGGGTCATGGCCATCCGGATGGTTCGGGGATACCACACGATCTCCCGCGAAGCGGCGAGCCTCCTTGGTGGCCTGCCACCGTTGAATCTGGAGGCAACAGTCCTTGCAGGCATGCACGATTTGCGCATGGCAACACCGGGGCGAAACTCCGCTGCAGCGACAAGTCGCGGTATGGCGGACAGAGTTCCGGCGGAATCTCAGGGTGGCATGGCGACTGCGACTGTCGCAATCCAGAGCTGGGTACGCCGTCATTGCGGTGGTAAGTCCCCTCTTTGAGGAGTGGTTGGAAAGAGGTTACGGCGTCCTCTCGTTCCATATGATGCAGGTCCTCACCGGACACGGTAAGTTCGGGATGTTACTGCATCAGATCAAGGAGGAAAGTACGCCCGGGTGTCGCCACTGTGTGGACCGCCCGGAGGACACGGTGGAGCATAGGGTAGAGGTGTGCCCCACTTGGGCGGAATATCGCCATGTCCCCGTGGAGGCTATCGGCGGTGGCGATTTCTCGTGCCGGGCCCTGGTACAGGCCATGGTCCGGAGCGAAGGAGGCTGCCGACCGCGAGCGCGTGAGGGAACGGCCGTCACGCCGCCATCGACGAGATCCCGATCCGAGTTTCCGACCACCGTAGGCGCGGGCTTGCTGACGGTGGGCACTGGGTAGCTCGCCATCCGGCAGTCCGGTAATAACCCGGACCAAGCCCAGTCGTCAAAGGCGTGTTCTGTTCTACGCGCGCCTCAGGGAGATGTCAGCAAGCTGTAGGGACCAGGTAGGGCCGAAGCCCCTGCCTCTGGGGAGAACACGGAAATTCCTCACGGCGTCGTCTCAGATCGAAGGCAACGGAGGAACGGGGTGGAGTTTTGTCAGTATGAGGCTGACACGCCCTCCCGCTCCGCCAAAAACCGGGAGAAGTCATTGTGATGATTTCCCACTTGAAAAAAAAAATCGTCATCAAAGCAAAGACTTCCAAAGTGTAATGCTTCATGCTCTCGGCGTTCATATTTTTTATAATCCATAATATTGCCCCATTGCCCCCCCCTTTGTCATAAGCTGGCGACACCCTTGGTTAACTCTATGAATTTTTGAGCATCATACACTGTCATCGATCCCAAAATGGAGTTACTCATATAAAGAAAGTAATCTGTTGGTCCTATAATAATTTATTGATCCCTGAAAACAATTCAGGGACCCTTATCCCGGGAATATTCCTTGCGTGGATGAAACTTTCGTACTAAATTCATTTTCTATTCTACATTTTTATAACAGTGATATAACTGTTTTTATGATAATATTTTAATCGTTCTAATTCGACTTGTAATCCATTCCGCGATAACTTATCGAATGCTTTGCTAAAATCTATAAAAGTGTAAACATGTTTTGTCAATATATTATCTAACATCATGTACGCTAGAAAAAATCTACATGTTTTTAATAAACGAAGCGATAGACATCTTTATGTTACTAGAAACAGGGACTAATTAGTACAATCAGGTATCAGAAATCAGAATGGCTAAGTAGTTTCATCTTTCATGGGTTTTTTTAAGTAGGGAAATCATCCAATGACTTATACTGCCGCTCTGAGCGGAGCGGGATAGCGTGTCCGATTTTTACTGACTAAAACCACCCCTGTGTCCTTTAGTAGTCCTTCGCGTTCTAGGACTACGGGTTCCCTTTTCAAAAAATCTCGGCGGTCCTAGCTAGCGGGCATTAGCCCTGCTGGGCTCCTACGGCTTGCTAACATCTGTTTAACCTATCACATATCCACAAAACGAGACACAATAGTAAAACAATAACTGCACCGCGGTCTCATAGGACCGGTTGGGGATTCATGAACTAAGGAGCGCGTGGATCACTACGCACTGTCGACAACTTGGGCTCGGTCCGGTCGACCCATCCATTGACGTCGATCACCAAGGAGGTGCCCATCCAAGGCGAAGGGTTCAAGGTCTCTGTGATAAGTAGCACTAACACCTGTCAGTGCTACAATATACACAGACTGATGCTAGATAATATTACCGTGCTGATGCACCGGCTGACGCGATCTGGAGTCAGCTGTCCACGATATTACTGTCATGCTCTAGGTTTAGCGTTCAAAACGTGCATGCCAACCAAACGTTCCAAGAAACCGATAAGAAATCTACTTTTGACTAAAAAATCAATTAGTTACCTGCTCGTAAAACTGACGTAAGTAGGTTCCACAAGCGTATTTACCACTATTTACCATTACCAGCGATTCTTATCTCTTGGAAACTATAAGTAGGTACGCTCAACTATACGTAGTTTGAACTACGAGAACCGCCCTTATCGCTTCGGAATAAAGCCGAACTGTCATTATGGAGGATCGGTTAAGTGTACAAGATACACATAGTCATCCTCATCAGTAATTACAATAACGACGTGGCCGACGTGATCAGCGCTCATTAGTCCGCGCACGCCTGGCTGCCTGCGGGCGCGGGGTAATGGGCGCCGGCACGACAGCACGCCGCAGCTCTGACGAACATCAGCAGATGAGGGGAGCTAATGAGCGCTGTGCTGGCCTGCCTCCAGTAATAGGACGCCACTACAGCTAGTGTGGCTGTAGAAGAGGCTCGATGCTCCACGATTATGTAGTTCAATCTGTACCCGCTGCAGATTCCATAGATATGCGGAGATGGTTAACTCTTCTTACTGGTCGTGGTCATAATACTGTGATTTAACTTGTCCTGTGAGGTCGCTTGGTCAGTAGTGATCAGTCTGTTATCATGTATAGATTTCTGTACTCCTAAATACGCATGCATAACAAAACCGAGAACCGCTGTTATGACTCGACTGCACTGAGTGTTTTGAAAATATTGATAGGTATATTCTATTATCAAAACAACCATACCGGAGACAAGTCAAGCAAATATTGTTTAGTGGACACATTGTACCGTAACTCATTTAGTATTTAGGTACATAATATATGTAGGTACGAGTACATATACGTAGATACTTAGTATTTCAATTGCTAAGCGCGTTCTAATTACTTTACTATCGATTCCCATTTTAATTAATTTTCTTTAAATGGAATTTGTATAATAATATACGTCAATGGTATAATTTAGTCATTTATCTTTCTTTAAGTACCTACACCACTTTCTGGCTAACCTAGTTTAATAATTGCCGTGAAACTCTGTAATTGGTTTAAGTGTTAATTGTCATCGCCTCACTATCATTGAGCAGCATGTGTAGACAGCACTTGCTGGTGACTTTGACGCAACTGCATTCAATTGGCTGTTAACTGATAGTGATGATGAGGGTATTCTTAACTCATGTTAGTAAGCTGTTGGGTTTCCAAATAAATAAATTATCTCATTTATTCGCGGTTGGTGAGCTGTACCTAGACTGCTGCACTGCGTGTCGTAGGTTCGTTTTCTGCATGAAATGAAACAAATATCTGTATGGCCTACGGTAGTTTTTCCGGGTCTAGGTGTCTTGTATGTGCGTTTACATATTAGTGAACGTACCCACGAAACACGAGCAGACAAGATATTTAGGTACCTACCTTTCATCCTGGGAGTGTATAGGCACCTACTCCCGGGAAGTAATAAAAATACCTCTTTTCTACTTTCACACGAGCTATCATCTTCCTGCCCTTGTCTCGTTTTATTTGGTTCCATTCTATCCTGTCACTCGTCACGCTATCACTTTCACGCGAGCTATCTGTACGTTATATTAGACCTATATTATATTTTTATTGCGTTTACGCCATTTGCGCGTGTTTTTTTGGGAGACGAGTTTTAGTTTTTTTGTGTTATTTCAGCTTGTTTTTCATTCACGGATTTGGAACCCTAAAACTCAAAAACAAATTGAGTAAGTAGGTACCTAACGGGCCCCAAATTCCACTTCATATCAGGGCCCAGGCCACAAAGTCACGCGACTGTTTTTGTTACAATATCTATATAATAGTGATACAATGTAGTCGCTCTCAATGCCAACTGATGACAATCAGATAACAATCGGCCGAATATTTCATTGAGAGCTAATTAGTGACGAAGCGGGTCGCGACATTGACGGCGCCTTGAGGGGCGGCGGATGAGCCGGTGCAGCCATGCTTAACGCGTCACGTCACAAGCGCACAGCTAATGGGTGGGTAATAAGAAAATAAGACTGGCATTTATGAGGCTAGGATTCAATACTAACATAATGATAATAACGCACGGGTCGATACGCGAAGTTAATCAACGCATACCGAGTTCAGTACCGAGACTGTCGTGTCGTTAAGCATTGGGTTAATCACTACTATTGGATATGAATGTCTATTAATCCGTGAGATGTACCCCCAATGATAACTATCAATTTACATTCAATCAATTAGGTACTTAAATTATGATAATTATCAAATCTCATCAAGGGCGTCGCCAGCTTATGACGAAGGGGGGGGCAATGGGGCAATATTATGAATGATAAAAAATATGAACTCCGAGAGCATGAAGCATTACACTTTTGAAGTCTTTGCCTTGATGACGATTTTTTTTTTCAAGTGGGGAATCATCAGAATGGCTTCTCCCGCTTTTGGGCGGAGCGGGAGGGCGTGTCAGTGTCTTACTGACAAAACCCCACCCCGTTCCTTCGTTGCCTTCGATCTGAGAGGACACGGGCCCACCTTTCGGAATTTCCGTGTTCTCCCCAGAGGCTGCGGCCCTACAGTTTTGCTGACATCTTCCTGAGGCGCGCGTAGAGCAGAAGGCGCCTTTGACGACTGCGCTTGGTCCGGGTTATTACCGGACTGCCGGATGGCGAGCTACCTAGTGCCCGCCGTCTGCAAGCCCGCGCCTGCGGTGGTCGGAAACTGGGATCGGGATCTCGGTGGCGATGTGAGGGCCGTTCCCTCACGCGCTCGCGGTCAGCAGCCTCCTTCGCTAGCATTACTGCTTCGCGGAAGGAGGCGACCGCCTCCCACCCCTTCTCGCTCCGGACCATGGGCTGTACCAGGGCCCGGCGCGAGAAATCGCCATCGCCAATAGCCTCCACGGGGACACGGCGATACTCCGCCCAAGTGAGGCACACCTCTACCTTATGTTCCACCGTGTCCTCCGGGCGGTCCACACAGTGGCGACACAAGGGCGTCCTTTCCTCCTTGATCCGATGCAGGAACCTCCCGAACTTACCGTGTCCGGTGAGGACCTGCGTCATATGGAACGAGAGGACGCCGTAACCTCTTTCCAACCACTCCTTACACACTTACCGCCGCACTGACGGCGTGCCCAGCACTGGGTTGCGACAGTCGCAGTCGCCATGCCACCCTGAGATCCCGCCGGAACTCTGTCCGCCATACCGCAACTTGTAGTTGCAGCGAAGTTTCGCCCCGGCGTTACATCTCCATGCGCAAATCGTGCATGCCTGCAAGGACTGTTGCTTCCAGATCCCACAGTGGCAGGCCAGCAAGAAGGCTCGCCGCTTCGCGAGAGATCGTGCGGGATCCCCGCACTATCCGGATGGCCATGACCTTCTGGCAAGCGTTCAGTTTGGCCACCGATCGCTTACCCAGCGACGGCGCACAAAACTCCGCTCCATAAAGGGCCATGGACCGAACGATCTCCGTGTAAAGCCTCCGGTAGGGGGCGTCTGGACCCCCTAGGTTAGGCAGGAGCCGCTTCAGAGCAGCCCCAGTCCTGTCCAGTTTGGGAGCCAGACGACGAAAATGCTCCTCGAAAGTCCACCGGCAGTCGAGGACAAGTCCCAGGTGCTTCATCGTCGACCCGACGCCGATGTAGACGCCCTCTACCGATCTTTGGGAACCCGGTGGTGGCGCGGTCCGAGGGCCATAAAAGCACATGGCCTCGGACTTGTGCAGTGCCACCTTGAGTCCCAATTGTCGCAACTCCGCGTGTCGCTGTTTCGGCCGCAGCCTGGTTCGACTCTCCCCGCGCCAGGACCAAGACCAGAACCTCGTCAGGGAGGTCGCCCCGCAACACGTAGTCGTATCCGATGTTCCACAGGGGCGGTCCTAGTACTGATTCCTGCGGAACACCGCATGACATCTCTCGCCGTCTCCACTTTCCCCGGTAACCAGGGTAGATGATGAACCTATCCGACAGGTAGGCCTCGATCACGCCACTTTGATAGACGGGCACCTCATGGTACCGAAGTGCCGCCTCGATGCTACTCCAGGGACTTCAAGGGAGGTGATAATTGAATCTAAGTATGGTATAACTAAAGATCTCTTTCAGTATTCTAAAGGGCTTTCTGCTAAATGATTGTTTCTATGACGTTGTTTCCCCCGTAATACGTGGCATTGATGTAATGTCCAACTCCAGTCCGACTTTTTCCGCAACAGCGGTAGCTTCTTTTATAATTTATTGCAGTTATATTATATAACAGCATAAGTATACTTAATTTCTGCATTTATTAGTAGTTAAGGAAGTCAATTGCTCGCACTTTTGTCGCTTTGCGGCTAGCTACATTTGATCTCTAGGGGGGGGCAGCTGCCCCCCCCTGCCCCCCCTTGGCGACGCCCTTGAATCTCATACCTGCATTCCTTCTTGGGTAGGTACTTATAAGGTGTTGTATCACTGGTTCTCCTTTCACCTGTTAATATTAAAGCCACATGAGTCCTATTCTCAGGTCTCCAACCAACCGCAGAGAACTAATCGTCACACGTTCTCTGCAGAAACCTCTCGTTTTACTTAATTATACACGTCTTACCGCCGTTCCTGCCTGAACGGATCAAGGGAACAATCATTAACTCCCGTTTTCTATAAGCTATCTACAGTTGCAGCTACTAAAGATAAACAAATCCATCTTTTTGCCCTTACTTGCTTTCCTATAACCTACCGACGGATAGCATTTCCTACCAAAGTTGTGGATGGATAGATAGAATCTTACCTACTATTTATCAGGGATAGCTAGGTTATTGAAAACGGGCGTTAGTCCGCCGAACCTAGAACTACTGGCCAGGACCATTATACCTACGATCAAACTCATTGATAGGCATAGAAATCTATCATATACATTTCTATCGATGTTGATAGGAAACTAACCCAGTCCCTCAGTCTCATTACACCCAATGACAATTACCCAAACCTCGCTCTAGAGCGAGGGGCATTAAATGGGATTTATTCCTACTACTGGGATCAGGATCTGTACGAAAACCAAAGATACTCAACTTAGATGAAGCGCCGATGGATTCACTGGATGTTGGCTCGTTGCCGCCCTGTGATGTAAACTTTCACATGCAAACTTTTACACGTTCGTTACTGAAGTTTTCGCGCGGTTCCGTAACTATAGACTAACCTTGATATTTTTTTTTTATTTTTATGACCTGGTCACTTGGACCTTTAAGTCATGGAATTACCTAGGAGGAACTATGACATTTCCCTTGAGTATAAAAAAAAGATGGCAAATAGTTTTACTCACATAATTATTAATTAATCCGTGCAGTTCACGAGTAAACGGCATTGCTCTAGCCAAGAGGAATCTTGTAACTCGTTACTGGATTTGTTGACGCGTTATTGTCGGTTTTTGAGTGAGAACGCGGAAACCGGCCGTTCGTCACTTGTCGAGTAAAATTCAATGGCAAATTTAATTATTCTGAAATTGATTCTTAATGGATATTGTGGTGTAGAATCATTGAAACAGGAGGCGATCTCGATTCAATGGAACTGAGAACTTTTATTGTAGTACCTTTGCAGTCCCTGAACAAAAAACGACTTCGCGAGAAGGTTGAATACTGCAAAAAAAGATGAATTGAAGACTAGGCAATATGGTCGAAAGATCTTCCCTTGGGGGCAAATTAAAAAAAGTATACTTGTCAAGTTGTCAGTGTCAATGTCAAACTGCTGTCTTCTGTTTTGTTCAAAGAAAATCTATTTTCATTTTCACGAGATAACTTTGGAGCAAGAGATAAAACGGAAAAAAATGCGGTTATTAACATTTAGTTTTCTAAAAACCTGTAAATATAAGAAGTTATGCTTTGGCCTTCCTCGCAGGATAAGCAGCGTCACTGAAGCTGAACCTAGGACAGCGTTCCGTGAGTTCTTAATAAGTATTTAGACTTTTCAACTTATATTATTAACATTAGTCAACAGGTTATTTTTGCTATTTATACTGCGTAATTTTGACAATAAATAAATAAAATTTATTGCTAAACGATAGATTCATCAAGCCCAGACTTGATCAATCTATCGGGAAACCCTTGAAATAAATTATAGGACATTATATTTCGACAATTTACCTAGAATAGAAAACATACTTCAATAGCATGTTTGCTTGGGAATAGAATTAATGTTATTACTTTTTTGTAATGAAATGTGTGATGGTTGTGTTGCAGGAGACGCGAGCCTGGTGGAGGTGAGCGCGTCGTGGGAGGAGCGCGAGGAGCCGGCGCTGCGGCGCGCCGTGCTGCGCGACATGCAGGTGTACACCGACTTCATCACGGAGCGCGAGGAGACCGCGCTGCTGCTGGAGCTCGAGCCCGTGCTGCGCCGCATGAGATACGAGTTCGATCACTGGGATAATGTACGTACTCACACAGGAGCCCCTATGATTAGTATAGTCCAGACCACTGACCAGTAGTAAATTAATGAACATACTAATATTATATAGCTGTAAGCGTGTAAAACAATAACAGCGCGGTCTCATAGGACCGGTTGGGGATTCAAACGTTAATAACATGTCACATCCAAGAAGTGATAAGATTTATATCAAGTTGCCTTCATATGTTTAAAATAATGTACATTTTTCAGCAATATTCAGGTTTTCTATAGAAATTAGTACATCTGATTATCAGTTTAACATTGTTACTGCAGCCAGGATTAAAAAAGGCCAAATAAATGAAAATTTTCATTACAAATTACAGTATCTGGATTAAATATAGGCATGTGTGAGTTGCAGGCGATCCAAGGGTTCCGCGAGACGGAGCGGTCGCAGTGGTCGGCGGAGAACAGCGCGGTGCTGAGCCGCGTGCGCGCGCAGGCGGCGGCGGCGGGCGCGCGCGCCTTCCTGCCGCACGTGCACGTGCTGGACCTCGCCGCCGCCGGCCTCATCCGCCCGCACGTCGACGCCGTGCGCGTGAGTACTGCCTCCTGCAGCCTCTCACTAGCCACAAGCCAACCTACCTATAGGAAGCTTCTTCTAGTTAGCGTATTCATGGCAAAACTAGATAAATATCATGCCTGTCCCAGTATTCAGCAACGGTTCTGATCTTCAGTGTTTGTGCAGCGTCTCTCCACAGACCACCTTCCATCCTGCATCACATGCTCTGTTACCTTTTCACGTAAGGACCTAATGACAGCATCAGTGGACGGCATTGCTGTGGCCAAATACTGGGCCAGGCAAGCTATTTATCAGAAACCGTCTTCATAGCTGCTAAGGAAATGTGCCAGCGGTGTGCTTGTCGCTAGTGACAGACTGAAGCCTTGACTGGCATGTCGCCAAGTTGTTGGCTCGTGGAGGCGAGAGTAAAGTGTGTGTGTGTCAGTTCTGCGGCGACGTGATCGCGGGGCTGTGCCTGGCGTCGAGTGCGGTGATGCAGCTCGTGCACAACACGCACAAGCACATGGAGCTCAACGCGCTGCTCGTGCGCCGCGGACTCTACATCATGAAGTAAGAACAACTATTCTCTGTAAAACAATAAGTAGGTAGTTGTCATTCAATAATCATCTCATCTAATCTTAGCTATTTAAAACACTACTGCAAATGTCAAACTCTTTGGCTTTGTTTGAGGATTTAACTTTTTTTTTGGCGGTCATAACAGTAGTGACACAAATGATTGTTTTGCAGAGGCGTGGCGCGCTACGACTTCACGCACGCCGTGTTGGGCGGCGCGGAGAGCGTGTGGCGTGGCACGCCGCTGCCGCGCCAGCGCCGCGTGGCGCTCATCTGCCGCACGCGCCCGCACAAGGGCGACCTGCCGCCCGCCCACGCTGACGCCGACACCGACGCCGACCTGCCGCCTGCCGACCTGCCGCCCAGACACTCGCAGCCGCCCGCGCAGCAGAGCGGCCCTTACGAACATGTGAAGTAGCGAGGTGGCGCCGAAGCGAACATTTTCCACTTTTCCACTAGAGCTGCGCTCAATCTAACCAGAAAGTTTCGTTTTTTGCTCTCACACCACTTCGCTACATCGTAAGTCCTTGATGTGAACTATCCTCAGACCCTTGGAATGCAAGTTTGAGTTACGAGGACAGCGGTGCCATTTTTTCGAATGACTTAACGGAATATTGTGAATCAATAATACCGTAACGACGAACGATCTTCAATTTAACATTTCAGCATCAGTATCCCAGAAAATCCCAACCTTTGACAATTAATTATATGAGACATGTCTATCACGTTGTAGTGCCTAACTATCCAAACAGCACGCAAGCGTTTGTAACATCAATAAACCAACTGATTTACAGTTTAGAGCTGTATAAGGGTGTAAAACTCAGCTCTACGGCTACCAAAGGTGATAAAAACTTAGGTTTAAAATATTTTGTGACACTATCAAGCTGCTGACAAAGCTATTCCCTCAAAACAAAGTTTTTGCAAGTTTATAGCAGACTATCTCTCATTCTGAGGTTCATGCTCTAATTTTCCTTGATTAAAACAGTACTTCTTAGATTTGATGGCCTTTAACACAGAATGTGTTTTTGGACTTTTTGGAAGACAAGTATTGACTGTGCATGGAATTAATATTATTAGTTACATGCCACCTATTGTGATATTGTTAGTTTATAGTATTTTTCCACGATTATTTAGTGTTGTAATATTGTTATAATAAAGTATTATTGTTGAAGCTCACTGGTTTCAATCTACCCTGTGTGACTGTAGAAACATGTGTTTGTAAGTAAATAATAATACAATTATGAAAATAAACGTACAATATATTTCAATTTTAAAATAGTCAAAAGAAGAAAGAAGTTCACAAAAGTATTCTGTCCTTAAATAAAAAAAAAAGAAAATAATACAGAATGTAATGTTAACAATACGCCTATCTCAAGTTATTATATTTATATTGTTAACCAAGGATAGACGTACCTACATACAGTGTGTAGCATACCGTCCGACTGTCCAGCGTCCGGTCAGGACCGAGCCAAGTCGACGTCACCCGCTAGGGCAACGGGAATAATTGAAAGTTACCGTGGCCCTGGACCGCAATGGGCTACTAAGGGAAACAGTCTAACACAGTCATTTGATGATGATTACCCACCTCAATAGAAGGCGTACAGACATTGTCAGGTCATCAGGTGCGCCGCCAGAACTATTCGCAGGAGGGTGCATCTTAACGTCATCGTCTCAGAACTAGCTTGATACCTAAAGACGCAAGAACGACCGAGAGTTCAGTCATTTTAGCACCTAGCCTCGGATGTAACGTTCTAAAGGACTATTTTGATATTTTTGTAAAGTGCACCCTTTCGCTCCCGCCTCGGCACCTGTGCGTCTAATGAAACCGCAAACTGTTTTTTTTTTTAATTGGCAACATTATTCAGCCCCAATTGTAGGAAATAAAAAAAAATGTGAAATGTCAAGACATGATTCTCCTTCTAATTAGTAATACCACATACAACATGTTTGGATTTAACCTCTTTTTCTCAGGTCGCGCTTTCATTAGACGGACTATATACACAATCAGGCACTTATCAATCTATGCAACTATAACATAATATTCATTAGCTTTACACATTTGTCATTGGCTCACCGCTGTAGTCCCTCTTACAGCAATTTTATAATTACTTATAAATAATTAGGTTTAAACCTACGTAGCGATTTACTAACTATAAACATTGCTGTTACCCTCGACTTCGTCCGCTTGTAGGTATGTCGGGTAGTGCGGACGCGAAGTCGCAGTCAAATAAAAAGTAGCCTATGTTCCTCTTTGGGGCTCAAGTTTATACCTTTCATCAAAATCGGTTCAGTAGTATAATCGTATAGATGGATAGATTTATTTTCACATTTATAATATTAGTATGGATAATATTTCACATTTAGTATTGATTTTTCAATAGGCATATTTGAATAAGAATAGGTGTGGTAGGAGACAAATGTTTCAGTCTTCTACAGAGCTGAAGACTGGCCGACGCCTAGTTATAACTAGTCCGCAGAATTATGATATACACATGTTATATTATAGTCAATTTTAGACAATAATTATCTAGTATACAGCAACTCTTTTGACATTGTCCACGTGAGATGAGAGGCTGGTGCGGTGGACAGTGCGTCTCAGTGCATGTCGACGTCAGGCTTGTGCTCGTCGTCGTCGGCGTCGCGGTACTGCGCCTCGTCCAGCTCCTCCACCTCCAGGTACTCCACCTCGCCCTCCATGTCCTCGCCCTCCTGCGAAGAGTTGCCTTCCTCCTGCAACACAACAGCCATCTGATCATAGCATACTTGTAAACAGATCACTGCCAAACGCTAATAAGGAACGTATCCGGTCGGAAGGCTATAGTAGAGTGTAAGAATGTCTTCTTATTCAGTCTCCAAGGAGACATTTCACCTTGGCTCCTGCTTTTCAGAATATCTTTGGAATGCACCGATCGCCTCCAGCTCTTGGGAGTTCAAATTTCATCAAACTTAAACTTTAGGCGGTTCAATGAGTACAAAGTGGTGGTGCTGGCCCAGAACTGACCTAAGTACAGCCCAAAAAGACATGGAAAAACTTCAACGATTCGCCTGTATAGCAATAATTAGCAGTATGAGAACGACACCCACTGCCGCCCTACAAGCAATGATAGGACTGCCTCCGCTCCATCTTATGGTGAGAGAGGAAGCGGCCATGGCAGGTCTCAGACTAAAGCAAACAGGCACACTGAAAACTGACTGTCGTATAAAGCATACAAGCATCATTGAGGACAGAAAGAGTTTTTAAAGAAGAGATAGACGTTATAAGAAAACAGCAGCGCGGAGCGTACCTGTGCGCGCTGCGGCGGCGCGGCGGCGCGGTGCACGCGCGCGTGACGCTTCAGCGCCGCCGCCGAGCCGAACCTGCCGACAACACACGCGAGTATTCACATCACATCTAAACATCTCTCCAACATTGCTCGCTATAAATCGGTATGTTTTCCGCTTTCAAAATGGTTTTCAGTGAGCACGATAAGATTCAAATTCGTTTGCAAAAAATGACGTCTATATTCAATGACTGTGAAAGGAAATTTAAGGGGGAAGCGTCAGGGTAGCCCGCGAAATTCAAATTTTCTTACGTTTTTTGCAATTTGCAAGCTTTTTAACTTCTACCAGGCTTCCCCCTAAAATATTTTTTATTCATTCAAACAAATTGGGACCTGTTTTTAGAAATTTACTTAAAAAAATACACGTCTATTTCTCAATTCTGAAATTAATTGAAATAGCATTATATTAAATGAGAGATTTGTTTAAGCTATAATAACATAAAAGAGTACATACGTGCGTCCGCAGTGGTCGCAGGCGGCGGCGGCGGGCGGCGGCGCGTCGGGCGGCGCGGCGGGCTCGTCGGCCTCGCGCGTGTGGCACTTGCGGATGTGCGCCATCAGGTTGCTCCTGCGCGGGGGACGAGTGTAGTGTTTAGACAAAGTATATAAGGCTTCGCCCGACGGTCACATTGCAACCCGAATTATTTGAACTCATATACATTCGAACTACTAATAATAAATAGGACGCTGGTCTACAATAGGACTGATCCCATGAGGCTGGCATAGTCACCCAGAGTGCACTAAAGCCTCTAAATAATAGATAAAAAAAAAAAAAAATAGGACGCTGGTGTGTGCTCTAGATTCGCAGCTATCAAATTGTTTTGATAGCAGCAAAGACCTTACTGATACTCACTCGATCTAGTACTGCACGGCTGCAGCGGCATTTCGTGTAGCTCATGTCAAATTGGGAATGTGTATAGTGACAGAGCTGCACGACCAGCTGTACCAGCCTGGCAGTGCAGGATCGAGCGTCGTATCGGTGAGGCTAGAGCACTCATCGGCAAGCTTATCTGCTTCAGGAAGGGCAACATTCGCACTAGGGTGATGCGCTTTGTGAGGCGGACATTCTCAGGCACTTATATTGGTCCTCGAGATTATGTGCCCTACGTCACTGAGCGCATCGACTTCCTGAAGCGGATAACCTATGCTTATGCAGAAAACCGTATTCGTCGCTACAAACAGCGAGTGGAGCGGTGCACGCAGAATCGCACAACCTTCCCATGACCGGTGAGGTCCTGCGTGCGGACGGTGAGAACGCTGTGTTGCCGCTCCAGCCACTCCCCAAAGAGAGGAATTACTGCCACATTATGATGGCGTGCTCAGCACCGGGTTGCGACAGTCGCAGTCGCCAATCCACCATGAGAGCCCGCCGAAACTCTGTCCACCATGCCGCGACTTGTCGTTGCAGCGGACTTTCACCCAGGCGTTGTATTTCCACGCGAAAGTCGTGCATGCGTACAAGGACTGATCCCACGCTGTCAGGCCAGTAAGGAGGCTCGCCGCTTCGCAGGAGACGGTGCGGTATCATCCATACCATTCGGATGACTCTCTGGCAAGCGTTCAGCTTGGCCACCGGTCGATTTCAAAATTCCTCGCGTTCTGAGGGCCAAGAAAACACATGGCCTCATTTGTGCAGCACCACCTCGAGTCCCAACTGCAGGATCTTCTCCACGATAGTCGCAACCCGCGTGTCGCTAGTTCGGCCGCTGCCTGGTACGACAAAACGGCGAAAGAATTCGTGCGGAACACCGCACGAAATCTTTCGCCGGGGTCTCTCCGGGATTGCAGTTGTGTGATGTGTGTGGTGTATTTTGATGGTGGTGAAAACGTATTTATACCTGGTCCCGAAGCGCAGTATGCAGCCGTCGTAGCCGCAAACGAACTGCTTGGCCTGGCGGTGGCGCAGCAGGTGCGCCGACAGCAGCTCAGGCGTGTCGCACGTGCGGAAGCACTGCGAGCACACGAACGGCGCGCGCGAGCCGCGGCCGTGCTGCGCCGCGCAGTGCGCCGACAGCGCCGCGCGGTCCGCCAGCAGCACGCCGCACGCGGGGCAGCGCGGCGGGCACGCGGCCTCGTGGCGGCGCAGCGCGGCGGCGGCGGCGTGCGCGCGGCCGCACAGCGCGCAGCACAGCGCCGCGCCGCACGCCGCGCCCGCGTGCTCCTTCAGCGCCGCGCGCGTCGCGAACTGCGCGCCGCACGTCCAGCACGAGTGCAGCGCGTCCGCCGCGTGCGTCGCGCAGTGCGCGCGGTACTCCGCCACGCGCTGCAATCATAGCCATTATGATCATTCCCTTCTTCTGAACACCACAAAAAACAATCTAGTCGAGCTCCCACCTGTCAATATTCATACCTGGAAAGAGAGCGGGCAGACGGAGCACTGGTAGACGGAGTCGCCGCGCGCGTTGCGGGCGCGCTCCAGGTCGTCGTCGTCGGCGGCGGCGGCGGCGGCCAGCGTGTCGCGCTCCACCATGATGATGTCCTCCTCGGAGTAGGCGCCGCCCGCGCCCGCGCCGCCCACCACGATGAACACGTCTATCTTCTGCGTCAGCTCGTGCAGTCTGACACACAACCAAACAACGGAAGTTTGTCAAGAACCGGCAAGCAAAACTGCGCTTTAAGTCTGCAGACTTTAGTGCTCACCACATTTGTCTCGCTTTACTTGCAAATGTATTAACGCCTTTAGGGACTCCAAATTATCTTGGCACTTAAAGCATGCCATATACTCTTTAAAACTAACTACAAATCATAATCCTGTACATGAACACTGTGACTAGATGGCGACCAGTCTTCAGCTCTGATGAAGTACAAAACATTCCAATCACTCTTTTTTCTTCCAATTCTATTGGTGCACCAAGCTTTATGACTTGGTCTTGAGTAACACAGAAAATACTATTCTTAGTTATAAAATAAGGTGTGAAGTCTGTTTTTTATACCTTGAGAATAAAATGACATTATGTGGGTTGTCAAACTTATCAAAACACAAAAGAACTGGCATCATTACTATTGTAAGCTTGACATATGCCTGTGTCAATTTAGCCTCAGGAATTAAAAGACATCCTATAGATAAGAAGCATTACCTGCTCGAGAATCAGATTTTGAGACACTTGTCCTGATATTTTGACACCTTTGCACACAAATATACATTACACTTTGTGATAGCTGACAAAATTCCAAAGTTTTATGAGTTATTACATTATTAGGCAGCTTATATAGAACTTTGAGCAGAAACTCAGTCATTTTGCTTGTTAAAACATTGCTCAATATTGTAAAAAATAAATTCAATTTTGTTTCAGTTTTTTTGACTGACGAACATTTTGACAATACTTACAAAAGTTCCTGTTAATGGTCTAATGTTGATTTGATAGATGGAAACAGAAAAAAGAATTGGGTCATGGGAAGTAACAGGTATCATGTATGAACACAAATCTCCACTCACCTTCTCCGTAGTGCTCGAATCTTCTCGCTAAGTGGTGGAACCCCATGTGATGACAGTGCCGTACTGAACTCATATGACTCCAGGGTGCGGCGGATACAACTGCCACACAGACGCCCTTCAGGCACCACCTAGCCACAAATACACTTTTGTATACAATGATCACATTTAGCAAAACAATGTTATTATATACAGTGGCAGCCACTTCATGCCTTTAAAATACTACTAAACTGCCAGTAGTAGAAGCTCTTGGAATAATCCGCAGCCCTCGAAAACTCGGCTTTGAAGACTTGAGTTCACATATTTTCGCGTTAGTTATCAAAATAAACACCGTTTTAAACTGACACTACGTTGATGGTTCGCGCGGGCAAAACATATAGGTTATGAAGTTGTTTTGATAAAGTCCTGACAAATAAATGAGATGGGCGTACCTTGCTGGAGTTGAGGTGCACGAGCATGGTGCGCAGCGGCACCTGCATCGGCGGAGCGCCCGCGTCGTGCTCCTCCGGGGACAGCAGCTCGCCGCTGCCGCCGCAGATGCAACACGTCTCCATCTCCAACTCCACTTTCATCACTTCTGTCATGGCTTACGAATTAACACTTTACTTGCCGTTCTAATTAAGTTTAGAAGGAAAAGTCACAACAACAGCACTTCATAAACTTCAGTTTAGACAACTTTCAACTTTTTTTATTTGAATAATTTTAGTCATAGACTATGTTTGTTTGGCATATTTTTATTTTCTTACCAATAATAGAAATTAGATTATTGCCTTTTGATCCACTGTGGGAGGTGAATAATAATATGGTCGTTTATAAATTAATCGTTCGACCGACCCCAAACCCCCAGTTCCGACGGCGTAACGGCGTAACGGTTTCGCGGTAGTTATAGTAAATTACTTTTTGTACCTACAGAATTATAAAAATATTTATTTTTATAAGGTGAATGCTTCAGCTGGCCCGCGAAATTCAAATTTTCGTACGTTTTTTGCAATTTGCAAGCCAGTGGTAGGTTGTACGAAGTTAAAAATACTTTAGCGACTGTAAAACGTAAATAATTACATAATTATAACCATAAAAATCATCAATACAAGCCTCCAAGCTAATTTAGTTGCAGGAACGTTTTTGACTTCGAAAAAATCGTTCCTGCACTTAAGTGAGCTTGGAGGCTTGTATTAATGATTTTTATGTTTATAATTATGTAACTAGTTACGTTTTACAGCCGCTTAAGTATTTTTAACTTTATACAACTTATCACTGGCTTTCAAATTGCAAAAAACGTAAGAAAATTTGAATTTCGCGGGCTAAGCTGGAACATCCCCCTTAAACCATATTTTAAAGTTAAACCATATTATAAACGTAACCAGCATGGATTCGCTTCTGAAAGGAAAACCCTGGATTGCCAGGTGAAGAAAGAACATAGGAGTGGAGTAAAAGTTTGACACACCGTTCTGTTCCGCACATAAAGAAAATACAAAAATATATAATTTCAATTTGTGGATATCTTTTGATAGCAAAATTCTATTTGGGAAACTATATAAATTGGCAGTACTAAACGGCCATCTTTAAAAAAAAAATCGTATCTATCTATGGTTAGGTTTGTTGTTTTGTTTGGTTATCTTTCGCAAAAAACAAATTGTGAATTTTAATCCATTTTAATCTAAATAAAACCTGATAAAACGCAATTTATTTCAAGTGTTAGTGCTACTTAAACTTTAAATATGTCAATTGGCGTTCCTATTAAAGTACTACACGAAGCGGAGGGTCATGTAGTGACTTGTGAAACAAATACCGGTGAAGTTTATCGCGGGAAGCTGATTGAAGCTGAGGATAACATGAATTGTCAAATGACCCAAGTTACCGTGACGTACAGGGATGGAAGAGTCGCCCAGCTGGAGAATGTATACATCAGGGGGTCCAAAATCAGGTTTCTAATATTACCAGACATGTTGAAAAATGCTCCTATGTTCAAACGACAAGGGAACAAACCGACTGCCGGTCGAGGCAAAAGTGCGATATTACGAGCACAAGGTCAGTATTATGGTCTCCTTTAAATAATTAATACTTGAGCAAATGTTTGTGGACATAAAACGGACATTGTTTTGTAAACATTTTTGTGTTTCTATGTGACAAGTCATTGGCCTCAAGTTGAACGTATTATGAAGTAATAGTCACAGTTCTAATATTCCTAAATTTCTGTGTCAATATACTGGGAATGGCACTAACTCTTATCAGTATAGGTTCCCAAAGGAATGATAAATGTAAATTAAAACGACAACCAAGTTTTTCTGTCATGGAGAAACATTAACAGAGGTTATAATATCAGGATCCGGTGTACTGTAAGTTCTTATGTTTAACTTGTTGTTTCCAGCTGCTGGTCGGGGCCGGGCGGTGGGGCGAGGCGGGGGGCACCGCGGCGGCTGGCAGGGCGGCTCCGGGCCTTCTCGACGCTAAGCCTCTGTCACGTCCACGTCTCTTTGTGACTACAGTGATAATACCTGTCTAAGTATAATGTATCTTAAGGCTATTTAGTTTTATTTTAGTTAAGTCCCTTGTGTCTATGTTATATCTTGATACCCTTTTAGGCAGGGTTGATTGTGTCCTCAAAACTCAGTTTTGTTTTGCTTCAAATCTAGTATATTTTGTAAGTTGCCCTGCCTGAAAGTGATTATGAAAATATAGGCCTACGGGCTCTTATGCTGGTCAACTGTATTGACAGTATAGTGTATATTGGGTGTGTCTGACATCTACGCACAAACACCGACAAAAAATTCCATCCCAGGGAGTCCATAATCATGTACTGGATGCATGGTATTCATTTGTGCTTCAATGTCTGACACACCCTGTATTGTATACTGGATCCCCAAAATGTGTGTTCTCGGAGAATTAATGCAACTTTGGGGTTAAGAATATTGTCTTGATAACAGTATCACATTGTGGTATAAATGTGTGAAATCTCTTGTAAGGAGATTGACTGGTGTGTAAGATACAGAATAAATTCTTTAAATTATATCCTTCTTTCAATATTGTACAGAAACATTAGACCTTAGCTAGTATATTATATTATCTGTGACCAAAGGAAGTAAAACCTAAAATATCATGAAACCCTCACTGATGTTAGAAGTAAATAAAAACCACAAACTTATTGCCAGTGCCGTAACTAAGGCGGTGCTAGCGGTGCCCAGGCACAGGGCGCAGACTCTGAAGGGGCGCAAAAATGTCATATCTCTAGCCCATTTTGTTTGTATTGTACTTCTTTCGAGGGGCGCAGTTATAGAAGCTCGCACCGGGCGCATAAAAGACTAGTTACAGCTCTGCTTATTGCCTAGTAATTTGGAAGGGAGTAAGGAAATAAAAACTACAAATTATTATGTACAGATTTATTGAACTGGACTTAACCTCAAGTGCACAAATATGTTACTTATAACATCAGAGTTATTAGTGAATTGAGATCATAATTTTATATCACTGTACATGAAAGAAACCTCTGTATCTATCCTAATAGTATTTTTCTGTTTTATGTTAAGTCTCTGACTTTTAGTCCAATTACATAAATGTTAATTTGTGCACTCGAAAGTTCAGTACAGACATAATCCTACATGTATTAGTTACACACAGCTAGTTAAGTCTCTCACCGCGGGCGGAGCGCCCTTACCCTAGATCTACTATCACATAATGTTGCCTCGGGAAACATCCTGCTTACAATACTATTATAGCCTTGAAGGAGTGCCAGAACCGGCCAGTAACCTTTGTATATTAGCCATAAAGTCAAAAGTACATAAAGCAGGTATACAAGGCCATTTAGAGGATAGTAAACATTTGTCTCTTAACCTATGTGAATCAGTTCATCAAGCACTGCATTACAAGTCGCCCTGTATTCAATAGCTTGGCCTGGCCAAGTTGTGTGATGTTGCGATGTCACGAAAACTCTGTCAATACTTAGTTCACACTAAATATTACAGATTTTTTCGCTCATTTATTTTGATTTCTGTGTAGTGTGAAGATATAAATACTTAACAAAAGTTGAAGAAAAGGCGTCACAGTATGACAACAATAATTGAAAATGTTTCCGGTGTTGGTAACATAGTTAGTTATTTGTTTTCAAAATAGGATTAGTAGTATCAACAAGTAAATTATTTACAATAATATTTGAATTTTAAATTCGACCTACAAGACAAATTTCAAAACTATTGCAATCTATACTTTTTTATGGCTTATTAATATGTATAAATAGTTGCTTAACAATCAACTTCAAATGCGTAAAGCTGAAGTCACTATGTACTCGAGCGGGTGGGGATGGATTCAAATTATCTCAAATTATAAATTCAAGTATAAACATAGGTAGTCTGAGAACAGATAGTTCGTTACAATTCAGTGCTATGCTGGGGGAACCCACAATATTTCGGAACCATTACCCAACTAGGTCCAGCCTAGAATAACTTATAATAAGCCGCACAAAATCCCAGAGGATTGACATCGACAGCCACGGAGTAGTGACGCAAAGTGCTGCTGTAATGTACGTAGACGTGCGTCCGGAGTCTGTTGCACCATGGCAGACTGACAGAACATTGGGTCAGCACTCTTGTCGTACTCCTGCGCGCGGCTCGTTCACAAGTCGGCCTTGTCGGTGGGCTTGTCGGCGGCGGGCGGCGGCGGCGCGGGCGCGCGCGCGGCGGGGCGGCGCGACAGCGCGCGGTGCAGGCGCTGCGCCGGCAGCTCCACCAGCAGCGCCAGCGGCAGCGCCGTCATGTACGACACCGCCGCCACGCCGAACCACTCCAGGATCTGATCAAATAATGGTACAATATTACAAGAATGTTCCACAAGTCTGCAAATCATAATAAATAAGGACCCACTCCAATTAAGATCGTTCAACTACATTCGAAGTTGTTACATTACAGATGATTCAGTTGGGTAGGTTTAACTTCGAATCAGACTCGGTTGGGCAGCGTTAGGGAAACTGCTCGTTATCTTTTGGTCTAAAATACCAGTGTCTCTAGACGAAAGTCTATGAACACTGCGTGATGTCAGTGATGGCATGGCTCTGAAACGTGGTCCCTTGCAGACCATTTGGCCACATCTTAGTCACTCAAAGGGTAATCACGCAAAAAAACTAAGCATAGGAAGGCCTAAGAGTTTTTTTGCGTTATCGCATCAGGAATGAAGATATTTACATGAGAACCAAGGTGAAGACAAAATAAAGCCAACATAGCCCAATGAATGTGTATGAAGGTCCATATAGTTCTGGAGTCTGAAGACGCAGCGTTGGAAAACCTTCCACAAGATGGCCCATAATCCAGTACCAGACACAGGAATCCGACGGATGCGAGACACGAGACCGTTCGATTTTGTGTCACTTTGGGAGAGGTCTATGTATCTATAATAAATAAATAAAACCTAGACTGGGTAAGTTGTTGGCTGAGCTTTCTAGGGCTGGGCTGTCCAGCAGTGGACTGGTGTAATGGTGAAGAAGTGGTAGATTACCGCGGACTGGCGGTCGAGCATGGAGGGCATGAGGCGCGCGGCCACCAGCGACTTGTTGATGGGCATGTGCAGCAGCAGCGCGCCGAACGACAGCCGCGCCCACGACGCCCAGCCGCGCCACGACAGGAACCGCTGCACCGCCGCTGGAAACAACCACAGACATATATGTTAATTTTGTAAAGCATGCAGAGTCATAGCAGCTCCTAGCTGGCCAGGCGGGTAGCCTAAATTTCTAGTGAGTAGGTATCTATTTTTAGAACCGTAGCCACACGGAAAATATACAAACTTACATTCACATTGTATAGGTCATAATATTAGTTAGGACATGGTTAGAACTTTTAACTTAGTACCTACAGTTGGTAGTCTTACTAATCCACTTATATTCTTACCTAACTAGGTAGTTGGTACAATAAGTGATATGGAGGCGAGTTCATGTGATTAGTTGGTAGTCCCGCGGACCGCAATGGTCTGTTATGAAAGCGATGGTTTTCGTAATGCGCAAATATTCGTTACCGCGGCTCAACGACTCCGCTCTGTGGCAAACGTTAGATAATAGAAAGTAGGTAATACCAGTGTCTGCAATATCCATCTTCGGAACATTTTATTGAATAGAAACGTCTGGGTACCTATATTATTTTCAACATGTATGTTTAGGAACCGTTGATAATGTATTGTTATGCATCGTCTGCAGCACACAACTGCAAGACATCGTCCGTCGACTGTTGCGCAAGTGGGAGCAGGAAGCTTGTACAATCTCGTAGGAAGCGACGAGCGGTCTGCACGGTGCGCGGCGCTCGGTTACAGACGTTATCATTACATTATTATGTGGTACACCTACTTTCTATAGTTCTTTCAGAATGGACGTTTAGGTATGTCGAACAATGGACGGTCTCGCCTACAATTACACGCTTGTACACGTGCGTAGCTTAGTCGTGGGGGTTTTCAGACGGATCCGATCTTCAGTGTTTATGCGGCGTCTCTCCGCAAACCATGTTCATCTTGCGTCACGTGCCCTGTTACTTGTTCACGTAGGGACTTAATGACATCACCAGTCGACGGCATTGGCGTGGCCGAATACTGGGGTAGGCAAGGAATTTAATAGATGACACGTTAAGAAGAAGAGTCGTGACCTGCTGTTATACGCTGGATGTAACATGTAACTTACAAGGTATGTTATTCATGGCGCCGAGCAGCGCCATGGCGACGAAGAAGGAGAAGACAGGGCGCTCGAGTGCGGCCAGCGCGGCGGCGGCCAGGCGGCCCGGCGGCCCGCGGCCCAGCGCCAGCGGCGACGCCGCCACCCACCACGCCGCCACCGGTACCGACGCCACCGAGATCCACCCGAAGACCTGCAACATGCATCATAAACCATCAACTCTCTTACTTTCTAATGTTCCCGCTGCTGAGACTCAGGCCTCCTCTCTCCAGGAAATGGTATTCCATCATATTATGGGCCCACTGCGGATTGGTGGATGTCACTTGTCTCACAGTGAAAGTCATCTGCATAGCCTTTTCCCAAGTATATTGGGGTCGGCTTCCAGTCAAGCCGGATTTAGCTGAATACCAGTATTTTACGAGGAGCGGCTGCCTACCAGACCTCCACAATCCAGTAACTGGGGTAACACGGTACTTCATGGCAAGACTGGAGTCAGATTTACTGGCTTCTGACTACCCGTAACGCAAGGGCGTCGCCAGCTTATGACAAAGGGGGGGGGGGCAATGAGGCAATATCATGGATGATGAAAAATATGAATGCCGAGAGCATGAAGCATTACACATTGGAAGTTTTTGCCTCGATGACGATTTTTTTTTCAAATGGATAATCATCAAAATGACTTCTCCCGCTCTTGGGCGGAGCGAGAGGGCGTGTCAAACTCTTACTGACTAAGCCCCACCCAGTTCCTTCGTTGTCTTCGATCTGGGTGGACACGGGCTCATCTTTCGGACTTTCCGTGTTCCCCAGAGGCTTCGGCCGTTCGGCCCTATCTGGCCCCTACAGTTTGCTGACATCTCCTTGAGGCGCGCTTAGAACAGAACGCGCCTTTGACGACTGGGCTTGGTCCGTGTTATAACCGGACTGCTGGATGGCGAGCTACCCAGTGCTCGCCGTCCGCAAGCTCGCGCCTACGATGATCGGCAACTGGGATCGGGATCTCGGCGGCGGCGGTATGAGGGCCGTTCCCTCGCGCGCTCGCGGTCGGCAACCTCCTTCGCTAGCATTACTGCTTCGCAGAAGGAGGCAGCCCCCGCCACCCCTTCTCGCTCCGGACCATGGCCTGTACCAGGGTCCGGCGCCAGAAGTCGCGACCGCCGATAGCCTCCGCGGGGACACGGCGGTACTCCGCCCAAGTGGGGCATACCTCTACCTTGTAATCCACTGTGTCCTCCGGGCGGTTCACATAGTGGCGACGCCCGGACGTCCTTTCCTCCTTGATCCGATGCAGGAATCCCCCGAACTTACCGTGTCCGGTGAGGACCTGCGTCATACGGAACGAGAGGACACCGTGACCTCTTTCCAACCACCCCTCAAAGAGGGGACTTACCACCGCAATGCCGGCATGCCCAGCACTGGGTTGCGACAGTCGCAGTCGCCATGCCACCCTGAGATCCCGCCGGAACTCTGCCCGCCATACCGCGACTTGTCGCGGCAGCAGAGTTTCACCCCGGCGTTGCATCTCCACGCGCAAATCGTGCATGCGTGCAAGGACTGTTGCCTCCAGATTCCACAGTGGCAGGCCGGAAAGGAGGCTCGCCGCTTCGCGGGAGATCATACGGTATCCTCGCACCATCCGGATGGCTGGTTGGAAAGAGGTCACGGCGTCCTCTCTTTCCGTGTGACGCAGGTCCTCACCGGACACGGTAAGTTCGGGAGGTTCCTGCATCGAATCAAGCAGGAGAGGACGCCCGGGTGTCGCCACTGTGTGGACCGCCCGGAGGACACGGTGGAGCACACGGTAGAAGTGTGCCCCGCTTGGGCGGAGCACCGCCGTGTCCTCGTGGAGACTATCGGGAGCGGCGACCTCTCGCGCCGGGCCCTGATTCAGGCCATGGTCCGGAGCGAGGAGGGTTGGCATGCGGTCGCCTCCTTCTGCGAAGCAGTAATGCTCGTGAAGGAGGCTGCTGACCGCGAGCGCGTGAGGGAACGGTCCTCACGCCGCCGCCGCCGAGATCCCGATCCCGATTTCCGACCACCGTAGGCGCGGGTTTGCGGACGGCGAGCACTGGGTAGCTCGCTGTCCGGCAGTCTGGAAATAATCTGGACCGAGCCCAGTCGTCAACGGCGCGTTCTGTTCCACGCGCGCCTCAAGGAGATGTCAGCAAACTGTAGGGGCCCGGTAGGGCCGAAGCCTCTGGGGGGAACATGTGGTATTCCTAACGGTTGATACCGAGTCCCCCCCAGAACGAAGGCAACGAAGGAACGGGGTAGGGGTTTAGTCAGTAAGAGTCTGACACGCCCTCCCGCTCCGCCCAAGAGCGGGGGAAGTCATTCTGATGATTCCCCTACCAGAAAAAAAAAAAAAACCATCCGGATGGCCATGACCCTCTGGCAAGCGTTCAGTTTGGCCGCTGGTCGCTTACCCAGCGATGGTGCCCAAACCGGCGCTCCTTATAGGGCCATGGACCGAACGATCCCCGCGTAGAGGCTCCAGCAGGTGGCGTTTGGACCCCCTAGGTTAGGCAGGAGCCACTTCAAAGCAGCCCCAGTCCTGTCCAGTTTGGGAGCCAGACGTCGAAAGTGCTCCTCGAAAGTCCACCGGCAGGTACTTCATCGTCGACCCGACGCCGATGTGTCCTAGTACCGATCCCTGCGGAACATCGCACGCCATCTCTCACCGTCTCCACTCTCCCTGGTGACCGGGGTAGATGATGAACCTATCTGACAGGTAGGCCTCGATCACGCGACTTAGGTAGGCGGACACCTCATGGTGACGAAGTGCCACCTCGATGCTACTCCAGGGACTTCAAGGGAGGTGATAATTGAATCTAAGTATGGTATTACTAAAGATCTCTTCCAGTATTCTGAAGGGCTTTCTGCTGAATGATTGTTTCTATGACGTTGTTTCCCCCGTAATACGCGGAATTGATTTAATGTCCAACTCCAGTCCCGACTTTCTCCGCAACAGCAGTAGCTTCCTTTTTTAATTTTTTGCAGTTTATAATATAGCAGCATAAGTATAATTTCTGCATTTATTAATAGTTAAGGAAGTCTCTGACTTTGAATCTCTGAATTGCTCGCGCTTTGGTCGCTTTGCGGCTAGCTACATTTGATCTCTAGGGGGGGGCAGCGGCCCCCCCCTGCCCCCCCTTGGCGACGCCCTTGCCGTAACGACTGCCAAAGATCTCCAAATGACAGCCGGGACCAACGGCTTAACGTGCTTTCCGAGGAACGGAGGAAACTCGTTATGTTAAGATGGTCACCCATCCACAGACCAACCTAGGCAAGCGCACAGTGAAAGTCCTACTAATATTATAAATGCGAAAGTTTGTGAGGATGGATGTATGTTTGTTACTCTTTCACGCAAAAACGGCTGGATTTTTCGATTTGGTTGAAATTTGGTACGTAGATAGGTTATACCCTGGATTAACATATAGGATACTTTTTATCCCGGTCAAAAGGAAAAAAAAATGAAACTTAATCTTATTTATTCTTCAATTTTGTTATAGGCTGCTTTTTATCAACACACCACGCGGGTGAAGCCGCGGGCGAAAGCTAGTAATAAATAAATATTTTAGTAGTAGTAGTATTAGTACCTGAATACTGAATGGACAATCCAAACATACCTACCTACGTATTTTAAATACATTTATCTTCTTAACCTGTAGGACCCCGTGGCACGAAAACGTGCCAGTAAACAAGTTTAACTTTGAGAACCGCTAGAAAAAAACTGTGCCACCAAACCCCGACCGATTTAAAACTGTACTCCCGTAGTATAATTACAGAAGCAACAGAAACAGAGCAATAACAGTTTATTTTATTAATATTATTTATATTAATTTATTAATATTAAATAAATAAAAATAATGGCGGTCCCCCCGAGGCTCCACAGGTATATGTAAATCTCGTGTCACAATGTTTGTCCTCAATGGACTCCTAAACCACTTAACCGATTATAATAAAATTCGCACACCATGTGCAGTTCGATCCAACTTGAGAGATAGGATAGTTTAAATCTAAAAAAAAAGTTAGGTAAAGTAGGGTAGTGTAGGGTAGTGTAGTGTAGCGTAGTGTAGTGTAGGGTACTGTAGGCTAGTAGGGTAGGTAGGGAAGGTAGGGTAGGGTAGCGAGGGATATGTAGGGTAGTCATTTGACGGGAGCGAAGCCGCGGGTAAAAGCTAGTTTGTTTATAAATTGTCACACTCATGTCAATTGTCGTGACTCACTCAGTGAAATAACTGCCATTCAACATTCGACTGGACTTGTTTTCTCACAATTATGTAAGTACAATCAGCAACAGAAATGTATATTATATTAAAAAGCATTTTGCTGAATAATTTTGTTCCAAACTCGATATAGATTTTAGATGATAGATATGTGAAAGTAGTAGGTACTCTAACGTTGTCTTTGACTGGCATCGGGCCTGACCGTGGCGTGGGTTCGCCTACTGCTGGTGTAGCCACTAAATACCCAGCAACCTTCTCTTCCACCTTCCTCTGGGGAACACCTACAGGCACCCACTATGAGTTCGACATGATCTATCACAGATCCCTACATTCTCTTCAACATGTTATTGTCACCTACCTAAGTAAGTGCCTTCCGTACCGTAGCGCTTGCCACGCCCACTAAATCTAAGGTAGGTATTAAGTTAAACACACATCCACCTCTTGGCACGGACAACCTCCACCATTATCTAAGTTGATTGACAATTACTGATCTTGTCTACAAGCAGCTGAGTGATCGTTTGTAACTACAATAACAGAGTTTAACCGGCCAGTTTGTGACCCGCAAACATCCTGCAATCATGGCATGAAATAAACGATTTATTATTAGGTATTATTATGACGAAATGCAACGTGAGATTAAACCCTATTGTTTAACGTTTGGTTGGTCCTGCTGGTAATTGGCTGCTGCGCTGTCGCAGTTTTGATTTCCGCACTGTACAAATACAAAAAATGTAGATTTACCTACACAGTTGTTTCGGGTTCGGGTATGAATTTACATAATAACCGGTCAAGTTTGAGTCAGACAAAGGTTCAGTTCAAAGGTTGTCTGTAAAAAATCGACCGACCGCCCTATAGAACAGGAGCGCCCATTGTAAGTAATTGTAACATTATACTAATTTTAAGCTCCTTGTAAAATTATATTTATGGTGTACAATAAAGTATATATCAATCAATCAATCAAGCAATCAGACTTGCGCACCGAGGGTTCCGTACCGTCACAGAATAAGTAGGTAGGTACTAATACAAATTTGCCTATGTATGTATAGTAGATTATGTGACTAGGGAGTAAAGCAGTGTCTTTAGGGCGAGGGCGGCATGTTGAATTCCGAACAAAACGAAGGTTGCTAAGTTTTAATCCCGAACGTTAGTGAGGGATTTATATAATTAACTCCCGAGCATTGCGAGGCGAGGGAGTTAATAGAGAAACCTGAGTGAAGTGAGGAATTAAAGCCGCCCAAGACAAAGACAGCTTTATTCCCGTGTTGGATACTCTACTTTTTAGACCATGTGTGAGATAATTACAAGTCTACTACGATTAATTAACTAGGTACTAATATCGTATAAAACAAATTATAAATAAATTAAAAAATATGCAACATTATTTACACGTTAATCTCAACACCAAATTAGAAGCAAACAATATTCAATACTTCAATATTACTCTATAACTTTACTCTTTTTTAGAACCTCCTTAACCTTTTCCTCAGTATGTAACCACATTTATTATTCTTTTTTTTTGTTAGTGGCCAGTTTCATTTTTTAATAAATTTGTTTGATGCACGTAGGTACATTTTAAATGACTGAAGGCGTATTTGATGGAAACTGAAACGTTTTACCAACAGTCGATTGGTCCATGAACGGTTGGTCAACATAATCTTTAACCCATTAACTTTTCGTCCAATGAACGTTTCGTCCACAAACGTTTCGCCAACATTACTCTACGTCAGGGAATGTTTAACCAACAGAATGTTTTGACCAATAACTTTTCACCCAAAGAACAATTGGGCCATGGACTGTTCCAGTGTTTAAGGTGGGCGCGACGTTAGAATTATCCATACAAACGTAATACCAAAATCATTTGCAATTTAAGCATATTTACACCATAATATGATGTTATTCGGATTCAGACAATAATTATCTAGGTTCCTACATCGTCTTTTTGTTGAAAAACTTACCTCAAACGAAATTTAAGCGAATTTAAATTTGCACATTTTCACAGCGAAAATGTCATGTTTTTATTTTTTTTTTCTATATTATAAACAACAATATTTCAAAATATCTTTCCGTAGGAACACAGATATTATTATCAAGTAATAAATACTCGAGACAATATTGGAAATACATTTTTGGTATTACGGAACCTCTCCCAAATTTCCAATAGTTTGTATTGCTATCACAGCAAGCAACTGTCAGTGTGCGGATGATGACTGTACTCCAGTCGGTGTGTCCAAGAATTGTTTATACTATCTGGATTGCTTCCATCAACCTCAAAAACGTATTTTATTTCGTCTCAACTCGAAATAGCGCGCGGTCTCCGCAGGCCTCTTAAGTAATCTCTAGAAGCAATATTAGCCTAAGGATATAACCGTTGGACTACCAAGTCACAGGTCGTAGGTTCGATCCCCGGCACGCACCAATGTCTTTTCGAATTCATGTGCGTATGATAAATTAATTATGACTTATGAATATGAAGTTAACAAATAATTAAACAATTTATTAAGCTATTGCATAGCTTCTATCGCGGGCCTTGAGCGTGGGGACCGAATCCAGAAATTCCGTAACGAAAAAAACCTAACACCCGCCACTCCGACCGGCACAGAAAGTTTCGAGAAAAATGTTTCAAAGATTTAGTAAATTCAGTTAATTATAAACCTTAAGACACAATCATAAACTCCTCGCTCAAGGCCCGCGATAGAAGCTATGCAATAGCTTAATAAATTGTTTAATTATTTGTTAACTTCATATTCATAAGTCATAATTAATTTATCATACGCACATGAATTCGAAAAGACATTGGTGAGTGCCGGGGTTCGAATCTACGACCTGTGACTTGGTAGTCCAACGGTTATATCCTTAGGCTAATATTGCTTCTAGAGATTACTTAAACACTGGAACAGTCCATGGCCCAATTGTTCTTTGGGTGAAAAGTTATTGGTCAAAACATTCTGTTGGTTAAACATTCCCTGACGTAGAGTAATGTTGGCGAAACGTTTGTGGACGAAACGTTCATTGGACGAAAAGTTAATGGGTTAAAGATTATGTTGACCAACCGTTCATGGACCAATCGACTGTTGGTAAAACGTTTCAGTTTCTATTTGATGTTCTAAATTAAAAAAAAAACCATTATGCCCTAGGGATCGGCCATACTGTATTATCTCCCTAGGTGATAACGAGTTGCTTTAAGTGCAAGTTACATGACACATAATAGGGTCATTATCGAGCAGGTGGTGTAAAAAATAGTTTAATTCCTGAATTGGATCTCGAAGATTTTTCCGAATCTCGAGTAACGCTCTGGACAAATTGCTTTGTTACGAGTGAAAGCAGTTGTCGAGAAGTAAAAAAATGGTATTGCTGCACTATGCAATGTTATAAGAAAAGAATGACTATCCTACTTAAGCTCGCATTGAAGTTAAGATGTCTATTTCTTATTGAAGAGTCCTTATCATCACTCTGTAGGTAACGCGTAACTTCTTACTCCATGGTTACGCAAGCGCGACCAGCTAGCCGCAGCTACAAGCGGTGAAAGTGGCCCACTGGTTAGTTCTATTTAGGGCAGGACCTACTCCGACAGTTGTGATAGCTTCGCGATTAGGTATGTGTCGACTTTTGTTAACATCTAGCTAGCATTTTCTGTTTTATAGGCATGGGGGAGGAGTTAAGTTCAATTTGTGTATTGAGTTACCTAAATGCAAAAGATATGAATGAAAATGATAGATGATCGACCCGCGCAAAATGAGTCTTTCAACAGTTTTAACTACTGAACGCATGCTCAAATACATACTTAGTGAATCTATTGATATGTACGGTTTTGCTCGTATAAAGGCTTTCAGCACTGGGTTAGTCATTGCGTCGGCTGTGAAAGTTAACAACAATGTTTGTCTTATTGTGTGGCCCTGGCGGCCACCGGCTTGGTTTACTGCATGTAATAGTGATAGCTTGAGGAATGGCGTGCGTTACGGTGCTTACTCGCAGTTTAAGTGGATTGCAGTGCGTTGCACACAGATTAGATGGAGTCGTCGAGAAAAGATATTTAAATCACACGGGAGGTAATGATAGCGGAACCAGAGAAACTTTAATAAGCTGTAGTGCGTGCTGCGGCCGCCATTACAAGATCATAACCTGCTTGCTACTAATGAGTTTTGAATTAGTAGGTACCTTTTTATTAGGACATAGGTAAGTAAGTTTGTGAGGTAATGTAGTAGTACAAAATTGATAGAGTTTGTTAGCTGCTCTACCACAGAGGACTGGTGGTACCTACTTGTTGAAGGAGGGTAGAGCAGACGAGTCTGAGTGGAGTGAGTGTATCAAGTTCGCAAAATAGATGAACCTTCAAAAGAGGCAAGCAAAGACTGCATGCGGACGGCAGAGAATTCAGGTTGTGGTGTAATTCAGTAATTAGTCAAGGCCTAAATTTGATAGACTTATTGGTGCGTAGCACCACAGCCTACTGCCATATACTGCCATATCTACGTAGGTCTTTTTTTAGGTGGGATATCAACTAATGACTTCTCCCTTTCTTGGGTGGATCGGGCTTTCCCGCTCCGCTCAAGAACGGGTATCAGACTTTTACTGACTAAAACCCACCTAAGTTTCTTCTTTAACTTCAGAAGCAAACCCATGGCCCCTGTAGGCTTGAACCCTCCTTGAGGCGCGCATGGAGTACTACGCACCGTCAACGACTTGGGCTCAGTCTGGACAGCCAGATGGGGATTGTGTGGACCGCCCGCACGACTCGATGGAGCATACGGTAGAGGTATGCCCCGCTAGGGCGGAGTTAAACCATGCACACACCCGTCCCCACCGTACACACCACGCACCAGCATGTATCTGCCGTGCTGTGGACACGCCGCGCCGAGTCTTCGTGGAGGTGATCAGCGGCAATGACCTCTCGCGCCGGTCTCTGGTACAGGCCATGGTCCAGAGCTAAGAGGAATGGCAGGCAGTACGACAGCGGCGCCTGCAGACAGCACACAGCACTGCGCGTGACGTACCTTGTAGCGCGGCAGCTGCACGTCCATGTCCAGCAGCGCGTGCTGCAGGTGCGCCAGCAGCAGCCCCGCCAGCGCGCCCGGCACGTTGTACTGTACAGCAGCACACAGCACTGCGCGTGACGTACCTTGTAGCGCGGCAGCTGCACGTCCATGTCCAGCAGCGCGTGCTGCAGGTGCGCCAGCAGCAGCCCCGCCAGCGCGCCCGGCACGTTGTACTGTACAGCAGCACACAGCACTGCGCGTGACGTACCTTGTAGCGCGGCAGCTGCACGTCCATGTCCAGCAGCGCGTGCTGCAGGTGCGCCAGCAGCAGCCCCGCCAGCGCGCCCGGCACGTTGTACTGTACAGCAGCACACAGCACTGCGCGTGACGTACCTTGTAGCGCGGCAGCTGCACGTCCATGTCCAGCAGCGCGTGCTGCAGGTGCGCCAGCAGCAGCCCCGCCAGCGCGCCCGGCACGTTGTACTGTACAGCAGCACACAGCACTGCGCGTGACGTACCTTGTAGCGCGGCAGCTGCACGTCCATGTCCAGCAGCGCGTGCTGCAGGTGCGCCAGCAGCAGCCCCGCCAGCGCGCCCGGCACGTTGTACTGTACAGCAGCACACAGCACTGCGCGTGACGTACCTTGTAGCGCGGCAGCTGCACGTCCATGTCCAGCAGCGCGTGCTGCAGGTGCGCCAGCAGCAGCCCCGCCAGCGCGCCCGGCACGTTGTACTGTACAGCAGCACACAGCACTGCGCGTGACGTACCTTGTAGCGCGGCAGCTGCACGTCCATGTCCAGCAGCGCGTGCTGCAGGTGCGCCAGCAGCAGCCCCGCCAGCGCGCCCGGCACGTTGTACTGTACAGCAGCACACAGCACTGCGCGTGACGTACCTTGTAGCGCGGCAGCTGCACGTCCATGTCCAGCAGCGCGTGCTGCAGGTGCGCCAGCAGCAGCCCCGCCAGCGCGCCCGGCACGTTGTACTGTACAGCAGCACACAGCACTGCGCGTGACGTACCTTGTAGCGCGGCAGCTGCACGTCCATGTCCAGCAGCGCGTGCTGCAGGTGCGCCAGCAGCAGCCCCGCCAGCGCGCCCGGCACGTTGTACTGTACAGCAGCACACAGCACTGCGCGTGACGTACCTTGTAGCGCGGCAGCTGCACGTCCATGTCCAGCAGCGCGTGCTGCAGGTGCGCCAGCAGCAGCCCCGCCAGCGCGCCCGGCACGTTGTACTGTACAGCAGCACACAGCACTGCGCGTGACGTACCTTGTAGCGCGGCAGCTGCACGTCCATGTCCAGCAGCGCGTGCTGCAGGTGCGCCAGCAGCAGCCCCGCCAGCGCGCCCGGCACGTTGCCCAGCGGCGACTGGTACAGCACGTTGAATGACGATTCTCCTTTGTACGCCAGCCGCACCGATCTGCAAACGAGAAAATTTTTACACAAAGACCAAAGAAAAACCCCCGTACCTCCGTAACCCGAAAAATGGAAAGAGAAAAGACGCTGGAAGAAGCTAGTACAATATTTGTAAAGAAGCCTTATGAACTGACTCTGGGCGATGCATGACGTAGGTGGGCACGAGCTGCCAGGAGTAGGCGAGGCCGAAGAGCAGCGCCACGGACGCCAGCAGCAGCCCTGTCAGCACAGCCAGCGCCGCGCGCCGCCAGCGCCACAGCGCCAGCGTCAGCACCAGGCATAGCGCGTACAGCTGCATGTCGGCCGCCAGGTACCTGCCAGAACATAACAGTACTGAAGTTCACTACTTGACTCGTCTTTTATTAAACTCAGGGCCTGACTCTACTGTTACAAAGACAGCCTTTTGGTTTTCGGGGGGAAACCTTCAAAAGGCACCTGGACTTTTGGAGTAAAGATAAACAACCCCGTAGAAGGTGCTCCTTCTGCACATGGAAAAGGGCCCCGTGACGTCTAAAAGGACCACCCCGGAAACCGCTCTGAAGCTGCAGGGCACATCCCTGAGGTGATTGTGAAGGATCTCCCCTGTTCCTTGCTACGTACACAAACACGTGATTTAAAAACATAGTAAGAAGGGTTTTGGCGTTTTAGACGTCAGGCGATTGGATCTCTGAAGCCTCCTTCTGTGAGTTGTATCGGTCCTCTCATGATTCTGCTCGGCGGCCTCCTTCTGTACCATCACGATCTCACAGAAGGACGCCAATTACAAAGACCTAGCCTAGGAGTGAGGACGTCATTTGCTGCTATAAATAATGTTAAAAGTCTCACCAGGTCTGTATGAGGCACTTGTCGTCGGCCTGCAGGATGTTGTTGAGGTAGAGCAGGTGCGTCCACCACTTGCGGCGGCACACGGCGGCCTCGGAGGCCACGAGCGGCGCCCACATGGGGCCGCGGCCCAGGCGCTCCCACCACGACGCCGCGAACCACACCACCACCCAGTACGACGGGCTCACCCTGCGGAAGATGAAGGCACATCATAATTATGTATTTTGCAACATCAGATCAATATCGCATCAAATCAATATGGCATCATCATCCTCCTATCCTTTGGATGCCTTCTAGTTCCATACATTTTTTGCCGGCATTCAACAGTTACAGCTATTCCTTCACTTAGTCGCTTCACGCTACATTTCTTGACTTCCTGACTGACCTGATAATCCTGTTGACCATGGTCTCGACGAAGGTGGAGAAGGGCGGCACGCTCTCGCCGCGGCGCCGCTGCTGCAGCAGCTTGTGCGCCAGCAGGAACGACGACATGATGAAGAAGATCTGCACCACCAGCGTGCTGTTCGTCATCAGCACCACGTCCACTGAGCCTCGGATCTGCGGAGAACAATATAAGCTTTGGATTTTTTTCCTATGTATGCGGTCTTCCCGTTTGACTATAATTTGGGTGTCTTCAAGGCTAGAGTGAAAAGGTTCTTAGTAAACTAGTATGCGTCAACATCAACGATTGCGTCACTGCTTACCATCAGGTGGGACTGTAGTCAAGTACTTACTAGGTTATGCTATTAAAAAAAAGTATGGGAAATGCACCGGCACTGAACTAGAATCAATTGAATAAATTATTATGTAAACTTTTTCTCTGTACAGTGATTCGATAGTCTAGCCTGAGGGCATCCTATAAAATTTGCACTAAATTCTACCAAACTGCTCGTCATGTAGTAGAAACCTAGGAACGAACCTGCTCATAAATCTTGGTGTCGGTGAGGTAGGTCTGCGTGGTGATCCAGCAGACGTGCTCGATGATGACCACGAGCATGGTGAGCACGCGCAGCCCGTCGAACGAGGTGAGGTCGGTGCGCGACGAGCTCGGCGGCGGCGCGTGCAGCGCGCGCCAGCACGACGGGATGGACCACGACAGCGCCCATTCTGCTCCTGAGGAGTGGCGACCAAGTGAGTATGGGAAGGAAAATGATTTATCTCTTTTCTGAATGGTATGGCTATGCTAGTATATTATATTATCTGTGGTATGGCATATTATACTAGGCCAGAACCCTAACGCACTAGGTTTTGGTAATACAGATACTTTTTCTCTTTTATTGCCTGCCAGCTATGGGATTTCCCATGTTGGAACTCATTTTGGTTATCCAATGATTTCTCCCGCTCTAGACGGAGAAGTCATCGTCTGGGCCGAGTCCAAGTCGCGCGTTCCTCAATATCAGTAACCACTTAAGTCCTAGCAGGGCCAATGCTCGCTAGAGCCACCGAGATTTTCTTAAAACGAAACTCGTGGTTCTAGAACGCAAAGAGCAAATGAAGGGCTTAGGTGTGGTTACGTAACTAACATTCTGACACGCCCTCTTACATAAATATCCTATCCTGGGCTGTAATAATTATCAAGGTTTATAAGCATTTATTTTACGCGGCCCGAATATGCCAAAGTCGAGAGATTTTTATAAAGCATTGCCAATAAATCTATACAGGGGCTTCAAAAGTACCAAGAAAACATAAGGAACAGCGCAGCGATTGTGTCTCAATCTATATTTTTTGTGGTGGCTAGCAACGCGATTAGCGGCCGAATAACAAAGGTTGCAGCAATCACAGCGGCGCCGACTCGCCGCACCAGTCAAGCTGCCGCAGAAGTGCAACACGATTGAACAGGTTCTTGATGAATGCCAAAATAAACACATTTGTCTGCTGTGTAGGTAATGGGTTCTATCTCACGGCAAATAACGTTAACTAGGAATATGTTCACCGGAGGTGTGGCTAGGGTGCAATGTGGCCCTAACCTAGCCACGTAAAGCCAGTACTGACCTGCTACTAAGACATCGCCGACGTATAAAATGATACTAAGTTTAAACCGAGAGTACTATATTTTCCTTGGTGTGGTGTAACCTCGAACAAGAATCAGGTAGGTATATCAATTTAATCAATTTGGGGTAGGAATTCATCAAATAACTTCTGCTCTATTTGGAGTGAGAGAGCGGGACCCATTCCCTCTCGCCGCGGACCATGGCCTGAACCCGTACGGAAGAAAGGCCGGATGTAGTTTAGAATAAGGTAAAATATCTACTAAAAGCATGTGTTGATTGTAGTGAGCTTTCTGAGTGTCAATACTTTACTGCGCAGCCGCTGTCAGTGACCCGTGCGAATACGTTACGTAGCGTTATGCAATGCGGTTTACGCAAATTACGATTATTTGGAAAAAACATCGATTAATAAGACTTGGCATGAATTGGACACATGCGGTGTATTAGTTTTTATTTCTTAGTGCATTTAATAAAAAAGGTTTTACGGAGACCCAGGTTTCCTTCCAGGGTTCATCCAGGATTCCTCCAGCAACGCTTTAGAGCTCAAATACACGAGCGGCATGTTGCCAACGGCAGAGATAACAGCAGCCTGCCAACATGTCGATGGTAGCTGTTGACGCTCGGCGGCCGCCATCCTGTGCCGCCGATGCATCGACGGCTGCCGTCGTCCCGTGTCGACTTCTGCAGTTATCTCTGCCGTTGGCATGCCGCTCGTCTGATGGAACTCTCTGTGTGTGTGTGTGTGTGTGAGCGGCTTTGACAGTACCATACCTTTCTTGGCGTGGTCGGGCAGCACGATCTCGAGCGCGGTGCTGACGACGCTGAGCGCCAGCAGCACGGCCAGCAGCGCCACGAAGGCCTGCTCGCTGGCGGACAGGGGCGCCGGGGCGGCGCCGCGGCTGCAGTACTCCAGGCGCAGCAGCGACGCCGACAAGTTGTACGCCGCCGACGTCTGCGCGTTCACGCACGTCGCGAACCTGCCCAGCAGAACGTAAAGCAATCATCTCGATTATGGTGGTTTATTTCTTTGAGAGAGTTCGCAACGCCACTTATTATTCGTAACGTTTTAGTTAATAATCAAGAAGTCAATGGAGCGTATGATGGACTATATTTTTTTAAATTTTGTTAACTTAATTGGGACATTATCATTGCTCATACCCAATGCGAAACAAGACACAATAGTAAAACAATAACAGCGCGGTTGCATGAGACCGGTCGGGGATTCATGAATTAAAAGTACATGTTGAAAACAAATGGGTCACTAAAAAGGTTATGAATTTACATGTGGCTGGACGGAGAGGGAGAGGGAGGCCAAAGAAAAGATGGATGGATTGTGTCAGGACTGATATGAAAGAAAAGGAAGTTAGTGATAGCGTGACGAGTGAGACTCCAAATAATACGAGATAAGGGCAGGAAGATGATGATATTGGAAATAAACGGGTGGCAGTTCGAAATTACCAAGTGGGGCAAAATTATGTCGCTGATGATACCTTAGCGCATTGACAACTTGACATGTTTCACCAGTTTCTGGTCACTCTTTACAGTCCAGTAACAAGAGGCTTAAGGTAGGGGTCGTGATGGCTACTGTTGTGGTCTTTATTAATAGCTTCTCTTTGAGAAAGGACGAGGTTTGCACATGGAAATGTCACTGGTGGCAGAAATGTTGGAATATTGACATCGGTCAATTTCAGACTTGAAACCTTGGGATTGCAAGAAGCCGGGCTAGAGACGCGCCCGGAGAGAGGGTAGCGCCCCGAGTAACCACTTAAGTATCTTAATAAATCTAAGGCGCTACAAACATAGCGAAATATAACAAATTGAGAACATGCTTTAATAAATTTTCGTTAGTAGAATCTGTAACAAACATGATGTTACAAGTAACTGTAATGTGTAACACCGTGGTGTCCTTGTAGTGGGCCTGTGGGCCCGGCCCCAATACATAATTAGTTAAGTTAATTAAGAAAACCAACCGAAGTTACACTAAACACTTCTTAAGAGGTCATTAAAATTATGTAAATGAAACACTATTTAGCTCTTATGTAAACCTACTAATGTCTTTGAACATTGGAAGGACATCTAATCGCGGCCACACTGACCAGCAACCTACTCGTAATTGGAGCGAATTCTTAACTTTTTACTAGCAGTTACTATTGAAAGTAAAAGCTTCCATCCTACCAAAGATAAGCATCTTGTCACGCTAAGTGGGTGACACAATGCGACAGCAAGTTTTGTTTAACTACTTGGCAGCTAATCCGAACCGTATGCTATGCGTGGTGATACCCACGTCCAGACGGAGACGGGAGAGGGTACACATCAACAGGGTTGTGATGCAGTAGCGTTGATTGTGGTTGCAGTGGTGACTGGGTGGTCAGTACGTACCAGTCGCGCAGCTGGTCGTGCGGCAGCGCGTGCGCGCGTGCCGGCGCGTGCTGCGCGCAGGAGCGCGGCAGGCACAGCCCGCGGTGCAGCCGCGTGTGGTTGAAGACTAGTGGTCAGTACGTACCAGTCGCGCAGCTGGTCGTGCGGCAGCGCGTGCGCGCGTGCCGGCGCGTGCTGCGCGCAGGAGCGCGGCAGGCACAGCCCGCGGTGCAGCCGCGTGTGGTTGAAGACTAGTGGTCAGTACGTACCAGTCGCGCAGCTGGTCGTGCGGCAGCGCGTGCGCGCGTGCCGGCGCGTGCTGCGCGCAGGAGCGCGGCAGGCACAGCCCGCGGTGCAGCCGCGTGTGGTTGAAGACTAGTGCTCAGTACGTACCAGTCGCGCAGCTGGTCGTGCGGCAGCGCGTGCGCGCGTGCCGGCGCGTGCTGCGCGCAGGAGCGCGGCAGGCACAGCCCGCGGTGCAGCCGCGTGTGGTTGAAGACTAGTGCTCAGTACGTACCAGTCGCGCAGCTGGTCGTGCGGCAGCGCATGCGCGCGTGCCGGCGCGTGCTGCGCGCAGGAGCGCGGCAGGCACAGCCCGCGGTGCAGCCGCGTGTGGTTGAAGACTAGTGCTCAGTACGTACCAGTCGCGCAGCTGGTCGTGCGGCAGCGCGTGCGCGCGTGCCGGCGCGTGCTGCGCGCAGGAGCGCGGCAGGCACAGCCCCCGGTGCAGCCGCGTGTGGTTGAAGTTGTCCACTGAGTTCGCTGAGTAGCGCTGTCACACAAAAAACAGAAACATTATTAGTTATTTTCATTGATGGTAATCCTAAAGTTACCGAGTCATTCAAACTTATTAACGATTGAGAAGTGAGCGGCCGTTCACGATCGGGTCAGGGTACACAGATTACATTTCAGACTATGTAAGTTTGCTTACGAACGATCTCTAATAGGTACTCGTAACTGCGTATGTTATCAATTTTATTACGACAAAGACCAGTAAGGAATAACATTAGAGTATTCTGAAGAATTTTCCTTAGGTCACATTTTTAATAAGATAGCCAGCATTCATTTAAAACTGTCGTATCCTGCTTTACAAGTAATTTAACTAAATCATGTTAATTACAAACCCTTTTAGAGTTTCAAGCCAAATAGTTTAAAATAGTATAAATATGTGTGATTAGCATCGCGCAGGTGACGGGAGCTGATCTGTGGTGGTGGTGCTAATTAGCCTGAGCACTGGTCACCGAGAGCTGGTTGCTCAACGCATCGCGCCGGCTCGCGGCTCCTCGCGCCTGCACGCAGCGGTTGTGCAACGCACGGTGATGGTTGAGCAACCAGCGGGGAAGGTCAATAACATTGCCATAAGGTTGCATTTGTGTTTTATTGACAAAAGCTAGCTGAAGCAGTGCCAAACTTTGTTTACATCGCTAACAATTTTCTATTATTATGTCACAATGCTAGGCTTGACTTCCATTGATGTTGAAGTGAATACTAATAAGATTTAATTTCACTACAGATCAGTCAAACGGCCTTTTTTCTCTACATTGCCTTTGCGGTCGATGTCTACCTATCCGGATGCAGCATGCACAGACTTCTGTTTATTTTTTTATTAATCGACACCGAAACGAAGTAAATGAGTGCTAATATTATGCTTTTGTTTGATGTCGTTGTACATTTTAATCGCATAGTATATTGGTGAACGAAGTCCATCTACCATGCACCATCGATAGCAATCTAGTGGTATTTAGTAATGTCAATTCTTACAATTTAATTAAAACTGACATTTCTAATGCCAAATAATTAATTATCAGTACCGACTCTTGTTTGGGTCCACAGATCTACGCCGGACTGCTCAAGGTGAACTCCCGTGCTGCATGCCAGCGTGCACGTGAACGAGGGTCATTGACCCCTCCCCCTCCCTCCCCGGGCCCTACTGAGTACTTCTCTAAGGCCCTTTCACTGCAAGCCGCTCCCTTCGAAAAACTAATCAGTTCATAGCTTTAGTACCTATCTATAACCTACCTAAAACAATCTCGTTCTGAGGCTAATATTATGAAGATATTGACAATGTTTGTTGGTAAACGTAAATGTTTCTTGAAAAGGTAATGTGGAAATTGGTACTGATTCGATCGCGAACATTCTGTCTATGATCATCATCTGCCTAGCCTTTTCCCAACTGTATTGGGGTCGGCTTCCAGTCAAGCCGGATTTAGCTGAATACCAGTATTTTACGAGGAGCGGCTGCCTACCAGACCTCCACAACCCATTAACTGGGGTAACAACGGTACTTCATGGCAAGACTGGAGTCAGATTTACTGGCTTCTGACTATCCGTAACGACTGCCAAAGATCTCCAAATGACAGCCGGGACCAACGGCTTAACGTGCTTTCCGAGGCACGGAGGAAACACGTTATGTTAAGATGGTCACCCATCCGCAGACCAACTTAGGCAAGCGTTGCTTAACCTTGAAGATCGACCTGTGCGGCTGTTATTATCTAGCCACGAGCTCCTCAACATTCCGTCTATGATAATATTTGAAAAATGTCAATTACTTATACTTTCTAGAGTTACATGGAATAGGCAGAGCAAGGCTAGTCTCCAGCCGAGCTTACAGACTTGTTTTCGAACTTCTTTGCTCTTTGTGAACCATCGGCGTTTGATCATGAGATACGCGCGTCTTCGTTGTTCTAAAGCGATCAAATATGGGTATGGCATTTTTTCTGTATATGTCTTTCTAAAGAGCGATATAATTATTAGGACACTCAAATTACTTAATCCTTCAAAACATCATCTTCGGTATTTATGATTTTCAAAAAGCTTTTGACGAGGTGGATCACTACTTTACAAGCTTCTTCTTGGAAAAGCTTTCCTTTTACGGGATTCGTCGGATCTTACTGCATTGGTTGGTCTCATACATCATTAATATGACGCAAAATGTCGATATGGTTTGCTATAATTTTGAAACTGTTACTATAACTAAATAATGGAGGTTTTCAAGGATCCATATTAGGACCTTATCTTTTTACCCATATTTTTTTATGAATATTATGCAGAATTCCCTACGTAGTAGTCTGTGGATAAGTGTGGGTGTTGGAGTGTATTTTTTTTTTGTCTGTGGTTAAGATACAGTAGTTATATTTGTAAACCAATTAGTCAATGCCAGAAAAGAAGTTCAGGAATAGAACGTACGTTCCAAAGAATGTTTGCATTATGTTCAATGACCGAAATGTCGTCTGAACTTTATTTATTTAGAACGATCGTACTACAAAGGTTTGCGAAAGGCAAAATTGATCTAACGCCTGCACATGTGACCTTTACGCTATCTAAATGTTCTCTAACGAAGATGTAATAACGAGTTTGTGGAGACTGGCCCACATCGGCCACTTACACAAACTCTTGAGTGACCTCCGCCGGTGTGTGAACACTCTAGTGTATGGAGTGTTGGCACTATTGGCAGGACACTTACTCTTATAATAGGAGGCTTGTTGAGTGCGGTTTCACTTTTACAAGAGCTTATGTGCAAAACAACCAAGATCTCTATTTTGCTAATTGACACCTACTATCTAGGTAAATACTCTCTTAGTGTCAACGAAATAGAAAGATGAATATTTCCCATAGATGTAGCGTTTCACTGAGACTAACGATGTGTTTACAATGTAACATCATTGTAAAGATGTCAGCTTCTTCGCTTGAGGTCATCAGTCAAGTGCGAGTATGTCGTTGACGGGAACTTTGAATACAAAAAGATCCGAGTGAAAATGATTCGAACGGTGACAACTGTCAACATATAACAATGTTTGTGTTATGAAAGCTTGTCAAAAGGTCAAAGTTTAATAACCTACTTATATGTGAATAGTTTGCTCTGACCGCGCTTTTTGCTCGTGTAGATTGAATTTGTTATTACCTAACCAAAGTTTTGAAAGGAAAAGTGATTGATATTTTACATAAAAGTGTCAACAACAATAAATGTGCCTGTCGCGTTATTATTGTTTACACTTTTATTGAGACTTTTTTACGAACTACATATTTTTGTTACGTAATTCAATTTCTTGAGAAAGGTTTTTTTAATACGGTCTAATTGCTTGTTAAGGAGTTTGAATACAAAAATAAAATTAATTATGCCTTTGAAACAAAAAGAGTGTAATTAAAACCAGTTGTAATTTGTTACACAATAGTAAACAGCCTAGACTAGTAAGAGGATAATATATAATATGAACACATAAATTAGAATTTGAATAATAAAGTGGTCGGTAGAAATTGAAAGTGATGGTTAGTAGGCCACCGCCATCCACCGCCGAGCGCCCGCGCCCGCGCTAGCGCACTCGGAAGATATCAATACTTATAACTTAGGCACTTCACTACATATTTGTGGTTACGTGCGATTGCTCAAGGCTCAGCTCACGACATGTCGCCTTCTATACTTTAACATAGCATATACAAACACGTACAGATTATCACTGACTAAAGCCCATACGTTTTTCTTCGCTCTTTGCGTTCCAGGACTACGGTAATTCTTTCACGCAATTCCATCAGGCAATAGCCCTACTGAGCCCTTTCCATAGCATGATAGCATAGTCCAGCATTAGGGCTATTAGGATGCTGTTGGTGATGTTAATGTTACCTTGAATACTGAGACTTTTGCATCTGCGTGATAATGAAGGCAAGTTAAGCCGTTGTTTCCGGCTGTCATTATAAATATCGCAGTTGTATCCGGCTGCAGTAGAAGGCGATTTTAACATAGATGGGAATGTCTAGCCAGGGAGAAGATAAGGCTTACCTGCATGACGTCAAAGAGCGGGTGCGGGCGTTTCTCGGGCGTGATCTCGAAGGTGCCGACGCAGTAGGGCGCGCGCGCCGCCACGCAGCCCGGCCACGCGTCCAGCGCGAACAGCTGCGGCATGGAGTAGTACTGCTCATCTGTAACCAACGGTCCAACGTCAACTTTATCATCTCCTACAGTCGCAGCTATCTTGATCCCTGGTTAATCGGGATCGGCGTAGCGGGTTATCTCCTTCTGTTTTTGTGTTTCAGCTGTCAACTCAACATTAATTTATGTTCTTTTTAAGCAGAAAATATTTTTCAGGAATTAATAATCACGAAGAATCGAAACATGGAACATATTGGGTGTATGACCCAGCCAACCAAATAGGTACTAGAACAACATACATTTCTGAACATCATAGACTGCCCCAGTTGACAATGTACTAGGCAAGCATAGAGCGCTAGGCGGTTCCAATACAACCGTGGCCAGGCGCCAGGCGGCTGGCGGGTGCAGTGCCTGACATTGGCAATGCATCCTGCGATGCTATGATCAACACATTGTCATGGTAATCGCCCTTTGTCTACAACCGACACTCAATATGTAGATAAAAGTATTTCAATCTAATTATGGAAAACAATACCATGGTCTTGTCTACAGATATTATAAATTGCTATATGGAAATGAAATTTCTCAGTACTAGTCTGTCCACGGTTACTGCCAATAATAGATCATATTATCGGGTCCGAGTACGAGTGTATGAGACACATCTGGAGGGAAACCAGCACAATGTGTTGTTTCATGCCCTTTCACAAGCCGCTGTAACTCAGAATGTGGTAATAAGGCAAATATTCTACATTTCACTGTTTTGTTAATAACAACGAGTGCTAGGTGCGATGTGCGGCGATCGGGGACGCCTTACACAATGTAACGGTAGCGCCGCGCCGCCGCACTGACCGGCGCGCGGCCGTGTTGCGCGCAGCCCTACTTGCCAGCGTTAGGAAACGGAGCCCCAAATGCCTGCCCTGGCCACTGCCTGATGATACATGTTACGCACTTGAAGCATACTTAGTAAGCAGTACCACTGACCCTCACTATTAGTGCAATCTTACGCATATTACACGCATAGAGCATAGCATATGACTTAGTTTTTAAATCGACTAACGAAGTTATAGTTTCGTCACCAACACTTTAGTGTTTGCTTTCGTCTGTAGAAGGCGATTGATTTGATCTGTTGTGTAAGTTGTGATGACATCAAATATTTGTGGTTTAGTAATAATTTTCTATTGTTTATTTCGTTATGTTTATATTTAGTGTATGTCGCGTCACATTGAACATTCCCTGCAAGTCGACTTGAACTTTAGCTCGACGGGGTGACGTAGGTATCAATAAATCAATCTAGGTAATAAAATTATCCGCAGAACTTTATGACAACTACACTGAATCAAACTACGAAAATACTGTTTTAAACAAAATGGCATAGGTTGATCGGCGGCAGCGACCTCTCGAGCCAAGCCCTAGTACAGGCCATGGTCCGGAGTGAAAAGGAATGGCATGGCTCCTTTATTAGCTAAACCTCAAAAGTAATAATTCTCCTTCGAACACATTTCTGAAGGAAATTAATAATCAGTTACATTTTTCAGTTTGTAATTATAAACCTGCGTTGACCCCATTTTTGCTCTTATGGACCACCGAAATTAAGATATCTGCAAGAGAACCAGGGTTACTGACATAGCCCGAAGAATCGCCAAACTTAAGTGGCAGTGGGCAAGGGCCAAGGCACATTGCTCGTAGAACAGATAGTCGATGGGGACCGAAAAGTTCACGAGTAGAGACCACTATCTTGTAGGTATAGGTAGGGCGCGTTATTAAATTTAAGTTCTTAGTAAATAATTACACTTCTCTATGTAGGTATATAGTACAGACGTAGGTAAGTAAAGTTGTGGTTGAGAGTAAGGCAAAATTTTAATGTATATTGTTAATTGTGTTATTTTGTGTAGGTATTTTATTGTAATGTGTTTTTATTGTTACATGTAAACCAACATCTATATGGTGTGTACCTTTACCATAGATGTTACCAAATTTAAGTAATATTTGTATGCCGCTTACTGTGGCAGCACACGGAGAAACTTATATTTTTGTTACACCTAAAATGTACCTGTATACACAAATAAACTCTTTGACTTTGACTTGACTTTGACGTACCGGATTCAAGATTCAAAATTCATTTATTTGCTTAAACATGTGTGTTTAAGTACATAAAAACTGGCCAAGAGCGTGTCGGGCCACGCTCAGTGTAGGGTTCCGTAGTTTCCCGTCCGTCACAATTAGTGTACCCAATTTTTCAAAAACTGTTCGTCCCATCAAGTTCAAAATAATTTTCCTACAAAGTCTTTATAAAGTTCTACTTTCCAGATTTTTTTCATATTTTATAAACTTATGGTTCAAAAGTTAGAGGGGGGGGGGGGGGACACATTGTTTTTTACTGTCGGAGCGATTATTTCCGAAAATATTGGTATTATCAAAATATCATTTTAGTAAACCCCTATTCATTTTTGAATACCTATCCAATAATATATCACACGTTAGGGTTGAAATTTAAAAAAAAAACGCGTTTTACTTTACATGTAGGGGGCTACCCTAACAAAACATTTTTTTCCAATTTTCATTTTTGCACTTTGTCGGCGTTATTGACATACATACTGGTACCAAATTTCAGCTTTCTAGAGCTAACGGCCACAGAGATTAAGCGAGGATGGACGGACAGACATGGCGAAACTATAAGGGTTCCGTTTTTGCCATTTGGCTACGGAACCCTAAAAAGTGCATACAGGATGATGATACAAAAAAAAGTGCAGACATATTTATCACAACGTGACGTGCAAAATAGTTCAAAATTACAATAACAAAAATATAAATCAATAATAAAAAACAAAGTCACAATATCATTAAATGTCACAACTCAGAGCGATGAATTATATTAATCGCTGTTTAGGCATATTATGTTTAAGCACGATTAATAACTTGCCAGGCACTTTTAGATTTATTTTTTGATGTTTTAATGAAATAATTGTTTTGAACCTTTTTTGTCAGGTTTATTACCTTTTTAAACAGTTTGGAATAATTCTTGAAAGTGGGTTTATTATGAGTTGTCGGGTTTGATCTAAGTTGCCACAAAAGTTTCCTCTTCTTTCTACTACATTATTTTATTCCTTTGGACAACTATTTTGGTTTTTTTATTAGTTATATCAATTTTAAATCGTTTTTTTGGAAAGCATAGATTATATAGGTATCAATTGAAATATGTCAATAAATTTGTCATAAGCTATATCCGGATCATTGGTTTCACAGATTTCCGAAAAAGACAGGCTGCTAACATAATGTTTTTTAACTAAATTTTCAGTATTGTTGTCTCTTCTCGTCGTATACCTACCAGTAGTTTATAGTGTATAATGTTTGTACGGGGCAGTGAAGCAGCTGTGCTGTGTGGTCGGATAAGGCAAACTCCATGACATCAGTCTTACATGTCTTACCAAAATTATGGACAAAGCTATCTATACATGTTAGACTAGCCATGCGTGTGGGCTGTTTTAGTGCTAAAGTCTTCAAATTATAGCTATTTACTAGACATTCAAATGCGACAGAGTGACTAGTCTGTTTAATGACATCTATGTTAAAATTACCACACAATATAATATTCTTGTAGCACATTCGTAATATTTTTTGCAACAATATTTCTAATTTATTCATGCAATAGTCAACATTATTTACATTCGGCACTCTATAAATACAGATAACAATTATCTTATACTCAGTCAGTTCTATGGCACAGCATTCAAATATGCCCGGGGTTGACATGTTCGATATTTTAGGTAAATCTTTAGATTGTATACCATTTTTAACTAAGATACAGGCCCCTCCTCTCTTTTGCTGCTTTCTACAATAACAAGAATCCAAATGATGATTCGGTATATATAATTGGTTTTCGAAACCTTCCATAATAAAATGGTCTGTGATACATAATACATTTACATTAATTTGTTTTTCAGATAGCTCAGTCAAGCAAACAGTATGATTATTAGATTTATTTATCAAACCAGCAATATTTTGATACATTGTTTTAATATATTTATTCATTACTTAATTATCTTGACATTCGGTATGGGAACGAGTAACATTCGGGTTAATCAGTGTATAATTACGAGGGGTGATCCAAAAGTAATGATAATCGGATATTTGTAGGGCACGTAAAAATATGAAATATTTTTTTTTTGCTTCCTCATATATCCAGTACTTCATCATAAAAAAATCATAAAAATAGGCCACGATTACAGGGAGTTATATTCATTTGAGTACGAACAGTCGGAGAGTAAAAATCAAAATGGAGAAAAATTAAATCAGAGCTGTCATTAAGTACCTCTGTGTGAAAAAAAAATCTACCAAAGACATACAAAGTGACATAGTGGAAACATAAGGGAACTCTGCTCCTTCATATTCCACAGTTGCGCGCTGGTCAAAGGAGTCCAAGCTGGGTAGAACATCCACAGAAGATGAACATGGCGAGGGACGCCCACCCACGTCCCACACTGCAGAAAAAGTAAAAAAAGTCGAAGATATCGAATTTGCAGGTCAAAGATTGACCATAAAGCATGTAGTTAAGATCATAGGGATGTCATATGACAAGTGTTCAAAGAATCATTGCGAACAAACTGCATATGAAAAAGGTCTCTGAAAGTTGGGTGCCGAGAATGTTAACCGACGAGCACAAATCAAAACGTGTCGACATTTCGAGGGCGAATCTCGAAAAGTTCCAGACGGATCAGGATTTTTTTTGTCTCGTTTCTTGACTATGGATAAGACCTGGATCTACTATTTTGATCCAGAAATGAGACAAGAGTCTAAGACTTGGAAACGAGCCTCTTCCCGTCGCTGAAGAAATTCAATGAGTCAAGTTCGGCAGGAAAGGTTATGGCGTCCGTTTTATGGGATGCTGAAGGAATTATAATAGTGAAATACTTGGAAAAAGGAGCCACTATTATGGACTCTTACTACAAAGACCAAATAAGAAGATTGCGGCAGGTCATCCAAGAAAAAAAACGTCGCAAACTTCGAGTTAGAGTGTTGTTTCACCAAAACAACACACCGGCTCACAAGCCGCAGTTGCGATGGCTGCCATTCAAGAAACGAGATTCAAATTGCTTGAAAACCCACCCTATCCTCCAGACCTGGCACCCAGTGACTTATACCTCTTTTTTCAGCCCAAGAAACACCTCTGAGGCAAAAAAAATGACAATAATAACGAGGTGGTGACTATTATAGAGGCGTTTTTGGATGACTAAGCCAAAGATTTTTTTTCAAAGCGAATTGTGAATTTAAAAAAAAATGGACTAAATGTATTGACTTGCTAAGAGACTATATAGATAAATATAATTTGTTTATAGTTAAAATATCCTTATTTCATATTGATTATCATTACTTTTGGATCACCCCTAGTAGCATCAGTCACGAAATAAATCAGTACTTTCATTATTTACATTTGTATTAGTCTGAATTGTGGAATTATGGTAATAGTCTATGTCAATCTTAATATTTTCCATAAGTTTTCTATAAATATGTATAATTGCACTGTTTTTAACTGTACATGTAATGTCGGAAAACATGTCGAAGCTTAAATAAGAATTTGTGTCGAAATAGTAAGCTTATGATCCGCTATTTATTTCCTTATGTAATAGGTTATTAAATATCTCCACCTTAAAATTATATATAGGAGATCCCCGGATATAAGTAGGGCTACACACTATTACATTTGTATCAGATATATGCTTTACCGAATTCTTAATTGTCTCTACCATATGTAAGCAGTTTGAGGAAGTTTTTGGATCCTTTTCTCCCAATAAAATTATACAATAGTCATCTAGGCCGAAATTTAACAATTTTTATCGATATTGTTAAAAAGACGTTCAATACTACAGTTTGGAAACATGTAATGACAGTAAGTGGAGTTCTGTCCAAACGAGTCTTCTATGTCTTGAACTGCATTGCGTGATCCAATGTTGCTAAGGATACCGAGTTTGTTCTTCTCGAGACCAGATGAGTTAAAAGCAACAGGGGAGGTTGGTGGTCGCGGGAATCGGATGGATGCGAGACGCACAGACCGGACGTTAAGCCGACGCTTGTGGGAGGGCTATGTCCAGTAGTGGAGGTCTTTCGGCTCTAATGATGGACCACCAGTAGTCTGCGGACCACTGCCTAAGCTTAAGAACTTTCAGTTGGTTCCTATTTAAATTTCAGCAATCAATTAATCATTAGATCCCACAGCAGTTCGCTACAAGCATGTAAACTCTCAAGTCCTGAATGAACGGCGGAAACATTACGCAGCTGATAGTTACGTTAGCACACAATGCGGCATGAGTTGCGCAAAGAACGCGAGCACTCGCAATGCTGATGAGCTGAACTTGGCCGCGCATCCTTTGTGCCGCGGATGCGGGGTCAATGCTGCCGTACAACGTGCATTACGCAGGTCAGCTAATCTACATTATTTGATTAAAACTTTAATAAGGTGTTATGTTTTCAGGTGGTGAACAGTGCCAGCCAACCTGCTCTGTCACAACCGGGATTGGATTAATCTTCGTTGCTAAATCATGTTCTTTAGCGATAATTTTTTCTTTAATGTTTTCTTTTAAATATTATTCAAAAGACCAAAATAGATCGACAAGTAATATGAATAAAAGTCAATAAAAATTCAGAATATCATAAGATTATCTAACCCACAAATATAAATCAGCATTATACGTTATCTTCTAATAGACGCAGACAGATTATATAGAAAGCCAAATGATCCTTATTTACTTCCTCCTGAACCGAAGTAATACAGTACTAATCGAATTGAATTAATATCAATGAGTCAGAAAATAATGTTAGCCTACACTTTGTAACAGTGGGTAGGTAATTCATCAAAACCTATAAAAGTAATTTCGACAATATATAGAATAGGCAGCAACGTCCCGCTCGTGTGCTGACAAACAGCGACGAAAACAATTACGTATGAAGAGATAAACATGGCCTACATAGTCTCTCATCAGTGAACAATTCATATAATTGTGCTGTAAAATCTTAATAATATAGAACTACGAGAAATGTACACTGATGAAGCCCGTATCACTAAAGAAAGAGGAATATGGAAAAGCTCGTTAGATTTCAATCCATTCAACGCAAATGCCATTGAGAAAGTGACATTATTACACTTAGATAAAATGCACAAACGACGCTTTCCCGCAAACCGTTAGAAAATGTGTTTGAAGCTGTAAGTGCTCGCTGACGACTTTCTACCGAGCCGCCAGATACGCAGACACAGAGTTACATTGTGAAGTACAGTGCTCTCTTCACCTACAGATGAAAGTATAGTTTACCTAGACCTGCAGATAACTCGTAATTTTAGTTTAGAAACCTATCTTAACTGACATTCAAGAGGTAAAAGTGTTCATTTGTAGGAGGTAATAACTAGAGACTCTGCAGTTCTGGAACGCAAAAGGTAACTTGGGCTGGAGTACATAAACACGCAGGTTAACAAAGTTTTGACGGTCATGGAAGTAGTCAGCAAGAAACCGTAAACCGCAAACCAGGTGGAAAACCTAGAGCACAAAATTCAACCAGCAAAATGTCATTATTAAACCTATCAAAAGCTATCAGAAATCAAAGTGCAAACATCTACCTGGCCCCCTGAGTCCAAACAATTTGATATAAAATCTACTAGTAAGATTCTGGCAAGAATTAGAGAGCGATGTCGCTGCAAAAAGCTAGTAATGTAGAAGTCAAAATAGTAATGTAGAAGTAAAGTAGTAATATAGGTAATCATGTACATCAACCGATTGATCATTGAACAAACCATTAGGCATAGGCATTAACGTGCGTAAACATACAATCATCAAAGTCATTAACATAACAATATCAAGACCATCGTCAATATCAAAGTCACGAGGAAAGTTCGATGTAACCAATGTCAGGTCTCGTGTATCCAAATTGACACCACACACACCTAACAATACGAACGACGAAAGTCCGATCACGCAGCATCTATTAGCGCACCAAGGATGTTTACGACATAGGCAGATAGGAGTCTAGATAATATTTAGCTTAACATGTATGTGCTAATCGGTATTCAGGCCGCTTCACAATTTTCAATCGAGCTTGGACGTGATAATTAAGTCTAAAAGGATAAACGACTAAAGTCCAATCAATGACTTGGGCTGGCTGCTAATCTGGGCGGAAAAACTGAGCGCAATTTTGCTACTGCTTCGGAAAATATCACGCAAGCGTTTGCCGGGTTCATGATACGACGAGCTACTCGACTATAATATTATTAAAATCATTCGAATCCTGCTGCCTGCCAAATTTGATTCTGTATTTTAATAACAAATAACATCAGGACAATCAATCAAATCTTTTACCACGTTTTAAGTCCGAATAGAACGTACTGTGACTACATTTTCCTTAGACATTAAATTAGATATGAAAACTAGAATCGTACCAGGTAACTAGGTATTTATTTATAGTTTGCATTTACCTCAGCTGGGCCAAAACCTAAGTATTGACTAACGCAGATAGCATTTAGCACAAGTGACTGCTACAACGTACTCGCGACCAGTTTGCGCCAATCCTGTGGTATTCAGGCCTAACCCTTCGCCACGTAACGACAACTGCTACACTTACTAAACCTAAGCGATGATGTATTTCCTTATTTCTATCTTGATGTGCGAGGTTGATATCTTAGATATAAGGTAATAATGCAAGATAATATAATTATAGTTTGGAATGAAGTACCCCAGCTAATGGGTTGTGGAGGTCTGGTAGGCAGCTGACTCCAATATAGTTGGGAAAATGCTAGGATCTACCTAGTCTTTTCCCAACTGTATTGGGGTCGAGTCGGGTATTGATGATGATGAATATAGGTAATTATAGTATACTAAGCTTTTAGGCAGATTGATTAACCTCCTTCTGCGAAGCGTTATCTAATATGAACGTAGGAGACGATGGAAAGCGCGAGAAGGACACAAATCCGACGACCCGATCCACCGCCGGCGGTCGGAAGCGGACGGCCAGCAATGTGTAGCTCGCCGTTCGATAAGATCCAAGCTGGATCGACAGCGTGTCGTGTTGCACGCATGCTACCCTCACCTAAAACAAGCCATTCTGGCCCTAGGAATCTAATCTAGTTTAAGGCGTCCCCTAGGGAATAATATAATTTGAACATCAAACCATTTGAAAAAAATATATACTTATCAAGAGAATTAAAATGTATGTATATCAAATAACTTTAATTTCCGAAGTCGGTGTTATTTAATAGTTTGGTCTCTTCGTTATTTAACACCGACTACCCTCCCTAAGGTTGACTGGTAGAAAATGCCTAAGGTAAGGCATTAAGTCCGCCTCTGTACTTATACGTGCATAAAGCATTTAATAAATAAATAAATAAATAAGTTACCATATTATAGTTATTTTGTACTTTAAGTATAGTGTTTTTTTTTAACATTGATGTCGATTGTACACTTTTTACTAGTGGTATCCCCCTCCTCCTGCCCCTCTGATACTTCCTTTGCTCATTCATGGACTACGCGTAAAGACAAAGCAATTTTACGTGCGACGACATTCCTGCATGTCCTAAGAGGAGTTCCGTTCCATAATTTCGACATTGATATCATCAGGTTATAATCAAATTTCTATGGGACCTACGGGAGTATCATCATTCAACAAAAAAAAAAACACTACTGATCGAAAATCGGTGAACATACATGGAAAAATAAATAAATATCCTTTTTGAAGTCGTTTAAAACTAGAAGCACATTTAACGATTATAAAATCCAATAAAATCAGCCTTTTACATTAACTAAGACTGATTAATCAAAAATTTTTATACTTAATAGAATTTATAAAATAGATATCAACTCAACGTTAATACCAAATAATGAGATATATTTCAACAAAATACCTCTTGGTTAACTAGTGCGGCGTGTAACGAAACCATAGCGCGATTGAGGAACGGCGTCTGAAAGCACAACGCCATCTATCGAGCTCGGAGGAACTAATCAGGGGCATTTTTTTGGGGTATCATTTAAGCTGTCGCCAATTTAATTCGTTTTGTGTCTCCTAAATAATAGCTTTGTCCTCAAAATAGTAGATTTGTCGCCAAAATGTAGGCACCAAACAACGTAAAATCAATTCTCCAATAAATCATCTAAAATCATGAAGATATAGGATCTAGTACCAAATAATTGTTTTTGTACATATTATAATAGGTTTGTCCTAATAAGCATTTAAGCAAACTAATTGAAAGAGATCACCAAGTGTGTTACTACAAAATTTCATAAAGTTCCAAAAAAAATAATTGTTGTCGTCATCATCGTTTCAACCAAAAGAGTCTACTACTTAGTATAGTATATTATAACGGGCTGGTATCCGCAACTCCCTACAGCGTATTTTGCGTATGGGTGAGACAAAAGTGTTATTCGATCCACCCCAGCTCCTCAAGAAAGACCAGCAGCGCCTTCCCGGGCGCCGGTCGTTATGGTTTTTTTTTTTCTTTCGTTAGGGGAATCATCAGAATGACTTCTCCCACTCTAGGGCGGAGCGGGAAGGCGTGTCAGACTCTTACTGACTAAACCCCTACCCTGTTCCTTCGTTGCCTTCGATCTGCTGGACACGGTGACAAGCTTTTCAATTTTCCGTGTTCCCCAGAGGCTTCGGTCCTACCAGGCCCCTACAGTTTGCTGACATCTCGTGGCATCGTATGATCATCGTAGGTAGTTACGAGTACCTATCACACATCATTGAGGATGGAAAGCGCGCCAATTTGTCTCCGCCTCTTTGAACATATTTTCAACAAAATTATAGATTGATGTATTAAATTGGTAAGGAATACTATTACTTTAATAACCGAACGAAATAAAATGTAACTACTTTATTGGTGACAAAATAACAAATAACAAGGAGTTACAGTTAGGGATTGATAATTAATCGATTTATTTGGCGACAGAACTACCATTTTGGCGACAGATCTACAATTTTGGCGACAGATCTACCAGTTTGGCGACAGATCTACCATTCTGAGCACAAAGCTATTAATTTTGTAATAAAACTATTATTATAAGAACGAAGTTTTATTTTATTGGTGATCCATCTCTTATTTTTTGATAATTCATACCTGGATACACTTTTTGTTTATCTGAGAACGAAAATATTTCGTGGCGATAGATCTATTAATTAGGTAATACAACTTGATGACAAATATAAAGTTTGGTGACAGAAGATATATTCCCCATTTTTTTGTAAGACAAACCGCGGATGCACGAATTTATATAAGTACCATAGATGGCAAATTATTAAGGACAGTATTCATAGATATGTAATTTCTGATTACATACAATTTAATTTAAACAAGACTGGACAGTGGGCACTAACCAAAAAAGGGAAGTTTTTTTTTATATCTACTCAAAATCTGCAAACTGAAAAATCTGCACCACTCCGAATATTAAACTAACTACAAACTGGACACTAGTTTGATACAAAGCTTTCCGAAATTACGACCGTTATTAGGTACAATGAGTTAAAATTTCCAACTCAACTACAACCCTGTCCAGAGTTGGTTTCATGGAGGAGTCCGGAAGAGTACCGCCATGCACTAAAATGCTCATAAATCTATTTATAGTTACAAATCGTTATTTTCTGTAAATAGTATGTTAAGCTGCATTGTTTACTCTTAAGAAAGTGACTCCGTCCTACTGCTGGTTGGTAGTTGCGGAAGTTTTCAACACCAGTGTGTGAAGTTAGTTATTTGACTAACTGTGGCGGGTTCTAGGTCGGGCCGGGGTCGAGGAAATTAGGCGAGATCTAACACTAACAGAAGTAATTACTTAGCTATACTTTTAATTACATTAAAACTGTTTTCTACTGTTGTATCATCGGAATTAGAGGACAATTATTGTTCAGTAAAAACTAGAAACATTTTCAGTGACTTTTCCAAGTCTTGAGCATTCTTATATCTCCTGAGAAAGCAGTGTCTCCAGTTATTTGTGCGTCAAGTTCCACACAGTTATTTGTATTATCTAATAATCTGCACTATAAGAATAGCTTCATTTGGTGGACAATTTTAAGTTTAAAATAATTATTATTTGACTTTGTCTACTATAAGTATATTGTGTGTAAGTATGATTAATTTTAACGTCTAGGTACTAATATTACCTCCTAGCAGGGCTATTACCACCACACTTACATTGTAAAATCTAGAAAATTCATATGAATATGAGTAAACTTAAACAAGATTTACGATTAAATAAATGTACGCAGCTAGAATTTCAAGACTCTTAATTTGCTAAGGCATTTTGATAAATGTTTATTTGCGGGTTGAGTTCGGTCAAGGCGGTTTATCCAGAGCGGAGTCGATTTCCAGAATTATCAGTTTATAGTAGCAAGGAGGAAAGTGTCAAGAAAAAAATTCAGTAATTGTAAAACAGTCCTATTCGAACCCTAGGTTAGCAAGATCAAAATCAATTGAAATTAGCTCTAGAAACCCAGTGGAATGCACCGAATTTCAAAGTAAACGATAAATGGCTATAAGTGATACTGATATTAATTATTTTGCACGTCAATTTTTCGTTGATTTAAACTAGATGCTAGTGTTCCCTAGCTGACTACCCTGAGAAGAAACACCGAAACAAACTCAGGGGTGAAAGCCTCTATTAAAGTCCGTATAGCTTAAATGAGAATCATGCCGATTGGAGACTAAAATGGGCTTTTGAGGAAAGTACCTCACAGATTTGAGGGGGCTCGTTTAGACAGTGCAAGTATTTTTAAGTATGCGTGTAGCTCAACTCAGGTACACTAGGAACTCAACGATTTGACGAACAGTAGGTACCAAAGAAGAACTTTTGGGTAGGCCGCATAAAATTCCACTCTTTTTCCCGCGTCACAGGAAGTGGTCCTAAAGCCATCAGCTGGCTCACATTCAGACTTCGAAAAACTACTGAGAAATTTCTAGAAGGGAAAACTGATATCATTTCCAGGCCTTCACGCAAATTACACACTGCGTCCCCTACAGCGAACGAGGTAGAACGAGTACGTACCTACTACAAAATAGAAATAACTTAACACAACCATTAATCAGCCTGCTGTTGAACGGTACTACCTCAAAATATACACCACTGGTATTTTTTTTAATGTGGGACAATATCAAAATGACTTCTCCCACTCTGGGTGGAGCGGGAGGGTGTGTCAGACTTCTACTGACTAAAACCCACTTCTGATTCTTTTTTGCCCTCATTCCAGCCTAGGGTCCCGGGGTTCTCACTAAAACATTGGATTGGGATAAGATTAAGCCAAGACCTTTCTAAAAGCCGACCTATAAATATTTGGATGGGAATTATAATAATATTTTTGAAAATCTGTGGATAGATATGTCTCCTGAAAATTAATTTCTAAGCCCCCGAAATTAGGAGCCAAAGTCTCTTCGACATGGATCCTTCAAACCTCCAAAGCACAGCTTTCTGAAACCTTTCACCCACACAACAAGGAGTTATCCTCTGAATCACTGCACACAACACAAGTAAACTATATGATGTTGTTGGTAGCGTACCGCTCAGGTCGAAGATAATGTCGCTGGCGGCGGCGGCGGCGAGCAGCGCGAGCGCGCACAGCGCGTGCGCGTGCGTCGGAGCCATGGTGCGCGCGGACTGCCGGCGCGCGCGCGCTCGCCTTTCGCCCGGGAGGGATGCCGCCACCGGCCGGTCGTCACTGACGCCGGGGTTAGCTAATGTTTGAGCAGGTGATGACATGCCTCATGACTGATGAGAGCAGAAGACAAGTATAGCGCTGAGAAATTATAGGGATCCTATTTTTGAAAGGTTCAATGGTTTCTTTAATACAAAACATGTCATTTATATTTAAAATGGAAAAACTGACTGACTGTCGTACGAGTAAGTAACTAGCGAGTGTAGAAACATGAATCTAAGAGCTATGCCTATACCTTTTATGATGTAGGCGAGCACTTAGAGAAGATATCCTAAAATTCAGCCCCTAAGGGCATGAAATGGTGGTTCAAAGTTTGTGTAGAGAACCTACTCTTACGCGGGTAAAGCCGCTGGTGGAAGCTGGTAATATTTTATAACCCTTTATTATCCGAAAAATTTGGCAAGTGTGTTGTTATCGCTATGAAACTCTTGCCATACGGATGGCTACAGAAGCAGCTGTAAGCTTTTCGAGTACAGTGCACTTAGCCACAAAGAGGATGCAGCAGGTATCTTTGTGAAACAGCGCATATACACCAAATAGAAAGCCAAAGAGAAGAAATAGCTGTTGTTCTAAATCTGTTGCTGCTTCATTATCAACAATATTACGCTCCATATAATGAGATCTCATTAGGTACACATTGCATCACTGCTTACCATCAGGGATTATCGCAGTCAAGCACTAGTTTATATTATTTAAAACAATAGTACCTAGAATAGAATAGAATAAACTTTATTGTATACCAAAAAGTAACGGTATAGTTTATACAATAACTTAAATAATACAATGGGTACAATGGCGGTCTTATCGCTGACAGCGATATCCACCAGAAAACCTTAGTCTACCTTACCTTGCTGTACCAATACACAACCATCATTCCCTAAGCAGCAGCAATGCTTGTGTAAAAACACTCGTTTCTATGTAAGGCCGGGTGTTCGGCAACCGTGGTTGCAGTCGCAGTCGCTAGACAACCGGTCCGGCGTGGAAGGTCGACCGTTGCCCCAGCGGCACTGGGTCATTCGGCTATTTATAGCCGTTAGATGCAACGGCGGCAGTTTTGGGCATATGCCGAAACTGAGGCAGGAAGTACCTTACAGTTATTAGATGCTGTTAGGTGGCTTCGCCGAGAGAACCGTGTAGGTTGTCACCTACAGGGTTCTCTTAGGACGCACTAAGGGAACATTCTGTTGGGACAAAATGTATCGTATGTGCTAAACCTAGGACATAGTCTACCAGTGTGCCAATGCCATTCCATCTAAGTGCATTCAAAAGTTGGAGCGTGAAGAAGTAACAAACATACACGCTTAAACTCAAAAACTGTGAAACTGTGTAGCATGTAAGTTATAGTTAGGAAAAGTTTATAATAACTTACTTTGTCGCATTAGATTTAAGTAAGTATATGTATCTGTAATGGCAAAGGAAACGTGATAAATAAATAAACTTTCGCCTTTATTAATTAGAGTGATAGTGTGATTAAAAGAGTAATCAAACCACCGTGTAGCTGGCTGTCTGATTGAAAAACGTGCGTTTCGCCACGGTAGATAGGTACATGGTGGAAAGCCAACTCATACAAACAAAACGCTTTGGAAACAGTCATCGTGCGTACAGCTAAGGACAGGCATTAGCTGCCGGAGTCCGTGTTTCCTGATGTCTGCAATCGGACCTAGTTAGGAGTCTTGAAGTCAATATTTAATCATCGCTTACCATTAGATGAGATAGTGGTCAAGCGCGAGTCAGCAAAGTGTAAAAGAAGACGTTGCCTTTAATAATCCGGTTTAGACAGATTGAAACGCGACAATGTATGTAATTATAACAATTTTAGTTGTACGCCATGATTAAAGACACAATTCCGTACAATGCACGTTTATAACACCACGTGCAGATTGATTGTAAAATATAGATTATCCGCAGATATACTAGATCTATGTGTTCAGGCACCAAGCGGTGATACGACACAACGAGCTATACAAAGCCTTAGTTAATAAATAATGTGGGTTTGCGGACGGTTAGCTATGGGTAGCTCGTCGTCCGGCCGATCGGTAACCGTCCGGACCGAGCCCAAGACTTACTTTATTAAAATCCTCTTCGTTATTGAATTCTGTATTGACGCATGAGGTCAAGTATATTAATTTTCCTCACTCTTGACAAACTGTCTCAGCATCTACTTCTCGACATAGTTCTCAAACGGGTTCCCTACTTGTCTTCGAAACTTGATGGTTCGATTTATATTATATCGAACACGGTATGTCGATAATTCAGTTGTACGATGTTTTACTGCATCGATGATTTATTGGTGCGATGTAACGTTTGTGCGAAAAATCCTGTTGCGAAAAACCTTACACCGATTGTTCATTAGTTCGGTAATTTTTTATTGTACCTATGTCGGTTCGAAACGCCTACTGTTCCTTGACATTCAATATTAGATCTTATTTAAGAACTTATTTTCCATTCGAGACGATAAGGAACGACATTTAGATGCTAGCCAATTACCGGATACCCTCAAAAGTCCAAAATTTTCATACCTCAAACGTCTACTTTTTTAGTTGCTTTATTTTCCTATTTTTTTTAAAATAAAAGATATTTATTTCCTTATCGTCTTTCTAAAGTTCTTATCTAATATTGAATGTCAAGGAACAGTAGGCGTTTCGAACCGACATAGGTACAATAAAAAATTACCGAACTAATGAACAATCGGTGTAAGGTTTTTCGCAACAGGATTTTTCGCACAAACGTTACATCGCACCAATAAATCATCGATGCAGTAAAACATCGTACAACTGAATTATCGACATACCGTGTTCGATATAATATAAATCGAACCATCAAGTTTCGAAGACAAGTAGGGAACCCTTCTCAAACAGACTGACTACAGATGAATCCGTTCTCATTATTTCTGGAGCATTTCTAAACGTGGTTCTATTGTCTATCCGGCAGAGTGACACTCGACAAGGTTGCTCCACTTGTGAGCAGTGTTAATGATGGTTCACGTGACAAAGAGCGTCCGTGGGAGGCTCGTCACGTTGTCACGGTCTCAGCCTTGCTGTCAGACGAGAGATGCTGCCCCACTTGTAGGTACTGATTGATGGTGGTTGTCAGCTCATACTGGATGGAATGATCATTGTGATGGCAGATGGAGATGTCGCAAAATAGGAGCGAAAGAGATTGCAGCAACCAATGGGGTAGATGCAATTTGTACGTTTCGTTACACTAGCCTTTTCAATAATGAGATCACTGTGATTTCTTGTAGGTATATAGTATGTTTCATTTTGACAGTCTTACAGTAACACTTTAGTAATATTTTCTTTTTCAGTAATATTTTCCTCAATTGTGTTATGGGGACTATTCGGGCTGTTCAATAAAACCACTCGTTTTGGGAATGGAGATGAATATATTTCCCAAATTAATATTTTTATATTCAGTTTTTCTAGTAAGTCAATATGACATGACATGTGTCAATTGTCTCTGACTTCCACACAAAGAGTACTATATACAAACAGGTTCCCACAGTATCCCCCTTCAAGAAAACCGTACATGTTTTGTAGGTTTAACGATCCTGCCGGAACGGGTAACGTATGGGTTTTCCTCGACGTCTTCTTCTGTGGCCGCTGGCAGAATGTGGGCAGGTTTTAGTCGATCTAATGATACCACTGATTCTCGGTTGGGCAGGCGTATTTTGAAATACTTGTCGTGTTTCTCAATAACTTCGTAGGGACCTTCGTACGGCGGCGTTAATGACTTTTTTGCACAGTCTACACGTAAAAATACATGAGTGCATGTCGACAGCTGCAGCTTCGGTACAAAGGTAGTGCGTTGTTGTGGAGCGGGTGCACGTGCGCAGGACTCATTAAGCGATGCCATTGATTGAGTTAGATGACGTAAAAATAACGGGTCTTCATTATCTATCATCGCAGGTACAAAAACATCTGCAGGTAACCTTAATGAAGTGCCATAAATCATCGTAGCGGGACTGTAGTTCGTCTCCTTATGAATGGCCGTGCGTATTCCAAATAGTACCGTCGATAGTTGTTGAGCCCATTGTTGTTTATTCCCTCTTGCGGTTAATGCTGTCTTGAGAGTGCGATGAAATCTTTCTACGAGACCGTTTGATTGCGGATGGTAGGCAGTAGTGCGGATCCTTGATATACCCAGTTTGTTCATTAGTTTATGAAATAGTGATGATTCAAACTGTCGTCCTTGATCCGTAGAAATACGCAGTGGGCAACCGAAGCGAGTGATCCATGTATCGTATAAGACTCGAGCGACGGTTTCCGCGCTTATGTCACTGACTGGCACTGCCTCAGGCCATCTAGAGTATCGATCGACAATTGTAACCAAATAACGGTATCCTTCTGATGGAGTGAGTGGTCCAGTAATGTCAACATGTATGTGTTCAAATCTTCTGGACTCGGGAAACTGTATGAATGGAGTTTTCGTATGCCGATGTATCTTAACTCGTTGACACGGAACGCAGCATCGCGTCCATTCAGAAACATCTCTGTTCATTGCTGGCCAGAAATATTTCTCGGCAATCATTTTTCTGGTTGTTCGGATACCGGGATGACTCATTTCGTGTAATGCTTTGAAGGCAGTTTCACGAAAAGATTTCGGTAAATAAGGACGTGGTGTTTTAGTTGTGTTCTCGCAGTAGATTTGTTTCTTTATTCCAGGCAATGATATCTTGATAAAGTGGAGATTGTCTTGCTTCATTAAGTCCGTCAAATCTTTGTCTTGCATTTGTTCGTCTGCCAGATTATTGAAATCAATGACGGAAGGACAGTCAATGGCAGTTATGCGAGATAGTGCGTCCGCAACTACGTTGTCCCTTCCGTGTATATACTCAATCTTGCTGCAAAATTGACTGATAAAATGGAGTTGCCTTTCCCGTTTTGGAGTGTCACTTGCGTTTGCTGATTTGGCCATGGCGTAGGCCAGAGGCTTGTGGTCCGTATACACGACGACATCATTTCCTTCGATCAATCTTCTAAAATGTTTGACAGCCATGTAGACAGCTAGTAACTCGCGATCGTACACGCTGTATCTTGATTGGGTATCGCTGAGCTTCTTCGAGAAGAAAGATAATGGTTTCCAAATGTTGTTTATTTTTTGATGTAGGACTGCTCCTACACTTAGGTTTGAGGCGTCTGTCATGATGCATAGCGGCGCACCTTGTACAGGGTGTGTTAATTGCACAGCTTCCATTATGCTTTGACAGCATTTATTGAAAGCGTCGTCTAATGTCTGGTTCCAGATGACAGGCGTTTTATCGTTCTTCTTTTTATTATGAAGGAGCTTATTCAATTCTATTTGAGTTTCAGCTTGCTTAGGTAAACAATCGTGGTAGAAATTAAGCATTCCTAGGAAACGTCGAAGATCTTGAATATTTTCTGGTTTTGGGTAGTTTGAGATTGCTTGAATGCGCTCAGAAGTAGGCGTGATACCGTTTTCTGTTACTTCGTAACCCAGGAAGTTTAGCTTCTTTTGACCGAATAGGCACTTTTCTAAGTTGATTCCTATTCCGTAATCCGACAGACGTTTCAAAACCAGTCGCAAATGTTTTTCATGCTCATCTGGGGTTTTAGAGTAGATGAGTATATCATCAATAAAGCAGTAGCAGCAGTAATCCAGGTTTCTCAAGACTTCATGCATAAATCGCTGAAAGGTCTGTGGCGCGTTTCGTAAACCAAATGGCATACAACGAAACTCAAAAAGACCGAATGGTGTCGTTATTGCCGTCTTTTGTATGTCGTTTTCAGCAATCGGTATCCAAAAAAATGCCTTTTTCAGGTCGATTTTCGAGTATATCTTCATGCCATTTAATTGATAGGTGAAGTCTTGAAGCCTTGGTATTGGATAGCGGTCTGGAAGCGTTACTGTGTTCAGGCGACGATAATCCCCGCATATGCGAAGGCTGCCATCTTTTTTTGATACAACGTGCATCGGGCTGGCCCACGGACTTTTGGATGGTTGACAAATGCCCATTGACATCATTGCTTGAAACTCGGCTTTGGCTGCGTTGTATTTAATTGGCGGCAATGGACGGGGTCTTGCAAAGAGTGGGGGGCCGGTAGTCTCGATATGATGCTTCACATTATGCTTGATTTCCTTCGTAGGTGTCATAGGTTTTAGGACTTCAGCGAATTCTTTGAGAAGTGCATGGTAACGGTGTCCTGGTTCGATTACATATAGTGTTGTATCTTGTGTAGTATTTACCGTCATAGTGTTGATTGAAAGATCAGTCAAACTGTCAACTAGTTTCTTGTTGTGTAAGTCCACAAGAAGTTGGTGGTGCTTAAGGAAGTCCGCACCAAGTATTGACGTCTTTACATCCGCTATTATAAAAGTCCACTTGAAGTTGCGTCGGAGTCCAAGATTTAGTTGCATAGTTTTTTCCCCATATGTTTTAATCGGTGTACTGTTTGCGGCGAATAATTTAAAAGGTGTTACTATCGGTGTTCGCTTAGTTTTTACGGCTAGCACCGATAGATCTGCACCAGTGTCGACCAGAAATCGTTCTCTTGTATTTCTATCGATTATACATAGGCGGTTATTCATTTTTGCTACACCGACGCCCGCCACAGTCGATGTGGTCTTTAGTTTTCCGACGACTTCCTTGCACATGGTGGTTCACACTTTCTAGCTCTGTCTCCGAATCGGCGATGGTAAAAACACTCCCAGTCTGGGTCTCCTGGTTTCCTTCCTGACACTGTTCTTGAGCGCGACCGTGATCTTGGACGGAGGTTGCTGCGAGGAAATGGGCGACGATGACTCATGTTCTCCTGTCTCATTGCGGCAATTTCAAGAGTCAACTTCTCAAGTTGTTTTGTCAGTACTTGAATCTGAATATCTGCTCCGGTACTGGTGCTTGGAGCAGGTGTAGATTGGCTGACCTCCGCGACAGTATGTTCTGTATGCTCCATCATCTTATCCGCCATCATCGCTTGGGTATCGAGTGGAGATTCCGTGTTAACGGATAGTACGGCACGGACTTGGGAAGGTAAGTGGCCCATCCATAAAATTTTAAGCGCGTTATCTGGTACTTTTTCTCCAGCCAGCTCTCGCATCACCCTAAGGAGCTGTGAAGGCTTCTGATCTCCTAATTCTAGTCCGCTCAAAAGCTTTTGGAATTGACGGGATTCGGACTCTTCGTACACCGACAGCAAACGATTCTTCAGGGCAATATATCTTCCTAACTCGGGTGGTTTCCAGATGATGTCACTTATCTGTTCGATGTCTTGCCTCTCCAGAACTGCAATGACCAAGTTGTATTTTTGTTCATCGCTGGTCTTGTATGGTGATATCACGGCTTCAAATTGAGCGAACCATAGCCTTGGTTGTGCTCGCCAGAATTGTGGGATCTTAGCTTGCAGTGCAATAGCAGAGACTTCTTTTTCACACTTATCTGACACGGCGTCGTCAAAATGTTCCATGACTAATCACGTCTGTTGGGTATCGAGACTGCGCTAAATCACGTCGGTTGGGTATCGAGACTGCGCTAAATCACGTCGGGGTCACCAGATATGGGGACTATTCGGGCTGTTCAATAAAACCACTCGTTTTGGGAATGGAGATGAATATATTTCCCAAATTAATATTTTTATATTCAGTTTTTCTAGTAAGTCAATATGACATGACATGTGTCAATTGTCTCTGACTTCCACACAAAGAGTACTATATACAAACAGGTTCCCACAGTGTGATATATTGAATGTTGGAAATTGGAGACCGCTCCCCGGGGGTAATTTGATAAAATCATTGTTTAATTCAGTGTATTTATAAAATATTTCCTTCTTGTTATAAAACACAGATGTGACATGATGCAATCTTCGCTGTGCCACGGTCTTCAAACCATAATATTTTAAAGTTATTAAATTCAATTGAATTAAAAAAATAATAATATAAATTACTAGGTATATATGTATAATAATAAATTATTAAATAAGTACCTAGATAGAAGATAATTCTTCCAATCCTAGTCTTAGGTTATAATAACAGACGCTCAGCATCGGTCGTTGTGGTGACGCTTGGGGGAGGCCTATGTCCAGCCGAGGACGTCTTTGGGCTGAGATGATGATGATGATGAAACCGAGCTCAGCCAACTGACTGTCAATAGCAGGATATCACACCTCTTCTGAAAAGGGAAGGCCGAGCTCACTTTTCACACTCAGTCACTTATAAAATAAGAAAAATAAGAATCCATACAATTCTGTCTGTTACTGAAGTAATTGAGTGCACATTGCACGGCAGTGCCCCGCGGATGATGACAGGATCCATACACCCAGGGTACGACATGGCTAAAAAGCATGACTTGTTTAAATACCTACAGCACCATACCTTTAAGAGCTTTTTTTTAGGTGGAATATCATCAATAAGACTTCTCTCGCGCTGGGCGAAGGAGGAGGGAGGAGTTTGATTTTTAGTGATAAAACCCATTCTTGTCCCTTCTTTGCCGACATTCCAGGGTCCCGGGATTTGGTTCACCCAGGGCCCCAGTAGGCATCGACCCTGCCGTGCACGGTGCACCTACAGTTTGCTGACACTGTCTCCTTGAAGCAAGTGGAACAATACGCGCCGTCGACGACATGGGCTTGGTCCGGATTGTTGCCGTACGTCCGGACATTGCTCGCCGCCCGCAAGCCTGCGCCTGCTGTGGCCGGAAATCGGGATCGGAATCCCGGCGGGCGAGGGTGTGACGGACATCTGCGCGTGCGGCCGCCTCTTTCGCTAGCATATTACTGCTTCGCAGAAGGAGTCGATCGCCTGCCACTCATTCTCGCTCCGGATCATGGGCTGTACCAGGGCCCGGCGAGAGAGGTCGCCACCGCCGATGGCTCTCATGAGGACACGACGGTGTTCCACCCAAGCGGGGCACACTTCCACCGTATGCTTCACCGTGTCTTCCGGGTTTATGAATTATCTACTAGGTATCTATTGTTCAATTGTGAGTACAGACATAGTTTCAAATGTCTTTTTGTTCAGTTAGAACGTATGTGTTATCTGAATGGAGCGCAGTCGGAAGTTTGTACAACATCGGTCGTAGTTCACGCCCTGTGGGGACAGATCGGTGTGATAACAATAGTGATAGCGCTTCCGCTGCCATTGTTTTATCTAATTGTTACCATTTCATAACAAATGACATTTAATGTTTACTCTGAGCTCCGTCCGTCTGCGTGGCTGTCGGCTCGTGGCGAACAAGAAATGAGCGTGGAAGACATGGATATGTGCTGAAGACTGCTAATCTATCTGAACAAGGGCGAAGGAATGATGAACTTTGCACCGTAATTTTCCATTTAGAGCGGTTCTTTCTTAGTGGAAACGGCCCCGACTTACGAGTTGTAGATCTCGGGTTCAAACCCAGCCAGGCGCATTACTTTAATTTATTTATTTCATCACCACCGCTTTCAAAACGGTGAAGGAAAACATAGTGAGGAAACCAACATCTCCTAGAACCAAAAATTTGAAGACATGTGATATCTATACCAATCTGAACTGAGCTCGTGCGATGGATTACGGCCCATTCCCTCTCCTAGAGTGGAGGCCTGAGTCCCAGCAGTGGGAACATTATAATGCTGATGCTAAGCTATGCCGATCGCTCGATATCCGCAGCCATACTTATTTTTCTTTCTAGAGGTTCTAGGTGACTGAGAAGTAATATTGTATCAGAGATTATAATGCGTAATGTGTGGAAAGATCACGTTTTGGCATCCTCGACAATCAGCGACTATCGCTTAGTTTAAAGTTTATTCTGTGCGTAATATTAAATTAATTATTATTTCTCTAAACTTCGGTAGAGAAGCTCGGTAGGCTTAGGTACTTTAGATTTAAATACTAAGGTGTGTAGGTAATGGTGGTGAGACGCAATCGGCTAGGGTCCAGTTGGTCACGCTGACGTAACGATTACGTCAGCTGCTGCATTTCCTCGTCACTTTAGAAGGCATGCGCTCTGTCTGTCTGTGTGTGTGTTTTAGCTCTGAAACTGCTCGGTTGACTTTGAACTGACGTGCTTTCTTTACTAGTTAATTCATGGAAGCACACACACACGTACTTCTACGAATGAGGAGCTTCACTGTAAGTATTGTGTAAGTACCTACTTAATTGCACATTGGAAAAACTAACTGACATGTCACTGGCATGAAATTTTGCATAATGTTTCCTCTTATGACGTAGGCGAGCACTAAGAGAGGATTTTCCAAAATTCTGCTCCTAATAAGATGAAATGGCGGTCAAAGTCAAAGTTTTTATGGAGAAACCTACTTTCAAGCGGTCGAAGCCGCTGGCACATAATGAAACTAAAATAAACATATAGAAAACCAGTGTACAAAACAATGGGTGACATGATCGTACAGGACCATTTCATCCAGAAAATCTTTGGATGGAGAGCAATTCCAGTTGTTTGAAGGAGGTGCATTAAATTTGGTAACTAGTGGACATTGTCTATGGTGTTGGTAGTTATCGCAGTCATTTATGAGTCTGCGGAAGAAATGCTCGGGTGTCACCATTATGTGGAATGTGGATCGCCCGGAGGACACGGCGCAACATACGGTAGAGGTGTGCCCTGTTTGTGCGGAGCAACGCCCTGTCCTCGAAGGGCTATCGGCAGAAACAACAAAAGTCTGACACGCCCTCCCGCTCCACCCAAGAGCGGGAGAAGCGATTGAATCATTTCGTACCTAATAAAAACTTCACATAATAGCTTGCCGATTCAGAGAGGCGAGAGGAGCCGGGCCTCGCCAGCTAGTTAATTGAGAGCTGAGTATCGGCGAGAGAAAGTTCCGTGACGCAACGCCCGCCCCACAAGGACCTGCACCGGCGGCCGCTTATCTACGACCAGAGTGGCGTCATGCTTCTAATTACCTTATTAAATAATCAGCTACTAAGTACTGCGCTAGTGTAACATTCACTGAATGAAATAAAATCATCAGTCTGTGTGCTGAAGCCACATGAATGGCGACTTGGACCAACCATTGTACTCAGGGTTACCAATCGTGCCTACTCTAAAATAAAATTATACTTTATCGAAACCAGTATAGTACGACAAGATTCTACTTATTTTGAATGTTACCTAATGAATTTCAGCCTTTTCAGTATTATAGTGAAACAGTTTTAGAATTGTCTTTTTGGTCATAAATTGTAAAGTTAAAAGAAAACCATTGCTTGAAGTGTTGTTCGAACAAAGTCATTTTGTACAGTCGACGAACAACACTATTTCAAATCAACGAAATATAATACTACTAAGATCAAATTTACTATTATTTCTTTTAAAAAAGGGACAACCCGGGTCGTTATTGGCGAGGCTCTCTGTTGAAAGCTCGTGTTTCTATCAGCTATAACATAACACACTTATCATATCGTCGCTGTTGATATTTTCCACAATGAGGAATAGATCGACTCCAAACTAGCTAGAAAACTTGTTGACTGTTGTCGTAGCTAGTGTACAAGTGAACACTCCCCAAGAATGCTTCTATAATTGCTGTCCCTTAGTCATCTTATTACCTAACCTGACTTCGCATAGATAGGTTCGTGCTTTTACAGCACAAAATTAGACTCGGAACTAATTCTGCTATATTGGCCCGTAAAGTAATATTGACAGCGTGGAGCGATGACCGGTTGTAGAAATAATAATGACATACTGCATAATATTAGCACACATTCGCACTCGGCTCTATGTGGCAGCGAGGTCGCACGGACGGCGGGCAGCGGATACTGACGCGGGGCGGTTAGGCGCCAGGCGGTTAGTTGTGGCTAAAGACTATCATACTATGAGCCTCATAGAATATGGCGCGGTTCAAAAAAATCACCATCATTTCTCCTGCTGTTCGTATCAGACTTTTACTGACTAGAACCTGAAGATGGAACAGGAGGTTCCATCTTTGCCTTCAGACCAGGGCCCCGGGGGTTCTCTTTCGCACAACCTGCAGTCTCAGTAGGCTTCGACCCTGCTGTGCCCCTATCCCTGCTGACATCGCTTTAGGGTACGAGTGGAACACTATGCACCGTTAACGACTTGGGCTCGTTCCGGAAGGTTAAGGACGCGGTCCTGTGGTAGATAACGGAGGAGCTTTTGAGGGAAAAGTAGAGTATATTTTCTCTTTTATTTAGTGTTGCATAACAAAATCCGTGCTAAATAAATGCCAGTAGGACCACACAGTAAAAAAGCAATTTCGCAAAGCGGTTCGCTAAGGAACCCACTACACTACGACCGTCGCTAGTGAACCCGCTACACCCGCTGTCAGTGGCACCTCGCCCACATGTGCCGGTCGCTCGCGTTACATCAGCACTCACTGACACACTGCCCCGGCCGCGGCAAGAGACACCCTCTTGTATAACTGAGTGGACTGAGGCTGCGATCTCGAGCTATTTATAGACAAACAACACTCTTTCACTGATTTATTGCGTGCTCTAGTTGTAGTAGCCAGCATTCATGGAATATTTGTAGCAGGAGGATACCTAGTTGTGTGTAAATCTCATAATACACATCTCAGTATTCTTGAAGTTAGACATTGTGGATATTACTTTCTGACCTGTACCAGTGTGCAACTGCGCATTCCATTTATCATCATCTTCCTGCCCTTGTCCCATTTTATTTGGGGTCGGCGCAACACGTTTTTTTCTTCCATTCTGTCCTGTCACTCTTCACGCTATCACTCACTTCTTTTTCTTCCATATCACTTGTCACACAATCCATTCATCTTTTCTTTGGCCTCCCTCTCCCTCTCCATCCATCCACATGTTTTAAATTAATAGAACAAAGAAAGATTGTTATCATGATAAATTCAGTTAATGAATGAAAGAAACTTTCCAAGAGAAACATATTAACTGACGAACCAACATCTGCGGTTGTCGATGAAGAAAGAAATAAGATATACTTAGTTTTAAATGAAATCTGGATAAAGATTTTTTATTATTACGAAGTGCAAGTTTATTTTGGTTTCGCACGATGCATTTAGCCAGTGTCAAGTTTAGAAAGTAGTAGTTTTCAGTCACTTTAAGTTACTCTCCGTAACGAGTTCTATTGCGCGCGTTCCGTATCGCGTCTTACATTTTTGCAGTAAGTATTTGGTAGCAAATGTGTCGAGTCAGCCTTCTCAACAAGCTTCGCTCCGGAAGTCAATCATCATCTGCCTAGCCTTTTCTCAACTATAATGGGGTCGGCTTCCAGTCAAGCCGGATTAACTGGGGTAAAACGGTACTTCATGGCAAGACTGGAAGTCTCCGGAAGTCAATACAATAGTTATATAATAGTTTGTAGAAATTAATTAAAAGTTCAAAGTGGCTCTAAGGAATAGTTAACATTGACAATTAAATCTAAATACAAAATCGTAAATCAGTTACTCGTAAACATAATTAAGTTTGGGATTTTATGGGACACGTTACCTACGCCTACTGATAAGTAAATATTCTGCAACGGAACAGTAAACACTTAACGCCTGACACGAATATGATAGCTACAAATCTCATCAAACGCAGCAACTTTTCAATATTTGTAGGCGCTTTCACAGAACAGTGTGTAGTCCAAGCTTGTACTCGCAGATTAATGTTAATATAACTATGCTTGTACTACCTATTACTTATTCTGTAAGTCCAAGGAACTTGTCTACTCTACAGATTAATTAGAATGATAATGAAAACGTCACAAAGCAATATTACAAATTCTGTGTATTTCATTGTCATCTACGAGTATATGTTAAAAGGAGAAACTGACTGACTGACATATCCACGCATAGCCGAAACTACTGGAACTAATGAAATTTGCACAGGGCTACATTTTATGACGTAGGCGAGCACAAATACAAAATACAAAAACAAATACAAATAATTTATTTTCATTCACAAAATTTGGTACTACATCTAGTAGTTGAAGTGACCTTTTAGACAAAAATTGCCTGTGTTAGGGCACTTCGCTCTTCCGAAACTTAAAATTATACGCTGTACATTACAAATCAATTTAGACATTAGTCATACTAACACACTAGGAGAGGATTTTCCAAAATCGGAGTGGGTTTATATTAGGATATTGTTATTATTCGTTTATTCATTTTTTCATATATTTACTTACTGTGAATTATATTGTTACATATTTAACCAGAAAAAAACATTAAAAATATAATAATTGTATTCCTCCGATATCGGGAACAGGGTCAAAACTTCAGGTCAACGCTTTAGAGAGAGGAACCCTGTAACTATACGAACTGTGTCCAGAAGTGTCGCTTTATGAATCGAACTCTTGATGCAGCTGCGTAACGAGAGCCTCCTAAAATTTTGGTCTAAGCTCTCAGTGTTCATAATAATAATACTCCCCGACCGAATTTCGATCACGATGGCCAATCTCAACAGAGATCAGCCAAGTACCCAGGAGATATTATAGTGCACAATAGTGTGTGCGCTCTCAGTTCCTTTACTCTCATAGTCCGCTGGGACAGCATTTCGACACGACCGGAGAGAGATCAGGCGCAGGACCAACGTCTTTACGTGCTTAGCGTCTAAGTGTTAATGTTAATCTCAATGTTCTCTGAATCCGCAACCCACCTGTCGACAACCTCTCGAGCCAAGTCAAGATACTTAATTTGTTTACCTTTCTCGGCTTTCCCGAGGTCCTCGTCATACCAGACGGTAACATCAACAAATCAATGCACGCTTTCCATTCGGTCCCTCGCCACCTTATTAGCTACAACATTCTGTCGTAATGATGAACCGACCGTTGCAACGGGAGTACAACAAATAAACAAAGGACAGATTGACCTAGAGAATGTAAACGGAGCACAAATCACAAGTATGATTGTTAATGTAATGATTCTGTTAAACGCATCTGCAGTAGATCTTTCGTATCTGGAATGGGTTCCTGCCCACCTTAAAGCGAAGGTCTTGTACATACGGGGCAGTGGCCTTACTTCGCCATCCGTCAGATTTTATCTCTAAATAAGTTACTGTTAACACCGAATTTAAAAGATACTCGTAAATATGGCTCGAGGTTCCTCGGTGCGTTTTATGGTTCATCTCTCCTGTTATATTTATAGGGTAGGTACAGCTGCTAGCGGTGGCTTCGTGAAGTTTGCATATCAAGTCTGGTTCTACATGTAACAGTTCAGGAGAAGTGCTCCAGTGGGAAGGAATAGAGTCCTTCTCATTACCGGCTCAGCGGAGAGAACGCCAGGACCATTTTTTGTTATGCAACATAAACGAGTGCTTAACTGCGATCCCACCTGATGGTAAACAGTGATGCAATCATTGATAGTGAGGCACACTAGTTTATTAAGAGCCTATTCACTCTAGCATTGAAGACATCCAAATTATAACCAGATGGGAAGACCGCAGCAGCCAAATTCTTTCAGTCCTTTGATGCACGCGGTATAAACGATAAGTCGAAACGCTTAGTCCGGATCGTAGAGGTTTCAACAACATAAGGGTGGATATCCGCTGTACGCCAAAATGTCCGGATATAGAAAGGTGATGGCGGTATCAAGTCATGTATTTCCTGCCCATAACCTCCAAAATGCATACTGTAGAACACCGGCTACTCTACGTCTGTGCTCTAGGCTTACCAAACGAGATATGTGACGGAATCACGGCGACACCGACTGGCACTTGACGAGGTTTTATAATATTATTATTTATCATGTGCTACATAAACTCATGCTCTTTCTTTCTGGAGCTCAGGCTTATTATGTCGAGTGTTTCAATAATATTGATAATATTGAGTGTACCTAGTGCGTGACGCGGTGTCCATTGTCCGCGCGTCTGGTCCGCGGTACTTAAGCGCGGCACCGCCGTCGCCGCCACATTGCCCTCTCTGCACGCGCTGCACAGATATCAATCTCACATCTAATCACTGGAATTAAATGAACATGAAGCTTTGGTTAGCTGTTGCCGTCCTGGTAAGTATGAACTAGTTGTAATGCCGAAATGCCGAATTAATTTTATTGTATTGGTACCTACATAATTGAATACATTAGAGGACTTTCCGCTTTATACTGGTGAGCATTATCTAGTTTTACAGTCCCCGTTTGTGAGTAACATATACATATTATATGTAATAGATCTTTACCTATGAAATTGCCGTTTTATGAAAGGGATACTTTGAATTGTGATATCTTTGGATTGACTTGGAATTGTAAGTTCAAATAAACTTTATATTAAGGTACATTATAGTCTTAGGTAAAGAACTATTATTTTTAAAGAACAATTCCTGTTCATTAGTTTCGTTAAAACTCCCTTTTTTGCTTGCTCACCAGCATATAGGGAAGGTTATAAAGCTGAAAAAGTAAGGAAGGTAAAGTAGGGAACAATAATGAGCTCCGTAGGGTGGGGTAGGTTACAACCCAGTTATTCACAGATTCATAGTACACGTTAGGTAGGGTCCCCACCGAGGTGTCTCCACGTTGCCGTCGTGGTGGGGCTTGCGCGTCTCCGTGATCTTGGGCCTTCACCGCCGCAGGGTGAGTAGGAGCCTGCCGGTCCAGGGGAGAGACCAGACTAAGAGGGACACACGAGGAGCGCATCGATAGTTAAAAGGCTGAACGAGTAATTAATTAACTTATTTCTTATTTATAGTTCATTTGTGACCCAGCCCTTTCTAGCATCAGGTCCTCGTCATCATGAGAAACATATAGAGCTGGTTAAGACAAACCTTAGGCTTCTGGCTTACTAATAGGCAATCCAGGGTTACGTCTCTTACCTTCGAGCTCCATCATCAGACCAGCTGTGTACATGAGTATTTCAAATATCAGGTCACACATATTATGTTTAAAAGTCAACTAAACATCCCATGAAGTGTTTCAGATCCCCCCCGCAGCTAACAAAGGCGCTGGCTACCTGAACACCTGGACAAGAACAGTCTGCGGAACGTCTTGTAGCCTCTGCCTGTGCTGCTGGTGCGACAGTAGACCCTCAGGCCGCCTGGCGTGTGTCAGCTGCGGCGCTACTACAGCTGCTGCAGTACAGCCTTCGTCTTTAGACCACAGATTCCCAACGAGGGCGGTACCGCCTCCTATTGGGCGCTGAAGCTTTTTGTGTGGGGGGGGGGTGGTAGCGAGCCCAAAGGCAAATGAAGGTCGATCAAATTATTTATTTATTGTAACTTAATGCACATTGTACAAAGGCGACAACTCTCAACCACAACCACGAGTTACACCATTATAGAGAAAGATTTATTTTTTGGTTTGTGATAAGAGACAGACACATAAAATTAGGATAATTAAATATTGTGTAAAGGGGGGGGGGGTGTTGTAATTTGTATTCTTGTAAAGGGGGCAGTAGTTCATAAAAGGTTGGGAAACTATGCTTCAGAAGCTCGCGCAACAACACGTACTGAGGATCGTCCTGGGTAGATGGTTCCTGTTGAAATTGTCAACGAAATATCAGTAACCAGCAAATGTGCAACACACTGCGATAGATAACATAACGCTAAATTTAGTTAGGTACATATCTCGAGGCCTTGTTCACGAATGCCATGACAGGCAAACAACAGAAAAGCCATCTAAATGTTTTGGTGGCCACACCATCATCTACCTAGCCTTTTCATTATTTAACTATTTATGAGTTACGTACTCGTAAGTATGAGCCTTTAAAAACAAGAAAAACATCATAAAAATGATATGAAACTCTTAAATAGTTAAGTAATGATATGCTAGTATATTATATTATCTGTGGTAATGAGTAGGTAATATCATAACCATAACGAACAATGTATTTTATGGTAACATTCAAGGGCGTCGCCAAGGGGGGGCAGGGGGGGGCAGCTGCCCCCCCCTAGAGATCAAATGTATCTTCTGTTTTTTAAACCCAGCGACTAAAATGACATTTCAACACAAAAGAACTGGCATCATTACTATAGTAAATTTGACGGTCCAGACGCCCCCGGAGGTGCCGGAGATTCTACGCGGGGATCGTTCGGTCCATGGCCCTTTACAGAACGCCGGTTTGGGCGCCGTCACTGGGTAAGCGACCGGCGGCCAAACTGAACCCTTGCCAGAGGGTCATGGCCATTCGGATGGTGCGGGGATACCGCACGATCTCCCTCCCTCCTCGTGGGATCTGAAGGCAATAGTCCTTGCACGTATGCACGATTTGCGCGTGGAACTTCAACGCCAGGGCGAAACTCCGCTGTCACGAAAAGTCGCGGTATGGCGGACAGAGTTCCGGCGGGATCTCAGGGTGGCATGGCGACTGCGACTGTCGCAACCCAGTGCTGGGCACGCCGTTATTGCGGTGGTAAGTCCCCTCTTTAAGGAGTGGTTGGAAAGAGGTTACGGCGTCGTCTCGTTCCTTATGACGCGTGTCCTCACCGGACACGGTAAATTTTAGAGGTACCTGCATCGAATTAACAGTGTGGACCACCCGGAGGACACGGTGGAGCACAGGGTAGAGGTGTGCCCCACTTAGGCGGAGTACCGCCGTGTCTCCGTGGAGGCTATCGGCGGTGGCGATTCTCGCGCCGCGCCCTGATACAGGCCATGGTTCGGAGCGAGGAGAGGTGGCGAGCGGTCGCATCCTTCTGCGAAACAGTAATGCTAGCGAAGGAGGCTGCCGACCACGAGCGCGCGAGGGAACGGCCCTCACGCCGCCGCCGCCGAGATCCCGATCCCAGTTACCGACGACCGTAGGCGTGGGCTTGCGGACGGCGAGCACTGGGTAAGCTTACCATCCGGCAGTCCGATAATAACCAGGACCAAGCCCAGTCGTCAAAGGCGCGTTCTGTTCTACGCGCGCCTCAAGGAGATGTCAGCAAACTGTAGGGACCCGGTAGTGCCGAAGCCTCTGGGGAACACGGAAATTCTGAAAGGTGAGCCCGTGTCCTCCCAGATCGAAAGCAACGTAGGAACAGGGTGGGGTTTAGTCAGTAAGAGTCTGACACGCTCCGCCCAAGAGCGGGAGAGAAGACATTCTGATGATTCCCAAGTTGAAAAAAAAAATCATCATCGAGGCAAAGATTTCATGCTCTCGGCGTTCATATTAATTTCTATCATCCATAATATTGCCCCATTGCCCCCCCCCCTTTGTCATAAGCTGGCGACGCCCTTGGTAACATTTAAACCTTATGATAATATTTATTTTTATGTTTCGTCTCACGCAGACGCAACTGTCAAGCCAGATGACAGACGGACCGGCCGATAAATCCGATGGATGCGTGACGCACAGGACCGGTCGTTGTTGCGACGCTTGGGGGAGGTCTATATCCAGCAGCGGTCTCTCGGCTGAGATGATGATCATGATCGGGAATATTCTGTGATATAGGTGAACGAATTTCTCGTAGTGTTTCCTTTGTCGTTAATATCTTACTAATGTCGGTGAGAATAATAATCTTGCTCTCAATCAACACACGGAAACGTATGAACATGTCAAACGTCGCAGTTATTAATTAGTGCAACACTGCTAATTGTTGTTAATGCACAATTAGCACAAATGAGGAAATGCACGAGATTTAAATACGTTAGGAACACTTCACTTACACTTGTATGTTGATTACATTACAGTTGTACCTTCGAAGGTGAATGGTCTGGATACCAGTGATTCGTTCAACATATAGACAGGTAGGCACTAGACTGTTTCTTTATGTTATAATCCTCTAATACCTATCTATGGGTTTAACAAGGCCTATTGAATGACTTTTTTATGAAAGAGCAATGGCTCTGTATCTATAAAGCAGTAGGGTTAAATGGCCTAAGAGGACGATGTAACGATTGCAAATTTCACACCCGAGGATTTAACGTTTATGTTATCTACAATATATGTAAATCTAATAAACTATGTAACAGACTTCAATATTAACGTAACTATACTTTTATAGTATGTGAAGGATGAGGAATCCTAAATAATATTATAAATGTGAATGTGTGGATGTTTGTTACTTAATTCTTGAATCCCCGTCCGGTCCTATGAGACCGCGCTGTTATTGTTTTACTATTGTGTATTTGTGTCTCGTTTTGCGGGTATGTGATAGGTTAAACACGCAAAAACGGCTGAACGCATTTGGATGATATTTGGCATGCATGGCCTTTGAAATGGAAAAGAGCATAGGCTACCTTTTATCCCGATTCTTTTTTGTTAAACTTATGTCCTGGCAGACGAAGTCGCGAGTAGAAGCTAGTAGTGACATATTTCACAAAACTAGACCCAATCTTGGGCAGTCTCATAATCAATTAAACTCTAAAATCATACCAGCTTAGCTGTGGCAGCGGCAGCTTGCCTTATGTACGGAATCACCAGGTGTAGCCTGTACGGCTGTACCAGAGGAAAACATGATGCTTATAAGCCATTGTGTATGTTGGTTATGTTTAAGGCAGACTGTAGTTTAACCAAAGAAAAGTGTCTCCCAACGAGCATTAGTAAAAGCATAGAATAGGTAAGTAATTTTGTGTAAAATATAAATTGATTAACTAAATAAGCCTTTTATTTAATTCCCTTAGTAATAATACATAGGTACCAAAAGGTACAATTAATTATATAGTAGATATTACATATTTCAGCATTCTATTATTATTGTTTTTTATTATTTTAAACATACATTACAAAATTTTAATTTTAAAAAAATCTGAAACTGTCGAAAGAAGTCAGTTCATGAAAGGCCACAGGGTATTTTGTATCCGGCAGTAGGTCTAGCTAAGCTACTTACTTTTAGGAGCACTTCTGAATTTCCCGCAGGTCAAGAGATAATAACATAAAGCACGGTAACATTTCGCCGCTAGCAAGGTTGTTCCCATTTCAGTCACCTTGCGCGCGCGGATAATGCCAAGTTCAAAGAGTAGGATGACGTCACCGTGTCTTGCAGGGTGCTATCCGTTTACTGACAATAACCACACCTGCGTCCTTCAGCTGCCCTTTACGTTCTACGAGTAGGACCACGCGTTTCCTTTTCGGAAATTCCCTGCGACCCTAGCGGACATCGACACTACTAGACCCTTTCGGTTTGCTGTCATTTCTTTGAGGAACGTGTGGAACACTATGAGCTGTTGACTGCTTGGGGTTGATCGGGACGGTTATCAGACGGCTGGATGGTGAGCTATCCATTGCTCGTTGTTCGCAAACTCACACCTATCATGGCTTACCAGCCAACCTCAACTACCGTTGAGGTTGGGGCGTGAAGATGTCCGTATATGTATACATGTTTAGCTAGTACCAGGGGGTATAACGCCGTATCGTCACTTGCTGTTATGGTGTCGCGTAGACAGAGTCATATGAGAGAGGGCTGGGAACCGAGAAGCTTGGAGTAGTACTTAGTACTGTTTCCGCGGCCCTTGAAGCTTCAAGGGCCGCACCTCAACTACGCATAGTCTCGCGTTTGACTACTATCACACCTGATGGTAAGCGACGATGTGGCCGACGATGGAGCACAAAACTAACGGTTAGCCCTGATTCGCTATGATTCAGTAAGCTGTGAAGTGGCATTATAATTATGTGAAAGTCAAGTGCATAGTTAATTCATCATCTACCTAGCCTTTTCCCAACTATATTGGGGTCGGCTTCCAGTCAAGCCGGATTTAGCTGAATACCAGTATTTTACGAGGAGCGGCTGCCTACCAGACCTCCACAACCCATTAACTGGGGTAACACGGTACTTCATGGCAAGACTGGAGTCAGATTTACTGGCTTCTGACTATCCGTAACGACTGCCAAAGATCTACAAATGACAGCCGGGACCAACGGCTTAACGTGCTTTCCGAGGCACGGAGGAAACTCGTTATGTTAAGATGGTCACCCATCCACAGACCAAACTAGGCAAGCGTTGCTTAGCCTTGAAGATCGACCTGTGCGGCTGTTATTATCTAGCCACGAGCTCCTCCAAGTGCCTCCTGAAATAATCCCAGTATCAAGATGACGACGGCTGTGGCGGATTAACCAAGTAGCAAGGGAAGCAAATGCTCCGGGCCCCGGACATTGGGGGCCCTGCGTGGACGTGATAAAGCAAATCATTTAACGATGTGTGTCATATTAATTCTCACCACTTTTAAATTTTCTATAAAGACAATGTACCTATGGATACCTACCTATAGACCCATTGCTACAACTAACCTCAGGAAGCTCGCCCCTTACGTATCGATGGGATGGACCCATCTCTCCATCGCTGTGTATTTCTACCCTTAGGTAGTGATGGCGCTACCTAAGGGTAAAAATTTCTACTGCCCCACGCTGGCTTAACCCAACACTGGATGGGTCATTGTACATTCGACACACATTCCATTCCCCATTGTTAAAAATATGTGTAAACTCGCCACAAATTTATTTTTTCTTAATAAAATATTTTGGAGTATTGTAAACTCGTCACACGTATTTTCTACGTACGGACAGCAGAGAAATCAAACACAAGAATAAAAAAGATAATCATTTTTCAATTTTAATTGCAGTATCTAATTCGCAGCTAAGTATACATTACTTCTTGCTGATTTACCGCTAACATAGGTTACTACTTCGTCGACCATTTGATCGCTTACCATCAGGTGAAATGTGATCAACCGCAAGCCTATCAATAATAAAAAAAAACTAATAATATTTCTCTTATGACTTTCTCAAATCACAAGACTATTAATAATAAATCACCTTATATCTAATTAAAAAAACAGGTTTAGGCTTTTCTATTCAGCTGATAGGATAGGTTTAAGGATTTTCTATTCAGTTGATTTACAATTTTTACTTCACAACGGTTATAGAAAAAAGGATTTCATTACTTTAAAGTTATTATATAAAAGTTTGTTTTCTTCTTGGTAGGGGAATCATCAGAATGACTTCTCCCACCCTTAGGCGGAGCGGGAGGGCGTGTCAGACTCTTACTAACTAAACCCCTACCCCGTTCCTTCGAATTTTTCCGTGTTCCCCAGAGGCTTCGGCCCTGCCGGGCCCCTACAGTTTGCTGATATCTCCTTGAGGCGCGCGTGGAACAGAACGCGCCGTTGACGACTGGGCTCGGTGCAGATTATTACCAGACTGCCGGACGGCGTGCTACCCAGTGCTCACCGTCTGCGAGCCCGCGCCTACGGTGGTCGGAAATCGGGATCTCGGTGGCGGTAGCGTAAGGGCCGTTCCCTCACGCGCTCGCGGTTGGCAGCCTTCTTTGCTAGTATTACTGCTTCGCAGAAGGAGGTGATCGCCCGCCACCCCTCCTCGCTCCGGACCATGGCCTGTACCAAAGCCCGGCGCGAGAGGTCGCCTCCTCCGATAGCCTCCACAAGGACACGCCGCCCAAGCGGGACACACCTCTACCGTGTGCTCCAGCGTGTCCTCCGGGCGGTCCACACAGTGGCGACACCCAGGCTTCCTTTCCTCCTTAATCCGATGCAGGAACCTCCCGAACTTGCCGTGTCCGGTGAGGACCTGCGTCATACGGAACGAGAGGACGCCGTGACCTTTTTCCAACAATTCCTCAAAGAGGGGACTTACCGCCTCAATGACGGCGTGCCCAGAAACTTTTGATATATTTCCTTATTTATTTTATTGTTAAACAAATAACTCATTTGGATTTGAAGAGTTTGTTTCATATTAAAATTATGTTAAAGCTAGAACTTTACTTGCTAACGCTACTTTTCTTAAAAATAGCATGAAATTAAAATGTGTGTCGAGTTTACAACAAGTTTTATTAATAAATAATATTTTTTTGTGGTTGTGACGAGTTAACAATGAATGTATGGGAATTTTCAAAAGTGTGGCGAGTCGACAATGTGACGAATGTACAATGACCCCACTGGATGACGGTCATATCACTCAGGCATATCTTGCTCCGTCATTATAAGTTTTGATAATTCAAGCTCATTTCACACTTCGCTATAATTCATAGCACAATAATATCGCTCAGCATACATTTATAATCTATACTAATACCTATTATAAAGAGGTAAAATTTGTAAGTTTGTAGGTTTGTAAGTTTGTATGTAGGGGGTAATCTCTGGAACTACTGGTCCGATTTGAAAAATTCTTTCAGTGTCAGGTAGCCCATTTATCGAGGAATGTTATAGGCTATATACCATCACGCTACGACCCACGGGAGCGGAGCAGTAACGAAAAATGCGGGTGAAACCGCAGGGAACAGCTAGTAATCAATAAAAAAGAAATGTGTGGCGAGCGATATTGTTGCGCTATGAACTATATGCTATGATGTGTGCATGTGGAAGCGCTCTTCGCACCGGCAACGGGAGCAACTGTTTAAATAATATTATTATAATATTTCCTTTTGTACATATCAAATAAAACTATTTAAAATCGATCAGATGACCTTTATATATAAGTTTATTGTATTTACCAGTCTGCCAGAGGTGCGATGAACTTGCGCGCATGACACAATTTATAATTTTTTTTTTTTTTTTTTAATTGTTATAAGCTAGTGCTTGACTGCGATCCCACCTGATGGTAAGCAGTGATGCAATCGTTGATGGTGAGGCGCACTAGCTTATTAAAAGCCTATTCACTCTAGCCTTGAAGACACCTAAATTATAATCGGACGGGAAAACCGCAGCAGGCAAATTGTTCCAATCCCTCGATGTTCGCGGTATAAACGACGAAGCGAAACGCTTAGTCCGGACCGTAGAGGTTTCGACAACGTAAGAGTGAATACTCGCCGTACGACGGTTTGTCCGATGGTGAAAGCGGGATGGCGGAATCAGTTCATGCAATTCCTGCGCACACTCTCCGAAATGCATCCTGTAGAAAACCGAAAGGCTGGCTACCCTACGCCTGTGCTCAAGGCTTTGTAAATTGGACTTAACCAGATCTGGGTCTCCAATTAGCCACTTCGCACGCCTTTCCACTGAGTCCAAAGCTGCCAGGTGGCATTTCCCAGCTCCAGCCCATATGTGGCTGCAGTACTCCACACACGATCGGACCTGCGCTTTGTACAACATTAGAAGCTGTCCTGATGTGAAGTACCGCCGGACCTTTGCCAGAACGCCGAGTTTCCTAGCAGCTATCTTGGCCTTGGACTCAATGAACCGCCCAAAGTTGAGGTCGGAGGAAATTTCAACTCCTAAGAGCTGAAGGCGGTCGGTGCATTCTAGGGATACATTCCGAAAAGCAGGAGCCAAGGTGAACGGGCTCCTTTTAGCGGTGAATAGACACGCTTGTGTTTTGGCGGCGTTGAATCCCACCAGATTGGCTTCGCCCCACTTGGAGACTGCCTGAAGTGAGTCATTCGTACGCTCCACCATGGCCTCTCTTTCGGACTGGATTAGCTCCTTACTAGCCCGATTAAGCGGCAAGTATCTCTCTACAACTGTGCTATCATCTGCATACCCATAGATACCGGGCATCAGCAGATCGTCGATGTGGAGCAGGAAGAGAGTTGCAGAGAGTACAGATCCCTGAGGAACTCCGGCATTAGTCCACATGGGCTCCGATGAGCACCCGTCGACAACAACTCGGAGGGACCGTTCGCTCAGGAAGTCTTTTATCCACTTAATCAGGCCAGGGGAGATGCCGTACGCTGGAAGCTTACTCAGTAGGCTAGCGTGCCAAACCCTATCGAAGGCCTTCGAGACGTCCAAGGAAACTGCAAGACCTTCCCCATTCTTCTCGAGGGCCTCGCCCCACAGGTGAGTGGCATACACCAGAAGGTCCCCAGTAGACCGATTGCGGCGAAACCCGTATTGTCGGTCACTGAGGAGATCGTTACCTTCCAGGTAAGCCATGAGGCGCGAGTTCAATACACGCTCCATAATCTTACAGAGTATGGAGGTGATTGAAATCGGCCGATAGTTGGCAGGGTCGGCACGACTGCCCTTTTTGGGCACAGGTTGCACGTTGGCAAGCTTCCAGGACTTGGGCACTATACCAGTCCTATATGAGAGGCGATACAAGCGCGTCAGTACAGGAGACAACTCGGGCGCACATGCCTTGAGAACAATCGCTGGAATACCATCTGGTCCACCAGCCTTATTCACATCTAGACGACACAGTGCTCTCAGAACCTCTTTGTTCCTTATACGGACCTCGGGCATCGGGGTGCCACAGTGAGGCAGAGTCGGTGGAGTAGCACTGCCAGTGTCAAGACGAGAATTATGGGCGAAGAGAGATGCAAAGAGACCTGCTTTCTCTCTCGCCGTATGAGCTAGTGTTCCATCTGGCCGAACCAGCGGAGGCAATGTGGGCCGACAGAAGTTCGCTTCGACCGACTTGGCAAGGGACCAGAATGCTCTGCTACCGGACGGTTGCGCAGAGAGCTTCTGGCCAATGTGGGAAATGCGATCGAAGCGAGCGTTCCTTAGTGTCTTTTTGTAGGACTTGGCAGCATGGTTGAAGGCTCTCTTCTTTGAACTCAGGTCCGGAGCTTTGCGGTCACGAGCATCCACCCAGGAAAGAAACGCCGAGTGCTTTCGCTTTTCAGCTTCAGCACAGTCGGCGTTGAACCATGGGCGGGCTGAGCTACCGACGGGTACGTCACTATGTGGGATGTAATACTCCATAGCTTGACGCACCACATCGGAAATTGCATCCGCACAGCTCGACGGATTTTCCGAAGAGAAGCAGACCTGCTGCCAAGGATAAGACGCAAAGAAGTGCCGCATCTCATCCCAATCTGCTGACTTGTAACGCCACATTCGCCGTTCTCCGCGTGAGTCGCAGTCGGGCGGGGAGAAGGACGTTACAGATTTCACCAGACAGTGATCTGAAGTTCCTAGTGGCGAAGAAACTGTTACGATACATCTGTCCGGATCGGTGGTCAGCAGAAGGTCCAGACAGTTGGCAGTATGACCATCTACATCAGGACCCTTGTCGCCTGCCTTACCAACTGGGAGAGGCCCATCGAAACCGCAAAGTTTCGCGCTTGTCTTCCAGCGTGGTCGGTCCTCTGGTAAGGGAAAAGCCAGTCTTGATGGCAAGCGTTAAAATCCCCCAGAGCGACGAGCTGCGCGTCAGGGTGCCGATGCAGAGTCGTATCGGCGGCCTCACTGAGGTGGTCAAACAGGCGAGTTGTCTCCTGATCACCGCTATGCGATCGGTAGACACAGGCATAGACAATTTTGTCCATACCAGTGTCCACCAATAGCCATAATGTCGAGAAACTAGGGTCTTCAAGGTGACGGAGACGCTGGCAGCTGATGTCATTGCGGACGTACACACAGACCTCGGCACGCTGCAGGAAGTGATGCTCCAGTGAGTATCCCGGGTAGTTGAGGTACGCCGCATCTGACGGACATCTAATCTGCGTCTCCGTCAAGAAAAGCAAGTGTGGCTTGTCGGTTTCGAGATGGTGGTGGACCGCTGGGAGATTTGAGTGCAGCCCTCGAATATTCGAGAGATGCACTTGGAATGGGAGGACGTGCAACCGCTGTCGACACCTGCTTTTCTTTTTACCTTTCATTATAAAAATTATTTTCTTGAGCAAATAGGAGAGATGGAAGATAGCAGTTGAGCGAGGTGATGTGATGTTGAGCCCAACCATACAACCAGAGTTGCTGCGCCAATGGAGGAACCCCCCCAGGGATCGCCATCGGGTTCTCCCATCCGGTCGCCAACCGGCACGATGGGGCCACCCTGGGATTTTTCGCAGATGGCGGGGCAGCCTTTCGTGTGTGGCTGGCACACTACTTGGGCCCCCAACTGTCTACGGTCGGCCAGCGGAGCACCGTGCTTCGGATCCCGCTACCCTCCACGATCAAACATCCGACACAACAACACCGGTGCATCGCACCCGGTATACATCACAACACAACTGCTCAGACCCATCCTCCACCGTACGGCTTCACCAGACATCACGCCGGAACACGACGGATCGTTTGGCGGCATGGTTTTTGTCTAGCGGGTGGTAACCTTTAAGCCGGCGGCCGATGCGATGGCCTACCACCGGATTTACTGCTTGTTTAGCACTACCCAGGGGACACGTGTAGGGTGGTCAGATTTCAAGTAAATCCTACGGACGCGAGCAGTTCATCCCCCAATATTGTCAAGGTTATTAATATATAAACTGCAATGAACAGAACGTGTAACCACTACGAGTTAATGGGTTTTAGAAGTAACTAAGTTTTTAATAAGATTTACATGTAAGTACGAGTATTTAGGTACGATGGTAAACACCCAGCCGGGTCGAACCTATCGGAGTTAAACAAAAGAGAGCCCCGAAGGCGAAGAAGGAACAGAAGTTATAGTTTTAGTCAGTAAAAGTCTGACACTCCATCTCAGAGAGGGAGATGTAATTTTGATAATTTTCTATCTGAAAAAGGGATCTGTAATTCAAGAGTGAATAGGCAACTTCTAGACAAGCGTGCTCCATCGTCGGCCACATCATAGCTTACCATAAGGTGATATTGTGGTCAAAAGCGAGCCTATCCATAGTAAACAGTAAAAAGAAATTATACTACGACTAGTTACTTTTTTTTATTTTTTATTGTTTATAGGCTTGCGCTTGACCACATTTCACCTGATGGTAAGCGATCATGTGATCGACGATGGAGCACGCTAGCCTAGAAGCAACCTATTCACTCTTGACTTAAAGACCCCTAGGTTGTAGCTATCAGGAAACACAGACCCCGGCAGGGAATTCCACTCTTTAGCTGTGTGCATAATAAATGTACTCCCAAAACGCTTTGTACGTATTGGTGGGACTACTAAATTACGTTACGATATTCATATAAATAAAACAAACTTGAAGGATGCAGAAATAATTAATTTAATTAGTTGATCTAGAACTTATGACCTAGAATGACTAACATAACATAAATCTTTCACCTTCCAAATACATAGAATCTCCAAATATCGTCGATATAGACGAGGATACATCACCATGATAGGCGGGGAATCCCAACTAATGGACAATATCTAATGCTTCTTTTGGGCAGTCCTACGAGAATACCTGCCTTGAACTAGATAAACTTAATGACGTAGATCGTTATTTTAGTTTATTTTGAATGTCAAGTTTGAATACAAATATAGACTTTGTTTTGATAAACCAATAAATAATTAAGGAGATCCCACATTCTGTCGGTCATTTTCATTTTGAGAACGGAGGATTTTTTTAGGATGAAATGTATCTGGGCCGAAACTAGTAAAGAAATAGAATACTCGCAATTAATTCTGTTGTTGGGGATCGAACCCAATCATATTATTGAACGCGCCCAAAAAATATTATGTACCTATGTACTCGTATTTGTTTAAAATACTACGTAATTAATTATTATTTTATTGTTTGTTTTCGTTTCGTTCCAAGTTTACATTCTCCTCCTAGAATGTCTTTCTCAAATGTCAAAACGGGCGTTTATTTTCAACTTTAATTCAGTAAATTATTCTGTACCTAACAGAATAATTTAATATTTTATGTAATTACTTATTACTAAGTATATTGTTTGTTTCAGTTTTGTTCCAAGTTTACATTGTTCATAGAATGTCATTCAAATGTCAAAACGGGCGTTTTATTTTTTTTTCAACTTTAATCCAGTAAATAATTCTGTAGGTAGCTAAGTAAAGTATGTGGTAGTCGCAGCCGGAACTACTGTCGACACTGTCGGGCAGAACTGTCTCAAATGCCACGAGCAAGGCCTGTCAATTAACACATTATGGAAGCTGGCGATACTTTGCGGAAATCATTTACTTACAGAAAAATATGCAATTACCATAATAATGATGTTATTAGTTTTTGACCAGCGATCTTACCAGCGTAAAAGTAAGAAATTAGGTCAAGGGAATTTAATACCGGGATCAAAGGTATTGTTTCGCATCCAGGCCTAGGTCTGCCCGAGTTTAGGTTTGCCGTTAGTAGGGACTCATATTAAAAGTCGTTTATCAAAATGGGTAGACCGACCTATCACATATTTGGCATTTCATGAGAAATTACAATTGACGTCAGGGTGAGCAAGGTGTTAAAGGGCGTCGTCGTGTAGCGGGTTCGATTCCAGCACAGAAAAAAATGTATGGCCCAAAAATAGTTGTGCCTATTCTAGACGTCGTGTGTATGTATAAGTATGCGTGCGCATACAATCCAGGAGCAATGGTTGTGAGAAATGTTGTTGGACAAAGTTTTATAAAACGAAAAACATTAAAATTGTTCCTGGAAGCGGACTCCAATATAGTTGGGAAATGGCTAGTAGATGATGATGATTAAAATTTTAAATAGTTGTGCAATAAATCGTTTGATTTTAAGGGTTATCTAATGTTACACATTGACGATTTCTTTATGGTTGAAGAAGGTCTCAATCGGCATACATAACATTAATTAATAGAATGGCCGACTACGGCGAGCCCTCGACCTTAATCACAAAAGGCGTTTGCCAAAATGCCCCATTCTATGACTCGCAGCCTTGTCTCACAAACCCACCAACGCAAACAATAAAACACTATTAAACGCGACGTTATAAATAAATCTTTGGAAAACAATAAGACAAACCAAATTAAAAGGCCTATTACACCAACCGTTTTTACGACCGGTCTACGTAGACTGTCGTTGAGTCTACGTTCAAGTAAGACCGTCTTACCCTTATTACATTAATTCATGAATGGGATGTTACAGGTATGCTTAAACTAACCTTTTCGACATTTACAGGTATGCTTAGTTCATGAATCCCCGACCGGTTGTATGAGACCGCGGTGTTATTGTTTTACTATTGTGTCTCGTTTTGTGGGTATGTGATAGGTTAAGCAACGTAAAAACGGGTGGTGTATTAGGCCTTTAAGTATAAGAAATTCAAAAAATTTATGTAAAATCGACGTTTACAAATAGCTTCACATACATTACTGATCCACGTCAGTCAAGGTCATCAGCTAGAGTGCTAAGCCCGCAATGGAACTCGTCCTCTCGCTGCAGTTCGGGAGTAAACCAGGAAGCAAGTCACATTGCGCCGCCGCCGATGACAAGAATTTGACCGATTTTTATTTACTTGTTTACTGAACTTGATTTAAAACTCGTATTCTACTGTTCCAGTTTCTTCCACGCGAGTTCTATGGACACTGCGAAGGCCGTTTAGTACGAAGATATAATATTATGTTTTGTATTGTACTTACCTAGCCTGATTCAAGTAAAATCAAACAAGTCAAATATCGTTGAAGTTTGTAGTCGTTCGATCGAAGTCCTACCCAAAATCAGTATTCACGTGTTCCTTGAACGGGATTTAACTTCCTTGAAACTAAACGATCTATAAACGGCCAGTTAGGTACATTATTATGTATTCTACCATTATAATGATTGACATAGCTGAATACACGTCAAAGACACTTCTGTCGAATGACTTTAAAATCGGTGTCGTTCAAGCTCGATGGATTACTGCTTTTGCAAATTTTTACTTTACTTCTCTGAACTAATATTATAAAAAGCAAAGATTTTTTGTTTGTTTGTTACGATTGAACTCAAATACTACTGCACAGATAAAAAAAAATTCTTCACTGAATAATATAGGTAATACATTATATTTTCTACTTTCACGCTGGTGAAGACATAAAGACACTGAGCTAAATAATTAAAATATAAATAATTATATTTTTAGCATTATAGGCCTTGTAATATTCTCACTGTTGGGACTCAGGCCTCCTCTCTAGGAGAGGGAAAGCCGCTGGCTGGGTTTGAACCCGTGACCTACAGTTTGTAAGTCGGGGCACATCACTTGGCCACCACTGCTCTCATCAGTCATTTATATGATTAGATTTATTATTTAGATAATATAAATTTATGTGTTTGCAACTGTAACACTATCCTCTCAGTCCATCTAACCCTACTGCACTCAGTTTGACATTATAAAAAGACATATAAAATATGGCTCATATATGGCTATTAGGTAAAGAGCCATTGCTCTTTTATGAAAAAGTCATTTAATAGGCTTAGTCGATTAAACCCATAGATATTAGAGAATACTCATAAAGAGACAGTCTAGTGCCTACCTGTCTATGTGTTGAACCACTCACTGGTATCCAGACCATTCACCTTCGAAGGTACAACTGTAATGTAATCAACATACAAGTAAGTGAAGTGTTCCTAACGTATTTAAATCTCGTGCATTTCCTCATTTGTGCTAATTGTGCATTAATAACAATTAGCAGTGTTGCACTAATTAATAACTGCGACGTTTGACATGCTCGTACGTTTCCGTGTGTTGATTGAGAGCAAGATTATTATTCTCACCAACATTAGTAAGATATTGACGATAAGGGAAACACTACAAAATTCATTTATATCACAGAATATACTCTACCGTCATCATTTTAGCCGAAAGACGTCCACTGCTGGACATGGGCCTCGCATCACGACTGGCCCTGTGCGTATGGATATAATTTGGCGAATCGCCAATCTTAATGGGCTGGCACATTGCTCGTAGAACAGATGGTAGATGGAGACAGAAGGTTCTGGAGTGGCGGCCACGTACCGGGAGACGCAGTGTTGGGAGGCCTCCCACAAGGTGGACCGACGAACTGGCGAGGGTCGAGAATCCGATAAATACGGTGATTAAAAAAGCCTGGATTGTCGAATGGTGTGTGTACCATAAGCTGTAAAGCCCGCTACCACCTTGCCGACACATTTGTGTTTTTGAATGGTATCAACAACGTAATGAAAATATCTTCTAATTAATGTTTTGACGCTTTAACAACCGTACGAAGGTAGGTACAAGCAAGCTGAACGTGCTTCTGTGCGAAACGTGCTAGCCTACAGTTTGCGAGTAGCAGTAATGTGGTAGGCGGGGTGCGGGGTGTCGGAACACGCGGAGAAACATAAAACGATTCCAGTACATAATTAACACACAGTCTGGTATTTGATGGGCCACCGATCTATAAAAATATGGTTATGGCCATGGTTACTCTTTTAAAATAAATGGTGGCTTTTACAATATTTCTCTTTTTCTATAGAGTATGTTGGTCGGAGATGCATGGATATGGCTGTCCTTGGGGCTAGGTCCCGTGGTCACCCCCGCAAGCGCTGGCTGGACATCGTGAAGTCCGACATGAGAGCCAATGGAATGACTGACATGGATGTTAAAGATCGGGCAAAGTGGAAGAAGCTTAGCCGGAAGGCGGACCCTGGCAATAGCCGGGATTAACGCCAGGTAGAAGAAGAAGAAGAGAGGACTCGCATGCCTCCGCACTCCATACAGTGGCAACCTTTGTGTTTACGCACTAGTGTGAGGCGCGTTACATTTCGGAGACGTGAGAAAGATCGCTCGCCGTGGCCGTGACATTGAGCGCGCGTTGCATTGCACCACGCCGCTTCTTTCCACACCAGATACAACACGTCGCGAACTGACCGTTGAGAGTCGTGTGCGGGCTTCGGATCTCGGGCAAAATATTTCAAAAAAGAATATAGCGATAAACATAAAATCAAACAAGAGTGTGAATAAAACTGATTTCGATAATCAAACTATGTAGGTATCATAGAAGATTGGACCATAAACAAAACACGCATAAATTTCGCGCCAAAAACGCTGTCACTCAATGTCATTTTCGAATTTAGAATTAACATAAAAACAAAGTCTGTGCTCCATATCGAGAGAGATTTGAACTGGGTCGGTTGGCGAGTAGTCCCTTCAGTAGAGGCTGAGCCTTCATACAGAGTGTACCTCCAGGCTGACAGGCTGACTGCGGAGTGAGTGATGGCTTCTCTGTGGTGCCTGCTGCTGCTGGCGCTGCCGGTGCTGGCGAGAGATGTTACAGGTATGCTTAAACTAACCTTTTCGACATTTACAGGTATGCTTAGTTCATGAATCCCCGACCGGTCCTATGAGACCGCGCTGTTATTGTTTTAGGTACTATTGTGTCTCGTTTTGCGGGTATGTGATAGGTTAAATTAACTTTTTCGATATTTACAGGACTTGACGTATTATTATTAATTATATTGATGGTTAGTTTGGATTTATTTCAAACGCAAACGTTCTCATTTCCTATAGTTGTCACAGAATAAAAAGCCTGTTTTGACATTTTGCAAAGACTGTATGAGAGTTTAACTTGGAACGAAACTGACACAAACAATAAAATAATAAATAATTACATACATTGTTTTAAAAAAAAGTCATTTTTTTTGTATGATGGAATATAGGTATTGCGAGTCCTCTATATTCTCTACTAGTTACGTCGCGATGACAGATGTCAAAGAGACCTTTATTTTGACAACCTTATCGTTGTTCCTAATAAATCTGTAAGTTTAAGGCTAAGAACTCACGGAGCGATTTTCGCCCGCGGCCGCCGCGGTTGCGGGCCCGCAGCTTCTGTAGAATTTAGATACATATGTAAAAAATTAAAGCACAACTCACGACGCGTTTTACGCCCGCGGTGTACGCGGTTGTATGCGGCTCCCGCTGTACCGGCGGGCAACTAGTAGAATCGCGCGGGCCGCGGTTACCCGCAGCCTCGGCGGGTGGCACCCGCGCGCTCTGCGGTCGGTCGGCGGGCGACCGCGGGGGCCGGCGGGTGGCGGGAGGTACAGAAATCGAACACTATTTTGCAACCGCCCGTCTTGCGGTCATCGCCCGCCAGGTCTGCGGGCGATGATCGCAACCGCGGCGGCTGCGTAACCACGCAAATAACCGTTCTCGTGAGTTTTGAAATAAAACCGCAGTTCCACGACCGCGGCGGTCGCGGGCGAAAATCGCTCCGTGAGTTCTTAGCCTTAAAGTGAATAGGTTTACAAAGGTGGTATTACTACATATAGGTATATATTTAACTGTGTAACGCTGTTATGTATTCATATACTGCATATGTTATGTATTTATATACAAGTATGAATCTTCTTAATTTTTCATTACCACAAAGTAACATTTTAAATAACGGTAAATACTTTCGTCACTAACTTTAGCGCACGCCTATATTATAATTATTTTAATTAAAATCCAATCTATGTATAAAAAAAAACTGTATCACACCAATAAAGGCGAAAGATTTGTAAATAACATGTCAGTCAATCAATATCTCCTTTTACATACCTACTTCTTCTTCTTCTTCGTCCGTCCCATCATCTGGGGTCGGTTCTCCTCACAACTCTGCGCCCACATTCTGGTTTGTCGATTTTGCCTATTGGGCTTTCTTGAGGTCTCTCTCGATATTAGACCACTAGGTTAATGTTTGAATCCCCAACCGGTCCTATGAGACCGCGCTGTTATTATTTTACTATTGTGTCTCGTTTCGCGGGTATGTGATAGATTAAAGGCTCCCCCACACAGGCGCGTTATTATCGGTCGATAATATCGCATGCGTTACTGCGATATCTGTTTTCAGTACATTTTGTATTAGGACGGTCATGTAGTTACACACTGCTGCGATAATAACGCTGCAATGGAAGTGGGACGTTGCGTTTCTCCGTCCTGCGATATTCCGATATACGTTCTAGAATGTTTTGTATCAGGACGCAAACGCAAATGCAAATAACGGCACTCTCTCCTAAGAAATATCGGACGATAAAAACGCAGTTGTGTGCAAGGAATCAGGACGCATTAACGCAATACCGCATGCGATATTATCGACCGATAATAACGCACCTGTGTGGGGGAGCCTTAATAGCGGACAGATCCCTCTCTTTTGTTCGGGTACATTTAGGGCTGTTCTTACCACATGATAATATACACCTTACCTACCTTTTATACAACTTGTAACATAATTAACGCACATCCTCTTGGGGGGTCATTGTACCTACTCATAATTCTGATCAACTTTTAGTATGGGACCAAACCTGAAATCGAGAAAAAATAATCAGCTGTTCCATACATTTTCACGAAACAAGCGAACATATTAAACTTCCCACATTAGACAATGGGATTAACCATTAATTACTCAGATACCCGCGAAAAACCGCGAAAGGTTTGTTCTTCGTTCGTCTCACTGCGTTCTGTCCCACATAAAAAATTCCTGGTTTGTCCAAACTCATATGCTTCGTTTGTCCCAAACTATTATTTTAATTATTTTATTCTCGATTCGACCCAGTTCATATTCATTATCTGTCCCATATTTTTTTTTGTATAGGCTTAATTGACGTTTTTGTACAGTCAACAAAACGGATATTTAACTATTTTATTATTACTATAGCTCTTACCAGCGGCTTCGCCCGTGTGATAATAGCAAATATTTACCTAGCTATCTAGTGGTGGAAGAATGTTTAAAACCGGTCTTGTAGTTTTATGTTTTATTACAACTTAATATGTTTTTTTTTTACCAAAATACATTTTTTTTCTCCTTATAATATTAGTATAGAAATAAAGATTTAACGTCAATAAACTATTTAAATAATCGCTCCTCATTCGGATAGCGGAGGTATAAATTAAAATTTAATGAAATATTTAATATCTCATCTGTAATTTTATAACATTCGTGGGTGATTCTAAAAGTTGGAGTAGAAGTTAGAAAAAAAAAAATTGAATAAATGTAGGTCGCAATGATACCGAAGTGTATGTATAGAAGTAAATGAATGGATATATGTTTGTATACATGCGTACGTATATAAGTGTAAAGGAGTGTATGTTTCGTGGAATGGTATCTGGTGATTTTTTACGCAGTGGATTCAAATAATAGTTCCGTATTATCATAATTCAATGAATTTAGAAGGTTAAAAATTTCAGTTTTAGAAGCATGTTTATTAAGATGGCGAATTTGAGTCAAGTAGTACGACTGTCATCACTGGAATCTGTGTAGAAGAGTTTACCTTCCCTAATGGTCAATCCCTTTTTTATTGCGTCCTTTGTTTTTTTGCTTGTAATGACTAATTTGATCAATAGTATTATTATTCAGCTTCAACTGAAAAGTGCTTCTACATTATGCAATATAATAATACTCTCAATTTTAAAACAAAAGTAATTGAATTGATCCAGGTTTTCTTTAATATGATAATATTTTTATCTGAAGAGTTGTTATTAATACAATGCTGCAAAGCTTCTAACGTTTTATAAGTGCCCATGTAGGCCTATGTGAAATGAAAAGATTTTGACTTTGACTTTTTAACTTGAATGAAAGTTTATTTGTACGTAATCGTTATTATATTACTTACTAAAGCAATTATATTACTTACTAAAGCAAAAAAAGATGCAAACAATTCAAGATACTTAAACAAATTTATCATCTAAAAATTATGTGAGTTTATGCTACTACCTACGATTTAAAAATCAAGTATCACAGAATTTGAATGTTTGATACTTAATACCCGCTTTTTAGGATAAGTGAATTTACTTGATTTTTCGTTTAAATCGGCTTATGCTTGTGAGGAGCTCGTGGCTAGATAATAACAGCCGCACGGGTCGATCTTAGAGGTTAAGCAACGCTTGTCAAGGTCTATCTGTGGATGGGTGGCCATCTTAGCACGGTAAGCCGTAGGTCCCGGGTGTCATTTGTAGACCAGTAACTCTGGCTCCAGTCTTGCCATGAAGTACCTACTGTGTTACCCCAGTTAATGGGTTGTGGAGGCCTGGTAGGCAGCCGCTCCTCGTAAAATACTGGTATTCAACTAAATTCAGCTTGACTGGATGCCGACCCCAATATATTTGGGAAATGAGAATTACAAATGAAGAGAGATGATGAAGAATTACAAATAAGTACTTACGTGTTTTAGTTGACTGTACTTTTAAAGAACTTGGAATGTGGGACGAAACACCACATCAAAAGTGATGTGGGACATACGAGGAATTTTTTGGAATGTGGGACAAAAATTCGGGACGAACGAAGGACAAACCCCGCGAAACGAGACACAATAGTAAAACAATAACAGCGCGGTCTCATAGGACCGGTTGGGGATTCAAACGTTAAATCTGCATACGGAATTGCCAAAGCGTCCGTGCGACTCGTATCGCTTTGTGTCGAGTCCTCGGCCTTAACATTCTCGCTCACATGTCCATGTTCGATACGATTCTGCATTTCTTACATAAGTTATATTACCTTTCTCGGAAACTAGCTCTTGAACTTGATTGCTTTACTCTGGCGTCTGAAGGATTAGCCTACCTTTTTTGTCAATTGATGAGTTTTTCAAAGATTTATCGATATATGTATATCTGTTTTCTATGGCGGACGTACGTCGTACAGGTGTCATAGCCTTTGACGTCAAAGACCACGTTGGAATTCTCTTTCTTATTAGCAGCTTTATAACTTCGTTGTTGACGTAGATATTGTTTTCTTATCTATTTATTATATTCTTTATTGTAAGTAGGTACACCATTGCATACATAAAAAGGAACTAAAACTCATAGGTACAAACAATGGGTGGCCTTATTAGCTTACTTACTGCCATACAGCCGATACCAATCGGAGATAGAAAAACAAATGAAACAACAGAAAACATGTATAATTTATGTATTGAATCATTTATTTTACTATCTCCAGTATGCCAAAACTGGAGATAGATAGGTTATTGGGTTCGGCCGTAAGAGGTTTATTGGTCCGAACTCGGCAACAAGCAGCAGTGCTGTTGCCGCAGTGCTGCCACTAAAGTGCTGCGCAGCAGTGCTGCTTGCCGCGCTGGTTCCGAGCAAGGCAGCAGTGTCGCTCTGTTCCCCTTCTGAATCTGAGAAATTCATCCTTTTCTACTCTTGTTGCGGCGGCAGACGCGTCACTACTGGTCTGTCGCGGCGGTAGTGCGACACTGACGCGCAGCAGTGCTGCCGCTACATTGCTGCCGCGACATTGCTGCCTAGCTCGGAATGTAATCTCATATAAGCCAATAGAAATTGTACGGGGACCAGTAGTATCGCGGCAGCACTGCTGCGTGCAGCGTGGTTCGGAATCGTACCTTAATGTAACCAATTTTTGGAAATCCAATTCTAACTAGTGTGCCACAGGCTACATAGTACATAGTTTTGTCAAAAATGCATAGTTTCTGTGAGATAGGGTCATTAGGCCGGGTACTACCTAGTCAGTCCGTAGCCTTTACAAGGATCAATTTGCTTCAGAATTTCGAAGTAAGCTTGCCAAGCATTAGTAGTGTAATGACTTAACTTACGGTTTTCATTTATTGAACTACTAGCTTTAGCCCGCAGCTTCGCCCGCGTACATAAAATATAGCCTATGTCACTCAGGAATACAGCAGCTTTCTATTGGAGAAAAACAATTTTAGCTTTCGGACCAGTACTTCCACAGATTACCTCATACAAACAAAAAAACAAACTTTACCTCTTTATTATATTAATATAGATCATGAAAAACTCCGGGGATCAACACGAACCGAATTTAGGATCTGCCCATGGATACGAGAGGGAAGTTTTTATTAAGATTTGTGTGGATCTGTCCGTTATTTTTCTTACTGCATTCACAATGATTTATGTCATATATTATATTAATTCGTCCGCTTGCTATTTGTGTGATCGTGTGCAATGTGCGCACTAAGCAACTCGTTGCGCAAGCGCACCATGTGCGCGCGCCGGTAAAGGTGCGTGCACACAGTATCGGACGTTTGATGTCATTATTATAAACTAGCGACCCGCCCCGGCTTCGCACGGGTGCAAAATCAGTGTTACTCTACTATTTTATGCATGTGTTATACGTATAAACCTTCCTCTTGAATCACTCTAACCACATCAAAATCCGTTGCACAGTTTTAAAGATTAAATCTATCACATACCCGCGAAACGAGACACAATAGCACAGATTACTGAATAGTAAAACAATAACAGCGCAGTCTCATAGGACCGGTTGGGGATTCAAACATGTGTCTCGTTTCGCGGGTATGTGATAGACTACGCATACATAGGAATATAGGGACAGAGAAACCGACTGTGTTTTATACTATGTAATGATGGTTTTTCACCTAAAGGGGGAAGCGTCAGGGTAGCCCGGGAAATTCAAATTTTCTTACGTACCTATTTTGCAATTTGCAAGGTATTATGAAGTTAAAAATATCTTTTGCGACTGTAAAACGTAACTATTTACATAATTACAACCATAAAATCATCAATACAAGCCTGCAAGCTCACTTAATTCATGAATCCCCGATCGGTCTCATTGGACCGCGCTGTAATTGTTTTACTATTGTGTCTCGTTTCGCGGGTATTGATAGATTAAGTCTAGGAACGTATTTGACCTTGAAAAAATCGTTTCTCGACTTATATGAACTAAGAGGGATGTATTTTCTGGAAGACACAGCGTTGGATGGCCTCTCACAAGGTGGAACGATAACGTGGCGGGGGCGCGGGAATCGGATGGTTGCGAGACGCACAGGACCGGTCGTTGTGGCAACGCTTGGGGGAGGCCTACAAAAAGTTGACCACTTATTCAGATCACAATGACCTATCGTTTAGCGTGACGTCTGTCATGAAGTTTTCTAAATAATACGTCTAGGGGTCCAATGTCTGGTGCGACTAAATTATAATTTTTTCACAGTTGATGAAATAAAAAAAGAATATAAGAATACCTACATATTATTAAAAACGGTGACTAAAAAAAATGATGATTAGAATACCTAGTTCAAGTAATATCTCAAAGTATTAGTACGAAATTAAAACTATTTTAGTTTTATGATAGATAGCTAATATATCGAGGAAGGTTATAAGCTACATAATATCACGCTACGATCAATAGGAGTGGAGTAGTAATCAGGAACGCAGGATACATCGTTGGGGACAGCCAGTTGTATTAATTTTGTCGGAGCTCTATAGCTTATAAATTATCTTCTTAGGGATCCGTACCTCAAAAGGAAAAACTGAATTCTTATAGGATCACTTCGTTGTCCGTCTGTCTTTCAATACCCTTTATCTCGAGAACGCGTGGAGGTATCGAGTTGAAATTAAAACTATGTACTCAAGTTTGAAGGTAAAAATCAAACTTTATGTCGCAAAAACACGTACATTTCGACACTCTCCAGGGAATCAAAATTAAAAATAAATCCTCAAGACTCAATTCGGGAATCGAACTGTTCATAGGTAAGTCGGTACGGAACCCTCAGTGCGAGAGTCCGACTCGCACTTGCTCGGTTTGGATAGGGTGAATGTATATCTGATAAACACTAGGTTAAGGGCCTATTTCACCACCTATGATTAAGTTTCGAGTATCTTACTTGACAGATAATTTCATACAAATTCTGTCACATTTTTGAATTTATTCAGTGATTAGTGCCTACTCGGACATTGTGAAACAGGCCCTAAGTGTTAAAGATTAGTAGTTAATTAGCTTAAAATGAAATAATAACGTGTGTGCTCAGCCCTAGAGCATAATGAATGAGCGGTCTGCGGCGCGGCATTGACCCGGTTACACAGTTTGGGCAATTTGTTAACTATCCGGCGATAGTGTAATTATATTTATGTGAAATTATTACGTTGCATAAGATATCTGATGTGTGGAAGTCATCGTTAGATTGGGTTGTCAGATCTTGTTATAGCGAACGCTTTAATAAAGCACGAAGATTTGCCAAACTTGAGTGACACTGGGCAGGGCACATTGCTCGTAGAACGTATGGTTGATGGGGAGGAAAAGTTCTGGAGTGGCGGCCACGTACCGGAAGACGCGGCGTTGGAAGGCCTCCCACAAGGTGGACTGACGACCTGGCGAGGGTCGCGGGAATCCGATGGATGCGAGACGCACAGGATCGGTCGTTGTGGCGACGCTCGGGGAAGGCCTTTGTCTTTTGGCTGAGATGATGACGATGATGGGTGCTTTAACAAGATCCTATAGTCTGAGTTCTAATCCAGGATATGATCTACCCGTGTGCGCAGTATTATCCACCAACTGCCAAGCTTTCAAGCTGTGGAACGACAACAGACGGACAGAGTTGTAGGTATTGTTCGACGCGCGCCTCAGAGATGTCAGCAAACTGTAGAAGCCCAGCTGGGTCGAAGCCTTTGGGGCCATGGGTGGGCTTCGTTGGAGTGCACCAAGTGCCCAAACCCCTGCACTTTGGAGGATCTAATGAGTCCCACCGATGCTGCATATAACGTAGCTACCTACTGGGCCCAAACCATCTCAAGAGTTTACCTTCGATTCGAAAAGAAGAAGAAGGTGGGCTTCCAAATACCCAGGACCCTGGAACGAAGGCAAAGAAGAAACGGGGTGGGGTTTAGTCAGTGAAAGTCTGACACACTCCGCCCAAAAAGTAATTCTGACGATTTTGGATTTTTCCTAAATAAAATGACAGAGTTACATGTTTGCTCACTACTCTAGTCTCGTGGGCCGTGCGTAAATAGCCTTCCTTAATAAAGAGGCGACTCAAACATTGAACTTTTTAATTCGAACCAAATAGTAGTTCCTGGCGTTAGCGTCAAACAAACTAACTCTTCAGTTTTATAAATGAGTACCAATTAACAATGAACGGGTTATGCTCTAGTGTGTTCATCACTGCTTGCGTAGAGTTATCAACTGAATCATGTCGTTCCTTTTCCTTGTCTTTGGCTATTAATATATCATTAGTACAAAGAAAAAGGTTCTGCCGTAACGACATCTACTACATATGACGTAATAAAATCTTGGATCGCGCAAGCAAAGTTCTCCGCGCGATTTGAATAGATACAACAGCTCGAAATTATCTATCGGGCAGCGGGCCCACCGGACATAACACCCATCCGGTCGGAGGATCCTCCCTTTTCAACGGAGGTATGTGGAACTTTACTCTCTGTTCCATCTACCTCCAAACTGCAAGAAGAAGAGTCAGCAGCAAGCAGCACGAGGATGCGTCTCCGACAGCTGCCGTGAATCACCAGCACGCGGCGTGGTCGCGGCTTCACCTCGCAAGCGATGCTGCGCCGGACTCATAGATATCAGAGAGTTGGACTCGACCATTCTCGGCAATGGAGTCTACCACCATATATAGCTGACAGGTCTACATTGTTCTCTCATGTCTATTAATATTGTAATAAAAAAATATTGTACATTTACTTTTTTTTAAAAGGGTTACCACGGAGTTTCTTGCCGGTTCTTCTACATAGGGAACGACCAATTGGATGCTTCTGACGTTTTATAAGTGCCCCTGTAGGCCTATAAGAAATAAAAAATATTCAATTTGAATATCCGAGGACTTACGACATGCATTTCATGACACTTCCTAACACTGATTTAGTTACAAGTATGTTTGCATGCGATTTGCCAAAAAAACGAATAAATTGTACCATGAGAGTAACTAAAACAAGATAGGTAAGTATATTATCGTGAATTGGCACAGCTGGTATGCCCCAACTATGTACAGTTTATTGAACTGCAACTTTTAAAATAATTGTGTATGTAATTATAGTCGGCCGTGGTTAAAAATAGCTGTCCTAAGCTGTGTGCGTCATGTGAACCAGATCGTCAAGACTAGAACAGGCTTGGGCTCCGTCCGCGGTGGGCGTGGGAAGTTCCTAGCTCTCGAATGTCATGTCACTGAAGCAGTGGCTTTGCTGCGGAGCCGGTTTGCAGGGCTCCGTCTAAGGGTCAGTGACGTCATAGCAGCTCCACTGCGACCTTCTTGTATGGTTTCTCCTTCGTTTTGTTCAATTATTTTGTAAATAGCTAAGTTTATGTTGTGGTTCTTCTTCAAGCCTATTGAAAGTTAGCAAGGTTGGAAATAACGTAATTTTAGGTATAATTTCGACATTGTAGAACGAAATTGTTTTTTATCCTTTTTTTCACTTAGCTGCCAGCGGTGTCGCCCGTGTGAAAGTCTTCATACAAATTATGAATTCCCGTTTCATCCCCTTAGGAGGAGAATTTAGGAAAATCCTTTGTTAGTCCTCGTGTGTCATAAAAGGAAACCTTGTGCAAAATTCCACGCTCCTAGTCCCGTAGTAGTTTCGGCTATGCCTTGATATGTCAGTCAGTCAGTTTCTCCTTTTTATACCTACTCGGATTTGATGTTTGTGAAATAGATATAGGTATGTAAGTACTAGTAATTGCTAAATGCGATTTTTACAAACAACCTATGGATGGATGTCACAGAGAGCACGATAGACATAAAAAAACTTGGAAAAACATCGCATAGGACCATTATTTTGTCTCACTGGTGGTTTTTAGATTATTACCGTGATTATTACCCTTTTGGGTGACTGAATCATGCGTTGCGTTTGTTCATTCTATGCCTGTTGGGTTGTTTTGGTGTTGTTCATGTCAGAGTTGTGATGTGGTCATCGGACCACTAGACCCAGCCGTCGGTACATGGTGAACATCCCTACATTCCCAATCATACGCACAAAGCGTTTTAGGAACACGTTTATAGGATCGGAATTTCCTGCCAGAGTCTGTGTTTCCTAATAGCTACAACTTAGGGGTCTGTAAGTCAAGAGAGAATAGGTTACTTCCAGGCAAGCTTGCTCCATCGCTAGCCATAATATCATCGCCTACCTTCAGGTGAGATAGCGGTCAAACTTGACTCTAAGCTTAATAAAAAAAGTTTTGAATCTATGATAAACAGCACGCTTCGCGTAGTGGTTGAGTGAGTAGCTGCAGCATTTCATGACGTGGGTTCGATTCCCGCACGGAAAAGATGCTACCTATAAAGTACCTATGTTTTACAGATAGTTGTTCCGGGTAGTTTTAGGTATCTTGTGTATGTAGTTTACATGTTTGTGAACGCAGCCAGTAGGCACAGGAGTCATTCCTAGATTTGCGTCGTAATGTGTTTATTAATTTAAATAAAAAAATCAATATTACCCATTAGCAATCGTGCATATAAGTAAAAACAAAAGCTGTAACATAAATGACTCTTAATTAAATACTAAGCCAATTAAATAAGTAAACAATACATATAAATGGTGGATTATGTACACTCTACACTAATAAATAATGTCTAATATTATACCTAAAGAGGAAGGATACGTATTTTTATTTGTACCTAATGAACGAACAAAAACAACCTGCCAATGTTATTCTTTCATCAGTTGAATGCTATATTATCGATCTTTGAAAGATTGCGACTTTTCTTAGATTTCATACAAAAATGGTGGTAAATACATATAAAAAACATTCGAAACCCAAAGAAAGCAATAAATAATAATTATTGCCAAAAATAAAATGACGCACCTTTAGTATAAAGTTTATTTGGACTTACAATTCCGAATTGGAATTATGAGTTCAAATAAACGTTAATAAGTTAGGTAAGTAGTACCTCCGGCAATGTTGGGGTTATTCACTGTTTTTAGTTGTAATATAATGATTTAGCTGGAAATAGCTTCATGTAGACGGATGGAGAGGAAGAGAGAGGCCAAAGAAACGATGAATGGACTGAAATAAAAGAAAAGGGAGTTAGTGATAGTATGACGGGTGACAGGACAGAATGGAAGAAAAGCGTGTTGCGCCGACCCCAAGTAGGTATGGGACAAGGGCAGGAAGAAGAAGAAACTGAAAATACTTTATTTTTATAAGATAAAAAGATGTTAAGTACATAATATTTAAAGGTAATTTTAATTCATGAATCCCCGACCGGTCCTATGAGACCGCGCTGTTATTGTTTTACTATTGTGTCTCGTTTTGCGGATATGTGATAGGTTAAATTAAAATTCTGTTAAATTTTTGGTGGTCATTAATTATTTTTGGAATAAGTATACAATTATAGCTTGGAGCTGATTGCTGTTAATAAGATAAAAAAACACATATAAAGACATGTAAAATATTTGGTTCTAATTTTCACACTAAAATGGGGATTTAATTTTAGTGATCATTTAGATACTATATTTTTGGTGATCAACTGATCATTTAAAAATTTTTTTTAAATGGTTATAAACTAGCGCTTGACTGCGATCTCACCTGATGGTAAGCAGTGATGCAATCGTCGATGGTAGGTACTTACTATTTGTTTGCTGTTACATTTTACAAAATCTAGTCAAAAGCCTTTAGCAAGTAAGCAGAAGCTAGATAGAGTAGATGGATCTTTCAGAATTCAGGTTTTACATTCAATATACTTACGCGTTGAAGCAAACAAAAGAGCTTGCTATACTTAGCTACATGGCTAATTATATTAACATAAAGCACATAATAAGTAATAGTACAAGTAACATTCACCGGCATGCACTATCTCCGACTGAACAGGTAGGTAGCTACATGTTAACAAAATGTCAATGACAGATCTTTATTTGAATGATAATAAACGTGCTTGACTGCGATCACACCTGATGGTAAAAGTAGGTACAGTCAGTCTACGAACTGCAAGTAGGTCTGTCGTATCGTCTGTCAGTAAACAGAGAAAAAAAGAAAGAAAGAAAATTATGTATTTGGCACCCTTCCTTTTTATTTATTATTTTCTTTATTGTACACCAATACATATATGTCATACAAAAAGAAACTTCATGAATCCCCGACCAGTCCTATGAGACCGCGCTGTTATTGTTTTACTATTGTGTCTCGTTTTGCGGGTATGTGATAGGTTAAACTAAAACAGATAGATACATACAATGGGTGGCATTATCGCATTCTGCGATCTCTTCCAGGCAACCTGGAATGGACAGAGATTGCCTGAACAAGAAATGGGGCTGTGGTGTGTGTGTGAGATACTGTGTAGGAAAAAAATATATATAAAAAAATTAACATGTACCTAGGTAGTTGTTGTGTATGTAAACCGCATAACTTATATTCTTGTGTGTTTTGTAAATAAGCAAAACGTTTCAAAATGTCGTCGTACGAGTATCACATGTTACGTGAATGAGTCACTCGCGTGTGTTTACTGGCGGCACAGCTGGCACCTCGCAGTGCTGCGAGTAGCGGTGCCAGGCGTCCGGATAAAGCTGGACACAGACGGGCTTTTTGGTTGTGTGTCCGGCCAAATTAGGTGGAGTACTGCCTGTCCGGCTTTTGTTAGGCTTTTTAAAATAGACTATTTTTTAGATTTTTCATGTGTTCTTGCAATTACAAGCGTTTGCAGACCAGCAATAACTTGTTATTTTATTAGAATATAAAAAGTAAACCTTCCGTGCATGAGATAAAAAAAAAAATGCGGCTTTTTTACTCAAGTGTCCGGCTAAACTACCTGACTGGTTTGTCCGGCTTTTCGTTTTCAAAATCTGGCAATCCTAGCTGCGAGCATAAGCCGTGTGTTTCTTTCTACCCGTATGACACTGTTCATTACACCGACGCCGCATTATTTACATTTACTTGAAAACAAAGAAAATGTGACGATCTTTAGTGAGTTAAGGTGAAGTAGGTGCTAAGTAATAAAAGAACAGGAATGCTAGTCTCTAAGAAAATAGCCTTGTGGCAGCTCTGTGCGTGAGGCTATTTTCTTAAGAATAGCTTCTCATAGTTTAGCGAATACAGATTTGGATTTCTGTGCTGCTGTTTAAGGCTGTTATCTTAGAGAGTAGTACTCCAGAAGTTCGATGGGGACGGAAGGTTCTAGCGTGGCGACCCCGTACCGAAAGACGCAGCGTTGGAGGGCCTCCAACAAGGTGTACCGATCACGCCGCGCCTACGGTGGTCGGAAATATTTTCTTTGGATTTTTTTATCATTATAGGCGTGAATGCTTTTAATGTTCCCACTGTTGGAACACAGACCTCCCCGACCGACCTACAACACAGTCGGGGCAGTTACCACTGGGTCACCACTGGTCTCTACCAGATACTGATCAGAAACTGATGCTTGAAACTGGCATTAGTGCCATATACACAGGGCCACATACGAGCTACAAGTCCAACCTACCATTATGCAAGTACTGCACCACACAAGCTTTATCCACGTGATGTATGACTGCTGGACAAATAGCCTGGTTTGCTCTAAGCTGGCCTCCGTCTGCTTCCAGACGAGGAGTACTCGCGCTTCCCGCGGCTGTACCAGCTGGACGACTACGGCGCGTGCCTGGCGCGGCCCGGCGGCCTCTACTGCCTCGGCTCCTTCCACCTCGCGCCGCTGCAGCAGCCACACGCCCTCTACGACATGCTCCAGGTACCACCACTCTTCACCAACTCACTACAACCTTCACCACTCTACTCTGCACCATTCTTTTTTTTTTGTAACCTTTCGCAGGTCATGAGGTTGTCGGCTGCTTAACCGGACTTGCCTGTCGCGGCCTCAATTAAAAATTAAAAAAAAAACAATCAAATCAATCTTACTTAAAAACTACTTAAAACTAAGCGACTACGCTAAGGGCATCCCCTCTGGGGTACGAACCTCGGAGGTTGCGTTGATGTAAGTTGCAGTCGAGGGACTGGAACAATTTGCCTGCTGCGGTTTTCCCTTCCGATTATAATTTGGGTGTCTTCAAGGCTAGAGTGAATAGGCTCTTAATAAACTAGTGCGCCTCACCATCTACGATTGCATCACTGCTTACCATCAGGTGGGATCGCAGTCAAGCACTAGTTTATATTAAAAAAAAACAGCCACATACCATAGGAGACGACATGCCGGCTCCCAGACGGTACTATAGATAATATTGCCGTGTCAAGATAAGAAAACTGCACACAGCAAGGTTATGGCTGTGTGTCGATATGAACTCACCTTTAAAGGGTATGTCAGTCATTACTGGAAAGCTTTAGATTTCCTTATGTACTGTCAGTGCTACGATTACTATCAATTGACATTTGCTGATTTTTTTTTATAACATTACTAGCTTACTAAGTACCATGTTTAACCGTAAATGTTAACTTTTGAAAGCGACTGATGGTAATTGTTTAGTTCACAGGTTGCATTATAAGGCCTCTTTGCCTTTGACTACAGCTTTAACTATTTCGTTTTCACGTTTAACTGATACTCATTAACTTGACAATATCTTAATAATTGATCAGTTAATGACTTTGAGCAGGGTCTGGCTTAGCGGATACGTAAGTACAATACCCGGCACGTAAGTTGGCAAGATTTTGACGTAGTGGGGAGAAATTCGCGCATGTGCATGTGGTACAAAAAAGCGGATGAGCGAACGGGACGTAACGCAGTGTGGGAGCAAAAGTCGACTAACGCACCAATCATAGACTACTATTACAATACTCCACCAATCGCGTGCCAGATCGGCGTTACTTCATACTCCGCGTCCTGTTCGACCACCAAATAGATCTCAAAAACGATTTCTGCGCAACTAACGACGCTTGCCAACTTACGTGCCGGGAACTGTAAGTCGCAGTGTGTTACAATGATCGAGCAGGAAGGACCTGCTCACTTCGTCTGTCTAGAGCAGTTTCCCAACCTGTTATAAACTACTGCTCTCTTTATAAGAAAATAAAATTCTAAATTTTATAATATTAGAACTGTCAATTTAAAACTATCACAAATAAAAAAGAATTCTTGCTCATTCTCTATAATTACCTATATAACTAAATTCTCTCCATAATTCACATGACAATTTCTCTCACATGATAAATTCAAAACACCAACCCTTTCTGATAGTGCCTGTAGGAAACGCAAAATTTAAAATAATTGACTTTTATATGATGTCATCATCATCATCATCATCTACCTAGCCTTTTCCCAACTATATTGGGATCAGCTTCCAGTCAAGCTGGAAAAAGCTGAATACCAGTATTTTACGAGGAGCAGCTGCCTAAACATGATGTATGGGACAAATAATTTTTGATATTATATTTTAAATGGAACTTTATGTAACATCTTGAATTTATGTGTAGGTATACTTATGGTCAGGTTTTAGCAAAGTATTTGTGACTAGGCCCCTCCCTCCTGGACCGCGAAAGCGTATAGACGTGTGCAACCGTGAAATTTTTAATTTAAAATTCTCAATTTTTTGGCGATAAATACAACAATTTAATTCATCAAAGTACTAGGCGCACATAAAACTGTGGCAAGCGCGAAGTAGTGGTGTGCAAAGGACAGCAATAACAAGGCAGCGCACAAGCACCAGCGAGTCGTTGAGTCATACGCAGCGTCATCGATCGGGATTGCCGCAATCTTACAAGCGGAGCGTTTAGCGGGCAACTGTATAGCTGAACGATAATCTTTTTGAGGTGAATATTTTTTTCTTCTGATTATAATACATTCAATAATTACAATTCTGCTATCCTGAACAATGTCTGTCAGTAGAACACCACCAAAAAGTGCTGATCAAATTACTACCCCAGTACATTATGGGTCCGACTCACCATTACATAAGTTGAGTACCCTAGAAAATCCAGATTATAATATAACTAGAAGGTTTAAACGGAGTCTGGATGGCCAAGCAGATTGTTCTAGTATTACGTTGGCAGAACTAAAGGATATGTTTGAAGACTTGCAAACCAGACAGGAAGCAAAATTTGATTCGCTGAAATCTACCATGGATGCAATAGTCAAGCAAAATGAGGAGATCAAAACGTCAATGAATCTCTTATCCGATAAATACGATGATATCTGTTCAGACATGAGGAAACTCCAGCGAGAAAATGATATCAGTAAACACCATATAAAGACACTAGAGAACCAACTGGAACAGCTAGAAAAAAAATCACGTGCGGGCTCAGTCGAGCTGCGTAACATACCAAAACCGGAATCAGAAACAAAGGAGAGTCTGATTGAACTTACAAAAAATATTGGCGCAATCATCAAAACACCAATAAGTAATTCTGATATCCGCGATGTGTACCGCATGAAAATAAAAGATAAAACAAATGGCCCCATAATAGTCGACTTTAACTCAACTAGCACCAAAGAAAATTTTATAAAATCCACCATAAATTACAATAAAGAAAAGCCTGCAGATCAGCGGTTGAATACGACTTCTTTAAAAATACATGGACCTGCTGCACCGATTTATATTTCCGAATCGTTAACAAAGAAAACTAAACGACTGTTTTACCTTGCCAGAGTATTTGCTAAGGGAAACAACTATGACAGCTGCTGGACTTCCTATGGAAAAGTATATCTCAGGCAAAACAAAACCGATCAACGAGTATACATTGACAGTGAAGAATCCCTGGGAAATCTCAAAAACCGTTTGTGACTAGATAAGTTTTGTTTTAATGTATTTTTAGCATTATCTGCATGTCAAAATAATTACTCTTATAACAGTCCTCGTTACCGTAATATACTTTCTAACATATGTAACTTTAGGAAATACTTTAATATGTTTATTGCTACGCCTCGCACACTATACAAACTCACTCACACATCATTCCATTCACTACTACGAAATTACATCTACACTGACATAAATACTGTAAACATATACACAATTAATATAAAACATATACCAGGCAGGTCTTTTAGTGTATTGGTAGTTTTTTCCTTTGTACTAAGTATCAGAAACATGAATAGTAACCAACTCTATTTAGTTATAATTTTGTTCAAAATTGCATTATTCCCCTTGTTAAATCCTACTGATAAATACAAGTTTTATAATTCAATGAGTTAAATGAAATTCAAAATGAAATTGATTCGTTTAATATAGCGGAATCCACCATCTGTGACGTAGAAGAGTGTCGGACAATGATCCCAGACTCAAACAAAGCCTCTAAATTACTTCAACAAAATATTAGGAGTATAAAGCGTAACTTTGCCGGACTACTTCCCTTAATCGTTAGGAGTGGCGTGAGTTGGGATTATATTGTGTTAACTGAGTGCTGGTTGCCATCCAAACCAAACATACCAAGCTTGGATGGTTATAATCATTCTGCTACTACTAATAACTTTACGCAAAACGAAGGAGTTGTCACTAGAAGTGACTATAAGAGCGAGTTGCTTATATCGATTGAAGAACCACAATTAGCAGAGGCAAATTGCCTAGCCCTAAAATTGGACAATAATACAGTAGCGTTGGCCATTCATCGACCTCCTGGATACAGAAATGTTAATAACTTTATTCAATCGTTAAATAGCTTGCTAGATAGGTACTCTGGTCTGCAAAATATTGTGATACTGGGAGATATAAATATAGATATTTCCGAAAATAATACAGACTCAGACTCGTCCACCTATCTGAACATGTTAGCATTTCATGGGATACTACCGGCACATATACTCCCAACCCACAGTAAAACCTGCCTGGATCATGTGATGCTAAAAACAAGATTATCAGCTCTGTGTCTTGTACTCCATTCAACAGTCACAGATCATAATAGTGTTGCTCTCAGTATTAAAACTAGACACATGCTTAAACCAGCGAGGGTAATGAATCGAATAGACAACTCGAGTTTATCTATGGACTTGAAAACCGTGGATTTTAGTAATTTATACAGGATAACAGATGCTAACGAAGCAACTGCGTTTTTTATTGATACACTGAGATCTTTAATTTTTCGTCATACCCGAGAAATCAAACACTCATCGCGGAAAAGACTTTTAAAGCCTTGGATAACATCTGGTATATTAAAATGTCTAAAAAATCGAGATAATTTATATAAAAAGTTTAAAAAGGACCCTAATAACGATATACTACAGCTTACTTATAAAAGGTATAGAAATTTTTGCTCCTCCCTACTAAAAAAACTGAAAGACGACTACGAAAAAAGACAGTTACAAAGTGCAAATAAAGACAACAGGAAATTGTGGAAAGCTATTAAAGAGATTACATATACCGTAAAATCAAAAGATACCCCATCTGAACTGATAAACACAAAAAACCCCTTACAATCTATTAACAGTGTCAACAGATACTTCGCAAGTGTGGGTAAATTATTAGCTGAAAAGATATTGAGCACCAATACTCATGGACATCCTAAACCTTCAAAATCATGCCCTAATTCATTCGTTTTTCTGCCTACCTACTGATGAAAATGAGATTGGTGCATTAATAGATAATTTAAAAAGTGATAGTGCAGTCGGGCTGGATTTGATTTCAGCAGGAATCATAAAAGAAAACAAAGAAGTCTTAATAAAACCTATAACCTACATATGTAATTTATCGTTTTAACTGGTGTGTTCCCCACGGCACTTAAACAATCTAGAATTTATCCGATTCATAAGAGTGGTGATAGAGACTGTGTCGAGAACTATAGACCCATTTCCATTCTTCCAACTATTTCAAAATTACTTGAGCGTGTTATGAATAAGAGGCTAGTTAACTATCTCGAAAACAACAAACTTTTATCTCCAGCACAGTTCGGTTTTAGATCTAAAAAGTCAACATCTGATGCAGTTCATGAAGTAATAAATTTTTTAGTAACTAATATTGACAGGAAAAAGAAAACTATTGGAATATTTCTAGATCTCGCGAAAGCATTCGACACCGTCTCTATTCCCATCTTGCTTAAAAAACTTGAGTGTCTGGGAATTCGGGACCTCCAGTTGAAATTGTTCGAAAGTTACTTGACAGAAAGGTATCAGTGTGTAAAAATGGAAAACCTTAAAAGTGACAATGTGATGGTTCATTTCGGTGTGCCACAGGGAAGCATTTTGGGTCCGACATTGTTTCTCGCCTATATCAATGATCTCTGTCAGCTAGTCCTTCACAAAGCCAAAATTGTAACCTTCGCTGATGATACAGTGCTACTCTTTAGCGGGGAAACATGGAGTGAAGTGTTCTCAAATGCACAAATGGGCTTTAATGCAGTGACAGAGTGGCTGAGAGATAATGTACTCACACTTAACGCGGGTAAAACCAAATATATTCCGTTCTCTTTGAGAAACGCAGAAGCTGACATTTCACATCATAAAATAATATCACATAATTGTGCTAATGTATCGAGCTGCCTTTGTTCTGAGATTGAAAAGACAGATAAAATTAAATATTTGGGTGTGATAATAGACAAAAGATTAAGCTTCCAGGAACACATTATTCAGTTAACAGCAAGAACACGTAAACTCATATATATATTTAAAAATCTACGAACCGTGGCTAAAGGAGATTTAATAAAATCGGTTTACTTGGCTCTTGGACAGTCGCAACTAAGCTACTGCATCTCCGCCTGGGGTGGAGCACCAAAAACCACGATGCTAAAGCTTGAGAGAGCCCAGAGAGCTGTTTTAAAAGTGAGTCTCTTTCTACCGTTTTACCATCCCACCATCGATCTTTATAAGCAGAGTAAGGTCCTAACGGTTCGTCAACTATATATTTTGCACACTGTTACCAAACAACATTCCTTATTGTCATTCGAACCCAAATTGATTGAAAAAAGGCGAAGAAAAGACATAGTCTGTACTAAACCCTCATTTAAAACCAGTTTTGCACATCGGTTTTTTTGTTACCAAGGTTGTAATCTGTACAATAAAATTAATAGGTCCTTGTCAATTTATCATCATCCGAAAACTAAATGTAAAGCGGTAGTTAGAGATTGGTTGCAAACTTTGGATTACAGTTCCACGGAGGACCTACTTTAACTAGACACACATGTACAAAATATATATATAAAATACACAAAATATACCAAATATATATATATTAATAGATCCTTCCCTGCTTGTTAATTAATCATTTTAAAAATAATAACTTTACAGAACCATAAGCTAATGTACCTACTTACAAATAAAATTAAAAAAAAAAAAAACAAAATTAAACTAAAAATAAGGAAGTCTACTCAAAAAGAAAAAAATATATTAAATAAAACAAATTAAACATAACAAAATAAACCAAACAATAAACCAAAACCATTTTCTAAAATCGCTTATACTTTGTATTGTAGCGTAGACCTTATAGGCACGCAGTAACCACTAAATTGCACCCTACCCTCATAACTCAAAATTGTTGTGCCTTGTGTGAAATCTACCTTATTTTTGGGAAATTAAATACCTTATACGTAAGTAGAAACCTGGTTACATACACACGCACACACACGCCACACACACAATACACACACGCACGCACTACACACACACGCATACACTACACAATATTTTATGCACAAACCTTCGCGCTAAGAGGCAAATTAGCGTTTAGATTCTAATTTAATATCTTGCCACAAATTATTTTTTTGTTTTAAAATACGTGTCCTTTTATATTCCCGTTATGTTATACCTGATTCCGTGGGGTGAGGACCTGGTGATCTGTAATACAGGATTATACCTATGATAGACACCAGCTCCGCACATACACGAGACTGGCTTTGTTATTGTTATGTTAATTAATTTTTAATCATGTAAGTCTTGTTTTTGTGGGAGAAAATAAAGAAGATATATTATTATATTATATAAATATATACTAGCTGTCCCCTGCGGTTTCACCCGCATTTTTCGTTACTGCTCCGCTCCCGTGGGTCGTAGCGTAATGGTATATAGCATATAGCATTCCTCAATAAATGGGCTATCTAACACTGAAAGAATTTTTCAAATCGGACCAGTAGTTCCAGAGATTACCCCCTACATACAAACTTACAAATTTTACCTCTTTATAATATTAGTATAGATTAAATAATATGAGCATCCACGGATGCAGTAACACCTGCAACAGCCCTGCTTCTGAATAGAGCATGAGCTGTCCACGTGTGGCCGAGCCGGGCCGGCATGCGCCGTGGTCTGTTCACTCATCAACATCACCTGCAGGAGTACTCGTCGGACCGGCACCACTTCAACCGCACGCAGCTGCACCGCGGCTACTGCGTGAGCGCGCGCTGCCCGCGCCTGCACGCGCGCTCGCCGGCGCGCCGCTTCGAGCGCTGCGCCGCGCTGCGGGCGCGCCGCCTGGCGCTGCGTGCGTCGCTGGCGCGGCTGGCCTACTGCCGCACGCACGCGCAGGAGTACGCGCGCCAGCACAGCCCCGCGCCCCTGGACCTGCCGCAGAAGCTGTTCCTGTACGTGCTGGGCGCGATCGTGGCGCTCAACGTGGCGGGCACTGTCTACGACGTGGCTACGGGGGACCATGCTAAGAGTAAGTGGTGCGAGGCGCCGCCTGCGCCGCGGGCTCGCCCGCAGGCGGGACGTGCCCCGGGGCGCTCGATGTATGCTGACTTTTGGAACATAAGAAATATGTTTAATGTTATGTTACATCGTAAAATTAGTGACTCATTAACTCCTAGCCTTATGAGGCTTATTAGTTGAGCCACAGGTGGTACCGACTCTAAACTCCAGGGCACGACAGGTCCACTTGACTGCGGGATTTTTTTATAGAGTCACCACAGTCTTGGATCGCAAAGGGCAACAAAAGGAACACGTATCGGTTTTAGTCAGTAAAAGTCTGACACTCCCTCTCGCTTTACTCTGAATCGAAGAAATTATAAACCGATTTCTGATCCCAAAAAATAGGTCATTTTATATGTGAGTGGCTGTATCATGTGTGTTTCTCAATTGTCTGTCAAGATGTTCATAATTCATGATGTAACTAAGATAGAGTATTAGTTATTTACTTGCTCAAATGATATTGTGTGCAGAGAATCCAGTGCTGAGCTCGTGGTCGGTGCGCGGCAACTGGCGGCGCCTGACGGCGAGCTGCGCGGACGGCGACCCGCGGCTGGCGGCGCTCAGCCCGCTGCAGGGCGTGCGGTCAGTGCCCCCGCGCACTACTCGCGCAGAACACCTTACTGTTCAAACCTGAACCTTACTTTTGATATTGTAAAGCCGCTTATTTATGTCACCCCAACTCATAAAACAGCTGTTTAGATGAACAAAATCTGGAATCGTACTGTAATTCTACCTAAAGTAAAGATGTTCTTTGTATACATCGAGTCAATTGTATGCAACATGCCTAACATCGGCCGGTCTCCGTTCCAGGGTACTGCTGATGATGCTGATCATGGCGACGCACAGCGGCTGCATCCACGACATGCTGTATCTGTACAACCCCAGGTGGATCGAACAGGTCGGTCAATTGCAAACAAACTGTCCACCTTGATTTTGTAGGCGATCACTCCGCCGGACAGCGGCAGAGATGTAGATGCGTTACTTGTGCCAGCCTTAGGCGAGCAAGGGAAACGGGAGCTGCGATCCCAAGTGTATTGATAATCCATTTACACAATATGAAAAATGTGCTTCCAGATCTCGCGGCACCCGGTGCTGATGATCTTCCTGAACGGCACGGCGGTGGTGCAGATCTTCGTGATGCTGTCTAACTTCCTGCTTGCCTACAACCTGCTGCTCTACACCAAAAGCAACCCCATTTCTCTCAGGCTGCTTCCCTACATCACTCTCAAAAGGATTGCCAGGTATGTGAAGTATGGATGGACATGAATGAAAAGGGTGACTGTTGGGAACGGAGGTAGAAACGAGGAGGGTGGTGGACGCCCACCGTGGGCGCCGAGAGCGACGCGTGTCGCCGCAAGTTGTGTAGTGTGTGTCTGCCGGTGCAGGATCTCGCCGGTGTACCTGCTGGTGACGGGCTACGCGGCGACGTGGTGGGCGCGCAGCGGCTCCGGCCCGCTGTGGGCGCCCACCGTGGGCGCCGAGAGCGACGCGTGTCGCCGCAAGTTGTGTAGTGTGTGTCTGCCGGTGCAGGATCTCGCCGGTGTACCTGCTGGTGACGGGCTACGCGGCGACGTGGTGGGCGCGCAGCGGCTCCGGCCCGCTGTGGGCGCCCACCGTGGGCGCCGAGAGCGACGCGTGTCGCCGCAAGTTGTGTAGTGTGTGTCTGCCGGTGCAGGATCTCGCCGGTGTACCTGCTGGTGACGGGCTACGCGGCGACGTGGTGGGCGCGCAGCGGCTCCGGCCCGCTGTGGGCGCCCACCGTGGGCGCCGAGAGCGACGCGTGTCGCCGCAAGTTGTGTAGTGTGTGTCTGCCGGTGCAGGATCTCGCCGGTGTACCTGCTGGTGACGGGCTACGCGGCGACGTGGTGGGCGCGCAGCGGCTCCGGCCCGCTGTGGGCGCCCACCGTGGGCGCCGAGAGCGACGCGTGTCGCCGCAAGTTGTGTAGTGTGTGTCTGCCGGTGCAGGATCTCGCCGGTGTACCTGCTGGTGACGGGCTACGCGGCGACGTGGTGGGCGCGCAGCGGCTCCGGCCCGCTGTGGGCGCCCACCGTGGGCGCCGAGAGCGACGCGTGTCGCCGCAAGTTGTGTAGTGTGTGTCTGCCGGTGCAGGATCTCGCCGGTGTACCTGCTGGTGACGGGCTACGCGGCGACGTGGTGGGCGCGCAGCGGCTCCGGCCCGCTGTGGGCGCCCACCGTGGGCGCCGAGAGCGACGCGTGTCGCCGCAAGTTGTGTAGTGTGTGTCTGCCGGTGCAGGATCTCGCCGGTGTACCTGCTGGTGACGGGCTACGCGGCGACGTGGTGGGCGCGCAGCGGCTCCGGCCCGCTGTGGGCGCCCACCGTGGGCGCCGAGAGCGACGCGTGTCGCCGCAAGTTGTGTAGTGTGTGTCTGCCGGTGCAGGATCTCGCCGGTGTACCTGCTGGTGACGGGCTACGCGGCGACGTGGTGGGCGCGCAGCGGCTCCGGCCCGCTGTGGGCGCCCACCGTGGGCGCCGAGAGCGACGCGTGTCGCCGCAAGTTGTGTAGTGTGTGTCTGCCGGTGCAGGATCTCGCCGGTGTACCTGCTGGTGACGGGCTACGCGGCGACGTGGTGGGCGCGCAGCGGCTCCGGCCCGCTGTGGGCGCCCACCGTGGGCGCCGAGAGCGACGCGTGTCGCCGCAAGTTGTGTAGTGTGTGTCTGCCGGTGCAGGATCTCGCCGGTGTACCTGCTGGTGACGGGCTACGCGGCGACGTGGTGGGCGCGCAGCGGCTCCGGCCCGCTGTGGGCGCCCACCGTGGGCGCCGAGAGCGACGCGTGTCGCCGCAAGTTGTGTAGTGTGTGTCTGCCGGTGCAGGATCTCGCCGGTGTACCTGCTGGTGACGGGCTACGCGGCGACGTGGTGGGCGCGCAGCGGCTCCGGCCCGCTGTGGGCGCCCACCGTGGGCGCCGAGAGCGACGCGTGTCGCCGCAAGTTCTGGACACACGTCTTCTACGTCAACAACCTGCTGGACCCCGAGGACATCTGTCTCGTGCAGACCTGGTGAGCAGGACACACTCACATGTACAACACAACAATGTTTCTATTTTGTTTACACATACCTAAACTTAGTTCGCAATCAATATGCCTGCTTTCTGTTTCATCGCTAATGCTTCGCTTACCGATCATGACTCGGTTATATTATTCCTGGATAACTACAACCACCTCAATCGTTGTCAGTAAAAAAACTAGAAAGATCCGGGTTCCTAATTTCAGCAAAATTGAGCTGGATCTAGTTCGGACTGATTTTAGATTTTCGGAAGGTTTTTTTTATCGAAACCTTAAACCTAATCATAGTTAAATATTCAATTGTAAAAACTGTGCCCAATCGTAAAAGGCTGGGTCTATCGTGGATGACTCCTGGGCTCCTTAGATGCTTACGAAACCCGGACAATATACATATGCAGATAATTTTATATTACTAACTGCATTTAAAAGATACAGAAACTATTGCCTAAAAATTACTAAAAACTACTTAAGCTAACTACGATAAAATCCTAATAAATAATGCACAAAACAATAATAAAAAAACTCTGGAATGCTATAAAATCTAAAACTACAAAAAATCAAACACCAGCCAATGTCCTTCTGCTTCCTTCCGAACCACAGCGCTCCGTAAACGATGTTAACTCCTACTTTGCCAACATCGGTAGCATACTGGCTGAGAAGATATCTGGCTCTTCTTGCAGACCTAGTCAAACAGAAGACGCCCCCCTGTCTCATGACTCTTTTGTCCTACTATAAACAGAAGAATCCGAATTAGATATACTTTGATTGAGAAGCTTAGATGTAATTGTGCGTTGGGTTCGGATCAGGCACATTTCTAAAGCAAATTAAAAGTCTTCTTGTTCCTCATCTTACCCACATATGTAATCTTGCGTTTACCTCTGGCATCTTCCCAAATGCGCCAAAGCTGGCTGTTGTGCATCCAGTGCGTGGGTGGAGACAGAGATCATCCCAGTAACTACAGGCCTATCTTGATACTACCTACGCTTTCGAAATTACTGAAGAGGCTCATGAATAGCCGGCTTGTTAAGTTCCTGGAACAAAATTAATCTTCTTTCTTCGTCCCAATACGGTTTTCATTCCGGAATCTCCACAAGCAATGCTGTGCTAGATCTAACTAATAACATAGTAGGTTTAAACCTGGATAATAAGCAGAAGTTGATTGGTGTTTTCTGGATCTAGCAAAAGCCTTCGATACGATTTCTGTCCCCACTCTTATAGCTAAACTCGAAAAGATCGGAACCAGAGGTATTCAACTTGCACTGCTAGACGACAGTGCCTTCGAATTGGAGATTGGGCAAGTGGCGAACTTCCCATATCCTACGAGGGGCCCTCAGGGCAGTATTATTGGGCCGACCCTTTTTCTCATTTACACCAATGACCTCTACCGTTTTACAATCCTCAATACATCCATCTTCACCTATGCCGATGATACTGCCTGCTATTCTACGGAGGTTCCTGGGAGCAGGCGCTCCAATATGCTCAGTCCGGACTTAATCTGGTAACTAACTGGTTAACTCAGAACCTGCTGACTTCGAATGTTGAGAAAATAACATTTGACGTTCTCTTTTCCGCCGCTGGGAAACCACGTTCTTCTTCGTATTCTTTGATAGCTCACTCTTGTTCATCGCATCCTCAAAAGGTCTGTAATTGCCCCAGTCTGTCCCGCAACAACTGTATTAAATACCTTGGTGTCCATATCGATGATTTTTGTCTTTTGAAACACATATTGATACACTCACTTCACGCCTGCGCAGGTTGATTTATATTTTTAAGTCTCACGTTGCTGATACTGGGGTGGTTTTTCTAGTTTATCTGGCTCTCGGTCAATCATTAATACAATACTGTATAGTTGCCTGAGCAGTAGCGACAAAGACGCACATGCTGAAACTGGACGCGAGCAGAGGGCTCTCCTGGAGGTTGGTTGGCGGCTACCTTATCGCTTTCCTGCCGCCGATCTATATAAAAAATGCACGGTTCTCTCAGTACGCAAATTATTTATCCTTAACCTTTTATTGACTAAACATGCTCAAACTCCTTATGAACCTTCCAAATTTAGCTCCCAACATCGAAAACACACTGTATGTCCTTACTTTCGCACTCAATGTCGATCATCGCAGCGTAGCTATGTATTTCTTGGTAGCCATGTTAACAAATTGCTAAATATTTATCACATGCGCAAATGCAACTGCAAAAAAGCAATCACGAACTAGCTCCTACAATTAGATTATACTGAGACTGAAAAACTTATTACTATTAATCGGTGATATAACTTCCATTATCCAATCAACTCACATATACACACAGAAACACACTCACATCCCTCGTCCTTATTGAGGACGTTAGGGGGTGTTTATTGCACTCACGGTTCGTTTGCTGATATATTTAATTTTAATTATTATGCTATGATTTTATTTTTATTTTGTATAAATATCTTCTACACTCAATTTAATGTCTGGAGTACCTACATCGAGTGAGTGTAGGTCCTGAACCCAGTATAGACTCCAGCTCTCACAAAGGATAAATCTTGGAATCAATTGTTACTGATAACCTATGTACCTTTTTGAGAGAAACAAATAAATATTATTATAATATTTTGACAAATAACCTGTTGGCATCTAAAATTCTTTGCTCTTTATCGGAAAGAAAAATTAGTGTCTCACTCTCAGCATCAGAAATACAATATTATGTTTCGGAGAGTGTGCGCAGGAATTGCATGAACTGATTCCGCCATCCCGCTTTCACCATCGGACAAACCGTCGTACGGCGAGTATTCACCCTTACGTTGTCGAAACCTCTACGGTCCGGACTAAGCGTTTCGCTTCGTCGTTTATACCGCGGACATCGAGGGATTGGAACAATTTGCCTGCTGCGGTTTTCCCGTCCGATTATAATTTAGGTGTCTTCAAGGCTAGAGTGAATAGGCTTTTAATAAGCTAGTGCGCCTCACCATCAACGATTGCATCACTGCTTACCATCAGGTGGGATCGCAGTCAAGCACTAGCGTATAACAATTTAAAAAAAAAATGTAGATAATTGTGTACTTACTGACGCTTGTGATCAAATGTTGCGAAATATACATATACCATCGGTGGCCATATTATTAGGGACAGTACCTAGATTTCTTATATTATTATCAACTTTAATTGCATTATGCAGGTAAATGGTTGTAGGTTCGGCTAATATTTTTTATTTAAAGACTTCATTGATTGAGATAATAAAAACATCAAATTTAATACCACCCACTGTAATAAACCAAAAAAACAGTAAAATTTTATAAGGAGTCTAATCTCTATCAAAAATCGATAAGAGAGACAGAAAGAGAGAGAGAAATTAAATAATTTAGTGGATTCCGTGACCTTCACTGCAGAAGCTGACAGTGATGTTCTATCAGTGATTGTATAGAAGTTTAATTTGGAATAATTGAATTTCAAGTCAAATTCAATGATTCCAAGTTAAAGTTTTATAGTAGGGAAACATCGCTGCTAGAATGTGGTCGTGGGTGCTGAGCGTGTGGTGCGCAGGTTCCTGGCGGTGGACATGCAGCTGCACGTGCTGGGCGCGCTGCTGGCGCTGCGCCTGGCGCGCCGGCCGCGCGCGCCGCGCCGCCTCGCGCGCCTGCTGCTCGCCGCCTGCGCGCTCAACGCCGCGCTCGCCTATGCCTTCGGCTGGAAGTCTATCGTGTACTTCGCGTATCCGAGGTATGATATCGGCATTAGGTATGCCTTTTATTTCGTTACACAGTTACTTTTTACATTTAATACATATATATACATTACAACAGTTGCAGGTAATTGACTTTACAAATATGTTAGTTAAAACATTTGTATAAATGATTCGAGACATTGCTACTGCCAACGCACAAGGCCATCCAAATCTTAGCCACAGTTTTCAACTACACAGACTGTTTAGAAACATAATCAAGACAAGTCACATGTTGTTCACCTTCCATTTGTTCTGCTCAGCACGTTGAAGACGATGTACTCCGGCATCCCGTCGTTCGCCTGGCTGTACCAGGCGCCGTGGGGCAGCCTGCCCGCCTGCCTAATCGGACTGCTGCTGGCCTTCCTGCACTTCGAGCTGCAGGAGGCAGGAGTCAAAGTGTCTTCATATCAAGTGAGGCGATGTCGATGCCGTAGGAATGTTCTTTGACCTGTCCAATGCGTATTGAAATCATATTTGAATTGGCAGATTTACCAGTCAACAAAGTGGTACTATAAGGCTCAAAATTGGACTCTTTCCTTTTTCTAGTATACGTGTATATAAGCGATCTGCCTTACATTATCGTTTTCCATTCTATCATTGCACGAAATACTTACATTTGATGGCACTAAATGGTTTCCAACCCGTTCGTTCCCCAGTGGCTCCGCGTTCCCTACGCGTTGGCTCCGCTTCTGATAGTGTCGTGGATCCTGGCGGGCAACTACGTGCGGCAGTTCGACGCGCCGTGGTTCACGGCCGCCTACGTCGCGCTGGAGAGGCCGGTGCTCAGTCTGCTGGCTGGAGGGATCCTGCTCGGCATGCTCAATGGCCTGGAAGGTGAGCTGCTGAACATCTTAAACTCCTTCTCACAAAAAGTGGAGACTTGATCCCAGCAGTCGGAATATCATAACCTGCTAATATGTCCAACCCGCTTACCATGACCGTGGTGAGGTCCGGTGGTTCTAAGGCGCTTGTTTTATCTTAATGGTTCGTGTGGGCAGGTTGGCTGAAGCACCTGATGGCGTGGCGCGGCTGGCAAGCCATGGGCCGCATGTCGCTATCGGTGCTGATGCTGCACTGGATCCTCAACCTCAGCCTCGCCGCTAGCAGGCCGCAGCCTATAACTACGTCGTTGTTCAGTGTGGTCAGTATGAGATTCAACTGTTAATAATATTATTATTCATTATTATTGATTTCCTCGTGTTTGAGTACTATCTCACCAGTAAATCATTCTATTCACCCTTGACTCAAAGACTCTACAGTTGTAGCTACCAAGAACCTCAGACTCTGGTAAAAATTCTCTCCTTAGCTATACGCACAATTAATGTATTCCCAAAACGTTTTCATTTTCATATATGTTATACGTCTTCTTCTTAGAGTATCGATGGCAAAACTAGTTAAATACCTACCTTGCCCGGCCCAATATTCGGCCACAGCAATGCCGTCCACTGATGCTGTCATTAGTTCCTTACGTGAAGAGGATGGAAGGTGGTCTGTGGAGAGACACCGCACAAACACTGAAGATCAGAACCGTCTAAAAACCCCCGTCGGTGGAAATTGCTTTTGCTGCACCCAACCTGGGTACGGAGTCTTTAGGGTTTTCCAGGTTAGCCAAGGCGACTCGTGTCCAGGATAAAGGTTCTCCGACGGCTCAATAAAATCATCAGGATGGTTAAACTTCTTCTGCCAGAGGTGGCATCTCTCCGAGGTGGTGTTACTCTGAAATGGGCTCACGCTTACAGCAAAACTTTTACGACATTTAAGCGTCAGGGGCACCGAGCTATAATTGTGCATTGGATGGCGAGGGTGGTTTTGTTGTTTTGCTTTGTTCATGCGGGTAGCCACCGCCCTGCGATTTTCCGGTGGTGCAGAGCGCCATTCCAGTTGTCCCCAGATCTTGGAGAGACGCCTTCCATCTAGTGGATGTTAGGCGACGGTTCTGCTTAACGTTCCCGCAATTTTTCCTGTAACTGAGTGACCTGTCTCAAGTTATACCGAGATATCTTGGATGGGGGCTGTGGGTGATTGGCACCCCTTGCCACCAGATATTAAGGGTTCGAGCCTCTTGTCTGTTACGTAGGTGAAAGACTCGTACTTACGTAGTTCTCTCGAGTCAACTTTGGGTCTTTTGTTAGGGCGGTAAACTTCCATAATGTACTTTTTTTTCCTGAAACACAGGACTTCCTAGTTCAGGCACGTAGGACTCAGAATTAAGATTTATATTTAAGACTATTAATTTATCCTGTAAACAATTTTTGAATAAAAATATTATTATTATAATAAGCGTTTGGGATCGTCATGCCGTTCCGCAGGCTTGGGAATAGCAACAACTTTTGATCTTCTTCAAAGGCAAGGTGTTTTTGAGTATTGATTCGACTGAAATGTCGTCAGAACTCAGCCTCTGAATGGCTAGGTCAATGTCTGACAGTTGAAATGGGTCACACACGGATCAATATTGTAGAGTTATTCTTACGTCTTGAGTAGTTCGCCTGGTTCCGGATATCCCATGGATGTAAGATGTTATTTCTATCTTTTACCGGTGACACATCGCCGTACATTTCGATCATCATTTATAGAAGGTTCAGGGTGCCCCTTCTTCGTTCAAAGCACAACTTGCCTCAACTTTCTGAAGCTTCTTTGACAATACACGAATGCTTATCCGTTACATTGGACACTAGTTCGATTGCGTTGTTGAACGTTGTGTCGGCAGGTGGTGGACTGGGCGGCCACGAGCGCCGCGTCGTACGCGCTCGCGGTGCCGCTGACGCTCATGCTGGAGATGCCGGCCGCGCGCTGCGTGACGGCGCTCGTGCTGCGGCGGGAGCCCAAGCGGGCGTAGCAGCGGCGAGCCGTCTGCAGCACATCTAACTGAACACCGCCTCGATACCCAACTTCATGGCGCTTGTGAAGCTCCGTATGCGCTGCGCAGCACCCCTCAACGCCGCACTGTCGTATCGCGGAGTCATCTGAGCTACCATTATGTTTGTATGTAACTGTAGCACTGTCTACGACATAGTCACAAACTTTTTAAATATAGATTTTATTCAGCGATAAGCCAGCAAAAAATGCTGGCATCAATAAATCGATGTACCGTTACAAGAAAACAAGAACACATGCGAAACTATTATTTACAATGATGTCGATGAAATATTGAGGTTTTTAAAAAAAAAATAGGGTTGAACCACTAGTTGGAAAACCAGCGATTCGGTGGATTTAGCCTAGTATATTATATTTAGCGATTTGTCTGCACCTGGCCGACAGCTCGGCTCAGTCTATAGTTAGCTTAACTTTATTACTTTCTCTGCCACATGGTGATTAGTATTTCTGTGACCTCTGCGCATAGAAAAATGTTACTCACACTGCATTTCTCTAACCCTCGCGTGTGGAATAGTGTCTCTGACTTCTGCGTGGTGAATATTGTTTCTTTGTCACCCGCATATTTCTCTATCCCCGCGTGGCGGATATAGTTTCTCTTATACCTTTGTGTCGAATTTAGTTTCTCTGACCCCTGCGTGATGAATAGTACTTCTCTGAGCCCTGCGTATCAAATACTATTTCTCTGACCCCCGCGTCGTGAACATTGTGTTTCTCAGATTTGTTAGTAAATCTGAACGTAACAGATTGACCACTGAGTACTGAGTACCTTATATTACATTTTAAGTAACTGTTGATTTATGAAGAATCTAAGTTTTAACAAATAATGAGATTACAGTCACTGCAAGTACTTACTCGTAATAACTTTGTAATTATATGTTAGGGTGCCCAAATTATGTAATTTTTTTTGTGATAGGATAAAATAATGAAGATGATTTTGTTAAACTTATGCAAACGCAGCTGACTTTCATAGGATTAAGTTATAGTTAAATTATTTATAGCAAATAAGCCAAATGTAACAATACGTTAAGTAAGAACAAGTAGATAACTTGATGCTGTGTTCAATGCGAGCGGGATGCGCGGGGATGCGTCTCTCTCAGCATGCGTGGCCTTCCCGCTCAAATGATCAATTGTTTTACGCTTTAGTAAATGGAACTTTACAGATAAGAATTATTTAATAAGACTTATTTATAAGTTATTTTTGTACAAAAGCTGTAATAAAAATATAAATCGTATATAGTGTTTCACTTAAGTATTTTTATATAATAATAGCTTTCAGCTTTCAGGCGGAAACAAGGTGCGCGCCTTCACCGGTTAGGTCATGCCGTGTTGATGTACTCTTTCGGCTAGTGTTGTAAGAAACTCGAGTCTTGATTTCAAGATTTGAGTCGATTTTCAAGACTAGCACTCATCACTCACATGAGTCCGAGTCGTTTGAGTCCACTGAGTCCTTTCCGAGTGTTTTAAGTTCTTAAACTGAGTGGATGAACTTGAGTTGGTGTGACGAAAGCGATTTGAGATATAATTTTTCTGTAATTTTTGACGGAAAGCAATATAATAATAACTTAAAACGCAAATATATTTTTGTTACAATAGAACGTATTTTGTCACTTTAAAATTATAACTTGTTTCCCGTACTAAAATAATATTAAATAAATCAACACGGCTAGCCAAGACGATAAAGGCTCCCTCCCCCACACAGGCGCGTTATTATCGGTCGATAATATCACATGCGGTATTGCGTTAATGCGTCCTGATTCCTTGCACACAACTGCGTTTTTATCGTCCGATATTTCTTACGAGAGAGCGCCGTTATTATCGCAGATGTGTGTACGGTCGTTTGCGTCCTGATACAAAATATTCTAGAACTTGTATCGGAATATCGCAGGACGGAGAAACGCAACGTCCCACTTCCATTGCAGCGTTATTTTCGCAGCAGTGTGTAACTACATGACCGTCCTAATACAAAATGTACTGAAAACAGAAATCGCAGTAACGCATGCGATATTATCGACCGTTAATAACGCGCCTGTGTGGGGGAGCCTTAAAGTAAGACCATCTTCACCCAGTATATTAAGCATAGATCCATAAATATAGCGATTTTCGAATTAATAAAGAAAATAATACCTAACGTGGATGTTAGAATTCCAGTGGCAACCCTTTTGATGGACGTGTCTAATGCATTCGACCATTACTGTAGATCATGATATATTGCTGAAGAAATTGAAATACTCTGATCTGTAAATTACATCATTACGGAATTCGTGGACGAGCTGCTGATCTTGTTTTTTCCTATTTATCTTACAGGCAGCAAAAAGTAACCATTAATGGGGCGACGTCCTCGGGGTCTTTAGTAAAGATGGGCGTGCCCCAGGGTTCAATTCTTGGCCCTTTCCTTTTCCTGGTTTATATTAATGACCTTCCTTACATGATGGCTAGTTTATCCGATATAATTCTATTTGCTGATGACACCTCTCTTATTTTTAAAGTAGACAGAAAAGATGCTGATGTCTTGCATGTTAATGAAAGTCTGGCTGTTCTTTCGAAATGGTTCGCAGCTAATAACCTCTTACTAAATGCGAACAAAACTAAATGTATAAAGTTTTCATTACCAAATGTCCCTCAAGTAGGCCTTAATTTAATGCTTGACGGTAAAAAACTTGATGCTATTACGGAAACTGTGTTCCTAGGTGTAATAATAGACTCTAAACTGTAGTGGGGTGCTTATATTGGAACTCTCTCTGGTAGATTAAGCTCAGCAGCATACGCAGTAAGAAAAATTAGGCAATTGACAGACGTAGCCACCGCCAGATTAGTGTACTATGCTTATTTCCACAGTATTATGTCCTATGGCATCTTACTGTGGGGGTCTGCGGCTGATGCGGAATCAATCTTTATATTGTAAAAGAGAGCAATCCGGGCTATGTATAAAATGGGTCCTCGCGAGTCCCTTAGAAATATATTTGGAGAAATTGATATAATAACTCTGCCCTCTCTTTATATTTTAGAAAGTATATTGTATGTACGTAAACACTTAGGACTTTTTAAAATTAGAAGTGATTTACATGACAAAAATACGCGTAGGAAACACGAAGTCGTGTTACCTAAATGGAGACTAGCGAAGACCAGCAAGTCATTCCTTGTCAATAGTATACGCTTCTATAATAAGTTGCCCAAGTCCGTTATATAACTTAGCGAGGGAAAGTTCAAAAGCGTGTCCTAACCAAAAAAGCATATTACAAGGTTAGAGACTACGTCGAAGACACGCTTGTTTGGCATTAACTGCTTCTGCACATGTGGCCCCCTGGTAACTCATTAACTGCATTATTGTGTAGACATGTCTATTAACTGCTCCATGTTGTCCTATTTTATTTATTTACTCAAGCCATTGCTTTTGCAATATTTTTATATTATTCGGATCCCAATCACCTTAAATTCATTAAGTCGTGATTTTTTTTTGTGTTAACATCTCATTCGTTGATAAGTTTTATAATTGTTTTTTTTGTTCTTATATTTATATAGTTTCTTTCATATAATGTGAATGAGTGGGCACTGTAGACTACAGATTTTAATTACTACCTTTTTGAACCCAGTTTTTGACTAATTTTATCTTTATTGTGGTTTTGGGTGCAATATTGACTGGTCTACACTGTCCTCGCATAAGTGTCTGTGTTGTAATATGGAAATGTTGTAAACCCAATAGTTTTTTGAAAAGAGTAACCATGGAGTTTCTTGCCGGTTCTTCTCCATAGAAAACGACCAATTTGGAACCGTGCACTAATTTTCGACGTTTTATAAGTGCCCATGTAGGCCTATGTGAAATAAAAATATTTGACTTTGACTTTGACTTTGAGTTATCATGGGCTCTGATGAGCATCCGTCGACAACAACTCGGAGGGACCGTTCACTCAGCAAGTCTTTTATCCTGTTAATCAGGCCAGGAGAGATGCCGTATACTAGAAGCTTACTCAAAAGGCTAGCTTGCCATACCCTGTCGAAGGCCTTCGAGACGTCTAAGGAGACTGCAAGTCCTTCCCCATTCTTCTCGAGGGCCTCGCCCCACAAGTGGGTGTCATACACTAGTAGGTCCCCAGTAGACCGATTGCGGCGAAACCCGTACTGTCGGTCACTGAGGAGATCGTTATCTTCCAGGTATGCCATGAGGCGCGAGTTCAATACACGCTCCATAATCTTGCCGAGTATGGAGTTTATTGAAATCGGCCGATAGTTGGCAGGATCGGCACGACTGCTCTTTTTGGGCACGGGCTGCACGTTGGCAAGCTTCCAGGACTTGGGCACTATACCAGTCCTATATGAGAGGCGATACAAGTGTGTCAGAACAGGAGACAACTCGGACGCATATGCCTTGAGAACAATCGCTGGAATACCATCTGGTCCACTAGCTTTATTCACGTCTAGACGACACAGTGCTCTCAGAACCTCTTTGTTCCTTATACGGACCTCGGGCATCGAGGTGCCGCAGTGAGGTACAGTCGGTGGAGTAGCACTGCCAGTGTCAAGACGAGAATTATGGGCGAAGAGAGATGCAAAGAGACCTGCTTTCTCTCTCACCGTATGAGCTAGTGTTCCACCTGGCCGAACCAGCGGAGGCAATGTGGGCCGACAGAAGTTTGCTTCGACCGACTTGGCAAGGGACCAGAACGCTCTGCTACCGGACGGTTGTGCAGAGAGTTTCTGGATGTGGGAAATGCGATCGAAGCGAGTGCCTTTTTGTAGGACTTGGTAGCATGTTTGAAGGTTCTCTTCTTTGAAATCAAGTCCGGAGCTTTGCGGTCACAAGCATTCACCCAGGAAAGAAACGCCGAGTGCTTTCGCTTTTCAGCTTCAGCACAGTCGGCGTTGAACCATGGGCGGGCTGAGCTACGGACGGGTACGTCACTATATGGGATGTAATATACTCCATAGCTTGACGCACCACATCGGAAATTGCCTCCGCACAGATCGACGGATTTTCTGAAGAGAAGCAGACCTGCTGCCAAGGATAAGACGCAAAGAAGTGCCGCATCCCATTCCAATCTGCTGACTTGTATCGCCAAACTCGCCGTTCACCGCGTGAGTCGGAGTCAGGTGGCGAGAAGGACGTTACAGATTTCACCAGACAGTGATCTGAAGTTCCGAGTGGTGAGGAAACTGTTACGATACATCTGTCAGGATCGGTTTTCAGCAGAAGGTCCAGACAATTGGCAGTATGACCAGCAATATCAGGTACCCTTGTCGCTTGCTTTACCAACTGGGAGAGCCCCATTGAAACTACAAAGTTTCGCGCTTCTCTCCCAGCGTGGTCAGTCCTCTGGTATGGGAAAAGCCAGTCTTGATGACAGGCGTTAAAGTCCCCCAGAGCGACGCACTACGCATCAGGGTGCCGATGCAGGGCCGTATCGGTGGCCATACTGAGGTGGTCAAATAGCCGAGTTGTGTCCTGATCACCCCTGTGCGATCGATAGACACAGCCATAGACTATTTTGTCCATACCAGTGTTTACCAACAGCCATAAGGTTGAAAAATCGGGGTCTTCAAGGTGACGGAGACGCTGGCAGCAGATGTCATTGCGGACATTCACACAGACCCCGGCACGCTGCCGGAAGTGATGCTCCAATGAGTATCCTGGGTAGTTGAGGTTAGGGGTCGCAAACCGGGATACCGAATTTCGAAAATACCGGAATACCGGGCCAAAGGAGATGGAAAACGGTAGGCCCAAAAGTACGAAGTTGAGATATGATCCAAAAAAATAGTCATATTTTTTTACTTAAGAATATGAAAAACTCACTTCAATTCACATTCTAGAAGCAGAGAAATATGAGAAAGATGGTTTTCGTGAGATATCGATTCAGTAATCGATTACACAGTTACGAAAATAAAACTTTTGCACAAAAAAATTAACTCAAAGTGATTAAATGCACTGTATATATGCAATATAGTCTTCGATTTCAACTATGTACATATCAATAAATCAAATATCAATTAATTACTGAAAAAACAATATTAATGATTATCGATTCAAATCTCTCTTATTTTTCTTCTTATTTTTAGTCTATGTCACTGACAGTTGCCGACTGTTCTTGTTTGCTCACTCGTTTCGTCTTTTGTTGTGTTGTGTGTGATTCGGCAATAGCTTGCACCTCAGTCTGTAAGTAAATATAACCTCATCTAACCAGCTACCATCCTGGCCGGTTTAAAATACATGTAGTTAGAAGGCCTATAAAGATTGTTCACAGCTATGGCAAATAATTATTTATTTATCAAACAATGTTATAATACCCTCATACACAATAGTACATACCCGCGAAACGAGACACAATAGTAAAACAATAACAGCGCGGTCTCATAGGACCGGTTGGGGATTCAAACGTTAAGTAGTGTTTATGTAGCTGAAGATTGATAAAAATGATCCATTTTTAGGTAAGCATTAGTGATTGTGTTTGTCAAGCATGCTGGAACTTAGCTCAAAGCGCTAAGGCTTACCTAACGCTTGAAGTCGTTGACGTTCATTTATACGTTTGAATCCCCAACCGGTCCTATGAGACCGCGCTGTTATTGTTTTACTATTGTGTCTCGTTTCGCGGGTATCTGAGTAAATATTATGATTTTTCAAACATTTTCTAGTAAATATAATATTAGTGCAAAACAACATATTTTGCACTTCAGGAATCAGCTGTTAATTACAGATTGTCACATAACTTCACTTTTACTTAATCTCTTATATCTCTGTTCTCAGATTGACAAAATATGCTGAATTGTCAGTGAAAGGTTGATAATATATAAGCTATTAATTGGCACCACTTTCATCTTCTTACACCTAGGCCCAAGATTGTATGTAATCGTTTCAGTCTCCTTTAGGATTAATTAATACCGGTATTCATTTTACAAAAGCCGGGATATTCGATATTTTCGGTTTTAGCAAAATTAAATAAAAAACAAACAAATAGAAGAAGTTACGAGTCATTTAATTTCCTTTAAACCCATTTAAATTTTAAACCAAACATTTAGTGAAGATTTAATTATATTTCGATGACATCTATACAGGGTGTAAAAAGACCGATCACAAAGCCGAGAACTACACATTCTGTACGTGTAATTAAGTCACTTGGAACAAAAAAGATTGCTCGGAAAAAACTTTTTTTTTTCATCTTTTCAAAAATAATTAAGCACGCTTGTGTGTGCGAGGCGCTCGTTGTGTTTAGTTTTCAATGCATTTTAGTAACTTCAAATGCGTAATTGACTATGAAAAATTGATAATTTTGATAACGTTTGTTCGGAAGAAAGTTTACTAATGATACTTACTTGGAATACGATTTAGGAAAAAAAAAACGATAAAAAAATGTTGACTTTGACCCTCTTCTGGAGATATTTCTCCAGAACCAGTGCATTCCCAGGTATGGTCTAGAAGAAAAAAAGTATCCTAGTGATGAGTAGAATACGGGGTTTTCGTTTTCGTTAAGGGTCTTTTTACACCCTTTATAACTCTCTTTTTTATAAAAATCCTATTTTCAGTATTGTTCTACACCGTGAATGGTAGTATACGAGTATGTAAGACAATTTTAATATAACGACCTTGTATGCACCATATACTTGAAATAAATGAATTATAATTATTATTATGTATAACTCAATTTGATTTGGACAGAATTAAATTTAAGCATTTTTATTATTTTGTTAATTAGAATATTAATTGATGATTAGTACCTAAACCAAACTAAAATTAGTACCTAAATCAAACCAAACTATGACAGAACAATATAACCTTAGGCCCCAAGTGCCCGGGAGCTCTGGTGAACCTAGCGACCATGACGGTAGTCAACAGGTTCCCAGAGCACGGGGTGCCAAGAATCACCGGGTGAGATCGATACTCCGTCAACAGAACCAAGCTACGAAAATGGACTCCGATACTAAATTAAATATTTTAACCTATAACGTACGTACATTAATGCAAGATGAACGATTGATTGAACTAGAAAATGCATTAAAAGAAATAAAATGGGACGTGATAGGGTTGTCAGAGGTCAGGCGAATAGGAGAGGTCACACAGGAGAGAGAAGACTGTATATTCTACCATTTTGGAGCCACCAGAGGCCTTTATGGAATCGGATTTTTGGTGTCTAAAAAGTGGAAGAACCACAATATGGAGTTTCACGGGTACTCGGAGAGGGTTGCGGTTCTCAAACTTTATATAACAGAAAAACACTGCTTAACCATTGTTCAGGCGTATGCACCGACGTCGTCACACAGCGATGACGAACTTGAAGACTTTTATGATATCCTTAATAAAGCTTGCGAAGAAAACCATAGCACATGGAACATCATTACTGGTGACTTCAATGCTAAGATCGGGCTAAGACACGATCTAGATAGTCCGGAAATTCTCGGTATACATGGTTTAGGAAGCAGGAATGACCGAGGAAGTTCACTCCTCCAGTTTGCGTTTGGTCAAGGGTTTAAAATAATGAACAGTTTTTTCCATAAAAAGTTACAGCGTCGATGGACATGGATTTCGCCAGATGGAAAAACCAAAAACGAAATCGACTTTGTGCTCTCCAGAAACAGCCATAACATAGTAAAAGATGTAAGCGTAATAAACAGATTTAAATTTAGTTCAGATCATAGGCCAGTACGTGCAAAAATTGTTCTTAATATAAAATTAAACCGCAAAGCAATATTCAAAAATAGAATAAAGAAACTTAATAAAGATGTTTTAATTAGTAATATGGAGAAATATAATTTAGAATTAAAAAATTCATTCGATATACTGCCTATTGAAACAGACCAAGACCCTCAGAGCCAGTACCGTAACATAATAGAAAATATTGCAACAGCTACTAAGAAAATTAAATGCGCTAGAAGAAACAATAACAAATTAAGCAATAAAACTATATCATTAATAGAGAATAGGGAAACGTTAAAGAATAATAGAGTAGAATATAACCAAATAGATAAATTAGTTAAACGAAGTATTAGAAAAGACATTAGAGATTGTAATACCAAAATGATAAAATTAGCTTTACTGAGTAATAACTCTTTAAGACTTGCTAAGCAGGGCATAACGAAGGGGAAAACCTGGATTTCTAACTTGAAGGATGAGAATGGGGTGAAACAAAGTAGTTCTAACAAAATCATCGAAATTTCGACCAAATTTTATCAAAACCTATACCAGGATCCTCACAAAAGATTAAGACAGTTTGCTTACTACTGTCCTAACTCAGTCCATCCCATCAATCCCTACGAGGTTCAGCGAGCTCTTCGCGAAATGCAATATAATAAAAGCCCAGGCTCAGACGGAATAACCACAGAAGTTTTGAAGTTAGGACGAAACGTTCTTGTACCTCACATCACATCTTTCTTTAACACCATTTTACACACCGGTCAAATTCCCCCTGAAATGTGTCACTCAAACATTATTTTACTGCACAAAAAAGGAGATAAAGCTGACATCTCAAACTATCGACCCATAAGCCTCATTTCACATATATACAAATTGTTTATTAAAATAATACAGAACCGTATCGCTCCGACGCTTGACCTTCACCAACCTCCGGAACAAGCAGGATTTCGGCCCCATTTCTCTACAACCGACCACCTTCACACTATCAATCAAGTTATTGAAAAATACAATGAGTTCAATAAACCACTGTATCTAGCCTTTGTCGATTATGCCAAAGCATTCGATAGCATAGATCATCACTCAGTAATCAATGCTTTGGAGTCCCAAAACATTGTACACACTTATATTGACCTCATTGAAAACATTTATCAACGTAGTTCTGCAAATATCAAGATGCACATTTCTGGTCCAAATTTCACAGTACAGAAAGGAGTTAAGCAGGGCGATCCGCTCTCACCCAAGCTGTTCACAAGCGCACTGCAGGAGGTTTTTAACAAGTTGCCTGAAACATGGCAGTCACGAGGCATTGATGTTGGTGGCCACCAGCTAACGAACCTCCGCTTTGCTGACGACATTGTGTTGTTCTCCACATCAGCTCCAGAACTTGAAGAAATGCTCCGGGATCTGAACGCGGCAAGTCTTGAGGTTGGACTTACAATGAACAGATCTAAGACCCAGGTCATGACCAACAGCACGAAACGTAGGATCGAGGTAGACGGGCAAGTGTTGCATTATGTCGATGAGTATACGTACTTAGGCCAAATTGTGTCCTTTAAAAATAGGCAAGACAGGGAAGTCGAAAGACGAATCCAGAATGCTTGGAAGACCTTTTGGGCCTTTAAAGAGCATATGAAGGGTAGTCTTCCGATGACCCTGAAAAGAAAACTCATCGACATGTGTATCCTGCCCGTCCTAACCTACGGTGCACAAAGTTGGTCACTTACTGAACAACAGAAGTCCAAACTCAAGATTTGTCAAAGGGCAATGGAGCGCAGCATAATAGGTGTCAAACGAATAGATCGCGTTAGAAACACCACGCTGCGCTCCATAACTCGAGTGGCAGATGTCGGGGAAAAAACAGCCAGGTTAAAGTGGGAGTGGGCTGGCCATGTCGCTCGAATGCACCCGGACAGATGGGCGAAGATTGTCACTCACTGGATGCCTGAGGGAGGTCGACGCCGTCGAGGGCGACCGCGGCGAAGGTGGTGTGACGATCTAATCGTGTTCGCGGGGCAAACTTGGCCAGAGATGGCCCAAGACAGAGAGATGTGGAAGGAGAAAGGGGAGGCCTTTGCCCAGCAGTGGGACACATACTAGGCTATTTAAAAAAAAAAAAAAAAAAAGTACCTAAACCATACTAAAATTTTACATACACACACACGCACTTTCAGACCATAACACACTCAAAACACACACATGAATTCATACAATTTAAGTAAATTAAATTCGCTACCGAATTCAAACCCACTTGCCGCGGGATGAAGACCTGGAGTCCTGAAATACAGGGCTGCCCTAGTTTAGGCTCCAGTCCACTCCATTTATTGTAACAATGTTATCTGTACTATATTAGTGTGGAAAATAAATGAATTTTTACTTTACTTTTACTTACTTTACTTTACTTTAAAAGTTAATTTTGTGTTCTATGAGAATTTATTAATTTTATGTTTTATGAGAATTTATTAGAAGTGTATTTTTTTATTTCGTTTTGTACATGTTGAGACTGTTGTGAGATGTTTAAGTTTGATAAACATTTTATTACTACTACCTAGTCAAACACTAGATCGAGTATTTGAACTAGTTAACCTAAGTAGTTTTAATAAAGGAATAAAAGAGCATTTAGTCATCATCATCATCATCACCTAGCTTTTTCCCAACTATATTGGGGTCGGCTTCCAGTCAAGCCGGATTTAGCTGAATACCAGTATTTTACGAGAAGCGGCTGCCTACCAGACCTCCACAATCCAGTAACTGGGGTAACACAGTACTTCATGGCAAGACTGGAGTCAGATTTACTGGCTTCTGACTATCCGTAACGACTGTCAAAGATCTACAAATGACAGCCGGGACCTACGGCTTAACGTGCTTTCCGAGGCACGGAGGAAACTCGTTATGTTAAGATGGTCACCCATCCACAGACCAACCTTGGCAAGCGTTGTTTAACCTTGAAGATCGACCCGTGCGGCTGTTATTATCTAGCCACGAGCTCCTCAATAAAAGAGCATTTAGTATTAGTAAATTATTACTAACTGATTGATTGATTACCAACATATCAAATAACAAACCTTGTGTCAATGAAAAGTTTGTTACATTGAGAAGATAAATTCATTTAGGTACCTACTTATTCCTCCGGAAACTAACTTTATCTAACCAAATTTGCTAACTTTAGCTTAATCCCGGAAATATCGAAAATACCGGATTATCGGTATTGGTCTTTAGCTAATACCGAAAATACCGGTTTTGCATAAATGATTCGGTATTGCGACCCCTAGTTGAGGTACGCCGCATCTGATGGACATCTAATCTGCGTCTCCGTCAAGAAAAGCAAGTGTGGCTTGTCGGTTTCAAGATGGTGGTGGACCGCATTGATATTGGAGTGCAGCCTCGAGGGCTGCACTCGAATATCAATGCGGTCCATATGTGCGCCCAAATCCACACTTATATAAATCTATAAGTGGGTTATAAGACTGAAAAATAAATAGTCTTGGGATATTTGTAAGATTATTTTTTGCTAGCTGGGTGGTTTCCATACTAAGGTGCCCAATGACCTTTAAACCAGTAGTTTAAAAATTATAACTAATCAAAGTTTCTTAATTTAGTCACTGACTGAACGAACATCAAAAGTCTAGGGCACTTCTAGCAGATATAGAAGCTTTAAATTTTGAACACAGTAACGGCCAGTTTCTTCATAAAAGCTAAAACTATCACTAAAGCTAAAACTATCACTGTTGTCAATAGCAAATGTCATCTTGTGTCAATGTCGTCATCCAACTGACAGCTAAATTAAAAGTCGACCAAAATAAAATGTAGGGTTAAACGCAGTGAAACCTATACGATTTGGTCAAAATGACAGTGATTTTGACTTTAACAGCCCTTCAATGAGCAGTTAAAGTTAAGGACAAAACTAACAGTTAAAATTGTGAAGAAACGAATTTAACCGTTATTATTACTTCATGACGTTACTTTGGCTGTAACTTTGGTTGTTACTTTGAATGAAAAAATTGGCCGTTAGTGTTTAATTTACAAACCAAGGGAAAACTAAAATATTTTGCAATTTCAGCCTAGTTTTCTAGATACACCAACTACATATGTAACTCAAGATGAACTAGACAGCGTCTCTGTAGCCGATTCAGCTACCTGTAATATAGATGACTGCAACGAAATTGCTATATCACATAGGAATTCATTAGGGCTACTATGTCAAAATATAAGAAGCATTAACAAAAACTTCATAGACTTTTCTACCCTACTTGAAAGAAGTAGAGCACCCTGGGATATATATATAATATAATTCTCACCGAATGCTGGTTGTATAACTCTCCTCCACTGCCTATACTCGACGACTATATCTCTGCAGCCACTACCTTACATAACACAAAAAACGAGGGTGTGGTAATCTACTTTAGAAACCACCACCCGTTTTCCGTCACGGAACACATAATACAAGATGCAAACTGTCTTGTGGCAAAACTTAATAAAAATACTGTAGTCATAGCTATATATCGTCCCCCCTCATGTCGAAATATCTCACCGTTCATTGAGTCGCTAGGTGAACTGCTTCAATCTTTATCTTCCTACAGTAATATTATTATTACAGGGGACATTAATATTGATATCTCCAATAGTAATAACGACTCTCGCTCCACTGAGTATCTCACAATGTTAGCATTTCACGGTTTACTGCCAGCACACACGCTTCCTACTCGTACCTAATAACAACACTTGCCTTGATCATGTCATCTTGAAGTCAAAATGTCCAGCGTTTTCCTATGTTGCACATACATCTGTCACTGACCATGATACTGTTCTGTTTTTCATCCAACTTTCTAAACCTTCTTTAATGTTAATGATGCTACTAACTTCCTTATTAATACTCTAAGGGCCTGTTTCACCACCTATGAATAAGTTGCCAGTATCTTACTTGGCAGATAATTTCATACAAATTCTGTTCCATTTTTTAATTTATTCAGGAAGTAGTGGCTACTCGGACATTGTGAAACAGGCCCTAAATGTGATCATACAACAAAGCACTACTCAGAAAGCTGTGCCATGCCGTAAACGACTGCAAAAGCCGTGGATGACCCCAGGTCTTTTGAGATGTCTCCGCAACCGCGATAGTCTGCACATAAACTAAAGAAAAGTCCAAAAAATGAGGTTTTAAAAGTTACATATAAAAGATTTAGAAATTATTGCTCCAAGTTGCTCAAAACTGCTAAATGTAACTATGATAAAAACCTCATTAATAACGCGCAAAATAACAATAAGAAACTATGGGAAGCAATAAAAACTATCACTAACACTACCAAACAAAAAAACACATGCAGCGGATCTCTTGTCTTCTTCTGACAGTCAACGCTCTGTAAATGAAGTCAATGCCTATTTTGCGAGTATCGGGCGCTCACTAGCTGAAAATATAGCAGTTCCAACTACATCCAAACCACCTGACAACACCAATGCTCACAAAACGTTTACCCTCTTACCTACAGACAATTCTAAGATGGAACATCTAATTAACACGCTTAGGTCTGATTGCGCGGTAGGCTTCGTTAATGTGTCCAGTACTTTTCTTAAAAAGTTCAAACACATACTTATCCCACACTTGACATATTTATATAATCTGGCCTTCACCACGGGAGTCTTTCCTGACGCGTTTAAGCTGGCAATCGTTCATCCCGTGCACAACACAAAGGTGGCGATAGAGACAAACCTTTTAATTACCGACCCATATCTATTCTTCCTACACTATCCAAACTTCTTGAGAGGCTAATGAATAATAGGTTCGTTAAATATCTTGAGCATTCTCGTCTTTTGTCTCCATGCCAATATGGTTTTCGTTCGGGAATCTCCACCAGTAATGCGGTTCTAGATCTCACTAATGACATCGTTAGTCATTTGGGCAACAAACAGTGTGTTTTGGGCGTCTTCTTAGATTTGGCAAAAGCCTTTGATACCATTTCAATACCTAGACTCTTATCTAAGCTTGAAAACATTGGTATCAGAGGCGACTAGCTTCTACTTTTTAAAAGTTACCTTACAGGAAGACGCCAATGTGTCAAAATAGGCAAATGGATGAGTGACGAACTTCCTATTACATACGGTGTACCACAAGGTAGTATCATTGGGCCGACTCTGTTTCTCATCTACATAAATGACCTATGCAGTCTCAACCTTATTAATGGATCCATTTTATCACTTACGCTGATGATACTGCCTTAATATTCTATGGAGACTCCTGAGAATCGACATTCCAACATGCTCAACTAGGAGTCGACACTGTAACTAACTAGTTGGCGCAAAATCTGCTCACCCTAAATGTTGAAAAATCAAAGTATCTCACCTTTTCCTTGTCTCAAGTCGGTAAAATTTCCTCATCACATTTTTCTCTGATGGTACATTCTTGTAATGCAGCACAAACACCATGCAGTTGCGCTCATCTAAGTCGCACGGGTAACATAAAATATTTGGGTGTCCAGATAGATGACTCTTTATCATTTCCTATCACATTAATTTACTTACCTCCCGACTACGTGAGTTAATATTTATTTTTAAGAACCTCTGCCATGTAGCTGATGAGCTTATTCTCAGACAAGTTTACCTGGCCCTCTGTCAGTCAGTTTCCCAGTATTGTATAGTTGTGTGGGGTGGGTCAGCAAAAACTCACGTCATAAGACTGGAACGTGCCCAAAGAGCGATCCTTAAAGTTGGCTGGTCCCTTCCTTATCAATTTCCTACCACAGAACTATACAAAACTTGCAAGGTACGCTCTATCCGGAAATTGTTTATTTTAAATTCAATTTTAACAGTCCACACTCGTAATTCCTATAACCCGGATAAGTTTAAATCCCTGAGACGAAAGCATACAGTCTGTTCATCCGTCCCTGCTCATTCGAGGCTAGCCCAGCGTTTTTATAATTTCCTTGGTCCCTATGTTTACAACAGAGTAAATAATATCTTATATATGTACGAAATGACTAAATATAAATGTAAAACTACTGTAAGAAACTGGCTCCTTGATTTGGACTATGAAGACACAGAAGGTATCATGAAAATCATGTAATGTATCTTTATGAGAGAAGTAAATTATATTTATTATTATTATTAACTATCTTAGTAATCCCATATAAATGTATAGGATAACAAAGTTACATTTTTAAGATTTGACTTGGTAATCGCACTAAACGATTTACTTAATTACTTTTGAGATACGTTGTGCTTTCATGCGATTACCAAGTCAGATCCATTTATTTAACACATATAAGATATTTGGACTTGGTACGAGTATAACATGGATCTCACATATTTTTACAATAGAAGGTGTTGCGAGAATTGAGTTTTTTACAAGCAGTGTAGATGGGATTATTTTGTCAAGTTCAAAACTATTCCATATGCTGTGAAGATTGTCCGACTCACACGTACACACATATGCAATTTTTCATTTGGTTTTGCCAAATAGAGATAGCAATATTCCGCGAACGTATTTTATTTTCATCTCAACTCGAGGTATCTATTAAGAATCCGGCGAATACCGCTTCACCGGATTCTTAATAGATAGGAGTGGGTTCGGGTCACCGGTGCGGCAGTGGCGGCAGGAAGGCGAGCGCGCGCAGCACGTGGTCCACGCGCGCGACGAGCGGCTCGCGCCAGCGCCACAGCGCCTCGTCGCGCACGGCCTCGGCCTTCAGCTCCTTGCACGACTTGAGCGCGCTCACGCAGTCGGCGCGGTAGTGCTGCAGGCGCGCGTGCGACGTGTCCAGCGCGTAGGCGCTGCACGCGCCGCCCAGGCACGCCAGCGGGAAGTGGTTGTGCAGCGCCAGCACGCGGTCCGTCTCGTGGAACGCCTGCAACACCACATGCTCCAGTTCAACGACTTATCTCGACAAATGTAACAGGACAAGGCGCTACAGTCACCAAACACATGCATTAATCAACATATGGAACTAGTTCGAGTTTCAGGAAAATCTACGATTGATATCGAAGACTGTTTATAGACAGCGCTGCTAGTACTCAGGAAGACTCAAGTAAAAGAAATTGTTTTAGTCAGTACGGGCAGCTACTACACACATAGGTCTATAGGAGCTGGTCGTGGAGCGGCGGGTGTGCGGGTGTGGGGCTCACCTTGACGTACTCGCCGGGCTTGGTGAAGTTCTTGGTGCGCGTGACGTGCTGCAGCATGTGCATGTAGTGCGGCACGCCGTCCTCCCAGGCGTGCTGGTGGTGCAGCGAGTCCAGGAAGTACAGGTTGGAGGCGTGGTAGGACGAGCGCGCCGGCTTGCCGGGCGCCGGCGTCGCCAGCGGCCGCACGCGCGCCAGCAGCGCCGCCCAGTCCGCGTCCAGCAGCGGCACGATCACCTCGTCGATGTCCAGCAGCGCCAGGTAGCGGTACTCGTACATGTGCCGGTACAGGCAGTCGTTGTACGGGATCAGCTCCATCTGCCGCTTGTGGTTGAGCTTCTTCTTCAGGTACATGTGCTGCAGGCCGGGCAGGTTGGGCTGGCCGCCCGGCAGCGTCACGGGCGTCACGGTCACGGCGCCCTGCTCCTCGTAGTACTTGAGCACCTTGGTCATGTTGGGGTGCACCTGCAGCTCGTAGAAGAAAATCTTGTCGGCGCCCAGCAGGCGCACGAGCTCGATCCACTCCACAAGGCGCACGGACAGGTCCTCGTACAGGAAGTCTAGCCCCTTGACGCACACAGCGAACTCCTTGCGCTCGGCGGGTGGCGCCGGGCGCTGGTAGTGCACGCGCAGGTTGTTGGTGGCGCGGTCGCACGCGCCCTCCACCAGCGACACGGACGCCGGCACCAGCGAGCGCACCTCCGGCGGCAGCACGCACGCCAGCAGGTAGGGCTGCAGCACGTGGTTGACGTAGTTGCCCCACTTATTGTTCCACACGTACGTGTACTCGAGCAGGCGCACCACCACGGGCGCCTGCAGCTCCTCGAACCACAGCTGGCAGTGCATGGTGAGGCGCGGCTGGATGCGGTCGTGCACGGCCAGGATGCGCACGGCGGGCCCGATGAGCGACGTGTTGCGCGTGTCCAGGTACGCGCCGAACATGTGGAACACGCCCTCGGACGAGCGCATGGTCTGCCAGTACGTGTTGTGGAACTCCAGGTCGTAGATGGACGGGAAGGGCGCGCAGTCCTTCTTCTTGAGGAACTTGTTCTGGTCGTTGCGGTGCTTGTGCCAGTAGGAGAGCGGCAGCGAGGGCAGGCGCCGCTCGGCGTCGGCGCGCAGCTCGTCGTCCGTCAGCACGCGCGTGTCCGTGTGCGGCAGCGCGGTGGGCGCGGGCGGCGTGGACGCGGCCGCCTCGGACTGCAGCAGCAGGCGCGCGGGCGGCGCGGGCGGCGCGCGGCGCGGCGGCGGCGCCAGGCGGGGCAGCGCCAGCGCCGCCAGCGCGCCCCAGCACAGCAGCGCCGCCAGCCAGCGCAGGCGCGCGCGCTTTGGGAATAATAATGTTAGCGGTGCTTTCTTGATAAACAGTAAATATTCAGTAACCAAATACCAGCGTTGTTTTATACTTAGGTCACCAATAAATGAAATACGTTGATACATTCACTGTTGATTTATTGACTTTCTTACAAGACGGTTCGCGAGCGACTGCCCGCTCCCCGTAATACATTACATCGTTGCGTTTATGATATAAGTACACGTAAGCATAACAGTCTCCCTACATATAACCCCTTCTAAAAAAAATAAGAAATATCAAACCTTCCTAAGACAATTGGTTCAGTCACTTTCGTCCAATTTCCATCCTTCCGTTCCTGTCTAAAGTGCTCGAGGCCTGTGTACATAAACAGTTCTCCAACTTCATTTATCGCAACACCCTTATCAGCCCATTTCAATCCGGTTTCAGGCCCGGGCACAGCACCGTGACAGCTCTCCTAAAAGTGACTGATGACATAAGGCGAGGAATGGAAGATACTAAGGTTACTGCCTTAGTGTTAATCGACTTTTCGAATGCCTTTAACACCGTCTGTCACGAAGTCCTCTTGTCTATCCTTTCTTATCTTATGGTCTCTCGGGAGGTACTGGAGTGGTTTTCTTCTTATCTTCAGGATCGTTAGCAGTCTGTTCGTGCTGGTAAATCCTCATCAAGTTGGTGTGACCTTTCAGCTGGCATCCCTCAAGGCGGTATTTTATCTCCTCTTTTGTTTTCAATTTTTATCAATCTTATAATTTCTGAGCTTCAGTGTGCGTATCATCTTTATGCCGATGACTTGCAGCTCTACTGTCAGTCAAGTGTTGATAACTTGTCGGATGCGATCAGTAAGCTAAACCAGGACTTAACATCAATAAAAAACTGGTCTGACCGTTTTGGGGTGGCAGTTAACCCTCTAAAATGTCAGGCAATCATAGTGGGGAGCCCCCATAGTTTGAGAAAGCTTGTTGGTCTAACTATTCCACCGGTTATATTTGACGGCACTGTGATTCCGTTTGACTCTGAAGTTAAGGATTTGGGTCTGCATGTGGACACCTGCCTTGACTGGCGGAAGCAAGTTGCGAGTGTCAGTAGGAGAGTAACTGGAACGTTACGGTCACTCTATCGATGGAAAAATCTTCTCCCTGCTCACATAAAGGTATTGCTTGTACAGTCCCTGATTTTCCCTATTATTGACTATGGTGATGTGTGCTACTATGACCTGAATGCAGATCTGCTCAATAAACTTGACCGCCTTTTGAATAACTGCATTCGATTTGTCTTCAACCTTCGTAAGTACGATCATGTATCTGAACATCGCACGCTTTTAAAATGGTTACATATTCGTGAGCGTAGAGCACTAAGGGCCTTGACTACCCTGTTTTCTTTATTAGATAAGCCTTCTTCTCCTTCTTATCTTACTTCACAAATTAATTTTCTTTGCTCTGCCCATAGTAAACATCTCCGATCTTCGAATAATCGTTTGCTGCGGTGTCCCTCACATCGCTCTGGGTTTATTAAGTCCTCCTTCTTCGTACAGGCGATATTTCTTTGGAACGCGCTCCCGTTGAACATCAGGATGGCAACCAGTCGCCTCTCCTTTAAAATAATGGCACGTGAACACATTCGCAAGAAGTTGGTAGAATCATCACAGCGATAAGTTGTTGGATTCGGTTTTCATAACAATTGTGGTTATATGTATGTATTTATATAAGTATGTATTTTTATAAGCTGAAATTTGGTACCAATATGTATATCAGTCACGCCGACAAAGTAGTATAATAAAAATTGGAAAAAAATGTATTATTAGGGTAGCCCCCCTACATGTAAAGTGGAAAGTGTTTTTTTTTTATATTTCAACCCTAACGTGTGATATATTGTTGGATAGGTATTCAAAAATGAAAAGGGGTTTACTAAAATATATTTTTTATAATATCAATAATTTCGGAAATAATCACTCCAAAAGTAAAAAACAATGTGTGTCGCCCTCAAACTTTTGAACCATAAGTTTAGAAAATCAAAAGAAACTGAAACGGTTTACCAACAGTCGATTGGTCCATGAACGGTTGGTCAACATTATCTTTAACCCATTAAGGGCCTGTTTCACAATGTCCGAGTAGGCACTACCCACTGAATAAATTCAAAAAGGAGACAATTTTTTTTGGGCCCACTGTTAAACGGTAACGTTTATTAATCAAATTGCACATGAAAATAGTGATCATCTTGTTATAATTAACTGACCAAAAATTATATCGATACGTAACCGGAATAATGAAATAATAGTAAAATAGTGTTACGGCAAAAATGCTTGTTTAGGAGCGTTTTTAGGTTTATTTTAACGTGAAAAATGTGTTAGTACTACGGTGCGCATCGGTAATGACATCGGCTTTCAATAATAATAATTAATTGGTACAGTGAACTTGTTTTTAATGTTGTTATTAACGGTTACCACGTTATAATATATCAATTCACGTACTTTCAAAATCACCGTGGAACGAAACGTAATTAATAGCCGGTTGCAGATACTCTGTGATCCAGTTTCCACACCCAGCAGCAACCTTCAACCTTCCAGAGCTGGATAATTTTCCTCAATTGACATTCCAGGACCTAATTCTATTTTCTCTATGGATTTATCAAATCAAACAATCTCGTTCATACTAAGGCGAGCATGTCAGGGCCTCCGGACAATTCAAAATCGAGGTATACCGACTACCTGTCCATGATTTTGGTTCAAATAATTATCTCCTACGAGGTAGGATACAATCAAGGCACACAAGTAGTAAAACTTATTATATTTATATATTAGTTGACACCACTCTACGCACCAGCACGGATTCGAACACCGTCCTGATAGGTTCAGACCTGATTACAAGATCCGATAAGTTCAGGTACCTTGGATCCGTGCTGCACGAGTCTGGCAACGTAGACGACGATGTCCAAGCACGCATAGGCGCGGCTTGGGCGAAGTGGCGCGAGGTTACGGGCGTTGTATGCGACCGCAAAATGCCTCCGAAGCTCAAGAGGCAGATATATAAATGCATCATACGGCCTGTCCTTCTTTACGGTGGCGAGTGTTGGCCAGCACTGGGCAGACACACCCAGGAGCTTCGCGTCACGGAGATGAAGATGCTGAGGTGGATGAGCGGCGTAACGCGATCCGATCGCATGCGCAATTCATTCATCCGAGGTAGTCTTGGTGTTCGTGACGTGGGGGAAAAACTGCAAGAGTGTCGTCTGCGATGGTATGGCCACATCATGCGCCGCCCTAGGGAGTACGTTGGTCGGGGATGCATGGATATGGCTGTCCTTGGGGCTAGGTCCCGTGGTCACCCCCGCAAGCGCTGGCTGGACGTCGTCAAGTCTGACATGTGAGCCAATGGCCTTACTGGGAAGGATGTTTTCGATCGGGCAAAGTGGAGAAGACTTAGTCGGAAGGCGGACCCTGGCAATAGCCGGGATTAACGCCAGGCAGAAGAAGAAGAAGAGTTGACACCACTCCATCAATTACTAACACTAGAGGGGGGTTTTTTAGAGCTGCTCTTGCTAGATATTGTCATAATTGTTTAGTGTGCAGACGCACTGTTGGTTGCTGTGCACATGTGATGTGTATAGTGTGGTATTTATCTTGGGTGCGGCATCAAGGTGAGGTTGAGCCACCTGCATCTCAAAAGGAAAAAACGGAACCCTTATAGGATCACTTTGTTGTCCGTCTGTCTGTAAAGACCCTTTAACTCGGGAACGCGTGAAGGTATTAAGTTGAAATTAAAACTATATACTCAAGTCTGCAGTCCCTTGAAACTGTGCAAAAATCAAACTTGTAAGTTGACGGAAAAAAAAGATACGCCCTTTTATGTTGCAAAAAACGTACATTTCGACACTATTAAAGGAATTAAAATTCATAGGGTACTTCCCGTTGACCAAGGTATTATAGCACAAATATAGGGAAAAGTCTGAAAACTGAAAAACTTTAGTTAGGACTCAAGAAAAAAAAAATTGAAAAATCTTTAAGGGTCGATTCGAGAATTGAACTGTTTTCATAGGTAAGTTTGTACGGAACCCTCAGGGCGCGAGTCCAACTCGCATTTGCCCAGTTTTTTAAATGAAATATTGCTTTTAAGATGAGATGACTTTGAAAATGATGATGATGAACAGTAATAAATATTTCTTGTGACGTACCCATAATGTGTTTTTTTTTCTCCTTACACAACCGGCTTATAACACATCGTCTTATTATTTTAGATCTACAGTATTGGCCGGCAAAAGCCGCACTATTTCGAAATGAACACATCTAATCCAGTTTCATGAATAAGTCTATCAAATCGTTTAAATCACATCAAAATCTGACAAGTAATACAGACGTGACTTTGTTTTATACTTGAAAAGTGCACTATTTTGACTTAAAATACCAAGGAGACCTATCCACTCATTACACAATAGCTCTTGTGAGATTTTAAGTTATTATGAGAGTCATGTTTTGACTGTCGTATTTCACAGTGTTCCGGTTACATACAGTTTTGCTAATATTACCACTGTAATCTAGAGGTTATAAGGAATAAGCTAACGTGCATTTCATTGCTATACGCCACAGTTTGTGGAGGGCCTATTCCCCAAACAAAAAGAATTGTCTCCTTTGACAGAATTTGTATGAAATGATCTGTCAAGTAAGATACTCGAAACTTAATCATAGGTGGTGAAATAGGCCTTAACCCTAACGCACCAATGTCTTTTCGAATTCATGTACGTATGATAAATTAATTATTTGACTTGCTGAAACCCGATAAAGGAAAACAACGTGAGGAAACCAGCACAACTTAGAGATTTTTCAACGATGTGTAAAACCATGTCAATAAATATATTTGGAACATTTTATGTTCTAAAGATATTGTAAGGGCTGTTCTATTTGAAGTCTCAGTAATGTAACCAGGGGAAAAACGCCACTAATCTTGGGAGCAGTGGTCCTCATTATGTATATTTAAGGCACATAATAATAATAATAATAATAAGCTACCAGAGTTCTTCACAACAGGAGTTACCCACCTGCTCCACAAATCAGGAAGTACCGCGGAACCCAAAAATTATAGGCCGATCACGTGTCTACCGACGGTCTATAAGGTTCTTACATCCATTTTGAGAGCGAAGATTAACCACCACGTGGACAGTAACTCCATCATGTCTGCCTCTCAAAATGGATGTAGGAATGGGTCTCGCGGTACTAAGGAGCTGCTCCTTATAGATATGGCCATTAGCCAACAGGTTCGGCGCTCTCGAAAGGATCTGTCGACATGTTGGATAGACTATAAGAAGGCCTACGACTCGGTTCCTCATACATGGCTCATGAGGGTGCTAGAATTGTACAAAATTGATGCAACTCTACGCACCTTCCTGGTGTCGTGTATGAGGCAATGGAGGACGGTCCTTCGCTATCCAGGATGTCGATATATCCAGAGGAATAGCGAACCGGTAAGGATCGAGCGGGGTATTTTCCAGGGTGATAGTTTGAGTCCCCTTTGGTTTTGCCTAGCTTTGAATCCTCTAAGCACACTGCTGGAGAATTCAGGCCTAGGCTATCAGTTGAAGAGAGGTGGTCAGGTTATATCTCACCTCCTTTACATGGATGACTTGAAGCTCTTTGCCCCCAACAATCTACAGCTGATGGAGCTACTGAAGGTAACTGAAACCTTCAGTAGTGCCATCAGGATGGAGTTTGGTGTGGACAAATGTGCGGTCATGCATGTAAAGCGAGGGGAGGTTGTGGAGTCTGTGGGTATTCAACTCTCGGACTCCATAAACCTGAGATCCCTCTCTCCAACTGAAACCTATAAGTATTTGGGTATGTCGGAAGCTTTAGGTATCAATGCCACTGACATGAAGCAATCGTTGAAGGAGCGCTTCTTTGGACGCCTGAAGAAGGTATTCAATAGCCTTCTTTCAGGCGGAAACAAGGTGCGTGCCTTCAACGGTTGGGTCATGCCGGTATTGATGTACTCTTTCGGCATACTTAAATGGACTCAAACAGAACTTGACGCCCTGGATAGGCGAGTCCGCACACTGCTGACTGCATACCGAATGCATCACCCACGCTCGTCGGTGATGAGGCTGTATATCCCGCGAAAGTGTGGGGGTCGAGGCATTTTAAATGCTAAGACCCTGCACAATCGTGAGGTATGCAGTCTCAGGGAATATTTCCTAGCCGCCGACGTGGGTATGCATCGAGATGTAGTGGCAGTGGACCAAAGACACACTCCGCTCTCCTTGGCAAAAGGGAACTGGCGCAAACCTGTAGTGCTTGACACTAACGATCGCAAGGAAGTGTGGCAGAGTAAGGAACTTCACGGACGCTTCTACCGGGCCCTCCATGGGCCCGATGTAGACCAATTAGCGTCCGTAGCCTGGCTGCGTGCCGGTGACCTCTTTGGGGAAACCAAAGGTTTTGTCTGTGCAATTATGGACGAAGTTGTACTGACGAATAACTACCGGAGATTTATTGTGAAGGACGGTACGGTTGACATCTGTCGGGCATGTCACTGTCCGGGTGAATCAATCCGCCACATTATCTCTGGTTGTTCTCGTCTTGCTAACGGGGAATACTTGCATAGGCACAACCTTGTAGCCAGGATTATCCATCAGCAACTTGCTTTGAAACACTCTCTTGTAGAATCGGAAGTGCCATACTACAGGTACGTGCCCGACCCAGTTCTCGATAATGGCCATGTCATATTGTACTGGGATCGGTCCATCATCACTGACAGGACTGTTGTGGCCAACAAGCCTGATATAGTGGTGGTGGACCGAATCGAGAGGCGTGCAATGATTGTTGATATAACCGTTCCGCATGACGAGAACCTCGTGAAAGCCGAAAAAGATAAAGAAATCAAGTATATTGACTTGGCTCGCGAGGTTGTCGACATGTGGGAAGTGGACTCGGCGATCATTGTACCGATAGTCGTGTCCGTTAATGGCTTAATAGCCAAGAGCCTTGACCAACATCTTAGGAGGCTCTCGTTAGGCGACCGGATCAAGGGCTTGATTCAGAAAGCGGTACTCCTGGACACGGCTCGCATTGTCAGGAGGTTCCTTTCCCTGAAGCCCTGACCACCGGTAGCTTGGACCCTGTTCCCGATACCGGTGGGGCACTGTTTTTTGTATTTTTAAATGTTTTTTTTTCTACTTAATTGTTTTGTAAAGAAATATTTAAAAATGAAAAAGACATGTAAAAAAGTTAATAAAGGAAATAATAATAATAACCCCATCGCCGTATCTCTACGTTGACGTCGTGATGGGGCTTGCGTGCTCTGAGCCTTGATCCTGTTGCAACAGGGTTTACTCTGTCGAGACGGGTTTAGGGCGAAGAGCCAGACTAAGAGAGATACAATCCAAGCCAAGGTTGTACATGCCGAGGGCTGCATGGCTAGGGGAATGCGCTAGTCGCTAGTGTACAAACTCTGGATAATAGGGGACCTCCAGTTTTATTCACCCTTGCCACAGTGAACGCAGGGCTCTGCTGTGGTTGATCAACCTTGTAAGTCCCTCGCTACTCGTGGGAATATCATGAATACCAGATCCAAAACTAAAAAACAACTTCTGGCAAGTATGCCTCAGATAGATGACGAAACTTCACGAAACTTTTCGTCATCTTCTTCATCTCTTTTTTCATCCATCCCATCATCATCAGAATCTTTCCGCGTCACTCCGACACCATCTTCATCATCAATACAGTCAGCGGATGTTGTACAGGAGACAAATTTTGTCGGCGATACTGTACCCACTGCTAAGACTGCAACAAGTCGTAGGAAATGGAGTACTGAAATGAACAAATTCATCCTACGCACTTATCTTTATCTCACAAACATGGACACAGACAAAAATTCATATCTTCCATCGTTTCATACTAAGTTCCTAGAAAAATACCCGGATATACAAGTAAGCCGACAAAGAATAGGTGATCAGCGCAGAGCCATAATCCAAAAGAAATTGCTACCACAAGACACTATAGATCAGATTTATGAAGAAGTTAGGGCTGAACTACACATGTGTAACACTCAGATACAGCAACACTCTACACAACCTAACACGCAGTCCAGTCAGCGCATGAGAATCATGTCGTTATTAGAATCCAAATTTCAAAATTTGTTTCTAATAACGACCCATGGCGCTAATAGAATGTTGTAACCTAAATACTTGATTCTATTACTGACTCACAGCTGTGTCGATATTTTTGGTAATATTACAGCACACAAAAACAAATAGCATTTTTTTGAAAAAATTGGCTTATTGTTTGCATACGTGGCGTTTTGAGAGATTTTTGTCACAGGCTTTATTATTAATGATAAATACATAATATTTGCTATCCAGTTTCATTCATGGCTTCATGGCATTGGCTTTATTTCATAGATTTTCAAATCAAATAAAAATGGCGGGACGAAATGTGGGCCATGTTTTAAAGCTTCTTTCGAAGAATTAAATTCTATATCTCTTTAAAGATTTGAAGCGCAAGCAGTACGCCTCTAACCAACCTTTCACCAACACCCTTTCACTAACAACCTTTTCAGCTTCTAGTTAGCTGAAAGAACCAGCATAAACGAAGCTTCAGTGAATTATAAATGTGTATACCTATTATAATAAAGGTATTTTGAGATTGTATTACAGATAAAAATATTTTTGTTAGTGATTTATAATATCTAATTATCGAAGACTGTTTTCTGAGACTGATTATATTTTTTATTAATTAAAATAACAAAAAATAAGTGCTCTAAACGTTGAAATAAATAATTATGTTCATATTGTAATAATGTTGATCTCATAACTATTGTTATTATATAATAAATTCCTTAAAACGATTTTTTATTTTAGTTAATTGTATAGAAGAAGTGACAACTTCGTAGCGGTCGGTAAAAGAAGTAGAAAAATCGGTAATAGAATCTTGTCGCATGCTATGGGTCGGTAATAGAATCAACTACTCTTTTGGATTAAATAATTATTTAGTAAATATTGTGTTATTGAATATTGAATTTAAGTACTGAATTGCAAAGAATACGTCGTTGAGATTAATTATAAATTATAACATCTTTCCTAACATAATAGCTTATATCTATTTTTTAAAAATGAATCCGAAGACAGCTAAAACTGGCGGTAATAGGAGCATTTACGTTATTATGACAAAACCTCTGTTGTCGGTAACTTAGTAATTTTGTCGGAGGTTCAGTATTCCATTCGGAAGTTTAGTTTTGTTATTCGACGACTCATTTTTTTAGGAGGAGAACAAGTAATTTGAACATGCTCTAATTTGTTGTTAAATTAGGTATTTTTTTTTCGTTAATGTTTTGGGTTTTTTGTCGGTAACTAATTATAACGCTGGTTAATTAGAATAATAGTCGGCCACAAACCATTATTATTTCCCCTGATATAATATTTGATTTTAGTCTATAGGTTATCTAAATTATCTATAAACTTTATCTATAAATGCAGTTTTACTAGCATTAAAAATGTTTACCGCGTAAATGATCGAAACGGGCAGATTCAATTGTTTACGGCGCGTTGTCGTTTCCAAATAGTATCGAAAGTACCAGTTTCGATGATGTACGTTGTGTTTTCCTCGTTGTTTGGTGAGTTAAGTTTAGCGGGAAGATATTTTTATATTGGATGAAATATTGGACGACACAGAAATTGAGCAAAGGAAAGTAGGTATGGGAAGAGTATTATGACTTGCTTGGGAGATCTGGATGCCAGGTTGATGCACCGACTGCCGGGTGGATGACGACACTCACACGTGTTCTCGGATGGTTTCATTCGCGGTCAGCAAATCGGTTAACTTTGTCACTGTGTCGGCCAACCAGCCTGTGTGTTTATAATTATTTTTATAATGAATTATGGTTCAGCGATTAGATCACCGCTGCGCAGCGGTTGATTATTTAGCGGTGTTGAGCGGGTGGCTGCTTGAAGAAGACAGGGGCCATCCTAACATGGCGACCTCTGTAGCTGCAGGGCGGCGGGAAGGCTTCTCATTGGCGTTGCGGCGAACGCGCCTCTCATTGGCGTTGCGTTGTCGCATTCTTCTGTGGCATTGGATATGATTGGAAGGGAAGTCGGAGTATGATTGGCTCAATACTGTCGTCCAATATGAATAAATTATAATGTGTGAGATGCGTTTGGATACATGATACTAAAATGTTTATATGGCTAGCTTGCGTAAGCATTCTGCCCGGCTTTCGAGGATATGAAGTATACTCAAAAAGTAAGAAGTCACATTAAAGCGGATTGAAATTAAATTAAATTGGACAAAAGAGAAAAGTTATAATTAAAATATGTGAACTACAGCTAAATTAGATTTTTAATTACGCGGTGGTATTATTGAGAAGGTAAAGGACATAGTTTAACAACGGGTCTTTTGAAAGAGCCACTGCATGTCTTCACCATGGCAACGCGGGTTGTCCCATCCTTGCCGGGGAAAATCTCGGTGATTATGCCCATTGGCCAACGTAGAGGAGCGACATCATCCTGATACATGAAAACCACTGTACCAATCTTAATATTGTCGGCGGCATTCAACCATTTTTGCCTAACTTGCAAGTTATGTAAATATTCTATACGCCACCTTCTCCAAAAGCTACAAACTCTTTAAAGCTTTTTTGCGGCAAGTTAGAGGTTTCGTCGTTTCGGGAACGTTCACGACAGGCAACGTAGTTAACGGAGAAGCCATTATAAAATGAGCGGGAGTAAGTGGTTCTGGGTACGGATCCTCACTCAGGACACAGAGCGGTCTGGAATTTAGAACTGTCTCAATTTCAGTGAGAACAGTCGAAAGCTCCTCATAAGTAAGAAGTTGAGAGCCGATAACACGATATAAATGCGTTTTAGTAGATTTAATATTTGATTCCCACAGCCCTCCAAAGTGGGGGGCGCGGGGTGGAATCATTTTCCACTCTATGCGGTAGCGGTTAGCAAGTAGTTCTTGTAATTGAGCCTTAGCTCCAACGAAGTTTGTTCTGTTATCAGAATATAAATAAGAGACGGGGCCTCTGCGGGAAATGAATCTTTTAAAAGCTGAAATGAAGGTGTCCGATGACACGTCGGTAACCAATTCAATATGAACTGCTTTGGTAACGAAACAAATGAATAAACATATGTAAGCCTTCTGACCTCTTTGGCCTCTGCGTCGACATAAGGTTACTTTAATAGGACCAGCGTAATCCACACCAGTATGAACGAAAGCTTTAGTCTCTTGTACGCGACAAGCGGGTAAATCAGCCATCTTTGGACGGGGGTGAGAAGGAGAAACTTTGAGGTTAGGTAAGTAGGTACCTATTTGACCTAAATCCTAGGTATGAGACCTATGAATGCTGATTCTATGAATCCGACTCGAATGGACCATTAACTTATGGTGAGTTTAGGATAGCGGCTTTTCGAAAGCCAACAAGCGTTGTGTAAGTTTAGCGGGAAGATATTTTTATATTGGATGAAATATTGGACGACACAGAAATTGAGCAAAGGAAAGTAGGTATAGGAAGAGTATTATGACTTACTTGGGAGATCTGGATGCCAGGTTGATGCACCGACTGCCGGGTGGATGACGACACTCACACGTGTTCTCGGATGGTTTCATTCGCGGTCAGCAAATCGGTTAACTTTGTCACTGTGTCGGCCAACCAGCCTGTGTGTTTATAATTATTTTTATAATGAATTATGGTTCAGCGATTAGATCACCGCTGCGCAGCGGTTGATTATTTAGCGGTGTTGAGCGGGTGGCTGCTTGAAGAAGACAGGGGCCATCCTAACATGGCGACCTCTGTAGCTGCAGGGCGGCGGGAAGGCTTCTCATTGGCGTTGCGGCGAACGCGCCTCTCATTGGCGTTGCGGCGAACGCGCCTCTCATTGGCGTTGCGTTGTCGCATTCTTCTGTGGCATTGGATATGATTGGAAGGGAAGTCGGAGTATGATTGGCTCAATACTGTCGTCCAATATGAATAAATTATAATGTGTGAGATGCGTTTGGATACATGATACTAAAATGTTTATATGGCTAGCTTGAGTAAGCATTGTTATTAAAAAATAATGGTAAGTACAAGCAATCTACGCAGTAATTAATCGAAAGTGACAGTTTAAATAAATTATTCCTAACATAATCCGAAGTAGAATATCGAAATAGGCACATGTTATAAATTTTTGTAAATGTAATTCCCTGTAAATAATCGAAAGTGCCAGTTTCGACGCAAAAAGCAAGTTCAGTTACGAAGTATACTATGGTAACTCAATTTTCTCGAAAACTATTCATAATGTACAATTTTTGCTTATAGGTAATAATTTGTAGGGTTAACACAAATGGTTATCCTAATTTTTATAAAGATTTAATCACCCGTGACAAAATTATGCAAAAAATAAACTTTAAATCGCTCTCCTGCAAAGTAACGATTTTCACTTTCGATACTTTACCTAGGGACCATCGATTTGTCGACATGCTGGATAGACTACAAGAAGGCCTACGGCTCTGTTCCTCATACATGGCTCATGAGGGTGCTGGAGTTGTATAAAATAGATGCAACTCTTTGCACCTTCCTTGGGTCATGTATGGGGCAATGGAAAACGGTCCTTCGCTATCCGGGATGTCGACCAAGCCGGGGAATATTCCAGGGCGACAGTCTAAGTCCACTTTGGTTCTGCTTAGCTCTGAATCCTCTCAGCACATTGCTGGAGGAATCAGGCTTGGGCTATCGGTTGAGAAGAGGTGGTCAGGTTTTATCTCACCTTCTTTACATGGATGATCTGAAACTCATTGCCTCCAACAAGTTGCAACTAATGGAACTACTGAAGGTAACTGAAACTTTCAGTAGTGCCATCAGGATGGAATTTGGTGTGGACAAATGTGCAGTCCTGCATGTAAAGCGAGGGGAGATTATGGAATCTGCAGGGATTCAACTCTCGGATTCCATACACCTTAGATCCCTCTCCTCGACCAAAACCTATAAGTATTTGGGTATGTCGGAAGCGTTAGGCATTAACGTCGCTGACATGAAGCAATCATTGAAAGAGCGCTTCTTTGGCCGCCTGAAGAAGGTTTTAAACAGCCTTCTGTCGGGTGGAAATAAGGTGCGCGCCTTCAATGGTTGGGTCTTGATGTACGCTTTTGGCATACTCAAATGGACTCAGACTGAGCTAGACGCTCTGGATAGGCGAGTTCGTACATTGCTGACCGCAAATCGGATGCATCACCCACGATCGTCGGTGATGAGACTGTACATCCCGCGGAAGTATGGAGGTCATGGCTTTTTAAACGCCAAAACTCTGCACAACCGCGAGGTGTGCAGACTCAGAGAGTATTTTCTCAAAACCGACGTGGGTATGCACCGAGATGTGGTAGCAATGGACGTGGGACTAACCCCGTTGTCCATGGCTAAAGAGAACTGGCACAAACCTGTAGTACTAACTACTGATGACCGCAAGGAAGTATGGAAAAGCAAGGAGCTCCACGGGCGCTTTTATCGGGCTCTCCATGAGCCTGATGTAGATTTCTTAGCGTCCGTGGCCTGGTTACGTTTCAGCGACCTCTTCGGAGAAACTGAAGGTTTCGTCTGTGCAATTATGGACGAAGTTATCTTGACGAACAACTACCGGAGACATAAAATGAAAGACGGGACGGTTGACGTGTGTCGGGCATGCCATCGTCCAGGTGAGTCTATCAGACATATTATCTCTGGCTGTTCTCGTCTGGCTAACGGCGAGTATTTGCACAGGCATAACCAAGTAGCCAGGATTATTCATAAGCAACTTGCCTTGAAATACAACCTTGTTGATTCTGTGGTTCCGTATTACAGGTCCGACCCAGTTCTCGAAAATGACCATGTTACGCTGTACTGGGATCGGTCTATCATTACTGATCGGACTATAAGCCGGATATAGTGGTGATAGACCGATTAGCGCGCCGTGCAATGATAGTCGATGTCACCATCCGACATGACGAGAATCTCGTGAAAGCTGAGAAAGAGAAACATATGAAATATCTCGACTTAGCACACGAGGTTGTCGACATGTGGAATGTGGACTTGGCTGTCATTGTGCCGATTGTCGTGACCGCCAACGGCCTGATGGCCAAACGCTTCGACGACCATCTGTCGAAGCTGTCGTTGCGTGGTTGGATCAAGGGCCTGATACAGAAGGCCGTACTCCTTGATACGGCTCGTATCGTGAGGAGGTTCCTGTCTCTGGAGCCCTAACCACCGGTAGCTTGGACCCTGCTCCCGCTATCGGTGGCGTTCTATTTTTTGAATTTTTAAATGTTTTTTTTTTTGTATTTGTAAGAAATATTTAAAAATATAATTTATATGTATATTGTAAGTGAATAAAGAGGTAATAATAAAGCATTTATTTCACAAAAACAAGGCGCTTTGCACTGTAGACATAATTTCAAAATAATATCAATACCAGCAATAGTATACTCTATCTTTTAATCTAGGACTAGCCTGTATCTTAAAAAATAGGGTTCAGCCAAATGGATTCCGTTAACGTACATAACCAAAAACAAATGAAGACGGTGTCAATGAGTTGCAATTACAAGAGAAGAAAAAATAAAAATAATATTAAAGATAACAAAAACTAATTCTAAGTTACTCAAGGGAGTGTGAAAGACAGCAGAAATACATGTGCATGTATGTATGTTTATGGGTATGTGTGGGGTGCGTCGGTGAGTGAGTGTGTGAGGGGTGTGTGGGTGTGTGTGAGGTGTGTGCGTATGACATGTGATCTTTGAATATGTATGTGATATATTATATATTCTTCTTCTTCTTAGCGTGTCGATGGCAAAACCAGTCAGATACTTTGCCTGGCCCAGTACTCGGCCACGGCAATGCCGTCCACTGATGCTGTCATTAGGTTCTCGCGAGAACAAGCAACAGGGCATGTGGTGCAGGATGGAAGATGGGACATGGTCTGTGGAGAGACGCCGCACAAACACTGAAGATCAGAACCGTCCGACAACCCCTATCTGTGGAGATTGTCTTTGCTACGGCCAACCTGGGTGCGGAGTCTGTTTAGGGTTTTCCAGGTTGACCAAGGCGACTCGTGTCCAGGAGCGAGACTCTCCGACGGCTCGATAAAATCATAAGGAGGTCCAAACTTCTCCCGCCAGAGGTCACACCTCTCTGAGGAGGGGCCAGTTTGAGATGGGCTCACGCTTGCAACAAAACTTTTGCGACTCTTAAGTCTCAAGGGCACCGAGCTGTGATTGTGCATTGGATGGCGAGGATCGTTTTGTTGCTTTGCCTTTTCTATGCTGCTAGCCACTGGCCTGCGAATTTCTGGGGGTGCAATGCCAATTAGTGGATACAGCATTCGTACCGGAGTCGGTTTAAGACAACCAGTAACAATTCGGCACGTCTCATTAAGTGCTGTATCAACTAAGTTAGTGTGGGCAGAGCGGCTCCATACTGGACAGGCATATTCACCAGCGGAGAAGCAGAGCGCCATTCCAGTCGTTCGCAGTACTTGGGGAGACGCCCCCCATCTAGTGGACGTTAGGCGACGGAGTAGGTGGTTTCTCGTATGGACCTATTATATATTAAGACATAACATTTTAGATAGGTTGATGAGGTGTAAAGTACTGTCAAAAATTAAAACTACAGTATATTAAATAAACTAATATTCATTTTACAAAAGAAAATAATACTGCAACTGCAAACATAAATAAACAAAAACGTTACTTTCGTCAATGGCAAATGCGTGCCGGGGTTCGAACCTACGACCTGTGACTTGGCAATCTAACGGTCATATCCTTAGCCCCATAGCGCACTTGCGGCCAGCGGCCAGCGGTCAGGACGCGGCGGCCATCGAGATACATACATTAGTATGAAACCGCCATAGAGCGCGCGCATCTGTGGCCGCTGGCCGCGTGCGGACAGAAGTGCGTGCTCTATGGCGCTTTCATTTCTTTCACCTGGCCGCCTGCGGACTGGCCGCTAGTGCGCGCCCGGGCTTAGGCTATTATTGCTTCTAGAGATTACTTAAACACTCACTGACGGAACAGGAACAGTCCATGGCCCAATTGTTCTTTGGGCGAAAAGTTATTGGGCAAAACATTCTGTAGGTTAAGCATTCCCTGACGTAGTGTAATGTTGACGAAACGTTCGTGGATGAAACGATCTTTGGACGAAAAGTTAATGGGTTAAAGATAATGTTGACCAACCGTACATGGACCAATCGACTGTTGGTAAACCGTTTCAGTTTCCACTCAAAAAACCAATTCAAGCTTACCAGTGTAATGACAGCGAGCAAAGACTTCATGTTTATTCCTGTGGTTGGAGCGGCTGCAGAATGTGCAATGTAGCAGCGACGGCGGCGCTGGGCTTAAGTACCCGCCGACAATACTCACTGATTCGTCACACGTCTACGATACACTATTTCAATGTGGATTCAAGTGCAAAATAACATCGACGTTATTGATAAACATTACATTATTAGCATTTGTCAAGAAACAAAGAAAATGCATAGGCGCATGATAAATAATAGCAAGAAGGGAGGGCAACGGGCAAGTGCCGGTCGGTATCGCTTGGGTTCCGTCATATTCCTCGTCTCGTCCTGGACTGGACTTCTTCCCGGTCAGCCGGTAATGAGGAGGACCCTATCCGGTCCCTCTGGAGTGCTCGACCTAAACACTAGCTAACAAGTAGATCTAGGTTCAAAACGCAAATACCTTCTGTGTCAGTGTTCAGTGTGTCGCTTCGAAGATCAATCTGCCTCGTTGTTCCGAGCTGCAACTTGCGTACCGCTAGAGTGGAAGCCGAGCCCGAGGCTTGCAGTCTAACCGGACGCAGCTACATATTAGTACGTATTTAGTGAACTAGACAGTTGTCGCCAGAACTAGACAGAGGAAGCCGCGCCCGCGACACATGGGAGGAGTGGAGACAGGCCAGAATGACAGAAAGGGTGCAAATTACCCAAGGGTTTCTTTTTACCCACAATCCGCACGGATCCCTAGCTCTCCACGACAGCTGTGCAACCTAAGCGAGTTGTTTGCCGTCATTGGGTCTGTTGCCACCTGTCTCTATGGGGGCACATTGAGCACCCAGTGATATTTTTAGCTCATGTTGCATAGGTTATTAATATAGATCAGGAACATTGTCGGCCCAAGGACACTTCCCTGCCCGACGCCGTATGTAATCGTTTTTGTATGCTAGTATACTCTCCTATTTTCACTGTCTGTTTACGATTAATCAGGTAGGATTTGAAGAGCTCCAGAGGGGGTCCCCTAATGCCAATATTTTCAAGCCTGTGAAAAAGTATGGGGACAGATACTGTGTCAAAGGCTTTTTTGAGATCAAGGAAGACTGCCAGGCATTTACTACCCCTGTCCACTTTGTCAACTATCGTAGAGGTTAGTGACAAGACCGCGTCCTCTGTAGACTTTCCCTGTCGAAATCCAAACTGAGACGGTGACAGAATGTTTTGCGTTCTGAATTGCGTTCGAATTTAACTGAAATGTTGTCCCAACCAGGAGCACTATCTGGTTTTAGGCCCATTAGAGTAGCATGAACTTCGCAAGGGTCTGTGTCCAGCAGGACAAAAGAAGAGGGTGATGTATAGGCAGAAAAAGATGTATTAGGGGGGGAGGGGGGGGTGGGTGTATTAAATGTATTGACTGGAGCAGCCAGAGATGGTGTAATATTATCTGCTAACACCTTTCCTATGCTGGAAAAGAAACTATTCACCTTATTAACAGAGCTCTGCGGGGTATGGGATAGCTCTAGGAGATCCACGCTATCTGTTTTTATAGGTTTTCGCTGTGTGATGTTGTTAATGATTTCCCATGTTTTTTTAGGATTTTTGTTTGCTTTGGTAAGTTGGTCTCTGTCGTTTTTGTTTTTTGATGATAAGGTTACAATAGTTTCGGTACCTTTTGTAGGTTATCTTTAGTATCTCATTGAACGGATCAAGTCTTAATCTCCGTTGCATGTTATTTCGATTGTGAATACAGCGCAATAAGCCAGTAGTCATCCACGGTTTTAGGGTTCTATTTTTTAACGGTATCATCATAGTGTTAGTGCTAAGTGTGATGCAATTGCGAAGGATTTCAATTAAGTTATTAGTAAGTGTGTTAGGGTCAGTTAGTTTCAACAGATCTTCGACATTACTACCTCTTAATAATTCAAGCCCTCTCTCTAAGTTAAAAACTGATCTTTTCTTCGAAGCTTTTATTACGCGAGTATGGGTTGTAAGTTTAAGGAAAGTCATGAAGTGATCTGTGATGGTTGTGTGAATAATTGCAATCACTGCAGTTTTATTTATGGGTTTGAGTTTCATCATGAAATGATCCAGACAATTTTTGTCTCTTGTGGGTAGCGAGTGACCCATGTTAAGATAATTGAGTCTATTTTTACGTTCGTGAGATTGCTCGCTTTCATTTAGTATCAAGTTTATATTTATATCACCCGTGATAATTATATTTTTAGTTGATGCGATGGAAGTAGGGTGATTATTTAGTGAGTCAATAAATTCCTCAGCGCTTGGGGTAGAGGGGGACCGATAAATCGCTATGACTGTGAGATCAGGTGTGATGTGGATTTCCAGGCAAGATGCGAGAGATAGCTTGATTTCTCTTATTTTATACTTATGTGTATTTTTTATATATACGACCACTCCGTCAGCTTTGTTAATATGGTTTGTATATTTGGTGTGAATTATAGTTGGTTATTTGAGGTATTTGTTTATTTTGATTAAGCCTACATTCAGTTAAAATTATCAAGTCGATATCCGTTTTAAGATTTATTATATTTAGTTGAAAGTCGTCAAAGTTAGTGTAAACAGATCTAATGTTTTGTGAGACAATGGTAAAACCAGGTGAGTTAGGCCTAACGTGGTTCGTGAAGTCATTGAGTTCACAGTCGAAAACTTGGGCAATTTCATGTTTGTCTATATTCAAAGTATGTAAGGTGCTATCCATAATCGTGGGTTTTTTTAGTGTGGAAGAGCATAGCTACATAGGCATTAAGTGTATGTGTGAGAGAATGTGTGAGACTATGTGTGAGAGTATGTGTGAGAGTATGTGTGTTAGTTGTGGCTGTGATATCCTGAGTGAGGGTGGTGTAGAGTGGTAAATGGATATGAGAGCGCAATTGGTTATAATTTAACTTTACAATAAACTTGAGATTTATCCAAACATTAATTAAATTTAAACATACAAGATGCCTACAAAATCGAGGTAAACATGGGGAACAACAGAGTACAATACTGTGACTACGACAAACGGACATCAGCAACACAAAATAGTACTGGTAGTATTTTTTATATATAATGAAAATGAAAGCAAAAGTAAGCTTAATATTTATCTTAATGCTAACTAATTTTAGACATACACAATCCATATCGAGCCGTAACAAACAAGGATAACAACGGTGTAAAATAGGGTCAGTGTAACAATAACAACAGATCATTAGTATCATAACATCTAGTCATTTAAGCTGCAAAAGATTATGAACCTGTGACTCACTTGATATGGCGATTGCAGGGAAGTTGTCATCCTTTTTAACATATATTTTGCCGTAGGCTGTCCAGCAGTACTTGTATCCTTTGGATTTTGCCAGATGGCGTGCGAGAAAATGAAGTCGAGCTCCTTTTACAGTCATCTGTTCTGAGACGTATACTGGACTGGATTCTTCCGTCTTAAGGATGCGCTAGTCAGCGGCACGAACTCTTTGGCGGGCGGGGTTAAAATGCATGCTATTTCATCCAACATCACGTGCGAAAGAGATAGACGCTGTGATGAGCAGTAAGAAGCTAGAGCGCTTACACACACATACTCGAACCGTCGCCTGACGCGCACACGCGCGATTTCATTGAAGAACGACGGCAGCGGCGCCTTTGATATTCTGTGGCCATTGTATCGGCGCGGCGGCGGCGCGTGATTGCGGCGCGGCGGTGACGTTATCGCGTACCTACCTAATTATTGCTAAGTAAGACTTCAGTGACCGTCTGTGGCTGTGTCTGTCCGTTTGTCACAAGTCAGTATCTCATAAACCGTGTTATTAGTACCACAGTTGCAATTTTCACAGATGATGTACCTATTTCTGTTGCCGCTATCCATCAATCAAAAATGCGACAATAGTTAGACGCTTGAAATATTTACAAAATATGTTGTTATTATATTCACTTGAAAAAATAATTAACAAAAAAAGTGTTTTCTTGTCATTTTTATCGATCGGTTGTAAAGTTCGTTAAAAAATCTAATCAAAACAAAAATACTTACTTACTACCTACTCAAATACAAAAAAACTATTGTTTATCGTCGCGTCATTACAAAACGGTCGGCAGTCGGAACCCGAGTTATAGGGTACTTACACGGCTGGAGTTTATTTTATTGATTAAAAATATTGTGTTTATAATCATTTAAAAAAAGTGCTTAGTGCACTATAAATGGATTTAGGTATTTGGAAATATGTATAACGATGACAACGATAATATAAAAATAACAGACCGAATTGCGAGTCGTAGGTACTTGCGCATTCCTCGTATTTTGGTAGTGATAATGGTGATAGTGGCATCAGTAATACACATTCTATGACAATCATAATATTATACAACCCGCAGATAGACAGACGGACAGAGGAGACGTAGTAATGAAGTCCTGTATGTTACCTACCTATCGGGCACGGTCGCACGGAACACTGATAACAAAGCGTCAGGCATATTGAAAAGCCGGGTCAGTAAAAATTGAGATAATAAATCAAAATAAACAACAACCAATAAATAAAATTCAAACGTCACGTAAATCACTACTGGGCACGCCGTCATTGAGGTGGTAAGTCCCCTCTTTGAGGAGTGGTTGGAAAGAGGTCACGGCGTCCTCTCGTTCCGTATGACGTAGGTCCTCACCGGACACGGTAAGTTCGGGAGGTTCCTGCATCGGATCAAGCAGGAGAGGACGCGCAGGTGTCGCCACTGTGTGGACCGCCCGGAGGACACGGTGGAGCACACGGTAGAGGTGTGCCCCACTTGGGCGGAGCACCGCCGTGTCCTTGTGGAAGTTATCGGCGGCGGCGACCTCTCGCGTCGGGCCCTGGTTCAGGCCATGGTCCGGAGCGAGGAGGGGTGGCATGCGGTCGCCTCCTTCTGAGAAGCAGTAATGCTCGTGAAGGAGGCTGCTGACCGCGAGCGCGTGAGGGAACGGTCCTCACGCCGCCGCTGCCGAGATCCCGATCCCAATTTCCGACCACCGTAGGCGCGGGTTCGCGGACGGCGAGCACTGGGTAGCTCGCCGTCCGGTAGTCTGGAAATAATCTGGACCGAGCCCAGTCGTCAATAGCGCATACTGTTCCACGCACGCCTCAAGGAGATGTCAGCAAACTGTAGGGGCCCGGCAGGGCCGAAGCCTCTGGGGAACATGGGTATTCCGAAAGGTTGACACCGAGTCCCCCCTAGATCATAGGCAACGAAGGAACGGGGTAGGGGTTTTGTCAGTAAGAGTCTGACACGCCCTCCCGCTCCGCCCAAGAGCGGGAGAAGTCATTCTGATGATTCCCATACCAGAAAAAAAAACGTTAATCACTAGCGAATCACAATCGAAGTCCAAAGTCCAAAGCCGGGGTCAGTAAAAATTGAGATATCAAAATACTTAAACAACACCAACAATCAATAAAAATAAAAATAATCCAAAGTTTAAGCCAAGAGTTGTTAGAATAATCAAATACGATAACACAGTAGGTAGCTTGCGCGGTGCGTGCCGGGCTAGTGTGTATGAGCAAAGTGCGCGAGTGTGTGCGCCTCCCCACGGCCCCTCGGACCGGCAACGTAAAAGTGTAGCGAGATGCACGATGAATTAGAACAGAAACGAGTGCGCAAAATTTTTCAAACAGACCTTCGGTAATTTGGATATTATGAAAAAACTATTGAATGTATCTGTTTAAAATAAAATTATTTACATTATTGAACAAATTATCTAGGGTTGTGTGGTAACTATTTTGCAATTTTCCTTCTTCATAAGTTATTTATTTCCCCTCAAAGATACGTTAAAATTAGTGTTGAAATGAGGAAGTTTAGACGCTCATAACTTTGAATTATTAGTTTTTTTTACTTTTTTGTTTCCATACAGAGCTAGATAATAATGAGATAAATGTAGATCATTTTTTATTTTGTACGTATACCATCAAACAGTGGAGTAATCCGCAAGTAAGACCGTTTCCACATTATCCGATCCGATATCGGTATCGGACTCCGATACGATATCGGAGTAAGTAAAATGTATGAAATGCGTTGCACCGATATCCGATATCGGGCCGGACAATATGAAAGACAGGTACATATTTCATACATTTACCTTACCCCGATATCGTATCGGCGTCCGATACCGATATCGGATCGGAATATGTGAAAACGGTCTTACGTTACTATGGAAGAATTACCGACTAGCGCAGCCTTAAATCCGAGATGCTTGGCACATAATTTTTCATTGGGTTTTCTATTGAAATCTCTGGACTTCTTCACGAAATCGGCCTTCAGAATAGTTGATGACATCTCAACTACAATAGTAGGTACTATTTTTCGTCTTTGCACGCTTATTCTGTACCCGGAATATGTCACTAATATCCGCATGTGAGATATTACTTCCAATTTCATTAGATAGAGAAATAGCCATTTTTATTAATTCTTCTTTAGATTCTTTCACCAGTTTTGGTACATTCTTGATCTCAAAGTTAGCCCTACGGCTGCCCCTTTGTAAATCTTCTATTTGGTCTTCTAAAATAGTTAAATAGTTAAAGTTAAAAAAATGGATTTGTCTTCTTGCAATCACATTACAACTGTAACGTATATATTCGTTTTCTAAACTAACTCTTAATATAATACTTTTTATTGGTTTTTGTGTTATAAAATCATGTTTTAATTTAAGGCGGTAATAGAATCCAAATTTCAATTTAAAAAAAAAACTATATTGGGGTCGGCTTCCAGTCAAGCTGGATTTAGCTGAATACCAGTATTTTACGAGGAGCGATTGCCTACCAGACCTCCGCAACCCGTTAACTGGGGTAACACGGTACTTCATGGCAAGACTGGAGTCAGATTTACTGGCTTCTGACTATCCGTAACGACTGCCAAAGATCTACAAATGACAGCCGGGACCTACGACTTAACGTGCTTTTCGAGGCACGGAGGAAACTCGGTATATTAAGATGGTCACCCATCCACAGACCAACCTTGGCAAGCGTTGCGGATGTAAATATCTCGCCACGAGCTCTTTCACGTTTTGAATTATACATATGTATATAATAATAATTGAATAATAAGTTCTTTTATTTTACCCATCACAAAATTATTTTGTATGCTATGTTGTAACAATAATCTCATAATTTAAAGCTAACTTTGTGAGGGGCTGGTGCCTGATGTATGTACAATTGTACAAGAAGCTGTATTACAGGTCACCAGGACCCTCCCGATCCGATTCACGGGAATCCGATGGATGCGAGACGCACAGGACCGGTCGCTGTGGCGACGCTTGGGGAGCCTATGTCCAGCAGTGGACGTCGTTCGGCTGAGATGTTGATGATGATGATGATGATGAGGACCCTCCCGCGACTATTCTGCTAGAACCGGAACATATTATCTTTGCGTTACAGAGTGAGCACGATGTTTAAAGTAAGAGAAAAAAAACCGACCAAGAGCGTGTCGGGCCACGCTCAGTGTAGGGTTCCGTAGTTTCCCGTCCGTCACAATAAGTGTCCCCAACTTTTCAAAAACTGTTCGTCCCATCAAGTTCAAAATAATTTTCCTAGAAAGTCTTTATAAAGCTCTACTTTCCAGATTTTTTTCATATTTTCTAAACTTATGGTTCAAAAGTTAGAGGGGGGGACGCATTATTTTTTCCTTTGGGAGCGGTTATTTCCGAAATTATTGATATTATCAAAATATTATTTTAGTAAACCCCTATTCATTTTTGAATACCTATCCAAAAATATGTGGTATATTTTTGGATAGGTATTCGTTAGGGTTGAAATTTAAAAAAAAATCGCTTTTTACTTTACATGTAGGGGGGCTACCCTAATAAAACATTTTTTTCCAATTTTTATTTTTGCACTTTGTCGGCGTGATTGACATACTCGTACATATTGGTACCAAATTTCAGCTTTCTAAAGCTAACGATCACAGAGATTAAGCGAGGACGGACGGACAGATATGGCGAAACTATAAGGGTTCCGTTTTTGCCAATTGGCTACGGAACCCTAAAAAAGAATAATAAATTCAAAACAATAGAAAGACCTAAATAAACAATTTATAAAAATTCCAGAAGGTGAGTTTAAATGGTGCTTAAAATAGGATTGTAGGCGTTGTGTGCGTGTGTGTGCTGTGTGACTTTATAAAATTAAGTTAGAGAAAACGAATTATAATTTAATAATTCACAAAAACTTTTTCGACACACTTGCTCATAAAGTGGCTGTTATGTGCGTGGGCCATCCGGCCTTTATTCCAGCCAGCCCACCTCATTCCAAAAACAAACTAGCTTCTTAGGTTTGCTCAGGGTATCTGTTATTGACTTCGGTGTTCCCAGGATTTGGGTTCTCATTTTACTGACGGCTGTGCACTCCAGGAGTACATGCGCGACAGTTTCCTCTGCCTCCATACATCCTCTACACAGAGGACTGTCCGTGATACCTAGTGTGAAAAAGTGTATGTTCAGTGAGCAGTGTCCAGTGATAGTCCCTGCCACCAGACGTAGGCTGCCTCCATCCAGTCGCAGAAGGCTACTGGATAGGGCTTTGTCCACGAGTGGCATGGCCTCTTTGGCCTGCCTGCAGCCTGGTGCCAGGGACCACCACTTACCCGCCTGTGTGTTAGTGTGCTCCCTTAGCCAACCACGCAGCTGACCAAAGGGGATCGGCATGATAGGTTCGGGCCCGAAGACCACCGCGCCAGATCCCCGTCTCGCTAGTTCATCAGCCGCGTCATTGCCCTGTGAGCCACTGTGTCCCTTTATCCATTGCAGCGTTACGGTGTTGTTATATGGCACGTTCCAGTTCAAAATGACACTCTTGTATGAGTTTCGAGATTTTTTCCGTTTTTTCTAAAGATTTTAGTACTGAGGCACTGTCGGAGATTATGCGGATGCGACTATCCCTGACTCCTCTGGCTTTTATGGCGTGGGCTGCGAGGGTGATACCAACCACTCTGCCTGATAGACAGAGCTTAGTGTGCCTAGCGGTCTGGATATCCTGATATTCAGGTCTTCGAAGTAGACTCCGACTCCTGTTCCGGTATTTGTCTTTGATCCGTCAGTGTAGATTCTCAGTTCCTTCGGGCCTGAGTAGTCGTGCGATTCTTCTGTGAGCTGGATACTGTTGGTCTAAGATCCGAAGAAGAATTTTATACCTGATCTGTTATTTGATTATAATTAAGATTATATGCTAGATAATGCTTAAATTGATACATTGCGAATAGGTTGCCGAGCTAAATTTGGTGCGAATGGTGTTAAACAATAAAATATGTAATCAAAAATTTTTCATCAACATACCTCATTTGTTATTTATAAAAGTCGAGCATTAGCTGCAAGAATGTGTCCCAAGAAACTAAAAAAATAGAAGTTGCCGTTTTGTTTTTGGTGCAAACTATGGAGTTGCCTTGCATAAAGAGCTAAGTAAAAGTTGATGACATACCCTCATCTGTTATTTAATCGTGTTGTATATCAAATTAAAGGCAATTTTATTCCTAATCTAACCGTATGCAGTTGCCTTACCAAAAGTGATGCGAATCCAGAGTTGCCTATATTTAAGATGTAAAATTTTCTAAGTCTGATAGAAAAGCATTGCAGCAATTTTCCACACTCAAATGTATTTATATAACTGTGAATTAATAAAATGTTCCGTTCAAAATGTACCTCGAGATTTTTTCTATCACGCAAACGCAAATTAAATACTGACAAAAGAAAAAAGAAAGATTATGATAAACTTTAGGGTTAGATAGGGATGTTTCGTATCTACTTACAAAAATACTATAAGTAGTACATATCCTTGCGACAGATGAAATTTACCGAAGATGTGTTTTTATTATTATTAGCCCCTCTGCCATACATAGAATAACTTGTAGAGAAATATTTGATGTTGTGAAGATTAAAAAAGACAAATATTATAATAAGAAATCAGAAATACCGAGACTTACTTTATTTGTGTAGTGGGGATGAAATTAAGGAAATAAAACGTAAAAGAGAATGCCTAAACCCCATATTCATTCACTCAGCATTAAAAAATATCATAAAAATGATATTAAATTAAAGAAAAACTGGCCAAGAGCGTGTCGGGCCACGCTCAGTGTAGGGTTCCGTAGTTTCCCGTCCGTCACAATAAGTGTCCTCAATTTTTCAAAAACTGTTCGTCCCATCAAGTTCAAAATAATTGTCCTAGAAAGACTTTATAAAGTTCTACTTTCCAGATTTTTTCATATTTTCTAAACCTATGGTTCAAAAGTTAGAGGGGACACACACACATAGTTTTTTACTTTCGGAGCGATTATTTCCGAATTTATTGATATTAACTATCAAAAAATGATTTTACTAAACCCCTATTCATTTTTGAATACCTATCCAACAATATATCACACATTGGAAAAAAAATGTTTTATTAGGGGCTACCCTAATAAAACATTTTTTTTCCAATTTTTATTTTACTACTTTGTTGGCGTGATTGATATACATATTGGTACCAATTTTTAGCTTTCTAGTGCTAACGGTCACAGAGATTAAGCGAGGACCGACGGACAGACATGGCGAAACTATAAGAGTTCCGTTTTTGCATTTGGCTACGGAACCCTAAAAAGAAGGATTATGATAAACTTTTTTTATTAAATACAATATTACGTATCTGTATCTGTAAATGTATAGATGTTTGTCCTCTATGCGCCCACAAACCATTATCAGATTGTTGTAAAACAGAATGCAACTTATGTCTAATTCTTATAATCATCTCAGCCGAAAGACGTCCACTGCTGGACATAGGCCTTCCCCAAGCGTCGCCAGTGACCAGTCCTGAGCGTCCTGTTAGTATACACAGAATTATTACAGAGTTCCAGTGCCTACGTGCCGGCTTTTTCCTCCTTAATTTAAAAATAAATATTCAAAATCGGTTCACAATTGATAGAGAAACCAGTACATAAAAAATAATAATTCGGTAACATAATATTACAATGTGTAACTAAGCCTGCTTTGATGGGATTTTCCCAGAATATAGCAACAATATTTTATTTTTTTCACTTAGGCATACATGAACACAAAGCAAAAGCTAGCGCACGGTTACCGTTCTTGGTTCCTCGCCAAGGCTCGGGTCTTAATACCACTTCGACGTCAATCTCCCACATTACACACTTGTATCATAATCTACTATTATGATATTTTTTAATGCTGAGTGAATGAATATGGGGTTTAGGCATTCTCTTTTACGTTTTATTTCCTTAATTTCATCCCCACTACACAAATAAAGTAAGTCTCGGTATTTCTGATTTCTTATTATAATATTTGTCTTTTTTAACCTATCACATACCCGCAAAATGAGACACAATAGTAAAACAATAACAGCGCGGTCTCATAGGACCGGTCGGGGATTCATGAAATCTTCACAGCATCAAATATTTCTCTACAGGTTATTCTATGTATGGCAGAGGGGCCAATAATAATAAAAACACATCTTCGGTAAAAAAAAAATTCGTCTGTCGCAAGTATATGTACTACTTATAGTATTTTTGTAAGTAGATACGAAACAACCCTATCAAACCCTAAAGTTTATCATAATCTTTCTTTTTTCTTTTGTCAGTATTTAATTTGCGTTTGCGTGATAGAAAAAATCTCGAGGTACATTTTGAACGGAACATTTTATTAATTCACAGTTATATAAATACATTTGAGTGTGGAAAATTGCTGCAATGCTTTTCTATCAGACTTAGAAAATTTTACATCTTAAATATAGGCAACTCTGGATTCGCACCACTTTTGGTAAGGCAACTGCATACGGTTAGATTAGGAATAAAATTGCCTTTAATTTGATATACAACACGATTAAATAACAGATGAGGGTATGTTATCAACTTTTACTTAGCTCTTTATGCAAGGCAACTCCATAGTTTGCACCAAAAACAAAACGGCAACTTCTATTTTTTTAGTTCCTTGGGACACATTCTTGCAGCTAATGCTCGACTTTTATAAATAACAAATGAGGTATGTTGATGAAAAATTTTTGATTACATATTTTATTGTTTAACACCATTCGCACCAAATTTAGCTCGGCAACCTATTCGCAATGTATCAATTTAAGCATTATCTAGCATATAATCTTAATTATAATCAAATAACAGATCAGGTATATTTTCTCATACATTTCGTCTATCGGATCTCGTACAGTGTTTTTGGAAGTATAGAGCTTTGGGGGCTCTGTCATTTGGGGTCATCACCATGGGCTGTCTTTTAATAGCATCCTTTTTTTTTTTATCGTTATAAACTAGCGCTTGACTGCGATCCCACCTGATGGTAAGCAGTGATGCAATCGTCGATGGTGAGGCGCACTAGTTTATTAAGAGCCTATTCACTCTAGCCTTGAAGACACCCAAATTATAATCGGATGGAAAAACCGCAGCAGGCAGATCCTCGATAATGCCTGTATGCTTTATGCGAGAGTCCGTTTTCAGTGTGCCTGTTTGCTTTAGTCTGAGACCTGCCATGGCCGCTTCCTCTCTTACAATGAGAAGGAGCGGAGGCAGTCCTATCATTGCTTGTAGGGCGGCTGTGGGTGTCGTTCTCATGCTGCTAGTTATTGCTATGCAGGCGAGTCGTTGAAGTTTTTCCATGTCTTTTTGGGCTGTACTTAGGTCAGTTCTGGGCCACCAAACTAAGGAGCCGTAAGTGATGATTGGTCTGATAACTGGTGTATAGCCAGTGGGTGACTTTGGGGCTGATGCCCCAGCTGCGTCCCAGCATGCGTCTGCATTGCCACATGGATATGCTGGCTTTATTGATTATATGGTCCATGTGTTTTGCCCAGTTTAACTGCTTGTCCAAGTAGATGCCCAGGTACTAGGCTTCAGTTGAAAGGCTTAGGGTAGTACCGAAGAAACGTGGTAGTTTGAGTGCGGGTAGTTTCCTTTTTTGTGTGAAAAGTACATACTAGTTCTGTTTTCGTGGGGTTGACGGTGAGTTAGTAATCTTTACACGAATCCTCTACTATTTTCAGGGCCTGGCCCATAAGATTGCATAGGGTGTTTTCGTGAGTGCCGTTGACTATTATGGTTATGTCGTCGGCGTACCCCACGGTAAAGTATGCTTTATCGTTTAGTTTTTTTACGAGGCTGTCTGCGACTAGGTTCCATAGCAGTGGTGAGAGGACGCCCCCTTGGGGACAGCCCTTTGCTACGGTGGCCCTTGTTGTGCTATTTACGGTGACTTGCACTGCCCTTAGTTTGAGCATGTTCGTGATCCAGCCACTTAAGGTCGGGTCGACGTCATGCTTCTCAAGGGCTGCACTGATACTTTGGAACATGGTTTTGTCAAAGGCGCCCTCTATGTCGATGAAGGCGACTAGCGAGGAGCATTAAAATTTGTGGTGTATTGCGCATTCTATTTTAGACACCACTTCGTGTAGTGCGGATTCAGTTGATTTTGCACTGCACTTAATTTATGGTCAACCGTCAAGATGGCATTTCAAAATTTTCCGTATTTTTACGATCTAAATAATAATTCTATGAAAAGTTAATAGATTCAACCCCAAAATGTTTGTAAAAAATATCTAATCAAGAATAAGATGTGGAATCTTGAAGAAGAACTGGCTAGAAGCTGTGTAAGCGACCGCGAGTTTGATCCACCATTGATGTCTACCACTCAACCGCTCACACGAAGATAACAGGTTCTAAACCAATTTGTGCTCCAATGGTGTAATTGCTGGAAGGCATTCCGTTGTGAGAATAAACAAATAAATAAATAAAGGGGCTCGTTACCAAACTATGACATTTTGATTACTGTTATGCACTAGTGCGGTCGCAAGTGGAGATGGATTGGCCACCCGCTCCGAAGGGATTCCAATCACATACCCAAACAAGCTTTGGACTGGAATCCCCAAGGAAAAAGAAAGCATGGCCGTCCCCGTCAAACTTGGCGTCGCACCGTGTTGGCAGAAGCGACGAGCAACGGAATGACGTGGAGCGAGGTGAAGCGGGAAGCTCAAGACCGTTCGCGATGGAGGATTACTGTGGACGCCCTCTGCCCCATCTAGGGGACATAGGACATTAAGTCAAGTAAGTCACTAGTGCGGTAATGTAGTTAGAACCTTTTTGTTTAAGCTCTTTTTTGTCAAAAAGAGTTTTAAGACAATAAAAATAATATTTGTTATTGCGTTCAATAACATAAATTTTCGACACACTTGCTCATTTAATAAAGTGGCTGTTATTGCACTGTACTTACGGTATATAAAGGGGCTCGTTACCAAACTGTGACATTTTGATTACTATTATGCACATGTGCGGTAATGTAGTTAGAACCTTTTTGTTTAACCTCTTTTTTGTCAAAAAGAGTTTTAAGACAAAAAATAATAAAATTTGTTATTGCGTTCAATAGCATGAATTAGTGTTTTACTTATTTCATGCAATTTCGTGTTTAAATAAACTGTTCAAAATTTTACATATTTAATTAATTAAATCTTTCATCAAATTTGTATTTTCTGTTTATATGCAACCTCATTCTTATTTTTTCTAAACCAAGAGCTAGAGTAGCTAGTCTATGGCCGCCAATTTTAGCGCATGCGCGCGTTTAACAAAAGTCATTTTTTTTGCATTAATTTAATATTTCATCAAATTTGTATTTTCTGTTTATAAGCAACCTCATTCTTATTTTTTCTAAACCAAGAGCTAGCGTAGCTAGTCTACGGCCGCCATTTTTCACGCATGCGCGAGTTTAAGAAAAGTCATTTTTTTGCCGCCATATTTATTATTATTATATCTAGCCTATGCTGTCCCACTGCTGGGCAAAGGCCTCCCTCCATTCCTTCCATCGCTCCCGGCCTTGAGCCACTTCTTGCCAATTCTCAAGGAAGACATCTAAGTCGTCCCGCCATCTCCTTCTTGGTCTGCCGCGACCCCGTCGCGCGATTTCAGGGCACCAACTTTGTGTTTTACTGGCCCACCGCTCGCTCGGCATGCGGCAGACATGTCCGGCCCAGTCACATTTAAGCTGGGCAGCCTTCTGAGCCACGTCAATGATCTGCGTTTTGGAGCGCAGTATAGTGTTTCGAACGCGATCCGTTAATTTAACACCTAGTATACTGCGCTCCATGGCACGTTGGCAAACCATCAGTTTGGACTTTTGGATGTTAGTCAGAGACCAAGTCTGTGCACCATAGGTGAGGATGGGGAGAATGCAGATGTCCATCAGCTTACGCTTAAGTGACAAGGGCAAGTTGCCTTTAAATAGTTCCTTCATGGACCAGTAGCTTTTCCAGGCGTTTTTTGTTCGGCGTGTTATTTCCTTATCTTGCCTTGCCTGGAAAGAAACCTCTTGGCCCAAGTAAAGATATTCTTGGACATATTGTACATTCTCCTCCCCCACAGATATGGTTCTTTTTGAACTATTCGTCATGATCTTGGTCTTCGACATGTTCATCTTGAGTCCAACCTCAAGGCTTGCGCCGCTAAGGTCTTGTAGCATTTTCCCTAATTCTGTGGCTAAGGAAGAGAAGAGGACAATGTCATCCGCGAAACGAAGATTGGTCAATCTCGCTTTGTCAATGGCAATACCTTCCTCCTCCCATTTGTCTGCCAGCGTCTTGAAGACTTCTTCAAGGGTGCTGGTGAACAACTTTGGAGATAGCGGGTCACCCTGTTTGACTCCCTTAAGAATTCCAAAGGGAATTGCTCAGATTGTTAGGGGAGTTTGGCTGAGTGTGAACATTAACTATAATATTTAATGACTATGGTTTTTGATCTTATATATACCAGAGAAACCAATTATAGTATTAAAGTTACAGGAGTTTACATGGTTTATGTGTAGTAACACATGTTATGAAAAAACTTGTCGCTGAAAAGTTACTATTGAATTTTTGATTTTTGAATTGATTCAAAAGAAATGATACCTTTAATATAATTACATTATCTTCCGAGTACTTTGAATGCACTAGTAAGCATATCTTGAGGAAATAATTTAGTGAAATAAATAAAACTATACATTTTCTAATGATTTTTATTCAGAATCATAAATTATTAAAATGTTATCTAAAAACTGGGCAGGTGGGTTGGGGTCTTGCCCAACTTAGGTTGGTACCTATAATGGTCATAACGTGAGCACAGCAACCCACAGTCCTTCTCCCTACAAGACAATTGCAGTAATATTGTGTTATTGCTTCTCTGCCTTGCAGATTATTATTTGTTATAATATATACAAAATATATTTTTCGGCTTATGTGCCTGCTTTGAATTTTTCCTCTTAATAGAGTGCAATTGTCAGGAATTGGTAAACCTTCAAGATTGCTAGATCTCTCTGTACACACTTCAATAGAATAGGAACCGTCATTCCTTATATGCTCCCCATAATAGGACCGCGCTTGCTTAAGCTGATAAGTTCCACAGGCAAATAAAATAAGCTTACTGTATGTCAGTCTTGGGAAGATTACATTATTGATATTTACATTTATATTTAAAAACTGTGATCGTCTTCTGTTTACATTATTTTGGATTACAAAATCAGCCAGTGTATTATTCATGTAAAGTCTTTCATTAACTATTTCAAGTATTAGGCTTGCATCTTCTCTATTTCTAACTCTTTGGTGAAACTTATTTATCAGTGCGGCAGCCACCTTAAAATCTATTATGGCATGCTTGGATGCCAAGTTAAAAAATTCATGGCGGAATATTTTAAATGAGTGTTTAAATATCCCATTCACTGCTTCTACAACCCATGGACATATTGTAACGGTTCTTGATTTATTTGCTGCCAACGTTGATAATTGAGTTTCACCTGCTTGTAAAGATGCAGGCATATGTACAGAATAACCACACTCATCTAGTAGCGATACACAGTCTCTGAATCCCCTATCCAGAATAAAAACATCTCCTGCCTGAAAATACTGTCTCAAAGGGTTTGCCTCAGATCTAAATGTATATGTATCCATCAGAGCATACCATCAGGAATGGTTTCATTAGGTTCCTGTACTTGTGCAAGGAGTATGTATTTTTTTGATAGAGATAATTGGAACTCTTTTGCACGTATAAATATGTACCATCAATTAAAACAATTGGTTTTCTTTCTTCTCCACCGAACAAACCATTTGGAATGATAAGGTTTTTTTGAGATATTTCTGCCCGTGTTATATGATTTGTACCTAAATTATGAGGAACGAAATCCTCGTTTAAGATATCACGAGCCTTGCCCATCAGCCTAGATAATGTCGAGCGTGATACATTTAACAATGATGAAATTCGTTCATCGCTATCGCCAGTTCTAAGTTTAATTAAATATGCAATTAAGCCCAATGTCCCATTGTGTAACATAGATAACCTTGGAAGGTCTGCTTTTAACTGACTGAGTTGTGGTTTGGACAGTCCAATCCAGAAATGGACAATGTCATCTGACATTCCTTCTATATTGTTAAAATCAAATGTTTGGTTTCTTTCTTTAATAAACGTTGCAAAATCTTGAATATGTGCAGCAGTAAATGTATGGTTAGGATGAGAAATATTTGACAAAAGCTCTGCCCAGTTATTATCCCTTAAATGAAACTCACATATTCTACAGTTTTTAGGCACATAATAATTAAAATCAGTAAACAACTTCACCCTTAGCCATGTTGGGACGCTCAGTCGCTGTGGTGAGTCACAATCTGGACAAAAACAATAGGCTTGTGTATCAGCTGCTCGAGTATAATCTGGTAATGTTATTGTTTCTGTTGATACTGGTACATTTGCAGATATTGAAACAGGAACTGGTGCTCTATCAGCTCGTTGCCAACATGGGTGGCAAATGCGATCCGTCCCATGAACCTGAAACAATTTCATTCTAAGTTAGTAGTGCTAGAACACAAGCTGTTACTTTTTATTTACTGTATGACAACTTTTATTGAACAGTTTCTAAAGTGTGCCTACATTTCATTATTTATATTTTTTATTACATATATTCTCAATGCAAATGTCAATTACCTACATAAAAAATAACTACTAGTACCTGTTGTGGTGATATCCACTCGCTAATTACATTTCTTATGTGCGTTTCTCTTGCGGAATTTGTGTGCAAAACATGAGATCTAGATCGCAGTATTGAAGATCTACAATTCACACATAATTGTCGTTGACGACCAGTACTCGTACTTGGTTCATCTTCCTGTGATGCAGAGTTGTTGAGAGCCAACATCCAGCAAGAATGACAGACCAAACTCTGGGCTTTTACCTGCAAATAAGACATAAGAATAAGTACTTATTCTTTATTCAGTTTCTATGAAAAATAGAGATTATTTTGTATACAAAAGTCGTTATATTTACAAAATGAAACCATATCTAACAAAAATAACTGTTGCATTTAGTATATTACACATCACCTTACAATAATAAACAAAAAGAACAGACCTCTTAACACATTTTTTCATACGATAAGCGAAACAAAACAGTGTCGGTATAACTTTAGAATCGGGTCGCAGGAGTAGGGGGTTGGTAGTCGGAGGGGGGGGAGGGGGAAGTCCCCCCTCCCTCCTAGTACCACTCCCATGAAAAGGTAACTCACCGTTTCCGAGAAAAACGATCTTTTGTAACCTAACCTCAAAAACCTCAAAAATTGTTTAAAAGACGTAGTCGCCGGAGCCCCGCTTCGCGGGGCTCCTACTTCTGGGTGGTTTATAAAAAAATAACCACGAACGAGGTGCCAGGGTCTGTGTTCGCTCGCTTCGCTCGCTCACTACGACCCTGGCACCTCGTTCTAACCTAACCTGTCCGAGTCGGGGTGCCCCTAAGTCTTACTCACATATAATTAGTATGATTATACGACTTTCTACTAAACAGGATATCTAGGATGATATAAAAGTAAACAACAAATACCTAATACAACTCGAAGAGGAACGGAATGAATCAAAATAAAATTGAATGAATGACCGAAACGAATGACAGTGACAAAAACACAAAATGTTGACTTTATTTTTTTTACGTTCCGTTCTACCGATGTAGCACGATATTTTACATTACAGGTAATAAATTATGACAGCTTTGGTTGTCAAGTGCCCATTTTAACGTTTCGTTTTACAGTTTATCGAATTTGAGGTTAGAAATTTATTTCCTAATTTTTTCGAAAATTAGGCATTACCTTGTGAAAAGAGTGGTATTGTTATAATCGGGAACCCAAGCCCTACCAGTTTTGACCATTTTCAGTCCCCAAATCCTGCGACCCGAAACTAAAGTCAAGCCCAGTGTCAAGTGGCCGACCCGAACGGCAGCCAAAAAAATAGGTATGTCATGCCTGTGTTGTTCTATATTATTATTTTTGAGGACATTTGTTTACATTTTAGACGACGATTCGCGCGACGACTTCAGAAGTCGCTTTTCACAAGTATATAAATCAACAACTGTAGGAGACGATAGTCAGTCGACCGGAATAAATAAAACAATAGCTTACCTGTTGTGGAGCAGTCCATTGTCGAATTACTGATAGTATTTCAACGGGTTCCAGAGTGCGACTCCTGCGGTGCATAATATCACTTCCGCAATTGACGCATCGCACTGGTTCTTCATTACCACTAGGGGCATTAAGATCGTGCGCAGGAGATTCAATATTTTGATCTAAAGCCGGTTCATCGTTTACCAAATTAATAGCGCCAGGGTCGTTGTTGTAAGCAGATTCGGGGTCCAAGGGTAAAACCAGGTCATCAAATGGTGCGGTATCGGAATCCATTATAACAAAGCCACAAAACAAACGGGGGAAATAATAAGCAAGAAAATATTCGTATGCACAGCAGCGACGGCGAAACGAATGTTTTGTTTTTCATTGTATATCTTTATTGACAGTTGGTGTTGCCAGATAATAAAAATAAAACTATTTGAACAACAATCGAATTATTTCTATAATCGAATATAAAACTGATTTAACTGCATGTCAAAACCAACGAGTTTATTTTAATGTAAATAAAGGAAAATGAATATAAAACCTTTGAATTCTATTAGATTAATTGTCACGAAAATATAATTATACTTAACAGATTTTTTTTTTCAATTTAGATCTAAAAATCGATTACAGTTAAATAATCGATTTCTAGATTCCGAATTCTTATTTTAAATCTGGCAAAATAAAATCAGTCCGCAATAAAAAAAATGGCGGAGAACTTTCAAGTGACTTTCAATGCAATTGGTATAAATACTTATAAAACGAATTATTTTTATACTCATTTTCCAGCGACGATAAATATAAAAATATTAACTGTCGATTTAATTATATTGTTGCGTAAAATTACTTTTTGCTGAACAACTTGTCCACGAAAAGCCAAGAATGACAATTCCCTTTAGGACCTAACCTTTTCAGTTTTATGGCAGCGGTACTTTCTGTGTAAATAGTTTGCAGTAGCTGAATATAGGTTAGTTCTATTCTCTGTTTTGTCAGTGCATCAAATATTGCAGAATGCGTGATGCTATCAAAGGCTTTGGAGTAGTCCACAAACGCAAGATACAGTGGGGCCTTATATTCGTGGTATTTTTCAACTATTTGGTTGATGGTGTGCAAGTGATCGGTGGTGGAAAGTCCTCGACGGAAGCCTGCTTGTTCTGGAGGTTGTTTTAAGTCAAGTTGGCCAGCTATACGAGATTCTATAATTTTGATAAAAGTTTTATAGATATGTGAAATTAAACTGATTGGTCTATAATTATCGATGTCGGACTTATCACCTTTTTTGTGCAGTAATATAATATTTGAATGGCAAAAATTTATTGGAAAGCTACCGGTACGGAGAATATCATTGAACAGCCGTGTAAGGTAAAAAAAGTAGTGATGGTTCACCTATTTTAAGGGCTTCTGTGCTAACGCCATCCTCGCCGCAAGATCTATTATATTTTAGTTTACGAAGTGAATCTTGAACCTCAACTTCCGACATCGGTGCTATACTTTCGGGACATGAATATTCGGATGTTGGTTGTATTTGAGGAGTATCAAAATATAGCGTTTTATAGAATGTTGTGCAGATATCTAAGACGTTATTTTTATTATATGAATAGAATAGAATAGAATAGAAAACATTTATTCGGGACAGACACAGCACAACGATTACAAACAAAATAAATTAGAAAAAAAAAAAAACAAAATAAGAAAAGTACAGAATGCGTCGGGCGTGCCCGTACCGAAAGGGTCACCACCTCAGCATTTGCATATGCCATATTTAAAAATACAATATAGATTTTACAAAAATGTCTACAACAACTATTTATGAGGAAAATGATTTGTGCTGTAATCGGTGATTACCGTTCTTGGTTCTCTTAATACCACCGCGACGGTAATCACCCACATTACACACTTGTATCATAATCTACTATCATTATAATCATTACTATTTTTTGAGTTGGGCCAGGAGGTTTTTTGCATGATAATAGTTTTATGTGACAGTGTTGAATGCAAGAGTTTTGTTGGCCACACATTACCTTTACGGCGTTTGTTTTTATAGGTCTGCATTGTGTATATTTAAGGACAGTTTGAAAGACGAAAGATTGTCTGAATGTAAGGACATCCCGTTCTTTGTAGAGGTCCACGCTCGAGTAGCGAAGAGAGAGGTCAGCGCCCACTGTGAGAATTGCACGTTGGGCCCGTTCCACCTTGATAATGTCGGTTTTTGCGGCCCCGCCCCAATATAATAGGACCTATGAAATGCCGTTTTGTACGGAAAAATTTAAACGATTTTTTTTCATGTATTTTTTAGGGTTCCGTAGCCAAAATGGCAAAAACGGAACCCTTATAGTTTCGTCATGTCCGTCTGTCCGTCTGTCCGTCTGTCCGTCTGTCACAGCCGATTTACTCGGAAACTATAAGTACTACAGTGATGAAATTTGATGGGAATATGTGTTGTATGAACCGCTACAAAATTATGACACTAAATAGTAAAAAAAAGAATTGGGGGTGGGGCCCCCCATACATGTAACTGAGGGATGAAAATTTTTTTTTCGATGTACATACCCGTGTGGGGTATCAATGGAAAGGTCTTTTAAAATGATATAAAGTTTTCTAAAAAACATTTTTCTTAAAGTGAACGGTTTTTGAGATATCAGCTCTCAAAGTCGTAAAAAGTATGTCCCCCCCCCTCTATTTTTATAACTACGGGGTATAAAATTCTAAAAAAAATAGAGGTGATGCATGCTAATTAACTCTTTCAACGATTTTTGGTTTGATCAAAGTATCTCTTATAGTTTTTGAGATAGGTTGATTTAACTGTATTATATTTGCTGCTACGGAACCCTTTGTGCGCGAGCCCGACTCGCACTTGGCCGGTTTTTATTTGTATTAATCAAAGTAATCACCCATGTAATCTATCTTTCATCTTTGCCAACGCAGTGGCAGTTTATTGATGCCCTTCTTAAAGAAATCAGCTGGACGGGAGGCAACAAATTCTTCAAAGGCATTTTGTACTGCCTTTCGGATATTGAATTTTTTTCCCGCCAAGAAGTTATCCAAATTCTGGAAAAAGTAGTAGTCTGTAGGCGCAAGGTCTGGTGAGTACGGCGGATGACGGAGAGCTTCCAACCCCAGTTCTTGCAACTTGGAGACCGTCTGCTGTGCAGTATGAGGTCGCGCGTTGTCGTGACTCGTGCAGGAGCAGCGGAGACGAGCGATTGACCAATGCTGGTTGGAGATGTGCCAGCTTCTCCATCATTGTGTTTAGTTCTTCACACGTCACCAAACGGGGTAATGCTCACCCCGTTTGGTAAGAAGCTGTGATGAATCACACCGGCGCTAGACCACCAAACAGTGACCATCACTTTTCTAGGGGTAAGTTTTCGTTTAGGGCATTGTTTAGGCGTTGAACCAGGATCCAACCAACTTGCGGAGCCCTTGCGATTATCAAACAAAATCCATTTTTTATCGCAGGTAACAATGCGGTTCAAAATTCCTTCATTTGTGTGTCTGTTGAGCAGTGCAAGGCACGTCTCGACGCGTACTTCGCGCTGGCGATTTGACATTGAGTTCGTGGGGCACCCATTTGTCAAGCGTTTTTACCTTGCCAATTTGACGCAAATGGACCAATATTGTTTTGACGCTAACGTCGAAAGCTGCTGCTAATTCAGCCGTAGATTGTGTATCATCAGCTTCCACAATTACCTTTAATTCGTCATGGTCGACCAAAGTCTTCGGACGACCGCGAGGTTCATTTTTCAGGTCGAAATTTCCAGAACGGAAGCGAGCAAACCAATAACAGGTGGTGCGTTGGTTTGTAGTGTTAGCTCCGTAAACGTCGGTGATGTTGCGTGCCGCTAGTGCCGCGTTGCTGCCACGATGGTACTCATGTTCCAAAATTACTCGATTTTTTAACGTATCCATGATGACGAAAAAGATTAAAATGTGATGAAAATGTAACACTAATCAATAAACAAATGACTACTTTTGGAAAAAATCCATGTTATTAAAATAAAATTAATTTGAATATAGAATTCTTAGCCAAACAAAAATTATTTTGATTTGAAATCGCCAGTACTGCAGAACGGCAATTTCATAGGTAAAGACCTAATATTATGATCAAAGTTAAAATACACCATCTAACTGCCGAAACCAATAACCTATCTATCACATATCGGGGATTGAAAAACAAATGAAACAACAGAAAACATGTATAATTTTTGTATTGTATCATTTGTTTTACTATCTCCAGTACTTATGCCAAAATTGGAGATAAGTTATTGGGTTCAGCCGTTTAATCTATACTAACATTATAAAGCTAAAGAGTTTGTTTGAACGCGCTAATCTCAGAAACTAAGGGTCCGATTTGAAAAACTTTCAGTGTTAGACAGCCCATTTATCGAGCTATACAATGTGTTGTTTGGAAACTGTATGGCATTTCGGGAGGTTGTAAAAAAAGTCACAATTAATTATATAAGAATACAATATTAATCAATAATATTTTTTTTTATTTCTTTTTTTAGTTGGTTTTCAGAACAACTCCCTAAACAAACATGCGGGAAGTGCTAGTGTGCTTTGGATCAATGAAATAGTGTTTGTGTGTGTGAAAGCGCAGTTATAGGGCGAGTATCAGACTGGCCGCGTTTTAATAAAGGTAGTTCACACGTACCGATTTCCATAATGAAAAAACAAATAAAAAAATACCTACTCATTTTATTATTGATTCGGGTCGAGTATCACTAACATAATTACCTCCCGAAATGCCATACACTTTCAAAACAAAACATTGTATATCATCACGCTAAGACTAAAAGGAGCGCAGCACCAATCAAGAATGTTTCAATATCGGGGGATTTTGTTCCTATTGAGAGCTTCCGCTGCGTGCACTGCGTAAACGGTTAAAGTTTCGCAAAAATCATATAATTATGACAGAATTATTTCCCTTTAAAAGTTCTAAAAAAAAGTCCGAGACAGCAGTATATGCCTATCTTTTAAGGTTAGCTCACTATAATCTTTATTATGTTAACCAAATTTGATCTAAAATAATGCATTATTTGCGAAGTTGTTTTTATAAACTTGATATTAATCATTATCCAAATAAATACGTTATTCATCACAAGTATTTAATTTAAAACAAAATTTTCCTTTACATTATTCGATTTAAACAAATATCTTAGGAGATATCACAGTTTTAAAATAACATCACAGCAAAATAATGATCGAGTACCTACCTACTGCGCGCACTACGTGCAACGCCTAAGTTAAAGTTAGCGTTAGCCCAAAGTAACAATTCCATGCGGACAAAGTCACGGGCGAAAGCAATAAAGTTTATTGTTCTTCTCTCACATAGAACTTTACAAACAGTATAAAAAACAAACAAAACATTAGCGGTAATTGTTGTGATCAATGTGAAAGACTGGTCCCTGTACTAGGAGACCTGTATGACAGATTAGTTACCAGCCTCTCCAGACTCTGGACAATGGGTGACAAAATAATGTATTACATCGGCTCGTCATGGATGGTTTCGACTCGAGCTATGATCCATAACCAGGTGGGCCTACGTGGATATCGTGCAATAAATAACAACGGCTAGGATTGCTATCACATTTACTTTCGATACGATTTGATACAGTGCACTATTTTTAGGGTTCCGTAGCCAAATAGCAAAAACGGAACCATGATTGGGGCCATGTCTGTCCGTCCGTCCGTCCTCGCTTAATCTCTGTGACCGTTAGCACTAGAAAGCTGAAATTTGGTACAATATGTGTGTCAATCACGCCGACAAAGTGGTAGAATAAAAATTAGAAACAAATGTTTTATTAGGGTTTTTTTTCTGGTAGGGGAAAAAAAAACCCAAAAAAAACATAAAAGGCTAGGCAGATGATGATGATGATGGATTCATCAGAATGACTTCTCTCGCTCTTGGGCGGAGCGGGAGGGCGTGTAAACCCCTACCCCGTTCCTTCGTTGCCTTTGATCTGGGGGGGACTCGGTGTCAACCTTTCGGAATACCACGTGTTCCCCTAGAGGCTTCGGCCCTGCCGGGCCCCTACAGTTTGCTGCAATCTCCTTGAGGCGCGCGTGGAACAGAACGCGCCGTTGACTACCCAGTACTCGCCGCCCGCGAACCCGCGTACGGGGGTCGGAAATCGGGATCGGGATCTCGGCGGCGGCGGCGTGAGGACCGTTCCCTCACGCGCTCGCGGTCAGCAGCCTCCTTCACGAGCATTACTGCTTCGCAGAAGGAGGGGACCGCATGCCACCCCTCCTCGCTCCGGACCATGGCCTGAACCAGGGCCCGGCTCGAGAGGTCGCTGCCCCCGATAGCCTCCACAAGGACACGGCGGTGCTCCGCCCAAGCGGGGCACACCTCTATCGTGTGCTCCACCGTGTCCTCCGGGCGGTCCACACAGTGGCGACACCCGGGCGTCCTCTCCTGCTTGATCCGATGCAGGAACCTCCCGAACTTACCGTGTCCGGTGAGGACCTGCGTCATACGGAACGAGAGGACGCCGTGACCTCTTTCCAACGACTCCTCAAAGAGGGGACTTACCGCCTCAATGATTTATTAGGGTAGCCGCCCTACATGTAAAGTGGAAAGTGATTCTTTTTTGGAAGTGATATATTGTTGGATAGGTATTTAAAAATGAATAGGGGTTTACGAATATAATTTTTTGATAATATCAACAATTTCAGAAATAATCGCTCCAAAAGTAAAAAAACAATGTGGTGTCCCTCTAACTTTTGAATCATAAGTTTAGAAAATATGAAAAAAATCTGGAAAGTAGAACTTAGAAGGAAAATTATTTTGAATTTGATGGGACGAACAGTTTTTGAAAATTTGGGGACACTTATTGTGACGAACGGGAAACTACGGAACCCTACACTGAGCGTGGCCGGACACACTCCTGGCCGGTTTTTAGGTAGATTAACACACAACCAAACCTAGGACAGTTTCAATTCGTGTTGACACTGCGACGGTCTGACTGAGAGTGTCCGCTGTCCGGGCCGTCCGGGCAGGCTCAACTAAACTCAACATGTATCCGAACTCTAGTTTTACTTTTGGCAGTTATCACTACTGTTCCATGAACCAATTAATAGAAAATATTCAACATCAAAAACAAAACGCTTTGTTTCAATATCAAAAGCAATAAATCAGAAAATTCAAAGCATAACCGTCTGTTAATTACCGTGGTGTCACCACAACCAGTCAGGCTAATTTCAAAACACTAATCATTAAGCTGTACATGTGATCTCTGACTACTCTTAGTCCAGTAAGCTCCAGTTACTCAAACATTCCTGCGCATCTCTCCAGGATCGGCCACATCACGTCCCAGGTCTGATTGCAACACCGCGTACTCACGGTCTACTGCGACCAGTAGACACCGATTTCTATCGAGCTGCGGCTACAATCAAACCCTGCTCCGGCAGTGACCTCTGGCTACTCATAGCCCAGTAACCTCCAGTTACTGCCAAGTCCTCTCCCAGGACTTAATGGTTTCCACTGAAACCCGACCTCTGCCAGGGTTGACAGCCAACTGCTTGCTCACGATTTCTACGCTACGGCTACATATCAACCACTGGTACGGTCCAACCGCCATGTAAGCCTAATACTCTCATTATATCAACTACTTTGCTGTACCTGAATATCATTTGTTATGCTTTGACTTTCCCTCTTTTTCTATTATCGTAGACCAGGCGACTTTCAAGACAAAACCCGAAAATCTATCGAGTTTTACTTTTGTCAGATTAAACCTACACTTGTCATAAAATGCTACGTACATCTGTATTACGTACCGCATAATCTCTTACGATATTTAAGTCAAACCGAGTCCACATCATCATTCACAGTCAACAATATAGAGCGCGCAACCTTAGACAATGTGTGTCATCCCCCCCCCCCCCCGGGGGACACATTGTTTTTTACTTTTGGAGCGATTATTTCCGAAATTATTGATTTTATCTAAAAATGATTTTAGTAAACCCCTATTCATTTTTGAATACCTATATCTAACAATGTATCACACGTTAGGGTTGAAATTAAAAAAAAAACACTTTCCACTTTACATGTAGCGGGGCTACCCTAATAAAACATTATTTTCCAATTTTTATTTGACTACTTTGTCGGCGTAATTGATATACACATTAATACCAACTCAGCTTTCTAGTGCTAACGGTCACAGAGATTAAGCGAAGACGGACGGACAGACATGGCGAAACTATAAGGGTCCCATTTTTGCCAATTGCCTACGGAACCCTAAAAATAGAGCTGTTGTAATGGAAGCATAACGGGCTGGTCATAAAGATCAATATTATCCTAATGATTATACGTGTATCATCATCTACCTAGCCGACATCTACGAAGTCATGAGTACTACGCATCCTGCATCGCGCAATCAAAGTTCTTCGCTCGATTGAAATATATACAACAACCCGAAATCATCTATCGGGCAGTTGCCCACCAGACCTAACACCTGTCTAGTCGGTAGATCCTCCCTTTTCAAGGGAGATATGTATATCATCATCTACCTATCCTTTTCCCAACTATATTGGGGTCGGCTTTACAGTCAAACCGGATTTAGCTGAATACCAGTATTTTACGAGGAGCGGCTGCCTACCAGACCTCCACAACCCATTAACTGGGGTATCACGATACTTCATGGCAAGACTGGAGTCAGATTTACTGGCTTCTGACTATCCGTAACGACTGCCAAAGATCTACAAATGACAGCCGGGACCTACGGCTTAACGTGCTTTCCGAGGCACGGAGGAAACTGTTAAGATGATAACCCATCCACAGACCAACCTTGGCAAGCGTTGCTTAACCTTGAAGACCGTCCCGTGCGGCTGTTATTATCTAGCCACGAGCTCAACCCAATATAAATAAATATTAACATATTTTACTAAAAGGTCTATTGCACTACTCGTTTTTACGAACTGTCTTAGTCTACATTGCGTAGTGTAATAAGGGTAAGACGATCTTACTACTCGGTAGACTCAACGACAGTCTACGTAGACCGGTCGTAAAAACGGGTGGTGTAATAGGCCTTTCACCGATGTAAATTTATGCAATTTTTTTTATAACTAGATGTTCTAGTTGTTTTCCCGCACCATTTAATTGCTCAGGTACTTATTTTTGTTTCGGTTTTCAATAAATGTTTTTTTAAGGAATCGAAATTAAGGAGTGTGCACACAGATCCAACAACTGGGTAGTACTAAAAAATGTAGTCATATCGGCATCTAATATAAGTGCAATTGCATGGTTGTACAGTCGAGTATTACAAGCGTGTTTACACGAAGTAATGTTCCCACTGTTGGGACTCTAGGAGATGGAATGGGCCGTCTTGAACATAGTAATGCGCCTGGCTGGGTTTGAACCCGCGGCCTACAACTTGTCAGTCGGAGCAGTTACCACTGGGCCACCTCTGCTCTTGATAATAAAATTTTTAATAATGCTAATTACAGGAAAAGACATTATAAATTAGACTACAAAAAGTATTTTCTTCAATTCATATAAATAATGCGAAGTAAATCGAGATTGTTTGCTCAAACAGAGTTGACAACAAACGGCTTTTATCAAAGCTGACAAGTATTTGTAAATCTATCGAGCAATAACATGCTAGGTACCTAAAGTAGTAGATAGGTTCCTAGGCCCCCTATGTACGCATAATTTTATGGACTTTTATTTTGTACAAATTCACGCTAGATATATGAAACCTGAATGATGTTACTTCGTTTGATTTCCCACCAGACCTCGTATCACAGTTCAGAAGTGGGATTGAAATAAGGCCATCTTTTATATAAAGGGTACAATGGGTTGTGTAAGCTGGTCGCGCGGCTGGTTTGACGGCAACGAATAAAACTCGAAATATATTTCACACATACGTTTATTATTTATTGATTAATTAACGGTTACAGGTGTTGAATTAGAAGAAGTATTGACCGCAACCACAGTAGCACACACGCCTGGATCCATCACCACCAGCACGTACGCCACGACCTGCAAATATTCGATATTATAGGTAGGCAGCGGCAATGTTTGGCGAGCCTAGAAACAAAATATAAAATCTCTGAAAGCTACATGTACGAGAACGCCACTTCGCCAATCAGTTATCAACCATATTATCTAACTTTTGCTGTTGTTTCATATTACATTTTAAATAGACCGACTTGAAAAGTGGAGGTTTTCAATTGGACACGTACGTGTGTGATTTCTTCCTGCATTTACCGTAGATATAATAGTTGTGTTATATTTTCGGATAGTTCCAAAGTAATTTACTTTGAAAAGCGACTAAATATCACAATTATTTTTGGCGTTTAGTCATAGTAGTAATAGTGGGTTACGTTAATAAATAAACAATACAATTTTTTTAATAAACAATACAAAATTGATGAAGCATACGAAAAAAAAAGAATTTGACATTTTAAGCCATCAATTAGGTGAAGAAGCTCGTGGCTACATAATAACAGCTGCACAGGTCGATCTTCAAGGTTAAGCAACGCTTGCCAAGGTTGGTCTGTGGATGAGTGACCATCTTAACATAACGAGTTTCCTCCGTGCCTCGGAAAGCACGTTGAGCCGTAGGTCCCGGCTGTCATTTGTAGATCTTTGGCAGTCGTTACGGATAGTCAGAAGCCAGTAAATCTGACTCCAGTCTTGCCATGAAGTACCGTATTACCCTAGGTAATGGGTTGTGGAGGTCTGGTAGGCAGCCGCTCCTCGTAAAATACTGGTATTCAGCTAAATCCAGCTTGACTGGAAGCTGACCCCAATATAGTTGGGAAAAGGCTAGGCAGATGATGGATTAGGTAAAGATTTAGTTGATGCATTTAATAGATCCTTGCGAAATTGCAAAAACTGAAAAAAAATGCTTAGAAAATATCTGGTAAGTGTCGCTTGATAATAAATATAATAAGCTGTCTGTATCCGAGTTGGGCGCCGTGTGCGGTTAGTAAGTGAGCGCACGGCTTCACGCCCAGCCACAGCCACAGGAGACAATCAAGCGACGGGTAGCTCGTCGTCCGGCTGTCTGGTACCGAGCCCAAGTCGTCGACGGCGCGTAGTTCCACGCGAGCCTCGGACACGACCGCCGCAACGAAACGGAAAGCGGACACCTGCACAGGTCTCGCGCCAGGCGAACAGACCATGTGCAATAGCAGCAATCGCTTGGATGCGGGAGCCCCGAGACAGGGGAGAATGGCGAGCACAGCGGCGCGACCTAACGCACCCAGCACCGATTGAAGACAACTACACAATACCAATAAACTACAAATAGGGCATTTAAAAACCAATTCAAGCTTACCAGTATAACGACAGCGAGCAAAGACTTCATGTTTATTCCTGTGGTTGGAGCGGCTGCAGAATGTGCAATGTAGCAGCGACGGCGGCGCTGGGCTTAAGTACCCGCCGACAATACTCACTGATTCGTCACACGTCTACGATACACTATTTCAATGTGGATTCAAGTGCAAAATAACATCGACGTTATTGATAAACATTACATTATTAGCATTTGTCAAGAAACAAAGAAAATGCATAGGCGCATGATAAATAATAGCAAGAAGGGAGGGCAACGGGCAAGTGCCGGTCGGTATCGCTTGGGTTCCGTCATATTCCTCGTCTCGTCCTGGACTGGACTTCTTCCCGGTCAGCCGGTAATGAGGAGGACCCTATCCGGTCCCTCTGGAGTGCTCGACCTAAACACTAGCTAACAAGTAGATCTAGGTTCAAAACGCAAATACCTTCTGTGTCAGTGTTCAGTGTGTCGCTTCGAAGATCAATCTGCCTCGTTGTTCCGAGCTGCAACTTGCGTACCGCTAGAGTGGAAGCCGAGCCCGAGGCTTGCAGTCTAACCGGACGCAGCTACATATTAGTACGTATTTAGTGAACTAGACAGTTGTCGCCAGAACTAGACAGAGGAAGCCGCGCCCGCGACACATGGGAGGAGTGGAGACAGGCCAGAATGACAGAAAGGGTGCAAATTACCCAAGGGTTTCTTTTTACCCACAATCCGCACGGATCCCTAGCTCTCCACGACAGCTGTGCAACCTAAGCGAGTTGTTTGCCGTCATTGGGTCTGTTGCCACCTGTCTCTATAGGGGTGACATTAGCCATTCAGCACGCTCACATTGTGAACTATACCTATATGTATCAGAGTTTCTTTGACGAAACTCTTTTATTCAAGCTCATGTGTATTTTTTAAAAGTCGACGGTGCTAAATTAAAGGAGACTCATTTTCATTCATGTTTAATTTAAGGTTATAAAATGTTTAATTTTTTCACAATTAGCGTGAACTCGGCTAAAAGGCGCTTAAGTCTAAAATTTATCAAGTAGCGTTAAGTTGATTTGATACAGTCTCATCATCTGCCTAGCCTTTTCCCAACTATATTGGGGTCGGCTTCCAGTCAAGCCGGATTTAGCTGAATACCAGTATTTTACGAGGAGCGGCTGCCTACCTGACCTCCACAACCCATGGCAAGACTGGAGTCAGATTTACTGGCTTCTGACTATCCGTAACGACTGCCAAAGATCTCCAAATGACAGCCGGGACCAACGGCTTAACGTGCTTTCCGAGGCACGGAGGAAACTCGTTATGTTAAGATGGTCACCCATCCACAGACCAACCTAGGCAAGCGTTGCTTAACCTTGAAGATCGACCTGTGCGGCTGTTATTATCTAGCCACGAGCTCCTCTGATTTGATACAGTCTATTAGTTAAAAAGTTCTTACATAATAATAAATTGAAGCTTTCTGTTTTTTTGCTTACACTATAAATGTATTATGTGTCCTTGTCGCAGGGAAATGAGGATATCAGGAAATCCCCAGGGATATCATGAAATCGCGATAGATGTCGAACTAATGGTTTGATGGTAAGCAATACCTAGGAGTAGCTTATTCAAGTCAGTTACGATAAAACTTTAGAAAGGCTTGACGACTTCTGTTGGTTAAAAGGGAAATGTAAAATGTCTTGTGAAATGTGAGTGACGTAGTAAATCATACTTGGAAAAAGTACAAGCTCAAATAGTCCAAATGCCTAAAGAGGCTACTCTCTGGCATACGGTAACATAGACGCGACGGGAAAAGCGCTTTTATGAAATACCTACGTCTTAGTGGTCCATACGGTTGATGTCAATTCTGAAAGACTTGACACTGGCGGTTATTAAAGATAACGTTGCCCTATTCGGGACTTTGGCTTAAGTTATTACAGATCAAAGACGCTATTTAGAGTTCTGTGATTCAAGTAACAATTAACTGATCGCGACGGGCTCTTCACGTGCAGATAGGAAGGTAGAACGTGTGATGTTCGTGTTCAAATCAATGCTGATAAGGCACTCTCTACAGTGCAGATTATTCGTTGTAGAGTTTGATAGGCGAAGTCCAACTCGCGGTTAATGGTACAATTACACAGACATGAACGACGGACCAGCATTCCCTTAGAATAATTTATAAGGTTGCGCGCTGTATATTGTTGACTGTGAATGATGATGTGGACTCGGTTTGACTTAAATATCGTAAGAGATTATGCGGTACGTAATACAGATGTACGTAGCATTTTATGACAAGTGTAGGTTTAATCTGACAAAAGTAAAACTCGATAGATTTTCGGGTTTTGTCTTGAAAGTCGCCTGGTCTACGATAATAGAAAAAGAGGGAAAGTCAAAGCATAACAAATGATATTCAGGTAGAGCAAAGTAGTTGATATAATGAGAGTATTAGGCTTACATGGCGGTTGGACCGTACCAGTGGTTGATATGTAGCCGTAGCGTAGAAATCGTGAGCAAGCAGTTGGCTGTCAACCCTGGCAGAGGTCGGGTTTCAGTGGAAACCATTAAGTCCTGGGAGAGGACTTGGTAGTAACTGGAGGTTACTGGGCTATGAGTAGCCAGAGGTCACTGCCGGAGCAGGGTTTGATTGTAGCCGCAGCTCGATAGAAATCGGTGTCTACTGGTCGCAGTAGACCGTGAGTACGCGGTGTTGCAATCAGACCTGGGACGTGATGTGGCCGATCCTGGAGAGATGCGCAGGAATGTTTGAGTAACTGGAGCTTACTGGACTAAGAGTAGTCAGAGATCACATGTACAGCTTAATGATTAGTGTTTTGAAATTAGCCTGACTGGTTGTGGTGACACCACGGTAGTTAACAGACGGTTATGCTTTGAATTTTCTGATTTATTGCTTTTGATATTGAAACAAAGCGTTTTGTTTTTGATGTTGAATATTTTCCATTAATTGGTTCATGGAACAGTAGTGATAAGTGCCAAAAGTTAAACTAGAGTTCGGATACATGTTGAGTTTAGTTGAGCCTGCCCGGACGGCCCGGACAGCGGACACTCTCAGTCAGACCGTCGCAGTGTCAACACGAATTGAAACTGTCCTAGGTTTGGTTGTGTGTTAATCTACCTAAAAACCGGCCAGGAGTGTGTCCGGCCACGCTCAGTGTAGGGTTCCGTAGTTTCCCGTTCGTCACAATAAGTGTCCCCAAATTTTCAAAAACTGTTCGTCCCATCAAATTCAAAATAATTTTCCTAGAAAATCTTTATAAAGTTCTATTTTCCAGATTTTTTTCATATTTTCTAAACTTATGATTCAAAAGTTAGAGGGACACACACATTGTTTTTTTTTTATTTTGGAGCGATTATTTCTGAAATTATTGATACTATCAAAAAATTATATTAGTAAACCCCCTATTCATTTTTGAATACCTATCCAACAATATATCCCTTCCAAAAAATAATCACTTTCCACTTTACATGTAGGGCGGCTACCCTAATAAAACATTTGTTTCCAATTTTTATTTTACCACTTTGTCGGCGTGATTGACACACATATTGTACCAAATTTCAGCTTTCTAGTGCTAACGGTCACAGAGATTAAGCGAGGACGGACAGACGGACAGACATGACCCCGTTTTTGCTATTTGGCTACGGAACCCTAAAAATAGTGCACTTTATCAAATCGTATCGAAAGTAAATGTGATTGCAATCCTAGCCGTTGTTATTTATTGCACGATACCCACGTAGGCCCACCTGGTTATGGATCATAGCTCGAGTCGAAACCGTCCATGACGAGCCGATATAATACATTATTTTGTCACCCATTGTCCAGAGTCTGGAGAGGCTGGTAACTAATCTGTCATACAGGTCTCCTAGTACAGGAACCAGTCTTTCACATTGATCACAACAATTACCGCTAATGTTTTGTTTGTTTTTTATACTGTTTGTAAAGTTCTATGTGAGAGAAGAACAATAAACTTTATTGCTTTCGCCCGTGACTTTGTCCGCATGGAATTGTTACTTTGGGCTAACGCTAACTTTAACTTAGGCGTTACACGTAGTGCGCGCAGTAGGTAGGTACTCGATCATTATTTTGCCGTGATGTTATTTTAAAACTGTGATATCTCCTAAGATATTTGTTTAAATCGAATAATGTAAAGGACAATTTTGTTTTAAATTAAATACTTGTGATGAATAACGTATTTATTTGGATAAGGATTAATATCAAGTTTATAAAAACAACTTCGCAAATAATGCATTATTTTAGATCAAATTTGGTTAACATAATAAAGATTATAGTGAGCTAACCTTAAAAGATAGGCATATACTGCTGTCTCGGACTTTTTTTTAGAACTTTTAAAGGGAAATAATTCTGTCATAATTATATGATTTTTGCGAAACTTTAACCGTTTACGCAGTGCACGCAGCGGAAGCTCTCAATATGAACAAAATCCCCCGATATTGAAACATTCTTGATTGGTGCTTCGCTCCTTTTAGTCTTAGCGTGATGATATACAAAGTGTTGTTATGAAAGTGTATGTCATTTCGGGAGGTAATTATGTTAGTGATACTCGACCCGAAACAATAATAAAATGAGTAGGTAGGTATTTTTTTATTTGTTTTTTCATTATGGAAATCGGTACGTGTGAACTACCTTTATTAAAACGCGGCCAGTCTGATACTCGCCCTATAACTGCGCTTTCACACACACAAACACTATTTCATTGATCCAAAGCACACTAGCACTTCCCGCATGTTTGTTTAGGGAGTTGTTCTGAAAACCAACTAAAAAAAGAAATAGAAAAAAATATTATTGATTAATATTGACCAAGTATTGTATTCTTACATAGTTATTTGTGACTTTTTTACAACCTCCCGAAATGCCATAAAGTTTCCAAACAACACATTGTATAGCTCGATAAATGGGCTGTCTAACACTGAAAGTTTTTCAAATCGGACCCTTAGTTTCTGAGATTAGCGCGTTCAAACAAACTCTTTAGCTTTATAATATTAGTATAGATTAAACGGCTGAACCCAATAACTTATCTCCAATTTTGGCATAAGTACTGGAGATAGTAAAACAAATGATACAATACAAAAATTATACATGTTTTCTGTTGTTTCATTTGTTTTTCAATCCCCGATATGTGATAGATAGGATATCGGTGTCGGCTGTAAGATGGTGTATTTTAACTTTGATCATAATATTAGGTCTTTACCTATGAAATTGCCGTTCTGCAGTACTGGCGATTTCAAATCAAATTAATTTTTGTTTGGCTAAGAATTCTAATTTCAAATCAATTTTATTTTAATAACATGGATTTTTTCCAAAAGTAGTCATTTGTTTATTTATTAGTGTTACATTTTCATCGCATTTCAATCTTTTTCATCATGGATACGTTAAAAAATCGAGTAATTATGTAATATGAGTACCATCGTGGCAGCAACGCAACATCAACGACGGTTACGGAGCTAACACTACAAACCAACGCACCACCTGAAATTGGTCTCGCTTCCATTCTGGAAATTTCGAATTGAAAAATGAACCTCGCGGTCATCCGAAGACTTTGGTCGACCATGACGAATTAAAGGTAATTGTGGAAGCTGATGATACACAATCTACGGCTGAATTAGCAGCAGCTTTCGACGTTAGCGTCAAAACAAATTGGTCCATTTGCGTCAAATTGGCAAGGTAAAAAAGCTTGACAAATGGGTGCCCCACGAACTCAATGATCGCCAGCGCGAAGTACGCGTCGAGACGTGCCTTGCACTGCTCAACAGACACACAAATGAAGGAATTTTGAACCGCATTGTTACCTGCGATAAAAAATGGGTTTTGTTTGATAACCGCAAGGGCTCCGCAAGTTGGTTGGATCCTGGTTCAGCGCCTAAACAATGCCCTAAACGAAAACTTACCCCTAGAAAAGTGATGGTTACTGTTTGGTGGTCTAGCGCCGGTGTGATTCATCACAGCTTCTTACCAAACGGGGTGTGCATTACTGCAGATGTGTACTGTGAAGAACTAAACACCATGATGGAGAAGCTGGCACATCTCCAACCAGCATTGGTCAATCGCTCGTCTCCGCTGCTCCTGCACGAGTCCCGACAACGCGCGACCTCATACTGCACAGCAGACGGTCTCCAAGTTGCAAGAACTGGGGTTGGAAGCTCTCCGTCATCCGCCGTACTCACCAGACCTTGCGCCTACAGACTACTACTTTTTCCAGAATTTGTATAACTTCTTGGCGGGAAAAAAATTCAATATCCGAAAGGCAGTACAAAATGCCTTTGAAGAATTTGTTGCCTCCCGTCCAGCTGATTTCTTTAAGACGGGCATCAATAAACTGCCACTGCGTTGGCAAAGATGCATTGATTACATGTGTAACAAGACTTGGTTATGTGAGGGTAGATTTATATTTGTAATACCTACTAGAGCGAACAGTCCATGGATGAGTCTTGTTATAGTCGAGTGACGTCTGTGTCATTTGTGTCATTGTCAAATAATTTAATGTCATTGTCAAGTTGTCAATTATGATTTGAAGTGAGTTTAACAAGTGGCTGATATAAGGCAGTCTGGAGCGAGTCACCATCTTGATAAGTTTAAGGTTAGTAAAATAGTGTTAATATGTATTGAAATTGTGTGTCTGAGATTGATAATAAATATTGTTATTGCGTTGATTTATCCATCGTTTTAATTCTATGATTCCCTTCTGAGGTGCGATTACATCTCAGAAGTGGGATACGCGAGACATTTTGTTTTGTGATGAACCACCCCACGAGCTCGACCGCCGATAAATAGAACTATATTCGCTAAAAACTGAAAATCAACGCAATTACAAGTAGGAAAATATGAATGTGTGTACTTTGATATAATATGATAACTTTGTGAATACCGATTTGGCCGATTGAAGTGGATGCGGTTAACGGTTTCTTTCGAAAGAAACCGTTGAACGTATTTTTGATTGATCTAAATTTATAGTAATACGGAGACATTTAATAGAAATATTACTCTAAAATAGTGGTTGAGCATGATTATCGTCACGCAATGATAAAATCTTTATAAAATCATCAAATGCTTTCGTGATGAAAACAGATTTATTTCCTTTTCCGCGATTTATCAGTTTTATTGAGGTACCTTACAGTAGAAATACAAATTCTAAAGAGAACTATATTGAACACAATACCTAGAAATATATCAAGAAATCAAAAATACGCCACCGTTTTTGTGATGCAAACAGATTTAAAAAAAAAAAAAAAAAAGAAAGTACCTGACTATCTTAAAGTTATTTTGAAATTCCTACGTTAGAATTCTAATTCAGTGACTTTGCTCTGCAAGATTTTATTTACATGGTACATTAACAAAATGTCCTAAGTTTCAGGAAAATGAGCGATAAAGAACTCAATTCTGACTATCGACGCACCAGCAACCATTCGTGCAACTATGAAAGGCGAGACCTAGAGATGAACGAGAGGCGCGGTCGCAGCCGCAGTCGCAGTGGCCGTGGTGATGGCCAACAACGACCACAAGGGGCTCGAGGGCGCAGTCCAGCCCGTGACCGACGGCACAGCAGCACATCACATCGTCAGCTGAGAAGCCGAAGCACAAGCAGCACGCGAACGCTGCTCGAGCAGGAACGTGAGCTGTCTAGGGAGAGGGAAAAATTGAGAACCCTTGAAAACCAGGTACGGAAAGAACGGGAAAGGTTAACGGAACGGAACAGATCACGTAGGCGTTTAGAGACGCTTGAGCCTGGCCCGAGTCATCGTGCTCAGGCAAAAGCTGACGATAAAAATTCACATCAGTGCCGTTCCTTAATCACTCCCGCAAAACGCGTGTCCAGCGATGAACCACGTGAAACACTTGACAACAAGAAAACTAAATTTATGACCACGGACCTGTTTGAAGATTTTTTCTTAAAACTTTTTAAATCTAAGGCAGGGGATCGTGAATCGTTTTCGAGTTCAACTTTGAATAACGTTATTCCAGACTTCGACCCTATGTCGAAAGAACAAACTATTAATATTTGGCTCGATAAAGTGGATGAATGCTCTGAGATTTATAACTGGAACGATAAGCAAACGGTTCACTATGCCCTGCCTAAACTCACCGGACTGGCTAAGACATGGTTCCAGGGTTTACCCTCTATCAAGCATACTTGGCTAGAATGGAAGTCGATGCTTAAGGATTCATTTCCTGCAACGGAAAATTATGCAGAACTTTTAACGGATATGCTTGGCAGACGGGTACGCTCTGGTGAATCTTATGAACTCTATTATTTTGGTAAAATTAATTTACTGAACAGATGTAAAATATTCGGAAAGCAAGCAGTGGATTGTTTACTTTATGGGGTCGAAGATAGGGGTGTCCGGGTTGGTGCTCAAGCAGCAAAATTTGATAAACCAGAAGACGTACTCGAATTCTTTAAAACCATTAAATGTCATAATAGATACCCATCAGAATTTAACAAAGATTTTAATAAAGATAGGCGCCCTACTTCTACATCAGTTAGCAATAACTCAATAAGGAATTCAGATAATAATACGGCTTCAAATAAAAATAGTGGTGTACGAGGGCCAATTAAGTGCTTTAACTGTCAGAGTATTGGTCATCCCAGTTTCAAATGCCCTAAACCAATAGTCAAATGCAACAACTGTAGTTTCATGGGACACGACAGTTCTCACTGTCCTAGGTTAAAGGATCAAAAGAATACCTCAAAGGACAAGGAGGTCCTCGAAGTATCTTACACTGAAAATAGTAACGACAAGTACAAGGTAATGATAAATATTAATGGAATTGCTACAGTGTGCCAGTTAGATTTAGGTAGCCAGGTTACGTTAATTCGTAAAAATAATGCCTCACGATTAGGATTGAATTGGGAAAGCATTGATGGCCCGTATTTGAGAGGATTAGGGAATGTGCCATACTTACCATTAGGGCGTACTTTAGTGAATATAGATGTGCAGGGTATCTCGGAACGGGATGTCGAAGTGCTTATTGTAGATGACCACTTGATTAATTATGACATTTTACTTGGACATAGTTTTACTGAACGACCTACACTTAAAATAATTAAAACTCCAACAGATCTAATATTTGAGCGGGTAGAACAGGATATCCATTCTAAATTACGTCTTTGTACAACTTGTGATGTTACAGTGGACATTGGTGAGATGGCATCTGTCCCTGTAAGGTCAAATGTTGCTTACACCGGAAATGTCTACGTAGGCGGGTCGGTAAGAGGTTGTGCGGGTCGTGAGTACTATTTGTTACCGGGAGAATATGAAATCCATAATTCCGAATGTCGTTTGTTAGTTCAAAACGTTGGTTCGAACCCAGTATGCTTTAAAGATAACACTCTGATAACACGCGCTCAGCTTGTAGGATCGAATCATCTAGGATTACATGTTCTAAGTGTCGCAAATGATTTGAATAATCACGTCCCTGTCACTCCTAATTGCGGAAGTCAGTTGTCGGAAAATCAAAACCGTCAATGCGTCAAATTGCTCGATAGATACAAGGACTGTTTTTCTACCGGTATGCACGACTTGGGCTTCACCAACGTTACGGAATTGGAAATTCACCTCAAGGATTCTACCCCTGTCGTTTATAGGCCGTACCGGTTACCTTACTCTGAGCGTAAACTAGTTCAGGACATGGTCACTGATATGATCGAGCATGGTATTGTGCGAGAGTCTAGCTCTCCATATGCCAGTCCAATTGTGCTAGTCAAAAAGAAATCAGGTGAAAAGCGTCTTTGCGTTGACTATCGCGCCCTTAACAGTCGCACCAAAAGAGATCACTATCCCCTGCCGAGAATTGACGACCTGTTGGATCAGCTCTCAGGTCAATCCGTATTCACGTCACTTGATTTGGCCTCAGGCTATCATCAGATTGCTATAGCTGAGCAATCCAAGGAGAAAACTGCATTTGTCACACCCGACGGACAATATGAGTATAATCGTATGCCCTTCGGGTTGGCAAATGCCCCTGCAGTTTTCCAGAGAGCGATCCACAAGATCCTCAGTAAGGCCAAAGTCGCATATATAGTTATATATATGGATGACATCCTGATACCGTCAAGAACTTTCGAGGAAGGACTGACACGCCTCGAGGAAGTGCTAGCTCTCCTTCGAGAGGCAGGGTTAACGCTTAAAATGGAAAAATGCCACTTTTTCCAGGAACGCATTAATTTTCTTGGATTCGAAATAGATAAAGACGGTATCAGACCTGGGATCCAAAAGATTGAAGCGGTGTCCAGGTTCCCTGCCCCTCAAAATCAGCACGAGGTTAGGAGGTTCCTTGGACTCGCAAGTTTTTTTAGAAGGTTTGTGAAAGGATTTGCAATAATTGCTAGACCTTTGACAAACCTTTTGAAAAAGGACACGCCTTGGAGCTGGGGAAAAGAACAAATGGAATCCTTCGACTCCATCAAAAGGTACCTAACCGAAAGACCTGTCCTGGCCTTGTACAATCCCAATGCCGAAACCCAATTGCACACCGATGCGAGCAAATTCGGGGTTGCAGGCATCTTATTGCAAAGGAAAGATTCCGATCCCTGGCGCCCAATAGCATACTTTAGTCGCCAAACGTCAGCCGATGAGATGAAGTTGCACTCATTCGAGCTGGAGACGCTTGCAGTCGTTTGTGCTTTGAATAAATTCCGCACACATCTCATCGGTATGAAGTTCACTATCATAACCGATTGCAACGCGTTACGCTCTACTTTTACAAAAAGAGATCTTATACCCCGCATATCTAGATGGTGGATCCAATTTTTAGAATTCGACTGCGATATCGAATATCGTCCTGGCGAAAGAATGTCACACGTCGATGCTCTAAGTAGGGGTCCAGTCTCACTACCGTTGGAAGACATTCACATTCTAGACGTTATGTCGGTTGGTACGGAGGACTGGATTTCTACGGTTCAGTCTTCTGACGAAGAAGTCAGACGTATTAAAGATGTTCTAGAAGACCCAGAAACCTCTAAGATAGCAGGTATCTATAAGGATTACACAATTAAAAACGGGCGAGTCTTTAGAACTCTAGGCGAGGGTGTTACCAGGTGGGTGGTGCCAAAAGGCGTACGTTGGCAACTCCTGAAATCAAATCACGATGAGGTAGGGCATTTCGGCTTCGAGAAAACCTTGGACCGAATAAAATCACTCTTCTGGTTCCCGAAGATGCGAAAGTTCATAAAAAAATATGTAGCAGCGTGTCTTGAGTGTGCTCACCATAAACTGCCTTCGGGGAGCAAAGAGGGATTGCTTCACCCGATCCCCAAAATAGAGATACCGTTCCACACTTTGCATGCGGACCACCTGGGTCCGTTCCCTAGGAGTAAGCGAGGAAATACATACATACTCGTGATAGTCGATGCCTTTACCAAGTATGTTAGCATTTCGCCGGTTCGCAGTACAAAAACCAAAGAGAGTATAAAAGTCTTTAAAATTATCTTTAGTTATTTTGGGTCTCCCTCGCGCCTCATAACGGACAGGGGCACGAGTTTCACTAGCAAAAAGTTTAAGACGTTCGTGCAATCGATTGGTGCAAAACACATCCTCAATTCTGTTGCCACACCGAGAGCTAATGGACAAGTCGAACGGTATAACCGGACGATTCTTGCATCCCTTGGGTCCATGGTTCACGGTAAAAACAAAAATACTTGGGACGAACTCCTGCCAGACATACAGCTAGGAATTAACACCACAGTTCATGACGTGACAAGAAAAACACCTACGGAGCTACTGTTAGGTAGGACGGTGGCGAACCCGAGCCAAGGCATATTAAATAACGTAATTGATGACATAGGCCAGAGTAGGAATCGAACTTTGGATGAGATTAGGTCTGAAGCGAGTGAACGAATTAAGAGAAATCAGGAGACAAATAAGAATCGGTATGACAAACACAGAAAAAGGGCCACAAATTATAAGGAGGGCGATCTGGTTAGGATAGCGAGGGCTGTAGTATCGGCGCCGGGTCAATCTAAGAAGTTAGAAGCGAAGTGTCAAGGTCCATACAGAATAAAGAAAGTCCTACCTAACGATCGTTTCCTAGTTGTAGACACTCCTTTAACTAGAAAAGGAGCAAAGTACGAATCAATTGTTGCTATAGACAAAATCTATCCGTGGCTGAGTTTTAACGCCCCTGCTTGCTCATCCAGCGATGAAAATGATGATGAGAGTGATACCAATTAGAATGAATTATTTTATTTAATGTGATTTTTGATTATTTGATTTGTAACTCAGTATTATATTATATGTTCATGGTCTCTAACTCATGATTTAGAATAATTGCGATGTACTAGCTATGATGGCATCTGACATATGAATTTATCAGTCATTTAGAGATGTTAAGTGAGGGTGCTTTGAGTCGGGCAGGATTGGCGTTGGGATTCGCCGCCCAGGAGTGGCTCAAAGTACCACTGCCGATGACGGAGTAACGGTGAAGGAAGTAGCCTTACTTCGCTCGGCAATAGATAGGAGAATAATGAGAATGTTTTGAACTGGGCAGGATTGGCGTATGAACTCGTCGCCCGTGAATGGTTCAAGACATTGCGGCTGAAGCGGTATGACAGCGAAGTTAGTAGCTGTCACATCGCTCAAGCTATAATAGCTCGGTAATAGATAATTATGATTATGGATTAAGTGAGAATGTTTGAAAAGTCTGGTATATGAATTTACCGGTTCGTTAGAAATAAGTGAGGATACTTTGAGTCGGGCAGGATTGGCGTTGGGATTCGCCGCCCAGGATTGGCTCAAGTATCGCTGCCGAAGACGGAGCGATGGTGAAGGAAGTAGCCTAACTTCGCTCGGCAATAGATAGTAGAATGTTTTGAACTGGGCAGGATTGGCGTATGAACTCGTCGCCCATGAATGGTTCAAGACATTGCGGCTGAAGCGGTATGACAGCGAAGGAAGTAGCTGTCACATCGCTCAAGCTATAAAATAAGCGAAAATATCCAAAGATGTCTTATTTTATGTATGTTGTCGAGAGTAATTACGTCGTAAGAGTCGATAATAAGACTGATTCTCTATATTGTTTTGTTAAAATAATGCGAAACGAAGGGACTCGTTCTTGAAGGATGGCCGACTGTAACAAGACTTGGTTATGTGAGGGTAGATTTATATTTGTAATACCTACTAGAGCGAACAGTCCATGGATGAGTCTTGTTATAGTCGAGTGACGTCTGTGTCATTTGTGTCATTGTCAAATAATTTAATGTCATTGTCAAGTTGTCAATTATGATTTGAAGTGAGTTTAACAAGTGGCTGATATAAGGCAGTCTGGAGCGAGTCACCATCTTGATAAGTTTAAGGTTAGTAAAATAGTGTTAATATGTATTGAAATTGTGTGTCTGAGATTGATAATAAATATTGTTATTGCGTTGATTTATCCATCGTTTTAATTCTATGATTCCCTTCTGAGGTGCGATTACACATGGGTGATTACTTTGATTAATACAAATAAAAAATACATGAAATAAATTCGTTTCAATTTTTTCGTACAAAACGGCATTTCATAGGTCCTATTATATTGGGGCGGGGCCGCAAAAACCGACATTATCAAGGTGAAACGGGCCCAACGTGCAATTCTCACAGTGGGCGCTGGCCTCTGGCTTCAATTGAATGGGAGGCAGATGTTGCTGAAGGTTACACTGGCGTAGAAGATAAGGGAAAGGGTTTTTTTTTACCCCAAATTTTCATATTTTATATGTGTTAGTCACACTGACCGATAGAACGATAATTTTGCTTGTATTACGGCTTCAGTGATGTACGAGTATATACGTGGTGTATTATTCATATTTTGACGATTACAACTCTTTCAATATTTTGAATCGTTATATCTCAAAAACTGTGGCTCTTAGGAAAAAAGTATTTAGACATATATATAGATAATTGTCTGATCTATAATTTTTGTCTGAGCTAATTTTATGATTAAACTTACCAAAAAAAAAAGAACCATATCTGTGGTGGAGGAGAATGTACAATATGTCCAAGAATATCTTTACTTGGGCCAAGAGGTTTCTTTCCAGGCAAGGCAAGATAAGGAAATAACACGCCGAACAGAAAACGCCCGGAAAAGCTACTGGTCCATGAAGGAACTATTTAAAGGCAACTTGCCCTTGTCACTTAAGCGTAAGCTGATGGACATCTGCATTCTCCCCATTCTCACCTATGGTGCACAGACTTGGTCTCTGACTAACATCCAAAAGTCCAAACTGATGGTTTGCCAACGTGCCATGGAGCGCAGTATACTAGGTGTTAAATTAACGGATCGCGTTCGAAACACTATACTGCGCTCCAAAACGCAGATCATTGACGTGGATCAGAAGGCTGCCCAGCTTAAATGGGACTGGGCCGGACATGTCTGCCGCATGCCGAGCGAGCGGTGGGCCAGTAAAACACAAAGTTGGTGCCCTGAAATCGCGCGACGGGGTCGCGGCAGACCAAGAAGGAGATGGCGGGACGACTTAGATGTCTTCCTTGAGAATTGGCAAGAAGTGGCTCAAGGCCGGGAGCGATGGAAGGAATGGAGGGAGGCCTTTGCCCAGCAGTGGGACAGCATAGGCTAGATATAATAATAATAAATATGGCGGCAAAAAAATGACTTTTCTTAAACTCGCGCATGCGCGAAAAATGGCGGCCGTAGACTAGCTACTCTAGCTCTTGGTTTAGAAAAAATAAGAATGGGGTTGCTTATAAACAGAAAATACAAATTTGATGAAACATTAAATTAATTAAATATGTAAAATTTTAAACAGTATATTTTAATTCTTAATTCTTTATTGTACACAAAAATAAACATTACATGACATGGTGATTAAATAGTTAATGTACAAAGGCGAGCTTAACTCAGCAATGAGTTTTCTTCCAGCAAACCTTTGAGTTACAAGAGAAAACATATTCGAGGGTAGGATCCAGTGCACAATTTAAACTTATCTACTAAGTAAACCTATATAATTATATTATATTACTTATCTATTAACAGGAAATTGCGTGAAATATGTAAGTAAAACACTAATTTATGTTATTGAACGCAATAACAAATATTATATTTACTGTCTTAAAACTCTTTTTGACAAAAAAGAGCTTAAACAAAAAGGTTCTAACTACATTACCGCACTAGTGCATAACAGTAATCAAAATGTCATAGTTTGGTAACGAGCCCCTTTATTTATTTATTTGTTTATTCTCACAACGGAATGCCTTCCAGCAATTACTCCATTGGAGCACAAATTGGTTTAGAACCTGTTATCTTCGTGTGAGCGGTTGAGTGGTAGACATCAATGGTGGATCAAACTCGCGGTCGCTTACACAGCTTCTAGCCAGTTCTTCTTCAAGATTTCACATCTTATTCTTGATTAGATATTTTTTACAAACATTTTGGGGTTGAATCTATTAACTTTTCATAGAATTATTATTTAGATCGTAAAAATACGGAAAATTTTGAAATGCCATCTTGACGGTTGACCATAAATTAAGTGCAGTGCAAAATCAACTGAATCCGCACTACACGAAGTGGTGTCTAAAATAGAATGCGCAATACACCACAAATTTTAATGCTCCTCGCTAGTCGCCTTCATCGACATAGAGGGCGCCTTTGACAAAACCATGTTCCAAAGTATCAGTGCAGCCCTTGAGAAGCATGACGTCGACCCGACCTTAAGTGGCTGGATCACGAACATGCTCAAACTAAGGGCAGTGCAAGTCACCGTAAATAGCACAACAAGGGCCACCGTAGCAAAGGGCTGCCCCCAAGGGGGCGTCCTCTCACCACTGCTATGGAACCTAGTCGCAGACAGCCTCGTAAAAAAACTAAACGATAAAGCATACTTTACCGTGGGGTACGCCGACGACATAACCATAATAGTCAACGGCACTCACGAAAACACCCTATGCAATCTTATGGGCCAAGCCCTGAAAATAGTAGAGGATTCGTGTAAAGATTACTAACTTACCGTCAACCCCACGAAAACAGAACTAGTATGTACTTTTCACACAAAAAAGGAAACTACCCGCACTCAAACTACCACGTTTCTTCGGTACTACCCTAAGCCTTTCAACTGAAGCCAAGTACCTGGGCATCTACTTGGACAAGCAGTTAAACTGGGCAAAACACATGGACCACTTAATCAAAAAAGCCAGCATATCCATGTGGCAATGCAGACGCATGCTGGGACGCAGCTGGGGCATTAGCCCCAAAGTCACCCACTGGCTATACACCACAGTTATCAGACCAATCATCAGTTACGGCTCCTTAGTTTGGTGGCCCAGAACTAACCTAAGTACAGCCCAAAAAGACATGGAAAAACTTCAACGACTCGCCTGCATAGCAATAACTAGCAGCATGAGAATGACACCCACAGCCGCCCTACAAGCAATGATAGGACTGCCTCCGCTCCATCTCATGGTGAGAGAGGAAGCGGCCATGGCAGGTCTCAGACTAAAGCAAACAGGCACACTGAAAACGGACACTCGCATAAAGCATACAGGCATTATCGAGGATCTGCCTGCTGCGGTTTTTCCATCCGATTATAATTTGGGTGTCTTCAAGGCTAGAGTGAATAGGCTCTTAATAAACTAGTGCGCCTCACCATCGACGATTGCATCAATGCTTACCATCAGGTGGGATCGCAGTCAAGCGCTAGTTTATAACGATTAAAAAAAAAGGATGCTATTAAAAGACAGCCCATGGTGTTGACCCCAAATGACAGAGCCCCCTGTGGCGGTGCGGCCGCCAGGCGCACCGGCCACACACTGAACGCGTCACCGCGGCTACCACCCATATATATAGATTCGGACTTAACCGCCTCGAAACTCTCGGGTAGCGCGATATCTATATCTTCTATACATATAATAAAACAGTAAAATTGTACATTGTTAGCATTAATTGGCGCAAAAACCACTGAACCGATCCTGTTCAAATTTTGCATACATAATCCTTATAGGACCCTTAATGATATAGGCTATATTTTATCACGCTATTTGCTATGGGGGGTGAGCAATATTGCATTTTGTCGGTTTTGAACGAGTTGCCCCGAGTTCGAATCCCACCTACAATTTATATTTCTGTCAATGTTTTATCTTATTGTTTTAGGAAAAAAAAATACTTTTACCATTTTTTCATAAGAAAATCAACATTCTATTTGATTTTTCCCAAATATTTTGTAAAAACTAATCAAAACACGTTATAAAATCCAAGTGTCCACGAAATTCACATACTACAATGTTACATTAGTCCATTTAGCTGCAAATTTATCTACTGAAATGAAAATCATCACGCTATCATGGACGAAGAGCGGGGCAGTCATTTATGACATTTATATCAGAACGTCTATTTTGCTTAATTTTCATCGAACATTGCAGTGCGATCGATTAATGACTAGACTGGGACGTAACACGGTGGTGGTTCGAATCCCAAGAGGTGTTTTAGAAAAACCTTTTTTTTAATTTTTGTAACATTTTTTTTCACATATTTTTGCATTCTCACAATTTTTTTAACAAAAATATTACCAAAAGATATTATTATTATTGTTTAACAAAAAAAAACTCATGGAGACAAATTTTACAACTGCGGAGTTGCACCCCGTTTTCAAAATACAAACAATGACATCCTTCTTCTTCTTCCTGCCCTTATCCCATATTACTTGGGGTCGGTGCAACACGTTTTCTTTTTCCATTCTGTCCTGTCGTCCGTCACACTATCATCACACTATCATCTGCCCTTTTCTTTCATATCAATCCTTACACAATCCATCTAACTTTTCTTTGGCCTTCCTCTCCCTCTCCATTCTCAAGAACTCTTTTAGTAACGTGCTTTTAATTTCTCCTCTTCACATGACCACACTAAGACAAACGATTTCCTTTCAAAATACAAACATCCATTTATTTTTTTTTAACTAAAGGCGATTTATATTTTAGGTGATTTCTTCCACTCTAGGAAGGAGCACGAGGGGATGTCAGACTTTAACTGACCAAAACCCACACCTTTGTATGTTCCTTCTTCGCTTTGCGTTCCAGGACTCCGGGTGGAGGTGATCAGCAGTAACGACCTCTCACGTCCGGTCCTGGTATAGAGAAAGAAGGTATGGAAAGCAGTCATCACTTCCTTCCGCAAATAAAGCGAAGAAGGTAGCAGAAAGCGCAAAGATGATGCCCTTGGCATTACGAGTCGCAGGGCGATTCCATGCTACCGTTAGCGCGGAGTTTTGGACGGTGCACTATTGGCATTTCGCTGTTGAATAAAGACTGGTCTTAGTCGACTGACGTTGCGTTATGTGCCACGCGCACCTAAAAGAGATACCATAAGCGAACGGCCCTAACGGGCTTCGATAGCTGGAAAATTGTTCGTATAGGGCATCTAAAGGAACAAAGTGGGTATTTTTTACTGCTCTGCATGCTCTACCCGTAAAAATCGAGAGTTTACAGACTGCGTTTGATCATCAGCATGTGAAGTCGGCTAGGTGAAAATACTCGCACACAAGAATTCGTTTATTATTCTCACTAAAGAAAAACATTTATTTGGTGTATTAGGGTGTCAGTCAAATACTGCACCAGAAAATTCCTGCCTCAATAAACAGGTCATATAAACACAAAAAAATGATGGTGATCGGTAAACGCCCTATACATATGACACCTGGGAAGTGTCCAAATGGCGATGGGAGGGGCCTAAGGATGTCCTGTTTCGCACGGTTTCAGCCACGTTGCTTCACTCTAGGAGGTGACTGCTTTCCATTCCTCCTCCCAGCTCATACCATGATCTGAACTAGGGCAGGAGGATTCTGATTTTGACCCGCAAACAGTAGGTACGGCGGTAATCCGCCCTAGCGGGATAACTTCGATCGTAAGGTCCACCGTGTCTTCCCACCGAATCTAAAACATCTACCTCCCGAAACGTGTGAGGACGTCATGACTCTGTAGTCTCTCTTTAAAGAGTGAATTTATAATAGTAATAATCGTGGTGTGCCAAAATTAGTCGCCCTAGAATGTAAATTGCAACTAAAAGAACACTGTGGAATTTAGTTGGTAAAAGTCTGATACTCTCTCTCGGTCCACCTAGAGTGGGAGAAGGTATTTGGTGGTTACCCAACAAAAAAAGAGGCAAATACTAAAGGCGGTTATCTGCCCTAATTTGGTTTTTTGAAGAACAAATCATTTTAATTTTGATTTTATCGCAATATGAACTAAACTAACGACTTTACCCATAGAGTAGGCAACTATTTAGAATGCGAACTCTGCGGCTCTGTACTTCGTTGATGTTTTTAAGGCAATTGACGTCGTGCGGAAGAAAAACCCGGGTGTTACCATTGGGTGGATCGCCCGGAGGACACGTTAGAGCATAAAGTACTGGTGGGCCACGCTTTTTGGGGGCCGAGTCACCCGCGTCCGTAGGAGAATACCCGAAGCTACCCTACACGTGGTCCTCGGGTGGTGCTAATCAGGTGACACTAACTGGTGGTAGGTTTCGACCGTTGGCTTGCGACCACCCACTGAGCAAAGACATACCGCCAAGCGGCCTGGCCGTGTTCCGGTATGATGCTCAGTGTAGCCAGTCTAGAGGAGATGGGTCGAAATAGTTGTTCCAACGCATGCAGACCAGCCTGGCTCGTGCTGATATGAGGGTATCGGGAGACTAGTCGCGGAGGGTAGCGGGATCCGAGGCACGGTGCACCGCTGGCCGACCGCAGTTAGTTGGGGGCCCAAGTAATGTGCCAGCCACACATGAAAGGCTGCCCCGCCAACTGGCGAAAAATCCCGGAATGCGCCATCGTGCTGGTTGGCGACCAGACGAGAGGGCCCGATGGACATTCCCGGGGGGGCTCGGGCGTCCCCGCAGTCTCCAGGCTAGTCCCCCAATGATATCGTCCTTTCAGAGCGAGCCTGAAGGTTAGCAGCGTGGAACCTCATTTCACTTCCTTCTCCTCTCACCCATTCACCCAAAATGAAAAGGAATAAGAAAAAGAGTTTTGCAAAACAGCGGCAGCACTCCCTCTCTCACAAAGTGCACCTCACTAACATACGAGGCCTGCACTCCAATCTCGTAGCAGTCCACCACCATCTGGAGACTAATAAACCAGCTCTCTTATTCCTTTCGGAGACGCAGATCAAATGTCCGTCCGACGTGTCGTACCTTTTATACCCAGGGTATACCTTGGAGCACAATTTCAAACCACGTGCGGGTGTATGTATGTACGCCCGGGATGACATTTGCTATCGGCGTCTCCGTAACCTTGAGGACTCCAGGTTCTCGACGCTTTGGACTTTGGTGGACACAGGCTTGGATAAAATTATCTACGCTTGTGTCTACCGCTCGCACAGCGGAGATCAGGAGACATCCGGGCTCACACAGCATCTGAGTGAGGCAGCGGATGCGGCTCAGCAGCGGTACCCTTCTGCCCAATTAGTGTTACTGGGGGACTTTAATGCCCACCACCAAGAGTGGCTTTTCCCGTACCAGTGCACAGACCATGCTGGTCGAGAGATGCGAAAGCTAGCGATAGCATTAGATCTCACCCAGCTGGTCCAGGGGGCAACGAGGGTGCCGGATGTGGATACGCACACAGCCAATTGCTTGGACCTTCTGCTGACAACAGATCCAGACCGTTACTCTGTGTCGATATGTTCGCCAATTGGCAGCTCCGACCACTGTCTGGTTAAGTCGGTATCTGTCTACTCCCCGCCCGACCCCAGCCCTAGAGGCACCCGGCGGATTTGGCGATACAAGTCAGCGGATTGGGATGGCTTGCGGTCTTTCTTCGCATGCTATCCTTGGCAGCCAACTTGCTTCTCTTCGGATGATGCCTCGTCGTGTGCAGATGCCGTGGCGGATGTGTTGCGACAGGGGATGGAGTACTACATTCCATTCTCTGACGTAACGATGTCCGACCAAGCTCGTCCATGGTTTAGCACCGAGTGTGATCGCGCAGACGCGCTTAAACACGCGGCATACCGTGCTTGGTCCGACGCGCGTATATGCAAGGCAAGCGACGTGGCTCAAAAAAAGAAGGCCTTTAACAAGGCTGCCAAGTCCTGCAAGAAGGTGTTGCGGAGGTCTCGGTTTGACCACATTAGCCGAATAGGGAACAAACTTGCTTCATACCCTGCAGGGAGTAAAGCATTTTGGTCCCTGGCAAAGTCGGTTGAATCGAACTTCTGCCGTCCCTCACTCCCACCACTGCTGAGGCCCGATGGGTCACTGGCTCACACTGCGGAGGAGAAAGCAAATTTATTTGCCTCTCTTTTTGCGGAATCTTCGCGTTTGGACTCTCGTGGCGCGCGGCCCCCCGTTTCTCCGGATGGATGCGGGACGAGTATGTCAGACATACGCATCCATCAGAAAGACGTTCGTAGGGTCTTGCGTAACCTCGACGTGAACAAAGCTAGTGGCCCCGACGGGATACCAGCGGTCGTGCTTAAAACTTGTGCGCCTGAATTGTCTCCAATTTTGACTCGCCTGTTTCGCCTCTCATATGAGACTGGAAAAGTGCCGGTTGCATGGAAGCAAGCTAACGTGCAGCCTGTGCCCAAAAAGGGTAGCGCGGCCGACCCAGCGAACTACCGTCCTGTATCCATCACGTCCATTCTCTGTAAGAGTATGGAAAGGGTGCTCAACAGGAAGCTCCTGGCATACCTAGAAGCGAATGGTATACTCAGTGACCGGCAATACGGTTTTCGACAAAATCGGTCTACTGGGGATCTTCTAGCGTATGCCAGTCACATCTGGAGCGAAGCCATCGAGAAGCATGGGGAAGCGCTTGCAGTCTCCCTTGATATCTCGAAGGCTTTCGATAGGGTCTGGCACGAAAACCTTATTGCTAAGCTTCCTTCCTTTGGTCTACCCACTGGCCTGTGTAATTGGATCGCCGACTTCTTGAGGGATCGATCCATCCGAGTAGTTATTGACGGTTGCTCTTCCGGACAAATGTCTATTAACGCCGGAGTCCCTCAGGGGTCGGTGCTCTCGGCTACACTGTTTTTGCTGCACATAAATGATCTTCTTAAGCCCGGTACCTTTGGGTATGCAGACGACAGCACTGTTGCTGAGAGATACGTGTCCGACGCACGCGCTAGTGGGTCACAGATCCAGTCTTACCGAGAGGCTATGGTTGAGCGCTTGAACTCGTCCTTGAAGGCGGTCTCTGATTGGGGCGATGCCAATCTGGTGAAGTTCAATGCTGCAAAAACCCAGGCGTGTCTTTTCTCCGCTAAACGGAGTCAATTCCACCCGGCTCCATCTTTCCGGGGTGTAACCGTTCCGATAACCGACCACCTTGAGCTTCTTGGAGTAACACTCTCGTCTACTCTCAATTTCGGCTCATACATCGAGGCAAAAGCCCAGCTGGCTGCTAAAAAATTGGGGATCTTAGCAAAGGTGAGACGGTACTTTACGCCGGAACAGCTGCTCAACCTGTATAAAGCGCAAGTTCGATCGTGTATGGAGTACTGCTCTCATCTTTGGGATGGGTCTGCCAAATACCAGCTTGATGCACTTGAGTCGATTGAGAAGCGAGCCAAGAAGATAATCGGTAATGATGCACTTGTTGAGTCGAAACTCCAAAGTCTTGGACATCGGCGCCGAGTTGCTAGCCTGTCGGTTTTCTATCGGTTGCACTTCGGGGAGTGTGCACAGGAATTGCACAATTTAATTCCGTCAAGTCCTTTCCATCATCGGACCACTAGGCGTACGGCGATGCGTCACCGGTATATGGTGAACATTCCACCCATACGCACAAAGCGGTTTGGAAACACATTTATTATGCGTACAGCTAAGGAGTGGAATTCCCTGCCGGGGTCTGTGTTTCCTGATAGCTACAACTTAGGAGTCTTCAAGTCAAGAGTGAATAGGTTACTTCTAGGCAGGCGTGCTCCATCGTCGGCCACATCATCGCTTACCATCAGGTGAGATTGTGGTCAAACGCGAGCCTATGTATAATAAAAAAAAAAAAAAAAAAAAAAAAGGCGGAGCACCACCGTGTCCTTGTGGGGACGATCGGTGACAGTAACCTCTCGCGCTGGGCACTGGTACAGGCCATGATTCAGAGCGAGGAGTAGTGGCAAGTAGTCCCCTCACGCCCCAGTCGCTGGGATTCCGACCCCAATTTAGAGCCACCGTAGGAGTGGCTTGCGAATGGCGAGCAATGGGTAGTTTACCATCTGGCTGTCCGGTAATAATCCAGATGGTCAACCGTGGGTATTGTTCCACGCGTGCTTCAAAGAGATTTTAGCAAACTATAGGTGCCCAGCAGGTTCGAAGCCTCTAGGGCCATGGGCGAGCTTCCGAAAGGAAAACCCGGAACCATGGAACGAAGGCAAAGAAGTAACGAGGTAAGGTTTAGTCAGTAAAAGTCTGACTCACCTTCTGAGAAGTCATTCTGATGATTTTCCACCTAAACAAGAAACCTGGGCACGCCGTCATTGCGGCGGTAATTTTCCTCTTAGAGGAGTGGTTGGAAAGAGATCCTCACGTTCCGTATGCCGTAGGTCCTCACCAGACACGGTAAGTTCGGGAGGCTCCTGCATCGGATTCAGGGGAAAAGGGCGCCCCAGCCAGACTTGGGCGCACTGTCTGGACCGCCCGGAGGACACGGTGGAGCACACGGTAGAGGTATGGCGGTTGCCTTCTTCTGCGAAGCAGTAATGCTAGCCAAGGAGGCGGCCGACCGCGAGCGCGAAAGGGAACGAACCTCACGCCCCCGCCGCCGTCAGGATCACGAGAACGATTTCCGACCACCGTAGGTGCAAGCTTGCGGACGGCGAACACTGGGTAGCTTGCCGTCCAGCAGTCCGGTAATAACCCGGACCGAGTCAAGTCGTCAACTGTTCCACCAGCGCCTCAAGGAGATGTCAGCAAACTGTAGGGGCCCGTGGCAGGGCCGAAGCCTCTGGGGACGTGGATCGGTATTCCGAAAGATAAGCTCGGTGTCCCAAAATTGAAGGCAACACAGGAACGGGGGTGGCGTTTAGTCAGTAAAAGTCTGACATGCCCTCCCGCTCCATTTAACAGCAGGAGAAGTAATTCTGATGTTTACCCATCTGAATTATAAAACCTAAACAAGAAACCTACTGGGGCTATGTATATTTCGCTTCTGAAAGGGAGACCCTGGAACGTAAGGCAAGGAAGGAATATAGAAGTGAGTCTTAGCCAGTAATAATCTGACACGCACTTCCGCTTCACAGAAGAGCGAAAGTCATTAGATGATTTCCCAACTAAAAAAAGTACTAATTGGAGTTTTAACTTAAACAGTTTTATGTAAAATTAATTAATCAGATGTTTTCGGAAGTATAGGATTAGTTATAAGTAACTTTTGTGCAGTTTTACGAAGTTAACGCGGACGAAGTCGCGGGCAACAGCTAGTTCAAATATAAAATCCAAAAGCTAGTGTAATACCGTCACTACTTGCGACCCCCAAAATGTGTATGTAAATAGCCCAAAACTGACAATAAATATATTGCTAATATTCTGCAAACCGCGAGTTTCTTTTACCATCCTCTATTCGCTAAAGTGGTGACCCCGTACGAAGCAACCGCATAAATATCAACTATGCCGAACACCGAGCAAGCCAACATGGAGTCAGGATCAAGCTCTGCATATCAAGACGCTTCGCTGTCCAGCCAGCAGATCGCCGGCATCTCACTTTCCTTGCGAGTACCACCTTTTTGGCGCGACAAGCCAAGATTATGGTTCATCACCTTCGAAGCCGCAACGCGTGATCTCAAAAAGAGTGAAGCTCAGAAAGCGCAGATGGTCATCGCCCAGCTAGAAAAGGAGGATATCGAGCAAATATGTGACCTACTGTATAACCCATCTGCCGATAACCAGTACACCGTCATAAAAGAACGCCTAATATCGGTTTACGAAGAATCAGATGGCAAACAATTACAGAAGTTGCTCTCAGATATGGAACTCGGCGATCAAAAACCCAGCCAACTACTTCGTCGCATGCGTAGCCTCGCTCACAAAAAGGTTCCAGATAACACACTACGGCTAATGTGGATGAATCTACTACCCGCGCACGTACGCTCTGTGCTAGTAGTAAGCGACACTATAAGCAAGGAAACGGCACTCGAAGAATTAGCCAAGCTAGCCGATAAGATGATGGAGCAAACAAGCGAAATATCAGCAGTATCCGTCGCACCAGCAAGCCAGCAAACACGCGAACCAGCAGGCATACAAACTCTCGTCGAAGAAATAAGAAAACTGCACTTGGAGATCGCCGAGCTAAAAACATCCCGCCGCTACAATCAGCACGACCGCTCGCGGACACCGCCGCGGCGACACTACGGCCGCAGCCCGTATCGAGCGCACTCAAGGTCGCGCTCACGATCGTCCACACCGGCACCGCCGTCTACGCATTGTTTTTATCATCGCCGTTACGGTAAAAACGCAAGACACTGTAGAACACCGTGCAATTACAACGCTGATATGAAGACGGAAAACTAGATGAGGCGTTGGCAGTGGCGGAGCCAAACGTCGAGAGCAGATCCTACCGCCTATTCATTACAGACAAGACTACATCCACAAGATTTTTGGTAGACACAGGCGCAAACATATCTGTCCTACCGAAGAGAAAGGGCGCGCGATCCACACCGCTGCCTTATCAGCTGTACGCCGCAAACAATACCGTCATACCCACATATGGCGAGAAAACACTGGCGCTCGACTTAAATCTCCGTCGACCGTATAAATGGAAATTCGTAGTCGCAGCGGTAACGAAACCAATAATTGGAGCCGATTTCCTCAACCATCACAATCTATTGGTAGATCTACGAAACCAACGACTAATCGACAACGTTACGAAGCTCACAACTAACGCACCAGGCCGCTACACAAATACACCAACTGTATGCAGTATCAATCTCCAGCAATCACACCACGACATTCTCGCTGAATTCCCAGGAACAACAAGGCTTACATCCATGAAATTGAACCCAAAGCACAAAGTGGAACATTTCATTGAAACAACCGGACAACCAATTTACTCAAGAGCTCGACCAATACAACCACACCTGTACGAACGGGTTAATGGTCCAGTCCCCTCCACATCGTTCCGAAGAAAAACGGAGACCTACGAGCATGCGGAGACTACAGGCGACTCAACTCAGTCACAAAACCTGACTGCTATCCTGTTCCAAGGATCAAAGACTTCACGTACCAGCTCACCGGCAAGCAGATCTACTCAACCATTGATCTGAACCGTGCGTACCAACAATTGCCAGTACGCTCAGAAGATGTGGAAAAAACCGCAATTATCACTCCTTTCGGACTCTTTGAATTCCCGAGAATGTGTCCAGGCCTGAAAAACGCTGGTCAAACATTCCAGCGCTTCATCCACGAAGTGCTGCGAGGACTTGATTTCGTCTACCCATTTATCGACGACTTGCTTGTAGCCTCAGAAGACGAACATACGCACAGACAGCACTTACGAACAGTATTGCAAAGGCTGGACGAATACGGAATCACCATCAATCCATCAAAGTGCGTATTCGGCCAAACCGAAGTAACATTTCTCGGCTACAAAGTCACACCAAATGGAATAAAGCCGCCTGAGGAAAAAATCAAGGTCATCAGTGAATATCCCAAACCCAAAACCATAGAAGAGCTACGAAGATTCCTCGGTATGCTGAACTTCTACCGAGATAACATACCAAACGCAGCTGCTATACAAGCGCCACTCCATTCCTACTTAACCAACACGAAAAAGCGAGACAAAACGTTAATACAATGGAACGAAGGTACATCTCAAGCGTTTGAAAATTGCAAGAAATGTATTTCGGAAACTACCTACTTATCACACCCGCATCATTCTGTCCCACTAGGACTGATGTGTGACGCATCTGATCGATGTGCTGGCGCCGTACTTCAGCAGCTTATTGATGACAAATGGCAAGCACTCGGCTCTCTACATGGCAGTCAAGCATTTTAGGAAAATTTTTGAAGGCCGAGAACTGATTATCTTCACCGATCACAAGCCAATAACCTATGCAATGCAGAAAATAAAATCAGATTCCGAGACACAACGCCGACGACGGCAACTCCTGTTCATTAGCGAGTTCTCGTGCGACATACGTCATATCAGCGGACGCGACAACGTAGTAGCCGACGCATTATCACGCGTCGACTCAATCAGCTGTCCGAGTCCCATAAACTACGCAGCGTTAGCGCAAGCTCAAGCGAGGGATGAAGATTTAAAGCAACTCATGCAACAGCCTAACATTGAACTGAAGGCCGTAACGTTACCCAGTACAGCTCTATACTTCCAAAAACACTACAGTATCCAGCTCACAAAAGAATCGCACGACTACTCAGGCCCGAAGGAACTGAGAATCTATACTGACGGATCAAAGACAAATACCGGAACAGGAGTCGGAGTCTACTTCGAAGACCTGAATATCAGGATATCCAGACCGCTAGGCACACTAAACTCTGTCTATCAGGCAGAGTGGTTGCCCACGCCATAAAAGCCAGAGGAGTCAGGGATAGTCGCATCCGCATAATCTCCGACAGTGCCTCAGTACTAAAATCTTTAGAAAAAACGGAAAAAATCTCGAAACTCATACAAGAGTGTCATTTTGAACTGGAACGTGCCAGGATGCCATATAACAACACCGTAACGCTGCAATGGATAATAATAATATAATAATATTCCACAACTTTCACACAACGCCATCTAGTCCCAAGCTAAGCAGAGCTTGTGTTATGGGTACTAGACAACTGATAAACATACTTAAATACATCTAAATATATACATATTATAGATAAATTACACCCAGACACAGAACAAATGATCGTGCTCATCACACAAACATTTGTCCTGGGTGGGAATCGAACCCACGACCTTCGGCATAGCAGTCAGGGTCACTAACCACTAGACCAACAGGCCAGTCAAACACGGATAAAGGGACACAGTGGCTCACAGGGCAATGACGCGGCTGATGAACTAGCGAGACGGGGATCTGGGGCGGTGGTCTTCGGGCCCGAACCTATCATGCCGATCCCCTTTGGTCAGCTGCGTGATTGGCTAAGGGAGCACACTAACACACAGGCGGGAAAGTGGTGGTCCCTGGCACCGGGCTGCAGGCAGGCCAAAGAGGCCATGCCACTCGTGGACAAAGCCCTATCCAGTAGCCTTCTGCGACTGGATGGAGGCAGCCTACGTCTGGTGGCAGGGACTATCACTGGACACTGCTCACTGAACATACACTTTTTCACACTGGGTATCACGGACAGTCCTCTGTGTAGAGGATGTATGAAGGCAGAGGAAACTGTCGCGCATGTACTCCTGGAGTGCACAGCCGTCAGTAAAATGAAAACCCAAATCCTGGGAACACCGAAGTCAATAACAGATACCCTGAGCAAACCTAAGAAGCTAGTTTGTTTTTGGAATGAGGTGGGCTGGCTGGAGTAAAGGCCGAATGGCCCACGCACATAACAGCCACTTTATGAGCAAGTGTGTCAAAAAAGTTTTTGTGAATTACCAAAAATCAGTAATTCGTTTCCTCTACTTAATTTTATAAAGTCACACAGCACACACACGCACACAACTCCTACAATCCTATTTTAAGCACCATTTACACTCACCTTCTGGAATTTTTATAAATTGTTTATTTAGGTCTTTCTATTGTTTTGAATTTATTATTCTTTTTTAGGGTTCCGTAGCCAATTGGCAAAAACGGAACCCTAAGGGCTATTACGCACTGTCGACTAGTCGCCGGCGACTCAGTCCCTCGGCGACCGAAACATGGGAAACTAGGGCCGGAGACCGAGCCGAGCGACAGTATTCCAAGTACATTCGTGCAGTGTCAAAACTCGTTGTGCGCGGCGTCCGGTCGCTACGACAGTTGCTCGCAGTGTGAACGCTCCCATTTGAAGCCGTGCTTCTATTGGTCGCCAGCGACCGCCAGTCGCCTGTGCGTCGCCACAACGCAGCGAGTCGCCGAGTCGCCTGGGCGACTGACGACTAGTGCGCAAGCACCTATTTAAACTATAGTAAGTAACAGTCGCCGTCGACTGAGTCGCAAGTTGAAACGCCAATTAGTACTTTTTTTTACTAGGGAAATCATCTAATGATTTCCCCCGCTCTTGTGTGGAGCGGGAGGGCGTGTCTGATCATTACCTAAGACTCGCTCCTATATTCCTTCCTTGCCTTACCTACGTTTCAGGGTCTTCCTTTCAGAAGCGAAACCATTAGGTACCAGTAGGTTTCATATTTATTTATTTTTTAAGATGAGGAATCATCAGAATGACTTCTCCCGCTCTTGGGTGGAGCGAGAGGGCATGCCAGATTTTTACTGACTAAACCCCATCCCGGTTCCTTTGTTTGTTCAATCTTGGGACACCGAGCTTACCTTTCGGAATACCGATCCCCGTGGATCGGTATTTCATTTTATATTGTCTGATAAAAGAATAAAATTATTACTGAGCTCGTTATTTTTTTGGTGCCCGAGTTGCTCAAAATATTCAATTTACAGTCACTATCCAACCGACGAGTGTTATTGTAACTAGGATTATTGAAACGTAAAACGATGTAAGTATCTCCATGCCTGTTTTTGTTATAATTCTGAGCCCATCTTCAAGGTCTTTCATTTCTCCCACAAAGTGTTCTAAATATTTATCTAGGTCCGATGGTTTTTCTTGACCTACATATATTCCGACAACTAGGGGCGAAAGTGTCAGTATTTCGATGGGTCCTATGTATATGGGCCAAACTGCAAAATTGCAACTTTACAGGAGAGCGTTTCAAAGTTTCAATTTACTATAACTTCAGATTGATGAAACCAAACTTTACAATTATTTGCTTGTTTGCTAAGACAATTATCTTCCTCATTTATACTATAGTATTTTATACATACATATATAGGATGTTTTTTTACGTCACATTGACCCTTCTACGTTACTTTTCGTTTAAATTATTTTTCTTAAAAAACAGTGTATATGGGCCCATGTGCCATATTGGCCATTATACGCGTATTACGTAAATTAGCATAAAGTATATATTTTTATATTTTGTACCCATAAAATAAAGTAACAATTGAAGTAGATGATATGTAATTAATAAGAATATAAGCTATTTCGATATTTAGTTATTTATGTCACATTGACACTTATACGTTTTACAATTTGCTAAATTACGAACAGAACTTTCAGTTAGCACATTTGAAAAATAAAAAAATACGCTATAGTCCTATTCATTTATTTAAAAAATAAATGAATAGAAAATAAATGAATAGAAAAATAAAAAAATAAAAAATTGAATTAGTTTTAAAACATCACTTATGAACCCGGTCTTTAAGTCTTTTTGGTATTTTTATGATAAAAATTACAAAATAATTAAGAAGGAAACTGTTAATAGAGATCTTAGTTTGATTAACAATATGTGTGTACTTTACATTATTATTTCAATATAAAAAAACAAAATTAAAAACCTATCTACAAAAAAAAACTCTGTACTATAATCAATAATAAAAATACCAAAATCAACATTACTAGAAATTCTTAACAAGTCTTCATTAATTTTCTTTTTCTTAAAATTATCAGTCTCTTTATAAAATTACAAAAAAATAAGTGATAAAATATAATGACCACCCAAGATAACTACGTGACCAACAAACATCTATTACCTAAAATATATACCTATTAACAAAAAAGATAAACCATAATCAAAAAAAATAATTTTAGATTTTTGACTAAAACTAGAATGATATCATTTATTTTAGTTTATAACTGCACTTTAAATTGTACTATGAACCCTAAATTTAGTAAATGATCACCAAATCTTGATGAGCAAACGATATTTCCAACTGACTACACCGTTGGAATGCTACTTCGAGACATGGGGCGCCCCGACTAGGATAGGTTAGGTTAGAAGGGGATTGTGGAGTCTAGTGAACGAGCAAACACAGACCCCACAAACCCCTTCGTAGTTATTGTTTTTACTCAGAAGTAGTTGATGGTCCTCCACCAACATCATCTGCCTAGCCTTTTCCCAACTATATTGGGGTCGGCTTTCAGTCAAGCCGGATTTAGCTGAATACCAGTATTTTACGAGGAGCGGCTGCCTACCAGACCTCCACAACACGGTACTTCATGGCAAGACTGGCGTCAGATTTACTGGCTTCTGAATATCCGTAACGACTGCCAAAGATCTCCAAATGACAGCCGGGACCTACGGCTTAACGCGCTATCCGAGGCACGGAGGAAACTCGTTATGTCAAGAAGATGTCACCCATCCACATGGTCCTCCACCAACATTGGAATTTATTTACTGTTTTTAAGTATTAGGTATTTATTTGGAGATAATTTACTTTTATAGGATAAACAGATCTTACATATTGAAATCTCATTTTGTATTAAAATTCTGTTTAAGTTTTGGTGTTCATTTGCTATTTTTTTACGGTTACATTTGACTAAATCTGGTGTTCAGTTAAACATAATCCAAAAAATAACAAAATTAAAATAACTATCTGGTATAAACAAAATAAAAAAAATCAACATTACTAAAAATTTTTGATAAGTCTTCATTAATTTTCTTCATTATCGCTTTCATTAATTGGCACAATGTCATTCGATGCTAGTAAATTTTCTTAACAGCTGTGGTATGCAAGTGAGATAATATTTTTTCTACATAAATCAAGCAAGTCTAAGTGTCAAATCAGCAGATTGGCTCGAACTACGAAACAAACGCGCGGGAACTCCCCACGTATAAGTCTCTTACTACCTCTTTGGCCCTTTTACGTTTCAATTCATGTTAGATAATATGCCTTTATACTGTAATAAAAAATCGTGTTTCTATGCAGATTTTTTTATTTTTTAATGGCTCACATAATTATTTATACTTAAAAGATGCGTTTCCCATAAAAAAGTAAAAATGGCCAAATTGTTAGTTTGGCCCTTATACATAGGACCCATCGATTTCTACTATTTTACACAATATTGGCCAAAATTGAAGTTTTGAGCTATTATATACTGGTAGGCCGTCAATATTTATGAGAAGACTTAAAACATCAAAATTACAGCCAATAATTTCCAAATATTTTTGTAAAGGTTCAGTTAATCCATTATGCCAATATGATCCAGAACCAACGACATATGTATATTTTAATTTTTGATGTATCTGTTTTTAAAATAGTACGGGGATCTTTTGGCAGTACAAGGCAGTCTTCTGTTTAAAATTGTCGTCAATTCTCTTAAGGCATCATGAGAAATGTTAAATCGGAGTGCCCACTCTTTAAAATTAGACCGAAACTCATTATTTAAAGATTCCTTGTCTTCGGAGTTTGAACTATCGTTGGCCTCAGACTCTGATCTGTAATTGTCATTATCATCATTGCTATTATAATCAGATTTGCTATCATATTCTGAGTCTTGATTACACGACATTTTTTCAGTACGAAAACTCTCTTTACTAGAAGACGGTAAACAGATTCCACTATTAGGTGTGTGAATATTACCTACGGAGCTCTCAATAATATTAAGCGATTGTTCTTTGCCATCTGTTACTATCAATGAACATGTTGCCTGTTTCAATTGAGCGTAAATTTTATTTACTTTCCGTCGGTAACCACCACTTCTTTTAATTTTTTTCCACCGATTACAATCCATTGTCGCAAAACGAAATAAATACGGTTGTTGCAAAAGATAATTTAGAAGCATTTTCTCAACTTCGAAATTTAAGTCAAATGAAAGCCTCCAGAAAGCTATCATATAACATTTGAGTGCAGAAATAGCAACTCCAATGCTATTTTGATGAATAAGTTGTCTTTACTCTACAATATTGTTCTGACATTCAATTGTCGAATAATAGTGCTGTAAAAGGTATTTTGATGATAATTTGGCAACTTGATTGCTTTCAAAGAACTGTCATGAGAATTATGGTCGTATGAACGTCATTGAAAGATGTATTTATAGAATTATCGAGTGTATGCAATATAAATCTGCCGAGTAAACGTTTACTAGACATGTTTAAACAGCGAAAAAGCATTCGATGGAATACAATCTAGAAAGATGCATTTATACGTCTTTTTGAAATAATGGGACCTTTCATACGAGTGTTTCTCGATCCATAGTCGGGAGAGTATTTTCTTAAACGATTTTTTTGCTGGTTGGGACGTCCCCAGAGGCTTCGGCCCTGCCGGGCCCCTACAGTTTGCTGACATCTCCATTAGGCGCGCGTGGAACCGTTGACGACTTGGCTCGTTCCGGGTTATTGCCGGACGGCCGGACGGTAAGCTACCCAGTTCTCGCCGTCCGCAAGCCCGCGCCTACGGTGGTAGGAAATCGGGGTCGTGATCCTGGCGGCGACGGGGGCGTGAGGGTCGCTCCCTCTCGCGCTCGCGGTTGGCCGCCTTCTTCGCTAGCATTACTACTATTACTACTTCGTAGAAGGAGGCGACCGCCTGCCACCCCTCCTCGCTTCGGACCATGGCCTGCACCAAGGCCCGGTGCGAGAGACCGCCGTCGCCGATAGCCTCCACAAGGACACGGCGGTGCTCCGCCCAAGCGGGGCATACCTCTACCGTGTGCTCCAACGTGTCCTCTGGGCGATCCACCCAATGGTAACAACCGGGTGTTTTTTCCGCACGACGTCAATTGCCTTCAAACATCAACGAAGCACAGAGTCAAATAGTTCGCGTTTTAAATATTTGCCTACTCCATGGGTGAAGTCGTTACTTTATGTATTTCTAGTTCACATTACGATAAAACAAAATTAAAATGATTTGCTCTTCAAAAAAACCAAATTAGGGTCGATAACCGCCTTTTGTATTTGCCTCTTTTTTTGTTGAGATAACCATCAAATACCTTCTTCCAGAGTATCACACTTTTACCAACTAAATTCCACCAGTGTTCTTTTAGATGCAATTTACATTCCAAGGCGACTAATTTTGGCACACCACAATTATTACTATTATAAATTCACTCTTTAAAGAGTGACTACAGAGTCATGACGTCCTCACCTTCCGATTTAGGCAGGTCCTAACCGAACTTTAGTGTTTCGGGAGGTAGATGTTTCGGATTCGGCGGGAAGTTACGGTGGACCTTACGGTCGAATCCACCCTGCTAGGGCGGATCACTGCCGTACTGTTTGAGGGTCAAAATCAGAATCCTCCTGCGCTAGTTCAGATCGTGGTATGTGTTGTGAGGAGGAATGGAAAGCAGTCGCCTCCTAGAGAGAAGTAAGGTGGCTGAAACCGTGAGAAAGAGGACATCCTTAGGCCCCTCTCATCACCACTAGGACACTTCCCAGGTGTCGTGAGATGGCGTTTATCGATCACCATTGATAATTTTTTGGTTTTTATATTACGCGTTTATTTAGGCAGAAATTTTCTGGTGCGGTATTTGACTGACACCCTAATACACAAAATGAATGTTTTTCGTTGGTGAGAATAATAAACGAATTCTTGTGTGGGGGTATTTTCACATAGTCGACTTCACATGTTGATGATCTCGCAGTCTGTAAACTCTCGATTTTTATGGGTAGAGTTTGCAGAGCTGTAAAAAAAACCCACATTGTTCCTTCGGATGCCCTTTACGAACAATTTTGTATCCCAAATAGCCATTGAAGCCCGTTAGGGCCGATCGCTTATGATATCTCTTTGAGGCGCGCGTGGAATAGAACGCAACGTCCGTCGACTCAGACCAGTCTTTATTCGACAACAAACTACCCATAGTGCACCGTCTAAAACTCCGCGCCAACGGTAGCATGGAATCGCCCTGCGACTCGTAATGCCAAGGGCATCATCTGTGCACTTTCTGCCACCTTCTTCGCTTTATTTGCGGAAGGAAGTGAGGACTGCTTTCCATATCTTGTCTCTCTGTACCAGAACCGGACGCGAGAGGTCGTTACCGCAGACTACCTCCACCCGGAGTCCTGGAACGCAGGGCGAAGAAGGAACATACAAAGCTGTGGATTTTAGTCAGTGAAAGTCTGACACCCCCTTCTACTCCTCCCTAGAGTGGAAGAAATCATATGAAATGTAAATCATCTTTAGTTCGAATTTTTTTGTGTGTATTTTGAAAACGGGGTGCAACTTCGCAGTTGTAAATTTTGTCTTCATGGGTTTTTTTTGTTAAACAAAAATAATAAATATTTTTTAGTAATATTTTTATTATGACTACTTATGTAAAAAAAAATTGTGAGAATGCAAAAACATGTGACAAAAATGTTACAGAAATAAAAAAAGCTTTTTCTAAAACACCTGGGATTCGAACCACCAACGTGTTACGTGACAATCTAGCCATGACAGCAACAGCACTGCACTGCGATCTACGATGAAAATGGAACAAAATAGACTAGTCCAGTCAAAATAGACATTCTAGTTTGCATTAATTCCCAACAAGCTGGATTTTTGTGCAGGCCTTAAATACGTCATTACGAATGATATGTCAAAAGTCCCCATCGATCCCGCTTGTGCGTTGTTTTTTATTCGGGGTCAAAGGTCACAAATTAGCATTTTTTGCGTATATCTCTGAAACAACGAGAGCTATCGAAAAATGGTTCAGGCAAAGTTTGAAGATCGTAAAATTGCCTACAAAAAAGATCTAAGACTTTTTGTTCTACGATGCACTGTTCTCGAATTATGGCTATTTTAAACATAGAAAATACGAATATGCACTCATGCTAAGGGATGATGGGTTCGATGAATATTTGAAGGACAAACCATCTATAACGATACATAAGCAGTGTCGTAAAGCATACACCCGGAAGAGTAGCATCGCTGCAGCTAAAAGACAGCGTGAGGCGGAGATAGCTACCACATCTGGGATTAGTCTTCCTCGTACTAGCACGTGGTAATGAATCGTCTTTTTGACGAAATACTGTTTGTTCTGTGGCAATGAAGCAGATAAAACGGCTGAAATAAAAAAAAGCGCAGCATCTTCGACCAAGAGTGTCCTAAACTTTCAACCCTTGACTTCAAGAAAACCATCTTTAAGGAAGCTCAGACTCGTTCTCATGAGCTAGCAAGTAGTGTCATTGCTAGATCGTAAAATTGTCTACAAAAAAGATGTGGACACTTTTCTTCTATAAAGCATCGCTTTCGAGATATCGTGACTTTAGACCGCAGGAAAGTCGTATTTTAAGTGTAACAATCACTGTAGTACTTAGCCTCAGCAGCAACTAAGTCATATTCATACTGAATGCGGGCAATGACACTACTTGCTAGCTCATGAGAACGAGTCTGAGCTTCCTTAAAGATGGTTTTCTTGAAGTCAAGGGTTGAAAGTTTAGGACACTCTTGGTCGAAGATGCTGCGCTTTTTTTTATTTCAGCCGTTTTATCTGCTTCATTGCCACAGAACAAACAGTATTTCGTCAAAAAGACGATTCATTACCTCGTGCTAGTACGAGGAGGACTAATCCCAGATGTGGTAGCTATCTTCGCCTCACGCTGTCTTTTAGCTGCAGCGATGCTGCTCTTCCGGGTGTATGCTTTACGACACTGCTTATGTATCGTTACAGATGGTTTGTCCTTCAAATATTCATCGAACCCATCATCCCTTAGCATGAGTGCATATTCGTATTTTCTATGTTTAAAATAGCCATAATTCGAGAACAGTGCATCGTAGAAGAAAAAGTCTTAGATCTTTTTTGTAGTCAATTTTACAATCTTCAAACTTTGCCTGAACCATTTTTCGATAGCTCTCGTTGTTTCAGAGATATACGCAAAAAACGCTAATTTGTGACCTTTGACCTCGAATAAAAAACAACGCACAAGCGGGATCGATGGGGACTTTTGACATATCATTCGTAATGACGTATTTAAGGCCTGCACAAAAATCCAGCTTGTTGGGAATTAATGCAAACTTGAATAATAATTTAGTCTATTTTGACTGGACTAAGACGTTCTCATATAAATGTCATAATTGACTGCCGAGCTCTTCGTCGATGATAGCGTGATGATTTTCATTTCAGTAGATAAATATGCAGCTAAATGGAATAATGTTACATTGTAATATTTGAATTTCGTGGACGCTTGGATTTTATATGTTTTGATTAGTTCTTATAAAATATTAGGAAAATATCAAATAGGAATGTTGATTTTCTTATGAAAAAATGGTAAAAGTCAACAAATTTTTCACAAGAAAACAATTTTTTTTGCTTTTGAAGTTATAAAAAAATGATTTATGAGAAAGGTTCTTACATTTTGCAGATGAAAAAGGTTAAATCATCAAAACCTAGCTATCTTCTTTAAAGTTAGCTTGCATTTACGTCTAAGAAAAAATCTATTCTTGGTTTATACACCCCATGAAAATGTACTTTGAAAAAACTGTGTGGGTCGTATATCCATTTTTGGTAACCATAAGGGTCACATTTAATGTCGTAACAACCCATATATGTATTTTTTTTAAAATTATAAACCATTTATAATCATAGATCAATTGAATTCTTACTAATAAATAATCCTGTTCATAGAATTAGTAGGAACTCAATTATTATTATTCTTATACCCATAATGGTCGATTCAAATAAATTAAATCTACCTGAAATATGAATTCAACATTTATTAAGTACTAGCTTTTGCCCGCGACTTCGTTCGCGTGGAATAGTGACTTCCGGCAGATTTTACGGCTTTAACGATTAACGGCTTTAATGACATTCCGTCCTAAATAGGTTACTTGTAACCGTGTGCCGTTACATAGCCTTGGTGGATCTAGGTTTCTCATAAACATCACAGGAACTCCAACTTTCAGCCTCAACTTGTGAGAAGGCACTCCTGATAACTCTAAGGAGTTGAGAAACTCTGTTGGGTAAGATGTCACTTGCTCGGCATCCACGACGTTTTCTACTGATAGATACTCGATGACATCTCCCTCTACGTCAGACATAATTTGGTAATTTATCCGGCCTACTATTTCATTTGTTGGCGCCAATATCACCCTTTCGAATAACCATTCCTGATTTTCGATATTAGCACGTAAATCCGGATAGACACTATTTTTTAAATTGTATGTGCTATCCAAAATTTGGCATAATTCGCTGCTCAGCGTGATCATACTCTCGGAGTCGGTAGGCATGCGATCCTCGCCGATCTTCTGAAGAGCAGCAGCATACTGCCCGGCTTGACAATCATTATGGAATAATACTCGCATATTCGTCGACAGTGAAACCTTTTTCACATGTGTCTATAGCACAGATGCTTTTAAACAGGCATTGATTTCATCTGCCAGTGTGCCCCTTGCTATAACCGGCAGGGTCTGCCGGAAGTCAGCGGCCAATAGAACCACCATTCTTCCCATAATACCTTGATTGTTTTTAATGTCTTTCATCGTGCGATGAAGTGCTTCGATTGTTATTTTTTTACGGGTCATCGTACGTTCATCCCAAACTAAAAGTTGTATTATATTATGTTTTCATACCTTTTTACTATTTATTTACATTTTTCCGATGAATTTTCAGTACTGAATTGATGCCGAATCTTGACCAATAGATGCGCCGATATGATGATGATACGATGCGCTGTATGTCCGGAATAAATTTTATTTTTTATCTTACTTTTTATTTTATTTTTTGTAATAAAAACTATCCTATGTCCATTCTCAAGTTCCAAACTATGTCTGTACCAAATTTCATACAAATCGGTTCAGTAGTTTAGGCGTGAAGCAAAGACAGACAGACAGACAGACAGAGTTACTTTCGCATTTATAATATTAGTTTGGATTATAATACCTTCTAATCAATGGTATCTGTCCGGTATCTGTCTATCGCGCTCGTTCTTCTGCTTGTCGCTGCGCGCGGCTTGCATTTGCCATTTATCAACTGGTATTCAAAACTGGGCCAATGGCTTTACCATTCTTCATTCATTTTACTGCTATTCTGACTTCATCCATACTAACCGTTCTCACTAACCCCACATTTTCTGGTTTACTTTCTAAAATCCCACTCCAATCATTTTCCACATTCATTAGTCTTTCAAAATATTCCTTCCACCTCTCTTGATTTTTAAATTATCCTATAGAACCATTCCAGGGTTCATTCTTTACACATTTTACTTGACAAAAATCCTAAAGTAAAGTGCTACTTGCAATGAACATGGTTTATACACCAACGTTGCGAACTGTCTTTGGATTTACGACGTCGAATTTAACCTGTGTTTAGGTAATTCATTTAACACTTTAGGGCGTATAAACTATTTACAAACAATGAGTGTTTTTACACCCTGAGTTAATATAAATTATAGTCATTACGTCATAACAAAATTACAAAAAAAAAATCGGCTTTTACATTGAAAATGTACCTTTTTTAAGAGGCTATGACCGAAAAATTCTGGGTCGTATTAACCATTTTTGAGCGAATTTCTACATTTCGTACATACAGATCGATAGAGAAAAAAATTCTGAGAAAAATGGTAAGTATATACGAGTATAACTCAATTTGGTATCGATATGTATAGATAATTCAAAACGTGAAGCAGCTCATGGCTAGATAATAACATCCGCACGGGTCGATCTTTAAGGTTAAAAAACGCTTGCCAAGGTTGGTCTGTGGATGGGTGACCATCTAAATATACCGAGTTTCCTTCGTGCCTCGAAAAGCACGTTAAGCCGTAGGTCCCGGCTGTCATTAGTAGATCTTTGGCAGTCGTTACAAATAGTCAGAAGCCAGTAAATCTGACTCCAATCTTGCCATGTGTTACCCCAGTAAATGGGTTGCGGAGGTCTGGTAGGCAACCGCTCCTCGTAAAATACTGGTATTCAGCTAAAGCCAGCTTGACTGGAAGCCGACCCCAATATAGTTGGGAAAAAGTGAGTAGATGATGATGTATTTAGTTCACAATGTGAGCGTGCTGAATGGCTAATGTCACCCCTATAGAGACAGGTGCCAACAGACCCAATGACGGCAAACAACTCGCTTAGGTTGCACAGCTGTCGTGGAGAGCTAGGGATCCGTGCGGATTGTGGGTAAAAAGAAACCCTTGGGTAATTTGCACCCTTTCTGTCATTCTGGCCTGTCTCCACTCCTCCCATGTGTCGCGGGCGCGGCTTCCTCTGTCTAGTTCTGGCGACAACTGTCTAGTTCACTAAATACGTACTAATATGTAGCTGCGTCCGGTTAGACTGCAAGCCTCGGGCTCGGCTTCCACTCTAGCGGTACGCAAGTTGCAGCTCGGAACAACGAGGCAGATTGATCTTCGAAGCGACACACTGAACACTGACACAGAAGGTATTTGCGTTTTGAACCTAGATCTACTTGTTAGCTAGTGTTTAGGTCGAGCACTCCAGAGGGACCGGATAGGGTCCTCCTCATTACCGGCTGACCGGGAAGAAGTCCAGTCCAGGACGAGACGAGGAATATGACGGAACCCAAGCGATACCGACCGGCACTTGCCCGTTGCCCTCCCTTCTTGCTATTATTTATCATGCGCCTATGCATTTTCTTTGTTTCTTGACAAATGCTAATAATGTAATGTTTATCAATAACGTCGATATTATTTTATTTTGCACTTGAATCCACATTGAAATAGTGTATCGTAGACGTGTGACGAATCAGTGAGTATTGTCGGCGGGTACTTAAGCCCAGCGCCGCCGTCGCTGCTACATTGCACATTCTGCAGCCGCTCCAACCACAGGAATAAACATGAAGTCTTTGCTCGCTGTCGTTATACTGGTAAGCTTGAATTGGTTTTTAAATGCCCTATTTGTAGTTTATTGGTATTGTGTAGTTGTCTTCAATCGGTGCTGGGTGCGTTAGGTCGCGCCGCTGTGCTCGCCATTCTCCCCTGTCTCGGGGCTCCCGCATCCAAGCGATTGCTGCTATTGCACATGGTCTGTTCGCCTGGCGCGAGACCTGTGCAGGTGTCCGCTTTCCGTTTCGTTGCGGCGGTCGTGTCCGAGGCTCGCGTGGAACTACGCGCCGTCGACGACTTGGGCTCGGTACCAGACGGCCGGACGACGAGCTACCCGTCGCTTGATTGTCTCCTGTGGCTGTGGCTGGGCGTGAAGGCGTGCGCTCACTTACTAACCGCACACGGCGCCCAACTCGGATGTAGACAGCTTATTATACACTTACCAGATATTTTCTCATCATTATAGCTGCTAAAAGCATCAACTAAATCTTCACCTAATCCATCATCTGCCTAGCCTTTTCCCAACTATATTGGGGTCAGCTTCCAGTCAAGCCGGATTTAGCTGAATACCAGTATTTTACGAGGAGCGGCTGCCTACCAGACCTCCACAACCCATTACCTAGGGTAATACGGTACTTCATGGCACGACCGGAGTCAGATTTACTGGCTTCTGACTATCCGTAACGACTGCCAAAGATCTACAAATGACAGCCGGGACCTACGGCTCAACGTGCTTTCCGAGGCACGGAGGAAACTCGTTATGTTAAGATGGTCACCCATCCACAGACCAACATTGGCAAGCGTTGCTTAACCTTGAAGATCGACCTGTGCAGCTGTTATTATGTAGCCACGAGCTTCTTCACCTAATTGATGGCTTAAAATGTCAAATTCTTTTTTGTCGTATGCTTCATCAATTTTGTATTGTTTATTAAAAATTTTGTATTGTTTATTTATTAACGTAACCCACTATTACTACTATGACTAAACGCCAAAAATAATTGTGATATTTAGTCGCTTTTCAATTTACTTGGGAACTATCCGAAATTATAACACAACTATTATATCTACGGTAAATGCAGGAAGAAATCACACACGTACGTGTCCAATTGCAAACCTCCACTTTTCAAGTCGGTCTATTTAAAATGTAATATGACATTTTAAATAGACCGCAAAAGCAAAAGAAAAAGAAGAAGATGACAGCAAAAGTTAGATACAATCGGCGACTGATTGGCGAAGTGGCGTTCTCGTACATGTAGCTTTCAGAGATTTTATATTTTGTTTCTAGGCTCGCCAAACATTGCCGCTGCCTACCTATAATATCGAATATTTGCAGGTCGTGGCGTACGCGCTGGTGGTGATGGATCCAGGCGTGCGTGCTGCAGTTGCAACGCTGGACACGGGTAATCTAAACGTAACTACGCCCGCGTCGCCGTCGCTATAAAGCTGTCTCCCATCGAGCCACGGTGGAAGCTAACAATAAATAATAAACGTATGTGTGAAATATATTTCGAGTTTTATTCGTTGCCGTCAAACCAGCCGCGCGACCAGCTTACACAACCCATTGTACCCTTTATATAAAAGATGGCCTTATTTCAATCCCACTTCTGAACTGTGATACGAGGTCTGGTGGGAAATCAAACGAAGTAACATCATTCAGGTTTCATATATCTAGCGTGAATTTGTACAAAATAAAAGTCCATAAAATTATGCGTACATAGGGGGCCTAGGAACCTATCTACTACTTTAGGTACCTAGCATGTTATTGCTCGATAGATTTACAAATACTTGTCAGCTTTGATAAAAGCCGTTTGTTGTCAACTCTGTTTGAGCAAACAATCTCGATTTACTTCGCATTATTTATATGAATTGAAGAAAATACTTTTTGTAGTCTAATTTATAATGTCTTTCCCTGTAATTAGCATTATTATTTTTTGACACAACCTGTTGGATAATGCCCTGTTATCTGTCATGTAACCTGCACTTAAAGCAAGTCATTATCTCCTAGGGATATACTTATTGCAGTATGAGCGACAGCCCACAGGCAACAGTCCTTGCACGCATGCACGATTTGCGCGTGGAGATGCAACGCCGGGGCGAAACTCCGCTGCCGCGACAAGTCGCGGCATGGCGGACAGAGTTCCGGCGGGATCTTAGGGTGGCATGGCGACTGCGACTGTCGCAACCCAGTGCTGGGCACGCCGTCATTGAGGCGGTTAGGCCCCTCTTTGAGGAGCGGTTGGAAAGGGGTCACGGCGTCCTCTCTTTCCGTGTGACGCAGGTCCTCACCGGACACGGTAAGTTCGGGAGGTTCCTGCATCGAATCAAGCAGGAGAGGACGCCCGGGTGTCGCCACTGTGTGGACCGCCCGGAGGACACGGTGGAGCACACGGTAGAAGTGTGCCCCGCTTGGGCGGAGCACCGCCGTGTCCTCGTGGAGACTATCGGGAGCGGCGACCTCTCGCGCCGGACCCTGGTTCAGGCCATGGTCCGGAGCGAGGAGGGTTGGCATGCGGTCGCCTCCTTCTGCGAAGCAGTGATGCTCGTGAAGGAGGCTGCTGACCGCGAGCGCGTGAGGGAACGGTCCTCACGCCGCCGCCGCCGAGATCCCGATCCCGATTTCCGACCACCGTAGGCGCGGGTTCGCGGACGGCGAGCACTGGGTAGCTCGCTGTCCGGCAGTCTGGAAATAATCTGTACCGAGCCCAGTCGTCAACGGCGCGTTCTGTTCCACGCGCGCCTCAAGGAGATGTCAGCAAACTGTAGGGGCCCGGTAGGGCCGAAGCCTCTGGGGGGAACATGTGGTACTCCTAACGGTTGATACCGAGTCCCCCCCAGAACGAAGGCAACGAAGGAACGGGGTAGGGGTTTAGTCAGTAAGAGTCTGACACGCCCTCCCGCTCCGCCCAAGAGCGGGGGAAGTCATTCTGATGATTCCCCTAGCAGAAAAAAAAAAAAAAGTCCCACTAAGTAGACACGGTAAGTTCGGGAGGTCCCTGCATCGGATCGAAGAGGAAAGGACGCCCGGGTATCACCACTGTGTGGACCGCCCGGAGAACACGGTGGAGCACACGGTAGAGGTGTGCCCTGCTTGGGCGGAGCACCGCCGTGTCCTTGTAGAGGCTATCGGCGGTGGCGACCTCTCGCTCCGGGCCCTGGTACAGGCCGTGGTCCGGAGCGAAAAGGGGTGGTGGGCGGTCGCCTCCGAAGGAGGCTGCCGAACGCGAGCGCGTGAGGGCACGGCCCTCACGCCACCGCCGCCGCGCCGGCGAGATCCCGATCCCGATTTCCGACCACCGTAGGCGCGGGCTCACGCCGTCCGGCAGTCTGGTAATAACCTGGACCCAGCCTAGTCGTCAACGGCGCGTTCTGTTCCACGCGCGCCTCAAGGAGTGTCATGTCAGCAAACTGTAGGGGCCCGGTAGGGCCTCTGGGGAACACGGAAAATCCGAAAGGTGCTCACCGTGTCCCCCAGATCGAAGGAACGAAGGGGCACGGGGTGGGGTTTAGTCAGTAAGAGTCTGATACGCCCTCCCGCTCCGCTCAAGAGCGGGAGAAATCATCTTGATGATTCTCCTTCCAAAAAAAAGCACCACTAAGTAAGTGTAAATAGCACTTGCTTATGTAGAATGAAAAAAAGTGCATAAAGTAGTTTTTAGTTGTCAAAATATATGAATGGTCAGCACAAAGTGGATCCTGGAGTCAATAGAAGGTTTAGTATTTGCCTCTTTTTTATTTGAGGTAGTTATCCAGCTCTAGGTGGAGCGAGTGGTCTTTTGCAGACTAAATTCCTCCATGTTCCTTCAGTTGCCATTTACGTATCAGGGCCACTAACTTTTGCACGCCTCAGTTAAGTATTAGGTATTTCGGTATATTCTCTCTTTAAAGAGTAAATACAGAGGCGTCATGGCGTTCTCACTTTCAGCATTACGCAAGTGCTAACCGAACATGAGTATTTCGGGAGGTGGATATTTTGGATTCGGCGGGAAGAAAAGTCCAGGTGTCACCATTCTGCGGAACGCCCAGAAAACACGGCAGACGTTACAGTCGAAGTCTACTCCGCTAGGCGGAGCACCGCCATACTGTTTTGGCGTCAGAATCAGAATCCTACTGCCCTAGTTTGGGTCAATGTATGGGGCAAGACCTCCTCTTGCCCTGCCAATGGAATAGACCTCCATAACAATACCGTGAGAAAGACATCCTTAAGCCTCCTATTGTCGTTTAGACATTTCTTAGGTGTCATTAGTCACAAAGCGATTCCCGAAGTTTTTAGTTATTTAAATTATCCGTTTATTTAGGCAGATTTTTTGTACTTGGGGTGATATTTGACTGACGCCTTAATATATCATACGGTGTTTTTCTTCAGCGGGTACTAACTACTTTACCAATAGAGTTAACTTTGCAATTTATGAATTAAATTAACTCTTGAGAGTACAGATATTTACTTATTAAGTATTAAAATCTTGCTCTTGCTAGCCTTTGCCCAACTATATTGGGGTCGGCTTCCAGTCAAGCCGGATTTAGCTGAATACCAGTATTTTACGAGGAGCGGCTGCCTACCAGACCTCCACAACCCATTAACTAGGGTAACACGGTACTTCATGGCAAGACTGGAGTCAGATTTACTGGCTTCTGACTATCCGTAACGACTGCCAAAGATCTACAAATGTACCGGTACCTATCCATTAATTTAAATATCAAATCAAAATAATGGTTACTTTACGAGGAGATGCATGTTAAAAATAATTACTTCTCATTTCTGTGGGTTCGTTGTGACCCTTTAATTAAATATTATGTTACATAAATAAAAAATATAAATTTACCATTTTGGAGTCAAGGTTACATGTGTATAGAAATTTAATGTAATTTTTATTAGTTGGTATTTCTATTGGATAAAGAGAAGATAGCTCCCAAAAACTGCACTAAAAAGGCTACCGCTGCGTTTGGCTCGGGGACGCGCCTTAACCTGCATTAAAAAAAAATTACCTTTTTACCTAGACGACTGAATCAATCTTGTGATGGCGATATTTAACGACGTGTCGGCGGGCGGAGCTGCGGGCGGCGCTGCTACATTATGTATATAATTACCTTACAATATTACCTTTGGTTTTCTGCTGACGTAGGTTCTGATACGAAAACAAGATTACCGAAATCACTTCCAAGACGCCTATAAATACTTTGTTAAGGAAGTAGATATTGTACAACTGTTTACTGACTAAAACCCACTCCTATGTTCCTTCTTTGCCTTTGTTCCAAGGTACCGGGGTCCACTGACACTTAACCCCCCACTTAACCACTTGACCCCAGCAGGCTTCGAGCCTGCGGCTTCTACGATTTGCTGACATCTCCTTGAGATGACTGTGCACAACAAGTGATGACTCGGTTCGATTCGATTTCGGTTATGACTTCAAAGACTTTTTCTTAGAATCAGGTAGGTATTGAATTACTTCGTATAACTATACAATCAAAGTATGATTGTATCTAATCAAAGATGGACAGTACTCTACATAGTAGATAGTAATCTACGGGCAAAATACCGGCTGAACCTTTGTTATGCAGTAAAAAGAAACAATTGATAGAGATCGCTAGATTAACAGAAGATATAGGTAAAGGCGCTCATCTCTCGGAGGCAGTGGACGTGGGCGGCCGGCGGCAGTGGACTTGTAAGTGGGGGTAATTACCACTGGGCCACCACTGCTCTCTCTGTACAGTGTTTGCGCATAACTTAGCTAGGACTAGGACGCCAGAAATAGACTTTACCTCACTTTTTTAAATAAACATTATTATTTTATATGTTATTGTATCTCGCAGGGCCCTGGGATCCTGGACCTTTGGGACGCGTACGAGATACCGAAGACAACTGACAGAGTCTGAGGCCCCTTACACACTTTTCATGCAACGTGTTACTACCCGGCAACCACCCTTGGTTAGTGGGAAACTGCGCTCCAGGGGCGTAGCTACCGCCGTATCTGCCGTATCAATTATACGGGGCCCCCGGGCCACGGGGGCCCCCAAAGTGTGTAAGGAAAAAAAATAAAAACTTTCTAATTTATTTTATTTTACAAATAATGACAAAATTAAAAAAAGGAAAAAAAATAAAAGAAGCCAAGGAGAGTGAATATTTAAAACTTGATTTTTATTTGTAAAATGTTTAAATTATGTTATAATAAATAGGTAAATATTTCTTTTCACAATATTTTTTTTTTTCTTTTGTGAAAAATCTTTATTCCCATATTAGGGCCTCCAAACAATTTTTTTATACGGGGCCCCGACAAGGCACGCTACGCCACTGCTGCGCTCCATCACCGAATGACTACCTTTTTTTCTTTATTGCATCAGAAAGCGAAGTTTTTTTTAGTATTTTACTAAAATAAACTAAATCTTAATTCTTTCCGAACGCATGTCAAACTGGTTCGTGCTTTACAATAAAATGAAGCTACTCCTATGACTCTTCCAATAGCATTTGGCCCTGTTGGTACTGGTCTGGATCAAAGAAAAGATGGATGGATTGTGTGACAAGTGATATGGAAGAAAAGGAAGTGAGTGATAGCGTGACGAGGGACAGGACAGAATGGAAGAAAAAACCGGCCAAGAGCTTGTCGGGCCACGCTCAGTGTAGGGTTCCGTAGTTTCCCGTCCGTCACAACAAGTGTCCCCAGCTTTTCAAAAAATGTTCGTCCCATCAAGTTGAAAATAACTTTCCTAGAAAGTTTTTATAAAGCTCTACTTTCCAAATTTTTTTTATTTTCTAAACATATTATGGTTCAAAAGTTAGAGGGGGGGGGGGCACATATTGTTTTTTACTTTTGGAGCGTTATTTCCGAAATTATTGATATAATCAAAAAATGATGTTAGTAAACCCCTATTCATTTTTGAATACCTATCCAACAATGTATCACACGTTAGGGTTGAAATAAAAAAAAAATCACTTTCCACTTTACATGTGGGGGACTACCCTAATATAGTACATTATGATACAAGTGTGTAATGTGGGTCATTATCGTCGCGGTGGTATTAAGACCCGAGCCATGGCTCGGGTCTTAAGAGAACCAAGAACGATAATGACCCACATTACACACTTGTATCATACGACGTTTTTCGACACACTTGTGAAGAAAATACATTAAAAATTAACTTTATTTAGTAGGTATATGAAAAGTTTGTCTAAATAAACAGTTCGTAAATGTGCAGTCAGTAAAGTTATAATTAACTATTTTGACTGTATAGTGGTCCCATGACATAGATTTTCTTGCGTACAGCACAAATCATTTTCCTCATAAATATTTATAAAATCTGTATTTTATTTTTAAATATGGCGGCTAAAAAATTGACTTTTCTTAAACACGCGCATGCGTGAAAAATGGCGGCCATAGACTAGCTACTCTAGCTGTTGGTTTAGAAAAAATAAGAATGAGGTTGCATATAAACAGAAAATACAAATTTGATAAAAGATTTCATTAATTAAATATGTAAAATTTTAAATAGTTTATTTAAACACGAAATTGCATGAAATAAGTAAGTAAAACACTAATTTATGCTATTGAACGCAGTAACTTTTATTCTTTTTTGTCTTAAAACTCTTTTTGACAAAAAAGAGGTTAAACAAAAAGGTTCTAACTACATTACCGCACATGTGCCTAATAGTAATCAAAATGTCACAGTTTGGTAACGAGCCCCTTTATATACCTAAGTGCAGTGCAATAACAGCCACTTTATGAGCAAGTGTGTCGAAAAAACATTTTTTAACACAGTTGCTCGTAAAGCTGATGTAATTCCACCGGTTTTAAATATGTAAAGCGGGTCATAAAAAACACGTGTGTTATCAAAGCAAATAGTTAAGTTATAGTCCATACAAATTCCATAACAGCATTATTTGCCATTTCGCGCGCGGCGATTAGTTCGAAATTTGAATAGCAAATTCAAATTTCGAAGTAATCGCCGCGCGGCGCCAGTCAGTAGGCAGCGATTTCACAGACAGATTCAGTTTATAAAAAAAAAAAATTCGACACACAAATTAAAAATCAACTTTATTTAGTAGGTATACGAAAAGTTTATCTAAAGAAACAGTTCGTAAATGTGCAGTCAGTAAAGTTATAATTAACTATTTTGACTGTATAGTGGTCCCATGACATAGATTTTCTTGCGTACAGCACAAATCATTTTCCTCATAAATAGTTTTTGTAGACATATTTATAAAATCGGCATTTTATTTTTAAATATGGCGGCAAAAAAATGACTTTTCTTAAACGCGCGCATGCGCGAAAAATGGCGGTCATAGACTAGCTATAGCTAGAGTAGCTAGTCTATGACCGCCATTTTGAAAAAATATATTGGTTTAGAAAAAATATGAATGAGGTTGCATATAAACAGAAAATACAAATTTGATAAAAGATTTAATTAGTTAAATATGTAAAGTTTTAAATAGTTTATTTAAACACGAAATTGCATGAAATAAGTGAGTAAAAAAAAAACAGTTTATTCGGTAATTTAAAAACTTGGCTGCATGGTCTCTAACGTCTTTGCCAACATTTTCACGCAGCTATGGCAGAAAATAATCCTCGCGCCATTTTCTCAAATTTTCTTTTCTTTGTACTTGTATTGTGAAAATATAAATATGACAACTTTCAATAATGAAGAAGAGCCATATATTACTTCAACTCCACCGGATATACTAACAGAAGCGCGAACCGCATGCGACAGCTTGCTGCCGTCAATATCCAAAGACAGTATCATTTTAATAATTGTAATTTCACTAACTGTTTCAATAATTAAAAATTAACAAAATTGTTTTTTTTTTCTGTTTCCTCGCAAATGTGTTAAAAAACGTCGTACAATATACGTGCGTATTGGTTATAACATGCTCGGCTCAGTTACGCCCTCGCCTTCGGCTCGGGCTGAAATTCCGCCTCGCATGTTATAACCATCATTACGCACTAATATCGTAATGTACTATTTTTCCAATTTTTATTTTACCACTTTGTCGGCGTGATTGACATAGGTTCATATTGGTACCAAATTTCAGCTTTCTAGTGCTAACGGTCACAGAGATTAAACGAGGACGGACGGACAGACATGGCGAAACTATGAGGGTTCCGTTTTTGCTATTTGGCAAAAAAAAACCCTAAAAACGTGTTGCGCCGACTCCGAATAAAAGGGGACAAGGGTAGGAAGATGATGTATACAGGTCTGGAACCAAACCGCACATTATCTTTGACACAGCTGTTCGCAGAGACACCGGTAGTGCACTCGAGTCAGCCAAACTGAATGTGATAGGATACACTCGCACGGTGCTGACCACCGATGTGCGTCATCATCCCGCGGCGTTTAGAAAGTTCTTTGTATTTGGTTGGTTGGGGAAAAATGATCATTGATTTAAAAGAAATAAACGTCCGCCTTACAAACCCAAGGTTGAAGATATTGTAAATATTTCGACTGGCCTGCTGATCTAGTGGTTAGTGGCCCTGACTGCTACGCCGGAGGTCGTAGGTACGATTCCCACCCAGGACAAATGTTTGTGTGATGAGCACGATCATTTGTTCTGTGTCTGGATGTAATTTATCTATCTATATACAACGTGTAACTTTAAATGCGCAAAACCTCAGACACCCCAAACGATTTTTAATCCAATTGACCTAATTCTGAGAGAAAAAAAAATATTAAAAGAAAATTGAAGGTTTTATGTGCTGTTTTAGTTTGTTTAAGATTCGTATTTACATCGAAATGAGTATGATTATTATCCCGTTTATGAGAAAATCTAAATAGGACGACAACCATTTGTGTTTGTTTACCTATTTACGCAGGTTTATGTACGTGATGACTTGATTTGTTAATAAATAGACAAAGCAAAATTTTTAATTAATTTTTTTTGAAAAATGTGACCTGTATTAAAAAGTGATTTTATTGCTTCTGCTCGTTATTCTGAACAAACTAATTTCAGGTTTTGCACATTTGACGTTACACGTTGTATATAAAAATGAAACCAGTTTTCCGTTGTCACGACATAACATGAAAACGGCTGGACCGATTTGGCTGATTTTTTTTTAAATGTTCCTTGAAGTTCAATGATGGTTTTTACGGAGAAAAATTAAAAAAAAAAGTTAGGTAAAGTAGGGTAGGTAGGGTAGTGTAGGGTAGTGTAGGGTAGTGTAGGGTAGTGTAGGGTAGTGTAGTGTAGGGTAGTGTAGTGTAGTGTAGGGTAGTGTAGTGTAGGGTAGGTAGGGAAGGTAGGGTAGGGTAGCGTAAGATATATAGGGTAGTCATTTGACGGGAGCGAAGCCGTGGGTAAAAGCTAGTACTAATATAATAAAGAGGTAAAGTTTGTTTTTTTGTTTGTATGGGATAATCTCTGAAGATCCTGGTTCGATTGCATAAATGTATATATTGATAGAAAGCTGCTTTCTTCCTGAGTGCTATAGATAGGCTATATTTTAAGTAAAAAAAAGATATTACTTAGTTAGTACTTACTTAGTTTCAAGGCAAAAGCTAGTCTATAATATGTATGTTGTTAGAAATATATAGGTAAGTATAAAGTAAGTATATAATTATGTTTATCAATTGTCTAGTACCCATGACACAAGCTCTGCTTAACTATGGGCCAGAAGGCGTTGTGTGAAAAAGTTGTGGAATATATTCAATAATTGTAATTGAGTAGTTGGTGGGCTACTGCGGCCTGCGTGGTTTCCGAGAGCAGCGTACCTCGACCAGCTCTTTACTACGGCGGCGAGTTCCTCCGGGATCAGGTCGCCTGTTTCCTTCAGCTGTCAGGGCAGGAGGCTGATTGTTGGATCAGTTGGTACCAGGTTATACTATTAAACACTTTCTCTTTTTTTTATTAGTTTGTCATCTTCTCTTCTTCTTCTCGAATCGAAGGTAAACTTGTCAAATTTTTTGGGCCCAGTGGGTAGCTACGTTGATTGCAGCATCGGTGGCTCCCATTAAGTCCTCCAAAGTGCAGGTGCTCGGGCACTTGGGGCACTCCAAAAGGTGGCTCATGTTTTGAGTAGAAGCCCCGCACTCACATTGAATATCCGACTGGTCTATAAAACCCCATTTGGCCAAATTGTGCTTGCAGCGACCTACCTTTGTCACCATGGTAACTTTTTCTGTGTGTTTGCTCTTCATAGTTCTTAAATGGGGTATGAAACAAAGAATAAATACTTATTATGTTATTGCCTCCCAAGACACAAGTTTTTACCTATAGTCTTTTTTACAAAGCATGGGTTAGGTGACAGCCAGCAGGACGAAAATATGCATCTTTCAGAGAAGAGAAAAGGATAGATAGCTATATTGTATGAATCTGACAGCTGTCACCGAAACCATCCTAAATACATATAGTTTGGGAGACAGCAGGCTCTGTACTTTTCCTAAAAATCACTGTCATTGTTCCTAGTTGTAAAAGTGTTACACAACCACAAGGTTGTGTTCTAATAAATTATTATTTTCTTTATTCAACAAAATGACATACAAATTATATTTTTTTTAAATACTTACAAAAAAAAAACATTTAAAAATATAAAAAAATGATAGCCCACCGGTATCGGGAACAGGGTCCAAGATACCGGTGGTCAGGGCTTCAGGGAAAGGAACCTCCTGACAAATGATTATTCTACCTATTACAAACTAAACATTCACCTGTCCCCTCGGAAAGCAAATACACATACTAATCACAATATTACTGTGATTACTGATCACAATAATATTCTAAAGACGAAACTTCATACATGGTTCATGAACTTGAAACTTGCCACGAAGTGTAGTTACTCAGATACCCGCGAAACGAGACACAATAGTAAAACAATAACAGCGCGGTCTCATAGGACCGGTTGGGGATTCAAACGCTAACCGAAATTAATAATAGAAAGACATTATTGATTTTTCAAAACTACCCCAAGTTGATGATAGTAACCAATACAAAATCCCAATCCAAAATACCTATTGGTGCCGAATCGGGAATAGCTTATTTGCTATACTTTTATGAATACTCTCCAATATTTTACGGAATATTTTTTTTTTTTACCTTTTCCCGAGAAATAAGGTAAAAATAGATACATAACCATTTTGAACCAATAACCGGCAAAATAAAACAGCCTGCGCTGGAATAACTAAAACAACTTAAATGGGAAAACCTTATAGGACAGGTTAGTGCTCGGGCTCTACTATGACGTCTTCAAATCGATGTGATGGAGAGAGAGGGAGCTATACAAGACGGATAGCACTGTCCCTTTCACACAGCACATGACGTCATGAGCAGTCCGCCGCTCGCCCTAGAGCTTGCCGCGGTCCTTGTGCCTGCGCTGACCGTTGGCTTGAACTCGACTCGCGAGTTCTTCTATATAAATCTGAGCACAAGTCAGCTGTGCTCAGTTACACGGAACTCCTCAAAGACAGCCACCGGTGGTTACAGCTAACCACCGTCGGCAAGCACATCTATCTCTAATAACGTGTTAATCTATGCTAAGCTTTCCCTTGAAATCATTTTGTTGAATAGTGCAGTGAGTTTGACAGCAGTTTATTGACATTTAAATGGCAGTGATGGTTACAACGTGGGTGGTTTTGACAGTAATGGTGGCGGCCGTCGCTGGACTTGCAATTAATGGTAAGTTTCACCTATCAGATACCCGCAAAACGAGACACAATAGTAAGACAATGACAGCGCGGTCGCCGGTTACCGCTCGGGGATTCATGAATTAAAATTGTAGTAAATTAAAAAGTATCTCTTCAAAAACGCAGTTAAAAATATCATAAACTAACTGTTCTTCGCTATTTCACCCGCGTCTTTGGTTACTGCTCTACACCTATTGGGCGAAGCGAGATGTTACAAGAGACTATAGCATTTCTCAATAAATGGGCTGTCCAATATGAATTCAAATTTTTCATTTCGAAACAGTATTTCATAGATTACCGCCTTTAAACAAATAACGCACCTTTTCAGCTTTATAATTGAACTAGCGACCCGCCCCGGCTTCGCACGGGAGCAAAATTATCAGTGTTTCCCTACTATATTATATGTACTAGCTTCCGCCCGCGACTTCGTCCGCGATGATATATAGCCTTTAGCCTTCCTCGATAAATGGGCTATCTAACACTATAAGAATGTTTCAAATTGGACCTACTCTTCAGATTTTGTTTGGTTGTCATTGTTTGGTTGTTATGTGAATATGTATTTGCGGTCGGCGCAACCAGTATTCTTCCATTCGTCTGTATTGGTTGTATTTCAAGAGCGAGGTACTTGGGTTACGGTTTTTAATACAACTTGCAACCGGGAAATCCCATAGTAGGTAGTTACATTTATTATGGAGTATGAAGTTTGAAGTAAGTGCACCTTTAGATAACTTTAGGAGGCCACAGCTGTTTTTGAGTATCAAGTAACTACAGTTTATTCGGAAAAACGGAATCCTTATAGGACCACTTTGTTGACCATCTGTCTGTCTGTCAAGATCCTTTATCTCGGAAACGCGTGTAGGTATCGAATTGAAATTAAATATTATAGTCTCACGGTCCCCTGAAAGTGTGAAAAAATGAAACTTATAAGTTAACGAGAAAAAAGATACCTACTCGTACGACCTTTTTTCGGCCTAAAACCTATTTTTCTGCACTCTCAAGGGAATCAAAATTATTAAGGTACTTACCGTTGACCTACAACCCTAAAAGGCATGAAGTAAGGTCTGCTAGGATAAATATAGGAATAAATTAGCTACTCGCTTGCCCAGTTTTTATAATACTAACAATAATAATTCCAGTATGGATGGTGCTTTCACAAATATTTGAACTCAGATAAACCAGACACCTAGACACCAGACCCGAAACAACTATTTTGTTTCTTGCGGGAATCGAACCTGCGACACGCGGTGCAGCAGCCAATGACTCAACTTTGTTGATGTAGTTTTTTACAACCGTGTTGTAAAAAAAAAACTAAACTGTATAAATGTGTGCCATATTGGTCTACTAAGACACAAACGCCTTGAAAAATATCAACATCTTTTTATATTAAAATATTTTGTTACAACAAGCGTTTTACATATTTTTGCCTTACGGAACATCTAATAATGACGTGTGGAATGGAAAACCGAGTAACAATATTTCTGGTTCTCTAACTAGACCAGCATACAGTCAGCCACTATTTGTTTCACTACATAGTATAAAACAAAGTCGCTTTCCCTGTCCCTATATCCCTAAGTATGCTTAATTACTCAGATACCCGCGAAACGAGACACAATAGTAAAACAATAACAGCGCGGTCTCATAGGACCGGTTGGGGATTCAAACGTTAAATCTTTAAAACTACTACTACTTAACTAAACTACGCAACGGATTTTGATACGGTTTTTTTTTTAATAGATAGAGATGATGCAAAAAGAAGGCTTATATACATGCATCATGTAGTTATTTTGCATCCGTGCGAAGCCGGGGCGGGTCGCTAGTATTCTATAACACCAAATCAATTTTTTACAACTTCACACCTTTATTTCTGGAAGCAGAGGCGTAGCGTAGGTTTATTTAGACGTGGGCTAACTGTGCTAAGGCGGCCTTTTTCTTTCATACATTCGAAAACGAGACCGCGACTGTCGCAACAAAATGTTCGACAACATCTTACTCACCGTCATGTAAAATAGGAGACAAACGCAAGCCTATCCTAACTAATAATTATCATAATTGTGAAAGTGTGGCATTTTGTTAGTTAATCACGCAAAAACGGCTGAACGAATTTGGATGGGCATGCATATGGCCTTTGACATGGAAAATGGAAAAGAACATAGGCTAAATTTTATCCTGATTCTTGAACACGCAGACGACGTCACGGACGGAAGTTAGCACGACATAAATACATATAAATATGCTACTTTACGTATTAGATTTAATATGGCAATATTTTTATTCACCAACTTTTAATCAACTAAGTACCATAAATTGCAATGATAATCATTTTTTAAAGAACAATTTATTCTTAATTTTATATTTTACTGTTTTAATTAATGACAATGGAATGATGAATTTTCAAAGATCAACTATTAATCGTTATTTTATGTTATTCATTAATTATTGTAGTCATTTAATGAATTTATTGTGGCATTAGTTTACACAACTTAGTACTTCGTCGATAAAAAGGTTTTGTAAGTTGTAGAATAATGATTACCAATACATAAATGTTTATCTGTTAAGGATTAAAAGATTTTTTTTTATCGTTATAAACTAGTACTTGACTGCGATCCCACCTGATGGTAAGCAGTGATGCAATCGTCGATGGTGAGGCGCACTAATTTATTAAAAGCCTATTCACTCTAGCCTTGAAGACACACAAATTATCTAAAAAAAGATGCTCCATTATCTGTGACCGAACGAGACAAGGTCCATATTTCAGTTATGGCGTCATGTGATGTTGCCCCAGTGAGTTGCGATGATGCCCCAGTGAGTCGGGATGATGCCCCAGTGAGTCGGGATGATGCCCCAGTGAGTCGGGATGATGCCCCAGTGAGTCGGGATGATGCCCCAGTGAGTCGGGATGATGCCCCAGTGAGTCGGGATGATGCCCCAGTGAATCAGGGTGATTATATGCCAGTGAGTCGGGATGATGCCCCAGTGAGTTGCGATGATGCCCCAGTGAGTCGGGTTGATGCCCCAGTGAGTCGGGATGATGCCCCAGTGAATCAGGGTGATTATATGCCAGTGAGTCGGGGTGGTGCCCCAGTGAGTCGGGATGATGCCCCAGTGAGTCGGGATGATGCCCCAGTGAGTCGGGATGATGCCCCAGTGAGAAGGGGTGGTGCCCCAGTGAGTCGGGATGATGCCCCAGTGAGTCTGGATGATACCCCAGTGAGTCGGGATGATGCCCCAGTGAGAAGGGGTGGTGCCCCAGTGAGTCGGGATGATGCCCCAGTGAGTCGGGGTGGTGCCCCAGTGAGTCGGGATGATGCCCCAGTGAGTCGGGATGATGCCCCAGTGAGTCGGGATGATGCCCCAGATGCGACATAAACGGGTGTATCTTTTTACACTACTTTTGCACAGCTTCAAGGGACCGCAAACTTGAGTACTCGTAGTTTTAATTTCAACTCGATACCGTCACGCGTTCCCGAGATAAATATGATAAATTTGACGGCACGGTTAGCGCAGTGGTTAAGCTATTGACTGCTGCGCTGCGTGTCCCGGGTTCGATACCCACACGGAAGAAATATTTGTATGATCTACAGAGAGTTGTTCCGGGTCTGGGCGTCTTGTGTATGTGAGTTTTCATGTTTGTAAACGCATCCACATACAGGAGTAATTCCTAGTGTGGAGCAACGTTTCTTAAAAAATAAAATAAAGGATCTTGACAGACAGACGGACAACAAAGTGATCCTATAAGGGTTCCATTTTTTTCTTTGTGGTTCGAAAAATCTAATCACTGCGGGAAGCGTCCCCCTCATTTCCAAAAGTAACGCCTACTTCTATTAAAACAACGAGGCAGTTTAAAATCAATTACCAACTACTAATTAGTTATGCAAATATACGTCCATCACTCGTAATGATGGACCGATTATCTAACTGATTCACAGCATTACAACCCACCCAGGGAGCCGGCTGAGTCACCGGCCCACTGTCGGGCAGTACGGAACCACGCTAACGGCCGCACCGCCTTATATCAGTGCAACTACCCGAGTTATGGCTCATTGTGACCGTGCATTGATGACGGAACTAGGCATTGTATTGTCGCAGTGACCCCGAAGTTATGGCCAGAACAGTTTCATTATTAAAAATGGTGGTGATAGTAATTTAAAAGTGGTATTTTAGATTTCCTGAGTCTTGTACGTTTTTAGTCAGGTAAAATTTTATTTAATCACAATCGGCGTAACTAAAACGGCCACACGTGGCTCTAAGAGCTGTCGGCGAAATTGGAGGCGTGGCAGACTTTTACTGACTTTAGTCTATACAAATTATTATGCAAATATTTACATCCTTGCAAATATTACACTAATTACGCTAACAAACAACTAATCTAATAAATAACTTAATAGATATACCTATATAGACAAACTAAGATGAAAGTATGTACAAATTAAAGAACCAATAAAAATGCTTGTTTCGCACGGGAATCGAACCTGTTGCGATACTGTGGTTGTGGTCGAGCGAGTGGCTGTTGTGCCATAGCTGCGTGCATATCGTAGGTTCGATTCCGACACGGAACTAATATTTGTATGATGGTAGAACAGATGGTCGATAGGGACGAAAGGTTCTAGAGTGGCGGCCACGTACCGAAAGACGCAGCGTTGGAAGGCCTCCCACAAGGTGGACCGATGACCTGGTGAAGGTCGAGGAATCCGATGGATGCAAGACGCACAGGACCGGTCGTTGCGTCGACGCTTGTGGGAGGCCTATGTCCAGCAGTGGACGTCCTTCAGCTGAAATGATGATGATGATGAAACTTTCAGTGTGCTTGCCAAAATTTAAGTGCAAGAAAATGGCATAATTTACATTCAGGGCCTGTTTCACCACCTATGATTAAGTTTCGAGTATCTTACTTGGCAGATAATTTCATACAAATTCTGTTCCATTTTTGAATTTATTCAGTGAGTAGTGCCTACTCGGACATTGTGAAACAGGCCCTTATTCTACTAAGTGCACGACCTGCACCTGTCAAATGTACCGGAAGTCAAGTTGTCGCAAGTTTCTCTTCCGGAAGTCAAGTTTACTGACGTCAATAAACAAGCGAAAGTGTTCCTCTGGCACGAACCCTTATTAGTCGGTGACAAGGTGGAGTTTCTCCAAAAATATCACCCTTCCGTCCAATCACTGCATTCGCATATATACTTGTATACATGTTTATTAAGATATCCATCAGTGAGTATGAAGGATTTTTAGGGTTCCATACCGAAAGGGTAAAAACAGGACCCTGTAGCTGTCGATGTCCGTCTGTCTGTCACCAGGCTGTACCTGAACCGTGATAGCTATTTCAACTATCTAGTTAAAATCACAAATGACGTACTAGTACTAAGTCTGTTACTGCTGTAATAATATCCCCCACAAGAAACGTGTATTTTTGACATTTTTGGTTACAGACCGTTTGAAATGAAATCATTTGTCTTGGTATGGTCATGTGAAGAGGAGGGTTGAAACGCATGTTACTAAAAGAGTTCTGAATTTATATGTGGATGGAGGGGGAGGGAGAGGGAGGCCAATGAAAAGATGGATGGATTGTGTAAGGAGCGATTTGAAAGAAAAGGGAGTTAGTGATAGTGTGACGGACGACAGGACAGAATGGAAGAAAAAAACGTGTTGAGCCGACCACAAGTAACATGGGATAAGGGCAGGAAGAAGAAGTTATGGACTGTACGGAACCCTCCGTGTGCGAGTCCGATTCACACTTGGCCGGTTTTTTTATATCTTGATGCTATTTGTTCTCGTATCTTACGGAATCTTACACTGACTTGACCCTGTTTTATTTAAAAAGTAAAGTCGTTATTACGATTATAAATAACTTTTTCCCACGGTTTGTATATCGAAGACGAAGTATCTCATACGAGCTATTTACAAGACATTTTTTTTTAAGCATAGAAATTTGCCTATGTCACTTAATTACTCAGATACTCGCGAAACGAGACACAATAGTAAAACAATAACAGCGCGGTCTCATAGGACCGGTTGGGGATTCAAACGTTAAATTTAGAATTGACTTCCGACCGTACTACTCGTATATTTGGTAGGTATAATATACGAATTGTATATATGGACGAATAATATTGTTCTACAAATATTATGTTTCCGGTAATTTAAATACAAATTAATAAAATTACGTAGCTCAAAAGACTGCCCAGCATTTTTATGTTTTTTTCAAGTAGGGAGTTATTAGAATGACTTCTCCCGCTCTTGGGCGGAGCGGGAGGACGTGTCAGACTCTTACTGAAAAAACCCCTCCCGGTTCCTTCGTTGCCTTTGATCTGGGGAAACCAAGGTTCCCTTTCGGAATACCGATCCATGTCCCCAGAAGACTCCCCAGTTTGCAGCTTGAGTGGTCTAATTCTCCTAGTCCTTCAAAAGGCCTTTCAGGATTCTATATTAATCAGTAATGTTGCTGAACAGATGAGGAGTACCACGAGATGCCGAGGCTGTTCGAGCTGGACGACTGGGAGGAGTGCCGCGCGCGCCGCGGAGCGTACTGCGTGGGCACCTTCCACCTCCTCCCGCACCGGAACCACCGCCTCGTCAGCCTCACACAGGTATTCATCATCATCTGCCTAGCCTTTTCCCAACTATATTGGGGTCGGCTTCCAGTCAAGCCGGATATAGGCTCTGAATACCAGTATTTTACGAGGAGCGGCTGCCTACCAGACCTCTACAACCCATTAACTGGGGTAACACGGTACTTCATGGCAAGACTGAAGTCAGATTTGCCTCATACAGGTATTGTACTGCTTTATCGTCCTGATAGCAGGACCGAACCGCTTCACTGGCGGTTTCTTTGTATATCTTTGCCCTTAGTGGTAATATATCCCCCTCTGTCCCTCTTCTTCATCGGTATCACTCTTGAAAGAGGGTCGTGGTCATCACTTCAGGTGATGGTGGCAAGCTTCACAACACGCCGCCACTCTTCTCTGATGGCCGCCTTCCTCGTGCATTCGTGTAGTGATGATGAGCCATTTACTGCCGCTTGCGCTTGGTCGCCAGATGGTCAGTCCACCTCATAGGCGATCTTATTCGAACCCTTTCCTGGAGCACAAGTCGCTCAACAGCCACATCCCCTAGGCACATATCGTAAGTCAAGTCTACACATCCCCATCTCCTTGCAGCACTTCTCATCGGACCGCTACCACTTCAACCACACGCTGATCCACCGAGGTCTGTGCCTGTCCACCTCGTGCGGCCACATCCGCGCCTCGTCTCCGCGAGCTCGCTTCAGCCGCTGCGTGAACAACCTGACGCGCGCACACTATGGGCTGGAAGCCAACCTCTCGTCCCTGCAGTACTGCCGCGCAGCCGGGGACGGTAGACCGGTGGACGACTGGGATCTGGCCTTCGCGTGTGTGGCCGCCCTTATCGTGGCGCTCAATGTGCTGGGGACAGCCTATGACCTGCTGAGGAAGGACGGGAAACGTGAGTGGATCCTACTTTTTATTTGTATGGATAGGCTCGCATTTGACCACTATCACAATCTCACCTGATGGTAAGCGATGATGTGGCCGGCGATGGAGCACGCTTGCCTAGAAGTAACCTATTCACTCTGGGCTTAAAAACCCCTTGGTAGGAAATACTGATTCCGGCAAGGAATTCTTTTCTTCAAACTCCTTAGCTGTACGCACAAAAAATGTGTTCCCAAAACGCTTTTGTTAGTATGGGTGCCTGGGTGGGATATCCACCATGTACCACGCTAAAAAAAAATCCGCTGCTCAATACATTTTGTCAAATTATGTGAACATAAATGTATGGAGCAGCGGATTTTTTTTTCGTGATTTCAGGGTTGGTCGCATATTAAAAGTCATTCATATTGATGAGTACAACCACCTTTTTAAAGAAAGCCCTCTGTCGTATCAATATTATATGTATATGCTACAGTTGAAAAAATAAACTAGGAGTCTCATATATTATGACAGTTCATGACCCTGTCACCCTGAATGATCTCTGCAATTATAGGTACACGACTCTACAATGACAATACATATTTACTTATTAATTTATTTGTTTAATTAGTCTGCAACTGGAAAAATATTAACCATCACTCAATAATATTTACACAGCCTGTTTGTAATTAACATAATATTTGTAACGCCGCAATGACGTACATACTCGTATACTATGTTATGTAGATATATCTACGACCATATTATGTAAGACTTGTCATACTACAATTAGGAAACTTCCAAAACAGTTGACAGTGAACAGAACACATTACATCCGTTAGCGAATCCACGTTCTATAATTAAACTACATAAGAAACCTTGACAAGTTCTAAAAATACTTACATAAGTAAATAAGTAAACAACTGTAATAATGAATCAGTATGTACGTACACACATAATTATCTCATTTTAAACTTCTCGAACTTCCATCAACATAACTACCGCTAAGTTACCGGTTCAAATCGACTTTTTATTCACTAGTGACGCAAAATCGAATACGTCATGATCATTATTGTTTAGTACAAAAACGTCAACCATCTCTAAATATAGATTGAATAAAAAACTATCCGGTAGTAATAGATTATCGTGACGTTATTCTAATAAATGAAAACATGTGTAAACAAACACACATGTTTTTTTGGTTGTGTTTTGTCGATAACAATATCGAGCTATTCCGAGAACGATTCGACCAATTTTTTATGATTTTTTGTGTCTATTAATTAATTAATAAAGAATAGACTAGAATAAACTTTATTGAATACCAAAATAGTAACAAAACTTTTTCACCAACTTATAAATCTATGAGTACACTACTACACTGACGGTCTTATCGCTGACAGCGATTTCTACTAGACAACCTTAGGATGAGTCTTGTAAGAACTGTTAATCCAAAGATATGAGGATTCAGAGAATATTTTTATAACTGTTTTTGAGTTTTACTTTTTTTAGTATTCCTAGTCTAGTTTCAAGTAATTTCAACTAAAAATACTTTTCTTAACTACTAACTAGTGGTGCCTCCTGGCGGAATTACTAGGAGTTACTATATTAGGATAATTAATAAGGGGCCAAAAACAGCGTCAGTTATTCGACTCGAGTCTCTGCGATAGTTGAGAAACGAGCGAGCGGAGTATAATCACTGGGATCATTTCCTGAATCATCATTCGCTGTTCAGTCGAGTCAGTTAAGACCCTCCTGATGGCAACTTGAGCAGCGCGCGGCCGGGGTAGTCATGTTTCCGCGGTAACGAAACCATAGCGACTTCTAACTCGATCCCAACGCCATCTATCGAGCAAGGAGTCAGTTATTAAAGAAATATTTTTTTTTCCATAATGTTTAAAATTGTTTGTTACCAGTTAATATGAACGAGTAAATTAATATAGTTATAAATAAAAGGCTAATGATATAACAAATACTGGTTTAGATCGCTACGGAACCATTTTCTAATGAACGAATTTGGTTCATATTTTATAGCAATTTTCTTGAATTTTTGCAGCAATAAAGCAACTGGTGGCTTGGTCCTTGGTGGCCAACTGGCATCGGTTGACGGCAGACCACAGCGATGGAGACCCGAGACTATCAGCTCTTAAACCTGTGCAGGGAATGAAGTAAGGACCATCATAACATGACATCTCACTAATATTTGAAAGCTACGTAGGTGTTATGTGTCGACTGACATGTTGGTGTAATATGTTAGTAGCCCGTAATGCTATGCCAGAGGTCGTGGGTTCGATTCCCACCAAGGATAATTTTTCTGTATGATAAGCATGATCATTTGTTCTGTGTCTAATTTGTCTGTAATATGTGTGTATTTAGAAATCTATAAGTATGTTTATCAGTTGTCTAGAGCCCATAACACAAGCTCTGCTTAGCTTGGGACTGGCTGGTGTTGTGTGAAAGTTGTGGAATGTTATATAACTGTATATTCCAGGGCGATAACGTTGCTGCTCGTGATGATGGCACACTCGGTACTGGCCTACCACCTCACGTACATCTACAACCCGCAGTTCTTTGAGAAAGTAAGTCACTTTTGCTATGTATAAATACTTTTTACTGTGCAAGACATAACTGTATTAACCTTTATACGACCAGGCTAAACATTTTAAAAATCAAGTCTCAACTAGAGTCAATAAAATGTCAGGTAAAATACCCAACATAACTGCTATCGCGGAAAAAATAACGAAAAAAAAACGTTATCTCTACCAAGAGATTATTTTTTTTAAGAATTTTCATAACCGCTTGAATCTAAACTTCCAAATAATAATAAAAATATCATCTCAAAAACCAATCTACTGCTGCACATATCTACAATGTATTTACAACAACAATAACACCGGCGATGATTTTTACAATGTTTTTTTTTATATAGCAGTAAAGAAATGACCAATGTCTGTCTAAAATTCTTTAGCTCGTACGTTGTTAGCTTGCTATACCATTTGGTGCATACTGAAAGTACAGCAAGCAAATGAAAAATGCCTCTCCATTTTGACAGAACTTTCAATTAAAACCTCGCCATCATCATTCAGTCACAACTTTCCACTCTGTTCTCCCAGGGCAGCCAGCACATCCTGGCGACGTACATGCAGAACGGCACGTCCATCGTGCAGACCTTCATCATGGCTTCCAGCTTCCTGCTGGGGTACAACCTGCTGCTGCACGTCGCAGACCACCCCAGGAAGCAGCTCAGCATCAGGATGCTGCCCCAGTGCCTCATGCACAGGGTCGCCAGGTAATTTTTTTTTATTATGCATAGGCTCGCATTTCACCACTATCTCACCTGATGGTAAGCGATGATGTGGCCGACGATGGAGCACGCTTGTCTAGAAGTAACTTATTCACTCTTGTCTTCTCATGTCCTCTCAGGGCTGCAGAATTGTTGAATTTGAAGTTTTTTTTTTAGGAGAACCAACAGCCATAATAAAGCCTAGTTCGCACTCAGCTAGTAATTTAGTTTAGTAACGAGTAATTTAGTAGCTAAAATACTCGCTTCTGCCCAAAAATCGTTCGCACTTTGTTCGAGTACAGTTTATAAGTGAGTGGTGTTTTGCAAGATGAACAGCCTACAACGCAATAAAATAAATAAACGGATTAATTTTTTAATTTTCAATTTTTTTGCCTTTTCACCAATTCCAGATACAGTTTGGCCATTATTATAGCCAATAACTGTTTTTAACAGCAATAACAACTGGAAATTGCATTTTTTTTAACCTTTATTTTTGTACGAGTTTTCAAGCACCAAAATTCGCAGAGCCTAACTTCAGACTCGCCAACTGATAACGACCGTACTGTATATTCATTGTATTTTCTAAATCCAAGTATGCGGATTATTTCATATTTTCTTTATGTTTTTATAATATGAGGATTTAATATTCCATAAGCATTCATATTCTATATATTTGGAAACAATTTTTAAAGTTTCTTCGCTCCAACGAAACGAAATTTTTGCGGCAACTAATGAACTCGACTAATTTGACAGGTTCGGACTCGTTTAATCGGTGCGCCAGTGGCTCGGACGCGTGGTGGGAGGTGCTACTCGCCCGATAAAAATAGAGTAAAATGGATCGACTAGACTAAATTCCTTACTAAACTACTCGACTAAATGTTTGGTGTTCAGACGCGTTTAGCTACTAAATTACTCGCTACTAAACTAAATTACTAGCTGAGTGCGAACTAGGCATAACAAAAGGATAAAAAAGTATAGGAGACATTGAGTCAATTACAGGTTCTCACGGATAGAAACATACTTATAAAGTAATAGGAAACATACGAACACTAATAAGCACGATAAAAAAGAACATAATTAAACATCACTCAATTAGGTAGGTACAATGACCTCTACGCACTTTTGAAAAATTCCGCATTCAGCTGGATGCGTGCAAAGTAGGTTTTAGTGTTAAATGGGTGAGTCCTTATCCTTACATAGAGCATTGAAGTTCTTACTCGATCGCAACATGTACGAGTTTCGACTGTAGTTTTAGTATTTTGTACTAATAAACAGTCAAAATCAACAATTACGAAGCCAATGATCGATAATTCTGATACAATTCTTATAGCAGACTTGAGGCCCTGATATGCAGATCGGCACCTTCTTAACCCTCGTCTTCGTTATTGTCTAAGGTTGTCTCGTAGATATCGCAACCAGCGATAATACCGCCGTTGTACCCATAGTTTTTTTTATAATGCATAGGCTCGCGTTTGACCACTATCTCACCTGATGGAAAGCGATGATGTTGCATGCTTGCCTAGAAGAAACCTATTCACTCTTGACTTGAAGACTTCTAAGTTGTACCTATCAGGAAACACAGACTCCGGCAGGGAATTGTTACTATTTTGATGTACAATAAAGCTTATTCCTATTCTTATGCATATTTATGGAAATCCTCAGGATAACTCCTCTGTACCTGTTCGTGCTGGGCCTGGCGACGACGTGGTGGGCGCACGCCGGCGAGGGCCCCCTGTGGGCCCCCGTGGTGCAGGCCGAGGCCGAGCTGTGCCGGCGCAAGTGGTGGGCCCAGGCTCTCTACGTCAACAACTTCGTGCAGCCTGATGACAAGTGTCTCATACATACATGGTGAGTTTCTAAATCCTTACTTGAATACCTTCTTCTTCTTTACGAATCGAAGGTAAACTCGTTAAATTGTTTGGGCCCATAGGTAGCTACGTTAATTGCAGCATCGGTGGCACTCATTAAATCCACCAAACTTCAGGTGGTTGGGCACTTGGGGCACTCCAACGTGTGGCTCATGTTTCATACTATCTCACCTGATGGTAAGCGATGATGTGGTCGACGATGGAGCACGCTTGCCTATAGAAATAACCTAGTCACTCTTGACTTAAAGAACCCTAGGTTGTAGCTATCAGGAAACAGACTTCGGCAGGGAATTCCACTCTTTTTCACAGTTGAACAGTTTAATAATTGCTGTGGAAAAGTTGTCAGTTGATCACATTACTCTCCACATTTATTTATTTACCATACACATAGGTATATAGGTACAGCTCACAACTCACCATTACATTACAGTAATCCAATGCCCTTCAAGCGTAAAATTTGGAAATACTACTTGAATTCCTCTCAACCTTAGTTCGGTCTTTGTCATAACTGTTATACATATTTTAAGTTTTTGGATTTGTTTATAATTTTAACATACCTCCCTATAAAATGAATTTTATTATATAAGCAATTGATATTATTTATTCTGTTTGTAATATCTGTTATTTGTTTATTATGCTAATCTACCACAGTTTTGTCCTTTTTAACCCTAAGGTTGACTGGTAGAGAATGTCTTAAGTACATAAAATTTAAATAAATAAATAAGCATTCAATTCAATTACAATACAAACAATAAATTTATCAATATAATACAATTCATAGTAAAGACAATACAATAAGGCAATCAATAACATTTCAGTTCAAAGAAGTGTACTCAGTGGTACAATGTCATTCAAAGCCTTACGCCCGTTTTCAATAACCTACCGCAGTTCATAGATATATAGCTATTCCCAATAAACAGTAAGATTCTATCTATCAATCCACAACTTTTCGTAGGAAATGCTATCCGTCGGTAGGTTATAGGAAAGCGAGTAAGGGCAAAAGAATAGATTTGTCTATCTTTTCCAATACGAGGATAAACAAATAAGTAGAGTAGTTTCGGGTATTATGGTCTGGTCGGCCAATATGGACTACTACAATATCTTCGAAATAAACCAACACTAGCGTTTACCTACAGTGCCATGTTGGCGCAACCCCGCCCCCGCCTCCCTCAGTCAATCCGTGCAGCGCGGTGAGTGCGCGCGTGCCCTGCGCATGCTTTTATCCAGAATTACGTATTTCGATGTTATTTTTTGGTAAGTTTAAATCATTTCAATAATTTGAATAATTAATTTTTTTATGCTGTTAGTGCATAGTTTTGTAGGCAAACTCTTAATCTGTAGTGAGGTAACAGTTTTGTGTGCATATTATTCACTGGTTTTTAGAGTAGATTTTACTTGTCAAAAACGTTCCTGCGGCCAATATGGCCCACCAGGTAGAGGGCCAATATGGCCTCCTAGGCCATATTGGCTGCCATATGATTAAATAATTAATGTTTTCTTTCTTTTTTAGGCAATGGCGCCACGAAAACCTATTTCCCAAAGAAAACGCCAAACTTGGTGCAAAATATCAATGAGAAGAGCAATTGAAGATGTGCGCAGTAAAAAAATGGGTTCCCTTAAAGCTTCTAAACTGTATAAGGTACCAAGAACAACTTTAAGACGTTTAGCAGCTAAAACAGAACTACCTGCGGATATAGCGACTTGTGCAAAGTTGGGAAGGAGGCCTACTTTACCTGAAGAACTAGAAAAACAACTAGTCAGGTATGTGTTAGCAATGGAAGCTAAGTTATTTGGTTTAGTACGAAGAGATGTTATGAATTTGGCCTATCAGCTGGCAGTGAAAAACAATATTGCCCATACATTTTCAGCAAAAAATGAAACCGCTGGTAAAGATTGGCTAAAATCATTTTTAGAAAGGCATCCGGAGCTTTCTTTTCGACGCCCAACAGGAACATCTTTTGCTAGGGCTAAAGGATTTAATAAAGAAAATGTGGACCATTTCTTTGACCTTTATGAAAAATTGATGGATGACTACAAGTTCCCACCTAACAGAATTTTTAACGTTGACGAGACAGGCATAACTGTTGTACCATCCCAAATGCCCCAAGTTCTAAGCCAAAAGGGGAAGCGGCAAATTGGTGCTTTGACATCAGCTGAAAGGGGTTCTTTGATAACCTGCGTGATGTGTATGAGTGCTGGAGGTTCATTTGTGCCGCCCATGGTGATATTTCCACGAAAAAGAAGCCACCCGCTTTTGATGAAAGGTGCACCTCCAGGCGCTATACACGAATGCCACCCCTCAGGTTGGATTCAAACTAACTTGTTTACAAAATGGTTTCAACATTTCATACAACATGTGCAACCTGCTGAAGAATCTCCGGTTTTACTGATTCTTGATGGCCATACAAGTCACACAAGAAATCTTGAATTGATAGATCTTGCAAGAGAAAATCATGTTCATTTGTTATCAATTCCTCCACACTCCAGTCACAAAATTCAGCCGCTGGATAAATCATTCATGGGACCGTTAAAAAAATATGTATCCGATGAAATAAGATCTTGGATTAGGAACAATACACGGCCACTGACGCATTACGACATGATGGAAGTTTTTGGACATGCGTATTTAAGAGCTCAAAGCGGAGAGATAGCTGTTAATGGTTTTCGTGGAACAGGGATATATCCTGTTGATAGAAATGTGTTTAAAGACCACGATTTTATAGACATGGACAACGAACGAGAAAACTACATAAACAATCAAGAAAACATCACACCCGAACCTACAACTACATCTTCAAATGAATCTCCTGCGATAATACCCTCCGAAAATGAACCCGTTTCGATACATGCGGCGTCTGATATAGAAATCCCTGTGTTAAGAGACCAGAGCAAAACTCCACCTGTAGACTCTGAACAAATTATGGTTCCCGTAACGATGTCTCCACAACCATCAACTTCTAGAGATCACAATTTTATAACACCATTTCAGTTATCTCCGATACCAGAAATAACACCTAGAAAGACTAGTAACCGAGGCAGAAAGGCTTGTAAATCGACATTGCTGACTTCATCCCCATACAAAAATGACTTGAAAGACTCGTTAAAGAAGAAAAAAGAAAAGACTAATATGGGTAAAGGCAAAAAACAGAAAGGCAAAGGCAAAAAGACCAAAATAATGGATGTACAAATATCTAGCTCGGAGGAAGAAAATGAATCTTTGTACGAGGACAGCTCTGATGAAAGTCCAGATAGACGCAATTTTTCTGACGCGAAGTGCTTGTATTGCGAGTCTCTCTATTCTATGGACAACAGAGGTGAATCATGGATACAATGTCTATGTTGTAAGCTATGGGCCCATGAAGAATGCTCAGGAGTGGAAACTGATATTTTTTTCTGCGAGTTTTGTTCCTCAAAATAACTTGCGCTTAATTGTTTGCTCTGGTGGGCAATATGGCTCACGGATTTTACGGCCAATATGGCCCTAGGCTATATTATCCCACCACGAATAGATTTTGTGAATGTTCAAGTTTAAGAAAAAAAATATTTTTAGTTATTTTGTGAAATTATATTGCTATTAAGTTTCTAGTTATTGATTACTGATTAGTTTGACGACTTAATTAACCAATAAAGACTGATTGATCTCATATACTTCGAGTTTTATTTTCAAAAAGGCTTATGGTGTGCCATAATACCCGAAACTACTCTAAAGTAAATAAATAAATAAATCTTTAGCAGCCGCAACTATCGATAGATAGCTTATTGAAAACGGGCGTTAACCTGCACTAGCTAAAGTAATCTGCAACTCGGCATGCACAATTACCTATTTTAGCTTTAAAAGTATTCTATAAAAACAAACTAAAAAACAAAGAACAGTTAACCTTGTTAATGTAAGATTAATCAAGTTAAGTACCACAGATTTGCAGTCGGAAAATACATAACAGTATTCTGCGAATCTATAAAGTACCTGTATGTAGCGTTTAATTAGCTGTAAATATGATAATAAAATTATGAAATCACTCTTTGTGGTCAACCCGTGCCTTTAGATACGAATGTATTGTGGGTGTAGGTACCTACCATATGAGATCATCATCATCTGCCTAGCCTTTTCCCAACTATATTGGGGTCGGCTTCCAGTCAAGCCAGATTTAGCTGAATACCAGTATTTTACGAGGAGCGGCTGCCTACCAGACCTCCACAACCCATAACTGGAGTAATACGGTACTTCATGGCAAGACTGGATTCAGATTTACCTACCATATAAGATGAATGCCATATTAAAGAAATATGCCATTTATAACGGTATGGACATTAGAATCTCTTCACAAATGCGATAGGTCAACGTTTGGAATTAGTGCTTAAGTAAAAAGTTTAGGATCAATATGCGGAAATGATTAGAAGTAATGCTAGTTCATCTTTTATAATTGGAACCTCACAAAAAGAATTTAAAAAATATCGACGTCATGTCCTAGAATAGAATTTACTTTAATATACACCAACATCAATGTGGGGTCTGAGTGCTCACAAGTTATAGGTTCAAAGTACAGATCTTTCGAAACGTCTTGTTGACACTTCGCTTGACCCAAGGGATAGCTTTTACCTCTGACAGAAAATAAGCATTGCCATACAGCGTGGCAATGCCGCCAGTCTTTTGGGCACATTACCAGTCAACAGCAATGTGGAAGAGTTTTTTGACGCCATACTTTAGTTCGTTTTTAATTAGTTGTAATTATTTAAGAGATTTTATTATACTGGGAATATGATTTGATTAACCTATATAACTTAAACCTATGGGTACAATGGCGGTCTTATCGCTAACTGCGATATCTACCACACAACCTTTGTATGGATCGTAGAAACTGTCAAAATTGCTGTGTTTTCATACTGTCCTTTCTCTTCAACAAGTTGTTCCGTTTTATTGTTATTTTTATATCGTATCTCGCATTTTTGCGTCATTCTGAACTTCCCAGGTTATGTTTTTAGCAAATTGTTAATATAATATTGATGGATTTTTCCACTTATGGTAACTTGGCAAGCCTTTTGACGCTTTGTATTTAACCTCTCACTTTTTATACCTTGACGTCAATACGTAAACGGTAATGGTTTTGTTCTAGAAAAACTTATCTGTTCCGTCTTAATAATTGTCACAGAACTTTCATAAGGAAAATAATATATAACTTCTTTTGGTGTACAATAAAGTTTATTCTATTCTATAATATTGAAACCTGTTAAACGTTGTTGAAACCTTTACGGTCCGAATACTTTGCCTCATCGTTTATACCGCGTACATGGAATACCTAGAACAATTTGCCTGCTGCGGCCTTCCCGTCTGATTTCAATTTGGGTGTCTTCAAGGCAATAGTGAATAGGCTCTAATAATAATAAACTAGTGCACTTCATCATCAACGATTGCATCACTGCTTACAATCAGGCGGGATGCAGTCAAGCACTAGTTTATGTAATACTAGCTTTAGCCCGCAGCTTCGCCCGCATACATAAAATATAGCCAATGTCACTCAGGAATACAGCAGTTTTCTATTGATGAAAAGATTTTAGCAATCGGACCAGTAGGTACTTCCACAGATTACCTCATATTAGTATAGATAAAAATAAAATATCATCATCATCATCATCATCATCTCAGCCGAAAGACGTCCACTGCTGAACATAGGCCTCCCCCAAGCGTCGCCACAACGACCGGACTGCGCAAATAATTGCAAATAAAATATGTATAAAGCAAAATATTTCTTCAAAAGTAAATTAAGAAAGGGCCCAACACAGAGCCCTTAGGAACCCCCATATCTACCATATAACCCTTCATCTCGTCACCCCCAGGTTCCTGGCAGTGGACATGCAGCTGTACATCGTGTGCGCGATCCTGACCCTGGTGCTGGGCAGGTGGCCTCGCACCGCCGTCAAGGTGCTGGCAGCCTTGGTCCTGGGCTCCATGGCGGTCAACTTCGCGATCATATACTACTGGCAGCTGAAGCCTATGGTGCAGCTCATGATTCCTGAGTAAGTGGATAACGTAACATCATCTTTGTATTGGCTGAAAAGGTAGGCAAAGACGCGAAGTGCACAGTATGCTGAAAAGTGGAACCCCAAGGCCCTGGAACGAAGATAAAGAAAGAACAGAGGAGTAGGTTTTAAACATTAAAAGTCTAACACGCCCGCTCCGCCCAAGAGTGGGAGTAGTCATTCTGATGATTTCCCAACTAAAAAGAAAATTTGAAAGGTAAACGTATCACCTACTTTCTTGTTAGTAAAGAAAAAACTTTACCTATTTCTCAAACATCGCAAAGCTAGCTAAGAGACCATGATACCTAAGTCGTAAATTAAGCAAAATTTCAAATTAAGATTTAAAGCAATTTAACCTAAATATTTTGATTCGAAGGTAAAACTGTGTCAAAACTAAGTCAACTGTATAATATGTATATCCTTAAATATTTTTTCTTTTTTTAATACTTAAAAGTTGCCATTCTTAGTGGAATTACTGTTACTGCTATATTGTTTTGTTGTTATGTATTTATGAGGCCACGTGCCACAAATAGTAGATACGTTTATGGATCCTGTGGCCGTATAAGTATGTACTTAATGACATTATTTATTTATACGATAAGTACTAATTTCTGCCAGTGTCTTTAGTCTGCGTAAATGTTGCCTGTTGATCATTGCGGATGTGAAAAAGTCGGAGCCAAATAGAACACAGCCTATCCTTTAGCTTATTTAAAAAAAATATACTTTCATAATATTTGTATGAATTGTGAGTAAACTTCCATTATTATCGCGGACTCAATCTTTAATAAAACGACATTAATTAAATAACTTCCGCCAAAGTTTCCAATCTTTAAATTTCCTTTTTACAACCTTGAGTTGACAATTTACAAATTTATTTATTTATTTAATGCTCATGCAACAGAAAGGTATAGAAAGGTATGGAATGATTTTGGCGGACCGGACTCATCCAAACTAATATTATAAATGCGAAAGTAACTCTGTCTGTCTGTCTGTCTGTCTTTGCTTCACGCCTAAACTACTGAACCGATTTGTGTGAAATTTGGTACAGACATAGTTTGGAACTTGAGAATGGACATAGGATAGTTTTTATTACAAAAAATAAAATAAAAAGTAAGATAAAAAATAAAATTTATTCCGGACATACAGCGCCATCTATTGGTCAAGAGTCGGCATCAATTCAGTACTGAAAAATCGTCAGAAAAATGTAAATAAATAGTAAAAAGGTATGAAAATATAATATAAAATACAACTTTTAGTTTGGGATGAACGCACGATGTCCCGTAAAATGTAACAATCGAAGTACTTCATAGCACGATAAAAGACATTAAAAACAATCAAGGTATTATGGGAAGAATGGTGGTTCTATTGGCCGGTGACTTCCGGCAGGCCCTGCCAGTTATAGCAAGGGGCACACCGGCAGATGAAATCAATGCCTGTTTAAAAGCATCTGTGCTATGGACACATGTGAAAAAGGTTTCACTGTCGACGAATATGCGAGTATTACTCCATAATTATTGTCAAGCCGGGCAGTATGCTGCTGCTCTTCTGAAGATCGGCGAGGATAGTATGCCTACCGACTCCGAGAGTATGATCACGCTAAGCAGCGAATTATGCCAAATTTTGGATAGCACATACAATTTAAAAAATAGTGTCTATCCGGATTTACGCGCTAATATCGAAAATCGGGAATGGTTATGCGAAAGGATATTGGCGCCAACAAATGAAATAGTAGGCCGGATAAATGACTAAATTATGTCTGACGTAGAGGGAGATGTCATCGAGTATCTATCAGTAGAAAACGTCGTGGATGCCGAGCAAGTGACATCTTACCCAACAGAGTTTCTCAACTCCTTAGAGTTATCAGGAGTGCCTTCTCACAAGTTGAGGCTGAAAGTTGGAGTTCCTGTGATGCTTATGAGAAACCTAGATCCACCAAGGCTATGTAACGGCACACAGTTACAAGTAACCTATTTAGGACGGAATGTCGTTAAAGCCGTAAAAATCTGCCGGAAGTCACTATATTCCACGCGAACGAAGTCGCGGGCAAAAGCTAGTATGCTATAATTTAAGGCTAAAAAAAGACTAAATTGTCTTTTGAGCAGTGATGGTCCAGTGTTAACGGCCGGCCTGTTTGTTATTTGGCAATAAAGGCACAAAATAATATAAAAAATATTGCATAAGGTACGTGTTAAAAAAATGTATAAATAAATTAGAACAAAGATGAAGAAATTAATTAACACGACACGAGCATAATTAACTCTTTAGAAATAAGATGAATATAATTCGTCCCAGCTGTGACAACATTATTAGGCTATGCTAAATTGCTTATACACACATGTTCAAAGAATGTTATTTCTGAACAATTATAATTCACTTAAAATTCGGTACAATAGAACTTATATGTATAAGCGCTTAATGCGTGAACAGTAGGTATCATAATATTTGCATCCGGTGTGTTGGCGAAATAGATATATGAGAAGGAATTAACATTTCTGTGGTTGGCGATGGCGACGTCACACTAAATACCTGCATGTCTTTTGAAATTTAGATTGAAACGTGTTAATATTATAGTTAAATTATTTTATAGGCATAATATTTATATATTATTATATTTTATCTTATATATAAATTATGTACTACATTAGTACATTACGATATTAGTGCGTAATGATGGTTATAACATGCGAGGCGGAATTTCAGCCCGAGCCGAAGGCGAGGGCTTAACTGAGCCGAGCATGTTATAACCAATACGCACGTATATCGTACGACGTTTTTTAACACATTTGCGAGGAAACAGAAAAAAAAGAAACATTTGACCTCACACAATAAGTACGCAGCAATTTTATTGTGTGAGGAACATCTTACAGTCTTATTCATAAAAAGATAAAATAGGTTTATTAGCTTGTTATAATGAGAATCCCGAAAAGCATTATTCATAAACGTCCAATAACGCTAAAAAGCTTTGTAAGTATTCAATAGTGACTTCGTAACTTATAACAGGCTCGACCCTACTATAAACCTCTAATAAAGAGAAATATGGCCGACAAATGTGCAACAGCTGATTTCTGACAAGGAGCTGTAGAGATTTTTTTTTATAAAATTGTTTAGTAAAATCGTTAGCTATGCAAGCTCTGCAAGCATTACATGCTATTGAACGAGTACCTATAAAATGTTTCACGTCGTCGAAAGATTTACCAGAAGAGATTTGATCTGTTTTCTTTACCAGATGTATAGTTCAAACATTAGTACATTATAACTCAATGAGTTCAAACGATGATACCGTTTCAACAAAAACACCATAGTCTTTATAATTGATCTCGTCAGACAAGACTTGCAACTGGACTCCAGAGGTTGTGGAGCGTCACCAGAGTTACCGGTGTTAGCCGCTATAAAATGTTGGGGTCGACGTGAAGTAAGCACGTTTACAAGTATTTAAAATATCCCGCATTTTAATATACCTAACGTACGTTTTTAAATATATTTGTAAAATTTAAGGTTCAAAATGATTGGAGAGAAATCCATGGTTTGTCTCAACCAACTGTGAGTCGTTTTTATACAATACAATTTCGAGTCGAATAATATCGGCAACACGAAACAAGCAATCGATGGGTCCTATGTATATGGGCCAAACTGCAAAATTGCAACTTTACAGGAGAGCGTTTCAAAGTTTCAATTTACTATAACTTCAGATTGATGTAACCAAACTTTACAATTATTGCTTGTTTGCTAAGACAATTATCTTCCTCATTTATACTATAGTATTTTATATATACATATATAGGATGTTTTTTTACGTCACATTGACCCTTCTACGTTACTTTTCGTTTAAATTATTTTTCTTAAAAAACAGTGTACATGGGCCCATGTGCCACATTGGCCATTATACGCATATTACGTAAATTAGCATACAGTATATATTTTCATATTTTGTATCCATAAAATAAAGTAACTACTGAAGTAGATGATATGTAATTAATAAGAATATAAGCTATTTCGATATTTAGTTATTTATGTCACATTGACACTTATACGTTTTACAATCTGCTAAATTACGAACAGAGTTTTCAGTTAGATCATTTGAAAAATAAAAAAATACGTTAAGTTCTATTCATTTATTGAAAAAAACAATTTAATTCGTTTTAAAACTTCACTTATGAACCCGGTCTTTGAGTCTTTTTGGTATTTTTATGATAAAAATTACAAAATAATTAAGAAGGAAACTTTTAATACAGATCTTAGTTTGATTAACAAAATAATGTGCTTTACATTATTATTTCAATAACAAAATTACAAAAAAAAAACAAAATTAAAACCTATCTACATAAAAAAACTCTGTACTATAATCAATAATAAAAATACCAATATCAACATTACTAGAAATTCTTAACAAGTCATCATTAATTTTCTTTTTATTCATATTATTAACTAGTCTCTTTATAAAATTTCAAAAAAATAAGTAATAAAATATAATGACCACCAATAATAACTTCGTGACCAACAAACATCTATTACCTAAAATATATACCTATTAACAAAAAAGATAAACCATAATCAAAAAATTTATCATTTTAGATTTTTGACTAAAACTAGAATGGTATCATTTATTTTAGTTTATAACTGCACTTTAAATTGTACTATGAACCCTAAATTTAGTAAATGATCACCAAATTTTGATGAGCAAACGATATTTCTAACTGACTACACCGTTGGAATGCTATTTCGAGACATGGGGCGCCCCGACTAGGATAGGTTAGGTTAGAAGGGGATTGTGGAGTCTAGTGAACGAGCGAACACAGTCCCCACAAACCCCTTCGTGGTTATTTTTTTTAAGTAGTCGATGGTCCTCCACCAATATTGGAATTTATTTACTGTTTTTAAGTACTAGGTATTTATTTGGAGATAATTTACTTTTATAGGATAAACAGATGTTACAATGTTACATAGGTATTGAAATCTCATTTTGTATTAAAATTCTGTTTAATTTTTGGTGTTCATTTGCTATTTTTTTACGGTTACATTTTACTAAATCTGGTGTTCAGTTAAACATAATCCAAAAAATAACAAAATTAAAACAACTATCTGGTATAAACAAAATAAAAAAATCAACTTTACTAAAAATTATTGATAAGTCGTCATTAATTTTCTTCATTATCGCTTACATTAATTGGCACAATGTCATTCGATGCTACTAAATTTTCTTAACAGCTGTGGTATGCAAGTGGGATAATATTTTTTCTACATAAATCAAGCAAGTCCAAGTGTCAAATCAGCAGATTGGCTCGAACTACGAAACAAACGCGCGGGAACTACCCACGTATAAGTCTCTTACTACCTCTTTGGCCCTTTTACGTTTCAATTCATGTTAGATATGCATTTATACTGTAATAAAAAATCGTGTTTCTATGCAGATTTTTTAATGGCTCACATAATTATTTATACTTAAAAGATGCGTTTAGCAAAAAAATTAAAAATTGCCAAATTGTTAGTTTGGCCCTTATACATAGGACCCATCGCAAAATTGACAAACAAAATTATGTCTTAGGTGACGTTTTAAATTTTTTTCTGGCGTTTTTTTTGCCGTGGATACCAGTGGTTTTGTCCTTTCCATCTATGGATTCATCAGAACGACAACATAACAACGCTAAAGTGTCTTATAACGAGAACATAGCTATAAAGGGTTTATTGAACGTTTATGAATAGAGAATTTTATAAAAGGCTTATTAGTACTAATGAGCGTTTTAACTAATAAGTATTTTAAACCTATTTTAGAGGATTTTTATGAATGAGACTGTTAGTGTTTAGCGCCAAAGAAATCGAACGCAAATATTGTTTGGTAAATGACAAAATTACAAAAAATGACAAAAATGACGAAAATGACTAAAAATGACTGAAATGACAAAGAGTGACAAAAAATTACAAAAAGTTACAGAAAATCACAACAAATCACAAAAAGTGACAAAAATGACAAAAAGTGACAAAAATGACAAAAAGTGACAAAAATGACAAAAAGTGACAAAAATGACAAAAAGTGACAAAAATGACAAAAAATTACAAAAAATGACAAAAAGTAAAAAAAAATGACAAAAAATGACAGAAAATCACAACAAATCACAAAAAATAACAAAAGGTGACAAAAATGACAAAAGATGACAAAAAGTAATAAAAAATGACAAAAAGTGACAAAAAATGACTGAAATGACAATAAATCACAAAAAATGACAAAAAGTGACAAAAAATGACAGAAATGACAATAAATGACAAAAAATGACAAAAAATGACAAAAAATGACAAACAATGACAGAAAGTGAAAAAAAATGACAAAGAGTGACAAAAAATGACAAAAAATAACAAAAAGTGACAAAAAATGACTGAAATGACAATAAATCACAAAAAGTGACAAAAAATGACAAAAAGTGACAAAAAATGACAGAAATGACAATAAATGACAAAAAATGACAAAAAATGACAAAAAATGACAAAAAATGACAAAAAATGACAAAAAATGACAAAAAATGCCAAAAAATGACAAAAAATAACAAAAAATGACAAAAAAGACAAAAAATGACAAAAAGGGACAAAAAATGACAAAAAATGACAAAAAATGACAAAAAATGACAAAAAATGACAAAAAATGACAAAAAATAACAAAAAATGACAAAAAATAACAAAAAATGACAAAAAAGACATAAAATGACAAAAAATGATAAAATGATGAGGCTATTCAAATTTCGAACTAATCGCCGCGCGCGAAATTGCTTAAAACCTGCTTACCATCAGGTGGGATCGCAGTCAAGCGCTAGTTTATAACCATAAAAAAAAAAAATGGCAAATAATGCTGTTATGGAATTTGTATGGACTATAACTTAACTATTTGCTTTGGTATAACACACGCGTTTTTTATGACCCGCTTTACGTATTTAAAACCGGTGGAATTACATCAGCTTTACGAGCAACTGTGTTAAAAATAATATTTATGTAATGTCTGTCTTCTGGTAGGTCCTTATTAGCTATACCTACTCGTACATTGCAGAAAGTAGGTAGACCATAGAATCTTACATTCCTATTTAAACAATTCTATATAGATTCGTTCAATGATTCAGTTATTATCTATTTTTAGTGTCAGCCTGGAGGGTTGTGACTGATTAACCGAACCGAGTGTCCCTTGTATCCCATGGGTAGTGTTGCAATTGTCCGGATTTGCGCGTCAATTTCAGGGTTCTTGGGAAGTGTCCCGATTTGCGCCTGATTAGGATACTAAATGTCCCAATAAATCAGAAAAACCAATTACCAAAAATAACATGTTTTCCATCAGTCGTATTCGCTTCAATATACCGAGTGTGACAACGCGTTCAATAGGGCCAATGCCTGCTAGAGCTAGAACGTTTAAAAAAGTTACCGTGGCCCTGGAATGTAAAGGGCAACTAAAGAATATATCGGTTTTAGTCCGTAAAAGTCTGTCATGCTCTAGTATGAAACAGCGGGAGAAGTAATTAAATGTTTTCCCACCTCAAAAAAGTATTTTCTATTTGGCCCGATGTAAATCCCTAAATCTAGTTTTGTTCAACATTTGTCCCGATTTTAACCTGAATTTTAACATGCTGAATTGTGAGGTCATAGGTACATGCATTTGCACGTTTATCAGTTTCACATCTGCCTACTATCTATAATAACTTTTATTTCTCCAGATTGATGCGGACCCAGTTCCCTGGAGAGCGTTCCTTCACATGGCTGTACTCCGCGCCCTGGGACAGTCTACCGTCAGCTCTAATCGGGCTGCTGGTGGCCTTCGTGTATCGCTCGCATCAGGTGGACGGCTACCGACCTGCCAAGAGCCGGGTAAGTCTTAGCCAAGATTATTTTCAAGCGATTACAAACTTGTTTTTTAAATTGATATAATTTAGTGCTAGACCACAATCCCACTTCATGGTAAGCAGTGGTACAATCGTTGATGGTGAGGCGCACTGGTTCACTCTAGCCTTGAAGACACCTAAATTATAATCGGACGAGAAGGCCGCAGCAGGCAAATTATTCCAGTCCATCGATATGCGCGATATAAACGACGAAGCGAAACGCTTAGTCAGGACCGTAGAGGTTTCAACAACGTACTGGTGGATACTCGCAGTATAGTAATTAATCTTATTATGTATCTGGTTCCAGTGCATGCGAGTCCTGTACCGTCTGTCGGTGCCGTGCATGTTCCTATGGGTGGTAGGCGGGCACTGGATGAAGGGTGTCTCCCACCCCGCGCTGGTCGCCCTCTACGCGGCGCTGGACCGGCCCGTCTTCACCACGCTCACCGCCTTCGCCATGTACGGCTTCTTCAATAAGATTGATTGTGAGTATCCCCTGTACCCTATTTAAAATTTAAATTTTTATGCGATACCGTTATCTTGTCCACTATCTTGTCCGTTATCTTGTCTGACTCCAGTCTTGCCATGAAGTACCGTGTTACCCCAGTTAAATGGGTTGTGGAGGTCTGGTAGGCAGCCGCTCCTCGTAAAATACTGGTATTCAGCTAAATCCGGTTTGACTGGAAGCCGACCCCAATATAGTAAGGAAAAGGCTAGGCAGGCAGGCAGACCGTTATCTTGTCCAAAAGCTGAAGTTTGTGAGAAAAAAAATTATAACCTGATTACGGTGTATGATGGGTTCAATTGTATTTTCAAATCATCCAGGGATTCAAATGTAAAAGCAAGCCGTTTAGGACGAGTTAGGTGACACAGGTTTTTTTCATGAAACGTAGAACTGTGGTTTGGCTGTACTTTTTCACGTAAAACCACCATTGCTGGACCGAGAATAGGATTTTTTTTACTACTCCTACTCCAGTTTTAAGTTTTTACAGTCCATCCAAAGGTTGTCAATGATGAGACCACCATAGTACCCTTAGATTTAAGTTTAAATAAAAGTTTTTCGGATATATTGGTAAACGTTATAAAAAAATATATTTAAATTTTTCAATTTAGGTAGTAGATTATTAGTTGGCACAAAGCACCACTCTCCAAAACCCACTAATCCTCTGCATTCCCCAGCGCTGTGGTGGAAGTTCCTGTCGTGGCGCGGCTGGGAGGTGCTGGGCCGCATGTCGCTGCCCATCTACCTGGTGCACTGGCTGTTCTCGCTGCTGCTGCTGGCCCAGCGCACCAACACCAACCGGGCTGCCGTCTTCGACATCGTAAGTTACCTTGGGGTTAAGAATATGCGTGCGACCCATACCCTGAAGGAACGGGTCGCACGCGAGATGCCAGCCTTACGTTTCTAAGAAGCCCGGGACCCTAGATTGAAGGTAAAGAAGGAATAGGAGTGGGTCTTAGTCCGTAAAAGTCTGACACTCCCGCTGCGCCCAGAGCGGAATGTTTTGTTCAGCCTATACTGTCCCATTACCAGGCAAAGGCCTCCCCTAACTCTTTCCAGATATTCTTTTCTCGAGCCACCTCGAACCAACTCGTGTAGTAGGTAGGCATCCATGTCATCCCGCTATCTCGTCCCGATATTGAAGATTTCTCACCTAAAAAAAGGCCTGTGTTTCTACGGAGCATGCTTCTTTAATTTTTAAAAACCAGTGTTCGACTGGCACTGAACGAGTCAGCCTTGTAATAAGCTAATTAAACCATATCTCCGCCCGATTTCCAGCTGATCCCTTAATGATTTCGATTGGCAGCAAAGTTATCCCAGTGCAGTACCTATTTACATTATCCTACTAATTTCTTTTCTCTGTTGCAGGGTGGTCACTGGCTAGCAACGATATTCCTGACCTACTGGGCAGCACTGCCTCTACATTTACTCATAGAACTTCCAGCGATGAGATTTCTTCAGTCATTGACCTCGTAGGATACTAAAATGTCATTCATTTAGATGTATTTTGTTATTTTTATGCCTTTGTTTAATGTTATTTTTACTATTTATTTCAACTGTACAGTAGCGGTACGTAGAAGGACTTAATATAAGTAACAGGGCATTCACACTGTGGTAGGTGTGCAACAATAAATAAATAATATTTAAAATCAAATTAAGTAGGTATAATGATGTTATAATAATATGTTAAACTTATAAATTAGACTAAATTATTGTGTACTTAGTGCATGTGGAACTTATGGAATGTGGGTAGTTGTTTTTCTTAATTAATAAGGCCATCTCGTCTGTGATATTTGGTACTTACAGTAATTATAATTAAAAATGAATTAAATATTTATAACAAAAACGAAGGTGTTTTATTATTATTTCATAACATAATACAAATCTCTATACAAAAACAATAGGTATAAATATTTATCTTTCAAATATCCTCATAAGCGCTTTCATGTTCAAGTAGTAGTTAATTTTATAGCGTATGAAATATTTTATTATAAACACTCTCTATTCTACATAATTATGTTATAATCGATCATTTTTTTACTGGAAGCTATTTTCGTGTACAAATATTATTGTTCACTCATCTCGGTAGTCTTTCAGTATTAATTCACGATGAGTGTATCCGAACGCGTCTACTTGACATTGACAACTGACGTAAGTTGTCTGTCACGCGAGTGACGTTTGTTCGTGTGATCACCAGACCAGCTATACTCTAATATCTCACAAATTGTTGTGATTGCAGGATCCACTCCTGCGGAAATTACGTAATTAAGGTGTTAGTAGTGTTGTGAAGTGATGGGGAACAACCACAGTAATGAGACGAAGGCTGGGGGCGAGCAATCTGGCAGTGGGACCAGCACGCCGCGAGGGTCGCAGCGCGGCGCTGGCTCTCGTTCCGGTTCGGGAGGTGACTTGCAAGGCTTGGCGGAGGCTAAGGAGAAGCCCCCGCCGTCGATGGTGCCCGTAGAGAAGCTCGGCAAGGTGAGGATAGACTCGCATGCCCATTTAATTAGCGAGGGTCATCGTCAGGGTTACACTGACGTTTCCTGCTCGATGTTTGTTTTGATTCTCGTTGATAACGATCGTATCGGTAAATCTCCGACGTTTGACAGATTCGGATTGGGTCGCGAATGATTGAATCATGGAATGTTTTTAGAAAATGTGTGACTAATAATTGAGTTGCAAAAGATTTGTAAATAGATTGATGATTGTAATGCGAGCGTGAAAAATTGTTTCGTATCTTAAAACTCAAGTGATATTTATGAGTGCTAGATAAAGATGATTCACAAGGAATCTGCTGTATGTTCTTTATCTTTGGTATCTAAAGCTTGTGCTTTTTACACCAAACAATTAAGAATTATGATCTTAATAAGGCTATAAAAACTAGTGTGCTTGACAACTGGGCAAGGTTGTAAAATATGAAGAAAACAATGAAACAAATTCTTGTCTATGAATATCTGTAATAGAGAAAAAGACAATGCCAAACAGTGTGTTGAGCAAATCAAAGACTGTTGAACTTGACCTTGGTGAGCGGCCTCCCAGAGGTCTCTGTAGTGACCTCAGCACTCAAGGTTGTCTACACATAGAAATGATTAATTTAAAATTTGTGAAATCATAATTATTTTTTTTTTTACTGTTCTTAACTAGCTAGCAAGCCGGTGTTTGCATTGTTAAAATAGATTTTAGACCAAAATTTATTTTTGTTCAATCTTCTAAGTTTCTTGACTATTTACACTGATAGTTATTAAATTGTGATGATGGAGTCAGTTTAGTAGTTAGTAAAAGAAGTGAAATAACCCCCAGTAGGACATTAAACCTACATACATGGTTATGTTAACCATGAATTGACCGTTACATTTAGTCTAAAAACTGTAAAAGAGGCTTTGACCTTTGAGTTGGTTTCCAAGTTTGTTCTCAGAGTAGCCAGCTAGGAAATTTTAAACTATCAGTTACCCGCGAAATAAGACACAATAGTAAGACAATAACAAGGCGGTTGCCGGTTACCGCTCGGGGATTCATGAATTAATATAATGTGTATATTTGGTAAGTCTGAAAATAGGTTATAGGCTATTTGTTACTCTCCTACCTCCACCCGTCATTATTTCTTTAATAATTTATTTTAATCTTTCGAATACCGTAATTAGAGATAATAGGATAATGGTCGCCAACGTCCACTCGGGGCTCAACAGAATATGGCAAATCCAGCACATACCATTAAGTAAAAAGAAAAGTACTCCAAAGACATCATTTGACCTTTTGACATATACAATGCACTAGTCACTAAGCTAAGTTCAGTAAAGTCAAGTGAAAGTACATGACTTCTAGCCAAATAGCCTGAAGCATGCCGAATGAAAGAATAAATGATACTTCAAAAAAATATGGTGGAACAATGTTTGTCAAGTCAGCTGGTTATAAAATAAATATCACTTATAATCGTAATTTGAAAGTCAGACATACTGAAGAAATTTTTTCATGTAGTATACTGTTTTCAAATAATAATTTGTAACGAGATGTAACTCAAAAAAGGGGTATTTGAAAATTGAACCTTATTTTTGAAACATTTGGTTTCAGATTCAAATACTTTCTTTTTGACTTAGGTCTCTTTATGATTAAGTATGCAATTGCTGTTACATTTACCCGTATCATTGCAATGTAATAGGTAATTACCTAATTCATTCATTTGCAAAAACAAACAATCATTGAAGTTATAATGGTAAGGTTGCACCTGTTAAAAGAAACATTATTTTTTTATTTGTCTTATATGTAGTAATTATCATATGGGGCAAACTTGGCCAGAGATCGCCCAAGATAGAGAGGTATGGAAGGAGAAAGGGGAGGCCTTTGCCCAGCAGTGGGACACTAACTAGGCTACAAAAAAGAGAAAAAATGTGGTAACTAAATACATAAGCAAAACTATAAAAACAATGAATGAATATTGCCTTACTAAATTGATAATGTTCAGAAGACTATTTCTACTATGATGTAAGCACTTGGTAATTTGCGCTCCAATCATAATTATTACTGTACACGGAGCATACATTTAGATTCGTGTTACTGTGTATAAAGACGATCAGGTGTGTAAATCAGCAACTTTTATTCATTTTTCATTTTCTTTTAGGTTTAACAAAGCAATTTTTGACATATGTATAATGTATTTATTTAATAATAATAGTATAGCTAAACGTGAAACCCGAGAATGACTGAAACAAGTTAGATGATTTTTTAAACATATTTTTAAAGTCTCAAGTTGATTCTTCAAATGCAACTGTTACCTTTCAATATTAGGGTTAGCTGTCGAACATCACCAACAAACCAGTTACTTTATCAGTAAATTTCTTCGGCCATGGATTGGATTTCCGAAAGGAAAGCTCGAGGTCCCCAAATCGAAGGCAACAAACGAATGGCAAACGAAAAGTCTGACACTCCCACTCCGCCCAAGACCGGAAGAAGTCATTCTTATGATTCCCTATGACTATGCTTTAATATCATCACAATCACACTAAAAACCTTATTGCTAATCCTGGCCGACTCCAATTTATTGAAATGACTGACATTGTGTTCTGTTACTTGTCAAAAATTGTTTTATGTCATGTCTTGTGCTTAATAAATTCTGCTTATATTTTACACCAAATACGTGTTTAAATATGATTTATATCAAAATCTGATTCAAAAATGAAAGTGATTTGGGGGGAACTTTGTCAATTTTGTTTTGACAATATTTTTAGAAATGATAAAGTGTGATACCAATGATATTTTAAGTAAAATTTTACTTAAAATATCATTGTGTGATACTATTTGATTTTGAGTGCTTCGGCTTCGAATTAAAATGGAATCATCTAGCGACAATTCAAACATTCTAAATGAAGCCGACAGTGTTATAGAAACTTCTATTTTAACTGTTTTAAGTATTTGAGTTTCTTTTATTCCTATAGGTTGAAAGAAAAGCAGATTATTGCATCGAGCACAAAGTAATTATTATTGCACCGAGTGCCTAATTTAGAGCCCGAGCGTCAGCGAGGGCTCTAATAAATTACTTATGGCGAGGTGCATAATCTACTATTAAAGACATGCCACTTTAATAGTTCAATAGCTTTTTATAGAATGACAAACGTGAACTTTAAACATAAATGAAACACTAAAGAGATACATCTTATAAAGCAGTAAAGTTTAAAATAAAGGCCTGACCTAGATGATATGCCTTACTTCCGTCAGCGTGCTATAAAACAAGAACAAGGATTTACTGCAGTCTCGAATAAACTGTAGCATCCTGTGCGCGCCAAACTTGATGATTCATCCCTAACTCGGTGCAGTGTTCATTGTTCACTATGTTTCTTTAACACTGTTTTTGCCAAGAACCCAGTATATGGGTGTATTGTTGTACACTCATCGTCATCAGGGGTGGACAGTACGGCCGTTGTAATTTCAGACTCGCCAAGATACAACGCCGCGCTGTAGCTACCGCTCACCGCTGTATCAGCCGTATCAATTATACGGGACTCCCGGTCTTCAGGGTTGCCCCGGTTGGAAGGATAAAATTACCGTCCAACATCTCAAATTCTTACTAATGAGAGGCCCTCAGGCTATGGCTCTCAGGCCTGTCGAATTGCCGAATTGTCAGGTGCTATTTGGGTTTATTTCCTATAAAACAATATAAACATATGTTTTTATTACAAAATACCTAACCTAACCCAACTAGCACTAGGCTTTTCCGCAATCCGATAAAAGAGCGGCTCCCTATTTTTTTAAATATACGGGGCCCCTTAGGGACTATCTACGCCACTGATACTCATAATATACTGGATTCTTGGAACTCGCTTGTCGGGTACTAGACTATGCTATGGGATCTCGCATAAATAAACCCGCATTTCCAATTCTGGAAAAAAGTCACGGGAACCATTTTCATGATTTCCTGGATTAACTTCCGGGATGGGAAGGAGGAAGTCCAGCGGGAAGTCCATACCGAAGTTACTAGTGTTAGTAGTGTTTCATTGGTCTATTCCTCATGATGTAAAATATTTCCTCCACAAAAGGTTACTTCCGTTGTGGACGCACCAGTTAATTTCTTTCGATCCTCACTAAGGTAGGCGCCAGATAAACGTGGAATAACGGTCGTTGGCCCTAAGTTGGTCGTTAATAATGTAGGTACATTTATTGACATTCAAATTTAAAAAATGGAAATAAATACAGAAAGCTGTCTTGAATCGATATCTAACTCGATCCTTTACGTTGTCTACATAAAAACATTTCATTGTTTATTTTTCAACTACGTTCGCAGAGATATTAGGATAGTCAGAAGCCAGTAAATCTGACTCCAGTCTTGCCATGAAGTACCGTGTTACCCCAGTTAATGGGTTGTGGAGGTCTGGTAGGCAGCCGCTCCTCGTAAAATACTGGTATTCAGCTAAATCCGGCTTGACTGGAAGCCGACCCCAATATAGTTGGGAAAAGGCTAGGCAGATGATGTTCGCAGGGATATAAGGAAAAGGTCAATGTACTTTATTCCAAGATTACCTGGCGCCTTGTATAGGTCATCAATCTTTGTAGACGGAAATTTCCCATGGCCCAAAAATATTCATGAACCTCACCTGCCCGCGACACTATCACGAGGCGGTCCATCATGTGACCGTGTCATATGACGCGTGCTCCGTGCCTAATGGAGTGGCGCGGCGAGACGCCTCGTACAATCACTAGACATGCACTAATTGAGCTGCACGCCCCCGAGATGTGCACGTACGATGCGATATTGATTTAATAATCGAATTTTGGATATCAATCGATTGTTGACCTTTGAAATCGATTTGAACAATTTCCGTATCGCCATTTTACAGTGCATGATTAAACGCCTAAAGATTGCTCAAACTTGTAGCGCTAGAAAAGGAATTTTCAGGAAAATTAACATTTTCAAAATTAAATCGAATCACTTTTTTATTTTAGTTAGTAGGAATATTTATCGCATTTTATTTCACTTTTGGCTTTTTAACAATGATTATTATGTATGATATGTGCTGAAAGCAATACAAACAACAAAAAAACGAAAATTCGTTAGAGAATTCATAGAGAAACTTTTTAATTGTGTTTGCCAAAATTGGAGACAACTGGCAATGCGGTTATGTTATAATATCTATCTATTGTGTCATTCCGCACTTAGTTCCGGCGGACTATTATGCGTGGGCCATAGCGGCCACTATGTTACGCGTGGCTCTACGCGGGGATAGTTCGGGCCATGGCCCTTTACGGGGCGCCAGTATCGGCGCCGTCGCTGCGTTATCGACCGGCGGCCAAGCTGAAAGCTTGCCAAAGGGTCATGGCAATCCGAATGGTGCGGGAAACGACATGGTCTTCCGCGAAGCGGCGAGCCTCCTTGCTGGCCTGCCACGATGGGATCTGGAGGCAACAGTCCTTACACGCATGTACGATTTCCGCGTGGAGATGCAACGCCGTGGCAAAAGTCTGCTCAATGGCGGACAGAGTTTCGGCAAGATCTCATAGTGGAATGGCGACTGTCACTGTCGCAACCCAGTGCTGGGCACGTCATCATTATTGCGGTATGTCCCCTCTTTGAGGAGTGATTAAGAAGACGTCACGGCGTCCTCACATTCCGTATAACGCAGGTCCTCACCGGACATGGTAAGTTCAGGAGGTTCCTGCTTCAGATTCAGGCGGAAGAAACGCCCGGGTGTCGCTACTGTGAGAGGGGCCAAAGGGACTGTAGTGACGACGATCTACTACATATGACGTCACAGAATCCTGCATCGCGCAAGCAAAGTTCTCCGCGCGATTTGAATAGATACAACAACCCGAAATCATCTATCGGGCAGTAGCCCACCGGACATAACACCCGTCCGGTTGGAGGATCCTCCCTTTTCAACGGAGGTATGTGGGACTTTACTCTCTGTTCCACCTCCTCTAAAGGACCTTCCCCTTTCGGGAAAAGACTACGACTAGATTTTAATCACGCTAAACAAATCGATAGTTAGTCGATATAATTGTGATTGGTGTTGTAATCAATATCATCACTATAGAGCAGTATCTTAATGTTTGTTAATGTCGAGTAATTCGTTCGCAGCAATCTTATCGCGGGCTCTGATTGATCGCCGAGATTCTAGCCAGGCCTGTCAGTGGCGGCCGACTAATGTTTATGTGTTTACGTCAATTTAATTACGCAAAGTGTAACTGATGGTGACAGTCAGATACAGAGGGAATAATAGAAAACATACGCATTACAATTAAGTTTTAAGTAATAATTCCGCTGCGTTTTAACGGATTTCAAAAAGGAGAAGGAAGGAGGTTATGTTTCTATCGAAAAAACAATAAAAATGTAACAAAGAGTGATAAAAATAAGCATTGAACTTGTTTACAACTGAATGATGGCTGTTTACGACTAGTGACTCAGTTTTATGCGCGTGTGATAGTTGTAACAATGGAAGGGTTAAGAGGGAAGGTGAGGAACATGAGGTTCTCTATCGTGGGCATCCAAGTGAGCCGGATCAAGAAGAAGAAGACGGCCGCTCCTACTTGCAAAGTGCGTAAGTTTTGATGCTACATCATTGTCGTCATTTAGTAGAAAGCTGAAGGATACTAGGCCAACTGCACACAGGTCCAGTCGAGATGAGGCTTTGCACATCCAGCAGAGTTCTTGTGTTATGGCTAACAAGACTCGAGTCCTTTATACGAATTGAAAGATTGAAACAGCCATGGGTCCCATGGTATACCCGCTCTCTACGGGATGTTACATTAAACGTAACAAGAGACAAAGATGTTGGAAAAGTTACGTTACCCTTGCTTTTTGTGCTTCAGCCTATCAAAGTAATGTTATATAATATAACGTTTGAATCCCCAACCGGTCCTATGAGACCGCGCTGTTATTGTTTTACTATTGTGTCTCGTTTCGCGGGTATCTGAGTAACTACGTACGAGTGCACTAGTTTGCATGTGTTTTGTCTATTCATACATACGTTTGCTACCGCGTCACGCTCAAACGGCTGAATGGATTTGGATGAAATTGGACACGCGAATAAATATGTATATCCTAGAAACACATCCATGGTATATCCTACAATATCCTAGAAAAACAGATAGCTGCTATCCCGGGAGTAAGTTCCGTTCTACTTTTACGCGCTTGAAGCCACTTGCAGAAGCTAGTACATAACTACCCTGTCATAATTAGTGTGTATTCGTGAACAAAGACAATGTAATTACTGTATTTATCAACAAATCTTTGATTGATGGTTTGTAATCGCTGCTGATTACTGATAACAAGTGTTTTTGCACATTTATGCAGTTGTGATAAACCTGGTTCTTTTTGGGAGTGACCTGATGGTTACCACATTACTTACTTCATAGCTTCAACTGAATAACATCCTAATTCTTAGGTCTATGTCGAGACTAGGCAGCGGATTGTTCGAAAAAGTTACGGTGGCCTTAAAATACATAGGGCAACTGAAGAAACACGGATTTTAGTCATTAAAACTCTGACACTCCTCTCCCTCCACCCAGAGCCGTAATACCGTAAAAAATACCCAGAGGAGTAATGCCCATTATTCTCAGACGCGACGCTTCATAAATGCTCACTCACAGCTTACATACCTAACTATGAAATAATGTCGTCGAAGCGGCAACGCGTCTATGAAGCTACGCATCCTTGGACAATAAACCTTATTTGATGAATTTACAACCACAAAAAAGGAAATGCATTTATCAAAAAAAAATACCAGTACTGTATAATCTTGGTAAGACTTGAAGAACCAAAATGAAATGCTAAAAATAAATCACAATCAAAAATGATTAGCATTCAAATGGATCTTTGTTAAGAAACTACGACGCTATAGACAAACACAGACAGACAAGGACACCTATCCGATTTACATCATAACATAACATAAGCCAGAATCTTCCCCAAGTCGTGGACGACGCGTACACGCGCGCCTCAAAGAGATATTAGTAAGCTGTAGGGGCCAGCAGGGTCGAAGCGCTGCAACGAAGACAAACAAGAAACAAAAGAGTGGGATTTAGTCAGTAAAAGTCTGACATAGCTACCGTACCCGCTCCGCCCAAGATTGGAAGATGTCATTCTGATGATTTTCTACCTAAAAAAGCAAGAATCCTCAATTCTAGTTGCGTAGCCAGCTTAAAATGGCTAAACATAAAAATAATCAATGAATACACACATTGATGAGAGAGACGAGATCAGTAATGGCCCAGCGGTAACCGCCCGACTTACAAGTTGTAGGTCCCGAGTTCAAACCCAGCCAGTTGCATTAATTACTTTGTATAATTTTTTCATCACTGTTGCTCTGAAAACGGGGAAGGAAAACATCGTGAGGAGACCAGCATGTCCTAGAACCAAAAATTCGAAGATGTGTGACATTGACTAACCCGCACTGGGACCGCGTAGTGAATCATGGCCCATTCTTTTTCCTAGAGAGGAGATAGTCATAATAACAGTGGGAATATTGACTTACTTGACTTAAGATCCTATGTCTAGTTGGGGCAGAGGGCGTCGATAGTAGTCACCCATCGCGACCGGTCTTGCGCTTTACGCTTGACCTTGCTCCATCTCAGTCCGATGGTTTTCGCTTCTGCCAACACGGTACGTTGCCAGGTCTGTCGAGGACGGCCACGCTTCCTTTTTCCTTGGGGATTCCAGTCCAGTGCCTGTTTAGGTATGTGATCGGAATCCCTCCTAAGCGTGTGACCAATCCAACTCCACTTGTGACGTTTGATCTGGTGGTCGACCGAGCTTTCGCGGCATTTCTCCAACAGCTTTACGTTAGAGATGGTCTCGGGCCGTTAAATCCCTAGGATACGACGGAGACATCGGTTTACGAAAACAAAAGTCGAAAACTCATGAATCCCCGACCGGTCTCATGCGACCGCGCTGTTATTGTCTTACTATTGTGTCTCGTTTCGCGGGTATGTGATAGGTAAGTGGAAATATTGTAAAAAAACATCGTTTTCTCTGTCGAAGCGTCGAATAATTCCAGTGTGTGACGGTGCAATCAGCTGGCTAACGAGTTTCCATTGTGTGGTGACGTCATGGCGTAATCTATAGTAAACAGAGTGTAAACGATTGTACGCCAGCGTGCACTTGACACTGATCTCCGTAAAGCTATTAATACCACGGGATTATAAACAGATTTTAGAATTATGGCGCTATCTGTAAAATACTTGTAGAACTTAATGAGTTTGTTTATGGTTCTACCAGCTGTTTTGGCAGCATTTCTTTCATGATACGTTAGTTTTGGGCAGGAAGTTTCTTACCTTGCGGCCTGAAGTCTTTGATAACTTTTCTGCAGTTAAGTTTTTACAGCAAGCGGACTATAATCCCTTCTTACTTTCTACCACCACAGCAAAGACACCGAAGACAATTTTTTTTTATCTTATGTCTAATTTGTATTTAGGAATTAGAAATCATCAAATGTCTTCTCCTGCTCTTAGTGGACCGTGACGGAGTGTCAGACTTGTACTGACTGAATTCCACTTGTTTCTTCCATTGCCCTTTACGTTCCAAGACTGCGATAACTCTTTCGAATAACACCCCGATATGTTTTTTTTTTATAATTGATATGTTTGTTAAAAAGCTACAATGCAGTCGACGACGTAGCGAACTTATCTAGAAGTAACATATTCACTCTTGACTTAAAGATTCCTAGGTTGTAGCTATCAGGAAACACAGACTCCGGCAGGGAATTCCACTCCTTAGCCATACGCATAGTAAATGTGTTAATAGTCTTTACTGAAACATATTAATTTTATGACTCACAAAAACAAAGAACAGTCAGATAGATAGAACAGGTGCTACATATTTTTACAGATTTAGATGTTGCTCCTCAAATTGTTAGCACCATACAAATTGTTTATTCACGCTTTATTACATTGGGTGCCCAACATTTTTATACACGGAGCTATCTGTGTATAAAATGTGTGTTAGTGTAGTTATTAGAGTTAATTAGAACATCCCAATTAGACTCACGACATGCCAGAACCAATGCAATAGGTACATTATACACTCATCATCATCATCTGCCTAGCCTTTTTCCTAACTATATTGGGGTCGGCTTCCAGTCAAGCCCGATTTAGCCGAATACCAGCATTTTACGAGGAGCGGCTACCTACCAGACCTCCACAACCCATTAACTGGGGTAACACGGTACTTCATGGCAAGACGGGTCGGCTTCCAGTCAAGCCGGATTTAGGTACATTATACACTGGGCCGCGAAAATAACGGATTATATAGAAAAATGGTGATATCACAAAGCTATTACATAAATGGCTATCGCTATTGGCAGTTTAATATAAAGTTGGTTTATAGCATCTCATTTCGTCTTTATGAGACGAATATACAGTGATACGGCTTTTTGGCTTGGTCTCGTGGAGGAAACACACAGGAAAAATTTGTGAGTTCACGATCGAAGGACTGAACGAATTTCAATGAAATCTAGCACATGGCACCATGTCCTTGTATAGCACATACTTTTTATTCCGGGAGTATGTTCCCTTTGAAGAATTTACTACTTTCAAGCGGGTGAAGCCGCTAACAGCAGCTAGTCTTGAACTTGAGTTTTTATATTGACCCGGAATGTTCATGGCACAGTCACTGTGTAGTTATGAAATGTTTATGGAAAAACTTGCCTAGGATAGATTCCGGTCAAACAAAAGATATGTCGCATACTTTGAAAAAGCTAACAGAGCAATTTTATCGTTCAGACATGTTTACTTGATTAGTACCTGGTTACTCAAGATGTTTTCCTCTCTAGAATTTTACAAGTCAATGTTTTAATTTAAAAACAGTACTTACAATTTAATTAGCATGTGTTTTTTTATAAAGAACTTGGCCCCACACTAGGAATTACTCTTGTATCGTGGGTACGTTTACAAACATGAAAACTCACATACACAAGACGCCCAGACCCGGAACAACTATCTGTAGATCATACAAATATTTGTTCCGTGCGGGAATCGAGCACGGGACACGCAGCGCAGCAGTCAATCGCTTAACCACTGCACTAACCGTGCCGTCAAAAGTTCAGCAACTGCTAGCGACAACCGCTACTAGTGTGCCACGTAAACGTTTGAAAGAGTTACCATGGCTCTAGACCGCAAGGGCAATTGAAAGACACAGTTGGGTTTTAGTCAGCAAAAGTCTTTTGAGGTATGCGGAACAGCGAATTAAGTCCCGCAAACCTCCGTTGATGAGAGGATCCTCCGACCAGACTAGATAAGTGTTATGTCTAGTTTGAGCAACTGCCCGAGAGATGATTTCAGGCTTTTGTATATGTTCAAATCGCGCAAAGAACTCCAATTGTGCGATGCAGGATTTTGTAGTTTTCTTAGAGCACATTTGATCATTGCCCAGAGGAGTCATTTGATGACTGCCCACCTCGAATTAAAAAAACAAAACCACCTGCTCCTTCTTGGTGCTGAAACCTCCTGATTGCTATTGATGTTAACATAAATAATATAAAACATTATTTTGTTACAGTTGCTGGTCCAGAGGTCACAAAAAGAAGACGGAATCAATGGCGTCACAGAAAAATCGTTCACAGTAAGTTAAAACCTTCCCATGACAGGTACCAAGCCAGGTCTACCAGCAAACTGAACCTCTCCACAACTCTGTCTCCAGAAATACCTGTTCCCGATGTACCCGGAGCTGGCGCGGCAGTTCTTCAAGTACATCCTGAGGGTGGGCAAGTGCAAGAACAAGCACATCCCGCTGTCCACCTTCAAGCAGCACTGCGAGAAGATCCTGGCTATGCTGGACGATGCTATGATCATTGAGACTTATGTCAGGTGAGGATGGAGGAAATGGAATGAGATGTTTCAGCGTCACCAATCACCCAACTCCACAGTAGTTCCCTGGATATCCTAATAACCTTTGGAAATTATAAATATGCTCTTGCTCTCTATTATAACTTCCCTTGAAGCTTGTACTATTGCAGCACAGAATAAACATACAGTTGACAGGTTTTAAAATCCCCTTTTTTTAAGGCGGGCCAAATAACTTCTTCTGCAACCTTGGCAGGATCCTAGATGCCCCTATAATGACTTTGAAGTCCATAAAAGGTGGTCTTTAAATTTCACGGACGAAGCCACTGGCATAATCAGGTTGGTAGTCAGCAAGCTCAGTAGATGATGGCAAGCTAGTTTAATACTTGTCCTCTAACAGGATGTTCGGCGCGGAGACGGACGAGAACATGGTGACCCCTGAGGGCTTGCGCAGTCTGCTCTACACCAGCTACAAGCTCTCCATGGACCACTACCCTGAGGGTCCGCAGACCTGTCTCATGGTAAGTGTATACTGTTCTTCTTTGGTTCCCTTTTAGTTTCGGTGTTGCCTTTTTGGTTAATTCTAATCAAGCTGTGCCCAGGAGTCCAGAAATTTTGGTCGAACTCTTTCTAGCAAACTGCACATAATTCTTAAGACTTCTAGACATTTATCTATATAGACTATTTATCTTTTAAAATCTGATAGGGTTTTTCTATAGTCTGAGTACTATATAGTTATGATGCTTCCAGAAGTGTAGGATTCCATTTTTATAAAAAGATTGATTGCTTCGCACATACACTGCCCTCATCTTTTTCGCTAGTTTAAGTATAATTTAGGGATTTTTTAAGGCTGGTTCTTCGTGGGTAATACTCACTTGGCTACAAATTGTAAGGCAGAATATTGTGTCTTCAGATCAACAAGACGCTGTCCACTGTAGTGAACGGCTGCTTCAACAAGAGGGACATGCACAGTATCGGCTTCGTGGTGCGCTGGCTCGAGGAGCACTGTCACAGGCTCATATTTCCTGTACACCGGTGAGTTCTCCACTGCCTTGTGTTAATGTGCCAGATCGTTCCGTGAAGACTGGTTCTATTTCCATGTGTCCATGGCGCAGGTACTGCGTGCACATGCTGGCGACGCGGCACCGCGACATGGAGGCGTCAGTGGAGTCTCCCGGGCACGGCGCGGGGCTGGAGCTGGCGACGCCGGTGCTGGAGCGCGGCGCGTGGCAGGCGGCGTCGGCGCTGCTGCCCGTGTCCGTGGCGTGGCTGCTGGCGGGCACGGCGCCGCCGCTGTACAGCCGCCCCACGCAGCCGCCCGCGCAGGCGCCCGGCGCGCTGGCGTCGGCAGCGTGGCTGGCGCGCCTCGTGTGCGCGGTGCCCTCGCACTGGGTGCCGCTCTACGCCTCGCGCGACCACGGCATGGGCGCCAACCGCTTCCTGCACCACACGCTCGCCTACAAGTAAGTGGACAGGACAAAGCACCCGGATAGCTCAAACTAGTTTGAGATTTTTGATCCCCGCTCCAGCGCGGGTGACCACTCTCCGCTCCTCTACCTACAGAAGCATCCAAGTCGTGACGTCGCTCGATTCAGTGCGTTAACACATAAAAGTTAAGAACTCTCTGCCGTCAATAGCACAGCCTATAGCCAATAGTATAACATAGTTATCGGAAGACTGATACATTCACTCGCTATACAAGATCTGGTAGATATCGAGTCAGAACTAAGCCAGGTGACTGATACACTGTGACAATTTAATCAAAAAAATCTTTACTTTTATTACCTTTATTCACCTGTAATTGCGGCTCCGTTGAGGTTTGAAGATTGCCTGCGGTTCAACTAAAGAAGAAGAAGTTTGGCGAAGAGTAACCTCATAAACAAGCTTGCCATCCTCTTAGACTTCTCGAAGGCCTTCGACAGGGTATGGCACGCTAGCCTTTTGAGTAAGCTTCCAACGTACGGTATCTCCCCTAGCCTGATTAACTTGGTAAAAGACTTCCTGAGGGAACGGTCCCTCCGAGGTGTCGTCGACAGATACTCAACAGAGTCCATAATGACTAATGCCGGAGTTCCTCAGGGGTCTGTTCTCTCTGCAACTCTCTTCCTGCTCCACATCAACAATCTGCTGATGCTCGTTATCTATGGGTATTCAGATGATAGCACAGTTCCTCAGGCTAGTAAGGAGCTAATCCAGTCCGAAAGAGAGGCCATGGTAGAGCGTACATCGTACGTCGTACGTAGAGGGCAGTCTCCAAGTGGGGCAAAGTGAATCTGGCGGGATTCAACGCCGCCAAAACATAGGCGTGTCTGTGTGGTTGGTTCGATTTTTTTATGAAAAGTGTGTAACATGATCCACGTAACGTTACAGAGGTCCAACGCTGGTGCTGATCCAAGCCGAGGAGCTGCTGGTGGTGATCTGCGCGTCGCAGGAGTGGAAGGAGACGCACCAGTACTGGGGCGGGCCCGAGTGCGCGCTCTTGCAGATACACCCCACGTGAGTAACTATCGCAACCTTTTTTTTTTAATATGACACTAGCTGCTGCCCGTGACGTCGTTTGTCTGCGTCGTGTGCTGCGTGAAGGCTCTACAGCTCACAGCTCCTCACCCGTAGGTGATAGTGTGATAATATGTAGTCTATATGTTAAACTGACCTCTTAGCAATATTCATGCAAAATTTGAAGTAAATCCATGTAATACTTTTTTAAGTTTGGCCCGGACATACAGACAAACAAACAAAAATTCTAAATAGGTACTATGTTTTTGGTTCTACAATCGATTTCATATCGATTGTAGAGCCACATCATCACGCCCCAAGCATTCTTTTTAAAAAATATTCAATCTACTGTTTTGACTTTCCTACGATTTTATTATATGTATAGATAAACTAATGCTTGACTGCAATCCCACCTGATGGTAAGCAGTGATGCAATCGTTGATGGTGAGGTGTAGTGCACTAGTTTATTAAGGCCTATTCACTCTAGCTTTGAAGACAGCTAAATTATAATCGGACGGGAAGACAGCATCAGGTAAATTGAGTAATGAATGATGTCCTCGCCGTTTCCAGGTTCTCGATAGTGGAGAAGGGTCCGAAGATGCTGTACCTGAACACCAGCATCCGCGGCTACCCGAAGGGGCTGCGCGCCGGCAGCGACCCTCGCAAGCCGCTGCTCATCATCCCCGAGGACTTCGACTCCATACAGTTCCAGGGCGTTCCATACCCGCTCGAGACTATTGAGGTATGGGCACCACGCCAATTCCTGATCACTTATTATCATCATCATCTCAGCTGAAAGACGTCCACTGCTGGACATAGGCCTCCCCGCGCGTCGCCACAGCGACCGGTCCTGTGCGTCTCGCATCCATCGGATTCCTGCGACCCTGGCATGTCGTCGGTCCACCTTGAAGGCCTCCCGCCTTCCGACGCTGCGTCTTCCGGTACGTGGCCGCCACTCTACAACCTTCAGACATTCCTGATAACTTACAGGAAACTAAATTTATTGTATCGAATGCGGCATCGATATAGTCAGTCGGTATTATAAAATTTCAATTCATATATGTATTTATTTATGAATTGAATAAACAACAGATATGATTGTTTTGACGTACTTATTTATAGGTTACGGTAGTAATCTTTCTGGAAATCATATAATGGAATCTTTCGTGCGCGAGTTCGACTCGCACTTGCCGGTTTTCTTTGTAATACATAGCATGAGTTATATTTCCCCAACGGATTGGTGTTGCAGGTGTGGGGCTGCGGCGACCAGGCGTCACGCGAGGTGCAGCTGGAGATCAAGAAGTGGCAAGTGAAGGAGGCCGAGCGGCAGCGGCACGTGAGTACCCCACCTACACCTTCTCCATCCTACGCTCTGGTTTTGTTATTGTAATCAACGAGTGTTAAAACGTGTTACGTCGGCGCCGGCGCGTCGCGGTGGTGGCGCCACCGTCGCGGTTGCCAAGTAAGCGCGTCCCGCGTCTGCGCTCGGCGCTAGTGGGCCCCCGCCACACAGCTAAGAAAGAAAGAAAGATCATTTATTTGTACAGCACGAGACACAGACAATCAACTTTTTAAAACGAATTCCCTGCCGGGATCTGTGTTTCCTAATAACTACAACCTAGGAGTCTTTAAATCAAGAGTGAATAGGCTGCTTGTAGGCAAGCGTGCGCCATCGTCAACCACATGATGGCTTACCATCAGGTAAGATGCGGTCAAGCGCGAGCCTATCAATAATAAAAAAAATGATACGAAATAACAAAAAAAAATAGAAAAAGAAAAACAAATAATTGTGTGCCTTATGACTGCACCAAAATAGATCTAATTCAGCATGAAAGCCAGACAACTAATGCCTGACGTTGATTTTCGACTGAACCTGTGACTGTGACGCAACGGACGCAAAGCAGTTTAGGAATGTAATAGCGGTGATGGAATAGTGTGTTTGTTTAGTATGTGAAAAGCTAATCACTACATCACCGCGCACGCGGCAACCGTGCGACGGCCGCCATTACGTACTTGTCGTAACATGTAACTCTATTTGTAAACATGTATTTTTGTACTATGTTAACAAAATTGTGACTACTCACATGTCGTCTGTCACATGAATGAGCACAATAGTTGCATCAATAGTGTACCCTAATTTGGTTGTCTAGAAAATGTATCATGTCTATGGTAGTCACTTTCAGAGAACTGTTTTTATTCTAAGCCGTGCGTGAATTATACCTCAACCTATAAACAAAATTTATACGAATAGTTTTATCAAAATAATTTTGACTACTTATTAGCGACATCTAGACTTTGGGATAACAGCTATTCATTTAAAAAATGAGCTACACTGTCACATGAAATGAATTCTGTCTGCACTGAAAATCCACCGCGTTTTATATTAATAGGATTTACTTCGTGACACTAAAAAAAGAATAAATAATACAGCCAGAACTCGAAAGCAGACCTAAATACTACAAAATAAGTCAAAAGTTCTTTAAACCGAAAGTCCTCAACAATAATACTTTTAAAGGAACAAAAGAGGGAGTTTTCTATACTATAATATTATAAAGAGGTAAAATTTGTAAGTTTGTATGTTTGTAAGTTTGTATGTAGGGGGTAATCTCTGGAACTACTGGTTCGATTTGAAAAATTCTTTCAGTGTTAGATAGCCCATTTATCGAGGAATGCTATAGGCTATATACCATCACGCTACGATCCACGGGAGCGGAGCAGTAACGAAAAATGCGGGTGAAACCGCAGGGGACAGCTAGTAGTCAATAAAAATCTGACACGACTTCCAGCTCCGGCCAAGAGCGGGAGGTAATTTTAAAATGTCAAAAGACGTGTCCGTTCTTACAGAAAGCCTTAATTCAACTGTTCAATGTAAAGACGGCTTTCTAATTTACTATGATCTAATTACCCTAGCATAGCATCAGCCTTATAATATTCCCACTGCTGGGACTCAGGCCTCCTCTGAAAGGGAAATGAGCCGTAATCCACCCTGCGGGCCCAGTGCGGGCTAGTGAATTTGACATGCTTTTGAATTTTTGGTTCTAGGTCATGCCGGTTTTGATCTCATTGAGTAATGGCTAAGATGTAACAATGATGAGTCACTATTTCTCTAACGCGAATACATTATACTGATTTTGACTTTTATTGCATTTTGGCACAAGTGACGGCTGCAGTTTTTTGCTTTTAATGTCATCCTTATGTCTACGGAATAGAAGTCAAAATCGGCTAAACGGACAGTAAAACAAATTTCTTAAACTGTCAAATCTTATTGTAAATAGAGTATAATTCATAATTATTTTTGTTAATTAATGTTATGTCCTTTTCCAGGTAAAGCTGTCGGCAGCGGACTGGATCGAGCACCCGGACAGATACCTGCTGGAGCTGGCCGGACGGCCGCAGTACAACAACTCGGCCAGCTAGTAGACTGTCCGGTCGCCGTCCGGCCGGACGCGGCCACTCTAGTGCGCTGCGCACTCTGTGCTCACTGTGAGAGACTTGATCTGGGGCCCCGGGGCCTGAACATGTTGCTAAACTAGTTAATGATAAGAGGTAATCTGGAGCATCGAGGGACTGGAACAATCTGTCTGCTGTGGTCCTCCCGTCTGATTATAATTTGGGTGTCTTCAAGGCTAGATTGAATAGGCTCTTAATAAACTAGTGCGGCTCACCATCAACGATTGCACCACTGCTTACCATCAGGTGGGATTACAGTCAAGTACTAGTTTATGTTATATAAGAAAAGCAATTTGTTTATTGAACGAAATTCCACAGATATGTTGCCAATGAAAAAAAAATGAAAACTTTCGCTAAAATCGGGTAACTTTAATTTATAACTTTCGATTCGATAATCACAAAATCTGTAGAATTTCGTTAGCTAATTATATTTGACTGTAAGTATAATATTTATAATATGTTTTGTTTTTTACTTCAGTTGGTTTGTATGCACCAAGTTTTTCCTATCTGCGTGACACGCATTCTTTCAGAAGATATTATGATGATTATAATTCTTTGTAGTTCTTTGAGAGAAGAAACAAAATTAAGTAGTAAAATAAGGTGGTTGACAATCATTGAATTGTGGTGCATGTGAAAGTAGTTAAACCTATTTTTTATAATAATTAAATATCATAGTACCCCAGTTAAGGGGTTGTGAAGGTCTGGTAGGCAGCCGCTCCTCGTAAAATACTGGTATTCAGCTAAATCCGGCTTGACTGGAAACCAACCCCAATATAGTTGGGAAAGGGCTAGGTAGATGATGATGATGAAATATCAGTCAACCATGTTTTGTATGTGATGTTGTCACAGCATTGTCTCAGTAACTATTGTATAAGGATGCGGAAACTTCAACCATATAGGTAACCGTTAATCTGTAACGACGTAATTTACGATATTATATGGGCTTATAGTCGCCATTTTGTATGATTAGAATTTGAAATTGATTTGAAAGCATTTTGGACGTTTTAGGATTGTTGAAAGGTTGTCTATATCTGTAACTGTTATAATAAATATACAATGTTGTACCACATGGTAAGTACATGTGTTAGAACTTAAAAAAAGTTCCACAAAATAATTACTGCAGCAAACATCATTTAAACAGCTTTATTAAAAACCCTTTTTTACCTTATTTCTTAAAATAAAGTAAAAATCTGACTTATTTCTATTTCGAACAGTTTCTCTACAATTATAATATTCGACATTGTATGAGATCATTTTAAATTGAGACTAACTTATTGTAATAAAGTTACTTAGTGATATTATCAGGTCTGAAACTGTAACTGGATTGGTCCTTCGGGCCGGATACTCGGTATCCGGAATGACATTTACAAGTCATTCCAGGTTGCAAATGCACGAGAGGTGGTGAGGGACAGATAAATTTGGATTTATCTATCCCTAGTAACTGCAATTTTTTCAATTTTATTTCAAGATCTAGCTTCAATTTAAATCTGTTTTAACAGTTTTCCAATTTATTAAAAAATATTTTTGTTTTTGTAATGATATTGTGTCTCCTTGTACTTAATATTTATTTCTAATTTATTTTTTCTATTTGCAGTCTAATTTAATATTGATTTGTTAATTTGATCTGTTTCAGTTCACGTAATTTTCAGTGTTATTGCTCAAAATAATAATGTTACTCCAGAATGTCGTTTTTGTATAGCTGCAGATAAAAACTAAAATTGTTCTTTTTCTGACGTATTTTATTTTTTGATAAAAGCGTGATACGAGAGGTATCTAATATAAGGCTGGATGAAGCCTAATAAAGTAAGAATCCAAATATTTGTAATAAGCCTTAACTCGTAAGCCTGTGCCTAAAAAAAAAGTGTTTCAACAAAAATTAGTCAAAAAGTGTTTCACAATAATACTTGTAATATTGGTGTTAATTATAACTATACATATGTATTTATACAGTCTTAGATAATGCCTAATAATGTAATCGTATTGAAGCTCACTAAATAAATTAAATAGGGAATAATAAAGGTTGAGTCAACGGCACGCCATTAACTCTTATGATTACTGAAGTTAGCGTGTTTCTCAGTATTAGTTATCTCTAGTGATTCCTTTCTAGACATATCTTGCAAAGTTTATCCACCAGTTTAGATTTAGTAATTATTCTGTATCAATAAAAAGGCGATTTAAGGTCCCACTTTGCGCGGGCTTGAACTCACTGGCGGGCGGGGCCTAAAGCACGCTGTCTCACTTGACATCGTGCCCGAAAGAGATAGTATCAGTGATGAGCGGTTAGACGCTAGTCCTCACGCACGACGCGACGTCTGCTTTGCACATAGCGCTACGAACCATTCCGAATAAAAACGAAATTACACGATGCACACATGTCATACCGTTTCGGTTGTTGCGGTGTGTGCCGCTCGAATTCGAAAAACAAAAGATTTAAAATAATACCTAAGAGCGTTTTCACATTATCCAATCCGATATCGGTGTCGGACGCCGATCCGATATCGGGGTAAGTAAAATGTATGAAATATGTACCTGTCTTTCATATTGTCCGGCCCGATATCGGCTATCGGAGCACGGCATTTCATACATTTTACTTACCCCGATATCGGATCGGCGTCCGATACCGATATCGGATCGGATAATGTGAAAACGCTCTTACGTACCTTTGTTCGTTTCTCGGCAATGAAAAAAAAAGACAAATTTTCATTTGTTTTCTTATTTTGAGACCCTTCTACTGCACAATAATGATCAGACACAACGCCCGTCTGGTCGCGCGCCGCGTCGTGCACCTCACCTCACAGAGCGCTGTGGCGCCGCACTGAGTTCACCTTCCTATTGTCCGCGGACGCGGGCCACATGACCGGCGTGCTGTGCAGCAGCAGTTGCCCGGATCAGACACAACACCCGCCTCGCTCAATTGGGCAGTTGCCTGACCAGACAAAACATCTCTCTGGTCGGACGACGCACTCTAAAGACTAAACAAAAAAAACTAGGGCTGTTGCCCGGACCAGACACAACATCCATCTCGCTCAATTGGGCAGTTGCCTGAACCAGACACAACACCCGTTTCGTTCAATTGGGCTGTTGCCCGGACCAGACACAACATCCATCTCGCTCAATTGGGCAGTTGCCTGAACCAGACACAACACCCGTTTCGTTCAATTGGGCAGTTGCTCGGACCAGACACAAAACCTGTCTCGCTCAATTGGGCAGTTGCTCGGACCAGACACAACACCCACCTCGCTCAATTGGGCAGTTGCCTGGACGAGACACAACACCCGTCTCGTTCAATTGGGCAGTTGCCCGACCAGGTATAACAACTCTCTGGTTGGAAGATGCACTCTAAAGACTTAACAAAAAAAACTTGGGCTGTTGCCCGGACCAGACGCAACATCCATCTCGCTCAATTGGGCAGTTGCCCGAACTAGACACAACACCCGTTTCGCTCAATTGGGCAGTTGCTCGGACCAGACACAAAACCCGTCTCGTTCAATTGGGCAGTTGCCCGACCAGACATAACATAGCCGGTCGGAGTGGAGGGTGTTAGGTTTTTTCGTTACGGAATTTCTGGATTCGGTCCCCACGCTCAAGGCCCGCGATAGAAGCTATGCAATAGCTTAAAAAAAATACAGTCGAATTGATAACCTCCTTCTTTTTTGAAGTCGGTTAATAAAGCGTAGATATTATAGGTAGTCAACATACACGTCATACGAACGATATAGGCCGCAGTAGACTGAACCAAACTCAGACAGCCGCGCGCGGCGCTGTGACACGTCGTCCCCCCGCACCGCAACCGGGGGTAACTTTATTCAGTGAGATGCACGATAGTTCTGAGTAAAAGGCGTGCGTGATAAAATACAAAAAGGCCTTTGGAAGAAGGGGTTTTACGAAAAAACCACTGCATCAATCAATTTCAAATAAAATTTATTAAATTCTTCGATAAATTTGTGGTGTCGGTACAGGCTTCGTTTTTGAAATTTGATGCTTCTTTTATTTCTAATTTACGCTCAAAGTTGTGTTAAAATTAGCCAAAAAAACGAAACTTTAGAAGCTCGTAACTTTTTATTGGCTTATTATTTTACAATTCTGCTTCCGTACAGACAAAATTACTTATAGAGACAAAACGATATCATGTTTAACTTTGGATGTACATGGTCAAATAGTGGAGTAAAACCCCCCCCGAAATTTGTATGGAAAAAATGTTGACTTGAGTCGCCTTAAGTCACTCGACATAAAAAGCCAAAAGGAAATTTTCTTTCAAGTGTGAGCTTCGGAATTTTGAGTCGTTTTAATTTTTGTTGTAATCGATTTTGTATTTGTAACTTTTTTAAATGTACTGTTTTGATATTTATCATAGTATTTTAACATTATATATTTTATTATTAGTACCAATTTTAATAATACTTCATTCTGTTTCAAAAATTATTTATTGTGTACACCTACCGTGTAGTTTATACAGTGTAGTTTATTTTAACCCAAAGGGCCGAGAATGCCTTGTAGCATAGAGTTCGTCTATGTAAGTACTACAACTGTACATAAAGTTTAAATACATAAACAAAATGGCGTGCTGTTGACCGTTCCATATAATTTAACAGTGTTTTGGTGTGAGAACTGGACATATAAGTGTCGCCAAAGTTGATAAAATAATACTTACGTAAGAAGAAGCATTTGAATAGGAGAGTGAAGCTTGATATTTAGTAAATCGTTCCTATCGTACCAGCCATAACCGCGAGTCACTTAGGAAGCTATACAACGCACCACGGTGTTTGTTATTTTATAAATCGACCAAAACGTTAAATAATACTGTACTAGGATAAGAGGGAGTTTTTTTAAGTTATGGATAAGTTTATGTCAAAATGGGTTTGCGATCTCTAAAGTTTTTGGCGCGATTTTTTTTCAAGATGGCTGACGTAAGATTTTTTTAGTCGATGGTCAGCTACTAAAAGGCCAGGGTCTTGAAAATACTTGAATATCATTTTAATATAGGCTCAAAAGAAAAGATTCAGACGAACAAGAATATTACAACTAAGTCTGTTTTTTAATCCCTGAGACTAAATTGACACAGACAAATGTCAAACTGGCAATAATAGTAATGACAGTTCTTTTCTGTTGTGACAACCCAGTCTCCAAGATTAAAAAATACTACTTTATTTTTATAAATGGCGCCACATTTCGGGACCGTTCGTCTGTCGTTTTTATTGATATTATTTGAGATCGCGAGTAAAATTAAGTTGTGTGTTAGAAGAAAGCTGTACTGCCGTCCAGCCCCTAAATCGTAGTAAAATATGGGTTTTTTACGTTTTTTTACTGCGCTTTAGAAGTGGACGGCAGTGTACTGCAGTGAATCTTGGTAAGGTATACTCTGTAAGAAACATCACAGCGTCAGCTTTACGTACTTGCACATACACAGTAATATGCGCTTCGTAACTGTATCATAGGTGCTACACGGATGCTTTGTAGATAACTACTATTTTTGTGTATTATAAATGTAAATTTTAATAATAAATGAAATATTTTATTATACTATTTCTTTTATTTTGTCAAGCAGTTCCTTATTCAACTTTTATTCCCTTATTCGATTAAAAAAAAGTTAAACGTCTAGTTTTTTTTTTTTAATTATGTCTTAGTAAAACTGTGTTTGGGGGTTACTGCAGCAACACTAAGTTTGTTCACACTAATCATCCACCTTTATTTCCCTGATTTGCTCGTTACCCGTTCCCAGTGCTAGCGTGGTACCCGTTTGGCCGTTTGCATCCCAGTGCTTGCGAGTCACACCAGAAATACAAATATGGGGATCGGGTGTAGAGCGCCAACTCGGTAGATACGGTGATAATTATAAACAAAAAAAATCGGTAGACGTTAAAAACAACCAAAGCAATATTTTAATACTTAATACAAAACTTTAAATGTAAAATCAAGGTACCAAATTCACGCAATATAGTGATAAAGAATAACAATAATTTCCAACATCAAAATAACGTGTCTTACCGGCACAATTGATTTTTGCATAAAATGACTTTTTCCCCCACACTAGGTATTACTCCTATACATAAAATGGGTATGTTCACAAACATGTAAACTCATACAAGACACACAGACTCATAACAACTCTCTTTACGCCATACAAATATTGGTTCCGTGCAGGAATCGAATCCGCGACACGCAACTTAGCGGTCAATCACTCGACCACTGCGCCAATGGTGCTATCAAATGACAGAAAATTACTAATAATTATTTGTATGTAAATACAATAAACAAATGTAATAATAATATTATCAACTAATGAGTCAGACCGTCATGACCTTGCTATCAAAAGGAGCATTAGGGTACTTACACATTCGTCACGCACGTCAAAATATACAGTTTATTAGAAATCGTAGATCGCAGCGCCTCGTCAAAAATTAATCGAGGCTTATCAAATTTTGTACCTTCGTAATTTCCCTCCTGGAGAAGCGAGGAGGGTAAAACAATTACGCACCTTTGAGAGACGACTAAGTGCGGTGTAGGCGTAAGCGCAGCGCGGCGTTGCTTAGCCGACGCCCAACCGATAGAGTTGGTTCTGAAAGGAAAACCTGGGACCCTGAAGGCAAAGGAGTGGGATTTTTAGTCAGTAAATGTCTGACACGCCCTCCTGCTTCCTTTTCTCTGCGTTAAAGAGTGGGAGAAATCATTCTGATGATTTCCCACCTAAAAAAAAGACCAGCCGATATGTTGGAGATGCTGAGTCGCTCCGGTCACGTATACCAGGAACATGCCTGTCTGACAGCGAAATCACAAGTGAGACCGCGACAATCAATCATATCTCGGAACGCACCGTTTACGTCTCGTTCCGATTTACAAATTGACATTAACGCTTTCAGTGGATATATCCGCACGGTGTGTAGTGTTCCACGCGCACCTCAAAGAGATGTCACCAAAATGTAGGGGCCCATGCAGAGTCTGAACCCTACTGGGACCTTAGGTTGACCGAAAGAGAACCCCGGAGCTTTGGAAGGAAGGCAAAGAAGGAACTACTAGTCTGACACGCCCTCTCGCTTCGCCCAGAGCGGGAGAAAATATTTTGATGATTTCCCATCTAAAATAAAACAAATAATAATATGTTGTTGATAAGTGTGCCAGAACCTTAACACAGTACAGTGCAACCCAGCGTGTGGAGCAGATAATACCTATGCACACAATAGCTATCTATTCGGTACAATATCGCCACAGTCGTCACAATGGCCGGTGTGTTTATATTTTTGGCTGGCTTTTATTTGCCTTTGTTCTCTGAGGCGGTGAGTAAATACGTACCTACCTTTTTTTTGGGGAAATCATCAAATGACTTCTCCGACTCAGGGCGGAGCGGGAGGGTGTGTCAGACTTCTACTGATTCAACCCCACCCCATTCCTTCATTGACTTCGATCTGGGGTCACGAGCTTCCTTTCGGAATCCCATCCATGGCCCCAGAGGCTTCGGCCCTATCGGGCCCCTACAGTTAGCTGAGGCGCGCATGGAACAGAACGCGCCGTTGACGACTTGGGCTCGGTCCGGATTATTACCAGACTGCCGGACCGTACCTACCTAATGATCGTTTACTTTCTCTGTCTCTTGGTTTTATGGGTGCAACCGCAACTGCTGAGCGTGATCAGGGTTCAAGTGCCAGGTTAGGCGAAAGATTATTGAGTTTTTTAGTTAACGTTTCATTTATTTACTTCAACAAAACACGACCAATGGCCAATTACATTAGTTAGCTAACGAAAAGGGAAGGTTCTGAAATAAAATATAAACAAAATAACAACAATGACATATATGTATTCTGAAATGTAGGGTCTCATACTTTACTCACCTCTCAATACTGCAGGCAGACAGAGCGATAAGATCTTCGATGACCAAAGGAATGTTATTAATTTTAACTACATATTATAAACACGTTCGTTCCTTTATTTTCTCAATAATATTATATATTCTTTTTTAATGCACCTGCCATGTTCTTGTCGTTTTTATTTTTCCACCACCGTAAGTTGACTGATAGAGAATGCCTAAGACGTTAACCCTTGAACACTGGTGGGGTATTATTAGTCGGTCGATGTTGGTCGATGGTCGATGATGACTCTTATTGCTCCACCTAGAGTGGCAAAAGTTTCTTCAGGATCACACACACAAAAAATACAATGACATTAAGTCCACCTTTGTGTCTTTATGTGGCATGGCAGTACCTTTTATGTCTAATAAGTCCATCCTTCTGCATTTCATTATTATTTATGACGCATTCTAATCCATTGTCTACAACAACAATATCTGGTAGGTGGAAGGGTAAGGTGGGTGTTATTTCTAACGCAGCAAAGTTGACATATCTATGGAAGTAAAGACCGCTTATCAGTATTATACGGGCCCTAACAGTTACAGAAATATTTAATCCAATAGAAGTAACTAAATGGTTACTTGTTAGTTATTAGTATTACTTAGAGATATAATTTAGAACATTTTTCCCGGGCTGTTTTGAATGTTGCAAGACCGGCTTGTCAGAAGACTAGCTAGTGTAACCTAAACGAAAGTCAATTTAATTTACAAAAATATGACATGTGAGTAATTAGCCATTATCTTTCCAATGTGTTTCTAACCTGCAGTTTAGCACGTCGGTATCTACTTATCTACATTTTTCACGCCTTGTTCGTCATTCAACTAGTAGAAGTGTAAAGTTATATGTAACAGTGATTTACCATTGATTGTTGACGGCAGTCGGTCGTTTCCGTCCACAATCGGGAACATTCGCCTGACGAATGACGATGACGTTGAGGCGCACGAGTCACTAACTAGTCAGTATGTTAGTATTTTGCTTTGCGTCACAGGGAATACTTGTATGTTCTTCGCTCCACGCTAAAACAATCTGCCGATTGCCAGTATCCAGGTAAGTAAATAAAATATTCTTCCCCCGATATCTGATTTAAGTATTTCAAGTTGAGTACCAATACTCAACTTGCTAACTTTAAGTAATAGATACTCAACTAGCTTGTTTTCAGGGTAAGTAGAGAGCCTAAACTCAAACTCTACTTTAGCCTGAAAACCTGTCAGAATTTGGCATAAATACTTAGGTATTTCAGAAACCCGCCCGACTATACCTCTCAAAATGCCGGGCCCTAAATTAATAAGTACTGTACAGACGTAACTGTGCGTATAAAGGGCGCTACTTATTTACAAATCCTTGCCCAAACATATTCCCGAATCAGCTTACAGCGAAATCCGCCGTGTTTTACGGGATTGGTTAATAGACGAAACTTTAATTCAGGAAAAGATTTTTTTAAGGAAGAGTTTATGTTGTTACCACTTTTAAAAAGTAGTAACTATATGCTCATATCGGTCCGGACAGCCAGACAGCGAGCTACCCATTGCTCGCCGTCCGCAAGCCCATGCCAAGGGCGGCTTGAAATCCGGGTTGTCCCGGTGGCTGGGTCGTACGCTAGCATTACAGCTTCGCAGAAGAAGGCGACCGCCTGCCATACCTCCTTGAGAGAGGTCGTTGCTGCCGATCGCCCCCACACGGACACGGCGGTACTCTGCCCAAGGGGGGCACACCTCCACCGTTTCCTAAAGGGGATCCTCACAGTGATGACAACCTGGCGTTTCATCCGCACGAATCTGATCTGGAACTGCCCGAACCTCCCGAACTTACCATGACCTGTGAGGAGGGCCTGCGTCCGAAGGTGAGGACGTCGTAACTTCTTTCCAGCCACTCCTCAAAGAGGGGATTTACCGCCATAATTAAGGTGTGCCCAAAAATGATTGATTGATAAGATATAATTATACATAGATAAGTAAACATAGCCGAGATTTAAGTTTATAATTAAAAAATTATAACAAACTGTGTTATATCAATTGATGTTTTCCCTTGGTTGGTTATTTCTATACCTACTCTCTTATATTCGTAATTTGACACAAGTCATTTAATTCCGTTGGTGTCCTCATGTTATGTATTGCTAGAAACATGAGTATCATCACCAAATATAGCAGCATAGCAATTTATGGTAATGAGTTAATACTGTAATCTGTTAATCTATGACTAATGCTCCTTTGTTTGCAACAATCACCGAAATTTTACGGTTGAACAAGAGACGTTTTTGGACAATGGCAGAACTTATTGCCGTGTGTGAAGCATACCTATCTACTGCTACTTGACGGACAGGTTATCATCTACCCCTGTCACCAGGGAGAGTGGAAACAGCGATAAATGTCGTGCGGTGTTCCGCAGGGATTGATCCTAGGACCGCCTTTGTGGAACATCGGCTACGACTACGTGCTCCGTGACCTCGTGACCTCCCCGACGGGGTCAGCGTGATCTGCTACGCAGACGATACGCTGGTCCTGACGCAGGGAGAGTGTACCAAAGTAATTTTGCCCACGTTGTATTGTTACCCACCTAAAAAAAAATAACCAACATACCATGCCTCCTGCTGCCTGCGGCGTATTTCAACATAGTACCTACCATACCTATCTTCTCTTCTTCACCTACTAATTAAACAAGCTAGCCTACCTAACCACTACTAAGCTTTATAGTTTCACTAACTGTCAGCTCGATTTGGAGGAGTGCCGAGATTTAGATAATTATTATAAGATATAAAGCAAAGTTAGTTTGATTACGCTCAGTTACATGATAACTTTTAAAAGATTTAGGCATTTATCTATAATATCTAAATCTTTAAGTCAGGATTAATTAATTTGTAACGTTTCCAAATAAATCATGACAAACATTATATTTTAATCCAAAGATAATCTATCATCACCTCTCAGTCGGCTTTTGCAATCACCATTTTTGATCCTAAGGCTGAGGCTACATTGGAAAGCGACGCGACCTGATATATACCTATATGATTGATTCAATACATGAGCGATTAAAACAAATAATTGAAATTACGATTATGGTTACACTATACGCTTAATTTTAGTAGTGATATTTGATTCGCTCTTCCAATCGCATCGCGAATCGCTGGCCACTGTAGCCTGTACCTTTCAAATTCAATACCTACATAAAATTTGTTTGTAACCACCAACTCATTGTTCTTTCTCCCCCCCACAGAGTCCACCCCCCACGCCTGAGCCCAGCATGTCGAAGCGCACCGGCTTCCCGACCACGACGGCAGGCCTGACCTACCGCGGCCTGGTGGAGAACATGAGCATCCCCGCCGAGCTGCACGAGCGCCCTGACGGCAGGCCCTACGCCAGCTTCGGCTCCACTGTGCCCATCCACTGCTGTACTCCTGAACAGGTGAGTAGAGAGAAAGAGATATCATTCTCAATTTCGTTCTTAAAAGCATCCCAAGTCTAAACTACGTACGCGAGCCCAACGTTTCTTGTCCAGTGATAGTTTCAGAAAGTATGATATGACAATCATACCTATATAGCAGTACCACTGTATTCTGAAAGTAAAACGGAAGCTTGTGCTTTTTGTTAAGTGGGAAATCATCCAATGACTTCTCCCGCACTAGGGCAGAGCGGGAGGACGTTACAGAATTTTACTGACTCCTATGTTCCTTCTTTGCATTGCGTACCAGAACCCTGGGTTCTCCTTTCAGGAGCAGTAGGCTTCGGCCCTACTGACCTACTGAGCCCCTACGGTTTTTTCACGTGGAATACTATGCGCTGTCGGCTGGTGGCTGGAAATCGAGGTCAGGATCCTGGTGGTGGCGGGGGTGAGTGTGAGGAAGTCTGTTCCTTCACGCTTGCAGTTGCCTCCTTTGCTATCATAGGCGACCGCCCGAAAGCGAGTAATGAAAACCCATGATTGCACAGCATACTTTGATAAACTGTTTTGTTATTACAGGTGGATAAATTGTCGAAGACCACGCATTATTACTGCGACATCTTCACGGATAAACTGATGGCGCCACTGGGGGAGCTGGTGTACGTCAGGATTGACGAGAACACTGCTGAGAAGGTCAGTAGCTATAATACTGAACGTAATAAATAATCAATCGACTTTAAAGTATTCAGCTCCCAAGAATTATAACAAGTTTCAAATGAATTTAATAAAAAACCTTATGAATAACACAGCAAAAAAATAGTCCTGCTCTTACCTTCTTCTTCTTCTTCCTGCCCTTATCCCATATTATTTGGGGTCAGCGCAACATGTTTTTTTCTTCCAGTCCTGCTCTTACCTTACCTTATCTTTATTCTCTTCTTATTGTCGCAAAATTTCGTGCCATCAGTCGCATTCGCATAGCTGTTAGATCTAGTTTCAGGAACCAAGTCACGCCATGATACAGCCAAGACATTTGGAGCCACTAAACATGAACCTTTAAATAAAAGACCGTTTCCAAAATATTGACACTCGCTTAACTACTTTTAATTTAAGTAGGTATTCTAATTTCTTTATATTTTCTTTGCTTATTCATCTGCCCAGTGCGTTGCCTTCTCCTGCCTAAAAAAAAATTAGGTACACCTAGCAAAGACTCAAGTCTCCTACGTCCCATCCACAGGTGTTCATTAACCGCGCTAAACGCATCCTGGTACACTCCTCGGACGGCACGCTGGCGCAGTGGCGGTTCGCGCCCACGTTCGAGTCCGCCAACGTGTACGTGGCCGGCACGCCCATCGTCAACCAGGCCGGCGAGCTGGTCTCCGTCGTCACCGCCAAGAAGGGCAACCACTACGCCGTCTCCACTTTTGAGGTACCTATCATCATCATCATCATCTCAGCTGAAAGACGTCCACTGCTGGACATAGGCCTCCCCCAAGCGTCGCCACAACGACCGGTCCTATACGTCTCGCATCCATCGGATTCCCGCGACCTTCGCCAGGTCATCGGACCACCTTATGGGAGGCCTTCCAACGCTGTATCTTCCGGTAGGTAGCTGCCACTCCAGAACCTTCCACCTCCATCGAGTCTTCGGGCGTTTGGCGATTCTACGGGCTATGTCAGTAACCTTGGTTCTCTTGCGAATATCATCATTTCTGATGAGAGCACACAAGGAAACTCCGAGCATAGCCCTTTCCATAGCTGTTTGAGGTAACTCTAGCGAAACTCCGGACACTATGAAGGAATATGAACTAAGAAGGACACTGGAGGTAAGTTGTAGGGAATCTTTGCTTTAAAAAATGGCACCTTCATGGATAAAGACCGTAATAATAACATACCATATTTCTCTCTTCAGGGCGAAGGCGGCTACTTCACCACGACAGAGTCCTGGGAACTCCGCACCATCCCCGAAGGCGCCAGCGTCTACGGAGACAAGACGTTCCCCACACGCGACGAGCTGCGCGCCTACGTGGCCACCCTGCCCCCCATCGGATCTGGCCCTCTTGGCACCCCTATCCCCATCATCTACCTGGGACAGACGCCTCGGATCGTCCTTGCAGTCAAGAATGGCCGGCAAATCTCCCATCAGTACTTACATGGAGTTATCACATCTGACATTGAATATGTGTGAGTGTCAGTATCGAGTATTCGATTGCGAGCACAAAGCTGCTTTGCTAGACATTCCAACTACCTGTCATCTGACTGTAAATCTAAATACGAGTCGATTGGCGTACGATTTGTTTTAATGTGAACATACTCTTACCAAAATGGTGATAACTTTGCCACGATCATCAATTATTGTGACGAGGTTGCCACTCATGTCGTAGTTTTTATTGATTTTTCTTTTTAGTTTTAGTATTGTTATCGTAGTTTAAATAATAGTAACAAATAAAAAAGAAAAACATTTCAAACGTCGTGGCAATGGCAGCTGAGTTCATTTTGGAATTTAAGAATTGTGTGTGTAGCGTGAATTTGCTATTGTTCAATGGATGTTTTTGCATGTAAATAAGTAGGTACTATTTTTGTGAATTTTATACGTAAGTGTACAATAAATTCAATATTTTAACAGCACTTAATTCTTTTATTTTCCCACGTAGACCCTTGAGTAGATATAACAATATTTCCTTAGAGCATTGAAAGCTCTAAAGCTCTAAGAATATTTCGTTGGGCACACCTCCTATGAATTCAATATTTACAACTACAAAGTCTTAGGGAAGCCTTGTCTTTATTTAATTAAATGATATTTCATCACGGGTGCTGCCACCAGATCATCCATCATTCCACCTGGCTTTTTCAAAACTACTCAAGACTTGACTTCCACTCTAACAGCACTATATAAAATGCCTATCAGTAGGTGGGGCAAATTTTATATTCAGCGACTGCCTGCCTGTCTGCCCTTCATAATCCAGTTGGGAAGGTGATCTAAAATGACTTTCACCAGATCGAGTACTGGGGCATTCTAATGGAGCTCAATGGAACGCAGTGCTTGAAAACTAAATACTTTCATAACTTAACACCAACTTAATGCACAAACAGTGCGAAGCCAAAACGAAACAAATAAAACACAACCTTTTATGGTTGACGCTATAAATCCATGGTATAAAAAAAATCTCAGGTGTTTCTTTCTCAATTTTTCTGTAGCGTTTCTAAACGAACCTTCTTGTCCACCAAGTCATTTGACAGAAGACTATCGCTGACATCTGTCAATTTTGACATTGACATCTTAACATGACAATAATGTGCACCCATAATCCCAACCAAAAATGATAAACAAACTTGTGAACTCATGGACTGTGAATTTGTGGATTGTTACTGATTAGTTAGGATAGCAACAAATAGTGGTAAATCTTGAAAGCATGGCGGTGTACGCGGCCCACTTGACGCGGACGCTGCAGGGCAAGCCGACCGTGTTCCAAGTGACTGCGCAAGAAGCCCTCGGGGCCACAGTGAAGCCGGCCCTACGGAAGGTCGTAGAGGTAAACTATTGTAAATAATTTGTCATACGATTCTAGTATATTTTTGCTTGTGGACGCGCCATATCATCCTGTTTGATATACTTACTCAAAGTTGAACATAGAGTGGATGGGTCCTAAGTTGCGACATTCTGCTTTTCCTTCTTAATGCAAGCAGTCCTAGGACATTCAGGAGTAGTTGGTAATCTTGCACGTTATGGAGAGCCCCATCTGTTCTATATTATATGTTATACAAGCTGATTCTTTTCTTAAAAGTACACCGTGAAGTTCTTTTTTAAATAGGGACATGATAGGATGTTGTATGTTGAATATTGGAGGTTGAATATTGTATTGTGTATCACACTACAGTTACTGGGTGTACCTACTGCCGTTACCTCTGGTTAACCCTTCAGCAATTTAGGCATCCCATTATACCACCTAATATGGGTACTTTATGACTGCAAAAAGACTTTTCAAGTCCTCTTCACTAATATTCTAAAGTAAATAAGCAAACATCACCAAGACAAGGTCAGATGATTTCAAAACTTCTTATTTACTTTAACACTACACTGAGAAACTGCATGTTTATCAAGCTTATGAGGCAGAATTCAATAGATTATATTGATAAGTGAGTACATTTTTATTATGCCTATTACTTCTTTTGACATCAAGGACAGTTATCTCAATTTATTGTCCAATATGTCTTTATTATTTAGATTTGGATACCCTTAATACCCTTTTCACTGAAAAAAATATATATATATAAATTTTGTATTTATATTATTTATCAAACTATATCATTCCTCTGTCTATATTCCAATTTATTTGCTTTTGACATAGTAGGCATGAGACCATCACCATCACATGTTTTAAGTATTAGATAAGAATTTGTTACTTCTCTCTAAAACCTATACATTTGCTTCAGCCAGCACCAAGGGAGCATACTCTCTGTACTCCTAGAATAAAATGTATACAATGTGCTATTCCAGGACATGGTCTACTTTTGTGCCAAATTTCATTGAAAGCTGTTCAGTCATTTAGTTCATGAATCCCCGACCGGTCCTATGAGACCGCGCTGTTATTGTTTTACTATTGTGTCTCGTTTTGTGGGTATGTGATAGGTTAAGCATTAAGAAATTAATAACAAATAGACACACAGATACATACAAACTTTCACCTTTAGTATATTAGTGTGGTGATGGCAATTAATCATGAGGCATGAAGAAGTTCCCCTAATTTTGGAACTAATTCTTCTGTGTCCAGTTCCTGGCAGCGACATACCCCAACAAGTGTGGCTGGTGCCTGCACTGGTACGATGAGGTGTACCTGCTGTTTGACTGCTGTCTCCAATACTACTACATTAAACACTATGGTGAGTTCACTCAGGGTCTCTGTTTGGGAGTCTCTTCTCAACTCCATTAAATACTTTTCTAAAGAGTCAAGCTACTTAGTGTAACTGGCTTTTTCAATGATTTTTTCAATGACTTTTTCTTTTTCAAAATGTTCCTCAGTTGTACACAAATTATATACTTTTTTGTTTTTATAAAACTTTGCTCTATGCTAGGAATTACTTGTGTATTATGGGCGTATCCACAAACATGTAAACTCACACACAAAATACACCCAAACCCGAAACAAACTATCTGTAGGCTATACAAATATTTATTCTGTGCGGTGAAAGAACCTGTGACTTGAGTCAAAACTGTGGTAGGTAGAATAAAATTGGAGAAATAAATCATTACTATATCTAAATTATGTTCACATCTCAAAGCAATCAAGTATAAACACAATATATATATTTTTTTTATAGATGGATAATTTTCATTCTCACAATATTATTTACTAGTTCCTAGTTTCTGATCATTAATTTCCAGCTGCATCATTCGCGGAGAGCTTCTACGGACTGATCCGAGTGCCCACCTCGTCCAGCAGTGAGTTCAGCAATGGTCAGCAGCTGCCGGTGTACCTGGAGCGAGCCTCACTAGCCCTGCTGGTGCTGGTGCCCTACCTGAAGGACCGGCTCGAGGCCATTGTGGAGCGCTGGAGGGAGGCTGATGAGGATGGCAGGTTGGGGAAGGTGAGATTAATCCAGTACACATTTGTAAGCAAATTCGTCGTTGTCGGCGATGGACTATGCTTGCCTAGAAATGTTCAATGTTGTAGCGATAAGAAAACAGACTCCAGCAGGAAATTCTACTCTTTAGCTTTACGAAAAACGTTTTGTTTTCTTTAGTTTCATTACAGAAATTATGAGATGACCAAAAATGAGTTTAGTATGCCTAAAGCCATTTCTTTGTTTCTTTTTGTCTTGTAATATTGAATTGCTTGTGACCGCCCCAGTCGCGGTCGGACACAGCTCGACGTGCCGCCATCCGCGTGTACGCAGTCGCACACACGGTGTGGTGCTGCGCGCGCCTCGTGCAGCTGGCGCGCTACGCGGCCGGCAGCGCGCCCGCACACGCACCAGCACTGGCCGCGCTGCGCCTCGCGCTGAAGGACGCGCCGCCTCGGGAGCAAGGCGAGCACACCTGGGGAGACCTGCTGCGGACTGTGGCGACAGGCCAGCTGGGGTGAGTACCGTGTGGAGCTGCGCGCGCCTCGTGCAGCTGGCGCGCTGAAGGACGCGCCGCCTCGGGAGCAAGGCGAGCACACCTGGGGAGACCTGCTGCGGACTGTGGCGACAGGCCAGCTGGGGTGAGTACCGTGTGGAGCTGCGCGCGCCTCGTGCAGCTGGCGCGCTGAAGGACGCGCCGCCTCGGGAGCAAGGCGAGCACACCTGGGGAGACCTGCTGCGGACTGTGGCGACAGGCCAGCTGGGGTGAGTACCGTGTGGAGCTGCGCGCGCCTCGTGCAGCTGGCGCGCTGAAGGACGCGCCGCCTCGGGAGCAAGGCGAGCACACCTGGGGAGACCTGCTGCGGACTGTGGCGACAGGCCAGCTGGGGTGAGTACCGTGTGGAGCTGCGCGCGCCTCGTGCAGCTGGCGCGCTGAAGGACGCGCCGCCTCGGGAGCAAGGCGAGCACACCTGGGGAGACCTGCTGCGGACTGTGGCGACAGGCCAGCTGGGGTGAGTACCGTGTGGAGCTGCGCGCGCCTCGTGCAGCTGGCGCGCTGAAGGACGCGCCGCCTCGGGAGCAAGGCGAGCACACCTGGGGAGACCTGCTGCGGACTGTGGCGACAGGCCAGCTGGGGTGAGTACCGTGTGGAGCTGCGCGCGCCTCGTGCAGCTGGCGCGCTGAAGGACGCGCCGCCTCGGGAGCAAGGCGAGCACACCTGGGGAGACCTGCTGCGGACTGTGGCGACAGGCCAGCTGGGGTGAGTATAGCAGTTATGTTGAGTAAGATCTAGACATCCTAACGTCAGAATATCTGGCCACTATATCTACGCATTTTCTCGCTGTCAATCTTCTTCCACCTAGGGTTAATCCTAACTATTGCCTGGGTCCGCCTTCTAAGCTTCCTCCGCTTGGCCCGATCATCAAAATCCTTTTGAGTCAGGCCATTGGCTCTCATATCGGACTTGACAACGTTCAGCCAGCGCTTTCGAGGGCGACCATGGGACCCAACCCGGACTTTGTGTTCAGGTTCAAACCTACTCGAATGGTTTTTGAATCCGTGCTGCCACAGGACTTGTAGGTACTTAGTCCTCGTCACATTACAGACCACTGTTTTCCAGCGTGTTTTTTTTTAATGTTGACTTAGCGCTCATGATGGGCTTTGTTCAAAACGGTCGAAGGCCTTCTGCAGGTCTAAAAAATGTGTCAATGACGCGCTCGAAGAGCTTCATGGTGTGGCACAAGATCTTAATACCGCGGTAGTTACTGCAATGATCATGCTAAATCGACACTGGTTTGGTATTTCCTTCATGATCTGGATGCGGTTATAAAGATCCGTCAGAAGGTCAACACCATGTGGGGTCATCGCCTTCCACACTTCAATTGTTACATTGCCAGGTCCGACTGATTTCCGGTTCTTCGAGGCAAATAGAGGAAATAAGTCCAAGGTAAGGAGGCGGTTCGGGAGGATGGTTATGGGGATGCTGTTTGTTAGACAGCTCTGCGAAGTACGTACACCATTTCTTCTTATCAGTGGAGGCATCGTAGAGCAGCTTACCTGGGCGTCCTTTTCTTATAAATTGATGACGTTGTAGGAGCGCGGTGGTGACGTTCCCGATGCTGGGCGGGCTGGCACTGCGCTGCGTGGAGTACGGCGCGTTCGGCGTGCAGTTCCTGCGCTGGTGGGACGCGCAGGCCTCGCCCACGCAGACCCTGCCCGCGCCACCGCCCCCTGCGGTATGTTGTACTATCATCTACTTAGCCTTTTTCCCAACTATATTGGGGTCGGCTTCCAGTCAAGCCGGATTTAGCTGAATACCAGTATTTTACGAGGAGCGGCTGCCTACCAGATCTACAAATGACAACCGGGATCTACAGCTTAACGTGCTTTCCGAGGCACGGAGGAAACTCGTTATGTTAAGATGGTCACCCATCCACAGACCAACCTAGGCAAGCGTTGCTTAACCTTGAAGATTGACCTGTGCGGCTGTTATTATCTAGCCACGAGCTCCTCCTATACTACCCTCCTATACTATCCTAACTATATACCTACTAAAACACGCTACCAAAACCCATTTCGAAGAAGTTAGCTGATCCAACAAGATGAAGCTAGCTACCCATTTCAAAACTTAGATTTCTATTGAAAATAATGGGCAATATACTTGACACTTTAAAGGTTGAGGCACATTCATAAACGTTGGCAGGAGTTCTGTAAGTCAATATTTAAATTATTACCTTACAGAACATTTGCGTTGAACAACGTTAATTTCATTTCGTCGATAAGGCGATTAACACACGGCCCCGCGCACCGCCGCGGTCGGCGGTGAAGCGGATCTCATGTCTCATTGGCCTCTAATAAATCCGCTGATGCCTAACACACGTACACCGCCCGACCGCGTGGTCCAGATTTCGAAATTCCCTTTACAGTCACCACTGACCGCGGCGGTGCGCGGTGCCGTGTGTTAATCGCCTAACGTAGTCATAATTACACGAGAACGATGTAAAAAGTCTAAACTAGACATCATACAAATCGATCAACTCATTAAACTAATTATCATTCAAATGATCAGTTTACTTCATCACATTTACGTTCCGTTCTCTTACGTATCTGTTATGCTAAAGCTCGTATACCTACCTACGTTTATTCGATGTGTTCAGAGAGACGAGCGAGCGCTGCGCTGGAAGAACAAGTGTCCGCTGTGTCTGCAGTCCTGGAAGATACCCACCGTGCTGCCAGTGTCTGGGTGAGCGATCTTATTAATACATGTACCTAGACTTTAACAGCTTTCTTTAATTAATTTTTGGTTAGGCTAGCGTTTGACCACTACGGTGGAGCACACTTGCCTAAATGTAACATATTCACTCTTGATTTATAAACCCCTAAATTGTTGCTGTCAGGAAATATAGACTCTGGAATACCACTCCTTAGTTGTACTTACGAATTATGTATTTGTTCCCAGTAATTTAAACCAACCAAATTTAGAGAAACTCACCGGTCATATTAATTTCTAGATCAGAAATCCCCCTAACACAAGTTCCTACCGCGATCCATATGACTACCTATATTGAACTGTATAGATCCATCCCTCTTTCACGCACACACGTTTGACATTTTACTTAAAAAATACTCTTGAACACATCATGGTTAAGAACCCTGGTATTTTCAGAGAATTAAACATTTTTTGACATTTCCAGCTACATATTCTGCTACATCTGCATCTCGCGACACGTGCGCGCGCACTCCGCCTGCCCCGTCACGCGCTGCCCAACGACTGAACACTCGCTAGTGCGACTGTACATAGACTAGCACTCACTTGAGCGCCTGTATGTTATAGACTAGCAGGCGAAACTGCAGCACGTGCCATCACGATCGATACGGAACGAGTCAAGTTGACGGTCACTTTAGCACAATTTATACACAGCCCGAATTTTGTATCCCTTTGCAAATCGTAGCTCCTCGCTAGGCATATGCTAACTGCGACATAGCTAGCTGATAAATATTGTACACGTTGGAGGATGAAAACGTTAAGCACCACATTCACGAATGTACCGTATTGCCACATTCACGAATGTAATTCAGATTTAATATTTAATCTGTGCAATTATCTGTAAATGTGCAATTAGTTTCATTTATTGACCTCGTGAGGGTCGTGGGAATCCGATGGATGTGAGACGCACAGGCCCGGTCATTATGGCGCCCATGTCCAACAGTGGACGTCTTTCGACTGGAATGATGACGATGGACTTTTAATATATGTAGTTTGAGATAAATGACTTGATTTGAATTGAATCGACTGCCAAAATAGTAAATGAACTTATTGTTAAAAACCTTTTTTAAATAAATAGAGCGTGTGCGCAGAAGCGAATATGTTTCTGTTGACTTGTGACATGTAACTTACAAAAGACATAATAAGTAGACAAAACTTTTCTTCAATTATTTAATATTGTACCTTATTAATACCTCAATTACTTATACTTTACATTAAGTGTCATAATAATAGTGATACAATTTTATTTAAACTAGGGGAAGGAGTATTATTTATTTTTTAAGATCAGGTTAGTTTTTTTCTTAGGTTTTGGGGGGAGTATGTGAGATTGAATAGGTAACTGGTGACTTTAATGATTACTTTAAGCCACGGATACATTAGGGGACAAAATTTCCCTCGACGCGCAACGCTGTCAAATTGTCTAACATGTCCCGTGGCAAATGAATGCGTTGTAAAATGTTGGAGGCAAAGTTGCAGGACACAGGCAATGTTACAGCGTCACGTAGTCTATTGAGTTTTGCGTGTCATGTTAGGTGACAAAATGTCCCCTAATGTATCTGAGGTTTTAATCTTTTAGAGATAAGGGCTGGATGTTCGATGTTTCACGAACACTTTGGTGGGAAACCAACTTAAATTTAAATTAATTATTGTAGTGCCTTACTATGTAAGGACCCTATAAATACTCAATTTGTTATTGTTTTTCTAAAATAAAATACAAAAAATATATGGTTTTATAATTTATTTTTCCTTATACTTAAGTAACAAGATTTGTATGGTAATATGGTATCAAACAATTTTCTTCTTGAGAAAATTAAAGACAATCGTCATCGTGTAGGTACCTAAATTTGTTTTTAATCTTCGAGACTAAACTGACATTACGTGGGTTGTCACACTTGTCACAACACAAAAGAACTGGCATCATTAATATTGTAAGTTTGACATTTGCCTGTAACAATTTAGTCTCGGAGATTAAGAAACTGACTTTAAATGCAATTTGGCAAATGTTGCCATAAATACGGCAAGTCACAACATATTTTACTGTAAATTTGTCTTCGTAACCTCGTTTGCTTCAGTCACGCGGGCTATTTTCCCGCATTATCGACGGTTATCGCACGATATGCGTAACTAAAGCATTTTAACTAGAGATAGAAAAAACAGACATTCTTCAAGTGAAAGCGCCAGGGTAGCCCGCGAAAATGTTAACACACGAATACAACTACAATCAACCATTGCATCACTGCACACCATCATATGGGATTGCAGTCAAACACTAGTTTGTGTACAAAAAAAAACTTGACACTGACAGGAAAAATGCAATAAAAAACAAAAGAAAACTTGAATTTCGCGCGCTACCTTGAGTAGAAAGTCGCCAACGCTGACAACTAGCATTTCATAAAAGCGCGAAAAAACAACACCGTATTCACAGGCGCTAAGAAAGCAACCTATGAAGGAATACAAATCATGCTCATTGGGATTCACCCATTACAGCGTATGTTGTTCTTTCTGCCCCAGGGACGCGCGGGAGTGTTGCTACAACACGCCCGCACGCCGCTGGGAACGAAAGAAAAACGTACGCGGTAGTGGGAGACTCTCATTGCGCACGACTTGCAGGACAGACGTGGCGGGGTGTCGCTTTGTATGGCAGCTTCGCTTTTGATACTATTGGGGAACAGGCCAATACATATTGGAATGCTTCCTCAACCTTTGACAAGCAAGCATGATTCTAGGTAAATATAGGAAAGTATCTTTTCCTGAATCAATAAATAAGCATACAAGGCGATATCCCGCCATTTTCAAATAGTAGTGAAGTCGGATAAATCCGACAAATATTTTCGTGTCTATTTTGCCAGGGTCGTATATTTACGACCAAATAGTCAATCTCGTCAGCTCTTCTATTACCTAGTGTGTTGTTGTTCTTCTTCTGTTGCTCTTTTGTTAGTGATACTGGGAATTGAAGAAGTAAGCGTGTACCTATACATATTCCCAAATAATATAGTATTTGGAAATATGTATGGGGTCGGAAATATACGAATACGACCCTGGCGAAATGAATATGAAAAGGTTTGTTGGACTAATCTGATGTAAGTGGTTAAAGGGTAAAAGAAAAGGCGAGGATAAAAGATATATAATCTCATGTCTCATTCATTCTACGAAGAAGGAGGCATCTCACTTATATTTACACATTTGTCCTATTCAAATTAATACAATTTAAAAAATATAAGTAGACAACATGTTTTATCTTACGTTTAATAATCGTAGCTACCTCTAACAGCCTTCGTTTCAAGTTACGAGTATATCTAACAAAAAAATAATTTGTATAAAATGTTAAAACACTTACTATCTAGTCGTACAATTTATTCTTGCTAATTAAACTACAAAATTAATACGAAAAACTAAAATCAGCTACCAACAAAATAATAATGTAACGTGAGTGGCAACTTTGTCACAATTGACGATCGTGGCAAAGTTACCACCATTTTGGTAAGAGTGTGTTCACACTGAAGCATTCGTTCGTCAATCGCCTTAAAGCGTTTTCACATCATCCGATCCGATATCGATGTCGGACGCCGATCCGATATCGGGGTAAGTAAAATGTATGAAATGCCCTGTTCCGGATAATGTGAAAACGCTCTTACGATTAGATTTACACTCAGATGACAGCTTGTTGGAATGTCCTAAAGCAAAGAACCTTTATTCTCGCAAACGAATGCTCGATAGGAATACTGTCCCACACCTAACTCACACATAATCAACTCCAGCCGTGATAACTCCATGTAAGTACTGGTGGGAGATCTGCCGGCCATTCTTAGCCACGAGGACAATCCTAGGCGACTGTCCCAGGTAGAGCAGCGGCCGGGAGGGGCCGTAGGGCTCCGCCCCGAGCGGGGGCAGAGACTCCACGTATGCGCGCAGCTCGTCGCGCGACGCAAAGGTCTTGTTTGCGTAGATGCCGGCGCCCTCGGGCACGTTGATCACCTCCCAGGCTTCTGTCGTTTCGAAGTAGCCGCCTTCGCCCTGGAGTTGAGAGAAGTTTATTAATATTGCACTTGCATAGCATCACGCAGAGATTTTGTATTGTGCATAGACGACACCACTGGTCTTAAACATGGTATCCGGAGAAAGTTTGATGCTATATTTTCTAGTAAAATACCATTACATTAAACTAGCGCAAGATCCACTAGTAAAAGTGATAGTATCTTGGTAGAAGACGCAATAACAGTAAAAATTTGTACGTTTGTTATTCCTTCAAGGTCAAACTTCTCTTCATGGATATACCATGTCCTAGAATATGACAAGATATTTATTCCGGCAAGATGTTCCTTTGTGTAAAATTTTCTGTTTCGTTCTGGCGATTAAGCTGTCAGAAGTATGTACCTCAAAAGTGGAGACGGCGTAGTGGTTGCCCTTCTTGGCGGTGACGACGGAGACCAGCTCGCCGGCCTGGTTGACGATGGGCGTGCCGGCCACGTACACGTTGGCGGACTCGAAGGTGGGCGCGAACCGCCACTGCGCCAGCGTGCCGTCCGACGAGTACAGCAGGAGCCGCTTGATGCGGTTGATGAACACCTGGGGAACGGAGATAAGTCTCTCTTTATTGTCTGCCCTTGCCAAGGAAACCATTGTCCAGCAATGGAGTAATGTAGATATGCTAGTGCTAGTGCACATATTCGACATCTTAGTGAGTATAATTTCTGTAGGAGCCCAGCAGGGTCGAAACCTCTGGGGCCTTGGATGGGCTTCCGAAAGGAATACCCGGGACCCTGGAACGAAAGCAAAGAAGGATCCTGTTCCTTCTTTAGTCTGTAAAAGTCTGAACCGCCCTAGGAACTCTGCCCAAGAATGGGAAAAGTCATTCTGATGATTCCCAACCTAAAAATAAATTGAGTATAATTTGTTTGGAGATTCATTAAATCCTTGGTAGTACTGACCTTCTCAGCAGTGTTCTCGTCGATCCTGACGTAGACCAGCTCGCCCAGTGGCGCCAGCACCTGGTCCGTGAAGATGTCGCAGTAGTGATGCGTCGTCTTCGACAACTTTTCCACCTGCAGAAGAGACTTTAGTCAGCATTGTTCAAGTAGCAGAGTGATGGGTGGAAAGGGTGAAACAGATCGATCTGATATCTTTGACTTCCACGAAACGTTCATCTTATGACGGCTCCACATTAGTGCCTTGAAGCTCCGTGAACAGGCGTGAACGTGAATCATTGTAGTTCACGCCTGTCAACGGCACTAAAATGTGGAGCCGCCATTAGACATCAGGTACTAAAACCCTGTTATGATAAAGGAGTTCTTTATCCACCAGCAATGGATAAAGGCTTCCCGCCATGTCAGGACAGATAAAACGACAAAAATTTAAAAAGCGATTGAAGGCTAAAGCAGTTCTTTCTCAGCATCTTTATAGAAAAGAAAAATCTCACCTGTTCAGGCGTACAGCAATGGATAGGCACAGTGGAGCCGAAGCTGGCGTAGGGCCTGCCGTCAGGCCGCTCGTGCAGCTCGGCGGGGATGCTCATGTTCTCCACCAGGCCGCGGCAGGTCAGGCCTGCCGTCGTGGTCGGGAAGCCGGTGCGCTTCGACATGCTGGAGTCAGGCGTGGGGGAAGGACTCTGTGGATGGAGGAAGAACAATGATTTAGTGCTTCCAATGGTTGATGCTGGTGACCTGAATAAGAAAAAACTTGAGGTTCTAATGTAAATGCTGAGGTAAGCCAGCTCAGGGGCTCATTACTGTGTTGTATCGTGTTGTAGTGCCTTTTGGTGCAGAGGATTGACTACAATACTCTTGTCATATGACTTAAGCCTAAACAGATTCGTTTGATTTGTTCATCCCGCACCAAGGCATCCATGTGACCATAGTCTATTTACATGATAGCTGAGCCGTCCAGCGACAGATCTTTGAATATTTGACAGATATTTTTCGGATAAAGTTTATCTGGCTTTATAAATACTGGCTAGAATACGAGTTCTCCGCCCTTTAGGGTCAGCTCACATCGAGATATGATGCAATACGAGGATGGAAGAAGCTCAGTAGTTTCACGTGACGCGGGGAATGTGTTCTTTAAATTTTTATATGAAATGTGTTGTAGGTACCTTTATGGGTTGTAAAAGCAGTTCCATATTGTATCGCTATCACGTCCCGTTCTTGCGCCTCAGTGTGAGGTGACCCTTAGTCGTTGTAATGACAGTCAATCAAAATGCGTGTATCTACTAGGGGTGATCCAAAAGTAATGATAATCAATACGAAATAAGGATATTTTAACTATAAAAAAAATATATTTATCTATATAGTCTCTTAGCAAATCAATACATTCAGTCCATTTTTTTTTAAATTCACAATTCCCTTTGAAAAAAAATCTTTGGCTTAGTCATCCAAAAACGCCTCTACAGTAGTCATCACCTCGCTATTATTGTCATTTTTTTTGCCTCAGAGGTGTTTCTTGAGCCGAAAAAAGAGGTATAAGTCACTGGGTGCCAGGTCTGGCGGATAGGGTGGGTTTTCATGCAATTCGAATCCCATTTCTTGAATGGCAGCCATCGCAACGGCGGCTTGTGAGCCGGTGCGTTGTTTTGGTGAAACAACACTCTAACTCGGAGTTTGCGACGTTTTTTTTCTTTGATGACCTGCCGCAATCTTCTTTTTTGGTCTGCATAGTAAGAGTCCATAACAGTGGCTCCTTTTTCTAAGTATTCCACTATTATAATTCCTTCAGCATCCCATAAAACGGACGCCATAACCTTTCCTGCCGAACTTGACTCATTGAATTTCTTCAGCGACGGGAAGAGGCTCGTTTCCAAGTCTTAGACTCTTGTTTCATTTCTGGATCAAAATAGTAGATCCAGGTCTTATCCGTAGTCACGAAACGAGACAAAAAAAAATCCTGATCCGTCTGGAACTTTTCGAGATTCGCCCTCGAAATGTCGACACGTTTTGATTTGTGCTCGTCGGTTAACATTCTCGGCACCCAACTTTCAGAGACCTTTTTCATATGCAGTTTGTTCGCAATGATTCTTTGAACACTTGTCATATGACATCCCTATGATCTCAGCTACATGTTTTATGGTCAATCTTTGACCTGCAAATTCGATATCTTCGACTTTTTTTACTTTTTCTGCAGTGTGGGACGTGGGTGGGCGTCCCTCGCCATGTTCATCTTCTGTGGATGTTCTACCCAGCTCGGACTCCTTTGACCAGCGCGCAACTAAGGAATATGAAGGAGCAGAGTCCCCTTATGTTTCCACTATGTCACTTTGTATGTCTTTGGTAGATTTTTTTTTCAAACAGAGGTACTTAATGACAGCTCTGATTTAATTTTTCTCCATTTTGATTTTTACTCTCCGACTGTTCGTATTCAAATGAATATACCTCCCTGTAATCGTGGCCTATTTTTATGATTTTTTTATGATGAAGTACTGAATATATGAGGAAACAAAAAAAAAATATTTCATATTTTTACGTGCCCTACAAATGTCCGATTATCATTACTTTTGGATCACCCCTCGTATGGTGGTAGCACCCCCTGCAACTGTTTCCGACATGATATTAGCACCACAGAAATATATCTTTATCCCCCTACTATTTATTGTTAGGTACTGTTGGTAGACTCGCGCTCTTCTAACCTAACCCAATGGAAAGTGACGTTGTGGTCGACAATGTCGCACGCTTGCCTACAAGTTACCTATTCACTCTTGACTTAAAGATCCCCAGGTTGTAGCTATCAGGAAACAGACTGACAGGGAATTCCACTTCTTAGCGGTACGCACAAAGAATGTGTTGACAAAACATTCTGTGCGTATGGGTTTTTTATAGGTGGGAAACTCATCTATTGACTTTTACTTCTACAGGGTGTCCCCGATTTACCGGTGCTCTACTCAACGTTACCTATCGTCACAGAAAAATCTGTTTTTTAATCTCTGAGACTAAAAAAGTGACATTACCAGAGGACAACCCACGTCACAACTCAAAAGAACTGGCATCATTATTATTGTAAGTTTGACATTTGCCTGTGTCAATTTAGTCAAGGATTAAAAAACAGATTGTATTACTAAGTTTCGCGGCCAAATTGGGAATTTCCACCGTCATTTGTTTAGCTAAACATGTCCCACTATCAGCAGTTGATTTCATAGTGTTATGTAAAGCGAAGGGAGGCTGATTACGGCCGTTATCAACAGCACTTTGTTTGTTCTGCCACAATCAGAAGCCACTCCCTGATAACGATTCACTAATTACATCTATGTTAATTGATTGGCTCGTGTATCATTCATTTGATTTTATTCTAGAATTATCTATTCTATTTATTTATTTATTTAAATCTTTATGCTTTAAGATAAACACGCCTCAAAGGTAGACTTAATGCCTTAGGTATTTTCTGCCGAACGACCTTAGCCACCAGAAACATAACCTACATTTTATTGTAGATTTTAATTGAGTGTTTTGGTTAGCTTATCGGTCAATGTTCGAGGTCTTCTTGCACATTATAAATTGTAGTTATGGTTAGGGCTGCCATCATCCACCCAGAAAAAACTATTACAATAAAAATAAAATGTATTCATTTAAACAGCTTGTTTGCTAGTTATTTAACAATATTTGACACAATCAACTTTAACTACAGCTTAACGTTTGAATCCCCAACCGGTCCTATGAGACCGCGCTGTTATTGTTTTACTATTGTGTCTCGTTTCGCGGGTATCTGAGAAATCAAAATCAAATAAAATAGTCAACTTAATATTACCCTCTTCTATTTCTGAGGTAATAAAAAAAATATAATTATAATTTTTGGTTTTTAGATCTATACCTGTACTTTTAATTAATCGGGCACGCCCCTGACACTAAAAGCGTCCACTTTTTAACAACCCCGCCCGGACGCTCCCCGGACGCCCTCAAAACTAGGACAAATCCGGGGAAACCCGGATGGATGGCAGCCCTAGTTATGGTAGGTATACAGTGCCTAATGCGGGCTGTACTTAACCTACGGTAACTAAACAAGCGCTTTTACATTTCATTTCAAGGTTTTGACAATCAAACAGCCTGCCTTTTTTGTCTTGGGGTTTCACTATTTTGCATGGATTGACTGTTTATCTAACCTCGACACCCCAGTAGGTATCTAAGAAACATTATGATACCCTCTTGAGACACCAGTTTTAAGGCTTGTGTCCGATTCTTGGGGTATTCCTCAAAGCGCAACCATTAGTTAATTTGTGAGCACATTCCCTCTCCTCTCACAATCCCAGCCGTGGGAACATTTTATGACTGATAAATAATGCCATGTGATTTTCCGAAGTTCGTTGCATAGGTACCTACAAGGGGGCATAATGAATCCAATGAATGACTACTTGACTAGTAATTATATTATTATTATACATAGGTACCTACCATTATCATTTATTTTACACGCTGCTATATTTGAGCATGATGGTCGTGGTTTGCGGTTTCTCGCAATAAATAATATATAATAATAGGTATGACATTAACTTAAGTGGTCTCATCAAAATTCTAAGTATAAGCTGGCGTCAAATTAAACCATAATAGTACAGAGTTCAGAACGTTGCATCAATTGGGCTTCTGATAATAAAATACATTAGAAAAGGGGGATAACCAGATGATGATGCTGTACGCATCTATTATAAATCGGTATATGGGAAGTTCTTTTTACCGACAATCGATCAGCGCAAAAAAGTGATGATGCTAGGCATAATCTTTTCCGTCCGTCACGCAAAAATTAAAAAGGAAAAAAAATCTATAAGGAAAAAAAAAAATATTTTCTCTTGCAGGTAATTAAGAAATTAAAAAAGAAATTAAGTACCTACTGGACTGGATCGAATTAAGTTATTTCACCATTAAGCCGATTAATTTATCAGCAAGTGATCTAGGCATTATACAAACATCACTACTATCACCACGTGACAGTAGGTATTTTCTACTATCACGTGAACGATGTTGTTGGCAGAAGCTCGTGTCGTGAATAATAGAATGCAATTTACTAATCATTTGAAAATATTATGAGAAAGTTGCGTTTAAAGATCTGAATAGTTATCGTTATTTACATTGATAGGTAAGTATATTATGATAAATAAGATTGGACGTGAGATTCAGAATACGGGTCATAGTGGCGACACTTGGTGGAGGCCTATGTCCAGCAATGGATACCTACCTTTCGGCTGAAATGATGATGAATTTTGCAAATAGGTTTAACACAAATACTTTTACATACAAATAATTTTTTTCGTCAATTTAAACTATATGTAGATGAGGCCGGTGTTTCATAAACATTAACTGACTTCCCCGAGATGAAATACCGAAACAAAGTCAAAAATCATTGTTTTTTTTTATCGCGAAGTGATTGTCCGTTAAAAAGAAGAACATCCCATGTATACCAGTGTGATTCCTACAGTTTAAGTAAACAAGACGTGTGGGAAAATGAAGATAAGCGCCTAGATACCTTCGTCCCACATTGATTGATGGCGGTCAGAAAAATATTTGGAAGATAATGTTTACTAACTTACATATCAAACATAAGATTGGTAGATGGTAGATTTTTAAGATTGGTAAATTATTAATTAGGTTGATAAAATTAATTGAAGAGTTAACTCATTTTATACATGTGGATGGATAGACTAGGGCACTGGGCTCTCCCAGTCCATCCATCAGTTACTTACATCATCCACAATCTATCCGCCTTTTTCGAGGCAATCCTCTGCTTGCCAAAGAAAAAATGTATGGATTGTGTGAGGAATAATATGAAAGGCAAGGGAGTCCATGTTAGCGTGACAAGATAGAATGGAAGAAAGAAATGAGTTGCACCGATCCCAAGTAACACGAGACAAGGCTAGGAAGATGATGATGACTGCAGATGATTAAAAAATCAGATTATTTCCGTTCACGAAAACTTATGTCACGAAGTTTGATCTTCATCAACAGAGTGAGGAGATAACTTTATCTAATTAGGGCATTAGAAACATCGAATCTAGCTAGTTACAGCCTTCGTCCGTAGGTACATTTATTTATTTTTTGGCCTTCAAGGAGAAAACATCAAAAGGCGCCCAAACTTTTGGGGATAAATCCGGGATGGGATGTTACCTCACTAAAACCACCCCGGTGATCATCATCAGCACATAGAGGGGGCGCTGTAACCTATTAAAAGACCATTCCGGAATCCCTTCTACGCAACGCCTGTTAGGGCACATCTCTGAGGAGACTATGCAACGGTCTCCCCTGAGCCTCATTGTGCACGGTAGCACGTGATCACTGTGACAGCCTAAAGGTCGATTCACACATATCAGTGAACCCACAGTTCCGGCACAGTACCGTTACAGTTCCGTATCCGTGCTACAGTGGTGCGTCAGTGCTTCAATTCACACATATCAGGCACAGTACAGTTCTCTGCGGGTCTTCGTGCACGACGTTCCCTTCAGACTAGCGTTGACGTCGATTGTTTTGATGACACTCTTCAATAACACAGAATTAGCTATGATAGCCATTGCTTTAGACGAAGAAGAAGAAGAGAATCGAGGAAAAAAAAGAAAATAGGTACATGAAGCATGGAAGTTAAGAAAATCTGAAGGAGAATTCGTGACATTATACAAAGAATTAATTAAAGACGAACTAATTCAATCAACACCTCGTCCTCCATTTTGTTTTCGATGCAGCGGCGTCAGTGATCCGTGATAAAATATCGTCGTCGCCGATCACGTCCGTGATGGCCGGTGCCGGCACTGACACTGACGGTACTGAGACGACACTGACACTGACAAGTGTGAATACATCTATAGAGAATGTATGAAAGAATAATTATCACTGATGCGGTACTGTGTCGGAACTGTGGGCTCACTGATATGTGTGAATCGACCTTTAAGTCTGTCCCTAGCTTAATTATCTACATCACCTAACACTATACCTATATTCTACTATAGTACCTAGCTACCGCGTACCAGAAGACGCAGCCTTAGCAGGCCTTTCACAAGGTGGACCGATGACTTGGTGAGGGTCGCGGGAATCTATCCATCAGATTCCCGCGACCGCGAGACGCACAGGACCGGTCGTTATGGCGACACTTGGAGGAGGCTTAATTCTAAAAGTGGACGCCTTTCGACTGAAGTAATGATGGTGTTTATGTTCTACTCTATCACAGATGAAATTATCACACTATTTGTGTTCTAGGATTGTTCGAAAGAAAGCAACTGATGAAACACAGGCAAGTTTTAGTCAGTCATAATTTGAGACTCCCGGAATCTCGAGAGTGGAAAGAGTTACCTACCTTTCTAATGATTTTCTACCACGAAAAAAAAAACGTAATCAACACAGTAACAACGGAATCCACATACCTAATGTTCTCTGGTTGTTAAACAACTAAAAGGACGCCCGTATGTCACCGGCCGGCGCTGATAACGCTATCACTGATAACAGGCAGGTGTACCAACTTAAAATTATAAATTCGAGATAATATTCCAATTTTGAAACAACAGACTCAATGTCAAAGGTGTCAAAGTTCGAATTCCATGGAACTCAAAGGTACCAACTTTCATAATAACGATCTTTTTAGTACTTACAGACTGACATTTGAAAATCAACTTTAATTTCATCGAAATAAAGTTGGTATTTGAATTGTTAGCGATGGATTAAAATTATATGAATTAATTACACTAGTGTAGGTATAGAACGTCAGTCTGTATTATGTTGCGCGGATTATTTAGTCATCTGACTTCTGTCACGACGTGACAACTAGCACGAGTCGCTGGTACGATTGTCAATGGATTTTTGTCAACAAAATACTTTTGTAGTTACTCAGATACCCGCGAAACGAGACACAATAGTAAAACAATAACAGCGCGGTCTCATAGGACCGGTTGGGGTCCAAAATGACTGCTCCCGCTCTGGGCGGAGCGGGAGGGCGTGTCAGGCTTCTACTGGCTTAAACCCACTCCTGTTTCTTCTTTGCCTAAATTCTGAGGTGGTGACCCTTTCGGTACAGGGCTAATACAGGCATGTTTGGCACATTCCATATTTTTGTTCTTTTTTTTTTACTTTGTGTTTCTAACCGTTGTGCTGAGTTCGTCCCGAATAGAAATGTTTTTACTTATTCAATTCTAAATGTAACAAGAAAATCTAATAATAGTTGCATCTAGGTCTAATTCTATCAATCAAAGTTGAACATTTGGTGTGTACTAGACAGTCTAAATAGTCGCTGATCAAGGCATGGTTCGTTTCTACGCATAGACGGCGTGTTTGGTTAAATTCCATTAATTTTATTTCTTAATTCTATTCAGAGTATCCTCGGAAAGCACGTTAAGCTGTAGGTTCCGGCTGTCATTTGTAGATCTTTGGCAGTCGTTACGGATAGTCAGAAGCCAGTAAATCTGACTCCAGTCTTGCCATGAAGTACCGTGTTACCCCAGTTAATGGGTTGTGGAGGTCTGGTAGGCAGCCGCTCCTCGTAAAATACTGGTATTCAGCTAAATCCGGCTTGACTGGAAGCCGACCCCAATATAGTTGGGAAAAAGGTTAGGCAGATGATGAATTCTTTTCAGAGTATACTTAGGTAGGTACAGAGCTGTAAGTCATACACGTGACTGTAAGGTAAATAAATATCACAATAGATTGCTTCAATACACAATATATCGCCAGAGATAACTATCGCGGTGCACAATAGTAGCTACAACACTTATAACAATCAACTACCTAAGTATAAATCAAACATGTACGAGCCATTCAAAGAGCTCCCTCGCTCCGCTCAGCTTCGCTTCCCTTCCTCACCTCCTGACCAACACGTAGGAAGCTAGATACGTGTGGGCTAACTGGGCTTAGCGTTGCCAGGCGTCCGGATAAAGCCGGCCACGGTCAGGCTTTTTGGGCGCTTGTGCACTACACAGAATTTTACTGTCCGGCAGTCCGATTTCTTACAATTGTCAATGAATTGTCAATGAAAGATGATGTAATCTGACTGCTGGACAGTAAAATTCCGCAAGCGCCCTTTGGTTGTGTGTCCGGCCAAATTAGGCGGAGTAGGGCCTCTCCGGCTTCTGTTAGGCTTTTTAAATTTGACCATTTTTATAGATTTGTCATGTGTTCTTGCAATGGCAAGCGTTTGCAGACCAGCAATGACTTGTTATTTCATTAGAATGTAAAAAAGCAAAATTTTCGGATTGGCTTAAAAAGGCCCTTTTACTCAAATGTCCGACTAAACTGTTTGGTTTGTCCGGCTTTTCGTTTTGAAGATCTGGCAACCCTAGACTTAAGTACATATTTAGTATTTATAACTTACTTAAGATGTATTTATTATTTTATTTTTCTCATATTATCTAAGTGAATTGCGTGATCTTTACCTAAGTAGTGCAACGCTGAAATTTTGTACAGACTAGATACACTTTCATGATAGACGCCTATCATTATGTTGTCGGCAATCTGTACTTATAATAAGAATACCGGCCGGTATCCTATTCAATACCTAGGCAATGTGTAGAATAGCTGTATTGTGCAACGTACCTACAGATAATGTATGAAATATTATTTATTTTGTACTTTGCCTAGGTAATGCTGGGTCGGTAATGTGTGTAAAAGATGAAAACAGGTAAGGGGGTGACGTAATTTCATGACACCGAAATCGAAAATAGGCCCTGAGTTCGGTTTTTTTTTAATTGTTATAAACTAGTGCTTGACTGCGATCTCACCTGACGGTAAGCAGTGTTACAATCGTTGATGGTGAGGCGCACTAGCCTACTTAAACATTAAGAAATTAACGAGGAACTAAAAAGAATTCAGGCTGTACGTAACATAGGTAACGTGATTAGCTAGGGGTTGCAACGGGGATCCAAAGAATGTTGGAGAAACCGGCATAGTTGAAGGGGGCGGATATTCCTGCATGTGTTCCGCGGAGTGTATGCCAGGGCCACCTTACTTTACACAAATTATTATTTTGCATTACCTGCCTGTGTGTTCCCACTGTTGGGACTCAGGCCTCCTCTCTAGGACAGGGAAATGGGCCGTAATCCACCACGCGGGCCCAGTGCTGTTTGGTGGATGTCACATGTCTTCGAATTTTTGTTTCTAGGGCATGCCGGTTTCCTCAAGATGTTTTCTTTCACCGTTTTAAACCATTTTTAATTTAGAAAAATAAGTCAAAATTACTTAATACTCACAAAACCCATAATGATAAAGGAACTAAAACTGTCTACACTGTGGAAGTTCACTGAAATCGCATGGCACTAAAGTCGCGTTCAGACTGTGGCTAATTCTCGCGAACGCGTATATTTATGCGGAAGAAACGCTAAAGTTGGTTGCCATAGTACTACTACGAGTTGTGAAATATTACGCGTCGCGCTCGTCATGCATTCAATTTTATAATTAAACATAATTTTGTATGAGCAAAAGATAGCTAAGACGTCAAAAGAAATTTCCAGTATCTATTCGTAAGAACTAAAAGAATCCGCACTGAGTCCGCGTGGTGGATTACGGCCTAAATCCCTGGTGGCCTGAGTCCCAACAGTGGGAACATTACAACGCTGATAATGCTACTTAATGCTAATCGGTTTTCTTGGAATTAGTTTCGTACTTATGTTATTATGGCAGATAATTATGTTACTTGGAACAATTATTAAGATGAATGCTTCAGGTCACTAAGTTAGAGTTATAATGATAGTTATAAATAAGTACCTAGGTTTAACTACACTCATGTACATAACACACTAGTCACAACTGTGTAAATACATAAGTAGGTAAGTAGATACCTAGTAGTTGCATGTCGTTATCGCAAATGTACCTAAATGTATTTTTGTTACCATACTAATATCCGATACTGATACTAATTGCTACAAATTGCAAAAAAACTTGAATTTGGCGATCTACCATGACCTAAAATAAGATGAAATTCCCTATTAAGTAGATATCAAAGTATTTTTCCGTGTTCCATTCATCTAAAGAAAAAAAAAGCGGTACATTTAAGTGTCTATCTGTCAAATTGCTACGAATCTAATAGAGCGATTCTGTTTTTTCTCCCTGTTTCATGTTTATGAGTTTTTGTCACCTAGTGATGACGTCAGCCTGCGTCTGCGTTTTTTACTGCTTTTATTACTGATTACTCAGATACAATAGTAAAACAATAACAGCGCGGTCTCATAGGACCGGTTGGGGATTCAAACGTTAATACCCGCTAAATATTCTCGACCGTTTGATAGTCTATTAATAGTTCGCACGTGTTTATTGGCTAAATTGTTGTGTGCCTTCCACGTGTTATCTATTGGCAAAATTGAAAATTGTGGTGTCCCATCCACCCATATTATTATGAGTTGAAGTTGACCGATTCTGATGTTTGGCATTACTCAGTGTGTTACAAGAACTTTTGTTACCTGATCACGTAAATACCTACAATAACATGAATTTCATATGAAATCACTTTTAGCCTTGTGACGAATTAGAAAATTAAACATGTCACTTTTTCAAACTGTAGGCACCGTGTTTCATTTTATTTTATTGCCACATATCAAATGAAATGACTTTGGGGACTTCCAATATTTTAATTACTCAATTTTAAAATCTACGAATTCCACCTCCTTCCCCTTATACGTATATCTCCAAAAATGGGGAAATAAAATTGCTGATAAAAATTCAGAAAATAGGCCTTCCGGAAGGTACTTAATCTAAAATGTTAAAAATATTTCGTTCAAATTATTTACGTTGATTTGCACATACGCACGTATACATTATTTAGATTTACAACATGTAATTATATTGCATACTTAATATGCAATAGCACGTGACGTCACTGTTTCATTAGGATATCAAAAGTGATGATATCTAGATGGTCTAAGATCCAAAGAAGAATTTTATACCTCATCTGTTATTTGATTATAATTCAGATTATATGCTAGATATTTAGATAATGTATTTTTTTTTGTATTTTTATTGATGCATTGCGAATAGGTTGCCGAGCTAAATTTGGTGCAAAAGATGTTGAAAAATATTTATTGTTCGCCATTTAATTACGTAATTAGAATTTGAAAATGAAACTTTTAATTTGATAACTTATTAACTAAATCTTTGAGTAATTAGTTTGGATCTAGCCAGAAAACGATATTATAGTAATAATAATTCTAGTTAGAATCTTATTGGAAAAGATATGGCAAGCTTTGTGTTCATAAGTATGGTCGAGTTAACATTTTTACTCAATGATGTTCCAGAAACTTTTTTATGTGCAAATTAATGTTAAATGTTATTATTTTATATGAAAGTATATATTAAAAGGAACATTTTTATGTATATATTTCCATAGTTACCTACATAAAGATTTGAATAAATAAATGCGTCAGAAAAGAATCGACAGAAGTAAAAGTAAACGTAAAAAGAGTCTTAAACAAAATACATGGTCACCAATAATAAGGGAACTTAGCCGACTATTAAATTGTTTAAATGCTCTAAGATTAAAGAACCAATTGCGGTACGATCGTAAAAAAGTTAAATCAATAAAAAAGTTACTAAAACGTGGTAACATCCTATTATGACCAGTGTATAGAACTAAGTTAGAATCAGCATGTTGGATAATTATTTCTTTTTGTATACCTAAATAAAAATCAATTTTTATATGTTTGTCCTCTATGCGTTCCTAAATCATTGTTCAGATTGTGAACGCCCGAGAGTATTCCTGGTCCAAAAAATGAACAAAAATAAAAATGGTTCCCGGGGTAGGGCATCTTCGAAAGGTTGGAAACGCGTAAGTAAGGCTTATTTTGATTTTTCTGTGGAAATGGAATTTCAAACTACGGAATACGTATTCAACATAGTTAAACGAAAATATCGGGACTTTCCTTGGGATAAGTTTATAGTAATATAAGCTACTTTTTTAGGGTTCCATAGCCAAATGGCAAAAACTGAACCCTTATGGATTAGTCATGTCTGTCTGTCTGTCTGTCCGTATGTCATAGCCACTTTTTTCCAAAACTATAAGAACTATACTGCTGAAACTTGGTAAGCAGGTGTAATCTGTGAACCGCACTAAAATTTTCACACAAAAATAAAAAAGAACAATAAATTTTGGGGATTTTCCCTACATAGAACTGAAACCCAAAAAGTATTTTTTAATCAAACCCATACGTGTGGGGTATCAATGGATAGATCTTTAAAAAATATATTGAGGTTTCTAATATCATTTTTTTCTAAACTGAACAGTTTGCGCGAGAGACACTTCCAAAGTGTTATTTTATAGTTATTTTACCATCTTCAATTTAGGCAACTCTGGATACGCACCATTTTTGGTAAGGCAACTTATTACAGTTGAATTAGGAATAAAATAACCTTTCATTTGGTATATAATTCGATTAAATAACAGATGAGGTATATTTATGTCCAAAATGTAATTGCAAATTTAATTGTTTAACATCTTTTGCACCAAATTTAGCTCGGCAACCTATTCGCAATGCATCAATAAATACATTATCTAGCATATAATCTTAATCATAATCAAATAACAGATGACGCATATTTTCTCATACATTTCGTCTATCGGATCTCGTACTAAGATGTTTACAATATATTTTTAGGGATATCCCACAATGAGGATAATGTTATCATTTAAATTGCTTACAACATAATAGCAAAAAAAATCTTACGAGACGAAAAACGAGACAGCAGGTCGGATCCGCGAGTCGCTTCTATATACCAGCTTTATAAATTATGTATTATTATCTAGTAATAGAATCTTAACGCTGCACGCCCACGACAGGCTTTTTGTAGGTCCGATAATCGTCACAAATTATAATGCTATAGGATATATAGGTATTTTGACCGACTCGACTTCTAGTAGGCTGTGTGCTATTGCCATCAGTGTGTTCCATTTTTCACCTACAAAAAATCGTTCACCGATTTTATCGGTCGTGTATATTTCGACAAAACTCGCCACTTTCCTAATAAGTACATATTCTATATTCGCGAAAGGCAAAGCAGAACGGTTTTTCCGAAAGAATTTGCCTCTAGCGTGTAGTCATCACCATCTTCTTTCGTTTTCCGGTAGTAAGTACTTCATAAATATGATAAAATTTGCATGGGAAATGTCATCATCATTCGCGGAATAAAAGAAAAATATTACCAAAACAAAAACTCAAAAGTATGAGAAATAGCAATAATTTGTTACAAAATATTGTAAGTATTTAAAGACCGCAGTGTATGACGTAGATCGGAGACACATCTCGTTCCGGTTCGGGAACGTTGGAAAAGGGGATTCTTGCCACGAGGGGAAGACCACAGAAGCTTCACGAGGAATACTTTTTTTCACATTGACTTGACTTTTGACAGGTCAAGAGTCAAGACGTCATTGGAGCACAGATTAGGAATACTACGAATACTACTCGCTTATCGCGAGGAAGAATTTTTTGCGGGATTTTTTTATGAGTGAAGTTCAGTGTTTTAATTATTCGCCAATTGATCCGTAATTATTTATTAATTATTTTATTTAATATTCCGTCATTATTTTATTTAAAATTGATGTAAGTAGATTTTTTTATGAGAAGGGTCTTTGCAATATGTGGTCTGGACAATCATTCAAACATGCGCGATCTTCGTAAAATGGAACTGAGATTTTTATTGAAGTGTTGACTACCGTATCAAAGTTTACTTCTTTCTGCTGTGGGGTTAAGATCAGTTATAAATTATTACTTCTTAACTGACCTTAGACTGCCCACCCAAATATTTAGTGCGGAAAAAAAGCGTGGTAAGCCGAACAAAAAACCTGTGTGTCGTACCACAAGTACAGGAACAGGTGCCTATGGTGACTCACAATCCCATGGGGCAGTTTGAGGTATGTATGTACTCCCCACACGTGGATACTCCATCCGTGGGTCATGAGGTCCTAACAAGTTTAAAGGCTAGCAAACCTAAACATTCCATATTTTGAATGAAAGTAGGTTTCTCCATACAAACAAGGAGATCAATTTTGGGAAGCCCTCTCTTAGTGGTCACCTCCATCATAAAAGGAAGTTTTGAGCAAAATTTCACGCTCACGTAGTCCGAAACTACTGATAGTTTCAGCTGTGCGTAAGTCAGTTTCTCCTTTTATATGGATTTCAGCTGCCCCGTAAATTTTATCGACTTATGCAAACGTAAATGTATAAGACAGCAAAATTTCTTTTCGCAATTTCAGGTTTGATCCAATAGTAATAAAAGTTATTCATAATGATGAGTATTGCCAGTGTTTTGATTTATTGTCGTATTGTCATATCCGCATTGTATAAGTATAGATACATCAGTGTGTCACAAATATACAAATCCCATCACTAATCTGCATTTTGCTATCAGCGTAAACCCACGTAAGAAGTAGTAAACATCGTCTCGCGTTAATATTACGGCTACACGTGTCCAGTTGCCGTGTAAGATTATAAACAAAGGGAACTTCACATTAACAATATTACACATAGACCAAATGTCCACGCTTCTGTGAACCAAAGGCCCAGGGTCCACCCGGTTCTTGGTCTCAGGTTCTTCCCGACATCTCGCTACACTATAGTTGTTAAAAAATAAAAGGCCCGTCCCGTTTTGACATTTGAAAACGACACTTAAATTATAATTACATAGGTACTTAGTGTTTTAAAAAAATACACTATTAGTGCGTTAAATAATATGAGGGAATATATTGCGAGTATGCTTTTCGCGATTATTATAAAGTAAGTTTCGCGATGACAAATGTCAAAACAGGCCTTTAATTTTTTGACAACTGTACTGAACCACCGAGACAAACCTGCACTGGGCCTGCGTAGTGGATTACGGTCCATTCCCTCTACTAGAGAGGAGGCCTGAGTCCCAGCAGTGGGAACTATGCTATGCTACCAAGACATTTTGATATCATCACGCCTGCCGGTACCTATATCTCGAGGGGATGGCGTGGGTTTATCTAGATTAATGTTTACTGGTACACTGTCGGACTACACATGTTTATTGTTTCACCTATATTCTTACCTATTAATCTAGCCTCCTTTATGTCAATAGGTATTGTTTTGTAGACAATAGACCAAAGTGCACCATAATCGTTACTCGTATACTCGTACGAGTAACTAACTGACTGATATATCAACGCAGAGCCAAAACTACTGCGACTAGGAGCGTGAAATTTTGCGCAAGGCTTCCTTTTATGATGTATGTGAGCAGTAAAAAAGGATTTCTGAAAATTCAGCACCTAAGCATTTAAACCTTTAAATGGGGGTCTAAAATTGATATGGAAAAACCTGAAATTATGGATTTTTACAGGGCAAAGCCGCTAGCAGAAGCTAGTATCTTATATTTTGTAGCTAACCACTACATAGTATAAAAAAAAGTCGCTTTCTCTGTCCCTATATCCCTATGTATGCTTAAATCTTTAAAACTACGCAACGCATTTTGATGCGATTTTTTTTAATATACGTGATTATAGAGATTAGACGGATAGAGTGATTCAAGAGGAAGGTTTGGAAAGCATGTATAATGTAGTAGGGGAACACTGATAATTTTGCACCCGTGCGAAGCCGGGGCGGGTCGCTAGTATTTAATATTTTGACAATGCTATGTTACTTAGGGCCTGTTTCACAATGTCCGAGTAGGCACTACTCACTGAATAAATTCAAAAATTTTACAGAATTTGTATGAAATTATCTGTCAAGTAAGATACTCGAAACTTAATCATAGGTGGTGAAATAGGCCCTTAATGTAATTGAGCATATAAGTATTTATTTATTTATTAAAGCGGCATTTACTGCCGGTAATTTTGTATGTACTATGCGGATAATGCAGTGGGCTGCAATATTGTCATTAATGTTTGTATTTATTTTTACTGTTTATATGTATATTGTGGCTGTTTATTGTCCCATGAATAAATAAAAATAAATAAAAGCTTTATGAACTAGTAAAGACTGTATAAAGGCGGACTTAATGCCGAAGCACAGATAATATACTAGGCCGTAGGCATTTTCTACCAGTCGACTTTAGGGTACACACAAATAAATTATTATGAGGACGAAACGAATCAAACAGATCAACGCTGAGATGATTCGCAAGAAGTTGTTAGAAACGTTGTTTTTTTGTGTAAGTACTGTTTTAATTCACTATACTTGAAAATAAATTAACCTATCACATACCCGCGAAACGAGACACAATAGTAAAACAATAACAGCGCGGTCTCATAGGACCGGTCGGGGATTCATGAATTAATTAATAACACTATAGCAAATGAAAGCATAAGGAAAAAATATTAATAACATCTCTACACACTAGATATACTTAAACAAGACTTTTCTAATGTACTTAGATCATTTGCTTAGCTGCGGTCATTCACCCGTAACACAGATGATTTCCGCTTATCTTACCTAAGAGTTATCAATTCAGATAATACCAAACAAAATTGGAGCTATTATAGAGAAATATCTACTTAATTGAAAACCTCAGTAACCCCTGACCTGACCCGTCCTGGCATCGAACCCGGGTCACGCTCAGCAGTTGCTCTTGCGACCTAGGCCCAAACCATGACGTCTAAAGTAAGATTGTTTTATTCTTATCCAAGTGTGGGTAAGAGACAGAACTATACAAGTTGTCTAGCTTCATCTCTTACCCACACTTAACTTAAGTCACTAACGGGGGTAAAAAACAAACGATCATTAAAGAAAAAACGCTCCACCTCTCAGGTCCTGATGACCTTGAAGACCTGAACCGATTTCCACCAAACATAACTAAGAACACTCTCGACTGATATACCTTTCAAACAAAAAAAACCTCATTAAAATCGGATCATCTGGTTGGGAGCTACGATGCCAGAGACAGACACATACACATTTACACCCAAAGACACGTCAAACTTATAACACCCCGTCGTTTTTGCGTCGGGGGTTAAAAAAGTATCACTAGGTACTCACCACCACACAGCACAAATTTAAACTAAACACAGTGAAAACCATGAGCACGCGGAACACAGCGACCATTGTAACGAAATGATAATAATAACTAGCACTAGTTATTTCGCACGTATATTATATACTCCGCCACAGGCGTTAAGCGTTAAGGCGATGGTACACTTGTCATACCGCACCTTTCGTCAATTCGTCACCGATTCGTCAGCCGGAATTTACGCAGACACGGCGATTAGAGGCCATTTGACAACCTAAACTGAATTGTTAGGTACGGAAAAAGTAAAAGGTTAAAGGTTAAATAAGGTATATAGCTCTATTCCATTCTCGTTAGCACGACTGTAATTTTAACACGTCATGGTAAGGTCTGCGAAAGGAAACCTCGGGGTCCTAGAACGAACGCTAGGAAGGAACAGGAGTTGGATGTTGGATTTAGTTATTAGAAGTCTGACACGCCCGCCCGCTCCACCCAGAACGGGAGAAATCATTGGATGATTTCCCAACTAAAAAAAAATTGTAGGGCTCCTGTAGGATTATGGGATACGAAATGTATGGCAATGACATAACCTGTCATTTCACGTTACGTACTTGTCTTGAACCTCTTGGTCTGAAGCCTACAGCGCCTCCGCTACATTGGAGTAGGTAGCTAGGTTATGCTGCGTTTACGGGGCGAGGCGTCCATCGCACAAAAGTGTCGTAAACGAGAAGTAAGCGTTTTTTTTTCAAGTAGGGTGTCATCAGAATGACTTCTCAAACTCTTGAGCGGAGCGGGAGGGCGTGTCAGACTTTTGCTTACTAAACATCATCCCATTCCTCCGTTACCTTCATTCTGGGATCATGCGAAACAAGACGTAAGCGTGGAGACAGTCTTACGTGTCGTTATGCACGGCGCACGGTGACGACTGGCTGTAATTGACCACGTGCACCACTTGAGGTTCACGAGCTCATCTCAAGGCTAGTTGATGTCATTATGAAGCTAGTATGAGCTATATGCAGTAGAAAATATTAAGCTCATTTATCAGTAATATAATAGCATAATTATAGTTCATAGCACAACAATATCGCTCGCCATACATAACACATTCACATTTCACACTTTGATTTACTATATTATTATAAATGTATGGCGAGCGATATTTTTATGCTATGAACTATACGCGATATGCTACCTATATATTACAGCGTAGTCTGAACTGAGCTTTATACAAAGAATGTAAACCGAGGCGGGGTGGTCACGATCCGTTTCCGAATTGATACATTGGCTATGTGTGTTACAACCTTAAGTTTAATACACACATTAGTTCTTCATCTTTATGTGACTTGCAAGAATAGTTTACCAATAATCTATACTATGACTACGTCATCGTCAAGTCATTCAATTTAATTTTAGTTTTTATTAATTATTTTCTATACTAATATTATAAAGAGGTAAAATTTGTAAGTTTGTATGTAGGGGGTAATCTCTGGAACTACTGGTCCGATTTGAAAAATTCTTTCAGTGTTAGATAGCCCATTTATCGAGGAATGCTATAGGCGGGTGGTATATACCATCACGCAACGACCCACGGGAGCCGAGCAGTAACGAAATGCGGGTGAAAAGAGCAATGAAAAAGAAGCCATTTTGTTTTAGTATATTGATAGGTTATAATGTTCCCACTGCTAGAATTATTGTCCTGGGACATGTCGGTTTCCTCACGATGTTTTCCTTCATCGTTTAGAGAGTAGTGATGATGAAATAAATTATAGCGCTTCGCTGGACTTAACCCGCGACTTGCAAGTCGGGGCAATTACCCCTGGGCCACCACTGCTCTCAGTATATGTTATAAGGCTGATGATATTGATAGGTTCACGTTTGGCCGCAATTTCTGATGGTCAGCGTGTGATGTGGTCGACGATGGACCGCGCAATTGAACGAGAAGAGAAAGAAAGAAAGAAGAAGAATTTTCGAAGACCTAGGCACTTTATTGTCCGTCTAGTTTGACTAGATATCATCATCTGCGTAGCCTTTATCCAACTATATCGGTCGGCTTCCAGTCAAGCCAGATTTAGCTGAATACCAGTATTTTACGAGGAGCGGCTGCCTACCAGACCTCCACAGCCCATTAACTGGGTTAACACGGTACGAGAAATAGTTGACGAGATAATTCTTACAAAACTGAAAACATTCAGACAGCATCAATTCGCTGTTGACAGACAGATGTGCGAGTGCCTTTATGATTATCTGCTATCTTAGGTCAAAACAAATCAATATTCTGTTGAACAGATATTTTGGGGACTCCCTGAGTATGCTGTTGTTGTTTCCCGATGAGATTAGTTAATTTTGTTTTCGGGTTTTCCAAATCCCCTGAATGAGATGTCGATCACAACAAACTTGGTCAGTACAGTGGGTAGTCTTAGGGGCGTATGCATCGATAAAAAACATTATTTCAGCCGAAAGACGTCCACAGCTGGACATAGGGCTGCAGTTTTAGCAGTTTCCTTTGTTGTAATAATAATTGGTGTACAATAAAGCGTATAATAAATAAATAAATAATAGGGCTCACCCAAGCGTTACCACAACGACGGGTCTTGTGCGTCTCGCATCCATCGGATTCCCGCGACCCTCACCAGGTCATCGGTCATCGGATCAAGCAGGAGAGGACGCCCGGGTGCCGCCACTGATGTGGACCACCCGGAGGACACGGTGGAGCACACGGTAGAGGTGTGCCCCGCTTGGGCGGAGCACCGCCGTGTCCTTGTGGAGGCTATCGGAGGCGGCGACCTCTCGCGCCGGGCCCTGGTTCAGGCCATGGTCTGGAGCGAGGAGGGGTGGCATGCGGTCGCCTCCTTCTGCGAAGCAGTAATGCTCGTGAAGGAGGCTGCTGACCGCGAGCGCGTGAGGGAACGGTCCTCATGCCGCCGCCGCCGAGATCCCGATCCCGATTTCCGACCACTGTAGGCGCGGGCTCGCGGACGGCGAGCACTGGGTAGCTCGCCGTCCAGCAGTCTGGTAATAATCTGGACCGAGCCTAGTCGTCAACAGCTCGTTCTGTTCCACGTGCGCCTCTAGGAGTTGCAGCGTGGGGGCCCGGTAGGGCCGAAGCCTCTGGGGAACACGGAAAATCCGAAAGGTTGTCACCGCGTCCCCCAGATCGAAGGCAACGAAGGAACGGGATGGGGTTTAGTCAGTAAGAGTCTGACACGTCCCCCCGGTCCACACAAGAGCGGGAGAAGTCATTCTGATGGTTCCCCTACCAAAAAAAAACCTTCCAACATCGCGAGCCAAGTCAAGATACTCAAAGTCAATGCCTTGCCGGTTCTTCTCCGTAGAAATCGACCAATTGGAACTGAGCTCTAGCTTGTGACCTTTTTATAAGTGTCCCTTTTCAGGATCTATGCGAAGCCAATGACAGAGCCGAGTAGGATGCCAAATTCTGGTCAGAAAAGGTATGATATGAGTGCATCGACACGAAAAGAAGAGGAAGATAAGTGCCCATGTAGGCCTATGTGAAATAAAAAAAAAATTAGTTGTGAGTTTCAATGTAAATCGATTTTGTGCATTGCATTGCATTTTTTTTTTTGTTTCGGTGGACTTTGTCTGTGACATGGTCCTATTTAAATTTGGTGAAGATATGATGAAGAACTTCGGAGATAGACTATGGAACACTTCAATAAATGATAGCAAATCTTTCGGGATTGCTAAAATCACATGACTGTTTTCATAAGTCCCTGCTTACTATTGTTTATTAGTTTTTTTGTTGAATAAAGAAATTTTGTTATTATTATTATTAAACATAACATCACACTAGTACGCTCTGTAGGGGTACTGCAGAAGTGTAAAGTTTATACTGGTAAATCTTCATTAATTTCACCAATTATTAGGGTTGCCATACGTCCCGTATATACGGGACTGTCACCGTATTTGATCATCCCGTCCCGTATTACAACATGTACCGTATTTGTCCCGTATTTCGACAAAATACAAATACGATTTTTTTGTTTAATGTTTGAATCCCCGACCGGTCCTATGACACCGCGCTGTTATTGTTTTACTATTGTGTCTCGTTTCGTGGGTATGTGATAGATTAATTTATTTTACACATTTGATACGGTTGAGATCAGGGTATTTGTTAGAAAAACTTTAAAATTATTTCACACTTTTTAGTTGTAATTGGTTTCCGCCATTCGGTTCCATTATCAAATCATAATTTCTAATAATAATAAGTACGTATTGGAACAACAGAGAACTTCCTTTTTTGATGTCGGTTAGAATACCAAAACCTTCTTCTAAATATTCTTCTGTAAACCGTATCAAAATCTGTTCAGTCAAACGCGAGATAATCGCGGACAAACATACAAACACACTGGTCAAACTGACAATCTCCTTTTTTTGAAGTCTGTTAAAAACACGTGCGTAGTTTGTTTTCACTTGCCGTGTAGTTAGGTATGGTGTAATTGGAAAGCCCCGTGTCGGCGTTGAATGTGTGATAAGTATGAATATAAGATTTGGGTAGGTATCGGAAAAGAAAACGTCCCGTATTAGTTCTCAGAAGTTATGGCAAGCCTACCAATTATGTTTAAATTCAATGTTATTGGAGTTAGGTATTAAGTATTTCACGCATAATTTTTTGGTTTATAAACCAATCTTGATGATTATTTTTGTGTTGAGTTAGTGCTCTGTAGTACTTAATCCTAATCCTATTAAGTACTGAAGGAATATAGATGACACGCCCTCACGGTCCACCCTAGAAGCGAGCGAGCGAACGGGAGAAATCTTTTAATGATTTCCCAGCACAAGAGAGGTACCTACCTTACCAAAGAACATTTGATAGTTTGCCTTTTTAATTATTAAAATTTCATTTTTACCACAGATAAAAATGAAAATGAAAAATCTTTTAATAATAATATCCTTCAACGACCTATGCGAGGCCAACGATAGCTGTCCAGGTGACTAAATTTTGGTCGGACAAAATTTGAGTTGAGTTGAAAAACCTTTTAATGTTTGAATCCCCAACCGGTCCTATGAGACCGCGCTGTTATAGTTTTACTATTGTGTCTCGTTTCGCGGGTATACAGTGATAGATTAATAATAACCGATTTCAGAAACAAACAAAAATGCAAAATGACACCAAAAACGGCAAAATTAAGGCAGAAAAATAAAAAACAAAGTTTTGCTTTCTCAGTATTTTTTCTGTCCATTTTTGTTTAGTCGAATTAAATTTCCAACAATATTAGAACATTAGAAACATTAAATTATTACTTACGGGGAAATACGAAACAGCATAATTAGAAAACAATATACTCGTAATGGCAATAGGCTCATATACCTATTCCATGGCCTACTCCCTAATATAGGAAATAGGCTATAATAAAATTCACCACGCGGGCCCATTGTGGATTGGTGGATATCACATGTCTTCGAATTTTTGGTTCTAGGACATGCCGGTTTCCTCACGATGTTTTCCTTCACCGTTAGACCGTTTTCACATATTCCGATCCGATATCGGTATCGGACGCCGATACGATATCGGGGTAAGGTAAATGTATGAAATATGTACCTGTCTTTCATATTGTCCGGCCCGATATCGGATATCGGAGCACGGCATTTCATACATTTTACTTACTCCGATATCGTATCGGCGTCCGATACCGATATCGGATCGGATAATGTGAAAACAGTCTTACTATTCGCATGTTACTATTACTTACATTAATAACTTCTTGAATTTTATTAATTAGGTATATACATACCAATATTAGATAAGCATATTAATTAGTAATCGACTGTTTTTTTTTAGATGGGGAATCATCAAAATGACTTCTCCCGCTCTGGGCGGAGCGGGAGGGCGTGTCAGACTTTTACTGACTAAAACCCACTCCTGTTCCTTTTTTGCCCTAATTCCGGGGTCCCGGGGCTCTCTTTAGTCAACCCAGGCCCCAGAAGGCTTCAGCCCTACCGGGCCCCTACTGTTTGCTGACATCTCTTTGAGGCGCGCGTGGAACAACACGCGCCGTCGACGACATGGGCTTGGTCCAGACTATTACCAGACGTCCGGACGGCGAGCTACCCATTGCTCGCCGTCCACAAGCATGCGCCTACGGTGGCTGGAAATCGGGATCAGAATCCCGGCGGCGGGGGCGTGAGGGCTATGCCCTCTCGCGGCCGCCTCCTTCGCTAGTATTACTTCTTTGCAGAAAGATGCAACCGCCTGCCACTCCTCCTTGCTCCGGACCATGGCCTGTACCAGGGCCCGGCGCGAGAGGTCACTGCCACCAATCGCCACCTCGAGGACACGGCGATGCTCGGCCCAAGCGGGGCATACCTCCACCGTATGCTCCACCGTGTCCTCCGGGCGGTCATCACAATGGTGACACCCGGGCGTTTCTTTAGCACGAATCCGGTGCAGGAATCTCCCGAACTTCTCATGACCGGTGAGGACCTGCGTCATGCGGAAGGTGAGAACGCCGTGTTGCCGTTCCAGCCACTCCTCAAGAGGGGACTTACCGCCGCAAGTAATTGACTGTTTATGTTACATTTGACTTACCTTTATAGGTATTAATTTTAATGACATGTTAGTACTAAGCCGATTATAATTATTTTCATCATCATCATCATCATCTGCCTAGCCTTTTCCCAACTATGTTGGGGTCGGCTTCCTGTCAAGCCGGATTTAGCTGAATACCAGTATTTTACGAGGAGCGGCTGCCTACCAGACCTCCACAACCCATTATCTGGGGTAACACGGTACTTCATGGCAAGACTGGAGTCAGATTTACTGGCTTCTGACTATCCGTAACGACTGCCAAAGATCTACAAATAACAGCCGGGACCTACGGCTTAACGTGCTTTACGAGGCACGGAGGAAACTCGTTACGTTAAGATGGTCAACCATCCACAGACCAAACTAGGCAAGCGTTGCTTAACCTTGAAGATCGACCTGTGCGGCTGTTATTATCTAGCCACGAGCTCCTCCGATTATAATTATTTTACTGTATTGTAACTTCTAAAAACAAGTATTTTGTTTGCCGTAAGGCAAAATGCAGCGGAAAAAAACCTTACACAGTACCATCTGAAACCTGTACCTATATTAGCATAGCTTAACATCAACCTTTTAATGTTCCCACTGCTGGGATTCAGGCCTCCTCTCTAGGATAAGGAATATGCCGTAATGCCCGTAATCCACCACGCGGGCCCAGTGCGGTTTGGTGGATGTCTTCAAATGTATAGTTCTATTCTTCTTGTAATTTCTTATAGGTACTCTTTCTGTACCTACACAGCTAGCAAACAACAAATTGATTCTATTTCTAATTCAGCTTGAACGCGAGGTTTTTGACAGAGACTTCCAGGTAGGTATGTTAACAATCAAGGTGCAACGCGCTAATCGATTATTCCGATTATAGTTAAGTTTTTTTTCGGCTGTCATTTGTAGATCTTTGACAGTCGTTACGGATAGTCAGAAGCCAGTAAAAATCTGACTCCAGTCTTGCCATGAAGTACCGTGTTACCCCAGTTAATGGGTTGTGGAGGTCTGGTAGGCAGCCGCTCCTCGTAAAATACTGGTATTCAGCTAAATCCGGCTTGACTGGAAGCCGACCCCAATATAGTTGGGAAAAGGCTAGGCAGATGGTGAAGGTGATGAGTTAAGTTTTTTTTTCTTGATAATATGTTTAAGCGAATATTAGCTCATTCAAATGGAGTAGGCGTAGGTTATAAATTATAATAGCATGATTTCAATTGCCCGAGGTAAATCCATTGGATAGGACCCGAGAAGCCGTCTACCGTCTACGACTACGTGACTACTTCAAAAAAATAAAAAGACAAATCACTAGATTTATCTTTTTATAGGTTTTTTTTTATAATTTGTATTACTTCTTCTGTGCTCGCGGTCTTTTGCTACCCTTACCACCCTATACATATGTAGTCCCTTCACTGTCTAAAATGGGCCTAAGGCACGCACAAGCATGCACCACGGTTTTGCCTGCGTAAGCCAGTTTGTACATGAAACATTGTGCTTGTGGTTGGTAAAATATTTTTACACGGAGTTGTGTACAAACCAGCCAGCACCGGTAAAACTGTGGTAAAGCCTATGCGTGTGACAGGCACATAATGGACGCGATCCAGTTTACCGCCGCTTCAAGAAAACTTGACGGCATACGGCCGAAATTAATAATCAATCTATCGCATATCGGAGATTGAAAAACAAATGATACCATACAAAAAAATGACATGTTTTCTGTTGTTTCATTTGTTTTTCAATCTCCGATTTGTGATAGATAGGTTATTGGTTTCGGGCGTTAATGGATCGTATGTGACGTTTATAAGTTGCTAGGGCTGCGGGATTGATTGAAAGAACTACCGCGGTACTAGGACGCCAACTGAAGAAACACGGGTGGGTTTTACTTCCTCTCGCTACACCGAGAACTTTTATGATTCCTCACTCCAAAAAAAAGGTGTCCAAAGTTCGTTGTCTTCATCTCATGTCTAGACTATATCCCCTGTGTGTTAATAAAAATGTGGCTATGGCCTAACCACCTACCGGCCAAACTCAATAAGTAATAACCTATTTATCTCCAGTTTTGCATACTGGAGATAGTAAAACAATTGATACAATACAAAAATTATACATGTTTTCTGTTGTTTTTCTATCTCCGATATGTAATAGATACGTTATTGGTGTCGGCTGTAAATCTCGCTTAACTTTTGGTTGTCGGAAAGTTTGTTACTAACCAGCTATCAGGGGGCGTCTCCAATTAAATTGCGGAAGCGTGACTAAAATCCTATTGTATTATGACGTTGTAAGATGCTTGAACGATGGACTAGTCGATAAGTCATGAAAGAGAAAAAGTTACAGTGGCCCTGGGATACAAAGTGCTCCTGTTTCTACAGCGGAAGGTTTTAGTCAGTAAAAGTCTGTCATTCTGTCTCGCTCGCCGTCGGAGAACTTATTTGATGATTTCAAGTTGCTGGGAAATCATGAAACAAATGTGTATAAATTGGTCTACCACACCAATCTATGATATCAATAGACTTATCATCATCATCATTACAGCCGAAAGACGTTCACTGTTGGACATAGGCCTCCCAAGCGTCGCCACGATTAATGGTCCTGAATAAATACTATAGTCCAAATATCAGTCTTTAATCTCTCCGAGTGTCCATGGACGTCCTTTTCCATAGTGATCGACGCTTTAGAACGTGGTGGAACTTGGTGTAATTGCTGCAAGGCGTTCCATTGTGAGGATAAACCAATAAGTCAATTAATCTTAGCTTCACATTTATTTTTTGGACTGACCGACATTTTGACTATTCCAAAGTGCCTGTAAATGGTCTATCTATACTAATATTATAAAGAGGAAAGATTTGTACCTATTTTTGTATGTTTGTAATGAATAGGCTCAAAAAGTACTGGGCCGATTTAAAAAATTCTTTCACCAATAGAATGCTACGTTCTTCCAATTTGACATAGGCTACATTTCATTTTGAAAAAAAATAGGGATCCTTGGTAAAATTTGAACAATGTAACCGAAGGTGTAGAAAAATGTGTTTTATATCCAAAATTTCCAAAAATTAATAATTGTCTACTCCGTGCGAAGCCGGGACGGGCTGCTAGTTTGTAAATAAATCAATTTGACTTTGATTCTTGGGACATGAAGAAAGTCTCCATCTTCTTCTTCTTCTTCCTGCCCTTATCCCGCATTACTTGGGGTCGGCGCAATATGTTTTTTAAGAAAACTATTTAAATAGACAAGAAAGTTACCATCACTACATAGTAGGTATAGGTAAAACAAAGTCGCTTTCTCTGTTCCTATATCCCTATGTACTGTTTAAATCTTTAACTACGCAACGGATTTAGATGCGGTTTTCTTGAATAGATAAAGAGATTCAAGAGGAAGGTTTATTTGTATAATACATGTATAATATAGTAGGGAAACAATGATAATTTAGCACTCGTACGAAGCCGGGACGGGTCGCTAGTCGATCATAAAACAGCAGGAAAGAGTGTACTTACGATTGCAGCCTCGCAGGCACTGCCGTTGGTCGTCATCTCACTCACAGCCACTGTATCACATATGAACACACTCCGCAGGATATCACCACGAAACAAGCACCAATTCAGAGCTACACTCCCTTTTATACTAGATTCTTTTTTGGACTACAAAAAGTAGGAATATAGTCCTTATCACGTCTAAATAAGGATCATTACAACTCTGCGTTAAAAAGTCACAAATACTTTGTACAGTCAGTCGCGATAATTACTGGCAAACTGTCAATGACCACCTTTGTACTTGTGAAATCTAAGATAAACACTTTTTTATTTGTTCTAAGAATTAATCTGCTACCTCTCTAGAAACGTTTGGTAAACAAGAACAAGATAATATGAAGTTAATTATTCGGGTTAAAATCTTAAAATCAGCTGTTGCCGTCCGCTCCGGCACGATTTGACGAGGGAACTAAAGTGTTGAAGAGATTGCACCGGTCTTCGTGGGAGGTGCCAGTCTCCAAACCTCACTAGTTGGTAGGGGCAATGCACTATTCGTAAAAAAAATGCTAATAAGAATTACTCTGTCTTTTATTTATTCTATGGACAGTTGGCAAGGGCAATGTACCCGCCTTTTGTTAAAAAAATACTAATCACTGTTAATTTTTTATTTATTTTACTTACTAAATCGAGCTGTGTGCATTAATCAATATGAAGCTAATTATAATATTTATTTATACATTTTACACATAATTATATACTGCCAGCAGCTTCGCCCGCGTAATTGTATTCTCCATACAAACTTTTGAACCCCCGTTTCATCTCCTTACGGGCTGGATATTGAAAAATTCTTTCTTAGTAAGAAGTCAAACAGAAGCAATTTTTTTTTATGTTATATAAACTAGTGTTTGACTGCGATCTTAGTCCCCGTAGTTTTTTTTGGCTGTGCGTTGATCTGTCAGTCAGTCAGTTTCTCCTTCCTCTTTTGTGTAGTTATATAGACTAACAAATTAACCTAGTCTAATATCTAGACATAATCCACCATAATTTGTACAAATCACTAATTTTTCCTTAAATTTTTCACGTTGACTGTATCCAGAAAGTATCTGATAGTGTGGGTGTTTCTGCCAAAAGAGTCCACCCTGGACTCAACAATTTTGTATATATTGTCTCTTTTTAACATCAGCTGCTTTTCATGTAAACGAAAGAGACGGAATTAGTTTGACAGTAGTGTCTATTCTAGCTAAATAAAAATGTAATCGCAAAAGCAGTTAAAAGAAGATATAAAATCATATATGCCTCTCTTTCTAACCCAGCTATTTTTCATACAAAAGATAAAGACATCGTGATGCTTGTGTTAATTAAATAATAAATCTGGTTTTGTTTCTGGCCAGGGTATAACCGGGGTAAGATTTTTGAAAATGTCTCTGGTCGGTTTTGTCCCCAAGTTTCAATCATTTCAGTAATTGTAACATTGCTAAATGTTAGGCAATCCTCTTGTTGATATATAGGTAGCTAATGTAGGTAGGTACTAAACTTATTCGTAAATAAAAAAATATTTCCACAATTTATTCATACATTTTATTTTTAGAAATTCGCAACTTCATATCAAATCCAATTGTTTGTCATTTTTATTTATTAACCTATGTAATTTATAAAAATAAACACATAAAATACATTAACCTGATTAAAAAATGAAATACCTATCCCAATTATAGATTCCTTGAGCTCGGGTAGACCGCATCACCCAACTAGCAGATTTTTGCGAGTAAATAATGTAACACCATTTTACACCATTGATTTATTTAACTTTTTGAATATTTTTTTTTACATCAATTTTTTTAATACATCAATGGGTACCACACCAAACATGTCAACTCATTTTGACAATTATTCATCAACATTCATTGCGTTATTTACTTTCTAAAGCAGACCAATTTAAATAAGTGATCTATTAGAAATTTCCTTTGACTATGAAAGAAAATATTTATGATGGTCATCATCTTCCTGCCCTTGTCCTGTTTTATTTAAGGTAACGGCGAATTTTTCTTCCATTCTGTCCAGTGATGCTATACTATTCTATTGAAACCTCATACTCTACTATACCAGCTATATTTATTAAAGAGTTACTTTATTTATTTTACCTCTAAGGTCAAACCCCACTGATGCGTTTGACCTACTGAACTGATACACCTGGGAATTTTGAGTAGGAACTTTCCCGTAGGTACACAGTATTGTGAAAATCAGGGGCTTCAGGCTAGTTTTCCTGTAGGTATAGTAGCAATTTGATGGACAATGGTGAAATCGGAAATTTTGCTAGCTTACCTGTTATTTTACAATTAGGTGTGGCGGTAAGTCCCCGCTTTGAGGAGTGGGTGAAAAGACGTCACGGCGTCCTCACCTTCCGTATGACGTAGGTCCTCACCGGTTAGAGTAAGTTCGGGAGGTTTAGATTTGTGCGAAAGAAATGCCCGGATGTCATCATTGTGATGACCGCCCGGAGGACACGGTGGAGGTATAGGTGTGCCCAGCTTGGATGAAGCCCCGCTGTGTCTTTGTGGGGGCATTCAGCGACAACGACTCTCGCGATGGGCCCTGGTACATGCCATGGTTCGGAGCGAAGAGGAATGGCGGGTGGCCGCCTCCTTCTGCCAAGTAGTAATGCTAGCGAAAGAGACAGATGCACGCGCAAGGGAATGGCTCTCATGCCTCACCGCCGGGATCCTGATCCCGATTTCCAACCGTATAGGTAAGCGTAGGTTTGCGGACAGCGAGCAATGGGTAGATCGCCGTCCGGCCGCCCGGTAATCGTCCGAACCCAGCCCAAGTCGTCAGCGGCGCGTAGTTTAGTTTAGTTAGTAAGTTAGAAGTAGACGCTAAAAGTCCCTTATAAATCTTGTTCAAAAAGAACAATAAAGTATATTCAAAGTTAAAATTAACAATACATCAGGTTAGGATTTTTTCTACAGTAGAAAATCATTTAATGACATCTCACGTTCTAGGGCGGAGCGGGAGGGCCTGTCAGACTTTTATTGACTAAAACCAAATCTGTTCCTTCAGTTGCCCATTGCGTTCTAGGCTACGAACCTTTTGAAAAATCGTCCGATGGCCCTAGTAGGCCTAGACCCAACTAGTTTACGGTTTCTACGGTTTTGTTGAAAATTACGCGTCGTGGACGACTCGGACTCGGTCCAGACGGCGAGCTACCCATTGCTCGTCGTCCACAAGTCCACGCCTACGGTGACTGGTAGTCAGGGTGAAGTTCAATCAATCATTATTTTTTTATATATTCTACCAGTGTTCACATTCTACATAAAATAATGAAGTTACTTTTCGTGTATCGTGTTGTCTGTTTGTATGACTGCGTTTTCTTTTAAACTGCGCACCTGATTCAGATGCAATTTTTAGCGTAATTTAGATTTTAGTATATACCTATCAAATAACATCTTGTATTTAAAGTAGGCTATGTGGCCTTCACAGCAACTGACCGATTAGCTATGCTATGGACCATGGATCGCTGGTTTCCTTCGTAACAGAAATTTGAATACTCTACCAGTTGTTGCTATCTAAGCATTTAGGCATGAAAGACATCTCCTAGTAAGTCATGTATGGGAACACCGCAATTACAGCGATAAGTTCTTCCTTTGAAGAGTTAGAGACGCTAAGGCGTGCTCACATTCCGCCTGACACAGACCCTCACCGGGCACGGTTACTTGCAGAGGTTTCGGATTCGGCGTTTGCAAAACCTATGTACGGTAGTAGGTAAGTACGCTTATTTTTTGTTTTAAGGCTGGCGCGAACTGTCAATTTTCCATACAAACGTAATACCAAAATCATTTGCAGTTTAAGCATATTTACACCATAATATGATGTTATTCGGATTCAGACAATAATTATCTAGGTTCCTACGTCGTCTTTCTGTTGAAAAACTTACCCCAAACGAAATTTAAGCGAATTTAATTTTGCACATTTTTACACCGAAAATGTCATGTTTTTATTTGTTTTTTTCTATATTATAAACAACAATACTTCAAGATATCTCTCCGTAGGAACACAGATATTATTATCAAGTTATAAAGAAAAGAAAAGAAATTGGAAAATAATTAATTTTTCATTCATCATTTTTGGTATTACGGTACACATCCAAATTTCTCCCAAATTTTCAATAGTTTTTATTGCTATCGCAGCAGGCAAATGTCAGTGTGTGGGAATGACATTACCTCAGTCAGTGTGTCTCAGAATTATTTATACTATCTGGATTGATTACGTCAACCTCAAAATCGTACTCACAAAAGGGTATCTTATCTCTTTCTACCATGGTGTCCATAGACGAGTAAGAAAGGGACACGCTACCTCTTTCTATGCTCCGTCTTTCTGGGTACATTTTTTCCATCTTTGCTTGTCAATCAAAAATATGAACTTAATGGCAATGAAAATGAAGTACACTTCAGATTGTGTGATATTACTTCGTAATCATTCCAGGGTACACAAAGTCCTTGCGTGTGTGTCGCTCCTACAGGGTTACCTACTTATCATAGGTTCGAAAAATATTTGATCGAAATTCATTTCCTATAAAATTTTTAAACAATATTATCGTTTCGTTTTAAGGGTTCCGTACCTCAACGGGCAAAAACGAAACCTTTGTTTGTCAAGACCCTCTATCTCGGGAACACGTGGAGTGGTCGAGTTCGAGAATAGGCCCGCGATCTCTTGAAGCTGTGCACAAATAAACATATAAGTTATCGAAAAAAAAAAGTTACAACCGTTTATATCGCAAAAAACGTACGTTTTGATACTCTCTAAGTAATCAAAATTCTCTTATGGTGTGAATGTGGGAACACTAGACTACGATTTGATTACTACTATTTCGACAGCTTTTTGATAAATATTATTTTTATTGTACTTTTGGTTATCAATCTTAATCTGTCTGGTAGTATTGTAATCTATACTTATAATAAATTTGTAGAAGTATAAATTCTGTACATTGAAAATGTCAAAAAAAATACGAGTACGAGACCGACACCGAACTCATTTTTAGGGTTCCGTACCTCAAAAGGAAAAAACGGAACCCTTATAGGATCACTTTGTTGTCCGTCTGTCCGTCCGTCCGTCTGTCAAGACCCTTTTTCTCAGGAACGCGTGAAGGTATCAAGTTGAAATTAAAACCATATATTGAAATCCGCGGTCCCTTGAAGTTGTGCAAAAATCAAACTTGTAAGTTGACGGGAAAAAAAGATACGCCCGTTTATGTTGCAAAAAACGTACATTTCGACACTGTCAAAGGAATCAAAACTCATAGGGTGCTTCCCGTTGACCTAGAATCTTGAAATTTGGCACGAAGCAAGGTATTATAGCACTAATATCGGGAAAAGTCTGAAAACTGAAATTTTTTAGTTACGTCACAAGAAAAAAAAATTGAAAAGTCTTCAAGACTCGATTCGAGAATTAAACTGTTTTTATAGGTAGGTTGGTACGAAGCCCTCAGTGCGCGAGTCCGACTCGCACTTGCCCGGTTTTTTTTTAATTAGGTAGGTACTTAGGTTTACTTTTATAGGGCGCAGACCGTATAGATTTTAATTTCAAGTGTAGGTAGTATATTTGATAGTGTGTAAGTAACGTAGGGTATTTTAGTATTCTTAGGTAAGATTAGTCATTCGTATAATTATGTAGATATTATTTTTTAGGCATTTTGCTTATTTATTGATATACATAGAAGTGAAGGTACTACACTAAAAACTTATTGATAAATTTTGTCATCCACGCGAACGAAGTCGCGGACACAGCTAGTATGGAAATATTGTAAACCCAATATTTTTTTGAAAAGAGTAACCATGAAGTTTCTTGCCATTTCTTCTCAATAGGAAACGACGAATTGGAACTACGCACTAGATTCTGACGTTTCATAAGTGTCCATGTAGGCCCACGTAAAATAAAAATATGATTGATTTCCATTCGATAGATTGATCACTAAAGAACACTTTTTTTGCATTAAAGGAGACAATTTCTTTTGTTTGGGGAATAGGCCCACTACAAATTATGGCGTATAGCAATGAAATGCACGTTAGTTTATTGCTTATAATCTATAGATTATAGTGGTAATATTAGCAAAACTTTATGAAACCGGAATACAGTGAAATACGACAGTCAAAACATGACTCTCATAATAACTTAAAATCTCACTAGAGCTATTGTCTTATGAGTGGATAGGTCTCCTTGGTATTTTAAGTCAAAATACTGCACTTTTCAATAATAATATAGTATAAAACAAAGTCACGTCTGTACTACGTGACAGATTTTGATGTGATTTACACGACTTGATAGACTTATTCATGAAAATGGATTAGATGATGAGATCCATTTCGAAATAGCGCGGTTTTTGCCGGCCAATACTGTAAATCTAAAATAATAAGGTGATGTGTTATAAGCTGGTTGGGAAAAAAAACACATTATAGGTATGTACATCACAAGAAATATTATTACTGTTTATCTCTTAAAAGCAGTATTTCATCTAAAAAGCCGGGCAAGTACGAGTCGGACTCGCGCACTGAGGGTTCCGTACTAACTTACCTATGAAAACAATTCAATTCTCGAATCGAGTCTTGAAGATTTTTCAAAAAAAAATCTTGTGACGTAAATACACATTTTCAGTTTTCAGACTTTATTCTATATTTGTGCTAAAATTACCATGCTTCGTACCATAATTTCAAGATTCTAGGTCAACGGGAAGTACCTTATGAATTTTGATTCCTTTGACAGTGTCGAAATGTACGTTTTTTTGCAACATAAACGGGCGTATCTTCTTTTCCCGTCAACTTACACGTTTGATATTTACACAGTTTCAAGGGAATGCGGACTTGAGAATATAGTTTTAATTTCAACTTGATACCTTTACGCGTTCTCGAGATAAAGGGTCTTGACAGACGGACAACAAAGTGATCCTATAAGGGTTCCGTTTTTTCTTTTGAGGTACGGAACCCTAAAAAGATGCAGGTGGCTCGTCCACACCTTGAAGCCGTGCCCAAGATAAATACCGCACTATACACATCACATGCGCACAGCAACCAACAGCGCGTCTGCCCACTTAACAATTACAACAGTATCCAGCAAGAGCAGCTCTATTGTTAGTAATTGATGGAGTGGTGTCAACTAATATATAAATATAATAAGTTTTCCTACTTGTGTGCCTTGATTGTATCCTATCTTGTAGGAGATAATTATTTGGACCTTAATCATGGACAGGTACCTCGATTTTAAATTGTTCGGAGGCCCTGACATGCTCTCCATAGTATGAACGAGATTGTTTGATTTGATAAATTCCTAGAGAAAATAGAGTTAGGTCCTGGAATGACAATTGAGGAAAATCATCCAGCTCTGGAAGGTTGAAGGCTGCTGCTGGATGTGGAAACTGGACCACAGAGTATCTGCAACGGGCTATTAACTACGTTTTGTTCCACGGTGATTTTGAAAATAAACCTAAAAACGCTCCTAACAAGCATTTTTTGCCGTAATACTATTTTACTATTATTTCATTATTCCGGTTACGTATCGATATAATTTTTGGTCAGTTAATTATAACAAGATGAACACTTTTTTCATGTGCAATATCATTAATAAACGTTACCGTTTAACAGGGGGCCCAAAAAAAATTGTCTCCTTTATCTTTAGGATAACATTAAAAGTGACGACCCTATTTCTTCAATGGAGCATAGGTAATCTGGGGGCACGGTAGTGTCCCACCCACCAAGTCACGCAAAAATGTGGCAACCTTTTCTCGAAACATTTCGAGCCATTTTCAACCTCTTATAAATTTGTTGTGGACGAAACTAGATCAAGCAGGCTTCTTAAAAAGACGATATATTTCAAATCTCATTAAATTTTCTTATCAAAGTTTCTAAATTTTGTCATTCACTGACTGAACGAACATAAAAAGTCTAAGGTACTTTTAGCAGACATAGAGACAGAAGTTTCAAATTTTGATTACAATTAGTGTTTACTGTACAAACCAAGGGAAAACTAAAATATTTTGCAATTTCGGCCTAGTTTTCTAGATACACCAACTGCATATATAACTTAGTAATCCCATATAAATGTATAGGATTACAAAGTTACCTACATTTTTAAGATTTGACTTGGTAATCGCACTAAACGATTTACTTAATTACTTTTGAGATACATTGTGTTTTCATGCGATTACAAAGCTAAATTCATTTATTTAAAACATACAAGATATTTTGACTTGGTATAACATGGATCTCACATATTTTTACGGTAGAAGAGTAGTGTTGCGAGACTTGAGTTTTTTACAAGCTGTGTTTTTGATGGAATTATTTTGTCAAGTTCAAAACTGTTCCATATTATGCTGTGAAGATTGTCCAACTCACACGTACACACACATATGCAATTTTGCATTTGTTTTTGCCAAACAGAGATAGCAATATACAGCGAACGTATTTTATTTTCATCTCAACTCGAAGTAGCGAGCGATCTACGCAGGATCCTTAAGGTGGGAAATCATCAGAATGACTTCACGCTCTTGGGCGGAGCGGGAGGGGGTGCCACACATTTACCGACTAAAACCCACTAAGTTCCTTCTTTGCCTTTGTTCCAGGGTCCCGGGCCTTCCTTTCAGAAGCCAACCCATGGCCCTAGAAGCTTCGACCCTGCTGTGCACGATACGATTTTGCTGACATCTCTTTGAGGCGCGCCTGGAACAGTACGGACTTGGTCTGGATGATTACTGGACGGCAAGGTACCCATTGCTCGCCGTCCGCAAGCCCGCGCCTACGGTGGTTTGAAATCGGGATCGGAATCCCAGCAACGGAGACATGACGGTATGCAGTACCGTACGGTATTTATTCGTTTTGAGTCTGATGATGAGTTTGTAACTAACACTTGCACAAACATGAGTTTTCTTTACTCTCGCGGAGAATTATATTATTTATGAAATGCTGAAGCAAAGCTGTAATTACTGCTGCAACATGTTTATTTATTACGACAGATATGCTATAGGAATAAACAGATTGCGACAGAGATAGTAAACAGAACCTAACCTTAGTCTAATATTAGACAATGGATCTGCCTAGCCTTGTCCTATGTTGAGATCGGCTTCCAGTTAGTTTAAAATGAAGCGACTGTAAAGAAAGAAAAGAAAGAAAGAAAACCCTTTCATTTGCGGGCAATGACTGTCTATCTAACTTCTAGAACTTACATGATACCACTTAGCAGGTCTGGCTTATTTTCTAATCGTTACCTATCTCTCGTTTTTTACCACGTGCATCAAAGGATTGGAACAATTTGCCTACTGTAGTCTTCATGTCCGATTATACTATGTAATTAGGTGTCTTCAAGGCTAAAGTAAATAGGCTCTTAATAAACTAGTGCGCTTCACCACCATCAGGTGGGACACAGCTGACCATCAGATGGGATCGCAGTCACGCACTAGTTTAAACCTATCACTAAAAATAAAAGATTTGCTGGCTTCTAACTACCGGTAACGACTGTCAAAGATCTAAAAGTTTCCAAAGCACAAATGAACCTCGGTATGGATGATCATGATCACCCATCCTCGGCAAATGTTGTTTAACCGTAACTACCTAAAGAATGGCTAGGCTGTTTAATAACAGCTAAGTAATCTTAGCTACGACTTTGTCTAATATTAAACAAAGAGAAAATTATAAGTATTGCGTCGCGTTTCTATTGCAATAGTAAATACGCGATTAGAAAATTAGTTTTTCAATCAATGGGGTCAAGGTTATAAATGGCTCTCCGTCGACTTAACACCGTGTAACGCAATAACAAAGATTGATAAGTTAAGTACTATACAAACTAAATTAACTACAACAACTATGTACGCAACAATAAACCTTACTCCCCCAATCTTAAAAACTATTACAGCAGCACCAGGATTTTTTGAGTGATTCCCCAGAAATAGACAATAAATAATAGATATTTCGTAGATTTGTGACGTCAAAACATCTCTATGGTCTGTGATTACCCGGGTAAGGGGGTGATCATACTTGCAAGCTCGTGTAACTATAGTATAAGATCAATAATTATTTATTTACTAAAATCAAGAATGTGCAAGTTATTAGATATATGTAATTTTATCATATTTAATTAATTCATAATTTACAATAAATTAATAAGAAATTGAAACAAATCTATTTTGGTATTTAGTAAAATAAACAATAAACTCAGTTAATTTATAGTATAATAAAAAAATTCTCGATAGCTAACATGCAAACAAAAACATACTTTTTTTAAAGCGGTTTTTTGTAAGGTACACACTGTAAAACTTTCAAGCCATGGAAATAAAAATAGAAAATTTGTGATTGTGAGCAAAGCCTTAGTAGGGCTCTTGCCCTTGGCATAGATAATAGTCAACACATTGGTAGGGCAACGCCAACATTCGTAGGTTTGTATTCATAACCCTCTAGATCAACAAACAATTGATGTGTTGGGCATTGGACCCAGTGTTGGAACATGGCTGACCAATCATGTGGGCCAAGAGATAGCTACATTGTTTGGAAATCGAAAGTCTTTATATATCTTCTGTAAAGAAAGTCTTTGTATACGTATATCGTTACTAAATGAGATGCAATTTATGTTTAGTATTTGGGCATAAAGCCAAAGTTATTCATATTATACTAAAGTAGGTACATAATTATGTGTTTCAATAGTTTGCATTGTTATGTGCAATTCATGATAGTGTTAATAAACAAGCCAATATAAGTGCAAGTGCTCTTTGAAATATTTACGTGAATTCATGAAATAACTGATGAAAATACTATAAGTGTGAGACGTGTGGATTACCTATCTACATTAAAGGGTAAGTCATAAATACTAGTCCATAAACTTAGGTCATCCAAGCGTTTCTCTAAATTATTTAGACTTGAAACTTTTCTTGTTTTCGGATAGCTTCCCTGGCTATTCATTTTTGACACTACCTACTGAATTATGACAACCACTTTTTTATGTTTATAAAGAAGTGCTTGACTACATCATCTACCTAGCCTTTTCCCAACTATATTGGGGTCGGCTTCCAGTCAAGCCGGATTTAGCTGAATCCCGCCTAAATATTGTAGAAACAATATTTTTTTTAAAGAGTACCTAACCATGGAGTTTCTTGCCAGTTCTTTTCCAGAGGAAACGACCAATTGGTACCGTGTGCTAGCTTCTGACGTTTCATAAGTGCCCATTTAGGCCTACGTGAAATAAACATTTTGAACTTGAGTTCATTATGCCTGATGGCAAGCAGTGATGCTATTGTTGATGGTGAAGCACACTAGTTTATCCTATTCACTTTAGCTTTAAAGACACCTAAATTAAACCTAAAATTACCTACTTACATAGAATCTGCGTGGAGTCATGTTTCAGAGCAATTATGGTCAAGTTTCATAGCTTGATATCAATGTAACGACCACGAGACTATTTCCTGCACACGTCTTTGTTTAGTATACTATTGATACTGCTTATAACAGAGTCCTATTGTTACTTCGATCAACCATTCAGCTTTTAGTGCAGTAGACACCTTAAAGGTGTCAAGTAGCATGCTGACATAAGCAAGAAAATAACTACAGTCAGTCAGGCAACACTTTTTGCCTACACTTGCACTATCACCACATTTATTGTGAAAGTAAAGCTAAGGAGTGGAATTCCCTGCCAGATTCTGTGTTTCCTGATAGCTACAACTTAGGAGTCTTTTAGTCAAGAGTGAATAGGTTACTTCTAGGTAAGCGTGCTCCATCGTCGACCACATGATCGCTTACCATCAGGTGAGATAATGGTCAAACGCGAGACTATGCAAAGTAAAAAAAACTTGAAATTATGAGTCTCAGTTATTCCTATGGACACGCAATGCTAGGACTTATCTAGGTATATAAAAGAAGAAACTGACTGACTGACATATCTATCAACAGTCAAAACTGCTAAACCTAGGAGCGTGAAATTTTGCACAAGGCGCAAGGTTTCGTTTTATGTCATAAGTGAGCACTAAGCCAGGATTTTCCAAAATATACCTCCAAAGGCGATGAAATGGGGGTCCTAAGCTAGTATAGAGAAACGTATTTATACGTGGGCGAAGTCGCTGCTAGGAGTTAGTTTGCGATACCTACAGCAATAGAAATTCTGTAAATTCTCCATGAATTCGGTATCTCTTATTGTAATAACAGTAGTGGAAGTGACAGTTTTCAGAGAATTCAAGCATTCGCACCTTCGTTTACGTGACGAAACTTTAGGGGAGACCAGCGTTTAGCAGTGAAGTGGAGGTCTTACGACTGAAATGGTAGTGTCACGTCATGGTAAACCATGGGTTTTACGAAAGGGAACCCTGGGGTCATAGGACGCAAGGCAAAGAAGAAATATAGGAGCCGGTTTTAGTCAGTAATATGAATAACACGCTCTTCCACTCCACCCTAGAACGAAGGAGAAGGAACTTCTATGACATGACAGTGTCACGGCGTGACCGTTATCTGAAAGGGAAGCCCGGGGCCCTAGGATGACCGACATTTTAACTATTCAAAAGTGCCTGTAAATGGTCTATTTGAAAGACATGGTTTTGACGTTGACGCAAGGCAAAGAAGGAACATAGGAACCGGTTTTTGTCAGTAAAAATCTGACACGCCCTCCCGCTCTGCCCTAGAGCGACAGAAGCCTCATGAGTCCCCACCTAAAACACAGCAAAACCTACAGGAACTACCGAACATTGTAACAACTCACTGCCTGTTGTAACATTACCCTATGTTTACAAAATATAGATGACTTAGTATACTGTACAATTCCTCACTACGTTTGTTCACCGTTCTTCCCCTGATATATTTCCTTGTACGAACATATTGGTGAGGAAGAATTACGAAGAATACGTCTTTTTGACTTGATAGCGTGCGTCAAATGCGTAGACAGACATTATTGTAATAATGTCTGTTTATAATTGAATCATTGACTTATGAGTCACGGGGCTGAGGTATTGTTCGAATGAGTTATCGCTGCGCTAGACCGCAAAGGGCAGTAGAGGAACACATGTGGGTTTTAGCCAGTCAAAGTCTAAACCATAGGGGGTCCGTCCAGCAGGGTCTGACAGGCTGGGGCCATGGGTTGTGCAAAAGAGAACCCCGGGGCCCTGGAACGAAGGCAAAGTAGGAACAGGAATGGGTTTTAGTCAGTAAAACGCTGACACGTCCTCTTGAACTGCCCGAGAGCGGGAGAAGTCATTGGATAATTTCCTACCAAAAATATAAGCCAGTAAGTCTGACAGTCCCTCTCGCTCCACACACAGCGGGAGAAGATATTTGCTTATATCCCACCTCATAAAAAAATAATTGTGAGTCATGTTATTGTTTATTCCCGTGAAAATACATGAATGTGTTGATACAAATATCGGTATCCTACTGCACTTCACGCTAAAAACGATAAACTTGCACAAAAGTTCATTCTATTTATAACCACTAAGTATATGTATAGAGAAAAAGATTGCATACAGTCAGTCTTATTGTCTGGCCCATATTTCTCTGTTTATATTTCTAAGATGGGTCAGGTAATATATGACACAGACCGTACCCAAGTGTTGTGAAAGCTCCTACATTGAAATGCTTTCTCCAAACTGAAATACATTTATCAGCTAATTCCTGTTAAGTTGGCCACGCCCTCACGCTCCGCCGAGAGCGGGAGAAGTCATTTTAATGATTTCCCAACTTTAAAAAAACGCATCTGCTAATAGCTGTTAGCGTGATACTAAATAATAATAGTCTACTTAATAGTATTGTCTAGCTTTTGGGTTACAATTTAAGAGTCTAGAATTGTTGGTTAAGTCATATATTCATGGCAATAAGGTCGCATTTTTGTTACTAGGTCTATACAAATTTCTGTCCACCTTGTCAGAGGATAGATGGTGTGATGATATGTGAAACTTATCTTACATATTAAACTACAAACTAAATGTCTTAAAATGTACATAGGATGGCTAGCGATTCTAAACTAAGTTATTAGAACTTTAAAAAAAAAAGGACATTACTAAGGCACTCACAATGGTTACATTTACAAGGTAATAATGTATTATTTTGAAATGAATGAAACCATTTAAATCAGTGGTTCCCAATCCGTGGTCCGCAAAAGCTAAAATAATATGGTCTGTAAACATTGATATATGTAAGTATATCAATGTCTGCAAATGGTTTAAAACTGGCAAACCTTTTTAATCTAAAAAAGTAACATTATTGCAATCAAATTATAAGTGTCCATTAGAATTGTTATATTTTCTGTTTTATGCTGACTGGCTATTTCTGATTTTAAGAAATATGGTCTGCTTCAAGTGTGATATAAGTTATTTTTTAATAGACTTGGTTAAGCATCTGCACTGGTCCCTGCTAAAAACAATGAAACAAAAGTGGTCTCCAGACAGAAAAAAATTGAGAACCACTGATTTCAAAGTAATACCTGTTTTGTATTAAAGTTAAGTGATTATACAACTAACAATTAGTTATTAAGTTATGAACTTATGACGCATTGTTGTCAGACTTGTTACTGAACTTTGAACCTTATGCTGTAGGAATTAGTGCTAATAGTGCCATACCTCTGGGCTTTGTTGTACTGTTAGCAACAAAAATCTATGGAACCTAATATATTTATTTGGTAATTATTATTTAAATGAATAATCTCATGTGTTCAGGTATTCTTCAATAATTTGTCATTAGGTAATGAATACTAATAAAAATGGCAAGTTTTCATTCAGTCATTAATATCTTCTGAGACTGTTGTTGCTGACTGTACTCACATTACTTAAAAGTCAATAGGATAAGTTGTACTTGAAATCACAATGAATACAGCCTTGTATTTATATTAAACAAAAGTTTCACCCACATTGTAGTAGTAACATAATTTTGTTTTGCAAAAATAGTCCAATTCGTTTTTACATTTCACACACACACTAAATGTATAAACAGTTACTATCGTTTATTTATATAAACGGGGCTCATTTACAATAATATATCTTAAATATTATAAAGAATGTACTTAGCTTATTTACCTGAACTAGGGCGAACCTGTGCTTTAGGCTAGGAAATGCATAGGAACCAAATATTAAATTAACATTTAATATGACTAAAACTACATAAATAATATGGAATGTTTTACTTACAGACAACTAATAAGTCTTGAGTCTTCCCATAAGACATTATGCTTATAAAATGTTGCAGAATAATATTTTTATAGCTGTTGTAACAAAACTTGTAGAAAGGCAGTTAGTTTTCTATTTAATCTTTTGTACAAAAATGGACCTAAGAAAGAAAAAAACACTTTTTGCAAAAACATATTTTAAGGATGCGTTAGAATAGCATACAATATGATTCTGTCTCTTATTTACACCGCAGCACATCTCCCCCCCTTTCCTCTCTTAGTGAGGAGGCCTGAGTCCTAGCAGTGGGAACATTATAAAGGCTGGTATGCTATGCTACACCACTGCTATGATAAAACCGCCATTGTACCCATAGATTTAAGATTATGTAAAATTGTTATTATTTTGGTGTACAATAAAGTTTATTGTATTCTATTCTTTTTACTAAACATTCAATGTGTAGTCTAAAGGAGAGTGTTTTGTATGTACTATAACTCCAGGATATTATCAGTCGTATTTTTTAAGAACAAAACGTCAAACATAATGCTGGCTAAGCAAAATCCACATTCATGGGCTGGCTACATATGAGAGTTAGTAATATTTTGTTTTATTTAGGTAACGTTAGTAAATAGCTTGAAGACAATTAGTTATAGCATTGAATTCTTACTAAGCGTATTAGTACAATTTGCTACAGTTTTAACGGTAAATTTTAAGGCCGTGTCGTCGGAATATAAATATAATTTCGCCTTTTTCAATATTTAAATTACCTATTTATGTAAATAAGAAATACGGTTGACCCCAGAACACTTCCCTGAGAAACATCAAAAGGTAGTCCCCAAAAAGTTTCAACTGTGTTCGGTCTCAAGATTTTTTTAGATAGTTAACTATATTTTTTCTAGACCTTTATTTATTTATCAGGAACAGTTTACATTATTTTTACAATTTATAGTATTAATATTAATTCTAAACTTAACATGCAATATTAAAACATGATTAGTTATTGATATTGAGATCAGCAACAATTTGTTTTTAACAAGACAAAAATATCTTGCTGTATCAACTTTGTGCATCTTCTGTTACAGGTAGAATCAAATCATTGGCTCGGAATAAGACCGTTTTCACATTTTCCGATCCGATATCGGTATCGGACGCCGATACGATATCGGGGTAAGGTAAATGTATGAGATATGTACCTGTCTTTCATATTGTCCGACCCGATATCGGATATCGGAGCACAGCATTTCATACATTTTACTTACCCCGATATCGTATCGGCGTCCGATACCGATATCGGATCGGATGATGTGAAAACGGTCTAACGGGCGGGCGACAGTGCAATAGTAAATAATTCACGTGTCAGCGGGGGTGAGGGGTGCGGTACTGCGCAGTGAGAAGCTAACTTCACAGCCGTCTTTAAGTCTGAATCGACATTGAAAAGGTATAATTGACCTCGTAATTGCGAATTTTCGCGACTAAATTTAATTTGACCCTGCATCACTTTTTATTCAATTTCAGATTAATTCAAATAATTCATTTTGAAACAATTTAATTTTTATATAACTAATAATAATTTTTGAGAGCTTTATTTATATAAATTGTCACATCAAAAATAACTTAAACTTATCTATACTTAACATACAACGCTAAAGTTTATTTTTGAACTAGCGGCGATAGAATGAAATTATCACGAATCCAAATACATAAGTCTTAATTTGTATATTTTACTAATATTAATTTATGTTATATGCTATGTTTATTTACAAGTTATCATGACTCGTACCTGGCTCATCACCTGTAGTCCCTGTAGACCAGTATGACGTCCTCGTCGGTCCCGACAGCACGGCGCGCGCGGTGGAAGCGCGCCGGGGACGCGGCGCACAGGCGCGCCGGCAGCGCGGGGTCGCGGTACAGCAGCTTGGCGCCGCTGTAGCCCACCAGCACCACGTAGTGCCCCGAGTACGAGCCGCCGAAACAACGTCTGCGGAGAGAGGGGGCTGTGGCTTCACAAGCTCCGGTACAGCAGCGCCGCGCCGCTGTAGCCCACCAGCACCACGTAGTGCCCCGAGTACGAGCCGCCGAAACAACGTCTGCGGAGAGAGGGGGCTGTGGCTTCACAAGCTCCGGTACAGCAGCGCCGCGCCGCTGTAGCCCACCAGCACCACGTAGTGCCCCGAGTACGAGCCGCCGAAACAACGTCTGCGGAGAGAGGGGGCTGTGGCTTCACAAGCTCCGGTACAGCAGCGCCGCGCCGCTGTAGCCCACCAGCACCACGTAGTGCCCCGAGTACGAGCCGCCGAAACAACGTCTGCGGAGAGAGGGGGCTGTGGCTTCACAAGCTCCGGTACAGCAGCGCCGCGCCGCTGTAGCCCACCAGCACCACGTAGTGCCCCGAGTACGAGCCGCCGAAACAACGTCTGCGGAGAGAGGGGGCTGTGGCTTCACAAGCTCCGGTACAGCAGCGCCGCGCCGCTGTAGCCCACCAGCACCACGTAGTGCCCCGAGTACGAGCCGCCGAAACAACGTCTGCGGAGAGAGGGGGCTGTGGCTTCACAAGCTCCGGTACAGCAGCTTGGCGCCGCTGTAGCCCACCAGCACCACGTAGTGCCCCGAGTACGAGCCGCCGAAACAACGTCTGCGGAGAGAGGGGGCTGTGGCTTCACAAGCTCCGGTACAGCAGCGCCGCGCCGCTGTAGCCCACCAGCACCACGTAGTGCCCCGAGTACGAGCCGCCGAAACAACGTCTGCGGAGAGAGGGGGCTGTGGCTTCACAAGCTCCGGTACAGCAGCTTGGCGCCGCTGTAGCCCACCAGCACCACGTAGTGCCCCGAGTACGAGCCGCCGAAACAACGTCTGCGGAGAGAGGGGGCTGTGGCTTCACAAGCTCCGGTACAGCAGCGCCGCGCCGCTGTAGCCCACCAGCACCACGTAGTGCCCCGAGTACGAGCCGCCGAAACAACGTCTGCGGAGAGAGGGGGCTGTGGCTTCACAAGCTCCGGTACAGCAGCGCCGCGCCGCTGTAGCCCACCAGCACCATGTAGTGCCCCGAGTACGAGCCGCCGAAACAACGTCTGCGGAGAGAGGGGGCTGTGGCTTCACAAGCTCCGGTACAGCAGCTTGGCGCCGCTGTAGCCCACCAGCACCACGTAGTGCCCCGAGTACGAGCCGCCGAAACAACGTCTGCGGAGAGAGGGGGCTGTGGCTTCACAAGCTCCGGTACAGCAGCGCCGCGCCGCTGTAGCCCACCAGCACCACGTAGTGCCCCGAGTACGAGCCGCCGAAACAACGTCTGCGGAGAGAGGGGGCTGTGGCTTCACAAGCTCCGGTACAGCAGCGCCGCGCCGCTGTAGCCCACCAGCACCATGTAGTGCCCCGAGTACGAGCCGCCGAAACAACGTCTGCGGAGAGAGGGGGCTGTGGCTTCACAAGCTCCGGTACAGCAGCTTGGCGCCGCTGTAGCCCACCAGCACCACGTAGTGCCCCGAGTACGAGCCGCCGAAACAACGTCTGCGGAGAGAGGGGGCTGTGGCTTCACAAGCTCCGGTACAGCAGCGCCGCGCCGCTGTAGCCCACCAGCACCACGTAGTGCCCCGAGTACGAGCCGCCGAAACAACGTCTGCGGAGAGAGGGGGCTGTGGCTTCACAAGCTCCGGTACAGCAGCGCCGCGCCGCTGTAGCCCACCAGCACCACGTAGTGCCCCGAGTACGAGCCGCCGAAACAACGTCTGCGGAGAGAGGGGGCTGTTGCTTCACAAGCTCCGGTACAGCAGCTTGGCGCCGCTGTAGCCCACCAGCACCACGTAGTGCCCCGAGTACGAGCCGCCGAAACAACGTCTGCGGAGAGAGGGGGCTGTGGCTTCACAAGCTCCGGTACAGCAGCGCCGCGCCGCTGTAGCCCACCAGCACCACGTAGTGCCCCGAGTACGAGCCGCCGAAACAACGTCTGCGGAGAGAGGGGGCTGTGACTTCACAAGCTCCGGTACAGCAGCGCCGCGCCGCTGTAGCCCACCAGCACCACGTAGTGCCCCGAGTACGAGCCGCCGAAACAACGTCTGCGGAGAGAGGGGGCTGTGGCTTCACAAGCTCCGGTACAGCAGCGCCGCGCCGCTGTAGCCCACCAGCACCACGTAGTGCCCCGAGTACGAGCCGCCGAAACAACGTCTGCGGAGAGAGGGGGCTGTGGCTTCACAAGCTCCGGTACAGCAGCTTGGCGCCGCTGTAGCCCACCAGCACCACGTAGTGCCCCGAGTACGAGCCGCCGAAACAACGTCTGCGGAGAGAGGGGGCTGTGGCTTCACAAGCTCCGGTACAGCAGCGCCGCGCCGCTGTAGCCCACCAGCACCACGTAGTGCCCTGAGTACGAGCCGCCGAAACAACGTCTGCGGAGAGAGGGGGCTGTGGCTTCACAAGCTCCGGTACAGCAGCGCCGCGCCGCTGTAGCCCACCAGCACCACGTAGTGCCCCGAGTACGAGCCGCCGAAACAACGTCTACGGAGAGAGGGGGCTGTGGCTTCACAAGCTCCGGTACAGCAGCGCCGCGCCGCTGTAGCCCACCAGCACCACGTAGTGCCCCGAGTACGAGCCGCCGAAACAACGTCTGCGGAGAGAGGGGGCTGTGGCTTCACAAGCTCCGGTACAGCAGCGCCGCGCCGCTGTAGCCCACCAGCACCACGTAGTGCCCCGAGTACGAGCCGCCGAAACAACGTCTGCGGAGAGAGGGGGCTGTGGCTTCACAAGCTCCGGTACAGCAGCGCCGCGCCGCTGTAGCCCACCAGCACCACGTAGTGCCCCGAGTACGAGCCGCCGAAACAACGTCTGCGGAGAGAGGGGGCTGTGGCTTCACAAGCTCCGGTACAGCAGCGCCGCGCCGCTGTAGCCCACCAGCACCACGTAGTGCCCCGAGTACGAGCCGCCGAAACAACGTCTGCGGAGAGAGGGGGCTGTGGCTTCACAAGCTCCGGTACAGCAGCGCCGCGCCGCTGTAGCCCACCAGCACCACGTAGTGCCCCGAGTACGAGCCGCCGAAACAACGTCTGCGGAGAGAGGGGGCTGTGGCTTCACAAGCTCCGGTACAGCAGCGCCGCGCCGCTGTAGCCCACCAGCACCACGTAGTGCCCCGAGTACGAGCCGCCGAAACAACGTCTACGGAGAGAGGGGGCTGTGGCTTCACAAGCTCCGGTACAGCAGCGCCGCGCCGCTGTAGCCCACCAGCACCACGTAGTGCCCCGAGTACGAGCCGCCGAAACAACGTCTGCGGAGAGAGGGGGCTGTGGCTTCACAAGCTCCGGTACAGCAGCGCCGCGCCGCTGTAGCCCACCAGCACCACGTAGTGCCCCGAGTACGAGCCGCCGAAACAACGTCTGCGGAGAGAGGGGGCTGTGGCTTCACAAGCTCCGGTCCAGCAGCTTGGCGCCGCTGTAGCCCACCAGCACCACGTAGTGCCCCGAGTACGAGCCGCCGAAACAACGTCTGCGGAGAGAGGGGGCTGTGGCTTCACAAGCTCCGGTACAGCAGCGCCGCGCCGCTGTAGCCCACCAGCACCACGTAGTGCCCCGAGTACGAGCCGCCGAAACAACGTCTGCGGAGAGAGGGGGCTGTGGCTTCACAAGCTCCGGTCCAGCAGCTTGGCGCCGCTGTAGCCCACCAGCACCACGTAGTGCCCCGAGTACGAGCCGCCGAAACAACGTCTGCGGAGAGAGGGGGCTGTGGCTTCACAAGCTCCGGTACAGCAGCGCCGCGCCGCTGTAGCCCACCAGCACCACGTAGTGCCCCGAGTACGAGCCGCCGAAACAACGTCTGCGGAGAGAGGGGGCTGTGGCTTCACAAGCTCCGGTACAGCAGCGCCGCGCCGCTGTAGCCCACCAGCACCACGTAGTGCCCCGAGTACGAGCCGCCGAAACAACGTCTGCGGAGAGAGGGGGCTGTGGCTTCACAAGCTCCGGTACAGCAGCTTGGCGCCGCTGTAGCCCACCAGCACCACGTAGTGCCCCGAGTACGAGCCGCCGAAACAACGTCTGCGGAGAGAGGGGGCTGTGGCTTCACAAGCTCCGGTCCAGCAGCTTGGCGCCGCTGTAGCCCACCAGCACCACGTAGTGCCCCGAGTACGAGCCGCCGAAACAACGTCTGCGGAGAGAGGGGGCTGTGGCTTCACAAGCTCCGGTACAGCAGCGCCGCGCCGCTTTAGCCCACCAGCACCACGTAGTGCCCCGAGTACGAGCCGCCGAAACAACGTCTGCGGAGAGAGGGGGCTGTGGCTTCACAAGCTCCGGTACAGCAGCGCCGCGCCGCTGTAGCCCACCAGCACCACGTAGTGCCCCGAGTACGAGCCGCCGAAACAACGTCTGCGGAGAGAGGGGGCTGTGGCTTCACAAGCTCCGGTACAGCAGCGCCGCGCCGCTGTAGCCCACCAGCACCACGTAGTGCCCCGAGTACGAGCCGCCGAAACAACGTCTGCGGAGAGAGGGGGCTGTGGCTTCACAAGCTCCGGTACAGCAGCGCCGCGCCGCTGTAGCCCACCAGCACCACGTAGTGCCCCGAGTACGAGCCGCCGAAACAACGTCTGCGGAGAGAGGGGGCTGTGGCTTCACAAGCTCCGGTACAGCAGCGCCGCGCCGCTGTAGCCCACCAGCACCACGTAGTGCCCCGAGTACGAGCCGCCGAAACAACGTCTGCGGAGAGAGGGGGCTGTGGCTTCACAAGCTCCGGTACAGCAGCTTGGCGCCGCTGTAGCCCACCAGCACCACGTAGTGCCCCGAGTACGAGCCGCCGAAACAACGTCTGCGGAGAGAGGGGGCTGTGGCTTCACAAGCTCCGGTACAGCAGCTTGGCGCCGCTGTAGCCCACCAGCACCACGTAGTGCCCCGAGTACGAGCCGCCGAAACAACGTCTGCGGAGAGAGGGGGCTGTGGCTTCACAAGCTCCGGTACAGCAGCGCCGCGCCGCTGTAGCCCACCAGCACCACGTAGTGCCCCGAGTACGAGCCGCCGAAACAACGTCTGCGGAGAGAGGGGGCTGTGGCTTTGAGGCACAATGTTCCTAGAGTCTTAAATACCATGTGGTTTCCCATGGTACCTAAGGAACTACATGCAGCCTCAATTCAAAAATACTACCAAAGACACAAAAAGAGTGGAGCGATAAACAGTTACCACTTTCAAATTTTCAGCATGATAAAACTTTAAAATTACCTGAACTCAGCCTTCAACTTATTATGCTTGCAGAGGTCGCAGACCAGCATAGACGCGTCGACCAGCGCTATGACGGGGCCCGTGGTGGCCAGGTGTCTCAGTAGCTCGGCGTGCGTCAGCGAGTGCTTCTGAACTTCGATGCCGTGGGCTGTGGCCTCGTCGAAGCGACGCTTGACGCGCTCGCGGTCCTAAGGAGTTAGTGCAACTGGTTAGTGGAAGCAGGAAATTTAATTGGTAGTTCTGTATGGCACAGTTCTGGTTAATTCATCTATGCGATACGCGATGGCAAGAGGTTTTTTTCGATTGTTCGAACATCTGAACGATTCTCGATTATTTCCACTTTCACTCGAATCTGACTTGGTCTGTTATTGCGCATGATACGAAATTCGCGAGTGTTTAAAATGAGTGTGACTGATTTGAACAATAGAATTGACTCGAAACGATCAATGATAAAAAAATAATCAATGATAACACTGGTCAACAAAAAAAATAAAATCGTTTGTTTCCTTTAATTTTTTTTTGTTTCTATTTCAAACTAACGCGTATTTTTTAAATATGCTAACAGTTTTTCTCTCACAGCTTTTGTTTTTGAGTTACAGCTAACTACACTCCATTACTATTTTTACTTATAGTTGCGTTTTTTATTGGACATTGAAATATTTTGTTGTTGTTTTCGATATGGCTTCGTCAAGAAGGTGTTGTGTACTTAATCCTGATTCTTTTTGCTACATTTTTGGTGAATATGTATTTGCAAAATATCGAAAACCTATATCGGACTTTGTAAAAACTGCGTATCATCAATACTTTAAAATAAAATTGTGTAATCAGGACAAGCCATGGGTTCCTCATATTGTATGCTAGAAATCAATGACTGAAGTCGAATCCAAAGCTTGGAAGTCATTCGTTTTGGTTATGAGTAACTTCCTAGGCAAAAAGAAATCTGACAACCACGTCGAGCTTGTTGAGTCCATGCTATCGAACTTGCAAGAGTTAGGGTGCAACATGAGCATAAAAATGCACTTCCTGCACTCACATTTAGACCGATTTCCACAAAATCTAGGTGATTTTAGTGAGGAGCAGGGTGAAAGATTCCATCAGGATCTTCGAACAATGGAAGAGCGGTATCAGGGGCAGTGGGACTCACATATGATGGCAGACTACTGCTGGAGTTTGCAACGTGATCTACCTAAAGTCGTTCATTTAAGAAAATCGTATAAAATATCATTTGATAGTGTTCAGTTAACATCATTTATTAATTTTCTGTACTTTTTTATCAAAATAATAAAACTCTATATTTCAAAAAATGAAGCTGTTAGCAATGTTCCAGTATTTTTTTCATATTTAGGGCCATAGAAATACCCAATAACAGAAAAAAAAAATAAAGGAAACAAGACTAGTGTTGACCAGTGTAATCGATAATATTTTTCGAGGTTGACTCAATGGTTTATTTTAACGACACGATACCAGAAGTATCAATTAACGTAAGGGGCATTTTTACATTTTGGGTAAAAGGCCCTTACGTCCATCGTCGTAAGGTACACTTTTACAGTTTTGGTAAATGCCCCTTACGTTATTTGATCCTTCTGGTATCGCGACACCGATTCTTTGGTTGTTAAAACATTTTGGAATCACTCATCGCTAGTTCACATACAGTGAGCAATATTAACTGCTGATCAAAAAACTATATATGACAATTCTTATCTTCTAATGCAGTATTTAATTCTGGCAGAAAAAATCCATACTCACCATATTAATAATCCTGTCATAGTACTCATGTCTCCTGTAGTCTTCATTGACTCCAAGTAACGTGGTATACATGCAGTGTCTGATGCCAAACCTGCACAAAAGAACAGAAGATTAGATAGTCCTAAGGGTCAGTTCACACCGAGACGCGACGCGACGCGACGATGCAGGAAGAGGCCAGTGATTTCGCGCTGCGCCGCGCGCCGCCGCGAGACGCACTGCAACGTTGCGAGGCGGCATAGTAAAATCGTCGGCAACGACGGCAACATGACGACCGGCGACGTCGCGAATGTAAAAACGTTCCGCTGCGCAGCAAGACGCCGCGCGGCGTCATGTGACGCAGCGCTGCATGAAGCAACGTATTCTCAATTCTCACAATTAAATGTGTATCTTTTCATGTAGTAAATAAAGTTCTATTTTGAGTCATTCGATTAAAATGTGCACGCAGCGTCGCGTCGCGTCTCGGTGTGAGCTGATCCTAATGCGCCTACCACACGCACAAGCTTCACCACAATTTTGCCTGCGCAGGCCAGGGTTTGTACATAGAACAGCGTGCGTGTGGTTGGTTAAACTCATATAGTTTTATAAGGTGTTTCGTGTACAAAGCGCAGGCAAGATTGTGGTGAAGTTTTGCATGTGGTAGGCCCATAAACCTGTGTACAAACCGGCCTCTGCAGGCAAAACTGTGGTGAAGCTTGTGCGTGTGGTAGGCCCATTAGGGTATATTTCTAGTGACACGGAACTGGGCAGAGTGGAGAGGACTAGGCCATTATTTGACTAATCAGTGCATATCACTGGAAACAGTGTAAGTGGAACAGAGTGGACCTTCAAAATAATTAACATGTGGCCTCGAGCCAGACAAAATGAAGTCAGGTGCCAAGCAAAGAACAAGTGAAGGGTAGTTAAAATCTACTATTGTTTGTCTTACTAAAATTTGCCACTTTTCACTGCTCTTTTACACTCCACTGTGCCTAGGAAATTTAATCAAAATGAATGTTCAACATTATCTTTATTATATTTTCTGAACTACCCTCAAAATATAAAGTTTTCATGAAAAGAGTACCGGAATTAGAGACATAATAGAAAGACAATAGGTGTCCGGACGCCGGCGTCCGCTCGGGGCTCAACAGATTAAAAGAGTTACGCTGAAAACAAAATTTGCTGGTGATATTATTATAATATATGGTACACTTAGTTACCTCTTCAACAAATAGCACAAATCGATAGTCCACGTAGACTGCTGGAACCCCTCGTCCTGGCAGATCTGCTCAAAGTTGTCCAGCATCTCCTCTCGCTGCTCTGGAGGCAGCAGCATCAGCACGCAGGACACACCGCAGTCCCAGTTGAAGTTCTGACGGTAGTGCTCCAGATTGTGTTCCACGTATCCTAGAGGAATTATTAGGATGGGATGAACTTTATTGTAATAGTGTAGAACTTTTGTCAATAATGGCAGTCTTATCCCTGACAGCAATATCTACCAGATATACTTAGGATGAAAATGGGTGAATCTGCAGTGCTAGCTACTCAAAGTAGAGTACAGTTTAAATTAATTTAGACAAAATCACTAAAGAATATATGTGTAGGGGGTCTCATGGGGAATGAATGGTGAATCATTTTCTTAGCACTAGAACTTTTAAAAATCGTCAGAAGTAGATTCTCATTTACTAGTTGTTCTTAGGTGCTTTGAAAAACCTGCCTTGGCTACTAATAGGTTTATTTTTATAAATTAAAGTATTAAACTTTAGCTTGATGTGCCCAGACGGAAGAGTTCAAATGCCTTGACATTACTTGCTTGTGGCATGGGACAGGTTAACAGGTACATAATAATTCCGATAAGAAAAACACTTGAATTATAATACTAAGTGCTAGAATATAAACAACTTACTTTCGTTTAGAGCTAACATCTTAGCTAGATCTGGATCTAGTGTTCCTGAGCACTTATAACATTTATATTGAACCGGCACCCAAATATTCTTCTGATTGTTTATCAGTATTTTCCTGTTTTCGAAGAAATTGACTCATTTTTTTAAAGTTTGTTGTGACTTTTGAATGAAGTGACACCAGTTTGAAATGACAATTGTTACGTTCCGTTCGTCAATTACTTCATTAAAAAGCTAATGAAATAAACAATACTTTGAGTGAATATTCTGTGAGAAATTGAACAAAGAAGAACTATAATTAGTTTTAGTTCTCAAGTGATTATCTTCCATGAGTTAATACCGAAAAGACTCGTAATCAACCAAAGAAACTAACCCTCAAAAATTTTGACAGTGACAGATGACAGTCAGCTGTGAGCACTTTGGTTAAATTTTTGTTTAGCAGTCTGGTCTGGTTTTTTCAGAAATAAGCGATGTCCACGATGTCGCTTAGGGCCGGGTTAGTATTGTTGTCCAATATAAGATGTTCTATTCGACAAGGAATACGGCTTCGTGCCCTGAGTACGAAAACAGCATCCATAGACGCCCAACCCGAAGCAATAAAACCCGGACAGACACACTTTGGATTTCAAGTTGTTGATGAAGAGGAAAAAACCAAAAAAGGTAATGTTTCTAGAGATAACATAAATGAACGACGTCTTATTATGATAGTTTAATGAATAACTAATGAGATTTTTTCACATAAAGTGTAGAATTACGATTATTTTATTCATGTTTTATCGAAAAGCAAACATAACCCAAAAAATCTTTAGCATTATTTTTTTTCCGTATAGTGCAAATATATAGATTAAATTTTTCAGTTTTTAGTTTTCAGTAAACGTTTCGTATCTACAGTGCGTTGATGAACCCAGTTATTTTCTTTAAACATGCATGTGTACTCCAGAGTTGTCATCCTATCATAGTAATATGCAATGTTTAATGCCAGATTTTGTAACATTCAATTTTCTTCTCTTCTTAATCTCTCGAGTACCGTAATTAGAGACATAATAGAAAGACAATAGGTGTGCCATCGCTAGCGTCCGCTCGGGGCTCAACAGATTGATTACTAGTAATGATTATCTTTTTATAAATATTTTTATGTATAATCTTCCAGTTCACGAAGTATTTGAGACTGTAGCAGAGAAGTATGACCTGATGAACGATGTGATGTCTATGGGCATCCACAGAGTATGGAAGGACATCTTCATGCAGAGACTGGCCCCCCGACAGGAGACCAAACTGCTGGATATGGCTGGAGGCACTGGTTAGTATTCTTCTCTAAAATATATTAGTGTTATTTTATATTCACAGAAGTCTATGGGACTTTCTTATTGACAATAATTTGTCCCCTTGATAAATATTGTACTTTTTAAATGTATTATTTAATGAAATTTATTAATGAAACTAAATTGTTGTATGTAAATTGTGCATATCATGTATGTAATTCAAATATTTACTGAAAGTCATACTGTGAATTGTGTCTTTCTGAAATTGTTACCTCTAAGTTAGAAAATAAGGTGAAGCATGTCATTTTTTTTCTCTCATGAATCATGATACACAATGAATTTTTTTGACTGAAACTATAGAAGTTTGCCAAAGAAAAAGTTTTGCTACCAATAGGCAACATAATCTTAATGTAGGTATGATACCTTTAATCAGGAATTGAATGTCGATTCCAGGTGACATAGCGTTCAGGTACATAAAGTACCTGCAGAGCCTGGGCCCGGCGCACGCGGCCGGCAGCAGCGTCACCGTCTGCGACATCAACCAGGCCATGCTGGATGTGGGCAAGCAGAGGGCGCTCAAGTATGTACACTTGTTCATCAGTTACTATATCCATGAATACCCACACACACCAGCATTGCCAGATGTCCAGATTTCAAAATTTAATGTCCCGCGCGGGACGGACCCCAGTTGTGCTTTTCGGGGATAACTCGACCGAGCGTGTAACGTGTTAGGAAACACGGCCGGGTGGCAGAGGTAAGTGTGGACTGGCATTGTCGCCTCGCCACGGCGCGCGGCGGCTTTTTGTGGCACTGCAGTAGCGATGGCGTCGCGTGTTCGTTTCGCGATGCAATCGCTAGCTGGTTGCCCTCGCCCACTCCACCATTCTCAGTCGCACTGCAAACGCGATACAGTCCCGCTTCTGTTAAGATGCAAACGCGATACAGTAGTACAAAAATTAATCCTTCCTATCGCGATGCCCGTACCGCGTTACCTTCGCTTCTGTAGAGTGTGCAAATACGACTAACGCGCTTTAGGGTCAGTTCACACCGAGACGCGATGCGAGCCACGATGCAGGAAGAGGCCAGTGATTTCGCGCTGCGCCGCGCGCCGCCGCGAAATAAGTAAAATCGTTGGCAACACGACGTCGCGAATGTAAACTAAAAACGTTTCACTGCGTAGCGAGACGCCCCGCGGCGTCACGAGGCGCAGCGCTGCATGAAGCAACATTATTCTAAATTCTCACAATGAAATGTGTATCTTTTCATGTAGTAGGTAAATAGTTCTATTTTGAGTCACTATTAAAATGTGCGTGCAGCGTCGCGTCTCGGTGTGAGCTGAACTTTAGTAACGATACTGACGTGCGTTTAACATTCGAGTGTCAGCAGCGCTATAAAAAGTCGCCGTGGGTGAGTCCCTTAATTTGGAACTTCTTTTCATTCGCGAACTACCTACACAACGCTAGTGAAAATCAGCCTGTGCTAGGTTTCTTTTTACACAAAAGTCAAATAGGAAGCAGTAGTACAAAATTAGTAATAATTGTACTTATAAAAAAAAAATGATCACTTGTCTCTACCAAGTGACAAAAATGTGAGACCCTCCGTTACATTATGTTTTCACTCCTCCAGACTAGGCTACACTCCGGAGGCTTGCGGCGTGGCGATAGACTGGGTGTGCGGCGACGCGGAGAAGCTCGCGCTGCCTGACGACAGCTTCGACGCCTACACCATCGCCTTCGGCATCCGGAACTGCACGCATATCGATCATGTACGTGTTCTCTACTTACTCATGATGGAGATCAGTTGATATTGATCGCTTCAAAACAAAGCATACACATAGAAAGCTAGTAGCTGAAATCAACTGACAGCAAATAAATTAGATCTGACGGACGGCAGGCCCTTTACCAGTCCGGTAACAACCTGTATCGACCAGTATGTCGGACGAGTGCACGTCGGCGCTTGTCTCCACTGAAAACCGTCAAGTGCAGTAGTACCACCTTTCTACGTAAATGCACCCATACTCTTTATCAATGCAAGGCTTACCTACTATCGATCTTTGATCGCTAAAATCTTAGAAATTACTAGTTCGAATCGAAAAAAATCTTTTTAGTGTTTGTTAGCCCTTTATCAATAAAGGTATACTCTCACACTACGACCCACAGGAGCGGAGCAGCAACCAAAGACGCCGGTGGAACCGTGGGGAAAGCTAGTTTACATTTTAAACATCCACTCTGATCTGCCCAAATGAGACAGAATCGATGTCGCGCAGTCACTCTACGCACATTAGCGAAAAATAGGTCTGATCACATGAATATTTTAACGAAATAAAGATTTATTTGTGATAACAGGTGCTTGAGGAAGCTTACCGAGTGCTGACCCCTGGCGGCCGCTTCATGTGCCTGGAGTTCAGCCAGCTGCCCAACAGTACGTTACAATGGTAGGTATTTCTGCTATTTTATATTCGTTCTGTTTATAGTCACACATGAAATGAAAACAGAATCCCCATATTGCGCGCACGAACCATTTGTATTCGCTATGTACCTACTTGAGTCTACAGTCTAAGGGTCAGTTCACACCGAGACGCGACGCGACGATGCAGGAAGAGGACAGTGACATCGCGCTGCGCCGGGAGGCGCATAGTAAAATAGTTGGCAACACGATGTCGCGAATGTAAAAACGTTCCGCTGCGCAGTGCTGCATGAAGCAACGTATTCTCAATTCATACAATGAAATCTGTATATTTTCGCGTAGTAAATAAAGTTATATGTTGAGTCACTAAATTAAAATGTGCGTGCGCCGTCGCGCTTCGGTGTGAGCTGACCCTCATGATGTTAATCGGTCTCTTCTGCAGGGTATACGACCAGTATTCGTTCCAAGTGATCCCAGTGCTAGGCCAGCTATTCGCGGGCCAGTGGAAACCGTACCAGTACCTCGTCGAAAGCATCCGGCAGTTCCCTAACCAGGTGTGTATTTTTCTTTCTATGTAATGAAGCTATGCCAAGGGCAAGCTATATTGCTCGTAGAACGGATGGTCGATGACCATGATGGGGATGAAAGGTTCTAAAGTGGTGACTGCGCATCGGAAGACGCAGCGTTGCGACGACTAGCACAAGGTGGACCGGTGACCTGTTTGGAAGTCGCGGGAATACAATGGATGCAAGACGCACAGGACCGTTCGTTGTGGCGACACTCGACGGAAGTTGTTGTCCAACAGTACACGTCCTTCGACGGAAATGAGGATGATATAGGTAGCTATGTCAATTCCCTGTGCATTTCTATTAAAAAAAAAACCGATGGATAATTGCCTCTAGACACCTGCTATAACAAGCATTTCAGGTGGGCCAAGCTAAAATATCAAGTCTATAAGGAATAACCTAACCTTCAAATCTGGCCTAACCTTCTGTCTGGTCTCTTTTTGATCTCCATTTGCTTGGCTTATCATGAGACTCCACAGCGGTTAATTCTATGAAAAAGATGCCCTGGTCTCCAAGATGAACCTGATCATACTAAGTTTTTTACGGCACACCATTACTGTCAAATCTTGACGCTTTACTTACCTACCTTGCATCTTTTCTATTCCCAGGATAAGTTCAAGTCGATGATCGAGGATGCTGGCTTCAGACAGGTGACGTACGAGAACCTGACGTTCGGCACGTGCGCCATACACTCGGGCTTCAAGATCTAGTGCGTTGAGTGAAGGACTCAAATTGTTGTGTTATACTAATGCTAGGCTTGTGTACATAAGTATAGGGATTCTATTTATACAGTGTTGTTTTATTGCTTAACTTTATCCCCTATATTAGGTCCCTTTTCTCCTTTATTGCCATGTACTTGAACCCAGTGAACTTTGCCTCCAACCAAATAATGGGTTGGCACAAATAGCTAATAGGTGGCGTTTTTACCACTTCTATTTAGTTTCATCTGTCACCTTCGAATACACTACCATAACTAACGGTAGTGTATTTCGTATTGGATATTAACAAGAAATTGAATACATAACTGGATATTCTGATCAATAAAACTAAGTTTGGTGGCAAAAGCTCAAAAGGGGCAGATGGGAATAAAAGGTTTTTTTCTGACGCAAATATTCAAGTCAACTGCTTCTTTTAATCTATCACATACCCACAAAACGAGACACAATAGTAAAACAATAACAGCGCGGTCTCATAGGACCGGTCGGGGATTCATGAATTAAAAGTATAGGTGTTCTCCAATGTCAAGGAAAACTTAGTTATAAGATTACCTTGCGCTTGAACGCTTATTTTATTACAAGGGTAGGATTTAAGTCAGTAGAAGAAAAAGCAAACAAAATCTTTTGTAAGGAATTTATTAAGTCCATCAAACTGTGTTGGTCTTTGGAATGCAGATCCAGTACCTAAATTACAATGTCCACACATTACATCTATGATATATCGAGCGTCGGCGACGCACACGTTACAATACATTTGTGATTAACTTGTTCCTACATCACATCCATAATTACAATCTCAATTACTTACATAATACGTCAATTGAACAAACATTCACTCTCTTGCTCAGTCCCTCACACGCCTCGCATCGCTGGCACGCAGGTAGGTTGTATGAAAGCTCGTAAAGCATGCTAATTATTTATATATGACACTGAATTGTTAGGTCTAACACACTAATGAGCAAAGCTAATAGAAAATTTCTCTCATATCGTCACTGAACCGACATCCTACGTCTAGGAAATAAACGGCAGACATCGAGAAGCAAATAAAGTGTGAGTTAAGGATATCCAAACAAACATTAATACTCTGTACCGAGCGTGCACTCAACATAAGTTATTTTGCAATTAATTTGAATGTTCATACCCAAGGGTCCTGATCCGATCCAGCGCGGAGGTGCGTCGAGGCCGGCCGGCCGCTCCGATACACGATCCGATACGAAATCCAACATCCGAAAGGAACATTACATCCACGCGACAAATATGCAAATGTCCGCCGAGATCCGATCCTAACGCGAGGCCTCTACGGCATCCTGACTCACACCTCCAGCCAAGCACATCCAACGAGCCCAATCCACAGTGGATGAAACAAAAGAAAATGCTTTTAATTATAAACAGTCATCGTGTAAGTTATACGCGGGCGAGGCGCGACGCAGTGCCACGTCCTCGCGCACTGCGCCGCGCTACGTACCTTAACTCAACGTTACTAGATAACCGAACTAACACTAAAGTGCGGCCGCATCCGTGCACTGCAGCGCCTAGCCTTGTACAGATACGTTTACATGCAAGTGAGCGCTTGTAGCAGAGGTCTGCAGTGCATGGTGTCGGTCGGTAACAGAGTGTCGCAGGGACACAACTAATACATAATATGCTCTCTTAAGTCTAGCCGAGTGAGGCCGCCCGCCGCGCCGCCGCCGCCGCTCCGTCAGCTGTCGAAATATAGACCTTCAGTTGTCAGCACCATCAGCCACACCACACAGTCACTAACCACATGGAGCAGCCTACACCGGAAACCCAACTATGTGTTTCACAATATTCTGAGAGTGGTTTCGAGTGAGCGCTCCATGTGCTTACTACTCTGTGCTCGCTAGTAAGAGGGGACGCGAATTCACGCAACTTTTCTTACCGAATCCAGAGAGTGATCTTACCGAATCCGGATTGACTTTAAGAAATATTTGAATGTTACATGATTTCAATTAAAAATGTATTTAGTACAATGTTTTTGTTTTTAAAATGTACTCTTATACGATTACAAATTGATAATAAGTATTAATTATTTCAATATTATCAATCATCATTTAGATAATGTCTTTTGATTTATAAAACTAAATATTGAGCACGCATTTAGAAATTCATTTTTAAGCACAAGATCAAACATATTATGCAAGGCAAAAACAAACAAACGAAAAACTTATAATTATTTGTAAAAGCTCTCAAGGATATCATTGCCAAAGTGTGTCTCCCGCAAACCTGATAAATCCATATGAAATCCATATCCTTATTAGTCCAGAGATATTTTCAATTATTTCGAAAAAGTCCTTAGAAGTCCAGTGTAATGTTCAATAAGCTGTCAACTGCTATATCCAGTGTATCCTTCCTTTACTGTAAATATAGCTGTCGCTTATGTCAAAATATTTCCAAGACAGTAAAAATATAGATAATACGGATTTTAGTCATTACAGATGTATTAAATTTAGATGAAATATTCTAGGGCCCTACTTATAAAAATAATTATGCATGAATGAGTACTTTACTTAAATTGAGCAGTGATATCAAATAACCCAAAGATGCTTTGAAAAACAATCAAGTGCTTTTCAGAAAATAATGACCACATTTTCCATTTAAAGCCTAAAATTTTTTCAAATATTTACAAATCATATCAACCAGTTATATTTTGATTTCATCTCACAATAAACTGGGTTTCTTTACGAATTTATGTCCAAATTATTCTCGAGGACAACTTACTATTCCAAGTTCTGATAGAGAATATTGTTTGTGTATTGTATTGTGCCAGTATTTTTTTTTGGGAGGCATAGATTCTGGTTCAAACTTATATTTCATACATTGTGTAGAAAACATGTATCAAAGCTGTACTTTTAGCATTGCAATTTCATGATACATCTAGCTTATCAGGAGGCTTATTCCCGTAATTAAAAACATTCAGCAGCTACAGGTTCAATAACTTTGAATTGGTAAAAAAATTGTGTTACAGAAGCGAAAGAAGTCAAAAGTTAGTCAAAATGGAATGTTTTGAAATTATGCACCTACTTAAGTAGGTAATCGCAGAAATAGATTTTTTGATTACCGCGTCTTATTGTCTGGATTCTAAAGTTGGAAAGTCGGAATGATGAAAAACTGATTTCTACGATTACTAATTTATCGCCCGGAAAAATTGGAAGATTTTTGGTAAATTGAGATATTGTATAACATGATTCCCATGGAGTTCTTTTTTCTCCATAGAGATCTACACTTTGGAATGTGCAATTTTTTTTTCTTCTTGACTATTATATATTCTTGAATATTTTTAAAATACAGGAATCGCCAGTCTGACTACAAGACAACCTATGTAAAGACTATAGTAAGTATTGGGGCGGCTATAAGAGCGGGTGGTAGAGTGAAGGTGGTGCTGTGTACCGACCTGTGCGCTCAGTAGTTGTGCGAGCGCGAGCGGCTGCGCGAGCGCGAGTAGGAGCGCCGCACCGGCGAGTACGTCGGCGAGCCGCGCCGCCGCGGCGAGTACGAGCGCGACCTGGGGGAACAAACATGCCAGCTGTTACACATCGCCCACAATCATACATGACTTCATGGGTTAAAAACATGGTCTAAAGGCCATAAATGCGGCTTCTACGCGATGGTTTTTAGGGTATCGCAGACGACAACTATCCATGATCCACTTTTTAGTCAGTGTAACTAAAATTCAAGCGTTACATGTTATAAGTGCATATACGTAGTTGTTCAGGTTCCATTTTCACATACACTAAATTATTTAGACATGAATTACAGACGGGATCCCACAAAAAAACTGTCGTCTGTGTTGCACATAAGATCCAAGCTTTCTACTTTCCAATCAATTTGGAAATTGGGAAAAGTCATGAAATCCATCAGAGTGATTATATCCAATGATGGGAGGACTGAGGACCCATAAACATTCTTTCTGTATCAGTCCTGTACAGTAAAACCATTCTTTTATTTTATAGGATTTTCATCAGATAAGTTCTTCCTTTTCAGGCATGTCAGATTCTTGCTGACTACCCATCTTTGTTCCATTAGTTACCTTTTATGCTCCAAGGATTAAAAACCCCGCAGTCTAGTCTGGTTTTCAATATTACATTTAGCTATATTGGATGTTTTGCTAAGATTATAGAAATTAAGCCTTAAAGATAGGAAGTTTATCTTCCATCTACCCTTGAATACACATAACGCTTGCCCGGAAGAATACAGTATTATGTCGAAATTTTACACTGCCTGTTACAGTTCGACTTACAAATAGTGAACAAAGCAATGTCTTAACAATTAATAGACTACAAATTAATTTGCAAAGATAATTTAAAATAAAATCCAGGCAAGTGTGAGTTGGACTTGCGTACTGAGGGTTCAGTGCAAACTTACCTGATGAAAACAGTTCAGTTTTTTTGAATTGCAAAAAAGAAAAATATACAATTTTCAGATTTTGCCTAAACTTGTGCTATGAGACCTTGCGTCAAGCCAAAGTTTGATTATTGTACAGCTTCAAGGGACTGCAGCGCTGAGTGTATGGTTTTAATTTCAACTCGATTTCTCCACGCGTTCCCGAAATAAAAGATCTTGACAGACAGACACACAAAACACAAGGACAGACAAACAGAAGGACAACAAAAAGTAATTCTATTAGGGTTCCACCTTTTCCTTTAGAGGTCCGGAACCCGGAAAACTACTGTTTATCTCATGAAAATACTCACAATACTAGTGGTTTAGAAGCTTTAATCGCTTCTTTAAAAAATATCTTTCTCGCGGGCAAGCCATATGTCGCGTTCTCGAAATAAAGGGTACACAGACAAACAGAAGGACAACAAAAAGTAATTCTATTAGGGTTCCACCTTTTCCTTTACAGGTCCGGAACCCTAAAAACTACTGTTTATCTCATGAGAATACTCACATAATACTAGAGCGTTGATCGCTTATGGGCAAAGAGTATGGGTGCATGGCGATAAACAGTAGTACTGACCTGTCGCGGTCGCCGCTGTACCTGTCCGCGCCGCCGCCGCCCCCGCCGCCGCCGCCGCCGCCGTAGTCCTCCTTCACGCGGATGTACGACACCTCGCCCTAAGCAAACAAAACCACTTCGATTATGTATGGGGCAAAACAAACATAAAAAAACAACAAATAAAAAAAACATGTTCTTTCTTCTTTTCTTTAGGAGAAACTGATTGATTGATATATCAACGCACAGCCGAAATTACTAGGACTAGGAGCCTGAAATTGTGTATAAGATTTACTTTTATGGCGTAGGCAAGGTCCAAGAGAGGAATTCTCAAGGCAGTTAAGGTTTACTTTTATGACGTAGGCAAGCACTAAGAGAGGAATTCCCAAAGGGGATGAAATGGATGTCAAAAGTTTGTATAGAGAAACCTTTCACGCGGGCAAAGCCGCTGGCAGAAGCTATTCACGTATTTAAAATCAACTCCACGATTAATTTATTCTAGATAGTCAGAAAATAGTCAGAAAATAGTTTAGAATTAGTTTCAGCGATGGTAGGCCTGCCACAAGGTAGACCGATAACATGTGAAGGTTGTGGGAATCCGATAGATGCGAGACGCAAGGGACCGGTCGTTGTGGCGAAGCTTGGGGAAGCCTACGTCGCTTTGGACGGGAAGTTGCGGACACCAGCCCAAAATACACACAAGGTCACAGGAGTGTAGCTGCATCGAAATGTATTAATGTTACACAATTATGGACTGGTACGTCGGGAATACCATCAGCCCACTGTCTTCTATCTTTGCGGGTGCTGCGATAGATTTCTCTGCGTTTTTCGGGCTGATGGTATTGCAGATCGTGCTCAACGAGCTGCGAACTCCGGAAACCTGAAGGAGCTATATAACGCAACTAAAACCCTGGCAGGAAACAGTAGATTCAAGAAGAAGCCACTGAAGTCCAAAGACGGTCAGCTCATTGTGACGGCGGAAGAGCAGCTGATTCGCTGGCGGCAACACTTTGAGGAGATTTTCCGTTCGTCTGCAACACAGACTCCTGACACGTTGCAGATCCAACCCACACCAACCCGGATGCTCGACATCGATACGGAACCACCATCAACATCTGAAGTTGCTAAAGCAGTCCGTTCTTTGAAGACAGGTAAGGCGCCAGGACTCGACCTGATAACGGCGGAAATGTTACAAGCTGACTTATCCTCTGCCGTCGATGTTCTGACGCCCCTTATTGAAAAGATCTGGACCGCCGAAGAACTCCCAGACGAATGGAACAAAGGCCTATTAATTACTGTGCCGAAGAAAGGTGATCTTAGTCAGTGCAATAACTGGAGAGGTATTACGTTGCTCTCAATTCCCTCAAAGGTTTTCTGTAAGATCATCTTGGATAGGCTGTCTAAGGCCCTGGATCCCCTACTACGCAAGGAGCAGGCTGGTTTTCGTTCTGGCCGCTCGTGCACCGACCAGATCAACACTCTCCGTATCATACTTGAGCAGGCATCAGAATGGCAAAGGGAGGTTTATCTAACTTTTGTTGATTTCGAAAAAGCCTTTGATACGCTGAAGTGGTCCAGCATCTGGTCTCGCCTACTGAGCATTGGAGTGCCACCTAAAATTGTTCGTCTTCTGGAGGCTATCTACAGGAAGTATTCTTGTAAGGTAACGCACGACGGCCTCATCTCGGATGACATCGCAGTACACGCTGGTGTCCGCCAGGGCTGCCTACTTTCGCCGCTTCTTTTCCTTGTGGTCCTTGATGGAATAATGCTTCGTGTTTGCGAAAACAGGCGTCGAGGCATAGAATGGGGATTGTCTGACATCTTGGAGGACCTTGATTACGCCGATGATCTTTGCCTCTTGAGCCACACCCACGCTGACATGCAGGCTAAGTTGGACGATCTGAGTCGGGAAGCAGCAAAAACTAGCCTCAAAATAAACATCAGAAAGACACAGGAGATGAGAGCTGGTGTCAGGAATCCCTCACCGTTGATGTTGAACACAGAGGTAGTGGAACGAGTACAAAAATTCACATACCTAGGAAGCGTTGTAACAGAAACCGGAGGTAGTGAAGAGGACATCACTTCACGGATCGCCAAAGCCCGAGCAACCTTCGCGCAGCTGAGACCTGTTTGGCAGTCGCGGAAACTGACCCGAAGGATTAAACTCAAAATCTTCGGGTCCAATGTCAAACCCGTACTGCTCTACGGGTGTGAAACGTGGAAGGTCACAAAGGACATCTCTCGCCAAATCCAAGTTTTCGTCAACCGCTGTCTCCGTCGCATCCTCGGAATTTACTGGCCCGAGACGATATCAAACGTAGAGCTGTTGGAAAAATGCCACGAGAGCCCGATCGACCACCAGATCAAGCGTCGCAAGTGGAGATGGATTGGCCACACGCTCCGAAGGGATTCCAATCACATACCCAAACAAGCTTTGGACTGGAATCCCCAAGGAAAAAGAAAGCGTGGCCGTCCCCGTCAAACTTGGCGTCGCACCGTGTTGGCAGAAGCGGCGAGCAACGGAATGACGTGGAGCGAGGTGAAACGGGAAGCTCAAGACCGTTCGCGATGGAGGATTACTGTGGACGCCCTCTGCCCCATCTAGGGGACATAGGACATTAAGTCAAGTCAAGTCACGTCGGGAAACAAGGAAATCAAATAAAATAACCATAAATATAATATATTATATAAAATATATCATACATATTATATAAGTAATACAAGGAAACAAAATGAGTCCCAGATATTATGTAATATGTATGTATGTAAAAAAAATTATTGCCGCTCCTCGTAAAATACTGGTATTCAGCTAAACCCGGCTTGACTGGAAGCCGACTCCAATATAGTTGGGGAAAAGGCTAGGTAGATGATGATGTAGGTAAAAATTGTCATTTATTGATTTCCTTTTTTATTTAATTCAAGTTTGCGTTTTCGAAATAAATACCTATCAGCAACGTTATCAATTTTACATAAGACGCTACTTTGTTAGTTTCTTTATGGATGATTAAAATAAGTAAAGTTAATTTATTGTATACTTATTTGATAATTTGAGGTATTAATAGACAGAGATATAATATTTGTTTTGAGATAAAGATGAAAACAAATATTAATTAACTATTTATGTGTTTTCGTTTTACAAAACACTTGAATGGCTGAAACTAAACGAGGAATATTTCTTTTTGCTGTTCTTTTATTTATTCCCGTTTCTTTCTATAAAATATGCCTTTTTTGCTCTAACAAAAATACAAATTGTGCACTAAAAACCCATTCTTATGGGTTGTTTAAAAATTAATTTAAAATAATATCCTCTCCTATAGTGTGGAACTGTATTTACTATAAAAAAAGATACACATTTCATTGTGAGAATTTAGAATATTATGTTGCTTCGTTTTCCTCTCCTATAGTGAGATTTATTCGCTCGCTTACCAAACCCCGGCATCGCTTGTAACCTATCCTGTCAGAGTCGGAAATTTTTAATGCACAGTTAAAAATATCAAAAACTAAACTAGCAAAGAATTACAAAATATTATTGATGAATAAAAATTCTGATCATCAATCATCTTTAGTATTTTTAGATTCAATGCCAGCAAACTACATTAATCAATTCGAAATGCTTAGACTTTACTCAACTAAAAACTATTACAAACCGAATATAGTAGGATACTAGTATTTTGTATGCACGATTGCCTATCTAAACTCCATAACTCAGTAACTGGGTAAACACGACAATCCGTTTTTTTTAGGTGGGAAATCATCTAGCAACTTCTCCCGCTCTGAGCGGAGTGGGAGAGCATGTCATACTTTTATTAACTGAAATCCACTCCTGTTCTTTCTTTGACTTTATTTATTTACTTAACTCTTCATGCACACAAGAGTACAGAGGCGGACTTATGTCTCTGCATCCCTCTCATCTCTACATTCTTTAAAGGCCCCAGGTAAACACGAAAACCCTTCGCAACACTGCTATCAGATTTTCTGACTTCAGACGACTGTCAAAGATCTATAAATGACACCTAGGACCAAAGCCTTAACGCGCCTTGCCATGCATGGAGGCATCTCTATATGTTAAGGTATCCCATCCAAACACCGACCTCAACAACCGTAAAGACCCGTAGGTGTAATTACTTAGTCATGACGCTTTTTACAGCAAACCACATCATGAATTCAAATACGAATAATTTATGTATCACATTCATCAGTCACATAAGTTCATTGATCCCTCTGACTCAACATACCTAGCTAGCATCCTCCCCTATACACCACACAACTACCTTGTAACTAGACACCATAGATAATAAAATCAATATGGCGGCACAGGTAGCGCCTTGACGCCCCTACCCCATGGAGGTGGTATGTTAATCAATATAATTGCATGTCTGACTAGAACTCTTCATTTAACTACCGACGAACTTTGTATTTAATGTCCAAATGGGTTTCGAAAAGTTTTTGATAATATCATCGAAACTAGCGCGCTTGGTCACGAAGGGGGTAGGAAAGTTTACTTTTTATGTGGTTGCTACTAGGGGCGCGTTATGGGATGCAATAGAGCGTAAAACAGCTGTTTAACATCGTGATTATCACACGGTACGATTTTAAAACTAAGAGTCGTTTCTAATAGCATATTTATGAAGTGATTTTTAATTGTCTTCAATACTATTACAATTTTGAGGGAAAACGCAATTAAACAGCTATTTAGTTTATTTGTCTGAACATAGAGTTTACATGTAGACGGATGGACGAAGAGGGAGGCCAAAGAAACGATGGATGGACTGTGTGAGGACTGATATGGAAGAAAAGGGAGTTAGTGATGTAATGACGGGTGACAGGACAGAATGAAAGATAAAACATGTTGCGTCGGTCCCAAGTATCATGGGATAAGGGCAGGAAGAAGAAGAAAAAGTCTGAACATTGCCCACTACGGATTTTCAAGGTGCTGCTGCAAAAAAAAATAACAAGTTTCAAATCTACATCACGACATAACTCACCTCATGACTCCTGAATCTGGAATCATCAAGTTTCTTGACAGCATACTTCATGTCCTCATGACGCAAGAACTCCACCACGCCGGTGCCATCTTTGAAGGTGTCAGCGAAGCAGACGTCGCCGGCCTCCCTCATGTGGTCCTTCAGGTCTTGCCAGGAGCCCGAGGGCGGCAGGCCGGTGACGAGCACGCGGTACTCGGAGCGGCGCGCGGGCGGGCCGCGCGTGGCCGTGCGCGCGCCGAAGCGCTCGGGGCCGCCGCGCCCGCCTCGGCCTCCGCCGCCGCCGCCACCGCGCGGGAACTCCACGCGTAGGCGGTAGCCGTCGTAATCGTAGCCGTCGCGAGCGCGGACAGCATCATCTGCGTCTCTGTGGAGGATTAACGCTGATGCTCAATTTTTGGTGTCAAGAGAAAAATAAGTAGACTTACTATACTCCGTCGGTTTAGGTAGTTAACTAAAGGTAAACAATCTTGGCATGTCTTTTTATCTAAAAGTTGTCTATAAATTGTATGTAAAAATCTTTGCAAATAGGTATTTACCTAAATCGATGTTAGCTAATAAACTAAATTTAAATAATCTTTGTGTATATTATATACAACCTCTTTAATATAAAAAGACATACCAAGACTGTTTACCTTTAGTTAAGTACCTAAACAAACGGAGTATAGCTTATTTTTTTAAGGAGAGAGATCATTAAAATGAGTTCTGCGGCTCTGGACGGAGCGAGAATACGTGTCAGACTTCTACTGAATAAAACCGACTCATGTTCCTTTTTTGCCCTAATTTCAGGGTCCTAGGGTTCTCTTTTGTCAACCCAGTACTCTAAGTAGGCTTCGCTCTACGCTAAGCTCATAACCATATAATTTTAGGTAATCAACAACCGTAAACTCATCAAAACTAGTTTTTAATCTTCCATTTTGGCAAGACAAAAAAGCTTTACATAATGTTGACTGAAATATAATTGGGTGAAGACTGTTCATACAAAACTTGCAACTCATGCATTATAATTAAACTATTATATTTAAGTTTGTTTTTCAAGAAACTGCAGGACAGTAGTTTTTAAATTTTTGCTCATTTGCAGTTGTTAATACAGGGGTCGCCTTGTATAAATTAACAATGAACAATCGTAATTTTACATACAGTCTTGTACCGAGGCTAGTTCTGTTTCAATATATTTCAACAATACCAGTGGGTGGGACAATTTACATTATTGTTGCTATGATAATGGACTAAATTAATGCATGAACCAAACTAATTACATATCATGAAGGAGACTACAGAATAAACCACAAAATAAGTAAGTACAAGTAAAAGGTAGTACAAGTAAAATAAAAATGAAAACCATTTTTCAGGTATTCTATGTTGTCAGGTATTGTATGCTGATGAAGCCACTTGTAACTGTTAAATGTCAGGCAACAGTTAATATGATTTTAGATTTGCTGGATTTATTCATCACAAATCCATACAATTGGTTGTTGTGGTGACACTTGCAGGCTTTATGTCTAGCAGTGGACGTCTGTTGGCTAAGATGATGAATCCATACAAATAGTCTCATGCGACGGTGCTTATGTTATTGTCTTACTATTGTGTCTTGTTTCGCGGGTATTGATAGGTTTATGTGAAAGTAACTTTGTCTCTTTCACATTCACAGTTAAACCACTGAACTTATTTAGATGAACTTTGTTACGGGGTTAGCTTGAGAACCAAGGAAAAGGACATAGGCTACTTTTTATCTGGCTTTGACTTGGCATTTGCATCCACAATAACCGAGACTCACTGCTGGCAGAAGCCAGTACATTGTGCATATGTAAGGACCAGAGATAATGAAAAGAGTTATGCACATGTCTAATTGAATGAGGTGAGATCTTCTTTATAAGGAACTTTTCATGTTGACTTTTCCAATTTACTAAATAACTCTGTAAGTTGTTGTGAACAAAGAGAGCAGAATAAATATTCAACAAATTAGTTTAAATTTTTAAATAATGACGTTGCTAGTGATAAGTATTGTATGTAGGTAAACACACACAACGATAATAAAGCCACAACTGTTATCATCACATGCCTGGCTTATCAGTAGGTAAATAGCATTAAATGGGCGGGCATATTATTGTTCAAACTAACAAATACGTTTTTTTTTTAATTTTAATATTATTCATGGCCATATTATAATGAATATTGTGTGTTAATTTTGAACAGTTTTTTTCACACAATGATAATTTATAAAGGTGTTTAAATATCATATCACCAATAAATGTAGCTCCAATAAGCTATAAAATGATTTATCACATATTGAAATATCATTTTATATTAGTTCATGAATCCCCGACCGGTCGCATGAGACCGCTTTTATTTTGATCACCTTTTAAAAAATATCACTTTTTATTGATATTGCGAATATATGGCACATAATAATATATGAGTTACACATAAGTTCAACATTAATAGTTTGAATGAAACCCATGTCTTACCATACAAACACTGTTACAGACAATCATATAAATACCACATGGGTAATTAGGAAAGGAAACAAAGTAAAGTGGTAAAGGTTAAAATGAAACTTGTTAATAAAGTTATGTCTCATAGCATGCAAAATATTGATCACACATCCAAGTGAATGCAACAATGATGATTATCATGTGCAGAAAGTGAATAATTATACAAAGCAACAAGTAATTACAGAGATATCTATCAGTTGGTCAATTCAATGCAAAACCATAATGGCAATGGATTTTGAAGGGTTTTCTAAGGTGAAAATTGTCAATTTTGTTCAGATGCCAAACACATCACATCTAAATAAACAATTTTAAAGTCAGGTAAACGGCAAAAGAATTAAAACAGTTTTCCCCCTTCATACATTAATTATGGATTCACGATGGCTGCAACGTGCATGTCATTGTTTGGCTCTTCGACGACAAAGCAATATCAATAATTAAGTTATGATAGCTGTGATGGAAAATAATAGCATGAAAGAGCAAAACCAGTTATAACCTATGTATAAACAATAAAGAAGGCTAAAATATTAGTTTCATACACCGTCAATGTGTATTAACATAACAGTACTAGTAAATTATCAATGTATTACCTTGGATCCTCGAATTCCACGAACGCAAAGGGTGGTCCTTTTCTGTTTTTCAGATCAACGAACGTAACTTTTCCAAATTTGTAAAATAGATCTTGAATGTCCTTTGTCCTTATGTCAGGAGGAAGGTTGCCGACGTATATCCTGCACTCATTTCGGTTACTACTACTTCCACCAGACATTTTGATTTAATATATGAATAAACTAAGAGATATTTTACGTTAATTTCCTTTAATTCTTGGGTAACGCTTCGGCGTTTCTCATTAGAAATTAATCAAATATGGCGACCGTACTGACAGGACAGCACAAGGAAACGGAAATAGATCAAATATTGACATAACTGGACGAGATGCTTTATGGTACCCCACTTTTTTATTATTCGTCCAGAAATCACCTTACCGCGTACCGCAAAAACCTTATCGCTTTTTCTAATTTTGGTTAATAATGGGGTGATTTATTTGTTAGTATTTAGAAATTAGCTTCTTAGTGATTTTAATTTTATTGATTTTAATCCTGTTGAGTAACGGTTAAAAGAATTATATTATCTAGCTGTTAACTGCAAAACGTTCTCAATCAACTTGATTATGTTGTGAAAATGGTCATTATCGGTGTAAATACTAACTTTTTGGTAAAAAGTATACAATTTTATGTTGTTTTTTCGAAAAATAAATGGCCAAAATCAAATTGTTTGAAAATTGCCATAAAGTTTATTTTTCGAACGTGTTTGAATTTAGAACGCCCCCTATCGCAAATAGAAGAAATCTTGCTGAAAGAAGCTTGTGAAAGAATCCTCTGGAAAGTAGGCATTGAATCTCCGGTTATCAAAATCTTTACGTGAGAATTTGTTCTTATCCCGAAGCAAGTGAGTATTTCTTTATTTTGGTGATTGTTTATTTATTGCAATGTGTATTTAATATTTATTTGTGCCAGTTTTCAATAATTTCGATATTCACAAAATGGTGTGCGAAAGTCCGAAGGCGGAACAATTTATATTCTGCAAATATTCGCAAATATGTGCAACAAACTGGTATTATTGATTTAACCACGATGTTTCTATAGTGATAATCTGCGTTATAATGGATTATCTTTATCTTGTGAAGCGCTAAGCTAAATTACATGTCGGTGCCTCGTTCCTAATTTCTCCTATCGGTTTTGATGACGGGCATTCGTGCTAGTGCTTCCGTTAGAATTACTACGAAAAGGCCGTCGCAGATTGTAGAAGAGGTCAGGTAAAGTAGTCTGCGCCACTAGGATCATGTAATATCCATAGTTTTGCTTTTTACACTTAGCGCTATATCTTTGCGGGTGAGGAACACATTTTGTAAAGGGCGCGCTGTGAGTCCCGGATTTCGCGCTTGACCTTTTCTGGAGGTTATTTATAGTGTTTTGTTATTCAATATAAGCAATCAAAGTCCCCTCGTCAGATAGACATAGAAAATCAATCATAAACATGTTATCGACGAGGTTCGGGAACTATAACCTTTCGCATTGATGCTATCAGTCATCAGTTGCAACAAGTAGAGAAAACTGATGATCAAAATAACACAATATTTGTGTTATCCATTCTGACATTGTCAGAAAACCCTCATTTGACAGCCCTCCTGCAGCTTTTGTTTTATTTGAATGTCTCTATTTTTTTCTTTGGTGTAAAAATGTTCCTGCAATTAATTTTACAAAGCCACAAAAGCCTTCATTGTATTCCTTAAAATATTAGTCGAAGCATGCCGTTACCTGACTTGAATATAAAGCAGATAAGATAGTGGAAACATCCCACTATCTAAAATTGCGCCTTATTAGGATTATTTAAAACTTTCGGCATTAAAAAATTTAGATAGTATTGTACCATTTTCATGTCCTATTGGAGAAATAACGAACTGATTTAGTTTGCTCTTATAAAATAAACATTGCACATCTTTAATAACAATGGTAATATAAACAAGTCGTACATTGTGGTTAAGGTAATTATTTTAATAGGAAATTCATAATTTAGAATGTCTTTTTTAGCAGCGTGAATATCTCATTTCATTGATCAATTTTATCTATAGCCCCAGACTTATTCAAGTAAAGGCGTAGATGAAAATTCATTTAAAATGATTATCTTAATATATTTTTACCATCAGTAAAAGTCAATCATAAGAAATAAATTTCCCAAACTATAAGAAAAACCAAGATTTAGAATGCATACCAAATGCATTTTAAACCTTAATGCTGAATTGAATTGAAGATTTCATGGTCCTTTGTTACATTATTTCTGGGTGGAAGACGAGGTACACAGGTAGATATAATCAAACACTCACCAGATATATTTTGTCCAGACACATAGCCGACAAGATGTGCGACCGCAAGGCGGTGATCAAGAATGCGGACATGAGCGAAGAGATGCAGCAAGATGCTGTCGACTGCGCAACGCAGGCTCTAGAGAAGTTCAACATTGAAAAGGTAGGTCTACCTTGTGCGGACTAACTTGTACTCTATTTCAGCATAAACAAAATTAATTGGCTTAGTCGTCATGGAAGGCTATTATATTGAAGTAATGATTTCAAATAAAAAACACCTAACTATAATTTAAGTTTTAAAAATTAGCAACAAATTAATTAAATACAAATTTAACTAATAATAACTTCATGACTGACTAAACACATAATTGACAATAAGCTACCGTGTGCAAAGTTCCCACGAATGATAACTTTGAGGTTTTCCTGTTGTGGTTAGTTTAATTTCGAAAATAAATAGCTCCCATTATTTATATTAATTGTCTCTGAATAGGAGAATCTCTGACTAAACTTAGTTTGCATGGTATTTAGGATATGTTTTGAGGGTGTGTGTTGCATGTTTGCAGGACATCGCGGCGTTTATCAAGAAAGAGTTCGACAAGAAGTACAACCCGACGTGGCATTGCATCGTGGGGCGCAACTTCGGGTCGTACGTAACGCACGAGACGCGCCATTTCATCTACTTCTACCTGGGCCAGGTGGCCATCCTGCTGTTCAAGAGCGGCTAGGCGGGGCAGCGCCTCTTCAAAATTTTATGTTGTTAGCACAGACGCAGTATTACCTACCGGGCGACGAGTGCCCCCGGCCGGCGGCATGTGAGTGTGCAGTGTGTGTGTGAGTGAATGTGACGAGTGACAGGACTGACTGTGTGTGTGTCTGGCACGCCACGCGACTAGGACTAGCCTCAACAAGCCCACTGTTTATTATTTACGATGCTGAACATTAGCTGCGTCGAATCTCTTCACTTCTTAGTCCCCGGCGCACTCGATGTATGTTTGTACTGTGTTAGCTATACTTAAGAATCGATATTGACTTGGGTAAAAACATTCACTTCTAGTGTATTTATATTAAAAATTTTAGTTAATTATTCCTAGACTTATTACCTAGCATAGTGTAAAAGTCATATGTTAGTATATAACTAAATTTATTGTTTAATTTCTTTGTTAATACACCCTGTGAAAATATTTTTCAATACTTCTTTATTAAACTTTCTTACAAACCAAACAACAAGATGATTGTTTATATTCATGTACCTTATATAGTCCTATTTTTAAATTTTTTTTGTAGGAAACTTACACTTTACACAACTTATTCAATGAACACTCAAAATTGTTTTGACAAGACTTCCCTAACTTCTAGGGGAGTGTTAGGTCTAAAATTTTAGATTCTTAACAGATAGACATTACACCACACTATACATAATGAAAACTTAAGCCTGTATTATTAAACTGTTCTTTGAGAGCTCACTATCATCTATAATCTGAAATGCCAAAATAGTGCTCTCAATGAGGTTTACTCAGTGCTGTCAAGAGAGTGCTCTCAAATAACGAGGTTGGAGTCCTGTCAGATGAGGTTTACTTGAGTGCTGTCAGATGAGGTTTACTTAAGTGCTGTCAGATTTGAGTCCTGTCAGATGAGGTTTACTTGAGTGCTGTCAGATTTCCTGTCAAATGAGGTTTACTTGAGTGCTGTCAAATGAAGGTTGAGTTCTGACAGATGAGTTTTACTTGAGAGCTCTCAAGTGAGATTTTGGAGTTGTCAAATGAGTTTTACTTGAGTACTCTCACTTGAGAGTGAGAGGTTTGAGTGCTGTCAAATAAGACTTTTACTTGAGTGCTCTGAAATGAGGTTTACTTGAGTGTTTCAATGAGAGGTTTACTTGAGTAAGTGCCTTGAATGTTTTCAAAGAGTTCTGAAACGAGAATAGTTTAATAATACAGGTTGGTTATGTTTTCTCTTACATTGATCCGGTCCTCTCAAGTTCAACCTATTTACCATACAGATTGTCGTGTCTCAAGTCTAACTTTGATCACGCTTTACCGTAAACGGTGGCTGGACCAACGTCAAAACTAACTTATATTTTGTCACAAATTGTTTCTGCACACTGAACAACCCATATTACCTACGTCTTTTCCAATTTCATGCTCTTGTGATTATATACCTAAATCAGGATACTAATCTAGGATCTAATGTTTTATATTATGTACCTAATCAAAATAATAAAGCATTTACTTTGACTGTATTTCATGAAATCTTTTTATTACATCCACCCATAGAACTGCGTGCGAAGTATCAAATTAGAACAAGTGAAACGGTAGCCTTGGCGCTACTCAGCAAATTGTTAATTGATTACCTAATAGGTAGTAATAATATTGTTCATTCGTTCCACTTTGTGTATTTGCTGCCTGTATAGATAAAAATGACGTGGCGATAATAGTTTCGGTAAAATGATGTAGGTACTGAGGGCCTAATACTGAACCGCGATGTGACGTCGCCAGTTACGATACGCTTCGTAATAATCATCTGCTGCGAGCTCGCACGATGCGTCGCAAAAGAACTTGCGAATTGATTTGCGACGCTCATGGTTACCTGAACCGATACTTTTCCGCACGGCAATAGCAGGTTTGTGATTTGGTGTGTCGTATCGCATCACAGTCGTGTGGGAGCCCTTATGGAGCCTTAGAATTGACAGTAAAAGGGCACTCGGGTACCTAGTTTGATTGCTTGTAGCAATCAAACTAGGTACCCGAGTAGGCGCTCGTTCATCGAAGGAAGTTTTTTTTTTTTCTGAGGTGGAATCAGAATGACTTCTCCCGCACCGGGCTGAGCGGGAAGGCGTGTCAGACTTACTGACCGCCGTTCCTTCTTTGCCTTCGTTCTAGGGTCCCGCGTTTTCCTTTCGGTAGCACACCCATGGCCTCAGAGGCTTCGACCCTGCCGGGCCTCTTGTTTGAAGAGTGGCTGGTAAGACGTCACGACGTACTCACCCTCCGCATGGGGTCCTCATGGTAATGGTAAGTTCGGGAGGTTCCTGCACCGGAATCGTGCGGAAGAAACGCCCGGGTGTCACCATTGTATGGCTCGCCCGGAAGACCATACGACAGAGGTGTGTCCGGCTTGGGCGAGGCACCGCGCTCGGCAACGACCTCTCGCGAGGGGCTTTAGGTCAGGCCATTGTCCCGAACGGGGACGATTGGCAGGCGGACGTCTGGTTCTGCGGAGCAGTAGATAATGCTAGCGAAGGAGACGGAAATACGCGCGAGGGAATGGCCCTCACGCCCCATACAGCGGGATCCCGACCCCGGTTTCCAGCCACCGCCGGAGGCGTAGGCTTGCGGACGGTGAGTGATAGGTAACTTGCCGTCCTCAGTCCAAGTCGTCGATCTACTACGCGTAGTGTACCACGCGCGCCTCAAAGAGATCAGCAGATCATGGGGGCCCAGCAGGGCCGGTGCCCACCATGGCCATGTGTTACGTGACAAAACCCCGGGGCCATAGACCGAGGGCAAAAAAGGAACCGGAGTGGGTTTTTAGTGTGACATGCCCTCACGCGCCATCCTGAGCGGGAAAAGTCATCAGATGATATCCCATTTAAAAAAAGCCCGTTTTTTCCGATATTCGATATCAATAACCTGAAAATATAATTACACCCTATATTATGGACTAGCTTTAGCCCGCAGCTTGCGCTCCCGCGCACATAAAATACAGCCTATGTCACTCAGGAATAGGTAAAGCAGCTTTCTATTGGTGAAAAATTTTTAGCAATCTGACCAGTACTTCCACATATTACCTCATACAAACAAAAAAACAAACTACCTCTTTATTATATTAGTATAGATTACATCTGCCTGTGCTCCACTAATGTAGGGTAGGCAGAGAAGTACCTATACTTACCTAGTTCATACCAATGACGCAATACTTATATGCTACGACCTGACTCAAGGCAGCCTAGGTATGCGTCTTTTAAGACTTGCTAAAAAAGTTAATAGGCCGGTAATTAATAAAAAGTTAATTAACATAACAGTATCGTACGTAGAATAATAAAAATAGCGATGGCATGTCCAACATGCTAATATTTTATGCTGTTCGCAAGGTCGTGGAGGAAGGGTGGCAGTGGCAGGTATGAAGGAGGTAGGTAAATACATTCCGCAATGTTGTGAATTTGCTGAAACGAAATTGCTAGTAGTTTTAAATTCTTACAAGCCGTAGTTGGGTATTAGAATTATTTGCCAAACTTTTCAGTTGTAGGTGGTTGATGCATCTCCAAAAATTAATTGCTGTTTTTTTATGAGGAATCTACTTGCCTTCCGTATTTTGTCTACCTAATGGCTAAAACTGTGAGATACTTCATACTGATATGAAGGTATAGGTGAACAAAATTCAAAGAAACAGTTTCAGCAAACTGTAGGGGCCCGGCAGGGTCGAAGCCTACTGGGGCTCTGGGTTGACGAAAGAGAACCCCGGGATCCTGGAATTGGGGCCAAGAAGAACAGGAGTAGGAATTAATCAGTAAAAGTCTGACACGCCTTCCTGCTCCGCCCAGAGCGAGAAGGCGACTGCCATTTTGATGATTCAATCTTACAAAAAAACCTGCCTCGCTTATGTTCTCTACTGAGATACTGATATGAAGGTACAGGTGAACAAACCTGCCGACTTCAAAACTATTCATAACCCTTTAGTTGGATGACCCATATCTAGTAAAAACCGGTAAAAATTATTCCCCAATCCACCTTCATATAATTTACATAGAACCTTGCTAAAACAGACTAAGGGCCTCGTTCACCATCTCCGAGTAGGCACTACTCACTGAATAAATTCAAAAATGTGACAGAATTCGTATGAAATTCTCTGTCAAGTAAGATACTCGAAACTTAATCATAGGTGGTGAAACAGGCCCTGACATTTCTATGCATTGCATGCTGTATATAAATGTATATACAAATAAAAAATAAACGTAAAACTGTTCCTTTACGTTTGCTCATCGTCGTTGACGAAATAGGTCAATTAGGAAGAGCGCTAGTCTGGCGCTTCGAGCAGCCGGCTAACAACTTAGCATGCTACGTTTTAGAGCTCTCTTGAAATCGATAAATAGTGGAGGCAACTGTTATGTGTTTATCCATTTTATTTGTTCTGTAAATGCATAACTATTGACTACTATTCTAGATTCGTTTTGAATGGCGTGGTTGAACCCATTGACATTGACACTTATATGTATGTCACCCAAGCATACATATAAGTGTCAAGGCTATGAGATTATTCGAAAGTGTACCCAGAAAGAGAAGGTCCTTTTTTTTGGGGGGAAATTATTAATATGACTTCTCTCGCTCTCGCTCTGGGTGGAGCGGGATATCAGACTTTTACTGAGTAAAACCCACTCCTTCTTTGCCTTCGTACCAGGGCTTCGGGTTCTCTTTCGTACAACCCATGTCCCCAGTAGGTTTCGACACTGCTGGGCCCCTACGATTTGCTGACACCTATGACGTGCCGTCGACGATTTGACTTGGGTCTGGACAGTTAGCGGACGGCCGGACGGCGAGCTACCTATAGTTCGCCATGCGCAAGCCTATGCCTATGGTTGCTGGAAATCGAGGTCGGGATCCCTGCGACGGACTATGGCCTGTATTAGGGCCCGGCGCGAAAGGTCACTGCTGCTGATCGCCCCTAAGAGGAAAACAACACAGGTGGATTTTAGTCAGTAAACGTCTGACACACTCTGTCTTATGTCTTGACATGTTATTGTCAAGACATAAGGGCGTGGACCCATGTGTACGGTGTGGCGCCGTTTGCCGTGCAACGCCGCACCGTACACATGGGTCCACGCCCTTAGACGACTTCCCAATAACAAGAAGTATTCCCGTTTCGGTACCCAGATTTTATGGTAGTGTCCTATACAAATCCCAATCCAAAATACCTATTGCCGAAACGGGAATAGCTGGGATGCCGAAAAAGGTTGGTGCCGATACAGGAATACTCCAATAACAAGAAAACATACCTATCTATCTACCTACCCGCCTACCCGCAATGAAAGTTTTCATTTTTTCTTTCTTTTTTAAAGAGGTGCAGGCAAAGGTTATCGGCGGCGGGTAGAGAGGGGCGGGAGGGTAATAGGCAGGTAAATCACATTACTGAGGAGCTGCTGCATTTGCAAGGAGGGGTTATCTACGTTGTCGTTTTCTTCAGCCAACCTTGAATAAAGGTATTACCGATCGAATAGTAAGTTGTTATTGACTGGGAGAGCAATGTATGGGTAAATATACATATATTCCCGTTTATTTTAGGTATATACGTTTGTACCATTATTACTTTCGTAATATCTTTTAATTACCTACCTGACATGTTTTCTGTTCACTACCTACCCATGGTTGACTGGGTCAAAGCCTCTGAAACCATGGGTTGGTTTCTGAAAGTAAAACCGGGGACCCTGGATCGAAGGCAAAGAAGGAACGGCGTGGCGCGGGCGGTTAGTCAGTAAGTCTGACACGTCCTCCCGTTCCGCCCAAGAGCGGGAGAAGTCATTTTAATGATTTCGCACCATAAACAAACCCTTGGTTGACTGGTCGAGAATGCCTAAGGCATTAAAGTCCAACTTTGTACTTTTGTGTTGCATGAAGTTTTAATAAATATATCGATATATAACTATAGATTTTATCTGGCTAGGTATCTGGTGGATAACCTCTAAACTAATCAGTTAATCACCTGGATTATAATGAGAAATACCATATTATCTGTAGGCAGGTGTGTAGTGTGTACCTATGTCCATACTAGTAGGTACATACTCAAGCGAATGTCAATGTTCATCTAATTGGAGAATGTTTACTTATCTAGTACTTAATGCTTATCACATAAACACTGCAGAACAAACAACTTGCTAGATACGATCAACTATTGGAGGGTGTTGACGAACTGTGGAGAAGAAATATGGCCATTTAGGTAAAAGTGTATGAGGAGCTCGTGGCTAGATAATAACAGCCGCACGGGTCGATCTTTAAGGTTAGACAACGCTTGCCTAGGTTGGTCTGTGGATGGGTGACCATCTTAATATATGTACCGAGTTTCCTCCGTGCCTCGGAAAACACGTTAAGCCGTTGGTTCTGGCTGTCAGTCGTTACGGATAGTCAGAAACCGGTAAATCTGACTCCAGTCTTGCCATGAAGTACCGTGTTACCCCAGTTAATGGGTTGCGAAGGTCTGGTAGGCAGCTGCTCCTCGTTAAATACTGGTATTCAGCTAAATCCGGCTTGACTGGATGCCGACCCCAATATAGTTAGGAAAAGACTAGGTAGATGATGAGGTAGGAGTATAGGTACGCGTGAGCTTAACAAATTGATATGCGATTAACGCTTGTGCGACAAAATTTTGGTCAAAACTATGAATGCACGTTGCGACGATGCTCCGCTCCACGGGGCTTCCACTCCTGGCTGGTTATAAAAAAAATAACGAAGAATCACATAAACACTGCAGAACAAACAACTTGCTAGATACGATCAACTATTGGAGGGTGTTGACGAACTGTGGAGAAGAAATATGGCCATTTAGGTAAAAGTGTATGAGGAGCTCGTGGCTAGATAATAACAGCCGCACGGGTCGATCTTTAAGGTTAGACAACGCTTGCCTAGGTTGGTCTGTGGATGGGTGACCATCTTAATATATGTACCGAGTTTCCTCCGTGCCTCGGAAAACACGTTAAGCCGTTGGTTCTGGCTGTCAGTCGTTACGGATAGTCAGAAACCGGTAAATCTGACTCCAGTCTTGCCATGAAGTACCGTGTTACCCCAGTTAATGGGTTGCGAAGGTCTGGTAGGCAGCTGCTCCTCGTTAAATACTGGTATTCAGCTAAATCCGGCTTGACTGGATGCCGACCCCAATATAGTTAGGAAAAGACTAGGTAGATGATGAGGTAGGAGTATAGGTACGCGTGAGCTTAACAAATTGATATGCGATTAACGCTTGTGCGACAAAATTTTGGTCAAAACTATGAATGCACGTTGCGACGATGCTCCGCTCCACGGGGCTTCCACTCCTGGCTGGTTATAAAAAAAATAACGAAGAAGGCGGAACTCCCACCTTTGCTTTCTTATCTAACCCTAGAATGTTACCACCTTTAGCACTGATTGCTACCATGCCGATTAAAGTTTCTGGTAGCAGGCAGTTTGGTATCTGGTATCAGTAGAAATTCATATTCAAATTCTTTATTGCATTATCACATGTGTTTTATAAGATCTTACTAAAAGTTAAATAAGTAGGTACATATGGACCCTGTCGGGCACAGTAATTTCTTAGAGATTTTTTTTTTCGGTAGGGGAATCATCAGAATGACTTCTCCCACTCTTGGGCGGAGCGGGGGGGGCGTGTTAGGCTCTTACTGGCTAAACCCCTACCCCGTTCCTTCGTTGCCTTCGATCTGGGGGACACGGTGATAACCTTTCGGATTTTCCGTGTTCCCCAGAGGCTTCGGCCCTGCCGGGCCCCTACAGTTTGACATCTCTTTAAGCCGCGCATGGAATAGAACGCGCCGTTGATGACTGGACTCGGTGCAGATTATTACCAGACTGCCGGACGGCGAGCTACCCAGTGTTCGCCGTCCGCGAGCCCGCTAATTTCTTAGAGAAAAGTGTGTAAGTAGTATATTATGAATGGGACAAAGTTATTGAACCACTAGTTATAGACCTTTTTCAGGTGCTCCATAAATGCCAACCACCACAGTAGCAGTACAGAGTGCTACAGGCTATCTAATTAGACTCTGATACTAGATAGGTACGGGTTATCCTCTCCTGATGATTTTCTAAATTGAAATTTTTCTTTATTGAAAAATATTTTCTAAATTGAATTCTAAATTGAAATTTCCTAAGGAGCATACTTTGAAGTTCAGGCATTAATCGAGGTACCCAGAATAAAAGCGTGAGGTTGTGTTTAACATCTGTAGATTTCCTAGCCTAATTATAGGTCTATTTATTACTTATGAGGTCTAATTATATCGCATCATGGTTACAGCGTTGAGAATAAGGAATCATGCATTTTTTTAATTTTAAAGCTCTCGTAAACAGATGAAAAAAAAATGGGTTATTGACATATTTTCATCAAAAACGAAGTAAAGCTTCAAGCTGCTAATAAGAAACAGAAGTCTGACATGGTCTTTGACTGGAGTCAAAGGTCACCGGTACGGCCGCCATGCCCCGTAGAAGTCGGCACCAGCGCGCCGGGTGTCTGACACCTAATGTGGTGTCATGTCACCCACAGCACAGATTACTAAATAGTTACTACGTAACAGATACTTCACTCAGTAGAAAAATTACAATACCTACTGCATTATTAGCCTACTCTATCGCGTCGGCAACCATTGCATGCTAAAATGTGCCTTAATGCTCAAGCGTACAATTGTGATGGCTTCGCACCGCGCGAACCCGCAGCAATCGCAGGGCTGCCTCTTCGATAAAATTAAATTAACATGACTTTTTGTGTTTATGTTATTCAGAACTGTGAATGTTCTGACATATAGTTACAATTTATTTATAATTAATTACAGTTTAAAATCTTAAATTCTGTTGTTTATAAAATATTTCTTTTATAAGTTTCGTCGTTCTTTGACAGGTAAAGGGAATAAAGTTAGGTGTTTATCCCTTTTTTTGCTTGATTTACATCCATCTACAGCACATAAGGCACCACACGGCATCGTAATACGTGTACGAACGAACAGCACTATTAAAATTGAACGGCGTGCGCGCGCTTCGCTTGCGAAAACCGCACTGAATTTGATCCGCAAGCGGACCGAGACCGCTCGGCTGGGCGGTAGGCACTTATAGCGCGCAAGTACATGGAGTGACGGAGGCCTGCCCACAGTGTCACCGGTGTCTTGACGAGAGTCTATTGTAACTCGTTTACTTTTCTACGAATTTTGAAATTGTTTTCACAATTGGTATTTATATTTTTTTGATCACAAATATTTTCTTGATGTATATTCCATGGGGTTTTTTTTCAGGGAGGGAAATCTCTTGGGTGCAACCCATTCGTAATCTGATTGTCAGTATTTGTTCCACTCGAAATTATACAAGTATTCCTCAGTAATTAGTTACTCTATTTCTCATCGAGTATAAATATGTAGGTTAGTAGGCATGCTATTATGAAATTTTTATAAAGCTCTTCTGAAAAATGTGCGTAACTTTTGTTTTAATGGGGCAAAATGCTGACCTTAGACGGCCAACATTTTTAATTATAAGAAGCCCTCATACGCCTTACAAAGGTCGCCTTGCAAAGGAACCCTGGGGTTCTTATAATTTACAGTTTATAAGAACCCTAGGTTACAGATAGGCTCTCGCTTGAGGAGGAGAAGCTCGTGGCTAGATAATAACAGCCGCACGGGTCGATCTTCAAGGTTAAGCAACGCTTGCCAAGGCTGGTCTGTGGATGTGTGACCATTTTAACATAACGAGTTTCCTCCGTGCCTCGGAAAGCACGTTAAGCCGTAGGTCCCGTCCCGGCTGTCATTTGTAGATCTTCGGCAGCCGTCCGTTACAGATAGTCAGAAAATCTAACTCCAGTCTTGCCATGAAGTACCGAACACATGGGGCAACAACCCCCGTTAATGGAAGGTCTGGTAGGCAGCCACTCCTCGTAAAATCCTGGTATTCAGCTAAATCCGGCTTGATTGGAAGCCGACCCCAATATAGTTGGGAAAAGGCTAGGTAGTAGGTAGATGAGGCTCTCGTTTGACCACTATCTCAAGTATTTCACTTCACATGATGGAAAGCGCCAATTTGGTCGATGATGGAGCGCGCTTGCCTAAAGTCACCTATTCATTCTTGTCTTGAAAACTTTTAAAAGGTTGTAGCTATCAGGAAGCACAGACTCCGGCATGGAATTCCACTCCTTAGCTGTACTTACGGACAATGAATGTGTCTGATATATAGGTAGTTACAAACACAAATAAAAGTAAATTAGTTTTATTTCTGGGTTATGGTGGCGTAGGTCAAAATATCAATATATCCATCAGTTGAAGCACCTACCCCTATACCTACATATTTTATTCATCCCTATATGAGGACATTGCCCTTCATTGACTTCTTTTTTAAGCAATATAACCTTTATGGAACTTCAAGCTCGATGCGAGGTTTAGGTCAATGAAATTGAACTTGTATAAAAAAATATATAAAAACAGTACTGTTCATAGCATGCAGAGTTAGAAGTTAATAGGTTCTACCTAGCTATGTATAGGGGTATCGATTTTTACATATTTTTATGGTAAGTAGTACCGCAATGCTTTGCCTGTAGCCTTTCGGAATACAGAAGTGGTTGGGTGGGTGTTGAATCTAAAATAAACTACAAAGGTATGGAAATTAGACGTAGGTACAGCTAACTAACATAATATGACATGTTAATATGTTTCGTGTGTAATTAAAGTATTATATGAAGTCTTTACCTTTACAGTTACCGGCTTATGAAACGGGTCATTTAAAGTTTTTGCATTTTGTAGGACAGTACCAAGAGTTTATGTGGATTATTATGGCGACATTTATTTGTTGAATTATAATAAGTAAACAATAGGGTTAGATGAACTGAATGTCAGCGACCTTGGTTCTTCATTTCTGATTCGATCACGCATGGAAACTCAACCCTTTCCATTGACTCCATTGTAAGCGACCAGGTTTCAGTGCCATATGTCACCAGTTTGCCACTGGTTAGAGACTTTCTTCTTGAGACACTGTGGTAAACATACCACAGTGTCTCAAGAACCTAGCCTAACCTAACATAGGCGAGAAGATGCCGTGCAGCTTCCCGAACGCTGACCAACCGAGTCGGATTCGAGGATTGACCACTTTCTCAAACTTAGACCCGAGAATGGGAACCGTCTATTAATTAAGATTTATTTCTATAATTAATCTTCATGCAACAAAGTCGGGCTTAGAAATATATAGAAAGGTTTTTTATTATCTCTCTCAATATAGGCTTGCATTTGACCACTACCTCACCTGATGGTAAACGATGACGTGGCCGATGATGGATTACGTTTGCCTAGAAGTAGCCTATTCTTAAGGACCCTACTCTTGACTTAAGGACCCCTAACGCCCGTTTTCAATAAGCTATCTATCTAAAGTTGCAGCTACTAAAGATAAACAAAACTATTCTTTTTGCCCTTACTTGCTTTCCTACCGACGGATAGCATTTCCTACCAAAAGTTGTGGAATAGATACTAGAATCTTACTGTTTATCAGGGATAGTTATCTATCTATGAACTGCGGTAGGTTATTGAAAACGGGCGTTAGTTGTACTTAGTTAGATAGAGAGATGGATGGATTGTATGAGAAGTAATATAAAAGAAAAGGTAGTGATAGCGTGACGAGTGACAGGACAGAATGGAAGAGAAAGGATATTGTGCGCACCTCAAATAAAATGGGATAAGGCCAGGAAGATGATGATGTAGTAGCTATGAGGAAACAAGTTTTGTCATTCATCTATATCATGAAAGGGAAGCTCGGTAACCCCAGATCCAAGGCAACGAAGGAACGGGGTGGGGTTTAGTCAGTAAAAGTCTGACACGCCCTCCCGCTCCGCCCAAGAGCGGGAGAAGTCATTCTGATGATACCCCACTTGAAAAAACACAACTCCTTTCATTCATCTATATTGTCATAAGAATTACCTACTCTACATAGTAACAGTGCATAATAACTTCAATCCATACAATTGTGGTCACATTCCACGATAATGCCGACCGCGAATATCCTCCTCCTGTTCCCCAACTTATCGGAGTGGCGTGGTGTGTTTGCACACGGATCCCCTGCCTTGCACACGGCATGGCACCCATGGCTTCGGGTATAAATACTGTGCTCCAGGGTTGGAAGACCATAGTCGAGCCGTGGACAACACGGCTTGAAACAACTTAGTTTTTTTTTGTTTTTTTTTTTCTTCAGTGTAAAGTCTTGTGGTAAGTGAACTGCATTCTATTATTTATCTATGTTTTAAACTATATTGGTATTTTGTATTTTCCTTTTGCTCTTTGTGTTTATCTTTACGCCTTTTGGGGGTGAGCAGTAAGGACGGTTAGGTTTCGGTTAACTTGTCTGATAGAATAAAATATGTTAGTGAATTGGGCAAACAAAACATATGTCTAGGTCAGATTTCACGAACACTGGGCTACTTTAATAAACGCGTAAAAAATTAGGATTAAGTACCACATTTTTATCACTGTCCAATAATATTGAAACAAAATTTTAGAATTCATTAATTGACATTAAAGAATTCTAAAACTTTGTAAAAATGGGGTTTAAAATAGTTACTAATTTAAATTATTACCTTCACATTCACTCAAATATTATAAAGGTGAAGGTTTTTATTTATGTCTGTGTGAAAGTATCTTTGTAGTTCTTCTTCCGCTGGAAGAGCTGAAGTTTGGTGAACTATTTCCTGGTTTACCATATGGGATACTTTTTATCTCTATGTCCGTCAGTCCCTTGAAATTATTTTCAAATTTCGAGTGTTCATGGTCGACCCGTAGGTACTCCCATAGGTATGCCAAATTTTATCCAAATCAGACTAGTTGTTTAGGTGTAAGGGAGTACAAAACATACAAATGTTCGCTCTCTTATATTAGTGTGATTACAATAGCTAAAACTTGTAACAAACTTAAGTTATAACAGATAGATAATCATAGTCCACAGTTATGAGTACTTAGTAGTAGACGTATCTCATCAGTATGCCGATCAGGCGTGACTCCATTGAAACTGGACCCGGGAGACGCGGCGACACTTGATACTGTATCATTTGTATTGTAATAGAGTAGCTAGGTGTACATACGATAAGTATAGGTAGCTACTTGATGTCCTCGACCAAAGTACTTCCGGGGAACAGACCACACATGATGACATGACTACACCAGCACTTAAAGAAATGTCAGAGCTCCGGTAAAATTTGAAAGAGTTATGGGGCTGTGGAACGCAAAGGCTATTTTATTAAGATTTCTGTGCTAGTAACAGTTTGACACATCCTCTCGAGCCAGTCGGGGCTGAAGGTTGGAAATTTAGTCATTTACCACCTCAAAAAAGGTCTTAAGAATAAAATGCAGCCTTTGGCTGTATAGTTTATGGAAACGTACACGTAGTCTAGTAATTTTCACCCATATTTAAGCTTATTTCGACTGTTCGACATTAGGGTTTTCCAGAATAAAACCCCATTTAAGCATTGTGATGATTGATTGACCAACAAAATGTACAACTTTGTACTTAAATTACAATTTACGAACATGTTCATTACCATAGCTACAAAATATTACTGTGAATGTCAGATTGATACAATAGGGATGTGCCAGAACGCAAAGGGCCTACTAATCAACCCTTTGGCTTTGTGATCTGGGCTGTCAGACTTCTACTACTAAAAGTCTGACATTCCTTCCCTAACCACCCAGAGCCGGAGAAGTTTTTTGATTGTTTCCTACCCATAAAAAAAAGGGATTTACTACGCTACGTAGGTATCCTATCTTCTTAGATACTTCTGTCCATTAATATGTGATTGTTCTTTCAGGTAGCAAGATGTCGGACGCCAAGAAGAACTTGTTGCTATTCTTCGAGCGCCCCACGGAGCCATGCTTCATGCAAAAGGGAGAAGACAAGGCCGTCTTCGAAATCCCGGAGCATTACTATGTAAGTTTTATTAAGAAGGATATGCAATTTACGGCAATAGCTGACGGTTTTGATAAGGCAATGGAGGCATGGATGGTAAAGTTATCTCATGAGATATTGAGGGTATGTCTCTCTTAGAGAAACCTAGGTTTGATCAGGATGGAACATGACTTAAGAAAGTTTAACCGTTAGCTGATACAAAATATTTAATAAATTTTTGCCCAGCCACACTCTTCTTTAGAACTTTTTTCATCACTCAGTTACGGCGGTATTTCTCTATGCAGGTGTTACATAGCCGTTTTTACTTTCTAGTATTTTTTCATCTACTCGGGTATATACATATTATATTCTTTAAGGCTTTTAAAGTTTTGTCTCTGTCTACATTTAATTTTTCTTCCAGCCCGATAAATACAAGGCGGTAACCACCACAATCGCCAACCGGTTCGGTGACGATGCCGGCCGCACCATCCCGGTGCGCAACATCGCGCTTCCCAACCTGAACCTACCCATGGAGCTCCCCTACAACGAGCAGTTCTCTCTCTTCATCCCCAAGCACCGCACCATGGCTGGGAAACTCATCGACATCTTCATGAGTAAGTGATCATTTGCTTAACCGTCTCCGCAATCTATGCTGGCGTCCGTTATTAATCTCAATAACAGAATTTTGCATGGAACAACTGTCAGGTTGAGCAACCTAGTAACTGTATGAGTGAGGAACTCAATTTTAAAGTCACAGTCAAAGACTATAAAACTGTTGTTTTCCTCTAATTCTACGTGTCGTATTAATTGCCGCATACTGTGTATCTTTTATAGGCAACTAAGGCGCCTATCGTATCTAAATGAGCGTATTTCTCTAATAAGCGGTCCTTTCGTTTCAGACATGCGTGACGTAGAAGACTTGCAGTCCGTCTGCTCGTTCTGTCAGCTGAGGATCAACCCTTACATGTTCAACTACTGTCTCTCCGTCGCTATACTGCACAGGTAACATCCTCCCGAACCATCTTTCCTGACCAGACTGCAGAGCAAACACTTAACTGATCATTTTGACTGCCTTGGTCCTTTTGTAACCCTTTTGTAATCCTTCCAGGCCCGACACCAAAGGTATCAACATCCCGACCTTCGCGGAAACCTTCCCCGACAAGTTCATGGACCCCAAGGTCTTCCGTAAGGCTAGGGAAGTCAGCAACGTCGTTACTTCTGGAAACAGGGTAAGAAAAACAAGTCCAACATTAACTTAGATTATACCCACATGACAAGACTATATTCGACTTGATAGTTTTAGAATCTAGCGTCGGTTATTTAAAGTGTTTGTGTTTTATAATAACTAAATTCGGCCGATATTCTGACTCTCTCCTCTCTCCATAGCTGCCAGTAACAATCCCCGTAAACTACACCGCCAACGACACCGAGCCGGAACAGCGCGTAGCCTACTTCCGCGAGGACATCGGCATCAACCTCCACCACTGGCATTGGCATCTGGTGTACCCCTTCGACTCCGCAGACCGCAGCATTGTCAACAAGGACAGGCGCGGAGAGCTGTTCTACTACATGCACCAGCAGATCATCGCTAGGTAAGCCTGTTAATATTCTGGTTGGGTGGGCTTACTATGAAAATTGTCACTATAAAAATAATAATGATAAGGCGTTCCTCAAGGATCGATTTTGGGTCCATTTCTTTTTAATTTACATGGTTTGCCCAAATTACCAAATTACTACTAACATTATATTATTATTTTATGACACATAATTAATATTGATAGTCACCTAGTTTAATGTAACACATACACATAGTCATTTAGTTTCATGACTTCTTGTCTCTCACCAGGTACAACATGGAGCGTTTGTGCAACGGGCTGAACCGCGTGGCGCGCTACATGAACTTCCGCGAGCCCATCGCTGAGGGATACTTCCCCAAGCTCGACTCGCAGGTCGCCAGCAGAGCTTGGCCACCAAGGTAATCCTAAATACTAATCAGGAATTATATATTTAATATTTTTAAGTAAACTAGCTGACTTAGTAAATATTGTTCTACAAAAATGGGGTGTGGGAGTAGCATGGTAGAGCGGACAGACTGGGCGGGTAGGTGTAGGTACTGGAATCGAACCTGCGACACGCAGCGCAACAACTAATCGCTCAACCACTGCGCCAACGGTACTATTAATCTCAACATTATCATCTCGCCGTTAAACTTTTCACTGTCATTTTTAATAAGAAGGACTATATTCTGCAAATTCTAGGAAGCTGACTGAAAACCATAATGCTATATAATTCTAGGTTTGCCGACACAACCATCCGTGACCTGGACCGTCCGGTGGACCAGATCAGAGCTGACGTGTCTCAGCTGGAGACCTGGAGGGACCGCTTCATCCAGGCCATCGAGAGCCTGTCCATCACCTTGGTAAGAACCTTCTTTAGAGTTAGGCTTTCAATAAAAACGTCTTTCGGCCAATTGAGGGACAGCGTTGGTGAATATTCTTTTAGAAAATACCTACTCATTAGATTCGTATTTTAGATGGCCTAAAACTTAGCCCCGTTTGTTAACTGATTGCGTTTCGTACGAGAAGATTTTGAAAAATTCATTACACTTAGCGCCCTCTCGTGGTAAAGTTTTAAGGTACCCACTTTTAACTATGCCGCGAGATGGCGGTGAGTGACACATAGGTAAGTTTTAATATCGAGTCATTATAAACTTATTTTTTTCTGTAGAAGACAAAGTTTTTTGGGGTCATTTGTAGCTTATTTTTTGATGAAGACTGCAGTCTTTTGTGTAAACGAAAGGTGACTTTGTTTTTGTTTGTTTTGGTATTTATTTACTGAATGTGTAGAAGATTATGTGGCGTTAAAATCTCCATTTCCTTTCCCAGCCCAACGGTCGCCAGGTGCCAATCGACGAGGAGCGCGGCATCGACATGCTGGGCAACATGATGGAGTCGTCCATCATCAGCCCCAACCGCCAGTACTACGGCGACTTCCATAACATGGGACACGTCTTCATCTCCTACTCCCACGACCCTGACCATCGCCACTTGGTAAGAACAACACTTAAAACTTGCTTTAAGCACCGTAAAGTGGGGTATTTTTGGTCCATAAGGTAAATTAACCAATAGAAACACGGTTTCTCAGGCCTAAATTAACCCCACTTTACTCGGTAGTCATGAAGACTTTTTGGGAAAAGAAACTTTGTGCAACTCTGCGTTTGCCTCTCTTTCCTCTAAAGAGGGTGTAAAAGGAGAGGGAGCTACGTTCAATAAAGTGATTTACTAAAAACAAAATAAAATTAAAATGTTGAATTCAACGCCATCTAGTAAGAACATGGGCACACTTATGTGCCCGTTGGTTGTTCGAAGTGACAAGTTTTTAAAAGGCTCACGTTGTATAAGCCAATCTAACCTTTATTGTTGTATTAATTAAGGAACAATTCGGCGTGATGGGCGACTCGGCGACGGCCATGCGAGATCCGGTGTTCTACCGCTGGCACTCGTACATCGACGACCTCTTCGCACTCTACAAGTACAAGCTCAGCCCTTACACTGACGATAAGGTAATTATCAACGATATCTTTAGCGTCATCAAATTTAAAAAAATAAACTTTATTTCATACAAGATAAGGTTCAAATTCTATTGCAACACCCTTAACCTTTAACCTTTTTAATGCTCGCAGCTTTCTTGTTTGTTTCACATATACATTTCTAATACAACATTCATATGGAAAGTTTTTAGCTCAAAACAAATTTAGGAAAAACATTTGCGGACGATAACTGAAGGTACACCTACCTAGGTACCTACTAGGTGTAAAAGTAGATTGTGATGCAGGAATCTGTGATGTCAATGTGACTATGTAGTAGCTAGCTCGCTTGCTTCGTGATTCGTGTGTTGACGTCTAGATGTCGCTACTTGTACGATGGAGGAATAATTTCCCCTATGCCATAAATTGTGGTAATATTTTAATCCGTCTAGATTAAATATTTTATTACGAGTAGACCAACCGGCATGTCCTAGAACCAAAAAAAGTCGAAGACATGTGATATCCTCCAACCTGCACTGGGCCCGCGGTACAAAAAATGAAAGCATTTCTTTCAGATTTTTGTACCCAATTTGGTTTCCAACTTGGTTTGAGAGTTCTTAGACGAGAGAGTTTATGCTTGACCTTTTTTTCCTTTCCGATATTAGAGCTGTGATTTCTTCTTCCAGCTGGACTTTGCCGGCATCCGCGTGTCCAGCATCAGCCTGGAGGGCGCGGCGGGCTCCAACACCATCGGCACGTTCTGGGAGCTCAGCACCGTGGAGCTGGGCAGGGGCCTGGACTTCACGCCCAGAGGCTCCGTGCTCGCCAGGTTCACGCACCTGCAGCACCAGGAGTTCAACTATGTGTGAGTGGATTAACTTGGATTAAGGAGCTATATTTGTTTAAAAATTTGTGTGGGAGTTAGATGGTGTTCTGTAGTACAAACATACGTGGTTTGCAATAGAAGACGATAAATGTACAATAAGGGCAAAAACAAAATGATTTGGGTGAAAACAGCGCTAAGCTATACTTTTATGCATGAACAATCAGAATGCCTCCTTGACGTTTTTTTCTTCAAGGAGGATTTATTCTTTAACGATCCTGCTCAGTGGTCTCCTTCTGGATTATCATGGTCTCAAGTCTCAAAGAAGGAGGCAAGTTCCCTCCAGTTTTTTACCAGCCTAACCCTTTCTAGTACTGGCACAATTTGCCCATGGCAGTGATTCCCGCCACTATAGTGAAGGCACAGATTCAGTCATAAACCTTCGCGTCCACATCTGCCAGGATATCCAGTAGCAGTAAGCGTAGCAGCAGAGAAAACGCCCCAAACGTTATCCCCGTTCTATATTCTCGTGCGTTGTTGCAGGCTGTTGATTTTAATTTTTATTTCTGCTGTGTCGGACACTTTGACAGTTACTATCGGACAGGTGTCCCACAAGGGACCATGTAATATTCTGTACAATTACATTATAAATGTGTTTCTTCCACAGCATCGAAGTGAACAACACGTCCGGGCAGGGCGCGATGGGCACGGTGCGCATCTTCATGGCGCCCACCGTCAACGAGAACGGCGAGCCGCTCGCCTTCGACGAGCAGCGCCGCGCCATGGTCGAGCTCGACAAGTTCACCACCGGACGTGAGTAGATGAGCATAGAAACAGCATGCAACCCATCATTTGCCTGCTGCGGTCTTTCCGTCCGATTATAATTTGGGTATCTTCAAGACCACACAGTGAACCCACTAGTGAATAGGCTCTTAATAAACTAGTGCGCCTCACCATTAACGATTGCATCACTGCTTACAATCAGGTGGGATTGCAGTCAAGCACTAGTTTACGGTATATAAAAAAAATCCTTATTTTAAAAAATTATCAATTTATCTATAACTTAATAAGGATCTGATGCAGAATGTCCCATTCGCAACCATTCGTAAAACGTCCCATTTGCAGAATGCTCTGTTCGCACAATGCCCCATAAAGGAATAGCAGCAAAAAAAACAGCTGTTCCATACAAAGTGTTTTATACTGCTCGACCTTTTTTGCGATATGGCAGTAACTGTATGATTTGTGTTACAGTGAGACCTGGCAACAACACCATCCGTCACCGCAGTCTCGACTCCTCCGTCACCATCCCCTACGAGAGGACCTTCCGCGACCAGGTAAGATTACACCCACCTGGTGCATTAGAACTTGTTGCTGATTTCTTGGTTGAAGATCACCTGGCTTGATTTTATAATTATAATTTTATAAGCCCATTATAATTTTCGTGATTCCATTGCAACAAAAAGATGTTGCAATACTTGGTCCCTTTTCCTTGGTCGTGGAAAATTTACAATACCTTCCTAAACCCGAGCGGTCTCATGAGACCGCGCGAAACGTCATCGCAACATTTCGTCAATAAACAACCGGTCTCATGAGACCGCTCGCTCAGGCTCGCTCCCACTTCATTGTAGGCCATATTTTCGATACTTAGAGATTAATATTTTATTTCATGGTTTATTCAAAGCAACTATTGATGAGCTAACATTATCTCGTATTGCAGTCCGCGCGTCCGTCAGACCCGGGCACGCCGGAGGCAGCCGACTTCGACTTCTGCGGCTGCGGCTGGCCGCACCATATGCTGGTCGCCAAGGGCACGCCGCAGGGCTACCCCGTGGTGCTCTTCGCGATGGTCTCCAACTGGAATGAGGACAGGGTAAGCAGACACATATCCCAGTTAGTGATGGCCGATTCCGAGATGTTTCAATAATTAAAAGAATCGGAGTCTTTAAAATAAACCATCGAGATGATTCTCGATTGTTTCGAGTCAACGTACAGCCGAAACCTATAACCTATCTATCACATATCGGGGATAGAAAAACAAATGAAACAACAGAAAACATGATAATTTTTGTGTGGTATCATTTGTTTTACAATCTCTAGTATGCCAAAACTGGAGATCGATAGGTTATTGGTTTCGGCCAGTAATCGACAGCTAAGGTCTGTTTTTTTATCACTGAGACTTAATTGACACAGGCAAATGTCAAACTTACAATTGTTGAAGATTGGGCAAAGTGGAGGAAGTTCAGTCGGAAATGTCAAACTTACCAGATGAATGAATAATGATGCCAGTTTTTTTATGTTTTGACAAGTGTAACAACCCACGTGATGTCATTTTAGTCTCAGATTTTAAACAACAGACTTTAGTTTTTAATTATTGTACGAATCAGTCACTCTTACATGAGACTCTAATCCTTCGTGCAACAAATCGCGACCGAATGCGCCATGCTCCAGTCGCAATAACCATCGAGAACCATCGCGATGTTCGAACGATAGAAACAATTGAATAAAACCTCTCGCACATCGCTACTAGATGGCGTTGTATAAAAGCTGTGAAACATAAAATCATCTCTCTCACAGGTTGAGCAAGACCTGGTAGGCTCGTGCAACGACGCCGCCTCGTACTGCGGCATCCGCGACCGCAAGTACCCGGACCGCCGCGCCATGGGCTTCCCGTTCGACCGCCCCGCCCCGCACGCCAACACCCTCAGCGACTTCCTGCGCCCCAACATGGCCGTGCAGGAGTGCTCCATCCGCTTCACCGACACCACCAGGCCGCGCCAGCAGAGACGGTAGGTCTCACCACCTAGGGGGGATAGAGGGGGGTAACTGTAACTGCACGTCATCATCATCATCTGCCTAGCCTTTTCCCAACTATATTGGGGTCGGCTTGGCAGATGAAGGGAAGGGGGTAACTACACGTATAAAAACGAAGTGGATTGGAAAGAATATTCTATGGTGATCAATAGGCACTTACTTATTAGAAAGAAAACACGTTAATTTAGCATACCATGAATATGAAGTATGTCTTACAAAAAAATGTTATTCTTATTGTTCAAAAATGTGTAAGTTAGATTTGTATCGTTGCTGTGAATTGATAGAGAAAACATCTTGATTGATTGTTCATAGTTACTTACAAGAGAAAGATTTATTGTTACCCTCGTAACCCCCTCTCCTAATGTCTTAAAACCAGTAACAACATAAACAATACAATTTAATAGTTAAACCACAGGTCTTCGGCTCTTAAAGAAGTTAATAATCAGTTTGAGGTGTATTTAGGATACACACGGTAAACCAACATAGATGGCGCCACATACATGATTTTAGACTACGTAGACTTATTATTTTTACAAACTTAATTCTATTTACCTCACATTTTTCCTCTTAACTATAAGTTTACTTTATTTTCCTTCTATTATTTTTATAGTTTTAAGTTAGTAGTGCCATCTATGTGAAGTTTAACGTAAACTGTTGGGTGTGTAGGTCAAACGAGGCTTCCGACCTGTCTACTGCCTCTTCTGAGATTACGGAGAAGTCTGTCACTCCTGTTCCGAGGGCGGAGCCCCAGGCGAAGCCCTGTGGCTGCCCAGAGTACTCCCCCGAGGAGATAGCCGCTAAGATTAAGAAACCTTACTACTACACAAAGTGTGACCATCATAATAAGCACCATAACCTTTAGTAGCTCACTGCTAAGACAACGTTTGTGTTGAGAAACCTGTTTATTATAAACAAAGCCTAAACATGCATTACTTACTTACAAAGATTAAAAAATAGAACTCGACCAGAAAACACAAAAACAGCTCTTTACGTTGCAATTTTGTGTCTTGATGAAACATTTCAACACACTTGAAGTATTCTAGAAGTTGATAGAAAAAGAACCATCAATGAAAATACACACCTACCAAAATAGTCAGCCTTATAATGTTCCCACTGCTGAGACTCAGGCCTCCGCTCTAGAAGAGGCAATGGGCCGTAATCTAGCACGCGGGCCCAGTGTGGTCGCTAATATTAGATATCATTAAAAACAAATTAATTAATGACATGACTACTTAACGACAGTTAAAAATAAAAATATTTTTTCATTAATATACACATAACAGTAAAATACAGGAATATTAAATAAATTGCTATCGAAAGGTATGCTCTGAGTAATTTTAAAAATAATGACTGTTCCTTGTTATTCAAGAAATCTTGTAGTTCCAAGCAATATCTCAAAATTGGCATGCTCCAATGTAACTTATTGTGAAAGGAAATAACAAAGGAAATCTGGTCTTAGTTTGAGTCAATATAGCCATTAGTTTTCTTTCCTACGGAAAAATAAAATCAGGGAAATCTAAACTTATCATGAAGACTTTTCTTTGTTTGTATGTTACGATTTAACTTAAAAAGAACTTGACCGATTTCAAAAATTCTTTCACCATTAGAAAGCTAAATCTTTACTGAGTATCATAAGCTATTAGATTATTCTCTTCTTATATGCGGGCGAATCCGCTGGTAGGAGCTAGTATTAGTATAAAGAACAGTTTTGTTGTTACTGGACCGACCTCGGCTATTTCATAACGGATTCTGAGATTTTTATTAGTTTTTATTTTTATATAATTCTAGTTTTAAGTAAACGGGTCTGTAAATAAATTGATTAGTTTCTAATTTTATGTAAATATTGTAAATACTTGTGATTCTTGAGACTGAATAAATTAGCCTTTTACCAAAATTTATTTGTTTTATTATGTGTTTTTGTTCCTTTATATATGTTACTGTTATTGTGCTAGCCTGTTCTGTTCCACTTTTGGGCAAAGGCTTACACTTCTCACTCTTCTGCGAGCCTGTAATACATTCTCAAAAACTGCATTCTCCAAAAGGTTCAGTTGAAAACCAGCGTCTGGCAATTACTATGTTGTTGTCTAGCAATATTGCTGAACTGTTCTCCAAATTCCTTCTTTCAGTTCTAACGAAATCCGTCCAGCTCATTCCACCATCTCCTTCGTGATCTGCCGCGATGCCATCACACTTTGGCTCACAGTTTGTCGAGCATGCGGCAGATGTCCAACCCATGTGCTGCCCAGTCCCATTTGAATTGTACAACCTTTTGAGCTACATCAGATATCCTAGTTTACATATAGGTACACGGCATATAAATATACAATATGTAATTGGAATATCGAACCTAATTAGAAAATTAAGTTGTAAACATGATGCAAGCACTGAAATGTTGTGCAGCGTAGCAAATAATTTGGGAATCGACGCACTACAGTGGTAGAGCATTAGTATTAATTTACGCATGCACATACAAACACTAGTGAGTGACGCAATCAAAATTCAACAAGATTTTTTTTTATCCTAAATTATAACTTGGTTGTTTTAGGACCCAAAATTAAAATAACAGTAAATCGCTGAAATTATGAACATAGACAGGGATTTCTTTCAGGATATGCCTTATACTGCAGTAGAGGCTACTGTTGTAGATGCCCTTTTATGATATGACTGACCTTACCCGTCAGAATATAAAGTCTTAACGGCTGAGGAGTAACTAAGCAAGTTAGCTGTTTTCTGAATAGAGAAGGTGCCTATTTAGAGTTAAAGCCTAAACCGATCATTATGTAACTCCCGATTTCTGATATTTACACTACTTTAACCTGGACATCTGGTGGCTTTTTTTTATATACCATAAACTAGTGCTTGACTGCAATCCCACCTGAGGGTAAGCAGTGATGCAATCGTTGATTGTAAGGCGCACTAGTTCATTAAGAGCCTCGACTTTATAGTCGACTTTTGGCATTAACTCTTAACTGCGGAGCGTGATCGTGTGAGTTTAGGTACGATTCTTAGATTCTGCAAACAATAGGTTTCTATTACTTAATAGCATAAAGCAATCGGGGTTTAGTGACCCACCCAAGTTCATACAAGTTCAGGTTTTGACCTGAACTCTCTATGAACACTTGGGAGAGCCATCCCATCTCAAGATGAAGTTAACTATAACCGTTCAGATTCTGAAGTCTGTTAATTAATTATTTAATATCCTGTTAACTAAATGATAGGTCATTTATATTGCGAGTTCATAACATGTCGAGAGTTACAACTTGAAAAATCCCGTCATAAAAGATATTTAAAAAAAAAGTGGGAAATCATCCGATGACTTCTACCGCTCTAGGTGGGTGTTAGATTTGAACTGTCTAAAACCATACCTATGTTCTTTAAGTTGCCCTTTGCGTTCTAGGAACACTAGTTTCCTTCTAAGAAAACTCCCGCGGCTCTACCGAGCATCGGCTGTGCTGGTCTCCTATGATTTGCTGACAGTTCTTTCAGGCGCGCATAAGGACCAAGACAAAGTTAACGGCGGCGCGGTCTTGGTCCTTAATGGACGTTGGGACGACGAGCTTCCTGTTACTTGCGCCTACGGCAAACATCTGGTAACTGCTTCTACCATACAAAAAAAAAGCACCCAGGACACTACCTACTCAGCAGTCGCTTGTAATCACGAGATCATCGAGGCAGACATAACCTGAGTAAGCGGGCATTTGGGCCTTAAACTATTTCTTCTTGAGTACTATAAAATATTACGCAAGTTTACATAAGAAGACCCATTATTTTGATTTCAATGGCAAGGTCGTTTCATAGAGATGGTTACCGTGGCAACTGAAGACCACCATCGACCATCTCTGTCTGCTATTCCTTCCAGGAAGAAGTTCTTTCATGATCCACCTTAAAAAGAAGGTCCACTCCAACTTAAAACCAGTAACAAAAATATCTTAGCAATGCCAAAATCAATTAATATCAAATTAAATAGTCATCGACGTCGGTTGGACAGTTATCTGCTGATAATAATGCGTTGGTGGCTAATTAGACACTTTCTTTAAATTATTGGTGGTCCTCCGTTGGGGCACAGTTCCGGCAGACATGGCGAAGACTTCGCAGGTAAGTCAAACAGAAAAAAAGTGATAATTGTGAAACTAATTTCACAATTATTACTTTTTTCCTAAGAAAGTCTTCTGTTTTCAATACAAAGTATTCCTGTTTCGACATCAAGTTTTTCGGTACCAAAGCTATTCCGTTTTCAGCACCAATAGGTATTTTGGAGTGGTGCCTACTATTGTAAACAGGAATAGCTTTGGTGCCGAAAAACTTGGTGTCGAAACAGGAATACTTCTTCAATACGATAAGTGCGAGTGTGTTGTGTTTAAAAACTCTTTTTTTAAAGTTACTATTGGCCATGTTTTTTATTAAATGATTGTTGGGGAAGAGTTTCAGTTTTAGTTTTCAGGAACTATTTTATTTGAAAAGTGTTAAAATAGGAAAAGTTACAGTACTAATATGTAAAGAGTGATACTCTAAATTATGATGACTTCGGAACTGGAAGTGTCTGACCAATTTTAACACCTTAGCAGTTTCAAGCAACAGTGTTACATTTTCAATCTATTATAACTTCTGCCATTCAAAAAATATGTGCACGATAATTGATTATAAATTACTTATTTGTTGATTAGGTAATTAAGAACTATTTATTGAACACATTTCTTGAATAGCAGAAGTTAAGATAGACTGAAAATGTGACAAGTATATGTCTTATTGTTCGTGGTTGCTAATGTGTGTACTGTGGCTCTACTGTTTGCTAATGCTAAATTAATTGTAGATTTTTTCTAGTCATAGATGAATAATTACTGTTTTGTCAGCCATATAGTTATTGTACAGATGAATGCAACTGCACGTACGATTAAATAATTCCTTATTCATCCACGAGAGGACGGAGGGGCCTATTAATAACTAATATCACTTGCTATTCTTTATTCATGCTCCAATTAGTCTATGTCTCTATTGGAATTTCATTACTTTAAAATTGTTTGAACAAATGTATATACTGGGTTTCACCTAATTTATATCTAACATTTATTTAATATGTAAAGTCTGTTTTTTGATCCCTGAGACTAAATTGACGTAGGCAAATGTCAAACTTACAATAATAATGATGCCAGTTCTTTTGTGTTGTGACAACTCACGTTATGTCATTTTAGTCTCAGAGATTAAAAAACAGACTGTCAAATGGAACAAGCTATGTACACCTATAATTAACATATATGCACAGAATCTTGGGCTCAAGTTTGCTAGGTATTAGAATTGTATCTTAATTGTCGACTATTGGCTTCATAATCGTTCAGTTTTGACAGTTAGGTTGTACAGAACTTGTCAAGTTCTGTACAACCTAACTGTCAAAATCTACAATTCTGAAGCCAATGATTGACATTATCTACAGATAAATGTCTAATAGCAGACTTGAGGCCCTGATTCTATACAATTACCAGAATTTTAAATGTTACAAAAAAAAAATAGGCTCCTTAGGTGTGTGTGACCACACCTAAGAAGTTATTTTTTTTTTGTTTAAGTTTGTATATCTACCCGTTGCCAAGAAAATAAAAATAACTAAAGAATTCATTGGCAATACTTTACAAAGTTCATCCTCGTAGCGTTAGATCTAAGCATATATATTTCATCGCAGCGACCTTACAACATGGAGGTTCATATAAAATGGATGAGGAGATTCGCCCGCGGATTTTGCGGTGAAATTCACGATATTTTGTGCTACAGATAACCTTATTTCAAACTATTTTAGTGGAGGATTCAAGATAACTTTTATGATCTTGTTATATTATACCTAGTAATACTTTTACATGTACTATCGTCATCATTTTATATTACTTTTATCCTGAGTCTAAATTGCTTGCTGAAAATAACTGAAAGATCCAATTTTTTTGGTTAGATTTAACGTAGTCTTCTTTTCTTTAGATCTTTTGAAGGATTTTTGTGTTCGTTAGTTGTAACTAACATTTGAGTAGACGAAGGTAGACGATTGTTTTTATCGAGAATTCTACTATTAGGAATCTGTCTGTTAATTAAACTAAACTAATTGATTAACAACAACTACCTGCTAATTAATTATAGTTGATAACTCGTTTTTCATTAGTATTGAGAATATTTAGTCGTTTGACTAAAAAAAGGCTTACAGAAGCAATGTCGTAATTGGCTTATTTCTATTTTGAAAGTTTGTAACCACTATTGACCATTGCTATTGTAACTTTCAGATTCTGCTCCTGCTGCTGCTGGCAGTAGCGGTCCAGTCGTACGGCGGCCGTCGCCTCTTCCGTGGTAGGTCTCACGGCCGCTTCCGTAACCCTTACGACTACTATCACCACCGCAGACACAGCGGCGAACGCCCCCACGCTCACCCCAGCAAACATCACCAAACAAACCCACATTATCCCGGTGACCAACCAGATTCATCACATATCGCAAGACACCCAACAGTGCCTGATAGCAATCACGTTGATGATGTAGAATTAACTACAGCAGCCGACCCACCTGTGAGTGACCCATCATCTGTTGATAACTCAAATCCAGATGGTGATGATTCAGTTCCTAATTCGGATGTGGATGAAACAGGATCTGATAAATATGGTAAACCAGATGATGTCGGTAATCTAATAGAGAATGGAGAGTCCCCAGGTTCTGTGAACTCGGATAAGCCAGATGGTGATACTAATGACGATGACAAAACGGATGTTGAAGAGCCTAATAATACCAGTGATAATAACAAAGTGGATGAGCCGTCATCAGAGGAAAATCCTAATAATACTATAGATGTAAATGGAACATCACCAGGCGGAGATGAAGATAACGCTAATCCTGATGACTCAGGTAACAGCTCAAATGGTAATTTAGACGGTAATTTAAATGAAAACCTGCCAAATATTCCAGACAAACCGCAAGACTCTCTAGAAGTAAATGGGTTAGAACCTGGTGATAATGAAGGGTCCTCGTCAAATGAGTCGGCGAATGGGGAAAATGGTTATTTAAATAATGATAACAATTTACCCGAAGATAACAATAAACCGGGCAACGATAACAATAATATTGACAACGGTGATGAATTACAACCAAACGGAAATGATGGTGATATCAAAGTTAATGGTTTATCACCGGGAGAAGATAGTCACGAGCCCAAAGACAGTGATGAAGATAACTCGGGTCATAGTTCTGTAGACTTTAACGGGTTGTCCCCGGGTGGTGATAATAGTGAAAGTGACGATAGCAATATTAACATAAATGGCTTGTCACCAGGTGGGGACGACGCCACCGGCCCCGGCATCCTTGGAGGCCTTGCAAACGATGTCTTAGGTAAGCCAAATGATAATAATATAGTCGCACATGGGCTCAAACCTACACCACCATACCATCCGAACCATATCCATCAAAATCATGCCATCAATAACACTAATATCAGCGATAATAATGATGGATTCCTCTCAGGTCATGGATCAATTGGAGCACACGTTGGCTTACCGGACTTATCAGGTCATGGATCGATCGGCGGGAATGTCGGCTTACCGGGCATAGGATCGATCGGAGCGCACGTTGGCTTACCGGACTTATCAGGTCACGATTCGATTGGCGGGAATGTTGGCTTACCGGGCATAGGATCGATCGGAGCACACATTGGCTTACCGGACTTATCAGGTCATGGATCGATCGGAGGGCACGTTGGCTTACCGGGCATAGGATCGATCGGAGCACACGTTGGCTTACCGGACTTATCAGGTCACGGATCGATTGGAGGGAATGTTGGCTTACCGGGCATAGGATCGATCGGAGCGCACGTTGGCTTACCGGACTTATCAGGTCACGGATCAATTGGCGGGAATGTTGGCTTACCGGGCATAGGATCCATCGGAGCGCACGTTGGCTTACCAGACATAGGATCGATCGGAGCGCACGTTGGCTTACCGGACATATCAGGTCACGTTGACTTACCGAACATATCAGGTCACGATGACCTAGGTGGACTGCTTCCCAAGCCTTCAGAACATTTAATTGATCACGGGGGCCTAATGCCCGAAGATAAACCGAATCTATCGGAAAATAGTGATTCTCCTTCAATACAGCCTGAACAGCCACAGCCAGTCGATGGTAATGGAGATCATCTAGATACTGATCAGCCGCAAACTCATCCCATTTCTCCTGGCAATGATATTTTACCTAATCCTGGAGATTTTATTCCACAACCACTGCCGGATGTACATGGAAGACCTGACGATATTCCATCGGTCGAAATACCTGATCTAGAAGACAACAATGAAGGGAAGAAGAACAACTCAAACATGATACCAGTTCTGCTGCCAGGAGGCGGCCATATCTTGATACATGCTGGTGTTCTGGGTAACGTACCTTCCTATATTATCGTGAAGATAAACGGCCAGCCGACGCTCATACAGAATCCGGCCAGTGTTGGAGTTGGAGGAGGAAATTCTGGTTCTTTAAGTCTCAGTAACCTTATTCTTGGAAACAATGTACCGTCAGTCGGCGGTATTCAGCTGCCCAACTGGATTAACTTGGCAGGACTTGGCGGTAATGGTGGTGTCAGCATTGGTAGCGGCAACATTGGCCTTTTGCCGAATACACAACCTATTTGGATTAGTTCTCAGCTGCCCAACTTAGGAGGTGGTGCAAGTCCTATTATTATCCCGAGCAGCGAACCTGTACAACCGGTGGCGGTTCCAATTCCTGTCCCAAGGCCCTTGCCACCTCCACAACCCCTTTATCCAACCCCTCAGCCAATCCCAATACCTGAACCGGTAGATCCAGGTTATAACATTAACACCTATCCTGGTTTCCCTTGGCCATCTAACTGGAACCCGACCAATCCGAACGTGAATGTTAACGTCACACATTCATTGCCACCACCCCAAGGATCCAATGTAGACTGGAAGAGCATAATTGATCTTTTGGCTAATATTGATTCTCGTCTTCCTAAACCACAGCCACCGCGGCCCATCGTACCTCCTCCACAGCCAAGCTACCCCATGTATCCACAGTATCCCCCATACATTTATCCACCTCCATACCCTTACCCGCTTTACCCTTACCCTCCCAACTATATTTACCCTAAGCCTCCTGGTCCTGGAAAGAATGTTCCGAATAATGGTGAGAATATCTCAGGCGATAAAGATCCTATTCCCCGCCCACCTCCCCAAGAGCCACATGTTGTACCACCCCCAGAGCAGCCACATATTATACCACCCCTAGAAGAGCCCCATGTTGTACCACCCCCAGAGGAGCCCCGTCCCTTACCACTCCCAGAAGAGATCCATCCTGTAGCACCCCCAGAGGAGCCCCATGTTGTACCACCCCCAGAGGAACCCTATGTTGTACCACCCACTGAAGAGCCCCTTCCTGTACCACCCACTGAAGAGCCCCTTCTTGTACCGTCCCCAGAGGAGCCCTTTGTTGTATCGCCCCCAGAGAAGCCCCATGTTGTACCACCCCCAGAGGAGCCCCATGTTGTAACACCCACAGAGGAGCCCCGTCCTGTACCAGTACCAGAGGAGCCCAATGTTGTACCACCCACAGAAGAGCCACGTCCTATACCACCCCCAGAGGAGCCCCATATTGTAGCACCCCCAGAGGAGCCCCATGTTGTACCACCCACTGAAGAGCCCCTTCTTGTACCACTCCCAGAGAAGCCCCTTGTTGTACCACCCCCAGAGGAGCCCCTTCTTGTACCACCCCCAGAGGAGCCCCACGTTGTACCGCCCCCAGAGGAGCCCCTTGTACCACCACCAGAGGAGACCCATGTTGTACCGCCCCCAGAAGAGCCCCATGTTCTACCACCCCCAGAGGAGCCACATGTTCTACCACCCCCAGAAGAGCCCCATGTGGTACAACCCCCAGAGGAGCCTCATGTTCTACCACCCCCTGAGGAGCCCTATGTAGTACCGCCCCCAGAGGAGCCCCGTCCAGCACCACTCCCAGAAGTAATCTATCCTTTACCACCCTCAGTGGAACCCCGTCCTACACTACTGCCAGAAGGACGTCGTCCAGAACCAATTCCAGAAGAACACCCTAAACCAGGCCAAGACGTTGACGTGGACCCACACAAAGATACCCCATCCCTTCACCCTAAACCTCACCCTGATCACCACCACCACGACAAGCCAACCATAAACCTACCAAATATTCACATCACACTCCCCGAACTGAACCACAATGGAAAGCAGAAGCCTGGCCATCCAGGTCTTGACAATGGCCTCATTGACATCCTCAACGTTCTCCTCAAGTTCCCCGACAGAAACCCTCATCAGCCCAAGAACACTGGATCCCTCATCAAGTTATTGCTCAGTATTTTGAAGCCTGGAGACAAGCAGCATTCGACGCCAAACCAAGAGCTTAATGGCCAACCAGATTTTGGAGCACTTAGCCATCTTCTACTGCACCTGCTTGATGGTCGTAACGAACCAAACCTGAATGTGTTGGTCGAACCTGGCATGGACGAAGGTACACGGGCTAACCTGCTCCTGCTTCTGCAACTTTTGTCCAATAATCTAGGAGGCAACTCTTACCCCATGGGATACTACCAGCCAGAGAATCCCTTGCTATATTTCTTGGGGCATTTCCCTTGTGATCATCCAAATCTTCCGGCGATATCTGGGATGCAGTCGAATTCATCGAACCTTTGGCAGCTGTTAGCCAACATGTATGGACACGACTATGATGAAGAGTTCAGGCTGGAGAGGTCAGCAGAACAGAGTGATGCTGATGATAAGTCAGCTGGAGAAACGGAGAATGCTGAAGCAAATTAGAAGAATTTATTTAAGTAGAGTTTTCAATGAGACGAAGAAAAGATGAAAAATTATTGTTTTGTACATATAGAAGGAGCTAAAAAGAGTAGTGCAATATGTCAATATCACTATAAAAAGCAGAAAAAATATTTTTTGAAACAATTTGTTGTTCATTTTCAATAACTGTAATGTAACACGAACTAATTGATTTAATAAATTTATACAAAAACACATTTACAAAATTTCTAGAATAATTCCAAATGTTTAGTCAGTTAATGAAAAGCCGTAAATATCACAGAACATATAATCAACTGTTCTGTGGTAAATATAGTGAAAAATTTTGACCTACATAAAACTCGTTTTTTATTCTAATTTGTTAAAAAATAAAATTACAGCACAACCACATTGGGGCGTTGTACGAGTATTTACGCCACTAATGGCTTTTGAAGTGCAATTTAATAATTAGTTATTTTAAGTGAACTTGAAAAATAAATCACCGTCAGGAGGGATCGTGGTCAAGCACTAGTTTATATCTACCAATTAAAAAAAACGTGCATTACCGATCATGCATTACCCGTTGCTGCATAGGTCCGAGAGAAAAGAGTCTTGGCAATGTTAACTGAACCGCATAGTGTCATTGTCGTTGGTGTTTAAGGCCTGCTATCCACGGACGGATGACGAATACACGTCTATGAAGGTATGTCATAGACGCATATTCGTCATTTTACGCTTGGTGTACGCCTGCGTAAAGAAGTATGTTGGTACGACGTTGCATCTTTTTGTATTTAAGCTTGGAGGACTGTAGGCCTTGACTTAACACTCAAGCAGGCAAGTTTGACAGGTCAGGCGTTAAAATGTGATTGGATGCACCTCTACAAGCCCCTACTCTAAAAGCTATACCCGAACAAGTGTCACATTATAGGTATTTTTTTAGCGCTAAAAGTTTTCTAAGAGAGTAGAGTACACGTAGCAGCAGTTAGCTTGGTATCTACTTAGATAAAGTACCGGTACTTACGCGCAAGTGCAGCACTACTTAGGTCGTTCAGGTTAGGGATGTAAGGGACACATACAAAAAAGACTGATAAAAAATATTTCAATGAAAAACAAAATATGGTAATCAAAATTTTAGCAGCGGAAAACTATATTTAGCAGCAGGAAATTTTTCACCGCCGTTTCTACTTTGCTCCGAACAATGTCCTGTATCTGAACACGGCGTAAAAAGTCACCGCCGCTGGTCGCCCCGCAAAGACACGGCGCTGCTCCGCCCAAGCGGAGCATACCTTCACTGTTGATCTTCGAGGTTAAACAACGGTTGCCAAAATCGAACCGCGAATGGGCTTTATCCGTTACATATCGAGACTCGTCCGTGTCTCGAAAAGCACGTTAAGTGGTGGTGTGGCCATTCGAAGACCTTTGGTAGTCGGGGTTATTAGGCGCCAGAAAATCTATCACAAATGCACTCTTTTGGTATCATGTTAGTCACGATTGTCAAATCTAGTACTCACACGCAGCGGATGAAAGAGTGTACTCAACTGCACAGCTAGGCTAGGCAAATTTTTTTAACTCCGCTAAAAAACAATGCAGAGTTACGATTTCATGCAGAAGTTCCGCATTTGTGGAGTCGGAGGCGTTGTTCTGCTACAGCCTTAGTCCAGGTATAGACTAGATCGTGAAGTGCTATGAGAATAAAGTGCAGCGTCGAGTGATCATGTTACGGGCTACGGCACGTTGAGGGTGCTTGCCTTAGGAGCCCGGTTCTTGTAGCGACATCTATTGGTAGCTGGTGCTAAACTGGGATGGGAGATTTTAATTGGTAATTGGTTAGAAAAATGATAAGGGTAGAAAAGAAGTAGGAATTATTGAAGTGATGATTAATAAAGAGGAAGAAAAGGACATGCTACGTCGACCCTACAGAAATCAGGACAACGAACGGCAGTATTTTTGATAACAATGATTTATTACCATCGGCTGTCTATATGTGTTGTCCAGTCTATCCTAGAATATTTTTAACCAGAAACATATCAGCAGGCTGAGGCTGACTTTGTAAAGTTATTATCCAAGCCTGTACTCTCTCTCTCTCTGCACATAAAACACTAATAGATATGAGGCCTATATTTAGTCCGGAGAGAAATGTGGTAAAATGAGACTTCTATCTACACGGGCCTTTCACCAGGAGATGCGTCGATTTCGTCATTCAGTGGTTGCAAGTATATTCCATAGCATAAGGTTAGAGTTACGATGCCAAATTCAGGCAATATTTATTATTAAATTTAAGATGGATAGTTATTCAGTAAAAACACGGACATCGGATTTGTGCCCATACGAATAAAACAGAGGACCCCACAAACACGTGCAACTAGGTAACGATTGCAGTACGACCAAAATATAAATACAACGGCATGTAATTGCAGCAGAATTTAGGAAAATTTTACCAAAACGCGTTTTAGTATCGTTTTATATTGTTGCGTTTTATGGACCCTTCTATGTGAGAAAAGCTTATGGTCATCCTCCAACTACGAATAAACTTTTTTCGTAGCTGGCTCGATCGATGTTGCATTATGTATATAGGAATCCGTACGTATAGGTATGTATAATGCAACATCGAACGTTGTTTAGTGGTCTCTGGAGTGTTAACCGAGCGCCACCATGCGGCCGAATAGCAAACGGCCGATTATGAAAATTGCGATTAGGATTGACGATTTTTTACTTTTAAAAATTAAATGGCACATTGAAATCGGGCCAAAGGACCAGAAAAAAAATTAGACTAATTATTATAACCACGGCCAGTCTTCGTTCAGACTCAGAATCAAAATATTGATTTGTAAAACATATCAAGGTATTTACGAGTACTTATAGGTTAAAGATTTAATATTATTCAACTCCAGGAACATCTGCCAAAATAGGTAGCTTTTTGTTCTAAAACTAGACAAGAAGTATTTTAAGATTTTAAAATTTCCTTTTTTAAATAGCTAAAATTAATTTAGTAGCCGATTCTGAACATCCTTATCTTATATTTCTGCATGTACATTTATAAGGTTACATGATTTGAATTGCGATGGAAAATCTGAAAAAATAATACTTTATTTTGATCATTCTCTAAATCCTAGATAAAACAAGATATGGTTTCATGGCGATTTGACTCCCAAATACAAATCCAGTTAACCCGCAACTACTTTAGTAAAGAAAAGGTAACGTTGAGAAGTAAATCCTCTTGAAACCAATCCGATACATAAAACATTACATATAGGTATGTATAAATGATAAAGGAATTGAGGTGAGCAAGGTAAGCAACATCTATTGGATAGTTTAAAGAGTTACCGTGGCCCTGGAACGCAAAAGGCTGCTGAAGGATCACAGGTGGGTTTTAGTCCGTAAAAGTCTGACCCTATTATTTATCTACTTGATAATGTCCCATTAAAAAAGGGCTAGAAATATCTAAAGTGAGGTGTATAATGGAATAGAATAATATTTTGCAAGTATGGGTAGTAGATAATAATATGTAGTTATTCCCAGTAGCTATGTCCCACCAAATAACGTTAACTTCTTCTTTTTTGCACATTTACAGCTGTTAGAAAAAATAGTGTTATTCTAGATTTAAGCGGTATTTTAATTGGCATTGGCAGTGGATGCTTGTGACAGCAAAATGGTTCTCATGTACCAAGCCACGTACGGTACGTATACCAATCACTTTTCCTCTCGGTACCGAAGTCGCTGAATCGCTATAAATTTGCATCGCCTAGCTTGTACGTCATGTGAGTGTTACCCTCGGGAAATCAGCGGGCAAACGGCCGGGCAGGCCTCTGGGCAGGCCTTTGGGCAGGCCGGTGGGCATGCCTGACGCGTCGGCAGGTCGCACCGTCACCACGCGAATATGAATAAATAATTAATGTCTATTTACATTGTACAAGAGAATTTGGGATCAAGCCCTGTTTGTCGAGGTGTGTTTGTCCGCTCGACCGGTTTATTCCTGTGTAAACCGGTAAATACCGGTTTTTGTGAGCTTTGTTTAAGGTGGGGATTGTTTGGAGATGGTACCTAAATCGTGGCAACTTGACCATATTTCATGACAAAAAACGAATTATTTTTTTTACCATAAGACGCATAGAAACTGAAACTATTTGTTGATAATTATAATACATTTGGCTCACTTTATCCTAATCGTCATTCTATAAAAACACTTATTTGAACCTGTAGAAAAGAATTAACAACATGGGTAAACATGACAAATTTTTGGCAACATTACCTACACACCATATTCATCATGTATTGCATATTAAAGGGTAGTTGAGGTAAAGGTGGCCTAAATTACGATTACTATTTCTAAAAATGAAAAGAATATGAGGAAATCAGTAAAGATAACGGCAACACAGGCAGTAGGTAAAGTTGCCTTGGGGTTCATTGTAATCTACATACAAATAATTTGTAACGCTCAGGGTTGTCAAAAAACAAAGTGTTTCTATGAAATATATATTTTATAAAATTTAATTAATCTAAAGGTAAAAAACAGCACAAGTCCGACTTTTCTACGGTTTCGTTTTATGGGGGCCATTTTGTCTCTGAAACAAAAGGTATTAAATAAAACTAAAGCTCACATGCGCGCAAACCCAATATAACTTATCATCTAGGATATTCACTATTATGCTGTGACATTTAGGTATTTGAAAATAGTTACATACAAACAAGAAATACTCATGCTTGATTTAGTGCCAACCCTAGCTGCCGGTAAAGTTGCCACAAAGCAGTTAGTGGTAACTTTACCTAACTTCAACCAACATTACCAAAGCAGTTTTTTTCAATAAATTAAAGAAAATGCAATTGCTGACATTATAATAGTAATCCCAACCGTAATACACATACAATATTAAAATTTCACTTACCTGTGACAAATAGTTAGGGCTCTGTGAGCACAATTTTGCAACAATTCACTCCTAGCATGTTTTCACACAGTACACTGTAACAGTTATTACTGACATAACAGCAATTTTGCCTGTACGCAAAATATGATAATTGTTGCCTTTTAATGTCTAAAAAATACTACTATTACAAAATAGATTTCTAGTAGGCAGATTTTTGAGATAAATGAGTTTATACCGAATACCTATAGTATGGTAATGTTACTAAGGGTTCGGTAAAGTTGCCACATTTTACCGGTACTTTAATTATGATGCTGTTTGTTCTTGATTACTTACGAGTAAATAATTAATTAATTGTGTATTTTTTTTCTTTGTTTATACCCGACAGCGGCAGAATGTGTCTTTTTGTATTTGATTTACTGACGTAACCCTAAAAGGCCTATTACACCACTCGATTTTACGAACGGTCTTAGTCTACGTCGCGTAGTGTAATTGTAGCGTAAGGCGGTCTTACTACTCGGTGGACTCAACGACGGTCTACGTAGACCAGTTTTAAAAACAAGTGTTGTATTAGGCCTTTAGGAACTGGGAATCCCTATCAGAATCTATGTCTCCCGATAATTAACCTCCCCGACCGAATTCGATCATGGTGCCCAATCTCAACAGACAGCCAAGTATGCAGGATATATTATAGTGCACAAGTGTGTTCGCAAACACAGGTGGCACCCCTCGATCCTTTACTCTCATAGGCCGATGGGATGGCAATCCGACACGACCGGAGAGAGATCAGGCGCAGGACCAACGGCTTTGCTTTGGGGCACGGGGGTATCACACCGGCAACTTCCAAACTCCGGGCAGCTACAGAGTAATTCCTAATGGAAAAACCCAATAGCACATTTTGCCCGACCAGAGAATCGAACCCAGGACCCCATGCTCATCAGACCACTAAACCAACGAGGCAGTAAAAAAGTTAAGTCTCCCGATAGCTATAACTTGGAAACGGGATCCAAAACAGTTGTATCGTATCTCCTGGACTTGTTGTGTTTAATTGACACAGCTAAGCCCAGCAGCTGTATCGGGTGGTCGCCACTGTTGATATTGACTTTCAAGAGGAGCTGCGGTTGGGAATAGTGGCCATGGCTGACCCAATAAATTAATAATAAATCTTGCATGAGGTTTCCTCTATGCAAGTTTGGTAAAGATTTGGCAACGGCTATGCTCGAAATTTCCTCCTGTGACCACAACAGGAACGCTACGAGAAGCATCTCGGGAACGTTTGGAGGTATCGCGTTGAAATTAAAATCATATATTACCTTGAAGCCGTGCAAAAATCAAACTTCTAAGTCAATGAAAAAAAAAGATACGGCTGTGTATTTCGATACTCTCTATGATCAACAACGCACGTGCAATGCAATACATGTGAATTGTTGATCGAAGCTCTCAAAGGAATCAGCGTTCAAAGAGTATTTTCTGTTGTCCTAGAATCACAAAACAAGGTCTCATAGCACAAGTAGGTATAGGAGAAAATCATAAAAAAGCAAATCGGTTCGAAAATATCTTCGAAACTCGAATCGGGAATTCAACTGTTTTCATTGAGGGTTATGCGGGAGTCCGAATCGCACTTGCGCGAGTTTTTTTATTATTATTGATAGTCTCGCTTTTGACCACTATCTTACATGATGGTAAGCAATGATGTGGCTGACGATGGAGTACGCTTACTTAGAATTAAACTGGTTCACTCTTAACTAAACTTGACTTAAAGGCCCCTAGGTTGTAGCTATCAGAAAATACGGATTCCGGCAGGGAATTCCACTCCTTAGCTGTACGCACGATACAATGTCCACCATGTACCGATGGCGCAACGCCGTTCGTCTAGTACTCCGACGACGCGACGGAACGTACTTGGTAAAATTAAATTGTGCAATTTCAACACAAACTCCCCGAAATGTAAACGACAAAACCCAGGTATTTCGTCACCTAAAACCCGTCATTTAGTTAAACTATCTATTATACTCGACGCACTAACATGCGGTTCATTAATTTCTAATTAAAGCAACATTATATCGGCTCGTCCATTACCGCGGGTTTTCCATTCTGTATCGTTTAAATTATCCACTCAATGATTAAACAATCATTTGGTGGTTCGACATGGCGGCTATCATACAGGTTCGTTATTAATTTCGTTAATATTTTATAGGCTTTTGTTGTGTGATACTAAAATAATAATTATTTATTGTTTATCAGAGGATAAAGCTCATTTATAGTCTACGCTATAATATAATAGCAATATTCGTAGTACAACAATATCGCTGGCCATACATTTATTTAGAACACGTTCATACTTTGCTATACGTACACGTAGTCTGAAATGAGCTTATGTCTGTTGTTTTGTGTATCGTCATTATCATCTCAGCCGAAAGACGTCTACTGCTGGACATAGGCCTTCCTCAAGTGTCGCCACAGCGACAGTGTTTTGTGTGTGATATAATCAAATTATGTGAAAGTTTTGGGAGCCGACTCACCTACGACCGTAGGAGAATACCCATAGCTGATCCCTTGGCGTAGTCCCCGAGTAGTGTTAATCGGGTGACACTAACTGGTGATAGATTTCGACCGATGATAAGTCATCGACCACTCACTGAGCAAGGCCGTACTGCCAATCGGCCTAGCTGTATTCCAGCATGATGCTCAGTGTTGTCAACCCAGAGGGTTTAGGTCGAGATGTCTGTTCCAATGCGGGTATTCTAACCTGATTCCCGCTGATATAGTCGGATTGTATCTCTGTAAGATATTGCTGTGCCCGACAGAGTCCATGTGCACTTTTAAACTATTACTTTTAAGATCTTATAAAACACATGTGTTAATGCAACAAAGTATTTGAATTTGAATTGTGAGACTAGCCGTTGATGGTATGAGGATCGGAGGTGGTGCGTCACTGGTCGACATCAGGTAGATAGGGACTAGTACATGTTTCTAGACTCCTGTGGTACAATTTTTCGACTGCTACACGGTTTATAAATAGAGTTTTGTTGCATTAGAGTTTAATATAGGGACAAGTTATCTAATTCGAGATACTTTAATTACTAAGGAAAAAAAGCCCATTTATGCAATACCAGCCGTATTTTTACATTCTGTTTTTCATCAGTAATACTTTCTACGTTTATACAGTATTTAAGTCGTCGTGTGCGTATTTTAAATACATAATAACTAGTCAATCATTTATCACAAATATTATTTTTGTAACAACTTTAATTCACTCACGAGTATTAATATCGTCATCATCTCTATTACGTACGTCTCCACACAGTTTGTTTTCCACAAGTTGTGTAAAACAGAATTACGTATTTTTACAAATAAAATTGCATTAACGTCCGCCCTCTGGGAGTTAATGGGACCGGCACGTGTAACAGCCTTACACATATAGCCTTATACATACGTACTTCATTTATACGTTTGGTTTCAGGTTCTGCTGCCGCTGATAGCACTGGCTCTAGCAGACGCTCACAATCTTCCACACATACCATTCTTCGATAACATCCCAGGGCTTCATCACCAACCCCGGCCTACTGCAAACGGTCCTGGAGAAAGCCAAGTACCTCACAATGCAGCTTACAACGGAGGTTATAACACATGGTTCCATCATTTCGGTAATCCAGATTCTCACCAATTTTCTTCCGAAAGCCATGAATTTGATAAATCTTTTGAAGATTTTGACCCATACTTTCATGGAAATCCATTTTTCCAAGGCAACGGTTGGAGCCAATTGCCAGGAATAAATAATGTTTTTAATCTGCCTAACCCGGGGCATAATGCTCACAAACATCAATCGTCACATAAACAAAACTCACAAGAAAAGCCAAACCAAGTTCATGATGAAGGTGCAAATAGCCCGACAACCGAAGAAAATCCTAAAGAGATACAACCAGTTGGCAAGCCGCCAACAGAACAGGACAAGACTCCGAAATTAAACGAAGCTAATAAACTTGAGGAACCACATAAATTTGACGAAGCTAAAATTATAGATGTGAAAAATAATAGCGATTTGTTGCCGCCAAAAACAAATCCGATCAAGAAAGAAGATGACAAAGGAGATAAAGATGGTAAGCAAGTAGATATGGATAAAAAGAAGGACTTCTTACTTGTTGGACAAGGTAGTAATGCAAACACAGTATATCTTTTACATGAAAACAACCCTAATCCGAACATAGTTGTGGCACCTACTGCCAATCAGCCTGGCAACAATATCATTTATGTTCCTTACAATCCTGGACAGAGCAACAACCAAGTTTATCAAGTAGTTAATGGACAACCAAACATTCAAATGACTCCTGATAAGTTAGGTGTGTCAAATGGCTACATATCGAACCCGGGACAATCTAATGTAAATTTGAATGCAGGTACTCAAAACCCTGGCTATGTTACGATCTACTCCAACGGACAGTTGATACAGATTCCTGGTGTGGTAGTAAATTCTGTACCAAATAATACACCTTTACAGAATGGGAACCAAGTACAAGCACCAAGTTATGTTATTGCCAATGCAAACCCCAGTAGCACGCAAGCTGTACCGGCTATTCAAAACCCAGGCTCTAACATTATTTATGCTGCTATTCCAAACCAACCATCTAATGGTCCAACTTACATCCAAATTCCTAATTGTATGAATGTCATGTCAAACGATTGTAATTCTGGTGCATTTGTACAAGGTCCAGTGCAAGGACTTAATACTGGTATGCCGAATAATGGTTTACCGAATAATGTGGTTATTTATCAGGCAAATCCCAATACGGTTAGTTCAAATGGCTACGTTCAGCCAAATATGGCAGCAAATCAAGTTCAAGGAGCCATAACAGTAGCTATTCCAAATAATCAAAATGTGCAATACCAGGCAGCAGTTCAAATACCGGTTAACAGTGGTTCAAACGGATACAATCAACCAATAGTATCGAATCTAGGACAAGGACAGAGTGCACCAAATCAAGGAGTTATGAACAACAACCAGAACATACAAATAGCAACGGTGCAGGTACCTGCTAACAGTGGATCAAACGGATATAGTCAACCAATAGTAACAAATCTCGGACAAGGACAGAGTGCACCAACTCAAGGCGGTTTGCCAAACAACCAAAACATACCAATATCAACGGTGCAAGTGCCTGTTGACAATGGCTCAAACGGATACAATCAACCGATAGCAGTGACTCAAGGACAAAATGTACCAAACCAAGGAGAAAAACAACAGGTGCCATATCAACCTAATCAAAACGTTCAATACCAAACTGCAGTCCAAATGCCAGTCAATACTGACACTAGCGGGTACAATCAACCAATAATGTCAAATCAAGCACAAGGACCAAATGCACCTGTTCAATACCAAACTGCAGTCCAAATGCCAGTCAATACTGACACTAGCGGGTACAATCAACCAATAATGTCAAATCAAGCACCAAATGCACCTGTTCAAGGAACTGCGGTGAACAACCAAAATACGCAGGCCGGAATTGTAATACCAATTCCTAGTGGATACGGTCATCCTTTGATAACGAATCCAGTTGTGGAAAGTCGGGGAGATATGAGTAGTAACCAGAATGTGGCTCAACCAGTAGTTGCAGTAAACGCTGACTTCAATAATCAAGGAACTACCAATGTAAATACTCCGCCTATTAGTCAAGAATCTGATATTACACAACCACTAGCAACATCTTCGCTAGTTTTAGACAGCAACAATTTGGCATCTTTGGGCGCACAGCCAGCAATCATGATTTCCGACTTCAAAGACAAGGCAGATGACAAGAAAGATAAAACTAAGAGCAGTAGTAAAGATAAAAAGGAGAAGAAAGACAAAGGAAAGAAGAAAGATAAGAAGCCTAAAGATGATGATCAACCTAAGGTTTCGGAGCCATTCACTAATAAGAAGAAATAACACATATGTCAGTTATTACAATATCGATCATTTCTATTAAAGTGAATACCATAGAATTGTATTATAATAAGATAAGATATTTTCCTTAATTTATGAGTATATATGTAGTTATTATATTATTTGAGGTAAATATTGTTTTATTTGTACTTTTCTGAAGTCACAACCCTTTATTATTCAGGCCACTAGGTTTCAACTAACTCAAAGTATCACAAGATTCTCAGAACGTGGATATGAGTTACTTGGAGACTTATAAAAGTCACTCGTATGAAATGTTTTGTGTTTATGAAAGTAAAGGATTTTAGTTCTTTGAGTTTAATAGCTGAAAATAAAATAATGGATATTAGCAGCTGATCATCATCTGCCCAGCCTTTTCCCAACTATATTGGGGTCGGCTTCCAGTCAAGCCGGATTTAGCTGAATACCAGTATTTTACGAGGAGCGGCTGCCTACCAGACCTCCACAACCCATTAAAATGGGGTAACACGGTACTTCATGGCAAGACTGGAGTCAGATTTACTGGCTTCTGACTATCCGTAACGACTGCCAAAGATCTACAATGACAGCCGGGACCTACGGCTTAACGTGCTATCCGAGGCACGGAGGAAACTCGTTATGTCAAGATGGTCACCCATCCACAGACCAACCTAGGCAAGCGTTGCTTAACCTTGAAGATCGACCTGTGCGGCTGTTATTATCTAGCCACGAGCTCCTCCTGGATATTAGCAGCTGATCACTTGGTAAAAATCAGAAAACAAATGAAAGTGTTAGTTTAAGAGGGCAATTTCAAAAATGTAAAATGATTCTTGTCTTCTGTTTTAGGCACTTAACAATAGCTCTATTATTGTAGCTGATTGATGATATTTTTTACTTGATAATGAGTTTTTCTCGTTTTGTTTTTATTGGTAAGCAGGCTATTGACCCTTGAATACTTATTGAGGAAACCATTCAAAGATTGAACTTGCGTTCAACAAGTTTATGATTATCTATATACAGGGTGTCCCAAAACTCAACGATAATCAGGGACCGGATGAAAGGCCAAGCTATACCGGTTCTGGGAAAAATAAAAAATAAAATCCATATCACTCAGTTCAGCGACAATAGACATTTTTTTAAAAAAGTTGAATTTCGACACCCTTGGTCGCATTTTCAAGGATTGTGATCACCCGTGTCACAATTTCGCTGTGATTTTTTTAATTTCGTGATCTTCATTAACAATGCTATTAATCGCAACTACAAATTATTGCAAAAAACATTGTTAATTTAATAAAATAAGTTAAGTTTTAGTGAGTCATGGTTCACAAAAATATTGTTCGTTAACTTTAACACTTCATTTTGAAAAAAAATTGTACTACACTACCGTTGGCAAGTAATTTCAAAAGATGGCGCATTTAATCAAAATTTCAAAATGGTGCAACACTTACCACTTTTCTTGCCATTAAAAAAAATATTTCTTATTTTTTTCAAATTGAGCTCAATTTTGAACAACTAAACATTAGGAATTTTTGTTTCTAAAAGGAGATTGACAGGGTGTGGACTAAGTGCATTTTGTTCCTCAGCCCAATACTAACTAACTCTTCAAAATCTGCTCCAGGAGTCAAGAGAAAAAAAGAGTTTTTCCAACGTAACCTAACCTAAGTTAGAAATCGTTTTAAGGAAGTTTGACCAAGGGCTGCCCAGAATGAACATCTAGTGCATTTCATACCTCAGACCAATACTAATCAGCGAACCAAAGTGCTTCAAAATCTGCTCCAAGAGTCAAGAAAAAAAAAGAGCTAAGGGTGTCGAATTTCAACTTTTTAAAAAAAATGTCTATTATCGCTGAACTGAGTGATATGGATTTTATTTTTTATTTTTCCCAGAACTGGTATAGCTTGGCCTTTCATCCGGTCCCTGATTATCGTTGAGTTTTGGGACACCCTGTATAAATAGTACTAATAAGGTGACCAACCTCAAAAGCTTTATCAGTACCTGTCACACTTTCCTCATTAAATCTGAGCAGCCCGCGATCTCGCCTACCCTTTGATTTGACCACAACTGTCCAAACTCAAGACAATCTGTTCTTCCCAACTCCCCCCTCGCGCCTCTGTCTGCGCTGAACAAATTGCTGTGAACTGGTTCCGCTCCCCATTGACCGTTTTCAGTCGAGCGATCAAAAACAACAGAGGATCGATCGCTGACTGCCTCGGGTTCAATTTTGTGTAAATGGGCACAACCATAGAGCATAGAATGCCGCGGTCGCAATGGTATTCATTATGGTTTTTGGGGTAAATTTTCTCAGGTTAAAAACCTGGTGTTGTTTTAGAATCTCACGGGTGCAAACCAGGTGAGATCCTAATTATTTGTTTAGGATGGTAAACAGCTTTGTGCTGCATTTAAATGATTGTGTCTATAAGTCTAGTTGTTAAAATTTTCTTACTATGCGGCAATAGTACATTATGATACAAGTGTGTAATGTGGGTCATTATCGTCGCGGTGGTATTAAGACCCGAGCCATGGCGAGGGTCTTAAGAGAACCAAGAACGATAATGACTAATTACTCGCGTGTATCATACGACGTTTTTCGACACACTTGCGAAGAAAATAAATTAAAAATCAACTTTATTTAGTAGGTATATGAAAAGTTTATTTAAAGAAACAGTTCGTAAATGTGCAGTCAGTAAAGTTATAATTAACTATTTTGACTGTATAGTGGTCCCATGACATAGATTTTCTACTTGAAGGCGTACAGCATAAATTATTTTCCTCATAAATAGTTGTTGTAGACATTTTTGTAAAATCTGTATTTTATTTTTAAATATGGCGGCTAAAAAATTGACTTTTCTTAAACGCGCGCATGCGCGAAACATGGCGGCCATAGACTAGCTACTCTAGCTCTTGGTTTAGAAAAAATAAGAATGAGGTTGCATATAAACGGAAAATACAAATTAGATGAAAGATTTAATTAATTAAATATGTAAAATTTTAAACAGTTTATTTAAACACGAAATTGCATGAAATAAGTAAGTAAAACACTAATTTATGCTATTGAACGCAATAACAAATTTTATTAATTTTTGTCTTAAAACTCTTTTCGACACACTTGCTCATAAAGTGGCTGTTATTGCACTGTACTTAGGTATATAAAGGGGCTCGTTACCAAACTGTGACATTTTGATTACTATTATGCACATGTGCGGTAATGTAGTTAGAACCTTTTTGTTTAACCTCTTTTTTGTCAAAAAGAGTTTTAAGACAAAAAAGAATAAAATTTGTTATTGCGTTTAATAACATAAATTAGGGTTTTACTTACTTATTTCATGCAATTTCGTGTTTAAATAAGCTATTTACAATTTTACATATTTAATTAATTAAATCTTTTATCGAATTTGTATTTTCTGTTTATATGCAACCTCATTCTTATTTTTTCTAAACCAACAGCTAGAGTAGCTAGTCTATGGCCGCCATTTTTCGCGCATGCGCGCGTTTAAGAAAAGTCAATTTTTTTGCCGCCATATTTAAAAATAAAATACAGATTTTATAAATATGTCTACAACAACTATTTATGAGGAAAATGATTTGTGCTGTACGCAAGAAAATCTATGTCATGGGACCACTATACAGTCAAAATAGTTAATTATAACTTTACTGACTGCACATTTACGAACTGTTTCTTTAGATAAAATTTTCATATACCTACTAAATAAAGTTGATTTCTTTTTTATTTTCTTCACAAGTGTGTCGAAAAACGTCGTATGATACACGTGAGTAATTGGTCATTATCGTTCTTGGTTCTCTTAAGACCCTCGCCATGGCTCGGGTCTTAATACCACCGCGACGATAATGACGCACATTACACACTTGTATCATAATGTACTATTTTGACAAAAAAGAGGTTAAACAAAAAGGTTCTAACTACATTACCGCACATGTGCATAATAGTAATCAAAATGTTACAGTTTGGTAACGAGCCCCTTAAGGCCTGAAACTGCGTTAAGCGGGCACCCGCGCGGTTTCATACAAAAGTGCTCCGTCGCGGGGACCAGCGCGGGTGTCCGTCACGGGGAGGCGCACCCCGCACCCACGCGACGGGGCCCGCCTCCGTACGACGGAACCCGTCGCGGGGGCACGCGCGGTCCCCGCCAGGGAACACGCACGGGCTTGTTCAGGGTTGTCATTTCATCATTTGACAAAAATGACATAACGAATGTTGCCACTTTTTTGCAATTCTTAAATAGTGATGTACCTCAACCGTAAATTGCCGTTAATAAAATCAAGTAGTATCGTTTTTATAATAATTTTTCCTGAATAGTAGATAGCTATTTAAAATGAAAAAATACAGAAGTAATAACGTATATTTTTATGTTAAACATTTAAAAAATATTTAATGAATGATAAATGATATTTATTTTGCAAATAGGTTTTCACAAACACTTTTACACGTCAATTTTTTTGTTGGACTTTTTTTTACTAGATGAGGCCGGTGTTTACTAACTGACTACCCTGAGAAGAAACACCGAAACAAACTCAGAATTCTAATCGATATGAAGACTGGTTAAAAAATATTCTCCCAAAATTGAAACAGAATGCAGTTATACTGATACTGTATACTGCAATCGGTTTTAATTTTGGAAGAATATTTTTTAACCAATCTTCATATCGATTAGAATTCATTTCCTTGTGATGGTCATCTAGCCCCTTTTTTGCATCGAAAACTAGTGCACCGCCATCCACGAAACTGTCTTCGCTTCCAAAGTGGGACAGTTTTTTTTTTGCTAGTTGTCGTTTTGCTATGTCATAATATATTAAGTTCTCCATCGACACGACTATACAAGCACACCGTTAAAATTGAACTAGCGACACTGCGTAAATCGGTCTCCGCGACGGGTCCCCGCGACGGGGACCGTCGCGTAGCCACGGAGCCCACGCGCGTGTCCACGCGCGTAGACACGCGACGGTTGCCCGTCGCGGGCGCCCGCTTAACGCAGTTTCAGGCCTTATATACCTAAGTTCAGTGCAATAACAGCCACTTTATGAGCAAGTGTGTCGAAAAATTATTATTATTTGGTAAGATACACTAGCAGCTATTAGCTGATGCGTTTCTTTCATATAGTTTGGAGACGTTTAGTCTGTCCGACTGATTTTTTTTTTTTTTTAATGTGGCAACTTACACAATAGTTTAATTAGTGTTCTTTTATTACACCCTCACTTACGACGCTTCTCTAAGTTTTGCGAAAATCTGCAAACATCTCATTTTATCAATTTAGGGAAAGATTAAGATTTTTTTAAAGTAGTTTCGTTTACTTTTAGCACTTTATCACATTTTAAACTAAGTTATATGAAGGCAAAAGTTTGAGTGTGTACTGTGTATCTTTATATCTTGGGATTTGTATGAAAGGGCCATGGATAGACGCTGGCAACAGTTAGTATTTTAATATTTTCATGTCAAGTTATTGCGAAATAAAACAACTCATCATCATCATCTGCCTAGCCTTTTCCCAACTATATTGGGGTTGGATATTGGGGGTAACACGGTACTTCATGGCAAGACCGGAGTCAGATTTACTGGCTTCTGACTATCCGTAACGACTGCCAAAGATCTCCAAATGACAGCCGGGACCAACGGCTTAACGTGACAAAACAACTGTATGTGTTATTAAAATGCATAAATAAATTGTAAATATAATTACCTTTCTAAAAAAATAATACTGCATTTTTGCTAATAATAGCTTTACCTCAATTGCCACAGCTGTATTTCCTAGCTCTGTGGGCGCAACACTTCTCCTGACGAACGGAGTGGTCTGTGTACTTATGTATATGTGTTGTGTACTATGTTTGTGTTTGTCTAAACCAGCTCCACAGTTCTCAGTTGGTTTGTCTTCGCTCTAACATTACTTGAGATAATGCGCGCAAATTAATTTGTTTAGGAAATGCATACGGTCTTGGTTTGTCCTTTGTTACCTCATCATCTGCCCAGCCTTTCCCCAACTATATTGGGGTCGGCTTCCAGTCTAGCCGGATTTAGCTGAATACCAGTATTTTACGAGGAGCGGCTGCCTACCAGACCTCCACAACCCATTAACTGGGGTAACACGGTACTTCATGGCAAGACTGGAGTCAGATTTACTGGCTTCTGACTATCCGTAACGACTGCCAAAGATCTCCAAATGACAGCCAGGACCAACGGCTTAACGTGCTTTCCGAGGCACGGAGGAAACTCGTTATGTTAAGATGGTCACCCATCCACAGACCAACCTAGGCAAGCGTTGCTTAACCTTGTAGATCGACCCGTGCGGCTGTTATTATCTAGCCACGAGCTCCTCATCAGATTCTGATGGCTATTAATTAGTTATTTAATATCCTGTCAACTAAATGATAACTCGTTTATATTTCGCGTTCACGATGACAACTATAATTATCAAAAAAGTCTTTTCCTCACTAATAACGCACAATACACGGATTTGTGTGTAAGTTTCGAATTTTAAGAAATTAAATTGCACCGAGACTTGAAATTGAGCTAATTGACACAATCTAGCGCCTACCCGCGTTTTTCATTTGATTAATTTCATATGCGCCAAAGACTACTAAAGTCTCTTTTTAATTCCCTGAGACTAAATTGACCCAGCCAAATGTCAAACTTACAACACTTAATAATTATTTTGTGTTGTGACAACCCACGTAATGTCATTTTAGTCTCTGTGATTAAAAAAAGATGACTGCACCTAATTTGATCATTCTTTTTTTGCGTTCGTTACACTGCGGCACCGGGGCGGAAAGAGGAGTGTTTTAATAAGAGTTTATACATTATACATTCAGCGAGGCTTGAGTTTTCTCCACATTGTTAAATGAGAGAGAGAACTTGTCACCAATCCAATTTGAAATTATAATAGTTTGTAATTTGTCCTTCAGCATTACAGAATATTCGGCCCCAAAGTAGTCATGTTACATACCGCTGCCACCTATACACATTGAACTTATAGATTTAAAATTCTGTAAAACGGTTACTAAATTATTTGGTGCACTATAAATTTTATTCTATTCTATTCAATTGATCACTGATGATGAATGAAAAAAACCAGGTGAAGAAGAAGTCAGAGACAGAATTGGTTGATATGCCGTTCTTCCAAAGAATTTAAACGTAACTTTCTCTCTTGTTTGCTGTGATTGAAATTTTGTTACAATAGCTTAGCAGGCGAATGACCTAGTATACTATATTACTCCAGATTTCCTTACAACATTTTCCTTGTTTGTATTATGTAGGAACAAAGTTAGAAAGTAATAAGATATGAGACGTTTCAATTATCTCCTGGAGACAGGTGCAGCGATGTCGTAACTTATTCCGCGTCACAAGCGAACGTGACCTGCTCGGGACAGATATTGCAACTGTTATAACTAGAAGATGAATATAAGACTAGCTGCTGTAAGCGGCCTCGCTCGGGCGATAGTAGAAAATTACCCCAAGGGAACATTCGCCGTCCGATATTCCGGTAACCGTCTAGACGAATTCCCAATAGTCTCCTCTTGCCCTGTCCTTCGGGAGAAGAAAACCAGAAACAATTTTCTCATTGTCCCCTCTAGTCAGTTTTCAAAGGTGACAGTCGGCACAAATTGTCACCCCGGTGACAACTGGGAAGACAATTCCCAGCTGTCACCCCGGACGACAGGGCTAGAGGCCTAGACAGGACTCGTCTGCCTAGCCTTTTCCCAACTATATTGAGGTCGGCTTCCAGTCAAGCCGGATTTAGCTGAATACCAGTATTTTACGAGGAGCGGCTGCCTACCAGACCTCCACAACCCATTAACTGGGGTAATACGGTACTTCATGGCAAGACTGGAGTCAGATTTACTGGCTTCTGACTATCCGTAACGACTGCCAAAGATCTACAAAATGACAGCCGTGACCTACGGCTTAACGTGCTTTCCGAGGCACGGAGGAAACTCGTTATGTTGAGATGGTCACCCATCCACAGACCAACCTAGGCAAGCGTTGCTTAACCTTGAAGACAGACCTGTGCGGCTGTTATTATCTAGCCACGAGCTATTGGGAATAATTCGTCTATACCGAGTCCAAGTTGACGACACGACACGTAGTGTTTCATGCGCGCCTCAAGGAGATGTCAGCAAAACTGTAGGAGCATAGCAGGTTTGAAGCCTGCTGGGGCCATGGGATCGCTTCTGAAAGGAAAACCAGGGGTCCTGGAACGCAAGGCAAAGAAGGGACATAGGAGTAGGTTTTGATCAGTAAAAGTCTGACACGCGTTCTCGCTCCACCTTAGAGCCGGAAAAGTCATTGGATGACTTTTTTATATTACATAAACCAGTGCTTGACTGCAATCCCACCTGATGGTAAGCAGGTGGTTAACTTTCTACCTAAAAACAACCCCAGGGGACCAGCTTTATTTATTCAATGCGTACCTTATGCAGGCAGAATTTTCTACCTCTGTCAATCTTTGGGTGATGCAGAGAAAAAAAGCGGTTACGTACTTCTGGGACAAAAAGTATCCTATGTCCTATTTCTAGACATGCTCTGCCAGCGAACCCGGTTGCATCGTTCAACCGTTCGACCGTGAAGAAATTATAAACACACATACTTTTGACTTTACATAACATATGCATCACACTAATATTATGAAGTCGAAACTTACCTATTAATATTTCCGAGCCTTCCTAAGACAGAATACATTTTATTGCAAATACGTTTCACGTCTCACGTTCTCAAGCTACTAGGAAGGTACAGAATTAGTTTCAAGAATGAATAAGTTACTTCTAGGCAAGCGCGCTCCGTCGTCGACCACATCGTCGCTTACTATCAGGTGAGATCATGCTTTCAATAATTATAAAAAAAAAACCGACCAAGAGCGTGTCGCGCCACGCTCAGTTTAGGGTTCCGTAGTTTCCCGTCCGTAATAAATGTCCCCAACTTTTCAAAAACTGTTCGTCCGATTAAGTTCAAAATAATTTTCCTAGAAAGTCTTTATAAAGCTCTACTTTCCAGATTCAGGTCCGTACCAAGTTACCTATGAAAGCAGTTCGATTCCCAAATCGAGTCTTGTAGATTTTTCCGAATCGCAAAAATCTTTAGTTTTCAGATTACTTATACTTGTGCTATGAGACCTTCCTTTACGCCAAATTTCAGGATTCCAGGTCAACGGGAAGTACCGAATGAATTACGATTCTCTTGAGAGTGTCGAAATATACGTTTTTTATGACATAAACGGCCGTATCTTTGTTTCGTTAGCTTAGAAATTTAATTATTTCGCAGTTTCAAGAGACCGTAGATCTTGAGTATATAGTTTTAATTTCAACTAGATACCTCCAGGCGTTTCCGAGATTAATTGTTTTGACAGAAAGACAGACGGACAGCAAAGTGGCACCATAAAGATTTCGTTTCTTTTCCTTTTGAGGTACGGAACCCTAAAAAGATGGCAGCGCATTTTCCATGCTTCTTGTTTTACAGGCATACCTAGGTGGCGGTGAGCACTTACTCATATCATCGGTTCTCTTGTTTCTTTAATATTAGGTCCTATGGAAAGAAAATAAAAGACAGTTTGTATTTTGAAAGTGTTTTTATTAAATCGTTTAATATGAAATCTCAATAAAATCAACAACTCATATATATTTGTTCTGGTTTAAAACAGTTGCGTTTGTGTGTGTATTGTGCGACTTATGTTTACACTATTATTATAAAAGGTGCTTGCAGAGATGTTGAACGGTGTCAATATCAGATACATACGTTTTACACTGGGTTTACTTTTTTAACCGACTTCAAAATGGAGGTTCTATGTTCGGCTGTATGTATTTTTTTTAATTTAAGTACATATTTTAATCCTTGCCTCACGCTAAGAATATCTATACTAATATTATAAAGAGGTAAAATTTGTAAGTTTGTATGTAGGGAGTAATCTCTGGAACTACGGGTCCGATTTGAAAAATTTTTCCAGTGTTAGATAGCCCATTTATCGAGGAATGCTATAGGCTATATACCATCACGCTACGACCCACGGGAGCGGAGCAGTAACGAAAAATGCGGGTGAAACCGCAGGGGCAGCTAGTAATTAATATTTGATGTCTTGTGTATGTGCATCCACAAACATGTAAACTCACATACACAAGATACCCAGACCTGGAACAATTTGATTGTAAGCATAGCATCAGCCTTATAATGTTCCCACTGCTGGGACTCACGTCTCCTTTCTAGGAGAGGGAATCGTATCCGCGACACGAAGCACAGAAGCCAATCTCTCAACCACTACACCAACCGTGCTTTCGGACAGCGAACGCACGATTGGTGCAGTGCAGTCTGAATAGCAACCGCCAACCAAATAACTCGACATGAGATTTAACTCCAGATTAAATTAAATTAGTACCATAGCATTGTTCGTGAATCGTCAATCGGTTCTTAGAACTTTGTTGTTAAGTTTCTTCAGAGTTCCAGCGCTTCTAAAAGTTTACACGTGTCTCCACAGACAAATACTTCTACTCTCCTGTCGGTACGAGTTTTACGAGAATATTAGCCAAGGCAATGTAGTACAAAAAGCCCTAGTACACCACTCGTTTTTATGAACAGTCTATGTAGAATGTCGTTGAGTCTACGTACAAGTAAGACCGTCTTACCCTTATTACATTACGCGACGTAGACTATAGACCCTATTACACTACTCGATACGTCGACTCGATACGTCGAGCCCCGTCGAAGACCGTCTTACCCTTATTACACTACGCGACGTAGACTAAGGGCGTGGACCCATGTCTACGGTGCGGCGCCGTTTGTCGTGCAACGGTATGCACCGCCGCCGGCGCATGGCGCGGCGTTGTGCCGCACCATAGTACCGCAAACTGTGCGCCGACCATTGCCCCTCAGTCGATCGAATCAACAGCGAAATATCGACTGAAAGGGGCAATGGGTCCACGCCCTTAGGGCGTGGATCCATGTCTACGGTGCGGCGCCGTTTGCCGTGCAACGGTACGGCACCGCCAACGGCGGATGGCGCGGCGCCGTGCCGCACCACGGTACCGCGAACGGTGCGCCATCCATTGACATGAGTCCACGCCCTAAGACCGTTCGTAAAAACGAGTGGTGTATTAGGCCTTTTAAGTACACATGTTCGCCTTACATAAGGCAGCCGACACACGACGCTCCGTCTCCACTAGACCACTAAGCTAATACCGACCACGTTCAACATCATCCCACAATGTTATTTCAGTTCAAACATTGCTTAAATTCATATTCATATCAGCTGATAACAAACCCAAAACTTTTTCAACACTTCACGTAAATTAACAAAAACAAAACGTACCATTTAAAAATCTTACATTTAGGTAAATCTTCGCGAGATTATTTAAAAATTTCTTCGTTTATGTCATAGATAATAATAATATTTTTCTTTATTATAATCTGAGAGATAATAATATTTTTAAAATGTTTTAAAACTTCTTTTTTTTAGTTCTATTTAGAATTAATATAAGCATACCTTCGTTCTAGACTATCACAACATTCAAAGGCATAAGTTTGGACCTTGGCTTGCAAAGGATGAAGGGGTGTTCTCTGACCCTGGCTAACCTTCGACAGGCACTTTGCATACTTGACCACGTCCCGAAACAAACAACTTGAAACCTGACCGTCCCGTTTTATTACGAGCGAATAGTTTAGGGAATAAAGCTTTGATGTCAAAAATGTTAGGTAAAGAGGTGCTTTAATTGTGGTATTAGTATCACAAACTAACAGAATCCATTAACATGGATTTCCACTTAAATATTCTTATAGCTACATTTGAAAGGGAATATAATTGTGAAAACTTTGTAAGCTTTAGAAATGTCTGTGTGAATTTCTCTCAAAAGCAACATTTATTTTTAAGACGTTGCAAAAATTGCGACAGTGCGGTCCGTAAGTGTCCGGATTAGCAACGTCGAGTAGCCAAGTGTGCAAGATACCTTATTGTTACAAGAATTTTATAGAGGTAAAATATTTTTGGAACAAATTATTTCAACTTCGTAACGTGTATATTAATGTTTATAAATCATGTTTTACGATTAATTTCTTTAAGACATTAGATAAACAATTTTGTTTAAGAATGTTTTAACATTGTTAAATGGTTACAGATTAATCAAGTTCAAAGAAAACGATTACAGGTGAGTTGCCATAGTCAATAATTAAGTATTAGGTACACAAAGGAAAAAAAACTTTTGGAAGAGCTACTAGATTTACGAACACAGTCATATTAGCGAATTATTTTGGGGTTATTACAATTTATAATTATTAACCAACAAATTAATAGAATAGTGGGTGATTAGTTTAATATAATTTTTTGTATTAGTAAAAAACATAGTTATCGAAGTGCCCCAAAAATCTTAAGATTTTAGTAATAAGTGTGATTTTGTAAAAATTAAATTAAAGTGTTTTGCTTTTAGCAGAAGCTAGCCAAGAGATGAATGCGTTGAATTTCAAGCGCGCTGTTAGTTTTGATACAATATTCTTTGATCAGTGTTTATAAATGCTGGAAAATTTCATTAATATAGCTAACTAACAGATTTTTTGTTAATAACCATTGACTTACATAGTAAAGAGAGGGCCGATCGCGCATTTTTGTGTCGCGTATTGGCGGAGAAAGGAAATGTACGCAAGGCATTTAAAAAATTCCAATGGCCAAGTCATCGCGATAGGAGACGCCATAGGCTTCAAGAATTGCATACCTAGCAATCCTAGGCCACCGTAAGGGCGGGCTTGTGGACGATGAGCAAAGGGTAGCTTGACAGGCTAAACGTAAGGGCCCAGTAGGGCCGATATTTGCTAAGGAACTGGAATCGGTTCTCAAAAGGACATGCCAACGCAAAAGGCAACTGAAAGATCAGAGTTGCAGTTATAGTCAGTAAAAGTCTGACAGCCTACCTTAGACCGGGAGAAGTCGTAAGATGATCTTAAAAAAATTCCGATCCGCCCTGTCTTTATTATGTAAACCTTTGGTCACACAAGTAAGAATTCTTTCTCTTGGAGAGGAACATGAAAGTATCCGTCAGAGAACATCGCAGCTCAGAGCGTGGACAGCAAATTTCCTTTCACCTAATATCTAAGCTTGGACATTGTTAATTAAAATATTTAATTAAAAGTTTGTTACTTATTTTACACAAAAATCGTAAGTACTTCGGTGATCGGGACCCTGTACACTAACATGCACCTTATCTACGAATTGTTTATAATCTGTGCATTGATTTTGAACTTGTTCGTCAACTCGCGACTGTAAAACTCGCCAGTGCTTGCGAGCTTTTACGAGTTTGACAGTTCACACGAGCACACTTGAGTTTGTAATCGCGAGTTGACAAACAGACCGTTATTTTTCTAGCAAATAAACAAGGGGTTTTTGGTTTGCGGGATTTTTTCGAGTAAAGTTGAGTGGCGGTTTTAATTATTTGCAAATCGATTTCTAGTGGATTATTGTGATGTAAACTTGGTATAGTTTTGTATCTCAAGTGTCAAAGCAATTGAACAATATGAGAAATCAATGAAACAGTCGCAACTCGCTAAAATGGAAGACATACATAGGCAAACCCAAAAACATTATTAAAACGTAAATAAAAAAAAACAATGTCATTTGTTCTGAAATGGCGGAAAATCTAAAAAATATGGGTACTCGATAGAATGTACAGACATATTTGTACGTTAGCTTAAAATAAAATCCATTGTGATTTCAAAATAATAACATTCAATCAAGCAATTTATGTCAATGCAAAATGCTGTAACCTTAATAGTGCACAATTCTCACCATAACACGAACTTCCCTCAGAATCATCACCACAATAGATCACCCGAATTTGCCAATAACTTCCGCCATTTTGTTCTCTCCATAATTTTCGCGCCAAAAACGTCAGAGCTGTCAACTCAATGCACAGATTATAAATGCGATCTCGACGCAATAGATGGTCATTATAATTGAAATTAATTTGACAGTGAAAATTGGTCAATCTCTTAACATAGCTGCTCGCTTTATACATGCGCTTTTAACCTGTAGGTAGGGCGCAAATTATCTAGGGGTCTAGGCAGATTTATGTACTTTAAAATTATATTTGTTCAACTTAAACATAAGGATGTCGTTTGCTATAGTCCGTCTAATGAAAGCGCGACCTGAGAAAAAGAGGTTAAATCCAAAAATTTTGTATGTGGTATTACTTACTAGTAAGAGAATCGTGTCTTGACAATTTTTTTTATTTCCTACAATATGGTGCCTGAATAATGTTGCCAATTAATAAAAAAAAACTCCAGGTCGCGCTTTTATTAGACGCACTCTAAAAATGGAAATGCAAAAAGCTGCTGTTATTTGGCGAACTTCAGTAATTCCGAAACATTTCTGCTGTCAGTTTTCGGAAGCGCAATACCAGTGATTTATAAGGTGCCCGTTTCAAACCACAGACTACACCAAAACCACAGACTATACTAGAGCTTCGGCCGTAGCCAACGATCTAGTTCCGGAATTCCTGATGTTTCCTGATAAACGTCAATTAACGATGCAGAGCGAACGAAGAAATGCAATATAAATAAATTGCTTTCATCGACGATTAAAATAAATTCAGAAATGAAAATGTAAAACCCTAACGAGGCACAATACTTTGCTATGTAAATGACATTATGCTGATGTCTGTTCCATGAAATTCTTTTACGTTATTTTAATGCCCTCTGACCCCTAGAGTTACTTACAATATTAGTAATAAAAGTTTTATTAAATACAAAATAGTTTTTGGACGTGTTACATTAAGATCAGAAAACCGAGAGACTTATTTGAGGATACCAATATGTTAAGAAAATGTTGTTCAAAATTTTGTTCACGTATTAAATTAGTTAGGTACCTGGATTTTATTTAAAAAAATGTTTTCTCCATAATTCTGTCCACAAGCTAAATTTGATAATCGTTTGACAAACTCACCAAGCAAAATATTAACATGAACGCGTCCAATATTTTGTATTTACATAAAACTGTTATTTAACCTAAAAGCTTACATTATGTACAATGATATCAAACAAGCATTGAGCAATTTTTTATGAATTAATATTAAAAATATGCTAAAATATTTACAATATAAACGGGCTTTGTAAAAGTTTGCTCTGCCGAGGCCGCCTCACGAGCCACGTCGCATATGGCAACACTTTATCTTGTTGAAACAGATATTTTTTTCATGTGTTTGCTGAATATTCGTTTCTCTACGTCACGTAGGAGAAGGATTACTTTTTGATTGATTTTTGTAGCTATTTATATAGAAGACTAGATTAGATTTTTTTATATTTGTAACGAAAACTTAAATCAGTTAAGCTTTTGGTGTCTCAGCAAGACAGCCTCGTTCTTTAGACTTAATTATCTTATTAAAAATATTTAAGTGCTTTTTAAGTCAAAGAGGACAAATGTTATTTAAAAATATTTACAATATTAAGTGAATAGGACTAGCGGATGAATGAATTAGTAATTTTAAGTGAAAAGTTCAAGTTTTCTTCGATATGCTGTCGTCAAAATCAGAGTCAATATAATTAGAACTTTCTCACTTTAGTCAAGTTCCGATTTGGAACATTAATCACATAGCAGCCTAAAATCTCGAATTTTGACGTCAACATGATATTTTAAAATTATTAAAAAAATATCAATTTTCAAATACGAATGAAAAATTTGAATGCTGGCAACATTTGTATGAAAGCTGCAACATTGTACCGATGTCCAACGGCTATTCGAATTCGATGGAGATTTGAATGCGAAGCAGCCATTGGTCGGCGGCGGCGGGAGCCGCGGGGCGGGGGTATCACCGCGCGGGGGGCGGCGCCTTGCCCGGTGGCGGGGGACTCTGTGGACTCTTCAACTCCTTGGAGGCGTCAAGGCTCTGGTCTCGAGACTCTTGCACTGATTCTAGTCCGATGTCGAATGAGGATTGCCTGCTGGAATAAAGGTATAGTTTAACAACTTGTAAAGTTTTCCTAGAATTTGACATGGTATAATAATATAGGACGCGTTTTTGTTTTAGAAATCAACGGGTTCTGTTCTATAAAGCCAAACAACTTTATACATATCGAGTTATCATCATTTGAGCTGTCAACAATGATATGCAATAACCCCGCTGGGCGCATCGCGTCGGTCTCCATAGTATATTAAGTATATGGCAAATAGACTTGTAGAGCTACATTAGATCCACGCCACGCTACGCCAAGCAACGTGGTTCTACATACAAATCAGGGCTGGCCTACGTGAGCATCGGTCTAATGTAGTTCCCACTTTATATACCAACCTTTCAGTAAGATAGTTGCCAGGAGCAGAGAGGGAGCGTCCAGCCCTGGCGAGGCCGCCCCTCTTGGTGGCGGCGCTGGGCTTGTCCGGCTCGCCGCGCGCGCTGGTCGACTCTCTGCGGGACGTGCTGCCTTCTCGGCTGCGGAGGAACGGGTTCTGCGGGGAAATGTGGTGGTTAGCATAGCATAGCATTAGCCTTATAATGTTCCCACTGCTGGGACTGGGGCCTCCTCTCTAGGAGAAGAAATGTAAATAAGGGAATGTGATGGTTATCGAAGAGGTTCAATTTATTATAATTTTCTGTTCTTCACTTCCTGGTAAAGGAAGTGCCATTTTATTTTTAAGAAGTTGAGAAAGACCCTATTATTAAGCCTCTGCAGTCTGTCTGTCTGTCAGTCAGCGGGCTCTGTTTCATAATGCGTAAGAGGAAGAGTACTCCGTTCCCTCACGCGTGCGATTGCCTCTTTGACTAGCATTACTGCTTCGCACCCGGAGATGATCACTTGCCATTCCTCACTCCTTTTTACCATCAGCATCAATCACTCTCTTTCTTCACTACTCTTCTCAAATATAACATCCTCCTCATAATACAAATAAAAATCCATTTAATACAAAAAAATTAGGTCGATTGAAAAGACATTAATATTAAAGTGCATCAAAAAGTTCTCACCTGGAAGCTGTGCTTCTTCAGCATGGTCTTGATGAGGATGAGCGTGGACAGGTTGGGGATGGAGGTGACCACCTGCGCCATGTCCTCGTCCGTCACCTCCACCAGGCGGCAGTTCTCCTGCTCCGACGGGAGCGGGTCCTTGCCACCGTCGGTGATCCACTCGTGGTCCTAGGGAAGAGGGATAAGAGAGCTAGATTATTGAATAAAGATAATAATTTAATGTTAAAGTAGCTTCCCTGTTAGGTTGGCAAAAAAAATAAATGGTCTGTTTTGACAATTATCATCGCGACTTAACTAGTGAAGACCTAGAATACTCGCAATATATTCCTTCTAATTATTTAACGCGGTCAAAAATTTATGTTTTTTTTTATGTAACATAAACTAGTGATGGTAAGCACTTGATGGTAAATAGTGATGGTGAAGCGCATTAGTTTATTAAGAGCCTATTCACTGTAGTCTTGAAGATACCCAAATTATCATCAGACGGCAAGACCGGAGCATTCAAATTGTTCCAGTCTTTCAATGTACGCGGTCTAAACGACGAAGCTCGACGAGAGATCGAGAGGCGAGGTAGAGGTTAGAGGATTAATCCTCTTCAATCATAAAACCCAAAACAAAGTAAATAATAACATCTCATTATTCTTGTTCAGCTATCGTTTCTAATCCAATCAGAGCGGTTGTTCGTCTGAGCAGGTCACCCGTTACTGTACAGATTGGGAGAATTGCTTCACTAATTACGTTGACTAAGACAATTCGATTATTCTTGGACGAATTTACTTTATTACACGGGGGTCGGGGGTGGACTCGAATCATTGGGAGGCTGACCTTTTGAGAGGCGTCTTCGTTAGTGTAATGACATCTTAGCACTTAGGCGGTAGATATGGATAGGTGTGTCAGTAGAGCTGATGTTAATTACTAGGAATAAGTGGCATTAGGCCTACAGTTAGGCGAGCAGTGGTAACTGAACGGTGAAGGAAAACATCATGAGGAAACCGGTGTGTCCTATAATCAAAAGCTTCGAGGACATGTGACATCCACCAATCCGCACTGGGCCCGCGTGGTGGATTGAGAGAGGAGGTCTGAATACTAACATGGGAGCAGTAGTTACTCAGATACCCGCGAAACGAGACACAATAGTGAAACAATAACAGCGCGTTCTCATAGAACCGGTTGGGGATTCAAACGTTATAAGGCCGATAATGCTAAGGCCTACTGTCCACTGACGGGTAGCTTCATAGACGCGTATTCGTCATTATACCTACGCTTGGTGTACGCCTGCGTGAAGCTTACATACTAAACTAAATCTTAATAATATAATGACACTTTATTCTATTTTGAATTATCTATTGTTTATTTACTGAGCAAACAAAATAAGGGTCCAATTCAAGAAGTTCTTTTTTTGCACGGAACCCTAATTCGTTTTCTGCAAACTAAAATTTAAAAATTGCCTCACTACCAAAGATTGCATCACTGCTTACCATCAGGTTTTTTTTTAAGCGGGGTATCATCAGAATTAGTTCTCTCGCTCTTGGGCGGAGTGGGTGGGCGTGTCATACTTTTGCTGACTAAACCCTACTCTGTTCCTTCTTTGCCTTCGTTCTGGGGTATTACCGGACTGCCGGACGGCAACTGCTTACCATCAGGTGGAATCGCAGTCAAGCACTAGTTTGTAATAATAAAAAAAATCAAGAACCCACCTTAACCTCCTGCAGAGTGATCCTCTTGGCGGGATCCTTGTCCAGCATCCTGTTGAGCAGGTCCCGCAGCTGCCGGGAAGGCTGCACCCGGCCAGGGTACGCCAGCGGCTCGTCGACCACCTTGCGCTGCAGCTCGATGGCGGAGCTGCCCACCCACGGCACCTTGCCCGTCACCATGGCGTACAGCGTCACGCCCAGGGACCAGATGTCTGCTGCCTGGGGGATGAGAATTGAACTGGAACTTTGAAGATTTCTTCTAGAGTCCTACTAGTATTACTTATAAACGCGAAAGTTTGTTTGCATAGGTATACAACATGTAACTTAACCTCTCGCGCGTTTCTCGTACACACGGGTGTACGAGAGAGTTGAGTGCCCCTTGTCAAGGTCAAACAAAAAACGAAAAATCCTCGACGCGTGAGGCATTTTGGGTGAATGTTCGCGAACGTTCGATAATTAACGCACATCCTCTTGGGGTGTCATTGCAATCATCATTATGAACAATTTTTATCAAAAAATTATCAGCTGTTCCACACATTTTGACGAAATACTCGTAAGTGAACACAAAAGTCCTACGTACGCGTGCTGGATTACGGATTACGGGCTCTTATTTAAAGAAGAGGCCTGAGTCCCATAGTCCCAGCAGTGGAAACATTCTGTGGCTGATTATTTGTATGAGATTAAGCTTAGAGTTGGACGAATCCCGAAGTTCAGTGTATCTACACTGAACTTTGGGATTCGTCCAACTCTGTCTTTCTATCCTATCGACTGATTTTGATTTTTTTCAAGGCGCTTGAAGTGAACTTTCAGTGCACCCTAGGTCTCTAAAGCTCGCTGTCCTTCCATCGCAATAATTTAATCTCAATTCCTTAGTCCAAGATGCTCACCTCTCCACTATACTTATCGGCGGGCGCGGCGGCCTCGGGCGCGCGGAAGGCGGGCGTGCCCACGGTGCCGGACACGCGGCCCGCCGCCGCCAGCTCGCCGCACGCGCCCAGGTCCGCCACCTGCACGCGACCCTCGCCCAGCAGCAGGTTCGCCGGCTTGATGTCGCGGTGCGCGATGCGCTGGTAGTGGACTGGGGAGAAAGGGAACTGTGAGAAAAATTGTTAAAATAAAACCAGTAGTGGGGGAGGGAGTAGTGTGGGTTGTGGAGGTCTGGTAGGCAGCCGCTCCTCGTAAAATACTGGTATTCAGCTAAATCCGGCTTGACTGGAAGCTGACCCCAATGTAGTTGGGAAATGGCTAGGTAGATGATGGGTATCATCAATATAACTTCTCCCGCTCTGGGCGGAGTAGTGTTAGACTTCCACTGACTAAAATCCACTCCTGTTCCTTCTTTGTCTTGCTCCTGAGATAAAAGTAGTGTATTTTTATTCAGTAATAAAAAAAAACGAGAACCATGGCTTCGCGTAGAAAGTTACGATGAGGCCACCAATAGGATTTTGATCGGTAAATTAGTCGAACAATGGTGACCCAATAGTAATGGACCCCAACGTACCAGTTGAGATGTTCTTGTGGTCGCGAATTCAAAACCAGCCAGGCATATTACTTTGTGTAATTTATTTCATCACCACTGTTCTCAAAACGGTGAAGGAAAACATCGTGAGGAAACTAGCATGTTCCAGAATCAAAAATTCGAAATCCAATCTTCAATCCAGTCATAGGCTTGTGTGGTGGATTAGGTACTCCCTACACACCCTCTCCAAGAGAGGAGGTCTCAGTCCCAGTATTAGGAAAATTATAAGCCTGATTATGTATATGCCTATAAGTTAGTCAATGTATAAAACAGGGTTTTCGAGAGGTCGTAGTTATCTTTACTTTGAAAATAGTGGACAAGAAAATCGTAAATTTTCCAGCAGTTGGATAAGAAAATACAGGGTAGCAAATTTCATTATAGTTTATTAAATTTAATATCAACCTGCCTGACTTGTCCGACTACGGTTAGGTAGGTTTCTACATAGTTTGAACAGCTGAATATTAGTATTTGTTAAAGACCGACTCTATCTGTTCTTTACAATGATAAAGTTTATTAAAGTTACAGGATTTTAGGGTTCTGTACCCAAAGGGTAAAACAGGACCCTGTTACTAAGATCCGGCTGTCCGTTCGTCCGTCTGTCACCAGGCTGTATCTCACTAACCGGGATAGCTAGACGATTAAAATTTTTACAGGTGAAGTTTTTTGCTTCCGCTATATCACAAAATATAGAATACACAAAAGACGTGATGTTTTGCCGTTTTTAGCTACGCACGGCACCGAACCCATCGTGCGCGAGTCCGACTCACACTTTGCCTGTTTTTTAAGAAAACTGATTTTTTCTTACACTTGCAATACAAGATTCTGTTAAAATAAGACACGGAATGCCAAGAATGAGGAGAGAAGGTTTCAACTTATTCAGTCATCGATCTTTTTTACGTAAAGTTTTTAATTCCATTTCTATTTGTAATACTTCTTTTTTTGGTCATGGATAGAACTGCTCAGAAAATGTCCTGCTTTTGTCCTTAACATTTTTCCAGAAAATATATATAGTGTAAGTCCGGAATAAGCAGTGATATCTATGTATGTAATCCAGTCCATGATCCTGGGAAGGAAATGTCTCGTGTTTTCCATACAAATGTTTGTTTTGGTCGCACCAATCTTATGTGTTACTGAATATGTATCAACGATCAAGAATGTCCTAGTATGTACACTATGTACAACCAACCAAACAAGTACTAAAATAAACATATTTCTACTGGTCGATATCCTTAAGTTTTTCTACAAAATGAATGTTAATATTTTTACCGGCTTATTTAACCGGTGAAAATTGAACCGCAAAAATACGCACACTGTTTACAGCATTGATTAAAAATATGTGGTTGCAAGCTATCTACTACCTTATGCAATCAGGACTAAGAGGAAAACAAAACCTAAATATGAATCTGTTATATTAGCATCTACCCGTGGCTTTGCTTGTGTAAAAGCAGAAAACAAGTAACCTATGTTACTCTGTGAACATGTATGTAGCTTTCGCCTAGTACCTATTGAAAGATTTGTTTAACGTTTGAATCCCCGACCGGTCCTATGAGACCGCGCTGTTATTGTTTTACTATTGTGTCTCGTTTCGCGGGTATCTGAGTAACTACATCGGTCTAGTAGTTTTTGAGTTTATTAATAACAAAGAAAAATACAAATAATATTATAAAAACAGTATTATATTTATTAATTTTACGGGGTTCTGTAGACTTTATGACTATTTTTTCTGACAGGCTGACCTGTTGACTTTTCAAAAGTGCCTGTATTGGTTTATTTGAAATAAATGCTTTGAGTTTGAGTTTATACCAGCAAGTGAGCTGTCCTAGCTACACGTCCGGAATACAATATTTCGCCTATTACGTGTTATCATATTCTTTGAATGAATACAATATTACTTTTCAAGCAGTCTCTATTCACTTTTCAATTTGTATGTTCATACAAAATATTGAAAACTAAAGTATAGAATGATAAAATTGCAGTAATATTCTAAAGTCTGCTTTAAGCCAGAGTTACCGGTATATTAAGGGGCAAAAAGTCTGCCAACATGACGCGCAAGTCTGCCAGCATGAGCGTTGCGCGTCATGTTGGCAGATTGTACAGTACGGCCGTTATAAGTTGGCCAGTGTGAAGTTAGGCTCTGCGAATTTTGGCGCTTGAAATATTGTACAAAAACAAAGGTTTTAAAAAAAAATGTGCAATTTGCAGTTGTTATTGCTGTTAAAAATAGTTATTGGCATTTATTTTTTATGACAGTCAGTCAGTTTATCCTTTTATTAAATTAAGATTAAAAAACTAACCAGTTATTGGGTGTTTTGACAACCTTCAACCATTTTCCACATTTTGAACCAGTTTTCAAAGATACTTAGTCTATGACATAACTCTTGGTTCCCTAACTCTGTCGACAGTGTTATTAAAATATTACGACACTTTTACGACTAGATAGCGAGGAGGGAGAGGGAGGGAGGGTGGCCAAATCACCCCCTCTTCATTAGCCGACACGAGACTCGCATAGATAATATTGACTGACTGAGGCATACTTATTCTAGAAGTAAGGTGACTGGAACCAATTAAAGTTTGAATCCCCAACCGGTCCTATGAGACCGCGCTGTTATTGTTTTACTATTGTGTCTCGTTTCGCGGGTATGTGATAGATTAATGATTTAATCTATTTAGGTACTAGTTCATTTATGAAGTTGGATCACACTGTAGCGACATCTATGGCATCACATAATAATTAAAAAATCTTGCAGCGTTCAATTAGTTACTTCAGTTCTCCGCGCGATTTGAATAGATACGACACCCCGAAATTATCTATCGGGCAGTTACCCACTCCTTTTTTCCTTTTTAACGGAGGTATGCGGGACTATTACACTTTGTTCGGCGTTCCTTCAAAATACTAATTACATGTATGTTTATTACTCCTTAAAACGGTTGAACGGATTTGTTTACAATTAGGCACACGAGTAGACCGTGTCCTGATATAGAAGAAACTTTTTATCTCTAGAGGTTAGTGTCTTCATTTTTTACCATTGATTTTACAACCTGTAGATTACTACAGAAAAAATGCTGATAAATCTATCTCGTAAAAGAACACAGGTGGGTTTGAGTCAGTAAAAGTCTGACACGTCCTCTAACATGACTCAAAGTGAGACGACTTAAATATTTGATGAATTTACTATTTCATATTTTTTATGAAGTGATAAAATTCATCAAATAAGTACCTTTAGTATTTAAGATAAAATAGGTAGGCATCACTATCAAATCATCCAGAATTTCTCAGAAAATAAGATTATACTCAACTTACGAGTAATTCTCTTCAAATAAACAACAACAATAATTAAAATTAAATACTTTAATATCTGGTGTCAGTTTATAAAGGTCGAGAACTAAAAATAGACTTCAAACTTCCCCTGAGATTGGTAACGGAGGCAGGTCAGGACTTCAGGAAGTAAGTCCTCAGGAGGTGACCATCAGTTCTGAAGTTGTTACACTTTGTTGTTTAACGACTCCGTGGGGACCTGGTGAGGAACCCTGGTCTCTTAAGACCTGTCACGTATGCAAGTAAGTTTGTTTCCTAGTTTGTGTATACTAATATTTAAGTCTGTCCGGTATAAAGTAATAATGAAAATGCAACGAATTTAATTTAAGTTCCGGAACTATTTTCCGCACGTTCCCTGTTTTAGTGTTTCATTTTCCTCGTGAGAAAATGTAATAGAATACCCAAAGGATAAATTTTATGCTAGTTTTTTGAGCATCAACATTATTGTCTATTTCAGCGAATCATTTGAAAACAGAAAAATTCTTAAAATACCTCAAAAAAACGAGGTTCTTGAGTTCTTGGTCAAGAGTGGGTTCATTTTAAAAATCACACTTATGATAAATAGACAAAAGTTTGTGATGGTGTGTGTGGGTGTGTGTATGTTTGATAATTCTTTACAATAGAACGGTTGAAAGGATTTCGACAACTTCAGTACTCGGGTAAACCCTGTCCTGGAATAGCACATAGGATAGTTTTTATTCCGAGTTTATTTTCCCTTACAACACAACAATTTTCTGCTATATAGCGGGCGAAGTTATTTTTAATTGGTTTAAACTAGTGCTTGACCGCGATCCCACCTGATGGTAAGCAGTGATGCAATCGTTGACGGTAAGGTGCTTTAGTATAGCTGCTGGTTTTATTCTGGGACAATTTTGGGTTAATTTTTGATGTTCCTTTGGGACCATTTTCTACATTTATTTATTTATTTAAACTTCATGTACAGTGGTGGTACATAGGCGGACTTAATGCATCAAGGCATTCTCTACCAGTCAACCTTAGGGTTAAAAAGACAACACTGTGGTAGGTCTGCACAATAAATAATTATAACAGATACTTCAAAAAAAAAGTTTTAAGGATAGGTTTTAAGCTGATGGTAGAAGCTGCAGCTTCTGATAAATAAAAGTCATTAACTCACGGTACTCCACGCCCAGCAAGGCGTCCCTGATGTACTTCCTGGCGAGATGCTCGCTGAGCGGCGTCTCCGTGGGGATGTCGATGACGGGCCCGCCCTCCAGCAGCTGGAACACCAGGTACAGGTGGTCTTCTGCCGGGTCGTCCAGCACCTAAGGGGCAAGGAGGAGTGGTTACTGCGGTGGTACTTGGTATGGGAAGATTCATTTTTAATTGATTTGTACACGGGGTGTGTCAGACATAGACACAAAAACGAATACCATGGATCCAGCATTATGTTTAATATCATAGAGCAGCGATGAGTAAAAGAGTATTTTTTTTTTTAGAAAAATCCACCGAGGGAGGTCCAAAATCGTGTACTGGATCCATGGTAACTATTCGTTTGTACGTCGATGTCTGACACATCGACGTACAAACGAATAGTTTCCTGTATTCCTTTATTAATCCTGAAAAAATAAATAAAAGCGAACTGCTCGTAGTTGTAGATAATTGTCAATTTCTGTTTGCCTAAAAATCGATCCTTCTTTTTATTATTTTAAAATCGTTGCCACAAACTACGAATTACTGCTATGTTGTGGCTACGTTCACAAAGACACGAACACGTCGCTCACATTCACATGGCACCCAAACCGGAACAATTTTCTGTATTAGGCCATACAAATATTTGGTCCGGGCGGGACACAAACGCTCGCTCAACCACTGCGCTAACCGTGTCGCTCACAGTGACAATATGCTTTCAGTAAAGCTCCAGATTTTACCTTAAAGCTCCACTTCAAAATCTTATTACAATAAAACCGTTCGTCCGTAAATAATTCTAATTTCAATTCCATGAAACTTCAACTTCCTTTAACTTTAACAAATAACTGATTAACTTCTTAGCGTAATCCGTTTAAAGTTTCTTGGTTACACCCTGTCCTGTCGTGTGTAAAATTTAAACTCTTGTATAAAATTGTAGGAATTTCGCAGACGTTTTGGGAATAAAAAAATCGGGATCCTAGCTTGCAAAGTGCTCCTTCCTTTTTAAAGGCCACCGTAACTTCTTCGAACAAGCCGCAGCTTTGGCCAATCTTGCTGACAGCTGACTGGGGCTTATTCGTTACCAATCGGCTGGACGGCAAGATATTCGTTGCTCGCCGTCTGCGACCGCACCCTTGGGGCCGCATTATCCAGATGAATAAATTAGAGCAATTCTTCTAAATGATCTATTTACTTCCCAAAACCAAGGAAAAAATGAGTAAACATTGCCTTAATATGAGAAAAGAAAGGTAAGAAAATAGACGTGTTATTTATTTACGTAGCTAATAGAAGAGTCAATAGAACGAAAGGTCAGCTCAGTGTGCGAATAATAATAATTAAGAAAACTGACATCCTTTTATTATTAGATGCGGCACAACTTACTATTATTGTTGTGGTCATTATGATTGTACCCAACAACAATTTTACCTGCTGCGGTCTTCCCGTCCGATTATAATTTGGGTGTTTTCTGGGCTAGAGTGATCAGTAGACTCTGCGCCTCACCATCTAAGACTGCATCACTTGTTACCATCAGGTGGGATCGCAGTCAAGCACTAGTTTATAAAAATAAAAAAAAAACCCGCGAGTCTAGCAAGGGAGGACTCTCTTGGAACTCTCTAGGGACTTCACAAAATAAGTTTAGAAGAATATTGTGTGATAGTGTGTCTGACATTAATGTTTTTCGTGAGTGTAACTATAAATCGAAATGTCTTCAAATCAATGTCATAAAAGAAAAAGTTGTAAGTAACAACATTGATTGATTGATTTTTTTGATGTATAATAAAGTTTATTCTATTCTATAACGTAAGATGGAAAGCTTAAAGCTATTTTTTCTTATAGGTTTTAGTTGTTACGATAAACTAGAGAACTTACTATTAAAAAAAAATTATATTAAATAGTAAGTTCGACAAGCAAGCAAGGATTGACATAAGGGTGCGCAGTGCTCGAAACGCGTCTCAATGAGATGTCAGCAAAACTGATGGGGCCCAGCAAGATCGAAGCTTCTGGGGGCATGGGTTGGCTTCTGAAAGAAAAACCCGGGACCCTGAAACGTCAGGCTTTAGGCAGTTTAGCCCTCCCGATTATGCTACATCGATGGAGCTGAAAAGTTCTGATAGGAATCATTGAAGGTCGTACCTATTAACTCACGTTAAACTTAAACAATGTCTTTTGTATGACTCACCTCAACCAGCTTGACGACATTAGGGTGGTCTAGTTTCTTGAGCACGGCGATCTCGCGGTACACCCTCTGCAGCGGGTCGGGGGGCGGCCCAGGGCCTGGTCTGCGGGGGGGCGCCCGTCCGAACAGGCCTGCGCGCCGCATCAGCTTGCGTTTCGAGAGGATCTTCATCGCCTGGGGAAGGAAGTAAGAATTAATATGTTATAGATCGGACTGAAAGACGCAGCGTTAGAAGGCCTCCCACAAGGTGGTGGTGAATTAGTGAGAGTCATGGGAATCCGATGGATGCGAGACGCTCAGGACTGGTCGTTGTGGCGACATTTAAGAGAGGCATATGTCCAACAGTGGAAGTCTTTTGGTTGAAATTATGATAATGATATTATAGGTAGACAAATGCAAGATCGCGCTAATAATTAAACTAATCCAAACGATACTGAAAATTAACTAATAGATGCCTGGGGAGTTAAACTCATCAAAACCTAGAACTTTGTTGACTGTGGGTTGATTTTAAAAAGAAAAACTGATATGTGAAGCTAATAACAAGCATAAAAAAGTTTACCTATTAAAAAATTGTGATCTTGACTATGAAAAAAAAAATGGTGAGAATTAAAATAGCCCAATTAGTATCTCAGGACCTAAGAGTTCGAATTGAAAAATTCTTCCATTTATCGGGGAAGGCTATAAGCTATATAACATTACGCTACGACTAATAAGAGTGGAGTAGTAGCTCCACTCCTATTACAATCAAGATCACTATTTTTAAATAGGTAAACTTTTTTTTATGCTTGTTATTAGCTACACATTTCAGTTATTCTTTTTAAAATTCATCCACAGTCAAAGAACTTCTAGGTAAAAACCCCCAAGCACTGGACTATAATATAAATTTTGAAAATTTCAGAGGGCCGAGTGCATGTTTTCATGCATTTCCACCCAAAACGACCGATGTGATAAACCTGCGTTTAAAAAAAAAAATCCACAGAGGATAGAAGATCGTAATAGGATTTCTAATCCACCAATTATGACGAATTTCCATAGTTACTATTCTAACCAAATATTTCGCTATAAAGGGTACCTACTCTTATGCCTTAAACTATGTGAATTTCTACCAGTGAATTAATTTAAGACTTAATTAGGCAGAATTACGTCCATTAATCAATAAGTCAATTGCCACGCTTACTAAACAGTTTGTTTTCGTAAAACAAAGCCCGCAACAGGCCTGAACAACAAATTCCGCACGCGTCATTAGATTTCCTTTCGCCTTGACTTTGACATTCTACGGAGTATTTCGTATTTTCATTGTTCCCGCTCAGAACGGATGTTGTTTTCTAGCAATGTGATTCGTTTAGGTTAAGTATATCAAGTTTTTTTTAGGTTAGGAAATCATCAAATAAACTTTTTGTTAGGCTGTGAGTTTCTTATTTTCTTTTTTTATACATATTTTGATATTTTGAAAGATCAAATCATGTTTCTAACAACAGAAAGTCGTTTTTATTTGTTTGAGGTGGATGATGTATTATGAAACTTAGCACACGGGTAGTCCATGTCCTAGAATGGGACAGAAGATACTTTTTATCCTGGGAGTATTTTCTCTTTGCTTATTTTCAGGTGGGCGAAGCAGCTGGCAAAAACTGGTAGAGTAAATAAAATTGGACCCAAAATTGATCCCTGAGGAACCTCTCTTTCTGTAGAAGTAAACCTGAAGTAAAAGTTGCTTTTTAATTGAGGTAGCTGTGGAACCGCAAGACAGAATTTTTGTAAAAACCATTCTATTTTATTTAGCTTTGTTCGTTACAATACAGTCAAAAGCACTGGAAAAGAAGAAATCAGGAAACACCATGAATGAACAAATCCGGCGAATCCGAGGAACAGAAAGTGGAAGTGCTTTGTTGTTTACTGAAACCAGATAGATAGGGTAAAACTTCGTTCTCATGGGAAAAACCTATATTCTTAGATAGGGGTTAAACTAATCATTTTCCGTTGGAAGTGAAACCTTACTATCCTATAGTATACGTATAGTATCTAGTATTTGTATTAATTTACAAATGTTATAATTAACCAAGCGTGCGGCATAGTTACTTCCTCCCCCAAGATGAGCTGATGACTTCGTGAGAATCACTAGAATCTAATGACTGTAAGACGTACAATATTATTATATAGGTTTTTTAAAAATAATTAATTATATGTAATCTAAATGTTGACATTTTTGCTTTGTATGTAAATTAATTTTAAAATTCTTATATTGTTAAACAGTGCATTAGGGCATACACTGTACTAGTGTACTTTTAAGTTACCATAACCTAATTATAAGACCTACTGTTTCACTAAAAAGCACACATAACTACTTTGTCTTTGGCAAAACTGTTCGTTGTGGCTAATTTTCGGCTTGAGTGAACCTCTTTGGGCTGAATCATATAATATTTAGGGTAAGCATATGTGAAGGAATTTTATCATAAGTCTAATGTTGATAGACTAAAGATCAGTTAAAGATCAACCCAAAACTAATTACAAGTATACCTATCTCATTATACACCTATATTGAGTAGGGCTTCTAATTTCCTTGTGAGCTTCGGTTTTCCTCAGTTATTCCGAGAATCGACATTTTGATGTATTGCTGCAAGGAACGTGCTTATTTTTTTCATTACTTTATCGTTTCTTTAGTTTTGTTGAAATGTTGATTTTTTATTATTTTTATTAAGCTCGCACTTGACCACTGTCATATGTGATAGAAAACGATGATGTCAATCAATCAAATCCAATAGTATATTTCATTACGAGTGCGGAAAGCCTGTCATTGCAAAGAGTTCCGACAAATGTTACCCGAGCCGAGGCGCAGCCGAAGGTGAGGGTTGACAGTCGGAACAAGTTGCAATGACGGTTCCGCACGTGTACTGAACGACTATTTTTGATACAGTTGCGAAAAAATGAAGCAATTTAATGAAATATTAGAAACACAAAAAACTCAACTAACTAATCAAAATGGCGCCAACCGTAAAAGAAAATAAGCAGAGATTTCTTTTGTTTTCTTCACCCATTATGGGTAAGCAAAGGGAACTAAGCTCATATAGCCAAGTCTTCAGTCGATTTTTTTTATTAATATAAAAAGAAAATGAAATTTAATGAGATGAAATGAAATGAAACTTAATCTAACTCATTGAACCAAATCATTAAATTTGATATTGAAACAAATTAGTAGCTTCTTTTTAGAAATATTTGCACTAAAAACTTTTTTTAGTAAAAACTTCGTGGTTGATATTTTCTTTTTAATAGACATTATTTTGACAGTTGGGAAAGAAAAAGCACGAGTTCGGGAATGGTAAAGGAAAAGCACGAGTGTGTAATAGCCCACTTCCCTAACGCTATACGTCCCTGCAATAAGCCACTTTTTGAGCAACTGTATTAAAAAAGTTTTTTCGACACACTTGCTCATAAAGTGGCTGTTATTGCACTGCACTTAGGTATATAAAGGGGCTCGTTACCAAACTGTGACATTTTGATTACTATTATGAACTTGTGCGGTAATGTAGCTAGAACCTTTTTGTTTAACCTCTTTTTTGTCAAAAAGAGTTTTAAGACAAAAAAGAATAAAATTTGTTATTGCATTCAATAGCATGCATTAGTGTTTTACTTACTTATTTCATGCAATTTCTTGTTTAAATAAACTGTTTAAAATTTTACATATTTAATTAATTAAATCTTTCATCAAATTTGTATTTTCTATTTATATGCAACCTCATTCTTATTTTTTTTAAACCAAGAGCTAGAGTAGCTAGTCTATGGCTGCCATTTTTCGCGCATGCGCGCGTTTAAGAAAAGTAATTTTTTTTGCCGCCATATTTAAAAATAAAATACAGATTTTACAAAAATGTCTACAACAACTATTTATGAGGAAAATGATTTGTGCTGTACGCAAGAAAATCTATGTCATGGGACCACTATTCAGTCAAAATAGTTAATTATAACTTTACTGACTGCACATTTACGAACTGTTTCTTTAGATAAACTTTTCATATACCTACTAAATAAAGTTGATTTTTAATTTCTTTTCTTCATGTGTGTCGAAAAACGTCGTATGATACACGTGAGTAATTGGTCATTATCGTTCTTGGTTCTCTTAAGACCCTCGCCGTGGCTCGGGTCTTAATACCACCGCGACGATAATGAGCCACATTACACACTTGTATCATAATGTACTATTCTGTGGTCGGCGTATACATACAGGCTTGTCTAGAGAAGTAATCTATTCCTTCTTGACCTAAAGGTTGTAGCTATAAGGAAATATACACTCCGGCAAGCTTCATATCCTTGGGTTAAATTTCGTCCAGATTCGTTCAGCTTTTGAGGCGTCAATGATTTATCAAACATTCATTTTAATTCAAATTTATCAACAGATTAGGTTTAGTATGTATAAAAGGATAGTTTCATTAATATTTTAGTTTGTTATGTAGTTTGTAAAAATAAACAATAATTTATCCAAATTGATTGACAGTTTTATAATATTAGTACGATACTAGACAATCGGGTTACTAAGCTATTAATTACTCCCTATTGTGTGAGGTTTTGTCAAGCCGGTAGAAGCTAAAGTCCAATTTCCTGCGATTGTCTCCTACCGTGTCGGCAAATTGACTATTTTATGGAACTGTGATTGGGAACGCAGATGACAGAGTTTTTGTGTGATGCAGACTGTAGAGCAAGAACTGGCTACCTACGGTCGTTAGCGTTTTGTCAGTCGTATATGTTACGTATAGATTCTGAGGGATTTCACGCAGTTTTTTTGGCCATTGACCAAATATGTGTATCATTTTTTGGGTTCCGGACCTATTTGTATAACTAAGATTTCACTATCACCCACGGTCGATACATTTTTGGTCCTAATTTGAAAGTGCCAAAAGGGTACAGTATTCTGTCAGAACTCTTTATCATAAAGATATTTTATTATGGCAACAAAGCTGTAGGACCATTATCCTCGGTTTTATTTGAGTTCAAAAATGATTGGTTTTCAATGAAATAAGTCTTCAAAAAATGAAATATGAATTATAGCTTAACAATAGTAAAAAAAAAACAGGCGGTCTTTACTTGCATCTTTATAACTTATCAACTCCAGGGTAATCTATTTCTGTTGACACAATCTTTATTCATGACTTAAAGTATAATTTAATGCTAAGTAAGTGTACTCACATAATGCGTGTCGTCCTCCTCGTTGTAGGCTAACTTGACGATCCCGTACGAGCCCTGCAACAGAACACGAGTTAGAACATAACCTCCTTGTTAGCCGACTTGGCGGAATTACACTGTTAGCATAATTAGGGGTAAACTGGGGCTCGCCAGCGAGAGCGCTCACCTGTTTATTTATGATGAAACTCTGTAAAAATATAAACTTTGTTTCGTGGTTGTTAATTTTTGTTAAAGTAGGTAGTATTTTCATTCTTCTTATTCTTAATTCTTTATTGTACACAAAACATATAATCTGAATACAGTAATTGGATAATTCATGTACAAAGGCGAGCTTAACTCAACAATGAGTTTTCTCCCAGCAAACCTTTGAGTGACAGAGAGAGATCACATTTGAGGGTAGGATCCAGTGTACAACATAAAAAATACATAAATAATAAATAAATATATATATACATATATATAGGTATTAGGTATAATACATAGACTAATAAATATCAATATATATACTAATATTATGTCAATTGAGAAAGGAAGTGCTCTTTAATTTTCCTCTTAAAGATATTCAGAGAAGGGCTGTCACGAATAGAATGTGGGAGAGAGTTCCAGAGACGCACTGCAGTAACCGAAAATGAACCATCATAGCGGCTGGAAGTGTGACGCGGAGTACGAAGGAGAAGAGAATTAGAAGTGCGGCAGGGTTTGCCTCTAGGGACGAAGTATTCAAAGCGTTCACGAAGGTATTGAGGAGCATTGGGATTGTGCAGGATAGTATAGAGAAGAGATAGAATGTGGGTATCTCGCCGACGCCGAATTGGCAGCCACCCTAATCTGGTCCGAAACTCCGACACGTGGTCGTATTTACGGAGGCCAAAAATAAAGCGGATGCACAAATTCTGCAGTCGCTCGAGTTTGTTAAGGAGTACCTCCGTAGCATCTAGAAAACAGACATCCGCATAGTCTATCAGCGGTAGAAGCAGAGATTGAGCAAGAGTCACTTTTGTATGAAACGGCAAGAATTTTTGGAGACGTTTAAGAGACTGAAACGAATAAAATACCCTCTTGCTCACATCAGCAATATGAGCCTCCCATGAGAGGTTAATATCCATATGGACGCCAAGGTTTTTGGCACTTTTGGAGTATAAAATTGGTTCAGAATCATACACTACCGGTGGGAGCGACTGGCCATCCAATAGATTGAGCATGTATCTGCCACCAATAATGAGCGCTTGAGACTTTTTTGGGTTCAGCAACAGTCCATAACACTTAGCCCACTTCTTGATACTTTCAAGATCCTCATTGATGGCAGCCACAGCCTCAGCAAGTTCACCTACTTTAAAATGACGATATAGCTGCAAATCGTCTGCATAGAGATGATAGTTAGAAGTTAGGACCTTAGTGATAGCGTTTATAAAAACTGAGAAGAGTAGAGGAGAAAGAACGCCACCTTGAGGAACACCCGCAGCCAGATCACACCATTCAGAGGAGTCCTCATCTGATCGAACGGACTGCGACCGACCCCGAAGATAAGATTTACACCACTCAATTACTGGTTGGGAGATATTAAGAGAGGCAAGGATTCCCAAGAGGATGTCAAAGTCAACTGAGTTAAAGGCACTGCTGAAGTCCAGTAAAACCAATACAGTTAGACACCTATTGTCCATGGCCAGTCTTATGTCATCGGTTATTTTAACGAGCGTTGTTACAGTGCTGTGGCCAGGTCTAAAACCAGACTGGTAAGGACTCAGCAGACCGTTAGAGGACAAATAGAAAGACAGTTGTTTTTGCACAACACTCTCGAGGACTTTGGAAAGGATTGGGAGGATAGATATTGGACGAAACTCGGATGGTGAGGAGGGATTTGAAACTTTAGGGAGTGGTAGGACGTGGGCCTTCTTCCAAGCAGATGGAAAGGAGTTACTGAACAGGGAAAAATTTACTATGTGAGTTATGACAGGGACTATTTCACTTATAATAGGTAGGAACATTTGGAGTTGAAGGCCGTCGTCGCCTACCGCTTTAGTGGATATGGATAGGATACATTTCTTAATATCTGACTCAGCAACTGGGTGAAAGGAGAAAGAAGTATTTTCTGGCAATGGAAGTTTAGAGAGATCATTGAGAGTGGAAGATTTAACATCGTCATCAAGTGTAATTGGTGACTTAGAAAAGTGCGCATTAAGTGCATTGAGGTCCATCTTATCAGGAGAACTCTTACTAGTGGCTTTGCCAATACCAAGAGTTTTTAAAAATTGCCATACTTGTGTTGGGTTGAAATTATCTATTGAGTTATGAATGTGGCGCCTTTTTGCATTCCTACACAAACGACTGCAGCGATTACGCATCTTCTTATAAAGGTCCCAGTTTTCTTCAGTAGGCTGCTTCCTGTACAACTGCTTGGCCTTATCACGCTTAGCCATCTGGATTTTAATATCTGAGGATAACCAAGGTGCAGGAAGATGCTTCACTCTCACCTTTTTAAGAGGTGCATGTGTGTCGTACAATCCCAATATAGTACTACAGAAAACCGATACCATAGTGTCTATATCCTCACAGGTGAACACAGATGACCAATCGATCCCACCCGCATCAGCTCTCAAACGCTCCAAATCAATGTTTTTAAAACTGCGAAGAACGAGAAATTTGGCCTTGCGTTTAGGAGGTCGAATCTTAAAGGAGAGATAAATGAGGTCATGGTAGGAAAAAGGAGCAGGCAGCTGTCCATGTGTGGCTACTTTATTAGGGTCAGAGACTAGAATGAGATCTAAGAGAGAAGGAGTACAGTGAGGAGCCCTGTGAGTAGCATTTAGCGGGAGCAAGTGCATGTTGACAGAAGTGACAAGTGATTGAAGTTTATGGCTACGTGCGTCTCCCTTGAGCAAACAGGTATTGAAGTCTCCAAGAATAATCGTGTGATAATAAAGTGGAGAAAGATTTTCTAATTTTGCTTCAAAGGAAGAAAAGTAGTCAATTTGGCAAGACGGACTATAATAAACACCAAGGAGTAGTTTTGTGTGTTGAAAATCTATCTCAATAAATAGGTGTTCAGCAAATTTTGAGTAGGCACTTGGAGACTGATCAACAATCCTGTAGGTGATATCACCACGGAGATAGATAGCAACCCCTCCACATCCCTTGCCAGTTCTGTCATTGCGCACAATCTTGTATCCCGGAAGAGAGTATTGCGTAGAAGGAAGTGCAGGCTTGAGAAAAGTTTCGGAAACAAGGACAGCATGAACAAGATCTGAATCGAAGGATGATAAAAGATCAGAATAATGAGAAGGAACGCTTTGAGCATTTATGTGAACAGCGTTGAAAAATTTGCGACAATTTGAAAAAATAAAAGAAAGGCGGTCCCGAAGATTCAGAGAATCGTCATCACTGAACGCGCTGGCAAAGCTCTGATCGGAGGGACAAGAGGAAGAGCATGAAAAGAAACTGTCATGAATTAGATCATTTGACATAATAATATAAAAAAAAAAATATAAAATTATAAGTTATTTTAAAAAAAAAAGCCTAAAAATAAAATAAATAAAAATTTAAGTAGGTACTCAAACCTCGGTTCACTCGCCGGCAATTAAAAAGAAAAAAAAATATTATGAGCCTGTGGGCCAAACAAGATAATTACATTTCTGAACGAAAACTTTAAACGTCAAGCTGTCAAATGACATCAATGACAGTGACAAAAGAATTGTAAAATGTTAGTCAATCAAAAACAGCAAAAATAATAAGGTTAGATTAAAAAAACATTAAATTGAGTGACCAACATACGAAAAAACATGATAAATACCTATCTACTCTGAAAATTGGAGGTATCATGACTTGGCACCATTATTTTGCTGGCTTGCGACTTCTTTTTTCGGGCACTGGTCTCGATGATGCGGCTGAGGACTCCGTGGGAGGAAACTGAGACACAAGCTCCCGATACTCCAAGGCAGACTCAATCTTCTTCCGCGTTTTATCGGTGACCTGAACTATGATTTTGCCATCGGACGTCCAACACTTCTGAATCCCATAGTGCTTCCGAGCGTTCATAAATATCTCGTGCCGGGGCTTTGTGAGGAACTCAGACAGCGTCAGACCAGAGCCCTTCAGCTTGCTCTTGTTTCGCCATACTTCATTCCGCACGATGCGACTTTCAAAGCGAACCAAGAGGGGACGCGGCTTGCTGGTGTTAGATCCGAGGCGATGACAGGCTGTTATATCCTTTGGCGCTATATTTAACATTTCCAGATGCTCCGACATTTTGGCAAGAAAACTAGTGACAGGACTGGATTCATTCTTCTCGGATAGGCCGTGCAGCAAAAGGACTTTGCTACGGGAAGACATTTCGTGCCTGTCCAGAGCCAAGACAAGCAACTCCATCTGGGATTTAATTGTGCTTAACGTCTTCCAAATGAGGCTTTTGAACTCAGTGAAGTCCTTAGACAGGCTGGAGATTGACTTGTGGGATGCATCACCACTGGCGTTCTTGAGATCCTCTTCGTACTTAGTCATTCTCGCTGCAAATGTCGATGAAAGTTCTTCCACACTGCTTGACAATCTTGAGTACAGATCCATTGTAGGTAAGTAAGTGCTGGCAGTGTACAGAAGTGTTGTGAAGGAGTGTTGATTAAGAGACAGAGTGCACCGGAGGTTTAACTATATTTACTCATTAAAAATTGGTTTCTATTATTTTTTATTAATTAAAAATATACGAGCTCAAAATTTGCTATGTTTATCTTGGGACTACCCTCAGTTTTTTTTTTTTTTTTTTTTTTTTTTTCTTCTATCGAGATCGGGGACTCTACACTTACACGTTGTAGTCGATTACATTTACATGAGAGGGACGGCCTAGTTAGGTGGGTCTAGATTCAGTTGGGCAGCGCAGGAAGCTCTGGTGCGTGAACAACAACATATTTATGGTTCTAAAACATCAATCGCACGTAAGGCAATGCTCATAGTCTATTTTTCATGATCGCATCAAAATTGACGATGTTTGCAGGAGAACTAAGGTAGCCCGAAGAATTATAATAAGTAGCTGTAGGTAGAGCACAAGCACAGATAGGTTTTGGATGGTGAATGCAGAACGGAAGGCGCTGCATTGGACCGCAATTGAACCGATCCTCCTTCTCTCTTTGCCTCATACATATGTCTGTACGAAAATAGTTTTACTGAACTGGCTTCAGCAGATTTACCTGTCCGATAGGTTCCAGCAGCCGGTACTGGTTGAGCTGCACGTAGCCCGAGGCCTGCGCCAGCGACACGCGGCGCGACTCCCGGGGGGCGCGGCGCGGCCGCGGGGAGCCCTGCCCGCTGCACTCCGCCGACTTGGCCGCGTGCGACCGCAGCAGCGTCGAGCGGTCGCCTGTCGCGGGGTATGTGGACAGCCTAAGGGGAGAGGGAGATTATTAATTTCATGGTTTAAAAAAAAATCTAAATCAACAGGAGTGAAATACCTAAGATATTAAGTTCACCTTTGTACAGTGTTACCCTTCAGTGCATAAAGTTTTTAATAAATAAATAAAATCGTTTTCACATAGGCCTACATGGAAACTTATCAGAAGCTAGTACACGGTTTTAATGGTCATTTGTTTAAAAAAATTGGGCACTCAAAATCGTCAGAAGCTAGTGCACAGTTCCGATTGGTCGTTCATTTCCAGTTAGGCCAGGAACAAAACACCAAAAGAATTAAGAAAAGCGTTCAGCAGTTCCTATAATATTGAAAACGTATATGCGTTTGCCAGTAAACCATTTTTGTCTTCCTTTCTTTTGGTTTGAATGGTAACCATTAAGACCAACGAGTTGCTTTCCCATTTTATGCCTCACCAACATTTTAAGTCTCAAACACATTAGGGGACAAAATGTCCCCCAACACGACGAGCAACGCTTAATCTACGAGACGTTGCAACGTTGCCCAGTGCCGCAACTTGCATCTCTACATTTTGTTGGGCAGTTGAAAGCGTTGCGCGTCAAGTTGGGTGACTTAGTAAGTATATGGGCTGTAAGATTAAAACGTAGCATTCCTAAATAATGCTAAAAATATAAAAACCCAAGTAATCAAAAGCCCACATGATTACATACATACTTTACCCGTCTAGTTTACTCGCTACACTGTGAGTAGCGTATACCACAAATTGATCGTTACAGTTTGTGGTCACCCTGTGCACGCGACAACGCGTACGCCGACCTAATCGTCTTGACACTTGCACCACTTACTGCATGCCAAGGAAAATGTTATTAAAACTAATTGGATACACTTAGTAATTATACTGGAAATTTATGAGGGTAAATTGTATGCCTAGGTAACCTAACCTGACGATTAGTAGCCATTTTATTAAATCTCTATTACAAATAGTCATTAACTTGGCACATAAACAACAAGTGTTAGCTAGGAACATGAAAAATGGATTAACCTTTCTTTACTCTATGGTTATGCAATTATAATAACTGCAGTTGGGTTATAAAACTTATTTATAAACTAATTATGTGTACGGTGTTACCCCAGTTAATGGGTTGTGTAGGTCTGGTAAGCAGCCGCTCTTCGTAAAATACCGGTATTCAGCTAAATCCGGCTTGACTGGAAGCCGACCCCAATATAGTTGGGAAAAGGCTAGGCAGATGATGATTTAATTCATGAATGTAGATGATGATGATGTGTGCGGGACAGAGTGTGGAGTCCCACATACTCGTACCTTCGTCGAAAAGGCAGAATCCTTCGGCCAGAAATGTTATTTTTCATCCGGTAATGCCCAATGGTTGGTTTTGGGCTGTTGTATATTTTTTAATCGCATGGAAAACTCTAATACTATGATGTTGGAATTTGAATTTTAGTTCCTACTAGCGACCCGCTTCGGCTTCGCACGGGTGCAAAATTATCAGTGTTTCCTTACTATACTATACATGTATTATACATAAAAACTTTTCTCTTGAATCACTCTATCTATTAAAATAACCGCATCAAAATCCAAAAATACAAATTATGTATATATATACAGTACGTATAGTTTTAAAGATTTAAGTATACAAATTGTGATATAGGGACAGAGAATGCGACTTTGTTTCATACTATACAGTATATATATGATGATATAGTGATGATGTCGCTACACTAGCTTCAACCAGCGAGAAAATTGGAAATTATCATAAGGGAACATACTCCTGAGATCCGTCACTACAGTAAGTGCTCTACCCGTGTGCCAAATTTAACAAACGAGTATACTTAGACTTACGTAAAGCAGTATTTCTTGCAAAAAAAACAGGCTATAAAAATAAGACGGCAAAACCAAAACCGGCTTGTAACCAATACTTAAACCACGATTCATTACAACAAAATGCCAAGTCATAATGTCATTCAGCAACTGATTCAAGTAATTATTTTTTATAGCGCGAACAAAAAGTCTTGACACTTGAACACCGCTCGATAATTACTATAATTAAATGTCTGGCGTTTTTTGCGGTCACAGATAGGTGGAGCCATTAATCTCTTTAACATCCTCGACGGACTTATAAAAATACTTTTTTGAATAAAAATCTATTGTTGAACTTGATACTTGTAAATGCCCATAAATTATATTTTCTGGGCAAAAACACGGGCCCTTTTGGTGACAGGTTTAATAAACGATCTTGGGGCTGGCGTTATAGGGCAAAAGGTTAAGTATAGAGGTGCGGTGTGTGCGGGTAATACTAATGTTTAACTGATAGCAACTATCGTGAAGAAAAGGGTATCATTTGTGTATTTTAAACTATGCCCCATCGTATAGAAAAGGGTATAATTTCGAAACAGTGTAAGTCAATTTTAATCTATCTATGCCCTGCAGTTTCACCCGCGTCTGTAGTCCCGCTTCCGTGATGTAAGTGTCTTAGACAGACGCATAAGTGTGTAGATAGTTTTCATCGGCGTTTTCAAATTAAAAAAATATATGCGTGATTATTGTCTCAAAGGAACATACTCCCAGAATAAAAAGTATCTTTTAAGCTTTTCAAGGACACGGTCTAGCCCTGTACCAATTGAAATCTGTTCATCAGTTCGAGCGTGAATAAGTAACCATTCACACAGGCGTGAGTGCGTGTTAAACTTTTGTCTTTATAATATTAGTGTAATGTCACGAAAGCGAAACGGGCGGAAAAATCTAGTACTATATAATTCGAATAAAATACCTCCGTAACAGTTTGTCTTCAGAAGTAAGTTTAAAAGTTGTCCCTGATAACCTAAAATTCTACAATCTTCATAAATATAGGTAAGATTACATGATCCTTGCTAATATAGAGATTTGCGCCCAAACAGAGATCTGGGCAAATATGCCCGTGGATAACTTTGCCCAGGGTTATGGCGGATAATAACCTCACTTCGTATGTAACAGGCTTAGCAGGGTTAACTTGTCGGACCCTCTTTCCTTATTTACTTTGTAAGGGAGGATATTAGTAACCCTTATATATTGAAATTAGGTGCAGTTGGTCAAGGCAGTGCAGTGGTGGCCTAGTGATAACGGCCCCAATTTACGATTTGTGGGTTCAAATCCAACCAAATCAAAGGCGCTTTACTTTGAATAATTTAATTGATCATCACTGTTTTTAAAACGTTGAAGGAAGACATCATGAGGAAAAATGGACATCTAGAACCAAAAATACGAACTGACAGACCGAACTTTGAAGGCACGGTTGGCGTAGTAGTTGAGCGATTGACCGGTACGCTGCGTGTCGTGGGCTCGATTCCCAGTTTTATGTTCAACAGTTAATTGTTTTGGTGTCTTGTGTATGTTAGAGTTTACATGTTTATGAATGTATCCAGGATACAGGAGTTATTTCATGGCTGGGGTTATCTTTAAAATATATATTCCAATTCTTGTCCATGCAATCTCTGTCCATTACAGGTTGCCTGGAAGAGATCGCGGAATGAGATAAGGCCGCCCATTGTTTGTACCTATGTTTTGTAGGTTTAGTTCCTTTTGTATGTATTAATGGTATACTTACTTACAATAAAGAAAATATAATAAATAAATAAGTTTTCATGATCATTGGATGATTTACCATCCGTGTGCCACATACAAATCCATTCAGTAGTTTAAGTCTGAGCGATACAGCCATAATTATAATATTAACTTTCTCTATATGATAATAAGTGGATGAACTGTATATATAAAAAACATTAGAAGTCTCCTTTCGGGAAACCTAAGTTAAAGTCACATCCGCACTAACTGCCGTTAAAGCAAGTTATAGAAGTTGGTTAAGCATAACGTTTGCTAAACCTAACTGCTGAGTTAAATAAGGCATAACATAACTTTTCTCAGCCATTATACATATGTATTATTAATAGGGGTTAGCGCCAAACTTTATAACACTTGTGAACTTAGTTCGACGCCCTAGTTTAAAGTTCCGAAACTACCTCGTTTTCAAGTCAATATTATTAAATTCAAATACCAAACTAAAAAAATATATTTTAGGTGTGTATTCATCATCGCTTACCATTCGGTGAGATTGTAGGCAAACGCGAGCCTATGAAAATAACGCGAGCCCATAATAAAAAAAAACTCCTTAGCTGTACTCGGCACAGTTAATGTTTTTTTTTAATAGTAACCATGGAGTTTTTTGCCGGTTCTTGTCCATAGGAAACGACCAATTGGAACCGTGCGTCCGTGTATGAATTTTAAATTTTAATTCCCAAAAAGTTTTGTGCGTATGATGGCGCATAAAAAAAAGATTTGTTAGAAAAGTATCAAGATTACTCTTGTCCCAGCGGGCTTATAATATAGTTTCTTCAAAATGATCAAGACTGTTTACCTGTCTCCATCTGGGGCCTGCCACCGGTTCCTCTCATGTTCTCTGTTGCCACCGTTAGACACGTCCACTGCTGAGTGTCTGCAACAAAATTATCAACAGGTTAGGTTTCACATTACCACATATTAAAAACACACTCAAATCAACTAACAATGGAGCTTATGTCTGTCCTGTGATTTTCTCAAGACTGAAAAGACGAGCATCCCAAGACCTACTTAAAGAATAACAATGCAAGATCACCAATAACACCATACACCTATTGCCAAATGCCCTAGCACATACATTAAGATGAGGTATAGGATATGGAGCATTAAAAAAAAAGGTTTCATGTGAAGGTAGCTCCTCACCCGACTGTACTTCACTTTAGCCATCCACTGGCCTTGCTAAGCTTAAGGTAAAAGCACCAGTGCGTCGCGTTAAATTGTCTTAAGTTTTTTGCATTTCGCAGGTTAGCTAAACCTTATTGAATTACTTTTTCATGAAAATAACCTTTCAATAAGATTAGGCAAATTAAAAAGGGTTGTATTAAAGATTTTAATGATTATAATTCTTTGAATTTTTGAATAAATACGTGTAACGGCAGCAAATCACATTTTTATTATGGGGTGAACTTTTACTGACTTTAGTCAGTATTAGTTTTATAAGAGGGGGACTCTTTCACTGGCCAGAAGTTATTGATGATTTCTCACATCCAATAACATTATGGTATCGGAACCAGCAATATCAGTTCCGTGTTCCAACATTACACTTCCAAACAGATTATAACCCTGAAAAAAAAACGTTTCTGAACATTTTCCTCCCAAATTTGGCGTCACAACCTCACAACACGCAGATATTACCCCGGACGGCACGTGCGAGTGAATTTGATTCGCTTACACGTTTCTCGTACAAAGAAAGGGACGCGGGCAGAACCGCAGCTACGTGACACTGGTGACACAGCTGCGAGATAAGCAGTGGCGTAGCTAGGTGACCACACTCAGGAACCAGGAACGAAGGTAAGGAAGGAAGGGGGGTGGGTTTTAGTTAGAAAAAGTCTGATACGCCCTCCCGCTCTGACTAAGAGCGGGAGATGTTACTCTGATGATTCTTTAAAAAAAAGGTGACTACCGGCCCTTGGGTAATTTAGCTTCACTTTTATTTTGACTGATCGACATTTTGACTATTCAGAATTGTTTGTAAATGGTCTATTTGAAATAAATGCTTTTCAAAATTGGGGCCCTTTATTTTTACGTGAGGAATCTTCTCCTTCTCTGTAAAGTAGCTTTTTTTTTTTTTTTTTTTTTCTGGTAGGGGAATCATCAGAATGACTTCCCCCGCTCTTGGGCGGAGCGGGAGGGCGTGTCAGACTCTTACTGACTAAACCCCTACCCCGTTCCTTCGTTGCCTTCGTTCTGGGGGGGACTCGGTATCAACCGTTAGGAATACCACATGTTCCCCCCAGAGGCTTCGGCCCTACCGGGCCCCTACAGTTTGCTGACATCTCCTTGAGGCGCGCGTGGAACAGAACGCGCCGTTGACGACTGGGCTCGGTCCAGATTATTTCCAGACTGCCGGACAGCGAGCTACCCAGTGCTCGCCGTCCGCGAACCCGCGCCTACGGTGGTCGGAAATCGGGATCGGGATCTCGGCGGCGGCGGCGTGAGGACCGTTCCCTCACGCGCTCGCGGTCAGCAGCCTCCTTCACGAGCATCACTGCTTCGCAGAAGGAGGCGACCGCATGCCAACCCTCCTCGCTCCGGACCATGGCCTGAACCATCTGTAAAGTAGCTGGAAGTATCAGTCTTTTACTGATTAAAATGAGTTTCCATGATCAATGTAGTATTGCAATTCTTTTTTTTTAGATTTCAAAGGTGGGAGAACTTTTCGCTAGTTTAATAAAAGGATTGGTAATCAGGGTTACGGGGCATCCCTTCGGTAGCTACGCCAGTGGAGATGAGGCGAGAATTCTGGACAGGATGGTGTAAGTATCGTGTTTCCTAGTTAATGGAAGTTGTTTTGTGGTAGGTTGTACTTGTGTTAAGTGATTTTATTGTATAGAGTCGTGTTGGACTTGAGGTTTACTGACTTCACTGTAAAGTAATAAAAATAAATCATAATATATAGGCATGCATGTCTAAATGAAATTGCCTGGCACCTGACCTAGTTATAAACTGTATAACAGTAGTTATTGAATTCCTCATAACATATAAATAAAATTTTATCATGTACTAGCGATCCACCCCAGCTTCGCACGGGTTTTGGAATTGTTTTCTCGGTTAGCATCCGAATGAAATAGAATAATACGGGCAGGTTTTAGTCAGTAAAAGTCTGACAGTTTCTCTCGCTCCATCCATGCTGGCATTACTTGTTTGATGATTCTCACGTCAAAAAAATAGGTGAGATATTATTTTAAAACGTGAACGATTTTGAATTTTACAACTATTTTATTTATTTAAAAAATAACATTTATCTAACAGTTTAGCTTGATCGTACAAAAAATAAAACTATTTGTTTTCAGTCATAAAGTCTATATTCCAGTCCCACGTGTATCTAATTGCCTCAGAGCGACTAGGTCAACAGTCGAGCTGAATGCAGGTTACCGACTGATTGGTTCGCTTCAAAAATACACAGACGACTTTTGACCACGTATGAAACACTGTATACAGTGTAGTGTGTCTTTGGTACTCGTATTTTCAATAGAGAGGTGCTGTTAGTTCGGGATTAGTGAGTAAAAGTTTTCGCAGCTTCGGAAAAGATATTTTATTTTTTACAAAATAAGTGATACATGGTTGGTCTGACCAGAGAAAGGTGAATGTTAAGTACCGCCTTGGTGAAATTACCACTGCACTACATCCAACAACTGCAACTCTTCAGAATCAACAGTGGCCACCAGTGACCAGAAATACGTATTCCGGAGAAACTATTCAAGTAAGTTTGTCCAACAAAGAAAATAATTCGACATCACGGTTTGAGCTGTGGGTTTGATTCCCGTACGGAGCCAATATTTATAAGGCCTACAGATAAGTATTTTGGAGGAAAAGGATAAGGAAATCAAGGAGCTCGTGGCTAGATCATAACAGCCGCACAGGTTGATCTTCAAGGTTAAGCAACGCTTGCCAAGGTTGGTCTGTGGATGGGTGACCATCTTAACATAAGGAGTTTCTTCCGTGCCTCGGAAAGCACGTTAAGCACGTTAAGCTGTCATTTGTAGATCTTTGGCTGTCGTTACGGATAGTCAGAAGTCAGTAAATCTGACTCCAGTCTTGGCATGAAGTACCGTATTACCCCAGTTAATGGGTTCTGGAGGTCTGGTAGGCAGCCGCTCCTCGAAAAATACTGGTATTCAGCTAAATCCGGCTTGACTGGAAGCCGACCCCAATATAGTTGGGAAAAGGCTAGGTAGATGATGACAGATAAGTATTTTGGGCCTGTGTGAGTTTTTCATGTGAGGAGGGGCCCATGATAAAAAAAAACCGGAAAAGAACAAGAAAATCATAAATTCCTTTTCCCTCCTCATCAAGGACGAAACAGAACCAATCTAGGCCAATATAATCACTCAAATTAACAACAGAACTTAGAAAATCAATCGGTTACGCCATTTCCACGTCGTTTTCTTTCAGTGCACGGGTGTATTAGTAAGTAAGGCTAGTTTAAGCAATTACTGCGACCGGCGACGGTATAATTAACTAGTTACTCGGAATACGGCTACACATGAGCCTTGTACGCATCAATAATAATCGATGGTGCTTGCACTGAACTGTCTAAGAACTATCTAGACGACACCAACTGACTAATTCATAGTTAAAAGTCATGCGCTGCGGGATAGCTCATAAGTGTCACCGCAGCTGTGGAAAGCAAAGCGAAGGAATGTAGAGAGGTTTTAGTATTCTAACAATCACGAACTAGCGAATAATTCTGGGGTGAGCGAGGGATGTAAGTGTTAACTCACTCGCTTTGCTTGGGAGTTAAACTAAGAATACTGAGTGTAGTGAGGAAATCAATCAAGGTGTTTGGTAGCCCAAGACGAAAGCACCTTTATACCCAAGACGAGTACACAACGATGACTCGTATATGTAGATCGTACAAATATTAGTTCTGCGCGGGGATCGAACCTGCAACACGCAACACAGCAACCAATCGCTCAACTACTGCGCCAACTGTACTTTCAATTGTCAGTTGGTACAGAAACCTTTTTGTGCAAGTCCATACTCGTACTTAACCAGTTTTATTTCTTACCAAGATAAAGCTAGAAGCTAATAGAGTTAAAATTACACGTTCAGTCCATTTAACCGGCAGTTAAAGTTAACCCGAGGCGATTTGTCGCGACTTTACTGTCCGTTTAGTATAGTTCTGTGTGCTCATAACACGTAAAGTAAATGACGTCGTAAATATATTTGAGAATCAATCCTGTTTTAAAGACTGAGGAATTTTATATGTCAATTTTTTTAGTATATGTTAAGTTCATGAAATGGAGAAGTTATTGTCCGAATATCTTTAATTTTTAAATTGCACGCCAAAAGAACAAAGTCTAATGATAATTGATAAGATAAAGTAGACGGGATTGTACACTATTCTGTTGGTAAATTGATGTGATCAGGAGTTATCTTCTAAAAATATGTAAAAGGAGAAATTGTTGGGAATGGAAAAGAATTGTACTCCAACAAAACCGGGTACAGCTATGTCCAAAATAAAACTTCTCATTCGATTACGACAGTGGTACATTTTGATAATTGGAGAAAGTTTGTCATTGCGACTGAGGCGAAATTTACCCAAGTCGTTGACGAGGGTGTTATAGAACCAAACCACATGTATCAACGACGTTTCTCAATACACTTAAAGAGATAATAAATAAACGGGTGTTGACCGGCGACTCATGGGGTCACTTAGCGGGTGGGCTCGCACTTTTCCACACTGATGCGAAAAATAGGACGTATATTACGTGAAGCCTATGATAAGGGCGGGTTTTCAAGTAAGGGTATTAGCATTATCGGCCTTGTAATGTTCCCACTGTTGGGACTCAGGCCTCCTCTCTAGGAGAGGGAGTGGGCCGTAATCCAGTGCGCCGGTCCAGTGCGGATTGGTGTCACATGTCTTCGAATTTTTTGGTTCTAGGAGGTTATTAAGGGATCGGTTAGTAAGGCTATTGAAATAGATATTTCATTTAACTGTTTACAAACACTATGTTTAATTACTATTAGTAATGTTTTCTTTGTGCAACAAAACAACAGATGCGCACACGCGTCTTAGTCAGCACTCAGAGCGCACAGACTCCGCTTGTGTCGGCACACGTGTGCATAAAGACACACTGTAGCGAGAGCAGCTGATGTAAGTGTCGATCTTATCAAATTAGTGTGGCGGTTAGCAAGTTGTTTTTGTAAATACGAGTGTGTGAGCTGTTAGTGCAGTGCACACACTTTTCACAAACGATATAGACAAGAATCATTATGATATGTTGATAACGGTGTACTATAGACTCATGTCTATAATAAACTTTTTTTTTCCAAACACCCTAGGGCCAGGCGCACACTAGCGGCCAGGCCGCAGGCGGCCAGGTGAAACAAATGAAACCGCCATCGAGTGCGCGCTTCTGTCCGCACGCGGCCAGCGGCCACAGGTGCGCGCGCTCTATGGCGGTTTCATACTAATGTATGTATCTCGATGGCCGCCGCGTCCTGGCCGCTGGACCTGGCCGCTAGTGCGCTATGGGGCTAGGCTTGAAAAAAAAAGTTCCGACTAGTAAGCTTCAGAAAATCACTGTTTTATGGTTGACCATCTTGAACATCTACAAACTGGAGGATGTCAACTATGTACTACGAGTATGTCGTAGCTGTCTCTAATGCAAGTAGTCGCCAACGCTGTAGGATACTACAGTAAAATTGACTAAGAAATAGTTGGCTGGAAGAGTGTATTCGCGTTAAGAAAATAGTGACTTAGCTTAGTCACGACCCTAGCCAATCCAAAATGCTTCAATTGCTGGAAAGCTTCAGCTAGATCAAACTCAAAACATTTCATCATCTGCCTAGCCTTTTCCCAACTATATTGGGGTCGGCTTCCAGTCAAGCCGGATTTAGCTGAATACCAGTGTTTTACGAGGAGCGGCTGCCTACCAGACCTCCACAACCCATTAACTGGGGTAACACGGCATTTCATGGCAAAACTGGAGTCAGATTTACTGGCTTCTGACTATCCGTAACGACTGCCAAAGATCTACAAATGACAGCCGGGACCTACGGCTTAACGTGCTTTCCGAGGCACGGAGGAAACTCGTTATGTTAAGATGGTCACCCATCCACAGACCAACCTAGGCAAGCGTTGCTTAACCTTGAAGATCGACCTGTGCGGCTGTTATTATTTAGCCACGAGCTCCTCGAAACTCAAAACATTTACATAATTCAAATAAATCATTTTGGAATTGTCAAAAAGTCGGTCAGTCAGAAAGTGGTACAACTGCACATTGCAAACCGAATATCTCTATGTAGAAGAACGTGCAAGAAACTCTATGCACATTCTTTTAAATCTGTTCATAATCAGAATAGTGTTCAGCTTCTGTGGGATATTCCACGGGGACAAAGTCGTGAGAAAAGCTAGTTTCAAATCAAATTTAAACAGACTACCATTCTCTAAAATAAACTTTACATATTTCATTATTCTAGGATTGTAGTACAAAGTAAAGTGCTGCTGAATTATAGAGCGTATTCGTTTGCCAACGGAAATTAGTGGAGAATACTTAAAGAGATGTAAAACAAAGGTTTCAGGGCTCGGATTTGTGGGGGTTTATGAAAATCAACTATTTCATTAAACCGGTACACATCTGTATTCTGATATTTTTTTAGGATAGTAATTGGTTTAAAAGTTCTTTTATATGAAACGATAGATTTTTTTAGGCCATCAGAATGACTTCTGCCGCTTCTGGGTAGAGCAGGAGGACATGTCAGACTCTTCCTGACTAAATCCCACCTCGTTCCTTCTTTGTTTTCGATCCAGGGTTCTAGGTTTTCCTTTCAGAAACTGATAATCAGCGCTGTGGCTTTGTCTTGCACATGAGTCGCAGCATCTTGCTGAGCGCTGGCCTTTTTGTGCGGCTGTGGCGCATATCTTCCCAGATTCTTTCTGTATTATTTTTGTTTATTTTTGTGTTATACGTCATTTTTGGCACTAACAAATGATTTTTCTTTCTTCTTTCAAACTAACCCATCCCCAAAAGCTTCGACCCCGCTGGGCCCCTACAGTATTAAACGATAGATGTGTTACTTGAGTGTATGTTGATCTACTTTTTATTGCCAACATTAAAATAGTCACCCCACTTTAATTTGTGGTAATGCTCCACCAAAGGTCAATCGATTGTTCTAGTACTTCTGAAACTATATTAGCGCCAACGACATTCTGAAGATAATCACACTAGTATTATAAAGGCTACAGTTTATGAGTGTGTAGCTATTTTTATTTTAGAGTGGAAATCATCAATTGACATCTCTTGCCCTAAACGCAGCGGGAAGACTTACTAACCAAAACCACGCCAGTTTCCTTCAGTTGCCCGTTTCGTTCTAGGATTACGGATTTCTCTATGTTTGTTACTTCTTCATGCCCGCTGAACGTATTTTGATATACCATGTCTTAGAATAGCACATAGTACACCTACTGTTTATCCCAGGTCACAGATAACACGAGTATAATATACCAGTATACCTGGGTGCAGTGTCCCGGGGACCGACCCCAAGTAATATGGGATAAGGGCAGGAAGAAGAAATGTAGTATCCCGGGGAATGAAGGACCCTTGCTAGCTGGAATAATTAGATAATACCGCCCTCATTGCTCAAATACCTTGACCCTTACCGTTCCGTTATCTATGCCTCCCACCCATGGGGTCTCCGCGTTATCATAAGCACCCACATCTCATTTCCATGCCCCAGATTATAAACTAACACTATAATATATAAGCCTCGCCCACAGCGCTACTAACGCGCTACAGTCGCATTTGAAACGCGCGTCAGCAGCGCTGCTAACGCGCTACTATAATACCCGGCAAATAAGTTGGCAAGTTTCGCGCATGGTGCACAAAAAAGCGAATGAGCGAACGGGACGTAACACAGTGCGGAGGCAAAAGTCGTCTAACGCACCAATCATAAACTACTATTATAATACTGCACCAATCGCGCGCCGGATCGGCGCTACCTCATACCCCGTGTCCCGCTTGACCACCAAATAGATGTAAAAAACGATTTCTGCGCATTGTCAAGTTATGTGCCGCCGGTTATACATCGCGACTGTAGCGCTGCTAACCCGCGACCGTGTCAGACGACAGCGGGGGGAGGACGGAGGAAGGTGGCGCGTAAATGAAAAACAAAAACAATCTACAGTACCCGGCGATAAATTTTGCACATCAACCTTATAGAAAAATTGCTGTAATTAAATACAGCAATTTTTAACAACGAATAAAAAAATATATCGGAAGAAGCAAATCATAATTGTTTTAACAGCTCCTATAAGATACCGGACTATTTGTATTTCGTGCGACAGAGATAACGCTCTACGAAGCCGAAATTTTCCGATTGTCTCCTTCGTCGATGTGCATTTTTTATCGCCGGATACTGTACATACATACTTGCAAAATTATAATTTTGTACTCTACCTACTTTTATTTTATACTGTATCGAGTTAAATTTTGAATCGCGTTAGTAGCGCTGTTGACGCGCGTTTGCATCGCGACTGAGAATCGTGGCGTGGACGGGGTTGTTCCCGTTCGTCCACACCCCGCCGTCCACACTGCGGACGACTGGGAATGATGCGTTCCGCTCGTCCACACTGCGGACGAACAGAACGCATTATTCCCAGTCGTCCACACCCCGTCATCTCACGTCTAGTCTAAGAGTTAATAAAAAGAAAATATGATGATAGTATTTCCTTATATAATAAACATACTTTTATTTTATTATAGAAGGAAATACGATTTTACACACTGGCAATGTGTAAAATTAAAATGTGAAACATTCACGAGGTGCGGACGACCGGGAATATGGAAATGTTGCGTTCTGTTCGTCCGCAGTGTGGACGAGCGGAACGCATCATTCCCAGTCGTCCGCAGTGTGGACGGCGGGGTGTGGACGAACGGGAACAACCCCGTGGACGGGGCAAGCCGCTAGCGACTGTAACGCTGCGAACGCGCGACAGCCGCGCCACTGCATCGCTTCAAAAAGCCGCCGTGGACGAGGCCCCTAACATTTCTAGCATAACCTTTTAATCCGTGGGGTGTGAGGCCCTGTTACCACGCTATCGCTAGTTCCCGAGAATTTTCAGTCCGTTAAATTAATTCGGCTGATTTAATTTTGTTCATTAGTTTAATGGTTCTGAGTTCGATTTTAATGCTAAGTAAATCCTTTTTTGACCTAATTTGTTTTATATTTGCATATTTTTATTTCTCGTATACGATATAAGTGAGGTCTTGTTATTGGCTATTAGCCTAACTTACTAATATCCTTATCTGATATTTGAGTTGTAAGTTTTCTAGATATCTTTCAAATAAAAAAAATATATTATGTACTGGCTGGCCTCTTGGTCCAGTGGTTAGTGGTCCTGGCTGCTATGCCGGAGATCCTGGATTCAATTTCCATTAAAGATAAACAAGAGACCTCGGTAATTGACTAAAACTTTTTCTTCGTGTCAATGGTACGCATTGTGCAGTGCAGTTGAGCGATTGACTGCGTGTCACGGGTTTGATTCCTGCACGGAACAAATATTTGTAGGGCCTACAGATAGCTGTACGAATAACTCTTGATAAAATAAAATAAATATTCAAATTTTACATAGTACTAGAAGTTATTAGCGGTAAAAACGTCGACATTAAATTCCTAGATGCTAAATAAGATAAAACATTACTCAACAAATAAATGCTGTATATTGAATTAGTGACAGGCACGCAGACGGTTAGATCGCTGTGCCATCAATAATGCACAGTGGTGTAGTAATTGTCTAATCGCGCCACAATTACCACGCATTAGACGGATTGCTTCCCACTGAGTCAGTCGGAAACTAGCTGGTAATGGTAAATTGATTAATATTGTAGTATTTGTGGAGAGAACAATGTATAGTGGCAAGTAGAGGAAGCTTTTAAATGTAAAGTCCTATTTTTCACAATAAATATAGGTCACCGTAAAATTTCAAATATCGTTAGATTATAATCTACCTGGTGAGATTGTAAACTGTCGAAAGATTGAACTAAAACATACTGCATATAATACAACGCGCTATTATTCGGTAGAATATAATCTATTAAAGTGCCACTGTTAAATCATAATCTATCGCGCGTTAAATTGTCAACGGACAGAAAATAATCAGAAGTAGTCCACTGTTAGGGCCTGTTTCACAATGTCCGAGTAGGCACTACTCACTGAATAAATTCAAAAATGGAACAGAATTTGTATGAAATTATCTGCCAAGTAAGATACTCGAAACTTAATCATAGGTGGTGAAACAGGCCCTTAGAGTCATATTATGCTTTTTGATCAAAAAAATATTCTTAGTCTTTCACATAGGCATTCTTGTTAAATAACCTTTAGTAAAGCTACAGATATGAGTCAAAACATTACCTCTAACCTAACCTAAAACATTAATAAATCATCATTAATATTTGCTGGCACTCAGCAGTGGTTGCCGCCCCACTCAGCAATGTTACCGGTAAGTGTACCACACTAGTGACGCGACAATTTGCATGAATATGTACAACACTATGTAATGCGTTGTAATCATAGCTCTCAGCCGACAGCCGCCTATAAAAATTAACATACGAAGTGATGTGAAGTGTATCGTACGACTAGTTTCTGCTAGCGACTTTGCCCGCATCTCCTCCTTATGCAAGAAAATTAGTAACGATCCGGCCGGGACCCCGATCCTGATTTCCAGCCGCCGTAGGAGCAGACTTGCAGACGACGAGCAATGGATAGCTCGCCGTCCGCAGTTCTCGCAGTCCTCCAGACAGCGCGTAGTGATCCACACTTTTCTCAAAGACATGTCAGTAAACCATAGGGACCAAGCAGGGCCAAAGCCGCTGCTGCTACTACTAAGGTTATGGGTTGTCCGAAAGGGAACACTCGGGTTCTAGGGCACATATTTATAGTTTTAGTCACTAAAACTCCGCCCAAGAGCGGGAGAGTCATTAAATGATTTTTGCACATAATAAAAACAAAAAATAATTTGCTACCAGAAAATTACAAAGACTTGACTAACGTTTGAATCCCCAACCGGTCCTATGAGACCGCGCTGTTATTGTTTTACTATTGTGTCTCGTTTCGCGGGTATCTGAGTAATTAAATAAATACTCCATTTCTCTCATAAAATATTCAGCTACCCTCCGCTTAACATAGAATCCGAATCGGACCGCAAAACCGATACCTCTAGTAAATATGCGATGAAACTACCCTCATCCTGTGAGGTCCATTGATGACCACGGTCGGGGCGGTAATGTGCTGCGGTCGGGTATGGATGGGTGGCCGTTAACATTGAATGTCCACCGTTTTGGACGGACAGGTGTGTAATTATGAGTAGAGCTGCTGAAATTAGATTTTGGCTCTTATATTGCTTGTACATCCATAGAAACTTATTCATTTCTTCTTCTTGTCGTGTCCATTCAACTCAAACTTTGTCCGACCAATATTTAGCCACCTGGACAGCTCTATCGTTGGCCTCGCATAGGTCGTTGAAGGTGCAGGTAGTTAGGCATGCTGGGCAGGAAAGGAAAAAATCTTGTTCACTAAAAGCTTCTTTATTCTATTGGAATTGGGTCAGTTATTACGACAACAGAAGAAAAAATCGATTAATATAAATAAATAACTAGAATTTTACTTTTTTTTTCATGGTATAAACTAGTACTTGTAACTTCGTAATCCAAATCACCTGATGGTAAGCGGTGAAGGTGAAGCGCACAAGTTTATTAAGAGCCTATTCACTCTAGCCTTGAAGACACCCAAATAATAATCGGACGGGAAGACCGCTGCAGGCAAATTGTTCCAGTCCTTCGACGTACCACTACTGTATTTTTATTAATTAAAGCTTCATGCAACATAAAATGTACACAGGCGGACTAAATGTCGTAGGCATTCTCTACCAGTCTACCTAGGGTGGTGAAGAGAACATGACAAAATTTCGCCTTTATAATAATATACTGTGTTTAATAAGCGCTACGTTTTTAATGTTTGAAAATGTAGCGCATTTTCAATGTTTCATTTGAATTCTGTTGCTAAATTCTTGAAATTGCATCAAACTATCTGGAGCTTATCTTGAGCTTCCGTACGAAAACTAATAAGTCCGGAACTTCATCGCTGCCCGTTGAAATGCAAAACAGTTTGTAATCAAAGGTAAACAACGCTGGCTTTAGGGCGATAGTTTCATGGAACTACTTGCTAGCTTCTTTCAGTGGCTTTGCTCCGTTTCTGCGTATTACTGAGGTAAAATAAGTGTCCTGGAATGAGTAAATTCTGTCCGTCTTCCATTCATCGGATTCCCGTGACTCTCTGAGGTTATTAGTTCGTCTTGAGGGGTCTTTCCAACACTGTGTCTTCCGGAGCACTTCAGAACTTTTCAGCCCATGTGAAAAATATGTAGATATAAATTAAACAACGTGCCAAATAGTACTAACCTTACAATGTTTCCGATATCCCATAATATACACACATGGTTGGTTCACACATTAAGTCATAAACCAACTCTTAATGTGAATAATATGGGTACGAACCCCTTTTTATAGGACATTCCACTAATATTACAAAGTTGAACCCGTGTCCACTTCACTGGGCGACAATTTTTTTTGCCAAATATTATTAATCGACATTAATTTAACGGCACGTGGGTACCGATATCAGAGTCATCCATGTTGCAGGTGGGTATCGCAAGAGGTTTCTTTGAAATAAGTAGACGTGTTCGATCAGCAGCCTTATAATCGCGGTTTTCTATTGGAATTACAATAATCACACAGATGATGGGACGTAGGCGATCCGTCGTAACCGTCCAATCCACCACACGATATTTTACCAGTCCGTTGGTTCTTTTTACGTTACGACGTTCCACCAGAATGACAACTGGGCTGTCACTCTCGTCCGCTCAATGATCATTCCATAAATCACACAATGAAGGTCAAAATAAGGTTTTAAATCTCTATGGCGCCTGGTACGCGCCTTCACGGCCGGACTGACAATCGCCCGTCCTCGGGCGCACATGTATTCCTGCAACGAGAAGGTACCATACTGTTAATCGAGCCACCATGCTCGTCCACCCTGACATGAGCCAGTGCATCTTACTTTAGGCCACAGCCTAGTTTCGAACTCACTCTCGCAACTTGCACCACTCTTTTATTCTCATACAATGCATAGCCCGGACAAATGCGTCCCTTCGACTTGCCCCAAGTGCAAGACCGGACAACACCGTCCCTCCGACTAGCCAACTCATGATGCGCAGCCCGGACAAATGCGTCCCTTCGACTTGCCCCAAGTGCAAGACCGGACAACACCGTCCCTTCGACTCGCCAACTCATGATGCGCAGCCCGGACAAATGCGTCCCTTCGACTTGCCACAAGTGCAAGACCGGACAACACCGTCCCTTCGACTCGCCATCACTCACGTCACCGAACTAGATACGTACGTCCCTTCAACCAGCACCGCTAGCCCGGACAATACTATCCATTCGTGACACACTGACGCATGCGTCCCTTCGACCTGCTAGCACTCTAGCCAGGACCGGACAACATCGTCTCTGGGTTTGCGTCCCTTCGAATTACCAACCAATAGGCAAAACCGGACAACAACACCCATACACACGTAATCACATCACACAATCGGAACCTACCTTAGGTTCTGAACACTTTGCTCGGTGGATGTCTACTTCTACGTCAAAGGTCATCCCATCATCACTACCGAACCAGCACACACACCAACACTACTTTCTTTTCTTTTCTTTCTTTCTTTTTTTTTTTTACCTTATCTACCGAACAGCACTAGGTGTAATCTGCAGTTATGGTGTCAACACTGCGATTGTTGAAGCCGACATAGTCTTAAAGTCGGCATCAATAATGTCTTCTGACTGCATATTTACCGCCTTCACGGCTTCCTCGTCATTCATAATACCTCCAGCTAATTCCATTAAGCCCTCGTGTCCTCCGGACACCAAACGCAAATTATCGTGCGAATACTTTAACGTATGGCAATTGGCAAGGACCATCTACACTTTTTACGAAAACATAATCACCTCTATTAAAAGGATTTACTCTAGCTCTTCCGCGGTTAAAACGAATAGTATCAGCGTTAGCAACTTTCTCTATAACCTTGGATGCATTTAAGCGTATCGCTTCTAAATTTCAGCGATCGTGTGGACCATCTCCAGTGGAAAGCTTGGAAATTCTTAACGAGTACGATTGAACTCCAAGCATTAATTCAGTCGAAGTATATTTCGTGACGGTAGACCTTGTACTATTTAGAGTAAATTGCACGTTGGCTAAACTCATCGCGCCAATTCTTGTGTGGATCATTTTCAATGATTGTAACTAATGATTTTAGAGTTCGCATTAAATTACCCGTTCAACCTAACCGTTTGCTCTACTTGAGCCAGTGGCGAAGAAGTGAAGGTCAATGTGATGGTCCGCACAACTTCTTGAATTCACCGCTAATATAGCAGCGACCCTGATCAACTACAATTCGTTTAGGAGCCCCAAACAAACAAATAGCTTTCTTCAGTGCCATAATGGCACTGGCGGCATTTATAGAGGTGGTGTGTTCTAAAAGGACGTACTCGGTGAACACATCAAATATAACGGAATAGTATTCTTTTTGATCACTCTCACCGGTCAATCTTCCAGTAAAATCTATGTGCAGCGTATGCCAAGGGGTTGGCTCTTTAGGAATGAAGTGAAGTCTTACTAGTTGGGCACCTGAGGGACCTTTCGAGGTTTCACATTTATTATGCATGAGTCGACAAACCTGCGAACACTTTTCGACATCTCGGGGAACCAATAGAGATTGTAATTTTGACGAGAGTCTTATCGGGTCCTAAATGTTGAATTTCCGAATAAATGTGACTGATCAGAGTCCATACCAATGAGCGGGGTAGTATAGGTAGCCAAGAAACCGTTTTATTACAGTTAATTTTCCGGTAAAGAATACCAATCCTAACATCATAAGTTTTTGCTACATTTTCCGGTAAATCGCCGTTCGAAGGATTTCAGCGTCGCGCTTTTGTTCGACAGACAACCAACCTCCACGAAACTCTACGAACTTACTTTCTTTGCAGGAGTAGAACGAGGAGAAACAATGATATAGGAACAATGTTCTACAGTTGCCATCTTAGGTAGATGATTACGCGATAGATAATCGTCGTGAGCCATGCTTTACCCTTCACGATAAAGAATATCAAAATCGTACGCTTGAAGCATGACCCACCTCCTATGAACGCGGAGTATCAAATCGACCTTTGATTTAGTCGCCTTTAACGAGTTACAGTCTATATAAAATGTGAACTTCCGGCCGTGCAAATGTTCCACCGCTCGAACGACTGCCTGAGTGTCTAGTTCATATAAATGATAACGAGCGTCAACCACAGTCGTGCAGGCGGCTAAAATAAGCCCAGATCAAAAAGGAAACAGATATGCTCACCAGATGCCGTCGTCAGTTTACCTCTCGAAGTCTTGTGCTCACAAGTGTTTACCTCCCTGACGCTGCGCCGCCTCTCTTCTCAGGGCATGACGTAATTACGTGGCCAGGCTTCCCGCAGGTGAAACAGGTGATTGGTGCCGGCTTGTCCTTGACTTGATCCGTGTTGAAACCATCAGCTCGATTAGCTGGATCGTCGCCTTTCACACTCTGTTATTTTGTGTCTAGGAACTACACACCGATGACAATATCCATAGAACTTCGAGTCAGACAGGTGAGGTCTTTTTGATTTATTGCCATTACTATCATTATCTTCGGTACCGGTACAATGCTTTACAGAAATCCCACCGAATCTCCGGAAGAGTTGAGCACGAGTTGTGATATCAAAGAAATTCAGTTCACGACGAATCATGTGGTCTTTCGAGCTCAGAGCAGAAATAACGAACCCGGTGATTGCCTCTTCTGATATCTTGACTATAGGGATTCACTCGATTAGTGCCCATAAGCGCATAGCCGATTCACTAGCAGTCTCCTTTGCTCCGATCTGAAAGCGCAACACGTCATCGAAATAGTCCTGTATCAATTTGGGCTCTACAAATTTCGCCAGCAGTGTTTGCTTCACAACTTCCCAGGTTAAATCTTCTAAACGCAACTTAGTCAGAACAGATGCCGCTCGCCCTTTTAGTGCGGTTGTCAGAGCAACTAAAAGTTCCACGCCACTCAGAGTCTTGCTGTTGATGATCAACTCGGAAACACGGCACCAGCCCTTAACATCAGCATCTTCATCATCTGGGTCGAATTTGATCAACTGAACCGAGTTATTGTTAGAGGTTTGCTGCGGCATCGCTAACAAACGGGTTAGCAGGGCTTCCATATTGGTGAGCAATCCACTATTGCTAGGTTGATTATGCGGTTTTTCGTATCCCACTTCTGATAACGGCACGTGGGTACCGATATCAGAGTCATCCATGTTGCAGGTGGGTATCGCAAGAGGTTTCTTTGAAATAAGTAGACGTGTTCGATCAGCAGCCTTATAATCGCGGTTTTCTATTGGAATTACAATAATCACACAGATGATGGGACGTAGGCGATCCGTCGTAACCGTCCAATCCACCACACGATATTTTACCAGCCCGTTGGTTCTTTTTACGTTACGACGTTCCACCAGAATGACAACTGGGCTGTCACTCTCGTCCGCTCAATGATCATTCCATAAATCACACAATGAAGGTCAAAATAAGGTTTTAAATCTCTATGGCGCCTGGTACGCGCCTTCAAATTATTACACTCAGGAATAACGTAGTTTTCTATAGGTGAAAAATCGGTACATTCGTTCTAAAGACTACTTCCTACTGAGAAAGGAGATGGAAAACGGTAGGCCCAAAAGTACGAAGTTGAGATATGATCCAAAAAATTAGTCATATTTTTTTACTTAAGAATATGAAAAATTCACTTCAATTCACATTCTAGAAGCAGAGAAATATGAGAAAGATAGTTTTCGTGAGATATCGATTCAGTAATCGATTACACAGTTACGAAAATAAAACTTTTGCACAAAAAATTAACTCAAAGTGATTAAATGCACTGTATATATGCAGTATAGTCTTCGACTTCAACTATGTACATATCAATAAATCAAATATCAATTAATTACTGAAAAAACAATATTAATGATTATCGATTCAAATCTCTCTTATTCTTCTTCTTTTTTTAGTCTATGTCACTGACAGTTGCCGACTGTTCTTGTTTGCTCACTCGTTTCGTGTTTTGTTGTGTTGTGTGTGATTCGGCAATGGCTTGCATCTCAGTCTGTAAGTAAATATAACCTCATCTAACCAGCTTACTACCTAAAATACATGTATCCTACTTAAAATACATGTAGTTAATAGGCCTATAGAGATTGTTCACAGTTATGGTAAAGAATTATTTATTTATCAAACAATGTTATAATACCCTCATACACAATAGTACATACCCGCGAAACGAGTCACAATAGTAAAACAATAACAGCGCGGTCTCATAAGACCGGTCGGGAATTCATGAATTAGGTAGTGTTCATGTAGCTGAAGATTGATAAAAATGTTCCATTTTTAGGTAAGTACAGTAGTGAACACATAAACACAATGTTTGTCACGCGTGCTGGAACTTGGCTCAAAGCGCTAACGCTTACCTAACGCTTGAAGTCGTTGACGTTCATTTATATATTATGATTTTTCAAACATTTTCTAGTAAATATAATATTAGTGCAAAACAACATATTTTGCACTTCAGGAATCAGCTGTTAGTTAAAGATTATCACATAACTTCACTTTTACTTAATCTCTTATATCTCTCTTCTCAGATTGATAAAATCTGCTGAATTGTCAGTGAAAGGTTGATAATAAATAAGCTATTAATTGGCACCACTTTCATCTTCTTACACCTAGGCCCAAGATTGTATGTAATCGTTTCAGTCTCCTTTACAAACAAACTCACTTTGTCATATTATAATTTGTTACCTGATGGTATCGTTGGTGGCGAAGCATTCATTGAAGTTTATTAATAAGTGCCTATTCAGTCTAGCCTTGAAGACACCTAAATTATTATCGGACGGGAAGATCGCAGCAGGCAAATTGTTCCAGTCCTTTGATGAACATGGTATCAACGACGAGGCAATATGCTTAGTCCGGACCGCAGAGGCGTCAAAGAACTTTAGATATAAATATGAAAGTTTGTAAGTTAGTCTTCTTCTTCTTCTGCCTGGCGTTAATCCCGGCCATTGCCAGGGTCCGCCTTCCGACTATGTTTTCTCCACTTTGCCCGATCTTTAACATCCTCCTCAGTGAGGCCATTGGCTCTCATGTCGGACTTGACGACGTCCAGCCAGCGCTTGCGAGGGCGACCACGGGACCTAGCCCCAAGGACAGCCATATCCATGCATCTCCGACCAACGTACTCCCTAGGGCGGCGCATGATGTGGCCATACCATCGCAGACGACACTCTTGCAGTTTTCCCCCCACGTCACGGACACCAAGACTACCTCGGATGAATGAGTTGCGTATGCGATCGGATCGCGTTACGCCGCTCATCCACCTCAGCATCTTCATCTCCGTGACGCGAAGCTCCTGGGTGTGTCTGCTTAGTGCTGGCCAGCATTCGCCACCGTACAGGAGGACAGGCCGTATGATGCATTTATATATCTGCCCTTTGAGCCTCGGAGGCATTTTACGGTCACATAAAACGCCCGTTACCTCGCGCCATTTTGCCCATGCCGCGCCTATACGTGCTTGGACATCGTCATCCACGCTGCCAGACTCGTGCAGCACGGATCCAAGGTACCGGAACTTATCAGACTTAGCGATCAAATCCGACCCTATCCGGATAGTACTTGAATCCGTGCCACCACAGGACATGTACTCAGTCTTCGCCACATTTAGTCTCAGACCGCCGTTTTCCAGCGTGTCTTTCCAAATGTTGACCCTGCGCTCAAGATGGGCTTTGTTCTGGTTAACGAGGGCGATGTCATCGGCATACATCATTAGCCATGGAGGCTGATCCTGGATGTTTGCCGTAACTACATCAAGCACAACGTTAAACAAGAACGGGCTTAGAGCCGAACCTTGGTGAACGCCAACAGATATTGGAAAGACATTGGATTCGCCAACAGCGGTCCGGACAAAGGACACGGAATCGCGGTACATATCTCTGATAATGTCAATATAGGCCTCGGGAACACCCTTGAAGCGGAGCGCCCACCAGATAGCCTGCCGAGGTATACAGTCGAAGGCCTTCTGCAGGTCTAAAAAGGCCATATGCAGAGCTCTCCTTCTCTCTCTGTAAGCCTCAGACAGAGTCCGTAAGGCGAACACTGCATCCATGGTGCTGTTACCCGCCCGGAAGCCATATTGACACTCAGAGATAGTGCACTCGCTACGGAGCCTTGTGTCAATGATGCGCTCGAAGAGCTTCATGGTGTGGCACATGATCTTGATACCGCGGTAGTTACTGCAATCCTGTACGCTACCTTTGCCTTTGTGGACCGGGATAATCAGGCTTAGTCGCCACTGGTTTGGCATTTCCTTGGTGGCTTGGGAAAGTTTGTAAGTTAGTATGTTTATTAAATCAATCAATCAGGCTTTGACAGGACTGGACCAGGACAGACTGAATGGAATTGTACGATACATACAACACGAACTTTATATCCCAGTCGCGTTCCCATGAAATAACTTTCGACTCTCCTAACAGCGATGTCGCTGACAAAAGCTAATCTCCAATAATTCCGTTATATCATGATGTCACTTTACAATCCGGCGCCCCCCACTTCCTTCATCACCAGCCGCTTCATAAATTCGTTTTGTTAATCGCCTTTCATTCAATTTGGTTCGCCTCTTATACACAAAATTGAAAGTAAATGCCTTCCCTCCTCCCCAATTTAAAAGTTAATATTATGTGTTTATGCTAAAAGCTGTAATATCAGAGCCGGGACACATAAAATGTGCTAAATATTCCTCGCGGGGGAAATTTCGCAGATCTGTCGGCTCTTTATGAAATTTTTTAGATAAAACGTGTGATTTGAGGTAGAATGCATTCTAAGGTGTATATTGTTTTTTTTGTTTGTGGTTTTTTTTTAATTGTTATAAACTAGTGCTTGACTGCGATCCCACCTGATGGTAAGCAGTGATGCAATCGTTGATGGTGAGGCGCACTAGCTTATTAAGAGCCTATTCACTATAGCCTTGAAGACACCTAAATTATAATCTACCGAGAAAACTGCAGCAGGTAAATTGTCCCAGTCCCTCGATGTACGCGGTATAAACGACGAAGCAAAACGCTAAAAAAGACGCTAAAGCAGAATGCATTCTATGGTGTATATTGTTTTTTTTTATTTGTGGTAATATATTCTTCTATTCTAAATATTGGACGCAACGTTGGCACGCCCACAAGGTGGACCGATGACCTGGTGTGAGGGTCCCGGGAATCTGATAGATGCGAGACGCACAGGACCGGTCGTTATGGCGGCGCTTGGCGGAGGCCTATGTCCAACAGTGGACATATTTCGGCAGAAATGACGATGATAATGATAGAATAGAAATCTTTATTTTATTTTGATGATTCTAAATATGAATTAGTATTTACTATGATAATAATTTAATATTCAGCTAAATCCGGCTTGACTGGAAGTCGACCCCAAATATGTAGTTGGGAAAAAGGCTAGGTAGATGATGATCAATAATATGTCAATCAATACTTTAATCTTCAAGATGGCCGTTTAGGCAGTCTTATAATAACTCTATAATTTATAATTACTCTTTCATCCCATATTATAATTAGATACGATTTGATCGCAAATATTTCGTTTCGTCTTTACAGATATTCTAAAACAAATTGGACCCGACTTGTTGGCCCGAGGGACCGCAGTATTTGTTTCTTATAATAAAACCCAGAGGTTCTTGCTTTTGTAAATATCTTTTGAGTGGGACGAGTATATATTTATAGGTCAGGTAAATATATATTATTAACTAGATAGGTAGGAGAATTCATAATTGGACTGAGATATTTATAGATATACTTACTAGCTTCCGCCCGCGGCTTTGCCCACGTGGTGTGTTGATAAAAAACAGCCTATAGCAAAAATAACAAAATCGAGGAATAAATAAGATTACGTCCGGGATAAAAAGTAGCCTATATGTTAATCCAGGGTATAACCTATCTACAAACATACACACATCCACACATCCATTCTCACGAACTTTCACATTTATAATATTAGTAGGATTTACTGTATAGGTTACTACCACCAAGACCTATTCTTTCATGTGCTTTAAATGTCTCCGACTGACCACTAGGAAGAGGACGACCACCGGCTTCCCTTATTTTTTTAGGTTAGATATCATATAATGACTTTTCCCGTTCTTGGGTGGACCTGGAAGTCGTGTCAGCGTTTTATTGACTAGAAACCAGTACTATGTTCATTGCCTTGCGTTCCAGGGTCCCTTGCAGAAGCGAATCCATAGCCCCAACCACCTGTTCCCTGCAGGTCAAATATGCAGAAATATATCCAACAAGCGAATCTGAATACAAAGGACTAGCCAGAACAGAGCTCTCTGAGGAGAGCCGACCCCAGCTGAGCTATTATTTAAGGAACGTTAAAGTTTATATGAAAATATCTCGCGAACGAATCCACTGCAAAAATGAAAGAAAGAAAGAAAGAAACACGTTTATTTGGCAAACCATCAATATGAACGAGTACAGGTAAACTTAAATTTCACATAAAAAAAGCAAAAAAAAGAAATAAGTACAACAATATCTCAAAAATGCTTGTCTCAACACAAGTAAGAATATGCAAACGCTCTTCCATTGTCAGATCGCCATGTTGACTCATGTACCGAGTTAAAAAACCGTCCACATTTCTGTCAGTCACTCAACATGGGACTTTTATTGTCCTAAAACTGTTAGCCTTTAAGCTGAGATTTAACATTTCATTTGACATGGGCCGTCAGTGTCCATAAAATCCCTCCAGAGCACCCCTTTTCGCCAGCATCCACCCCAATTCCTCCCCTTTTTGACCCCCGTTTTAATATTTACAGTTGTATACAAAGTGGAGTACTGAATTCTCTCATGTTTTTAGAGTAAATAGGAACATTTTATGAGCGTTTTTATGTGGGAGCGTTAAATTCAGTTGCCGTCTGCATTCAGCGGAAGTGTTTTAACTTTTAAGAGATACTTTAGCACTTCTTAACGGAGTTGGTTTACGCCTTAAAATAGCAATAAAATGTGCAATGTAATTTAAGTTTCTTGTAAAAATTTCATGTCTAGTTTTTTGAGATTTATTTCTTTGGGTAAATATCTTTAAAAGTGGTCCTATATCACAAGCCTACTTTTTAAAACCAAGTTATAAATTTTTGCATCTGTCTGTTTATTCGATGATTCCTCCAAAACATGCAATAGACTTTAATGCAATAATCACTAACAGAAAGAGCGATTAACGATGAAGGTTGTAGTTTACTCCAGGCCATAGGGTAAGTTGTTAATCTTACTACCTATAACTAGATTTTTGTAAAAAATATGCAGTGTCATATTGTCATAAAGACTGAAATAATTAAATCGTAAGACGCATTTTTGGAAGACCTCCCCCATGATAGACCGATGACCTGGTAAGAGTCGCGGGAATCCGATGGATAATAGACGCACAGGACCTAATGATACACACACTGTCACATCACAGTCAAGGAGCTTTACATCTATAAAACTATATATTATGAATTGACTACTGCTCTATCTTGTTTACAACTAAACGTATAAGTTACAAGGGAAGAGCGCTGCTTTCTCAGATACAGATATTAAGCTAAGTAGTTCAGACACAGATGTTCATTGTATTGAATTTTATTATTAAGCTGTAGCTTAAAGTGCTGGTTTTCTAGAACTTCAGACATTTGTTGCTTAAATATATTATTATTATGAAGACAAACAGACGAGTTGAAGGACTTTCTTGTATAATAATGTATTTTATGGTCTCGAAATGTGATCACTCACAATGGGCCTCATCAGAAGGCTTAAAGTCACCCAAAGGACAATGGAAAGGGCTATGCTCGGAGTTTCCTTGCGTGATAAACTGATCACATCAAAAGTGAAGATATCCGCAAGAGAACCAAGGTTACCGACATAGCCCTAAGAATCGCCAAACTTAAGTAGCAGTGGGCACATTGCTCGTAGAACAGATGGTCATTGAGGATGCATGGTTTCGGAGTAGCGACCACGTACAGGAAGAGATTCGAGACGCACAGAAACGGTTGTTGTGGCGAAGGTTGGGGGAGGTCTATGTCCAGCAGTGGACACTGGTCTTTCGGATGAAATGAAAATGACGATGAAGTTTATAGAAAATAATTATCATGTAACAAATTACTAACACATTTGGCAATTCCAATTTTTTATATTTGTGCCTAACGATCCATTTCATTTAGCGGATTGTTATCCAAAATAAAGATTTATTACCTACACATATAATTTGTATCATTTGCACAATAGAAAAGGTATAATACGTCGAGCGGTGGTCGACTGTGTAAGTGGTATATTGTGCAAACAGTTGACAAATTACTGCAGTATTGTGTGTAGATTACAAACGGGCTAACAGTGACATTGTCTGACAAGCGATTAACTATGTAAGAGGTCATAAGACGTCGTATTAGTGTCGTGTGTTTGTAAATGATTATGTGTTCTCCTTGGGTAATGCAGACAGTATGAAACATATCATTATTATAATTATTTATGTGTTACATGTTGTTTGGTACGGTGTTCCTGTCCGATTATAAATTAGATGTGATTTCCTCATAGGTTAGAGTAAATAGGCTCTTAATAAACTAGTGCGATCACCATTAACGATTGCCCTAATATTTCCATAATCATTAAATAAGCTAAACAAAATTGCACTAATATCATCAGTTTAAAATATTGACATCTTCTATTAATTATTATTATTACAAATTATTTTTAATTTAAGTTTTCATCTCCTGCTCTCTTAGAATTTAAGTTTTCATGCTGCATCCGACAGGGTCCACGATTGTTTCTTTGACAAATGTTTACTACCTAAGCATACATTGTGGAATGCAATAAAGATTGAGTATTGAGTACACTTTTGATCCCAGGAGTATATTCCCTAGGCAAAATCTTCTACTTTCACGCAAACCACTGGCAACAGCTAGTAATGAATTACTATTTCTTGCCCCGAAGTCTTAGCCATTGAGTTACGACCGCTTTGAATTCAATTTGTACAGGCATTTGACAAATAGCCCGTGATATTATGCCACAGAATGATTTAGTAACTGCTGTGGTAAACATGATATATTAATAGTCTGTATATTGCCCGGTCTAGCCACCATATTGTCTTGTTAGAGGCAGGGGGTAAACGGGTGAGGACTGCTAATGTTTTTTGAGTTTTAACGGTTTTAGGGAGAAGGAGCTCGTGGCTAGATAATAACAGCCGCACAGGTCGATCTTCAAGGTTAAGCAACGCTTGCCTAGGTTGGTCTGTGTATGGGTCTGTCTCTCCGAGCCTCGGATAGCATGTAAAGCCGTAGGTCCCGGCTGTCATTTGTAGATCTTTGGCGGTCATTACGGATAGTCAGAAGCCAGTAAATCTGACTCGTCTTGCTATGAAGTACCTACCGTGTTACCCCAGTTAATGGGTTGTGAAGGTCTGATAGGCAGCCGCTCCTCGTAAAATACTAGTATTCAGCTAAATCCCACTGGAAGCCGACCCCAATATAGTTGGGAAAAGGCTAGGTAGATGATGATTATGGTTGAAGGCATACGTTTGTGTTAAAGCCGGGTTTTTGTAAGAGTCATCGCGGCTCTGACTAGGAGGATCACACAGAGAGCAACTAAAGGAACACGGTTGGTTTTTGTCAGTAATAATCTGTCACTTCATTCACACTGTCACACTGATTTCCGAATTGAGAATTTGAATTTAAGAATCCATCAAACCGTATATACTCGTACCTAACCAGAACATGAAAATTAGGTTTTAAAAAACTTAATCACAAATTTTTCATTCGGAAACTAGTCTTGAATTAGTATGAAGCTTTAGTTACTTTAATTAGGTTTAGTTTAAGTGCAATGGTGGCCCAGTGGTAGCGGCCCCGACTTACGAGTTGCAGGTTGCGAGTTCAAACCCAGCCAGGCGCATTACTGTGTGAAATTTATTTCATCACCACTGCTCTCAAAACGGTGAAGGAATACATTGTGAGGATACCGGCATGTCCTAGAACCAAAAATTCGAAGACATGACTTCCACTTGCGCTCGCGTGATAGATTTTGGCTCATTCCCTCTCCTATAGAGGAGGTCCGCGTTCCAGGCCGGTGAAGACTCCTTCACTACCAAACAGCTGAACGGATTTCGATAAAACTTAATACACGGGTAGACTACATCCTAATTTCGAACATAGGATATTTTTTACACTGGAACTAAGTACCCATAGGATAATTTTCGAGTTTCAGGCGGGCAAACCGCCTTCCAAAAGCCCTTGATGCAATAATCTATTCTTTTTCTTTCTATAATTACTTCAGAAATTCCTTGAGCCACGAAAATCACACAAAATAAGCCAGTAATCATATTCTCCAGTTATATCATAACGACATTATGAAATGGTGGTTTGGAAGCCATGAGACGTTCGCTCATTGTAATTTGGCGGCGTGTGATTAGGGATCAAAGGGAGGCTGTATTACTGGCGAGATAAGACTATCTGTGACGGGAACAGCTTCTGACTCCAGGCAATCAGAATTATACTTGTATAGGCATGTCGGGAAATAGTTGTGTCTACAGCTTTTGATCTATATTTTCGTGGTGGATTAATAGTTATTTCAAAAGCTCAAAACTTTTTTTTAGTTTCATCGGACCTTGAGTGCGAAATCACACTAGTGTGGAAAACTGTAGCAACCAGCCCCTGCCATTTTTGTATCGGGCTGGCCATTGGGCAACCTTACCACCCACCCCAGTGTTACTTAATTATATGTTTATGATGTTTTTCTTATTGTTTTCGAGTGTGTTCAAAAACGTCGTTTTATACACGTGGGCAATTGTATCAAAATATACTAAGTATAGCAATCTTGGCAAAAGATATCATGTTGGTTGTAAAGGTTAGACTGTCGACCCTAACATAGGTAAATAATTTCTTTAACACATAAAATTAGAAATGAATAAAATAAATTCATGCTAAACCAACATTTTGAAAATAGACCAGTTTTATTCTCATAAATTCATAAGTAAACATCACGCTTAGCTATGTATTTGAAAAACAATACATTAGTGTTAGTTTTACGTCTAAAAGAATTCAATTAATATTATTTAAACATATCGATACCTTTGGGTAGAAAGGTCGTATAAACCAAAACCCGACTTTTCAGTAGAGCCGAAAAACTATTTTTTTTTTTACAAAAAAATTCATAACTTTTTTGCTTTTGAAGTTATAAAATAATTATCTATGAGAAAGGTTCTTACATTTTCCAAATGAAAAAGGTTAAATCATCAAAACCTGTCTATCTTCTTTAGTTTCAAAGTTAGCTTGCATTTACGTCTAAGAAAAAATCAATTCTTGGTTTATACACCCCATGAAAATTTGCTTTGAAAAAACTGTGTGGGTCGTATATCCATTTTTGGTAAGCTTAAGGTCACATTTAATGTCGTAAAAACCAAAATTTATGCAATTTTTTTGTATTAAAAACCGTTTATAATCATAGATTAATTGAATTCTGACTAATAAATAATCCTGTTACTCATAGAATTAGTAGGAACTCAATTATTATTATTCTAATACCCAATAATGGTCGAAACAAATAAAATAAAACTACCTGAACCAACATTTATTAAGTATTATAATACTTTCTAATCAATGGTAACTGTCCGGTACCTGTATATCGCGCTCGTTCTTCTGCTTGTCGCTGCGCGCAAAATGCAAGCCTTGTGTGTTGGTCGTAAATTGGGGTCGTCGCAACACGTTTTCTTCTTCCATTCTGTCCTGTCGTCCGTCACACTATCACTATGGTCTATCGGTTTAGGTAGTTAACTAAAGGTAAACAATCTTGGTATGTCTTTTTATATTTAAGAGGTCGTATATAATATACACAAAGATTATTTAAATTTAGTTTATCAGCTAACATAGATTTAGGTAAATACCCAGTTGCAAAGATTTTTGCATACAATTTATAGACAACTTTTAGATAAAAAGACATGCCAAGATTGTTTACCTTTAGTAAACTACCTAAACCGATAGACCATAACTTCCTTTTCTTTCTTATCGGTCCTTACGCAATCCATCCATCTTTTCTTTGGCCTCCCTCTCCCTCTCCATCCATCCACATGTAAATTCAGAACTCTTTTAGTAACATGCGTTTCATCCCTCCTCTTCACATGACCATACAAAAACAAACGATTTCCTTCCACCTTTTCAGTCACTGGCGCCACTTTGAAACTTCCTAATACACTTATTTCTCACTTTGTCCATTCTTGTCACACCACACAACCATCTCAACATTCTCATCTCTGCTACATGCAATCTTTTTTTATCCATCTTTTTCACAGCCCAACATTCTGATCCATACAGTATGACAGGTCTTATCACGGACTTGTAGATTGCACCCTTCAACTTGAGGGGCATCCGTGGATCACAAGTTGTTCCCGTGACCTGTCGCCATTTCATCGATCCTGCGTTGATCAAATGTGTTATGTCCCGGTCTACCTCACCATTTCCTTGGACAAGCGACCCGAGGTACCGAAAGTCGGAACGAATCGGTATGAATGTCCTAGCGAGGGTTTAGCCCTAGCGAAAGATTGGAGGGACCACCGAAATCGCAGAACAAGTACTCTGTTTTGGTTCTACTCAATTTCACGCCAACACTCTCCAGTCTATGCCACCACACCTCCAATTTGCTCTGGACCTCTCGGCAACCAGCACAATATCATCGGCAAACAGCATACACCAGGGGGCCTCTTCCTGAATGTCTAACGTCAAAGCATCCATTATCAGCAGGGTAAGTTAAGGGCTGGGAGCCGACCCCTGATGTAGGCCGACCGCCTCATTCTAACTGCCACTGGTGCCTACTGTAGACCGGACTTGGGTACTACACCGACTGTACATCGCTCGGATCAACTGCACATACTTCCCAGGCACACTTTTCTCCTTAAGGGCCCACAACAGAACCTCACGATGTGTCTGGTCGTATCCCTTTTCGAGGTCAATTAATACCATGTGCAAGTTTTTATGTGCACCTCTGTATTTCTCGTACAGCTGGCGTATAGCGAAAATGGCATCCGTTGTACCCCGACCAGGCATAAAACCGAATTGCTTCTGTGAAATTTCACTCTTATATCTCAACCGCCTTTCAACACTTCTTCCTCCCAGACTTTCATAGTATGTGACATTAGCTTTATTCCTCTATAATAAAATTGTTGTACTCAAGAACATCACCTTTGTTTTTAAAGATGGGCACTAAAGAACTTTCGCACCAATCATCAGGTATGAATTCTTCTTTCAACAACGTATTGCAGAACATCGCTAACCACATCCGTCCATCCACTCGCAGTAACTTCCACACTTCAACTAGTATTCCACTCCAATCATTTTCCTTATTAATTAGTCTTTCAAAATATTTCTTCCACCTCTCTTTGATTTTTTCATCATCTGATAGAACCAGTCCAGGTTCATTCCTTACACATTTTACTTGACAAACATCCTAAAGTAAACTGCGACTTGCAATGATCATGGTTTATACACCAAACGTTGCGAACTATCTTTGTATTTACGACGTCGATTTTAACCTGGCTTTAAGTAATGCATTTAACACTTTAGGGCGTATAAACCATTTACAATTAATGCATTTAATACTTTAGGTCGTATAAACCATTTACAATTAATGCATTTAACACTTTAGGGCGTATAAACCATTTACAATTAATGACTATTTTTACACCCTCCGTCAATATAAATTATGGTCATTACGTCATAACAAAATTACAAAAAAATAACATTTGGCTTTTACATTGAAAATTTACCTTTTTTAAGAGGCTATGACTGAAAATTTCTGGGTCGTATTAACCATTTTTGAGCGAATTTCTACATTTCGTATATACAGATCGATAGAGAAAAAAATTCTGAGAAGAATGGTATATTTAACTCAATTTGGCCAAAATGGTTTATACGACCTTTCTACCCAAAGGTAGCGATATAATAAAATTTCAAATTGAAACCTGCTTCAAGCGATTATTCGAACAATAACTCAAAATATATATTTATTGGAATATACTCAACAATTTATTATGACAAGGTGAATGTTCCAATTATTGACAAAGGCTTTAAATTCACTGAAATAATATTATTTTGTGCAAATCAATCAGGCTTTGGCTGGACGTTGGGGCTCGTTAATCCAGAGCTGAGGAGTATTCTCGCTTGGGCACCCAGATTTTCGGCACCAATATGCATTTTGGACTGGTATTTTGTATGGTTATGAAGTACTGTGTTACCCCAGTTATTGGGTTGTGGAGGTCTGGTAGGCAGCCGCTCCTCGTAAAATACTGGTATTCAGCTAAATCCGGCTTGACTGGAAGCCGACCCCAATATAGTTGGGAAAAAGGCTAGGTACATTATGATGATGATTTTGTATGGTTACTGTCTATCTAGACCAGACCTCCACAACCCATTTACTGGTTTATTGGTATTATGTATGGTTACTACCTGTCCAAAATACCTATAGGTGCCAAATCGGGAATAGCTTGGGTGCCGAACATTTTAGTGCCAAAAATCTGAATGCCGAAACGGCAATACCCCTGAGCTGGATGCGGGCGTGATAGTCTGTGGTTGTGGAAAATGGTGTGTGCTGATGTAATGATAAAATGGACGAGAATTATCTCGATTGTTATGGGTTTCATACAGGTTGGATGGCTGAATACGAGTGAAATGAGGCTTGTAAAAATGTTGATAGTCATTCAATGCTTGATATTTCTTCTTAAATCTGTCAGATAATAATAAATTTCTTTTCATTTGTTCCAAAAAGTTACAGATATAAAATTCTGGTTTAAAAAAAGAAAAAGAATCAAATTATTACAGGTGGTTTATTAGAGAAATATTAAGAGGATATGGGTCTCCCCCAAGTGTCACCACAACGAACGATCCTATGCGTCCTGGATCCATCGCATTCCCGGGACTTTTAGCAGGTCATCAGTTCACATTAGTCAGTCTCACATTGTTTCATAAGTAGTTGCTCCATGTAAAATATTGGTAGTCTGCTTCATCCAGGTATAATTGGAAAAAGGCTAGACAGATGTAGAGAACAAGCATGCTAAACAATGCTAACGAGCTTCTCTTTATCAGAAGAAACGATAACCCTCCAATTTGACACAAACAAATTGCTTCTATTGCGAAAAACTTCACGTGGCTATAAATCTCTTATAAACAAAAACCGTCTATCGCGTGTCGATCACGATATGTTTTGCACTATCCATCATGTCTGCTAGCTATAGATCTATGTATAGTTATATTGTTTTGTATGCAAATCCTCCGGCTCCGATATTTCACTTTTAGTTGATCCCAGAGGCGTGATGAGAATGGGAAATATTGTTTGTGAGGTGTTTGCTCTGTAGTAGAAGATGGCACTAATATAGGGACACAGGTATTTTTTTCGTAACCAATCTCAAATTTTAAAACAGTGTAACGCTCAACATTGTTGTAGTGCAAAATTTCACCAACCTTTTGAAAAAATTTCCTCATATTTTTTGATGTAGTGCGTATCTACATAATGAGAAAAATACGTGCCTAAAAATTACAAAAATGCCCCGTCGTAAGCAAAAAACAAAGTTATTAGTCATCTAGTATATCATATAACAATAACTAATTTTTAAAGATACAATATTAACGTTGGACAATAATACCTAAGTATCTTTTGCAGCAGTTTTATAGAAATGATCCGACGCCAATCCGTTTTTTCTGCAGGACCTCCACAAAGAGAAGACTTGACAGCATGATTATGGTGTGCCCAATAATAAGTTAGAACCTTTGTCTCAACCAGACATGTCCCAGACATAACACTGTGTAGTATGTGTATCGTATATTTTAGAATACACTACAGAGTTCTGCATGAAGACTTTTCTTCCTCTCAGTTGCACCTGTGCCACCCGTCGTGTTTAGGAAGAGTCTAAAATAAAATTAAAACTTTTGATGGTTTTAATCCTTTGTCTGCTGTAGGGAGGTATCGCCCTCCCAACTTTGCGCAGACAAAGACTGTGGTAATTGTATTTTTGTTTGTTACTTTAGTCCAAGAGTTTGGTAATGTTGTACAAATTCTAAGAACTTAAACTAAGTTCTAAACAAAGGAGCTCGCTTTGGTTTTTGATTTATGCCCAAAGGGCAATGGAAAGGACTGTGTTCGGAGTTAACTTGCGTGATCGAATCAGGAAGGAAGATGTTCACAGAGAACTTAGGATCCGACATGGCCCGAAGAATTGCCAAGCTTAAGTGGTAGTGGGTAGGGTATATTACGACCGAAAGGTTCTCAAGTTTCTATAAAATGCCTCCTACAGTACAGTTCGTTATGGTGGTACCTGGGGAAGGTCTATGTCCAACAGTGGAAGTGTTTCAGAGGAAATAATGATAATGATTGATTCAATTTAGGTATTTGAGTTTATTTTTAACCGACTTTCAAAGATCTACCAATGATCAATAGCTTTAGGTGCTTTTCATGCACAGTCATGTCGCGGTCAGTAAGACAACCGTGCCTCTGAAAGTATTGTGTCCTAAATAAACTTAGAAAAGTGCATGAATTGAAAAAATCAAATTGGTTTTTGCCCAGTTTCGAATACGTACAAAGAGAGGGCGGTCCTTTACTTAATAGTTAAGAGATACAGTTCAGTGAACTCTAATCGATGATTCTAGTTATTTAGCATCAGCGATTACACATTTTCTTAGGAAACCAACTCCTTAACCAACTGACAATTCCTAACACACTAAAATTAATTAACCCCACGAAATTACACAGCATCCATAAGAAAACAATCCGCCAGCCAGCTCGTTCCACACGGCCCTTTGACCCGACCCGCCGAGATGAAAGGAGCCGGTAAGTTAAATATTAACACAGAGATGCGGCAAGCCGGCTTCTACCGAGCCAGACCCGAATAACTGTCGAATGGTGTGACGGACGGGGAAAACTTAATATGGTGGAAATATTTATTTAATACTTTATGGATATAAAAGTACAAAGGCGAACTTAATACCTTAGGCATTTTCTACCAGTCAACCTTTGGGTTATGCAGAGAATATAAAGAGAATAGAAAAAATAGATGGTTTAGATCATTATTTTCGTTATTTTATTATGGAAAAACGTCGTTTGATACACGTGGAAATTTGTCACAGTCGGTCCATAATACTCGGAATTTCAACTCGGTCGCAATGACAAGGTTTCTCCACTTGAATCGATTTATGAAAGTTGTTACGAGAAGTTAGAAAGCCTTAAAGCCTTTTTTGCGGTGGGAAGTCATCAGATGACTTCTCCCTCTTTGAGTTGAGGGAAAGGTTGAGTAAATCCTCTGTGTTTTCTGGCAAATGAAAAAAACTCTTTCTCTAACTCTCTCAAACTTTCCCTTAAAGCCTGCAAGTCTAATACAATTCTAAACGATATTCGGAGGGAAATGATTAATTATTTAACTTTTGCTCTGAGTGGAGTGAGCGGGAGTGTCATACTTTTCCTGGCGTTTACAATTAGGATCTCAAGTTTTTTTTTTTATATAGGCCTACATGGGCACTTATAAAAAGTCGAAGCTAGTGCACGGTTCCGAATTGGTCGTTTCCTATGGAGAAGAGCCGGCAAGAAACTCCATGGTTACTCTTTTAAAAAAATTATTGGGTTTACAATATTTCCACATTACTGAAGAGCCGCACTTCCTACCATCATAAAAGAAAGAAAGAAAAGAAAGAAAAATAATTGTATGTATCTAACAAGGTTGGCTTATTAGCTATTTAGATATTAAGTAGAAGTATATAGTGTACTTCTTAAAGTTGCTTTTTCGCGAACCTGCCTCTTATTTATTCACTTGCCTAAATTTTTCATATTTGGAGTATAACTTTTATATTTTTACGTTCCTCGAGGCGGAGTAGTTTACTTTTTATTTTGTGGTTCCAGATTAAATTGCAGGTGATTTTTTATGAAGGAAAATGAGTTTCTTTTTCGCTACTCAGGTGGGTACCGAGAATTAGTGAACTAACACTATTTGGAGGATATTTTGGATGCAAAAAAAAATAAAAAATGCTTTGTAGAATCGACCAAGCAGTATTTTTCACGGGTTTTTTCTCAGCAGCCTAAATATGCATTAGATACTCGTATATTCCGCTATGTCCCTACTTAATTAAAACCTGAATGGGTTAAGGTGGGTAAAATGAATATATAAAAGTAAAACGTGTAACATAATTATGTTTATTTAACGTATGTTTTATTGGAGTGAATTAAGGGCTCATTTAATCGTTGAACGAGAAAGAAAATAAAGACATTTCTATATCGTTTTGTTAAATATTCAAAGAACTGTTTAATAAGTTGTCTACTTCAAAAACGAATAAAAGAACATCAGTCATTTAATTTCATACAGCGCCTGTCAAAACTGTGACAGCAATAACGCACGCGGGCAAAATTAAGGCGCTCTTATTTCGTCGAAGGTGCCTCCGGCAAAGATACCGTATTACCGACGAGAAAATAATTTCCATGTATTCCCAAAGATAAATATGGCATGTTTTGTGAAGATCTTTTATATACCTAAACGGTATTAAATTAATTTGGTTAGATAAAGTTATGATTTAGGAAGAGCTCTGGGTCTAGTTTGTTTACTTGACGAAAAACGAGTTAAATGATTCAGGAATTGGTTTCAAACTTAAACTACTTCATTTAGTAAATACTTAATACATCAATATTTATTACTCTAACTTCTTAAGAGGGTGGCTCTTAGTAGTACCTATTAACCTATTCGTAAAATAATGGAAAGAATATGACTTTAATCAAGTCCATGTGATATCTGTCCTCTGAAGTTTCATAAAATCTTTATTGCGATTTAAGAACTGTCAACTGACATGAGACTTTTAGATTTTTATATATTTTTAATGCTCACTATTTAATTGCACTTCTAAAATTTTTATTTATACTTTCTAAATATTCATACGAGTAAACATATTATAAAAACACCTAACTAACTAACTAAAAAAATAAAAGAATTAAATAAAATCTGTCTAAAATATGGCAAACCCATGCCAGGCAAAGAAAAAAGTCAGATTATACGAATATAAATTATAATAAAAATGACAATAAATATAAACCGCACTCTTTAATTCATTAATCCCCGACCGGTCTCATTGGACCGCGCTGTTATTGTTTTACTTTTGTGTCTCGTTTCGCGGGTATTGATAGGTTAATGTATAATTCCCTCTATCCCATCTCAAATACAAACAAACCGTCTATATAATTATTCTACCACTAGAAACAGCATTAGCACATATTCCCACAGTGCCTGCAGGCACTAGGTCAAACCTATTCAATCTACGAACAGTTCAGATACTGATCTAAACCAATATTTAGCTAATTTCGCCCGAAATTACGCTCATCTGCATATACAAACATCGTTTCCCTTACACAACTACGTATTAAGCATTTAATTAGCCAACCCTTGAATTTGTACCCTTTAGGGCACAAAGGCTGCTAGGAATATAGATGAGTTAAGATAGGAACCCTCATTTAAGCTTTCTATCACAAAAAATATGATGTGTATAATATGAGTTTACAAAGGCTTGGAAGGAGCCGTTTTTCAGAGATGTCAGAAAAATTGATGGGGCCAGTTACGGATAACGCTGGCAGCCGTCAGTGGACTGCGGATTATTCAAAGGTGTCAATGCAAACCTTGCATAAAGATCATCATCGACATTACAAAAATGCGACTGATAGAATTCTCTGGGTTTTAGTCTGTAAAAGTCTGACACTTCCTCCCGCATCAGAGCGGGAGAAGTTTTTCGATGATTTCCGTCCGAAAAAAAGGTACCTGTTGATGAAAAGAGTTTTTAGATTTATATCCAGTATTTTTTGACTTTATTTATTACCACAAAACTATTTTTTTTAATTTCAGTAAGTACGTGTCACTTCATGCACTTGTATTTTACAGTACGTGGTTGTTTTTAGGGTTCCGTACCTCAAAAGGAAAAAACGGAACCCTTATAGGATCACTTTGTTGTCCGTCTGTCCGTCCGTCTGTCAAGACCCTTTTTCTCAGGAACGCGTGGAGGTATGAAGCTGAAAATTATATCAATTACTCAGGTCTACTGTCCCTTGAAGCTGTGAAAAACTCAAACTTCTAAGCCAACGCAATCAAAAGATACAGCCGTTTATGCCGCAAATTTTCGACACTTGCAAGGGAATCAAAACCTACAGGGTACTTCCCGTGAACTCAGAATCTTGAAATTTGGTACGAAGCAACGTCTTATAGCATAGATAAAGGAAAAATTACGAAAACCATACATTTTTAGTTACATCACATAATATATATTTTTTTAATAATTTTAAACTTACTTCCCATTTCCTCATAAACGCGTAAAGGTATTAAATTGAAATTCATACCAAATACTCAGGTCTATAATACCTTTAAACTGTAACAAAATCAAACTTCTATGTCAACGCAATCAAAAGAAACAGCAATTTAAGCTGCATATTTTGAAACTCGCAAGTACTCGCAAGGGAATCAAAACCTAAAGGGTACTTCCAGTCGACCTAGAATCTTGAAATTTAGCATGAAGCAACGTTTTATAGCACTCATATAGGGAAAAGTCTGAAAACTGAAAATTTGTTGTTACGTCACAAGAATTATTTTTTTGAAAAATCTTCAACGCTCGATTCGAGAATAGAACTTTATTCATAGGTAAGTTAGAGGTATTGAGTTGATATTAACACCATATAATTGGGCCCGTGGTCCCTTGAAGCTGTGCAAAAATCAATTTTCAATTCAATTGGTAAAGTGACGGGAAAAAAAGATTCGTCCGTTTATACTGCAAAAAACGTACATTTCGAGACTGTCGAATTGTTCGATTGAACTGTTTTTATAGGTAAGTTACTACGGAACCCTCAGTGCGCGAGTCCGACTCGCACTTGCCCGGTTTTTTAAAGTAAAGGTTCGCGTTTGACCACTAAGTATCTCCTGATGATAACTGATGCTGTGGCTGACAATAGAGCACGCTTGCGTAAATGACCGATTCACTCTTAATTAAAATACTCCTTTGTTATAGCTGTCAGGAAACACAGACTGCAGCAGGGAATTCTACTCCTTAGCTGTACGTATTAGCATTAGCATTATCGGCTTTAAAATGTTCCCACTGCTGGGACTCAGGCCTTATCTCTAGGAGAGGGAATGGGCTATAATCCACCGCGCGGGTCCAGTGCGGGTTGGCGGATGTCACATGTCTTCGAATTTTTGGTTCTAGGACACGCCGGTTTCCTCACGATGTTTTCCTTTACCGTTTTGAGAGCGGTGGTGATGAAATAAATTATACAGAGTAATGCGCCCGACTGGGTTTGAACCTGCGGCATACAACTTGCAAGTCGGGACAGCTTCCACTGGGCCACCACTCTGCTCTGCTCTGCTGCTGTATATATATAGTTAGGATATTAGCTATAAAACAAACTGGCATTAATGTACGCTTGTGATGTTTGTGCTCGTAACTGCATAGTGCGCACGCGCCGCAAGTAAACACTGCGCGATGCAGTGCGAACGTTTACAAGCATATACTGAACGGTTTTGGTGGACTGTGATTTGCAGCAGAATTTAGCTCGGTAGGTAGTATTGGATTTAACCTATTACATACCCGCGAAACGAGACACAATAGTAAAACAATAAAAGCGCGGTTTCATGCGACCGGTCGGGGTTTCATGATTCATGAATTTAGTACATTGAACGGATTTAAAAATTTCAATTGTAAAGTACCTATTGTTTTATACGCTGATAAAAAAAGAATCATATACAAAAGTCGAAAGCAAAGTGCGGCTATCTGACTTTAACGGGCTTTAATTTTTCGATGACACTGTATAATAAAAAAATCTCTAATAAGCGATCTAAGCAGTATGTTTTGACAGCCAATAGCTTCCGATATAAATAAATTAAATTGTCGTTGTTTTCTTGATACTCGTGTGATTCTGTATCGGTTTCGAGATACGGAATTAAAAATAAGATTTTTTTCATTTGATTTGTTTAGTAACAAATCACATGAAAAAACAAAGCTATGCTTAATTGTTGCAAAAAGTTTACATTATCAAATCCCAGTAAGATACGACAACATACTACTCGCAGGTAACCACGTGTTTGATTCAAAGACTGTCTGGTAGATATATCTATCGCTGTAAGCAATAATACCGCCATTGTACCCATAGATTTACTATTTTGTTGTACAATATATTCTATTCTAAGATGTTGTGACGTTATTCCGTAATCCACCATATTTCCTGCTTCTTCTCAGAGAGTATCTTGTAGAGAATAGGCGACCTTTGCTCTATTCATGTCTTAATATTCTCGCTCTTACAAAATGTTCACATGTTGTGTGGATGTTAGACTAAGCTGCTATAATATGGATTCAGTGGTTTTACTCACGGGCAACAAAGTTGCGACTATTTGTTGACACTTTTGTTCACGCGAATTCTCTTTTCTCGATAAATATCTGTAACGATGCTAAATATATTTTTATTTTTAATAATGTTTGAATTGATTGTATCAATCGTCATCAAGCCGGACCATGTGATAGCAAAAAAAGCTACTAGCAATAACCAAGCGCTCTGTTCTGTTTGAAAACTGACCACCAAGATCTAATTCATAAATTGACAAAAGCTTATTGTGATCTAAATGTAATAAAGTTAACTTTGGAAAAATATATCAGGAAACCAATTCGAACACCGCTATAAACAGTCATCATCTGCCTAGCCTTTTCCCAACTATATTGGGGTAAACAGTATAGAACCTAATAAACAAAGATTTCTGAAAAAGTTATAGCTAAAGCCTGAATATCTACGATATGTGACACTGCATCCGAGCCAAAGATAGAAATGAGTTAGAAAAAATAGAATATTTGTCATATTAAACATATCGCACCTACTTATTGGCAATGCCAAAACTAAATATTACAAGAACATCTTAAAGAAACTTTAAAAGAGAGTAAAATGACTAAAGTTTGAAAAAAAAACCGTCAAAGCTTTGGTTTATCACAACACAATAACTAAATAGCGATTAAAAAAAACTGTTAACACCTAAACTATCAAACTACCACAACAACTACAACTTTTGAAAAAATATTAAATCTCACAAACAGCAACATTAAGTATCAAACCAACTGAAAGTTGCTCGTCTACCACCGCCACTTAATTCACATGTGCCGTTTGTTTACGCGCAACTGTTTGCTTCCTCTCGTCGCTAATTGTCGCATACTTGCCGTACTCGCTGTACGCGCTGTACGCCGAGAACAACGCTCTAAGACTTACGCCCGTTTTCAATAAGCTATCTACAGATGCAGCTACTAAAGATAAACAAATCTATCCTTTTGCCCTTACTTGCTTTTCTATAACCTACCGACGTATAGCATTTCCTACTAAAGATGTGGATGGATAGATATAATCTTACTGTTTATCGGGGATAGCTATCTATCTATGAACTGGGGTAGGTTATTGAAAACGGGCGTTACACTGGTAATATACCGACGACGGGGAAGGAAAGCCATTGAGAGGCTGTGGAGAATTAGGTGCTTATTTGCGGAGACTGATAGGAATTTGCATAAGTAAATTACGTTTAGTCTGTTAATCTTTAATCATTTAGTTGTGTGTATAGATATATAGTAGGTATTTGCTTTGTGTACATAGAGTTTTAGTCAAATATAAGCACATTGCAGAACAGATGGTCGATGGAGATGAAAGGTTCTAGAGTGGTGGCCACATACCGGAAGATGCAGCGTTGAAAGGCCTGCGGAGTTCGTGGCTAGATAATAACAGCCGCACAGGTCGATCTTCAAAGTTAAGCAACGCTTGCTAAGGTTGGTCTGTGGATGGGTGACCATATTAACGTAACAAGTTTCCTCCGTGCCTCGGAAAGCACGTTAAGCCGTAGGTCCCGGCTGTCATTTGTAGATCTTTGGCAGTCGTTACGGATAGTCAGAAGCCAGTAAATCTGACTCCAGTCTTGCCATGAAGTACCTTGTTACCCCAGTTATTGGGTTGTGTATGTCTGGTAGGCAGCCGCTCCTCGTAAAATACTGGTATTCAGCTAAATCTGCCTTGAGTGAAAGCCGACCCCAATATAGCTGGGAAAAGGCTAGGCAGATGATGATGATAAGCACATTGTTCGCAGAACAGATGGTCGATGTGGATGAAAGGTTCTGGAGTGGCGGCTACATACCGGAAGATGCAGCCTCGAAAGGCCTACTACAAGGTTGGCCGAAGGTGGATGCGAGATGCACAGGACCGGTCGTTAAGGTTACATTTTGGAGAGGCTTATATTCAATAGTGGATGTCTTTCAGCTAAAATGGTGGGTCAGATATAATATTTATACCAGGTAGGTATATACCTTGAAGTGGCGCCAGTAACTGAAAAGTTGAAAGAGAATCGTGTGTCTTGGTATGGCCATGTGAAGAGGAGCTATGAGACGCATATAACTAAGCGTCAGTTCACACCGAGACGCAACGCGACGATGTAGGAAGAGGCCAGTGATTTCGAGAGTGATTTTTCGGTAGACGCATCGCACCGTTGCGAGGCACATAGTAAAATCGTTGGCAACACGACGGTCGCGAATGTAAAAACGTTCCGCTGCGCAGCGAGACGCCGCGCGGCGTCACGAGGCAACATGGCAGGCTGCATGAAGCAACGTATTCTAAATTCTCACAATGAAATGTGTATCTTTTCGTAGTAAATAAAGTTCTATTTTGAGTCACTCTATTAAAATGTGCATGCAGCGACGCGTCGCGTCGTGTCTCGGTGAGAGCTGACCCTATGACTTATGAGTATACATGTGGATGGATGGTGAAGGAGAGAGAGGTCAAACAATAGACGGATCAGTTTTATGTGGAGTGATATGAAAGGAAACTGAGGTGAGTGATGTCGTGACTGGCCATAACTTCAATTTTATTTACCTACCTTAGAAAGGAGATGAATACATTTTTAAGATGCTCTATTAAAACATAATGCAGTGACCTTTGCACCTCGTACTACGCTTAGCAACAAAAAAATAGTTTCTTAAACGTTACATGGTCTAATAAGCCCCTAACAACCATAATTATTATAGTTTTCAAACGAGGTCTTAAAGGCCCCGTAACACGGGAACGGAAATACAAAAATGAGTGCCGCTGTAAACGTGCTGTCACTCGTTAAGTAAATATTTTTGTCCAAGAATTTTTTGACATCAAGACGTGATAATCTTACAGTAAAAGTAGGTCACTTCTGGTGTAAACAGCTTTTTACCCTGCTGCAAAAATAATCTTTTGTTTTGTTATCAGGAGCCTTCAATAAGCATTCAGACTTCTTGTGGAAAGACCAGCGCGGTCTTACTTCACAGAAATCTTCATGGTAATCACCATTAGCACATGAAAATCCAATACCTCTTCTAAGACTACTCTAAAATCCCGTAAGGCCGTCCGGTCGTCCGGTAACCGGCAGAACCGAGCCCGTGTTTTTAACACCGCTTAGTGTAGAGTTTTCTCCGTGCCTCGGATAGCACGTTAAGCCGTAGGTCCCGGCTGTCATTTGTACATCTTTGGCAGTCGTTACGGATAGTCAGAAACCAGTAAATCTCCAGTCTTGTCATGTAGTACCGTATGTTACCCCAGTTAATCTACCACGCGCAAAGCAAAGCACGCTCAAATACTTGTCAACAAAACCGTAGAAGCCTAGCAGGGCAGCTTATTGCCTATGGGGCCCATGTAACTCGCTGGAACCCAAAAGGCAAAAAAGAAAAATAAGTGTGATTTCAGCCAGTAAAAGTCTGGCATGAGAACGGGAGAAGTCGTTAGATAGTTTCCTGACTCTATTTAATATTGATAAAAAATTGGTGTGGTGTAAAACTTTTGTGTTCATGTTTGTGTGTGAAACTTGTATGCGTGTAGTGTATGTGTGTGTTCAGCAGCCTATAATAGATGTAAATTACAGAAGTGATGTTGCAGTCTTCTTCATAATTAACTAGTACGTATCTTCGTGAACTTCAAATAGTTATTACTGTAGACAGGACACTGTAGCCCGCAGCCGAATATTTCATGAGTCCAACGTGTAAGCCGCGTTGGAAACACTACAGCGCTGTGTAATATAAATCATAGCCAGAAGTGGTGCACTGCAGTGCCTGGCTTGTACAGTTTACAGAGCTATATTGTATATGCCCCTGGGCTAAGAAATTGGTTTAGCTGTACAGAGTTAGTTGTAAAACTCTGAAAACCTTGCTGTACTGTATTAGAGGCATCATAAACAGCTATTGTTTTGCCTTTTAAAACATTTATGATAATTTAGTTGAAATACTTCAATTGAACGTTCTAAATGTTACGAAGTTTATGCAAAAGAAGCGATAGTACACTAGTAGGGGCAAGAATAGTGCACGGGAGGCGTAGGTAGGTACTACAAAGTATAGGGTTATAAAGAACAACGAAATCATGAAGGTTTGTTTTTGGTAAATGTATTATGTTTTGTAAAAAGTCATAGAACAATCGTTGTTGTTTATGATGTCAGTAATAGAGTCCTGCAAGGTTGCCAGTGGTTTATAACTCTGTATTTAAAAGGAGATACTTGTCAGGCAGTTTAACAGACATATCAACGCACAGCCGAAACTACTAGGACAAGGGCAGGTTTTCGAAAGGCTGATTAACGTAAAAAGTAACTAACTAGCTGTCAAATCTCTTTTTTTTATTTGACAGCTAGTTAGTTAATTTATACTTTGATCAACCTTTCAGAAACCTGATGTAAGCAGCCTCAGACCTATTCAGGAATTTTATTCATATAATGTTTATAATCTTTTACGTATTTGGTGTGTCACTATTAAAACAAGGCGAAGGTTGTAATGTACTGAAGCTATGTAATGAATACATACCATTATTGTATTGTTGTAATAAGGTATTGTTAAACAGCTGTGCGTACCTGAAACAGACAATAACAGGTTACCATGTGAAGTAATGCTATGTTGTGCGATGGACAAGATGTGGTGGTAAGGGCGAGGCGATGTTGTGAGCGGGCAGGGGATGAGAAAATGTAAATTGCCGATAATAGCAGTGTAAACCTGCCATTGAAATATAAAAAAAAATCAGCACTATTTGCCTACAGTAGTTAAGGTATTAGATTAATGTAATACCTTGCATAAAAAAAACCGGGCAAGTGCGAGTCGGACTCGCGCACTGAGGGTTCCGTAGTAACTTACCTATAAAAACAGTTCAATCGAACAATTCGACAGTCTCGAAATGTACGTTTTTTGCAGTATAAACGGACGAATCTTTTTTTCCCGTCACTTTACCAATTGAATTGAAAATTGATTTTTGCACAGCTTCAAGGGACCACGGGCCCAATTATATGGTGTTAATATCAACTCAATACCTCTAACTTACCTATGAATAAAGTTCTATTCTCGAATCGAGCGTTGAAGATTTTTCAAAAAAATAATTCTTGTGACGTAACAACAAATTTTCAGTTTTCAGACTTTTCCCTATATGAGTGCTATAAAACGTTGCTTCATGCTAAATTTCAAGATTCTAGGTCGACTGGAAGTACCCTTTAGGTTTTGATTCCCTTGCGAGTACTTGCGAGTTTCAAAATATGCAGCTTAAATTGCTGTTTCTTTTGATTGCGTTGACATAGAAGTTTGATTTTGTTACAGTTTAAAGGTATTATAGACCTGAGTATTTGGTATGAATTTCAATTTAATACCTTTACGCGTTTATGAGGAAATGGGAAGTAAGTTTAAAATTATTAAAAAAATATATATTATGTGATGTAACTAAAAATGTATGGTTTTCGTAATTTTTCCTTTATCTATGCTATAAGACGTTGCTTCGTACCAAATTTCAAGATTCTGAGTTCACGGGAAGTACCCTGTAGGTTTTGATTCCCTTGCAAGTGTCGAAAATTTGCGGCATAAACGGCTGTATCTTTTGATTGCGTTGGCTTAGAAGTTTGAGTTTTTCACAGCTTCAAGGGACAGTAGACCTGAGTAATTGATATAATTTTCAGCTTCATACCTCCACGCGTTCCTGAGAAAAAGGGTCTTGACAGACGGACGGACAGACGGACAACAAAGTGATCCTATAAGGGTTCCGTTTTTTCCTTTTGAGGTACGGAACCCTAAAAAGATAATACGAAGTTTCATTGAAGCTGTATATTGAATCATTTCATTTTGTACAAGTTGAGTCAAATAACATTTTCCTCATTTTCTATATTTATAATTAAGACTTTTTTGCCAGATAATCTGAAGTTATTTAAACTTTCCATTTACCATTTAAGTAAAGGTACAATTTTATAAAGTTATACATAACAGCAATCAAATTTTTTGTGTCCATGTCCCGTGTTATTTTGGGTAGGCACAACACGTTTTTTTATAATATTGTCGGTCTCGTGACTTTCAAACTTCTTCTGATGTACTTATTTCCTACTTTATCCTTTCTCGTTACACATCCATCTCAACCCAACAAAGGTATTACCTATTGAAGTATGCCTGCGGCACTAAACTGCAGTTTTTTATTATTATTGATAGGCTCGCGCTTGACCACATCTCACCTGATGGTAAGCGATCATGTGGTCGACGATGGAGCACACTTGCCTAGAAGCAACCTATTCACTCTTGACTTGAAGACCCCTACGTTAAATCTAAACAATAACAAAATCATCGTACCACGCGTGCACCTCTCTCCTCGCTGTCAGTATGACCGCAGCCCGCGTCCGCACTTGGCCGACCAAGTGCGACAGTGTCAAGAGCGAACAGGCCACTCCGGAAGATGAGCAGCTCAGCGTCCGTCACACGGCGTAAACATGTTGTTAGTTCTATTTATATCTGCTCTACACTACTGTCACTGAGGCGTAATCATAAGGTGAGCATAGACTACAACATTTACTTGTAACAGAACAACGAGCCGCTCTATGATATGTTTTAGTGTATCTCCTTTTACGAACTAAACGTCGAGCACGCTCGCCACTTTGTTACAAACCAACGAGCATATTGGTGTAACATTTCGTCGAGCGTATAGGCGTAACATTTCGTCGAGCGTATTGGTGTAACATTTCGTCGAAGGAAAGTATGAAAAAGAATGAACGCAAGGTACAACGAAATGTTGATAAATGCACACTCGCTGTGAGCATTTAGCCATAACATAACGCCGAGCATTCCCAGGAACGTTACATTACATGAAAATGCTTTGGAAACTGAGCTTTTGCCTGTATTGTACCATTCGTAAGAACGTTACATTACAGAGAAATGCTCCACAAAATGTTGTAGTGTATACTCACCTTTAGGCTTCATAGTAGTTACATGTCTTTATTAATTATTTTTAACATTAGCGGCCTTGTAATGTTCCCACTGTTGGGACTCAGGCCTCTTCTCTAGTAGAGGCAATAGGCTATAATCCACCCCGCAGGCCCAGTGTGGATTGGTGGTTGTCACATGTCTTCGAACTTTTGGTTCTAGGACATGCCAGTTTCTTCACGATGTTTTCTTTTACCGTCTGAGAGACCTCATAAAATCTATGACAACTCTCAAGCCACCATACTCAGAGTTGCATGGCGTCGTATCGCGAGAGAGGTCGTGGTGCAGGACTCGACTAATACATCACCCCAACCACTCTGTCAAGAGTGTATGACTAAGAAGAAGAGAAGTATGACATATCTTTGAAACTTAAAATAAAATTTGTAAAACCTGGAGTTGTAAAGATGTCTGGCGGCCCATGACGTATGGTTTATACTCTTTCACTCCTAGTGGGGTACGCAGATGATGTGTGGCTCATATAAAAGCAACGAGCATTCGAGCAGGCTTTACCGAGCGTAACTCAACGACTATGCTCAACGATGCGGCAACACGTGAAGCAATGTAAGCGCCGTGTGAAGCTTCTTTTTGGAGATTTGTAGTTTTGGACGAAAATTGATTAGCATATTTAATGATACAAACATTTAGGTAATGTTTTTTGCTGTTTCTACATGGTATTTTTTTTTTGTTTTAAATGTTCACATAGCGCCAGCAGGTTTTTTGTAATATTTGGGTAAGTTTGCAGATGATGAGCAATGGTTAACTCGCTATCCGAATGTTTGGTAAGGCGTGTAGTGTTCCACGCGTGTCTCTAAGAGATGTCAGCAAATCTTAAGGGCCCAATATGGTCGATGCCTACTAGAGCCATGGAATGACGAATGAAAGGGGTACTCGTGGTAATATTATGTCCAGAGCCAAACTGATACAGGAGCTTGCACCTTGAACCCACGCTTCACTAACTTTTTTGTTCTTCCCGGTCTGTGTAGAGCGAGACTCCGACTTTTAATTGATTTTTCTAGACCCTCCCATGTGCCTTCAGTTGTTTTTAGCGTTATAGGTCCGCAATGACTTTTTGGAACAATACTCAACACCTCTAATGCTACAATCTTTACAGTACTCTTTAAGCATTTGTTTACTCACTTTATGTATATTCTCCACATCATCATCATCATTTACCTAGCCTTTTCCCAACTATGTTGGGGTCGGCTCCCAGTCAAGCCGGATTTAGCTGAGTACCAGTACTTTTACGAGGAGCGGCTGCCTACCAGACGTCCACAACCCACTAACTGTGGTAACACGCTATTTCGTGGCAAGACTGGAGTCAGATTTTACTGGCTTCTGACCATCCGTAACGACTGCCAAAGATCCACAAATGACAGCTGGGACCTACGGCTTAACGAGGAAACTCGGTATGTTAAGATGGTCACCCATCCACAGACCAACCTTGGCAAGCGTTGCTTAACCTTGTAAATCGACGAATCGATGTACATTCTCCACAATCTCCACAATTTCATGTAACACTTGCAGCTGTAACCCGGTATGCAAAACAATAACGCAAATAAATTCAATCCAACAGCCTCATGCATTACAATTATGTGTATTGATTTTACGTAGGTAATCGCGATTTTATTGAGGCTGGGTTTTGGGTGGTGTTTGCTGAAATATTTTATTTAAAATGTTTTATTTTTATAGGCTTACATGGGTACTTCAGTAAAAACTTCAGAAGCTAGTGCACGGTTCCATTGGTCGATCTTTGGAGGAGAACCGGCAAGAAACTCCGAACAAGAACTGGTTTGGTATGATAGTTGACAAGATAAATCCTGCTGACAAACAGACAGACAGAAAGTGGAGGTTCAAGTACTGTTGGTTACACTTCGGGTAAGAAATCCTAAAAACAGGGATCCTTCTGCTTGATAGACACGGTAGAGCATACGGTGGAAGTGTGCCCCCCTCCGAAACGGAACTCCGGGGTCCCGAATCGCAAGGCAAAGAAGAAACATGCGTATTGTTTAGTTAGTAAGTCTGTCATGCTCCCGCTCCACCCTAGTGCGGGAGAAGTCATTAAATGATTTCCTTCTACCATATATGATAAATATGACAATTTTTCTTTTAATACATAATTGTAGCGCATTAACAAAATCAGCACCATAATGTAATTTCATTAATTATCTGTCTTCTCTCAACTCTCAACAATCTTGTTGAATTTCATGATCAAATTCACTAAATTTCAAGTTAATCTAGACTTGTGTGAACTGAATTTAGACGACACATTAAGTTACGAACAATGAAATTGTAATAGGTAAACACGTATCTTTCATGTAAACGTGCTGAAAATCGTAAACTAGAAAGATTTCTTTTTTTCCAAAACTAATGTCAGTATTTTCCACTTTACATCATCTGCCTAGCCTTTTCCCAACTATATTGGGGTTGGCTTCCACTCCAGCCAGATTTAGCTGAATACCAGTATTTTACGAGGAGCGGCTGCCTACCAGACCTCCACAACCCATTAACTGGGGTAACACGGTACTTCATGGCAAGACTGGAGTCAGATTTACTGGCTTCTGACTATCCGTAACGACTGCCAAAGATCTACAAATGACAGCCGGGACCAACGGCTTAACGTGCTTTCCGAGGCACGGAGGAAACTCGTTATGTTAAGGGGTGATTCCGTCATTTCGTGCAAATTGCGTCGATCCGCGGAATAAAAAAATAATATTAGATTTAACATATTTATTTTTTTAATTCGAGTTAGAAACGTCGTCACATTCATAAAAAGTGGAAGGCACTTCTTTATATTATTAATTACTGAAATATGGACAGTTGAAAATCAGTAACAGGATGGTGATGAAAACTGTCTGGATTGTAATGAACTAGGGTAACTGTATGTAACTTACTAACTAATTAATAATTAATTCGAAGTACATATACTAAAAATCGAATCGTCATGTTTCGCAGTGACATAAGGAACCCGAAAAAACATGTCTCATATTTTTTTTTTTTTTTTTCCGGTAGGGGAATCATCAGAATGACTTCTCCCACTCTTGGGCGGAGCGGGAGGGCGTGTCAGACTCTTACTGACTAAACCCCTACCCCGTTCCTTCGTTACCATCGATCTGGGGGACACGGTGACAACCTTTCGGATACCGTGTTCCCTAGAGGCTTCGGCCCTACCGGGCCCCTACAGTTTGCTGACATCTCCTTGAGGCGCGCGTGGAACAGAACGCGCCGTCGACGACTAGGCTCGGTCCAGATTATTACCAGACTGCCGGACGGCGAGCTACCCAGCGCTCGCTGTCCGCGAGCCCGCGCCTACGGTGGTCGGAAATCGGGATCGGGATCTCGGCGGCGGCGGCGTGAGTTCCGTTGCCTCACGCGGTCGGCAGCCTCCTTCGCTAACATTACTGCTTCGCAGAAGGAGGCGACTGCCTGCCACCCCTAACATGTCTCATATAGATAATACACTATACATACTGGAACACATTCATTAAAAAAAAAATCTTCATTCCCTTCCAAAATTATTCATTACCTTCCCGCAAAAAAATGGACGGAACGGATGGTAATGCAGAGGAGATGAATGAAAAATTTCACCTTTTTTATTGATAACTTCGTTGCACAAAACATTAAATATTTTATCTTAAAACAGGTCTAATATGACTTTAAGAAATATACATATTACGTATTTATAATAATTTATTTATTACTGTACCTTGAGAAATCGAAGGAAGGTGATGAGCTGATTTACTGACGAAACACCGGTTACAATTAGAGGATCGTAAATATTTTTTTCCACAGTGCGCGCAACATCCACTCGTCTCTGTTACCAGGGCCGACTAACTAGTATAAACGCGTTTTGACGTGAATCGTAACGGAGAACGTCTCATATTCTCTTAAATTAAGAAGTTTGTGCGTACGGATGGTGATGATTTTTTTTTTATGACAATTCGAAAAAGGAGTTTTTTACGTATATAGATTGCAATAAATTGAAAACTAAATTACATAAATTGTAGTTCAGTCCTTTAGCTTTAATATTGGGTTTTATTTAAAGTCATAATTTCGAATTTAGATAAGTAAACATCAAAAGAACTGCCGAAGTCCCTAGTTGGAAACGGAGAGGAATGATTTTACAGGCAGTTTTAGATTTTTTTTTAAATGTTTAATTAAAAAAATATGTAATATTAGCTATATTACTTTTAAAATTATTATATCTTTATTCTCTAACCAAAAATCAGTTCACTTTTTCTAATAAATACATGGGTATTTTCGTCTGGAATTGCTTTTTGCACAAAACCACGGAATGACCCTAAGATGGTCACCCATCCACAGACCAACCTAGGCAAGCGCTGCTTAACCTTGAAGATCGACCTGTGCGGCTGTTATTATTTAGCCACGAGCTCCACTTTACATTACTATATAACTCAACAAAATACGGCTACAAGATTGTACGACGTCCAGACCACAGTTAGCATGTCCATTTGTACCCCCAAGCCACGTACGAACGGACTTACAGACACCAACCTAACTTGGTATTTCATGAAAACTGTAGACATCGCTGCTTGTCAAGACAGATTCCACAAACAAACTCAATCCTAGTATATTTGGATTTAGTTCTCCATTCCGCCGCGTATCAAGTTGTGTTGGGCGGCCTAGACAGGTAAGTACATCTTTGAGTAGGGTTGACAAAAGTAAGTTTTTTGAGGTTTAAAAATATGATACGTTTTTCTGTTTCTGAGTGAGTGCGGTCTGGAAATAAGGTCACACGTTTTTGTGGATGTTTTTAAGAGACTTAGCGGTGACATTATATACTTAGGTATGAGTGCTGGAGCTTTTTATGTCAAAAGACGAAAATGCGAGTGAATGACACACTCTCACTTGAGGCTTTAAGTAAAAACACGTAAAAAATGTATCGTTGTAAGTTTTGTGGCTAAAGTTTTAGAAAAATTAGGTTTTTCCATTTCTTTTTCTTTAGGTAGAGCCTGATCATTTGAGGTGTTTCTACTTTTAATGTCAGAGTTTCTTTTTTGATTATAGCGATGACCTTTGAAAGAGCTTGTTATAACCATAGGTACATGCAGATTCTATATTTGGTACTTTTCCACATACCTGTCATCCAGAAACGAGCATAGGTGGCCAGCATAATTCAACCGAAAGACTTCCACTGCTGCACATAAACCTCCCCGAAATGTTACCACAATGACCGGTTTTGTGCGTCTCACGTCAACTAAATTTCCGTAACCCTTACTAAGTCATCAGTACACCTTGTGGTAGGCTTTCCAACGTTGTGTCTTCCGGTATGCGGCCGCCACTTTAGAACCTTTCGGCTATATCGATCATTTGTTCTGTGAGCAATGTGCCCTGCCCACTGCCCCTTAGCATCGCACACAAGCAAGGAAACTGTTAGAAAGAACAGTCGAGCTTAGCTTTTCTTTTTGAATACTTATTATATTTCCTTACTTTTTCCAAATTAAAAAAAATAACTAACTATTTTAAAAGTTATTCCGATTCAAGGCAGCCCTTACATTCAATCACACATTTTTATTCGAAGTGAACCAAAGCTATTCATAATAATGTACAATTCAACATATAGTCCGAATCCGTAAAATTGTAAAATAAATAAAATAAAATGGTCGAACGACAGGCGTGGCGTTGTGGTAGCAACCGGGTATTTATTTCATAAAGTATTTATTGCGACGACGTGGCAAAATGTTTCCTGTACTGCTGACACCAAATGTGGGAGTGGGAACTTAATAATAGAAAAATTGTGGAACATTTCGTGTTACGGCTAATGAGCATGCGACGTGTTTAGTACATAACAAAATGTATGTACATTAATTACATGGGCTTGCGTTTAACCACTATCCCAAATGATGGTAAGCGAGAAGTTGACTGATTTTAATATTTAATTACTAAAATATATTCTTAGTTAGAAAAAATGTTAACATACTCGTATATTATATAGTTGGTAGTTTGACAATTCGTGTACAAAGACTCAAAATTGAGTTTTTCTCTCAGCAAAACCTTTGAGTGACAGAGAGAGATCACATTCGAGTGTAAGATCCAGTGTACAATATAAACCTACATAAATAAGACTAATATAAGTATAAAAATATACGTACATTGTAATAAACAAAGGTAGGATCCAGTGTATAAACTTACTTATATCTGATATATGAAAATATACGTACATAGTATGTACTACATACTAATATAAAAATAACTAATAATAATTACCATATTTTGTATGTACAAAAACAATAGGGCCAGCTAGGAAACACCGGCCTCATCTAGAAAAATGGAAGTGAAAAAGAGTTTGTAAAAACCTACTTACAAAATAAATATCAATCATTTGAAACTTTACCCATATGACAGCGATGTGGAGGAACCAACATAATTCTCATCTGGGCACACGGTCAACATCCCCAGAAGACTGAATCAAGCCAGCCCTCTGGTCACGCAAAGGGTCGATCAGTAGTGAGAAATATTTTTAAAAAGATTACCTTTACTCAGATCTTGCTCATATAACCCATTTTTTGGGGAATGTCATTAACTCCCACCTGTGTACCTACTTATCACAAGATGCCCTTTTGATTTTCAGGGTCGTAGTGACTCTTTAGCAATCAAATTCTTCAAATGATGAAGAGCATTATGAGTTGATTATACGATTTCTCATGACTTAACACACTAGAAATGTTACTTTTTTCCAAATAAAAAGTAATCTATAAAATACACTGGTGAAAACAATTCATATACTTAACATATCTGCATCTCTCAATCCATATAAAAAAATATTTTGCAAAATAAATACAAACGTACACTTTTAATGAATTGTAAATACCTATTTACTAACCTTTACAAAATAACGGTTTCGTAATGTACAACCTTTAACACCCACTAGGTATATCTTTTTAAAGGGGTAGTTTCGAAAAACTATTAATGAAAACCTTATTTATTTATTTGGATTATTATGTGAAGTTTCAGGTGGGCCCGAGGAATACGAATACTTTCTTTTTATTGTTGATAGGTTCGCGCTTGACCGCTATCTCACCTAATGGAAAGCGACGATGTCGTCGACAATGGAGCGCGCTTACCTAGAAGTAACCTATTCACTCTTAACTTAAAAATTCCTGGGTAGTAGCTATCAGGAAACACAGACTTCGGCAGGGAATTCCACTCCTTGGCTGTACGCACAATAAATGTGTTTCCAAAACGTTTTATGCGTATAGGAGGGATGTCTACCATGTCCGGTGGCGCATCGCCGTTCGCCTGGTGGTCCGATGATGGAACGGACTACGTGGAATTAGGTTATGCAATTCCGAATATAAATTAATTTCCCCCCTTTTTACTCCTTTAAACGTTAAATTTTCAACAAAACCCTTTCTTAGAGCTTGCACACATCATTAAAGGAAGCTTTGTGTTACATTCTTATTTCTGCAAAATTTTACATTCCTATTTTCAGTAGTTTAGGCTGAGCGTTGGTATGTCAGTTAGTCAGATTTTCTTTTTATATATATTCTAGCTTTTGCCAGTGGCTTTGCCCGCATGAAAGTAGGAAAAAAATAACCTATATTTCTCAAGATATAAGCTTTCTAAAGGTGAAAGAATTTTTGAAATCATTCAAGCAGTTTTTAAGTTAAATCGTAACAGACAAACAATTAAAAAAGATCTCCTCTTTATAATATTAATTTAGATAGATAGATAGATAAACTTCATAATTTACTAACGGCCTTAACAATATACATAGTATGTAAATGCCAGTATAATTTATGTTAAGTCGAGTGGGGTCCGAGCCGAGGTATCTACGTGCGAGTAAGCCAGGGGTTTTATTATGGGACGTACATTTTGCATGAATTAGTAGCTTCCCTGTGAAGAAGTGCTGTGCACGCGTTGTGTTTGAATATATGCGTAGGTTTCTGCAGGTTCGATATCATCATCTGCCTTTTCCCAACTATATTGGGGTCGGCTTCCAGTCAAGCTAGATTTAGCTGAATACCAGAATTTTACGCGGAGCGGCTGCCTACCAGACCTCCACAACCCATTAACTGGGGTAACACGGTACTTCATGGCAAGACTGGAGTCAGATTTACTGGCTTCTGACTATCCGTAACGACTGCCAAAGATCTACAAACGACAGCCGAGACCAACGGCTTAACGTGCTTTCCACAGCACAGAGGAAACTCGGTATGTTAAGATGGTCACCTATCCACAGACCAACTTTGGCAAGCGTTGCTTTAACTTGAAGATCGATCCATGAAGCTGTTTTTATTTAGCCACGAGCTCCTCGCTATCACTGGTTCTCTATAAAAACCTTTAGAACACCCAATAGCTCAACCAACATAAGACTATAATTGACTTAACCTAATCCACCCAATGACTAATTTAATTGATAGCACAGACGTGAATCCGATATCTTAACTAATGGGTGTCGGTCTCAATATAATACACGGCTAATCAGCCATGTCACGGGTCCATTGTGATTGGTTCTTCGATAATTCTAGGGTTAAAACGGGGTTAAAGCTTAACCCTAGAATTATTGAGCATAAGTAGGTTGTTGAGATAGAAGGGTTCAATATAATCTGAGGTCGAAGGCTAATAATCTTTCAATAGTTGAATGATGACAGTATTAATACTTTATATTATTTCTGTTTGTAACCCTTTTTATGCGAGCCGATAGTATACCGATGTGGTCACGCTTGACTATGTCATCTATTTAAATTGTCACTTACGGGATATCTTCCGTGATTTTTCATTATTTTGAGATCCCGATATTTCTTTAACCTAACAGCAGTCTGCAACGTTTGAAGTCGATACAACCTTTGCGAACCTCAAGTTAGAAAAATCTACAAAACTTCTAACAAAAAGGAATCCAAAAAATATACAATCATTCGTTATTCTACAAACCGCAGACGAAAAACAATTATAGAGCTTCCAATTTTCTCAGAAACCTAGACTCGTTCTAGACATTGGTGATACAAAGAATAAAACCTATGAATATGTGATTGGATCCTATAATGTTGATCTAGAAAAGGAGCAAGCCCTAAATTTACATAGGAACGAGCTATGCTACGATTGGAAAATAGCGAAGCATTGTGACAATGTTGAGGACTAGCTTGTTACTGTAACTTCGCTTCGGACGCGTTTCTGTGCACCGTTCCTATAGTAAAGTAAAAATCAACCTGCGTTGTGATAAGTAGCTTGCATTGTTAAAATAGCCTAAGTCCTGAAATGTAGCTTCAATCCTTAAAGTAGACAAACTCCATAATAGTTGCCTATATTGTTAAAAGTAGCCAAAGTCGTTAATGACTTACTGACTTAAGGTCCTATATCCCCTAGCTGGGGCAGAGGGCGTCCACAGTAGTCACCCAACGCGAGCGGTCTTGCGCTTTATGCTTAACCTCGCTCCACGTCAGTCCGATGTCTTTCGCTTCAGCCAAAACGGTGCGTCGCCAGGTCTGCCGAGGACGGCCACGCTTCCGTTTCCCTTGGGGATTCCAGTCCAGTGCCTGTTTAGGTATATGATTGGAATCCCTCCTAAGCGTGTGACCAATCCAACTCCACTTGCAACGCTTGATCTGGTGGTCGATCGGGCTTTCGCGGCATTTCTCCAACAGCTCTACGTTAGAGATGGTCTCGGGCCAGTAAATTCCGAGGATACGGCGAAGGCATCGATTCACGAAAACCTGGATTTGTCGTGAGATCTCCTTTGTCACCTTCCACGTTTCGCACCCGTAAAGCAGCACGGATTTGACGTTTGACCTGAAGATTTTTAGCTTAACTCTTCGAGTCAATTTCCGTGATTGCCAAACCGGTCTCAGCTGTGCAAAGGTACCGCGGGCTTTGGCGATTCTAGAAGCGACGTCTTCTTCAGTTCCATCAGTTTCCGCCACGACGCTTCCGAGGTACGTGAATTTCTGGACGCGTTCCACTGCCTCAGTGCCGATTAGCAGCGGCGCAGCATTAATCACCCCTGTACGCATTTCCTGGGTCTTCCGCGAGTTAATTTTAAGCCCAGTTTTCGCTGCCTCCTGACGCAGGTCGTTCAATTTTGCTTGCATGTCGGCGTGCGTATGACTTAGCAGGCATAGGTCATCGGCGTAGTCCAAGTCTTCTAAAACGCTGGACAATCCCCATTCTATCCCGCGGCGCCTCTCATTGAAGATGCGAAGCAAAATTCCGTCAAGAACGACTATAAAGAGAAGAGGCGAGAGAAGGCAACCCTGACGAACACCCGCGTGCACTGCGATGTCCTCCGAGATGAGACCGTCGTGAACCACTCTGCAGGAATATTTCCGATATATGCTCTGTAATAAGCGGACCAATTTTGGTGGCACTCCCTTTTCCAGCAGGCGAGACCAAATGCTGGACCACTTCAACGTATCGAAGGCTTTTTCAAAGTCCACAAAAGTGAGATATATCTCCCTTTGCCATTCTGATGCCTGTTCAAGAATTATACGTAGAGTGTTAATTTGATCCGTGCAAGAACGACTCAAACGGAAACCAGCCTGCTCCCTGCGTAGTAAGGGTTCCAGGGCCCTCGATAGCCTATCCAAGATTATCCTGCAGAAAACCTTAGAGGGAATTGACAGCAGTGCAATGCCTCTCCAGTTATCGCACTGACTTAGATCACCTTTTTTAGGCACGGTAATTACGAGCCCTTTGTTCCAGTCGTCCGGGAGTTCTTCAGCAGTCCAGATCTTTTCAATTAAAGGCGTCAGTACGTCGACGGCGAAGGTTAAGTCGGCTTGCAGCATTTCCGCAGTAATCAAGTCGAATCCTGGAGCCTTCCCTGTCTTCAAAGAGAGGACTGCTTCAGCTACCTCCGATTCTGACGGTGGTTCCGAATTGATATCGAGGAGCCGGGGTGGTGAAGAACTAACCAACAGTGCCTCAGGCGTCGAAGTCGCTGACAATCGGAAAACCTCCTCAAAGTGTTGGTGCCAGCGTAGAAGTTGCTCTTCCGACGTCACAATGAGCTGCCCCTCTTTGGATCTAAGTGGTTTTCTTTTGCGCCTGTTGTCTCCTACCAAGGTCTTTGTGCTTCTATACAGCTCCTTAAGGTTGCCGGTGTTCGCAGCGTGTTGAGCATGATCAGCTAAGTCATCGGCCCACCGCCTTCTATCCGCACGCGTGCTCCGATAAATAGCCTTGCGTATTCGACGATACTGTAAAATGAGGCGGGCTCGCTCGTCAACATTACGGGTCTCCAGAAGCTTTAGGTGCAGATTCCTTCTGTCCTCGATAAGACTCCAGGTGTGTTGAGACATCCAGTCCTCGCGAGAGTGTGACGATTTGTGCCCTAGAATGACGGAGCTGGTCTCTGTGTAGGCCATTTTAATGCGATTCCACTCCTCATCCAGTGAATCCGCAACTTCTTCGAGTCCGGAGAATCGATTTCGCAGCTCAAGACGAAAAGCCCTACGGGTGTCCAAGTCAGACAGTTTGTTCACGTCAAACCTCCTTCCCAACCTGCCAGGTCCTCCAGTTGCACGGGCTACTGCAACCTTAAGCCGAACTTCAGCAACCACCAGATGATGGTCGCTATCTATATCGGCGCCCCTACGGTTGCGAACGTCGAGCAGTGAAGAACGCCATTTAGAACTAATGGCAAGATGGTCAATTTGGTTCTTTGTGACTCCATCGGGTGAGTTCCAGGTGTATTTGTGGTGGTCGCCGTGAATGAACAATGTTCCTCCGATGGTAAGATCATGGTTCTGACAAAAATCGATAAAACGATCCCCATTATCGTTACAAACTCCAAGACCCTGAGTCCCCATATGCCGCTCAAAGTCGTTAATAGTTGCCTAAATTGCTAAAACTAGCTTAGCCTACGTCACAAAATGTAGCCTATGTCGTAAACTGCAGCTTATATCGCTAAAGAAGTCTACGGAATTATATGTAGCTTATGTCGTTAAAAGTAACCTATGTCTCAGTAGTAGTGTAACTTTATACCTGTGATGGAATTTTTCTAATCGGATAAAAAGTTTCGAAAATTAGTATATAGATTATACTCCGTCGGTTTAGGTAGTTAACTAAAGGTAAACAGTCTTGGTATGTCTTTTTATATAAAAGTTGTCTAAAAATTGTATGTAAAAATCTTTGCACATAGGTATTTACCTAAATCGATGTTAGCTAATAAACTAAATTTAAATAATCTTTGTGTATATTATATACGACCTCTTTAATATAAAAAGACATACCAAGATTGTTTACCTTTAGTTAACTACCTAAACCAACGGAGTATAGTATAGTTTCTATAAACAAACAATTAAACATTTCGCTTCTATTTATTATATATGTGTTAAAAACGTATTCGTACCGCTTAGATTAAGACATAAATAACTCTCTACTTGTGCCTAATCTTTTCTTAGAGGCTTTTCTTTTGAAACTATTATTAGGATACAAAGAATTGTGGGATATTTTTGTTTTTCCGAGAAGTGAAAACATGTACCACCGAACTTGTAACTTGTTTCGATACTTTTGTAATGATGTGAAAGTTCAAGTTAAAGGTTAACCTGATCAGTCAGTTGAGGTAACTTTTAAAATGGTTTGAACTTAAAACAAAGGTACATTTGTAAGGAAGTACCTCATTATGGAATCTTTAATCTTACTAATATTATAAACGCGATAGTTTGTACGAATGTATGTATTAAATTAAAGCATGCTTGAGACTACGGCGAAGCTCAGTACAATGGTCGGTGACCTAGTAGTAGAGCTGCCGAAAGTGCGGGATTTAAGATGAACAGGGACAAAACCAAAGTAATCGTAAACATCCATGTAGCACCCACTCCTATCAAAATCTGAGACTCTACACTCGAAGTTGTGTTTTACTTTTACAGTTGTGACAAACGGTGCAGTGGTAGGTAATCCGACTCGGCTGGGCAGCGTTCGGGAAGTTGCACGGTATCTTCTCGTCCAATATACCAAAGTATCTCAAGACTATAGTCTCCAGACCAGTAAGCGTTGCCAGTGATGATATGTAGACTATACTTGGAGTTTCTTTCTACCAGAAATGATATCCGCGAGAGAACTAAGGTTATCGATATTGCCAAACTTAAGTGGCAGTGGGCAGGGCACATTGCTCGTAGAACTGATGGTCAATGGGGCTGAATGGTTCTAAGTAGCAACTAATTGAGCACTTGTAGATGGACAGATAACCTCGTGAGGGTAGCGAGAATCCCATAGATGCGAGATGCACAGGACTGGTTATCGTGGCGAGGCTTGGTGCTGTTTGTGTATTGTGTCTAGCGGTGGACCTCGATGGTAATTTTAAAACTGAAAAATGTTAGGTTGAATTAACTTCAACATTGGAGTCAGTTTCACAACATTTTCAGACCATAATAGTTAGATTTATGAAGTATATTGTAGTTATTCAAACATTGTGGGTAATGTATTGAAAACACGAACGTGTTAAAATGTAACTATTGACCGATCACGTGCGTCAAATGAGTAGTTCAAACGAGTTGAATAACACTGTAACTACATCAAATACCTACATATTGTATTGTAGGATCTATAATCAAACTTTATCGTTAAAACCTCTATTTTAATTATCACTCATTTATTTATTGTGCAGACCTACCACAGTGTTTTCTTTTTAACCCTAAGGTTGACTGGTAGAGAATGCCCTGATGCATTAAGTCTGCCTATGTACCACCACTGTACATACAGTTTAAATAAATAAATAATAAATTTCATCACTGCTTAACATCAGGTGGGATCGTAGTCCCTTATAACCCATGCAGAGGCTTGGTAATACGATATTCCTTGGAAATAGTGGTATCAGATTTTCTGTCTTTTGAATATCCATTGCGGCACACATATGTAGTCTGTTTTTTAATCTCTGAGCCTAAAATTACATTACATGGGTTGTCACACTTGTCATAGCACAAAGGAACTGGCATTAGGTATTGTTATTGTTAGTAAGTTTGACATTTGCTTGTGTCAATTTGTCTCAGGATATAAAAAATAGACTTTAGTGAACCACATAACATTCAAAAATGTATTTTAAGTATTTGTGTTGTCTTCATTAAAAAAGTTTTGGCTTTAAAGCACAAAGGAGTGTGTATACACCATGTCACCAAACTTAGGACTGACCTTGGTAAGTTTTGTTTTACATAACGAAGCCGTTTGAACTACAAGCTTCTCAAAAACTACCGTTCATTCTAAGATTGGCGCAGACAAGGCCAAAATCCAGCCATTCAAAAAGCCAAGGTAGGTATTAACACAAAATTTGAATGCCGTTCTGCCCACTACCAATACCGTTATAGCGCGAACATACTCGAGTACTTGTTAGTATGTCTGTGTGTTACTACCCAGCAACGTCTCGGCCGCGGGTCGACGACCGCTGTGAGGACCGGTTACACTTGGCGGACGGTTGTAAGACGGGACGTATCCGGCCGGATATTGGTGAGAGATCCGGTGATCCGGTTTGTTTTAATGATTATTCATAGGTCCGTGTTTGACTGCTATCTAATCTGATGGTAAGTGGTGATGCGATAAATTACGAGTATATAGGTATATTTTGCAAATAGGTTTATAAAAGATTTTACATGTCAAATACATTTTACTTGTGGAAGAGGGAGGCCAAAGAAAAGATGGATTGTGAGAGAAGTGATATCGAAGAGGGATGATGATATGGAGATGAAAAGGCAGTTAGTGACAGGGACGGGACAGAATGGAAGAAAAAAACGTGTTGCGCCGAGCCCAAATAAAACGGGACAAGGGCAGGAATATGATGAATATGAAATAGTGCTGGACTGCGTACTGCGATCCCACCTGATGGTAAACAGTGATGCATTATTATTGGTGATGGTGAAGCGCACTAGTTTGTTAACCTAATGCTCTCATTATTTAGCAGACTGAAGAAGAAAGTTATACTTTTTAAGAGTATTGCAAATATTGGTTAAATGAAATTGATAGATAAAAGAATTTGAATTGTTTTTAACTAACTTCTAATTTAATTCAATTGAGTTAAGATTGCTCTGGATTGAACGTTATTTAAATAGGTATATGATAAGGCGTAGTGATTCTAGGAATAAATCCGATAGATAAATGCAAATAACTAGCTTAATTTTTTTTTAAGGCGAGATTTTTTTTAGAAACACTTACCCCTGACTCCTAAACTAGCAAGATCCTGTATCTTAGTAGACAGTGTCTTCGCATTAATAATCAATGGACATTCATATAATGATGGAGGACAGACAATGGAAATTCAACATAATGACTACTAACGCTCTGATTCCGGTTGGTGCGAGGTTTTCAGGCCCTTAGGTACTGACTAAAATCGCCTAAGTCTGTGTGATTTTTGTCAGTAAAAGTCTGAACGCTCCATCCTAGAACATGAGTCGTCATTGAATGAATTCTCACCTAAAAAAGACGTAGGTACTCACGTTGGAATAGAAAACTGCAGATTGAGTTATGAGGTTTATTATGGCATTTTACTATTCTAATAACAGTGTTGGCCAACTACAACATTACGCAGGTCAGATGGCAGCCACTTTATGTTAATACGGCCATTGAGTCGCATCAGATAAGCTCGGAAGCCAACCAGCTCCAAAAGGAGTGACATGATCGCGATGGCGATGCCGACATGTCACACATGTGTGTAAAGGTACGTCTCCACAGATGCTCACAGCTAAGCTACGCTTGTGTAAACTTAGCTACGCTTTGTATGAAAATAAAAGGCGAATGGATGGGAGACGCACAGGACCGGTCTTTATGGCGACAATTGGGGGTGGCCTATGTCCAGTTGTGGACTTTTTTCGGTTGTGATGATGATAATTTTACTATCCATATAACAGTGTTTCCCAGCCACAAGGTCACACAAGTCAGCCACTTCATGTTAATACGGCCATTCAGTCGCATTAGATAAGCTCAGAAGCCGACCAACTCCATAAGGAGTGACATGATCGCGATGGCGATGCCGCAGACATGTCACACATGTGTAAAGATGTAATGGTACTCCTCCACAGAAGCTCACAGCTAAGCTACGCTTGTGTTAGCTTAGCTTCGCCTTGTATGAATATGGAAGCGAGACGCACGGGACCGGTCGTTGTGGCGACGCTTGGGGGAGGCCTTTGTCCAACAGTGGACGTCTTTCGGCTGAAAAGATGATGATGATGAAGGCTCCACGCCCATCTAACTCTACTTCTAAACTTAATTTTAGCTTATCACTAAAGGTGAAACAACTTTAGTGATAAGCTAAAATTACTAGATCAGAAGCCAGTACCTAAATCTGACTCCAGTCTTGCCATTAAGTACCGTATTACCCCAGTTAATGGGTTGTGGAGGTCTGGTAGGCAGCCGCTCCTCGTAAAATACTGGTATTCAGCTAAATCCGGCTTGACTGGAAGCCGACCCCAATATAGTTGGGAAAAGGCTAGGCAGATGATGATGATGACTAAAGTTGAAACAACTCCTGAAACTAATACTACATAGTACGGGTATCAGTCCAAACTCGAGTAAACTAGTTCGTCCAGAAATAACTAAGTTTGCGACCTAATACAACACTAGCGTAACGTACTGTACAATGGAATGCGGGGTTTCTGAACGAAAATATTATGAGTTTGTTTTCGTTTTATTTTATGATGCTATAGTATTGTGGTTTTGGATTTATAAGCTATTTTTGTTTATGATTGATGATGATGATGAGGAAAGCCGACGAATATCTGGGATCGCTGGGTTGGCGTTGGGTACGAAGCATTGTGTCGCTTGACCTGCATCTTGTTGTAGACTTGTAGTGGCTATATAAAAAGTATGGAGTCCAAACCAACGTATATGACCCATAATTATGTATAATGTAGTTCTACCTTCATCCACTGCTCGACACGGCTACGATACGCACGAGTGCTTATTTCAATTTATTTTTATTACTCTGTTTTAATTATTATTTATTTACTTTGTGCTCACACAATAGAAGCGACAAAAAATGTAACAAAGGTTTTTGTAACTCATAAAAATAAGTTCCTTGCATGTTTTTTTCGTCAGAAAACTATGCTTTGAAACGTAATATAGTAACATAAAACATAGATACTACAATGATGCACTCACCGTGACTTATGACTATGTTTGTTTGTAGATATTTGTTAGTAGATTTTAGAAGTAACAGAGTTGTAATATTATCTAATAAAGCGGTATATTAAATACACTATAGGCTATATTATGCTTTAGTAGCCTATTAGCATTCACATTATCGGCCTTATAATGTTCCCATTGCTGGGTCTCAGGCCTCTTCTCTAGGAGAGAGTAGTAGTTAGTAGCCTATAATATAGAATAATTTAAAATAGTATAATTAATGAAAATAAATGTAAAACATAAATCAACCTACATTAAACATAATCATTTTTGACTAGTCAATATTTGTTAAAACGCATCATAAACTTGTAAAAAATCTGTGTTGTGTATCTTATATATTATCATTTTAAATTAGCCCAGCTGTGGACGACCGACTTTACTTCACTACGAATAAAAAAAACATTCGCTTCCAATGACTCATGTATAAACACTAAATAAAAATGTCTTCTTCCCTCGCATTAATGACTTGCCACTGAATAATCTACATTTCATTTACATCAGTACATATATGTCTGTCTGTTTATTTACATAAAACAATCAGATTTATCGGTTTTCTTTCGTTGTTTTCATAAAAGTCGCGTTTAGATTCAACATTCAACAGTTTAGCTGTTTCCGAAGTTAACACGTATAAAATTGAATAAAATAAAACAGCTGTTTATGTTAGTTTGTGTCTTGTTAACAAACATGTGTTTTAAATGCCACAGTTTTGTATGTTATTTATTAACTGTCAGTAATGTAATACAACTTTAAACTCAACGGTGCCTCGATAAAACTACATAATAAAGTATATTTTTAGTTTAATTGAAGGCTTCGAAATACTGATTGTGGTAATGATTAGTAAGATTAAATCGATATTCTTACGATTTGACCGTTTAACCAGAAAGCTAGCTAAAGACTGCGACTCCTCCGGGCAGAGGGGGAGTCTTTTTTAATGACACAACTTTGAGATTCACTGGCCTAATGTATTTTTAAGTTTTCAACTCGCAGTTAATACATAACATACAAAACTAAAACCAGAGCCATGGTCATTCTATTAAACGTTTTCGCAGCCCTAGCACGCAACGGTCCTACTCGGCTCCTTGCAGTTTGCTGAAATGTTCATTAAATAAAATAAAATGTCACTACGCGCTGTCTTACCGGACAGTTGTGTGACGAACTACCTATTTCTCGTCGTCTGTAAGAACCCGAAGAGTTTAGTTTTCAAATAACAACCCATCTCCCACTAATTAGCAAGAATTAATAACCAGCAAACGTTTTGATTGATTGGTTGTTTTCTTAACTAATAATACTTTGTTTTTGACTTTTTGTGCGATAACCGCAGTCTGATCTCCGTGGCCTCGTCGGAAACTAGTTTTTTTTTTTATGGATATGACATCATTGAGACGCAGGAATGCTGCTCTACTTGTTAGTTTTTTGAGATTTATTATGTGGTTTGGTTTAGAAACCGGCTCACCTTATGTCTGGTGATAAACGAAGTGAAGGTCATTCAGGAAACCCCCTGCCTTTATTAGAAGTTGTTTTATAAGTTAGCCTTACGGATAGAACAGAAATAATATTTCTAGCAGCTATCAATTTTCAGAGCTGATTTTATCAACACATAATAAAGATTTATAATATATCTGGGAAATATTGTTCGATTATATTCTATTTTTAACCAATTTCAAGAATCTCCTGTTGTCAATTCGTCGGAATTTCCTTTTCTGTGTATATTTCCCGATTACTAAGCGCCTGAACTACGCGCGCCTCAAGGAGTTGTCAGCAAAATCGTAAGGGGCCAGCAGGGTCGAGCTGGGGCCATGGGTTCGCTACTGAAAGGAAAACTACTATTTTACGATACGTCCACACGGTACAGATTTCTATAGAATATTGTCTGTTCACGATAGCAGTGCAAACGTCGGTGTATAATCTACGTAAGTCTTTACTAAAAGGGATCTTGACCTTCAATATTTTCTATAACTTGTCTGACACACCCTCCCGCTCCTCCCTATGCAAGAGAAATCATTGGATGATTTCCCACCTATCTTTTTTAGGTGGGAAATCTCCCCACTATAAAAGAGGTAGAGAGGAACGCGCGGTAACTCTTTCAAGGAATTCCTCAGCTTGAACAGAGTCCTCAGTTGCCTCACAAGTCACACAGCTTCGATCACAGTACACAATCGGCTAGACATGGGTTAGATAAGGCGTTACGTCACTATTTGCACATCGTAGGCACTGACATTGACATTTGACATCCAGCAACTGTGTTTACTTGTAATGATCACACTTCATTTACATAGTAATATTGACAATAGTTAATATTCGAATCGAGTATATTTAAGATATTATATTCAGTATTGTAAGATAACTACTCAAAATGTAGACAGAAACAAGAAATTACGACGACTAGGGGAGAAGTGGAATTCCCTGCCGGAGTCTGTGTTTCCTGATAGCAACAACTTAGGAGTCTTCAAGTCAAAAGTGAATAGGTTACTTCTAGGCAAGCGTGCTCGATCGTCAGCTGCATCATCGCTTACCATCAGGTGAATTCAGGTGAGATAGTGTTCAAACGCGAGCTTATGCATAGTTGAAAAAAAGACTAATACATGAGAATCATCATCATTTCAACCGAAAGACGTCCACTGCTGGACATAGATCTCCTCCAATCGTCGCCACAACGCCCGATCCGGTGCGTCACTCATTTATCGGATTCCCGCAACCCGAAGTATTCCTGTTTTGACAACAAGTTTTTTGGCACCAAAGGATTCGGCACCCAAGAACCAATAGGAATAAAATATCTATTTTGGATGGTAGTACTAGTAACCTATAAAAATCCCAACCCAAAATACCTATTGGTGCCGAAACGGGAATAGCTTGATTGCCGAAACTTTTGGTGCCAAAAAACTTGATGCCGAAACAGAAATACTTTCACAACCCTCACAGCTAAAGTTCTAAAGCTACATAATCTTTCGGTACGCAGAAGCTTTCCCCCATTGATCACCCGTTCTGCGAACAATTTGCCCTGTCAACTGTCACTTAAGTTTAGCGGCTCTTCGAGCTCATACGTATGTCGCAACCAAAGTTCTCCCAACCAATTTTGTGTTTACAAAGAGAATTTGAGAGCAGTGGTGGCCTAGTGGTAACTGCTCCGACTTACAAGTTGTAGGTCGCGGGTTTAAACCCGATTCATCATCACTGCTCTTAAAACGATGAAGGAAAACATCGTGAGGAAACCGGCATGTCCTAGAAACAAAAATTTGAAGACATGTGACATCCACTAATCCACACTGGGGACGTGTGGTGGATTACGGCCCATACCCTCTCCTAGAGAGGAGGCCTGAATCTCAACAAAAGGAAAAAATACAAGGCCAATAATGCAAATGCTAAGAGAGCTTAGAAAAAGATATTCAAAACAAAAGTGATACATTATCATATATTATCATCCAACCATTATCCGACCGGGGTCGACTTCCAGTTTAGCCAGAAGCAGGTGAATACCGATACTTTACATGAAGCGACTGCTTAACTAATTTATGAGAGGATTTATATTATCACTATCACTCTTATTAAATATTTAAAGCCTTAGTAGATTTTACACGAGGCCCTACTATAACATATAGCCCAACTAGCTTCTGCCGGCGGCTTTGACCTCGTGAATGTTGATTATAGCGGACAATATAGCTCCGTATCAAATTTCATCAAAATCAGTTCAGGATTTTAACCGTGAAAGCGTAACAAACAGAGTTATTTTCACATTTATAATGCTTAAATATGAATTTTCAAACAAAAAAAATATCAAGAATTGCCTTGCAATAAAAACCGTACCGCTTACTCAGTGTAAACACTCCTTAACCATTCGCATTGGGATCTGTTTCACATTAAGAGGTCAAAAGCTCTAGTCTGCATGATACTTGTTTTTTGTGTGTGAGCGAGCATTTTCTGTTCGGAGTTAGTCTGTGTGAGATTGCGTTTGTTTGGTCAATGAGTCCTTGCTGACATTTCGGTGGGAAGTTTTCGAAAAAAACTATAGACGGTGGGTCTCTACGTTAAAGACTTTAATAATTTAAAAAAAAGTTTACTGACTAAATATTACTACAGACTTGAATTTGGTTCGATGGGTTTGGTCTTTTCCGTACCAAAGTCAAGCGTTACTCAGCGTTATCCGAACTTGGTACGGAGTACGGACGGACCACGTAGTACCATGTTGTAGCTCGTGTTAACACGTTATAGGTTTTTAGGGTTTCGTAGTCAAATGGCAAAAAACGGAACCCTTATAGATTCGACATGTTTTTATTTTATTTTTTTAGGTGGAAAATCATCATAATGTCTTCTCGGGTGTATCAGACTAGTTATATGAGATATTGAAGGTGAATCTCCTTTAGTACAGACGATTATTTTATAAGGAGATTATACACCGCCATTTTTCTGCTCTGCTATCGTGCACAGACCAAATTCTATAGAAATCGTGAGTTGGTACTAAGTGAACGAACTGTAAGATCGTGTCGCCGGTTTTGTCAAGGTATAAAGGCTCAATACTTGGGTCGAAAACGTCAGTGGATTATTTATTGATTGAGTAGACCGTTTTTATATTGGGGTTTTTCTGAATGCGTCACAAAAGTGACTAAGGAGTTGGCTTGGGTCTGTACTTTTTTATTTTCAAGACAGACGTATTGAAAGTAACGCTTCTTTTTATTTTTGATTCAATGGTAAACCCCATAAATTGTACAGGCCTAAAAAGGAGCGACGTCAACTGCAGCATCGATAGAATTCAAGTTAGGCCACTGTAAACACAACTTGGTGAAATGGGGTTTTATAGACCCGTCGGATATCTAATGTGAATAATAAAATAAATAAAAGTGTCCCTAGCCAGACGTTGGAGTGACCCAAGTGCCCAGGTCGTCTTTTGTCAACGTAAGCATGGTTGAAAAACTTGTCATTTCATACGCAATGTTTGTTAAAGTTCAAAAAAAGAGAGGTTCTGCCTAAACGCTTGGTTGGCATTCGGTAACTTCCGTCGCTCACTAGAATATTTCGCAAAACTTGTTTTAGGAAATACGTGTTTTTATAAAAACCATAAAATATTTAGAAATAATTTTCATCTCGTGAGTACCTATGTATTTCCATTTTTTTCAAATTAATGTGCAAGGTTTGCATGAAAATATATTTTCTTTAATTTCTAAATTTATAAGTAAAGAAAAACAACACACTTGAGGTTTTTATTAGAGATAATAAATGTGTAAAACGTGTTTTTGTTTTTATAGCTACCTATATTTTCGAAATATATAGAGAAAGATGTATGAAAACGTCATAATCAACTAAGTTATTGCAGTTTGGATGATCTTAAAGAATACCACGGATGCTGCAATAGTTCCCTCAAAAAGTAATAGTCTTTACGACCAACTCTCATAGTACACCAACGACTTTCAAAAACCCTTTCATAACATAGCATCTCTCCGTTTTTGTTTTACAGTTATTTTCTTCTGTTATGATATAATCTGAGAGACAAAGGAATCTAGAGACACAAGCTGTCAGCATTGTGTAGTACTTCTCAGAATCTAGAATCTAATTTTCCTCGAGTTTCCAGTCTTTGTAAAACTACCCTTGTAGAAAATTCCTCTCTTTGAATGAAAAGTTTTGGAGGAGGAACAGAATTTGTATGAAATGCTTTGACAAAGAAGACTTTTAGAGCAAGGGTTCAATTCCTAAGTAAACAGCTAAGAGTGGATTGCCCTGCCGGAGTCTGTGTTTCCTGATAGCTACAACTTAGGGGTCTTTAGATTAAGGGGCTGTTTCACCACCTATGATTAAGTTTTCGATATCTTTCTTGCTAGATTAACGGCCCCACTCAGGCACATTCATTAACGTTAATCATCACTTAACTTCTAAACGATCTATTAAGAAATTGTCAAATTGACAGTTTTACACAGGTTTTCAGTGAAGATTTGACAATACTTAACTTTAATGGACATTAGGAACGCTAATGAACCATTAGCTGGACTCTGAGTATGACCGAATATCATAGAAATTCTGTTCCATTTTTGAATTCATCCAGGAAGTAGTGGCTACTCGGGCATTGTGAAACAGGCCGTAAGAGTGAATAGGTTACTTGTAGGTAAGCGTGCTCCATCGTTGGCCACATCATCGCTAGCCATCAGGTGAGATAATGTGTAAACACTTAAATAACAAAATTAGATACTAATCTTGAGACGCTTGTTATTAAAATTTTGTCTTTCATTCGCCTTTGACAATATTTTTAACTGTCAAAAAACTAATGAATATAATAATAACAATTAAATTCAATTTTGTTTATTTTATTAGCCAATTATAATATTAAATTCATAGTAGATTCTCCGAAATTGATAGCGTTTAGCATATTACATACTTAATTAAAATAAAGACAAAAAGTAAGAACTTGCTCATTTATACAGCAAATTGAATTTTAGATATAAAGAAGACTGGTTAGAGCATTTTAACTAAAGAAAAAAACCGGGCAAGTGCGAGTCGGACTCGCGCACCGAGGGTTCCGTAAAAACCTAATAACGGTTTACGATTTATGACGTATTAAAAAAAACTACTTACTAGATCTCGTTCAAACCAATTTTCGTTGGAAGTTTGCACAGTAATGTACATCATTAAAATCTTAATGCGGTTCATAGAATACATCTACTGACCAAACAACAGTATAGCTCTTATAGTTTCGGAATAAAGTGGCTGTGACATGCGGACGGACAGACAGACAGACATGACGAATCTATAAGGGTTCCGTTTTTGCTATTTGGCTACGGAACCTTAAAACTGATTTCTATGAACAAGGAAATCTCTGCAAGTAACATAGAAATAGGTTTCATCGATCTAACTTAAGCCATACATGACAGGCACAGTGGTAGCAATTGGCTGTTGTCAGGCTAGATGTCGTGGATTTGATTCTCTCACGGAACAAATATTTGTATGGTACGACTTTCAAAAACCCTTTCATAACATAGCATCTCTCCGTTTTTGTTTTACAGTTATTTTCTTCTGTTATGATATAATCTGAGAGACAAAGGAATCTAGAGACACAAGCTGTCAGCATTGTGTAGTACTTCTCAGAATCTAGAATCTAATTTTCCTCGAGTTTCCAGTCTTTGTAAAACTACCCTTGTAGAAAATTCCTCTCTTTGAATGAAAAGTTTTGGAGGAGGAACAGAATTTGTATGAAATGCTTTGACAAAGAAGACTTTTAGAGCAAGGGTTCAATTCCTAAGTAAACAGCTAAGAGTGGATTGCCCTGCCGGAGTCTGTGTTTCCTGATAGCTACAACTTAGGGGTCTTTAGATTAAGGGGCTGTTTCACCACCTATGATTAAGTTTTCGATATCTAAGAACTTGCTCATTTATACAGCAAATTGAATTTTAGATATAAAGAAGACTGGTTAGAGCATTTTAACTAAAGAAAAAAACCGGGCAAGTGCGAGTCGGACTCGCGCACCGAGGGTTCCGTAAAAACCTAATAACGGTTTACGATTTATGACGTATTAAAAAAAACTACTTACTAGATCTCGTTCAAACCAATTTTCGTTGGAAGTTTGCACAGTAATGTACATCATTAAAATCTTAATGCGGTTCATAGAATACATCTACTGACCAAACAACAGTATAGCTCTTATAGTTTCGGAATAAAGTGGCTGTGACATGCGGACGGACAGACAGACAGACATGACGAATCTATAAGGGTTCCGTTTTTGCTATTTGGCTACGGAACCTTAAAACTGATTTCTATGAACAAGGAAATCTCTGCAAGTAACATAGAAATAGGTTTCATCGATCTAACTTAAGCCATACATGACAGGCACAGTGGTAGCAATTGGCTGTTGTCAGGCTAGATGTCGTGGATTTGATTCTCTCACGGAACAAATATTTGTATGGTTCTGTGTACATAAAGCATTTAATAAATAAACAAGTAATGTACACGTTAATGCACATAACCATGGGGAATTTCTGATAGGAAAGCCTGGAGGGCAAGGGGAACTGATGGACATAGGAGTGGTTTTAGTGAGAACGTCTGACACGCCGTCTCGCTCCATCTTAGAGCGAGCCGTGTCTTGCATAAACGAATTGGACAACTGAAGGAGACAGGTCTGCTCTTAGCCAGTAAGTATCACACTCTCTTGCTTCACCTTAGAGAGTAAGAAGTCACTTCAACCACCCTCTTGAAAAAGGCACTCTCAACCAATGCCAAACCGCCAAATATACGTCCTATAACACTACATAAGTACTCGTATATCAAGATAGCGTTTACACCCTAGTGTAAACACTATCTAGATATACTAGTATTATGTAACGGTACAGTGCGGACCAGTGGTGACCCAGTGGTAACTGCCCCGACTTGCAAGTTGTAGGTCGCGGGTTCAAACCCGGTCAGGTGCATCACTTTGTGTAAATTATTTCATCACCACTGCTCTCAAAACGGTGAAGGAAAACATCGTGAGGAAACCGGCATGTCCTAGAAGCAAAGATTCGAAGATGTGGCATCCACCAATACGCAATGGGCTCGCGCGGTGGATTATGGCGCATTCCTTTTCCAAGAGAGGAGGCCTGAGTCCCAGCAGTGGGAATGGGAACACTATAAGGCCGATAATGCAACCAAGAACAACCCACCAAGTACACATCCTATCACATTATACAATAAGTACTCATATATCAAGATAGCGTTTACACCAGTTTACACCCTAGTGTAAACACTATCTAGATACACCAGTATTATGTAACGGTACAGGACGTACATATCTAGATATAGGAGTGGTACAGAACCCCTAGGTACTGAATTACACTAACGTGTCTACAAACGAGACGGGTCAGGTTATCAAAGCACACACCGGTCGGTCGGTGGTACTGTCCGATACTCACAGTACTCAATTGGAAGTCCGTACAAATGTAATCACGGATTCAGACATCGATGGAGGACTGCGCAATGTTAACTAGGATCTAGGTTTTGTGAAGAACTTTGTGTGGCTAGATTTGATGGTTACTTGAAGTAATTCTTCTTAGGAATAGGATAGTTGTTTTTGAGGTTGATTATATCGTATTACATCTAGCATTAACAAAGAAAAGACAATTGTGGAAAAGTTTATTGGCTTAACACAGCATAATATAAGATTATTTTAATTGCATGGACTGATTCCGCCATCCCCGTTCTACCATTGGACAAACTGTCGTACGGCAAGTATTCACCCTTACGTTATCGAAACCTCTACTGTCCGGACTAAGTGTTTTAAATTGCTTCGTCGTTTAATACCGCGTACATCGAGAGATTGGAACAATTTGCCTGCTGCCCCCGATCCCGATTCCCGTCCTATTATAATTTAGGTGTCTTCTAAGACTAGAGTGAATAGGCTCTTAATAAGCTAGTGCGCCTCACCATCAACGATTGCATCATTGCTTACCATCAGTTGGGATCGTAGTCAAGTACTGGTTTATAACAATTAAAAAAAAAGATAAATAAAAACATAACAACTCTTAGAAAATTAGAATAGCGTGCACTAATTCCGCCAGATCCATTCCATTATCGGGAGCTCGGGAGGTCAGGGTCTTATTTATATTTAATCTACTCGTATTTATGAATTCACAGAATATTAGATACCGAGATTATTTTACGAAAGCATCTAAGTATCTGTATGGCTGTTGGACCACTTTCTGCGACCTACCCAAGTGGACTTTCTTTGCTGCTTTGTTGTTTTATTCGTAAATCTGATGTCTTTAGTAGTCCCTTACTGCGAATAGAAATCTCTGCCGAAAGACATCCACTGCTGAACATAAACCTCCCCGAAGTGTCGCCACAGTGACCGATCCTGTGCGTCTCGCATCCATCGGATTCTCGCGACCCACACCAGGTCGTCGTTCCACCTTGTATGAGGCCTCCCAACGCTGCGTCTTTCTGTACGCATGCATGAAGTAAAAAAGATTATTTGTACCTACCAACAGATACTTCAATTTTATTTATAATAATTAAAAATAGATTTGCAAAATAAATACATATATTATATCATACTAACTTTTAAAACATATCGTACAATTCAAACCAATCACTAACACATGTAAACGGCTACCTTTCTGTCTTCCTCGTTTCCTAGTTCAAAGGATACACCAGGTGGTTCCGTTGTACCAAGCTATTCAACATCTAGAGGCAACAGTCGTGCACCTAATGAAGCTGGGTCCAGCTCCTTTGGCAGTGTCTCAAAGGACAGCCAGTATCTTGGAAGCAGGGAAGAACGAAGCAGGAAGTACCTACCCTAAGAATTTTAATTCCCTTGAGTGTCGAAATGTACGTATCTTCGTCGTATCTTCTTTCGTTAACTTACAAGTTTGATGTTTGAACAGCTTCAAGGTGACCGCAGACCTGAGTATATGGTTTTAATTCCAACTTGATACCTCCACGTGTTCCTGAGATAATGGTCTTGACAGACAGACAGCCTGACAGACGGATAATGAAGTGATCCTATAAGGTTTCCGTTTTTTCTTTTTGAGGTATTGAACCCTAAAAAATATTAATAAAATGCGCGAAATAACTTTAATTTCGAAAGTCAGTGTTTCAAAAGTTTCTTTTTTTCCGTCATACCAACTTCTGAACACATCGTCACACAAACCAATCACTAACACATGGAAACAGCTACCTTTAAAATGCTAAACAGAACAGTAATGGTCTTCCTCCTCCCCTAGTTCAAAGGATACACCAGGTGTCTCCATTGTACCAAGCTATTCAACATCTAGAGGAAACAGTCGTGAACTAATGAAGCTGCGTCCAGCTCCTTTGACAGTGTCTCAAAGGACAGCCAGTATCTTGGAAGCAGGAAACCTTTACTCATTTTAAATGTATTTCCAATAATTGTAGCACTTTCATTGTAGGAGTGAGTGGTTCCGAGTTCTTTGTAAGTAGTTGTTAGTGTGGAAAAGATGGAAGTACAAATGGATATAGTGGTTCTGTACACTGGAACTTTTTCACGGACAAAACGTCATATTCATTTATTTTCAACTAACTATATACAATATTTATTTACAGTATAATAAAAACTCTAAACTAATTGAACTAACTAAAGTATGGCGTCAAAGAACTCTTCCACATCGCTGTCGACCGGTAATCTGCCCAAAAGACTGGCGGCATTGCCACGCTGTATGGCAATGCTTATCTTCTGTCCGAGGTAAAAGCCAGCCCGTCATTCGTCTAATAGTTGTGTGGCCTAAAGTCTGTCTTTTAATCTCTGAGACTAATATGACACACACGTGGGTCACGTAAGTGTCATACTTGTCACAACACAAAAGAACTGGCATCATTAGTATTGTAAGTTTGACATTTGCCGGTAGCACTTTAGTCTCAGTGTTTAAAAAACAGTAATTTAGTGTACTTAATGATCGACAAACGATAAATTTCCCAAACATTTTGTGCCATTGTAATAGTCGGCTTAACAATAACTCTTCCAAATGAAACGTTGGCGTACAAAAATTGTTATTTGTCAAAGAGACATCGGCGAAACGTTGGTCGGCAAGTGATAATCTGCCAAACAAATTTCGGCAAAAAGGCAGGGTATCAGAGATAGTCTCTTTTTAAGGAGACATTGTGAGAGGACTAGCTAAGGTTCACCCTGAACTGATGATGAGTTTGCTCAGTTTTTTTTTTGGATGGGTTATCATCTAATGACTTTCTTCTGCTCTAGGGTGAAGTGGGAGGGCGTGTCACACTTTTACTGACTTACGTCCGTTTTCAATAACCTACCGCAGTTCATAGATAGATAGCTATTCCCGATAAACAGTAAGATTCTATCTTTCAATCCACAACTTTTGGTAGGAAATGCTAACCGTCGGTAGGTTATAGGAAAGCAAGTAAACGCAAAAGGATAGATTTGTTTATCTTTAGTAGCTGCAACTTTAGATAGATAGCATATTGAAAACGGGCGTAAAACCAACTCCCATAATCTTTATTTATCTTTGCCTTTGTTTTGGGGGCGAGGGAGGGAGGATTCTTTTTTACACAACCCATGGACCGCGCGCGTGGTACACGAAGCTGGACGGCGAACTATTTATCGCTCGCTGTCCACAAAATCACGCGACCTTGCTTTTTTTATAGTAGGGGATCATCAGAATGACTTCTCCCACTCTTGGGCGGAGCGGGAGGGTGTGTCAGACTCTTACTGACTAAAGCCCTACCCCGTTCCTTCGTTGCCTTCGATCTGGGGGACACGGTGTCAACTTTTCGGATTACCCATGTTCCCCAGAGGCTTCGGACCTGCCGGGCCCCTACAGGACCTTGCTGAGGTGAAAGCGCCAGTTTACCTCGCGAAGTTTCCATAACTTTTTTATGTGGAGCATATATTTTGCTCCGTAGTTTTTTATTCGCATTTTGCAGGTCACAGTCAAGTTGTATGGTGATTAAAACATGATTGGCAACGGTAATACGTATTAATTAACGCAATCTAAATAATTGAAATCATGACTACAACTCTCTCAATTCGTCTTACCTTACAGAATGACGTTTTCATAAAATTGTCGTACTGAAACACTTTACCTGAAAAAGAAAAAAAAATAGTTAAAATTCGAATTTAACGGGTTACCTGGGAGAATTTCCCCATCAAGGATTTGGGAATTATCTGGCTGCAAGGAACATACAGTACGTCTAATGAAAGCCGACCTGGAGATTTTTTTAAATGAATTGGCAACATTGTGAATCCAAAATTGTGAACTGTCAAGACATGATTCTCCTACTAGTAGAATCATGTCTTAATAGTCGTCATAGTAGTAAAACATATTTTTTTTGGATTTAACCTCTTTTTCTCAGGTCGCGCTTTCATTAGACGGACTATAAAAACTTTGTAATGTTGGTCTATGCCTAGCACCGTACTTATGTAAGTACATAATATAATTTCGGCTGAATGATGATGAGTTCAGCCAGTTAGAATAATTGATTACTAGACTGTGAATGACAGTCTTAAGCTTTGTAAAACCCATTGAGTTGCCCTTTGTATTTCAGGGCCACGGTATCTCTTTCAAACGTTTTACCTTCGTCTACTAGACCTAGATTGCATTAGCATTATCGACCTTGTAATGTTCCCACTGTTGAGACTCAGGCCTCCTCTCTAAGAGAGGGAATGGGCTGTAATCCACCACGCGGGCCCAGTGCGGATTGGTGAATGTCACATGTCTTCGAATTTTTGGTTCTACGACATGTCGCGTCGACTTCCTCACGATGTTTTCCTTCATCATTTGACCTAGATTGGCCGTCCGGTAACTGTCCGGAGCAAGCCTAAGACTTCGATAGCGCGTAGCGTACCACGCGCTCCTCTAAGATATATGTCAGTAAATCGTGGCTCAGCTGAATCGATGTTCGAAAGGGTAGAGGAGATTTTCGGAAAAGGAAACCCATGGTCCTACCACACAAAGGGCAATTGGCTGGTCTGGACTGGGCTGGTGTCTATGGTGATGTGAAGTTATGCCCGGTCCACACATTAGGCCCGACAGTTGAATGTATTTTATTGTGCGTCCATTCGGGGAAAATAGTACCGCTTTTACTAGATTAATGAGACGGTCAAAAGCAAAAAATCAACACCTACCGTCTGTTTTTTGTACCCTGAGACTAAAATGACATTACAACATAAAAGAACCCAGAAGAACCTGTGTCAATTAGTATCAGGGTATAAAAAACAGACGATAAACCTACTATTCGTGCCACACTTGAACCCATTCAGAACCAGAAACAAAAATAGCTTATAAATCCAAAACCATAATACTATAGCATCATAAAATAAAACGAAAACAAACTCATAATATTTTCGTTCAGAAACGCCGCATTCCATTGTACAGTGAATACATTACGCTAGTGTTGTGTTAGGTCGCAAACTTAGTTATTTCTGGACGAACTAGTTTACTCGAGTTTGGTCTGATACTCGTACTATGTAGTATTAGTTTTAGGAGTTGTTTCAACTTTGGAGATAACTTAAAATTATGTTTAGTGTAGGTGGAGTTAGATGGGCGTGGTGGTCCCTTCATCATCATCATCATTTCAGCCGAAAAAGGTCTACTATTGGACGTATGCCTCCCTCAAGTATCGGCTCAATGAACGGTCCTGTGCGTCTTGCATCCATGGGATTCCAAAATCCCTTACCAGGAGGAAGGACACTTTTATGGCTGAGGAATCTTAGCCACATAGGTCTCTCTTTTCCTAGTATTATCCCATTTCATTTGGTGTCGGCTCTCCACGTCATTTTTCGCCAACCATTTCGGTACAGGATTGTCGAGTTATTTGCTTGGGCTTTCTTTAGGTCAACTACGGACATCCCAACATTTAGAAAGGGTCTATCACGCTTTTTTGGACTAGTACTCATGTGTAGGAGGATCTGAGTCGCGTCTCACAGAGTTTTTCTCCGATTGGGCGGATCTTAAAACTGCCACGAATATGTTCGCTTCGTAGCCACATAGGTCGACCAAAGGTAAAGAAGTCTTTGCTAAAACCAAGAATTCTTAGTGGTTGGAGACAGAGCATGGGTGGGCCTCTATATAAGCCCAGCTGCATCGAAAACGAAAAATACTTGCCGAAGTTGTTGAACGTGTGGGTGATCGCGCGAATCTGGACACTTTCAAAACGAATTTCAATCAGAAGTTTTATGTAACTCAGTAACTGCGTTGAGGACTTGTGGAGGTGAAAGTAGCTCTATCTTGTCTATATCTTGTTTAATCAGGTTGACTTGGAAGTTGATTTTACATAATATTGGAAAAATCAGGAAGATGAAAGATGATTCTTGACGTTGTTATAGATGGAAACATGAGCAGGATACCTGCTTTTAAGCGAACACAAACTCAAAACATTTCCATGACCTGATATTCTCCAGACCAGAAGGAGGATTCTTATTTATATGTTTGGATACTTAAATTATTACACATCAGACTTGGCCAAACACAGAATATTGTCGTACTCTGATATTAACTATTTTTTTACTCGTATATGGTATTTAAGTTTCTGCATAATTTGTTACTTGTTTTGGTGTAAAATAACGTTCTATTAAATTCTATTCTATCTAAAATACCAGTAACAGTTGCAGCAGACTAGTACCACTATTACTTTAGCACACAGTTCTTTTTGAAATACTAGAGTTCCAGCTCAAAATCATTCGTATATTCGTTTTACGACCGCCTCAACACAGGCCATGACGGATTGCCAGCCGCGCCAACTGTTGATAAGCCTGCTTCATAAACGTAACGTATATTGTTACGTTCAGTTATCGACTGGCTAAACTGGGATCCAGACTATGAATACCTCTTTCAAATGTATTGTGCTATGAATAGATGCTTTAATTCGACCGGTGGGAGTTCAAAGGAGAATAATTTTAGACATATGTAAATAGCTTTTGCACGTGGTTTTGTTCGCGTAGAATATAATGTACTTAGCTTCATTGTAAATTATAGTCTTGCTTGGCATAATCAGCCTTTTGATCTTTCCACTGCTGGGACTCAGGCCTCCTCTCTTTAAAAGAGAATGGGCCGTAATCCAGCACGCGGGCCCAGTGCGGGTTGGCGGATGTCACGTAACCTCGAATTTTCAGTTCTATGACATATGGTTTTCCTCACGATGTTTTCCTTCACCGTTTTGAGAACGGTGGTGATGATATAAAGTACATTAAGTACACCTACCCGACTGGGTTTGTACCTACGAGCTACAACTTGGTAAGTTGGGGTAATTACTACTGGGCCACCTCTGCTCGCAATGATAAACTTTAAGTATTGTTACTGAAAAGTTGAATCAAAATCCTTTCAGCCGATTGAGTGTCAAGAAGTAACTAACATACACACACACAACATACATACAAAATTTTCGCCTTCATAATATTAGTGTGGTAGGGCAGGATCTTAGTCCATCCTCCCTTTGCCCGACATTTTTCTATCCTTAGCTACATATGAACAATCTTTTAGGTCAACTCGTCTCGCTATCTCCTTCACGGTCTATCAAGGTGCCGGTTTCTGTTGTTCAGGATCAAGTCAGTGTCTACCTGTGTTTTTTGTTCTTAAGTTAGTCATTTTACAACGCTATAACGTTAACCTTATAACGTTATTCTGGATAAAGACCCCTCAAACGTCGAAGTGAGCACACGGGGTCTCCATTGGTCGCTGTTTTATTGGAGTTTTTCTACACGTACTCGTAGCAACACGTTCTTCATTTAATTGAACTAAATGGTTCAATCACAATTTTAATATCACTTTAACATTTGGCGGGATAAATTCTGATTACACGATCAAATTAATAGCCTTCACCATAATCATAATATCAAGAATACACGTTCTTGCCATTCTTCTTTTTCTTCTTATCGTGTCGATGTCTCTAACTAAATTTTTTCCGACCAGTATTTAGCAACCTGTACGGCTCTATCATTGGCCTCGCAAAGATACCTAAAAATACAGGTGGTTGTGCAGGATTGCCATTCTCTAAGATATTCTTGTTCAAAACAGAGATCACGAGATCTTACCGCGTCTCATCTGTCAACCTAAACTGAACTGTTACTGAGCTAGAAAGGTTGTATAGCTTATTAACGCGCCGTCGACGCGCCTTTTACAAATATGCGTCGGGGGCGCGCTTTTATCCTATAGAAGGTAGGTACAAGCTGCATTTAACTCGCGTGCTTATCACGTCTGTATATTGTAAACGTGCATCAACGATGCATTTAAAAAACGTTATGTGCACGGTCCCTAAGTTAGTTAGTTAGTCTGTAGTGTCCCACTGCTGGGCGAAGGCCTCCCTCTTCTTTTCCATACACGCCTATCTTCAGCCATTGCAGGCCAGTCCCTCTGATATTTGTCCAACTCATCTCTCCACCTTCGCCTCGGTCTGCCAGGATGTCGTCTTGCTTTTAATGGGGTCTAGTAAGTAGTTCTTTTAGCCCACAGCTCGTCTGACATAAGGTCCTAGAAAAATCGCTAGGTCCTAAAACTGTTGAATTTTCCGGCCTGATTAGTCCAAATATTAGCTAATTATAAATCCCCAATCTGATGAGTGTACAAAACAAATGAGTTGGGCGTGAAGCCCCAGTGGGTGGCACGCTCCGGATTACGGCAGATCAACGGAGGCCAGGGTCGCGACCATCACGCGGAAATAAAATATTAGGAGCTGCCACGTGACTGTGATGTAATTACAGATATCGGTGCTTATTTAGATAAGCTGGGGGTGAAATGGATTGGGTAAGTGATTTAGAGGTTGAAAAGGCTGTTTTTTTTTATTAGACGGCTCGACGGGTGTTGTGTCTGGTTCAGTTCTCCAGTCTCGCCATGAAGTACCGCGTTACCCCAGTTAATGTGTTGTGGAGGTCTGGTAGGCAGCCTCTCCTCGTAAAATACTGGTATCCAGCTAAATCCGGCTTGACTGGAAGCCGACCCCAATATAGTTGGGAAAAGGCTAGGCAGATGATGATGTTGTGTCTGGTTCAGGCACCTGCCCGTGGAGGTAATCGTGCGGAATACTCTGATACCGTGATGCAAAATTTAAAATTTTAGTTCCTTTAAGGCGTCATAGATGACGCTGTAGGCATAATGGCTATGGTTCATCTTTTATTTAAGATGGAACACGATTTGCACAATGACTGATCATAGCAGTTGGAAGAAGCACCAAACTAAGATTAGATTTATTTACAGAAATAATAATAGATATTTATTTGAAGATTTTCCCTGTTTAAGTCCATTACTAATGCTTCATATATTATTTGTTTTGTTTTTTGTTGTGTGGTTGTAAACCGCTAAACGAAATCATAAAACTTGGCACATAGGTAGTTACAAACTGAGAGTGTTTAAGTCAAGAATGAATAATAGCTTACTTCTAGGTAGGCTTCATCGTCGATCACATCATTACATATTAAGTAGGTCAAGTACGAGCTCCTCAATAAAATACTATTTTTTTTCCATTCCATTAGTACACTGAAACAGTTTTCTCTGAAATCTAATCTATAAAAAAATAAGATTTCAAAGAAAGTAAGTAAAAGTAACAGGAGAAACTGAATGACTGACATATTAACATTCAGCTGAAACTACTTGGACTAGGAGCGTGAAATTTTGCACAAAGCTTCCTTTTATCTGGGTTTTTTTCAAGTGGGAAATCATTTGAATGACTTCTTCCGCTCTTGGGCGGAGCGGGAGGGCGTGTCAGAAAAGTGCACCTCACCATCGACGATTGCATCACTGCTTGATGGTAAGCAGTGGGGTGGGATTGCAGTCAAGCACTAGTTTTTTAAAATATAACTCTTACTGACTAAACCCCACCCCGTTCCTTCGTTGCCTTACCTTTCGGAACACGGGCTTACCTTTCGGATTTTCCGTGTTCCCCAGAGGCTTCGGCCCTGCCGGGCTCCTACAGTTTGTTGACATGTCCTTGAAGCGCGCGTGGAACAGAACGCGCCGTTGACGACAAGACTCGGTCCAGGTTATTACCAGACTGCCGGACGGCGAGTTACCCAGTGCTCGCCGTCTGCGAGCCCGTGCCTATGGTGGTCGGAAATTGGTATCGGGATCTCGGTAGCGGCGACGTGAGGGCCGTTCCCTCGCGCGCTCGCGGTCGGCAGCCTCCTTCGTTAGCATTACTGCTTCGCAGAAGGAGGCGACTGCCTGCCACCTCTCCTCGCTCCGGACCTGCCGGCCTCCGGCCTGTACCAGGGCCCGGCGCGAGAGGTCGCCGCTGCCGATAGCCTCAATGAGGATTCTTTTATCTGGGTAAAGTTTGTATAGAGATATACGTATTTCCACGCGAGCGAAGCCACTGGCCGAAGCTAGTGTAAAGGGTAAATATCTGGTTTAAGAATGACATAAGTAGGTACATTAATTCGACCTTTGAAATATTTAGTCATAGCTTTGGTATTCCCAGACAGTATCATCATTAGTATGTAAATTAAAACCACTAAATTAATAATTATAAGGAAAAATATCATGCCACAATTCTTTTCAAAACAAATATTAATACAAGGCATGCAGTGGCGTAGCATGGACTAATTCAGGCGTGGGCTAAAAGATCATCATAATAATATTATGTTTTTTAATCTCCGAGACTAAAATGACATTACGTGGGTTGTCACAACATAAACGAACTGGCATCATCACTGTTGTTAGTTTGACATTTGCCTGTGTTAGTCTCAGGGATTAAAAGTGAAGTAGTGAAGGGTCTTTATCTTTCACACATTTGAAATCGATACAGTGACAGCGCAAGCCATTGTTCTACTTTGGAGGTAGTGGAACAGAGAGTAAAGTCCCACATACCTCCGTTGAAAAGGGAGGATCCTCCGACCTGACGAGGTGTTATGTCCGGTGGGCTACTGCCCGATAGATGATTTCAGGTTGTTGTATCTATTCAAGTCGCGCGGAGAACTTTGCTTGCGCGATGCAGGATTCTATGACGTCATATGTAGTAGATCGTAGTCGCTACACTACTACGTCGTCGCTTAATATCGGATTAAATAGTGGCTAAATTATAAAAAAAACCCTAGCGCCAGGCCCCTTTGGGTGCGAACCCACACCTAGCTACGCTCCTGAAGGCATGTCAGATATACATGAGAAGCCATTGATGTAATAACTTAACAATAATATTATTGGTAGGTATTATTAGCGAGTATTATTCTAATGAAGTATTTATTTAGGTATTTAGTGATCCAAGGTTCATTTGTCTAAATATTTTGCTTTTGTGAGTAGCCTTGGAGTTGTACAAGACTCGCATTGCTTTGTTTTGCATAACATATTATTATGTACGTTTTAAATCCCTCTTTAGATAAATTAGTGGTCCCTGACCTGTGGTTTGTGGTTTACTGATAGTCCGTTAGAGCTAAAATATGATCGGGGAGAGTTATTGTAATAAAAATATAACCTCCGATTTGAAGTTTCTAAGGCAATGCTGCTTCTGAGTTTAAAAAACCGGCCAAGAGCGTGTCGGGGACACGCTCAGTGTAGGGTTCCGTAGTTTCCCGTCCGTCACAATAAGTGTCCCCAATTTTTCAAAAACTGTTCGTCCAATCAAGTTCAAAATAATTTTTCTAGAAAGTCTTTATAAAGCTCTACTTTCCAGATTTTTTTCATATTTTCTAAACTTATGGTTCAAAAGTTAGAGGGGACCCCGATACATTGTTTTTTACTTTTGGAGCGATTATTTCCGAAATTATTGATATTATCAAAAAATGATTTTAGTAAACCCCTATTTATTTTTGAATACCTTTCTAACAATATATCACACGTTAGGGTTGAAATTTAAAAAAAAAAACGCTTTTTACTTTACATGTAGGGGGGCTACCCTAATAAAACATTATTTTTCAATTTTTATTTTTGCACTTTGTCGGCGTGATTGACATACATATTGGTACCAAATTTCAGCTTTCTAGAGCTAGGTCACAGAGATTAAGCGAGGACGGACGGACAGACATGGCGAAACTATAAGGGTTCCGTTTTTGCCAATTGGCTACGGAACCCTAAAAAACTACCCATATTTAAAGCATGTTTCCCTCACTTGCAGTCTCTTTATAACTATGAGGCTTTTACTCGACTCCATCTCCAAACAAAAAATACAGAACACGTTTTTTTTATTTATGGACATTAGCGTCTTCGATTCGAATATTTTCGTCCGTTCCCATAGTGACAGTGTCGAGCGAAGTGTATAGGGTTTCCTTCAAAAGGCCTTATTATGTATGTGTAACGTGAGACCAGTGAGAATAGTCAAGTTTTCCGGGAAAATTGACGAGTAATAAGTAAAAATATGAATAGCTCTGCTTGCTACAGGATTATTTGAAGAAAAACATCCGGGTCCTAGAAAGCAAAGCGCAAATGACGATTTTTGTGTGGGTTTTATTCAGTAAAAGTCTGATTATGTACAGTTCGAACTAGCGTTTCTCCGTTTCGTCTTTTTTTGGTCATTCTCTAATTCAGCGTCCTTTGCATAATTACCGTAACGTTTTTTATTTTTCGCTGATTTGACTTAAAATACGAAACAAATCACATAATAAGTATACGACAATTCTCATTAATTATGAAATTCGTATCAAATTTGTTTCATATTAAAAAATGGTTACGGTAATTAGACAAGGGACGCCGAATTTGGAGAATGACCGTTATACCGTGTACCTACATCAAAGGACTGAAACAATTGCCTGCTGCGGTCTTCTTGTCCGATTATAATTCTGGTGTCTTCAAAGTTAGAGTGAATAAGATTCTTAATGAACTAGTGAGTTGATTATGAATCAACGGTCTGTCACCTAAACATCGTGCTGGCAAGCACTAAATTCAAAAACTTCATGTACAGTAGTGGCGAACTTAATACACCAAGGCGTATATAGGTTTTCTCTAGGTTCATCCAGCGTGGGAAAAGTTATTTGCTTTTTTACTGCCCTCTACAAAAGAAGGGTTCCTGATTCAATAAATAATGAATTAATTCAATCGTATTCGCCCTAGATAGGTTAAATCGATTCCTAGGGAAACAGTGATACACCAATAATTATCGATAGAATGACCAAGTAAATAACACAATGAGATAGGTACCTGAAAAACATGAGTTTGTTTCGGTGTTTCTTCTCAGGGTAGTCCGCTAAGAAAAACCGGCCTCATATAGGTTATATTGACAAAAAAAAATTATGTGAAAATGTGTTATTAGGGTTCCGTTCCTTAAAAGGACAAAACTAAACCTTTATAGGGACACTTTGTTGACCGTCTGTCTGTCTGTCAAGTCCCTTTGTCTTGGGAACGGGTGGAGGTATTAAGTTGAAATTAGCCATAAAATAATTCCATTTATCTACTCAGGTCTGTGGTTCCTTGAAGCTATGAAATCACACTTCTAAATTAACGGAAAAAAGATACGACCGTTTATGTCGTAAAAAACGTATATTTCGACCCTCTCAAAGGAATCAAAATTCATAGGGTAATTCCCGTTAACCTAGAATCCTGAAATTTCGCATGAAACAAGGTCTTATAGCGCAAGTAGGTATGGAAAAAAGTCTGAAAACTGTTTTGTCGTTACGTTACAAAAAATATTGCTGCGGATTCGGAAAAATCATCGAGATTCGGGAGTTGAACTGTTTTCATAGATAAGATTGTTTAAAACCCTCAGTATGCGAATTCGACCAGCACTTGCCCAGTTTTTTAAAAACCTATTTGCAAATTAAATATCATTTATCTTCATAAATTCGCCGTGTAGGTACATAAATAAACAGAATAATACATAAGTCGCGTGTTTCGCACCACCGAACCGGGGCCTGCGATCATTTTATTTGGTCTGGTCACACAACACCCTGTACTAAATACATTGGCCCGGAGGCCCGGACACCGCCCTCGGCTGTGAATTAGTAAATTAAACTTAATAAACCTAGTTCTGTTGATATTAATCTTAGATTTATGGCTTTGTGTTTGGGTAGCGGGTGTTAAGATTTCTTATCTTCTGAAAGACCCATATTTAGTCAAAAGCAGCATTTTTATTTTAAATTTTAGGTCTTTTATTACGTTTTCTCTTTTTATTATTCACGTTTAAACCTTAATGTTGTGAACATTAAGGTCTGTCTATGGATCTACTTTTTTATGAAGTGTCCCCACACTTAATAAAAAAGTGAAAAATCCCCACGCGGGGGGGTGGGATTATAAAATAACTTCTCCTAACCTATGCGTAAGGGAGTGTCAGAATTTTACTGACCCACTCGTGTTCTTTCAGTTTCCCTTGCGTTCCAGAACCGTGATAACTCTTTCAAATAATCTCACAATATAACGACTTTGTTCATGAACACAGGGTGGGATTCTGTATGAAATATTTTGAGTTAAACACGTCTCAAACAGTCCCTAAGCGCCAAATTTTGATAGATTTTCAGGCTAAAGTAGAGTTTAAGTCATATTCAAATTCAAAAATGCTTAAATCTGAAATCGGATGTCATAGGTTTTTTTTTTTTTTCTGGTAATCATCAGAATGACTTCCCCCGCTCTTGGGCGGAGCGGGAGGGCGTGTCAGACTCTTACTGACTAAACCCTTACCCCATTCCTTCGTTGCCTTCGTTCTGGGGGGGACCCTGTATCAACCGTTGGGAATACCACATGTTCCCCCCAGAGGCTTCGGCCCTACCGGGCCCCTACAGTTTGCTGACATCTCCTTGAGGCGCGCGTGGAACAGAACGCGCCGTTGACGACTGGGCTCGGTCCAGATTATTTCCAGACTGCCGGACAGCGAGCTACCCAGTGCTCGCCGTCCGCGAACCCGCGCCTACGGTGGTCGGAAATCGGGATCGGGATCGGCGGCGGCGGCGTGAGGACCGTTCCCTCACGCGCTCGCGGTCAGCAGCCTCCTTCACGAGCATTACTGCTTCGCAGAAGGAGGCGACCGCATGCCAACCCTCCTCGCTCCGGACCATGGCCTGAACCAGGGCCCGGCGCGGGATGTCATAGGTCGATTCGATGTACTGTTCGATTCTACAAAATGTTTCTATTTGCTTCATAAGCTCAACATAATATCTTACTCTGTACGTTTAGTAAGAAAACTATTTCAGAGACACTTCTTGTAGTTATACTAGTTTATATAAACTTTTACAGATTAATCATTTCGCAGAAGTTTTTGTTTGAAACTAGCTGATTGGATGTTTATAAAAACTATTTATAAAACTGGAACTTTAGAACGGATGTTTTTAATTCAAGAATTCAAGTTGTTGTTTGTAGTACTAGTACACGGTAATATCCCCTGAAGCGTTGTGACAGAGCTGTGGGTGCAATATAGCACACCCATATTCGTAAGTAAAATTATACTAGTATTTTTCCTTCTCAAATGTAGTTGTATAGCTGAATATAATATGTATATACAATATACATTATATATATTTGTCTTATAATCATTTTAAATATATTATTTGCTTCGTTTGAACGTTGTACGCCTCAGACTACCCCCAGCAATATTTTTCTTAAGATCCATCCTAAGGTTGTCTGGTAGATATCGCTGTCAGCGATAAGACCGCCATTGTAGCCATAGATTTAAGTTTCTGTACAATTTATAACAATTAAGTTTATTTTATTCTATTCTATTCTATGCGTGTGAGTATGTTTATTACCCTTTTGCGCTTAAATGTTTGACCAGATTTAGATGAAAAGTGGCATAGGGGTGTACCTAGGGAATGCAATCCGGACTATCCGTAATCCGAAAAATCCGGATATCCGCACATTTTTACTCGACTTGTAAATCCGGATTTGAAAATCAGATCCGCGGATTTTCTGAATAATAAGAAATTTTAATTCGCGATGATATTATCTACTTTTATTATTAGTTTAGCACTAGCTTTTGCCCGTGGCTTCACAAAAAAAAGTATGAACTAATTACCAACCCTACTACATTCTTTGGGCACGCCATAATTATGGCTACAAGTCCCCTCTTTCTCTTTGAGAAGTGGTTGGAAAGACATCACTGCTTCCTCACCTTCCACATGACACAGGCCCTCACCGGACGTGGTAAGTTCGAGAGGTTTCTGCGCCGGATTTGTGCGAAAGAAAAGCCCAGGTGTCATTATTGAGCGGATCGCTCGCCTGGAGGACACGGTGGAGCTTATGGTTAAGTTGTGACGTTTGACTGTCTTGTCGGACGAACACTAAGTTCGTAAGGGCGAATGCTGAGCGTGGGTACTGGGCTCGAACTGGAGGTCAAGGTTGTGCTATTGGGTTTTTCCATTAGGAATTACTCTATACCTGCCCGGAGTTTGAAAGTTGGTGGTATGATACCCCCATGCCTCTGAAAACACGTCAAGCTGTGGGTCCTGCACCTGATCTCTCTCCGGTCGTGTTGAATTGCCTGCCCATCTGACTATAAGATTTAAAGAACAGAGAGTCCGCCAGTGTCTGCGTACACACTTGTGCACTATAATATCTGCAGTATACATCAGGCTTCCAGGTTTCAGTAGGGATCAGGCCACCGTGATCAAAATTCGGTCTAGAGGACTATTATTAAAGGTATGCTCCGTTTGGGCAATGACCACTCATGGGTCCTGGTACGGCCCATGGACCGGAGCGCAAAGGAATGTAACAGGCGGTCGCCTGCTTCTGCGAAGCAGTAATGTTAGCAAAGGAGGCGGGTGCACGTGCGAGGGAGTGATCCTCACGCTCCAGCTCCCGGATCCAGACCCCGATTTCCAGCTACCGTAGACGCAGGCTTGCGGATGGCGAGCAATGGGTATATAATCATCGATCCCACCACGACGCGTAGTGTGTCTCAAGGTGATACAAATCGTAGTGGCCCAGCTGGGTCGAAGCTTACTGTTGCCATGGGTTAGGTGAAAGTGAACCCCGGGGCCCTAGAACGAAGACAAAGAAAAAGAAGAAGGAAGACGAGTGGATTTTAGTCACTAAAAATCTGATATGCAGCTCTGCCCAGAACGGGAGAAGTCATTGGATAATTTCCAACCCAAAAATGGAAAAAATATACATTCTTTGTCTTTACATGTTGGGAAAACGGCTTCTTGGGGAGGCCGTAATCCACCAGGCAGGCCCAGTGTGGGTTTGTGGATGCTACATGTCCTAAAAGCTTTGGTTCTAGGACTTACCGGTTTCCTCACGACGTTTCCGATCGTATGAAGGGAAATATCATGTTAAAAAATGAATATAAGTAGGTTTTTTTTAATTTTCATGAAAAATCCGTAAAATCCGGATAATCCGGATTGGACCTAAAATCCGTTTTAAAAAATCCGGATTTTTAAAACACGACGGATTTGCATTCTCTAGGTGTACCGTGCGTCCGTGCCCCGGAATAGCGCTAGTTATTTGATCCTAGAGCACGTTTTGTATCAATTTGTAATTAAGTAAGTTAGGAGCAGTGGTGCCTAAGTGGTAAACGCTACTAATTTGTGGGTTCAAATTCAGGTGCATTGCTTCCTGTAACTTATTTCATCACCACTGCAGTCTCAAAACTTTGTACGAAAACGACATGTCCTAGACATGTCACGTAATTATAAATTCTAAGATATGTAACATCCATTAAATAATATAATATGTTCCACAACTTTCCCCACAACGCTATCTAGTCCCAAGCTAAGCAGAGCTTGTGTTATGGGTACTAGACAACTGATAAACATACTTATATATTTCTAAATACATACATATTATAGATAAATTACACCCAGAACAAATGAACGTGCTCATCACACAAACATTTGTCCTGGGTGGGAATCGAACCCACGACCTACGGCATAGCAGTCAGGGTCACTAACCACTAGACCAACAGACCAGTCAAAAGCGTCAGTCAGCCAGCCATTACATGGCCTCTCCTACAGTAGAGGCCTGAGTCCCAGCAATGGGAACATTAAAGGGCTGATTCTTATTAATGTAATTTCACACAGGCGAAGCCGAAGTTAGTCTAGCAAAAATGGTTAACAACCGTTTCAAATAAAGTTATTATGACGAAGAATACCAGGAGAGCAGTAAATACTAGGAGTTTACCTGTCGGGCGGATGGCGGTGACAGCTAAGACCTGTCTCTTCCGCCCTTTGTAATGAGTGCCGTGCAAATAACCGCCTTTTTAACGACAATATCGCGCTGAATACAGAATTTTATCTTGAGATTAATTTTCATGAAAAATAGGCTGTAATAACTGGTAATATTTTTGTCGGGCTTCTCCTGCTATATCGGGAGGATCTATTAGATGATTGATTGATTGTTTTTACTATCCTGTCTAGCCTTTTCGTAAATTCTGTCGTAGCCTGGAAGCAGAAGAAGATACATAGAAGTGGAGGCTGAGGAAAAGACGCTAACGGGAAGACATTCTGCACGGTTGTCGGTACGGAGGGGGATATTTTCCTAGAAGGTAGAGCGGAAAGGTAGACTTTTACTGACGGAAGTTACACCTGTATCCTTCCTTTCATCCTTCGTCATCCTTCATCCTTCGTCGTCCTTTCATCCTTCAAAGTTTCGTCAAACCAGGTGAACTAATAAAAAAGCAAAATTATTTTATTGTTTGCTGAAATTAATCTCTGGACTCACTGTTAGCTAAGAGAAAAAAATACACTAATAGAAGTCAGGATTTGATTGACATTCTAAAGTCCACTCTGAGGGTTTACCCTCGTGCTATACTTGGGGTTAAACTAATGGATCGCGTTCGAAACCCTATACTGCGCTCTAAAATACAGATTGTTGACATGGCTCAGAAGGCTGCACTGCTTAAGGTGAATGCTCCAAAGAAGTAAGTTTGTTTTGTATTTCTATCTCCATTGCTTTAGCCGTAGTACATATTTAAGTTGCAATTAGTACAGGTAAAAATATCCTTTTTGACGTTTGGGATAGCTAGGTTAGGATGTAGTCAGAAAGTCTTAGTTTATACATACAAAATTTCGACTCCAAGTTCATCCCTTCTGAGACTGAATTTTGGAAAACCCTATCTTAGTGCTCGCCTAAGTCATAAAAAAAATCTTGTGCACAATTTCACAGCCCTATTCCCAGTCAATTTCTCTTTACATACACATATACCTTTAGATAAACAAGATGAAAACATATATACCAACGCTGTGTATAATATAAATACTTATCGGAATGTAAAAGAACACGGCACAGCGTTCTGCCTACCCCTTTGAGTAATAAGCGTTGTCCGGGCCACTGAAGCGATGCCAATTAACATGCCTTAGTGTTCCTGAAGCTTCAGGCGCCTGTAATCTATAACATAGCTAGTTATGTTGCTGCCTATATTGAAACAATATCTTCTGCTGGCAGTTTCACTCGCATTCATGTCGAAAATTATCTAAAGGAAGATTAATTTCGGGATAAAAAATATCTTATATCCTTTTAAAAGGTCCAATCTGTCTCTATACAAAACGTCATCAATATTGATTCAGTGTGACCAATAGACCTGTGTGTACCCGTACCCTCCATCATCATCTGCTTAGCCTTTTCCCAACTATATTGGGGACAGCTTCCAGTCAAGCCGGATTTAGCTGAATCAGTATTTTACGAGGAGCGGCTGCCTACCAGACTCCACAACCCATTAACTGGGGTAACACGGTACTTCATGGCAAGACTGGAGTCAGATTTACTGGCTTCTGAATTCTCCCGCCTGAATTCGTTGGAGGAATCTTCCAAACAAACGAACTCTCCAGACTTAAATAAATAATATTACCATTTTAAATATATAACACACCAGAATAATAAGAACAGATATAAATATTTTCAATAATATCATTTGAAAACAGATACATTGTCATTACAAAAATAACACCGTGACGTCATCAAGCCATAAGTCACGGGTTTATCAATAGGTTATCGGCTGATAACGCGACCGATTTGCGTAGTACACCAGTGAGTACCGCAATAGTACTGAGATTGGTTTAGAAGATGTGTCTCTGAATTTGGTCGGGTTGGAAGAGCGTTTGGCTTGAAAATAGGTCGTAAGAAGGAGGATACTGTTGAATTTAAATGTATTGACTTAGATTATCTGAGTAGATTTTTAAATAATGACTATTTCATCATCGTCTTCTGGATTCTATGCCATGTCATTTGGGGTCAACGCAAGACGATTTTTCTTTCTGTAACTATCCTGTAACCAATCACGCTATCACTCACTCCTTTTTCTTTCATATCACTCCTCATATAATCCCTCTTCATCTACGTAGATTGTCCACTGTCTTTTTAACAATATAAACATCATCATCATCTGTCTAGTCTTTTCCCTACTATATTGGGGTCGGCTTCCAGTCAAGCCGGATTTAGCTGAATACCACTATTTTACGAGGAGCGGCTGCCTACCAGACCTCCACAACCCATTAACTGGGGTAACACGGTACTTCATGGCAAGACTGGAGTCAGATTTACTGGCTTCTGACTATCCATAACGACTGCCAAATATCTATAAATGACCGCCGGGACCTACGGCTTAACGTGCTTAACATATTGAGCTATTTTAATTACTGATTTAAGTGTCTTAACACAGATTGTTTCTAAGATACTTCGGCACATAAAAGGAATGTGTTACCCGCTCAGTTTGGCATCGGTTTGGACCTGATGGCTCGGCCTGACGTCAAGCCACGTCAAACTTACTTGATATGTTACGTTAGGTTAAGAATGTTAAATAAAACACATGTTTTTAAAACAATAGTAGAGAATTCTAGTTATCTACTATTGTTTTAAAACGTGTATTTTCTGTGTTAATAACTTGCAACGAATGTACGTTGTAATCGTGTGTGTGTATGTATTGTGAGTACGTTCAAAAACATTTACACTTACGTATACAATACACTCAGAACTGGAACAACTATATCTATATGGATTACAAACACTTATTCCAAGCGAGAACCGAACCCGCGACAAGTAGCGCAGCAGCCAATTGCTGAACTACTGCATCAATTGTACTCGCGGATTTCTTTAGCCCATCTTTTTTTTCACGTGGGCCTGGTGGGTCACGAAGTCGCGGTTCATCCCCCTTACTTGGTTTCTTCATCCAAAACTCAGTACCAGCCTGGAGTGTGGACTGGGCATCTGCCTTTACGGAAAGATTCACCCCTTTTTTATAATGGGCAATAATTAGAAATTCCAATGTGAGTGCGGTGCTTCTGTACAAAATATGAGCCACATGTTGGAGTGCCCCAAGTGCCCAAACACCTGCACTTTGGAGGATTTAATGAGTGTCACCGATGCTGCAATTAACGTAACTAACTAGTTAACATAGTACAACCATTAGTTAACAGTGGATCTCTCACTGTTTAAAAGGATAGAAATCACTCATTATACAGTCATAAGAATCATTTAATTAGTTATTAGGTAGGGACACTAAATAACAGCATTTGATTAATGTAATATAGTCCGTCTAATGAAAGCGCGACATGAGAAAAAGAGATTAAATCCAAAAATTTCGTATGTGGTATTGCTAACTAGTAGGAGAATCATGTGTTGACACATAACAATTCTTTTTATTTCCTAGAATTGCGGATAAATAAAAAAAAAAAACCAGGTCGTTCGCGCTTTCATTAGACGCACTCTATTCGCTATTGTACTGCTTGATATAAATTGTTAACTTGAAAGGAGGAGCTCGTGGCTAGATAATAACAGCCGCACAGGTCGATCTTCAAGGTTAAGCAACGCTTGCCAAGGTTGGTCTGTGGATAGGTGACCATCTTTACATAACGAGTTTCCTCCGTGCCTCGGAAAGCACGTTAAGCCGTTGGTCCCGGCTGTCATTTGGAGATCTTTGGCAGTCGTTACGGATAGTCAGAAGCCAGTAAATCTGACTCTAATCTTGCCATGAAGTACCGTGTTACCCCAGTTAATGGGTTGTGGAGGTCTGGTAGGCAGCCGCTCCTCGTAAAATACCGGTATTCAGCTAAATCTGGCTTGACTGGAAGCCGACCCCAATATAGTTGGGAAAAGGCTAGGCAGATGATGATATAAATTGTTAACTTAATCACTATCTACAAAACTCCAATACCAACATGACCAATACACTTCTGCTACCACTACCTAGGCATTACTATCGCAAAGTATATGGCACATCACGCACGTCTGGCGATTGCCACATAAGCTGGGATTGCCACGTAAGCTGGCATTGGCAAATAAAATGTAATTACAAATCACATATTGAACACGTTAAGAGGATTTATATATGGCCTAGGTCTCGAATTTTAATGTTTTTTTGCTGGCAAAAAGGTAAAAAGTATCTCTCATGTCACACGACCTTAACACTGGCCATAAAAATGTGTAAATCATTTTTAGGGCAAGTTGTAATAGTCGCGTCGTCCATATACGCCAGCCCTGGAGCGAATTAGGCAACTTAAGGAACACGGGTGGGCTTAAGTCAGTAAAAGTCTGACACTCTCTCTCACTACACTTACAGCGGGAGAAGTTATCTGAAAATTTCCCACTTAAAATAAACCATAATGACTAGAGTGCGTCTAATGAAAGCGCGACCTGGAGTTTTTATTTTAAATTTAATTTGCAACATTATTCAGCCGCAATTGTAGGAAATAGAAAAAGTTATGACATGATTCTCCTACTAGTTAGTAATATCACATACAAAATTTTTGGAATTCATTAGACGGACTATATCTCTGCTAACCCTTTAATCCGTCTAAAGGTATCTTTTTACGTTAATTTATTTTCCACTGGTATAAACCAATTTCTGTGGACGAAATAAAATTTTCCATAACCTTCAAAATCATTAAGAACTAATATGGATAATATTCTGTTAATGACGATTAAATTGCATCTGCATTTAAATATCAATTCACTAAATGATGTTTTTATTTACTTCCTGATCTGTGTAAAACATAGTGGATGTGGAATGCGGCCTTTCTGAAATCAAGGCCGGTAGGGGTCAATGAACAGAGGTTATTTATACAAACAGTTTCTTATTGAAAAGAGGATTCTAGAAAATTCTATATCTTTTTATTTCCCATGGGCCAACATGGGCACTTTTAAAATGTCAGAAGCTAGTGCACGGTTCCAAATGGTCGTTTTCTATGGAAAAGAATTGGCAAGAAACTGCATGGTAAGTGTCTATAATTAAAAAACTGACGTCTAAAGATAGTAGCAGTCTAGGAATACCCGCTTAGCTTACTTTGATATGCTATTGTGTACCATCGTCAAAACTGTATCATAGATGATAATAAGAAAACTATTATAACTCAAAGAAATACCTAACTTAAGCAGCAATTTGCTACAGAACAGAGGGTCGATATGGTCGAAAGGTTCTTGACTGGAAAACGTCTTCCTCTTCGTGGTCGCCACCCTTGACACTTTCGATCCAATAGGTAATCTGTTCTGCAAGCAATGTACCCTGCCCACTCTCACTTAAATCTGGTGATTCTTCTTGCTGTGTCTATTTACACTTGAGAGCAGTGGTTGCCCTATGGTAGCTTCTCCAACTTGCAAGTTGTAGGTCGCGGGATCGAACCAGGCCGGGAGCATTACTTTGTGCCGGCTTGTCCTAGGACCAAAAATTTGAAGACATGTGACATCCACCAATCCGCATTGGGCCCGCGTGGTTGTGTTACAGCATTCTCTCTCTAAGAGAGGAGGCCAGAGTCTCAACAGTGGGAACATTATAAGGCCGATAAAACTACATAATTATATTACATACTTAAACATTTTTAAATCATGTGACATTTGTTCGGCTACTTGACTACGAATGTCGAATTGTGCAATAAGAGGGTCAAGACACTCAATCTTTAATTACCTAATGTGATATTCATTGAGTTACCTCATTAACTTGTTTCTATACCTACCTATTTACCTACCTATACGGTAATCTGTTTATAAATAAAGACTTAATCTGTCCGACTAATTAAAAATGTTATATACTTTTATTTCAAATATTATTTAAAGTTATTTGAAGGACAAAACTTGAAAAAATTTGTTTATTTTTAAGTTATGAAGACTGTTTGTTTACAGCACGTGATACGATTTTCATCACACTCTGGTTTTAAAGAAGTTTCTGATGGTCTTCCATCTTTCAGTAATCCAACCCCAGCCTGGGCATGGGCATTTTGCGGGCCTTTATTCCCGTTTCGGCATCAACATTCTGAACACCCAAGCTATTCCCGTTTTGGCATCAATTGGTGTTTTTGGATCAGGATTTTTTATGGGTTACTTTCATCCAAAATACCTATTGGTGTCGAAACGGAAATAGCTCGGGTGCCGAAAATCTGGGTGCCGAAACGAGTATAGGTACTCCGTAGTCCAGTATAAACTGCAAAATTCTTCACACTCAATAGGCTGAACGGATTTGGATAAAAATTGGCTGGTAGAGTTTCAGGATACTATTAATCCCGGGAGTTTGCTTCCTTTGGATAATTTTCTACATTCACGCGGTTAAAGCCACGGACAAAAGCGAGTATGTTCATGAAACACTGAAACTTTCCAACGTTAGTGTCGTAATAAAAGTGAAGACAGTTGAACTCTAAGAAAACGATCTTAGAGTTAGAATTGTAAACTTTATTGAAGTTGTATTGTGTTCTGGAGGTGTACTGTTACTTATTTCACAAAGCAGTTTCATATTTAAAGATTATGAGAGAATTTAATAACTTCGAAGCATTAGACATACGGCAATTTGCTACCCGTATATACATAAGTGGATAGAGAGGAAGAGGGAGGCCAAAGAAAAGATGGATGGATTCTGTGAGTAGGTACTGATATGAAAGAAAAGGGAGTGGAAGAAAAAAACGTGTTGCGCCGACCCTAAGTTTTATGGGACATGAGCAGAAATACATATATATAGACACACTCACACATACACACAAAATGATTTGGGAACACATTCAATAAGCGTACAGCTAAGGAGTGCAATTCTTTGTCGGAGTCTATGTTTCCTGATAGCTACAACCTGGAGGTTTTTAAGTTAAGAGTGAATAGGTTATTTCTAGGCAATCGTGCTCCTATGTAGACCACAGAATCGCTTACCATCAGACGAAATAGTGGTCAAGCGCAAGCCTATCATAATCTAAAAACAAAAGATATAAAAAACAGACATAATTATAGCATTCCTCCATTACTTCCTCATCTGAACCATTATGAAACTGGCCAAAATATTTTTAATGTTGAATAAAAAAGCCGTTACCATCACAAAGGTTCAATCAGTTAGCACAAAAAGTCTCAATTACCGAGCACTTTTTCAGCCAAGTTTTTATAGTACTAATAATATAATAACAGTCATTTGTAACGTAGACCTCTCGAAAATAACTGGAGATCTTTGAACTCAGCGTAAAGCGCCTATTACACTACTCGATACGTCGACTCGGTACGTCGACTCGATACGTCGACTCGATACGTCGACTTGTTACGTCGACTCGATACGTCGAGCCCCGTCGAAGACCGTCTTACCTTTCAACTGTTCTGTGGTCTTACCCTTATTACACTAACGCCCGTTTTCAATAACCTACCGCAGTTCGTGGATATAAAATTCTATCTACCAATCCAAAACTTTTGGTAGGAAATGCTAACCGTTGGTAGGTTATAGGAGAGCAAGTAAGGGCAAAGGATAGATTTGTTTATCTTTAGTAACTGCAACTTTAGATAGATAGCTTATTGAAAACCGGCGTAAGACCGATCGTAAAAACGAGTGGTATAATAGGCCTTTAAAACCTTTGTAAAAAACTGTAACCAGCAGTTATTTGCGTGATATCTGATTACTTTAAACTTTTTGTAATAGTTTAATGTAGATTATATCAGTTGTTTAGACGTAAGATGTGTAATACAAAAAGGTTTGTGATGAGTAATGTAAAATTGTGTAATATGTCTGACTAATAACAAAAATAATTCTCACGGCCGAATTTCGATGGCCAATGGTGGCCAATTTTAACCATGATATATACATTTGTACATTGTATACATAATTAGCCTTATAATATTCCCACTGTGGGGACTCAGGCCTCCTCTCTAGGATAGGGCATGGGCCGTAATACTTTACGCGTACAAGGTGGACCGACGACCTGGCGAAGGTTGAAGTAATCCGATGGATGCGAGACGCACAGGACCGGTCGCTGTGGCTACGCTTGGGGGAGGCCTATGTTCAGCAGTGCACGTCTTTCTGAGATGATGATGATGATGACTTTACGCGGACCCAGTACGGATGCGTGGGATGTCACATGTCTTTGTTTTTTTATTCTAGGACCGGACCGGACATTTGAGAGCAGTGGTGATGAAATAAATAGGTACACAAAGTAATGCGCCAGGCTGGATTTGAACCCTAGATATAGCACTTATAAGTCAGGGCTATAATCGTTGGACCACCACTGCACAGTCGGGTCTGTAACCGCCACTGGGCCAACAATGATTATCTGGGACTAATATAGGATTTACCATGTAGTATTTCAAGTAAAAAAATGTCAAATTTTCTCACAATACTTAATTTTAGTTGGAAGCTAAACCTTATAAGAATGTAATAATGTAATAAGTCGTATAATAAATAATTTATTAATAACTATTTAGTTTCTTTGTCTGGGTTATAAACTGCATAAAACTAATCGTTTTCTGATTAAAATTCAGTTGTTGTGGTTTATTTTGAATATGATAATTAAATGTCAAAACTAAACTGTGGATTATTAAATACCGAATGTGTTAATAGACAGCGTTTTTAAAAAACGTTCCTTAAAAGGTCATTTTTATTAAAATCCTTTATTTTTACGATCTTGTAAAACCGCTTTATATCCTGTTCAGACATCATCAGAATCTGTCTAGCCTTTTCCTTAAGTAAATATCAGTATTATCATAATATATCAACGGCTTAGTAACAAAATACAAATATAGAAATATCATAAGCAAAAAAAAACTATACCTAGAAAATCCATACTTACTTATATATTAATATAATAAATGTAAGAGTAATTTTGGCTGTCTGTTACGTGTTCACGGTTAAACTACTGAACAGATTTTGATGAAATTTGGTAAGGAGCTAGCTTGAACCTCAAAGATGGACAAAGGTTATTTTTTATTTATCTTAGACTTGGATTCCGCTATAATCAATATTAACGTGGATAACCACTAGCAAAACTTAGTAATATAAAATTAAAAAATAAAATAGTATGAAAATAAATTATGTAGAAAATAATATAGGTAAAAAAATACAAAGTCAGAAGATCAAGTTAAACAGAAGGTAGGTAATAAAACCGTATATATTTTATTCAGGCTGAGTTTCAGATCCAATTGGCTATCTTTCAAGGGTTGAAAGAACTCGTAAAATATATAAACAACTTTTACTGCGAAATCAAGTCTACAGTAACTTCAATAAAATGTGCAGTTTCAGTCAAAAATGCAATAACCCCATAAAAGTAGGTATATGATACAGAATTAGATGTCTACGTGTGCCGATTCAGACGTGATTCCATAGAATAGCATATAATAAAAGGTACAAAGGCGGACTTAAGGCCTTAAGCATTCTCTACCAGTCAACCTAAGGTGGTGGACAGAATATAAGGCCAGGCGCGCACTAGCGGCCAGTCCGCAGCGGCCAGATCGCGGCGGCCACCGAGATACATACATTAGTATGAAACCGCCATAGAGCGGGCGAACCTGTGGCCGCTGGCCGCGTGCGGACAGGTGCGCGACCTGGCCGCTGCGGACTGGCCGCTAGTGCGCGCCTGGCCTAAAAAATATATTTAGAAAATAAGTTTATCAAAATATATTATATGCATAAAACTAAACATACGTACATATTAAACAACGATTTAGTAGGTAGGTGGGGCCACCATACCACTATATGGGTGTTAAACATATCTGGAGGGACGGTAGGAACATCTGCTGAGCCCTTTGCGAAATACTGGCGTGATGTTATGGGACCAAGGTCTGTCTATATCTGCTAAACCTGTATTACAACATACAGTAAAGCTACCTTTACAACCTCCCATAGGAGATTCTCGCCTGATTATAATTTAACTTTTTGATTTGTTTTTGTTTTATCACAACGCCTATGTTCCCTAGAGAGATCGGTAAGCATGGTTTGATCATATTCAGTGGTATGGAAACTTAGAACATGATTTTTTTATTTTATTTATTTATTCTCTTGATGAGCTCGTGGCTAGATAATAACAGCCGCACGGGTCGACCTTCAAGGTTAAGCAACGCTTACCAAGGTTGGTCTGTGGATGGGTGACCATCCATACCGAGTTTCCTCCGTGTCTCGGAAAGCACGTTAAGCCGTAGGTCCCGGCTATCATTTGTAGATCTTAAGTAGTCGTTACGGATAGTCAGAAGCCAGTAAATCTGACTACAGTCTTGCCATGAAGTACCGTGTTACCCCAGTTAATGGGTTGTGGAGGTCTGGTAGGCAGCCGTTCCTCGTAAAATAATGATATTCATCTAAATCCGGCTTGACTGGAAGCCGACCCCAATATAGTTGGGAAAAGACTAGGTAGATGACGTAGATGATGAAGTACCGAACCTTAAAAATACAATCGAATTAAGAACCTTATTTTTTAAAGTAGGTTAAAAATGTAATAAGATTGTTGTAAATAACGACAAGTACAAACAGTTATGTTAGGTCATAAGGCAAGTATGTGTTGACATAAACAGTGATGTTGATGCAATACCGTATTCGAGATCATTAGCCGAATGCTGACGGAAACACCCGAACTCACTGCATGACTTATGTATTGCCTATTTATATAACTTTATATATTTAGGTTTTAACCAAGTAATATACAGTACGAATGTAACAGGAAATTAGTGTGAGGTTGTAAAAAGTAAATTAAAATATAGTTTGGTTTAGTAATTTTATATTTGTTTAAATTAATTTTGTGTAGCGCAGTTACTATAAAAGTAATCAAAACTGTTTTTGTAATAGATTTTTTTTAATGTGGTAAATTATCCATGGAAAGAGAAAGGGGAGGCCTTTGCCCAGCAGTGGGACACAAACTAGGCTATAATAAAAAAAAATATACATTGTCTTTACTTGCTCTGGATGGTGGCTAGAGGGCGTGTCAGACTTTTAAATAAAACCCTCCTGTGTCCTTCAGTTGCCTTAAGCATTCCACTACCATGGTTTTTCTTTCGGAAATTCTCACTGGCCGTAATGGGCATCTGGCAGCGCTCGTGGATATCTACGCGCTATCAATGACTGCGGTTGGAATAGATGTTAAGGTAGCATTAAGTTTTGACTTGCAAACACCTAATACTGACATGAAGGAGACACTATTGCACCACGTAATTATTAAATTACTTTTGTTTTGACTAGACAAAACTTTCTGATTCCAACACGGACACAGGGCTATCACGTAGTTAACCTTTATTATCATTGCCGATTCTCTAACCGAATACGAATACAAATAACACCAGATTGTAGGTGGATCCAACCTTCAAAAGCGGTTGTGGTCATTTATGATAGCTGATAGCATTAAATCGGCCAAGTGGCATTCAGAGTACGTATATATTACTCACTTATTATAAAATAGTGTACGAAAATTTCTACAAAGGAGATGTTTGGAAAAAGTATATGACTATCTGACCAAGATTTTTTACAGTGTATTGCTTCATGTGGGCTAACCCGTAAGGCGAGCACTAGCAAATTAAACAACCTGTAAACGAGCAATACGTAGCTCGTCGTCCGGCCGTCCGGTAACCATCCGGACCGAGCCCGCATCGTGGACGACGCATAGTGTTCCACGAACATCATCTGCCTAGCCTTTTCCCAACTATATTGGGGTCGGCTTCCAGACAAGCCAGATTTAGCTGAATACCAGTATTTTACGAGGAGCGGCTGACTACCAGACCTCCACAACCCATTAACTGGGGTAATACGGTACTTCATGGCAAGACTGGAGTCAGATTTACTGGCGTCTGTCTATCCGTAACGACTGCCAAAGATCTACAAATGACAGCCGGGACCTACAGCTTAACGTGCTTTCCGAGGCACGGAGGCAACTCGTTACGTGTAGTGTTGTTGTTTATAGTGTTCCACGAACGCTTCAAAGAAATGTTAGCAAAATCGTAGGGGCCCAGCAGAGCCAAAGCCTATTGGGGTCATGGGTTGACTTCCGAAAAGGAAACCTAGGCTTCTGGATCGAAAGGCAAAGAAGGAACAAAGGTGTGATTTTACAGCCGAACCCAATAACCTACCTATCACATATCGGAGATAGAAAAACAAATGGAACAACAGAAAACATGTATTGGTATTGTATCATTTGTTTTACTATCTCCAGTATGCCAAAGCTGGAAATAGATAAGTTATTGTGTTCGGCCGTTAGTCAATTGTTATTAGATGTTTTCCCACTTAAAAGAAATAAAAAATGCAGATCCGTGCTTAGGTGGGCCTCCAGTTTTGTCACTATTATTGTACGAGTATAAGAATTTACATAAACAGGTAAAAACACCATTTGTTTACAAGGATTTTTCATGTTTATTGTTTGTGGAAACCGAACAAATGCAGATTGACATTAAAGAACTCTTGGCTAACTCGATCAAAGTCGTCGAGGCGGCGTTTTTATAACAACAAAGCTGAAGTTGGAGTGATGAAGAAACTCTGGGCTGCGCCGTGGGAGAAGCTTTATGAGTTGCATTACGTAACAATTTAAGTATGTAGATTCTCATGGCTGTGAAGAATATCACAATTTAAAATTTTAAAAAGATCCATCAGCATTATCGGCCTTGTAATGTTCCCACTGCTGGGGACTCTTTCCATCTGGATGACTTTGCCTAGGAGTGGGATAGAATAGGCTAACCAAAAAAGATCCACCTTTTAGTGAGCCAAAAAGTTATCGACAGAATTCGATCATTGTGCATCAAGCCGAGATTGAAAGAAGTTGTGTAATCAGCATGATATATGTAGATCCATTTCTAAGTAGTGTAAGTATCCTCGGTTAGGAAGTCCTTATGCCGAATTTTCTGAAATCGATCAAGAAGTAGGTTTTGAGTTGAATCGTGATATAGCATTCTCGGCCTTGTAATGTTCCCATTTTTGGGACTCAGGCCTCCTCTCTAGGAAAAGGAATAGGCTGTCGACCACACGGGCCCAGTGCGGATTGGTGGATAGGTACATACAATTTAATCTTTTCTCTAAATAATATTACTTAGTTAATATTTAGAAGGTATCACAGTTCAAAGTAACCCAATTTTATAGTAAAGGACCTATCGTTATCTAAGTTTTATACACATACGTGCGTTTGTTTTAGTAGATTATCCAGGTCAGTGTTATCCTCTATTTGATAGCTAATATTTGTGCTAATGTTTGAACAGATAGAAGGTGTGCAAAGAAGGAGGTAATTCGATAGATATTTCACGGTCACAGCGATTTGTTTTTGTAAGGTGCGAAATCATCGAATAAATTCTCCAGCACTAGGGTGGAGCGGAAGGGCATGGCAGAATTTTACTGACTACCTACTCTCCTTCAGTTGCCCTTTGCGTTCTATGACCACGGGTATCTTTTTCGTACATTTCCCCAAAGCCTTAGCAGTCATTGGTTCTTATTTTACGTTTGGCTTTTGTATCTTTGAGGTGCGCGTCGATGACTAGAGATCGGTCCTTATAAGACGAATGAAAGGCGATCTACCCATTGCTTGCTGTCCACAAGCCTGACGGTCATAGCGTAGATTCATCATCATCATCATCATCATCTCAGCCGAAAGACGTCCACTGCTGGACATAGGCTTCCCCCAAGCGTCGCCACAGCGTAGCGTAGATTAATAAAACAAAACCATGACCTATGCCCAAATGCTTTTTGTAAAATCATTGATTCTCCACTTTCAACTATTAGCTGTAAATTGTTCAGTACTCTTAGCAACAGCAATCGCCAGACTAACAAGAAAGCCGGAAAGAAGATTGTTAAACAAACATTCGGTACTTTAAACAGATCTGGCATTTAAATTCTTTGCTTTTGTCAAATCAGTTGTATTTACATTGGTTCCCCGGTTTTACGTAAATTGTACCGGAAAAAGTTGGTAAATACAACTGATTCTAGTAAAAGCGAGGAATGCAAACTGTAGGTACCGATGTCCTCTAGGGTTAAGGGGAATTTCTGCAAAAGAAACTCATGGTCCTAAACCGCAAAGAGACACACAAACACGCTTTCTTGCTTCACTCTAGAGCGGGAGAATTCGTTGAATGATTTTTCACATAAAAAAAAATGAACTGTACCTATTCATACGTATATCAAATTTTTGTTCCTTTGTCAGTCTAGCTAAATCTTTGTAAGTAGGAAACTAGTTACATCTTAAATCTGGTCATTTCAACCCTTTTTAGGAAAAAAAATCGTAAGTCAGATGTCGCGCTTTTTGTAGTAATGGCCGGGTCTTTTCATAATTAGAAAGTGATTATACCAATATAATTGAGAAAAAAATGCATCATATTTTCATAAATACTTTTTAATTATAAAAGAGAAAACCCATTCCTGCATTAAAGTAAAAAAAAGCAAATTGTTGCTATTGACTTTCCTCATGAAAAAGTTCGACATATTGACAACTTTATTATTCCAAAAGGTGACACAAAAGCACCTATACGTTGGTAGTTATTTTTTATACCAGAACTAGTTACATTGAACTTACTTTTAAAGCTAAAATACCAACTTAGTTTTCAGTACAATTAATACATAGCGAGTTTTAAAGTTTTTTTATTTTTTTTTGAGAGTACCGTGTTAGTTGTTCGTAGTTAGTTCGTTAAAAATAGGTGTTATTAGCATTTATAATCTAGAAAACTAAATATTAATAATGATGCTTGTTTTTCCTTAGTTTAATATTCAAGCGTTTATTTTGTTTGTTTTGTAAAGTACTTTCACTAACGAGTTAGCTCTAGAATTTTTAATTGGTTTTATGTTTTTGACGTGATTTTAGTATTATTTAGTTTTATTCATTGTAAGTTAGCTTAATATAGCGAGTTTCCTCCGTGCCTCGGAAAGCACGATAAGCCGTAGGTCCCGGCTGTCATTTGTAGATCTTTGGCAGTCGTTACGGATAGTCAGAAGCCAGTAAATCTGACTCCAGTCTTGCCATGAAGTACCGTGTTACCCCAGTTAATGGGTTGTGGAGGTCTGGTAGACAGCCGCTCCTCGTAAAATACTGGTATTCAGCTAAAATCTAGCTTGACTGGAAGCCGACCCCAATATAGTTGGAGGCTAGTTAAATATTCAAATAATAATAATAAAGCTTAGTTTAAAATTCAAGCGTTTATTTTGTTTCTTTTGTAAAGTTCCACTAACTAGTTAGCTCTAACATTTTTAATTGGTTGAACGTTTTTGACGTGATTTTAGAATTAGGTATTTAGTTTTATTTGTTGTGGATTAGTTTCCTATGTGTACAAAACTGACATAAAAAGTGACTTTCATGTTTTTAATATTAATATGAATGTACTTGTGGTAAAGTTCCGAATTAACCTGAATGAGTACTTGTATAAACAAAGCAAAATTTAACTTTAGATGATTGCATTTCATGAGTGCTTTGAAATTTTGGAGAAATTCTATTATTGTGACATTAAAAAAAATAGTTTATCGAGTTTGTCCACTATCTCTTGACGCTCGCTAGCGCTAAAAAGTTCAGCCAATTTTTTACAATTATCTGATAGGTTCATGTTTGTCTTTCTTAACTAAGAAATCTGTCTTAACTTAGGTATACTTGGAATTCAATTTATTCTTGTTGGATTTTGATTTCTGGCTTGCTTATTATTACAGGTTTTGTAAATAATCTAAGCTTCTATTCTGGAATCTGGACGGGATACAACTGGATTACAACATTTTAAATGGAACAGCTGTCTATCAGTCAGGCCTCCACGACCATGTAAAGACTGTTTTTTAATCTCTGAGACTAAAATGACATTACGTGGGTTGTCACACTTGTCACAACACAAATAACTGGCATCATTATTATAGTAAGTTGGACATTTGCCTGTGTCAATTTAGTCTCAAGATTAAAAAAACAGATTTTAAGAGAAAAAAGCCAATAATACCAAATCTTGGTAAGAAGTGTCAGACAAACGATTGTCAAAGATCTCAGGTGTTTTACTCCAAAGAGTTAAGAACATGTCAACATCTACTTTAATGCAAGTTTGTCAGATGTTCACGCTAAGTTAGACTTTGACTATTTAACTTCAAATTCCATATGCATAAATCGTGGAATATTCTTAGAAGCGTTGTCGCGACATGACTTAAATCTTAATCCGTAGGTATGTATGTAATTACTAGAGATCGGAATAAGGTAGAGTTACTTATGTACTTGCATCCAGTCTTGCCATGAAGTACCGTGTTACTCCAGTTAATGGGTTGTGGAGGTCTGGTAGGCAGCCGCTCCTCGTAAAATACTGGTATTCAGCTAAATCCGGCTTGACTGGAAACCGATCCCAATATAGTTGGAAAAAAGGCTAGGTAGATGATGATTTATGTACTTGCATCGAAATGTTAATATTAATATGGAACACGGAATTTCTAAAGGACAATTCCGTATGGCCAAAAATGTTACAAATAAATAATAAGAAAGTTTTCTTTTGTTTTTACAAGTTATGTTGTGTAAACTATAGATGTGGTAACGTCCTGCGTGGAGTGGTTTAAATTGTGGGGATTTGTGTTCTTTAAAGTTTATCGCGGGATTTTAAGATATATCCACTTAATACTTTCGCTACATGAAATCAGTGTAAGTATAAAAATTACTCTACTTAATTCCGATCTTTGAAAATACGAATTACACATGTTTTAACCCGAGAAACCGGTCATTGCGTAAAAAGAAACTTCGGTTTCGATAAACGTGTATTGTTTTATGTTAAAACCCGTTAAGATTATTTCAGTAGGTATTGATAACGACAAATATGAAGAAAAATATCTTCAATGTGTAACTTAAGTTATTAGTTTACATTGTATTTTTCTAATAAATTTAACAGTAAAGCATTTTTTATAACGTTTTTATGAAATTTGATGATTATTGTTTGTAAGAAATTTCATTAAAAAATGCGATTATACAAATTATAAAACATTCACTAGAGTAAGAAAATCAAAATGGGTCAATGATAAAATACTTAATTTGTTGTTTCGAAGAAAATATTTGATGTATGTTTTAATTAACTTCAATGGAATAATGAATTTTCAAAAATCAATTGATATAAGTTTTACGTTGATTATTTTTTAATTAATTTAATTAATTAATTGTAACATAGGTGTACATAAGGACTAGGTAATCGAAAAATATTGTGATTTGTTAATGAAATTTTTATCAATCAAATGTTTCTCCGTTTATTAAAATTCATTTGGTCTCCCGCGATTTTCCTATAAAACTGAAAGATGTTTACTTCTGGACACAGGTCACCCTAAAATATAGTCACAAAGACCAGTATTTTATTTTTAAATAATAAGAAACCAACCTTTCAATAAGTCCAGCATCCTTATTCACCTCAGTATTGACGATAACACCATTCATTTTCAACCATCACTTTCAAAACTTACACTATAAAGGCACTTCTTCACTATAATTTCAACTTGTAAAAAAATATTTGACGTTACTTGTAAAGTATTTGATGTTAGTTGTAAAAACGAGTTTGTTAGTAAAGTTTGTAAAGTTCGCGGGAGTAGCCGCGGGGGAGTGACACGTCTGTGTCGGCGGGATGTTTGGTGCCAACTGCCTCTCGACGTGGGCCACGCGTGGTGTGCAGACATAGAGTTTAGTATACAGAGCAGAGGGGACAGTTTGTTTGTTAATAGAGTAAGGTGTGTGGAAGGTGTATGGAAGACGAGTAAAACTTTTTTTGTTACTTTGGTACAAATAGGTGATAGGAGTAGATTTTTGAAAAATCATCACCGAATCCATAACTGGATTTTTTCCGCTCTGGGTGGAATTTTACTGACTAAAACCAACCTATGTCTCTTCAGCGGTCTTTTACGTATTATTGAATGAATTTTAGTGTTTGAAACAAGATCACCCAGTTACACATAATTTTTTACCTTTTTGGTTAGGCACACCAACATCTTTTTTACAAAAAATGCAATATACACATTTATATAATTTTTTTCTCATATAATAAATCAAAATAACCTACTTTATAAAACGCAACTAATATCATTAAGTTAGCACATTATAATAATGTTTTGCAGCATAATAAGGAAAAAATATTGACAATAACAAAAACGTCGCGAGTTATGATTAATCATAATACTTAGGTAAATACTAAACAATCTGTTATTGACCTACATAAAGTGTTATTACTTTACTGAATACTTTCTCTGCATTGTTACCTAATCATAAAATATTACTTATTGAGCAAAAAAGACTTAACTTAGGAGTCTTTAAGTGAAAAGTGAATGTAGGTTACTTATAGACAAGCGTGCTCTATCGTCGGCCACATCATCGCTTACCATCATCAAATGATATAGTGGTCAAACGCGGCTATATCAATAATAAAAAAGACTTTACTGATATTGTAAATGCGGAAGTAACTCTGTCTGTGTGCTATGCTATCACGATAATTGATGTGTTCCTGCTTAAAACATGCTTTATCTTTATAGCAACATTTCTTTATTGAAGTTGTTTTTATTGTTAGCACAAATTAAAGGCGACTTTTGTCTGATGAAAAAGTAAAAATGTTACTCGCTATAAATTTAATATTGTTTACATGAGTTATATCTACAAAAATAAAAACAGTTTTATTTTGGTGTTGTTCTTTATATTATGTAAAATGTATGTGACGTGGCTGTAATAATTTTAAATAAATTATCAAATAATAAGTTTGGCAGAAATGTTTCTTGTATATGTAAACGATATCGCCAACAATAAAAAAACGCTTTTATTTTTTTTTATATAAATCTTGCCTTTTTAACTAGGGCATCCTTTATTTTGAGAAACCGTTTCCAGCTTACATTTGTCTTTTATTTTGATTATGGAACCATTAATTTAAAAAACGTAAATAATTAAATCCTTCATAGGTCGTAGCCTAATACCTACTTCCAGTTTTCTGCCTACATGCCCGTCTACACAACAACAAGGTGGTCTATGTAGAAACCAGTTGCTCGCAAGCGGGTTGCGCGCGCAATCTCCGCACGTTGCCACGCTACGGCCATTCATGGGATTGTTGGGGAGCCTGCACACACTTCACACACACCGGTCACAAGGTACAAGCGACGAATTGTAGACTAGATCGTTCAAAATAGTTAGCATGACTTTGGATCGCAGTGTTTTTAAATGTAAATTGTAAATTTTAGGAACATACTGGTTGGGTTTTAGTCAATAAAAGTCTGACTGTCTCTAAAAATAGAGTTATATTAACTAATGATTTTCATTATTTATCAGGAGTTAGAATGACTCGTCAGAAATTGATCGACAATATCTCATACTAAAAAAAAGGTGTAGGTATTATTCAGGTGTACATACAATATAATAGAACAAATACGAGTAGTGTGGTAATTAAAATCCTTGTCTCTGCAGTACTTATTGAAAAACCTTCAAACAGGTAACTGTTAAATAGGTTCAAATCCGGCTCGAAGGACTGTACAATAATGCTAGCGCCTAGCACCAATTACTTTAGGCGGTAATTTATACTTCTATGCGATTATCCCAGACGCAGGGAACTAATTCAAACATTATAAGTGGACTGTATATTGTAATATGTTGTGGGAGAAAAAGCAGGTAGGTAGGTAGGTAGGAACCTTTGTCCAACATTGGACGTCTTTCGGCGGAATTTATCTAAAGGTTTGTATGTGGGTATGTGTTTGTGGAAAGAAAACATACCTACTACTAACTGTTACCTCAAAGTGTATTTTATTATTATAACCTTTCTATGTTGGTCTTAAACTTATCTACACATATATCGATTAATTTATTCGATAAGTAGGTAGCTATCTACACATTGTAGTCTAATGTCAAGGAAATACGAAGCCAAAAGAGTAATTATAGAAAACTCCAAATGTTTATCATTTTATCTAATCTACGCGATATATAATTGACAAGATAAACATTTCTACAAATAAATAAGTGTTTATAACTCTGATACTTGAACTTGATACCAACAAAAATATCACACACCTGTGTACCTATGTTTACAAATAAATAAATCTGAATCTGTTAGAAAACTTTTTTCCGTATAACCACTCGTATCGTGTAAACATTCAAATCCATTAGTACTTTGACATTATAAACAGACGTTACAACTCTATTTATTTGCACAGATCAATTCACACTTCCTAAATAGTTCAGAAAGGCGTGCCCGTCAACTTTTCAGTGTGTTAAAAAGTGGGCAACAAACTCGTAGTAAGACATCTGTCTGTAAGGAAAAACTAGTTTTGTCTAGGCCAATCTAGTTCTCCCTACTCGTATGAAACTTAGGACACCCTGAAACGAACAGGTTAGGTTAGAAGGCTAAGGTAGAAGCTCCGCTCCGCTCCCGCCTTAGCCCTTATGGATATTTTTTTATAAATACCCAGAAATGGGAGCCCTGCGGATTTTCACGCGAGTAGGGAGAACTAGTTTGGCCTAGGCAAAACTAGTTTATCTTAAAATCGGGTTTGGCCGGTAACATATATAATATTGTTGGTTTTGCGTTATTGCTAATTCTCGTGCTGTGTGTGCGGGGATAAATAATAAAACTTTGTACACTTGCACAGCTGATGATAGTAAATTAAATTATGAAAAAATGAATCCGGCAAATCCATGTTGTGATGTTTCTATAAACAACTTACGAATGTATCGTGTATAAGTTATTCTTTGATTTATTGCCATTAGAAAATGATTTACACACTAGTTAACATTATCAAACATGATCGCTTACAAACAGGTTGCATGAGCAATCGTTGCTAGTTGCTTGTCGTTTATTAGTGAGTTCATTTCCGGTTCTCAACCACCAATTAAAATCGACATACACGTCCATATATCATTGAGGAGCTCGTGGCTAGATAATAACAGCCACACAGGTCAATCTTCAAGGTTAAGCAACGCTTGCCAAGGTCGGTCTCTGGATGGGTGACTATCTTAATATACCGAGATTCCTCTGTGTCTCGAAAAGCACGTTAAGCCGTAGGTCCCGGTTGTCATTTGTAGATCTTTGGCAGTCGTCGATAACACCAGATTATCTAAAATTTATAGAAAACAAAAATTCTTTTGTATAAAACTAATCCAGTAAAGACCTCTGAAAACCTGTTTATTTTGGACAAATTTTATGTGAATTTTGGTCATTCATACCGTACTTCATCATCATCATCATCATGTCAGCCGAAAGACGTCCACAGCTGGACCTCTCCCATGCCTCTCCTAAGCATCGCCACAACGAAATAAGTAAAGTAAATAAAAAAAAATAAAACATTTTTATAGAAAACTTTTACGTATATTAAATCGAGATTCTGAATGTCAAAAATTTTATATTTCACGGAACAAATATTTCTCTATCCGCATGAGCGATGGAGTGATCGAATGCCAAGCGCGCGTTCAGGCGTTATCCTTCTTTTCACACTACCTCTTTATTAAACTTTACTTTGAATTAAAAAACATGCTTTTCAACAATGCTTACCTTGACGATAAAGGGACCGGGATGAGCTCTCTTAAGGGTAAGCAAGGCTTACCGATTGCTTAGCTTTGCTCTCTTTTACTTTGCTTTCTTTTTATTAAAATTTGCTTAGCTTTACATTGCTTTCATGTTGCCCTTTGCGTTTCAAAAGCTCTTGCAGGATGGAGCTGATGCTCAAGCGGCTGTTAGTCATGTCTCTATGTCTTAGACGCGCGTTTCAAACACAACGAACTGTGGACATAGGCCTGTTCCTCATAAGACGGCGAGCTAAGCGTTGTCCACCGTCCGTAAGCCCTTTACCCAGTAAGTGAGTTTGAGACGTAGTACAAGACACTAGTTTGATAGTTACTTTCATTTATTTTTTGTTGATAGGTTCGCGCTTGACTGCTATCTTAACCTGATGGAAATCGATTATGCGGTCGACGATAGAGCGCACTTACCTAGAAGAACTATCCACCACCACCTTCTTTTTTGCACGTGGAACAATACGCGCCGTCGACGACATGGGCTTGGTCCGGACTGTTACCAGACGGCGAGCTGCCCCTTGCTCACCGTCCACAAGCAACGGTGGCAACTATAGGCCACCTACAAACTATTTCTCCGAATAGAACTAGCTGGTCACATCTACACTCACTTTAAAATTCTTTTGATTATTTCTCAACTGAGCGAGTTTAATATTTTCCTTAACAGTGCAGCGAGGTCGATGAATGTTGTTTTATTTTGCAAATAAAAAAAACTTTGATCTTATAAAAACCATTATCAAAACTCACAGAAATATTGACTTCTTGTTAAAGATATTATCCTTGTTCAACATTTTAATGTGGTATATTATTTAGATAGGTATTATTTTTGTCGTATAGTATCCGGCAGTAGATTAGTTGACAACAAAACAAGGCACGCCATCTAGTGGCAATTAGGAGAACTGAGAGAGTTGGCGCGCTTTTGACAGAGTCAGGCGTTTCCGTTTGGCTACGAGCTTGTGGAGGATGGTGGACAATCTTGACCACGTCGTCGCAACGTGAAAACGCACTGGAACTCTCCTACGTTTTGTTGTTTGTACCTATCTGATAATAATAGTGCATTGTATTGAGAAATAAAGTGATTCAATTCCTAGGCATTCTTATTTACTGAACAATACCTACATAGACCCACTTGGTAGCTGATCGTAGCTCGAACCATCCTGACAATCTATCATTAATTAACATTCTCTAAGTTAAAACAATGATGGTTGAGGTCAGTCTGTTGACGGGTGACCATCCTAAAAAGCCGAGATCACGCATTACCTCAGAAAGTACATTAAGCCGTCGGTCTAGGCTATATGATATATATACATATATATCTTTGACAGTCGTTACAGGAAATAATTTAAAAAATATTCCACACTGTAATATTTTTTTAACCCAAAGCTTGATTGGTAGAGCATGCCATATTGCTTAATCCGCTTATGTGCCCAACCCATGACATGAGTTTTAATTAAATTTTGGTAAAAAATAACATTGTAAAGAAATCCGGTCTTATGGAAGGTGGGCTACAAGATTGTTAGAAAAAGTCATCGAGGCCTGGAGCTCGTGGCTAGATAATAACAGCCGCACAGGTCGATCTTCAAGGTTAAGCAACGCTGGCCAAGGTTGAACTGTGGATGGGTGACCATTTTAACATACCGAGTTTCCTCCGTGTCTCAGAAAGCACGTTATGCCGTAGGTCCCGGCTGTCATTTGTAGATCTTTGGCAGTCGTTACGGATAGTCAGAAGCTAGTAAATCTGACTCCAGTCTTGCCATGAAGTACCGTGTTACCCCAGTTAATGGGTTGTGGAGGTCTGGTAGGCAGCCGCTCCTCGTAAAATTCTGGTATTCAGCTAAATCCGGCTTAACTGGAAGCCGACTCCAATATAGTTGGGTAAAGGCTAGATAGATGATGATGAATTTATTTTATTATCACTGCTCTTAAAAAAGGGAAACATAGTGAGTAAACTGGCATGTCCTAGAACCAAAATATCGAATATAATTCATATGTAACAGTCACAAACCCGCATTGGCCCATGTGGTAGTTTATTATCTATTCCGTCTCCTTAAAAGGAGGCCTGCGTCCCAGCAGTGGGAACATTATAAGGCTGATCATTCTAAAATATTACTAAAAATAGAAAATATAGGAACTTGAAATATAAACGGCAGTTAAGCCTTTAAGCGTTCGTGGTCAGGGTTCTAGGAAGTATCCGTGGAATTTCTTAATGTCAGTTTAATGTTGAGAAGTTGCTGTAAAATTCTCATACTTGACTTGGCTAGACGCCCCTATTCTATTATTTTAGATTCCCTAAAATGAGATAGACTAGAGAATATTTGAGAGAGTTTGAAGATCTCAGTCTTTTTGGATCCTTTTTAGCATTAAGTTTTTTAAAACCTTTATTTTTGTACGAGGTTTCAAGCGCCAAAATACGCAGAGCCTAACTTCAGACTCGCCAACTTATAACGGCCGTACTGTACGTGGCCCACGTGTATGCAATCTATTGTCATCAAATTTCATTTAACTGAGAGCGGAAATATTTATTTGATTACTCCCACCTTAAAAAGGAAGAGCTTACCATCAGGTGATATAGTTATCAAACGCGAGAATATAACCATTAAAAAAATCATATTGTAAGCACATTAGTGTAGTTAACAACGCACATTGTAGACCCATACATCCCACACCTGTACATTTAACAAGGCAATAAAATATCCCACGTAATCTAAAGCAATATTTATCACAGATTAGTGCTAACCCTTTTAAAATAGGAGCTTGATCCCTGCCCACCCACTGACGCCCACGAGAAATGGTTTACGTTAACTAGCGTAGAAGCTCGCGTTTTGGCTTTTTCTACCTGAGTTAGTGGGTGTTTATCATCATCATCTACCTAGCGTTTTCCCAACTATATTGGGGCGGCCTCCAGTCAAGCCGGATTTTGCTGAATACCAGTATTTCACGAGGAGCGGCTGCCTACCAGACCTCCACAACCCAATAACTGGGGTAACACGGTACTTCATGGCAAGACTGGAGTCAGGTTTACTGGCTTCCGACTATCCGTAACGACTGTCAAAGATCTACAAATGACAGCTGGGACCTACAGCTTAACGTGCTTTCCGAGGCACGGAGGAAACGGTATGTTAAGATGGTCACCCATCTCCAAACCAACCTTGGCAAACGTTGCTTAACCTTGAAAATCGACCCGTGCGGATGTTATTATGTAGCCACGAGAATTCTTTTAAAATAGGAGCTTGATCCCTGCCCACCCACTGACGCCCACGAGAAATGGTTTACGTTAACTGGCGTAGAAGCTCGCGTTTTGGGTTATTGTACCTGAGTTAGCGGGAGTTATCTGAAAGTATAAATAGACACAGAACAGTGGTAATGGACAGAATAGCAGAGTTGAAGGTTGCGGGTTCGAACCTAGTCAGGCGGATTACTTTTGTGTAATTTATTTCATTAACACTGCTCTTAAAACATAGCATAGCATCAGCTTTATAATATTCCCACAGCTGGGACTCAGGCCTACTCTCTAGGAGAGGGAATGGGCCGTAATCCACATCGCGTGCATAGTGCGGGTTGGTGGATGTCACATGTCTTCGAATTTTTGGTTCTAGAACATACCGGTTTCCTCACAATGTTTTCCTTCACCGTTTTAAGAGCAGTGTTGATGAAATAAATTACACAAAATAATGCGCCTAACTAGAACCCGCGAGCTACAATTTGTAAGTCGGGGCAGTTAACACTGGGCCGGAAAACGGCAAAGCCAATAATACATCGAAGACATGTTACGGAAGGATGCCTGCGTCCCAGCTGTGGGAACATTATAAGGCTGATCATGCTAAAATATTACGAAAAATAGAAAACAAACTTGAAATATAAACGGGAGTAATACGCCTTTAAGTGTTCGTGGCCAGGGTTCTAGGAACTATCCGTGGAATTTCTTAATGGCAGTTTAATGTTTGGAAGTTACTGTAAAATTCTCATACTTGACTTGGTTAGACGCCCCTATTCTATTATTTCAGAATCCCTAAAATAAGATAGACTAGAAAATATTTGAGAGAGTCTGAAGATACCAGTCTCAGCTGTAACATGGACAGCTTTAATTTAACTTTGCGAGTAAATTTAAAGAATCTAGATGGCTAATGTCATTAATTTTGTATTAAAAAGTACTCTCATACAATACACGTCTAAATAACACTAAAATTCAGAGTCTACGCCTTATAATTTTTTTAATATTTGTATGGGAATGTAAAATTTGGGTATATTTTTCGAAAAACAATGAAACGTCGATAAAAAAGAAATCACAGAGCAGATGACCCCTTCATTGACCAGTGTAATAATTTTGATGTCGTATTAAGCCATGATTATTTTAATTGAACGACTCTCGGCGATGTTGGTACATTATAAATCATAAAACTTCAAAACAACTATCATAAATTACACAAACATTAAACTTACTAACTAATCTTATTTAAAATAAACTTGTGTTGCTAACTATTTGACATTCGCAGATAACCCCAGCCGATAGGGTGTCACGTAATGTGAGGCCGACGCATACGAATCCGATACGCGGCCTACTGGAGTGATATGTGTCACATCACTAATTTATTCCGGAGGGTGTCGTTAGCATGTGATCTCTGGTTTATTTTGCATGTTTGGAAATACACTTGAAGCTTGTGGCTTTTTTAAGATGGGAGATCATCAAACTGACTTCTCCCGTTTTGGGCGGAGCGAGAGTGCGTGTGGAGTAAGTTTTAGTCTGTAGAAGTCTGACATTCCCTGTTCATTCAGAGTTGGAAAAGGCATTTGATGGTTTACCATGAAAAAAAACAAGGTCTACTTATATTCTTAATCAGTGAACTACAGTCTGAATGTGTGTGTGAATGAATGTTTGTGGTTTTTGTGACAAGAAAATACTTGTTATGCCTGTTACGGTCCTATTCAAAATTAAGGACAGCTTAAGAAAATGACCTTGGAATACGTAATAAACGTGATATTTTAGCTTTTAATAAGGCGAGTATGGCAAAACTAAGCATGAGTATGTTTGTTGAGAGATTATTCGATAGAATTATCGTGGTCCTGGAATGCCAAGGGCAACTAAAGACTACAGCATTTTAGCCTGTAAAAGTCTGACACTCTCTCTCGCTCCACCCAGAGCGGATGAAGTTATTTGATGATTTTCGACCACCAAAAATATATGTAAAGATTTCTAATGTTACTTTTAATATTTTTAATAACAAAAATCCTTGGTCTCAATAAACCGCAGTTGATTATATTTTTCTCAGTATTTACAATGAAACCCTCTGAATCACCTTACGCAGAAGATACTTTGTACTACATATAATATGAAGTATTTTTCTGTGATGTAAATAAGTTTATAGAGCGTCAAATGTTCTATAAGCTAGACCCACTGTCATAAAAATATTTGTTCTACACGGGAATGAAGCCTACTGACCATTAGTAAAAGCCAATCACTCAGCCACGGCGCCAAACGCCACTATTTACGATTCTACGGTGAGTATCCACCCTTACGTTGTAGCAACCTCTACGGTCGAGATTAAGCCTTTGCCTCGACATCGAAGGGCTGAAACAATTTGCCTGCTGCGGTCTCCCCGTCCGTTTATAATTTATCTGTCTTCAAGGCTAGAGTGCTCTTAATAAACTAGCGTGCCTCACCATCAACGATTGCATCACTACTTACCATAAGGTGGGATCGCGGTCAAGCACTAGTTTATATCTACACATTTAAAAAAATCTCTACTTTTATTTGATCAACAAATTAGACTTCATAAAAAATCTTCTACGGGGAAATCCATGGTTTTATTTCGGCCGTAAATCAGAAGATGATGTAGAGTCTCAATTAGTAATGCAATAAAAATGTTGTGTCGTGGGTACAGTCACGTACGGCGGTGGAATGGATATTAGTGAAATAGGAATGACATGAATGTGAGAGACGGTATTTTGTGAGAAGTTCGTTTATATTTAGAAAATAAAGATGAAGATAGTTGGAGTGGGCCCCCGTGGTGGATTACGGTCCATTCCCTCTCCTATAAAAAAGGTCTGAACCCCAACAGTGGGAACATTACAAGGCCGATAATGCTTATACTAAATAGTTGGAGAAAGCAGTGGCGTAACTAACTGACGATAAACACCGGGGCTAAAAAAACTGGAACCCTTTTTAAAATGACAAATGGAGCGGTGTTAGACTAGAACGAGTTGCCATGATTAAAGTAGGGATGCAACCTATTTTATTTAGATTTCGAAGGTGGATAGATCTCGATGGTTCAATAAGAGTTTGCTAATGATGTTTGGGAGAACCCCCGAACTTAGCGGCCATCCATACGGCAAAGCCCTGTTTAGCACTTCGGTAGCTACACCAGTGAGAGTAAGGCAGTGACCGAGTTGCGTCCAAGGTGGAAGCAAGGTCCAATGGAAGAATAAGTGTCAGTTGTCTGGTAGCGAGATTGGCTGACGAAATTTTTGCAAATGTAAGGGTAGATCCTTGCTGGCCGCAACTATGAGGGAATGGGGATTCTCACGCCACAATCGGCTTCAAAAGTCATAAGTGCGGGCTCGAGGATGATGAGCAGCTCAACGTCCGGCCGTTCGGTAAGGACCAAGCCAGAGTTGTCAACGACGATGTAGGTATTACACGTGCGCCTCAAAGAGATGTCAGCAAGTATATATACAACGCACTAATTCAAATATTCTGTACGACACTACCAAGGAATGTCGCTCTATTGCAACTCCACGAGCTATTCAACAAGTTGGTAATAGTGTTCACGCCAATACTGCAACTGTAATACCGTTTTGTACCGGTTAGTAACATTCAATTTGCAACTGTCAGGAAAATCTAACATTTGAAATCTCAAGTTTTGACGTTCAAATACATAAATTACTTGACACGTCACAAGTCTGACACACACTCCCGCTCCGCCCAAAAGCTGGAGAAGTAATTAGAGGATTTCCCACTAAAAACGGGTTTTACCGACTAAAACCCCGAGTGGGTTTTAGGCGGTAAAAGATGTTTTTTCCTTAAGAGGCCTGCGGAGACCGCGCGCTATCTCGAGTTGAGACGCAAAAAAATACGTTTTTGAGGTTGATGGAAGCAATCCAGATAGTATAAACAATTCTTGGACACACCGACTGGAGTACAGTCATCATCCGCACACTGACAGTTGCTTGCTGTGATAGCAATACAAACTATTGGAAATTTGGGAGAGGTTCCGTAATACCAAAAATGATGAATGAAAAATTAATGTATTTCCAATATTGTTTCGAGTATTTATAACTTGATCATAATATCTGTGTTCCTACGGAAAGATATTTTGAAATATTGTTGTTTATAATATAGAAAAAACCAAATAAAAACATGACATTTTCGCTGTGAAAATGTGCAAATTTAAATTCGCTTAAATTTCGTTTGGGGTAAGTTTTTCAACAAAAAGACGATGTAGGAACCTAGATAATTATTGTCTGAATCCGAATAACATCATATTATGGTGTAAATATGCTTAAATTTCAAATGATTTTGGTATTACGTTTGTATGGATAATTCTAACGTCGCGCCCACCTTAAGTTGCCCTTCGTGTTTCCGGTAATTTTTTTCTCTAATCCTGTAACTCAGGACCAATGGCTTAACGTGTTTTCTAATACATTTGATTCACGCGACTTTACCAAAAAACGTCAGTGCAATACCCTTTTTATTATTATACTCTTGTCACGTAAACCAATCAATTAAAATGCATTGTTTTGTGAACGTGTTCCATAAAAAATGATCTTCGACGGATTTATTGTAGAAATCAAAAAATAAGACAGAAAGTTTAAAAAGTTTTTTACTACATATTTTGGTGTAAAAAAAGTTATTCTATTATAAAAGTTATGGTATTCTATTCTACTCGTATATTATCTTCATTTAGACACACCTATCGAAACTTTACTTTAACATAAGTCCAATAAAATTATTTAAGGACTTATCACGTTGTCGAAATAAAGTGGTACTAATGCATTTGGTGATTTGTAAAATGTTGCAAGGTTTTCCTAATATTTTTTTAAAATTATTTTAAACTTCGTGCATCATCGAGTTCGGTGATATCTGATTGAGGAAAAATCAAGTTTGTGTTTTAGACTTGTAGGTACCTATTTACTAATAACTTTTTAGGTTGTTAATATTCAATTATGCTGATAAACTCGTTCCAGGTAAAACTACGAGGAAAATCAGCTGTATACCACAGGCTCAAACAGAAATGGATCGGTCAACTTAGCTGCATGCATAATTTCAGCTGGTCAAAAGTCTCCTATCATGGGAAACTGAAGATAGACGGTGAAGACGCTTAACTTGAGGACTGATACGAAAATGGCGCAGGAAAATTTAGGTCTCGAAGAAGCCTTTCCAGCTGCAAGGTCAAGGTACAAAAAAATCACTTCATCATATGAAAAACTAATTGCACTATTCATGTTTGCCTGTATTTATGCAAAAAATATTTGAAGTTTCTAATGCGTCTAAAGGATTGTTCCAAACAGTTACCAGGGTCCTGGAACACAAAGGGCATTAAAGGACCATAGGTGGGACAGTATAAGTCAGATGCTCTCTCTCGCTCCACGAGCAGGAGGACTTATTAAATGCCTTCTCACAAAATGTATCTAGCACACCGTCTCGCGGCCACTTTTGCTATCTCAACAAGGATCGAACTGCAATTAATATGGATGGACCTAGTTACCGTGTCAAACTTATAACGAAGGCAATTAAATATAAACACTAATTAGTGGCTTCATTAAAATGCCTTGGATTGCTTGCCTGCCTTCTTAGGAGAGCCTAAATGGCGACTTGGCGATTATTTTTGTGAACCTGTTTAAATACCGACGCCTTAAAGGGGTATCTTGTAAGTAATTAACGTTAAAATTATTAAAAGAGAGCAGTGGTGACCTAGTGGTAAATGCTCTGATTTACAAGTTGTAAGTCGCGGGTTCAAACCCAGCTTCAAGGCAAGAGTGAATAGGCTCTTAATAAACTTGTGCGGCTCAAACGATTGCATCACTGCTTACCATCAGATGGAATCAAGTTGTAGTCAAGCACTAGCTTATTTTACATTATAAAAAAAAACAAGACGTATTACTTTGTGTATTTTATTTCATCACCAGTGCTGCACTCAAAACGGTGAAGGAAAATATCGTGAGGAAACCGGACCTAGAACCAAAAATTCGAAGAAATGTGACATCTACTAATCATGCAGGGCCCGTGTGGTGAAATACGGCCCATTTCGTCTCCTAGAGAGAGGTGAGGTGTGGGAAATCATCCAATGACTTCTCCCACTCTGAGTGGAGCGTGAGGGCGTGTCAGATTTTTACTGACTAAAACCTACCCCTGTTTCTTCATTCCAGGGCTCCGAGGTTTACTTTCACGTAACCTATTGCCCCAGTAGGCTGAGTCCTAACACTGGAAAGATTACAAGGCCGATAATGCTAATGTTTAATATTAAGTTTTAGTAATGTCGTGGCTTAAAGGGTCTTGTATCATTATGTGTATCGATGTTGATAACCTGTTAATGACGCTGGATATACTCGTAAGCAAAGTTTTGCCAATTATAGAGGGATAGCCGATGCGATAACTGTTCATCGCTTTTATAACTAACCGCTAATTTCCTTGTAGTTGTTTGGGCTTCCTAGAATCAATATTATCGTAGCCAGTTAATAGAACAGTCTATTATATATTAGGTATATATCATTTACGACATAGCCGGAAGAATCGCCAAACTTAAGTGGCAGTGGGCAACCATATTGCTCGTAGAACAGATGGTCGATGGGGACGGAAGGTTCTAGAGCGGCGGCCACGTACCGGAAGACGTAGCGTTGGAAGGCCTCCCACAAGGTGGATCGACGAGCTGGCGAGGGTTGTGATGATCCGGTTGTCTGACGCCCAGCAAATGCTGTGGTGTTTACTCTTTCTGTACAGACACACTAAGTGCAATTTTTTCTGTATAATTCTATTGGGGTGTGTATGTGCGTTGATTTCGGGGTGTGTTTTTAGTGTGTAATTTTGTTTTGTGTGTTGTATTTTGTATAATTGTTACTATTTTCGTGTACAATCAAGTTTATTCGGATATCGGGATTAATGCCAGGTAGAAGAAGAATCAAGTTTATTCTATTTGTTTCCTTTGTGTGTGTATTAAATAATTATGTTCCATTGCATTAAGGTCACAAACGTAACAAGAAATACCCTAACTGCGTCTTAACTTGTATGTGTACTTTCAAGGTCTATTTAATATTCTTAACAACACCAAAAATAAACGAGTTATTTATAGTGACACCGTCCTACTATCCTATATAACGTAACTGAAGTAAATATGATAATGTAGGCGTGGGTGAGCTAGTAAATTGTCGCTGTTTATGCGAGGTGACCTTTAGCCTGTAATGTGGGGTCTCTTGGGCCCATACGCGGTAGTGGTAGGGTCTGTTATACCCAGCTATAATATTGTGTAGGTATATAATGTTTCTTAAAATATTGGGGAAAGGCTGACCGTCCTCTGCTATCTAAACTAATATTTTAAAGACAATTTTACTATTACAAATCTACGTTTTTACTGAGTAACATAAGCTATTTATTTTCTCGGAAACGACTTGACTGATTTCAAAAATACTTCACCATTAGATAATTACATCTTCACAGAGTAACATTAAGGTGAATGCTTCAGGTATCCCGCGAAATGTGGAGTTATTTTTTTTTACATTGTGTGTGTCTATGTGTGCCATTTTTTTTTAAAATAATATTAAAAGGGTTTGCGATATTAGAGCCTGCGTAGTTCATTTGTTTGCAGCCACACGCAGTGCATAGTGTGGTCTTGTCGAAGGGTTAAATAATAATCCCGACTACATCATGCGCTCACCTAGCAGTATAATATGGCACATTTACAAAAAAGGCAAAATTGAGTTTTTACGGCCTAAGGGCCTGTTTCACCACCTATGATTAAGTTTCGAGTATCTTACTTAGCAGATAATTTCATACGAATTCTGTCACATTTTTGAATTTATTCAGTGAGTAGTGCCTACTCGGACATTGTGAAACAGGCCCTAAGTGTATAAACTTTTGTTTATAAACTTTAGTTTATACACTTCGATTCCTTTCTTTGACTGTTATGAAGTAACTTCTGGAAACCTGAAGTGGATTTTTGGAGCTATTAAGGTCTATCCTTACTAGTTGCTAAAACCATAAAATCCATGATAAAATGTAAAATAAACTCATAACTACTTTTCAAACATATGACAAAAATCTTTGACCCTAATTTCTGTGAAATAAGAAAAAAGTTAACGTGTCATTATACTATTAGGTGAGCGATGTGCTTACTAAGAACGCGCGTAGCTTAGCTGTGGTTTGCTGTGGAGCAGTACCTTTGCGGTAATGCTTCTAATGATACATAGTGCATTGAAAGGTGGTCACATATCGCTTTGTAAGGTATTTGAGTTATTGGTAACCAAGGTACTTTACTTACTATAAATAAACGCCTATGGGACGTCCCCTAGATCCTTGCGATTTGCTGAAATCGCAGCAGGTCAGTGTACTTTTTCTGGGAAATTCTAAGAAGGAGGCATTTAACAACAATAAATTATACACTAAAAAGGTAACAGAACTTATACAGAAACTTAAATCTTCTGATGTGGTCGATGCCTTTCCTAGAAAAAGTAAAGCGAATCCCTTGCTTTAAATTCCTATAAAACCAGTCGACACATTTCTACAAAACAGACATTTGAAACGATTCCGTCTGCATCGCCACTCGACAGTTAAGCACTGTTGATGCGTCAATATTTGTGAACGGAGTCGCGTCGGCAGTCAGCCGTGTTGGTGCGGCGATTGTTGTGTTCTTTCACGACGACTGTAGTGTAAAATTTCGATAGGAAGTTGTGCTATTTGAAAATAAACTGTAGAATTGCAGTGTTTTGTTGAAAGAGAATTGTAACGCAAGTTAACTTTATCATCATCTTCTTGCCCTTGTCTCTATTGCTTGGGGTCAGTGTAACACCTTTTTTTCTTCCATTCTGTCGTGTTACCCATCATGCTATTAGTAACTCTGTTTTGTTTCATATCACTCTTTACACAATCCATCCATCTTTTCTTTTGTCTCTCTCTCCCTGTCCATCCATCCATGACATGACCATATCAAGACAAACGATTCCCTATCAACTTTTCAGTCACAGGTGCCACTTTTAACTTCCTCTAATAAACTAATTTCTCACTTTGTTATTTTTAATGTTTTTTCTCTGCATAATAAACGCTTTATCTCTTTAAAAAAAAAAATTCTCACTTTATCCATTTTCATCAAACCATAGGTTCATCTTAGCATTCTCATCAACAGGAAAAATAATGGCTTAGTTACTTGAAATCCTTTAATTACATCGAATAAATTCGATAGTAAAACTTATTTTCAATTCTTGTGAGTAGTATATTTGCAAACAACTAAATAATACATCTCGTCAGCTCTTCTGTCACCTATGGTAATTAAAGAATTAACTGAAATGGATTCTTCTTCTATTTCCTGCCCTTATCCCATATTACTTGGGGTCGGCGCAATACGTTTTCTTCTTCCATTCTGTCCTGTCGTCCTTCTTTTTTTCATATCAGTCATTACACAATCCATCCATTTTTTCTTTGGCCTCCCTCTCCTTCTCCATCCATCCACATGTAAATTCAGAACTCTTTTAGTAACATGCATTTCATCCCTCCTCTTCACATGACAATACCAACACAAACGATTTCCTTTCAGCTTTTCTGTCACTTTTAAATTTTCTCTAATATACTCATTTCTCACTTTATCCATTCTCGTCACACCACACATCCATCTCAACATTCTCATCTTCGCTACATGCAATCTATTTTCATCCATCTTTTTTACAGCCCAACATTCTGATCCATACAATTAATTGAGATGGATCATTTGGCCGTAAATATACGATTTTAAATGTACGATCACATATTATTTCATCACATATTATTTTATTGATGACAATCAATTAAAAACATAATAGAAAATGACAAAGTTATCACATTCGCGGTACCTACTAAATGCCAAACAACGATTTGTAGACATAAATAACTATACACGAGCAAGACTATAAATACGCCATAAAGACGTATTGTGTGTACCAAACAATAATAATTAAATTAGCATTCATTACTCAATCAGTCTTGGGACTGTACCTAACTATTAATTAACTTGGCTTTGACTTTAACTAAATACTGTAGCTATGGAAATCTTGCGATCGTAAAGCGAAAAATAATGCAGTTTTTAGAAATCACTAGTGCCTCGCTGCTCCGGCTTCGCTCGGGTGCAAATTATAAACGTAAAGCTTCGTCGTTGATTGCGTTTGTTTTTTATATGTAAAAATTGCGTGGTTTAAAAGGAATGTGGATAAACAGACGGACGTAGAAAGTGATTTGTTTTATACTACGAGTATGTAAGACTGCCAGTCTTGGGTTCGCGACTTTGGGAGCGTCTCCGCTGGGAAACAGGGCATAAGGGTTGATTCTGCATCGTGGTTTCATACACCTCCTTTGCTTGCATTGCTGCTTCGGAGAAAGAGGGACTACCTCCTATTCCTTCTCATATATGAATTGAGAGCAATGGCAGGCAGTCACCTCTACCTGAACCAGGGCCGGATGTAAGAGGTCTATCTTTTATAGCCGGGGTTGTTAACAAATTTTAATGATCTTCTTTCTTGAACATTTAAGCAGTGAAACTGTAAGCGGCCTAATAATTGGGAAGTGTGTCCAACAGGTCAATAGGACTCTGGCTCCACAATACCATCAGAGCTTGTTGTGTGATAATGTAGCAATAATTAAATAACGATTCATCTTGTGTCTGAGCCGCGGCGACGCTAACAAGGAATAATTAATGTGCGCTAGTAGTGTTGTGCCAGTATGCGGAACTGGCCTTAAAGTTCCACACACCTCCGTTGAAACTCAGCTTAAAGCTGCGGTCTGAAGCTTCCAACCGTAGCTTTCGACTAGATACAGTTAATTTAGAAAAAAGTTAAAATTACTTGACGTTTTACCTTTAAGTAAAACCGTGTAGTTTTTATTAAAATGAATATAACTCACTATTTGGGAGTTAAGTTCTATAGTTATATTTAAACTGAAGTAACTATGCCAATGCCATCCGATATTGAGCTGTAACTTCCAAAAATCGCTTTAAAAATTTGAATTTGACTTGCATCCCACTATCTGCTCCAAGGTCTGCCACCGCCCCATGCCGAAATGTCATAAAATTAATCCTGTGTTTATTGGGTCCACAACTCGATAATATTCTACAGAGGTAAAAATGTTTATCACACTAATCTCACAAATATCTGTATTTGCAGGTAACTATGTAACTTCTTCTCGCTCAAACGGCTACGAACGAAACTTATTAAAAAACTTGACAAAATTCCTCGCAGGTCCCTGGGACTGTCGCCTCTCTGTAGGTACAGTGTGCCCCCACTTTAACACGTGATCTTCTAAAGGCTCCGATTTCCAATCATTCGGTGACATCTGAGAACTTCAAGTGCCTGGACAGACGCCCTCAAGCTTTTTAGATCATACTTGATATATTTTAAAGCTGTAAACGGATCTTTTATGTGGTTAGCCTTAGCTTTAACATTATTGCAGGATTTTTGTCTAGTTTTAATGTTAAAAGGTAGTGTCATATTTTAGCGAGGCGAACGATCACGCAGACTATTTTTTTTTTGAGGTAGGAAATCATCCCAAGTGAGAATACACGTGTTTTCATTGATTTTGTTAATTAAAACCACACTTTTGTTCTTTAGTCACCCTTTGTATTCCAGGACCAAGCCTTCTTTTTCAGGAATTCTCCTTTACCCTAGCGGGAATCAGCCCTACTACTTCAGTTTTACTGGCATCACTTTCAGGTGCGTGGGACACAACGCGCTGTCGACTAGGGTTTGATTGTTACCGGACGGCTGGATAGCGAGCTACCAACAACTTATCGTCCGCGCCTACAGTAGCTAGAAATCTAACAGGAAAAGGCAAAAAGGGGCTCAAAATATTTTTATCCTCTTAAAAATACCTAACTGCATTGTCTGATAGTGAATCAGAATTCACAGGCAAATACCGTACATTTTTTTTTAAATTGATATAAACTAGTGCTTGACTGCGATCCTACGCCATTGTAAGCAGTAATGCAATTGTTGATGGTGAGACACACTAGTTTAATAAGAGGCTAAGAATATTTCGATAGTTAGGAATACAACTTAATCGCCTTCACAAGTCGTAATAAGGTTATTTATGGTCTGCACAGAACCCTCGCCAGGTTGAGTATCGCTAGCCTACTTAGCTTGCGCGTAAAGTTGGCATACTTGTGCCTTTGAGCTGCTAACTGGCTGCGAGAAGCTCTTTCTGCTTGAAGTAGATATTAAAGCACCTCTCGTGGGGTGTAATGTCGAATCGTATTTATAAAGTTTTGGGCTTTTTTGCCGTAAGGCTTAATATCGCACTGCAGTAGAGTGCATCTAATGAAAGCGCGACCTGGAGTTTTTTTTTTTTAAATTGGTAATATTATTCAGCCGCAATTGCAGGAAATAAAAAAAAATGTGAAGTGTCAAGACATGATTCTCCAACTAGTTAGTAATACCACATACAAAATTTTTGGTTTTAACCTCTTTTTCTCAGGTCGCGCTTTCATTAGACGGACTTTATTAACAAAGAGTTATTTATACCGTTTTGCGCGCTTTAAGAGCAAAATTGCTGTAGGTAGCTGCGAAATGATTGAAATGAGGTACCTAGTGATTTGCGGTGCGGTAGTTGATCACCGATTTTTAAAGCCTATGGTCCTCGCTGACATCAGTAAACATTTGACAGTCGTTACAGATATGCAAAATTCAAAAAAACTGGTGTCCGTCTTACTTCCTGATATCAGTTTGAAGATATATTGCAACTACCAACCTAAACTGAGCCCGCATGGTGGATTGAGGCTCATTTCTTCTCCAAGAGAGGAGACCTGTGTTCCAGCAATGGACGCGTTAAAAGGATGCTATGTTCTCTTTGGAGAAATTTTTACTTTTACACAGGCGACTTTTTAGGCAGGAGGCTTTACGCACAAAAAGGTTTGGGAACACATTTATTGTACAGTACGGCCGTTCTAACATGCCGCGTCTGAAGTTGGGCTCTGCGAATTTTAGCACTTGAAAACTCAACTAAATAAACTAAAGGTTTTATAAAATAAAAGCTAATAACAGTTTTAGTTTAGTTATAATGGCCGAAGTCTGTGTTTTCTGTGCTACAGCCTGGGGTTCTTTAAGTCAAGTGTGTATAGGTAACTTCTAGGTAAGCGCGCTCCATCGTCGACCACATCGTCGCTTTCCATCAGGTGGGATAGCGCTTAAGCGCGAGCCATATCTATATAAAAAGGTGAAGCCGTTTGTCAAAAATTAAAAGTCCAGAAAGCTCTTATTGCAGGCTCGTCCCATCCCTAGCGGTTGGTTACGGCGGTGATCTCAACGTGCAGTAAATAGTAATAATATTAACTGCGCCATGACAGCCGGCTTCCCGCGTAATTTGTGAACAGATACTAATTGATATTGATATTACATGCATTATTTAAATTTATTGATGGTTTTTAGATTACGTCACTTTAACATAGTGTATAGACAGACACAATGTGTAGTGTGTGTGCGTGTATGTGTGTGTCTTTAACAACGCTTGCCGAGGTAGGTCTGTGGATGGGTGACTATCTTAACATACCCAGTTTCCTCCGTGCCTCGGAAAGCACGTTAAGCCGTAGGGCCCGGCTGTGATTTGTAGATCTTTGGCAGTCGTTACGGATACTCAGAAGCCAGCAAATCTGACTCCAGTCTTGCCATGAAGTACCGTGTTACCCCAGTTCATGGGTTGCGGAGGTCTGTTAGGCAGCCGCTCCTCGTAGAATACTGGTATTTAGCTAAATCCGGCTTGACTGGAAGCCGACCCCAATATAAATGGGAAAAGGTTAGGCAGATGATGATGATGATGCTGAAAGAGCCCACCTGCGATGATGTATACCAAGATTGTTTGAAGATTTCTCAACGACAAAAGAACCAGCGCAGTGCGAGTCAAACTCGCGCACTGAGGGTTCCATAGAAACTTACCTGACAAAACAATTCTATTCCCCAATCGCGTCCTGAAGATTCTTCCGAACCACATTTTTTTGTGGTATATGTTTTTAGATTTTTCCCTATTTAAATTTCAGAATTCTAGGACAACGGGAAGTACAAGTAAGTATTTTAATTTTTTCTTACCTTTAAGGAACCGTTGACCTGAGGATATAGTTTTAATTTCAACTCGATACCTCCACGTATTCGCGAAACAATTAAGGGTCGCATGACACTGGCGCGACAAATGTGCAAACGGTCGATCAGAATGCCAATAGAAAAAATCTGGATCTTTGATCCTAGCTCGTTAGCTGTTTAGTCGCATTTTAAGCCTCATAATCATTAATATTTTCTCTAATCAATCCCGGAATAAACAAACAAATAAGCAGAAGTAATAAGATTAATCTTAGTCAAGTTAATCTCTTGAATAATTGTGTGAGACTAATGTCAGTCGTGAGCGCCATTGCTCTGTCTTCCTTGATTATTCAATTAGCAACAGGTTTCTAATCTGAACAAATTAGTTGGCTGTAGAGGGAGGTGGACCAATGACCTGGTAAGGGAAGTGAAGGGTTGGGGGAATCCGATGGATACGGGGCGCACAGGACCGGTCTTTGTGGCCACGCTCGGGCTAGAGCTATGTCCAGCAGTCACTGTGGACGTCTATCTGCTGAAATAATGATGACAATGTAATAAAAGTTTCACTTTAAACGGTTGGGTAACTATGGTCTATCAGAAAGATTCGTTATCGCGTGCATTGTAAAGCTTGAGCACAAAGTTTGAAAAAGAGGACAATGTGATAACGCCTGAACGCTCGGTTGGCGTTCTGAAATTTTCGTTGCTCACTCGTGTATATTTCACAAAACTTGTTCTGGAAAATGCATTTTATTTTGCTGTAGAATGAATAAATCATTGGATGACTAGACTTAGTTTTTTATAATTTAATTGTGCTTTGATGTATGGTGGGTGGACCATGGAAGGCCATGCTTCTTCGAAGGCCAATTATTAAAATTTTGTAGTAATTACCATGTGATGGCAAATTCCTTCTACTTACACAAACATCCATCGAACTGAAAGTCACAGATGCGGTGGCGAATCGCTCGAGCTATTATTTTTGCAGTACCGTCCTTCGCTTCATTGATTTCGGAACGACGTCAAAATAAGGTGGGTGTACCGTACACCTTATGTTTTTTGTGGTCGCAATTAACCTATCAATACCTACGAAACGAGACACAATAGTAAGACAATAACAGCGCGGTCCAATGAGACCGGTCGGGGATTCATGAATTAAATGCTTTATCTATCTATCTAGAGTAGGATGTATAACAACGTTATAATCATGTACGAAGAACAGTTATGTGGGAAATATTGTTTTATATTGGTTGGGCGCTCTTAAACATTCTCTTTGTCTCATTGATACCAGTATTGTAAATCACACAATACGCTAAACTCTAATACAAACAAAGTAACGTTATGACTTCAACAAATATTGACAAACTTACAAAGTGATCGTTATTATGATGTCTGCTTAACACACGTATGTTAAGTGTTTGACCACGAGATGGCGTTGTTAGCCAATCAATAGAATAATGCTTTAAACAAATATACATTGAACTTATTATGAATTTTGTTTTCAGTAACATTTAGCATGGTTTTGTGGAGTTGAAAAATAGACTAATTTATTTGCGATTCTTTTTGACTTAACATCTTTTTTATTGTTGGTAGGTTCGCACTATACTACTATCTCACCTGGGTAAGCAATGAGCATGCTGTGGGAGCATTTGAAAGTTGCCTTAGCCTAATGGCGCAATTTCACTGGTCGCTAACTCGTTCGGTATACCGCATGCGGGGAGTCCCCGCAAGCGAGATAACAACCAATGAAAGTAACATGTTCGTTATACCGTCATCGTTCCCAGAATGCGGGCCCTGTGGCACGCGTTCCAGTAATCTCTCGCACCCGACATGCGGGCCCTATCGACTAATGAAAACGGTTCCCCGAATGCGGGCCCTGTGGCATGCTTTCCAGAAATCTCTCGCACCCCGCATGCGGCCCCTATCGACTAATGAAATTGCGCCATTATAGCGCAAACCGCAACTGAAAGACACAGGTAGTTTCAGTCAGTTAAAGTCTTTACCCCTAAAGTCAGTTAAAGTTTTTAGACCCTAGAGCGGGAAAAGGAATTATATACCATCTCAAAACTAAGCATTTACCTACAAAGAATAAAAAATACACAAACGCAATGGTGAATTACGGCCCATTTTGTCTATAAGAGAGGAGGCCTACGTCTCAGCAATAGAAACAATGTAAGGCTAAAGGGATTATCTTGGAAATCGCGCACACGTTGACAGCGGCACTCATTTTTGTGTTATTTTCATCCTTACGCGCGTACGAAGCGTATAAGACCTCTTTTTAAAACTATCATTATGACGGTAAGGGGCTTATTAGGTTGACTCCGTTTAAGGAGCTACAAGTTTTTAACTAACGCCCGTTTTCAATAAGCTATCTATCTACAGTTGCAGCTACTAAAGATAAACAAATCTATCCTTTTGCCCTTATTTGCTTTCCTATAACCTACCGACGGAAAGCACTTTCTACCAAAGTTGTGGATGGATAGACAGAATCTTACTGTTTATCGGGGATCTATGAACTGCGGTAGGTTATTGAAAACGGGCGTAAATGTGGTGGGATGCCAAAGTGACCCTGTATTTATAAAAGTAGATACGCCACTGTATTCTGTTTTCATAGAGCATCTTAGGTATGTATCTCTGTTGTAAACTAAACCAATTTGAAGTTACATGGCTTTCGCACTGCGGAGAAGACTATGTTTTTCTTGGTGCACTAAGAAAGACACGTACGAGGCTTTCTGACTGAATATTGGCACACAGGAGTGTTTACCATAGTCTGAATTATGACAACATAGTTAGATATCATGATAGAATCGCCAAACTTAGTGGACAGGGCACATTACTTATAGAACGGATGGTCGATGGAGACGAAAGGTTCTAGAATGGCGACCACGCACTGGACGACGCAGTGTTGGAAGGTCTCCCAAAAGATGGACCGAGGACCTAGTAAGAGCCGTGGGATTGCGATGGACGCGAGACGCTCAGGACCGTTCGTTGTGGTGACACTTGAGGGAGGTGTATGTCCAACAGTGGGCATCCTTCGGCTGAAATGATGATAATGAATTGGATATTCCAGAATTGCGCTTCAAAGAGAGTTAGTGACACTGCCGATAACACGTACGATCCATCCTAAGGCTTTCTGGTAGATATTGCAGTCAGCGATAAGACTACCATTGTACCCATAGATTTAAGTTTTTGTATAAATTGTACTGATACTTTTTGATGTACAATAAAGTCTATTCTATTCTGTTCTATAAAACTTAGTTCAAATAACACTATTGCGTGTTATTTGAACTGAGTTTTATAGAATGGCATGACCTTTCAATGTCCTCTATAAGTTTAAAAGACAAAAAGCCTAGCTACATGTACCTTGTACCCACCGTACTTAGGCTTTCACGATATCACGACTTTGGAAACTTTCTCAATTTATTTAAAAGTTACCTTTTTCCATGTACACGAGCAGTCCGCTATAAGTTTTAATAAGAATTCCGTTGTAATGAATATTTTAACTGAATTCTTATCAAAAAAGATGTCATAAGTTAGGCTCTTATCTCCAATTGGATCAGTATAAATGGTGAAAATAGCTACTTTTCATCATTTCAATCAATCCGCATCAGAATGACTTCTCCCGCTCTTGGGCGGAGCGGGAGGGCGTGTCAGATATTTACTAACTAAAACGCGCTCTTGTTCCTTCTTTGCTTTTGTTCCAGGGCCCTGGGCTACTCTTCCACTCAACCCATGAATCAGTTTTCAGTTGAAGTTGGCTCCTAGTCTAATCGGGTATAGCATCAGTATATTTTTGAAAATAATTGTTACCCCGCCCTAGGAATTTCTACTGGGTGTTACTACCCTAGGAATTACTCCTGGATGTACACATACATACACAGACATAGCCCGAAGAATCGTCAAACTTAAGTGGCAGTGGGTAGGGCACATTGCTCGTAGAACAGATGGTCGATGGGGACGGAAGGTTCTGGAGTGGCGGCCACGTACCGTAAGATGCAGCGTCGGAAGGCCTCCCACAAGGTGGACCGAAGACCTGGCGAGGGTCGCGGGAATCCGATGGATGCAAGACGCACAGGACCGGTCGCTGTGGCGACGCTTGAGGGAGGCCTATGTCCAGCAGTGGACGTCTTTCGGCTGAGATGATGATGATGATGATTATGTGACTGCCTTAGGAATTACTCCTGGGCAACAATGTGTGAATTGTTCGGAGGACACGGTAGGGCAAATCATTGAAATGTGCCATATTTTCCACCGTGTCCTAAGGATCAACTGATTTTCGGTAACAACCTCTCGCGCCCAGCCTTAGTTCAGACCATGGTACGGAGTGAAAAGGAATGGGAGGCGGTCATCAGCTTCTACTAAACAGAAAAGCAAGTAAAGGTGGTCAGCGCGTTCTGTTCCATGCGCGCCTCAAGAAGATGTCAGCAAACTGTAGGGCCCCGGCAGGGCCGAAGCCTCTGGGGAAAATGAAAAGTCCGAAAGGTTGTCACCGTGTCCATCAGTACGAAGGCAACGAAGGAACGGGGTAGGGGTTTCAGTTCAGTCAGTCAAGAGTCTGACATGCCCTCCCGCTCCGCCCAAGAGTGGGAGAAGTCATTCTGATGATCATACCGGAAAAAAAGTAAAGGTGGTGGTTAGAACCATGTGGAGCAGACAAGCCGTAACGCTTGTGGAGCAAGGCTTAAGCCCTGGTTCCCCCGGGAGTCGAAAGGGAATTTTCTGGCTACATAGGCGCGGACTTGACGTCCAGCCGTTACCATAACACCGTGGCCATCGCAATAGGCTAATTAAGGAACACAAGATAACTTTCAGTTAGTCTTCTTCTTCTTCTCGTGTCGGTTTAACTCAAATTTTGTCCGACCAATATCTAGCCACCTGGACAGCTCTGTCATTGGCCTCGCATAGGTCGTTGAAGGTGCAGGTAGTTAGGCATGCTGGGCAGGAAAGGAGATGACGCATATCCTGTGAAGGGGCTCCACACTGGCACGGTACCTGCGATGGGGTGCATGAAAGGAGCCTCCCCGAGTGACGTTAAAAACATCGTATTACGATTCTAAACGCCCGGCGCACCCTGGACAGCTAGCACTCGGTAACGCAGAGTCTAGCTGACTAACTAATCCTTTCACCACGATGACTCAAACTCAAATTTCAGTTAGTCTCATACCTTTCACTCTACCCAGAGTTGGAGAATTTTTCCCTATACATCTTATATTGACTCTAACCATTATGTGCTGCTAACAATATCATATAATGAGTACAATATGTACTCACAGGATATTGTTAGCAGTACACACAACTCTGTAAATAAGTGACGAAGCTCCTCATTTGACGGTTACAAATCTCCTCAGCGTGCCGAATTAAATGCCAGCCTCCGAGAGTTCTCAGAGAGTTATCAAATATAACATCTGTACGTTCCTACTTAATAATAGTTATATACGAGTATGTGATTTGAAACTGATTATGTTGTTAAAATTATAGGTTATACTAGGGGTGATCCAAAAGTAATGATAATCAATACGAAATAAGGATATTTTTACTATAAAAAAAATATATTTCTCTACATAGTCTCTTAGCAAGTCAATACATTTAGTCCATTTTTTTTTTAAATCCACAATTCCCTTTGAAAAAAAATCTTTGGCTTGTCATCCAAAAACGCCTCTATAGTAGTCATCACCTCGCTATTATTGTATTTTTTTTTGCCTCAGAGGTGTTTCTTGGGCCGAAAACAAAAGGTATAAGTCACTGGGTGTCAGGTCTGGCGGATAGGGTGGGTTTTCAAGCAATTCGAATCCCGTTTCTTGAATTGCAGCCATCGCAACGGCGGCTTGTGAGCCGGTGCGTTGTTTTGGTGAAACAACATTCTAACTCGGAGTTTGCGACGTTTTTTTTCTTTGATGACCTGCCGCAATCTTCTTTTTTGGTCTGCATAGTAAGAGTCCATAATAGTGGCTCCTTTTTCCAAGTATTCCACTATTATAATTCCTTCAGCATCCCATAAAACGGACGCCATAACCTTTCCTACCGAAGTTGACTCATTGAATTTCTTCAGCAACGAGAAGAGGCTCGTTTCCAAGTCTTAGACTCTTGTTTGGTTTCTGGATCAAAATGGTGGATCCAGGTCTTGTTCATAGTCACGAAACGAGACAAAGAAAAATCCTGATCCATCTGGAACTTTTCGAGATTCGCCCTCGAAATGTCGACACGTTTTGATTTGTGCTCGTCGGTTAACATTCTCGGCACCCAACGTGCAGAGACCTTTTTCATATGCATTTTGTTCGCAAGGATTCTTTAAACACTTGTCATATGACATCCCTATGACCTCAGCTACATGCCTTAAGGTCAATCTTTGATCTGCCAATACGACATCTTCGACTATTTTTACTTTTTCTGCAATGTGAGACGTCGATGGGCGTCTCTCGCCATGTTCATCTTCTGTGGATGTTTTACCCAGCTTGAACTCCTTTGACCAGCGCGCAACTGTGGAATATGAAGGAACAGAGTCCCCTTATGTTTCCACTATGTCACTTTGTATGTCTTTGGTAGATTTTTTTTTGAAACAGAGGTACTTAATGACAGCTCTGATTTAATTTTTCTCCATTTTGATGTTTACTCTCTGACTGTTCGTATTCAAATGAATGTAACTCCCTGTAATCGTGCCCTATTTTTATGATTTTTTTTATGATGAAGTACTGAATATATGTGGAAACAAAAAAAAAATATTTCATATTTTTATGTGCCCTACAAATATCCGATTATCATTATTTTTGGATCACCCCTCGTATTCCTATTCAATTTATTACAATACTAGCTTTAGCCCGCAGCTTGGCCCGCGTACATAAACTATAGCCTATGTCACTCAGGAATACAGCAACTTTCTATTGGTGTAAAAATTTTAGCAATCGGTCCAGTACTTCCACAAATTACCTCATACAAACAAAAAAAACAAACTTTACCTATTTATTATATTAGTATAGATATACAAAAACACTATAAAAGTGCTAAATAACTTTAACTTTAGAAGTCGAGGTTTCTTGTTTTGTTTCTTACTTTGATTTTTTTTTTAATTTCTTTAAAATATTTCGTCATAAGGTTTCAGAGGATTATTAGATTTTTTCAAGTCTATAGATTACAACCAAACAATGCCTGTCGTTCTAAAATCTTATTAGTCTGGTCGACTCTCACCAATAGATTCGACCGGACAATAAAAAAAAAATCCAAGTAAAAGTAATCCTAGGTTTATAAGATTCAACCACTTGGCCATACCACCAATCGGTTACTTACAACAGTGTAGTCTTTCGTAATCAAAGTTAGAGAATGCCTTGTTGCATTAAATCCGCTTATGAATCACTACTGTACATGAAGTGAAAATAAAAATATATATTACCGTCAAACGGGGTGACTAGGAACGCAGGGGCGAATAGGAACAAAACTTTGACTATGATTTTTGCTTTGGTTAAACATTTTATATTGATTTCTGCATAAGCATCGCATTTTATTACAATTAATGAATAAGTAGGAATAATTAAATGATCGGAAAACCTTTTAAGTAAAGTGAAAATCCACTTCAAAGTTTTGTTCCTATTCACCCCGTTTGACTGCATATAAAAACCGTAAAAACTCCGAATAAGACTTTTAGAAGGTCGGTTAAACATGAAATCGATTACATAAAATTTTATCTAAACATCAAATCATTCATATTACTATTAAACTCCAACTTTCATAATCAAACAAACAAACCCTTAGTAAAATAATATTATCACTTCGTCTATTATTTAGTTTTACGATCAATGGCACTCTCCCTCACACTTCTACTGACCTCCTTTCCAAAACTTTCCCTCATTCCCTATCAAAGTTATAACTATAAATTACCCTAATGTATGAAATTCGTCCCTGAACTGAAATCTTCAGGGAATTTTCTGGATTTGATTGGGGTAATGGTTTCATTGGGCACTCATGTGTGAATGATTTTGACCCTGAAACGGCAGTAGGTAATTTAAAGACTTTGGAAGTACTGTAGTTGTTGAGGCAATCCTACTAATATTATTAATGTGAAAGTTTGTGAGAATGGATGTGTGGATGTTTGTTACTCTTTCACGCAAAAAGGGCTGAACCGATTTGGTTGAAATTTGTTGAAATATAGGCTACTTTTTTAAATTTTTGTTTTCGGTCGAAGCCGCGGGCGGATGCTAGTATGAAATAGTTTTTGACTGATGCGCCTATTTTTAAGGTGGAAAATGCATCACAGCTACACAGTTCAGAGTTGTATTACTGCTGACCATCAAGTAGGAACGTGGTCAAGTACTAGATTATACCTATAAAAAAAATCGTTCAATGACTTTCCGCTCTATGGCGAAGCCTACTCGTATTTTCGTTTTTTGCGTCAGGGTTTCTTTTCAGAAGCAATGTGCGTGAACCTTTAAAAAACTTACTTTTTAATTTAATTATTGAAAGAAGCTGCAAAATCAGGTTATGTGAAAATAACTGAAATATACCAAACAGTGTATCGCATAAGTTCAGTGGTTTGAACAGTGACTGAATGTGGTTACTGGGGCAGAATCGCTATATAAAAATTTAGCTTATTAAAGTAAGTAGATACTCATTGTCGTCTGCTGACATATAATTCAAAAGAACCTGTAGTAAATGGTCTATTTGAAAAAAAGACCTGATTACTGTTAGGATTGCCCTTCACCACTACTTCACCTGAAGGTTGATGGTAAGCGATGATATTGTCGACGGTGAAGTACGCTTGCCTAAAAGTAACCTATTCACTCTTGACTTAAAGACCACTAGTTTGTAGTGGGGAGCATAGACTCCTGGCTGGGGACACGGACATTCCGAAAGGTAAGCCCGTGTCCCCAGAACGAAGACAGCGAAGAAACGGGGTGAGGTTTAGTCAGTAAGAGTCTGGCGCGCCCTCCCGCTTTGCCCAAGAGCGGGAGATGTCATTCCGATGATTCCCCTTCCTAAAAAAAGCAGGGAATTCCACAATAGGTAAAATCAACACTATAAGTTCGCCTTTGATAAATCCTTCGGGAAATACAAGACTAATGTAATGTGAAATGTTAGTAAACGTACTTCGATACAGGAGTAATTCATTCCATTCCCTGTTATTTATAAAATAGAACATGTTACAAACACGCCAAACTCAATTTAAAACGGTGTTTGTTTATTAAATACGTTTCGCAAGCTAACAAGATCACCGGGTCACGACTAGCGCTGCTCACCTCACAGAAATGTTAACTCCTAAACTTAGTTTACTACTGACACTAAACTAACGTAAAACTAACAAATAACGTTAACAGTTCATTTTCTAACTTGTCTGTAAAGTGAATGTGTAATCAGTTGGTTACAGTAGTGCAGTAAAAGCTATTATCTATTGTATACATCTACCTTTAACGTTTGAATCCCCAACCGGTCCTATGAGACCGCGCTGTTATTGTTTTACTATTGTGTCTCGTTTCGCGGGTATCTGAGTAATTAATCCCATCTACCCCTAGAGTAGTGGTGGCCCAGTGGTAACTGCCCTGACTTGCAAGTTGTAGGTCGCGGGTTCAAACCCAGTCAGGCACATTAATTTCTGTAATTTATTTCATTCCCATTGTTCTCTAAACGGTGAAGGAAAACATCGTGAGACCACCGGCAAGTCCTAGAACCAAAAATTCGAAGACATGTGACATCCACCAATCCGTACTGGGTCGCCCGGTGGATTATGGCCCATTCTCTCTCCTAGAAAGGAGGCCTGAGTCGCAGCAGTGGGAACATTATAAGGCCGATAATAATAATAATAACATCTACCTTCGCCAAACTTAAGTGGGTAGGGCACATTGCTCGTAGAAAAGATGGTCAATTGGGACAAAAGAGTCTGGAGTGGCGGCGGCATACCAGAAGACGCAGCGTCGGAAGGCCCCTCACAAGGTAGACCGATGATTTGGCGAGGGTCGCAGGAATACGATGGATGTGAGACGCACAGGACTGATCGTTGTGGCGATGCTGGACGTGTGTCCAGCAGTGGATGTCTTTCGGCTGCAATTATAATGATGATGTTGATACCTACTTTACAATGCGATTCAAATACGAGTAAGAATAGGAACGTTAAAACCTCTGCTGTCTAATGTTACTTGAAAAGTATAGGTTGAAGTGAATAGTACATTGTTACCCTAGGGGTGAAACTAACTTATTTATAGCTATCCGAGTTTTTGATTACTTTTAATACATGTTAAAAATCCGATTCAGGTTTCGATTTTGGTTTGAATTAAATCAAATAAAAAATACTAATGAGACAATCGTGTCCTGAAATTGTCAACAATTTGTCATTTAATAATGCTGCATTTTTAGTTACGTTGACACTTTTGGCCTTCTGGTATCATTGGCCTTGCCTTGCCCGATTAGAAGCTCTTTCACGAGACCTAAACTGAACTGTTAAAGGGATAGAGCTATATGTGTAGCTCATCTTTCTCGCTCGCCAGCCTATCATTTTAAGACGTCATTGTAAGGCTCCGTATAGGTTAATATTAGCTATTATATATTTCAACTAGCTGTCCCCTGCGGTTTCACCCGCATTTTTCGTTACTGCTCCGCTCCCGTGGGTCGTAGCGTGAAGGTATATAGCCTATAGCATTCCTCGATAAATGGGCTGTCTAACACTGAAAGAATTTTTCAAATCGGACCGGTATTTCCAGAGATTACCCCCTACATTCGCAGACCCCCTACATACAAACTTACAAATTTACAAATTTTACCTCTTTATAATATTAGTATAGATAATCACATAATTGTATATTACTTTCTTATCTATATTTCACGTACCCATCTGTTCGCTAAACGAATTCCTAATCTTATTTCCGAAGTGACCCGAAAATAATATAAAAAGTTGGAACTTGTTACCCGCCGAAACTGAGTTAGTAAACAATTTGCAACTAAGAATAAATATATGAGCGAAATAAGTGTTGCGTACTTTTACGGGAAAAAAGTTTTTGTAATAAGATCCAGGTTCTATTTAATGGGGAAAAAATGTGAGGAAAAATTGATACTGCGTACCTACTTAATTTGTTATTGACTGACTCATACTTGCGATTTCGTCCGCGACAAACTCGTAAAACAGTACCTATGATACTTTTTGGTCACGATTAAAAGAAGTTTTTTATGCGTAGAACCCAAATCATTTTTCTAGAATAAATGTTGCCTCAGTTACCTCTAATAATATCAGATGTCTACCCGTGAATGTTCCAAAAAATGTCAAGCCGTTTTGGTGATTGGCTGAAAAAATAGACAATTTAAAAATTGCAAGATAATTTTAATTTATAGATATAGGTGTACAGATTAAATCTATTAGGATAACAGCTGGATAGCATACCCAGCTGACCTAAAATAAATTTAACTCCCTGTAAAAATCTGTTTAGATTAAAAAGTTAACTATCTATTTTATATTTAGGACCAGTATTATGTACCTACTCTGGAATACTTTTTTATTTTCCACGCAAGCAAAGCCGTTAACAGAAGCTAGTTCAAAACATTCAACATCCATCTTAAAACCACTTTCAATTTCGCATTCCATTTTCCTCGGCCACTTTTCTCCCTCGAGGAACACAGACGCATGTATATGATGTGCCTCACAATGAGACGAGTCTGAGAGGTTGCCTCGCACAGACCTCTCGCTATCTCATCTTGAGGCACGTCAGTTCCATCTGACAGCTTTTATGAAGGATTTTAAGAAGGTAATTTAGTTTTTATGTTGATTTTAGTAGATGTTTTCTTTTTTGTAATTATTTAAAGTTGTCTTATTAGGAGCTCGTGGCTACATAATAACAGCCGTACGGGTCGATCTTCTAGGTTAAACAACGCTTGCCAAGGTTTATCTGTGGATGGATGACCGCACCGCGTTCGCCCCGCTGTCGCTTTTGTAGTCTGATTTAGCACAAACATTCGGTTACGGTTTCAGCTGTAAACTGTGTTTCGGTCGGCGAATATCTACAGTTCTACAAGCGGCTTGTTACAAGCTGACACCTGTAGATCTTTGAACGGTTGTTACGGGTAATCTGGAAGCCAACAACAGTTTAGTAGGGAACGGATCTGGCAGATTGTTCAATGAGCTAAAAATCTAGAAACACAAATTAACTACTTTAAGGGCCTGTTTCACCACCTATGACTAAGTTTCGAGTATCTTACTTGACAGATAATTTCATACGAATTCTGTCACATTTTTTAATTTATTCAATAAGTAGTGCCTACTCGGACATTGTGAAACAGGCCCTAAGTATAATTATGTATACTTACCAAGTAGGAATCAAAAATTAAAGCAAAGGAGCAAACATTCGAAGACGTGTGACATTCACTAATCTATATAATAACTTAGAGAGAAGTCAAAGTTCCAGCACTGGCAACATTAAAGGCTGGTTATGTTATGAATAGCAAAAGTAATATACTCGTACTCTTTCCCGGCAGTCCGGTAATAACCCGGATCGAGCCTAGTCTTCAACGACGCGTTCTGTTTCAACGCGCGCCTCAAGAAGATGTCAGCAAACTGTAGCCTTTAGGACCGAAGCCTCTAGGGAACACGGAAAATACGAAAGGTTGTCACCTTATCCCCCAGATCGAAGGCAACAAAGGAACAGGTTGGGGTTTAGTCACTAAGAGTCTGACACGCCCTCCTGCTCCGCCCAAGAGTGGAAGAAGTAATGATGATTCTCTAATTGAAAAAAAAAACATATAACGTAAGAACTTACTTAATGATTTGACCTCCCGTCAAATATTACCTCTTTAGGTACTCGAAAACGGTAACATAATTCAGTAACAAAAAATTAGTTTAAGTTGTCTTTCATGGCAATTGTGAACCAGTAACAATTTCCTCATTAGCTTTGTTGTGCCAACACAACCTTGTTTCGTCACTTCCGTTCGTACCGGAAGCTTACCGGCAGCCATTTTGTTAGTGAAATTACCTTCAGTACTCTTCATGAGCGTTTGTTGTCTTTTTAACTTTCAACTGTTCGAAACATTTATAAACAAAACCCTTTTAAAGCTGTCTACAAAAAAAAAACCTCATCCATCCCCTGGCCCTATTTGAGGTCAGCCCTCCTGATACAATTCCGTCATTCTAGACGATTTTGCGTCATTTCGGGTGTTAGTACCATTGTCAGAAGGTCATTCTGGATGGTTCATCTCTAGGTAGTCGGTGGTCGTCCTCTCTCTCTTTTGCCTTTCTATAAGGCTTAGAACGCGTCGCGTTCGAGTCATATGTTCACCTTTCTGCGCATTATATGCAGATATATCATCGCAAGCGGCTTTCCTGCATTTAATTTCAACTACTTTAAAAAAATAAAAGTAAAGGTTTATTTATTTTTTTGCTATAATATGTAGATACCTATGTACAGAAGTTCTTTGTGAACAACATTGTTAAAGAGACGAAAAAACACGTGCCGACCATTTGTCAACCACCCTTCATTCATAAAAACATTTCCACACTCCTCCCCTTATTTGTTTGCGCACAAAGAAACTCAGAGAATCCTATGAAACGCCGCAACTTGCAAAAACGAATTTATTCACAAATTTTTCCTTAATCTTACATCAGCACTCTACGAGTAATATTAGAATGTGTTATCAAGAGTGATGCCCACAAAGTGAACACCTTAGTGAAAAATTCTTCCTTCCTTTTGATACTAAAAGGCTTTTTTTTTAGGTTAACTGGTAGAGAATGCCTTGATGCATTAAGTCCGCCTATGTACCACCACTGTACATTAAGTTTAAATAAATATATAAATAACAAAAGGTATTGCTTACAGAATTATTTCTTTATTTTGATGCAATGCTGTTGATTGCTAAGTGGTTAGGGAATCCGCCTTTTATGCATGAGGTTGTAGGTTTAAAACCGGGTAGTTACCACTGTGATTTTTTAAATTCATATGTCCTTTTTTAAGTTTACTGACCTGGACATTTCTGACATCACGTGCCTCGGAAAGCACGCACATCTATCCAAGGAGTATCGTGTTGCCCAGTTACTTCTAACAGACCCTAACCGGGTAATAGAGCTGGGTTGTTGTTTGCCGCTCCATGTAAAACAAGGGTCGACCTCAAGCTGGTTGGGAAAAGGTTAGGGAGATAATGATCGCAGTGCGTGGTGACTGCTTTGTTTAGTGGTAGGAGACAGGACGGCTGGTTAGCGACCATGTCTGCGTGGAAGTAACAAACTCCCGGAATCAAAAGAATCCTATGTCCTCTACCAAAACATGGCCTATCGGTGTGTTCCGTTACATCCAAAACTGTTCAACCGTTTGAGCGTGAACGAATATCAAACATAAAGAATTATGTACAATCCAACTCTACAACATTAGTATGACAACTGTAATGAATTTAACAAAATCACGAGTGTTAATAACAAGCTTCACACAAACACACAGACATAACACGTGCACAAAGCACACGTGCCGAAATATTTCATCAACATTCCCATTTGCCATAAACGGTATACTTTACAGCCTTAGATCTGTGTACATTCTCTACAGAAAATATTCACAAAAGCTTTCAAAGAGACCAATGAAACGCAAAACTCGGAAAATGAGAATTTTCTTGTAAATTTTCTCTCTTAGGTTACATTAGAACTTTTGCATATATATGTGTATATTATATGTATGTTCGTAAGTAAAATAATAAAGACTTTGCAAGGGCTCCTACTTTGTGAGTGGAATCATTTTTAGATCGTTTCCTTTGCTTCACTTTGTTGGCAAAGTCTTTGAAATATTCTTGGCGATTTGGTTTAATATTTAGAAGTTACGAGTATTAGCAATTAAAGCTAATATCTGCTTATATTAGGAGGGATCAAACGCATGTCACTAAAAGAGCTCTGAGTTTACATGTAGAGGTTTAGAGAGAAAGAGGGAGACCAAAGAAAAGATGGATGGATTGTGTGAGAAGTGATATATAAAAGAAAAGGGAGTTAGTGATAGTGTGACGGGTGACAGATCAGAATGAAAAAAAAACATGTTGCGCCGACCCCAAGTACCTAATATGAGATAACGGCAGGAAAAAAAAACATCTGTTTAGCAAGTTACATGGATTTCGGTACGGTTTTTGCTGATAGAAAAAGTAATTAACAAGGAAAGTTTTTGGGTAGTACTTGTACTTGCGTAAAGTCGGAACGGGTCAATGGTATGTCATAAAATATTTTGAATTGAATTAAGAGCGCCCAACCCGTGCCACTGTTCCCTTACAACCGCTTTTAATAATTCACACATCATTTTCATCTAGACATTTTGGATACAAAGATCTTGTGGTTATTGTGTAAGTTTCTAGTAAAATCAAAACATAATATTTGTATTAAACGATTCCAGTAAAGACCTCTGAAAATCTGCTGGTTTTCTTGAACTTTGGCCCTTCATAATGTTACAAAACACTTTTAAAGCTTGTAGTTACTCAGATACCTGCGAAACGAGACACAATAGTAAAACAATAACAGCGCGGTCTCATAGGACCGATTGGGGATTCAAACGTTAAAACACAAATACGTGTGTTTTGAATGCTTTAAAAGTGTTTGTATCCTGTATCTGTAACCTGTATCCTGGAATCAGTTCTGTGAAATATTCGAGTGAGTAACGAAAGTTACCGAATGCCAACAGAGCATTCAGGCACCACATCTCTTTCTTCTCGTAGCATCTTTCAACACTGTGTTGGATTGCGTTGGAAGTAATAATCAACTTTTTAACCATGCTCATTGCTCACGTTGACGACAAACGGATTGATAAGGGCCCTCTTAACCTCTAAGGGACCTGGTAACAGATGCGTGCAAAATATTCCCGGAAATTTTTCCACTCACCTGGCAACAATTTAATGTCGTTAGTATGATTATAAAATCGATAATGTAATATGGAGTCTCGGGAGACAGGAGAGTAATACATCACTGAAGGTCGCGATGCCATCAATTTTCGATCGGAAGTAATAAAACATATGACGGGGCTTCACAGGCGTTGTTACCTACCAAGCCTGCTTGTACAGTGCGGGAGATTTTATTATTGGTTTTTGTTCGCTGAGGATTCCGTACAAAGTTTTTTTTTTTTATATACCATAAACTAGTACTTGACTGCAATCCTACCTGATGGTAAGCAGTGACGCAATCGTTGATGATGAGGCGCACTAGTTTATTAAAAGCCTATTCACTCTAGTCTTGAAGATACCCAAATTATAATCGAACGGAATGACCGCAGCAGGCAAATTGTTCCAATCCTTCGATGTACGCGGTATAAACGACGAGGCAAACCGCTTTGTCCGGACCGTGCAGGTTTCGACAACGTAAGGATGGATACTCGCCGTACGACGGCTTGTCCGATGGTAGAAGTGAGATGGCGGAATTAACTCATGTAATTCCTGCGCATACTCTCCGAAATGCATCCTGTAGAACACCGATAGGCTGGCTACCCTACGCCTGTGCTCTAGGCTTTGCAGATTGGCCATTAACCAAATCAGGGTCTCCAATTAGTTAAGGTAGTGTTCGGTTCTTAGCGACCGCAACCGGGTCGTGCTACCCACTGCTTGGTATATACTTTGTACGGTAGCGGTCGCCTGGTTTGCTTAGTAAGTACTCCGTAGAAATTCATACTAAGCTAGTCGCGGTCGCGCGTCGTCTACGCTAAGAACCAAATGCTATCTCGAATCTTTACATAGAAAATATGTACAATTATACATAGTTCAATTTCGCAAATCGAGTCAAGTAGATTTTTAAAATTTTTTTTTAGTGACGTAGCTACTAATTTACAGTGTTCACTTTTTCCTATATGTAGGTATATTTGCGCTAAGAGTTTTTGCTCATTGCCAAATTTTAGGATACTAGGTCAATGGGAAGTACCCTATAGGTTTTGATTTACTAGCGAGTGTTGACATATTCGCCTATAAAAATTTTTCACTACTGCTTCGGATAGCAGCCCGAACTGTTTGTTAGTAATTTCAGCTTTTTACTTCTTCGTGTTCCTGAAATGAACGGATTTGACAGAAAGACAGACAAACAAAAAAGTGATCGTGACCGTTTTCACATTATCCGATCCGATATCGGTGTCGGACGCCGATACGATATCGGGGTAAGTAAAATGTATGAAATATGTACCTGTCTTTCATATTGTCCGGTCCGATATCGGATATCGGAGCACGGAATTTCATACATTTCACACCGATATCGGATCGAATAATGTGAAAACGGTCTGAGGGTTCTGATTTTGCCTAATTGAAGAAAATAGATCTCAATCACAAATCATCTGTAACTAAGGAAGTTACAGAGGAACCACGATGGATCCACGACAGTTGTAGAGATTTATAAAGCCATTGTTATAATGAAGTTTCAAAGAGGATTTTTATGATATACTCGTGTACTGTTAAATTACACTACACTATTAAAAGTAAAAAAAACCACTAACATAGCCACAAAGCTTTTTACGGAAACGATGTTTCTTCAGAAGATACAACGAGCTTTAGCGATCGCAGTTGCAATGAGCTCTATAGGTAGGTAGTATCATTGTTATCTGTGTTTCCTTCCGATGACATCTGGTTCCTAATCCATGGATATTTGGGACAGTCTGTTGTCACGATGCCAGTTTTGCGCCATTTTTTCATTTTCTTTTCGACGATATCGTTACTCTCGCATTCGCTCATAGACAGTTCTTAGATTTACATAAAGACACAGTTTACATATAGTCAGAAATTCATAATAATTGCAGCCGATATAACATTACAATACCAAGTCTTCTTTTTCCTTCAAAATCTTTTTAAGACAGGTCAAGATACACTGGGCGCTGACTAACAACTGCAGGTATGCAAAGGCCAGAGGTCTCCACAGTAAAGCTATACTAGCTACGTACCTGGGTATGTCCGCGAGGCGGGGGGGTCGCGCGCGGCGCACTGGCGGCAACACGCCCACCTGTAGACAAACAGACAGATTTTATAGATATATTGTATGTTAGGAATGCTGTAGTGATGTTGTGAAGCAGTAAAAAGTTTGCAGCAATAGTCTAGTTTATTTTTATAATAGTAAAGATGACTGGTGAGCTTCTCTTCTTCTTCTAGGCCATGAGAAGCTTCGTCCTGTAAATACATTGAAGTTATTTGGGCTCGAAATGGATTGGGGATTTACAATAGTTCAAAAAAGAAGCATAGACCAAAATCAGCCATAATTAGTGTTCCCTCTGCTGAATGTCAGACCTCCATAGTAAGAATGGAAGGCTGAAATTCACCACGCGAGCTCAGGGTTCATGAATGTCACAATTATGTCTTCAAATTTTTGGTTCGAAAAATCAAAAAGGGAGCAGTGTTGATGAAACAAATTACACAAAGTAGAGCATTGGCTTGTTGAGTTAACTCGTGAAAAAGTTGAAAGTTACAAATATTGTTACTGTTTGATTGAGATCGAGCGTTTTTAAAAATACGGGTCCCGTAAGTATTTACAGATGTCCCTACCCCATTTCGTAAATTTTGAACCGCATATATAGGTTTTACTTTGTGTTTGTTTATACAAGTATGCCGTATATAATAGTGAATAAAGTCCCAAATATATCTACTACGTCTGATCTAGGCAGCTGCCCAATAGTTGATTTCGGACTGTTTAATTATTCTTTCAAAATTCTCTTCTGCAACCTTGACGTAGGATTTAGAACTTTTGTTCCAATGTAGCATCATAGATGGCGCTACAATGCCGTCCTTAGCTTACAAACCTTATTGCACTTTCCTTTCCCATCTTCCCTTTCACGTATTCCATTAGGTACAACTTGTTCCTCAAAGACGCGTGTTACTGAAGAAAATAGCTCAGTTTACAGGAAACGTTTACATAGCAAGACAAACGGAATAAAGAGCTCGCTTAGCCGGCTCCCTGACTACATGTAGCGTTACCAGGCGTTTGGGTAAAGCCGGACACAATCAGGCTTTTTAATAATAATATAATAATATTCCACAACTTCCACACAACGCCATCTAGTCCCAAGCTAAGCAGAGCTTGTGTTATGGGTACTAGACAACTGATAAACATACTTATATGTTTCTAAATACATACATATATAGATAAATTACACCCAGACACAGAACAAATGATCGTGCTCATCACACAGACATTTGTCCTGGGTGGGAATCGAACGCACGACCTCCGGCATAGCAGTCAGGGTCACTAACCACTAGACCAACAGGCAAGTCAGTAGTTTTTGGTTGTGTGGCCGGCCAAATTAGGCAAACTACAGCCTGTCCGGCTTTTGTTAGGCTTTTTAAATTTGTAATTTTTTATAGATTTGTCATGTGATCTTGCGTCTCGTCTTGTCAAGCGTTTGCAGACCAGCAATGACTTGTTATTTCATTAGAATGTAAAAAGCAAAATTTCCGGAATGGCATAAAAAAAATGTCGGCCTTTTTACTCAAATGTCCGGCTAAACTGTTTGGTTTGTCCGACTTTTTGTTTTGAAGATCTGGCAACCCTAACTACATGTGTTGCATGAGTGTAAGAATGTTCCCACACTCCGCGACTATGTGATAGCAACTGTGTGAGAGTGAATGAGTTTGTTTGTTTCTTTTTGGGGTTACGAGATTTTAATTGAATTAGGATGAAAGAAATAAGTGCATATTTCTCTTTTTTACAATCACTGTGTCGTTTCTTTGGAATTTAGTTCATGAATCCCCGACCGGTCCTATGAGACCGCACTGTTATTATTTTACTATTGTGTCTCGTTTTACAGGTATGTGATAGGTTAAACAGATGTATATCCGAAAAAAACTGGTTGTGCGAGTCGGAGTCTCACATGAAGGGTTTCGTACTACAATATGGGTAGAACGAGATAAAAAAATCACGGTTGTTGTATCGGAGCCCTACTTAGATATTTATTTTATTCTGTTTTCAGTCTTCGTGTAGCGACATCTATGGAGCCACATAAACACTAAACGACAAAATCCTAGAGTTCTGCACGCGTTTTCGAACATGTACAAAAGTCCGAAATCATATCTCAGGCAGTTGCCACAAACAAGGTGCACCTACTTTTTTTATTATTGATAGGCTCGCGCTTCACCACATCTCACCTGATGGTAAGCCATCATGTGGTCGACGATGGAGCACACTTATAAGTAAATAATAAACTATAATTTATTATATTTGTTATTATTTTTATATGAATACCGTAAAGTTCAAGAGTTAATTTAAAAAATATTTTGTTAAACAAGCTAATAACAGGATTACAGCTTATTTAACGAAGAATTATAATAAAGCTCTATAACATTACGCTGCGGTCAATATAGATAGAGTATAACCAAAAACACAGTTGATAAAATAATAAATACCTACAGTCTAATAAAATAAATACATTTACTTTTACCAAAAATAAACACATAACCTAACATAAAATAAGTCCAAAAGCGACAAGATATATGTCAGATTACCTCATCCTCTTAAAGATAAACCTCTTAATCTTAAAATCTCTATCTAAAGTAAGTTAAGTAAGTAAAAAGGCAGTACTCGACATTTTCTCCTGAAGCATTTCGCAGATAAACTCGGGCAGGCCCACTCCCACTAAAAGGGTGGCTGCATTACGAATAACGTCGCAAATGTATTGGGGCTTTCAATAAACCTACATTTTATTTATTTGGTTCGTTAAAAAATTGAGTTACCTGTTTTTAGGGTATGTAGGTTTCAAAGTAATTTGTTGTTTTTATTGAGCAGTGGTGGCCCAGTGGTAATGGCTTCGACTTACTAGTTATCTGTACTAATATAATAAAGAGGTAAAGTTTGTTTTTTTGTTTGTATAAGGTAATCTGTGGAAGTACTGGTCCGATTGCTAACATTTTTTCAACAATAGAAAGCTGCTGTATTCCTGAGTGACATAGGCTTTATTTTATGTACGCGGGCGAAGCTGCGGGCTAAAGCTAGTTTTATATAATTATTATAGACCTAAAAATTCGAAGATATTTGCCATCCGCGTGGAGGTTTATGACCTATTTGCTCTTCAAGAGTCCTGAGTCCCAGCAGTTGGGAAAATCAAGGCGGTTTTATTATCATGCAATTTGTTACAGTTGCCTGCTGATAGATTCGGATGCAATTAAAGTTAAAACCACAATTTATATTTTTTTAAGATTTAACTGACTACTTAAGAAAACTTATAACAGGAGAGGTTAATATAATTATTAGAAGATAAAAAACTGCTGCATTATTAACAGATTCCCCATCTTCATGAAGTTTTTAAGAAAAGGGCTCTGTCTCTTTTTTATATTACCACGATTTTTATTTTTTCTGGTAGGGTAATCATCAGAATGACTTCTCCCGCTCTTGGGCGGAGCGGGAGGGCGTATCAGACTCTTACTGACTAAACCCCTACCCCGTTCCTTCGTTGCCTTCGATCTGGGAGGGCCTCGGTGTCAACCTTTAGGAATAACACGTGTTCCCCAGAGGCTTCGGCCCTGCCGGGCCCCTACAGTTTGCTGACATCTCCTTGAGGCGCGCGTGGAACAGAACGCGTCGTTGACGACTGGGCTCAGTCTAGATTATTTCCAGACGGCGAGCTACCCAGTGCTCGCCGTCCGCGCGGTGGTCGGAAATCGGGATCGGGATCTCGGCGACGGCGGCGTGAGGACCGTTCTCTCACGCGCTCGCGGTCAGCAGCCTCCTTCACGAGCATTACTGCTTCGCAGAAGGAGGTGACCGCATGCCACCCCTCCTTGCTCCGGACCATGACCTGAGCCCGGCGCGAGAGGTCGCCGCCTCCGATAGCCTCCACAAGGACACGGTGGTGCTCCGCCCAAGCGGGGCACACCTCTACCGTGCGCTCCACCGTGTCCTCTGGGCGGTCCACACAGTGGCGACACCCAGGCGTCCTCTCCTGCTTGATCCGATGCAGGAACCTCCCAAACTTACCGTGTCCGGTGAGGACCTGCGTCATGCGGAACGAGAGGACGCCTATTACCACTAGAGTTCCAGTCACAACTCATCATCTACCTAGCCTCTTTCCCAACTATATTGGGGTGGGCATCCAGTCACGACAGATTTAGCTGAATACCAGTATTTTTACGAGGAGCGGCTGCCTACCAGACCTCCACAACCCATTAACTGGGGTAACACGGCACTTCATGGCAAGACTGGAGTCAGACTTATTGGCTTCTGACTATCCGTAACGACTGCCAAAGATCTACAAATGACAGCCGGGACCAACGGCTTAACGTGCTTTCTGAGGCACTGAGAAAACTCGTTATGTTAAGATGGTCACCTATCCACAGACCAACCTAGGCAAGCGTTGCTTAACCTTGAAGATCGACCTGTGTGGCTGTAATTATCTAGCCACGAGCTGCTCCCCTAACGTAAGCAGTCCCTAATATTTTGTTCAATTCGTACGCTAGATCGTGTTATCAACATGTTCCGCACACCGAACATGTTCGCTCTCTTTATTACAACATGTCGCTAAAGACGTGCTCTCACGGGTAACGAGTAATGTTTGTATCTTGTAAAGCCTTTGGTCCTGCTCCTGATCTCTACCCGATTATATTCTTCAATTTTATTTATAACTAGCTTGTGCCAGCGGCTTCGCCCGCGTGTAGAGTTAGTTTAGTCTTAGCGTGATGATATTATAGCCTATAGCCTTCCTCGATAAATGGGCTATCTAACACTGAAAGAATTTTTCAAATGGCACCAGTAATAGTTCCCGAGATTATAATATTAATAATAGATTACGTATAGGTATGTGTGTACGTGAAAAATAATTTATTTTCAAAAAATAAAAAACTGTTATAATCCATGGTATCATAATCCTTTGTGTGTAGAATGTTCATATCACAAATAATCACAATAAATAATTATTCCCTCTTTGCATTCAAATCGAAAAAGGATCATAAATAAACTTTCACCTTTTGCTATTGGTATACAAAAACCAAAAAAGCAATCTTCTATCTACGTCTGAACATTCCGTGGCCTGAACACATAACTATCTTGTACCATAACTCCTTACTAACACTATACAAGTAATAAACTCACACTATCCCCGTCTGAACGACGCTTTATGTCGACATCAAAGTTATTAACATAGCATCAGTCTTATAAATTGTTCTGGGACTCAGGCCTCCTCCTTGAGAGAGGGAATGGGCCGTAATCCACCACATGGGCCCAGTACGGGATGGTGGATGTCACATATAAGTCTTCGAAATTTTGGTTCTAGGACATGCCGGTTTCCTATCGATGTTTTCCTTCACCGTTTTAAGAGCAGTGGTGTTGAAATAAATTGCACAAAAAATCGCGCCTGGTTAGATTTGAACCTGCGACCTGCAACTCATAATTCCGGGCCGTTAACATTTGGGCCACCACTGCTCTTACTTTGCATTCAAATCGAAAAAGATCATGAAGAAGCATTTAAAAATACCATTATTTCCATACAAAATCCAACAAAGCTTTTTTCTATCCACGTCTGTACACATAACTATCTTGTACCATAACTCCTTACTAACACTATACAAGTAATAAACTCACACTATCCCCGTCTGAACGCGGCTTTACGCAGACAGCTGAGTTATTAGGCATATAACAAATTGTACATTATCGTAGGAAAGGTCTTTATCGATATATTTCTCGTGTAGAAGGGTAGCTACCCTCGTCTGAAACAGCGGCTATTGGTTTATAGGAAATGGTTACAGAAAGTTATTGATATTGTTCTATGTTTATGTATGATCAATAAGTGAAGAATGAATTGGTTTGTTTAATTAACGTTTGAATCCCCGACCGGTCCTATGAGACCGCGCTGTTATTGTTTTACTATTGTGTCTCGTTTCGCGGGTATCTGAGTAATTAATGTATGTATCCTTCTTTTTTTACGTGGGAAATCATCAAATATCTTCACTTACTCTGGGGGACGGGGGTAGTGTCAAATTTTTATAGACCCACCTTTTTTTTTGTCAGAGAATTATCAGAATGACTTCTCTCGCTCTTGGGAAGAGCCTACTGACTCTCCTGTGGCTTGTAATAGGTACCTTAAACTTTGTATATTTGCTGGACTGGCCTGTAGGCCCCGTGCAGTAGTTCTCAACCTGTGATGCGCGGATCACTGGTGGAAACTTTCCAAATGAAAAGTAATGAATTTTAAATTTCTTTATCAAATGTTTTATTTTGTATGACAGTGCACGTTGCTTGAAATGTCAGCAAAACCTTAGGGTTCAAGCAGGGCCGATGCCCGCTCTAGGGCCATGGAATTCTTGAAAGGGAAACCTGGTACTAGAACGCAAAGGGTATTTGAAAGACATAGGTGGGTTTAGTCAGTAAACGTCTGACACCCACTCTCGCTCTACCCTAGAGTGGAAGAAGTCATTGGTTGATATCCCACTTCAAAAAAAATAAATCTTAACTACAAAATATGTTCAACTAGCTGTCCCATGCGGTTTCACCCGCATTTTTCGTTACTGCTCCGCTCCCGTGGGTCGTAGCGTGATGGTATATAGCCTATAGCATTCCTCGATAAATGGGCTATCTAACAATGCAAGAATTTTTCAAATTGGACTAGTAGTTCCAGAGATTACCTCCTACATACAAACTTACAAACTTACAAATTTTACCTCTTTATAATATTAGTATAGATAACACGACTTTCTCCTTACAGAATCTTAAAAAGCAGTTTGGAAATTTAATATCTTCACATTCTTTCATCTGCACAAACATTTATATACCCTCCTTCCATTTTGCTCCCTCCTTCCTCCTTCCTATTCCATTGTCCGGTGCCGTGATTAATAACTCCAGAAATAGTAGCATTCCGGACATGTGCCTCACTCTAAATTAATCTACTGGTTATTGCCACAATTTGAGGTGAAATGATAGAATACCATAACTATCTTTTGTTAGCGATTTATATAGTTACATCCATTATGATAATTTTCTGTATTAGCAACACTATTATGTGTTTTTTTGCGCTGACAACTCAAATGAACAGCATCTGGAAAGTGCGGTGAAGCTGACAGTTATAGAGCTTATAAAAAAACTTATAAAATATGTTTGTCTGGCTGTCCGTTTGTCCCCAGGCTGTATCTCATGAACCGTGATAGCTAGACAGTTGATCACAGATGATGTATTTCTGATGGCAAATCAAAAATTAAAAACAGAATAAAATAAATATTTAATTCTTAATTCTTTATTGTACACAAAACATATAATCTGAATACAGTGATTGGACAATTGATGTACAAAGGCGAGCTTAACTCAACTATGAGTTTTCTCCCAGCAAACCTTTACGACATGAGTATTTTTCTGTTTTTTGCTACTGACGGTACGAAGGGTTCCTCGTGCGCAAATGCGACTTGCACTTGGCTGGTTTTTATTTACATCACTTTTCCCGCTAGATATAACTTTCTTATCCAATTTTTCTCTAAAATTAACACTTTTCATAGTGAAGATTCATAACAAATTGAAATAGATTCTGCCGTAAATTACGAATTCAATCGAACGGTTTCCGGAAACTTCCCAAGGAAGGAAACTGAATTATTTTCTGGGTTCCAATCAGGCTTTCCTAGATATGAGTTGGAAATGATTTGAGAGCGAGAACAGTGCAATCAGGATGGGATTGAAGCGGTGAAACGGCCATTTGGATATTATGAAAGAAGGTGAAAGAAAGCTTTTTCATTTCTTCAGATAATTATAAAGGGTAAAAGACGGATCATTTTATTTATTGTAATTAGTCTAGTTTCGTTAAAGAATCGCTTGCTATTTTATTTATTTATCGAGAGACTCCTCAGCTACCACTAAGGTAATGTTTCATGCAATTGTATGTAATGTTAAGATGCGTCAAAGTTTTTTCGTCGTTTAATCGCAATTACTCTGAAAATATCAAATTTAATGTATTTTTTTAATTTCATACATTTGTAGATTAACACCCAAAAATTAATTAAATAATAAGAATATACTTATTATAATACCTATTATAATACCAATTTATTTGAACAAACTTGCAAGATAATATTGTTACGCCGTGAAACTTGAGTACGCTATATCTTCGACGGAACCAAGGGTAGCATCAAATAATTAAAACGCATTGCTGTGCGAAGCTTCGAGAATAGGAGTACATACTCAGGCCTGGCAAATTCCAGAAAAGTCCGACATACACTATTATTATTACATAAGATTCAGTAGGTAGTTATGTGGGTGGATAAGGGAATTTGTACCTTCCGGCATTAGCAATAGAGTCGAAATTCGCATGTAAGGTGGTAGATAAGTACCTGCTTACGAGAGTAATAATAATGATTTATGGCCTCCCGATGCGACTATTTTGTGCTAGAATGTCCTTGAAACGTCGGTATCGAGAAATTTCGATGACTTCGCATATAAATACGGGCCCCCGGCTAGAAACGAGTTCAGTTTGATTTCGTCAGCGATACAGAGCGAACTACCTAAGTGTGTGAAGTGATACCTAGCGACCTAAGCGATACTAAACGGAACTCTGAGTGTTTATAGTGATTGGTTATTTGTTGATTGGACTAGTTAGTCCAATCAACAAATAACCAATCACTGTCATTGTTTTGTGGTGAATAAAGTTATCTGCTAGTAAACCGGCATTTAATTACTCACGTTCGTAACAATATTCTAAAAGGACAAAAAAAACCGTAAAAATTAACCGTTTTAAAAACATCAAAGAAAGTAGGACTTTGACATATTTGCCAGAAAATCAGTGCTTGACGCTGGTTTTCAACTACAACTGAGATAATGAGGTGTCATTTGCAAATCAAATACTATTGTTGGCATCACCGCACCAAATAACGGCCTGCTTGCCAAATCACAAAATTATGCCTCATACTACTTATGTAAAACATGAAAAACAAATTGTTTTTTCAGGTTATAGGCCAATACCTACCCTTCTTTGCAAAACTACTCGTGTAACGCATTTATTTTTGTTTTTCAACCCACTTACGCGTAGTTACATATCGGGGTTGAATCCACCCCGGATGAGGAATGGTATTGCCAAGTCATAGTGTTATGCTGTCTCGTGGAGGTCGTTCAACTTATTGTTTTGCTTTTTTATTGTAGGTGAGAAATAATATAATGACTTCTCCCTTTCTGGGCGGAGCGGGAGGGCGTAAAATACTAATTGTTTTTTCAGGACGTAGGCCAATTGCAAAACTACTTGTGTAAGGTATTTATTTTTGTTTTTCAACCCTCTTACGCGTAGTTAGATATCGGGGTTGAATCCACCCCGGATGAGGAATGGTATTGCCAAGTCATAGTGTTATGCTGTCTCGTGGAGGGTCGTTCAACTTATTGTTTTGCTTATGGTACCTACTAAAATTGTTTCTGGTAGGTTTTTTTATTTGTGTTTAATCGTTGACAAGACGACGACGTAAATGTAGAAACGTTCTGCTGCGCTGCGAGACGCCACGTGGCGTCACGAAGCGCAGCGCGACGCCGCGCGGCATTACGAGGCGCAGTGCTGCATGAAGCAAGGTATTCTAAATTCTCACAATGAAATGTGTATCTTTTCATGTAGTAAATAAGTTATATTTTGAGTCACTCTATTAAAATGTGTATGCAGTGCCGCGTCGCGTCTTGGTGTGAGCCGACCCTTAATCTAGTTCTATATTGAAATGACTTCAACTCTCTGGTGATGTGTGGATCTCCTATAGGTACGCGTATGTCAAGCTATTGCAGCGTCGGCCTTTGCCATTCCAATGTGTCGATGGCTAACGCCGACGTGTCGTCTTGTGACGGCTTCAGTTACCTCTACCGTTAGCAATATGCCGCTCGTGTGTATCATCTCTATCCTGTCGTGGAGAAGGCGCCATGTTACTTCTGAAATACAAATGTCTCTCCCAACAAAGGTATACATATAATATTATACTATGTATAGGTAGGTATACTGTCTACAAACTTGTGTCGCGACTGTAGACATAATTTCCAGCCTCTAGGGAATACAAGATTTAGCAATTAGCATGATATAAAATCCCATCTGTTACAGTCTCTACATTAAAAAAAAATTGGACTACACTAGAATTCGGAATAAATATAGACGATCAAAATGCCAAAATATGTACGAAATATGCACATTGACAATGGTAGTATTTAAATTTATGTTCATATTTACAATATTTAAATTATTTTCAATATTTATAGGGAACGCTTAACCAACCGATCGGGTTCAGTCAATGCGCAAGACGGGTGTGCGTTAGACGCACGCATAGCACATCATTGTCTGCTGCTGAGGGTCTCCACCATTCCCGCATACAACACGCTTGAAATATTTAACCACAGAAATAAGTAAGTACTTCGAATAAAATATACTAAAATGTGTAATAATAATAATAATGATGACGCAAACATAGTCTTTTGCGAATTTGCACATCATCATTTCAGCAAAAAGACGTTCACTGTTGGACATAAGCCTCCTCCAATCGTTGCCACAACGGACGGTCCTATGCGTCTCACATCCATCGAATTTCCCCAGGTCATCGGTCTACCTTGGGAAGGTCTTCCAACCTTGCGTTTTCCATTGCGTGGTCGCCACTCTAGAACGATTCTTGATTAGCATATGTAATGCATATAAATGATGTCTACTCATCACAAATATTTATTATTAAACTTGTTGTCAAAATTATTGGCAAAAACCTAACCGTCAGAATTATTAGCATAAAATTTAAAAAATACGAAGCTATAACCTGTTTGTTTTTCATGAAAACAAAGATAATTTGATGCTGACAAAGTTTTATTATCCAATAAAGTGTCTGTGACTAAAGTAGAGAAATTAAGGTCTCCAGACATAATTACAATGTCTTATAGTTTTTTGTCTGCGTTCTTGTAATAAAATATACTTGTACTAAATAGTCAGTAGGGCGATCATAATATTTTAGTACCTACTTTTGTCTTTTAAGTGTCTTGTATTAAATTATCTCTACTGGCTTCTTTTAAGAAAGAATGGTATAAAAAATACGTGGCTAGATAATAACAGCCGCACGGATCGATATTCAAGATTAAGCAGCGCTTGCCAAGGTTGGTCTGTGGATGGGTGACCATCTTAACATATCTAGTTTCCTCCGTGCCTCGGAAAGCACGTTGAGCCGTAGGTCCTGGCTGTCATTTGTAGATCTTTGGCAGTCGTTACGGATAGACAGAAGACAGTAAATCTGACTCCAGTCTTGCTATGAAGTACCGTGTTACCCAAGTTAAGGGGTTGTGGATGTCTGGTAGGCAGCCGCTCTCGTAAAATACTGGTATTCAGCTAAATCCGGCTTGACGGGAAGCCAACCCCTATATAGTTGGGAAAAGGCTAGGTAGATAGATGGTGATGATGATGACCGTTACGACATAACGTGGCAACCTTCCCGATATGAGAAGAGCGTGTTAAATGAATTATTATGTCGTCTATAACTAGATGGCATTTTAGGTAGATGATGATTTTATACACACTTCATGTGTGCTGTTTTATTACACTAGACAAAGCTTTGTTAATTTTGTAACTCTTATAAAATACACATTTGAAAAAGAAAAGTATACAATTATGTTATTCACGTTCAATTCAAGCTCAAAGAGAGACACAACCCGAACTCAACATGTGCAACATTTAAATGTGTATACAGCTAACTCGCAAACACAAAGCAACAATGAACGAACGAATGAACGAGTGAACAAAGAATGAACGGAATCAAATGAATATATGTTGTTAATTAGTACTCTGTATCACACGCCGTCCATTCGTCGGGTACAGATGAATTAGAGACAAATAAAAAGTGGTGTGAATGTGGGGGCGAGCTAGCAGTATCCACAATTCCACACATAACGCCTGTGTTCTCTGAGGGGTTAGGCAGAGAAGTACGTATACTACAATATTCATGTTACGCCATTTAGATTTCAGTTACATGCATTATGTTTAGACTTATGGATGTGGTGTTCTCGCTTTAAAATCAATAAAAAAAATCTACTTTCTTATGCCTAACCTATTAACATCATCATCTGCCTAGCCTTTTTCCCAACTATATTGGGGTCAGCTTCTAGTCAAGCCACATTTAGCCGAATACTAGTATTTTACGAGGAACGGCTACCTACCAGACCTCCACAACCCATTAACTGGGGTAACACGGTACTTCATGGCAAGACTGGAGTCAGATTTACTGGCTTCTGACTATCCGCAACGACTGCCAAGGATCTACAAATGACAGCCGGGACCTACGTCTTCACGGGCTTTCCGGAGCACGGAGGAAACACGTTATGTTCAGATGGTCACCCATCCACAGAACCAACTTGGCAAGCGTCGCTTAACCTTGAAGATCGACCTGTGCGGCTGTTATTATCTAGCCACGAGCTCTTACGCCTAAGCTATTAACATTTTCAGGAAAAAGGAGAGAGACGAGCTGTCTCCCGCCCCATGCCATACACATAGGTTGTCGAGAAAAGGCAGAGAATGCTCTCTTCCAACGCTCCTAAAAAGGTCTAGGGTCGACGGATTAGGGAACATCAGTCGACCTATCAATCTGGACCCGAGATGATGTTGCGTTGTGTTCGACGCGCGTCCCTCTTTGACATACAGAAGAACCACTCTCCAATACGGATCCAGACCCATGAGGATCACGTCAGCATTAGTCCAGGGCAGCGGAAGCCAACCCGCAGACCCCGACACAAGTGTCAGTACGAGGGAACATCTGGGTGGTTTTTAGACACTAAAAGTTTGACAGATAGGACATCCAAAAGGATTCACATTCCGAAAAAAAGTGTGAGTTTCGTGGTACCCATAACATAAGTCAACATAAGTGCTTTGAGTTACTTTAAGCTTGAATGTTTTAGAAAGAATGAAAAAGGGAATGTTAGCTTTCCTAGCCTTTTCCCAACCATATTGGGGTTAGCTTCCAGTCAAGCCGGATTTAGCTGAATACTGGTATTCAGCTAAATCAAGCCGGATTTAGCTGAATACCAGTATTTTACGAGGAGCGGCTGCCTACCAGACCTCCACAAGCCATTGACTGAGGTAACACGGTACTTCATGGCAAGACAGGAGTCAGATTTACTGGCTTCTGACTATCCGTAACGACTGCCAAAGATCTACAAATGACAACCGGGACCAACGACTTAACATGCTTTCCGAGGCACGGAGGAATAAGGGAATGTTAAATGGTCTAAATCCACCAGAAATTCATTTAACAAACTGTTCAAGACACAGCCATAACCCGTTCTTTTCAGCACATAATCGGATAAGGAAGTTCTTGGAAAATAATAAAACTAAAAGGCACTAAAGAATGAAAGTTACATAAGTACTGTTCCAACTTATTTTCAATGAGGGAGAAACAAAATGAAACTCCTCAGCACTCTTTTATACTGAGTGAGAGTTAGTAACAATGTTCATTAGGAATTTATTTCTTGCTTCCCTCTCCGGTACATACGTAGTTACACCCACATAGTTTTTGTATTTAATTTTCTGAGACGCAAATACTTTGTGACCTTTTCCGGGTTTAATTTAATATTGTTTAGCTTTACTTCAGTTATTTTCCGGCATGTCTTAACTGGGACAATCCATTGTTTTATTATTTTTAGAATTCATTTGAAGATATCGAGGGTATAGTGCTCAAACCCAATAAGTACGAAATTTACACTTTTGAGATATTCAATATTTAAGTTTTATGGGCAAAAATACCTATGTTATTCAAATAATATCATTATAATGAGTATTTATGATAAAAGTGGATACGTTGAATTAGTGTAAAACAGTATTATTAAGTTTCTGAGGTAGTCCATTTTGTAGTAATAAAAATATAAGTTACAAAGGGTACCGACTTATTGGGTTTTAGATCTAGAGAAATTAAACATCTTATGTACTTTACCTATTTCGAGGAGCTCGTGGCTAGATAATAACAGCCGCACGGATCAATCTTCAAGGTTAAGCAACGCTTGCCAAGGTTGGTCTGTGGATGGGTGACCATTTTAACACAGCGAGTTCCCTTCATGCCTCGGAAAACACGTCAAGCCGTAAGTCCCGGCTGCCATTTGTAGATCTTTGGCAGTCGTTACGGATAGTCAGCAGCCAGTAAATCTGACTCCAGTCTTGCCATGAAGTACCGTGTTACCCCAGTTAATGGGTTGTGGAGGTCTGGTCTGGTAGGCATCCGCTCCTCGTAAAACACTGGTATTCAGCTAAATCCGGCTTGGCTGTAAGCCGACCCCAATATAGTTGGGAAAAGGCTAGGTAGATGATTGATGTACTTTACCTATTTCGCCGAAATTCATTTTTAAAAGTTGGACATACCTTATACTTCACACGTCAGGCAAATATACACCAAAAATACTGGGTAAATTAATAAGGAATTTAAACCCTCCCGCAATTTTTTTATGAGTGCTGTTGTAAACAAATACGAAGTTTGTAGTTTTTGAATTCGTCTACGATTTTGCGCTATCAGTACACGTTATCCAGCTGAAGGTTGGTGTCCCGATTTTTTTCTTTTATTGTCTTCTGCCAAAATTGTGTAACTCTGCAGAGAAATGTTATTGGAGCTAAAGTTCTTATGGAAAGTAACTCTGTCAAAAGTCTCGCAGTCCTAGCAGACATCGGCCGTAGAGGACCTTATCATTTGCTGACTTCACTTGGAGTCACACCGTTGACTTGGGCTTGCTTTCACTCGACGGCTCGATGGCACCATCACAAGCCCGTGCTTGCGTGCTTGGGAATCTCCCTAAAGCTTGACACCCGGAGCATCACGAAGCGAGAGGATATCCTATCCCTCATATTTACAGCTACCTCCTTCGATCGCATTAGTGATTTATTGAATGAGATGACAGGATGACATTTTCTCCGCCTTTGTTCCAGGGTCTCAGGTTTTCCTTTCAGAAGCTAACCTGTGGCTCCAGAGGCTTCGATCATGATGTGCACACAGCTGTACAGTTTTGCTGACATCTCTTTGAGGCGCGTGCCGATGACGACTTGGGCTCGGTTCGGATTATTACCGGACTGCCGGACGGCTAGCTACCCATTGCTCGCCGTCCGCAAGCCCGCTATGCTGATTGGAAATTGGAATTGGAATTCTGGCGGCAGGGGCAGGAGGGCCTTCCCACTCGCGTGCGGCTGCCTTCTTCACCAGCATTACGGCTTCGCAGAAGGAGGCGACCGCCTGCTACTCCTTCTCGCTCCGGAACTTGGCCTGTACCAGAAAACCAGTGCGAGAGGTAGCTGCCGCCGATTGCCTTCACGAGGATGCGGCGGTGCTCCGCCCAAGCAGTTCCACCGTGTCCTCCGGGCGATCCACATGGTGGTGACACCCAGATGTTTCTTTCGCTTAAATCTGATGCAGGAACCTTCCGAACTTATCATGCCCGGTAAGGACTTGCGTCATAAGGAAGGTGAGGACGACGTGACGTCTTTCCAACCACTCCTCAAAGAGGGGATCTTACCGCCATAATGATGGCATGCCCAATAGATTAACCTAACCCTTCACTAGGGTTAAGCAGAAACGCCAACTGCTACGACCCTTGCTCTTTCGGCTCATTGACGTTCGTACATCTGGTCGTAATACATTAGTACACAACATGTTTCCTCTTGGTCATTTGTGTTTTTTCTTTTAAACGGTTTTTATCAAAGTTAAATTAATAATTTCGATGCTTTCGGAATGAATTACAAGCACAGATTGATAGGACTCTTTTCGAACTTAACGCGGACAAAGTCGCGGGTAACAGCTAGTACCGTACCATATAACTAGACATAACTTTTTACTTTTTAAATATAATCGAACAATAAAACCCGACAAATACATTTGTTTTGATTTAGCTTTTGGTTTTTGTTGTTTTTTTTATCGACGTATTTAAAGGTAAAACCCGATAAATACAGATAGTGATTATTGCCTCGAAGCCGTTGGGTGATTTTAGTTGAAATTCTTGAACACTCAATGCCAATAATAAGCTTTATGTGGTTTAAGCGTGAAATAAAAATATTATTTAACAAGATAACACGTTTTATAGGGTACCAGTTTTTAAGTATTGGCTAAACACGGTGACTTTATTGGGTTATTACCTAACGTAACTTTGTTTCTACTGCGAATTCCACTTATTGGATTAGACCACTGGAAAGAGCGTAAAAAATGCATCAAGATGCACTAATAAAACGATTTTTGATTTTTCGACACTTATTGGGTTTGAACACTATACCCTCGATATGTGGTTTCCACCAAACGATCTATTTTTGTTAAAGTGGGTATTCATCTTTATGACTTTTCTCGCTCTGGGCGGAGTGGGAACCCCTTTCTTGTAACTTCTTTGCTTTCTTTCCAGGGTTCCACCCAGGGCCCAGTAGGTTTCGATCTTGACGGGCCCCTACAGTTTGCTGACACTGTCGTTTTGAGGCGCGCGTGGAGCGATACGAGCCGCCGAAAACATGGGCTTGGTCCGTACCGTAACCATACGTCCGGACGGCCAGCTACCCATTGCTCGCCGTCCGCAAGTTTGCACCTACGGTGGCTGGTAAATGCGACCGCCTGCTTCGCTAACATGAACTGGGCCCGAGTGACTTTCATAGAAAAGAAACCTCACTTTAGCCAGCAGAGGAAATATCATAAAGCATTTATAGTTACGATATGTTTGATATCCATCTCTCAATAAAATATTTGTTTATTTGGATTAGTTGATAATTCTCTCGTCCTAGACTCTTGGAAGGCGTATGAGGGGCCGTAGCCAACTTCTAGAGGCCCTTTAGATACTTTTCATGGAACGTGGTACCAACCGACAATTATTCCTGCATGTCTATGCTAGTGCACCCAAGGACAACCCTCGGTTAGTGAAAAACTATTGCGACATAGAGCACACACAAAAAAATCATAAATACTCAAACTTCTTTCTTATTATTTTAAGGTTGTCTTGTAGATATTTCTGTCAGTGATAAGACCGCCATTAAATCCATAGATTTAAGTTATTGTATAAACTGTACCGTTACTTTTTGGTGTACAATAAAGTTTATTCTCTTCTATTCTATTATCAAGTTAGTATACAATTTTAAAGTAAAATGTAAATAATTACTATGATAATCTTGGATGAAAGACTTGGCCTAACCGCCACTAAATAGCTGATCTTGGCGAGGGGCCAAGAAATCACAAAGCGATTTATATCTTGCAGTTTATAGACCTATATTATGTTCTAGCAAGGAAGCATTATAGTACACCTAATTTATATGCAATGAAAATACGATAACATTAATGTTATCGTACTTTAGTACTTAAATAGCCTTCACCAGTGGATTAATAATTACATTTTTAATGTTCTCACTGTGCAGACTCGGGCCTCCTTTCTAAGATTTGACTTCTTATTTCGATTTTTATGGCCGTAATATACTATGCAGATCCAGTACGGGGGGATGTCACATATCTTCGTATTTTTGGTTCTAGGATATGTCTGTATCCTCACGACGTTTTCCTTCGTCGTTTTAAGAGTGTTAAAAAATACCTATACTAAGTAAAGCGCCTGCCTGGGTTTGAACCCTCTACGCACACCGGTGATTTTGCGAGCAAAAAAGTTTTTTTTTGAGGTGCTAATCATCCAATAACTTCTTCCGCTTTAGGGTGGAGTGGAAGGGCTTGGGAGACTTTTACTCACTAGCACGCACACCACACCTGTATTCTTCAGTTTCCCTTTGAGTTCCAGGGACGTTTTTTACAACAAGCTGCACATTGCTCGTCGTCCGATGTTGGCCGTCTCCTTTGGGGATTCTTTAGCAAGATTAGTGTTAGTCTACAATAACAGCCTGCTGTGTATAACGGCTTAACGTTCTTTTTGAGATACGAAAGAGTCGCTATGTAATCGATGATTACCCATCACTAGACCGGCCTCAGAAAGCGTTGCTTAACCTCGATTAAACCATGCTATTTTTTTATATACCCAACAAAATCCTCAGACAAAGACATACAATAAAAGACAGTCTAATTTTATGTCCACAATATTCTCCCATCACAGATGTTCCGTACCAATACCCTCGCGTGTTCCACATAGCGTGATCTCCCCCCACAAATCACTGTTCATTGCTTATTTACGGTAAAGTACCGGCCTGCCATCTGCTGCCATGGTTAAAACGCGCAATGTACTGCGGAGCAAACTGTTGCAACGGTGTGAAAAGGATCGCATGTGTTTAATTGCATGTCGGAGGCAAATTGTGTGATTTGTTGGTTGTGAAGTTGCTATTATACGGCAATTTTATTTGTAGTTCTTAGATTCCATCATAAGTTTGTCTGGTAGATATCGCTGTTAGCGATAAGATCGCCATTGTACGCATACATTTAAGTTAGTGTAAAAGTTTTATAACTTTTTTGGTGTACAATAAAGTTTATTCTATTCTATACTAGAGAGAGATAAAAACATTGGTTTCTAAAAGTTAGTACGACACTTTTAAAATTACAATTTTGCTTAAACTAATGAAGTTGGGGTTTCGAAGTGAAAAACGTTAGAAGACGATCAAGTTTGCAGTTCTTTTTGCATGTACTTAATATAAATTTATAATATTTGGTAAACGATCGAAAAAAAAACTCAGTTTTTCATAGCCTGATCGACCGATTGATGGTGCCTTTTGACAATACTTTAATTTTTTGGATTGCAACATACTAGGCCCATCAGAAATGATGATATCCGTAGGAAGACTGAGTTAAGTGGCAGTGGATAAGGCACATTGCTTGCAGAGGTCGATAAGTTGCGATGTGGCGACCGCCTACCGAAAAAGGCAGCATTGGAAAGTTCTTAACCAAGCGAACCGATGACCTGATGAGGGTTGCGGAAATTCAGTGTATGCAAGACTAGCTGTCCCCTGCGGTTTCACCCGCATTTTTCGTTACTGCTCCGCTCCCGTGGATCGTAGCGTGATGGTATATAGCCTATAGCATTCCTCAATAAATGGGCTATCTATCACTGAAAGAATTGTTCAAATCGGACCAGTAGTTCCAGAGATTACCCCCTACATACAAACTTACAAACCTACAAACTTACAAATTTTACCTCTTTATAATATTAGTATAGATGTCCAGGACCAGTTATTGTGGTGACTGTGATGATGATAATGAGGATTCCTAATGAGACAAACCATTAACAAAAAAAATCTTTCCTATCATCCGCACGAAACCACACGCCCATTTTAACATTCCCTTTATACCTCCTCCTAAATCTTAACCCAAAGAACTAACTCCCTGAAGAACTTCAAACATAACTGTCTAAGTAAGCTCATGTTTTGCGGGTAAGCCGCCCAAGTACGTGTGTAGGGCGGGCGGCGACGTAGGGCGGACATTATATTACCGGCTCCGGAAGTGAGCACACAAGGTCAGGGCGGCGCCCTACTTCTTAGGCAGAGGGAGTGTGCTCTAAGTTAGAAGCGGAAGAGGATATTTAAAAACATTTTTGAGATTTATTATTTTGTTCTAATGACATTTAGTTTTGCAAATAGATTTTAAAAATCTGTGAACAAAATCATGTGAAAATGAAGAAAAAATGTTTATTTGTGCTTCATAGCACTTATTAAAGTTAAAAAAATAAAAAGAAATATATATAAAAAAAAAATTGTGTGAGTCAAAAAGGCTCCTATGGTGCGTATATGCTGAAATATTTAAATTATCAATAGCAGCGCTGGTATTATACTCGGATCCACTGAAACGTTAAATAGAATATTAAAAAAAATAGAGTAAACACAAAAAGTTGTGATTACCAATATTAACTAGCAAAAGTACAACTGCAATAATTCCCTGTAACATTAACAATATCAAATACAATTTATAAACATATAAAGTCAACTAATGTGCGTTTGCGGTAATATAATTATTATTAAGCATTATTGGCCTTGTAATATTCCCACTGCTGGGACTCAGGCCTCCTCACTAGGAGAGGAAAAGGGCCGTAATCTACCAAGCGGGCCCAGTATGGATTGGTGGACGTCACATGTCTTTGAATTTTTGTTCTAGGACATGCCGGTTTCCTCACAATGTTTTCTATTTAACCTATCACATACCCGCGAAACGAGACACAATAGTAAAACAATAACAGCGCGGTGTCATGCGATCGGTCCCCCATTCATGAACTAATTCTATCCAACACGACTTCTAAACAGATTTCAATTACTGAGTGCACTGGATAAATTCTAAACTAGCACCAGTCGATCAACTAATATGAAACGTATAAACATTTAGTTACCACAAGCACTGTGTACAAGTTCTGATTAGTTTTTAGTAAGTTCGCGGCGTGGAACAATAGTCGCTGGTTTATGTTTCGAAATCAGTTTTCTGGGGAAACAAAACAAGCTTCAGAGACTTATTTATTTAATTAGTTTTTCACATTATCATTATCATCATCATTTCAGCTGAAAGACGTCCACTACTAGACATACTCCCCCAAGCGTCGCTACAAGAACCGATCCTGTGCGTCTCGCATCCATCGGATTCCCGCGACCCTCACCAAGTCATTCGTCAAATTAACTTAATAGTACAATTTTTCTGTATAAGTATATGTACAGTCACATGTCTTCGATTTCTGGTTTCACGTCACCTCATGATGTTATCCTTCACAGTTTTAGAGCAGCGGTGACGAAATAAATTACACCAAGTAATGCGATTCACTGGGTTTGAACCCCTGACCTACAACTCATAAGTTGTAGGCGTTACTATGTATTAGGCCACTATTGCTTTTATCAGCTAGTAAATATTTAAAAAACGGCCATTTAAAAAAAATAAAAACGAATCAAGGCGTATACATAATTTGTGTAGGTAATTCACCAAACTTAATGTAACTTCAATAAGCTTACAGTGTTGTTCTAACTTGAAATCGCGTGTGTTCTGTAGATTAGAAACTTTGAGTATAATTAGATAGAAATCTTGTTATAGTCGGGGAGCTAAACACCTTTGTTTATATACTACGAGTATATAGATAGAACTGATGATGAAATTCTTTGTGTACACATGGAACTTTTAAACTAATTTTACTTTATTTGTTGTGAAGTAACTTGATTACAATGTATGTTTGATTTAGCAGGCTCTGAAACTTTAAATAAGAAAAAAAGAAACAACAGGACGAGACATTTTATTTTCGAAACAGAATCGAAAATAATTATTAATCTAATGATTAGTTCACCGCACTATGCTCGGTTTTCAACGAACTTCGGATTTGATTAAAATAAACACTGACAGTCATAGACTGACAGACAGATGGACAGACGGACATCAAAGTAATTCTATAAGGTCTTTTTCTTTTTGAAGTACGGACCCCTAGAAACACCTGTATTAGGTGTTGTGTAAATAAGTTTTAGTGTATGGTCATATGAACGTGAAAATGCGCGTATAAGGAAATTAGGATTAGACCTATACGAGGTCAACAACAGAGCTGTCTAGGTGGCTAAATTAAATATTGGTCGAACAAAATTTGAGTCAGATTGACACGAAAAGAAAGAGAGCCACCTACTGAATGATCTTGGAAAAAATCTATGTAGATTGATGGCTTGGGATTATAGGGATATAATCTACCACGCTGTCGCTCGAGCCTTGCTCCATCCACCACCAGCAAGGGTTTGTGTATTTGATACGACAAGCGCGGACATGTGACCGGCACGTCCGGCTACACGATACGGTAACCTGTAGATAACCACGTTAATGGCTCTAGTGTTCAGGCTTTGTGGTGAAAGATATGGAGTAACTGTGACTTTATTCGTTTACAATCTTAGTAACTAGTGCAATATTCATCATCATCATCATTTCAGCCGAAAGACGTTCACTGTTGGATATAGACCTCCTCTAAGTGACTACTACAATGAACGGTCCTGTGCATCTCGCGTCCATCGCAATACCGCGACTCTTTTAGTCATTGCTCCACCTTGTGATCCCTCATGTGCCTTCCAACGCTGCGTCTTCCTTTGTTCGGTCGACAATTTAGAACATTTCGCCATCGACTATTCGCTCTACGATTAATGAGTCCTGCCCACTGCCACTTAAGTTTGGCAATTCTTCAGGTTTTGTTAGCGACTTCTCCTGTCTATCTTCATTCCTGATGCCTGATGCATATAAGATTTTATAACTCTGGCTCCGCTACCGCCCGTGCCTTGTCCCACCCGTCCTCAGCAAGGGTTTGTGTGTTTGATACGACAAGCGCGGACATGTGACCGGCACGTCCGGCTACACGATACGGTAACCGGTAGATAACCACGTTAACGGCTAGTCTAGTGTCCAGGCTTTGTGAGCCGTGAGATCTGGGGGAAAGATATGGGGTAACTGTGACTTTGTTCGCTTATAATTTTAGAAACGAGTGCAATATTCATAATCATCATCATCATCGTCATTTCAGCCAAAGGACGTTTACTGTTAGGTATAGGCCTCCTCCAAGTGTGGCCACAACTAGCGATCCTGTGCGTCTCGCATCCATTGCAATCCCGCGACTCTCTCCAGATCATCAGTCCATCTTGTGGGAGGCCTTCCAACGCTGCTTCTTCTGGTATGCGGTCGCCATTCTAGAATCTTTGGACCCTATTGACTATCAGTTCTACGTGCAATGTGCCCTGCCCACTGCCACTCATTTTTGCCGATTCTTCGAGCTATATCGGCGATCTTGGCTATTCTGCGAATATCTTCATTCCAGATGCCTGATGTATAGATTCTAGAGTACTAGCTCCGCTACCGCCCGTGCCTTGTTCCACCCGTGCTCAGCAAGGGTTTGTGTGTTTGATACGACAAGCGCGGACATGAGACCGGCACGTCCGGTAGACGATACGGGAACCGGTAGATAACCACGTTAACGGCTAGTCTAGTGTCCAGGCTTTGTGCGCTGGGAGATCAGGGAGAAAGATATGGGGTAGCTTTGAGTTTGTAAGCTTATAATTTTAGTAATTAGTGTAAGATTAGGGTTCCTGAATTATACTTAAAACTTTTTTAGGGATCCATAGCTTAAAAGAGAAAAAACGGAACCCTTTTAGGATCACTTAGTTGTCCGTCTGTCTAGTCCAGCAGGGTTGAAGCTTTCTGGGGTCATGGGTTGACCGAAACAGAACCCCGGGGCCTGGAACGAAGGCAAAGAACTAGCAGTCAGTAAAATTATGACACGCCCACCCGCTCCGCCCAAAAGTGGGTGAAGTCACTGGATGATTTCCCTCCTAAAAAAAATACTAAGAACCAATGAGGTATCCTGCATCGTAAGTAAATATTTACAAACAAGTAAACTCACATACACAAGATAATCAGACCGAGAACAACTAGCTATAGACCATACCAAATATAGGTCCAATACAGGAACCAAACCCGCGACACGCAGCATAGCAACTTATCGCTGCACCACTATTCCAACCTTGCCGTCACAGAGTGTAAAAACTTATTGTGGGCCAGACGAACATTTAAGTACCGTCCCTTGTGAAGGCTATTTTAATGCATTCTAAAACAAAGTGCCATTTGACAGAAATAGGCCTATCTAGACTACAACATTCTAGAGATGCGCCGTGAAGAGAGGTTTTAGTCGATTGTTCGAAGAACTCGATGGTTCTCGATTTTGACTCAGTCCGACTCGTTTTGTTATGCGACTGGCGCATGGCGTGTTCACTTGCACATTATTCTTCGATGGTTTAGAGTTTCGAGTGAAGTCGATCACTCGAAACAGTCGAAAATTTTCTCGTCTCGATTATTTTGTAGAACGCCGAGTCAATGGTTGACTTGATGACTCTGATTTATTTCTTTATTTAATACTTCATGCATATACATATACGTAGAAACTAGTGCTTGACCGCGATCTCACCTGATGGTGTTGTCACTCGTTTATTAAGAGCCTATTCACTGTCCTTGAATATACCTAAATTATAATGGGACGGGAAGACCGCATAAGGCAATTGTTCTAGTCTTCCTAATTAGGTATACGTAATTCTTCTTCTTCTTTTCGACTTTTTCGATTATTAAAACCTCTCGGACTCGCTCATCACTACAGCACTCCGAGCTTAGCGGCTGTAAGCCAATTAGTTCCAGGCGGCTGGGCAGTGCCTCCAGCGCTTTAAACAGACTCACTAGCGCCAGATTACATTCTCACATTATTTGGAAATAGCTTTTTGGTTTTAATTATTATTTAGGTTCTGAGAAAAAAAAAAGGAGGCGACCGCCTGCTACTCCTCTTCCCTCCGTATCATGGCTTGTTCCAGGACCCGATGTGAGAAGTCACTGCCGCCGATCTCCCCCACGAGGATACGGTAACGCCCAAGCGGGGCACACCTATACCTTATGCACCACCGTGTCGTTATAACAATGGTGACATTCGGGCGTTCCTTACGCACAAATCCGGTGCAGGAACCTCCAGAACTTCCCATGACCGGTGAGGATAAAAAGAGGACTTATCGCCAAAATAATGCGTGCCCATATTAATCATCAGGTCAGATAGGAATCAAACGCAATCTTATCAACAATATTAAAAACCACTCGATAGATAGATAAATGAGGCCAAATGTTTAATTAGTTATTCCAAATGAAAAGTGATAGCGGATTTTTATGCCTTGATTAGTCTCAGATACATTATTGTGACAAAATGGCCGCAACCTGACGCGCAACGCTGTCAAACCGTCCCGCGTCACATGAGGGCGATGTAAAATATTGAGGGACAAGTTGCAGAATACTGGACAATGTTGCAGCGTCATGTTGGTGACATTTTGTGTCCTAATGTAAGTGAGACTTTACGTGAAGCTGTAGAGTGCGTCTAATGAAAGCGCCACCTGAAGTTTTTTTTTAATTTAGTTGGCAACATTATTCAGCCGCAAATGTAGGAAATAAAAAAAAATGTGAAGTGTGACATGATTCTCCTACTAGTTTGTAATACCACATACAAAAGAACAATGGCGAATTCATAGCTGTAATTTATTGGAGTGTCTTAAAGTGACTTATATACGAAGGCTTTCTATTATTTTTCTACGTTTTTTCAAAGTATCACATTAACTAGTTAAAGCCGGATAAAAAAGATATTTGAAATGAAAGTTATTTATATTTATTCTGCCAAATGACAGCAATTACACCATTATTTTATTATAATCAGTGTTTGTTTGTTATTAAGTATAATTAAATGGAGTAAATGTAAGGGGAAATATTCCTTGCAGGGATTTAAAACATTGTAGTGTAGTAATAAATGAATTACTTTCAATTAATGACGAGCAAAAAGACTATGATCCCAAATAAAAAAATATAACATAGTTTGACTTTGACAACTGTTGATGAGTTTTACTCATGTCACAGATGAACTTCATGACTGAATTTCTATTAATTCCGACCTTTTCGAACAATAAATTCTTGCATCAACTAATTCAGAAGTTGACACCGAGCTTAACAAGATATTTTTCATGTGAAGACGCAAGAATTTAATCTCAGCTAAATTAATGTATGGGTAGCTGCCATTGTTCTTTTTGGATTTAACCTCTTTTTTTCAGGTCGCGCTTTCGTTAGACGAACTGTAACGTCATCCAGTATCCCGCACCTTGTAGCCCAATATTTAACGCATTCACGTGATGCAGGCCATATTGCTGAATAATTTGACAGCAATGTCCGTCATATTGGGGGTCATTTTGTCCCCTAATGTAACTGAGGCTTTACGTGAAAGAAAGAAAGAAAGATCATTTATTTGACAAACATGCGTGTACATAAACTGACAAGGCAGACATGCAAGGTATTGAGTGAATATTTTGTGAGCGTCCATGTTTTGCCAATAGCGGCGTACAAATTGTGTAAGTTTTAAGTTATTAACAATTTCATGTAATTAGATTAACATTCATAATCATTTCATTAATAATTTATGTCAAGATTTAAAGTAAATTATGGTCAAAAATTAATTAAATTATGTCCATTAATTAATATTCATTATTATGCATTCAAATGTGCGACGTGCGAAATTGCGTGACGTCGCAACATTATCCATTACCCCGTAACTTGTACTACAATATTTTACTACGCATTTTTGTGACACAGGACATGTTGCTAGATAGTTTGACAGCATTGTGCGTAATTTTAGGGGGGCATTTTGTCCCCTAATGAATCTAAGGCTTTAAACTTTCAAATTAAAAACAAATTAACATCTTTCTAATTATAAATTATCAAAACAGATTAACTCTAACGCAATCAATCAAATTATAACACTCATAATCTAAAGTATCGCTGTATAACTAATTATGGTAAAATAAATCATTAATTTTGTCGGCCATTTTAACGTGAACACCGAACTTTGGGCAGCAAGTGAAGTTATGGCCGAAGTTCGGGAGAGGCCAGAAATAGGCTGTCTAATTTATGATTTTAATATGAGGCTTGTAATTAGGTTGGTCGTTTGAAGGCTTTGCGGGGTCAGCAGAGGTTTAGGGCTGGGGGAAGTGACAGCTTTGTCAGTATATGATTTACTAGCTATATGCAGTATAGATTTTTTGTGTATATCATTTTTAGAAAAATCAATCAATAATATTATACGTCTATACTAAAAGATCGATAATCTATGCGTCTTATAAAGAAATTGGTATTTTTGTCTGAAATGTATAAACTGAAAAAGAATTGGAACGATTTTAATCATTTTTTTACCAGTAGAATGCTACTTTACTACAGAGTGACTTTAGCTGTATATTTTCTTGTTTCATGTAGACAAAGCAACTGGCAGTTTTCCCGTTCAGATCTCGTTGGGATCAATTTTGAATAATGTAATGGGGACTTTTAAAATACAAGTTTAATTTCTTATTTATCTGACAACTTAAAAACGTAGTATAAGTTTGTAATTTGATGAACAACATGGATGTCGGATGTTATGGTACCCCAAAACTAAATGACCAAAACATGATTTTTAAAACCCTCAAAAGACTATTACTTAGATCCAAGGACCCGAATTTCCTTTCTGTTTCAAGAACTAGTAATAACAACAAAAATAATCATTAAAGAAAATTAAAAAAAAGAAAAACCGTAATGTTGCCAACACAAAAACAAACGGGGTTGCCAGAATATAGCCTAGTAAACGTAAAAACGTGAGTCGTGTTTAAAGAGCCCGACTAATTGGAATGGCGTCTAAAACCGGGCCAGGGTGTAAGACCGGGCTAAAACCGGGCCGGCGAGAAAATAAGATGTCTTCGAGAAGACGTCAATATAACGAACGGTTAACGAAGGTATCTGTGTCCGGACACCATTTGAATACTAATTTATGTAATTTTTTATACTTCGAGGATTCTGTTTTTTGCTTAAATGGGTTTCAAACGAAGTTAAGAGGGCTTTTTATGGTCTGGTTTCTGAATTTTATTTTATTAATTACTAGTAGATGGATGGCGAGGGAGAGGGAGGCCAAAGAAAAGATGGATGAATTGTGTGAGGAGCGATATGAAGGAAAAGAGAATTGGTGATAGTCTGACGGATGACAGGACAGAACGGAAGAAGAAAACGTGTTGCGCCGACCCCAAATAATATGAGATAAGGGCAGGAAGAAGAAGAAGAGGAATTACGAAATTTGTTTTACGGAAAGAATACCAAATAAAAAGTATAGTATTATTGAACATCTGAACTAACATAGAAATAAGTGATATTAACACATACTGTAAAGAAAAGTTGTCTTTAGGTGAATAAATTATTTTTGTTAGGTCTATGCGGACCATTTTGCAAGAAAATGAGATGTCTTCGGGAAGACGTCAATATAATGAACGTTTAACGAAGGTATCTGTGTCCGGACACCATTTGAATACTCATATTTTGTAAAAAAAAATTAAATGGAGGATATTTTTTTCTTGAGTCGATTTTAAATGAAGGAAATGAAAGTTTTATTAGAATGGCATTCATTACTTTGATATACTTATATTTAGTATGTATGATAAAAGAGATAATTATAACCTATATCAACCTTACTAAATGATTGGCACTTCTTATTATATCAAGTAAAGAACTTACGTACACCTAGTTAAAATACATAAACTATATTTAAAAAATATTTATTTCTTTTTAAAACGATAATATTTAAATACGTAGGTATATATACTTATACCTCATTTAAAAAAATCTAGTGTTTGTTATCGAACTTCTCCGAAACGGCTTGTCCGATTCTTATGATAATTTTTTTTCGTGTATTTTATCTATACTAATATTATAAAGAAGTAAAATTTGTAAGTTTGTAAATTTGTAGGTTTGTAAGTTTGTATGTAGGGGGTAATCTCTGGAACTACTGGTCCGATTTGAAAAATTCTTTCAGTGTTAGATAGCCCATTTATCGAGGAATGCTATAGGCTATATACCATCACGCTACGGCCCACGGGAGCGGAGCAGTAACGAAAAATGCAGGTGAAACCGCAGGGGACAGCTAGTCGTTGATAATTTGATTTACTTATACTTCAGAATAACATTTGCCGAGTCAGCTAGTAATATACAAATATAAAATTAAATTACGAGACGATAATGTCCTTTGTCTAGTATTTTGAAATGAAGCACCTGATGCCAGCTAGCAGTAAGATCCATACTACTAAATTATCATTTTCTCCTAAGAAACTAAAATTAAATTAATATTTTAATTAATCCCTTTCTCCAACCGCCATGATATTCATCGCGTTTCTCAACAAAACTCATTGAACAAGACGTTCCACCCGCTAATTGCAGCATTCAGCGGCTGCAGCGCTGCAGGGCGTCTATAGGATTAATCTATCAAGCGCTGCAGCGGCTGGCGGATTAAGGCTTTGTTCTAATTGATGTGAACGCGAACTGTGAACAGTATTATGGCTTGCTTTTGTTCATGGGATAATATTGGGTAGCTAGGCAGGAGAAATGTTTAGAACAGAGGTCCCTAACCTCTTCGACCTTGTCACACCTTTGATTTTGCTTAAAAAACTGGTTTATACATACATCTTAGTTTAACTACTAGTCATATGAGTAGACGAGCTTCTTCTAGTGGTTTCTCCCGCATTAAAGTAGGTTTCTTTATACAAACTTTGAACCCTTATTTCATCCCGATAGAAAGTGAATTTCAAAATATCCGTACATCATTTTTTAAAACATCTTTAAAACGGTCTGTGTGCAAGTTTTTAGTGTTCTAGGTCCAAACGTATGATCTGAGTGTTGATGAGTCAGTGAGTCAAGGTTTTTCCTTTTATATACATGGGTATACCGAAGATGTTCTTGGCAGCCATTGGTCTGGAGAAAAGAGGGCTTATCAGACAAATCTTTTGTACTTAGCTGTCCAACATGACTTTAACTATCTCGTGAACGATATGTTGTCGTAGGAATTTTTGAAAGAATCGTCAAGGTAATTTACAGATACACATGGGTTTTAGTCAGTAAAAGTTTGACATGTCCTCTCGCTCCTTTCTAGGAATTTCTGCTCCCATACCTCGTTTTTTCTTTTCATTCCCTCCCTGGGCATTAAAAAAAATCGAGAAGCCAGCCAAGTATGTAAGCCTTGTACTTACATTTATCCAGTGTCGAGATTAGTAAGTATTTAGTAATGGATACTGCATACGTACACTTTGTTTTCAATCAGAACGCAAATATAACAAATATGTAGTATCGAGGCTTAGTCTCCTGAAATTATTTTTACAGGTTTTCTTTATTTTTTTATCTAATTTTTATGGTCCCTAGTTTATGAAAAAAAAACAGATTTATCCAAATCAGTCAAGTCGTTTTTAGGGTTCCGTAGCCAATTGGCAAAAACGGAACCCTTATAGTTTCGCCATGTCTGTCCATCCGTCCTCGCTTAATCTCTGTGACCGTTAGCTCTAGAAAGCTGAAATTTGGTACCAATATGTATGTCAATCACGCCGACAAAGACCAAAAATAAAAATTGGAAAAAATGTTTTATTAGGGTAGCCCCCCTACATGTAAAGTAAAAAGCAATTATTTTTTTAAATTTCAAACCTAACTTGTGATATGTTGTTTATGTATCTCATGTATCTTACCTGATGGTAAGCGATGATGTGGTCGACAATGGAGCATGCTTGCCTAGAAGTAACCTATTCACTCTTGAATTGTCTTTCCAATATCTCATAGAAAAGAATTCCCACTGCTTGGGCTAGTAGAGAAGCCTCTAGGAAAGTGTAAGGCCATCGACAGATTTAATGCAAATTGGTGGTTGAAAAGTTTCTTTCATTTCACGATGTTTACCTTCACCGTTTTGAGAGCAGTTGTGGCGAAATAAATTAAACAAAGTGATGCTCTGGGTTAGGTATCAACCCGCGACCTACAACTCTTAGGTCAGTCGAGGCCGTTACCACAGGACCATCACAGCTCCGTATCTCACCGGCTTCAGCGTAAAGTCTGTCACTCAAATGAGTAGGGTACTAAACCACAATAGACTACCAAGGGACTGTAGGTATAGGTGTTGTATTATTCCGAATACCGCATAATTCGAGCTACTTACCTCGAACTGTCATGTCTGACAGTCAAGACGAGACAATAATGTACTAAATAAGTTATTACATCAGACAGAATACTTGGAACTTAGGTCCTCACAACTATGTCTATTTTGTAGTAACTAAATATCTAGACTACAAGTTTGATGTTACTCGTAAATTAAAGTACGAACGGAGCAGAGGCGGCAATAGTGCAGCTAAGTATGGTTTAAAAAAACTGGCCAAGTGATAGTCCGAACCAAGGGGTCCGTACCGGACTTAGCTAAAAACACGACAAAAAAATCACGTTTGATATTTGGGAGCCATCTTAAATATTAATTTTGTTCTGTTTTTAGTATTTATTGTTACAGTTGCAATAGAAATCAATCATCTGTGAAAGTTTTATCCGTCTAGCTAGCACAGTCCATTAGATGCAGCCTGATGCTAGACGGACGGACAGTGGTCCTTATTCCAATTGACTTAAGTTCGGCGGCGTTAGTCATCATTTTAGTAATTAGCCCCATTCCGTGCATATCACCTTTCACAAAATTTGACAATATTTTCCTTCACCCTCCTTCTATCTGTATTAGCATTAACGGCCTTGTAATGTTCCCAGTGTTAGAACTCTGGCCTTCTCTCTAGGAGAAGGAATATTTATTTATTTCTTGGATTCATGTTGTAAATACCTAATTGATATCATACATAAAATTTTAGTGTCTCAAACATGAGCCCTGGTAGGGCACACTTACATTTATATACCTAATATTAATATTAATAGGATAGGCCGTAATCTACCACGCGTACCCAGTGCGGATTCGTGGATGTCACATGTCTTCGAATTTTTGGTTCTAGGACATGCCAGTTTACTAACGATGTTTTCCTTCACGATTTTGACAGCAGTGGTGATGAAATAAGTTACCAAAGTAATGCGCCTCACTGGATTTGAAAACGCGACCTACAACTTGCAAGTCGGGGCCTGGGCCACCACGCCTCTCAATATCTATCTGTATAGTCATCCTTTATGCTCAAAACTCACCCCACGACATTATCGTAGGTATATAGTATTCCTCATTCTTGCATGCCCTAGTATCACATGCCCCACAAACGATTTCCACTTCACTTTTCAATCACCGGAGCCACATTCAGGCTTCCTTTTATGTCCACATTTCTTATTCTATCCATTTGCGTAACACTACATATTATTATGCATCTTAGCATTGTCAACTCAGCTGCATGCAATATTTTCATTCATGTCTATAGATAGTTTGATACACACAAAAGTGAAGAAATACTAGCTGCTGCCAATGACTTCGCCCAGGTGATAGTACTCGTAAAAACGTATCCCTACTAAAAGAATCTAATCTTAAAACGTATGTGTATTAACGTAACGTGTTCCTCGTATGATTTCACCATTGCTTATATGTTTTCTGTACATGCACCGGTAAACCATATCCTGGACGCTATTCCACGGCATGGTCTATCAGCATCATTATATCAAGTTTCGTCGAATTCCGTAGTGTAATGTTCACTGGTTGAGACAAAGGCATTTCTAAAACAACCACGATCGTAGTATTTTTTTTAATCCAGCATATTTTAGTGCATAATTAGTATTTTTGATAGAATAAAAGCATATATTTATAGTGGAAAACAATCATACATTGGGGAACAGTGGTCTCTCTAGTCAGTGGACAACGAAACTATTTTAAGGTATTATCAGCCATGTTAGACTGATATGGTCCAACATGGCTGATGGATGGAGCAAACATGCATTTAGCTAAACTAATTAAAATGGCCGGTCCCATCATGAAATGATCAATTCTAAGATTTTGCCACAACATAATATAGATACACACTAAACCATACAGTTCTAAACAAAGAAGGATTACTCACTCTACGTTAAGATAACACACACACACACACACACACACACATAGAACCATCTGCTAAACGCTTCCAAGTCTTGAAACTATCCCGATTACGAACAATATGTGAACACACACTCCTACTCGACTAAGGTAGGTATTACAATATTCAAACTCAAGTTAAGTCAGTCTTAAGATTGAGCGTTACTTCGCATAGTTCAGGCAAGTTTGCCTGAGCTATACCAACTCGGGCCAGGCAATATAGCTCCGATGTAGCTCGTGGAATGAACTGAGATACTCGAGCTATTTCAAGGACTAATTCTGAACTGTAGTGTAAAATAGATTAGTAAGTTTAGAGAGTTGTGTTCGGGATATTGTCTTGTGCAGGAGTGGACGGGTGCACTCAAATCTGTCGGGTTCTGGGAGTATAGACTATCTCAGACACTAATTTGCATGGTTTTCACATGATTTGGTTATTATTATCCGAGAAAAAAAAAAATTGACGTGTAAAAGAGTTTGAAAAAACCTATTTGCAAAATAAATATCATTTATCATTTTATTACATTTTTGCTGTATGAACTTTAAATAAGACAAATATCTGAGTTTGTTTCGGTGTTTCTTCGCATCTCGTTTATTTCGATGCAAGTGTGTTTTTAAGCCTGTTTGTAAAATAAATATCAATTATCACTATGAATCAAATGTGTCTCAGTTCAGTGTGCCTCTTGGCAAAGGCCATCCCTAATTTTATTTAAACCCACTACCTCTTCAATTGCATTCCTTTTAGCGATGGATCGGAGTCGATAAAATAAACCATTTAGTTAACCATCGACTCGCCGTTCTACAAAATAATCGAGATTTTTTAAGATTGTTTCGAATTAACGGAATCCACCCCTAAACACACTCGTAAAAAACTAAACAAATTTCATAAATGTAATAATTATTGTTTAGTAACAAAATATTTTGAGAAATCATCGTTATTTCAGCCGAAAGACTTCACCTTCACTGTTGGACATAGGCCTCCCCGAAGTGTCGCCACAACGACCGGTTCTGTGCGTGTCGTATCCATTGGGTTCCCACGACTCTTAACGGTCATCGGTCCACCTTGTTGGGGAGGCCTTCCAACGCTGCGTCTTCCAGTAAGTGGTCGCCATTACAGAAGTTGTGTTTTTACTCCATTGTAATTATCATTTGTTTTTCAACATAGACAACTCTACCAAGCAAATAACACTTAAGCCAACAATAAAACTAGATTCAGTTCCTCAACCATCCTTTGTCAGTCAAATTCTCCATCAGCACAGCACTTAGTATTCCATCTTCGCGGCACACAACAAAATTTAGCGGAATTCGTTTACAGACCTCCTCGGAGGCGTGAGCTTAACTGGGGCGTATCTCGGGGCTTGCCGGGTCTTACTGGGGCGTCCCGGGGCGTCAGACGGGAAGATGGAGGAAAGTGGATGATTGAAAGACTAATATTTAGAGGTGACAGATGGAATTTATAACGTTGACATTTGTTAGAGGAAAGAAATTCTTTGTTGTGAATGGTAATTTGAAACCTGAGAAAGTGTTTATAAATATAATAAGTATAAAAATAAGCGCACTGTGTAGAGCTTGGCGGCTCTTGAAAGTATCCCGCCCAAAAAGTTACACAGAGAAAGACTTTTCTGTAAACAGAAATACGACTGTGCTATTAAGTGTTATGGAACCACCACTAATATCATCATCATCATCTGCCTAGCCTTTTCCCAACTATATTGAGGTCGCCTTCCAGTCAAACCGGATTTAGTTGATTACCAGTATTTTACGAGGAGCGGCTGCGTACCAGACTTCCACAACCCATTAACTAGGGGGTAACACGGTACTTCATGGCAAGACTGGAGTCAGATTTACTGGCTTCTGACTATCCGTAACGACTGCCAAAGATCTACAAATGACAGCCGGGACCTACGGCTTAACGTGCTTTCCGAGGCACAAAGGAAACTCGTTATGTTAAAATTGTCACCCATCCACAGACCAACGTTGGCAAGCGTTGCTTAACCTTGAAGATCGGCTGTTATTATCTAGCCACCACTTCTATAAAGCTATAAATACATTGGAACCACGTCGATCACTTACGCCGATTTAGGCGCGTCGCGTTGGTCTCCATACATTTTATATGGCAACTAGACTTGTAAAGCTACATTAGAGCCACGCCACGCGACGCGGTTCTACGTACAACTCGGGTGTCGCGTACCTACATCTGCGTCAGTGTAATGTAGTTCCCGCTTAAGCATAATCTTATCTCACGCCTAGTTGAACACTTAGGTGCCATGAAAAATCGATAATGTTGTCTGATTTATAACTATGGCTATAGATTCATTGCCGTCCCGGATGAACCCAATCAGGCCAATGATAGGCTCATTTATAGAAAGCGCGACTTACTGTGTATCTCATGGTGGACATCCCACTCATACGTACAAAACGTTTCTGGAGTACATTCGTAGTGCGTACACTAAGATACGTAGAATTCCATGCAAGTCTGTTGCACAATATCTACAACTAAGGAACAGTGAAAAAAGAGGTTACTTCTAAGCAAGCGTGCTCTATCGTAGACCACATCATCGCTTACGTGGTGAGGTAGTGGCTAAACGCAAACTTATCTGTACTAATATTGCAATTTGTATTTTTATTTATAATGCTAGTCATCATCTGCCTAGCCTTTTCCCAACTATATTGGGGTCGGCTTCCAGTCAAGCCGGATTTTAGCTGAATACCAGTATTTTACGAGGAGCGGCTGCCTACCAGACCTCCACAACCCATTAACTGGGGTAACACGGTACTTCATGGCAAGACTGGAGTCAGATTTACTGGCTTCTGACTATCCGTAACGACTGCCAAAGATCTACAAATGACAGCCGGGACCAACGGCTTAACGTGCTTTCCGAGGCACGGAGGAAACTCGTTATGTTAAGATGGTCACCCATCCACAGACCAACCTAGGCAAGCGTTGCTTAACCTTGAAGATCGACCTGTGCGGCTGTTATTATCTAGCCACAAGCTCCTCTTATAATGCTAGTGCCAGCCAAAATATGTTTTACTAGTGGATTTCTACTTTACCACTGAGTTACATAGGCTATATGTCTATTTTCATGCGAGCGAACCCTCGAGCGCAAGCTAGTCTATAATTAAAATAATGAATTTAGTAATCGTTTATCGGTCCCCAAAGGGAGAGTCCCTTAGTCGATAAACGATTACTTAATTGGTGCTTACAGCAAGTAATAACACTATTGTATTTTTATTACTGTTTTATTTTATTTACCCATATCTGTACCGGCCTTTTGACCTAAGTGGTAAGTTTTTACGATAGTGTCTTTCGTAGTGTCAAAAGAATACGGAAAACATGGTATAGTTTTTGTAGTATTTGGCAGCAAATACAATTTTCAGCTCCATTTTACTGGCATCGCGCCTGTTTCAATGATTCCACATATTGTCTAGTTGCGCAGACTCTTTAACATCACAAATAATCCACTAGGATTCAATTTGCAAATATTATAACAGCCACTGGACTTCACTCGAAAAATTCTTGCAAAAAAACTCCGTACTCCATAATATTGTACTCAAAATTACGTTCCGTTTCACGTAAGTCGCGTGCTCCGGATGTGTCGCGAATAACAGCGGATATTACATACATTTCGCGTTCAGTACTGTTTGCAGGGAATTTATAATAATACCAAATTGTTCTGTAATATACTGCTGAACAAACAAATAAGTTGTTTCTTTTGTTTTATTGTTTTTGACTTTATTATGGCAAGATTATCTACTTCATCAAACATTATTAGAAGGCACCATAATATAGTGTTCTTGAATTAAAGGTACCGTGTGTTGGGTTGCAAATTTTAAAAGATCTAATACTGTTTTTAGAGTTCCGTACCTCAAAAGGAAAAAACGGAACCCTTATAGGATCACTTTGTTGTCCGTCTGTCCATCCGTCCGTCTGTCAAGACCCTTTTTCTCAGGAACGCGTGAAGGTATCAAGTTGAAATTAAAACCATATATTGAAATCCGCGGTCCCTTGAAGTTGTGCAAAAATCAAACTTGTAAGTTGACGGGAAAAAAAGATACGCCCGTTTATGTTGCAAAAAACGTACATTTCGACACTGTCAAAGGAATCAAAACTCATAGGGTGCTTCCCGTTGACCTAGAATCTTGAAATTTGGCACGAAGCAAGGTATTATAGCACTAATATCGGGAAAAGTCTGAAAACTGAAAATTTTTAGTTACGTCACAAGAAAAAAAAAGTGAAAGAAAAAAAAAAAGAAAGAAAAAAAAAAAGACTCGATTCGAGAATTAAACTGTTTTTATAGGTAGGTTGGTACGAAACCCTCAGTGCGCGAGTCCGACTCGCACTTGTTTTATCATTACTATCTTATATACTAAAATGATGAAAATTACACAATTAGCACAGCTAGTGTAGTTTTACTTCGAAACATAATTCAATAAGCTACCATATGATTTCGATACTAACCCTATCATAAATATGATATATAGAGTTACCCTCTGCACACATATATCTGCTAAAATTAGGTTATCTGTCTATATAACCTTAGAACCGAGCCTATGTATCCATAACGATGGTTTACAGTGAAAACCTCGTATCTGCAATTTTAGGTGAAATTATTTTATTACATTTTCGGAAAGAAAACCTCGAAATAGACCATTTTGTACCACAAAAAATGTTGATCAGTTTAGTGTGATAACATCGCGATGGTGCGTCAAAACTTGTTGAAAAAAATTGAAAACGAGATTAATATGTGTTTGAAGTACTTACATCAATACATTAAAATATTTGAATAAAACACGTAGAAGCTTATTTAAATTAATTGAAAATGAAGATCTAATTTTGATAAGAGGAGGGATGTATATTTGGAATGCATATTTTTAAAAGAGTTATGAGTTTACATATAAACGGATGGAGTGGCAAAGGGATGCTAAAGAAACGATTGATGAACTGTGTGAGGACTGGTATGGAAGAAAAGAGAGTTAGTGATGTTTTGACGGGTGACAGGACAGAATCGAAGAAAAAAATCATGTTGCACCAACGCCAAGTAATACGGGATAAGGGCAGGAAGAAAAAGAAGAAAGATCTAATTTGGTTTTTTGTGCCATCTGAAAAGTTACGTATTTCGCAGTTACTAGGTTTTCACTCTAAGTCATGGCTAAAGTGATATTTATTTATCACATCACGAATATTTCAGAGCTAAAGGAAGATATTCCTACGTTATTTTACGTTTTGCAAACCGATACGTTTACACAAGTTTCTGTGAATACATACCAAAACTCGAGTGTTTATTGTGAAAAGTGGTTTCTGTTGTACGAGACAGAACCCACTGTGCCTAAACAAATCGTGTATTCTGACGTTAGTTTTGGTTTTGTAAAACGAGGTGATTTTGATCAGTTTGTTTCTAGTTAAAATTGTTCAAATGGATTGGCAAGTAAAACTTTTATTTTAATACCAATCTTTAAAATCAATTTAGTAATTTTATAAAGTAAGTTCTTTTCCAATTTTTTAAGTTGGTTGATACCTGTTCCGTGGTTGATACCCTCGGCCACCCTAGGCGCGGGTAGCTCGCCGTCCGGCCGTCCGGTAAGGATCGAGCCCGAGTCGTCAATGCATGTCGCAAATTGTTTCAAACCATAAACTCCGGGGCCCAGCAGGGCCGATACCTGCTACCTAAGGGGAACTTCTGAAAAGGGAGTCGTGGTCCTAGACCATAAATGGCAACTAAAAGACACTTAGTTATTGGAATAAGTTAGTAAAATCTGATAAGCCCCCTTGTTTCACCCGTAAGCGAGAAAAGTCATTGGTTGATTTCCAACATGAAATTTAGAATATAAGGCACGGCATCTCCTCGAGGCGTGCGTGAAATACCTTGCACCACCAACGAATCGGGCTTGACCGGAATGATTTCTGGACGGCCGGACGGTGAGCTGCTCATAGCTCGTCGTCCACAAGTCCGAGCCTACCGTGTCCGGTTGTGGTGGCTAGGGCGTGGGTGTGAGTTCATAGCTAGCATAACTTTACTGAAAGAGGTGACCGCCTCGCATTCACTAAGGTTGATTGGAAAAAAATAGCTAATGCTTGAAATCTGCATTTGTACAGCGTATTCATTAATTCATTAAGTTTAAAAAAATAAATCAAATATTTTACCAACTTACTATCTCCTTAGATCAACGCCTCTAAATCCATGTTCATCAACAAAGCGTTGTTTACAAGCCGACCACTCGCCTCGGCCAACACTCCACGTTTGTTTATCTACACAAATAGTGTAAATACAACTGTTTCGACGATCTACGCCTTCCTCTGAACAGAAATATCGACGAGAGATATTTATAGTGTTTTAAGTTTAAAGGTATTTAGTGGTATAAATAGATTCATAGGCTCAACTCTTACTGGTGTAGAAACGACGCATTGCATCGCAACGCCGCCAATTTTTCAGCAACGCGTAGCGATGCGACAACGCTCGTATCAGCATCGTTAACACGGTGCCAGTGTGGAGCCGCTACGCAGGACATAGCGCACTTACTGAGCTGTTCATCCTGCACAACCACCTGTACTTTTTGGGATCTTTGCGAGGCCAATGATAGAGCCGTACAGGTTGCCAAACACCATGGTCAGAGAAAACTTGAAGATACCGACACGAAAAGAAGAAGCTTGCCCGGATCACATTTTTGACAGCTGAAACGTCACTACGCGCGAATAACGCATGGTTACGCTCTTCAACGCGTGTCAATGCATAATCCAATATTTGCATGACACTTTGTACCTTATAAAATACCGGAGAAATAGCGTGTCGCTTCGAGTCTGTGCTAGTGTGAGTGGTGCCTTATAAACCCACGCAGATCTTACTAATCAATCCGTCTAGCCAAGAATGTTGGGGGCGACTTCCAGTCCAACTAGATGCAGCTGAAGATCGAAACTATACATGTAACGACAGCCTTTCTTACCTGTACAACGCAGCCCAGACCATTATCTCATCTGATGGTAAGTGCTGATGTCTTCGATGTTGGAGCATGCTTGTCTAAAAGTAACCTGTGTTTCCTGAAATAGTTATATTGTATAACTATTTCAGAAAACACAGGTTACTTCTAGAAATCGTCGCTTTGACCACAGACTCTGGCAGAAAATTCCACTCCTGCACAGGAAAGTCCACCCTGTATCGGTAGTGCATCGTTTTACACGTGGTGGTCCAAATACGGAAAAAGCAACTGAAGACATAGGGGTGAGTTTCAGTCATACTTCTTTTCAATTTGGAATGTGCAATTAGCATATTTTTTCTTTAGCTTTTGATTTCGACTCGGTAACAGTCTTATACTCCCCTTGTATCAGACTGTTACCGAGTCGAAATCAAAAGCTTCACACACACACACTACACTAGTTATTTGAAAATTTCCGAACCCCCAAAAAAACGTTTTAATGAACATCTATATTGTTCCAGAACAGTATATTCGTGGATGTTCTATGTAACCGTTATTGGCCAGCCCATGTTTAACAGCAGACGTTAAGTGGCAGGTGGACACGAGGACAGATCTAATTGGGTCAAGCAAGCACCACTATGACAGATTCATGGCAATTGGACTCAAAGCCTACTCAGGACGTTTACTCTCTTACTCTGAAATACGAATTTTCGACAAAAAAATTACCACGGTTTTATTTGTTTCCGAAATTTTGAATGAACAATAATGGTTTAACGTTTCGAATATCATTTTTTTTAAGTTATAGGTATAAACTAGTGCTTGACTGCGATCCCACCTGATGGTAAGCAGTGATGCAATCGTAGATGGTGAGGCGCACTAGTTTATTAAGAGCCTATTCACTCTAGCCTTGAAGACACCTAAATTATAATCGGACGGGAAGACCTCTAAACCAACTCTAATTCGAAATGTTCCGGAAAAGAAAAAATAATTTTGATAGATAGATTATTCGTAATTTTAACGTCACGAACTAACGAAACACGTGAAATTTCGATCAAAACTACGTATTTCAAAGAATGAGAGTAAACGTCCAGCTTCGGGTTTTTGACAGGTTTTAGCGACTACTATTTACAATACTAATGCGGTTATTGAACCAGGGTTTTCGGAGAAACTTAATTTAATAAATAGGTTTGATTTTGTTGTTAAGTTCAAAGATCATGTAATTGAATTGTCTAGACAAATTGCTTTGGTTAATTCCATTGCTATTTTCCATTGAATTTAACTTTTTTATTTAGGTATATTTTGTTTCACACCAATTTCAAATCACTGTATTCGAGATTTTTTATTTAGGTACAATTTTTTTTTTTAAATTTAAATGAAATTTCCAGGCTCATGAGCTATAAGAGATCTATTAAACTGTATTACCGGAGCCAGTACATTACCCATAATACACAGATAGACAAGAAAGACTACAATAAAAGCAGGTCTGATGCCCGCTAGGGCCGAAGGAATTTTTGAAAGTTTATATCTTTTATTTTCTTAAAACATTGTATAAAACGGTGTTTCCTAAAATGGTAACGGTGCAAATATGCTCAGCTTTTCTATGACGAGGGCTGGGCAGTATTTGAAATACTTGTAATTAAAATACGTAATTGAATTATAATTACGTATTTGGTATTTGTATTTCAATTACTTTCTTAAAATTTATTTTGTTTAGTATTTCAAAAACCTGAGGCCGAGGTATTTTGTAATTAGTATTTGCTTCAAAATACATTTTAACATTAAAATACATTTAACCTTTATTTAGTGATCGTGAGTGTGAGTTCAAGGCGAGAATGTTGTAATGATATAACTGCTATTAGAACTCTAACAATAACAGGCGCAGTGATGCTAACTAGCATCACTGCGCCTGTTATTTTTACTGCAAGCTAAGACTGTACGTGGAAATTCCCAAAACATACATATTTTTTCAATTTAGCACGTGCTGGTCACTTCTTTGGTTACATTTTGTATTTCAATTAAAGCAAAGCATAGGTATATTTTGCGCAGCTCTGTTTATGACATAGGTAGCAAACACAGTTTAAACGTTATATCTTACATAGTTACAAGAAAAATGTTGAAATGAATCAAAATTTCTAATGTATTTTTAAGCCGTGTGTGTTAACGTGGTCCTGGAACGCAAAAAGCAAAGAAAGCTAATTATTTTGGAGTGTTTAAGTTTAAACTACCCCTACAGTTTCCACCCTGACTTACTACCCAAGCACTACGTTACCCCTGTGTAAACAGCAGTCACTAATTCCGCTACATAATTACGATTGATCAATCCAATTGGGTTGCCGCCGTCCGCCCGGGGGATTGATTGCGCCAGCTTGTCCGCTGTTATTACGCCAAAACATTCGTCTTATGCTTGCAAACTTAGTTGCTTTAGTGCGCAAACTTGGTTACAAATAATATGCTGGGATCATGTAAGGAGGTAAATATATACCTATATAAAATATATGGAGACCGGCGCGCCCAGATCTGCGTACGTGGCCCTCCCCGTACATTCTTATATAAACCGTATTACAAAAGCCAGTGGATTCTTCATAATATACAGATATACTTTACTTAGACACATTTAAATGGAAATCCAGAAATAAAAATAAAATCAATGTCATATAAATCAGAAAAAAAATTGGTCTGTCTTTAAAACGCTAGTGACGCCGCTATAAACCAGACCATCTATTGGGCCCAAATATTCTGAGGGAAAAGAAAACCATGGATTTGAAAAAAGAAAAAGAGATGTAAATAAAAGCAGGTCCGATGCCCGCTAGAGTCGCAAGAATTTTTGAAAACGTTACCGTGATCCTTAAACGCAAAAGGTAACGAAAGTTAATTATTTTGGAGTGTTTAAGTTTAACCTACCCCTACAGTTTCCACCCTGACCTACTACGCGAGCACTCTGTTACCCCTGTGTAAACAGCAGTCACTAATTCCGCTACATAATTACGATTGATCAATCCAATTGGGTCGCCGCCGTCCGCCGGGGATTGATTGCGCCAGCTTGTCCGCTGTTATTACGCCAAAACATTCGTCTTATGCTTGCAAACTTAGTTGCAAATAAATAAACTTAGATCTTAGAACATTAAATTATGTTTGTAGTAGAAGAGTTTGGTCGTAAAAACCATTCGGAAGTTGGTGTCAAAAAACGAAAACAACGGTTTCCGAATTTGTCACTTTTATGCGTGTGGCACACGCAGGTTAAGCAACGCTTGCCAAGGTTGGTCTGTGGATGGGTGACCATCTTAACATAACGAGTTGCCTCCGTGCCTCGGATAGCACGTTAAGCTGTAGGTCCCGGCTGTCATTTGTAGATCTTTGGTAATCGTTACGGATAGTCAGAAGCCAGTAAATCTGACTCCAGTCTTGCCATGAAGTACCGTGTTACCCCAGTTAATGGGTTGTGGAGGTCTGGTAGGCAGCCGCTCCTCGTAAAATACTGGTATTTAGCTAAATCCGGCTTGACTGGAAGCCGACCCCAATATAGTTGGGAAAAGGCTAGGCAGATGGCAGATAGAAAGGACAACTGAAGGAAGATGGCAGGGTTTCAGTAAAAGTATGATACTCCTTCTGGTTTCCCACAGTATATCCAGCATATCCAGCTATCTACATCTTATTTCTATCTAACAAGATTTACTTGAAACAGCTTTCGATACCATCTCAAAATATGCCTAGTCATTATGCAGATGAGACTGTTGTTTGCGTTGACGAGGTGGCGGGATCTCGTCAATAATCTTGTTGTGTTCGATGTAATTAGGTCAAGCATCTGTCCCGAACAAAGATGCTGTAATCTTTGTTTTGAGAAGAAAGGACGTTGTTTTTAACCGACTTTTGAAAGGAGGAGGTTCTATGTTCTCGGTCAACTGAGGACCGTCATCATCTACCTAGCTTTTTTCCAACTCAATAATATTGGGGTCGGCTTCCAGTCAAGACGGATTTAGCTGAATACCAGTATTTTAAGAGGAGTGGCTGCCTACCAGGCCTCCACAACCCATCAACCCATTTCTTTCTAAAAATTAAAAAATACAATCAACCTGCATATAACTGACACAAAAGTTCACACTAAAAATATATCTATCACAAAGCACAAGTTTCGCAAAACCACAAGTTACAGCTTCAAAGAAAACCGCTTCCAGTTTCCCCTCTTATTAAAATTTCCAGTTGAAAAAGTTAAAACCACGATGTAATCATAACATGGTGTCTCGGGATAATTGATTAATTTAGTAAGATAACTCAATTAAAAACAACAGCTAATCATAACAGCGGCTGAAACTTTTCTCATTTGATCCTACACCCGATGATGGATCGACTGTAGGTTTGTATCTATACATCTATAATAAAATTACAACGTCTGTAATAATAAAATAACATTTTGTTTTACTAATTATCTTGTTACGTGCTGATCCCTAATGGATATCGCCTGAAAAACTGCATCGACGGTGGATAAAGTTATCATCGTCAATGATGATGATGGTTGGTATTTTTTTAACCTCCGCCTACAGTCTACATCAGTCGAACTCTATAACAAAAATACAGTTTTTTAATATTTTCTGTCTATCTGTTTGGTTCGGCTGATTTCCGAAACGACTGGAACGATTTCGACGATACTTTCACTGGGATATAGCTAATATTAAAGTTTATAACTTTTACTCATTGCATACGAGATCACGGATATCTAGTTTAAAATCAATTTATCTACATAACGTGACATAATTTCAACCTTCGCAAAACATCAACATATGGGAATTGTTGTCAAAAACGATATAAAATTGTATAAAATTGAAATCCGTGACATTGTAGCCACTCTTGTGCCACAACTGTGTCACATCCCTCGGGGCATAAAGTTCTCGTCTATACCTAGTAGTTGTAGTACACAGTTGTACGTGAGCGGGTGTTATGTGTCGACGTCCCTCGGAGGAGTTCAGGACAAGGACAGCTGAAGGTCTTAGTTTTGACGAGAAACGAGACATTTGTTGTGTGTACAGCTAAGGAGTGGAGTTCCCTGCCGGAGTCTGTTTACTGATAGCTATAACTTAGGGGTTTTTAAGGAAAGAGTGAATAGGTTACTTCTAGGCAAGCCTGCTCCATCGTCGGTTAAATTATCGTTTACCATCAGGTGAGATACTGGTCAAACGAGAGCCTATCTATAATTTAACGAAACGACTGGTAAATAAGTAAAACTTGCTATGGTTTTTGACGCAAGCCAAAAGGTGGTATGGCAAGCAGAGACTTATTTAAAAAAGAAAACTACATAATTTATTTAAAAAAAACTAGCATTTCACCAGCGACTCCGTTCGTGACAATGTTTTCATAAACACTTAAACATCGCCAGGCACAGCAAAAACATTATTTTTTTCTTTCAAAATATGTCTCCATTTACTGTATAATGCTTCGTTGCTGCATTTCAATTCATATAATTCCTTTAGCACAGTCTATCCCATAAACCGTTTTGCTCATGAATAATAACAACACTCGCGACAAATTCTCACTCTTTCATTACTCATAAAAGAATCAAACTCCCACATTAGCAAACACGGTTAGGTGATTTAAGTCCTAAGAGAGAGCCACTCATTAGTGCACACAAACATTTCTGTCAACTGGGAATTGGTTCCTGAACTTCATACTCTACATAAACTATTACTTAGTATAAACTCTGGATCTATTAATACCCATGTAGTCTATGCTTCGTAAAGTTAGGGTCTAAATCTGTTCAACAATGAAAGCTCAAAGTTAAGATGCAAGTTACCTGACATGCTTGCATTGTCTAAACAAGTCTACTCAAATTTCAAAGGTACATATTTAGTAAGTTAATGACTTAAGTTTACGAAAATAATTACGAAGTTTACGTGTAAAAATGTTAATTCTACGCAAGCGTACTCCATCATCAACTGCTTACTTTTCCTTCCATAAAAATAAAACAATTGGGTTTACAATATTTCCATATTACAATACTTCTAATGTTACAATAGTAACGGACACATTATGCGAGGACAGTGTGGACCAGTCAGACCAGGAGCTCGTGGCTAGATAATAGCCGCACAGGTCGATCTTCAAGGTTAAGCAACGCTTGCCAAGGTTGGTCTGTGGAGGGGTGACCATTTTAACATAACGAGTTTCCTGCCTCGGATAGCACGTTAAGCAGTAGGTCCTGGTTGTCATTTGTAGATCTTTGGCAGTCGTTACGGATAGTCAGAAGCCAGTAAATCTGACTCCAGTCTTGCCATGAAGTACCGTGTTACCCCAGTTAATGGGTTGTGGAGGTCGGGTAAGCAGCCGCTCCTCGTAAAATAATAGTATTCAGCTAAATCCGGCTTGACTGGAAGCCGACCCCAATACCTAAAGTTGGGAAAAAGCTAAGCAGATGGATGGAGTGTGGATCAGTCAATATCACGCTGGAGATCACTCTGCGACTCACACATAGCTGCTGCTACAGCATTAATAGTAGCAAAATTGACATCGATACAATTAGTTAATCACATGACACCTCCAAACTTATTCTCTCATAAACTCCATAAGCCCCAGTACACACGGTCTAATTGGCAGCGAGCGCAGCGCGCGCCGCCACGCGGGCGAAAGCGGCAACTTACTCAAAGCCCGCCGCCCATTGTTACTCGCTAAAAACTTGCGAGTTCCACGGAATCATAGTACGTTGAGATCTGACTAGGGATGGCAGGAAATTGAAAGAGGAAAGTGGCCGGATTACTATGCCAACTTTCACCGAAAATTGGTTTGAAAGAGATCTAGTGAGAAGTTTTTTTTAATACGTCATAAGTTGTAAACCGTTATTAAGTTGGTACGGAACCCTCGGTGCGCGAGTCCGACTCGCACTTGCCCGGTTTTTTTTTTACTGTAAATGTAGTGTTTGTCACATGAGTCATGACACTCATGACACCTCCAAACTTATTCCCTCATAAACTCCATAAGCCCCAGTACACACGGTCTAATTGGTAGTCAGCGCCGCGCGCGCCGCCACGCGGGCGAAAGCGGCAACTCGCTCAAAGCCCGCCACCCATTGTTATGACAACGCTAAAAACTCGCGAGTTCCGCGGAATCATAGTACGTTGAAATGTAACTAGGGATGGCAGGAAATTGAAAGAGGAAAGTGGCCTGATTACGATGCCAACTTTCACCGAAAATTGGTTTGAACGAGATCTAGTGAGAAGTTTTTTTTTAATACGTCATAAGTTGTAAATTGTTATTAAGTAGGTACGGAACCCTCGGTGCGCGAGTCCGACTCGCACTTGCCCGGCTTTTTTTTACTGTAAAAGTAGTTTTTGTCACACGATTCAAAACACCTTCAAACTTATTTCCTCCTAAACTCCATAAGCCCCAGTACACACGGTCTAATTGGTAGTCAGCGCCGCGCGCGCCGCCACGCGGGCGAAAGCGACAACTCGCTCAAAGCCCGCCACCCATTGTTACGACAACGCTAAAAACTTGCGAGTTCCACGGAATCATAGAACGTTGAGATGTGACTAGGGATGGCAGGAAATTGAAAGAGGAAAGTGGCCGGATTTGCTCAAATGGAAATGTGATGTGTGGATGATTGAAAAATGTTTAGGAACGAAGTTTTGTGGCGTTTGTAGAGTGGTAATGTTATAGGTTGCAATTGTGGTGTAAAGTGGAGAGTTTAGTAAATAGGTACTTTGATAAACTAAATCCCTCGATTAAACGCTTTAGTCTATGCAAAGAAGAGAGATTTGTATCATTTGTTTAAGCATAAGCATTTATTATCCTTATAATTTTCAAACTGCTGGGACTCTCCTATCCTATCCTTCTCTCTATGAGAGGGAATGGGCCGACACCCACTACGCGAGCTTAGCGCGGTTTGGTGGATGTCACTGGACTTTGTATTTCTGTTTCTAGAGCGACATAGCAGAGGTTTAGTCATCAAAGGACTATCTAATAGGGTTCGTTGGGTTGGGTACGGAACTTTAAAAAAAAAATGTTTCATAAAATACCCGTCACCAGCCCGCCAACCCTAATTAGTAGATCCTGCTCGTGAAACGTCGACAAGGATAGCGTGACGAGTGACGAGCTCAGATAACTTTGTGAGAACACGCCTTTATAAGAGCGCACTGAAGGTTTGTGAACACGCCTTTATAAGGGCGCACTGAAGGTTTGTGAACACGCCATTATAAGGGCACGCTTAACGTTCGTGAATACACCGTCTTTTCATAAGTTATGTCGAATACAGCCGTCTTTTAATAAGTATGTATTATGTATCAAAAAATTTAGAGTTTTTTATCAAAGGATTCGGATAATTCGATCATTTCTTTCGTATTTAAATTCTAATAGACAGATTTAGATATTATCAGTCCGTTTCGTTATATCATCTTTGCCGTCGAGGTGGCTACGTAGATAAGGCTGAATACTGGAGTTTCACATAAAGCGTTAATTTGCTTAATAGTGGCGGCCACGTATCGAAAGAAGCATTGTAGGAAGGCCTCCCACAAGATGGACCGACGACCTGACGAGGGTCACGGAAATCCGATGGATGCGAGAAGCATAGAACCGGTCGTTGAGGCGACGCTTTGGGGAGGCCTATGTCCAGCAGTTGACGTCTTTCGGCTGAAATTATGATGATAATGACAGCTTATTAGACGCGGATAAGCAGTCGTTTCACGAGTGACGAGTTCACATAACTTTATGTGAACATGCCTTTACAAGGGTGCGCAGAATGTTTGTGAATACGCCTTTATAAGGGAGCGCTTAACGTTTGTGAATACAGCGTTATAAGGGCGCGTTTGCTGTTGACAGTTTTAAGGGTACGCTTCGAAAGTGGATTGTCAATGTCGCGTCTCTTTATTTATTATTTACTTTATCGTAAGTATAAAGTACATATAACATGATACTTAAGAAAGTGAAAATCATCACTACATAGTATAAAACAAAGTCGCTTCCTGCTGTCTATCTGTCTCTCCTTATATATCCTTAATACATCTACACTAATATAATAAAGAGGTAGTTTGTTTTTTTGTTTGTATGAGGTAATCTGTACAAATACTGGTCCGATTGCTAAAATTTTTTCACCAATAGAAAGCTGCTGTATTCCTGAGTGACGTAGGCTATATTTTATGTACGCGGGCGAAGCTGTAGGCTAAAGCTAGTGCATAATATAGTAGAGAAATACTGATAATTTTGCGCCGGTGTGAAACCGGGGCGGGTCGCTAGTTTATAAGTAAAACACATACAATGAAAGGCTTTATCGCATTCCGCGGTCTCTTCCAGGCACCTTGGAATGTATCAGAACATGATATGAGGCAGTCATTAGTTTGACAATAAGCACCAAAATGTATTACAACATGTTATTACTAGGATATATAGCTAAATTTTTTTTATGTACCATAAACTTGTGCTTGACTGAAATCCCACCTGATGGTAAGCAGTGATGCAATCGTTGATAGTGAGGCGCACTAGTTTATTAAGAGTCACTCTAGTCTTGAAGATACCCAATTTATAATCGGACGGAAAGACCGCAGCAGGCAAATTGTTCCAATCCTTCGATGTACGCGGTATAAACGACGAGGCAAAGCGCTTTGTCCGGACTGTACAGGTTTCGACAACGTAAGGATGGATACTCGCCGTACGACGGTTTGCCCGATAGTAAAAGGTACAAAAAAGTTACATCTACATTTAATATAATAAAGAGGTAAAGTTTGTTTTTTTTTGTTTGTATGAGGTAATCTGTGGAAGTACTGGTCCGATTGCTAAAATTTTCTCAGCAATAGAAAGCTGCTGTATTCCTGAGTGACATAGGCTATATTTTATGTACGTGGGCGAAGCTACGGGCTAAAGCTAGTACGCTATATAAAAGATACACACAAGAAAGGTAGGTTTTAACGTCGGTCACGTGCTATCTTTTCATAAGTTATGTCGATTACAGTCGTCTTTAAAGAGTTGGAAAGATTCAAAGAATTCGCTCATTTCTTTCAAGTTTAAATCGTGACGGACATAATATTTCAATATTATAAACGTTCTTTACTGGTAATTCTTATTTTTCGCACTGTTCAATCTTTTCAAGCAGGCCAAGTGTAAGTCAGACTCGCATACGAAGGGTTCCGTACTGACTTTAGCAAAAAATGTTTCTTGAATGGGAGCCCCACTTAAATATTAACCCCGACCGATTTAAAATTGTACTCTAGTAGTATAATTATAGAAGCAACAGGACCAGAGCAATAACATTTTATATTTTTAATATTATTTACATTAATTTATTAATATTATTTATACTAAAAAATAAAAATAATTGCGGTCCCCTATAGGTTATTATTTATTTTACTGTTGGTCCTACTTTCTGGCTTTTGACTATCTTACAGGTACAAATGTCAAAGAAAGAAAGGCTTTACATACTTTCCGAGGCATAGATTTGCCTGATTAGTCTGATTTTTAATCTTCTCGTCCGATTATGTTTAGATACTTTCAAGACTAGACCAAATAGGCTCATAATAAACTAGTACGTTTCTCCATCAATGATTGCATCACTACTTACCATCAGGCGGGATCGCAGTCTGGTTTATCACTACAGAGTATAAAACAAAGTCGCTTCCCGCTGACTATTTGTCTGTACCTATGTATGTTTAGATTGTTAAAACTACGCAACAGATTTTGATGCGGTTTTTGAAATGGATAGATTGATTCAAGAGGAAGGTTTATTATGTATAATACATGCACAATATTTCATGAATCCCCGACCGATCCTATGAGACCGCGCTGTTATTGTTTTACTATTGTGTCTCGTTTTGAGGGTATGTGATAGGTTAAATAGTAACTACACTGTTCATATGCACCCATGCGAAACCGGGACGGGTTGTTAGTATTATTTAAATAAGGAGGCCAGAATAGAAAACCACAGCGACTCAAGTCAAGACCGTAATACGCTTTAAAATTCCATCAATAAATTCCCATAATATTATAACAAAGTCCTTATTTACTTATTTTTCGAAGGCTACAGTCTGACCCGGTCTGCCCGCGTCTGACCCCGTTTCAATGCACTGTAATCTTATCAGTGGACGGGATGCTGCGGTCTTTGATTAAAAACAATCTCGCGGTTGTTTCATCGGTCTCCTTTACAGTTTTAATACGCCTGAATGAAAGATTTTCTTTTTGTCTTAGAAAAATCAAAGCGCAAATATTATTATGTAACATTGCTTTGATTTTTCATCCGCGATGTAAACGGTATTTTGTTTTTGGAGTGGAATTTGAGGTTAATTGATTTTCTTTTATGAAAATTGGTGAAGCAGTTGAAGGATTGGTTGCCGCGCTGCGTGTCGTGGGTTTGAAATCCATATAATATGAATTGGTGTATGTGGCCAAATCTCCAATAACTCTACGTTGGGTATGATTTTGTGGACTAGATTCCGAGGATGCGATGGAGAACCAAGGTTACCGACAAACACGAAGAATCGCTAAACTTAAGTAGCAATCGATAGGGTATATTGTTCGCAGAACAGATGAGGTGGGGCCCGAAAGGTGTTGGAGTGGCCACCGCGGTCCACACGGTGGACCGACGACTTAATGATGATTAATAAAAAGTTACGTTATTCTATTTTTGCAAATAATTACAGGTATAATATATCCAATAGTGGACGGCTTTCGGCTGAAATAATGATGATATTGATGATAATCATAAAATTATTAAAACTATTAAATCAGTTCGCACCAATGTTACTTAACGTGGCTTTTGTGGTCCGTAGACCACAGCTTGAGTACCATACCAACGATATAGGTCACTTTCCACATTTGTGTCCAATCCGTATCCCAGTCAAAAAGATCAATACCCTCTTACCAAAAGGACGCAGAAACTGCCTCTCGCCATAAATCTCGAGTGCTATAATAAAGCAGAGAATAGTCCCTCCCTCAGAGTAACCCTTCCAATCCATCGGGCGTCACTCACAATATCTTACCCTCTAATTTCTTACATAAAGCGGCCTTTTGGGATCGATTCGCTGTGAAATCGGTACCTTATTCGTTGTTGCTTTTTTGGTAAATCCTCTGATAATTTTATAGGAAACTAAGTTTTGCCAGTGGCTTCGTCTGTTTTAATGTTGGTTATTGCGGACGCGAAGTCAAAGTGAAAGACAGATAAAAAGAAACTTAAGTTCTTCCTTGGAGTTCAAGCTAGCTCCGTACCAAATTTTATCAACATCGGTTCAGTAGTTTAACCATGAAAGCGTTACAGTTAGACAGAATTACTTTCACATAATATTATAATAGTGTGGATATAGATTTTGAATGCTCCCGTCCTGGGTAACCTGTGAAATATAATTTTTTGAAAGGTTTTTTACAATTTGCTATTCAATACCGGATAATATGATACTCAAAAGAAATTATGTAAATTTCCGGTGACGACATGTATGTATTTACAACTACATATACCATTATCATAATTCTCTAACTTTTTATTAAAATGACAGCTTTCAAAAATTCCGCAGGCATAGAAATATATAAGATGCAATAATCGAATGGCAGATCGATACTTTCGTATCGATCTGCCATTCGATTATTGCATCTTATTTTGTTAAGTTAAGTTAAGTTGATACGAAAGCACAAAAAGTTTCCTACTTTCCAACAATACATTAAAATAATAGAAAGGATGACCTCATATCGTAACAAAGATAATAAAAATAAAAACCATTCGCACAATTAAAACAAAAACAAAACAAAACCGCTCTTCAAAAACATCCTCAAGAAAAGTTCAAGAGCGAATTGTTTTAAATATTGGGTAGATAACATCACCGCCCTTGAGGCGAGGTCACACGGGGACGCGGTGACCTTGACCTAATTAATGACCTTCGATCTGAGGGTCGCGTTCAGATGGCGTTGATTAGGCACGAAAGGTGTGGTGGTAGGTAGGTATGTCACCCTTGTGTGTTAGGGGAGTCGGGGTGAAAAGTTTGATTAGTATGTCATGCTCAGGGCTGTGTTTTGTAATGCGGGTAGGTAGAGTTGAAGGGTGGTGTGCTTTTTGAGAAACTTTTAATTTGGTGTATTTGTTTCTATTTTCATATCGCTTTATTGACATACAGGGTAAAATCAGAATATGATGCGTTATTGGTTGTGTCGAGGGCACGGTTGGATTAGGTTAGTTAAGCGATTGGCTGCTGCGGTGCGTGTTGCAAGTTCGATTCCCATTCGGAAAACATATTTGTAGGGTCTACAGATAGGTATTCTGGGTCTGGGTGTCTTGTGTATGAGAGTTTACATGTTTGTGAAGGCATCCACAACACGGAAATAATTTCATGTGTTGGGGCATGTTTTTTTATAAAAAAAGCTTAATTTGTTGAAAGTTAGAAGAGCTAAAATAATAAAATAAAAAGCTACTGTTTCCGTAGCGTATTCTACAGGAATTCGCTATTTTTCCGAAATTAAAAGCAGCCAATGTCACTCTGTAACTTGACAATGACACTTGTAATTGCTTTTATTTAGACTATATAGTTAAAAGTAAAATTGCAAAATTCTTGACGACCTCCTTTGAAGAAAAAATCAAATCCACACTAGAACAAAAAAAAATCTTGTTTTACACTTTCCCACCGCCATCAACATACAAACACACTACATTAGGCATGCCAGCCTGTCTGGCGGATCCATAACATGCAATGGTCGTGTAAACAAGCGCTTGTTCGCAATAAACGGCGCGTAGTCACGCATACGAGACGCTGGCGTGGGGGGGACTGAAGACTCACTCAGAGTTTCAAGGTCAAGGTCGGGAGGGTAACGGTTTGTTGTGGTTAGTTGAGGGTTGAGTGCATCTGGTTGATGGAGAGGGATGTGATTAGCTGAAAGCTTTAATGTAGTTTTTTAGGGTTCCGTAGCCAAATGGCACAAACGGAAAAACGGAACCCTTATAGTTTCGCCATGTCTGTCCGTCTGTCCGTCCGTCCTCGCTTTATCTCTGCGACCGTTAGCACTAGAAAGCCGAAATTTGGTACCAATATGTTATCAATCACGCCGACAAGGTAGTAAAATAAAATTTGGAAAAATATGTTTAATTATGCAATGTGACGGACGGGAAACTACGGAACCCTACACTGAGCGTGGCCCGACACGCTCATGGCCGGTTTTTTTTGTTGTAACGTAGCGAGCAACGTTGATTCTTTGTGCTCAGTTGTTACTTTAGTAGCGAGTTCCTTTGGAGGAACTACTATTACTGATTTTTTTTGTTTAGATAGTTCTTTCAAAGAGACTAAAGGAAATACTGATCCTTTTCCATGACAGTAGTTCTTTTAAAAGGACTAAGAAACTACTTACCAATTTCCGTGTACAAAAGAGATTCTTACGATCCATCATCTCGTAGATATCGCTGTCAGCGATAAGACCGCCATTGTAACCATAGATTATAGAAGTTTTTTTATAAACTGTTATACTCTTTTGGTGTACAGTAAAGTTTATTCTATTTTATGCAAACAGCTTTAATCCTTTTGAAGGAACTATTGTGCTAGATTTTTTTAGATGATTTTGATATTTTAGGATTCTAAGTTTTTTAATTATATAAACTAACGCTTGGCTGCGATCCCACCTGATGGTAAGCGGTGATGCAATCTTTGATGATGCAGTGCTTTATTTTAATAAGAGCCAATAACTTATTCAGTCTCAGTCTATTCAGTATGTGCTTTTATCTCAAAAACTCAAAAGATTACAAGAAAAATACTAATAAGTAACTTGAGTGAAGTAGGGATAAAGAACGATAAAACTTTTTCTTAAAGTTAAACGAAAATTTTCATAAAAACTTTTCTTAAAATCTTAACCCTAAGAACGGTCGGAGTAAACACACATGGTCCCAATCGTAAATTACCCTCCAAGAGTAATAAGTGTCTTGGGAACGAATGAGAAGGACCGAATGAACGAAATGGAACGAACTGAAAGTTATTACGCTATTTACTGTTACGGAGGCAAATAAATGATTGTGGTATAATGAGCCAATTTCCGTTTGACACCGACTAAGAGGTCTAGTGGTAGCCTAGTGGTCACAAACCCGATTTTCGAGTCGAAAGTCACTGGTTTGAAGCCAATGATTGACGAGGCCAGTTAGGGCCAAAGCCTGCTCGTTTAAATGAGTTACCGTCCTGGAATTCAAAGGGTGATTGAAGATACATGAGTAGATTTATATTGTACACTGGATCCTACTCTCGAATCTGATATCTCTCTGTCACTCGAAGGTTTTCTGAGAGAAAATTCGTTGTTGAGTTAAGCTCGCCTTTGTACATGCACTGTCAATTATAATTGTATTTTTTAATTAGTTTTGTGTACCTTCTACCTCGGTCAGAGATTAAGCATTGCTATACAACGTGGCAATGCTGCCAGTCTTTTGGGCACACTTCCGATCGACAGCGATGCGGAGGAATTTTTTGACGCCATATTTAGTTTAGAGTAAGAGTTAGTGTATATGTAGTTTTAATTAGTTAAGTGTTTTTATTTTTCATGTTATTTCTTCCACATTAAATAAAAGTGCTGCTTTGTGTTCAATAAAGAATTAAGAATTCAAAGTCTGATGATATTCCTGGCCCAGAAAGTAAGTCATAAGTCATTTATTTAATAACAAATATAACATTGACCATCATTCATCATTGATTATCTTTGATTGATTGATTTATTAGGAGTAATTTGATGACTTCTTCCCGCAAAAAAAACTTTCCGTGGTCCCAGAACCATAAGAGTAACTGTAGGATACAGGGATTTTTCATTAAAAATCTAAAATGCCCACTATCTCTCCCGCTTTAGGCGAGATCAAGAACCCGTGTAAAATCGTTGCATAATTTTTCACGTCAAAGAAAAACCCGAGTTTACACGTGTCTTTGTAATATCATACCTACTTCCACCAATCTCTATTTTTGTACCCCGTTAATGGCAATATGTACGACTCGAGTGAAATGGGAATCATAAAAAAAAATCTGTAGAAATATAGATAGGCGATAAGTGGTTATGCGAAGGATTTTTTCTATTTCTGGAGCTATTTGTGAACAATTTCTTTGGAAATGCGTTTTCGTGGAGATGTCACATTGTTGCGTGAATATACTCTAATACTACTGCGAATATATTATATTCGCAGTAGTATTGGAGTATTTTAACAATATTCTACTCTGTTCTAATTTTTAGAAGTGGGCAATCATGTTTTAAAATTCCCCATAGCCCTAGTGGGCATAGGCTCTACCGGACTCCTACGCGGCTACGGTTCTGCTGATACTTCATGAGGCGTGCGTGGAACACACGACGACAAGGTTCTTACAGAACGAGCGAGCTACCCATTTCTCGTCGTCTGCAAGCCCACGCTCACTGTGGGATCGTCCGAGCAATACAGGAGTAAAGTTATTTTCTGGAAGTACCTCTTAATTATACTTTTACTACTATACCTACACTTTACCTCTAACTCGCCTGATGATAAGCGATAAATAAATAAATAAATCAATCGTTTATTTGCGTAAATAAGGTACAGAAAGTTGTTACATAAAAATAATTGATCTCTTATTCTGCCTTTCATTTCGACGTGCAAATATAAAACAGGAATCGATAGGCCGACGACGGAGCACGCTTGCCTAGAAGTAACCTATTCGCTCTTGACTTAAAAATAAAAAAAGTGTTATATCTGTAGGTATTCTAACAGAAAACAATAATATTATAAAAAAGACAAGCAATAGAAATGAACTTCGAAAATGAACATTAAAATCTTGTAATAAAAATGTTAACAGTAAAGTTACAAGCTTTAACAGTAAAATTAATTACTGTTTTTAGGCGCTTTGACCGTCAGGGGGTAACTTTAGCCAAATGAGGGGGGTAATTACTGCCGCAATTTGGGTAATTACCCCTGAAGTTAAACGGCAGAGGTCAATTAAGCTTCAATTTGACAGCAACTTCATTTTACAGAATTACCCAGTAGGTAATCTCGACTTCTTGATTATTCCGAGGATTAATATATTTGTTAATGATTGTTTAATGATTATTTTGGGAACAAAGGAATCTCAATTGGTATTTAAATTGAATGGTACAAGTAATTTTCAGGTGTGTATGGATTAATTAATTATTAATTGGTGTACACACAAATAATTACTTAAACGAGGGTTATGCTCATAGTTTCCTTGCGTGATCCAAAATTGAGAAAGCGCCAGAGTTTACCAAGGATACAAAATCCTGACTCCGAATAGTGTGAAGACCCGACCTCAAGTAATGGTAACAAAAGAGGACCAAAAAGAGAAGATGTGATTAGTAATCAAATAAAGAAAGATATATTTTGTTATTTGGCATACAATGTACAAATTGTACAAAATACATTTACCTAGAACCTTAAAATTAAAAAGAACACTGAATCACGTTCTGGATTCTTAGGTTTTCATTGTAAATTGATTTTCATTTTGTTCATAGGTTCTCTAGGGATTTTGAAAGTCACGCTTTGGACTATTATAATTGAAGTAAGGTTTCGAAATTTTTATCAATTTTGAAGCAATCAACTCTCCGGCAAAGTTCAAATTCCATTGTAATCTTCCCTTTTTCGGGTCTCACCCTTTTAACAACAAAATTCCTGAAAAACAATGACAAATAGCTAAAATTCTGAAAAAAAATTGAAATACATGGAATTCTAAATGATATTGAACCCTCTCCCAGGCTGTAAACAAATGCGAGTCGTAAACCCGGACCACAGTGCATGGACACGGTTGTGTGGTCTCTACTGGATCTATTGTCAAAGTTTTTTTCATTTTCTTTTCCTTCCTTCATACAAACCAGGCATGGCAGAGAGTACCTCTCACCATTTACTTCTTGAAAACGGCTAGGGATTGTGTTATCACTGTGATGATGGAAATTTATGCTCAGCGCAATTGGCCTAGTCACGATACTTGTATATTGGCAATGGTGTTTATGTATTCGAACGAGTCTAACAGATAACTGACGTATGTTAGTCGTAATTGAATTTATTAACTTAAAAACACGTTACTTTTGTTTTAGCATAATTTATGTAATGCCCGATTTTACGACTTTGTGTAGAAATTAATTTTTACGCTAACGTGATACGCGACCTAAGTTTAAAAATGTAGGTAAGCGTTCTTTTGTCATTAGGTTTTTTTTTGTCCAAATTCTTAAATGCATGTACTATAATCTCATACTTTTCACAAATTCGTTTACTATCCCAGCACCATTCATGAGTTGAATTTTGAAACATGTTTTGTTTCGAATCGTGAAGTTACTACATGATTATATGTGGGATTTTCATCACTACCGGGCCAGTGGCGTCGTTCCGTGCTCTGTGGTTCGGACCAAGGTCGTTCCTCCACCGGACGACGTAGTTTCACGTCCCGTTAGCTGTCACTCACTCCTACCATCCCGTATTATTTGTTTTTTTCTCAATTACTAGAACTATTTATATCATTCATTCTTTTCACAAATTGCTTTATAGCACCATTTATTAGTTGAATCGTTGCAACATTTTTTTGTTTCGAATTGTAAAGTTACTACTAGATTATTGGCTGGATTTTCCTCATTGCCGGACAGCCGGGCCAATGGCAGCGTTCCGTGCTCAGTGGCTCGGAGCAAGGTCGTCCGTTTGCCAGACGACGTAGTTTCACGTCCCGTTAGCTGTCACTCACTCCTACCATCCCCTAGTAATTTTGGTTTTATCTCAATTACTAGAATTATTTATATCATTAATTCTTTCAAACTTCATTCTATGTACTTTAACACCATTTATTAGTTGAATTATTGCAAAAAAAAATCACGTCGTAAACTTATAGGTTTGATTTTCGTCACTGCCGGGCAAGTAGCAGCGTTCCTTGCTCTGTGGCTCGGACCAAGGTCGTCCGTTCGCCGGACGACGTAGTTTCACGTCCCGTTAGCTGTCAGTCACTCCTGCCATCCCGTAGTGATCCCGTATTATTTGTTTTTCTCTCAATTGCTAGAACTATTTATATCATTCATTCTTTTGTTCTTCATTCTACTTTGACACTATTCATTAGTTGAATCATAGAATCATTTTTAGTTTCGAATCGTAAAGCTACTAACATGATTAAGTATAGGTCGAAATTTCGTCCAGTGGTCAGGCCAGTGGCGTCGTTCCGTGCTCTGTGGCTCGGAGCAAGGTCGTCCGTTCGCCGGACGACGTAGTTTCACGTTCCGTTAGCTGTCACTCACTCCTGCCATCCCGTAGTAATCCCTATTTGTTTTTGTCTCAGCTACAACCATTTATATCAAACAATATTTTCACAAATTTGTTCACTATTCGAATCTTATACCATTAATTCGTTAAATCAATGTAACATTTTTTTTTCGCACCGTAAACTTACTGAATACGAGTACATTATACTATCACTGCCAGATGTGTGTCTTTCCGTGCTCTGTGGTTCGGACCAAGGTCGTGCGTTCGCCGGACGACGTAGTTTCACGTCCCGTTAGCTGTCACACACTCCTGACATGTCGTAGAGATCCCGTATTATTTGTTTTTCTCTGATAGATCGACTTTTTCATGTCGGACTGTCTTGAGGAAAGCACTGGAGGATACTTTTGTGTTAGCCTTTTGTTTACATACTTAGGAGTATAATAATATGAACTTTTTATAATAACTATTATTGTTAATTATATAAAAAAAATGATTTTATATGTACTACATTGTTAAAAGAAAACAAATTAAATATAAATGGCAGATTTATTTATTTATTTGAACTATTTAATGACTTAGGCATTCCCTACCAGTCAACAAGGGTGGTGAAGAGTAAACATGGCAGATACCTACTCTTAATTTCTATTCAATGTAATGTGAGGCTAGATTCATAAAATGTTTAGATATCATTAGTTGTTTCTGAGATTTGAAATATTTTTACGATTCGACTTTATATGCAAAGTTTTTCTTTTCAACAAACAAACACATTCATACATGGTCCATAAATGTAAATCTTGCAATTGAAAAATAAATATTTATAACAAAAAAAAAACATTCGTCGGAAAACATCCTACCTTCTTTATTGAAACTTTTCTTTTGAATAAATTCTAATAAAAAAAGTCTTACAATCAGAAATGTTAGGCCGCATTCTCACTATGTTGTAACGGTTAATTTATCGCTGGACGACTATCGTCTCTAGCTTTTTCCATTATAACGACTGTTTGTGGTCTTTCTTAAAAGAGACTGTGACCCCTGAGTTTGTTTCGGTGTTTCTTCTCAGGGTAGTCAGCTAGGAAACACCGGCCTCATCCAGTAACAAAAAAAAAGTAAAAAAAAAAATATTGACGTGTAAAAGAGTTTGTGAAAACCTATTTGTAAAATAAATATCATTTATCACTTATGGTTTAGGAACTATCGTATCGTATTGGTTCGCGACGTCATTTTATCGTTTCACGGCAGTCTCTATGTCGTTTGCACATCAGTAGCAAGCTACAATATATCCTCTACGTTCTCTTGCAGATTAATTATAGTGCGTTTATACTTCTGACTACAATAGACGAAGGTGAAATTTAAAAATGTCTCTAGCTCGACACTTGATTTGCAGTCACGTTTTAGTCAAAACCATTTTTTTTATCGTTTTGAGACTGTCCTGCTAGCCGTTCTCTCTATCATTACAGACTGTTCTCACTTTAGCGTACAGACAACAGCTTATCATATATGTGAACACTTCCTTTTAAATATAATTATAAGGCTCAACACTTCTGGCTAAGCGGGTGAAAACCGTTTCATGAGTTCTAAGCCTAAAACTACACGATAATCTGTCGTCACAACAACATGAAAACGCGGCCTAACACAGCCAATGGTTTGTTTATGACCTTGAGCTTCAAGTAAAGGCCACCATTTGACCTTATCCATCTGATAGCCGCGCTTTCATGGTCAGTTCGGGGCAGGGCACACGAAGGGTTAAAACTTAAACTTTTACTGTACTTATTGTGTTCGCGTGTTTGCTGAGCCGATTAGTAGCCGGCAGTTTGTAGTTCAAACTAATTAACTGTGGGTACTTTAGTTTAGGAAAAGGTTTAAAGACACGCTAGCTTGGAAATGGTACGGTTGGTGCAGTGGTTGAGGAATTGGTTGTAGCGCTTTTTTTTAAAGGTTCATCAAAATGACTTCTCCCGCTCTTGGGCGAAGCGGCGGAGGGCTTGTCAGACTTTTACTGACTAAGCCCCACCGCGTTCCTCCGTTCCAGGGTCCAGGATTTTCCAAAAAAAGTCCGTGGCCCTAGAACTTGGACAACTGAAGGACACAGGTATGGTTTTAGTCAGTAGAAAACACGTTCTCCCGACCCACCTTAGAGCAAGAGAAGTCATTTTAAGATTTCCCATGTCTTGTAAACAATTATGTGACAACATCACAATAATTTGTAAGCTCTTGCTACAAAAAATCAAAACTTAAAAATGTTAAAAGAGATCTACCCCGATGCTAAATAAACTGAAGTGCTTACATGCATAAAATCACACTAAAGATCTTTGAAAGAGCTTCGTAAAGAGCTGAATTGCCTCTTTAAATATTACAACGGGCTTAAATGGGTTTAAAAAGATACTTAAATATGTCTGCGTTTATCAAGACAAGGGACTGACAATTTACTGTTGAAAAAGAGTTTTTACTTTTAATTTATGGAGTGTAGTCGGTGGATTTAAAGATTTATTGTATAACTTATATCTGCTAGCGACTTCATCTGTGTGAAAGTAAAAGGTTTTCTCAAGGGAATATACTCCCAGGCTAAAAATTATCCCATGTTATTTTAACACATGTTCAAGTCAAAGTCAAAATCTTTTTATTTCACATAGGCCTACATGGGCATTTATAAAACGTTAGAAGCTAGTGCAGGTGCTAGGTGCTAGGTCTACACACATACCAAGTTTTAGCAAACACACAGACACACACATACAAAAACTTTGGTCTTTATAATATTAAGTGTTTTTGTATCATTGACATCTCCCTGGCTTTTCCTCAACTGGTTTGGGATCGGCTTTCAGTCTAATCGGATGCGGGTGGACACCCGTTTTTTATGGCTATCGGACCGTTGGATAGACTACTGGCCGGACTATCTGGCATTTAATTACGTGTAATGACGGGGAGATCTAAGAATGTCAACCGTGACCAATACTTTACGTGCGTTACATGGAAACTAAATTGATCCTACCCTCGATTGTGATCTCTTTCTGTCACTCAAAGGTTTGCTGGCCGAAAACTCATTGCTGAGTTAAGCTCGCCTTTGTTCATGAACTATCTGTTTCCCCATGTTATGTTTTTGTGTACAATAAAGAATTAAGAAGAAAAATTCTTCAGCAAACAAGTAAAATCTATCTGGCAACTTTTTGTTTCCACTGTCAAGTTTCAATTCCGATCTAAGCGATCGCGACCTGCGACTGCGACCGAGTCGCGTGACCCACTGCTTAGTATGGATTTGTATTGAGTACTAAACAAACCAGAGCAGTGGTGGCCCAGTGGTAACGGCCCCGACTTACGAGTTGTAGGTCGCAGGTTCAAACCCAGCCAGGCGCATTCCTCTGTGTAATTTATTTCATCACCACAGCTCACAAAACGATGAAGGAAAACATCGTGAGGAAACCGGCATATCCTAGAACCAAAAATTCGAAGACGTGTGTAATCCACCAATCCGCACTAGGCCCGCGTGGTGGATTACAGCCCATTCCCTCTCCTAGAGAGGAGGCCTGAGGCCCAACAGTGGGAACATTACAAGGCCGATAATGCTAATGCTAAACAAACTAGGGGACCGCGTCGCGCGACTGGTGCCTAAGCAGTCGGTCTCGGGTAGCAGTCACTATGAACCGAATGCTACCTTCATAAGCTAGTACAAAGTTCACTTATCTTTTAATTCCGAGTGAACTGCATTAATTATATTGGCAGTGTTCCAGCGGGTCCTGTGAGGAGGGAACTAACGTTCCTCAGAGGAACTCAGCTACGTTTTATTGCGCCTCCGACCCTCCGTAACGTTTACAATGGAGTACAACCTGGATATACTTTGTAGTTTAATGGTGGTAGACACTGCTATTATTTTGCTTTGTTATGCTTTTGCACTAAGCTTGTGTACCCAATTAAAAATATTAAGTGTTTCAAGGGGATCGTCTTTTATGATTTCTCCAGCTCTTAGGTGGAGTGGGAGGGCGTGTCAGCCTTTCACTGACTAAAACCACACATCTAAGTTCCTTCTGTTGCCCTTTCCAGGACCACGAGGTTCTTTTTCAGAAATTTTCAATTACTCTAGTTATAGGTAACGGACTGTTTGGGCATTCACGGTCTTGGTCCGGATGGTACCGAATACCGAACGGCCGGACGACGAGCTATCCATTGCTCACCATCCGCAAGCTCAAGCGTATAGTGGTTGAAAACTGGGGTCGAAATCCCGAAGGCTGGGGCGTAAAATCTGTTTGAGGCGCGCGAGAAACATTACGTGAAAGAAAAAAAGAAAAACTCGTTATTTGCAAGAAACAGTGGCAAATTTACATACATTTAAAAAAACAGCAAGATACATGCGCCATGTCCGTGCAAAACGGCCGAACGCTCAACATAATGCTGTAGGCACACGTATAGAGCGACTAGTCCACAGCGCTGGTTTTCAGCGTGGGCCAGTGACGTGCCGTCGGTGATTTGGCCTTGGTCCGAATGGTTCGAGGAAGGATTAGATCTGCAATTCGCAGCCAAAGCGCCACAAACTTCTTTAATAAAGAAATAACACACACACACACAAGGCTCTAAGGGACATCTTTTTTCCCTATCCCCCCAACAAATGAAATGCCTGTCCCCCCCTCTCTCCCCACTTGCATCTGCGACCACATTTCCTCGCACTCGAGGTTCAATGGGTTCCGCAGTAATTGAATTCCTATAACTGATAATCGGGGAGATAATGTACGTGGTCGTTTGTGACTCGTTGTGGCTTAGAGGAGCTTGTGATATTAGAAATATTTAATTTTGAATGAAGAGAAAAATTAGTTTTTAGAAGAAAATAATAGGAAATATGATTGAAAAAGCTACTAAGATTACAATTGTACTAGTACCTGCAACTAAAATACAATTAAACACCAAATAACTTCTCCCTTTCTCTAGGTGGAGCGACTTCAGCTGGCCTTTGCGTTCCAGGACGACTGCCACTCTTTTGATATATTAATTAAAAATAATAATTATATTCTTTCATTGGATCCTACCCTCGCATGCCATGTGATCTTAAATTCGTTGTTGAGTTTATCTCACACTTTGTGTTGTCATAAATAATTGTGGACATTTTTGAGTGTTGTAAGTATTTTATGAACAGTAAATTTCTGAAAATAATAATAATTGTTATTGAAATAAGTAAGTAGATACAAAGAATCAACTTGATAAAGCACGAAAAGTTAACAAACTGTTCGTAAAAATCAATCTTACCAAGTGAAACTGAATAAAATCTCGTAACAAAACGGCCCATTTTTACGATAACTTCACTTTCATACTTGAGCTACTGTCCAGCGCTCTGCAAAGATGACACTCAGCGGGAAATTAAAATCCTTGTTTGAACAAAAGTAGTAATGGTTCGAATTGAAATGAAGTGCTTGGTATAGTTTTATAGTGTTCCTGATAACTGTTTATCTAAGTTTAATTATTTAAGTTTATTCGACGGCATGGTAAGAGCAGTGGTGGCCCAGTAGTAACTGCCCCGACTTACAAGTTGTAGATCGCGGGTTCGAACCCAACCAGGTGCATTACTTTGTGTAATTTTTTTTTCATCACCACTGCTCTCAAAAGGCATGTCCTAGATTCAAAGACATGTGACATCCATCAATCCGCACTGGGCCCGCGTGGTGGATTACAGTCCATTCCCTCTCCTAGAGAAGAGGCCTGAGTCCCAGCAGTGGGAACATTATAAGGCCGATAATGCTAAATCGGCATGGTTAGCACAGTGGTTAAAAAATTGGCTGCAGTGCTGAGTTTCACGGACTCGATTCCCGCACGGAACAGTATTATTTTATACGGCCTACTGATAGTTGTTCCAGGTCTGGGTTTTTTAATGAAACTACTCCTTACGATACAAAATATGTGATCTGTGTGAGAATCGAACCCGCAACCCTCAGGACAGCAGTCAATCGCTCAACCACTGCTCTAAACATACCGTGTAATTCGTCTGGATACCTTGTTACCGTTACCGTTATTACACCAGTTATCCATTACAGTCGACTTTTTACCATGAAAAACATCCCTGAAAAGCCTTTTTCCCCATAAATTCGGCTCCAAACGTCGTAAATCAATCGCGGCGGCGTCGCCATAAATCTCGTGCATGTCGATCGTCAGTCAACACCACTGGGTGTGACAATATGGCGGAGTTATCGACAATTTCACTGGACGCTGACAACTAGGCGGTCTGGGATCCATGTCTGACGCTGTCAGAAACACGTAGCAAGGCTTATAGGTATACAGTGTATAGAATGAGCGATACTTTTAACGAAAGTTGCCTTTTATTTCAAGTGGGGAATCATTATAGTGACTATTCTGCTCTTGGGTTGAGCTGGTCAGGCTTTTACTGACTAAACCCTACCACATTCCTTCGTTCCCTTCGATCTCGGGTCACGAATATATATATATATATTCCGCAACTTTCACACAACGCCATCTAGTCCCAAGCTAAGCAGAGCTTGTGTTATGGGTACTAGACAACTGATAAACATACTTATATATTTCTAAATACATACATATTATAGATAAATTACACCCAGACACGGAACAAATGATCATGCTCATCACACAAACATTACCTGTCTCTTGATAAATACTTACTTTGATTTTATTGCTTGCTTAAATAATATAAACTAATGTTTGACTGCGATACCGCCTGATGGTAAGCAGTGATGCAATCGGTGATGGTGAGGCATACTAGTTTAAATTGACGAAAAAAACTGGCCAAGAGTTCTGTACCGTACACAGCAAAAAACGGCGAAAAAATGACGTACTTATGTTGTATGGGATCCTATTTAGGTTCATGACATATTGCCTGGTGACGGACAGACGAACGGACTGCGGAGTCTTAGTAATAGTCCCGTTTTACCCTTTACCTTAAAAAATAACATGTCTTTTAACGTTTGAATCCCCAACCGGTCCTATGAGACCGCGCTGTTATTGTTTTACTATTGTGTCTCGTTTCGCGGGTATCTGAGTAATTAAAACCTATTTGCAAAATAAATATCATTAGAATGAAAAACAAAAGATGGCTACTGCAGTGGCTAGAGTTAAGTCCTTTAAATGACTGTCTACTTAAATAGTTTTACTTGAAACACTTCGGCGCTGAGTTTCCTTTCAATGTTGAGCTTTGGAAAGCTTAATGAGTAATTGTGTCTGTTCCATGTTTGTTTTGCTGATTTAAAATGTAGTTTTTTTGGGATTTTTGTATTGTGTGTGTCGAACAGAGATTTTGATGACTTCCCCCGCTCTAGGACGGAGCAGGTCGTCTTATCCTGACTAAAACCCACTCCTATGTCCGTTCTTTGTCTTGTGTTCCAGGATCGCGGGTTTTCCTTTCAAGAGTGAACCCATGGCACCAGTAGGCTCAAACGGCTCCTTCGAAAATTGTAGCGTCCAGAATTATTACTGGCACCAAGAAGTGAATTGGTTTTGTGGTACTTTCTGGATGCTATATTTCGTCCCAAAGGGGCGGGACCAAGACTCTGCTGTCTATTCACATGTCCATACCAAGACAAACGATTTCCTTTCAATTTTTCAGTTAAAACTGGCGCTACTTTCAAACTTCCCATAATATTCTCGTACTTAAATAGGAAACCAGATAAATTAATAATTAATTAACAGACCATATAAATAACAATGCAGCATCCCATTAAATAGGATCAATTATTCTCTCCGTCGGAAGCTTAGCATTGATTCGAAGCGATGCTAATTCAATTAGCAATTGATTTATCAGTGGCTAGCTGCCCCTGACGGCTTCTAGACGTGGACGTCAGATTATATCTTAGATCTAGGCAGGAATGAAGAGAAATTGCATAGACCTGTGAAATTGGTTCTCCTGTCAAATTATATCGGCTGTTAATCATTCATGTAAAATATTGTTTGAATCCACGCGAGAGGGCATAGCCCTTACACTACCCTGAACGAAGGCAAAGAAGGAACAATGGTCTGGGTTAGTCAGTAAAAGTCTGACACGCTCCCCCGCTACGTCCAAGAGCTGGAGAAGTAATTTTGATGGGTCATCACCGTGAAAAAAAAACCAAATCGCTGATAAGCTATCAATCATTATATAATTATATTCATTGATTGTTTGGTTGGTCGGAGATGCATGGATATGGCTGTCCTTAGGGCTAGGTCCCGTGGTCGCCCCCGCAAGCGCTGGCTGGACGTTGTCAAGTCTGACATGAGAGCCAATGGCCTAACGGGGAAGGATGTTTTCGATCGGGCAAAGTGGAGAAGACTTAGTCGATTAATGCCAGGCACAAGAAGAAGAAGAATTGATTATTTGGTGGGATGTTACGTAATTTATAGTAGAGATACCTAAGTACTGTCTTGCAGTCGTAAGGGAGATATTCTAGGAATAGATTATGTCATACAGTGTGGGATGATTTAATTGAGTACTTAACATGATGCGTCCATAATTTCTCACAGATTGTTATAGTGCTTAATAGGTAATTCTATTAGTAATGGCTTGCTGATTAAATTAGGTTGCTATGTTAGTGGAAGCTAAGTAGTATAATGAGCATAATCAGTCTTATAATGTTCTCACTGCGGGGTCTCTGGCCTTCGCTATACGGTAAGGGGTGGGCCGTACGACAACCACGAGGAACCAGTGTGGGTTTGTGGATGTTAAAAATCTTCAAATGTCAGTAAAACCATTGGCCCTTACGGTTTGACTAACATTTGAAGACTTTTGACCCTCGTAGGGCCGATGACCGCTTAGGCCGCAGGAATTTTTTAAAGAGTTACGATGTTATTTATCCTGGAATGCAAAGGGTAACTCAAAGACACAAGTGCGTACTGAAATGTGACATCATCGCCACTAGGTGGTGTACAATAGTGATAGTGAGCTATTCCCACTCGGTGCCACTCTTCTTCATGATCAAGTTTGGCTAACCAAATTTTGACGCGGTTTTCAGAAATATATATAGCAAAAACTCGTGAAATCCCTTGCCTTTATTAATTCGAAAACCATCATGACGATCCGAATTTTAAATATTGGTTGCCGTAAATTACGAAGGAATATTTTACATCATCATCTGCCTAGCCTTTTCCCAACTATATTGGGGTCGGCTTCCAGTCAAGCCGGATTTAGCTGAATACCAGTATTTTACGAGGAGCGGCTGCCTACCAGACCTCCACAACCCATTATCTGGGGTAACACGGTACTTCATGACAAGACTGGAGTCAGATTTACTGGCTTCTGACTATCCGTAACGACTGCTAAAGATCTCCAAATGACAGCCGGGACCAACGGCTTAACGTGCTTTCCGAGGCACGGAGGAAACTCGTTATGTTAAGATGGTCACCCATCCACAGACCAACCTAGGCAAGCGTTGCTTAACCTTGAAGATCGACCTGTGCGGCTGTTATTATCTAGCCACGAGCTCCTCCTAAGGAATATTTTACAAAGATTTTAATTTAAAAAATACTTGTTTTGCTCACCTAATTCGATTTGACAGCTTTGACGTCACGACATGGCGCAAGTCGATCCTATTCATAATTTGAAACGCATAGTAGGTATAACATTTCGAGGAATTTCTGAAAGGAAATTCGTAGTCTTAGAACGCAAAGTGCAACTGAATTGCGCAGGTGTAATCTTAGTCAGTAAAAGTCTGACACGTCCTCCCAATCCGCCCGCCCTCGGCTAAAAAATAGTGTTACATTCTCTAAAGAAGTTCAAAACTGCGTCTTGACAAACATAGCTACGGCACTAGATGGGACCTCTTTGACAAAACCTTCACTCTTGGGACGGAAATAGATCAACAAAATCCTCATTAAGGTTAAGTAGTACTCCAGCGAATGCTTTTCTTTCACTTGGGAGTCAGCAGAACTCAAGCACTTGTAGGGTTCAGTAGGTAATCCATATCGCGGGTTGGCGGCCTTCCAGCCTCTTCTCGGTCTTGACTCGGTCAACTGATCCTCAAGTGGAATAACCTTGGTTCGCTATGTTGGGAAAATACTGCTAATGTAAATATGTAAGTGTTTTTTTCTGTGAAATAACCTTTTTAGCTTTTTTTTGGTTTATGGTTATGTAATCATTAGGTCTAGTAAAATGTAACGGCAAAAAAAAATTAAATGTTCACAATGTAAATGTAAATGTTTTCAATTTAGCGTGAAATTAGAACCAAAAATTTTACAACTTATGATCCTACTTAAAGCAACAACAACAAAAAATAACACCAACAACGGTAACAAGCAACAAATTATGATTGCATAATCCAGAAATAGCACCAAAAATAAAAAAAAAAATATTTTCATATAAAATGATCAATCAATCCCCTGACTTGTTCCTATTTGGGGTCAGCCCTCCTGTTGCACTTCCGATATTCTAGGTGATCATATAAAATATAAAAAAATCATACAAAATGATATAAAAGTAAATTATTTCTAGATAAATCATTAATATCTAAAAAATTAAGGTCAAAAATTGTACTTCTTACAGACTTTTTAAGTACAGAATCATATTCGACAGAGTCATCAATTAACATAAATACCCCCATAACCCACTCTGTTGCATTTTGGCCGTAGACTAGCATAATTATCACCAATAAATAAGCTCAAACAAGGACCCACAGCATCCGCACTCCCATAATAACAAGAGAAGATTTATTCTCCCCCTCACCGCAATTCTCAGCCAAGCTGCTCCAGGAAAGTTTACAGTAAATATTCATTAAAAACCCGCAGTTTCTACTTAATAGGCTACCAGAATATTTTCTTCTTCATTTCTCGTAAAATTACGTTGTATAAGCTCTCCTTTGAAATTGCCATCAATAGTGAAATATAAATTTATTTATAGCTTTTTCACTGGGTTCCTTTCTTGCAGGAAGTGGGAATTTATTAATTATTTTTTTTATAATTTATGTACACACATATAAACCGTAAACATTGTATGTAGAGGGAATCTCTGAAAATACTGAAAATTCTTTCACCAATTTGTAACAGACTGATAATATAGCCTATAAATTATGTTCTATTGGAACTTCATGCAAGCAAAGTCACTAGCAGAAGCTAGCAAGACTATAACAGTATTATTTCTAAAAGTTTTCTCAGTAGACTTGCGAAAGAAGTAATAAATGAAGACAATAGTAAGTAAAAAACAAGAAATAAATGTGAATTAAAAAATAAATATATAAAACTATGAATTATGGTTTTTATTAAAATTTGTAGATTCAGAAGTCTCTATCACTTGAAGATCGTACACGATCTTAAATCCATTAAATTAAACAAGAAAGAAAGAGCTCTTAATGGATTAAAAAAAAAATAGGTTAACAAAAAAAACTATAGCTAAGTATAGTGTATTGACTGAAATATTGATTGTCTCAAGCGCGCGCCTCAAAGAGATGTCAGCAAAACCTTAGGGGCCATGAGTTCGCTTCTGAAAGGAAAACCCGGACCCTAGAATTCGTTCTAGGGTCCGGGTAAAGAAAGAACAAATGAGTGGGTTTTAGTCAGTAAACGTTTAACATACCCGGTCCACTCCAAAAGCGGGAGAAATCATTCTGACGGTTTCCAATTTAAAAAAAAGAGCCAGTGACTTTTATTTGACTGACACCTGTCAGTTATCTAGTAGTCGACCGGAGCAGTTGTGTAATGAGAATACATGCGTACCGCGGTATCGGTGAATCGTAAAATACTTCAAAACGCAGAACAATATAAGCAAACTTACAATATTACCAATACACAACATCAGTTTACAGATGAATCACGACGCGATCTCATTTCGCTTTCCATTGCACATTATGTGTTGATATTGAAACGTCAGTCAAGTGTGTAAGCGGCAATGGTGTGCGCTGATAGCGACCCGTTGAATGGAGGCGTAGGACAACGGTAAGGGCCGTATCACACTATCGTCTGTTTTTTAAAACCGGAGACTAAAATGACATTTCAACACAAAAGAACTGGCGTCATTCCTATAGTAAATTTGACATTACTTGTGTCAATTTAGTCTCCGGGTTTAAACGACAGACATTAGCGGTTTGCAAGCGGCTGCGGGGCGGAGCGGGTGAGCAGCCAATACGTTGCGTACACGCCGCGGCTTGAGAGCGAAGACATCGCGGTCGCGTGACGAATTCGCAACGTTTTTATGCGGGGCATAAATACGCCTATTTATGAGACGGTACACAATAGTGGCATAACTCAAACGGTAGACTTTCGGTATGCAATCATGCGTTTATTAAACCAATCTGAATATAATTATAACATATTTTATTTAATACGCTTTTCCAATGTAACGCGCCTGACATCTCTATCTGAAACCATTTCTCTCAGAATATTCGAATTGTCTTCCAAACCAGGCAGCATTTTGTCTTAAATAAGGTTTAATCCTTACAAACACAATTGCGTCCACGCTGCTATTCGCGGCGGTCTCGTTGCGCAACCGCTAAAAATCCACTGCGCTTGCGCGGCGTGTTCGTTGCGCACTTGCTCCGTTTTGAAGACGCTCGTAATCCGCTAGTGTGAAAAAGGCCTAAGGAGTACCTAGTCCACAATGTTTCAGACAAAATGTTATGATATTTAGAGTTGCTAAGTTTCCTTAAATGAATGAACTTTTGTTTCTATGTGGGCGGGAAATTGTTTGCCCTTTTGATCTTTATGAAGTTTGGTATTTTTGTCTGGGATAAGGTTTATTCTGTTTTTCTGTTACTCATGGTGTGTATACAAATTACGGTTTTTTTTTTATGGTAGGGGAATCATCAGAATGACTTCTCCCACTCTTGGGCGGAGCCGGAGGGTATGTCAGACTCTTACTGACTAAACCCCTAGCCCGTTCCTTCGTTGCCTTCGATCTGGGGGACACGGTGACAATCTTTCGAATTACACCTGACATCTCCTTGAGGCGCACGTGGAACAGAACGCGCCGTTGACGACTGGGCTCGGTCCAGATTATTACCAGACTGCCGGACGGCGAGTTACCCAGTGCTCGCCGTCCGCGAACCCGCGCCTACGGTGGGACAGTACACAGTGGCAATAGGTTGTCGAGGTTTGGTAGGTAGCCGCTCCTCGTAAATTACTGGTATTCAGCTAAATCCGGCTTGACTGGAAGCCGACCCCAATATAGTTGAAAAAAGGCTAGGCAGATGATATGACAGTGGCACTCTCTTTTGTATATTGTATGGCTATGTTGCAGACGAATTTCTATAAAAATCTTTGTAAGTCTGTACTAACAGCTATATATATTAGATGTAAGTGCAAACAAAATGTACAATATGAACTTCTATTGATTCACTTTATTGTGTGTGTACGTGGTAATACAAACAATAAAATTGAAGCAATATAAGTTTGTAAAAAGGAAAACTTGCTTTGAGTGCAGGTGTGACAAATACTCGTACATTGGTTTTAAAAAGAGTCCGGTAAAATATAACTTAAAATTATAAGTTATAGTGTAGTTAGGTATAGTTTTTTGTTTGTTTTAGTGTAAATATAAACACATCCTGAAAAGTAATTTGTTCAAACTCGACTACTGAACCGATTTCAGCAATTTTTTGTGTGTTTGTTGTGTAAATGCGTAAATACATTTGTAGCACATCGATATATTATAATGGTATTTACCAATACTGATGCATCATCGATCCATAAGATGTGCATTTTTCCAGTTTCATTTTGTACTTAACGTTTGAATCCCCAACCGGTCCTATGAGACCGCGCTGTTATTGTTTTACTATTGTGTCTCGTTTCGCGGGTATCTGAGTAATTAATTTTAGTTTGAAGTAAGTAAATGGTATTAAGCATATTTACAAATAAGGTAGTTGATTAGTATCACATTTAATTCCCAAAAAAACTAAACTCCGAAAAGTTCACAAAAAGATAAACATATTACTTTAAAAATCCGCTTTCCCAACAATTACTAAATGCTAACCGCTCAAAATAATTTAACTACGAAACAGTTAGGAGAATACTTACGAAATAAAAAGAGACCTTTTACAAATTATACCGCTTGACATAAATACAGAGAGGCTCCTTCTAAACAACAGGGCTTTTACGCAGGGACAGATTATGGCTTCTTTTAAATTTCTTGACACTTCTCACGGCATCTCTAGAGGGAATTTGTTTCAATCTTGCTCTGGTTTGATACTTAAATTTATTTGAAGTGGTATATTTTCTACTGTGGTTAGTAAGACAGAAATGGATAGGAGTGTTAATCTGTTTATTTTTATGTTCTGTTTTGCGGTTAGTTCAATAAAACTGTTGTTAGTTTTGAGTTACTTGTGTCAATATTATAAGAAAAGACATTTTGACTTAAACGCATTTAGGTAATCTAAGTGGATTTAATTAAAATTTCAATGCTTAAATTATTATTGCAACTTAGGTAATTTAGGGTGTACATTATTACAGTTACATGTTTATTAATTATAGTTCATGAAGTAGTTTATAAGTATGTTAATGGTATTTAGTAATAAGTCTAATAACATATTTTATTGACGAAAAAAAAAACGAAACTCCGAAAAGTTAACAAAAAGATTAATGTATCTCTTCAAAAATCTGCTTTCCCAACAATTACTAAATGCTAACCTCTTAAAATAATTTAACAACATTAAACGAAACAGTTAGGAGAATACTTACGAAATAAAAAGAGACCTTTTACAAATTATACCGCTTGACATAAATACAGAGCGGCTCCTTCTAAACAACAGGGTTTTTACGCAGGGACAGATTATGGCTTCTTTTAAATTTTCTCGAGACTTCTCACGGCATCTCTAGAGGGAATTTGTTTCAATCTTGCTCTGGTTTGCTACTTAAATTTATTTGAAGTGGTATATTTTAGACTAAGGTTGGTAAGACAGAAATGGATAGGAGTGTTAATCTGTGTATTTTTATGTTCTGTCGCGAGATTAGTTTAAGAAAATTGTATTGTTTTTTATATAACGTAAACTAGTGCTTGATTGCGACTACTGAACCGATTTCAGCTAATTTTTAATGTGTTTGTCTGTACATGCTTGTCTTGCATACATTGGTAGCAAGACAAGACTAATACTAATGCATTATCAATCAATCTTATATATATATTTGTATAAAATTGTAGTTTGTAAAGAATAAGTATGTTAATGGTATTTAGCACATTAAGCAATGGCTACTATCACAATTTATTACCAAAAAAACCTAAACTCCGAAAAATTTACAAAAAGATTAATGTATCACTTCAAAAATCCGCTTTCCTAACAATTACAGCTAACCGCTCAAAATAATTTAACAACACCTAAACGAAACAGTTAGGAGAATACTTACGAAATAAAAAAGAGACCTTTACAAATTATACCGCTTGACATAAATACAGAGAGGCTCCTTCTAAACAACAGGGCTTTTACGCAGGGACAGATTATGGCTTCTTTTAAATTTCTCGAGACTTCTCACGGCATCTCTGTTGGGAATTTGTTTCAATCTTGCTCTGGTTTGGTTTGATACTTAATTTTTTCTAAGTGTTATATTTTCGACTATGGTTAGTAAGACAGAAATGGATAGGAGTGTTAATCTGTTTATTTTTATATTTTGTAGTGAAGTTAGTTCAAGAAAACTGTTGTTTTGCTATGAGTTGTTTTTGGTCGAAATTATAATAAAAGATATTTTGACTTCGTTTAAGTATTTCAATGCTTAAATTATGATTACAACGTAATTTAGAATGTATATTATTACATTTACATATTATACATACTAGCTGTTGCCCGCGACTTCGTCCGCGTTAAGTTCGTAAAACTGCACAAAAGTTACTTATAACTAATCCTATACTTCCGAAAACATCTGATTAATTAATTTTACATAAAACTGTTTAAGTTAAAACTCCAATTAGTACTTTTTTTAGTTGGGAAATCATCTAATGACTTTCGTTCTTCTGTGAAGCGGAAGTGCGTGTCAGATTATATATTACTGGCTAAGACTCACTTCTATATTCCTTCCTTGCCTTACGTTCCAGGGTCTCCCTTTCAGAAGCGAAACCATAGCCCCAGTAGGTTTCTTGTTAAGGTTTTATAATTCAGATGGGTAAACATCAGAATGACTTCTACTGCTGTTAAATGGAGCGGGAGGGCATGTCAGACTTTTACTGACTAAACGCCACCCCCGTTCCTGTGTTGCCTTCAATTTTGGGACACCGAGCTTATCTTTCGGAATACCGATCCACATCCCCAGAGGCCCTGCCACGGGCCCCTACAGTTTGCTGACATCTCCTTGAGGCGCTCGTGGAACGGTTGACGACTTGACTCGGTCCGGGTTATTACCGGACTGCTGGACGGCAAGCTACCCAGAGTTCGCCGTCCGCAAGCTTGCAACTACGGTGGTCGGAAATCGTTCTCGTGATCCTGACGGCGGCGGTGGGCGTGAGGGTCGTTCCCTTTCGCGCTCGCGGTCGGCCGCCTCCTTGGCTAGCATTACTGCTTCGCAGAAGAAGGCAACCGCCATACCTCTACCGTGTGCTCCACCGTGTCCTCCGGGCGGTCCAGACAGTGCGCCCAAGTCTGGCTGGGGCGCCCTTTTCCCCTGAATCCGATGCAGGAGCCTCCCGAACTTACCGTGTCTGGTGAGGACCTACGGCATACGGAACGTGAGAATCTCTTTCCAATCATTCCTCTAAGAGGAAACTTACCGCCGCAATGACGGCGTGCCCAGGTTTCTTGTTTAGGTGGAAAATCATCAGAATGACTTCTCAGAAGGTGAGTCAGACTTTTACTGACTAAACCTTACCTCTTTACTTCTTTGCCTTTGTTCCAGGGTTCCGGGTTTTCCTTTCGGAAGCTCGCCCGTGGCCCTAGAGGCTTCGAACCTGCTGAGCACCTATAGTTTGCTAAAATCTCTTTGAAGCACGCGTGGAACAATACCCACGGTTGACCGTCTGGATTATTACCGGACAGCCAGATGGTAAACTACCCATTGCTCGCCATTCACAAGCCACTCCTACGGTGGCTCTAAATTGGGGTCGGAATCCCAGCGACTGGGGCGTGAGGGGACTACTTGCCACTACTCCTCGCTCTGGATCATGGCCTGTACCAGTGCCCAGCGCGAGAGGTTGCTGTCACCGATCGTCCCCACAAGGACACGGTGGTGCTCCGCCTAAGCGTGGCCCACCAGTACTTTATGCTCTAACGTGTCCTCCGGGCGATCCACCCAATGGTAACACCCGGGTGTTTCTTCCGCACGACGTCAATTGCCTTAAAAACATCAACGAAGTACAGAGCCGCAGAGTTCGCATTCTAAATAGTTGCCTACTCTATGGGTAAAGTCGTTAGTTTAGTTCATATTGCGATAAAATCAAAATTAAAATGATTTGTTCTTCAAAAAACCAAATAACCGCCTTTAGTATTTGCCTCTTTTTTTGTTGGGTAACCACCAAATACCTTCTCCCACTCTAGGTGGACCGAGAGAGAGTATCAGACTTTTACCAACTAAATTCCACAGTGTTCTTTTAGTTGCAATTTACATTCTAGGGTGACTAATTTTGGCACACCACGATTATTACTATTTTAAATTCACTCTTTAAAGAGAGACTACAGAGTCATGACGTCCTCACCTTGCGCTTTACGCAGGTCCTAACCGAACATGAGTGTTTCGGGAGGTAGATGTTTTAGATTCGGCGGGAAGACACGGTGGATCTCAGAGTGGGAGTTCAGATCATGGTATGAGCTGGGAGGAGGAATGGAAAGCAGTCACCTCCTAGAGTGAAGCAACGTGGCTGAAACCGTGCGAAACAGGACATCCTTAGGCCCCTCCCATCGCCATTTGGACACTTCCCAGGTGTCATATGTATAGGGCGTTTACCGATCACCATCATTTTTTTGTGTTTATATGACCTGTTTATTGAGGCAGGAATTTTCTGGTGCGGTATTTGACTGACACCCTAATACACCAAATAAATGTATTTCTTTAGTGAGAATAATAAACGAATTCTTGTTTGCGAGTATTTTCACCTAGCCGACTTCACATGCTGATGATCAAACTCAGTCTGTAAACTTTCGATTTTTACGGGTAGAGCATGCAGAGCAGTAAAAAATACCCACTTTGTTCCTTAAGATGCCCTATACGAACAATTTTCCAGCTATCGAAGCCCGTTAGGGCCGTTCGCTTATGGTATCTCTTTTAGGTGCGCGTGGCACATAACGCAACGTCAGTCGACTAAGACCAGTCTTTATTCAACAGCGAAATGCCAATAGTGCACCGTCCAAAACTCCGCGCTAACGGTAGCATGGAATCGCCCTGCGACTCGTAATGCCAAGGGCATCATCTTTGCGCTTTCTGCTACCTTCTTCGCTTTATTTGCGGAAGGAGGTGATGACTGCTTTCCATACCTTCTTTCTCTATACCAGGACCGGACGTGAGAGGTCGTTACTGCTGATCACCTCCACCCGGAGTCCTGGAACGCAAAGCGAAGAAGGAACATACAAAGGTGTGGGTTTTGGTCAGTGAAAGTCTGACATCCCCTCGTGCTCCTTCGTAGAGTGGAAGAAATCACCTAAAATATAAATAGACTTTAGTTAAAAAAAAAAAATGGATGTTTGTATTTTGAAAGGAAATCGTTTGTCTTAGTGTGGTCATGTTTTTTTTTTTTTTTTTTAGTCGTTATAAACTAGTGCTTGACTGCGATCCCACCTGATGGTAAGCAGTGATGCAATCGTCGATGGTGAGGCTCACTAGTTTATTAAAAGCCTATTCACTCTAGCCTTGAAGACACCCAAATCATAATCGGACGGAAAAACCGCAGCAGGCAGATTGTTCCAGTCCCTCGATGTACGCGGTATGAAGGACGAGGCGAAACGCTTAGTCCGGACCGTAGAGGTTTGGACAACGTAAGGGTGGATACCCGCCGTACGACGGCTTGTCCGATGGTGGAAAGGGGATGGCGGAATCAATTCATGCAATTCCTGCGCACACTCTCCGAAATGCATCCTGTAAAAAACCGAAAGGCTGGCTACCCTGCGCCTGTGCTCAAGGCTTTGTAGATTGGAGTTAGCCAAATCTGGATCCCCAATTAACCTCTTTGCACGCCTTTCCACTGAGTCCAAAGCTGCCAGGTGGCATTTTGCAGCTCCAGCCCATATGTGGCTGCAGTACTCCACACACGATCGGACCTGTGCTTTGTATAACATTAAAAGCTGTCCCGGTGTGAAGTACTGCCGGACCTTTGCCAAAACGCCGAGTTTCCTAGCAGCTATCTTGGCCTTGGACTCAATGAACCGCCCAAAGTTCAGATCGGAGGAAATTTCAACTCCCAAGAGCTGAAGGCGGTCGGTGCATTCCAGGGATACATTCCGGAAAGCAGGAGCCAAGGTGAACGGGCTCCTTTTAGCGGTGAATAGACACGCTTGTGTTTTGGTGGCGTTGAATCCCACCAAATTGGCTTCGCCCCACTTGGAGACTGCCTGAAGTGAGTCATTCGTACGCTCTACCATAGCCTCTCTTTCAGATTGGATTAGCTCCCTACTAGCCTGAGTACTCGGCATGTATCTCTCTACAACTGTGCTATCATCTGCATACCCATAGATACCGGGCAGCAGCAGATCGTTGATATGGAGCAGGAAGAGAGTTGCAGAGAGAACAGACCCCTGAGGAACTCCGGCATTAGTTATCATGGGCTCTGATGAGCATCCGTCGACAACAACTCGGAGGGACCGTTCACTCAGGAAGTCTTTTATCCAGTTAATCAGGCCAGGAGAGATGCCGTACGCTGGAAGCTTACTCAAAAGGCTAGCGTGCCATACCCTATCGAAGGCCTTCGAGACGTCTAAGGAGACTGCAAGTCCTTCCCCATTCTTCTCGAGGGCCTCGCCCCACAAGTGAGTGGCATACACTAGTAGGTCCCCAGTAGACCGATTGCGACGAAACCCGTACTGTCGGTCACTGAGGAGATTGTTACCTTCCAGGTATGCCATGAGGCGCGAGTTCAATACACGCTCCATAATCTTGCAGAGTATGGAGGTTATTGAAATCGGCCGATAGTTGGTAGGATCGGCACGACTGCCCTTTTTGGGCACGGGCTGCACGTTGGCAAGCTTCCAGGACTTCAGCACTATACCAGTCCTATATGAGAGGCGAAACAAGCGTGTCAGAACAGGAGACAACTCGGGCGCACATGCCTTGAGAACAATCGCTGGAATACCATCTGGTCCACTAGCCTTATTCACGTCTAGACGACACAGTGCTCTCAGAACCTCTTTGTTCCTTATACGGACTTCGGGCATCGAGGTGCCACAGTGAGGCAGAGTCGGTGGAGTAGCACTGCCAGTGTCAAGACGAGAATTATGGGCGAAGAGAGATGCAAAGAGACCCGCTTTCTCTCTCGCCGTATGAGCTAGTGTTCCATCTGGCCGAACCAGCGGAGGCAATGTGGGCCGACAGAAGTTCGCTTCGACCGACTTGGCAAGGGACCAGAATGCTCTGCTACCGGACGGTTGCGCAGAGAGCTTCTGGCCAATGTGGGAAATGCGATCGAAGCGAGCCTTCCTTAGTGCCTTTTTGTAGGACTTGGCAGCATGGTTGAAGGCTCTCTTCTTTGAGCTCAGGTCCGGAGCTTTGCGGTCACGAGCATCCACCCAGGAAAGAAACGCCGAGTGCTTTCGCTTTTCAGCTTCAGCACAGCCGGCGTTGAACCATGGGCGGGCTGAGCTACCGACGGGTACGTCACCATGTGGGATGTAATACTCCATAGCTTGACGCACCACATCGGAAATTGCCTCCGCACAGCTCGACGGATTTTCCGAAGAGAAGCAGACCTGCTGCCAAGGATAAGACGCAAAGAAGTGCCGCATCTCATCCCAATCTGCTGACTTGTAACGCCACACTCGCCGTTCACCGCGTGAGTCGCAGTCAGGTGGCGAGAAGGACGTTACAGATTTCACCAGACAGTGATCTGAAGTTCCGAGTGGTGAGGAAACTGTTACGATACATCTGTCTGGATCGGTTGTCAGCAGAAGGTCCAGACAATTGGCAGTATGACCAGCAATATCAGGCACCCTTGTCGCTTGCTTTACCAACTGAGAGAGCCCCATTGAAACTGCAAAGTTTCGCGCTTCTCTCCCAGCGTGGTCAGTCCTCTGGTATGGGAAAAGCCAGTCTTGATGACAGGCGTTAAAGTCCCCCAGAGCGACGAACTGCGCATCAGGGTGCCGATGCAGGGCCGTATCGGCGGCCATACCGAGGTGGTCAAATAACCGAGTTGTCTCCTGATCACCGCTGTGGGATCGGTAGACACAGGCATAGACAATTTTGTCCATACCTGTGTCCACCAACAGCCATAAGGTTGAAAAATCGGGGTCTTCAAGGTGACGGAGACGCTGGCAGCAGATGTCATTGCGGACGTACACACAGACCCCGGCACGCTGTCGGAAGTGATGCTCCAGTGAGTATCCCGGGTAGTTGAGGTACGCCGCATCTGACGGACATCTAATCTGCGTCTCCGTCAAGAAAAGCAAGTGTGGCTTATCGGTTTCAAGGTGGTGGTGGACCGCATTGATATTGGAGTGCATCCCTCGAATATTCGAGAGATGCACTTGGAATGGGAGGACGTGCAACCGCTGTCGACACCTGCTTTTCTTTTTACCTTTTTTCATTGTTGTTTGTGTTTTGTAATGTTTCAAAAATAAAAAAAAGCTTTTTCTAAAACACCTCTTGGGATTCGAACCACCACCGTGTTACGTCCCAGTCTAGTCATTAATCGATCGCGCTGCAATGTTCGATGAAAATTAAGCAAAATAGACGTTCTCATATAAATGTCATAAATGACTGCCCCGCTCTTCGTCCATGATAGCGTGATGATTTTCATTTAAGTAGATAAATTGGCAGCTAAATGGACTAATGTAACATTGTAGTATGTGAATTTCGTGGACGCTTGGATTTTATAACGTGTTTTGATTAGTTTTTACAAAATATTTGGGAAAAATCAAATGGGAATGTTGATTTTCTTTTGAAAAAATGGTAAAAGTATTTTTTTTTCCAAAAACAATAAGATAAAACATTGACAGAAATATAAATTGTAGGTGGGATTCGAACTCGGGGCAACTCGTTCAAAACCGACAAAATGCAATATTGCTCACCCCCCATAGCAAATAGCGTGATAAAATATAGCCTAAATCATTAAGGGTCCTATAAGGATTATGTATGCAAAATTTGAACAGGATCGGTTCAGTGGTTTTTGCGCCAATTAATGCTAACAATGTACAATTTTACTGTTTTATTATATGTATATAGATATTATAGTTCGTAAAGTTTCTTATAAGTATGATAATGGTATTTAGTAATAAGTCTAATAACACACTTTATTACAAAAATAACGGAATTCCGAAAAGATTACAAAAAGATTAATATATTACTTTAAAAATCCGCTTTCCTAACAATTACAGCTAACCGCTCAAAATAATTTAACAACACTTAAACGAAACAGTTAGGAGAATACTTACGAAATCAAAAAGAGACCTTTTACAAATTATACCGCTTGACATAAATACAGAGAGGCTCCTTCTAAACAACAGGGCTTTTACGCAGGGACAGATTATGGCTTCTTTTAAATTTCTCGAGACTTCTCACGGCATCTCTGTTGGGAATTTGTTTCAATCTTGCTCTGGTTTGATACTTAAATTTATTTTTTAACACAGTTGCTCGTAAAGCTGATGTAATTCCACCGGTTTTAAATATGTAAAGCGGGTCATAAAAAACGCGTGTGTTATACCAAAGCAAATAGTTAAGTTATAGTCCATACAAATTCCATAACAGCATTATTTGCCATTTCGTGCGCGGCGATTAGAATTTGAATAGCCTCATCATTTTATCATTTGACATGTTTGTTTTTTTTTCATTTTTGTCATTTCTTGTAATTTTTTGTCACTTTTTGTCACTTTTTGTCACTTTTTGTCACTTTTTGTCACTTTTTGTCACTTTTTGTCACTTTTTGTCATTTTTTGTTACTTTTTGTCTTTTTTTGGCATTTTTTGTAACTTTTTGTTATTTTTTGTCATTTTTGTCACATTTTGTCACTTTTGTCATTTTTTGTGATTATTTGTGGTTTTTAGTAATTTTTTGTGATATATTTGTAATTTTTTGTCACTTTTTCTCATTTTTTGTCACTTTTTCTCATTTTTTGTCACTTTTTGTCTTTTTTTGTCATATTTGTCACTTTTTGTGATTTATTGTCATTTCAGTCATTTTTTGTTACTTTTTGTCATTTTTATCACTTTTTGTCATTTTTTGTGATTTGTTGTGGTTTTTTGTCACTTATTGTCTCTTTTTGTAGATTTTTGTCACTTTTTGTGATTTATTGTCATTTCAGTCATTTTTTGTCACTTTTTGTCATTTTTGTCACTTTTTGTGGATTTTTGTCAACTTTTGTGATTTTTTGTCATTTTTGTCACTTTTTGTGATTTATTGTCATTTCAGTCATTTTTTGTCACTGTTTGTCATTTTTTGTTACTTTGTGACATTTTTGTCACTGTTTGTCATTTGCTGTGATTTTCTGTAATTTTTTGTAATTTTTTGTTACTTTTTGTCATTTTTTGTGATTTTCTGTCATTTTTTGTCAATTTTTGTCATTTTTTGTCACTCTTTGTCATTTCAGTCATTTTCGTCATTTTTTGTAATTTTTGTCATTTTGTCATTTTACCAAACAATATTTGCGTTCGATTTCTTTGGCGCTAAACACTAAGATGTTAAATTTTTTTTTTCTGTTTCCTCGCAAATGTGTTAAAAAACGTCGTACGATATACGTGCGTATTGGTTATAACATGCTCGGCTCAGTTACGCCCTCGCCTTCGGCTCGGGCTGAAATTCCGCCTCGCATGTTATAACCATCATTACGCACTAATATCGTAATGTACTATTTTAACACAGTTGCTCGTAAAGCTGATGTAATTCCACCGGTTTTAGATATGTAAAGCGGGTCATAAAAAACGCGTGTGTTATACCAAAGCAAATAGTTAAGTTATAGTCCATACAAATTCCATAACAGCATTATTTGCCATATCGCCGCGCACGAAGCGGCGATTAGTTCGAAATTTGAATAGCCTCATCATTTTATCATTTTTTGTCATTTCTTGTAACTTTTTGTCACTTTTTGACATTTCTTGTAATTTTTTGTCACTTTTTGGCTTTTTTGGCATTTTTTGTAATTTTTTGTAACTTTTTGTTATTTTTTGTCATTTATTGTCATTTTTTGTCATTTTTTGTGATATTTGTAATTTTTTGTCACTTTTTGTAATTTTTTGTGATATTTGTAATTTTTTGTCATTTTTTGTGATTATTTGTGGTTTTTAGTCATTTTTTGTGACATTTGTAATTTTTTGACACTTTTTCTCATTTTTTGTCACTTTTTGTGATTTTTTGTCAACGTTTGTGATTTTTTGGTCGTTTTTTGTGATTTATTGTCATTTCGGTCATTTTTTGTCACTTTTTGTAATTTTTCGTCACTTTTTGTCATTTTTTGTCACTTTTGTCATTTTTTGTCATGTTTTGTCATTTTTTGTCATGTTTTGTCACTTTTTGTGATTTATTGTCTTTTCAGGCATTTTTTGTCATTTTTTGTTACTTTGTGTCATTTTTGTCATTTTTTGTTACTTTGTGTCATTTTTGTCATTTTTGTGATTTGTTGTGATTTTCTGTCATTTTTTGGCACTTTTTGTAATTTTTGGTTACTTTTTGTCATTTTTTGTCACTTTTGTCATTTTTTGTCATGTTTTGTCATGTTTTCTCATTTTTTGTCATTTTTTGTCATGTTTTGTCACTTTTTGTGATTTATTGTCTTTTCAGTCATTTTTTGTCATTTTTTGTTACTTTGTGTCATTTTTGTCACTTTATGTCATTTTTTGTTACTTTGTGTCATTTTTGTGATTTGTTGTGATTTTCTGTCATTTTTTGTCACTTTTTGTAATTTTTTGTTACTTTTTGTCATTTTTTGTGATTTTCTGTCATTTTTTGTCACTTTTTGTCACTCTTTGTCATTTCAGTCATTTTTAGTCATTTTCGTCATTTTTTGTAATTTTTGTCATTTTACCAAACAATATTTGCGTTCGATTTCTTTGGCGCCAAACACTAAGATGTTAAATGTTTTTTTTTTCTGTTTCCTCGCAAATGTGTTAAAAAACGTCGTACGATATACGTGCGTATTGGTTATAACATGCTCGGCTCAGTTACGCCCTCGCCTTCGGCTCGGGCTGAAATTCCGCCTCGCATGTTATAACCATCATTACGCACTAATATCGTAATGTACTATGAAGTGTTATATTTTCGACTATGGTTAGTAGTCTTCTGTGGTTAGTAATCTGTTTATTTTCATATTCTGTTTTAAGGTCATTTCAAGAAAACTGTTGTTGTTTTTGAGTTGCTTTGGTCAATATTATAAGAAAAGACATTTTAACTTAAATGCATTTAGGTAATCTAAGTGCATTTAAGTAAAATTTCAATGCTTGCAACTTTGGTAATTTAGGGTGTACATTATTGCAGTTACATGTAATACATAATTATAGTTCGTAAAGTAGTTTAAAAAGATGTTAAAGGTATTTAGTAATAAGCCTAATAACAAATTTTATTACAAAAAAAACTAAACTCCGAAAAATTTACAAAAAGATTAATGTATCAAAAATCCGCTTTCCCAACAATTACAGCTCACCGCTCAAAATAATTTAACAACACTTAAACGAAACAGTTAGGAGAATACTTACGAAATAAAAAGAGGCCTTTTACAAATTATACCGCTTGACATAAATACAGAGAGGCTCCTTCTAAACAACAGGGCTTTTACGCAGGGACAGATTATGGCTTCTTTTAAATTTTCTCGAGACTTCTCACGGCATCTCTAGAGGGAATTTGTTTCAATCTTGCTCTGGTTTGATACTTAAATTTATTTGAAGTGGTATACTTTAGACTATGGTTAGTAAGACAGAAATGAATAGGAGTGTTAATCTTTTTATTTTCATATTCTGTTTCAAGGTTAGAGTCGAGTTGTTTTAGTCGATATTCTAAGAAAAGATACGGCAATACAGATATTTTGATTTCATTTGTCCGGGTCTCTTTTCCAGATATTCGTTCCCAAGAACTGCTCGTGACTGATTTTGCGCACCTTTTAGTTGAATTTGAAAAATGAAAGAAAAATATTTGGTTCGGTACACCTAGATACACAGAGTGTAGAAACAACATAATTATAGACACTTAAAATAAAAAAACTAACACTGTGCATCAATCGAGCAAATGACTTATAATTTAATTATCTTAGATATTTGATCACAAAATTCTAAAACACCAGAAAAGGTACGATGAAAATGATAAGGATCTAAGCCGTAACAATCTATTCGAAGCCCCACAAATGTAGGGTATAATTTGCGTTGGCTTTGTCATTCCAATTCTATGAGTGAGGAATGGAGGGATTAAATTAATTGTTTCCGAGACCGTTACAATGGTGTCGATTAGTCAGACATTTCCCATTTCCTTTTCGTTTGTTCGTTTATTGAATTGTGTTGTATTGTATGCGAGTGTGTAGTGGTTTGTTAATGTTATTTATTGACACGCTCTTGTCAGCTGTTGCTTGTGAAGAATCTATTTCCTAGCTTTAATTTTTTTCACACAGGTTCGGTCGGTGCGGCGAAACTCGGGGAGGCCTATGTCTAGCAGTAGGTAGATATTTTTCGGCTAAGATGATGATGACGATGAATGGCTTTATTTTACTGTCCGAACAGAAGAGGGGATTCCTTGCAACGTGGTGAACCGATGTGACAAAACTCCGATTAGAGAAAGAACTGGCCGACCCGACAACCCAGTATAATTTTTACACAAAATAAAGAGAGCTGACCCTGTATAAAGTGGCAGATAGGTTTTAGTACGCTTAATAAAACTTCGAACATCCAGACAAAGATGAAAGTATGAAGTAGTCTTGTTCGCAAAAAAAGGGACGGAGAAGTGAAAAAAATACAAGGAGATATTTACTTAGCCGTGGTTTTAAGGGCAGATATAATAACAGTAAATATTAAACTGAGGATGCAAGGCAAAAATGTATAAAAAAATAAGATACTATCTGACCCTTTTTACGTTAACCATCGTATATTTACAAGACACTACGCGGCGCGGTGGTAAAGTGTAGTAAAATGTGGAGATATAAAAACGAGCAAGTAAGGTAAGCTCATATCTTGCTCACGTGGAGTGCCCGAAAGTAGGTTGGCCAAAATTTATGAGACGCGCGGTGAAGGGTGAGCTGTAGGTTAAGTTGTTACTGGAATAAGATCTCTATCTTTTTATTAAAATGTTGTTTGATAAAATGTGAAGAAGAAGAAGCGAGCTTGGGAAATGAGATTAAGAAAAGGGAGTTAGTGATGTTGACGGGTGATAGGACAGAATGGAAGAAAAAAATATTTAAGCCGACACCAAGTAAAACGGAATAAGGGCAAGAAGAAGAAGTGATAAAAATTTATGAAAATATAATTATTAAATATCTTCATGAAATGGAAGTCATTAATATTAGTTATAGCAGTGGAATTAATTGCTAGTTGGTCTAACCAAAGCTTTTGATTGTGTGACGACGCATAATCGATACTATAAGAAGTTTTTACTTATAAAAGAGATATATTATAAAGTTAAATGTGGAAAGGATACGATCAAAGAAAAACATCACAAATTGGTTACCTATCCTTTTAGTGAGGGCTGAGATGTAGAAGAAAATATTCAACCTATTTATTGCTAATGTTTTTTTTTACTATACGGGTATTCAGAAAGGGTATATTTTAGGTCCATATTTATTTTTGTACAAATTGGTAGCTTTATTAATGATTTTCAAAAGGATCTTGAATAAAATGGTTTGGTAAGTAAAAGATACAAGCTTTTAACTTTATCTTTCGGTTTTGGCCGTGAGAATGTAAAAAAATGTACAATCTATGTCACTCGGTGACAGTGGCGTAGCGTGCCTTGTCGGGGCCCCGTATAAAAAATTTGTTTGGAGGCCCTTATATGGGGGTAAAGATTTTTCACAAAAGAAAAAAAATATTGTGAAAAGAAATATTTATTTATCATAAAATAATTTAATCATTTTACAAATAAAAATCAAATTTTAAATATTCACTCTCCTTGCCTTTTTTCGGCAAACTGTTTTATTAAATCATTTATGGCTGATGATGATTTTAGTTTTTCTAAAGTTTCCGCCTCTATGGACAATAGTGAGAGGTCTGACAGCCGTTTTTGTCCCATAGAAGTTTTGTCATTTGTAAAATAAAATAAATTAGAAAGTTTTTATTTTTTTTTCCTTATACACTTTGGGGGCCCCCGTAGCCCGGGGGCCCCGTATAATTGATACGGCAGATACGGCGGTAGCTACGCCCCTGCTCGGTGATTAAGTAATATGCTTCAGTTGATACAATTTTTAAAATCTGTCCAGTAATTTTTAAGTTTATTCATTTATAACAAAAAACCCACAGAAATACAAATCTTTTCTTCTTATAATATTAGAGTGGAAAAAAACCCAATATCATTTTTAATTTCCCCGCAACAAAAACGGGTTAGTAGCATTAGACCGTTTTCACATCTTCCGATCCGATATCGGTATCGGACGCCGATACGATATCGGGGTAAGTAAAATGTATGAAAAGCTGTGCTCCGATATCCGATATCGGGTCGGACAATATGAAAGACAGGTACATATCTCATACATTTACCTTACCCCGATATCGTATCGGCGTCCGATACCGATATCGGATCGGATAATGTGAAAACGGTCTTAGTTCCCAGTTGCGGTAGTCCCCGAAAAGAATTATACCTATTAAAATAGAAGTTTGTACAGATGATAAAAAAACTGTTACAATATTTTAATCAGTCTTTATTAACACTTAAACAAATAGAAGTTTGTACAGATGATAAAAAAAGTATTACAAAATTTAAATCAGCCTTTATTAATACTTAAAAAAAATGAGTATTGTTTATCAAAATAAATCTCGTGGAGAGGTAAATATATACTCGTATAATTGTATACTTATATCTAAATTGGTATTACAAATCACAGCACTAGAATCACAGTTTGTATATATAAACATATAACCTAACTTTAGTAAGTTATATAATTTTAATTACTAATAATTTCTCATAAATGAGCTGTTATCTTACAATTATTATGCTTTATTTACTAATCAACAAATGGTAAAAAATATCTTAAAATCAACTTACCTAAACAAACCAAAAAATAACAAAGGAAACAAAAATTACTTAATAAGTATGTTCATAATAATCATATTTTTAAAAAACAATTTTTAAAACACTGCTAACTTCTTGTTTCCTACAAGAAGTTAGCAGTGTAAAACTGATATTTTACACTTCGAAAGTCCGGAATTTTAGAAATATTATCCAAACCTTTTCTATCTTTTAATTTTTGTATATTTTTTTCGTATACGCTTTGTACAGTGTCTGAAAAATCTTGACAAATAGCTTTTTTAGTTTGTTGCAATAATAATTTCACTTCATTCTCATCAAACATAGGTACACATTGGGATACATGCTTGTTTTTTATTACAACACAATCCGTTTCGTGGTGTAAATTAGCTATGCCACTGCACTTAATTTTTTTTTTATTGGCGCAAGTCCACACTGTTGAATTCTTATTTTTGCGATGTTTATAATATTTGTGACCTGCATGTAATAACACAGTTCCGCATATTTCGTAATTTTTTGTTACACCCCGGGAACCACCTTCATTCGACATTGTCAATTAGCACACTGAGTAGGTCAAGTGCATAGGCAATAAATAAAGATAGACAAATACAATGGACTCTCTCCCACACGTGTGAAAGAGATAGGACGACCGCGTGTGAAAGAGATAGAACGACCGTGTTATCAGTAGATTCAGTAGGAAAGCAATAACCGGTTTGGCCGCGTGCGACCCTTTGTCGGCGAGAAGATTTATTATTGTGAAAAACATGGCACATGCTATTTAACAAATAGATACTTAACAAATTTTTTTTAATAACATAAAATTATACGAGCCCTACAATTTTTTTTACTTATGTTAGAGCTAAGAATGAAACGGAGACTAGATTTAGCTCTAACAGCATTATTTCACAATCTAATTTCAACTTAATACCCAACGTTTATAAATTACATGTATTAAGTATTAAATTAACATCCCACTATAGAACATTAAATTGCTCTTAAATTTACAAACAGTTACATTTACAACGCCATTGTACCTTGCAAGAAACCGGGTAAAAACGCAACTAGTTATTCCTTTTTGTTTTCGGGGACTATCGCAACTGGGAACTAATGCTACTAACCCACAAAAACTGACACAAAAAAATCTCTTTCAAAGTTCTGAGATATTTTTTTCAGTTTATTTTTTTAAACCAAGTTTCCGTCGCTCAACCCAAATAATCTTAGTAGCTATTAAAGTCTCCAGAGTCACGAAAGAGAAAATATTTTATAAAATATTTCAGCACTCAACAAGTCTTAAGCATATAATATTTTAGTAGTTCACCTCTCATCTTTGATGTGGTGATCTGCGGACTTAATAAATAATTATAAGTTCTACACTATTTATGGAACGGTTTTTGCTGTTATTTTACTAGGCTACATTACATATCTTTGGTTATGTAACTATATACCGTGCATTAAAAATCCCATTTCAGTACTCATTTATAAATTATTTATAATATTAGTCAGGTAGTGATTATTAAAGGTAAAGTTGTTAAAAATAGTGGAAAACGAACTATGAACTATGATATTTGCCACATAAATAAAGAATACATTCATAATAGTTTCCCAACTCAGGTTTTCTCAAGATCGGTACGTAAGTCAACCGAAAACAAGGGTATAAAAACAAAAATCTGTCTTCCTTAATGTATAAAACAGTACCTAATAAAATGTTTCATTTATTAGTGATTGGTAATTTTTGGGGTGTTGAAAATGATAAATAAAGTATAAGTTAACATTATGTTAATGAAAGAAAAGAATGATTCGAACTGGAACCTCGTTTAAATCACTGACACGTGTATAGACCAAGTCTCACTCTAAACCAACAAGCTAACATAAATTCTTCTTCTTCCTGCCGTTATCCCATATGAGTTGGAGTTGGCGCAACACGTTTTCTTCTTCCATTCTGTCCTGTCGTTCGTAATAAGTACTATCACTAACTCCCTTTTCTTTCATATCGCTCCTCACACAATCCATCCATCTTTTCTTTGGCCTCCCTCTCCATCCATCTACATATAAATTCAAACAAGTTAACACAAACACAAAACCTAAAAACACAAACTCACGAAAAAATGAATAGGTACCAAAAAAATGCTTTTGAACCTCTGAAAACAATCCAGGTTCCTGGAAACCAAACACGATTATTTAACAGGCGTGCTAAGCCAATTCAAATAAAATAAATCAATCCCGGACTAATTGTTTTTAACGCGAAGCGACGCGGGCCGAAAAATACAGATCGAAATAGCTGAATATATCGATTGTGGACTAAGGCTGTGCACAGACCGACTCAAAAGCATCAAGCTGTAGGTTTATGATAATTTTTTTTTAGCATTATCGACCTTATAATGTTCCCACTGCTGGGACTCAGGCCTCCTCTCTTGGAAAGGGAATGGGCCATAATACACCGCGCGGGCCCAGTGCGGATTGGTGGATGTCACATGTCTTCGAATTTTTGGTTCCAAGACATGCCGGTTTCCTCACGATGTTTTCCTTTACCGTTTTGAGAGCAGTGGTGATGAAAATAAATTACTTACACAAATTAATGCGCCTGAACGGGCTTGAACCTGCGACCTACAACTTACAAATCGGGGCAGTTGCCGCAAAGGGTCAGCAGTAGGACATAAAACAAGTTATAAAAAAATCTAAAACAATATATTTTTCCTTTTGTTACTAGTGTGAACAGCGCCTACAATGTGACAGTTGGCCCAAATATTATCGATAACCAGCTGAATTATTTAGTTGTTTATGGCTGGAGCTATGCCTTCCTTTGTGTCGTTGATTGCTTCAGAATCGTGTGTGGGGGTAAACGGATTTATAGGGGTTGTCGAAATAGATTACTGGCTTGTTTATTATAGATTTGTCTTTATATGTTTCCTTTTGTGTCTATAATTGGAATTGTTAGTGAAGAATAATTAGGAAAATGTTAACAATTGTGACCTATTTTTTAGGTGGAAAAGCATCTAATGACGTCTTCTGCTCTAGAGCGGGAGGGTAGGTCAGACTTTTAGTGACTGAAACCACACCTACATATATTCCTTCTGTGCTTTGTTATCTAGGACTACGGGTTTCCCGTTCAGTATTCGACCTAAGGCCTCAGTTGGCTTCTCCTTGCAAGACGACTCGGTTTCAGTCTGGACTGTTAACGAAAGTCTAGACGGTGAGCGACCCATTGCTTGTTGTCTCCTAACTGGCTGGCAGTCGGGGTCGGTGTCTTGGTGGGTCGTGAGGATGTCCGTTCCTTCACGCAAGCGGCCTCTCCTTCACTAGCTAATGATAGTGCTTCACAGAAAAAGGCGACCACCGCCCATTCCCCTCGCTCTGGATCATAGCTTGAACCTTGGTACTTTATAGGTTACATCATAAAAACTTAGTCTATTACAAGTTTCCATACCTAATGAAAGATCAAGTCATGTTCAAAGAAAAATCGCGACAGTAATTGCGAAACTTTATGGGCATGTAGACGTAATACTAGTCTTTACCTACATAGCTATTTATCATCTGCCCCAATACAGATATATTATACACACAAAATTATATCCAAATCGGTCAAGCCGCTATAAAAGAGTTAAGTGACAAAAACACTTACAGCAGAATTGTATGTAATAATAATAATAAAATAGTTTATTGTCACAAAGAAATATACGTAAGTATACACTGTTTAACATGAAGTTAACTAATGCTGCAATCGTTTGTATACAGTTGTATAGGATAACCTGTACCTTAAGAGACCGTGTTCAGCTGTGAGGTTACTTAAAAATAGGGATCAAACAATTGCGGACTGTGCCAACATATAGTAGGTACGTGTTAAAAACTTAACAATCTTATTACATTTAAACATAAACATATATTTAAGGAAAAATAATGAAATATGGTTTAATTTTCTCATTAGTGTAACTAAATATTTAAATTTGGAAATACACCTAACCATGATTGCAATAACCGAACCCTTAATAACAAACTAATTACCCCCTCACATTCCCAAACAATTTCAAATGATTAGTAGCTCTTCCCAAACTTGAAGTTTCTGGCTCACCCTCACAAACTGCACTATATCAGGCGCTTAATGATCGCAAGAGGTGGCCTGGCTCCCTGCCTAGCTGCTAAGCGATATATCCTCCCCCTACTAGCTCCTAAACGACGTGTTCACCCCCATTTACCCCCACTTTGATGCTGAACCTAAATTACAGTAGTTTTCTGTTTGTTCCTGTGTTTTAAATTAATGTTTGGGCATTGAGAAAACCTCGTTGTGGCTATTTAGGCTTTTATAGGTTTAATTTATTTATTTACTTTAACATAACATGGCCAAAGGCCAATTAATTACATTAGTTAAAGACAAGTTTTTGATATAAAATATGAAGAAATAGTAACAAGATATACCTAACTTCATAGCTGCCACACACATACATTTCACAATACTTCAGACAGACAGACAAAATTTTCTTCCATTCATCTGCGAACACGTCACAGTTTAGCATTCAAGAGAGTGTTGAGCGCGGAAATTGCGCGAGGAACGATTCCACGATACGTTTCCATGACATTCAACGATTCCATGGTACGACTCCAAGATACAGCAAACAATCTATGCTTCCAAATAAGGTTATAAGTAGTTGATCGAAGCAAACAGTTGGCAAAGCTCGTCCTACTGTTCAGGAGCATCTATATATTTTCCCGTAATATATTTTACACAGGAAGTTAAAGTGCAACGCTAGATGGTTTTATAAGAGTTTCTTCCTGGGCGGAGTATTGCTCTGGTTTAGGCCATGGTCTGGAGTGAGAGGGAAAGAAGACGGTTGCACGCGTGAGGTAACAGACATCTTCACGCTCCAGCTTTTGCGAATCCGACTACAAATCACAGCCATGATAGGCACGGGCGTCTTGACGACGAGCAATAGGTAGTTCACCGTCTAGACTAAGGCCAAGTTGTCGAAGGCGCTTAGTATTATTTATTCCACGCGCTCCTCAAAGAGATGTCAGAAGCCCAGCGGGGTTGATAGGCCCACTAGGGCCTCCGAAAAGGTAGACTGATGACCTGGTGAGGTTTGTGGATATCCTATGGATACAAGACCCACAGGACTGGCCGTTGTGGCGATGCTTCGGGAAGATCTATGTCCACCAGAGAACATCTTTCGACTGAAATGACGATGATGATTAGTCAATAGAAATCCATTACAGGCCTTACCATTATTAAAGCTACAGCCACCAGGCAGCTTTCACCAGATACACTACTAAGTTCAATACCTACTGTTCTGGGAATGCCGTATTTCGGAACGAGGTCACCGCAATAAATAACGCCGGGGTGGTTATGTCAACTACAGGTAACGTGATGGCTTAGCTATTGAAAGTATTATCGGCTATTTGGCTACGAATTTAAATTTAAATTGGGTTTGCCGCTCGGAGTTGGAATTTGTGGATGTAGATCCGCTTTTTATTGCAAACTAACTTGTGCTAGCGGCTTTGCTCGAGTGAAAGTAGGTTTTTCTTTAAAAACTTTGAACTCTTATTTAAGAATAGAATAGAAAAAAACATTTATTCAGGACAGACATAGCACAATGATTAAAAACGCAAAGTAAATTAAGAAAAAAAAGTACAGAATGCGCCAAGCGTGCCCGCACCGAAAGGGATCTCCTTAGGGAGCGAATTTTAGAAGATCCTCTCTTAGTGGTCGCCTTATTGGAGTGCCTAAATGGTCCCTACATCTGCACTTTGGAGGTCTTAAAAATGCCACTAACACCACAATGAACGTGGCAACCTACTGGGCCCAAAAACTATGAGGGAAGGAAAACCATCGAAACGATAAGAAGAAGTGCTCATCTACGTCGTAAAAGGAAGCCTTGTGCAAAATTTCACGAATCCAGTCTCATTAGTTTTCGTTTTGCGTTGATATATCTATACTAATATTATAAAGAGGTACAATTTGTAAGTTTGTAGGTTTGTAAGTTTGTATGTAGGGGGTAATCTCTGGAACTACTGGTCCGATTTGAAAAATTCTTTCAGTGTTAGATAGCCCATTTATCGAGGAATGGGCTATATACCATCACGCTACGACCCACGGGAGCGGAGCAGTAACGAAAAATGCGGGTGAAACCGCAGGGGACAGCTAGTCAGTAATATGACCAAACATGGATAAACCTAAACATCAATCGTTAAAGTTTAAACTTACCTGGCCTGTTTTAATTGGCTATATCATGAAGTTATCAATTCTAAGATTTAGCCACGACATTATACACTGCCTATTTATTCAAGGAACATAAATTTGAACGTTATTTATTGAATTACGTACGTACAACCAAACTTGCAAAATATTTTCTATAAAAAACTCAGCTGTACCTACCCAATTGAATATGAAATACTTCGATACAAGTTGAAACTAGGTCAGGCCGGAAAAATTAATGCTCGTTCCGACAACTGTGAGTTTTATATAAAAAATAAACTTTCGTGATTATCAACGAGAAACAATGTCGTTAAAAATTCTTTTGACGACGAGGACATCGTTTTGTGAATTATATCGATGGAACGTGGATACAATATTAAAAAGTTAATAAATGTCATCTGCCTAGCCTTTTCCCAACTATATTGGGGTCGGCTTCCAGTCAAGCCGGATTTAGCTAAATACCAGTATTTTACGAGGAACGGCTGCCTGCCAGACCTCCACAACCCATTAACTGGGGTAACACGGTACTTCGTGGCAAGACTGGAATCAGATTTTTTTATTCTAACCGAATACGGTTGAATAAATATGTTTTGCAATGAGCAACTACCTATCAGGCCTCCATAACCCAGTTTTAGGACAACATGAAAACCTTTTTGATGGACTGACAGTCAGACTTTCTGGCGTTTGACCACCTGTAACGACTGTCAAAGATTTACGAATGAAAACCGAGACCTACTTTACGTGCTGACGAGGGTGCGAGGTTGTCAATAATGTGTGAATAGAAAAATTTACACCTCATGTATAAGAGGCGATAGTTTTTTTATTGTTATAAACTAGCGCTTGACTACGATCCCACCTGATGGTAAGCTGTGAGGCAATCGGATGCTAAGGTCACTGGGCCATCACAGTATCACCACCAAAAACATGACGAATGTATAATTTTTTTCGATTTCAAAATAAAATGATGACAAAATATACTATAGCTTGTGGCTTCCATTGATTGAACAAACTTATCTCAGTATTAAATTAAAAAGTTCTTGCATAACTTTTAAGGCGCGCATGAGTAAAGACACTAGCAAAAGCTAGTAGTTAGCATATTATCGTCGTCACATCAGTGTCGCTTTTTAGAAACGTATCGATCTGTTTCATAGTTCAATCCGTAGAATTAATACAGTCACAGACTTAGCAACAAAACCAATCTTCATCAATGCTCGACTGCTTTCAAAACACGATAAAATTCGAATCCCCACTGATCCCGGGTTTCCAAAAAATCCTTTTCGCTATAAATAGCTTGTCAAAGCAGCATCTACGATTGTCTCTAAAATAAGCTCCACTTCAATATTCGGTACCAGGGCGACAGGTAGGTACAAGAGCTTCAGCAAACACCAGCGTGTTTTCAAATTCATCGGACACCGCGCGCTACGACGCCTGAATTTGAATCAAAAATGGCGGCTATCAAATGTTTGACATTGGGCACAGGCAGCGAAGTGTTGTGTCGAATAGATCTTGTTTTATTGGTTACAGCTTTGTTTTTGAGAGGGTCGCGTTTGACTACTATCTCACCTCATAGTAAGTGATGATGTGGGAAAAATGGAGCACGCTTGCCTAGAAATAATCTATTCAATCATGACTTACGCCCGTTTTCAATAACCTACCGCAGTTCATAGATAAATAGCTATCCCCAATAAACAGTAAGATTCTATCTATCTATCCACAACTTTTGGTAGGAAATGCTAACCATCGGTAGGTTATAGGAAAGTAAGGGCAAAAGGATAGATTTGTTTATCTTTAGTAACTGCAACTTTAGATAGATAGCTTATTGAAAACGGGCGTTAAAGATCCCTGAGTTGTAGCAATCAGGAAACACAGATTTAGTAGGGACTTCCACTGCTTTTGTTACACCATCAGCCTGTTAAAAAGCTTTGCAGCAATCTATCATGTCACTCATAACATAAATGAAGTTTCCTGTCTGAAGCCTGTCTGAAGCAATGGCTTAAGCCGGTTAATTCATGAATTCCCGACCGGTCTCATGCGACCGCGTTGTTATTGTCTTACTATTGTGTCTCGTTTCGCGGGTATTAATAGGTTGGATCGCGTTAAGAGCTCATGGCCTGCTATGAGCTCGATAGCATTAACCGACCTAAACTGAACTTCTATAAGTGGCAACAAAACTAGACAATATCTATGAAATCTTTGAGACATACCTACGTGATTTAGAGAAATTAGGGCTTAGTAATTTATTGTAGCATTTACGAGCTCACGTAAAGCTTACCAAGAAGACTGATGCGACACATTATCTACTAAATAATGCTTAAAACGCTATAATGAGTTACTTCTGCATACTATTATAAAAAAAACTGTATTTAGTATATCAGAAAGTGGGTAGGTTAGTCAGAAGCCAGTAAATCTGACTCCAGTCTTGCCATGAAGTACCGTGTTACCCCAGTTAATGGGTTGTGGAGGTCTGGTGGGCAGCCGCTCCTCGTAAAAATACTGGTATTCAGCTAAATCCGGCTTGACAAGAAACCGACCCCAATATAGCTGGGAAAAGGCTAAGCAGATGAGTTTATCAAAACCTACTTTAGCTTGACTCTTGGGAAATGCATATACCTACCATGCAAAATCGAAAGAAAAAAGAGTGTTTCAAGGACGCGTTACGTTCAGGCACGTTTCCGTACATGAGAGTGAAAAAAAGATATCTCATTCCTGCTTCTATTCTATTATGAAGTTTCATCACGTGCTTTTTTTTTTCTTAGCCAATACTTACATTATGTAATGGTAATAAAAAAACATACTAAAAGAGATCGCATGAAAAATGTATCTTGTATGCAGGCTGGTCGATTGAATATACTTTATTAGGATTGTTAATTTAAATTGAGAATAAAATTAAAATTTTTATGTTTTATTTTTCAACTTACAGGTCAGTGTAGGGTAGTAAGATTTTTTCTGTAATAACATATATGTGTTTTTAATTACAGAAGATTAAAGCTAAAATGTGTCGTTTTACGAAAAATACGACGTTATATCTTGTCTCTAAGTAAGACAATTATGATGGATAGAATACAGCTATGAATTAAAATTTCCTACCGGAGTCATGTGATAGCTAAAACTTGGGGTCTTTAAGTCAAGAGTAAAATAGGGCAAATGTGCTCTATCGCCGACTACATTATTGCTTACCATCAGGTGAGATTGTAATGAAATGCGAGCTTATCTATAGGTACTTAAATAACCATTTTTTTTAAGCAAATTGTGAACAATAGTGTAAGGTTGATCTTTATCGAGGTCGTAGGATCCATTCCCTGTGCTAACCGTGAATACCGGGGTTGTTTTAGTAGTCAAAAAACCGCACATTTCCTAGCCTTTTTTTTCCAAAAATCTAAACACCTTATGAAGGTTTTCCCACTGACAGCAATAAAAAGCAAAAACACATTAAAAACACGTAGGTAATAACAAAAAATATCTTGGGGTAACTTTTTAATAAGTAATATAAAGAAATTTCTAATAAACCGCGGCCGCTACACGCGAGGTAAGAAACAGACGATAATTAAGTTCTCGATCGAACATTTTCCCTTTTTGTGAACAAAAATTTCAATTATAATAATATCATCGTCAACATCGGTTGGTATTTTAATTTCACTCGCCACAGAGAAAGGTGTAGGGAAATATTTTTTTTAAGTACTTGTACGTCCTGTTTATTTTTTTATATAAAAATTTCTAAATTAGTTTAGGTAATAAAAACTGGCCAAATGTGAGACAGGCTTAAACACGAAGGGTTCTGTAATAAAATGTTAAAATCGAGCAAAAAACGACGATAAAATAACGTTTCTTAACCCCTTAACCTATTACATACCCGCAAAACGAGACACAATAGTAAAACAATAACAGCGCGGTCTCATAGGACCGGTCGGGGATTCATGAACTAATGGGGCAGGCCTGGCCCTGCTTTGAGTGGGATGCAGTCGCTTTTGTATGCGAAGCCGTAATGCTAGCGAAGAGTGACGCAAGAGTTAAGGGAACGTACATCTTAACGCATCGGGCGTCGAGAATCGTAGAATGATTTCTGCCTCTCATAGGCGCGGGTTTGCGGACAGTGAGCAATGGGTATCTCATAGTTCGCTCGTCCTGCAAGAGCCGTACCCGAGTTGTCGACGGCGCGTAGTATTCCACACGCACCACAAAGAGATATCAGCAAACCGTAGGGGAAATTTATGAACCGTGCGACCACCCCAGTCGTGGTCCTAGAATTCAAAAGTTAACTGAAGGCCATAGGTGGGTATTAGTCAGGCTTCTCGCTCCACCCTAGGGCAATAGAAGTCATTAGAAAAATTAGAAGACTTCCCACCGCAAAGAAAAGCAGCTGGTGTGTCGCCCTTTAGCTTGGTGAACTCAGCTAACACACTGCAGTGTACCAAGATAGGCTCGTCTTCAATGGAAGTCAAGCCTTTCAATGAAGAGGGACTTTAAAACCACTACTACGCGTACTATAGTATGTTTTTTAAACCCTGAGACTAAAATGACATTTCAACATAAAAGAACTGGTGTCATTCCTATAGCAAAATTTGACATTACTTGTGTCAATTTAGTCTCAGGGTACAAAAAACAGACGATATATACCAAACTTATATCTCTAATGCTATGTGATGACATTCGCAATGTTATGTCCAAATTGAAAACAAGAACACACTCGTAAAATCACAAAATGGTGCTAGATGATTCGCCAAAGAAAATTCAAAAGCAACATTCTAACAAAAACCCGGTTTTCTCGTTACCCTCGGATCAGAGAACAGCAAACATTTTCCAAATAATGCACTGTCTACCAGACCTTAGTTTCCCCGTGGGAAATTTCAGACACAGTGTATTCTCAGTCGTAGAGAGACCACATTCTGTTCCTCTATACATGCGGAGATACAGTGCTTTGCAGGCGGGAGCGAAGCTAGGTGAATCTGAATTTTAAATGCCGCTTCTAGCTTCACATTTGCCGTGGTTTCAGTTTGCGTTTTTGACTTTATATTTGAATTATTTATGCTGAAAATTGTGGTCTTTTCAGGTTAGTTATTTGTTCAGTGTAAATTTAATGATAATTGCAAATGTTAGCATGATTGGTGCGGCAGTTGAGCAGTTAACTGCTGTGCAGCGGGTTACGGGTTCGATTCCCGCACGGAATAAATATTTTTATGGCCTACAACAAACTAAAATTAGAAAGATATTCAGTTCCAACAGACTGGAAGCAACTTAGAGCTGGCCTGGCACGCATCAAGAAGCATCAAAAACCATCGATCTTCGAAAGGAAGTAATGTTGCGACATTTATGACGTCACAGAATCCTAGAATCCTGCATCGCGCAAGCAAAACTCTCCGCGTAACTTGAATTGATACAACAGCACGAAATCATCTACTTATCGGGTAGTAGACATAACACTCATCTGGTCGGAGGATCCTCCCTTTTCAATGGAGGTTTGCGGGACTTTACTCTCTGTTCCACCAACCTCCAAAGTATAAAAGGGGAATGGAACGAAGTTAGAATATAAACACTTATTAGACTACCTGCTGCTAGCAACTTCGCCCGCGTGTTAGTCTAAAATTATTTTAAGGAAAAATACTCCCAGGAAAAAAATCCCGGATACCTGTATATCAAGTTTCACGAAAATTCATTCAGTAGTTTTTGCGTGAAACAAAAGTTCATAGGTATCTGCCCATATAAACCATACACGGCTTTTTTTTCCAGTGAGGAATCATCACAATGACTTCTTCCGCTCTTGGGCGAAGCGGGATGGCGTGTCAGACTTTTACTGACGAAACCCCACCCCGTTGCTTTCGATCTGGGGTCATCGAGCTACCCTTTCGGAATCCGCGATCCATGGCTCCAGAGGCTTCGACCCTGCAGGGTCCCTACAAAACCGTGCACGGCTTGTGTTATCAATTATTAGCGGATTCATTCATTTGTCAGATAGGTAATTATGGCGGAAAAAAATATCACGGAGGTATTTCAATGCAATGCTCATAATCATTTTGCTATTACGAGTATATCACTGGTATCAATCCTTATAAAATGTAGGTACACGGCTTTGTCGTAGATTCCATATTCAAATAATTATCACGAGTAAACAGTAGCCATTTTTAAAAATGATGGTACCAGAATAAAACTTTTTTGTAACCTACAACTATGTAAACTCACAAATTTTGAACAGAAATTGTCCTCTCTTATTAAACTGTTATTTAATTTGAAGTACTTACCAATGATCTTCACCGAATCTTGCGAAGAAGAGCGTTGTCGACGTCTTTTCTTCCACATTTTTTCGATCTTTTTCATTTTTTGATTAGGCCTCAATATCTTCGTCACTGTACAATCTTTTAGACATAATGATATTAACAAAACACGTTGTATAATGTATCTACAAACTGTATGAAACACTTGAGAGATACGGTAGGTACTTCATTGTTTTAATATTCGAAAGAAAAAAAGTACGCGGCGAATAACAAACACACTAAAAACGCGCAAATTTACCGAGAGAGGGCGCCTCCGGTTGTCAAATTCTTTTTTTTTTCAAATTTAGTGGTTTGGACAGCCGCACCTTTGCAGCCTTTTTTCCTTACGATTTGAATTATTTTAATTATGATGATTTCAGGTTAGTTATTTGGTTAGTGTAAATTTAATGATAATTACAACTGACAGCATGATTGGTGCGGTGTATGAGCGGTTGACTGCTGCACTAAGGGTTGCGGGTTGGATTCCAACAATATCTCGGTGGCCTACAACAAAATAAAAATTAGAACGTATCAACGCAACAGAACGAAGTTAGAAAATAGGCACTAATTTACTTAACTATTTACTACCAGCGTCTTCGCCCGTGTGATAGTAGAAAATTAGCCCAACGGAACATATTCCCAGAAAAAATCCTATATGCTTTTCAAGACATGGCTTACTTGGTATAACCAATCAATCTCATAATCAATTTCATAAAAATCAATTTAGTAGTATTTACGCGAAAGAGAAGCAAACATCTATTCATATAAACTTTCGCGCTTATATTTATTAATAGGAATGTATTGTGTCCGAATCCATAAAATGAAGTCAGAAATAGCAGTGATACTATTTCCGTATCCGCTGGATAGTGGCGAGTAATCGATAGTGGACACATTTGTCTTGCAAGCCGTGCCCAAACTATCGAGTTGTTTTGGAAGCAGCTTTCACGCCATGGATTAATGGAAATTCGTAGGTACACGAATACTTGCAAAATTGTTCTATGAAGAAAATAGTCTTGAACTGTATATAATAATTTTACGGGATTTTCTAAATATTTACTACCTACTAACGTAATGTTTAGTTTTCAATAATAGTTAATGAGTAATTTTATTTGTCTGTAAATTCCATGTAATTTTCTTGTAAGTTCAATTAATTGAATTTATTCTTTTCTTTTTTTAAGAAAAGTTAAGAAAAGAAAAGTGTAGTTAAGAAAAGTTCTAAGTTTAGAAAACCCGCCCGTTTTAGGCTTGTAGTGTACTTTGCACTAGTGAAGGAAAGCTTGGTGGGTAGCCCCTAGGACTACGTTTTTCAACACACTCGACAACCGTGTCGAGTGTGTTGAAAAACGTAACCCCGGCTTTCAAACGAACTCACCTTTGGCTAAGCCTCTTCCCATTAAGGTACATCGAAATGGTAGTCTCTTAAGTAGAATTTTAATATAACTAAATTTTTACCTACAATTTTTTTCTAAGTTCCCACAATCTACCTCCAATTCTGCATACCACATCAATGTAACACCATTAACAACATTCCCCGTAACATTATTTCAATTCTGTAACAACACGTATGACGTCACCACTCCCAGGAAATGGATACCTGCGACCCTCGCGCAGGAAACCATAACTCAAACAAATTGATTGCTGCTCAATATGTCGCGAAAATGAAGTAGCAACGACCCTGTTCGTGTATTATTTTGATGGGTGTGTTTGGAGCTTTGTTTCTGTGTATTATTGTTAGGTTAGATGCTGTGCAGTAGGCATTATTAGCATTATCGGCCTTGTAATGTTCCCACTGTTGGAACTCAGGTCTCCTCTCTAGGAGAGGGAATGGGCCACCGGCCGTAATCAATCAAAAATAAAGGATTGGTTGATGCCACATTGATGGTTTCTTATGTTAGTTATAATATTATTGTTAATCAAAGGCGTACCTCGTAGTAAATTACGCGTTATACTTTAACACTACAAATATAAAAAACTTTGTATGTGAATCTTTAGGTGTATTTTATATATATACGTGTAAAAATTTATAACCTTATTTTTAAAAAACTATTTATATGCACCTGCCTTGCTGTCCTTCACCACTCCTGATTGACGCGTAAAAATTTGTAGGTATCCTTATTTTCTTAACTAGCTGCTGCCCGCGACGTCGTCTGCGTGAAGGCTCGACAGCACCAAAAATACTTAAGATGCCAGTGTCGCTATAGCATAATAAATAAACAACTTTTAAATAGCATTAAAATACAGGGTGTAAAAAGACCGATCACAAAGCCGATAACTACACATTCTGTACTTGTAATTAAGTAACTTGGACCAAAAAATATTGCTGGGAAAAAACTTTTTTTTTCATCTTTAAAAAATAATTAATTAATAATAATTCCGATCAGCTGCGCATTCGGCCGCTCGCGCTTAGTCGTTGAACCGACCGCACGCTTGTGTGTATGAGGCGCTCGTTGTGTTTAGTTTTCAATGCATTTTAGTAACTTCAAATGCGTAATTGACTATGAAAAATTGATAATTTTGATAACGTTTGTTCCGAAGAAAGTTTACTAATGATACTTGGAATACGATTTTGAAAAAAAAACTAAAAAAAAATGTTGACTTTGACCTTCAATATCTCCAGAACCAGTGAATTCCCAGGTATGGTCTAGAAGAAAAAAAGTATTCTAGTGATGAGTAGAATATGGGGTTTTCGTTTTCGTTAAGGGTCTTTTTACACCCTTTATATGTTTTTTTTTTGCAAGCGAAGCAAGTTTAGAGAGTTATATCGGAATCGTGCTGAGTTCAGTCATAAGATGTGACTGAAGGAAATAGAGAAAATGATGAAGGAATACATTCCAGTACACAAAAGTGTAAAAATACGTATCACACCTTACAACACTTCCGTATAAAGTACGTTGGTAGTTATGCCAGGTGCCAAAATGTAAAGAGAATCAGGACTGGTGACGTGGTAGCATCGCGAAGCAAACACTCACGGGGTACTGTACGCGCTTGAACTGGAACGGAAAGTTATAAGGTACTCGTTTTCTTAATAATCTTTTCTCTTTTTATGCACCTGCCATGTTTTCTCTTCACCGCTGTTGGTTGACTGGTAGAGCCTTAGGCATTTATTGATCGCCTTTGTTCTTTTCTGCTGCATGACGTTTTAATAAATAAATAAATCTCGTCTCAACGGCTGAGGGAGATTCGAAACATGAAACCATAATTTTGCTTAGAACAAAGACTTTTTTCTAGACATCATAAGAAAATAAAACCGGTAAATTAAGTATAAAGCAGACCTGGGTTTTTGATAATAATTTTAACTTCATAACACACGTAGAAAAGTTTGAAAGTTTCAACTTTTTCTCAGGAGAGAAACAGGCCATTGATAGACGGACAGACGGCCATCAAAGTGGTCCTATAAAGGTTCCGTTTTTGTCATCTATGGTACGGATCCCTAAAAACAAACAAAAGAACCTTAGTTTAAATTGAATTGCATTCAAGTTGTTCATAGTACCTACAAACGTTCAGGGAAAACAGTTTCGGAAGTCGGTGCCAAATATTAAAATGAAGCTAAATTGCGCGCAACAGCTTGCAAAACTGGTTCACACTTCACTAAAAGCAAGAAATTGTTTTAAAAGAAATTGAAAATGAGATTTTTCTTAAGGGTAACTGCAGCATTGACTTGGGACGAGACCCCCAGGCGGTTCCAAAGTTTTAACTTGGGTGGTCTCAGTCGCTAACCAATTTAAAGTTAAAAGTGGGATACTGGTCCTACACTACTTGACGATACGGTTGGCGCAGTGGTTGAGTAATATTGTCCCTGCGCTGCGTGTCACGGGTTAAATTCCCGCACGGAACAAATGTTATGTCTTACAGATAATTTTTCTAGGTCTACAACTCAAGTGTACGTGAAACAATAATTACAATAGTTAGATAAAAAATTACTCAGGAGCATAGCGCTCACTGTATTATTATGGACCTAGTAACGCCATATTTTTTTTTACTAAATAGGAGTTCACATTGTCGAAAATTTTGAAAAAAAAAGCAGGCTTTGAGGATAACCGTTGGCATTTTCAAATCTTAATTTCTTTGAACAAACACTTTGTACATAAGTTTTGTTACACGTTCCAACCTACTTGTGCTTAAAGAAAATGCTATTAATAAGTGAGTAATACGAAAGTATCATAACATGCAAGCAAAAATTTTTCTCAGACATTATTGACAAAATACAAGTACATTTGAAAAATTATATCATGGATGCCGCAGCGCGACGGTTCGGAAAAAAGCCTAGCTATCACTTTTACAAGGTTATTTGTCTACAGCGAATGAGTCCAGTCGTCAACGAGTGAGAAGGAGGGGCAGGCGGTCGCAGCCTTCTGTGAAGCAGTAATGCCAGCGAAGGAGGCGGCTATACACAAGAAGGCATGGACTTCCAGCCACCGTAGGCGCATGCTTGCGGACGGCCAGAAATACATTGCTCGCCGTCCGCACGTCCGGTAAGGTTCGTCCTCCGCACCGTCCAGAGCGGGAGAAGTCATTTTGATGATTCCCCGATACCATAAAAAAAGTTCTTTGCCTTTTAACTTTTTTATCTTTGTTCCAAGGTCCCGCGGTTCTGTTTCACATAACCCATTAGATAGATAGCTTTTTTGGCCAGGGAATTCATTACTTTTTTACATCTCTCCGAAGTTTTCGGATCGCATTCGAGAGTTTCAATTAAAACTCAACCCCTAACATACGTGTAAAACACACGTTTAGGGGTTGTATTTTTAGGGTGCTAACGTTGTATTATGTATACTATGTAGAATCTCTATCTGTTTTGTCATTGATTGGATGAGTATTGGGTATATTTCTCGAGGAAATAAAGATGTAGAGGGTTTTTTTTTTTTTTTTTTTTTTTTTTCTGGTAGGGGAATCATCAGAATGACTTCCCCCGCTCTTGGGCGGAGCGGGAGGGCGTGTCAGACTCTTACTGACTAAACCCCTACCCCGTTCCTTCGTTGCCTTCGTTCTGGGGGGGACTCGGTATCAACCGTTAGGAATACCACATGTTCCCCCCAGAGGCTTCGGCCCTACCGGGCCCCTACAGATTGCTGACATCTCCTTGAGGCGCGCGTGGAACAGAACGCGCCGTTGACGACTGGGCTCGGTCCAGATTATTTCCAGACTGCCGGACAGCGAGCTACCCAGTGCTCGCCGTCCGCGAACCCGCGCCTACGGTGGTCGGAAATCGGGATCGGGATCTCGGCGGCGGCGGCGTGAGGACCGTTCCCTCACGCGCTCGCGGTCAGCAGCCTCCTTCACGAGCATTACTGCTTCGCAGAAGGAGGCGACCGCATGCCAACCCTCCTCGCTCCGGACCATGGCCTGAACCAGGGCCCGGCGCGAGAGGTCGCCGCAAGATGTAGAGGGTATGTTTCTCTTTGAGGAATGAGTAGAAAGGCTCCACGGTATCCTCACTTTCCACCTGATGCAAATCCTCACCAAACATGGTCCGTTTGATAGGTTTCTGTTTTAGATTGAAGCTTAAGAAACACCATTGAATTATCACAACTAAAAAGTTTTTTTTTTTAATATGTTTCTTGATTTATTTCTTTCTTTCTTGACGAAGTTCGAAATTAAAATTTTGCATTTTTTTTAGTTTGTTTTTGAAATCAAGTGTAAAATATATTTTTCAGCTCAGTTATTAGGTACAAAAACCTGGAAAAAATACAATTTTATTCACATTAGTCATATCCAGCAATCAGAACTCTAAAAGCATGCTCATTAATAGGTAATTAAAATTACGTTAATTAATTAAATGCAGCTTGTCAAATTAGCGATAAAATGCATGCCATGTCGAATTGTCGATTGTCCGAATAATGTTGACAGGGTATTATCTGACTCGAGCTGACACTTCCGAATTTGCTGACACGCTGAAATGTCGTGACATAAAATTAGTTCGTGGAAATCTGCAGTACCTAACTGTTAAATGATTTATTTTGCAAAAAGATTAAAAAACGCTTTTACACGTGATTTTTTTGTCATTTTATACGGGGTGAGGTCAGTGTTTCCTATCTGAATACCCTGAGAAGAAACACGTAAACAAACTCAAGGATAAAAGGCCAGTTATGATGAGTACCTGTCGGTATTTGTATTTGAAAATGCGTTAAGTACCTAATTACTTCGGCAAAGAAAGTCGGTGGTAACCTCTAAATACTTATTGAGACCGGTAAAATGGATAGGAAAAAGCCTCGTGGACGCAGCCCACTAGCAGGGAGATCACGACTCTCAGCATTGTGGAGTATAAAGTTTATAGTCCCTGGCAGTCATTTTTAGATCTTCGACTGGCGATAAAGATACTCAGAAACCAGTACTCAGTTGGGAGTGTCCAGCTTACTCAAATAATAATAAATGTTTTAGCATTTTGAGGAAGTTCCTGTCTCTGGAGCCCTAACCACCGGTAGCTTAGACATCTGTGGACTTTTATTATATATTTTTTTTTTGTAAGAAATGTTAAAAATATAACGAATATGTTAGTAAGATGAATAAAGAGATAATAATAATATTCCACAACTTTGACGCAACGCCATCTAGTCCCAAGTTAAACAGAGCTTGTATTATGTGTACTAGACAACTGATAAACATACTTATATATTTCTAAATACGTACATATTATAGATAAATTAAACCCAGTCACACAACAAATGATCGTGCTTATCACACAAACATTTATTCTGGTTGGGAACCGAACCCACGACCTCCGACATAGCAGTCAGAGCCACTAACTACTATACCAACAGGCCAGCCAAATATCTCGCAGATGGTGGCACGTGTTATTGGGTAATTCAGTAAGTACCCTTCCAATAAAAAGCTCCACGGTAAAAATATTATAAAGAGGATATAACAAGTACCCATGCTTAACACCCACATAAAATGTTGCCACATCACTGGTTCCAACGGGTAATGGAATAAAACCGACTCCTTGACGTTTGCTCATGAATATTTAACCATCACCGTCAATTTAACATCGTGAACTTAATCTAGTGTTATGGGTTAAACGTGTAAGTTACCAAGGACTTGAAATATATTAGTGAAATTGTAGTTTAACCCTTTTAACATACATTGACATCTTTCATGGTAAACATGGCACTCATACTTACGAAGCGAGTCCGGAACACATTTATTGTGCGTACAGCTAAGGAATGGAATTCCCTACCGGAGTCTGTGTTTCCTGATTGCTGATTATGACTTACTAGCTGTCCCCTGCGGTTTCACCCGCATTTTTCGTTACTGCTCCGCTCCTGTGGGTCGTAGCGTGATGGTATATACACTATAGCATTTCTCGATAAATGGGCTATCTAACACTTAAAGAATTTTTCAAATCGGACCAGTAGTTCCAGAGATTACCCCCTACATACAAACTTACAAACATACAAACTTACAAATTTTACCTCTTTATAATACAGGGTGGCCCAGAGAGAAATGCACTTTTGATTTCGCGCGCATTTCTAAACGACAAAATGGAGAAGTACGGGGATAGCGGCAGTGCGTAGCGCAGTTTTTGTAATTTAAGTGACCATAAGTCATTACACGGGAGAGCAGCGCTCTTTTTGTATCCGCGCGTTCTAAGAGAATGCTCGATTTTATGAGACTTTTCGAAGGCTTTACTGTATTGAATACGAGTTGCGGCGCATCAGGGAGTGTCCAAGCAGTTATTTAATAAGGAAATGGATTAAAAGATTCGAAAGGACAGGATCGACGCAAAAAATGCTGCTTCGGGATCATCAAAGAGTATGTCGGACCGATGAAAGCATTCAGCATTTTCGAAAATCTGTACGCGCGAAACCACGAGTCTCGGAGCGCAATGTTCATCGGTTTTGGAAATCTCTAGATCGACCTTGCAGCAAATTTTGCGGGTCTATTTGAAATTATATCCTTATAAGATGCAGCTAGTGCAGGGACTAAAGGCAGCAAACTTCGAATCGGGATTGAGATTTGCAAATGAAATGCACAATGAATTTCAATTTCAATTACGTCCTTTTTCAGATAAAACCCAGTTTTACCTTAACGGATTTGTAAATAAGCAGAACTGTAGATATGGGGCAGCAGAAAATCCTCGATTGAAACATCAGATGTCGCTACACTCACCGAAATTTACAGTTTCGGCCGCAGTTGCAAGATGGGGAACGTCGGGACGCTTTTTTTTCGAAAACCATCATGGCCAAGCTGTGACCGTCAATTCAGAGCGCTATATGACCATGCTGAGAAGTTTATTGATTTCAAAGCTGCAAGAATCTCGAGGCTATAATAGGAATACTTGGTTCCAGCAGGATGGGGCCACATGTCACTCTTCAAACTAGAGCATCGCCGTGGTGAGAGACATGACACCCACGAAAATTAATTTCAGGCAGGGGTGACATCGCCTGACCACCAAGAAGCCCGATCTCACTCCAGCAGACTTCTTTTTGTGGAGTTACGTAGAGAGCAAAGTGTACTCTAATAATCAACATTCATTTCCGACCCTGCAACCACTAAAGCTGAATATTCGGCAAGAAATGAAATCCATTTCAAGGAAAATCACGACACATTTTTTTTCAAAATTTTGGTGCCAGATTAGAAGAATGCTGTAGCCATCAAGGACTCCATTTAGACCAATTTTTTTTTTTTTAAAACAAATTTCATTTAATAATCTTTAAAACTATAATAAATACAAGTTCTAAAAAATTATACAGTTTTTTTAATTGAATTTTCAAAAGTGCATTTCTCTCTGGGCCACCCTGTATTAGTATAGACAAGTCAAGTGAAGTGGATAATTTACCCTTAGGCAAGCGTGCTCTGCTAAGTGAGCCCTGGAACGCAGGCAAAGAAGGAAAATAGAAGTGGGTTTTAGTCAGTAAAAGTCTGCAACGCCCTGCCGCTCCGCCTTAGAGCGGGAGAAGTCATTGAATGATTTCCCACCTTCCATCTTCCTTCCCAACAAAAAGCCCAAGTGATATTCAAATCTACGTACTAAATTCACCTGTACCGTAATATTAATCAGGCTCCTTAATAATAACATCAACAGATCAAAAATCGCGCACACTTCACCAGTTCTTACCCTCTGACATATGAACCACTAGCTCTAAGGGCCCTCGCCTACTGCTACTTTTTATAGCGATAGAGACGCGCGTTTCGTAAACGCACGACAGCATCGCTACCTAACGCGCGTTAGTCGCATTTACAACGAGCTAGAGAAGCGATGCTAGTGAGGAGCTCGTGGCTAGGTAATAACAGCTGCACTGGTCGATCTTCAAGGTTAAGCAACGCTTGCCAAGGTCGCTCTGTGGACGGGTGACCATCTTAACGAGTTTCCTCCGTGCTTCGGAAAGCACGTTAAGCTGTAGGTCCCGGCTGTCATTTGTAGATCTTTGGCAGTCGTTACGGATAGTCAGAAGCTAGTAAATCTGATTCCAGTCTTGCCATAAAGTACCGTGTCACCCCATTTAATGGGTTGTGGAGGTCTAGTAGGCAGCCGCTCCTCGTAAAATACTGGTATTCAGCTAAATCCAACTTGACTGGAAGCCGACCCCAATATAGTTGGGATAAAAGGCCAGGTAGATGATGATGACAGAAGTGATCATCGCGACTGTAGCGCTGCAGACGCGCGACCGTGGCAAACAATGTTGGGGAGAGGACGGAGGGAGGGTGATGCGTGATTCTTCTTCCTGTCCTTATCTCATATTACTTTTGGTCATTCTACATCATCACCATCATCATCTCAACCGTAAGATGTCCACCGCTGGACATATGCCTCACCCAAGCGTCGCCACAGCCACTGGTTCTGTACGACTCACATCCATCGGATTCCCGCGACTCTCGTCAGATCGTCGATCCACCTTGTGAGAGGCCTTCCAACGCTGCGTCTTCCGGTACGTGGCCGCCACTCGATTCTACATACAAAATCTATTTTTTTGTGCTACTGTATGCTACTGCCTTTGCATCGCGACAGAAGCGTGACAATATCGCGTTTGCAGCGCTACTGAGAACCAAGCAAGCAGCTAGTGACTGCATCGCGATTATATCAATGCGAAAGGCCCCTAAATAAACGCTCACGTAATTGAAGGAACTAAACCATGCTGTCACCAACACCTTGTCGACACTAATGCACTACTGTTACACTTCTGTCGCGGTATAGCAGCACAAAAATTAAAGTTTTGTATGTAGCTTGTTTTTGTTTTTCATTCATGCGTCCGTCCTCTCCCGCATGTCATCTGACACGGTCGCACGTTTGAAGCGTTACAGTTGCGACGCAGTAGCGCGTCAGTAGCGTGCTATCATCGCTTCTGTAGCGCGTTGTAAATGCGACTAACGCGCGTTAGTATCGATGCTGTCGTGCGTTTACGTTACGTTAGTAGCGCTACAAAAAGTCGCCGTGGGTGAAGGCCCTAAGCAAACGCTCACGTAATTGAAGGTACTAAACCATGCTGTCACCAACACGTTGGCAAGAGAACGAACGCCGCCAATTTAACATTATTAATGGTTTGTCCCATTACCACACGAGGAATGGAAGTAGAAAGGTTCTATAATAGTGGTTCTCATACTGTGGTGCGTGGACCACTCGGTAAATGCTAGTTTGTAATAATTATACTCTCTGTTTCTGTTCGCCCATTACTGTAAATCCGTTTCTGCCTGTTAAGCCGAGTAAAAATATCTAAACTAATATTATAAAGACGAAAGATTTGATTTATTATTTGTTAATTTGTTACGATTAAACTCAAATAAAACATGACCAATTTTAAAAATTATTTCTACGTTAGAAAGCTACAGTTTTCACTTAGTATTATAGACCTAAATTATGTTTTAAAAAAAAATCGTGATTTCTACTAGATTGGAGGAACTCGTGGCTAAATAATAACAGCCGCACAGGTCGATCTTCAACGCTTGCCTAGGTTGGTCTGTGGATGGGTGACCATCTTAACATAACGAGTTTCCTCCGTGCCTCGGAGAGCACGTTAAGCCGTAGGTCCCGGCTGTCATTTGTAGATCTTTGGCAGTCGTTACGGATAGTCAGAAGCCAGTAAATCTAACTCCAGTCTTGCCATGAAGTACCGTATTACCCCAGTTAATGGGTTGTGGAGGTCTGGTAGGCAGCCGCTTCTCGTAAAATACTGGTATTCAGCTAAATCCGGCTTGACTGGGAGCCGACCCCAATAAAGTTGGGAAAAGGCTAGGCAGGTGATGATGACTAGATTGGATCAACATAACCCAAGTTAAGTATCTAAATGTTACAATAATGTCTTTGACAATTTATATGGGGGTGGTTTTGCAAGTTAGCTAGTAACAAATAATAGTAATTATAACTGTGTTTATGTGTGCTATTTCTATCCAACACATCAAGCTGACGTCTTCTAAACCGGGATGATTTCCAAATTGAGAAATGAGGAATTCTGCTGAAAACGTAAGAATAACTGCTAACTACTACAATAATATTCTCTGTATTGCCCAAAGGTTGACTGGTAGAAAATACCTTTGTACCCTTATGTGCATCAATAAAGTTGTAAGACAGAAACTTTAGAAACGGATATTTTCAGATTTATTAAAGACCTATTGGTTGTCCTAGCCTACTCAGGCCATCAAGATACGTACCAAAAACCTCCTTTGAATTTCCTTCCAAATTTTACTTCCAACACACATATTTTTTCCAATACCGTCCTATAAGACATATAGATAGGCCCAAGCTCTTCCATTTTCTTTATCTCCACCAGCAATATATCCCGTTTATTATCCTTGAAATGGCGCGTCCTTACTGGAGCGAATGTACGTCGCTACAATGTTATAGCGTGCAATTACTTAGGACCCACACACACAGACACACACCACACACACACACACACTCCAGTGTATTGTGTGTAGAAGGGGATGGCGGGGTCTTAGCCTATAGGTGAGTGTATCTGTAGGGATCAAAGATGGCGATTAACCTTTTCGTTTATCAATGGACGATAGATCTCTTTTCAATGGATCTTGGATTATAGATTAAAATGGCGTTTGAATGGAAATGTCACGTAGGTATAAACTTGTACCATATTACCACGGATTTAGTTTGCAAGAATGTTTTCTTAAAACTTTATAACACCCCTTGAATAGTAGTTGAATAGTTGCCATATTTACTCAACACAGAAACAACATTTTACGGAATCGTGGTCACAAATATTTAGCATTTTCAATATCAAATTAAAATAGTATTTGCTGCATGTCCGCGTCTATGCTACACGGATATTTGCATACTGCATGCCTGCTTGAATGCTGCATATCTGCTTGCATGCTGCATGCTTAAAGAAAATGTGGTAATTAAAAAAAAGGTATAATAAGTTTAGTGTTCGGAAACATAATTCTTGGAACAAATGTTATTTCGGCAAGTGTAACATTGGTGAAAAGTTTTTCGACCAAATGAAACGTCGGGGTAATGAAATAAAATCGAATTGAAAATATAATTGGTCAACTGATACAGTGGCAGACGTGACTTCGATGAAATACAAAAAAAGAAAACGATAATAGTTGAAAGTTTTAAGTGAATTCGGTCAAATATACTAATAACTTATTTTAAGTATTCGGAAATATTAATGTATTTTGTGCACACTTAGTAGTTTTAAGAGTTTTAAGCAAGATTTTTAAATATTAGACTTATTTAAGTAAGTTTATGTTGTACACTGGATTATTCCCTCGAGAGATCATAATAATTATGTTGATCTCTCTCTGTTACTCAAAGACTTGCGGAGAGAATACTCATTCTTGTGATAAACTCGCCTTTGTACATGAATTATGAAATTAATGGGTATTGTTTTGTTTTTTGTGTACAACAAAGAATTAACAAAAAGATTAAGATTTTTGATACCCAGTTAAAATTATCCCTAACTTAATATACGTCTCTAAGATTAGGTAATGTCGTACCTCCCTCTTAGGCACCTTTTACGACCTAGTGTGATAAAATTTAGTACCTACTTATATGAGAATGGGTTTATTGATGTAATAAACTAAACTATATTGTGGGCAAAGGTCATTCGTAGTACTTTATCATTCTTGATACGAGTAGTCGAAGGCTTTTAGACTTTTAGTTCGGCTCTTGGCACATAAGTGCTAGATTTAGATCAAATACTAACTGTTATGTGACTTTCAACAGCAAAGTAACAGCATGTCTATTATACCCGACCACCAATCGACAGCTCACTGTCCGGCCGTCCGGTAACTGTCCGGACCTAGACCGAGTCGACAACGGCACGTAAACGTCCATGCGCGCCTCATGGAGACATCAACCAAAATGTTGGGGCTTAGCAGAGTCATTGTCTACTGGCGCCATGCGTTCAGTCCCGAAGTCTTGTAAGGAGAGCAGTGATGGCCCCAACTTACAAGTTGTATTGTACGTCGTGGGTTCAAATCCAGGTAAGCGCTATATTTTGTGTAAGTAATTTGTTTCATTACCACTGCTCTCAATACGGTGAAGGAAAACATCAACTGGAAACATGTCCCAGAACCAGAAATTCATAGATATGTGACATCCGCCAACCATCCGGCCCACATGGTAAAGTCCCAATAGTGGGATTATTAGAAAGCTGATCACGTAGTATAATAAAAATAGAGACAAATTGGCTCAAATAATAATAATTATTTTTCGATTTTATTTCATAACGCGTTCCATATTTAAAACAAAGACTTCCATTCCAATTTCCAACGCGAACCAAGCCTACCCGTCCGCTGAATAGAACTCATTCAATAATAGAATTAGTTGACAATAGAACTCAATCGAACTATTCGCTTTGAACTTTCTCTTCAACTTATTAAACGGTTAGAGTCGACAGTTGACTACTCTTTATTCATCGTTTGTTGTGACAGAAGTGTAGAGGAACTAGTGGTTGAGTAATAACAGCATACGGTCAAGCAACACGCTTAAGCAACTGTCAGTCCTGGCAGGACGACGAAGTACGAGGAGGCTTGAAGATAGACCGTGGAAAATGATGCCATGGTCAATCCCCATGGTTAAGCAACCAACGTTGAAGTCCGCCTATAGATGAGTAACCATCTCAACATATCCAGATTCTTCCAAACCTCAATTTTGGCTGTCATTTGTCAATTTTGTCGTTATTGATAGATGCTTAGGCCTGATCTGCCCCAGTATTGCTTAGGAGTACTGTGTATTGTCATGTGCAACACCTGGACTGTGAAGGTCAGATAGATAGTTGCTCTATGTGAAATACTGATATTCAGCTGCATCCATATAGACTGGAAGTCTACTACAATGTGCTTGTGTCCCAGGAGTGGGAACATTATAATGCTTGTACCTTCGCGCATTCCTGAGGAAAAAGGTCTTACACGAACAATAAAGTGACAACAAAGGTACAAAATCCTCAAAACAGTTGAATCCATTCAGAATTGAATCACTATTGAAGAAAATTGAATCAAAGATCAAAATTGAAGGAGATTTTCCAAGAGGTGTCGTTGTAGACAAGTGGCAGCCAACTCAAGGTCAGGGTCAGATAGGTGACTGCCTTTGTCTGACTTTTACAACTGGCTGACTGTAATGTTTTGTACAAAAACATTGTTTTTTTGAATCATATCTATTTACATATAATAAAACAGTAAAATTGTGCATCGTTTGCCGCAAATGGCGCCAAAACTACTGAACCGATCCTGTTCAAATTTTGCATACATAATCCTTATAGGACCCTTAATGATTTAGGCTATATTTTATCACGCTATTTGCTATGGGGGGTGAGCAATATTGCATTTTGTCGGTTTTGAACGAGTTGCCCCGAGTTCGAATCCCACCTACAATTTATATTTCTGTCAATGTTTTATCTTATTGTTTTTGGAAAAAAAAATACTTTTACCATTTTTTCATAAAAAAATCAACATTCCTATTTGATTTTTCCCAAATAGTTTTGTAAAAACTAATCAAAACACGTTATAAAATCCAAACGTCCACGAAATTCACATACTACAATGTTACATTAGTCCATTTAGCAGCCAATTTATCTACTGAAATGAAAATCATCACGCTATGATCGACGAAGAGCGGGGCAGTCATTTATGACATTCATATGAGAACGTCTATTTTGCTTGGTTTTCATCGAACACTGCAGCGTGATTGATTAATGACTAGACTGGGACGTGACACGGTGGTGGTTCGAATCCCAGGAGGTGTTTTAGAAAAAGCTTTTTTTTTTATTTTTGTATATTTTTTTTCACATATTTTTGCATTCTCACAATTTTTGTAACAAAAATATTACCTAAAAATATTATTATTATTGTTCAACCAAAAAAAAACCATCGTGACAAATTTTACAACTGCGGAGTTGCACCCCGTTTTCAAAATACAAACAATGACATCCTTCTTCTTCTTCCTGCTCTTATCCCGTATTACTTGGGGTCGGCGCAACACGTTTTCTTCCATTCTGTCCTGTCGTCCGTCACACTATCATCTGCCCTTTTCTTTCATATCAGTCCTTACTACACAATCCATCCATCTTTTCTTTGGCCTTCCTCTCCTTCTCCATTCATCCACATGTAAATTCAGAACTCTTTTGGTAACGTGCTTTTAATCCCTCCTCTTCACATGACCATACTAAGACAAACGATTTCCTTTCAAAATACAAACATCCATTTAATTTTTTTTTATCTAAAGGCGATTTATATTTTAGGTGATTTCTTCCACTCTAGGAAGGAGCACGAGGGGATGTCAGACTTTCACTGACTAAAACCCACACCTTTGTATGTTCCTTCTTCACCTTGCATTCCAGGACTCCGGGTGGAGGTGATCAGCAGTAACGACCTCTCACGTCCGGTCCTGGAACAGAGAGAGAAGGTATGGAAAGCAGTCATCACTTCCTTCCGCTAATGAAGCGAAGAAGGTAGCAGAAAGCGCAAAGATGATGCCCTTGGCATTACGAGTCGCAGGGCGATTCCATGATACCGTTAGCGCGGAGTTTTGGACGGTGCACTATTGGCATTTCGCTGTTGAATAAAGACTGGTCTTAGTCGACTGACGTTGCGTTATGTGCCACGCGCACCTAAAAGAGATACGCATAAGAGAACGGCCCTAACGGGCTTCGATAGCTGGAAAATTGTTCATATTCTAAAGGAACAAAGTGGGTATTTTTTACTGCTCTGCATGCTCTACCCGTAAAAATCGAGAGTTTACAGACTGCGTTCGATCATCAGCATGTGAAGTCGACTAGGTGAAAATACTCGCACACAAGAATTCGTTTATTATTCTCACTAAAGAAAAACATTTATTTGGTGTATTAGGGTGTCAGTCAAATACCGCACCAGAAAATTCCTGCCTGAATAAACAGGTAATATAAACACAAAAAAATGATGGTGATCGGTAAACGCCCTATACATATAACACCTGGGAAGTGTCCAAGTGGTGATGGGAGGGGTCTAAGGATGTCCTGTTTCGCACGGTTTCAGCCACGTTCCTTCACTCTAGGAGGTGACTGCTTTCCATTCCTCCTCCCAGCTCATACCATGATCTGAACTAGGGTAGGAGGATTCTGATTTTGACCCGCAAACAGTACGGCGGTAATCCGCCCTAGCGGGGTAACTTCGATCGTAAGGTCCACCGTGTCTTCCCGCCGAATCCAAAACATCTACCTCTCGAAACACTCATGTTCGGTTAGGACCTGCGTAAAGCGCTTGCGCTTAGAGTGAATTTATAATAGTAATAATCATGGTGTGCCAATATTAGTCGCCCTAGAATGTAAATTGCAACTAAAAGAACACTGTGGAATTTAGTTTTTAGGCAAGTAGAAACTAGTGTGCTAATAAAGGGAAAGGAGTTGAGTCCTGAAGATACTACAGTGTTTTTGGGCATAACTTTAGATGCTAAGCTTCAGTGGGGCCCACATATAGACAAATTATCTAAAAAACTTAGCTCTGCAGCATATGCTGTAAGAAAAATTCGAAATTTAACTGATTTAGAAACAGCCCGTTTAGTTTATTTTAGCTATTTTCATAGTGTCATGTCGTACGGTATCCTACTGTGGGGAAATGCCGCCGATATCCGAACAATTTTCATTTTACAGAAAAGGGCTATTCGTTCCGTTTATAATTTAAGTCCTAGATACTCCCTCAGAGATAAATTTAAGGAGATCAAGGTAATGACTGTGCCTTCACAGTATATTTATGAGAATATCCTGTATGCCCATAAGAACAAAAACATGTTTAAAAAATACAGTGATATACATAATTTTAATACTAGAAATAAACACAAATTTGTAGTTCCTGCAACTAGGCTCAAAAAAATAGGGGGCTCATTTAGATGTCAATGTGTACACTTCTATAATAAACTTCCCAGTCATATTCAAGAACTAAGCCTCAATAAATTTAAATCATTTGTAAAGCGTAAACTTTGCCAAAAGGCTTTTTATACTATAAAGGACTATGTTGAGGACAATAAGGCTTGGGATTGACCTGCTCCAGTACTCGCTGTACTGTCGTTTATTCTTTTAACTTATGTTTCAATTTGACATTGATATTCTCTTTTTTTTTACAATCCGACATTTTTTTTTTATATATACAATTCGACTAATTTCTTTTTATTCTTTAATTTTTTTTTTGACAACAATATTTACTTTGTTAAGTATTACTTTTTGTAAATTTTATTTATATCTTTTTTTTTTTCTTTTTGTGAATGTGAGGACTATGTGGATAGCTTGCTTTTTCCTTTCGTTTCAGTCACTTTAACTTATGTCTGGCAATTTGAGTATTTTCTACGGCCTAACCAAATGTCCTTTCCTTTGCATTGTTCGTCAAGTCGTTGAGCTCCTTAGTAGCCCCGAGTTGAGCTTTACGAGGAAAATGACAAATGCTTGCACTGACTGGACAGGTCCGCTCAAATCTGCATGGTTCTTTCTTTAAAAGGCCATCTCAGACACCAATCTGCATAGTTCGCATATGATTTGACCAATACATTTTGTATGGATATTTTTTTTTTAAAAGAGACTGTGACCCCTGAGTTTGTTTCGGTGTTTCTTCTCAGGGTAGTCAGTTAGGAAACACCGGCCTCATCTAGATTAATAATTTTGACAAAAAAAAAAAATTGACGTGTAAAAGTGTTTCGTGAAACCTATTTGCAAAATAAATATCATTTATCATTTATCATTTATCATTTATCATAGTTGGTAAAAGTCTGATACTTTCTCTCGGTCCACCTAGAGTGGGAGAAGGTATTTGGTGGTTACCCAACAAAAAAGAGGCAAATACTAAAGGCGATTATCGGCCCTAATTTGGTTTTTTGAAGAACAAATCATTTTCATTTTGGTTTTATCGCAATATGAAGTAAACTAACGACTTTACCCATAGAGTAGGCAATTAACTATTTAGAACGTGAACTCTGCGGCTCTGTGCTTCGTTGATGTTGATGTCGTGCGGAAGAAAAACCCGGGTGTTACCATTGGGTGGATCGCCCGGAGGACACGTTAGATCATAAAGCACTGGTGGGCCACGCTTAGGCGGAGCACCACCGTGTCCTTGTGGGGACGATCGGTGACAGCAACCTCTCGCGCTGGGCACTGGTACAGGCCATGATCCAGAGCGAGGAGTAGTGGCAAATAGTCCTCACGCCCCAGTCGCTGGGATTCCGACCCCGATTTAGAGCCACCGTAGGAGTGGCTTGCGAATGGCGAGCAATGGGTAGTTTACCATCTGGCTGTCCGGTAATGATCCAGACGGTCAACCGTGGGTATTGTTCCACGCGTGCTTCAAAGAGATGTCAGCAAACTGTAGGTGCCCAGCAGGTTCGAAGCCTCTGGGGCCATGGGTGAGCTTCCGAAGAGAAAACCCGGGAGCCTGGAACGAAGGCAAAGAAGGAACGGGGTGAGGTTTATTCAGTAAAAGTCTAACTCACCCTCTGAGAAGTCATTCTGATGATTTTCCACCTAAACAAGAAACCTGGGCACACCGTCATTGCGGCGGTAAGTTTCCTCTTTGAGAAGTAGTTGGAAAGAGGTCCTCACGTTCCGTATGCCGCAGGTCCTCACCAGACACGGTAAGTTCGGGAGGCTCCTGCATCGGATTCAGGGGTAAAGGGCGCCCCAGCCAGACTTGGGCGCACTGTCTGGACCGCCCGGAGGACACGGTGGAGCACACGGTAGAGGTATTGCGGTCGCCTTCTTCTGCGAAGCAGTAATGCTAGCCAAGGAGGCGGCCGGCCGCGAGCGCGAAAGGGAACGACCCTCACGCCCCCGCCGCCGTCAGGATCACGAGAACGATTTCCGACCACCGTAGGCGCAAGCTTGCGGACGGCGAACACTGGGTAGCTTGCCGTCCAGCAGTTCGGTAATAACCCGGACCGAGTCAAGTCGTCAACTGTTCCACGAGCGCCTCAAGGAGATGTCAGCAAACTGTAGGGCGCGGCAGGGCCGAAGCCTCTGAGCACGTGGATCTGTATTCCGAAAGATAAGCTCGGTGTCCCAAAATTGAAGGCAACACAGGAACGGGGGTGGCGTTTAGTCAGTAAAAGTCTGACATGCCCTCCCGCTCCATTTAAGAGCGGGAGAAGTCATTCTGATGATTACCCATCTGAATAAAAAAACCTAAACAAGAAACCTACTGGGGCTATGGTTTCGCTTCTGAAAGGGAGACCCTGGAACGTAAGGCAAGGAAGGAATATAGAAGTGAGTCTTAGGCAGTAATAATCTGACACGCACTTCCGCTTCACACAAGAGCAAAAGTCATTAGATGATTTCCCAACTAAAAAAAGTACTAATTGGAGTTTTAACTTAAACAGTTTTATGTAAAATTAATTAATAAGATCTTTTCGGAAGTATAGGATTAGATACTTAGATTACTTTTGTGCAGTTTTACGAACTTAACGCGGACGAAGTCGCGGGCAACAGCTAGTCTACACTAATATAATAAAGAGGTAAAGTTTGTTTTTTTGTTTGTATGTGGTAATCTGTGGAAGTACTGGTCCGATTGCTAAATTTTTTTTCACCAATAGAAAGCTGCTGTATTCCTGAGTGACATAGGCTATATTATTTTATGTAGGCTAGCGAAGCTCTGGGCTAAAGCTAGTATGATATAAACTAGTGTTTGACTGCGATCCGAACTGATGGTAAGCAGTGATGCAATCGTTGATGGTGAGGCGCACTAGTTTATTAAGAGTCTATTCACTCTAGCCTTGAAGATACCCAAATTATAATCATACAGAAAGCCCACAGCAGGCGAAACCACTGCTGCTGCTGCTGTATCTAGTTCGACTGGAAGCCGAACCTCAACAATGTTGGGAAAGACCTAGGCTAGATCATCTAGAAGGCACTGATATACTCGTACTTCATAAAGCTTAAAAACTCCTAGGTTTTAGAGCTAATAAGCTGAAAGTAAATTTTCTCTCAAGCGTAAAATTCGGAATCATTACTTGAAGTCTTCTTAACCTTTGCTATTTATCATATTATTTCTTAGGGCCTCGTTCACCATCTCCGAGTAGGCACTACTCACTGAATAAATTCAAAAATTTGACACAATTTGTATGAAATGATCTGTCAAGTAAGATACTCGAAACTTAATCATAGGTGGTGAAATAGGCCCTTAGTGTTTATTTTTAGCATATGTTATTATTATAAACACATAATTTTCAATGATACTTCATTCTAGTTTTATATTAAATTAATAGTATAACAGGTATTTATTTATTGTGCAGACCTATCGCAGTCTTGTCTTTTTTAACCCAAAGGTTGAGAATATTTGCATCAAGCCTGCCTATGTACCGCTACTGTAGATGAAGTTTCAAATAAATAAATATGCAGCTTTAGAGGTTTTTTTTAGGTGAGAAGTATAAAATGACTTCTTCCGCTCCCGGGCAGAGCAGGCGGGTTTTTTTATAGGTGTTAAATCATCAAAATCCTACCCAATCCTACTCTCTCGCTAGGTTTGAGCGGGAGTGCGTGTCAGACTTTTTCTGACTTCTATTTTCCTTCATTGCCTTGTGTTAAGGTAGTCGATGAAACATCTAAACTGTGTCACTCTGTATCCTCGTGTATACTGACTATTAGACTAATGTGTCGGCAAACAGCTGACGGCCTTCTGATGGCACGTGCTCATTGCCACTAATATGGTCATACACACGCCTTACGCCAACTTATGTAGTACTAAAGAATAGCGCTTTTTGCCACGATACACCACGGCTAGACGTAGTGTCAGATTTTCTGGCTATACCTTCATAATGACTGTCAAATGTCCTACCCATACACCTAAAGCTTCTTGGGAACACATTAATTGTGCGTAGGTACAGTTACTGTTAAAAATTGATCTTCCCTGCAGGAGTCGCGAATCATCGTCACTTTCATCAGGTGAGATAGCGGTCAAGCGCGAAATTATCAACAATAGTTTTCTGAACCTCTCGGTATGTAAAAATGTCTCTACGATCCGATTTTGGCAAACGTTGCTTATCCTTGAACCTGGAGCTGTTATGACTTAGATAGGAAATCCTACGATCCTACTATTAAAACACCAAGTAAGGCCGAAACCTACTGGAAGGGGTTAATAGAAATCCGTGGTCCTGGAACGGAAAAGGCAGAGATGGATCACGTGGTTTTAATAGATCAAAGCCCATTGAATAACTTCCATCCTAAAAAAAAATGTACCATCAATCTAAACTCTCCTCGATTCCAGGAATGTTATCTAACTAGCAGAAAATTCACATAAAGCAGAAAACTGAACCGGATCCACTCACATATACATAGGTACAGCCGTTACGTCTGCCGGTGATCCGAAAATAAACAGTTTACAAAACGGATCCGTGTATTTACTTCAAACTATATTATGTTAGCGATCTGCCTAGTTTCTCATGAGTGTTTGAAATCTTTGAAATTCTTGGCTTTTTTTAGTCATTATGATCATTTCAGCCGTCTACTGCAGAACATAGGCCCCAAGCATCGCCACAACGGCGTTGTGCGTCTCGCATCCATCGCTATTAATATCATCATCATCACTTCAGTCGAAAGACGTCCACTACATAGCCCAAGCGTCACCACGTCGTCTCGTATCCAACGGATTCTCGCAACCCTCACCAGGCCGTAACCCTTATCTGTTCACCTTATGGGAGGCCTTTCAATGCTGATTTTTCTGGTACGTGGTCGCCACTCTAGAACCTTTCGTAGCCATTGATCATCTGTTTTAGGAGCAATGTGTCCTGCCCACTGCCACTTAAAGGAGAATGCCCGTCTTGTAAGGGAAGTTGGGTCCCAGTGGAAAATGCTTGTGCCCTGAAGATTTTTATTTTACCTGATAGTAAAACCATAGCATTTTCATAATTGGAAATCTTTTTTCAATGTACCACCCTGGTTCAGGAGATATAATTATTTTTCTGTTTTAAAAATCTAGGTAGTAGAAAGACCGGGAATACATCTGCATTCTGGAAGAAAAAGTAGAAGACCTTCAAAGAAATTCCCGCAAGGCTTGCGTAGAAATTAAAAATGTACCTATAAAGGCTCAAGAAAAGAGGGAAGACCTGATTCAAATGGTTGTCAACCTCTCTAAGACCATTCACCTAGGAATGAACGGTTATGATATTAACGACATTTTCCGCTTAAAGTCAAGGGGTGATAGGGAGAAGAAACCTACAATTATAATGGAACTAAGGTCTCCAATTTTAAGATCAGACTTCCTGAAAAAGGTGAAAGACTTCAATCTTGCAAATAAGACACGACTGCAAGCAAAACACCTGGGCTTCACAAGCAATGAAGACACGCCAATCTTTATATCTGAGCAACTCACTGCTAAGGGGGCTCGTTTGTTTTTCCTGGCCCGGGACCTGAAAAGGGCTCAAAAAGTTAAGTACTGTTGGACCTCCATGGGAAAGGTACTGGTCAAGAAAGATGACAACGCTAAAAGTATCCATATTCAACACGAAGCGCAGGTGCAGCAACTAATGCAGGAACAATGACTCACTATGGGTATATTTTTCCTATCACTATTTTTCTCACATACATCAGTTTACTTCAACCTAATACCTGTATTTTTTATTTGTTGTTGTTTTTTGATGTTATTTTTTGAGGAAATGTCAAATATCCACTATACCAAAAAACTCACACTGAAAACTACACAAAAACCTATACATGAATACACACCCTTACTCTACAATTACAACTACCAACTTTGTATCCCACGAATAATACAAGCTACCTATCAAAACAAACTAAAACATATACAAAATTCAAACTTATCTACATATATTCAAGTCTCCTATAACCCTAATGACAAAAAAGTAAACCTATATTATATTGATTACAAATACACAACAGGCCTCACACCAATTATCTCCCAACTTTCTTACAAAGTACTCATCATTATACGGTTATACTTACACGGACCTGACTTGCTTTTAAATATACTATCCAACTACCATAGTTGCAACCCCAAGAGTTCTAATTTAATATTTGTAAATGGATAGTTTTGATACGCTGAATGAAATTGATCAAATTGAGCCCTCGGCTTCACTTAAGGGCAGTATACAGGAAATAAATATAGTGTTAGAAAAGTCTACGTATAATCTAACTATATCAACACAAAACATTAGAAGTATATACAAAAATTTTGACGATTTGCAACTCACTCTGGCGCAACTAAACCCTGAAATAGATATTTTGATTCTTACAGAATGTTGGCTGAACCCTAACAAAAACATACCGCAATTGGCTAATTACACATCATTTCAAACAAAAAATCACATTAATCAATGTGATGGGGTAGTTGCTTATATCAAAAATAATATAACAGTAAAATTTAAAGAACTTAACCTTGTAAATGCTACGGGTCTAGAGTTACAATTCACAAACTACACCATATTAGGTATCTACCGGTCACCTTCTTTCGTAAATGCAGGTGATTTCATTACGTCTCTCAATAATTATCTAGAGAATATCATCACCCCTAGAAATAACGTTTTGATTTTAGGTGACATTAACATTGACTTAATCGTTTCCCCAATAGATACTAATCAAGAAAGAAATAATAGATTAACCTACTTAAATATGCTATCACTGCATGGACTTTTGCCATCTCATAACTTACCAACGAGGGGGGACGGCTGTCTTGACCATGTCGTTCTGAGCTTGGACAAACATAGGAACACGGCTTGTACGGCGGTTTTAAATACAACTGTAACTGACCACTGTTTTATTCTTTTATTAATCGCAAATAAGTATCAACATACGGTACCTCAAAGGCACAAAACCGTAATCAACTATGAAAATGCTCATAATAGTTTAATAAATATTGATACATCATTCTTCAATGTCTTTAAAGATCCGGATACCTACGCCTTTGCACTCATAGAGATGGTCAGGTCAGCTATACTCTCCAACACCAAAAATGTAATAGTCACGAATAGCAAAAGAAGGATTAAACCCTGGATAACCACAGGTGCCTTGCGGTGTATTAGACTAAGAAATACAATCTACCTAAAACTTAAATCAAACCCTCTAAACCAAATTTTAATAATAACTTACAAACGATACCGAACCTTCTGTGGAAACCTTATTAAAAAACTAAGAAATAAATACAATAAAGATAAAATTACAGCATCTGCTAAAAACCCTAGGGCATTATGGTCAACCATTAATGAAATTACCCAATACAAACCACCCAAGAGTTCAAATGATAACCTACTTAAGATAAAATCATGTTCTCAAGCCTCAACCAACCATGTCAATAATTTTTTTATTAATATTGGACACACCCTGGCTCAGAATATTTCAAATAGCTTCGTACCTCTGGATCCAACTGACACGGATACCGGTAATCTGTCCTCTTTTGTTTTATTAGACACCTCTGAGATGGAAGTTGAAAATACCCTGGCGTCCCTAGACTCGGGGAGTGCACCAGGTTGGGACGGAATCCCTACCCTTTTCTTAAAACAAGCTAAGGAGATCTTAGTCCCTCTGATCAAAGACCTTGCCAACCTAAGTTTCAACTCTGGAATCTTCCCCTACCTTCTCAAGCGCTCCGTTGTCACCCCCGTGTATAAGGGAGGAGATAGCAACGAAGTTAACAACTACCGGCCTATCTCTGTGCTGACCTCTATTTCTAAAATCGTTGAGAAGCTTTTAAACTCTAGAATAATAAACTACTTGACTAAGTACAACATCTTATCTTCCTCTCAATATGGGTTTAGGAAGGGTATGTCGACTCAGGATGCCACCATGGATCTAGCATCCACAATAACAAAAGAAATAGATAGGGGAAACAAATGTCTAGTAGTCTTTCTTGACCTCAAGAAAGCTTTTGACACCGTTTCTATCCCAATACTGATACGCAAGCTTGAGAGGATAGGATTTCGAGGCTCTGCTCTCTCCCTTCTTAGCAGTTACCTACAAAATAGAAAGCAGGCGGTAAAGATTGGCAATTTTCTCAGTGATGAAGAAAACGTTACATTTGGAGTCCCGCAGGGCAGTGTTCTCGGCCCGACGCTCTTTTTGATATACATAAATGACCTCTGCAATCTAAGCGGCGTCGGTGGGAGGATTCTGTCCTACGCGGATGACACTGCTATTATTTTTACCGCCAAGACATGGGAGAGTGTAAAGCTGGCGGCTGAGAAGGGTCTAGCTAGAGTTAGTCACTGGCTTAATGAGAATCTTCTCACGTTAAACACCCAAAAAACTAACTACGTATGCTTCGCCCCGTACTTAAACGGGCAGCCTTTGCCTGACTTTGTAATTAAAATTCACTCCTGTCGTAATCCTTGTATTTGTACTCACAGTTGTCCGACTATCCAGAAAGTTAATTCTGCTAGATACCTCGGAATTGTTGTGGACCAAAGATTAAGCTGGTACCCTCACCTTGAACTAACTATAGGGAGGGTAAGAAAGCTTATATGGGTTTTCAAATGTCTTAGACATGTTATGAGTACTGAACTATTGAATAAAATATACATTGCACTAGTCCAATCAGTACTTATCTATTGCATTTCGGTATGGGGAGGTGCAGCTAAGTCATACTTTATAGATCTAGAGAGGGCGCAACGATCCTTGATTAAAGTTATGTACTGTAAGCCTTTTAGGTTTTCTACTAAATCCTTATATGCAATTTCTAAACTTCTCTCCGTCAGGAAACTATATATCTTACACATGACACAAAGATATCACAAAACGTTACCTTTCGACTATGCCAAACTTAGAAAAAGACGGCGCGATATAGTAGCCCCTACACATCCCACTCGTACTGTCTTTGCTAGTCGGCAAAATTTGGCTCAAGCCCCCCGTGTCTACAATAAAATTAACCGTATCCTTAATATATACCCCATGAAATTGTATGATTGTAAGAAAAAACTGACTGAATGGCTCCTTACTCTTAATTATGAAGATGTGGAGAAAATCCTACTTACAAAGACTTGAATTTGATACATGTTTAATGTACTCACATACTATACGTTACGAATTAATAGGTTTATGTGGCTAAATCAAAATACTTTCCACACACACTCACACGCACACACCACACCCCCACACACCACACACCCACACACCTCACGCATACACACACGCACGCACCCACGCTCACACACACAAACGTACGCACACACACACTTTACGCTTCTTTTTCGTCTTTTTAGTTTTTGATGAACTTTTTATTTTATTTTTTTTTATTGTAATAGTATTGTTACTCACATTGTTGGTCTAGTAAGTCTAAATTTATATTTCCATCGGAAGAGCGAGGCTTTCCCAACACAAGTATCATTCGATTACTTTCTGGGAAGCCCCGGCAACTTACATGTAAAAACTTACTGAAATAAATGCATTTTTTTTTTTTTTTATTTTTTTTTTTTATTATAATATGCATGTATTATACATATAAACCTTTCTTGTGAAGCACTCTGTCTATTTGTCAAATTTATATGAAAATTCCTTCAGCAATTTTTAAGTTAATTTTATTTTGTTAGTTAAGTTTACCACGTTCACTGGGGGATTTCGTTTTATATAAAGTAAGAATAAACCATTTACTGTTTTCCTGGATTCCTGGAAGTTATTTAACCTAACAAGTACAATTTTGTCTCCTTATTATAGAGTTTTTAACAAAAAGGATTTTCAGTACAAGTTGACATTTTTTTGCGGAAACTTTCGTGGGTGCTTTTACCCACGACATCGTGTGGGTGTATTTATATCGGATTTTGCTTCTGAAACTTTTAGCACGACATTCCAGCCATTTCGCCATTCAGTGATAGCTTTTTCGTCATGTTTGCCTCTGGCCTTTAGCATTCAATCTATTTCTATAGCTTCGTATTAAAACTGGTGCAGCCAAGTTTTGAAAACTTCACGAAAAGACTTCGCTGTATTTTAATATGAATGGTTTAAATGGAATGTTAAGTTATGAGTTTACTTGTGGATGGATAGAATGGGAGAGGGAAGCTAAGGAAAAGATGGACGGATTTTGTGAGTAGTGATACGAAAGAAAAAGGAGGTAGTTATAGCGTCATGGGTTTTTTTAAGGTCATTAGTATGACTTCTCCCGCTCTTGGGCGGAGTTGGAAGGCGTGTTAGACTTTTACTAACGAAAACCCACTCCTTGTTCCTTCTTTACCTTCGTTCCAGGGTCCCTGGTTTTCCTTTCACAAATAGCGTGATGGCTGACAAGACGAAATGGAAGAAAAAACGTGTTGCGCCGGCCCCAAATAAGACGGGTTATGGGCAGAAATATGGTGACGGGCTTATTGGAAAGTTTTTTAAAGATACGACATAATTATGAAAGGTTGGCTGGTTGGTTGGTTGGTTGGTGGTTTTTATTTTTGAGGTAAATTTGAAGAAAACTCAGCAATTAGTAGGTATCTTTTTTTTTTTTTTTAAATTATTATATTTTTATTATGCAGAGAAAAAACATTAAAAATAAAAACACTTAACTAATTAAAACTAACTCTTACTATTGGCAATGTTATAGACAACCGTCTAAATTACTATATCAGGACAACCTATTGGAATCAGCTGTTGGCTGTCAACAAGGTGACCCCCTCGGGCCAGTGATTTTTAGCCTAGCTATACACCCAATCATTCGAAAACTTAACGTGTGGTACCTTGACGATGGAACCTTGGGAGGGGATGTAGAGACCCTATTAAATGATTTTCAATATTTAAAAAACCAACTCTCTTCTATAGGACTAGATCTCAATTTTGGTAAATGTGAACTATTTCTATCGGACAGTACTGACAGACTTTTGACTCTTTCGAAATTTAATGCCATAGCCCCAGCAATCAAAATTATAGATAAAAGTTCTCTTCGCCTCCTTGGGTCTCCAATCTTTGAGGATTCTTTTCCCAGTTTTGTGGAGGAAAAAATACAAAATTTCAATGACGTTTCGGAAAGATTGCTCAAAATTAACATGCATTCGGCCATTACCCTAATTCGATATTGTTGTTTCGGTCCCAAATTAATATATTTCCTTCGTGCTTCCCATTTATGGAAGCACTCTCACCTTTTGGAAAAAATGGACCAAATCATTATGCATACCCTTACGTTAATTTTAAATGTAACCTTGGACGATCGAGCTTGGGATCAAGTTACTCTTCCCATCCGTATGGGAGGCCTCGGCGTCCGCAAAATTACCAGTATTAGTTTACCGGCATTCATATCTTCGGTCCACGGCACGGATAAATTAATCAGGAACATTCTCTCTAACACACTGATTCCTTTTGATGTGCCGTGCTTCTCCGAGGCTATGGATGCCTGGAGACTCGCTTGCCCGAATACAAATCCGCCCGACAACCCCGCTTCCCAGAGACAGTGGGATGAGCCGCTCTGCAAAGTAGTACAGGAAAATCTACTCTTAACTTCTGCTACTGCTGCAGAGCGTGCCCGCCTACTGGCTGTGGGAAAGTGGGAGTCAGGTCTTTGGCTTCACGCACTACCGTCGTCGAATATAGGCACCTTGTTCGACGATACCACTTTCCGCTTAGCTCTTTCTCTACGCCTAGGCACTCCTTGCTGTTCTCCTCATCGCTGCCACTGTGGCGAAGTTGTCAACAGCCTCGGTCACCACGGCCTGTCATGCAGTCGAAGCGCGGGACGCATCCCACGGCATGCGAATATTAACGACATCATCCGACGTGCCCTTCTCACCGTCGGCGTTCCGGCTGTTTTAGAACCTCATGGCCTGGCACGTGACGATGGTAAGAGACCGGACGGTATGTCTCTATTTCCTTGGAAGATGGGTAGGCCCTTAGTGTGGGACGCTACCTGCGTCGACACTCTTGCGCCATCCCATCTTCCTAGCTCGTCGTGCTCTGCTGGTGCTGCCGCTGCGGCTGCGGAGAACCTCAAGCGGCGAAAATATAACAAACTCGTCGGCAGTTATATTTTTGAGCCGTTTGGGGTTGAAACTCTAGGACCGTGGGGCCCGAGTGCTCATTCGCTTTTTAAAGATCTTTCGAAGCGTCTTGTTGACACTTCGCGTGACCCAAGGGCTGGCTTTTACCTCGGTCAGAGATTAAGCATTGCCATACAACGTGGCAATGCTGCCAGTCTTTTGGGCACACTTCCGGTCGACAGCGATGCGGAAGAATTTTTTGACGCCATATTTTAGTTTAGAGTAGGTATTTTAAATATTAATATGAGAAAAAGTGGAAGCCCTGTGGAAACATGTCGCTATCTCTTTTGTATAAGTATACGTAACTTAACGCCGGTGACGTCACATTTCAGTGTCTGCATCCATAATCTGTTACTTGACAGTTTCCCTTTTCACCAGATTTCAATAAATAATAAATAAAAAAAAAAATAAACAATAAAGTAATAATTTGAAACCAAATTAATCATCATCAACATCATATTCCCATGATCCTTGAAGTCGGTGCCACAATTTTTTTTACATTGTTTCTCTGTTACCCGTCACACGACTCACTAAACTTTACAAACCTACTTTCTAAACATCAAACGAATTGCAAAAATTCTATAAAAACAAAAAAAAATGAGTGGTGTACCTAACCCAATTGTCCTCCAATACGTAGAATGACGGAAACCTTTTTATAATAAAGCCTCATTATTCCCCCTAGTGCTGATATCAAGATAAATTCCGGGTGTTATCATTGTCAAAGCGTCCTGTATCGCTATCAGTTCACGTATTGCGACTATCGAGTGCTGATAACGAGTGCTTCGTATCAAATGTATAGTTAAGTGAAGTACCAGCTGCTTATTAGCACACCTATTGGTGATTACCTTTCTCGCTTTTGTGCAGATGGGAGTCAAAGCCAAACTTTAGGTGGTCTTAGCGAGCATTGGCCTTGCTGGGCCCCTGTAGTTCTACTGACATAGAAAGAAGAAGAAAAAAAGAAAATTATTTTATTTGGCACACTTTAAATGAAAAAATAATAAAGAAAACTAACACTGTGTGTCTCGCGACTGCGCCAAATAGGTCCAGTGCAACAAAAATTGCCATAACTTTGAGTGATGAAATGATATATCTTTGAGGCGTACGTGGTACACTATGGGGACGGCCAGAAGGCTAGTTGGGATCACGGAGGCTTTTAGGACGTGAGAATGTCCGTTCTCTTTCGTGCGGCCGTCTTCCGCCTTCGCTAGCATTATCTAGAAAGAGGCGACTGCCTTCCAATTCCCCAGACCATGCCCTGAATGAGAGCCCAGGAGACCTTGTACCTTTATGTGCATAAAGTATTAAATAAATAAATAAACGCGCGAACATAATTTTATTATCACTTACAAACTATTTTAATTCATGAATCCCCAACCGGTCCTATGAGACCGCGCTGTTATTGTCTTACTATTGTGTCTCGTTTCGCGAGTATGTGATAGGTTAAAACAATACAAAAATATTCCTACATTTAATTTAAAACATTCAACCGTCAATTTGAACTTAATTAAATGCAACAAAGGCATTTCTGGCGGGTGAACACCCCAGTAACCGTGCAACCAGTAATAGGGTTGCATATTCACGGCGTTGCACAATTTCCACGAATACTTTTATACGTCGTAACAGGAATTTTCAGCATTTTCCTGAAACACTGAGCTGTAAACAAACGCGAGCTCGTCTCGGTCGGTTAGTTTATTGTCTTTCGTAGTACTTATACAAAAACAATTATAGGTCACCTGTTGGTCTAGTGGTTAGTAATGCTGACTGTTATGCAGAAGGTCGTGGGTTCGATTCGCGACCAAGATACGTGTTTGTGTGATGAACACGGTAATTTGTTCTGTGACTGTGTGTAGTTTATGTACGAGTATAATATGTATGTATTTAGAAATACGTATGTATATTAATTAGTTGTCTATACTACTTTATGTTAGTCATAGCATAAGCTCTACTTAGTTTGAGACTAGATGGCAATCTCCGGTCTGAAATAAAAATATTCTATTCTATTGTGTAAAAGTAGTGGAATATTTATTACATTATTATTTGCAGCTTTCATCGGTTTTGCTTTCGTAAATGTAGAAAATTGTCCCAAAGGAACGTACTCGCAGGATAAAAAGTCTTATGTGCTATTCCAAGACACAGTCTGTCTTTTTACCAAGTTTCATCGAAATCCGTGTATCTGTTCGAGCATGACGAAGTTGCTGGAGTCGCACCGGAACGTCAATTTCAAGGCGTTTGTGGTGCGAGTACCGAACGGTTTTCTGCACCTCGCAATGGATGAAGGCTTCTGGCCACAGGGCGTGGTGTTCCGTCGCTTCCGCGGACAAGTATCACAGGACAGCACCAAGAAAGTATAGTGCAAGGTGAAGTGTTACTAACATAGTTTTAAGTCGTATTTACTAACGAAAGTAGTTGATAGTTCATGTTATATGTATAAGTTTATAATTTTGTAAGATTATTTATGTATTGTTTCTAAGGGGCCTTAGTTGCCTGACAATAAAGGATTATTATTATTATAAAGTTTCGGCTTTCTGGTATACATAAGTGATTTATTTAGAACACAGTATGTGTGACCGATTTAGTTTTTCCATTTGCCTAAAAAGTTATGTTACTATAGACCGTAAGAATGATATCCCTTCTTTTTGCCTTAGTTTTACAGTCAGGTAAAAGGTAACTAGAATTTTATATGCGAAAAGTAGGTACTAGAAGTGGGATGATAAGCATATACCTAAAAGAAGACTGCGGTAATGTGAATTGATGAAAAACAAGGAATCCTTTTTTTTTTTCAATTTGCCTTTCTGCCAGAAGAGGCCCACTATTTATCGTAGGCCTTCTCCAAATATCGTCACATTACTTTGTCTTCAACATTTCAAATGTAGGACCAGTCTAGACGGCCCGGACTGTATGGCCCGTTTTGGCATGATGCCAGTAAAGAATTCATGCCAAATGAATTAATTTTATATTACCCGCCGTAAACTGCCCCCGCTGCAGTGCATAGACCTCTTCTCATACGCGCAAGTAAAGTTCTTCGTGCGATATTGAACAGATCGTCGTACAGCGAGTATCCATCCTTACGTTGTTGAAACCTCTACGGTCCGGACTAAGCGCGTCGCTTCGTCGTTTATACCGCGTACATCGAAGGACTGGAATAATTTGCCTGCTGCGGTCTTGCCGTCCTATTATAATTTGGGTGTCTTCAAGGCTAGAGTGAATAGGCTCTTAATAAACTAGTGCGCCTCACCATCTACGATTGCATCACTGCTTACCATCAAGTGGGATCGCAGTCAAGCACTATTATAGTTTATATAACTTGAAAAAACAAAATCCGAAATCATCTATCGGGCAGTAGCCCACCGGACATAACACCCGTCTGGTCGGATGATCCCCTTTTCAACTGAGGTATGTCGGACTTTACTCTCTGTGCCACATACCCCAAAGGTTTAGCAGAGTCTGTCTCTTACCTGACAGCTAAAACCTGAAGGTCTATACAATGTGTTGATTTGAAAGTATATGGCATTTCGGGAGGTAATTATGTTAGTGATACTTGACCCGAATCAATAATCAGGTAATTTTTTTATTTATTTTTCACTAGCTGTTGCCCGCGACTTCGTCCGCGTTAAGTTCGTAAAACTGCACAAAAGTAATCTAAGTATCTAATCCTATACTTCCGAAAAGATCTGATTATTTAATTTTACATAAAACTGTTTAAGTTAAAACTCCAATTAGTACTTTTTTTAGTTGGGAAATCATCTAATGACTTTTGCTCTTGTGTGAAGCGGAAGTGCGTGTCAGATTATTACTGCCTAAGACTCACTTCTATATTCCTTCCTTGCCTTACGTTCCAGGGTCTCCCTTTCAGAAGCGAAACCATAGCCCCAGTAGGTTTCTTGTTTAGGTTTTTTATTCAGATGGGTAATCATCAGAATGACTTCTCCCGCTCTTAAATGGAGCGGGAGGGCATGTCAGACTTTTACTGACTAAACGCCACCCCCGTTCCTGTGTTGCCTTCAATTTTGGGACACCGAGCTTATCTTTCGGAATACAGATCCACGTGCTCAGAGGCTTCGGCCCTGCCGCGCCCTACAGTTTGCTGACATCTCCTTGAGGCGCTCGTGGAACAGTTGACGACTTGACTCGGTCCGGGTTACTTGACCCCGCCGTCCGCAAGCTTGCGCCTACGGTGGTCGGAAATCGTTCTCGTGATCCTGACGGCGGGGGCGTGAGGGTCGTTCCCTTTCGCGCTCGCGGCCGGCCGCCTCCTTGGCTAGCATTACTGCTTCGCAGAAGAAGGCGACCGCAATACCTCTACCGTGTGCTCCACCGTGTCCTCCGGGCGGTCCAGACAGTGCGCCCAAGTCTGGCTGAGGCGCCCTTTACCCCTGAATCCGATGCAGGAGCCTCCCGAACTTACCGTGTCTGGTGAGGACCTGCGGCATACGGAACGTGAGGACCTCTTTCCAACTACTTCTCAAAGAGGGAACTTACCACCGCAATGACGGCGTGCCCAGGTTTCTTGTTTAGGTGGAAAATCATCAGAATGACTTCTCAGAGGGTGAGTTAGACTTTAATTAACTGAATAAACCTCACCCCGTTTCTTCTTTGCCTTCGTTCCAGGGTCCCGGGTTTTCCTTTCGGAAGCTCACCCATGGCCCCAGAGGCTTCGAACCTGCTGGGCACCTACAGTTTGCTGACATCTCTTTGAAGCACGCGTGGAACAATACCCACGGTTGACCGTCTGGATCATTACCGGACAGCCAGATGGTAAACTACCCATTGCTCGCCATTCGCAAGCCACTCCTACGGTGGCTCTAAATCGGGGTCGGAATCCCAGCGACTGGGGCGTGAGGGGACTATTTGCCACTACTCCTCGCTCTGGATCATGGCCTGTACCAGTGCCCAGCGCGAGAGGTTGCTGTCACCGATCGTCCCCACAAGGACACGGTGGTGCTCCGCCTAAGCGTGGCCCACCAGTGCTTTATGATCTAACGTGTCCTCCGGGCGATCCACCCAATGGTAACACCCGGGTTTTTCTTCCGCACGACGTCAATTGCCTTAAAAACATCAACGAAGCACAGAGCCGCAGAGTTCACGTTCTAAATAGTTAATTGCTTACTCTATGGGTAAAGTCGTTAGTTTACTTCATATTGCGATAAAACCAAAATGAAAATGATTTGTTCTTCAAAAAACCAAATTAGGGCCGATAATCGCCTTTAGTATTTGCCTCTTTTTTTGTTGGGTAACCACCAAATACCTTCTCCCACTCTAGGTGGACCGAGAGAGAGTATCAGACTTTTACCAACTAAATTCCACAGTGTTCTTTTAGTTGCAATTTACATTCTAGGGCGACTAATATTGGCACACCATGATTATTACTATGATAAATTCACTCTAAGCGCAAGCGCTTTACGCAGGTCCTAACCGAACATGAGTGTTTCGGGAGGTAGATGTTTTGGATTCGGCGGGAAGACACGGTGGACCTTACGATCGAAGTTACCCCGCTAGGGCGGATTACCGCCGTACTGTTTGCGGGTCAAAATCAGAATCCTCCTACCCTAGTTCAGATCATGGTATGAGCTGGGAGGAGGAATGGAAAGCAGTCACCTCCTAGAGTGAAGCAACGTGGCTGAAACCGTGCGAAACAGGACATCCTTAGACCCCTCCCATCGCCACTTGGACACTTCCCAGGTGTCATATGTATAGGGCGTTTACCGATCACCATCATTTTTTTGTGTTTATAAGTAGCGAGTATTTTTACCTAGTCGACTTCACATGCTGATGATCGAACGCAGTCTGTAAACTCTCGATTTTTACGGGTAGAGCATGCAGAGCAGTAAAAAATACCCACTTTGTTCCTTTAGAATACGAACAATTTTCCAGCTATCGAAGCCCGTTAGGGCCGTTCTCTTATGCGTATCTCTTTTAGGTGCGCGTGGCACATAACGCAACGTCAGTCGACTAAGACCAGTCTTTATTCAACAGCGAAATGCCAATAGTGCACCGTCCAAAACTCCGCGCTAACGGTATCATGGAATCGCCCTGCGACTCGTAATGCCAAGGGCATCATCTTTGCGCTTTCTGCTACCTTCTTCGCTTCATTTGCGGAAGGAAGTGATGACTGCTTTCCATACCTCCTCAGCTCTCTGTACCAGGACCGGACGTGAGAGGTCGTTACTGCTGATCACCTCCACCCGGAGTCCTGGAATGCAAGGCGAAGAAGGAACATACAAAGGTGTGGGTTTTGGTCAGTGAAAGTCTGACATCCCCTCGTGCTCCTTCCTAGAGTGGAAGAAATCACCTAAAATATAAATCGCCTTTAGTTAAAAAAAATTAAATGGATGTTTGTATTTTGAAAGGAAATCGTTTGTCTTAGTATGGTCATGTGAAGAGGAGGGATTAAAAGCACGTTACCAAAAGAGTTCTGAATTTACATGTGGATGAATGGAGAAGGAGAGGAAGGCCAAAGAAAAGATGGATGGATTGTGTAAGGACTGATATGAAAGAAAAGGCAGATGATAGTGTGACGGACGACAGGACAGAATGGAAGAAGAAAACGTGTTGCGCCGACCCCAAGTAATACGGGATAAGAGCAGGAAGAAGAAGAAGGATGTCATTGTTTGTATTTTGAAAACGGGGTGCAACTCCGCAGTTGTAAAATTTGTCACCATGGTTTTTTTTTGGTTAAACAATAATAATAATATTTTTAGGTAATATTTTTGTTAAAAAAATTGTGAGAATGCAAAAATATGTGAAAAAAAAATATACAAAAATTAAAAAAATCTAAAACACCTCCTGGGATTCGAACCACCACCGTGTTACGTCCCAGTCTAGTCATTAATCAATCACGCTGCAGTGTTCGATGTAAACCAAGCAAAATAGACGTTCTGATATAAATGTCATAAATGACTGCCCCGCTCTTCGTTGATGATAGCGTGATGATTTTCATTTCAGTAGATAAATTTGCAGCTAAATGGACTAATGTAACATTGTAGTATGTGAATTTCGTGGACGTTTGGATTTTATAACGTGTTTTGATTAGTTTTTACAAAATATTTGGGAAAAATCAAATAGGAATGTTGATTTTTTTATGAAAAAATGGTAAAAGTTTTTTTTTTCCAAAAACAATAAGATAAAAAATTGACAGAAATATAAATTGTAGGTGGGATTCGAACTCGGGGCAACTCGTTTAAAACCGACAAAATGCAATATTGCTCACCCCCCATAGCAAATAGCGTGATAAAATATAGCCTAAAGCAAAAAGGGTCCTATAAGGATTATGTATGCAAAATTTGAACAGGATCGGTTCAGTAGTTTTGGCGCCATTTCCGGCAAACGATGCACAATTTTACTGTTTTATTATATGTATAGATTATGTAAATCGGTACGTGTGAACTACCTTTATTACAACGCAGACAGTCTGATACTCGCCTTATAACTAAGTTTCACACACACAAACATTATCATTAATACAAAGCACACTAGCACTTCCCGCACGTTTGTTTAGGGAGTTATTCTGAAAACCAACTAAAATTAAAAAAATTAAATAAAATTTATTATTGATTATTGACCAAGTATTGTATTTTTATATGATTGTTTGTGACTTTTTTTACAACCTCCCGAAATAACATACACTTTCAAATCAAAACGTTGTATATCAAGAGTAAATATGAAATTTCAAGGCAAGCGTGCTCCATTATCTTTGACATCATAGCTTATCATCAGCTGAGATAATGGGCAAACAAGAGCCCTCCTTTAACCGAAAACCTTTTACATCATCATCTACCTAGCCTTTTCCCAACTATGTTGGGGATTTAGCTGAATACCAGTATTTTACGAGAAGCGGTTGCCTACCAGACCTCCACATTTTTGCTTGTACCTAACTATGTAAATTATCATAAATTTGAAATTTTTGCATGCTGTCTTAAAATAGCTAAACATGTTTGTACTGTTCTCATTTTATGTAACACCATTTTATACCATGTTTTACGCAAATAAATAATTTATTTTTATTATTATTATTATTACAACCCATTAACTGGGGTAACACGGTACTTCATGGCAAGACTGGAGTCAGATTTACTGGCTTCTGACTAGCCGTAACGACTGCCAAAGATCAACAAATGACAGTCGGGTCCTTTATATGTTCTGTGGCCGGGACCCACGGCTTAACGTACTTGGTCACCCATCCACAGACCAACCTTGGCAAGCGTTGCTTAACCTTTAAGATTGACCCGTGCGCCTGTAATTATCTAGCCACAAGCTCCTCGAAAACCTTTTACATCAACAACAAAAAAGGTTTTCCCTTTGATAAATTTTAATCTTGACGCAGTTGTGGTTTTGCGGAATTGTTTTAAAGAGACTTAACCGCTCTGGAATGCTTTTGTATTGGGTAATTGAAGGAACACAGATGTGTTTTAGTCAGTCTGACACTCTCTCTCACTCCAATCCGCAGGAGATGGAGTCATTTGGAAAACCAGTTGAGCATCCGCATGAAAAACGCCAAGGATCCGTGAGAAAATCAGGGTCTGGTATATTTTTCTGACAAAAGCTGAGCTACAGTCTGTTTTTCATACCCTGAGACTCGTTCGTCGATTAACTCAGGCAAATGTCAAACTTACAAGTAATGATGCCAGTTCTTTTGTGTTGTGACAAGTTGACAACCCACGTAATGTCACTTTAGTTTCACAAATTAAAAAACAGACTTTGGATTCCCATTTGGTGAAGCATGACATGCACAACGTACCATGACTTTTATCTGATGTTTAATTTTTTTTCTAAGTACCCACCCCATAAGTGTAATTTTTTAAATGGTTTCTTTATTTTATTTTTATGTGAAAATCGTTGTTTTTTTTGTTATTTGTGGTAATTTTCATTGTCTATTTTCATTGTTGTTTTTATGTTCTGTATAACTAAGTTGTGCTTTGTCAAAAAAATAGTTTTTATCTATCTGCTTAAAATTTAATGAATTCTCTCCCACTTCTATCATTTGATAAATTCGCCCACCGCAAAAATAGACACTGTCTTAGCCCATTCCTTCATTGAAACTAACCGTACTGTTTGCCCAAGCCCCCAAAATTCCACGAACAGGTGATGCCTAAGTAAATTCAGCTAATTAGCTCCGTAACAGGGTGGGTTGAGTGACCAGGGAGTGCCAGGCTTGTTAACATTAATCCACCACTCGTTGAGGTTATTCCATCGCACTTTACACTTACATAATTAAAATCTTTCCTTTATACCCTTTCTAATTACTCGAGCTTCTGTAGACCCTAATTAGCTGGCAGCAACTTAGTAAGAATATAACATGAGGATGAAATTATGCCTTGAGGCTCAGAGCTTCTCCAAAAACATAAATAATTAAGTAAGATTAATAAATTATATGAATTCTTGAGGGCACTGACTTCACTATAGTCTGTTTTTTAATCTCCGAGACTAAAATGACATTACGTGGGTTGTCACATTTGTCACAACACAAAAGAACTGGCATCATTCTTATTGTAAGTTCGACATTTGCTTGCGTCAATTTAGTCTCAGGGATTAAAAAACTGACTTTATATAGTATAAAACATAGTCGCTTTCTCTGTCCCTATATCCCTATGTAAGCTTAATTACTCAGATACCCGCGAAACGAGACACAATAGTAAAACAATAACAGCGCGGTCTCATAGGACCGGTTGGGGATTCAAACGTTAAATCTTTAAAACTACGCAACGGATCTTGATGCGGTTTTTTTAAATAGATAGAGTGATTCAAGAGGAAGGTTTTTATGTATAATACTTGTATAATATAGTAAGAAAACACTGATAATTTTGCTCCCGTGCGAAGCCGGGGCGGGTCGCTAGTCAGGAATAAATACAGACCATACGTGTATACCAGTTTTAGAGTGAAAGGTTACTGAAGGAAGCAAAAGAATCGATTTAAGGATTTAGATAGAAGAAAAACGACGTTCGCTTTAGTTCAGACCGTTATTGGGTCCCATTACTCTTTCGTGGATCTTAGAGATAACTTAATGTGTTTCTGTAATTTGTAGGTTATTTTTTCAGGTATATCAGTAGTATAGTTACAGGAGTTTTATAATACTATCCTAAAATGATTCATAAAAAGATGATAAGTCCCAAAATAAAGACGTATTTTCTCTAACGTAGACCTCAATTTCCATACTACTAAGTTGTGCGCAGCAGAATGATAAAGATAATAAAGATAACTACATCAATTCAGAGCTAGGCATAAACAAAAACAAAAGCCTTTGTTTACATCTGAATAATTTATCTTCGGAGCCGAAAAACTGGCAAAAAACACCCAAAAACTGGATCATTTTTCTGCCTAACAAGGCGGATGAAAACGGTGGAGCTTACACATGTAATAAAAAAAACTTTGCACTAACTCACCGTGCCTCCCCCGCAGTTAACGTCCTCGGCCATAACCGGTCACCTGTCACTACCATACCACTACACAATAGCACACATTCAAAAAAAGAACGCAAAACCAACGGTCATTATTCAAATGCCTTCAAAAAACACTGGCCAAATAGAAAAGAACGAATTTTTCAAACACGATTCGAAAAAGGAATGTTTATTTTCGAAATTGGAACCGACGCGTCCAGTCGGCGTCGGGGCGGCGAGGGGACTGGGTGCGCGCGCTGCTGCCGTCTCCATGGAAACGCAGGTTTGCGTACGGCACCTATATTGAGAAGATAGTAAGTGAGTCTTGTCGGATGGCAAACTTTGCCTGTCGACGAAAAAGGGATGTTTATTATGTATGCTAAGTTCGGCGGAACGCATAAACTGATCTGGGGCTGACGTAACGTTCCCGGATTGATTTTCTTTTGATTCCAGCTGGCTTTCAGTGGGTTTTTGCTATGGAAATGCAATTAGGGAGTGCTAAACTGAATTTGATAGAGCGTTAAAGTTAGTGGGGGAACGATTTTTGGCTTATCATTACGAAGAATTGCTATTAGAATGGATGACTTATGCTGTATTCCTGTATTTTCCGATTTTATTAGTATACAGGGTAGTGGCATTGTTCGAAAAAGCCATCATAGCTTGGATCGCAAAAGGAAAATGAAAGAACACAGGTGGGTTTTGGTCAGTAAAAGTTTGACACTCCTTTTCGCTCCACCCAGAGCGGGAGAACTTACTTGACAATCCCACATGAAACAAAATAATAATGACATTTTGTCTGAAACATTGTCGGTCACAAAGGGCCTCATCAAAAGACTTAAAGTTATCCAAACAGGTAGGGTTGAGGGCTTAGTACCCTAGGTCTCCATGTGTTTGTTCATCAAGAATAAAGTTATCCGCAGGAGACTCAAGAGAAAAAGTAGCAGTACAAGACAGGTTGCTCGCAAGAACATTTATGGTCATCATTTCAGCTGAAAGATGTTCACTGTTGGACATAGGCCTCCACCAAGCGTCGCCACAACGACCGGTCCTGTGCGTCTCGCATCCATCGGATTCCCGCAAATTTCGCCAGGTCGTCGGTCCACCTCGTGGGAGGCCTTCCAACGCTGTGTCTTCCGGTACGTGGCCGCCACTCTAGAACCTTTCGTCCCCATCGACCATCTGTTCTACGAGCAATGTGCTCTGCCTACTGTCACTTAAGTTTGGCGATTCTTCGGGCTATGTCGGTAACTTAGTTCTCTTGCGGATATCTACATTTCTGGGACACGTTGCTCGCAAGAACATAATTATGGTCGATGAGGCTGAAAGGTTCTAGAGGAGTGACCACGCTGGCGGATTTGATTCCCACGTAAAAAAAGATAGGATCAAGTTTGTGGTGGTAGTGTGGTTATGTGTTTATTATTAATTCATAAATCCCCGACTGGTCCTATGAGACCGCGCTGTTATTGTTTTACTATTGTGTCTCGTTACGCGGTAGTCGATAGGTTAAGCAGGATTTTGACGTAACAGGGCTAACCGTTCCGTACCTCAGTTAGCAAAAACGGAACCACAAAGGATCACTTTGTTGTTCGTCTGTCCGTCTGTGTTTTTGTCAAGACCACGTGGAGGTATCAAGCTAAAATTAGAATTGGTGGGTGGAGCTGGAATACGTGGTATTTTTAGGGTTCCATAGCCAAATGGCAAAAACGGAACCCTTATAGTTTCGCCATGTCTGTCCGTCCGTCCTCGATTAATCTCTGTGACTGTTAGCACTAGAAAGCTGAAATTTGGTACCAATATGTATATTAATTACGCCGACATAGTAATAAAATAAAAATTGGAAAAAAATGTTTTATTAGGGTAGCCCCCCTACATGTAAAGTGGTAAGTGACTTTTTTTTTAGTTTCAACCCTAACGTGTGATACATTGTTGGATAGGTATTCAAAAATGAATAGGGGTTTAGTAAAATCATTTTTTGATAATATCAATCATTTCGGAAATAATCAATCCAAAAGTAAAAAACAATGTGTGTGTTCCCCTCTAACTTTTGAACCATAAGTTTAGATAATATGAAGAAAATCTGGATGGTAGAGCTTTTTAAAAACTTACTAAGAAAACTATTTTGAAGTTGATGGGACGACCAGTGTTTGAAAAATTGGGGACACTTATTGAGACGGACGAGAAACTACGGAACCCTACACTTAGCGTGCCCCGACACGCTCTTGGCCGTTTTTTTTGTTTTGTTTTGTTATCGTGAAGATAGATCGTGGAGAAGCAAAATGAAAGTTAGGGGCCAGCCATTCAATGAAACAATTAGGAAAATGATTTGGATCTAGCAATTTTGATGCGACAAATAATATGTATACTTGCTTTATAAACGGTCATCAAGTTTTAAAACAACCTGATAATTGGTTTATGTAATCATAACAGCTACTCGACTCGTATAAATGTATGTAATATGTAAAATGTATAAATGGATGACAATTGTTTGTTACACATTAAACCAATTACAGGTTCTCACGGGTGAAGACAAAAAACGTAGTGGACAATGAATTAAGGATCACTAACAAGTCCTATTATGTAATGTGTAGGTAAAGTGTAACGTAATGCCAAATAAATAAATAAAAACAAGTACGATAAATAAAGATTTTAGCTGCATACCGTACCTAATTATATAGTCTAGCTATACCTTAAAATGACCACTGCCACCAATTCCTGCAAAGAAGTCATAGTAAATTCCCTAAAAAAGAATTTAACCTAGACTACCCATATATTTTTTTTCGAGATTTTAATATAGCTTTTTTGAAGAAAATTTGTCATTCCCGCAGTTAAAAATAGCATTTAAAATATTTCAACCATTTTCGTCGCACTCTGTGTATGAATTTTCTGTTTAATTAATTATCTAAAACATACTTTCGGTGTTGCCAATTTGCACACAGTAGGTACGTTGTCCTTTGGCACATTAACACTAATTTAGAGACCTGAAGTTTCTCATATTTTACTAAACTTACATTTACATAAAACTGTCATCACCTCATGAATGTCGGTTGTTGCAAATGCTAAATCGAATTCGAATCCAAATTATAATATTCTATGTCATTTTGAATGACCGTATTATAATCTATACATATAATAAAACAGTAAAATTGTGCATCGTTTGCCGCAAATGGCGCCAAAACTACTGAACCGATCCTGTTCAAATTTTGCATACATAATCCTTATAGGACCCTTAATGATTCAGTCTTATTCATAAAAAGATAAAATAGGTTTATTAGCTTGTTATAATGAGAATCCCGAAAAGCATTATTCATAAACGTTCAATAACGCTAAAAAGCTTTGTAAGTATTCAATAGTGGCTTTGTAACTTATAACAGGCTCGACCCTACTATAAACCTTTAATAAAGAGAAATATGGCCGACAAATGTGCAACAGCTGATTTCTTTTCTTTTTCTTTCTCGTCCGAACCGTATGTTTTGAGGTTTGTTGTAAGGAGGTGTAAAGTAGAGCTATTTTTTTTATAAAATTGTTTAGTGAAATCGTTAGCTATGCAAGCTCTGCAAGCATTAACATGCTATTGAACGAATAGAAAATGTTTCACGTCGTCGAAAGATTTACCAGAAGAGATGTGATCCGTTTTCTTTACCAGCTGTAGAGTTCAAATGACGATACCGTTTCAACAAAAATACCATAGCCTTTTTAATTGATCTATAAAATGTTGGGGTCGTCGTGAATTGGGGAGAAATCCATGGTTTGTCTCAACCAACTGTGATTCGCATTTTTTGTGCAATACAATTTTCTTCGAAAAATAACACGAGTCGAATATCCTCTGCACGGCAGCACGATACAATTCGTCCGTTATAAGTTGGCGAGTGTGAAGTTAGGCTCTGCGAATTTTGGCGTTTGAAATATCGTACAAAAATAAAGGTTTTAAAAAAATTAATGCAATTTGCAGTTCTTATTGCTGTTAAAAACAGTTATTGGCATTTATTTTTTTAAACCTTTATTTTTGTACGATATTTCAAACGCCAAAATTCGCAGATTCACACTCGCCAACTTATAGCGGACGAACTGTACAAGCAATATGAATATTGACAAACAAAATTAAATGTCTTAGGTGACGTTTTACATTTTTTTGTGACGTTTTTTGCCGTGGATACCAGTGGTTTTGTCTTTTTCATCCATGGATTCATCAGAACGACAACATAACAACGCTAAAGTGTCTCATAACGAGAACATAACTATAAAGGGTTTATTGAACGTTTATGAATAGAGAATTTTATAAAAGGCTTATTAGTACTAATGAACATTTTAACTAATAAGTATTTTAAACCTATTTTAGAGGATTTTTATGAATAAGACTGTTAGGCTATATTTTATCACGCTATTTGCTATGGGGGGTGAGCAATATTGCATTTTGTCGGTTTTGAACGAGTTGCCCCGAGTTCGAATCCCACCTACAATTTATATTTCTGTCAATGTTTTATCTTATTGTTTTTGGAAAAAAAAATACTTTTACCATTTTTTCATAAAAAAATCAACATTCTTATTTGATTTTTCCCAAATATTTTGTAAAAACTAATCAAAACACGTTATAAAATCCAAACGTCCACGAAATTCACATACTACAATGTTACATTAGTCCATTTAGCTGCAAATTTATCTACTGAAATGAAAATCATCACGCTATCATCGACGAAGAGCGGGGCAGTCATTTATGACATATATATGAGAACGTCTATTTTGCTTGGTTTTCATCGAACACTGCAGCGTGATTGATTAATGACTAGACTGGGACGTAACACGGTGGTGGTTCGAATCCCAGGAGGTGTTTTAGAAAAAGCTTTTTTTTTATTTTTGTATATTTTTTTTCACATATTTTTGCATTCTCACAATTTTTTTAACAAAAATATTACCTAAAAATATTATTATTATTGTTTAACCAAAAAAAAACCATGGTGACAAATTTTACAACTGCGGAGTTGCACCCCGTTTTCAAAATACAAACAATGACATCCTTCTTCTTCTTCCTGCTCTTATCCCGTATTACTTGGGGTCGGCGCAACACATTTTCTTCCATTCTGTCATATCGTCCGTCACACTATCATCTGCCCTTTTCTTTCATATCAGTCCTTACTACACAATCCATCCATCTTTTCTTTGGCCTTCCTCTCCTTCTCCATTCATCCACATGTAAATTCAGAACTCTTTTGGTAACGTGCTTTTAATCCCTCCTCTTCACATGACCATACTAAGACAAACGATTTCCTTTCAAAATACAAACATCCATTTAATTTTTTTTAACTAAAGGCGATTTATATTTTAGGTGATTTCTTCCACTCTAGGAAGGAGCACGAGGGGATGTCAGACTTTCACTGACCAAAACCCACACCTTTGTATGTTCCTTCTTCACCTTGCATTCCAGGACTCCGGGTGGAGGTGATCAGCAGTAACGACCTCTCACGTCCGGTCCTGGTACAGAGAGAGAAGGTATGGAAAGCAGTCATCACTTCCATCCGCTAATGAAGCGAAGAAGGTAGCAGAAAGCGCAAAGATGATGCCCTTGGCATTACGAGTCGCAGGGCGATTCCATGATACCGTTAGCGCGGAGTTTTGGACGGTGCACTATTGGCATTTCGCTGTTGAATAAAGACTGGTCTTAGTCGACTGACGTTGCGTTATGTGCCACGCGCACCTAAAAGAGATACGCATAAGAGAACGGCCCTAACGGGCTTCGATAGCTGGAAAATTGTTCGTATTCTAAAGGAACAAAGTGGGTATTTTTTACTGCTCTGCATGCTCTACCCGTAAAAATCGAGAGTTTACAGACTGCGTTCGATCATCAGCATGTGAAGTCGACTAGGTGAAAATACTCGCACACAAGAATTCGTTTATTATTCTCACTAAAGAAAAAAAATTATTTGGTGTATTAGGGTGTCAGTCAAATACCGCACCAGAAAATTCCTGCCTGAATAAACAGGTAATATAAACACAAAAAAATGATGGTGATCGGTAAACGCCCTATACATATGACACCTGGGAAGTGTCCAAGTGGCGATGGGAGGGGTCTAAGGATGTCCTGTTTCGCACGGTTTCAGCCACGTTGCTTCACTCTAGGAGGTGACTGCTTTCCATTCCTCCTCCCAGCTCATACCATGATCTGAACTAGGGCAGGAGGATTCTGATTTTGACCCGCAAACAGTACAGCGGTAATCCGCCCTAGCGGGGTAACTTCGATCGTAAGGTCCACCGTGTCTTCCCGCCGAATCCAAAACATCTACCTCCCGAAACACTCATGTTCGGTTAGGACCTGCGTAAAGCGCTTGCGCTTAGAGTGAATTTATAATAGTAATAATCATGGTGTGCCAATATTAGTCGCCCTAGAATGTAAATTGCAACTAAAAGAACACTGTGGAATTTAGTTGGTAAAAGTCTGATACTTTCTCTCGGTCCACCTAGAGTGGGAGAAGGTATTTGGTGGTTACCCAACAAAAAAAGAGGCAAATACTAAAGGCGATTATCGGCCCTAATTTGGTTTTTTGAAGAACAAATCATTTTCATTTTGGTTTTATCGCAATATGAAGTAAACTAACGACTTTACCCATAGAGTAGGCAATTAACTATTTAGAACGTGAACTCTGCGGCTCTGTGCTTCGTTGATGTTGATGTCGTGCGGAAGAAAAACCCGGGTGTTACCATTGGGTGGATCGCCCGGAGGACACGTTAGATCATAAAGCACTGGTGGGCCACGCTTAGGCGGAGCACCACCGTGTCCTTGTGGGGACGATCGGTGACAGCAACCTCTCGCGCTGGGCACTGGTACAGGCCATGATCCAGAGCGAGGAGTAGTGGCAAATAATCCTCACGCCCCAGTCGCTGGGATTCCGACCCCGATTTAGAGCCACCGTAGGAGTGGCTTGCGAATGGCGAGCAATGGGTAGTTTACCATCTGGCTGTCCGGTAATGATCCAGACGGTCAACCGTGGGTATTGTTCCACGCGTGCTTCAAAGAGATGTCAGCAAACTGTAGGTGCCCAGCAGGTTCGAAGCCTCTAGGGCCATGGGTGAGCTTCCGAAAGGAAAACCCGGGAGCCTGGAACGAAGGCAAAGAAGGAACGGGGTGAGGTTTATTCAGTAAAAGTCCAACTCACCCTCTGAGAAGTCATTCTGATGATTTTCCACCTAAACAAGAAACCTGGGCACGCCGTCATTGCGGCGGTAAGTTCCCTCTTTGAGAAGTAGTTGGAAAGAGGTCCTCACGTTCCGTATGCCGCAGGTCCTCACCAGACACGGTAAGTTCGGGAGGCTCCTGCATCGGATTCAGGGGTAAAGGGCGCCCCAGCCAGACTTGGGCGCACTGTCTGGACCGCCCGGAGGACACGGTAGAGGTATTGCGGTCGCCTTCTTCTGCGAAGCAGTAATGGCAGCCAAGGAGGCGGCCGGCCGCGAGCGCGAAAGGGAACGACCCTCACGCCCCCGCCGTCAGGATCACGAGAACGATTTCCGACCACCGTAGGCGCAAGCTTGCGGACGGCGAACACTGGGTAGCTTGCCGTCCAGCAGTTCGGTAATAACCCGGACCGAGTCAAGTCGTCAACTGTTCCACGAGCGCCTCAAGGAGATGTCAGCAAACTGTAGGGCGCGGCAGGGCCGAAGCCTCTGAGCACGTGGATCTGTATTCCGAAAGATAAGCTCGGTGTCCCAAAATTGAAGGCAACACAGGAACGGGGGTGGCGTTTAGTCAGTAAAAGTCTGACATGCCCTCCCGCTCCATTTAAGAGCGGGAGAAGTCATTCTGATGATTACCCATCTGAATAAAAAAACCTAAACAAGAAACCTACTGGGGCTATGGTTTCGCTTCTGAAAGGGAGACCCTGGAACGTAAGGCAAGGAAGGAATATAGAAGTGAGTCTTAGGCAGTAATAATCTGACACGCACTTCCGCTTCACACAAGAGCAAAAGTCATTAGATGATTTCCCAACTAAAAAAAGTACTAATTGGAGTTTTAACTTAAACAGTTTTATGTAAAATTAATTAATAAGATCTTTTCGGAAGTATAGGATTAGATTCTTAGATTACTTTTGTGCAGTTTTACGAACTTAACGCGGACGAAGTCGCGGGCAACAGCTAGTATTAAATGACTGTAATAATAGACAAAGATATTGTCACATTTATGCGAATCATTTATGCAATGATTTGCATTTTTTATTTTTATGTGTCTTGTCGTCCTCAAAATCACAAATACATATCACTTACCATAGTTCACATCTCAGTACTAGCTTTTTAAGAGATTCAGGCTAGAATTCTTGGCGCCATATAAGCTTTTTAGGCCATTAGTATCTCCAAAAAATCCAGGACAGAAAAATCTAGATCCTTTCATGGTTAAACAGCCATGAAAGCGTGCAAACAAATCAAAATCTGTAGCAAAGAAAAATAATAAAAGAATATTTTCCAACGAAATGGAAAGCTAGAGCAGCCATTTCCTTTTGTGTATAAAAAGAAGAAGATCTATAAAAACTATCAGGAATAAGGTCAGCAAAAAAAAGGATCGTGTCTTACGTGTTTGCGCTTATTCTGCTGATCGTACTACAAGGGGGAGAATCACGGAATCTTTAAAAGGCGTATTACACCACCCGTTTTTACGACCGATCTACGTAGACTGTCGTTGAGTCTACCGAGTACAGTACGGCTGTTATAAATTGGCGAGTCTGAAGTTAGGCTCTGCGAATTTTAGCGCTTGAAAACTCGTACAAAAATAAAGGTTTTAAAAAGATTAATGCCAATAACAGTTTTAACAGCAATAACAACTGCAAATTGCATTTATTTTTTGACTCGCCAACTTATAACGGCCGTATTGTAGTAAGCCCGTCTAACTCTTATTACACTACGCGACGTAGACTAAGACCGTTCGTAAAAACGAGTGGTGTAATAGACTCTTTACTTTCCGGATTTTGTGAGCGATCTTATTGTGTAATTGGACTTAGAAATAGTTGAGTTTTTGTCGGGATTTCTTCGAGTTAGAGAAGTTCAGAGGCTGTTTTAATTATTCGCGAATCAATTCTTAGTGGATATTGTGGTGTAAAATTAGTGTAATTCTATATCTCACGTGTCTGAGCAACTGGTCTTTGGAATCATGGAAACAGGCGCGATTTCGGTAAAATGGAGCTGAGTTTTTTATTGTAGTGTGGACTTCCTCAGCGAAATTTGCATAAAAGGTTGACTTAATACATTTGCTGCCAAATACTTACTACACAAAACATTACAATATATACAGACGTATTCTAATAGTAAACAAATTATTACGAATACACTTCGTGGTGTATACACATTTTTAGGCGGAGAAAGAGGGGGATTTTCAGATTTATACTGACTAAAATGAAATTCCTTCAGTTGCCCTTTACGTTCCAGGATCACAGGTTTCCTTTTCAGAAGTCAACCAACGGTCCTAGTAGACGCTTCCCACTAGCGTTAAATTATGCCAGACGCCTAGAAAAAAAGTTGTAACTTGACTTACTTATGTCTGAAACTTGATTCTTACACATAATCTACATTACCTTAAACCTCATTTCCAAATATAGTGTAGGTACTACCCTAAATAAATAACACCATAAGCCTACACAAATTACCATAAACAAGCTAAAACATGAAGGCCAACGATAATTGCTCGCGCGACGACGACGGTTGCGTGACCATCGCTACTACAGTTGACGTGGTGAGGAAAGAAAGAAAGAAAAACTCTTTATTTACATGAACAGTGGCCAATTTACAAACATGTTAACAAAAAAAAGCAGCAAGAAATATGCGCCACGTCCGTGCAATACGGCCGAACGCTCAGCATAATGCTGTAGGCACACATAAATAGTGTGTCTAGTCCACAGCGCTGGTTTTCAGCGTGAGGCTACCTTCGCTACAACCTAGGGGTCTTTAAGTCAAGAGTGAATATTTTACTTCTAAGCAAGCGTGCTTCATCGTCGGCCACATCATCGCTGACCATCAGGTGAGCTAGTGGTCCTGGTTTGACGAAAGAGAACCCCGGGACCCTGGAATTAAGGCAAAGAAGATCAGGAGTGGGTTTTAGTCAGTAGAAGTCTGACACGCCCTCCCGCTTCGCCAAGAGCGAAGAAGAGAGAAGAGATATCATTTTATTGATCTCCCACCATAAAAAAGGAGTGATAGTGGCCAAACGGCAGTCTAAGCACAATACTAAAAGAAAATGTTTGTAAGGACGGTACTAGAATAGAATAAACTTTATGGTACACCAAAAAGTAACGGTACAGTTTATACAATAACTTAAATCTATGGGTACAACGGCGGTCTTATCGCTGACAGCGACATCTACCAGATCTTAGGATGGATCGTAAGAACGTAGTTACTCAGATACCCGCGAAACGAGACACAATAGTAAAACAATAACAGCGCGGTCTCATAGGACCGGTTGGGGATTCAAACGTTAAATAGTACAGGGGGTAGTCTGCAGTGTACACTATAAATAAGCAGATATTTAAACACCTAATAGGTATCCTCTTTTATGCTAAGAAGTACCACTTTAATTCCCTAGCCAATCATTTTCAGTCTAAAAAAAATTGCAGCAGTTTCTCGGGAATTTTCGGTTTTCCTGTTACGTTTTTCCAAGAATCGTCGGTTTATCGGTTTCGTGGTTTAATTACGTTTATGAAAATTGATTGGATTTCGGTTTAAATCTTTTAGCTGTGATGGAAAATGGTTTTTCTAGTAATAGATACCTGCTTTGTTTTTTTTTATGAAAATTGATCTTTTATTTGAAAAGCTCGTTTTTTTTAATCTGTTTTCATTTTAGTATGTATAACAAAAGGACTAATAGATATGCTTGTAGAAAATGTAGCAAATGATCTCCGATACTGACCGACAATGTGTCGTCGACATCGCTTTTTCTTAGTCTTATCTGTTAGAGCATTTTTTACCAACAAATAGCGCAAATTGCGGGGTATTACCAACATCGTCGATTGTCTGTACAATTGTACATCCGAATATGCACCAGTCGGCATAATTATGTTCTCATGTAATTAAGTGCTCTGTAGGGGCCCAGTAGGGCCGAAGCCTCTCTGGAACACGGAAAATCCGAAAGGTGATCACTGTGGTTTAGTCAGTAAGAGCCTGAGACGCCCTCCCGCTCCGCCCAAGAGTGGGAGAAGTCATTCTGATGATTCGCCTACTGGAAAAAAAATGTCATTAAGTGCTGCCGTATCTGTGTATCTGTGTCTCTATATTTTATTTTGTTATTGTCACTGTTTAAACGTATTTCGTTTATACCACGTACATCGAAGGACTGAAACAATTTGCCTGCTGTGGTCTTCCCGTCCGATTATAATTTGGGTGTCTTCAAGGCAATAAAAATAGGCAATAGGCTTTTAACAAACACTGCGCCTCACCATTAACGAATGCATCACTGCTTACCATCAAGCGAGATTGCAGTCAATCATTAGTTTATTTTATAGGTATAAAAAAAAATCTATTGTATGAGTCGAATGTCACTCGAAATAAATAAATTTTTAATTTAATTTAATTCCAACCTGAACAAAATACCTTTAACTCTTTACAAAGAGCATTCAAGACTTAACTAAAAGATTTATTTTCCGAAGCTGCAAAAGCCATTCCGAAACTTGGTACACGTACAAATTCTCCGTCAACATTCAATAGAAAATAGAGGAAACACTCGTTTCTAGCATCCACGACGCCACGAGGCAGGGCTTTGACAAGACAAAGTAAAATTGAGTTAGCAGGTGAGTTAGGGCTCTCGTCCACGGCGCCTTTTCGCGCATTTCGTAAACCCGCGTTAGCAGAGCGACTAACGCGCTATAGTCGCATTTGCAACGCGCTACAGAAGCGATACTAACGCACTACTAACGTGTTACTAATGCCCCACTAATGTGCTACTAATTCGCTACTAACGCGCTATTACATCGCAACTGTAGCGCTGCAAACGCGCAACCGTATCAGGCGACATTCGGGAGAGGATGAAGGAAGGGTGGCACGTGAATGAAAAACAAAATCTTAATTTTTGTGCTACTGTATCGCGTTTGCATCGCGACTGTAGCGCGTTTGAAACGCAACAGTAGCACGTTTGCATCGCAACGGGAATCTTGTCGAGGGCAAGCGGCTAGCGACTGCATCGCAACTGTATCGATGCGAACGCGCTGCAGCAGCGCTTCTACATCGCTTCAAAAAGTCGCCGTGGACGAGGTCCCTTATTGTAGCACAAAGTTTGTGCTAACAACGTTACTGTGTGACGGACGAAGTGTGGTGTGGAGTGGGAGGGGCAGCTCGGGGACCCACGTCTGGAACCCTCGGGGATCGAGAGTGGTCAGCGCTTGGACGTGAGGATAGAAGTTTTGTCTGGGACGTTTCTATGTGACACTAGCTGACTTGGTAAACGTTGTTCTGCCATGTTAGTTATCAAAGAACAAAATGGGGTTGGCAGTAGGAGTATAAAAACAGGTTAAGTGCGAGTCAAACTTGTGCACTTAGGGTTCCGTACCAACCGTAGCAAAAAAAAAAACGGCAAAATAACGGGATAAATGTGAGTCGGAGTCACGCACTGAAGTTTCCGTTCTAATTTACCTTTAAAATGAAACAGTTCAGTCTCGAAGATTTTTTCAAATCGCAAAAGTTAGTTGTTTTTTGTCACGATCTCCTCATGATAACATTAAAGTTTTCAGATTTTTTTCTATTGTGCTATGTAACCTTGCTTCATGTCAAATTCCAGGATTTTCAGTCAACGAAAAGTATCCTTTATAATTTTCTACACCGTCTAAACATTTTTAATAATATTATCATAAAAAATAGTTTTTTTTTTTCAAATCGACCAAACTAATCTATGGTTGTTACTACATCTCACGATGACCGTTGTGACCCCCCATATCTCTCATCATCATCATCTACCTACCTAGCCTTTTCCCAACTACGAGTATATGGGGTCGGCTTCCAGTCAAGCCGGATTTAGCTGAATACCAGTATTTTACGAGGAGCGGCTGCCTACCAGACCTCCACAACCCCCATATCTCTATTGAAGTAAAACATTTCTTGTTACAAAGATAAGGAAAGCTTTAATTTCAAAACAAAATGCAATCCTGAATGGAAAGGTACATTATCCTCATTCCTGATTGCTCCTGCTATAAGCCTTTGCATTTCTATAAAAATATATAAAGTAGCAGTCCATTTATAGAAACACTCAACTTGCAAGAAATTGTCCTGTAAAATAAAATAAAAAGAACAAAAAATATTCCAGCTATTTAGTTCACAGCGCCTAGCAGAAAAATGATAGCAAAGTCGGAGTTATGAGTTTCACTATATTACTTATTTAAGTTTACGGTCCTCATTCCGTTGTTCTCGGCAAATACCTCGCTTGTTTGTTTTAATATTTTATTTAGGGTTCTTTTTCATTATTAAAATGGAAGCGGATTATGAGTTCTCATTACGTTTTAAGTCCCAGATTCTTATTGTGTCCGGTTTTTGGAGTTACTAATTTGTTTGGGTATTTATCTACTAAGACTTTCTCAAAGGTTTTCTTGTTAGGGAATGAAATATTTTTAATAATAAATGATGATATCTTCTGCTCACTGAGTTTTATAATAGTTAGGAGATTTTTTTCTTTTGACTCCTGGCGGCCGGTAGATTGAACCCTGTCCCCGATACTGGCTCTTTTGTATTATTTTTTATTGAAATATTTCAAAATATAATAATTCATAATGTAAATAAAAATTAATACAGCCATAAAATTGTACTACTTACGAAGTTAAGTACCAACCTACTTATAATAATTGTCTTAGTTTTCAATATCTCCATAACAAGTAAAAGAAACTTTCAGACTTGGTACGTTAACCTTACAAAACAACAAGTCATGACCCCATGCGAGATGCGATATCTGACCCCAATATCTCCCCTTAATGGGGTCGAAAACACCCCAATCACATATCTAAGAAAAACATCTAAACCTTATCTGTAGTCCAAATAATAGGTGACGCAGACAGTTCTCATTGGTCACGTACGCTACGAGTATAAGACAATTCTTACCAGGGATGTAATGGAACTCCGTAACCGTATCTGAAACTATCCGATATCCGAAATTTCCAAAACCGAAAGCTTAAAGTCACCCAAGAGGCAATCTGGGGCCATGGCTGACGTGAAAATGAACCCCGGGGCTCTAGAACGAAGGCAAAGAAAGAAAAACGGAGTGGGTTTCAGTCAGAAGAAGTCTGACACGTCTTCCCGCTCCGCGCAAAAGTGGGGGAAGTTATTCTAATGATTTTACACCTAAAAAAACCCAAAGAGCAATGGAAAGGGCTATGCTCGGAGTTTCCTAGCGCGATCACATTACAAATGAAAATGTCCGCACGAGAATCAAGATTAGCCGCCATAGCCTGAAGAACCGCCAAACCTAAGTGGCAATGGACAGGGCACATTGCTTGTAGAACAAAATGGTCGATGGGGAGGAAGGTTCTGGAGTGTATACCGGAAGACGTAACGTTAGAAGGCCTCCCACAAGGTGGACCAATGACCTGATGAAGCGATGAATCTGATAGCTGCGAGACGCACAGGACTGGTCGTTATGATGACGCTTGGGGGAGGCCTATGTTCAACAGTGGTCATCTTTTGGGTGAAATGGTGAAGATAAGTGACCGATTACGATGGTTTTTAGGGTTCCGTAGCCAATTGGCAAAAACGGAACCCTTATAGTTTCGCCATGTCTGTCCGTCCGTCCTCGCTTAATCTCTGTGACCGTTAGCTCTAGAAAGCTGAAATTTGGTACCAATATGTATGTCAATCACGTCGACAAAGTGCAAAAATAAAAATTGGAATAAATTGTTTTATTAGGGTAGCCCCCCTACATGTAAAGTAAAAAGCGATTTTTTTTTTTAATTTCAACCCTAATGTGTGATACCTATATTGTTGGATAGTTATTCAAAAATGAATAGGAGTTTACTAAAATCATTTTCTGATAATATCAATGATTTCGGAAATAATCGCTCCAAAAGTAAAAAACAATGTGTGTGTCCCCTCTAACTTTTGAACCATAAGTTTAGAAAATATGAAAAAAATCTGGAAAGTAGAGTTTTATAAAAACTTTCTAGGAAAATTATTTTGAACTTGATGGGATGAACAGTTTTTGAAAAGTTGGGGACACTTATTGTGACGGACGGGAAACTACGGAACCCTACACTGAGGGTGGCCCGTCACGCTCTTGGCCGGTTTTTGTTGTTTTGTCCAACCATACATTTAACCCTTTTCGTGCGGGCTCGCTCGACACATTCTGTACTTTTGTTCTTTTTTACTTCGTGTTTGTATCCACTGTGCTGTGTTTGTTCCGAATACAACCTTTTCTATTCTATTTTAAATACAAGTACAATCTTGATATTTTTAAATTAGATTTTTAAAAATTCTGTTGCATTTTTCGTAACATTAATGGATAATCCGAAATAATTTTATACAGCGGTATAATATCAATAATAATGTAAAAGGAGAAACTGACTTACATACATAATATCAATATTATCAATGCACAGCCTAAACTACTGGGCCTTTTATGACATAGGCAAGCACTAAGATAGGTGTTTCCAAAGTTCACGCCCTAATAGGATGAAATGGGAACCCAAAGGCGGGGTCCACACTGAAAGGGTGCGTCCACACTGAATGCGCGGTGACTGGAGCCAAGGCGGCTGCGGTGACCGGGGGCGTGCGGTGGCCACAGTGACGCGCGAGCTCTTGTAGCTGTTCGACGTATATCACCGAACTGATCGACCGAACTGTTTTGATATCACCGCTACACGCGCATTAGGTCGCTTGTTGACTAGGCCCGTAGTGTGGCCATAACGCGCGGATAGGAACGTTGGAAAACTACGCGCGCTAACTCGCTCATGACCGTCGCGCTAGGCTCCCGCCTTAGTCTCTGCACTATCATCGCAACCGCGTTAGGCGGGGTCCACACTACAAGCCTAACGCGGTTGCGATGACGGGTGCGAAATATCAAACATATGAAACGCCCCTTTGCGTCCATAGTGCAGTGACTAAGGCGGGAGCCTAGCGCGACGGTCATGAGCGAGTTAGCGCGCGTAGTTTTCCAACGTTCCTATCCGCGCATTATGGCCGCACTACGGGTCTAGTCAACAAGCGACCTAATGCGCGGGTAGCGGTGATTTCAAAACAATTCGGTCTTGTCGCTCGGCGTTAGAGTGGCAGTAAATACTGAATTGTTTATAAGTGCTCTCCTCGTACTGAATTGTCTATAAGTTACCCCTGAATTAAATAGAGCAGTGAATGAGCTTGAATAGAGCAGTGGTAGCCCAATGGTAAATATCCCGAATTGCAAGTTGTATGTCGCGGGTTGATTTACCTAGAGAGGAGGCTTGAGTTCCAACAGTGGGAACATTACAAGACCAATTATGGTAATATAATAATATCCCTGAATAAAGTCCAAAAGCTACAACAGCTCGCGCGTCAATGTGGCCACCATGCCGCATCGCTTGTCGCGCCCGCCACAGGCCCCCGCCACCGCGCATTCACTGTGGACCCACACAAAGTTTGTAAGAAGAAATCTTCTTTCAAGCGGGCGAAGCCACTGGCAGAAGCTAGTATTATTCATATTATTCGTAACCGTATCCTAAATCCATTCCATATTCATGAAGTCCCTGATTCTTACATTGCTAGAAGGTAACGACTGTGTTTACAGACTTTTCTGGCTTATTCGAGTCAGACAGACCTGAATAAATCTGTTATTTCTAGAGTAAGATCACGGAGTGTTGACTCTGGTACGAATATTACACTAATATAATAGGTAGTTAGTTAGTTTAGTTATTTTTATATTATGTATTACTCAATTACTTTGTAAAGACGACAGTTTATAAGGCGTGTATTTTTATAACTCCTTGGTGGAAAAATGGCTGAAAGACTTTGAATGACAATAATTGTACACGTGTGGACTGTATCCAGGAATCATTATCATCATCTTTTCACTTTTGGACCTTGTTGCCTTTCCCAAGTGTCGCCAGTACGAACAGTCCTGAGCGTCCCACACCTTTCAGATTCTCAAGACCTCGACCAGGACATCCACCATGTGATGTGTCCAGGTACATGGTATAATAAAATCTGCTGTGAGTTTACAGTTAGATTTTAACACATAAATATACCTGCTTACTGTTAAAGAAATGTAAACACTCTACCGGTCTACACCTTATGAGACACAGACCGCTGACGAACGGACGGACAGCGGAGACTGAGCAATAGCGACCCGCATCCTTCGAATCCCAAATAGATTTATTTATTTGTTCAAATGAATAAACTTAAAATCATTCAATTGATTTTAAAAATTCTTTCACCAGAACAATGCTACATTATCACTAAGTGACATAGTAATATACGGATTTTCCAGCATCAAACGGGGAAAGAAGAATAGAATAGAATAGAATTTTTATTTCGCAAATTTGGGTAATACTGTATATATTACCCAAATTTGCGAAATATTAAGTACATATATACGGTCTTAAGATTAAGTACATAATTATAGCTCAGCCACATTTTACCAATCGGCACAATCCACAATTTTATCGCCTCAAACGAAAGAAAATGCTAGCTAGAACTCTAGCAGAATGCAAATAAGAGAGCCGAGATGTAGACAGTAAATTATCATGCTAACGGGGCGTTGTGGGCGACATGTACCACTGAACTTGTTGCACATAACTTGATACATATCTTATTATGTCTACTTTGTTTCTAATGTCCTTGCGTGATCGGATCAGAAATGAAGATATCTGCAGAACTACCAAGGTTGGTAAGGAATCTTAAGTGACAGTTGGATTGCTATTAGAACAAATATAGACGATGGGGCGAAAGCATCTGGAGTGGCGACCACGTACCAGAAGATTCAACGTTGCATTTTTTGCCATTTTTGTTCTTTAACCACGGCTTTCCTTTTCAAAAAAGTCGATTTTGCTAACATCTTTTTGAGACATGCGTGGAAGTTACTAAGGTATGCGCCGTCGACGACTCAGGTTCGATCCAAAGGTTATCGAACGACCGGACGACGAGCTACCCATCGCTAATTGTTCGCAAGACTGCGCTTACGGTGGCTGGTAGTCGTCCTGAGATTTCCGACGCCCCGAGGCGTCTTCTGCCTGGCAGCTGGGGCGTTTACGATCTCCGTTCTGTCACGCGTGTGGCCGTCTCCTTCGCTAGCATTACTGCTTCGCAGAAGAATATGAGCGCATCTTATTCCCGGATCATTGCCAGAACTTGGGCCCGGCACGAGAGATCGCCGCCGTCAATTACCTCTTATGCACCATATACCTATCACTCTATCAGTTATATTAGTCATTCGCAACAATAGTGACGGTTTAAAAATACCCAAAGAATTTCTGGCTAATGCATCGTTTATTGACACATGAATACACAATATAAAACAAGATATCAGCGGTCAAAGACATTTCTGTGGTTATACTTACTCGTAATTCAATCACAATATCCGCATAAATTACCACCATATAATTACGGGAACTAACTAAATGATTCATCACTCAATGATTTGTCTTCGAAAGTCATCTACCTAGCTTTTTCCCAACTATATTGGGGTCGGCGATTTTACGAGGAGCGGCTACCTACCAGATCTCCACAACCCATTAACTGCGGTAACCCGGTACTTCATGGTGATTCTGGAGTCAGATTTACTGGCTTCTGACTATCCTTAACGACTGCCAAAGATCTACAAATGACAGCCGGGACCTAACGGCTTAACGTGTTATCCGAGGCACGGAGGAAACTCGTTATGTTAAGATGGTCACCAATCCACATACCAACCTTGGAAAGCGTTGCTTAACCTTGGAGATCGACCCGTGCGGCTGTTATTATCTAGCCAAGAGCTCCTCATAGTAAACTCGTTGCATGATTTCCCAAATTCCCACCACAAAAAAAATGGTCTTTGAGACAATTTTTTAAAATATTTTTTTGTGGTTATGGTCATAATTCAATCACTACATCCGCATAAATTGCCACCATATAATTATAGGAACTAACGAATGATTCATCAGTCAATGATTTATCTTCGAAAGTAATACTTATTATAGAACAAAAAATACGGATCTAAGTAACCAATATGCTGGATTGTCACGACTTATTCCGTCTATGGACGGTATTTCGTTACCCATATTAGTAATGGTTTTTATTGTATTAGCAATTATACAATTTATTCAGTAATTGCTGCTTACTACTTACATAGGTACCTACTTTCTGCTAAGTGCCAGCGTCTTTAAACATGTTAACCTATTAATACCCGCGAAACGAGACACAATAGTAAGACAATAACAGCGCGGTCCTATGTTACCGGTCGGTGATTCATGAATTAAAGCAGAAATTTATCCTAAGGGAACATACTTCCGGGAGAAAACCGGCCGGCGGTGTGCTCAAAGTAATTCAAAATCGTTTATCCTTTCGAGCGTACAGGATTACCAAAAACACATAAATTTTTCACCTTTATAAATTAATGTGATTTAAAAAACACATGGCTAACTACAACTAAAAAATGCACTCGTCGTCGAGTCAAGGTTTCAGTCTTGATCATCGACGCCGAGTTCTGACGCTGAGCCTGTTCGTTTTCGACCGGTTGTATTTCGGAAAGTATGCATCGGAATCGGAATTGCATAGCCTAATTCCATCACCGGACCAATAGACGTACGGCGATGCACCACTAGTACATGGTGGACCTACACACGCGTTTTAGGAACACACTCGTGCGTGCGTGTGTATACAACGCGTGCGTACAATAAAGAGTGGAAATCTCTGCCGAGAGTTTCCTGATAGCTCCAACCAGAGGATCTTTATGTCAAGCGTGTATAGGTTACTTTTAATTAAATGCGCTCCATCGCCCACCACACTCTCGCTTTCCATCAGGTGAGATAGTGGTAAAAAAACCATAACTAAAACCTAGTAAACATAATCACAAATTTTTTGTCATGTATAAACGGTTGATCTTTCCTGAAAGTACTAAGGTAGGTAGTGTTAGTGTTCAAGTATTTAACAGTTTTCCTGTGCAATAAATTATGCTGGTTATACCCTTAATAAAAGTAATCCAGACTGGTTGGTCTTAAGGAAAGAATGCTTAAGGAAAAAGTGAAGAACTCCGACATTTCTTTTTACAACACAAACTTCTTACAATGTCCTTGCTCAAGTAGGTTATAGGTACAATGTCAAGGTAAATAAACTCTAGTCTATTTATAAGGTTTTACAATCCATTTCCGCAGCTTTTAATGTCTGTGAAAATTGTGTTGGTTTTAACGCGGATTTTTGGTTAACCCTTTAAATTTATACTAAGAGGGTAGGTACCTAGGAAAAATATTCCGGTATGAGGATGAATTCAGCCATCCGGTTGTACGGGATTGTTCCAATGAGCAACAAAGAATTTATTATTATTATTAACTGAGGAAGTATTTCCTCAACCGGATACGGCTGAATTCATCCTATAGAGGTATAAACCTATACAGGTTTTAGTCAGTAAAAGTTTGACGCACCCTCTCGTTACTCGCAGAGCGGGAAAGTTCTAGTATCGTAAGCGCGTTGTGTTTCAAGAGTGCCTAAAAAAGTTTTGCAGCAAAATTGATGGGGCCAGTTAGGGCCGAGTCTGCCAGGGCTGCACTTTGTTCGAAGGAGTTACAACTAAAGGTACACTGTGGGTTTTAGTCAGTAAAAGTCTGACACTTCCTCTCACTCTCCCTAGAGTGGGAGAGGTTATAACAAGAAAAGTTCAAAGTGTAATTCAATGATTTCACACTTCAAAAAAAGCAGCATCCGGCTAGACTATTAGCCGGCCCAATTTAGTTGAAAATGATTAGGCATATACTGTAAATGGGTTAAATACCCCAGACCCTTAGATTCATAAGGCCATGAGCCATGGACATGTATGGCCAATGTCCATTAGTGATGAGGTCATTCATGTTGAAACATAACAATGGAATGAAATAAAATAATACAAATTAAAGGATTTCCCGGTTGCAGTCCCACGCCGTGAGTGATGCATTTTTTGTACCTAGTATAGCTTAAGGTGTGGTCTGTATGTGTACTACAATATAGTCCTTCATTTATATTTATAATTATTATTTATGGTAATAATTATCCTACTTACTAAAACTTCGTCTGTAGATAGGCTTAGGTTTGACCACTGTCAGCGCTAATGTTGTCGACGATAGAGCACGAGAAATGGTCTATCCATTCTCAATATAAAAACCTATAAGGTCTGTTTTTTAATCTCTGAGACTAAAATGACATTACGTGGGTTGTCACACTTGTCACAACACAAAAGGATTGTCATAATTGTTATTGTAAGTATGGCTGCATCTACCTGTGTCAATTTAATCTCGGGGAAAAAACCAAACTTTAGGTTGTTCCTATCAGCGGACACAAACTGATGACTTACATTCACCCACAGTCAACCATCACCCAGTCAACCATCGCGACCGGTCTTGCGCTTTACGCTTGACCTCCTGATGGCCGTTGCTTTTGCCATCACGGTGCTACGCCAGATTTGCTGAGAAAGGCCACGGTTACTTTTTCCTTGAAGATTCCAATCCAATGTCTATTTAGTTATATGATCGGAATCCCACCTAAGCGTATGACCAAAAAGAATCCTTCTCCACTTATGACGTTTGATCTGGTTGTTAATCAAGCTTCCATAGTATTTCTCTAACAGCTATATTCTCGACCCAGTTAATCCCGAGGATGCGAAAACCTTGAATTTTGCGTGATATCCCTTTGTCACCTTCCACATTTCACATTTATTTGTTTGGATATAATAATTAAATTCATAATATTGTAGTAATTTATGCTCTATCATTTATGACACGTAAAAAAATATGCTATAAAAAATAATAACTATTTCCTTTGATACACAAAAAAAAAAATTGTGAACTAAAATATGCTCTTCTGGGTGGTTTAAAAAATAACCACGAAGGAAATGACGGTGTCTGTGTTCGCCTTTCTATCCCAACCTGTCCGAGTCGGGATGTTCCTAGTCACTTGACAATATTTTAAAATTGCGTTGATATTTAGTGTAATTTTGAGATGAATAAAAATTATGATGCACTGTGAAAAAGTCTCCCTTATTTTTATGATCAGAAAGAACTCTATAATCTAAGTGAAGCTAACAATGATATAAATAAGGACATAAGTTCTAAATTTTTAATATCTTCAAAAGTAAGATAAATTAAATGAGTTGGAAGGAACTAGATTCTATTTTTAGTTTACTACAACGGAAAAATTCCACCCAATAAACGTTTATTTATCAAAATTAACGAACCGTTTTTTATATTAACAAAAAATTCAATGTAAGTAATTAAAAAAACTGTTACTTTTTATATCCAATTCATTGAGTCGTACAACTTGACTTTTTTTACGATTTTTTTTTACACTACGTGACTGTCGGTTACTTCTTCTAAACTGACACTATCGAAACGGTATTTATCTAGTTTAAACGTAATTTATTATCTATTAAGAGCTTATTCAAGTATACCAGTTTAATTTTTATCATTAGTTAACGTTTACTAGTGCGCCTCACCATCAACGTTTACATCACTGCTTACTATCAGGCGGGATTGCAGTCAAGCACTAGTTTATGTTATACATAAAAAAACGACGTCAAATATATTTGCGATTTTTTTCAAGAGGCTTACTGCGATTTTTTGTTTCAATCGTGTGTGTTGGAACCAAGCCTTAATTCTCGCGAACTATTTGACTCATTCCTGTCGCATGCCACCACTTATAAAAACTAAAAGCAACCGTTCTCAGTCCCTAACTAAAGTGAAAAGTGAATTTGTATTAATTCGCAGATAGAGCCCGCATTTTTTGTTGAAATCCATTTTATTGTGTCGTATATATTTTAGTTTGTATCAGTATAATTCGGCTGTTAGTGGTGTCTTGTAGCTCTATTTATAGTGTCTGGAAAATGTCTGTGCGAATATTTATTTGTTTGGTAAGTTTTTTCTTTTCTTTTTTTTGTGTTAATTGTATGTAGTGTTTGTGTATTTAATAAATGAATGAGTGAATGTTTCTTTTCAATTATGGTCTGTTTTTTCGTTTTTAAAATAAAAGTGAACAGTTAGAGATATATTTATTAAGTTTTTTATAAAAAAGTAGTAGTGTTCCATGAAAAGTCTCTCTTCGATTCGGGTTCAGCTTCTCGTTGCTTTCCAAAAGATCTTGAGATACTTAAACAAAAACACTATAAAAAGGGAATTAAGTACATCACATTTATAAAATTACTTACTAGCATTTGTCAGTAATTGAAAACAGACATTAAAATAAAATAAAAAATATTTTAATTTTTTTATGTAATGTCAATTTAGTAACTAAACCAACTGAAAATAAATTAAAATAACATTATTATTAAATTATAAATAATAGGTAAATTAATTACATTATTAATTAAATTAAACTACATACTCGTACTATCAATCAAGTGATAGAAGAAAAAATAATACCAACAATCAACATATATCTTTAATTCTGTAGTACCTACACCAACAAAAACTACGATGAGACGAATGATCAAGATCATATCTCAAAGTACACTTCACCCGAACAAAAATAACAAATCGTGACGAGTGTAGGTATATAATCCATATATACAGGACTGCCTTGAAGCACACTTTAAAAGTTATTATACCTCTTGAGCGATCTCCAAGTGTTATTCACCTTAGTAATCGAAGGATTAATCGTATAGTAACTTAGTCAGACCACTTATGTGTACAAATACTCCAAATGTAAGTTAAGGTGCTTATTAGTTGTGATTGTTAGCAATGATAGTGCAGGATATCTCTTGATTTAACTCTCTTAATAAAGTTTTGAGAGCAGTGGCTGTGGTGGCCCATTGGTAATGGCGCTGACTTACGAATTGTAGATCGCAGGTTCAAACCCAGCCAGGTGCATTATTTTGTGTATTTTTTTTTTATCATTACTGCTCTCAAAACATTGTGAAGAAACCGGCATGTCGTAGAGCCGAAAATTCGAAGACATGTGACATCCACAATTCCGCACTGGGTCTGCGTGGTGGATTACGGCCCATTCCCTCTCCTAGAAAGGAGGCCTGAGTCCTAGCAATGCGAACCTTATAAGGCCGATGCTTAAGCTTTATGCTTATCACTACATAGTACTCGTATAAAACAAAGTCGCTTTCTCTGTCCCTATATCCCTATGTATGCTTAAGGGCCTGTTTCACAATGTTCAAGTAGGCACTACTCCCTGAATAAATTCAAAAATTTGTATGAAATTATCTACCAAGTAAGATACTCGAAATCGAATCATAGGTGGTGAAATAGGCCCTAAATCTTGAAAACTACGCAACGGATTTTTATGCGGTTTTTTTAATAGTTAGAGTAATTCAAGAGGAAGGTGTATATGTAACATACATGTATAATATAGAAGGGAAACACTGATAATATTGCACACGATCGAAGCCGGGGCGGGTCACTAGTGCTTAATAAGATCCCCGTTTGATAAATAAAATCACACTAATATTATACTGTGTTTGTCACTTCTTCACGCTCCAAAAGCTGAACAGATTTCTTGTTTGTTTGTTTTTTTTATATATTTTGGTATTAAACAGTCCTAATACAAACAATATAATTCTTAAGGTATTTGTTTCCTTACAATAGACCTATAGTGTTAACAATGTATAATAACGGAAACATTTAGTACAATAAACTCGTAATAAGGAAGAAAATCGTTAGAATTAAGATTTCTATGAAAATATTAAATTAGCCCATAAGATACATTTTATTTTTGGAGTATGTTACCTTGGGTTAATTTTCTACTATCGCACTTACGAAGTTATTAGCAGCAATTACTCAGTCATAAAAATAATAATTTCAATTTATATCTTTCACAGGTTTTCATAGCGGAAATTGTAGCAAGCGACTATCTAACTACCTCAGAATATGGAGACTCAACCAAATACAGCGTTGATAACCAAAGAAACACAAGAATACTGGTAACAGATACTTTAAATGATTCTCCAGTTGGTACTGCACAAAGTATAAATATAACAGAAAATAAAACAAATGTAACAGGAAGTAACATCACTGTAATACCAATAACTACAGAACAAGATAAAAATGGAACTGTTACTAAAAAACCAGAAGCAGATAAAGAAGGAATGGAAGCACAGAGTTCTCAAATAGTTAATTCATATCCTCCCTATAGTTCATATGAAGTAACTGAAAATGTTATAGACGTACCTGATGACAGAACCCCAGGTGGACCTATAGTTCCTACTTATACTCATAACCCACCTATACTAAATCTAGCAAGACCTAATAATAAAACAACGGAAGCTAATAATATAAAATCAAAAAAGAACCATCTAAGCATATTCCATCTAAACGCTGATTTTGATGACAAATATCAAGAAGCAGAAGAAAATAAAATCGTTGGACTTTTCAAAGGAATAAAGAATTATATTCATAGCTTCCAAAAAGGTATCGTTAAAGGTTTTCATGACCTTTTCCATAAGCACCACCATGATGATGAGCACCACCATGATCATGACCACGACCATGGGGATAGGCTTGGAAGGGATGTTGATGATGAAGAGGGTGATGGTGAAAGTGATGATGTGCTTGAAAAGGCTATTGATAACGAAGATGTTGAAAGTGATGAAGTTCAAGATGAAGATAAAACTGAGTATAATGTACATCGACGACGCCGCAACGTGTTAATGTGAAATAATTGTTTTATTATTAAATTATTTGTTGAGAAAACACTTGCGTTTTAATTTTTATTTCTTTTCAGAAATGTAATGGTTTTCTCAAGTTCATGATCCAGATTGGATTACATGCATAATTCAAATTAGCGAAAAAAGTGGAAATATGTATTTTTTTCTGTCACTTATACAATTGCCTTTTGCGTTCTAGGACTACGGTCACCGTTTTAATCATTAAAATAGAATAGAAGTAACTTTAACTTCAAAATGAACATTTTTCAAAGTAAATTGTTGTTGAATTATAAAACAAAGTTAAAAATAAACCATTTCATTTCAAAATTTTGCACAGTAATTTTCAAAGCAGAATAAAGACTATATTTGAATTGAATTCCCTGGTCTAGTTCTTGCTGAATGGAATGAATATTTATATTTAATTGTTCGCTGTATTTTATGGTAGCGTCGCCGTTTCCGAGACACGGATAATATAGAGTTACTATTATTGGAAATGTACGACACAAATACACGGAGAATAAAGTAAAGAAGAAATGAGAAGGAGCCAGGAATAAAAGTTGTCACTTAAAAATGTATTCAAGTATTGTACAAACTGATTCTCATTTCATAGGTGGGTCACAATTTTGGCATTCTTTCGAGGTTTAATAGAGTAAAAGTCTTAGTAGTCTTCAATATCATCAACATTTCATACAAAAATATAAATATTAAGGAGAACGATTTTGTCTAGGTACCTATGTTAGTTAATGATTGACACTCAAGTAATTACAGGGATTTGGATAAAACTTGAAATACAAGTAGACGTAAAATATGAGAGAGTATTTTCTTTTATATCTATCTATGTTTTTTATAAGAAAACCAAAGTCATACGAAACCCAAAGAAACCAATTAATAAAATTATTTAAAAGTAATTCATGAATCCCCGATCGGTCTCACGCGACCGCGCTGTTATTGTCTTACTATTGTGTCTCGTTTCGCGGGTATGTGATTGGTCACTATACATTTTATTTGATTTTATAATACCATGTCAATCCAAAGATATCACAATTCACTTTGAATCCCGTTTCAAAAAACGTCATTTTCATAGGTAAAGACTAAGACCCATTATTATTCATCAGGTTTTTTGCCGTCTGGAAGGATGCCAATAATTTCAATTTGTACCTCTCGAACCTTTAGGTTTTCGTTGTTTCAGCAATGACTATGAACAATTAAAGGCAAATGGGGTAGCCAGATAGTCTATAATGAAATAAGATTTTTTTTCCTCAACCATCGTACGCCATCTAGTCTCAATCTAAGCAGAGCCTGTATTATGGGTACTAGACAACTGATAAACATACTTTATATTTCTAAATACATACATATTATAGGTAAATCACACCCAGACACAGAACAAATGATTGTGCTCATCACACAAACATTTGTCCTGGGTGGGAATCGAAGCCACGACCTCCGGCTAGTTTGAATCTAGAATTTTAGTGCTATACATACGAAGAGGTCTTTGGGGTGTATGGGGTCCGCTCAGACCTTGAGGACCCAAGCCAACCTTACCTGCTAGCGGTGCACCCTGCTGACCAACGGACAAGGCTCTGGCGAACCTGGTTTCCCTCTAGTAGGGTTGTGGGGGTCAGACGGCTGGTCGCCCCACGTAAAACCAACATCAGTCAAATAATATGGAAAGGAACAAGGCGAGATTGGGTACTTGGGCTAGGGCGTCGCCGCACAACGACGCGCAGGCACATCGCCCTAAACCTGCGACAAGTGGGCTAGGGCTACCGTGTCAAGTACGGGCACGGCTAAAGATGCTAGTACCCAAAAGGAAGCTCCGCTTTGCCACCTGGAACATTGGCTCTCTAACTGGACGTTGCAGAGAACTCGCGGACGTACTTGCAATGCGTCGGGTCCAGTGCGCCTTCCTTCAGGAGACGCGCTGGAAGGGGAATAAGTCCCGTGACATCGGGCAGGGGTACCAGCTAGTGTACACCGGATCACCGTCGGGTAGGAACGGAGTAGCCGTCGTGTTGTCTAAGGACCTTCAGGATGGACTCTTTGAAGTAGACCGATACAGCGACCGTTTGATGAGAGTTAGGGTGCTGATTGAAGGATCGGTTACGAACCTAATCAGCGCCTATGCTCCCCAAACTGGTTGCTGTGAGTCTGAAAAGGAGGCCTTCTGGGAAGAGTTCGAGGACGTAATGCGCGATATTCCGAATTCCGAAGATGTTTTGGTTGGGGGGGATCTCAACGGCCACGTAGGTCGGTCTGCTGGAGAGTACGGACATGTTCACGGTGGTTTTGGATACGGCCAACTAAATGCAGAGGGAGTCAGTATACTCAGGACCTGCGCGGTGTCTGACCTAGCCATCGTGAACACATTCTTTCAGAAGAAGCCCCAGCATCTCATTACGTACCGTAGTGGTGCCTACTCAACCCAAATTGACTACCTGCTGGTGCGACGGTGCCACATTGGCAAGGTTACCAACTGCAAGGTCATCCCAGGCGAAAGCTTAACGGCTCAACACCGCCTTCTGGTCCTGGACTTGGCAGTCAGGCCAAAGAAGAAAGTGACCGAGAAACGCAACCCCCGCACTAAGTGGTGGTTGCTTAATGGGCCTAAGCAGTCAGACTTCATCGCGGAGGTCGAGCATCTCAAAATCAGTGCTCCGCATGAGTCTGCTCAAGATATCTGGTGTAGGATCCACTCAGCAATCACCGCTGCGGGTAAGCGCGTCCTTGGCACTTCTCGTGGTGGCCGCACCATAAACAAGGAGACGTGGTGGTGGGATGACGAGGTGCAGGAGGCGACTCGGAAGAAGAAGGTTTTATTTAAACAGTGGCAAGGGTCCAACTCTCCGGAGGACAGGGAGGCATATGGAGCGGCTAAGCGCGCTTGCAAAAAAGTAGTAGCCAGAGCCCGCAGCAAAAGTTTGTCGCCCTTGTACGACAAGCTGGAAACTGCGGAGGGGCAAAAACTTATTTTTAAGCTGGCGCGTGCCCGGGAAAAAGCAACACGGGACATTAGTAAATGTCTCTGTGTAAGGGACGCCCAGGGTAGGCTGCTCTACGATGCCCCCTCTGTTAAGGAGAGATGGTGTACGTACTTCACGGAGCTGTCCAACAAACAGCATCCCCATAACCTTCCTCCCGAACCGCCTCCTAACCTTGGACTTATTTCCCCTATTTCCCCCGACGAAATTCGCATTGCTCTTCGCCACATGAAAAACCGGAAATCGGTCGGGCCTGACAATGTGCCAATTGAGGCGTGGAAAGCGATGGGCCCACATGGTGTGGACCTATTGACAGATCTCTTTAACCGCATCCTGACCACCAAGGAAATGCCAAACCAGTGGCGACTAAGCCTGATTATCCCGGTTTACAAAGGCAAAGGTAGCGTACAGGACTGCAGTAACTACCGCGGTATCAAGATCATGTGCCACACCATGAAGCTCTTCGAGCGCATAATTGACACAAGGCTCCGTAGCGAGTGCACTGTCTCTGAGTGTCAATATGGCTTCCCGGCGGGTAACAGCACCATGGACGCAGTGTTCGCCTTACGGACTCTGTCTGAGGCTTACAGAGAGAGAAGGAGAGCTCTGCATATGGCCTTTTTAGACCTGCAGAAGGCCTTCGACTGTATACCTCGGCAGGCTATCTGGTGGGCACTCCGCTTCAAGGGTGTTCCCGAGGCCTATATTGACATTATCAGAGACATGTACCGTGATTCCGTGTCCTCTGTCCAGACCGCTGTTGGCGAATCCAGTGTTTTTCCAATATCTGTTGGCGTTCACCAAGGTTCGGCTCTAAGCCCGTTCTTGTTTAACGTTGTGCTTGATGTAGTTACGGCAAACATCCAAGACCAGCCTCCTTGGCTAATGATGTATGCCGATGACATCGCCCTCGTTAACCAGAACAAAGCCCATCTTGAGTGCAAGGTCAGCATTTGGAAGGACACGCTGGAGAACGGCGGTCTGAGACTAAATGTGGCGAAGACCGAGTACATGTCCTGTGGCGGCACGGATTCAAACACTATCCGAATAGGTTCGGATCTGGTAACAAAGACCGATAAGTTCCGGTACCTTGGATCCGTGCTGCACGAGTCTGGCAACGTGGATGACGATGTCCAAGCACGTATAGGCGCGGCTTGGGCAAAATGGCGCGAGGTAACGGGCGTTTTATGTGACCGTAGAATGCCCCCGAGGCTCAAAGGGCAGATATATAAATTCATCATTCTGCCGGTCCTCCTGTACGGTGGCGAGTGTTGGCCGGCATTAAGCAGACACACTCAGGAGCTTCGCGTCACGGAAATGAAGATGCTGAGGTGGATGTGTGGCGTAACGCGATCCGATCGCGTGCGCAACTCATTCATCCGAGGTAGTCTTGGTGTCCGTGACGTGGGGGAAAAACTGCAAGAGTGTCGTCTGCGATGGTATGGCCACATCATGCGTCGCCCTAGGGAGTACATCGGCCGGAGATGCATGGATATGGCTGTTCTTGGGGCTAGGTCCCGTGGTCGCCCTCGCAAGCGCTGGCTGGACGTCGTCAAGTCCGACATGAGAGCCAATGGCCTTACTGGGAAGGATATTGAAGATCGGGCAAAGTGGAGTAAGCTTAGCAGGAAGGCGGACCCTGGTAATGGCCGGGATTAACGCCAGGCAGAAGAAGAAGAAGAAGACATACGAAGAGGTCTAGTTGGCAACGTTGACCCGTTAGTTAAGCCTATTATATCCGCCTGTCAAAAGGCTTTATCTCAGTAATGGTTGGAGATGGCCACTTGAAATATCTATAGTTTCAATTTTGCTTGTTTATTAAAATAATTTAGTAGTGCCTAATGGTGTTGACCAATGTTATCGACATAGCCCGAAGAATCGTTAAACTTAAGTGGCAGGGGTAGGGCACATTGCTTGTAGAACGTGAACGGGATGGACGATGGGGACAGAAGGTTCTGGAGTGGCGGCCACGTACCGGAAGACGCAGCGTCGGAAGGCCCACAAGGTGGACAGACGACCTGGGGAGGCTCGCGTGAATTCGATGAATGTAAGACGCACTGGACTGGTTTATGTGGTGACGCTTGGGGCAGGCCTATGGCCAGCAGTGGACGTCTTTCGGCTGAGATGATGATGATAATGAATGGTGTTGAATGCCCTATTAGCTTAGAGTTTGCAGGAGGTTGTTGGTTAGGTTTGAGGGTAGGGTAAAATTAAAAAAGGCCTCGCGGACGCAGTCCAATATGTTGGTCCGACCAGATACACACTGCTCTTGACTCTACAGTATACTCATTACCAGTGTCAGAAACAGATGGAGGAATATCATACGAGTGATCAGCATCCCTGATTCAGCCGGTGACGACCCTCAGTATTGAGGAGAAGGTAGCCAAGACAGTCCAGTGAAGATACGAAATATAGGCAACTAGCCTCTACCCACGATTCCGTCTGCGAGGACAAGTTTAACAAAAAATAATCGTCATAAAAGGTAGACTATGTTCTTTTCCACGTCAAAGGCCATATGCATGCCAAATTTCATCCAAATCCGTTCAGCCGTTTTTACGTGATTAAGTAACAAACATCCACACTTTCACATTTATAATATTAGTTAGGAAGTTAGGATAAATGGCACTAAACCATAAGCGAGCAATATTAACTTTATTGCCTTCTGAGTTAGTAAAACAAAATTCTATATTTATAGACTACCATTTTTACTAACGTTATTGAGTAAAGTTTAAGTGGAATCGTTTAGGTATTTTCTTTAAAGCAATTTCTTTATTCTGACCTAGAAATACAGGTAGCCGTTATCGACCCGTGTGACAATTGTGCTATCGTACTTTACTACTAAATTATAGAAATTGCTTCGAGACCTGCTAAAGGAGTATCAGGTTTCTGAGAAAAAATACATTACTTTAGCTCAGCTTGAAATTATTTTACTTTGTATAGAAGTGACTGTATCTTAGGTTTGATTAACGCTATGCTATACATACCTACATCAAATATTTGGCTCTGAAGGGGTCTTTCGTCGTTTCGCACCACTCTGGTTCGCCCCGCGGGGCGAAACGACGAAGTATCTTCAGGAATGGGCTGTTTCGCACCACGGCTGACCTTGGAGCGCCGAGCGGTGCGAATCGACCAATAGCTCTTAGGAATGGGGCGATTCGCACCGCTATGTTTAGGTACAAACTTATTTCTAAGTTTGTATGTACAGTCGAGTAGGAAAGTGTTTCACGAAAACAAAACAGTTACGACTTGAAATTTTGTAATAATACTAGCTTTTGCCCGCGGCTTCGCCCGCCCACCCGTTACAAATATGGTAATTTTATGACGTAAAGATATTTTTTTAGATAAAATATAGCCTTATAGCACTCAGGAATAAAGCAGCTTTCTATCAATATATACATTTATGTAATCGAATCTGGATCTTCAAAGATTATCCCATACAAACAAAAAACCAAACTTTACCTCTTTATTATATTACTTAGTATAGATTTCAAAATCACAATCGCATACTAAAATGTAGTAAAAGTGGTTGAATTTAAATCACAGTTTGATTAGTAATTGAGAACTATACTCCGTCGGTTTAGGCAGTTAACTAAATGTAAACAATCTTGGCATGTCTTTTTATCTAAAAGTTGTCTATAAATTGTATGTAAAAATATTTGCGACTAGGTATTTACCTAAATCGATGTTAGCTAATAAACCAAATTTAAATAACCTTTGTGTATATTATATACGACCTCTTTAATATAAAAAGACATACCAAGATTGTTTACCTTTAGTTGACCACTTAAACCGATAGACCATAGTATAAATCACAGTTGAAACATTATACACATTCAGACTTAAATCTAACTGTTTAAAATTTCAATGGCGCACCTACAAAACAAAACTTTGAATATGTAAACGTCGTTCCTGTGCTGTATGCATTGCTTCCCGACAAGAAAAGAGCCACATATGACTCTTTATTTCAAATTATAAAAAGTCAAGTAAAATGGGCGCCTATACATATTTCAATGGACTTTGAAATTACTGCGATGGCAGCAATCAAAGAGTTGTTTCCAGAAATCAAAATAGTCGGATGCTATTTTCACTACTCTCGCAGTTTATGGCGTAAAGCTTAGCAATTGGGTGTAGTAAAATCAAAACTGGGCGCTAACCATGTCAAATTATGCATGGCATTGTCATATTTACCGCCGGATTTGTTGGAAGATGGCTGGCTATATGTAATGGCAGAAAATCTAAAGAGTAACGAAGTCACACAGTTCAATGACTATTTTGTCCAAACATGGCAGGAACATGATGTGCTTTCAAGCACATGGAACACTTACAATGAAAGCGACAGAACCAACAACATAGTGGAGTCATGGAATGCAAGAATAAAAAAGACCATTCCAGAAAAACCCAATGCACAGTTTCTTAATTCATGAATCCCCGACCGGTCTCATTGGACCGCGCTCTTATTGTTTTACTATTGTGTCTCGTGTCGCAGCTATTGATAGGTTAACGGAATAAAAAAAGATGCCAAATATTATTCTGGTATATTAGCAAGAACTGGCGACATCCAAATTTCAAAAAGAAAAGCAGACACCATTGAAATAAATCAAAGAATACAGAGCATTAAGTATACGAGAGTTATCAACTGGTGAGATTACTGTCGGTCATTGTTTAGAAAAATTGAGAATTTAATGCGTTTCAGTTTAATAATAATTAAATTTTTCTAGTCTGTTGATATATATATATATATATATAATTATTGGTTAAAAATTAAGAGTTTAATGTAAGTTGAATATTGTATATTTTTATTATTGTCATTTGCATATTTTAAACCTAAATTAAAACGAGCCTTTTGACTGATTATAATTATTAAGTAAAGTGCCTATGTATACTAAACAATTTTTTCTATGTTATTGTATATTATTTATTATGTTCGTTTAGACTTTATGTCAGTACCTAATATTATTTAATTTTTATTTAATTTAAAGGTCAACCAACAAATAAAACACAATACTGGCTTAATCTAAACAAACGTAATTTTAAATGCTAGGTCAATTTACCTTTGATGGGCGTGATAACATGTAGACAATGTCGAAGTTAGATAGTTTATAAGTGTAGTCTAGACAATTTATCGAATTGTGCGGGAATCAAACCCACGACACGCAGCACAGGAACCAATCACTCAACCACTGCGCTAACCATGCCCTCTAAATAACCACCATAATAATAATCGGTCTACCATTTCACTATTTGTTTTCTAATCGTAAATTTTATTCTATTTACAAAATAGTTCTACATTAATGACTGGATGATCGAAGTGAACATTTCGAATAATCCTGCAGTCAAACAATTCTGTATCTTATATCTAAATAAAAGTAATTTTAAATGCTAGGGCAATTTATCTTTGATGGGCGTGATAACATGTAGACAATGTCGAAGTTAGATAGTTTATAAGTGTAGTCTAGACAATTTATCGAAGATAAATGGTGATTTTTAATAATTACTAGTGCATTTTGTCAAGTGCCATCAAATTGTTAATTTAAAAAATTCGGTACCTAAGATGTTTTGAACTGTTGTTTTAATCAGTATTAAATACTTAATTATTGTTTATAATTAAAGTTTTGTTATGTAGGTGGTGTAATCAGTTAGATTTAAGTCTGAATGTGTACCTAATGTTTCAACTGTGATTTAAACTAGTTCTTAATTACTAATCAAACTGTGATTTAAAATCAACCACTTTTACTAAATTTTAGTATGCAATTGTGATTTTGAAATATTAAATTTACAAGATATTAAGTCGTAACTGTTTTATTTTCGTGAAACACTTTCCTACTCGACTGTACATACAAACTTTGAAATTAGTTTGTACCTAAACATAGCGGTGCGAATCGCCCCATTCCTAAGAGCTATTGGTCGATTCGCACCGCTCGGCGCTCCAAGGTCAGTCGTGGTGCGAAACAGCCCATTCCTGAAGATACTTCGTCGTTTCGCCCCGCGGGGCGAACCAGAGTGGTGCGAAATGACGAAAGACCCACTCGGTGCGTAATGACTGAAAGGTTCTAAAGTGAGTCCGCAAGAAGCTCTGTTGTCAGGCCTCCTGAGGATTTTCCAAAATTCACCCTCTAAAGTGATTCATGGTGGAATGGTGACAGCGACTGTCACAACCCAGTGCTAAGCACGCCATACTTGTCGGTAAGTCTCCTCGTTGAGGAGTGGTTGGAAAGACATCACGGCGTCCTTACCTTCCGCATGACGCAGGTCCTCACCGGTCATGGCAAGTTCGGGAGGTTCCTGCATCGAATTCGTATGGAAGAAACGCCCAGGAGACATCATTGTGATGACCACCCAGAGGACACGGTGGAGTATACGGTGAAGTGTGGAGTGTACCCAGGTGGGGCCTGGGTACACTCCACCGCCCACCGCCGTACCGCACCGCCGTGTGCTCGTGGTAGTTTTTTTTTTTTTTTTTTTTTTTTTAATTGTTATAAGCTAGTGCTTGACTGCGATCCCACCTGATGGTGAGCAGTGATGCAATCGTTGATGGTGAGGCGCACTAGCTTATTAAAAGCCTATTCACTCTAGCCTTGAAGACACCTAAATTATAATCGGACGGAAAAACCGCAGCAGGCAAATTGTTCCAATCCCTCGATGTCCGCGGTATAAACGACGAAGCGAAACGCTTAGTCCGGACCGTAGAGGTTTCGACAACGTAAGGGTGAATACTCGCCGTACGACGGTTTGTCCGATGGTGAAAGCGGGATGGCGGAATCAGTTCATGCAATTCCTGCGCACACTCTCCGAAATGCATCCTGTAGAAAACCGAAAGGCTGGCTACCCTACGCCTGTGCTCAAGGCTTTGTAAATTGGACTTAACCAGATCTGGATCTCCAATTAGCCTCTTCGCACGCCTTTCCACTGAGTCCAAAGCTGCCAGGTGGCATTTCGCAGCTCCAGCCCATATGTGGCTGCAGTACTCCACACACGATCGGACCTGCGCTTTGTACAACATTAGAAGCTGTCCTGATGTGAAGTACCGCCGGACCTTTGCCAGAACGCCGAGTTTCCTAGCAGCTATCTTGGCCTTGGACTCAATGAACCGCCCAAAGTTGAGGTCGGAGGAAATTTCAACTCCTAAGAGCTGAAGGCGGTCGGTGCATTCTAGGGATACATTCCGGAAAGCAGGAGCCAAGGTGAACGGGCTCCTTTTAGCGGTGAATAGACACGCTTGTGTTTTGGCGGCGTTGAATCCCACCAGATTGGCTTCGCCCCACTTGGAGACTGCCTGAAGTGAGTCATTCGTACGCTCCACCATGGCCTCTCTTTCGGACTGGATTAGCTCCTTACTAGCCCGATTAAGCGGCAAGTATCTCTCTACAACTGTGCTATCATCTGCATACCCATAGATACCGGGCATCAGCAGATCGTCGATGTGGAGCAGGAAGAGAGTTGCAGAGAGTACAGAACCCTGAGGAACTCCGGCATTAGTCCACATGGGCTCCGATGAGCACCCGTCGACAACAACTCGGAGGAACAGTTATCGGCGGCAGCAACCTTTTGTCTCGGGCCCAGGCCATGGTCCGAAACGAGGAGGAGCCGCCAGCAACTGTTTCCTTGTCCGACGCAGTAATGCTAGCGAAGGAGGAAGGGGATGTGCGAAGCCTACTGGTTTCCTGAGTTGTATGTGTTTTAGTCAGTAAAAGCCTGACACGCACAAACCTAGTTTTACGCGGAAGAAGCCGCTGGCAGAAGCTATAATCAGTTTAAAGAAAAATAGATCTAGGTCACTAGTCCATCAATATTTAGACCACAACAGTTTATGTCAGTCAAACTAATCGTGACATAAATTAGAGCCTAATTTCGTAATACTACCTACTCCATACGGGTATCAGCGTGTACATAATTACATACTTTCTAATTAGCTAGTGTTTGTCAAGCTCATTATGCGGGCTGGCATCTGCGGCAATGAACTTGAACTGGAAAGCAAGAGATGGTTTATTGTTGAGGAGAAAATCTAACGTTGCAGAAAGTATAAGCTAAAGGCTAAGATTTTCTGCGAGATTGTTCAAAGTGTCATTAGCCATAACTATGTATTTTTAATTAGCGTTTTTGGTGAAATTGTATTATATTAACTATCTAGTCTAGGTATATTGTCCCACTGCTATCAATACTTCAGTATGGAATCTCCATCTGGGGTGGAGCCGGAAAAAGCTCGTTTATTGAAATAGAAAGAGCTCAAAGAGCTGTAATAAAAGTTATGCTCAAAAAGCCCTTCAGGTTCCCGACAGACGAACTATACGAACAATTTCCGGTTCTACGTGTACGGCAATTATTTATCCTTAGCGCCACACTTCACGCACACAAATCTGCAAATAATATACTTACTGCTGGGGAAAGGCCTCCCTTCATTCCTTCCATCGATCTCGCCTTTGAGCTACTTCTTGGCAATTCTTTAGGTGACAGTTTAGCGACTGAAATTGGATGGCTGTTTAAGTACTTTTTTTAATACGTTGCCCCACTCTAGATATTACTCCTGTATCGTGGGTCCACTCAAAAACATGAAGTCACGTACACAAGACCTCACAACTGGGACATCTATCTGTAGGCCATACAAATATTTATTCCGTGCGAAGATCGAACCCGCGAACCACAGCGCAGCAGTCAGTTGCTCAACCACTGCGCTAACCGTGCCGTCAACTAATAATTTGCTTTATTATATTTGTACAAGTGTGTCTTAAAGATAAGTGTCGGGCAGATACAAAACCTGTCTCGTCAAAAGATCCCTTTTCGATTTGCTTCATCACCATTCTTTTGACTTTAAAATTCTAATGACTGAGGTATAAGGGCTGATTTAATACCTGAATCCTTTTTGTAACCCAAACTAACGTCCAACCAAATAATAAACAAACAAATATCATTAAATATAGATTTAAAGTGTGCCACGATTAAACCGTACCCTAAACCTTGAACTATTGGTGTTAATGGCATATTAAACGTTTCTTAGTTCTGATAAAGTTTCTAGGTTATTTTAACAGTAGGGAATTACCACAATTACACAGTTGAAGGAAATTGTGGAAGGCCGGACTTAACATAGCCCATGTAAATAACCAATAATATTGGGGCTCAAGCCTTGAAGAAGATGACAGGTATGACAATGTGTCAGAGCGTTTTATAAATACTGCTCTCGAGGTTTGATATAACTATATCGACGATAAAACAAGAAGAAGAATACTACTCTACAACTTTCCTAAAATATAATAATTTGGGTGTCTTCAAGGCTAGAGTGAATTGGCTCTTAATAAACTAGTGTGCCTCACCATCGACTATAGCATCACTGCTTACCATCAGTTGGGATCGCAGTCAAGCACTAGTTTATAACAATAGAAAAAAACATTCTTGCATGCCTCTTGAAGACAGGCGCCATGCCATCTATCCACATCCATCTAAATATCGATGGAACAGGTGAAATTTATTTAAGTTCTATATAGATTTGACTCTCTTAATTGCATCGAACTGCTTAAAATAGGTAGTTCCGAACTTTTCAGCAATAGTCTTTTTATTTTAGAATTAAATGCCATAATTTAAATTGTTAATTACAACTAGGGTACAAGTTTGTTAATTGAAACAAGGTTTTTTGTTTACTAACGAACAAATAATACCACTGTCGTCGTCGTTTTAGTTGTTTATGAGGCTCTATAACTCATTAGGTAAAAACGGAACCCTTATAAGATCACTTTATTGTCCGTCTGTCATGACCCTTTTTCTCAGAAACGCGTGGAGATATTTTCTGAAGGGCAGTAAACAAATCAAACTTTTAAGTCAACGCAAACAGATAAGTCCGTTTATGCTCCATTTAGAAGTATATTTTGAAACCCACTAAAATCACCCTTTGACTTAGAATGCTGTTTGGCATGAAGCGAGGTTTCATGGCACAACATTTCATTGGTTTCATAGCACAGAAAGCGATTCGGAAAAATCTTTAAGACTCGATTCAAACTCTCTCTTTCGCCTTTTCCCAACTATATTGGGGTCGGCTTCCAGTCAAGCCACCAGTATTAGTACCAATATTTTACGAGGAGCGGCTGCCTACCAGATTTCCACAAACCATTAACTGGGGTGCTACCCCAGTTAATGGTTTGTGGAGATCACAACACGGCACTTCATTGCAAGATTGGAGTCAGATTTACTCATCATAATCATCAGATTTACTGGCTTTTTTTTATTTACTGACTATCCGTAACGACTGCCAAAAATCCACAAATGAGAGCCGGCTTAACGTGCTTTCCGAGGTACGAAAGAAACTCGGTACCTATGTTGGATTATGGTCCTATGTAACTACACCCATCACACCCCACTAGTTACCCATCCACAGACCAACCTTAGCAAGCGTTGCTTAACTTTGAAGAGAAGTTATTATCTAGCCACGAGCTAAGTACTTTACTACTCTTCTTGAACGAAAAAAAATACCGAAGGTTCATAAGTAGTTACAAGATTGTCCGATACAGTTACCATGGCACTGAACATAAAGGGCAACTGAAGACTTTCGTACATGTTGTTAGATGAGATAACAATACAATAACCACGCCCATGAACAAATTTGAGCTGTCTACTAATAATAAGAATAATCCTCCCTGACCGAATTTCTAACTCGGGGGCCAATCTCAACAGAGATCAGCCAAGTACGCAGGAGTTATTACAGTGCACAAGTGTGTGCGCAAACACAGGTGCACTCTCTGTTCCTTTACTCTCATATTCCGATGGTACGGCATTCCGACATGACCGGAGAAAGATCAGGCATAGGACCAACAGCTTTACGTGTTGAAAGAAAAAAAACCCAATAGCACTTTTTGCCCGAGGAGCTCGTGGCTAGATAATAACAGCCGCACAGATCGATATTCAAGGTTAAGCAACGCTTGCCTAGGTTGACCATCTTAACATAACGAGTTTCCTCCGTGCCTCGGAAAGGACGTTAAGCCGTTGGTCCCGGCTGTCATTTGGAGATCTTTGGCAGTCGTTACGGATAGTCAGAAGCCAGTAAATCTGACTCCAGTCTTGCCATGAAGTACCGTGTTACCCCAGTTAATGGGTTGTGGAGGTCTGGTAGGCAGCCGCACCCCGTAAAATATTGGTATTCAGCTAAATCCGGCTTGACTGGAAGCCGACCCCAATATAGTTGGGAAAAGGCTAGGCAGATGATGAGCACTTTTTGCCCGACCCGGGAATTGAACCCAAGACCTCACGCTTAGCAGTCGCTCTTACGATCACTAGACCAACGAGGCACTTTAGCTGTCTACTAGAGCACCCTTATCAAAAACGATCGTGCGTGGCCAAATACCTACCCCTCTTAAAAGCGTCAGGTTTTTAAACCCTACTTAGTAATAAACACAACAAAAGATTGGGCAGCTCGCAGATATTTCTCGCGAATCTTAAGTGTTTGCCTCTAAAATGTAAGACGGCTAAATTTTACCTGTATGCTAATGTTGGTCGATGAACTGCCCAACTGTTTGTGTTTCATTGCCTATAGAGTTGTTGATACCGCTAAAAGTTTTATGTTTTTATTGAGGACTAATTTTATGGCTATGTGTAACGAATTAAACAGGTACTCCGAAATCATTTATACATGCGTCTGCTGAAAAAAATGCAGACGTCTTTTTATAAAGTTTTGGATAATTAGTTTCTTTTATTTAGGTAACTTTTTGTTTCATGACATATACATATAATTAATATTTGTTTTGTAGATTATAATAAGGAAACACAAAATAAGTGGTAGAGGCAGGAATGCTAAAATATTTGGCTTTTTGCAACCATCGTATATGTTACAGTTAACTTAGGCGAGCAAAGTAAATTTTGTAGAAATTTTATTTCAAGAATTTGAATTATCTATTAAGTATCCGGAAAATACGAACTTTTTCAAAAGTTAGTAGTGCTGATTACTTACTTAAGTGTAGTTACGTACTGACTTAAGTGATGTATATAAGTATGTTCTCTTTTTAGTGTGCTTATTGGTGATCGTAAGTTTTCCATTACTTTATATGCTTCTATCCGTGAGAACCTGTAATTGGCTCAATGTTTCTTATACTGTTGTTACCCTTTTGTTATAGCTTTCGGTTTTCCTAAAAATAAATAAATAAATAAAAATATCCGGATATTTTCATTTCAAACTTCACACATACAAAGGAAGGCCTCCCACAAGGTGGACCGACGACCTGGCGAGGGTCGCGGGAATCCGATGGATGCGAGACGCGCAGGACCGGTCGCTGTGGCGACGCTTGGGGGAGGCCTATGTCCAGCAGTGGACGTCTTTAGGCTGAGATGATGATGATGATGATGATGACATACAAATTAAAACTCGTTAACTTTTATTTGCAGGTACAAACAATTGACTATCAATACAAGTTAACTACCTACCTAAACACCCAAAAAAACCTTACAAACGTCCAAACAGGTTGCAAATGGTGCGGTATCATCACCTCTATACACATACGTGGCTCGGGGCGGGGTCAGTACCCCGGGATGCTGCGCAGTCCGGAGCAACGCCGGCGCAAGACGCACGCGCGCGAACCTTTCGAATTTCGAACGATTTTTGAGTGAATTTATTTTTTTGTGTGCAAAAAGGTAGGTTGTATTTTTTACTTCTTTATTGTACACAGATATTTTTACATTCAGTCCGTCTAATGAAAGCGCGACCTGAAAAAAAGAGGTTAAATCCAAAAATTTTGTATGTGGTATTACTAACTAGTAGGAGAATCATGTTTTGACACTTCACAATTTTTTTTTATTTCCAACAATTGTCGCTGAATAATGATGCAAATTAAATTTAAAAAAAAGCTCCAGGTCGCGCTTTTATTAGACGCACTCTACATTAAAATAGGACCGGTGATGTACACAGGCGAGCTTAACCCACAACTGGGTTTTCTTACAGTAAACCTTATTTAAATAAGTTAAAAAATATATAATCGAGGATAACAGTCATAATTGAATATCAAATTGATTCTTAAGTCGTATTATTTCCAATGATTAATGATTATTTTATTTTTATGCTAATATTTTTGAGTCTTTCTAAAGATGTTAATAGAATTATGAATCAGTGTGTATTGGCATGATTCATAGCGTTTTTGTTTACCTTGTCTTTTCGATATGTGTGTTAAGAGTGTTAATATTATGTCTAACGGTTTTACGATGACTGACAAAGATCATGTTAATTTTATTGGCATATTTGGGTTGACAATACGGAGTTTTTTTTATTGGAGGTATTTTTTGGTATTTAAGTGTTTAGTTTTGGCAAGAGTGTTCTACTTAGCATTGCACTTCAAAGTTGGGTGGGTGAACTAAAAATATTATTATTACTTGTATTATGATATTATATCTAGCCTATGCTGTCCCACTGCTGGGCAAAGGCCTCCCTCCATTCCTTCCATCGTTCCCGGCTTTAAGCTACTTCTTGCCAATTCTGAAGGAAGACATCCAAGTTGTCCCGCCATCTCCTAACTAAAAATATAATATTATGAACAAAAAAACAAAGAAAAAAAAAACTAAAGTAACTAAAGTTTAACTATGGATCCGACGCAAAAATAACAAGATCAATATTTCCTCTTTCATCGGATTAATAATGCATTTTGTGTAAAATAGCTGATAATGCTGATGCATAGTATAATTATCTCATGAATATTAATGAAATAAAATAATGTCAACAATGGGGGAACAACAATCTGTTCAATTTGTCAGAAGTCAAACAATAGGATAAATTAAGCTTACATTTTATTGGTGATACGAGTACCTACTTACATATTCGGGAGATATTACTTACCTACTACATATCCCGTTACAGTTCCGTCACAAATAAAATTCAATTCATAAGTTAGAAAATACATCAGTACTTATTTTATCTATTCTGTTTGAAACACCTGTTTGTTTACTGTGAAAACCTACCACATGTTATTTTTTTTAACCCGAAGGTTAAGTGTTAAAGAATAACTTATTGCATTAAGTCCGCCTATGTACCATTACTGTACATGAAGTTTAAATAAATTAAATAGATAATTATACCAAAATTCGTAAAACCTCCATCGAATTGTTTCATCATCGAATCGTTGCATCACATAGTTACACTTTGCTTATGGGTGGACATCCTACCCATAAGCACTAGGTATTTGGGACTAAATCTGACTCCAGTCTTTCCATGAAGTACCGTATTACCCCGTAATTAGTTAATGGGTTGTGGAGGTCTGGTAGGCAGCCGCTCCTCGTAAAATACTGGTACCTAATCAGCTATATCCGGTTTGACTGGAAGCCGACCCCAACATAGTTGGAAAAAGGCTAGGTAGATGATGATGATTTAGGACTAAATTTATTCTTCCTAAAACTAATACTTAACTGGAATTCTTTCCTGTGTTCGATTACATCTTAGGGATCTTTGAGTCAAAATTGAACAGGTTACTTCTAGGCTATTGTGCTCTATCGTCGTCCACATCATCGCTTACCATCAGGTGAGATTAGGGTTGCCAGATCTTATAACCGAAAACCCGAACAAACCACTCCGTTTAGCCGGACACTTGAGTAAAAAGCCTGACCATTTTTGTTATGCCATGTGTGGATGTTTTATTTTTTACATTTTAATGAAATAACAAGTCATTGCTGGTCTGCAAACGATTGCAATTGCAAAATCTATAAAAAGTGGCCAAAATTAAAAAGCCTAACAAAAGACATACAACCAAAAACCCTGACCGTGTCCGGCTTTATCCGGACGCCTGGCAACGTTAGGTGAGACAGTGGTCAAACGCGAGCCTATCAACAATAAAAAAAAGCAAAATATCCTAACTCTGTTCACTTAGTTCTTTGCTGATGTCACTCCGGAAAGAAAGCGAGGAATGTATGTAAATAGCTATTGTTCAGCTAAACGTAATATTGGCAAATAAGTAAAATTCTATTCTTCGCACATTCTTTTAAAATGCTGTACGAATTCTAATGAGACTTTCGTTTGTTTGACTCAGAAGCGTTATGAGTATGATGGTAGTATGTATACCTATAGTACTTACATCTGCAAGTAAAAAAGTACGCTATTGTATATTAGTAGCAGGTAGCATTAACAGCCTTGTAATGTTCCCACTGTTGGGACTCAGGCCTTCTCTCTAGGAGAGGGAATGGGCTGTAATCCACCACGTGGCTCAGTGCAGATTGGTGGATGTCACATGTCTTCGAATTTATGGTTCTAGGACATGCCGGTTTCCTCACGATGTTTTCCTTCACCATTTTGAAAGCAGTGGTGAGGAAATAAATTACACAAAGTAATGCGCCTGGCTGGGTTTGAACCCGCGACCTACAACTCGTAAATCGGGGCCGTTACCACTGGGCCACCACTGCTCTCAAAACGAGTAGCAGGTATAGCGTACATTTTTTTTTTAGTTTACTCCACATTACGAATTAGATACTCCTGTAGTTATCGATACCCAGACCCCGACTAGGTATTCATAAGCCATAAAAAATTGTCTGTGCGGGAATGGAACACGCAACATGCAATGCAAAAGACAATCGCTCAACCACTGTGGCAAACGTGCCGGCTATTTTTTAAATCTTATTTTGTCATTGTAAAATTTGAAAATTAATCCATCATAGAAAAATGGCTCTGGCTTTGTCCCTGATAAGCTTCAAATCCTGCAATTAGTAGTTTGACTTTTAGAAATTCTTATACGATCCTTCATAGTTTATCTGATAAATTACGAAAACAAAACCAAAACAACAGCTATAAAACGTCGAAGTATAGCTTCTGCTAGCTACGTTAAAGTTTTATTTTATGCCAGAGGAACATTAATACATAACGTATATAATAATAAAAACACTTAGGGCCTATTTCACCACCTATGAGTAAGTTGTACTTGGCAGATAATTTCATGTCCGAGTAGGCACTACTCACTGAATAAATTTAAAAATGGAACAGAATTTGTATGAAATTTTCTGCCAAGATACTCGAAACTTAAACATAGGTGGTGAAACAGGCCCTTAATTACTCAGATACCCGCGAAACGAGACACAATAGTAAAACAATAACAGCGCGGTCTCATAGGACCGGTTGGGGATTCAAACGTTAACTAATTAAAACTACATATTCACTAATTCTTGCTCTAATCTACTAATTCTTACGTCATATTTTAGGCGTCAAAAAATTCTTCCGCATCACTGTCGACCGGAAGTGTGCCCAAAAGACATGTCACGTTGTATGGCAATGTTTAAACTCTAACCGAGGCAAAAGCCAGCCCTTGGATCACGCGAAGTGTTTTTTCTATGTTAAATAAAAAATAAGGCCAAAAAACCTAAGCCTATTAGGTACTTTCAGTAATGTTTGAGTCTATTCAGGTCTATTCAGTACAATCAAAAAAACACACACAAACATCAAATCTTTTCTCTTAACAATATCTGTTCTTCCTGCCCTTATCCCATATTACTTGGGGTCGGTGCAACACGTTTTCTTCTTCCATTCTGTCCTGTCGTCCGTCACATTATTACTAACTCCCATTTTTTTCATATCACTCCTCACAGAGGGATGAAACACATGTTTTAGTAACATGTGTTTCATCCCTCTCTTAACAATGTCATCATCTAGGTACCTAGCCTTTTTCCCAACTGTATTGGGGTCGGCTTCTAGTCAAGCCGGATTTAGCGGAAAAACCAGTATTTTACGAGGAGCGGCTGCCTACCAGACCTCCACAACCCATTAACTGGGGTAACACGGTACTTCATGGCAAGACTGGAGTCAGATTTACTGGCTTCTGACTAACCGTAACGACTGCCAAAGATCTACTAATCTAAATCCAGCTTGACTGGAAGCCAACCCCAATATAGTTGGGAAAAGACTAGGCAGATGATAACACTTATGTAAGTACATAGGTATAATGTATGTATACTGTCTTCAGCTGTTTCACCTGCATTCTTAGTTACTTCGCTTTTAAATCTCTGCATAATTTTATATAGCCTATGAACCTTTCTCAATATTTGGTCTATCCAACAATAAATTATTTTTTTATATTCCAATCAATATTTTCTGAAGTTCACGCGTAAACAATCAAACTCTTCAACTCTATATTATCGAGTATATTGATTTTATTATTTGTTTACACACATAACAAAAAATATTACTACAAAGGGCTTTCACAAGTTTTATTAAAAAATACATTTCTTTCAGTAAACCTGAGAAAGGAGAGATTAATTCATGAATCCCCGACCGGTCCTATGAGACCGCGCTGTTATTGTTTTACTATTGTGTCTCGTTTTGCGGGTATGCGATAGGTTAAAATAAATGTAAACTCAAGAAAAGAAAAGTAAGTACGTGAAATCCTAAACTGTCAAATAACACACATGTACTTACTCTTAATTTAATTATATCTTTAAATGTAGTTATAAGTTCTTGGTTTAATGAGGGAGCTCATTAAACCTTGACATGGCAATCAGGTCATTAAGGTCCCTCTACCATAAACAGCAAAATAAATACTTAAGGTAAATATTTACCCAGTCAGTGTTTTTTTTTAAGTATACGTCAGATGTAGATAGATCATCCTCATTTCATTTGCAATACTCTTTCAATTCAAAACGAAATCTTTGTGTACGAAAGTCAAACCCCCAAAAGAAAAATACCAACACGATTTCAAACAAACCTCCACACCACACATCTTTGGGTTGCAACGAACATATTATTAAATCAGCATATCATAAAATTAAATAAATTTCACGGAACAAACCCTTAAAAGCATCATTAAAAGTAAAATTAAATACATTTTCGTACCAGTACTGCGTACAACGTAATTATCAGAATAAAATTAATTAATAAATCGGCCGTCCTGCCAACGAAATAAAAACAAAAATTAAAATTTTTCGCCATTTTATTTTTGGGACAAGGAAAAGGTATTTTTATTATGGCGGTCGTGTAATTAGGGTTCCCTGATTGGTCTGCATTTGGCGACGCCATCTTGGAACCATAAGGCTGTCAACGACCCAGCAATTAGTTTTGCTTAATCTGTGGAAGGATTAAGCGGTTTATGGTAGGGGTTTTTACTTTTTAAATGATTGAAGAAAAGGGATTTTTTATGGGTGTGAATTATTTACTTGTGTTTTAAGAGTGATTTGTGCAGATTGATGAATTAGTTAACGAGGATCAGTTTACGGAAGTTTAATTTTATTCATCGATACGAAAAGAAGGAGAGAAGAGAGAGCTTTAGAAGCATAGCCTTGCAAAATCATAGTAAGTTTTCACACGTATATAGTACAATTATTTAATGAAGTCATTTTTTATTGCACGACCAACATAATAACTGAAATAGAAAATTCCAGAAAAAAAATTGTTTTTTGGCTGGCACCCCAAATTGGCTGGTCCTATGAGGTTAATTATTTTTCTAAATAGTGAATTTAGAAAAATATTGTGGAAGTATGATTTCTTATTCATTTTTATGGAAGCAGTATTTATGTAAAATATGAAAACCCCCGTATTGAAATTACACAATTATATTTTTTTTATTTTTATAAACTAGTGCTTGACTGCTATCCCACCTGATGGTAAGCAGTGATTTAATCGTTGATGGTGAAGCGCACTAGCTTATTAGCATCGTTTCGGCATAAAAGACTTCCACTGCTGGAGATAGGCCTCCCCCAAGTGTCACCACAACAAACGGTCCTGTGCATGGGGATTTATCGGTGGGAATTTTTGGAATAAACTGGGAAATCACGAACTACCTAACTCCTTTTTCTGGATAGAGCGAGAGGGACTGTCAGACTTTTATTGACTAAAACTTACCTGTTTCTTTTATTGACTAAAACTCATAAAAGCGAGCTTAACTAACGTTAAAGTTTGTTTATCTTACTATAAGTTATAAATTATTTATTTATATTTAGCTAAGCGTCTATAAATCACGGTTTGTTTATCTACGTTAATTAATCAGACTGAGTTTATGGCTTACTCCAGTTTTCGAAGCAAAAATTAATAGCTCATAGAACTAATGTTGCTTTATAGTTTTATTTGACATATTTTGTTATTAAGTAATTGGTTCTCATTCTAATTAAATAAGCAAAATTAGCCTCATAGTAGTCCCGCTGATGGGATTGAGGTCTCCTCTCTAAGAGTATTGTCCGTAATCTACCACGCGGGACCAGTGCAGATTGGTAATGTCATAATGTCATTTCACACATGTCTTCGTAATTAATAGTAATTTTAGTTCTAGCACATTCGTCACAATGTTTTCCTTTACCATTTTGAAAGCCGCGGTGATAAAAAGTTCACAAAGTAAACCACCAGCTTTGTGCAGGGTTTTTTTTTCCGGTAGGGGAATCATCAGAATGACTTCTCCCACTCTTGGGCGGAGCGGGAGGGCGTGTCAGACTCTTACTGACTAAACACCTACCCCGTTCCTTCGTTGCCATCGATCTGGGGGACACGGTGACAACCTTTCGGATACCGTGTTCCCCAGAGGCTTCGGCCCTACCGGGCCCCTACAGTTTGCTGACATCTCCTTGAGGCGCGCGTGAAACAGAACGCGCCGTCGACGACTAGGCTCGGTCCAGATTATTGCCAGACTGCCGGACGGCGAGCTACCCAGTGCTCGCTATCCGCGAGCCCGCGCCTACAGTGGTCGGAAATCGGGATCGGGATCTCGGCGGCGGCGGCGTGAGTTCCGTTGCCTCACGCGGTCGGCAGCCTCCTTCGCTAACATTACTGCTTCGCAGAAGGAGGCGACTGCCTGCCACCCCTCCTCGCTCCGGACCATGGCCTGTACCAGGGCCCGGCGCGAGAGGTCACCGCCGCCGATAGCCTCCACAAGGACACGGCGGTGCTCCGCCCAAGCGGGGCACACCTCTACCGTGTGCTCCACCGTGTCCTCCGGGCGGTCCACACAGTGGCGACACCCGGGCGTCCTTTCCTCCTTGATCCGATGCAGGAACCTCCCGAACTTACCGTGTCCGGTGAGGACCTGCGTCATACGGAAAGAGAGGACGCCGTAGCTTTGTGCAGGGTTGAACCCACGACATGCATGTCAGGCTTGCTACGAATGACTTTTCTGTCAGCGGTCCTGCCTAACGCTAAGCACATAATGTATGGCAATGACTTGTCACGTCACTTGTCACGTGACTTCCCCATCTATAATGTCAAGTGTGGATTAATATTTAGAGATAAACTAGCTTAACCTATCCCATAAAACGAGACACAATAGTAAAACAATAACAGCGCGGTCTCATAGGACCGGTCGGGTATTCATGAATTAAAGCATATAAACTTTCGGCCCCAGTTCATCACTTTAGGGGCTGAATTTTGGAGAAACATCTCTTCGTGCTCACCTACGTCATAAAATAAAACCTTGTGCTAAATTTCGCGTTTGTAGTCCCAGTAGTTTTTTTTAATAACATAAACTAGTGCTTGACTGCGATCCCACTTGATGGTATTAATAAAAATTTCTGCTGTGCATTGATATGTCAGTCAGTTTTCTCTTTAATATGTACAGTAAATCTTAATATATAAAATTCTCGTGTCACAGTTTTCGTTCCCATACTCCTCCGAAACGGCTTGACCGATTCTCATGAAATTTTGTGAGCGTATTGAGTAGGTCTGAGAACATCTACTTTTCATCTTTTTTTTTTCAAAAAATATTTATATGGCAAAACAACGTTTGCCGGGTCAGCTAGTATAATATAGATATAGATTAAACCAAATTAAACATACCCCACAACTAAGGATTAAATCCCAAGAAAATCCACATAAACGCTATCGGAAACAAGCTACTTTATACAATAATATACTCTGCAAGGATTGTCCCACTTCGCAAACCGGATCTAGCTAACGGTCGGCACAGGAATCGCTAGATACTGCCGTGTTTGTATACAAACTAGTTTTAGAATATGACCCAGAATAGCCTCACTTTGTGCAGAATTGCTCTCCGCCCGCTGATTGGAAATTGATAAGATTCCTTGCGTTATTTATAGTTGTTTTGCTAGATAATTCATGTCTTTGTATAGTAAGATAGACTTTAGATGTGCTTCTGTCACGAAATCTGCACTAATATAATAAAGAGGTAAAGTTTGTTTTTTTGTTTGTATGGGGTAATCTGTGGAAGTATTCGTCCGATTGCTAAAAATTTTTCACCAATAGAAAGCTGCTGTATTCCTGAGTGACATAGGCTATATTTTACGTACGCGGGCGAAGCTGCGGGCTAAAGCTAGTGTTTTTATATAGTGCGATAAACTTTAGAATGTGCTTCTGTCACGAAAAAGGAAGTCTAATGACCAGCAGGCCTAGCCAAGTTACAAGCGTTTCGTGTAGAATCTATTTCTACAATCAGTGGCGTAAGTGATTTAAAAAGACGATAAGTTGGTAATTTCGTTAGCGCTTGTCAAAATTGTAACTTGGCTACCATTTATACTATAAAACTAAAAAAAAACTTTCTTTTCTCTCTTTCTTTTCTTTCGATAAACGATGTGAATTTGGGTAAGAATTTTCTATTTGTTTGTTCTGACCATGTGACTTAACGTTAAGAACAGATTTTTTAATAGCGTTGACGATTGAAGATTGACAACTTGGATAAGCCTGTATAAAGTTTAGATGTTTATAATATCTCTTCCGTTTAATGTTTGTTTTCAGATGTACCTAAATAATGATAAAACGACTATACCATATTTTGTTTTGAAATTTTACTGTCAAACAATGAAAAAAAAATGCTAAATATTTCTTTTTGATTTAGTTTCTTGGGCCGGAAAATTGGTTTAAAGAATTTTTATAGGCCCCACGAGGCGTCCTGACCTTGGGAGACAAGACCTAAACATGTTCCATCTCAGGCCGTAACTCTGGAACAACAAACATGAAGCGAGTTAACTGCGTACAAATTAAGGGCCACATTAACTGTGTTCTGTTCCAATGTGTTAGGGTTGTTCCGAACTTACTCGACACACGATCGTGTGGTCTCAGACGTGCTGAAATGGCTAAATTATTGTAACTAGTTTTAGAAGGAGATGAAATTTTACGAAATATATTGTTTATTTAACTTCATAAATTTATTAAAAATAGATAGCACGAGAAAAATAAAAAGGCTTAACTAAACTGCTGGGCAAAGGCCTGCCTTCATACCTTCCATCTTTCTCGATTCTGAGCCACAGCTTGCCAATTCTTAAGAAAGACATCCAAGTCGTCCCGCCATCTCCTTCTTGGTATAAACAAAGCAATTTTATCAACAGTCTGCTATGATCCTGTGAGATGTTCCATTCCATAATTATCTTAGATGTTTATCAATAGATCATAACAATATTTCTATGGGACTAAAAAAATTAAATTAAACAATTATTTTTTTAATTTTCCAACAAATGACCGAGAAATCGATGAACATGCATAGAAAAAAACATACAGCATACATAAATCTCCTTCCTATTAATTTGGTTAAAAACACAGGCAAAGAATACAAATGCTAAAATAATACAGGTACGGAACATTTGGTGCGTCGCTAATTGAAACGGGAACCGAAAACAAATTATTCCAATACGATTTCACAGTTTTGATTTCATTATATTCGCCAACTGCGGCCCCGTGAAAATATTATTCCAGCGCCAAAAAAATCTTTTTGAACCGTAATTCACAATCAACACCTTTTTCAGGGAATCGGTGCGCAGTTTTGCGTGGTATCGTGTTGTTGAAAACTTTTTATTGATATTTTTAACAAAATGTTTAATGCTTTGGTAACTTTTTAAATAGGTTTCAGGCTTATAAATCTAGCTTACAGAAAGTCGAGGAGAACATTATAATAAATTAAACTATATTTATAAAAGTGAAAGAATATTATATCTATCTATTAATTTACATTTTATGTTAAGTAAAGGTAGATAAATCGGCTCAATGCAATAGGAAATTCTTTCAACCTTTAGGTTAAAAGTCTACACATCCGGACAAAACCCGTGTCACCGACGATACGTAGTATTCTATGCGCGCCTCAAGGAGATGAGCATAATCGTAGGGGTCCTACAGGGCTGAAGTCTACTAGAGCCATGGATTGACTTCTGAAAGGGTTACTCGTGGTCCTGAAACGAAAAAGTAAATGGAAGAACATAGCTTTTAGGCTAGGCTTTTTTGGGTTTTAGACACCCTGGAGCGGTAGAAGTTATTAGATGATTACTCATCTCAAAAAAAAAGATCTAATTGCAAAATGGACGGAGCTGCTTTTGCCGTTCCTCATTATCATGTGTAAAATCGATTTCACTTTGGTTCAATAAAAAATTCTCTTATTTGGAAATGAAAAGTGACTGGAGTATATAAAAAAATCTTTTCACTAAGAGATTCCCGTAACTGGTCCCGAGATAATTAGCGAAACACGATTGATTCTAAATACATTACCATTTGACCCTCTTGATCTTTGGGGATCTTTGGGGATTGGAGCTCGTGGCTAGATAATAACAGCCGCACAGGTCGATCTTCAAGGTTAAGCAACGCTTGACTAGGTTGGTCTGTGGATGGGTGACCATCTTAACATAACGAGTTTCCTCCGTGCCTCGGAAAGCACGTTAAGCCGTTGGTCCCCGCTGTCATTTGGAGATCTTTGGCAGTCGTTACGGATAGTCAGAAGCCAGTAAATCTGACTCCAGTCTTGCCATGAAGTACCGTGTTACCCCAGTTAATGGGTTGTGGAGGTCTGGTAGGCAGCCGCTCCTCGTAAAATACTGGTATTCAGCTAAATCCGGCTTGACTGGAAGACGACCCCAATATAGTTGGGAAAAGGCTAGGCAGATGATGATCTTTGGGGATTTTGTGAATAGCGTGAAATTGAATGTGTCGTAGGTGATCGTAGTTATTGGCTTATGATTGGTGTTTAAATCCATCAGAGGCCTTACCATGACGTGTTTAAATAACAGGCGTGCGAAGAAAAAGAGGTATAGATTCTATATAATTCCATCCCTTTAGCAGTGCAGCTTAGTGCATGTGTCTGATTTTACAAATATCTTAATGCAATGAATTTATTCATTTGTTTCCTTGAGATTTGTATATTTTGGCCTTCATGGGGCCATTTTACTGGCACGACTTCGTCCTTGTCAGACGGCAGGAAGGTGACCTACTCATTGTTCGCTGTCCGCAAACCCGTGCCTAAGATAGATGAGGCTGATCTCCGGAGTGTCTCCGTTCCCTTACGTCTGCGCCCATCATTTTCGCTAGCATTACTGCTTTGCAGAAAGAGGCAACCAAATCCAATTCCCCCTCACTCCGGACCATGGCTTAAAACAGAAATCGGTTAAAAAACTGCAAGACTCCTTTAACAACCAAATCAACGAATGTGAGTCCACCCGACTCTCACTTAGACATTGTTAGATTTTTACGCCTTCCTTTATAGGCTGTAAAGTTTATGGCGGGATTTACGATCTCTTCAGATCGTGGGTACAATGTCGGACGAGTAGGTACGGGTTAAGTTCACTAGGCGGGATTAAGGATCGTGTTTGGAGAAGAGGAAACTGTCTTGAAGATGTAGGTTAGAATTGTGATTTGTTTGTAGACGAAAGTATTCCTGTTTCGGTACCAAATTCTTCGGCACCAAAGGTTTCGGCATCCAAGTTATTTCCGTTTCGGCACCAATAGTTATTTTGCTTATTGCCGTAAAACTTGGTACCGAGACAGGAATACTTCTGTACAAGAAAAAATCACAGAGTAAATATATACAGGACTTTGCATTCTAATAAAACTCATTAGGCGGTATGGTCTAAACCGGTCAATAGAAAAAAAAAGATTATGAATGATTAGCACTGGCCACTAACAAAATTTTAAAGGGCTAAAAAAAGCGTAGATAAAAATTTGGCGGGAATTATGTTTCACAACGTGTTTATACTGTAAACAGTATAAACACGTTGTGAAACATAATAAAAAAACGTCTTTGACATAAATGTCAAAGACGTTTTTTTATTATTCGGGAGTTCGATTAATATAAATTATGTTTTGTTCCAGATATCAAAATGATTCGGCACGCAGTTTTGCTGGTGCTTTCTTTATTTTCATTGAGTCAGGTAAGTGAGCCATTTTTGTGTTAACTGAAATAATGATCTACATTATTTGGTCTTTATTTCGCTATTCTGAGGCAATATGTGAGGAGAATGGTCAGGTTATTTAATCCTTGCTATACTATTCTCTGAGCTTTTTACCTCAGTATTACTAGCATTTTTGTACATCTTCTTAATAAGACTAATTATAAGATATTCTACTGACAAAATGCACCGTATTGTTGTCTTATAAAATAAATATAATAATAATAATTTGCACACATACTGACAAAACTTTAATTTTCCTTTTTAAATCTACCAACACAGCTATTTGTCTATTTTTTATTAATAATTCTTTTGTTGAACATAGACAAATTCTTGTCACAACTAAACACCGCAAAATATTAATTTGTCAAAGAAGAAAGCTCTGAGCCATAACTTTAAAGCTGTATTTTCAATATAAGTAAGATTTCTAGCTTCTACATATATTAAAGATTTAACGGTAGCCACAAAAACCGTATGTAATGAGTAACAGAGCTATTGAAATATTCACTAAATGTCACTTTCGTTCGCACACTGTCATTGTTTTGAACACCGCAAGGATTTCACTTTTACTGGTGACATACTTATTTTTAAACATCAGTTAGTTTATTTAATTAGTGTTTATTTTTGCTAAGTAAAGGTGTGAATTATTGTGGATTAGCGGTGCTTTCAGGATGTTTATTCATATTTACCTACCTAATGCCTGGTTTTCAGTCGCACATAAAATTAGCAACAAACGTACTAGGTCTTGTGGCGGGAGCACCCATTTTCAAAGATTGGCACCCGCACTGTAATATAAAAGACTTATACTTCACCTGTATGAAAGTAGGATTCTCCATACAAAATTCAAATTTCCGTTTCCTCCCCTTGGGGATGGTTTAGGGGTGAATTTCGGAAAATCGTCTACGACATAAAAGGAAACTTAGAGCAATATTGCATGCTATAGTCCCAATACTTTTGGATAATATATATGGAAAGTGTAAAGGAATATTGTAGCAAATTAAATGAATAGATAAGTCACACAACATTTTTTCTCCACAGGTGGACTCAGCCAAGCAACAAGTCCAGCTATCAGACTCCTACCTCCCGGTGGCGATGCAAGTCATAGCCCACCTCACCGACCAAATGACGTTCGAAGTCAGCAATGACGTCACGCCGCGCCCCACCACGAAACCCACGCCTAGGCCGACGACTAGGCCGACAGCTAGGCCGACCACTCGGCCGACAACTCGGCCGACGAGTTGGACAACATCAAAACCGACGAGTTGGACAACGTCTAAACCGACGAGTTGGACAACGTCTAGGCCCACGACTAAGCCCACTTCTGGGCCGGGGTCTTGGTTTACCACTTCGAAGCCGTATGTGACCTTCAAGCCTACTAATATCTGGTGGAGTGGGTTTACGACTAAGAGGTTACTGTGGCTTTGTATAAAGGCTTCTTTTGGCTGACTTTTAAAAGGAACAGTATTTTTGAGTTTTGTTAGATTTTAAATAGAACTCAATTGGTATGAGTTTAATTCAACCTTAAAATTTTAAAACATTTTTATATTCTGTATGGTTGTCTATACAGTGTGTGTCGGATGGATCGACGAAATCCAGAGTCATGTACCTACCTACTAGATTCATGGTATTCGTTTGTGTGTCGATGTCAGACACACCCGATATACTCTATCGCTTACCATCAGGAACGATAGATGGTGGTCAAGCGAGAGCCTGTAAAAAAATGAGTACCCGTATTGTTCCTTTTTGAAGTCAGTTTTGTACATAAATATTTAGAAGATAAGTACTATTTTAATTATTTCCTTACAGAAGAAACACTGGATTTTGGTATGGGTTCGTTTAGACTTAACACATATTTTCTATAATAACGTATTATTAACCTAAGGTATAATTTAAACGGAGGAAATATATGACGAGTAGACATCCTAACAAGTTTACGGTTCGCACCGTCGCGTGTTTTTACTGCGTACATCGAAAAACTGAAACAATTTGCTTCCTGCGGGAATACTCCCGTCCGATTATAATATTGGTGCCTTTAAGGCTGGAGTAAATAGGCTCTTAATAAGCTAGTGCGCTTCACCATCAACGATGGCATCACAGCTTACCATCAGGCCGGATTTGAAAAAAATAAAATATGCATGGTTCCAAAACACAACCAAAGCCAAACAGACAATAATTATACAATTTCACTGTTTAAGCACATAATCTTTTATGTATTATAATACCTATTTCAATTTGACTTATATAAATTGGGTTCTGGACTGGGTATCTTTTCGAAATAATGGAAAAAGAAATAAGTAACTTCCGAAATTATTAACTGGGAAAATATTACCTCTAGCTACTTATTTATTTTTCAGGGAGATATAAGACAAGTAATCTACTCGTAGATAACTTGAAATATTTTATCAGCAATGAACCTGGACTGTTTGCTTTTTATGATTGAGAAAATAATAGAAACAAAAATATAGCACCATGGAGAAACATCTCAGTTAATTTTATTCGTTACCTTGGTTGGATATTTTATCCACATTTTCAAGTAAAAAATGCTAATATACCGTTTTTTTACGGTGGGATCTAATTAACACGTTCAATGAGGTACGAGGTCTATTAGGCCTCGTACGTTCCTTATAGTTCAGCTAAGAATAACATAGTCTCCTCTGCACGTAGTACGGAGGCCATATCTTCAATTTGATTAAGTTTAATAAAGAGATGAATATATACTAAGATGCTCTACTAAAACAGAATTCAGTGACTTAAATACGGGGTCACTTTGAGCTCGTACCGCACTACTAGACTAAGAGACTTATATAATGATAGTTTTTAAACGAAAGTATCTATAATTTCATCAGCACTTGTATTGTTTTTTTTTATAAACCGGGCTGACGCATTAAAAGTCAGGTGCCAAGTAAAAACACCAAAATGCACTCAGAAATTTTCAACAGCTTCTAAATAACTGCTTCTTGCAGTAACAGCTACCTCTCTAAACAAATTTCTGTATTGTCAATAGAAAAAAAAACAAACACTGTCAATCCAGTATACAGTTATTTTTACATTTTAAATTCGCTGCACGTATCGGCAAATGTAACGGTGGACCGAACTGGTAATATCTGAGTAGATAGTGACGTCACAGTTTTTCATTCAGTACCTATAAATGTTGAATGAAACCTGTTATTTGTAGGTATTATAGACTGGGGAGACCATTGCACAGTCTCCTCAGGGATGTGCCTTAACAGGCGACGCACAGAGGGGGTTCCGGAATGGTCTTTTAAGAAGGAACGGCGCCCCCTCTATGTGTTGATGGTGATCACTGGGGTGGTTTTAGTGAGGTAAAAATCCCATACTCCCTTAACTGAACTTATCCCAAGAGTTCGGGCGAATTTTGAAGGTATATTTATTTATTTATTTATTTAAACATCTTGCACATAATGGTTCAAAGGCGGACTTAATGTCTTGGGCATTAAAGAAAAAAAGAAAAAAAAACCGGCCAAGTGCGAGTCGGGCTCGCGCACAAAGGGTTCCGTAGCAGCAAATATAATACAGTTAAATCAACCTATCTCAAAAACTATAAGAGATACTTTGATCAAACCAAAAATCGTTGAAAGAGTTAATTAGCATGCATCACCTCTATTTTTTTTAGAATTTTATACCCCGTAGTTATAAAAATAGAGGGGGGGGGACATACTTTTTACGACTTTGAGAGCTGATATCTCAAAAACCGTTCACTTTAAGAAAAATGTTTTTTAGAAAACTTTATATCATTTTAAAAGACCTTTCCATTGATACCCCACACGGGTATGTACATCGAAAAAAAAATTTTCATCCCTCAGTTACATGTATGGGGGGCCCCACCCCCAATTCTTTTTTTTACTATTTAGTGTCATAATTTTGTAGCGGTTCATACAACACATATTCCCATCAAATTTCATCACTGTAGTACTTATAGTTTCCGAGTAAATCGGCTGTGACAGACGGACAGACGGACAGACGGACAGACGGACATGACGAAACTATAAGGGTTCCGTTTTTGCCATTTTGGCTACGGAACCCTAAAAAAGGGGGGGGGGTTGAAGGTTTCCCCCCGAAAACAAAAAAATAGAAATGTAATATAGACTGTAATATAGGTGTGTCTATCAATGGTTTAGTTTTTGGTGGAACTGTAAATACGGGGTGAGAAGATGGTACATGTACTACTTTTTTTGGCTCCGTTTTGATTTGAGACTGATTTTTGCTGTTGATTTAAAGTCAATTTTAAGTTAATCTGATTGCAACAGATTAAAAAAAAATCAAAACGGAGTCTCAAATCAAAACGGAGCCAAAAAACGTAGTACATGTACCGATTTTGACCTATACAATTTATGTATTACCAGTTTTTTGAAGATATCGTAGACTACAATATGGGTGTGTCTCTGAATCATCTAGTTTTTGGTAGAACTGTAAATACGGGGTGAGAAAATTTGATGGTACCTATACCTACTACTGTTTTTGACACCGTTTCGATTTAAGAAAGTATTTTGCTGCTGATTGATATTCAGATTTTAATTGCAATTTCATTTTAGACAGTTTTTAGGCAAAAACACCGTATTGCTTACAATAATTATTACCGTGGAAATTGAATAGTGATCCTACATTCTTTTATGTAACACGTCAGTGGATTCCTAATAGAATAGATATAATTAGATTACTTAATAGAATCTACTGATGGAGGGAGAATTTTTCAGTTTTTGTTACTTAAAGGAACGTGTCGTGTTCAATCAAAGATATCAAAGGAAAATATTTAGTGAAATACGTAATAAAGTATAGGTATAATTATGAAAAGCACGACAGTAGCATTTTTAGCAAGTAAACAGATAATGATTTAGTAGATGTTGTATTCTATATAAAATTATGAAGCCTGAATAGTATAATTATGTAAAATGTCAGAATATTTTCATTGTTGGAGTGGTGCTGGTCTTCTTGTACTTGAATTAATTATAAGCTGTAAATAAATAGACCTAAGATTGTAAATATTTAGACTAAGGAAAATTAATGTGTTGAAATCTATTAGGTAACTACTTTTAAAGTTATTCTATATAAACATTTGATTTCAATCAGAAAAATACAACCTACTAACAGCCACCTATTCACATTCCAGGACAGAACCGACAACTCCTCACCACAAACCAGGTCTCTACGCTCCATACTCGCCTCCAAAACCCATCAGCAGGTACACCTGGCACCCACAGCAGCACCGCTTCGTCCTACTCCCAGTAGAGACCCCTGCCCAGTACACCATCTTACAACCACACCAGACAAAGACAGAGGAACCTCTCCTCTCTGTCCAACAAGAGCAGATCAAGCCTTTAGTAGAACCGAGTCCTGAATCAGCTCCTTACTTACCACCACACTACGACGTCAAAGTCAGCAGTCGTTCTGATGGTTACGTCATTGAAGATATCAGTGAGGATAATCTGCAGTATCTGTCTGATGATGTAAGGGAGATGATAAAGATGGCGAAGGATCCTCATGATGATAGGCTGGTGGATGTGTGGGATGGTGTGAGGCAGGGCAGTCAGCCGGTGACGGGAAAGGCGAAGTTGTCAGGGTCGAACCTGAGGCTGTTGTTGCTGTACGATCTGCTGAGCAGGGACGCGAAGAGGCAGAGGCTTTCGGATTATAGTGTGAGTATTAACTATGTTTATTTACTTTAAATGTTTTGATAAACTGTTTTTTTTTGTGTGGAAGCAGGCAAACGTTCTTTCGTGCTCCCATCTGATGATAGCGATAGGAACTGGGTTTTAAACGAATCCGATATAATTTATTAGGTTTTTTTCAATAACAAAGGCAGTTACTACATAATGATCCAATTTCGAGTTGATCTCTTATGCATAATTGACATTTAAACGAGTCAAAACCTTACAAATGTATATCCTGATTTTTTGCTAATACCAGGAAAAAAGGAAACAAAAACATATTGTTTCTGACATTGATTGTTGATTGTCCCACCTGTTGCACCAAGTCAAGGATAGTCCTGATAGAGTCGACTGACTTTATCTATACTAATATTATAAAGAGGTAAAGTTTGTAGGTTTGTAAGTTTGTATGTAGGGGGTAATCTCTGGAACTACTGGTTCGATTTGAAAAATTCTTTCAGTGTTAGATAGCTCATTTATCGAGGAATGCTACAGGCTATATACCATCACGCTACGACCCACGGGAGCGGAGCAGTAACGAAAAATGCGGGTGAAACCGCAGGGGACAGCTAGTCATTCATATTGCGCTGATAATATCTCCTTCTGAAGTCAACAACCACACCCTATCATAATTGGCTATTTTTTTTAAATTGCTCTCCACTAAAAATTACCAGACGCGCATTATCAAATATTTTGTTCGATGCGGAAATCAAACCCGTAATTCTCAACGTAGAAGCCGATAACTCAACCATTACGCCAACCATACCATGACGGTTTTCATCACGTGATAAACCCTACAACCTACCTTCAAGTTACAAAAGTTTCCGTAGATAACATAACGCCCGTCTACTAACAAACCCGAGTAGGACTGTGTTTGACACCGACGTCTCACGCAGTCGACGTCTACAGGAGTGACGCTGTTTCAAGAAACGGTTATGCAAGAAAGGATACTCGTCTGTGCCAACCAAGAAAGTATTATGCAAGAAAGGATACACTTGGGTGGGCTAATGTGGATCTCCTTGCAATGAAGGAAGCTACACTGTTCGCAAAGAAATGAGTCGCTTGTTTTTACAAGTGTGTTTAGTTTCTTTAATATTTAAGATAGAAAGAAAGAAGAAAGAAAAACCGGCCAAGAGGTACGTAACGCCCAGTGTAGGGTTCCGTAGTTTCCCGTCCGTCAAAATAAGTGTCCCCAACTTTTCAGAAACTGTTCGTCCCATCAAGTTCAAAATAATTTTCCTAGAAAGTCTTTATAGAGCTCTATTTTCCAGATTTTTTTGATATTTTCTAAACTTATGGTTCAAAAGTTAGAGGGGGGGGGGCGCATTGTTTTTTTACTTTTGGAGCGATTATTTCCGAAATCATTGATATTATCAAAAAATGATTTTAGTAAACCTCTATTCATTTTTGAATACCTATCCAAAAATATACCAAACGTTAGGGTTGAAATTAAAAAAAAAAAACGCTTTTTACTTTACATGTAGGGGGGCTACCCTAATAAAACATTTTTTTCCAATTTTTATTTTTGCACTTTGTCGGCGTGATTGACATACATATTGGTACCAAATTTTAGCTTTCTAGAGCTAACGGTCACAGAGATTAAGCGAGGACGGACGGACAGACATGGCGAAACTATAAGGGTTCCGTTTTTGCCAATTGGCTACGGAACCCTAAAAATGTTATTCGTATACAATCAGTGCGAGGCCAAACAGGTGCCTAACTTAACATATTATGCCGCGTTATTTAATGCGTTAATTGCAGCGTTAGTATTCTGTTAGGACTGTGTGATGCCACGAACACACTGACGGACGTTAAATAGATTAATATATAACACCTTTACCCACTATTTAATTTTAATTAAAACACTTCTGAACTAACTACGAAAAGTAACTTAAAACATAGCCGTTTGAATAGCTTGTATTTTCTTCCACGAGCCCTTATTACTTGTATTCTATCTACGAGCCTGTTTCCCTTGATCAAGTCGATTTATTACAACAAAATCATCATCATCATCACATTTTGCAGCCTAAGTAGTGATTTTGGAGTTAGGTCGGATATGGGAACCCTTGCACCGACATTAACATGATTTATATTGTTAGTTTGGAATAAATAACATTACAATTTACTTACTCGTCTGACGATTTCGTTTTAGTAGTGATAAAAAGAAGAAGCAGGTTCAAGCACCCAACAATTTGAAGACTCTACCCAGCAATGAGTGGACTTTACCAAGTAATACGTGGACTTTATCCAGTAATGGGCGAACCTTACCCAACAGAGACGAATTTCACCCAGTAATGTGCTGTTTTTGCCCAGCAATTAAGGTGGGATAAGCTTGTAATACTGCCTACCCTTTAAATATAAAATAGCAAACAAATTAGTAAACAAAACGCGGTCATCGTTCCAATTTTATTTTATTTTCGTAATTTATTAGTCCGATCGCAGTTTTATTTAAAAATATGCAAATTGTTTGACGACCCACAACCATTTAAAACGTGTAGGTATACGATTATGTAACACTATTGAATTCATGCGGGTTTGCTTGTACAAATAATGATTTATTGGATTTCTATTAAATAATGAAATTAAAAGATAAACAAATAAAACTCACGTCTACTAATCAATTAGCATTATCGACCATGTAATATTCCCACTGTTGGGACTAAGGCCTGCTCTCTAGAAGAGGGAATGGACCGTGATCCACCACGGGGACCCAGTGCGTATTGGTGGTGGTCCCATGTTGTCGAATTGTTGATTCTAGGTAATGCCGGTTTCCTCACAATGTTTTCCTTCACCGTTTTGAGAGCAGCGGTGATAAAATAAATTACTGCCTGACTGAGTTTGAACCCACGAACTACAACTTGCAAATCGGGGCAGTGACCACTGGACCACCACTGCTCTCATAAAATTTATTATTGTTATTTTAAATGGAGACGCACAGGACCGGTCGCTGTGGTGATGCTTTAGGGAGGCCTATGACCAGCAGTAGACGTCTTTCAGCTGAGATGATGATGATGATCATTTTAAATGATGAAGTTTGGATCTTTGCCATTCAAATCTCGGATAAGAGGTTTTGAATTAATTCATGAGACAAATAAAACGATTTACTTTGTTCTTAAGGTACCAAAAGCTAATAACATACAATAACGGCAATACGTCGCGTCGATGAGATTACAGATCAGATCTCGCAGGTGAGGGTGCTTAAAAGTTAATTTCTATATAGATGGAATGTATCTAAAAAAAATAAAAAAATATTTCTACACGTGTCACATCTTTTTTTACGTAACAAGGAAATACTTTTAATACTCTTAAGAAAAAATATTTTAATAATTGGAAATCAAAAACCGTCAAAAACCGATTGATCAATTTTCTGTCTGGCGTTACTTTCTTTAAGCGGCACCGTCACAACTCACTTGTGATCGATCATGGGTTTACGCCCGTTTTCAATAACCTACCGCAGTTCATAGACAGATAGCTATCCCCGATAAACAGTAACATTCTATCTATCATCCACAACGTTGGTAGGAAATGTTATCCGTCGGTAGGTTATAGGAAAGCAAGTGAGGGCAAAAGGATAGATTTATTTATCTTTAGTAGCTGCAACTGTAGATAGATAGCTTATTAAAAACGGGCGTAAGATGCTATCTATCCATCCACAACTTTTGGTAGGAAATGGTATCCGTCGGTAGGTTATAGGAAAGCAAGTCAGGAAAGAAGGATAGATTTGTTTATCTTTAGTAGCTGCAACTGTAGACAGATAGCTTATTGAAAACGGGCGTAAATATATGATACTCCGGTAGGAAAGTCTGATAAAATTTAACGAATAGATCGCGTTAGAAACACCACACTGCGCTCCATAACTCAAGTTGCAGATTTCGGAAAAAAAAACAGCCAAGCTAAAGCCCACTTTAGCTCTTCACTTTGACTCCCAAGTCATCTCCACTGCTCTCAAAACGGTGAAGGAAAACATCGTGAGGAAACCGGCATGTCCTAGAACCAAAAATTCGAATACATGTGACATCCACCAATCCACAGGCCCGTGAGATGAATTATGACCCATTCCCTCTCCGAAAGAGGAGGCCTGTGTCCCAGCAGTGGGAACATTATAAGGCCGATAATGCTAACGCTAATGCTAAAGTGGGAGTGGACTGGCCACGTCGCTCGAATGCACCCTGACTGAAGAGCGAGGATTGTGACTCACTAGATACCTGAGGGAGGTCGACGCCGTCGAGGGCGACCGCGGCGAAGGTGGTGTGAAGATCTGATCGTGTTCGCAGGGCAAACTTGGCCAGAGATCGCCCAAGACAGAGAGATTTGGAAGGAGAAAAGGAAACCCTTTGCCCAGTGATGAGATACAAACTAGGTTTAAAATAAATGTCTTATATATTATGTGCTAGTTCTAAACCCTTCAAAGAGGTACCCAATTAAAAAGGATTTAAAATATAGACAGACCAATAGTATTACATATTTATATCGAATCCAATTAGTATACAGATAAATCGTTATTAAATGTGAACATTCAAATATCATTTGTTTTGATGATGTTATTGACATCAAATCAAATCTATGTTAATGACTTATAACATGTTAATAATCTCACACTATGAGTTGATAAAAACATTTAATCTATCTAATAATAGAAGCTGGTTTTTAGTCTCACACTTGACCCTTTCATGGTCTTGTAAATTTTGTCAAACATAACTGGTACCGTGAGGTCACGCAGACCTTAAGCATTTTTTGTTCTGGTGATCAAGTTTCAACAATATAATGATTATTTAAGTGTTCAGAAATGTAAAATAAGACACTGGTTTAGTATATTCAACTCATTTTTATTCTTGTATCTTAATTATTTTTTTGCTTATGTATAACAAGAGTTCATAAAATGTTACGACTTTAGTAATTGTTGGTTTGTGCTAAAAAACGTTGACTTTGTCAAAAACTTAATCGCATAAAATAACTAAAAAGTTCGAAACTGGTCTTTTTCATATTTTTGATGTGAAAACTACTAGAATTCTCTGATCCTATAGTAGTGGTATAATGATATCTGAGTGTAAGTCGCGATATCATTTCAATATTCGACACATTAGATAAATTAATTTAAGTAATATCGTGGGGTCTATGCGGCCAGTACCTCCGGCTTGCTTCGTGTTTCAACACTAAAACCTCAGTATCCGCTCCAAGTCAAAATATTTAAGTTCTTTGAAAATCAGGAAAAATATGAGTCGTGGGTCTGATGGACCCCTACGATACCAAGTAAGAATCGAATTAAAACAAAAAAATGTTTTTCAATACAATTGAGTGAATACTCTGATCAAATCTAATTTATTGCAAAGAATTTAGTTTATAAAATACCTAGCCTTTTTTTATACTTTCTTCAACACTCGATTTTTATTGGCAATTTATAAAATAAAACGATGTAGATAATAAAATATTAGATTTGTATTCTGCTGATTGCGAGGCGTTAGGTGATCTAATTTGCAGCTCACATTCTGAGAACGAACAGGGGTGCCTGATTAAATGGAAAAGTGGGGAACATATATATTTCCATTGAAGTTACTTTTCATGAAATACCCATAGCCATTTCTATTTTATTTTAAAACGAAGTTTTATGCTTCTTTATTGGCTTTTTGATGACCCCACAGATAATTATTATTTATTAGCTTTAGCCCGCAGCTTCGCCCGCGTACATAAAATATCGCCTATGTCACCCAGGAATACAGCAGCTTTCTATTGGAGAAAAAATTTTAGTAATCTGAACAGAACTTCCGTAGATTACCTCATACAAACAAAAAAACAAACTTTACCTCTTTATTATATTAAGTATAGTTACAAAAAATGCTCTGGGACATAGTTTTCAGGTAGCGCATGATTACGAGTATATGTAGGTATCTAAAGAAACTCGTGTTTTGGCTAAACTGTGCCTTCTTTTCGAATGCCGATTGTACATACGTCTATACAACTTGGTCTGTTTTTTAAACCCTGAGACAAAAATGACATTTCAACACAAAAGAACTGGCGTCATTCCTATAGTAAATTTGACATTGCTTGTGTCAATTTAGTCTCAGGGTATAAAAAACAGACGATAGAATGACCTTAAGAAACGCTCAAATTTTTGGGATGTCAAAAATTAAAGCAGACTGTTGAAGCAACTGTTGTAAAAAGATCATTTTTCACTTTTTGAACTAAATTGTGATCAAGTTCTATAGCAGTGATAAAAATATCCATAATACCTCAATCTACACATACTTTGAGATTGGCAAACGAGATATAAGTGAAGATATTACTGCGGATTTATAATATAATTTAACAGCTCAATAAAATTATGAAGATCCGTCCATAAATAAAAAAGTTATGGCCGAATTGATAACTCCAATAACATGAAATTTGAACATAATTGGCAATACGTGCCTGCGTATCTGAGCGTACTGGGATGCTTGCCCTAGTACGCATGAGCGATGATGTTTTGAAATGGTTTTAATAATAAATTGACATGCAATTGCAGTAATTATTTTAAAAAAGCAGGTATTTACTAAAAAATTGGATCAAATATAAAAGAAAGTTTGAAAGAGGCGCCAGTGCCTGAAAAGTTGAAAGGGAATCGTTTGTCTTATATGCTATGGCCCTCTAAATCTAAAGATATTATATGATTATATATTATGTGCATGTATTGAGAAGGAGGAGGAGGGAAACCAAAAAAAAAGTGATATGAAAGAAAAAGGAGTTAGTGATAGCGTACCGGCCGACAAGACAGAATGGAAGAAAAAACCATGTTGCGCACACCCCAAATGTAACGAGACAAGGGCATGAAGAAGATGAAATTAAGTTATAACCTACCCGAAAAAATACTGTACAAAAAAACTATCAAGTTCTGCTAACATTGGGGGAAGATATCTTTAAACAAGACCCAAAAAAAACAGTTTGATTGAAAACCTAATTTCTTGAAGGCGGTTTTTGGTGAAGGCTGATTTATCAGATGATTTAAAAACCTCCTAGTTTTACGAACCCAGCTAAAAATTTCAACAGAACCACCCAACTGTACTCAAAAACTCTGATTAAAACATAACAACAAAAGCTCAACTCCAACTCCAAAAGTTGAAGACTAAGACGGTAATAATTTTATTTGGAATCATCCCTCGGTCAATGGACACGAGGCTTTTGCGCCACGATAAACTTTTTACAACAACCTCATAAAATATTTTATCTTTAGGACCTTGTTATTGCTTGTTGAAGTTAGTGTCCTTTTTGAAGTAGTTCAGGGGTTTCTGGAGCTACTTTAGGACATTTTTCGGTATTTCATCATCGTCATATTTTATTCACCACCACCATTTCACTCCACCACAAGCCATCCAATGTTCTCAAAACGGTGAAGGAAAACATCGTGAGCAAACCGGCATGTCCTAGAACCAAAAATTCGAAGACATGTGACATCCACCAATCCGCACTGGGCCCGCGTAGTGGATTACAGTCCATTCCCTCTCTTAGAGAGGAGGCCTGATTCCCAACAGTGGGAACATTACAATGCCTATAATGCTAATGTAATGCATATTTTATTCTGTTGAAAGTTTTTTGGAATAATTGTTTGCTTTGATTTTTTTTTAACTACCCATTACGGAGCGTTGAAAGACCTCCCACAAGGTAGACCGATGACCTGTTGAGAGTCACGGGAGTGCGATGGATGCGAGGTGCACAGGACCGTTCGTTAAGGTGGCACTTGGGACAGGCCTATGCTCAACAGTCGACGTCCTTCGGCTAAAACGATGATGATGATGACGGTCCATTAAGGCCACTCATATAAAAGAAACATAAATGTCCCTGTTGTAGATACAATGGATGGTTGTGCATATAATATTTTATTTTTATTTTTGATAGTCTTGCATCCGACCACTATCCTATGGAAAATAATGATGTGGTCGACGATGGACCAGACCAACCTTCTAACTATCAAGGAACATAGCCTCCTGCTGGGAAGTCGACTTCATAGCTGTAGACACAATTAATATTTTACTAATATTTCTTTCCTTGCCTTCCATAAACCCTACGTTTTCATTTTCGATGTCTATTTAATAAAGTTGTCATCTGGCTAAGTGGAGTGCCCCTTTTGAGTCAGACTAGTGCACTCAGCCAAGATGACACTTCAACGTTTCATCCTTTTAGGACAGCCGAGCATAAATGTTATACCTATAGGTACCTATAAGACATGATTATTTGGTACTAAAGGGTGTTCATTTTAATTCGCATTTGACCGTTTCAGATTTATGTACTGATGCTATTAGCTAATTACTAATAAGTCATCTATCAGTTTGTGCATGTGCATTGTGCATTCTTGTCATATTTATTTTTTCTTTATGTATTTATTGCCAACTAGCTGACCCAACAAATATATTGTCTCGTTTTAGCTATATTTATACTGCCAAACAGGGAAATAAGGATTCATTCCTATATAGATCAAAATACGCAAGGTAGTTAGAGTCCCGTTGACCTAGAATCCTGAAATTTAACACGAAGCAAGGTCATATGCATGAATATAGGATAAATTCTGAACACCGAACACGTTGTTGTCACAAAAAAAACTTTAGAATTTCGGAAAAATCTTTGATCCTCAAATCGGGAATTGAACTGTTTTTAAAGATAAGTTGGTACGGAATCCTGAGTGTGCAAGTCCGATTCGCACTTGCCCGGTTTTTATTGCACTATTTAATTGCTTTATCCACCTCCCCTATACCGCATGTGTTAACGATGTTCAATTCTTGCTTGAATTTGTTTCAATGGAAGACGACATTGTTAAAATTTTAGCAATTCCGTGAAAAGACAGAAATTTTTTTTTTTTTTTATTGAAACAGCTATTTGCTGAAATATATATTCTCAATTGAACATCTCATAAGCTCAAGCCATCTCATCTGCAAAAGCAATTCATATAAAAACAAAATAATAAAATTATTGATGCCCTAAATCTCGAGCAAAAACAACCCAATCTTTTACTTAGCCGTAGTTAGTTGGGCCAATCTTATGCCTTTACGACGTCTTAAATTGTGCCCCCACATAGTGACCTCATGAATATCTTTATAACACTAAATAACGTACTTTAGGACAAAGTTGAAGTACTCTTAGGCCTCTTACACACGGCACGTTTTTTACGTGGGTGTGACTTACTTGACTTAATGTCCTATGTCCCCTAGATGGGGCAGAGGGCGTCCACAGCAATCCTCCATCGCGAATGGTCTTGAGCTTCACGCTTCACCTCGCTCCACATCATTCCGTTGCTCGCCGCTTCTGCCAACACGGTGCGACGCCAAGTTTGACGGGGACGGCCACGTTTTTTTTTTCCTTGGGGATTCCAGTCCAACGCTTGTTTGGGTATGTGGTCGAAATCCCTTCGAAGCGTGTGTCCAATCCATCTCCACTTGCGACGCTTCACGTGGGTGTAGGCACGGTTAATTCGCCGTGTGTACGTACGGTTGTCACTGTTGTATGGATCACTGGGGGAGCTTGTTGCTACGGCACGGTACTGCATCAGTGTTATCTCGCAGTATACGGCCTCTTGTACATTACGTTTTATTAACCGTACCTGCACACGGCGAAAAACGTGCCGTGTTAAGAGGCCTTAGGTGGAAAAGAAGGTTCAGTATGACCAGACTTGTATCCTGATTATACGAGCCTAGTTTTTAAAGCTTGGAAAAAAAACCAGTGATATTAGGCACAGATAAACACGATTATACAAAAGAGGCCACAGAGATTTCTAGCTCACTAGCACAACCTAGCTTGAAAAAGAAAAACTAACTTCCTTTGATCGGGGCATTTCGCAGACTATAAAAGTAGGAGCAGTTGTGGCCTAGTGGTAACTGCCCCGACTTGCAAGTTATAGGTCGTGGGTTCAAACCCAGTCAGGCGAATTACTTTGTGTAATTTATTTCATCACCACTGCTCTCAAAACGGTGAAGGAAAACATCGTAAGGAAACCGGCATGTCCTAGAACCAATAATTCGAAGACGTGACATCTGCCAATCCGCACTGGGCCCACGCGGTGGATTATAGCCCATTCCTTCTCCTAGAGAGGAGTCCTGAGTCCCAGCAGTGGGAACATTATAAGGCCGATTATGCAAAATTTTTTTGCATAATCGGCCTTATAATGTTCCCACTGTAGCTAATGCTAGTTCCCAATGTAGCTAATGCTAAAAAGTAGTAGGGTATCGGGAGCCGTAGGGTGCCCAAATGGGTACTACTCACCTGTCAGGTGAGGACCGAGCCCGAGTAGTTGATGGTGGATGGATGTAGTGTTCCACGTGCACCTTGAAGAATAGTTAGCAAACCCTAAGAGCCCAGCATGTCCTATGGCTGCTTGGGCCACGGAAAACACGGGGATAGGCGAAGATCGTCACTGACTAGACGCCTGAAAGAGGACAACCTCGTCAAAGTTGACCATAGTGAAGGTAGTGTGACGATCTGATCATGTTCGCGAGGCAAACTTGGCTGGCTTAATTCCAAAATCCCCAACCGGTCTCATGCGATGATGCGACCGCGCTGTTATTGTTTTACTATTGTGTCTCGTTTTGCGGGTATGTGATAGATAACCTTTTCCATCGAATTAACTTTCCTCTGCAGAGAAAGCAAGGTTTTCGTCAACTCGCGGATAGCAATTTCGGTGTTTTTTTCGGACATTTCGTATATTAAATTAAAAAAAATACGAGCTAGGTTTTATACACGTAAGAGCGAGATGTCAAAAAGGAACCCTTGCTACAAAAGAAGTATTTTTTTTCCTTCTTCAGCTATCTTAGTTCTCATTAATTCCAAGCACACCTTCTATCTCAACTATTTAAGCCACTAAGATCTCCTCATGATACTCGTAAGCATAAGTCGTGGAACATATTCACAAACGACTTTCCTGTTTATGAGACTAATAAAGTCGTTTAGGGTGAAAGACCTTGTTCTGAAATATGGTCCCTTTTATGGCAATTTTATAACGTAATCTCCGACTGATTTGACGGTATTTTAGGGACTTATTTTATTTTGGCAAACAGAGTTATAAAGTTTGGTTTGATCGTAAATTACTTACAGGAAAATCTGTAAATAACTCGAGTTCTCGATGGAGTGAGAGACAGCCGTCTTGTATTGACTAAAACCCACTTGTATTCTTTCAATTGCCCTTTCCAAGGGTATTTTTTAAATGTAAAGTCATCTGATGAATTCTCCCGGTCTAGAGCGTGACTCTAAACTCCCAGTGACTCAAAAACCACCAGTGGTAAAACTAGTATTACTGATCGTGCCAAAGTTGTTAACGGCGAGTAGTATTCCACGCAACAAATCTGTAGGAGCCACAGGAAATTTCTAAAAAAGAAGCCCGTGATCCTAAAACGCAAAGGACAATAAAAAAAATAGTACAAACGCTGGTGCCAAAAACAAGGTTGGCTAATAAAATTACAGAGATATGTAAACAAGATAACATCTAATTCAATCAAGGAGAGCAGATAGGAATGCTAAAGTTATGTCGCAGTACAAACACAAACATAAACTAAGAACCTGTTTTTGTTTGGTCCTTATGACCTCTGCACGACCTCTATTCTTGCCAAAGAGTTTCTGAAGCCTTGGGTGTAATAAACACATTGTTTGTATCTCATTTGGTTAGGGGTGTTTATGAATACTAATAGATTTATTTTCTTGTTATATTTCTTTACAAAACTAGACAGCAAATCATAGTAGTAAGCTATACCGATTTTTCTTCTTCTTCATCATCATCATCATTTCAGCCGAAGGATGACCTTCGTCCATTGTTGGACATAGGTCCCCAAAAAGTGTTGGGTCCTGGGCTTGGTTTTGGCTAAACAAGGGGTGGCCAAGTAACAAGTAATATGTTTCACAATAATAATATAATAATATGTTTCACAACTTTCCACACAACGCCATCTAGTCCCAAGCTAAGCAGAGCTTGTGTTATGGGTACTAGACAACTGATAAACATACTAATATATTTCTAAATACATACATATTATCGATAAATTACACCCAGACACAGAACAAATGAACATGCCCATCACACAAACATTTGTCCTGGGTGGGAATCGAACTCACGACCTCTGGCATAGCAGTCAGGGCCACTAACCACTAGACCAACAGGCCAGTCGAAGTAAGTGGTTACTGTAAAAAAAAATATCTACCTATACATGGCTGGTTGAGCGATTAGTTACTCCACAGCGTGTTACGGGTTCGATTTTTGTACTTTACAAATATTTGCATGGACTTCAGACTGATATGTTTGTGAACATACCCACGATAAAGAAGTAGTTCCTTGTACAGGGCAACGTTTTTTTTAACAAATAGGATGTACTAGTACTTTGATACAGGTATCGTATCCTCTCACTGATTTCCATTTACCTACTAAGTTTTAATCATAACCCAATACTGGACAAATACGCTTTGGATAGACTAATGGTCAGACTTTCTGTCATCTAATGAAAGTATGAATGGTCGTCAAAGATCTACAAATGACCACTGACTTTCGAGATTTCCGAAGCTCCCCGTGCTTCGGAAATCTAGTAAGTGTGTAGGGAGTGAGTGAAGTAGGAACGTCCAAGATAAATTTAGAAAAATACATATTACAACTGTAACTGTACCATAAAAAAATTAAATAAATAATTCACCTACTAATTTTCACCTTTCCACAATCCCCAGGGTTTCTCCCCCGATGTAATGAAAGCGCTCGTCGCGTCCTCAAGCGGCGGTGCGCGGGAACAGCTCAAGATGGCTCTCTCGAAGATGGTGGAACGCCACGACTGCGGCCACGAGTACGCCAACAACAGGGCCAAGGAGATGGTGGAGGAACTGTCCAAGGATAACTCCGGGATGTCTTCGGATCTGAGATATTTGCAGCCTCTGATCTATAGCTTTTAAGGGGGGAAGGGTGTCTGTCTTTGTTGAATAGGTGTTTTTGGAGGCTGGGGCTTTGCCATGAGGTGTTAAAGGCGTGCTATCGAATAAAAGTTGGTTGGAGCTAGCTCCATTCCTTTAAAAGTTAACTTTTGGTTGTCATATGGATCGCTTTAAGTGCTTGTGGTAAGGCTTCCGGTGTGCTAGATTGTCCGTCTTCTGTGGTAGGTACTCAAATGTAACCAACTGAAAGTATTCATGTAAAACGGTGATCGCTGATGTCTGTTAACCAGCACTGACTGACGCAGGTTGTCAACGCTGTTTTCTGCTTCTAGTACAAACCGGCTATTACTAGCTGAAACTGGTTATTACCGGTTGAAACTAGTTATTTCCGCCTGAAACTTCAGCTCTTACGTTGGTTCGTACAAGTCTTAACTGGCAAACTAACATCAACTACCACCTTAAGACTTGACCACCTGACACACACAAGTTCAATCTTTAAAAATAGGTCTAGCAATGGACGAAGACGACTGAATTAAATTAAATTGAGACATGTTTTAAATTAAAGCCTTTCGTACAACGAATATAAAAAACTGAAGGATTCATTTTAAGTGTCTGAAAAATTAGTTATGTATACCACACAGTCAGAATTATTTAAAACGTCAAGGATGTGTCGTGCTTGAATAGAATTTGTACGAAAAAACTTTTTTCAATTTACTCCCTAATTTAACAAAGACAGATATTACTATATCCCATAAGACACCATCTCACATGACACTCTGTTGTCATAAATGACGTAAAAAAGCGAACTTATATTATTTAAAGGCTAAGCGGAGCGGAGCGAGGAATGAGCTGAACACAGGAATAAAGGTGCATTTATATTTAAACGAGATAAAGTATTTATCATAGAACTAATTATTTTATACTTAACTTTTTGTACGTGATAAAAATATTTAAGAGAAACAATTTTATACTTAGTGAATAGTTATTTTAGTTAGCGTTTAGATCTGAAGGGCGATTAGTTAAATGAAGTGTGTTAAGGCGGGCGCGACCTTAGAATTATCCATACAAACGTAATACCAAAATCATTTGCAATTTAAGCATATTTACACCATAATATGATGTTATTCGGATTCAGACAATAATTATCTAGGTTCCTACATCGTCTTTTTGTTGAAAAACTTACCCCAAACGAAATTTAAGCGAATTTAAATTTGCACATTTTCACAGCGAAAATGTCACGTTTTTATTTTGCTTTTTCTATATTATAAACAACAATATTTCAAAATATCTTTTCGTAGGAACACAGATATTATTATCAAGTTATAAATACTCGAAACAATAATGGAAATACATTAAGTTTTCATTCATCATTTTTGGTATTACGGAACCTCTCCCAAATTTCCAATAGTTTGTATTGCTATCACAGCAAGCAACTGTCAGTGTGCGGATGATGACTTTACTCCAGTCGGTGTGTCCAAGAATTGTTTAAACTATCTGGATTGCTTCCATCAACCTCAAAAACGTGTTTTATTTCGTCTCAACTCGAGATAGCGCGCGGTCTCCGTAGGCCTCTTAAAACCTTTTTGAATAAAAAAGTATATGAGGAGTCCTATATTACTAACTTTGGAGCACTTAAAGGAGTTCACTGATTTTTTAAAAGTTAATGATTCTTTGACATTCCAATTTAATCTAACCTATATCTAAACACCTAGGTTGACTTGTTCACACTAATATTAGTTATAAAGGCAAAAGTTATTGTGTTACATTTTTATTACTTCTTTACACTGAAACTGATCGAATTTACACACGGGTATACGACATACAATACAGTCCCGGAATAAAAAAATATCCTAAATGCTATTTTGGGAAATGGTCTGGTCATATAGCGTTTCATTCAAATGCCTTCGGCAGTTTTAGCGTGAAAGAGTAACAAAAATACATACAAACACACATACAAAATTACTTTTATAATATTAGTGTGATATACGCAGGCACTTCATTTAACCGCGCTTTAGTATTCCTACTCTGAATTAGGAAAAAGTAATTAAAAGCAACACAGGGCTTAGAAACTTAAAATATATAAAGTACTTATGTAATAGAAGTTGGAAAAATCTGAATTCGTGGAATTAGGCCTGGTGTCCACGAACGCGTAGCTACATAGTCGCGTATTCGTAATTATACACTTGGTGTACAGTTCCCGGCATGTAAGTTGGCAAGAGTCGTTTTAGTTGCGCACAAATCGTTTTTTAGATCGGTTTGGTGGTCAAGCGGGACGCGGGGTATGAGGTACGACTCGCGATTGGTGTACTATTACAATAGTAGTCTATGATTGGTGCGTTAGTCGACTTTTACCCCCGCGTTACGTCTACGTCCCGTTTGCTCATTCGCTTTTTTGTGCACCATGCGCGAATTTACCCCCACTACGTTAAAATCTTACCAACTTACCTACCGGGTACTGTACGCCTGCAAAACATACAAACTATGAAACTCTGTCGATGAAGCAACAGCATCGTATCATTGCATCTTCATCGACAGAATTCCATAGTTACATAGTACATGAAGCGTATAATGACGAATAAGCATCTATAAAGCTACGCGTCCGTGAACAATAGCCCTTAATAAATTTTTGTCAAAGCCAATTTTACATATTCATTGAAAATTAGCGTTAATTTGGTCCAACGAAGCCAAATCAAAATTAAAGAATTTATTTAATTATGAAGAAGAAGGCATTTTTGAAGTCCATGATCCACAGTTAAAAAATGTGATTAAAGTTATAATTGTAGATCAAAAAAATTTCTACTTAATCTATTTCGAATATATTTTATCAAATGTCTTTGCCATTTCATAAAATCGATCAAGCATTAAGGTAGGATTACTTTGCGCACTCGTGAGCCACGTACGTCGATCTGGACGCGTCGGTCTCCATACATTTTATATGGCAACTAGACTTGTAGAGCTACATTAGATCCACGCCACGCGACGTCGTTCTGCGTACAAATCAAGTGTGGCCCACGTATGCATCGGTCTAATGTAATTCCCACTTTTCTGATTGGTAATGTTATTTTGATAAAATATTCAATGAGCAACGTTATTCAACTATGTGTTATGTAATTATAGTAGATTTATGCATTTTATAAAAATACTCAACCTCTGTGTTATTAATCAATGATTTATTTCAATTACTAAGTTATGATAATATTTCTAATTAGGTAAAAAGTGTAATACAAATTAGACACCAATTAAAGAAATTAAAAAAAACATAAGTCTTTTATTTACATTATAGAGACATAGTTATTTATATTATTATAGAACCTCTACGTGTTTTAATGCGTGTTAGCCAATCCTGAACCAAAGGAAGGAAGGCCTCCCATAAGGTGGACCGAGGACCTGGTGAGAGTCGCGCAAATCCGATGGGTGCAAGACGCACAGGATCGGTCGTTGTGGCGCTACTTGGGAAGAACTATGTCCAACGGTGGACGGCTGAAATGAGAACGATTATTATAATATAGTACCTATAGGGTACAACTTAAGTGGCAGTGGGCAGGATGCATTGCTCGCAGAACAGATGGTCGTTGGGGCCGATAGGTTCTGGCTTGATGACCGCGCACTGGAAGACGCAGAGTTGGAAGGCCCGCCAGATGGCAGACCGATGACCTGGTGTGGGTCGCGGGAACGCGATGTATACGAGACGCCCACGACACAGGACCAGTCGTTATGGCGACGCTTGGCAGAAGCCTAAGTCCAACAATGGACGTCTTTCGACATACAGAATAACTAACTCTTCTCGTTCTGGATGAAGTGAGAGGGAGTGTCAGTCATTTTTTTTCCTAAAACTTGCATGTACTTACCTATTTCTTCAGTATCCCTTTACATTCCAAGGCTACTCTTTTCAACAATCCGCTAGCTTACTCTTGATGTCCTTGAATCAATCCTTGAAAAGAAAACATAATTCGCGAAAACTCTAACCAAAACAAAACCACTCCAGAAAAAACAATAAAAAATGTAAATCGACAATACCAATTCGATTAAAAGAAAGAAAATGAGTTAAACTAATCCAGTTTCCATCAAGTCCGCCCCAGGGCCAGCCTTGACTCCTAAATCCAATTATTGGCAGTCAGTCAATCGAAAACGGTTCTACGATTAAAATAAATAGATTTCTTCTGTGACCAACTCATTCGAAAACAGGGAATTGGGATTTTTGCTTTACGACGGTTTTTAACAGGGAATTTGTAGAATTTGATGTCATTGTATCGTACTTTTATCTTTATAGGATTAGCTGTAATTGTAATTTGTTAAGAAAATCGAGGCAATTTAATCAGTGTCTTAGCGGCAAATCGTAACCTAAAACTGACTGTTGTATCTGTTACTGTTTGAAAGATTTTTTTACTGCCTTGGCTGAGAAACACACGCACTCAGAATGCGGTCGCATGGTAGCAAAAAACATGGTCCCAGCCGTGATAGGACGTGGAGCATTTCCGACGTTTGGCCCCCAAACTGGACAGGACTGGTGCCGCTCTGAAGCGGCTCCTGCCCAACCTGGGGGGTCCAGACGCCCCCTGCCGGAGGCTCTACGCGGGGATCGTTCGGTCCATGGCTCTTTACGGGGCGCCAGTTTGGGCGCCATCACTAGGTAAGCGACCAGCGGCCAAACTGAACGCTTCCCAGAAGGTCATGGCCATCCGGATGGTGCGGGGATACCGCACGATCTCCCGCGAAGCGGCGAGCCTCCTTGCTGGCCTGCCACCGTGGGATTTGGAGGCAACAGTCCTTGCACGCATGCACGATTTGCGCGTGGAGATGCAACGCCGGGGCGAAACTCCGCTGCCACGACAAGTCGCGGTATGGCGGACAGAGTTCCGGCGGGATCTCAGGGTGGCATGGCGACTGCGACTGTCGCAACCCAGTGCTGGGCATGCCGTCATTGCGGCGGTAAGTCCCCTCTTTGAGGAGTGGTTGGAAAGAGGTCACGGCGTCCTCTCGTTCCGTATGACGCAGGTCCTCACCGGACACGGTAAGTTCGGGAGGTTCCTGCATCGGATCAAGGAGGAAAGGACGCCCGGGTGTCGCCACTGTGTGGACCGCCCGGAGGACACGGTGGAGCACACGGTAGAGGTGTGCCCCGCTTGGGCGGAGCACCGCCGTGTCCTTGTGGAGGCTATCGGCGGCGGTGACCTCTCGCGCCGGGCCCTGGTACAGGCCATGGTCCGGAGCGAGGAGGGGTGGCAGGCAGCCGCCTCCTTCTGCGAAGCAGTAATGTTAGCGAAGGAGGCTGCCGACCGCGTGAGGCAACGGAACTCACGCCGTCGCCGCCGAGATCCCGATCCCGATTTCCGACCACCGTAGGCGCGGGCTCGCGGACGGCGAGCACTGGGTAGCTCGCCGTCCGGCAGTCTGGTAATAATCTGGACCGAGCCTAGTCGTCGACGGCGCGTTCTGTTCCACGCGCGCCTCAAGGAGATGTCAGCAAACTGTAGGGGCCCGGCAGGGCCGAAGCCTCTGGGGAACACGGTATCCGAAAGGTTGTCACCGTGTCCCCCAGATCGATGGCAACGAAGGAACGGGGTAGGGGTTTAGTCAGTAAGAGTCTGACACGCCCTCCCGCTCCGCCCAAGAGTGGGAGAAGTCATTCTGATGATTCCCCTACCGGAAAAAAAAAAAAAAAAAAAGCCGTGATAGGACGTACACTCTCCCACCAGCCAGCGCATTGAGGGTCGCAGGGTAATTGCCGCCCCCCAGCAGGGCCGGTGCCCGCTAAAACCCCAAAGAATTTCTGAAATAGAAATCAAGAACATAGGTAAAAGTCTCTCCACATTATTGCGATAGAAGTCAATCGATGATATCCCACCTCAAAAAAGGGAGGGCCGTATAACCCTGGCGTCTTCCGCCTGAATCAGAAACAACAATCTCCAGAGTTTGCCACATTCGGTGAGGACCTGTGTCAACGGAAAGGTAAGGATGCCAAGATGCTCCTCCAGCTACTCCTCAAAGAGGGGACTTACCACTGCGATTGTGGCATGCTCAATCTCTTTTTGAAATCTATCTATGTCACAAAAACCTAAGTTAACCTTAGTATTATGGAAAATAATTTCTTATTTACTCTCTGAAATAAACAACGCTGACATGTCCACAACCTTTACTCCTTGAAGTTAACAAATGAATCAAAGGAGTCATATTTAAACGTAATTAGCAAGATCTTATTACTTGTCAAACAATAAGTACTTGCCCAGCATCTGATGCTTACAGCACTTATTTACAAGATTAAAATCTTCTTATATACGTAACGATCCGTCGTTACGATTGATCTGTCACAATCAAAGGGTATCGTGACGGTTGATCGTTACGTCGATCGATCGTAAACTTGTTTGAATGAAACGGAGAGACTCAATAATTGAATACATGATCTGTAAAATGGAAAACAAACATAATATCCATAGTTAAGTATGTGGTTTTTTATTGTTTAGTTTAATTTGTAAGTACGCAGTTTTTTTTTAAAGACAGATTCAATACCTTCTCTCGCTTTATGGTGAAGCATGTGAGCGTTTTAAACTTTTACTGACTAAAACCACACCTGTGGCCTGCAGTTGCCCTTTTGCATTCTTTGATAACGGGTATTTGTTTCAGAAAATAATGGGCTCCTAAAGGTTTGATGAATAATTTATTTTTTTATTTATTAAATCTTCATGCAACATCTATACTAATATTACAAAGAGGTAAAATTTGTAAGTTTGTAGGTTTGTAAGTTTGTATGTAGAGGGTAATCTCTGGAACTACTGGTCTGATTTGAAAAATTCTTTCAGTGATAGATAGCCCATTTATTAAGGAATGCTATAGGCTATATACCATCACGCTAAGACCCACGGGAGCGAAGCAGTAACGAAAAATGCGGGTGAAACCGCAGGGGACAGCTAGTTTAAGATAATTATCGAACCGTTGATACGCTATCGATCCACCGTACACTACGACACAGTACGATATTCACCGGTGCGACTTCCGACGACGATACGGTACTTCGACTAAGCCAATCGTTACAGATCTTGATATACAAATACAGTTTCTATTCGTCGTTTCGATCGGTCTGAAACGACCGATCGTTCCGTGTATGAGGTCCTTAAGACAAAACTTTCTAATCGGATCAAGGACTTATAAAATATATCATTTTCAGAATAATAATTTTAAATGAAAAACCGTATTTGTTAAGTATCACTGCAGCAGTGTATTACATGGACGGGAGTGGGAAAGGACTAATTCTGATTGAAGATAAAAATAAAAATAGTCGTGGACATTAAAAACATGCTAAAATATTCTATTACATAATTCTTGGTACCTTTACTGGACTGTATTTTTTTTTTAGGACCAAATAAACGATACCCACAGTAGGGGGTATCCATAAAATAGTTATAACACGCGTATTTCTTGATTTTTGTAACCCCCCTCGTTCTTGTCACAGTTGGTCACAGTGTTTCCTAGTGTGATTGTGTAATTGAATTCAAACAATAACACCAAATTTAGACAATAAAACCATTTATTGCCGATAGACCGGGGGCTTTTTAAAATTTATTTATTAATCTTTAAAAGTTTGCGTTTTAGAAGACTAACTAGATTAATTTTTGTTGCTTTCGCAAATGTAAACTCACATCCACCAACCCAAACCCGGAAAAACTATCTGCAGGGGGAGGCCTATGTCCAACTGTGGACGGTTTTCGATTGAAATGGTGTTTTTTCATGTAACATAAACTAGTGTTTGAGTGAGTTGAGTGTGATCCCACCCAGTGCCGTAACTAGCCTTTTATGCACCCGGTGCGAGCTTACAAAATTGCGCCCCTGAAAAATGCTCTATCCAGGCTTAGTCTGGTCATTTCTGCGCCCCTCCAGGGTCTGCGCCCTGTGCCTGGGCACTGCTCGCACCGCCCTAGTTACGGCACTGATCCCACCTGATGGCAAACAGTGATACAATCGTTGATGGTTAGGCACACTAGTTTGTTAAGAGCCTGAAGATACCCAAATTATAATCAGATAAGAAGATCACAGCAGGCAAATTGTCCCAGTCCTGATGATGATGATTTGAACTTTTTTGAAGTCAAGTACCCTCGCACCTCCTGCCAATAAGGGGGAAAATGGATGACACAAGTCCTTGTAGCATTAAGTAATGAAGTTAAATAGAATTGTCTTGTCTGACCTAGACGTCTGGGTTTCGTCTCTACTTGTGAGTCGTGTACTTTATTCGTTTTATCTCCAGAATCCGTTTAATGTTCTTATTATGGTTTTGTTTTGATGTTTCTGATCTTTGGACCAGATTAAGGTCAAACTCAATGGTCAAATCGGCGTCCCGACGGCGAGATATATCCTATCTCTTCACTTCATTATACTATCCTGCACAATGCCAATGCTCCTCAATACTTTTCTGAACAGACTATTTGGTTGAAATTTTTTATAACGGCATTTAAACCACCACATAGGAACTAAAGACTTTAATCTATAATCCTACGTCGTTGTATCAGAGTTCTCCTCACGATTAGAACACATATAACAGTCCTGACATAAACTATTGAACAGTTGCCCGGACCAGACACTTTTTTATGTTATATAAACTAGTGCTTGACTGCGATCCCACCTGATAGTAAGCAATGATGCAATTGTAGATGGTGAGGCGCACTAGTTTATTAAGAGCCTATTCACTCTAGCCTTGAAAACACCCAAATTATAGTCGAACGGGAAGACCATAGCAGGCAAATTATTCCAGTCCTTCGATGTACGCGGTATAAACGACAAAGCGAAGCGCTTAGACCGTCTGGTCAAAGAAAAAGTCGGTTAAACTATTCAATGTAGGATGCGGGACTGTACACCTTATTTTACATGCCTACCTCTACCTATAATGTAAATAACTAGAGGATTGAAGACGTTTATAGCCACTTCATATTGTGCCTACAAATAAAACCACTGCAACCACTAAACGGTTGTAACTTTAGCCGGTAACGGTCGGTTACTACCACATAATGTACCACTGTAGCTAGCGCCTGTGAACAACATCATAGCATTGTACAGTTTGTGGCTTTCACTCTACAGTTGAAAGAGTCACCGCGACTTTTAAACGCATTCTTTTTTTTTTCTAGTAGACTAGCTTTAGCCCACAGCTTCGTCCGCGTACATAAAACATAGCCTATGTCACTCAAAAATACAGCAGCTTTCTATTGGTGAAAAAAAATTAGCATTCGGACCAGTACTTCCAGAGATTACCTCATACAAACAAAAAAAACAAACTTTACCTCTATAATATATTAGTGTAGATATGATCGCGCTTAACCGCTATCTCACCTGATGGAAAGCGACGATGCGGTCGACGATGGAGCGCGCTTACCTAGAAGTAACCTATTCACTGTCGACTTAAAGATTCCTGGGTTGTAGCTATCTGGAAACACAGACTCAAGCAGGCAATCGGTGATGGCGAATTTTTGTATGCCTTGATTCAGGAGTGAGAGAAAATTAGATACGGTTGCCTCCTTCTGCACGGGCTTGCAGTTCGCTAGCCGACCGTCCGGTACGAACCGAGCCCGAGACCTGCTCTTCAAAGAAATCTTGGCAAAACTGTAGGGGTACAGCAGGGCCCGCTAGAATCAGAGAGAACATAGATAGATTTTGATTAGTAACGCCCGTTTTCTGAGCTATCTATCTACAGTTGCAGCTACTAAAGTTAAACAAATCTATTCTCTTGCCCTTACTTGCTTTCCTATAACCTACCGACGTATAGCATTTCCTACCAAAGTTGTGGATAGGTAGATAAAATGTTACTGTTTATCGGGGATAGCTATCTATCTATGAACTGCGGTAGGTTATTGAAAACGGGCGTAAAACTACCTACGAGATGCCATCTCATCTCACTCCACTCTAGACCGGAAGAAACCATTACATAATTTCTCACTTTGAACAAAACCTTTGAACGTGAAGTGCAACTAAAAGGTGCGTTTTCATATATATAAAAATTTGCTGTTCGTTAGTCTTGCTAAAACTCGGCGCAACGGATTTATCTTATCTTGGCTTCGATCACTTGTAGAGGTCTAGGGAAGGTGAGAAAATTTAAAAAAAAAAGTTGTTGTACGAAGCCTGCCGGATTAGCTAGTAGATAATAAAAATCAAACACTGCCTCTCGCTCCACCCAGAGCAAGAGAAGTTATTTGATGAGTAATTGTCAACACAAAAATAAGGTAGTGGACACACGTGCATGTTTGTGTATCAACATGCCACAGTTTGGCTTTGTTGAATATTCATGAGTCCAGTGTGTTCCCAGCGTGATTGGACATGTGTTGTGTAGTGGTTGATGGTACACCGAAAATACAGCCAGGTAGGCACAGATACTCAGATAGTATAGGCAGGTACCTACATAATATAATAACACACCCTTTTTTAACCTATCACATACCCGCAAAACGAGACACAATAGTAAAACAATAACAGCGCGGTCTCATAGGACCGGTCGGGGATTCATGAACTAAAGGTGAAAAATCATGTACCTAATGATTTCTTCCGCTCTTGGGCGAAGTGGGAGGGCTATCAGACTTTAACTGACTAAAACCTACTCCTGTTCCTTCTTTGCTTGCGTTCCATTTCCCCAATAGGCTTCGACCCTGCTGGGCCCCTACCGTTTTGCTGACACCTCCTTGAGGCGCGCGTGATACACTACGCACCGTCGATGACGCAAGCTTGGTCTGGGCTACCACTCAAACGTCCATGGTGACTTGGCGATTTGGCGGCATTACGTCCGCGCATTAAATGTTAATTGCTTTTTTACGACCAAGCGAGACTTTCTCAACAAAAACGATTACTACTGAAAAACTACAATAGCTACATTCGAATAAAAAATACTCACGGAAAGCTCAAAGAACGTAAAATTTAATTTGATTAAAAGTAAATTACTTTAATTAATAATAAACGATGAAAATAAAGTGTAAAGTTGAGAATATCGAAAAAATGTTTAAAAAAATATCGTAATTATTTTTTAACAATTTTTTCAATTTTTTCGGGAACAATGTTTTTTTTTATTATATTAGTACAAGATATACTCTTTAAAATGATACCAATATCTTAATATAAATATTTAGTTTTCTGTCATGAAAAAATAAACAAAGTTTCGTATTTCTCAACGGTCACTCGGCCTCGCGCGACGTAAACATTTATTGTATTTATGTATTAATGTATTTCGTTTGTAAATGACCATTAACGTGCTAATAGTGAAGGATTCTCGTATATTTTGCATTTATTTAACAAAAATAACCAATAGAATACACTGATGCACTGTAAACAATAAAGAATTATCAAACGATGATCGTGTTAACTTTTCCAACTAAATTACACTATGTAAACGTTTTGAAATTGTCGTAATAATACTAATTTCGTAAAGGAAATTTCTTCACGTTTATTTTGATATGAAATACCAATATAAATAACGTACAAAACAATAAACATACCACATTTTTGTTAGGAGCTTCACACACAAAAAAGTCACTTGTCAAAAACGACGAACTGTCACTTGAATATATTTTTTTAAAAATTTTGTGTTCCCATTGCACGGAAAAAAATCACACTCACTGATGACAAACTTCATAACGCGCCATCTAGTATTAATCAACTACACTACTATCACCTGGCTATAGCGCTGTACACGTTTAAACCGAAAGATGTCGTTCGGTGACTGTAGTCACCATGGACGTAAATAGCAAAAATGTTTTTGGGAACTGTAGTCACCGTGGACGCTTGAGTGGGTAACCAGAAAGCCGGACGGCTAATGACGCTGTCCGCAGAGTCACTACGGTGACTGAAAATCGGGGTGTGAATTTCGGCTGGGTCATGACACCCGTTCCCTCACGCGTGCGAGCCGCCTCCTTCGCTAGCATTACAGCTTCGCAGAAGAAGACGACCGCCTGCCATTCCTTCTTACTCCGGACTATGGCCTGTATTAGAACCCAACGCGAGAGGTCACGTCGTCGGTGCTCTGCCAAAGCAATGCAGGCATAATATGACCCCTGTAATAACTATGATAGGATAAACAGAGCTGTACTTATAAAACACATGTATTTCGCCAATTATGTGCATGTTTCATTTATTTATACCTACGTACCTCAAATAAAAAATAAAACACTACATTCTGTATATACTTTTATTTTTACAATGACACATAATTATTATAATACAAGTAAATTATTACAATCTCAATAATTCCAATATTACAATATTATAAGTAAATAAATACTTATTTGACTACTTCCCACTTCATGGCACTTTAGATTTATATTTTTGTACAAAATTAGGTTTTAGATACTTTTGATTCCTAAAAAAAGATACATAATAATATACCACAACTCTATGTTTACAAAATAAGGAAAAATTGGTATCCACGACAGTGTACCCGAAATAATTATAAAAAACTGGGTCGTATAGTACCGTTTTCAGATATATTTCTTTATTTTATAATTCTTATCTACCTCATAAATCATTTTACGCTGTTACAGCCTCCCTTACAAAAATCAAACAAGGCACTTGAAAAATCCACCAACCTCTAAGCCAATTTTAAATGTCACAAAGATCACTATAATTTAAATACCTACTATTACAATATAATTTGATACACGTGTGTAAAGTTTGTCATTGCATTCGTGGTTGTATAACTCCCTCATTTTCGGCTAGGGCGTCAACCGCCGCGACTGCAATAATAAACTTTCCGCACTGGAATCCTATAAAATTTTGGATACATAATTTTTTATAAAATAATAATAATTTACGCCTTCTTAATTAAAATAAATAAAAAATATTAATAACATTTGTAGCAAATCCAGGCTGTCATCTTAATCTACTGATTTTAAAGTTGAAACCCTTAAAATGATCTTGGAAAAATATTTTAATATTTAATTAAAATTAATACTTCATAATGTACGAGTGTAAGTATTAGCCTCACTATTTAAAGAACTACTTTTGTCTATTGTCTATTTGTGAGTTAATAATTAGACTTTAATTCCTCCAATCCAAACAACTTTTATCGATTTTTAACAGGCCATTTTGTGTTTAAAAGGGCTAAGAAGATCTACATATAGTTTGAACTTTATCATATAACATAAAATCGACTTAACGACTGTCAAAGATTTTTCCCAAACTTAACTAATTTTTTAGTTAGGCAGGTTGTTATTATATTCTCTTACAAATAAGGCTAGTTGAATGTGTGCCCAGGAATCTATAGAGACATTCCCTTCTCCTTTCAGGATTCCACGTCAAGGTTTTGGATCATGTATTTGATTTAATTTCTTCTTCATACCTATCTCTAAGCGTTCCTCAGTAAAAAAAAAACGGTCAAAAAGTGATCATAAACGGCTTCCGTTTTTATCGACGTAAGTACTACACCCTAAACAATGAATGACAGAAATTCTAGAATGTTCTTTAGCCCACTATTGAATATGATCTGCTATATAGATCCTCGTACTACACATCACAATAAGCTATTTGAGTAATATCAAAAACTATAACATGTAATATTACTCTCTTAACCGTCTACTTCGGATATATCCAACCAACACTCTCGCATCTATTCCGCCGTCAGTTTTTCTGTCATTTTTGAAGATTGAAGAGCTAAATGAGCTCTTCTGTCACAATAACATAAAGAAGATGGAGTACCTAGTCGCAAACACACGACCCTGTCGAACAGGACTCGAAAACACGTTAAAGAGTTACTAAGAATACGGCCCACAGAATATTACTAGTCTGTTAAAAAAACATACAGTATTTCTCTAACTGCTACCACTATTAGGTCTAAACAGCGCCATTATACCTCCCCATACTAACTGCACCATACTTCCAAGAAGTTCTAATATATAGATGAACGGGCCTTCTTTAGGCTTGGCTGCAGTCTGGTCATCATCCCAGTTGAAAGGATCATCGAGTTCATTCCAGGTGTCATTAGCTTCAACCTGCCTGCTAGAAGCTTCATCACTATTTGCTGGTAAGTAACTGGAGTACAGAGTTATTTTCTCCGGTTTCTTCTCTGGCTTTTTCTTCAGGCCTTCTACGGATAGTTCTTCCACATCTCTGGTTTTGGATATGTCGTTGTCTATCGGTTTCATCTCGTGTTTCTTCGTTAAGTCTTCCTCGTCTTGCAGCTCGATCTTTTCTACTGGTTTTGCTGTAGTGGAGTTTATGCCGAGGAACCTGGAAATGAAGTAAAGCATTCTCTGTAGTCTAAGTTTATAAATCTGAAAAATCATCAATTAATATGAATTTATAAAAAATCAGTAAATCAGTCAGTTAATTCCATCTGCTTCTTCTTTTTCCTGCCCTTGTTCCATAATACATTGTCGGCGCAACACGTTTTTCTCTCTCATTGAGTCCTGTTTATCCGTCACACTATAAATAACTGCTTTTTCTTTCATATCAATCCTCACACAATCCATCCATCTTCTCTTTGGCCTTCCTCTCTTTCTCTCTTCATCTAACATGTATACTTTTTACACTTTTAGTAACATGCTAGTCGTCCAGAGTTATTTCCATTTGAGTGATTGGATTAATTTACGGACCTTCTCACAAACTCTTTAATATACCCAATTATACAGGAAAAGTTTTAACCACTGCGTAATTTTTTTTTTGGTGGCTCAGTGTAAGTAATAGAACACAAGTCGATCTTCAAGGTTAAGCAACGCTTGCCAAGGTTGGTCTGTGGATGGGTGACCATCTTAACATAACGAGTTTCCTCTGTGCCTCGAAAAGCACGTTAAGCTGTAGGTCCCAGCAGCCATCTGAGCCAGATGGCTGCTGGTGGATACCAGAGGTCTGGTAGGCAGCCTATGCTTTCCGAGGCACGGAGGAAACTCGTTATGTTAAGATGGTCACCCATCCACAGACCAACCATGGCAAGCGTTGTTTAACCTTGAAGATCGACCTGTGTTCTATTACCTACACTGAGCCGCCAAAAAAAATTTACGCAGTGGTTAAAAACTTTTCCTGTATAACTTCATGCAAATTCTCTGTTAAAGTATATTTACTTGTATATCGGTGAGGTGATCCTTTCAGCAAGGTTGTTGGCAATCTGGTGGTAGACATCGAGGGTTGGGTTGGTCCCCATGGTGGTGGGGTGCGTGGTGTACACCGACACCACCGTGTCCTCCTCCAGGGGTAGGCTGCTGCATTGCTGGCATAGCTGGAACAGAGGAGAGAAAAGATGTTAGAATACAGTTCCATTTTAAGTGGTTCACCAAATGATTTTCTTGGTCTTATGAAAGATCGTTTGAGAGAACCCTTGTTAGTTGCAAGCGTAACTGCTGAGCAAAAGGTACCTCCTACTATAACCATATACTTCACGATGAGCATAAGGTACCACCACTATGTAATATGCGAACACTATATTTATGTTTACTCCGCAGATACATAACCACTAGATCCACAGGGTTCCGGTTTCGACCCACCAAAAAGGTTGCAACAAATAGTGTAGAAAATACTGTATGTAACCTATTGCCAAATAAACAAGAAGATCATCGGTAATGATGCACTTGTTGAGTCTAAACTCCTAAGTCTTGGACGTTACAAAGAGACAAAGTTGTGAGGTGCACCACCGTCAAATGTGAACATTCCACCAATACGCATAAAGCGTTTTGGGAATACATTTATTGTGCGTGCAACTAAGGAGTGGAATTCCCTGCTGCCTCTTTAACCTATCACATAGCCACAAAACGAGACACAATAGTAAAACAATAACAGCGCGGTCTCATAGGACCGGTCGGGGATTCATGAATTAAATCTAGAGTGAATAGGTTAATTCTAGGCAAGTATGCTTCATCGATGGCCCCATCATCGCTTACCATAAGAGCGCGAACCTATGCATGTTAAATAAAACAAAAATGAGAAAATTCCCTGATCGCACATTAAGAAATTATATTTATTTATTTATTTAAACTTTATGTACAGTGGTGGTAGATAGGCGGACTTAATGCATCAGGGCATTCTCTACCAGTCAACCTTATATTCCATCCCTGTAAAACCTTGTCGTCCTTTGTTATATCTCAGCAAACTATTTGTGTATGTCCGATCACGATTGAGCACAATCATGTCCGTTTCGGACGTCACGCGGCCGCGTCAGGTCATTGCAACTGCCATCGTCCTTATACCGATACCCCTGAGAAGATCATTCGGTTGCTCGTCACGTGTGCTTTTGCGTCAACTTATTGTTAATCGTAATTGATTGTCCACAGTTTTAGTTAGCGCTTGTGTGGCCAATTTAAATTGAGACGAGGTTGCACTAATTTAAAACTTTTTTGAAGAAAGTCAAATTAAAAATCTTTTTATTTCACATAGGTCTAAATGAGCTCTTATAAAACGTCAGAAGCACTATTTTTTTAAGTTGACCATAATACCTATCGTTTGGTAAAAATTTAAACTTGACATAAATTAAATGATTTGTTAAAAAAAATCACAAATCTGACCCTAACTTACGATGTCAAACGTGTATATCTACGAAATTACGTCATGGAAATGTTTTAAAGTTACATAAAATAATAAAGATTGTTTTTGAAAAGGGTGTAAAACAAAAATCTTTCTTTTAAGGTTATAAAAATAAAATTGTTGTTACAAAGCCGCGTAGTCAACATAGACCAGTACCCACAAAATACTCTGTGACTGCAACCGGCTTTTAAGGATAAAATCAGGGTATAGAAGAATGTTAAATTATGCTTATTGTTCACGAAACAGGTCCTACGACTCATTACCTCAGTGGCGCAAAGGCACGGCTGTTATAACTGGCCCTGGGACCTTTTATAAGCACCTCTCTGTCATAAGAGTTTTAGATAGCCTATTCTGCGCCTAAGCCTGCAAGGAGGAGGACGAGCCAGCAGCTCATCTACTTCTAAGCTGCCTAGTGGTTGCTGGCTACAGAGCAAAGTATTTCGTGAACCCAGGTATACTTCGCGAAATGGTCAGAATACTAAGGTGCTACTGGCCTTCCTTGAGGAGCTGGGGTGGATCAAATGACACATTTGTGTTAACAGTACGCAAAATATACGCTTTAGAGACGGAGCTAAGGACACCAGCCAGTTGTTCACTGTATGATGTTGCAATTATTTGCGGAAATGATGAATAGTCTATGCACGATCATCTACTTAAATATTCTTAGACCCTTTTTGACCCAGAAAAAATAATGCTTCCTGTTTGAACAGGATCCTCAATCTCCAAGTGATATAAGTGAGAGTCTATCCCAAACTAGAGAAACTGCTGAAAGGCTTTTAACCCTAAAATGTTTACGTACACACTGTACCCACGCGCGCCCTTGAAGGGGTTAACACATCACTATTCAAAAACGGTAAAACGGATGAAAGATAGATATTTAGATCGACACAGAGAAGTGAAAGACAGAAGACCCATCCAGATGTCTAGTGCTAGTTTACAATTTCTAGGGTTGCCATTCAATGCCACTCCAACCCTCGTCTTTCTTACAGCCTTAACCTCACGACTTTGTAGGTCGTGGCAGGCGCTTTACTTTGTCTTACACAATAGGCCAAAAAATGATCTCTCGGGTAGTTGCCTAGATCAGACAAGTCACATCGTCTGGTCGGAGGATCGCGGGTCAAAACCGAGGCAGGCACATTCCTTTATGTAAGTTATTTCATCACTACTGCTCTCAAAACAGTGAAGGAAAACGTCGTAATAAAACCGGCATGTCCTAGAGCCAAAACTTCGAAGACATTGAGTCACAACCCACACTGGGATTACAGCTGATTTCTTCTCCTAAAGAGGAGGACTGGATGCTCTAATAACAGTTAACAGGCAACCGGTATGCCCTAGAACTATAAATTATAAGATATTTGGCATGCATCAAAATGCACCCGCGTAATAGATTATGGCCCATTCTCCTCCAGAGAGGAGACCTAAGCCCCAGCGAGAACATTAAAGGCTGATTATGTTGTGCTGAAATGGTCCTTCTGTACCCCACTTCATCATTTCCCTGATACCTTTGCCATCTCACGTACCAACAATAAAACAACAAAATAGTTGGTGCTAAAGGTGCATGTTAAATACTAGTCAACTCCTCAGTTTCCTTTGGAGCTCACATCTCGGTTCCGATCCCTGAATACGTGTGGACTCGACTTTTCAGGCTACCACAAAGTTACAAATTAAGTTTGGTTTTCTACGTGGGTGTAAGGTAAAGTTTTTCGTTTGAGAATGTGCTTAGAATTTTTTTGTAGATAATGTCTTCTTAAAAATAGTCTAGAATGGGCTGTAGTATTTTATTTTATAAAATTACTAAATTTCCACAACGGCTTGGTTACGTTGAAAATAATATTATGCCTACGTCACTCATTCTTTCATCATTAAAGATTTCTTAAAATGGGTAGTAGTTTTGAGTGTGTCCACTAAAAACAAAAATAAAAATCTTTCCTTTTTATAAACAAAAAATCATTTTTTTTATACTGTTTACATTAAACTATGATATTTTCGGATTGATTTGGAATGATAAGTTCTAAAACTATAGCTTTAGTATAAACTTTATACTAAAATCACGTTCTTTGTTCAAAATTAGTTTAGGAAAATGCTTTCTTCCAAAAAAAAACCTGTACATCCTACATCCTATCCCAAAACGGAAACCCAACCTCCAACAACCACACTTGACCCCGCCCATCAGTTTTCTGACCGCGTCAGATTGCTTAACGCGATCTAATCGACGCATCCTCGTCGTCAATGTCAGTCGCTTACATTCTCGTCACGTTCTGACAATGGCACATATTGTTTTGGGATTAGCCGGCTCCTTTTGTACTGATTTTGGTCCTTAGGGATGCCTTGTAGTATTTCCTTTATGCTATTTCCTTGTTATTAGGAAGGTTGGACATTCCGTGGTATAGATCGTTTGTAAATATTTCGAGTAATTGCTGTGAGTGTATTGTGATGGCCCAGTGCTTAAGGCCTCTCATGCATGAGGTTGGCTCTGCAAAATCGAGCAATTATTATAATTATCTAAAGTCTGTTTTATAATCCCTGAGACTAAATCACAGAAATCAAAATAACATTTTTAGATTTCGGTGGACTAAATGGACACAGGCAAATGTCAAACTTACAAAAATAATGATGCCAGTTCTTTTGTGTTGTGACTAGTCTGAAAACCCACGTAATGTCGTTTTAGTCTCAGAGATTCAAAAACAAACTTTAGAACATTACCAATACCCCGTGCCTTGGAGGGCATGTGAAACCTCAGTTGTCATTCGTAGATCTTTGACAATGGTTAGTCGCCAGAAACTCTGACCATCAGATCCAAAGACTGGTAAGGCCAGGCGCGCACTTACGGCCAGGTCGCTATTGGTCTAACTGTTTTGTGGAGGTCTGATAGGTAATCGCTCTATGTAGAACAAGGATATTCAGCTGCATTGCATTTAGATTGGAAGCTGACCCAAAAGTAGTTTGCAAAAAAATCCAGTCTTTGAGGTGTGGCTGGAAGGACGTCCAGGCTTCCCCACCTTCCGCATGACGCAAGTCTTCACCAGCCATAGTAAGTTCGGGAGGATCTTGCACTTCATTCGTACAAAAGAAACGCCCGCATGTGGCATGGTACGCATTGTACGAACTGCTCGGAGGACATAGTGGAGTATACGGTGGAGGTCTACCCCGCCGTAACCTCGTGGTCTTTATCATTGTGGACAAGACTCACTGGAACTGCGCCTATTTCTATAGCAAACTTGTCTTGGCTTGAATAACTAAAAGGAGAAACTAACTATAGCTGGTATATCGACCCAAAACCGAAACTACGGCTAGCGGCGGCCTAGGAACGTGTTTTGCTCAAGGGTTCCTTTTATGATATTGGCAAGCACTAAGAAAGGCCTTTTCTAATTCAACACCTAACAGATTAAAACAGAGGCCCAAAGTTCGTAGGAGAAACCTACTTTCAAACGAGCTAAGCTGCTAGCAGAAGCAAGTCTGAAAATTAAAAACTCCTGTATAAAAGCCACGCCTTTTCTTCAATAGTGCGAAGTTTTCAACCTTCAACCTCAAGTACTCAATAAAACAAATTACTAATACTAAATTTCATTGACGCATGACGTTTTTTGATTGACATTGTTCTGACGTACGTACTTTCATACAAGTTAGGTGTGAACCGTCGTTACTTGCTCGTTAGTACCATCATCATCATTACATCAACTTGTTAAAGACCAGTGTTGAATACTGAGGATATGGGGATTGGTTGAAGGTCAAGAGGTCGTTGCTAGGCGTGAGGATTTTAGAGGCGTAGCTTCTCTTTTAAGGTTTTGTATCGAAAAGGAAAAAACGGAACCCTTATAGGATCACTTTGTGGTCCGTCTGTTTGTCTGTCTGTCACACACTTTATCTAGAGAACGTGTGGAGGTATCGAGTTGAAATTAAAACCACCGACCTGAGTATATCAGCTCGGTTGTCCCTTGAAGTTGTGCAAAAATCAAACTTGTACTTTTTAAGTGATATAGGTAAACTAGCGCTTGACTGTGATCCAATCGTTGATGGTGAAGCGCACTAGTACATTAAAAGCCTATTCACTCTAGCCTATCTGTGTAGGTGTCTTCAAGACACCTAAATTATAATCGAACGGGAACACCACAGTAGGCGAAATGTTGCAGTCCTTTGATTACTACAAATTGACTGTCCATTTATCCGTCCGTCTGTCTGTTAGCGGGCTATATCTCATAATTCATAACAACGAGACAGTTGAAATTTTCACCTAGTGTAATGTTTCTATTACTGCAATAACAACAAAGCATCGGAACCCTTCGTATACGAAACAAAGATAGTACTTCACCGATTTTGTTTTGTATCGATTTGAAAGTTATAAAATAAATTAAATTAAAAGTTCTGTGTCCCAAATAAGAAGGAGTACCGTTGGACGAACAAGTTTGATACAAAACTGAACAGTTCTCATCGTGGTATTTTGGTACATAAGCGTGTTTTTAAGCTTTTAATAAATTGAGGCTTAACATGCTTTTAAGCATGAATTTATAGAGCTACTTACTTATTTCTCCCACAGCGGTATCGTTCGCGTGAAAGTAAAAAATCATCCCATGGAAACCAACTCCCGAGATAAAAAATATCATGTGTTTATTTATTTATTTCACACTTTATGTAAATTAAGGTACAAAGGCGGACTTAATGCCTCAGGCATTTACTGCCAGTCAACCTTTAGGTAATGCAGAGAAGTAGTAAGTGCAATAAAAGAAAGAGAAAAACCCGATCAATTTCATTCAGATCCTTTGGGTCTTTTGGGAGTCAAGAAGTAACAAACATAAATACACACATCCAAAAGTGACGAAAGTGTAAGATCGTTTCCGCATTATCCGATCCGATATCGGTATCGGACGCCGATACGATATCGGGGTAAGACCGTTTTCACATTTTCCGATCCGATATCGGTATCGGACGCCGATACGATATCGGGGTAAGGTAAATGTATGAGATATGTAACTGTCTTTCATATTGTCCGACCCGATATCGGATATCGGAGCACAGCATTTCATACATTTTACTTACCCCGATATCGTATCGGCGTCCGACACCGATATCGGATCGGATAATGTGAAAACGGTCTAAAGTCAGCACTAAGTTTCTTTGAACTTTATTTTTAACACACACTGTTACATTCATCCATGTCCCGAGACTTGAACCAAGAGCTTTTTAAAATTAATAATATAAAAATTAACCATTAGTATTTAGTATATCATAAGTTTTTAAATCTTTTATTGGTGTCAATAAAAAAATCACTCAAAATCAAGTTTATTTTGCAAGTAATACAATCTCTGTATAGGTACGATGTAAGTTAACATCAAAAACTACTAACAAAATACAAAAGGTGTATAGAATCGGGGAAATTAATACAAAGGTATCTATTTGTTATTTGAGTACAACCCGTGCGCGTTAAAACGGCACCTATCTCCAATGAATGTCGTTTAAAAAACTAAGTGTAATTCTTTTTTAAATTTTATTTATACACTGTAGACCACGCATTTTGATTACTAGGTACCTATTTCAATCCATATTAGGGAATCAATACCTAATATTATTTTTATTGTGCTTTTGGATACTATATTGACTGGTCTACACTGTCCTCGCATAGGTACGTTAATATTGTAATATGGAAATATTGTAAGCCTAATAATTTTTTTTAACCAGTAACCATGGAGTTTCTTGCCGGTTCTTTTCCATAGAAAACTAACCGATTGGAACCGTGCACTAGTTTTTGATGTTTTATAAGTGCTCATGTAGGCCCATAAAATAATACTTTACGATAATTTACACGTGACAATACAAACTATTATCGAGTATTCAATGTGGTAACTGACGTCGAGCCAGGTGCCAGGTGCCATGTTCACGGGCACGGATTGTAGGTAAGTATATTGTAAGGAAAAGAGTGAAGATGCGTAGATATGTTACATCATGTGACCTCAAATATCAGGGACATTGTGATAATAAAATAGCTAGCGTTTTCCTCAAAAGGTTTGTAAAGGAAAATGGTTATTTTTGGTGATAGGCGATCTCAATCTCAATATTTATTCAGTACTAGCTACTGCCAGTTTATGGGTTGTGGAGGTCTGGTAGGCAGCCGCTCCTCGTAAAATACTGGTATTCAGCTAAATCCGGCTTGACTGGAAGCCGACCCCAATATAGTTGGGAAAGGGCTAGGCAGATGATGATGATGACTAGCTACTGCAAGCGTAGTAACTTAAAAAACGTGTAACGTAACTTTAAAAAAAACCTGTTATGCCAACCCCAAGTAATATGGGATAAGGGCAAGAAGAGGAAGACTAGCTATTACCAGCGGCTTCATCTGTAATGAAAGCTCGCCGTCCGGTCGTCTGGTAATCATCCGGACCGAACCCAAGCCGTCGACGACGCCTTAAAGATATGTTAGCAAAACCGTACCTAAGGGCCCATCAGGGCCAAAGCCTATTGAGGCCATATTTTGGCTTCCAAAATGGAAACTTAGGAAACCTGGGGTCCTGGAACGCAATGAAAAGAAGGCACCTAGGAGTAGGCTTTAGTCAGTAAAAGTCTGACATGCCTTTCTACTCGATAAACTAGAATGGAAAAAGTTAGAGTGCGTCTAATGAAAGCGCGACCGGAGGTTTTTTTTTTATTTAATTGGCAACATTATTCAGCCGCAATTGTAAGAAATAAAAAAAATATGAAGTTTTTGGATTTAACCTCTTTTTTTCAGGCCGCGCTTTCATTAGACGGACTATATTGGATGATTTCCCGTCTTAAAAAAAACCGCATGATAGTGAAAAATTATCCCAAGGGAACATAATTCTCGAGATAGCAAATATCTTAGGTGGTCTTCCAGAATATGGTCTATCCGTGTATCAAGTTCCATCGAAATTCGCTGTTCGAAAGCCTTCGCCTTTATCATACTAAATTAGTGTGTTATTAAGTATTCAATGGAGAATTGGAGAACAAAATAACATATATCTAGCAGTAAAGTTTAGACATGTAATTGCGTTTTTAATAACATATTATGTATTGTTAACGGTTTAGTAAAGAAATAACAAAGTTTCTTAATGAGGCACTAAAATATAAACAATGTAAAAAATTGCTAAACTTTTATGAGACCGCAAAAGAGAAACAAAAACACAGTAAGTAAAAGTAGTTAAAACATTGCCGCAAACTAAATAACTATAAAGTAAATTACATGTAACTATAATGCCTAAATATATAAAGTTTACTATATACATACAAGGTTATTTGTAAAATACTGGCAACCTCTCAGGACTATTATCATAAACAACAACTTTAGTTCTATGACTTTAAAAAAGTTTATCATATTTTTTGTTCATCATATTTTCATACTAAAACGAAAATATTTAAATATAAAGTTCTTAATGTTACCGAAGTCTATGCGAAACAAGCGATAGTACAATAGCGGGGGGAGCGCGCTTTACTTGGAGGCTTAGGTAGGTACAGCAAAATACAGAGTTGAAATGTGTTAGAGAGAACAACGAAATCTTGAAGGTTTGTTTTTAGTAAATGTATCATTTTTTGTAAAAAGTCATATAACAAAAAACAAAAAATAGTTGTTGTTTATAATTTCAGTAATACAGTCCTGCAAGGTTGTTGGTGTTTTTCAAATAACCCTGTATATTAGAAACATCATTATTGATTTAAGTTCGCCTTTGTACATGAATTGTAAAATCACTGTATTTTAAAATATGTAGGTATTATGTTTTGTTTACAATAAAAAATTAAATAAATAAAAACATTAAGGAAAAACAAAATTATCTTAAAAGAAGTAAGGACGATTATTTAAGGCATATTATTTTATTAAAATAATATGAGGAGCTCGTGACTAGATAATAACAGTCGCACAGGTCGATCTTCAAGGTTAAGCAACGCTTGCCTAGGTTGGTCTGTGGATGGGTGACCATCTTAACATAACGAGTTTTCTCCGTGCCTCGGAAAGCACGTTAAGCCGTTGGTCCCGGCTGTCATTTTGGAGATCTTTGGCAGTCGTTACGGATAGTCAGAAGCCACTAAATCTGACTCCAGTCTTGCCATGAAGTACCGTGTTACCCTAGTTAATGGGTTGTGGAGGTCTGGTAGGCAGCCGCTCCTCGTAAAATACTGGTATTCAGCTAAATCCGGCTTGACTGGAAGCCGACCCCAATATAGTTGGGAAAAGGCTAGGCAGATGATTATTTTATTAAAATACGTTTAAAGTTTAGGCTTTTATACAGATAACTAACTGCCGTCTGGGAGCCCAAAGCATTTACGTAAATTTAGTACTGTCTTACTTTATACAGAATGTGTGTTAATCTAGAATTTATAATCTATTCAAATAATCAAAATCAAAAATCTTTTTATTTTACATAGGGCTACATGGGCACATATGAAATGTCAGAAGCTAGTGCACGGTTCCTATTACATTGCATCAGCCTAATAATGTTCCCACTGCTGGGACTCAGACCTTGTTGTCTAGGTGAGGAAACGAGCCGTAATCCACCACGTGGGCCCAGTGCGGGTTGGTAAATGTCACATGACTTCGAATTTTTGGTTCTAGGATACGTCGGTTACCTCACGATGTTTTCCTTCATCGTTTTGAGAGCAGTGGTGATGAAATAAATTACACAAAGTAATGCGCCTGGCTGGGATTGAACCCGTAACCTACAACTCACAAGTCGGGGACATTGTCACTGGTTACTATTGGTCGTTGGAGAAGAACCGGCAAGAAACTTCATGGTTAATTTGTTCTGATACCATTGCATTGGATGATCGAATGATAATTTCAAAGAATGACTTTTTCATGCAATAGGCATTTAATAGTGTTAGGGCCTGTTTCACAATGTCCGAGTAGGCACTACTCACTGAATAAATTCAAAAATTTGACAGAATTTGTATGAAATTATCTGTCAAGTAAGATACTCGAAACTTAATCATAGGTGGTGAAATAGGCCCTTAGACGAACTGAGGGGGATGTATTGATAATTTCAATGATTATAATTCCGTAAATAAAACCGTGTTACGTTCGCAAATCATATTTTAGTGAAAATAGTACCTGAAACTGACCTATATTTACTTCCTTTCTTCATAGTTTACTTCCATAATCCGTTTAGACAATTAAGCATGAAGAGGTAAGAAATAAAGAAACAAATCATTTCTATTTGCCGACTATTGTAGGAACAACCAACGACGGCACAGTTGGTGCAGTGGTTGAGATATTGGCTACTGCGGGTCGCGAGTTTGATTCCGTACAGAATTACTATTTGTATGGCCTACAGATAAGTGCATCGTTTCTTTGGGTCTTGTGTGAGTATGTCAGTTTACATGTTTGTGAAAGGACCTACGATACAGGAGTATTTTCTCGTAAGGGACAACGACTTTTAAATAAAAATTTAAAAAAATATGTGTAGAAACTTAAGATTAAGAAAGAACACTAACATTGATGCGCCAAATAAGTCTAGTTCAGCAAATATGCAAAAATGCAAACACACAAGCTTTCTCCTTTACAATATTAGTATGTATACTTATTCCTTAATTAATTACTTTACTTAACACCACTCTCGAGTAGGTCATCGAACTACATATGAAACAAGTTTGGCAATCAGCGACAAAGTTAAGCGAATCTCGATGGCAGATGCTGTCTCGAACAAACCCACAGCTGTGGTTCTTCAACTAACTTCTAGAGCATCTGTCTGAACATTTTCGGTAATCAAAACTTAGAATTAGATAAGAAATGCAACATTTGGAAGGCTTTCTACAAGGTGGACCGATGACGGTTGCGGGAATCTGAAGGATGCGAGACGCTGAAGATCGTCATTTTGGCGACAATTGGGGGAGGCCCAGTCTAAGAGTGGATGGCTTTTAATTGTCATGGTGACAAGAATGCGTGAAGATACACGGGAAGCTAAGAAATGGACCAAAGTACCAGTCTTCTTAGCGTGTCGATGGCAAGACTATTCAAATACCTTGCTTGGCCCAGTATTCCGCCACGGCAATGCCGTCCAGTGTTTTTTAATTGTAGTTATAGTTACCGATGCAATCATCCGATTACATTGTAGATTGTAGTTATAGTTACCGATGATTGCATCGGTAAGTATAACTACAATTGAAGCCTGAAAAATTGCCAACTTAGACGCAAGCAAGGCATATTGCTCACAGAAAAAATGGTTGATGGGGCTGAAAGATTCTAGAGTGACAATAGCGTACCGAAAATACAGCGTTTGTAGGATTCCCACAAGTTGAACCGCTGATCTGTCGAATATTTGAATGAAGTTAACTATATTCATTAAAACCATTATCATAACCCTCTTAATTAGAGATATAATAAAACGTCCAGAGTAAATATTTATGCAGCTAATTACCGTTAATATTATTTTATTACACTTATATCCGATTGAGACTAAATAAATTGCAAAAAAACGTCCGAAGTTTTAATATTCGGAGCATTCACCGCAGTCAAAATAATTTGAAACCTGTTATCACATTTTGGCTGCAATGTGACCTGCAAATCGAGGGGTCGTAAGTTTTGCGCCCGAGCACTTGTTGCATTGTTGGCATGAGACCAGAGAGCGCTTAGGTGGGGCTTTTAACTGCAATGCTCTAACATTGCTAGTACCTATGACCTACCAAACTAAATAGAATAGGAAAAACTTTATTGTACACCTAAATAGCAGAATCTTAAATCTATGGGTGCAATGGCGGTCTTATCGCTGACAATGATAATTATATAGAGAATTTCGAAAAAAAAAACTGAATAAAGTAAAATAGGAATTGATCCAGATGACCGAAGATGACCTCTCGCACTTGACCGACTTTTAGTGCGTGATGGAATTTTTATGTTCAATGTTTTTTCAATCGGGGAATCATCAAAATTACTTCTGCCGCTCTTGGGCGGAGCGGGAGGGCGTGTTAGACTTTCTGTGCCTTCGATCTGGGATCACGAGCTTCCCTTGTTTTTTTATGTATTTTATTTTATCATATCTTATTGATTTTTCTTTTTTATGTGCACGCTATTAACCTTTATTTCAGATTACAGATATGTATATTTTTTTTTAAATACCCTTTGTCTACAGAAATCTAAAACGTTAAAGATAACATTATCGCCGGGTACTGTAACTAACAAACAAAACCAGTAACAATAGATTTAGTTAGACTACTCGTAAAGCCGGAAAGGAGGAGCATAGATAATATCTTTTAGATTATTAATATTTATATTTAGTTTCCCTATTCTCAACCAAGGTTAGTCGGCAATCGTGCTTTGACGAGTTATGGCAATCAGATTAATATGATGGACGGAGTAACCAGCTGATTGTTAATGAGGACCCGTATCTCTTGAATAAAGACGACCGACACACCAGGAAATATTAGGATTATGGTCTGCCACCAGGCCGTATCTCTTGAAACCAGACAGTTGAAATTTTCAACCATGATGTAGTTTTGCTGCCGCATGCCGATGTAACAACTAACACAGTATAACATAAATATTTAAGTGGAGCTCCAGGGACGTAGCTACCGCCGTATCAGCCGTATCAATTATACGGGGCCCCCACTCTTCAGAGGCCCCGGATGCAAGCATAGATATACACGCTGACCAAAAACTCAAATTTTTACTAATGGGAGGCTCTCAAGCTATTGACCTGTCGAATTGACCGGTGCTATTTAGGTTTATTTCGTAATAAAAATAATATAAAATGGAAATTGTTTTTATTACAAAATACCTAATTCCATTTAGCACTGGGCTTTTCCGCAATTAAATAAAAGAGGGGGCCCCTTTATTTTTATTATACGGGGCCCCTTACGGACTAGCTACGCCCCTGTGGAGCTCCCATACAAATTTGCCTTTTTTTGGAGTTTTTTTTATTTGGACGACACGGAATCTTTCATGCGCCAGTCCGAATGGCACTTGGCTGGTTTGTTTGGACTATTTACAATTTTAATACACAAATATATACGACTAGCTATCTCTCACATTCTTCTCCACTCCTATTAGTCGTGCCGGGAAGTTTTATAGCCTTTATATACTTATCCTTCCTCGATAAACGGCTGTCTAACACTTAAGTGTTGTTTATTCTTTAATTATATTCCTTATCTGAATTGGAGACAAATGATGGTAAATAGTTTTTGAAGAGTACACAGTAATTACAGTACCTACAGTAATTTTTACCAAATTTTTTTTTTTGTATTATGACATAAATATATCCAATGCATTTGACTTTTTGACATTTTATAACCATTTGATTTAATAATAATATTTATAATCTATTTACAAATAATGACTATTTACTGTTGATTTCATCGTTGATCACATCAATTTATTTGGGGTTTTTTTTTAATGTTTTTATTTTTATTGATTATTGCTTTTTTTAATTGATTAATGTATAAAATTCAAACACAATGTAAATGGTTACATGAATAAATAAATAAATAATAAATAATTAATGATACCTAAATAGTTCCTGAAATTAATACATTCCACCAAACTCCTATAGCATAAACATTAATAACAATTAATTGAATTAATAGCTTCCTTTATTACCTTGCAAGATACCAACCACGAGTATGATAATGTGTGTGTGTGTTTTTGTAGATTAACAAAAGTTGATAATGCTAGATTTTAGGTGAATAAAATGTTTTCCCTAGTGTACGGTAATGTGCGAAAGTCGCATAGATTTAAACAAACACAGAATTAATAATATTATAGAGTAGCATATATAGTAGCAAGTAATGCTAATAAAATTTGAAAAAAAAAATACCGGTTAAGTGTGAGTTAGACTCACGCAGTTCCGTGTAAAAACATACAACAACAAAAAATTGCTTTTGGCGATAAAGCCGCCCATTGTGACGCCGTGAAATTCCTATTGTAATTTTATTTTGGTGTATATAGAGTATAGTTAGTATCTATCTTACCTAGTAGGTATGTATCTATCTAAATAGTTCAATTTTTGAATCGAGTCACGAAGATTTTTCCGAATGGCAAAAAGGATTTGTTTATGTAATGTAACTATAAACAGTTTTCAGATTTTCTCATATACCTACTTGAGCTTGAGATAGGTATAAGACCTTGCTTCATGCCTTTCAAAATTGTAAAATGTTTTTAATTTTTTAGATTTTTGTGGTATTCATAAAAACTACACACGTTATAGCTCACTCACAGTTAATAAAATATTCCAAACCCCATGGTCAGCAATCACACTTGCAACCACTAGACCAGCGAAGCAACACAGGAATTCGGATACTTCCTTTTAAAAACTTCACCGCCTAGTTACAAGTATATTAGCTTGTCTCAGATTAGTTATTTACGAGTCGTATCAATGCTTTTTTCTCCGGTCACGTCCAACGGTTTTGTCGGTCAATGGCGAGGCGGTCAATCTTCGCGGAGTATTGAACTATGAAATAATATCGTTATGTAAGTAAGAACTTAGTATTTTCTTATTTACCTTAGATTGTTTCGCGGCTGATTTTGTAAGATCAAAGCTGAGTTATTTTTATGGACATTTTGGGACTATAATATTCTAAACTAATATTTTAAAGAAGACAGATATATTACGATTTAACTCAAAATCTACTAAACTGATTTCAAAAATTCTTTCTCTATTATAAAGTTACATCTTCACAGAGTAACATAGTTTATTTAATTATTATTTTCATGCTGGCAGAAGCTAGTAGATTATTAAATGTAAAATTACCATAATGTTATCAAAGATATAGAGCTATTTCAAATACTTACCATATGATATGATATGATACCATAAGATATAGAGCTATTTCAAATACTTGGTAACGTTAGATAACTGATTAGTGCCTACTATACAACGTATTATCTTTTGTGCACAAAAACTAAATTATCTTCCTGAGAGCCACTGCTCTGTTCATCATCATCGCCCAGTGGTAACAGCCCTGATTTACAAGTTATAAAATAGTGGGCACAAATTAACCCTAGAGTAAGAAATGTCAATGGATGATATCCCACTTCAAAAGCTATGACCGTTAGCGTTATCGGCCTTTTAATGTTCCCACTGCTGGAACGCAGACCTCCTCTCTAGGAGAGGGAATGGGCCATGATCCACCGCGCAGGCCCAGTGCGATTGGCGGATGTCACTGTCTTCGAATTTTTAGTTCTAGGACATGCCGGTTTCCTCACGATGTTTTCCTTCACCGTTTTGAGAGCAGTGGTGATGAAAAAAATTACACAAAGTATTGCGCCTGACTGGGTTTGAACCCGCGACCTACAACTTACAAGTCGGGGCTGTTACCACTGGGCCACCGCTACTCTCTGCGCTCTCAAAAGCTATGACCATCTCATTCATATTCAAACCCTTACTGACGCCATGTTCCTCATTCCTCCGCAAAATTTTAAAATGCAAAAAAACAATGGCATTACAAGTTAGTGACGGTAAATCGTACTCAACCGTATTTTTTGAACGAGTGTGCAAAATCAATTACAAGTGGAAAATTGTAAGATTTGTTTTTGGAAATACCTCACCTAGTCCTATCTGGTAAATCACGTGATACGAATCAGAATTAGTCCGGGTTCAACATGCTAGCGTTACTATGTATAACTAGTTTAGGCAAAGGTTGAGCGTTTGGTCCCAGATTCAATTCCTTGACTATGCCTATAACTTCGATTTAAGTATAGTTTGTGATAGACTCTTTTACGGTACTTCCTAGAGGGTCCTTACTTCTTTCACATCACACGATTTTAATAAACTTTTTATTTATGAATGTATTATTTGTGTGTTTATTATTTCCTTCATACACTGACGGACAGGCAATAAGTAGCTCACCGTCCGCTTTTGTTACTTATTCATGCTCATAAGACTGAACTACAGGAAGCAAGAAGAATTACATACGTATCTGATCAGATGTGTATGTTTGGCCCGGGTAACCCAGCGGCTCCACCAACATCATCAGAAAACAGGGGACGAACTTCCGGGACAACAATTATCCTTTATATTTACTATTCTAGGAAGTGGTCTACCGTTGTGCTGAATTTCACCCAAATCCATTCAATCTTTTGAGCGTGTATTAAGTTACAAAAGCGGACGGTGAGCTACCTAGTGCTCGCCGTTCTGTGACTCCCGACATCCAGGGTATCTCATTCGGTAGTCTGAGCGTGAGGATTGCCTCTCCCTCTCATCATCTGCCTAGCCTTTTCCCAACTATATTGGGGTCGGCTTCCAGTCAAGCCGGATTTAGCTGAATACCAGTATTTTACGAGGAGCGGCTGCCTACCAGACCTCCACAACCCATTAACTGGGGTAACACGGTACTTCATGGCAAGACTGGAGTCAGATTTACTGGCTTCTGACTATCCGTAACGACTGCCAAAGATCTCCAAATGACAGCCGGGACCAACGGCTTAACGTGCTTTCCGAGGCACGGAGGAAACTCGTTATGTTAAGATGGTCACCCATCCACAGACCAACCTAGGCAAGCGTTGCTTAACCTTGAAGATCGACCTGTGCGGCTGTTATTATCTAGCCACGAGCTCCTCGATTGCCTCTCCCTCTACCCTCTACATAAAGTCGGTTATGGACGAGTTTCAGTCTCATTATTTTCAAAATATTCTTTTAGCTAAACATACCAGTGCCCACTTTCTCACTACTTCACAATAATAATAATATTGATGACATAAAAACAATTGCATAACATAAACCTTATAATGTTCCCACTGCTGGGTCTCAGGCCTCCTCTCTAGGAGAGGTAACAATGATGTTTATTATAGGTATGTGACCTATAAAATATTGACAATGTAACTTAACCAAATGTTATCGTTGTCGTTTTGACGTTTGTCTCTACTTAAAAAACAATTAACTAGCTATGTTTTTATCACTTGCAATGGGCCTCATCAGAAATCATAAAGTCACCTGAAAGGCTTGAAATTTCTTTGCGTGATCATCATCATCTTCACGTTTTATTTGGGGTCGGCGCAACATGTTTTTTTATTCCATTCTATCCTGTCACTCGTCACGCTATCACAAACTCCCTTTTCTTCCATTTCACTTCTCACACAATCCATCCATCCTAGGACACATTGCTCATAGAACAGATAGTCAGTGAGGCCGAAAGTTTCTAAAGGGCCTCCAACAAGTATATACAGTATATAATACCGATAGCCTGGTAATGGTCGTGAGAATTTGACGGATTCGAGAAACATTAGACGGTTCGATAGGGCACGTAAGAGAAACCTATATTTAGTGGACGTCTTTTGGCTGAAACGATGATGATGCGGGCGCAAAAAAACGGTCGTTGTGGCGAGCTTTGTGGAAGGTCTATATCCAAAAGTGGACATCTTTTGACTGATGTGATGATGAAAACAGTATTTTCGTATGAATAAATCCTACAATAATACTAAAACAATCTATCCCAATAAACCCAATTGTGGGTTAAGCTCGCCTGTGTTTGCATTTTCTGTGTACAATAAAGAATAAAGAATTTATCTTCTGAACCTTTTTACACAGGCTAGCCAGATGCAGCTGAATACCCTCATTTCACATGGAACAACTGCCTCTCTGACCTATACCACTCAGTATCTGGGTAATACGATACCTCCTTCTCTAGATTCGTTCTTTACACCCATACATACGCAGAAAGGAAGAGATTTGTGAAATAACAAACAATGTATCGGAATATGACGTCTAGAGTTTGTCCCTACCACCACGGACACTATCTACTATCATCATCATCTTCTACCAAGCTTTTTTTCCCAACTATATTGGGGTCGGCTTCCAGTCAAGTCGGATTTTAGCTGAATACCAGTATTTTACGAGGAGCGGCTGCCTACCAGACCTCCACAACCCATTAACTGGGGTAACACGGTACTTCATGGCAAGACTACTATACAATCAGCAATAGTTACGTAGTCGTGCACACATCCCCAAATCATAAATCACACCATACTACACAAACAGATTTTTGAGATTTCTGAGCTTACACCAGTTCTTTTGGCATATAATTATTCGTAACAACTTTCAATGGTCTATAAATAACAGACGAAGTATTATTACTTTGCGTGCGGGGTGTAACGTGCTTTCCGAGACACGAAGGAATCTTTGTAGGATAAGATGATCAATGATGATAGTAAGCAATTATACATATTGTATTAACTTGAAAACCACCCCATGCAAACATAGGCGTTTTACCAACACCCACAAATAAGAAACCGGTCAATTGCGAGTTCCGCACTAACTTATGTAAATTATTCAATTCCCGAAACGAGACACGAAATTTTTTACGAATCTCAAAATATTTTATTCTTTATTTTTAACCTAGCCTAACAACCAATTTACAGTTTTTAGACATCCTTCCTCGTGCGTGTCAAAATATGTGTCTAAACGAAGCATTTTAAACGGCCTTATGTTTAAATTTCGTAAAATTATAAGTTTGATTTTCCACTGCCCCAAACGGTAGCAGACCTGAGAATTCGTTATCAGATTCAACTTAATACCTCCTCGCATTCCTGAGAAAAAGGAGTCTAGATAGACGGACAACGAACTGATTTTATAAGAGTTCTGTTTTTGCCAACTGAGGTACAGAATTATAATTGAAGTCTGTCATACACCGCACACACGTCATGCTGTCATGGATTAGGTATAGCTTATTTTTTTTTTTAAAACGAAACATGTTTTTTCCTCAATCTGTATATCAACCCTTAAGTATTATTTTAAGGTGTGTGAAAATAGTGTATGTTAGTACCCTCCTAGCACCTTAATTGGCGGCCTAATTAAATGCCTATCAGGGCTACCGGATCTCTGGGATGCGAAAAGATACCTAACTGAAGGAACACGGTTTATTCAGTAAAAATCTGACACCCTCGCTGCTCCAGCCAAAGCTAAAAAAATTATTTGATCATTAAACACACTAAAAAAAATCCCCTTACATCTTTGGTCATAAACCGGAGACCCTGAAACGAAGGCAAAGAAGGAAGGGAGTGGGTTTTAGGCAGTAAAGGTCTGACACGCGCTCCCGCTCCGCTCAAGAGTAAGAGAAACCATTATGATGATTTAACGCCTCAAAAAAAAACACCTTTGGTCATGAGGCCATGGATGGACTTCCGAAAGGGAACCCGAGGTCATGAAACGCAAATCAAAGAAGGAATATAGGTTAGTCAGTAAAAGTCTGACACACCCTCCCTCTCCACCCTTAAAAAAAACACCCTAGTCCAATAAAAATAAAAATAATTAAAAAATCTTACCAAAACCACAGCAAAAACTTCAATAAACCCCCTCATGATTTAGTAAAACGGAAGACTTTTCTAAAAAACGACCACTTCTTACTTCGTCTGAACCGAAACAGTCGATACAAGCGACCGGCGCGGGCGCACATCGGACCACTACTGCTTGGATGCGCCAGCTCAGATGAGCATGTGCCCGAGTAGGGGGGCCATGGGACATGGGGCGAGTTGGGACTGTGCTTGGACGTGATTTGGATGATAGTGGAACAGGATAAATGGGTAAGGTTTTTTTGGGTAATGGTTTACGTGTGAGAAGTTAATTTTATTGGTGAACACGTGTGAAGTGATAGTGAGTATTACCGCATGGTGATATGTCGTAATATAAAAATGCTTTAATTTGATAGATCTTCAACTTTTTCGCTATTTCAGCCGAGTGTCGCCGTTACGACTGCTACTGTGCATCTAACAACCCTCACCAAGTCATGGATCCACCTTGTGAGAAACCTTCCAACGCTGTGTCTTTTGGTACCGGTACGTGGTTGCCACTCTAAAATCTTTAATTCCCATCGACAGTCTGCTCTGCGAGCAATGTACCCTGCCCACTGCTAGTTTAGTTAGGCGGTTCTTCGTCTTTTTACCTAAACCATAAAAAGTGGTCATTCAAACTTTGGGTTAATAAAGATAACACTGTGGTAACTTTTCAAAATAAACAACTAACAAATACTACAAACAGAATAGATATACATACAATTATATTATAATGCTAGATTTTCCACAATTAACAAATAAAAGGAATTAGCATATCTCTATCTTAATTCATCTTTTAACATCAATTTGATGACGTTGTCCGCAGTGTTAACAAGACAATGTCCCGCACTACAACGATCCATGGCCACTCGACTAGGCCGCGACCCTGCGCAGGCGCGGCGGCGTGTGCAGCCAACCAATTAGATCCATTATTCATTGACAAACGCTATCGTATCGATATCGCATCACGCTTCTGTTCTAAGATGGGTTAAGTAGTCGTATAACAGGTTAGGGTATAAAAAAGATAGGGCCTAAAATAGTACCCTGGGGTACACCTTTTTTGGGTACACCTTTTTACTGAGTTAATCCTATAGTGGCTAGATAATAACAGCCGCACGGATCGATCTTCAATGTTAAGCAACGCTTGCCAACGTGCCAAGACAGAGCGGGAACGGAAGGGTTGCGGGATATTCGTGGTTTTCCATCTAAAAAAAAAACTCTTAAGCGCTATTGTTGTGTTGTAACAGGGATAGAACCCCTTTTTGTATTCATTAAAAAATAGTGGTGTATAGGTATGGGAAACTGTCGCAAATGCCTCACACATTACTCATAATTTACGTATGTTATGGATCTTTTAAAAAGCTACGAGTATGTGTTTAGCGTTTTCCCAAATGAAAATAAGCGCCAATGACAAAGAAAAACATTTCCAAGTTTGTTTTAGTAAACTGCATCAACTTCTTATACGACCAAGACTTTTTCATTGTCCTCTGATATATGTTATGTTATGCTGTTATCATAACTAATATTATGTTGATCCACAATAGAACGCGTTATGCACTGCAACTTACTTTCCCACATGTGAGTCATGTGATCATTCTGTTACAGAAGTTTGTAAATGAAACTACATTTTAAAACATTAGTATCCGCTAAGACACTGTGGCCTTGAAACGTAAAGGGTAACGCCAAATTACAACTGGAAGTAATCCCGTGATTCTTTCAACTGGAAGGATCACGGGTTTATTTGGAAACACAAGATCTACCCGCGTTCGTGTTTTAAGTCCCATTGACGTTAAACAAAACTTAAAATTTAAAATTATAAAAAACCCTCGACTACTCTCCACCACTCAGGTCCTGATAACTTTGGAGACCTGAACCGATTTCCACCAAACATCGCTAAGAATACTCTCGACTTTCGCTACCTTTCAAACAAAATAAAACAAACGGGGTGAGCTAAATAAAACCGTTTAAAAAAAACCGTATCATCCGTTTGGGTGCTACGATGCCACAGACAGACACATATACATTTACACACTCAGACACGTCAAACTTATAACACACCGTCGTTTTTGCGTCGGGGGTTAAAAATTAAATTGGCAATATTGTACACCTCTACCTAGATGCCTAGTCGAGAACTTAGTCACGTCACGATTTACATTTTTTATTACCTATTCTACTCGTATATATATATATATTTCTCTCCTAAGGAGGAGGCCTGAGTCCCAGCAATAAGAATATTATAAGGATGATGCTAGAATATTATAGGGCTGATGCTAAAACCTATAGATAGGATCGCTTTTGACCACTATCTCACTTGATGGTAAGCTATGATGTATTTTTACACCTAGGTTGTAGCTATTAGCAAACACAGACTTTGGCAGGGAATTAGACTCCAAAGTCATCTACATAACCTATCACATACCCGCGAAACGAGACACAATAGTAAAACAATAACAGCGCGGTCTCATAGGACCGGTCGGGGATTCATAAAGAACCATGGGATAAATTGGTCTTTTATTTGTCCAATTTTGTCTAACAGTTTCGTGTAACAGAGTTTTTCTACATAAGTTAATACTATTGGCAATATCTTTTTATTCTTACCTCAAAAAAGATCACACATAGGGTCAATCCATTGGTGGGGAATGACTTGCAAAAGATGACATGTATGATGTAGGTACTCAAACCCCATGACTTAGATGCCTAATGTACTGTTCATGTCATGCAAAATTACTCGCTCAAATAATACATTTTGTCACAATCGTCTAGTAAACATATGTATGCAGCTTGAAAACTATAAAATTAAATCAGTTTCCTAACTCTTTATACCGACAACTTTAGATATAATCAGTTTTCTCATAACGTTTCCATACACTATTTTGTGAAGCAGTAATGCTAGCAAAGGAAGCGTCTCTACACGAGAGGAAACGGACTCTCAATTATGCACCAGCTGAAGGAACCCCAACCCCGATTTCCAGCTCCGAAGGCTTGCAGACGATAAGCAATTGGTAGATCACTGTTCGAACCGGCACGTAGTGTTTCACGCGCCCCTTAAGGTGGGCGCGACGTTAGAATTATCCATACAAACGTAATACCAAAATCATTTGCAATTTAAGCATATTTACACCATAGTATGTTGTTATTCTGATTCAGACAATAATTATCTAGGTTCCTACATCGTCTTTTTGTTGAAAAACTTACCCCAAACGAAATTTAAGCGAATTTAAATTTGCACATTTTCACAGCGAAAATGTCATGTTTTTATTTTGTTTTTTCTATATTATAAACAACAATATTTCAAAATATCTTTTCGTAGGAACACAGATATTATTATCAAGTTATAAATACTCGAAACAATATTGGAAATACATTAATTTTTCATTCATCAATTTTGGTATTACGGAACCTCTCCCAAATTTCCAATAGTTTGTATTGCTATCACAGCAAGCAACTGTCAGTGTGCGGATGATGACTTTACTCCAGTCGGTGTGTCCAAGAATTGTTTAAACTATCTGGATTGCTTCCATCAACCTCAAAAACGTGTTTTATTTAGTCTCAACTCGAGATAGCGCGCGGTCTCCGCAGGCCTCTTAAAGAGATGTCTGTGATCTGTTATTGTTTTGCTGTTGTGTCTCGTTTCGCGGGTATGTGATAGGTTAAACAGAGTTGATTTTCTGTGTCTTGTGCTGTACCAAATAAATTATTTTTCTTTCTTTTCTATTTTTCTAGATGCCAACTAAACTGTCAAGAACGAACACGAGAGAAGTCATAGAATAATTTCCCAGCTAAAAAAAATCATCAAAACAGAACCCTTGTAGGATCATTTTATTATCAGTCTAATCGTCCATCGAGACTGTTTTTCTCAGGAATGTGTAAAGGTATCAATCTAACATTGATATTAAATATTCCAGTTCCGCTTTTCTCTAAAGCATTGAAGAAATCAAACGTCTAAATCAACGCAATCTAAAGATATGGCCTTTAATACTAAGATTAGGAACATGTTTTGACACTCGTAAGAAAATCAAATCCAATCCATTAAATTAAAAACTAAATTACTATTATGCGATTTTGAAAAAATTTCGAGACTCGATTCACAAATATTACATCCGTAATTAAAAACTATTTACATAGGTACACGAGTCTGACTCACACATAAGCGGTTTTTTTGTACCTAATACGAAGCGTAATACCAAGACTCTTCTTAGCCTAGAAGGAAAATAATGTATCCCACTAAAAGGATAAAGGATAAGTTAAACCATTACGAAATCAGGCCGTCCTACATGTCGAAATTGAACGATAATAATAGCGTTACTCAGAAGATCAGCATAATATTGACGCAGGGATTGAATCCACGTACTATTAGACAAAGGTCACGGGAAGTTCGACTCTCAAACTTGTACGTCGTTTACTTAGAAAATAGGATTGAAGTTTTGTAGGGTGGCCATATTTACATCGAATTGAGGATCTTTGTTTTTCTTCCACACAAAAGGATGTCAATGAAATTATGTAAGTTATTTTCTATATACACCACTGCGTAATTTTTTTTTTGGTGGTTCAGTGTAAGTAATAGAACACAAGTTGACTTCAAGGTTAAGCAACGCTTGCCAAGGTTGGTCTGTGGATGGGTGACCATCTTAACATAACGAGTTTCCTCCGTGCCTCGGAAATCACGTTAAGCCGTAGGTCCTGGCTGTCATTTACAGTCGTTACGGATAGTCAGAAGCCAGTAAATCTGACTCCAGTCTTGCCATGAAGTACCCTGTTACCCCAGTTATTGGGTTGTGGAGGTCTGGTAGGCAGCCTATGCTTAAAAGTCTTCTTCTTCTTCCTGCCCTTATCCCATATTACTTGGGGTCAGGGCAACACATTTTTTTCATTCCATTCTGTCCTGTCACCCGTCGTACTATTACTAATTCCCTTTTCTTTCATATCCTAATCCGCCTTGCGTCTTATTCCTCAATGCTGAGGGTCGTGACCTCCCTGCTTTATCACCTTAGCCCTTACGATGTTCCTCCATCTTTTCCTATCTTTAAAATTAGAAGTGATTAACATGACAAAAATACGCGTAGGAAACACGAAATCGTGTTACCTAAATGGAGACTAGCGAAGACCAGCAAGTCATTCCTTGTCAATAGTATACGCTTTTATAATAAGTTGCCCAAGTCCGTTATAGAACTTAGCGAGGGAAAGTTCAAAACGCATATTAAGCGTGTCCTAACCAAAAAAGCATATTACAAGGTTAGAGACTACGTCGAAGACACGCTTGTTTGGCATTAACTGCTTCTGCACATGTGGCCCCCTGGTAACTCATTAACTGCATTATTGTGTAAACATGTCTATTAACTGCTCCATGTTTGTCTTATTTTATTTATTTACTCAAGCCATTGCTTTTGCAATATTTTTATATTATTCGGATCCCAATCACCTTAAATTCATTATTTCGTGATTTTTTTTTTTGTGTTATCATCTCATTCGTTGATAAGTTTTATAATTGTTTTTTTGTTCTTATATTTATATAACTTCTTTCGTATAATGTGAATGAGTGGGCACTGTAGACTACAGATTTTAATTACTACCTTTTTGAACCCAGTTTTTGACTAATTTTATCTTTATTGTGGTTTTGGGTGCAATATTGACTGGTCTACACTGTCCTCGCATAAGTGCCTGTGTTGTAATATGGAAATGTTGTAAACCCAATAGTTTTTTGAAAAGAGTAACCATGGAGTTTCTTGCCGGTTCTTCTCCATAGGAAACGACCAATTTGGAACCGTGCACTAGTTTTCGACGTTTTATAAGTGCCCATGTAGGCCTATGTGAAATAAAAATATTTGACTTTGACTTTGACCTTTCGAGGTCTTTCATATCAGTCCTCACACAATCTTATCTCTTTTCTTTTTCCATCCGTCTACATGTAAATTCATAACTGCTTTAGTAACTTGCGTTTCATCCCTCCTCTTCACATGACCATACCAAGACAAATGATTTCCTTTCAACTCTTCATAAACTGTACCCACTTTCAAACTTGGTCTAGTATGTTCATTTCTTACTTTGTCCTGTCTGTAAATAAAAAGTAAGTAAATGATAATGTAATAAGGTAATGTTGAAAAATAAGTTCTTACTTCGCTTAAAGCTTTTTTTGTCAGGTAGATACCCATAGATAAGTTATGTATAAATTGTATTGCTTTTCTGGTATACAATAAAGTTTAGACTATTATATTCTAAGCACACACATAGGACATACATAATAAACCTACGAACACATTCAAAACAAATCCGGCTTGGCGATAGAGAACTATACAGCTACGACTACTCCCTAAAAAGATAACCATTTTCCAGGACCTCTGGTCACCCTACAACATAAGCGATGCTATCGAAGAAATAACTTGGAGTAGTTCAGACAACAGATATTTGTAAGTTCGCCTCAACCGCTCCAAGTTTCACTCATTCACTCAGCTTCATAGCTTATAAGTCGCCAATTTTTTTACTGACCAGAAAAGTTATACCATTTGGACAAGTTATTTGTTGAATCAAGAATAATAATATTATGAAATGGAAAGGAATTTTCTTTAACTGAAAATAGACAACAGGAAAATTACAGACGCGCTAAGTTATAACGGCCGTACTGTAATTTTAGCGCATTAAAACTCGTAAAAAATAGAGGTTTTAAAAAAATAAATGTCAATAATAGTTTTTAACAGCAATAACAACTGCAAATTGCATTTTTTTTAACCTCTATTTTTGTACGAGTTTTCAAGCGCCAAAATTCACAGAGCCTAACTTCAGACTCGCTAAGTTATAACGGTCGTACTATAAGTTATCATTTGTAATCCTGGAAAGCTCCCTTACTTAATTATAAAACTACCTAAGTATTTCTCTGCGGCTGTTTGTCTATTCGTGATAAACTCAAAAACTACTGAACGGGCGAACTTTAAAGATTTAGAACACTTTCATCCAATTTCTGTGGTCATCTGCATAGCTAGACATATGCGTTCAATATAATATCCGACTCTGATGCAACTGAGTTCGGCTATTAAATTAATACAATGTAATTAATAAAAGTATTATAAAGAAACGCCAAGCGACAGAATAACAAAATAATCAAATATTATAAAATAGAAGAGTTTGTTTGCTTGGTAGAATACGCTAATCTCAGGAATTATAACTGACTCGCATTAAAAAACCGGGCAAGTGCGAGTCGGACTCGCGCACTGAGGGTTCCGTACCAACTTATCTATGAAAACAGTTCAATCCTCGAATCGAACCTTGAAGATTTTTGAAAAAAAACTTGTGACGTAACTACAAATTTTCTGTCTTCAAAATTTTGCCTATATAAGTGCTGTAATACCTTGCTTCGGGCCAAATTTTAAGATTCTAGGTCAACGGGAAGACCCTATGAAATTTGATTCCTTTGACAGTGTTGAAATGTAGGTACGTTTTATGCAACATAAACGGGCGTATCTTTTTTTCCCGATTCACAAATTTCATTTTTACACAGTTTCAATTAGGGACCGCGGACTTAAGTATATAGTTGTAATTTCAACTTGATACCTACACGCGTTCTCGAGATAAAGGGTCACAAACAGATAGACAGACGGAGAACAAAGTGATCCTATAAGGATTCCGTTCTTTCCTTTTGAGGTACGGAACCCGAAAAAACGCCAAGCGACAGAATAACAAAAGAATGAAATATTATAAAATAGAAGAGATTGTTTGCTTGGTAGAACAAGCTAATCTCAGGATTCGCATTAAAAAAAAAGTAGTATCGAAGAAGACTATAAATTTTATTTTCTTTTAATTCTTTGTTTTTTAATTTTATTATTATTATTTTTTTCGATACTACTTTTTCAAAATAGGTAGGCTATATTATTATAACAACACGCTACATGCCACGGGAACGGAGCAGTAATCAAAGACGGGTGAAATCGTTAGGACACTAGTTAATTCACTACATTAAGTTTTGGCGCTTATTTATAATATCAACTACCTTATTGTTTTATTTTAAACATACATTAGTCCAATCTCTTAGTAATGAGAACATTAAAAATATTAGAAATACGCAAAAAACAGCTGTCAAAGTACTTATAGCGCCATCTGTTGTCGAATAGCTGCATTATATAAAGTACCAACATAATTATTTAATAAAAAGCTCCAAAACAATTTGAGTAAAATAAATTACGTTTAAAAATCTAAAACCCACATACGAAAAAATTGTGATCGGGTGAAAGTAATGAAACCAAACTTTCTTTCATGAATTCAATCATAAATAAAATATTCCAAACACTATTAATATTTAATTTGATTAGGTATTAATTTTCCTGCCTACCTGTCTTCTTACTAAAAATCTTCATTACTCATCAAAATCATAGCTCGGTTGGTATTATCAGCAGTTCCGTTTAATTTTAGTACCACGTAGGCAAGACAGATGGCGCTAAGTTCAGTTTTACAAACCCTTGGAGAACGATACCTGCTTTTTGTTCAGCTACTCGCTGCTAGATGGCAGTAGTGGGCAACATAAATGTTTCAAATGATTCTTGTCCATGCTGTTGAGAAACAAACTATTATTTAAACTGCAATAACATACCAATCTAATTTACATTTCATTACAATTTGTATATCCATATTTTTAATCTTTTAAAATAAGAAAATGAAAACATTGTGCGTGTAGTTGTCAAAGCGTAACCATGGTAACGCAATGTTTACAACAATTCAGTAATACATTGTCCACGGTATAGATTTAAGTTATGTGTTAATTTTTTTCAAAATGCCGAACAAAATAACAAGTTTTGCTACTTCTAAAAGTTCAGTTGATAGCCGTACAAAGACTTGTAGGGTATGTTTACAGACAAGTATAAAAAATCATTTTAGTCCGCCTAAAAAAGTTCTAACATCAAAAAAGCCTAATTCAATTTGTACGGAAAGTAAAAGCATTGCCAGCGGTGTGAGTGCCAAGAAATGTCCAGCGAAACCAAAGAAAACAACCAAATCTGATTCAACAGTTACTAAAAAGAGCCAAAGTAACAATAAATTAGACTACTGCAAGAAGTGTGGTGATGGAAAAGGTAATGATGAAACTAAGGGAAAGAATATTGATAACCTTCTCAGTGCTGTGAATGTGAAGTGCGTAAAAAACGACAATATCGTCCAAAAAGTCACGAAGAAGGCGTCGAAACCAGTCCATCAATACTATAAGAATGAAAACTTCAACAAATACGAGGAATCACTGCACGAAGCCAACAATGACAATATAACCAAAAAAGTTTCCCTAGATACTATAACTGAAGTACCAGAAATGCGAACAGTTTCTGAAGACTCTATTTATAGAATACAGTCTGACTCTGAAGATGATACAGACAGTCATCTGAACCCGAACAGCGATCTAAACATTGAAAAACTTAAAGAATTTCGACAGAAAAACTACTTCGAATGTCATTCAGCTAAATCCAGAATAAAATCTAGAGTCAATGCTACTAGCTTGCAGGACCACAAATGTGTTTACAGATTTTACCTAAACGAACGCTTATTTCCCGTTCCATTGAACACCGACTACAATGACAAGGTTCGCTGCGTCGAATGCCAGCTGCCAATGGATATCAAACAAGAAAAATCAGGCGATAAAATCAACGGTACAATACAAGCTAAAGTGAAAATCAGTTCAGGAGACTCACAAGACATTCTTCTTCTTCTTCCTGTTAAAGAATCTCTTATTATAGAAGAAAGAAGAAAAGAGAATAGGCAGAAAGATGAATATGTTTACTTTGGAGTGGTAAAATTAGCTGCTGATGGGAATTCTATGTTCAACAGAAATATGCCAGAAAATTCATTGGCTTTGAAGTATCAGAAAGGTTATCAGGAATATCAGGATGATGGAAGATATAACTACAAAGAGATACAAGATGATGGCGTCATAATAATTTAACTGTGTGACGTCAAGGAAAATATTTGGTAGATTCCAATGTTGCCATTCGCCGTTTAAAATAGTTGCTCCGGTTTCAACAAATAAGTCGTTTGTGAACTGATTTCAAGGATGTCTAAAGGTATATTATTAGTTTTACTGTGATTCAGTTACTTAACTGTATACTAGTGACTTAAATTGGAATAAACTTTATGTTCTTTGAAAAGCATTACTTGCCATCAGTACCTAAGTATTTTATTATTAGCCCTCTTGCTAAATACTTAAAAGCGACATTGAATAATTTGAAATCTAAAACTTCTAGAAATTCATAATTTTAGTTATCTTTTTATTTTGGTAGTCATGTGATCTGGGAATAACCAAATCTCTAATTTACCAGTTCAAATCAATTAACAAAAAATCCGTTCCTTTACGTATAACTTACCTATCCCGAAGCCACCTTGCTTAACCAAACGTTTAACAAAAAGACATGGACAAACTTTAACCACAAATAATTACAACACATCATCATCTGCCTAGCCTTTTCCCAACTATATTGGGGTCGGCTTCCAGTCAAGCCGGATTTAGCTGAATACTAGTATTTTACGAGGAGCGGCTGCCTACCAGACCTCCACAACCCATTAACTGGGGTAACACGGTACTTTATGGCAAGACTGGAGTCAGATTTACTGGCTTCTGACTATCCGTAACGACTGCCAAAGATCTCCAAATGACAGCCGGGACCAAAGGCTTAACGTGCTTTCCGAGGCACGGAGGAAACTCGGTATGTTAAGATGGTCACCCATCCACAGACCAACCTAGGCAAGCGTTGCTTAACCTTGAAGATCGACCTGTGCGGCTGTTATTATCTAGCCACGAGCTCCTCAAATAATTACAACACGATCATTTAAAATTAACCAAAACGGTGTAGTTATTTTCTGAATATCACATAGCGTACCTATATTGATGCAGACGATGCTTCGTCATAAATATGTCAATATTTTTTAACATTTCTTCATCATCTTCTTTTACTGAAGTATTCCTGTTTCAGCACCAAACCAATAGGTATTCTGGATTAATATTTTGTATTTTTCTACCTATCGAAAATATCAATTGGTACCGGAACAGGAATAGCTTGGGTGCCGAAACCTTTGTTGCTGAAACAGGAATACTTTCTTTTACTGAACTAAAAGAAAATATATTTATGTTTTTCTTTACAAGTTGCGCTACCCATAGCTATGAATAATTGTTTGTAATGAGTTAGTGAGCTTATTTTGTTTATTTCCTGTAAAAAAACCAAGCTTGTATCGAAGCACAACTGTTTTTTCTGCGTTCACAAAAAAACAACTTTAAAATTTTCCGATAAACAATAAGGCTATTTTAAAACATTGTTCGATTACATTCGATGTTGAATAATATGAATCGCTACTAGCTGCTGCCAGTGGTTTCACTCGCGTGATAATAGAAATTATCCCAAGGGTACTCCGGGTATAAGTATCCTATGTGCTATTCCAGGACGTCTGGACGTTTGTTAGCCTTTCACGCAACAACTACTTTTAACGGATTTAGTTAAAACTTGGCACCTGAGTAAACCATGTCTTGAAACAGCTAGCAAGATACTTTGAGAGTCAGTGCCTGCTCAAGGTGGAGAGAGAAAATGTGACAGAATTTTAATGAGTAAAAGTCACTTGACAAGTTACCACTCGACGCACCACGCACAGTTTCAGGCCCACAGTTGATCCTTCGAACAATCCGGCTCCCTTAGGAATTTTAAGTCGTGACTGAATAGGTTACTTCTAGGCAAGCGTTTTTTATTTCAAGTGGGGAATCATCAGAATGACTTTTTCCGCTCTTGGGCTTTGCAGGAGGGCTTGTCAAATTTTTACTGACTAAACCCCACTCCATTCCTTCGTTGCCTTCGATCTGGGGTCACGAGCTTCGCCGTTGACGACTTGGGCTCGGTCTGGGTTATTACTGGACTACCGGACGGTAAGCTACCCAGTGCTCGCTGTCCGCATGCCCGCGCTCTAGGCCCGTGGTTGCTCCTTGGAGCGAGCCGGTCCCCTAGGGGCCTTGAAGTCGTGAGAATAGGTTACTTATAGGCAAGTGCGCTCCATCGTCGGCCACATCATCGCTTGCTATCAAGTGAGATAGTGGTCAAACGCGGCCTAAAAATACCTGCTTATTGCAGTAATACCTGCATAAACTATTTTTAACTTCTATATTGGCAATCAATCTTACATTTTACAATCTTCAATGTTGACCTTTAATAAAAATAGTCAACTGGTTAGCCTGTTGTTATGAAAAGACTACTTTCGGATTATTCCTTACTGCCTTTGCTATTATTTTTACTAGACAATTAACGCAAAAACATAATTTTGCTGTCTTCAAGGCTCTTAATAAACTAGCGCGCCTCACCATGACCGAGATGGCATCACTGCTTACCAACTTATCAGGATCGCAGTCAAGCACTAGTTTCTCTTCTTTATCAGTATCTCTCTTGACAGAGTGGTCGTGGTCATTGTAGCGACATCTACTACATGTGACGTCACAGAATCCTGCATCGCGCAAGCAAAGTTCTCCGCGCGATTTGAATAGATACAACAGCCCGAAATCATCTGTCGGGCAGTAGCCCACCGGACCCGTCCGGTCGGAGGATCCTCTTTTCAACGGAGGTATGTGGGACTTTACTTTCTGTTCCACTACCTTCAAAGTCATCACTTCAGGTGTTGGTGGCAAGCTTCACAACACGCCGCCACTCTTCTCTGATGCCTTCATCGCCGCCACTCTTCCTGCATTCGTGTAGTGATGATGAGCCATTTACTGCCGCTTTTGTCAGGTCAGTCCACCTCATAGGCGATCTTCCTCGTGTTTATATCAATATTTTTTTTATATAGAATTCGATGTGCGTCAATAAGAGACGCCCTTCCTGATCCGACAATCGGCAAGCTGATTATGCTTTTAAAGTTGGTTGGTTTGACGCAAACCGAAAAAGAGAGATAGCACCTAAACGCTCTGTTGGCATTCAGTATTTTCGTAATTTTCTCGAATATTTCGTAAAACTTGTATGAACTTGTGAAACGGAAATAAGTGTTTTTTTTTTAAACTTAAAAGTTTTGGGTAGAAACGTCATTCAGAATATTCAATATGCAAGGTTTCTATATTTATATATTTTTTATTAAGTACATTATGAAGAGCCAAAATTCAAGTAAAATAACAGATTTTCAGAGCTCTAATGGATTAGTCTTACATGAATGTATGGTTTGATTTCAATAGAAACCTTTCAATGATATCCCAAAAACATAAGATGCTTAGACCTGCTAGAGGAACTAACTATCTTAAAACCAAACCAATTGATGGGACGGTTAGCGCAAAGGTTGAGTGATTACGTTGAACGCCTGCAGCGTTGCGGATCGCGGGTTCGATTCTCACACGGAATAAATATTTATATTATTATGGTCTACATTATATTATTATAGTCTTTATTCTTTGGGACTAAAAGTAGAAAGTAGTAGAAAGTAAAAAAAAAATATTATTATAGCGTTTGTCACTCAGTAGAAATTATGGTAGCATTCTACTCGTGAAAGAATTGAGAAGAAAGACTGGTCTGATAGTCTAGTGGGTAGTGGCCCTGACTGCTGAACCGGAGGTTGTGGGTTCGATTCCCACCGACTAATGTTTGTGTGGTTTGTGTGAAAGATAAATTACAGACACAGAACAAATATTCGTGATATTAGTTCTGTGTATAATATGTATGTATTTAGAAACATAAGTATGTATATCAGTTGTCTAGTAAACATAGCACATGCTCTAGTTAGTTTTGGACTAGATGGCCCCGCGCTGTGTGCAAGTTGTGTAATATTATTATTAATTTTTAATAATAGTCCAATTTTAATAGTAGGTATAAATGTATAATTAATATACACCAAATTACAGGTTTAAGTTGGTTCAGGATGGTTGGTTTAGGTTTATTGGTTGGTTGGTTGGTTGGTTCAGGGTGGTTGGTTGTTTTGAAGAATAAAGTTTTCGATATTAGTTTTATGACCTCATCATAATCCAAGAATTTTAAGATCAAACAATCTACACGGATATAGGTAAAATTATTTTAAAAATCAAATTATTAAAACACCTAATTCCTTTGTATTTGTATTGTGTCATCCAAATGTGACGCCTAGATGTTAGCACTATATAATTTTTACACGTGACATCTTTTCAAATGATATAAGCCATTTTTTTTTATTAGAAGGTAGTACAATTTTAACCATGGATGGAACCATGTACCTGTACACATTGCAACAACGCGTTTACATCATACAAAGTTATTATGAAAATGGGCGTTCTTTGAAAAATACCCATCGAAAAATTCGTGATTTTTTGTTTAGTGATGAAGCTCTTTCTGCGATGGATGGATTCGTCAATAAGCAAAATTGTCGTAGGTATCTGGGGTGATGAAAATCCTCGTGTTATTCATGAAAAATCTCTACACCCACAAAAAGTTACTGTTTGGTGTGCATTTTGGGCAAATGGAATCATTGGGCCCAAGCAGCAAAAACTAGTACTATAACAAACCATAGAACGTTTTGTAAAAATCTGTCCTTGGTCCTATAAAACCCCAAAGAACGTATCTTTTATTCGGAAGTGGCGCATTTACATCTCTGTTCAGTGATAAAATAATTTTATTGCTGTGTTCATAATGACGAAACAGTCCAATAAAATCTATGTAATAGTGATGCAGGTCTCAAAATTGTGATGTACTGGCTACTGTGGGTCCTTTTATAGTACTTTTTCGTACTATATAAGAGTTTAGATTCCTTTATGTCACTTTTTCATTCACCATTCATTATTTTACATTTGTGATAGTGCAAAAAATAATTATAATAATTTTACAAATGGATACAAGCAATCTGAGGTGATTAAGATTTTATTTTGTTATTATAATATTAGTCTATTACGGTGGAAATGATGTGCGACTGCAGGTTTACTGATAAACTAGGGATAGGTTTACCATGAATTTAAAGTGCCCACCTCGAATTGTTGAGTTTTTACTAAAATTTTTATCGTATAAAGTGATTTCGATATTCTAAGAGCCATTATAGTACTTGCTGTGATAATGTTTTCACTGTCACTCATCGTGGATTCAACCTAAAATTGGGGTTCTGTGTGAGCATGACTGAATACTTATATAAATTGTTAACAGTGTTTTTTTTTTATTATTTTTCTGAAGACCATAAGTAATGAAAAAAAACGGAATTATAAACTGTTTACTGACGAATAGTATGAATTAATCATGTAAACAGTTATAATTAATATTATAATATAATAAATATTATAATTAATGACCCAATTTTTCACGCCGTCACGAAATTGTTGGGCTTTTTCGAATGTTGAAGATTCAGAAAAATTGCTGAAGTATAGACTCTCTTCAGAAATAATATCTTCGTAACACACATTTTGTACGGAACCGTTTCCCACATTTGTAATTCCAACTTGATTTTGGCTACTATCATTGCTTTGATTGTTTGATGATGACGAAATTACTTTGTCAAAACGTCTATTAACTTCTCTTCTGTAAGTTCCACAGCGTTTATATATTTTCCAATACTTTAAATCCATGTTTTTGCTTTTAGGTCAGAATGCACGTCGCATTAATTCCATATTAAAATGTCTGAATATTGTTGTAAAAGCAAGCCAAGAATCCTTTTTGAGACTTAGCTGTCATTTAATAGAAACATTTATCTACATGTATGTGCCACTTTTGCGTCAGTATAGTGATAGATACCCATTTATAATACCAAGAAGCGCACTGCTAGGCACCAAAAAAGTTGTTATCCAACAATTCGGCTCTATTATAGTGTCTGTGTGATATGCTTATCGATAAAATTATAATATGCATTTAAAAACTATTATAATACCCTTATGTTCTATTAGCGTGCAGTGAAATTAGACTACATCACAAAAACACTCTATTGAAAAATCTTTATAATTACTAACGCACACGTACTATAGCAGCGATCTGAATATCCACAATACCACAATATCGCCCTGTAGTTTAATGTTCATCACTGCTATAACGAAACTACTATTGCAGTTCGTTTGGAACCCTTATTGCGTTAATCAGGCAAATAAAGGCACCTGTTAACAATTTTATAGAGCAATATTATTATGTACTAGTTATATTAAAACTTGCTACAGTACTTAACTATAACGGTTGTATAAAATGGCGTAGTAAACGTTTACATTATTTGTTTATAGGTATTTTTAGCTCTCTAAGCATTTAGAGCAATAATGTACTGTCGAACGCTTTTATACAACACTGTGGCACCGCTAAAACCTCAATAAATCGTTTATAGAGCTTTTTAGAATTATAAGTTGAAATAATAGGACTGAATTGCTGGTTGGGGGGCCATTTATCTTCGAAGACGATGCTGGAAATGCTGTTTCTGTGATACCAATCAATGTTGAGAGACTTTTTATGGACACAGTTGAGTCATATTGATGTGTCTGACGTCTAATTCCAGCAAGACGGTGCTACATGTCACACAACTCGAGAAAACATTACGTTTTTGCGATCAAAATTTCCTCAACGTGTAATTTCACGCAATCCAGATTTCAATTGGCCTCCAAGGTTATGTGATCTAACACCATTAGGATTTTTTTTTGTGGGGTTTTTTGAAAAACCGGGTGTATGCCAACAAGCCACAAACAATTAATGATCTAAAGAACAACATTCAAGTTGCAATTCGTGAAATAACACCAGCAACATGTCGGAAAGTCATTGAAAATTTCGATATTCGGATTGATGCCTGCAGACGCAGTCATGGTGGACATTTGAATGATATTCTACTCCACTTATAATTGTTATGGATCATACTTTTACTAAAAAAAAACAACTTGAAAAAATTGCAAATAGTTTTTGTTTTATTTCAAAGAAACATGTAGGCGCGTTTTTTGGATGACCCTTTATATTCAATGAACAAAACTACTAAGACTTGACGAAATCCTTTATTTGTCTTTAAAATCCTATCTGCCATGGAAAATTACAACAATTATGAGACGAAATTGAGAAGCAATCATATTTCGCAAGCGTTCCCGCCAATTCGGATAAATATGGCGGGTGAACCGCGCGCGCCTCAGTCGCCAAGGCGCATGCGCGAGAACTGTCACTTTCGTTCAAAAACTGCGAATGTGTTGCAGAGAGTGAAAAATAAAAAAGAAACAAAAATGTTTGATTCATTATTGCTTGTGGTTTTTTTGACGAGTTTCGTGAATGCTGAGAATAGTTTACGTAAGTTTTTTTTTGTTTATTATGTTTTTTGGAGTTATTATTCGGTAATAAATATAGTTATGAAATATATTAGAATATCCATTTAAGTAATATGCATTTCCTGTGCTCTTCACAGTCCGTTAAACTTTTAAAGGTTATTTATTAATTTGAGTGTAAGTATATTCTAAAATTGTATTATATTTTTGGTTTATTAGCATAATTATTTTTGGATTCAGTTTGTCTCTCTTCTATTGCACTTACCACAATATTTTTCTGCATCATCCAAAAGTTAACTGGTAGAAAATGCCTAAAGCATTAAATCAGCCTCTCTACTTTTGTGTGCATAAAGTATTTAACTTGAATTAAACACACAAAGGACATCTCTCGCTGACCCTAAGTAATATGAAACAACGGCAAGAAAGCGATTTACTTGAATAAAAAAGTACACATTTATAAACTTTAATTTAATACCAACATGATCTTGGTTGAAAAAACTTTTAATATTACGAATACCACTTTCCTTTTTGATTTGTTATAAAACAGTATTACAATCTCTTTTTTTGATTTATCCATCGTTCCGTGATGAGAACAAAAAAAAGTGATATAATCTTTAATTGGTTCCGGTGAATAGGTGGGTAAGTAGGTGGTTAGGTGGTTACCTACTTTAAATTCTTTGCGGTAATGTTAGAGGTACAAAAACATAAACAAGATGAATAGGACCATGTTTGTAAATAATTAAGTAAGTAAATATTTAAAATTGAATGTTCCTTTCTCCACATTCGTCCTTTGAAAGGGCTGCGAGGAATTTTTGAAAAGGAAACCCGTGATCTTAAAACGCACCGAGTTACTGAAGAAACCGTAGCTAGCATGTCAGACTAGCTCCACTCTAAAGTAGAAAAAGTCATTGGATGCTTTCCCCCATCAAAAAAATTAATTTAACCTAATTTACTAACTTTTCAGTTAAAATATTTTTCATGAGAATCAAAAAATAACAGAATGATCAAAACTCTTGTCCCAAAACGTCATAGATTATTATCATTATTTCTTAATCTTATATACAATTTAAAAACAAAACAATGCATATCGCAGTGCCTCCTGTGAGAATTGAACTCACGACCCCTGGTTTACAAGACCAGTGCTCTGCCACTGAGCTAAGGAGGCTATATGTTTATGAAATTAGTAATGGACCGCTTTACAAGACTTCTACTACTTCAAGTAATACTTAAGTATTCAGTAATCACTAACATTAAACATTAACTTGGTGCCTTGTGTACGTGAGTTTACGTCTTTGTAAACACATTTAAAACCAAACAACTTTTAAATCAATCAAAAACCGCAAGATGGCTACAAGCTATTATTTTACCTAATCCAACATCACCTTAAACAATAACAGACGTACTCAAAACACCCATCCTAGCTACCATCTAGCTGATTAAACGCCACCCATTTCGCTAGCCTATTTTTGTCTGCCGATCTTCGCTAGCCCATTTTCGCTAGCCTATTTTTGCACGCCCAAAATCGCCAGCCCATTTTTGTTAACCCATTCGCAAGACCGTTTTCCCTAGCCCATATTTTCGATAGCACATTTTTGTTATAATCTATTTTAATTATCTTGATAAAATGTCATTGAACTATCATTTACATTGAAAAATAAATAATATTTTTTTTTTGACTTCGAAAAATTTAATAACAATATCCATGAACAGTTGTATTACGAAAAGGAAATGGTAAAGGTCTACAAATGTTGAAGGCAAAACAAATTACTTAATATGAGTTTTTTTTTTAACAAAGTAACCGTTAATATTTTGAGGCCAAATTAATTATTTTAGTTTTGTTTTTGTTAAGTTAATATTTTGTTTAAGTACGAATTAAAACCAACAACATCATATAATATTATAAAAGCGATACGTTTGTATGTGCGTTTTTATGTTTGTTACTTCTCACTCTCGAACAGCTGAACAGATTTTAATGAAACTTAACACATTTAGTAAACCATGCTCTGGAATAGCGCATATAGGATACTTTTTATCTTTGAAGTATGTTCTCTTACGTTATTTTGTTCTATTATCACGCGGACGAAGCCACTAGCAATGAGTAAACCAATAAATATAAGTCTCCAAATAAAACTTTAATAAAATACCAAATTTTTATTATGACATTTTTAAAAAGACAAAACCAGACACTACATAAATCCAAAAATGCACAAACTTCATAAAAAATAAAGCAGTTAGAGAGATGCCTCCTGTGAGGATTGAACTCACGACCCCTGGTTTACGAGACCAGTGCTCTACCACTGAGCTAAAGAGGCGTTGGGGACGCTCGTCTAGTTTCACACCCCTATCTGTACGAGTCATATTAACTATTTACGTTCCTGATATTTAGGCACAATTGTGTCTAAACTAAAAGATAACTTTAATGCGTTAATTTTTTAAGCATTTATGTGTCTTTCTATACATATTTCTTAGATTTATTTAAAATATTTCATTAAAAAAAAACATCTGTAGTACAATCTAATATTATAAAAAGGAAAGATTGGTATGTTTTTATTTTTGTTTGTAATGAATAAACTGGTTTAAAACAATTCTTTCATGAACACAATGTAACTTTATCTCTTTGTAACGTAAGGAACTTAAGCTAGTTTATACCAAAGTATAAAAATCATAGTCTGCTGGTGTCCGGAGTAGGGTCCAAGTTACCGATGGTTTGAGGGGTAGGAACCTCCTCATAATGCGAGCCGTATCGAGGAGTACTGCCTTCTATATCAGGCTCTAATCAATTATAATTGCTTTATTTATTAAGTTCCTCCTAACAAAAGATGTGTATACAAGAATACGAAACTGTATAATTAAATTGAGTTTTAAGTTTAACGGGCTTGCCCGAAAAAGTTACCGCGATCCTGGAACGTAAAAGGCAACTGAAAAAACACGGGTGGATTTTAATTAAGAGCAGTGGTGGACCAGTAGTAACGGCCCCGACTTACAAGTTGGTCGCGGGTTCAAACCCAGCCAGGCGCATTACTTTGTGTAATTTATTTCATCACCACTGCTCTCAAAACGGTGAAGGAAAACATCATGAGGAAGCCGGCTTGTCCTAGAACCAAACATTCGAAGACATGTGACATTCACCAATCCGCACTGGGCCCGCATGGTGGATTATAGCCCTTTCTCTCTCCAAGAGAGGAGGCCTGAGTCCCAACAGTGGGAACATTACAAGGCCGATAATGCTAAAAAGTCTGACCATTTCCTTTTGTTTCTCAACAAGGGAAAAGTTATTTGATGGTTTCACAGCTAAAACAAAGGTACTGCGCTACTAGTAACTTCCCAACTTTTCAAAAACTGTTCGTCCCAACAAGTTCAAATAGTTTTCCTAGAAAGTCTTCTATTTTCTAAACTTATGGTTCAAAAGTTAGGGGACACACACACATTGTTTTTTACTTTTGGAGCGATTATTTCCAAAATTATTGATATTAACAAAAAACGATTTTTGTAAACCCCCATTCATTTTTGAATACTTATCCAACAATATAATTATCACACGTTAGAGTTGAAATAATAAAAAAAAACACTTTCCACTTTACATGTAAGGGGGCTACCCTAATAAAACATTTTTTTCCAGTTTTTATTTTATTACTTTGTCGGCGTGATTGTTATACATATTGGTACCAAATTTCAGCTTTCTAGTGCTAACAGTCGCAGAGATTAAGCGAGGACGGACGTACGGACGGACAGACACGGCGAAACTATAAGGGTTCCGTTTTTGCCATTTGTTTACGGAACCCTAAAAAGGCAAAGTCCTAACTCTTCAACCTCCAACCCCTTAGATATAGAGCGATGAAATATTGTACAGAAATTCTACTTACATCCAAAATAAATATTCTCAATTCTAGTAGTAGTAGAGGTCTAAAGTTATAAACACTAGTCAGGGTGTAGTTAATTACTTATTTATAATGTATAGAATTTACGGAAGGCGTTAACTGTTGGACATAAGCCAAAGTCGTGACCTGAATTTTGCCTTGTAATTAATTCTCTTATTATTCCTTAACTAAGTTCTAATTAACTTGAATCCAATTAACATTGTAATGTTTAGTCATTAGGATTTTGGTTGTGGAATAGAGTGATGGTCCTATGGGAACCGACTTACGAGACCCAGGTGGGCACTTTAATTCATCATCATCTCAGCTGAAAGACGTCCACTGCTGGACATAGGCCTCCCCCAAGCGTCGCCACAGCGACCGGTCCTGTGCGTCTCGCATCCATCGGATTCCTGCGATACAGGTTATAGGTCCACCTTGTGGTAGGCCTTCCAATGCTGCGTCTTCCGGTACGAGGCCGCCACTCCAGAACCTTCCGTCCCCATCGACTATCTGTTTTACGAGCAAACTAGCCTGCCCACTGCCACTTAAGTGTGGCGATTCTTCGGGCTATGTCGGTAACCTTAGTTTTCTTGAGGATATCTTCATTTCTGATGTGATCGCGCAAGTAAACTCCGAGCATAGCCCTTTGCATTGCTCTTTCGGTGACTTTAAGCCTTCTGATGACGCCCATTGTGAGCGACCACATTTCCGAACCATATGTTATACTTTTGCACTATAATTGGTGCAATTTATTTCATCACTACAACTATTAAAATGATGAAAAACATCCAGAGACATGCCTCACGATGTCTTCCTTCACTGTTTTGAACCAAAAACATAAAAATGACAGTCACCATGACACACATTGGTCGTGGTGGAATACGCCATATTCTCTGCCTCGAAGCCCGAGCCCTAGCAGTGGAATCATCATAAGGCATAATCATCTGCCTAGCCTTTTCCCAACTATATTGGGGTCGGCTTCCAGTCAAGCCAGATTTAGCTGAATACCAGTGTTTTACGAGGAGCGGCTGCCTACCAGACTTCCACGACCCATTAACTGGGGTAACACGGCACTTCATGGCAAGACTGGAGTCAGATTTTACTGGCTTCTGACTATCCGTAACGACTGCCAAAGATCTACAAATGACAGCCGGGACCTACGGCTTAACGTGCTTTCCGAGGCACGGAGGAAACTCGTTATGTTAAGATGGTCACCCATCCACAGACCAACCTAGGCAAGCGTTGCTTAACCTTGAAGATCGACCTGTGCGCCTGTTATTATCTAGCCACGAGCTCCTCTCATCATAAGGCATAATAATAATATGCTTATTAAACTCAAGTTCAACAAAAATTTAATTAAATTTTAATCAAAATTCAGCGTATTTACTCAATTAGGTCCTTCAAACTGTTGACTCATCTTATTATTTACTTGCAGTCTTTATTATTTTAACCTTTTAATCGTGGAAATTTTCGCATATTTGTAATTAAAGGTGGCTCCAATGAAGCATGATTCACAATGGAGTTAGCAATTCCAATTGTGAAGATTTAGAACTGAATTGAAGTTTATTTTAAGTCCGTTTTGGTAAACAAAATAGGAGAGTGCTGAAAATACAAGGTATTACATTCTTGTGCCCAGTGTTGGCCTTCATCTTTATAACTTCGTTGTTGATGATGATATCTTAAAAATTCTTTAAATTTTTTTTTATAAAAGCTAATCAGTATTTGACTGGTCTGTTGGTCTAGTTGTTTGGTGGCCATGACTGCTATGCCGAAGGTTGTGAGTTCCATTCCCATCCAAGACGAATATTAATTGTGTGATGAACACGATCATTTGCTCTCTGTCTGGGTTTAATATAGCTATGTTTATTTTTTTTTAATATATAAGTACTTTAATGAGTCGACTAGTACTTATAGTACAAGCTTAGCTTATTTTAAAACTAGATGGCGTTCTGTTAAAGTTATACAACATAATTATTATTATTTAATTTAACAATTGCGTGCAAATTCTCCAAACTAATTACAATCAAACAGCTGCAAACAAACGCTATAATAGTCCAGTAGCATAACACATATAACTGCATTATCAAATACTACCACTTACGTAGCCGTTCATGTAACCGCGACCACACTTCCGTGTTCGAGGCTGCCTGCGGCTGCTCGGTAGACCACGGGATGTGCTTTCACCAGATAAATAGGAGCCCTCTATTAGGTGCATAAGTAACTAGGTGTTACGTTGGTTGGTACCTTTTTGCTATTTCCCTCTTCGACTAACTTAACTGCCGGGCTTTTGTCGCCATGAGAAAAGTATGGCGTGTAAAAATATTACTGCAACGGCATCAGCAAAAATATTTTTGATAGACTTGCGCTTGACCATTTAAGGCAGATTTTATGAATTGGGTATTTTGAGTACAGAAAGTCCCCATTTTGACAGGTTTTTATCAAGCTAAAGTAAAGTTTGACGAATACTTATCTTCAATTGCTTAAATCAGAAATCGAGGATATCTGACCTGATGGAAAGCGACGGTGTCGTCGACGATGGAGCTTGCCTGAAGCCTTGCCTGGAGCTTGCTTGAAGTAACCTATTCACTCTTGGCTGAACAATCCTTAGATTGTAGCTATCAGGAACCAGATACCTACTCCGTTAGGAAATTCCATTCCTTAGCTGTATGCACTATGAATATGTTCCCAAATTTTAAACAAATAAATGCTCGGAAACTTCTTTGCGTGGTTTGTTAAAAATATCTTCGCTATTTATGTATAACGCGTCGCCCTCAGGATATTTTTTCCTTTTGGGGGCACGCAATTTTAAGTGCACATGAGGTTCATTCTATCTAATGATTTTTCAACCTTAAACGCCCTCCAGCATCGACCACATCATCGCTTACCTCAATTTAGATGGTGGTCAAACGAGAGCCCAAAAGGCAATTAAACTTCTTAGACCTTGCTATAGGACCATTGAAGGATCCCATTGTCTTTCCTGCCATAACCAACTTCCTTAATACCTCCAGACCACAGGTGTGGTCCAAACTTCCATAGTCACATAAAACCAATAACCACGGGGTCAACTCAACGGACGCCCAAGGTCATGCCGATACTCCCGCGCATACCAATGAGGTTGGAGCCGATACAATGCAACTATTTACATGCAGTGGTCACCGCGTGCATGCCTTGACCTGCACTAATAATGTGTGGAAGGATTTTTGGGCATAGACTTTGTTTTAGCGAGAAAACTGGCGAAGTTTAGAGTTAAGAGGAAAAATTACACTAATATTGTGAAGGCGAAAATTTGTGTGGGCGAATGTTCGTTACTCTTTTACGCGTAAACGGCTAATTTTGCAGACGGCTTGACCATGTCCTACAATAGCACTTATAATAATTATCTTATGTCCTAGGAGTTCGAAAGCGAACTCCTAGGTGATGATTTTTTACTTTTACGCAGCCAAAGCCGCTGGTAGTTTAAATTTAAATAGTGCTAGTAAACAAATAAAACCATAGAAAACAAAATATCGTCTGCCCTTGTCTTTTAGTTGCCCTTTGTGCTCTAAGACCAGAGCTTTCCATTTCGGAAATTTCTCTAGGGCTACGAGAACATTTGTGAATTTGGCCCTAAAACGCAAACGAAAGGCGGGTCAGTAAATGTTTGACACACCCTCTTATTCTATCCTAGATGGTGAGAAGTTATTTGAGGATTTCCCGTCTCAACTTTCGTGTACCCATATAGTAAAGGGAGATAAATGAGATATTTATTTCGTCCACTCCTAAGGAAAAAACATTAAAAATAAAAACACAGAGATAGTTTTAATTAGTTAAGTGTTTTTATTTTTAATGTAAAGGGAGATATATTGGTGATATAAGATATTTAGTGATATTTTTAAACACAACTCCATACGGTTCCCTATGCATAATGTGTTACTAGTAGGAGGATATTTATCCTCCTCACACTTGTAACAACCCGCTAGCGCTGTCTCATGAATGTGGTTGCATGAAACTTTGTGGTTATACTGTTTTAAAAAAATATCTCCACATTACTTATATCACCAATATATCTCCCTTTATCCTACTACCTTCTTCCAGTTCTAGTGAAATCTATCCAGTTTTGTCCTTTCCAGCATCGGACCACTAGGCGTACGGCGATGCGCCATCGGTATATAGTGAACATCCCACCCATACGCACAAAGCGTTTTGGGAACACATTTATTATGAGTACAGGCTAAGGACTGGAATTCCCTGCCGGAGTCTGTGTTTCCCGATAGCTACAACTTAGGAGTCTTCAAGTCAAGAGTGAATAGGTTACTTCTAGGCAATCGTGCTCCATCGTCGGCCACATCATCGCTTACCATCAGGTGAGATAGTGGTCAAACGTGAGCCTATGAATAATAAAAAAAAAAGTTGCCTAAATAGATAAAAATTGAACTAATTTGTAAGCCATACAAATAGCAGTAAGGCTACAGTTTAAATTTTCTAGACTATAAGCAACCGAATGCATCCTCTCGATTTGCATGCGGCTAATAGTTAGTGAGTGTATGTGTATATCGTGTCAAGGATGCTGTTCTCATGCCGTCTGGTCATTATCTCAAGCGTTTGTCGTCAGCCCTGCTTGACGACTCAGGCTTACATCCTAGCCTCGACCGATAATGTAAACGACTAGTCATTTACCAAAAAGTTTAAGTAGCCACATACTTTGACTCCAGGGGGGGGGGGTTGCATGAGTTGTGGAGGTCTGGTAGGCAGCCGCTCCTCGTAAAATACTGGTATTCAGCTAAATCCGGCGTGACTGGAAGCCGACCCCAATATAGTTGGGAAAAGGCTAGGTAGATGATGATACTTTGACTGCAGTAATAGGGTCGATGCACACGGGCGACTGGCCATAACTACAAAACTCCACCATCGGCATACTTATTTCCTGTAGTTTTCGCAAACTGTTAAAACCGGTGGCGCACTTTATCTTACTGCTGAGGAAGGCTGGCGCTGAAAATCAGCGCTGTGGCTCTGTCTTGCCTCTGTCAAGCCCCGGCATTTTGCTGAGCGCTGACCTTTTGTGCGCAGATGTGACGCATATCTTCCCAATATGTAACTGTGTTGTTATTTTTATGGCATGCGCCATATTTGACGCAAATAAATTATTTTTCTTTGTTTCTTTCTTTTCCACACGCCATACACAGTCCATTATGATACTTCGCAAAAATCAGTCACATTTGGAAAGGGAGAGGTAGGCCTTTGTCCAGCTGAGGGATATAACAGGTTAATTTAAGAATCAGAATCAGATTGTCTTTATTGTGGGCATAGGTTATAAGAAATGGATAGAATTTCCTACTTCTGATAATGATGAGATTGTTAGGTAAGAAATTGAAATTGAGTTCATTGACTGCAATGAGGTAATCGAAATAGGCATATTGTAATATAGCATAATTAACCTTATGATGTTCCTACTGCTAGCTCGGTTTCTGCGGGTCAGATTACGGGAGCAAAACCACAAGAAAAACCTTGTCATGCTTTGAGTTATGTCTAGACAGACTACTTCATAAATCGGATGGGAGGACATGGATCTCGTGTAGATCTACTTAACACACACAACCTGTTTATTTAGTTAATTTCGACAAAAATATGTAAACAGAATTGTTTTAACTCATAACATGATTTAAAAAATCCCGATGGAGTTTCTTGCACGTTCTTCACCATAGGAAGAGCTTTGGAACGTGCAATTTAGCTTCACTTTTCTCTGACTGACCTTTTTAATATATTTTGATTTTTTTTCTACGAGACAAGAATTTGAATAATCGGACTTGTGGTTGTCAATTATAAGCACACTGATTAAAATTCTAAAGATGAGAATAATTTATTAGGACAGATTAAAAACAAAACTGAAATTAAATCTGATAAAAAACTGAGTTCAATTGCTAACAAATATATATGATGACTTAACAAAATTAAATAGTTGAATCCACTAACCTTTAATCAAAACTATTTCTTTCAAACCTAAGAACCTGTACAAAAGCAACATGCAATAATATCTATATATATTTGTCTGTTTGTCAACCATTGCTCAAAGCTCATGAGTGGCTCTGAAGGTCGCTGGCGCCTCTTTCTCAACCACTTTTACCAACAGCTGCGAAATCACTCGCAATGACCCCCGGTATGGCTGCGTTTCATGATGGGTTTCTAAACTTATGGACAGGTTTGGTAATGCCTTTTGAGCTTCTTGAACTGGTGGCTGTCGGATCTTCCTGTTCGATAGTGTAATGTATACTAAAAATACCTTTCTTAGTTGTAAATGTTAATCGTTTTACTGAAGCTTCAAAGACTACACTACCTGATGACGAAAAATTGAAGATAAAACAAACAGTTTTTTCGATAATGTAAGGGTATGCTTAATATATCTTCCTTAATTGTAAATATGTGATAACGAAAACTTGAAGATACAATTAACAGTTTTGCCATTTATCAGTCGTTAAATTAAACAAATTAATATCGAAGATATAAAGATGAACAGGAAACAATTAAAATGCGATACAATATGCGTCTGCATCCATAAAAATTATAAACACGCATTCAATGTATATGCAGATGGCAAAACAATATCAGCAACACAAAAAATGGTATAAAATTGGACATAACAATTTACAAACAATACTAGAAATACATTTATTAGATTAATGCGGATCCGTTCTCGAACAAGAGTTGTTTGTGATCTATGATAATTATGTGTGCAAACTGCGGTAAAATCATTCAGGCACTGCGTAAGAGAGTTTTAAAATATATGCAATTTGCAATAGCAGAAATCACATTATCATATTTATTAATGAACAGAGAATATTAGCAATGCTGTAGAAATTTCCGGATCCAAAGAACTAAATTGTCCGCATCAACATTTATTTTTTCAACTAAATCAGATGGTTTGAATATATATTGTTTTTTTTTTTGTACTTTTAATGGTATATTTCCCAGCAAAACATTGAGTTTATTTTGGAGTAAACTAACGAATAAATTGACGTTTAAAACTGTTTTTAAACACCTATTTGCAAAAATAAATATCATTTATGGTCATTTATCCATCGTCTAACTCTTGACAAAATCAATTACAGATTAGAGACCTGCAACCGATGAGACAGACAAATCGATTTTAATTGCTATTTTTTTTTCCAAAAATATTGCTTAACCTTTTTGAATGTCAAAACAAACCAGGAAAAACGTGTCAATCATAAAATCTGAAATAATAAATGCCTAACCTATTATTTGAATATCATTTCCGTACTGAATCGATTAACGTTTGAATCCCCAACCGGTCCTATGAGACCGCGCTGTTATTGTTTTACTATTGTGTCTCGTTTCGCGGGTATCTGAGTAATTAATGTAAAAGGTGACCTAGCGTAGAACCCTGGCGAACACGTTTATATCAAATCCCAATGCAACACTTAGTTCATTACAAGCCCTTTTCCGCAGTATCGCTCCCATGTGCTATATCACCGGAACCATCTTATTATCCAAGTTAGTATGGCAGTTTCATCTGGTGGGAATTCATCAAATAACTCCTATGTGTGGAAGAGAGAGACTTTTACTGACTAAAACCTATCCATGGTCCTAAAATTGCCCTTTGCGTTCCACGGTTGCAGAGTCTTTCGAACAATTCTGCAGCCAATAGCGCCCCAGTAGTCATTTAAGTATTTTCTTCTGGGAGTAAAACCTTGTCGCTCATCGTCCTCTCCTCTCCTTTATTTCTCTCCACATTTCTCAAGGCATTACAGTTGGATCCTTTAGATACTTTCTGTTTGTGTTGTACACCTTTAGAATTCTTTATTACACACATTAAATTGTAGCCCTTCGTTGGAGGTCTTCACGAGACAATTAAGGAACAAACATGACGTATTCAACTTTGATCCATAAATATGTATTTTTTATTAGAAAGAAATTTATTTCATCATCAAAATTTCAAAGAGGTTGATCAAAGTCACAATTTTAAACAGTTGAAATTTTGAAAGATAATACATACAGATTATGAAAAAATAAAAACGAAAAAGCCGACGAAAAGTTCCACCACTGAGGTGTCTAGAATCATTTGGATCCAAGGCATTCGTTAGTACATCGATGTCTGACACACGCTACATTATGCAAATCTCTTTATCAATATAGATTACAATCATACCAGTTTGAGTCATAAATTACTAACCTCACTGGAACCAGTTTGTGGGTTTCGGCGACAGCAACATGCAAGTCTTTCTACACATCTCGGCAAGTAACCTTGGCCTTTCCTTCAGCGCCGACGGTTCCACAACGTTACCGATACTTCTATAATATGCAGTTACGATAGTGTTACGTTATGGGTAACGTTATTTTTAACTGTTTTGTAGGTTTGGTAACTGTTACTTTATTTGGTTCGATTCTAAGTTTATGGTTTTTTTTTTCAATTTTTTTAATGTAATGCTTTTTTTGGTTTCTTTTTGCCGCGACTTTGCTTCCGTTTAGAGATGTCTCTTATTTCCCAAATAAAAATAAGCTTTTTCATCGATTTTTCTACTAGTGAATGAATTGTCTTAATGACGACAACAGTTGTATTTGTAGATATTCATCATCTAGCTAGCCTTTTCCCAACTACATTGGGGTCGGCTTCCAGTCAAGCCGGATTTAGCTGAATACCAGTATTTTACGAGGAGCGGCTGCCTACCAGACCTCCACAACCCATTAACTGGGGTAACACGGTACTTCATGGCAAGACTGGAGTCAGATTTACTGGCTTCTGACTATATCCATAACGTTTGACATTCTCCATTTTGTGTGATTTATAATGTTTTTATTATAATCGAACTCTCGAAATTTTTGTATTATGTATTTGGTAGGTCTGAGAGTCCACCACACCGACACAGGGTCCACAGAGTTGTTCGAAACAGTTACCGTGGGTCATTAATAAATACAAAGGCAATTAAAATGACCGTGAAAGTCTGACACTATACATATTTAATAATTTCGACTACAGGGTGCGAGCACCACAGAATCTGGCAACATACCGAAAGATTGTCTGTCTAATAACGGACCTCTTTTGACTGAAATGATGACTCAAAATATATAATTTTGCTTGAAATTAATTAAATTCATACGAATACAGTTTTGGTGCCTATTATTGTTTGTTATCAAACACATTAATTTTGTGCGAAAAATGAAAATGTCAATATAATATTGAATCCTTTAGCCATTCCGTGTACGACCAAGTTTGGTCATAGCGTTCGCGACCTAGCGACCAGCCTTGGTATTTCCACAGGTTATTGAGCTTACTTCATTAATAACAACGTTAAGACGGGCTCTATTGAAAATGAGAGTTCACCAATGTTAAAGACTTACTATACTCCGTCGGTTTAGGTAGTTAACTAAATGTAAACAATCTTGGCATGTCTTTTTATCTAAAAGTTGTCTATAAATTGTATGTAAAAATCTTTGCAAATAGGTATTTACCTAAATCGATGTTAGCTAATAAACTAAATTTAAATAGTCTTTGTATATATTATATACGACCTCTTTAATATAAAAAGACTTACCAAGATTGTTTACCTTTAGTTAACTACCTAAACCAACGGAGTATAGAACCTACGATTGCGTTCAGAGCTTTGAGTGATTTTAACTGATAGTTTATTTATATCTCGCGACTTCGTTCACGTCAAACATATTTTTTCATTATATTTACTGAAAAACCCGTTCGAGTCTCTACTGCTTTTAGGCACACAATTTACTGTTTTCCACATTAGTGTGGAAAAGTGAGCGAACACGCCCCTGCCACAAAATTTCTTAGATTACCGGCTTGTTGTAGTGGAAAATGTTTGTAAAGGTAGAAGAAATTACCAAATCTTAAAATCAACTTTACCTTTTCCTTTTTATTATAACTTCCGCCAATCAAAACTTACTTACTGGTACAATAATATATATCAAAACAAAAATTACGTTACCGGTAGTGTAACAATTAATTATAAGCTAATACCAATTACAAGTTTACACTATCTGCTCTACTATTTGTGGTTATAAATAATAACAATATTACTAAAAACGATAGGTAAATCAAATCAATGATTAATTATAAAAACAAGTTACATAACAAACCGGTAAGAAAATAAAAAAAGATAAAAGAAAGAAAGATAATGATTTATTTGGCACACATACATACATAATTATATACATGCAGTGTAGAAAAAAAAGACATGTAGTTAGAATCTTAAGCTTAAAAATAAACATATATTATTATAAATGTAACAATTAATTAACACTGCGTATTGCACGGTTGCGCCAAATAGGTCCAGTTCAGCAAAAATGCCAGATAAAGTCAAAGTCAAAATATTTTATTTCACATAGGCCTACATGGGCACTTATAAAACGTCGAATATATAATAATAACTATTTGATAGTTGCCTGATACTGGTTTTCAACTGAACCTTAGAGTGAACGGATGACAAACGGATTATTAAAGGAAATCCCGAAATTTATCCTCTAAGGCAGATGAAACGGGGGTTAAAATGTACCCACTTACAAAAGCTAGAATAACTTAAAATATCAATCTAGTATTAACTTATTAGAAGAACAAGGTATTACATAAAATAACTAAGTGACAAAACTTGCCAGCCCTCGCTTAGATAACAGTCTGAAGGTAAAGTTACCAGATGTATTTAAATTCCTAACACGGTCGGTACAGTAAGGAAAAGCCACACTTCAGTAAGTTGGTTAAGTAACTTGGAAACAAATAAGATATTATGCAATTTAAATAACATAAACTCACGCTTGTATCCTCCGAAGCGTTAGACGGAAGTACAATATTATGTACATACAAATAAACACATTTCATAGACCATTTCCAAGAACCGGTTACAGAAATTTCAAATGAAATTCCCAATAACACTGTTTAACTTGGAAATCAAAACCAGGACTTCATGTTTGCCTAAAAAAGTCACCTTGGTCCAGGAACGCAAACGGTAACTTAAGAACACGGGTAGGCTTTTAGTCTAAAGAGGTCTCAGAAGTCTGACACTCCCGCTTACTCTACCCAGAGTGGATGAAGTTAAAAAAGACCTCAGTTGTCATACACAATGTGACTACAAAGCCAAGGACAACAATTTAAATTTAAGTGCACAAAAGTTTACACTTGAACCAAAATAAGTAAATTGCTGTCATCTAAGATCTTCGTCTGCATTCAACACACTATCTACCAACCAAAGACGTCAACTACTGAACCATATTATGCTCCCCAAAACGTTGTCACAACAATCAAGAGTTCTACACTCCGTTTACCATTCTTAGATAGTGGTATACAGTCTGCTTGAAATATTGTACAATTTGTACATAAAGTAAGGTTCTTTAATTCGTCTAGGTTCTTATTATGCGCGATATGTCTTTCTTCACTATCTATCCTTCAAAGACGTCTATTACTAGTACACAGGCTTCGTTTTATATCGTTGTCTCAACAGTTACGAATCCTATGCTCCGTTTACCTTTCGACATTCCTAGTATACAGTTTGCTTGAGACATTATAGTTAATGATATACATGCATATGTATTTCTTAGTGCACAAACATCTAGATTAACTCAATGTAATTGACAGCTCAATTATTTCACGCTTGTAGTTGCAGGTTGCTGTCGGTTGCAGTTGCTACGACGGTTGCACAACTAACTATCGGAGGCTGCATTTCATATGTCAGATGACACGAATTGCCTACACTGTATAGGAATATTGCAGAAGTTCAAACATGTCAATTTAGGCTCAACTTTGTGACATATCAAAATCAATCAAATCATAGGACGTAGTCGTGTTTCTATGTTTCCTAATTTTTGGTTTTAGAATTTCTTTGCGGTATTCCTGTCTGATTATAATATTCGTGTCTTCGAGGCTAGAGTAAATTGGTTCTTAACAAACTGGTGCCTCTCGACATCAACGATTGCAACATTGCTTACCGTCAGGTGGGATCACGTTAAGCACTAGTTTATATAATTAAAAAACCCACAACTCAAATTTCCTGTACGGTTCAAACTCATTGCAGCTTACAACTGGTATTCAAGGAGCCATGACGCATATTGCACCCATTGAACCTCGGTGACTAGTGAGTAATACAAGACGGTGACAGCTGAGTTACTCACTGTAACTCTAAAATCATACATGGTCATAGCAATAATATCAAAGATTAATTATTATTGTGAGATAGAGAAGCCAAAAATTGATTGTTATTCGAAGCTAGAAACACACAGCATACTGTCGGCGTTGTTAAAAAGGACAAAACCATAATTTTTTTAATGAATTTTCCTTAAATATATATGTGCTAATCAGAAAAAGACACTGATTCCGAATATTTATTAAAAAAGAATTCATAAAACAATTTTGGTCGTGCCCTTTTTAATTACAACGGCAGTATAGTTTCTTTCTAGAGACAATAGCATCCTGCTACGGCTGCTACTATTCTATACCAGCTTTTGGAACAATCTATATTTTACAATAGAACATGCTCAATGCTGATGACTTCTCCCAAAAAGGCCACTAATGTGATGGAAATGGAACACAATGCTCCCTTTGAATAAAAGTACAATAAAAATAAACAAAGCATAATTATGGAAGCATGTATACATATACATATATGCATCTACTTGCTTACAACGGTCTAACCTTTGATGGCGAAACCTATAATGGGTAACATAAACTTTGGTCATGATTATCTTTGTGAATATCATGGCACAATTACACGAAATATACCTACCAACCAGAATAAAGCACAAACAATCTGAGTTAGCTTCAATCAAGTCATATTTCAAACTAAATAAATAGAAGCACTAAAAGTCTTCATTATTGAATAGAATTGTAAATATCTTTAATGATGAGAAATAAGATAGAAAGAAATTCCATGAGTCACACCGTAGGTTTAAAATGGTTGGTTTAGAATGTACGGTTTACTATGGTGTACCATAGGGCAGTGTTCAATTTATTTTTCTTCTACTTTATATGAATGACCTGCTCAAACCTACAGTAAATGCAGTAACAATAGCTTATAAAAAACCTGACCTATATGAAGATGATACCAGTGACGCATTAAGAGACGACCGCTTGACATTCTTCGGTACACGCTTCATACGAGGGGTCAATGTCGCCTATCACCCTCTCGAGGACACGGTGGTGCTCCGCCTAAGCTGGTACACCTTCATACGGCGGAGCTCCAGCGTATCCTTCGGGCAGTGCTCACTAAGCTAATGGTTATGATCATGACGTTTTCTTCTTGTAGGTTACATTGGATGAGGAATAAATTGATTCGAACATAGTTTGTAATAACACCTTGACATAAGTCCACCACCACATTCAAGATTCCGAAATGCATCCACTTTTCAACTTCCCTCAACTTCGACCAACAGAATCCCACCTTGACCTCTCACAGTTTACCTGCAACTCCTCAAAAGACTGGACAAACTAGTATTTCTGCACATTGCCGGAGTATTGTCACATCTGCACGCCATCTATTCGTTACAAGGTCGGCACAGCCGTCGGCAGTTGCCAAACAATGTGTAGCCGGCAGAATTATTCCATAATCGTTGGGTAAGAGTTATAAATACAAATATTTCCATACTATATATGGATGGAGGAAATTATGAGCAACTTTCTGTCAAGGACGTGGCAGTGATGAAAGGTTTGTGGAGCAGAGAAACAAATATTTCTTGAGAAAGAATTCGTTCGAGAGCATTACTGCGGACGACTTGAGTTGTCAGCAAAACCGTAGGGGCTCAACAGGGTCGAAGCCTACTTGGTTCATAGGTTCGCTTCTGAAAGGAACATCCGGGACTCTGGAACGAAAGACAAAAAAGGAACATTCGCAAGAGATGTCAGCAGAAAAACCCGGGACCCTGTAACGAAGGCAAAGGAAGAACGGGGTGGGGTTTAGTCAATAAAACAGTCTGATACGCCCTCCCGTTCTGCCCAGGAGCGGGAGAAGTTAATCTGATGAGTCTAATTTTAAAAAAACGAATGTGTTTTGATTTTCCACTTTCAAGAAAAAAAACGTAACCTGGTAGAACGACAGAATCCTTTATGTTAACTATATATAACATTTACTTGATGTACAGTCACGAGCAATAAGATAATTATGCACATTGTCACATTTTCAAGAAACATAAGTATAATCAGCCTTTTATGTTCTCACAGCTGGGACTCAGGCCTCCTCTCTAGGAGAGGGAATGGGCCGTAATTCATCACGCGGACCCAGTGCGGTTTGGTGGATACTAGTATCACATATTCTCGAACTTTTAGTTCTAGGACGTGTCAATTTCCTCACAATGTTTTCCTTTACCCTTTTAGGAACAGAGGTGATGAAATAAATTACATAAAGTAATGCGCCTGGCTGAGATTGATCCCACGACCAACAACTCGGAAAGTCGGGGCAATTACCACTGGGCCACCAGTCTCGCTCATTTTCAATATACCTTAACTTCTCATATTTAAGCAAAAAAAGTACGTCAAATGGTTCTTCATTACAAAACGACTAAATAAGTAAGGAAGAACCAATGTCGTACCTATACATATTTCTTGAATGGCAGAAGTAAAAATAGATAGAAGATGTCACCATGTACAAAAACTTTTATCCGGCAAGCCGAATAAGTACAGATATAGCTGTGATTACAAACACAAAGTAAAAAAGAACAAAAGTACAGAATGCGCCGAGCTTGCCCGCACCAAAACTGGTGACCACATCAGTATTTGCTGAGTCGCCTAGTCGCCAGTTTAAAGATTCTAGTTTCGGTCCAGCCGAATATTCGGCCCCTTTTTAACCGAAACTGAAACCGATATGTTTTAGCCGAATCTGGTCGAATCCGAACCTTTTTAACAAATGTTTCTTTCTTTACTTACAGCTGAAGATTTCACAAGATGCAGACAAAAGGATGCAAAACTAAATGAATGTCTCAAAATGGCTGTCCCAGACGCACTCAGAAGGATGAAGAAAGGTAAGAAATATTACGGACACAAAAGGAAACGATTTACCTTTGTAATTCGTTAATTTTATATTGTAACTAGCTTTTACACGCGGCTTCGCTCCCGTCAAATGACTACCCTACCTATCCTACGGTACCCTACACTACCCTACACTACCCTACCTATCCTACGGTACCCTACACTACCCTACACTACCCTACACTACCCTATCTACCCTACTTTACCTAACTTTTTTTTTATAATTTTTCTCTCCGTAAGAACCATCATTGAACTTCAAGGAACATTTTAAAAAAAGAATCAGCCAAATCGGTCAAGCCGTTTTCATGTGATGTCGTGACAACGAAAAACGGGTTTCATTTTTATATATATAGATGTTTTATATTAAATGTGATTGCTAAGTTCAATAAAAACAATTTCAATTATTACTTGACAAGCAGAGAATTCTCAGCTGTACAAACCAGCTAAGGAGTAAAATTCCCTGCTGGAATCTAGTGGCTAGAACTGGTAGCTACAGCCTCTGGTCCTTAAGTCGAGAGTGAATAGGTTTTTTCTTGACAAGCTTGCTCCACCGTCGACCACATCATCACTTACCATCAAGTGAATTAATGGTTAAGTGCGAGCCTATCAATAATAAAAAACATTTTATGCAAGTTAAGTAGATAATATACCTAATTAGTAGTATTGAATAATTTAGTTTAATCATTGATTGTTGCACAAAACAATGGTCGAGCTCACTGTTACGTATTGATGACTTAAGAGGGCTGTCGCAATTTTTGATGAATTTCAGCGTTTTATCCGATTTTTGACGTGTGACGATGCTTTAGATATAGCCATAAAAAAAAAACAAAAATATGGATAAGAAAGTTTGATAACTTATCTTGGGAGTGCTTTAAATAAATATTTGAATTTGTTTACCTACATCAGTAAAATCCTTGTCTCCGCAAAGGATGTTTTGTAAAATGTTGCTTTAGGGTATCTTTTGACGCCTTGGTACACCGAAGATATTAAAGTTTAATCATTTATAAAAATGTCTATAATACAACTGTATCTTTTACATTGGAGTGCTGAAACCACTTTATTACTTTTCATACAGTAATACACCAAAAATAATTCTGTAAAACCAAGATCTACTGACAGTTTTCCGTACGAAACTACAATTTTTATCTACGAAATTATAATCCAAACTCAAATAAAAAAAATTAACCAACTAAGGTGGTATTTCTATAAATCTTGAAAAAAATAAATTGGGCTATTTAAAAGTTAAATAATATTTTTAAATAATTTTTGTATGCAATGCAAAAATCGAGCGCGACTGCTGCCGCCCGTCGTTTAATTTACCTATCGTCTGTTTTTTATATCCTGAGACTATATTGACACAGGAAATGTCAAAATTACTATAAGATGATGCCAGTTCTTTTGTGTTGTAATGGCATTTCTGTCAAAACGCTCAAATTTAAGAAAAAATGTAACAGCGCCCTTAACAGTAAAACAAGCGAGTTGTAAACAGTGCACGTGCTTTTCGCATTCTTTTAAATTGCCTTCCGTAACACATGCTTTTTGTTATGTGCCTTCCGCATCTATTGATTTGGGACACACGATTTAAATGGCAGACAAATTGAGAAATTGAAATTCCATTTCGTTATCATTCTTTTGGAGAATTATTGATTCAAACACAAACTTAAATAATTTTAATGATATTGCTCGCTGTTTTCTGGCCGTCCAGTAATCGACCAAACCGACAGTTGTAAACACCGCTTAAGTGATCCACGCTCTGCTACGTAGAGACCTAGCAAGACTGATGTCTGCAAGGCGCTCCGCGGTGAATTTCTGAAAAGGGAACTCATTTTCGTAGCATACAAAGGGCATCTGAGAGACACAGTTGTGGTTTAAGCCAGAGCCTAGTCGTCAACGGCGCGTTCTGTTCTACGCGCGCCGCAAGGAGACGTCAGCAAACTGTAGGGGCTGGGCAGGGCCGAAGCCTCTGGGGAACACAAAAAATCCGAAAGGTTGTCACCGTTTCCCCCAGATCGAAGGCAACGAAGGAACGGGGTGGGGTTTAGTCAGTAAGAGCCTAACACACCCTCCCGCTCTTCGCAAGAGCGGGAGAAGTAATTCTGATGATTCCCCTTGTAAAAAAAAGCTAGTAAAAATCTGACACGCCCTCTCGCTGCGCCCAGAGCGGGATAAGTCGTTAAAGTCGTCCTTCAAAAACCAAACATTTCAATATAAGTAGGCCTACATAGGTTATAAAATATCACATTTGTGTTTCCTTTTCCTAATTTCTTCGTGTTACCTTCCAGGTATCCCATCGCTGTCCGTCCCTGAGATGGAGCCGCTGCACGTGGACAGCATCAACGTGGACTCGGGCTCCGGCCCGGTCGTCATCACGCAGATGTACAAGAAGATCAAACTACATGGGCTCACGGACTCCGTGCTAACACTTTACAAGTAAATTAACTTTTCTTTCTTAAGTACTAATTATTACATTCTTTATTTCCAACCACAATAGATGGGGACTTGCGGACGACGAGCAAAGGGTAGCTAGCCGTCCGGCTGTGCCCAAGTCATCGACAGCGCATAGTTTTCCACGTGGAACGCCAGGCAAAGAAAGAACAAAGGAGTTGGTTTTAGTCAGTAATAGTCTGACACACCTTCCCGATCCACCTAATAGCGAGAGAAGTCATTCAATGATTTCCTACCTAAATAATCTCATTACATTTAATACACATACTGTCTCCCGGGGTCACGGAATATAAGAAGAATGTCCAAATATTTGACACATAAATTTTGCAAATACGTGTATTATAATATGTTTTGCTCTGTACCTACGTGATTATTTCGGCACACTGTTCTTTTCACTTCTTACACTTGGTAAAAAATACCTAACTAAATTTTAATGTCTGTTTTAGAGCTGATCTCAAAAACTATAGACTCAGAACAGACTCGATCACGCCAAAGATGGAGTTTATCGCTGACTACATCATGAGGGGCAGGATTCTTCTGCTGCCCATCCAAGGAAAGGGGATCGCTAACATCACCATGGGTAAGTATAACGCCATCTAGTAGGGAATAGTGGAACTAAAGAATAAGCGCCATCTAGTAAGAAATAATGGAACTAATAAAAAGCGCCATCTAGTAAGAAGTAAGAGAACTAAAAATAACGCCATCTAGTATGTAGTAGAGGAAGTTACAATTCAGTCTTATAAAATTGTTCTGTAAATGAAACTTATTACCTATCTTCATTATCTTCTTTTCAATCTTTTTCTTCACTAATTTAGCACAGTGAACCTTATAACATTCCCACTGTTGGGACTTAGACCTCATCTCCATGAGAGGGAATGAGCGGCAAGCCACCGTGTGGGCCCTGGGGTTGGTAAATTTTACATGTCTTCAATGGTTTGCTTCTTATGGGTTAGATTCACGTTTAATATTTGTTGTGGCTCCTCTCTTTTTTGTCGATCTGAGCCTGAACCAAGAACCTTCCTGTTCCAGTGAACCTGGTAGTGAAACACGACCTGATCGGCGAGCCGGTCGTCCGGGACGGACAGACGTACATGCACATCAAGGACTACAGGGTCAAGTTCATCCCGCAGCGCGTGCTGCTGCACTTCACCAACCTCTTCAACGGAGACAAGGTGTTGGGAGATAACATGAATGAGTAAGTAGTCTGTGGTATCTGAAGGAATCTCTAAAATCTTGAAGCAGCTGGCTCTAATAGAGATGGGAAGAGGATATTTTTCCGTCAAATCCTGTAGAGATATTTTTTCCTGAATCACCTCGAACCATCCCTTTAGTATGCCATACGCCCAGATTGCTTTGACACCCCCCTTTGTATAATTAACGCAAAAAGTGAGATCAATGTCATAATATAATTATCAGGCTTTTCTGTGAGTTTTGTTACCTACTAACTACATATTTTTGTGTACAATAAAGATTATTTTATTGTATTGTACAACTAAATAGATGATCACTGTCAAAGATTTACCCCTGTGGGTACCAGAATTGACATAACAATAATTCGAGATAACTTTAATCCGTTGACATAAACTCAACTATCGACTATAGCATTTTGTATTTAAAGTTAATGAAAAAAAAACACGCCTTCTTGGACACTCTCATTTATCGGTTTCCAAATGTTTCTGCATAATATCCGAGAAGTGGTGCTGAAAATGCACTTCTCTAATAACTCTCCTGCTGGTGCTCATGCTAGCACTTAAATCAGGTCCTGTTCAATTTTATCTCTGAATCCAAAAATTACTCCGTTATTTCAATCAATTGACGAATTACTGAATCTAAAATCAATGTTATTTATTTCAGATTCCTGAACTCAAATTCGGACCTCGTCTTCAACGAACTGAAAGAATCCTACGAGAAAGCCCTGAGTTCAGTGTTCCAGAATGTTACCAACGAAATATTTGACAGAGTGCCAATGAACAAAATATTCCTTGAAGACTAGTTTGTCTCCATCAAGCTATGTAGGCATAGCAAGACTTTTAGCCTAGTTGCAAAATAGATGTAAGACAATCCTTTTGGGTAAGCGAGGAAAAGAAATACACCTTCCAGTATGTGGTATTTATTAAAGCTGCTTTAATTAGACTTCGTTATATTAAGTTACAATAAATTTTATAATAATTTAGTTTATAAGTAAAAAAAAGTACTTATGAAAATTTGATGTTGTTTTATTTGGTTTTACGAATTTTTTAAGATTTGCCAGCTGAAATTTTGTGGGAGTCGATTGAGACCGCTCCACCGCGACTGGGAGGATCGCATACTCTTGCGCACAGGAACAACTAGAACATTGAAAAAAGCGCCATCTCTTATTCGTTTCTAGTAAGCTAGTCGATAGGTAGGCTGGTGCATGATGGGCTCCGTGTCCTTCTTGGGAGGTTTCCTCTCGTTCAGCTCCACGTCGGGTCCCTGGTGGTTCAGACGAGCTTGCTGCGCGTTTCGCAAGCAAGCTGTTTTGCAGAAAGCCTCGTTTATTATGACTACTGAAATTGCAATGATTGATTTTATTAATATCATTTCATCCACAGCTGTAATTTAGTCACCTGGCTACCAACTTATCATCGCCAGTTTAGGACTACCTTTATAGATTTGCGATTCAGGTGCATCGTAAACTAAATCCTTCTGTGACGGAGTAACGCTAGTGAAGGACTGCAGGCGAGGGCTTGCCGACGGTGAGCAATAGGTAGCACACTATCTGGCTGTCCGACAATCCGAACCGAACCTAAGTCGTCGACGGCGCAAAGTGTTTCATGCGCCCCTCAAAGAGATGTCAGCAAACCGTAGGGTCGAAGCCACAGTACTGGGGCCATGGATTTGATTCTGAAAGAAAAACCCGGGGCCCTGAAACGAAAGGCAAAGAAGGAATATTATACGAGTGGGTTTAGTCATTAAAATTCTGACACGCCCTCCCTCTCCGCCGAAGAGCAGGAGAAGTCATTAGATGATTTACCACCAAAAAAAAAACTTAAACCAACTGCCCATATATTGACTATTCAGTTTAACTGTTTCCGGATTCCGCAATGTCTTGTTGGCAACATATAACAAAAGTAACTCATATAATACTTACATATTCCAATCAGGAGTAAGTATATAATGAGCCCCAATATGAGGGCATCGTACTCCATGGTTGAAGATATCTGGAAAGAAGAATATTGCTCATTAAGATTTAATAAGACCCTCTACTTCGTACTAGTGAGATCCTTATTCTTTTGCAATAGACTTGTAGCGACATCTATGAAGACGACACATAAGAAGTATGGTTTCTACATCGCACAATTACCTACAGGTCTCCTTGGGATTTAATTTTTTTCAGATAATTGCTGTTGCCCACCAGACATAAAACTATTCTGGTCGGAGGATCCTTCCTTTTCAACGGAGAGTTGTGGGACTTAACACTGTTCTGTGTGAACTCCAAAGGCATAAAAGACACATACCTAAGCCACTTTGGTAATAGCTTGGAGGGTTAGGGATTGTTTTATTTCAAATTGAGTGAGTGTGGCTTTGAGAGACAATTCCTCTAAAGCATAAAAATATCTTCACAATCAGCATATATTTCTCCCATTGTTGGGGTATAGATCTGCGTCATATTTATGGGAGAGAGAGGGCCATCCACTACACTGGTACAATGCGAGCTAATGGATGTCATGTCATCGGACTGTTAGTGTATATTTTTGTATATTTTCTTACTAATTAATTGTTAAAAGATTTTTATTTTTCTTATAATCTGATTTAATACCTATTTATTTATTATTTATGTATACTTTATTGCACACCAAGATAACAATTAATAAATTGGAAAACTTATATTACAAAATATACGATTGGCGGCCTTATCGGCGAATTCATCCCGGCAACCTAGCATGGAAAGAGATTGGCTAGACACAAAATGGGGTTGCACTTGGTGCAAATATAAAAGTAACTTAATACTATAATACCTATATTATTTGGGAGATAGGCCCGTCCAGCAGGAGCGAAGGCCTCCTTTAGTTGTGTGTGCCCCTTAAAATATTCTGCCAATCATTTCCTGCTGTATCTGTTAAGTCGTCAAGCCCACCTTCCTTTCTTCTATGTTACCTTCTTCCTTACTATCTTCTTCTTCCTGCTCTTATCCCATGTTAATTGGGTCGGCGCAACACGTTTTTTCTGCCGTTCTGTCCTGTCAGCCGTCGTACTATCACTAACTCCTTTTTCTTTCATATCAGTCCTCACACCATCCATCTTTTCTTAGTCTCTCTCTTCCTTTTCATCCATCTCCATGTAAATTTATACTTACTTTCATCATGTGCTTCGCCTTTTCCCAACTATATTGGTGTCGGCTTCCAGTCAAGCCGGATTTAGCTGAATAGGTACCAGTATTTTACGAGGAGCGGCTGCCTACCAGACCTCCACAACTCATTAACTTGGGTAACACGGTACTTCATGGCAAGACTGGAGTCAGATTTACTGGCTATTCTAAAAATGACAGTCGGGACCTACGGCTTAACGTGCTATCCGAGGCACGGAGGAAACTATCATTCTACAATTCCAAAAGACACTTACTAGCAAGCCCTGCGAGGCCTGGTGGCTCTGATGAGTTCCCTGATGGAGCAGAAACAAGCGAATATGATTACTAGAAAAATAGCAATCTGCCAGAAATTTGCCACCAGAGATTCGCTTACTGGCCCCGCACTCTTCGCCATCTAAAACAAGTGACAAAAGAATGGGAGATTAGAGATGTGCCATGAAGCAATATGCATATAATATATGCATTATATATAGGGTGTGTCTGACATCTACTCACAAACGAATACCTTCTTCTGGACCCCCTAGTGGTGGAATCATCGGCTTTTTCTTAATTAAAAAATAAGAATATTTTTGCTTTTTTAAATTTAAACTGTATTAAATTCGTTTTTGTAAAATTAATTAATTACTCTTTAAATTACAAATCGTCATCTACCAGTATTTTACGAGGAGCGGGTGCCTACCAGACCTCCACAACCCATTAACCTATCAATAGCCGCGAAACGAGACACAATAGTAAAACAATAACAGCGCGGTCCAATGAGACCGGTCGGGGATTCATGAATTAACTGGGGTAATACGGTACTTCATGGCAAGACTGGAGTCAGATTTACTAGCTCCTGAGAGTCCTGACTATCCGTAACGTAAATCTACAAATGACAGCCGGGACTTACGCTTAACGTGCTTTCCGAGGCACGGAAATTACAAATGTCGTATGGGTTGAGGAACGGTTTTATCAACCCAGATGACTTTATAATTAGTTAATTTTTAATTAACAAGTAATTATTTTTTCTTACAAAATGTCATCGAGGTTGATACAGTTTCGAACGATTTTATACAGTTTAAATTTAAAAAGATATAGATTATCGTTTCAAAAATTAGGAAAATGCCAACGGAAAATTCCAGCACTATGGGGTCCAGAATCATAGAATAGAATAAACTTTATTGTAGATAGGTACATTAAAAAGGAAAAAGAAAATCCTTTGTATTCGTTTAGTGCGTCAATGTCAGACACACCCGATATTTTATAAAGTTATAGCTTGTTGTGTTGTCTTTTCATTTATGTCAAAACTAAACCTGAATAGTATGTAAGTTTTAAAGTAAGATACCTAAGAACAGGGACGGCCAATGAGCTAATCGCTGTCGACCCATCGATCTCGGCAGTTAAATGATCTAGTCGATTTTGGTAAGCAAGTAGTAGAGTTTTATTAAATGTGGAGGATTATGGAGCGAAGCTAATAGCTTATTATAGGCTATTTTCTGCTTATCCACCCTATAACTGCCACCCTGTGTTCAGGCTTGACGCCTTCTATAATTTCGCCAAGACATCATAACACGTCTTGTTGCTATTATTTTCTCGCAGGCGCTTGTGCGCTTCCACTTCTTGCTGCAGAACCTCCGTACAATCTTTTTAAATAACCAACCAACGGCTTAGAAAATTACGTTATGAATTCAAAAATCACATTTTTTCTTAATTTTTATAAACTAGTGCTTGACTGCGATCCCGCCTGACGGTAAGCAGTGATGCAATCGTCGATGGCGAGGCGCACTAATTTATTAAGAGCTTATTCACTCTAGCCTCGAAGGCACTGCTACTTTCCCAGTACCTAGGATAAAAAACTTACCAGTTAAAATAAACAAGCCAACGGGTTCCCATTCGCATTCCTAGTCAGCCGGAAGAGTTCTCTGATGGAAAGGAATGCAGCAAACACGATGACCAGGAAGAAAGAGGTGTTAAATGCTTGTGTGAGCACAGAAACCACGCTCATCATCTGGATGAGCTCAGGGTGTCTTCAGGGGACCATCACGGTGAATTTCGCTGGAGTGTTGGACGGATTTGACATGGAACTGACCACAGGAACTGACAATCTGTTCTCTGTTGACGGATGTGAGAACTTGACTGACTGACTTTTTTGTTTTAAAATATTAGAAAGGCAATAAAAAGTTTGTTTTGATGAGTATTTACTTTCGAGTATTTTTTTTTTCTGTGGACCGTAGTAAAATATAACGATGGAGGTTGTTGCTGATTCTTTCTATGGAGAACTACCAATGAGCTTTTATAAAATTTCGTTCACCAAGTTGCAGCACTGAGGGGTCAGGTCCAAGTAAGTATCTGTCAAAAAGCTCATTTTAGACATCAACGTCAACGTCATTTACTTAAACGTTTTCAAAAGAAGACCTCTCGGCTATGGTTCTGTTCACACCGAGACGCAACGCGACGTGACGATGCAGGAAGAGGTCAGCGATTTCGCGCTGCAGCTGCGCCGCGCGCCGCTGCGAGACGCATCGCAACGTTGCGAGGCCATGGTAAAATCGTTGGCAACATGACGGTCGCGAATACAAAAACTGCGCAGCATGAAGCAACATTTATTCTAAATTCTCAGAATGAATTGTGTACCTATCTTTTCGTGTAGTACCTAAATAAAGTTCTATTTTGAGATGCAGCGTCGCGTCGCGTCTCGTCGGTGTGAGCTGACCCTTATGGCTAGTTCGCACTAAGCTAGTACTTTAGTTTAGTAGCGAGTTATTTAGTAGCTATTTAGTTTCCTTACTAAACTAGTCGACAAAATTTTTGGTGTTCAAACGCGTTTAGCTACTAAATTACTCGCTACTAAACTAAATTACTAGCTGAGTGCGTACTAGCCATTAGTGGCGCCAACAGTAGTTTTTTTTTTCTGAATACCCTCTTTGAAACTATGTAAGCATGTATTCTGAAGTTTTATAAGTACCCATGTAGGAATATTATCTTCTTACCCTTGTCCGATTTTTCTTTAAGATGAGAAACCATCTAATGACTTGTCCCTAGTAGGGGAGCCCCAGAAGGGATTTCGGGATTTACCAAAGCGCGGCAGATTAATATACAGGGGGATACCTTGCACCCAGTTAAGTACCTCCACCAAATATGAGGCCCAGATATAAAGCCGCCCGTGAAGGATACAGGATCAGATTAGTAAAAAAAAAATGACCCTCAGACATTCTCGAGCGCGTCAGATCAAGGTAGGGTGAGTTAATTACATCTTAAAAAGTGTATATTCCACTAATCTGACAATTTGAGAGAGACGTAAAGAAAGAGGAGGGCAGCAAAGTTGTAAAAAAAAAACGTCATCTCGACATTCTCGAGCGTAGCTAATTTTTTTTTTATTTTGAAGGAAATAAGTCAAGAATAATGAAAAATATATAATCTGACGATTTCCGCAAGCCGAAATAACAAAAAATCGTCGATAAAGTTAAATGCGTGCAGTTGTGTGATGGCTACATTTCCTTCTCCGGTTTTCTAAAGAGTTCCCTCAAAATTAGATTTCGTGGGAATTTGAACTGATTCGGACCGTTAGATTTTGAGAAATTATGGAAAATCTCAAAAAAATAAGTTTTATATTTTGAAAGTGGTTTTTTTTTTAATAACTTTTAAACGGCTTTATCGATCAACTTCAAAAACTAATCCGCCTTTGAGCTTAAAAAACCACGTCGATCGCTACCAAGCTGGTCAAAATCGGTTGATTCGTTCGAGAGATATCGTGAACAAAAGAAACCCGAAAAAGTGATTTTTCGGGATTACTCCGAAATTTTTGGTTCGATAAATTAAAACTAGAAAATAACTTATGAGGATGATAAAACTGCGTTGAATGCCGCAAACCGCGTGAAAATTACTTGATCCGTTCAAAAGTTATTGCGGTTTGAAGATTCCAAAAATAGTGTTTTATGAAACTTTTATCAGACTTTCGAGCTGGGAGAACTCAAATATTATCTCTTTGAACTCAGCGAGCTCAAAATATCACATAAAATATATTTTGAGCTCAAAAATGATATAAGTACAATTTTAAGCGCCCAGGAATGGAATTAGCTGGAAGTTGCAGGGGTTTTTTTGTCAGATCAGGCGAATCCCTCTAGATAATCGTCAGATTATGAGACAGTACGTTTAGAACATAAAGATGAACCATATATATCTTAATCTGATGCGCTTGAGTATTTCAAAATGGCGTATTTTTTTTGCACTTTATGAAAGTGGCCACGAGTTTGCGTCCCATCGAAATGGTCAGATTAGTGAATGAGATCTTTTTTTTTGGTGCACTTAACACTCCCTTAGAAAATCTGACGCGCTCGATTAAATTATTTTTTTTTCCATTTTCAACCCTTCCATACAACCACCCCCATCATGCAAACGATCAGATTAACATACGTTCATTATTAAAAATACGTAGGGCATTGATGCTATCAATATCTGACGCGCTCGAGGATGTCCATGCAACAGTTTTTTTTTACATATTTAAAAATCTATAGCCGCTTCCCCCACCGATGAAAAGGTATAATCATAGAACATTTTTTTCTTCTTATCATCTAAGCTTTGCAACCCAATAGGTCTCTACGACGCTCGAGTAAATCCCCATTTAGCATCGTGGCCTCCCCTACTACCCGCTCTGGGCGGAGGGAAAGGGAATGACAAACTTTTACCGACTAAAACCACACCTGTGTCCTTCCTCCTTCAATAACTTTTTGCGTTCTAGGACTAGGATGAAAAATTATTTTATGATTTCTCACTTGCAGGATGTCACATAATATATCGTCGAAATTTTGGTTCTAGGACATAAGAGTTGCCTCACAATGTTTTGAAACGGTTGAGTAAAATAAAATGCAAAACTATAAGATAAACGTATTGTTTATTCCGTAAATAATAACAGATATCTATGGCATAGTCACTGGTAACATTACGTCGAAGAGAAATAATGTAAATAAACTCAAATCTTAGCCTCTAAACTTTACTATTGTCATACTATCATACAAAAATGATTTTTTGCAGTCAATTAAAATATTAATATTTCGAGGAGCCTTTCATTTTTTTTTTGCTCTTTTTTATTTGTATTTTTATTTTTATATGATAGTATAACAATGTCTTTACATAAATCACTTAAATTGTGATGAACATCCTCACTTGGTATAAAGATTATAGATATTATATTAACTTTTATATTATAAAATAAAATAAATTGAGAATGTCCTTGTAGGGTCATCTGTTTACTAAATCATTTATTATTCACTTTTTCTCTTTTCTTTACTATTTTTTTTTGTATTTTTTGTATAATATTTTTTAATAAAAAATAAAACCAAAATAATTATTATAAATTATTTTTATTATTATTTTTAAGTAAACAGATGACATTTTTGAAGGTTTGAGCGTTATAAATATTTTGTAGGTTTGGATAAAAAAAATAATTATAGAAAAAAAAACCCGTTATGGGATGAACATTACAAAGACTAATACAATAGTTATAATTATGCAATAATAAAGTTTATGGTTCGTATGGTGTAGGACAAATCGTGTCCATTGCGTACAAGAGCCATGACATTTAACATAAGCATAGTATTACAACATAGAAGTAACGTTTGTGACATCTTAATAAGGGTCTACTAGAGACCGAAAGTTTAAAAATCGTAATGATATTTTACTTACAGAATAATTACTTCAATCATTAATTTAATTTACATTAAATTATCTATTACAATGGTAGAAGTAATGTTTTTGTAAATTGTTATTTTAGCCATACGATTTTTTTTATAAAAACCATTCAGCAATGATTTTTTGATTGACAAAAAATTAAACAAAAATATATTTTTCCATAAAAAAAAATTGTTAAAAAATATATGGCCATAATAACAATTTACTGATGCCAATGTACATCTATGCCTGACTGTACTTAGAAACGGACGGCTTTATGGCAACTACTGACATCTACGTTTTTTTTATTTCTTTAATATTGTGCAAAAATATTTCTTTTTTAAGTATTATTACAATGAGGTATGAAAATGGATGTTCAAGTTTTTTTTTTTGGAAATTGTAATGCCATTTACCATTTGGTTTTTTTTATAAAAAGCTACGTGATTGGCTATTTTTTCTTTTTTTTATTAAAAAAAAAACACTACAGATTTTATTCATAAGCTCTAAACCTTTCACAACCTATACAAAAATGAGATTACTTTAAAAAAAAATTGCTGTGTATCCCGGCTACTCCAAAATTGGAATGATATTTTCGTTAAATGCATAATTTCAAATGTCAAATAATTAAGTAGATAATTTTCTTTTAATTAATTAGTAAAGTTTTACCGGGAAATTATAAAAAGTAATTCTAAACTTAAAATGTAAACTTAACTAAAACTTGTCATCTTGTAAAATAAAAGTACTAGAGTACTTTTTTTTCTGAAATATTACAATTAGTAACATTTCAGATGGGGTTATAAGACTGTACCAAAGTTTATTCTTTAACATAATATAAAAAAAAACAATTTATTTTTTTATTGTGTTATTTTATATCTACAATATAATGACATTCTACATTCCAATTTTCGAATAAACTTTGGTCCATTTTTTTGTGAACTAAAAACCAAAATAAATGTGGGGGCCAAGTTTCACAATTACTTATCTAACTTACGACTAAAACTTGTAAACAGCTTGTGATTGCATTTAGCCAAAATAATTAAATTAACAATAACTAAACAACAAAAGCTAACATTTTTATTGCTTAGCACCATGTTTAACCGACTTTTAATGAAAAAGGAGTGCTGTTTTAGCTATTTTCAGGTAATCAATTTATAATTGTAGGCTTCGTTTAAAAATAAACTTATTTCTCGCCGATTATTGAATATTCTATTAATTTTAATAGAATAATTTTCTTAAAAGTCGGTTGTTATAAGCAAATAGATGGAAAAATTTGATAAATTCAAAATGGTTGTTACCATCGTGTTGTTAAAGATATTAGTACGAATTCTCTAATCGATAATTAGTACTAAACTATGGTTAAAATTCTAAATCGTCATCATTCTTGGGCGGATTACACCATTTTAAACTACGTTCTAGCTAACGTTTCATGTAATCCAGGTTTTGGACAAATTGACTGCTTCAGTCATAGATTAAGTCAAAACCGAGTTTAAACCGGTCCCATGAGCTAAGTACCCATAGCCACATCAAACCTAGAATTGTTAAAACCACAAAATATTGTGAGGCTCACTATCAAGGCAAATAGCAGGGCAAATCGCTTGAGACCGGTCGTTGTCTAATCCGTTTATAATCTTAACCCTTATCGCTACATACACAAAGATATGCGATATAAAGTCCATACATTTCTCGTCACATAAATATCACACTCAACGCCAAATTGGCAGCAATCCTTCACTAAACTTATCACCAATTCATTTGACCTGCCTTCACAAACTAAGCACTATTATAAATAGTTCAATTATCACTGGTCAGCGTGGACACGCTGTCTCCTGACTCCTGTCATTGAAACTGCGAAGTGGATGTGGACCTCCTGCAGCCGATGGACACCGGCGCTGGTATCCGGGAGGATCCATTCCTTTGGTCTTTCCTAGGAGCAGCCAACTGCCTTGTGCTAGTAGATCTTTCTAATTTTCCATCAGACATGACCCAGGCTGAAGTGAAGTCAGCGTAATCTGAGTCCTTAGAGCTAGTCCTAGAAAGAGAATCGTCTCCTTTTGAATATGTCCTAATAATTTCCTTCATTTTCTCTAGAACTGACGCATCATCCTTCGCGGTCTCTGTTGACCTGAGTATCTGTTCCAACAAAGGACTCAAAGGCTTCTGGCTCGGTGGGGACCTAAGAGTAGCGCTGCTGGCTCTCAGAGGAGAATTCCTCTTGAAGGCATCAGTCTGTGGGGTCTTAGCCCTCATTTTGGGAGATTTATTCGGATTCTCAAACGTGTCTGCTCCTAGAGTGGGTCTAGCCTTTGTCTTAGCCTGGTTGGGGGCTGTCCTTCCACTCCAAGTGTTTCTGGCAGTTGGCGGCAATTTCGGCGTTAGTTTTGGCGATGTCTGAACCGGATTCGCGTTATGTTTCGGGCTTGGTGTGTTCCCTCGACTGGGAGTTCGGTTTCTGACCGGAGAGTGTGGGATGCGACTGGCTTGGCGACTCCTTATCGTCTTTGTTGGAGACTGGGAGGCTTCGCGAGCAGCTCGCAGGCTCTTGGAGGGAGAGTCGTTGCTCTCGGTGACGATGACGACGCGGTCAGGGCTGCCTCTGTTGGACTTCTCGTCGATGGAGCTGGGTTTTCTGCCACCGTAAAAGGTGTCTGAGAAGTCAGTCTTGCGCAGGCCGGTGTTCAGGCTGACGTGGGTATCGATTCGTTCGTTCTTCTCCATGTGACAGCCATCATCTTGATCGAGACGCTCTGGAAATAAAGAAAAAAGAGTTGAGCAAGAGAAATACATCAATTCTTGAAAAGAATATTGTTAAAACGACACCGTAATTATAACTTAACCGTAGTTTTAACTTAAACCAATTATGATTAGTTAATCATATTCTCGCATAAAGAGTTAACCATAATAGTCAACAACCATTTACAAGTAACAAACCAGACACTGCTTGTCAGACCATTTAGAAAAATATTATAACACCTTTACATTATTCAACGCTATAATTAATATCAGCAGACTAGTTAGGGACATTCTCATTCATAGCCCTTCGCCTAACCCTCGGATCATAAAAACAGTAACTAATTTACAATGACCATGTTTGGCAGATAATAACAGTTAGATTAAGTTAATAATTCTGACCATATCCAGTGTGTCCGTGGCCATTTATGGTCATGCGCCGGTCGTGCTATAGACTTCCCTTTTCCGCAAAACTTTGCTTGGTTGTGTTTATAGAAGAAATATTTTATAAAGTTGTGGGATTGTCTCTGGTGAAACTTAGATTTTGTTGATAGTTAGATTATGAACCATCCGGCTTGACTGGAAGCCGACCCCAATATAGTTGGAAAAAGGCTAGGCAGGTGATGATGATAGATGATGGACCATCCGATTATAGGCTAAACTGCCGAAGCAATGAACGGAGTCGAAAGATTGTCTATAACAATAAGATTCCTAGTTGCTCCACTTACATGAAACAAGCTTTCAATTCTATGGCTATTTGATAGATTGCATAAATTTACAAGATAATAGTCGGTAAGATTATTTCATTCTATTCAGATTAGAAATACTCAAGGAAGTGCTCTGACTACACATCCTGCCGTGGATACAGGGGTTTGGCAAACTCATTCTGACCAAAACCAGCCTGGTGTTCCAGTGCATTCTTGCGTCGGAGGCAGTGTTAATATCATTTGGGAACTGTCCTATGCATCTAAGAGAGGCGCGTAGTAAACGACTGAGATTTACATAATATGTAACAAACAATCATCATCATCTACCTAGCCTTTTCCCAACTATATTGGGGTCAGCTTCCAGTCAAGCCGGATTTAGCTGAATACTAGTATTTTACGAGGAGCGGCTGCCTACCAGACCTCCACAACCCATTACCTGGGGTAACACGGTACTTCATGGCAAGACTGGAGTCAGATTTACTGGCTTCTGACTATCCGGTAACAAACAATAGCAATAAAAATAAATAGCATACAAAAGAATGCACTAGCCGCCGATATCCTTGAGTTGGAAACTTCAATAACCTTTATCTTTTCGCTCATTTTCACGTCGCCACGTGCAACTCACGTGTCCGATAGAAAAGATTGCAGGTGTCCACCAACGTGACGGTTTGCAGAAGAAAGGAAACGCCTATCTTTTACTGTAATAATTGGAAAGAGATAATACTTTGACCTTGAGCAGGACATTTTTGAGGATGAAAAAACATCTAAGAACTTCTCGTACTCTGTGTAGAGCTATGACCGATTTTAAGACTTTTACTGACTAAAATCCACTCGTGTTCCTTCAAGGTACACGAACTCGTTCTTTTGAACAAACCAACAGCCTATCTTAAGCTGGCCTAGTAGTCAATAAAAAAAGCCAGCAATTCTGATTTTGCTACCTCTGACATATGGCCTACTGTACCCATATTTGGCAAGACAAATCAAAACTAGTGAAACAATATCAAATCTTCTGGCTAAAATATTTCATTCGCCAGCTACTGAAACCACTTGGCATGGTACTGATAATAGATTAAATTCAGTAGGATGTTCTGAAGGAAAATGTTCGCAAAAAATGACAGAATTTCAAACGCGCATAAGATGCTGTGATTGGATAATTGAATCTGCGATAAACCAATTCCGGAGGCCTCGACTTGGCGTTGAACTTATGTCGAATATTTCTTATTGGAACCAGAGGTTTCTTTTTGAGGTCATCAATCATCTAATGAGGCGATCTAGGGCAGAGCGGGAGGGTGTGGCGGACTTTTCTGATTAAAACAACACCTTTACACGACACGAGTAACCCTTTTAGAAGTCGATCCATGGCCCAGGAACCAAAAGTAAGGGGATTCAATGTCAGGAAAAAATTGACGAGACCTCCTAGATTCAATACCTGTCAAGGCAACAGGTTCAGTCGAAAGAGTTATCGCAAAGGACAACTGAAAAAGCGCGAGTGGTTCACTCCCTTTCAGTAATATACGTAAGCATACACTCCCTAGCCGATTTGGGCTACGGTGAATGATTTCTGATTATTTATTTTTTTAAGTTATATGAACTAGTGCTTGACTGCGATCCCACTTATTCCTATAGCCTATTCACTCTAGCCTTAAGACACCCAAATTATAACCGGACGGGAAGACCCCAGTCGGCAAATTATTCCAGTCCTTCGATGTACGCGGTATAAACGACGAAGCGAAGCGCTTAGTCCGGACCGTAGAAGTTTTAACAATGTTAGGATGGATATTCGCCTATTCATCATAATTGCAACTACGGAAGGCGATCATGTGTTCTAATATAGGTAACATAGCCTATCTTTGCTTTGTTCTCAATAACAAAAAGGGATAAACAACACAATTAAAAGCAAAAACAAAATCCTTTCAACCTCTCATTAAACCGGATCAGTTCCATATAATCCATATAATATAATCGTATCAGTTGGTCCGTATGTCCGCGCCCACATCAAGAACTGCTAACAATGTCGTCAAGCCCAAGTTGGGCGGAATGTCGCTCGGTGCCTTGCGGGGTAGGCAGGGGTCCAGGTGACTAATGTGTGGGTTGTTATTACCATGTGACATTTGTCTTTTGACCTTAGATGGTGAAAGAATGTGTTTGTGTAGTGATTAAAAGGAATGGAGTTAGTGTTTTTATAAACTTGTATTATTATGTCTAATTAAGTTGCATGGCAAAGATCTTTTTCTTTCTTTCCTACATAAGTATAACCTCAATCATTGTGGAGTAGTATTTTTGATTGGAAACCCTGGATTATGAGTTTTCTGAAAACTAAAACCTAGAGATCTTTGAGTCAAGAGTGATCAGGGTACCTTCTTCTAGGCCAACATCGTCGACCACATCAAGTGAGATAGAGGCGCATAAGCGCAAGCCTATTAATATTAATAATAAACAAAAGGTTTATCACTTTTAATAATTTACATATTGTAGAGAAAAAAATATTACTCCAAACTTTAAATGGACAATAGAATCAATGGTGTAAGAAGTGAAATAGACTTTTAGATGACCTCAATTTAAAAAAATCTGACTCAGGACCAAGTTATTTTTAACTTCTGACAAGTTAGTCACATCATTTCTAATTATTATTTACTAAATAGATCATTTACAATTCTACATAATGTACATGTTTTCCTCATAAATACAGTAAATTTTATTAAAATATCACGTCTCCCTAACTCCAAGACCACAATCTTCACCGACCACCTATACCTATCATTTATTCCAACCGATAGCATCATTTGTACATAATTAGTAGTACTTGTTATAATTACTACTTTTCGATAAAGCTAATTGCGAACGCTTGTCCGAGATAAACCCTGGCACTATCACTAGTGAAGTGTTCTGTGTAAAGAGTATTTGCTAATGAGGTGGAAATGTTGCAGACTTTTTGGTTTTGGAAGGCAGATGTTGGTGAAGAATTTATTATTGGTTTGTTGATGGGACTTGTGTTGTTGGAGGATGTGTTTTGTTTTAGTGTTGAGAGCTGTGTAGATAAAAATGTAGGAAGAAATAATTATTTAATATACAGACGGATGAATCGAAAAAATTCTCTTCATAACCCATTAACGGTTTTCAAAGACCTATTTAACGATTTTTCAGAAAAAAAAGTATTGCCACCAGCCACCCGCGTTTGACCACTATCTTACTTGATGGTAAGCAATGATGTGGTTGACGATGGAGCACGCTTGCCTAAACGTAACCTATTCACTCTTGACTTAAACCCCTGGGTTGTAGCTATCAAGAAAAACACACATTTTGTCGACGTGATCCATACAAAATTACAGTTTCATAGTACTAACAGCCTCAAAGTCAACTCGCGGGCGGATAAACGGACATGGCAAAACTGTAAGGGTACCTTATTAGGACGACGGAACCCTAAAAAGGCCAAAACTAATACGAACCCAACATTACTAAACAGGGAAGTGCCAATTTATAAGCTGATATGACGAACTAAAACCAATATGATTAATAATTGATATCATCCTAATCAAATCAATTGACGCAATTATAATAATTATTATTAAATACATGAATGGGACAACAGATGTCGCTACTTATCATCAGAGATCGGAATTAGGTAAAGTTCTTTTTGTACTTATACTAATTTCATACAACGAAAGAATAGAGAGGATATGTCTTAAAATCCCGCAATTAAAGCAAAGAAAAAAAAGGATCAAGAGAGATAGGAAAAGGAGGAAAGGAAAAGAGGAGGGTTTAAAGGGCAGAAAAAAGCCCGAGATTTAATAGATAAATCTTTAACACAATTCAAACTACTGCACGTGCGACGCTGCCAATCTTACATCAATGACATCGAATATCCGAAGTTGCAAAGTTGCCATATTAATTGTAGTTCGCACAACATAGCTTGCGTGAACAAGAGAAAACTTTATTACTATTTATTTGTAATATCGTTGGCGACACGAGATTGTCCATTAGGAATCCCGGGAGGATCCATATTAATATCAACATCTCGATGCAAGTACATAAAATAACTCTACCTAATTCCGATCTCTGCTTATCATTCATAACAGTATGGAACTCCTGATTTGGTGTCTCAAGGACCACCATTGTTTTACATGAGCGAAATTTTGACGCAAATGGCTGATGTTGATGACCGCTACCAAATTAACATGACATGGAAATGTACATGGAATATTTAGCAACTGTTTCATTCATAGAGAATATCTTATCAAATTGAATAAAGTAAATTAAATAATCTAAGAAGTGAATGCCAATATAAAAATTAGGATAAAGCATGTTAAAGATGATCCGTGTAAATACGAAATCCGCAAGATCCTAAAGTAGAAGAACAGATTCATCAAATAGTAAAAGGTATCTACTTCCCAAAATTTAATTGAAACTAGTGACGCTCCCTCGCTTAGTTCGGGTCCAAATTACAGACATAAGACAGTTTTCTTCTATTATTACTCCTACTAGAGAAAACTGCATCATCATTCGTTATATGCACAAAACGTTCTGGGAACGCAATCACTGTGCGTACATTATTGTGTGATGTGAACACCTGATGATGTGTTCAAGAAGTGCTTTTCTAGGGCTATAAGGAAGAGAGGGAGACCAGACTGCAAACTAGGTGGATGACGAATGTCTGGAAAGACATGATGTTGGTAGAGCTATCTGTTGACGATACTTATTAGATGGGTAGGTCGTAATAGGAAGAAGCGAGGGCAAAGAAGATGATAAAGATACATTGTGTGTACAGCTAAGAAGTGGAATTATCTACCAGAATCATAAGTTGTAGGATCAGGAAACATATTCCTGATAGCTACAACTTAGGGGTATTTAAGTCAAGAGTGAATACGTTTGTTTTAGGCAAGCGTGCTGCATCGTCGATCACATCATCGCTTTTCAACCGAAGATATAGTAGTCAAGGGCGAATCTATCTTCTGACTCTATCGTTAACTTTCTTTCATATACAACATACAGTACATTAGCTCCTTCCGTATAACCCAATCAGTACTCAACTAAAACATTTATCTATTCAAAGAATTCCTCAACAAGATGCCTTCAATATTATTGCAACAAACTCCGATCGGAATGTCACTCCGACAAACAGTATTATCTCGTTAGCTATGTGAATGTCAGCGAGTTGAGCAATACTGTGAACACTAGGTACGAGTCCACACATGCCTTATATGACGGATGACTGTGGCCGAAGGAATGTCTAAACATAGGACACATCTGTTAGATTGACTTGTGGCTACGATTTTTCTACCTGTGTTTGTAAATGTATGTCTGATCTGAGGATGTTTTTGCTCTTTGATTGGTATGCTATTGGTGTGATTGGCGAAGAGATTATTGATTGATTTGATAGAAAGATCAAGTATTTTGCTATTGTCCATACTTTTGGAAGTGTCCGAAAGGGTATACAAAAGCTTGTCCTTACAGACAACAATGTTTAATGAGCACAACATGTAGAAACCAAAAATCCTGTGTCGCGGCGTTCTCCTAATGTCATAAAAACATAATCAGTCTTATAATGTGCCCATTGCTGAGACTCAGGCCTCCTCTTTGGGAGAGGGTGTGAGCTGCAATCTACCACGCGGGCCTAGTACGGGTTCGATTCTCCCAATGTCGCGATATAGGATTTTGAATTGCTCTACCCGGAGCGAGATAAGTTATTTGACGATTTCTCACATAAATACCGATATCAAAGGCGTTCGTTTGGACAGAACTCTATCTAGCAATGCTGCAATATTCTTGAGATAATTTATAGCGACATTTAAGATGCCACATAGATCTAATTCAAAAATCCTGCATTGCAGTATTAGAACCTTTAAAACAACCGTTTGGTCGTAAAATCCTTCTTTTTCAATGGATGTTTGCAGGGCTTTCATCCTGTTTTGGACACCTCTAAATTTTTTCCAGGCCCTTTTACTAGGCTGTGTTTTCAGGAAAACAGAACTAATATTACACTAGAATTTACGGTAAATGTACCTTTTTGAGCTACTGTATACACAGTGTAACATTAGCTGACAACACATTAGTGGGGACAGTGCAATTTAACGGTACACTGCGACCAGTTGCGAAAATAATTGCAGGATGAGTGGCGTAAGTTATAAGAGGAAGCGATCGAGGAAGCGTTTTCGATTGAGAGGTAGCGGGAGCAAGCACAGAACAAAAGTGACTGATATATTAATTCGTGTTTCAAAACTAGTTTATATTTTGTAACAAACAGACTTATGCTAAAACATAACTTATGGATCAGTATCAGGTTTAATTTTGTATCTAGTTTTAAGCTATAAGGTATTGTTTTTTGATTCCAAAAAAATAACTACGGAGTATCCGCGGCCCTAGCATGTAAAAAACCAATAATTTAACTTATTATGTGCAACAAGCCCTCTCGCGCAACCCTAAAGCAGGAGAAGTCATTTGATAATTTCTCAGCAGTAAAAAGGAGCCAAGTTGAGACAGCGAGCACTAAGAGAGGATTTTCTAAAGTTCTCTCCCTATAGGGATGAAACTGGGGTCCAAAAGTATAAAGAAACCTACTTTTACGTGGGCAAAGCCGTTGGCAGAAAAACAGAAGAAGAAAAAGAAAGAACTGCGTCCTCAAAGAAGCGCGACCTCTCACAACTCGTACCACATACAAATGTGTGCACAAAATATTCGTTCAGGTTGCGTCTGTTTGAGGCAACGAACGTTTCAATAACACGACTAATGACTGTGCTGAAATTTGCACAACACTGGACAAACACGACATGTGTATTGTAAATACACATGCAAATGGACACGTGTGTATTGTACTTATTGTACAGTTGACAGGAGTATTGCGTATGTCTGCAGACTTGAGTAAATGGCTTTTCTTTTAGCCACACGCTAAATACAAAATGGCTATGGCACCTTTGTAGAATTTAGGTAATTTGTTTTTTAGGTGGGAAAGTCATTAGGACTTTTCTCGCTTTTGGGCGGAGAACAAAGGAGGTGTAGACTTTTACTGCCTAAAACACTCCTGTTCTTGCTCTGTATTCGTTCCAGGGCCTCAGGGTGGGCTTTCGTAATTTCGTACAACCCATGGCCCCTGTTGGCTATGACCCAACTGTAAAACCAGGTAAGACCTGCATTTTTCTAACCTCTTAAGAAAAAAGTCCTAAGAGCCAACTATTACTACTTTCAGTATAGCATGCAGAAGAAAAATTTGCAATAAGAAGCGTTTACGAAAGATTGACAGGAAAAAACTACGCACAAGGACAGACTAAAAAAAATGGAAGGATAAAGACAAGAAAACATTTCTGCTAGGGCTGCAGAAATGTTCGATGCTGTTACCGTAGCCTAGGAACGCTAAATGCAACTGGAGGCACAAATGATGTCCTACGTAAAAACAAATGGTGGAGACATATTTTACCAAGCAGTGTGCAATAAGTTGTGAAACAAGTACAAATTGCAATGAATAACAAGTGATGATCAAATCGAACAATCAATATTTAAGTTAGATAAACTTTATGTAACTCGGCATACAATACATTTTAAAAATTGCTGTACAGCTAAGGCCTACTGTCTCTGTCGACGAAGCGGTAGCTTCAGGCCGTCGTCGTGTCGTTACCACTTCGTCGATAGAGTTCCATAGATTCGTATGCAAGCTTAACACATCTGTACGCCAAGCGTATAATGACCAGTACACGTCTATAAAACTACGCGTCCGTGGTCAGTTAGTAGGCCTAAGAAGGTGTATGGAAGGTGTGTGTGTGGAATATGAAAACGTCTTAAAAGAAACATTTAAATTCGATTTCCTTTTACAATACTGCTCGAGACAAAACAGCTATCTCCAACATCCTATTTGCCGTTCATCAGCAGCAGATATTGACTTTGGCAGCACTCACGCGGGTCTGTATGTCTGTCTGTGTACACTTGTGCATGCTTGCACAAATGTCGACACATCGCCGCGAGCGGATATCATTTGTGCAACATTCATATAGAGTAAACACTTCGGCTGAACAAATAATTATTGGACGAGTGTGTTGGGTAGTTGCTAAAGTTTTCACCATATTTAAATGCCATGAGAAAAAAAACAGCAATTCTGGCTCCAACATATCGAGTCTTTTCAGGGTCATAAACGACAGTTCACGCTCATTGCAAGAAGGTTCTTTCCTTTCTATGGAAATGGAATTTGAAATTTTAATGGAATTTTACAGGAAATATATTTTATATAAAATGTATTTGGAGAGTGTGCGCGGGAATTACGTGATTTTATTCCGTTATCACATTTCTACCATCAGACAAACCGACGATGTCTACCCTTACATTGTTAACACCTCTACGATCCGGGGCTAAGCGTTTCGCTTCATTTCCTTCCATCCAATTATAATCTGATCTCCAAAACACAGCCACTGAGTGACTTGGTATATCAAATTGTTAAACTTCTGACTGTCAGTAACGTTTGTGTAACCCCTACAACCTAACAAATTCCTTTCAATCATACAAATTTCTATCTCATAGCTTTAAGAGTCCATAAATATTAATTAAAAAGGCATAGAACCACTTGGTCACTAATTAGGACAGACCAGAATTAGTGCTCGTGCCAGATTCTAGACTGAAGTGTAACGCTCCCATTTAAATTAAGTCCCTAGGAATCTAAGACGCTGAATGATATTAGTAATACGAGATTCATTGATAGTTTGTCCTATGGCACAATTTTCAACAAGATCTCACTATCCTCATAGGATACATATTATTATATCATATATAAGTTCTATCTTTGGCCGATATCTCACCTAATGGTAAGCAATTATGAAGTCAACGAAGAAGTAACTTGTTCATGAACGGAAATAAATACACTACCAATTTATTTGGAGTATACTTCATGAAAAGAAATATCTGAATTTCATACACTTTAATACCTTAAAATTTACTACATTAATCGAAATAAAAAATACTTACCATTAAATTCTGCATCTTCAATCGAGTTCTGGCTGTGTAACGAGTATCTGTTCGTCGTTTTCGTAGAAGGAGACCCCTGCGTGGACCCTGCCACCACTCCCAAGCTCCTGTACCCCTCATCCGACACCTCAGATCCATTGTCAGAAGCACTTTCAGCTGCCGGCGCCGGAGATACTGGCCTAGGACTCTTGTTCCTGATCCCATGTGGAGTTGGTACTAAGTGGTTAGAAGTGATAATTTTCGTTCTGCGATCCGGAGATGAGGATTTCCTTGAAGGGCTGATGGATTTAGGAGCTAAATGCCTTCTGCTTGGTGAAGCAGCCCTGTCTAAATCTCCTAGATAAGGCAGACTGGTGGGAGCATCACTGAGTCTATGATTGGACTGATAGTGCCCAGATTTCGGTTCTTCGTTGTAGAGTTTTGAGTTGTACTGAAGAGACATGGGTTCGTAGGTCTTGGGTTCAGTTTTAGTGTAAGGTAAGGAGGTGGGACCAGCGTCTGGGCGCTCGTAGGTGACGGTGGCTCCGGCCAGGTCGTGCTTGGGGCGCGCCAGGCGGGCGGAGAGGGAGGTGCGGTGGGAGGCGCGGCAGCGGCAGGGGTCGTGCTTGTCCAGGTAGTGGGCCAGCGTGTCCCAGCCTCCGCCAACGCGGACCATGACGTGGGAGCGAAGGATCTGTGGAGAAGAGAGAAAATAAATTATTAATTAATATTATTCGTAGAACGGATGGTCGATGGGCCCGAAAGATTCTTGAGTGGTACTCCGGAAGACGTAGTGTCTGAAGAACTCCCTCAAGGTGGATCAATGACCTGGTGAGAGTTGCGGGAATGCAATGGATACGAGATGCACAAGACCGTTCCTTGTGGCGATACTTGGAGACCTATGTCCAACAGTGGACGTCCTTCGGCTGAAATGATGATAATAACGATAATAGAAGACGATGTTCCAAAGCTGAACTGCGATAAAGAGGTAATACATTAGACTCATGAATTTTTATTTGAAACTTTAGAAATGGTTCTTCCATGTCCTAAATAACATGTTTTCGATATCCTACTAGATACTAGACGATGGTCAAGCTAAAGTTAAAATCGATAAATAACCCACTCAGTGCAATAGTTTCTAGTTTAAAACCATCCACTAGAACCATATTTACAGTACTAGAGAGTGCATTCAATTGGGAATACCATCGTATGGTCCAACTAAAAGAGCATGAGACCGCTGTAGACCAAGTTACAAGAGACCACGTATTAGACATAAAAGGACCAATGTATCTTGGACCGTGAAGTTCTCGTTTATTAGAAATTCCAAATAAAGATTGCCTGATACCGTGGGAATGCTGCCTTGATAGTCCCAATCAATACAAGTCTGCTGACCTCGATCCGCCTTCGTTTAGTTCTTAGCCTTGCAACCCTTAATATGGATCGTTAGATAACATCCAACATACACTGACCCCTCCCTTCTAAACACTTGTTCCTAATTCGAGGTCTTCCTAAATTTGGAATCGCTAAACTGACTAATATAACTTAACCTGCCTCTTAGTATAAATCATTTGAAAGGAGAGGTCAGTTTATAATGGCAACTATAAGGTCGAAAGTCGTTTTCTACAATGAGGCGTCCATTCGATTTGACCAAAGAAGGAATCGGATAGAATGAATCATAGATCCGTCGTCAAGGGAATTGGAACGCTATTTGTATGACTATAAAAGTGAAGCTTGTTTGGCACTAACGGCTGTGCGAATGTTTTTTTTTTTTTCATTAAAAGGCGCTTGGAGATCTATTTTTAGTTCTAATGAATATAGCGTTCGTTGTTTCGCACTAAACGAGGCTTAATGGCAATGTTTTGATACGAAATCAAAATACAAGTTGATATATTTTATGCACATAATATTTGGAACTGAGAACGAGAATTATGCTAGTATAACTGCTCCTGTTCATAGATGGAGATGCGTATGCGTCATATATATGCTAGACATATGTACGCCTGCGTGAAACTTGCGCACAAAGAGTTTCATAGTTTTGTATGTAAGCTGTAAGCAAGCGAATACCTACGCGTCTTTAGACAGTAGGTCTAATGTGACATAACATTAAGAAAATATAGAGTACTCTAACCTAACTAAAACCCGCGGCTTTTGACTGTCAATTCAAGTTGTTGGTCGATATAAGAAGCACTAGTAACCCGTCCCAACGTTGCCCCTACACTAGGAATTAAGCTCACGTACATACGACACCTAGACCCCGAACAACTATCTGTAGTCCGTACAAATCTTTGTTCCGTGTGGGAATCGAACCCACGACACGCAGCGCAGCAGTCAACTACTGCGCCAACCGTCCTTCCCCGTATTTAGAATCCCTGTGACCAGTACTATAGACTTATGTTACCACGTCATTTAAGAAGAATTACATATTGCTACCTAAACTTCTAGTCCACTTAAGTAACTAAACTAAGAGCATCTATAACACTCGAAGATGTATATAATAAAACTGAGAGCTATTTTTCTCATCACAAGAAGATACAAGCAGTACTTATAAAAGCTCTTAGGCTCAACGGACACTAAGACCGAGTCGATGCGTTGCGACGCGTCATGTTTTACGCCTCATCACTTACAAAATAGAGGTCTATTTCCCCATTATTAAGGTACGCAAATATTGAATGGTTTGGCTCTTGGTTAAAGTAGGGCGTTACATTACCACGCAAAGTTAGGCTTACTGTCCACAGACACAGCTTTACAGACGAGTATTTGTCATTATAAGCTTCGTGTAAGCCTGCTCACAGCTTGCAAACAAAACTATGAAACTCTATCGCGGCAATGTCTGTCTAGCGTCGCTGCATGCAAGCTTCATCATGACACCTGCCGTACCGCATGTCATACGTCGAGGCGTACAAAAACACGATTTATTTTTAGAAAAATGGCGGAAACTTCTTCGGTTATGAAACTATGCGTCCGTAGATAGTAGGGCTTATTCACTCGCTGTGATGCAACCGATGCGACAGATTTCGAGCACGGGCTCTATCCACGTATATTCTAAAGTCTCTGAAATGGTCCATTACTATGATCGGCAACGCTAATACGATTGTCGTTTTGTGACGACGCGCATCACTACGCGTCGTACTTAGTTGAATCCCTAGACGTAATGGGACGCTTCGAGATAACGCTAGTGTGCGGTAAACCTTATAAAATGAATCGCAGCAAGCGTCGAACAATTCCCAAGTCATGTGCTTTAATGGCCGCGTCTAGACAGGAAATCTCATTTAGACTTACAACGAGAACGGCTTCATTGATTCTCCCCTTTTCAGACACTATTTGAGGGCTTTTTTGTGTCTTTCTTCGACAATTTGTAACGGTTACAGTTATATTTTACAGTAGAAAGCATTCCAAATACAGATTTTTAAAAACACAAAAACATATGGTAATCTAAGAATAGGTTGTTGACTAGTGTTAATGCCATTCTTTCCATCGAGGATTGTTAATCTTTCGTTTAACATAAAATAGCTGGCCTTTGAAGGGGTGTCGTCGAAAAAATCTACTCGGATGTTAAGTATTTTCTTTAACATTATAATGAGAGATTTTCCAATCATCATCATTTTAGCCAAAAGACGTCCATTGTTGGACATAGGCCTCCCCCAAACGTTGTCACAACGACCGGACTTGTGCGTCTCCCATCCATCGGGTTCCCGCCACCCTCACCAAATCATCGGTCTACCTTGTGTGAGACCAATCAATTATACATAATGAAATATATATAAATAAAAAAAATAAATATGTAAAATCAATATAAACTCACCCTGACAAAGATCAGCATCCTAGTATCACCAATTCTGTATTTTCCCTCCGAAACCCTCACCATAGGGAACTGGGTAGGACAGGAGCACCTCTCGACGAGGTCCCTGACTCTCTCATCCAGACTCCTCAAGTCATTGGTCACCAGCTGAGGCTGAGGAGCCGATGGCACCAGGCCAAGTGCCGAATCATCTGGCCTCAATTCTTCTCCTGCTAACTCTCTTTCTATCTGCTTTTCCATTTGGACCAGTAAAGGAGCTGGCATGCCTAGCACTGCTCCTTTTCTAGCTACTTCTAGAAGACATAGCACGACGTGTTTTTCGTTCTTTCTGAGGCAGAGATCGTCAGTTTCGAAGAGCAGACATTCTAGGATGCCAAGTGCTTTTCGGCACCAGTCTATGAAGTTGGAGAGGTTGTCTCTTGCGAAGAAGGTGCCTGCTTTGGCAGCGGGCAGCATGTTGACAGGAGGTCGGGTGCGGAGGGCCCTGGCCAAGGAGAGGGCATCGTCAGACTCTGGCTGAGGAGACTCGAGGATCAGGCGGGCTGAGTCGCGGACTGCGTTCGCGTGCTGTAACAAGAGGAAAAAGTAAATTAGGAGGCTGCTTAAGATGTTTTTATATATTTACGAGTATATGATGGAAAAAATACAGTTTGAAAAGTGTGAAGAATCTTTTCCTTATTATGATGGGCACGGTACCCAGTCTAACCAATTGCTGTCAAATATGTCCGATTTTCTTAATTTTTTTACATGTTATACTAATTATTGTCGATGCTAGTAGACGAAAGTTACAAAAAAATATCTAATAAATTAATAAAGTAATGAACATTAAAATGCATCCTTTATTGCTTTATTACAGTGTCCTTGAAATTAAAGACAAACTTATTGAATCAAGTGAAACAAAGACTATCGAAAATTTACGGTGACTTTGTAAATATTACTCATTGAACACGGAGAAGACATCGATACTTGTCCGTCTGTGTGTATGTCTGTTTTCATGGCCATGTTTGAACTAGAGCGACAATATTGAAGGTCGGATCGTGATAGTGGATACAAGTGTATGTCCCCCTTCTTCCGGCAGGATACCAATGTTCGTGAGTAGTTTACGAATCGAAAGGACATATAGAGAAACATCATAAAAAAATACAACCGACTTTAATGTAAAAAAAAAATACAAAGAAAAGTGCAAAGCACGTTATTTTGTGAAATTTATTTTATCATCACTTCTTTCAAAACGGTGAAGGAAAATATCGTGAGGATCGGCAGGAAGGAAAGGCATGTCCTAGAACCAAGAAATTCAAAGACATGTGACATCCATCAATCCGAACTGGGCCAGCGCAGTGGATTACGGACCCATTAACTCTTTGAGAGACGAGACCTGAGTCCCAGCAGTGGGAACATTATAAGACTGACTATGTTTATGATAACTATGTACACCCAATATTGTAATATAGTATTTGAAAGGACACATGTAAGTATACTACTCTTCTACTTAATTTTTTGTTCACTCTCGTTTATAAATAAAACATTCCTCTCGACTCTAATGTCCAAACATTGCCAACAACACTAATACCTCTTGGCATCCAATCCTTTTCTCACCCGGCTCCTCAATCGCATGTTTACCATAACAACAGCTTACAGAGCGCACTGACATTTGCCCTGTACGTTATGTACGTTACTGCAATACTAACAAACTGTCTCATAATGCTGTCGACGTTTGTATACTGATATTAGTTCACATTTACTAATAATTCGCAACTGCTTAGGACGTGTCTATGTGGGAACGAAGTTTTTGCTTTTAAAAGATTTGTATCTTGTGTGAAATTTGCAGTTTTTGATGTAAGTGGAGAAAATTTGTTATTGCGACCGAGGTGGAATGCACCTGAGCCGCAGGCGAGGGTGTCATGAAGCCGAACTCACCTTTGCCATTGAAAGCATGGTCGACTTGTAATATTGTGCCAAAAGACTGGCGGTATCGTCACTCCGCAGCGTTGTCATAAGGCAACGATTCTCTTCCTCAGATCTTGGGTCACGCGAACAGTCAATAAGACATTTCGATAGGTCTAGCTTATATGTACCTAATTTGAGAGTACTTGGATCCCACGACCCCAGATTTTCAACCCCAATCGGCTTAGAAATAGAACATCCAACAAGATTGTTGCATTTCTGCCACTTGAGATTCTCCTCAGCCTCAAATGGTTTCAAAGTCAGTAAGAAGTAATGTTTTAAATGGCAAAGTTACACCATTAAAACGCAGTATAAACTCATCTTAAGGGATTTGTCACACTGGATGCGTTCTGCGGCCTGCGGTCCGGTCAACGTTGTCGGTCGGTCCCTCGCCTCCGCCCCGCCGGGCCAACTTGCGTTCTTTGGTTGTGCTCGCACGGTCAGATCGCATTCTATATAAAATATATTAATACCGACAATGCTGTTCATACATGATACGGGCTGCGTTCGCTTTGACCTGACCGCAGACCGCAGAACGCATCCAGTGTGACAAATCCTTTACCCCATTGAGAACGCAGTAAGCACAGTGCGTCGGCACTTTGCATAATAATCATATACAATACATATTGCTTTGCTAACAGAGTGTTGCCACAGTTACAATATATTTGAACCCGACATTTGTCACCGCTAACTGAGAACTCAATAGTTGTTTAAATTGTTTGTTTATGTTGTTCAACTTGTTCATATGGTAATAAGAAGTTGTTGGAAACTGTTCAATAGTGTTGAATGGTTAGAATCTACATAGATCCTTGTTAACCTAGGTTTAAATGAAGTATTATGAAACTATTATAACTCTGTGACTGTACTTTTTAATGACTTTAAAATGGAGGAGATTATGTATTCGGCGTTGTGTATTTTTTTAAGTAGGTATGTTCACCCATTTCTCAAGCAATAGTAAAACGATTTAAAAAATAATTTTAACTTCAGCCACTTTGGGTAGAGCTAGAAGTGTGTTTGCTGACTAAAAACTCAACTGCCGGAGTCTGTGTTTATCCTGATCCTGATAGCTTCAACCAGGACCAGGAAGGTCTTTAAGTCAAGAGTGAATAGGTTACTTCAAGGTAAGTGTATTCCATCGTTGACCACATCATCGCTTACGCGCGTGTCTATCAAAGATTTAAACTAAACATTTTCTTAAACCAATCAAGCGTAACCACATGCAATTCCACGCAAAAAAATCAAGCAAAATCACGTGTGTTACCAGTCAATATAATCATCAACGAAGAAATAAATCAAACAACGCCTGTCAAACGGTTTTTATGCAAAACGCCCGATGCCATAATAAACGTAAACTATCAGATAATAATACGTTTAAACGATAGTTAGCCGTTTATCACATTGTAACTGGGCATTACCAGTAATTGCCATTTGGAGGCTAACTATAAACTTTAGATTACAATGATTGGTGCAACCGATCTGAAATTAGGTTTTTTTGCGAAATTACTTGCTGTAGACGTGGAGAATGGACTGAGTTTTCTCAATCTATGTATGTAGGGAATTCAGGCAGAAAAGTGCTAGTTTTTTTTTTACATTATTGATAAGCTCGGGTTTGGCTGTTATATTTAAATCATTGATAGTTAATTAAACACCAATCTGGCTAGGGGATATAATGTCTAGGTGACATAGGTAGATAGACGTAGGTCCGTACAATATATTAGTATTCAGTATCATCTGGTTAGATTGGAAGCCGACTCCAACCTAATTAGGAAAAAACAGGTAAAGTGATTGCATTTGACCATTATTTCACCTCATGATAAGCCATAATAACATCGATAATACGAGCTTGTTTACCTAGAATTAATCTATTTACTCTTGAGATAAAGTGAACAAGTAGTCTATTGGATCACGTCATAGGATTACTGCAGAGCCTTCAACACTACAACCTACAGAAAAGAGACAGGTGCTAGCCCAAACAGTAGCTCTATCTCTTTCAGTCAATTTTGTGAAAGCATAGCTCAGTCCATTCTCAATGCTGTAATGTAAGCGTCTAACTTGATCATAAAATAAAACACATAATTACGGTGTCTACAAACGATGGCTACCTGTCTACATGGATACGAGTTTGATAACTTATTTCTTAATATTACAGCTTTGCGCGGCCACCAAAGGAGATTAAACTACATTTAATGCGAAATTAATAACTGTTGCAAAAAAAGGTTAAGGTTGATCAAACTTCTTTTGTCCGTTAATGGTGATTTTATTTATATTAAAGTAAACATATTCAGTGAGAAAAGTCATTCAAGATATTGCTTTATTAATTGCTTATTAATTATTTGATTGGTTCGTCCCGACCTCATTTTAAGCCTAGTTGCAATCGTGACTATGACTACTTTACTAGACAAGCGTATAGATTTGTTAGTAAGCAAAAGTAAGTTCCGATTAAAGTTTATCTGAATCAAAGGTGCAAAACCAATCGGAGGTTCTTTTTTTATGTAGGTAATCATCAGATTGATTTCTCCCGCTCTTAGGCAGAGCAGGGGGGCGTGTCAGACATTTACTTACTAAAATCTACTCCTTTTCCTTCTTTGCCTTCGTTTCAGTGCCGCCGGGTTTCTCTTTTGTATAATCCAGATGTATCTATGATGTAAATTCCGATTAAAATTTATCAGAATCGTAGGTGAAAAAAAAACAGTCGAACATTCTGAATTTTAAATCTTAATCGGACCTTAATGTTTTATCAGTCAATAATAAGGACGAGGCCTATGCAAAATGTCTGCCTACCCACTCAAATATAAATGTCATTACACATACACATTTCTCTTACTCCACCATTTCGCAAACAACTAGTCATTTCGTGAAATTACTTCAGCTTATATGGCGATTTCACGAAATTGTCTTTTGTCTCAGCAAAAGTTAATAATACTGTTACGAACGTGAGTAATTAAATGCCGGTTTACTAGCAGAGAACTTTATTCACCACAAAACAATGACAAATTAGTCCAATCAACAAATAACCAATCACTATAAACACTCAGAGTTCCGTTTAGTATCGCTTAGGTCGCTAGGTATCACTTCACACACTTAGGTAGTTCGCTCTGTATCGCTGACGAAATCAAACTGAACCTCGCTTCTAGCCGGGGGCCCGTATTTATATGCGAAGTCATCGAAGTTTCTCGATACCGACGTTTCAAGGACATTCTAGCACAAAATAGTCGCATCGGGAGGCCATAAATCATTATTATTACTCTCGTAAGTAGGTACTTATCTACCACCTTACATGCGAATTTCGACTCTATTGCTAATACCGGAAGGTACAAATTCCCTTATCCACCCACATAACTACCTACTGAATCTTAGCTAATAATAATAGGGTATGTCGGACTTTTCTGGAATTTGCCAGGCCTGAGTATGTACTCCTATTCTCGAAGCTTCGCACATCAATGCGTTTTAATTATTTGATGCTACCCTTGGTTCCGTCGAAGATATAGCGTACTCAAGTTTCACGGCGTAACAGTGCCCCCCTCTTAGTCATGCTCGTCCCGAGCATTATTAGATCCGTGATACGGCGCCAATCTATCCACGTGGACTACCTTAGGTTTCCCTCGTAACCCTTTCTTGATGCGGTAGGTAACGTCGTTGATCCTTTTTATCACGGTGTAGGGTCCCTCCCATCGAGCTTGAAGTTTCGGCGACTTCCCTTTTCGTCGAAGTGGGTTGTGGAGCCAAACCAGTGCACCTTCCTCAAATCCCTTGGCGTTGGCATTGCGGTCGTATCTAGTTTTCATTTTAACGCTGGTGTGCAGGCTATTCTCACGCACTCGTTTATGCACTTCATCCAATTGATCTTGGAGGTCACTTACGAAGTCCGTAACTGGCTTAGTCTTGTCAGGTGGCACGCCGGTTATGGTATCGACTGGAAGTCTCATCTCCCTACCGAAATTCACTCTTGCTGGGGTATGGCCCGTGCTATCATGCACTGCTGATCGATAAGACATCAGAAATAGTGGAATATACCGGTCCCAATCTTTCTGATGGTCATCGACAACCTTAGCCAGGTGATTCTCCAGGGTCTGGTTAAACCTCTCCACCATTCCGTCCGACTGTGGGTGCGCAGGTGTTGTGCGTGTCTTGTAAATCCCCAGAAGAGTGCACATTTCCTGGAACAGCGCAGATTCGAAGTTGCGGCCTTGATCGGAATGGATCTCCAAAGGTGCGCCATACCGACATACTACTTCTTCGACCACCTTTTTCGCCACTGTCGTCGCTTCCTGATTGGGTATGGCGAAAACTTCAGGCCACTTTGTGAAATAGTCCTGTATCACCACTATGTATTTGTTTCCGTCATCTGTCACTGGGAAAGGTCCAGCAACGTCGATGGCAATGCGTTCCCATGGGGCTCCTACATTGTACAACTGAAGCTTGCCCCTGCTCCTAGTCTGTGGTCCTTTCACGGATGCGCATGCTGTACATTTCCGACACCATTGCTCTATGTCTTCTCTACAATTGAGCCAGTAATACCGCTGTCTCACTTTCAGTAGAGTTTTCTTGATTCCCAGGTGTCCACCAGAAGCGCCATCGTGTATCTCCTGAAGCAGGGGGACCACTTCACGTCGTGGTACTATCACTTGTGTGGTCACCTCCTTGCCATCGTTCGATTCCCATTTCCTACAAAGCACGTCATTTTCTAGAACTAAACTGTCCCACTGTGCCCAGTAGCTCTTTGTGACAGGACTATGTGACGATACTTCATTCCACTGAGGCCTAGTTCCACTACGCTTCCAGTCCAGTATAGGTCGAATATCGTCATCTTCTTCCTGGGACTTCTTAAAGTTGCCTTCAGCCCTAATTAAGTTCACGTGTTCCCGGGCTTCATTTTGCTGGCAATGTCTACAGTCCTCATTACATGGACGTCGCGACAGGGCGTCAGCATTGTTATGCCCTTTTCCACTACGATGTTCCGTCACAAAGTTGAACTCCTGCAGCTGCTCTAGCCATCTTGCAACTTGACCCTCAGGGTTTTTGAATTGTAGAAGCCATTTCAATGCAGCGTGGTCCGTCCTCAACGTAAACTGTCTCCCTATGAGGTACTTGTGGAAATGTTGCAAAGTTTTTACAACAGCCAGTAGTTCTCGTCGAGTCACGCAGTAGTTCCTTTCTGGTTTTGAAAGTGCCTTACTGAAGTAAGCGATCACGACTTGCCTATCTTCTTGCACCTGCGACAGCACTCCACCAATTCCTGTGTTGCTGGCGTCGGTATCGACGACAAATCTTCCATCTCTGCTCGGATACCCCAGTATAGGTGCTTCACATAGCCGTTGCTTTAGTTCGTTGAATGCTGACTCACAGTTCTTGTCCCAGATAAAATCTCGTTTATCCTCAGTCAGCTGATGTAAAGGTTTTGCAATGTCCGAAAAACTCATAACAAACCGTCTGTAGTATGTGCACAACCCTAGAAATGCACGTACTTCTGTTTTGTTCTTTGGAGCCGGCCACTGTTGGACAGCCTTTATCTTCTCAGGATCGGTTCTCACTCCATCGGCGCAGATGACATGTCCTAGGTAGCTGACCTCCTTCTTGAATAGGGCACACTTCTTTGGGCTCAGTTTTAGGTTAGCCCCCCGTATCCTGGTGAACACTTTCTCCATATTCCTCAGGTGTTCCTTAAAAGTGCGGCCCATTATAATGACGTCATCCAAATATACCAGACAGACGTCACCAAGAAGGCCCACCATGACTCTATCCATGAGGCGTTCAAACGTCGCTGGAGCGTTGCACAACCCAAAAGGCATGACGTTAAATTGCCACAGGCCGTTGCCAATTCCTGTACTGAACGCTGTCTTTTCCTTATCTTTCTCGCTAATTTCCACTTGCCAGTAGCCACTTTTCAAGTCAATGGTTGAAAACCACTTCATACCATTGAGCATATCCAGTGTGTCGTCTATCCTAGGCAAGGGATAACTGTCCTTCTTCGTTACATCATTCAGCATTCTGTAGTCTACACAGAATCTGGTACTGCCGTCCTTCTTCTTCACCAGAACGACAGGAGAAGACCATGGGCTCGTAGAAGGTTCAATTATTCCGCTATCAGCCATCTTCTTCAACTTGGCGTTAGTCCCGGCTTTTGCCAGGGTCCGCCTTCCGGCTTAGCTTGCTCCATTTTGCCCGATCTTCAACATCCTTGGCAGTAAGGCCATTGGCTCTCATGTCGGACTTGACGACGTCCAGCCAGCGCATGCGAGGGCGACCACGAGACCTACCGCCAAGGACAGCCATATTCATGCATCTCCGGCCAACGTACTCCGTAGGGCGGCGCATGATGTGGCCATACCATCGCAGACGACATTCTTGCAGTTTTTCCCCCACGTCACGGACACCAAGACTACCTCGGATGAATGAGTTGCGTATGCGATCGGATCGCGTTACGCCGCTCATCCACCTCAGCATCTTCATCTCCGTGACGCGAAGCTCCTGGGTGTGTCTGCTTAGTGCCGGCCAACACTCGCCGCCGTACAGGAGGACAGGACGTATGATGCATTTATATATCTGTCCCTTAAGCTTCGGAGGCATTTTGCGGTCGCATACAACGCCCGTAACCTCTCGCCATTTCGCCCAAGCCGCACCTATACGTGCTTGGACATCGTCGTCCACGTTGCCAGACTCGTGCAGCACGGATCCAAGGTACCTGAATGTATCGGAGCTTGTGATCCGGTCCGAGCCTATTTGGATGGTGTTTGAATCCGTGCTGCCACAGGACATGTACTCAGTCTTCGCCACATTTAGTCTCAGACCGCCGTTTTCCAGCGTGTCCTTCCAAATGTTGACCTTCCGCTCAAGTTGGGCTTTGTTCTGGCTAACGAGGGCGATGTCATCGGCATACATCATTAGCCATGGAGGCTGATCTTGGATGTATGCCGTAACTACATCGAGCACCACGTTAAACAAGAACGGGCTAAGAGCCGATCCTTGGTGAACGCCAACAGATATTGGAAAGACTTTGGATTCGCCAACAGCGGTCTGGACAGAGGACACGGAATCGCGATACATGTCTCTGATAATGTCAATATAGGCCTCGGGCACACCCTTGAAGCGAAGTGCCCACCAGATGGACCGCCGAGGAATACAGTCGAAGGCCTTCTGCAGGTCTAAAAAGGCCATATGCAGAGCTCTCCTTCTCTCTCTGTAAGCCTCAGTCAGAGTCCGCAGGGCGAACACTGCGTCCATGGTGCTGTTACCCGCCCGGAAGCCATATTGACACTCAGAGACAGTGCACTCGCTACGGAGCCGTGTGTCAATGATCCGCTCGAAGAGCTTCATGGTGTGGCACATGATCTTAATACCGCGGTAGTTACTACAATCCTGTACACTACCTTTGCCTTTATAGATAGGAATAATAAGGCTTGATCGCCACTGGTTCGGCATTTCCTTGGTGGTCAGGATGCGGTTAAAGAGATCCGTCAGAAGGGCCACACCATGTGAGCCCATCGCTATTCCGCTATCAGCCATATCCTTTACCATTTCTGCTACCTCAGTTTCTTTAGCCCAGGGTATGCGGCGCGGTCTCTGTTTAATTGGTCTAGCATCACCTGTATCTATCTCATGCTTGACGAGACCTGTTCTTCCGCAATCTTTTCCCGTTGCAAAGATATCCCGGAACCGTAGCAGAAATTCCTTGGCTTGCTGTAGTTCCGAAACTGATAAATTGCTCTTAGAATTTTCCAGAAGTTGCTGGATGTGATCAGGTTCACCTTTTATTGCGTCTTGTGTTACTGAAGATGTGTTGATTTGGCGGAGATACTTCACTTCTTCACATCTTCCAACAACACTGTTTTTCTTCAACTGGATCTCCTTTTTCCCAAGATTTACTATCCTGACCTTGGATCTTCCTTTCGTCATAACTAATGTCCTCGCGGTGATAAGTTCCGGGTGCCGGCCAATGTCTTCAACCATAACACATCTGCGTTGCCTAATTTTCTTAGGAAATTTAACTTCGACTAAGGTTTCCGTTCTTGGAGCCAATGTGGTATCCTTTAAGCAATAGAGGTTGCATGTGTTAATTCCTTGCAGGAAGACTTCTTGGTCTGGGAATTTCAATACTCCTTTATCGATATCTAAAACACATCGGTAATTCCGCAGGAAGTCGAGACCCAGTATGCAATCGTCGGTAATATTCGCAATTAACGCTGAATGGGTGTACACTTGATCACCGATTTTAAACTCGATTTCTGTATCACCGAGGACGGAGACTGGCTGGCCGGTGGCTGTCTGAAGTCGGTAGGCTGGGGTTTGTGCTTGCCACAAGATGGTGCGTTTCAGCAACTCAGGTCTTATAATAGTCCGTGACGCCCCGGTGTCAACGGTGAAATTGCAAGCACGTTGATTCAGCGTTCCCTCGATGATCAAACTATTTCCGTTGTGGACTTGATTGATGGTGATGGTTGGGGCCTTCAGTTGACCAGCCAGCACCCGCCCCGCGGCCCATTTTAACGACTCCTCGTTAACTTGAGTTCCGGAGTCCACACTTCCCCTCTTCCTCTTGGGGCAATCGGTACGAATGTGCCCTTTTTCTCCACATCCATAACACGTCGGAATATAGCGGGACTTTGCCGACGGAGCCACTTCTCGGTGACGTGGTTGCACTGAAGGTGAGACCACCACTTCCCGAACTCTGTGCGTGCGTGAGTCTTGTCGTACGGCTTCCACTTCCAAAGCGTGGGCCATCGCACTCTTCAGAGTTTGGTGGTGTCCGAGTCGCACCGTAGCCCTGACTTCAGTATCCCGTAGACCGTCGATGAATGCTTGCACCAGATTTACTTCCACCGTCTCCGGTGTCATCGACATGTATGCCCGCCGGACCAGCCGTTCAACCTCTACTCCCCACTGCTGAAGGCTCTCGTTCGACCTCTGCGTTCTCTCGCGAAGTTGCGCGCGGAAAACATGTTCGAGGTGCTTGTCACCATAGCGAGTGTCTAGTCCCTCCATTAGACGCTCCAACGTCCTGCCGTCTGGAGGAAGGTTCTCTAGGACCAGCAGAGCGTCCCCTCGTAGGGCCAAAGTTAACGCCGCGAAAGACTGGTCATCATCCCAGCGGTTCGTCTTGACCAGTGTTTGGAATTGGTACTTAAAAGCCGTCCAGGACGACGTGCCATCAAAACGCGGCATATCAAATTTTGCGGCTGATGCACAGTGGGTGTGCGATGGTGCGCTAACAGCAACGGGTTCGCGTGCTTCGAGCTTCACAATTCTGGTTTCGAGGCTATCAGCTCGGGCGGAAACCTCCTTGACCTCTAAGGTGAGATTTTTCACTTTCCCGCCCAACGTGACGAGGCCGTGATCGATTTTTTCGAGGATCAGGTTCTGCTTAGCCTCTTGATCCCGGCGGGCTTCCTCCTGTTCGCGGCGGGCAGCTTCCTGTTCGCGGCGGGCTTCTTCCTGGTTAGCCGCGATTAAGTCCTGGAGCTTACGTTGGTTAGCCTCCTGTTCGCGGCGGGCAGCTTCCTGGTTAGCCGCGATTAGATCCTGGAGCTTACGCTGGTTAGCCTCCATACTAGCTTGCATGGCGGCCAACACTGCGGCGAGGTTCATTTCCGAGGATGGCCCTGTTGGCGCCTCAGCAGCTGCCGTTGCTCCCATACCAGCCCGATCTTCCGCTTCCAGACGTTGACGTGCAGCATCCATCTCCACTTGCCTCCTTGTTCGTGGTCCCTGTTCGTCGTCCCTCTGTAGTAATGGCATCCCACTTCTGACACCAGTTGTTACGAACGTGAGTAATTAAATGCCGGTTTACTAGCAGAGAACTTTATTCACCACAAAACAATGACAAATTAGTCCAATCAACAAATAACCAATCACTATAAACACTCAGAGTTCCGTTTAGTATCGCTTAGGTCGCTAGGTATCACTTCACACACTTAGGTAGTTCGCTCTGTATCGCTGACGAAATCAAACTGAACCTCGCTTCTAGCCGGGGGCCCGTATTTATATGCGAAGTCATCGAAGTTTCTCGATACCGACGTTTCAAGGACATTCTAGCACAAAATAGTCGCATCGGGAGGCCATAAATCATTATTATTACTCTCGTAAGTAGGTACTTATCTACCACCTTACATGCGAATTTCGACTCTATTGCTAATACCGGAAGGTACAAATTCCCTTATCCACCCACATAACTACCTACTGAATCTTAGCTAATAATAATAGGGTATGTCGGACTTTTCTGGAATTTGCCAGGCCTGAGTATGTACTCCTATTCTCGAAGCTTCGCACATCAATGCGTTTTAATTATTTGATGCTACCCTTGGTTCCGTCGAAGATATAGCGTACTCAAGTTTCACGGCGTAACAATACGATATAACATGTCATTTACTGGAGTGACTTTGTGTAACATATTATTTTGTTATTGTTTATTCCGTTGTTTATTGTTTTAAATGAACGCCTGTGCATTTTATGGGTTTTATTGAACGAGTTTGTAATTTTTATGATTTCTTTCACTTGGGTCTGTGCTTTTTATTTAAGTTTTATTGTAACTTGTACGCTAGCTTGGTTCTTATATTTCTTCTTTGTAACTAATGATCCATCTCATATTTCTAATTTTCAGCTTTTATTTATTATGAGACTGAGAGCCTAGCTGAGTGCGAGTTTGTTACATGTTATGGACATCGACACGTTTTGACATTAGAAGCACCGATTGTCTCAACTCCAAGCTCTTAATCAGTCAGAGAGCCAAACGCAGCAAACATTTGCATTGACGTAAAAAACAGTCCCACACAGCGAACAGAATGAAAGAAAAAACAACGCCACAACTCGTTTTTTTCTTTTCATAAAAAAAAAAATATTTTCGTAAAAAGAGGAGGATCAAGAATATGATGACTTAAAACTACCTTTTTCTGGCACATTGTACCTGCTTTGCATCATCATCATCAGTATCATCTTCCTGCCTTTGTCTCGTTCTATATGGCGTCGGTGCAACATATTTTCCCCACCCATCTGCTCTGATTTACCCATTATTTTTCACTTACCAAAAAAATCTTCCCCAAAGCATTTTTTTCGATTCTTTGGTCCTAAAAGGCGCAAACCTTTTCTTCTCATAATGAAGCAGTTAATACCAAGGCCTGCCTACCCACTGTCCACTTATTAATGTCGATAGTACCTACTGCTTAACGGCCATATTACTTTTAATTCCATGTAGGTGTAATGATATGGTGCAATATTCTTTTCAATAAATATTTCTCTCGTAGTTATTGATTTGGTTGAGGAAGCTTTTAAAAATTATTGGAGTGTTTACTACTGTGTATTCGGCAATGGGTGTTTTATATCCTTATTAATTTAATATTGAATAGCATAGGCTGAAATTTGAAGCTAAACTTAAACTGTTAGACGATTATTTGTTTCTTGATAGCTAAGACGTAGAGGTCTCAGGGGTGAATAATAGGTTACTTCTAGGCAAGCGTGCTTTAGGTTTAACCACATCAATCCTTACAATCAGGTGAGGGATTTGAGAGGTAATGGGACCTTTCCTTGTGCTGATAGTGGTCAATTTGGTGGTTTTAGTGAGGTAAATATCCTACACTTCCCGAACCAAAAGTCCGGGCACCTTTTGAAAGTTGCTCCTCAGAAACAAAAAATATATCTGTTTACTAAAGTTTCTGTCTATTACCATGGGTAATACGATCAAGTATTTATGTATCTAAATCCTTAAGTTAACCTTTGTGACTCACTGCAGCATCATAGATCACACTCAAAGATCACATCACATCATTACTGCGATCATCAGTATAGACATAGTGATGATCACAGCATGATAGACATCAAGCAAATAGAGGTAACCTTCAATCAGTGGTTAGAGGTAAGCTCGGATTATTGCAAACAAACATGCATTTTTTTGGAGTGGCAATTCTTCCAATGCCTTTTCAAGGGTCAAAAACCTGTGTGCTTCAGTTGCCATTTGGGTTCGAGAACCACAGCTTCCCTTTTAGAAATACCCCGTGACCCTACCAGGTGTCTCCGGAAAAAGACTACCTATCTGACTACCAAAACCCAGTATCTGGTTAACACTGCTTCTGACTATTTGTAACGACTGTTAAAGATGTACAAATGACAACTAGCAGCCCAGTAAGGGAGTAATCGCGAGCAAGCGTGGCTTAAACTTAAAGATCGACTATAAGGACCCACATTCTTCTTCTTCTTCCTGCCCTTATCCCATTCTGTCTTTTCACCCGTCGTACTATCACTAACTTCCTTTTCTTTCATATCACTCCTCACCACAACCATCTTTTCTTTGGTCTCTCTCTCTTCCTCTCCTAGAACCTACATCCATGACCCAAATAAAAACAGCTGATACACAAAGACTACGGAAATGAATCACGCACATACAGAGATTGTAAGACAAAAAACAATTGATCAAATTACCGCATACACCCGATACTTGCAGATAATTGGCATGTTGATCACCTGCCGTCGTGCTGAATGGCAGGTGGGAGATTAATAACGTAAAAGGGTAATAATATTGGCGCCGTGTTGGCAGGAGGAGGTTCTTTTGAGGGCTTTGATGTCATGTTTGTGTTGAGCTCATTATTGTAGCATGGGTCTTTTGGTGGATGTTCGAAAATATGAGATTTTATTGTGATATAATTGTTGAGTAAAAATGCCACTGTTGCCGCAATAACCGTGACAACCAACTGGGCCCAAAAAGTTTGAAGATAAGAAAACCATTGACTCGAAAAGAAGAATTTTTGAGTAGGTAATTCAATGAAATCTTTTTCTGTGATATCACGATCTCTGTAGTTCTGCCTCCCAATCAAGTATTATGTCATTACAATTATTCAACTTCTCTATAAAGATTCATTCAGTTGTTTTTGATTTTATATTGTGCAAATTATAAGAAAATCAATTGGCTATTTCATTACCTTTATATCCATTAGGTACTGGTAAAAAAACTAGACAAGTAGAACTAGACTATGAAAATAGTAGGCCGGATTTGGTCTGTGCCAAGCTACAAAAAATCTAGATGCGTCATTAGTCACACACAGTCACTAGGCTGTCCCATTTCCAAAACAATACCTATTCAAAATCAGTGCAACGCTTTTCTGTTCTGTGTGCCTTTACTCCAGTGCATAGTCATGTGAGAACACTAGACGTATCCAGTGCAAGAGTGTCTATGTGGGACGCCTAACACAACCCACGTCGCATATGAGTGTATGATGTGAAATTGTGATGATTCATTTGAATGCGATAAACATTTTATGTCAGAGTAAGTGTTCTTGTTAAGTCAGAAGAAATTATATCTAAGAAAATAAATGCTGGAGTTTTTTCACGAAATGTTATTAAAGAAAATATAAAGGTAACATGTTTTCTACAAAACGACTGAGTCATAGAAAAAGTTGGATTTTGCGCGATGACACCGAACGTATTAATCTATCACATACCCGCGAAACGAGACACAATAGTACCTAAAACAATACCAGCGTGGTCTCATAGGACCGGTTGAGGATTCAAACATTAATTAAGTCTATAATTTTTATAGTTGGGTCAGTCACCTCATTCATAGAAAAATAAGAAAGAACCACAAACAAGTACCTATAGCTGAGATATTTTTATAGAATAAGTACAATATTCAGAATAAGGGCCACGAAACAATCCTCGATTGACAATGCTAGTAAAAATGACGAAAAAAGAGAAAATGAGACAGATAACTTTCTAAATGGTTAATTTGGCACCCAACTGTCAATCGTAGTTGGAATAAACCCAAAAATAAATATGATAAGAGAATCTAAGCGATCTCCAAAAACACAAACAAGATAATAAGTGGAAAACACCAGAGCAACTGAATGAAACAACAAACTAGCTAGCAATAGTAACCGTAGACAATAACGTTTAGTAAGCGTTGCGTCAGGCGGCCATTTATCGACGCAAGACGATCCCAATCTGCCATTGTCAGCCGAACTCTATCAATTAGTTCAAGGTTTCACACCTACGACAAAGAGGAAAACAAAAGATATTGAGTTTGTGAATGAAACAGCTGATGGTTAGAAAAAAGATAGAGAGAGAGTTGGTGGTAGATTTGATTCGAACATCAGATTAATTGAAAACATGAATAACCATATTTAAAAACTGAATAATAAATGGCATATTGCAAATTATGTAATTAAACACGAGTATTTTATAATTCAACCTCAGATAACATATAATTATTATGTTGATCTAACATAATGACCCAATTACAGCTATATTAGTCAGCTTCCGCGAAATGAGATATGCACAATGTTATATCATGTCTGATATTAAAATATATAACAGTAGAGTATAATATGTTTTAAAATGCAATATACAAGACAGTTTACGTATATGTTTAGTCAATGACAGGAAAGGGAGTTAGTGATAATATGACGGGTGACAGGACAGAATGGAAGAAACACCGTGTTGCGCCGACTCCATATTATGGGACAAGGGCAGGAAGAAGAAAATTTAGTCAATGACGGAATCGCATAAACTGCCCGAGATTGACTTGATGATGATGAATGACAGAATAAAGGAATAAAATTATAGAAATAACAAACTCAAACACTTGTGGTATAATTTACAATATTAAACCCAACAAAGACGTTATCCCCATAATTTAAATATGCTTAATAAACATTCATAAAACAATTCCACTAACAAGCAACAACATTTAATCAAAGCCTCATCTCGCATATTTTTAATCAAGCGCTGACTCACGACACGACCAGCCGTCGTAAACTTCACTTGCCATCTGACAAAGTTTATCGCGACACATAAATTGTCACATTAAGCCGCATGCGCATCGGATGCGTTTACATCGACAACATACACTTGACTCAATTAGGGTTCGATACACCGCTGCACCGGCCGCCAAACCGGAAAGATCACAGGTTCAAGGCTGACGCCGCATTTCAGTTTCACTCTCGTTCAAGAGAAATTCCGTAAGGCTTTTACTTTAATTTATTATACTCATTGAGCTTCAACTCTGTATCTTTCGGATTTATTTATCAGGTTCAAGTAAAATACCATATTTTTATTTTAATATCTCCTTTTTCTGTTAACGGGAAATCTGCTTTTACTTTTTTAATTGTTTACGGAAAGACACCGAAGGTTGATATTTTGAAAGTAATTTTCTGTTTCCTGAATGTACTAGTTTTTTGCCTAGTTGTTTCAATGTAGGAATGTTAATATTTATTGAACGGACATGTGGGAGGAAATGTGATTTTTGACAACTTTCTGCTTCTAAAAGACGGACACTCTCTTAGACAACTTCAAATATTGTTCATTGTTCAATATTTGTAATACTTTTCTCAACTTCCATAACCTGAGGCACTCCACATTGTCAATACAGACTTCCTATAGATAAGAAATGTCAAGAAGGTCATGCCTTAGACTCTCCATCAATCAACCCTGACAGGTTCGTGGTCAAAGCACCATAGCATGCGCAAGCGACTCGGCCAACAATAGCAAATGATGCATTGAATTAAAACAACAATATATCATTACAAAGATTATTGATAAACTTGTCTATGTTTTGAATTCTATTGTTTTGTTTCTTGATTCAGATATTTGCGCCGCAAATTATAGTTCAGTTGCCCGTGGCTTAGATGTTTTTATTGAACTATCTATTAAGTCTGATTCTAATTTAGGTAAATATCTATAATATAAAAATGAATCGCAAAATGTGTTGGTAAGCGCATAACTCAACAACGCCTGGACCAATTTGGCCAATTCTTTTTTTTAAATGTTCGTTGAAGTTTAAAGATGGTTTTTACGGCGAGAAAAATTATAATAATAATAAAAAAAAAAGTTAGGTAAAGCAGGGAAGGTAGGGTAGTGTAGGGTAGTGTAGAGTAGAGTAGGTTAGTGTAGGGTAGTGTAGGGTAGGTGGGGAAGGTTTAACATTTGACGGGAGCGAAGCCGCGGGTAAAAGCTTGTTCAAGATAAAAATAAAATTCTCTTACAGGAAAAAAATACTATACAACCTATAGGCCCAAGAACAGATGTCCACAATTATGATCTAGATGACCTCAAAATACAACAAGTCCAAGTAACTATAACTACAACATTGAATTCTGACTTCATTACAAAGTAACAAATATTTCCCTCAGTAGTAAGAAGTTTTTGTAATGACCATGTTTCAAGTTTAATTAAAGCAGTTTTGTCCACGAAGCGCTTCACACGAACATCGGACGATCATAATTAATGTGTCAATTTTTAATAACTTCCTCGAGGGAAGTCTTTAGTGGAAGCTGCATGTGATGTGAATATGAATGTTTGTGTAACTCGTAATTTTAAGAGAAATGTACTGGAAAGAAATGCTTTTGAGAAACGTGAACAAATTAGTTCCTGTGGATGTATTTTTGGAACGATGTGAAATTCCACTTGAGCATGACTTGACGTTAAATTATGAAATAATTTTTGACTACTTCTAACCTAATTATTTTTTGTTTCTATAAGCTTGTGCTCAAGATAATGAAAAGCAATATCTTGCTAATGCACCAATAAAATTTACAATCAATGTCAAATATACACAAACAGATATAATAAACGATGAGATATCTAATAAAAATAGCCAGCTTAGGTTTTATAATACAAATGAATATATCAATTCTAACAATCAAATAATTAATAAAGCTATAAAATAAACAAATGATATAATAAAGCTTGAGCTTTACGATAATAATATAAAATTATAGACCACAAAGAGCTCTGATGAATCACCGAATACGGAACGTTACGATCAACTAATCACTATGTTGGTCCAAGGTGAAGTGTTGATCCGCATCCGCGGGTGTCGATCATATATGGTGATAACCGCTACCTGTCTCATGGCAAGGCTCAGATGCTAGATATAAAGCAATGTCAGGGTCGTCTAATTTGTTTTTATTCTTTGCTTCAGCACTGTACATGATTGCTGCAAGGTCTAGGTCGAACTTGGTCAGAGGTGATTTAGATCACTTGTTCGTTGCTTACTGTTTCCTTGATTTTTATTTTGGTCATGTTTTTGGATTATTTCTGCAGTAATGAGCTGATTATTAGATTACTCAGCATCTGAACAGGAAATGTCTGCATCTTTACTTAAATCAGCATCATTTGTGTCTCGTAAATCTGTACAGTGATCAAATTAACGAGCTATTAAGTAAGCTACTTTACTTTTTATGCATTCAGTGTAAACCATTTTAAATTACACATAATTATTCTGAGCATACATCACATTGTTAAAGAAATTATTTCGTGACTGGTTTAACAAGCAAACATGCTCCCTCAAGCATAAACAGAACATGCTTAGCGTGAGATAAAACGGAAAACTTCACACGGCAAAGAAGGTTAATTTGATAGCGATGAAAACGTTTCCCCTCTTTCCGAATTCTTTAAAACAAAAGTATCGATTATAGTGTAAACAAGAAAAGATTGATAGCAGTCAAAGACCGGACGCAAGGGTACAAGAGATAAAAATAAAAACAATTTAATTTACGATTATTTCATTCTTTCCATCCATCAACATAATAATGATCCTCATCGCGTCACATTAAAACATTTTTTCTTCCGTATTTACGCCTTTTAGGGTAATCAAAGTCGTAAATCTCACTCGATAGTGTGAATTTTTATATGAGTCAGTCACCCCTGTTGGCAGCGCGCGACCTTGCGTGTCGGCGGCTCGGCCTCGAGTGGCGGCTGGCGCAGGGCGGCGCGCTGCAGCCCTTATATGGTAGATCTCGCGCCTGCGCACTCCGCACGACATGGCGCTTCCACGTCACGTGGTCACCGCATCTAAATTTTCGCATTTATCGGCGCTGAGTAGGAAATTGTTTACGTGTTTTATGTCTCCTTGAGTTTCGAGTAAATTCTTTAGTTACTACGAGCATATCTTATATTTCTTCCAAATTAGGGCCGTAATAAAGTCTGATGGTTTCCTGTACTTGCCATACAAATGAATTTATCTGAAGCCCTTTTATGTCACTGATAAGGAATATGCAATAAAGTGTCTAAATGCGGCCTTGTGTGTCCAAATATTTTTAATTTCTTTTATTAAATGTCGTTGCTCCATCAGGGCTGAGTTTGTTGGGTAAACAACAATAATCTGCCTTGCATCGCGTTTCAAGAAATAAAGATACTTCCCTTTCTCTAGATAAAGATATTAATGGAAAAGAATAAAATTACTCTGATCTTCAATCGACATAACGGACACGGCAAATTCAGTCAACTGTTTAAATTGCAAAAGGAATCTTCAGCATCATCATCTACCTAGCCTTTTCTCAACTATATTGGGGTCGGCTTCCAGTCAAGCCGGATTTAGCTGAATACCAGTATTTTACGAGGAGCGGCTGCCTACCATACCTCTAGGAATCTTCAGCATCACCCCGGCCGGCATAAAATAAATTGGATTAGATGGCTGGACAACTTGGATGTCTTCCATATAAATTGGCAAGAAGTGGCTCAAAGCTTTGAACGATGATAGGAATGGACTGACGCCATTGCCCAGCAGTGGGACAGTAAAGGCTAAATGCAATATAATAATAATAATAATAATGTAGGTAAATAGCCATCTTAACATACCGAGTCTATCTTAACATACCGAGTTTCCTCCGTGCCTCGGAAAGCACGTTAGGCCATAGGTCCCGGCTGTCATTTGTAGATCTTTGGCAGTCGTTAAATCTGACTCCAATCTTGCCATGAATTACCATGTTACCCCATTTATTGAGTCGTGGAGGTCTGTTAGGCAGCCGCTCCTCTTAAAATACTGGTATGCAGCTAAATCCGGCTTGACTGGAAGCCGACCCCAATATAGTTGGGAAAAGGCTAGGTACATGATGATGTACATAGCGGTTCTAACATCTGGAGCACCCAAAACAAGGCTTCAGTCAGTAATTTGTGTATAATTGTGATACAGCATGCAGTATAATTACGCTATTGTTTGCTGGGGTAAGCAGGGTGATGACCCCGTGTGCCTGAGGTTCTCAAACCGTTAGTATTATGATTTTTAGTTTAAGTGTAATTATCTGAGTAATGTGGGGCATTTTGAAGTTCTTTGTCATAAACTGTGGGTATATTTATTTAAACTTCATGTAAATAGGCGGATTTAATGCAACCAGGCATTTTCTACCACTCAACCTTTGGGTTAAAAAAGAATACACTGTGGTTACCGTTGGTGTGCACAATTATTAAGTACAGTCTGTTCAATAATTCCGGAGACTAAAATGACATTACAACACCAAAGAACTGGCGTCATTCCTATAGAAATTTTGACATTACTTATGTCAATTTAGTCTCCGGGTTTATTGAACAGACCATAGAAAAAGACTATTTAATGTTGCATATAAGTTCGCGTTGACCACTGTCTCACCTGATGGTAAGCGATGATATGGCCGATCATGGAGCACGCTTGCCTAGAAGTAACCGATTCACTCCTGACTTAAAGACCCCTAACTTTTACTAACATATCAACGCACAATCGAAATTACTAAAACTAGGAGCGTGAAATTTTGCACAAAGCTTCCTAGGATTTCTCAAAATTTGTACGTATGGAGTATAAAAATTTGTATGGAGAAACCTACTTTCACACGGGCGAAGTCCCTCACAGAAGCTAGTAATAAATAAAATATTAAATAATTTATGTACTAATGAATACCCATTTTATCCTGTTTAGTATGCGTTTACATATAAGTAGTACTAATGCACCTTTTAGCAAGAGTGAACATTAATAAATGCATGATTACTCAAGAAGTAGATAATTCACACAAGTATAGGTTACAATATACTGTTATTTTATTATTCTTGCATAATTTCAACTCATTTGTATTCATTAGTTAATTTATTCAAGTTTGCTCTTAGCAAACCAATCATGCGCCTAAGTGATGTTGTAAACTTATAATATGTGCGGAAAATAAATTTACATCTTAATGAAAGTGTATTTTATAATAAAATATCATTAGAATGATTGAAAATAAAATACAAAAAGCCAAAAAGAATCTGCGATGGCCGGGAATCGAACCCGGATCAACTGCTTGGAAGGCAACTATGCTGACCATTACACCACCATCGCAGCTGTCTGTGGCATCGAAATAGATGTTCGGTATCGGCGAAGCGTGTTATCGACGTGACGTCACAGTATTTAAGTTCCGCTATAATAATACGAATTTCACATCGCAAGAATGTTATGCTGATTTTATCAACAGTTTTTTTTTATCGAATTCGTATAACAGGAATATTATTAATTTAGTACCTACGTAGCTATCACTCACATTTTTATCTTATTCACAATATTCACTGTTTCCAAGGAAAATATTCTAATAAGTTTGAGCTTTCTAAAGATACCGCTAGGCGGCGCCACTAGTAGGAAGTGAACGTAAAATTGTCACTGGCGCGGATGATTCACGTCTAGCGAACTCTGCTAAATCTATTTTTGTTTATCACCTTATCAAAACTGTAAAATATGATGAATTTAAAGTTATTTCCTGCGTTTATATGCCATGTATTGTATTCTATGTATTAATTAAATAACTGGTTGTATGTTCTGGGTGAATAAAAGAAACCAGTTAAGTGCGAGTCGGATTCGCAGACGGCGGGTTCCGTACCGTCCGTATTTAAAAAACGGCAAAAAAGTCATGATTGTCTTTTTTGTCGTTTCCCTTAAATATTTATTTTATTTTGTTTTTAACATTTGTTTTAATAGTGGCAACAGAAATACCTATATCATCTGTGAAAACGGGCCCTAAACCCCCGTTTTTATGGAACCCTAAAAAAAGGAATTTGTCCTATTTCGTGAGTTCTATGCTAGCAGTCTCTCAAAGCTAATTTAAAATCATTTCATGAATCCCCGACCGGTCCTATGAGACCGCGCTGTTGTTGTTTTACTATTGTGTCTCGTTTTGTGGGTATGTTGTAGGTTAAATAACTTAACGAGGTAAACGAACAACAAACGAACCGAAAAAAAAACCATCTCCCATTTGTCCGATCCCATAATTTCTCAATCAACACCCTCTCACAGCCACTGGACCATCATTTATTTATTTACTTATTTAATGCTTTATGCACATATAAGTACAAAGGCGGACTTAATGCCTTAGGCATTTTCTACCAGTCAACCTGTGGGTGATGCAGAGAAAAATAGTGGCATCATCTCCCTTCAGATCCGTCACAGCGTATCTAAGTTAACGCAAGTACCTACACACAAGTACATAAACACGAGATGCGGCTCCATTGTCGCGCAATCACTTTGTAGATCGCCGCCGGCCGGGTCGTGATCTCTCTGAGATTTGTACGGAGACTATGAGGTAGAGACCTAGAGGATTAGATCATTACACTGAACTGACTTAAGTATTTAACCTAGGAGCACTGGTGACTCGATGACCTGGTGAGAGTCGCGGGAATGTGATGGATGATTGACGCACAGGACCGGTCCTTGTGGTGACTTGGGGTAGGCCTATATCTAACAGTGGACGTCTTTCGGCTGAAATGATGACTTGTGGCCAGCGGTCAGCAGCAGAGGTAAAATCAGCACACCCAGGCAGGTGTGTTGATTTTTGTAAATTATTTCATTACTACTGCTCTCAAATCGATGATAGAAAACATCGTGTATTTAACTGGTTCATAAATATTTTGTATTCGTTTTTGTGAGGAAACCGACATATCCTAGAACGAAAAAAAATCGAGGACATGTGACTTCACTCGCGTGATAGTAGAAAATTTTCCCAAGATAGATAAATACTTACAGGATATAAGTAGATATCCTATGTGTTATTCCAAGACAGGGTATGGTTCGCCAAATTTCTTCGAAAGTAAAAGATACACACCACTCACAAAAATTCGTCTCGACAATATTAGTGTGATTTCCGACCCGCAAAACTAAACTGTACCTATGCTCTTTGGAAATGGTAAGATTTATAGGCCAATATGCAATGAAAAAAAATGGTCTATCTTTCTCCTCCTTCCCAAATATCTCCGGGTATCCCAAGCACCTTTCCACATGGTCACTTTAGCTGACGCGGCTCCGTTTGTCGCGATAAACCCGCGACCCGCGGTAATTGCGGCGGCGCGGGCGCGGCGCGGCGCGGCACGACACACGCCGCGCGTTCCCACGACATTGTTACAAGTGTAAGTACCATTATTGTACTTGAGATTAGCGGGGAAGAACGGGTAACATAAGCAGGGCTGGGACAGGCTGGTTGGATGAAGAGATGAGATGAAAAGCCAAGCTAAATAAGGCAAGGCGGCACGGTTGGTGCAGTGGATTAGCAAATAGCAGCTGCACTGTTCGATTCCCGCACGAAATGTGAATGAGCAAATTCATTTTGAAAAAAAAACATGGTTGAATTGTGTAAAAAATCATCATCATCATTTCAGCTTGAAAGACGGCCACTGTTGGACATAGGGCTCTCCCAATTGTCGGTAAAACAACCAGTAATGGGCATTTCGCAACCATCGGATTCCCGCAACCCTCATCAGATTATTGGTCCACCTTGTAGGAGGCCTTCCAAAGCTGCATCTTCCGCTATGTGGCCGCCACCCTAGAACTTGTTGATGTGAAGATTGATTTGAAAGAAAAGGGAGTCAGAATGAAAGAAAAAATAGTGTTCCGACTACAAGTAAAATGGGACAAATACATGTAGATTTGAGATCAAAAATCTCTCTCTCTTCTATAACAATGCCATTAAATGTAACCGTCACATTACCAAGTAATTCAATATATTACAGTCTATGTGGGCGCCCTAAAGTCTGGCAACGTTTCAGTAACTCAATCTATCTAAAACCGACCGCCATAAACCTTCCGCCGGGAATTAAGCAACTATCGCCGACCCAGGACAAATATATCAAGTCGTTCTTAAAATGCCTCAGCCGGGCACCGAATGCCAACCCACGCGTTGTTTGCTAAACTATTTTGCGTAATTTTCGCCTGTTCTAGTCTGGGGACTAGATTGTGGGCTAGATCAGGGGTGGCGAAAGGGATATTAATTAGAAAAGATTCATATTGATCATATTAGGCACAGCAAAATTTATTTATTTATATATATTTTATGCACATAGAAGTACAGAGGCGGACTTAATGCCTTAGGCATTTTCTACCAGTCAACCTAAACAAAAAAAAAATAAAAAAATTAGAAGATAGAAGAAGATTATATAGGCGGGACTTAGTTGGGGTGTCATGATAGCACAATGGGCTATGGCACTCTCCTTACATGCGAAAGGTTTCAAGTTCGAAACCAGTCAAGTACCTACCTACCTACCGATGTGAAATTTTCAATACTTATGTACTTTTTTAAGTAATTCTAAGACATCACAGATACCCCGAGTTTCGAATAGCCCGTAAAGCCTTTGGTGCCAGTTGACTTTCGTAGTTCTTTGACAGTCTGTATAGGCAATCAGACGCCAGAAAGTCTGTCAGTCTATCCAAGGAGTGTCACGCTGCCCAATAACTGGGTTGTCGAGATCTGATGCACATGTTCAGCCGTACTTGGTAGATTGGAACTCGACGCCAAGCTACCAAAGTGCAGGATGAAGCCTAAACTTTGGCACTAAAATACAGTTTAGCCAACCCTAACTACAGTGTTTCCTATCAAGCTCATTTATTAGGTGAAAAACTAATGGTCAAATACCGCCATTGGATATTGAGTAATTTTGAAATATTAGCGGAGCGAATTGTCAATTGAAGTGAGTTAGGCGTGATTTGGGGTTTCAGTGTAAGCGGGGATTGTTATAGTGGGTAGCAAGATGTATTTTGTTAAGGCACATAAGTAGAAAAAATATCTTAAAGAAATTTATATCTGAAATATTGAAAAACTAGTGACATCTATGACGCCATATATGACTAAAAAGATAAAACTTTGCATCACGGTATTAGATTTCTACGCCCGAAATAAAAGAGTCCGTAAAACTATCAGGCAATTTCCCGATACTACAAATCTATACAAACAAATGGCAAAAAATACAAACACAAATGAGAAAATAGCTCCAGTAACCATCAATCGCTATCAAATCTAAAGTCTGAGATTATAGAAATCCCAATAACACTTCATTAACAACAAAAAACTCTTCAGCATCATAATATTATATAAGTATTGAGTATAAGTTATACGGCACCATTGTTCTCAAGAAAAGGTGAAAAAAAAATGAAGACACGATAACTACTCACAAAAAAAAATTGAGACATATATGCCATTTATACCCAGTGTATCCAAATGGTGGACTATATCCCAATCCCTCTCCCAAAGTCTCCTGTATTCCAGCTATGAGGACATAACCAGCAGATCATGCATTTTCTTCTTAAACCGTCCTTAAGCAATATCCATCAGTTCCTCGCTCTCAAACGCACCTGAACCCCCCACATTCCTTGACCGGCGACCCACTTGCATGACAAAAGCAACGCTTCCTGTTGCTTGTCGTCAACCGTCAACCATTGTCTGTCACCCTGTGCGTAATGGCGGATGGGTGTCGCAACCGTGGCCTGAGTGTAATGATACGGTCTGTGAGTACGGTGGAGAAGGTTAGGTGAATTGAGTAAGGAATTATTTTTGCTGACATGTTTGTAAAGAGGCAATCTGCAAATGGATCCCAAATGTGGGTTATGCTCGCTTTTGTACAACAGGTACAATCACCTGTCCTATTTTTGTGTTAAAATTTTCTGTACAGTAAAGGATATAAGATGGATTCTGATGAGGTGTATTGGGTATGTGATTTTAAATGTTTGTGAACGCACCCACCACGATACAGAATTGATTGTGTGTGAAAATCTTCAAGTAATTGAATTCATTGTTTAATAAAATGACTGCTCAGGATGATTCACAACTTATAACAGTATATTATCTATAGATGCTAGTTACTATCTAATGCCTTAACTTTAGCTGTCCCATTGTGCGGTGCTCCTGTTCAAAACCATGAGCCACGCGTTAGAATGCCCCAAGTGCCACGCCCGACACCTGCACTTTAGAGAATCTGATGATGTCATTATGACATCCACTCGGATTTTAATGATATGATGCGACCGATGCTGCTATTAACGTAAACACCTATTGGGCCCAACCAAACAATAATTTAACCAGTTTACCATCGACACGAAAAGAAGAAGCTGTCCTACATTTCTAAATTCTATTCTTACCTATCTCGGAATAACACCAAAACAATCTAAACAAGCCTACTTCCAAAATCTCTGCCCGAATCTAGTACACACACCAAACATAGGTAGACAAAACTGTTGTATCCACATTAACATCCTACAACACACGTCGAGTACCACACATAACGGCGCGTGTCGCCTACTCGGTGTGGCGCCGCCCTAGCGCCCTATTAGTGTGTGCTGTGCAGTTTATGGCATCGGCCTGATGATGACCTGATTTAGGTGTAATGGGTATGAGTTTTTGTGTGAATTCCACTAGTGCGCCTCATCATCGACGATTGCATCACTGTTTACTATTAGGCGGGATTGCAGTCAAGCACTAGTTTAAGTAAAAAAAAAATTGAAACCATTTTAGAATTGAAATTAAATGTCTTTTGACTACTAGCAGCTCATTGTAACTGGCATGGTTAATAGCAAACGATCAAGAGGCCGCAGCCCAACAACATGGGCAAATCAGATCCGGTCCACACTGGATACCCAGTTGCATCGCACTTCGTGACGCTAAGAACCATCACAGATGCCGAGACACCATCAGCAAGAAGCTAATCTAACAGGATCTTCACGACCCTCAGTAATGAGGAATACGACTCATGGAGGACAAGGGGATTTCCAAAATGGTGACAAATTATTGGCATACCACAAAAAAAAAATCGCGGGTACCAAGGACTATTTGCATATTTTGTACAACAAGATTATACATACAGATATAGATTACATAAAGTAATACAGATGTAATAACATAAGTAAGAGACCATTAACAGACGAGGTCAGTAAAAAATCTTTTTGGTGCCTTCATTTTTTCGATACACATGTCAAGAGGCACGTGCCGACATACTACGAGCATACAAGTATTATACAGAAGAACCACTTCAAACAATTTCAAGAATTAGGTGACGAATTACTCTTGTGAAGGCAATTCGATGTACAACATTTAATTTTAAAATTTACAATATTCGACTGAATCTAAAGATTGAATTTGCAGATTGGGCTCGCGTGGTGGATTCCCTCTCCTAGAGAGGAGGCCGGAGTCCCAACAGTGGGAACATTACAAGGCCGATAATGCTTATGAATCTAAAGAAGGAATTGGTTCAATTTAGTCTCAGAGAAACTGTAGTGTATATTTAACTAAATGCTAGCTTTTGCCCATCACTTCGCTCGCGTACATAAAATATAGCCTATGTCACTCCTGAGTGACATCCTCACTCCTCCCTCCCCCCTCCCTCTTATGTTATTCCTGAATAAAGCAGCTTTCTAAGGCTGAAAAAAAGCAATCGAACCAGTATTTTGAAAGATTACCTCATACAAACAAAAAAAAACTTTACCTCTTTATAATATTAGTGTAGATGTAAAAAAGTATTTAAGTTCAGCTTTTTTTGCCTCATAAAGCAAAGTAAGTAAATATTGCAGCTAGTCACGAGATCATTTTGTCGCGAGTACTTTTCGTGATTAAATATTAAGTAAGTACATACGTTATATACTCAATATCTTACTTATCGTGGTTCGTGTGACGTCACCAACCTTGAGTGTATAGCTGATGACCGACACTTCGTTATTTAGATAACAAGTAATTGAATATTGTATCTTCAATGTTATTGAGTTAAAATAATGAGGAGTAAATTATTATGTTTGACGCCAATTAAATTATTGGTTTAACTCGAAGAAAACGACTCTTGACTATTTAAAAGTTTCTGTACATAAATGGTTTCTTTAAAATTACGAGGTGCCCGAGACCTCTAGTCTGCGTAGAATTAGTTTTTCGAGACAATTCACACGATATCTTTGTAAATTATAACCTAGGTAGGTAGGCTTATTCTGATGTATAAGCTATATTACTGTTTTTCATTAAAATCTATTCAATATTTTTTGCGTGAAAGAGTAACAAACATCCATAAATACTTTCGCGTTTATAATATTGGTAGAATAAATACTTTGATTCTTTATTCCATGAACAGATTCAGACAAAAGTGGGAGAAAAGAAGGAAGGAATTTGCCGTGCAGTGAAACACTAAAGGCTCATACTAACTATAACGCCAAATATAACTTTTATGTCTCATGTCCTCCCAGACTTCTAGTTCTAAAACATACCTTGCAGTATTTTCTTACTTGAACACAGTTGGTTATGAAAAAAATATGTATGGATCTCCTGAAGATGAACTTACCTGTAACAAAAAAATAAAACTAATTAGCAATTAAATCTTTAAGCGAGAATAAACAAAATATATTTTATACATAATTATGTATAATTTTAGGCCCAGCAGTGCCGTTGCCTGCTAGAACCATAGAGAGGCTTCTGAAAAGGATGCATATTATGGTCTTACAACGCAAAAAGCTACTGAAAGTGTGTGATTTTAGTCAGGCTGATACGCCCTCTCGTTCCACACTAGACCGAAAGAAGCCATTGAATGAAAAAAAAAACAAGGTTTTCTTACCCATTGTCTCCAAAAACTAATCTAATCGATGTAAACAGAGATCGATATCTCAATAATTGTCTGAATCGATCCTTAATCGATTGTGGAGGTCGAATTAGTCACTGTTGAGTAAACAAACCCTGCACGTGTCTGTTTGTATGTGTGTTTGTCCTATAAAACAGCTGTACTATAAAGTGTATAGACACAGCTGTTTTATGATGTTAGAAGTTATAGTGTAATGTAAATAAATATCTGTTTGTTTGTTATTTATTGTTTTAATAGAATATGTGATATTGTGTTCAGCTTTTGTTGTGTGGCAATGGGATTTCATTTTGTAGTATAATTTCAATGCTTTGTCACTTAAAGGAAAATCGTTTTGTCTCTACGAGTAACCACTTTGGTGTAGAAGTTTCAGTACTGGTTTTCCAATAAATGTTAGATTCCCTGCTTGTGGAGTACATATGTTTCTTGATAGCTACAACCTCCCCTAGGTTGTTCATTGAGTCTATAATGAATAGACTAATTTTAGGTCAGCGTGCTAAATCGTCGACTACACCATCGCTTACCATCAGGTGAGATAGTAGTCAAGCGCGAGCCTATACATAATTAAAAAAAAACAATGTCACGGAACATTTGTAACCTTCCCGTGGAAAAATGTTTTGCGATCACAACAATATCGCATCTCACATTACCAATATCAACCAGTTCTTAAACAAATACAAATAAAAAGTGATAGTAGTGTTCTTAAGTGGGATAAACTGTAAGTCAGGCTCGGCAGTAGGCTAGCACCTGACGCCTGTGGGCGGCTGTCATTAAGACGTGAAGTTTGTGCGAACTCATAATGTGCACTGCGCACGCTAGGCGCGAATTACTGGCGATGGAACGTGGTGGGTTCGGGAAAAGGTTGCTTTTTTAATAACAAAAAAAAAATTGATTGTTCTAAATCATAAATACTAGTACTTGACTGCGATCCCACCTGATGAATAACCAGTGATGCAATCGTTAATGGCACCAAAAATAAAATATTGTTGATTTCCGACAAGGAATACTTGTGTCGTTTCTTTTTGCGGCCAAAAATGAGAAGACAGGGTGGTCAGGGCTGCGTGACCAGAAGAGTACTTTCTGGATCAAACTCTTGATCCAACTGCCCAACGAGACCCTCCTCAAATGTTGGTCGAGGCTTTTGGCTACAAATCATTGGCCGTCACAACTATCAGTTTAATGACTGCTATATCCACCTCCCACATGTCGACAACCTTGCAAGTCAAGACAGTTTGTTTATCTTTCTCAGCTTTCACGAGGTCCTCGTCATAAGGGACAGCTATATCAGCAATCATATTTTTTTTTATTGATTTTAACTAGGCTCGACCGCGATCCCACCTGATGGTAAGCAGTGATGCAATCGCTGATGGTGAGGCGCACTAGTTTATTAAGAGCCTACCTCACTTTAGCCTTGAAGACACCTAAATTATAATCGGACAAGAAGACCGCAGCAGGCAAACTGTTTCAGTCCTTCGATGTACGCGGTACATACGACGAGGCGAAACGCTTAGTCCGGACCGTAGAGGTTTGAACAACGTAATTATAAAAAACAAAACTATTTATACTTATTGTTAAGTTATGGAAGAGCGGAGTCTCCTAATACAGGCAATATTTACCTAAAATCTCCAATCACAATCAGTCGTTAAAAATATTTGGTTCTGAAATTTAACATTTTGTATTTGTATTTGTAAGGTTCTCGTCATAAGGGACAACTATATCATCAATCATATTATTATACTCCTTTTTCGCATTCAGCAGTCTCTTTCCACCATTCCAAGCTACCAGACTAATTGGCCCATAAGTACCTGACAGTCAAATCGCCAAGCTTGACGAGTACAAGTAAAAAACGTGGCAAATACGAGCGGCCATCGAAGGCTGTGCGCAGGCGGCGTGTGGGCGGAGACCTGATACAGTTTTACTTGATGGTAGAGAGACCAGGACTTGTGGGTATATTAGGACAAGTCAGGAAATGGGAACTGAGGCAGTCTTTAGAGGCAGCTGGACTCTTTAAACTAGGATTATATTCTCAGACATCAGTGGACAAAAAGATCGTAGAGAAACCTGGACTTTTAGTTAGCTTCTGCCAGTGTCTTCACTCGCGTGAAAGTCTAAGTTAATTCATACATAATTTGGACTCTAGTTTCATCCCCTTTTTGGGCAAGAAATTATCCAATGACTTCTCTCGCTCTAGAGCGGAACAGGAAGACACGCCTAATTTTTACTGACTAAAAACCACAGCCACGTCCCTTCTTTGCCTTCGTTCCAGGGTCCCTGAGTTCTCTTTCGCACAACCTCATGGTCCCAGCAGGCTTAGGAACTGCTGGGCTCCTTTCATTCCATCAGGCGGAGATTTTTGCAAAATCTGCTAGTTATGAATGAACATACTTTTGTAAATTTGTCTCTAATCTACCAGATAAACAATGGTCACAACACGACTACCAAGCGGCGCCTGTTCCTAAAAGGTGGTAACTTATCACATATAAATTAATATCGAACAGTAAGAACCGATCGCTCAAACCAGAGGTTTTGTACCCGTCAGCATGGTCGTACTGGTTTCATTTAAATACGGCTGTTTAGGCCCAAATGGCTGCTTACAGTCTGTTAACAGGTTATTTTGGTCAATATATGCCTAATAATACAGTTGGGGCTTATTATCTGTATTTAAATAACGTGTAGTAGGCCAGGCTACTTGGCTTATTAGGATAAGTTAGCACTTGGTAGATTTTCGAATTTCCAATTTGTGTTAAACGTAACATTTTATTTTTGAAAATAACATACTTAATATTTATACGTATATTATTGTGGCGACGCTTAGGGGAGGCCTATGTCCAGCAGTGGACGTCCTTCGGCTGAGATGATGATGATGATATTATTGAGTTCAATATTACCTCTCTACGTGAATACTCGTACATATGTAAAAACAAATATACTTAAGTCTTGAAATACGAGTAGCTACTCGAATCTGAGTTTAAGTTTGTTTATTTATTACACTTGTCGGTCAAGATTGTCGGTCGAGTTGTGGCGTAACACAACTCGACCGACAATCTTGAAATTCACACACGTTGTAGGTTACACAAAATAACCAATATTAACTTATTAATTATGTCCTATTCGCAAAATTGGCATTAACGGAGAACCTTGACGGCAACCACTAAAATAGTTTGTTGTAAAAGGTTATTACTCTACTTGGTATTAAGAAGCCAAGTAGAGTAATAACCTTCTTCTAATAAACGAGATGTTATAATTATATAGGTTAGACATGAACCCGATCCTGAGTCAAAGAGACAATAGGACAAGGTTAAAACAATAACCAGTATTTATAACAGGACCTTATGACATAAGGAATGTCAATGAGACTACAACATACTTGTAATGACCATCATGAATGTGGGAACTGACCCAAAAAAATATTATTAGACGAAATTATATTGCAAAACGACTCGTGATTGCCGCAAACATAATTAAAAATGATAAAACTGTATTAAAAGTTAATTACCGACGAAACAGTTTAGACTTTCAAAATTTAATTTTACTTATTAATTAATTTTATAAAATTGAAGACTTTGTTTAATTGAACGCGCTAATCGAAGGAACTACTAGTTTCAATTTAAAAATTATTTTAGAGTTAAACAGCCTGATTATCGAGGAAGTTTATAGGATAAAATAATATAAATCTCGCTACAACTCACGAAAGCTATTTATACTATATCAATAATTTAGCAATAAGTAATATAATTATTAAAAAAATATTAGAACATCATTAAATTTATTGTATAATATATTCATTTAGCCATTTCCGAACTCGATAAGTATTGGTTTAAATTTTAATTTTTTTATTTACCCATAAATATACCTACTTGTAAATGGTAATTTCTGAGAGTAAGTCGTCGTACCTACTATCTGGGTGAAATGAGAGGTAATATCAGAATTTTACCTACTTTGTTCCTTCACCTTGAAGGACCCTGAGTTTCCCTTTCGGAAATAAACTCATGGAAAGGCCTCGGTAACTTTTTCGAACAAGCCACCCAAACACAAGATGACTGTGAAATAGACCTTTCAAACATTAATTAACTCTTTTAATTACACTAATAAGCCTTTTAACCAATCAATAAACAGAATCTCTCTTACTTACGAATTAATTAGACTCTAAACAGCAATCAACCAATTAAATAATAAATAAACTAACATTTCTATAATGTCCGCTCATTTCCAAAATAAATTTTATTTGGCCATAAAATCGAAAGTAAATTGAGTACATGCATGCACAAAACTGCTAAACTTTCTAGCTGTGAGAACTAGTGTCGCGTGAGTACTGTCACGAACTGCAGTGGTTACGAGTAATCGATTTGTAAATATAAATCGAGATTACTTTAATTACTCGAGCTTGAATTAATCGAATCGTAATCGATTTAATATTGTGTATAATTAACTGTGGCGCCAAGGAGTGTTTCTCATGTCGTTTTATAGGCATTTTCTTTGAGCAATCTGTTAGGAAATCCTTGTTATATGCATGTCTAGTAACTGCCGATAGTTATATACTTATTATTATTTGCAATCACATTCTTTGTACACCTAATCACAAATAATAACAATGTCTTTGTAATTCTATTTTAAGTAGAGACTGCATTTATCAAAAAAAAAACAGAACCTTAATGATTATGATCAATTTAAACTTATCAACAAAGCATATTAAAATACTCAGTGATAAATGATATTTATATTTCAAATCGGTTTTTAAAATAACTTTTAAACGTCAACTTTTTCGTCAATTTCTCCTAGATGAGGCTGAAATATAATTGTAGTGAAACGTGTCTCAGATGGCATGATCATGTAATGAGAAGATCTGAAGAACATATGACTAGGCATTAGGCAAGTCCTATACATGAATACTGATCCAAAAAAACGTAGTAGACCCCTTCTAACATGGATCAGTAATTACCAGAGACCTAAAGAAAACTCTTAATGAAATGGGATAAAGTTAGGCGAAGAGAACATTATGTATTTTACTCAGTTTGATAGTAAATATTTCCCTAATCTAAGTAACTCTACTTACCTCACATTAAGTAACAGCGGTATTACGTCTTACTTTCCAACGACAATTAAACCAAACAAGAAAACTTATCAAGTAAAAAGATTCACAATTACACCCAGCGAAAGTGTCGATGAATTAACCAATTGCATTGAATCGATTCAAACATCGATTCGACTCGGCTCGTTATAATCGATAATCGCTAATCGAGATATTTGTCCGTTGGCCATGAAAGTCGCTTCAGGCGTTCTTCGATATTTAATCGTTTAATATTTTCCCGCGGTCTCTTATGTAAGATGTTTAATTAAATAAAAATCGTGTGAATTCTGTGAGTGAGTGTAGTGTTAAAGTGCATGTAGGTACTTCGGGTACACAATTAATTTTACTTTCTCTAAGCAATCTGTTTTGTTTATATGGGAGCAATTTTTTTTAAGTCAAGGGCTTTTCTAGTGGTCTTGCTATCTTAGCTTCTCACAAGGTGAATCGACGACCTGAAGAGGGTCACGGGAATGCAATGGATACGAGACGCACAGGACTGGTAGTTTTGGCGACAACTTAGGGAAGCCGAAAAAGTAGTGGGCGGCTTTCAGCTAAAAGGATGATGATGATAATGATGATTATGAAGTTAGAGCGTTGCTATTTGTAACGTGGCCCTACTCTTAATGCATTTAGCGAAAGCAAACCTGGAAAAATGACGGTCCCTGACTAAAAAGAAATAATTTTCAATTTTATAAAATTAGCGGACCAAAATATTATTTTCTTCTGAGTTATTTTTTTATATATAACATAAACTAATGCTTGACTGCGATCCCGCCTGATGGTAAGCAGTGATGCCATCTTTGATGATGAGGCGCACTAGTTTATTAAATTATGGGGCTAAGGAGTGGATCCCTGCCAAAGTCTGTGTTTCCTGATAGCTACAACCCAGGGATCTTTAAGTCAAGATGGTTCTGGTGATGGTGCTTCTAAGTAAACGTGCTCTATTGTCGACCACACCATCGCTTTTTATCAGATGAGATAGTGGTCAAGCACGAACTAAAAAAAGTACCGAGGTAAATATTAATTTCTACATACTATTCGCTACTTCACACATACAGTTTTAAAAATATTTTGAAAGTAAATACATTACGAAAAAGGTCCTTCTCGCCCACTGAAACAAACACCTTTAGGCAGTAGCCTCTCACTAGCCGACAATACAACAAACATACATTCATACATACACACACATATACATACATGCTACAACTTATTGCATACACTTCACTTCAAAAGAATAAAACACCTACTTGTTATTTACTTTTGTTTGTTTTTTGATTGAGAAATCATCAAATAACTTCTCCCACTCTTGGTAGAGTGAGGAGTGTCAGATTTTTTTTTTAAATAAGTAATATAATCTAGCCAGAAGCCAGTAAATCTGACTCCAGTCTTGCCATGAAGTACCGTGTTACCACAGTTAATGGGTTGTGTGTAAAATACTGGTATCCAGCTAAATCTGGCTTGACTGGAAGCCGACCCCAATATAGTTGGGAAAAGGCTAAGTAGATGATGATGCTATGCTACGCAATATAATTTAGTACTTGACTACTATCCTACCTGATGGTAAGCAGTGACACAATTGTTGATGTTGAGGTGCACTAGTTTATTAAGAGCCTATTCACTTTAGCCTTGAAGATACTCAAATAATAATCAGACGGGAAGACTATTACTGACTAAAATTCAACCGTGTTCCTACAGTTGCACTTTGTGCTCCAGGCAGGTGTTAAGACTCTTTAAAAGAATTTTGCAGCTCATAAAACTTCGCCTTTAAGTCATACTAATAATAAACTGAAATATGTACTTTATGTATGACTGTCTGTCACGCAGTTTCTTCGAAACCGCTTGACCGATTTCGAAAGAATTGAACAGGAAAGTTATTTGTATTTCAACAGATTTTTAGGTGTGGCATTCTTAGAATACTATGTATTTTAATTGTTAGAGTATTACGTAGATCTCTTCAGAGAAACTAAATAATAAAATATTGAGTTAATTTAAGTTTGTAATACTGAATCATAGAAGGAAATTTTGGAATCTGGACTGTAACAGTCACTGTAGGCTTGCAAAAATATTCATTTTTTCACATTGACAAATCGTCGCTTTTACAAAGAAGGAATTTTTGTTCCAAATTTCCATTAATTATCATGTAGCGACATCTATGGCTCCATATATAAACTAAACTACGAAATTATATAACGCGCAATTTGAACATATACAACAGCCTGAAACCATCTATCGGGTAGTTACCCGGATCACACATTACACTCTTCTGATCGGAGGATCCTCCCTTTTCAACGGAGATTTGGGGGTCTTATCATTCGGTTCCGCATACCTCTATTTAGTAAGAACTAAAAAATGAGAAAACATCATACATGTTTTGTAACGCTACTATGGAAAATGCATAAAACTAATCAACATTTAAAGATAAATTTTATTTTTTTAAAGCTCTTTCTCCCAAACTGCATCATCATCTGCCTAGCCTTTTCCCCACTATATTGGGGTCGGCTACCAGTCAAGCCGGATTTAGCTGAATACCAGTATTTTACGAGGAGAGGCTGCCTACCAGACCTCCACAACCCATTAACTGGGGTAACACGGTACTTCATGGCAAGACTGGACTCTTTCTCCCAAACTGCATGGCGACACTTTAATACATGTATATTCCACCTGCCCAAAGCCCGGTCAAAAACCATAGTCTGTGCTTTAAATAGGTAAATTATAAAATCATCAACATAATATTATTGACCCGTCTCCGCCCGGGGCTACAGTCGATGTATCGGCGATGTAGCGAGACTTCGAGACAAGAGCGTCAAGGAAACAAAATTATACGCTTCGGTAGAGCAGACTGAACTTTTAATATGTGTGGATTTTATTGATGTAGCTGTCTGCATGTTTTATAAAATGGTATTTATTAATATTGATAGCCTTTATCGTGTGTAAGCGTGTTAAAAGCATGGAGTTTTAAATTAAATCGGGCTCTTTTCTTTACTAGGCTTGTGATTGTCACCATCTTACTTGATGGTAAGCGATGATGTGGTCGACGATAGAACACGGTTGTCTAGAAGTAACCTTTTCACTCTTGACTTAAAGACCCCCAAATTGTAGCTATTAGGAAACACAAATTCCGGCAGGGAATTCTCATCTGCATGCACAATGAATGTGTTTCCAAAACGTTTAGTGCGTAAAGGCAACTGTATAGTTTTATTTTTTAATGTTTCCTTTTTTTTTTCAACACTAAGTGTCTATGTGTGTCAAATAAAATATTTATCCTTCTTTCTTTCTATGGGAGGGATATTATGTCAAGCATTGTACTGGTGGTGCATCGCCGATATAGAAAAACGGGAATTCTTTGACATTGTAGACTGAAAAGGTTCGTTATCATAACCGAATTCTCCAAACCTAATTAGATCCCGTTAAAATATATTGAAATATTCAACAAATTTCTTAGCACCTCGACCACCACCCAACACCTACTTCCATCTCAGCCTGCAGACATGACGCTAATCAATTACTTGCTAAAACAATGCTGACTCGATCGCTCGGACACGGCGCGGCACGGTCAAGGACGGTCGCGGGCTAAGCTAGCTTATACATTGATATTTATTATGTTTATTTGGTGTGACTAAAGTAGTAATTAATTAAGGATTTGTAATGTGATTTAGGTTGATAGTTATTTAGGGTTAAAAGTTGCTCGAAAAAGCCCGAATTTGCTTGCCGAAGGATACGCCTCGGGCATTGCGACAACGAGCTATGAGTAGCTCGCAGTCCAGCAGGCCGGTAAGGATCGACGCGCACCTCAAAGAGATGTCAAAACGTCCCTCTACAAAACTACTACTAAAGAGATGTCTGCTGATCTGATCTGATCTGAAAGGATCTGTAAAGCTGATGCCTATAAGGACTATGGAGACGTTTGAAAAAATGACTAAGGCCGAAGAACGCAAAATGCAAGTAGAGGATACAAGTAGGCCTTAGTCAGGAAAAGTCTGACACACCCGAGGAGACGCAGCAATGGGAACATTACAAGGCTACTAATTATGAGTATGCTTCAAATCCCTAATTACAACAAAAACTAGAAACAATTATGTTCAAAAACCATGTCAAATCTTTGTTCCATCTCTGAAATTGAACACATCCGTAAGGTGACAATGACAATTACCGTCCTTTACATAAAATAAAATTATTTTTTCTCAACAATAATCACGGATGCATGTTGCCATTCTGAGGTTATTCCGTTTTTGGTATTATTTCTTAATAGCTTACCTTCCTATGACCTCGTATCAAATACTTGCAGTTTCATACAAAATCTTAATAATGTCGGATTGGCCACGGTAGGGTCGGGGCCGTTGGGGAAACCGCGAGTGCAGTTAATGAGCTTAAATTAGGTTGAAACGTGAAAAAAAAACCAGATCAAAAATGACGGAAAATTAATTTAAATGCAATTTAATGTCTGGCTTTTTAAACGCATGATTCGACTAATGACCATATTCGTAATTTAAGCAACGACTAATACTATAACAAAATTAGTTTTACCACAATAAAGAATGATATCGATTGATTCATTTGAACATTGCAATACCTGTCTGCTCTGTAGTTACGAGTAAGTACATATTTATTCCCTAACTTTTATAAGGTTTTTTTTTTATATAATATGTATACCATAAACTAGTGCCTGACTGCAATCCCACCTGATGGTAAGCAGTGATGCAATCGTTGATGGTGAGGCGCACTAGCTTATTAAGAGCCTATTCACTGTAGTCTTGAAGGAACTTACCCATCTTCATGGACTCACTTTCATTTTTATCAAAATATTGGATTGCGGAATGAAACTTACCTGTAACAAAAAAATACAATCATTAGTAAAACACTATGAAAGACTAGAAACACAAAGCAAATAGAGAGTGGTGTTTATTATAGGTTCGTCACCTTGAAAGGTAGGCAATGATCAAAGAATAGGGCAGATCGTAGGCAATTATTATACGAGTATAACCTAACCTAATCTAACCATTAAGCCTCAGATACACTATGGGACAAAATGTCCCCCAATTATCAGTTAATGCGTTATAAAATACTAGGAGGTAAGTTGCGGGACACTAAGCAACGTTGAAGCGTCACGTAGATTGAGTGTTACGTGTAATATTGCGGGACATTTTGTCCCCCAATGTACCTGAGACTTTATCTCAGCTGTCGTCTCCTATTCCAACAGAATAGTCAAAGCATCTCCCCGTTTGTGAACACACGAGTGTTTTATTTATCATTTCCTTTCATCAAAGCGTATTCAATGGTGCGGAAAAATGTTATTTATAGACAAGAATTTATGGTCGCAAGAATCTTCTGCCTAGCTTCTCACGACAGTGGAGATCAGTCCAAGGGAACATAATCCCGGGATAAAAAGTATTTTACTCATGTACTCTTCTAAGACATGGTCTACCCGTGTAATATAATTTCATATAAATCCGTGGATCCATAATTATTATATTTTGAGTTCTAGCAATTATAATGATTTTATATTTATCATAGTTTATTATTTTAGCATAAATATTAATTGTGTATTTTATTTTTATAAGTGCCTTACATTAATTCTATTTTATACTATTTCCAATACCTACCTACTTATTATTTATTTTTTGTGCACACCTACCACAGTACGTATTTTTTAACCCAAAGATTGACTAATAGAAAACGTCTTGTTACACTAAGTCCGCCTATCTAAACAAATAAAATTCAGAAACAGGAAGGTGAAAGTACTCATTATCGTCCTACAAAACCGAAATTCAAATATAGAACGAAGGAAGCATTCGTAATTCCGATCACATCGTTCGGGTGTTTCCGCCGAGGATTCGCGCGCGCTCGGCCGCCGTCGGTGAAATGGCATGCGCAGCGCTCGGGGAATGCGTCGCATGCGCAAGGCGACGACATTTTGATGTCAGTTTGATGTGATTTAATCGATTACTCGATATGATTGACAGTTGATTTGATGTTTGGTTTCAAGTAATTTTTTAATGTTTTTGTTGGTTAGTTGTTATTCATGTGCGTTTTCAATGATATTTACACAGTTGCAACTTTTATAGTAAAAAGGATACATATTTTCCAAATGCGATATAGAAATTCTGATCCTAAACTATCAAATCATTTGTCACTAATTTAGGTCAGAGTTAGTAAAGTACTTTATTCGTATTCTACGATTCTTCTATTATATTTACCTATAATAGAAGAATCGTAGAATTAGGTACCTAACATAAAGTTGATAAATATAGCATAAAATCCCAGAATGTTTATAACATGAGGATAAAATTACGGAATTAAAGGATTGAAAGTAAATTATTAAATTTTAATTTATTTAGTTAATTATTCTGATCTATGCTAATTCTAGTCACATATCCAACTCATACTAAACAATGAAATCAAATACAAATTATATTCATAAACCTATATCTACCTATACCTATCTATAGCCGTTACCTTTAAAATCTACAAAACAATCCGCATAATCTCAAAAGGAGCTAAGGTCACCCAAAGTCAGAATTATTCACTCATCATCATATCTGATCACCATATATGCAACGATCTAATCTGAAGTCATAACAAAATTATTTATTAAGTCACCAACTTGATTATAACAATAAAAAATATATTATTGGAGCATCGTACTCTTTGGCCGTGGGTGGAGGTTTATGGTCCATCATCTACTTCCATAATAGACGTAATAGTTGGCAGTGGCGTAGCTATTGCTCAAGGGGCCCCGTTGAATAAAAAAATGGGGAGCCCATGGGGGCCCTTCTTTCATCTGATTGCGATAAAGCCCAGTGCAAGGTGGGAGATCATCAAAATGAAACTCCCGTTCTGAGCAGAACAGGAGTCAAACTTCTACTAGCTAAAACACACTTCGGTTCCTTTTTTGCCCTAAACCAGTGATAGTTGGGTTTAGGTATTTAGTAATAAAAACAATGTCCCTTTTAAATTGTTTTTATTATGAGATAAACCCAAATAGCACCTAACAATGTGACATTTCAACAGGACAATATCCTGAGAGCCTCTTATTAGTAAGGAAGTTTTTGAACAGTAATTTTATGCTTCACAGATTTTAATGTTATTTTTATTGTTTTGTGTATATTTATTGTGTACCTAAGATTGTTTAATCTACGAATAACCGTTTCATTTTTTTATTTCCAAACCGGGTCCCTGAAGCCTTGGGCCCCGTATAACTGATACGGCTGTTACAGCGGTAGCTACGCCCCTGATAGTTAGTCTAATTTAGTTTATGTTAATTGACGAACAAAAAATCATGAGTCATTAGATTATAATGAATTGTAAAAGGCAGTGTGGGATAAAAGATTAAATTGAACTCGTAGATGATGGCTCTAACCTCTGTCTGTTTTGCTATCAGATCTTTGAACTCTGTCTCATTGTTTATCATAGTAGGTTTGAATAATGCTGAAATGTTTTATGCAAACGTTTGTCTTGAAATGAGAGAAACAGAAAAGACTATTGCATGTTTCGAGAGAAGACGAGATTACTGAGAGAAAAATGTAAATATTACATTAGAATCCCTAACCTTGACCTAACTAGCTTAGGGTCAGCCTGCAGACTAACCGAATGCGACTTTACATGAAACGACTACTTATTACACCTCCACAACCCAGCCAGCCAGTAGTTTAGGCACCAGTCTCGCACAAATAAAATATTGTTTAAAAGCCTTACTATGACATTTCTAATAATACATACTTACCAGGTTAATATCGGTGATTTATGTTCCTTTGTTAGTATTAAGTTTTTCATTTGTTTTATTTCTGGATGAGAAATAAACGATTATTAAATTAAACAACCCAGCCACTGGGTAACACAAGACTCCTTAAATAGACTAATGATCAGACTCTGGCATTTGACTATCTGTATCGATTGCTAAAGATCAATGAATGACTACTGAGACTAATGGCTTTACGTGCTTTAAGAAGCATGGACTGTCAGTAATATCCTAGATAGACTTGAAAAATTAAATTTTAGATCAAAACAAAGACAAAAATCAGGAACTATACAATCATTACATAAACAATGCAGTTACAAGAACACATTTGCTCAATGCAATCGAGGCAACTCGTTAACAAATCTGAGCAATAGAACCACAACATAAAATTCACATAGCCCAAGACATTGCTCATACTAAAACAAAAGACTCTCAATTAAACCATAAAATCCACAGTTATTTCACCGCAATAATTACTCAAAATTGCCAAAAAGTTTGTTCTTATGTCACTATAAGATGGACAAGATGATAACATCGAGTCATGCAACAGTTACAGTGTAGAATCAAATTAAAGTGGCCGTTTGGAATAATTAATTTCATAATAAATGTGAGAAGTTTGAAACAATGGCGGAATTCACTGAGTCATTTAATAAGGAGATTCTGTATGAAATTGTAGGTGGAGTTACGAATTTTGTGTAGAATTGAGGAAAATATAACTGAAAAGAGTTACGGGAATCTGATGGATGCGAGACGTGCAGGACTGTTCATTGTATCGACACTTGAGGGATGCCTGTGTCCAACAGTGGACATCTTTCGGCTGAAATAATTATTTATACAATATTGGTCTACAATTTCGTATTACGTTTTTATGTACTTTAATATTACAATCGAAATTCGCAGAAGTGAAAAATATTAGTAAAATGATTTCCGATGATCCGTTCTAGATTTACGGTGTGTCAAATTTTGTTCCTTCATTTGTTCTTTGAGTACTAAGACCAAGGTATCTGTGTCAAAAGTTATAAAGCAAGAAGTGAAATCTATCGCTAAAACAATACTGGAAGAGAAAAAACTGCCTATTGCCATTTTCCTGTAGCATGCTACCAGCTTTGTCCGCGTTAAATACAAAAGTATCCCAAGGAAACAAACGTCAGAAGTAAAACTTTCCTATGTCCTAATTCAGGACATAGTTTTACCGTGTGCTAATTCATTTAAATTCCTTCACACCCTTCTACGTAAGAAAGTGATATGCATTATTATGTTTGCTCTTATCATCCATATTGGTCATTCTTAAATTTATTCTATGTTGGATTCATTGGTCCTTCAGCCATTTTTAGTTTATTCGTATTATGTTTATTTTCACACGCTAAACACACACAACATTGCATCACTACTACACTCCTAAAACGCTTAGCGTCCGTTGCGTCACAGCCACAGGTTCAGTCGAAAACCAGCGTCAGGCACTAGTTGTCTGGCTTTCATGCTGAACTGGACCTTTTTTGGTGCAGCCGTGAGGCACACAACTATTCGTATTTTTAATTTTTTTTTTGTTATACCTTATTTTTATTATTTTTTTGTGTCACGAATCCCCGACCGGTCGCATGGGACCGCGCTGTTATTGTTTTGCTGTCGTGTCTCGTTTCGCGGGTATGTGATAGGTTAAACGTTCAGTTGATTTTCTGTGTCTTGTGCTGTACCAAATAAAATATTTTTCTTTCTTTCTTTCTTTCTTTCTTTCTATGCATACCTACACAGTTACAAAGAAAATTCGTCTTTCACATACACCCCTGAATAACCTACATTTTCACTCCATAAACATTATCAGGCAACTCAAAGTTAAGCCAAGAGTTACTTAATAATATGTCAAGAGCGACTCTCAAGTGAAGGAGCGCTGGGCGCCTGCCACGCCATGTAACCTCATTGTTTGTGGCTAACATGACTTTATGACGTCAATCTGAGAGGTACTTTATAGTAGGTACGTTAGTAGCTAGTTGAAGTTTAATTACGAGTATTTATAGGGGTTTTCCTTTTGGTGAAGTGTTGTTATTGAAGGGACTAGAATGTGTGTTAATCACTGTTTTAGGCTATCACGGTTTGTTTCAAAATCACGGAAGATACCCCGTAAGTGACAATTTCAAATGAGTGTTAATGTTTTTTGTGTTGTAGGTACAAATTTAACTACGTTTACATTATTAATTTACCCAGGTAAGCAAACTATTTATATGCACAAATCGTTTTGAGAATACATTTATTTAGACATCCCATCTATATGTACAAAACATTTTGTGAACACATTTATTGTTCTTACAGCAAGGAGTGGAAATTCCTGCCAGAGGTTTTTGCTCCGGATAGGTACAACCTAACGGTCTGGTCAAGAGTGAATTAAATGAGTTACTGTGGCCATGGAAAGCAAAAAAGATAACTGAAAGAACACAGGGAGGCTTTAGTCAGTAAAAGTCTAACACTAACTATCGCTCCACCCAGAGACCGGTAGAAGTCATTTGATGATTTCCTGTCACAAAAATAGAAGACATAAAACAAATATACACTATATTAAACAGCAAAGACATCCTAATATCTTTCGAAAATGAATAGGTACTTAAAATAACTTAACAAAAACCTTACACAATAGTCTAAATCAACAATTGGCGCATCCACCCTAACCGCATGATTTGTAGATCCAAAATTATGTGAAAACCCCGAGTCGCAGATGACGTGTAATAATGTAACTCTTTCTAACAACTGTTGGCCCTCTTGTACACGAGACGGTTTTTGCGCCGTACAGCGAGCGCGCGAAAAACGTACCGTGTACAAGCGGCCATACACTGCGGAACAACACTGATGACACACGGCGGCGGCGCCGTTCCGTAGCGTCGCCGTTTGTGTCTACAAGCTCTCTCAGTGATCAATACAACACGGCGCGCCATGCTTCTTCTTCTTCCTGCCCTTATCCCATATTATTTGAGGTCGGCATATGTTTTTTTCTGTCCTGTCACCCGTCATGCTATCATCAACTCCCTTTTATTTCATATCAGTCCTCACACAATCCGTCCATCTTTTCTTGGGTCTCCCTCTTCCTCTCCATCTCTCCACATGTAAATTCATAACTGCTTTAGTAACATGCGTTTCATCCCTCTTGTTTACATGACCATACCAAGACAAACGATTTCCTTTCAGCTTTTCAGTCACTGGTGCCACTTTCAATCTTCCTCTAATATACTCATTTCTCACTATATCCGTTTGCGTCACACCACACGTCCATCTCAACATTCTCATCTCCGCTACATGCAATACTGAGCGCCGTGCTTACGGACGGAGAATTCCGTCCGGAAAAAACCGCGTCGTGTACAGGAGGCCTAATAATGTAACTCTTTCTAATAACTGTTACAATCTCGTCTAATGGATTTAGAGTTATTTTGTTTTCTTAATTGATCTTTCAATTATGCAATATGGTAATTTTTGGAAGAAGTACGATGTCGCAATCATTGTCTTTTCTTATGTAATCGTCACGCTTTGAAGGGTTTCGCTGATCGTGTATTGTTTTATTTTCGAAGATTTTTGTGTCTGCAGTGAATGTTATTCCTGCATATTTTAGGTAATATCTTTTCTTCCTGCTCTTGTCCTATATTTCTTGAGGTCAGCGCAACACGTTGTTCACACTCCCCACACAATCCATTCACCTTTTCTTTGGCATCTCTCTCTTTATAATGCGTTTTTTTTTATTTGCAAATTTAATCATTTTTAGATCTAGTAAAACAATTGTTTTTTTAAATACCTTCATCAACAACGATTATAAAAGTGCTAATAAGAAAGAGAGTGAGAAAGAGTCCGGTATGGAATTTGATGTCAAACAAAATCAATCATGCTCTTATGGTCGCCAAAGAAAAAGGCTTCTTTGCGAGAGAGACAGAAATATTTGTTTAAAATTGTTCTCTTTTTTATATATATTATTTTTTTATATATTGTCTGTTTTTCTATAAATTTTGATTTTGTTTTACATTTAATACTCTATTAAACTGGTAAGATGTATCAAATATTTCTTTCATGTATATTCACTATTCGTAGGAAAACTAAAATGTCAGTTTTAAATAAAGTTTTTATTTTGTACGTGTCCTTTAATAGTAAAAGTTTGGAAACTATCTAAAAGACCTTGTAATAGTATATAATGCAGTCAGTAACCCGTCGGTCAGTAACTAATAAGAAAGATTTCCTAATAATTTGTTCAAATATAAAACTTACAACATTTCAAAGGAATTCTAATGACGTTTCGACATTTTGTGCTTTAATGTTTTTATTTTTCATGACTTAAATTGTGTCGAGTGCGCGCTAAAGGCTTCCCCTTTCTCCTTGCAAACCTTATGCAATTTCTGGCCAAGCTAGACCCACAAAATTGATCAGATTGTCACAAAAAATCTCTCAAACATCCAATGAGTGGCGATTTTCGCACATTCTTATGGGTTACTTAGCTTCTCTTAGGGTATAAAAATTGTAATAAAAATCGATCCTTTGTGAGAAATCAAAAGTATAAATTGTATCATCTGCCTAGCCTTTTCCCAACTATATTGGGGTCGGCTTCCAGTCAAGCCGGATTTAGCTGAATACCAGTATTTTACGAGGAGCGGCTGCCTACCAGACCTCCACAACCCATTAACTGGGGTAACACGGTACTTCATGGCAAGACTAGAGTCAGATTTACTGGCTTCTGACTATCCGTAACGACTGCCAAAGATCTCCAAATGACAGCCGGGACCAAGCAAAGGCTTAACGTGCTTTCCGAGGCACGGAGGAAACTCGTTATGTTAAGATGGTCACCCATCCACAGACCAACCTAGGCAAGCGTTGCTTAACCTTGAAGATCGACCTGTGCGGCTGTTATTATCTAGCCACGAGCTCCTCCGTGAAAAAAAAGTATAAATTGTATATCAGAGTAAAAATACTAATCAAAATTTTGTTCCTATTCACCCCTGCGTTCCTGTTCACCATGTTTGACGGTATCCTGTGAACTTTAATTATGTATGTGTGAATGTTTATGTGACTGTGTCTGTGAGAGAGTAAAATTACAATGAAAACATGCGTTTATATAAGTCCATACATCTATAATCATACAGATACTCTATTACCTTATTTAGTTAATAAGACAAAAGTGGTAGGTACATCATCGGAATCCCCAAACACTCGTCACGACAAATCATTGACATGTCCGTCATGACAGGAAAAATATCATCTGACATAACATTGACGTATGAACAATATCTTACGTCATTAACAATAGGATACGTGACAGTTTGACTGCAACACATTAGTACCGGACAATATTCTGAGTGATGATAAATATTAATGGATTGAAGTACACCTGGGGTGGACCCCTAAAATCATGAGGTGACACATACAGTTGTGAACAATGGTTGAAGGAAAAATACTGGCTTTGGTTACTAAGGGGACAATATTTGGAACGGGTTTTGGAGTAATTATAAAGTACGGAGACGTGTCTCGGAAAGCACGTTAAGCCGTAAATCCCGGTTGTCATTTGTAGATCTTTGGCAGTCGTTACGGATAGTCTGAAACTAGAAAATCTGACTCCAGTCTTGCCATGAAGTACCGTGTTACCCCAGTTAATGGGTTGTGGAGGTCTGGTAGGCAGCCGCTCCGCGTAAAATACTAGTATTCAGCTAAATCCGGCTTGACTGGAAGCCGACCCCAATATAGTTGGGAAAAGGCCTAGGCAGATGATGATAAAGTACGGAGACACAGATTTTGGAATGAAAATTGTCGCCGCGAGAAAAAGTGTTAATAACTACTAGATTAGGTTCATTATAAAGTTTCTGAAAACTCACTTTGGTAGATGAACAAAATAATAACAAATAATATTTTTACACTACCTGCCAGATACTAATTATTAATGGCTTTGCCCGCGTGGTAGTATATTATGCCAAGGGAACAAACTTCCACGATACAGTGACAGGTTTTAACTTATCAATACCCGCGAAACGAGGCACAATAACAGCGCGGTCCTATGAGACCGGTCGGGGATTCATGAATTAAAGCCAAAAGAGTAACACACATACAAACTTTCGCTTGTAGTATTAAGATATTGTTTAATTTTCTATGCTTCTACAAAAGTAAGTTTTATCTAAGACACCCCGTATTTTCACTATTACTTTTCAGAAGCGGCAGCCTCATTTCATCGTTTCCTACAGACGGACTATTTTGAAATTATAGTTACAAAAATTCACAATGTAAAGTCAGTGCATTCAGAGTGTAGTGTCAACAACCAGACGAGACATTATGAAATTACTCTCAAAATTAAAACAACACTAGACAAAGGAAGTTTACATACAACAGCGGACGCTTGCAGACAAATTTCACAATTCCTAAATGTAGACATGTAATATTTTGTCGTTTTAAAAGTACGGAAACAGAAACTCTTTACATGCTACCTCATTTAAAAAATTCTCAATCAACAAACCACTAATGTCGGTTACAAACTGCTATTACATTTCTTTTTTCTTTTTTAAAAATACATTACCTCACGCTAAGACCGTCTCATGTTTTGACTGTGCATTCACAAACATGCAAACTCCCATATACACGACACCCAGACCTGAATCAACTATCTGTAGGCCATACAAATATTTTTTTCCATGCAAGGATCACAATGTGTAGCGACCAACCGTTCAACTACTGCTTCAACCATGCCTTCTGATATTATGACATATATTTTTTTAAATAAGATACTGTCAAACAACTTCTCTTGTTCTGGGGTGGAACAAGAGGGCGTCACTGACTTTTGTTGACCATAATTCAGCTGTTTTAGTTGCCCTTTGCGTTTAAGGGCCACGCTTACTCTTTCAAACTATCCGCGGTGATACTATAACATGACATTGCCATCATGATTTCCTAGCAAAAGAAGGATAGCGCTATTCACCCTGTATAGCTCCATCTCTCTCTTAAACACATCACAGTAAGGTCGCAAACCCTACAACTCTTTAACACAGCAATTAGGAACGTATACACCAAATCTGGTTGAACTTTCATAACAGAAGAAAGTGCTGTCAAGCTCGCCCAAGGCGCCAAGTCTTTAGGAGCGACCTCACCAGATTACAGCGCATTGTTTGTGCCAACAATGAGTTTGCAAGACGATTATTGCGACACTTACTTTCTTATTACATTACCTTTGAACGTGTAAGGAATAGACAAATCTTTCGGTTGCCTTATGAGGTTGGCGATGTGCAGTGTGTGTGCATTCTGATTGCTGTTCCAAATAACGTTTGTATGGTCTAATGTGGATGATTGAAGGTGGTTATAAAAATGAAAAATGTATGCCGTATGCTAATCGAGCGGTGTGAATGTGAAACATAAAATTAGCTTAAATCCCGATACGGGGTTAGAGTAGACCACGATAAAGATGGCGGGACGACTTATATATCTTCCAGAGGAATTGGCAAGAAGTGGCTCAGAGTCGGGAATAGTGAAAGAAACGGAATGAATTAGATTATACTATTTTGTAATGGTAATATTTTACTGAGAAATGACAATACTTTCTTTACTTTCAGCATTGTGATGAACGAATTTTTAAAATACACTCACCGGCACAATTAACCGCCCACTTATATTTTTCGTCACCCCGTTTGTTTATGTGAACAGTGGCTTATCTACTGTTTTGTTTTTTGTTAAGTGGCTACTTTAGCAATAAACTAAACACTTATACCCTTATTCCGATTCATAAACTGCTGTCACCACAGTTTTTTTGGAATTTAGTCGCTGCTTGACATTGTTGCAGTTACGTTACCTTCGCAAAAAAATCTTGTTCTTTTCTGTCATCGTGTGCGAATATTGTTTAAATTTGAGTTTTTAGTGTTTGATTATTCTTTGCAACTGAAAAAAATGCCACTGTATGCAACTGGTGCTGCTAGGGCTGTGGCTTTAGCGGACGCTGGGTATAGCCAGCGTCGAATAGCTCGTACGCTTGGTGTACCTCGAATTAAGGTACGGGATGCCATCAGACACTTTCGGGAGACTGGTTCATACACGAGGAGGCCAGGTCAAGGCCGACATCGGTGCACTTCGGCTCGGGATGACCGCTTTATTGTCAGTAACGTCCTAAGAAATCCCTTTTCCACTGCTACTGAAGCTCGTATACGTTTTTTTGTGCTGAGAAATGTTAGTGTAAGTGAACGTATCATTAGCAGAAGACTGGCTGAGAGTAATCTGAGGGTTTTCGTCCAGCTCGCGCTCCACAAATGCTTCCACAGCATCGTAGAGCTAGACTTGCCTTTGCGCGAGAATATGCTGATTGGACTATGGACGAATGGAAGAGCGTACTGTTTTCAGATGGAAGCAGAATAGCCTTAAGAGGTCCAGATGGACATCAGTGTGTATACAGGCGCCAAAATGACCGGTTTGCTCCATGCACAATAATCAAAACTATGGGTTATCAGGGAGGGTCCATAATGGTTTGGGGCGGTATAACTTGCGAAGCTCGTACCGATCTTGTGGTGTTTGGTACAGGCAGTGTGAATACTCAAAGATACGTGGAGGAAGTCTTACAAGACCACGTTGTACCTTTTGCACCATTTATTGGAGACAACTTTAGATTAATGCACGATAATGCTCGATGCAATACCGCAAAATCCGTTACTCAATACCTCAATGCGGTCGGGATTCAAGTTTTGCCATGGCCAGCACGCAGTCCCGATCTTAACCCAATCGAGCACATTTGGGACAACGTAAAGAGACGTGTTCGAGCAAGAGTACCAGCCCCTACGACCTTAGGTGAGCTCAAGACGGTTGCGGTAGAGGAGCGGCACAATATCGCTCAGTCGGATATTCAAGAGATCATGGAAGGATTACCAAACCGGTTACAAGAAGTCATTAGGGCCCGGGGTGGTAACACCCCTTACTAAAATTTAAATAAAAAAAAATACCGAGGACTTTTTTCAAAATTAAACTCGTAACATTTTTATGTAAATTTTTAGATAAATCGATTTTTGGCATGATTTTTTAAAATAAACGGGTTTTTTCAAGACTTTTGTGATTTTATTTATCCTTTATGGCTGTTTTTATCATAACGTCCATCAAATGTGGTCAAAATTTGACGATTACCGGAAACTGAAGGAAATACAAGGTGGGCGGTTAATTGTGCCTGTGAGTGTATAATCATTGATCAATCAATGAATTAAAATTGAAAAAAAAGGCCCATTTTGACATTTGAGAAAGATTAAGAAAGAGAAACTGAAAGAAATAATAAAATTATAATTGCATAAATTGTTTAAAAAAAATAAGTACATACATTTTTTGGCGCGCGAATTAATGTGTTGCTATATATTGTGATATTCTTCACTCGTTACGTTCGCGATGACAAATGTCAAAACGCATTTTATTTCTTGACAACTTAAAGTAGTGCTAAACCGCAATTATGCGCCAACCCAACCCAAGATTCAATTCAAATCACTTCCTGAATAACTTTTACTTTATAAGTATTTTACCCACTAATTGGTTTTAAATCACATACGTTTACTCTCAATTATAAATCAATACTGTATTAAATTGTTGGGACTAGTATCGCCAAGAGTCAGGATTAAGTCGGACACAGTCAGGCACGTAACTAAAAAAGTAGTGTGTTCGATCAAATTAGGCCTAGTCCGGCCTTTGTTAGGCTATTAAAATTAGCTTTTTTTAAAAAAATCATGTGTTCTGCCTAATCTTGTATCGCTAGCGCGAGCAGAGCGGACTAGCAATTACATCAGTCAATTTTAAGGTAGTTTCCTTAGTATTTAAAATTATATTATGGTTGATAATAAAAAAGTCAGCCAGCTTGACTTAAACTTGACTGAAAAAATATAAATGTCCGAATAAAGCCGGACACGACCAGACTTTTTTGTCGTGTGTTCGGCCAAATTAAAGGTAGTCCGGCTTGTCCGGCTTTTGTTAGGTAAGCTTTTAAAAGTTGGCTAGTTTGTCCGGCTTTTCGTTTTGAAGACCTAGCTACCCTAGCGGGGACAATCATCTCTCTTTTATGGTAATAGTGGTAATGAGGCGGCTTGTACAGGTGTCGAGACCTGTCACCGACGCTTCCTGATCTGATGGACGACAATTGGCGTTTTTACCCTTACTGTTTCTTTTTTTGTATATTTTTTCTTGAGTGATGGATGACCAGTGTTGTTTTTACCCTACTTTTTATTGTTTTTCTGAGATTTATTTTAATTGGGGTTTATGAAAATTTAATGAGGATTGGTATTGGGAGAAGTATACTAGAATTACGACACCAGGTGGCAGCCCTGTGGTGTAAGATCTAGACACCTGTCAAAATGCTTCTGTTTTTAAGAGTTTAGTTACTTTGCGGTTAGTTTACGTCATGTAAGTTACGTTAAAAACTGCTATAGATACTTTTGGTGTTTTTGTCTGCTTTAAAAAGAAAATACTTTTATAAATCCTTATGTCACTTACCATAATTTTAAGTGACTAATTACAATTTTCTCTTCTATCGCGCATGTATGTCTATTTGTAAAGAACTCAAAAACTTCTGAATGGATTCTCATGCGGATTTTGCCTATAGATAGAGAGATTCATGTGTAAGATTTAAGTGCATAACACATGCATGTTACAGTAGAAAGGGGCGGTTAGTAAGAGTAAGAGTTTTAGTTTCAAAGAAAAGCAGCATACCTAGTCAAATACAGGTTAAAATAATCATAAAATCTTTTTCTTCCGAACTTTCCCACAGTACTTAAGATCTAGCAGACTATTCATAGCAACATAGCGGTAACCACTTAACAATTCTATTTATGGTAATACCTATAATGAGGTGTGTGTAACTGTCAACGGCGCGTATGTCACTTCCTGATGCCTGACGTGAGGTGACGGCTGACAATTGGCGTTTTTACCTTACACATTTTTATAGGTTATGAAATATGGCACTGTAAACAAGTTAAGTAGATTATTGCGTCGGATTTATTAAGTCAATATCTTGAGGACTTTTTAATAGTTTTATTGGAGGTTCAGTTGAAAAACAAAACTCTTCACTTGGGACTTTAAATTGAAATATATGAAAGCGAAAGTTTGTTTGTTTTTGTATGCTGAAACTGGCAAAAGATTGAATTAATTTAGATGAAATTTGGTACAAGGTTAAACGTTATGCTGGAGTAGAACATACTTTTTACAGCACCTTAAGGTTCGGGGTCATGAATCCCCAACCGGTCCTATGAGACCGTGCTGTTATTGTTTTACTATTGTGTCTCGTTTTGTGGGTATGTGATAGGTTAAAACTTACTAACCTTCGTTTTGTTCGGAATTCAACATGCCTGGTGTGACTTAAAGACACTGCTTTGTCCCCTAGTCAGTCATACTTTCCCGAGAGTACGTTCCCTTGGAACATTTTACAAAACATACTTTTTACACTACCTTACATTGCAATACCTGTCTGCTCTGTAGTTTCATATTTATTCCCTAACTTTTATAAGGTAAATGAAAACTTACCCATCTTCATAAACTCACTTTCATTTTTATCAAAATATTGGATTGCAGAATGAAACTTACCTGTAACAAAAAAATACAATCATTAGTAAAACACAATTTAGGAGCTCGTGGCTAGATATTAACAGCCGCACGGGTCGATTTTTAAGGTTAAGCAACGCTTGCCAAGGTTGGTCTGTGGATGGGTAACCATCTTAACATACCGAGTTTCCTCCGTGCCTCGGAAAGCACGTTAAGCCGTAGGTCCCGGCTGTCATTTGTAGATCTTTGGCAGTCGTTGTGGATAGTCAGAAGCCAGTAAATCTGACTCCAGTCTTGCCATGAAGTACCGTGTTACCCCAGTTAATGGGTTGTGGAGGTCTGGTAGGCAGCTGCTCCTCGTAAAATACTGGTATTCAGCTAAATCTGGCTTGACTGGAAGCCGACCCCAATATAGTTGGGAAAAGGCTAGATAGATGATGATGATGATAACTTTTTACACTACCCTACTGGCGTTCGGTTCGGAATTCAACATGCCACCTGCGACATATAGGTATAGACACTGCTTTATCCCATCATCTACATAATCTATTTTATCCCAGGAATACATCACCTTGGGATAATTTTGCAATATCACACGAGCAAAGCCACGACCGAAAGCTAATATCATTATAAGGACGCTACCACTTACATCGATTGCTCGCCGATCGATGACATTGATCGATTGGAGTGTTAGTTTATGCTTTGATTTGATGTGAGTAGAAACCTGTCGATCTATGTTGACTCATCTCTTCTACCGCGTATACGTATACGTACCTACACGTATATGTACCTAGATATAAGTATTGGTATAGTAGATCGATGGCATCGATCGATTACTGTGGCAGGTTGAGGACTTGCCAATCGATATGTTAACTGATTTGGCTTTTGCAATGGGATCAAGGTTCTGACACTAAAAACGGTAAATCTGGATGAATGTTGTACAACCATTAGGATGGTTCTTTTGAGCTCATACCTTTGGTATTGCTATCGTTCCTAAAGTCGTTGACTTACTTAGTAGTCTTGAGAATACTAACAAATGCTTGCACTTACTAGACAGATCCACTCTAATCTATTTGGTTCGTTCCCCAAAAGACATAAAGTTACTGACATAACCCGAAGAATCACCAAACTTAAGTGGCAGTGAGATGTATATTGCTCCGCGACCTTATTCTGGAGTGGCGACCGCGTACTGGAAGACGCAATGATAGAAGGCCTCCGTAAGGAATCAACCTGATGTGGGTTGCGGGAATTCGAAGGATGAGAGACATACAGGACCGTTCATTATGGTGATACTTGGTGTAGGCCTATATCCAACAGTGGAAGTCTTTTGGCTGAAGTGCTGATGATGATGAAGCCGTTGTAGGTATATTTGATGGTACAATATTTTAGGTTCAAAGTTAAAAGGATAATGGATGAAGATCGACTAGAAGTTAGATTATGTCACATACTTAAACTTAGTTAAGTTACAACTTATCTTCCCACTTAGACGTACTCGTAACTAAATAAACACTTCCTGACTAAAACAAACAGTGTTGTCTAACGATTGTCACGCGGTTCGACTCCCGTGTGAAACACTCGCGTTTCCGACAAAGACAGAGTTATGTCATTACTTATGTGTCACTCGTTACGATAACTAGTATACTTAATGGAAAATTGTTATTTGCTGCGGAAAACATTTTTTTTGGAAAACTGTTTAAAATGCTTTGGTCGTGGGAAAATGTATACGTGACATCATCATCACCTTCCAGCTCTTATTTATTTATTTTCACATTATATACATTACAGTATACTCCATAATGTGGACAGGATAAACATTTACAAAAACTAAGTATACAAAGGGTAGTTTTATCGCATAGGGCAATCTCTTACAGACCACCTTAGGATGGAATGAAAGTAGATAAATTGCCCTTGTCCGGTGTTATTTGGGGTCGACGCGTCGAGAAAAGGGTCTTCTTCCATCCTGTTACCCGTCACACTATCACTAACTCCCTTTTCTTTCATATCAATCTTCATACATCCATCCATCTTTTATTTGGCCTCCTCTCCTATCTATCTATCTACAGTTGCAGCTACTAAAGATAAACAAATCTATCTTTTTGCCCTTACCTGCTTTCCTATAGCCTACCGACGAATAGCATGTCCTACCAAAAGTTGTGGATTGATAATCTTACTGTCTATCGGGGATAGTTATCTATCTATGAACTGCGGTAGGTTATTGAAAACGGGCGTTAATGTATAATCTCTTAATAATATTCTACTACCCCGCCCCGCCTTCGCTCGGATACAAATTATGTAAATAAACCTTTCTCATTTATTGCTCTTTCTATCAGTGAAAACGCATTAATATCCGGAGCACGGTTAAGGAGGAGTTAGCGGATAAACAGACGGATGCGGAAAGAAACTTCGTTATAAGTAATTATCTCGTGTTACAGTGTTTGTTATTATTAAAGTCCTCTGAAAGCCTTTAACGATTTTTTTTAGTTTTCTCGTCCGATTATAATTAAGGTGTCTTCAAGGCTAGAGTGAATAGGCTCTTTATAAGCTAGTGCACCTCACCATCAACGATTGCATCACTGCTTACCATCAGATGGGATCGCAGTCAAGCACTAGTTTATAACAATTCAAAAATATATACCTATATAAAAGTTATGGTATATTTGGTAGGTCTGAGAATAGGTTGTGTTGTGACGTGAGCTATTTTTTACCCTCTTACAATTTTCTATTTTGATCATTTATATGGCAGATGAAAAAGCCGGTTGTGAGACTTTCGAACACAGACCCTCAGTAATCCGGGGCCCTAGAATTAAGGCAAAGCAGGAACAGGAGTGGGTTTTAATCAGTAGAAGTCTGACACGCCCTCCAGCTCCACCCAGAGCGGCAGAAGCCATTTTGATGATTTCCCACCTTAAAAAGACCCTCAGTCATCTTTTCCACGTCATAAACTAAACTTATATAGTAGAAGACCAAACAAAGTTATATGACGCGAAGAACATAACGACATACTTAATAATAATGATATTATTGTTGTACATAAGTGGATGTGTACGTTATGTCATTGTGAAGCACGTCATAGGTTATAGACCATGTAAGTGTGGAGATAATCGTTGGACTTAGGACTTCAGCTGTCTTTGTAGATTCACTACTATGTTGTGTGGTCTGCGCTTGAAAAAATAGTAAATAGTCACACATGATGTGATGGCATGATTGAAGCAAACAAGTTATTCGATTATTTACTGCACTAAAAAAATATTTAAAAAATTTATTACTCGACTTACGGCCGAACCCAATAACCTATCGCCAGTTTTGGCATACTGGAGATAATAAAACAAATTATACAATACAAAAATAATACATGTTCTCTTTTGTTACATTTGTTTTTCTATCTCCGGTATGTGATAGATAGGTTATTGGGTTCGGCTGTAAGACTGTTCCTGTTTTCCAGCCAGCCGTAGGTGTGGGCTTGCGGACGACGAGCAATGGGTAGCTCGCGATTCGGCCGTCCAGTAACCATCCGGATGTAATGTTTTACGCGCGCTTCAAACAGATGTCAGTAAAACCATAGGGTAGCTATAGGGCCCCTATGGTTTTGCTGGGCCGAAGTCTACTAGGGTCATGGTTTACCTCATAAAGGTAAAGACGTGGCCTTAGAACGCAGAGAGGAAAGAAGGAACATAGGTGTGATTTTAGTCAGTAAAAATCTGACACACGCCCTCTCACTCCGCCCTAGAGCAAGATAATTTAGAGGTGTATTTCGCACCTTATAAAAAAGACTTGGTCTCATCTTTAAGTGTGGTAGTGTTTTCCTTAAAGCAATTTGAATGGTAATATTGCACCGCTTTTTGCAAGCAAAACCAGGTACAACAAACAAATGAATCACTAGCTAGACAATAACGGAACAGTCAGCTCTATTTATAGACTAATCCTTTTTAATAATCTGTGGCCCAAAGCATTCATAGCATGTCTTTGAACATCCTGACTTAACCAACGGACCAGTAAAACTTCACCTCTACACACCTAACAACTGTTCGTAAACCTCTCACAGGATACAGACCAATTTATACTAGACGTCTAGCAAGGAAGGAGGTAGCCATATTTGGCAGAAAATAAATTACCTTTTTGTTAAATTTTGAACTTTGTGCCCTTGAAATAAAGTTTGTTTTAGTGTGTGAGGGATAAATAAGGATTGAATAGTATAATAGGATCCCATTTTGGTATGTCGCATTATAATTTAGGCGACATTTTAGGTTTAGATCTCAGATAGTGACAGGTTTTGTTGGCCATTGTATGCTAAACGATTTAGAAAGACGCATTTTGTTACCGCCATTTATTTTTGAAAAAAAGATGGCCAAGAAAAAAATATAGCTTCGATTTAAAAAAAGCCAAACATTGTCGACGGAAAATATTTTTAAATTTCGAAAGGAATAGTCAGCCATTTATTCTGAACAGTTTTTTCATGACGAATTGAATCAATATAGGTATGTATTATCTATTAACAATACTATCCGAGAGGACTATGCTCGGAGTTTCTTTGCGAGATCATAGCAGAAATGAAGATGCAGGAGAACCTCGGTTACATAGGCACATGGCTCGCATAACAGATGATCAATGGGGCTGAAATGTTCTGCGTCGATGAAACTAAAAGGTTTTGGAGTGGCGAAAAAGACCGCAAGAATCCGATTAATTTGGGACGTACAAGATTAGACCAGCTGGAGCTAAATACCAGTTTTTTACTTGGAACCACTGCCTACCTTCTCACCACAACCCATTCCCTGGGCAGCTTGACCGTCATTATTCAAATCGAATGCAGGCTTCAATTTAAATTGGATTATCTATAGTAATATTATGACCTTGAACATTGCATAATGTAACCGTTTTTATGCAAATTCACCGAACAAAAAATAATCCTGTTTTTCAATCAACAAAAAAAGGATTACGTCCACATTTATCGGCCGTGTCATTCTAAGTTATTATTTTCTATATAAATAAAAATCTATCTATATAAATAAAAATGAATTGTTGTTCGTTATTCTGATTAAAACTCGGGAACGGCTAGGCCGATTAAGCTGATTTTAGTTTTAAAATGTTTGTCGTAGTCCAGGGTAGGTGTAAACGGTGAGCAAAAAAATCAAAAGTTAGGTAAAGTAGGGTAGGTAGGGTAGTGTAGATTAGGTAGGGTAGTGTAGGGTAGTGTAGGGTAGTGTAGGGTAGTGTAGGGTAGTATAGGGTAGGTAGGGTAGCGTAGGATAGGTAGGGTAGTCATTTGTCGGGAGCGAAGCCGCGGGTTAAGCTAGTTATTAAATAATATTCTTTGTTATTTATAGTGTTACACGTAAGTTCCTGTCGCTCTATGAATAATGTTAAACCGGTTTATCTAGTTTACTTGTGACAATAACCAACCTGTCTGTGTTTGTGCACTTAAATACGTTATCTAGTTAAATAACTTAATACTACAATAGAATTCATCCGTTTAGTTTTAACAGGTTTGTCGCGGATGTTCAATGTTTTAAAATTCATTATATTTGTTGTACACATTTTTGGGTGGAATGTTGTCTAAAATCAAATATATACTTCAGGTCTGGATGGACCTGTAAAGAATCGCTCTTTTTCACAGGTCCATCTAGACCGGATCAGACTTATACTGACGAAAACTGTCTAAACTCATTATCTTTCATTTGTCCTTTGCGTTACAAGGCCACGGTGTTTATTTCGAACAATACCGCAACCCTATTTTTTTAAAGGAGGATGCTCAAAAGTAGTCCGTCAATTTCTATTTCATGAAAAAGTCATTGAATAAAGGAAGCAGAAACAAAAACACGTTTTTTTCAAATACACCATTCACAAGCGCTTTTGAATTGTCAGAATATATAAGCATACGCGGTAACTTTTGCGAACAATCTCAAAAACCAAATAAAACAACTCCTTACAATGACTGAACAAAGTAAACACCAAAACTATGTCCCAAACATATCAAGCCCATATTCGTAGACAAAAACCTTCTACCTGAGCCCCATTCATCACTTGACGGGCCTTCAAACCACGTAATTACAATTACGACCACTAATGACTGCAGTATAAGGCATTAATTACGCTTTAAAAATCATTTTATTGTACCTCTAATTGTCGATGGTACTCCGAAATGGCGATCTGTCACATCTCACAGCCAACCGTGATATTTTAATTCTGTCGAAGAATTCGTTAATTGAGTGGAGAAATATATAAACAGCGAGCTTTATTTGCGGTTAGCGAAAGTTGGGACATAAGAAAGATAGGTGCAGAAGGTAAACTCATGTATAACTTTCCCACAGCGCCATCTAGCCGCAAACTAAGCAGAGCTTGTGCTATGAGTACTAAATAACTGATAAAAATACTTATATTTTTTAAATTTGCATAGCTTAGCATTATCGGCTTTATAATTTTCCCTATGTTGGGACTCTTGAGAGAGGTATATTTCTAAAACAGACATAATTATAGATAAATTACACCCAGACACAGAACATATTATCGTGCTCACCACACAAACATTTGTTTTGGGTGCTATTCGGAGCCCCGACCTCCAGCATAGCAGTCAGGGCTATTAACCACTAGACCAACAGGCTAGTCATATGTCATGAATGTATCATACCTATGCTCGGGCATTGCGTTTGGGCGGTGCTCTGTCCGAGCACAGCCCAAGCGCGAATAGTCCGAGACATCGTGTCTGTGAGCGGTGTATAAGTGTGCGTTACTCGACCGCGATTTATACTTAGATTACCTTCTGTATCTATCTCTTTTGTGGTTGAGATGTGTCAATATTAAAGTCATCGGCATGAATCAAAGATAGATTAACAATGAATATTTTAGACCATAACTTTCATTCATCTTTTGTGCAGACTTGAATGATTCTGATTAGTAAATCGTATAAATATTCTAACCGCAATGAAAGTCTTTGTTAGTACCGATGTGTGACTTGTGGCGGAGAGTAGAAAATGATCAACATTTTGTTCTTTATCTTAACATTGTATATAAAACAAAGCTATAGCCTATAGCCAATACCTCTTAAATACCGCAACGGTGTTGTTTTCACTAAGAGAAAGATACATAGAAGAGGAAGGTTTGTGTCAATAATATTCAGCCAAGCAAAGCGAGAGTACGTCACTAGTAGCTCATACATACATGATCTGAATTTATTTAAAAAAAACTCTTATTGTCTATTCCTGGCAACGCTCCACAAACCATAGCCAAACTGCGTATTGCAATTTTTTTTTCTATCTTGGTAAAATTACTTTCAATCCTTCAAGATTGACAAAAAATTTAATGATGCTAGAGAAACGCCCTGTTGTCTATTCCTGGCAACACCTTACAAACCATAGCCAAAATGCAAAATATAAACACCTTTTTTCAATTTACAACTCTTCAATGCAATTGTTATTGCCACCAACTTATTTTTAATTGTAGTAAAATTATTTTTAATCATTCATAATTGGCAGTGCAAAAAATTGTAGTTATGGAGTGAATATCATATCATTATACACATTCGTCATATTTGTCAAGGCTGGATACTTTTAAATTGACGATTAACTTCAGAAATGGTGGTCATACAAAGATATTAATATTGTGTTTTTGCTGTCTTGGCCATTATTGTAAAGAAAACCCAAATAATGTAACCCTGCCTACTTATACACATTTTATTGTTACCACACTAACATTAAAAAGATGAACGTTTTTATGTACCTAAGTATGTTTGATAGTCAACCACGCTCAAACGGCTTAATGATTTTGAATCAAACTTGGCACACGGGTAGACCATGTCCTTTAGATTAGAACATGGACAATTTTACGTGAGTATATTTCCTTGCGATATAATATAACTCCTAAAGTTCAGAAAAAGATAATCTATCCTGGAACAAAATAAACAAATTGATTCTGACATTGTAGTTCATAAACGTGATATAAAATTAGATTTATCAGTTATCTTGCCAATCTTAAATCAACCAAAGCCGTTATTAACTGAACGCTGACAAGTTAAGGTCAAATTTGAACCTTATTCAAAACAGTTAAGTCCAATTACAATTGCTTTACAAAAAAGTAAAGTTCAAAGACAACTGACACTCTGGCAGTTAAATGTCACACTATCCATGGTTATGTATGATTAAGGTCGATTTATATTTGTACGGACGAATTTCCCGTTCGTTGAATATTAAATAAAGTATTAACTTTTCATTAATGTGCACCTCTTCGCTTAAAAATAATAATATAATAAAATAATAAAAACCGTTGACCGTGACGAAATAAGAAAGAAAAATCCATGTAGATAAATGAAAAAAAAATACTAGGAAACCCAACAGTAGTTTTATTTTATTTATTTTTTAAGGCGGGAAGCCATCAATATAACATCTCCCGCTCTGGGTGGAGCGAGAGGGCTCGTCAAAAACTAATCGTAGTGCGATAAGAGTTAGTTTTCGAGGAAGTGTATTAAAAAAATCATTCCTCAATCATCTCTTACTACTAAGCCACGATAGTACCTAATAGGTGATTTTAAAATGACTAGATATTGATGAATCGCTAAGCAACGAATTTAGTAAAAGAGTATTTTTGTACACAAAAATTCTTGAACATTTAAACAGCTACAAACTTTATGAAACCCCGGAATAATGTTCAGGAATTTGTAGACGTTACGCTGACATTTTAATGAAGCCAAATGTGATTTTTTACGAGCCGTTTATTTCACATAAATAAGTTTAGCGACAAAGCCGAAATTCACCTAATTAGTAAACAAAATGAACAAAAACTATTCAAGTTTTAAAAAACACAGTCACGCATAGATTTCCTGCTATTTCTGTACAAATCAGTAAAAATTCCGTAAATATTTGTAATTTTCTTCCGTTTCTCGATAATTGCTTTGATAGAACATTTTATAAATTCAATCACGAACGTGTCATATTTTTAGCATATTTAAGTGGTCTTATTGAACGGGAAACTATGTACGTAAAGAATGTATATTGTTTTACCTGAAAAAAAACATGGTAACAATTTTGAATAATGAGGAATTTGACTAAAGTATGAAGAGAGGGTTTTTTAAAAGACTTTAATTTTTTTTTTTGTACCTAAATTGTATAAGAACTTATTGGTCCACCCTTTCTAAAAATTTTAAAGTCTTTTACAAACGCGTTTGTAGAATTTCATGAGAAAAATCTGTTAAAATAACTTTCTTATCTGGAAAAATAAACATCTTCACACCCGAACTGAAGCCCGACTGAAGCTTTGAACCCGACTTTAAGGATTTGAATAAAGTTTGACATACGGATAGAACATGACCTGGAATTGCATCTAGGATACTTTTTATCCCGGGAATATATTCCCTTGGGATAATTAACTACGGTGACGCGGCCAAAACCACTTGCTGCAGTGAGTATTATGTAAAAATTTGCTTTTTACACACGCTGCTAACCCAAATTATTTCTTGTGCTCAAAGTTATGTAATATAACGTCTCTTAAATAAAATATTAAAAATAACTACACTAATAGGTATATCGATTAAGTATACGAAGCGACCGCATAACTTTTACTTTTCACGATTGTCAGACACCTGCGACCCGACTGTTTGTGGGCCCTCTTTAGACCGGGATCGTGGTCCCAACTTCTACCTATAAAAATAACAAGAATATTTTCTAGTAGTAAGTATTTTAGTGGCGCTAGGAAAAAGGGCATTAAAGTACAATTACCAAAAAAAACTGAATTTATTTTTATTTGTGGTCCCAAAATACAACTAAAAATAATTTATTTTAAATCAGTAGAAGTTGGGACCACGGTTTCGGTCCAACGAGCCTCACAATCCGATCCGACCGAGTGTAGATCGCCCTTAAAGAGGAATAAATCACCAATTCACTCACAAAGGAAGTGAACAACTTATGAGCTTTTTAAGTTTTTATCTTTTCACATAAAAATGCCAATTATATTCTGTCGATCCATAATTAAATTGATCGAAATCTCAGCATCGAGATAATAATGAATTGATTAATTAATTATTTATGCTGGCAATTAGCCGCTCATGTATTTTTAAGGTTTTCCAGTTCAACCTTTTTGTTGAAAAATTGCTGTAGTTACTGATAGCATAAATTATGAAATTAATGATTATACATTACGAAATTAAGGATAGCCCAAAAAAATTTTGTAATGAATCTTTTAGTTACAATTTACTCAATACTTTATTGCATTCCATATGTAGTAAAGATGGTATAAAAAAATAGGATTAATATGGACCCTGTCGGGCACAGCAAAGCTTACTAGAATCAATAATGTGATCAAGTTCTCAGTTAACTTCTTCTTTCTACTCCTCTCCCATACCACTATCATTAACTCTTTTTTCTTTCATAATAATATGAATTGTGTGAGGAGTGCTTACACAATCTATCCAGCTTTTCTTTGGTCTCCCTCTCCATCCATCTAAGTAACATGGGTTTCATACTACTTCTTTGCATGACCATACCAAGACCAAAAAAAATCCTTTCAACTCTTCACTCACTAGCACCACTTTCAAACTTCCTATGTTCTACACTACTAGTAAACAACACAGGACAAGCTATTTGACCTATAGCCATGAAACCACTCCTTACTTAACTAAGTACAAGGCATTCGGTCGTAAACACTATCGCTTAGGACCACCTGTGTGACCTATTTGCTTGATACCTCTTTTATGGCTCGTGTGGGTCGATTAGTTGGTATAATCTAGTAATTTGAACATCATCTCTATGATGATGTTTGAAATTGATAAACAAAGTTGGATGTGGAACGCTGCAATATGATAAGTTCTTCATCTTTATGATATAGAATAACTAATATAGATAAACAACTTACTGGGGTTAGAAGAAATAGTGAAGCCGATGAAGCGATATTTTTAAGCTTTGATACTAAGTAGGCATTAGTTTTAACTTCAGCAATTTCTAAAAATCTTAATCAACAGAAAAGGGAATAAATAAATAAATAAATAAATCGTTTATTTGCGTAAATAAGGTACAGAAAGTTGTTACATGAAAATTTGATCTCTTATTCTGCCTTTCATTTCGGCGTGCAAATATAAAACATAGGAATTTATAATAATTTAATTATTGATTAAAAATCATGCATTCATCAATATTATATCAATCATTCACATCCCAATAAAATTAAAATTGTATTATAATATAAATGAAATTAATAAAAATAAGAATCACAAATGTCAAAAATAATCATAAATGTCAATACTGGTAACAAGTGTCAAATCATCACAAGTGTCAGTACTAATCACAAATACCAATAATTATTACAAATGTCAAAAGAACCATGTCAATAATAATAATGTCAATAATAATCATGTCAATAATATCCATGTCAATTATAGTAATCGAGTCAGGATTTACAATTTGTAACCTAAAAACTCATGTACACTATAAAAACACTTCTCAATTAAAAATCTCTTCAAGCTACTTTTAAATCTGGAAAAAGGTAACGTTTTCATAGAATTTGGAATTTTGTTATATAATTTTATACACATAATATAACTATTGTTACCTGTACATGTGAGATTGGTCCTCGGTTTAAATAACTTATTAGTGTACATAGATCGTGGGGCATAGTAGCTTGTGGCTTGCTCGGAATAAATGTATCTTGATCCTAAAGAAGCGATTCATAGGAAACAAGCTATTGCAGAATTGTAAAGAGTTACAGCATCCCTGGATTGCAAAAGGTAACTGCAGGAATACATACTGCAATTATAAGTTTTAGTCAGTAAAAATCTGACAATCTTCACTTAACTCAGAGTGAGAAGAGTTATTTGTTGGCATCCCACATAAGGAACTAGCCAAAACGAATCTCCCAACGAAATCACTGAAACGATACAAACTACTATCCCAATAGATGTATCCAAAGGATTTAAATCCATCCACTCACGATTTAAGTCACCTCCTATAACAATTTCACGTCAAGTTTCACACGACTGTATCATTCATTCACCCATTCCTTCCACGTACATTCGTTCGTTCGCAGAGACTCACAGAATTTGAACCGATACATCGAATATTGTGATCCACACGCGAATTGAATCGTAATTACGTTAAATGTTTTACAAATTCCTGAGGTATGTCTGTCTGTCCATTGTTTCACGATTGTATTTAAAAATTTTCGCATGACACGGATATATCTTAAGATATTTTTTGGTTACATACAAATTGATTGTTGTAAGATTTGGTATTTTTAGTTTATAAATGTGCATTTTGTGATTTGAACACGAGCCAAAATTTATCAATTTAACATCAAAAATTTACTAACAATCAAAAAATTTACAACAAATTTTAGCTTATAGTTTGAAACAATAATATAATAAATGATAAAAAAGAAGAAAAATTAATTGCCTGAGACACAAGTTAAGAGAACAGGATATAAATTACTGCTAAACGTTATTTTCCTTCACAAATCAAGACATAAACTAAGCCAACAGTTCCAAACGCAATCAAACAATAAAGCTGGTATGCAAATAACTTAATAGCTGAGCCACACAATAGGGAAACAACAGAAGGCATTACGAAGTTTGTCATTATGCTTAGTGTTATGTATTTGACTATTATGAAAGGCCCTGTCTCGTGCCTTGTTTTGATTTTATTGATTGTTTCCTCTATACTCATTAAACAAATATATGCATACTTGTTACAATCTCGTTAATTTTTAAGTCTTATCTGCTGTTAGTAGATTTTGATTAATATATTCTTCCAATTCTCCAATCAAACCTGACATTTTTCCTTCTTGTGCAAGCACTATACATCAGTTATTACCAGAACCTGCCTCTCTCTTAATTTATTTGCAGTATTATCTTCTTCTAATATACTCATCATTTCCTAATTCACCTTTTTAACCTTATCTTCTTCCACACGATCCAATCCATCCTTCTTTTTGCTTATACCTATTAACAATAACACTATTCCACAAGCCACACCAACCGAACCTTCTATCATCAACCTGCTATATACCAAAAGCGTTAAGCCACCTGCGCCGGCGCCTCCGCCCGCGATCACTGTAATTACCTCCGATGTCTATCGACAAGGACGATGTGCCGATAGTCCGTTTAGCGATCGATAGTAATGTATCTATTGATAGTAATGTTTAGTATTTTAGGAGTGTCAGTTATGGCGTGATTATATGGTTGGAGGGTGTGACTGCCTTCAGCGACATTAAAACCGTCTTGAGTAATGTGTTGTGTATGGTTATGGATGTTAGGAACTTGTTTTGAAGGTCAGTATTCGGATATGGTGTGATTGTAAGGGTTTTTTATTCTTCTATAAGGCTTTCATGTTATAAAATCTCCACTTATTTATCTAATTTGGTGTCTACAATTCTAATAAGAGCAGTCTGCTACGATCATCAATACAAGTAATTATATCGAAAATAAGTGATACCAAGACTGCTGTGAGGTACAAGCAGTCAAGCAGTCATGAACACTCGAGTCTGCCTTTGAAATGCAGTCAAGTTAGAATTTTATTACCATTTCAGCAGTCTATCCAAGTATAAATTCATCATGGATATAATCTGATAGCCTACCAAACCTACTGAATATAGGTATAACCCTAGCTACTTCTTACTACACTTTTTTACTTCACATCACCAGATGACCAGACACTCCTAGCTCAAAAAATTCCACGGTTTAAAACTAAAGTTACAAGACCGTTTTAAATTCCTTGCAAATGTAGGTATATGTATGAATCACGATGCACGAGGTAAATGTTATACTAACTGACATTTACAATCAATACTGACTGATAGCTATCGGTAGGTACGTGAGGTACATGGTACAATACTGTTAACATAGAACAAATCATTCCTAGTCTAGCTTCGTAAACCTATTTGAACTCGTCTTCGTTGTCATATTTGGAAGGCATATATATGTCTGAGAGATTGAACAGTTATCGATTCTATCTGAAGATAAAATTATACTATGATTCGTCTATCAATGAAATATTTCAAATGAATAAAGCAAAAATACTAATAGTAGATTAAATTCCAATACCTGTTATGAAGATATTGGTCTTATCAAGAAGGAAATTGATAGACTTGAAGATCACAGAAAGATAGAAACAGAAACTGTGATTAAGGAGCCTACAAAAAAGTCCCAAATCTTACTCATCTCTTCTATCTTATTAACAAGCTCCTTTTGATCGCCCAAAGCTCCTCTCAAATCCCTTCCAACTCCTTTCACTTCACAAACCTCGATTCAACAAACAGTTATCCCAAGATTTGGCTATCAGCTTGAACTTAGATCTCCAGATAAACACTTTATGTATTTCTATTGTGGAATAATGATTAGGTTTTTATTACTTGACCTCGATTGTAATGCCAATAGATTGTATTGATGTTAGTAACATTAGTACCTGCTTTTTAATATATCGGTCTATGTATGGTGCAATTCCTGTATTTATTATCGTCATTCTAACGTTTACTTCATCAAGGATTCTAGGATCTTCATAAATCTTCTCTGCGTATGATTTCAAAATTTATTGAATTTAATTTTATTGCATCTATAACCTATAATTATATTACACACTCATATTGAGTTCTGATGCCTTTTAAAAATCTTAATCAAAATATTTCTGTTGGTTTAGCAACATCATCTTCAGCATTATTTTTTGGAACTTAGTTGTCAGTTACACATACTCGCCTATATTCATTTATTATTAAATATATGCCTTAAGGCTGGGCCCCTGTTATAACGTCTAAAAATCACCACAATTACGACGTAAGATATAGATAGTTCTATTCGTATTGTGTCTGTCAGCTCTGTCTCTCTTTCAGGGGCTACGGACTGTTACTCAAATTTTGTGCCATCTTTCTCCATCACTAGTTCAACAAAATGATTGCCAATTCCAACACTTAACACGTTAAACAAGCATGGATCCTATTCCGTCATAAAATATGGTAATATCCCTTTTACTGCACCACTCCGCCTCTACCATGCAACATGCTGGCAATTTTCAATAAAACCTTACTTAAGAATACATTAAAGGAAATTATTGCCTTTAACAAATTACACAGTTTGAGTGAAGACCGTAAAATTTTGCCTAAAGTGAGCCTAAAATATGGCGTAATTATCGAAGATATTACGATATTCTAAGAAGACGCCATTAATTTTGCATTAAAGGCTACAGGCATGGGCTTGACAGCAGACGATTTGATGATAAGTTTTGGGTTTTTAAGGCCAAGGGTAAGGTGACCTATAGTGTCGTTAAAAACGACTAATGAACTATGTCCGATGAAGCAGGATCTACAGAACTACCTACTTATAGAATTATGCTATGCACCATTCCATTTTGTGAAGTTATAACTAGAATTAACAGATGATGAATGAATGAGATTGGTCAACACGACAGAAATTCGATTGAGAGGATTATTAGTAGCCATCTTAGTAGAATTTCTAGCCATATATCATCTTTCACAATTCACACAGTTCATTCATCTTTGTTCAAGAAACTCACAAACGATTATGCAAAACGATTCTGGTTTTAAACACCAACTCACACAAGAAACATTGAATCACCCTCATCCGAGTTGCAATTCAAATAATAACTCCGATTCATTCGCTCTTAAAAACAATACTTATCATTATAAAACACATGTTCTTACAATTGCTAGGCCGGAAGTTTTGAGTGGCTGCCACATGACTAACGGCTTAGTCTGAAAACGTTGAAACTCGGGCAAGTAAGTGAATCATGGGGCTAAAATAAAGGTTTGTGTAAATGCTTCGTTCATTCATGTTTTTTGAATTGCGTGAATAATCTCAGGTTGGGTCACTCTATGAAATTGCGTTTAGATTTTTTTAGTTCTATCATCATCTACATTTCAGCCGAAAGACTTCCCCTGCTGGATATAGGCCTCTCCCAAGCGTTATCACAGTGTCTGGTCCTATACATCTCGCGTTCATCGGTTTCTCGCGAATAGGTCGAAGATTATTGTAGGTTTCGATTATTAAGAAATATATTATTTTCTTATGAATTGTATTTATTGTATTCATAGTTCTAAATTTCGGTAAAATTGTTACTATATTTTGGTGTAAAGTTTTTTCTATTCTATATTTGGCGATTGGAGATCCCGTACTTTATAAATATAGCCTTCATCTTTTATCGTTTCTTAGTACAGACTACAGAATAACGATCCTCTCACTAAAGTGTTTCTGCTGTTTTAAGTCAAAATAATGTCAATTTCTATACATTTTTGCGAAATTCCTCCTTGCATGGAGGTGTGCCTCGAAGGTTGCTTGCGACAAACAGGCCAGATGGCAAGACTTGCTAATAAGGTGTCACAACTTACTCTTGACCACTCAAGGTCGAGAGCTATGGAAGCGTTTGAAAATATTTACTACTGAATGAGATAATTTGTCTAAGTTACGCTGACAATATTAATTTATAAACGTAAAATACGAAACTAATGGTTCTGTGTTACGGTCTATCTTTACGGCCAAAAGTCAGGAGTTTATTTTTAGATGTGATGTCCGTCTGGCGCAGATGGTTTAGCGATTGGATGCTGCGTTACGTGCTGCGGGTTTGATTCCTGGCATTGAACAAATAGTCAAGTCCTACAGATAGTTGTGTCGATTCTGGGTGTCTGAGGGTCCTATGTTCTGCTTGCTAATACTGACTGCAAATTGGCAAGCAGAAGTATTCCCATATCGGCACCCAGAGTTTTGGCACCAAAAGTTTCGGCATCCAAATTATTCCCGATTCCGCACCAATAGATATCTTGATTGGTAGTAACCCATACAAAATCCCAATCCAAAATACCTACTGTTGTCGAATCGGGAACAGCTTGGGTGCCGAAAATTTTGGTACCGAAACGGAAATACTTCGGCTAGCATAATCCATTGCTAGACCACGTTAACCTATCACATACCCGCAAAACGAGACACAATAGTAAAACAATAACAGCGCGGTCTCATAGGACCGGTCGGGGATTCATGAATTAAGTAAACCTGTGTGATAAAAATATTAGGTAATACTATAATTCTGTAGTTGACGTTTGATCCAATTTCAGCTGTTCGGAAATTATTCAGCTATTGGGAATTTTACAGCCAAACGAAATGAGTAACATTTGAATAAACAGGATAATAAATAGTTTTAATGTTAGTCACTTTATTATGACTGTAGGTTCATAGTACTTATTATTTGCTACTCATTCAATAAATATGTCTGGTTTTTACTAATATGTACAATGCAGTAAACAGCTGGATTGATACAATGGCATTTATAACTGTCTTCAAAATAGGTGGCTCTTAATACGGTAGTATTTTTTAATGAATTTTACTTCACAACTCCGTCACTTATGAACCGATCTGGATCTTATTTTATTTGAAAGGATATTCGAAGGAAAAAAAAACAAAATTTTTGGTACCAAAATAATTAAAGTTATTTTTATTTTTAGACGCAGTGTTGGAAGGCCTTCCACAAGGTGGACTAATGACCTGGTCAGAATAGCGGGAGTGCTATGGATGCGAAAGGCACAGAATCGTTCCTTGTGGCGAGACTTGGAGGAAGCCTATGTCCAACAGCGGACGTAGTTTGGCTAAAGCGATGATGATGATTTTTAGTACATAGTTTTTATAGTAATCAATTAATAAAAAACGACATTTCTATTTACATTGACATCATAATGTATTCTTGTTTACATTTTTTATAAGTTAAGGCTAAGTTTCATCTAAATCCGTTTAGCTTTTACAACGAAAATATTGATATTATTATTACCATAGCTTTTTTTCAAAACACGTTTTCTTGCACTTAATTAAGTACATATTATGAATCTTTACTGATAAGTTATATTTAAACACTCTTTACATAACATCTATTTATAGAACCGTGTCTTTATTATTATACAGCGTTCTAATCAAATCGATAAGCTATCTGCAGTAAATTGGGCAACAGGACGTTTTTGTATATTAATATATTGTTTTGAACTTTTCCTTTTCAGATAACCTCAATATATAAAAAATCTCGTATCACAATGTTTGTAATCGCACTTCTCCGAAACGGTTTGACCGATTTTTATGAATTTTTGTGTGTGTATTTGGCATTTGGTAGGTCTGAGAATGGGTCTTCAGATATTCTTTACATTACTCCTCCAATACCCAATGTTTTCTTTGACAATATATGTTAGGACAAAGGACAACCGAAGGACCACGGGTAGGTTTTAGTCAATAGTCTGAGAACCTCTCGACTCGTTCATAGCAGAGAGTTTATTCGATGATTTCCCTGGTCGAAAAAACATACCACCTTAGGTGATGGTTAAGGTTCCTTGGCTAATAGAAAACGTGAGTTAGCTAATAAATTAATAATTTCAAATGTCACAACATAGTATTAATAAATTAATTACCCGATTTTATCTGCCTTACAACAATAGAAACCAAACAATTAGCTAGAATGCATTAATTAATATCTACCCACAGTCATTTTCAAATTCAAGGTCAGGTTACTAAATCGAATAACAATTTAGTCACGAATTGAGATAAACCCTGTTTGTAACTGCACTTTAGTTATTAATTAGTACCTATTTAAATTAATATCCATAAGGAAAATGCATGTCAAATATAATAATGCCTTTAGGATGTTGTTGAAACTAACTCACTACTGAAGATGTTTACAAGGTTCGAATCATCATCATCGTCTCATATCGCGTGTTTGGCCGCGAAAAAGTGCTTCGCTGCTCAGGAGAGTGAAAGATAGTCTAAAGCTCTTTAATGGTAAAATTTCTTTGTACCTACTAACGCTAAATAATAACTTAATAAAGTTTTATGAACACACAAAGAGTTCCGTTTATTATTAGCATTATCAGCCTTGTAATGACTCAGGCCTCCTCTATAAGACGGAATGGGCCCTAATCCACCACGCGGGATCAGTGTGGATTGGTGGATATCACATTTCTTCGCATTTTTGATGACTTGGCCGTTTCCTCACGATGTTTTCCTTTATCGTTTTGAGAGCAGCGGTGATGAAAAGAACTCCTCTAAAAAGTATCTATAAAAAAATACCTACAGTACCTAATTAGGCTAGTCTGTTTCACAATAATATAATTAATGTCAAGAATGAAACGAATTTTGTAACGTTTACTATTAGACATTAATCCGACACACAGTTTAGCGACAATTATGAAATACAACCAAACTTGACTGACGGCTAATTATTACAGCAATTTCAATTAAATCTAACAATAATAACATTGAACTGTATTCAACGCTCATTACATATTAAAACCCTGTTCTCTTTTTGTAATAATTATATTTGACCACTATCTCACCTGATGGTAAGCGATGATGTGATCGACAATAATAATATAATATAATCCCACAACTCTTCACACAACGCCATCTAGTCCCAAGCTAAGCAGAGCTTGTGTTATGGGTACTAGACAACTGATAAACATACTTAAATATTTCTAAATACATACATATTATAGATAAATTACACCCAGACACAGAACAAATGATCGTGCTCGTCACACAAACATTTGTCCTGGGTGGGAATCGAACCCACGACCTGCGGCATAGCAGTCAGGGCCACTAACCACTAGACCAACAGGCCAGTCAGAAGTCAGTCAGTCACAATGGAGCACGCTTGTCTAGAAGTAACCTATTCACTCTTTACTTAAAAACCCCCAGGATGCGGATTATACAGAAAGAACAGGGGAAGTGGGTCTGGTGTCACTAAAGCTTGTTCAGCGTGTATAGTGCACAAGTGAGTGCACAAAAACAGCTGCACTCTCTATTCCTTTATTCTCATAGTCCGATGACGTGCTTTTTGAGGCATGAATGTGTCTGACAAGGTATTTGTTATGGAAAAACCTAATATAACCCTCCTGGCTTCGATTCCTATCGTTAGCAGTCTCAAGCAGTAAGATTTGTGACTACATAAACTCCAAATTTTACTCGTTCAAATAACACAATGGATTCCCATAAGACCATTCCTCCACCAGCCATTTCCAGCTAGTCTTCTCTAGTCTAAACTCTTACAAAGTAATAAACCCAGACTTGTTTTGAAACACAAATATTATGTACTCAAGTAAATGATATATATTGAATCATAGCATACTTTCAATCGCCGACCACTTCAGTTCTATTAGTCGGTCAGTCTGTACCTGCCTTATCTTATCAATCGAGCGTCTGATAAGCGTGATAACGCTATGTTTACTTATAGAAACGTTTGGTAACCGGCAAGCTTGGGAAAAACATGTTTATATTTTATTATTAATCAAATGCATAATAATAATTTAATAATTAAGACCTTGCGGTGTGGTAGTTAGTTAAAATGTTGATTCATCTGATGACCTAAGGTAGTTAGGGAAAATTGACTAAGAAAACTAGTCAAAACAGGTGTAATTTGTCAATTTAGAAGGCATTATGCCAGATACAGTACGGCCGTTATAAGTTGGCGAGTCTGAAGTTAGGCTCTGCGAATTTTGGCCGTACTATACTAGCTAGGTATGTTTGAATCAGAGAAAAGAACCAAGAGCATCATTGGTAAATAAATACACTCGTCGAGTCGAAACTTCAAAATCTTTAGCATCAACTACGTCGAGTTGATAGCTTGTCAGTTTTCTACCGATTGGATTTTGGGGAGTGATCGCCGGAATTACATAGGTAACTTAATTAAAACATTATCTTCGGTCCATCAGACGCCCAAGCTAAAGAGTGGGATTCCCTTCTAGAGTCTATGTTTCTTGATAGCTATAACCTAGAGGTCACTAGTGTCAAAAGTAGTCAAGAGTGAACAGGTTACTTCTAGCTAAATGTTAGATAATGGCCGAAAGCAAGCCTAACAACAATTACAAAACAAAGAATATTGATGGACTGAAAAAGTCCCCAAAATATTATTATTGACGATAATTCGTGTTATACTCGCATTTTTTTTTTTTTATCAAAACACGCAGTCTGACCGTTTCTTATCAAGACCACATTAATCTAGCGACCCTGAGAGCTATACCAAAACTACGGAAAATGTATAAAAATATAAATAAACGTAAAAAAGCGCGAAACAATCTGTCAGACCAGTTTGTGAGGTGATAAGTTGCTATCCTTTCGGTCCGGTATCGTACGGTCGTTGAACCGCAGCCGAAACTTCGCTATGTGCTTTATAGAAATCTGTACGATTATATTTATTGGCTTTTGATTGTAAAGAATGGTCTGAGTGGAGATACTGACTGAGTCAGTAAATCAGACTCCAGTCTCGCCATGAAGTACCGTGCTACCACAGTTAATGGGTTGTGGAGGTCTGGTAGAGAGCTGCTCCTCGTAAAATACTGGTATTCAGCTAAATCCGGCTTGACTGGAAGCCCACCCCAATATAGTTGGGAAAAGGCTAGGCAGATGATGATGGTCTGAGTGGAGATACTAATATTTTTTCGGACTGCGAGCAATAGGTAAATCGCCGGTAAGGCCCAAGCTCGAGTCGTCGCGTCGGCGTGTCCGACCACACGTGAGCCTCAAAGAGATGTCCAGAAGGGCCGATACCCCTCGCTAGGGCCTCGTGGATTACTCAAAAGATATACCGTGGTCTTGAAGGACAAAACCACCAGGGGTTTTAGTCAGAAAAAATCTGATACGCTCTTTCACTCAACCCTAGAGCGGGAGAAGTCATTGGCTGAATTTCCCAACTAAAAAAAAAGTAAAGGGAGATATATTGGTGATATAAGTAATGTGGAGATATTTTTTTAAAACAGTATAACCACAAAGTTTCATGCAACCACATTCATGAGACAGCGCTAGCGGGTTGTTACAAGTGTGAGGAGGATAAATATCCTCCTACTAGTAACACATTATGCATAGGGAACCGTATGGAGTTGTGTTTAAAAATATCACTAAAATATCTTATATCACCAATATATCTCCCTTTACTATACTAGGATTTCATAACACCAGGGACGATGTTTGTGAGGGAAAAATACATAAATATTATGAGTGTATATTATGTGTTTTTTCCGCAATTAAATTTTTTTAATGAGGAGGAAAATAGGTAAACGAATGTAGGTACTTTTATCCGATTGAATTAATTGAATGTATTTCCCAAAAGCTTTTCACTTTTCAATATTCCCAGGTCCGGAAATTATAAAACAGTAATATACAAATAACACTATTATAATAGTGTTGTATGACCTAATAGTAAATTCGAAACAATTTCTGTAACATTCATATAATATATGTTCACATAGCTAATCTAAAGTTATCGTTGATAATAAATTAATGGCCTCTTTACTCCGATAACATTTCAGGAAGTTATTCCACACCTAAGTATACTGACGCAAAAGGTATATGATATCAGATCATGAAGTCAAGTATTGATTCACAGACGACAAGAAAAAGGAAATAAAAAGTAATAAATCACATATTATTAAAAGTATCTTTCATAGCATCTCGATACTAGTTTCTGGCAGCGGCTCTGGTCGCGTGAAAATAGATATTTCCAGACAAGCCACCCGTTTCAGCCACTTAGGGCATAAAGGAGATTGCCACGGGGCAGGTCCCTTTTGTGCTGTCGTGTACCTGTTTGGCATAATAACCTAAAAATATTATTTATTTTTTTGTGTGCAAATGATTTTTTACATAATTTTTCATAAACTAATGGAATTAAAGTAATAGAGACATAATTCCATGCTCATGGTGATGTTTAATCTGTCAATATGTAATTATAATCTACATTTTTTAAACAGAAAAATAATGATATCTCCTGAACCTGGGTGGCACAATGAAAAAAGGTTTCTGATTATGAAAATGCTATGTTTTTACTATTAGGTAAAATATAAATCTTCAGGGCACAAGCATTTTCCACTGGGACCCAACTTCCCTTACAAAACGGGCATTCTCCTTTTGGAAACTCCTCTCTGTGTGCGTGAAGTGATCGCCTACGTCATAAAAGGACCCCTTGTGCAAGATTTCCCACTCCTAGTCCCAGTAGTTTCGGCTGTAAGTTGATATGTCAGTCAGTTTCTCCTTTTTTAAACCCTGACACTAAATTGACACAAGCAAATGTCAAACTTACAATAGTAATAATGGAAATTCTTTTATGTTGTGACAAGTATAAAAACCCACGAAATGTCATTTTAGTCTCAGGGTTAAAAAAAGGTATTACGTATAGATTTGCATGGTGTCCAGAACCACCAGCTAGGATGTTTGTGCCCGTGACTTGTGTACATAAACAGTGTATTAGTCCCTAATGGTGCAGGATTTCCTGGCAGGTTATGAGCGCGGACAGTGTGTTATCTTCCTGTGCAGGGAGGGAGCGGAATCTATAACTTCTAACTGTTAAAAGAACAAACTACAAAGCATAAAATAAACTAACATATTATGCTGTCTTTTAAAATATCAAACTATTAAAAAAATTAATGAATTTCCAAAAATAAATAAATTTTCCTCAATAAAACTATCATTCCCGAAATGAAATCATAATCCCTGAAATAAAATTAAAATTCCAGAAACAAACTCATAATTTCTAAAAATTATAAAATAATTGATTTCAAATAAAAATCACCACGCAAGTAGGTGTGATGACCGTACCACCGTTCAAAGTCACATATTTATATGTATGACATAAACGAACTATTGAACTTTAATATAATATATTACTAACAAACAACACTACAAATAAATATTACTGCATCATAACGTTCTCAGAACTCCTATAAACAGGTAAAATCCTAATTTATTCAATACTAAGGTGTGATATAAAAACAAAGCGTCTAATGTCATCATCGCACATTTTATCAATAAGTGTCAAATAATTCTTTAGTAATAAGCCTATTGATAAGCTGTAACAATTCTACGTATCTCTATTGTTTTGTGATAAAGGCATTTTAATTCAAATACTCGTATTTTGTCGGAAACGTCATAATCTTTGAAAAATTCACGTTAGCGCCAAATACGAGTACAGCCGCCAATCCGCACTCCCGCGCGGTAGCCCATTCCCTCTCCTAGAGAGGAGGCCTAAGTCCCAGCAGTGGGAACATTATAAGGGCAATAATGCTAATGCTAATTCTTATTGCTAATACTTTTAAATCTTGAAATGTACTGATCTTAGCGAAGTTGCGATAAGTGAGTTCAAATTCGGATTTCAGTGTTTTTCGACTTGACTTTCTAGTATTTATAAAATTAATGGTTAGGTAGTATTTAGAAAATATGTATGTTTGACACTGGCTTTAGTCAACAGATACATCTGAATGTTCGTATACCGAAGCCATCTAATCATATCGTAGGCGCGGGCTTGCGGACGACAAGCAATGAATAGCTGGCCGTCCGGCCGTCCGATGACCATCCGAAGCGAGTCCAAGTCTTAGAATAAATTTCTGATGTGATCACGCATGAAGAGTCTGATTGATGACTTTAACCCATCTGATGAGGCCCATTTATGTCATCACTAGCAACACTTATTTATACACACACTAAGGGCCTATTTCACAATGCCCGAGTAGCCACTACTTCTTGATTAAATTAAAAAATGGAACAGAATTTCTATGAAATTATCTGCCAAGTAAGGTATCGGATACTTAATCATAGGTAATGAAACATGCCCTAGAAGTATTCACTAAAATTGACCAAAAAACACAACACACTAAACAAAACTTTCTCTAAAACTCACCCTGCACAAAGCGACGCCCGTATCCAGCCTATCCAAGAAGTTATCAGCGGTAATCCTGAGTTCAGGGTAGAGGACCGTCAGCCACTCCGCCAGGTCCTCCTTCATTGCATACAGGTACTCCTCTGAGGACTTGAAAGGCCTGAAAGGCCTGGCCTCCAGGAGGACTGCGCCGGCGCTCGCCATTGTGGAAGGACTGAGGGCTAGATGGACATTACTGGTCTGTAACAAGAGAGAGAGGGAGTTAGTTTGATATGCGTAGAGTAATAATGATACACCTGTATTCTAGGAAGGGTTACGAGGAGAACTTATGGTAGGCTTTTATTAAGCCCACATTACGCCAGTTTTAGGTAACTACAGTTCTTATACTATGTAATACGGTTAAGTTAGGTGTCAAATTACACGAATGAAGGTGATGGTTTGAATGTATATTTTTTAGTCCACAACGCTCAAACGGCTGAACAGATTTAGGTGAAATTTGGCAAATGGGTGGACCATTTCTTTCGTATTTATAAATCAATTCACTAATGGACAAGTAAATATTAAAAAATATGCACTCTTTGTCAGTTTTACATGCTCTTTCAATACTTTTCATTTTGTTCGCAAAAGCTCATATTTTTAAAGGGCGTAACATGATAATAGCGAATCGCTAAATTTATGAATTATAATTAAAGATATAACAACAAATTAATTTCACGATCCATTTACTTAATTAATTGGCGATTGTTTTTAGTTCTCACGTAAAATCGCTTTATTTTCGTTAGACTTTATCATCACCAATTAGCAATTAGCTATTAATATTTCAGTAAGTAAACGATATAAAAGATTTATGGTACTTTCAACTACCTCGTTAATTAATATTTTCCTTATCTTAAGAAGTTAGAAGAACTAACGGTTTTGGGTTCAATGTATGACATTCAATGCTTCTACTGTTAATTTCGTCTTAAATAACTCTCAAGTCAATAAAAAATTGTGATTTTATCTCAAATGGCTTCTTCAATCGAGAGAGCCCATAAAAATATAACCTGTTAACCCCGGACATAAAACAAACATTCATCTATCCCAATTACACATTTCGTAACTACCACATAACTATAATAAATACTCGTATATGTCATCTCATTCACATCCGCCATGATGGTCACTTTGACAGGAGCTGTCAAAATGGCGCCACTGGCGCACTCAAACGTCAAATTCGGTACATTTAAAGTTAGTTCCGCATTCTGCCGTTGACAAGATATTCTGATGATGTATTACTTTTTAAATACTACATCCTTGGCTGTCGTGGAATGATTTGACAGGCAACGAGCAATTGTTCGTAATTAGCCAGGCGACTCCATTTGATCCTGTCAGGAATCTGACTTGTCTAGACGAATGAGTAAAAAGAGTGATTATTACAAGTTTGATGGGAGCATTAATCTTTGTAAAGTTAATTGAAATGGTTTGTGATTTTTTGTCATTGACCTTTTTGGTGATGACTTTATGAAAGGTCAATTGTGTACGCGCCGTTTACTTGAAAAGATTATGGTAAATGGAATTAATTAGGTACATTGAAAAATAAAACTGTCAAATTATTTTATGTCACCAACTTTATGATAGATAAAAATAAGAAAAATAAAATAAGCATCATAGTTTGTGAGTGTGTGTATATTTGTTACGTCAACTTCACGCTCGAATGGCTGAACGGATTTGGATGAAGTTTCAGATAGACCATGTTCTGGAATTGTAAACTGAATACTTTTAATAAAGGGAGTATATCCCTTTGGGAAAATTTTCTATTTCGACGCAGGTAAAGCCGCTGACAGCAGCTAGTAGGGAATAAAAACGGTTTCAACATTTGAAACGAACTTGACCAAAATTAATAAGGATGCGATTCATGGTTATTCATTCATATAAATAGCCTTCTTATTAAATTAATTAATTATAATGGTAATCTGGCTTCTAAAAACTAAGCTGCTTATTTTTAATAAGTTTTTTTAATGAGAAAAAACAGCATCCGGCGTTATTGATCTAGTGGTTTTAAACGAGTTGCAAGTGTGACATTCTTATTGATTTCGTATTTTTTAATAGGTATTTTTTAGCATAGCATCTCACAACATAATAAGATATTATAATTTCTCAAAAAGAAAGGCAATAATTCCCTTCTCATTTAAATACAACTGTCTGTATTTCACTGAGAAAAATTAAAAGTATTTTTTTTGATAGATTGTGGCAAAGTTGGGCATACAAATGTTTTGATGAATTACCATGTTTAAAAAAACTTTTGTACACTACAAAAATCGTCAAATTATCATCTAACTAGCTTCTACAAGTGGCTTCGCCCGCATGAAGGTGGAAAATAAATACCCTAAATTACTCAGTAAAGATATAGCTTTCTAATGATGAAATCGGTCAAGTAGTTTTTGAGTTAAATCATAACATACAAACAAACAAAAAATCATCAAATCTTATCATCTGTATAATATTAGTTTAGAAATTTAGATATGCACTATAGATAACTAAACATAACAAAGAAAGGTATCATAGCATCCCACATTCTGAATAGCCAGTACCACGAACAACAAATCCCACTAGTGGAGACAAGTGGTGATCGATGGCCATCAGTCGCGTACACAGTGGTGTGGTGACACAGTTCATTTACCCACACGCTCGGTCGCTCTTCGCGGCTCAGTGCTCGCTTTCGCGGGTTCCACTCCCGAGCCGAGTAAATACTAGACTATGTCTGTTATTTAGTTTATGGTTAGTGTTTGTGGCTATGAGAAATTCTTGGTAGGAATTTTGTGATAATGTATAATTATGTTCTACCGGGGAAAACTAAGGTAGCCACCATCATGGAAAATGTCAATGTCGGGTGCCAAAGACTATTGCCGTGTTCTTGATAACAATACGTTACTAGTGTGTGATTAAACAACTGATAAAATAATTATAAAAGATTCTTTAAACATATGAATGGGACGAATTAGAGACATAGTTGAAAGTGAAACTACAGATTCTAACTTCCTTTTTGTAGTGGAAAACCGTCAAATAACTCTTCCCGCTCTGGGTGGAGCGAGAAGGAGTGTCAGACTTTATTGGCTAAACCCTAACTGTTGCTTCAGTTGCCCTTTTAGGGCCATGCTAACTCCGATCATTCCCGCAATTCACTTTGACTCAAATTTTATCGAAGGATATTGCGTGTCATTGTTTTGTTCTTAGCCCAAAATAATCAATTAAAGATCCTCCATTTCTTCGTTTCTATTATATCATGTTCGTTCGTTTCTTTTATTTCATGCTTTCATCTGAACCTAAGAAACAGAGTAACAACCCTTTATCAGCCCATCAGACTGGGCACCAACCTGTCTACCCGTAACCACAGTCGCATGTAACTCTCAATGCTAATCGGCTCATCATAACACATAATCGTTACGTGCGCAATGCGCATATCTCACGGCTCATTAGTTCAGACACGATAGTTCTGTGAAAACTGTAATTATCAGACCGTTGACGGGCTCGTAGTGATCATAATCGGTTATGGTGAATCTTGATCAGTAAAGTGCATAATTAGTAAAAGAGAATCTCTGAGTGTTTACATTTTAGTAAATTAAATGTATTCAGGAAAACAGATACAAAACTTTACTTGCTAATTGGTTGAGAATTTTAAATCTCTAGTTTTATAAGGGTAAAGAGAGCGAAAGTCAATTTATCAATAACTAGCTTTAGCCCGCAGCTTCGCCCGCGTACATAAAATATAGCCTATGTCACTCAGGAATACAGCAGCTTTGTATTGGTGTAAAAATTTTAGCAATCGGACCAGTACTTCCACAAATTACCTCATACAAACAAAAAAACAAACTTTACCTCTTTATTATATTAGTATAGATAACTAACCCATGTCTACTTTGCTGGGCATCAAGCACTTTTCGCAGCAATAATTTTATCAGTCAGAAATGATATAGCATACTAGTTCCAGGGTAATCTCTGCAAATACTGAATTGATACATCCTACAAATAAATATATCTAATACTCTAAAAATCTCGTGTCACAGTGTTTGTTGTTGAATTCCTTGAAACTTGAAAGCTTGACTGGTTTTTATAATTTGTTTATTAAGTCTAAGCATAATTATGTAGGTTTTAGACCGATTTTTACCCTCCTACCCTCGTCTCCTATTTTTCGCCATTGATATATTTGCTCACACTGATAATTATGCCTACACAGCGTCACAGATAAAAGATACAAATCCATGTTCGATGAAAAAGACGTCAGACTAGTAAAAAATATTCAATGAAAAATCGAAAAAACGGTAGCCTAATTTCGATGTTCACTCAAGACAGTCTAAATCCATCTAATCTTAGAACTAGCCCCTGACATAGCATCCATCAGGAATGCGAACGATTCAGGTGTTAGTAACACTATATGTATAACCTAGATACCTACGACGTGACCTAGGTAGTGCTACAAGGAATTTGTTCGCGTCATTCATGGTGTGGCATATTTCTTATAGTAATGGTTATAATGGTGGGTATTGCGTTATTGTCCACTGTAGGGCAAGTCTTTGTAGTTATGTATGAGATAGATTTGGAAATAAGATCTGTATTCTAATTTGGTAATTTATCATTTTAAAGTTATAATTTAAAGTATTGTAACAATTTTGCTTCAATAAAAAATATTATTAAGTATTTATTTAAGTACTGTACTAAATTGACCTATGACATTATTGTATAGATACTAGCAGCCCGTCCCGGCTTCGCACGGGGTAGACAAGTATTTATTTTTGGAATTTTTTCTACACCTTCGGTTACATTGTGCAAATTTTACCAAGGATCCCTAATTTTTTTCAAAATGAAATGTAGCCTATGTTAAATTGGAAGAATGTAGCATTCTATTGAGGAAAGAACTTTTTAAATCGGCCCAGTACTTTTTGAGCCTATTTATTACAAACATACAAAAATAGGTACAAATCTTTCCTCTTTATAATATTAGTATAGATTGCCCCTAATTTTTATTTTTATTTTACACTATTTCTAAGTCTAATTAAATAAATAGAAACTAAGTTCTTCCTCCAGTTAAGTACCTATAGTTTTTTTATTTATTTATTGTGGCTAAATTATACGTATAGAAAACCTTACTCACCAATTTTTTAATAATTTTTCGTACCAATGACATTTTATATAATTTCCCCAGCACTTTTGATTAACTAATGATGAACAGAACCGAAGATTTTTTATAAATTGACTGGTAATCCAGAATCTCGCTATAAGGTCAGATAAATAGACTTTTCTTCAACTAACAATATTATTTACATTTACATACACGAAACGCATGACAGATGTTTTCATACGCATTTTTTTCTCATCTAACTCCAAGACGCCCATAAATTTTGAAAAAGAGGTCACAAAACAATAATGCCTAGATCAAAACAAAGCGCGATGAATGCACGTGTGTACAGACATACAAACATCGCGGTAGGGTCAGCAGCTACAAGACAATGGCAGATCCGCCGCAGTTGCGCAAGCGCACGCTCTGTTGACTTCCGTTGTCGCCGACTGTAGCGATAGCAGGAAAAGTAAGGCATTATTTTTTATTTTTATCGATTTTTTTTGTACTTTATTTATAAAAAAAAATAATGCATTAAGAAACTGCGTAGAACTTAATTACTAAATAATATAAAACAAAGTAGCTTCCCACTGACTGTCTGTTTGTCCCTATGTATGCATAGATCATAAAAACTACGCAACGGATTTTGATGCGGTTGTTTTTAGTAGAAGTGATTCAAAAGAAAGGTTTAATTATACATGCATAATATAGCACCCGTGCGAAGCCGGGGCGGGTCGCTAGTTTTCTTTTTTTCTCATTTTTTTTTTCGATTATTTTACTTGAAACTATGTACTTATCATCAGTGAGGTACTCGTACGTAATAGGTAAGCAAAATAAAGATAAATAAGTGATGGTGATTAAAAATTTATTTATTTATTTATTTATTTATTTAAGCTTCATGTACAGTGGTGGTACATAGGCGGACTTAATGCAACAAGGCATTCTCTACCAGACAACCTTTGGGTTTAAATAAACAACATGTGGTAGGCTTGCATAATAAATAAATTACAACCTGAATAAATAAGTTGCATATAATAATAAAATACATATATACGATAAAATTATAAACTAATAAATACTATAATAAATATTAATCATAAAGAGAACTTAAAATATAATTATGACGAGGACCAAACTAAGATTGAGAGGACTGCAAGTAGAGGTTCCGAATTTTGCGCTTGAAGGAAAACTGACAATTCTTTATTATTATTGCGCGTAATATAGTGATATATTATTATAATCGGTCAATTCTTTTACGACGTCAATTTATTACCTGTAAACATGATTACAGACACGTTTGTTCTTTACAAAATTGGTAGTGATTCGTGAAAAAATATGCACAATAAACGTGCAAGATTATTCATTAAAGAAAAAAGAATACAAAATTACGAGTATACCTACTTCGTATCTATCATTGCGTTTGCAGACGGATGTGATTTTATTTTAAGTATGTATTTATAAAGAACATTAAATATACAACTACCTTCGTACTAAAATATTACAAGACATAGAAATCCAAAAACTATGTGTAAGCTATAGGTACAAATATTACTTTTATGGGAATCCACTACACGCAGCGCAGTATACAATCGCTCAACCATGGCGCCAACGATGCTATCATTTAACGTTCTGTTAATTTACCATCAAACGATATCTTTATTTACTAAAATATCCTTTTTTATCATTTGACAAATACAGCTGCAAGTGCATATAACATTATTACTCCCATTACCACAGCAGCGCTTGTTTTGCTGTCCCTACAGTTAGTAGGCTAATCTGTTTACAGCGCATCACACGCGTCGCCGCAGTATTTATTTTGAGTCTGCCACTCAACGCTTTTCGTATGACTTGCTTCATATTTTTGGAGTTTGACTTACAGGTTAAGCAGAAATATTAGACTGACTGTTTCGTCAGAGAAAAGTTGAATTTTCTACCTCTCTCTGCTAGGAAAATGACTACAAGAGTAATAAAGATGACTATACTGTTTAATGGTCCACATTGCTTCAAAACAAACTACTATATTTATTTTCTATAACATTGAATCTTATCGCCAATTACAACTTTTTTCATTTAAATCTAAGTGAGTAACAGACCTAACAGGCTTTGTGTTCTATTTCAATAACAAGCCCATATCTAAATACAAAGATATCAATGCACCCAGGATCGAGTATTGTAACTAATGCATAGTATATTACGCTCCCACTTAGACAAAGATCCTCTCTAAGAACTCACACCAAAAACAATGTACAACATAATCCACATCACAGGACGACGACAACGGGTTGGTAGATGCTGTCATCATAATACTATAGACAATAAGGCTGAAGACAAAGTACAATAGAAGTAGTTAGAAACAGAAGAGGTAGGTGATGATGACAAGGAATACAAAGCTACAACTGTAGAACTAAATACTAATGCTTCCTTGTTTACCGTTGCTGCTAACTGCTAGGGCAATGTGACACAGCCTTGTACGGCGGAAGCGATACGACCTCGGACACTCGTGATAAATTGATAGCAGCGATTATCGATGTGTAATTGGCGATATATGGCTCGTTAGACCGTCTGAAAGTAACAGATATAGCTGGAATTGAAAGACCAATAGGAATAGATTTAGAGATTTATGATGAGCAAAGAAATGTAACACATAGTAATGACAAAACCAAGTCAGGAATGTTGCTAATCAAATTTCTTGTAGTCACTACTATGAAAATGATGATAATAACAAAGAATTGCTACATGATAATGACGATAACAATGCCAGAACTTTTGCTAATCACAGTTCTTTTGATCACATCAATGAAATATATTGCAGTGACAAAATATGGCCAGCAAACAAAACTTTAAAACAACATGTTTTGGAAAACGAAACTGATGAAAAAACTGAACTTATGAAAAGGCATTTTTTTATTACGAATAGACTTACATTTTACCACTATCTCACCTAATGGTAAACGATGATTTGGCCAACGATGGAGCACGCTTGCCTAGAAGTAACACATTCACTCTCGACTTAAAGATTTTGATTTAAAATAATATTTATGAAGACATGACCGACTTTCTGGGTGTTCTCCCTTTGTATATCCAAATGGTTGAACGAATAATTTATGAGCAACACCTAAAACCACAGATCTATTTCCTAAACGACTGCATTAATTGACATAGTGTGGAATTTTCAGTAATTATAAATGATTCACTGTTTCTACGTAAATAAAAGTGATTTATTGTCCATTTGATTATCTACAAAGTATTATTCCGGAGTTCTTGGTAAGAATTTGTCAGCCGAGAGAAATGGGTTGGGCTCGTGTGACGTTGATACTGTCTCGTAATATTTTATTATCTTTTAAGTCAGATTATGTTTAGTTGATAGTCAAATTATTTGTTGCAGCTTCCAGACAATGTTATGCACTTATTAGTTTGATAGTAATTGCAGAGTGTAGTGCCATAATAATTATCATTACTATTGTTATTAGATCTGTCTGTAGCGTTTCTTGTATAATATATAAGAATTTAGGGACAGGAAAAATCAAGAAAATATCTTGTAAGGCTCCAATAACGATTTGGAATTTTATTATAGGAGCATGAAGTGAAAATAATGCACTGAAAATAATGTACAAATAACAATGCATTTCTACCGTAACTGGAGATAAGAGCTACCGTGTCGATAAACAGTTTTATATCGATAACAAGGAAAAGTCATAAAAACTTTACACGGTATTTTCACTTCGAGACGGAAGCATGAAAAAGATTTATGCGAGAAGAGAGAAAAGTAAGATTATAACAATGTGCATGAACGGAGAGGGATCCCAAAGAAAAGGTGGAAATTAACGGAGAGGGATCCGAAGTGGAAATCCACCTAGCACAATCCAAGGTGAATTGTGAGAAGAATAATAAGAGAGAACAGGAAGTCAATGATATCGTGACTGTTGACAGGGGAGATAGCAAGAATATAACGTGTTGCCCTGCCCTAACGTTAAATAGGTCTACAGAAAAAAATAAGATTGCTAAGACGAGATGAGAATGGTATTTTAAATGACCATTTGATCCTGTTTATCACTAGAAATAATGATACTAAATCTAAATTAGTTATTTTATTTAAATTAAATGTATTGGACAGCGTCATTCAAAGTAACATCATAGAAAAACAGCATCAAAAATTTTAATAACACTCACGTTCTGTTTTGCACAAAATCACAGACATGTATAAAAATAAACATTTTGCCAAAACACGAATTTTATAACGGTCCATCAATTTCTGCGAATAAAATCATTCATTTTGCCTAAAAACCGGAAAGCGTACATTTATCGGTTCAGTAATTCACATAATTGCTTAGTTTCAAAGCACGGGTCATGTGTAGGTGAAGGATTTTGCTCATATAGCACTAAAATTGTAGTTTTTTTTAGAAATTTGCATTAATCGTTCCTAGATTTTTAATAATTACTACTACATTGGTTATAGGTGATCTCACTGTTGACGAAAACGTATAAAATTGTTGTTACTTAAAGTAAACCTTGGGCCAATCAGGGTAATGGTGGCTTATGGCTCAAATAACTGTTAGAATTGGAAAAAAATATCAGCAGTAAAATGATTGACCCCAATACCCACAAATTTTGCCAATAGTTCACACTCGTAAAAATACCAACTATTTATAGCAACAAATGGACTAATTTCCATAATTGTTAAGATTTCATACAACAAATTGTAATTAACAAACTCAAGAGAATCTTTTTCAAATTAATTGGAGTCTAATAAACAAAATACTTAAAGAACTAGACAAAGATGCTCTCATATTAACAAAGCTAACCCTATTGCAAAACTTAACATGTGTGCTTCAATCTTCTAAATGTAGATCAAATTAGCATCTTAATCTATTACAACTAAACTCCCACGCATCGCTCTGTAAATATACTGTTCGAAGCCCTAACTAAGGCACAACTTGGTAACATAAACAACGATTATTATGAACCGAACAATAATTAGAACAAGTTGGTCCAACAGAGTGTGCAATTTATCTGCGTTGCTTTTTTCTTAGTTGGGGTTGTTGTAAGTTCGACCTGTATTTCTGTTATTTAAGTAGATAAAAATTTCAAAAAACAGCTTGGTACAAACAGAATCCGCAAAAGGTTTATAATATTGATGACGAACCTATGGTCCGCCTGTATATAGCACGACAGAGTATTAGCATTAAGGCTATTTTCAAAACCAGAAATGAAATTTACTTTATCTTTTTTTAAATAAACGTGAATCTAAAGGAATTTCGTGTTGCAAAAAGCTAAGTAAATATCTTCAACTTTTATTTTACTTAAATCAACAAGTCATGATTAAGCTACAGAATATGGTTACATTATATTTTATTATATTTAAAGGCTCACCATCCCTACTTTACAACAATTTTAACAGCGATACCGTCAACCACGGACAAGAAACTTCAATATTAGAATTCAAAACTTGGGATATGTCAACGACTTTGTGAAATGTAACATTCTAAACACGTAGACGGGTATATACTCTTAAAATAACACACGAGTCTTAATGTTCCCCTTTGAATACCAAGGGAAGCAACATTCAAGATATTTCAGTGCACATACTTCCACTTGCGGTTTTGTTTTTATTTTTAATTATTTAACATCTGCCGGTTTTATCAGTAACCTGACCAGACTTGAGTATTTGTAAAGACACCGCTTCATTAAATACTCTGTTGTTATATTTCTTTTTGGAAGGTTCTGGGAAGTGGTTAGAATTTTAACCGACTTCAAAATACGACGGAGGTTCTCAATACATTTGTATTTTCTTTTTTGCTTCAGAACTCAGCGTTTTATGGACTGATTTGGAAGATTACTGTTTTTATTCGAATGAATTAGTCTCGTTTTTGTCAATATGTAGTGTAATCTCCTCAAATATTATAATAAAAGACATATAAATTGTGATTTCAGTGTTTGCATTGAGGAAGTCTCACTAATTGAAAAGGTTCAAAAACACATAATTATGTAGATACGTTGTATAATGTACGAGTAACAAATATGAAAAAATAAATTAAAATAAGGGCGGATTAAAAGGCACTATCGAACTGATTTGACGATGAAGCCGGAAGGTAAACACCGAGGCTCCGTAATAAAACAATATATCCTGCACTCTGGTTAGAAATGGATTTTATGACTTGAATGCAATACTTCGATAGATTTGAATAATTTTTCATATATTTTTTTGGGTCACTGTCGTTCATTCATCTGATCCATTCCAATTTTTTTCCTTTTACATTCACAGCAATCATTATTTACATATAAATAGCAAAAGGCTATAGATAGATATAAAAACTTGTTTTCAAATGCATTTGAGGTAAGTAGTTACTTACATGGATTTATTAATAGTTTTTATAATCTTGTTTTCCTTAATAAATAACTTAACATATATGGAGACATAACATAATAATAATAAGTATAACATTAATATTGAGACCAAGTTATTATAATAATATAGTAGATAGGTATGCAATGGTTATTCAAATATTAATAATATTACAGAATTCTTTTCTTCTGACCGTACTATCGTAAAAACTTATTTAGATTTATAACGCGTCAAACGCTGTATTGTCATTTGACATTTATTAAATTTTTCCGCATATTGATTTGAGTTTTATGAGTGTGGCTTAAATATTTATTTATATTAGGTAGGTTTTGCTTTGTTCGATTTTATAATATTATACAGACAAAACTTAGTGCGTGTGAATGTTTGTAGGTTTGTTAGACCTTTACGCTGATACTGCAGACTTGGAATAGAACGTAGGATACATTTTTATCCTGGAAGTATGTTCCCTTGGGATAATTTTGGACTTGAACGCTAAATTATCATAAGTTTGTGATACTTTATTAAAGCAGGATTTAGTCAGAAATTCTTCTATATTTTTCATCTTCAGTATTGCGTCTATAAAACAGCTTGAATATAGACCAATAACAAATACTGGCTATAATACTACACTACTATTACAAATAAGTCCCCAAGTATTTGTGAAATTATGACATAAATCCCTAGTTCCATTACGATACTCCACTGGGAGTCGATAAATTACTGCACGTTTATCGACACTCGATGATATGACACGGTACGTCACTACACGCCAATACTATCGATAAGACGCTATCGATTAAAAAAATATAGTATAAATGTGTCCAATTGTGGCTAAGTAGATTATCAGTTTTAAGATAGTGCTAATTGATGAAACGTCATTGTTTTTGATAAAACGTCTGATAGGTACTTCACTATGTGAAAGGCATTGCAATTTGCATTGCCGGACCTGATATCAATTATTTTATTGTCATAATCGTAATTTTTATGCTATTTGCCTAGACTTTATTCTTCGTAAAGGGGGTTTGGTGCATTATCGATAAATTATCTGCAATATCTATTAGCTTCGCATCTAGATCAAAATGAATGAATGAATTAACTTTTTCAAGATTTATTTATTCTAAAAACTCATTTAACGTTGCCTCATCGGTATATTAATATTAATAATATTAATCAGGTCATAAAAACACTAATTAGAATATACATATTAGTTAAAACAAAATATAAATATTCAATCTAATTCATTAAAATTCTAACCTCGTCCTTTTTTGGAGGCGATACCGCGAAAGAAAAAGGTTCTATTCTTACAAAGTAATACAATAATTGAATAACCATAGACCACAATAAAAAAAAACCGTTACTTCAACCCAAAAAAAGAGACAAACCTTAACAGAAAAAAAAACCTGGCTCGTCCAAGTCGTCACACCACTAATTTTATAACAAAATCCTTTTTTCGCCAAAAAAAAAAACACAACAACACTGGTTTTTATCGGATTGATCGCGGGCTGCGCTGTTCTATCGATGCGTCGATAGGCGCGAGCGAACGCGTCTGACTTCCACGGGGGTAGCGGATCGACTGAAGCTCGTCGCATCGGCGCGCGCGCTTCTGGCGGCGCGGGCGCAGCGTACCGTCAGCAACGCAACCTTGAATGCAATTTCGAGATTTATCTTAATTTGTTCCTTTTCTCAATTATGACAATTATTTTAGTCTGAGTATTCAGATGAACACTGGTAAAAAAACCTTTAATGTTTCAGAAGTATTGAATTAATTTTGTTTTCCGTGTGTGTTAATTAGCTGTTTTAATCGTATTGACGAGTATCTACGTATTAGTTCCTGCCAGCGGCTTCGCCCGCGTTTCTCCATACAAACTTTGAAACCCTTTTCCTAATTTCTCTTAATATTTCTATATATTATTATAATTTTGGAAAATCCTCTCTCGTAAAGGAAACCTTGTGCAAAATTTCACGCTCCTCCCAGTAGTTTTGGATGTGCGTTAATATGTCAGTTTCTTCTTTTAAATATAGAAAATAACAGTTCCTTTCTTCGTAAATGGTGTAAATATAAAGTTTGATTCACTGCCAGATGTTTTATTTATTTGTAAAGCCTGAAATGCTTACTTAAGAATTTCAGGATAATTAATTTTGGTTTTCGTCTCATTCAAAAACTCTGACCAAACTCATGAGTGTTTATTTATCTTATGTTTTCTGTTTAAAGTCGTTACCTATATCGAAACGATTGGTAGACATTTCCCGTGACCCAAAGGCTGGCTACCTGGGTCTAAGGATAAGTAAGGCCATAAAACGTGACAATGCCGCCAGTTTTTTGGGCACATTACCAGTTGGCAGTAACTTAGATGGAGGAGCTCGTGGCTAGATAATAATAGCCGCACAAGTCGATCTTCAAGGTTAAGCAACGCTTGCCTAGGTTGGTCTGTGGATGGGTGACCATCTTAACATAACGAGTTCCCTCCGTGCCTCGGAAAGCACGTTAAGCCGTTGGTCCCGGCTGTCATTTGGAGATCTTTGGCAGTCGTTACGGATAGTCAGAAGCCAGTAAATCCGACTCCAGTCTTGTCATGAAGTACCGTGTTACCCCAGTTAATGGGTTGTGGAGGTCTGGTAGGCAGCCGCTCCTCGTAAAATACTGGTATTCAGCTAAATCCGGCTTGACTGGAAGCCGACCCCAATATAGTTGGGAAAAGGCTAGGCAGATGATGAGTAACTTAGATGATAGTTTTGCTAGGTGCCGTAAAACATTATTGATGCTTAGACACAGTGACAAGGAACCGCGGCAGACCACGAATGAGATTGTTTATTAATTGTTATTAAGGGATGGCTGGACGACCGAGATGAGATTTGAAAACAAGAAGCAAGGAGTCTTGATTACTAAAAAAATTGAGGAAAGCCTTTGCCCAGCTGTGAGATATATCAAACTATTAAAAAAACAACCATGCGGAGTTACACATACTTTTGCCTTTCTTTTGTATTTATTTTGTTAGAACTTCTTCCACCGATTTCTCCCGCTCTAGAGCGGAACGGGAGGGCTTGTCAGACTTTTACTGACTGAAACCCACTTCTATGTTCCTTCTTTGTCATGTGTTCTAGGACCCCGGATTTCCCTTTCAGAAGTCAACCCATGGCCTAGTAGACTTGGGCCATGCTGGGTTCCTACGGTTTTGCTGTCATTTCCTTCATCATCATCATCAGATGATGGCTAAAGGCTAGGCAGATGCCTAGCATTTTCCCAACTATATTGGGGTCGGCTTCCAGTCAAGCCGGAATTAACTGAAAGAAACTACTGGTAAGTTTACGAGGAGCGGCTGCCTACCAGACCTCCACAACCCATCAACTAGGGTAACACAAAACTTCATGGCAAGACTGGAGTCAGATTTTTCTGACTTCATCTCTTTAAGGCCTGATAAAAATATTATGCATTTAATACGTAAGTTTTAAACAATTTATTTTTATCTCTGGTGTTTACAAATGCACCATAGATAGATATAGCGTGTCGGGTCACAATGCCCCCTTGCCCCAATGCAGCGAGATAAGAGGTTGATAAACTCTGTGATATCACACAATACATGAACATAAAATACGACAGCGAGATAGTGAGGAGCCATCAGTTTTTGTTGTAATAAATTTTGGACGTGATGTTTGAATGGATTTTTTTTGTGGTGGTAAATTATCTAATGACTTGTCCTGCTTTTGGGAGGGCGAGAGTTCGTGTCAGATTTTTACCGACTAAAAAACACTTTAGTAAGTTGCCTTTTGCGTTTTTGGATCATGGTTTCTCTTTCGGAAAATTCCCGTGGCCGTACTGCCCCTACGGCTTTGCTGATATCTCTTTGAGGCGCGAGCGGAACACTACGCGCCATCAACTACTCGGGCTCCGTTCTTGCCGGATGGCATGACGGTGAGCTACCTATTGCTCGTCGTACGCATTATGACCCTACACTTAATTTTCTTTAAAACTTGTGTGACATCTTTCTAATATTTGTTTCTATTTACAACTAGCTTCTGTCAACGGCTTCGCCTGCGTGAAAGTAGAAGACGTATACTTAGCCTATGTCAATCAGTGATAAATTAGCATTCTAATTGTTACTAGTTCAGTATTTTCAGAGACTATCCCTAACATACAAACTTGTAAATATATCTTTATATTATTGATACAGATGAATACATTAGGCCATAACTTTCATTCATCTTCAGTGAAGACTTGAATGATTCTAAATAGTGAATCGTATAAATATTCTAACCGCAATGAAAGTCTTTGTTAGAACTGATGTGTGACTTGTGGCGTAGAGTAGAAAATGATCAGCATTCTCTTCTTTATCTTTACATTGTAAGTATTTAAAACAAAGCCGCTAACTCTGTTTGTCTATTTATCCACTAACCACTCCTTAAAAATGTAACGGATTTTGATGCGATTTTCATTAATATAAAAGCGATAAACAGTGGAAGATTTGGTTTGTTCTTCGTTCGTCTCACTGCGTTCTGCCCACATAAAAAATTCCTGGTTTGTCCCAACCCATATGCTTCGTTTGTCCCAAACTATTATTTTAATTATTTTCTTCTCGGTTCGACCCAGTTCATATTCCTTATCTGTCCCATATTTTTTTTGTATAGGCTTAATTTACGTTTTTGTACAGTCAACAAAACGGATATCTAACCATTTTATTATTACTATAGCTTTTACCAGCAGCTTTGCCCGTGTGATAATAACAAATATTTACTTAGCTAGATAGCTAAGTAAGACCGGTATAGTGGTGGAAGAATTTTTAATACCGGTCTTGTAATTTTATGTTTTATTACAACTTAATAATTTGTTTTTTTTTAACAAAATACAAATCTTTTCTCTTTATAATATTAGTATAGAAATAAAGATTTAACGTCAATAAACTATATAAATAATCGCTCCTCCCTTGGGTAGCGGAGGTATACATTAAATATTTCATCTGTAATTTTATAAAATTTAATCGCAATGATACCGAAGTGTATGTATGGAAGTGTATGAATGGATGTGTATGTATGTTTGTATATATGCGTACATATATAAGTGTAAAGGAGTATATGTTTCGTCGAATAGTACCTGGTGATTTTTTACGCAGTGGATTCAAATAATAGTTCCGTATTGTCATAATTCAATTAATTTAGAAGGTTAAAATTTCAGTTTTGGAAGCATGTTTATTAAGATGGTGAATTTGAGTCAAGTAGTATGACTGTGATCACTGGGATCTGTGTAAAAGAGTTTACCTTCCCTAATGGTCAATCCCTTTTTTATTGCATTCTTTGTTTTTTGCTTGCAATGACTAATTTGGTCAATAGTATTATTATTCAGCTTCAACTAAAAAGTGGTTTTACATTATGCAATATAATAATACTCTCATCTCATTTTAAAACAAAAGTAATTGAGAATTGATCCAGGTTTTTTTAAATATGATAATATTGTTATCTGAAGAGTTGTTACTAATACAATACTGCAAAGCTTCTAACTTTTTATAAGTGCCTATGTAGGCCTATGTGAAATAAAAAGATTTTGACTTTGACTTGAATGAAAGTTTAGTTTTACGTAATCGTTATTATATTACTTACTAAAACAAAAAAATATGCAAACAATTTAAGATACTTAAACAAAATTATCATCTAAAAATTTTGTTTGCACTATGCGAGTTTATGCTACTACCTACCTTCGAATTAAAAATCAAGTACCACAGAATTTGAATGTTTGATACTTAATATCCGCAGTTTTTAGAATAAGTGAATTTAATTGATTTTTCGTTTAAATCAGCTTATGCTTATGAGAAGCTCGAGGCTAGATAATAACAGCCGCACGGGTCGATCTTAGAGGTTAAGCAACGCTTGCCAATGTTTGTCTGTAGATGGGATGACCACCTTAGCTCGGTAAGCCGTAGGTCCCGGCTGTCATTTGTAGATTTTTTGCAGTCGTTACGGATAGTCAGAAGTCAGTAAATCTGACTACAGTCTTGCCATGAAGTACTGTGCTACCCCAGTTAATAGGTTGTGGAGGCCTGGTAGGCAGCCTCTCCTCGTAAAATACTGGTATTCAACTAAATTCGGCTTGACTGGAAGCCGATCCCAATATAGTTGGGAAATGAGAATTAGAAATGAAGAGAGATGATGAAGAATTACAAATAAGTACTTGCGTGTTTTTGTTGACTGTACTTTTAAAGAACTTGGAATGTGGGACGAAACACCACTTCAAAAGTGATGTGGGACAAACGAGGATTTTTTTGGAATGTGGGACAAAAATTCGGGACGAACGAAGAACAAACCGAAGATTTATGTGTATACGTAATTTGCACATTGCTAAAAATAATCAATAGGTAGGTAAGTATAACGTCAGCATATTAGTTACTCTTCTCTCAACACAAGAAAAAGCTCTCTTATCCCTATCACTTTTAAACACGCATTTACTGTTTTGCCCTCTAGTGCGGAAAAAATCAAGTGCTTACACTTTATGGTATCAGTCTGGGCGCTAAACGATTTCGCGAGTCGCCCTTCTATACCCGTTTATTTATTTTAAGCTATTGCATAGCTTCTATCGCGGGCCTTGAGCGTGGGGACCGAATCTAGAAATTCCGTAACGAAAAAACCTAACACCCCCCACTCCGACCGGCACAGCCACCTATCAATAAATACTAGAACTTTTAATGACTTTTTGAAATATCACGCTTGTCTCTTTAGTTCAGCAACCCGCCTTTAGGTGATATTGATTGTATTGGAAAACATGAGTTAGTACTGAGCTAGTACTAGCTTTGAGTAGTTAGTACTTAGCTTTGTCGCATAAGTTGATAAAAAATGCTATGCAATAGCTTTAAAGCGGCAGTCTCCGAGTGCCATACGTCTTTTTTTTTGTAAATGTATTGAAAAACGTCGTATGATATCCTTGGAATTTTACTTCAGCAGTCGACTGCATAGCACCCTCATTTGCGGCTCAGGTGAATTCCACCTCCACCCTCACAAAAACAGACTTTCTTCTCTTGTATCAAAATGTACCCAAACATTCCTAGTGTTGAAAATACAATAGTACATTGTAGTATTCGTTTCAGACTAGCATACTTAGTGAAACTGAGCATTACAACCAACTTTTACGATCCCTGTGGGTGGTCTACGTCCAACCAATACCGAGAACGCACGGCACCTTTCCGCTAAATACAACAGTACGCATTTTCGCGCAATTTCTAAGGTTCTGCTAAACATATGGCCGTTAGTTTTCCTTTTCCCAGCGAGCGATTTTCCCCGGTGACGCGACGGTTTTCAAAACAATAACTCGACGTGACTTTCCCGATGTTACGGCGGTGGTCTGACTGAGAGCAGTGGACTGAGCGGAATTTTTAAATCATACTTTAACATTTTTTTTTTTATTATTGATAGGCTTGCGCTTGACCACATTTCACCTGATGGTAAGCGATCATGTGGTCGACGATGGAGCACGCTTGCCTAGAAGCAACCTATTCACTCTTGACTTATAGACCCAACATCACAAAAAATAATTAAATCACACTAATATTAGTTAGTGATAGTGTGGCGAGTGACACGACAGAATGGAAGATAAAAACGTGTTGCACCGACCTTAATTAAAACGGAACAAGTGCAGGAAGATGATGATGACATCACAGCACTTTACATCACACTAATATTATAATGATAGAATTTTGTGTGTGTCTATGTGTAACTATACATCTACGAGTATATTTACAGTTTTCAGTCTGCTACCTTTTCCTTTACTTGTGCTATAAGACCTTGCTTCTTGCCAAATTTCAGGATTCCAGGTCAAAAGGAAGTACCTAGTAAATGGAGCATAAACGGCTTTGTCTTTAGGTTGGGTTGACTTTAAAAAATTTACTGCCACTTGGGGTAGCAGACTTAAGTATTTGATTATAACTTCAGCTTTATAATTCTACGCGTTTCTGAGAAAAAAGGCTTTGCCGGTCAGATTAGTAGACAAACGGACAGACGAACAGTAAAGTGATCATAAAAGGGTTCCGTTTTTGCTGACTTAATTAAATACGGAACCGTAAAAACATTATCGCAAAATAAGTAAGTCCAAGCACAGACATAATGATTATTAATGCAATGTATAAGTTAATAATACAGCAATTATAAGCTTCGCATCTTCCATATTACATAGGATCAAAGGACCGGCACTATAATCTAGCACTTAGTATGGAGGCTATACACCGGTAGTAACATTTATAAATTGCAGTTCTCTCAGAACCGTTTCAATAATTAAGCAAATAATTATAACTGACTAGCTTTTGCCCGCGGCTTTGCTCCCACCAACTGACTACCTACCTTACCCTACCCTGCCTACCTACCTAACCTCCCCAACCTACCCTACCCTACGCTACGCTACCTAATCTACCTACCCTACCTACTTATTTTTTGCTGTTATATCATTCCTGTATTTTTTTAAGGTAGGAAATCATCAAAATGACTTCTCCCGCTCTTGAGTGGAGCGGGAGGGCATGTCAGACTTGTACTGACTAAAACATACTCCTTTTCCTTCTGTACCTTAATTTCAGGGTCCTAGGGTTCTTTTTCGTTCAACGGAGGTCCCCAGTGGCCTACCAGTAGTATAGTTTTCCTATATAATACTGATAATTAAAACAAAAAAAGTGTTATTAAAATCTGTTCAATCGTTCTAGAGTTTTATCGATACTATACTCTATTTACTATAAGATTAGAAATATATATAAAGAAACTTGTTTTACCGTCCGTTCAACCGATTTTGACTTTTATTGCATTGGTGACATGACAAATGACGGCTGCAGTAAATAGTTGGTATTGTAACCACTTTTTTGCTGCTAATGTCATCCTTATGTCTCACATACGGGTATTTTGTATTTCTAGCCGGGTGAAATTGAAAAAACAAATTCCAACATAAAAGCAAAAATGAATACTAGTCAACGAGTCAGGTAGCTACAGAACAAAATACTACCTTTTACGGGACTCCAGCGCCAGCGCCGTAGCTAGCAATCCAGTTGGAACTTAATCGTTGTCGCATGGGTTCGCGTCAGTTACTGGCTACATTAAAACCGTACTGCGTTTGAGACCTCAGTGCTTTTTTATAGTGAGTTTTTTAACCAAAACTACTATGGATCATCATAATACAGGTAAGAACAGTTTTATTTATTAAGATTTACTAATGTTTACATGTATTTGTAAGGTTCAAAATCCATTTACAACTATCTTGATTTTTTAAGCAGTTTTTACATGAATTTTAAATTTCAAAGTGATTATAGTTATCCTTCCGAGTACTTCCGATTACCGATTTTTATTGTAAAGCATGACAAAAACTGTTATATTATAGATATTTTACGAATTGAGTGCTACTTTACGCTACTTTCGACGAAACGTATGCGTTTGTATTGGTGTTGCCTAAAAACTATTAACCGTTATTTTCAAGCAAATTATACCTAAAGTGTTTTCTTTTTATTGTTTTAGGGGTACCAGGGGTCTCTAACTACAAAATTGTGACTAGAGAATACATGTTCAATAAAATGCAACAACAAGAATTACACACTTTTGATGAAAAAGTCGATAATTTCAAGCGGCCATAAAGTTGACTTGAAAAAATTTGCTTACTACTGTTGGGAGACAGCAAACGTCTACGTCTCCCTCTACGACTGGCATCCGATGAGTCCGACTATGCACAAAATTTTGATTCATGGTGCTACAGTCATGGAAAAGGCGTTATTGCCTATCGGACTACTGTCGGAAGAGGCTGCTGAAGCTAGGAATAAACATTTCAGAATGTATAGATATAATTTTGCGAGGAAGTTCTCGAGAATAGATTGCAATGCAGATGTAATGAATCGCCTTCTACTATCCTCAGATCCACTGCTCACAAGTCTGAGGCTAAAACCAAAGAAAAGAATGGAATCTTTATCCAAAGAAGCGATAGCTATTTTGTTGCCACCATCACCAGAATCTGAAGATGATTCAGATTCGGAATGTGGAACAGAAGAGGTTGGAGAAAGTGACGATGAACCCTGGCATTCTTCCTCATCGAATTAGATTGTTTTATATTTTTGGACGTAACTATTTAAAGAATTAAACCTTTTCTAAATCATGAAAACACTTTTTTTAAATTATCAACATATATAGCCCATAAAGCTCTTTGTTGGACCCTCCCCATTGGTCGGCTGTACATTTTAGTAAGTCTTACCTACTTTACAGCAGAAAAAGCTGCACAAATAATTTCGCCCGGCTAGGAATGCAAAATACCCCTATGTGTGTCTACGGATTGGAAGTCAAAATCGGTTGAACGAACAGTAAAACAAGTTTCTTTTGTTTTCTAATCTTATAGTAAATAGAGTATAACTAACAGTAGAATAGATTTTTGTATTGTATAGATTAGCAACTACAATGCACCTTGATCCTACGATCATGATCATCTCGTTGTGCATGGCAAATTGTACACAGAGAAATAATTATTCCTCTAATTATAATTAGTGGCAATGTCGAGTAATACGGAATTAATGGACAAGTTTCGCACAGGTGTGAATTACAATTGATGAGGTTGTGGAGTGCCTTGAAAGGTTAACAGTTTATGAAGCAGCTGATCCTCGTTTTACCTTGTAAAAGTAGCTAGTCAGTTATTACATATGGTACAAATTCTTAAGCAGGCCATTTTTTTTGTAAACCTCCTAAAAAGGTGAGAAAGTCAAAGTATTTACGAGTATAATAATATTTTTCCAATACACTTACTCAAACACTCGCACTTATACCTACTGCTTTTAGACATGCATGTTACTGTTTCCTGCACTAGTGCGGAAAAGTGCGCGAGCACGCCCATATCACAATTTATTGTCTAGTACCCATAACACAAGCTCTGCTTAGCTTGGGACTAGATGGTGTTGTGTGAAAGTTGTGGAATATTATATTATATTGTATTTAGGGTGTTTAGGGCAAAGTTTGATCAGCGCCGCTCTAGAGCGAGAGAAGTCATTAATTGATTTCCTGGTCAAAAAACTTTGTTCTTATTTTCTTACCGCGTCATACCAATCAATCCCCGCTAATCGCTCTCACAGTAGCTCCTCCCAACGGATCAACACATAACAAGCGATTAAGTTGTTGCCGTTGTTGGCAACAAGCTTTTACCATTGTCATCGATTAGAAAACATCACTAATGTGGGAAATTCATTAGCTCGACAAATGTTCAGCTTTTTATCACTACTCTGACAACGAGCATGAGAAACCTAACTACTGTTATGTATTAGAGCTGGTGTAGTATATAACGCTTATTACCCGTTTTTTTTTATTAAGGTGGGGCATTATCAAAATGACTTCTCCCGCTCTGGGCGGAGCGGGAGGGCGTGTCAGATTTTAACTGACTAAAACCAACTCCTGTTCCTTCTTTGCCCTAATTCCAGGGTTCCAGGGATCTCTTTCGTCAACCCAGGCCCCAGAAGGCTTCGACCCTGTAGGGACCAGATACTTCCCAACTCAAAAAAAACCCTTCTCATGCTCAGCTTTTTATCACTACTCTGACAACGCAAGCATGTGAAATCTAACTGTTGTTATGTATTAGAGCTGTTATATACAATACTATGAGATTGTAATAGTAGATAATTAGGTGTTTATGTAAGAGTTTTTCCGGAAAAGTGCTATCAATGTGCTTATGTATGATAGGATATAAATGGTTTTGCTGTGTTCTAGATTGTAAACAGGAAATATAAAATCACTATTTCCGAAAAGACTATGAATTGATTATATTTTTTTTTGCTGATAAATCTAATAAGCGTGAACTTGACATTCATGATAATTGTGGCTAAATATGACAGGCCTTTTTCTGAGGTTGGGAAATCATTAAATACTAGTATTGTCTCCCACTCGTGTGAAAGAGGGTGTCAGACTTTTACTGAGGAAAACCTGTTGTTTCAGTTGCTAGTTGAGTTCCAGGGTCGTGACTTTTTGAAAATTCATGACTTTAAATTATACGAGAGTCACCTAGGTAACCTAGCAACGACGATCGTTGCGGGTTGCCTGGTGGCAGCTGGATAAGACTTCCATCTTCAATCCGTCCATCTAGCAAAATATTACTATCGGTTATAGTTGGTAGATTATGTTGACCCTGAAGAACGGGCTCAATTTCAAAGGCGGGATTTCAATGTCAAAACTCAAGGTCTTCTTCAGAACAACCGATTATGGAGTAATCGAGAATTCTGTTACACATCCCATGAACAATTACTCATTTTTCCTTCGCACATTCCGCTGTCTTCATAACCAAATATAGCAGTAACATTGTACATACTTCAATGATAACCAAAATAACGCATTACACATGTTTCGGGTATTTAGCCGAATTCCGTGAAAGCCTCGACTTGACTCACCCGAGCACAGAACTCGGGACAACCTTCAGGAATCCCACGCTGCGTTATTCATGAACACTATGGTGCTTGAAGGCAAGATCAAGTACAAGGTGAGTTTATGACATGACTGTGATTGGTCCAAGGTATGCTAGTAGGTAATTACTTAGAATATATGAATCTGTTTGAAAAACAAACAATACCTTCATGTATGTATAATGTCGTTATAGTTTGGTATTTTCCTGTAAAATACTCGTAAGTAATGAGACATTTAGTTCAGTGACTGGCTTTTACCTCGTTTATAAATTAAGCATTGCCTTTTTGTACTGCTGACTAGACTGAGTACTTCTTCTTCTTCCTGGCCTTATTCTGTACTAGCTGTGCCCTGCGGTTTCACCCGCATTTTTTGTTACTGCTCCGCTTCCGTGGGTCGTAGCGTGATAGTATATAGCCTATATCATTCCTCGATAAATGGGCTTACTAACTCTGAAAGAATTTTTCAAATCGGGCCTGTAGTTCCAGAGATTACCCCCTACATACAAACTTACAAACCTACAAACTTACAAATTTTACCTCTTTATAATATTAGTATAGATTACTTCGGGACAATTTATTATTCCATCCTACCCTGTCATCAGTGGTAGTGTGATGCCACTAACTCCCTTTTCTTTCATGTCACTCTTCACACAATCCATCAATCTTTTCTTTGGACTCCCTCTCCCTCTCCAACCATCTACATGCTGACTAAACTATGTAAATACTTACCTAAGTATATACACAGTCAGACTGACCTAAGTATTACAGCTGTGTAGTATTTTTAACCTAAAGGTTGATAAGCTGCAAATGTCTTCTTGCATTAAATTTACCTGCATGCACATTGCACATAAATGTACAAAAACCCGTGACACATCTCACCACACAACCTATGAACGCCACAGACCATCAGTAATCACGTAAGAACTATCATGACTAAAACAAAAAGGAATAAGCAGAAGAGATAACACCAGGGCGTGTTGTCGCGGTACACAAGTACACACTGATAACAGACCGGAACCCGATAGTGTTTACAACTTCACACAAACATCGCTAACAGTTAACAGGGGATAATTTATGAGGCACCTGCCTTTATCACTGGCTTGGTGGTAAATCATAAAATAAACAACTCACGCTTTTCTGAAAAAACCCACCAGTGTTTCTCTAGTTACTCTTTGCGTTTCAGGACCACGATAACTTTATCGAACAATCACGCAGCCCGGGCAGGCATCGGACCTAGCGTCAGTCACCGCTTTTTTTCTTGTTTAATGTTTTGTAGGGACACCTGCCACTAGCGTCCGCGACTTTTTGTGACAGGCCCCAGGCCCTGGTTCATGTTTCAAGGCTAGACCATTACTGGGAGAAAGGAATGCTAGCGAAGGAAATGGTCGTAACCGTGAGCGAAAGCACATCTTGACGCCCAAGCCACCTCCTCAAAAGACACTTAGGGCGTCGACTGTTTTAGCAGGGCGATTTTCGCCCAGCGTAAGTGCAGACTTGTGGACGTCGTCAACGGGTAGCTCGTCGACCAATAAGCCGGACCGAGTCAGAGATGACGCCGCGCAGTGTTCAACGCGCATGCAAAGGACGAAATGCAAAAGACTACTGAAGGACACAGGAACGCCCTTTCGCTCTACCCTAGATTGGGCGAAGTCATTCGATAATTTTCCACTTCAAAATAGAACTTTACATTTTCACGAGTGTCAAGCTTCTCTTAAACTATATCCTGAATTTAATAGCAAAATATGTTTTTTTCAAACAAAAGTTTTTAACAGATACCTATTATGCTTAAAATAAATAACTCTCACAATACCTTGAAACTCAGAGCCACGGTCACATTGTCCTTCGTCCCACTTCTCGAAGGACCACTTAGCTAGAAGGATACAAGGCTACAAAACAACTAGACTGAGTCAAGGACTAGAAAATCGATGAAATTGTAGGAAAAAGCGTTTATTACAAGGTTTTTACCGCGGCCTTCGTGTTGTGGCCTCCTTGTGGGAACCATTCTTGTTTTTTTCCGGAATATGGAATAACCTGTTATATTCAGCAAATTTTATTTAAGTAAAGCACTTTCTTGCATATGCCATCATCACTCAGTAACAAAGTAGCATTCTATTAGTGTAAGATTTTTTTTAAATCGTTTCTGAAATGTTTAATTTATTCATTACAACCAAAAATAAAAATCTTTACTTTGTAATAATAATATTGAAGTATAGACTAACGACACGATTCAGCTTCACTAGGATGCAAATTGCATACAAAACTTTCCTCATTTATTGCTCTCTCTATAGATTGTGAATATGACATCTAAATCCGTTGCGTAGTTAGAAGATAGCGGATAAACTGATAGACGTGGAAAACCAATATTTTTTTCTATTGATTGAATACGGGGTTTTTATCCACATGGATACGCTAGAAAGCGACGTTGTTTTATGCAACGAAAAGGAAAACCAGAGAACGCTGATCATTTTCTATTCTATGCTACAAATCACACATTGCTACTAACAAAGCCATTCACTGTGATTAGAATATGTATACGATTTACTAATCAGGATCACCCTTCAGAAAATAATAATGATAGTATGGTTTATTATTATTCAACATAATCGCGCTTTTGATTTATCCTTTGTTTTATTTATACGGGAAAAACCTTAAAATCCATAAGATCATAATAATGATCATGAATGCACACCCAAATAGACCACAATCAGAAAAATAAGTTGTAATCACAATTCAGGCACTGAACTTTTGCACAGAGGCAGCTTTTACGATCTTATTTTTACAATCCCATGATTGTCCAAAATTCACCGCCGAGGATAAAATGGAAGTATAAAGCCTTGTATGGAGAAATCTACTTTCACACAGGTGAAGCTGCTGGCAAAAGCTAGTGTTGTATAAGAATATAGAGGACAGTACCTTGAAATTCAGAGCCACGGACACATTTTCCTTTGTTTTACACAAACAAGGCGACTTCTATATAACAACTGAGCTAAAGTACTACACAGCTAGAAAATCGATTAGCCACTAGTAGGAAAAACAAGGTTTTATGAAACATTTATTCGATGTTTCGTGGTAATATGTAGGGCGGGCGGCGGTGAGTAATACAGAGAACTGGGCGGGCGGGCGGAGGGGGTAGCGGCGGCGGCGTCGCGACGCCAAGGACTTATTAAAAAGTTTCTCTGTCGGAATGTAAGTTGGTTTGAGGAAACCTTGGCTTGTTTTAAGTTCTTTGTACTTTTAACTGGCCTGTTGTTCTAGTGGTTAGTGGCTCTGACTGCTATGCTGGAGGTCGTGGGTTTAATTCCCATCCAGGATTTTATTTGTGTGTGAGCAGGATAATTTGTTCTGTCTAGCTGGGTGTAATTTTTCTATAGTATTTATGTATTTAGAAATATTGTATAAGTACGTTTATCAGTTGTCTAGTGCTCATCACACAAGCTCTGCTTACTTTGAACTATCACTACGAACTATCAACGACTTGGGTTCGTTCCGATCGATCACAGGACGGTCGGACGGCGAGCTAGCCAGTGCTCGTCGTCTGTAAGCTCGTGTAAGAAGCTATTAAAGTATTTTTTTTAATAAAAAAGAAATAAAAACGTTCTGACTTCCTTTATTTTCTGTGAACAGAAGAATAGTTAACAATGTAACCCATACTATAAACGCAGTTATCAGGAAACTAGTAATTAGCAGCTAGTAGCCGTATAACATTTCATGTGAACTGTGAAATGGGTGGATGGGTGGCAGGCGTCCATCAACTAATAAATTGATCTGAGCGCACGGAAGCGCGAAATATACTGGGTTGACATTTACTGCTGTTGGAAAAGGGGTTAGCTTATTAAAAGGTTAATGGTTAATTATTAATTTGGTAGGTACTTTTTTTTATTTACTTGTCATTTGTAGATTTTTGGCAGTCGTTACGGATAGTCAGAAGCCAGTAAATCTGACTCCAGTCTTGCCATGAAGTACCGTGTTTCCCCATTGGTTTCCACAGTTAATGGGTTGTGGAGGTCTAGTAGGCAGCCGCTTCTCGTAAAATACCGGTATTCAGCTAAATCCGGCTAGACTGGAAGCCGACCCCAATATAGTTGGGAAAAGGCTAGGCAGATGATAATTTTTAAGAGACTTCTAAAAATGAAGGAGTTTCAAAAGTCTGATATGTGATTTTTTTTCAGCGATTTCTTCCTCAAATGTGGATGGATTTTGGCAAATCAATTATGACCAGGCAAGGTTACGTTTAAAAAAAAACGTAAAAAAACTGGTGAAGATTTTATGACAGTTTTTTTTTCGACTACTTACGTGTTAAAAGTCTAGTTATACCTACGAAAAAAAATATGAGTATTGTAAATTTAATATCGACCCTTTCAGGAAAATGTCGTAAGCACTAATTTACATCTTTTACAGGAAGGAGTTCTTCAATTCAAAAGTTACTGATTCCTGATTACAGAAAACACTAACTGTTGCATACGATCATCATTTTCTTCCTAAAAAGGATCGACGTGCATTGAATAACATGATCAACGTATTGTTCTTACATCAGAATCTAATATCTAACTACATACTATCATACATTACTTACGAGTATACTACAAGAAAGGCAGGGGCACAAAAGAGTTGGGAACAGAAGGCTATCTACATACAAAGTGCGCTCGAGCACCGCGCACGTAGACACCGCTCACAGACACGATGTCTCGGACCATGTACTCTTGGGCTGTGCTCGAATTGAGCGGCCGGCGCGTACTCTAGTGCGATCGCCGAAAATAGGTATAATAAAATATATCATTACAATAAAAAGAAATTTTACTTGTTACATTTCAGCTATGAATGAAAATTTTCTTTTCAAAATCGTTCCACAGTCACATCTGACCGAGAAATACAGCCATACACATTAGCATTATCGGCCTTATTATGTTTCCACTGCTGGGACTCAGGCCTCCTCTCTAGGAGAGGGGCCATACACATACTTTCAGCCGAACATAGAACCTCCTCCTTTTTGAAGTCGGTTAAAAAGTGAAGTACACCTACAATCCGGTCACACTAACTTGACGCATCTCTGAAATGTAAGAATCCCCTCTGCTTCCTACCGCATTCGCTTAGCTCGCCCGGCAAGTGGCAGATATGGTCAGCATTTTTGTTATCGATCCGCGCGTCGATAATTTGGCTAGTTCTCTGTTGTTGTTATATTGTTTTTGGACATTATTTCATCGATGCCAAGAGTTGTACATAAAATTGACTTCTGTACCTTTCTGCTTCATGGCAGGGGTAATCGCACGCTATGCGTGAACTCATAACTCCATAGTTTCACTCGGCATTTCCGCGAAAACTCACTCACACACACACACATACACACACACGCCCGTGTTCATGAGTCACTTCCTATGGTTTTCCCCATTATTATCGCATTCTATCTGTTATGTGATTATTATCGTTTTTACTAATAGTTTTGTTAGGTTTGAGTGCTTCACGGAATAGTGCTTATCTGAGTTAGTTTATGAATATTAAATCGGGGGAAATATCTATTGATAGAGACTTTTTAAAATACTAACTTTTTCTGCAACTTTACTCGCTCGTTCTATGCCAAAAGACCTGTGCATTCTTTTAGAATGTACCTGGGAATAGGAGGCACTGAAAACATAGTAAACGGGTATTAATTTACATACGTCAGTGAATAAATGTCCCAAATCGAATTAATTATTAGTAGTCAATTTTACCTCTTCATATATTAAATATCCACTAGTCATCAACTGAATGGCCTTTTCCCAACTATATTGGGGTCGGCTTCCAGTCAAGTCGGATTTAGCTGAATACCAGTATTTTACGAGGAGCGGCTGCCTACCAGACCTCCACAACCCATTAACTGGGGTAACACGGTACTTCATGGCAAGACTGGAGTCAGATTTACTGGTTTTTGACTATCCGTAACGACTGCCAAAGATCTACAAATGACAGCAGGGACCTACGGCCTAACGTGCTTTCCGAGGCACGGTGGAAACTCGGTATGTAAAGATGGTCACCCATCCACGGACCAACCTTGGCGAGCGTTGCTTAACCTTGAAGATCGAACCGTGCGGCTGTTATTATCTAGCCACGAGAAATATCTACTAGTGATGTAACGTAATTGTTAGATTTATCACATTCACGAATGCGAATGCAAACGTCGAACAAGTTGCGCTATCACTACTGGTAACGAAAGTGAACAGTTAAGTAAGAAAATAAAAATTAACTTGATAAGTTTAAGAAATGAAAGCAGTGTATTATAATGTCTCAGCAGGAAATATTGCTAACACAAGTTGCACTTGGCGTCTTGGCAAGAATTAAGAGCCCTCTACTTTTCAGCGGCTGAAAAGGCTTTTGAGTTCATAGCATAATATTATTTTATGTAAGAACGACTAAAGTATAAATTGCAGACATTAAGGTCAACATTTTATTATTTTTAAGATTTAAAAAATGTTTATATTATTTTCAATGAAACCATAGTTTTTAAAAGAGAAATCAAAGACAAAGTATTGTAGTAAAATACTGAAATGGCAGGATATCATTCAATTTAATAAAAAATCAGAGTCAAAATACGCAGAGTATTTCAATGTAAATACTCAATTGCATTCGGAATTGTTTCATTAAGCTTTTATTCTGTAACACTCGTTGGTGAAGCTAAATAAATAAATAGATAATAAAGTACTCCCACTCAAAATTGAGTATATTACTCTATATTAGTGTCCGGTTAGCCACCTTAGATTTAGATGATTCCTGCTACTACTACTACACATACTAGCTTCACCATGTTTAGACAAACATCCAGACCTTTCATCTACGACTCATCATCATCATCTACCTAGCCTTTTCCCAACTATATTGGGGTCGGCTTCCAGTCAAGCCGGATTTAGCACCTTTCATCTACGAGTATAAAAGGAAAAACTGACTGATTGACAATATCAATGCAAAGCCAGAACTACTCTGACTAGGAGCGTCATATTTTGCATAGTTTCCTTTCATGAAGTAGACAAACACTAAGAGAGGATTTTCCAAAAAACTCACCCCCTAAGGGGAAGAAACGGGATCCAAAGTTTATATGAAGAAACATACTTTCACTTGGGCGAAGCTGCTGGCAGAAGCTAGTTTTAGCACAGCCACGTCAGCCACTCATACAAAACCATTTCAAAATCCAGGATTAAGACTCAAACCCTACTACAGCCACTTAAAAATAACCCCCTACAACAACATCCGTCACCTACAGCAGTAATTGCATAACTGGCGGTCAATGGCCCAGCGCTGGCCATAACGCGCATGCCTCACACCTCGTCACAACACCTGGCCCTCTGCCAAGCCTGCTATAAACACTGCGTGAAGACTGGTAATGATGTGTTTTTCTGATGAAGAGATGACTATGTAAGACTAGTGGTAAGTGGGATTCTGATGAATAAGTTGAAAAATGTTTCTTGATGTTTTTAACGGAACTTATTCCAGCTGTACTTAGATCGTAGGTTTGCGGGCGATGATCTGAGTTCGCCGTCCGACCTTCCAGTAACCATCAAGACCGAGCTATAGTCGTTGACGACACGAAGTGTTCCACGCACTTCTCAAAGACATGTCAGCTAAACTACAGAAGCCCAGCAGGGCAGATGCCCTTTAGGGCCGCGGAGAATTTCTGAAAACGATAGAGGAGTCATTCTTACTGCTGGTATTAGTATTCTTTCATCTGTTGTATGGGGCAACGTTCTTCTTCTTTCTACCCTTGTCCCATATTACTTGAGGTTTATTCTGTCACCCGTCATATTATCACTAACACCCTTTAGGTACTTTCATATCCGTCCTCACACAATCCATCCATCTTTTCTTTGGTCTCCCTCTTCCTCTCCATCCGTCTACATGTAAATTCATAACTGTTTAGCAACATGCGTTTCATCCCATCCTCTTCACATAACCATACCAAGACAAACGATTTCCTTTCAACTATTCATTCACTGGCGGTACTTTCAAACTTTCTCTACTTCGTCTTTTCTTGTCACACCACATATCCATCTCAAAATTCTCATCTCCGCTACATGCAATACTTTCTCAACCGTCTTTTTTGCAGCCCAACATTCTGATCCATACAGTATGACAGATCTTGTAAATTTTACCCTCACACAATGCATCAATCTTAAACATTAATAACAAAAAGAAAAGTGTAGATAATCCTATACTGTTTCTTAGCTGTCTATATACATACTACATATTGGTTCTACACATCCTTCACGGTGGGAATCTCTCAGTGCCAGACGCTCCGTTGACTGCTCAGTATTTATGTAATGCGCGGCCGCATAGCGCTCTCGTTTAGCGCCTGGGACCTGGCCGTCTGCCAAGCTTGGAGTACCTGTCCTGACTTGTTCGTGATGCCATCTGATAGGTGCTGGTGAGTACGCAAGACATTGATTGAGATGGCTGGGAGATCAAGGTCTTGGGTAGCTAAATCTGGCTGTTCCTACGGCCAAGAATAACTGGAAGAATTTTTCTTTTAGTTGTGGTACTTATCCTCAGCTAAACTTGAAAATTTTCCACCTTTCGGCTCCATCATCAGATAAATTTTCCGTATTTTTACGATTTAAATAGTAATTTTATAAAAAGTTAATTCATCCAACCCCAAAATTTTGTAAAAGAATATGTGCAATTTGAAATAAGATGTACAATATTGGAGGCACGCTGGCTAGATGCTGTGAAAGTGACTATAATATGCGTGTGACCTTCCACTGATGTCTACCAAACAACCGAATGTAGCAGATTCTAAACCAATTTGTGCTCCAATAGTGTAATTGCTGGAAGGCGTTCCGTAAATAAATCAGTTCATCCCCCCTTTTTCCTTAAGTCACTCATCAACTACACGTATAATAGTCACGTCTGTATGCCTACAACTGGAAGTTACGAAATCTACATACAAAAAAATTATTTATAAAATAAGAGTACATAATTACAATCGTAGACGAATCAGAATTACCCCTATATTGTAAACGCGTTCACAAACATGTACAAAGAAACTCATATACACAAAACGCCCAGACGAAGAACAACTATCTGTAGGCTGTTAGCATTAGCATTATCGGCCTTATAATGTTCCCACTGCTGGGACTCAGGCCTCCTCTCTTGGAGAGAGAATGGGCCATAATCCACCGCGTGGGCCCATTGCGAATTGGTGGATGTCACGTGTCTTCGAATTTTTAGTTCTAGGGCATGCCGGTTTCCTCACGATGTTTTCCTTCACCGTTTTGAGAGCAGTGGTGATGAAATAAATTACACAAAGTAATGCGCCTGATCGGGTTTGAACCCGCGACCTACAACTTGCGAGTCGGGGCAGTTACCAATGGGCCACCACTGCTCGCTGCTGTAGGCTATACTAATATTTATTGCGTTCTAGTATCGAACCCGCAACACGCAGCTTAGCAGCTACTGCATCTACAGTACCGTCATACCATTCATCATACTTCCTAAAACCTACCTGACCTATCCCAACTCCTAGACACACATTTAGTTGGAGTCATCGACCACTTAATGTACTTGGCTCCTCGTCATAGCGCCGCTTACTTGGCACTCTGCCAGGCCCATTAATACCTGTCGTAATGGTCTCGCCGTACCATTGATGTGGTCAGTGAAACGGCTACTAGTGTTACTACGGTCAAATTGTCGTGAGGTTAAGCGGAGATTGGCCTGCTTGGTTTGTGGATTGGTTATCGCTTTCACTTATAGGACTGTGATAACTCCTGTCATACTGTATGGATCATAATGTTAGTTAGTTTGCCTATTATGTCCAGTGATTATGTCTCACTGCTGGGCAAAGGCTACCACATTCTTAGCCAACCCCACCTTCGCCTTGGCCTACCACGACGTCGCCTTGCGTTTAATGGGACCTGATAAGTGACTCTTTTAGGCCACAGCTCATCTGGCATGCGTCAGACATTTCCGGCCCAATCCAACTTTAGAGTAGCAGCTTCACAGATGACAAATGAAAAGAGATTGCATGTAGCGGAGATGAGAATGTTGAGATGGATGTGTGATGTGACAAGAATGGATAAGGTGAAGAATGAGTATAGGTATTGGAGGAAGTTTGAATGTGGCGCCAGTGACTCAAAAATTGAAAGGGAATCATTTGTCTTGGTATGTTCATGTGAAGTAAAACTTAAACAGATTATGAGTGTATGTATCTTTGAAAAAATGGAGATGGAGAAGGCTACGGTCATGAGAAGAGGAATTGAATGTTGCTAAAACAGTTGAGTGTACCTGTGGATGAGAGGAGGTAGAAAGAAGATCCAATAACATTCTCAGTTAGTTACATTTTTTTTATACATATAGACCCGCATTTCGCCACTATTTCACCTGATGGTAAGCCCATATTGATCACGATGTTGTATTACAGGCAAAACCGGGAGATTTCCGTAACTATTTTATCAAGACGAAGTAAGTGTAATCGACCATCACAAGTAAATATAGCCATATACTCGTCGGTACTCCGTATTTCCGCACTACACCGCCTAGCGCCATCGTCACTCTTGGACCTGGCCGCCTGCCAGCCCCATTAATACCTGTCTCCTAGACCACGTTAATGCACTTCCTTGCTGGCAGACCGGTATGCAGCCAACTTCGGCCTAGCCTGCTGTGTGGCATGTCAGAACTATGATGCTATTCATACTTCTGTGGAGTGCACTGAAATATCCTTCAGGAATGGAGGTACTACATTTGCATCGTGCGTATTGCGAAGGAGTGGAATTTCCTGCCGGAGTCTGTGTTTCCTGTTAGCTTAAATCTGAGGGGGGTAAGTTGAGAGTGAATAGGTGACTTCCAGGTTAGCATTGTCCACCACATGTTTGCTTTCCATCAGGTGAGATAGAAGTCAAGCTCACGCACGAGCCTATCAGTAGTAAAAAAATATTCTGAAAAGTACTCGACTTGGCGGTCGCGCGGTCCGCTGTCATGGACAGGTGGGAAAGGTCGCCGTTACCGACTGCCACCACGAGGGCACGGCGGTGCTCCACCCAAACATGGCACACCACCGCCATATGTTTCACCGTCTCCTCCAGGCGTTCTGTACAATGGTAACACACGGGAATTTCTTCCGCCTGAATCCCGTGCGTTGATCTTACCATGCCCGGTGAGGACCAGCATGTGGAAGGTGCGGACGCCGTGGTGCCTCTCCCGCCACTCTTACCACTATGTTGCGAGCCCAACAGATTGACGTGTAAAAGTGAAATTTTAAAGTACACATTGTACCACCTGCTAGATCCTATTAGTCATTCTTAACAAAATTTTGCATAATAAATATGTATAATATATCACAATAATATTATAAAGGTGAAAGTTTAAATGTTGAATGTGTATTTGTTACTCCTTCACGCTCAAAAAGCTAAGTTTAAACGATAGGCAGACTATGGCCACCGGACTATGGCTTAAACCATGTTTAAGCCATAGTCCGGAGCGAGAGGGAATGGGATGCAGTTACATCTCCCAAGTGTCGTCGCAACGGTCGGTTCTGTAAGTCTCGCCTCCATTGGATTACATCTACCCTCACGTGGTCATCGGTCCACCTTAGGGGAGGTCTTCTAACACTGTACCTTCCACTACGCGTCCCCACTCAAGAACCTTTCTCCCGAATCGATCATCTTTTCTGCGAGCTGTGTGTGCCCAAGTGCCCACTGCTATTTAAGTTTTGTTTAAGTCTTTTCAACTTCAATCAAATAAAATGATTTTCAATCATACCGGCAAAGATTGAGATAAAAGAAAGCGCGAAAGTGGATCGAAAAGAATATAGGCTGATGAAAATTGATAACCTCCTTGCTAAAATATGTCAGAGATAAATCACGCTTTGTGGGTTCAAAACCTAAAAAACAGTCGTGATATAGACAACAAAAAATAGTGCCAAGGCGACGATATTTCTCTCAAACGCAGTGAACCCACTACAATAGTCAATACACGCAAAATTCACCGTTAGATTAATATCTTAATACTCTAATGCAATATACACACGGAGAAATATTGATATATCTCGATAAACTCGTGTGATCAATCAAATAGTCATTTCGCGTAATGGCCGCCCGGGGCGATGGGCGCAATACCCGCACTTTTACTAAACCATTATCAATAATAGGACTTTTGTCAAAACATCATTATTAATTTTGCGAATTTTCGCGTAGTAATATAGCCCGGAGGTATAGAAAGATGTCTTTGTTATTTTTCGTGACATTTTAGTTTTGTTACGTAAGTGTTAAATCTTTCGGCGTAATGTTGAAGATTTGGAAAATAAAGGAATTAATCTTTAGATCCGGGTCAACACACAAACCGTTTTAAACACCAGGCTTTAATATCATGAATCAACCATGTACTAGAACCAAAAAATTTAAACGGATTACGACTCATTCCCTCTCTTGAGGAGAAGGAAGATGAGAAAGAGGAGGCCTGAGTCCCAGCAGTGGGAATATTACAACGCCTATTATGCTTATGCTGTAACACATGAAAACCCCCGTAAGGAGCTAACAATGCGTTGGACATTCTGATCATCTCTTGCAAAGCTCTGACGTAGAAGGAACATACTTTATTTTCCCTACATAGGAGTCTCGCATAACCTTCTTAGGTCGTCGGAAAATTTGAGACTGGAAATGCCAAGCCACTCCACCAACTTTTATGACAAGTCATTTACTGTTCAAGGAGTGCGGCTCTGGAATGCTTTGCCCATGTCGGTAAGGAAAGCCCAAACGCTAACTTCTTTTAGAAATTTGGTCAAGGATCATTACCTCCTCTCCTCTTGATCGTCATTAAGTATAATAATCTCTGTATTTATATGTATGTATAGGTATATATTATATGTATTATATATATATATATATTAGTTATGTATTGTATATATGTAAATAGTACGCCGTAAACTACCTGCGAATCTTTTCTCCTTTCTCTATCAATTCCATTCAAAGGTTGTCTGTAAAAAATCGCTGTTAGCGATAAGACCGCTCATTGTAACACCATACTAATTTTAAGCTCCTCTGTGAAATTATTTTTAAGGTGTACAATAAAGTATATATCAATCAATCAATCAATCAATCCTTCTGTTTACCTACCCTTGATACATACCCTCTATTTCTAGAGATGATCCCGCAACTCTAGCAGATGTAACTTCACTTGAGAGACAAAGTTCGAAGAAAATCTCAGTGCAATGAAAGAAAGGGAATGTTTATTTGAGACTAACATAGGACAAATAAATCAACTAACTATGTCTAGTTCAAAAACTGTAACAACAACTTTTTCAAAAGGTCAAAAAGGGCCATATCTAGGATGATACTGTGGTATTTGAAAAAAAATCTGTCGCGAACCCTCAAAAATCTTTTAAATATCTTGACAGATTTTTGAGATCAGAGAATTAGCCTTCAGCTTAACTCCCAACTATCACACCATCTAAATCCCTAAGCCTACTACAAAACCACTTAACAAAATCAGTCCACATTACCATGTAAACGGTCAGTAGAAATGTCAAGACATTCCTATCAGGGCCTGAACCCCACCTCGCAGATAATAGGCCTAGAATACATTAGCGTCGACTCCTTAGCCGTCACGACAATAGACTGGACGAAATAATTGCATCTGTTCTCACGGCTACACGGTGGGGATCGAAGGTAAACTTTAGAGAATTAATTTATATTTTGACCCGGCTATTGATAGTGAGGAGGTTTTAATTACGTGTAGATTTGGAAAGGGATTTGAAATCTGAATAGCAAGTGGTTTTTATTGCTATTCAAATTATTGTGATTCAGATGGTTGATAGGGATGAAAAGTTACACACATGCGCACTAGGAATCGCTCCTGTATAGTGGGTACGTTTAAAAACATGTAAACTAACATACCAATTCACTCAGACCCCAAAACAACTCCATATTTCTATATATTGTGTGTCTTAATACTATCTGTGGGCCATACAAATATTTCTTCCGTACGGGAATTGAACCTGTGAGACGCAGCGTAACAACCAATCGTTCGACCACTGCGCCAACTGTGCCACCGATGACATAAAGCCTTCTATTACTGGGGTAATTCAAAGGGGTTAAAATCCATTACTCTCTGGACTTAGCCCTTAAGCCTGGGCTTTTGAAAGATTTTTATCTGAAAACAAAAAGAGGTACTTAGTGTACCTACACAACACATGAATATCAAACAACACTAGCTTTTTCATGCGGTTTCTCTCCCATTACCTATTCAGTAGTTCGAAACTATAAATTTTTAAAGAGGATAAGGAAGCCTACGACTCGTATAAAATATCTAAATGTAAAAATATTATTCCGTTCAAATAAAAGTTATGATTCAGGAGACTCGGGACTCCAGCCAAACTTTGAAACTAATTTACATAAAAATTATTTAGCAAATGGCTGAAAGGAAAACTTTCCGTTGAAAACAATGGCTTGAATAACATCATAAACTTAACTACGACTATTGAGAGGTTTTTAAACAACTTTAATTACGCATGAGCCTTTTTAAATGGAAAAATCATTAAATAACTTCTCCCACTCTGGGTGGAGTAAAAGACTTTCACTGAGTAACCCACCCCAGGTTCTTCCAGTTGCCCTATGCATTCCAGCCCACGAATTACTGGACTGGTCTGGAACCTACTATTAGTAGTTTTGTTGTAGGTACCTTCTTTAAATGCAATTGAATTATATAGATATGTTTATTTTAGCTATATATGTAATGATGATGAGAAAAATATGTAATGATTACATATTTTTCTAAACATAATTTTAATTTTAATGCACCTGCCATGTTTTTTCTTCACCACCTTAGGTTACCTAGTAGATAATTCTCAAGGCATTCAATCCGCCCCTGAACATTTAGTTACATGAATAACCAAATAAACTGAATCAGTCAACATCAAATAAAGGTGAACATTTTTACTGTCATATGAATCACATGCCGTGACTCACAGTCGTTTACATTGTCATAACAAATATAAATTACGCAATGGCGTGCTTCCAAAATATTTGTTTTGCAGAATGCAGTCCATATTATGTACAGTCAACACCGACACATCACCACGAAAATTGCATTTAGAGTTACACATACGGCAGGATCGCGCTTGACCATTCCACTTGATGGAAAGCGACGATGTGATTGAAAGTGGGGCGGGCATGTTTGCCTAAAAGTGACCTTTTCATCGTCGACTTAAAGACCTCCAGGTTGTAACCATCAAGGAACACAGACAGGCAGGGCATTCCACTCCGTACCTGTCATCTTCATCATCATCATCATCTCAGCCGAAAGAAATTCACTGCCGGACATAGGCCTCCCCCAAGCGTCGCCACAGCGACCGGTCCTGTGCGTCTCGCATCCATCGGATTCCCGCGTCCCTCGCCAGGTCGTCGGTCCACCTTGTGAGAGGTCTTCCTTAGCTGTACCGATAACGAATTTGTTCCCAAAATGTGTTTATTTTATAAGATGGAGGATTATGCAATGAATTCTCCCGCGTAACGGTGGAGCGGGAGGGTGAGTAAGGCTTTTAATGACTAAAACCACACCTATGTTTCTTCTTTACACTTTACGTTCATGGACTACGGGTTTCCCTTTCGGAAGTAGAGCATAGCCTCAACAGGCCCTGCTGGGCCCCTATAGTTTTGCTGACATCTCTTTGAAGCTCGGGAAGAACACTACGCGCCATCGACGGCTTGGCCACACGACGAACTACCGATTGCTAGCTGTGATCCATTGATGGAACGACCTTGGCAGAATTAAATTAGTAGTAAGTTAAATCAAAGTTTTTACTCAGACCTGAAGTTGACTGTACTTTAGGACCACAGCTGCAGTCTAATCTCAATATTTCTGTTAATTACTTACATTTAGAGCAATTAAATCAATCATAATCGTAAATTATAATCACATAAAATAGATCGATTTAGCTTAGGGCAGGCCCAAAACGAATCGCTTACAAATTGGTTTTCTGTACCCTCGTTTCTGTTTTGTAATCTACAATAAGGTAAAACTGTTTATATGTTTGTTTAAGGCAATCTCTAGCTAATAATGCTATAAAATCAACAAAGCTCACAGCATAAAATAGAACGTTAACTATTTGCTGTCATAAATAATAGCCATAGCAACTGTCACTACCCACACGTACTAAGGCCACACATATCAATACACGTAACTCGTCTCATCCATAAGCAATGCATACAGCATTAATAGAAAGTGAACTAGTAGTGTCAAAAGTGATAATGATAGCAACTGTCATAACCCACACGCAGTGAGGTATCATAACAAATTACTCTTTGCATCCATCAGCTTTACACAGCATGAAACGAAAAGTGAACTATAACTGTCAAAACTAATAGCGATAGCAACTGTCACTACTCACACGTAGTGTGGCCACACACATATCATTACACATACTTCTTCCCATCCATCAGCTGCATTGTTGATGGATGCATAACATCCAATGGAAAGTAGACTATTACTATCAAAACTAACTAGCGATAGCAACTGTCAAAGCCCACACGTAGTAAAGCCACACATAATTATGCATGTAACTCTGCAATGCACACAGCATGAAATGAAAAGTGAACTATAACTGTCAAAACTAATATCAATAGCAACTGTCACTACTCACACGTAGTGAAGCCACACATATCAATACACATACTTCTTCCCATCCATCAGCTATGGAAAGTGAACTATTACTGTCAAAACTAATAGCGATAGCAACTGTCACTATCCACACGTAGTGAGGCCACACATATCAATACACATACTTCTTCCCATCCATCAGCTATGGAAAGTGAACTATTACTGTCAAAACTAATAGCGATAGCAACTGTCACTATCCACACGTAGTGAGGCCACACATATCAATACACATACTTCTTCACATCCATCACCAATGGAAAGTGAACTATTACTGTCGCAACAGATCTCTAACAACGTGGTGACCTATGAATTATCTGGTAGATAGTAATGAGCAGTATCATTCAATCGGTTGGCAATCGTAATGTCTGATATGTATGCTAATGTATGGAGGTATGCGAGATTCGGAAAGGTCGAGTTTGACTTGTGTAGTGACCTGAAATAATGATTTGTAGGTAATTGAATTGTTATATCCGCTTTTATTAGAGTTTTGGTTTGAAAATGTCGGGTTGTGGAGTCAGAGTGCTCACAAATTGTTAAAATACCTTACCAAACGCCTTTGTGTAATCCAAGGGCTAACTTTTACCTTAGACAGAGGATGAATATTGCCATACAGCATGATTCAGTCGGAATTTGCGAACAAAATTATTACACTGGTCAACACAAGTCTTGTTTCCTTTTTTTTTTTCTGTTATTGGGTATTTTTATGGCCCTGAATATGAAAAAAATACTGGAAGATTGCTAACAGCTTCAGTTTTTGAAATATAGAGTTTTAATATTTCGATAAAAAAGTACAGAAAATTAATACATGATGTTAACAAAATTTCTACTGAACACTATCAAATGATCTTTTATACGATTTTCTTTAATGAACGATTTTAGGTAGATCACGTTGCAAACTCCAGCAGTAGTCTGCCATCATATGTGATTCCCACCGCCCCTGATACCGCTCTTTCATTGTTCGAAGACCCTGATGGAATCTTTCACCCTGCTCCTCACTAAAATCACCTAGATTTTGTGGAAATCGGTCTAAATGTGAGTTCAGGAAGTGGATTTTTATGCTCATGTTGCACTTTAACTCTTGCAAGTTCGATAGCATGGACTCTACATGCTCGACGTGGTTGTCAGGTTTCTTTTGCCTAGGAAGTTACTCATAACCAAAACGAATGACTTCCAAGTTTTGGATTCGACTTAATTCTTAATTCTTTATTGTACACAAAAATAAACATTACAAGACATGGTGATTAAATAGTTAATGTACAAAGGCGAGCTTAACTCAGCGACTTCAGTCATTGATTTAACAAAATTAGGATCTTTCACGAGTTACATACAATATGAGGAACCCATGGCTTGTCCTGATTACACAATTTTATTTTAAAGTATTGATGATACGCAGTTTTTACAAAATCCGATATAGGTTTTCGATATTTTGCATATACATATTCACCACAAATGTAGCAAAAAGAATCAGGATTAAGTACACAACACCTTCTTGACGAAGCCATATCGAAAACAACAACAAAATAGATTTCAATGTCCAATAAAAACGCAACTATAAGTAAAAATAGTAATGGAGGGCAGTTAGCTGTAACTCAAAAACAAAAGCTGTGAGAGAAAAATTGTTACCATATTTAAAAAATACGCGTTAGTTTGAGATAGAAACAAAAAAAATAAAATAAAGGAAACAAACGATTTTATTTTTTTTGTTGACCAGTGTTATTTCTCTTTCAACGAAATCACAGAGCAAACAAAAGTAGACATCGACAATTAATTTTGATTAAAAGTTTCCTATTAATTTATTACATATACCTAAAATCTATTATATATCTGTTTAGAAGAGATCACCTAAAAGTGATACTTATCTTGTATCTGCTTATCTTACTAGTATTAGGAATACCGTAGGAGCCCAGCAGGATCAAAGCCTACTGGGGCCATGGATTCGCTTATGAAAGGAAAACCCAGGGATCTGGAAAGCAAGGCATAGAATGAACATAGGAGTGAGTTTTAGTCAGTAAAAGTCTGCGAGTCACAGAACATATAACTCAACTGTTCTATGGGGAGAGTCATTGGATAATCATCATCATCATAATATCCCATTAAATAAAAATGAATAATTTATAATTTTAGGATGAATGATGTTAGGAATACGATCTTTTCAAATTGATTCCAAGTGGGTATTGTAATGTAAAACTGACTTACATTTATATCTTAAAGTGTCACCTGTCCACAAACAGTAACTGGACAATGGAATAATTGAAACAGATACAAACTAGATAAAACGGAGCTGAGAATTTTACAGTATTATTGACTACCTTAGCGAAACCTGCCGAGAAGGCCGATCTGTTACATTCGCTACTACTTAAATGCTGCAAAAACATTAGAATGTGTGACATTATCATTTTATTGGCACTAAAATTAACTACTACTTTTAAATACTAGTACATAAAAAAGATAATGTACAGTTTGCATTTTTTATCAAATTACCGCAACATAATTTACCAATTTCTCAAAGAATTTCGCACAAAACAGTTAGTAATAGCTCAAACATCTTTAAAAGTGCTCAAACAAACCAGTGTCTAAGACAACCGACATGCATCCGACAATATAATGACAATGTTTGTCGGCAAGTGCAAATTGAGTGGACATTAGCAAAACTAGTGGCACAATACTGTACTTTGTAAGGGCGAGGTGGTACTGCGAGCGGTAGCGGTCGCAACTTATTAATGTTAATTGCATACCTATCTTCTTTGGCTTGCTGATGTGCGGGAGAACTCATCTGATGATTTCCCAACCTAAAAGAAAACCTATCTTCCGTATATAACGGCAACGATCAGCTCAAACCATTGGACCAAATACGTTGAATTTATGCACAGAGGCCCTTTTAATGATGTATATGTTACGGCTAATACCCGAAGTGCGGCTACACCTAGTTTTAGCCGGTTAGAACTAGGTGTAGCCACTTACTCTTGGTTAAACCTAGTACGAGCCGATTGTTTTCGGGTAAAACTAGGTCTAGCCTTCATCATGCCGGCTACAACTAGGTCCAGCCATTCCCTGTTGGATAAAACTAGGTCTATCCGATATCATTCCGGCTAGAACTAGGTCCAGACAATCCCTGTTGGATAAAACTTAGATGCGTGTCCCGCCAAACCTTCCGCCCCGCGTCAGACCGTTTTCACATTATCCGATCCGATATCGGGTATCGGACGCCGATCCGATATCGGGGTAAGTAAAATGTATGAAATATGTACCTGTCTTTCATATTGTCCGACCCGATATCGGATATCGGAGCACGGCATTTCATACATTTTACTTACCCCGATATCGGATCAGCGTCCGATACCGATATCGGATCGGATAATGTGAAAACGGTCTCACATGTGTGTTGTCACATGAATGTTTTTTTAATATCTAAAAAAGCTCTGCCGATAGCATGCCGGCTACAACTATGTACAGCCAATCCCTGTTAGATAAAACTAAGACACGCCCTGCTGCTGCAGACGCTGTGAGTCACACTCGCTAGTAGATCTGCAGTAGATCAGCAGCACCTGGCGCTCACAACCTGCAGAGGCGCGTGCCTCGCTATGCCCTCCACCCCGCGCCGCTGCTGCAGATGCTGTGAGTCATGAGTGTGACGCGGGGCGGAAGGCTTGGCGGGACACGCATCTAAGTTTTATCCAACAGGGATTGTCTGGACCTAGTTCTAGCCGGAATGATATCGGGTAGACCTAGTTTTATCCAACAGGGAATGGCTGGACCTAGTTGTAGCCGGCATGATGAAGGCTAGACCTAGTTTTACCCGAAAACAATCGGCTCGTACTAGGTTTAACCAAGAGTAAGTGGCTACACCTAGTTCTAACCGGCTAAAACTAGGTGTAGCCGCACTTCGGGTATTAGCCGTAACATATACAAAGAATAAGTAAGGTTATTCCAAAATTCACCCCTAGGGAAATGCAATGATTGTCTAAAGTTTGTATACAGAATCATTCGGCTTCACCTACTTTGAAGCAGATGAAGCCAATGGCAGATGCTAGTATAGACCCCTGGTGGTCTCCTGAGCGTGTTCTCAATAGGTGGGACTGCCCTCTGCTGCGCCACTAGGTGAGGATCCATACCAATTGATATTTTATTTTATTATCTTCTCTTTATTACTAACACTAGTCATTAAGTTATTTTGTTGTTACTAACACTATGGACGTCTGAAATAAAGAATTTGAATTGAATTCAATTGAATAACTTTTATACTCATACTTAGCTTAACGGCTCAACACCGCCTCCTTGTCATGGACCTGGCGATCGTATCAAGGAAAAAAGTGACCCAGAAACGCAAGCCCCGCACTAAGTGGTGGTTGCTTAATGGTCCTAAACTGTCGGAATTCATCGCGGAGGTCGAGCACCTCGAGATCAGTTCTCCGCATGAGTCCGCTCAAGAGATATGGAGTAGGATTCATTCAGCAATCACCGCCGCGGGTAAGCGCGTCCTTGGCACTTCTCGTGGTGGTCGCACCATGGACAGGGAGACGTGGTGGTGGGATGACGGGGTGCAGGAGGTGACCCGGAAGAAGAAGGTATTATTTAAGAAGTGGCAGGGGTCCAACTCTCCGGAGGACAGGGAGGCATATGGAGCGGCTAAGCGCGCTTGCAAAAAAGCAGTAGCCAGAGCCCGCAGCAAAAGTTTGGCGCCCTTGTACGACAAGCTGGAAACTGCGGAGGGGCAAAAGCTTATTTTTAAGCTGGCGCGTGCCTGGGAAAAAGCTACACGGGACATTAGCAAATGCCTCTGTGTAAGGGACGCCCAGGGTAAGCTGCTCTATGATGCCCCCTCTGTTAAGGAGAGATGGTGCACATATTTCGAGGAGCTGTCTAACAAACAGCATCCCCATAACCTTCCTCCCGAACCGCCTCCTAACCTTGGTCTTATTTCCCCTATTTCCCCCGACGAAACTCGCATTGCTCTTCGCCACATGAAGAACCGGAAATCGGTCGGGCCTGACAATGTGCCAATCGAAGTGTGGAAGGCCATGGGCTCACATGGTGTGGACCTTCTGACGGATCTATTTAACCGCATCCTGACCACCAAGGAAATACCGAACCAGTGGCGATCAAGCCTTATTATTCCTATTTATAAAGGCAAAGGTAGCGTACAGGATTGTAGTAACTACCGCGGTATTAAGATCATGTGCCACACCATGAAGCTCTTCGAGCGCATAATTGACACAAGGCTCCGTAGCGAGTGCACTGTCTCTGAGTGTCAATATGGATTTCGGGCGGGCAACAGCACCATGGACGCAGTGTTCGCCTTGCGGACTCTGACTGAGGCTTACAGGGAGAGAAGGAGAGCTCTGCATATTGCCTTTTTAGACCTGCAGAAGGCCTTCGACTGTGTTCCTCGGCAGTCCATCTGGTGGGCACTTCGCTTCAAAGGTGTGCCCGAGGCCTATATTGACATTATCAGAGACATGTATCGCGATTCCGTGTCCTCTGTCCAGACCGCTGTTGGCGAATCCAAAGTCTTTCCAATATCTGTTGGCGTTCACCAAGGATCGGCTCTCAGCCCGTTCTTGTTTAACGTTGTGCTCGATGTAGTTACGGCATACATCCAAGATCAGCCTCCATGGCTAATGATGTATGCCGATGACATCGCCCTCGTTAGCCAGAACAAAGCCCAACTTGAGCGGAGGGTCAACATTTGGAAGGACACGCTGGAAAACGGCGGTCTGAGACTAAATGTGGCGAAGACTGAGTACATGTCCTGTGGCAGCACGGATTCAAATACCATCCGAATAGGTTCGGACCGGATCACAAGCTCCGATAAGTTCAGGTACCTTGGATCCGTGCTGCACGAGTCTGGGAACGTGGACGACGATGTCCAAGCACGTATAGGCGCGGCTTGGTCGAAATGGCGAGAGGTAACTGGCGTTGTATGCGACCGCAAAATGCCTCCGAAGCTTAAGGGACAGATATATAAATGCATCATACGTCCTGTCCTCCTGTACGGCGGCGAATGTTGGCCAGCACTAGGCAGACACACCCAGGAGCTTCGCGTCACGGAGATGAAGATGCTGAGGTGGATGAGCGGCGTAACGCGATCCGATCGCATACGCAACTCATTCATCCGAGGTAGTCTTGGTGTCCGTGACGTGGGGGAAAAACTGCAAGAGTGTCGTCTGCGATGGTATGGCCACATCATGCGCCGCCCTATGGAGTACGTTGGCCGGAGATGCATGAATATGGCTGTCCTTGGCGGTACGTCGCGTGGTCGCCCTCGCATGCGCTGGCTGGACGTCGTCAAGTCCGTAATGAGAGCCAATGGCCTTACTGTCAAGGATGTAGAAGATCGGGCAAAGTGGAGCAAGCTAAGCCGGAAGGCGGACCCTGGCAAAAGCCGGGACTAACGCCTAGTAGAAGAAGAACTTTTATATTCATACTAATAATTACACCTGTATTGTGGAAGCATTTTCAAACATCTAAACTCACATATCCTAGACACCCAGACCCGGAACACTTACCTGTGAGTCGTAAAACCATTTTTCCCATGCGGGAATCGAACCCACAGCAATCAATCGGTCAACCACACCGTCCAACTCTCTTCCGCTAATCGCCAACACTATCACCACGTCCTGCAAGTCCTTGAACCGTTACCCAACGTGACCGGTAACTCCTTTGGTTTGCAAACAAATAACTTCGAGGTTAAGTACACGTTAAATCTTTACATTCCTCTATGTCCGACTTTTACAGAATTTTTCACACTTTTTAACGCAAAGAGGATTTTAATACATAGGTTTTTTTGTTAAAATTTTGATGATTTGCATTTGACATTGATAAAAAGTACGTTGATGTCTTCTCTACTTTGCCTGAGTATGATAGAAAACACAATCAATTCTTCCAATTTAGTGTAACAGAAAAGTAGTAAAGAGCGTTCAACAATAGGGGCCCAGTAGGGTCGAAGCCTTAGGGGCCATGGATCGTATTGCCCAAAGGTTAGCTCGATGTCCCCAGATCGAAAGCAAGTCAGTAAAAGTCTGTTACGCCCTCCCGCTCCGCATCGAGATTCTGAATGATGAAATTTAAGAAAACATGCGACGTTTTTTTAAAACTTTAAAAAATATTAAGTAACAAAAACTATTCGAAACTAGCAGATAATCAAAATTTAATTCATATCCGTAACCGCTTCCGAAACTGGTATAATGTACTCTTATCATAAATCTGTAACATCTCTGATTATGATGCACTAGTTTTCGCCCGCGGCTTCGCCCGCGTACATAAACTATAGCCTATGTCAGTCAGGAAGAAATCAGCTTTTCAACGACGAAAAAATTTTAGCAATCGGATCCGCAAGCCTAGCCAAGTTACGTTAAGTTTCATGACGAATCTTTTTCTACCTACGATAACGGCTCGGAGTAAGTGATTTAAAAAAACATTTATGCCTTAAAACTACAGGATGTAGCGATGAACATAGTAGAAATGATTACATTTCATTTTATCATTTTGAACGATGCGAAATTGGCTACGAATTTTATATTCGTTTGTTCTACTATGTTCGTTCGAGTACCTATGTTACTCATCGTTGACAAAAGACGTTTTAATAAATTTCAACTAGGCTAAGCCTGCTGTATTTTCAGAGACTACCTCCTACAAACAAAAAAACAAACTCTACCTCTTTACAATATTAGCGTAGATGATGATACTTCAAAATTATTCAACGCCAAACTGTCTGCCAGTAAATTGACCCTCATCACTATTTGCTTGCTATAGTCTTGAAGACCTAAGATAATATTACAATCATTGAAGTGCACACGATCCAGCATGGCACACAGTCGCCCACGCTGGCCCACTGCTAGCTACACGATGGCCGAGTTGTTGCGATATTAATGTAATCGGGTCTAGGTCGCTGTTTATAGTTTTTTTTGTTGTTACTGATATTTATTGCTTGGGTGTACGGAATATTTGTGGGTTTGACGAGAACAATGAAAAATTACGCTAATTTTATAAAGGCGAAAGTTTGTAAGTGTGCGTATGTTTGGTACTTCTTCACACTCGAAAGGCTGAACGGATTTGGATAAATGATATTTATTTTGCAAATAGGTTTTCACAAACACTTTTCCACGTCAAAATGTGTATGAAAGTTGGCATAAGCTTTTTTCTAGCAGTAGGTATGTTTCCTTGATAGTTTACTGATATCATGCGGATAAAGCCGGTATTACAAACTATTTCCTATGATTAAGAGTCACTACGGCTCAGGAACGCAAAAGGTAACCGAAGGAAAACAGGCGGGTTTGAGGCAGTAAAAGTCTGTCTCTCGTTCCACCCAGAGTGGGAGAAGTTATTCGATGACTTTCCATAAAAAAAAAGTATCAGCTCTTTGCGAATTAATTTCTCTAGTAGATAAGAAAGGATTTCAAAAGCAACTTAAAAAAAATATATTTTTCTAATCTATAATCCTATGGTTCTACCATGAGCTTTTAACGCGATCCAATTTACGACCAGTGAACTATTAACGTTTGAATCCCCAACCGGTCCTATGAGACCGCGCTGTTATTGTTTTACTATTGTGTCTCGTTTCGCGGGTATCTGAGTAATTAAAGGGATAGATCAATATAGAGTTTATATCTCAATTCGCTCGACTGTAATTTTATTATGTCATGATAAGACCTAGCATAAGGATCAGTCTTGAAGTCTGGTTTGAAAAAATTAATCAACTTAACTTTTTGCTCAACTTGTGATCCCCTGTCAAAGTTTCGATACCTACTCCATCATTTGAAGAGGGTCTTCAAAAGACGCCGCGAGAGACAAAAACTATTCCAACACCTTATCGATGTAATACTTTATGCACACAAAAAGTATAATCACCAATAGTTGTTGGTGCAATAATAAGAGACAATTTGAGCGGATTCAAATATAATAATTATATACAAATCGCACAAATGTAGTTAACTTGGGACTTTTGCCTGCTGCGATCTTCCCGTCTGATTTTAATTCGTTTGTCTTCAATGCTAGGGTGAATAGGCTAGACCATCAACGATCACATCACTGCTTACCATCAATCAGGTGGAAGCGCAGTCAAGCACTAGTTTGTTATACATATAAAACTGCACTAGGTTCTGACGTTTCATAAGTGCCGATGTAATGTGAAATAAAAACATTTTGATTTGATTTCATAGTCAGACTTTTTAGCGTCTGACTAACCGGAACGACTGTCAAAGATGAATGAACAAAACTGAATGACAACTGGAACCAATGGCTTTACGTGCTTTCCGAGGCATGGAGTATCAGTAATGTCCTAGATAAACTTAGAAGAGTACATATGAATTGAAAAATTCACATTTAGCATAAGAGGGCAGGAGGCTCTAAGAGAAAACTCATTGTTGAGTTAAGTTCGCCTTTTAAATGCATTGTCAAATCACTGTTAAATAAAAGTTTTGTGTACAATTAAGAATTAAGAGGGTGCCTTAACCAATGGGCAAAAATACCTTTTAGGAAAACATAGTCCTGTCAAGATTAGTAACATTTCCTATTTTATTTATACAAAAGTTTCCTCTATTCGTGATTAAACAATATCCTGGTAAAAAAGCAATGTCCATCAATCACAAGACGATGTAAACTCAAGCACAACAGCGCACGCGTGTGAAGACGATGAGGTGATCTAATGATGACACTGCGTATAAAAACGAGCTTATTTCAAGAAGGTCATAGGCCATTGTCAGGTTAGTTCGGCGGTTTTATACATATATTGATAGGAAACTGTTTGTTTGTTTATACGTTGTAAACTGGTGAAGTTTTTGTGATGAAAATAGATTAAAATTAAGGGCCTAACTGAAAATTTTGATCATGAATTCCTGTTCTTTACCTGGTGAAATTGGCTATCATATACGTTCACGAGATCCGTACCCCTTGGCTAGACATATGGCAGATTTTCTGGCTTCTCTCCTGTATTACTGATTAAAATTAACAGCAAGGACTAACGGCTTGACCTGCTTTCAGAGACACGAAAGAACTTCAGTATCTAAAAGACGTTCACTTATCCACATAACGCGGTTGCAGACGTCATCATTTGCAACCACGTTTTGCTAAACTAGCAGATCAATCCATACGTCTATACGTTTTTTTCTTCCATTCTGTCCTGTCCCCTTTTATTTTTACCCGTCTATTTTGAATAATGGGTGTATTATTTATATACCAAATTAGAAAATTAAATTACAGTCAAGGGCACCGCAACATTTTTGTTGATTAATATAAATAGATGGTTAGTAACCGTCAGAAACTTATAAACTATGTTAGTAAGACATATCTTATTTTTAATAGACAAAATGTTATGTGTCATTAAATAACCCGCCCCTGATCGTTCCCGGTGCAAAGGTGCCCATAACACTCGCCGCATTGCCTCGCTGAATAGCAATGGCCATCCTTTGCACCAAGAACGACCTAGACCGGGAGTCACCCGTCGCCTCTCCGAGCCTACGGCCCAAATCACCCACAAAACATTTCGCCTCCGTACTCCAACTGCCCAGGGTCTCCACAGCTACCGGTATAAAATTGTAAAGCTGCACCAATGAAGCGTACTTGAGCCTTTTTTTAGAGCAGGCGTCTTCTGCAGCGGCAGAGGCAGTGTGCATGGTGCGACTCAGGTGACTGGCGGCGACAGTGCTGACGCAAGTTGCGTCCCAGATTAGGCACTTCCCGTTTTTCCATGGCACTAGAGTCAGCCCATCCGGCCTCTTACCATCGGACCTGCTAAGACCTGGAGGCTCAAGCACACAGGGGACGTTTGCCGATATAAGAGCTCTACGGACAATGTCGTTCAGAGCATGGTGACGTGGGAACCTCCCTATGCATCGCCGACAGCTCAGTGCGTGATGGCCGTCGGCCTCCACCATAGAACCGCAAGTGCATATGTGTGGTTCGCACACCTTGCATCCCAAGCGGAGAGCCACCGCCACCCGCAAAGAGTCATCGTCGAGTAGAGTGCCCAGGTGAGGCGAAGGAATCGCCTGTAACCACGCCCCGGACTCAGATTGCGACACTGCTCGTAGTCTGGCTCTATCGACTCCCATCGCACCCTGTAACAACTGCTCTTGGAGCAGCTTCACCCCCACATCATCCCACGCCCGCTGAACATCCCCTGATTGGGGGATTGTCGCACCCAAGTTGAGGGTCGACCAAGCTGACACAGCATCCGATACAAAGGGTATGCCTCGCGTCACCATTAGCATTGAGTAATACAGTGACTAGGTTGGAAACCCCATGCGCAGACGCCAAGAAAGCCGGCAGACCCACATCCCGTGCGCACCGCACCCCGAGACCACCGCATCTGATAGGCAGAGCCGCCTGTCTCCACTGGGGCCATCTAGGGAGACATTGAGCACTGACTCCACCACCAATTTTAAGGCGTTGTCAAATGAGGAAACTTCCTCTGGACAGAGCCAAGTAGGGGTGGTCCGCAACAGATACGTGATCTTTGGGAGGGCGAAGCACATGCGCAACAAGACAATCGCAACGTGCGCGGAAATATCGTTGAGACGCTCGTGAGCAGAAAGGAGAAGCTGAGTTCGAGATGTAATGGCTTCTGGAACCGCACTAAGAAAAATGGGAGATCCTAAAAGATTGAAATCAGAGCAAGACAGTTCTCTGAGGCCAGGAAGTAAGGAGTTAAAGCGGGAAAAGCGACGAGCCTCAGTACTACAGGGGAAGAATTCGCACTTCGAGGGATTCACCTCCAGACCCAGGTCTCTGAGGCGAGGGACTAGAGCCGCTAAGTCCTGAAAAACGTCTTCGGGTTTGCCCCCGATAGTGCCATCGTCAAGGTACCACACGTTTAGGCCAGATTTCAGCTCGACAATCGCCTTATGAATGGCCAAACTGAAAACGAGTGGCCCAAGCGGGTCCCCCTGCTGGGCTCCCACTTTTGAGTGAATAAGACTATTGTCGAAAAAAAGATTAGAAGGCAGCCTGTAGACTTGATGAAGGAAGGGATATAAAGTGGGGATTTTTTCCTTTACCTCGCTCAACAGAACGTCTCTTTCCAAAGTATTGAACGCGTTGCGAATATCGAGCTTCAGCACTATCGAGTCTTCGCTCTCCGGGTCCATCACAAATGCTCGCGTGGCGTGGATGGCGGCTTCGCAACCCAGACGAGTGCCAAAACCCAACTGATGAGGCTGTAAGTAACGAGACATCTCCTCTTTGACCGCACGACAAGCCAATTTTGCAGTAAGACGGCGAAAGACGCTACCGACTGCAATCGGTCTTATTCCACCATCTTTTTTCTTCAGTGCAAAGAGTGATGCCCCGTACAAGAACGGACAAACACACATGGGTTCATCTGACCACTCAGCATGAAATTTGCCAACCTAGTCAGACTCCCCCATAGGCGCCTACCGTTTTCCCCTGCCGACATGGAAGTCAACTCCTTCAGGTGCCCAGGCCGGATCCCGTCCAACCCCGCTGCTGATCCGAAAAAAATAAAAAAAAATAATAATTACAGTCATAATTGAAACACTGCAAAATTAGAAAATTATAAGTCAAGCCACAGGACTGTCCTAGTAATACGTTTGACAGACAGCCGAAACTATAAAACCATAAGGAAGGTGGATGTAATGATGTCATCCACCGGTTATTGTACACATTGACTACAAAAACTAGATTGATTGTATTGTATAATCGTGGACAAAAAAATATCAATATGTACATAAATGGTAATAAATTATTATTGTTACACATTAATGATTTCACAATGGGCTGCTTCAGAAAAATTAAAGTCATTCAGAGAGTAATAGACTAGGCTATTCTTGGAGTTTCCTTGTCTGTGTTCAATTTAATTTAACTTTGATATGAATATTACTTTAGAGTGTAATTTATTGTGACTTGACTTTTGATTTAATTTAATTTTTAATTGTGATTTGATTTCTATTTTTTTTTGCGCTGAAACTTGGCACGCTGATAAATTATTATGACCTTTTCCAAAATTCACCGCCTGAGGAGGTGTACCGGGGTCCAATTTTTTTACAGGCACACCTTAGGTATATTACTTGGGCAATAAATACAATTTATTTTATTAATAGTAAGCTATGTAATAATAAGTCAACAAGAAGTGCTATATGCGTTCTCCTATTTCGGAAATATGTTCCAGAGCGAAGCCATGTGATAAAAAATATTGAAAAGAACTTTGAACCCATTTAAACTAGGCCAGAATTCAATGTCCTTCCATCAATGCCTAGCATAGATGCTAAATCCAGGCACACATTCAATATTTTTTGCTTGACAGCTAGCACAAGAAGATCAGTGTGTGCTATCACACAAGCGTCAAGCGACAAACATCCGGCTATCATTCGCTCAATAATATCAGGTCGGGTGTTTCCTTTGTACAAGAATATGGTAAAGAATCGCTATGGGTAGAGAGGAGATTTCTTTGATATGTATTTTTTGTCCCTCGCGGACGCAGCCCAAAACGTCGGTCCGACCAGATCCGCGCCGCTCTTAATTCTACGATTTACAATGCCCTTCCCAACGCCAAAGAGAGGAACAGATGAAGGAACATCATAAGGACTAAGGTGATGAAGCAGGGAGGTCACGACCCTCAGCATTGAGGAATACGACGCAAGGAGGGAGGTATTTTTTGTGGTAACCCTCATCGGTCAACCTGCGTCTTCCAGTGCGCGGTCGTCACTCAAAATCAAAAATATTAATTCTTTCAAATAAACCAATACAGGCACTTTTGAAAAGTCAAGAGGTCAGTCTGTCAGAAAAAATTATACTAATTGCACACTCCAAAGCGTAGATCTGTTTGGAGAAGAATGTGCCTTTCGACCCCATAGTTCATCTGTTCTACGAGCAATCTGCCCTGCCTACTGCCTCTTAAGTTTCGCAATTCTTCGGGCTATGTCGGAATTCTTGGTTTTCCTGCGGATATCTTCTGTCCTGATGCGACCACGCAAGGAAACTCCGAGCATAGCCCTTTCCATTGCCTTTTGGGTGACGATAAACCTTCTGATGAGGCCCACAAGCTGTTGCTTGTTGCGCAATGTTTCATCACTGGTAACACGCACTGGTCGTAGACTTTCGTCTTGAGACACTGGTATGTTGGAATATGTAGAGGATTGTTTCGGTACTGGCTAACTAAATTCAGATTTGGTTGGGCTCTCAGCCTCTCAATAAGATTAACACATAATTAGGAGTTTTTATAGTTTGTTAATTACTCCTTGCGACACATGCGGAAAAGCTAGAGTGGTCTATTTTTGGCTACCAATGGCGCCACGCTGTAGTGATATCAATAAATAACTAAAATATACTAGGGCATTTATATCAACACTGTACCTACTTTATTCGTGTTTCTTGTGTAGGGTATTTAGACGACAGACATGCATTACTTTTTCAGTGATTATTCCCTTTCTTTAGGTGGGAAATCATTAAAATGACTTCTCTTACTCTTGAGCGGAGCCGGAAGAGGCTTTTACTGACTAAAACCCACTGCTTTGTTCCTTCTTTGCCTTCGTTTTGGGTCCCCGGGTATCATTTTCACATGACCAGTAGGCGTCGACCTTGCTAGGCTCCTTTGGTTTGCTGACATCTCTTTAAGGAAACAACACGCGCCATCGACGACTTAGAAAATAAAATACTGATGTGAAATTATACCATTAAAATAGAGTAGCCGGGTTTTTATTCCTTTGAGGCTCCCTGAAGTCTATCGTTCATCGTCATCTGAATCCTGATTAGTCATCATCAGGTCCTACATCATCATCATCTGCCTAGCTTTTTCCCAACTATATTGAAGTCGGCCAGTCGTCCAGTCCAGCCGGATTTAGCTGAATACCAGTATCATCAGGGCCTACACCATCTCATATTAAATAAGAAGGCTCATCACCACATACAAAAACATGTTAATTCCTTACAACTACACTTCTAACACCAAAGTCAACATCTGCAACTTTATCTACGACCAACAGATATGGGTCAGCGCACACATGCAAGCTTATCTAATCTGATCGCGAGGTCAGTGACCGGCCAAGTGGTTGACAATGCTTCCCAATTGGAGGAGTTCCTCTGACCGATTTATTACAACGAGGGGAGTTCGATAGCCCCTGATAGATTGGTGGCCTGGCCCACATATGGTGGTGGCTAGGTTTTTTTGTGGAACGCCTGATTTGGTAGTATGGAGCGGTTTTTGAGTGGTCATTAGCATTAGTAATATCGGCCTTGTAATGTTCTCACTGTTGGGACACACGCGTCCTCTCTAGGAGAGGGAATGGGCCGCAATTCACCACGAGGGCTCAGTGCGGATTGGCGTGGAGTGGTCATCTTCTGTTTTTTACCCAACTTTGTGATGTAAAAGAGTGGTATTACTAATGTGTTTATCGGCCTGTATTTTTTTCTTTGTAGTATTCTAGCGTGCTAGAGACCAGACCAGAGGCGGTCGATTTTTTTGCTTTCTTTGGTTTTATAAGTATTGAAGGTTGGTTAGCAACTATTCTATTTTTTTTTGTGACATTATATGGGAAAAAATATTACTACGACGACACCAAATTATTATTTTGTAATTTGGTGCCGTAGTTGTGAGTTTAACTCAGTTTGACACGCCATTCCGCTCCGCCCAAGAGCGGGAGAAGTTATTAGATGATTTGTCACCTAAAAAAAAGCATTCCTAAACTTTCGGCTACAAAATATTCAGAATATTCTACCCCCTCTTACCCAGACACTTCTTGCTACATAATTAAATATTCCAATCAACGCAATACCCACAATATTATTGCTCAACAACTATTTATCAAACGCATGCGCTTGAGTGGCTCGCGCATGCGCGCTACACATTGTTGATAACAAACACACTACAGTAACCCTTTCCTAACCTATTATGACACCCTGCTTTGTCGCACGTGTGCTACAAAATACATTAAAATTGTATTTTGAACTTTATTACTAGGAAAATAGAGTTTAAAATAACATGGTACGTTCATCAAAGGAAAAATAAACAATAATAAAAGATTTAAAATAGTACCGACTGTATAATGAATTTTAAGCCTTGTGACAATAAAAATAAAGTTGAATATTGAATGGAGTTTTAAGAAATTAATTGAACTAATACTTGTTATGAAAAGCATAAAAGACGAAAAAGTTATTACGCAGCTTTTATTAAATTAACAAGCTATTTTCAACTTAATTTTCTTGGGCTAACAGTTCATAATTCATCAACTCAAAAATCTTAAACAGATTTGTGGAAAATTAAACCTTATGCCTTAAAAAATAAGGTTTATTTTCGAGTGACATGGTTAAGATGCGTACACGCACATGTTCCCCTAATATCAACACGTGTTTGTTTGTCACTAAGTTTGTAACGATGCGGGCGATGCCCGGCGGCTGCGCCAGTATGCTCGACTACACAATTGTAATGTAATTACTTAAAAAAAAATGTCCTTTTAAGTCGTTAATAGGCATTTCCTTGTTTGGATCAAAAATGAAGTTATCCTCAGTAGGACCACAGTTAGACCATAGCCCGAAGAATCGCCCAATTTAAGTGGCAGAGGGCTGAGCACGTTGCCCGCTGCTCAACAAATGGCCGATAGGGCCGAAATATCCTAGAGTGGCGACCAAGTACCGGAAGACGCAGCTTTGGAATGCTTCCCACCTCGTGGAGTGTCGACCTGGTGAGAGTCAGCATACTTGGACACTTGGGGGAGGCCTATGTCCAGCAGGGAGCGTTTAAAATTAATAGATTTCTGCAGAAAGTAACGTTTTAATATTTGAAGTGAATGGCTTTGCAGTGTTTTACAAGTTTGACACCGACAAAGTTGCGAAAACCAGTTAGAATTACAATTTTTCATCCTGGGCCTTAGTACTTGAGAACAGAAAGGGAAAATTTGGTGTTGAGTCTTAAAATACAATCAATCCATCCAATACACCTTCTCTCAAACATGTTAGGGTTGACTTCCAACCTAACAATTACATCTGAGATGCGGTATTTATATACACGGAACGTCATATTCCAACCATAGATACACTCTTCTTCTTCTTCTTTTCGTGTCGATGCACTCATATCAAAGCTGTCCTGGCCATTTATTTATTTATTATATACTTTATTGTTTGTTACCATTAATAAATACAAAAAGGAACCAAAACTATGAAACAGGTACAAGCAATGGGCGGCCTTATCGCATTCCGCGATCTCTTCCAGGCAACCTGGAATGGACAGAGATTGCATGGACAAGAAATGGGAAATCATTTATGCACTTTTTAAATTCCCGATGCCACCCGACTGTACCACCGATCTATCTGCCGAGGGCTCGGGTGGTCTCGGGGGCAACTAAGTTAATTCCGTACAAGCTTTTATTGCCCAATAAAACTTTAACCCCCTCTGTTCATGTGTTATGGGGTTCCGACGAATATGTGTGTTTATGAACAATGTTTTAAGAACTGCTCTATTTTTGGGATAGTTTGGTTACACATGCATGTTTTATTAATCCAACCACTTGTTCTGTAGTTTTACTACGTGATACTACAACACGTACGTGGTATAACTACTTATCAATTGAAAGAAAATTAATTTATGTTCAAGAATAGATTTAAATAAATCTATACAAGCGTATCTAAAAGTGAAACATGTGGCCGTAAAGTACGAGTATGAATGAGATTCTCCAAAGAGAGGAGACCATAGAACCAATGGTGAAAAAGGGTAAAAGCAATGGTGAAGTGTGACTTACTTGGAACAGCGCACAAAGTAACTAACAACGAAGAATAGCAGAAAAATATGGCGCCGAACTTCATAAAGAGGATTTTTTTGGAACGGTAATCATTAGAATTACTTCTCCCGCTCTTAGGCAGAGCGGGAGGGTGTGGCAGACCACAGAACATATATGTTCTGTGTGGCAGACTCTTACTGACTAAACCCTACCGCGTTCCTTCGTTGCCTTCGATCTTGGGGACACGGTGAGCACCTTTCGGATTTTCCGTGTTCCCCAGAGGCATCGATCGGATTTAGATTTCTGTGTTCCTCACCGATGTTTTCCTTCAACGTTTTGAGAGCAGTATATATATCTATATATGCAGTTAAAATTACCGCAAAACTGGACAGGTGGAGTAATGTCAGCTAGTCAGCACAGGTAGGCTAAACTCCGAAATCACCCATTCGTCGCGGTCCACCGCAGCATGGATCGAGGAAATAATTATAATTTAATTGTCGCACTCAGCTCCGCAAATATGAGTAATTTGACCAGTAAAGTCGGTGATTTTGATATGCTTGAATATTTAGAAAATCGTAAATTCAGAATTTTATATCGGTAGGTAATTTTTGGTCCCATTGAAGTATTGGTAATGGTCTGAATTGATTCTTTCTGGTTCTGTAAAGTAGCTCCGATGGCTATCAGTGCTATTACCAATGTAATAGGAACTTAAATAGTGGATACAAATATTCAATCATTATCATTTCAGTAGTGAAACACCTCTGATGGACATATGCCTCCCCAAAGCATCACCACAACGACCGGTCCTGTACGTCTTGCATCTACTGAAATTTTATGGGTCCATTATCTAGTAAACCAAACCTAAACAAAAACTAACCCTTTAGGACATAGTTTTGCTTGTTTTTCTGGACTTGTCATTACGGATAATGCGGAGACAATTAAAATTTCTATAGAATCGTATTGACTTTATATCTATGGCATTGAACAACAATTAACTATTAATAATTATTATTTTGTATGCAATTGAGCGCAGTATTCTGCGAATTTTAATCGCGTAAGGAACACAATACTGCGCGCCAAAACTATGATAAAAGATGTTACCCAAAAAGCAGCTAATCTAAAGCGGGATTGGACTGAACATGTCTGCCGCATGTCAGATGAGTAATGGGCTAAGAGAGCCACTTTTTGGGTCCTATTAAACAAACCAAGGCGAGGGTAGAGAGATGCACAAGATAAGTATTAGAGAGACTGGCTAGCAATAGCTGAGGACAGATAATTATAGAAAAGGGAGAGGAAGGCCTTCGCCCAGCAGTGGGACATAGGCTAAATAACTAACAAACATGCAATTGATAAAAAGAGCTAAACATGTGTTTGCGGACAAGTAAATTCATATGGCTTAGCAACAGCACCGATGATTCACACCAAAAACATGCACCGTACCTAGCAGATCTCTCTGATCACAACAAAGGAAGTCGATCAGATGCTGATCGTATAGGTAAGTCGTAGATATGCGGTCAATGCGCATAGTTGACCTGTTGACTGGCGCCGAGACGCGCCAGCAGGAGACATAGCCAGGTGATCTGCAGAAGGGTAGATGTGGGACAATGTCGGTGCAAGGTCGTGTCAAAGATGCAGTGGAGATCCACAGACTGAGCATAAAGGATCAGACTAGATCTGGACGAATAATCGTTCGATCATCACGCGATCAACTCTTTCAGTCACACGTTGAGCAGTTTATTTATTCTATTAGAAGAGTTAAGTAAATTTGATGAGGATGGAAAATGCAGAAGGATGGCAGTCAGAGCAACTGACAGTTTAATTTCAACAGCCTCTCTGAGAGATCATGATGATGAGCAGTGTCAATAAAGTGATTGCAAAACTGACTTCTGCCACTCTCACTGACAACTCGGTTTTATTTCCTTCGAACAATATTCACCTTGTCATTTTACTGGTATTTCTTTGAGCCGCACATGGAACACAACGGACTGTCTTGCCAGACTTTTTCTTTGACGGATAGCCGGCGAGCTAGCCGCTACTCATCGTCTTGATCGAAAATCATCCTGCGCTTCACGACTTTTTATTTCCAAGTGGGATACATCAGAATGACTTCTCCCGCTCATGGGCGAAGCCACCCGCTCCGCCTTTACTGAAGAGTCTCCGGCCGTTAACTATAACGTCATCATTCATCATCTAATATGTCCAGCAGAATAGCAATTCAATTTCTCAAACCTGTACCAGTCTTTCTACCTATCTATCACGTTTAAAAGAATTAGGGCCTGTTTCACCACCTATGATTAAGTTTCGAGTATCTTACTTGGCAGATAATTTCATACAAATTCTGTTCCATTTTTTAATTTATTCAGTAATTAGTGCCTACTCGGACATTGTGAAACAGGCCCTTAGACTTCTGTACCATCCCCTGTACACTGACATCCACAGTGACCCACAAATTGACACCGTCGTCGTCCATAAAGACTCTTTGCTGATTTATTTATACCCTCCTTATCTAGCGATAGCCGAGTGATCTGCGGACAGGCTAAAACTGTCCGCTGATGACATTCCCGGACACAAGCATGTATTGATCAGTTTATCGACGGATGCTGGGAATAAACGCGAGATAATGCGGGATGGTATTTGTGAGATGTTATTTATATTTGATCTTGAGGACAGGAAGATAATGGATGCTTATAGACTGCTGTCTAAAAGGACTTGCATAGAAGAAATTGTGTGAGCCAAACTTGTATTAAGTATTTTTATTGTTGACTAGCTTTTGCCGCAGCTTCGCACATGATACATATAATTATATGCATACTTTCACGTCATTACGCGTTTTTTTTAAATTGTTTTGTAGACCTTAGGAAAAACGACGATTTAGAGGCCAAAACTTTTGGCCGAATCAATTTCGTATACCTGTGTGTATAGTACTTATGCATTTTTCAAGGTCTGTCAAGTTGTACAATCGGCATTCAAGGAGAGTAGATCTATACGAATAAACCCCCATTTCATTCACTTAGAGGATGAATTTTGAAAAATGATCTCTTAGTGCTAGCCTATATCATAAATGGAAAACTTGTGCAAAATTTCATAATTCTAGGCTCACTAGTTTTGGCTGTAAGTTAATAGGTCAGTGAGCCAGTTTCTCTAGCACACTAGCACTTCACCCGCGACTTAATTCGCCAGAATATTTTCATAAAAACTAACACCACTTAAACCAAAACTAGCAAACATTTACTTGGAGGAAAAATTACTCATATTTATCAACTTATTATTATTTATGCAGTAGTATTTAAACATTAGTTATAGGTACAAATGTTATTTATTACTAACTTACAGAATAAAATAAATAAACGTTACAAACTATAAAATAAACCTAAGTTACCATTCCCTTTAAAGCAAACTCCACTAGTTACTACATACATTTATTTAACCACGCACACTCGTTAGATAGGCTGTGTGACACACGGAAGGTCAGCCTCGCACCTTGACCCAGGCTCGCGGGCATCGGGCCATCCTACCCGTCTGTGAGTCACTGCACGCATTCTCTTGCAGTACGAGTCGGATTAACGAACGCACTTGACACTCAATGGTTGAAGGGTTCATGAAAATTGGTGTGAAATGAATCAGCGACATTTGCATTTTTATCTCTTTGGTCTGTACTGTCCTTTTTAAGAAGTATGTTGCTTATTAAGTTGATTTCTTTTGAGGTGAGAAATCATACAATGACTTCTCGCGCTAGGGTTGAGCTAGGGCATGTCAAACTTTCACTGATTATATTATTATTATTAGCGAGAGAAAATCAAAATTGCGTCCGCTCGCGTAGCGGGAGAAGTAATTTTGTAATTTCTACTGACTAAAACTAACTCCTGTTCGGTCTTTACCCTAATTCCAGGGTCCCTGGGTTCTCTTCCGACAACACAGGGCCCAGTAGGAGACTTTTACTGACTAAAATTACACAAATGTGTCCATCAGTTGCCCCAAAGGTCCTGGAACGCAAGGCAAAGGAGGAACATAGGGGTAAATTTTAGTGAGTAAACACGCTCATACGCTCTGCGTTAGAACAGGAAAAGACATTGCATGAATTCCAATAAAATAAAATTACGTATACTTAACTCGTAAGTCAGGACCGTAATCGTCCTTCTCAATTTCTTAAAAGGTGTGACTTACTACTTAAAAATAGTTCCAATTAACAGAATTGTCTGACGTAGGTAAACAAATTCCAAACACTAGACTACTAAGTAATCCAATACTGTCATTTACAATGTAATTTTACATTACATCAGTCATCATTTAATGCAGGGTTCTCCCAACTATAGAGGAGATGACATGACATTTACTTATAAATGATACCTATTTATTTAATCAAAAAAGAGGAAACTTATTTTAAAAATATACAATTGGCGGCCTTATCACACTCGGCGATTTCTTCCTTGCAACCTGGCATGGTCAGAGATTGCCTGGACCCAAAATGGGGTTGCACTTAGTGCAAATATAAAATTAACTTAATGGTATAATAGATACCTACATAAATATACATACAAAAAATATACATAAATAGACAAGTGAATAAGTGGTGAAAACGAAAATAAGACTACAGTGACAATAATGTTTCTTCACATGCCTTTTAAAAACAGGCAGTGTATGTCAATATGTACTAGTCTAGCGAACCAAATATAGAGACAGAATATCGATAACCATTTTGTAAGTACAAACAATGTCTACATCTCTTGTTTTCCAACTCTCCTTTCGCACACATGCTGAAAGAGATTTTTTTAGAAATAAGCATCACCTTTGTACCTACTTTTCTGTCTCCTTCTTACTACCTTATTTTTTTTTGTGTGTGTACATAAATAAAAAAACATTTCATCCGTCATTTTTCACAATTTAATTCCACCTACATCATCTAATCTAATTCCACTTAGTAATTAAATCACTTCCACATATCTACACTCCCCAAACCCACCTACTTCTTACCTACCTTGTTTCCCCGCGACCTAGATTAGTCAATTGTTTACAGTAATCCAATCGATTAAGTCTAACTGTACTGTAAGTACGTACAGTAGCTGAGTCCGTAGCTGTGTCCATATGAGTCACGTGCCCAGTTTGTTTTATGTAATTAGGGTGGACTGGGGCGGAATGGAACTCTGCTTTGTGGGTAAAGGAAAATGGAAATTTGATTTATATGAATTGAAACGTGGTTTGTGGAAATTTAAATTAGATTATGATATCATTGTGCCGTACTGAATACAGCTAAAACAAAAATGCAGGAATGCTATGAAGGAGACAGTAAACATTGTGGTATCAGTTAGGTAAAATGAAGTCGACGACGACACGACGCTGCCGGTTCGTCGATAGAGTACACCAACAAACCAATAATTTGTTATTAAATTGACCGTGTATTTTTTTGTTATATTACTGGTGGGCTCGCGTTTGACCACCATCTCACCTGATGGTAAGTCTAATAGAATTTGGTTGAAGTTGGAGCACTTTTACCTTCAAGTAAACTTTTCATTCTTGATTTAAAGACCACAAAGTTGTAACCACCAAGAAACTCAGTCTCCCGCAGGAAATTCCATTCCTTAGCTATACTCACAATAAAGCACTGATATACATATTTCCCGTGCTTCCCCTATACTTACTGCCACCAAACTTAGCAAGTCTGGTTGACGTGCGTAGGAGTATCAGATACGACGCACTGATAACATACTTCTATGTACTTACTTCATTTATTCTGTTAATGTAGGTAGGTACAGTCAACTAACGAATCTTTGACAGTGATTGCGCATTTTTGTTTTTTTTAATGAAGTAATTTTGAAAAATTTAAGTAAAATATAACAGAAATATGAAACAATTATTCTAATACATCCACAAATCAAAAAGTTATGGAACTTTAAAGTTGCACTAACCAGAGCAATTTCCCACAGCTGGGACTCATGCCTTCTCCTGGTAGAGGCAATAAGCCGTAATCCAGCACATGGGCCTAGTGCGGGCTGGAGGATGGCACAAGTTTTCGAATTTTTGGTTCTAGGCACTAGGACATACCGGTTCCTTCACGATGTTTTCTTTCACCGTTTTGTGAGCAGTGGTGATAAAATAAATTACTCAAATAATGCAAAGAGCTGGGAAACGTCAACCAGCAACTAGTAAGTCAAGGCCGTTACCACTGGGCCCACTGTTCTCATTTTTCAATTCCAAAAAGGAAGAGGTTCTATGTTCGACTATATGTATTTTTTTATGTATGTTCACCGATTGCTATGTCAATTGTAGACCGATTTAGATTGTTTTTATTGAAAGGCTACCAAACATTATTTTTTAAATCCATTTCTTTAATATTATGATATTCACAACATCATGAAAAGTCTCTATTAGAGAGTTCTTAGTAAAAGCGTTAACGTGGTTGACTGTACTTCATTTAGGCTTATTGCGTGCCGCAAGAGACGTCGGCACCTGATCCCATTTAGGGTGGCATTTCGCAAGGCTATGTGTGTCAATGGATTTGACAGAGTCGGATTAACGACTGTCGTGTTTTACTGGATTACGAAAAGATCAGGCTCCGTGAGTTGGCGGAAAATCTGACATCAGCCCTTGTGAAGGAATTTTGACAAACCACCAGCAACCTGACACAGTTAGTGACCCACTTAGTTTACCCAATTTCTGGATTATAAGGCTTCTTGTACACAGCACGTGGTGTAGGCAAGGTTAATAAAGCGTACTGTGTTCAAGAGGACATAGACTGCGATACAACACTAATTAAACATGGGGGCTACAGAAATCTAAATAATAAATTTCGATTTCTGTGACGCCGGGGAATGCCGTGCCGTAGCCGTAGCGTCACCGCGGGTCACAGACGAGCTTGTTTATGTCCTTCGCGCGGAAAACTTTAATTGCGCGATGCAGAATTCTGTAGTTTACTTAACTGTGGGTTTACAGACTGGAAGCCGACCTCAATATAGCTGGGAGAGATGACTGATGGAATTACGATGAATGTACCTAAATGACGAAATCGAATTACTTTTAGCAGTGCATTAAGTCTGTTTACCAATAAACAGACGCATACTTTGTTTACCTATGTCAGACAATTCTGTTAATTGGATCTATTATTAAGTAGTCAGTCACGCCTATTAAGAAATTGTGAAGTTTCATGTACATATTGTTTTAAGAATTGAAGGAACTTTAAATTTTTGCACAAGGACATATAGGTACCTAAGCTGATAGAAATGCACAGGAAGGACCGGTAATTGTGGCGACGCTTGGGGGAGGCCTATGTTCCACAGTGAACGTCTTTTGGCTGAGATGATGATATACGCTGATTGGTTCCAGCGGTTGGTGAAGAATCAGTTAGAAATATCCTTAACAAGGCAGAATCTATTTCTCCCCTGTATTTTCCTAATCTCACTCTTACAGCAATTATCTCTACACTTCTCCTTACTACAAACAAACTAGTCACCCGGGGCTTCGCACAGGTGCAAAATTATCAGTATTTGTCTACTATAATATTATGCATGTACGGCGGGTATCCACCCTTTCGTTGTCCAAACCTCTACGGTTCGGACTAAGCGTTTCGCCTCGTCGTTCATACCGCGTACATCGAGGGACTAGAACAATCTGCCTGCTGCGGTTTTTCCATCCGATTATAATTTGGGTGTCTTCAAGGCTAGAGTGAATAGGCTCTTAATAAACTAGTGCGCCTCACCATCGACGATTGCATCACTGCTTACCATCAGGTGGGATCGCAGTCAAGCGCTAGTTTACAACGATAAAAAAATAAAAAATAAATTTACATATAAACCTTTATTTTTAATACTCACTCTATCTATTTAAAAAAACTGCATCAAAATACATCGCGTAGTTTTAAAAATCTAAACATACATAGGGACAGATAACAGACAGCAGGAAGCGACTGGTTTTGTTTTTGTTTTATTGTTTTATACTATGTACCTAGTGATGATACAAGTATGAACAAAAATATTTTTGAAGCTTCAATTAAGCCACCTGCTTGGTTGGAGGTGATTGGCCGGCCAACGCACGTAGATTTGATAAGATCCTCCATTCCGCGAAACAACGGGTCGCATGTAATGTCTGCTCGTATGTGACCGACCGGTATCTGCGTAACAGGTACGTGTATATAGTTCAAGTTGGACTGGAGCTCCTAACTAATTGGTATGGCTAAAATTAGTATATTGTGTTTAGTGGTCACCTGAATAGGCTCTTAATAAACTAGCGCGCCTCACAATCAACGATTGCATCACTGCTTACCATCAGGTAGGATTGCAGTCAAGCACTAGTTTATGTTATATTAAAAAAAAATCTTAAAGGGTGGCGAGTAGTGTATCCGCCCGGAATCTCGCTCTTGTAGGGGCCTCGCGCAATAACTTGATTAGTAAAATAAGCTAATGTTTGAAACTTATTACCAGTAATTAACTTTTTTAACTTTCAGAGATTCAGAGACACAGGAACAATGGCTTTACGTGCTTTCTGAGGCACGGAGTATCATACCACCAACTTCCAAAGCTCAGGCACCTACAAAGTAATTTATATAAATCCCCAATAGCACTTTTTACCCGACCCGGGAATCGAACCCGGAATCGTACACTCAGCAGTCGCGCTTGCGACCACGAGACAAACAATGTAGTCAAATTCGAGTAGTCTTCTTAAAGTTCCCTTGATTACAGCATTCAGTAATAGAAACACAATAATACTAATTAATAGTATTAATTCAAACAATATAAACAAAATTAGGAACAAGGATATAAAGATAAAATCCTAGACACGAAAAAAAAAACAACCCAAATACGGGTTCCATACGGATCAAAGAGAAACCTTCACATGAAGTTCAAAGTCACCAATCAAAGGTTCTGTACGAAGCACGGAAGTGGCCGATCTTTGCCGATCTTTACCGAGAGTAGCCGAGAGAAACCGAGCGGTCACGGTCCTTAGCTACGGGCTTCTATGTTTGGGCATCAAGTGCTGTGTGACTCAGACAATTAAACTTGACGAGCAAGGAAAACTTTAGGGAAGGAGATCTGGCGTGGTTCCGTGCCTTTTGGTGGGTAGGAAAAGTTTTTGAGGGTTTAATTTTTACCTTTTAAAAACTTTATTGGACAACTTTCAAGTTACGGTCCATTTTAAAAAGGGTGTCATATTTCTTAACCTTTCTCATTACTTATTTGTTACTAAGTAGTAAAAACCTTTACGTAATCTACGTACATAAAAAGAGGAACTGACTGATTAACATAATACAGCAAAAACTTCTAGGACTAAAAGCATGAAATTTTTCACAAGGTTAGCTTCCTTTTCTGGCGTAAGCAAGCAATAGGAAAGGATATTCCAAAATTTTCCTCCTAAGGGGAGGTAATGGGTTCAAAGTATAATGTATGGCAAAAATTAATTTCACGCAGGCGAAGCCGCTGACAGAAGCTAGTATTATAAAAAAATATTTTTTATAATACTATTTATACTTATTTTTTTATTATATTCTTATTTTTACTACAATTGTATTTAATTTAAACTTTTGTTTTCTAAATAACATTCTTTTTTATGCACCTGCCATTTCTAGTCCAATGTTAGAGAATGCCATCGATCTTGAGTGTATTAAGTACCTAGCCGGGCAGTGTCGAGCGATCTTTGCCCAAGCTACTTGAATACAATAATCCTCCTGACGGAATTTCGATCTCAGTGGCCAATCGTAACTGAAATTAATCCAATGGGAAAGCAAACGGTGCTGGGCTGAGAGCGGTGGTATCACATCACCAACTTTCAATCTTCAAACTGCTACAGAGTAATTCTTAATAGAAACACCTTATAGCACTCTTTACTTGACCCAGGCATCGAACCTAGGACCCAACGCTCAGCAATCGCACTTGCAACAATAACAAGACGCCTGCAACATATTTATCACTTCCCTGGCGCCAAAACCAAGATCATTTATACTATCTACATAAATATGATATAATTGAAGGCCAAAAGTTATCACTAGCGATCACCTGAGTGAGGCCAGGCTCAAATATTTGCGGAAGGGCCTTTAACACAGCTGTTTATTAGGTCTTCACGCCATGTCCTTAAATGGGCATCATCAGCGCATGATTCACTTCATAAACTGTCTTGTTCATTACCCAGTAATGGTTTGTACTAGGTCAGATTGCTTTGAGTTTAAAAACCTTGTGGCCTTGTCAATTGAAATATGGTTAAGCATATCTATATGTATAAATAAAATAGTTATTTTAATCAAAGCCAATCCAAACTAGCGGGAATCCGATGGATGTGAGAAGCACAGGTTCGGTCGTTGTGGCGACGCTTGAGGGAAGCCTATGTCCAGCGGTGGACTTCTTTCGGTTGAGATGATAATGATAATGACATTTTATATGAAAAATAATACTAATTAAAAAGTATTTAATTCAGTTTGTTCAATAAAAATGTTAATTATAATTCTATACATTTAAATTATGACATATTACAGAAATAGATAATTTTATCGTAAATATTATACGACCCTGGCTAAATGGACATGAAAATAATTGTCGGATTAATCCGACGAAAGTGGTTAATAAAAACAAAGAAACAAATCCAGAAATACGGAGTTGTCAAATTAAAATAATTTTGCATTTGTTAGATTTTTTTACACGACTTCCCAAAAAAAAGAGTGTTATATTTTTAGGGTTCATTTCTATTGAAGTCGGTTGTATGTTTTCATAAAAATAAGGTTTCCTAAATCACCATTGCTACTTCCTACACTATTACTTGGTTGCATCTCGGTATCCCTAGAACCACGACCCAACACGCCAACAACAAAGTTACAACCTACACATCTATATTCGGTCACCAGCATGCACAATAATGATTCATCTCAAGCGTCGTACTCATTACAAGTCGTACATCCCAAGCTCAATGGGTCACATTCCTCGGAACTTGTGTCTCGGTAGGATTGTCTACTTTTAAGGTATGAGTTCAGACCTCAATTGATGGAATAGACGCAGTTCTTTGGAAGTATGTTACGTTGTTAGGTTTCTAGAAATTATTGTGTAGTAAATAGTTAAGCTATTATTGGAACAATGATGGTTGGTCTTAGTTTATAGGATAATGAGTCCTATACTCATCATCATCATCTGCCTAGCCTTTTTCCCAACCATATTGGAGTCGGCTTCCAGTCAAGCTGGATTTAGCTAATACCAGTATTTTACGAGGAGCGGCTGCCTACCAGACCTCCACAACCCATTAATTACATACATACACAAAAAAAAGGGGTATTGGTATTTTGTAAATAATGAGCCCTATACTGCTAGGACTAAATCCTCCTCTCTAGGAGAGGGTATAAGTCGTAATCTCATGCCCCTGCCGCCCGGACTACGTTCCCGATTTCCAACCACCGTAGGCGCGGGCTTGTGGAAAACCCGGGGCCCTGGAACGAAGGCAAAGAAGCAACAGGAGTGGGTTTTAGTCAGTAAAAGTCTGATACGCGCTCTCTAGCTTCGCCCAAGAACGGAAGAAGTCTTAGGCTGATATGTTAGAAGCCCGTTGTGTCCCACTGCTGGGCGAAGGCCTCCCTCTCCCTTTTCCACACACGCTTATCTTTAGCCATTGTAGGCCAGTCCCTCCGATATTTGTCCAACTCATCTCTCCACCTTCGCCTCGGTCTGCCACGATGTCGTGTTGCGTTACATGGGGTCCAGTAAGTAGATTTTTTAGCCCACAGCTCTTCTGACATGCGGCCGATATACTGGTATATTGACCGATATTTTGGCTGATATACCACCGAAAAAAAAAGTAGATAGATATTTCCTGCGTACTTGGCTCGTAGAACAGATGGCCGTTGGGGACGGAAAGTTCTAGAGTGGTGGCCACGTACCGGAAGACGCAGCGTTGGAAGGCCTCCCACAAGGTGGACTGACGAACTGGCGAGGGTCGCGGGAATCCGATGGATACGAGACGCACAGGACCGGTCGCTGTGGCGACGCTTGGGGGAGGCCTATGTCCAGCAGTGGACGTCTTTCAGCTGAGATGATGATGATTGACTTTGCTAATCTCTTTTGAGATTGGACACCGTAATCTAAATTCGGATATTGTAATGTCACAACATGTCAATTAGCAAAACTCCATTTCAACACTATCTCAATATCAAAAGGATAAATCCCCATATATTTGGTTGTTCGTTCGTAATTATGTATTTGCATCATTCGCGTATGTTTCGGCACAAATTGCGAATCTTGCGATAGAGGCGATGGAAATCGAAACGTTTTTGGAAACTATCAAAATGGTATGTTGTGCACACGACACATGAGAAGCGTAGGGTGACCATGTGGTAGGAATTTTCTTGTTTATTGCTTCTTTTTTCTAGTGCTCACCTAGGTCATAAAAAGAAACCTTATGCAAAATATCACGGCCCTAGCCCCAATAGTTTCAGCTGTACGTTGATATGTCAGTCAGTCAGCTTCTCCTTTTATTATTGTATAATATCAGGACCGGGGTAGTAATTAAAGACGTGGCTGAAACGGTTGGAGACAGCTATTGGTTAAATAAATTTATTCTTATTTAATTAGCCGTTAGCATGAAAGGTTTTGGAGTGGCGAACACGTTCCAGAAGACGCAGTGCTGGAAGGTCTATCACAAGATGGACCGATGACCTAATGAAGGTCGCAGGAATCCTATGTATTCGAGACACACAGGACTCGTCGTTGTGGCAACGCTTGGAGGAGGCTGATATCCAGTGGTGGACGTATTTGGACTAAAAATTATGAAGATAATTATCCATTGTCCTAAAACGACACTACAAACATGGTTCACCTACAAAAAGTCATCGTATCTCGGCAGTCGTCACGTGCGGACAAGTAAACAGAGTCTTATGTATAGTATTATGGGTGCGGAGGATATTAGGGCGCCCACTGGAGACGCTGATATGGTCAGACCCGACTGCCATTGGACAGGTATGTGTGGCAGTAGGTGAAGTTTGAACAATATCTGGATATCAACAAGGTGCATTAGAAATGTTTGGTGCTGAACTATGTTAGAAAAATTGCATTGAAATTCTGAAATTTAATATCATCATCATCATCATTTCAATCAAAAGACGTCCATTCTTGGACATAGAAATAACGAACGGTCCTGTGCGTCTTGCGTGCGTCGCATTTCGACTCTCATCAGGTCATCGGTCAATATAATGATCCTCAATTAGAAAAGTTTTAGACGCTTCAGTATTAGTTGCACTCTAGAGCAACCGCATTTATGACGAGGGTCGATGGGAGTGTCGAGCTTTTGGTCCTAAGGAGTCCTGACTGTACAGTCTACGTGCACATCCATCATCATCTCCCTAGCCTTTTTCCCGACTAGCTTAACGGTTACCTGTCTAACCGGGTGTGGTACGTTTTACATGGAGCGACTAGCTATCAGACACCACCAAGTTATTGGACAACACGATGCTCTTTGAATAGACTGATGGTCAGACTTTCTGCGTCTATCTGTAATGACTGTCAAAGATTTACGAATGACAACTGGGACGTAACGGCTTGTAAATTATGGATTATAATTAAGATTTGAGATTGAAAATGTGATAACACTGATTCCCATACATTTATGCTTCGGATTATCTGTAGCACCAAACCTTCTGTCTCCACTACCTCTTGACAAATCCCCGTGGGTGTCTCGATGGCATTCTTGCGGTTTCGCAAGTGGTCCGGTAACAGGCTCGCTGATCTAGCGAGATACCGCGCTGGAGGACATCTTCATTATCGTAGGATTTGGTAATGCCAGTATTAAGATTGTCCGTTTGTATGTAGCAATCGTTGTTGTTGCTATTGTTTGGAATATGTTGTTGAGATCCTTTTTTTGGTTCTAGTCAAAGATGGGGAAATACTCCTAAATGTATACTATAACATAACATAGTTTTTTTTTAGGTAGGAAATCATCAATTAATGTCTTCTCCCGCTCTTGGGCGGAGGGGGTCGTCGTGTCAGAATTTTACTGACTAAAAGCTCCTTTACAAAGGAAAAGAAGGAATACTTTGCCTCCGTTCCAGGGCCTTGAGTTTTTTTTCAGAAGCGAACCGATAGCCACGAATTTGAACATAACATAGTATAGTCAGCCTTAGAATGTCCCAAAATACTGGGACTCAGACCTCTAGAGAGAGTCTCTAGGATTGGGAATGGTCCGTCTTTTACCACGCAGGCCCGGGGTGGGTTGAAGGTTGTCACGTATCTTCGAAATTTTCTCACTAGCTCAGTGCTTTAATTACTCAGATACCCGCGAAACCAGACACAATAGTAAGCCCTTGTTCAGACACGGCGGGAATCGCGCGATTTCAGAATCGCACGGAAATCGCGCGGGCCTTATTTGTATGAGCTATTTAGTAATCGTTCAGACATAACCGCGCGGTTAATCAAGCCGCGCGGTTACCGCAACCCAACCGCCAGAAAATAGAATCGCGCTGCTCCCGCGCGTTTCTATTACTATGGAGTCTTTACGTCTCGTTCAGTTGCGTTGCGGATACCGCGCGGTTTGCACGTCACAGCTCGTGAGTTCGCCATGGATCGTTTCGACACTGAACTATTTATTGATGAGGTGGAGAAGAGACCTGCAATATGGGATTTCCAGTGTGAGGATTACTCAAATAAAATTAACTAATAAAATTGGGATATAACGTTACGAACTGGCTATGTCCTAGTCGGTCACTTAATATTGGATGCACCCAATACCGCCTTTGTCTTTTCTTTTTAGGGTTCCGTAGCCAAAATGGCAAAAACGGAACCCTTATAGTTTCGTCATGTCCGTCTGTCCGTCTGTCCGTCTGTCCGTCTGTCACAGCCGATTTACTCGGAAACTATAAGTACTACAGTGATGAAATTTGATGGGAATATGTGTTGTATGAACCGCTACAAAATTATGACACTAAATAGTAAAAAAAAGAATTGGGGGTGGGGCCCCCCATACATGTAACTGAGGGATGAAAATTTTTTTTTCGATGTACATACCCGTGTGGGGTATCAATGGAAAGGTCTTTTAAAATGATATAAAGTTTTCTAAAAAACATTTTTCTTAAAGTGAACGGTTTTTGAGATATCAGCTCTCAAAGTCGTAAAAAGTATGTCCCCCCCCCTCTATTTTTATAACTACGGGGTATAAAATTCTAAAAAAAATAGAGGTGATGCATGCTAATTAACTCTTTCAACGATTTTTGGTTTGATCAAAGTATCTCTTATAGTTTTTGAGATAGGTTGATTTAACTGTATTATATTTGCTGCTACGGAACCCTTTGTGCGCGAGCCCGACTCGCACTTGGCCGGTTTTTTTTTTAAGGAGCAACCACAGTAAACACACTTGTTCGTCGAACTCCATTTTCAAACTGACTACTGACGTTACGAAAATCGCATAATAACCGCGCGTGTCTGAATAGCATCACAATTTTGCGGTTTCAAACCGCGCGATTCGTAAACGCGCGGTTCCCGCATGTCTGAACAAGCTCTAAGAGCAGTGGTGATAAAATAAATTACAGATAAGGCGCCTAGCTGGGTATGAACCCACGACCTGTAACTCATAAGTCCGGGCTGGCACCACTGGAACATACATCATAGTAAATTAAAGTGGGGTTTATACAATGGGCGGTCTCATCGCTAAAACCGATCTTTTACAGATAACCTTTAACACACATCACAGAAATATACTAATGATTTCTTTAATGACAAGAATGACCTATATTCTGTTCAAAAAACCCGGAGACTAAATTGACATAAGTAATGTCAAAATTTCTATAGGAATGACGCCAGTTCTTTGGTGTTGAAATGTCATTTTAGTCTCCGGAATTATTGAACAGAATATAGAAAGAGGTAAGAGACTCATCTAATTGTGACATGAATGAAATCTGTCTCCCTTCCGTCATTCGTCCATCCAAAGGTTGTAATATATTGCCCTAGGCTATAAGACCACCCATTGTACCTACCATCTGTTTTTTAAGCCCAGAGACTAAAATGACATTACAACATAAAAGAACCGGCATCATTCCTATAGTAAGTTTGACATTAAATGTGTCAATTTTGTCTCAGGGTATAAAAAACAGACATACATATACATGTTTGTCCTGTATTTTTTAAGAATATAGTAAATACATAATAAATGGTTTCTCCTTTAATTAGTATGGAATTCAACTTTTCAGTACTGCATGACTAATCAAAAAGACTATTTAAAATACCCCGCCAACGCCGAAAGTATTTTTCGAAAGAAGTTCAGTGACTGTATTAATTAGTATTAATTAATCTCTAATATTGAGTTCAATCACAATACCCACACTATGAATTAAGGCGCCACTTCAGCGAGGTGGGCCCAAATTTTAGTTTTTCAAAACAATCTGAGACAAAAACTACAGTGTTTTAAATTTAAAAAAAAATATATGTTTTAGTTAAGGATCTTATCTAGTTAAAATCGCATTCAGTTGCAAGACCTGATGAACTTCACTCGATAGAAAAAAATCGCAAAGTTACCCCTTTTTAAAACGTTTTTTCAATATTATGACTATATTACTGATTTGTTACGTTTCATTTTTGTACTATAATAAAGAAACTAATTAGTTACAAACAAATTCGCAGAGTTTGAATTGATAAAATGATTTTCTTAATTACTATGTTTTAATAAGAATTAAAAGCGGTCCCGGCGGCTCAGACAGGTCCGTTCAGTCGCGCGCTGGCGCTTGTCGACGACGGACCTGTGTCAATTTCTTCAGCGACAACTACGCGCACCAAATCATCTCTTTTTGAGAATTTGTTGCTTTTCAGTTATAAATTATAATGGGCAATAAACAACGCAGGCGAAAAAAGTCGCGTAAAGTGATAAAAGACACAAACAGAAAGAATGCACTCCAAAGATATGTGAAGAATAGGGCTGCCATCCGTCCGGGTTTCCCCGGATTTGTCCTAGTTTAGAGGGCGTCCGGGGAGCGTCCGGGCGGGGTTGTCAAAAAGTGTCCGGGTAAAACCGCGCGCTTTTAGTGTCAGGGGCATTCCTGATTAATTAAAAGATAAGCGATAAATCTAAAAACCAAAAATTATAATTATATTTTTTTTAATTACCTCAGAAATAGAAGGGTGTAAAATGTTGACTGTTTTATTTGTTAAACTGTAGTTAAAGTTGATTGTGTCTAACATTGTTAAATAACAAGCAAAGAAGCTGTTTAATCTATCACATACCGGCGAAACGAGACACAATAGTAAAACAATAACAGCGCGGTCTCATAGGACCGGTCGGGGATTCAAACATTAAATGAATTCATTTTATATTTATTGTAATATTTTTTTCTGGGTGTCCGGGGAAAAAACTGAATTTCATTCAAATGTCCGGGGTTTTTGTAGTTTTTGTCCGGCGTTGGCGATTTAGGTGATGGCAGCCCTAGTGAAGAAGTAAGTACCTACGTAAATATTTTATTTGTATTGCAATGTAATTTGGTCACAAAATTAAATTTTATTTTATTCAGTCTCTGATTGGTAAATGTAAAACTTATGATTATTGTACTATAGTTTATGAATATTAGTACCGAGGATCGCTACGATTTTGGATAATTAATTCATATTTTGTCTTTTCGTTCGGTGTCCTGCCTGGCGAATGGCAAGCCACTGTACAAAAATATCAGAACTACTACAGAATGATAAGATTTTTGATAAAATATATCACATTTTTATTTTTTTCTTTTCACGATGACACATCTGTCTAAAAACAATATCATTCAGAATATTCAAACAGTTTATTTCTTTTCACACCCGCCAGCAGCACATTACTGAAGAATTTTAGTAATAACTCTTTACAGTATTCCATTTCATTTTTGTTATAGGTCAGTTGGGCAGCCTGAAGAAACTAATATGAACACTGCTGCAGCAACAAATCTGATACTTGAGGATTCAAACGAAAATAGGTATACCTTTTTTTTCTCGGGTGTTAAAATCATCAAATGAGCCCTGCCGCTCTGAATGGAGCAGAAGGGACTTTCAAACTTGTACTGACTTAAGGGGCAGATTTATGACTTTTGATGATATAAAACGCAAGATCACGTCTAAACGGCTCATCCATATGTTTTGAAAAAAATATATGTTAAATACTTGTTTATTAATTTGATAACAGCATATACATTGGGTATAGATGAAGCTATCAAAGAAAAAAAAATATTATTTTATAAAAAAATGCCTGATGGTAATTGCGTAATTAATAAACAACATAATTGGTGGTATCAAATTCAAGGTCAGCTGCATATAACGGGAAAGTCTAAATGCATACTCGGCATTTGGTCTGGAGAAAATTTTCCTGTAAAAACTGAATTGATTTTTAAAGACGACGAATTTTGGGACACAAAAATGAAAAATAAGCTGGTTCAATTTTATATAGATTGCATGCTTCCCGAGTTAGTTGATCCAAGACATACAAGAAACATGCCAATAAGGGACCCTTCTTACGTTATTATCGCTATACAGGAACGCAAAAATAAAAAGGAACAGGAAAAAGAGAATGAAAAAAAAGAAAACAAAAAGACGAGCAACATCATCAGAAGTCACACAAGAACTTCCAAAAAAGCAAAAACCACTTTGCGATAACAATCAAGAGACACCACATCAATCAAATGATTCTGTGTGTGTGACAGTGCTCAATTTTAAGGATTTTTAAATACACAGTAGTTTGAACAAAAGCCGTGTTATTTACAGAAAATGGCTATTAATTCAATTTATAAATTAAGTCCCGGATACTCCCTCAGAGATAAATTTAAGGAAATTAATGTGATTTGACCATTAGGTACATTTTGTATGGACTTTATAAGAGACTGTGACCCCTTAGTTAGTTTCGGTGTTCCTTCTCAGGGTAGTTAGCTAGGAAACACCGGCCTGATCTAGTACATATAAACTGACAAAAAACAATGACGTGAAAAGTGGAACAACCAACTTGCAAAATAAATATCATTTATCAATAGTAGAAAATTAGTTTATGACTCTGATTACATGTTATTTAAAAAAAAAAAAAACAATAGGGTTCCGTACAAAAGCTGTAATAAGATAAAGTGTAAATAAATTACCTTTAAATCTCCTTAAATCGTGTGATAAAAATATTGTTGATAGAAAAAAATAATATACTATAACTTTGCACAACATTTTTTTATGTCACAATAACTATTTTTTGTCTAAAACCTGAATCTAAGCAAAAGTCATTTAGCCTCTAGATTAAGCCATTTTTTGTACCTTTATACTCTTAACAAAATAAATTATTTCATATTGAAGTCTGTTTCACTGCCTGTATATTTTCATTGCCTTTTTAGACTGTCGCAACCCAGTGCTGCAAACGTGTGAACGGCACTCACGCTACCGACGCCTAGATCCCGATTCCGATTTCCAACCAGGATACCAGGGACCAGGTAGACGCGGGCTCGCGGACGGTGAGCACTAGGTAGCTCGCCATCCGGTAGTCTGGTAATAACTTGGACCGAGCCTTGTCGTCAACGGCGCGTTTTGTTCCACGCGCGCCTCAAGGAGATGTCATCAAACTGTAGGGGCACGTAGGGCCAAAAGCGTCTGGGAAATACGGTAATTCCGAAAGGTGAGCCCGTGTCCCCCAGATCAAAGGCAACGAAGGAACGGGGTGCGTTTTAGTCGATAAGAGTCCGACACGCCCTCCCGCTCCGCCCAAGAGTGGGGAAGTCATTCTGATGATTAATCACTTGAAAAAAAAAATCTCTTATTCCTTCTTTGCCTTCGATCCAGGGCTCCGGGGTTCATTTTAACATAACCCCAGTAAACTTCGACCCTGCTGGGCAACTACGGTTTTGTGGTCCAACAGTGGACGTCTGTTGGGTGAAATGATGATGAATAATTATGATGATAATGATTCTTAGTAGCAGTCTGGAGTATGGAAGTTGGGAATGTGACATCCCATGGGGTTTTAACGAGGCATGCTTTGTAAAGCTATAAGTGGTATATAAAATGAACTTTATCCCGATAAAACTGCTACTACTTATTTTGGTGTAAGTACAATAAAGTTTATTCTATTCTATTTTAACACTGCGAATATTTCGTCAAGTCAAGTTCCAGCATTACGATCCTTACGTACCTACTAATTTTACTTCTTTTAAGTAATTGCACTTGAAACACACAATTTTGGTTTTAAACTACTCCGTATTTTAGAGGTAAATAATAAAATATAATTATGTATATATTTTTAGGTTTTAACTTATTATTATGAGATATTATTTACTTGTAAAAATATGTAACTAAGAAAATAAGTAGATTATAAAAAAATGTTAGGTAGCTATAAAAAATCCGGCAGTAAATTCCTTTCTATTTGAAACGGATGGTTACCCTACGAAACTGACGAAACGAGCGTACGAAGAGGGGTGCATGCGCGGTCGCGGGACGCGGGTGCTAGCTACGGCCCGATCGCGCAAGGTCGCTGGCAAATAGTATCGCCTTAAAATTGGTGTAGTTTTATATCTCAAGTGTCTACTCTACTAGACAATATGTGGTATCATCGAAACGTTGAAACCAGGCGCGATTGTTATTTGTAAAATACGAATAGAGCATTATCCTAAGGCGATCATATATTTTTGTTTTATAAACGATTCTCATAGATAACTTTCTAAAGAAGAATTTCCTTGGTCAAGTTTTGACTTTGTAGAAGTAGGTAACTTCTACAAATTTAAAACTTGACAAAGCTTTTCCATCTTGGAAAAATATGTAAAAGACAAGCAGTTTTCAAACATAAACTATAGACACTGAGACTAATAAGATAAACTACAAACTAAATATTTCAATAATAAGATTTTATACGCTTATAAAACCGACCACTCTAATCAATTAACTGAATCACAAGCAAAGAGATCCTATTAATTATAATCCCATGAACATAATTAAAGTCTTCTTTCTTATCGGCGCGTGCGCAACACAAACATATAAACAATTAGCCGACTTCGCATAAGGAAGTGTTTACACTAGACGCGCTGCGTGGACCGTCTCCAGACGCCATTAATTATATTATTTATAAGTGCTATGTTAAATAGACGCATGAATTAATTGAGGAGTTAGTGTTTGTTTGTTGATTTAGATACTGTTAGTAGGTAATTAGTTTGTATTAAAGTATCGAAACTTCTCAATGATTCGGTCCCCTTCAAAATGGTTGAGCAACTGGAGTAAGACTGGTCAACTCTTAGCTACTTTTGGTTTATTTTAATTTTCATATTCAGATGTTTTTTATATTGTGTCACATAATAGTAGCGAGAATAAATATGTACGGAACTGAGATATTTGTAAGATGTAACATGATTTAAAAGAGTTTCCATAAAGTTTCGTGTACATTCTTTTCCATAGAAATCTACGCTATGGAATGTGCAATTACACAGCATCATTTTTCTAACTGACTGACTTCTTACTTCTTCTGATTTCTAAATATTCAAAAGTGCCTGTAAATGCTGCATATAAAATTAATGCTTTAAATTGTTTCTTTCCTTGATTCAGTGTATAAATATTTTAAATGTAAAACTACTTACTCCTCAGCCTATAGAACTGTTCACACCTTTATTCTTAGCTGCAAAGAATATGGCTTACCTGCAATAAAAAGACAATACGTTATAAATAAAGAATCGATTCTCATTCATCAAAATCGGTGTCGTAGTTAACACCCGCTGCTATGGAACATACCAGCTGGCCGTAAATTTTCATGCGACTAGATTTCCGGCACCCGGAGCGTTTTTTTATTAGATGGGAAAGCGTCTAATAACTTCTCCCACTCTTAGGCGGAGCAAGAGGGCGTGTCACAGACTTCTACTGACCAAAACCCACTCAAATATTTTTCTTTGCCTTGCGTTCCAAAGCCCGGGGTATCCTTTCAGATGCCAACACATAGCCTCAGTAAGCTTCGACTCTGTTGGCCTATACGGTTTTGCTGACATCTCCTTGAGACTTGCCACCACCTCACGGTTTTGGCCACCCTCTTTGCTCGCATTACTGCTTCGCAGAAGATGACTGCCTCCCAATTAGGTGCTGAAGTCTGGACCACTTTTTTACAGTGAAAATCGTCAAATAGATTCTGAAACATTTCTCCAACATTTTATTCGCCATTTAACGGTTTACCGACAGTCCGATTTTCACTATTCATCTCTGGGTAGAAAAGAAGCCAATAAACACTGGTAACATCTAGCATACCGCCATCCCCTGTCTACAAAGGCACCGTCTCCCACTCCTCGTTTTTGCGCGTCGCCATCACCCACGCTCTTCTAACTCGCAACTACTCATTTATGTACTAATGGACTTGTTCACAATTACCTGCCTACCAGCCTGCGAGGTTCATCTTTGGTTGGACATGTTTCTTTAAGTTGAACAGGTTTTTTTTGGCTGATTTTTTAAGGTCTTGTAGATTTTGTTTATATTATAAATCAGCCGGTGCACGTGATTTTGTGAGCGTAGGACTCGATAAATAGTATAATGCCGTTTAGTCACAATTTCAAGTTCTTTTTTTGTGCGTAACCCAAATTAATATTTGATAAAACAAAGAGCACTGTACTCCTTAGGTATATCACCATGTGTAATACCTATGTTTAACAAGCTAAATAACCCTAAGTCTACTTAAGTTACTTTTTACTAGAACTAGCGCCTTGTAAAATAGTGCTAACATTCGAGGATTTTTTTTATAAAAAAAAACTTTGTCTCTCACTAGGAGTTTCTCCAGAATCGTGGGTGCGTTCACAAACATGTAAACTCACATATCCTACACAAGACACCCAGACCCGGAATCTGTAAGCCATACAAATATTTCTGCCACGATCATCATCATCTACCAGCCTTTTCCCAACTACATTTGGGGCAGCTTCCAGTCAAGCCGGATTTAGCTGAATACGAGATTTTACGAGGAGCGGCTGCCTACCAGACCTCCACAACCCATTAACTGGGGTATTTCTTCCACGATCGTTCGATGAAAAATATTTTGAGGAAAATCGACTTACCTATGCCTGCTATTCAGCATTGGTTTGGTTGAAAATACTAACCATGATAAAAACAATGGTGTTCTATTGTTATAAATTGGTTTACCAATTGCATCCTGGTTATTCCTCATGGGACGGGTCATCAGGAATAACCAGGATACACAAGATAGGGAAAACTACAAAATTCCGGTATATTTAAACAATTCCTTCATTTAAATTCATTCAATGAGTTTCAAATTTAGTAGTGCACTTAAATGGGCTGGTTTGTTGAACAATAAGTATTAGCATTTTGCTACTGCAGTCAAATTCCTCTTCCCCGTTAAGGAACTCAAGAAGATGTCAAAAAACCTTTGGGGGCCCAGCAGGGTCGAAGCCTACTTACTAGGGCCACAGGTTGTGTGAAAGAGAATCGGAACTCGAAACCTAGAACGAAGGCAAAGAAGGATACTTGTACGTGCGGTTGTCAGTAAACTTCGCTGCACCCAAGAGCGAGAGAAGTCATTGTCCAAACTTGGTGGGAGGTCTATGTTCATCAGTGGATGTCTTTCGGTTGATGATGAATGATGATGTTGAGTTGGGCTCCCAAGACTTTTACTAAGTACCTAAGCTTATGTTTATTTTTCTTGTTTTAACATGGCTTTTTTTAGAATTTTGTAACTAACAATACGAGGTTATTAACTTTAACGTTTCTTGTGTGACTAACATTGAACGGACTTTTGTCTTATTATTATTATTCTTTTTTTTACTACCAATAATATTTCCATTTTTTCCTTTTTGTTTATTTAGGTGTTTAGTTTTGCAATTTCATTGTGCTTTTGTGTATTGTCTGTTAATTGTAAATAGAATAAAGGTAGAACTACATTGGGCAAACGTGGGCCATGTACATCGTCCGTTGTGGCTATATAGGTAGTCATTGGTCTACATACATTGCAACGGAACGCAACTAGGTTTGTATTTGTACATTAGATCCATGCGGCGTCATGCAACGTGGTTCTACGTAGTAAACAGCCGTGGCGCACGTGTCGTCGGTCTGGTGTAGTTCCTGCTTAAATGCTGTATCTATCTACTCAGCTACTGCATCAACCGCTCCATCAAAACATATTCGCAATAATAAAATCAGCACAATCTCATGTTAATTGAAACAATACTACCACATTAGATCGGTGCAGGAGCCATTCATTACAATAATGTCCAGTGTCGCCGCCGCGGCGCCTGCGACCCTGCGTCCTCATACAATGACCATACATCCTCGTACAAACTGCATGTGTTACGACTGTCGCATGTCGCGCAATTGTATGAGTTAAGAGTTAGTGTTATTTGAGATGTTGCTGTCAACAGATGAGGTCATTGAGGGTTGGAGATGTACCTTAACTAGCTTCTGCCAGCGGCGTCGCTCGCTGAAAGTAAGTTTCTTCATACAAACGTATCTTACTTTTTCTTTCCCCTAAGGAGTGAAGGTTATAAAATCCTCTGAGATAGGATATTCCAACATTAACTTAAGGAGTGACCTACATCACAAAAGGAAATCTTGTGAAAATTTCACAAGGTATAAGAGAACGCAAAGCTGAAATTACAGGGACTAGAAGTCACTGTAATTTCAGCTATGTGTTGATATGTCAGTCAATTCCTCTTTTTCCAAGATATGTTTTTAAACCATGATAAAATGCCCCACTTGCCACTAAGATGCGCATTCACAAACGCAAGTCAAAATAGTATTCTATAGTTTACATTGCCATAAACTTGATCTGCTTCAATATTTTAAATTGACTACGATACTAAATGGGGCACATAAGCGCAATTGGCCCTTTAGCACACAAAAGGCTAATCTATTCATTCTACTGTACCCAGCCAGTGACGTCTACATATACCTACAGATATTTGCATGAGAACTTGTCAGGCCATACATCCTCATTGCAACTGCATACCATTAAGGGTAATTGAGATATCCGACACATGCTAAGTAAACAGATGAGATCACAGGCGTATCTGTGGCGCCCTTTACTGATAACACTAGTGCTGCTCCTTGGCTTTGAACTTGAGTAGTTTTTAATTGATTTCCAATAGAGCTCCTTTGTTGGGTGAATCATATGTTTTTATACGTAGTTAATAAGGTTCTGGTATCGAAGGAGATTGGATGAGAAACGTAGGTACCTTGTTATTATAAAGCATAATCAGCCTGCTGAGATCAGGACTCTAATCTAAGGGAAGGAATAGGCCGTAATCCACCACGTGGGCCTACTGCTGGTTAGTGGGTTCACGACCAAAAATCGTGAGTCGGAGAAACTACCACTAATTACACTGTACCACTGCTACTAGCGTCTACCGGAAGACGCAGCGTTGGAAGGCCTCCCACACGGTGGACCGACGACCTGGCGAGGGTCGCGGGAATCCGATGGATGCGAGACGCATAGGACCGGTCGCTGTGACGACGCTTGAGGGAGGGCCTATGTCCAGCAGTGGACGTCTTTCGGCTGAGATGATGATGATGATGACTACTACTAGGAAACTTGTAGGAAAATGATTTTGTATAATTGTAACGTACACAAACTAAACATTTTCAGTGCACAAACGACTAGAAAAATAATTCATTGGCCATCAAAAACATCATCCGTAACTGGGAAAAACTGCCCAGAACCCGGGAATGCTGCTGCGTTCTGGGCAGTTTGGGCAGATTCGTTGACCGAAAAAAAGCCCACCCTCTGGTCACGCGAAGAGTCGAAAATAATTGATGGTTTAAGCCAGTTTGAATAATGTGAATATTAGTTTCTTCTAGGCAAGCGTACTCTATTGTCGAAATGTCGACCACTTACCATCAGGTGAGTGAGAGAGTGCTAAAAAAAACGAGCCTATCAAAAGTAAAAGATTACATTATCATCTTCCTAGCCTTTTCCCAACTATATTGGGGTCGGCTTCCAGTCAAGCCGGATTTAGTGAAATACCGGTATTTTACGCGGAGCGGCTACCTACCAGACCTCCACAACCCATTAACTGGGGTAACACGGTACTTCATGGCAAGACTGGAGTCAGATTTACTGGCTTCTGACTATCCGTAACAACTGCCAAAGATCTACAAATGACAGCCGGAACCTACGGCTTAGCGTGCTATCCGAGGCACGGAGTGGTAAAAAATAGTGTATCAAAAATAAAAGATTAAATATTAGATAAAGTCCTAATGAAGCTTAGCAAAAAGTTCTAGAACCATCCAATTACAAAGTTCATCTTCATCCCAAGCTGCAACAAAACGGAATGCATTCATATAAATCTGACCATTAAACACACTTGATTAGTAATCAACGATTGTGAGAAGTACGCGTGCGCCGACGCACGTGATCTATCATTCAAGCGGTTAATTAGTTAATTAAAAGGCTTGCTCTTAATGTACGCTGATGAAAATGTGTTTAATCTTTTGTAGTAGGTACTATGAAGTCTTTGCTGCGTAGTGTTTGCTAGATTTCCACTTCTATAAGATTTATTGCAGATGTTGTTGATGTCACTGCATGGCTTGCACTGAGTATACTTTATGAGCAAGTTAATTTATTTATTTACTAGCTTACTACTATGAATAATTATTTTCGTCCAACTATGCTTTAATTTCATCATAATCACACTAAAAACTCGGTACAAAGCGAGTCTTTATTGCTCTAGAGCAATAAAAATGTATGAAATTTCATTATTGCACAGTTTTTTTTTTAAACGCACCATAAGGCGCCAATCTCAATGGGTTAGCTCTATTCAGCCAGCCGATATCAATATTTTTTTTTACGTACGTATTATTTGTTTCTATCCTACTTGTTCCAAATTTAAAAAATGATTGCTGCTAACTCTGATTTAAAAAGAAAGAAATTTAAAAAAGTGATTTGGCGGGAACTTTGTTAATTTTGTTTTGTTTTGACAATATTTTTGTAAACGATAAAGTGTGATAGGTACTATCTGATTTTGAGTGCTTCGGCTTCGAATTAAAATGGAATCATCTAGCGACACATTAATTCCGGAAAACATTCTAAATGAAGCCGACAGTGTTATAGAAACTTCTATTTTAACTGTTTGATATGAGTTTCTTTTATCTACTATTCCTATAGGTAATAGTTGAAAGAAAAGCAGATTATGCACCTCGCCTTAAGTAATTTAATATTGCCCTCGTGCCTATTAGATTATAGCCCTCGCTTACGCTCGGGCTCTAAATCAGGCACTCGGTGCAATAATAAATTACTTTGTGCTCGATGCAATAATCTACTATTATTTACTAGTTTACTAACAAGCGGCTTCAACCGCATTTAGTAAATAGATAAGTTACTTCTACAGCGACAAAAATAGCACCCTATATGAACCAACCCATGAAATCCTACATTTCGCAATTAGAGTTTTCTGTGTGATTTTAACATATTATAGAACAGCCCGGCATCTTCCGTCAGGCAGTTCCTCACCAGACAACACCTGCCTGGTCGGAGAATCCTCCCTCTTACGGAGGTATGTGGGACTTTACACTCTGTTCCGCATACCTCAAAAAAAAATCAAAACCTATAGGTATTCATAGGTATAACAATTTAGCAACAGCATTTTTGGAAGAGCTACCGTGGTTTTGGAATGCAATGGGCAACCGAAGGAACACAGATGGGTTTTAATCATTTTGAGCGAGAAAAATGTTTCAGGATTTCTCAACTCAAAAAAAAGGCAAGAGTCTCGAAGTGAAGGAGATCCTTCAGCAGAAATGGAAACTATTTCAATTTCCAATCTAACAAGGAAAATTGTGTAACCTTTTTCCAATCAAACCAGGAAGACATTCACACACAGAGAAATCACTTCATTTTCGCCCTTATCTGTAACGATTCACGAATCAAGTCTGCGGTATGCGTCTATTGATAACCTGTAGCTATGTTACGAGGTGCGCGGCCGGCGGCATGGAATGGCATTTCAGCCATATTTGCATAAGTCACGCGTTATCAGACTCCGATGACGGGTTCGGAATGTACAGGTGCTCGCAAAAATGCTATCAAGAGAGGATAATCTACATTGTGACGGCGCAGTTCAGACGGAGAGCAAGTGCACTGATTGGTTACTACACTAGATGTCACGTGACTTGCGCGAGTCCCGCAAGACCCCAAAAGAGAAGAGATACATAGTTGTTACGGGTCTAAGTGTCTTGTGTGAGTTCAAATGGCTTACAAGCAATGGGTATCTCAAAGGCTCGCCATCCGTCAGCAAAACTGTAGGGGCCCAGCAGGGTCGAAGCTTACTGGGGCCCATGGGTCATGCGATAGAGCACCTCGGGGTCCCGGCACGAAGGTAAAGAAGGAACAGGAATGGGTTTGAGTCAGTAAAAGTCTTATACGCCTTCCCGCTCTACCCAAGAGCGGAAGAACTCATTGAATGGTTGAATAGTTTCCTATCTACTCGTATAAACAGTTTGCCAGGAAGCAGAAGAAATCGTTTGATGATTGCTCAGTCAGTGAGCAATCATCAAACAGGGTCAGTCTGTAATCACCAAATATCTCTTAACACTTGTGTCACCATATGTACCACAGTAACAACACAAGCACTAACTACCACCGATTATAATCTATCGATCCTTCAACTGTACACAATTGTACCCGTTTATACTACTGTAATAAGTATCCATCATTATACGCAAAGATCAGGTTACAAAGTGGGATAATTTTGACATTAACTTGAATAGTGGGACTGCCTAATTCTTAGATGTGAAAATTATACAACAGATATTGTATCTTCTAATCTAATGTAACTAGCTTGTATTGTTTCACTGTGGTTTCACTGCAGAGTAAAAGCTACTTTTCCGAGTTCCACATAACTTGTCTCTTGCGCTATTGCAAGAGACAATATGTAACCCAGATACCTACCGGCAGGACCGAAGTCTCTGGGGACATGGATCGGAATTCCGAAAAATAGCTAGGTAAGCTTGGTGATTGGTGTCCCCAGATCGAAGTTAACGAACGGGGTGGGGTATAGTCAGTAAAAGTCTGACGCGCCCACCCGCTCCGCCCAAGACCGGGAGAAGACATTCTGATGATTACCCAATTAAAAAATAACAGACATGATACATGGACGTGCATACACCTGCTATGCTGCCCACCCTGCACAACCACCTGCTCTTTTCAGTAAATTTTATGATTTTTTATATCGGGAGGAAACCTTTAAAAGATGAATAGGAAGAAAATACTAGCGAGAGTGGAATTCTTATCATTAAAATACAAAAAAAAACCTTTGTGCAACACCTGTATGAGACTGTAAAAGACAAAAAATATTGACTTATGCACATTCTTTTCTTCTTAAGAGGCCCGCGGAGACCGCGCGCTATCTCGAGTTGAGACGAAATAAAACACGTTTTTGAGGTTGATGGAAGCAATCCAGATAGTTTAAACAATTCTTGGACACACCGACTGGAGTAAAGTCATCATCCGCACACTGACAGTTGCTTGCTGTGATAGCAATACAAACTATTGGAAATTTGGGAGAGGTTCCGTAATACCAAAAATGATGAATGAAAAATTAATGTATTTCCATTATTGTTTCGAGTATTTATAACTTGATAATAATATCTGTGTTCCTGCGAAAAGATATTTTGAAATATTGTTGTTTATAATATAGAAAAAACAAAATAAAAACATGACACTTTCGCTGTGAAAATGTGCAAATTTAAATTCGCTTAAATTTCGTTTGGGGTAAGTTTTTCAACAAAAAGACGATGTAGGAACCTAGATAATTATTGTCTGAATCCGAATAACATCATATTATGGTGTAAATGTGCTTAAATTGCAAATGATTTTGGTATTACGTTTGTATGGATAATTCTAACGTCGCGCCCGCCTTAATTTGTAATGGTTTCATGTCAAAAGAATTTCCAGTTTTCTTTGTCCCTCAAACATATTCAAACAATTGTTTTCCTTCCATTCCCAGAAGCCATATTTCCACAGTGATGACAAAACCTAAGTTTTCGTTACACATGAATCATTGAACAGTGTAACATTCCTTCACAGTTTAGATGTTATCGCGCGTTGCGGAGAACTCGACAAACAGACGGACAGACAATGTTTATTTATTATTACGTCGTATCTCATTGTATAAACTTTGTGGACAACGATTCATCCAACCTACATACGTTACAATAATTTCAAGAACTGAAGATCGGCCACGGTGTTTTTAGGGTTCCGTACTTACCTTAAAAAGAAAAACGGAACCCATATTAGATTATTTTTTGTCTGTCTGTATGTCTCTATGTGGTTACGTCACATAAAAAGAAAAATCTTCAAGACTTGTTTCGGGAATTGAACAGTTTTCATAGGTAAGTTGGTACAGAACCCTCACTTGCCTGGTTTTTTTTGGTCAAGGCCACTTTTCTATACTAATAGGGTTAGTCAAAGTTGCCCTTTGCGTTAATTTATTTATTGAAACTTCATACAACACAAAAATCTTGTACATAGGCCCAGCACCATAGTTACGTAGTAACTATTTAGTAATCTGTGACCATAGTGATTCTGTCAGACAATCCCGCAAATCTGGCAGACACATGTTTTCAGTTACCTGGATTAAAATTAAAGAGAAAGTAAATATACAGTTCTCCTGATAAAATTCTATAGTTTATTTGAGGAAAACTGGTGCCTAAACTAAGTTTTCTTCAAAAAAACCCATATGTCAGGTCTCGTAAAACAAAGCTAAATCTCCATTAACTATATGAATAGATTTAGCATAAAAGGAACATGTTTCAAAAATTACCAAAAGAAGCTCGCTTAAGAAGTAGAAACAATAAACAATTCGGGCCACTTCCCATTACTATTCCAGGAAAAACCTCTCCACATTTTCTAACTAAACACTGAACAGACAACTTTCCAAGAAAACCATACTTCATAATATATGCCACACCTTAACAGCAATCATTCTTCGAAAACACGATTTCCAAAAAGATCACAATACGATATGCCTCCTACCTAAAGAGAATACTAATAAATATCCAGGAAAACGTTGTATTTCTATAGTATTCCATATCGAACGGGCCTGGTGGAAAAACACATGGCTACTCATTTAAAATGGTGATCAGTTGCGCAATGTGATCTAATGCATTGTTTTATAAAGTTAGATAAACAACTGATGTAATGGGTATTAAATCTTATTCAAGACATGTTTGATAAGCTTTCAGATGCACAGTGCACAGCTTCTGAGGTGTACGAAGTAGCTTGAAAGGATGATGGGAGTTAACACATTCTGTCTTTCTCTTTTTGAGATGAACTTCATCATATTATGTTTTTTAAAGCCAGAAGTAGCAGATCTCAATTTTGAATTTGTAATTCACCGGAGCTTAGTGCTTCTGCAGTCAATGTACCCCCGATTTCTGAATTCAACTTTGAAGTTGAGTATTTCTCTCTACTTTAGCCTGCAAACATGTCAAAATTTAAAGTTGATGTAGAGACGTCCTTAACTCATTATAAGTACTTAACTCAGAAAACCACCCAGTCAATTTCCACCGTAGGCCAAGGAAATGTCAGCAAAACTATAGGGACCCAGCAGGGTCAAAGTCTATTGAAGCCATAGGTTCGCTCGCGAAAGGAAACCCGGGATTCAGGAACGAAGGCAAAGAAGGAACATAAAAGTAAGCTTTAGTCAGTAAAAGTCTGACACGCCCTCCCGCTCCGCCCTAGTACGGGTGAAGTCATTCGATGATCTTCCACCAAAAAAAACATAATCATCATAATTCATGATGTACTTTAGAATGTATAGTTTCTCATCATCATCATCTCATCACCGTCCTTCGTTTTACTTGTCAATTAACCATTAGGTACCTACTTCAATCAATTATAATTATGAATATATGCGCATACAATTAATTATTAAAACAGAACAGTAATGGAATCAATTTGTTATCTTAGAAACGTCAGTCAGTTTTGCTCTGGTGTTGTGATGGCCCAGTGGTTAAGGCACACGCCTTACAAGCATGTGGTTGCGGATTCGAAATCGGACAAGTACAAAAGTGAATTTTTCAATTCATATAATAATATGATTTTCGAACGCCCGTTTTCAATAATCTACCGCAGTTCATAGATAGCTATCCCCGTAAGATTCTATCTATCCATCCAAAACTCTGGTAGGAATTGCTATCTGTCGGTAGGTTATAGGAAAGCAAGTAAGGGCAGAAAGATAGATTTGTTTATCTTCAGTAGCTGCAACTGTAGATAGATAAGTTATTAAAAACGGGCGTAAGTCAATCTAGGACATTACTGAAACCCGGTGCCTCGAAAAGCATGTAAAGTCATTTCATTCGTAGTTCTTTGACAGTTGTTGCCGGTAAAAATTAACAAAATATATACAGCTGACGTAATCATCTTCCAGATCTCTCATCCCCTACCCCCCTGTAGTGCTTTCATAATACTAAAAAGGCCTCAAAGACATAATATATCATACCCAGTGACCCAAAGAAACAGTTGGATATCAGACACAAAAATAAATGGCAGACACTTATGTTATATGTGAAGATTTATTTCCCGAGGGATTGGACCTCTCATTTCTTTCTTCAAAATGGACCAGACGTAAGTTTTTTGTTCCCTTTTATATAAATAAATGTGAGGTTTATATTATTATGTGAGGTTAGGTTCTTTGTGTAACTTATGTAACGTTGGCAGTGCCATTGTACATTTTCCACCACGCGAACCTAAAGCGGATTGATCAAATGTCTTCCAATTTTTGGTTCTTGGACATAACAGTTTCCTCATGATGTTTTCCTTTTGGAGGAACTGAGAGAAAAGTCCCACAAACCTCCCTTGAAAAGGGAGGATCCTCCGACTGGACGATTGTTATGTCAAGTGGGCTACTGCCCGATACATGATTTCGGGTTGTTGTACCTATTCAAATCGCGCGGAGAACTTTGCTTGCGCGATGCAGGATTCTGTAACGTCGTTTGTAGTAGATGTCGCTACATCCTTATACATTTTGAGAGCAATGGTGAATGAAATATGCTACACAAATAAAGGCAGCTGGCTACCTGGGTTGGTACCCATGACCAGCAAACGCACTTGCCACTGGACAACCACTGCTCTACCGTCTCTAACAGTTTTGAAGCGTCAGATAGACATTTTTTAAGCGGCGCTCCTGGACTTCGGGATAAGATTAATAAGAGTAGGGTAAGTATTCGGCCCGCCCTTTCATTGTTCTTCCCATTCAGTGCCGCTACCGTCATCACAATCGCCCATGGTAGGTCATATAATTTAGAAGCTGTCAACGGCAGATGAATTTAAATCGTGGTGCCGGTTTTAGGGTGGGCAAGAAGATTTTTCTCGTTAGTACTCGTACAAGTACAAGTACAAGTCTGCTTACTTTTTTGATAGAGATACAGAAATAAATTGCGTTGCGGTCGACACCTTAATACTTCAGAGATGTCTGATTAAGCCCGAGTCGACAGCTTCTCAAAAATGGTCTTCTCTTCTCAACACATTTCATGGTAGTAACAACAGCCTCTTCAAGCTAATTGCTGATAGATATGCTGCCTCATATGAGACCTTATCTACACAATATTGTATGTATCTGTTATTACAAATGGGTTATTATCCCAAATAGTCACGAACTAATTCAAAAAGTATTTTCGTTGTTATGGTATAGGTTTGTTTGTGTATGCAGAAATGAATAAATTATACACAACAAGAACGATCAATTTTAAATAAGTACCTAGTTTTGTGGTTCTATACATCAAAAGACGCCAGATCCGTCCTTAGCAGGCCTTTGATAACCGAAACCCTACAAACGAAATCCTTTTTAAAACCATCACCAATTCAGCTTTGCCCATCAAACATGGGTGCAAGCCAGTGTAAGCCCATGACACCCCCTCCCCGCAGTAGGGGACGTGTGTCTAACGCTCAGTACAGAAATACTTCGCCATCTGCGCGCCATAACGTGTTGCGTAACACGACACTGCAGCAGGGCTGGCCCCGCTGACACATAGAGATTTGTAAATATAGAGTTCTTTTTTAAATTTGATAGGCACACAATTTGCCAGCTGCGGTCTTCCCGTCCAATAATAATTTAAGTGTCTTCAAGGCTAGAGTGAATAAGCTCTTGATAAACTAGTGCATCTCACCATCGGATGGGATTGTAGTCAAGCACTAGTTTGTGTCATTCAAAAAGGTTCGCGTTTGGCCGCTATGATGTGGTCGACGATGGAGCATGCTTGCTTAGAAGTAACCTATACATTCAAGATCAGTACGAGATTAGCTTAGTCGAGTTTTGGTTTTTGATAAATGAAATGTTGGTGTAGTGATAGCTGGAGCAAAAAGGATTGGGTTTGATACCCGGTTTGAGCAGATCAGTACCTATCAAGTATAGCATTTTCCCACGGGTTACTAGATGGACCTTCTTAGGGACTCATACAATACCAATAGCACGGTCGGTGTAGTTAAACCGATAGACAATACTTAGATTGACGGATTGTTCGAAAAGGTGCAACAAACTGCAGCCCTGAAACGCAAAGAGCTAATGACGGAACCTGAATATTTTTAGATATCCTAACTCAAAAACAACAATATTTGAAAATACTACTGCGTTAAGTTGGAGAATTATGTATGAAGAAAAAATCCTCATAAAGCAAAGTGTACCAGCCCTAGGCTCGACATCTGCCTTTTAAGGCGTTCCAAAACGAATGCACATCACATCACATGCGGCCGTGATTCTTTATTGCTTACGCGGTACTTTTAGTGGCAGTGCATCCTGCCCGTTGCGACACGCCCGGAGTACCGACCTAATAAAATATTAGGAAAGAACCCGACCATAACGTTGCACAATGCACATGTTTAAATTACTGTGAAAATTCTTATTTCAAGACCACTTTCATAATTTTTTAACATTTTTTTTTCGCGTTGAAAACAGGCATTCATCTTTTGGTGTTTTTTTTCTTGAGGTGGGAAATCGTCCAATGACTTCTCCCGCTCTAGGATGAGCAAGAGGGCGAGTCAGACAATTACTGGCTAAAACCCAACTGTCTTTCAGTTGATTCAAGGAATGCCCCGTGAATGTTCTCAGTCCTAGGGTAGGCTATTTTGAGGTGGCAAATCATGAAATAACTTTCACTCTAGGTGTAGCGAGACGCTACCTGTGTTCCTACAGTTGCCTTTTGAGTGCCACTGTTCCATTAGTATAATCAGTCTTACAATGCCCCGACTGCTGTGAATCCGGCTTCCTCCCTAGAAGAGAAAATGAGCCGAAATCTATTAGATTTTTGTTACTTGCCGGTTTCCGCACGATGTTTTCCTTCACCGTTTCGAGAACAGAGGTGGGCGGGTTTTAAACCCGCATCTTAAAACTCTTAAGTTAAGGCCGAAACCACTGGGCCACCACTGCTCTTCTATCAAATCCAAACAAATAAGTTTACAAAAAGATTTTTTTTAAAGATTTTCCAAAGTTTTATAAATATTTAGGATAATTCGTTAGACAGCGGCTTTACCTTACCTGCGTGAATGTAGTTTTACCCTATAACAATCAGCAATAGTGTAGCTACACATTAGTGAAAGAATTTTCAGAATTCATTCAGTAGTCTCAAAGATACAAACCCTACGGAGTACAGTAGACTACTGCAAGTGTACTCACATTTACTTCACACCAATCACTAAGTGATTCCTGTTTAAGTAATTATATTATTATTACCGTACCCTCTTAGTATAAGGAAAGGTCAGGATCACGCTGAAATAAACACACAGACCTAATCCAAATATTTTGAAACCCAAAAAAAGCCGTTACAAATTAAGTACATTTATCCCGAGGGTATCAGGATAAACACCCAATGAACAACACTTCCTAACACGGAACAAAAGGACGTAAACGCCAACAAACACAAACAACGCAGGAATTTGTAACAAAATCAAACACATTTACAGGATCTGAAAATAGAGAGCTTACTTCACTCTAAATTACACCTTAAAACTTCTACAGTAAGGTCTAAATTACATTGCGATGTGTCCTGAAAATTGTCAGCCCGAAAACATTCAAAATGAAATCGTAAAGATTTAGATATAAGGTATAATTTCCATTGTAAGTGATAATGTTTGTAGTAAATTACGTTGCGATACATCCTGAAAATTGCCAGCCTGAAGACAATCAAATTGAAGTGTTAGGCTATTTGAAATAAGGTATAATTTCAATTGTAAGAGGTAATGTTTGTAGTAAACAATGATTTAACGGCTTTTGGTGAAAGACGGAGGATATTGAATGGTCCCAATTTGGAGGGAGTAGTATTTCTTCCTTCCAGGATACATTGGAGTATTAATATAGTTAATGTTACGGTGGGGCCGCATGGATTATACTTGTAAGACAAATGAGAAAAATAGGGGATTACGGAATTGAACCATGAGTAATGGTTTCTTTTTCTTGTCGTGGTTTTTTTCTGATTTTAGAGATTGGTGTGGCTAAAAAAATCAGACAGTTACACAGGCTTTTTTTAGGTTGGAAAACATCCAACGTCTTCTCTCGCTCTAAAGCGCAGCGGGAGATCGACGGCGGTAGCGAGAGGAGATTTTAGCAAAACCGTAACGGCCCTATTGGGCCGTTACGGTTTTGCTAAAATCTATTGAAACCTATTTTAGCCTATAATATCCAGGGCCTTGGAACGAAGGCAAAGAACGAACATAGCAGTAAGTATTCAGTAAAGGTTCGACACGCCCTCTTGCTCCACCCTAGAGCGGCTGAAGTCGTTGGATGAATTCCAACCTAAAATATACATTAACAAAACCACTTTAACCCCATAGTAAACCATAACTAAATTTAATCTATTATTCATCAGCTCGCTATTAGACAACTAAAACACATTTATCTAGTATCTGACCCTCTATTTGCGAGAAAAGCTAATAAAGATCAAAACCCACGACGTGATTCATCAGAGCGAAGGGAAAGGCAGGCGGTGGCATCCTTCTGCGAAGCAGTAATGCTAGCGCAGGAGAAAGCTACACGAGAGAGGGAGTGAACGTCCTCACGCCACAGCCGCCAGAATCCCGACCACGACTTCCAACAGCGATAGACGCGGCCTAGCTGACGCCGAGTAATATGTAGCTCACCGTCCGGCCAACCAGTAATCATCCGGATCGAGCCGGAGTCGTAGACAGCGCGTAGTCTAACATACCCTTCCGATCCTCCCTAGAGCGGGAGAAATCGTTGAAAAATAACCCACCTAAAAAAATACATAACCAAAGTCACTCCAACCTCATATTAAGCCCGTAACTAAATCTATTAACCATCGTTCGTTATCAGACAACTAAAACACATTTATCTAGTATCTACCCTCTATTTGCGCGAAAAGCTAATAAAGATTGGAGCACACGACGTGATTCATAGCGGGATGCAATGGACGCGACGAGCGACGCCGACGAAATGCATCCCTCGTGTAAACACGATAGGGATTGACGATTTTGGTATAAAATGTCGATAAAAATGGAAGGAGAAAAGACGATAGTTTTTTTCAATAAAGCAAATTCCCAACACCTAGGTGCCTATCAGAATAGTTAAGAAACACTTTAATTAATGGCCTGGCATGCATTTTCGCACCGAACCATAGGCTGAGCGAGATATGAGTGCTCTGCCCAAGCTGGGAACAACTCCAGCGTAATTTCCACTAAGCCATCCAAATGTTCCTTGCACTAGTAACACCCGGGTGTTTGTTAGCCCTGGATCCGATGCAGAAACCTCTTACAGCGTCCGGTGAGGACCTGTGTCATGCGGAAGGTGATGACGCCATGACGTCTTTCCAGCCACTCCTCAAAAAGGTGACGCCATGATTATGGCGTGCCCATAATAGCTTGACCTAAATTGTATATTATATATTTTATATTACAGTCCTTTTACGAGTATGTTGCTGACAATGTTTCACGCAACAATTATCTTTTAATTTAATTAATGAATCCCCGACCGGTCCTATGAGACCGCGCTGTTATTGTTTTACTATTGTGTCTCGTTTTGCGGGTATGTGATAGGTTAAGTACCTTTCTCAAAAAGTTTGCTGTTACTTATACACATAACTTATATACGAGTACAAGTACAGGATATCTTGCTTGTCTATTTGTGACGAAAGCTAATAAAGCCCGGAATACACGGCTTGATGATTAATTGTACGATGCGATGGACGCGACGAGCGACGCCGCGCCTCTCGACAAAACGCATCCCCTGTGCAAACACGGTAGGGATGGAACAGCTTTCATATAAAGTATCGATAGAAATCGTTACGTATTTGATATAATTAGTTTTTGATTTGTAAGAATTTTGGAATAGGAAGACGAAGAGTGTAAATTAAATTAATGGATTGTTTAATTTACGATACTTACAATAAAAATTGTCAACTTACTCGTAGGTACGTTGAAAAATCTACATTCACATTAATACGAGTATTATAAAGGCGAAACTTTGTGAGGGTATAAGTTTGTTACTTCACACTCGAATGACAGAACGAATTTTGTTAAAATTTGGTACATGGGTAGAACAAGTCCTAGAATAGCATATAAGGAATAATATTAGATTATGTTCCTACGGGATAAACCAGTGTCTTTAAATCGCGGGTGGCATGAAGGTACGGTAAGGTAGGAACAAAACGAGGGTTGCTAAGTTTTAATCCCGAACGGTATTGAGGGATTTATATAATACCCTTCTTAATTTATTTATATCAATAACATTCTTTGATCGTAAATGATCGCAGAATGTACCAATTTAACATCAAACATTGATCTATTGAAACATTAGTATATTAGCCAACTCATATCATAATAAACAGATCACCTCTAAGGTCAAATCAAACACCATTAAAAAAATACCAACACATCATTACAACGTGACCGCACCTGATACTCAACAAAGCAAACATGTCGAAACACCGCAATCACTCATTACTCTAATACTTATTACCAAACTACGAAATTATGATTGATTTTATCAGCGATCTGCGAATCAATCGAGTCATGCAATCGAATCGATGCTGACAGACTCTGATGATCGATTTGCATATCACTCGAATCGAGAGGTGACGAAATGTCAAGCAGTTAAAAATATGTGCTCACTTCACTGAAGGTTACTTCAATAATAAGTAATGGTAGTCGTTAGGCTAAAATATTTCTCGTATTCTGTGATATTAATAGGAATATTGACAATTACGGAGATAGGGCTTAAGGCTTGCCGGGCGCAGACAGGAATCCTGTTTTAAAACTAGATTTGAGTCTAGATTAGTTATGAAATCTGGCATTTCAGAATACAGATCTAGAACTTATTAACATACGCGTCGATTTAGGTAGAATGCTAAAATAACATAGCATAATTATCATGATAATGTTCTCACAACTGGAACTCGGGTCTCCTAGCTCTCACCTCATCTTAAGGAGACAGGGCATAGAGATATGGGCCAGTTTTCTCACTGTTTAGAGAGCAGTAGTGATGAAAAAAAATTAGGTTGAATTACTTAAGTTAAATAAGTAAATACCTGCGGAATTGATAATAATAATACAAAAATATTCCCACAACGCCCAGACACTGAACAAATAATCATCCTCATCACACAACGTTTTGGGTGGGGATCGAAGCGACGACCTCCAGCATAGCAGTCAGGGCCACTATCCACTAGACCAACAAACCAGCTGAATAACGAAGAACTATTTGCAATAATTTTGACACGATCTACTTCATAAGATATCAAATAGAGTATTGAATACTGATACTGCTAACTCATAAAAAGTCGATTAATATATGCAAGAAAAAATATACAAATCACAGATCACGAGACCAATCTGCAATTAAGCATTATTGCGCCTGAATAAACTCACAATCGATAACTAAACTTTTAGTCAAATGATTTGCATTTCTGTCACCTTGCAAGGTGATACTGTTAGGCCGTTGATACACTGGCTGTGCGTGCGAATGTAGACTAGTTTAGGAATAGCTTACATCAAGTCTTATAGATAGTTTTGAAGTATGCTGTGACTAGATGCTCGTTAAGTTCTTTTTAGAGTTTAAATTATTCCTTTAATTATATTTGATAACTAGGACACATTCAGTATTTTTCAGCATCTTTTCGTCCCAAGAGTAGGTATGTCTCGTCAGGACGATTCTCGAATTTCACTCGAGTGAAGACGCTTACAGAAACTAATCTAGAAATATACTCAATGGAACAAATTCTGGATTGTTTTTATTTTTTACTTGTTAATTTAATTAGCATTTTTTTTTATTTGCAGGAGGAGCTCGTGGCTAGATAATAACAGTCGCACTGTTCGATCTTCAAGGTAAAGCAACGCTTGGTCGGTCTGTTGATGGGTGAGACCATCTTAACATACCATGCACATTCTTCTTTCTACTAGAGATCTACGCATTACAATGTGCAAATTACCATAATTTATCTGACTAACTTCTGGACAATTCATAAGTTCTTGTGGTTTAGGTTTTGTAATGGTTCAAATAAATGCTTTGATTCTTAAACAAATTCCAGAACATTACAAAACAATACAATTGGAAAGCCGTCAAAAGCTCAACAATGCATTACTTAACTAGAAATGGAAGTGTCAAAACGCCTTCCACGATAGCTACTGTCCGCTATAAACCCGATAGGGCCTATCTAGACGTCACTATTATCAACGTCATGTCAATGGGAGGCAGTCCTTTATAACTCATACCTTGGACTATACACACGCACCACAATCACACCACATCGCAGCGACAAAAAGTTGTTGCGTGCTCAAATAGGTTCACTGCAGCTTCTTATAACTACAAATGTCGAAGTGGTTGCGTTGTGGTTACTTTGAAGCCAGTGTTTGCAGACAGACTATGGTATACTAATGGTTGAATTGTGGTTGCGATACATATGTCAGCGGTCCGTATGGTGTTCGGCCGTAAAGAATGTCACCATGCCATCTCTTCCCGTGGGTGTTGTAAGAGGCGACTGAGGGATATTTATAGAATGTGCATATTACAGGACCGTAGGTCACCGCGTAGTGGCGGGTAAACCACCAACAACAGCATTGCCAAGGAGGGTTAGTGTCAGGCAGGCGGCCGACTATAAAATAATAAAAATCCTTAGCAACATGTTTAGTATAACATAGTATAGCTACAAAATGTGGTTGGTGTGAATGAAACGATTTATTTTTATAAAAGATAGCGGACAACATGTTTTTGTCGTGGTGTGATTGTGGCACGTCTGAATAGGCCCTTTATATCAATTGTACTATCAATCTACTAAAAGGTTTTATTGAGGAACGACAGTCCATATTTATTAGCTACTGAATGCATTATGTGTTATGAAATACTTTGATTGTTATATGATTATACTGTTTCTAAGCGCCCTTTCTTGCCTGAGAAGATCAGTCCTTTTCACTCGATAGATATGTTCTATTGAGTAAAAGAGACTGAGCTACCCGCGTATTCGAAAATGGAATTACTTTTCTATGTGCACCCCGCAAATTCAATGGCGTCGGATAACTGACCAGAGGCCTGACTATGGCGTGATAAAAAGTCAAGCATGTGAGTGAGATATACAGCTTTTATAGCTCCATCCCTTTAAAACTTCAGTTTAGTTCGTAAAATGGATCGCGTTAAGAGCTTGTGGCAGGGCCTCTCGTCGTGTCGCAACCGCACTTACAAAATTGAAATTCGTATGAAATTCTGAGACTTGGTCTTTGAAAGCTGCAGACCGCAAACGCATCGACGCCTTTGAGATGTGGTGCTAGAGAAAGATGCTCCGTATCCCTTGGACAGCATTTCGGACCAACGTATCCATCTTGCAAGACCTTCAAATCTCCTCACGGCTGTCGTCCGAGTGTCTTCGCAGGATTCTGCAATACTTCGGTCTCATTGCAAGGAAAGACGGTGACAACCTCGAAAGGCTCATTGTGACCGGTAAAGTAGATGGGAAAAAGCCTCGCGAGCGCAGCCCAATACATTGGTCCGACCAGATCCGCGCCGCTCTTAATTCTACGATTTACGATGCCATACACAACGCCAAAGATAGGAACAGATGGAGGAACATCGTAAGGGCTAAGGTGATGAAGCAGGGAGGTCACGACCCTCAGCATTGAAGAATACGACGCAAGGAGGAGGAGGATAAAATTTTGACTCGGAAAACCGTGTTATCCTGTGTGTTGAACTGTGCTGAAGACCAAGCACGTATTATGCAAACCTTCCCTTCTATGAACGAGTCGTTCTGACTTATTTTTTTCCCACGACTCGCTAATCACACCGAACTTCAAATAGTTATCTTTCGCTAGAACCGCGTAAACATGATTGTTTTAGATTAAAAGGTTTGGAATGAGTCGAAACATTATCTTAATCCTTTGAGCCTATCAAAATATTTATAAATTCGTTAATACCTATTGAAATAATTAGTCTCACGTGTTTTCCATGCAGTAGTCTTGTCCTCTTTTTAATTGTCGTTAATTTTCATGACTTCTGAAAACATGTTGAAAATTTGTTTAGTTTCAACTTTTTGAAATTACGTATTTGAAGAGAAAATATTCTTTCGTGCTCTTTAATACTTAATTTTATATCGTTATCATTTATTACTGTCTTCTTCTTTCCTATTTTTTTTTACTTTACCTTCAGTATCAATCACCTTTACTCTCCAATACTTCGACGTACTCTCGCGTCGACTCAATTTTACAATTACCAAATAATTGTCATCAGAAGAACTAAAGTCATTTAAAAATACTAATTTAGTCCGCAATTTCTGCTCCAAATGCTTACCAAACAGTTCTTAAACAATTGACGTTCAGAATTAACCGCATTGACCAACAAAACAAAGCACAATGTAGAACCACCTTAACCAGTCTTGTCACAATCGTAGGCCGCTCCAGCAGCATAATGAGACGACAATGAAATGCCGAGCGTGGGCTGCACCACGAGATACATAGCTACAGAAGGCAAACTCATGTATGTACTTCACTTTTCATACCTACAACTCGGTCACATCAATTTGACGCTTGGCATCGATGAAATAATGTCCAAAAACAATATAACAACATTATCGACGCGCGTATTGATAACAAAGATGCTGACCATACCTGACACTTGCCAGTCGAGCTGAGAGAATGCGTGGGGAACAGGGGGATGCTTGCATTTAAGAGATGCGTCAAGTTAATATAACTGGACTGTACACTATTGTATCGTAATTTTTGGTACGTTTTTGAGATTGACATAATCAATCCAGATAGTATAAAAAATATCTTGGGTTCGAGACATCGTGCGCGCTTTGTATCTACAACTCGGTCACATTAACTTGACGCTTGGCGTCGATGAAATGATGTCCAAAAACAATATAACAAACAACAGAAAAAAGCCAAACTATCTACGAGCGTATCGGTAACAAAGATGCTGACCATACCTGACACTTGCAGGGTGAAAAATAAATACAAAAATGAACATCCTAATCAAAGGCTAGTTTCGATTCACTCCTGCGTACCTATGTTTGTATCGCGTTTGACGGTAGAATTCAACGTTCCGCGTTTAATCGACTGTACATGGACTTGAGTAATAGCTTTTTTTTAAGGTGCATCATCAGAATGACTTCTCCCGCTCTTGGGCGGAGCGGGAGAGCATGTCAGACTCTTACTGATTAAACCCCACCCCGTTCCTTCGTTGCCTTCGATCTGAGGACATGGGCTTACGGAATTTCATCGTTCCCCAGAGACTTCGGCCCTACTGGGCCCCTACAGTTTGCTGACATCTCCTTGAGGCTCGCGTGAAACAGAACGCGCCGTTGATGATTAGGTTCGTTCCAGGTTCCAGGATTACCAGGCTGCCAGCCGTATTTGACGAATTTCCAACTTGACCAATGTCGTTCCCGATCAACCTAGGGTACGGGTAGGGTGGCATGTGGTTCTTCTGCATGTATCTCTTCAGTGGTGACACAGACACCGGCCGAACAGAACAGTTACCAAGCGCTTGAAACACTTTAATTATTAAATGGAATCGTAATTGAATACTTAATGGTGTTACTGTCAAGTCGCCGGCGTGTGTCAAGTTGTAGCGAGGTATAGACTATAGAGTCAAGTTGATGTTGGTAGGCTTTTGTTTAATTAGTTACGGATTGTTTACTGACTTATATTTGTAGCTTTTGATAGAAATGGAGAGGCGATACGGAGTCGAGGGCTGCAGTGACAAATTTTGAAGTGTATCAAACGACGTTTTTGGGAAGAAGACATAAATAAACGGGGGTTCCGTAGCGCCATTATGTAATAAATTGTTGCGGAGGCGAGCACGTATACTTTTCCGCACTAGTGAGAAAAAAGTCAATTGAGTGCCTAAACGCGGTGACATAAGAGCGGGTTTTTAAGCAAGTGTATTGAAAACATCCTTTCAATTTATTTGAGTCTGAGTGTATCTTAATATGTATTTGCGTATAGCTGCTGCCAGAGGTTTCCAAAGATGAAAATATCTCAAAGTAAAACCTAACCAATCTCCTAAGTGTCTTCTTTATCGGCATGAATTTGCATGGTCCCAATAGGCTTCGACCCTGCTGAGCCCTTTCGGCAGATAACCACACCTGACATCACACACCTGGATGAATTAAATATAAAATCTATCTAGATCTACCATACGTACGACAATCTGTCACAGGAATTTTAAAAGAGATGTCGTGGTCCTTACTCAGGTTTTTTTAGTCAGTAAAAGTCTGATACTCCCTCCTGCTCCACCCTGGTTGAGCGAAATAGAACCCCGGGACCCTGGAATTGAGACAAAAAAGAAGGAACAGGAGTGGGTTTTAATCGGTAGAATTCTGACACGGCTTCGCCCAGAGCAGCAGAAGTAATTTTAATGATTTCCCACCTTAAAAAAATCCCTTCTGCTCCACCCTATAGCAGAAGAAAACCTAAGATAACATGCTACCTCAAAAAAATAACCACACGACCACTTACGTACAAACATACGTCATCTTTCATCTTGTCATTGAACTAAACCCCAAACCCACAGCTAATTCATTCTAACACATACCTATTATGTAAATCAGTTTAGTTCTGTCACTTGACATACAAGCTCGCCCCGCCGCCTCCCCTGTCACTCAGAAGGCAATTATCATTGATTAACATAAACTTGTCTTCCTGCCCCACACCTTCCGCATCCGGTATTAATATAATATTTATAATAATTATGATAAAGGACGACCTTTTCGGAACTAGGTAAGTTCATTGCTTTATGTTAAACTAGCTGCTGGCAATGGCTTTGCCCGCGTGTAAGTAGCAAATTGGCCTATATACTTTTAGTTTAATAGCTCTGAAGACACCTAAGGTACTACATGTTTATCCTAGCTCAGATGTAATTATTATTTTATACCATTTTTTGTTCTAGTGTAAGGCCGCATTTTTGTAAACTTGCATCTTATTAGTTATCTACACTAATATAATAAAGAGGTATTTGTTTTTTTGTTTGTATGAGGTAATCTGTGGAAGTACTGGTCCGATTGCTAAATTTTTTTCACCAATAGAAAGCTGCCTGTATTCCTGAGTGATATAGGCTATATTTTATGTACGCGGGCGAAGCTGCGGAGTAAAGCTAGTTAATAATAATAATAAACAATAATGCTCTCGGGATAAAACGCAGGTTATTACAGGGCATGGTCTACCGGTGTGCCAAATATCATCTGAATCCGTTCAGCCGTTTGAGAACCTCCTCCTTTTTGAAGTCGATTTAAAAAGAGAAACTAACTAATTAACATATCAACGCACAGCCGAAACTATTAGAACTAGGAGCGTGAAAATTTACATAAAATTTCCTTTTGTGACAGTGGCGAGCAATTAGAGGATTTTTCCAAATTTACCCCCCAAGGGGATAAAACGGGGATCCAAAGTAAGTATAGAGAGACCTATTTTCACGCAGGCGAACTCGCTGGCATAAGCTAGTAATTCATAAAATATGTAAGTTTAAACCTATCCCATGATAATTATAAAGGATCTCTGTAACGATTAAACATGTATTTGATACTACGAGTACTTGCTAATAGCGCGTGGAGTAATCCAAATCATTATGTAAATAAATTAATAAATAAAAATAGCGTAAGCATGATTTATTAATAGAGCGAACAAAAAAAACTCCAATCGTCCTTCATTTGCTGATGTAAACACTGCAATAACTTGAGACATATGAATCACTCAAATATTAATGACTAACTGTCCCCTGCGGTTTCACCCGCATTTTTCGTTACTGCTCCGCTCCCTTAGGTCGTAGCGTGATGGTATATAGCCTATAACATTCCTCGATAAATGGGCTATCTAACACTGAAAGAATTTTTCAAATCGGACCAGTAGTTCCAGAGATTACCCCCTACATACAAACTTACAAATTTTACCTCTTTATAATATTAGTATAGATTAATTTTTACAATCGCTATCATTGAAGCTACCTTGTACAATGACGTGGGTTTGCGGACGTCGAGCAATGGGCAGCTCGCCGTCCGGTCGTCCGATAATCGGACCGAGCCCGAACCGTCGACAACATGTAGTGACCCACGCACTCCTCAAAGGGATGTGAGAAAACCGTAGGGACCTACCAGGACCCTGAATGGTACGAGAACTGGAACTCTGGAACGAAGGCAACAGGGGCACAGGAGTAGGTTTTAGTCAGTAAAAGCTTGACATGCCGCCCCGCCCCGCCCAGAGCAAGAAGTTATTGGATTTCATTTAATTTTATTTATTTATTTTGTGAACATAAGTGATTACAGGTGTTTTTCAATATTTTAATTGTACAAACCATGTCCCGCCGATAGGCATACAAAATCAATCTTATAGAGTTAGGGCCTGTTTCACAATGTCCGAGTAGGCACTACTCACTGAATAAATTCAAAAATGTGACAGAATTTGTATGAAATTATCTGCCAAGTAAGATACTCGAAACTTAATCATAGGTGGTGAAATAGGCCCTTAGTGTCTAGTAGAACTTATCGGAACATTAAAAAAATACCTTTTACAATATTTTTATCAGTATCAAAATCTATCGATATATTTCAAGCTGTACGTCCCATCCCTACAGCTAGTAAAACAGACGTTAATGAACTTGGTCTGTTTGAAAATAGAACGACGCGGGCGCCGCGGCCGTTCCGATGCACGCACTGTAATAGAACTTTACTGCATTACATGCATCGGTTTTATGATCGACACGCTTGTTTGAATGTGCTTTCAGGAAGCTGAAGATGTGTGCCTATTTGTATCATCATCATTTGATCATTTTAGCCGAAAAACGTGCGCTGTTGGTCATACGATGTCAACACAATGAACGTCCCTAGTCATCTAGTACCCTATGGAACTTACTTGCTACTCAAATATCTCATCATCATCATCTGCCTAACCTTTTCCCAACTATATTGGGGTCGGCTTCCAGTCAAGCCGGATTTAGCTGAATATCAGTATTTTACGAGGAGCGGTTGCCAGACCTCCACAACCCATCAACTGGGGTAACACGGTACTTGATGGCAAGACTGGAGTCAGATTTACTGGCTTCTGACTATCCGTAACGACTGCCAAAGATTTTCATATGACAGCCGGGACCTTGCTACTCAAATATCTATTTAGATGTAACTTATATCTACATATGTCCAGGACGTTGACTAAAAAGGAAACCGTGACCCTGAAATTAGGGCACAGAAGGAACAGGGTGGGTTTTAGCCAATAGAAATCTGACACACCCTCCCGCTCCGCCCACAGCGGTAGAATTCATTTTGATAACCTTAAAAAAAGTGTAAATTATATCAATAGAATAGAATAGAATAATTTTTATTTCAGACCGGAGTCCATAGGGTTAGTAACAATTTTAACTTAAATTCTAGTGTTAGTAGATTAAAGACACATAATTATTTTTTTTAAATATATAAAAAAATACCCCCAATTTAATTTATTATTAATTTAATTTAATTGACTATGAAATCCAAAATACTTTAATAAATAAGAGTACAGTGTACAGAAAAAAATAAGATACTCTGTACACAGGTACAGAGTATCTTATTTTTTTCTTTGTTTATACCTACACATAGCAGAACAACTTTTGCCAGCTTACCCGGTTTTCAGCATTCCACATCAAAGCTGCCCCTAAGCTTGGATGCGAAAACTGAAAACCAGGTAAGAAAACGTATTGGACTGTAACAGGCTGAGTACTGAGTAACATACCTAATAGAGATCGGTGATCCTGTCAAAAACCTAGAATTTGGTTTACCTGGAATAATTTCTGGGAAACAACTAGGTACCTACTCAGTTTAATGGGAACATCTCGTTTAATGGGAAAAACCCGTTTTTTTTGTTTGGTAAAATCTCTTTTTCTGGGAAATCCCCGTTTTTTCAAAAAAAATCTCGTTTTTCTGGGAAACCCCCATTTTCCCACCAAAACTCACCACACGTGTTAAAACGTGCGGCGTCGTATGTGCTCCTCAGCACGTAGACACACAATTAGTGTTCAGATAATGACATTATCACCGTGTTATATTATGACCAATTATTTTTGGCAACCTTATCGGGAGATAGCGATTATGCTGACTAATCTGTTTTAGTGAACACACTGATAAGCCGGAGTTAAGTTCTTAGCAGACTTAGTGACTGCACTTTTGTAGTACCAGGATTATTTAGCTGCATTACGAGTATAAGTACGAAGATAAGCAACATAATGGTTTCTCCTTTTAAGGATCCAGCGGAGATCGCTCGCTACTTCGAGTTGAGATGAAAATAAAATACGTTCGCGGTATATTGCTATCTTTGTTTGGCAAAAACAAATGCGAAATTGCATATGTGTGTGTACGTGTGAGTCGGACAATCTTCACAGCATAATATAGAACAGTTTTGAACTTGACAAAATAATTCCATCAAAAACACAGCTTGTAAAAAAACTCAAGTCTCGCAACACTACTCTTCTACCGTAAAAATATGTGAGATCCATGTTATTCCAAGTCAAGATATCTTGTATGTTTTAAATAAATGAATTTAGCTTTGTAATCGCATGAAAACACAATGTATCTCAAAAGTAATTAAGTAAATCGTTTAATGCGATTACCAAGTCAAATCTTAAAAATGTAACTTTGTAATCCTATACATTTATATGGGATTACTAAGTTATATATGCAGTTGGTGTATCTAGAAAACTAGGTCGAAATTGCAAAATATTTTAGTTTTCCCTTGGTTTGTACACTAAACACTAATTGTAATCAAAATTTGAAAACTTCTGTCTCTATTGCTGCTAAAAGTGCCTTAGAATTTTTATGTTCGTTCAGTCAGTGAGTGACAAAATTTAGAAAATTTAATGAAATTTGAAATATATAGTCTTTTTATGAAGCCTGCTTGATCTAGTTTCGTCCACAACGGATTTATAAGAGGTTGAAAATGGCTCGAAATGTTTCGAGATAAGGATGGCACTTTTTTGCGCGACTTGGTGGGTGTGACACTACCGTGCCCTCAGATTACCTATGCTCCATTGAAGTAATAGGGTTGTCACTTTTAATGTTATCCTAAAAATAAATTTAATGCAAAAAAAGACAGTGTTCTGTAGTGATCAATCTATCGAATTGAAATCATATTTTTATTTTACGTGGGCCTACATGGACACTTATGAAACGTCAGAATCAATATACAGAATTTTTACTTCTACAAATGTATTATAAGTATATATTACAATATTATATTAACAGACAGATTATTAAGATTGTACCCAAAAGTATAATAAAAATATTTTTTATCAAAAAACTGTCGAAATACTAGTAATCAAAATCGTAGTCTACGGTGTTCCCACATTCACACCATAAGAGAAAATGTAAATATAAGAAAAAAAATGAAACCTATCAACATGAGATGTTAACAAAAATAAATCACGACTTAATGAATTTAAGGTGATTAAGATCTAAATAATATAAGAAACAAACGCTCGCAAACCGCTTGTACAATATGACCAATACGCTAGTGTGAAAGCCTGTAGGAGGGGAACCGATTTTCTTAGTGGCGTAACTACAAATTTTCAGTTTTCAGACTTTTCCCATATTTGCTATAAGACCTTTTTTACCCTATAAATTTTGATTACCTAGAGAGTATCAAACGTACGTTTTTTGCGATATAAACGGCTGTATCTTTTTTTTCGATAACTTATATATTTGATTTGTGCACAGCTTCAAGGGATCGCGGGCCTATTCTCGAACTCGATAACTCCACGCGTTTCCGATATAAAGGGTCTTGACAAACAGACCGACGGACAACAAAGTGATCCTATAAAGGTTTCGTTTTTCCCCTTTGCGGTACGGAATCCTTAAAACGAAACGATAATTGTTGAAAAGTTTTATAGGAAATGAAATTCGATCAAATATGAACCTATGATAGATAAGTAGGTAACCCTGTAGGAGCGACACACACGCAAGGACCTAGTGTACCCTGGAATGATTACGAAGTAATATCACACAATCTGAAGTGTACTTAAAATTCATTGCCATTAAGTTCATATTTTAAATTGACAAGCCAAAATGGAAAAAATGTACCCAGCAAGACGGAGCATACAAAGAGGTAGCGTGTCCCTTTCTTACTCGTCTATGGACACCGTGGTAGAAAGAGACAACATACCCTTTTGTGGGTACGTTTTTGAGGTTGACGTAATCAATCCAGATAGTATAAACAATTCTTGGACACACTGACTGGAGATGTCATCACCCACACACTGACATTTGCTTGCTGCGATAGCAATAAAAACTATTGAAAATTTGGGAGAAATTTGGATGTATTCCGTAATACCAAAAATGATGAATGAAAAATTAATGATTTTCCAATTTCTTTTCAATTCTTTATAACTTGATAATAATATCTGTGTTCCTGCGGGGAGATATCTTGAAATATTGATGTTTATAATATAGAAAAAACTATATAAAAACATGACATTTTCGCTGTGAAAATGTGCAAAATTAAATTCGCTTAAATTTCGTTTGGGGTAAGTTTTTCAACAAAAAGACGACGTAGGAACCTAGATAATTATTGTCTGAATCCGAATAACATCATATTATGGTGTAAATATGCTTAAACTGCAAATGATTTTGGTATTACGTTTGTATGGAAAATTGACACTTCGCGCCAGCCTTAACTTGATCTGTTTAGGTTCCTTTAAATCAGGAATTGTGAGATAATTTGACTAAATAGCCTTAAATCTTCAAAAAGCCACTAAAATGAGGCCATTGCTACGCAATTTGATTATAGTGCACTTGTGCGGGTGTAGAATAAATGTAGAAAAAACCACTAATTATTTGTAAAGAAGTCGAAGTCAAAGAAAGTTATTTGCACATTCCAAAGCGAAGATCTCTATGGAGAAGAACGTGCAAGAAATTCCATGGACACTTTTAAATCATTTTATTTTTTTACTAACTTCTACCAGTGGCTTTGCCCGCTTGTAATTAGATTTCTCTATACAAACTTTGGACCCCTTTTTCATCCTCTTAAGGGTTGAATTTTGAGAATTCCTCTCTTATTGTTCGTCTACGTCAAAAAAGGAAACCCTATGCATAATTTCACGCTCCTAGTCCCAATAGTTTTGGCTGTACGTTGATATGTCAGCCAGCCAGTTTCACCTTTTGTATACCTATGTAATAAGGCAGTCCGTTACATATTTCTACTCAGATTTTATGAGTTTTTCAATCAATAGACTACTAATTTTCAGTTTACAATACCTTCTCACCTATAAGTCGGTCAGTTATATACCCCAGCGCCACCTATCAGCCTGATAACGTAAACACTGATAAGGATACCTAATCAAAGTCATTGATGTACATCCAAGTCTTTATTATAGCCGATTTTATCGGACACATGCAGTGCAAATGGTTTATGAGGAGCTCGTGGCTAGATAATAAGAGCCGCACAGGTCGATCGTCAAGGTTAAGCAACGCTTGCCTAGGTTGGTCTGTGGATGGGTGACCATCTTAACATAACGAGTTTCCTCCGTGCCTCGGAAAGCACGTTAAGCCGTTGGTCCCGGCTGTCATTTGGAGATCTTTGGCAGTCGTTACGGATAGTCAGAAGCCAGTAAATCTGACTCCAGTCTTGCCATGAAGTACCGTGTTACCCCAGTTAATGGGTTGTGGAGGTCTGGTAGGCAGCCGCTCCTCGTAAAATACTGGTATTCAGCTAAATCCGGCTTGACTGGAAGCAGACCCCAATATAGTTGGGAAAAGGCTAAGTAGATGATGATGATGCAGTGCAAATGGTTTATGACATAAATTCTTTAGATAGCTGCTATTCTGTCTTATATTTTACTATCATCATCATAATACACTGAAAAAAAAGTTTCGTTCTATATAACCGAAATTTTGTCTACCAGTTACATTAAATTAGTGACAGCCGAACCAGTGTAACACATAACAAAAGCCAGTTGAGTTACTGGAGTAATATAGCGTTTAAATAATCTACTTTAGTTTTGTACTGCAAATGTTTTTTGCCTAGTGTTCCCAAACCGTTTGTTTACGGCTAAATTCATTAAGTTATCATTTGCAAAACTTTTCGGTTATACAGGGTGTTTGGTTCATCGTGTGCCAAATTGATATGGTCGACTGGAGGGGTCATCTGCTATCCTTTCAGACCCCTAAACATTACCAATGCCCTCTGGAATTTTTTTCATCGAGTTTTTAGTATTTTTAGAAAAATAGACTCGTTTTTTAATTTAAGTCCGAAACTTTGCGATTAAATTTTAAAAAATCTAGATGGCTAATATTACTAATTTTGTATTTATAAGTACCTTTATACAATATACGTCTAAATAAAATTAAAATTCAGGCTCTACGTCTTATACATTTTTAATATTTGTATTTGAATGTAAATAACGAGTCTATTTTTCAAAAAATACTGGGGTCTAGGGGTCTGAAAGGATAGCAGATGACCCCTCCAGTCGACCATATCAATTTGGCACACGATGAACCAAACACCCTGTATATGAATGAATAGTTATGCTATATTGACAAAACCGTTTTGTTATATATGAATGAATAGTTAATTAATTAATCCATACTCGTATTACAAATGAAAAAATACCGGGCAAATGCGAGTTGGACTCGCGCACTGAGGGTTCCGTACTAACTTAATTACATCATACGATTTATGACGTATTAAAAAAAGCTATTAACTAGGTATCGTTCAAACCAATTTTCCGTGGAAGTTTGCACAGTAACGTGTCTCATCACAAAGATTTCTCCCGCCGTGTGTGGAACGGGAGGGCGTGTCAGACTTTTACTGACTAAACCCCACCCCGTTCCTTCGTTGCCTTCGATCTGGGGGTACTTAAACGGGCTCACCTTTCGGAATTTCCGTGTTCCCCAGAGGCTTTGGCCGGGCCCCTACAGTTTGCTGACATCTCCTTGAGGCGCGCGTGGTACAGAACGGGCCGTTGACTATGTATTAGGCTCGGTCCGAGTTATTACCGGACTGCCGGACGGCGAGCTACCCAGTGCTCGCCGTCCGTGAGCCCGCGCCTACAGTTGTGGGAAATTGGGATCAGGATCTCAGCGACGCCGGTGACGGTATGAGGGCCGTTCCCTCGCACGCTCGCAGTCGGCCGACTCCTTCGCTAGCATTACTGCTTCGCAGAAGGAGGCGACCGCATGCCACCCCTCCTCACTCCGGACCATGGCCTGTACCAGGGCCCGGCGCGACTGTACCAAGGCACGGTGCGAGAGCTTGTGTTATGTTACCAGACAACTGATAAACATACTTATATTACTTATAGATATATTTCTCAATACACCCATTTAATATATAGATTACACTCAGACAACAAACAAATGTTCGTGCTCATTACACTTTGATTGCCCTGTTGGTCTAGGGGGGGACAACAAAGTGAAAATATTAAATTATATGGGCTCCGTTTTGTCTTTTTGAGGTACAGAACCCTAAAAACTGTGGGACGCATGACATTTTTTCGACAATTAATCGCTGCTTTTAAATTCTGTGCCTCACCTCGCCATTTTACTTGCTTTTCGCCTCGCCATTCAATGAAACATTTCTCTATAAAATGCGCGAATATCGAGCACGCAGTTTTATACAAGCTAGGCCAGAAAGAGTAGAAACCAATTGAAGCTCGTTATTCGCCTCGTCACTTGCGTGAATGTGTAAATACTGTTTTATACTGCACAAATTATAACATTGTATGCTAAACATCGCACCAAATAGGTATCTGGAGCGCGAAGATAATTTAAAAAGTTTCTGTTGTTTATGGTTGGAGAATTCCGGTGAAACAAGAGAGTGCTGTGTTAAGGATGCATACCGAAAACTATCGATAAAAATGAATAAAAACAGTAATAATTAGGTATAATTAGTTACAGTACTTAATAATAAAGGTGTGTCTTAAATAGAAATAATATCATACCTAAAAGATGGTTTGGTACTACAAAACTTTGGACATAAATACAGATTTTTGATACATTTTTTTTTTGTCCTATTAAATAATAAGTCGGGTAATTTTGCGAATATTCTATTTACTTTATTTCTTAACCATTTACGTATAATGCCAAAACGGGCCTTTTATTTTTTTGACATCTTAAATAAATCAACCTATAGATAAATATAAATATTATTATCTTTATTTCAGACCATAGTCCATATTTTTTAATTCAATTCATTAAATCACACACCTTAAAAACTGTGTTAGTAAAAAGGTACAATAACAAGGATCTCAGATAAAACTATCGACATTTTCTCAGATAAAACTATCGATACGTTCACATCCCTAAAATGTTTGGAGTTGAAGCTTGTCTATAGGTACCGAGCCAAAACATATCATGCACTTTGTGCAGTCTACGATAAGAAAACGAATTTGTTTGCGCTTTAGTGGACCATTTATATACCGCTTTGAGCTTTGTTGTAGCCAGTTTAAGTTAGTGACATCGTGCTAAAAGGTCTCTTTAGTCTTTGAGTGGATCTTTTACGTAATTTTATTGGTTTTATCTATTGTTTATAAAGTTTAAACATGGGGGATGAACAATCAAACGAAAGAAGTTATAATGCCGTACCTCCGTAAGTATTTAATCTTTTGTTCCAGTTTTTGGAATGAATTTAGCGATTTATCGATTTTTTTGTCATGTAAAATATTGGTGTACCAATTTGGGTACAATGGCTACAAGTGTTACTATATGGAGATTATCAAAATGAACAACAAACGACGTTATACGGCCAGTAACCTGTTCAGTGGTTTAGAGGAGGCCCTAAATAAGAACGAAGATAGTGACCATGGTTCGGAGTAAGACTTGGATATAATTCTACCAAAACCAAGTGTTGAAACACATGAAAAGTAAGGTTTTGATGACGACATTACTTGCCAAACGATAGTACAGGGCACTCTTTCGGATTCTGAGAAAAATTTTTTTAGGATGTAGATCATCCAATGACTTCTCCCACTCTGGGTGGAGCGGGAGGGCATGTTATACTTTCACTGACTAAAACCACACCTATATCTTTCAGTTTCTCTTTCGTTCTAGGACTACGGGTTTCGTTTTCAGAAATTTCCCGCGGTCCTAGCTATCGGGCATCGGCCCTGCTCGGTCTCTACGGTTTGCTGTCATCTCTTTGAGAAGCGTGTGGAACACTTGACGCTGTCGATGAAATCGGCTCGGTCCGGTTGATTACCGAATGACCGGACAGCAAGCTATCCATTGCTTGGCATCCGCAAGTCCGCGTCTTCCGTGGCGGGTAGTCGGGGTCGGCTGGTGCGTGAGAATGTTCGTTCTCTTACGCTTGCGGCCTCCTTCGCTAGCATTACTGCTTCGCAGAAGGAGGCTATGGCCTGCCATTCCGACTTGACTTACTTGACTTAATGTCCTATGTCCCCTAGATGGGGCAGAGGGCGTCCACAGTAATCCTCCATCGCGAACGGTCTTGAGCTTCCCGCTTCACCTCGCTCCACGTCATTCCGTTGCTCGCCGCTTCTGCCAACACGGTGCGACGCCAAGTTTGACGGGGACGGCCACGCTTTCTTTTTCCTTGGGGATTCCAGTCCAAAGCTTGTTTGGGTATGTGATTGGAATCCCTTCGGAGCGTGTGGCCAATCCATCTCCACTTGCGACGCTTGATCTGGTGGTCGATCGGGCTCTCGTGGCATTTTTCCAACAGCTCTACGTTTGATATTGTCTCGGGCCAGTAAATTCCGAGGATGCGACGGAGACAGCGGTTGACGAAAACTTGGATTTGGCGAGAGATGTCCTTTGTGACCTTCCACGTTTCACACCCGTAGAGCAGTACGGGTTTGACATTGGACCCGAAGATTTTGAGTTTAATCCTTCGGGTCAGTTTCCGCGACTGCCAAACAGGTCTCAGCTGCGCGAAGGTTGCTCGGGCTTTGGCGATCCGTGAAGTGATGTCCTCTTCACTACCTCCGGTTTCTGTTACAACGCTTCCTAGGTATGTGAATTTTTGTACTCGTTCCACTACCTCTGTGTTCAACATCAACGGTGAGGGATTCCTGACACCAGCTCTCATCTCCTGTGTCTTTCGGATGTTTATTTTGAGGCTAGTTTTTGAGCCATTCCGACTTACTACGGACCATAACCTAAACTAGGGCTCAGCGCGAGAGGTCGCTGCCGCTAATTGAGTCCATGAGGGCACAACGGTGCTCCGCCCAAGCGGGTCATACCTCCACCGTATAGTCCACCTCGTCCTCCGTGGACAATAGCGATAATGAACCATTGGCTGCAAAACGAACTCGAACCCGAAGAAATAATACACGGCAGTCCAATGAATCTAGTGATATACAAAATCTGTCGGCATTGAATGTTCCGTTTGTGTCTGTAGCGTAAGTAAACTACTTCCTTATCGGGTGTGCTGTGTTATCTACCACAATAGAAGCCGCTAGGATTGTAAACCGGAATGTGCAAATCGCGGGAAAATCCGTACAACCGTAGCTGCGTAGGTACGATAAAAATATTAATCATCTGCCTAGCCTTTTCCCAACTATATTGGGGTCGGCTTCCAGTCCAACCGGATTTAGCTGAGTACCAGTACTTTACGAGGAGCGGCTGCCTACCAGACCTCCACAACCCTTTAACTGGGGTAACACGGTACTTCATGGCAAGACTGGAGTCAGATTTACTAGCTTCTGACCATCCGTAACGACTGCCAAAGATCTACAAATGACAGCCGGGACCTACGGCTTAACGTGCTTTCCGAGGCACGGAGGAAACTCGTTATTTTAAGATGGTCACCCATCTACAGACCACCCTAGGCAAGCGTTGCTTAACCTTGAAGATCGACCTGTGCGGCTGTTATTATCTAGCCACGAACTCCTCAATAAAAATACGATACGATACGATAAAAATATTAATGACCGTGGTTAAAAAACGTACATAATATCTATAGTTTTATTATGACTCTGTGGCCGCGTTTCCGAATATGCTATCAAACTACGAATGCGAAATGCAATTTTTATTAAAAAGTTCACTAGTAGTAAAATATTCTTCTCTACGTATGTTTGTCACCTAACTCCTCCTAAACGGCTAGACTGAATTGGATGAAATTTCACGAGTATATTTGGGTACCTGCTACTGCTAGGTTTAAAATACAATTCAATTCGAACGCGTTGTCATTACTAGGTACAGTACCTAGAACTATGTACTAGTAGCTGCCTTAAATTTATGTGCACACAAGCTTTCTCTTTTTCACGTGATTACTAATAAGGGGTTTGTCAAAATTCAACTTTTAATTACTCAGATACCCGCGAAACGAGACACAATAGTAAAACAATAACAGCGCGGTCTCATAGGACCGGGTGCTTTTTATATTTGCTATCAGATATTTGGCAGTCGTTACGGATAGTCAGAAGCCAGTAAATCTGACTTCGGTCTTGTCATGACTGGCTTCTGATCACAGAACAGTTGAAAGACTGTTCTGTGATTCTGACTATCCGTAACGACTGCCAAAGATCTACAAATGACAGCCGAGACCTTACCAACCGAGGCTTAACGTGCTTTCCGAGCCACGGAGGAAACTCGGTATGTTAAAATGGTCACCCATCCACAGACCAACCTTGGCAAGTGCTTAACCTAGAAGATCGACCCTTGCGCTTGTTATTATCTAGTGTTCTCTGAGTGATTACACAATTAATGCCATATGTATAAAGTAATTTAACTACAAGTTAAGACTAACAAGGAAAAATACTCTATCGCATTAGGTTACCCAGTAAAGATTGGAAAATATAAAAATCTTTGACGGAAGCAAAACCCAGCCCTTGGGTTACGCAGTGTCATTCCTTACTATTTTTATTTATTTAATTTATCCATCTCTTTGTTCAGGCGACAGGAGGCCGCTAAAGAAGTCGAACAGAAGCGACTGGAGGCCGCTAAAGCAGCAGAACAGAAGAGAATAGAGTATGCTAAAATAGCAGAAAAGAAAAGACAAGAGGCGGCTAGGATAGCCGAACAAAAGAGACAAGAAGAAGCCGAAACCGCTAGGGCAGCCGAACAGAGAAGACAAGAAGAGGCCAGAGAAGATGAAGAGAGGAGACAACAGCTTATTAGGTATATTACAATGAAAAAACACAGAAACTTTTAATAACCAAAATGTTGTCTACCAGTTTAGTGACAGCCGAACCAGTGTAACACATAACAAAAGCCAGTTGAGTTACTGCAGTGATGTAGCGTTTAAATAATCTACTTTAGTTTTGTATTGCAAATGTTTTTTGCCTAGTGTTCCCAAACCGTTTGTTTACGGCTAAATTCATTAAAAGTTATCATTTGCAAAACTGTTTTGTTACATAAGAATGAATAGTTATGCTATATTGACAAAAGTGTTTTGTTATACAGGAAAAGTTTTTAACCACTGCGTAATTTTTTTTTGGTGGCTCAGTGTAAGTAATAGAACACAGGTCGATCTTCAAGGTTAAGCAACGCTTGCCGAGGTTGGTCTGTGGATGGGTGACCATCTTAATATAACGAGTTTCCTCCGTGCCTCAAGATCAAGATCGGGGTCCCGGTGGCCTTACGTGTGCACCCGCCTCCTTCGATAGCAGTACTGCTTCGCAAAAGGAGGTGGCTGCCATTCCTCCTCGCTTCGAACCATATTAGCCTGCAGCAGGGCCCGGTGCGAGAAATGATCGCCGGCAATACGGCGGTGTTCGAAAGAGTTAACATCGCACTGGCAACGGAAAAAACACAGATTTTTTTTATGGTAGGTGTATCATCAGAATAATTTCTCCCACTCTTGGGCGGAGCGGGAGGGCGTGTCAGACTCTTACTGACTAAACCCCTACCCCGTTCCTTCGATCTGGGGGGGGACTCGGTGTCAACCTTTCGGAATACCCATGTTCCCCAGAGGCTTCGAGTTTCAGTCAGTAAAAGTCTGAACCGCCCTCTATCTCTACCCTGAGCGGAAGAAATTCTTTGTTGCTTTCCCACCGCAATTCAGTAACTAGGTCAAAAGCTAATAACACTACAACACTGCTGCAGGGAAACATTCCTGGCTAATTTATGCTAACTGAAATACTAGTTGCATTCTGTACTTGTATTACAGTGTGCCCAATATATTCTAGCAGTTCATAGCTTACTACAGTGCACCCAGTATATATTTTAGCAGTTTATAACTTACAAAAATGAGAATTAAAATTCAGTTTCCTTCCAGCGCCTGCTGCCAAGAAATAGCACTTCATAATGAAACTTGTGTTTCAGACCGGTTCACTTTTTATTCTAGCTGTATTTTATTTTGTATATAGTGGTTTTCGTTTAGTTGCCGGGCGGGAAAGAAATGGTATTGTTCGACTGAATATGCTATTTTCATAATGTTTGTGCATTAATGTAATGGAAATACTAGGTATGCTGGCTGAAATTTTCTCTTATACTTAGAGTTTTTTTCTTGTATAATTTGTCAGGTACTTCCCCGGTTAGACACATGCCTGAATTGGTCAACATATTAATTTTTTCAGGATATTATTTAGAAAAAAAGCAAACGATCACAAGTGGTGTTTCGTCACTGCTTTGGTTTTATATACGCGGGCGAAGCCGCGAGCAAAAGCTAACATGTATTAAATATACAAAATAAAATTATAAGTAAATTATAACCCATTCCTTGCGTTTGTTTTATACCCATTATTCTTGAATTATTTTTAATTTAATTGTGTTATAAAGGAATATTTACTTATCGCTGTAAGTGTTTCGATAGTAAATCAGTAGTTATCGTACCATAAGTTGTTAATCTGATTCTGCCCGAGAGGAATTTAATGATTGTTCTGCTGCTCGCAAACAATGGCGATTGGTAACTGTCACAGACTATATAGAAGGTAACTGGAGTGTTACGTCAGCTTATGAGAGCTTTTAGCGTTCAAAATACACTGTAATATCGCTGCTACTATGGTACTACGGAAGAGCGATTCTTCTACTATCGTTACCGTTTGAAAACTTTCAGAAATCTATTTATAAGTAAGGGTTGTTATAGACTTCTGTATCTCAAAAGACAAAACACACTTAGTTGTATAAACGACAAAAAAAAATACTTTTCATCAGCCAAAGCCTGCAATCATTACAAGCCAAACTATTCACATAGGAGTTTGTACGGAACATTAGATAATTTCCCACCTAAAAAGAAACTTTTTCTGTTCAAGGGCTGCAGTAACTCTTGAAAACAAGGTCGCAACCTTAATAATGATTTCACAATATAGTTTTATTTCAATAGCACTATGTCTGCAAAAAAATGAGGTGCGACCCCAGTCAGCTACACTCTGGCTGACACTCCATTTCCTTACTCCGCCTTGTCCATCATTATGTAGCATTATCGCTCATATAAAAGGCTTAAGCGATACATCGTGCAATGTTTGCTAACCTTTCCCCAGTAAAGCAGTGCTCTTCACCAAAGTTAGTAAAATGGTGCAAAACGAAGCATTTTGAAATCGGGACCTTTTGAAGGAGATAGTTATTTGGAATATTTAGAGAAAATCGCAGTTCCCACTTATCTACTGCAGATCACGTTTCTGCAAAGATCGTCAAATTCACAGCATTTCACTCCTATCCTATTGGTTACGTCAGAAACCAACACACGACTGCTCCCACTCTGGGTATAACGGGATCAGGTAGTGTTGGTCTTTTACTGACTAAAACCCACATAGTAGATAGTATAGATAGAGCTGTCCCGGTGGCTAGATATTGGTCGGACAAAATTTGAGTTGAATCGACACGAGAAGAAGAAGAAGACCCACATAGTTTCTTTGATCAATCTGCAGCCCAGGGTGGTCTCTTTGAGGCGCTTGTGAAACACAACACACCGTGTGCTTGGGTTTGGTCCTCAACAGACAGCTGGACGGCGAGGCCATTGCCTGCCGTCCGCAAACCGCGGCTATGGTATGCGTGAGGTTTTATTTTTTTATGTTAATTAAGAAAGACAAGTGTGATTTGGGTTAGAAAATGCTATTGAAGTTAAAGCATGTTGCTGGCTGTACCACTAAAATCCCTCCCTCGAAACACATTATAATTGATTTTACTAAACGCAATCTTTAATTAGCTCAACTTTTATTTCTCTTTCCGTCTTTGTTTCATGCTTGCAGCTGCAACACTTCACATTAACGACCTCTCTAAATACTTAGAAGTTAAAACAATTAAATATTACCCCCTCGATCCGGCCCAGCTAACAGCTTCATTATTGAATAGCCCGTATCCCCCATGTCTGGGTACCAATCATCATTCATTTGGATGAATTAACCGTGACCAAATACATTTTGTTATATGTAAGTACGACCATTAATGTGACTGGTATAAAATGTCTATGGCATTGAGTCGGCCTTTGTACAGATTTTCTTACTTGTGCTTAAAGTTCTTTCTTTCTTTTCTTTTATTAACAAAAGAAAAGAAAAGAAAGAAATAAAAATCTTTAATTTGCAGGACACTGTGAGTGTGATGTTTACTAAATAAATAAATAATGTTCAACAAATAATATTCTAGTAAGTTAGAACGTATTCTTCAATTAGGTACATAACGACAGAAAATAAATATTAAAACAAAAGTCATAATAAGCCATAGCTAGAGCTTGCCTCAGGAAAAATCCAGATGAATTGCGCAGAATTTTAATTTGTCAACGGCACATTTTAACAATTTTTTTAATGACGAGGGTTTCAGATTTGTTGAGTGAAAAAAAGGAAGCAGTCACTATGGAAAAATACATGTCATGACCCCACCCACATTTAGTAAGTCATAAATAAATGAAGATAAGGCGTCCCGTAGATTCGACCGATGAGATGTTAAGGTTAGTGAGAATTCGCTGGATGCGAGGCCACCGCTCTGGATGGAATGAGGCAGACTTGTCAGACTTTTACTAACTAAAACCCGCCTGCCAACCCAAAGCAAGGGCAAAGAAGGAACATAGGTGTGCTTTTAGTCAGTAAAAGTCTGACACGCCCTCTCACTTTACTCTAAAGCGAGAGAAGAAGATGGATTATATCCCCACCTTAAAAAAAATCTAGTCTAACAGAATTCATACATCAACCTAAAAATCGATGAGCTCTCATCCAACAACGGACCCTATTCGCTCAACAAATCAGAGCAACAACAACAGTTACAAGTTAACAAGTAAATCAGCAGCATCCCTCGTCTGCGGTTCCGACAGTCCTCGCTGTTGCTGCACTTGAGCTCAGTTGACCCGCCGCCCATTGAGATGAATTCATATCTTGTGTTTGACCACTATCTCACCTGATGGTAAGCGATGATGTGACCGACAATGGAGCAGGCTAGCCTAGAAATAACCTATTCATTCTTGACCTAAAGACCCGTAGGTCATAGCCACCAGTAAACACAGACTCCGACAGGGAGTTCCACTCCTTATCTTTACGCATACTAAGCCATAAGAAAGAAAATAAATATCTATATCATCCAATCTAACAGAATCCTCACCTCAACTTAAAAATCAATCAACAACGCACCCTATTCGCTCAACTAATCAGAGCAACAACAACAAGTAAATCAGCAGCATCCCTCGTCTGTGGCTCCGACGGTCTGGCTGTTGCTACACTTGAGCTCAGTTGACCCGCCGCCCATTGAGATGAATTCACAGCTTCCGATTGAGTTGGGACACTGTCGGTGGTGGTGTTATCGATAGTAATCGTTGATACCCATACCGATTAATTGTTATCAAGCTATGTTAATTTTTTTTCTCTATTTCCATATTATCCTTGTCCCATTTATTTCGGATCAACGCAACACGTTTCCTTCTTCAGTTCTATCAACTTTTACGCCATCACTGACACCCTTTCTTTCGCATCACTATGCACACAATCCATCCATCTTTTTTTTTGCCTCCCCTCCAGCCAGTCCTTCGATCAACAAAGTACTTGTTGATCGAAGATCCAGCTACATGTATGCTCATTACTCTTTTATTAACATGCCTTTCATCGGACAAACGAAACCCCTTCAACTTTTTAGTCACTGCCCCCCTTTTTAAATTTCCTCTAAATATACTCCTTTTCACTCTACACTTCTCAACATTATCACGTCTCTGTTTTTATGTTACATTTCATTTGATAAATTTACATTATATTTTTTGCTAGCACTTGTCAAAATTATGACTTGGCTATCATTTATACTGTAAACTATAAGATGTAGCGATTAACCATGTGAACTTGGCTATTTACGAATTTTCATTTTTTGTTTTGACCACGTAACTTAACGTTGAGAACAAACGTTCTAATAGCGTTAACGATTGGAGATTGTCAACTTGGTTAAGTCTGATGGTAGTAGGGTGTTATTGGGCATTCTACCCCACCTTTTGCTCTGTCGCTCGCTTCGCTCGCTCGTCGCGGTGGGGTAGAATGCCCAATAACACTTTTTTGAAAACACTGGTTCAAGGTGGAGTAGAATGCACAAAACACTGGTTCAGGGGCTACTCCACTTTCAAATCTAATTTACAAAACAAAATACTATCTTTTATTGAAGTAAGACAGTATTCGCTCGCGGTGGAATAGAATTCCCAATAACAATATTTTTAAAACATTGATTCAGGGGCTATTCCACTTTCAATCAAATTTACAAATACTATATTTTAGTGAAGACAGCCATGGTGAACAAACTTCCGTCAAATATATGTACTAGTCATGCTGAGCAACGAACAATCGTTTAATTGTTCAAGTTAGCGATGATTTAAAAGGTTACTGAAGAAGATTATTCAAAAAACTTTATATAATCCACTAACAGTTAAGTGACTATCTAAAATCGATATCTCCAAAATGTATCGACTCGACAAAGCACAGCACTAGTCAATCACGCGAGCTGGGCGCAGCGGAAATGCGCGTATGAATGCATTAACGTACTTAACTTGCTCCGTTCAAATGCAGTTGTACTTGTATACTGTGTAACTTTGTACTTGCTACACTATACAGTTGACGGATGACAAATCGTTTGTTGGCAACTGTTCGGGCTTGGCTTCGAGTCGTCGTCTATGAGAATTCTCGCTCAAGGGTGGAGCGGGAGGGAGTGTCAGAATTTTACACGACGCACCGTGGACGACTTGGGCTTGGTCCAGACGTCCGTACGGCGAGCTACCCATTGCTCACCGTCCGTAAGCCTGCGCCTACGGGTACTTGGTATAGCTGATGGATAACAAACCGTTTGTAGGTAACAGTTTGAGCTTGGGTTCGACTCGTCGTCAAACGCCTGCTCGTTTTTACTGAGCATATCGGCGCAATGTTTAAAAATCATGTTAATTATTTATTATCTGCCTAGCCTTTTTTCCCAACTATATTGGGGTTGGCTTCGAGAGGAGCTCGTGGCTAGATAATAACAGCCGCTCGGATCGACCTTCAAGGTTAAGCAACGCTTGCCTAGGTTGGTCTGTGGATGGGTGACCATCTTAACATAACGAGTTTCCTCCGTGCCTCGGAAAGCACGTTAAGCTGTAGGTCCCGGCTGTCATTTGTAGATCTTTGGCAGTCGTTACGGATAGTCAGAAGCCAGTAAAATCTGACTACAGTCTTGCCATGGAATACCGTGTTACCCCAGTTAATGGGTTGTGGCGGATTTAGCTGAATACCAGTATTTTACGAGGAGCGGCTGCCTACCAGACCTCCACAACCATTATTTATAAGGTTCAATCTACGTGTACTCAGCTGTTTACTCATCATCTGATCATCTTTCCAAAGCCTGTGCTTCCTCCTTCCAGCAGCCCTACCACGAGCTCTCAACGCGATCCATATGACGACCTAAGCTGAACATACCTTTCTTACACACACACCAGTCATTTCACAAGTATTGAGCCCTGTTCTAATGAAATCTATCCTGATCGTCTCGCTATCTCCTACTTACACAAGAACTTCTATAGTTCAGTGTTTCTAGTGTAATCTGAACCTCACAGTAAAGCAATATTCTCCAAACGAAACCCTATTCCTTATCATAAAACTGTAAATAATGTAATGCAAAAACGTTCTTTCCAAAAAGATTTACAGTCTGACTGCCATTACCACTATCAATTTCATATTCCAATATTCGACGCCAGACCTAAAGCATGCCTAAAGCTCAGCTTTTCAATTCAACATTCGCAAACTTCATATTCGCATTTAATATCGGAACCGACGGACATTTCCAAGAAGACTTATGCAAGAGCGAATCAGAAATTGAATTTCAAAACTTAGATGAACATTTGCACCCCAAAACTCCACTTTAAATGGATTTTCTGATAGGAATTCTTTGCATCCAAATCGATCTCATTTAAATATTTTATCGATAACAGAAGGGCCCACTCATTTACCAAAAAAGTTGTAAAATTGATCATAAAATGAAGTTACTAAGTTCAAAGTGATGAAATTAGGGAAATTCGTTGTTTTTTTAATTACTTATTGTACTGCACTTTGTTCTTGAAGACGGTGCGTTGGACTATTACGGAACTACAATGTTCAAAACATCGATGTAGGTAGACATAATGAATCATGTAGCATAGAACTTCACTTAACTTACGTATTGATTGTTGTATTTATTTCTTGTCAGTGTATCTATTTATTAAGTTGCACCTGCCATGTTAAATAACACCTGCATCCCCCTAAGGTCGACTTCTAGAAAATGTACAAAGGTGGTCAAAGCCTTTGTACATTGTTACCACAAAAATCTACATACTAGTACGGACGTACGTAACTAGTACGTGACATAAAATTTTATAAAATAAATTAAAAAAAATATTTGATGACATGAATGCCAGTCCTGTCATGTGTTTATCAGGAGACCAGAAACACGTGGCAGGAAGTATTCTATGAATGCTGGATGACAATGTCACAATAGCAATAAAGAGTAAATAAATAAATAAATAATAATAGCAACTTTTTACTGTTTCAGGATACCAGTTTCCTTACGATGATGTTTTCTTTCACCGTTTTGAGAACAGTGGTGATGAAATAAATTGCACAAAGTAAAAGGGCTAATAAGGTTTGGGCTTACAACTCGCATATTGGGGCTGTTACCACTACCAAGACACACTACTTAAAACCATAAAAACATTCCTAATACCTCTAATTTTCAAAGCTTAAACAACCAGTTACATTCCGTTTCCAGCTAACCCAAGTTACAGAGTAGCATAATGGAATAAAAAGAACTAACTCGATTCACAGAACGGCTGCAAGCTTCGCCAAACTGTCTGCAAATTCCTTTTGTTCTAATTAAATGGGCACGACTCTAAATGAGTTTGTATTCGTTAGGGAGCTCACAGGAATGTACGAGATTAGTTAGATTGGGGAAATCTCGTCCTTTTTATTATAAACTAGCGACCCCCCCCGGCTACGCACGGGTGCAAATTTAACAGTGTTAGTCTACTATATTCATCATCATCATCATCTGCCTAGCCTTTTCCCAACTATATTGGGGTCGGCTTCCAGTCAAGCCGGATTTAGCTGAATACCAGTATTTTACGAGGAGCGGTTGCCTACCAGACCTCCACAACCCATTAACTGGGGTAACACGGTACTTCATGGCAAGACTGGAGTCAGGTTTACTGGCTTCTGACCATCCGTAACGACTGCCAAAGATCTACAAATGACAGCCGGACCTTTTACCGTTAGTCTACTATATTATGCATGTATTATACATATAAACCTTCCACTTGAATCACTAGATAGTGGAATTGGTTTTAAAAAAACCTCATCAAAACCCGTTGCGCAGTTTTAAAGATAGCACACATGGAGTATAGGGACAGAGAAAGCGACTTTGTTTTATACTATGTAGTGATAGTCTTTTGTTTCTCATCAACTACACGAGTGCACGAGGAAGGCGGCCGTCAGAGAAGAGTGGCGGCGTGTTGTGAAGCTTGCCACCAACACCTGAAGCGATGACCACGACCACTCTGTCAAGACTGATACCGACAAAGAAGAAGACACTTTCGTTTAACAACTATCTCACCTGATGGTAAGCAATTATGTGGTCTACGATGGAGCACGCTTGCCTAGTATCCTATTTACTCTTGATTTAAAAACACTTCGGTTGTAGCATCAGGAAACACGGGCAGACAATTCCATGCCTTAGCTGTACACACAATAAATGTGTCTCGAAACGTTTATTGATGAGATACTAGTCAACTGCAAGCCTAACAACTGTAATATTTGGGAAAACTACAGAGAAAAGCAGCCGATTCGTAACATGGATTTATTACACAACTGTCACTTACAAAAAGTGCCTCAGCCCATAGATAATAACATACGTACTAAGGAGGTACTACACTACAACAACAATGAAAAAAGACTGGTAGAGAATGCCATGTTGCATTAAGTCCACCTATGTACCAATACTGTACATGAAGTTAAATAAATCAATAATAAATAAAATCAATCATGAGGGTTTTATATCGAAAACCCTAGTTAGCTTTAGGTTCAAGGTCGTAATATTCATGAATGTATTCTGAAAGCTGAAACTCCAATCGAGTGGCCTTAGGCTCGTAAATAAATAGTCTAATCAATATTCTATCGAGCCCGTTCGGAAGCTAAGCAGGTCACGAATATTTTAGTTCGTTGATCGTCAGAACCTCAATATTGGAATCTTTGACCGTTGTTACGGGTATTCAGCAGTCTGAAAGCCTGGCAAAAACGACAGACGTAACGACGTCTTACGACCGAGTTACTGAGCTAGAAAATGGACTCCGACATACATAGCAGCATTAAAAAACCGGCCAAGAACGTATTGGGCCACGCTCAGTGTTTTTTTTTTCTGGTAAGGGAATCATCAGAATGACTTCTCCCGCTCTTGGGCGGAGCGGGAGGGCGTGTCATACTAGGGTTTAGTTAGTGTAAGGTTCCGTAGTTTCCCGTCCGTCACAATAAGTGCCCCCAACTTTTCAAAAACTGTTCGTCCCATCAAGTTCAAAATAATTTTCCTAGAAAGTCTTTATAATGCTCTACTTTCTAGATTTTTTTCATATTTTCTAAACTTATGGTTCAAAAGTTAATCATAAATACGACAACGATGATAAAACTGGGTACTAAATGCCTTAAAAGATATTCACACTGATTTAAAAATGGTTTTTACTGCCTTTCAATACTCTAGTAAATTGTTCTATCGAATAATGAGAAATTAGATACTTATCCTACTATACATTTTTTTTAATTGTTATAAACTAGTGCTTGACTGCGATCCCACCTGATGGTAAGCAGTGATGCAATCGTTGATGGTGACGCGTACTAGCTTATTAAGAGCCTATGCACTCTAGAAGATAGAGGTGCTCAGAATAAAAAGAAGTTTTAAATATTACTTTATTTTTCTCATTGAGTGGTTGCGTGAGACAGGTATGACAGGAGCGACTACCCGGGCGCTTGCCCTGCCAGTCACCCTAAGTGCTCTTCTTCTTCTTCTTCTTCCTGCCCTTACCCCATATTACTTGGGGTCGGCGCAACATGTTTTCTTTTTCCATTCTGTCCTGTCGTCCGTCACACTATCACTAACTCCCTTTTTTTAGGGTTCCGTAGCCAAAATGGCAAAAACGGAACCCTTATAGTTTCGTCATGTCCGTCTGTCCGTCTGTCCGTCTGTCCGTCTGTCACAGCCGATTTACTCGGAAACTATAAGTACTACAGTGATGAAATTTGATGGGAATATGTGTTGTATGAACCGCTACAAAATTATGACACTAAATAGTAAAAAAAAGAATTGGGGGTGGGGCCCCCCATACATGTAACTGAGGGATGAAAATTTTTTTTTCGATGTACATACCCGTGTGGGGTATCAATGGAAAGGTCTTTTAAAATGATATAAAGTTTTCTAAAAAACATTTTTCTTAAAGTGAACGGTTTTTGAGATATCAGCTCTCAAAGTCGTAAAAAGTATGTCCCCCCCCCTCTATTTTTATAACTACGGGGTATAAAATTCTAAAAAAAATAGAGGTGATGCATGCTAATTAACTCTTTCAACGATTTTTGGTTTGATCAAAGTATCTCTTATAGTTTTTGAGATAGGTTGATTTAACTGTATTATATTTGCTGCTACGGAACCCTTTGTGCGCGAGCCCGACTCGCACTTGGCCGGTTTTTTTTCATATCGGTCCTTACACAATCCATGCATCTTTTCTTTGGCCTCCCTCTCCCGCTCCATCCATCTACATGTAAATTCAGAACTCTTATAGTAACATGCGTTTCATCCCTCCTCTTCACATGATTCACCCTAAGTGCTCTTCATATGATTTATTATACACACAGTTCACACTTAAGACATTTTATGTCTCTCTATTTTTATACCTTTATTATAACTTGTATCTATTTTTGATACAAGTTCATTCTATCATCGGATCACCAGGCGTACGGCGATGCGCCACCGGCACATGGTGGACATCCCATATTGGATACACACACATAATGTTTTGGGAACACATTCATTGTGCTTACAGCTAAGGAGTGGAATTTTCTGCCGGATTGAGGAGTCTGGAGTCCTGATGACTACGACCAGAGGATCTTTAAGTCAAGAGTGAATACTACTTAATACTTCTCGGTAAGCGTCCTCTATCGTCGACCACATCGTCGCTTTTCATCAGATGAGATAACAGTCAAACGCCAAGCTTTCAATAATAAAAAAATACGCTACTATAATATCTTTATCGTGTTATTCCACATACACAAATATATTCGGATGCGCTTACACAATTTGCTAAATTAACTCTATCCGTTTGCCAAATACCCCATAACATTAGTTTATGACATTTTCCTCAAGGGGGAGTGATCATAAACAGTCATGGTACTGTCCCCTCTGTAGAGCTGTAAAAATACTATGCAAGTCTGGGGATATTGTGATGAATCTAAAATAATAATCTATTCTTATAACTTTTGTTTTTTGTAATGTATGTTATTTGTTTATTGTGCAGACCTACCACAGCGTTGTCTTTTTAACCCTAAGGTTGACTGGTAGAGAATGCCTTGATGCATTAAGTCCGCCTATGTACCACCATTGTACATAAAGTTTAAATAAATAATAATAAATAAATAAATGAGTCAAATTCAAATTCAATAATTTTTTTTTCACATATGAGGCACATGGGCACTTATAAAATGTCAAAAGCTAGCGCACGGTTCCAATTGGTCGTTTCCTATGGAGAGGAACCGGCCAGAAACTCCATGGTTGGAGTGTATTACTAGCACACTTATTTTTTTACATATTATATAAGTAAATATGACGCTACGCCCCATGGCACATAGGAGGCCCACCTACCAGACAGCAGGAAAAAGGTGTACAAAATGATCCCTCGAGGTAAAAAGACTCCCAACCGTTTAATTAACCTATCACATACCCGCAAAACGAGACACAATAGTAAAACAATAACAGCGCGGTCTCATAGGACCGGTCGGGGATTCATGAACTAATCACTATTGTCATCATTCGCATATCAGCACTAGGGTTTCCCCCGCTTCCCGCTAAGTTGTCTGGTAAAGTGTCACTGTTCGTAGCGACAAAAAAGGAAATTCGGTGGATTTGATCTGTAGTAAGCTAAAAACTATTTTCCCTTACCCTAATGGAAAATTCCAAATTAACCGAAAAAAATGAGCAAATTAAAAACGAATCGTGTGTGTTACTATTACATTAGCCGACGTTAAATGGCTTATCTAATGTTTAATCAATGGTTTGTACAATTTTAATACTTTGGACACAGTAAACATTTTCCCTTAAATGGATCATTTTGTACACCTTTCTCCTGCTGTAACATTTCGGGCATTTGTAACTTTACCTATATGAACGAAAAGTATTCTGTTTCTGATTGTAACACATGTATTCTCTCGTCGCGAACTTACGAGTACAACACTAGACGTTGAAGTAACACTCAGACGTTTTCAGTGTTGCAGACAGACGGAGAGTGCGTATGTAACCCGCTCTCTGTTGCCAACGCTACGAGGAACTGACTCGTGGAAAATACTGCAAGTTTTTATGTTAGTTAGCTTGACTGAAAAGGATGTTAAAGATCGGGAAGTAAAAAAATGAAGGAAGCTCAGTCGGATGGCGGTCCCTGGCAATAGCCGGGATTAACACCAGGTAGAAGAAGACCTTTTAATACACATTTTATTTGAACTCATAATTCTAAGTCAAAAATATCACATTTATAGTGCGTCACATTGCCTGCTATAAAATACTCCAATTTCGTATGTACCTACTCATAAAAACCAAACCAAATAAGTACATGATATTTAATCATGTTTTTACTATTGTTTTGCCAGTAGGCTTTTTCTTTACTATGCATAGGCTCGCGTTTGACCACTAGCTCACCTGATGGAAAGCAAAAACTGTACTCGACGAAGAAGCACGCTTGCCTAGAAGTAACCTATTCACTCTTGACTTAAAGACTCCTAAGTTGTAGCTATGAAACATCAGCCAGGTACACAGACTTTGCAGTTACGAAAACTACTTAATTGCCCCCACAGTCAAACCATTGCAACGGTTTTGTGGGGCTTAGTTTATATGTTACTTACCCCTTTTTGTAAGAAAGATGAATAAACAAATAATAATAATAAAAAACCATAACAGTGAAACCAATGTGAAAAGTGGAGAAAAGTAAAACTCCGTTTAAAGTACAAACACAGACCGCTAAGCCCTCGTGCGTTGGAGAGCTCTCCACTACCGCAGACAGACGACAGAGCCAGACACAATGTGTGTGTGTGATATCGATTCTATAAGTGATATCTGCATTACACGCCAGACTGTGTTTTCACGAGGGAAAGACTGGAGTGCGTAACTTACTTTTTTTAAATTCTGAGTTGATTTAGGACATTTTGAACAATTTGTTCATATGGTAAGTTACAAGTTACAATTTACAATCCACATCTTAATCGTAAATTTTAAATATACACATAGTTTTACAACAATATCAAGATTACTTAATTAAAACTAAATCTTGGCTGCATTTCTAAAGGATTACTTGAGTAATTTTTTTCATCCCTAAGAACGATGAACGCAGTCATTAAAATTGGTTTCCTTTTATTTGTCCAATAGCGGCTAGAGCAGAGAGTACCAAGCTCGGATAATCGATTAACCATTAGTCCAAGATATAGCTTTGAAACAATGGAGGCAAAGATAATTCACTCTTCCCAACATGGATTGGAGTAGATTATAAATCTACCCACAATCCTCAACGCCAGATTTTGGACTTTTTCAAATCCATATAGGTACTTAGGTATTCGAAATTTCACGCTGTTATCGTACTTATTCGTACGATATAGCTATTTTAGTTCGTTTTTAGTTAGTTGTTGTTGCATTAGTTAAGAAGCTACTATAACCAAGTGACCTTCTAATTACAGCAATGTACAGCAGTCTCAAGTGTGTAGGATGAAGGCCCAAACCAGAGCCTGCTAAAACTTTCATAAGGTTTCATAAGGTTCAGCGTTGTGCCTTCTCATATACTTAGGTCATTCATTAATTTGTTTTCCCCATCGGACTGACTGATCCAACCATAGTCCTTAATATTTATCGTTTTCGGTTGTTCTAAGAAGTGCATCATTTATTTTTAATTACACCTGATCCCTTCTATTTATTGTTTATTTAGCCGAGGGAATCGAATCCGAATCGAAGTGGGTATCATTTAAGCTGTCGCCAATTTAATTCGTTTTGTGTTTCCTAAATAATAGCTTTGTCCTCAAAATAGTAGATTTGTCGCCAAAACGTAGTCACCAAACAATGTAAAATCAATTCTCCATTATATCATTTAAAATCATGGAGATATAGGATCTAGTACCAAATAATTGTTTTTGTACATATTATAATAGGTTTGTCCTAATAAGCATTTAAGCAAACTAATTGAAAGAGATCACCAAAACCAAGTTCCAAAAAAATTAATTGTTGTCGTCATCATCGTTTCAACCAAAAGAGTCTACTACTTAGTATAGTATAGTATAACGGGCTGGTATCCGCAACTCCACGACTAAAGCGCGTATTTTGCGTATGGGTGGGACAAAAGTGTTATTCGATCCACTCCAGCTCCTCAAGAAAGGCCAGCAGCGCCTTCCCGGGCGCCGGTCGTTATGGTTTTTTTTTTCGTTAGGGGAATCATCAGAATGACTTCTTCCACTCGAGGGCGGAGCGGGAAGGCGTGTCAGACTCTTACTGACTAAACCCCTACCCTGTTCCTTCGTTGCCTTCGATCTGGGGGACACGGTGAACCTTTTCGATTTTCCGTGTTCCCCAGAGGCTTCGGTCCTACCGGGCCCCTACAGTTTGCTGACATCTCGTGGCATCGTATGATCATCGTAGGTAGTTACGAGTACCTACGACACATCGTTGAGGATGGAAAGCGCGCTAATTTGTCTCCGCCTCTTTGACATATTTTCAACAAAATTATAAATTGATATTAAATTGGTAAGGAATACTATTATTTTACTAACCGAACGAAATAAAATGTAACTACTTTATTGATGACAAAATAACAAATAAAAAGGAGTTGCAGTCAGGGATTGATAATAATTAATCGAGTTATTTGGCGACAGATCTACCATTTTGGCGACAGATCTATCATTTTGGCGACAGATCTACCATTCTGAGCACAAAGCTGTTAATTTTGTAATAAAACTATTATTATAAGAACGAAGTTTTATTTTATTGGTGATCCATCTCTTATTTTTTGATAATTCATACCTGGATACACTTTTTATTTATCTGAGAACGAAAATATTTCGTGGCGATAGATCTATTAATTAGGTAATACAACTTGATGACAAATATAAAGTTTGGTGACAGAAAATATATTAATCCCCGTTTCCTTTTGAGTCAATACCATCACCGGCCCACGCTGAAAACCAGCGCTATGGACTAATCGCACTATAAGTGTGCCCACAGCATTATGCTGAGCGTTCGGCCGTTTTGCACGGACGTGGCGCATATTCCTAGCTGTTTTTTTTTTTAACTAATTTGTAAAATCGCCACTGTTTTGTACAAATAAAATGTTTTTCTTTCTTTCTTTCTTTGACATGAAAGTTTGTATGGAAAAACCTATTTCCACGCGGGCGATTCCGCTGGTAGAAGCTAGTTTGTTTTAATCGCAAACGCTACTATGTAAAAGAAAGTATTGAACAAACACACACGCCGACCCACAAACACTTGGTGAAGTGTTCTCTCCGCCGCAGACGTCGCGTGTCTGCCGCCCGCCCTACACAGCGCGCCGCCCGCCCTACGCACACGCCATCATACTTACCATGCATTACATTTAGCAGCGGTGGCCTAGTGGTGACGGTCGCGACTTAATCTTCGGTCATGGGTTCGAACTCAAGCAAAACCAAGCATTTTAGTGGAGAGGGAGTGTCAGTAGCCCTAGGACATAAAGAGCTACTATGCTACAAAACACAGCATCTGGAATAATTCAAAGCAAAGGTAGCATAATTTAAGAAGCTGCCACAATATTATTATTAACAAAAAACTTCCTCGAAAACTGACTCTTATCGCACGATTATGTTCCGCAAAACTAAAACGTATGGCAACGTTGAGAAATATATAATATTCTGGGCCTGGGCCTGTAATGGGCCCCCTCTCCGGGAGAGGGAATGGACCGTAATCCACCAAGCGGGCTCATTGCGGGTTGGTGATTGTCACATGACTTCTATATAATTTTTGGTTTTAGGAAACGATGTTTTCCCTTACTGCGCACCGTTTCCAAAGGTTCAATATTACTAAAAAATGAACTAATATGTAATTAGTGAATGGTAAGTTTCCCTAGGTACTGTCTGCCCTAGACAGACGGTTGCGTGTGCCGCCCGCCCTACAGCACGCCACAAAAGAGACGGGTACAGAAGGCAATCTACATACAAAACGCGCTCGAGCAACACACACATAGGGCGCTTGTGCACTACACGGAATTTTACAGTCCGGCAGTTAGATTACATCAACTTTCATTGAGAATTCATTGAAATTCATTGACAATTGTAAGAAATCGGACTGCCTGACGGTAAAATTCTGTGTAGTGCACAAGCGCCCTTAGACACCGCTCACAGACACGATGTCTCGGACCATGCGTGATTTTTTTTATAGGTGAGAAATCATCAGAATTACTTCTCCTACTCTTGGGCAGAGTGGGATGGCTTGTCAGACTTTTACTGACTAAAACACACTCCTTTATTCCTTTTTTGCCTGCGTTCCAGTGTCCCGGGTTTTCCTTTCAGAAGTCAACCTATGGCCCCAGAAGTTTCGACCCTGAAACCTGGGGATCTCTTTGAGGCGCGCGTGGAACAGTCTGCGCCGTCGACGACTTTAGCTCGGTTGGGATAATTACCGGAAAGCCGGACGGCAAGCTGCCCATTGCTTGAAAAGATGAAAAGTGAAGTACATACATGAGATTGCCTAGGCCATGGTCCGGAGCGAGGAGAAGTGGCAGGCGGTCGCCGACTTCTGCGATAAAGAGCACGCGCCCGCTGCTGGGATTCTGATCCCGATTTCCCCCCACCGAAGGCGCGGGCTTGCGGACGGCAATAAATGGTTAACTCACCGTCCGGACGTCCAGTAACAATCCGGACCAAGCCCCATGACGTAGACGCCGCGTAAAGAAGGATCAGGAGTGGGTTTTAGTCAGTAGAAGTCTGACATGCCCTCCAACTCCGCCCAGAGCGGGAGAAATCATATTAATGATTTCCCCATATTTTAAACGTTAAAAAAACATGAGATTGCCTTCTGTACAATGTTGCTTTGTTGTGGCACCGCCGCGCCGCCGCTCAGCGATCGATGTCACAAGAGCCGGCGACGTAATTACCTACCCTCATCACGCTTACACCGCTGTTTAATTGTTTTTGTTTCTTTTTTACTTCGACAGCTACGTCTAGTAACACGCCATGTTTTACGTGAATGTTAAATGAATGGTTTTCCGCGAAACTTTAATTTTCTTCGGTTTTTTTTTGGATTTTACACGTCTAGTAGTTCATCATCATCATCATATCAGCCGAAATACCCAACATGTTGGTTCGGCTTCCAGTCAGGCAGGATTTAGCTGAACACCAGTATTACGAGGAGCGGCTGCCTACCCATTAACTGGGGTAACACGGTCTTTCATGGCAAGACTAAAGTCAGATATAAGTACTGGCTTCTGACCATCCGTAACGACTGCCAAAGATCTACAAATGACAGCCAGGACCTACGGCTTAACGTGATTTAATAGTAAGTACACCTATAATTATCGTATAATGTAATGTAACTCAAATTAACCACTTAAATTTTGCGTAATTTTATTTATTTTATGGTGTCAATTTATTTGTCTGTGTGTTTATGCAAATATGAGTCTTTTGTTACTTCAAATAGAAATGAATAAAATGAGGTTTTGTCATAAGCTAGTTTGTGATATCACATTATAACACTGACACTATCAAGCCGCAACTTTGATTGTGTGTGCGTGTGTGTCGTGTTTGTATGTTTGTTACTTCTTCACGCTCAAACGACTGAACAGGATTTATAACATGTATAGTAATAGTAACATGTACAGTACACGGGTAGATGTCCTGGAATAACTTTATTCTGTTAGTTTATTTTAACATGTACAATAAGATAATTAGATGATTTGGCATCACATAAGAGCCTTTATCTACTACTTTAGGTTTTTACAACAATAGTTCGTTCGCGTTAAGAATGCAGTAAAGTCATAAATTGTCCATCGGCCTAGCCCCGTCCCCTAACCAATCGAAGCTGTTTAAGTGTATTTTTATAAATTCATTAAACTTAATCTTTTAAAATATAATTTGTTTGGATTTAACACCACTGCAAATACACCCTTATCTTGCAGTTGCACTGATACATCACTGTAGTCTTAACGCGACGAACTATAGCGAATAGTAGGTATAGGTACGTGTTGACGTGTAGGTATGATGCTTTTTATCCCGGCCATATGTTCCTTTGGGGGAATTATCAACATAAACGCGGGTGAAGCAACTGGCAGCAGCTAAGTTAAAGTAATATATTAAATGCGAAAGTAACCTGAACGTATTTGGACAAAATAAAAAACATACACACTCACAAACTTTATGTCTTCATATTTAAATTGATAAATGTGATATTCATATGGATGCACTTTATTTAGATCACAGAATCTAGGTACATAAATAATAATATAATGAGCATAATTAATTGATCATGATAACGAGTTCTAATCTGTGGCATAGATAACCAGGTGACGTCATTAGGTAAACAAAAACAACACGATCTAGTTAACTCCTACACAGAATCGATAATTTCGACCAAAATGTCAACTGGCCCTGTGGCGCAATGGATAACGCGTCTGACTACGGATCAGAAGATTCCAGGTTCGAATCCTGGCAGGGTCGCGAAACCTCTTTTTGTGGTTTCTTATTTTTTGTACGTTAGATAAATAAATAGTAAAATCAAACTTTCACCTTACTATCCGATACTGAACTTTAAATTGCAAAAAATCACGAAAGTTTTTGTGGCTACCCTGGAGTGGAATTCACCATAAGGCACTAAACATTTTTTTTAAGGTGGGTAATCTTCAAAATAACTTCTCCCGCTCTTGGGCGGTGCAGTAGTGCTGTAGTGTCAGACTTTTTCTGACTAAAACCCACCTCTTTGTTCCTTCTTTACTTTCGTTCCAGGGTCCCGGGTTTTCCTTTTAGAAAACATTTGGTACCTAAGATATCAAATAACATCCGAAATTCAGGCTAGGCAAATGCTTAGGAACTAAAATAGAAATTGCTAGAAATAACTTAGCATATTCCCAAGCTAAGAGACCTGACCTAATTCCGATGGCCTTAATCTGACCTAGTGTTTCACCAATAAAATACCAAAAGGTCGCCACCCAAATATATCGGCCTTTACATTGAAATATATATTATATTGAAATTTATATTTTTTTTATATTAGACTAGCTGACCCGGCAGACTTCGTACCGCCGATTGTTTTTTCGAAGTTGTCTCACCTTTTAAACCTTCCCTAAACCACCACGAACATTTCAAGACCAAGATAAGATGAATCCGTTCAGCCGTTCTCGAGTTTTAGCGAGACTAACGAACAGCAATTGACTTTTATATATAAAGATAGTCGGCACAAATTATAGTGTCGGGAAAGCCAACTAGTATGATTAGGCTTATAATGTTCCTACTAGTAAGAGGGAATAGTCGGTAATCACTCTAGCGGGGCAAATGTGGGTTGGTCTACCATTTTGTAATTTTTTTTTATGTTACATAGACGAATGGAAGGAAAAATGGAAGGAATGAAGGGGAGGCCTTTGCTCAGCAGTGGGCAGTGGATAAGAATAATAAATAACATAAACTAGAGTTTGACTGCGATCCCACCTGATGGTAAGCAGTTATGCAATCGTTGATGGTGAGGCGCACTAGTTTATTTGACCTTAGCAGGAAAAATTAGTTTTTTTTTTCAAGTATTCATATGATAATCTATAGTGGAAAAGATGGTTGGATTGTGTAAGAAGTGATATGAATGAAGAAGGAAGTTAGTGATAGCGTAACGAGTGACAGGATAGAATGGAAGAGAAAAACATGTTGCCCTGACCCCGAATAAAACGGGATAAGGGCAGGAAGATGACGATGATATGAAAATCCATAATTACCCCAAATTGAGATCTAAGAATAATTATACAGATGGTCTATCGACTAGTCGAAAGCTAACGAGCATCATCAAGCTTATAACGCTCCCACTACTAGGACTCAGGCTTCCTCTCTAAGAGAGAGAATGGGCCGTAATCCACCAGTAGAGGTAAGTGCGAGTTGGCCAACTATTTAGTCATATTTATAACGATGCGACTAGTCGGCGTTCAAAAAGATGCCGACTAGACTAGCAGGCACTAAGAGAAATGGGATAAGTATGAAAAGGCTAATGCCAGTACCTATGCTTTTTTATGTTTAAGAATTGAATAAGTATTACAGAAACAATGACAGTGAACAGATAATAATAAGTTACTTCTAGGATAGCGCGCTCGACTTTCGCTCTGTCGCTTTCCATCGGGTGAGATAGCCAAACCTATCAACAATAAAAAAATAAGGGTACCAACTAGTCCAGAAAGCCGACTATACGACCACACTTCTAGTCGGCAGACTAGACTACCCTTCTCTAATAAATTACCCCTAGAGTTCACATAAAGCCGAATTATAGCTTATAAGGGATTAAAAACGCTTACACAGAGAATTGTGATGGCGGAATCAAAGCCAGGGGATTGTATTGTGCGGCAATTTGATTTTGTTGCAAGGAGTCTTTAACTTTATAAAATAGGGTGAACATTACAATAAATATTGTAATTTCAGAATTGAAGCGTAGCCAAAAAGTTGTAACGCTATTATCTTGTTTACAGCAAATATTTTAACAACATGGCATTACGTGCAATTTAACTTCGCTTTTTTTTACTGACCGATATTTTGGTAATTCAAATGTACTTGTAAATGGTCTATTTGAAATCAATTTATCTGATTTCTGATAAGGAAGTCATAGGATAAGGTGTAGCCAGAAGAAGAGAGCATAGCATTAGGTGTGTAACTTTCTCGATCAATCTTGCAACCCGTATATGTGTTGCGAGATGGTTCAAAATAGTTACAAAGTAGGTAGGTAGGTATGTACAGTCAGCAACAAAAGTCGATGAACAGAATCAACATAACAAAACATTTTATTGTGAATAGATGAAACACATTTTATTGCAAACAAGTGTTTTGTTATGTTGATTCTGTTCATCGACTTTTGATGCTGACTGTACCACCCATACTAAAACCCTCCTGTGTCCCTACACAACACAGGAGGCTTTTAATCTGGGTCGGTTGTAATCTGGGTCAGTGGAATGGATATCATGTCCACAATTAAATAGTCACTACTAAACTTATTCAGACAGTTACTTTGGGCACAGAAACCTAAAATTTACGTCCTCGGGATCCCCTAATATTTTCTTTGTTAATTTATAGTTCAGGCAAAACAACGTTTGCCTCGTCAGCTAATAACTATACCTACCAAACAAGTTACAATAGGTACAAAACTTAAACAACCAAAATTGTAAAAGATTCAACCTTAAAAATCACAACAACTCAAAATCGACCTTTTTCTCCCATATTGAATTTTAACGACCATTTAATCAAATGTCATCTTAAAACCTTCCACGAAGACGATGCCATTATACCCCATGAATATCATGAACCGCCTACCTACATGGCGTAGTGTATGGTGTTCTAATGGGCCCCATACCGCCTCGGCATCGAACAATGACAGCTAAGGTTAAAGATGCAAGGGTCTGCAACTACCTGCTTTAGTGTCGGGAGTGAGGAGACGAGGGTCTAAATGGTTCCGTTTAAATAAAATATGTTAAGAGAATGTTAGGAGATTAATTTTTTTAATTACTCTGATACCCGCGAAACGAGACACAATAGTAAAACAATAACAGCGCGGTCTCATAGGACCGGTTGGGGATTCAAACGTTAATAAAAAGTTATAGTAAAGCTTCATCATATTACTATAGATTACTTATTCTGTGGTTAACTGGTTATCTGCCTAACCTTTTCTCAACTATATTGGGGTCGGCTTCCAGTCAAGCCGGATTTAGCTGAATACCAGTATTTTACGAGGAGCGGCTGCCTACCAGACATCCACAACCAACTGGGGTAACACGGTATTTCATGGCAAGACTGGAGTCAGATTTACTGGCTTCTGAGTGTCCGTAACGAATGCCAAAGATCTATAAATGACAGCCGGGACCAACGGCTTAAGTGCGTGCTTTCCGAGGCACGGAGGAAACTCGGTATGAAGATGGTCACGTGGTTAACTGGTTATAGTAAGCTTTTTTTTAGGTGAAAATTCATCCAATGACTTCTGCCACTCTAGGGTGGCGAGGAAGGCAGAGCGTCTCAGACTTACTAACTAAAACGCATTCCTTTGTTCCTTCTTTGCCTTGCGTTCCAGGCGGCGACCAGTGCTTATAAAAGTCAAAAAGAAGGAAGAATTACATTATGCTACTGAAATTTGTTCGTTTATTTTAATCTCATGTAGATACTTACAATTCGTCCGTTATAAGTTGGCGAGTGTGAAGTTAGGCTCTGCGAATTTTGGCGCTTGAAATATCGTACAAAAATAAAGGTTTAAAAAAAATAAATGCCAATAACTGTTTTTAACAGCAATAACAACTGCAAATTGAATTTATTTATTTTTGTACGATATTTCAAGCGTCAAAATTCGCAGAGCCTAACTTCACACTCGCCAACTTATAACGGACGAACTGTACTGTATTTGACAGATGGGCTTAGTAGGCAACGACACATTCTTTACATCTCTCTTTGGATCAAAATAGACTACACTGACACACTGTAGTAGGTGTGCACAACAAATAAATGATAACGACTACTTGAAATAGAATGAAGTATCATTATGTAGGAACTCGCTTATCATCAGGTGAGATAGTGGTCAAACGCGAGCCTGTTCATAATAATAAAAATAAATACCTATGTGTTGAAATTGTTCCATCAACCATCATAAGCTACGAATTTAGATTCGAAGGAGTATTCAGTAACAGCAATACAATTGAAGAGCAGTGGTGTCCCAGTGGTAGGTAACGTGGGAGCTTACAAGTTGTAGAAACCCAGCCAGGCGTATTCCATCATCATCTACCTAGCCTTTTCCCTACTATATTGGAGTCAGCTTCCAGTCAAGCCGGATTTAGCTGAATACCAGTATTTTACGAGGAGCGGCTGCACTGCACCTCCACAACCCATTAACTGGGGTAACACGGTACTTCATGGCAAGACTGGAGACAGATTTACTGGCATCTGACTATCCGTAACGACTGCCCAAGATCTACAAATGACAGCCGGGTTGGACCCGGCTTTCCAAGGCACGAATGAAAGCCAGTCAGGCGTCTTGCTTTGTGTAATTTATTTCATCACCACTGCTCTCAAATCGGTACAGGAAAACATCGTGAGGTTTCCTAGAACCAAAAATTCGAAGACATATGACATCCACCAACCCGCACTGGGCATGCGTGGTGGTTTACGACCATTCCCTCTCCTAGAGAGGAGGCCTAAATATTATAAGGCTGATGCTATGTTATGCTATTCAATTGAGCCGAGTTTAGTATTATAACTTTTCCATTATACTAAGCAAAACCAACATAAGGCCAAAATAATCGATTGGCTTTATGACATTAGAGCACATGAATAAGTAATAGAACTCAGTTCAGTTAGTTCTACACGCAACGTCGACACGTCATCACATGCCTTCAAAACCTTTGCGCCATAGAAACTCGCTAGCAGTTATATTATCGTCCAACCTTTTCAATTATTTACGAATGCCCAATCGCAATAAAATTATAATCACACTAATATTAGCTATCATTAGGGCGAAAGTATTTTACCTTCTCGCTCAACGTTTTCCTGCTCTCAAAACGGTGAAAGAAAACATCGTGAGGAAACCGGCATGTCCTAGAACCAAAAATTCGACATTTATTCTAATCCGCTCTGGGCCCGCGTGGTGGATTACGGCCCAATCCTTCTCCTGGAGAGGAGGCCGAGTCCCAACAGTAGGAACATTACACGGCCGCTAAGGCGAATGCTCAAACGTCTGAACGGACTAGAATAAAATTGGGCACACAGGTAGCCCATGTTTTGGAATTCCCTGAGGGTTTAACCAGAACTATAGGGTAGGTGAGTACACTTATGTACATTTCACTAGTTATGTTCAAATCCCACGTAACAAGAAGTTTCCTTGTGGAGACTATCGGCGGCGGCGACATCTCGCGCCGGGCCCTGGTTTAGGCCATGGTCCGGAGCGAGGAGGGGTGGCATGCGGTCACCTCCTTCTGCGAAGCAATAATGCTCGTGAAGGAGGCTGCTGACCGCAAGCGCGTGAGGGAACGGTCCGCACGCCGCCGCCACTGAGATTCCCATCTCGATTTCCGACCACCGTAGGCGCGGGTTCGCGGACGGCGAGCACTGGGTAGTTCGCCGTCCGGCAGTCTGGAAATAATCTAGACCGAGCCCAGTCGTCAACGGCGCGTTCTGTTCCACGCGCGCCTCAAGGAGATATCAGCAAACTGTAGGGCCCGGTAGGGTTGAAGCCTCTGGGGAACACGTGGTATTCCGAAAGGTAGACACCGAGTCCCCGCCAGATCGAAGGCAACGAAGGAACGGGGTAGGGGTTTAGTCAGTAAGAGTCTGACACGCCCTCCCGCTCCGCCCAAGAGCGGGAGAAGTCATTCTGATGGGGGAATCATCAGAATGACTACAGAATGGATACCAGAAAAAAAAATAAAAACGTAACAAGAAGCAAACGCCGACTTCAGACCGGTGCTGTTGTCACCAGTGGTGAGTTGTATGTGTGGTAGTGGTAGGTGGTAGTGTATGATAGATGGAAAACCAGTGATTCTTAGCTTGATCCGTGAATCAGACCCACAAAAACAAAAAAGGTTCACGTGTTTAGCCATAATTCATGCAACCAGTAGACTAAATCAATCACTAATATGATTAAAGTAACAAATCAAAGCTTTGTCCATAATAATCAACGGACAACGACGCCTAGTTTTATAAACATAGCAATCAAACGCCATACGGAGCTTACCTATTTTAGAACGGAACTCGGAAGTTGAATGATATAATCATCATCACTATTTCAGCCGAATGACGTCCACCGTTGGACATAGGAAGACGCAGCGTTGAAAGGTTTCCCAGAAGGTCATTGATGACCTGGTGAGAGTCTCGAGAATCTGATAGATGCAAGGCGCACAGGACCGGTCGTTTTGGCGACACTTGCATGAGGCCTGAATCCAACAGTGGATGATAAACGATAAGTACCTAAGTTATATTTTGAAGATAGGTTTTAAAAAACACTTTTCGGTACACGTCAATTTTTTTCGTCAATTTTAACTAGATGAGGCTGGTGTTTCCTAGCTGACTAGCCTGAGAAGAAACACCGAAACAAACTCAGCAACAAAGTCTCTTTTAAAGTCCATACAACAAACATATGATTTCACCAAATCATAATATGAGAACCGTGGAGATTCAGGTAAGTACAATTCCTTTGTGAATGTTGTGGACTCGTTTTAAAACCCTAAGAGCCAGGGAACCCTAAAACCCTCATGCCAGACAGGAACGTGCCATCTCGGGCGCAGATCGTCTTAAAAGTTCAACAAAAAATGTAAATAATGGCCTCTGGGCCCGACCAGGGAATATATCAACATCTTTTTGTGTGTTTCTACAGTTTTATTTGATTTTTGTTAGGTTAGGTGCGAAGTTTTGCGAATTGCATCAATTTTGAAAACCTGTCTGACTGTAGCCTGTGGGCCTGTCATAAGTACCGTACTTGCATTGGTTTGAGTGTCCCTTTTTTGAATAAGCCCACTCTTACCTACAGGATATAAAAACGTTAAGTGCCTACTTCCTAAGTTTATTTAACCCAAAGGTACAAAAGTGATTGTAATACAGGATGTAGCAGAACCTATTTTGTGAAGGCATTTAATGGTTTCTTTAACTAAGCTACCAAATAGGTTCAGATCTAAGTATGTAAGTAAACTTGCTATATTTTATCATCTATTTACATAGGTAGGCATAGTAATCGCTCGTTGCATTGCAGGCATTCATGCGGTTTTCAGTACCTAGGTAGGTACCTATAACGTGAAATGCACTATCTACATCCTTGAGAATTTACGAAATCAATTTAGGCATTAGATAATCAACATTTATTACCTACCCCTTTGTTTTCTCCGAATAATCCACAAACAAAAGAAAAAAACAACAATCACTGCTCAAAAACAAACAATGTTTTGTTATAATCCTTCCAAATAAGGATTGTATTGTAGTAGACACGGATAACATTTCATACGGCTAAACTAAAACATCAAAAACTCACCTTCAACAAATAGGAAACCAAAAAATCACAGCACAAAGCCTAGATAGATTGTTTTTTGTCTAGCACTCACTGACTCACAAACACTGATTAGCAAATCTTTACTGACACAACAGAAAACCGCGATTTACCGCCAAAATCACGTCCACAGATAAAAAATGTACCATAAATTGTATCTTTTTTTTATTATAACCTCTTTTTATGTTATAAATGTCGATTTATTTGTCGGTAATGTCGCGTTTGGACCACCCCGGCGTATGACAGCTGACTGGCGGACCGCGGAATCCGGGCGGAGAGTCGCGCATGCGTGCGGCGATACAAGGGGACTAAGGGGAATATTTCGCGGACACGCTATCAGCTGATAGGGAGACCTTCGCGCTATTGGGGTGAGCAGAGGTGTGGGGCATGGAGATTAATCTTACTACCACATTCCTTATAAGGAATCCTCCTTCAGTTCGGTCGGTTGTTAAATAGTTTCACAACAATACTCAGCGTCATAGTGTAGAGCAATGTGTAGCAAATTCCTAGTTACAATCCAACCATGCAGCTTTGAAAATTCTGCAAGTTATTAGAACGAACCAAATCATACAAACCTAATTCTGCCAATACAAATGGGATCACCACCACTGTGACCGTTAAAAAAAAGAACTATAATTCTGTGCCTCTAGTGAAAAAGGGTTTAAGTCCGATTTTGTCCAAAATGAGTTAAGTATACCAAAATGTTCAGAAAAAAATGATCTAGCAATTCGTGAAAACAGATCTTTCTTATCTTTAAAAATAAGGAAGTTAGCAATGTGCAAAAGGGGTTAACTAACACTAAAAATATTGCAAAAGTGGGGTATAAGTGCACTCTAACTTTTTTACACAAAACTATGACTTTTTAATTTTGTGTCTTTGTATCTAAGTAAAATATTGTCAGAGCTCTAATTCATTTGGTGAATACCGGTACAAGTACACTTGTTCCTTAAAAATAGTTTAGTGAGTAACAATATCACTTGACATAAATCCGTTTTCACCAAAATTAAAGATAAAAATCCAGAATAAGTCTATTGATATCAGTTTTCACCTATGAAATATTTTATTAACAAATGCAATTTGACATAACTAAAACTATACCAAAAAAGCCGCTGCCATTTTTCGTGAGAAAAGATACAACTGGTCGATACGGGGTACATTGCGGGTGGGTGGGGAGCGCACAGCGCCCGCGCTTCCTCAGTCAGCAAAATGGACATACACCACCCTCGGGAATGGTACCAACTTATCCGAACATGCAGCAAAAAAAAAACCATTCACTGTTATGGAAATGCATTCTGAATTGTTTTTTGATTTTGCTAGCTTTCTAAAAGGACCTCCACAACTAAAGAAAATTGATGAAAATAAGAAAAAGTTTAACCTGTCACAATGTGCTGCTTTTAAATATAAAAACCGGCCAAGAGCGTGTCGGGCCACGCTCAGTGTAGGGTTCCGTAGTTTCCCGTCCGTCACAATAAGTGTCCTCAATTTTTCAAAAACTGTTCGGCCCATCAAGTTCAAAATAATTTTCCTAGAAAGTCTTTATGAAGCTCTACTTTCCAGATTTTTTTCATATTTTCTAAACCTATGGTTCAAAAGTTAGAGGGGGGGGACACATTGCTTTTTACTTTTGGAACGATTATTTCCAAAATTATTGATATTATCAAAAATGATTTTTAGTAAACCCCTATTCATTTTTGAATACCTATCCAACAATATATCACACGTTAGGGTTGAAATTAAAAAACAAATCACTTTCCACTTTACATGTAGGGGGGCTACCCCAATAAAACATTCTTTTCCAATTTTTATTTTACCACTTTGTTGACGTGATTGATATACCTACATATTGGTACCAAATTTCAGCTTTCTAGTGCTAACGGTTTAGAGATGAGAGATTAAGCGAGGACGGACGGACAGACATGGCGAAACTATAAGGGTTCCGTTTTTGCCATTTGGCTACGGAACCCTAAAAACAAATGAAGTCCAACAGAACTTTGAACCAGAAAACCTTATTCGATATCAAAAAGTGCCTATAATTAACACAGTTTTTCTTAAATCAGGAAAAATAAAACGAAAATAAATTCTCACAAATCAATTTGCAATAGAAACCTTGGAAAGTGATCCAGTAAACCTTATTTTCACTTCTGCCGTTAATGAACCCCAGTGTTGAAAAAAAAAAATGTAGTACGTAAAAAATATTTAAGAAGTGCCTATGACACAGTTTTTTTTTTAAATCAGGAAAACAATTCAAAAACAAAAAATAATTCAACAAATCAATTCCAACGTAAACCTTGAAAGTGATCCAGAAATCCTTATTCGATGTTGTCTTTGCTGTCGTTTAGAAGAGGATGTTGATATTTTATTTATAATTATCATCATTACTGAGAATGTTGCATTGCATACCTATGTAACACATCACATGTATTTAATTTGATTGCTGTTTAAATACCACACGCACGTAAACATGTAATTTGCTGCGCGCGGGGCGTTTTTTGCGTCTCCTGTAAAGTTGCATTTTTAGACCTATACCCTTTTTCACTAGAGGCACAGAATTATGTTGTCAGCACTAAAAAGTACCTACTAATTATACTAAAATATTACAATTCTGCATTTATGTGTTTCTTTTCTTAATTATTTTGTGTTGTTGCCGTTGTAGGTATTCTAAAATTATTCATTGCTGAAATAAATGAAAGCAGAACCCAAATTCTACTGATTTGGTAGATTACTTACTGAATGTAGGTACCTACTAATAAAAACGGGCACACTGATCACTACCTACCACCGAGTGTGCTAAAGTGGTGTAGAACCAAACAGCTCTAAAAGAAGGACCATTTCACACTAAATTAACAGACAGGAAGCAACATAATCTCATTATGAAGTGCTGTAGGAATAGGTACCTAAACTCAAGGCCGTCGAATTTAATCACCTCCCTGAGGACACGACGTCCGACCCTGTTAGTTTAATGCCTAATCTCTTCCGCGCCGCCGAGTGCGAAATTTGTGAATGATGGCTAAATCAGCCCTCGCAGAAACTTTAGACGCTAAATCAGTATGAAAAGATGGTGAAAGATAGATAATGTTTTAAAGTAGGTATATCTAAGGCATGCTGTTCACGGACACGTAGTTTCATAGACCTACGCGTATTCTTCATTAGACGAAGGGTGTATGCATATTTACCATTAGCATTATCGGCCTTATCGTTTGAATCCCCAACCGGTCCTATGAGACGCGCTGTTATTGTTTTACTATTGTATCTCGTTTCGCGGGTATCTGAGTAACTACAATGCTTCCACTGCTGGGACTCAGGCCTCCTCTCTAGGAGAAGTGGGTGTATGTACTCTTGCATGATGCTTAGTTGGTAAGTTTACAAACAAAACTATGAAATTCTCTCTATGGATGCAGCCAAAAAACTTTTGAGAACTTTGGTATTGTAGGTGAACGTACAGCTAATGAAAGTAATTCTCCAGCCGGAGTCTGTTTCCTGATAGTTACACCTGAGGGTCTCTAGGCCAGTGTGCTCCATCGTCGGCCTCATCATCGCTTAGGTACCATCAGGTGAGATAGTGATCAAACGCGAACCTAACAATTTTTTTTAAACCTACCTACCTGTTTTCTATTATGTACAGTAAACACACAATTTTGATAACTTTCTCAAAAAAATGGCCGACCTATACTTATAATAAATCTACCGAATGCCGTAAAAATGCCATAACAAGGGAGGGCGTCGTAAATATCGCTAGTAATAAATTGTTACCACAAGGATGCTTGACTTTCAATGAGGAAAACGTGCTAACCGCGCAAAATAAAAATAGGACAGCCGATGTACAGGCGAGCTTAACCCACAATAGGTTTTCTTACGGCAAACCTTATAAAAATGAGAGAGAAATTTTGCAGTTAAGAATAATTATAAATGCACAAGAAAACTTAAGCACGTTAATTAATTTTATACTTAAAACTTAATCCCGGTGCTTTACCCATCTATAAGTGTGTTTTATGTTTCTTCTAAGAAATCGTTCACCGATTACTTAACGGTCGTGGACGGGCAGCGTTGGCGACTAACGACCCAAGTCTTCAATTACCGAGACTACTTCAAACAAAATCCTGATGAATATGCTACCATAAACAAAACAGACATTTTTAATTCAGTCAGCATGAAAAATGGAAATGGCGGGCGTCTCGTGAAAGCGTAATAAAGCTTGACAGATTATACGCGGCCTTGCCTTGTTACTTGTTAGTGAATGTTTGAGGGAAGCCTGTTACGGGTTAATTAAGAGCTGTTGGCTTTTTTTACTTACCATGTACCTGGTTAAAAATACGTGATGAAAAAAGGCAGGGTTTATTTGTAAAATGAAGGTAGTTTTGCTGAAAAATTAATTATGCAACTCAGCAGGGCCACAAGTCAACTCTTAGATTTTTTTCAGAATTGTTGATCATTGGTTTTATAATTGTTGACAAGTTTTGTACTACCAAACTGTCAAAATCAATAATTATGAAGCCAATGTTCGACAATTCTGATACAATTCTAATGACAGACTTGAGGCCCGGATCATAGTTTTATTAGGAACTCAATAGGTATATGGGTATCACTCTAAGTCCAGACAAAGTATGTACTGTTAAAAAAGCTATGCTTGACACTCTCTTTCGCTCCACCCAAAACGGGAGAAGTCATGTAGTCGTATCCCACCATAAAAATAATAATCATATTTGTGACAATTTCAATAACGCTGTCCATACCCACACAGTAGCCATAATTGTATTCCAAAAAATTACTCAAAAAGACTTCTTTCTGCTCTTGTCCCATATTACCTACTTGGGACTGGAGCAACACATCCCTTTCTCCCAAAAAAAAATTTAAAAGACTACTTTTTTTGACGGTAAACTGTTTCAAAGATCGAAGGTTCATAGCGTGACTCAATCACCCCAAATTTTTCGCGTGTTATTAAGCTAATAAGGTTAATAAGCAGCTAAGTAAAACTAACACCGTTATTAACATTCAGACGGGGTAGCTCATTAGCGGCTGACACAGAATAAGGTCACGTTACATTTCTGCCTACCCCGCCGCCGCTGCCGTGACAATGGACAATAACCACGACGTCCCGACAAACGTGAGTAGGGACGAGGTGTTACTGCTAGCGGGTCTAGGTTCCTAAACCTGAGTCGTCGACAGTGTGTAGTGCTTCACGAGGGCCTTAAAGAGATGTCACCAAAGCCGTAGGGGCCCAGGAGCCTAAAAGGCAAACTCGTCCTGGAACGCAAGAGTACAGAAGGAATATAGGTGTGGTTTTAGTCAGTAAAAGTCTAAGTCAGTAAAAACCTACGTGGAGCGGGTAATTGCGCAATGAAATATTTAAGTACATAAAGATAAATTAGCTGTGGTGTTTCGAACAATGAAAAAGACAGACATCCTGATATCAGAATGTCTGGCCACTTTCCTTAAGCATGTTTTCTCGCTGACATTAAAGGTACTAAATATTTGAAATTCGGTACCAATTAGTAGCAAAAAGGTAGTTTGTTTTGGTATTTCAGTCTAGGCCAATACAACGACCAACTACACCACGCTTAGGTGGAGGACATTACACTGAATGTCAGACTCTAACTGATTAAAACCTCACGGAGGTCAGCTACATTTTATTATTTATTATTTTATTTGCATTTGCTGGGGAGTTGATGTGCTGCTGCAATTCATCACGCTCCCCCAGCCAGGTCTTGGTCCATATGAATCCATAGGCATAGAGATTCCGTTAGAGAAAATAAATCGTGGAAAACACGCTGGTTGAAGACGCACAGATCCTAGAAGACCTAGTTGATAATTGCAACACTGATATGATCATTATACTTTACCATTTTCTCTGCGCAATCCACACCGCTTACCCTGGCACCTAGCCGCACCTACAGCTGTGACAGGCCGGCGCCGCGCGACGCTTCCGGCACGCGTCGGCGTCACGACGCGGCGGCAGCGCGACACGCGACAGCGCGCTTTTGTTGTACTGGACGTGTTCCGATTGAATCGTGTCGATTGAGTGTGTGGACAATAGAATTGCTGGGTACTATATGCTAGATAGATAATTGGATATTATTTATAGGTAGGCTAGGTTGCTCGCAGAACAAAAAGTTACTGGGTGCGAGAGGTTCTGGAGTGGCAACGGCGTACCGAAAGACACAGCGTTGGAAAGCCTCTTACGAGTACAAGATGAACCGATGACGTAGCAAGGAATGCGAGACGCACAGGACCGTCATTTTGGTGCGACTTGGAGGAGGCCTATGCCAACAGTGGATGTATTTCGGCTGAAATGATAATGATAATAGCCTAGGTTATGTACCCAAAAACAAAACTGCAATGAGACGTCGCATCGTAAAAATCTGCGAGCGTAGTGCGACTTATCGTAAGAACTCGCATTGATTCGCATCGCACATTGTGTGGACGTAACGTTGGAAGGTCTCCAACAAGGTGGACCGACGACCTGGAAAGGGTTACGGGAATCCGATGGATGAAATACGCACAGGACCGTTCATTGTGGCGACTTAGGAAAGGCGAACGTTACGTACGCTACGTCCAGCAGTCGTCGTCGGCGTCGTGATGATAGCCTAGGTTCTTTTTAGGGTTCCGTAGCCAAAATGGCAAAAACGGAACCCTTATAGTTTCGTCATGTCCGTCTGTCCGTCTGTCCGTCTGTCACAGCCGATTTACTCGGAAACTATAAGTACTACAGTGATGAAATTTGATGGGAATATGTGTTGTATGAACCGCTACAAAATTATGACACTAAATAGTAAAAAAAAGAATTGGGGGTGGGGCCCCCCATACATGTAACTGAGGGATGAAAATTTTTTTTTCGATGTACATACCCGTGTGGGGTATCAATGGAAAGGTCTTTTAAAATGATATAAAGTTTTCTAAAAAACATTTTTCTTAAAGTGAACGGTTTTTGAGATATCAGCTCTCAAAGTCGTAAAAAGTATGTCCCCCCCCCTCTATTTTTATAACTACGGGGTATAAAATTCTAAAAAAAATAGAGGTGATGCATGCTAATTAACTCTTTCAACGATTTTTGGTTTGATCAAAGTATCTCTTATAGTTTTTGAGATAGGTTGATTTAACTGTATTATATTTGCTGCTACGGAACCCTTTGTGCGCGAGCCCGACTCGCACTTGGCCGGTTTTTTTTTATATAAGTACCATAAACTAGTGCTTGACTTGACTACAATCCCACCTGATGGTAAGCAGTGATGCAATCGTTGATGATGAGGCGCACTAGTTTATTAAGAGCCTATTCATTCTGGTCTTGAAGATACCCAAATTATAATCGGACGGAAAGACCTCAGCAGGCAAATTATTCCAATCCTTGGATGTACGCGGTATAAACGACGAGGCAAAGTGCTTTGTCTGGACCGTGCAGGTTTCGCAACGTAAGCATGGATACTCGCCGTACGACCGGTTATGGACCCAAACACAAAACTGCGATAAGACATCGCATCGTAAAAATCTGCGTCGTGCGACTACATATCGCAAGAACTTGCGAATTGATTCGCATCACACTTTAGCCGACATAGCTCGAAGAAACACTAACCTTAAGTGGCAGTGGGCAAGGCACATTGTCCGAAGAACAGACGGTCGATGGAGCCGAAAGCCGAAAGAGTGGTGACTGCGTATCGGAAGACGCAGCGTTGGAAGGCCTCCCACAAGGTGGAACGTTGATCTAGTAAAGGTTGCGGGAATCCGATGGATGCAACACGCACTTGGAGAGACTTCACTCCAACAGTGGACGTCTTTTGGCTGAAATGACATTGATGATGGCCTAGGCTTATCGATCCAAACACAAAACTGCGAAGCGCCGTCTGTGATCTCGCCCGACGCATCGCAGAACTTGCGAATTGATTCGCAACGCAAATTGTGTGGTCACCTGAACCGATGCTTTATCACTCGAAATCGCATCGCACGTTTCTGTGATGGGTCGTCGGATCGCAAACCATTGCAGATTTATGTGGAAGCCCAATGTGCTTCAGGAATCATTTGGCACTGCCATAAGTTCTTATTACTAACCCATATTGTCCCACAGATTGGCAAAGGCCTCCCTAAATTTCTTCCAACGGCCATGATTCATCGTTTCTTCTTTTAAAATTCTTAAGGAATTCCCGCCATTTCCTTCATCGTCTACTGCGGCAGTATTACCAGCCTCTATCTCATGAGACTGACCTAATTAAGTTAGGCAGCCTTTTGAGCTACATCAACGATTTACATATGGAGAACAGTTTATGTAGTGTTTCGAATGTGAACATTGTAATAAAAATATAATTTAGTTTTCTTTTTTTCTGTATTTTTATTACATGTTCTTATTAAGGGCAGGTAAATAAAGTTTACCCAAACCTTGTAGATATGTAATGCCGAAGCAGTTGCTATACTTACAGTATTAATGATCGACTGACGAATCCTCGATTTCCTGACATTTTTTCTAATAATCTTTATTCTTTATTGTACACAACATTTACAAAAATAAAAAAGACAGTCAAGTCATTAATTTAATTGTAATTAAAATGTTATTTTTTAATTGATTTTTTTTTTGCCTGCAATTTTTTCTATTGCGCTTGGGGGAGGCCTATGTCCAGTAGTGGACGTATTTCGGCTGAAATGATAATGATGATGAAGCGTGCTATATCACCGACCTCACATCAGATGAGATAGTGGTCAAACACGAGCTCTTAATAATAAATACGCAGCCGTGTCGTGGTTACTGAACGGAAGAAATTACAACAAGACATCGAACTTGTGTAAATTTGGTGAAATATTCATCATCATCATTTCTGCTGAAAGACGTCCACTGCTGAACTTAGGTCCCCCCAAGCGTCGCTCGATCGTCGCTCGTCGATGTCATGATTGCGACAAATTAAACAGTGATGAAACTGTAATATCTCTTTTTTACTTTTAATTCAGGTCACCTTCTACTAAGCAATCACTCTACACCGGATCAACTTGAGCTAATTCAAAGAAAGTGCAATAACTTAGCCGACTTTTTATTTCTAGAACTACCGTCCGTTTGGACAGACGATAGTGGCACACTGTTACTAAAATAAGCGCTATTGTAGATAGATGGACTGCTTTTCTCAGTATCGTATATAGATTGGACAGCATTTCTGCCAATAACAATTTTTAAACATTTAGATTTACGCCCGTTTTCAATAAGCCATCTATAGTTGCAGCTACTAAAAATAAACAAATCTATCATTTTGCCCTTACTTGCTTTCCTATAACCTACCGACGGATAGCATTTCCTACTAAAGGTTGTGGATTGATAGATAGAATCTTATACTGTTTATCGGAGATAGCTATCTACTAAAACAGGCGTTAGGTTAGGGTTATCCCAGTTTTGTAGTGCCTCCGGAATGTTTACGAAGGCCAGGGTAGGTTTCCATACCATCGTGAGTAAGCTTCTTTACTAAGCAGAGTCCAGGATAGCACAAATATATATATATATATCCTACAGGACATTGCAGAGGAGCTCGTGGCTAGATAATAACAGCCGCACAGGTCGATCTTCAAGGTTAAGCAACGCTTGCCTAGGTTGGTCTGTGGATGGGTGACCATCTTAACATAACGAGTTTCCTCCGTGCTTCGGAAAGCACGTTAAGCCGTTGGTCCCGGCTGTCATTTGGAGATCTTTGGCAGTCGTTACGGATAGTCAGAAGCCAGTAAATCTGACTCCAGTCTTGCCATGAAGTACCGTGTTACCCCAGTTAATGGGTTGTGGAGGTCTGGTAGGCAGCCGCTCTTCGTAAAATACTGGTATTCAGCTAAATCCGACTTGATTGGAAGCCGACCCCAATATAGTTGGGAAAAGGCTAGGCAGATTTTTTTCTATTACAGCTTATTATAACATGTACTGTTTCTCTTGATCAATTGGTTGCAAGTGCAACAACTGAGCGTAGGATCTTGGGTTTGAAAGTTGTAATATATTTTCCATCAGATATTACAAGATTTGAAGACATGATCCTCCCGCGAACCTCTGAGAGCACGTAAAAACTGCTGGTCTTGAGACTCATACCTCCCTGATCATGTTGAATTGCCACCCCATTATACTATGAGGTGCACCTGTGTTTACACACAGGCTTGTGCACAATAACTTCTTCGTACTTCGTACAGATCAAACGCAACGTAGGGACGGGGTGGGGTTTAGTCAGTAAGGGTCTGACACGCCCTCCCGCTCCGCTTAAGAGCGGGAGAAGTCATTCTGATGATTCCCCTACCAAAAAAAAAACTTCTCCGTACTTGGCTAATCTCTGCCAAGATTCACCATCTCGGCCGATCTTCAGTCAGAAGTATGACTGTGTAACTTGGCTAGACTAGTTTGGGCAGCATGTTGTCTTCAGGTTCCGATGAGAAGTGGGGGCGGGGCCGGCGCTCCACCTCTCCTCGGTGTCTGCGGTCCAAGGCCCTGTGATGATGGAAGATGTTAGACTGGAGGAACATTGGAAAGGATGGTGGAAACCAGGACTTGGGACAGATGAGTAGAAGTGACAAAAGTGAAAGGAAAGTAGGTGGTCTGTTATTTAATCTCCGAAACTAAAATGACTTTACGTAGGTTGTCACACTTGACACAACACAAAAGAACTGGCATCATTACTATTGTAAGTTTGACATTTGCCTGTGTCAATTTAGTCTCAGGGATTAAAAAACAGAATAGTTAAGTTCATATGTAAAATATCATCATCATCATCTCAGCCGAAAGACGTCCACTGCTGGACATAGGCCTCCCCGCGCGCGTCGCCACAGCGACCGGTCCTGCGCGTCTCGCATCCATCGGATTCCCGCGACCCTCGCCAGGTCGTCGGTCCACCTTGTGGGAGACCTTCCGACGCTGCGTCTTCCGGTACGTGGCCGCCACTCTAGAACCTTCCGTCCCCATCGACCATCTGTTCTACGAGCAATGTGCCCTGCCCACTGCCACTTAAGTTTGGCGATTCTTCAGGCTATGTCGGTAACCTTAGTTCTAGTAGTAAAATATCAGTCTCTATGTAAAACATATACGAGTAGAGAGTAGCTCGCCGTCCGGCTGTCCTGTAATCGTCCGGACCTAGTCGTTGATGGCGCGTACTGTTCCGCGCACGCCTTAAAGAGATGTCAGTAAACTGTAGGGACACAGCAGGGTCGAAGCCTACTGCGGCCATAGTTTATGCGAAAGGGAAACCCGGGGCTCCGAAACGAAGGCAAAAACCGGCCAAGAGCGTGTCGGGCCACGCTCAGTATAGGGTTCCGTAGTTTCCCGTCCGTCACAATAAGTGTCCAAAACTTTTCGAAAACTGTTCGTCCCATCACTTGAACTTGTCCTTGCAGGCGGTCTCCGATTGGGGCGATGCCAATCTGGTCAAGTTCAATGCTGCTAAAACTCAGGCGTGTCTTTTCTCTGCTAAACGGAGCCAATTCCACCCAGCTCCATCTTTTCGGGATGTGACCGTATCGATTACCGACCATCTTGAGCTTCTTGGCGTAACGCTATCATCCACTCTCAATTTCGGTTGCTATATAGAGGCAAAAGCTCAACTGGCTGCCAAAAAACTGGGGATTCTGGCTAAGGTGAGACAGTACTTCACGTCGGAACAGTTGCTCAACCTCTATAAAGCACAAGTTCGATCATGTATGGAGTACTGCTCTCATCTTTGGGACGGATCTGCCAAGTACCAGCTTGAGGCGCTAGAGTCGATAGAGAAGCGAGCCAAGAAGATCATAGGTACCTAATGATGCACTCTTCGAGTCGAAGCTTCAAAGTCTGGAGCATCGACGACGAGTTGCTAGCCTGTCGGTTTTCTATCGTTTGCATTTCGGAGAGTGTGCACAGGAACTGCACAACTTGATTCCTTCAAGCCCGTTTCATCATCGGACCACTAGACGTACGGCAATGCGCCACCGGTACGTACAAAGCGTTTTGGAAGTACATTTATTATGCGCACAGCTAAAGAGTAGAATTCCCTGCCGGGGTCTGTGTTTCCTGATAGCTACAACCTAGGGGTCTTTAAGTCAAGAGTGAATAGGTTGCTTCTAGGCAAGCGTGCTCCATCGTCGACCACATGATCGCTTACCATCAGGTGAAATGTGGTCAAGCGCAAGCCTATCAATAATAAAAAAAAAAAATCAAGTTCAAAATAATTTTCCTAGAAAGTCTTTGTGAAGCTCTACTTTCCAGAATTTTTCCATATTTTCTAAACTTATGGTTTAAAAGTTAGAGGGGGGGACACATTGTTTTTTACTTTTGGAACGATTATTTCCGAAATTATTGACATTATAAAAAAAAAATTTTAGTAAACCCCTATTGATTTTTGAATACCTATCCAACAATATATCACACGTTAGAGTTGAAATTAAAAAAAAATCACTTTCCACTTTACATGTAGGGCTACCCTAATAAAACATTTTTTTGCAATTTTTATTTTACTACTTTGTTGGCGTGATTGACATACATATTGGTACCAAACTTCAGCTTTCTAGTGCTAACGGTCACAGAGATTAAGCGAGGACGGACGGACAGAAATGGCAAAACTACAAGGATTCCGTTTTCGCCATTTGGCTACGGAACCCTAAAAAAATGAACAAGAGTGGAGGGCAGGAGAAGTCATTGGATGATTTCCCACTCAAAAATAAATAAATAATGGTGGCTTTAATATATTAACGAGATGCCCAGTTTTGTTTAAATATTACGAAAATAATACAAACTACTGAGGTGGTGACAGAGTTACTGGTGTTGGTACGATATAAAAACTTTGGAGATTTAACGAAACATTTATTAAAAATATAACAAGTTGAAGCTTAGCTACCTAATTTACATAGTAATAATATATACATACATAGTTTATCACTAATCTATGCGATAAGAAAACTAATTTACTTAGAAATAAACACTAATCCAATCAATAAATACAAAATGATTCAATACAACTTGTAATTTTATCACCATCCAACTTATTTCCATCAATTAAAAATAAAATATATTTTGATACACAGAACTCGACTAATTGTATGGAACAGAGCACCTACCACAAGTTCTTAATTACTCAGATACCCGCGAAACGAGACACCATAGTAAAACAATAACAGCGCGGTCTCATAGGACCGATTGGGGATTCAAACGTTAACGCGACCCTATTGACGAACTGAACTGAACTGTTTAAGGGATGGCGCTATATACAACATGTAACATAATTAACGCACATCCTCTTGGGTGGTCATTGTACTCATCATTATGAAAAACTTTTACTATGGGACCAAACCTGAAATCGAGAAAAAATAATCATCTGTTCCCTATATTTATGTTCGCTTTTTTTGTCGGAATGTTTGCAACAGCTGATTATTTTTTCTCGATTTCATGTTTGGTGCCACACTAAAAGTTGTTCATAATGATGAGTACAATGACCCCCCAAGAGGATGTGCGTTAATTATGTTACATGTTGTAAATAGCTCTATCTCTCTTTCTCGCTCGCACGGCTGACATTTTATCAAGTCATGGTAAGGTCGGGGCAAGACGTCGTGCTAACAGTGTCATTACTCTAGATTCTTTCGGCCCCACCGACAACCTAGGCTTATGTCGGATAGTGAAAAAAAAACAGGTTGTACTTAGGAACCAAAACTCTTTGATTTTAATTTTTTATTCAGTCAATCTAAAAACTTCGAAAAATATAATAACTTTTCTAAAAAGCAATAAGTAATGAACTAATTATGATACGATAAAATTACTTAAAATATTCTATAATAAACTCTTTTACAGTACAATTTTGGCAACATACATTATACACTGGATTCTCAATGTTACAACAGTAGATACATACTCTAAATAACGATAATTTACTTATGTACATACATACTTAATAAGTTAAGGGCCAGTTTCACAATGTCCGAGTAGCCACTACTTCCCGAATAAATTCAAAAATGGAACAGAATTTGTATGAAATTATCTGCCAAGTAAGATATTGGCAACTTAATCATAGGTGGTGGAATAGGCCCTAATAGACTTAAAAGTTCACTATAAAAGTATTCATAATTTAAGAAACAAATTACTAAAGAAATCTTTTAACCAAAAATATTTTAGAACATGTAATTTATCTTTCTTTACTGTAAAATATAAAATAAAGACGAGAACGTTCAATGGGATGAATAGGAACGCAGGGTCAAATAAAACTTTGATTAAGATCTTTACTTTGGTTAAATATTTTACATTGATTACATTACATATACATACATTGATTTCTATTTAGGCCACGACTTTTATTACAATTAATGAATAAATAGAACTACTTAAATGCTGGAAAAACCTGTTAAATAACGTGAAGATCCTCTTCAAATTTGTATTTATTTTATTTATTTATTAAATACTTTATGCACACAAAAGTACAGTGGCGGACTTAATGCCTTAGGCATTCTCTACCAGCCAATCTTTGGGTGATGCAAAGAAAAATGGTGGCAAATTTTTGTTCCTATTCACCCCATTTGATTGTACAGTGCGCTCAATTTTAGCGACTTTATACAATCTTAATTTTAGCTATGACAATTTTTTTTTTTTTACATATTATAGATAAATTACTCCTACGATCAAGCTTATCATACAAACAGGCCAGGCCACATAATTATATTAGTTGACTATTTAAAACTAACAATATTTTTTTATCTAGAGCTCATATAATTTAAAAGAATTCGTTTTAACAATATACGACTAGCCTATTATAATGGCAATTTAGAAAAAAACTCATTTGAGCCTTATCATTGAGAAAACTCAATAATATCTATACATTAAAAACAAAAGAGGATGTACAGATACATCTTCCTTTGTAATATTTTTCTTATAAACTAGCTTACCACAGGTTATCGATATAATTTCCATAATAAGCATTCATCACTACATTCCAAACTTTATCATCCGATTTTCCGGAATTCAGAGAAATATCTGACTCTAACCCCACTTTTCCAGAAATTCCAGATTCTAAAGAAATTTCAGAATGAACTTCCACTTTCTCAGAAACCCCATTCTCTAAATCAACTTTTCCGGAAATTGCATTCTCGAAATTCACTTTTCCAGTAATTCCAGATTCTAAAGAAATTTCAGAATCAACATTCACTTTCCCAGAAACCTCACTCGCTAAACCCACATTTCCAGAAACCCCATTCTCTAGATTCACTTTTCCAGAAAACGTAGATTCCCCTTCAGGAATTCCAGACGCCACTTCACCCAGTTGAAGTGAGTCTGGAATGTCCCAACCCTAGCTGTCTATAGGCTCGTTCCTGGCGACCCACCTTTCGAAGAGGTGCAGCAACTCGAAGCACACCTCGGCCAGGATGAGTGCGATGACCATCCACTCTAGACGCACGTGGTGCCTGTCTGCTGCCCACGATGAGAGCAGTTCTAGTAGTTCCACGCAGTGGGCTAGGCGCTCGTTTAGGACCTGGTGGAAAAGAGAAGCTTAATTACACATTAGCACGGTTGGCGAGTAATTCAAGTGTGCGGATTAGGGAACATGGGTAATCCGAAAGGTTGTCACCGTGTCCCCTAGATCGAAGGCAACGAAGAAACGGGGTAGGGGTTTAGCCAGTAAGAGTCTGGCACGCTCTCCCACTCCATCCAAGAATGGGAGAAGTAATTCTGATGGTTTCCCTACCATAAAAAAAAGTATGCGGATACTATTTTTACGTGAAAATTCAGGCCCTAAACTTGTACTTGAAATTATTTTATGTAAATTGGTTATGTTCGTTACTTCTTCATGATCGAACGGCTGAATAGATTTTTATTTTTACGGTTAGACCACGTCCTGAAATAGCAAATAGTATACTTTTATCCTAGAAAAATATGGTCCATAGAAGCAATTTTCTACTAGCCACTATCTCTGTTAGAGCACTCACCCTAGTTCGCCTGGAGATGGTGAAGTAAGCCACGGTAGAGGAGTACAGGCGCTCGAGCTGCTCCTCCTCCCAGTAGAAGTCGGGCGTGTCCAGCAGGTCCGACTCCACGTTCAGCATGTGGCGCAGAGAGAACAGCTCGCCTAGCTTGCGGACTACCTGGAAACGAGGGTAACAAGTTCAATCTTCAGAACAAAATTCAACATTAGGTATAATACCCGGCAAATAAGTTGGTAATGGGGTAATTTCCCGCATGGTGCACAAAAAAGCGAATGAGCGAACGGGACGTAACGCAGTGCGGAGGCAAGTCGAGTAACGCACCAATCATAGACCACTATTATAATACTGCACCAATCGCTACCTCATACCCGGCGTGCCGCACCAAATAGATCTAAAAGACAAATTCTGCGCAACTAAAGACTCTTGCCAAGTTACGTGCCGCCGGTTATACAAATATATATATAATATTACTACCTCTTTCTTATCCACATGAGCAGCACCGTCTTGCTGCATGGCCGCCGTGTGAGAGCTGACCGACGCCGCCAGAGCCTCGAGCCGCGACTCCCACGCGCCCAGGCGGGCTGACTGCACCATGGCGTGGCTGGAACAAGTGTACGGTTGGAGATATTAGCGGTTATAATAGCTGAAAAGGTGTTATCAATCCCCATCATCCTCATGGTCATTTCAGCCGAGAGATGTCCACTGCTGGACATAGACCTCCCCCAAGCGTCGCCTCATCGACCTGTCCTGTGCATCTCGCATCCATCGGATTCCCGTGACCTTCACCATGACATCAGTCCACCTTGTGAGGGGCTTTCCAACGTTCTGACTGCCGGTATGTGGTTGCTACTTTAGAACCTTTTGTCTCCAACCATCAGCTAGTTAAATATAAAATCGTTATAATATGGACTCAATAAATGTTGACTTACCTAAACGTATACCTCTCCAATGAGTTATCTCTCTTAGGCACCAGCACGAACGACGACTCTTGTAGGTGGCACTTTTTTCTACAAACAGAACGTGAAGAATTTAAGTAATACATTAAAATAAAATAAAATTATAAGGTTTGTTGTAAAAAAAAAAACTAATTTTTGGATAAGTGCACCTGTGTATAGCTGTTCTTATTTAAATTGTTGTAAAGAATTATAATAAAAATTTAAAAAATATTACAGGATTCTAGGACCCTCGCATCGCTCGGGTGCAAATTATACACACCAACCTTCCTTATTTATTTCTCTTTCTATTAGTGAAAAAGCAAGAAGAAGAATTAGTAGATAAGCGTAGAGGAAATAAAATTAATGGTGAAAGTACTGTGCACACTCAGCGGATGATCCGCGGCGCATTGTCCACGTCAACCTCCGGAATTGGTAATGGACCAATGAAACATGTCATTCAGAACAATGCTGGATGAAAAGACAATCAAATCTTGCCGCTATTATTGCTAGTACAATGTCGGAGCCTGTTCTCTGCTCACCAAGGAAGAAGCGCGATTCCGCATAGTCGTGTGAAAAGGGGCCGTATATGTATTACGTAAATAGACTTTTTGCAAATATAAACCCCGCGATTTTCCCCCTCCTCAGCAAAAGTAAACTAAGCGGAAAACGGATGTTTGCAAGACTTTACACTGTTTCGCATAGCTCTTTAACCCTTTTTACTTCCCTCAGTAACGTTCAGTTATAAAAACATCATCCTCTAAATGTGCACAGTACTTTCTAGTGTAGCCACACACCTGCGCCCTTTGGTCGAGCTAGCGACAGCACCGGGTTGAATCCCAGTCTTCTTGGATGGGCTTGCGTAACAAACAATTTTATATTCACACATAAAGCTTAGTATATATTTAGTTGGCATTAGAAGATTGAAATCCAATCATCATCATCTGCCTAACCTTTTCCCAACTATATTGGGGTCAGCTTCCAGTCAAGCCGGATTTAGCTGAATACCAGTATTTTACGAGGGATGGCTGCCTACCAGACCTCCACAACCCATTGACTGGGGTAACACGGTACTTCATGGCAAGACTGGAGTCAGATTTACTGGCTTCTGACACAAGATTGAAACCCAATCAGTAAATAAATAAATGTAGGTGATTCAAGAGTGATATGAAAAAGAAGTTAAATGTCTTCCGAAGACTTCAAATGAGATGGGGCAAGAGCAGAAAGATAATGATGATAGAATCTAAGCAAATTAAATTAAGGGCAAGAGATTGATCAGTTTTCACAAAAAATACCACAAGGCACAACCCTTGTGGTATTTTTTGTAAAACTGATCTGATTGTCCATAGAAACATGATAAATTTCCCCCAGCCACCACCACAAAACTACCAGGTTGACAAACAATATTTTATCTCCAAACATATACTTACGTATTTGGGTGATAGACATAGGTCATGACTTCTCTCTCTTTCTCCACCACATCTTTAGGGTAGCTCTCTATTTCATAACTGAAATCAATATGTTAAAATGTTATTATAACTAGGCCATTCATATTCATTAAATAAATTATAATATTTAATAGAGTATAATTAAATGTTAAGTTATTCACTGTTCATTTATTTTCAGTTCACAGCATTTCTGTAGATTTTTCTGTTATATTATAAATCATGATGAGCTCTCTTTGTATAGTAATAGGACATATTCCAACTATATTCTAACTTGAATCATGTTCACTGTTATGGTGATTTAGTCCAATTTCAGTTTGTGCCATATCACATTAATTTTAATGAGCCCACGCTTTCTCTTTCCAAAGCAAAGGTGGGAGGCCTTTGCTTTGGAGAGGGATAGTACAAGTCCTTTCTTTTTTCCATGTTACTTAATACTTAAACACAATTTAAATTGTCACTTACGGGATATCTTCCATGATTATTATTTATTATGAGTTCCCGATATTTCGACACTGTTGCAAGCGCCATGATCGCGGGATGACTGGAGATTGCGGGTGGAATAATAATCACGGAAGATATCCCGTAAGTGGCAATTTGACGAAAAACAAACCGTGATAGCCTAAAACAGTACTTAAACACATCCCATGAGCAAGTTTTTGAACAGACTAAATAGTTTTCACAATACATACGGCCTCACAAAATCTAGCACATTACTAGCTTCCAACTCGGTGCAGTTCCAGAAGACGATGCCACCTTCCCTGAAGAAGATGATCTCCCTGGGCTCAGCACCAACACTGTACACTGCGTTAGCAACCACCACATCTCCTATTTCATTTGCTTTTAACCTAAAAATATATTTTAATATGTTGTAGAATTTTCTATTAATCTTTTGTACCATAAGTACCATAATTCAGCTAAATCCAGCTTGACTGGAAGCCAACCCCAATATAGTTGGAAAAAAGGCTAGGCAGATGATGATGATGACCGTAAGTAGCGTAATTAGAGACATAATAAAAAGACAATAGGTGTGCGGACTCCAGCATCCGCTCCGGGCTCAAAGCATTAAATGTTTGTGATATTTAACTCATCATAAACCAAGCGTTCCCAGCGTTTACAAAATGTTCACAAATGCAGGTAGATTGAAATGTTAATTGCAATTTACAGATAACAAATTCCATTTTTGTTGACTTTGTAATCTTTGTATGATTGGCTGAACTTTGAATGAACATAAAGCACATTTTTATGCACTTCATCATTATCACCTTTTTCTAATTGAATTGGAATTGGCTTCCATTGTACAATACATAAAGCCCCTAAGGCTACCCACTGACCAAGTTTTGTAACCTTTTCTACCAAAGGTCATCTGTGTTTTTCTTTTGGATTATCAACAATAATTGCGGTTTCTCATTAATTATTACATCATTGAAAATAAGATAAATTTTGAGTAAAACCACTTACGTTCCGGGTTCATATAGCTTCTGTTGAATCAGGGCTTCTTTCAGACTCTTCAGGTCATAGGCATTTGCTGTAGCATAAGCCATAGTGAGGTAGTGTCCCTCTTTCTGCGTTAAATCAGCCGGAGTAGCCTTCTTGTGAACTGTCTTCTTTTTCAACGGTATTGTACCATTTTCTATCGGTACTGTCGGCTGAATCGTATCATTAGCATAGTTCCTAACCACAGCTATCCCTGCAATACTAAATACATCGTTTTTCGGCAACAACAATCGAGTTTTTGGCGCTATAAAACTGACCACAGTATTCGCGGATAAACATTTCGGTATCGCGCACCGAATTGTATTAAATGCAATTCTTGATAAATACACAGTCATACTTAAGTCTTGTTGTATATAAACTTAATAAAAACTTATTTCAATGCTTTTATAAATGCGTCTTATTAAAATATTACATAAAGTTTTAAGGTTATGCTTACTGTTTTGACATTTAATGTCAGTTAGTTAAAATTTTTAATTTGATCTTAGGTTCTACGTTTAGTGAGTTTGGATACGAGTCATTTGAATACAATGATAATTTGTTAACTTCAAATACACAAAACCTACAGGGAGAGAAAAATATTCTTATATGTATCTAATTCAATAAGCACGCAAGCAAGCAAGCAGTATTTGTGGAAGCCTATACCACAAGTCGTTCCAACTATTTAATATCATGTCTTACATCTAGCCAAATTATTAAAAAAAAATTTTTTTCCTAATTTTGTTCGCCGAACACGCGTTATAACAGTTTTAAAAACATTAAAAACTACCCCGCCACTTTTCGTCACTACGATTTTGAAGTAGTTGGTTCTGAAAGGATTTTCATGCAGTTTTTAATACCTTAGTTTTTTTTTGCGATTCCTATAATACATGAATATCATAGTGGAGAAAATCCGAGACTTTTACAGATTCCCAACACCCGTGTGAAGCTGGAGGGGGTCGCTACTTTGTAAAGAAATAAATGAAACGCGGATACGGTTTGACTTTCGTATATTTTTCATAATACATAATGGTATATTCCTAACATACAAAACCGCGTGGATCGACAAGTTGATATACCTATAGTCAATGAGACATGTAGATTGTAGGATGATCACAACTTCACGAGCTACTTAAAACTAACACTTGGTACTTGCTGCACTATACTTGATCGCAAGGATAGCCACTCTAGATGTTCGAAGAGAAGTGGCCTGGGGCCTTACCATGACGTGTTAAAATTTTTGTCGTGCGAGGGAGAAACAATAACGAAGCTATACGATCGTACATACGGTCCATTTGGCGACCTAAACTCAACTGTTTAAGAGATAGAGCTATATAGGATGTATAGCTCCATCCCTGTTTCTCGTAAGCACGTCTACTATTTTAGTACGTCATGGTAAGGCCCCAGGTCTAGTTAAGAAAAGAAAAAACTGTGGCTCCTCTGTTATCTCACCTAAACAGTTAGGGAGGGGTTACAGAACCTCCCTGCAAGGGTTGAAACCAAGTGGAAAAGGCTGCACTTCTGCCGTCCAGCTCTTAAAGCGCAGTAAAATAACTTAAAAAAAAACCATGGTTTACTGCGCTTTAGGGGCTGGACGGCAGACTTTCGACGTGGTTGAATTGTGATCAAAAAATATTTAATTTGGAATCATCGATACGATGAAGGGCTACGCTTATTTTTATAAAATAATTTTGACAATATAAATAGTTACAAAATATAATTACAAGGTCAAGATTAGGTAAGTACTTGTACTAAGTATACGATTTATGATTGGTCTTTTGGTGCGAAAAAAAACGCATATCATAAAATGTTTAAAAAAAATACAATATGTCAATAATAATAAAAAAACCGGGCAAGTGCGAGTCGGACTCGCGCACTGAGGGTTCCGTACCAACTTACCTGTGAAAACAGTTCAATTATCGAATCGATTCTTGAAGATTTTTCAAAATTGAGACATATCGTACTACAAATTTTCAGTTTTCACACTTTTTTCATTCTAGGTCAACGGGAAGTACTCTATGAATTTTGATTCCTTTGACAGTGTCGAAATATGCATTTTTGCAACATAAACGGACGTATCTTTTTTTCCCGTCAACTTATAAGTTTGATTTTTGCACTGTTCCAAGGGACCGCGGACTTGAGTATATAGTTTTAATTTCAACTTGATACCTTCACGTGTTCCCGAGATAAAGGGTCTTGACAGACAGACAGACAAATAGACAGACAGACAGACTGACAACAAAGTGATCCTATAAGGGTTCCGTTTTTTCCTTTTGAGGTATGGAACCCTAAAAAAGTCTAATTTAATAAATTCTTTCAGTTTGTCTTAATAAGAACGTCAAATCGTTGGTCAAAATATGGTTGGTAGCCGTTATACGTACCTATTTTAATTACGGAATTTAATCAATTAAAACTCTCAAAACCAGCCTCTCAGTTAAACTTACCTTATAGAATAACTTTTTCATAAAATAGCCATTCAAGAATAATAATATTTTACAACTTTCACACAACGCCATCTAGTCCCAAACTCAGCTGAGTTTGTGCCATGCGTACTAGACAACTGATAAACATACGTATACTTAAATATTTCTGAACACATACAGGGTGTATCAGATATTGACGCACAAAGGAATACCATATTATAATCAGTACATGATTCTGGACCCCCCATGATCGAATTTTTGTCACACTTGTTGCACACTTGTCTAGAGTGAAGAGGTTACTACTCACTCTTGACTTATAGATAGCTACAGCCCAGGGCTACCCTACTGTAACTAAGGCCTGAAACTGCGTGTCGCGGGCACTCGCGCGGTTTCATACACGCGTGCTCCGTCGCGGGGACCAGCGCGGGTGTCCGTCACGAGGAGGCGCGCCCCACATTTGTTTTGCTACGTAATAATACATTAAGTTATCCATTGACAAGACTACATGCACACCGTTCAAGTTGAACAAGCTTCATTGCGAGGATAATAATTTGGTTTCTGCGACGAGGACCGTCGGTATGAACACACGCACTTTGTTACGCGACGGCTGCCCGTCGCGGGCGCCCGCTTAATGCAGTTTCAGGCCTAAGGCCTTGGGGCTGTAGCAATCAAAAAACACAGTTCCTTGTCTAACTTTAAAGCTGAGTTATATTCAGTTGAGTGCCAAAGGGCATTTCACTCGATGAGCTGGTTGCCATCAGACGCCATGAACAGCGTGTACAGTTTGCGCGCGAACTCCGGCCCCACGCGGCGAGTACGCGCCGTGCTCACGCCCGCGCGGGACACGCCGATGTCGGCTAGCTTGGCGATGCTGTCTGCTGCTTGGAGGGACTGGGGACAATTCAATATATTGTTAGTGCTTTAGTTGTGTAATTGCTGCTTTCTTTATTAGATTAAGAGATTTCAACCTGCGATACATTTTTATACAACCGCTCTTACACGATTGTGACGTTGGTACCTACTTATTCTAGAAGCTAGATATTTTAGAAGCATAGATCATCATCATCTTCCTGCCGTTATCCCGTTTTGTTTGGGGTCTGAGCAACATGCTTTTTTCTTCTATTCTGTCCTGTCACTCATTACACTATCAATAACTCCTTTTTCGTGCATATCACCTACAGATATATTGTAAATATTAGATAGGTTTCTATTAAAATCAAAATGATGAACTTACTAAGCAGTTGATATTACTTTTGGTAGTTGCTTCAAGCACAAAATGTATTTGATTGTCAACCTAACGTCTAGAAAAGTCTGTTCATTAAAAAATAACCCCTTGTAAAGTTTAATTAAGAAGACTGACACATTTGCAACAATATTACCTCAAACAATTCCAGCGGCGACTTGTACTGCGCACAGATGGCTCGCGAGATCTCCAGACTCGAGTGTGGCAGCACGGCCAGCATCTGTTGCCACAGACGCCCCACGCCCACACCTGCCACACACAAACAACTATATTCAGGGCCTGAGATTATTTTAAAAGAGTTTTTTGAGGTCATCCAATGATTTCTCCCAAGTGGAGCGGGAGTGCGTGGTTCTAAGACCACGGTATCCCTTTCAGAAACTCCCCATAACTCTAGCGGGCATACGCAGGTACGGTTTGCTAACCTCTGGTTGAGGCGCGCGTGAAGCTGATTGGAACTTTAGAGGTATGCGGTACAGAGTGGAAAGTCGCGCAAACCTCCGTTAGAAAGGGAGGATCCTCCGACCTCTGTGGGAGACGTCTGGTAGGCAACTGCCCATTAGATCATTTCGGGCTGTTGCATATGGTCAAATCACGTGGAGATCTCTAATTGTGCGATGCAGGATTTCGTAGTAAAGTTCTTATGTGGAGCAGAAGATTTCGCTACAGAACTAAACCAGAGCTTATGATAGCAAAAATGATAATTTACAAAAAAAATAAAGAAAGACTAAAAACAATGCTACTGACCATCTTTGTCGACAGCAATACAATTTTTGTTGTCACCTCTCATATAGAACGCTGCTTTTTCGTCGCAAGCCCGCTTCGCTTCTCTGAAAAACGAAAAAAGAAAACCTTTACTTACTTTGTTAAACATTTTTCATAGCGAACTAAATAAATATGCAGAGAATTAGCAACTTTGCGAACGAATTCCCTGCCGGAATTCGTATTTATTTATTTATTTATTTATTCTTTATGCAACGCATTGTACAAAGGCGGACTTAATGCCATAGGCATTCTCTACCAGTCAACCTAGGGTGGTGAAGAGACAATATGGTAGGTGCATAAAAAGTCAATGTAATCTAGAAGACAAAAGTAAGTATAAAGGGTATATATAATAGAGTTAAAATAAACATACATATATATTCAATATAATAAATACCAATATATATATAAATATATACATATTAATATGAAGTTAGGAAATGATAATTCTGAGACGATTCAGCTATCAGTGAATCGCGAGTATTTCCTGAGTGAATTGTGAGTATTTCCTGATAGCTACAAAATAAGGGTCTTTCAGTCAAAAGTGAATAGGTTACTTCTATGCGTGCTTCATCGGCAACCACATCATCGGTTACCAGTGAGCAACCGCAAGCCTATCAATAATTAAACAATATAATTATATGATAATAATATTCCCTTCCCTACGCTCGGAATTATCTTGCGTGATCATATCAGAAATGAAGATATTCGCCACCAAAAGTGCAGTTGGCTGTCCATATCGCTCGCAGAACAGATAGTAGATGGGGACGAAAGGTTCTAGTATTGTTACCGCGCACAGGAAGACGTAGCGTTGGCTGGCCCTCTACAAGGCGGATCGATGACCTAGTGAAAGTCGCGGGAATGCCATGGATACGAGAAAGAGAGATACAGGACCGTTCGTGGTGGCGACACTTGGGGGAGGCCTATGTCAAACAGTGGACGTCTTTCGGCTGCAATAATGATGATGATGATAGAATACTAACTTGATTGGAGCCTCGGCGATGGCTTTAGTGAACTGTACGATGGTCAGAGCTAGTTCACTGGCGGTGTTCACAATCACTGTATCCACGTCAGCAGTTACCATCAGATCTGAAAGAAATATAGTTACGCTTTATACTAAAAGTATAAGGTTAACTATGGTCTATCGGTTTAGGTAGTTAACTAAAGGTAAACAATCTTGGTATGTCATTTTATATTAAAGAGGTCGTATATAATATACACAAAGATTATTTAAATTTAGTTTATTAGCTAACATTGATTTAGGTAAATACCCAGTTGCAAAGATTTTTACATACAATTTATAGACAACTTTTAGATAAAAAGACATGCCAAGATTGTTTACATTTAGTTAACTACCTAAACCGACGGAGTATAGACATATTTTTAAGCGTGGGAAATCAATTAACTTCTCCCAGTCTGGTGGAACAAAAGAGAGTGTGTCTGACTTTTACTGTCTAAAACCCCAGTAGTTTTTCAGTAACCTTTTGCGTTCCAAGGGCACGATAACTCTTTTGGACAATCAACCCTGGCCTGGTTCTTATCAGATGGAACATACAAGGTAGGGGGCAGGCGTGAAACCACAACAGGTCACAAAAGGGCACGGGTGGGCAGTAATAGACTGACAGTCTCTCGTTAGGGTACCCATCCCATACAGTGGGAGAAGTCATTGGATTATTTCCCACATAAGGGAAGTGAAACACATATTGAGATATGGAGAAGTACATATAAATATTTACGTCGCTTCTCGAATTGCCAAAGCCCGCGGTACCTTTGCACAGCTGAAACCGGTTTTGCAATCACGGAAATTGACTCGAAGAGTTAAGCTAAAAATCTTCAGGTCAAACGTCAAATCCGTGCTGCTTTAAGGGTGCGAAACGTGGAAGGTCACAAAGGAGATCTCACGACAAATCCAGGTTTTCGTAAATCGATGCCTTCGTCGTATCCTCGGGATTTACTGGCCCGAGACCATCTCTAACGTAGAGCTGTTGGAGAAATGCCGCGAAAGCTCGATCGACCACCAGATCAAGCGTCGCAAGTGGAGTTGGATTGGTCACACGCTTAGGAGGGATTCCAATCATATACCTAAACAGGCACTGGACTGGAATCCCCAAGGGAAACGGAGGCGTGGCCGTCCTCGGCAGACCTGGCGACGCACCGTTTTGGCTGAAGCGAAAGACATCGGACTGACGTGGAGCGAGGTCAAGCATAAAGCGCAAGACCGCTCGCGTTGGGTGACTACTGTTGACGCCCTCTGCCCCAGCTAGGGGATATAGGATCTTAAGTATGTAAGTAACATATAAATATCATACCTGTTAAAGCTAGTTCGAGGTCTATTTCGGTCACCTGATTTCGATTACTGTTGGACGTTTTGCGCCGCGGACTGCTCTGCACAGAAGACTTTGCTTGACCTTTGTTTCTAGATCACGGAATAATAAAATAGACAAGGATCAAAAAGAAAATCAAAATGATGCTAAACTTAAAGCAAATGGTCCATTAAAACCACTTTTCTTAATATCATTTATATAAATGATAAACAAAAGCGGCCCCAGAATTGAGCCCTGTGGAACGCCTGAAGTAATACCAATAGAGGTAGACTGATGACGTTTAACCACAACCCTTTGTGACCGGTTTTAATGAAGGACACAAACCAACCCAACAAATTTCCTCATATTCCATTGAAGGCTATTTTATTCAGCAGTATTTCATGATCGACCGTATCAAAAGCCTTTTTAAAATCTGTGTAAGCCGCATCCACTTGCACTCGCCTATCAATATTTTCAAACACATAATTTTAAAATTTTAAAAGGTTTGATGTTGTGGATCGATATTTCACAAATCCATGCTGTTCAGGGATTATGGTGTTATGTAAGAGAGGGTAAACCTCGTTGTAAACAAGCCTTCCAAACAGTTTAGACAAGGTCGACCGAATTGAGATAGGTCTATATTGTTCTAGATCATTTCTCGACCCAATCTTATGCACCGGTGTAACGTAAGCTTGCTTCCATACTAGCGGGATTACACCCTCATGAATGAGGACATCTATTAAAAATAACATAGATCGGCTTACAAATACTGACAGCTATAGCTACAAAGAAAGCTGCTGGTATTGAGGAGGCCTGAGTCCCAGCAGTGGAAACATTATAAGGCCGCTAATACTAAAAAAAATATTATGTATTTATTATAATAAATATATGTGTATGTTTATTTTAACTCTACTTTGTATACTTTTTGTTTTCTAAATAACATTGTCTTTTTACGCGTACCATATTATCTCTTCACCACCCTAGGTTGACTGTCCGCCTTTGTACATTGCGTTGCATAAAGGTTAAATAAATAAATAAACAGACCATCAATAAAACAAAATATTAGTAAGTCAGTTTCTCCTTTTAGGTATAGATTATCTACTCACTTGAAGAAGTTGTTTTCTTTGAAGACCAGCAGCGTGAGCTTACAGTCGCAGAGCTGCCGTATTTGCGCCAGGTGCGGGCTCAGCTTGTGTAAGGTTATCATCTCGCACAGCTCTTCTAACTCTGCCACGTAGAGAGCGCGGTCGCACGGCTCTTTCGCTGGGCTTAGTTTTACCTGTGACATACATTTTATATTTTACATTACTGGAAACATGTAAAAAATCAATCCAAAAAAGCGTGGTAAACCCCTTCCAACTTGGATATTTGTCGTTGACCTAAAGAAAGCCCATGTAAATGACTCGAGGACCCAATACCGAAATGTCTGGCGAGCACTCCTGCAGTACACTCCTGCACTCACCTGTCCCCCCTCGCTGTGCAGCGCCCTGGGCACCGTGCGCGTCCACACGATGACAGCGGGGTTGCACAGTGCGGGCGTCTGTATGACGCGCGCGCCGTGCTGCGCCGCCTCGCGCGGCACGTCCGACATGTACCAGCGCTCCCACAGCTTGGGATGCCCTTCTATGTTCATGTACTGCAATAGAAGTGAGCAAAGCACACTAATATTAGAGGCAAGAGTCTGTTGAGGTCACAGCTCATTTAAACCACCCGGCATCCACCCTACCCCGCACCGCATTGTCGCAGGCCATCCACTCGTTATCGACAGGTGGTCCATGGGTGGATGCAGCGTTACCACCAATAAACGTCGCGAGGTCAACCAGTGGACCGCGCGTTCAGGGCTGACGATCGAGACGATCCAGCTACACTGCGGAGTTGATGTACTGAACGCTTATCCATACAAGTCCATATTTAAAGAATACTAGAGACAAGAGGCAAGGTGATGGGGACTGGGTGCCTGGTGGCTCTAGTCAGCTGTAACCTTTACTACTTCACACACAAATTGGCGAACGAAATTGAATAAAATTTGATGCACAAGTAGCGATATCTATGGCGCCATATAAGAACTAAACTGCAAAATCCTGCATCATGAATCCAAACTGCTGTAACGTAACATAAAATGTACCACTCAATTAAAGAATTTGCCAGCCACATCGTCGCAATGTAACAGTATTCCCATATTGTGGACGCATTGCGCGCGCGAACTTTGTAACGTAACATGTAAGGTAACATGGAAAAAGCATTTCAAAAGTGTGGACGCAACGTGCGCGCGAACAGAGCATTTCAATTATGTTCATGTTACCACACATGTTACGTTACAAAAGTCTATCCATCTATAGAATTCTCCGCACGATTTGAACATAATCATATACAACGGCCCAAAATCATGTCTCGGGCAGTTGCCTAGGACTCTTCGATCAACAATGTACTAGATTACCGATCACTGCTTCAAAAACGGCCCGAAAAATACCATGCTAGCATGGTATTTTTAACAATTGAAGTTCGAGTTGTCCAAGTGTAGCCAACATTAACAAGCGAAAATGGCGTAGGTACTGCGCGTTCAAACATTGCTCAAATAACCAGCGCAAAACTCAAATTTCAGAAGGAATATCGTTTTTTCGGTAAGTTTATACATATATTTGCTTATTTTCATAATAAAAGTATAACATAAATTGTGAAATATCAGTGATTTTATTTATTTTGGTTTGCTGAACCAATGTTTGACATAACGCGCCAACATTTTTGTCAAACGTTGGTCGCTTGAGAATACGGAATGAATGGAGTAAAATATTTTTTTTGCTACTTATTTTTATTTTTCAGAATGGATATCCATTGTTGCACAGGAAAGAGGACAAGAATTTTACAAGCCTTGTAAAACTTCCGCTATATGTATATATAAAAAAAAAATTGAAAAGGCGTAGATTACTAAAAACAGCCGTTCCCAAGTTACAGGTAAATAACTATATTTACTTTCTTAGTAGAGATTTTGTTAAGGGATTTATAGGTACTTAGTTAACATTATTTCAAATGTTTTTTTTTCTTTTTTCAAATCATATACTATTTCTACATATTACTTTTCCTCCGTGCCTCGGAAAGCACGTTAAGCCGTAGGTCCCGGCTGTAATTTGTAGATCTTTGGCAGTCGTTACGGAGAGTCCGCAGCCAGTAAATCTGACTCCAGTCTTGCCATGAAGTACCGATTTACCCCAGATAATGGGTTGTGGAGGTCTGGTAGGCAGCCGCTCCTCGTACAATACTGGTATTCAGCTAAATCCGGCTTGACTGGAAGCCGACCCCAATATAGTTGGGAAAAGGCTAGGCAGGTGATGAAACCAATTTCTTTGTTTATATTGTAATATGTAAATATTGTAAACGCATTATTTAAAAAAAAACCGTGGAGTTTTTTGCCGGTTCTTCTCCGCAGGAAACGACCAATTGGAATCGTCCACTAGCTACTGACGTTTGATAAGTGCCCATGTAGGCCTATGTGAAATAAACACCATTTAGATTTTTAATTTGATTAAAAAAAATATTAATATACTAAAACCACTTATTGTTTAAATCGGTCTTTGAAGTTTGCAACTTAAATAAAAAAAAGTACTTTCCATAAAAATATAATAATTTCGCAACTCCATGCTGACTTTGTTCAAGTTTTAAAATTTGATATCTGTCTAGTAAAGAAGTAGAATAAGCACCAGTGTTATCATTTTATTTTAAACCTTGTTGCTAACTAATTAGATTTAATTTTTGAATAAATGTATTTGACCTCATTTAAAAGTGAGTTTTGAATTTGGAATGTCCGTTTTTTCATTTATTGATTTTACCTACTATCTAAGACAGAAGGTATTAAATACAAATATAATTCAAACTACATTAAAGTTTATGATTGTAGTGTATTTTGATCTTAAGGTTTATAATTACTTGAAGTTATTAAGGGCCTGTTTCACCACCTATGATTAAGTTTCGAGTATCTCACTTGACAGATAATTTCATACGAATTCTGTCACATTTTTGAATTTATTCAGTGAGTAGTGCCTACTCGGAGATGGTGAACGAGGCCCTAAATCTTACTTTTTTCTCAAATAAATATTTTACTTTACATATAACGTTTTGTGCCACTTATGTGACATGATTTTGTTCTCAATCCTTCATCTAGTACATTGTTGATCGAAGCTAGGACTTGAGAAACTATCTGTTTACCCTACTAAAGAGGTATGTTGGACTCTACTCCCGATAACTTTGATTCCAGGACTATGTTACTTAGGGATCATTTTCTAATCTTCCGTGGGTAAATATACCTAACAAAAAGTACTCGGCCAAATAGCAAAGGAAGTACTGGTCCCATTGCAAAAAAAAACCAATTCTATCAATTTTCACCAATAGAAAGCTGCTGTATTCCTGAGTGACATAGGCTATATTTTATGTACGCGGGCGAAGCTGCGGGCTAAAGCTAGTAATTAATAAATTACATACCTTCATGCACTCTCCTTTTTTGTATATCTTGTTCAGTTTAGCAGTTGCTTCCTTGGCCATCTTCTCTTCTGCCAACCTCTGCTTCTTAGTTTGCCTTTCTAAAGCTATATTTGATGACTTTTCGTTTTTGCTTTCTTTGCTATCTAAAATGCAAAATGTATTTCTCAGAAAAAAAATGGAAGAACTATTTATAGTTTCTAGTTAATTTTATTAGCAACGTTATTCATAAAATATGGTAGATGCTTTTTCCATCGATGCTGTGTCAGACTGTATTTTTTTTTCTCTAAGTGATGCGAGTGGGAGTGTCAGACTTTTACTGACTAAAATCCACTTGTGTCCTCGGTTGACTTTTGCAGTCGGGCCATGAGAATTGTATCGGACAATGTCGCAGCCCCGGCAGCTTTTACAGCACATTATGTATTTACTTTGGTATTACAGTGCTTTGAAACTTGTCTGCATACCAACTTATGTTTCTTTGGCCATACATTTGTGAAGAAATATGAAATGCCGGATATTGTTTGATTATTACTTGGTGTTCTACGTAGACGATTCAACGCGATCGCGAAGCGATGCGGCGCGGGAGGAACAACCAATTGGTACTCTTAAAACATTGCGTTGGCCTATGTAACCAACCGCACGTGGGTGCGATGTAGCGATGAGCGAAGCGAAGCGGCCGCAATCAGTTTGTTTAATATTTTCACGTGAACTCTTGAAGTGTGGTAGCCTATTTTATACAAATTGCGGCTAAAGCAGACAAAGGCAACACATCGCATCGAATACGCGTATTAACATTAAATCGCGCTAGTAAATCACGAAAATTTTTGATTGAATATTATTATGTAGGTACTTAATATTTTTTCTGAAGTATAAACTAAACTAACCTGTATTTTTCCTCTTGCCTCCATCATCTGTAGGTCCCATGTCCACGACTGGACAGTTCTCATCGTCGCTGGAGTCCAAGTTTACTACAGCTACCAAACATATTTCATTATTAATGCCACAGAAAATACATACAACCCTAGCGATTATATTAACAAATAAATTAAAATTGTGGTCTATCCACAATTGTTTATTTATTATTTATATAAATTGACACACCAACGACTCATTTACTATCTACTTTCTACACACCAACGAACTACATTATAAAAAAGAAAATTTGTAAATAAAGTAAAAATCGTTTGATGAATTTGTCACAGACGTGCACAGCGCTTATTTGTGTAAAAAAATAATAAAATGAAATTACATTAGGACTAATAGAACATTACATTTTTATTGAAATAAATTAAATTAAATTGAGGATTACACTAAAATTAAATAAATGAAAATGAGACCAGCATTCACAAAATAAGGATATCATAAAAGTATTTATTATATGTATACTATTAAATTGCAGAGGAAATTAATCAAATTATCGATACTAATATATAAGCTAAATCAAAATCATACATTGCAGATACATTAAAAAAGAACAAAACAGTAAAATTATCAATACTTATTTAAATCAGACTGTCAAATAAATATAACACTCAAATCAAACAAAGCAAATAAAAGAAACAATTATGGCTATTAAATCAGATAAAAAATAAACAGTCAAAGTATGAAAAATAAGCAAAATAATCAGTTAATTAAAGTAGTCATAGTAATCCAAACAATCAAACCATTTATATTTTCAGGTCAAATAAATCAAAATAATGAACTAAACTAGAAATAAGAGTCAGAATTTTCAAAAATCCAAATAATAATAAATAAACCTTTCCCACATATTATATTTCTTCGACCATTAACATTCATAAAGAAAAATAATTAGTGGGAATTGTTTATTTTCAATTATATTTATTTACAAAATATCAATTACATTGATGTTCTACCGCTACGTAAGCACGACCGCGAAGCTCTATGTGGCACAAAATAATGGAACAAATAATTAATACAACACTCCATTCACAGTAAGAGTAGACATTTGAACCAACATTTTTTTACTGTCCGTTCAACCGATTTTGACTTCTATTCCGTAGCTAAAAGGATGGTATTAAAAGCAAAAAAATAAATAATTAAAAAAATTAAAAAACACGACTGCTATGTCAAAAAATGAACTAAAAAGCAAAAAACAAGATGTTACTAAAGTGTATAAATAAAAATTAAAGTAGTCAGTCATTCACTCACTGACTAAACACGAAGTCTCGAAAATTACTTGATCTACAAAACAAAAATTTTAATCGCAGTCGGGGGACTAATCTGTAGAATACTTTTTTAAATAAAAAGTCATACCAAGTATTTATTTCAGCCGCCATTCATCGTGGATCGGATTCGCGTATTAGCGTTGATTCCCAAACTCAGGAACTCGTGATAGCACTTCACGAAAATTTTTGATTAAATTACCTGTTAACGTAGGGTCATTCTGTCTGTCACGCTTTCACAGATAAACTCCTACACCGATTTTGATGAAATTTGGTATGGAGTAAGCTGGAACCCCACAGAAGAACATAGGTTACCTACTTATAACCTGGCTTCGACTTCGCGTCCGCAATAATTTAAATTCATACGAGTAGCGTTGCCAGGCGTCTGGATAAAGCCGCACACGGTCAGGCTTTTTGGTTGTGTGTCCGGCCAAATTAGGTGGAGTCCAGCCTGTCCGGCTTTTGTTAGGCTTATTAAATTTGACCATTTTAATAGATTTGTGTTTGCGAACCAGCAATTACTTGTTATTTCATTAGGTAGAATGTAAAAAAAATAATAATAATGTAGCAAATTTCCTGAATGGCATAAAAAAGTCGAGTGTTTTTAATCAAATGTCCGGCTAAACTGTTTGGTTTGATCGGCTTTTCCGTTTGAAGATCTGGCAACCCTACACACTGGCGAAGCCGCTAGTAGAAGCATGAAAAAAAATCAGTTAAAACAATATCTGGCAAATAATAACTGGCAAAACATAGCGCACAACCAAAATTTAGAGATTTTTTATACAATTATTACAAATAAATGATTCTGATTCAGAAGTTTAAGCAACCAACCTGTGCTTTTCCTCTTACCTCCATTATCCGTGGGTATCAAGACTACGTCTGAAGAGCTGTCTTCGCCGGAGTCCAAATTGACTACATTTGAGGCTAACAAACACATTTTGTTATTAATGCCACAGAAAATACATACCTACATATATCCCTAGTTTTATATTAACAAATACATTAAAATTGTAGTCTTTCCACAATTATTTGAATATATTCTCTCGTTACTTTTTGGTGTACAATAAAGTTTATTCTATTCTATTCTCTGGGTGGGGCGAGAGGGAGAGTCAGACTTTTACTGACTACAAGCCACCCGTTTCTTCAGTTACCCTTGCGTTCCAATGTCGCGGTGACTGTGTCTTACAATCCCGCAATCTTAACCGAATAGTAGTGCACATTTTCTAATTTTCCATTGGAAAGAGAGTTCTACCACTAGGTGGGTGATGTGAGTGGTCCCAAAAGTCATTTTTGGACTGTTTTATATATCCTAATCATACGATAATCTCTTCTTCTTCCTTTTCCTGACCTTATCCAGTTATCATCAGTCATATTACTTGGGGTCGATGCAAAAAGGTTATAATATAATGCCCCAATTTTTTTTTGTAATTTTTATTTATCAGGCAACTGGGATCTAGCAAGTTAATAACAATCCCAGGTTAAAAGTTAACTATTTGAAAGCTGCAGTACATATTACTAAGCAATATCTGTCTAGCACGCCATTGTTACACGTACATGACAGACAACCATCCCATAATTTTAATTGTATTTTTGAGTTGTGACAGAAGACTGATAATAACTGGCTAATTGTAGTACAGGTTTATTTATACTTAATCTGCATTTTATTTAGATTATTGTGATGTATGTTAACATTTAGAATAAGTGAATAGAAAGTTATAACTCTTTATTGTAACCACTGCCATGCTATTATGCAAATATATTATGCTGTGATATTGAGACATAACATGTTTTATTCTGCTTTTAGCTAAATAAAACATGTAATTTTTCAAACATGTAAATTCAGTTTCAAAGAAGATAAAGTAATAACAATATCACTAAATCTATACTAATATTATAAAGAGGAAAGATTTGTACCTATTTTTGTATGTTTGTAATGAATAGGCTCAAAAAGTACTGGGCCGATTTTAAAAATTCTTTCACCAATAGAATGCTACATTCTTCCAATTTGACATAGGTTACATTTCATTTTGAAAAAAATTAGGGATCCTTGGTAAAATTTGAACAATGTAACCGACGGTGTAGAAAAATTTCCAAAAATAAATAATTGTCTACCCCTTGCGAAGCCGGGACGGGCTGCTAGTTAATTTATAAATAGTTAAAGAACATAGTTTTCCAACTTTGAACTTAATATTTATTTACAAGGTACATTTAAAGAATACTTAACTATAATTACAGTAGAATAAAAAAAACTCTGAACTAATTACAACTTAAAACAAACTAAAATATAGAATAACAATTCATCCATCACTGCACCCGCATTTGCAAATAATTTGCAAATGCTGGCATTCACACAGGATTTGACGAGTTAAATAATTTATAAATAATTAATTTAAATTTAATTATACACCAAAAGGGTAATTCTAAACAGTAACACCATACAATTTACAAGTGTCCTTAAAATGGGCTATCATGCGTTATAAATACTTACCAGAATATAGCTCGGCTGATTCATGGTTTTTGAGACGGCCATTCCTATGTGAGCTATTTTCACCATCCATCTTTAGCTCTCTGGGATTCTATTCTATTGCAAACACTCCTAACAATGTCAAGAGACCAGTGTCAATCAATGTCATTGATAGAATTTAGTTTCTTTCATTCAGCTGAAAATATAATAAATAGGATTTGATCAATTAAAAATGTATATTTTTTGCAAGTAGGTATTAGGTTTATAAACAACGACCATCTGTTCTAAGAGTAGGGCTGCCATCATTTAACGTTTGAATCCCCGACCGGTCTCATGAGACCGCGCTGTCATTGTCTTACTATTGTGTCTCGTTTCGCGGGTAGGTGATAGGTTAAATCGCCGACGCCGGACAAATACTTCAAAAACCCCGGACATTAGGATGAAATTTAGTTTTTTCCCCGAACACTCAGAAAAAAATATTACAATAAAAATAAAATGTATTCATTTAAACACCTTGTTTGCTAGTTATTTAACAATGATTGACAAAATCGCGTCGGAGTTAGCTTGGTTGCGGTTACCAAATACGAATGAATTTTTAACTAAGATTTGTTTAGATTTATCGCTTATCTTTTTATCAATCGGGAATGCCCCTGACACTAAAAGCACACTTTTTGACAACCCCACCCGGACGCTCCCCGGACGCCCTCTAAACTAGGACAAATCCGGGGAAACCCGGACGGATGGCAGCCCTATCTAAGAGCAATGTGCTCTGCCCACTGCCACTTAAGTTTGGCGATTCTTCGGGCTATGTCGGTAACCTTAGTTCTCTTGCGGATATCTTCATTTTTGATGTGATCGCGCAAGGAAACTCCGAGCATAGCCTTATCAGGACCGCTCGCTGTGGCGACGCTTGGGGGAGGCCTATGTCCAGTAGTAAAGACGTCCGTCTTTCGGCTGAGATGATGATGATGATGATATAAACAACCGTTTTACACCTCCAGTTTTTGCTCGTTAGCTATTCTGTAGGTGAATGCGAAACCGCGAATGTGTGAAAATATCGTAAATTACTATACTAATTATTTTTAATCGATTGTAATCATTCAAATACTTGGTGGTGTATTTCAAATAAAACCATTATGCCGCCTTAAACAGAGTTCTTAAATGCAAAGGAAGTTTTTCCGTGTGTAGTAAAAGCTTTTGATTAAAAGGTACACAACTATAGTACCATTTGTACCTAATATAATCTCTTCATCACACTTGCGATAAATGCTGTGACAAAATAACTAAAATAATTGAATACAAACCGTTAGAAGTAGGTATACGCGTTATTTCATCACTCTCTTTCAAGCCTTTGTAATAAATGTAGCCGGCATTTCTAATGAAATAATAATATTTGCCAATGTTCCCGTAAGTGGCCGGTACTTGTTGAATTCGGCATTGTTTGTTTTTGTCACTGTCAACTTGACAAATAGTGCGTTCCGATTTCCAAATCGTAGCATAAAATGCGTTCCGAATTACGATATCAGTGCACTGCCTCTGATAGCTTGTCAACAAATCGCCGGATGCATGAGTTTACGGTAGTTCGGGACGACTAATTTTCACAACAAAAGCCGTTTCGACTTTTGAGTGACCGTAAACACTAACACCTCGCAATCGCAATGACCTAAACACCAGCGTATGCATACTGTGTGTGACCGGAAGTAGCAATGGGTAGCTCGCCTTTCGGACGTCCGGTAACCGTTCGAACCAAGCCCGATTTGTTGACGGCGCGTATTGTTCCACGCACGTTACAAAGAGTTGTCAGCAAGACTGTAAGGGACCATAGAGATCGATGCCCGCTAGGGCACCGAAAATTTCTAAAAAAGAAACTGGAATGCAAAAGGGCAACTGAAAGACACAGTGTGGTTTTAATCAGTAAAAGTCTAACACATCCTACCACAGAGTGGAATAAATTATCGGATGATTTCTTATCTAAAAAAACCATTATGGAAACATTAATTTATCCCGGTGCCCTACTTAAATGTGTACCGCAAGTAGTCCGCAACGAACCCTAAACGATCAACTACAATACCCATAAATTCCACCAGACCATAACTACAATAAACTGCCCATTTGCGAATTTCCTAATCTTTCCAAAGAGTCTATAAAAAGCAGAAGCGCGGGAAACTACAAACATAGATAAAACATGGCTGATTTGACAGCCCGCCAAGAGTCGGACAGTAGGGATGGCGATTCTTAAAAAAAAACAATTTTTTAATTGATTCAAATCGAATACCTACAAAATCTTAAATACACATAATATTTCAATATAGGTAATGCATTCCGAGGTCGACCTGGGAAGAGGTGGCGAAATGACCTATGGTCTATCGGTTTAGGTAGTTAACTAAAGGTAAACAATCTTGGTATGTCTATTCATCTAAAAGTTGTCTAATAATTGTATGTAAATATCTTTGCAACTAGGTTTTACCTAAATCGATGTTCTAGCTAACAAACTAAATTTAAATAATCTTTGTGTATATTATATACGACCTCTTTAATATAAAAAGACATACAAAGAGGGATTATTTAGATTAGATTTACCTTTAACTACCTAAACCGATAGACCATAGACGTCTACTGCAAAGACTGGTTCGAGGTGGCTCAAGATAAGAATACCTGGGAGAAGTTAAGAGGGAGGCCTTTGCCCAGCTGTGGGAAAATAATAATTAAAAAAATAATGCATTCCGCAGGAAATAAAATCAAGTATCAATTTCAAATTTCTGAAATGAATGTTTAAAATCGATTAAAAACAATCATCAATCGACTTATAAAATCGATTCTTCTATTAATCGATCTCAGATCGCCGACCCTATCAGAGATCCGCGCCACTGAACGGTGGCTATTGATTTCACATAAAACAGTCATAAATATAAATCATGTTAATAGTAATAGTTACCTCGCTGCGCTAAAGCGCTGTGTTTCGTTAGACGATACAGCGATGATACTTCGTATTTAGAGTTCAGTAGGCGATGATGATTTATTGGTAATGATGATGCTTAATTGATTTTGTCCACAGTAGGATTAGCATTACTGACCTTGTAATGTTCCCACTGTTAGGACTCAGGCCTCCTCTCTAGGAGTAAGTATTGAGTATTGAGAGGGAACCACAGCAACCGCATTCATTAGTATGAATGAGGAATTGACATGGTAGTAGCGAGCTCAGGATTTCTGCCCTGTTATGTTCACCTTTCTGTCTTGCAAATTTTAACTTTGAACGAAAACTGCCGATCATATTATGGATGTAATTGATAGTTATTGTATTTTTGGTCTAATTCCATCCTACATTTACGAGTATCTTCTAGAGCCTGCATTCGCGTTCCGCTCCATACGATGATTTTGTGTCTGTTTCTCCGGAAAACCGTTGTAGTTACATCACAAAATAATTATTTTTTTGCAATTCGGCAAAATCTTCGTGAATCGATTGGAGACTCGATTGGAGAAACGAATTGCTTACAACGGTAAATTTCTGCGGAACCCGTAGTGCGCGGGTCCAACGCGCACTTGCAGGTTGTATTTTTTTGTAATAAGTTTTTCCTTCCTGGAATTAATATCTATTAGTACGCTTCGTTAGTCTCAGCAGGTAGTGTTTATTTAATTAATTATGACTGGGAATTGTATTGTCTGCTCTATTAATTAGCATCCGCTTTCATGTTTCCTATTATTTTTTAATTTATAAGTAGGTATCATGTTTCACAATACGAGTTAAGTTTGAAGGTTCTTGATACCACTGTAGTTTGCTCCATTCTCGACTACAACATCAAATGAGACAGTTATAAAATCTGCCCAAAAAAACTCCATCAATCCGTCTGAAAAGTATACTTCTAGAAGAAGTATACTTTTACCAATACCATATAATACCAATAGATACAACTCTACACTCGAAGTTGTAGACCAAAATTCAAAGAAAGTAAAAATTCCTATCGGACCAACTAAAAAGTTGTACCGTTGGGAAAGAAAACAGTTGATCCGTGTCAAAGTTGGTCAGATTGGAATAAACACCTTCATCGAGTTCCATTCGGCCCAACTAGTTGATCCGTTCGGTTGGTCGGATTGGAAGTCACAAGTCACCCATTCATAGATTTACCTGGAACAAACAGGCTAGTTTTAGATAGGTCTTAATACTTCTAGAAAGAGGTCGATTGTCGAATCCTGCAGGGCAGCGTTCGGAAAGGCAAGATGCGCAGTATTTTCTCGTCCAACATAGGTACCACATTGTCTCAAGATAAAAGACTATGATTGATAGAGTTGACAGTGATGGCATATGGCTATGAAACGTGGTCGCTCACAATGCGCCTTATCAGAAGCTTTAAAATCACCCAATGGGCAATGAAGAGGGCTATGCTCGGAGTGATCGAATTAGACATGAAGATAAATAAATAAATAAAATAAAAATAAAAAATGTTTTTATTTTACATAGGCCTACATGGGCACTTATAAAAAGTCGAAGCTAGTGCACGGTTCCAAATTGGTCGTTTCCTATGGAGAAGAACCGGCAAGAAACTCCATGGTTACTCTTTTCAAAAATTGACTCTATTGGGTCTACAATATTTCCATATTACAACACAGACACTTATGCGAGGACAGTGTAGACCAGTCAATATTGCACCGAAAAGCAGATATTCGCTGGAGAGCCAAGATTACCAAAGTAGTCCGAAGATCCGCCAAACTTAAAAAAAGGCCCGAAAGTTTTTAGATTTGTGACCGCGTACCGGAAGACATAGCATTTTCCAATTTCAAAGCTTCAAGTTCGGCCGAAGATCTGGTGAAGGTCGCAGGAATCGGAAGGCGCACAGGACCGGTCGTTGTGGCGACATTTGGAGGGGCCTACGTCCAGCAATGGACGTCTTTCGGCGGATGTGATCAATGATGAATTGATGATGACTAGATTACAAATAAAATCAAATTTGTAAGTAAACTACTTTTTCTGTTAAGGTCCAGGTTTATTTAATTCAATGCTGTTCTTAGTTCGTAACTCAAATTGTTATAATCCGTATCGTAAAACAAATTGCACATGCGTGCAACTGGCCATGCGTGTCGTTTCTGTTTATTTGTCCCCACGGAACAAGTCTTAATTAAAATAAACAAATGTAATACAATATTAAGCTCCACCATGTGCAGAAAGGCAATGAAATTGTATCCTGTTTATATTTTGTTTGTCTTTTTGTCACTTTCATAACGATAATGGAGAGAGTTGGATTACAATTGTGGCTGGAAGAGAAACATCTGCCGCGACGGTTATTAATACGAATTATGACGTCATCTTGGTCAATCTTTTAATTGTTTCGTTTCATCCTAACGACTGAGGTCATAGCTCTTTCCCAAATGTCATGCAATACGTTACAGAACGGTGTACGGCCGTTATAACTTGGCGAGTCTGAAGTTAGGCTCTGCGAGTTTTAGCCATTGAAAACTCGTATTAAAATAAAGGTTTAAAAAAAATACCAATAACAGTTTTTAACAGCAATAACAACTGCAAATTGCATTAAGTAATTTTTTAAAAACCTTTATTTTAGTACGAGTTTTACAGCGCAAAAATTCGCAGAGCCTAATTTCAGACTCGCCAATAAGTTATAACCGCCGTACTGTAACACTATCGTCATTTCATTTTTAATTAGTAAAAGTATTAACAGCTTACGATCGATATCAATGTAGGTCGGTTTTTTAATTGCCCTAAGCTTCGGCCTTCGCTGCAATTCCACCCGTGGGAAAACTCTTCTATCTATGTCCTAATAATGTGTATGTATTACCTTGCTAAAACAACACAGTTCTAAACTATAACAGCAAAATTAAATAACAATAATTTTGTTAATATAATTACTTGCATAATTGTTATAAAACCAAGTCTCCAATCGTGTCTGTCTGTCGGTTCATGATAAACTCAAGTACCTACTTTAGTAAGTACCTACTACGGGATTTCAATTGGTTGCCACCAAGAGACAGACTATTTCATGAGAAAGGTATATATAGGTGATACGTGTATATTAGGTATGGTAAGTTGTCCCACATTGAACCAGGTAAATTTCAAAGTCTCATAGTGGGCTGGATTTTCAATCAATGCCTTTAATTTTTTGTGTATAGTTAGCATATTTATTTAGCTTCAATTTTGTAAAACATTAATTTCTCATATTCCTTTTAGTTTTGGTGTAAAACAAGTTTTTATGAAAAATTATTTTTGGTTAAATGTGTACCACCTGTGGTACACATTTAACCAGGGTATCGTCCACATTGAGCCACCTTATTGACTATGTCTTCTAGTTCAATTTATAAGGCAAATACTTTGTAATAATAATAATAAAAACAGTAATAATAAAAATCAGCCTTATATTTATTAAAATCACTTTAAATCTTATGCAATTAAACCGAGAGTCTTAGTTTTATACATCACAGAACCTTTTCAGTCAAATTCTTATCATATTTTCATAATAAATAAAGTAACAGTTTTTAATTATAAAAACAAAAGTACCTTCCTTAATATTCTTGAAACTTTAAAAACTAAGTAAAAAACTAAATAACTTTTTACTAGGTTTTTTAAGGTAAAACCTTCAAATAAATAAAAAAATCACTATATGGAAACAAATTTTAAACAAAGTAAAAAACATAAAAAAACTTCTTCAAAAAATAAAACAAAAACTTGAATTCTTAGCCAAAAACAACTTGATTTTGACTACATAATAAACCATAATATTTTTTGCATCAAAAACCACGAGAACATAGTCATCTTCAACGGGATTACGGGTCAATTTATCGAAATTTCCTCTCACAACAAACATTTCTTCTTCATCTTCGGACTCATCTATCTCACTCATTTCAGTCTCGCTGTCTTCTAGCACCGTTTCAAATTCTTCTTCAGAAGTACCTAGATTTCGCGCCATTCTATAACAAATTAAAATAATTGTAAAAACACACTCATTTAACGGCGTGTACACAATGTACCATGGTTCAATGTGTAACACCCTCAGGTGGTTCACTGTGGGACACACCACGTTTTGATAACTAAACTCAAAATTTTACTGGCAAATCAATGTCTTAAAATCACGAATTATAGCGCTTTTGATTGCTAAATAACCGTAGAAAACAGTGTACATATAAATAACTTCATATTATTTGAACGAAAAAAGCTAAAAAAGAATGAATTTGGCAAAAAATACTTACTTTTTGAGCCAGTTTGCTTTCGAATGCTCCTCACACAACCACTTTGCACGCGATCGCCACGCAAACTAGTGGGCAGGAACGGAACGTAAATACCTCTCTTTCACTCATAATTATTAGCGCGGTTTGGCAATGTCGCATTTTCGAGATTCGGCGGTGGTTCAATGTAGCTGCCTGGTTCAATGTGAGACACCCGACCCTATACATATCATCATCATCTGCCTAGCCTTTTCCCAACTATATTGGGGTCGGCTTCCAGTCAAGCCGGATTTAGCTGAATACCAGTATTTTACGTGGAGCGGCTGCCTACCAGACCTCCACAACCCATTAACTGGGGTAACACGGTACTTCATGGCAAGATTGGAGTCAGATTTACTGGCTTCTGACTATCCGTAACAACTGCCAAAGATCTCCAAATGACAGCCGGGACCAACGGCTTAACGTGCTTTCCGAGGCACGGAGGAAACTCGTTATGTTAAGATGGTCACCCATCCACAGACCAACCTAGGCAAGCGTTGCTTAACCTTGAAGATCGACCTGTGCGGCAGTTATTATTTAGCCACGAGCTCCTATACATATATAATTTAAAAAAAACACATGAATTTCAAAGATCTGTAACACTCGTGCGAAGCCCAGGGCACAGATTACTACCCAGGGGCAGGTCGTTAATTAATCGATACAAAGTAACTCGACAGCGCGCCATCACTAGGAGTTCAGCCGTAAGAAAAACGACAGTAAAAACAGTTGAGACAGAGAAAACTTCGGACATAACAATCAATGTTTCTCTCTGTACTCCCAATAAAACGAAACACGAAGATTAGCATTATTACTTGTTTGTATTAGGTATTATGTTTGTTCATTCCTTTTGTTTATTAATTAATCATCTTAAGTTTAATTTTGTAATTTGTCATTTTAATTCTAATTTTACAGTTCCAAGTTATTTTGTTTTTTTTTTATTTATCATAAGCTAGTGCTTGATTGCAATCCCGCCTGATGGTAAGCAGTGATGCAATCGTAGATGATAGCACTACTTTACTGAGCCTATTCACTGTAGCCTTGAAGACACCTAGTTAATTTATAATTTGTAGGTAGTTTTTGTGTTATCCGGAAGTTTCGACCTTTCGAAATCGAAATCAAGCTTGTAGACTACAATACACTGTCATACTCTGATTCACTAATCTATTAATTATTCTAAATTGGAATCCAGTAGTCATCATTTGGTATGCTAGTAATTTCGGTTTGAATTTAAATTCTGGACACACAATTCTGTCATTGCGGTAACATCAATCATTTATAAAACCACAGCCAGGTGTAGGACCGTATGCCTGAACTCATTACACAATATTAGATAGGGTAGACATGATGAAAATTATTTTTTCAATAGGTACACTTGCTCGTAAATTCGTAAGCTCCCATTCCTACCGCTTTAAGGTTCACAATGTACTGTTTCCCACACTAGTGTGGAAAAGTACACGAGGTCAGACCCGTATATTTCAATTTCTTTGTGTGTTGAAAAATGGCGTTTGATTCACATACAAAATCATTGCAGTACTCGGCTCCATAAGATTTCCGAATTCCACCTCGATGACAATTACATACTTTCCTCATTTTTAACAAAATATACTAAATTCAAAATTGATTTGTCCATCAGATAGGTACAGTATTGTGCCACTTTTGTATTTTTAAAATATGAGTCTTATAATTCGGACCCAGTCCATAGTCGGTTACTACATAGGTATAGGTATATTATCAAAGATCGGTAGGTACGAGTATAGATAGAATATTTACCTAAAGTTCTTGGAAGCAAGTAACATCATCTGCCTAGCATTTTTCCCAACTATATTGGGGTCGGCTTCCAGTCAAGCCGGATTTAGCTGAATACCAGTATTTTACGAGGAGCGGCTGCCTACCAGACCTCCACAACCCATTAACTGGGGTAACACGGTACTTACTTCATGGCAAGACTGGAGTCAAATTTACTGGCTTCTGACAATCCGTAACGACTGCCAAAGATCTTGCAAATGACAGCCGGGACCTACGGCTTAACGTGCTTTCCGAGGCACGGAGGAAACTCGTTATGTTAAGATCGTCACCCATCCACAGACCAACCTCGGCAAGCGTTGCTTAACCTTGAAGATCGACCTGTGCGGCTGTAATTATCTAGCCACGAGCTCCTCTTGGAAGCAAGTAACATAGAGTTCTGTTGATAATACCTTTTCTGAAATCCCAATACCTATCATGAGCGTGACGATCAAATCTCAGGTTTTATGAAATTGCAAATACCATGACATTGAATACATTTGAACTAAATTAGATTCTTATTACGCTTTTAGAGATTCATACTAAAACTGTTAACTTAAGTAAGAGGTCAAGATCTAATTTCGAGTTTTACACGCGCATTTTTTTCTTTTGTATCTAGTCTGAGTTTGACCGTATAGTTACTTAGGTTTTGTAGTCCTCTAAAAGATTTTTGTGTTTTATCTAAAGCCGGTTGTGCACTTGTGCCATAGGTTTACTACTTACTAATTTACTATGTCCGTGTTTGGCGCCTGACGCAACAGTGGATACGTTCGCGCACCTTGCACGCTCCAGGATCGTAAAGTAATACCCAGTTTTAGTATGCAATGGCATTTAATCATCATATTTATGGTTTAGAGGAGGTATTATCATCTCTATGTTACTTAGTACTTTAGTACCTACTAATAACCATTCAATATTTCAAGCAGACTAGAAACTAATTTTATTACTTAGGTATCTCCTTACCTATCTATCTACGTTAAAGCTCTGACAATGAGTCAAACAGCGTGGATTGAGAACTGTCTGTCAAAAGAACATTAAAGTTTTTGTACTACATAGTAATCCAATATAGCTGTATTGCATCATCAATGACATAAGCAATCAGAATTAATTCGCGATTGTATGATTTGTTTGTAAAAAATACACGTAAAAGGTATAAGGTAGTTATTATGTATTTTTTGATACGAGAGGCTCCTCGTCTGTTTAATATTCTTTATTCCTACGTGAGTGAACCGCAGATTGGATTTTAATATCTGTAGGTACCTACAGCTATTAAAATGCTACCTACCTACTTTGTATCCATATTTTAGAGTAGTAAGTAAGTATGTATACTATAAATAGAAGGTGTAGGAAGATAAGTATATTAAGCCCGCAGGGACTGATCACTGGTCTGTCTGTTTTAGTGTCACTTTCGGATCATGAACATTTAAAGTCAAGAGACGACCATATAGGTACGTCCAGAACAAGAACTCTCCAAAGAATTGCTAATCTATGTCTAGAACTCTCCAAAGATCGCTACATCGCATCAAAATTAAAGCTTAAATTTTTAATCCTTATCTACAAGGGTTATGAAGCTAAAATTGGCTATTAGAAATCCCTATTGTGTACATAAAGCCGAAACCCATAAACTATCTATCACATATCGGAGATATAAAAATAAATGAAACAACAGTAAACATGATAATTTTTGTATTGTATCATTAATTGTTTTACTATCTCCAGTATGCCTGGAGATAGTAAAACAATTAATGGACTGGAGATCGATAGGTTATTGGTTTCGGCCGTAACAGATAAATACTAAATTAAATGTTCCAAGACTCTTCATACAAAAAGAATCACCATAGAGGTAAACAAAACGTTCGACAAGTTCCCCTTGAAGGGCCTACCAAGAGCAAGCACTTGGTAACTTCCCTTGCATTCATAGCACTAATTAAAAAAAATTAAATGAAGGAACTCAATGGCCCATTTATTAGTGAACAGGTACCACAAAACAATGCTGCAAAAGTCAGTGCTCGCTTAAGTTCTACCTACTACACCGCGAGCAGCGGTTAGAAACCGTGAAAAGAATAAAGAAAACATAAATGCGGACAGACTGGCCCACAGTCGTCTTACCGGCTAATTAGATCTGCAAACAAAAAATAAACCTATCTTCAAGAAGATAAGACTCAAATACAGAATCCCACATTACCTACGGCTGGTCGCACGGCTAAAGCCAAGGCCATTTTCGAAGCAAACAAATCTGGTGACAACGCTTAGGTATTTACGTTCAAACAAAACAAATATGAACGAAGCTTTTTTTGATCTCTCCTGTCTGTTTGTTCTAAAATGTTTACTCTATGTCTGCACAGAGGGCTTCGCTACGCGTTCCCTCCACTCCAGTCTGGCTTTGTTTACGGGGGCGAGCGGGCGTTGCACCTCCCGCCGAGCGAGCGCGCACGCGTGACTAATTTAAAAATAAAACTTATATTCACCGCAGCACATCCTGTGTTCCCCAACAAATATAACTCAAAACTTATCCGCAATAATTTATTTCTATCTTAGTTAAGTCATAACATCCTTGCGGCGAACCAAAAAAGTTTTGATTCGCATTCCTTACCAGCCGTGCAAACTTGTGTCTCGTGCAAAATATTTCAGTATATTTATTTTAAAAAGTTCATAGTGCCATGCAACCGAGTCTGCTCCACAGTGTTTTATAAATATTTGAAAACCGAACATAGATAAATAAACAAACAGATTTAGTGCACATGTGTAAAAAAATGTGTGTGTGTTCGAAATTCTAAATCATAAAAAACTAAAAATGGATTGGCGCGAAAAACTGTTTGGCAAGGTGTTGGTCAAGTGTGAATCGGGGACTCAGAATGGGAAGTTTGAGAATGTTTCAACGTTGGAGGCTTTGTCCGATTGTGTTGAGGAGGGTGATGGGGCCGTGTGTGGAATATACTTTTCTTTCGCGAATATAAGTGATACGAGTGACGATTTCGGTGTTCGTCTAGAGGAGGTGTACAAGAGGGTGCATCCTCGCCTGAGGGTGGTGCAGGTGGTGTTGTGGGCTCATGTGGGCACTCCTGAGGGGCTGGCGGAGCGGGAGGCAGGCTTCCGGAGGAGCTTGACGGGGAAGCCGTGGTTCGCGGTGCCCTTCCACGATGTTGATACCAAGGCAAGCATTTAGAAAACAAATAACGTAGAAAAATACCTATCTGTGTTTATTTTCAGAACGATCTCTTTTTACTTCTTACCTACTTCGTAAAGTACTTATTAATTAAAAAAATATACTAAGTATGGAAACTCCAAAACATAAAAGAGTTATAAGAGCCTGTACAAACTTTTCTGTTTAAAATATTGGTCCCAAAAGACCGTAACTCAAGATAGCAGTCGTTTTGGCTCTGTACTCGGTCTGGCCACATTCCAAAGTGCATAGACTTCATTTAGTACAGAAATGGTTTCCCGAACGACGACAAAAGGTGACCAAAGGAAAAGGAATAAGAACCTCTCCAGAAAGCTCTCTTAATTTTACGACATCCTAATAAGAAAATATTGAAAAATTATTTATTCTTTACACGCAGTGTTTAATTGGCCGCAGTCCTCCAAAACGGTTCGGCCGATTTTATTGTTTTTTATTTCTGTATATTTGGTAGATATGAGAATAGGTCATAACTTGGTCGTAAATTATGTTTCACCCTCCTACCTTCACCACCCTATTTTTTCTATGATAAATAATGATTTAATCTACTGCTTTAATGCGATCTTATATCTGCAAACCTTTAATAAAATAAAATGCAGTTTAATAAAGTGCTGGTATAAACAGGGTACAAACTTCCAGATTCCGATCTTGATCATCTCTCACCGTAGACCACAATAGGCAATTAGGTAGACTCACCGCCATTTTGCTATTGTGGTCAGACTTTCATCTATAAGTACTGTTCATGCATGCGTGCAATACACATTTTTCTAGAAATCATTGGACCGAGTGCAATATTTTGTTAGAATATTGTAACCTCAGATTATAAAACAAAAGATTGTAACGCAGAAAGCTATATAACGTTTGAATCCCCAACCGGTCCTATGAGACCGCGCTGTTATTGTTTTACTATTGTGTCTCGTTTCGCGGGTATCTGAGTAATTAATTACACAAAACAAATTCGCGGCTTCTGAAACTCCCACTAATAATACCTAATGCGATATTAAAGAAAATACGAACCCCAAAGAAACCAATAAATTATTGCCAAAAATAGAAGAACATAAGTACCTTAATATAAAGTTTATTTGAACTTACAATATCCAAGTCAATCCAAAGAAAACAGTTAAACCGTAAAACGTATTCCGTTTAAAAAAACAGCAATTTCATAGGTAAAGACCACGTAAAGACATATTATTATAAATTGCGAAAATTATGTTCGTTAATTTTATTAATCATGCCTCAGGAGCAGGTCAAATTTGGACCCAGAGAGATGCGGAATTGAATCGAAAGAATTACTATGGCCTTGGAACGCACAGGGTAACCGAAAGAACGTAGACTTGGACTGAATTAATTCATTAGTCAGAGCAGGACACTATTTTTCAACTTGATAAGCAACCAAAAAATTATGAACGTAGATTTTTGTTAAACCAATAATCTGTCCGAATTGTAAACATTTGCACGCCTACGATAAATAATGAAGAACTTTATTATAAGAACACCTAATAGGTACTGTATCTCTGTATCCATGCAAAGTAATAAAACAATGATTTAATTTGAAAAAAGAACTGCGATACTAAAAGAAGAAGAAGAAGGTTACATTCCACAAACCTAATCGTCATGGCAACAGATCCATAGACAACTAATACATTAATCTCCACTAATTGACGTCTTACCACTCATTCGCGACCACTAATAACCTCTTTTCATCTTCGACAGTTTAAAAACAAACAGTAGAAGCTTTTAAGCAAATTAAACAAATTCTAATGGGAAAGCAAAATTCTAAACCGCTTATAACATCAAACGGCGGATTTGAAACTTCGCTAACACTTGAAGACTTCGCCTTTAAGACCGTTTTAATTTATTTTATTAATGTTACCTTTGAGACTTTGTGGAGTTGCTTGTGGGTCTTATGTGTCTATGGTTATGTGGTTCATGTATATGAGGCATGTTTGTCTGGCCTTTTTAGGTTACGGTAATTTCAAAGCCGTTATTTATCGTTTTAATTTTTATTTTTTGTTAATTCTCTATCCACTTTCTCGATTCGATGAGAGACACATATGAGTAGGACCCTGTTCTTGTAGCGATACTTTGAGTAGGCTGTCCAGCTGTGTACTTTTTCTCCAAATATGATGATGATATAATCCATAAAGGGAATTAGATACTAAGTGTAGGCTCTGATAGATACACCAAGCCGGCTCTATTCCAGCTTTCAAACGCGACAGCCTCTAGGAGTACTCAAACAGAACACACCAATAATTCTGTTATTAAAGGTTTTATTCATCGATAGCAAAGATTGAGACAGCAGCTTATCTTGACATAATCACATACTTTCTCACACACAGCACACACTGATTACAATTCTCCATGAATACAAAACTCACGTAGCACAGTATCCATCCCGTTATCCATTACATCAACTGCTACACACAGCGACCTCCAACTCCATGCACAGGACGTAGCTGATGACAATGGACATCACAATACCTCGTGGCGTAGCTAGGCAAAGGCGTAGTGGCCCCTCGTACCCAAAAGGGCCTCACACTAGCGAGGACTTTTTAAGAACGAGGGTTTTTTTTAAATTTATAGGCTCACGTTCGATCACTATTTCACCTGATTTATCTATCTATCTATAGCGCTCTGGGTCTTAGTCCCGGCAGACCATTGTGCATGAACCATGGCGGCCTTCACTCCAACCAGCCCACCTCACTCCAGTAGCAAACTATTTTTTTGTGACTCCATACATCCTCTGCACAGAGTGATACCCATTTTGAAGTAGTGCTTGTTCAGTAAGCAGTGTCCGGTGATGGTCACCGCCACCAGACGCAGGCTGCCTCTATCCAGTCGCAAAAGGCTACTGGCTAGGGCTTTGTCTGAATATGGTATAGCCTCTTTGGCCTAACTGCAGCCTGATGCCAGATGGTAAGCGACGATGACGTCGACCACAGTTGCAATAGTCGCCATCTCATTTTCGAATTTATGAAAGAAAAAGGTCTCCCTGACGCGTCTTTGCACACGTCTAACATATTCCACGTTACGCCCCTGCCAATATCGCACGAGTGCATTAAACCTAGCCGCTCTTTGTCGGCCGTGTTCAATGTTCATACACTCACAATTTGCTACCGCCGACACGCGGCCTGCATCGCAATTACCGATTATTATGACATTTATACACTTTGTTCCTGTCGATAAGAAAACTAAATAATGTATTCGTAAGATAGGTAGGGACATATCTGTATGTATAAAAAGAGAAATTGATTGACAAATCAACGCACAGCCGAAACTACTGGGAGTAGGAACATGAAATTTTTCTCAAAGCTTCTTATTATAACGAAGAGCATGTCCCAAAATTCATCCCTTAAAATTACCTATGAAACTGAGGTCCAAAGTTTGTATGGAGAAACCTTAAGTTATTTTTGCGTAGGCGAAGCCCCTGGCAGAAACTAGTCTATACCTATATATCTATACTAATATTATAAAGAGGTAAAATTTGTAAGTTTGTATGTTTGTAAGTTTGTATGTAGGGGGTAATCTCTGGAACTACTGGTCCGATTTGAAAAATTCTTTCAGTGTTAGATAGCCCATTTATTGAGGAATGCTATAGGCTATATACCATCACGCTACAACCCACGGGAGCGGAGCAGTAACGAAAAATGCGGGTGAAACCGCAGGGGATAGCTAGTAAAAAATATTAGCGTTTCAAAACTATGAGTACCCTTTTGGGGGATGTTAAAGATTGTATGGAATGGACGTATGGACAATTTCTGTTTCTTGAGTTATTAAACTTGAAAATCGTCACAAAAAACGAAATCTATTAATGTTATAAACGCGACAGTCTATGTTTATGGATGCTACCGAATGTTCCGGAATAGCATATAGGATACTTTTTATCTCAGAAGTAGTCCCTTGAGATAATTTTCTATTATCACACGAGTGAAACCGCTGGCAGCAGCTAGTAAATAATATTATTCTCGTGAACAAATTGTATATTCTGCGAAAGTGTCGGCGGTAATAAAAGACGATACAATGTGGGAATGAGTTATTAGATGCATGTAACACTCGTCATACCAAGATAAAGAGAACTTTACGATGTGTGATAATATACCTAAACATTGAATGGTATTAAATACTTACAAATTCGTAACACGCGAAATTCGCACCTATCAATGCTAAGGTTGGCTCAGTGGTTGACCGTTTGGCTGTAGCGTTGCGTGTCTCAGGTTCGATTCCGTCACGGTACAATAATTTTATTGTAGGGCCTAAATCTGTAAGCAATTAGTTGTTCCGGGTCTATGGGTCTCTTGTGTATTTGCGTTTATATGTATGTCCTAGTGTGAGGAAATGTTATTTTTTTGAGGACAGGAAGTTTTAAATAAACAAATGAAAAATATTATTTAATAATCATGCGTAGGCACTGGGCAACATAACTGATCACCTCAAATTTTGTTAGTCGTACATTTCTGATATCTACAGTCTTACCCTTGATAATTCGACTCAATACACTTTAGCCCAAACCCATTGAACGCCTTGACAAAACCATTCAACCTAAGAATCCTTTCCATGCCATTAGCCGGCTTACCACGATCAACATCGAACTATCCTAAGTAAAAACAACTCATTTATCTCTGCCGCTTCCTCGTTCATCTGGAAGTGAGGAACTGGCTCCATTAACATTCAGCTGGACAGTCCCACGTACATCTTTTTTTGACTGGCCTGTTGGTCTAAATGTTAGTGGCCCTGACTGCTATGCCGAAGGTTGTGGGTTTAATTACCACCCAGGGCAAATCTTTGTGTGATGAGCACGATCATTTTTTCTGTGTAATATATCTATAATATGTATGTATTTAGAAATATATAAGTATATTTATCAGTTTCTAGTACCCATAACACAAGCTCTGCTTAGCTTGGTACTAGATGGCGTTAGAAACCTTTGTTTGGTGGAAGGGGAAACTGTCAAATAAGAAAAAGCATACGTCCACACACGTTTTATTTAATAACCAATTTTGAAGTTTAAGACCAATTTTTTAGTGTCACTTGTTATTCCATATAAAACATTAAACAAAAATACACGTTAACAAATACACGAAATCCCCAACCCACTTTCACATTGATAAATCAACTGCACAAAGGCATCTAACCAAGACGCCAGAAATGCACCCCACGCAAGCAAGAACGCCAAATCCCCTCAGCAACTACCAGGCGCCCATAAAATCCAAGGAATGAATGCCGCGCCAACATCTGCATAACTACTACTACCTTAGAACGTTCCTAGCTTAGGTTCATTGAAACGAGGCCCCCGTCAGGGCCCCCGTCAGGGCCCCTAGTAATTACGGGTGAGAGCCGAGGGCTGCCTCAATGCCATGTATCACCCTAAATTACTCTTTCCACCCCACACTTTCGTTTAGAGGGGCTTTTTTACATGTACACAGGTGCGTTTTGATACATTAACGTCCTCTGTTTAGATTAAACTAGCCTCTGTTTCTATAAGAATAGAGGCGCTTTTGAAACAATATGCTTTACCGTAATAAGATTACGTAAAAAACTCATAAAACTTTTATGCAAACCTTCACTTGAACCTAATTCCGTTCCGAGAGCATGACAAGCACGTTTTTTGTAATTTCTTGGCTGCTTCCATTATGGAAATTAAAAGGAACCTCACTGAACAAGCAATTTCACTAATGCTAATAATTGTATTAACTCGGATCGGATTTGCCGGGCCGATAGCCAGCAAACATTCCAGTTTTTTGCGCAGAAAATCTTCTTTATTTACTTGGAAATGTTTGTCTCCCAATGTTTCAAGCAATTTCATTTCATCTACATTTTTATGGCTTCCAATTTGGCAAGTGGCGGAAGCCTTTGTCTAAATCTAACAACTGTGTGTGTTGTGTCGCCCAATTGTTCCCAGGTCTTCAATTTGGATCCCTACATAATAAAAGCTCATGTATTTAGATGTAAAGATCTCGCTCGGGCATTGCACGGACCCCATTTGCCCGTGAGCACCCATTAAGTAAGGAATTTCTCGGAATCCACTCGTGAAAGAGGGTGCAAATGGTAGTGACCCAGCAGGCTTTCATCGGTCGGCGCAAATGATACGAGCATAAAAGATGGAGTAAAATAAAAACTGATGAAAGCGACGATATTTCTGAAGCTAAAGGAGCACTATCTGATGAAATGAAAATTCTTTTTGCCGATGAAAAAATCAGAGTAGCCGATCGTAACATCGATAAGATAGCTGCAAAAAGGATAGAGAAAAATGGATGCTATATTTCTCAGAAACCCTTAGATTAGAGAGGCTTATGTTCGTGATAATAAAATACCTTCTCCAAATCTACTACCAATATTTGAGCTAAAACAAGTGAACTGAAAACTTTACCTATCTCCCTACCTTCATCTTCATTGTTAATGGTCGAATGCTTACAATTTTATAATCTGAAAACAGTTCGGATACTCGTACACACTAAGAAAGGGATCGCCCAGGGACCGGTCAGACGGACTCACACAATTGCATGAGCGATTAAATTCAAGTATCAAGCACACGTGTTCTTGATAGCATTGTATATGTGTAGGTAGACTGTATTATTATATGGTTCAGTGAGCGTAATGTCTTTTTAGGGCTTGGAAGAAATGAAGCGAGTGAAGCGATCTAGATGGATATATGTTTCTGATGTTGTTTGGCGGAATAAAAGCAGCTATTGAGATGTGCGATTGCTTGTCTAATTTATAAACCTACAAAAACTTAATCTTCGTGGTCGATTACAGCCCATTTGCTCTTCTAGAGTGGAGGCCTGAGTCCCAGCAGTGGAGCAGTTGTAAGGCTTATGCTAATTTAAACCAACACAATTAGGAGATAAATCGTTTGGAACTCTGAACGATCCGATATGGATTTTTTTTCGCTAAAAGAAATCTATTTCTTATATCCGTTTCGTGATTTCTTACATATGTATATCGCTGAGTCATTTTTATCCCCGAAAAAGGTTGATTCCTGGCGAATAGATTACGTAAGCGAAGTCACGGGAAAGGCCCTATCTTAGACAAGGTCTATAGAAAATGTCATAGTTAGAATAATATCCGAATTGCACTCTTCGTAACAGTTAATTAAAATGAGAGGACCAATTTTTTGTTCCGAATTTACTATGTTTTTTTAAAAAAGGAGTATAGGACAACATGGTGAAATATAGTCCATAAGAAAGTTATTTCGTCGAGGTCACGACCCTCAGTACGGTGGATAGACGACGCAAGGAGGAGCACAATGTGTTTTTAAATTGTTCATCTCTATGGACAGAAGCAATATTTAAAATAAGGCCCCGCATTTTCGTTACATCCTTTAATATCAATCAAGTGGCATGTCTACCCATATCGGCCATATCTATTGAGGATAGACGACGCAAGGAGGAGGAGGACAATGATTTTTTTTTTAAATTGTTATAGAGATGAAATAGAGATGGACAGAAGCAATATTTCAAATATACCAACTTTCGTTACATCCTATTGTATTAATACAAGTGGTATGTCTATATCAGCCATATCTACGAGTATATTATGTGGTGAGTATATTTGTGTGGTTCAGAAATTCTTGTTATAGATGTTATCTTTCTGTCTCTTATGAATACAGAATAGGAAATACATAAATATGCCTTTATAATGTGTGCTTCTGAACTGGAAGCTGTTCAATAAATTATCTGTCGGCGTTGTTATCTTATTCGCTTGTAGTTCTGGTTATTATATTAATGGACTCATCAATGAAACTGTTGGATATTTCCCAAACAGTGCGGAAATCAATAATTGATTGATGATTCGGAATGATATCGGCTATGCTCGTGGTATCGACAATTCATTGATAGTGCCGATGGTATTTCACGTCATTAGCTTTAAACAAAATCTATAAATAGTTTGTGTATAGTCGTATAGATTCAGTAAAGTTATCTTCTTTGTCGTGCCTTAGTCCTTCTAAATAATTTGTAAGCATACCTATTTGAGTTCATCCCTGGATGTGTCGAAAATATTATTGATCCCGGTAAGTTGCCACAGCAATCAGATTCCTTTCTTTTTCGGACCAACAGCTAGCTATCGGGTAGACCTTATGTAGATAAACTTAGTAATATGCGGACAAAACCGCTGATACAAGCTAAAGAACGAGATAATGAGACGTCTTAAAAGATTAGATTTGTAATCCTTAAAAAGTGTATGTATTAATAAGTATTATAGTACATATTAGGTAAGACTAGATGTGAGGAACAGTTATACGAATCTCTCCAGGGTTTACAAGTTTGAAACTTGAAGTTTAATTATATTCTTGTTACCTATCTTTAATATGTTGTTAGACATTTTGGAACTTGGGGGTTAATCCAAGGACAAGGATGGTCTTATTTTAAATACCTACAGCTTCTATCCCATAGCAGCAAAAATCACAGACAAAAAAAAGATCTCTCATATTAATTTTGATCAGCCGATGTCAATTTTGTACGGAAAGTAGGTACAGTTGGTTTTCGAGTTCCCGTGGCTTTCTTGAAGAACCTAGCGTATCCGGAGATAGTTCTAGAAAATAGTTTTCTAGGGAGACCTAGCAAAATAGACTGGAGAGTTGGCAGGAGACAATATTTGGGTGGACAAAGCTCACTTCAGCATTCTCATGATTTTTTTTTTTAAATCAGACCCATCGTTTTTGGGTTTATTCATTACAACAAACAAAAATACAAATCTTTTCTCCTTATAGTATTAGTATAGATTGAACTCTACCTAATCTACGTACATAATACTGTAGGTAATGAGCTAAATTATATTTTAGCACTAGCTGCTGCCCGCGACGTCGTCTGCGTGAAGGCTCTACAGCACCAAAAATACTTAAGATGTCGCTATAGCATTATAAGTAAACAACTTTTAAAATAGCATTAAAATACATGTTTTTTTTGCAAGCGAAGCAAGTTTAGAGAATTATATGGAAATCCTGCTGAGTTCAGTCATAAGTTGTGACTGAAGGAAATAGAGAAAATGATGTATGTTTGGAATATCAGTCTTGCCATGAAGTACCGTGTTATCCCTGTTAATGGGTTGTGGAGGTCTGGTAGGCAGCCGCTCCTCGTAAAATACTGGTATTCAGCTAAATCCGGCTTGACTGGAAGCCGACCCCAATATAGTTGAGAAAAGGCTAGGCAGATGATGATGGTGATGTATGTGTGGAATGTATTCCATTCCAGGACACAAAAGTGTAAAAATACGTACAAAGATATCGTACCTTACAACACTTCCCTATAAATTACGTTGCCAGGTGCCAAAATGTAAAGAGAATCAGGACTGGTGACGCGGGAGCAAGCACCACACAGTTGCCTTTGTGAGGAGCACGAGCAACTCGTCCTGAGAACTGTACGCACTTGAACTGGAACGGGAAGTTGTAAGGTAGGGGGGAAATGCGTGGTATAAATGCTGCCTCGCCGATGCCACAACCATAACAATTTCTGCTCCAATGTTGTGTCTGTGGAGTGAGACGACTTTAAGGCAAGTCTCTTTACACAGCTCTGGAGGAGATATATTCCGAATAAGTACAATTGGGACACTGACCTTCAGCTGGATGATATGCATTGAAAGTCCACTTACTGACAGGGTGTTCAGAAATTCCACGGGATATTGTGTAGCGTTATCTTGCTCGACAACAGTGTTTATCGAGGTGTAGACCACATCATTCCCTTCAATTTCTCAGAGAATGCATTTGTTAATTGCTGCAGCCTGATCATTTATGGGCATCTAAATGGCCTACTCACACACCCAAGAATTCTACTGGTGCAGTATACGACTGACATCCCCGTACACACAGCGAATGAGTTCTTCTAAGCTGGATACTATTTTTTTGTATCACCCAAAGGTTGACTGGTAGAAAATGCCTAAAGCATTAAGTCCGCTTCTGTACTTCTACCAAGAGAGTGTACCACTCTACCGAGAGACTCTAGCAGCACCATCTGTCCACCTCTCTCTTCTTGTGTGCGTTTGCCATGACTTAGAAGGACATCGTAAAATTCCTGAACACGTGCATTGTCTCCAAGCTGAGCATTAAAAATTAGCATTTCTAATTGAACTTAACTTCAGGTGGAATACGCGAGAGATCAAGTCGTGCCTGTCGTACGAAACCTATCCTGCAAGGAGTGGAGCTGTTATTTCAGGCTACTTTGGGTTGGTAGTGATGATAGTGAAGAGGTCCGGGCGACCAAACTTTCGCACGTAACAAAATGCATCTTGGGTCCTCTCGTGCATGTACCACGGACCTTTTGTGAAGGTGGAGGGAAGAATGACCATGAATGAGCATTTGTATTATTCTGCATAGAGATAGACGTAGTTCTCAGCTTTGAGCTTTCTTTGGTTGGACCTTATAAATACCAAACGCTCTGTCTCAATTTTGGCGTACATGTCCTAAGAAACTGAGTGAAGAGCGTACGATAATGGCGGAGATAAGAACCATTGTTTATCCTCAGCTGGATCAAGAACCTGTAGAAATGCATGGTGGATTGTTTTTTTTATTTGGGGTGCCTGTCTGGGGTCTACATTATAGTGGGCAAAATGATAGCCAACCTCTCCGCGACAGAACTGAAATAAGAGGATATTGAAGAGAATCGTACGCACGGTGAGTCTCGCTGATCCTTCGAAGCCGGTCATCATGCGTGCGTAAAACGATGTCTCTTTTATCACACTCCTGATCGACTAACACAACAGCTACCTCATTCGTCGTTGGAGCATTATACCACCCTGGACGGGCTGTGATCGGCCTTCTAACTGCTCTGATGACAAACTTAAAGTGGTTGCGCTCGTTCTCAGGCACCGACGCGAGGGCTGCTTTGAAGTTGCTAATTTGCGGATTAACGTTATGCAACATACTTTGCAATCCTTTGAACAGACCAGACCAAATTGAGGATGTGTCTACTTCAACACTTGCTTGTTGTTCACAAGCTGGACTTCGAATGCTCGCCATTTAGTCCCCTTTTCCATTTGCGGACTTGGCAGTGGGTACAAACTTCTTCTAAGGCAACCATATCTCCATGGGCGGCGTAGTTAATCACGATATTGTAGATAAATCCACTTCCTTCTTTATTTAACCGTTTGCTCAGTTTACGATATCGAAATATCGTAAACTGTGGATTGATCATCAGATATCGAAAGTTGATTTATGTCACGACACAGGCGATCTTATTCTATTTGTGCCGCCCGCTGTTCTCTTGGATTCTGTCACGTTCTTGCGATAAATGAGCTTCAACCGGTCACTTCATCATCAATGAACATCACTTTTTTTGTAATACTTAACACGGCATTTTTTTTAAATTGTCTTCCTCAACTCTGCTCAAGATTTTGAGGGTTTTGTTGGGACTTGTATTTGTCAAACGAACTATACGATACAACTGTTATGAAGAAAATGCAAAATGCCATCTATGAATTTTAAGAATAACTAACTACTAACCTCGCCAACATGATAAAATTTGAATTATAAATTTCCAAAAAGTGTTAATATGTAACTTGATTTGATTTTTATGAAATGTCATAGATGGCGCTGCTTTAAAATTTCCTTTATACTACTAACATTCATTAAATTATGTTTTTCTGCCCAAGTTACTTAAATGGCGTAGTTTTTATATTGTAAAGCTAAATAATAGCATGGCTTACTCAAAAACAACATTTATATATGCGTCGTTAGATTACACGCTGCCACATAATGCGTAAGAAAAATAAAGATTTACAGCTCCTCCCCCGTAGGTGATAGCGTGATAATATGTAGCCTATTTGTTTTCCTGACCTCTCAGTAATATTCATGCAAAATTTGAAGTAAATCCATGCCGTACTTTTTGAGTTTAGCCCGGACATACAGATAAACAGACAAACAGACATGAATTCTAAAAACTATATTTTTGGCTTCGGTATCGATTGTAGATCACGGCCCAAGTATTCTTTTAAAAAAATATTCAATGTACAGTTTTGACTTTCCTACGATTTTATTATATGTATATATAGATTTTAGTTGAATAGAACAAGATATCCCATCACAGAATTTCGTAGGCTTTCATTTTATCGATTTGCTACTTAGCCGAATTACTCAGGCTTTCAGAAGCTATCGCTTTCAGAATTAGGAATTTGAAGTTGAGAATTTGACAAACAGAAAATGGGAGTACCTACATTAGCCTGAAAGTCTGAAACCCTTTGTAAATGGGGTTTGGAACGATTTTAAATCCGAACACCGAACTTCAATTTGAATTTCTATGTGTATGCTGTACGACCAATCCGCGCTTGGCCCGCATGGTGGATTACGGCACATTCTCTTTCCTAGAGCGGAGACCTGAGTCCCAGCTATGGGAACATTATAAGGCTGATACGATACGATAGGATACGGAGGAGCTCGTGGCTTGACCATCTTAACATACCGAGTTTCCTCCGTGCCTCGGAAAGCACGTTAAGCCATAGGTCCCGGCTGTCATTTGTAGAACTTTGGCAGTCGTTACGAATAGTCAGAAGCCATTAAATCTGACTCCAGTTTTACCATGAAGTACCGCGTTACCCCAGTTAATGGGTTGTGGAGGTCTGGTAGGCAGCCGCTCCTCGTAAAATAATGTTATTCAGCTAAATCCAGCTTGACCCCAATATAATTGGCAAAAGGCTAGATAGATGATGATGATACGATAGGATATGATACTGTACGACATGATTGGGCACACCGTAATCACATTTTGTGATTCACTGTGGCAACCTCTCGCACCGTGCCCTAATTTGTTTGCCCATGCCTTGGTCCGGAGTGAGGAGGAATGGCAGGCAGTTCCCTTCTTCTGTCAAGCTGTTCAGCTTCCAGCCTCCAAGAGCCTAAGAGTCGTCGACAGCGCATGGTGTTCCACGAGCTCCTCCAAGAGATGTCAGCAAACCGTAAGGGTCTAGTAGGGCCGCCGGAGATTTTCTGAAATGGGAACTCGTGGTACTAGAACTCAAAGGGTAACTCAAAGGCGCAGTAGGTGTGGATCTCATCTGCCTAGCCTTTTCCCAACTATATTGGGGTCGGCGTCCAGTCAAGCCGGATTTAGCTGAATACCAGTATTTTACGAGGAGCGGCTGCCTACCAGACCTCCACAACCCATTAACTGTGATAACGCAGTACTTCATGGCAAGACTGGAGTCAGATTTAGGTGTCAGGTTTAGCAGTTAAAAGTCTGACACGCCCTCCAACTCCACCCCATAGTAAAAATCATTGGATGATTTCCCACTTTTGTTTCTTTATGCCCGGAAATGTTCCTTCCTTATGCCTTTCTTATTTTTCAATAAGGGCCAAAATTTTAATTTATTACCTTAATATTTCGCGAAAGCTCATCAAATTTATTGTAAAGCTCTCATGTTGATCATTACGTTTATAATAAATTCTTCAAGATAATGAGACACATTCCTGTTCCGTTATTGAGATTCTTTTGATAATCCCTTCGCTTAATTTTAACGGGATTCCAGGATTTATATGAAGGTTATTTTACTTTTGCTCATTTATTTCGACTTGCCAAGATTAAAATAATAACCCACTAAAAGTTAAAATATTATCTTGAACGGAGACATTACCGAAATATCGGAACAGTCACATTTTTTAAAGTGGGAAGTCATCAAATGAATTCTTTCACTCTAGGCTGAACTGCTTACTGACTAAATCCAGACCTATACTCCTTCTTTGTTTCTGTGTTCCAGGAATCCGACTTTTCCTTTCAGAAGCAAATCCATGACCCGAGTAGGCTTCCACCTCCCTGAAGGGCTCGGTTTTGCTGACATCTCCTTGAGGCGCGTGTAGAATAATAACAGCATTACGCGCCGTCGGCGACTGAGCTCGGTCCGCACAGTTACGAGACGGCCAGACGGCGAGCTAACCCTTGCTCTCCGTCCGCAAGCCTGCACCTACTGTGGCTGGAAATTGGGGTCGGAATCCCAACGGCTGGGGCGTAAAGAAGTCCATTCCCTCACGCGTACGGCCGCCTTCTTCAGAACAATAAATTTTAACGCATACATACATTTACCCCACCCATCTGCACTTAAAGATAAATTTATTAGCCAGAATACTTCACTCCTTTCACAAACCGGCCTCTCGATTCGAAGTAAACTTGGTCAAAACTACGATCATCTTTACGACGCATTGTACGAAACCGCAACACCAGCCAGGCGTAGCTTGTTGTTGTAACCGTTGCTGTAACTTGACTTGCAACGATTATTTATCACTGCTTTGTTGCATCACTGACCCGGAGAACAATGGTCGCGGAGAAACATTGTTGAGGAATGCACGGTCTTGTGTATGTACTTAAATGAAAACGCGGTGTCTCAAAGTTGGCTATATGAAATGCGATTTAGGACCTTAAGAACAGCTGACCTAAAGTACATTTCCATACTAACGCTCTTACGTGATAACGTCATCACACATCTTTCTCTAGATATTTTGAAAACTCAGATATCTTTTTCCGGTCGTCTCTTAACCGTCCGCACCGAGTTCAAGTCGCCGACGGCCCGTAGTGTTCCACGCGCGCTTCAAGGAGATGTCAGCAAATCGTAGGGGTCCAGTAGGTCTGGAGGCTACTGAGGTCATGGGTTGTGCGAAAGAGAAGCCTGGGGCTCTGGTACGAAGACAAAAAAGGAAAATAGGTGTGGGGTTTGGTCAGCAAAAGTCTGACATGCCCGCCCGCTCCTCCCTAGAAAGGGAGAAGTCTTTGGATGATTTCCCACCTAAAAAAAGAGCAGCTAAGCCGAGATACACTTCTAAACAACCGCTCTTACCTACGTGATTCAGCATCATCACCATCATCATCTCAGCTGAAAGACGTCCACTGCTGGACATAGGCCTCCCCCAGGCGTCGCCACAGCGCGTGCGTGTGATGCGTCTCGCATCCATCGGATTCCTGCGACCCTCGCCAGGTCGTCGGTCCACCTTGTGGGAGGCCATCCAACGCTGCGTCTTCCGGTACGTCCTACTCCTACGTGATTATGATGTTATTTTACACATCTTTCTCTAGACATTTTGGGAACTCAAATCTTTTGGATATTATCTAGATTTCTATTAAAGTGGATGAAGTGGCGTACACATGCTAAAGTAGTACCTCTAAAAATCTGCTATTTTACGTGAACTTTTTCTAATGTAGTCATAAATTTAAAGAAGATGTACAGAAACCTTACACTTTTAATTGAGAATCTGTATTCCTAATGGAACCCTTTTTTGATAAATCTCTTTTGGTTTTAATATATTTTTAAAAACAAAAGAGATTTATCAAAAAAAGGGTTCCATTTGGGAACATTCTGAATGATGAAAACTTTGCAGGTTTTAAAATAAAAACATATATTCGTGGAACAAGTTGTGTGAAATATTCGAGTGAGTGATGGATTTACTGAATGCCAACATAGTATTCAGGCGTTATTTCTGTTTTTTCGCGTTGCCCCTTTATCAAACATTGCGTTGGACGAAACAAAAAGCCTTATAACCATGCGCACGTTGACAATAGATGGATCGGGAAGGGCCCTTATCGCAAAATTCAATATTTTTAATGCAAAAAACTAACATTAACATTTTTAAACAGAATAAGCATAATCAGCCTTATCATGTTGCCACTGCTGGGGCTTAGGTCCCCTTTCTAGGAAAGGGAATACGCGCGATAGATTGTGGGTATTGATATCTCACATGTTTTTGATTTATTGATTCATGTCGGTTTCCTCACGATGTTTTCCTTCATCACTCTGAAAGGAGTGGTCATGAAATAAGTTAATAAATTATAGCACCTATCTGGATTTGAACCCATGACCTACAACTTGTAAGTCGGGGTTGTTACCACTGGGCCACCACTGCTTCTGGCATGCTCCTGGCACCGCTTTGGTCAGTGGGTCGTCTTAGCTTGACTGCGATCCCACCTGATGGTAAGCAGTGATGCAATCCGCCCTAGTTTATTAACAACTTATTCACTCTAGCCTTGAGCATATTCAATCTAGCCTTCAAGAAACCTCAATTATAATCAGACGCGAAGACCACAGCAGGCAAATAGTTTCAGTCAACGACGAGGCGAAACGCTTATTGCAAACTTCCTATTATCGGGCTCTGAGTGAAATATAGCACCAAACATTATTGCTCCGACCTCGCCATTGTTTACCTCATCAATCACTGTCACCCACCGCCAGCTCTGTCGGCACTGCTGTGTACATTTCCCCCGAGGTACCACACCACTAAAACTTTCCACCTCGAGGACAGCTCACCTGAAACTGTTGGCTGCTACTTGTAAGTGATTGTCGATTTAAATGACTTGGCTTGAAAGATGTTTCGAATTCCCTCTGGGTTACTTCTTGGTGTTCTGTAACTTGGATTTAAATATAGCTCATTTTCTTTCCATATTCATATTTTTTGGCTTTGAATTTTTTTTTTGTGCATTTAGTCAGCGTCAAGTTTAGAAAGTATGAAGTTTTCAGTAACTTTAACTTTCTGTAATGAGTTCCATTAGAATGCGGATGATAGCACAATATTCTAATGGTTTTGCAACAGTTGGCAGCAAATGTATCGAGTACAATAATTCTCAGCTCTACTGAAACCACACCTGTTCACATTTTGTCCAGTTGCATAGACACTTGAGATACAATAAAACTAAACCGTTTTACAACACGATGTCCATTAAGAATCAACTTGCGAATACTTTGTACAGCCAATGCACGAAAAGGAAACTAACTCTAGGTCTATCTAGCCTGGAGCGGGGGAATTTATTCAATGATTTTCCACATCAAAAATAAGGACATGATTATTTTTTAATTCTGTATCATTTTTAAAGTCTACATATTTTAGATATAGGATGTGAGATACAGACGATGATGGTAGGCAAACTCTATATTTTTCAATTTCTGTCTACCCTAAAAAAACCTCCAAATACCCACACATTACCCTCAAAACAAATCCTTTTTAATCCTCGTACCCCCGGACTGTGTACACACACACTGGTTGACAAAGGACTCAGTCACTATCGCATTGTTCCCGGGGCTATTGTCTGAAACGCGACCTTATCGAGGCCCTGTGTGTTGCCAAATAAAAATTTACACGCATGCAGGGTGGAAACGGCCGGTCCGCGTCTAAAAATACGTCTCTTTTTCTAAAAAGTATTTAATAATGTTGCTTGCAGCCACTGTCTGTATCTCCGTTTACTTCTTCTTAAAAATACAACGAATTTAAATACGGTTTTTACTAAAAGAAAGTTTGAATAACGAGGAAGATTCGTGTAAATAATTTACATGTTTGTGAACGCATTCACAATTGTCAAAGTGTAAAGTCTTTAACATTATTAGGTACATTATACTATACCTAGCCTATAATGTCCCACAGCTGGGCAAAGGACTCCCTCCATTCCTTCCATCTTTCCCGGCTTTAAGCCACTTCTTGCCAATTATTAAGGAAAACTTGGATAAGTCATCCCGCCATCTCCTTCTTGCCGTGCGTTTTCAGGGCATATATCATAAAAAGAAAATTGGTTCCATGCGTTGGAAATGAACTCGCGACAGGCAGCGCAGCAGCCACTGAACCACTCATTAATTACTCTTACCGCGAAAATAAACACAAAAATACCTTTGATTAAAATAAAGAAAATTTAATCATCTTTTCAATAAGTATCCATGAAATAAAGAAGCACCGTAACAAATAAATATAATAAACGAAATAAAAATGATTACAAGTGGCAACACTGACAGATTATGCCGATAAATTAAGTATAATCCGCGTGAAATAAGGGTAGATGAAGAAGGAGTTGCCGTAATCCCAGCTTTACAAATTGAGGACTAACCGGAATTGAAAGACGAGATATTTTGGCGGAAAATTGAAAATGAAAGAGTAGATAGGTTAGCAACACTGCGGTGAAGAAGGTTATCTTTAACAGGAGATGAAAGTGCGAATTCGTTTGGTATTAATTATGCAAATCTCCTGTAATAAAACCGATTTTGTAAACTGTTTCAACTTGTAGAAAAACCAGTTCACAAAAATATCTCAAATAATGATCATGATCATGAATCTTTACGTAAATCAGCTCTATAATGTGCATTTTACCTTGCATTCAGGCCTCCTGTTCTTTTTAGGGTTCCGTACCTCAAAAGGAAAAAACGGAACCCTTATAGGATCACTTTGTTGTCCGTCTGTCCGTCCGTCTGTCAAGACCCTTTTTCTCAGGAACGCGTAAAGGTATCAAGTTGAAATTAAAACCATATATTGAAATCCGCGGTCCCTTGAAGTTGTGCAAAAATCAAACTTGTAAGTTGACGGGAAAAAAAGATACGCCCGTTTATGTTGCAAAAAACGTACATTTCGACACTGTCAAAGGAATCAAAACTCATAGGGTGCTTCCCGTTGACCTAGAATCTTGAAATTTGGCACGAAGCAAGGTATTATAGCACTAATATCGGGAAAAGTCTGAAAACTAAAAATTTTTAGTTACGTCACAAGAAAAAAAAATTGAAAAGTCTTCAAGACTCGATTCGAGAATTAAACTGTTTTTATAGGTAGGTTGGTACGAAACCCTCAGTGCGCGAGTCCGACTCGCACTTGCCCGGTTTTTTTTTCATATCGTAGGATTCGTGTTTCCTGATAGCTCTATCTAGGCTCCTTTAAGTTAAGAATGAAAAGGTTACTCCTAGGTAAGCGTGCTCCATCGTCGCCCACATCATCGCTTACCACCAAGTGAAATAGACGTCAAGCGCGAACCTACCAACAACAATTTAAATTTAAAAAAAGAAACCTACATTTAAGTACCAACAAACGCAACCGTTTCCTACCTCAATTAAAATGTTCTTTTTTTTATAAATATTACATAATTTGACACAACGGGATTGCAGTCAAGCACTGGTGCTTGACTGCAATCCCACCAGCAATTCGCTCTTTTAAACTCGCAACAGTTTTGACTGTTAATTTTTTTTGTCTCTCTTTATTTTTTTCATATTGGAAACCCTCACAATCTGATTATAATAGTTCACTTCGACTACATCACCGCTTACAATACCACCTGGAGAGATAGTGGTCAAGCGCAAGTCTAACAATAAAATTTAAAAAAAAACTACTTATTAATTATCACTATATTTTCAAAACGCAACCATTTCCTTCCTCAACCTCAACCAAAATATTCCTTACAATAGTTCGCTCTTTTAAACTGACAACAGTTTTGACATTTCACTTCCCTTTACCCTCTCAAACCCTCTCTCCTTCCCAGCATGTTCGGTGCAGCATGTCGGCTCCGTATTGTTGCTGACAGCATTGTTTGAACTCGGCTATCATGTCATGTCACAACGCAACCCGGAAAAGGAAACGAAAACTGGAATGCGAAATACTCGTAGTTCTATCGAAATATTAGCTCTGGAAAATGTTTTTCCCACAATAGGATTTACTCTTGTATTGAGAGTGCGTTCACAAACATTTAAAATCACATTGCCTCACCATCTACGATTGCATCACTGCTTACCATCAAGTGGGATCGCAGTCAAGCACTAGTTTATATTTTTTTTAAATACACTAGATAGGTACTCAGACCGCTAGCAGTTACCTAGCGGTCTGAGTATCTTGTGTATTTTTATTATATCTGTAGGTTAAATAAGGACAAATATTGAACGCAAAGCATCAGCCAATTGATCAACGGTGCTGTTTTCAAGATTATAATATTTTTTCTTCATTTAGAATTAACTAAGACTCATAAAACTAAACAAATAAAAAAAAAACGTTATTGATACGTAAATAAGTTTTCTTTGCAGACCATACTTTTCAAGTAACATTTGACAGGTAGAGGTCATTGACATTCCTATTCTTATTTAAAAAACATTGTACGAACTTAATTGACAATACTCTGGTGATCAATGCTGCATCCTTCAGGAAATGCTTCTTACAATTGCCCCGTCTGGCTCCTGCACCAAGACTTCCTGTCATTCAGTAATGAAGACTGAAAGCTAGGCGGAGATCTAGGACGTTTTCTAATTGACCCTCACTTGACTCACAATTGCATGAATTATATCTTGACTAGGACTTTGCTAGCGACTTCGTCCGAGAAAAAAGTTCCGCTGCCCTGAAAATTCAATAGTTTTTGTCATTCAGTCAATGTGTTTTTCAACGAACTGCAGTCATGATCAAAAACCCAAAGTCCAAAAATTTTATTTCACGTAGGTCTACGCCTTGCCATACGTCAGAAGATAGAGCACGGTTTCATTGCACAATGGGTCGTTTCCTAAGGAGAAGAACCTGAAATAAACTCCATGGCTACTCTTTTAAAAAAATAAACTGTTTTGACAATAGGTATTTTCATATTACAATACTAACAGACTAGCTTTAGCCCGCAGCTTCGCCCGCGTACATAAAATATAGCCTATGTCACTCAGGAATACACCAGTTTTCTATTGGTGAAAAAATTATAGCAATCGGACCAGTCCTTCCACAGATTACCTCATACAAACAAAGAAACAAACATTACCTCTTTATTATATTAGTGTAGATTTGAGAGGACTATGTACACCTGTCAGCTTTGTGCCCAAAAGCTCAATAAAATCTATGATTCAAGAGTCTACAGTGTTCTCAAATTCACATTATAAAAAGAAGCTATATGTATAAAAATTAAGTTAATAATAAATGATAGATGTATTCAATATTACATAAGTTACCAGTGAAATTAAGTCGGTTGTGGTTTAAATCATGCACGTCATCGTGTAGAGATATGACATAACCTACATGTCCTATTCAATTGAATGCAAAATCACAATCAATTCATTTAACAAAACCCAAATAATATCCATCCATTTTACAATCCCACAATTCAGCATTTAATTCAATGCAACAAAGGGCCATCCCATCTATAGCCACTCATACACACATTGGTCGCCATGCGTCCACACAACGCCGAACCAGCATACCTTGCATTTTTGAACAATCGACTGTGGTGTTCAGTCCCCTCGCCAAAATCCCGCCATTGTTTTGTCATAAACGACAACGTGGTCGTTTTTTCGTCTGCTCGTCGGGATATATGGATGAAATTGGTGATAATAATGTTGGAGAGGTGCGTCGTTTGACGTAAGAGGGACTGGTGCTTTGAGTTATGGTATTGGGAGTTTATTACTCACGTTTCTTAGGGTTTGTGGTTTCTGACATCGGGAAAACTGTTCATGTATTTGTTATTTATACTTTTTAAAGTGTGGTCGAGAGTTTGTATGCATGTGTGCGTGTGTGTTATGGCTAAATGGATTTGTATGAATTTTGACCCGACCCGCGGGTAAACCATTTCCCGGAATAGCATAGGGTACTTTTCATTAAGATAGTTTTCCACCATCACGCGTGAGAGTATTATCCATATTGAGGTCTTATAATATAGTTCACTTTATGCGAAAATATTAAACTAATAAATACTATGATAAATATCAAACAATATACTAAAAGTAAAGAAGAAAATTTTAAATATAATGATTATGACGACGTCCAAACTTGAGAAGCTTTTAAGTTTTCCTTCAAGCGTAAATTTTTAAACTACTTGGTAGTTTAAAAATTTACGCTTGAAGGAAAATTTACTCTTAACTTTTCAGTATCAAGGGTAAGCCCATTTCAGAGAGACTTTAACAGGTTTAGCACGCCTTCAAACTGTTTCATGTGGCTCAAAATGAAAGAATGTGTTATTACATTTTTCTTTGTCAAACTTTGCGTACTGCCACTTTGCATTTTAGTTTTGGAAGTTGAGGAGTATTACCCGACTTGTAGAATCGTCTTAGACTCTTTTTTTCCGCTATTTGGGATTCCGTACCCCAAAGGCAAGCAAGGTCTTATAGCAGATATATAGGGAAAAGTCTGAGAACTAAAAATTTTTAGTTAAATCACAAGAAAAAAAAATTGAAAAATCATCAAGACTTGATTCGAGAATTCAACTGTTGTCATAAGTAAGTTGGTACGGAACCCTCAGTGCGCGAGTCTGACTCGCACTTGCCCGGTTTTTTTTTATAAGTTTCCCCAAGGTGGACTAATAACCTGGCGAGGGTCGCGGGAATCCGATGGATGCGAGACGCGCAGGACCGGTCGCTGTGGCGACGCTTGGGGGAAGACGTTTTTAACCTCGAAAAAATCGTTCCTACACTTAGGTGAGCTTGGAGGCTTGTATTGATGATTTTTATGGTTATAATTATGTAACTAGTTACATAATTATAACCATAGGGGTGATTGGGGTCCGCTTACATCCTAAGGACCCAAGCCAACCTCACCTGCTAGCGGTGCACCCTGCTGTTCAACGGACGAGGCTCTGGCGATCCTGGTTTCCCTCTCGTAGGGTTGTGGGGGTCAGACGGCTGGTCGCCCCACGTAAAACCAAGTCACAGTCATATAAACATGGATGGCAAAGAATACAGTGGGTACTCGGGCTAGGGCGTCGCCGAACAACGACGCGCAGGCACATCGCCTTAAACCTGCGATAAGTGGGCTAGGGCTACCGTGTCAAGTACGGGCACGGCTAAAGACGTTAGTACCCAAAAAGAAGCTCCGCTTTGCCACTTGGAACATTGGCTCTCTAACTGGACGTTGCAGAGAACTCGCGGACGTACTTGCGAAGCGTCGGGTCCAGTGCGCCTTCCTTCAGGAGACGCGCTGGAAGGGGAATAAGTCCCGTGACATCGGGCAGGGGTACCGGCTAATGTACACCGGATCACCATCGGGCAGGAACGGAGTAGCCGTAGTACTGTCTAAGGACCTTCAGGATGGACTTCTTGAAGTAGACCGATACAGCGACCGGTTGATGCGAGTTAAGGTGCTGATCGAAGGGTCGGTAACGAACCTAGTCAGCGCCTATGCTCCTCAAACTGGCTGCTGTGAGTCTGAAAAGGAGGCCTTCTGGGATGAGTTCGAGGACGTACTGCGCGGTATTCCGAATTCTGAAGGTATTTTGGTTGGGGGGGATCTCAACGGTCACGTAGGACAGTGTGCTGGAGAGTACGGACGTGTTCACGGTGGTTTTGGCTATGGCCAACTAAATGCAGAGGGAGTCAGCATACTCAGGACCTGCGCCGTGTCGGACCTAGCCATCGCGAATACGTTCTTTCAGAAGAAGCCCCAGCATCTTATTACGTACCGTGGTGGTTCATACTCAACCCAAATTGATTACCTGCTGGTGCGACGGTGCAACATTGGCAAGGTTACCAACTGTAAAGTTATCCCAGGCGAAAGCTTAACGGCCCAACACCGGCGATCGTAACAAGGAAAAAAGTGACCCAGAAACGCAATCCCCGCACCAAGTGGTGGTTGCTGAATGGTCCTAAACTGTCGGAGTTCATCGCGGAGGTCGAGCACCTCGAGATCAGTTCTCCGCATGAGTCCGCTCAAGAGATATGGAGTAGGATTCATTCAGCAATCACCGCCGCGGGTAAGCGCGTCCTTGGCACTTCTCGTGGTGGTCGCACCATGGACAGGGAGACGTGGTGGTGGGATGACGGGGTGCAGGAGGCGACCCGGAAGAAGAAGGCCTTATTTAAAAAGTGGCAGGGGTCCAACTCTCCGGAGGACAGGGAGGCATATGGAGCGGCTAAGCGCGCTTGCAAAAAAGCAGTAGCCAGAGCCCGCAGCAAAAGTTTGTCGCCCTTGTACGACAAGCTGGAAACTGCGGAGGGGCAAAAGCTTATTTTTAAGCTGGCGCGTGCCCGGGAAAAAGCTACACGGGACATTAGCAAATGCCTCTGTGTAAGGGACGCCCAGGGTAAGCTGCTCTATGATGCCCCCTCTGTTAAGGAGAGATGGTGCACATACTTCGAGGAGCTGTCTAACAAACAGCATCCCCATAACCTTCCTCCCGAACCGCCTCCTAACCTTGGACTTATTTCCCCTATTTCCCCCGACGAAACTCGCATTGCTCTTCGCCACATGAAGAACCGGAAATCGGTCGGGCCTGACAATGTGCCAATCGAAGTGTGGAAGGCGATGGGCTCACATGGTGTGGCCCTTCTGACGGATCTCTTTAACCGCATCCTGACCACCAAGGAAATGCCGAACCTGTGGCGATCAAGCCTTATTATTCCTATCTATAAAGGCAAAGGTAGTGTACAGGATTGTAGTAACTACCGCGGTATTAAGATCATGTGCCACACCATGAAGCTCTTCGAGCGGATCATTGACACACGGCTCCGTAGCGAGTGCACTGTCTCTGAGTGTCAATATGGCTTCCGGGCGGGTAACAGCACCATGGACGCAGTGTTCGCCCTGCGGACTCTGACTGAGGCTTACAGAGAGAGAAGGAGAGCTCTGCATATGGCCTTTTTAGACCTGCAGAAGGCCTTCGACTGTATTCCTCGGCAGTCCATCTGGTGGGCACTTCGCTTCAAGGGTGTGCCCGAGGCCTATATTGACATTATCAGAGACATGTATCGCGATTCCGTGTCCTCTGTCCAGACCGCTGTTGGCGAATCCAAAGTCTTTCCAATATCTGTTGGCGTTCACCAAGGATCGGCTCTTAGCCCGTTCTTGTTTAACGTGGTGCTCGATGTAGTTACGGCATACATCCAAGATCAGCCTCCATGGCTAATGATGTATGCCGATGACATCGCCCTCGTTAGCCAGAACAAAGCCCAACTTGAGCGGAAGGTCAACATTTGGAAGGACACGCTGGAAAACGGCGGTCTGAGACTAAATGTGGCGAAGACTGAGTACATGTCCTGTGGCAGCACGGATTCAAACACCATCCAAATAGGCTCGGACCGGATCACAAGCTCCGATACATTCAGGTACCTTGGATCCGTGCTGCACGAGTCTGGCAACGTGGACGACGATGTCCAAGCACGTATAGGTGCGGCTTGGGCGAAATGGCGAGAGGTTACGGGCGTTGTATGCGACCGCAAAATGCCTCCGAAGCTTAAGGGACAGATATATAAATGCATCATACGTCCTGTCCTCCTGTACGGCGGCGAGTGTTGGCCGGCACTAAGCAGACACACCCAGGAGCTTCGCGTCACGGAGATGAAGATGCTGAGGTGGATGAGCGGCGTAACGCGATCCGATCGCATACGCAACTCATTCATCCGAGGTAGTCTTGGTGTCCGTGACGTGGGGGAAAAACTGCAAGAATGTCGTCTGCGATGGTATGGCCACATCATGCGCCGCCCTACGGAGTACGTTGGCCGGAGATGCATGAATATGGCTGTCCTTGGCGCTAGGTCTCGTGGTCGCCCTCGCATGCGCTGGTTGGACGTCGTCAAGTCCGACATGAGAGCCAATGGCCTTACTGTCAAGGATGCTGAAGATCGGGCAAAATGGAGCAAGCTAAGCCGGAAGGCGGACCCTGGCAAAAGCCGGGACTAACGCCAAGTTGAAGAAGAAGAATTATGTAACTAGTTACGTTTTACAGTCGCTAAAGTATTTTTAACTTCATACAACCTACCACTACTACAACTACGGCTTTCAAATTGCAAAAACCGTAAGAAAATTTGAATTTCGCGGGCTGACCTGAAGCATCCATCACAATTTCCAAAAATACTTAGGCCCGTTTTCAAAAACCTATCTATCATATATAGAAAAACAAATGAAACAACAGGAACATGTCAAATTTTTGTATTGTATCATTTGTTTTACTGTCTCCAGTATGCCAAAACCGGAGGTAGATAGCTTATTGAAAAGGGGCGTTAGACCTGCTTAGTTACTGTAAACCACAGATATCTTTCAAAGATCTTATCGGATTCCTGCCAGTCCCGTCAACTCTTCCACAACAACACATTGTTCCCAATCGTAAAGCAACTAATTAATTAGCATAGCATCATTATCGCCGATCGCTATCCGGCCGTCGAACCCGCACTCCTTATGTGCACAGCTCACGACAAGGTTCACTGAACTACCGGGGAATGTATTGACGAAAATCAATATCTACCCTCTCCGTGAAAGTGGAAAATTTGTTTCAGTTATCTTTTTAATAGAACTGTTGAAAGGAACAGTGATTTTTTTTGCAGAATGATTCTTTTGTTAGATTTTTTTGGGTAACTGATTGCTCAGAATTGTATCTCCGTAAATAATTGTCTGTTCGCAACAATTGATATCTTCTTTTGTGATTTATCTATGGGTCTCAGTTCAATATGTTGTCGATGGATATCTAGAAATATTTATTAATTATCTACAAATATTGTCGAGACTGTCGTTAGGCTCCTAGGAAACCTACATCTTGAGCATCATCTATACTAATAATAAAGAGGTAGTTAAAGTTTTTTTTTTTGTTTGTATGGGATAATCTTTGAAGATCCAGGATCGATTACATAAATGTATATATTTATAGAAAGCTGCTTTCTTCCTGAGTGCTATAGGCTATATTTTATCTAAAAAAAATATGTTTACGTCATAAAATTACAATATTTGTGGGCGAAGCCGCGGGCAAAAGCTAGTGTGTTTATGAAGACAAAACCAGACGCACACATATTTTTAGCTTTAAAAGTTATTGTATGCTTTCTCACCACTGCATTTGGTTAGACTAGACTAGGTTTTAGATAAAAGTCATAATTATAACCCGGAGCCCTATCTCGAGCTCTTAGCGCAATTCATTTGACGACCTAAACTGAAATGTTAAAGGGATGGAACTACATAGGGTGTAGCTCCATCCTTCTTTCTCGCTCGCACGACATTGTAACAGGTCATGGCAAAGCCTAGGTATAAATGTACTAGTCAGTTGATTTTTGTTTTGACTCACGGTTACTCCCATAGTAAAAGTATTGCCAGTATTTTAATTTATTGTTGTATTGTATTTTCACGGTTACTCCCACAGTAAAAGTATTGCCAGTATTTTCATTTAATGTCGTATTGTGTCTCCACACTCTGAAAATAACTTTAAAATTGTTAAGACGAGTAATGGCGCCTATACTTCACGTTAAACAATGACCAATTTGTACCTTGTAAATAAAGTAAAGTAAGAAGAGTATAATTATTGTAAATCACGACCCAGCCACAGAGATTATCCTCCTCAATCTCTAGTTCTCTGCAGAACCCGCGCTAAGGGTCATACTACACGGGCGGTTCTCCCGCTGCGGGAATTCGCAGAACATCAAACTACACGCACGCGGTTTATCGCTGTCTTTTATTCATTTCAACATGGATCCACAAATGATAACTATGCTTGCAGCTCTTTCATTATAATTATCACTACATAGTATTAAACAAAGTCGCTTTCTTTGTCCCTATATCCCTATATATGCTTAAATCTTCAACGGATTTTGATGCGGTTTTTTTAAATAGAGAGAGTGATTCAAGAGGAAGGTTTATATGTAGAATACATATATAATGTAGTAGGGAAACACTGATACTTTTGCACTAGTGCCAAGCCGGGGCGGGTCGCTAGTAAAAAAAATAAAATAAGGTGCAATGCGGAAAACCGCCCGTGTAGTATGACCCTTAGGGCTATGCTACACGGGCGGTTCTCCCGCCGCGGGAATCCGCTCGACAAAGCTCCCGCAAACCAGCAAACTACACAGGACGCGGTTTACCGCTGTGTTTTGTGTTCATTTCATATCAACACGCAAGCGCACACACGACGAGCGAGCGAGAAGGTCCCGCGCGCAATGACCCAATAGCGGATAACCGCCCGTGTAGTTTAGAACGGCGGTATACAGTGGCGGTTTGACGCTGCATGCGGCGGTCGAATTTCTCCCGCCTGCAAACCGCGGCGGTAAACCGCGCCGTGTAGTTTGTAGCATACAATGTCCATAAGAATTGAGTCTAGTGCTGTTCAGAAGCGGATTCCCGCGGCGGGAGAACCGCCCGTGTAGTATGACCCTTAACGACTGACAATTTAATATCACCCGCATCTGTAGCGCCAGGACACAAATAGCCATTTGTGGCAGGACCGTTTGCTGCAAATAATAACTTCTTTATCTTTTTAAATGTATTGTTGGTAGCCAAGATTCAAAGTTTCTTTTGTTATTGTTCGATACTAGCTTCTGCCTGTGGCTTCACCGGCGTGAATGTAGGAAATGTACTTGCCTATATCACTCAGTAATGAAGTACTTAGTTGTCTCTTCATCTGCCTAGCCTTTTCCCAACTATATTGGGGTCGGCTTCCAGTCAAGCCGAATTTAGCTGAATACCAGCAATTTACGAGGAGCGGCTGCCTACCAGACCTCCACAACCCACTAATCGGGGTAACACGGTACTTCATGGCAAGACTGGAGTCAGATTTACTGGCTTCTATCTGTAACGACTGCCAAACATTATTCATTACAAACTCATCATCTGCCTAGCCTTTTCCCAACTATATTGGGGTCGGCTTCCAGTCAAGCTGGATTTAGCTGAATACCAGTATTTTACGAGGAGCGGCTGCCTACCAGACCTCCACAACCCATTAACTGGGGTAACACGGTACTTCATGGCAAGACTGGAGTCAGATTTACTGGCTTCTGACTATCCGTAACGACTGCCAAAGATCTACAAATGACAGCCGGGACCAACGGCTTAACGTGCTTTCCGAGGCACGGAGGAAACTCGTTATGTTAAGATGGTCACCCATCCACAGACCAACCTAGGCAAGCGTTGCTTAACCTTAAAGATCGACCTGTGCGGCTGTTATTATCTAGCCACGAGCTCCTCAATTATACTCAATTTCATATACAATACATAAATCAGTGGAAAGGTAGGTACCTATTTATAAAAGTAAATCTTACAAACTATGATATATAAATACCCTCTCTATAACATAACTAGCTTTTACCAGCAGCTAGCTATGAAAGTAGGTTTCTTCATATAAACTTTGAATTACCCTTTCATACACTCAGGGGATGAGTTTTGGGAAATCCTTTGTTAGTGCTCGCCTACGTCATAAAAGGAAATCTTGTGCTTTCACACTCCTCATCCTACCTAGAAACGGTTGCACGTTGTTATGTCAGCCAGTTAGTTTCTCCTTTTATATATATAGATGAGTGTACAAATAGATTTTTTTGATACGCTCGCGTTCCTCACATGATGGTAAGCAATGCTGTGATCAGCGATGCACGGAGCACGCTAGCATAAATTAGCCTATCAATTGGCTTAAATTCCCCAATAATTATCAGGAAACACACAACTCCGTCAAGAATTTATACTTTATCTTACTTACTTTAAAATCATTAGTAAATTATCAGTGTTAACAACATTAATTAATGAGCCAGCTTTTCTTCCAACACAAACAAGAAAATGTATCGCTTACCACACCAGATTTCATGAAAAGGAAACTACAAATTCATATAGAAACGTCATTTAAGAGAAGCAAGGCGCTGCAACACTTGTAACTAGACGTCGTAGGTTCTCGCCACGCCGAGGACCCTCAAAGCCCCTTGAAAAGGGTCCTACAGCGCTTTCTACAGACATTTACACTGCTTTCAAGCGCTACACCCGGTTTAAACACGCTTTTTATACTCTGTGGCAGAAGAAATGGCGCGGTCGAGGCGGCCATCTTGGATTTTATAATGTGTGTGTGCTGCAGTTGGCGGGTTTGAAGGATTCTTGCGGAAGAGTTATAAAATGTAGATTTTTTCTTTTATTTATGGATAGACCTATACTTTAACTACTGTATATACTGTACACTGTCAAATAACGAAAACGTGATAAAATACTCTTTTTTTTTATTGTCAGGATTAATTTCTGTATTGAAGTGCGATCTTTATGATCGCACTTCAATACAGAAATTAATGTAATCTAACATACCTACACAAGACACCCAGAACCGTAACATCTACTTATGCGTAGGGAATACAAATATTTGTGCGAGAATCAAACTCGCGATACCTACGCAGTGAAGCAGTCAGTCGCTCAACTATTGCTCCGTCATTCCTTTTCCGTTGCGGAATTTTTAATCAAAAATAATAATTTTCCTAAAAGCAATCGTTACAAAAATACCCCAGCCCCTTTGTTTCAAAACTCCGAGCAAGTCGAACTATGTTTCGAACCAACTCAACTTCCGAACGTCCAATTACTGGCCAAAAGCATAACAAAATTCATAAAATTCACGTTGTTCGGGAGCTATCTACTGTATATGGCTATCGATGGCTTTGAGTGAAAACCTCGTAACTGCGGAATAATAATAATTTATTTATTATCAAAAATACAGATTTGACACAAGTACAGTTCCATATCAAGATTGTCTCACTATGGTCAATACAAAAATATGAGCCCTGACTCCTAAACCAGACCTCCCAAATTAGATTTTTTATATTATTATATTTAATTTAAATGCGGTTCTATTCTGAGATACAAAGATTTAAAAATATTGACTTATTACAAGCATTCATTTCTTTTGTTTTTCAATTTTTTCGATAAGTTTTGACGCACCGCCGCAAGGTTATTACTTATTTATTTAACTCTTTATACACATAAAAGTACAGAGGCATACTTAATGCCTTTAGTATCACACTAAATTGACTCGAGAAGGATATGGACTATTTGTCCACCAATCATTTTTCTTCATGATACAAGATTTCGAGCTCTTCTTTCCAGAAACGTAAAATTACCTAAAATTGCAGATACGAGCTTTTCACTGTAAGCCATCGCTATCTACCTGCTTCAACTTGGACAAAAACTTGTTCAGACGCCAGAAATTACCCACTCTCCGTAAAATAACCCCGAAGGACCCAATCTGCATCGTGGCGTATCAAGAGATATAAAGTTACTTGTCTAAGGGGCGTAATCGCCAGTAATTTGGTGGGGTGCCCAGTGTAGCGTGACACCCCCCTGTTCCTGTGCTGCTCGCCCGGAAAGCTCCTTAATCTTGGTTATTTGGTTGCTGGATTACTTAATTAGGGTTTTGGGTAAAGTGCTACTTGGCTAAGGGCGTTGATTTTTGCTGTGGTGCTGTTAGAATTTTAAGGTGGCAGCTACTTACATTTTGCTCGGATCACTTTTTTACTGCATAACGTTAACTACGCAATGCTTACAAATCACATTCATAACTCGTAGGCCTTTAAGGTTTCGTAGTCGATGCGCTACAGCAACAGATCGTTGACTACAAGCTAGTAGGCTGCGCTACGTTGCAAAGCTACTATTTCTTTGATCAAGCAAAACGGTACACACCTACAACTTTTGTTGCGATATTTTAAAAGGCATCATGTTTGTGCTTGCATACCTACATATATATATGTGTATGAGCATGTGTGTCAGTGTGTGGCATCTACATGAGAGTGAATTGAATTTTAATGAAATGTATATAATTGTGTAAATTGTAATTTGTAGTGTTATAATGTGGGAAGAATTTACTGACAAATAAGCTTGGCGCCCCCAGGCCGTTAGTCTTGTTAACAGACATCAATACCGTATCAGTAGTACTCGTAGGAATGCCATGGATAAACTTACAGCATAATGAACAAAACGATTAAGAAACGGACTTATCTAAAGTCGCTCAGGCAAGAGGTTTATGAAAGTGACTACTTTGTAGCATCTAGCGGCTTGCGAGTACTTATATTAGACGGTACTTATAAATGAATGAAATATAATATGTTACAACCACAAACTTAGTAATAGCATAGCTTAGTGATAGTAGGTGTTTTTAGTGATAGCATGACGGGTGACAGGATAGAATGAAAGAAATAAGCCTGTTGCAAAAGTTGAGATGACAATGAAGTAAAAAAAACTTGGTTTCTAAATTAAGAATTGTATTTTGAGTATTTATAGCCTCAAAACCCACCATATATATTTAGGCCTTAAAATACGGTTTGACACGATCTAAACACTCCATTCTAAAATCGGAAAAAGGCCATTGGAGGGCAAAAACTGTGAAAGTAGGTAAAAGGAAAGTTTCTGAATAGAGGATTCTGAGTTAGTACGTTAGTACCCGTAACGTCTCAAAGCGTATTCGAAAATCAAATTTTGACAGGTATTCAGGCTAAAATAGAATTTGAGATAATTATACTCAATTTCATCATCATCATCTGCCTAGCCTTTTCCCAACTATATTGGGGTCGGCTTCCAGTCAAGCCGGATTCAGCTGAATACCAGTATTTTACGAGGAGCGGCTGCCTACCAGACCTCCACAACCCATTAACTGGGGTAACACGGTACTTCATGGCAAGACTAGAGTCAGATTTACTGGCTTCTGACTATCCGTAACGACTGCCAAAGATCTTCAAATGACAGCCGGGACCAACGGCTTAACGTGCTTTCCGAGGCACGGAGGAAACTCGTTATGTTAAGATGGTCACCCATCCACAGACCAACCTAGGCAAGCGTTGCTTAACCTTGAAGATCGACCCGTGCGGCTGTTATTATCTAGCCACGAGCTCCTCAATTATACTCAATTTCATATACAATACATAAATCAGTGGAAAGGTAGGTACCTATTTATAAAAGTAAATCTAAAACCCTGTTAATAACCAAACATTCATCAAACAATCATTACTTGTTACAAGAGTTAATTAACGCCGGCTAAATTGTTTTCATTTCATCTTTCACATCGTGTCCAAATATTGAATTCAGCTCCAATATTGGTTTTTGATCGACATCTATTAGAATTCCACATCAAACAAGTGAAATGGACCAAATATTCGAATAGATTTGTAATTACTGGATTCAAAATAACACCGTTACGAACTTTTGCCTTTAAAGTAATAAAGGCAAAATATTTGTGTGTGTGTGTTTGCGTATGTTTCTATGTTTTACTTCTCCAAGTTCGAACGACTGAAGGAATTTGGAAGAAAGTACACGGGTGCCTGGCATATGGCCTACCCGTGTACAAAATTTGAATCCAAATTCCTGGAACAGCATTGGATATTAGACTTTTTATCCCGGGGGACCCGGGGGTATATTTCCTTGGGATAATTTTCAACTTTCACACTGTTGAAGCGTCGGCTAGAAGCTATAAGTCCTACTATGGATGTTTGTTACCATTTCACGCAAAAACTACGGAATGAATTTTGATGAAAATTGGTATACGGGTATATCCTGAAATAGAATAGAATATGATTTATTCGCTGCAGGTTCTACAACAGGCAACAAAACAAAATAACAAAAAAGAGTTCAGAAATGTAATACAGTTACGAATCGATAAGCGTGCCCGATTCGAAAAGGTCGCCACAGCACATGGGATACTTTTTATTCCGGGAATATGTTCCCTTGGGATAATTTTATGCTTTCACGTTGGTGAAGCCTCTACAGGAACTTTAGAAACCTATAATAATTATTCTCTTAATTTTACTAAAGATGGGTCTTAATCTTTTGTGGAAATTCCTCCGATATAATGTTCTGTGCAGTGAAAAGGGTCCGAGGCTGCGGCGGACAGGCGATCTGTCATCACTCGACGCCTTGTCTGCTAAGTACGCCAAGTTTCTTTAAGATATATGTATAGATCCAGCATTTCTTTTACTTCAGTGAGTAGTTCATTTACTACACAACGGTTATTAAGTTATATCTAATTTAATATAAACTATACTAATATTATAATATAAACTATCACCACTGCTTTCAAAACGGTGAAGGCAAGGCATGTCCTCGAACAAAAAATTCGACGACATGTAACATCCACCAACCTACACTGGGCCGTTGTGTAGGATTACAGCCCATTAGCTCCCTAGAGAGACACTCAAGCTCCTCCAGGCCTTATATCCTATCAGCCTATGACATTCTCAGCAGTTGGAACTTTGGTTCTATGTTTATATACACGAGATGTTAAAACTTGTGTGTTCATATTGCAAAGGGCACTGGATCTTAGCCTACCCTTTATTATGATCTCTCTCTATCACTCAATGGTTTGCTAAAAGAAAACTCAACTTTGTGTTAAAACCGTCTATAGTCTATCGGCCGAGCCATGAGCCATAAGGTAAACAAATCATAAAAAGGGTTCTTTATATGTCACGATTGATGTAGTGAACATATTTTATAAAAATAACTACGGAATTAATACACTGACAACATTAGAAATTATAATTTAGAATGATGTCTATGGAACTTATGATATCCTTTCAGATTTATTTGAAATCAAACAATATAAATGCCTTAAATTATTTTCTTAATTTTTATTAATAATGTATTAAAAAGTTTACATGTAAAAGAACCTAAAAAGACCTTTTAATACTACTAAATTGTAGACCACAGATACTGCGAACATTTTACATTAAAATATGACGTTTTGTCATCGGTCGGGTTATAGCCGCCATTTTGAAAAATTGATTTTTTTGTTTACCTTTTGGCTCATGCTCCGGCGAATAGACTATAAGTATGTACATGAACTCTATATTCCACAAATGTTATTATTTATCCCGGTGTACAAATAAGAATGACGAAAAGGGAGTACACTTGCACTCCCTTAAGAATGGCTGCAAAAAGCTATTCCTATTTGGTATTTTCAACATTCACAAAAACCACGTTGTTTTTCTTTGGCTTTCCGATCAAAACATAAATAATTTCGTCAACATTGTACCTAAAGGATTCCAATTTGGGTCCCTTGCTCCCGAACCCGGGGCCAACAATGAAATCTCGCGAAGAATGGCCCGGGTTGCCTACGTGACGCGAAAACTAAAGAGACTGATACTTTCCCCGGAGTATGAATGGAAACATTGGGAACTAGGTGATCGGGAGGTTGAATGGCACCTTTGGTAGCGTTACATTGGCCTGTACAGTGTATAGCGAGGCAAGGTTTTGTAATTTACTAGTTTCTGACAAAGGCTTTGCCCGTTTAAAACTAGAAACTGAGAGTATATGCTTCGCAAAGTGACTATAGTTTCTTCTAAAGGATTCGCCCCCGTGAATATAGAAACTGTATGCCTATGTCACTTAGTGATACATTCATATGGTGAAAGATTTTTTTTAAATAGGTACCGGAGTTTTTGAGTTTATGAGTTACAAACAAACGCCTTCTTCTGCCAAGCAGTATTGCTAGTAAAAGGAGGCGGTCGCACGCGCGTGTGAATGGCCCTCATGCCCCAGCTGCCGGGATCCCTACCGTATTCCAGCCACCGTAGACGTGGGCTTGCGGACTGCGAGCAATAGGTAGTTCGTAGTTCGTCGTTCAGTCATCCGGTAACCTTCCGGAGCCCACCTCGGGTACTTGAATCGTACAGTTTCTGGACTTGCTCGATACATTGCGTTGTAACACTCGCTTACCATAAAACAAAATTAAAGTAAGAGTGCATGTTGTCTTGTATTATTACTTACAAGAAATTACCAACCATGCGATAAATTACCGCATGTCTCTGCATTCCAGTCGTGTAGTACAAAATACTTGACAAATAGCAAACATCCTATTATGTTCGTGGAGCGTAGATTTTCACACGCCACGATTTTCTTAGCATAGTTGGCAGTGAAAGTTTATAATTGACTGATCATCATAGTCTCTGGTTGCTGATAGAGCATCTGCAGCTTTAGACAAACGCTATTTCTGCCACCGCAGTCGCAGGTTTGTGGACAACGAGTAATGGCTAGCTCTCCGTCCGGTCGTCCTGTAAGAACAAAGACCGATTCTTCAGCATGTAGTGTTTGTCACACGAGTACCTCAAAGAATTGTTAGCAAAACTAAAGGGGTAGGGTCGATCCTACCAATAGAAATGGAAAATAGCTTCAATTTAGCAAGCCGGTGTTCTGGTTTTGTTTCTTCATTTTTATGGGTTCCGTACCTCAAAGGGATAAAAAGGAACCCTTATAGGATCACATTGTTGTCCGTGTCTGTACGTCCTCCAAGACCCTTTATCTTGGGGACGCGTTAAGTGAATGCAGATCTGACTATACTTATAATGATTTTAATTTCACTAATATAAGTATACTCAGATCTGCGGACCCTTGAAACTATGAAAAAATCAAACTTCTACATTAGCGGAAAAAAGTTACAGTCGTGTTTTGACCGTCGGTTGTGTTACCTTTGAGCAATGTCCTAACTTTTTCTCCATTCCATATATAACCATATCGTATCATACGCACAAGTTAGGCAAGCTACTAAGCCAGAGCGCCTGTTTATGAAGCCGTGCGTCAAATGGCGACAGCTTTTAGCGTGATTGGCCGGAGTCATTGACTGCAGAGATGGCCAACACTTATTGTGGTTATTATTAACACCATTTAACAACACGACGGATTCTTATGTACGACGAGCAGTGCGTAGCTCTCCGTCTGGTCATCCGGTAAGGACAAAGCCCGAATCGGCAGCGTGTAATGTTTCAGGTGTGCCTCAAAGCAAAACTCAAAGAATTGTCAGCAAAACTAAAGGGGCCCGTAGAGCCGATGCCAAAAAATGCAAAATAATTTCGATTTAGGAAAACAATGTCTCTAATTTTGTTTCTTCGTTTTTTCCAGTCGATTATACGAGTATTACCTTTGAGCAATGTCCTAACTTTTCCTCCATTCCATATATCTCCATATCGTCATACGCACAAGTTAGGCAAGCTACTAAGCCAAAGCCCCTGTGTATGAAGCCATGCGTCAAATGGCGACAGCTTTTAGCGTGATTGGCCGCAGTCATTGTCGGCAGGCATGGCCGACGCGTATTGTGACGACTGGAGGATCTGTGTGCAATGAGGAGTGTAGCCTTATGAATGGGAGGAGGGAGGGATGGTGGGCGGAGGATGTTTTGATGAACTGAGGTAATGTTGTGAAGAGATAAAGCTTTTGGTTTGTTTTGGGCGTCTATGGCAGTTTTATTAAGTCGCACTAAAACTGTAGAAGATTCACGTAAAGCACACCTTGAAGAAATACGGTAGGGACTGGAGATAATTAAAAAGGCTTATTCGCATGTTTCTGTAGGGTTTATTCCAATAAATAACTCTTCTACCTACATTATAAATCACTCTCACACTTCGACCTAACAACCTTCCTTATCCTTTCTAATTCCTAGCCCAACCTTAATCTGTATAAACTAACGAACAATTTTAATTTTTAAACTTAGGGCCTGTTTCACAATTTCCGAGTAGGCACTACTCACTGAATATATCCAAAAATTTGGCAGAATTTGTATGAAATTATCTGCCAAGTAAGATACTCGAAACTTAATCATAGGTGGTGAAATAGGCCCTTAATCGTTTGTCTTATTTATATTTAACTATTGCCCGCCACTTTACCTGTGTCAAGTTCGTAAAACTGCATAATTGATGTGCTTGTACCACCTGTACTTTTCAGGATCTCACTTACGTACAGGTTGCCAAATACTCAGAGAAAATTTAGTTGAAGACATCAACACGGAAAGAAGAACTTACGATTAATTCCATAAGGAACTAATTTATGCACAGCAGCACACAGCTCTTTGGTAGCTACGCCTGTGAATACAAACAAACAGATATAAAGCTTATACATTGTTCAAGCCCCGGGAAACTATCAGCTATCCCTTGCAGTGTCAATAGAGGGATCACCGTTTTCAATCAGGGGTTGACTGTTTACTAACATTTTGCATTTAAAAAATCTACATATTGGTACACGGATAGTTCAGTTCAAATATTGGGACGTTGTTATATTGTACCGACCATCGTTTGCCTCTTCGAAAAATAATGAAAATGTCGTATTCACAAATAAGTTATACAATTTTCTTTTGTTTCAAAGAACAATGTCCAAATTAGTATGGTGCTCTTCTCCAGCAATGCCCAGAACACAAATGATGTCCAACAGTGGACGTATTTTGGCTGAAATGATGATGTGCGTTAGAGAATTGCTGAAATACGCTTCCATCACACATTTTTTGTACTACATAATCAATTAATTATCATCTTCCTGCCCTTGGCCCATTTTATTTCGGGTCAGTGCAACATGTTTTTACTTTTACTCTATCCTGACACTCGTCACGCTAACATTAATTCCGTAAACTAATCGATTATTGATAAAAATAACCCTTATATACTATCCTAACCCAATAGATATCAATTTGCCTTTCCATACGCTACTAAGTTTGTCTAGCGAACTCACCAGACATTTTTACGCACGTAAATACAAGATAACGGCACGTTTCGCGCCTCACGCGGCCCCGGAGGATATGACTGCTGAACTATAACGAAATGCTGCGTCTACAATGTTACTGCCACAGAGCACAGAAGAGCCACACTAGCAGGTAGCGTCTACTGACAGCTTGGCGACATAACTTTCTTTTTTAACGAGCTACCCATTGCCCTTTATTTTAGGTGGGCATTAAGTCCGCCTTTGTATCTTTTTGTGCATAAAGTATAAATATGTAAATACTATTCAATGACTTCTCTCGTTCTAAGGTGACTTTTATTGACTAAAACCCATTCCTATGATCCTTCTTTGCCTTCGTTCCAGGGCTCCGGGTTGCCTTTCACACAACCCATGGTCAGTAGGCTTCGACCCTGCTGGGCGCTATGGTTTTGCTGACATCTCCATGAAGTGCGCCAGAACACTACGCGCCACCGACTAGTCAGGCTCAGTTGGGATGGTTACCGGACTGCTGGACAGCGAGCTACCCATTGCTCGCTGTACGCAAACCTACGCCTACGGTGACTGGAAATTGTGATCGAAATCCCCGGTAATGCGTGTGGCCACCTCCTTTGCTAGCATTACTGCTTCGTAGAAGGAAACGACCGCCTACATTTCCTAGCTACCCAAAGCCTGCCGTCCGCAACCAGCGCCTAAGATGGGTATCACCTACCACTCTCAACGCCCGAGGTGTATCTTGGGCTAAGTTTCCACTTGCATTCGGCTCGAAATCAAGTTGCATTAGGTAAATTGCGTTGTACTGAGGTATAATCGTACCCCGTAATATACTAGTAATTAAACTCGCATAAGAGTTGCTTGCTAGTTGATATACGGGATTGGCATTGCTAGTTGAGCGGCGGAAATATTAGCCCCGCACAATTGCGCTGAGCTCAAGTTTCTAATAACGGTGCGGTTTATGTAGCTGACCGATTGTTTGTTGCGGTGCGTGTCGTGGGTTTGATTCCCACATTAAAGAAATAATTGTATGGCCTACAGATAATTGTTTTGAGAATGCCCGGTCTAGACGCTTCAGGGCTCTATACACACTACAAACTACGAGGTATACGATGCAGGAATATTTCCACGCCACCGAATCCATTTATATGTTCAGCAGAGCGGACCTGAAATATCATAATCCTGCCAAGACAGACATGTTTTTGGTCGAAAGCTTTTAAAATAAATGGAAGAAAGTCAAATCATAAAGTGGTTGATGCAATGAGATAACATAATGAAAACTGAAAGACTTTTGAGTAAGCTGACATAACCAGGTTCTAGTTTCATCTTCGTGTAGCAATTAAAAAGAAAGAAAGAAAAATATTTTGACGGTGGTGGTGCGGTCGATGGTGGTGGTGGTTAGGTTAGTTCAATTATAACATTTTTTTTCTTAAAATTGGAATTGTTACGATTTTAATTCGTAAGCCAAATAAAAAAGTAGTTTTTGAGTTAAAATCTTATTCTGACCAGGCTTTTTTTAGGGTAAGAAATCAACAGATAACTCCACTCGCTCTAGGTGAAACCAAAAGGACAAGGACAGGTTTTTTTTAAGGTGGCAAATCATCAAAATGACTTCTCCCGCTCTGGGCGGTGCTGGAGGACGTGTCAGATTTCAACTGACTAAATCCCACTCCTGTTCTTTCTTTGCCTTAATTCCAGGGTCCCGGGCTTCTATTTCATTGTAACCGACAAGCGCAGGTGCGTCAAACTTTAACTGACTAAAATCCACCTGTGTACCATCACACTTCAGGCTCAGCTGCCTATTGAATTCTAGGGCTGCGATCCCTATCTCAAACAATCCCGCTATCGCCTCCCCACAACGAGTGCTCGGCAGAATTTCAAAATATTCTCTAACCCTACAGGTTTCCGCGCCAATGACCTGACTTAGGGGGAGTTTGTGTACCGATACCTTCCGTGGCGTACCTACGTGAAAACATAGTATAAAGGGAGGTGAAAAACTATACACCAGGTACCAGGGTATCATTTTTTGAAAGAAGGTTATTGTAAAGAAGATTTTGTTCGCTGAGTTTTAGTGAGGTTATTTGGACGTAGGGGAGGACGTATTAATACCTTGAGTAGTGTACGTGTAAGACTATTTACCAGAATATCATTAGCTGTATTTAGTTTACTGACTTTTAGTAAACTTATTTGGAGGTGAACGGGTTTTGGTGTCTCCAGAGTTAATTTAGACATTTTATTGTTCATTGGAATTGTTACCATTTTAATTCGTAAGCCAAACAAAAAAGAAGAGAAATATTTGCGAATTTCAAAATAGTATCTAACCATGCAGGTTTCCGCGCCAATGACCTGACGTAGGGGGAGGTAATGTTGATGCCTTGTGTATGTGGTGTAAGACTATGTATATGTACCAGGATATCAGTCTTTGTAAGGAGGTTTATTGTAAAGAGGCTTTTGTTCACTGAGCTTTAGTGAAGTTATTTGGATGTAAAAGGGTTTTGGTGTCTTCAGAGTTACTTTAGACATTAAAAACTCTAAAATAATTATTTAAACTAACTAAAAAGTGCAACATAAAACTCTTCCACATCGCTGTTGACTGGTAATGTGCCCTAAGACTGGCGGCATTTCCATGCTGTATGGCAATACTTATCCTCTGTCCGAGGTAAAAGCCCGCCCTTGGGTCACGCGTCATTTTTATTTTATTTAGGCATTCAGAATAATCCTGTGTGGTCCCATTTTTAAAATGGGACCACAGAGGACATGGAAAACTTACCACAGCTCATAAGGTAGCCAGATCAAATTTTACTCGAGAATACCATGACTAGACTTTGGCACAATGGGGGCAAGTGGGTACTCTTTCTAATGAGTTCGGAATGTGAACTTGTGATTCTGATGGTCGCCAAAAGCATATTATAGAGATTATAGGGAAATAGTAGTGACAGTTGCCTGTCACAGTCAGACAAATGCCTGAATCTTCAGTTCCGTTCCATTTTACTCAGAATAATATCGTGAAAGCGTAGCGAGGCTTAATGTTACAGACAATAGTACTATCTGTCTGTTACGTTAATGTAACTGTTATTAATTCAATGAAGATTGATGGATTTAGCGCCATTTTGACGGACACGGTGGAGAGACCACCCGCCCTCTCTGAAATTACGTTAGAGTGTCGATTGAGGACTTGTCAAACTGTGCTTTTATGTGAAAGGAGGTCTAAGTTTAGCATTAAAGTTATTTTTTTTTTGTTGAGAAATCATCAGATTTTTTTCCTGCTTTGGTGGAGTGAGAGGCAGTGTCGAAATTTCGTATGCCTAAAATTACACTTCACCCGAATTCCCAATTAAACATTAATTTGCAGTTGAATATTTTTCAAAATCTACCTTCTTAGACCGTTTTCACATTTTCCGATCCGATATCGGTATCGGACCCCGATACGATATCGGGGTAAGGTAAATGTACCTGTCTTTCATATTGTCCGTCCCGATATCGGATATCGGAGCACAGCATTTCATACATTTTACTTACCCCGATATCGTATCGGCGTCCGATACCGATATCGGATCGGATAATGTGAAAACGGTCTTACGTTAAATTTGACATGTTTTCAGTGAAACGATTATGTGCGTGTGTGTATAGAATGTGTCATATACCTATTAACCCATCAATACCCGCGAAACGAGACACAATAGTAAGACAATAACAGCGCGGACCTATGAGACCGGTCGGGGATTCATGAATTAAGAACATCTTAACGAAACAATTTAGATAGATACCCACCCCTAAACACGTTCTTAATTTCATCAATTCAGAAACTGGCTGTTAATGATCTCAAATTGTCAACACGTAATTAACACATTGTGTGGTTCTTGAGGTCTACGGGACAAGCAAACACTTGCCTAATCAGACCTAGAGACACAGGACAAAAAAAAAGCTGTCAAAACCAAAACCTACCAAACACCCATAAATTATCAACACTTCATTTTTAACACCTCATTCTTAAAAATAAAAAACCAAAAAGCCCAGAGAGCACTAGAGGCAGGTCAGTAACTCAAAGGGCCTGGTTTCTGTCACTCGCGTCAGGAATAACACGCGTCTTCCTGTGCCCGCCCGCCGCTATATTTAGACGACTAATTATTAACAAGGTGCGTTTAGTTTATGGTAAACTGTGGTGGGCTGTGTGGCCATGGCATTGGTTGGTTACACAATGGACAATAATGGTTGTTTAAATGTTTGACGTTTGAATTAGTGGTGCTGACACCTTTGTAGCGACATCTACTACACAAAATGATGTCACAGAATCCTGCATCGCGCAAGCAAAGTTCTTCGCGCGATTTGAATAGATACAACAGCCCGAAATCATCTATCGGGCAGTAGCCCGCCGGACATAACACCCGTCCGGTCGACGGATCCTCCCTTTTCAACGGAGGTTTGTGACTTTACTCTCTGTTCCACATACCCCTCCAAACCTTTTTTTGAATAAAGACTCCCGCTCTGAGTGTAGCGAGGGGGTGTGTCAGACTTATGCGATAGATAAAAAGCCAGCGACACGGCAACTCTTCGTGAACCCCGCAGTCTAAAAAAGGCTATAATGAAAACAAAGTCCAAAACTATACGTACCCAAAACACCAAACCGGAATCCACCTTTCTCCCTCTCGAAAAATCACCGAAGCAAAACAATTTCAACGGGCAAAAACTCCTCAGTTTTGGAGAGCCCCTCCATTGAACCTATTGTACACAAATGTACTTATATTTATAAGCAGTCTGGTCACTAAATAGATAGTTACAGAAGGCTATCTCATGTATGTGCTTCACTTTTCATACTTACGTTCGGCGATCGCGCTAGGGTAGGCGCGGGCCGCTTAGTCGAACCAATATCACACATTCTGAAGTGTAGGTACTTTATTTTCATAGCCATTACGTTCATATTTTTATTGACAAGGAAAAATGTACCCAGCAAGACAATAGAAAGATGTAGTGTGTCCCTTTCTTATTAGTCTATGGACACTCTGATAGAAAGAGACAACATACCCTTTTGTGCTTACGTTTTTGAGGTTGATGTAATCAATCCAGATAATATAAAAAAAAAATATGGTCCGAGCACAGTCCAAGCGCGTATGGTCCGAGAAATCGTGTCTGTGAGCGGTGTCTATAATGTGCGTTGCGCGCTTTGTACAGCTCGGTCAAATTAACTTGACGCTTGGCGACGATCATATAATGTCCAAAAACAATATAATAACAACAGCGAACTAGCCAAATTATCGCCACAAAGATGCTGACCATACCTGACACTTGCCAGGTGAGCTAAGGGAATGCGGGGGGATGCTCGCATTTCAGAGATGCGCCAAGTTAATGTGACCGGATTGTGTGTAGATTGCCTTCTGTTCCCATCTCTATTGTGATCTGGTTAGTATGCAGGCAGCAACCTCCGAGGTTGGTCGTACGTGAGGGGAATGATCCAATAATATATTAATTTCCTATCGAAGTATTAGATAAAGTTAAAGGCGAGATATATTGGGTTTGGTTTTAAGGTCCTTTTTTGCTGGAATTGGATATTTCATATTGTTGCTGCATTACTATTAGTTTTTAACTTTACTCCCGCTCACGCTATGCTATATCTTGAGTACGTTTACAAGCAATGTCAACCCAATACACACAGACCCAGAACAATGATCTGTAGGCTATACAAATATTTGTCCCGGGTGGGAATCGAACCTGCGACACGCAGCGCAGTAGCAAATCATTTAACTACTACGCGGTTATTGTTCACTTTGAAAAAAAAAGGACAGCTTTTACAACAAAAATCCAAACACACTATAAACGAAACAGAGTAACTAATCAATCGCAACAAATTACCTACATTAACTACAAGGACTGATTACAAAGTGAAATGGCCCAACTAACATAATACGAGTAGGTACATTATATGTACATAATATATCTCCAGCGTCTAAGACGCGTCCATCACACTGATTGATTGAGAACTTACAATGTTCAGCTAGATAAGCGCGCATTATCGGCTGAATTATCGACTGGGCCTTGATTTGCACTGTATTTAATAGGTATATCGAGGGTATAGTGTTCAAACCCAATAAGTGCCGAAAAATCAAAAATCGTTTTATTAGTGCATCTTGATGCATTTTTGACGCTCTTTCCAGTGGTCTAATCCAATAAGTGGAATTCGCAGTAGAAACAAAGTTACGTTAGGTAATAACCCAATAAAGTCACCGTGTTTAGCCAATACTTAAAAACTGGTACCCTATAAAGCGTGTTATCTTGTTACATAATATTTTTATTTCACGCTTAAACCACATAAAGCTTGTTATTGGCATTGAGTGTTCAATAATTTCAACTAAAATCACCCAACGGCTTCGAGGCAATAATCACTATCTGTATTTATCGGGTTTTACCTTTAAATACGTAGATAAAAAAAACAACAAAAACCAAAAACTAAATCAAAAAAAATGTATTTGTCGGGTTTTATTGTTCGATTATATTTAAAAAGTAACAAGTTATGTCTAGTTATATGGTATGGTACTAGCTGTTACCCGCGACTTTGTCCGCGTTAAGTTCGAAAAGAGTCCTAGCAATCTGGGCTTGTAAGAGCGTTTTCACACTATCCGATCCGATATCGGTGTCGGAAGCCGATACGATATCGGGGTAAGTAAAATGTATGAAATATGTAGGTACCTGTCTTTCATATTGTCCGGCCCGATATCGGATATCGGAGCACGGCATTTCATACATTTTACTTATCGGATCGGATGATGTGAAAACGGTCTTATTCATTCCGAAAGCATCGAAATTATTAATTTAACTTTAATAAAAACCGTTTAAAAGAAAAAACACAAATGACCAACAGGAAACATGTTGTGTACTAATGTATTACGACCAGATGTACGAACGTCAATGAGCAAAAAGAGTATTTTGCAAGGGTCATAGCAGTTGGCGTTTCTGCTTAACCCTAGTAAAGGGTTAGGTTAATCTATTCGGCATGCCATCATTATGGCGGTAAGTCCCCTCTTTGAGGAGTGGTTGGAAAGACGTCACGTCGTCCTCACCTTCCTTATGACGCAGGTTCTCACCGGTCATGGTAAGTTCGGAAGGTTCCTGCATCAGATTTAAGCGGAAGAAACATCTGGGTGTCACCACTGTGTGGATCGCCCGGAGGATACGGTGGAACTGTTTGGGCGGAGCATCGCCGCATCCTCGTGAAGGTTTTTTTTTTTTTTTTCTGGTAGGGGAATCATCAGAATGACTTCCCCCGCTCTTGGGCGGAGCGGGAGGGCGTGTCAGACTCTTACTGACTAAACCCCTACCCCGTTCCTTCGTTGCCTTCGTTCTGGGGGGGACTCGGTATCAACCGTTAGGAATACCACATGTTCCCCCCAGAGGCTTCGGCCCTACCGGGCCCCTACAGTTTGCTGACATCTCCTTGAGGCGCGCGTGGAACAGAACGCGCCGTTGACGACTGGGCTCGGTCCAGATTATTTCCAGACTGCCGGACGGCGAGCTACCCAGTGCTCGCCGTCCGCGAACCCGCGCCTACGGTGGTCGGAAATCGGGATCGGGATCTCGGCGGCGGCGGCGTGAGGACCGTTCCCTCACGCGCTCGCGGTCAGCAGCCTCCTTCACGAGCATCACTGCTTCGCAGAAGGAGGCGACCGCATGCCAACCCTCCTCGCTCCGGACCATGGCCTGAACCAGGGCCCGGCGCGAGAGGTCGCCGCTCCCGATAGTCTCCACGAGGACACGGCGGTGCTCCGCCCAAGCGGGGCACACTTCTACCGTGTGCTCCACCGTGTCCTCCGGGCGGTCCACACAGTGGCGACACCCGGGCGTCCTCTCCTGCTTGATTCGATGCAGGAACCTCCCGAACTTACCGTGTCCGGTGAGGACCTGCGTCACACGGAAAGAGAGGACGCCGTGACCTCTTTCCAACCACTCCTCAAAGAGGGGCCTAACCGCCTCAATGACGGCGTGCCCAGCACTGGGTTGCGACAGTCGCAGTCGCCATGCCACCCTAAGATCCCGCCGGAACTCTGTCCGCCATGCCGCGACTTGTCGCGGCAGCGGAGTTTCGCCCCGGCGTTGCATCTCCACGCGCAAATCGTGCATGCGTGCAAGGATTGTTGCCTCCAGATCCCACGGTGGCAGGCCAGCGAGGAGGCTCGCCGCTTCGCGGGAGATCGTGCGATATCCCCGCACCATCCGGATGGCCATGACCCTCTGGCAAGCGTTCAGCTTGGCCGCCGGTCGCTTGCCTAGCGACGGCGCCCAAACCGGCGCCCCGTAAAGGGCCATGGACCGAACGATCCCCGCGTAGAGCCTCCGGCAGGGGGCGTCTGGACCCCCTAGGTTGGGCAGGAGCCGCTTCAGAGCGGCCCTAGACCTGTCCAGTTTGGGGGCCAAACGTCGGAAATGCTCCTCGAAAGTCCACCGGCTGTCGAGGACGAGTCCCAGGTACTTCATCGCCGACCCGACGCCGATGTGGACCCCCCCTACCGTTATTTGGGAACCCGGAGGTGGCGCGTACCGAGGGCCATGAAAGCACATGGCCTCGGACTTGTGCAATGCCACCTTGAGTCCCAGTTGCTGGATCCTCTCCACGACTGTCGCAACCCCGCGTGTCGCTGTTTCGGCCGCCGCCTGGTACGACTCTCCCCGCGCCAGGACCAGCGTGTCGTCTGCGTAGCAGACCACGCTGACCCCGTCGGGGAGGTCGCCGCGCAGCACGTAGTCGTATCCGATGTTCCACAGGGGCGGTCCTAGTACCGATCCCTGCGGAACACCGCACGACATCTCTCGCCGTCTCCACTCTCCCTGGTGACCGGGATAGATGATGAATCCTCGTGAAGGTGATTGGCGGCAGCTACCTCTCGCACTGGTTTATGGTACAGGCCATGTTCCGGAGCGAGAAGGAGTGGAAGGCGGTCGCCTCCTTCTGCGAAGCAGTACTGCTGGTGAAGGAGGCAACCGCACGCGAGTGGGAAGACCCTCCTGCCTCCACCACCGGAATTCCAATCCCGCGGACGGCGAGCAATGGCTAGCTAGCCGTCCGACTGTCCGGTATAATCCGAACCGAACCCAAGTCGTCATCGGCACGCGCCTCAAAGAGATGTCAGCAAAACTGTACTGCTGTGTGCATACCAAGATCGAAGCCTCTGGGGCCATAGATTGGCTTCTGAAAGGAAAACCTGGGACCTTGGAACAAAGGCAGAGAAGGAACGGAGTGGGTTTTAGTCAGTAAAAGTCTGACACGCCAAGGCGTGCAAGATAGCGCAAGGTTGTAAACGAATTCAAAGACTACAGACATGTCGTCTTTCTTAACAACAGCACTCACAAAGAATTTGCGAGAGCATGCTTACATTAATTGTTCGTTTTTGTCGTTTAAATTACTTGTTCATTTACCCAGTATTTTTTGGTTTATATTTGCCTAATGAGTGAAGTATGTAGTATGTCCAACTTTTAAATGAATTTCGGCGAAATAGGTAAAGTACGAGTACGTACATCATCTACCTAGCCTTTTTCCAACTATATTGGGGTCGGCTTCCAGTCAAGCCGGATTTAGCTGAATACCAGTGTTTTTCGAGGAGCGGCTGCCTACCAGACCTCCACAACATTAACTGGGGTAACACGGAACTTCATGGCAAGACTGGAGTCAGATTTACTGGCTTCTGACTATCCGTAACTACTGCCAAAGGTCTACAAATGGCAGCCGGGACCTACGGCTTAGCGTGCTTTCCGAAGCACGAAGGAAACTCACTATGTTAAGATGGTCACCCATCCACAGACCAACCTTGGCAAGCGTTGCTTAACCTTGAAGATCGATCCTTGCGGCTGTTATTATTTAGCCACGAGCTCCTCGAAATAGGTAAAGTACAAAATATGTTTAATTTCTCTAGATCTAAAACCCAATAAGTCGGTACCCTTTGTAACTTGTATTTTTATTACGACAAAATAAACTACCTCAGGAAATCAATAATACTGTTTTACACTAATTCAACGTATCCACTTTTACTACAAATACTCATTATAATGATATTATTTGAATAACATAGGTATTTTTGCCCATAAAACTTAAATATTGAATATCTCAAAAGTGTCAATTTCGTACTTATTGGGTTTGAGCACTATACCCTCGATATGGTTGTCTAAAAGCTGTATTATGCGAAAAAAATGTACCATTTCATGATTGTGGCTTCACACCAGAAGCCTTACCTAATATCCATAGCCGAAATGATCAGTAACTAGCGGATAATCCGAAATAATTTCATATCCGTATTCAAAACCGATATTCCTATATCCGTATTTGTATTCAGATCCGAAACATATCCACAACATCCCTGCTTCAAATCCATTAGGTGCTTTAGTTTTGTAATTTATTTCATCACCTCTTCTCTCAAAACGGTGAAGGAAATCATCATGCGGAATCGAGCAAGTTCAGAAAACAAAAAATCTAATACGTATGACATCCACCAACCCAAATCCGTCCTTCCTCAAAGGTGAAAAGTCTTCAAAGGAGTGGTGGCGGGGCGGTGGGTCACGTACGCTCACCAGCCATCAGGCCAGCGCTCCTCCAGGATTCCGTATCGCATAAATTTGAAATATTGAAGCTCTTTCGATGAATTTTTATGAAAGCTTATGTTTTCTTTCTAAACATAACTGCCCTACCACAGGGCAAGGGCTTCCTCCAAAAGAAGAGTTTTTTTCTTTTAACCTATCAATACCCGCGAAACGAGACACAATAGTAAGACAATAACAGCGCGGTCGTATGAGACCGGTCGGGAATTCATGAATTAATTGTTATAAACTACTGTTTGACTGCGATCCCACCTGATGGTAAGCAGCTACTTTTCCGATATTAAATTTCCTCTTCCTCCTTCCAGCGCCGCCTCACCCAGAAGTACAGCATCGCCGTCGGCGTCCCGACGCTGGTGATCCGCGGCCGTCACGTGCGGGACGCGCTGCTCGACGACGCCAAGGGCGAGCGGTTCCCCTGGCCTCCCCCCCCTCTCGCCGAGGTCCTCAGGGGCGTCCAGCTGCAAGGAGATGGGGAGAGTCGACTCTATGAGCAGCTACCTGCTGATGCTGTCAGGGTGTTCTATTTTGCAGCTCATTGGGTAAGTTAGAAAGGTTAGGGTATTTTCTTTAAGTCAAGAGTGAATAGAAAACTTCTTGGTTAACGTGCCCTATCGTTGACCAGTTCGTTGCTTTCCATCAAGTGAAGTAGGTAGTGGTCAAGCGCGAGTCTATCAACAATCAATATTCTTTATCAAAGGATACTTAACCCAAGGATTTTTTTTCCAAAGATTCTCCCGCTCTTAAACGGAGCGGGAGGGTAAGTCAGATTTTTACTGACTAAAACTCACTCCTATATTCCTTTTTCTTGTTCAATGTCCCTTAGTCTTGCGTTCCAGGGCGCCGAGTTTTCCTTTCACAAGCGAACCTATGGCCTATGGCCCCAGTAGGCTTCGACCCTGTTAGGTCCCTGCGGTGCGCGATGTAGACATATCTCCTTGAAGCGCGCGTAGAACACTACGCGCCGCCAGACGGCGGGCTCATCCAATGATTTCTTCATCTAGGATGATTTCCCACCTGAAAAAAAATGAAAGGAGTGTAGGTATTAGTTTTGTAGAAGTTTTCTCATACTTTGTACCTACTTATTCCCCTACTACAAGTCCCTATTCTTCCTAATCTTCATGATCTTGTTGCAGTGCCCGCCCTGCCGCTCGTTCTCGCCGAGCCTGTGCGCGGCGCTGGCGGCCGTGCGCAAGCGCCGCGCCAAGTACGCCAACACGCAGCTCATACTCGTCTCCAGCGACAGGTACGCCCATCATCTAGCTTTTAGGAGGCTGTGGATTTAGTGAGCTGCTTGTACTGGTCTCTAGTGACAGGTAGGACCATCATCTAGCTTGTAGGAGGCTGAAGGATCTAGGGAGCAGCTCATACTCGTCTCCAGTGACAGGTAGGACCATCATCTAGCTTGCAGGAGGCTGGGGATCTAGTGAGCAGCTCATACTGGTCTCTAGTGACAGGTATGACCTTCATCTAGCTTGTAGGAGGCTGGGGATTTAGTGAGCAGCTCATACTCGTCTCCAGTGACAGGTAGGACCATCATCTAGCTTATAGGAGGCTGGGGATTTAGTGAGCAGCTCATACGATTTAGTGAGCAGCTCATACTGATCTCTAGTGATAGGTACGCCCATCATCTAGCTTGTAGGAGGCTGGGGATCTAGTGAGCAGCTCATATTGGTCTCTAGTGACAGGTATGACCTTCATCTAGCTTGTAGGAGGCTGGGGATCTAGTAAGCAGTTTGGAGGTATGTGGTACAGAGAGTAAAGTTCCACATACCTCCGTTTAAAAGGGATGATCCTCCGACCGGTCGAGATGTTAAGTCCGGTGGGCTATTGCCCGAAATCTATTCAAATCGCGCAGAAAACTATGCTTGCGCAAAGCAAGATTCTGTGACGTCATAGTGGTCGCTGCAGCAGTTCATACTCGTCTCCAGCGACAGGTACGACCACCATCTAGCTTGAAGGAGTCTGGGGATCTTGAGCAAGGTTGTCTACTAAAAAAAAACCTGTGAAACTCTGATGACGAAGCATGTAATACCGTCTCATCCTTGCAGCTGTGAGTAGGCGTATACCAAGCGTGTAACGACGAATAAGCGTCTATGAAGCTATGCGTCCATAAGGGAAACTAAAGCCTAAAAGTCTCCAGTACAAAAATCAGATAGAGAGAAAGCCCAGCCTTAAATTATTCTATCTAGTCTGTACAAGGAGTGAAATAAGCGATTCTTTGAACAAAACAGCAGTATACACTTACAGATTATTTATTATTCACTGAATTTTCTACACACCTGGTGTTACAAACTTTTATAAAATATCAGATCCATCACACTTGCTTACATCGCAAAGTAAGAGCTACATTGTAACAACCTTCCTGAAGAATTCAATACCTAAGCATTTTCCTGGTATAACCATACCTTACAAACTAAGACAGGGATCTTTTACAACCACTCTACCTTGGAGAGCGTCGAGAAAATGTCTAAAGAAGCCTTTTGAGTTTACACTTCAAAAGTTTGTTAAACCGCGCTCGGTAGCTCGATTCACGTTATCAAAACCGTAACGATATCGTAGCGACTTAGTCGTTTAGACCATTATCGTATTCACGTCCATCAATCGAGCTTGAACGACACCGATTTTAAAGTCGTTCGATCGAAGTGTCGTGGACGCAAATTCAACTATGTCAATCATTATCCTAGTAGAATACATTTATAATGTAACTGGCAATAAGCCGTTGATAGATCAATTAGTTTCAAACCAATTGAATTGTCGTTCTATCGAATGCCGTTCAAGGAACACGTGAATACCGATTTAGTGTAGAACTTTCGATCGAACAACCATAAAACTTCAACGATATTTGACTTGTTTGATTTTACGTGAATCAGGCTAAAGAAAACTAACGGAACAAAGGAAATAAATCAGCCCTCGCCTCTCCATCATCATCATCTGCCTAGCCTTTTCCCAACTATATTGGGGTCAGCTTCCAGTCAAGCCGGATTTATCTGAATACCAAGATTTTACGAGGAGCGGCTGCCTACCAGACCTCCACAACCCACGAACTGGGGTAACACGGTACTTTATGGCAAGACTGGAGTCAGATTTATTGGCTTCTAACTATCCGTAACGACTGCCAAAGATCTACAAATGACAGCCGGAACCTACGGCTTAACGTGCTTTCCGAGGCTCGACGGAAACTCGGTACGTTAAGTTGGTCACAAATTCACAGCCCAACCTTGGCAGGCGTTGCTTAACCTTGAAGATCGACCCATACGGCTGTTATTATCTAGCCACGTGCTCCTCACTTTGATTTTACGTGAATCAGGCTATAGAAAACTAACGGAACAAAGGAAATAAATCAGCCCTCGCCTCTCCAATCTAGCTGAAAGCAAGTGTCCAAGTTTGTTCTGTTATGAAACAAACAGTATGGCGGCTTTGTTCTATGACGTGCTTAGTCTATGGTCCCAGCGGGTAGTGGCAAATGGTCTGGATCCGACTGAGAATCTGATGTGTTGAGAACTTTGATTAAATTAGGGTTTTGTTAGATATTATAGTGATTTGTGGGAAATAAAGCAAGTTGTGCTTTTTTGTTACAATATTTCTGGTTTTCAATGTAACACAAGGCGTTTTATTCGCTAATAAGGAGATACTGTTCCCCATCGTTTTGATGACAGAAACAAATCTCTAGATTTGTTCCCGCCCAATCTCGGGCCACGAGGGGGGGGGCTAATGTAGATAACAAATGAATGTACCTATATACTCGTTGGTAGATTCATAGGTAACTTTTTCGTCTGAAACTGAATTATTGATCTCTCTTTCTTTACTTAAACTATCACATACCCGCGAAACGAGACACAATAGTAAGACAATAACAGCGCGGTTTCATGTGACCGGTCGGGGATTCATGAATAAAGTGGTCATAAGTAAAAAGTCAGGTGGACTTCTTGGCATAGATTAGATTCTGTATAATCTGTGCTTTAACCAAAGACAATTAAACCTCGAGTGTTTGGCGGGATTTCTTCGAGTGAAGTTCAGTGGTTGTTTCAATTATTCGCAAACTGATTTCTAGTGGATATTGTGATGTAAAATTGGTGTAGTTTAGTATCTCAAGTGTCTGCACACCTGGCTAATAGAGATAGTGGAATCATTGATACACGCGCGATCTCGGTAAAATGGAACTGAGAATATTATTGTAATTTTGGCTAGGTTCGTCAGCGAAGTTTGCCGAGAAGGTTGACTTAATACATGCCGCCCAATACTACGAAATCATTAGAATGTGTACATCCAAATTCATCCAGATTATGTAATCTCTTTTATTCCATCTCTTTTGACTTCCGAACTTTGCATACACGGTCCTTTCACTGGGCCTTTTTTTAAACCACTTTACAGAAATACTTTTGCATTTTGCATTTTTGAACAAAAACTACGCAATTATAGGTACAGAACAATCTTTGTGTTTTCTCATTTCTGAACAAAACCTACACAATTATAGATATTACTTCATCACTTGAACCTTCTTAGACGCGTTCAAGTGTGATCATAAAACAAACATGGCGCCTTGTCTGCTCAATTTAGAGCTGCTAATGAGTCTATTTGAGTTAGATCGCAATTGTCTGATACCATTCATATCCCTTTGTGCCTATCTCGCAGATTAATGGCGGAGATAGCGGTGTGTTGTTACTATGTGTGACGAGTGATATGGAAGGAAAGAGAGTTTTTAATAGTGTGATGGGTGATTGGAAAGAAGGGAAGAAAAAGTTAGAAATCTTTACGGCACGTGTGGAACACATCGCGCTATCAACTGAGACCTGATTTTTAGTGGACGGCGAGCTACCCATTACTCGCCATCCGCGGGCGTCTGCTGCTGTGTCTTTGTGGTTTACTCCCGCCCGATCCTTCTCAGCGTTTGGTAATTGGCAAAACAATTTACTAAGAACACCTAGTTCTCTGAGAAAGTGAATACTTTTCTTTTTTAAATTTTGATACAAGATTTTAAAACAACGAAGCTCTCGAACACAAAATTTGTCCACTCAGTTAACAGCTACAACCAATTATCTATGTATTTTTCTCAAAGAAAAGAAAATACAACTCCGGTAAAAGATAAACAGCTGGCGGGTCCAATGTTTTTCTTTCTTTTTTTGCTTTTATCTTTTACTCGGAATAAAGATCGACGATTTCCTTTGTTACCAATCGGAATATTTTAATTAAATTATTGAAAGCTTTTTTCTATTTGTGGACAATGGACTGGGAATTAATTTATTCTGCTTATTTTTGCTATCCACAAAGGTAGAGGATAATCATTATCTCCTTTTCATTTTATTACGTGTTGTGCCCCAGGCGAAATTACTCGTAGGTAGTAACGAATCATGTTTCCTGCTTTATTTCAATTTTGCTGCTTCATTTTAATTATTATGTTTTATTTAACTTTATGACGTTTATGGAAAATTGGCAACTCTCATTGCCTTTAGCGACTGTTCTTATGTGTTGCCATACTTACGAAACATTGACTACACCTACAATCATAGCGGTAAAACTCCTCTTTGAGGAATAGGATTTATTCGAAGCAGACAATAAAATACATAAGTAACAATACAAAACTAGGAAAAAAGGGGTTCAGAGCGTTAGAGTGTGAGAGCAGTGGCTACAAAGGCGTGACAGTATCCTCACCATCAGCATGACACAAGTCTTCACCTGTTTAGGTTCCTATTTCAGATTCTGGCGGAAGAAACAGCCACGTGTCACCTTTGTACGGACCGTCCGATGGACATGGCAGAGCATAAGGTAGAGATGTACCTTGTGCTTGGGCGGAGCACCGCTGGTGTTGTGCCCTCGTGAAGGTGCACTATTTTAGGCTATGGTCTGAAGCGAGAAAGTAAAATGCTGGTATTCTAGCTAAATCCGGCTTGACAGGAAGCCGATCCCAATATAGTTGGAGAAGGCAAGGCAGATGATGATGATGGTCCGAAGCGAAAAAGTACGGGATGCGGTCGCCTTCTTCAGTACAGTACTAATGCTAGCAAAGGAACGGCAGCACGCGTGAGGGAACGGACATCCTCGCGCTCCAACCACTGTAACAAGAGACACCCCAGGCGTCAGGAGTCTGAACTGGGTAATTTGGCGTCCGGTTGGCCAGTATCTAACCCGAGTCAACGACGCCACGTAGTATTGTAGTGTTTCACACACGCCTCAAAGAGATGTCAACAAAACCGTAGGACCCAGCAGGGTAAAGAGCGACTGAAGAACACAGGTGTAGTTTTAGTTAGTAAAATTCTGATACACCCCACTCACTTCCTTAGAGCGGTAGAAGTCTTTGGCTGATTTCCCATCTTAAAAAAGGTGTGGTTTTAGTCAGTAAAAATCTTACACACTCTCCCGCTCCACGATGTTATGTGGGTGGGTGACCATCTTAACATAACGAGTTTCCTCCGTGCCTCGGAAAGCACGTTAAGCCGTAGGTCCCGGCTGTCATTTGTACATCTTTAGCAGTCATCGTTACGGATAGTCAGAAGCCAGTAAATCTGACTCCAGTCTTACCATGAAGTACCGTGTTACCCCAGTTAATGGGTTGTGGAGGTCTGGTAGGCAGCCGCTCGTCGTAAAATACTGGTATTCAGCTAAATCCGGCTTCACTGGAAGCCGACCCCAATATAGTTGGGAAAATGCTAGGCAGATGACGTCTCTCCCGCTCCACCCTCGGAAAAAGTCATTGGATGACTTCCCATCTCAGAAAAATAAACCTCTATCAAAAGGTACACTACTCTTGAAGCATAAGTAAGACATGTTATATACTAGTAGTGTGTATACGATGTTGTTCTTCAACCTCTGGAGCGAATATAAATAAACATTCGGGTATTATTTACTCCAATAAGACAGTTTGCATGCTGAATAATAAACGGAGGCTCGCCCCCGCCGTCTCTCTCGAGTTAGATATGGTTAGGGTTGCCAGCATCGATCACTTATTTATTAGTGATGCCAGGCTTTAATTCACAGAAAAGTAGTAGAAACAAGTTAGTTTACGTGAATGCTGATGCCTACATATTCTATTCAAATTTTTCCTATAGTCAATTTCATTACACCAAAATTTTTAATCTCTGGTTATTATTTGGGTGATTTCAAGACTAGAGTGAATAGACTCTTAATAAACTAGTGCGCCATCAACAATTTCATCACTGATGAAAAAAAGATAAAATAAAGAGCATACTTTAAAAGTTTATAGATCTATATTAGTTCATAAAGTTTTAATTTTAAAATTGTACCTATCTACGGAAATATTTATCAAATAACTACTTATAACATGAACTGACACGATTGTTGCTGCTTCCAATTATTATAAACTACTATGTGCAGTATCAAAGATATTCATTTGGTTCCGTTAATTTACTGTCCAGAATTTTATACGGGGTGGGTTACTAAATCGAAGGGCTGATGAAAAAAATATAGAAGGAAACCTTTAAATGCACCGGAAAATCAGCATTGATGAAAGTTTCGAGTTTTGATTACAAGTTTCGTTTGTCAAATATTGAATAATCGTAAGAATACCTGAGTATGGCAACCCTGGTCGATGCAGTATTCACAGATAGGACAGTGTCGTTATAACAAATTGAATCCGTTGCGTTGCTTGCCGCGCGATCGATCGCCATCTTTACAAAAAACTTCTTGCGAATATTTTCGCAAATTGATTTAGTTGGAGCTTTCTCCGTTTTATTTTTCGTTTGAGAAAAATAACGGAGAATTTATTACGTACCGTTTTTAAGATGAAGTTTTTTTTAAGAAAAGACTTCATTTTAATTTCTAAGTATTCCTTGGACTAGAGCCTTTTCAGTTTTCAAGAAAGTTCATATAATTTAGTTTATGGTGCTGAATTTTTCCTGTTCTGTTAAATATTCCTTGGAGTTAAACCAAGAGGTAAATTCGCACAAGTTACGTACGTTTAGTATTATTATTTTTATGTATTCCGAGAAAAAGACGTAGTTGTCTTTTTGGTCCCGCTGGATGGATGAGCTGATTCCTTTGGAGTAGTTCTATCAAAATAGTTGTGGTACATTTAATAAAATGTGGAACAAATAAAGCAATGCCACTAGTTTTTTCGGTCTGTATAGGACGGCGCCGCGATCCGAGCTTCTTTACAGTTGTGATAATTTTCAACTAGATTAATCATCAAAATCAAAAAGACAATTTTCACAGGCAAAACCAATCAATATCACGAAAAACTCTCCTTATTCATTTCATTAAATCGAGTTCCCCTCTGTAAATAAAACGGAATAGTTGAAATCAGTTTCAAAGTAGCGATGTAACGGAGTTAGTAATTAAAATTCAGACCGGACCCGGGTCCTGAATTGTTGATAGAGGCCCTCTGCTCGCATACCCTGCGATATATACTTAGTATACTAAGGTTCTGTTTCACCACCTATGATTAAGTTTCGAGTATCTTACTTGGCAGATAATTTTATACATATTCTGTTCCATTTTTGAATTTATTCAGTGAGTAGTGCCTACTCGGACATTGTGAAACAGGCCCTTACACTTATATTCGTTTAGAATTATTTATTATTATAGAATTATTTAATATTAGAAATATTTATTTTAATTAATCACTTTGGAATACTATTTTTAAGCCTTTTAGGGTTTAGTTCTGTTAGCATTAACATTATCGGCCTTGTAATGTTCGCACTATTAGGGTTTAGTTCTGTTAGCATTAACATTATCGGCCTTGTAATGTTCGCACTATTAGGGTTTAGTTCTGTTAGCATTAACATTATCGGCCTTGTAATGTTCGCACTATTAGGGTTTAGTTCTGTTAGCATTAACATTATCGGCCTTGTAATGTTCGCACTATTAGGGTTTAGTTCTGTTAGCATTAACATTATCGGCCTTGTAATGTTCGCACTATTAGGGTTTAGTTCTGTTAGCATTAACATTATCGGCCTTGTAATGTTCGTACTATTAGGGTTTAGTTCTGTTAGCATTAACATTATCGGCCTTGTAATGTTCGCACTATTAGAGTTTAGTTCTGTTAGCATTAACATTATCGGCCTTGTAATGTTCGCACTATTAGGGTTTAGTTCTGTTAGCATTAACATTATCGGCCTTGTAATGTTCGCACTATTAGGGTTTAGTTCTGTTAGCATTAACATTATCGGCCTTGTAATGTTCGCACTATTAGGGTTTAGTTCTGTTAGCATTAACATTATCGGCCTTGTAATGTTCGCACTATTAGGGTTTAGTTCTGTTAGCATTAACATTATCGGCCTTGTAATGTTCGCACTATTAGGAGTCAGGCCTCCTCTCCAGGAGAGGGAATAAGCGGTAATCCACCACTAGTGCCCAGTGCGGATTGGTGGATGTTAATTCTCCTTGGCTAGCAGTACTGCTTCGCAGGAGATGGCTGCTTTCCATTACGCCTACAGTTCCCGCACTCGTCACCGGAGTTTCATAGTTTTGTATGCAAGTTTTACACCAAGCGTATAACTAAGGAAAAATACGAGTCTATAAAGCTTTCGCTCCGCACCTTAGCCTGGAGAGGACGAGAGAAGCAGCGGTATGCCTAAACGGAGTGGACCTGCACCGTATGCTCCTCCGCTTTCCCCGGTTGATCCGCACAATAAATTGTGACACCCGGGCGTTTTTCCCTTCCGAATTGGCCACGGGAACTTCTCAGAATAACCATGTCCAGTGAGATTAACCTGCGTCAGACGGAAAGCCGCTCCTCAAAAGTTACCACAGTGATAGTGACGTGCCTAGCGCTGTCTTGAGACAGTCTCTGTTTCCATACCGCTACGCCATAAAGTAAATATATTCCCTAAGGGAATGCTTTGTTGCCATTAATTTGTGTTTTTTTTTCCTAGAAATAAAAGTAGTCTTCGGAAATATCACATTAGTACTACGTAGTAAAGATAAGTAAAATTAAAGGAGATGTCACGTTTGTATTAACGTTTGAATCCCCAACCGGTCCTATGACACCGCGCTGTTATTGTTTTACTATTGTATCTCGTTTCGCGGGTATGTGATAGATTAATGAAGATAAGTAAAACAACGACAAGTTGAAATCCGAGCAATAGTTCCCTACATAACAGTAATCTGTATTCCTTGGCGCGCTTCCAAATGGCACGACAACATAAAGCAGAGACAATAATGCAGTCATGACGTTTTTGAAAACCTTTTTTTGACTTTAACCATAGATTAAGACTGAGGGTGGCGATACGAGCATCACAGAAATCCAGAAATCAAACCACATTAATAAAAAGACCATTAAATTAAATAAAAGAAGAAAAACAAAGACTTCGAAATTCAAATCTAATTCCCACCCACAGACAAAAGTTGAAAACAATTGCACTCTCCCGCCAAATTGCGATTCCCGCCATAATCACAAAAGAATGACATTTAAAATCCCCCTTTGCACCGAAAGCATTTTGGAGCTTTAATTTGGAGCATCGAACGTTGATTGCAAGCATCTGCGTAGAGTATTTTATTACAGACATATCAGTTTTAGGTCTTCTGTGTAGAATCTATGTGAAACTGGATCTCATTACGTTGTCAAAGGGGTGTGATCGTGTCGCGATCGCAGTCAGCTGAGCGCGGCCTTTGATGCTCTTTGATGTAGCTGAAGTGTCATTATGGCATGTGTGTTTTTTTTCTGTAGAGGCAAAGATGTGATGCGTTTGAAGATTAAGTTGTCTTTGGTGTGCAATGAAAATATATACTTAATAGTACCTAAACTCAGATGTGAGTGATCTATTTTATTTAAAACAGGATTTCGTCGTTTATACCGCGTGCACCGGAGGGCTGGAACAATTTCCCTGGTGCGGATTTCCCGTCCTATTATAATTTGGGTGTCTTTAAGGCTTGAGTGAATAGGCTCTTAATAAACTAGTGCACCTCACAATAACGACTCTATCACTATCTACCATCAAGTGGAATCGCAGTCAAGCACTAGTTTACATTATTAAAAAAAATGGGTTGGGTCGATGCCTTTTCAAACCTTTCCAGACTGCGAAAATATTTAATTTTATTTGACATAAATTGCTAATACGAGTATTTGATATTAGTCATATTAATATTATTTTAGTGAATATTCTAGCTTGATTTTATTCATGTCCTAGAAAAAGTTCACATAAAAATATATAAGTATAAATATTACGTCTACCACTATGCTTATCGTGCCTAACTTTTAAAGAGCTAACTCAACTTTAAAGCCTTTAATTAACCCTTCTTTTTTCTTAATTACAGATCTTAACACTAGCCACAGTGCGGTCTAAGCGGGTCCTCATTACCCCCTCAAAGGGATGACAGTCCCGTCATGATTACAGCATGCTCTGTTGGACCAGACCCTTTGATCTTGTAGTGAAGTCACATCACTATGTATGTGACAGTTTTACTTTTTTTCCCCTTTGTGATAGGCAAAGGCAATGTTGGTTAGAGCTTCTGTTTTTTTTTCTTTTTGTGGAAATTCTATTTACGGGTAACAGGCAAAGGCAGTGTTAGTTGGAGCTTGTTTTTTTTTTAATGGAAATTCTATTTGCGGTTTTCGAAATGAAAAAAGTCAGACTTTTGAGCAACAATTTGAATTTATATTTTGAAAAAAGAGAGAACATTTTAAACTTCGAATTCGATTGTTCAATATCAATTATATTTCTTTCCCCATTAATTTACATATTGTTCTGTTCGAAGAAAAATAAGGTAAGCTTTTGCCCATTACTTTTTCTAGTACCTATGTATTCTTTGTACTTCCACTTTTCCAAGAAAAATCTTCAATCAACGTTAGCCTATTTTCTCTTCAGGAGAGATAATAACCATTCTTGTAAGAGCCTCCGAAGGGAAATATAAAGGTAAACTAACGAGTCCCAGTGATTCAAATTGAACGAAAATAAACCGTATTAGCTTCTTATATTATTTCACAAATTGTACGGCACCTGAGGGAAATGACTTTGTTATTGAAGATCGAGTAGATTATTTAGAAGCAAAGCTTTTGTTTGTTAGGTAACGCTTGAAAATTTGAAATGCTAAACGATTTTTTTTTTAGAGTGCATCTAATGAAAGCGCAACCTGGAGTTTTCTTTTTAAATTTAGTTGGCAAGATTATTCAGCCGCAATTGTAGGAAATAAAAAAAAATGTGAAGTATCAAGACATGATTCTCCTACTAGTTAGTAATACCACGTACAAATTTTTTAGATTTAACCTCTTTCTCAGGTCGCGCTTTCTTTAGACGGACTATATTTGACACATGGCTAGACCAAGTCCTAGAATAGTATAAAGGCTTGTTTTTATGCCAGGAGGACGTGCCATTAGGTTAATTTTATAGTTTTACGCGGGCGTAGCCACTAACAGCAATAACGGATCTATAACGATGAAAACTCGTTGCAATTCATATGTATCTATGTATAGATGTTTTATCTCACGAAAGCGGGTGACCCATACTTGTGTGTGTAAGTGTACATGCACACTGTCTTTGTGTGCGTAAGCTCGGGAGCGCTCAGTCGCGGCCGGGTCGCCGGCTAAGTCAGTAGTGCTTCTTGGTTCGCGTCAAAATAATTTATCGAGTACCGACAGCATGCAAGGTACGAAGAAACGGAGAAAAGTTGCTCGTAGTGCGATAAGGCAACTCAATGTTAATGTTTGGTGTGTATTTATGTTGTGTGTAATATATGAATGTATTTATTTATTTTAATTACTAGCTATACTTACAGTATGCATCAAAGCGTATAGCTAGCCAACAACTTACGAACTAGAGAATTTTACACAGATATTGATCATTTATTTACTGCTATATAAAAAAAAACGAATTTCGGTTCCTGAGCAATCAGGGCGTTCGGCAGATTATTTATGTGGCGTAACCATGGTAACCATAAAAACCATCGAAGGAGCATCGACGCGCGCACCCGCGCCTGTCAGTCCGCCTCGCTCACAGATGACAGACGCCACGCTCTTACTTTTGCTGTGTTAACTATATTAGTGGTGAGAATAAACTATTGAAAAAGAATCTGGGCCGTTTGATTGTGTTCCACCACCACAACACATCAACATGTAAAACGATTTTATAACTGTATTGTTTATTTAGGCTCGTCAATTGATTGCAAATATTTATAATTTGTTCAAAGAAGAATATTAATTCACGGAACTTCATCGAAAACCAAATTGTGATTTATCATATTTGCGTAATATTACAAAACGCACTGCAGCAGCGACAGCGGGGTAAGTGAAAGAACAGTGCAAAAAACTTATAAAAGAAGGAAGAGATGTCGCAAGTACATCTTCGAATTTTATGTCACCCATGATAAACCGAAGAAAGAGAGAAAATAAAGATGGATTTACAGGTGACGTTGTACGGAGCACAATACAAAATTTTCATATCGTACTAAAACAAATTCCAACAATAAATCAAATAAAATAAATAAATTGTTTATTTGGTCTCAAAAGGTTACATTACAAGTGTTAATGAAACAGCCCCAGTAGGTTATTATTAATACTTTTGTTAGGGTTATTTCGTTCCTTCCCTTAATTGTATAACGTTGGCAAAGCTAAGGTCAGTTTTGAATGAAAAAGTTGGTTTCGATGGATGTCTCGTAATGCTGCGTAAGTTATTAAATAAATTGGGCAACAAGTGGCAACTTTATTATTTTGTTCAATAGCGATGAGCTTGCTAACGCTACCTGTAGTTACGCACACAAGAGCGAGTGTCTATACACATCACAACTACAAGTATGGCTCACCCGCTTTCGTGAGATAAAACAACTATAAATAGGTACCTATTCTACAACCTTTAATTTAGTTCTAACATCTTCCAAAAAGGTTTTGCGTCATTATTTTATAAAAAAAATGTTACTCTATGACATAGAGTAAAGAATCTTTTTAGAATTTCGTCTGTGAACTGTTTCAAACTACGTAAGTACCTAAATATTTTGTCAAACAAAAGCTAAGTAGGTACACGCATAAAATATAAATACCACACATCGACTTTTATATTTATAAATGCGAAACACACGTTTGTGCCCAAATTAGTCTGAAGCCCTAAATGGAAGGCTGAGGACAATCAAAGGTAGACAGATGTTAGGCGTACTGTGACAATGCTACCAACCAAACAAAAAAAAGTAAAGTAATATAGGTAGCTATACTGTCAACCGGGAACGGGCTCTCGTTTTAATTTCCATTTAAGCTCTGTGCATAAGTTTTTTTGTAGTAAGTTATTTTAATCAGTACTTCAAATAAATAGTTTATCCACTTGGAATATGGTAATTAGTGACGCTTTTCCGATACCTACCAATAAGAATCTAGTCAGGTATTAAGAAAATGAAAATCGCCCAAAAAACTAACTAACAGACACAAGCAAAATCCACGAGATTTTCTAGAATTTTTAGAACAACCAACAGAAATCCCAACAAAAAAAACTTCGTAGTTCAATAACTACGAAGAGTTTATTTGATTGATTAAGTGAATTCACAATTAATGCCTTAATTGTTATAAGTTATAAACTAATTTAGTATAATTACTACTAAGTAAGTATAGTTTATTAAGATTAATAAGTACTTAGAACTAACAAGAAAAAATACTCTATCACATTAGGTTATCCTGTAAAGATAGTTGTAAGTTGGAAACTAAATAAATAAATATTTCTACACAGAAAACTTCTCAACCTATTGATAATAAAATCCAATTCAACCCTATAACCTCAACAAATCCATCTAATCCTCTATGCACCGCAACTCTGATAGAATTGCACAACAATAATTGCAAATATTCGGTTGGTAGCCCCGCACGTTACATCGTTGAGGGTGGCTGAACTGCTGTGACGTCACAGACGCCAGGCGCGAGTCGCGACAGGTAGCCAGACTAATGGAAGGGTGGCGATGGCGTAGGGCTGTCCCGTCGAGTCGATCGATACCAAATGTAACAAAGGAGTTTAAAGTTATAACCAATTTTGTTGTGGCTTCTGAAGTGCTGACAGTGATGTGATGGCTTTTTGGTTTAGGTTTTTGTACAGACGGTAACAAATGAAAGCGTGCTTGCTTTCATTTGTTACCCTCTTTCGTAGGAAAATTCGAGACTGAAATATAAAATAACCGCTCATTGAATAACTGTTTTTATAATTATGTCTGCCTGAACGAGATATGCAATTAAGAATATAATAAACAAAACAAAGTTATTTTTTTTTCTTTCTTTTTTTTAACATGCCCGAATACCCCGTAATTCTCTCTAGCGTCTGATAGGAGAGCTAAGAAAGTAAAGGGTCGTAATGAAAACTATTTAACGTACGATTTATCCCAAAGTATGCACACCTTTAATGTAAATTATGATACCTACCTAGTATAAATCATCTAAAGGTGGAGGTATAAATTACATGCATGGATTTCAAATGGACACACCATTTATTTCGCGTTTGTTATCAAACATATCATCATCCGTCACTGACACGTGTGTGATATTTTGTATATCGTTTCTCCGTAAAGTAACACTTAAGTATCGATGGCATTGGATCGTATAATCGTCTGTAAACTGATGACATCTCGTTGTGGTTAAGATCGTGTTTCTCAGCAGGTAAACAAAGGCACTGTAAATGCTGCAAATAAATAAAGGGACAAAGGTAATTTCGGCTGTGCTTTGATATGTCAATCAATCATGACATATCAATGCACAGCCGAATCTACTAGGATTGGGATCATGAAATTTTGCACAAGTTTTCCTTTTATGCCGCAGGCGAACGCTTAGAGGGGATTTTCCAAAACTCGCCCTATAAGTAGATGAAACGGGGCTCCAAAGTTTGTATGGAGAAATCTACTTTCACTACTTTTATATAACTACTGCCTACATTGTATAATGTAGGCAGTATGTGTCCAACTACTTTAGCATGTAACTCGTATTTTTGTGTAACTGTCTAGCACCTCTAATGGCAGCACAGCTCTCGTTACCCCTGCCAGAATTCGAGAAAAAACAACCATGTGAGAACGTTAATTGAAAGTGGACCATTTCGCATTTTCGCAACAACCGTCACGCCACCTAGTCTTTAAAAGCAATTCGCGCAAATTAATCGCTTTGATTCGACCCTCGCGACAGCCCTAATTAATAGGGTTGTCCGTGCGTCGGTTATTAAGCTTGTAGAAAGGAAGTGTACGTTCAGCCTTGTAATTTTGTGTGGTTGGCAGAATTGTAAAGTTAAATCTTGGAAAGAAATAAACGCTGAAATACTGAAGGGTGTTTTTATGACACGGCTTTAAATTATTTAATGCTTTTCCGTGAATTTACGAAAATTGTTGGCGAGCGCGTTTTTCTTTTACCTTCTCTGTACTGTAACTGCTAGGACTTAACTAGTCATTATGAAATTAATAATACTAGCTGCATCGTCTTTTAATTCTATGTGTAGTTTATGACATAGAAGTCGGGTCACGGGCAGTGTAAGTTTCCGTAGTCGCCTGTTAGGTACGACATAATTATGGACTTTATGTTTATAACTATGAATATAATTAGTTAACGGTCAATCGCGTTTTAACAGTATATGTACGTGCTGCCCGGCGCCCCATGCTGCCCCCCTGCGCTTAATCCCAATTATTACGAGTCTGTACATTATCTTGACTGCTTTCGAGGTAGTAGCAGCCAGGACACTCTTACATACACCAATCTCAAAAATGTTATACAAATACAAATGTTTCGCCTCTCCGTCTCGTTTCGGAGACACTCCGTCATGATATGGTAGGTATACATTGTCAATTGACTTGTATTCTGTACAATTTGATGCCTTATTTGATGTTTTGTTCTTTTCTTATTTTCGTTTAATGTTTTAATAATGAATGCGAATTTGTCCGGAGCGAAGCCAGAAAGCTTTTAAAACACTTAAACTTATAAAAAAATGCGAATTTGTTCGGAGCGAAGTCGAAGAAGGTTGTACAACTTACAATTCTTTGCCAGGTAGCTATAGACACCTGCCAGTAAATCCAACACTTCATCTACGACAACGTTAAGTGCTTTTCCAACTCCATTAGCACCACTTGCCTTTAATATTACCCATTTATTCCATCACTAAAGAGTAGTAGGCAAATAAAAAACTCTATCGTAGAAAACCTTTTTGAAAAAATGCAGCAAACCTTTTTCCAAATGGAATCCGAATTTGGCGCGTATTTATTTTGCATTCCATTTGTCTGTGAGTTGGCAGCGCCGGCACAGTAATGGCGGCAATTGCCAAATTCTGCATCTGTTTCCCGCCAATTTATACTGTAGCCATTTAATAATGCCGTAAAAATTCGAACCAATGTGGTTTACTTAACGAATGCAATATGTATGAAAGCTGTTTCATTTCGAACAAAAAATGTACTAGACAATTAATGGGTATCAGCAATGCAAAGTGGCTTTTATTTGGCATCACTTCAACTCTGCTGCTTTTTTTGTTGTAAGTACTTTACCGGAAGTGGGTAGCCATGTAAACTGGCAGGGTAGTTAAAATAACCATACTTATACTGTAAATAACTATTTTTGAGAAAGATTTTCTGACACAGGAAATTATCCAATGACGTCTCTCGCTCTAGAGTACTCTACTCGAGAGGGCGTGTCAGACATTTACAGACTAGAACCACACATGTATCCTTCAGTGGCCCTTGCTTTGCCTTCTAGTACCAGGATTTCCTTTCCAAAAGTCACAATGACGCTACCGAGCATCAGCTTTGCAATCTTCTGGAAAATCTATAACAAATTAGGAAACTGAGGATACGCGTACTTTCAACAAACACAAAGAAATAAAATCTCTGCTAAACTGGCGACCACTAAAAAACTTGGAACAATTTTCTTACAGTTTACCTTCATAAACTCATAAAGTCCGTTTGTATCTCAACGGGCACAGACACAAAGTTTATATAGCCTTTTTCCCTCAGAAAAGATAATTTTCACATAAAAGTGAATGTCTGTAATAAACTCCGAGGGTTTTGGAGCCCGGGGACTTAGCATTTTTTGTAGCTTTTCGTGTGCTCTTCATGCTTCTTAGAAGTTCAAATTTAATTAAAGCTCAAGTTGTTTATGATTAAAACTACACTAGGTATGCGCTATAAAGTGTAAGATACAAATTATAATGTTGTGGTCTTAGTTGTAGTAGGTAAAAGTTAAATTTGTTGTGTGTTTGGGTACTTAAACTCAATTGAATTTTCTTTTAATTTAATGAAATTAAGTTGGAAAATTCGTCAAATTAAATAGCCATAGATACTTTTGTTACTTACTTATCTATAAACTTAGATATCTTACTTCTCTTATTTTTTAAGGTTTTTTTATCTACAATCAAATAAAGTGCTAAGTTAAAGATCCTAGTATGTACCTACTGTTGTAAATTCGTAAACCATCAAAGCCACCAAAATAAAATCCAACAGAACTCATTTCGCTCACAATAAAACCCGCCTGCATTCAAAAGTGCATTCACGAAATATATTCTCACAGATCTTTATTACATTTTCATCATCCCACTCCATTTCATTGGCATAATAAGCCAGCAGACGTTGGCATTAAAAAAAAAAAACAAACGTCATTGAGTGAAAAGGGCGGGAAACCGGGAATGGCGGGAACTACGCACTGTAATGGCGACAAGGCCTCTCTCTCTGCCCCTACACAGTTATCGGCTTAATTTAATTGCGTAGCCCGTGCCCGTGCTGCCATTTTGAATGGCTTTCCGCCACCGCTTCATTTGTTTGTGTTGTAAATGGAATTTGTTGTAAATACAAGCTACGTTGCTACGTTGTATTAAAGCGACGCCATCATTTTGTTTTGGGCTACGAGTGAATAGATGTAAGTGGAACACTGGGGAATATTCGTTGATTTGTTTGAGAAATTGCGTAAAAGCGTCACTGTGGAAATGCGAAATTGAGTTTGAAAGGGGGAAAAATAGTTAGAGACTGTTATTAACGCTGGTTTTCATCTCTAATTGTCATGGGTTTGCCGTTGGCTGATTTTTGCGAGAATGACGCGTCATAACGGATAGTAAGAACATTAGGGCTGGCATAAGGATCCCACTAAAACAGTAATTTCTGCCCAATGGCAGTTTAAGGCGACCTTAATGACCTGTAATACTACCATTTGACCAAAAATCAGTTCTTATGTTTAGGTTATTCGAAAATTGCTCCCGTGGCTCTGAAATGCAAAGGACAACCGAAGAAACTGAAGATAGGCAATAAAGGCTGATACTTCATCCCTCTCCACTCAGAGCAAAGAGGCTTTACTTGAGGATTTTCCACCACAAAGGGCTTTGAAGCATTTTTAAAACAATTCCTGACGCATTATTATCAGTGATAGGAATAGGTAGTGTCTATTTTCCTAAACTTCGAAGAACAGAGACAAGAAACGGGGACTTCCTTAGAACTAAATTTTTTCCGAGACTCCCGATATTTCGTGACAACACTTAAAAATACATTGAAAACATTTTTTTATTTGGAATAAGTAATTCGTCTATATTTACCAAAAGTTTGCGATTATCGTAATAAATAACATACACAGTCGTTACAACAAAACATATTCAGAATTATTTTTTTGGAACATTTTGTAAATGACTTGTTGATCGTAATAGGTATTACTTATTCCAAATAACAATTTTTTTAAATGTATTATATTTTGTCTCGAAAGGAGAATGCCCGTTTTGTAAGGGAAGTTGGGTTGTTGAAGTGAAAAATGCTTGTGCCCTGAAGATTTTTATTTTACCTAATAGTAAAAACATAGCATTTTCATAATCGGAAACCTTTTTTCATTGTGCCACCCAGGTTTAGGAGATATCATTATTTTTCTGTTTAACCTATCACATACCCACAAAACGAGACACAATAGTAAAACAATAACAGCGTGGTCTCATAGGACCGGTCGGGGATTCATGAATTAAAAAATGTAGGTTATAATTACAAATTGACAGATTAAACATCACCATGAGCATGGAATTATGTCTCTATTACTTTAATTCCATTAGTTTATGAAAAATTATGTAAAAAATAATTTGCACACAAAAAAATAAATAATATTTTTAGGTTATTATGCCAAACAGGTACACGACAGCACAAAAGGGACCTGCCCCGTGGCAATCTCCTTTCGGGACAGATGTCTCGGAAAAAATGTAGTCCTAAGGAAGTCCCCGTTTCTTGTCTCTGTTCTTCGAAGTTTAGGCAAATAGGCACTACCTATTCCTATCACTGATTATCATCATATTAGTTACAGCAACCCTGACAAAAGCTCAACAACCCACTATAATAGTAGGTAACTACATAAATATGGAAGCCAACAATGCGCCGCGCTAGATTTTAAATCCAAATGATTGTGCACAACGCCAGCGGGCAACAAACACGGTCCACTACTAACTGATTCGCACACATTGCGATCGTGATATCTGTGGTGAAGTTACGAGTATGTTCTATGATTATTGTCGTTATGGGTATTGTATCGGAACACATAACGTAGTATGTTATTATAGGTATTTATTTAGTCGATTTGTTATTAAAGTTTTGTTAACGTTTGAATCCCCAACCGGTCCTATGAGACCGCGCTGTTAATGTTTTACTATTGTGTCTCGTTTCGCGGGTATCTGAGTAATTAATAGTACGTACCTACTAGGCTACTAATAGGCGGAAATCCATCACACAGGCCCAATGCATGTTTGTGGATGCCACATTTCTTCGAGTTGTGGGTTGTGGGTGGGGTGCTAACCCACACCTATCAAGATCGGAGACTCTACACTCGAAGTTGTAGATGACTACGTCTACCTGGGAGTCCTGGGACAGACGGTCCAGTTGGGTAGATCTGACTTCGAGATAGAGAATCGTCGAATCCGACTCGGCTGGGCAGCGTTCAGGAAGCTGCACAGTATCTTCTCGTCCAACCTACCGCAGTGTCTCAAGACAAAAGTCTATGACCAGTGTGTGTTGCCAGTAATGGCATATATGGCTCGGAAACGTGGTCGCTCACAATGGGTCTCATCAGAAGGCTTAAAGTCACCCAAAGATCAATGGAAAGGGCTATGTTCGGAGTTTCCTTGCGCGATCACATCAGAAATGAAGATATCCGCAAGAGAACTAAGGTTACCGACATAGCGCGAAGAATCGACAAACTGAAGTGGCAGTGGGCAGGGCACACTGTTCAAAAAACAGATGGTCGATGGAGACTGAAGGTTCTAGAGTGGCGGCCACCTACCGGAAGACGCAGCGTTGGAAGGCCTCCCACAAGGTGGACCGACGACATAGCGAGGGTTGCGGGAATCCGATGGATGCGAGACGCACAGGACCGGTCGCTGTCGCTGACGCTTGGGGGAGGCCTATGTCCAGCAGTGGACGTCTTTTGGCTGAGATGATGATCATACTAATTATATTTTATGCTGAAGTAACAAACAATATCTAGGTTCTTTAAAACATCGATGACATGCATCCACAACTGCACATCAGCAGTTTTCGACAAGACTCGAGATAAGAATTCTCATTGAGTGTCAGTATTGTGCACTCTCCGCAGTTTCTCTGCAATAACTGCGCGACATAATAGCGGCAAAAACTTGGCAACACCGCCGCCATTATTTGTACAATGCATGTACAAGTGCACGCTATCTATGAAGAAGAAATCTGCACTGCTTTTTGTCATCTGTCAATTTTTATTCTGAATCTCTGCCAAGTTTTCATAACAGCATTTTTTATTTAGAAAATTCAAACAAGGTCATTAAAAATTACAATTATTCTAATATCCTAGGTACTTACTAATTCCATAGAAAATATAGGAATGAAGATTAGGGACCCCAGGCTTTACAGATTCTGCATGTATAAGCACGTTTGCCCAGCACGATCTGTGTGGTCGCTGAACTTGCACATTTTAAACATAATGTTTGTATACTCAGTGTAACTCAATTAAATAGAATATTAAAGTACTAGAATAGTATTAAGAACATTCAGAGATTGTATCTGTAGCAGTAATATTAGATATGAAAGAACAGGAAGGTAGTGATTGCGTGACGAGTAACAGGACAGAAAGACAGAAAAAAACGTTTTGCAGCGACCCCAAAAAAACGAGGTAAGGGCAGGAAGATGTTGATGATGGTAATATTAAATAGAATTAATTAAGTACATACATACTTAATTATCTACTATTAAACCAGATCTCATTTACGTACAATTTAAAAACTTAAAACAAGTCTAAACCGAAATTGGATTTCAACCGCTAGCAATCATTTAATACCCGAGCCATTTAACCTAACTCAACAAAACCGATACACAAAACTCAATTTCCCGCGCTCTAATCTACTCATAACATCTGACCAAGGCATTACTATATCCAGCCAGCTCTCGAAATGATCCCGCCAAGCTACGCGTTAAATTCTTAATTAAAACAGGATTGATAGAATAAACAAATGTAAATTAAACACTAACGGGGATGCCCTTGAGATTTATCTCTCAGCGTTGTAATGGAAGCTATAGCCTATTCACCGAGGCTTGAGCCAAAAGGTAAACAAATCATAAAAAGGGTTCTTTATATGTCACGATTGATGTAGTGAACATATTTTATAAAAATAACTACGGAATTAATACACTGACAACATTAGAAATTATATTTTAGAATGATGTCTGTGGAACTTATGTTATCCTTTCAGATTTATTTGAAATCAAACATTGTAAATGCCTTAAATTATTTTCTTAATTTTAATTAATTATATATTAAATAGTTTAAATGTAAAAGAACCTAAAAAAACGTGATTACTACTACTAAATTGTAGATCACAGATACTGAGAACATTTTACATTAAAATGTGACGTTTTGACATCGGTCGGGTTATATCTGCCAGTTTGAAACATTGATTTCTTTGTTTACCTTTTGGCTCAAGCCTCGGCGATCAGGCTATAGGCGTTTATTATGGGCCATTTTCCCGCGTTACGTTGCGGGGTAGTGTTTGTAGGAATGGGGCATAGACACGTGATCGTAATAAAAAGAAAACAGTATTTTATGTATTTCTATATAGCTCTTGCTAGCGGCTTTGCCCGCGTGATGTCAGAAATTAATCTCATGAAAACGTAATAGTGAATATTATAAAGTATTCTATGACCTAAGGTATTGTGTGTTCCAAATATTATGATTAAAAATAATAAGCATTCCAAGCAAAATCCGTTTGGTCAATGAGACCAGAACGAACGTCGAAACATACAGACTGTTGTTTTTTTTATTGCGTTAATTTTACATTGGTGTAAAAATAAAGGAAAATCCGCGAGAAAATGTAATGCAGGGGATTAGCGCCGAGCAGAGTTCAGTGGCTGTTTTAATTGTAGGTATTTCGTAAATTGATTCCTGCTAGTAGGTCGATATTGTGATGTAAATTGGTGTAATTTTGTATCTTACACAACTGGATAATATGTGGAATGTGGAATCATTGAGACAAGCGTGATCTCGATGAAATGGAGCCGAAATTTTTATTGCAGTATTGACTACCTCTTTGAAGCTTGCCGGGAAGGCTTACTCTTTATCCTTTATTGTACTTTACAAAACAATAACAATACAACTGATATACACAGGCGAGTTAAACCCACAATGGGGGTTTCTTACATTAAACCCTATATCAACTCGCTACATTTGCTGCCAAATACTCTACACTATTGTCAGAATAACCTCCTCCTTTTTGAAGTCGGTTAAAAAGTGACTTGACTTTATGAAAAGCTGTGTTACGTTCTGTATCAAAAACTAAATATTTTCTAAACATAACACTTTATGTTTAGAAAATATTTAGAAAACCTCAAAAAAAAACCATGAAATCTTTGGTTTTGATTGGTTAAAAGCTTTTGCGAAACCAATAAAAACAAAAGCTATTCATAAAGTGACAAACGAAATGAAGTTCGAATTTTGAAAATGATGAAATTGCGTAAGTTTGGGGTGCTACTGTGCTGGCAACACTGTTGTGTTGTTGTATCGTTTAGGGTAGGGGCAGGGGCCTCATTACACAACGCCTGTGGGGAACCGATGAGGCGATCAACCAAGGGTTGCTGGCAATTTAAGCTTCAACACGATTTAACTGACGCAAATATAAATCTGCATGAAATGAGCTTCCCTTTACTGTTTCCCTTCCAGTTTTGAAAGGTTGGTAGAACTTAAGGTTAAGAAACTTAAGGGAAAAGTGCCAGGAGCCCGCGAAATGCAAAGTTTTTCATGAAGTAGGCATTCAATAGAGTATAGAATTAATTAGGTTTTCCTAACGCTTGCACCTTAGGGTGACACAATTGCATGTTTTCTCGAGAAAATTTGCTAGAAGATCTAAATAAAGTAGGAACATAATTATGTACTGGTTTTGTAAGAAAAAAATAAGGTTAAAAATAAAAAAAAGACTGAAATCAAAATAAAAAGACAATTGCGATTAAAAAAGATAAAATATGTTATAAACATGATATACAGAGTTTTATATTTTTATTTAAATTGTCATGTCATGAAGTTGAGTAACTTTGTTAGTGAACAATATTATTAATTTTATTCTATTCTATTGCCCTGGTAATTAGCTACTGACGGACATAATCTCTTACAGTTACAACTCCCAAATGACCAGAACCGTTTGCCCTTTCCTCAGAACCAGAACAAATTATCATTAAACAAACCTGGCCCTCAAGATTTATCACAGGCACACGATCCTAATAAAGCGTACAGCGCTTATTATACCCGGATTCCCAGTAACGGGTTACCCGTTTCGCCAGCAACGATTACCCGCCTGTGGGGTGCTGATAACCCCGCCGTATAATCTGCACGGTAAGAAGGGCCACCCGTGCTGGGTAGGGACTACTAATTGGGTTTACGGATCAAATGGCCGTATTAAAACACTGGTATTTTGGCCGCTTTTGGTTAGATTGGAAATTGACTCTGATATAGTGAAGGAAATTGGTGGAGAAGGTTTAATGATAATGTAGAAACCTTAAATTATTTATACACTAGCTATGGCCGCGACTTCGCGTGGTTATCGAAAACCAATGGTTGGCCCTTAGATAAGAGTAATGACACTTTCTTTTTTAATCTATCACATACCCGCGAAATGAAATACAATAGTAAAACAATAACAGCGCGGTCTCATAGGACCGGTCGGGGATTCAAACATTAAGCAGGAAATCATCTCGGGCTACAACAGCGAGCTACCCATTTCTCGCCGTCCGCAAGCCCACAGAGTACAGTCACCTGTGTTAATTAAACTTAACTGGTATCGAGCTCGTACAACTCCTAGGCGAGATTGACGCTGTTCTACTACTTTTTTCTGCTCGTCTCAATACATGTTCTATTCCGAAAAATAAAAAAAATATAAAAAAGTAAAAAAAAACTTTATGCTAAATATCTTTATGCTTTTTTCCGGTAAAGTTTTTACAGAAAAATCAACCGACTTCACTGCGTGCCGAAAGCACTAAAAAGTTCAAAATAACTGTAATATCACCAGAATTCGCTAAAGTTTCAGCTTTGTACAAAATGGCTCTTCTGTGCCCACTTCCACAGTCCCCCTTCTTGGAGCGTATCACAGTTTTATGGCGCGAACCCGCTCCGCAGCGCAATGCGCCCCTCGCGTCAGTTCATGGACATAATGCTGGAGAAACGGCCAAGCGCCCATTAAATTCAATGGCCGCCGTGACTGTTACAGTTCTCAGTAGAGATTCGAGAATATCATCCTCGTTGTATTTTAATAGAAAACAATCGACATCACTACAAAAAACATAATAACTTTAGTTTCGGAAGAATTCCCAGCAAAAGCTAGTTTCACCTTTGTGCAAAATGGGTATTCTGTGTCCACTTCCACATTCCCCCTTCTTTGCGCGTTATCACAGTTTTATGGCGCGAACCCGCTCCACAGGCGCCCCTCGCGCCAGTTCATAGACATAATGCTGGAGGAACGGCCAAGCGGCCATCAAATTCAATGGCCGCCGAGCTTGGCAGACGTGACTGTTACAGTTCTCAGCAGAGATTCCAGAATATCGCCCTCGTTTTTAATATGAGTGGAGATTTTCTGATACTCGAACAATTTTACACTAAGTTCTACAGCATTGGGTTTGAACTTCAGAAGAATCCTCTTGACAATATTCAATTCAAATTCATATTCCACGCCCACGCTGAAAACCAGCGCTATGAACTAGTCGCACTATAATTATGTGAGCTTACAGCATTATACTGAGCGTTCGGCCGTTTTGCATGGACGTGGCGCATATACTGTTTTTTTTTTGTTGTTTTTGTACATATTTTCTAAATTTGCCACTGTTCATATAAATAAAGAGTTTTTCTTTCTTTCTTAAGTTGTAAGTTTATTTTCTTTTCAGAAAATCGCCACGGAAACTCGTTCAAGAATTTAAAGTTCGTTTTCTTTTCTTCAACGAAAATATGAAACCAAGATTGAAAAGCGCCATTTACAGAGCGCAGTTCCAATAACTGGCTGTTAGCTAGATTTCCAGGAGAAAAATCCAATTACACCGAGTTTCTTGCAGCCGCCGCGGCCATGAACACCATATAAGCTTAGATTTCAATTTAGACGGCATGGCAGTGTCCGCCAAGTTCGCGAAGTAAAAGGGTGTTACTTCATACTTGATTAAATTGTACTTAGTATAATCGGCCTTATAATGTAGGGGCTCAGTTCTGCACTCTAGAAGAGGGAATGGGCCATAATCACCACGCGGGCCCAGTGCGTTTCGGTGCATATCCATGTCTTCGAATTTTTAGTTCTCCGGTTTGCTCACAATGTTTGCCGTAACCGTTATGAGAGCAGTGGTGATGAAATAAATTACATAAAGTAATGTACCTGACTAGGATTCAACCCGCGTTTCAACTTGTAAGTCGGGGCCATTACCACTGAGCCACCACTGCTCGAACAACTCTTAATGCCTCTATTATGTGAAAACAATGTAAATAAACGTATCATATGCATATGTTCTGTAAAAACCACGGTAAAAACGCAATTTTCTTCAATATTTTAGATGAGATAGAGCTGAACTTGGCGGTTACACTCTTCCACTTCGCAATGGAATTCTAGTTCCATTTTTGAACTTAATCCTTGGGGCAAGCTGGATTTAAAACTTATGAAAATTCAATTGAATAGGTTCTTAGATGGTTTTATTTTGTGAAAGATGAATAAATGGTTAAAAATAAGACGAAGTATTATATTATAGAGACGAATGCAAGGAGAAAGAACTCAAATACCAGTCGCTCTCAGTTCGTTTAACCCTATTCAATGGCTAATTCTTTCATGGGTTAACCGAACCTAGAGGGTTGTTTTGATGATAGCTTTTGCCCGCGGCTTCGCCCGCGTGGATAACCAAGTTAATTCCGTAAAAACAATAATATCGAAAGTGAGTCGCATAAAATATAGCCTATAGCACTCAGGAAGAAAGCAGCTTTCTATCAATACCTACATTTTTGTTGTCTGATCAGGATCTTCAGAGATTACCCCCTACAAACAAAAAAACAAACTTTACCTCTTTATTATATTAGTATAGATTTTATTGATTTAGGGCCTGTTTCACCACCTATAAGTAAGTTCCCAATATCTTGGCAGATAATTTCATACAAATTCTGTTCCATTTTTGAATTTATTCAGTGAGTAGTGCCTACTCGGACATTGTGAAACAGGCCCTAAGTATTACTCAGTAAAGCCATGCACATGTTGTGGCCATAGATCGCAAACCATATTTCAATGAACTAGATCCTGACACTGACCAGCAAAATTTATGCAATAAAATAAATAAAAATAAAATTGTATTTCGCGGTCTACCCCGGAGCATTCACCTTTAGGGCCGCAACCAAAAATAACAAGTACCTACCCTACAAGGCACACAGTAGATATGTAAAACAATAATGAACATGCCCCAGACAGTCTGTGACAGACCATTAATATCTGCTGACGTGCCATGCATCACTCTCATCAGTCACTAGTATAGGCACAGACCACAGGGCCACGAATTTGAAATGCTGGTTACTGATTGTCTGGTATTTAGCTAAACAGGATGAGCTGCGGGTCCAGGCTAACTGAAAGGCAACTTTATATTTTTTTAATACAAGCCTCAAGCCTCAGCTTACGCTGCGTAATTTTAAAAAAATACCGCAGCGGTGGTATTAGTATTGGCCTGTGATGACACGGAACTCAGATACACAGACTAATAAGAGTACGCACAAGGATACGCGAAGAGCGACTCAAAATAACCATAAAGTTAGTTAAAAAAAAAGGCAAAGACAAAGTTACTTTTAGTTTTCCTTTTGTATGTATTGGTGTACTTATAATAAAGAATAATAATATGATGAATAATAAAGTCATATTTTGATTTTTGAGTCTCTCTTCGCACATCGTCGCGTCTCGGTGTGAACTGTGAATTGACTCTAAAAGAAAATAAAATAATAATGTTATAGTACATTACGATATTAGTGCGTAAAGATGGTTATAACATGCGAGGCGGAATTTCAGCCCGAGCCGAAGGCGAGGGCGTAACTGAGCCGAGCATGTTATAACCAATACGCACGTATATCGTACGACGTTTTTTAACACATTTGCGAGGAAACAGAAAAAAAAAACATTTAAAAACATTTTCATTTTAAAAATTGCTGCGCACTGATTGTGTGAGAAACATCTTAGTGTTTAGCGCCAAAGAAATCGAACGCAAATATTGTTTGGTAAAATGACAAAAATTACAAAAAATTACGAAAATTACTAAAAATGACTGAAATGACAAAGAGTGACAAAAAATGACAAAAAGTGACAAAAAATGACAACAAATGACAGAAAATCACAAAAAATGACAAAAAGTGACAAAAATGACAAAAAATTACAAAAAGTAACAAAAAATGACAAAAAGTGACAAAAAGTGACAAAAAATGACAAAAAATGACTGAAATGACTATAAATCACAAAAAGTGACAAAAATGACAAAAAATTACAAAAAGTGACAAAAAATGACTGAAATGACAATAAATCACAAAAAGTGACCAAAATGACAAAATATGACAAAAAATCACAAAAGTTGACAAATATTTACAAAAAGTGACAAAAAATGACAAAAAGTAACAAAAAATGACAAAAAGTGACAGAAAGTGACCAAAAGTGACAAAAAATTACAAAAATGACAGAAAATCACAACAAATCACAAAAAATGACCAAAATGACAGAAAATCACAACAAATCAAAAAAAATGACAAAAAGTGTCAAAAGTGACAAAAAATGACAAAAAGTGACAAAAAGTGACAAAAAGTGACAAAAAGTGACAAAAAGTGACAAAAAGTGACAAAAAGTGACAAAAAGTGACAAAAAGTGACAAAAAATGATAAAACATGACAAATGATAAAATGATGAGGCTATTCAAATTTCGAAATAATCGACGCGCGCGAAATGGCAAATAATGCTGTTATGGAATTTGTATGGACTATAACTTAACTATTTGCTTTACATAACACACGCGTTTTTTATGACCCGCTTTACATATTTAAAACCGGTGGAATTACATCAGCTTTACGAGCAACTGTGTTAAAAATAAGCTTAAAAATAGTGTCCATTTAGATCAGGCGGACCTACCATAACATTTTAAAATCATCATGAATCTGGCGAGGGAAAGGCTTTAGTGCTATACGACTTGTATAGAACCGTCTCTCACACACTTCAGAATTATGATGACTAAAGACTATGTCGAATTTTCTATAGTTAGCGACTCCCCAAAGCACTTCCACCACTTTCCCGCATCTAATCATTTCCGTCACAGCTACACAGCTACAAAATCACCACCACAGAAATCTAAATATCGACTTATTAATTAGATTTCTGTGACCATCACCAACCACCACTTAATCTAATCACCACCTAATCATTTTGAATTTTTGCTAATAACTTTTGCAAAATGTCTTCTCTCTCCCGCCCTTTTGGACTCCCCACCTAGGTCTAATACTGCCTTCCCACTTTCCAAGTTACATCACAACAACCGGGTCGCTTGAGATGTCAGCATTAAATTATATCAGGGCCCAGGTGGTCGGTCTGTCCGTCCGTCTAATAATAATCACCCTGGTCGCTTTCCGCATAATATAGGCGAGGGAGGCCGCTTCCTAACTGCGATCAACCCTCGTAACTCTCCCTGGAGCGATATTAATAAAATAACATAAATATAGGGTTATAGTGAGTTAAAGGGGGATTTGGATATAGAGCTCAGGGCCTGGTAAATTATATCAAGTTTCAAACAAGATAATAACTGTAGTATCTACATCATAACTTTGAAAGTGACAAGAGTTTGTGCGGTATTTTTTTGAATTAAGTTCTGTGGTTGACTTTTTTATTCGCAAATGGCTTCCGAGTGAATATTTTGAGATACATTGGTGTAATTTTGTATCTCAAGTGTCTACGCAACTGGACAATATGGGAATCATTGAAACAGGCGCGACCTCGGTTAAATGGAGCTGAAAAATGTATTGTAGTGTTGACTAAGGTACTTCAAACAAGTTGGTCGAGAAGGTTGATTTGACACATTTTCTGCTAAAGACTACAAAAACATTAAATGTGTACATCCATATTTTAATGGTAAACAAATTATCTATTCGTACCACGATTCGTACGAAGACATGGTTTAAAGAACTTACTATCTAAACCAAAAATATTAACAAAAATAAAAGAACTTACTATCTAAACCAAAAATATTAACAAAAATAACCAAAGAGACAGCAAATATAAAAACGAAATACCAAATAGAAGAAAAAATAATCCGAAATAAGCACTTAGATTTTCAATTTTATTCTGTTCTACAGTTCTACACAAAGACAACTTACATTCCGAATTCCCTAACTTTCTCAACAATACATCTCAAACAAAATTTCATTCCGACAAAAATTTAATCTAAAAGCTCCCATGGATATGCTAATCTTCTTTTATTACGAAAAAGAAGTTTTCTACACAATGTTTTATTTTGTTATGCTTATTTTGGGCGGGTGTCATGGCGCCGAGGCGTAATGGCGCGCAAGTGAATTATGGCGGGAAAATATCGTCGAGACGTTGGAAAGAATATGGCTTACCGGTACTTATTTAACTGAATAGATACGGTTGCGAATAAACTCAATTTTGGAGGGATATGTTATTTTATTTGAAAGAAATAGGGTTAAGCCCGATCCGGGGTCGAATGTGACTTGAAAACAAAAGATAAACTCGTTCAACTCGTTGCATTATTTATATTATCTGTGGCTCTATAGTAAAATTCGGAAATTCAGGAGGCTTGAGATTGCTCTCAACGCAAAGTGTAAGTCTGATCCAGGAAAATCCCAGATAAGTGTGTAGAAAACCTAATGTTTTTGTTTCTAGTTACTTACCTTGGTAGAAGTAGATACCTATTACTTAGGTATTCTGTGGTAGAGGTAAATAGAAGACAAGTGTCTTAATAATTTACTTTTATAAATATCTGCAACAGTCTCTTGTTTCAATACAATCTTATTGGAATCTTTAGAGCTAATTTATAGGTCTGATCAATATCGACAAAACTGGAAATAACAAAGCGGGTCTTCATTTCTTCAAAAGTAGAGCTTTCAACCTGAATTTTAGATCAGCGGGGGTATTGCCTATCTCTGTTGACAGCTCAAATGATGATCACTCGTTATACCCAGCGTTACGAATTGCGATAAAAGTGATTATATCGCGAATCCGAACCACGTGCAACGTCACAATTATTACTCAATAGCCCTTATATTTAATGACTATTAAATTTGGTCGGATTTGCGATATAATCAAACTACTTACTACTTATGAGTAAATGTACATGACAGAGAATCGTAAGACTGAAAAAGATAGATAACAAAAAAAACTTACAACTTAATTTTATTTATTTCACTGAATTTAAAAAGATTAGACCGCCACCGCTATCTACATCACGAATGACCAACTTTCCAACTTCCATAACATATCCGCCATCTTGAAAACAATGTCAGTCTGTCCACATCCTTGGTCCACAACTTGAAGATCTGCAGACAAAGCCGTGGCTCGTCAGGAAGTCATTTGTCTGCCTGTTGTGGCAAACTTTACAAGTTTACATGAAACTCGACGGAACAGCAGTTATAGCAGCGAGACTTCAGCTCCAACCGCGTGTGATAAATCTGTTCTGTTTTAAAATATGACTGCTTGTGGTAACTTTTGAGTTAGGAATGTAGATATGAAATATGTGTGGAAGAGAAATACTGGCGTTATAGTACATTACGATATTAGTGCGTAATGATGGTTATAACATGCTAGGCGGAATTTAAGCCCGAGCCGAAGGCAAGGGCGTAACTGAGCCGAGCATGTTATAACCAATACGCACGTATATCGTACGACGTTTTTTAACACATTTGCGAGGAATAAAAAAAAAAAACATTTAAAAACATTGTCGTTTAAAAATTGCTGCGCACTTATTGTGTGAGGAACATCTTAGTGTTTAGCGCCAAAGAAATCGAACGCAAATATTGTTTGGTAAAATGACAAAAATTACAAAAAATGACGAAAATGACTAAAAATGACAAAGAGTGACAAAAAATGACAAAAAGTGACAAAAAATGACAGAAAATCACAAAAAATTACAAAAATTGTCAAAAATGACAAAAAGTGACAAAGAAATGACAAAAAATGACAGAAAATCACAACAAATCACAAAAAGTGTCAAAAATGACAAAAAATGACAAAAAGTGACAAAAAGTAACAAAAAGTGACAAAAAATTACAAAAAATGACAAGAAATGGCAAAAGATGATAAAATATGACAAATGATAAAAATATGATGAGGCTATTCAAATTTCGAACTAATCGCCGCGCGCGAAATGGCAAATAATGCTGTTATGGAATTTGTATGGACTATAAACTTAACTATTTGGTTTGGTAACACACGCGTTTTTTATGACCCGCTTTACATATTTAAAACCGGTGGAATTACAGTTCGTCCACTATAAGTTGACGAGTGTGAAGTTAGGCTCTGCGAATTTCGGCGCTTGAAATATCGTACAAAAATAAAGGTTTTAAAAATATAAATGCAATTTGCAGTTCTTATTGCTGTTAAAAACAGTTATTGGCATTAAATTTTTTTAAAACCTATATTTTTGTACGATATTTCAAGTGTCAAAATTCGCAGAGCCTAACTTCACACTCGCCAACTTATAGTGGACGAATTGTACATCAGCTTTACGAGCAACTGTGTTAAAAAAAAAAAAAAGTATAGTAGGGCAGTAAGTTTTCCTACTAGGGGTGGAGATTTTTCATTGATATTTTAATCAATTCGAATCGAAAACTAAAGAATCGATTCAGTAATAACTAAAGTTTTAATAGATCTATACATGTAAGAAATGGAGGGAGGGAGGCCTTGGCCCAGCAGTGGGTCAGCATAGGCTAGATATAATATTGTTACGAACGTGAGTAATTAAATGCCGGTTTACTAGCAGATGACTTTATTCACCACAAAACAATGACAAATTAGTCCAGTCAACAAATAACCAATCACTATAAACACTCAGAGTTCCGTTTAGTATCGCTTAGGTCGCTAGGTATCACTTCAAGCACTTAGGTAGTTCGCTCTGTATCGCTGACGAAATCAAAACTGAACTCGTTTCTAGCCGGGGGCCCGTATTTATATGCGAAGTCATCGAAATTTCTCGATACCGACGTTTCAAGGACATTCTAGCACAAAATAGTCGCATCGGGAGGCCATAAATCATTATTATTACTCTGTAAGCAGGTACTTATCTACCACCTTACATGCGAATTTCGACACTATTGCTAATACCGGAAGGTACAAATTCCCTTATCCACCCACATAACTACCTACTGAATCTTATGTAATAATAATAGTGTATGTCGGACTTTTCTGGAATTTGCCAGGCCTGAGTATGTACTCCTATTCTCGAAGCTTCGCACAGCAATGCGTTTTAATTATTTGATGCTACCCTTGGTTCCGTCGAAGATATAGCGTACTCAACTTTCACGGCGTAACAGTGCCCCCCTCTTAGTCATGCTCGTCCCGAGCATTATTAGATCCGTGATATGGCGCCAATCTATCCACGTGGACTACCTTAGGTTTCCCTCGTAACCCTTTCTTGATGCGGTAGGTAACGTCGTTGATCCTTTTTATCACGGTGTAGGGTCCCTCCCATCGAGCTTGAAGTTTCGGCGACTTCCCTTTTCGTCGAAGTGGGTTGTGGAGCCAAACCAGTGCACCTTCCTCAAATCCCTTGGCGTTGGCATTGCGGTCGTATCGAGTTTTCATTTTAACGCTGGTGTGCAGGCTATTCTCACGCACTCGTTTATGCACTTCATCCAATTGATCTTGGAGGTCACTTACGAAGTCCGTAACTGGCTTAGTCTTGTCAGGTGGCACGCCGGTTATGGTATCGACTGGAAGTCTCATTTCCCTGCCGAAATTCACTCTTGCTGGGGTATGGCCCGTGCTATCATGCACTGCTGATCGATAAGACATCAGAAATAGTGGAATATACCGGTCCCAATCTTTCTGATGGTCATCGACAACCTTAGCCAGGTGATTCTCCAGAGTCTGGTTAAACCTCTCCACCATTCCGTCCGACTGTGGGTGCGCAGGTGTTGTGCGTGTCTTGTAAATCCCCAGAAGAGTGCACATTTCCTGGAACAGCGCAGATTCGAAGTTGCGGCCTTGATCGGAATGGATCTCCAAAGGTGCGCCATACCGACATACTACTTCTTCGACCACCTTTTTCGCCACTGTCGTCGCTTCCTGATTGGGTATGGCGAAAACTTCAGGCCACTTTGTGAAATAGTCCTGTATCACCACTATGTATTTGTTTCCGTCATCTGTCACTGGAAAAGGTCCAGCAACGTCGATGGCAATGCGTTCCCATGGGGCTCCTACATTGTACAACTGAAGCTTGCCCCTGCTCCTAGTCTGTGGTCCTTTCACGGATGCGCATGCTGTACATTTCCGACACCATTGCTCTATGTCTTCTCTACAATTGAGCCAGTAATACCGCTGTCTCACTTTCAGTAGAGTTTTCTTGATTCCCAGGTGTCCACCAGAAGCGCCATCGTGTATCTCCTGAAGCAGGGGGACCACTTCACGTCGTGGTACTATCACTTGTGTGGTCACCTCCTTGCCATCGTTCGATTCCCATTTCCTACAAAGCACGTCATTTTCTAGGACTAAACTGTCCCACTGTGCCCAGTAGCTCTTTGTGACAGGACTATGTGACGATACTTCATTCCACTGAGGCCTAGTTCCACTACGCTTCCAGTCCAGTATAGGTCGAATATCGTCATCTTCTTCCTGGGACTTCTTAAAGTTGCCTTCAGCCCTAATTAAGTTCACGTGTTCCCGGGCTTTATTTTGCTGGCAATGTCTACGGTCCTCATTACATGGACGTCGCGATAGGGCGTCAGCATTGTTATGCCCTTTTCCACTACGATGTTCCGTCACAAAGTTGAACTCCTCGTTACTGTTAGACAACATCTTCTGTCCGTGCGCAGTCTGGCTGATGTGCGCGACCCTCTCGCGCAGATGTCGCTCGCGCATGGTGGCCAGCTCTGACTCCTGGCGGCGACGCTCGCGTTCCTCGCGCTCCGCTTCTTGAAGACGGGCTTCGGCCGCGGCGGCTGCACGAGACACTTCTTCTTGACGTCTGAGCTCCTCCTCCTCGCGCACGGTTTTCTTGAGTTCCTCCTCGTTAACTTGAGTTCCGGAGTCCACACTTCCCCTCTTCCTCTTGGGGCAATCGGTACGAATGTGCCCTTTCTCTCCACATCCATAACACGTCGGAATATAGCGGGACTTTGCCGACGAAGCCACTTCTCGGTGACGTGGTTGCACTGAAGGTGAGACCACCACTTCCCGAACTCTGTGCGTACGTGAGTCTTGTCGTACGGCTTCCACTTCCAAAGCGTGGGCCATCGCACTCTTCAGAGTTTGGTGGTGTCCGAGTCGCACCGTAGCCCTGACTTCAGTATCCCGTAGACCGTCGATGAATGCTTGCACCAGATTTACTTCCACCATCTCCGGTGTCATCGACATGTATGCCCGCCGGACCAGCCGTTCAACCTCTACTCCCCACTGCTGAAGGCTCTCGTTCGACCTCTGCGTTCTCTCGCGAAGTTGCGCGCGGAAAACATGTTCGAGGTGCTTGTCACCATAGCGAGTGTCTAGTCCCTCCATTAGACGCTCCAACGTCCTGCCGTCTGGAGGAAGGTTCTCTAGGACCAGCAGAGCGTCCCCTCGTAGGGCCAAAGTTAACGCCGCGAAAGACTGGTCATCATCCCAGCGGTTCGTCTTGACCAGTGTTTGGAATTGGTACTTAAAAGCCGTCCAGGACGACGTGCCATCAAAACGCGGCATATCAAATTTTGCGGCTGATGCACAGTGGGTGTGCGATGGTGCGCTAACAGCAACGGGTTCGCGTGCTTCGAGCTTGATAATTTTTTTGTTGATGTCCAGCAGGCGATCTTCCATTCTGGTTTCGAGGCTATCAGCTCGGGCGGAAACCTCCTTGACCTCTAAGGTGAGATTTTTCACTTTCTCGCCCAACGTGACGAGGCCGTTATCGATTTTTTTGAGGATCAGGTTCTGCTTAGCCTCTTGATCCCGGCGGGCTTCCTCCTGGTTAGCCGCGATTAGGTCCTGGAGCTTACGTTGGTTAGCCTCTTGTTCGCGGCGGGCAGCTTCCTGGTTAGCCGCGATTAGATCCTGGAGCTTACGCTGGTTAGCCTCCTGTTCGCGGCGGGCAACTTCCTGTTCGCGGCGGGCTTCTTCCTGTTCGCGGCGGGCTGCTTCCTGTTCGCGGCGGGCAGCTTCCATACTAGCTCGCATGGCGGCCAACACTGCGGCGAGGTTCATTTCCGAGGATGGCCCTGTTGGCGCCTCAGCAGCTGCCGTTGCTCCCATACCAGCCCGATCTTCCGCTTCCAGACGTTGACGTGCAGCATCCATCTCCACTTGCCTCCTTGTTCGTGGTCCCTGTTCGTCGTCCCTCTGTAGTAATGGCATCTCACTTCTGACACCAGTTGTTACGAACGTGAGTAATTAAATGCCGGTTTACTAGCAGATGACTTTATTCACCACAAAACAATGACAAATTAGTCCAGTCAACAAATAACCAATCACTATAAACACTCAGAGTTCCGTTTAGTATCGCTTAGGTCGCTAGGTATCACTTCAAGCACTTAGGTAGTTCGCTCTGTATCGCTGACGAAATCAAAACTGAACCCGTTTCTAGCCGGGGGCCCGTATTTATATGCGAAGTCATCGAAATTTCTCGATACCGACGTTTCAAGGACATTCTAGCACAAAATAGTCACATCGGGAGGCCATAAATCATTATTATTACTCTCGTAAGCAGGTACTTATCTACCACCTTACATGCGAATTTCGACTCTATTGCTAATACCGGAAGGTACAAATTCCCTTATCCACCCACATAACTACCTACTGAATCTTATGTAATAATAATAGTGTATGTCGGACTTTTCTGGAATTTGCCAGGCCTGAGTATGTACTCCTATTCTCGAAGCTTCGCACAGCAATGCGTTTTAATTATTTGATGCTACCCTTGGTTCCGTCGAAGATATAGCGTACTCAACTTTCACGGCGTAACAATATAATAGTAATAATACATGTTGGTTACTCTGCAGGAACTGAATCTTAGAAAGCACGGTGCAGATGATGCTATAATGTTTCATGACTAGTGAGTAATCAGGTGCCTCGGGTGTAAAACATTCATATAAAAATTAGCTAGAGGACAATATATGTGAGTGATGGGTGACCATCTTAACATATCGAGATTCCCCTGTGTATTTGGTTTTGGCTGTCATTTGTCTTTCTGTCGGGTCTTTGACTGTAAGATAAATGATCGACCAAGGGTTATCGTTTTAGCCAATTACTGGATTGTAGAAGTTAGGTAGGCAGTCGATCTATGTGAAATCTAAAGATTTATTAGTAAGGAGTAGAATTCCCTGCAGGAATCTGGTTTTCCTTTACGTTTTCTTATATTGCTACAACCCCCCTAGGTCGTGTCTTCAAATCAAGAGATAATAGGTTACTTCTAGACAGGTGTGCTCCATCGTCGACCGCATCGTTGCTAACCACCAGATGGGACAGTGGTCAAGTGCGTACCTTAGCATCACCCCTGTCATCATCATATCTGATAATGTTCCTCCCCATCAGGTGAGACCACAGGTGAGACAGTGTCCAAGCGTGAACCTATCAACAATAATTAAACAACCCCCATTCATTTTATTGCGCGAGCGTATCAATAATAATAAAAAAACCATTCATCTTCACAACTTCAACAGTTCGAAAATCCAAGGTGAGGGGTCTATCCATCAATATAAAACGGCTACTTAGCACCGCCCCCTGTCATCATCATATCTGATAATGTTCCAAGTTACGATCATAAAAAAGTAATGCGATCGTAAAACGCATCTCGCTGACAAGTGAAGCTCCGAAGTGGGTTTATGGCGGCGTCTTCCGTGATATAACTAGCTCAATTTATATTAGTTTAAGGGCCTCTTTCACAATGTCCGAGTAGGCACTACTCACTGAATAAATTCAAAAATGTGACAGAATTTGTATGAAATTATCTGTCAAGTAAGATACTCGAAACTTAATTACTCAGATACCCGCGAAACGAGACACAATAGTAAAACAATAACAGCGCGGTCTCATAGGACCGGTTGGGGATTCAAACGTTAATCATAGGTGGTGAAATAGGCCCTAACTGTTAAATGTGTCATTTAGCTTGTTACCATGCTCTTTTCGTTACTGGCGACAATTTGTTTTAAGGAATTGCTTGAGAATAGGGATGAAATTTCGGGTTTGGATACGGATATAGGAATGGTTTTATACCGGTTTCGGATACGGTTACGAGTATGAACGCCTTTTTGTCCTATTTTCGGCGATAGGGATAGCTTCGCAGATTTTGATGTAGTCATGTGAAGAATTATTCACGTTCGCGAATGTCAGTAATCTGACATTCATTACATTATATCACTAGTCTCCAGTATAGCACGAATTTGGTTTGCCCAACGTTTTGGACTCCTGTCTCTGGGTCTTTCCCATGGACTTTTCAAATCACCAGTAACATTTCCAGGTTATCGATTCTCTTTCTGGCAATGTGGCCAAAGAAATCAAAGATTCTTCTTTGGCATAAGGCTGTGACCACGTACATAAAGACGCAGTTCTAGCAGTGTGGCCAAATACATCATAGATTCTTCTTTGTCATAAAGCTACCACGTACCTAAAGATGCAACGTTGGAAGTCCTCCCACAAGATGAACCGATGACCTGGTGAGGGTCACGGAAATCCGATGAATGCGAGACGCACAGGACTGTTCGTTGTGGCGACACCTCCCCCAAAAAGACCTTCCGTCCTTTGGCTGAAATGATGATGATGACAAAGAATCTCAACACTGTTTTAGGCTATCACGGTTTGTTTCACAATTTAAATTGTCACTTACGGGATATCTTCCGTGGTTTTTATTTATTTTGAGTTCCCGATATTTCGACGCTGTTGCAAGCGCCATGATCGCGGGATGACTGGAGAGTGCGGGTGGATGGAAAAAATTTGCTAAGAGCAGACAAATCTGTCTACCCTCTTTCTTTCCCTTCTTCTCTTTCTTTTTTTTTTTTTTTTCTTTCTTTCTTTTTTCGCGATCATGGCGCTTGCAACAGCGTCGAAATATCGGGAACTCAAAATAAATAAAAACCACGGAAGATATCCCGTAAGTGACAATTTAAATTGTAAAGAATCTCAATAAAAATCCTAAACAAAAAGTCCTTAACAGCTATAACACCAAAGATCTATAACCCCGAGACTCCAGCCCCACACTACGGAATAAAGTTACGTCGTAAAAACGCAATTTGATCGCTGCCGCCACGCTGACACGGGCAGAGTGACGTAATTTATTGTCGCGGCAACTAACTTGATATTTGCGTGAATGCTATAACTTATACACAGGCGCTGGCACTTATTTCCACCCTCTTCTACCCTTAGTGACGTCTGACGATACGGAACGGACTGTGTACACAGCTTTTTATTGTAGTAGGTACTAGCTACTTCCAGTGGTTTCGCTCGTGATTGTGGAAAATTATGCCAAGGAAACAAATTTCCGGTATAAAAAGTATCCTATCTGTTATTCCAAGATATAGTCTACCCGTGTGCCAATGCATTCGAGTGTGAAGTCATCATCATCATCTACCTAGCCTTTTCCCAACTATATTGGGGTCGGCTTCCAGTCAAGCCGGATTTAGCTGAATACCAGTATTTTACGAGGAGCGGCTGCCTACCAGACCTCCACAACCCATTAACTGGGGTAACACGGTACTTCATGGCAAGACTGGAGTCAGATTTACTGGCTTCTGACTATCCGTAACGACTGCCAAAGATCTCCAAATGACAGCCGGGACCAACGGCTTAACGTGCTTTCCGAGGCACGGAGGAAATTTGTTATGTTAAGATGATCACCCATCCACAGACCAACCTAGGCAAGCGTTGCTTAACCTTGAAGATCGACCTGTGCGGCTGTTATTATTTAGCCACGAGCTCCTCAATGCATTCGAGTGTGAAGTAACAAACACACAACACACGCATACTCATAAACTTTCACCTTTATAATAGGTATCAAAGTGATTTGATGGCTACATGCACATCGACTGACATGAAACATGGTAGTAACTGATCTCTGACATCTATGAGCAATTCCAGACCAGTAACATAGCTACCGCCAATTATACAGGGACTCCCGACGATTCCTGATTCTTAACAACTGGCAAGCCTACGTTTGTACAAGAACTTGCTGCAAATAAAGGTTTTACAGTCATTGGCAGCAAGTCAAGTCATGACTTCAAAATAAATCAAAACACTACATTTCCTCTAATCCTAGATCAAGAATTTACAACTAGAGCAATCCTGTTCCTAATCTGTATTCATTGCCCACAACTTGGCCGGGACTGTGCCGGGACTCACAAACACAATCCCGCACCGGGACGGGACTCGACAATAACAATTTATTTATGTATGTTGCTTGTTGCAATTAAGTTTCTTGCTAGAGACTTGCCTCTCCACTATTTTCTCCCGTGATTTATGTATTGCCTTTACGAGAACTTCAGTGTTCGCGATACATTAGTTGGTATTGTTGGTAATGTCGTGAGGTAGTAATTTTGTGTTTTGTGGCGGTAGCAAGTTGACACGGGCCTCAATTGTAGGTTGAGCTGTCTAAATCTGACTGTTGTAATAAAAAGTAGATAGAATTTAGGGAGGGGGGGAGAGGGTGAAAGAAATATTCCTTGTGAGATAACAATATGTATAACCAACTTTTATAAAAGGTTAATTTATATTTGAAAAGATTGGGAGGTCTGAAGACTGTGGTCTTCTTGCTTCGTCAATAGACATGATTAATAATATGTATAGTTTTTACGCCACTTGCTCGATTATATTAACTCCCTCGCAGTGCCCGGGAGTTAATTATATACATGTATAAATCTTTCACTGCTTTCGGGATTAAAAGTTAGTTATCTTCGTTTCATTCGGAATTGAACATAAAGACACTGCTATATCATGCATACTGCTCATAGTCACATAATCTACTATATTAATGCTTGAATAAAAAATCACGGGCACATGGAGGAAAGGTGGCGTGGGGTACATTTAAGTACCCATCAGCACTGGTGGGGGCCAGATTTTATAGCAGCTAAATAATTGAACACCGACGTTATTTTATTTATTGGTCTCACCGTTCCGAGTTATGAAGACGTCATATTTTATTTTAACGACGGAATGAAACTTTTATAGGCTATGAATACAGAAAGGGAAATGAATTCAGCAAGCGTAATCGTATATAAATTACCTTTTATTTATTGGGTACTTAGAGGGTGAAAATGAAAACGTAAATCTGAATTCGGGTACGGTAATTAAACAGTTTATTAATGAGCCCGTGTTCTACAGCCAGGTGATTAAATAAAAAAGAAGAGGAATACAGGAGCTTATCACGAGTCTAATTTGCAAAAGTATATGATTCACTGCAGTAAACAAAATATTTGTTAATCTTTAGGATAAATGCTAGATAGAATAGTGTGTTTGATGGAAGAGCTCGTGGCTAGATAATAAGAGCCGCACAGGTCGATCTTCAAGGTTAAGCAACGCTTGCCTAGGTTGGTCTGTGGATGGGTGACCATCTTAACATAACGAGTTTCCTCCGTGCCTCGGAAAGCACGTTAAGCCGTTGGTCCCGGCTGTCATTTGGAGATCTTTGGCAGTCGTTACGGATAGTCAGAAGCCAGTAAATCTGACTCCAGTCTTGCCATGAAGTACCGTGTTACCCCAGTTATTGGGTTGTGGAGGTCTGGTAGGCAGCCGCTCCTCGTAAAATACTGGTATTCAGCTAAATCCGGCTTGACTGGAAGCCGACCCCAATATAGTTGGGAAAAGGCTAAGTAGATGATGAGAATAGTGTGTTCAAAACATAACTTAGCTAATTTAGTGACTCATAGATATGGAAAACTAACTGGATTTTCAGTGCAGACAAACTTTATTTTATATTTGACAGTGTAACTCGTTTTTCAACTGTTTAACTCTTGAGGTTGCCGATTTCACTGGCGTGGCAAACCCACGAGTAGGATTGCCAGATCTTCGAAACGAAAATTCGGACAAACCTAACAGTTTAGCCGGACATTTGAGTAAAAAGGATGACATTTTTTTTTTCATGCCATTCCAGAAATTTTGCTTTTAACACTTTTACGAAATAACAAGTCATTGTTGATCTGCAAACGCTTGCAATTGTCTTGCAATTGCAAAGCTATAAAAATGGTCCAATTTTAAAAACCTAACATAAGCCGGACAGACCGTACTCCGCCTAATTTGGCCGGACACACAATCAAAAAGCCTGATCGTGTCCGGCTTTATTCCGACGCCTGGCAACGCTACCCACGAGCATTCACCACCACACAACTACAACAACGACCGCTCACGCTTATCCAACTTTTCCCGCTCACAGCCAATCAACTAACCACATTTCTCCCCCTCATTCCAGGAGCGAGCAGTCCTACAACCGCACAGTGCAGTCCGTCTCGTCAGTGGACGCGCTCTCCGTGCCCTGGTCGGCGACGGAGGCGCGGCTGACCATGCCGGCGGCGCTAGGCGTGGCCGGCATCCCAGCGCTGGTCATCACCGACGGCGCCGGCAAGATACTTACTGCCAATGGTAGGCAGCATCTGTCGGCTGATCCGCTGGGATTTGTAAGTATATTATGTGCATATAACTTCATCATACATTCATCTTAAAATATCGAGTTTCCTCCGTGCGTCGGAAAGCACGTTAAGCCGTAGGTTCCGACTGTCATTTGTAGATCTTTGGCAGTCGTTACGGATAGTCAGAAGCCAGTGAATCTGACTGCAGTCTTGCCATGAAGTACCGTGTTACTCCTATTAATGGGTTGTGGAGGTCTGGTAGGCAGCCGCTCCTCGTAAAATACTGGTATTCAGCTAAATCTGGCTTGACTGGAAGCCGACCCCAATATAGTAGAGAAAAGGCTAGGCAGATGATGATGATGTGCATATAACTTCTTAAATTGACTGGGTGTGGATGGCAGAAACGGTTGTCACGCAATGTGTTTTTTTTTATATTTGATAGCCTCGCGCTTGACCACTATCCGTTGTGGTCGACGATGGAGCACGCTTGCCTACATGTAACCTATTCACTCTTGACGGCGGCACCTCCATCGCCCCAAGAGGACACGTCAATGTTGATCGTAGACGACGAGGGAAATCTCATAGCTCCAGTTTATAAGAACATAATACATCTGTTCCAGAACTTCCCGTGGGCGCAGCGCCCAGCCTCGGTGCTGACTGAACAGGCGCTGTTGAAGATGGCGCGCCACCCAGCTGTAGTTCTGTTTATTGGTAAGACTTCACTTGCAATACAATAGTCACTTGTAGAGAGCAGTGGTGGCCCAGTGGTAACTGCCACGACTTAAAAGTTGTAGATCGCGGGATCAAACCCAACCAGGCGCATTACTTTGTGTAACTAATTTCATCGCCACTGCTCTCAAAACGGTGAAGAGAAACATCGTGAGGAAACCGGCATGTCCTAGAACCAAAAATTCGAAGACATGTGACATCCACCAATCCACACTGGGCCACAAGAGAAAAGGCCTGAGTTTCAACAGTGGGAACATTACAAGGCCGATAATGCTAATGCTAAAACAATAGTCACTGGTGTACCTAGGGTTAGATCCTGGCTCCTGGTATGCCTTATTTTTGTGTGATGTCTTTAATATAATACTCAAAAATTAACCACACTCCTCTCCTCTTTCAGACGACGAAGACTCAGAAATAGAATTCGCCGAATCAGTAATCACACCATCAGCAGAGTCCTACTACGAGGAGTGCAGCATCCAGTTCCCAGGCTTCTGTCCCTACCAGAACTCCTCGGACGACGAGACCATGGACTTCGACTACCCCACGTCGCGCCACTCCAGGATGAAGAAGAAACCGTTCAAACACGTCATGTTCTACATCGGGATTGATGGGACAGACAGCGCGGATATGCTTCGAGAACATATAGGGCTTGATGATGCTGTCCCCCTCCTAACTTCTATAGATTTTCCCAAGCAGCGTATGGTGACGATGAAGTATGGTGATGAGATAACCACGGATTCTGTCCAGAATTTCGTTGATGCGTACTTGAGTGGGAATGCTGATTTTAAGCCTTTGAAGCCGTATAGTGAGAAATGTTAGTTACCGTAGGTTTTTTGTTGGTTGTAGCGACTTGGAGTGGGGAGAATGGATGGATTAGCGAAACCTTTTATGAAATAAGAATGTTTTATTCAAACATGCCCATAATATTCACAATAAAGACTGCTTTAATTTTACTGCATAAGCATAATATATAATCCGCCTTGTTCCCACAGCTGGGATTCAACATATACAACAGTCTGAAATCAACTAAATACCTATTAGTCAGTTGGCCGGATCGTCTAGACACAAGATCCAAGGTTGGAGGATCCCCCTTTTGAATGGAGGTTTGCAGGTCCGCATAACTTTAAAAATAAAATATCATGCAGTAATTAGCCTAGTATTTCCTACCACATAGAACAATACAGCAGTACATACCTAACATACCTATTTAATGCGTAAGTTGTGCCTATTACACTCGTGCAGCTGTATCTACAAGACCTGTGAATACAACACAGAAATCTAAATAAGCATACAAGAACCTATATCTAACATATTTTATTAAGACAGTACAAATGTAGAGCGATGTTTTCAACCGGCGCGGCGCATCGCTCGACACAAAATGTCCAAATGCATAAATAATCTTTATACTTAGGTTTTTTTAGGTGGTGATATCATCTAATGACTTCTCCCGCTCTTGAGCGGAGCGGGAGGAGGTGTCAGACTTTTCATGATTAAAACCCACTTCTATGTTCCTTCTTTGCCTCTCGTTCCAAAGCCCCGGGTTTTCATTGGCCAAAGTAGGATTCGACCCTGTTTGGCCCTGTTGTGCATTATCACTATCACTGTATTTTAGGTCTCATAAAGAAGACACTGAACTAAATGATGAACGCATTTTTAACATGTTCACTTCAAATCGTGGTATTTCCATCTGTAGCTATCCACAGGTCACCAACCCTTCTAAATTCCGCCAAAATTTTTAATACCTAGTTTATACTCAAAAAGAAAAACTGAGTAGTTCCTTTTCAACACAGTGGAAACAAATGACTAATGAGCGCGTTTGTTCATTGCTAATATTATCCACCATTTATTTACTGATGAATCAGACAAGTCAGGGCAAAGCAGTTATTCTAGTTCCGTCTGAGACAAGAATGGACAAGCTTCTCTCCTTTGTGAACAAGTCCAAACAAGTTCCTTTGTTGCACAATATTATGAAATGTAAAACTAAAGTCCGTTCCTTAACCTCTGAAACCAAAATGGCATAACGTGGGTTGTTACACTTGTCACAACACAAAAGAACTGGCATCATTATTATTGTAGGTAATTTTGACATTTGCCTGTGTCTCATAAGTCTCAGGATTAAAAAACAGACTGTAGTCCTACTAGAACATTACGAAAAGTACCTAGTTTGCTTACAAATCCCACAATCAAGAAAGTGAATTATTTCATTAAATACCCATATTTACAATATTCCTTCAATTTCAACCCGGATCACCATCGGGCAGGAACGGAGTAGCCGTAGTACTGTCTAAGGACCTTCAGGATGGACTTCTTGAAGTAGACCGATACAGCGACCGGTTGATGCGAGTTAAGGTGCTGATCGAAGGGTCGGTAACGAACTTAGTCAGCGCCTATGCTCCTCAAACTGGCTGCTGTGAGTCAGAAAAGGAGGCCTTCTGGGATGAGTTCGAGGACGTATTGCGCGCTATTCCGAATTCTGAAGATATTTTGGTTGGGGGGGATCTCAACGGTCACGTAGGTCAGCGTGCTGGAGAGTACGGACGTGTTCACGGTGGTTTTGGCTATGGCCAACTAAATGCAGAGGGAGTCAGTATACTCAGGACCTGCGCGGTGTCTGACCTAGCCATCATGAACACATTCTTTCAGAAGAAGCCCCAGCATCTCATTACGTACCGTGGTGGTGCCTACTCAACCCAAATTGACTACCTGCTGGTGCGACGGTGCCACATTGGCAAGGTTACCAACTGCAAGGTCATCCCAGGCGAAAGCTTAACGGCTCAACACCGCCTTCTGGTCCTGGACTTGGCAGTCAGGCCAAAGAAGAAAGTGACCGAGAAACGCAACCCCCGCACTAAGTGGTGGTTGCTTAATGGGCCTAAGCAGTCAGACTTCATCGCGGAGGTCGAGCATCTCAAAATCAGTGCTCCGCATGAGTCTGCTCAAGATATCTGGTGTAGGATCCACTCAGCAATCACCGCTGCGGGTAAGCGCGTCCTTGGCACTTCTCGTGGTGGCCGCACCATAAACAAGGAGACGTGGTGGTGGGATGACGAGGTGCAGGAGGCGACTCGGAAGAAGAAGGTTTTATTTAAACAGTGGCAAGGGTCCAACTCTCCGGAGGACAGGGAGGCATATGGAGCGGCTAAGCGCGCTTGCAAAAAAGTAGTAGCCAGAGCCCGCAGCAAAAGTTTGTCGCCCTTGTACGACAAGCTGGAAACTGCGGAGGGGCAAAAACTAATTTTTAAGCTGGCGCGTGCCCGGGAAAAAGCAACACGGGACATTAGTAAATGTCTCTGTGTAAGGGACGCCCAGGGTAAGCTGCTCTACGATGCCCCCTCTGTTAAGGAGAGATGGTGTACGTACTTCACGGAGCTGTCCAACAAACAGCATCCCCATAACCTTCCTCCCGAACCGCCTCCTAACCTTGGACTTATTTCCCCTATTTCCCCCGACGAAATTTGCATTGCTCTTCGCCACATGAAAAACCGGAAATCGGTCGGGCCTGACAATGTGCCAATTGAGGCGTGGAAAGCGATGGGCCCACATGGTGTGGACCTATTGACAGATCTCTTTAACCGCATCCTGACCACCAAGGAAATGCCAAACCAGTGGCGACTAAGCCTGATTATCCCGGTTTACAAAGGCAAAGGTAGCGTACAGGACTGCAGTAACTACCGCGGTATCAAGATCATGTGCCACACCATGAAGCTCTTCGAGCGCATAATTGACACAAGGCTCCGTAGCGAGTGCACTGTCTCTGAGTGTCAATATGGCTTCCGGGCGGGTAACAGCACCATGGACGCAGTGTTCGCCTTACGGACTCTGTCTGAGGCTTACAGAGAGAGAAGGAGAGCTCTGCATATGGCCTTTTTAGACCTGCAGAAGGCCTTCGACTGTATACCTCGGCAGGCTATCTGGTGGGCACTCCGCTTCAAGGGTGTTCCCGAGGCCTATGTTGACATTATCAGAGACATGTACCGTGATTCCGTGTCCTCTGTCCAGACCGCTGTTGGCGAATCCAGTGTTTTTCCAATATCTGTTGGCGTTCACCAAGGTTCGGCTCTAAGCCCGTTCTTGTTTAACGTTGTGCTTGATGTAGTTACGGCAAACATCCAAGACCAGCCTCCTTGGCTAATGATGTATGCCGATGACATCGCCCTCGTTAACCAGAACAAAGCCCATCTTGAGCGCAAGGTCAGCATTTGGAAGGACACGCTGGAGAACTTACGGCGGTCTGAGGCTAAATGTGGCGAAGACCGAGTACATGTCCTGTGGCGGCACGGATTCAAACACTATCCGAATAGGTTCGGATCTGGTAACAAAGACCGATAAGTTCCGGTACCTTGGATCCGTGCTGCACGAGTCTGGCAACGTGGATGACGATGTCCAAGCACGTATAGGCGCGGCTTGGGCAAAATGGCGCGAGGTAACGGGCGTTTTATGTGACCGTAGAATGCCCCCGAGGCTCAAGGGGCAGATATATAAATGCATCATTCGGCCGGTCCTCCTGTACGGTGGCGAGTGTTGGCCGGCATTAAGCAGACACACTCAGGAGCTTCGCGTCACGGAAATGAAGATGCTGAGGTGGATGTGTGGCGTAACGCGATCCGATCGCGTGCGCAACTCATTCATCCGAGGTAGTCTTGGTGTCCGTGACGTGGGGGAAAAACTGCAAGAGTGTCGTCTGCGATGGTATGGCCACATCATGCGTCGCCCTAGGGAGTACGTCGGCCGGAGATGCATGGATATGGCTGTTCTTGGGGCTAGGTCCCGTGGTCGCCCTCGCAAGCGCTGGCTGGACGTCGTCAAGTCCGACATGAGAGCCAATGGCCTTACTGGGAAGGATATTGAAGATCGGGCAAAGTGGAGTAAGCTTAGCAGGAAGGCGGACCCTGGTAATGGCCGGGACTAACGCCAGGCAGAAGAAGACAATATTCCTTCAACTGACGACTCGGCTAGTGCAGTGGTTGTGCGATTGGCTGCTCCGCTGCTGTGGGTCGTAGGTTCGATTCCTTCACGGAATCGGGCAGTTAAACAGATACTAATACAGAACTAATAGATATAGATAGTGTTCCAGGTCTGGGTGTCTTGTGTATGTATGTGAGTGCACATGTTAGTGACCCACGATACAGGAATAATTCTTACAGTGAACAAACATTTTATTTCAAAAAAAAATTATAGAGACATCTGACTGGTGACACGATTATAGATTAAAATAAAACATGCATTTACAAAATCGTCGTCTATCATGTTTATTAAATTCTTTATTTAAATACAAGTGAACGTGGCTGTAAGTGCAGCAAACGTTTCAAATATTTGTCCACTTAGGTTAGACCTACTAACTCCATACTTCTCTTACCACTTCAAGTCGCTTGAAACAACGCTAGTGTAAACCTAGCCTTACATTCATTGTTATTCCAGTATTATTTCAATAGTTCTCTCGTAATGAAATCATTGTAAAAATTGTTTTTTTTTATGTAGCGTCAGTAGCGATATTGTTTTAGAACTTAGTAAGTAATGTGTATGAACTGTAGACAAAACTTCATACATTTTTGTATGGGTGTTTATAATAAATAAAACCATTGTTGAATATTGTACCGAACACAGCCTAAAAAAATAATCCATGTTGAAAGGGCTACAAAGATATTTTAGGTATGAATGGCTAAAAACTGTTATAATAAGTAATTAATTTGTATTGTGTTTTAGTCACTCACTAAAAGATCCTTGTAGCGCTTTACTTCTTAGGACCATCGCCCACGGCAACCTTATGTAGCTCGTACGTAGTCGCACTTGCAACGTGCTACAGAAGCGATGCGCCCGCGCAACTAGCGCGCTACAGCATCGCGACCGTATCGAAGCAAACGCGCGACCTGGGTTAACATGACTTGAAGTTAGATTGTTTTATTCTTAATCCTGCAGTGTGGGTAAGAAGCAGAGGTATACAGGTTATTTAGCGCCATCTCTTACCTACAATATACTTACCCATAATAATATAATTAGGTACCCATAATATAAATGGAATAAGAATAAAACAATCTTACTTTACACGTAATGGTAACCCACTATCAGACTTCATCGGAGAGAGAACGGAGATGCGACAGAAGCGCGTTGGCATCTTGACTAAGAATCATGTTGTGGGTGAGGTTTGCAACGTGACTGAGAATCGTTGTGTAGGCGAGGGCAAACAGCTAGCGACCTCATCGCTACTGTATCGATGCGAACGCGCGACAGCATCGCCACAAAAAGTCGCCGTGGCGAGGAACCTTAGTAATACAGACAATGTTTCAACGATGGCCATCCAATCCCAGCGTTGGTTTCCAAAGTAAATGATTTTATAATAATTAAACAGTGGACCCTCAATGATTCCGCTAATTTTTCTACAAAAACTAATATGTAGCATGTTTCAATCTTATTCAATAGGTAAGTTCTGGTTTTTACCTAAGTAATAAAATTATAAGAAATAAATGTAATAGAAAGAGTACGTTCGTTTCATTTATTTTTGCAGACTATTATTTTTTCCCCCTTTTTCAAAAATCTCCTAAAATGCAACAGTTCTCGTTAGCCAAGGAGGTCGGGGTGAGTCCTTTATCCAATGCTTACCACATTGGCAGGTAAGAAGAATTTCCTGAGCTTGAATGCCTCGGTGGCGAGTTTTAAATGCTAACAAGACCCAACACGAGCTGGATCATTAAATAAACCATGACCTCTGCAATTCCGCGGGATATACTTACAGCCTCATCAGTCATCACATCACCGATGGCGATGACTATTAATTGTGGTAAGCAGTGCGCGAACCCTTTTACCCAGGTCGTCAAATTACGTCTGATTCCCCATTTCGGTTAAGCAGAAGGAACTAAAGTGTTATATGCATGCACTTGCACATTTGTCTACACCAAATTCCATGCTGATGGTATACTGTTGGTTTCAACTACCTTCGATAGACATCGGTAGCAGATTGTTGGGGGAAAAAAGTATCAAGTCATCCGTGACGACGAAATACCTCGCTTGAACCGATAACCTAGGCCCGAACCCTCTAAGAGCGAACTAAGAGGTTTTCTTTTAGTTGTGTGTTGAGAGTATTCAATGCTCTACAAAACCACAGTAGCCCAGGAGATGTCCAATTAAGTAAAGGACAGGCTGCACGTACTACTGACTATGAGGGCTGATGGTATACAGCTCATTGATACGACGCTCCTTTACTGCCAGGCTGGTACAACCGGTCTGTGCCGGTAGACTTTGCTTTGCTGCAACATATCTAAAGTGAGGGGCTAGACTACGAGAGTTAGTCGTAACAATTTTTTGCAATGATTAAATGAATCTGAATCTAAATTTGCAAGGCGGTTTGTGGCGAACTATTGAGCACCCCACGAGCTTGGTCTCCTGGAAGGGGTCATATTCGGCTTATTTTTAAAAGTTTTTCATGGAGGGAACGTTAATGGATATAAGATATATAGGTTATAGGTAGGTAGGGTATAGGTTTTTAGGATTCCCATAATTTGAGTGTTTTTTTTAAATTGATATAAACTGGTGCTTGACCGCGATCCCAACTGACGGTAAGCAGTGAAGCAGTCGTTGTAGGTAAGGCGCACTAGTTTATTAAGAGCCTATTCACTCTAGCCTTGAAGACAACTAAATTATAGTCGGACGGGAAGACCAGCAGGCCAATTGTTCTAGTCTCCCTCTACTATTTTATAGCAGTGGTCAAGCAGTGGCAAATGTACAGGGCCTATGGCACTTCCATAGACTGAGGTAAAATCCACCAATTTACCAAAAATCGGGGATTGTCCTTGGGTGCACAATGCACATGCTTAGTGTAGTGCATACCTGGAATAATCACCGGTTTATGTCACTTTTCATTTAAATACATATCGCTACCTTTGGGTAGAAAGGTCGTATAAACCATTTTGGCCAAATTGAGTTAAATATACCATTTTTCTTAGAATTTTTTTCTCTATCGATCTGTATATACGAAATGTAGAAATTCGCTCAAAAATGGTTAATACGACCCAGAAATTTTCGGTCATAGCCTCTTAAAAAAGGTAAATTTTCAATGTAAAAGCCAAATATTATTTTTTTGTAATTTTGTTATGACGTAATGACCATAATTTATATTAACGGAGGGTGTAAAAATAGTCGTTAATTGTAAATGGTTTATACGCCCTAAAGTGTTAAATGCATTAATTGTAAATGGTTTATACGCCCTAAAGTGTAAAATGCATTAATTGTAAATGGTTAATATAATACGCCCTAAAGTGTTAAATGCATTAATTGTAAATGGTTTATACGCCCTAAAGTGTTAAACCCAGATTACTTAAACCCAGGTTAAAATCGACGTCGTAAATCCAAAGATAGTTCGCAACGTTGGTGTATAAACCATGATCATTGCAAGTCGCACTGTACTTTAGGATGTTTGTCAAGTAAAATGTGTAAGAAATGAACCTGGACTGGTTCTATCAGATGATGAAAAAATCAAAGAGAGGTGGAAGGAATATTTTGAAAGACTAATGAATAAGGAAAATGATTGGAGTGGGATCTTAGAAAGTAAACCAGACAATATGGGGTTAGTGAGAATGGTTAGTATGGTCGAAGTCAGAATAGCAGTAAATGGAATGAAAAATGGTAAGGCCATTGGCCCAGTTTGGAATACCAGTTGAAGTGTGGAAGTTACTGCGAGTGGATGGACGGATGTGGTTAGCTATGTTCTTCAATAAGAATTCATACCTGATGATTGGTGCAAAAGTTCTTTGGTGCCCATCTTTAAAAACAAAGGTGATGTTCTTGAGTGCAACAATTATAGAGGAATAAAGGTAATGTCACATACAATGAAAGTCTGGGAGGAAGTAGTATTGAAAGGTGGTTGAGAGAAGAGAGTGAAATTTCACAGAACCAATTCAGTTTTATGCCTGGTCGGGGTACAACGGATGCCATTTTCGCTATACGCCAGCTGTGCGAGAAATACAGAGGTGCACATAAAAACTTGCACATGGTATTAATTGACCTTGAAAAGGCATACGACCGGGTACATCGTGAGGTTCTGTGGTGGGCCCTTAAGGAGAAAGGTGTGCCTGTAAAGTATGTGCAGTTGATCCGAGCGATGTACAGTCGGTGTAGTACCCAAGTCCGGTCTACAATAGGCACCAGTGGCAGTTTGAATGTGGCGGTCGGCCTGCATCAGAGGTCGGCTCTCAGCCCTTAACTCTTCCTGCTGATAATGGACGCTTTGACGTTAGACTTTCAGGAAGAGGCCCCCTGGTGTATGCTGTTTGCCGATGATATTGTGCTGGTTGCCGAGAGTAACCTAGAGGTCCAGAGCAGATTGGAGGTTTGGTGGCATAGACTGGAGAGTGTTGACGTGAAATTGAGTAGAACCAAAACAGAATATTTGTTCTGCGATTTCGGCGGTCTCTCCAATCCTTCGCCTTTAGCTCTCGCTCGGACGCCGATACCGATTTGTTCCGACTTTCAGTACCTCGAATCGCTTGTCCAAGGGGATGGTGAGGTAGACTGGGACATAACACATCGGATCAACGCAGGATGGATGAAATGGCGACAGGTCACGGGAACAACTTGTGATTCACGGATGCCCCTCAAGTTTAAGGGTAAAATCTATCTATCTAGACCTGTCATGCTGTATGGATCAGAATGTTGGGCTGTAAAAAAGATGGATGAAAAAAGATTGCATGTAGCGGAGATGAGAATGTTGAGATGGATGTGTGGTGTGACAAGAATGGACAAACTGAGAAATGAGTGTATTAGGGGAAGTTTGAAAGTGGCGCCAGTGACTTAAAAGTTGGAAGGAAATCGTTTGTCTTGGTATGGTCATGTGAAAAGGAGGGATGAAACGCATGTTACTAAAAGAGTTCTGAATTTACATGTGGATGGATGGAGAGGGAGAGGGAGGCCAAAGAAAAAATGGATGGATTGCGTAAGGACCGATAAGAAAGAAAAGGAAGTTAGTGATAGTGTGACGGACGACAGGACAGAATGGAAGAAGAAAACTTGTTGCGCCGACCCCAAGTAATATGGGATAAGGGCAGGAAGAACTTTACGACCAACACACAAGGCTCGCATTTTGCACGCAGCGACAAGCAGAAGAACGAGCGCGATAGACAGATACCGGACAGATACCAGTGATTAGAAGATATTATAATACTTAATAAATGTTGGTTCGTTCCCAATATTGTTGGGAAAAGGCTAGGTAGATGATGATGATGAATAAATGTTGGTTCAGGTAGTTTTATTTTATTTGAATCGACCATTATTGGGTATTAGAATAATAATAATTGAGTTCCTACTAATTCTATGAGTAACAGGATTATTTATTAGTCAGAATTCAATTGATCTATGATTATAAATGGTTTTTAATACAAAAAATTACATAAATTTGGGTTTTTACGACATTAAATGTGACCTTAAGCTTACCAAAAATGGATATACGACCCACACAGTTTTTTCAAAGCACATTTTCAAGGGGTGTATTAACCAAGAATTGATTTTTTCTTAGACGTAAATGCAAGCTAACTTTAAAACTAAAGAAGATAGACAGGTTTTGATGATTTAACCTTTTTCATTTGCTAAATGTAAGAACCTTTCTCATAGATCATTTTTTTATAACTTCAAAAGCAAAAAAGTTATGAATTTTTTTGTAAAAAAAAAATCATTTTTCTGCTCTACTGAAAAGTCGGGTTTTGGTTTATACGACCTTTCTACCCAAAGGTATCGATATGTCTGAGGGTCCTTTGCGAATTAGCATCGGCTCCTGGTATGCATACAAAGGTCCAGAATCGACAGGCGTGTCAACCAATGGCGTAATAGAAATGAGCCTCCGGAGCCTCGACCGACATCTTAGGCCCTCAAGAGTTTTTTTGTTTTTTTTTTTAGCCTAATGTTGTCTGGTAAATATCGCTGTCAGCTATAAGAGCGCAATTGTATCCATAGATTTAGTTTCTCATAAATTGTTACTTTTTTTAGTGTACAAAGTTTATTCTATTCTATTCAATATTCAAGAAGAGGTAGGTGCTTTTTTTTAATGTTTCCCTACTCAAGGAATGGCTTCTGTATCGTGGGTGCGCTCATAAACCTGTAAACTCACTTACACAAGACACCAGACTCGGAACACCTATATATCTGGACCATACAAATGTTTGTTCCGTGCTGGGATCGAACCTGCAACGCAGCAGCCAATCACTTAAGGGCGCTATTACAATTTTTCTTAAATTTGAGCGTTTTGACAGAAATGCCATTACAACACAAAAGAACTGGCATCATCTTATAGTAATTTTGACATTTCCTGTGTCAATATAGTCTCAGGGTTTAAAAAACAGACGATAGGTAAATTAAGGTGAATGTTCAAGGTAGCCCGCGAAATTCAAATATTCTTACGTTTTTTGCAATTTGCAAACCAGTGGTAGGTTGTATGAAGTTAAAAATACTTTAGCGACTGTAAAACGTAACTAGTTATATAATTTTAACCATAAAAATTATCAATACAAGTTTCCAAGCTCACTTAGTTGCAGGAACGTTTTTAACCTCGAAAAAATTGTTTCTGCAGTTAGGTGAGCTTGGAGGCTAGTATTAATGATTTTTATGTTTATAATTATGTAACTAGTTACGTTTTACAGCCGCTTAAGTATTTTTAACTTTATACAACTTACCACTGGCTTTCAAATTGCAAAAAACGTGAGAAAATTTGAATTTCGCGGGCTAACCTGGAACATCCCCCTTAAACGACGGGCGGCAGCAGTCGCGCTCGATTTTTGCATTGCATACAAAAATTATTTAAAAATATTATTTAACTTTTAAATAGCCCAATTTATTTTTTTCAAGATATATAGAAATACCACCTTAGTTGGTTAATTTTTTTTATTTGAGTTTGGATTATAATTTCGTAGATAAAAATTGTAGTTTCGTACGGAAAACTGTCAGTAGATCTTGGTTTTACAGAATTATTTTTGGTGTATTATTGTATGAATCGTAATAAAGTGGTTTCAGCACTCCAATGTAGAAGATACAGTTGTATCAGAGACATTTTTATAAATTATTAAACTTTAATATCTTCGGTGTACCAAGGCGTCAAAAGATACCCAAAAGCAACATTTTATAAAACATCCTTTGCGGAGACAAGGATTTTACTGATGTAGGTAAACAAATTCAAATATTTATTTAAAGCACTCCCAAGATAAGTTATCAAACTTTCTTATCCATATTTTTGTTTTTTTTTTTATGGCTATATCTAAAGCATCGTCACACGTCAAAAATCGGATAAAACGCTGAAATTCATCAAAAATTGTGACAGCCCTCTTAACCACTGCGCCAACCGTGTCGACTTCTGGACACGGTTCCTATTGTGAAGAGAATTCTTTCTCTGAAGCCCTGATCAATAGGTTGAACTCTGTTCCTGATACTGGAGAGACACAATATTTTTAATTTTAATATTTTAAAATGTAATTAAATTGCATTCAATTGCAATTGGCATTTCATTTTGCAATTTTTTCATTTTATATCACTTAGTCCTCTATGGACGTGCACTTAAAAAACTTCAGCTTTAGTAAAGTAACTAAATAGAAAATAATCTACGAGGAAACTGAAGACTTCGCAGACTCATTCACATTATTAAAAAAAAAACTATATATAAATAATAAAATAATACATCAGTTAAAAAGTCAATGGTATAAATACTGTAAAAACAATGTCAAAAATTGCAAATTGTAAATGTGTGAATATAACATATGTCAGCAGACCGAGAATTCATGCAACTGTAATATTGAGACGAAAAGCCTAGGTTCCAATTCACTGACCACCCTACAAAAAAAGTTAAAATTGACGCCAAAACCGTGTATAAAAAGTTCTTTGCCAAAACTATAGCCGCCATTATTGTGAAATAGAATTTTCAAAATAAATTTCACGTGCTTATAGCGGTGCTCGAACCTTATTTACTACGAAAATCAGTGAGATATCTATAAATCATGGCTGACAACGATGATCTTTTGGACTACGAAGACGATCCAGAGCAGCAGATCGCTAGCGAGGCAACAGAAGCGGCGCCAAAAAAAGAGGTTAAGGGATCCTACGTATCTATACACAGCTCTGGCTTTAGAGATTTCCTGTTAAAACCCGAGATCTTGCGCGCTATCGTCGACTGCGGTTTCGAGCATCCATCGGAAGTGCAACATGAATGTATTCCGCAAGCCGTCCTTGGTATGGATATCCTGTGCCAAGCTAAGTCCGGCATGGGAAAAACCGCTGTTTTTGTTTTGGCGACTCTTCAGCAGCTGGAGCCGTCAGAAAACCACGTCTACGTCCTCGTAATGTGCCACACGAGAGAATTGGCATTCCAGATAAGCAAGGAATACGAGCGTTTCTCAAAATACATGGCTGGCGTCAGAGTATCAGTGTTTTTCGGTGGAATGCCTGTTCAGAAAGACGAGGAAGTCCTCAAAACTGCATGCCCGCACATCGTCGTTGGAACACCCGGCAGGATTTTGGCGTTAGTCAACAGTAAGAAACTGAATCTGAAGCATTTGAAGCACTTCATTCTCGACGAGTGCGACAAGATGCTTGAATCTCTAGACATGAGACGCGACGTGCAGGAGATCTTCAGAAATACACCACATGGAAAGCAAGTGATGATGTTTTCTGCCACTTTGAGCAAAGAGATCAGACCCGTTTGCAAGAAGTTCATGCAGGACCCCATGGAAGTGTATGTGGACGATGAAGCCAAGCTGACCTTGCACGGTCTACAGCAGCATTATGTTAAACTTAAGGAAAATGAGAAGAACAAGAAGCTCTTTGAGCTGCTTGATGTACTGGAGTTCAATCAAGTTGTTATATTTGTTAAGTCAGTGCAACGCTGCATAGCTTTAGCTCAACTGTTAACAGACCAGAATTTCCCTGCTATTGGTATCCACAGAAACATGACTCAAGATGAGCGTCTCTCCCGTTACCAGCAGTTCAAGGAATTCCAGAAGAGAATTCTAGTCGCCACCAACTTGTTTGGAAGAGGAATGGATATTGAACGAGTGAATATTGTGTTCAACTATGACATGCCTGAAGATTCAGACACGTACCTGCATCGTGTGGCTCGCGCTGGGCGATTCGGTACCAAAGGCTTAGCTATAACAATGGTGTCTGATGAAAACGATGCTAAGATCCTTAATGAAGTTCAAGACCGCTTCGACGTCAACATCACGGAGCTGCCAGAAGAAATTGAGCTATCAACATACATTGAAGGCCGATAAATCACTAGTTTCATCCATTCCTTTTTTTTACCAGTGTTTGAACTTTTTGAATGCCATGCAACCTATTTGTACTTTGACTAGAATTCTTGGTGGGACGACAGAGCATTATTTGATTTACAAGTTATATTAATGATAATTGTATCATGCAAATACATATATTTTTTTGACATGGTTACGTGCTGGGCATTCAGAAAGAGCAGTTTTGTCAACACGTGTGTTTCAAGTTATTTGACTAGGTAATGTTCACTTTCCTGGAATGCAGTGTTTTGTGTGTGTTGTTCAAACACAGATTGCTCATCTCCAGATTTAAAGTAACTCTAGGTTAAAGATTATTAAAGTAACTTTGATATTGTGATAAACTGGCTTTTATTTTTCTCTCATTATAGAAGTTTTTTTAGCAGGTCATTCAAATGCCTCATCTGAGTCATATTTGAAGGCTGTATAACTAATATTGATTGAACACACATGCACTTAATGTTTTGTTTAAACATCCTATTGTTTATCTATAGGTAAGCATTACTTTCCAAGAAACCAATAGTGTTCTTTATCCTTAGGACTGCTGGTAAATATGCATTAACTTAATTGATCATACAATATTGGTTTATTTTTGTACTAAAAAGGAAATGGAATATCTCACTATCTCTTTTGTACATACGTAATCTATTGGCGGTGATGTCACAATTCAGTATTTGCAGCCCTTCACATTTCAGTATGTGCAGCGCTATTCTATTTATCAGTTTCCTTTTCAACTAGATGTTGAAAATTTCGATCTCGTAAGAGTCTTACCTAATATTGAACAGATCATGATATTACTACTTCTTTTGAAAAAACAATCTTTTAGAACAATACCACCTTGTTATTTCTATCTGATTGCCTCATGTTGACTCAACACCGTAAGTAGCTACCTACCTACTACATAAGTAGGTACATAGTTGCAATAACGCGAAGTCGTCGGCTCGATTACCTATGACTTTGAACTTGATCTCGTTATGTAAACTGCTACTTTTTTACACCTTACTTAGCCGATAGCGTCGCGTCGTGTACCTAATCATAAATTATGTGCAGCTCATGTTTTTCCTGACAATGAATAGGTACCTACTATTTTATTTAACTTAATTATTATTGCCTCATCATCAGTCACACCATTATATTTATCGATCCGTCTCCCGCTCAAACAGGCCTATACCTACAGCTCTTATCTAAAATGCCTAAAGATCGTTTTCCTTGGCTACGGAACCTATTGAACCAAGACTTAGTTCCCTGGCAACCCCCTTTCAATTAAAGTACCAATTTATTATATTGTAATACTTAAAAGTGAAGCATTTTGGGGGCCGTCCCTCGCTGATACTGAGGAGGGAGACACCAAGTAGGGCATCGGACACAAAAATTTATTTAGCCTGGAATTGAACCGACGAGTAAAATACGTACATAGGTACTCTGTTTTTACTGTTCCGTGTAAGTACATACTGCATCTAGGTAAGTACAGTAGCCGGCACGTGTGTTGGCAAAGATTTGACCTAGTGGGAGTAAGTTCGCGCATATTAGTGTAATTTTTTTTCCCCAGTGTACCTACTACATACCTACAGTAGGTTCAGTTCAGGACTACCTTCCTTGACTATACGTCTTACTGTCCTTTCTAATGTTTTGCTGTGCAGTTTGTTTTACTGTCTCTGTCTCTTTTTACACGACTGCCCAAAAAACGGAGTGTTATGTTTTCAGGGTTCATGTATGTGAGTTTTTCAGTTTTTGCTTTACTTATTTTCCATGTCGATATCATAAACCATTATTTTGGCTTGTCTACGTATAAAACTGTATTGGATCGTTGCATTATTATAATAAGAAAAAAAAACAACAATTCAACAAAACGATAATTTCGAACTCGTAACAATAACTCAACGGAAACAACTTGACTGCACGGAAGTGTAGTCGGGAGCAAACGTAACGTAGACACGTCATCATTGGTCGCTACGGACAACAGTTGACTGATCAACCAATCGCGCCAAAACCGATGGTGGTACTGCATACAGTACGGCCGTTATAAGTTGGCGAGTGTGATTTATTTTTTTAAAACCTTTATTTTTGTACGATATTTCAAGCGCCAAAATTCGCAGAGGCTAACTTCACACTCGCCAACTTATAACGACCGTCGTGCGAGTCGGACAAATGGTTTCGTACCGTCCTTAGAAAAAAACACGTTTTTTTGGGAGCCCAGAGCCCCACATCAATTTTTATTTTAATCGATAGGTACGTCATCTGAAAATTCCAACTACCTATCATGGTTCATGAGATACAGCCTAGTGACAGACATACAGACGGACGGACAGCGGAATCTTAGTAATAGGGTCATCGTTTTACCCTTTAGCTACAGAACCCTAAAAACGTTAGACGATTTCAACGTATAGGCCTACCTACTTAGTCTATCTGCATAGACTGCATACCTATAACATTACGCCTGTGTCGTAAGTGGTTATGCAAAGGTTAAATGTATATGTAAACTGGCTTGGCAGGACAATCAAGGGCATTCATTCAAAGTGCCATCATCTTCTGTCATTCATTAAGTAAATAATGAAACAAAAACATTTTAATAATAGAAAAATATTTATTCTTATTTTACAAAACGTCGCGTCGGTAACAAAACATCCATTCCCTATCTACCTAATGCTTCTGTGGTTTTAAGTCCTGAAATTAGCTATAATAAACAATGACGCCAGAATTACAAGTACTTGAGCAATTCGCACTGCACGATAGATTAAATAATTACAATATGAACTGAGCATTATTATTGTCTTTGTTCAATGAATGATTGATAGAAGTACAATGTTGTTTAATCACATAGAATAGTACTTTCATATAAAACAATAATTGACATGTAAAGATACTTAATAACGAATGAGTAACTTGGTTACAATTATAGGTACTGTGTGAAATACAATACAACTTAGCAGGAATGTTTACACACTTAATTCTTTTTTTTTTCTAAAAATACATAAAATTTTGCTTATAAACTTAACATGATATGACGTAAGTACCTACAGTTTCTATATAATAAACAATTAATTAATTCAATCCCAAATAGACACTCTTCTTGGGGCCATCAAAAGTTTTCTCATGAGTAAACCGGGTGATCAGATCTAAAGCCCATTTGGGCTGGTCTCCGGGCACCATGTGTCCTGCATTCCTCACCAGGATCTCCACCAGTTTGCCCGCCTGCTTCACATAACCTGCTACTTCTCCGTCAACCTTCCAAACGTACCTCTTCGCAGTCTTATAGTCTTCAGCACCCGTAAAGTTGAGGTTTTTGAGGTAGTTTACGGTTAAGGGGTATGCAACTATGATGTCCAGTTGACCATTGTATATAACCACATAGTAATGATCAAGTAGCTCTGATATCCAAGGAGCTACAGACTTCATGACATCCTGCTTGAGATGTTTCTCAACTTCAGTCCCATTGTGGAACGGTAAGTTGCCAACGTGAATCATTTTACGTACAGCAGTCTTCTGTAGCATTGGTCCGAAATCTTCATATTGAGTGTAGTCTTTTGTGTGTAAGTAGTTGAAGTAGAAATTGAAGCCCGTTAGGTTGGTGAAGATGCTCTTGCCATCGATCATGTCACCATTTAGTAATGAGTCAAATGTGGCAAACGCATCGTCCCATTTTCCTTGTTTAATATATTGCTTAGTTTTGTTCTCATACTGTTCAAATAATTTTGCTCCATTTGAGTCTATGAGACCTATCTGATACAAATACTTTCCATACACCAGCTGATGTTCAGGATCACTCAGACCGTTGCCAATTGCAATTCCTTTCATGTTAATTTTTAGTTTAGCAGTTGGATTCTTCTTGTGTATGGTGTATGCTAGAGCAGGAACATACTTCCCTCCGTAAGACTCGCCGGTAACAAAGAACTTATTCTGCTGCAGTTCAGGGAACAGCTGGAAGAACTGGATCAAGGTAGTGTACAACTGCTCACCAACCTGTGTCTCGTCCGTGCAGTAGCCGCGGCTGTCGTTCGTGAAGCTGAAGCCAGTGCCCACCGGGTTGTCGATGTAGATCACGTGGTGACTCAAAGCCCAGTTGTACTTCCTCCTCTCGAATTTATCTCTACGCACTCTGATCGGACCGTTTTCCGTGAACAGACCATACAGCGAGGTCGCGCCGGGCCCGCCCTGCAGCCACACGATGACGGGCGCGTTCTTGTTGTCCGGCACCATCGCAGGGAAGTACCAGAAGAACTGGTTGGAGTCATACGTCTTGTTCACCGTGAAGTACCCGGCGTAACTCTTGATACGAAGGCTCTCCGTGAAAGGCACGCGCGCCAGACGCCTGCCTTCCTCAATTTTCCCGCTCTCGACGTACGGAGTGAGGAACAACGGAGGCCCTGGATCACCTCCATCGCGCTCGCCGAGGTTCAACTTAGGATAACGATGGAAGAAACCCTCGGCGTTGAAAAATACTTGAAATATTAACAGAGCCCACAATGTGCGCGCCATCTCGACCCGAATACTGACCCAGTTAGTCGGCTTCACCTTTTTATCATGCCTTGTTATGCTTATTAGCGAATATAATAATAAGTTGTTGTTTAGCCGGCTTATCAATATGTTGCTCCTTTTTCAGACCGCATGCTCGGACTCGCTTACTCACAAAACCGCAAGTAAGCAATAAGGATGTTCGTACGTTACAAAATATTCCCTGCATATTCGATTTAATATTACGAAGAATTGCGTTGTGATTCCAGTTAAAAGATCGATATAAAATAATCAATTCAAACAAATCATGATAATGGTTAATAAGGTAAGTACTGAAGTACTTAATGGAAAATAGGTAAAATGCGTTTTTAATGCAAGTAATTGACATGCTTGGCTCGTATTGTATTGAAGTTTAGAATTATCCGAATTATTATTTCGATTAATAATATCATCAGATACTCGACCTCGTAGTAATAGAACTGTCCTTTGATATTTACGCAGATTTATTATATAGATTATTCATGTCTGATCGGCATTATATTCATATTCTAGTTGTGTATTTATGTTTGGTTTGATTCTGCTGTATTAAGTAATAAAATCTGGCGTCTCGGTTCGCAGTGTTGGAGCCGTGGAAGGTGTGTAGGCGTGGGCGGACAAAAACAAAATACATATTATATAATTATATTACACAACAATATATTATTTGCTCGTAGAACAGTTGGTCGATGGGGACGGAAGGTTCTAGAGTGGCGGCCACGTATCGGAAAACGCAGCGTTGGAAAGCCTCCCACAAGGTGGACTGACGACCTGGCAAGGACGTAGTGATTACATACTCTTTGTGGCAAGGGTCGTGGGAATCCAATGGATGTGAGACGCACAGGACCGGTCGCTGTGGCGACGCTTGAGGGAGGCCTATGTCCAGCAGAGGACGTCTTTCGGCTGAGATGATGATAATTATATTATTTATCAGCACAGTATGAATAGTTCATAGGAAGAAGAAGAGTAGAGTATAAATATATAATAGAGTATATCCGATTGAAAAAAAAAACATAAGTCGATTTGAGGTAGAATAATAAATCTCCATCACTGTCTCACGGTTTTCATGAGTTTTGACGTATTTTTACTCTGTGGTATTTTTGACTTGTTTGAGAAGAGCGGATCGAAAATTCGATATATGAATGGGTATGAAATCTTTAACCGCTTGCTTATTTATTCAAATAAGGCACATTATAATTATTAAAATAGGAACCAATAAAAATGTTTTGTTAGACGATAACGACAAGTGTAAATTCATACATATTTTGTTGTTCGACTTCGATAACATGTCTCAAAACCAGATTTTTGAATGCATTTTTATGATTACGCCAAATGACATGACAGTATGACAGTCTTCCTAAATGTCAAGCAGAGGCAGGTCAATGACATGAGTTCGAAAACAAACAAATAATAGCAAGCCGATTTTTTTATTTTGTTTTAGACTATTTTCTGGCTGCATTAATTGAGTGCTTCGCCATGAAGATGATATATAATTCTTTACAAATGTGGACATTTTTAATCGCAGTTTTGAGTGTATTTTATGTGGTAAACGCTACTTTCTTTCCAAATGTGTATCCGAGGATAAAACTAGACGCTAGATCGACGAAAGCAGCTGGTGATCCCCTAATGATCACTCCGTACCTCAAAAAAGGTTCGATAATACTGGCTCAAAATCTCTCGCGGGTATCTATAACAGATAAAATAGGATTCCGAAGTCACGCCGGATTCTTTACAATTGATGAGAGCTACAACTCCAACATCTATTTCTGGTATTTCCCGCCTTTTTCTAAGAATGAAGATGCTCCGGTCGTCCTCTGGCTGCAAGGCGGGCCCGGAGGAAGCTCGCTTTTTGGACTGTTCATGGAGCTGGGGCCTCTGATAGCCAAAAAAGAAGGTTTCGCTTTAAGGAAATATCACTGGGCTCTACATAACCACCTGATATTCCTTGACAACCCTGTTGGAACTGGATTTAGCTTCACAGACAATGAAAGTGGTTACTGTATGGATGAAGACTGTGTAGCAAAAGGACTGTACAGAACTTTAACACAGTTCTTCCAACTATTTCCACATTTGAAGAAAAATGACTTTTATATAGCAGGAGAATCTTATGCGGGGAAGTACATACCATCGCTAGGTTTGTTAATCCATAAAGAAAATGATGGTCTTAAAACAATCAATTTACAAGGCTTGGCAATTGGCAATGGGTACTGTGACCCAGTCAATCAATTAGATTATGGTAACTACTTGTACCAACTTGGATTGCTGGACAGTAATGAGATGAAACTATTTATAAAATATCAAAATGAGATTGTGAAACAAATCAAAGAAAAGAATTGGGTGCAAGCTGATGTACTTGTAGACCGGCTGATGGACGGAGAGCTGGGCAACTTCTCATACTTCAAACAGTACACAGGGTTTAATTACTACTACAACTATTTAAAATCATCAGGAGGAGATGAAGACATGTCAGTATTCACAGCTCTCTTGCATAATGACAATGTGAGGCGTAGTGTGCACGTTGGAGGGCTGCCGTTCAATGATGGACAACATGTGCAGCTACTGTTAGCACTTGACATGTTGAAGTCCGTAGCTCCAGCCGTTGCAGAACTGTTATCACATTATAGAATACTGTTCTATAATGGGCAACTTGATATTGTGGTAGCATATCCACTAACCATAAACTTTTTACGTAATTTAAACTTTTCTGCAGCAAAAGAGTATAAAACTGCAAAAAGAGATATCTGGAAGGTTGATGGAGAGGTGGCAGGGTATGTGAAGAGAGCTGGCAATCTCACTGAGGTGCTTGTCAGAAATGCTGGCCACATGGTCCCTTCAGACCAACCACAGTGGGCCCTGGACTTGATCACAAGATTCATCAAAAATGATTTTGAATTTTCATAAACATTTCTTGGTATTCTCTCTCTCACTTCATGATTCCTATAAATGTGATGTTGAAGTAAACTCTCTCTCTTTCGCAATTTTTAAATAGATTTTCGTAGACGATTTTATGAAGATCTGTGCTTTTGAAAATACTCAGCCTCAACTCCTTGGTTGAAATCACCTTTCAGCAAGATTTTTAGATTAGCGTGGAATTCCGTTACCATCTTATGGATTTTGAGAGGTATACCCATTTTTCGTACCCTACCAGGGTGTCTCGTCCGGGTAACCGCCAGACATTTGATTTCGGATGGTTTTATGTGTTCTAATCGCATCGAGAACTATGATATGATACGACAGGATAGCTCATATTATATGGCGTTATAGATGTCTAGAATGAACCGAATAGGATTTGAGATTTAAAATAATGTTTAAAGACAAAGAGAGAGGATTCTAGAGGAAATGTCTATGTGAGTACCTACTAAGGGCTCTTCGAGGCTACGAGTCTGCTTTAAAAGCGAGTCGTAAATGAGTGACGTCGCCAATTCAAAGGCAATTTATCGCTGATTTTGTATGAAAAACCAGTTCGATTCATGAGTTTGGCTCGCGATGTGCTCATGCATAAAGAGGCATGTTCAATTAGGCATGAACAACCAGTGATACTAATGTTTTTATTCATGAAGGTGAAAGTTTGTATGTTCCTTCACGCTCAAACGGCTGATTTGGATTAATTACTCAGATACCCGCGAAACGAGACACAATAGTAAAACAATAACAGCGCGGTCTCATAGGACCGGTCGGGGATTCAAACGTTAAATTGAATCTGAAACATTTCTCCGACATTCGTTTCGTCATTTATCGGTTCACCGACATAACGATTCACTTTTCATTTTTTCTCCGACATAACTTTTCGACGACGAACGTTTCGCCGACATAACGATTCACTTTTCATTTTTTCTCCGACAGAACTTTTCGACGACGAACGTTTCGCCGACACAACTGAAGGATATTCTTATCATCTAAAAATCGTTTCATGATGTTTTTTTATATCTAATTTCTACATGGGCATGGATGTAGCGTTGAGGGTCACAGTTCTAACCTAACCTAACCAAATGTGATGGGGTGCCCTAAAATATGACTCAAGAGGCAGTGGATTTTACATCTTTGCACCATACTAGCAGGCATTTAAAATTCGTTTTGCCGATAAAACGGTGAAACGAATGTCGAAAAAACAAACAATTTTTAAACGTAAATTGTAGAAATTAGATCAAAAAAACATCATAAAACGATTTTTAGATGATAAGAATATCCTTCAGTTGTGTCGGCGAAACGTTCGTCGTCGAAAAGTTCTGTCGGAGAAAAAATTAAAAGTGAATCGTTATGTCGGCGAAACGTTCGTCGTCGAAAAGTTATGTCGGAGAAAAAATGAAAAGTGAATCGTTATGTCGGTGAACCGATAAATGACGAAACGAATGTCGGAGAAATGTTTCAGAATCCGTTAAATTTGGCGCACCCACGGGTAGACATGTCCGGGAGTAGCACATGAGATGCTTTTTATCCCAGGAGAATGAGTGCTTGGGCAAATTTTCTTCTCTCGCGCGAGAGAAGGAAAGGGCAGAAGCTAGTCTGCTTCTTTGCTAGTGTGCTGGTTTATGTTGTTTGTAATGAAAAAAACTCAAAAACGATACTTTGATGTTACTTTTAAAACTGATACTCAACTTTTTTTTAAAGGACTCATAATATTAGTTGTGTTAAATAAATATTGATTTATTCAAATGTTATTTTAATAAGTAATGCTTTGCTTTCAAAGGTGTAGGTACGCTAGTCACCTGATGGTAAGCGATGATGTGGTTGACAATGGCGCATGCTTGCCTAGAAGTAACTTATTTACTCTTAACTTAAAGATCTCTAGGTTGTAGCTATTAGGATACAAAGACTTAATATTAATATAATTGTATTATTCTTGGGTGTAGGCAATTTGCCGTTGTACCAAATAAAATACTTAATCAATTATTTCTAGTGAAAAGCAATATTCGCTGTATATGGACAAAAGTGTTTTTATTTTGTAGCTATGAAAATAAAATAAAATACTATTTTATATTATCAATGGTTTTATTTCATATTGCAATTATTTCTAAATAAATATTATTAACTAAGAACTTAATATTAGAAACACAGACACTTCAATTCACACAGGAAAAGATCTGTAGTTTTATATTTTAGTATTACATGGTTTATTTACAGTCGAACCCAATAACCTATCTCACATACCGAAGATATAAAAACAAATGAAACAACAGAAAACTTGTATAATTTTTGTATTGTATCATTTGTTTTACTATAGCCAGTATGCCAAAATCGGAGATAGGTAGGTTATTAGGTTCAGCCAATGGTCATCTCAACGTCAAAAACTTGAACAGGCTCATCTGATATATCTGAAAAGTGTTGATTTTATGCTGTCTGGCATGCTTCCTTTTGGGTATTACAAAACATACCTTATACTAATGAAAATAAAGTTAATTTTATAATAACTGGAATACTTATGGTCACATTTGGCGTAGGCGGAACTAACTTTAGAACTTATCGCATTTAGTAACCACAAGTTTCCAGTATTTTTTTCTGAATAGTATTTTACAGGAATTAGCCTTTTTTGTATAAAACTACCGATCTTCAACTCCTCATAACATAACACTGCCATCCAGCCCCTAAAGCGCAGTAATACATGGGTTTCTTACGCATTTTTACTGCGTTTTAGGGGCTGGACGGCAGAACAAGGACATACTAAATAATCCGATAACACATTCTAATTATAACTGGAATCCAATCACAAAACAAAATACAGGAAAATTATAAGTATTAATTATTATTATATTTAATCATTAAGTAGGCAAATAACAATGATTTGTGAAAAACACTTTATTTAAAGGACTAATTGATTACTAATTATTATTCTATAGGCACTTGAAATATTACTGAATCATTTATTAACTAATATCATTTATTGAAGGCACATTGTTATTTTAGAAATTGTTGATTTAAGTCTGTAAACTTATTTCATAAATTTAGTTCCTTTAACAAATGTGCATATGACAAAAAGTTTGAATCAATCATAACATTCCAGATGCTTCATTTGTAGTAGTTTTTATGTAATGACTTACGAGCTGACTTACTTACGAACTAGTATTTACAGTGAGACCCGTCTCACATGGTCTGGGTATATGGGGTCAAGTACTCGATAGCAAACATAATATGGGTTAAGCTGGTATATATTTTTGTACAGAGAGGACTATCTCACCTACGTGGGCGACAATGGAGCATGCTTGTCTAGAAGTAACTTATTTACTCTTGACGTATAAGGACCCCTTGAAGCCACTAGGTTGTAACTGCAGTAAGTGGATAGGCTCATACACCATAAATGGTTCACTTTCGAGTACTTAGCGCCGATTGTCCAGCAACTTATGAAAAGGTAGTGTCCTAGCTAAGAAACGCTGTGTTAAAATGTACTTATGTATGTCCCTCCCCTATTTATAAACTATTTAATTAAAGTATTTTGTCCTATTTCAAAGTGGGATGTTTTCTACGTAGCGTCGCGGTGGGTTAATATAAAATATGGAAGGATGACGGACCCAAAGATAGTACTGTTAAACGAGTTGAATAGGGTCGCAGGGGGTGAATAGGAACAAATTTTTTATATAATTAACAGGTTTTCCCAGCATTTAAGCACTTCATTAATTGTAATAAAAGTCAATGCTTAGATAGAAATTAATATGAAAAGTAATTACGTAAAAATTTAAATTAAGTATTAAGTAAAAATTCTAATCAAAGTTTTGTTCCTATTCATCCCATTTTACGGTACTTAGCAATTTGTTGCAGAATAGAAGTAGGTAACATGATCTAGTGTATGAGCTATTCTACAGATTAATCAAGCAACCACCTGTTTATTCTTTTCACAGATTCAATTTAGTTGGTTTTAACGATTGCTAGATGGTAAATTCGATATTTAACAGTTCTTAATTCTACAAGGTAAATGATATAGGGCAACCAGCGATATTTTTATTTTGCAGGTCTGGTAGAAAAAGACATTGACCAAATAGGGTTTTAGTGATCGTTCATTAAAATTGATTCGCGGCTGTAAGATACATGGCTTTACAGAATTATAATCATTAAAGTCATCAACACAACCTTCTCAGTTCATTTTACCTTATTGAAAGTGAAAAAACACCTCATCTTAGCATGTATAGTCTGTCTAATGAAAGCGCGACCTGAGAAAAAGAGGTTAAATCCAAAAATTTTGTATTTGGTATTACTAACTAGTAGGAGAATCATGTCTTGACATTTCATAATGTTTTTTATTTCCTACAATTGCGGCTGAATAATGTTGCCAATTAAATTTAAAAAATAAACTCCAGGTTGCGCTTTCATTAGACGCACTCTAACATCTCTCGTTTCCTAGCTAGGACACACTACTTACTCGGCTACGCTAACAAGGCCGTGAGGGCGTCGAGGAACTGCGCGCGCTGTGCTAGAGGCAGTGTGATGATGGAGGAGTCCACGTGGTCGAGCGACACGGACGCGCCGCACTTGGTGGCGGCTTGCTCGAACGCTGCGCCGAACAGACTGGAACGAAATGTTTTAAAATTAAAGATGGAACGATATTGGGCCACGCTATGCTGATCTGGGCGCGTCGGTCTCCATACATTTTATATAGCAACTAGACTTGTAGAGTTAAATTACGTATAAATCAAGCGTGGCCCACGTGTGCGTCGGTCCAATATAGTTGCCGCTTTAATTGTATGTTAAATGTTTGTATTTCACCATGAGGTGAGAGTGTGAAATATAATAAGAATGAAAATGAATAGTGTAGATGTGGAATTGTATGCAAAATTACACATATACACTCTATTCTGATAATGATCAAAAAAATTACAAAAAGTAATGTGCTTGGTTGGGTTTGAACCCGCGACCTACAGCTTGCAAGTCAAGGTAGTAACCACTGGGCAATAAAAAAATGCCTATTATTTTATTTAGCTGTAGTACAGTATACTGACTTCCTAGGCTCATGTTGGTATCTGGGCGGGATGCCCAGCAGCAAACAGTTGGCGTCGTCGATGGCGGCGCTGGCCACAACGGCTCGTGCACCCTGCCCCGCCGCGCCGCACCAGCGCGCCGCCACGCCCAGCCACAGCGGACCCTTCACCAGCCGGGACTCCGGGGTGCCCTGGAAGATAACAAAAACTATAGGTTCAGTTCGATTTTAAGCCCAAACTGTTAGAATAGATACGAAGATAATTCGACATAGACACAAAATAACAACAGAATAGTGCAGAATTAAGAACCAACTACAAGATAGTTTGAATGAATCTTTAGAGGAATACAGAAGAGATTGTTCAGCCCTACTGACCTCCTATTAAAAGGGAGCTTGCGGGACTTTAAATTCGGTTCCGCACGCCTCTGCAGGGGCGCTGATGATAGGTGGTGTGATAGTGGCACTTTAGAGGCATGAAGAACAAGATGTAAAGTCCCTCCAGCAATGACACAAAAACCGTAGGATAGAAGACCAGTAAAGTCAAAGACAGAGCTTGGCGACGGCCTCCAGCGCTCTCTGCGCGGAGAGGCTACAACGCACGCGTGTACACCTACCTCCTGCACTATAAAGTAACTGAAGGGTCCCGCGAGGTGCAGCAGGCGTGCGCTGAGCGTGGCGTGCACGAGCTTGGCGACGGCCTCCAGCGCTCTCTGCGCGGAGAGGCTACAACGCACGCGTGTACACCTACCTCCTGCACTATAAAGTAACTGAAGGGTCCCGCGAGGTGCAGCAGGCGTGCGCTGAGCGTGGCGTGCACGAGCTTGGCGACGGCCTCCAGCGCTCTCTGCGCGGAGAGGCTACAACGCACGCGTGTACACCTACCTCCTGCACTATAAAGTAACTGAAGGGTCCCGCGAGGTGCAGCAGGCGTGCGCTGAGCGTGGCGTGCACGAGCTTGGCGACGGCCTCCAGCGCTCTCTGCGCGGAGAGGCTACAACGCACGCGTGTACACCTACCTCCTGCACTATAAAGTAACTGAAGGGTCCCGCGAGGTGCAGCAGGCGTGCGCTGAGCGTGGCGTGCACGAGCTTGGCGACGGCCTCCAGCGCTCTCTGCGCGGAGAGGCTACAACGCACGCGTGTACACCTACCTCCTGCACTATAAAGTAACTGAAGGGTCCCGCGAGGTGCAGCAGGCGTGCGCTGAGCGTGGCGTGCACGAGCTTGGCGACGGCCTCCAGCGCTCTCTGCGCGGAGAGGCTACAACGCACGCGTGTACACCTACCTCCTGCACTATACAGTAACTGAAGGGTCCCGCGAGGTGCAGCAGGCGTGCGCTGAGCGTGGCGTGCACGAGCTTGGCGACGGCCTCCAGCGCTCTCTGCGCGGAGAGGCTACAACGCACACAATGTACACCTACCTCCTGCACTATAAAGTAACTGAAGGGTCCCGCGAGGTGCAGCAGGCGTGCGCTGAGCGTGGCGTGCACGAGCTTGGCGACGGCCTCCAGCGCTCTCTGCGCGGAGAGGCTACAACGCACACAATGTACACCTACCTCCTGCACTATAAAGTAACTGAAGGGTCCCGCGAGGTGCAGCAGGCGTGCGCTGAGCGTGGCGTGCACGAGCTTGGCGACGGCCTCCAGCGCTCTCTGCGCGGAGAGGCTACAACGCACGCGTGTACACCTACCTCCTGCACTATAAAGTAACTGAAGGGTCCCGCGAGGTGCAGCAGGCGTGCGCTGAGCGTGGCGTGCACGAGCTTGGCGACGGCCTCCAGCGCTCTCTGCGCGGAGAGGCTACAACGCACGCGTGTACACCTACCTCCTGCACTATAAAGTAACTGAAGGGTCCCGCGAGGTGCAGCAGGCGTGCGCTGAGCGTGGCGTGCACGAGCTTGGCGACGGCCTCCAGCGCTCTCTGCGCGGAGAGGCTACAACGCACGCGTGTACACCTACCTCCTGCACTATAAAGTAACTGAAGGGTCCCGCGAGGTGCAGCAGGCGTGCGCTGAGCGTGGCGTGCACGAGCTTGGCGACGGCCTCCAGCGCTCTCTGCGCGGAGAGGCTACAACGCACGCGTGTACACCTACCTCCTGCACTATAAAGTAACTGAAGGGTCCCGCGAGGTGCAGCAGGCGTGCGCTGAGCGTGGCGTGCACGAGCTTGGCGACGGCCTCCAGCGCTCTCTGCGCGGAGAGGCTACAACGCACGCGTGTACACCTACCTCCTGCACTATAAAGTAACTGAAGGGTCCCGCGAGGTGCAGCAGGCGTGCGCTGAGCGTGGCGTGCACGAGCTTGGCGACGGCCTCCAGCGCTCTCTGCGCGGAGAGGCTACAACGCACACAATGTACACCTACCTCCTGCACTATAAAGTAACTGAAGGGTCCCGCGAGGTGCAGCAGGCGTGCGCTGAGCGTGGCGTGCACGAGCTTGGCGACGGCCTCCAGCGCTCTCTGCGCGGAGAGGCTACAACGCACGCGTGTACACCTACCTCCTGCACTATAAAGTAACTGAAGGGTCCCGCGAGGTGCAGCAGGCGTGCGCTGAGCGTGGCGTGCACGAGCTTGGCGACGGCCTCCAGCGCTCTCTGCACGGAGAGGCTACAACGCACACAATGTACACCTACCTCCTGCACTATAAAGTAACTGAAGGGTCCCGCGAGGTGCAGCAGGCGTGCGCTGAGCGTGGCGTGCACGAGCTTGGCGACGGCCTCCAGCGCTCTCTGCGCGGAGAGGCTACAACGCACACAATGTACACCTACCTCCTGCACTATAAAGTAACTGAAGGGTCCCGCGAGGTGCAGCAGGCGTGCGCTGAGCGTGGCGTGCACGAGCTTGGCGACGGCCTCCAGCGCTCTCTGCGCGGAGAGGCTACAACGCACACAATGTACACCTACCTCCTGCACTATAAAGTAACTGAAGGGTCCCGCGAGGTGCAGCAGGCGTGCGCTGAGCGTGGCGTGCACGAGCTTGGCGACGGCCTCCAGCGCTCTCTGCGCGGAGAGGCTACAACGCACGCGTGTACACCTACCTCCTGCACTATAAAGTAACTGAAGGGTCCCGCGAGGTGCAGCAGGCGTGCGCTGAGCGTGGCGTGCACGAGCTTGGCGACGGCCTCCAGCGCTCTCTGCGCGGAGAGGCTACAACGCACGCGTGTACACCTACCTCCTGCACTATAAAGTAACTGAAGGGTCCCGCGAGGTGCAGCAGGCGTGCGCTGAGCGTGGCGTGCACGAGCTTGGCGACGGCCTCCAGCGCTCTCTGCGCGGAGAGGCTACAACGCACGCGTGTACACCTACCTCCTGCACTATAAAGTAACTGAAGGGTCCCGCGAGGTGCAGCAGGCGTGCGCTGAGCGTGGCGTGCACGAGCTTGGCGACGGCCTCCAGCGCTCTCTGCGCGGAGAGGCTACAACGCACGCGTGTACACCTACCTCCTGCACTATAAAGTAACTGAAGGGTCCCGCGAGGTGCAGCAGGCGTGCGCTGAGCGTGGCGTGCACGAGCTTGGCGACGGCCTCCAGCGCTCTCTGCGCGGAGAGGCTACAACGCACGCGTGTACACCTACCTCCTGCACTATAAAGTAACTGAAGGGTCCCGCGAGGTGCAGCAGGCGTGCGCTGAGCGTGGCGTGCACGAGCTTGGCGACGGCCTCCAGCGCTCTCTGCGCGGAGAGGCTACAACGCACACAATGTACACCTACCTCCTGCACTATAAAGTAACTGAAGGGTCCCGCGAGGTGCAGCAGGCGTGCGCTGAGCGTGGCGTGCACGAGCTTGGCGACGGCCTCCAGCGCTCTCTGCGCGGAGAGGCTACAACGCACGCGTGTACACCTACCTCCTGCACTATAAAGTAACTGAAGGGTCCCGCGAGGTGCAGCAGGCGTGCGCTGAGCGTGGCGTGCACGAGCTTGGCGACGGCCTCCAGCGCTCTCTGCGCGGAGAGGCTACAACGCACGCGTGTACACCTACCTCCTGCACTATAAAGTAACTGAAGGGTCCCGCGAGGTGCAGCAGGCGTGCGCTGAGCGTGGCGTGCACGAGCTTGGCGACGGCCTCCAGCGCTCTCTGCGCGGAGAGGCTACAACGCACGCGTGTACACCTACCTCCTGCACTATAAAGTAACTGAAGGGTCCCGCGAGGTGCAGCAGGCGTGCGCTGAGCGTGGCGTGCACGAGCTTGGCGACGGCCTCCAGCGCTCTCTGCGCGGAGAGGCTACAACGCACGCGTGTACACCTACCTCCTGCACTATAAAGTAACTGAAGGGTCCCGCGAGGTGCAGCAGGCGTGCGCTGAGCGTGGCGTGCACGAGCTTGGCGACGGCCTCCAGCGCTCTCTGCGCGGAGAGGCTACAACGCACGCGTGTACACCTACCTCCTGCACTATAAAGTAACTGAAGGGTCCCGCGAGGTGCAGCAGGCGTGCGCTGAGCGTGGCGTGCACGAGCTTGGCGACGGCCTCCAGCGCTCTCTGCGCGGAGAGGCTACAACGCACGCGTGTACACCTACCTCCTGCACTATAAAGTAACTGAAGGGTCCCGCGAGGTGCAGCAGGCGTGCGCTGAGCGTGGCGTGCACGAGCTTGGCGACGGCCTCCAGCGCTCTCTGCGCGGAGAGGCTACAACGCACGCGTGTACACCTACCTCCTGCACTATACAGTAACTGAAGGGTCCCGCGAGGTGCAGCAGGCGTGCGCTGAGCGTGGCGTGCACGAGCTTGGCGACGGCCTCCAGCGCTCTCTGCGCGGAGAGGCTACAACGCACACAATGTACACCTACCTCCTGCACTATAAAGTAACTGAAGGGTCCCGCGAGGTGCAGCAGGCGTGCGCTGAGCGTGGCGTGCACGAGCTTGGCGACGGCCTCCAGCGCTCTCTGCGCGGAGAGGCTACAACGCACACAATGTACACCTACCTCCTGCACTATAAAGTAACTGAAGGGTCCCGCGAGGTGCAGCAGGCGTGCGCTGAGCGTGGCGTGCACGAGCTTGGCGACGGCCTCCAGCGCTCTCTGCGCGGAGAGGCTACAACGCACGCGTGTACACCTACCTCCTGCACTATAAAGTAACTGAAGGGTCCCGCGAGGTGCAGCAGGCGTGCGCTGAGCGTGGCGTGCACGAGCTTGGCGACGGCCTCCAGCGCTCTCTGCGCGGAGAGGCTACAACGCACGCGTGTACACCTACCTCCTGCACTATAAAGTAACTGAAGGGTCCCGCGAGGTGCAGCAGGCGTGCGCTGAGCGTGGCGTGCACGAGCTTGGCGACGGCCTCCAGCGCTCTCTGCGCGGAGAGGCTACAACGCACGCGTGTACACCTACCTCCTGCACTATAAAGTAACTGAAGGGTCCCGCGAGGTGCAGCAGGCGTGCGCTGAGCGTGGCGTGCACGAGCTTGGCGACGGCCTCCAGCGCTCTCTGCGCGGAGAGGCTACAACGCACGCGTGTACACCTACCTCCTGCACTATAAAGTAACTGAAGGGTCCCGCGAGGTGCAGCAGGCGTGCGCTGAGCGTGGCGTGCACGAGCTTGGCGACGGCCTCCAGCGCTCTCTGCGCGGAGAGGCTACAACGCACGCGTGTACACCTACCTCCTGCACTATAAAGTAACTGAAGGGTCCCGCGAGGTGCAGCAGGCGTGCGCTGAGCGTGGCGTGCACGAGCTTGGCGACGGCCTCCAGCGCTCTCTGCGCGGAGAGGCTACAACGCACACAATGTACACCTACCTCCTGCACTATAAAGTAACTGAAGGGTCCCGCGAGGTGCAGCAGGCGTGCGCTGAGCGTGGCGTGCACGAGCTTGGCGACGGCCTCCAGCGCTCTCTGCGCGGAGAGGCTACAACGCACGCGTGTACACCTACCTCCTGCACTATAAAGTAACTGAAGGGTCCCGCGAGGTGCAGCAGGCGTGCGCTGAGCGTGGCGTGCACGAGCTTGGCGACGGCCTCCAGCGCTCTCTGCACGGAGAGGCTACAACGCACACAATGTACACCTACCTCCTGCACTATAAAGTAACTGAAGGGTCCCGCGAGGTGCAGCAGGCGTGCGCTGAGCGTGGCGTGCACGAGCTTGGCGACGGCCTCCAGCGCTCTCTGCGCGGAGAGGCTACAACGCACACAATGTACACCTACCTCCTGCACTATAAAGTAACTGAAGGGTCCCGCGAGGTGCAGCAGGCGTGCGCTGAGCGTGGCGTGCACGAGCTTGGCGACGGCCTCCAGCGCTCTCTGCGCGGAGAGGCTACAACGCACACAATGTACACCTACCTCCTGCACTATAAAGTAACTGAAGGGTCCCGCGAGGTGCAGCAGGCGTGCGCTGAGCGTGGCGTGCACGAGCTTGGCGACGGCCTCCAGCGCTCTCTGCGCGGAGAGGCTACAACGCACGCGTGTACACCTACCTCCTGCACTATAAAGTAACTGAAGGGTCCCGCGAGGTGCAGCAGGCGTGCGCTGAGCGTGGCGTGCACGAGCTTGGCGACGGCCTCCAGCGCTCTCTGCGCGGAGAGGCTACAACGCACGCGTGTACACCTACCTCCTGCACTATAAAGTAACTGAAGGGTCCCGCGAGGTGCAGCAGGCGTGCGCTGAGCGTGGCGTGCACGAGCTTGGCGACGGCCTCCAGCGCTCTCTGCGCGGAGAGGCTACAACGCACGCGTGTACACCTACCTCCTGCACTATAAAGTAACTGAAGGGTCCCGCGAGGTGCAGCAGGCGTGCGCTGAGCGTGGCGTGCACGAGCTTGGCGACGGCCTCCAGCGCTCTCTGCGCGGAGAGGCTACAACGCACGCGTGTACACCTACCTCCTGCACTATAAAGTAACTGAAGGGTCCCGCGAGGTGCAGCAGGCGTGCGCTGAGCGTGGCGTGCACGAGCTTGGCGACGGCCTCCAGCGCTCTCTGCGCGGAGAGGCTACAACGCACGCGTGTACACCTACCTCCTGCACTATAAAGTAACTGAAGGGTCCCGCGAGGTGCAGCAGGCGTGCGCTGAGCGTGGCGTGCACGAGCTTGGCGACGGCCTCCAGCGCTCTCTGCGCGGAGAGGCTACAACGCACACAATGTACACCTACCTCCTGCACTATAAAGTAACTGAAGGGTCCCGCGAGGTGCAGCAGGCGTGCGCTGAGCGTGGCGTGCACGAGCTTGGCGACGGCCTCCAGCGCTCTCTGCGCGGAGAGGCTACAACGCACGCGTGTACACCTACCTCCTGCACTATAAAGTAACTGAAGGGTCCCGCGAGGTGCAGCAGGCGTGCGCTGAGCGTGGCGTGCACGAGCTTGGCGACGGCCTCCAGCGCTCTCTGCGCGGAGAGGCTACAACGCACGCGTGTACACCTACCTCCTGCACTATAAAGTAACTGAAGGGTCCCGCGAGGTGCAGCAGGCGTGCGCTGAGCGTGGCGTGCACGAGCTTGGCGACGGCCTCCAGCGCTCTCTGCGCGGAGAGGCTACAACGCACGCGTGTACACCTACCTCCTGCACTATAAAGTAACTGAAGGGTCCCGCGAGGTGCAGCAGGCGTGCGCTGAGCGTGGCGTGCACGAGCTTGGCGACGGCCTCCAGCGCTCTCTGCGCGGAGAGGCTACAACGCACGCGTGTACACCTACCTCCTGCACTATAAAGTAACTGAAGGGTCCCGCGAGGTGCAGCAGGCGTGCGCTGAGCGTGGCGTGCACGAGCTTGGCGACGGCCTCCAGCGCTCTCTGCGCGGAGAGGCTACAACGCACGCGTGTACACCTACCTCCTGCACTATAAAGTAACTGAAGGGTCCCGCGAGGTGCAGCAGGCGTGCGCTGAGCGTGGCGTGCACGAGCTTGGCGACGGCCTCCAGCGCTCTCTGCGCGGAGAGGCTACAACGCACGCGTGTACACCTACCTCCTGCACTATAAAGTAACTGAAGGGTCCCGCGAGGTGCAGCAGGCGTGCGCTGAGCGTGGCGTGCACGAGCTTGGCGACGGCCTCCAGCGCTCTCTGCGCGGAGAGGCTACAACGCACGCGTGTACACCTACCTCCTGCACTATACAGTAACTGAAGGGTCCCGCGAGGTGCAGCAGGCGTGCGCTGAGCGTGGCGTGCACGAGCTTTGCGACGGCCTCCAGCGCTCTCTGCGCGGAGAGGCTACAACGCACACAATGTACACCTACCTCCTGCACTATAAAGTAACTGAAGGGTCCCGCGAGGTGCAGCAGGCGTGCGCTGAGCGTGGCGTGCACGAGCTTGGCGACGGCCTCCAGCGCTCTCTGCGCGGAGAGGCTACAACGCACACAATGTACACCTACCTCCTGCACTATAAAGTAACTGAAGGGTCCCGCGAGGTGCAGCAGGCGTGCGCTGAGCGTGGCGTGCACGAGCTTGGCGACGGCCTCCAGCGCTCTCTGCGCGGAGAGGCTACAACGCACGCGTGTACACCTACCTCCTGCACTATAAAGTAACTGAAGGGTCCCGCGAGGTGCAGCAGGCGTGCGCTGAGCGTGGCGTGCACGAGCTTGGCGACGGCCTCCAGCGCTCTCTGCGCGGAGAGGCTACAACGCACGCGTGTACACCTACCTCCTGCACTATAAAGTAACTGAAGGGTCCCGCGAGGTGCAGCAGGCGTGCGCTGAGCGTGGCGTGCACGAGCTTGGCGACGGCCTCCAGCGCTCTCTGCGCGGAGAGGCTACAACGCACGCGTGTACACCTACCTCCTGCACTATAAAGTAACTGAAGGGTCCCGCGAGGTGCAGCAGGCGTGCGCTGAGCGTGGCGTGCACGAGCTTGGCGACGGCCTCCAGCGCTCTCTGCGCGGAGAGGCTACAACGCACGCGTGTACACCTACCTCCTGCACTATAAAGTAACTGAAGGGTCCCGCGAGGTGCAGCAGGCGTGCGCTGAGCGTGGCGTGCACGAGCTTGGCGACGGCCTCCAGCGCTCTCTGCGCGGAGAGGCTACAACGCACGCGTGTACACCTACCTCCTGCACTATAAAGTAACTGAAGGGTCCCGCGAGGTGCAGCAGGCGTGCGCTGAGCGTGGCGTGCACGAGCTTGGCGACGGCCTCCAGCGCTCTCTGCGCGGAGAGGCTACAACGCACACAATGTACACCTACCTCCTGCACTATAAAGTAACTGAAGGGTCCCGCGAGGTGCAGCAGGCGTGCGCTGAGCGTGGCGTGCACGAGCTTGGCGACGGCCTCCAGCGCTCTCTGCGCGGAGAGGCTACAACGCACGCGTGTACACCTACCTCCTGCACTATAAAGTAACTGAAGGGTCCCGCGAGGTGCAGCAGGCGTGCGCTGAGCGTGGCGTGCACGAGCTTGGCGACGGCCTCCAGCGCTCTCTGCACGGAGAGGCTACAACGCACACAATGTACACCTACCTCCTGCACTATAAAGTAACTGAAGGGTCCCGCGAGGTGCAGCAGGCGTGCGCTGAGCGTGGCGTGCACGAGCTTGGCGACGGCCTCCAGCGCTCTCTGCGCGGAGAGGCTACAACGCACACAATGTACACCTACCTCCTGCACTATAAAGTAACTGAAGGGTCCCGCGAGGTGCAGCAGGCGTGCGCTGAGCGTGGCGTGCACGAGCTTGGCGACGGCCTCCAGCGCTCTCTGCGCGGAGAGGCTACAACGCACACAATGTACACCTACCTCCTGCACTATAAAGTAACTGAAGGGTCCCGCGAGGTGCAGCAGGCGTGCGCTGAGCGTGGCGTGCACGAGCTTGGCGACGGCCTCCAGCGCTCTCTGCGCGGAGAGGCTACAACGCACGCGTGTACACCTACCTCCTGCACTATAAAGTAACTGAAGGGTCCCGCGAGGTGCAGCAGGCGTGCGCTGAGCGTGGCGTGCACGAGCTTGGCGACGGCCTCCAGCGCTCTCTGCGCGGAGAGGCTACAACGCACGCGTGTACACCTACCTCCTGCACTATAAAGTAACTGAAGGGTCCCGCGAGGTGCAGCAGGCGTGCGCTGAGCGTGGCGTGCACGAGCTTGGCGACGGCCTCCAGCGCTCTCTGCGCGGAGAGGCTACAACGCACGCGTGTACACCTACCTCCTGCACTATAAAGTAACTGAAGGGTCCCGCGAGGTGCAGCAGGCGTGCGCTGAGCGTGGCGTGCACGAGCTTGGCGACGGCCTCCAGCGCTCTCTGCGCGGAGAGGCTACAACGCACGCGTGTACACCTACCTCCTGCACTATAAAGTAACTGAAGGGTCCCGCGAGGTGCAGCAGGCGTGCGCTGAGCGTGGCGTGCACGAGCTTGGCGACGGCCTCCAGCGCTCTCTGCGCGGAGAGGCTACAACGCACGCGTGTACACCTACCTCCTGCACTATAAAGTAACTGAAGGGTCCCGCGAGGTGCAGCAGGCGTGCGCTGAGCGTGGCGTGCACGAGCTTGGCGACGGCCTCCAGCGCTCTCTGCGCGGAGAGGCTACAACGCACACAATGTACACCTACCTCCTGCACTATAAAGTAACTGAAGGGTCCCGCGAGGTGCAGCAGGCGTGCGCTGAGCGTGGCGTGCACGAGCTTGGCGACGGCCTCCAGCGCTCTCTGCGCGGAGAGGCTACAACGCACGCGTGTACACCTACCTCCTGCACTATAAAGTAACTGAAGGGTCCCGCGAGGTGCAGCAGGCGTGCGCTGAGCGTGGCGTGCACGAGCTTGGCGACGGCCTCCAGCGCTCTCTGCGCGGAGAGGCTACAACGCACGCGTGTACACCTACCTCCTGCACTATAAAGTAACTGAAGGGTCCCGCGAGGTGCAGCAGGCGTGCGCTGAGCGTGGCGTGCACGAGCTTGGCGACGGCCTCCAGCGCTCTCTGCGCGGAGAGGCTACAACGCACGCGTGTACACCTACCTCCTGCACTATAAAGTAACTGAAGGGTCCCGCGAGGTGCAGCAGGCGTGCGCTGAGCGTGGCGTGCACGAGCTTGGCGACGGCCTCCAGCGCTCTCTGCGCGGAGAGGCTACAACGCACGCGTGTACACCTACCTCCTGCACTATACAGTAACTGAAGGGTCCCGCGAGGTGCAGCAGGCGTGCGCTGAGCGTGGCGTGCACGAGCTTGGCGACGGCCTCCAGCGCTCTCTGCGCGGAGAGGCTACAACGCACGCGTGTACACCTACCTCCTGCACTATAAAGTAACTGAAGGGTCCCGCGAGGTGCAGCAGGCGTGCGCTGAGCGTGGCGTGCACGAGCTTGGCGACGGCCTCCAGCGCTCTCTGCGCGGAGAGGCTACAACGCACGCGTGTACACCTACCTCCTGCACTATAAAGTAACTGAAGGGTCCCGCGAGGTGCAGCAGGCGTGCGCTGAGCGTGGCGTGCACGAGCTTGGCGACGGCCTCCAGCGCTCTCTGCGCGGAGAGGCTACAACGCACGCGTGTACACCTACCTCCTGCACTATAAAGTAACTGAAGGGTCCCGCGAGGTGCAGCAGGCGTGCGCTGAGCGTGGCGTGCACGAGCTTGGCGACGGCCTCCAGCGCTCTCTGCGCGGAGAGGCTACAACGCACGCGTGTACACCTACCTCCTGCACTATAAAGTAACTGAAGGGTCCCGCGAGGTGCAGCAGGCGTGCGCTGAGCGTGGCGTGCACGAGCTTGGCGACGGCCTCCAGCGCTCTCTGCGCGGAGAGGCTACAACGCACGCGTGTACACCTACCTCCTGCACTATAAAGTAACTGAAGGGTCCCGCGAGGTGCAGCAGGCGTGCGCTGAGCGTGGCGTGCACGAGCTTGGCGACGGCCTCCAGCGCTCTCTGCGCGGAGAGGCTACAACGCACGCGTGTACACCTACCTCCTGCACTATAAAGTAACTGAAGGGTCCCGCGAGGTGCAGCAGGCGTGCGCTGAGCGTGGCGTGCACGAGCTTGGCGACGGCCTCCAGCGCTCTCTGCGCGGAGAGGCTACAACGCACGCGTGTACACCTACCTCCTGCACTATAAAGTAACTGAAGGGTCCCGCGAGGTGCAGCAGGCGTGCGCTGAGCGTGGCGTGCACGAGCTTGGCGACGGCCTCCAGCGCTCTCTGCGCGGAGAGGCTACAACGCACGCGTGTACACCTACCTCCTGCACTATAAAGTAACTGAAGGGTCCCGCGAGGTGCAGCAGGCGTGCGCTGAGCGTGGCGTGCACGAGCTTGGCGACGGCCTCCAGCGCTCTCTGCGCGGAGAGGCAGCCCAGCCGTCTGCTCTCATTCTCTCCACTCTCCGTGTCCAGTGAAGCGAGGGCATGTTGAAAGCTTTCTGCTTTTGGTAACGTTTCCTGTAAAGAAGGAAGAAGTTATGATAATATCAGTTTCTGACTTCACACTACTATAAAGGAGCCAGCAGCTGTCACGACTTTCATCACGAGTGACACATAGAGGACAAGTCACTCTGAAGGCGTTGAGGGAGACTTATATTATGCTGTGGAGGTGGATGTTGATAATAATGAGTAGGGCAAACCAGGTGTACATTGTAAAATTGTGAGTCAAGAAAAATGTCTAGAGTTCTCGCTATTTGTATATTTTTTAATCCCATCGACCATCTGTGTTATAACCGGCGGCACATAACTTGGCAATGCGCAGAAATCGTTTTTTAGGTCTATTTGGTGGTCAAGCGGGACGCGGGGCACCAATCAATCGCGCGCCGGATCGGCGCGCGATTGGTGCAGCACTATAATAGTAGTTTATGATTGGTGCGTTAGACGACTTTTGCCTCCGCACTGCGTTACGTCCTGTTCGCTCATTGGCTGTTTTGTGCACCATGCGCGAAACTTGCCAACGTATTTGCCGGGTATTATATAAGAAATGTGCCCAGGCCAATGCCTGATTTTTGTATGTGAGACGCACAAGACCGTTTATTGTGGCGACACTTTACGACGTCTATTGGCTGAAATAAGTAAAGATATAAAGCTTAGTTACATGTTCAATGAGGCCCATGATGGCGAACACGACGTCCATGGCGGCGAGCGTCGGCGAGTGTACGCGCTGCAGCAGGAACGTGGTGTGCGTCGGCGTCGGCAGCTTGTGCTTGGGCGCGGCGGTCTCTAGGGCCGTGAGGAGGGAGCGGCGGAGTTCTACGTCCATCGAGCGGAAGGCTTGCCGGGCTTGCTGGAGTGGTATCCTGGAACAATGAAGATGTTTAAAAAATGTATAGAGTTTGGGCCTTTTTTTTTGTTTTCGAGGGGAAACCTTAAAAAGGCGCCTGGATTTTAGTGGAATAAGTTCGGAGAGTGACAGATTTTTAACTCATTAAAACCACACCGGTGACCACCAACACCTAGAAGAGGCCCGTTACCTCGCAAAAGACCATTCCGGAACCACCGCTGTGCAACGTCTGTTATGACACATTAGATAAATGTATGGGACTTGGGCCTAAGAGAATTAAAAACAGCAATCTGACTTACATAAACTGAAAAAGCGTAATTATTTTGTATGTTTTTTGAGATTTCTAGCGCGCCTTAGTAGTTCTTCCCAGTGAACCAATGATCGTTTTGTTTTTTGTAAATCGGAACGAGGGGTTGGTTTCAACAGCGACATGCTGTTGAAACCAACCCCTCGTTCCACATTTTAATTCCTAATTAGAAATTCTGCACCCCGATATTAGAGTTTTGAAACTCAGGTTTGTTGACCTATTTCAGATTGCAGCCCAGCTACAGAGGGACTGTGGCACACATTTGGTGCCCTGAAATCGCCTGAGGTTGCGGTAGATCACAAAGGAGATGGCAGGACGATTTAGATATCTCTTAGGAATTGGCCCACAGTGACCAAAATATCATCATCTCAGCCAAAAGAGGTCCACAGCTGGACATAGGTCCGCAGTCTTACGCTTGGGGGAGCGTCGCCACAACGACTGGTCCTGTGCGTAGTGCGTCTCGCATCCATCGGATTCCCGCGACCCTCGCTAAGCAGACATAATAACTAAACTCAGGCAGGTTAAAGATTATCGTGTTTATATAAATTAGTACGTGACATAATTAGAGTTCGCTTTAATCACAAATAAAGTGTAATGACCCCGAAACGTACGTCAGTATATCTAAATTAGTCTAATCTTCTTGTCAACAAACTTTTTTTTAAACAGTTGAATTGTTTGTATTCCTCAAATATAAACGCGGAAGTTTTGAATGTGTACGAATTTCGATGAAACTTGGTACCTAGACTATGTCCGCAAAAGTCAGCATGTTTATTTATTTATTAAGTACATGAAGGACTTACAGCTATTAAAAACACAAAAAAAAAAAGAAAGAATAGTCATTCGAGAATTACTAATTAGGTTTTTTATTGAGTAAAACTTGACTAATCCTAAACAGAGTTGTTAAATAACAGGAAGGCGTACAGGACCGGTCGTTATGGCGACACTTGGTGGAGGCCTATGTCAAACAGTGAACGTTTTGAACCCAAAATTATTCTTGGAGCATCTAATAATATTTTACAGCATCCGTTTTTTACGTGAAGTCGAAAAATATAAACTTGTTGCACTATAAACACAAATTAATCACGATAACATCGATGTTAGCTTGCAAACAGTCGATCCTTCCGGGTGACCGACCGATTTGTTAAAAAACTAACAGCGACGTTATAATCACTCGGAATGTGAGCTGAATAAATCACATTTAATTATGTCGAGTTGCAAAAGCAATAGGCTGTCTTAGAAGGTATGTATATCACATTGGTCTTCAGAATAAATGCACATTTTTCTTTGCAGATTGATCATCTTTATGATTTCGTGTATTTGCTGGCGGCACAAAGCTCTAGTGATAGTGATGGAAGCCAAAGTAAGACATGCTATTCTCTTCTTCTTCTGCCTGGCGTTAATCCCGGCCATTGCCAGGATTAACGCCATTAAGACATGCTATTCTACAGTAGTAACATACCCAGTATCAGCCAACAGTTGCCTCAGCCGGGCATGTCCAGCCAGCGTGTGCAAGCGCAGTGCCGGCGCGATCGCGGGCGAGTGGCACAGTGCTGCCTCTAGCGACCAGCGTCGGTACAGCGGTAGGCAGACGTCCTTCTCTAAGGTCACCCGAGCACCCTGCAATCAAGTAAAACCCTGTTTACATGCAGATAGTAGATAAGTTGTAGATATTATATCCTGGATGGAAAGGCGAGAAACTATCCTTTCAAAGTGTTCGGATTCTCTGTGGTTGCCATAAGAGAGAATGCAAAAGTGTGAGCATCCTTTTGCTCATGCTCACGGTCTACACGCGGCGCACGCTACGCTCGCCACCCACACGCCCGCGTGTGTAGCGCGGCCTGCGCGGCGCACGCCACGCTCGCTCTAGTACACGTAGCTATACGTACAGTGCGCGAGTGCTCGGCGGGTGTGTGCGTGTGCAGATGATGCGCGTCCAGCAGCGCGGCGGCCGGCGTGCGCGTGTGTAGCGCGGCCTGCGCGGCGCACGCCACGCTCGCTCTAGTACACGTAGCTATACGTACAGTGCGCGAGTGCTCGGCGGGTGTGTGCGTGTGCAGATGATGCGCGTCCAGCAGCGCGGCGGCCGGCGTGCGCGTGTGTAGCGCGGCCTGCGCGGCGCACGCCACGCTCGCTCTAGTACACGTAGCTATACGTACAGTGCGCGAGTGCTCGGCGGGTGTGTGCGTGTGCAGATGATGCGCGTCCAGCAGCGCGGCGGCCGGCGTGCGCGTGTGTAGCGCGGCCTGCGCGGCGCACGCCACGCTCGCTCTAGTACACGTAGCTATACGTACAGTGCGCGAGTGCTCGGCGGGTGTGTGCGTGTGCAGATGATGCGCGTCCAGCAGCGCGGCGGCCGGCGTGCGCGTGTGTAGCGCGGCCTGCGCGGCGCACGCCACGCTCGCTCTAGTACACGTAGCTATACGTACAGTGCGCGAGTGCTCGGCGGGTGTGTGCGTGTGCAGATGATGCGCGTCCAGCAGCGCGGCGGCCGGCGTGCGCGTGTGTAGCGCGGCCTGCGCGGCGCACGCCACGCTCGCTCTAGTACACGTAGCTATACGTACAGTGCGCGAGTGCTCGGCGGGTGTGTGCGTGTGCAGATGATGCGCGTCCAGCAGCGCGGCGGCCGGCGTGCGCGTGTGTAGCGCGGCCTGCGCGGCGCACGCCACGCTCGCTCTAGTACACGTAGCTATACGTACAGTGCGCGAGTGCTCGGCGGGTGTGTGCGTGTGCAGATGATGCGCGTCCAGCAGCGCACTATGTGGTATTGGGCCCTAAAAGTTGGCCAAAAATGACTTTTTTTATTTTTGGTAAACTATTTCATACTGTAGATCCTTCAAAAGTTAAGTAGTTGGTCTACAACATGGCCAAAGAACTCCGTGCTAGCTTATCATCCCGAGCCGCTAGCTCAGTCGGAAGTTACCGTTCGCGTAAGTGATCGTGTGATTGTTCGATGCGCTCAAATTTTACTTGTTTTTAAAACGTAATATTTTAGAAACAAACGGTTTTGTGGTGATTTTTGTGATGGATTCCTCTCAGGCAGGTATGGAACTATATGAAAAATATTTTTTTTCTAGAAAAGTTTCAATCAATTTTAATATATAGGTCCAAAAGTAAGTTGTCATAAATGATTGCAAAAATTCTTACTTTTCTATGTTTAAGAGACTTTTTGTTATATTATTTAGCATTCTTTAAGCACAAATCCTATTGTTTCTTGTAGAGTAGACATTCTAGAATAGGTTTTTAAAAAATACAGCCGCCCGTACCCGCCCGCTTTTTTTTTGAGATTTTTTTCCGTTAGTACCTGATAATCTTGTATAAATATTCGTTCATAAGATTTAGTCTTATTTTGTTACAGGGACTTCGGAATTGAGGTTTATGACTTGGAATGAGTTGTATGCTGTTATGCAAGGTTGTGATGAGTCAAAATTTGACCGAAAATTGACATTTCTGAAACAGCGACTGCTGAGATCCTACTGTGATGATGATATAAGAATTCATGATATAAAGCAAAGATCACTAATATATAACACAATTTTAAGCAGCTATTGTGCTGCTAACCATTTAAAAAACAAAATCGGCCAAGTGCGAGTCGGACTCGCGCACTAAGGGTTCCGTACCAACTTACCTGTGAAAACAGTTCAATTCTCGAATCAATAATATTTTTTTTCATGTGATAAAACTAGAAATTTTCAGTTTTCAGACTTTTCCCTATATTTGTGCTATAAAACCTTGCTTTATGCCAAATTTCAGGATTCTAGGTCCACGAGAAGTACCCTAAGTTTTGATTCCTTAGAGAGTGTCAAAATGTAAGTTTTTTTGCGATATAAACGGCTGTATCTTTTATTTTTCGTTAACTTACAAGTTTAATTTTTGCACAGCTTCAAGGGACAGTGGATCTAAGTATATAGTTTTAATTTCAACTCGATACCTACACACGTTCCCGTGATAAAGGGTCTTGTTCCGTTGTTGAGGTTCTGTTTTTTTCCTCTGAGGTACGGAACCCTAAAAAATTAAACCAAAGAAGATTCGAAGAAAATAACGTAGAGAGCCTATCTAGATCAATATCGTTACCCAGAAATACTGTGATAAAACTGGCGAGATGTATGTGGCTTTATATGGGTGTTACCCTGTGTCTTCGACACTGCATAAAGTACTTCGTCACGGACCTGAAGTGATACAACACGCAATTCTTCCAATAGGTCAACTTTCTGAAGAAGCTGCGGAATCTATATTTTAAGAAAAATAGAAAGATTGCGTAGAGACGTATTAAATTTCCTTCAAGAGAGTGACCTGACCAGTGAAAATGTATATAATAGTGACGAATAAATATATATTTCTAACTGTAGTAAGTCTTTTATTACCTATTTTAACTTATATACTCTAAAAATGGTCGTTTAAGTCTTAAAATAGTTTTGACCAAGTTTTAGGGCCGAATACCACACTGTGCAGCGCGGCGGCCGGCGTGCGCGTGTGTAGCGCGGCCTGCGCGGCGCACGCCACGCTCGCTCTAGTACACGTAGCTATACGTACAGTGCGCGAGTGCTCGGCGGGTGTGTGCGTGTGCAGATGATGCGCGTCCAGCAGCGCGGCGGCCGGCGTGCGCGTGTGTAGCGCGGCCTGCGCGGCGCACGCCACGCTCGCTCTAGTACACGTAGCTATACGTACAGTGCGCGAGTGCTCGGCGGGTGTGTGCGTGTGCAGATGATGCGCGTCCAGCAGCGCGGCGGCCGGCGTGCGCGTGTGTAGCGCGGCCTGCGCGGCGCACGCCACGCTCGCTCTAGTACACGTAGCTATACGTACAGTGCGCGAGTGCTCGGCGGGTGTGTGCGTGTGCAGATGATGCGCGTCCAGCAGCGCGGCGGCCGGCGTGCGCGTGTGTAGCGCGGCCTGCGCGGCGCACGCCACGCTCGCTCTAGTACACGTAGCTATACGTACAGTGCGCGAGTGCTCGGCGGGTGTGTGCGTGTGCAGATGATGCGCGTCCAGCAGCGCGGCGGCCGGCGTGCGCGTGTGTAGCGCGGCCTGCGCGGCGCACGCCACGCTCGCTCTAGTACACGTAGCTATACGTACAGTGCGCGAGTGCTCGGCGGGTGTGTGCGTGTGCAGATGATGCGCGTCCAGCAGCGCGGCGGCCGGCGTGCGCGTGTGTAGCGCGGCCTGCGCGGCGCACGCCACGCTCGCTCTAGTACACGTAGCTATACGTACAGTGCGCGAGTGCTCGGCGGGTGTGTGCGTGTGCAGATGATGCGCGTCCAGCAGCGCGGCGGCCGGCGTGCGCGTGTGTAGCGCGGCCTGCGCGGCGCACGCCACGCTCGCTCTAGTACACGTAGCTATACGTACAGTGCGCGAGTGCTCGGCGGGTGTGTGCGTGTGCAGATGATGCGCGTCCAGCAGCGCGGCGGCCGGCGTGCGCGTGTGTAGCGCGGCCTGCGCGGCGCACGCCACGCTCGCTCTAGTACACGTAGCTATACGTACAGTGCGCGAGTGCTCGGCGGGTGTGTGCGTGTGCAGATGATGCGCGTCCAGCAGCGCGGCGGCCGGCGTGCGCGTGTGTAGCGCGGCCTGCGCGGCGCACGCCACGCTCGCTCTAGTACACGTAGCTATACGTACAGTGCGCGAGTGCTCGGCGGGTGTGTGCGTGTGCAGATGATGCGCGTCCAGCAGCGCGGCGGCCGGCGTGCGCGTGTGTAGCGCGGCCTGCGCGGCGCACGCCACGCTCGCTCTAGTACACGTAGCTATACGTACAGTGCGCGAGTGCTCGGCGGGTGTGTGCGTGTGCAGATGATGCGCGTCCAGCAGCGCGGCGGCCGGCGTGCGCGTGTGTAGCGCGGCCTGCGCGGCGCACGCCACGCTCGCTCTAGTACACGTAGCTATACGTACAGTGCGCGAGTGCTCGGCGGGTGTGTGCGTGTGCAGATGATGCGCGTCCAGCAGCGCGGCGGCCGGCGTGCGCGTGTGTAGCGCGGCCTGCGCGGCGCACGCCACGCTCGCTCTAGTACACGTAGCTATACGTACAGTGCGCGAGTGCTCGGCGGGTGTGTGCGTGTGCAGATGATGCGCGTCCAGCAGCGCGGCGGCCGGCGTGCGCGTGTGTAGCGCGGCCTGCGCGGCGCACGCCACGCTCGCTCTAGTACACGTAGCTATACGTACAGTGCGCGAGTGCTCGGCGGGTGTGTGCGTGTGCAGATGATGCGCGTCCAGCAGCGCGGCGGCCGGCGTGCGCGTGTGTAGCGCGGCCTGCGCGGCGCACGCCACGCTCGCTCTAGTACACGTAGCTATACGTACAGTGCGCGAGTGCTCGGCGGGTGTGTGCGTGTGCAGATGATGCGCGTCCAGCAGCGCGGCGGCCGGCGTGCGCGTGTGTAGCGCGGCCTGCGCGGCGCACGCCACGCTCGCTCTAGTACACGTAGCTATACGTACAGTGCGCGAGTGCTCGGCGGGTGTGTGCGTGTGCAGATGATGCGCGTCCAGCAGCGCGGCGGCCGGCGTGCGCGTGTGTAGCGCGGCCTGCGCGGCGCACGCCACGCTCGCTCTAGTACACGTAGCTATACGTACAGTGCGCGAGTGCTCGGCGGGTGTGTGCGTGTGCAGATGATGCGCGTCCAGCAGCGCGGCGGCCGGCGTGCGCGTGTGTAGCGCGGCCTGCGCGGCGCACGCCACGCTCGCTCTAGTACACGTAGCTATACGTACAGTGCGCGAGTGCTCGGCGGGTGTGTGCGTGTGCAGATGATGCGCGTCCAGCAGCGCGGCGGCCGGCGTGCGCGTGTGTAGCGCGGCCTGCGCGGCGCACGCCACGCTCGCTCTAGTACACGTAGCTATACGTACAGTGCGCGAGTGCTCGGCGGGTGTGTGCGTGTGCAGATGATGCGCGTCCAGCAGCGCGGCGGCCGGCGTGCGCGTGTGTAGCGCGGCCTGCGCGGCGCACGCCACGCTCGCTCTAGTACACGTAGCTATACGTACAGTGCGCGAGTGCTCGGCGGGTGTGTGCGTGTGCAGATGATGCGCGTCCAGCAGCGCGGCGGCCGGCGTGCGCGTGTGTAGCGCGGCCTGCGCGGCGCACGCCACGCTCGCCGCCCACACGCAGCCCCAGCCGCAGCGGGACACTCGCCACGCTAGCTCTAGGGCTATGCAGGCGCTCTGAGAACAAGTACAGCTTGACTTAGACAGAAACTGCAACCAAAACGCTACAAAATTATTATTTTGTAGCGTTTTGGTTGCAGTTTTCAACCTGGTTACCCTAGCATTCGATATTTCTAATGCTAGGGTAACCAGGTTGTCTTAACTACGGATGTAGCCACAACATAAAAAATTAGGCAAGTCTGTAAAGTAAAACTCGCTTAGCATCTCTCATGAGTAGCGTCTAGCTTCATACAAGTACTGAAAGTCAACACAACAGCAGTTTACTCACCGGCTTCCCATAATAAGAGAACTGTGTGTAGTTAAACATGAGGGTATTCCGCCTCTCCTCCCACGCGCGACGCTCGCGCCTCCTCTCCACCATCGCCTCCAGGCCTTCTCGACCACTCTCTGACTCTTCATTCTGAAACAAATAATGACAAAATAAATAACTGTTAATCAAGAGACATTTCAATAGGGTATACAAGACTTGAGTACTCTAAAGCAGACACCCAGCTTGGATGTATAGGTAAAAATATATGCTCTTGCTAAGATCCACATAAGGAATCAAGAGTAATAGGATGTACTTGTGCCATTATCACCGGAAAAGGGCCAGCCAGTTCAAGTGTTGTTTTATTTTATTTTATTTTATTTTATGTATATTAGGAAAACTTACAGCTAACATATTAGATTAAGACATTACCTATATGAAAAAGAGAGCCAATTACAAGTTTCCACTTATATAAACTTTTTAAATAAAATCGGCAGATCGGTATTAACAGCGTGAGTGTAGACACAGATTTATCAGAAGAAAGGAAATAAGATACATTGCAAAACAAAATCAAGCTCCAAAGAAAGAGTTACTTAAGAGTTTTTTAACCCTCTGAACACCACTTGCAAATAGATCAAGATCCACATCCCGGCACACCATGTTAAACGTTCGACATACTCTTTGTAGGTATGAGTTTTGCCTATAGACAGTTTTTACGATAGGTACGTGCAGGAGATGAGGTCTCCGGAGAAACACAGATGGTACACGCAGTCCAATCTTGGCCACCAACTCAGGTACGTCAATGGACCCGTTCATTACATTGACTAGGAAAACAATATCTGCAATTTTTCTTCGTTCGCGTAGAGGAAGAATATGAAATTTCTTACATCGCCTAGTATAATCTGGAAGAAAACAATTGAATCGATACTGAATGTACCTTAAAAATCGCTTTTGTATGCCTTCAAGGCGGTTAATATAAACATTGTAATTTGGATTCCAGATTTGAGAAGCATATTCGAGGTGGCTGCGGACAAATGCACAGTATAAAATTTTCATGGTTTTGACATTCTTAAATTCAGATGAAACCCTGAAAATAAAACCCAACGCTTTAGAGGCCTTGTTGACCACACTTTCGATGTGCGCGTCAAATAAAAGTTTAGAGTCAAAAATCACTCCAAGATCCCTAATGACGCTGACTCTGGCAATTGAAATATGCGATAATTTGTAATCGTACATAATAGGGTTTGGCTTACGAGTATATGTACATACGTAACATTTTGAAATATTTAAATCCAACCTATTTCTATCGCAGTAATTATGGAAACGGTCTAGATCCTCCTGCAGTAGGCGTGCGTCCTCAATTGTCGAGACTTGACTCAAGATTTTCATGTCATCCGCATACAACAAAATTTTTGAATGTAGGAAGCATGAGGCGATGTCATTTACAAATATGTTAAATAACAGTGGTCCCAATAAGGATCCTTGGGGCACTCCTGATGGGATGTACATCACTCTCGAGGCATAGCCGTTGAGGACTACAGTCTGGCATCTGTTTTCTACATATGATACAAACCATCTGTACAGGCTACCGCTCACACCAATCTCTAATAGTTTGCGCATTAGAAGCGCATGATCTATTCGATCAAAACACTTGCTGTAGTCAGTGTATATAACGTCGACCTGAGACCGCCTAGACATATGCTCGGATAAAAAGTCACTACAGACTACAAGATTAGAGGTGGTAGAGCGACCCTTTAAAAATCCGTGTTGCTGTTGGGAGAAACTTAATTTAAGTGCAGAAGAAAGTTGTGCATGTACGAGTTTCTCCATGATTTTAGCAAACACGCAGAGTTTTGAGATCGGTCTGTAGTTAACAACGCTGTCCTTGGGTCCTTTTTTATGAATTGGCGTTATATACGCTGACTTCCAGACAGTAGGCACTACTCCCAAGTCAAATGACCGTTTAAACAATAATGTCAGTGGAATGGACAGACACTTGTCACATTTGGCTATAAAAATAGGTGAGATATTATCGGGGCCAGCGGATTTATTTATGTCAATTTGCTTTAACAACCGAAGAACCTCCTCCTCTCGCACATCGATACAGTTAATGTGTGAGATAAAGCCAGAAGGCTGATCAGCTTGATCAATACTCGGCGCGTCCAAGACATCAGTCGCATCGCGTTGCTCTTGAAAGTTCGAAAAGAAGTAATCGCCAAACATATCACAGATTTCCTCCCCATCGCCAGACGTCACTCCATCAAATTTAAACACAGATGGGTAACAATTGGTTTGTTGTTTGGATTTAACATATTGCCAAAAAGCTCTAGGATTTTTAGAAATGGCTGATTCGATATTTGCTATATACTCGTCGCACATTTTCTTCTCTAGATCTTTAGCCCGTTGACGCAAAGTAACAAAAGATTGATAATCTGAGAGGTTACCATAAGTTTTGAACTTTGCGTGAAATTTTGACTTTTCTTTAATTATTTTAATAAGAGGACTCTTGTACCAAGGAGGATACTTACTCCTTGGAGTGATAGTTTTGGATGGAATATGCGTGTTATGAAGCAAATAAACCGTGTCGTAGAAGAACTTAACAGCGTCTTCAAGAGACCTACCATTTAGTTCTAAAGGCCAGTCAATTGCCATCATTTCCTCATTTATGGCATCATAATTTGCCTGAGCATATAAAAACTTGACTCGAGGCCGAGAATGCAGCTGATGAAGTTGAACGAAGTCAGCAGAAATACAGAGCGCCTTGTGATGAGGGTCTTCGCGTACAAGTGGATCCAGGCTACAAGTGACAGCCACTTCACTGTTGGAGAGGACGAGATCGAGAATCCGGTTGTTTACGTTACGATGTGAATTGTACTGTAGTAAATTGCAAGCGGTGAGATTATCACAAAAGCTGGTTTGTACGGTACCTTGCAAGTTACCAGGACACAGATGATCACCGTCTGCCGCAGCGTACCAGTCAATATTGGGTTGGTTAAAGTCACCAAGCACTAGAAATTTATCAGCGGGATGTTTAAGAACAATGTCAGTTAAATTATTCGAAAAATTACTGAGTTGTATCATTAACGAATTGCCTGATTGCTGATCGCATATATACACAACACATAAATGTATTTTATAGGTCAGTTTAGGTTTCTTTTGGTGTAAAATTAAGGTGACCCACAGATCTTCGGCAGACGAACACCACTCGCTGTGGGCATCCGCAACAAGTTCACGACGCACGGCTATTAGGACCCCCCCACCCATAGTTTGTTTGGTTTGTGAGTAATTCCGATCACGTCTCCATACAAAATATCTGTCATCGAATAATTCGCTATCAGATATACCATCGATAAGCCATGTTTCCGTCAAACAAATAACATCAAAAGAATTCATTAAAACGTTTCTGTAAAAAACCGGTGTCTTCGTCCGCAACCCTCGAACATTTTGATAGAAAATACTAATAGGTGCCATTATTAACCAAAGGTAATATCATAAAAATGAATAAAGAGATATAAGGCACACTCAGACTCAGTAACAATACTAAGTAGATATAATATTGTTTAAAAAGTAAGACGTAGTGGCAAAACATGGCGAAAAATGTGTTAGATAAAGCAAATTGGATAGAATAAGCGCAAGAAATCGCATACAAAGTGAAGAAAAATTTTGTTTTAAAATTGTAAAAGTCGTGGGTAAGAAATTTCATGTGTAAGCAGATCTCATCACTAATAATAATAATGCACAAGCACAAAGCATAAAATGGCAATAAGAAAAGCTTAATGAGCCGAATGAATAGGCAAGCGATAAGAGAACAAAAGGCGGGCGAGGATGGAATGCGTGCAAAAAATACGTACCTGTGTTTTTCAAACTTAAATCTAACGAGTTCACTATTAACAATAATGTGTCCACAATACTATGAAAACAAACTTTTACAAATGAAATAAACCATTTGCAAGCAGAATAATTGATTAAAATAAAAACTTTTTTAGGTCTTGCTCTGTCCTGATGCAGTGTTTCGGAGATGTGGTGTTTTTTCGTACATATATTTTGCATCCTCTCACCCATACATGTTCGAAGCCACGCTCTCTGGCCTGAGCTTTGGTTGCATTCAGTAGCTGTTTGTTTTCAAGGGTCAGGTGGTCGTTGATGTATACCCTATTATTGCCCTGCAAACCCAGATCACCTGCATACAGCTTCTTGAATTTCTTCGCAGCAGCTATAAAATCATTTTTCAAGTAGCTATTGTGTACAGAGCAAATAATGTTTTTATTCGTTTGGTCATTCCGTGTCGGTACCCTTGCTATATAGTTGATCTGTTCCCTTTGCATATGGAAATCAATTTTATGACCAATCTTATCCATTAAAACGAACAGGTCTTCATCCTTGGATACCGGCACTCCTTTAATCTCAATGTTGTTCATGCGAGACCTCTGTTCACTCTCAGACTGCCGACTCTCTAGCTGGATAATTCGATCCTGCAGGCTGACTACCGCTTCCTTGGTTTTACCCATTATCTCCATTTCTGCTTCAAGATCCGACACCCTGACTGCCAAAGCCTTTATATCCTGACCGTAGGACTCAAAGGACGATTTCATTTGGGAGACTTCTTGCCGTATGGTCTTTAATTCCGCAAGCTCAGCCTGAATTGCCCTCACACTCTCCATCAGCGCTGGCAAAGCTTCCATTTTGGCTGAGAGACCCTGAAGTTCAGTCATGATGGACTCTGAGTTCACCGGTGATGTCTTCAAACTGCTGATTTGGGGACTAGCAACCGGAGACTTGCAGTTTTGGCATTTCCATGTCAATTTACGCTCGCCAAGTTTTCTCCATCCAGCCTCGGATATTCCAGCACAGGGAAAATCAAATTTCGCCTTACAGGTAGCGCATGTAGCACCATCTCGTGCTTCAGATTCACACCGTTTACAGGTAAACATGTCGACAGAGTTGACTTTAGACAAATAAATGTTATGTTGGATTCACACAGCACACTATAAAAGGCCCTTCAAGCGGCGAAACGGATCGACTGACGAAAGTGCACACTAAAAAAGGCCCACAGTAAATGAATGCGCGAGCGACGGTTTGTCCGCGCGAGTTCGCGAGAAAAAGGTCGTAAGCGCCGTGCTATACTTGGCGGTTACGCGTTTCACCGCGATGCGCTGTTAACTTGCAACTGGCGGTAGATGGAGTTTGATTCCAACTTTAAATTGGTCTAGACTTCTTAAAGCTCGCACTAGAACACTGGATTTTTGATATACACTTTATAGTGGTAAGTTAGGCAACACAATGTTCACTCTTTATGGCAACTTCACAATGTTTTTGCACAGTTTCTAAATAATATTTGCGGAGCAAAAATAAACTCTGACCTACACAACGATCATACCGATGAGGACTGACTTGTTATATCACAACACAAAATACACTCCGGAAACAGGTCTTGTTCAGTAATAGTATTTGCCGTGTAAATACCCTGTTTATACCCAAATTGGGCAACTACCAACCACCCAAGTCAAGTTGCAACACCAAAAAAATAAACTTAGAAGATAACCCTTGACCAGGACTGGCCCTTCTAAACTGTTATAATGAAAACTGAAATAAGTTCAAATACAGCGATTTTCCTAGCTATTATATCGTGATAAGAAGTAATCCAATAAAAATATGAAATTGGTTAATAAACAGAACACAAACTTACCTCTTCATCATCATCATCGTCTTTGAATATATCATCAAAGTTTGGAATGTTTTCTTCACTATCCTTATACACTAGCCTCACCTAAAACAATATTTATAAATTGAAGTACCAATATTTACAATTGTGTATTTCTAAATACTTCCAAATATTCCTTCACAGATTGTCTGAAGCAGACTCTATATACAAATTAGCCAGCATATTCTAAATTAATGTACAAACGACTGATGGCATACTTATTAGTAAGTCTAGTTTTTGTTTTTTTTATTCTCACTCACTCTATTCACTTATATCTGCTTTACATTTACAGTTTTGATGATAAAGATGTGCACTATATTACTCTATTTCTTGATTCATTTCAACAGGATATAATTTTATAACTACAGAATAAAAAAAGAAGCAAACAGACGTACCTGCCCATCACTATACACATTGCACACATCAGTAGGTTTGTGAGCGTCCAACACAAAGAACACAACATCCTCCTCGGGCTGCAGGATGTCCACCAGGTCGATGGTGCCCCCGCAGTTCACCAGCACCACGTACTTCACCTCCTCGTTGTTCTCCTCGTACGCCTGCTTCAACTCCGCGATACCCCCCACAGGGACCAACGTATACGACACATTATCACACTTAAACAAACTCTGCAGTATCTTACAAGTGCATATAGCATCTACGTCGTAATGAACCAGCAATAACACCCTCTAGAACAAAAAATAATATCCCGATAACCAATAAAGTTGATAACAAAGTTTGGTTGGGAACTAGTAAACAATGCTTTCTAAATACTCACGTTTCCCTGTAGTACGTTGTAAAAATCGGTTTTAATATCTTCTATGAACATCTTGGCACGTCATGGACGTAAACACCCGTTATTTATAATCAAGAAATCATATTTTTTGAAAATAATACAAGCTGCAACAAGAATGAAACAGCGGGACCCGAAAAAACACCTGCAAATACGAACTGTCAAAAATGTCAAATTGACTATTCCCGCCAAATATTTACGTGCGTTCAAAAATACCGTTATCAATCAGCTGATTAAACCGACAGGCGAAATTATTTATTGTTTTGAAATTGGACAAGGTAATATTGGATTAGCTAGCTAAACAGTAGCACTAAAATAATATATATTTCTTATTAGATTTTTTTTACTCTTTCAAAACCTTTCTTACTTTTTTGGCACATAGATCACACCTATCCTTATCGCTCCAATTCGGGTGGGCATCGAAGGGAGATGTTTTTATTAGTTTTCTTGTTTGGATACCGTAACTTAAGTAGTGATGTTGTTGATGATAGATCATGTGTCAACACTACGCAAAACCTATCCTTCCAACCAAACCGCTTTGTGTTTGATAAACAGTAGCTATCAAATAATTGATAGTATACAAAGATAGAATTTAAGTGAACCAGCCGAAACAGAACTGCTATATGATCAGCAGTCTGTCAGTACAGTTACCACGACGCAGTATAATGCAAGTTCGTGTCATCATGATAGGATGGACTAGTTCAGTGGCCCATCCTATTATGATGACACGTATTGATGAACCTTTCCTTCTTTCCGCGAGAGTAGGCAGAATCAAAAGAACGTTAACTGAATATTATGATTTTTAACATTAGCATTATCGGCCTTGTAATGTTCCCACTGCTGGGTCCCAGGCCTCCTCTTTAGGAGAGGGAGTGGGCAGTAATTCACCATGCGGGCCTAATGCGGATTCGTGAATGTCACATGTCTTCAAATTTTTTGGTTCTAGGACATGCCGGTTTCCTCACGTTGTTTTCTTCACTGTTTAGAGAGGATAGGTATTATTCGAATTAACAAAAAAAAGAGATATTTATTTTAAAAAAGCTTTATTTCTTATATACAGAACTTTTTTTGTAGATTTCCGTGTGGTGGGTCGCTATTTTGTGTGCGATCGTGCCCGGTCGTAGCAAATTAGTAGACAAGGCTTGGAAATAAGACTGTATGAGCGACTCGTCTGATTCTTCAGGGTGTAAATAGTCTTTTAGCTCATAACATAAATATTCTTCAGGGCAGTCAAGCGCTCTTAGACATCCGGCATACTCGGACCACAAAAGTTTGCGCCACTTTACGTTGTGTTTCTGCGCTAGCGGTACCAACACACACGCCGCGAAAGTAGGGTCGCCATAACTCACTGATTGAAACTGCTCTAACAACTGCGTAAAGAAATCCTGGAAGTTATGCAATCCAACAAGTTGCTTGTCAAAATTCAACTTAGATTTCTTTTTGAACAGAGTTGCTGTGCACTTCCTTAGTAGCAGTTTGATTTTGGCATCCAAAAACAGGGAATTGTCGCAAAGAAACACGCACATGATTCGGCACAGCCTGTCCGTTACGTTCATGTCGTTCAGGAGGTCAGGGAAGCATTGCTCATTGAACAGTATCCACTCCAAACTACATCTAATGATGAATTCCTTCTCAGCTGCGATTCTCTCAGCTACTTTCTTTGAATGTTCTCCAATAATTTTAGGGCTACTGTCCGCCTCCTGACTCCTGCTATAAAGCGTTAGTATCGGCAAGTAGATCCAGTCTCGCGGCAATATCGGCTCTTGCCAGCTTCTGTACTTTATATTGGGACCTGTATCTCTGTAGTTGATGTTCACTACTTTACTGTAGCATAACTTTATCTCTTCAATCGAAGTTAATGCTTTAGAAAATCCGTCAGCATCCGATAAATTTACAAGATGTAATAATCTTTCAGCAGTAAACCAATGTTTGTTGAATACCACATACCCAAACAGAAAATCTAATTCGTATTTCTTATCATTTCTCAAAATGTAGCACAGCTTGTTCGCCACAGTATACAGCAAGTCTTTACTGCCTTCTGAAATGTCGTACTGTGTAGATAATTTTATCAAACTGAAAACGAAATTAGTCTCCATTCTTGTGAACCAGTTGTCACATAAACTTGGCACTCTGTTGCTGATCTTGCTTAAATACATCGACAGGTGTCTCAGGAATGTTTCGGAGATTTCCTTGTCATTCACGTAAGTCAGAAGATTAAAGAGTGAAGCTAAAAATGGCACAGGAGATGAAATAGTCAAAATTGGTAAAACTTTCTGTTGTGAGTCTATGACAGAGCCTCCAAGAGACATCAGATTCTTGGTCAAATGTAGATCTTTATTTTCCAGTCCGGACAGTAAATTCGAACTGGGAATAAGGTTTTTGACAATCATTTCAAATCCACGAGATTGTGACAAAGTCCTTAGAGAGTCATTTAGGAACTTCATAGGAAGATTTTCTATCAAGGTGACAGTCTTGCAGCAGTCTATAGCTGAGCACAGAAGGCGTAGGTGTCCACAAGTGTAACTGCTGGCATTGGACAACTGTCCCATCCATTTCTGCACACCTTCTTTCAGTAGAGGATAGATTTGGGTTTTGTAACTGTCCATGCCGCCCAAGATGCACCTCAAAAGTCTATTTACCAGTTGCAAGACTACTGCAGCATGAGTTGCTGTTAGAATTGAGCACTCCACAAATATATCAGTCCCTTTTACATGCTTGTGCAATGCAGTCACAATTACAGGGAAGAGTGATATAGCCACTTCAGTTCCTAGTCCAAAACATAGCAAGTTTGAGAGTGTGCAAAAGGCTTCAATCTGTATTTTCAAGCCATATGTCCTATCAACTCCAGAATTTATGTAAGCAGATATAGGTTTCAATATATCATATTTGCTTAGTAAAATCCTGGTGACATCAATGGACTGCAATGACATGATTCTGATAAACTTGAGTGCAGCTAATATGGGTTTGCCATTATACACAATGCTGGGATCAAATACAAAATTAGTGCTTGTAACTGGAACAAAATTATTTATGATAGTTTTCATCAAGTGTTCCATTTCTACAATCCTCAGAGCTGTTTCAACGGAATCTCTTGCTAATCTCGACAGTATCTGCAAGGAGTATTGGACACAGTTGAAGTTTGGTCTTATTGTTTCTAGGATATAATACAGTCTTTGAAGGATTTCTGTCCTCTGTAGTGTGGTCATGATGTCAATTTCTGCCAAATGGTAATCAGTGAATTCTGACTCCTTTGATTGTAATTCTTCAATTTCTGACTTGTCATTCTCCAAACAAGGCTGCAGAGTGCCTTCTTCAAAGCCAATTAAAGCATCTAGACTTGCTTCATCTATTCTGTTATAGAGCAAGTTCCTCATGGCTCTAAGAGCAGGTTCTAGGATAACGACTTTATTGTCATCCATAGCTATTCTGACAATGAAAAATAATTTGCTTATGGGGATTTCAATGACATTCTTGTATGTGCCTGCACTGTAGTACTCTAGGATACCCGCTATTGTGTTAAGAGCAACAACTCTTTGTTGAGTCATAGTTGAGCGAGTCAGCTCTACGAGTTCTGTGATTGAGTATCCCGGTCTATGTGGTTCATCACCGTGATGGAATAACGGTTTGGTTCTCTCATTATATTCTATAGTGTAGGGTAAAAGATATCCATTGAAATCAAATCTCGCTTCATAAGGCTCATCAGCTTTGATTTTCCTGCTTTCCTCTATACCTTTCATCCATTCCAGTTTGTCTTTCTCTAGTGAATCAAAATGCAGCCATTTATTTACTTCAGGATGTGATAGAACATCATTTTCCCACAGGTTACTGTTTTCAGGTATTGCTACACTTGTGTCCATGCTTTCTTCAACAGAATTATCTGCTACTTTGCTACCAAGTGCTTGTTCAGATTTATTACTTTCAGAGGTAATAGCTTTCTGTCTTTTGGCTTTTAAAAACTCGACCAGTTTAGGATCTATGCTAGAAAGCAGTTTTTTCCTTTCTTCTAAAATATCTTGTTCTGACATTTCACTGAGAAGCTTCACATTTTCACTGTGAATAACATCAGCATCTTTTGAAGATACTATGAAACTTTTTTCTGGTAGATTAACGTTTGATGATTTCTTATCAGTACTAGTTGATGGTTCATCAATATCCATATTTACAGTCTCATTTTTACTTACAATTTGTATTGCATTTCTCTTACTAAACAAAGTTGATCTCTTAGAAGCTACAGGAAACCCTTGCACAGGCATTTCTTTAGGATTCCATTCTACAAAATCGGAAACATTTTTCTCTACAATGTTACCTATCAATGAGGGAATTACTTTCGGGTAGTATACTTTATCATCTTCAATTTCAGGCTCTGTAATCTCTGGCTCTTCAACGTTTTTTTCTAAGATGTCTCCAACAACAGAAGTGTCCTCAAATCGTGCTTTTTTCTCCACCTGACCTTTGAGGCCTTTAGCTTGAGCATACTTTGAAGGTTTCCGACCTGTCTCAGCATTGCTTGCTCTTTTTGGACGTTCGATTGGCCGTAAATTAGTCACTGCAGCTGCTGGCTGTAAATTTTGTTTCTGTTTTTCTCTTAAGAACTCTTCTTGCATGCGGAGGATATCGTCTTCATCTTCGCCGGGTTTTGGGCGTTTAAACATGATTATTATTCACAAAATAACAAATTAATAGCATTTACAAAACAATTGATAGGTTATTTGTTTTGACAACAGTTTGACACTTTCAGCATCAAATCACCTTTTTCTTCAACCTGTTTGGGCAGGCTAAGTTCTTAGATCATACCGCCTCACCTTCTACGAAGAAATGTGGATCTATCAGTCTATCTTGATGAAATTATCGTCGAAGTAGGGTCTAGTCTACAGCAAGTCAACCTATTGAAGTAGTGACTTATACAACTCGCCACAAGAACCCCCGACAAAACCGTATAGAAATTGATAATGGTCTCGGTCACAAAAAATGGCGAACGGAATGTCTAACGTGACTTTGATTTGGTAAAAAAAAATCTAATGACACTGACAGCAATTTGACTGCACTTTTGACATTTTGACAATGACACTAACAGACAACAGTAACAAAAGAACAACACGTGAGTCGAGTTCCCAAAGGGTTATAACCAAAACAAACCTCAAAATGCCTAAAATAAAAAAGGATATTGATAAACTGAAGCATCCAAACAGTAGAAAAACTATTAAACTCATAAGTAAGATAAAGAAACACGAGAAGAAGGATCAAAACAAAATAGGTACACACATTAAACAAAACCTCATTGGTGAGAAGATTCTATGGTTCAAAGAAAGGATACCGGAAGGATGTGTGGTTTTAAATAAAGAACAAACTTTAGAATTAATGGAAGAGTATTTGGCGCGTTTTGATGAAGAGTTGGAACAGATTTCTTTGAAGAATTCTGTCGGGCAAAGAAGAAATCGCCAACATGCCAGCAGAGAAGATATGATTAACATTACTAAGAAACAAGAGCACGAAGAGTTTGAAACCTGTGGCTTGGAGATGCCCGATCTCCTTGATCGACAACAAATGGAAGTGCTGAGGAATTGGAACGGAGAACTGAGATTTTTACAGCATTTCAAACTAAAAAGGATAGCTAGAAAACATTTAATATAGTGTTATAATTCAATTTGTATTTTATTTCCACCCATTTATATTCTTGCAAGGTTAAACCTCATTTCATCTGATAAACAATTTTTCGATATTATTATTTTATCTTATCAGTTTTACTTACTCAAAACAAATGTGTTAATCCACATATATGTATATATGTACACTGAGAAACAATTTTAAGCATTCAAACTAGATTGTAATTTGTATTTTTGTTGCTGACTCTTACTTCTATTCCTAATTTCAACTTTGTCTAGCTCAGGCTTCTGAGAACCTAAGTAGTCAGGTGGTGCGGTATAAAATTAATAAAATTACTATGAACTTTTAAATATCTCAATCTCTCTATGTACTGTGTGTACACTAAGTTTTGATTAACATCAACCTATCTAAATATTCCCACATTTGAATTACTCATGCTATTTTTATGGAGTCTTAACCTATCAATACCTGCAAAACGAGACACAATAGTAAAACAATAACAGCGCGGTCCAATGAGACAGGTCGGGGATTCATGAATTAACACATTAAAAAAAGATTCCTCTTTATTTTCACAAAATGACAAATCTGTAGTCCAAATTGAACATGGCAATGAGAGAGTATTACTACAAAATTACACCTCGGCGATTACGGAGAGTAGTTTAACAAACATCTACACTCATGCACCATCACCTATTCCTGGAAAAACTTGTGCTGGTCACAAAAACATAAATTATTTCGCATGGGAATCGAACCCGCGAGAAATATTGGACGTTTAATTTATGCGGTCGCCCACAGATGTCGTTAGTAACAACTTATTTTACATCGCAACTAACGGCCGAAACCAATAACCTATCGATCTCTTGTTTTGGCATACTGGAGATTGTAAAACAAATGATACAATACAAAAATTATCATGTTTTTTGTTGTTTCATTTGTTTTTCTATCTCCGATATGTGACAGATAGGTTATTGGTTTTGGCTGTAAATTAGCATTTGAGAGTTCGTGCTTTGTTTCGAAACGAGCTCCGACAGAATTCCATTTCCTAAAACGATATTTTTGCAAAATAATGTGAGAAATAGTCAAATGCGTATTAGCTGTTATATAAGTCGTTATTGGTTGAATGAATATTCTGCAGCCAATCTTATCTAGACTTTCGTTTTTGTGATGCATTGAGAATTAAATTGTTGGTATCCATAACCCTGAAAAAAAATTCGTAGTAACTCATGCTTTTAATATAATATTTTTAATATTCAATAATAGAAAGGAAGCTTCTGGAGTAGCGACAAATCGGAAGACGCAACGTTGGATGGTCTCTCACAAGGTGGACCAATGACCTGGAGAGGGTCACGGGAATCAGACGAAAGCGAGGCGTGTAGGATCGGTCGTTGTGGCGACGCTTGGAGGAGGCCTATGTCCAGCAGTGGATGTCTTTCGGCTGAGATAATACAATAAAAGGAAGGAAGGTTCTGGAGTGGCGACCACATATCGGAAGACGCAGCGTTGGATGGTCTCTCACGTGGATCAATGGCTTGGAGAGGGTCACGGGAATCAGGTGAAATCGAGATGTATAGGATCGGTCGTTGTGGCGACGCTTGGAGGAGGCCTATGTACACGTATTTCGGCTAAGATGACCATGATGATTAGATAAAAGGCAGATGTCCCATTTTTGGGTCAATAAAAATTCCGGAGTCGGTATTAAAAATCCTGCCCAACCGAATTTCGACCATGGTGGCCAATCTCAACAGAGATTAGCCAAGTACGCAGGAGATATTATAGTGCACGAGTGTGTGCGCAAACACAGGTGCACTCTCTGTTCCTTCACTCTCATAGTCCGACGGGACGGCGATCCGACACGACCGGCGAGAGATCAGGCGCAGGACCAACGGCTTTACGTGCTTTCCGAGGCACGAGGGTATCACACCACAGACTTCCAAACGTAAAAAGTAATTCCTAATGGAAAAACCCAATAGCACTTTTTGCCCGAAACGGGAATCGAACCCAGGACCCCAGGCTCAGTCGCTCTTGCGGCCACTAGACCAAACGAGGCAATTGGTATTAACAAAGACATTAAACACACACAAATCTTTATTATAATTCTGTGGTATTAAAAAACGTGTTTCATGAAAACAAACCAAAACCATCCCAAAATAAAACCACAACTTTGAAGAAAGATGACTAATTTATTAAGAACTATTTACAACTTCCATATTTATAGAAATAGGATAGTAAATGGAAACCAGCTTTGAACACAACCTAAGGAACGGTATAATATCAGCGCAAATATACAATATTATAAGCCCCGATACAGCGAGAGGATGCGTAAAGCGCTGGCCACACAGAAAAGACGTAAGACGCAGACGAGGCGCTGGCATTTGTCTCTACCGCGTCTCTTTCATACAAAATGTATAGAAGCGTCGCGACTCAAAACTTACAGAACAGACAGGGCGCGGGCGCAACGCTGGTACTTTTGCGCGCGCCCGCGCCCCGTCTGCGTCTTACGTCTTTTCTGTGTGGCCAGCGCTTAAGGAAACCCTGCGGAGACCATCGTTATTTATAGTGATGACGTCAGCGCGGCTCATCGCACTACGCCATGCAAATTGGTTTAAAAACATGTGATTCATTCAGTTGTCAATGTAATAGTAAATACGTAATGTATTCTGTAGAATGACGAATTTCCTACGTGAACAATGTCTAAATTAGTTCGTCATACCCACTTAAGAGAATTCAATTCATAAATGTAAATGAGCAATACCTATTAGGTACTTATGTTGTTATGTTATAAATGCCGATCACGTATTTTTAACGGTAACTTCGTGTATTTTTAACCGACTTCAAAAAGGAGGAGATTCTACAATTTGCTGTATTTTTTTTTTGGTATATAAACAAGATGGTTTTAAAATAATAATTTATTGTCTCTGCCATAGTTTCCGCAACGCATCCCCAAAAATAAACATACTGATATGTCGTACAAAATCAGTCACTATATCACATACGAACAACATCTTAAATTAATATTAAAATGAGCATAATTCAAATTATTTTATGCTAAAATAATTAATTGCTTGCAAATTTCGAGTTTCGTTGTAATAAATTAATTTAAATTAAAAAATTATTTCGAGTTAGTTCGTCATTTCGTTATGATTTTTATAAAATCTTTGGAAAAGGATAGTAACGGAACAAAACTCGAAACTTTTTCATAAATATAGGCTAAATTAAAGTAAGGCATAAACTCACGTCAATCATAATGCACAAGAAGACTTTGATAAAGTGCCATGCTATCAAGAATAACGATTGTCGAAATGTTCAGGATCTATGGAACTGCCTACTGAAAAGCCAGATGGTCAAACAAAAACATTTTGACAATGGACATTGTTAATAGAATTCCACTTAATCTAGAGCCAAACGTATTCTACAAATTGCAAAATCACAAGCAAAGAGACTTAGATAAAATAATTTTAATTTAGTGAAAGTAAACTCATTGATATAAACTTCATAGACAAGTCTGTAGGTATATCAATGGGTTTACTTTAGAACCTAGGCATTTAAAAATAAAAATATGATCCATTTAAAATGATTGCCAACGGAAAGCCACCAACGATAAGCCTAGCACACTAACAGCCGAACCCAATAACCTATCTATCACATACCGGAGATAGAAAAACAAATGAAACAATAGAAAAAATGTATAATTTTTGTATTGTATCATTTGTTTTACTATCTCCAATATGACTAAACTGGAGATAGGTTATTGGGTTCGGCCGTAAATAAACGTCGCGAAATGGATGATAATTAGATTTGTTTACCGACTGTACTATTTTTATTTTATGAATGCAGCTCAAAACATGACTAAAGTTATGGACGGTATTCCTGAAGCTGCAAAGCTGCCTTAACGTTTGAATCCCCAACCGGTCCTATGAGACCGCGCTGTTATTGTTTTACTATTGTGTCTCGTTTCGCGGGTATCTGAGTAACTACATGCTTTTATTTTTATTTCTCCTTCAGAGATTTATCGGCTATGACATAGCTCAAGCGAACGATAAACAAATTCGTAAAAAATGGCGGCAAAAGAAATGATTTCGAAAAAGTGAAACCGATAAAGAAAGATACTCTGCGACATGTATAAAAAGTGCTAAGTGAGTGTGACTTAGCATTTTTATACATAAACAAACAGATCAGATGTGTAATAATAATAATGCAATAGAAAGTTACAAACTGAACCAAGATAGATCGATCGATGCGTCGATGTTTTATTTTATATCTAGCCAACATGAGACAAAATAAAACATCTAGACATCTTCATTAAGTACGTCAAAAATAATGGCACAAGAAAATAAGAACATCACATTATCGCCTGACATTTCATCACATGATTGGTCAAGGACGTATCGTTTTTAATTAACTGCTGCGTTCGTGAATGAATACTAATTAGTTAATTTTCTATCAACAATCTATCTCGTGTTCAATTTGTGAGAGAAAAAAAAAACAAAATACTTTCTCTCGGCGAAATGAACTTGATTAAAAAGTTTAAAATATAAATCCTGTTTCGAAAGTAAAAGTTGTTTATAACATTATAAAAACCTAATGCTTACTACAGACAGAAAAATAAAATAAACAAAAATGGAAGTTCATAAATGGCATCATTCTATCTTTCTCTAAATTGGCATCTTAGAAAAACATGTTTAAATCCTTGGTAATTATTCTAAATGGATAATATTTTAGTCGTAAACATTCTTAAGTCTTCGTTCAGGAAAACAATTTAGTAGCGTTTTTATTGAATATGCAATCATAATATATCTTGGCGGGAAATTCAGGATGGCATGCCTACACTGTCCACGGACGCGAAGCTTCACGTTCATTCCCACTAGTTCGATTCATCAGTTCGATCGTCGAACTAGTGAGACTTTTTTTTCTCATTTGTTCGACCGTCGAACTAGAGAGAATTTTTTTTCTCATTTGTTCGACCGTCGAAAACAAAGATTATGCTATAGATGTACAAATATAAGTACACGAATATATATTTTTTAATGAACCAAGCGTTTTTTATTTTATTACGAAATTAGTAAAACATTTAAGTGTAGTAGAACTATTTTTAGGGTTCCGTACCTCAAAAGGAAAAAAACGGAACCCTTATAGGATCACTTTGTTGTCCGTCTGTCCGTCCGTCTGTCAAGACCCTTTTTCTCAGGAACGCGTGAAGGTATCAAGTTGAAATTAAAACCATATATTGAAATCCGCGGTCCCTTGAAGTTGTGCAAAAATCAAACTTGTAAGTTGACGGGAAAAAAAGATACGCCCGTTTATGTTGCAAAAAACGTACATTTCGACACTGTCAAAGGAATCAAAACTCATAGGGTGCTTCCCGTTGACCTAGAATCTTGAAATTTGGCACGAAGCAAGGTATTATAGCACTAATATCGGGAAAAGTCTGAAAACCGAAAATTTTTAGTTACGTCACAAGAAAAAAAAATTGAAAAGTCTTCAAGACTCGATTCGAGAATTAAACTGTTTTTATAGGTAGGTTGGTACGAAACCCTCAGTGCGCGAGTCCGACTCGCACTTGCCCGGTTTTTTTTATTCTAATTAATTAATTCGACGATCGAACAAATGAGAAAAAAAAATCTCTCTAGTTCGACGGTCGAACAGATGAGAAAAAAAAGTCTCACTAGCTCGACGATCGAACTGATGAATCGAACTAGTGGGAATGAACGAAGCTTCATAGACGAGTATTCGACATTATGCGCTTGGTGTAGGTACGCCTGCGTAAAGCTTACTTAAAGAACTATGAAACTCTGTCAATGAAGCTGCAACTACACGAAGGCACGATGCTGCCGCTTCGCCGACACAGTTTCTTAATTTTGTATGTAAACTTCACGCTGGCGTACACCAACGTATAATGACGAATAATTATGCTTCTATGAAGTTACGCGTTCGTGGACATTACATCTTAGGGTTAGAGTTCATTTCATAATACCCACCCAATTAAACATCTAAAACTCCCCGCCAACATTGAAATGATCGCTACTCGGTATAAAGTTTTTGGATTAAAAACTTACAAAGTCGCTAGTGTAATTCAAATCTCTCTAAGTATCTATGCAACTAGGCACTTCAATAGTCTATTTAAATTATGTTTAAAATTAATATATCACTAGATATTTAGTTATCAAACATTAAAGTAGATTGCAGAAAATACATCATTTCTTTCTTTCAACTGATCAATACAATCTGTCAAGTTGTAACATTTAAAATATTTAACGTGGTTAATATTTACATAGGTAATTCTGAAATATCGCAGGGCCTCTGTACGCTAGTTTGTTTGTATCACCACACGATACAGAGGAACGCAGTTTTTTTTTTTAAATTTTATTTATTGAATATTATTATCTTTATTTTATTTAGGAGGACGATCTACGTAACATTCTAACATAATTTAAATTTAGTATTTTTTCTTTTTTAAATAAATAGTTCCTCAATATCATCCCACATCATACCGTATAGGAGAAGCATCTTTCGAAATGGATATTTTTTCTTATTTTTTTTTTTATTTTAACAAGAGAAGCTATGTTATATAAAACTTACCCTTATCATTCTTTTTTTTGTTCATTTATCTACATACATCTGATCGATTTAACTTCTTTAGAGAGCAAAACAAAACAAACCGCGAAACAAACATCTCCAGACATGATATTCGGACTCCTCGTACAATTTACACTCATTTTACAAGCTTACACAAACTTAGAAAGTAAAACAAATCAGGTAAATAGCGGGAGATGGTAGAAGTCGTAGCCCCTCTGTCCGCGCGCCGCCAGCCAGATGTAGACGACGTGGTAGGCGCCGGGCACGAAGCAGATCATGCCGGCCACGAAGAACACGGCGCCCTGCAGCCCGTTCTCGGGCTCGGCCACGGCGAAGGCGCCCATGCCCAGCAGCCCCACGCCCACCAGCAGCAGCACCACGGCCGCGCACACCGTCTTCCAGTTCTCCCTCACCTTGGGGTGGTTCCAGCAGTACATGGACTGCGTGGCCTCTACATACTCGTGTATCAGCGAGTCTGAATCCCTCGACGTGGTGTCTTCTGTGCATTTGTAGGTTTTGGTGCTGTAAGTAGAACGAGCTAGTTAGGAAACTAATCGTCTGGCGACGTGGAATGTTGCATAGCGATGGCCTTGACTGGCAACACTGATAAGGTTCGACGTTGTAAATAATATTGGTTGTTGCGTGAGTAAAGATGATAGAGATTAGAGTGTTACGTGTTTGCAGCGTTATTTGCTAAATGGTTACTGCGTGTAAATTATCTTTGCACTGTATAAAACAAAGCCGTTTTTTGTCTGTCTGGTATTTCATTAACTCTTCTTCAACCACGCAATAGATTTTGGAATGGTTTTCACTGACAGAAAGAGCAATAAATAAAAGAAGGTCTGAGTATATATTTTATACCCGAGCAAAACTAGGGCGGGCCACTAAAGGTGACAGAAGTTCCTAGCTTTCTGTAATATTTACAAGCAACCGCGCTTCTTATATTTATTTATGGAAGAACTTTCCTCTTAGTCTTGGCAGGAATCCAGTAAGTGACCCCCCATAAGGCGGTACCGAAAGGGTAACTATCTAACTTCAAGGAACCCTATCATTTCTGAGCGGCAATTTCTCAAATTCCAGAGAAAGAAGAGTCAGAGAACAAAAATGAATTTTTGGCACCAAGACAGCAAAAATATTGCATGAAACTGTGATGAAACGATACTAGCAGGAATGTGGAAGTAGGTGTCTCCCGTCTTCCCACTTAAATTCCAGCAGGGTCAATTGTAGACGATTAAGACCAATGTGTATGTGTCCTAAGACGTTAGCCAATTAGCTGAGTATACCCAGCCGTTGAGATTAACTTTAACATTGAACATGACCTTGGTCTATCATCATAAATATTGATCCCTTTCGTATCTTGTCGCGGATTTTATACCAAAAAGATTGTATCTAGAATCTGAGTTTGACGATATCTTTTAACGATTTTTTTTTTTTTTTATTATAGTCGCGTTTGACCACTATCTTACCTGATGGTAAGTGATGATTGAGCACGTTGGCCTAGAAACAATCTATTTAGTTTTGACTTAAATTTAAAACATTTTGGTTAAATCACAATGTCGATGTGAATTTTTTGCTGGAGCTAGGCAAAATAATATAAGAGAAATTTTCGAAGTGAAATTTTTTATTAGTTGCACGCGTCAAAAATCTGACATCAATTTCACCGACATTCAATGCTCCGTATAATAATTAGCTCGGTCTAAAAAATAGTAATAGGTATTTAATACTAATTTATTTATTAAAACAGTACTTCGGGACATTTTTTATTTTTGTTTTTAAGGGGACATTTCGTTTTAGGGTCATGTATCAGCCACAGCGGAACCGTCAAGGGAACACGACGGTGAGGTACCTATTGCTCGCCGTCCGTAAGTTCGTGCCCAGTCAATCAAATAAAAAAAAATGTTAGTGCTCATGCACTTAAAAAATGACAGAAACTAGTACATGTCAGTCGATGATGGTCATGATGTTTCTCAAGCCTTGATCCAATTTATAACCAACTGTTATCTCTATCAATATTTTGTTTATTTTTATAGGCCATAGCTTAAAAAATAATACTTTACCTGATAAAAGAACAAACTTATCAGGATAAAATGTTGTGAAATAGATTTCATTCATGCGTTTACGATATGTTTCACGCGCATTATTCAAAATTTTCTTTTTAAGTATTTACTCAATCTATACTGCGAAAAGAATGACGGTTTCGTCTCGAGCGACTCACGAGAGGGCGATCACATAATATGAAAATTCAATGTACAAAAATTGACTCTGTCACTCTGTTTACAGTGTGTTTTAAGATTAAAACGCTGTATGTGTGTATATTTTCTTTTTTGACGAACAAACGGTGGAGATTAATGAACTGGGAAATATGAATACACAAAGTATGTTAGACATTATTTAACTTGGACTTAACATTTCCTAGATAACGTGAACATGTCTGCCAAATACGAGGAATCCTACTAATATAAACGCGAAAGTTTCATTGTATGGATGTTTGTTACACTATCACGCAAAAACTATTGAATGGATTTTGATGAAACTTAGAAAACGGGTAGACCATATCCTGGAATAGCATACACAATACTTTTTATCCTTTGATTATGTTCCCTAGGGATAATTTTCTACTATCACGCGCGCAAAGTCACTAGCAGCTGCTAATCTAGTACATAAATAAACTGATAAATTGTAAACAATGCTTCGGTAAAAGCTTCCTTGTTAGACAGATAAGTTTATGCAACTGTCTGCTCTCATCTCATCACAGATTAGGTTTAAATAATACAAACGTGGTAAACAACATGACACTAATGCTTACTGGGGACTGAAGTGGATAAACAATTATTTGTACTTCATAAATAAAACCTAAAATCAAACTAGAAGGTGCAAGGTCTTTCACTAAGCCGGTCAAATTATCAAAGGGTTTAAAAAGGATTTACTCCAAGATAAAAAGACTGGTTGATAATAAAAAAAAAAGTATAAACCTGTTGTTTTCCAGACAGACATTTACAAAAATGGTATCAAAACTCTTTTCTTGAATACACTTCATTTTGGCACTATAAAACTTTTTTTCACAAACTAAACAAGTCACCTCTCAGAGCTTATATTCTCAACTGAGTAACATATGTTAAAATGAATATAAGGATGGCATTCTCGGTACGATTAGTCATAGCTTTAATTGATGAGTGCTCAGTACATTCATTAGAACCGAGATGTGCCAAGAGGTCACAGGAACCAGAACAAAAAGATGGGCCCACTTTAATATTGGATGAATCATTTGGTATGATTAACATTTCAGAGTTATTTCAGATGAACTAATCAAACTTATGAAAAGAGTGAAATATATAATTATATTTTTTGGAATGCCTGGCAAGATGGGTCATACACCTATAAGTATGTATGAATGTAGCACCTAGTTGAGATGAGAGTTCATAGATAAGAAAAACCTGGCACATAAGAGAGGAGACATTTTGAGGAGCTCGTGGCTAGATAATAAAAGCCGCACAGCTCGATCTTCAAGGTTAAGCAACGCTTGCCTAGGTTGGTCTGTGGATGGGTGACCATCTTAACATAACGAGTTTCCTCCGTGCCTCGGAAAGCACGTTAAGCCGTTGGTCCCGGCTGTCATTTGGAGATCTTTAGCAGTCGTTACGGATAGTCAGAAGCCAGTAAATCTGACTCCAGTCTTGCCATGAAGTACCGTGTTTCCCCAGATAATGGGTTGTGGAGATCTGGTAGGCAGCCGCTCCTCGTAAAATACTGGTATTCAGCTGAATCCGGCTTGACTGGAAGCCGACCCCAATATAGTTGGGAAAAAGGCTAGGCAGATGATGATGATAAGAGAGGAGACATATACTGTGAAGTATATGGGATATAACTGCTAATGATGACCACATTTTCGGGATTTCGTACCCAAAGGATAAATGGAGTACCATTTTTTATTCTTACTAAGACAGTCTAACTGTCTATTCAACAGACTGTATCTCATGAACTAGCTAGACAATTAAAATATTCACAAATTATGTATTATTGTTATCAAAATAAAAAACAAATACTAAAAACAGAATAAAACTAATGTATAAATAGGGCTCCCACACAACAAAATGTGTTTAAATAAAAACACATTTTGTTGTTGAGTTCTCTCGCAAGTCCGATTAGCAACTGGCTGGCTTTTTTTAGCTTAATTATAGTTTGAGTCAAAAACTTAATTATAAGTACTCCAACTTATAAAAAAGAGTTACAAGATAAAGTTCCATTATTCATCTATTCTATGTCACAGATTGTATAAGGAAGACAGTGTACAATAAACTTATAGGTAAATGAACCATAAACATCCTCATGCCAATAAGTGAAATCATTAGTGATTACTACTATTGACACATTTATTTGTAAACACGTTTCCTCATATAAATTAAAAGGAAATCCATAATATTGGATAAATGAGTTAATTGTTTTGTTTTAGGTATGGAGTTACAATAGTAGTATTATTCATTTGGAAAGAGAATACTATTATTTATTTTGATTTGGAATTTGCCATGGTTTTATATGCAGAATGTTGGGGAAACCAGTACTTTCTATAGAACAATAAGTATTATTGAAAGGAACTTAATCCTTTGTAGAATTTTCTGGGTCTGATACTGCCCTCGTAACAGCAAATGCAGTAATCGACATTTTGGCGGCTTTCCGTTTATCATAAATTACATATGGAGAGTTCAAGCTATATGTAATTTTTTTTCTTTATTGTTTTCTATGGTGGGAATAAAACATATGAGATTTATATCAGTGAAAGTAGAGATTTAATTAAAACACTTAGACGCGTTTTTCTCGAAACCGCCATTTTGCAAGTACTGCATTTGCTGTTACGAGGGCAGGATATGACTATTTCAAAAACATTTCTAAACTAAATACATTTCTGATAACATTGCAAGCATAATATTTATCAACAAAAACATCCAAAGAGAATCTGATAAGAATGATCATAAATGTATCTTTTTAATTGTACCACTCAGAAAAGGTATGCAAGATGAAGGTGCAGACTGCAGATTATCATAAAACTGTTGCAACTGCACCATAAAATATATAAGTTATTGACTTGTGACATTTCTGCCATACTAAAGAGTATTCAAGGTAGACTGGTTCCAACAGGCTCCTTAATTTGTTTACCTCTGCCCAAAAAAGTATGCATGCTGTTCGTATATTGGCTATAGTTTCATTAGTGATGCAATGTTTGTATGTGATTGAATAATTAATTTGATACTGGTTTGTCTAGGTATTGAAATGCTGCCTGTGGCTAAACCTATTATAGTATAGGTTTCTAGGACAGGGCTTATAGATATTTGGTCTTGAGTAACTTCCAAATACACTTTTAAGGAAATCATACTAGTATGAAAAACCAATTGGAAAAAAACTGTTACTAATTGAGTCTTTAGTCTTATTGACACTTTTTTAATATTCAGTTCTTTTGAAGTTCTAACCGTTGTCTTAGCTATACGGCAGTATCAGTAATTGCACAACATTATCAGATTATCAGGTCAAAAACAAAACGAGTACTATCAATATGGAATGGGTCAGTGTACAAGATTAATTAGCGTTCGCTAACGACTCATTAGCGCGCTCGTACGCCGAACTATGTCTGTGAACCAAGTAACGGCTACCAGGTTCAACTGCCTCTGGCCCAGTAAGGAAATATGACTCATGAAAAGGTCACGAACGTACTGACATTCTAACACAAAGAAAAACATTTTTAATTGCAAAATTATGAGTGAGGATGTTAATAATGCTGTTAAATAGTAGGTTAATTTCAATTACCTGGCGATATATTCACTTCCATTTTTGTATTTGTTCTGTAAAGGCGATCTGTCTCCTGTGGCACCATAAACTTTGATGGCTTCATCGGTTTCTTCTTCAAACGCATCGTCAATTGAAAAACGCTTATCGCTGTTACCGAACGGCCTCGTCATGGTTAAATATTGTTGTTATCTGTCTGGAGATGTAAAATAAACATCACAGCGAGCGTACGGGACAAAACACAGCTGTCAATTTGTCATATCAACATGCGCCATATTGATTGCAATGCCATTGCCATAAACGATTGGAAATCTGCATGCAGTTTGGAAATAAGAAATGATGTAAAATTATTAAAATAATTATTATAAAATCACGAAATAAAGCTAGACGTAGATTAAAACAAGGTACCTTACAATCGCGCTGAACAAGTTAAAATGGGAACCAGATATTAAATTGCAAGTGCGAATGAATACTTTTTTATTGTAAAGTTTTACTCACTTTGTTTTGGTATCAATAAACCTCAAACATGGCTAAAAAAAAATACGTCAAAATCAATTTTCTATCCAATAATCAACCAAATAAAACTGATTTTATTGTTAAAAGGACTCAGACTAACAATATTAAAAGGTTTTTTTTTATAGTGGCATCACCATTTAAAAACGAAAAACGTCAATGTCAAAAACGTAAACAAAGTCATGTCAAACGGCGAACCCACATGGTGTGTTTATTTTGTGCTTTGGTGACTAGAAAATAGAAATTAAAAATGGTTATCAAAGACTGGGCTAAAATTTCACCTGGGCTATCTGAACCCGTGTTATCCTGCATTAAGAAACAGGGTTTTAAGGCCATGACTCCTATCCAGGCAGCAGTAATACCGTTAATCATGTCTTGTAAAGATGTGGTTGCTGAGGCAGTGACGGGGTCTGGCAAGACCTTGGCTTTCGTGGTGCCGATGTTAGAAATGTTGATAAAGAAACAGAAGGAGGCGCCGCTGAGAAAAGACTACGTTTATGCTGTCATTATATCTCCAACTAGAGAACTGGCTTCACAGATTTATAAGGTAATGATTTCTCATAACAGAAAGTAACACGTCTGGTTACTTTGAATCTGGCTGATGTTGGAGAAGGTCAACTGGTAAAGGGTTCTTCTGTAAAATAATGAGGGTACAAGAGTTGCTTTATAGTTTTATATTCTATCAATCTTGGCCCGCTTGCAGGGCTGGATTAACCTAATTGCTATATGGGCTACAGCCCAGGGCTCCAAAGACATAAAGTGCACCCAGCTCTTGTTGAAAACTATAGATAATATGGCTTGACTAATTTGCCAAACTAAATATTTAGAACAAATACATATATGGAATACTACTGTTTATTATTAATCTATCACATACCCGCGAAACGAGACACAATAGTAAAACAATAACAGTGCGGTCTCATAGGACCAGTTGGGGATTCAAACATTAATTACTCAGATACCCGCGAAACGAGACTCAATAGTAAAACAATAACAGCGCGGTCTCATAGGACCGGTTGGGGATTCAAACGTTAATGAGAAGCAGTCTTTGACATCGCTCGTCAATATTGTTTTGTGACAAAATGGTAAATAGTTTGATTAATTAGGTGGCTGGTGGCCCTGCAGCTTGGATCGAAAATCACCTGCTATGCCGTTGTAGTAGAGTACACAATAATTGTGAATGAAGTAATTTCGTGCTTATTTCAAAAGTGCATTTTTCTCGAAACAACTTTTTCAACGTTACTGTGTTCTCTATTACAACAGCAGTGTTGCTACACATCATTCTCCAGTCTTGAATTATTTAGAGACAGAAAGTATATAAAACCTTAAAACATTTCGATGGTCCCTACGTAAAGTATCGAATCAAAAAAATAGCAATCTTTTATTATTACTGTTTTGAGCTCTTTTTAAAGGATATTTTTTAATACAACTTCGTTTCCCCATAGTTAGAGACCTATATTTTATAAAGATTTAATCACCCGTGACAAAATTATGCAAAAAATTAACTTTAAATCGCTTTCTTGCAAAGTAGCGATTTTCACTTTCGATACTTTACCTAGGGACCATCGATTTTATTACTCATAAATACATAATAATAAAGCCTATTATTCCTCCCTCAATTTACAGGTAATAGAACAATTCCTGGAAGAACCGGAGCTGTCCCACATAACAATGACCCTCCTGCTGGGAGGCAGACCGGTGGAGGCCGACATAGAGAGCATCCAGAAAGGAGCACATATAACCGTGTGTACTCCTGGCAGACTCGGGGACCTGCTGGCAGAGAGAAAGCATCTGAATCTGGCTGGTAGACTGAAGGAACTGGTAAGTGGAAGCTTTTATAATACAGGAGCTTCTGCTAGCAACTTCACATGTGTGAGAGCAGAAAATTATTACAAGGAAACACTTTGGTGGGATAAAAAGAGCTATTATTTGGTCTACACATGTGCCAAATTTTGTTCAAATCAGCAAAGATGTTTGATTGTGAAACAAACATGTTAAACTTCCACCATAATGGAAAAGCAGCAGATTCTGAACTATTATAAATGTGCTCTATTAGTGTAATTGCTGTTATGGCGTTCTAATGTGAGGATAAACAACAATAAACATAAACATAATAAACATAAAATATGAGTTATAGATGACTACTTCATACTAGAGATGTTACAGAGGTTTCATTCCGAATTCGGTCTGATTTTTCGAACTAACGGACGCGTATTCTTATTTATCACTTGGTGTGAGCTTACATATGAATCTATGAAAGTCTATTGATGGAGCGGCGACCTTGTGCTCGCGTCGTTTTATGCAAGTTTCTCCTGCCGTACCGCATGTCGTGGCGTATATCGGGTGAAAGCAAATTTTTTGACAATTTGGTGGATGGGAAACATGGAGAGCTGTTATCTATCCACTTAATTTCTCTACTTCCAGGACATCCTAGTCCTCGACGAAGCCGACCGTCTCCTAGACCTAGGCTTCAGCGCCACCCTCACGACGATCCTCCAGTACCTGCCCCGACAGCGGCGCACCGGCCTCTTCTCAGCCACACAGACCAAGGAACTACAGGATCTGGTCAGAGCTGGCCTACGGAACCCAGTAGTCGTCAGCGTCAAAGAAAAATCGACCATAAGCACCCCTATACTCCTAGAAAACTATTACGTCATTGTTGAGCCAGAAGACAAGTTTCTTTTTCTTCTAAATTTCATTAGAAACAGGAAGATAGCAAAGGGATTGTTCTTTCTGCCGACGTGCGCGTGCGTCGATTATTGGGCGGATGTGTTGCCAGTGTTCTTGCCAGATATAAAGATCTTCGCGATACATGGCAAGATGAAGTTGAAGAGGAGCAAGATTTTGGAGAAGTTTCGGCAGGCTGATAATACTATTTTGTTGTGTACGGATTTGCTAGCGAGGTAAGACATAGTTATTTTATTTTATCGTAGTTTGTTTTTTCACCTTGCACGTTTTATTCTTCTTCTTCTTGTCGTGTCGATTCAACTCAAATTTTGTCCGACCAATATTTAGCCACCTGGACAGCTCTATCGTTGGCCTCGTATAGGTCGTTGAAGGTGCAGGTAGTATTGTATTGGTTTTCGTTTTATTTGTCTATCTTGCCTCAGAGCTCTCCATTACTTTCGGTCTTTCAACTAACTAAAAATAAAATCCTAATTTTGGTATCAGAGTTCTTCGCGTGATTAGATCATAAATCATAATACATGAAAATACGAAATCCACTATTTAGTACCTAGTTGTTCGGATCAGACACAACATCCGTTTGGTCGGAGTATCCTCCCTTTTCAACTGAGGTTCGCGGGACTTTACACCCTGTTACATAATAGAAAACAATTTTTAGATAACTTTCCGCTTTGATGAATTTTTAAGGCGTTTTATTTATTTTCAACTCTATTTTAACGTCAACAGGGTTGATTATAATTTGGCAATAAAATCTCCGCTCCAGATTCTTAATATTTCTTTCTATCTACCCATTCCAGAGGCCTCGACATCCCCGAAGTGGAATGGGTGCTCCAATGGGAGCCGCCGACGAGCCCGGCGGCGCTGGTGCACCGCGTGGGGCGCACGGCGCGCGGCGGCGCCGCCGGCTGCTCGCTGCTGCCGCTGTTGCCTACAGAGGACACCTACGTGCCCTTCATCAAGACCAACCAGATGGTGGAGCTGAAGGACTGGAGGCAGTCCAAGGATGAGATCAAGATTAATCCTAAGTTAAAGGATAAGGTGAGCTAAAAATAATTATTTACCTGTAAAAATTATGACTTTTTTTAAGAAGAAATACAATAAATTTACATAGTTGCCTTCAAAACTTGAGTGAATAGAATTGGTATAAACTAGTATGCACCACCATCAACGATTACATCATTGCTTACCATCAGGTGGGATTGCAGTTAAGCATCTAATTCTTTAGTATTCTTTATTATACCAACTTACAAATCATAATATTATAATAACTAAGTAAATATAGCTTGACAAACCGGTCAAGTTATACAAAAGGTTCCTTACAAATATTATTTTTTTGTGATAGCAATCACTTCGTGTAGGAACGCAGTGATTGCACACACGTAGTTCATGAGACATAAGCACTTGACAGATAGACGGACGGACGGTCTCATTGGCTCGTCTTCGAGTACTTACCGAATCCTAGAAAAAGATCTACAATTATAATCTCTAAACGACCTGCATCCTTCTGCCATTTAACAGCCTTATCACAACATTCCAGGTCCTATCAATGCTCCACGACCAACAGAAACAAGACAGATCAGTCCTCGACAAAGGACAGCGCGCCTTCGTCTCACACATGCGCGCCTACACCAAACACGAATGTAACCTCCTTCTCCAGTTCAAGGAGCTGCCTCTAGGCCACATTGCCACCAGCTACGGGCTCTTGAAGCTGCCCCTCATGCCGGAGATCAAGCAGGAGCATAAGGACCAGTTCCTGGGTCCTAAGGAGCAGATAGACTTTAATAGCATACCGTATAAGGATAAGCAGAAGGAAGTCAGCAGGTTACAGAAGTTGAGCGAGTATAAGAAGACTGGGGTGTGGCCGTCGAAGAAGAAAAAGAAAATGGTGAGTTATGGTCCTTTAATTGCTTTTGTTGTTTATCACAACTAATATTATGAAGCAAAATTTGTGTGTGTAGGTATGTTTGTTAAGTTCTTTTCGGATTTGGATGAAACTGACGAACGATTGTGATAAAAATTCTGAATGACAATGAATGCAGACTTGCACATTAACAGCCGAAACCAATAACCTATCTATCACATACATTATCAAAACTCCGAATGATGCAATTTTATCCAGTATTAAATTAAAAAAAAAACCGTTTCCTGGAACAAGTTTAATGAAATATTCGAGTAAATGATTGACGAAATTTTTTAGTGTTATCTCTCTTTTTTCGCATTACCTCTTTATCAAACACTTCGTTGCATAACATTGGATAAAACACAGATTGACAATAGACGGGTTGGGAAGAGACATTTTTTTCTTCCTTTTCTCTTCAGAAGTTGAAGTATTTAAATTGATTTCAATATTTTCATTTTCAGATGCAATCTGAACCTTGGGAACAAGCGAAACAGAACAAAGAAGAGCGCAAACTGAAGCGGAAAAAGCGAAAAGAGCTGAAAAAGAACGACCCAGAGAGCGGAAAGAAGAAGAAACGTAAAGCGGTGACACAGGAAGAGTTGAACGAACTTGCAGCAGATATAGCGCTTATGAAGAAGCTGAAGAAGCGGAAAATTACACAAGAACAGTTTGACCAACAATTTGAAGTATAATAAATAGTTTATTTATAGTTTTATTTGTGTTTTACTGTTTTTCCACTTCTCATAATAAAATTTTAGGAGTGATGATCTGAATTCGGACCAGTACACTGCGTTCCAAAGTAGTTAGGTTCGCACACGAAAGGTTCCATACTACAACAATAAAAAAAAGAGTTATTTCTGACAAAATAACGTTTCTTGTATGGCCATGGGAATCCCCTTTAGTTTTTGAACTCACGTTTTGTCACAAGAAATGTGTGCAGTTCCAATTAGTGCGTTTTTAGATGGGATTATAAAATAATACGACCAATGAAAATAGTAAAATAAATATATATTTCTGTTCAACTTTCGTAGCAACATTAATGATCTGAGTATTACTTATCAAAACACAACAAGGCACTTAACACCTATTTAATATTATATTGACAATTTTATGTAAAAGTTATACAATTTTATATCAGCTCGGGAGCATTTGGCACTGTAACGATAGCACCGAATTAAGGCATATTTATATAATCTTAGATTGTATAAAAATGGATTACATTGATACATAATAAAATTGAGCTTACATTTTGTTAGATTTTAAAGAGTTAGAATAACAATGTATAGTATAGAAATATAAATTGAAAAAGTTTTTATTTGCTATGCGACTTATTGTCAAATGTTGAGATATTTATAGATTAGGTATATTTAATTCTCGAGTCAATGCGGGTAGTCGGTCACTGCGATAGAACCGGTGAACAGTGACTAGACTAAATGCTTGTAATATTGCAGAGCCTTTATTGTCTAAATACAAAAGGTTGTTCAATAAATCATAGTTGTGACTCCTCATAATACTTATTCCTTACTTTCTTTCTTGATAGTTATATTCTCTATGATTGGCTGCGACTAGATATGCGCATTTTGATCAAGCATCTCTCAAAAATAGGAGCGATCTTGGGTTGTATACCTAAAATCGGTGGTTTGTCTCTACTTTCTGCTAAGCCGTATCTAGTCACAGCATAAAAAACTCCATACTAATAACTACACATTATGACAAGAAATATTGTCATGTTCTTATCTAGCACCAAATTATTTTACGTATGCTACATACGTTTCCTTAGATGCATGTTATAACTACTTCTCCATACAATTTTGAGTCTTAAGACCATCCAGTCTTTATACATCCTAAGACAACGTATCCGACAAAATTGTGCGTCAAATATTTTACTATTTTCAGTTTTCAGCTGTCACATTTTCTAATAAAAAGGAGTAGAATATTTACATTGACGTGAATATTGCGATTCTGTTCCGAACGTGTTTGTCTCAAGATAGTTTTAGTGACACTTGTTGATTTTTAAAAGATGCGAGAGATCACGACATATAAACTATTTTCATCAACTTTTTATCCGACTACAGCGGTACCTAAAAAGAGGGTAATGTTTTTTTCTATCTTGAAACAAACGAGTCCAAAACGACATTACACATGAAATACATTATTAATTAGGAAAGCGTCTAAAGCGGTGGTAAGAGAAAAAAAAACACCATTACAAATTATTTAACGTCAAAATATTAACAGTCGAAATCCTAACATTTGGGGAATCGTCCAACGAATGTGACATTTATTATAAGGCCAACCCTGAATGTACTCTTTATAATATCTTTCTGGAAACCTGCCAAGCTTCGACGTAGTTAAATCTGCTACTTAGCATATAAGGACCTAAAGAAACAACAAGTCAATCATGAAGTATGACTCAAACTCATTTCAACTCCCTTAAGCATGATCCCGATGGCAGAAGGAATTTGTGACGAAAATACACATGTTATACAACAAACATTAATTTCATAATTATTATTATTTCATTGGCTCGATGTTTCTCGCAACACATTCGTAGGACAATTCACCTTCTTGTCGATTATAAAATTTACACTAAGTACATTAAAATAGCGCGTATTTATACACAAATGGTTAAAAAAAAATGCTAAGAAAAACTCGATTATGAAAAAAAAAATACAAAAGCGTCACATACAAATTGGAGAAGTGTAGACAAAGACCAATTTTGTACCATGCTAAAAAATACTCTATTTTTTTTAATGTAGCAACATTTTTATAGGTAATTTTTTTAAATATGATACAAAACACAGACCCTACCATAATTTACACAAATATGTATTCATAAAGGTAAAATCAAGCATTTTTCATACAAATTCATACATTGCTTTGTCATGATACTAAAACGAACTTCTAAGTTTACGCCATCATAAATTACATAAGAAAAATAATTGTCGTAATAATACTATTTAAAATTTAAACTATAATACTAACTGTCAAGGTGACAGCGCGACTTACGGTGAAACGTCAAAAATTTCATAACTGACATGACTAGCTGCCAAGGACCATAATAAAATGTATCCAATGATATGAAATTAATACTTTATATTGTGTTAATTGAAAACCGCGTCCTTCCATTGACATTCTTGTTAAATATCATTTTATTTTTGTGAGAAAAGAAATACTAAAGACTCGAATGACGCGCTGGAGTGTTAAAATACAAGATGGCGACTGATTTCGGCGCCAAAATTACGAAAAATCTTACAAATCATAACATTAAAACAGCAAACTTATATTAACTAGAATAGAATAATAGTAGAAAATAATTATTAATAATGCATTGAGCCAGCAATTTGTTTAGAAGCGTTGCGCCTTAAGTTATTTGAAAATATAAAAGATATACAAAAGCACCAAGTTACTGGACTCTTAAGCCTAACTTACAAAACCTTTTCGAATTTGGCTTTTGGAATTAGTACAGGCCGAATACTTTTCGTTGTATAAAAACACTCAAGTTGTTCTTGGACATTGCAAACTTACAGTAATTAAATTTTCGCAATGCATCCTTTTCTGACATAAATTATAGTATTCACTTCACACCGCCGCAAGCACAAGATTCCAATCGTCTAATTCGAATTTAAAGCCTTATCCACACGGGTTTTCATATTTAATTGACAGTTCATAACATAGTACAATATAAAGATAGTGGTTTCATGAGAAACATGTGTGAACTAGGGTTAATTCTCGTATTTTGCGAATATGTAAACATTTTACAAGTTCGTTATATTTGCATTTGACGATAGTTAAAGAAAGTACCTAAGATTACCATTCGTTTAATGAAATTAACAGTATTTTTCCGTCTCGACCCAGCGGCCATTTTAATTATAAGGCTACTGTGTTATTTCTTAGGACATTTTTCTATTAAAAAAAAATCTGTTCACATATTCGTACAACACGTTAAAATAAATAAAATTAGCTTACTAGCAGGCACGTTGGTGCCCACGTTAACACTATAATAGATTTGTTCCTACTACATTATTGTGAAATATAACATTTATATACGTTTAAATCTTACTGCTCTCAAAATAGATTCCCTTATGTTTGATAGTTATAGAAAAACTTCACACTGTGAACTTATTTGTGACAATAATTAAGCTTCAAATTAAATAAATCTAACTATCTTGAAACCAAAACAGATGTTTTAATTTTAAATAACTCAATTAGCTATGAATGCAGCGTTTAGTTTACAAAATCTTCATGACTTGGTAGAAGAAACTGAATTTAAAGATTACATGTACAGTTCCCGGCATGTAAGTTGGCAAGAATCGTTAGATGCGCAGAAATCGTTTTTAGATCTATTTGGTGGTCAAGCGGGACGCGGGGTATGAGGAAGAGCCGATCCGGCGCGCGATTGGTGCAGTATTATAATAGTAGTCTATGATTGGTGCGTTAGTCGACTTTTGCCCCCGCGTTACGTCTACGTGCCCGTTCGCTCATTCGCTTCTTTGTGCACCATGCGCGAATTTACCCCCATTACGTCAAAATCTTGCCAAGTTACGTGCCGGGTACTGCAGTATTGTAGCTATAAAGAAACCTTCACAGAATATAAAAGTTTGGAAAAGTTTGGTCCTTTGGGAGACAAGTTCAACACAGTCGCCGTTTAAAATACTAGGAACCTATATTTATGGTTTCAATTCCAAGTAAGTAATACTAAAAACAGTGTTTTCAATTCCATCATTGCTACGACTTAGCCTAAGTGTCAACATGACGCAAGCCCGAGGCGTTCGTGCCGCTCGCGTAAGCACGCAACATATACACCACCAATTGATAGCATTATACAAATGACTTGTGACGGTAAATTATATAATTAAATGAGTTAAGGCACATAATTTTATTCCGCGTTTTTATCACTTCACTAAACTTACTATTTACAAAATTATTTATATGAATAAATAGGTGGAGTGCACTGGCGGATAGGAATATAGCCCCATTTGTATTGAACAGGACTGAGCGCACATGTAGCGAGGGGCGATTCTGAGATGTTTTCACTATCGATAGAATAGGAGTTGTTAAAATAAACCACCGAGTCAACCATCGACTCGCCGTTCTACAAAATAATCGAGATGTTATTCGATTGTTACGGAATCGACCGATATTTTTCAATTGTTCGAAACAGTCACTCTCACTCGAAACTCTAAACCACCACGGAAGCACTTGCGAATGAACGCGCTATGCGCCAGTGGCAATAACAACCGAATCGGACTCGAGTCAAAGTCGAAGTAATCGAGAACCGTCCAATTGTTTCAACAATCGAATAAAAAAATTACAAATTCATAAACATTTCGTGGTTTATTTACTTTTTAGCGATTTCTGTATCAGAAATGTTTAATAACAGTTTTTCTTTAAAAATAAACTGTGCGAATATTTCTAGACGCCAGTGTACTCCTGTTATTACGAAACAATGAAAGTTCAAAACATTTTATTTATACAAGTTCTTACTTTACTGCTTACACCCGATCTAAATTGCAGTGTAATATTATTGTCAAGTTCCATTGTATTATATTCAAATGTATTGACTTTTCATCATTCTATGATATCGTCGATATAAATTCCAAACTGTTGTTTTTTCTGTTTAAAAAATACAGAATTAATAATCTGTGGGAACAGATGTAAAATTGATATCGACACGTCAACTTTGTGCTTTTAATCCAGTGTTCTTTTTGTAAGAAGTGAAAACAGAAGAGATCCTTTAAAGTTCTACGTAAGGCAGTTTTTTGTGACGAAATTTCAATTTGAGTTTATAAACATAAAAGTTTTATAACAACAGTAATTCAATTTCGTCGCAATAGGCCATTTTCAGTTTTCAAGACCATAAAATATGTAAACTTTTACTGAGTGATTTAATTGTCTATGGCATACACGCACTCAAAGTGACTATAAAAGATGAACCATAAATTTTAGAAGATAACTTAGACCAATCGAGTTGATAGGATAGTTTTTGAAACTTTCGATCTCACCGATCTGCAATTAATCGATGTTTGTGTCACCCTAAACAGTGTGTCATGACAATTTTAGTCAATTTTATTGTATGCCAGAATGTTACTCTGCTAAAATGCGGCTAAAAAATTTAGAAATACTACTAGAAAACGTTAAAAAAAATCCTCCCTTCCTTTCCCCACTAGATTAAACATCACAAAGCACGTAGATCTTAGGTCCTCCTAGTTCAGACCTCATCGGGCGCCATGGCGTCGTCTTCGTGGTTGTGTGGCGGCGACGCGGGCGGCGCGGGGGACGGCGGTGCCACCACCGGTGAGGGTGCGGGCGCGGGCGCGGGCGCCTTCACCGTGGCCTCGAGCGCGCGGATCCGGTTCTCTTGCTTCACGATCACGGACTTCAGCTTGCGGATCTCATCGACTAGGTCTGATAGCTGCTTTTCCTGGATTGGTTTCAAAGTTGAGATGATGATTTCAGTTAAGTCGAGGAATTTGTACAATTTTTTTGTACAATTTTTGTAATTTTTTAATGGTTTTTGATGCTCAATATGCAAGATCGGCAAAATAGCACTAGTTACAACTTAAAACATGACCCTACAGATCTTCACCTTCAGGTGAAAGGTCCGAAAAATAGTATATTTATATCAAATTGGGACACTTTTACAGTTTTAGTAAATCGATGGTCCCTACGTAAAGTATCGAATCAAAAAAATAGCTATTTTTTATTATTACTGTTTTGAGCTCTTTTTAAAGGATATTTTTTAATACAACTTCGTTTCCCGATAGTTAGAGACCTAATTTTTATAAAGATTGAATCACCCGTGACAAAATTATACAAAAAATAAACTTTAAATCACTCTCTTGCAAAGTAGTGATTTTCACTTTCGATACTTTACCTAGGGACCATCGAAATGTCCCTTACGTTAATTCATATTTCTGGTATCGATATAGTGAAACCTGTATTACAGGGACTTCAAAGAGACCCCTGTACATTTGTCTCACTTAAAGAGGTATACCAGTTGCTAAAAAATAAATCTGACAGGGTTTTTTAATAGGATATTTCAGTGATTAAAGTTTTTTTTTTAATTCCTGAGACTAAATTGACACAGGCAAATGTCAAACAATAGAAATGATGCCAATTCTTTTGTGTTGTGACAAGTGTGACCACCCACGTAATGTCATTTTAGTCTCAGAGATTAAAAAACTGACTACTGTACTTACAATGGCAGCATTAGCGGCGGGCGGCGGCGTGGCCGAAGCAGGAGTACCAGCATGACTATCATCCCTCCTGTGCGCCGGGGTGGGGGACCGGTCCTTGTCCTTCTCGCGCTCCTTGGCGCCGGCCAGCGCGTTGGCCTTCTTGCTGACGTGCAGGTTCTGCGTGGCGCGCCCCGACACGTAGCCGCCCTGCACAACGAGCGCACGCTCCTGTAGTTTGGTTAGGGGGGCCCTACCTTATAGCATCTGTCTGTGAATGAGGCTGTTGGCTGCGGTACTGGACATTCGAAACTTGGGCCGTTTGAGACTTTTTAATTTACTTTATATTTTATGTCTAATAGTTTTTTATTTTGGTAATTTAAACTTACAGCTTTCACGTTACATTTAACTTTAATAAAAGTGGATAAATACACTGAATTATTTGTGTTAATTTAAATCACTTTATATTCATTCATACTTTTTTTATGTGGGAAATCATCAGACTAATTTCTCCCGTTTTTTGCCAGAGCGGGATGGTGTCAGACTTTTACTGACTGGAATGGGTTTTAACTCTTCTATGCTACTAATAAAAAATTACATTTTGAAGTAAACGAATTTAGAACTTCATTACAGAGAACAAAATATGTTTGATAATGAAGTTTTTTTAATGCACTAATTGTAATAAGACTTGCGGTAGAAAGAACAGCAGTCTAAGGGAAACTGGACCTTTATTGGTCTTGACCTCCGATCTTTAATATCGTTTTTGTTTGGTCACATTTAGTAATCCAATTTTGTATGAATCGCTGAATAAAAATTAAATCGCTCAAAAATATACGCAGAACTGGGATCTTTTCATGACAGATTTTTATTCAGAAAATACTATAATTCTCAAACTGGAATATATATGATAGATATCTTCGCTCAAGTTCTAACACGAGCGATCGTCGCGAAAGCTTCAGATTTTGATATGTGTGATCAAAGTCGAAACTTGTTAGGAGAGGAAAACTGTTTAGTTAACTCGAGTCTATTTCTGTTTTACCTGACTTGTTGCTATGGCTATACAAGTGAGTTGCGTGGTCATCCTGTAGATTTTCTGCACTACACTGGCTTACGTCACCCAATGGTGACAGGATCCATATTGGAAAAGGGTAGGCAGTGGACCGAGTCCAAAGGAAGCAGTTGGAGGAGACCTTTGCCAAAAGGCACACCCAACTTTGAGACTTACTCTAACCAATACTACAACTAACCCATAGAGAAAATGTATAACCCCAAAGTATGGAAATAAGTGGTAAAAATCCTAGGATTTGATTTGTCAAACGTTGCATCATTCGATTCCTTATCGAATGACATACGCACCGTATACTGACAGAAAAAATGTTAGAACTAAAGCGACGATATGTAGCATTAAATTATATGAATTTTTATAGTAGATTAGAGATTAATTTGAAGAAAATTATTGTAATTATAAGCACCAGATTTCCCGTATGATCAAAAGGGCTTTTGCGAGTGACTTTTCTTTACTAAAAGCATTTTTGAAGTTTTATAGGCGATTTATATCAACTTTGTTAACACAATCATATATTATCTATATTTTTAGAGTGAGAAAAATAGAAGAGTGTTCGACCCGGTTTAAACCGGGTCCACCATATCATTAGAAAGTGATTTCATTTAACACAAATAAGCATTATTTATGTTTGTTTACTTAGATAACTTATTTAGTAAGTGATACACTATTTAGGAAGTGATCACACAAAATTCTATTTACTTTGTATATATTGTGATATAACGAAGAATAGGTAGAAACCCAATAGTAATTAAAATGTTAAGATTAACATAAAAAAAAACAATGTTAGTAACACGACAAAAAAATCTCAAACTGGTAAAATAGGTGGTTATTGAGACACAACACGCACAGACGGATCACGCAGATTCAGTTAGAGCAAGCCAACAGGAACATTCAAGACGACACTCATTGGTCCACAGGACCGGGGGTGATCTCTCCTTAGTTTATTAAGGTCTGTATCGAGTAATTAGATCAGGTCCTTCAGTGAAACTCTTGAAATACAGGGTAAAATGGAATTAGCTGTCGAAACTTCAGATATCATTGGTAACAAAAAAGGTTTTTCGATTGAGTGCTTTTAAAAAAAAACGCACCCAGCGTTCACAAACATGTAAACTCAACTCTGAGTTGGAATCGTCATGTAGGGTAAATACATTACGTAGCTGAAGTTTCGTTAGCTAATTTTATTTGATCCCATATGTCAAGTTGGTTTTAAAGCCTCAGATATATTAGGGTCTCCCAAAATGATGTGCAACGCTGTCAAATTGCCCAACAGAATATCCCTCATCAGTATATGTAGACTTATTATTAGCGTTGCACGTCATGTTAGGAGACGTTTTGTTTCCTAAGGTATCCGAGTCTTTAGGACAGCAGCAGCATATTTGCGAAACACACGTGATATAACAATTTCACTTTTGTCAATTCAAAAACATCCTTGCTGTCGAACAGATGAATATTTCAAGTAAATATAGTAGTAACTTGTATCAAATTGAGAACCATTTGTTACATCAAGAGTATTTCGTACGTGTGCCGATCCTTTGATAAAAATATTCAAAAAATATTCATTCTTTCTGTTTTGGTCGATTCAAAAGAATAAAATAACCCATAAGAAATCATATAAAATCAGAACAAAAAATATCTTAGGAAGATCTTTACGGCTTATTCACATTATAATTTGATGCCCCAAAGTTTTTTAGTTCACATGGAAAAGTACAGCATGCTAGTTTTGTAAATGATATGTAAATAAGCCATTATTGGGAGTTACACAGTTAATAAATCATGAATAATTATGATGAAAAGCACTCGACTTACCTGTCTGAACTATTATTGCATAAAAGAAAAAATACTCAGATTATACACAAGGCATGCCTATTGACAGTGTCACAGTAAAACTTAGAACTATTTATTGTAAAATTCTGTTTAACTATGTATTTTATTAGACTTGGTCGTACAATTTCATATGATAAACTCAGTCTGAGTTCGGAAATACACGAGTTTTGAATATGCTGTCGAAAGCTAGAATGGGCCTTTTATCTTTTTACATTTCTACATGGACAGTAAAAACATTTTTTTTTACATAAATATTAGGCGGGCAAATTATATCAGTCTCTACATCTTTTGTGAGTTATTCATTCATATTCACTTTTAATATGATCACTTCTCAAAGCATATATTCAGCTCGATACAAGGGTGTAGTGAGCCAAGCATTTAATGGCGGCACAATTTATGCAGTTGGCAGCTTCCACAAAATAAAAATTACGGAAAATAATTATCTTGACTTTGTGCATTTTAGAATCAGTACCTTCTTTTTTATTTTGTCAGAAAATGTAACTTATCTGAGGAGAAGGTGTCCAAATTATCGAACTCCTCTTATTGGTGATGTTTGCCCCTGAGCGGCTAGTTCGCTAGATCGGACCCTGCGTTACATACACGCAATCGGACCCTGCGTTACATACACGCAGATTTTCGATTTCGCTAGATCAGGCCCTACGTGTATGTAGTTTTCTATCTACATCTTCATTCACTTATTTGTGAGCAGTGCAATATTGTGTTCTAGCATTCTCACAGGTATCTAGCTAACCAACACACATGTAACCCCACTTTCCCCGCGTGTGTTGGTCCTACACTGGCTACAGGGCACAGAGCCCCGGAGCTATGGGGTACCTTGAGCGACATGGTGCAGGGCTCGGCGTCCTCTCCCGCGAGCCACTCGTCGGCCGTGAGCGACGCCTCGTCACTGAGCGTGTCGGGGTAGAGGTCCTCCTGGAACAGCTCCGACTTGCGCGGCACCGTCATTGATACCACCTGCAATCATTAACGTGGCATATAAATCTGAATACCTCTGTGAGATAGGCTGAGACAGTACTTGTGTACATCACCATTTTGCTTGTGAGATAAGCTAAGGCCATAGTACATCCACTATTTGGAAAGTTGATTTTTTATTATAGGCTCACGTTAGTTAATTTACTTTTCACTCAGCACCTCAAACAAGTATGTTTTGCAGTTTAAAGACAGTGAGCAAAATTCGATTTTGCTGCGAGCGTGAGACAAAGTAACTTTTTAATTATTTTTTTTTAAATGCCGAGTCAGTGCTGGGTCTACTCACAACATTCGAAAGATTTGAACTTCACTTTGTTCTGTCACTTTCACTTCGATACGAAAAGAGCGAGAGATAGAAACAAGTCGATTCAAAGTTCGATTTTCAAATTCCATATATAATAGGCTCAAAAAAGAAACCAACAATAAAACGTTCGGAAACACGTCACTTATAAAATTTCAAATCAAGGTTTAAATGTAATTATTATAGTTTTCTCTTAATAATCGAATTATATTTTTTTATGATCATATAAAGAGATGTTGAATTAAAAAATACGAAGTTTATCATGTATCTGCATCATCTGCTTAGCCTTTTCCCAACTATATTGGGGTCGGCTTCCAGTCAAGCCGGATTTAGCTGAATACCAGTGTTTTACGAGGAGCGGCTGCCTACCAGACCTCCACAACCCATTAACTGGGGTAACACGGTACTTCATGGCAAGACTGGAGTCAGATTTACCGGCTTCTGACTATCCGTAACAACTGCCAAAGATCTCCAAATGACAGCCGGGACCAACGGCTTAACGTGCTTTCCGAGGCACGGAGGAAACTCGTTATGTTAAGATGGTCACCCATCCACAGACCAACCTAGGCAAGCGTTGCTTAACCTTGAAGATCGACCTGTGCGGCTGTTATTATTTAGCCACGAGCTCCTCAGTTTATCATGTATCTACATAATTATTTAAAGTTTTAACAATCTTTATTGTGACAGAATAATTTAGTAATAGTGCAATTTCCGAAAGCATCTTTAAAAAATAGCGGGCTTTAATTTTTTATTGTTTTCTTCTTCTGTTCGCTAGCTACAAAGTGCGATACACGTTGGATATTATTAAAATAATAATAAATAAATATTAATATATATAAGTAAATATTAATATTTACATTATTTGTTCTCGCTGCTGAAGTGAAAAGTTGTATGTGCTACACGAGACCAAAGTTATTTGCATCTCGTGTCTTTGAATCCCTCGCTGCACTCAGGATTCTAACCTAGAATCACTCGCTACGCTCGTGATTCAAATATAGAATCCTTCGCTTACTCGGGATTCAAAATCAACACTCGCGGCAAAAACCAAATTTGCTCTCTTGTTGCACAAATAACTATTATGGTGTGATCGATGATCTAGCAAGCTTGCCTAGAAAAACCTATTCACTCTTAACCTTACCCCCCACGTTACCCCAGGTAGTAACCATCAGGAAACACCGAAGCTGTACACACAATGCAGGTGTTCTCAGAATGTTTTGTAGCTGTGGGTAGGATGTCCATTCATCCACAAGTACAGGTGACGCATAGCCGTACGTCTAATAGTGCGATGATGGAATTAGTGCGGGTGGAATTAAATTGTGCAATTCTGATGTACACTCCTCAAAATGTAAACGATAGAAAACCGATAGGTTTCTCTGAAGATTTGGTCGACTACTGCATCATTGTCGATGATCTTCTTGGCTCGATTTTGTTAGTCCTATTTGATGATACGTGCAAATCCGATGGAGGCGAGAAGCACAGGACCGGTCGTTGTGGCGACGCTTGGGGGCGGCTTATGTCTAGCATTGGACGTGTTTCGTCTCAAATAATGATGATGATTGTAAAATAAGAAGATGGCAGTAACCTGACAGAGTCCAGAGTTGTTGAGCCGGTAGAACTTGGAGATCTCGCAGGTGGCCACGTCGCAGCCTCGCTTCGGCATCATGCCGATACCTGCACGATAACAATTGCAAATATACTCGCTGCTGACAGCGATTTTGCCTGCATAAAAGTGTCCAACTTGCTATTTCCACGACATTTTCTACACGTGTACCCGGTTTCATCGAAATTCGTTCAACTGTTCGAGCATGAAGAAGCTACAAACATACACACACAAACTTTCGCCTCTATAATATTAGCGTTTTTTAACCTTTCTATACCAGTCGACTCGCAAGAGAGTCGACCGATATAGTATACAATAATAATAATCAGTTGTTAAATTTTCTAAACGCAAAATAAGTAATAGGGAATATGCAGGCAATTTTTTTATTTTTTTTTATTAAATATTTACTTCATTTTGATGTAGAAAAAAATAAACCATAGCTGTAAGAGTAGTAACTACTTTTTTTTTTAATCTTAAAAATATTGGTTTAATTTGACGAGTTCAAACGCTCCTATTTCTCGCGCGCTTGAGGCGTGACGTCATAGAGTACGTCCTGTCAGTTTATTGTTTGCATTGAGAGTTAGTTTTATAGATAACAAGGTGTTTTAGTCGCGTAATAATCATGGAAAAAGAAAAAATGCCATTTAAAGATATTGCATGATACCAATGTGTACTAACACTATATAAAGTACACCAAATAAATTCACCATTCCTGTCAGTTTCGTGCCCTATGACGTCAACGTCGTCGCCGTCGTCGTCTCACCATTGGTCGCTTTCATACGACCAATGGTGAGGCGTTTTACAAATTTGAATTTCGCTCGTAAATTTTTCACTTTTTGATTTATGTTTTAAAAAAAAATAACTAAATGCATGTTAAATTAGAAAATATCGAACTGATTGACCTTAAAAGTTTAAGAAAAAAAAAATCAGGCCATTTTATTTTTTATGCATATTTCCTATTGATATAATTATAATTTATTATGTATGATGGTAACTTTGCTTACCTCTCTGTGGGTCCGGAGTTTGGAAAGTGTTGATGTAGTGGACGAATGGCGGCTCTGGTGTCACCTGTAATGTACCACAATATTATTAGTTTAATTTATCACTAACTAGCTTCCGCCCTGGGCTTCGATCGAAAAAAAAGTAGCCTATATGTTAATCCGGGTATAACCTATCTACATACCAAATTTCAACCAAATCGGTCCAGCCATTTTTGCGTGAAAGAGTAACAAACATCAACACATCCATTCTCATAAACTTTCACTTTTATAATATTAGTAGGATGTATGATTAACATTATTACTGCAAGACAAGAATGAGAACATGACTGTCTTGTGTCTATACTACGAGTATACACACAGTTAATCACGTTAGTAAAATAGTGATTCATATTAATGTCTCTCCGCATAGCCCAACCCAACTTTAAGCGAACTTTCATCAACTCTGTAGTGTTTATACTATACTTATTTATAATGATCGAATTGGTTAAGGGGTGTCGCTAAGCTGAGTGACAATTTTTAATCACTATTTGCTTAACGTGAGGAGCTCGTGGCTAGATAATAACAGCCGCATGGGTTGATCTTCAAGGTTAAGCAATGCTTGCCAATGTTGGTCTGTGGATGGGTGACCATCTTAACATACCGAGTTTTCTCCGTGCCACGGATAGCACGTTAAGCCGTAGGTCCTGGCTGTCATTTGTTGATCTTTGGCAGTCGTTACGGATAGCCAGAAGCCAGTAAATCTGACTCCAATCTTGACATGAAGTAGCGTGTTATCCGAGTTAATGGGTTGTGGAGGTCTGGTAGGCAGCCGCTCCTCGTAAAATACTGGTATTCAGCTAAATCCCGCTTGACTGGAAGCCGACCCCAATGTAGTTGGGAAAAGGCTAGGCAGATGATGATTTGCTTAAAGTGAACAGACTACAGCGACTGCTAAGAGGTCTCACCCAGGGCCGAAGCCTCTGGGGGGAACACGTGGTATTCCTAAAGGTTGACACCGAGTCCCCCCCAGAACGAAGGCAACGAAGGAACGGGGTAGGGGTTTAGTCAGTAAAAGTCTGACACGCCCTCCCGCTCCGCCCAAGAGCGGGGGAAGTCATTCTGATGATTCCCCTACCATAAAAAAAACCTCGAAGTAGCGTATGACGGAGTCGCCCTTGCCGCACAGGTAGATCATGTTGGTGTCGGGGTCGTAGAGCGGGAACATGACGCCGTTGTACTGATGCTCACCTCGAAGTAGCGTATGACGGAGTCGCCCTTGCCGCACAGGTAAATCATGTTGGTGTCGGGGTCGTAGAGCGGGAACATGACGCCGTTGTACTGATGCTCACCTCGAAGTAGCGTATGACGGAGTCGCCCTTGCCGCACAGGTAGATCATGTTGGTGTCGGGGTCGTAGAGCGGGAACATGACGCCGTTGTACTGATGCTCACCTCGAAGTAGCGTATGACGGAGTCGCCCTTGCCGCACAGGTAGATCATGTTGGTGTCGGGGTCGTAGAGCGGGAACATGACGCCGTTGTACTGATGCTCACCTCGAAGTAGCGTATGACGGAGTCGCCCTTGCCGCACAGGTAGATCATGTTGGTGTCGGGGTCGTAGAGCGGGAACATGACGCCGTTGTACTGATGCTCACCTCGAAGTAGCGTATGACGGAGTCGCCCTTGCCGCACAGGTAGATCATGTTGGTGTCGGGGTCGTAGAGCGGGAACATGACGCCGTTGTACTGACGCTCACCTCGAAGTAGCGTATGACGGAGTCGCCCTTGCCGCACAGGTAGATCATGTTGGTGTCGGGGTCGTAGAGCGGGAACATGACGCCGTTGTACTGATGCTCACCTCGAAGTAGCGTATGACGGAGTCGCCCTTGCCGCACAGGTAGATCATGTTGGTGTCGGGGTCGTAGAGCGGGAACATGACGCCGTTGTACTGATGCTCACCTCGAAGTAGCGTATGACGGAGTCGCCCTTGCCGCACAGGTAGATCATGTTGGTGTCGGGGTCGTAGAGCGGGAACATGACGCCGTTGTACTGATGCTCACCTCGAAGTAGCGTATGACGGAGTCGCCCTTGCCGCACAGGTAGATCATGTTGGTGTCGGGGTCGTAGAGCGGGAACATGACGCCGTTGTACTGATGCTCACCTCGAAGTAGCGTATGACGGAGTCGCCCTTGCCGCACAGGTAGATCATGTTGGTGTCGGGGTCGTAGAGCGGGAACATGACGCCGTTGTACTGATGCTCACCTCGAAGTAGCGTATGACGGAGTCGCCCTTGCCGCACAGGTAGATCATGTTGGTGTCGGGGTCGTAGAGCGGGAACATGACGCCGTTGTACTGATGCTCACCTCGAAGTAGCGTATGACGGAGTCGCCCTTGCCGCACAGGTAGATCATGTTGGTGTCGGGGTCGTAGAGCGGGAACATGACGCCGTTGTACTGATGCTCACCTCGAAGTAGCGTATGACGGAGTCGCCCTTGCCGCACAGGTAGATCATGTTGGTGTCGGGGTCGTAGAGCGGGAACATGACGCCGTTGTACTGATGCTCACCTCGAAGTAGCGTATGACGGAGTCGCCCTTGCCGCACAGGTAGATCATGTTGGTGTCGGGGTCGTAGAGCGGGAACATGACGCCGTTGTACTGATGCTCACCTCGAAGTAGCGTATGACGGAGTCGCCCTTGCCGCACAGGTAGATCATGTTGGTGTCGGGGTCGTAGAGCGGGAACATGACGCCGTTGTACTGATGCTCACCTCGAAGTAGCGTATGACGGAGTCGCCCTTGCCGCACAGGTAGATCATGTTGGTGTCGGGGTCGTAGAGCGGGAACATGACGCCGTTGTACTGATGCTCACCTCGAAGTAGCGTATGACGGAGTCGCCCTTGCCGCACAGGTAGATCATGTTGGTGTCGGGGTCGTAGAGCGGGAACATGACGCCGTTGTACTGATGCTCACCTCGAAGTAGCGTATGACGGAGTCGCCCTTGCCGCACAGGTAGATCATGTTGGTGTCGGGGTCGTAGAGCGGGAACATGACGCCGTTGTACTGATGCTCACCTCGAAGTAGCGTATGACGGAGTCGCCCTTGCCGCACAGGTAGATCATGTTGGTGTCGGGGTCGTAGAGCGGGAACATGACGCCGTTGTACTGATGCTCACCTCGAAGTAGCGTATGACGGAGTCGCCCTTGCCGCACAGGTAGATCATGTTGGTGTCGGGGTCGTAGAGCGGGAACATGACGCCGTTGTACTGATGCTCACCTCGAAGTAGCGTATGACGGAGTCGCCCTTGCCGCACAGGTAGATCATGTTGGTGTCGGGGTCGTAGAGCGGGAACATGACGCCGTTGTACTGATGCTCACCTCGAAGTAGCGTATGACGGAGTCGCCCTTGCCGCACAGGTAGATCATGTTGGTGTCGGGGTCGTAGAGCGGGAACATGACGCCGTTGTACTGATGCTCACCTCGAAGTAGCGTATGACGGAGTCGCCCTTGCCGCACAGGTAGATCATGTTGGTGTCGGGGTCGTAGAGCGGGAACATGACGCCGTTGTACTGATGCTCACCTCGAAGTAGCGTATGACGGAGTCGCCCTTGCCGCACAGGTAGATCATGTTGGTGTCGGGGTCGTAGAGCGGGAACATGACGCCGTTGTACTGATGCTCACCTCGAAGTAGCGTATGACGGAGTCGCCCTTGCCGCACAGGTAGATCATGTTGGTGTCGGGGTCGTAGAGCGGGAACATGACGCCGTTGTACTGATGCTCACCTCGAAGTAGCGTATGACGGAGTCGCCCTTGCCGCACAGGTAGATCATGTTGGTGTCGGGGTCGTAGAGCGGGAACATGACGCCGTTGTACTGATGCTCACCTCGAAGTAGCGTATGACGGAGTCGCCCTTGCCGCACAGGTAGATCATGTTGGTGTCGGGGTCGTAGAGCGGGAACATGACGCCGTTGTACTGATGCTCACCTCGAAGTAGCGTATGACGGAGTCGCCCTTGCCGCACAGGTAGATCATGTTGGTGTCGGGGTCGTAGAGCGGGAACATGACGCCGTTGTACTGATGCTCACCTCGAAGTAGCGTATGACGGAGTCGCCCTTGCCGCACAGGTAGATCATGTTGGTGTCGGGGTCGTAGAGCGGGAACATGACGCCGTTGTACTGATGCTCACCTCGAAGTAGCGTATGACGGAGTCGCCCTTGCCGCACAGGTAGATCATGTTGGTGTCGGGGTCGTAGAGCGGGAACATGACGCCGTTGTACTGATGCTCACCTCGAAGTAGCGTATGACGGAGTCGCCCTTGCCGCACAGGTAGATCATGTTGGTGTCGGGGTCGTAGAGCGGGAACATGACGCCGTTGTACTGATGCTCACCTCGAAGTAGCGTATGACGGAGTCGCCCTTGCCGCACAGGTAGATCATGTTGGTGTCGGGGTCGTAGAGCGGGAACATGACGCCGTTGTACTGATGCTCACCTCGAAGTAGCGTATGACGGAGTCGCCCTTGCCGCACAGGTAGATCATGTTGGTGTCGGGGTCGTAGAGCGGGAACATGACGCCGTTGTACTGATGCTCACCTCGAAGTAGCGTATGACGGAGTCGCCCTTGCCGCACAGGTAGATCATGTTGGTGTCGGGGTCGTAGAGCGGGAACATGACGCCGTTGTACTGATGCTCACCTCGAAGTAGCGTATGACGGAGTCGCCCTTGCCGCACAGGTAGATCATGTTGGTGTCGGGGTCGTAGAGCGGGAACATGACGCCGTTGTACTGATGCTCACCTCGAAGTAGCGTATGACGGAGTCGCCCTTGCCGCACAGGTAGATCATGTTGGTGTCGGGGTCGTAGAGCGGGAACATGACGCCGTTGTACTGATGCTCACCTCGAAGTAGCGTATGACGGAGTCGCCCTTGCCGCACAGGTAGATCATGTTGGTGTCGGGGTCGTAGAGCGGGAACATGACGCCGTTGTACTGATGCTCACCTCGAAGTAGCGTATGACGGAGTCGCCCTTGCCGCACAGGTAGATCATGTTGGTGTCGGGGTCGTAGAGCGGGAACATGACGCCGTTGTACTGATGCTCACCTCGAAGTAGCGTATGACGGAGTCGCCCTTGCCGCACAGGTAAATCATGTTGGTGTCGGGGTCGTAGAGCGGGAACATGACGCCGTTGTACTGATGCTCACCTCGAAGTAGCGTATGACGGAGTCGCCCTTGCCGCACAGGTAGATCATGTTGGTGTCGGGGTCGTAGAGCGGGAACATGACGCCGTTGTACTGATGCTCACCTCGAAGTAGCGTATGACGGAGTCGCCCTTGCCGCACAGGTAGATCATGTTGGTGTCGGGGTCGTAGAGCGGGAACATGACGCCGTTGTACTGATGCTCACCTCGAAGTAGCGTATGACGGAGTCGCCCTTGCCGCACAGGTAGATCATGTTGGTGTCGGGGTCGTAGAGCGGGAACATGACGCCGTTGTACTGATGCTCACCTCGAAGTAGCGTATGACGGAGTCGCCCTTGCCGCACAGGTAGATCATGTTGGTGTCGGGGTCGTAGAGCGGGAACATGACGCCGTTGTACTGATGCTCACCTCGAAGTAGCGTATGACGGAGTCGCCCTTGCCGCACAGGTAGATCATGTTGGTGTCGGGGTCGTAGAGCGGGAACATGACGCCGTTGTACTGATGCTCACCTCGAAGTAGCGTATGACGGAGTCGCCCTTGCCGCACAGGTAGATCATGTTGGTGTCGGGGTCGTAGAGCGGGAACATGACGCCGTTGTACTGATGCTCACCTCGAAGTAGCGTATGACGGAGTCGCCCTTGCCGCACAGGTAGATCATGTTGGTGTCGGGGTCGTAGAGCGGGAACATGACGCCGTTGTACTGATGCTCACCTCGAAGTAGCGTATGACGGAGTCGCCCTTGCCGCACAGGTAGATCATGTTGGTGTCGGGGTCGTAGAGCGGGAACATGACGCCGTTGTACTGATGCTCACCTCGAAGTAGCGTATGACGGAGTCGCCCTTGCCGCACAGGTAGATCATGTTGGTGTCGGGGTCGTAGAGCGGGAACATGACGCCGTTGTACTGATGCTCACCTCGAAGTAGCGTATGACGGAGTCGCCCTTGCCGCACAGGTAGATCATGTTGGTGTCGGGGTCGTAGAGCGGGAACATGACGCCGTTGTACTGATGCTCACCTCGAAGTAGCGTATGACGGAGTCGCCCTTGCCGCACAGGTAGATCATGTTGGTGTCGGGGTCGTAGAGCGGGAACATGACGCCGTTGTACTGATGCTCACCTCGAAGTAGCGTATGACGGAGTCGCCCTTGCCGCACAGGTAGATCATGTTGGTGTCGGGGTCGTAGAGCGGGAACATGACGCCGTTGTACTGATGCTCACCTCGAAGTAGCGTATGACGGAGTCGCCCTTGCCGCACAGGTAGATCATGTTGGTGTCGGGGTCGTAGAGCGGGAACATGACGCCGTTGTACTGATGCTCACCTCGAAGTAGCGTATGACGGAGTCGCCCTTGCCGCACAGGTAGATCATGTTGGTGTCGGGGTCGTAGAGCGGGAACATGACGCCGTTGTACTGATGCTCACCTCGAAGTAGCGTATGACGGAGTCGCCCTTGCCGCACAGGTAGATCATGTTGGTGTCGGGGTCGTAGAGCGGGAACATGACGCCGTTGCTGGTGTCGATCTCCACGGTCACGATGGGCTCGTTGAGCGCGTCCGGCGTGCGCAGCGAGTACTGCCGCTCCGACATGCGGCTGAACCTACACCGGACAAAGGTTACTAGTTTAGTCGATAGCAGTATAAAAGAGAATGAATCTCGAAGTAATAGTAGGGCCACGATGCTAAATGGGGATTTACTCGAGCGTCGTAGAGACCTATTGGGTTGCAAAGCTTAGATGATAAGAAGAAAAAAATGTTATATGATTATACCTTTTCATTGGTGGGGGAAGCGGCTACAGATTTTTAAATATGTAAAAAAAAAACTGTTGCATGGACATCCTCGAGCGCGTCAGATATTGATAGCATCAATGCCCTACGTATTTTTAATAATGTACGTATGTTAATCTGATTGTTTGCATGAATTGGGTGGTTGTATGGAAGGGTTGAAAATGGAAAAAAAAAATTAATCGAGCGCGTCAGATTTTCTAAGGGAGTGTTAAGTGCACCAAAAAAAAGCACTCATTCACTAATCTGACGATTTCGATAGAAAACTCGCGGCCATTTTCATAAAGTGCAAAAAAAAATCTCCATTTTGAAATACTCAAGCGCATCAGATTAAGATATATATGGTTCATCTTTATGTTCTAAACGTCATCATCATCATCTGCCTAGCCTTTTCCCAACTATATTGGGGTCGGCTTCCAGTCAAGCCGGATTTAGCTGAATACCAGTATTTTACGAGGAGCGGCTGCCTACCAGACCTCCACAACCCATTAACTGGGGTAACACGGTACTTCATGGCAAGACTGGAGTCAGATTTACTGGCTTCTGACTATCCGTAACGACTGCCAAAGATCTCCAAATGACAGCCGGGACCAACGGCTTAACGTGCTTTCCGAGGCACGGAGGAAACTCGTTATGTTAAGATGGTCACCCATCCACAGACCAACCTAGGCAAGCATGGCTTAACCTTGAAGATCGACCTGTGCGGCTGTTATTATTTAGCCACGAGCTCCTCGTCCTCATCTTTATGTTCTAAACGTACTGTCTCATAATCTGACGATTATCTAGAGGGATTCGCCTGATCTGACAAAAAAAACCCCTGCAATTTTCTGCTAATGACATTCCTGGGCGCTTAAAATTGTACTTATATCATTTTTGAGCTCAAAATATAATTTATGTGATATTTTTAGCTCGCTGAGTTCAAAGACATAATATTTCTATGCATTTGAGCTCTCCCAGCTCGAAAGTCTGATAGAAGTTTCATAGAACACTATTTTTGGAATTTTTAAACCGCAATAACTTTTGAATGGATCAAGTAATTTTCACGCGGTTTGCGGCATTCAACGCAGTTTTATCATCCTCATAAGCTATTTTCTAGTTTTAATTTATCAAACCGAAAATTTCGGAGTAATCCCGAAAAAACACTTTTTCGGGTTTCTTTCGTTCACGATATCTCTCGAACGAATCAACCGATTTTGACCAGCTAGGTAGCGATCGACGTGGTTTTTCAAACTCAAAGGCGGATTAGTTTTTGAAGTTGATCGATAAAGCCTTTTGAAAGTTATTTCAAAAAACCACTTTTAAAATACTAAACGTATTTTTTTTGAGATTTTTTAAAATTTCTCAAAATGTAACGGTCCAAATCAACAACCAGTTCAAATTCTCAGGAAATCTAATTTTGAGGGAACTTTTTAGAACACTGGAGAAGGAAAGGTAAGCATCACGCAGCTGCACGCATTTAACTTTATCGACGAATTTTTGTTATTTCGGCTTGCGGAAATCGTCAGATTATATATTTTTCATTATTTTTGAATCATTTCCTTCAAAATAAAAAAAAATTAGCTACGCTCGAGAATGTCGAGATGAAAAAACGTCATCTTTTACAACTTTGCTGCCCTCCCCTTTCTTTACGTCACTCTCAAATTGTCAGATTAGTGGAATATACGCTTTTTAGGATGTAATTAACTCACCCTACCTTAATCTGACGCGCTCGAGAATTTCTGATGGTCATTATTTTTTACACGACTGCCCAAAAAAAGGAGTGTTATGTTTTCAGGGTTCAAGTCGGGGGACTTTTTATTTTTAAGAAAGTATTCTACAGATTAGTCCCTCGATTGTGGTGAAAATTTTTGTTTTGTAGATCAAGTAATTTTTGAGACTTATCCAGTGAGTGAATGAGTGACTACTTTAATTTTTATTTATACAGTTTAGTAACATCTTGTTTTTAACTTTTAAGTTCATTTTTTGACATGGCAGTCGTGTTTTTTAATTTTTTTAATTATTTATTTTTATTTACTAATCTGATTCTATATCCTTCACGGGCGGCTTTATATATGGGCCTCATATTTGGTGGAGGTACTTAACCGGGTACAAGGTATCCCCCTGTATATTAATCTGCCGCGCTTTATAGTATAGCCCCAGAAGGGATTTCGGGGATTTCGCCAATATGAAAAAATGAAGTTGACCATACCGGGACACCTGGCAGATTCATCATTAAATGCTTTACACTAAGCATGAAGCTTGATGTAAAGCATCTATTGCATACAAAACTATAAAACTCTGTCGATGTTGATACTTGACGAATGAAAGTATTCGATACCAATAAAGTTAATGACATAGCCCTCAGAATCTACAAATTAAGAGGCAGTAGGCATATTAGCTCGCAGAAGAGATGGTCGATGGGGACGAAAGTGACCGCGTACTGGAAAACGCAGCGTTGGAGCGGCCTCCTACAAGTTTGAGTGGGTTATTGTAAACTCGTCACATTTTCGTTTCATTTTCATTCACCAGTGCAGTGTGGCGTATCAAAATTGTGACAAGTTTACAATAGCCCGTTGGAGTGATGACCGGTGAGAGTCGGGGCAATCTGATAGATGCGAGACGCACAGAACCCACCGGCAATCCGATGGATGGGACACGCACAGGACTGTTCGTTATGGCGACATTTGGGGGAGCCCCATGTCCAATAATGGACGTCTTTCGGCTGAAATTATGATGATGAGGCTGATGATTACATACCCGGTAGTGAAGACGAGTCCATGCTTCAAGAAGATGGCGCGTGATGCCTTGCTGCCCTCATGAGCCACGGCCTCCGATTCCACCTCACCCTTGCGCGGGTCGATGATCCTGCACCAGGGGAGAACTAAATTTAGACAGTTTCATTATGTCATGCTATACAAATTAGTTATTTATTTATAGGAGAACCAACAGTTATAACAAATACGATGTTCATTGTTGTTTCACATATATTTCTATTTAAAGGTAATGTACAAGGTAAATGTTTTTAAGGAAAGGCTGATCAATACGTTTGTTTATTTGTAATGAAAGCTAATTTAAACAAACATATTTAGAATTGATAATATAATAGGACTAAGGACATATACATAGAACACAATAGGGAGATAATTTTAGGTATTATTTCTGTTTATCAACCGATAAAAATGTGGCATACATTTATAAATGCTTGATGAATAAGATTTCTGAACTTTATTTCGAAACAATAGAAAAAAAAAACTTTGTAGGATTACATAAATTATGTTAAATATGGGAACTAATTTTTTGAGCTGTTATTTAAATATTCGAGATGTTATTATGTCAATTCTAAAAATAATTGAGCAGTCCAATCAATAAATGAGCGGTAAAAATGATGGAATGAGCGGTGACACCCGTACTCGAACAAAAAACGTTCTTATGGTTAACACCCCGACTCAGAGTACCCCGTCTCGGATAGGTTAGGTTAGAAGGCTATGGGAGGAGCTCCGCTCCGCTTCGCTCCCGCCTTAGCTTCGTGGATCTTTTTTTTTCTTCCTTAGCCTTCGTGGTTGTTTTACCTGATCTTCTTGTCGCGGCAGGTGGTGAGCAGCTTGGAGCCGGTCCAGTTCCAGCAGGCCGAGTAGATGAGGTCGGGGTGGCAGTCCAGCGTCAGCAGTACCTCGCCCGTGCCTACGTTCCATATCGCTATCTGGAGACACACAACAATTCACGAAGTCAGATTGATGAATTTATTCATTTTTTCATACAACAGAAATGTATACAATAATGTTTCGCACAACCCATGGATCCAGTAGGCTTCGACCCAGACTGCGCGCCGTCGACGACTTGAGTTCGGTCCGGTTGGCTACCGGACGGCCGGACAACGAGCGAGCCCACTAGGAGGAAATCGGTAGGAAAAAAAACGTCCTCGCTCCGGATCATGGCTTGTACGAGGGCCCGACGTCAAAAGTCGCTGCAGCTGATTACCTCCACGTGGACACGAGGGCGCCCCGCCCAAGCGGGGCTACCTCCTCCACCGTGTTGTATACAAGAAAGAATAATTCCCTGCTCATCAAATTGGATACAGAATAGACTTACACCAATAACCTGCAAATAAGACCATGAGTTCAAAATTCACGCCACGTTACCTGGTTATCCGAGCCGGCAGTGAGCAGCACATTCTGCGCGGTGGGGTGCCACAGCACCAGCCCCACGCGGCGCTGGTGGAACACCAGGTCCACCACCGGCTCCGTGAGGGTGCGCGACAGACCCCCGTCCGGGATCTGCCATACCTGGGTCACAAGGATAGGAAAGATTAGATAATCTGCCTAAAATTCACACATGCGTCTTTTTAGATGTGCGATTGTTCTATTTCTGAATAAATTAAAAAAAAAAAACTTTTTACTTCGTGAGATAGATTACAACATTTTTTCTAGTAAAAGTTGGTTTCCTGGCAGTTTATCATTACAGAATAATTTATGAGCTTGTTTAAAACTGTGACGCGCAGTAGTTACTGCACGTAAATATATCATTGGTTCAAGAAAAAAGAATTTTGCTTCTCTGTCTCTACGCACTATCAATGTTAGTCTGTCAGTACTACTTGTTTCAAAAGAAATTTATTTTAAAACAGGTAGTACCTTTGTGTTTTCTTTTAATAACATACTCGTACATACATAATCAGCATTCTAATGTTCCCTCTGCTGGAACTCAGGCCTACTCTCCAGGTTATTCAGAGAAGGTAGGCCGTAATCCACCGCGTGGTGGATTACGGAATTTGTGGATGTCACATGTCTTTAAATCTTTGGTTATAGGACAGGCCGGTTTCCTTGCGATATTTTTCTTCACCGTTTTGTGAGCAGTGGTGATGAAATAAATTACACATTGTGTAATTTCCGACCCGAACCGATCGTGTGTTTGTCGATTCGTGTGAACCCATTGTAATTATTTGCATTTTGAGGTTTATTATTTTGGTCCTCCAGTCCGCAAAGTACCCTTACCTTAACGACGCAGTCCTCAGAGCCGCTAGCGATGACGTTGTCATTGTGCGGGCACCACGCGATATCGAGCACGGGGCCCTTGTGCCCGCCCACGAGGGGATGGTCCGCTGGTATGCGGCCAACCTGGAACAGACAGAACATACGGATAAGTTAAATTGCATTAAAACAGGAGCCAACGGAACTCTCTGATCTTTTTTTTCTCTAATTCTTTCTACGGTAATCTTTTTTATGGTTTATTCTAAAGCTGTCTGGCAGATGCCGCTGTCAGCGATACGACTGCCATCGTCCCCATAGATTTAAAGGCTTGTTCGTCAGCTCGCGGCTGTGACCGATTTAAGTTTGTGTAAAAGTTTTGTTACTGTACTACTCGTAATTTGGTGAATAGTTAAGTTTCTTCTATTCTCTCTGCTAGCACCTGTGTTCTTCCTCATCTATCCAGTGACCTATGACCTTTCTTCTTACTTTAAGAGTTGACATGCATCTTCTAGGCTTACTCGTTTCATCGTATACCTCATCTAGTGCTTACCAGCAAACGAGATCAATGTCAAGAGCTGGCTCATACATTAAAAAAAAACTCAATCTGGATGTAGAAGGTGGAGGACCGGGTGTTATGGTTCAGCTCTGGAAGCTTACGCCTAGCAGAGTGGCACTATGATAGCCGGAGTGGATACATAAGAACCTTGAGCCTGAGTTTTCCTTGAGGAAATAACAAGGTGTTTTGTTTGTGAAGCAATTAATTAAACTAATGGTAGCGTAATTGATTAATTATTTTAATACCGAACCAATAATGGTCTGAAAATCATTTGCAAGTTTATATTATACTAACTACTGCAGCCAGCGACATCCCCCGCGAGATATTTGAAAATTATACCAAGGGAACATACTCCTGGGATAAAAAGTCCTGTGTTATTTCAACTGTTTTTTTTTCATTGAAATCCCTTCAGTCATTCAAGCGTGATGTAGTAACAAACATACATTTATCAACTTTCACCATTATAATTTTAATTCATGAATCCCCGACCGGTCCTATGAGACCGCGCTGTTATTGTTTTACTATTGTGTCTCGTTTTGTGGGTATGTGAGATGGTTTAGTCTCAAAACGTTCAAGTTGCAAAATAACATATGGTAGCAAAAAGTTCAAATCTCATAAGACCCAAGTCTCGAAACATCCAAGTTGCAAAATAGTCAAGTCTCAAAACATCCATGTCTCATAAAATACATTTTTTATTTAAGTGGATTTGTAAGGGGTGTTTTTTATATTTTTGACATCGACTCAAGTTGAAGGGTAAAATCTATAAGTCCGAGATAAGAGCTGTCATACTGTATGGATCAGAATGTCGGGCTGTGAAAAAGATGGATGAAAACTTCCTCTAATATACTCATTTCTCACTTTATCCATTCTCGTTATACCAGACATCCATCTCAACATTCTCATCTCCGTTTTTTTTCATCCATCTTTTTCACAGCCCGACATTCTGATCCATACAGTATGACAGCTCTTATCACGGACTTGTAGATTTTACCCTTCAACTTGAGTCGATGTCAAAAATATAAAAAACACCCCTTACAAATCTACTTAAATAAAAAATGTATTTTATGAGACATGGATGTTTTGAGACTTGACTATTTTGCAACTTGGATGTTTCGAGACTTGGGTCTTATGAGATTTGAACTTTTTGCTACTATATGTTATTTTGCAACTTGAACGTTTTGAGACTAAACGTGTGAGATTAGTCAGTCACTCATTTTGACCAATTTTATTATAGAACAAAATAATAACCGGTATAAAATGTATAAATAAATAAATACAATAGAATTGTACTGTGTGTTACTTGCTCAATGTTATCACTATCACGAACTCGTCACGGCTGAAACTGTTTATTTTTTAATTTCAGTACCGTTTCAGTAATTTAATTTAGACTCATATGCGCGATAAAAATTCCTAATTTCTCTTTGCCAACTCAAAAACACAATGTGAAAGTATTACCATAAAAGAATACACAAATTAATTATCTGTAAACTTGCGCGCCAATTATTTCACCTTGTCTCTGAAAATTATGGGCGCGAAAACTTTCACGTGCACTAACGACCCAGAGAGAAAGTCGGCCATTTTGTTTACGAAAACACGTAATTAAACATTTTTGGCGCCACAACTAGAATATAAATCGCTAATGTAGGCCGCATGCGACGTTTGAAACTTTATACAAATAAATTTTATATAATGAATACATACTGGCTGCAAGGTGCATCAGTGTATTTTAAAATATTTATAGTTTATTTACGAGCACGGATAATGCTGTACTAAAAACACCGTTTAGTGGTCAATTCTAAGCTATCACATAAACAACAGTTTTGTATTTACGAGCCTTTAAATAATTCTACTACTTAGTGTCTATTAAATGTTTAGATTACAGGGACAAACTGGTAGTTATCCTGATCGGAGGTCCTTAGCCGTCCTATTTAAAAGCAGCATTATACCCATATTATAACTTTAGAACATTATATTCTTAGTTCTCACTATTTATGACTACATTAACATTGTTTATTAGTTTCTCTAAATACAGCAAAGTAGGTACTTTACATGGCATGCAACCTCCACAATTCAGGATGAGACTAAAATATTATGATAACAGTTGTCGACAGCTTCTTCAACTGCTTAATCTTGAACATTGTACATGTCCCATTAATCCAAGAAAACTGTAGTAAATACGACTGGAACCATCTTCCAAATGTCGTATGAAAACGTGAATCGCAAGTTTTCTGACCACAATATAAATAGGAATGCCAAACAACATAGTGGATGGCCAGAATAAATATAGGTTACGAAGTGTGAATATTTTTAGGTTATTTCTTGTAGAAACATGAACATTTCGTTTGTATTTGAGACGTGTTAGACAATATTTTATAGATCTAGAGTACAACAAACAGATATCAAACTATCAACGACGTAGTGTCAACTATTTCAGTCATCCTCTTTTGCAAATGGTTTGTTGCTAAGTTCCGTAGTTTCGGAAAAAAAGGAGTCATCGGCGAAAATATTAATCTGGTTATTATATATGTTTCCGATAACAAATCATACTAATCGAAACACCGATTTGCACATTAATCACAATCGGCGCGTAAAACTAGAAGCTACAATGGTCTTGGTTCAGCATGAGTCACAACAGCTCATACAGAGGGAGGGAAAACATTGGCCAGCCAGAGTTGTACACTCAATGTTGTATCTGGAGAAGTAATATCTTATAAGCGTACTAAACGCAGAATTAAATCTCATACAGATAAAGATATAAACATCAAGAAAGTGTGGGTTACTTTCTGAATACTGGACAACTCTATATCAACGCGTCTATCCCGATTCTCGTCCGAACGTATCGAATCTTCCAACCCAACGACCTCAGCTTCAGACTCGAAGTATCCTAGCAACGGAAGATCGATATAATCTCAGTTTCAGTTTCAGGTGTACCAGATTACATCATAGCGTAACATTTGATCAAACGTTTGTCTGAATATTTACGCGTTTCGCCGTGTTCCGAGTAGATGGCAGGTCGCCAAACGGCCAATATTATTACAGTGCGAATTCCCGCGTGTTCCGCACTGCCACAGAGGCACTGTGTCACACGTTCTGCTACCAACTGCCGGCTAATGGTACTCAATGAGCGGTTGGCACATTAGGCTGGTAATTATTCAGAACCGTGTCAATTTCGTGTTGTTTTGATATTTGTCGAACGGCGCGATAATTTGAGTGTCAACGCTCAAGCATGATGATCGATGTTTGAAGTTGTTAAATGGATCTATTCGTTCACGACCTCATCTTTGTTTGTATTCTGAATTACCTAAGAGGGATTCATCTTCTAGGTTCAGTATGCATTATAATCCATGACTAAAGTGCTGTTATCCATGCGTTAGAAAGAGTCGGTCGTTTCTATTCTAATTTGGCAACAGTCTGAGCAACTCCAGATATTCGATCCGGTGTTGTCCCGTTGTCCGGAGTTTAGGTCACAGACATTTTGGAGCTGAGTGTTAAATTGCTTGACACAATACACTCCAAAACGTATTACAAAATGTTTGAATTCCAATTTCGATCTCGTGTATCCAAGTGTCTTTTTTTAGCTTCCAAACCGGCAAGAATGTGTCCTATTTATAAGTCATATGCAAAACAATCAAACGGTTGATTTGTGTTGATCGGGAGCGGCGCACATACAGGTGTGATTGAGACGTCAAGACGTGTCACTGGCAGAGGTACTGGCGAACACGTGCGGTGGTCGTGTCTCTGGCAGTTGACTGATGTTCATCTGTTTTCTTGCACAAAGCGAGGGAAATGGCCACTCGTCGGAAACGAGGTCACTTTTTGCAGTAGGTTATGAAAGCCAATAAGATTCGATATTTGAGATACGAGACTTTTCAGTAGTGCTTAGGGAACGTCATATTTTGCTAGTATTAGTTTTTGTAGCTGCACTCTTTTTTTAATAGCGGGATCTTTTGGTAAAGAGATAGCATTCAGAACATTCAGGGACCGTATAAAAAATCCTTTCAGAATATCGTAAATGATTGACAAAACACCTGACCATTTCTCAGACGCAGAATCTCGAATGAAAACAGTGACCGGCTATCAAGATTGGAGCCCAGACAACAAGACAAAACTAAATTCAGAGTGAGCATACTCTCCCATGGGAATTTGTGAGACACCGTGGTCCTGAAACGCATAGGACAATTAAAGGATACAAATGAGTTTTAGTCAGTAAAAGTCTGACACCATCATCCTAAAGTTAGAGAAGTCATTGGATCATTTCCCATCTTCAAAAAAACAACCATGCTCTCATTATGCTTAGTCTGGATTCTTGTTTTATTTTCTGTAGAGTTGTAGCATATTCTTTTTATATCTACCTAATTAAACCTTTCCTTAGGCAAGTTAGAAACCGAACCCCCTGCAATACCTGTGCATCATAACTCCGCTAATCTCATTCCGCACGCTCCACATTGCACACGTCGCTACAGTTTTCCGTGCGTAGGTGGGCCCTCGATTTCCGTCTGCCGAATTATTACCCAATACACAAACATACATATAAATAGATTCCTTAAATAATAACCGCTAATTATAGAACGTTTGAACAATGTTTTGCGTGTAGTGTTAAGCGTGTGCTTTGCTATTCTTTTGATATATCAAGGACGGTTTGTAGGTTGTTGCTTTGCAAATGTTTCAGCATTATCTTCTATCTCGTAGTTACTCAGATACCCGCGAAACAAGACACAATAGTAAAACAATAACAGCGCGGTCTCATAGGACCGGTTGGGGATTCAAACGCTAGAAGAGGTCTAAGTTTTAGCTGTGGGGACAGTATAAAGCTGATTATGCTTATGCTTAGCACACCCAAATTAATAATGAAACTCATCGAACTTCGCGAGTAAATCAGTTATCAAAAATTTTAAGCATTATTTTTACTCAGTTTAAGAACCATCAGGATTTATCTTGCTTTAAAGACTTCTTCGTCCTTTTTGCCAATCGATCTGAGGTCTTAGGAAGCATGAAAAGTACCAGCGATCTACATTTGTAGAGAGCAAATAGCTTCAACGTTCTGACCAACGGAAGGATATCAATTCAAAGCGACTGTAGATGAAAATAATTTCGTTGAAATAATAATTAACTCATTTTAATATAATTTATTTTCATTGTAATTTTTAATTTGTCGGTCTCACTCAATAATGTTAACAAATTCGTGGGAGGAGCGAGGCAACCCCGACACAAGTGTTAATAACTACTTATTGGGGTTGTTTCAATCACTTATGTTATGTTTATAAGAGACTAATAAACGATTTTGATTTGATTTGAATTTTGAGGATGAGATTTTAGTGGCAGTCACACCTAGATTAATTTGAAGCTTGCATCTGAATAAATGAATATAGTCATCTAGACTTTTTGCGTACAGTTCAGCTTACCGTAACCGATTAATTAAAAAGGCAGCATTATTATTCTACTCTTTATTACTGTCTATATTATTCCTGTGGCTTCCCATAAGCATCGTGCATTTTTGTCCGAGAATGTAGCTTTTTATTAGCAAAACAATTATCAAACAAACAATTTCACCTCTTTAAAAAATAGTTTAGATAACATTATACAGTCAAAAACACACGCCCACACTTACATCGCAATTTGAATCGTAAACTTGGCCATTCAGATAGCCAACATTGGAATCAAGCAAATAGATGTCTCAAATCATGATATACTAATAATAACTTGTAGTACAACGTGTGTAATCCCTAAATATAGGAGAGGGTAGTCATAAACTGTGTGTGATAGCCAAAAATCAAAAGCATTAGTCATTATTATCGATGCGTCGTTTATGGCGTACGCATTGATTCGTACGTGCGAATAAATTTGAATCATCGATGTGTTGAAGAATGTATTTTTGTGTTGGCATGTTTAAATGATTAATGCAACACTGAAAGTTTGCACGCATACATCTACTGCCATTTTTACTGTAATTTGTCGCGGGTAGCATACAGATTAGAAGCATATTAAAGATGGAAATTTGTCCAGAAACAACGATTAAACTCAAACGGTGTGCAAATAGATTCTGGAAGCCTATAGGTGTGCAACATGAAAAAAAAAGAACGAGTGCATACTCTATCTTAGATCTTTGAGAAGGAATCTGTGATGATTAAAGGGTCATTATTTGGTCTGTTTTTAAACTCCAATGACTAGACTGACACATTGCGGAGATTTATTTAAAATGCTAGCCTTCAACAATTCAGAGTAAGTGCTACGTTTTAGTCTTCCAGACTTGCCTGTGAAATGACGCTATAAGTAAATGAGTATGTCCATCGCTATAATTGTTCCATACACCGCTCTATTTACAATTTCACCAACACAAGGGACCTTACTAGGTGATAATGTTTATCAAAAACATCCGCTAGTCCTATCGCTTTCCGTCCGCTATCTCTCACACTAGTAACAATGCTACCAGCACACGAGCAGTCATTACGGAACGGAACATCTAATCAGAAAGCCGTCTGTCCACGTTCAGGCCTGACCTTGCGTGGCATGACCTAATGCACGGGAATAGCCTTGATAGTGAATGAGATGATGTAAATATATGACTGGGATGTAACACAGATTTATTAGGACAGACGTTGCGTAGTGGAAAGCTTTTTTCGGACCTTGGATACATAGGAAAAACAGAAAACGTCTCTAAAACGGGAGAACTGAGATTTTCGAAATATTTCAGCACTAAATTCTGCTTTCTTTTCTAATACGGCTCCTTCCTTGACTAGGCATTATTGGGTCTTCTAAATATGTTGTGTGCCAAGTATAGTTATTGCGATCGGCTTGAACAAAAGCATACTGAGATATCGTGCAAGTTTGCATGGAAACAGTTCGAAGTTTAGTAGTCAACAAGAAACAAAAGGGGATTCGCAAAAGGACGCTAGTCTTGCTTTCTTTATAACAGCGGCATTGCTAAACGAATCAATTAAAATTACATAAAGTCAGCCAGTCCGTTTAGCGTCCCAGCTAATTAATTTATAGCAATTAGCCACAATTTATGACAGTTTGCCGTGGAAATATTCAGTCCGACGTTTCTAGGAATACTATATTTAGGTCAACGTGTGATAATTAATTCTGCGAATATCTCCATCAGGTTCCAGAATTATTTTGAGACGCATAATAAAGTTTATAATCCTGGACAAATATAACTAGCTATGACTATTCTGTTTTATTAATAGATGGGTCTTAGTTAAACGTTATAGGAAACAAAATAATATTCAATGGGACAGAGGATAGAATACGGAGTCATCTTTTTACTATACAGAACAAAAAGTCTTGTGATGTAACTATGTTAGAAAGGAACCTTGCTTTAGACCCTTAGGACCATTATTATAATTATAATCTTACTGGCCCGTTGTGTTCTAGTACTGCAAATACCTCTTTTTTCCCCTTCTCTAGGAATGTCTGTTCTCTGCCATTTAGGTGCACTCATTCAAGTACGAGTATCTTAATTTTCATATTGGTCTGATGCAATGTAGCACTATTTCATGATTCTAAGACTGCAAGAACATAAATCGACATCGTTCTTCTATTATATCATTACGAAAATTACACGTTTTTTCTTTAATCGACACTAGTGCTTGACTGCGATCCCACTGCGATGGTAAGCAGTGATGCAACCGTTGCACTTTTAGCCATTCAGCCAACCAGATTCATTGCAACGTTGCAATCCTACCTCCATACCAACTAAAAACGTGAGAACCGCAGAGCAGTGTAAGAAACTGCGCCGATTCTATTTTGCGTGCGCGTACGCAATGTGGGGCGCGTTAAATTTACGTGTTTCGTTTATAGACATGTCCAGCGGCTTCTGCACGAACTTGACACGTTGGCCCTGCGGACTGAGGTTTCCCAGTTTATTGGTACCAACTGTTAGTAACACTGTTGCTATGTGGATTCTCGTCTTGGTCCTTGACTTGCCTGGAGAATTCTAAGATCAGATGAGCTAGTTCAGTATTTTTTCTATTTTTCTAAGAACATTCCCATTCACTCCCAAACTGACGAAAACACCTCTAATTTTTCTACATTTTGGCAAGTTTTTTGACATTCAAGTGTCTCTGAGATGGAATTGCTATTGGAATTTAAACGTTTAAAAGTTTTCCTTTGGATGCCACTGGCTTCTGTCGGACTATTCGCGTCTTTTCTGGATAGAAATAAAGGAGTTTTAGCAAATAAATAAGTCATAAAGTATTTAAAAATTGCTCTCCGATATTTCAAGAGATCTCTATAACTTATATGGTCTTCGTGGACTGTCAGTAACACTCAATAATTTATTTGCATTCCATAGTACTGATGAAATGATATTGTCAAGATCAATTATGGACCCTTTCGGGCACAGCAAAGTTAGGAGAGAGGACGAAGACTCAGCAGATGAATACTGAGAACTCATGGATGTTTGGGCATAAAGCAATATAATGGGAGAAAGAAGCCAAAGTTTTCTTTGGAGTTCTAGACAGAAAATTGAACAGACCTGGTATTTAAGAACAGAAAGCATAGTTCATAATTTTCCTTCGAAACTCGCTGATTTTTGTGTTCGATGAAACGATTTATGTCTGACCAAAAGGTAACACAGACAAAACAGTGTCTGAACAACATGCTATTATTACACCAGAAGCATTGTTTAGGATATTGTCTAACCGACGCTCCCGCTGAAGGCCGAAGATACCGCCTTATCGCAAGATAACTAAGGTATGTAAAGTTGAGTGAAATGGCGACCTTATGCAATGCCATTCTTAAATAGATAAAGTTATTTGTAGTCCGAAAACAAGAGCAGTTTTTGACGTCGTCTTTGAAAAGGGTAGCAAGCTATGGAAGTTTTTTTTTGGGGATGGGAAATCATTAAATAACTTCTCTCGACACAGACGACAGACTTTAACTGACTAAAACCTACTTATCTTCCTGCAGTTTTCCTTTGCATTCCAGGGCCCCGGGAACTCTTTCGAACCATTCGGCAGCCGTACGGGTTCTAAACGCGGTTACATTTTTTTCAACATTTCCTTAGCCTTTTTCCAACTAGCATGGGGTCGGCTTCCATTCTAACCGGATACAGCTGAATACTCGTATTTTACATGGAGTGAAAACTTATCAGACCTCCACAACCCAGTTACTAGGCAATACTATAGACTCTTTGAACAGACTGATGTTCAGACTTTCTGACGTCTGATTACCTATAACGACTGTCAAAGATTACGAATGGCATCTGGAACATTAAGCCTGCTTAAGGTGCTTATTGCGATAGCAAAAATTCTTGGGCTTTTCCCGAAAAAATGCATGGTATTTTACTACGGGGTATGTCATCACACGGGAAACATAGTCACGGGCAAAGTTATGTTACGAATAAAGATTAAAGGTATCCTGGTTTTTGTGTTACGATTTTTGTGTTTATTTTTCTCTATATACATATTATGAAGATTGTTTTCGTTGCCATTGCGACAAGATTCTCTTTACGACTGGGTATTCCATCTCGTTTAGCTATTCAAATCCTATGACCGAAGGGCTGAGGACATGGAATATTTGGTCGTAGATATGCGACCCAGGCGAAATTGACACGAGAGTGTTTGTCGGGTTTATCCAACGTAGGCAATTAAAGGGTTAAAGCATTGGTGGGCTGGCGTTTAACCTATCACATACTCGCGAAACGAGACACAATAGTACGACAATAAAAGCGCGGTCTCATGGGACCGGTCGGGGATTCATGAAGGATCTTTTGTACGTACGTTTTGACGAAAAAGCCTTCATAAACATGCTTCATAAGGAAAAGTGATTGTTTCTTTAAAGGTTGAATAAACTCATAATGTACTGGTTATGAAGTCCTTGCCTTTAAATGCAGTTAGCAGTGCTAATGGGGAGGTCAGCTGAAGACAACGCCTCCATTCATCAGAAATCAATGATGCACACCGTCTACATCTCTGCAAATGGCGTGTGTAATTCTGACTACTGTACCTTTAGTGCCAATGATTTAATGATATAATTGATAAATGTGCCATCGTAATTTAATCCATGATGATATTGTAAATGCTCCATCTCTGAACCTATTTTGATGAATTTTGATATACAGATATAGGACCATGGACCCTGGTCGATCGCTGGGACTTGGACCCTCTTTCCATTACAGGTGGGCTACGATAAATGTGTTTTTTTTTAGCTTATTTGTAAAATAAATAATTAAAAATATAAACGATATGATAAGATAATGAATAAACTATAAGATAATAGATATTGTGAATAAATAGTATTTTTCTTGTACAAAAAGGACGAAATATTCCCGAGAAATGCTGAAAAATGCCTTTTAGCGCATTTTGATAGCGCGTATAATCCGATGTTTACTTGTGACGTATTCTAGGCTTATCGTTAATCGCAAATCGATATACATCATGAGTTCATGAAAATATCCTTATCCGAATACGAGCGTATGGAAGGACCAACGTTTTTTTACTCGTTCGAAGGGTTATTCAAATGTTTTTATTTGCATTCACTCGTTTGTTGAGTCAAGATTAAGATGCTGGAAACATAGTTTTTTAGTCTGCTTAAAAAAAAGTTTAGGTTAACCAGATAGTCTCATTCCTTCATCATCGGCCTAGCCTTTTCCCAACTACATTGTGGTCGACTTCCAGTCAAGCCGGATTTAGCTGAATACTAGTATTTTACGAGGAGTGGCTGCCTACCAGACCTCCACAACCCATTAACTAGGGTAACACGATACCATAAGCAGATAGTCTATAGATCCTAAATCACTAGCGGACACCTGGCTTGTGTTACTATGCTAAACTAAAAAGAGAAACATTTTGATTATATCTGTTGAAGAATATTTGCATTTTCTTTTTAATGTATTGTTTTAATGATCTAAAATCGTGTTCGTATGCAAATCAATTTTCTAATTAACGTTTGAATCCCCAACCGGTCCTATGAGACCGCGCTGTTATTGTTTTACTATTGTGTCTCGTTTCGCGGGTATCTGAGTAATTAAATCGGTTTGGGCACATCTCGGTTGAATGGACATAGGTAAAAACTGTTTTGTGTTTTATATCCTATCGTCTCTTTTATATACCCTGAGACTAAATTGACACAGGTAATGTCAAACTTACAATAGAAATGAAGCCAGTTCTTTTGTGTTGTAATGTCATTTTAGTCTCAGGGTATAAAAAACAGACGGTATATGGACTAGTTTTTCTTGCGGTTCAGTCTCGCAACTTTCACACTAGGTAGGTACTAATTTTATCTATACTTCTATACTAATACTATAAAGAGGTAAAATATGTAAGTTTGTATGTAGGGGGTAATCTCTGGAACTACTGGTCCGATTTGAAAAATTCTTTCAGTGTTAGATAGCCCATTTATCGAGGAATGCTATAGGCTATATACCATGCTACGACCCACGGGAGCAGAGCAGTGAGGGTGAAATGAGGGTGAAAAATGAGGGTGAAAAATGAGGGTGAAACCGCGGCGGACAGCTAGTCTCTTTATAAAATTAGTTTTATTTTGCCAGATTTTCAAAACTTTTCTGTCCTTCTCTTGTTGCGTAAAAGTACATTATAGTCTCAGCAACATTATAAAATGTACATTCACCCCATTCACGCCATACAAACTACACAAAGACATAAAACAAGGAAGCGTCGCATTGACAAAACACATCGATACAATTTGATGACACAGCGGCGAAGCATGCGTGCGTTAGTAAACATTCACACCGCGGCTCTTGGCAGGCCATTGTCCACCTATCTGTTGTACCACCTTATATTGTATAGTACGGTGACGATATCAAAATTGTAACTATCCGATGTACTACCTCATAGTTACATACATAATATGGCGACGATATTAAAATTGTAAGCTAAACGCCCCTTTGACGAAACGACGATTTGGATAGATTCCGCCAAAACTGGCAAGAGGAAGCGCGAGCCCGCGAAAGAATGGAGGGAGGCCTTTGCCCAGGACAGAATAGGCTAAGACAGACAGTAGAGTCGAAGCCTCTGGGGCCATGAACTGGCTTCTGAAAAGAAAAGGCGTGACCCTGGAATGAAGGTAAAGAAGGAACGGGATGGCGTTTAGTCAGTAAAAGTCTAACTCGCCCTTCCGCTCCGCGCAAGAGGGGGAAATGTCATTCTGATGTTTCCCCACCTACTAAAAAAAATAAAAATAAAAAAGCTAAATACCCCTTATCGCAGGGAAACTTGTGAAAGTGGATAAATTAAACAAAGGAGCCGTTTAAAAAAATATTAGTCACAGACGGAGAAATGCAAGGCATTAGTCATGTCAAGAAGCCTTTCGCATGAGACGCTACTGCACTGCTATCAATACTGAGAACCGTATTTTTTGTACTTGATTATTATCAGTAGTCACTTGATCCTACGTGTCCGTCGTACTTTAATTAAACAACAAATATCAGGCATGTCAGTCAAAATTACCCTAAATATAAAATAGACGAAATATTATGCCAATAGACCCAAGGTGCTGGTAAAGCGAATAGAAAAATAGGTAGGTATGTTGGAAATTGATGTAGTCTGAGAGATTTTTCACGTTCCACGCGCGCCTCAAGGAGATGTCAGCAAACTGTAGGGGCCCGGCAGGGCCGAAGCCTCTGGGGGGAACACGTGGTATTCCTAAAGGTTGACACCGAGTCCCCCCAGAACGAAGGCAACGAAGGAACGGGGTAGGGGTTTAGTTAGTAAGAGTCTGACACGCCCTCCCGCTCCGCCCAAGAGCGGGGGAAGTCATTCTGATGATTCCCCTACCAGAAAAAAAAAAGAGATTTTTTACCAGATTTTTTTTTGTTTTTTTTTGTTTATGATCGTTATAACGATCTGGACTGCAAGGAAAACCGACGAGTTGCCGCTCATAGGCCAGATGGACAAATTAGATAGCGACAATAGCAGGATGACATTGGTTAAACATCGCCAAAGAAAGAAGTGGTATGCCTTGGAGGAGGCTTTTGCCCGAAGAGGGTTTATACAAAAACCATTTTCTAATTATCATATTATCAAATGATGCGTATAATAAATAAACACAATTTATATTTACCAGTTAGATTGAATTAAAATACAATAACTCATTGTATTGTTAAAGCGACGTTATTGTAAATTATAAATAACTAGCTTCTGTCAGTGGTTTCGTTCGCGTGAATATTGAACAGATACAAAGTCGAAGACAGATAGTCTATGTCCTTCCCTGGAGGAGTTCAAGCTTTCTCAGCACGAAAATTCATCAAAATCTTTTGAGTAGTTTAACCGTGAAAGCGTAACAGACAGACAGACAGAGTTAATTTCACATTATCTTAGACGAAGAGATGGTAACTTTTCATCACATTTTTTGTTCAATTACGTGATAAATAACGTAAACTAATAACCTATAAACTGATTACAACACCTCATACACTTGTGGTTCCCATACTCGATAGTTTTTGCGGTGATGCGCCATAACGCATTGTTTGTGGCCATTGTTTTCCCGTATCTGTTGCACAATGCGCGCCATTCGTCGTCGCCTCGGCGCATTGTTCGTTTGATAACGAGCGCAGAAAGGGAAGGCTGTATTGAGGTTCGATTGATAACGAGTGCAGAAAGGGAAGGCTGATTTGGGGTTCAATTGATAAGGTTTTCTGGTAATGGCTGATATGGTTCTGTAGTTTGGGAGACAGTTGTGTTGAGGGTTAATGGTTAGCGTTTCGGTATGTTCGGCACTTTTAAGTAAATTCTAGTTATTTTGGAGAGCACTTTCTGAAGACATACTTCGATATTAAAATTGTTCTCCTCATATTGTAAGTTTCACGCTTTATTAGCGTCATAATGCGGACTTTTTTTTTTTAGGTGTGAAATCATTGAATGCCTTCTCTCGCTATTGAGTGGAGCGGGAGGGCGTATTGAACTTTTACTAATGAAAACCTACTCGTATGTTCCTTCTTTGTCTTTCGTTCCAGGACGTTTTCCTTTTAGAAGCGAATCCATCTTCCAGTACTCTCTGGGCGATGAGTTTTCTTCTGAAAGGAGCTACTCTGCTGGGTGATTCTCAATTACATGAACATTAAACACGTTTCCAAAGTACTTCATAGCAACGTATTTGTTTCTATAAATACAAACTAGTACCTGATAACTACGAGGAAAAATAACATGTTTCTAATCCCTATGTGCACAACACATCAATATTATGTACAAACCTCATAATATTTGTATGTTGATAACTGAGTAAACCACTTGTTCCTACAGTGGAGATAACACTGCTACTCACACAATGTAACTAGTAAAAATATAGGAAAAGGCAAGAATTTATGGAGTTAACATAATTTAGATTAGTTAATTACCTATGTTTTGTTCTTTCATTTTCTTTTACTTAGAGATAAGTAAAATAAAGCAGCCAGGAACGATAAAAGGAATGGAGAGAGGCCTTTGCCCAACAGTGGGACAGTATAGGTTAGGTATACTAAAATAATAGAGATAAGTAGTCAAATGATGAAGGCTGTACTAGCTGTTAGTCAAATGATTATTTATTTATGTCTCTACCAGCTGTTGCTAACGACTGTGCTATGGGTGTCATAATCTCCAAAACATTATTGAGAACCTTGCTTAGAGTATAATTTTCGGCAGCAGGGAGAGCTTATAAATAAAGTCATCATCTTGGGATGATTGAATTCTACAATTAATCATGTAGGTCTCAGGACAAGCATGGTAGTTACTCAGATACCCGCGAAACGAGACACAATAGTAAAACAATAACAGCGCGGTCTCATAGGACCGGTCGGGGATTCAAACGTTAAGCTTGATTTTAGGGTTTATTTGATTATGTTTGTAAATGATAATCTCAGGTACTGATTATGTCAAAATCTATTACTGATGTAATGTTTTTTTATAGTCAATACTATACAGTTTTTATGGGCAGGCAACAGGAGTAAAACTGTAGGAAAAGTTAGTAAACTTAAACACAATATTTAAAACAAGAATCAATGCTGAAAATTTCAAGAGAAATAAGAGCAAAACTGTTTATATATCACATAGAATTATTTACACAAAGTAATATTAAATCTTAGCCTCAAATTAACGTACACAGTCCTGACTCACATTAATAAATACACTTTCATCAGGCTATCTGCGTCTGCGCTAACAGTTAAAAAACTAACAATCTTTATTACACTGATTATCATATTACAAACAGAGATAGAGCGAGCGAATTACTGTAATTATCCACTAATTTGCGATCAATTAACATTCGTAATTATAATGAAACGCTAGAAATTAAATGTTTTAATGAAGTTTAGTTTTCATGTGTTTCAGTAAGAGGAGCAGATATATTTTAAGATATTATGTTAGTAAGCATAAATAATATGATTGTTCGCAAACCTGTAGCATTCTAGAACCGATCATACTTAACATAACCATGAATAGTATTTATTATCTATACCTTCAGTTGACTTTGCATCAGCCATCACATATTTCATGAATAACTTCAAATGCAGAGTGTTCAGGAAACACCCATACACTCGAAACTTGATAAGATAGTGCACTTCCTCTCCCATTCATAGTATTGCGACATTAATTAGCCCCTGATAGTGATACTGATAAACTCGTCCACTAAAACCCAATCTCGGAACATTGGGAATGGGATATGACAGTATTTGATGTCCGATTGCAAATAAATAAAATTAAGAAGAGGCCGTAAATTGTATTAAAAGGACCGAGAATTAATTTGCTTACAAAATAATCATTAAAAATATTTGATAATGTAATGTAATCTACTACTAATTACATGATAATTTCTTTCTGTAATCTTAACAAATAAAACAATCAGCTTAGCTTTTTCTTAACTATTTTAGGGTCGGATTCCAGTTGGTATGGACACAGCTATATGGAACCAATTCTAATCTGAGTTAACACAATATTATTGGCCCAACTGTAACTGTGCATATTCTATGCAACGGCACCTCCGAAATCTCTTCAAAGATCTTTCAAGAAATATTTAATAATAAAAGCTGAGTTTTTAATTAAATGTAAATTCCTGAATAGAATTAGCAATTCAAATTAAACCTGTCTCTGGTACGATCAGGGACGAGGACTTATGAGATAGAGATGCAAAGAAATTGAGTCATCAACACATTATAAATAACCTTGGATAAGGATTCAATGACTCCAATGCAAATATATTTGAAACACGTTTTTTTAAATGCTAATTATTTAGTTAAAATATATATATCTGCATTTCAATTTAAAGTATACTGTCAACCTCAAAAATGTGACTTTTTTTAAACTTTATTTTTGTGGTGAATGAAACTTTACCACAAAAAAAAGTTTAAAAAAGAGTTAGAGCCCTTTTGGACTCACAAACTAAAATAATATTAAATTATCTGAGAAACAGGCTGTGTTTTGCACAGCCTAAATACCTACTTTGAAAAAGTTGTTTCTAGATTTATAGCAATGCTGGCATGTGAAATTGGGTACTTCCGATTACTGCATTCCAAAATTGAAATACTACTAGACTGCTCAAGAATTTTAAATATTTATATGTACTAGTTCTACCTAGTAAAATATGACAGATAGCTTATCTTTCAATATGCTTTAGAATTTAGGTAAAACTAATAAGTTTTGGATTAGAGCTGGTCTCAGTATGGGTATAATTCAACAAATTCCACAAGTCAAAGAAATAATAATGAATATGGATAGTGCTGCTATTCATATTTGTGTAATATGAGCTATCCTTATAGAAGACTGCATATAAAATGACTGTAAATTTAAAACTATGGCTGTTTGTCTCATAACTTGTTAAAACATTTTTATCAGTTTTTCCTCTAGCAAAATCAAGTATGCTCCAAGTTAAAATTCACATTTTCTGAAGAAAAACCTTGCATAATTCACATTTCCTAAGCGGTAAATCTCGAATTATATTCTTAAGTAGTTATTTATAAATCAGCAAGGCATGACTAAGCGCCTCAATATAATAATTCCAGTGTTAAATTAGGAGCAATTTAGCAAATATAATTTACAATTCAATCTGTGAGAAAAGAGTAAACTGTTCAATGAAATAAACTCACCTTATTGTGTGGCAGTACTATGAAGGCGCCTCCGCCCGCGGACTCGACGATTATAGCCAGAAACTTAGGATTCACCGCACAGAACGTAGAGTCCCAAGAACTTTTTGACACTCTTATATTATCATAACATTGCTCACGTTTCAGGGCCTGCCCGTAAACGTGGCGGAACTTAGAACTGCGCACCACCCTAAACGACATCTGTAACGCGAAAAGTAAGGCAGTTAACAACAATACAAACAACAACTATCCGATTATTTCACTTATAACATAACCTATACGCCACTGTGACCTATATTTTGACACTACAATTATTAAAAAACTCCAACTCACGTTTAATTAAAAAGAAGAAATGATTATTATTACACTAGAAAATGCAATGAAAACATTTGAATATAACACAATTGTTTAAAAGAAAATAAAACTGAGAGCTACTAAGGATCGAAGGGAGGACGGTTGGGAAAACGAGCAAACTCCATATTTGGTAATGCCTGCAGCCACTACTTTTAGTGATGATAATCTAGTTTTAAAAGTTAAAATTTACAATTAAATAGCTATTTATATAATTAAAAATTCTAGGAGAATTATTTAGGTGCTGTAAATAATTAATTTGATTAATTTAAAGCCTAATTTTTAGTTTACTTTTATAAAGATGTTTCGTTATTTTCGAACGCGACTCTCAGTTGTCAAACAACTGTCAAAGTGAGTCCTTACGGGTGCATTCGTAAATAATAGTTTACTTTATTTTTATTACTTTCATTGAATTTATGACTTTCAACAGGCGTTTGAATCCGACTTTAGTAAAATAATGATCGTTCAGCACACTTACTTTAGGAACAACCAATCGTTCCCTCTCGGTATGTTTGGGGGCCTTAGGTGTTTGGGCATTATAACTGTGGCAACGTTCTCTTCCAAGCCGTTTGGCCACAGGAGCTCTTTTGATATCGGGACTTGTAAAACTATGATGTCTTTTAACATCTTGCTAAAACAAAAAGACAAAAGTTATTGTAGAATAAGAAAAGTACAACAATAACATTGCTCAATACAATAAACAATACAACCTATACAATATGTGAAAAAGAACTCACCCTTTCAACTGAATCTATTTCCATTTCAATAAAATACTTCCAAATAATATATTGGATTAACTATTTCACTAGATGATTACAGATTTACTCAGTACAAACAAAGAAATAAAAATTACAACGTAATGGAAGGTAGTTGATAATAAAAACCCGATCAAACTTTTAAGGGATATGGAATAGAATAGGGTTATATTTAATTTTTAATTTTCTCTCATATTTTATTTTATAATTTCTCTAGTTTTATGTGGTGAGTAGTAAATCATATTTTTTAGGCGTTAAGTATAATTTTAATTATTATTTGCACTGAAATATTAAGTGGACCACACCTTCTTGACACATTACATGACAGCTGACAGGCAAAACGCCTGACAGAAAGTGACATATTATTCTATCTGTGGTAGTTCTAGTAAATAGAAGAATCGTGGAAATTGACGATAGCCGAAAATCTGTGAATTTTATTACATTTTATTTATTTTTCGATTATAATACGCACAACATACTATGTTTTAATTCGATTGTGTTTTGGATGGTGATATTTCAAAGGAATAATCATGGAAGCTGCAGTTTCAAAGGTAAGAAATCTATCAGATTTTCAAGATTTTTTTGAAAATTTCTTTCGTATTCTTTTCTACTATTTTTAGATTTTAATCGGAATTCGGTTATTATATGCCATAAATCGTTGCTAGACTTTGCTAAATAATGTTTTCACCCAATTCAGTATATTAAATCGAATAAGTTTATTCACAAAAGCTCTAGTAAAAGGCATTTTTTCATGGGTTCGCTTTTCTTAATATCTATTTAGTTAGCGGCACTTTTTCAGTGTAATTTTCCTGTTATACTTAACCTACTTAACGTTATAATGAAGTATACACATAATATCTTGACACCATAATTTATTTGCTATTTTGGTTGCAAAAATAATTCATTTTTTGAATTCATGTTTAATTTTTTTCTTTTAAATACCCAAAACTATATCAAGCACTGGAAATTGTCTTATTAGGAATAGGTAGTAACTTAAAACCTCATTACATCTTCCGCTGGTTTGTAGAACTGGAACCAATCATAAATGTGTTTAATTTGCTAGTGATGTCACTCAAAGATTTCTCTTTTGTAGTCTTTGCATCATCTAATATGTCTTATGTAAATGTGTGTCTCAATTTCGTAACTATTATGAATATGTTGACCTTTTCCTTTCTCTGTAGACTTCCGTGACAGTAGTTGATCATCATTTATTTATTTTCTATCGATTTACTTATATAAGTTTTGTATAAGTCATCCTGATCTTATTCTGTTGAATTTGGGATGAGTGTGGTTTAGAGTGTCATCTTCCATTCACTTATTCCTTTGAGTAGTAATTAGAGACATAATAGAAAGACAATAGGTGTGGGGACGCCGGTTACCGCTTGGGGCTCAACAGATTAATTCATGAATCCCCGACCGATCTCATGCGACTGCGCTGTTATTGTCTTACTATTGTGTCTCGTTTTGTGGGTATGTGATAAGCTAAATTGCACTTTTCCTTTGACTTAGCGCTACTACAGCACTCCTATAACGTGACTACAGAAACGGAGTCTTACTATCACTTCACACTCATAACCTGCTCTATAAGAGCACATTTTAATCTGGAAAAAGTGTGTTCAATAATAGGATAGTGGCTTCTCATATGTTTTTGACAATTTTGTAATTTGGTCTTCCAGATATTTCTTCCAATTTTTGCCTGTTTGTAAAATTTGTAGAAATTGCTAGAAGCTATTATTATTGTTATTTTATAACAAAAAGTCTGGCATAAGTTGTTATTATTTTGATTCTTTAAACATCAATCTTGTGATAACAATACAGCAGTAAAATTATCATAAAACCTTGTCAAAGTGTGGCTTTATCTGCAAAAAATGTAGGTATATTTATAAGATATTTGGGTCATCTTGGTGTTTTTTACATTATGTATTATTTTTATTTTATTTAACACTTGTTAAAACGGTAGCATGGTAACACAAATCATCAGTCAACACTTCAAGAAGGGAGAAATGCAATCAAAATGCAACCAACTTCAATAAATTAACTTGTATATACTAAAGGTTAGAGACATGTGATGACTACCCTCCAGCACTGGGCCAACGCCTTAACCTATCAATACCCGCGAAACGAGACACAATAGTAAGACAATAACAGCGCGGTCCAATGAGACCGGTCGGGGATTCATGAATTGAAGAGAGAATAAGAAAGGATAGAATAAACTTTATTGTACATCAAATTAGTAACAAAATGTTAACACTAACTTAAAATCTATGACTACAATAGTGCTCTTATTGCTGCCTGCTATATCTACCAGACAACCTTAGAATAGATTGTTAACCTATCACTTAACTGCGAAACGAGACACAATAGTAAAGCAATAACAGCACGGTCTCATGCAACCGGTTGGGGATTCATGAATTATGGGTAGTCTGCACTGTACTGCAAATAAATTTTGCATTAAAATGAGAGGTGACTGATTATGCTTAAAGTTTGTAGTATTTAGATTGGGAAGTTATGTGATAAACTCATATTTCCCATGTTTTAACCTACTGTTGTATATCCCACCCAAGTAGGCTCGTGCTTACGGTGGTTGGTAATCGGGATCGGAATCCCGGTGGTTGGGCGTGAGGGCTAGGCCTTTTCGCGAACGGTTTTCGCCAGCATTACTGCACCACAGAAGGAGACGTTCGCTTGCCACTTCTCCTTACTCCAGACCATGGCCTATACCAGGGCCTGGCTACTCTTTTGGCTTCTCTACTGGGTTAGAATCTGTGTGGCTTTTGAGAAAAGTCTTTCAGAATGAACTGAGCTCAAAGAACAAAGTGTTTTGTTATTGCGAAAGCAAGTTTTTAGGATCGGGGTTTTACGTTTTATTTTTAGTACATATTGAAACTAGATGTTTCGATAATATCGGGGTGAAGCGATATATCGCTTACAATATATCGATATTTTATTAAATATGTATAAGGTGTTTTCAAAGGCGCGCTTATCGGTGGCGTACCATAAACTTTAGGCCTATGGCAGCCCTTTTCGGGATAATAGGGTTTTCTTCCCTTAAACGTCCACTTGCTGACAGCCACTCCTCGAACTCTTCTCAACTCTTGTTGCCCATCGACATTGGTCGGATCGGAGGAAAGTTTGACTTGACTGGTTCTTTGGAATCTTCTGATAGTTTATATTATAGAGATAGAGCACGGCGCGGGCGTTTAGTCCTACCAGCTCTCACAGTACCCGTCCAGGCCTTCTCTCCAACATTTTCTGGACCACCGGTTTCGAATCTACAGATTTTTCGGTATTTTAGTTTTGCAAAATAACAGTCAGTGAAGTTCTTTTATTAAAGAGACTGATTTACGTTCTGAATACCTCACGGTGTAAATAACGGCCGAAACTGAAGCCACGGCCGAATATTCGGTTTCGGTTTCGGCCGGAAAACTAGTTTCGGTCGGACTCTATAAAATTATCTGTGTTTATTTGTAAGTCATAAAAAAAAAAACAATGAGTTCATATAATATTCAATAACAAAGGAATGGTGATCCTCAATCTTTTAATATTTCTCATATTAAGGTGGGCGCGACGTTAGAATTATCCATACAAACGTAATACCAAAATCATTTGCAATTTAAGCATATTTACACCATAATATGATGTTATTCGGATTCAGACAATAATTATCTAGGTTCCTACATCGTCTTTTTGTTGAAAAACTTACCCCAAACGAAATTTAAGCGAATTTAAATTTGCACATTTTCACAGCGAAAATGTCATGTTTTTATTTTGTTTTTTCTATATTATAAACAACAATATTTCAAAATATCTTTTCGTAGGAACACAGATATTATTATCAAGTTATAAATACTCGAAACAATATTCGAAATACATTAATTTTTCATTCATCATTTTTGGTATTACGGAACCTCTCCCAAATTTCCAATAGTTTGTATTGCTATCACAGCAAGCAACTGTCAGTGTGCGGATGATGACTGTACTCCAGTCGGTGTGTCCAAGAACTGTTTATACTATCTGGATTGCTTCCATCAACCTCAAAAACGTATTTTATTTCGTCTCAAGTCGAGATAGCGCGCGGTCTCCGCAGGCCTCTTAAAAGACAAACTGTTATGTTAGTCATATTCTGAAGGTAATAAAATTGTTAATCACCCACATCATCGTCGTCCTGCCCTTGTCCCGTTTTATTTAGTGTCGGCAACAATTCATTTTTTCTTCCATTCAATCCTGTCATCCGTCACGCTATCACTAACTTCCTTTTCTTTCTCACACAATCCACTTATCTTTTCTTTGGTCTCCCTCTCCCTCTCACCATCATCACCCACATAATATGTTCAAATAGCTTTCCAATGTCAGTGCAGTAAAAAAAAGTTAATTACGGTCAAGGCCTTTTGCAAATGCATGTTAGTACTTATGTCCGTTTGTCATTCAGCATAGTTTTAATGACTGAAAAACATATTTCCATTTTGTTCTAGTTTATTTACCTTATCTATACCAATAATCGTAATTGCTTCCATCGTTTTTGGTACTTTTCCTGTCATTAATGTTGAAAATGTAACTTAGTTTAAGTTAGTTTATCGTTGGAAGTAGTACTTCCTTCTAGTCTGATAAAGTGGGTCTATTTTCTACTATGTCGCTAGGATCCGCTATGATAGATCAACGAACTGCTGTAAGTATATCAGGTTCTTTCTTAATACTTATTATACTAGAGTATGTACGATTTTATTCCTTGCAAGGATAGTTCTTGAATTGGCATATCTCAGCTACGCAAGAAGTGGCCTTACTCCCCTCAGTGTACAAGACCACTAGGGAAGTAAGGCCACGCCTTACCTTCCTTAGCTGCACTAGAAGTGGCCTTATTCCCCTCAGTTATGCTAGAATCGGTCTTACTTTCCTCAGCTGGACAAGTAGAGGCCTTACTCTCCCCACCTGCGCAAGAATTGGCCTTACTCTCCTCAGCTACTTAAGAAGTGCCCTTACTCTCCTCTGCTGCGTAAGAAGTACCCTTACTTCCTCAGCTGTGCAACAAGTGGCCTTACTTCCCTCTGCTACGCCAGAAGTGGCCTTACTCCCCTCAACTGTGCAAGAAGGGGCCTTACTCTCCTCAGCTGCGTAAGAAGGGGCCTTACTCTCCTCAGCTGCGCAAGATTTGGCCTTACTCGTTCCTCAGCTGCGTAAGAAGTGGCCTTACCAACTACTCCCAGCTTCGTAATATCTGCCTTAAATATGCGTCTTCAATAACCGATTAATTTTCCGATTAAAAACCGACCTTAACCTTTAAACCTAACTTCGACCTTGTCAATTATCATCAACATTTGCTGATTTTCAATTGTTAGCTCGCAGGCATTAAACGTTAATAAGTTAATTAGTTTTGGAATACAGTGCAAAACTCTTCTCTGAATTCCTTTGTGTCAATCTGTTTCTTAAACGCGATGCCTTGGCAATATTCGGGTACATAGTATACACACTCATGTCTCTCTTCGTGGTATTATATTAGGAGCCCAGCATAACTTCATTATTGATAGGCTCGCGTTTGTCCACTGTTTTACCTGATGGTAAGCGATAATGTGGTACGACCGGCTTATATGTGTAGTCACTCTAACGGGGCTGCGAATTGTTCGAAAGAGTTACCGCAGCCCTGGAACGCTTAGAGCAGGTGCATAGTCACTAAAAGTCTGACCATCCTTCTCGCTCCACCCCGAGGGAGAAGTTATTTGATGATTTCCTACCAAAAAAACAAAAATAGATAGAACAGCTAAAGTAGGAAACTGTGGTGTATGTCGATACCGATGACAATCTTACGCCGACAGCAGCGGTAGGATACAGTCTGCTCTTACTGAAGCCGTGGCTGCAGCAGGGTTCGCTACCCCGGCGCTTTCATGGGATCGAGGTTATTTTTTTTTTCTGGTTGGGAATCATCAGAATGACTTCTCCCGCTCTTGGGCGGAGCGGGAGGGCGTGTCAGACTCTTACTGACTAAACCCCTGCCCCGTTCCTTCGTTGCCTTCGATCTGGGGGGGACTCGGTGTCAACCTTTAGGAATACCACGTGTTCCCCCCAGAGGCTTCGGCCCTGCCGGGCCCCTACAGTTTGCTGACATCTCCTTGAGGCGCGCGTGGAACAGAACGCGCCGTTGACGACTGGGCTCGGTCCAGATTATTTCCAGACTGCCGGACGGCGAGCTACCCAGTGCTCGCCGTCCGCGAATCCGCGCCTACGGTGGTCGGAAATCGGGATCGGGATCTCGGCGGCGGCGGCGTGAGAACCGTTCCCTCATTCGCTCGCGGTCAGCAGCCTCCTTCACGAGCATTACTGCTTCGCAGAAGGAGGCGACCGCATGCCACCCCTCCTCGCTCTGGACCATGACCTGAACCAGGGCCCGGCGCGAGAGGTATGGGATCGAGGTAGGAATTGCCACGATCTCGTGAAGGCGCAGGGTTAGAGTATAGATCGCGGATTCCGAAAGGGAAGCTCGATGACCCTAGATCGAAGGCAACAAAGGAACGGCCACCCCGTTTAGTCAGTAAAAGTCTGACACGCCCTCCAGCTCAGCCCAAGGGTGGAAGAAGTAATTCTGATGAATCCCCACTGGAAAAAAGGGGTAGCGAGCCGTGCAGTAGAAGCAAGCTGTTTCCCACCACTGCTCTCGACTCCGATGGCGATCTTACGCCGACATGTATTTATGTTCAAAACAATTACAGTTACAGCACAAAGACAATTACTTGTGCAATCGCCGCAAATAGGTTCGTCAAATAGTCTATTTTTACTTAAACGTGAGTAAAGTTACGTCATCTACGATTAGTCTAGTAATCTAGTTCATCTTATCTTTCCAATGGGACATCTATCTGATAATAATTATTGAATTATAGTGAGACTGTCGATAGTTTAAAAAATAATTACGGTTTATGACGGACTGTAATAAGTTAGATAGAAGCAATTCTTAGATTTTTTCAAGCGAAGTAGATTGCTTTCAACCTTCATTTGAGCGAACAGATATGGAGACCTATACAAATACGTAACGCTGCAGTAGTCAAGAACACTGCCTTTTTCTTTTTATACGCTTTGTCTAAATAGAATGGCAGGATAAGTGAGATGGGTACACCACACTCGCGACGATTAGTGTCCTCTTTGAGGTTTGGTAACAGAGGCGCCATAGCGTCCTCATATTCCTCCTGACGTAAGTCCTCACTGGACATGACCAGTTTGCGGGGTTTCTGTTTCGGAGTCGGCGGAAGGAAACGCCAGGATGTTACTATGGATCGCCCGAATGGCACGGTGGAGCATACGGTTGAGGTTTGCCCGTTTTCAGTGGAGTACCGCCGTGTCTTCGTAAGTTCGTACGTATCAGACACGTGGACGCTGCCCTTGATATTGGCCACATGACACTTCCGTAAATTATCTGTAGTTACGTGATTTAATACTTAGTATTGGAAATTTGGAACCAGTGCCATTGTACCTGGCACAGATTTAATCAGTGCGCCTCAATTAAGTTTACAACGTGAGATAAGCCTGTATTGTGGGCGTTTATCGCTAGTATAACTTTATCTATACGAAAAATGTATGTAAGGGAAATTGCGGTGTTTTTGTGAGTACATTGCAAGGTGGAATCCTTCTACCATCTTTGTAGGGTTCGGTTGCTAGCCTAAACAGAAAGAGCAGAGTATACCAAGTATTTTGCATGGAGCGACTACTCTGTTACCTCTTCTATCCTGTTACTTAGTACCACATCAGGTACTTCAACGTTCATGGTATGACTAACTACTAAGAACTCATACACATGAGCGGCATGTTGTCTATGGCAGTTTTCTCTCTGCCGTGGGCATCATGCCATGTTTGAGCTGTAATGGTCAAATGTGGGTGCAAATGGTTAGGCGCAGAATTTTGTTTCAGAATTATGGGCATTTCTTCTTCATTATCAGCCTTGATTTATGTTTTCATCTCGGCCTTTAAAATTCAGTGTATGACAATAGAATACAAGTTAATATTGATAACCGAATGACCTATTAGTAGGTCAGATAGTAGTAGGTTAGATAGTATCTGCATATGTATAGCGTCAAGTATTGTCTATTGTTCAGAAGTTCGCTGATAACATGCAAGTCCATAACTCGCATTTTAATTGAAATTTTACAATTTAATATCTACTAATCAAGCCGTCGTACAAGTCGATCTTTAAGGTTAAGCAACACTTCTCGAGGTCAATCGAAGGATGGGTGATCATTCTAATATAGCAGGATTTTCCCGTGCTTCGGAAAGCACGCTGAGCCGTTGGACCCGGCTGTTATTGGACGATCTTTGACAGCCGTTACGGATAGTTAGAAGCCAGGAAATCTGCCACCAGTCTTGCCAAAGGGCATAATGGGTTTTGGAGTTCAGATATATGCTGCATCCGGATAGACTGGAAGTTAACCCTAAGATATGTAGCTGGCAAAAGCTGGGAAATTGATTGATCGCCTAATCAAGGAAGCTCATTTTTATAGTAATTGGGATTTCTTCCAATCTTCGTTGCCATTCTTTTGCCCTTCTGCCAGCTTTTTTTTGGAGCGTCAAAACTTCTTCCATTCTTATCTATTTTATCGTTATCTCTCTATGGTCTATCGATTTAGGTAGTTAACCAAAGGTAAACAATCTTGGTAAGTCTTTTTATATTAAAGTGGTCGTATATAATATACACAAAGATTATTTAAAATTTAGTTTATTAGCTAACATCGATTTAGGTAAATACCTATGTGCAAAGATTTTTACATACAATTTTTAGACAACTTTTAGATAAAAAGACATGCCAAGATTGTTTACCTTTAGTTAACTACCTAAACCGACGGAGTATAGATAGTTTCTTATTACCCACAAATCGTCTTTTATACATTACATCTTTGCTCTTTTGTTTTGAGGGTGGATACTGTGGGTAGTCATCACAATACTTCTTCCGCTCAGCGAGAGGGAGAGTCGAAGTGACTACCCTATGTGTTCCAACAGTTGCCTTTTGCGTTCCAAGCTTACGGTGACTCTTTTCGCTGATAATATCTTAGGTCTCCCCTTACTACTATCCATCTACATTCCTATCATCATCATTTCAGCCGAAAGACATACCGCGTTCATCGAGAGACTGGAACAATTTGCCTGCTGCGGTTTTCCCGTCCGATTATAATTTAGGTGTCTTCAAGGCTAGAGTGAATAGGCTCTTAATAAGCTAGTGCTCCTCACCATCAACGATTGCACCACTGCTTGCTATCGGGTGGGATCGCAGTCAAGCACTAGATCATCTGCCTAGCCTTTTCCCAACTATATTGGGGTCGGCTTCCATTCAAGCCGGATTTAGCTGAATACCAGTGTTTTACGAGGAGCGGCTGCCTACCAGACCTCCACAACCCATTAACTGGGGTAACACGGCATTTCATGGCAAGACTGGAGTCAGATTTACTGGCTTCTGACTATCCGTAACGACTGCCAAAGATCTACAAATGACAGCCGGGACCTACGGCTTAACGTGCTTTCCGAGGCACGGAGGAAACTCGTTATGTTAAGATGGTCACCCATCCACAGACCAACCTAGGCAAGCGTTGCTTAACCTTGAAGATCGACCTGTGCGGCTGTTATTATTTAGCCACGAGCTCCTCTCAAGCACTAGATATAACAATTAAAAAAAAAGACGTCCACTGCTAGGGAGGCTTAGATAAGTGTCGCTGTCGCCACAACGACCGGTCCTGTGCGTCTCAGATCTACCTATTTGTAAATAGGCTTTATTAAAATATTATCTACACTAATATAATAAAGAGGTAGTTTGTTTTTTTGTTTGTATGAGGTAATCTGTGGAAGTACTGGTCCGATTGCTAAAATTTTTTCATCAATGGAAAGCTGCTGTATTCCTGACTGACATAGGCTATATTTTATGTACGCGGGCGAAGTTGCGGGCTAAAGCTAGTTTGCTATAATTTTAATCTTATTCAAGAATTTGTTCTCAGCACCTTGACTATGACCTGCAAAAACACATTTATAAATGAGCACAGATCTAATAACTTGATTTTATGCAGTGTGCTAAATATTTCATTATATCGTGTTTTTGCTAGTGTTTAGTTACGTAAATATAATTGCTGTTATTATCATAATTGCCTTGGCAAGGTCCAAGGTTCAGAACCTCTGTTTTTTTTTGCGCTTTAGTTATGTGTGTCCTAATAACTCGAAGTTTTGGCCACTTCTTCATAGTCTAAACTGCTGAGGGTATCATTTTTTTTAACGTGGGAAATCATCAAATAATTTTTTCCGCACTGTGTGTAAAAAACCGGGCAAGTGCGAGTCGGACTCGCGCACTGAGGGTTTCGTACCAACCTACCTATAAAAACAGTTTAATTCTCGAATCGAGTCTTGAAGACTTTTCAATTTTTTTTTCTTGTGACGTAACTAAAAATTTTCAGTTTTCAGACTTTTCCCGATATTAGTGCTATATTACCTTGCTTCGTGCCAAATTTCAAGATTCTAGGTCAACGGGAAGCACCCTATGAGTTTTGATTCCTTTGACAGTGTCGAAATGTACGTTTTTTGCAACATAAACGGGCGTATCTTTTTTTCCCGTCAACTTACAAGTTTGATTTTTGCACAACTTCAAGGGACCGCGGATTTCAATATATGGTTTTAATTTCAACTTGATACCTTCACGCGTTCCTGAGAAAAAGGGTCTTGACAGACGGACGGACGGACAGACGGACAACAAAGTGATCCTATAAGGGTTCCGTTTTTTCCTTTTGAGGTACGGAACCCTAAAAATAAACAAATCTTCTTTATTTCGCATAGACTTACATTGGCTCTTGTAAAACATGAGACGCTAGTGCACTGATTTTATTACTGACTGAAATCCAGTGTTCCTTCAGTGGCCTTTTATTCTTTTGCGGTAACTCATTCGAACAATCCACAGCTCTGGCAGTGACAGTAGGGTATGATATCAGGGTATGATAGCTATGACTTCTAGACACGCAGGTCTACTAATTCTTAGTAATCGAGGACCTTGTCGACCACATCATCATCTATCAACAGGTGAGATAATAGTTAAACGTGAGTAATTCCTACCAAGAAACGCAAAAATCGATTACTAGCTGCTTACCACAATGTACCACAGAACGATCTTTTGTGCTGAATTATCGCAAAGGTGTCATCACATCACTCAGAAAGACAATGCTCAGATAATCCTGCAAGACTTCATCTTCGCAATAAGATAAGATGATAGCGAATACTTTGAGACTTACCGCTGAAATTATTACGGAAAGATCTCCTCAAGATCGATCAACAGAAACATCTCCTGAAGATCAAACACGGATACTTACATACGTATAACGTAATTCTTCGAGGCCACTTAAGTTCACACGTACTAATGTAATCAGCTAACTGTTTATAGCTCCCTAGTACTTTAAATAAAATAGTATTATACGTTTTTTTATATGTTGTACGATAAACAATCAAGGTACTCAATTTATCATTGAATCGTAATATTAACGGGTCAAGGATGTATTCGGTAATATATTCGTAGTTGTAACATACCAAATGCATTATGTAAACGTAATTCGCTTGAATAAGATGCTCATAAAATAAACAGGTTTTTAATAGGAGTCCAGTGTACGGTTGTGAGTTGGTTATACGTTAACGCGTTCGAAACGTTTTCCGCGTTTGGCTCTGTGATTGGTTAAAAGCTTGGAGTGGGCCAATAGGAGCGTCGAACGTCGTAAACGTGTCGATCGCCTTAACGTAAAACAAACTCGCACTAGGCACTCTGTTCTTGAAACTATCATCGTGGTCCTGGAATACAAAATTGAAGAATTACGGGTGCATTTTAATCAGAAGAAGGAAGAAGTTAGTTGATGATTTCTCGACCCAAAAAGATGAATGACTGGTTCCGAATCGTCTATTCAACATTATTTCCTTTAAGAGTTCCCTGAAGTCCTACTTGCTTGACCTTATACATACGTAGCTTTAAAAAACTCTCGAAGGCCCCCCGCTGATGTAAATCCAGGCCGCACAAACGATTGACCCACTTTCGGGCCTAATTTCAAGAAATAAATCTTGTGTGACTTAGGTAACTTCTAGGGAGAAGTTTCGCCTGAACGAAATTGCTTTTTGGCTCTCCAGGCGGTTTCTGCACAAAATGTTCTGGAAGACAGGCTGGCCTGAATTTCTACGTATACGCTCAGAGCTGGAAAGAGTTCGAGTTTCGAGTAGCGTATTTGAGTCAAGGTTCCCATAACGGTTGTATCAAACACGCGTGCAAAATACATACACTTATGCCTTTTCACTATAGACGTAAATAGGAACTCAACTCATGATAGCTCCAACTTAGAAGTCTTCAAGTCAAGAGTGAATAGGTTACTTCTAGGCAAGTGTGCTCCATCGTCGGCCACATCATCGCTTACCATCAGGTGAGAGATAGTGGTCAAACGTGAGCCTACATAAAATAAAAAAAGCAACTTGCTACGATCCTTAAATTCTCATTTTCTTCCATCCTTCACGCACTTCGTTAACTTCAAATCTATTAGAAACCGTTCAATACAAACGAAACAAACAAAACAATCAATTTCTGCTCCAAACTAATCAATGAAGAGCTTCCAAAACAACTTATTGAAGAAATTGAGTGGTAGAATGTTAGTGGCACTTTAGCGTTTGAATCCCCAACCGGTCCTATGAGACCGCGCTGTTATTGTTTTACTATTGTGTCTCGTTTTGTGGGTATGTGATAGGTTTATAATTCTCTATTACGAGCATGTTCGATGATAAAATCGAGTGAGTCACTCCGTCACACCATCGCATCGACCTGTCTGATTATTACGTCACACCACTGTTTGTTTCATACGCTAAACTTCGAAGGAAACTTGTTATGAGTTCTTCGTATAACGTGTATCTTTAATTTATTTATGTTTTGTTTCGTTGAGGCTGTTTAGGTTTTGTGCAGTTGAGTTTGTGCAGACTTTGCTGTTTATCACAACATAGAGTGCGTTTAATGAAAGCGCGACCTGGAGTTTTTTTTTAAATTTAATTTGCTACATTATTCAGCCGCAATTGTAGGAAATAAAAAAAATGTGAAGTGTCCAGACATGACTCTCCTACTAATTAGTAATACCACATACAAACTTTTTGGATTTAACCTCTTTTTCTCAGGTCACGCTTTCATTAGACGGACTATGGTTACGATCTTTGGTGTATGTATTTTAGCTCAAAGGCGTTATCACTCAGAAGAACGATGCTTAGATAATCCTTCTAGACTACATTGTCGCAAGATAAGACCATAGCGGATGCTAGAAGCCTTATCACTAAAATGATTACAAAAAGATCTCCTAGTCATCTCGTTTTGAAGATCAACTGCACAACACAAACAGAACAAAAATGGTCTCTAGATTAGTCATCTTTGTTATTGTCAGTCTTACTAGCATCTTCCAGCAGCTTCGTTCGCGTGTAAGTAGGTTTACTTATCCATATAAATTTTAAACCTCCGCTTTATCTTTTTAGGGGGTGAATTTGGAAAAATCCTCCCTTAATAATTAATAACAGCCGCACAGGACGATCTTCAAGGTTAAGCAACGCTTGCTTAAGTTGGTCTGTGGATGGGTGACCATCTTAACATAACGAGATTTACTCTATGCCTCGGAAAGCACGTTAAGCCGTAGGTCCCGGCTGTCATTTGTAGATCTTTGGCAGGTGTTACGGATATTCAGAAGCCAGTAAATCTGACTCCAGTCTTGCCATGAAGTACCGTGTTACCCTAGTTAATGGGTTGTGGAGGTCTGGTAGGCAGCCGTTCCTCGTAAAATACTGGTATTCAGCTAAATCCAGCTTGACTGGAAGCCGATCCCAATATACATAGTTGGGAAAAGGCTAGGTATTAATAGTTTTTTTTTTGGAAATCAAAAATAGCTCCTCTGTCAAACTTTGTCTCGCTTCAATTGCCTTTTGCGTTCCAATTTGCGGATCTTTCGAATAATTTCGCAGTTGATAAAATATTCTTAAGGGCGTCCTTTAGAGGACAAATACCTGACACTTGATTGATAGCACTGATACTAACAACGGTATAAGTGTAGTAGTTAAAGATTTCTAGTGCGTAGCAGATCATACGAGTATTGCGTATTAAATGCATGAGTATGAAAGCTAAAGAGGTATTAAAAGGGCTTTTCCCGATCCGTCTATCGTCAGGTTTTAAAAGTTGTTGTTTCATCGCTCTTCCTATTATTTCATTCGTGGTCTACCACGACCCTGTCCTCCAGTCCAGGACTCTCAGGGAGGGTACCTTGTTACCTTGGCCGACAGTTCATCAGACTTGCGCTAGACATGTCTTGCCCAGTCCCATCTAATTTTGAGCCACAAGTGACACAATACCACATCACAGTTTTATTATAAAAGCGAAAGTTTGTTTTTCCATGTTCTGTAATAGTAAAAAGGATGTTTTATTTAACCTGGGGGAATATTTAAATGGGACAACTTTCTACTATCATGCGGGTAAAGCAGTTAGCAGCAGCTAGTAGTATTATAGATTGAATCTCATATGCGCTGCGCTGTTCTGCTTATATTCTCAATAGCAAATAGCGTAACTAGATGTCAAGAAATAAACCTTTGTTATGCCATTTCTTGTTTACTATATTTTGTTATTTACAGCCACTTATACAGAACGATACTAATTATAATTATTCTAATTGACACTTGTCTTAGTCATAATTTATCGTTATGACTGAAGTGTCTCGTTCAAGAGTGAGTACTTACTTATTAGGTACTAAATAATGGATGTAGCTCTGTGGCTGTACCTCGAGCTCTGAACGCGATCCATTTGATGACCTAAACTGAATTGTTAAAGGAATGGAGGTCGATAGCTGATCGTGTCCTGCTGTAGTTCATAGGATCTTTATATCCCGGGATTATTACGCAGACGAATTCACTTCCAGAAGCGACTTCATCTGCGTTAGCTACTATCTGTGTACCAAGTCTGTTCGGAATCCAATAGTTAGTGAAAAAACCTAATAAAGATACACAATTACACAAACATACCCACACAGTCACAAACTTTCATTTTTATAAACAAAAATAATAAAATTTTCTTTATTCGGATAACTGAGATCCATACAAAATATAAAAATCTAATACACAATAGTAAGCAGGAACTTCGTCCGCTGTACCAATTTCCACATGAGAGGACAATCATATCTATTTGCTCATCATCTGTCTAGCCTTTTCCCAACTATATTGAGGTCGGCTTCCAGTCAAGCCGGATTTAGCTGAATACCAGTATTTTACGAGGAGCGGCTGCCTACCAGACCTCCACAACCCATTAGCTGGGGTAACACGGTACTTCATGGCAAGACTGGAGTCAGATTTACTGGCTTCTTACTACCCGTAATGACAGCCAAAGATCTACAAATGACAGCCGGGACCAACGGCTTAACGTGCTTTCCGAGGCACGGAGGAAACTCGTTATGTTAAGATGGTCCACCCATCCACAGACCAACCTTGGCAAGCGTTGCTTAACCTTGAAGATCGACCTGTGCGGCTGTTATTATCTAGCCACGAGCTCCTCAATCTATTTGCAATGAATCATATCTATTTGCTATGACACTGAATATGCTTAGTGTGATAGTGTTTCGGTTTTATGAACCTTGCTTATATTTATTACTAAAATGCTGTATTTCCGTTTGTTCCAGACAAAACATCGCACAGCGTTTGTGATTCTGGCGGTGTGCAATGCTGGCTCTTTGGCGGCGGCCACCAACATGGTCATCTCACTGCATCCTGAGGACAAGTAAGGAATTTCTTATTATATCTTGCTTTAAGGAATCAAGCTTCCTAGTAGTACACTGAAGCGGATAACAAATTTGAGACGAAGACACATGAACAGCTGCTGACAGAAGAACACTTAACTTACCTGGAACCTGGAATAGCATAAAGGAAAGATACTTTTTATTCTGGGAGTAAGTAGGTATGTTCCCTTGAGAAAAGTTTTCTACAATCACGCGTACGACGACACTGGCTACAGCTAGTCTATACTAATATAATAAAGAGGTAAAGTTTGTTTTTTTGTTTGTCTGAGGTAATCTGTGGAATTACTGGTTCGATTGCTAAAATTTTTTCACCAATTGAAAGCTGCTGCATTCCTGAGTGACATAGGCTATATTTTATGTACGCGGGCGAAGATGCGGGCTAAAGCTAGTACTTAATAATAAAGTCTTTAGTCACTGCATCTTACCTGTTATGACTTCCGAATTGAGGGATATGAACACTCAAGGCATGACCAGTCAGTTTTAAGTAGCACAGCTAGGTACAGAAAGAGCGAGGATTGCAGAATCTTATCACTGGGGTATTAAATTCAAATTATCCCAAGGAAACATACTCCTGGGATAAAAAGTGTTCTATGCGCTGGTGCAGGACATGGTCTTACCTGTGTAGCAGGTTTCATCGAAATCCATTAAGTAGTTTACCATTCATACAAACTTTCGCGTTTATGATTTTAGTAGGATATGCATTTCATCCACTGGCTTTTGATACGGAAGTTTATTTATAGCATTAAAGTCATCAAACGTCGTTCAGTCATATGACAATTAATCTTGTGCCGTGCATATCTACATAAATAACTGTGTATACAATGAATACATCATAAACATCAGCCCGGAAGTTAAGTGGCAGGTGTGACTGCGTAGCATGCGTAAGTGGGGGTGTAAGGGTCACGCAGATGACGTCACTGATGGCCAGACCACGAAGCAGACAGGTACAGAAGGTTATCTTCATACAAAGCGCGCTCGAGAAACGCACACATAGACACCGCCTACTTTCTCGGATAGGATTGCCAGATCTTCAAACCGAAAAGCCGATCAAACCAGCCTATTTAGCAGGACATTAGATCAAAAAGGCCACAATTTGTTTTTAAAGCCATTCGGAAGATTTTTACATTCTAATAAAATAACAAGTCATCGCTGGTCTGTAAACGTTTGCAATTGCAAGAACACATGAAATCTATAAAAAATGACCAAATTTAAAGCCTAACAAAAGCCGGACAGGCCGTACTACCTAATTTGGCTGGAGACACAACCAAAAAGCCTGACCGTGTCCGGCTTTATCCGGACGCCTGGCAACGCTAGTCTTGGACCATACGCGCTTGGGCTGTGCTCGGACTGAGCGGCCGGCGCCAACCCTAGCGCGATCGCCGAGCGTAGGTATGAAAAGTGAAGTATATTACGTATCTATTTAGTGGCCAGACGGACAGTTCCGCGGAATGACAAAGGACATAACTATTGTATTAGTGTCATAATGTAAGAGTCACCTTTTGTAGGCGAACGTTTTGCGGATCATTAGGGTTCCGTAGCCAAAATGGCAAAAACGGAACCCTTATAGTTTCGTCATGTCCGTCTGTCCGTCTGTCCGTCTGTCACAGCCGATTTACTCGGAAACTATAAGTACTACAGTGATGAAATTTGATGGGAATATGTGTTGTATGAACCGCTACAAAATTATGACACTAAATACATGTAACTGAGGGATGAAATTTTTTTTTTCGATGTACATACCCGTGTGGGGTATCAATGGAAAGGTCTTTTAAAATGATATAAAGTTTTCTAAAAAACATTTTTCTTAAAGTGAACGGTTTTTGAGATATCAGCTCTCAAAGTCGTAAAAAGTATGTCCCCCCCCCTCTATTTTTATAACTACGGGGTATAAAATTCTAAAAAAAATAGAGGTGATGCATGCTAATTAACTCTTTCAACGATTTTTGGTTTGATCAAAGTATCTCTTATAGTTTTTGAGATAGGTTGATTTAACTGTAATTTAGGTTAGGCTCCATTCACCAGGTGTATAAATTGACATAATAAGTTTATTATATTTGCTGCTACGGAACCCTTTGTGCGCGAGCCCGACTCGCACTTGGCCGGTTTTTTTTTATTGTGTGCTCAATTAAGGAGTGATAGGTAATGGGTTTCTTTTCAGGTGGGAACATCATCAGAATGACTTTTCTCGCTCTAGGGTGTAGCGGGAGGGCGTGTCAGTCTTTTAGTGACTAAACCCCACTCCTTTGTTTCTAATACTAAGGCTCCACTGCCCGTCTGCAGGCTGTTTAGATTTTCATAGCCGAAAAACAGAAAATATTTAAGTGGGACTCCCATACAACAGACGTGATTTTTTTTACTGATTTTTGCTACGTACTGCACGGAACCCTTCGTGCGCAAGTCCGACTTGCCCTTGCCCGGTTTTTTTGTTGTGTGAGATCCCGCAAAAATGCAAATTTCCTGTGAGACCCGAGCAAAACCGCGGGTAATAGGTAGTTGACGATAAAGGATGTTATCTTTGACTGTCTTGTTAGCCCGCATCGGGTGTCCGAATAATGGTACTCTAGTTCGGACACCTGACACGATAATATTATTCAGACTGGCTTAACGAATTCGACTGTTTATGAAATTGAACGACGAAAATGGAAAAACGAAATGGAAAACGACTATAAGTTGTTCATTATTTCAGTAGGTCCATTTTTGCATCTTTATGTTTGTGAACTACCAAATTAATTATACTTTTTATTATTGGTAAGGTTTGCGACGAAATGTTATCAACTTATCACTTTTTGAAATTCTGCTAAGAGATGACGGGGTCGATGATGGAGCACTCTTGCTTAGAAATTACCTATTCGCTCTTGATTTTACGCATAATGAAAGTTTATCGCCGTCTTATTTTTCAAAGTCCGATGATACTTGCGCACTGCGAGCAATAGGTTGCTCAACGTCCAGCCGTCCAGTAACTGTCGGGCCCGAGTCATCGACTGTGCGTAGTGTTCCACGCGCACCTCGAAGAGATGTCAATAAAACCGTAGGGGCGCCTAGCAGGGTCAACATTGGAGTGGATTTTAGTCAGTAAAAGTCTGACATGCCCTCCCGCTCCACCACCGACATAGCCACCATCTTGTTCTATGACGATGGAACAGGGTTGAAGAAGTTAAAATGCTCAATTCAATTAAACTAGGCTAAAGCATATTGAGGCCCCTAAAGCCCAAACTTGACCACTTAAAAAAAAGTGTATTCCCCAAAGTACCGAAACCAATCTAGCGTTGTCGACAGTTTTACCAAGTTTGATATAAGTTTTCTTTTTGCCACAGACGTCTAAACCTCGCTTATCAATTTATCGATTCTCTGTGGACCCTGAGGACCATGAATATCGATGTCATCATCATCATCTACCTATCTTTTTTCCCAACTATATTGGGGTCGGCTTCCAGTCAAGCCGGATTTAACTGAATACCAGTATTTTACGCGGAGCGGCTGCCTACCAGACCTCCACAACCCGTTAACTGGAGTAACACGGTACTTCATGGCAAGACTGGAGTCAGATTTAGATACTGGCTTCTGACTATCCGTAACGACTTCCAAAGATCTACAAATGACAGCCGGGACCTACGGCTTAACCTGCTTTCCGAGGCACGGAGGAAACCGTTGTTAAGATGGTCACCCATCCACAGACCAACCTTGCCAAGTGTTGCTTAACCTTGAAGATTGACTTGTGCGGCTGTTTTTGTCGAGCCACGAGCTCCGCACGTATATCGATATTAAATAATACGGCTCCATTTTGTGGAAATGAAATTGGTTCTAATGTACAGTCGGTAAAAGAAATATACAGGCGGCCAACTAGCTGCGTCAGGAATTTTAGTTTGGGGTCTGGAGCTGTGCCAAAAGGCTCGCTGCTTATTACATAGCTACACGGTGCTTGAATTCTGGAGAAAAGTTGTGTAAGGGGGATTCGTCTCTGCCTATCATTTCGAGATGTTAGGTATATAATCAGCTGCTGGCAGCGGCTACACTCCACTAGCTTGAAAGTGAAAAATTGTCCCTCGATAATGCTATGCTAACAAAATTAGCAGTGCTAAAAAATCTCCCAATTAAAAAATGCTTCGGTAAAAAAATATTCTGTGCTAAAATATCCTGTGTTCGGGACATGGTCAACGCATATGCCAAATATCATCCAAACCAGTTCATCGAAGTTTAGCATTAGCATGCGTAAGTTTAGCATTAGCATCATCGAATTTGGTTAGTGATTATTGGTATAAGAAGGAGTAAGGGCATAGTGGGAAGATCTCGCTATCTATTTTTTCCATGCATAACCGTGCCGAAAACGTAGCCTTGGTGACGTCACATTTCAGTGTGTGCATCCTTATTCTGTTACTTGACAGTTTCCTCTTCCACCATATTCGAAAGGTCTAGCTTACTTAATATTGAACTGACTCGAAAAAATAATTCTATTTGTGATTTTGGAATGATGTAGCCTGCGTATTTTAAAGGTTTTTAAATCCTTGCCTTTTTTATTATTGATAGGCTCGCGCTTGACCACATCTCACCTGATGGTAAGCGATCATGTGGTCGACGATGGAGCACGCTTGCCTAGAAGCAACCTATTCACTCTTGACTTAAAGATCCCTAAGTTGTAGCTATCAGGAAACACAGACCCTGGCAGGGAATTCCACCTGTTTGCAAAACTCCTCTACTGCCAGTACTTATGCCTACCTGATGATTTCACTGCCCACTAAGCATGTCTCAACCACAACATTGGAACAATTAAACATTTTCCAATGAGCCTCGTGATGCATACTCCAACAGTTTCAGTTCACTGCGTACGTTCCTCGTAATGTTGTCGAAACGTCAGACTGCAAGGACGAACTTCTTCGTACGAAATTGAACTTTATTACCTGGACTGAAGAGTGGTTTTGTTAAGTCAAATTGCATGGTAAATATTTAACGTAATTGAGGTAAAAGAGATTTGCTATGCACTCTAATACCTAATACCACATTGATTACGAAGACCCAGTTTCCCATAAAACTGTGCTGTATTATCAGTAAAGGTTATCAATCTAACCAGAATTTTACAGATTTTATCATCATCATTATCATATTTATAAATATACTAGCGGTCCCTCCTGACAAGCGTTGTCCTGCTCAAAAACTGGCGTTTCGTTAATCGTCAGAAAAAAAAAATTTAGAATACTATGCTTGAACGACCAGTTTCAATCATATTTTCCAATCATCCAGAGAACCAATGAAATATTTAGGTACACAAAATTTCATCCAAATCGTCTGACCGTTTAGGAGGAGTTAGGAGATTAACACACGTACAGAAGAAAGAATTGTATGGGTATGTAAAGATTCCTATTTTATTTATCGTTAATTTAATGCATAAAAACATTATTTAATTAAATTATAACACCATAATTAGACTAGATAAGAGAAATAATTGAATAATTAAAATTAAGAATACAAAATTCTAACGTCTTAGCAGCTGTACACAGCGAATTAATATGGACACTATCTGAATTATTACACCCACATAATCAAGCCATGAAATATGCCTGGAGTCTCCTGAAGAGCCCATTATTTTTAAACTGCTTTGATGACAGATATGTATAGCAAAACAAAGGGAACAGACCTCCAGCCAAACAAAACGAATATAGGTCAAGATCTACCGCATTGACATGGCCATAAGTGCCTCGTGCACAAGTTCAGGCTTCCACCTCTGCCAAATTTCGCTATCGTTTTGTTAGGATAGGCTATCTAGATTATGAAGCCAAAAGTTCACAAGATGAATCTACGTCCTTCACCTTTTTTGCTAACGTTTTGTTAGGTTAAGGTCTTGAGTACGAAGCCACGTGTTTACGAGATGAATTTATCAACGCTTTTTTTATGGGGGTAAGACTGGAGAGAATAGGCTCTTACTAGAGAAACTTCGCTTCACCATCAACGATTGCATCACTGCTTACTATACCATTTTTTCTATTGTGTGTAAATACATCCAATGACTTCTCCCGCTCTAGGACCTAGCGTAATCAGACTTTTATTGACTAAAATCCACTCCTGTGCTTTCTTTTCTTTGTATTACAGGACGATCTCGGGTTTCCTTTTCGGAAGTTAACCCATGGTCAGGTTTCGGCTATTTGCGTTTCAGCGCCGCGGTTACTCTTTCGAACAACCTCGCAGTCCTAGCGGGAAGAGCATCATTCACTGCAGTCCATTGAAAGAACTCATTGATTAATACTCCCTTGACATACATGCTGGATCTGATGATTGTTAAACTACTGTTTGTTTTGCAGAAACTGAATCCGTCACCTTCGCTACCACTTGGTAATGTTGGCATCATGCCTGATTCAGCGGATGAGCGTGGTTTTCTAGAGTTTCGTACCTTAAGAGTAAAAATAGGACCCTATGACTCCGCTGTCCGTCATGTCCGTAATGGAAAAAGCCAAAAGCAATTTTTTCCCGACCCGTGAATCGAAACCAAGATCACACGCTCAGCAGTCGCTCTTGTAACCACTAGACCAACAAGGCAGTCAGTTACTACGACTAGTTACACACCCAGACAGTATACACGCTACATTGCCCTAATTCTCCGTTAAAAAAAACCTCCATGTTTGTTTTTCGTACAATGTGGATCGGCGTCGATGCTCCGGCCTTGACACACTCCGGCAGCATCAATATTTGCACAGATACGTGTCATTAACGCTTCTGATACAACTCGCGATGTTTTAGGAGCTCGTTTTTTATCTATACTTCTATACTTATCTATACTAATATTATAAAGAGGTAAAATTTGTAAGTTTGTATGTTTGTAAGTTTGTATGTAGGGGGTAATCTCTGGAACTACAGGTCCGATTTAAAAAATTCTTTCAGTGTTAGATAGCCCATTTATTGAGGAATGCTATAGGCTATATACCATCACGCTATGACCCACGGGAGCGGAGCAGTAACGAAAAATGCGGGTGAAACCGCAGGGGACAGCTAGTATAACATAAACTAGAGCTTGACTGCAATCTCGCCTGATGGGAAGCAGTGATACACATACAATCCTTGATGGTGAGATGCACTAGTTTATTAAGAGCCTATTCACTCTAGCTTTGAAGACACCTAACGGATCTAATCAGACGGGAAGACCGCAGTAGGCAAATTTTAAGGTGAGAGATCATCAAAATGACTTCTCCCGCTTTGGGTCAGACTTCTACTGACTAAAACCCACCCCTCTTCCTATTTTGCCCTGATTCCAAGGTCCCGGGGTTCTCTTTCGTCAACCCAGGCCTCAGTAGGCTTCGAGCCTGTCGGGCCCCTACGGTTTTAGGAGCTCTGTGCTCTGACTGACTTGCCACGGGTCTACGTTGTTTAAATTGATAATATGATAATGGCCGATGATGGGCAGGACTTGAAGATTGGTCTGTTGTTTAACCTTGTTAAGTAATAAATTTTATATTTGGGACGCTTCTCGGAGATGTTTCTTAAACATTTATAACTAGCTGCTGCCAGCAGCTTCGCTTTCGCAGAAAATTAGCCTAAGGAAACATAGTCCCGGGATAAAAAGTATGCTATTGCAGGACATGGTTTGACTGTATACCAAGTTTCATCGAAATCGGGATAGACAATAATAATATAGCCTTTATTCAGACAAAATAATTACATTAACATAAAATGAAATTGAATTAACGACTTTACTGGGTCGATGACATCTTTAACTTTGTCTGTTTACCGATCTTTGGCAAAAGCCTCCTCCATTCTTTTCTACACGGTTCTGTTCAATACTCTCGCACTAAATCTGTATTGCTAGCAAATCACAGCTTTATCAGCGACTTCGTCCGCCTGAATATTGTAAATTATGCGACGTCAATTTAGGTATCTACTACTAGGATAAAAACTATCTTATGCTATAGTCTACCCGAGTTCCTGGTCTATTCAAATTCGTTCAGCCGTTGAAGCGTCATTAATTAACTATCACCCAATCATATAAACTTTTTTTATATATGTTATCTTCTTTCCATCTTTGATTATTATCTACTAACTCCTCCTAAATTCCGCAACGGATTTTAATGCGGTTTTCACTACTAGAAACAGCAATAAAGAGGAAGGTTTATGTAAACTATAATTTACACCCGAGCGAAGCCGAGATCGGTCGATAGTTTTGTTATAGGAATAAGAGGTTCTTATTCAAGCCATTAACTAGGCACATAGCTAGAATCTAGACTGCTACTGCAATTTTCTAAAGACAATTCAATTTGCCTGCTGCGGTTTTTCCGTCCGATTATAATTTGGGTATCTTCAAGACTAGAGTGAATAGGCTCTTAATAAACTAGCGTGCCTCACCATCAACGATTGCTTCTGCTTACCAGGTGGGATTACAGTCAAGCACTAGTTTATGTTTAAAAAAAATACACTTTTCTCCCTCGAAAATCGGCGCACTCCAAGACAATTCCTATGTTATCCCTAATTTGCGCCATCTCAGTCGTTTCTGAAGAGCCTTGGGCCTCGAGTCAAGGCTCTCGATTCGAGTGCGACCTTCCACGCAGGCCCGTATCGAGAACCTTGATCTCAGTCTAGCTCGTGGCATAAAAATAATAAATTATCCACTTCGTGGCTCGCGTGCCACTTTAGATTTGAAGATATCGAAGATGCGAACTCTTTCATACGAGTTCGAGACTTTGAATGCGGTAGAAATGTTTGCGAAGTTATCTTATCGAGATATAAGAAATCTGCTTTCGATTTTCCGGTTTCTTGGTCCGTTTTGTTAGAATTTGTCGTGAGATTCTTATCTGAGTTCATTTCAATATAATTATGTTTGGAATAAGAAAGCGAACATTTTCATATGTATCTACATATATTTATGTACGGTGTTTGCCGATGCGTTACCAACCATGGAAGCGAAAATATCGAAAGCCTACAATTTCACGTGCACTTTTACCACACACTACATTGCTGCTTCTTGGTATCCTGGGCAATTCTTGCTTAAAAACCACTTCAAATACACTTTAGTGCAAGAAAATAAATGGGTTGTATTTTTACGTGTACAAGTTCTATTGCTAAGTGCCAGGCTACTTTACAGTTCTTGCAGAATAGGCCGCGATAGCCAAGCCAAAGGAAATATCTAGCTTGAGAATAATTGTGTTTACAATAAAAACTATTGACGATTCCTTCCTCTAATGTTAGTCACCGCATAGTAGTCATTAGTTGTACTTTTACCTTGTGCCGAACAGGTTGCTAAATACTGGTCGGAAAAAATTTAGCTGAAGACATCGACACGATAAGAAGAAGTAGTAATTGCACTCGCCGATTTATTATTTTATATCGGTATTTATAGAAACAAAATAAAGCACGTCAGTCGTTTTAAGACTGTACATCTGTACAATAACTGTGTAATAATCAAACCCATCCAATAGCTCGCAGAAGTGACGGCGTGGTGCATAATCTCGGTTATTATACGAGTAAGGTTCATTGTCTACTATGACTCAATACCGTTTACTGCTTGCGGTTTTATATACATTTCAAGTTTAGTGTAGTATTGACTTCCTCAAGAAAACTTGCCGGGAAGGCTGACTTTATACATTTGCTGCGAGACACTGAAACCCATAAGAATGCAGAAAATTCTATTGCAAAACAAAGTGACGGTTTTCTATATTAAGAACTAAAAAAAAACTTTCTTAATTACTCAGATACCCGCGAAACGAGACACAATAGTAAAACAATAACAGCGCGGTCTCATAGGACCGGTTGGGGATTCAAACGTTAACTTAGCACATTTTCTACGCTCAAACCCATCCAAGACCCAGTCCTGTGTCTTCCATCACCGCAACCGTCAGTCAAATAGAGCCCTCTGTATCTCGTGGCAAGATGTATAGTGATATAGAACACTGCCCCCATGCTCTACCTAACATCTACCCTTCATCGGGCTCTAACTTATAAGTTCCACTGCGTGAAAACGATGAGAAAAATTGGGACTAGGTACAACTTTCTCCGCCGCCTGACATCCACTGACTGGGGAGCGTCGCCACAGGTACTGCGCACAACCGGCCTATGTCTTTCATTTTCTGCGGGGGAGTTTGCATGTCCAGTGTGGCATCATTCTGCCCACGCTAGGGAGGTTGACACAGCGCTAAACGATACCTGCCGGATTATAACAGGATGCCGAAAACCAACCCCACTTGCAATATTTAATTTACACGTTTGTTCCCTTCGTTCCAGGATAACAATAAAGCGCGGCCTGGTGCTGACGGTGCTCGGCTTCATCTACTTCATGACGCTGTTCGAGCTGCTGAACGCGCTCATCCTGTCCACGGGCGCGGGCGCGCGCATGCGCCACCGCTACCGCCTCAGCTGCGGCGACGTGCTGGACATCACCAACAAGTAATGCACAAGTTTCTACTTGGCTAGTAAAAATGGACAAAGAATTGAGCCCTGTAGAACACCCGTTTTTACTACATATCCGGGAGATCTCTTTTCGTTTACGTCAACTCTAATAAATCCTTTCACTCAGATGTGATGTAAGAAGATCCAGGGAGGAGTTCCGGATTCCTTAATAGTGTAGTTTCCTGATTAATGTTTCATGGAGAACACAATCGAAGGCCTTAGACAAATCACAAAAAATACCCAGGACATCGCATTTGTCTTCCTATGCAGTATGCATCATAAATATGTCCTAAAAGTTCAACACCGGCTGTACAACCGAACTGTTTAACGGCTTCGTGTACTCAACATATCATGTCTCCTCCTATTCAGACTGGTGTCGGCAGTGCAGGCGGCGCTGTCGTGCGTGACGGGCGCCATCGTGTGCATGTGGTCGTGCACGAGAGACTTCATGCGCTCCTCGCACTACATGTCCGAGGCGTACGCGTGGTTCGGAGCTTCGTACTTCTTCTATGATATTTGGAGCATGTATATGGTGAGTAGTTTTTGTGATATATATTTTTTTGTACTGCAATAAAAAGCCAAAAGTCCGCCGATCAAAATAAATAAATGATTAAACGCTTATCTTGTTGTTATATTGTTTTTGGACATTATACATTGACGCCAATCGTCTAGTTAATGTGTCATGTCTAACCTTTAAACAATTCCACATTTCAGGTACACGTCCAAATGAACTCAAACCCGGACGCGAGCGCCCTGAAGCGCCGTCCCTCCAAGAACGGCTCCGCGGCCCTCTCGTCAGGGGACAGCGCGGTGGTCAAGAAGCAGGGCACCTCGTTCCTGGACTACTGCCGGCACGAGCCTGTGATCCTCATGCACCATCTCTTCATCGGAGGCTTCGGCTTCCTGGTCATAGTGGTGAGTACCTTATGGACAGATGGACTTCACATCTGCTGTGTTGTTCACCATATGACAGGTCAGATCTGATAAGGGGTCGATAGTGTGAAGGGAATGACTTAGAAACTCATTGGAAGCCTGCTATTAATAATGTAATTAATGCTAGCCGCCGAATTGAGTTGAGTAGCTACTGAACAAGGGCCTGCTATACACTGACGTGTTAAAATATGAAATATGGGAGCGAGAAAGAGCTATGTAGCTCCATCCCTTTAACAGTACAGTTTAGGCCTTAAATGGCTCGCGTTAAGAGCTCGTGGTAGAAGGGAGGCCCTTGAGGGCCTTTGAATGATATCTGAACAATAACAACAGAGGCCAACTGATCTTGTTCAGATGTCATTCAAATCCGTTCAGCCGTACGTAGTAACAAACTTTCGCGTATATAATATTAGTCTCATTCAATTCTATTTTCCTCAGTACCTCCGCGGCAACCTGGGCGACTGTACCTTCGGCTTCGTGTACCTGATGGAACTGTCCACTCCCTTCGTATCAGTACGTGCCATTCTCTCCCGCATGAAGCTGAAGTCGTCGCGCCTGTACGTGATGAACGGCATCCTCATGATCCTCACCTTCTTCGTGTGTCGTGTCATCAGTCTGCCCTACGTGTGTCTGCTGTATAGCAGGGTCGTGGGACTCTCTTATATTGATGTGAGTACTGTTTTCTCTATTTACATGTGGAGGGATGGAGAGGAAGAGGGAGACCAAAGAAAAGATAGATGGATTGTGTGAGGACTGATATGAAAGAAAAGGGAGTTGATGATAGCATGACGGGTGACAGGACAGAATGGAAGAAAAAAACATGTTGCACCGACCCCAAATAATATGGGATAAGGGCAGGAAGAAGAAGAAGCTATTTAAAGAAAATTTGCGTTATGAAAATCATCGTCTATTTTCAGGAATATGAATGTCTGATGAAGCACTAAATAGGTCTTTGAAAATACGACACCCAAAGAAACCAAAGAATAATTATTACAATAAATAGCTTTTAATATAAAGTTTATTTGAACTTACAATTCCAAGTTAATCCAAAGCTGATTTCATTGTAAGGCTAATTTACATTCATCATTATTTCAGCAGCAGAAAGAGTTGGACATAGGTCCTATTGTTTTGTCAATTTTGTTGCTGTGATCATTGTCATGATGAGAAATTGCAAAATAACTTTAGCTTTAGGTGGAGTGTGTAGGAGTATCCAACTTTTATTGGCTATATAACCCACCTGTGTTCGTTTAGGCCCCCTTCAAGTTCCAGGGCTGTAATAACTCTTTCGAACAAACTAGTAGACAATTAGATATTATAAAAAACTTTGTGCTCATAATTTTGATCTTAATGCGACAAAACATATATAATAGTACATTATGATACAAGTGTGTAATGTGCGTCATTATCGTCGCGGTGGTATTAAGACCCGAGCCATGGCGAGGGTCTTAAGAGAACCAAGAACGATAATGACCAATTACTCACGTGTATCATACGACGTTTTTCGACACACTTGTGAAGAAAATAAAAAAAAAGTCAACTTTATTTAGTAGGTATATGAAAAGTTTATCTAAAGAAACAGTTCGTAAATGTGCAGGCAGTAAAGTTATAATTAACTATTTTGACTGTATAGTGGTCCCATGACATAGATTTTCTTGCGTACAGCACAAATCATTTTCCTCATAAATAGTTGTTGTAGACATATTTATAAAATCTGTATTTTATTTTTAAATATGGCGGCAAAAAAATTGACTTTTCTTAAACGCGCGCATGCGCGAAAAAAGGCGGCCATAGACTAGCTACTCTAGGTGTTGGTTTAGAAAAAATAAGAATGAGGTTGCATATAAACAGAAAATACAAATTTGATAAAAGATTTAATTAATTAAATATGTAAAATTTTAAATAGTTTATTTAAACACGAAATTGCATGAAATAAGTAAGTAAAACACTAATTTATGTTATTAAACGCAATAACAAATTTTATTCTTTTTTGTCTTAAAACTCTTTTTGACAAAAAAGAGGTTAAACAAAAAGGTTCTAACTACATTACCGCACATGTGCATAATAGTAATCAAAATATCACAGTTTGGTAACGAGCCCCTTTATATACCTAAGTACAGTGCAATAACAGCCACTTTATGAGCAAGTGTGTCGAAAAACCATATTTTTTTACTTATTTGCAGGCAATAAAGTCTCTGCCGACGGGCTGCAAGATCTCGATCTGCATCCTGCTGTTACCACAAGTGTACTGGTTCTACCTGATGTCGGCGGGCGCGCTGAAGATGCTGTGCGCGCGCGGCGGCGCGGGCGCGGCCGGCGACCCCGCGCCGCCCAAGCGCAGCTGATGTCGGCGTCGCGCGCGCCGCCGCCCCGCCGCCAAGCGCTGACACGCACAAGAGCCCCCGTACCTATCTAACGGATATAAGGCGAGCTTGGACTAATTACGTGGCTTTTCAAAACCCTCGTCATTTTTCCAAGCGTGTACACATTTAGATAAATAACTTATTGATTTTTTTCCCAGAAACAACAGAACACTATGTGGGATTCTTTTGATTCGGAAGCCTTAGCACTAAGTTTTATCCCCTACTCGATCGCGTTAATGTCATTTACAGCCGAAACCAATAACCTATCTATCACATATCGGAGATAAAAAAAACAAATGAAACAACAGAAAACATGATAATTTTTGTATTGTATCATTTGTTTTACTATCTCCAGTAGGTATGCCAAAACTGGAGATCGATAGGTTATTGGTTTCGGCCGATAGGGTATAATATTGTATGTTCACTGTATTGTAACCGGTTTTGTTGCAAATTGACGGCTAAATTAACGCGATGGTGTAAGTATGATAACTCGAGCTTTTTCTTCTTTTTCGAATCAACGGCAAACTACTTTATTTATTGAGGTCCAGTAAGTGGTTTCGTTAACTGCAGCTTTAAATTCTTCAAATCATAGGTGTATGGGTACTTAAATGTTCTGTCTCAATCACAAAATATTTTACTTCTTATACAGCTACATGAAAACGTCAGAAGTTAATGCATCAACTAACACTAAGACTTACGTTACGCGTCATTATAGTATATTCGCTTTAAGAAAATAGTGACTTATCAGTGCAACTCCAAAGTACAGTACGCGTCAAATAACTATGCCGCTCTGAAGCTAGGCTTTCCTAACAACGGCGCAGGTACTATCGCGTAAAAAGTGTTCACTGACGTGACAATTTTTAAATTGTTTTATTTTATAATGAAAATAAATAGTGTATTTTTTTATTCACCTGATTTTATATATCTAAGAAAAGGAGAAAGAAAGAAAATACGTTCGTTCGTAATTATAAGAATAAATAACAAAAAACAACAAACTTAAAACAGGTAGATAATAATTATACGCGTAGCACTTTTGGCATCGACGGTCGTACGGTACTGTGCGAGCGGAACAAAAGCTGGTATCGGACGTATACGAGCGACTGAGACCGTTTTCACATTTTCCGATCCGATATCGGTATCGGACGCCGATACGATATCGGGGTAAGTAAAATGTATGAAATGCCGTGCTCCGATATCCGATATCGGGTCGGACAATATGAAAGACAGGTACATATTTCATACATTTTACTTACCCCGATATCGGATCGGCGTCCGATACCCGATATCGGATCGGATAATGTGAAAACGGTCTGAGATAGAAACATAACACTGAGGTTCGTCTATTGCATCGTTAGCCGCGCATGCTCAGTGCTGTCTTTTTTCGTAAAATTGATTACTGCGCAGTGATTTGTAGCCAACTTCAGAGCGGCAAAGTTAGTTGAAGCGAACTGTAATGGCTTATTCATACTCGTGTAAACCATAATATTAAGGCGGGCGCGACGTTAGAATTATCCATACAAACGTAATACCAAAATCGTTTGCAATTTATGCATATTTACACCATAATGTGATGTTATTCGGATTCAGACAATAATTATCTAGGTTCCTAGATCGTCTTTTTGTTGAAAAACTTACCCCAAACGAAATTTAAGCGAATTTAAATTTGCACATTTTCACAGCGAAAATGTCATGTTTTTATTTTGTTTTTTCTATATTATTAACAACAATATTTCAAAATATCTTTTCGTAGGAACACAGATATTATTATCAAGTTATAAATACTCGAAACAATAATGGAAATACATTAATTTTTCATTCATCATTTTTGGTATTACGGAACCTCTCCCAAATTTCCAATAGTTTGTATTGCTATCACAGCAAGCAACTGTCAGTGTGCGGATGATGACTTTACTCCAGTCGGTGTGTCCAAGAATTGTTTAAACTATCTGGATTGCTTCCATCAACCTCAAAAACGTGTTTTATTTCGTCTCAACTCGAGATAGCGCGCGGTCTCCGCAGGCCTCTTAAGATGAAAACTTTAGGGTAGCCCACTAGATACCAATAGTCAGAGGTCAGAGTCAAGTTGTATGTTAATATGTATTTATTTACGGAATTATAATCATTAAAATCATCAATACAATCTCACAGTGTGCATTATCCCATTGAATGGCTATTTTACGAAAAAAAAATAATAGGGTAAGACGAATTGAGCGATTTGGTATTAGAAGTCACTATTTTCTTAACGTGAATATTCTATAGTTAATGACAGTAGCTATCTATGCGAACACGGTGTTCGCATAGGGAGAAGGTAATCTCAACAACTACCACGCGAAGAATTAATGCAGACAGCCAAATTATTTAATACCTTATACTATTACGTGGAGCGAGGTCAAGCGAAAGGCGCAAGACCGGTCGCGATGGGTGTCTACTGTCGACGCCCTCTGCCCCAGCTAGGGGACATAGGATTTTAAGTCAAGTAAGTCACTATAGTTTATTGGAACTTTGAATCTATCTGTCACGTATACTTGAACTTTTAGTCAGAGATAGTTTTGTTTCATCACTATCAACTCGAATATCGACTTTAACGCAATGCATTTTAAGTTTATTTTCATAACATCTCTGACTAGGCCTATACACCTATTGACGCTTTTTCTACCCATATAGTACGATTACGTTATATTATGAAATTGTACCCTTTATTAATAGTAAAGCCGCGATTGACATAATATTCGTACAAAAATATCATATTTATGATTTCTGAAGAGAAACGGTTAATGACGAACGGTTACACTGTTATTTAAAGCTTTACTTGGAGCAAATGTTGGTAGATGGTGGAGGTAGTGTAAAATGACGATGGAACGGGTTTACTGTGAGATTAACAATAATTTGACTATAGAAAAGCCTAAATAGACTCGCGATGAACAATCCATTTATCATCGTTCGGCTATCCCATCCCGTTCCTTTGACCACGGTTGGCCCAACATTGGCTCCAATCAAAGCGTATAGACTGCAAGCTTTGTTGGTGGCTCCATCTGTTGATGGTAAACGTAGTTGATGTTGTTCGTGTCCGACGATAGATGGCGGTGTAATTAATTTTGGCTACCACCAAAATTAAATCGCCCTCATCGATTATTTAGGTAGATTATATAATTATAAAATTGATATGGCCACGTTAAAAGAATATATATTTCTAAGTCATTATTGTATACAGAGTTCGTAAACGAATATCTCGAATAAAAATGTATTTTGACTTTGAATAGTTACCGTTAATCTCAATGTTGCCTCAATTTTGTCTAGAATTTGACGTTTTAATTGATGTTTTACGGCCTAGACGGCATTGCTGACCGAACAAAAAAAAAAAGCTAGAAATTTAACGCAACGTCAAAAATAATAACTACTTTCACGTTTATTTTTCGAATATAACTTTTTATTTAGGCTACGAGGAATGATATAATTGTCTAAATATCTGCTCGTACCGATAACTATTTCTTCCATTTATCTATTTACAGAATATAATTCTTGCATTTTAAAATGACATTTATTAACTGATCTGATATTCTATTGCTTCCAATAATGTCTTCTTCTTACTAAAATCAGTATACAAACTATCTTTCTATATTTCGGACGCATTTTCTAACATTACTTATTTATATCGCAGTTTTCCCCATCTTTATTAATTTATATTTTTTTACCTTCGCTTATGATTGTTAATAAAATATCTACACAAAAACTAATCGAATTAAAATATTAAACGGAACGGAACGTATATTTTTATTCGAGGCTTGTATATTTCTTTCTGAGTTTGACAGCACAATAAAAAGTGTAAGCGGCGCAAATGGAGTAAATACTTTTTAATATAACGTGGAGGTCTGGTAGGCAGCCGCTACTCGTAAAATACAGGTATTCAGCTAAATCCGGCTTGACTGGAAGCCGACTCCAATATAGTTGGGAAAAAGGCTAGGTAGATGATAACGTGTAGCCTTTCGCGAGATAGAGCGATGACCTGGTTAGAAGTGCGGGAAGCTGATAGTTGCGAGATGCACAGCAATGGGTGTGGTGATGCACCGCCCAGCTATGTGTAAATTGAAATGATGATAGATAGAAATAAACTAGCTGACCCCCGCGATTTTGGTTACTGCGCCGCTGCCGTGGGCCGTAGCGTGATGTTATATAGCCTATTTTATTCATCTCGAACTTGGCTATTCCATACAGAAAGATTTCTTCCAATCCGACTGTTAGATCCAGAGATTATTAAATCATGTTCCACTTTATTAACATTATTCTTGCATTTATCAATTTTTATTTACATACTAGCTTTTACCCGCGGCTTCGCTCCCGTCAAATGACTACCCTACATATCCTACGCTGCCCTACCCTACCTTCCCTACCTTCCCTACCTACCCTACACTACCCTACACTACACTACACTACCCTACACTACCCTACACTACCCTATACTACCCTACACTACCATACACTACCCTACCTACCCTACACTACACTACCCTACACTACACTACACTACCCTACACTACACTACCCTACACTACCCTATACTACCCTACACTACCCTACACTACCCTATACTACCCTACACTACCCTACAATACCCTACACTACCCTACCTACCCTACCTACCCTACTTTACCTAACTTTTTTTTTTAGAATTTTTCTCTCCGTAAGAACCATCATTGAACTTCAAGGAACATTTAAAAAAAGAATCAGCCAAATCGGTCAAGCCGTTTTCATGTGATGTCGTGACAACGGAAAACGGGTTTCATTTTTATATATATAGATTTTGTACATTTTTAAATATTTCTTTAAAAAATAGTAAACAAAAACCATTTAATAATATAAAAAATAGTAGCTCGTCGGCATCGGGAACAGGGTCTAAGCAACTGGTGCTCAGGGCTCCTGAGGGAGGAATTGCTGAACCATACGCGCCGTGTCCAGGAGTACTGCTTTCTGGATCAAGCCCTTGATCCAACTGCCTAACGAGAGCCTCCTCAGACGTTGTTCGAGGCTTGTTGTTGTGTGTGTGTTGTTGGCTATTAAACCCTTGGCCGACATGACCATCGGCACTATGACTGCTGTGTTCACTTCCCACATGTCGACAACCTCGCGAGCTAAATCAAGATACTTAGTTTGTTTATCTTTCTCAGCTATCGCGAGTTTACAATTATTATTATTACTCCAGACATGCCATTTGCGTCGTTTACAATATATCATAGGTACAGGTTACTGCTAGTTATTGATTGTTTGCACTGTATTCACTAAATGTCTGTAGCTAATACCCATTTAGTTTTGATAGTAATGTACTGCCAACTAGTCTTGTGGAGCTACATTAGATCCACGCCAGGCCCACGAAAGTGTCGGTCTAATGTAGTTATTCCTTCAATCTTTGAGACGTTACGGGTAATAAAGAATCAGAAAAATATGATACCCGTCTGTTCAAGATATACCAGGTTACCCAGTTACTGGGTTGGTCAGATAGGCAGTCGCTCCATGTGGAATACTGATTCTCAGTTGTATTTGGTCAAACTGGAGGACTGTAATAACTACGCGTACTCGTACCTTACTATCAAAAATAAATTTAAATAAAATATGGGATGTACACTTAAGAAATACATGCACAAAACTATATTATTATATCTGTCTATGTTACTGAAAAACAAAAGTAAGGTCATGACACCAAAATGTAGGTAGTTTATAAAAAAGGATTTATTTTTATATAAAAAAAAAACGGATTCTTCAGGCCTATAAAAAAACTGACTTTATGTAAAAAGATCATAAGTGAAACAATATAATACATTAAAATAATCTCTAATCTGTATTTCTTAATAAAATCTATTAATAAAATTCTCAAATCTATTTAATATTTTCTAAATATTAGAGTCTCATCAGAATCATCTAGTTTCTCGCATTCACTTGTGGTCTTTTTACAATTATTATTAACCATCCATGAATTTATCGAATATTCTCCATTTTCTAGAAGTCTATTCATGAATACATCTGTTTCTCAATATCTTACTAAACAATATAATTGACATAGGATTTCCTTATTCTCGTAGTATCAGGAACAGGGACAGAAGGGCTTACAGAAAACTACGGTTAGTTCGCAAATATTTGGGCCTGTTTGTACCACAAATCACTAATTATGTTTAGCGTTAAAAACTGTTTAAAATATAATGAGACGCCACAAAGGAACTAAAATTTCATACCGGGCAATTAAACCACATACAACAACTCAAAAACAACTGCTGGGCAGTTACTCGTACTAGACACAACAGTCGTCTCGTCGGAGGATCTTCCCTTTTTTGGCTTGAGGGACTTTAGACTCTGTTTCACAATTCTCTAAATACCCAATTTTTTTGTGGTGGGAAATTATCAGATAGCTCTCAGAGTGAGGCGAGAGGACGTGTCCGACTTCTATTGACTAATTAAAACTGTCCCATTGTTCATTTTTTTTGTTCATTTCTGTTCCATTGTTATTAATTTTTCTTCTGTTGCTGTTTGTGTTGCAAGACATGGCCTCTTAGACCGTTTTCACATTATCCGATCCGATATCGGTATCGGACGCCGATACGATATCGGGGTAAGTAAAATGTATGAAATGCCGTGTTCCGATATCCGATATCGGGCCGGATAATATGAAAGACAGGTACATATCTCATACATTTTACTTACCCCGATATCGTATCGGCGTCCGACACCGATATCGGATCGGATAATGTGGAAACGCTCTTAGACTATAATTAACAAGAAACACAGACTGCGGTAGGGAATTCAACTCAATTTCACTTCTTAGCTGTATGAACAATATAAGAGCATACAGCTAATCAAAAGTTGGAATGTCCACCATATACCGACGGTTTACCTATCACCTTTTTGTTCAATATTTTAAATTGGTATAAGCGCTAAACATATACAGTAATTTGTGCTGGAGTCAGGCCTTAGTAAAGTATTTACTGTTAAGCTTTACTATAATATTATTATCTGTGTCATTGTTGTTAAATAAGTAGACTCGCTAAGATTTAGCGACAAAAAATACTTGTCAAAAACTAAGAAAAAAAAAAATCTCTGTTGAAAATAATAGTGCTACGATTTTAGGATTGATTGAGTGGAGGCTAATATTTGTTACTTAATAGCCTGTTTACATGTTTCTAGTTTTTAGTAGAATATAATAAACTTTATTGTACACCAAGAAAGTAACAATTTATACAGAAACTTAAATCTATGGGTACAATGGCGGTCTTATCGCTGACAGCGATATCTAGCCGACAACCTTAGGATGGATCGTAAGAACTAACAGCCGAAACCAATAACCTATCTATCATATATCGGAGATAAAAAAACAAATGAAACAACAGAAACATGTCAAATGTTTGTATTGTATCATTTGTTTTACTGTCTCCAGTTTGCCAAAACTGGAGGTAGATAGCTTATTGAAAACGGGCATAAAAATAATATGGTTTACGGTTACAATCATTTTGTCATTCGCATTGTGAAAACCTAGACTGATTCTGTAACCAAAGTGGTTGTTAATATGATATGTAGTGAGTCTTATGATGACTCTACTAAAAACTTAAAACGTGCAAACAGAGCTTTAGGATTGTTACTAAATTGTTTGTTTGCTGGGTTCTCGGTTTGTAGTCTAAAATTAAAATCGTTGTACGGCACATTGTGGCTTTATTTTCTTTGTTTTCTAGCTTTAGATTATTTATTTGTTATGTATGCATGAGTACTGAATGCGCATGGGAACTGAATTCTTCCGATACTACCTAACTTCCGGTATGCCAAATTAAATTCATTCCAATATTCTAAACTGTGCTACTTGTTCGACACAGTTATTTACTAATCGCATTTTATAATAGACGTAAGACTTTTTATGTAACATTTTGATGCTTATTTACTTGTTATATTGCGAAATAAACAAACTTAATAGAACTTAGACATGTCGATAATTTTTACGCGAACAAAATATCGAAAATTATTTAAATACTTGAGTTATTTTTATAACATGATTTAACCAGCATTTATTACTTGTATACTAATATATAATAGTAATAGTAAACTGCAGCACAGAACATCGTTACTATAACGTCTATGTATTTGGATCTTAGAACTTTTTACTTATTAATTCCGGTTGCGGTAAACTTTTTGGTCGCTTGTCTGTGGAAATTGTATTGAAAAAAAAGATGGCGGCATTCCTTGCGAGTGTTACTGTGAATTTGAACCCTATTTAGATTGTCTTAATGTTCATTTTGCGGTGTGATCATACTGACCAAAAAGTTTAACGTAACTTTTATTAGATTACGGTTTTTATATTAAAATAAATGAGCTTAAATGTAATAGGGTTTGATGCACTTAGTGAAATATTTGAAGTTTGTGTGATGGTTCAAGTCTGAATGTTATGTTCCTATAGAGGCCTATGAAATAGGTTCCCAGGCCTAATTTTAGAGAAAGGTAAATTATTGTTTTAGGGTTATTTAAACGGTACGGTACTGCATCGAAACACAATTCGAGACTTCTAACATCACACTGTAGATCTGTGTCGCTTTCATATTTAAAAATATTAGTTTTATAATCTTAATAGACGAATTTATATAAAAAATATTCACGGTGTTGTATGTAGACAATGAAAGGGTGCTTCTCAAAATCTCGTATTATTAACTGATTGAACGATAACTTTGAATCTGATCATTTCAAAGATAGGATTATTTTGTCTTGACGACCTGACGCATTTGTCCCGTTTTTGTTTAGATATTTAATATTATTATTATTATACATAGTAGTGTTGATGCTACAGGCCGTCAAAAACAACAATTGCTTTTTATAATTATGGCTATATTGCAGCTAAAATAATGTAAAACACTAATTTAGTAAATGGTGACTTGAAATTATTCGAATTTGTTTCCTTTTTAGCAATACGTTAGGTGTTGTGTTTACAATATGTACGGAACTAGTGTTACCAGTGTTAAAAAATCTAATTATGGTAGTTTATTATTTAGGCTGGCAAGCTGGGCGAGTGATGGGATTTTGCTATAAGTTATAAATAACAAGGTATTTAACGGTTATAGATTAAACAGTCATTATTAACAATATTATAGTCATAATCGGTTTAATGTGTAATAGTAACAAAGATGATGTAGAAGAATTGTTAATTGTAACAGTGGAATAGTTCCACCTTCTTTCTTAATTACTGTTGTAACATATTTTTGACATATTGCTAAGGTTACATTATCAGTTTTTCAGAAATAACGATATAAATGGTTTTTCAAACCATTCTTAATGTTGTATTTGGACCTTTATGAAAGGTAATATTTATGTATGGCTAAAGTTTGATGGTGTAACCTAAGTATATTGATTTTCAAAAGGGCATCTGTCCGTCGTTTTCATCAACAGAGATCGGTATAATGTAGAGTATATTTAGCTAAAGTTCGTAAATCGGAAATAAGTAACACAGAGTTGATAATACCTTCTTTAAAATCCTGGAATTATAAACATGACCATTTATAAAGGCGTCAATGGCGTTCTTAAGTCCTTCAAAGTGGAGATGTAGGGACACTAGGCACTCTAATAAGTGGGCCATCGTCTGGTCAGGAGCACCCCATTCTAGTTGAAATGTATTCAAAGCGAAAAATATTGCAATTTCATTAGTCCCAAGATTTACCTTGTTTATGAATGGGAGAGGTGGCCCAGTGGTACAGCCGCGACTTATGAGTTGTAGGTCGCGGGTTCAAACCCAGCCAGGCGCATTACTTTGTGTAATTTATTTCGTCACCACTGTTTTCAAAACGGTGAAGGAAAACATCGTGAGGAAACCGGCATGTCCTAGAACTAAAAATTCCAAGACATGACGTGACATCCACCAATCCGCACTGGGCACGCGTGGTGGATTACCGCCCATTCCATCTCCTGGAGAGGAGGCCTGAGTCCCAGCAGTGGGAACATTACAAGGCGATAATGTTAATGCTTTCGACATTCCCTGGGAGGTAATAACGACTCCATGTTACTTATTTCCACGAACTTTCCGTAAAGTTTTATTTATTCTGATCTCTGGTTGTATTATCTATGACATTCACTGAGACGTTTGGTTTGTAAAGAAAGTTTTGACAATGACTTCACTAGAGGTGGCCCTCGACGAGTTTTTTGACATGAAATGACGTCAGACAAAATTTCAACTCATATCTGTTTTCCGTTACAGTGTTATTATACTTATTATGAATGTTATTAAATTTATTATTATTACAATGGAACAGCTCTGTGTATCGCCGCCCAGTCAACAGCTAGTCAATGTGACGGTATATGTGATAACTTGTTGCAATGACTGTTTTATATTAAATGTATCCGATATTGACGTCATATTTTATTTCACCACCTTTACCTACACTTGAGCCTCAGAAAAATTTAAGTGATTATTAACCTATCAATACCCGCGAAACAAGACACAATAGTAAGATAATAACAGCGCGGTCCTATGAGACCGGTCGGGGATTCATGAATTAAAAAGGCCAGTTTTCTGTATATGAAAATGTACACACTTAGTAGTAGGGGAGCCCCAGAAGGGATTTCGGGATTTACTAAAGCGCGGCAGATTAATATATTTTGAAGGAAATGATTCAAGAATAATGAAAAATATATAATCTGACGATTTCCGCAAGCCGAAATAACAAAAATTCGTCGATAAAGTTAAATGCGTGCAGCTGCGTGATGCTTACATTTCCTTCTCCAGGGTTCTAAAGAGTTCCCTCAAAATTATATTTCCTGGGAATTTGAACTGGTTGTTGATTCGGACCGTTACATTTGGAAAAATTTTGAAAAATCTAAAAAAAAATAAGTTTTTTATTATGAAAGTGGTTTTTTTGAAATAACTTTTAGACGGCTTTATCGATCAACTTTAAAAACTAATCCGCCTTTGAGCTTGAAAAACCACGTCGATCGCTACTAAGCTGGTCAAAATCGGTTGATTCGTTCGAGAGACATCGTGAACGAAAGAAACCCGAAAAAGTGTTTTTTCGGGATTACTCCGAAATTTTTGGTTCGATAAATTAAAACTAGAAAATAACTTATGAGGATGATAAAACTGCGTTGAATGCCGCAAACCGCGTGAAAATTACTTGATCCATTCAAAAGTTATTGCGGTTTGGAGATTCCAAAAATAGTGTTCTATGAAACTTTTATCAGATTTTCGAGCTGGGAGAGCTCAAATATGATCTCTTTGAACTCAGTGAGCTCAAAATATCTCATAAAATATATTTTGAGCTCAAAAATGATATAAGTACAATTTTAAGCGCCCAGGAATGGAATTAGCTGGAAGTTGCAAGGGTTTTTTTGTCAGATCAGGCAAATTCCTCTAGATAATCGTCAGATTATGAGACAGTACGTTTAGAACATAAAGATGAACCATATATATCTTAATCTGACGCGCTTGAGTATTTCAAAATGGCGAATTTTTTTTGCACTTTATGACAGTGGCCACGAGTTTGCGTCCCATCGAAATGGTCAGATTAGTGAATGAGATCTTTTTTTTTGGTGCACTTAACACTCCTTTAGAAAATCTGACGCGCTCGATTAAATTACTTTTTTTTCCATTTTCAACCCTTCCATACAACCACCCCCATCATGCAAACGATCAGATTAACATACGTACATTATTAAAAATACGTAGGGCATTGATGCTATCAATATCTGACGCGCTCGAGGATGTCCATGCAACAGTTTTTTTTTACATATTTAAAAGTCTATAGCCGCTTCCCCCACCGATGAAAAGGTATAATCATATAACATTTTTTTCTTCTTATCATCTAAGCTTTGCAACCCAATAGGTCTCTACGACGCTCGAGTAAATCCCCATTTAGCATCGTGGCCTCCCCTACTATAGGTACAATCGGCCAAATTTCCGCGAGCACAACTTAATTAAGTGGCCTGCGTACACCGCGCGCTATTTCGAGTTGAGACGAAATAAAATACGTTTTTGAGGTTGATGGAATCAATCCAGATAGTATAAACAATTCTTGGACACACTGACTGGAGTTAAGTCATCATCCACACACTGACAGTTGCTTGCTGTGATAGTAATACAAACTATTGGAAATTTGGGAGATGTTCCGTAAAACCAAAAATGATGAATGAAAAATTAATGTATTTCCAATATTGTTTCAAGTATTTATAACTTGATAATAATATCTGTGTTCCTACGAAGAGATATTTTGAAATATTGTTGTTTATAATATAGAAAAATCAAAATAAAAACATGACATTTTCGCTGTAAAAAAGCGCAAATTTAAATTCGCTTAAATTTCGTTTGGGGTAAGTTTTTCAACAAAAAGACGATGTAGGAACCTAGATAATTATTGACTGAATCCGAATAACATCATATTATGGTGTAAATATGCTTAAACTGCAAATGATTTTGGTATTACGTTTGTATGGATAATTCTAACGTCGCGCCCGCCTTAAGGACGATAATTGCATAGCAAGACGACGAATAGGTACAGTTTTTTCCTGTTCATATGTCACAATTTCCAGCGGGACTTTGTCCTGTAGTAAAATCCCTGCGAAATCAAAGACCCATACTTGTTTCGTTCCATGGGTTATATGAAACTGAACCCCGGTATCCTGAAACGAAGGCAAAGAAGGAACAGGAGTAAGTTTCAATTAGTAAAAGTCTGACACGCCATCCCGCTCCGCCCGAGCGAGAGAAGGCATTAGATGATTTCCCAACTAAAAAAAATTGTAAAAAACAATTTTAAATCGTCTTTGGTACCTTTTGGTACTTAGCTGTTCTTTATACCCATACTGTCCACTTTGAGCAAGTAGTTCTTTGAATCTATACTATGGGTAGGTACCTTGGTACCTAGTTACCTACTACAATCACAGATCTACTAATAGTTACTGTGAAGTTATAGCTGCCCAAATTCTATAAACAATAGAAAACACAGTTTCTTCACTTTCACCGCATTCCTATTGGTTGACAAGCTTGAGCCAGTTACACCCCAAAAGTCATACGACTTAGACCGTTTTCACATTTTCCGATCCGATATCGGTATCGGACGCCGATACGATATCGGGGTAAGGTAAATGTATGAGATATGTACCTGTCTTTCATATTGTCCGACCCGATATCGGATATCGGAGCACAGCATTTCATACATTTTACTTACCCCGATATCGTATCGGCGTCCGACACCGATATCGGATCGGATAATGTGAAAACGGTCTTATACTACATGCTTTAAGTCACGCACTACAGTCGCAATGGATTCCTTACGTAAAGCATGAATCAGTATGATGCTTGTTCCGACCCATGGCAACAATATCTGTGTGGAGGAAATGACGAGAACACGGTGACGTGATCGTAGGTAGGTATTGACGAACACAGAGTGACGTGTTATGGGAAATGGTAAATGCGTATTACCTACGAGTATAACAAATATTTAATAAACTTTTAATAGGTTGTGATATCACAACGTCACGCTTTTGTTGTGGTGAAATAGGAACATTTTGAACCAAAAGATTTACAGCCCCAATAACCTATCTTTCACATACCTACTGGAGATAGAAAAACAAATGAAACAACAGAAAACATGTATAATTTTGTATTGTATCATTTGTTTTACTATCTCTAGTATGCCAAAACTGGAGATAGATAGGTTATTGGCTTTGGCCGTTAAAGAGATACAATTTGAGCTGAAATTGACGAGAGTCCCATGTGATAGGGACCGAACCTATCGCCATCAATCGGGTACGAATCCTTGCAGCCTGAGAATACCAGATTATAAAAACGCTGCCTGAACCGAGAATAGGCCCAGCAATGAAGCCGTCATGTCGACATGGTAATGGTGCATTCGCTAGTGCGCTGCGTTTCACAGGTTCGATTCCCGCACGAAACAGAATATTTTCATAGCCTGCAGAGAGCCTTATATACAATTTTGCCATACGTATTTATGGACACACCCATGGTACAGAATAGATTAATGTTAGGTAGTACTTAATGGTGAATACATGTAGTTTCTAACTTAACCTAGATCAATACCCGCGAAACGAGACACCATAGTAAGACTAACAGCGCGGTCCAATGAGGGTCGGACTGGTCGGGGATTCATGAATTAATGACTATGACTGGTGCCCAGTGCCCATCCTCTCTCACACCTGAAGTCACATGAATTTACTACAGGCACTAGCAGTTGTGCCTACGCATTCGCAAGCGCCTATACGTCATCGCTTTGAAATACATACCGGAATTCCCACTAATTAAAAAACGGGGTTCCGATAGTTATGATATCTGATTTCTAGCCTTATCAGAATATGAGTGATAACCGTTGTTTTTGTTTCGGCTTCTGTGTTTACTAAGAAAAACTAATTTAATTTCCTTGAGGAAGTAGACCGTAAAAACGGAGGATATGATATTTGAGGTAAAGATCGCGCTGACGCCGCTGCTGGGGAAAGCCTGGAGAAATGATTAACTGTTTCGCAACCTGCAATGAAATGAATCAATGGTTAGATAATAGTTATTTGTTATACAAGAGTGCAAAGTTGCTTTTTAACCGCGTGTTCAATTTTGATGACCGAGCAAGCGAAGGATTCTCAAATTGAATCACGAGCGTAGCGAGTGATTCAAAATTAGAATCCTGAGCGTTAGCGAGGGAATCAAAAGAGCACGAGGTGAAAAATCTTTGCACTCGAGTGCAACACGTAACTTTTCATTCCACCTCAGCGAGGAAATGACTAAACGCAAAAAAAAACGTTTTCTGAGAAAGTTTTGGCTCCTTTTGCTAGTCGCCACGTGTTGAACATATCGTACTGTTTTAAATACTTCTCGCGTGATTGTTGAGGGAGAAAGCTCATTTGCGCATTATTAACAGTTTCAGTCAATTCTGTTGGCGTCAAACAAACTTCCTCGTCGCTAGAATCACTCATTTTAGTTTTTTTACTTGTTTTCCAGTTTTTTGTTTTTAATATAAGGTTTAACAATGACGTGAAAAAAACCGCGTGCAAAGCAAATTGAAAAAAGAACACCAAGAAGGTTCCGAACTTCCGAGTCTGAGTTTTTAAAATTAAAAAAAAGTTGAATGATATATTCGGCACCATATAGCTAGCCGTAAATAGGTTTAATGTTTTTTTTTATTCACAAACTTAGTGCACACGATGTTCTAAATTCAATTTACTTTATCCTCTAGAGAATAAAAACGGCTTTTCCACTCAGATATTGATGATTAAAAATACTCTTTCCGAGATGGTGGGATGAAAAATGGTTTTACTTATTTACCTCTGGGGTTCTACTCAGAGGTAAGTAAAACCATTTTTCAACAACAATAAGAGCGTGTTTTCGAGCAATTTCAATGAGTCGAAAACACGCTCTTATTCTCGAAAACAGTACTTAAATCACTTGTTTAAAAATGGTAGATTTTAGGCATGCTATTTACTGTTTTCTGCACTAGTAAAGTGCGTCAGCTAGCTCCCGTGGCCCCTGCCACAATTTATTGTAAGTATGTTTCGTATCGGCCGAGGGCTAAGCAACCATGTGTTGCATGTTAAAACCCTTTTGTTTTTATTTCTTCGTGAGTGTATTGAAAAACTTCGTTCGATATACATGAAAATTAATTGCCACTTGTAGCTGCATTACTCGGATCCATAATACCCTTGCCAGCAGCTCGGTCTAAATGATAAACTTTCTCCCCTTGGGTTGGGCGTTACTGATCAGCTGAGCTGGGTAGAAGAGTAAACTGTAAACTATTTAATAAAATTATACCTCTTCTGTCTGGACATAATACAGGAAAATCAACTGTTTTGCGGTAAGGTCACGTAGCGGATATTAGTCACTATAGTCATTTAAATTACGATATCAATCTCTATCATCATAGCCAAATAGCACTATACTTTGATAGCGATCATAGATTGTGGAGTCACTTAATTATATCTACTAACCTATCTATAATAAATTGTACTATCACGCTTCAGTTTTTCCCATTATTTATTTTCATCGCCAAATTTTCACTTAACTAATCACAGTGGTGACGAAATAAGAGTAATTACTGTATAGGTAGAAATACGGAAATATCCAAGATTATACGGGCTGACAATAGCGATAATAATCTTTATTAGGGTCACTGATTGGTAACGATTTATTGGGACAGTCCTGGGATGTAAAATAGTAGATTATGTGACTAGGGAGTAAAGCAGTGTCTTTAAGGCGAGGGCGGCATGTTTAATTCCGAACAAAACGAAGGTTGCTAAGTTTTAATCCCGAACGTTAGTGAGGGATTTATATAATTAACTCCCGAGCATTGCGAGGGAGTTAATAGAGAAACCTGAGTGAAGTGAGGAATTAAAGCCGCCCAAGACAAAGACAGCTTTACTCCCGTGTTGGATACTCTACTTTTTACACCATGTGTGAGATAATTCCAAGTCTACTACGATTACTTATATATCGTATAAAACAAATTATAAATAAATTAAAAAAATATGCAACATTATTTACACGTTAATCTCAACTCGAAATTAGAAGCAAACAAAATTCAATACTTCAATATTACTCTATAACTTTACTCTTTTTTAGAACCTCCTTAACCTTTTCCTCAGTATAATAAATGTGGTTACACATTTATTATTCTTTTTTTTTGTGAGTGGCCAGTTTCATTTTTGAATAAATTTGTTTGATGCACGTACATTTTAAATGACTGAAGGCGTATTTGATGTTCTAAATTAAAAAAAAACCATTATGCCCTAGGGATCGGCCATACTGTATTATCTCCCTAGGTGATAACGAGTTGCTTTAAGTGCAGGTTACTTGACACATAATAGGGTCATTATCGAGCAGGTGGTGTAAAAAAATATTAAAATTCACAAACATTCATAAAAAATGGAAGATTCAGTTATAATAGTCGATTACCATAGTTTGTAACCACATATCATATACCTAATGTTAATAGTCGATTACCATTATTTGTAATTTTGTAGGACACATAATTATATTATCTCATAATGAAATATGTTTCGAACCTCAACACAAAGTTTAGCTTGACGATACCTACCTAATGAACTAAGATGATACAATAGGCAAAATAAATAGGGGCCTAAAATGATTCCCTGAGGGACACTCAAATTGAACGTAAGTCTTAAAAATCTGTTGTTAACTTTTTTTAATATAATTTTGAACTGTTTTTGAGCTAAAAGGAAAGTAATATGACGGTAAAAAGGGAATTATTGTGGCTTTTATATTTCTTAAATGATGAGCGTTACATACGTAATCGTAAGCTTGCGAATAATCTGCTCTCAAAAGATAGAACTTTTGTTTGGTATTTCCAAAACGAATAAATACTTCTACTTTTTAATTCTTTCGGGTTTATTTATGCGGTTTTCCGTTACAATTTCTGGTGACTGTATTCAAAAATCTTTTAAAATTAAATTGATTAGATAAAGATGATCATCACTGGAATTGTCGGCAAATGTTAACAGAAGTACAATTAATTTATATCTTATCGTGATAATTAATTGATATTAATCTCAATAATGATTGTGATTGGAGCTTCTAATCCTAAATGAAAGTTGATGTGGTAGCCGCATTGTCGGCAATCACCAGTGGTATCTAAGATGTTAATGAAATCGGGCTTGCTTCTGTTACTGGTTACTGTTCTGCAGGTAAACTTAATTACCCAAAGTAATATTTTTGCAAAGGCTTCGTTAGTTCTTCAAGTTGCTTTAATAGTTGTAAAGAGATACCTCAGAATAATACGTAGTGCAACATCAATTCCTACTTGTTATTCATTTTATAAAAAGCGCCACATGCGTATTAAATCCAAAATTAATTAGTAACTAGTCCGGCAACGTGTCTCTGGACGAAGTTCAGCTTTGAGCAAAGAACAGCTTGAAAGCTTTAACCAAACCTTCACACTTTTCAGGTATCCGCACGTTACAAAAACGTGGAACCAGACTTCATCGAGAATGTAATTAAACGCAGTAAGTCTCAATTTACTATTTATAACTAACAAAATTAATGGAATTAGGAGTCTTCAAAGCTAGAGTGAATAGGCTCTTAATAAACTAGTGCGCCTTACCATCAACGACTGCATCACTGATTACCATCAGGCGAGATTGCAGTCAAGCACTTGTAGTTTATGTTACTAAAAAAAAAGTGTTATCTTTACGAACTTCGTATATCATAGCTCCTTCTTTCTTTAGAATCCGAAACGAACTCCGGCTCACGTATTGTGTCCGGCTGGGAGGCGCAGCCAGGCCAGCACCCTCACCATGCAGCCCTCCGTATGGTGAGCCCCATAGGAGGCGTCAGCGCCTGTGGAGGCTCCATCGTGTCTAAGGAATGGGTCGTCACTGCTGCGCATTGTACTGCAGGGTAAGTTGTATACCGTAGGGTTGAGCTATTAGGGATCGGCATCATTATTGTTTTCAACCGAGAGATATTCACTGTTGCACATCGTTATCCTGCTAACGTCGCCATAAGGAAATAACGTGATTTCACAATTTGTGTTGCATAGTGATATTAGAGATGGATTAAAAATGATGACATCATCAAATATACATTATGGATGCTTTTAGACAAGTCAAAATTATATAAGTTATTTCTAGCAGTGACAATCTTCTCTTGATTGACTCAAGGAGATAGCATGACTTTTATACGGATGAAATACACAGGGGACCTGGTGACCTGACATTTTCCCAATACCTGAGTCTGCTTATACAACCAGTATTTTCTCCCCAGCCGCCAAACTATCGTGGTCCGCGGAGGCGTGGTGTCCCTCACCAACCCGGAGTACATCTTCGAGAGCACGGAGTTCTACAACCACCCCCAATACAACGAGCTGCAGCCCCTCGTGGTGCAGCCTCACGACATCTCGCTCGTGAAGGTGCCGCGCCCCTTTGTTTATACCAGTGAGTACACTGTGTCATTTTAAGAAATAATTTCTTAAGTTTCGTCTTTTCTTCTTCACCTTACAGTGCGCTGTCGGATAGGCCTTCTGACTTCTCCAAGCATCGCCACAACGGTCCTGTATTCATATTCAATCTTATTACCATTAAACTTACCACTTCACGAAAAAACTTTTAATAACACTACTAAAATGAATGATGCATTCGCAATTCTATTCGATATTGCAGTCATTTTGCTATGGACAGTCCGATAGTTCGAAACAGATCCTTGTTTCTCTCTCTCTCTTGATCTTCTGCTTTAATACTTAGTCTTTAGGAGATTTAAAGACTGATCTCTTTCTTTTATGTTTGGTTCAAAAGTGTCATTTTCTCTCAGGGTTGCTGAAGAACATCCGCGTGCAGCCAAGTGCTGATGCGTACCGCGACTACGACGGCGAGCAAGTCTACGCCAGTGGACACGGCAGGACTTGGACTTTGGGTCAGTATCTTAAACAATATATAGGTTATTGGTACTTACACCTTTAATTTTTTTTCAGTTACCATGATCGGCTATCGGAAGCTACCTACACAAAATCATTGAAACAATCTTCCTCTAGAACAATAAAAATTGTGGGAAGTAAATGTTCATTTCACAGTCATTTTACTAGTGACAGTAACCAGTAACCTTTATTGAACAAGAATAAAGGTCCTTGTGATGCAAAGTCAGCGGATTCTGCTTTAACTGTAGAATAACTAGTAATGAGGGATGATATGACATAAGAAGAAGCATTTATTCCACATCTGAAGGCTCAAAATTTCAAAGTTAATAAGGAAACCCTTAACGGTGCTGATTAGGTAGTTTGGTCACTTATCTATACGACCTCAACACCTCGTGAAGGAAAACATAACAATTATGCTATCAGTGACTGCCGTGCAGCGATAACGATCTTGCACCTCGTGCGTTTCAACCACAATTTTGGTTGGAAGAACAGTAACTAATCAATATTACAAGTAAATTAAATTAAGATCTCATTATGATAGTACAAAAACGAAATAATCTAGATCGAAAAACCAGTGGCATAAAGTTTTTACCTATAGATAGGAAAATAACGATCAAGTGACGATGATAATTAAAGGATTGCACGTGAAATAACACAAAATATGCCTCAAGTTTTAAGTAGTTATTGTACTTCTATTTTTTATATAACCGTGCGTTATTTCAAGAATTAAATATAGCATAATAGAGCTTTCAGCTATCATTCAGCTCGAAGGCGCAGGCTTGTGGACGGCGAGCAATAGGTAGTACGCTGTTCGGACATCCGGTAATCGTCCGGACCAAGTCCATGTCGTCGACGGCGCGTATTGTTTCACGCGCGCCTCAAATAGATGTCAGCAAACCGTAGAGGCCACAGGGTCGAAGTCTACTGGGGCCTGGGTTGACAAAAGGGTACTCCGGAAACCTGGAATTAGGGCAAAGAAGGAACAGGAGTGGGTTTTAGACAGTAAAATTCCGACACGCCCACCTGCTCCGCCCAAAACGGGAGAAGTCATTTTGAAAACTTCTTAAAAAAAATAATTTAAAAAGCTGTCATTTAATTTTTTATCGGCGAGAAATGAATAGGAAAACTATCATTTTTATCATTACAACTTTAGATTTTCTGAAACAACAGCACATTTTTTTCTCAGTCTAAACTTTCTCCTTACACCTTAGGTTCCACCACCGAGGAGCTGAGATGGGTATATCTACGCGCGATCTCCAACGACTTGTGCGGCAGGACGTTCGTGAGCGGCATCATCATTGAAACCAGCATCTGTGCACGATACTACAACGTCACATCACAGTCTACTTGCCAGGTAAGAAGATTCACTGCCTTTTCGAAATAGGTTTAATATAACCTTAGAGCATAGGTTAAATAGGTACCTACTCTAAGAATATAACAAAACGAAAAATGGTCATCAAAAATCCGGTCGTCAAAATTAAACGCCAGGCAATAAATGCAATTGCAAATTAATAAATTAATGTATCCAATCAAAGCAGTTTATAGGATACTTAACAATTTGTCACATTAATTTAGCAATCTGTTTCGCTCTTGACGTACCTACTCTCTCGATTCTGAATCTCAAGTCGTTTAGTAGTACCTAGTCGTTTTAATTTTATTTGTCTTGTAACCAGGGTGACAGCGGTGGTCCACTGGTGCACGTTAGCTCCGACGGTGTCCCGACCCTGGTGGGAGTAACTTCCTTTGTTGCCGGTGGAGACTTCGGTTGCCACTCTGGCTTGCCTGCTGGTAATATTTCTGTTTATTTTATACCTGCTTGATTTATAATATATCACTAAAATTCCTGTAATACATATTAAAAAACATTTATTATAACCAGGTTTCGTCCGTCCGGGACCATACTTGCCATGGTTCAAAGTCATAACTGGCCTTGACTTCGAAAATCTTCAAGAAGATGATGACAGTGAAGAGGTCACGACCACCGCTCCTCCCCCTGAAGAATCTGAAGAAGATAGTAGTGAAGAGGTCACTACCACCACTGCTCCTCCTGAAGAATCTGAAGAAGATAGTAGTGAAGAGGTCACCACCACCACTGCTCCCCCTGAAGAAGAATCACCAGAGGAAACAGAAGAGTCGGAAGAAGAAGACTCGGATAGTTCAGAATCAGAGGACGACGATATGAAGGACCTTATGAAGCGACTCGAAGTGAAAGTCAAAGTCAAGGTTAGGCTCAACAAGTTCATCAAGAAGGAAATAGAAAAAGAAAAGGAAAAACATAGAAAGAAACTCCATCATCATTAAATTGTAAACCTGATTAAAGTTTAATAAAGTTTTTGTTTATTTACTTTTTAAATGTTTGACCTTTGTTTGCATAATGAAACGTAATCCAAGTAATATTGGTGTTACCACATTCTACTTTCTTTGAACAAATGTTGATAACAGAAAAGACCTAAAATTCGCATCTTTAATAGCATTAGCAGTACATTTTACAATACTTTCTAATAACATACACTGCAAAAACCGAAACTAAATAAAAACATTGAAACGAAATAGTTTTATTTGATTCTAACTAGACTTTGTGTTTTAAAAACTAGCAACATCCGTCCGTTGTGTCATCTTGTATTTTACGTCATTCTCAAGTATTGGAATCTCAAGCATGTAACTTTGCGATTTATCGTGTAATTTATGAATAAACATTCTTTTTTGAAATGAAATGGAGGGACCGAATACTAAAGGTAAGTTTAGTGCCCATTATAACTATTATTGAGACTGACAAAGTAAATATTTAGTCATGTTTTGGGTGCAGAACCTGTCATGAGAATGTGTGGGCGATTCTTGTAAGTTATCATGGTATATCTTTTGTTTGTCCTGCGCCTGGCCTTTTGTAACTTAAGTCTAACTTGCTGATGTTTAGTTTGTGATGTATTTATATCGAAAATGCCTACAGAAAAGCCTTAAAAACTGTTTTGAACTAGCATTAGTTACCTTTGATCAGCTATGTTTACTTCCGCGTCGCAGATTCTAAGTTGAAGGATAAATCGTAATTTATATTTTACTTCGTTATAACAAATACATTAGAAAGGTATTTGGCATTCAACAGCAACCATTTACGAAAAATAGACACCTGTAATAGAGTCTAACTAGTATTTTCGAGTCAGGTAGCCAATTTAATTTATTCAATAAACCACAAATAACAATTAACGTGACTATAAAACTGGTTATTTGCATCAACAAAGCCGCGGCGAGGCCTCTAAAATGTAATATTCATAAGGTTTAAAAATCATTGATCTTATTTGTTATAGTTATGGTTCTGATCTCCATAAAAGCAAATAACTTATTACTTATAAGAATACATTCTCACTTCTCCTATTGGAATATCTGTATAACATAGCGTCATTGTCAAACCAAAATGTGCTATATGCTGTTTTTTGAGATTTCAAGATTTTGACCACAGCTTATAGGTCACTGCCTTATTTCTCATATAAAAAAACTGCTTTGTTCTTATGACCACTAGTTGTGGAATTATGGCCTAAAATAAAATGTGCTATGTGCAGCAGCTAGAACTTCAGAAAAACTTCTTTTGTAAATAACTCAAAATTATACTTTTTGCACATAGCAGGTTTTGTTTTGACAACGACAATAGTTAATTTGTTCAATAATAGCCTAACAATAGTAAAACTTTAATAAAGTAAATACTTTAATCATGACTAATGCACAAAATCCACCAATTGAGTGGGAAAATATTTGATCAAATCCACTCTATGGCGCTACAAGTAACAGAGGATAATTTAAAGCATTATTCATTGAATCTGTATAAATAAATTAAAGTTAAATAATATTGCTTAAAAATTATTTCTATCTTTTTGCTTAACGTTTGAATCCCCAACCGGTCCTATGAGACCGCACTGTTATTGTTTTACTATTGTGTCTCGTTTCGCGGGTATCTGAGTAATTAAAGTCTTCGTTTTCATTATTTATTTATTTAATAAAAAAAAAAGATATTTCTAAAATACTTTTATAGGTAATTAGTACACTTCTGGTGTTTTAATATCACATAGTTACTCATTTATGTATGTTGCACACTGCTCTCAAAATGGTGTGAGGAAACTGACTTGTCCTAGAACCAAATGTTTGCTAGACCGGCATGGTGGATTATGGCCCATTTCATTTCCTAGACAGGAGGCCTGAGTCCAGCTATGGGAACATTATGAGGCTGAATTTGCTATATGTATGTTAAGCTGGTGTCTACAACTCCTCATCCAAGCTTGTATATTGGATGCAGAGTATAAGAGCTCATCGTTCAGTGATGAACTATTTACAGTGTGAATAGACGTATGATGATTATGATATCTTGCAGAGTCCCTCAGCTGTGCGGGGTGCTTGAACGACATTGGTGATGATGACTATGTGTCCGCACTCAACCAGGATTGGCATAAAGACTGCTTTCGGTAAGATATTGCTATTATTATTACTTAGAATGAAAGAAATTACCCAATACATGTAGAATCAAAGGCAATGTCAGATCGGAATATGCAGCGTGTAAATATGAGAGTGAGGGTGAGTCACCACTTACCCTAGTGAGTGAGTACATTCGCTTATTTTGTTTATTTGTGTGAGTCAATCTATATCTGAACTAAAGAAAAAGATTAGCTGTAGAAACATTTGAAAAGAAGAACTCTTGTTATCTCTTAATGATTAATAATAGAGGAAGTTCACTTTTCATAAATTGTTCACAGTAAATGAGTCAAAATTGAAAGCTATACCTTTGTACTATTACTTATTCTGTGACTATACTTCCAAGTTTATATGATTAAAATTATCTGGTAAAAACGGTTCAGTTAGGATCTTCTTCATCTCTTTGAGAAAAAGATTAATCAACAAATCTGACACGGCTGGGCAGCCTTTGCGAAGCTGGTATTTTCTCGTGCGACATACCACAGTGTCTCTAGACGAAATTATGACCAGTGCATGTTGCCATGGAATGTATGACATAATTCTGAAACGTCGCCGGTGACAATGGTCATCAGCAGAAGGCTTAAAAGCCATCTAAAGGACAATGAAGGCTATGCTCGGAGTTTTCTTGCGCGATCGATCAGAAATGGAGATATCCACAGGAGAAACTAGGTTGCCGATATAGCACAAAGACTCTCTAGATTTAAATGGACTACCACTACAGTGAGCAGGGCACACTACTGTACCGGAAATCGCAGCATTGGAAGAAGTGTAATGACCTGGTGAGGACCGCGGAAATCCGATGGATACGAGTCGTTGTGGCGACACTTAGTGGCCAGACCAGGAGAGGTCTATGTCTAGTAGTGGATGTTGCGCTCACTAATCGCTAAACGATTAGTGAGTTAAGCAACCCTTGGCGCGGTCAGCCTATGGATGGGTGACCGTTTAGTGGTATTTTATCTGAGCGTCTCCGTGCTTCGGAGGGCACGTAAAAAGTCGGTCTCGGTCGTTGTCAACTGACAGCAGTCGTTAAGCCAAGTCAGAGACCTTCGGGCGGCTTGAAAACTCTGACACCAGGTTGGCTACTAACCGTACGATAAGAAGACGATAAGTAGTGGACGTTTCGGCTGAAAGCTTTTCTGGTGTCTGACTATTCCTTACCACGTGCGACGGTCAAAGATCTTCCAATGGTTGCTGATGGCTCACGGCGTAATGTGCTTTCTGAGGCACGGAGGAAAGTCGGTAGGTACGTTAAGATGATGGTCACCCAAAAAACATCTCTTAACTTGAAGATGGATCCGTTCATCTATACTAATATTATAAAAAGGAAAACTTTGTTTGTTTGGTTGTAATTAATAGGCTTAATTACTCAGATACCCGCGAAACGAGACACAATAGTAAAACAATAACAGCGCGGTCTCATAGGACCGGTTGGGGATTCAAACGTTAAAAACTACTGGCCCGTTTTTTTTAATTCTTTCACCATTCGAAAGCTACATTATCCACGAGTAACATTGGCTAAACTTTATTTTGGAAAAAAATAGGGTTTCATAAGATATTTGGGTTTTTCGGACACAAGATGTTACATATAATTTATATGGCAGAATTTTGCCGAGTCAGCTAGTCTGTTATATTATAATTTAGCCCCGAGCTCCACAAACTCGAAAGCGATGTGCAAACAAAATGTGTCAGTTTATTTTTAGTTTGACTCCATTATTCCATAATTTATAATAATAACAGGAAAACTGAATCGCAATTTACTTATTTTTACAGTTATATAGTTAATACAACAGGCGTAAGGTTTCTAGACAAAATGAGTACTTACTTTTCGATTTCGATTTTGTAAACTCAGAGTAGAGTCCAGAGTAGTAAGTAGCATTTTTTCACTCAAGTTACAAAACAGCACTAAAATGGATAAGCATTTTTTTACAACTATAAGAAGTTCGAACCTAGGTATGTGTCACCTATCTGAAAATAATATTCAAACATTCAATGAAATAATTTTAACATTACTAAAGTCACAAACAATCTTTATTTCTTAGTATTCATTCATTCATGAGTAATTTTATAACATATTGACATAATAACATGCAATACTTTGAGGGGGTTCCCCTACTAAAGGTTTTATAGACGGTCGTTATGGCCACGGCCTTTATTACCTACTGTGTAGGTATTTTGTAAGGGTTCCGTGCCCATAGGGTGAAACCGGAACTCTATTACAATGCCTCCGTTGTCCGTTCGTTTGGCTGTTTGTAACGAGTTAAAAAAATTAAGGGGATTCCTTTGCAAGAAACATGTTCTTTTCGGCGCCCGTCACCACTTCCTGTCGTTTTAGCTGGAAAGCAATGGAGCACATCTAGCTGATAAGTTTGAAGAACTTTTTTATTATTATGTGTTGTTGCCGTTGTATTGCCTTTGTCCAATAAATACTATTCTATTTGAATCTATTCTAAGAACTTCAATTAATAGAATAGCATGCAAATTAATTATTATTTGCCACTTGTTATTTAGCGCACTCTATTAAGGAACTCGTGGCTAGATTATAACAGCCGCACGGGTCGATCTACAAGGTTAAACAACGCTTGCCAAATTTGGTCTGTGGATGGGTGACCACCTTAACATATTGAGTTTCCTCCGTGCCTCGGAAAGCATGTTCAGCCGTAGGTCCCGGCTGTCATTTGTGGATCTTTGGCAGTCGTTACAGATAGTCAGAAGCCAGTCAAATCTGACTCCAGTCTTGCCATGAAATACCGTGTTACCCTAGTTAATGGGTTGTGGAGGTCTGGTAGGCAGCCGCTCCTCGTAAAATACTGGTATTCAGCTAAATCCGGTATGACTGGGAGCCGACCCCAACATAGTTGGGGAAAAGGCTAGGTAGATGATTTAGCGCACTCTATTATGCCAACAAAAATAGGCAAACAAAACACTACTCAACTGCGAGTAGCACTCCCGCTCTAGGGCCTGAAATCAGTTTGGTAGTACAAAACTTGTTAAAATCAACAATTACGAAGCTAATGATCGACAATTCTGATACAATTCTAATAGCAGACTTGAGGCTCAGGGAACTCGCAAAAAACTACAATTAACTTGTACCTAGTTGACCAATAATCATGAAAATTTGCAAGAAGCAAAGTCTCAAGGGTACGGAACCCTTCGCATGCAATCGGACGCATTTGACATGACTCATAAATAGGTTATGGCGTCATAAGAATCGCGTCATGCCGCAGAAAGTTATGGGATAGCATGATTAGGTATGGCTTCCCATAAAAGGGACGCCAAATAGGCTAGTTGTCGACGAACATTCACATAGGTGTCTTGGAAATATTCAACGGCTTACAGCAATTAGATAAGGACCAAGCCCGCATTGTCGACGGCGCGCAGTGTTGCTCTTCAAAGAGCTATCAGCATTTCGGCAAAATTATAGAGGCCTAGTAGGACCGATGTCCGCTAGGTCCACGAGGATTTCTGAAAGGGATATTTTCGTTCTGTAGCGCAAAGGCCTACTGAAGGACACTGATGGGTTTAGAAGGTTAAGAGTAAAAGTGACACGCTCGAGAGTAAAAGTGACACGCTCGCTCACTCCATTCTAGGGCGAAAGAAGTCATTGGATGAATTCCCAACTAAAAACAAATGATAAAAAAGCTTTCGACAGTCTCCTATTGTGTCAAAATGCTGGGCAAAGACCTCTTCCTTTTCCACACTATTACGCATTTTTATAGTGCGAGCCAGTTGCTTCGGTGGAAGTCGGACTTGTCCCACTATTTTCGCCTTGGGCTGCTGCATAATAATATCGTCTGGCGTTTATTCACTAACGACTAAAAGGCGTTTTCAAGTAAGTTACGAATGGCAAGCGTAACGATTGATATATTCGGATATACGAATTGGTATAAGTAAGGTAGCAGCCAGATTTATTGGCAAAAGGTTTATAGCTTTCATTAACTTTATGTTATGAAAAGAAAGGTCACTCACCCTTCAATCGATTTATCTTGCTCAAGACAAACTAGTACTTACCGAATAAGTAGTTTTGGCAGCCTCCTTGCTTCATGAACTTGAACGTCACGCCAACAAATAAGTTTTGCGAGCTATTCGAACATTTTCTTTGCCAAAGAGTTGCCAAGTTTATTTTTTTTGTTTTTCCTATGAAAGCAAAGGTCATACGATCTTGCCTTGAACGAGGGGTGAGGTGCCAAGTTTTTGGAATAAAAGCTTTTTAGGTAATACTTCGATTTTTATTGTGCCAGACAGAAGTTGTTATTGAAACTATCGACCGAGTTTGCACGCGAAAATAGTTATAATTTTCAAGTATGGTTCAAGGATTTGAAGGGCCCAAACACAACTGCGATGCGACGTCACAACATAAAAATCTGCGAGTTCACGACGCTATGACGTACCGTAAGAACTTCTGAATTGACTCGTATAATACTCGTATGGTTACCGGAACCGATGCTTTGCTCATTGCTACACGAATTCGCAACCCAAAAATTTGCATCGCAGATTACTGCGGTGCGGCGACACTTCACAGTTTTGTGTTTGGGTCCTCAAACCACGTTCTCCTAATAAATAGCAATAACTTGTTTTTAGTTTTCCATCGTTAGTTTAAAATGTTTCCTAACGCCCGCCGTATTAACGGCATTAGTCTCGTTTTAAGGTCCTTTTTTTAAAACCTTGCGTCTCTGGTGCCATTTATTCCTGTATCGTGAATGCATTCGCAACACATTTTTCCAACTCAAGGGGTTGGAAAATCAAAATAACTGCTCTCGCTCTGGGCGAAACGGAATGGCACGTCAGACTTTTACTAAGTAAAACCCACCCATGTCCCATCAGCTTTACCCTTTGCGTTCTAGCAGTGCTGTCCTCTAAGTGGTCTTATTTGGTTGTCCAGGTGCTCAGTATGCGACGCGCAGCTGTCGACGTGGTACTTCGAGAAGGCGGGCCTGCTGTTCTGCCAGAACGACTACTGGGCGCGCTACGGCGAGAGCTGCCAGCAATGTGCACAGGTAACATACAAGATCTTCTGAAAATTACGGCGCCCCTAAATAATATTAACGATGAATGTTCAGATTGTGGGTTTTGTGTCCTTAGGGCTTTGAAGGAACAACTGATACGAAAATGGGTTGCTGAAAAGAATCGCATCTTAAGATTTCAGTGAAATATGGTTTTTCTTAACAAGTATTTATTACGCGGTACTCTACTAGAAGAGTCAAAACACGGGGGGGATTGGGGATTATCTTGTTGACTCCATCATCAGACCATTGCATCGCATCCACACATAGAAATACCAAGTTTTAGCTCAATGGTTTAGAAATTAATGTTTAAAAAAAATAAAACAAAATGCTTTTAATAATGGATCCATTTTAGGACATTTTTTAATATTATTTTTGGGCCTTTGCATTATGTAAGTATCCAGACAATTCTAAAGACCGGTGCATTTTGAGTTAAGCACGTCACAAATCTTACTATTGACAGGTTTTCAGGCTAGTGCTTTAAGAAATACTCAACTTCGAATGCTTAAATAAAAAATCGGAGGTCACCTGACCTTCGCAACGTTTTCAGCCTTGAAAGCTGGGCGGAAGCAACATCACGCCTTCATTGGCTCGTGCTTTAGTTTCCTTAAACACTTTGTTTAATCACCAGGTGATAACGGGGCCGGTGATGGCGGCGGGCGAGCACCGCTTCCACCCGGAGTGCTTCGCGTGCGTGGCGTGCGCCGCGCACATCGAGGACGGGGAGCCCTACGCGCTGCTCGAGCGCTCCAACTTGTACTGGTGAGTGCTATATGATGAGCAGGTGATGACGAGCACCGCTTCCACCCGGAGTGCTTCGCGTGCGTGGCGTGCGCCGCGCACATCGAGGACGGGGAGCCCTACGCGCTGCTCGAGCGCTCCAACTTGTACTGGTGAGTGCTATATGATGAGCAGGTGATGACGAGCACCGCTTCCACCCGGAGTGCTTCGCGTGCGTGGCGTGCGCCGCGCACATCGAGGACGGGGAGCCCTACGCGCTGCTCGAGCGCTCCAACTTGTACTGGTGAGTGCTATATGATGAGCAGGTGATGACGAGCACCGCTTCCACCCGGAGTGCTTCGCGTGCGTGGCGTGCGCCGCGCACATCGAGGACGGGGAGCCCTACGCGCTGCTCGAGCGCTCCAACTTGTACTGGTGAGTGCTATATGATGAGCAGGTGATGACGAGCACCGCTTCCACCCGGAGTGCTTCGCGTGCGTGGCGTGCGCCGCGCACATCGAGGACGGGGAGCCCTACGCGCTGCTCGAGCGCTCCAACTTGTACTGGTGAGTGCTATATGATGAGCAGGTGATGACGAGCACCGCTTCCACCCGGAGTGCTTCGCGTGCGTGGCGTGCGCCGCGCACATCGAGGACGGGGAGCCCTACGCGCTGCTCGAGCTCACAGGTCGCCAGCCAGTCGATCGCCATTTTAGTTCAACTTATGTGTCGCCTATAAATACTTCCTGTTGCTAATCATTTCATAAGAAATAGTATTTAAACTTAGACGATTCGACACCAATTCCAGGGATGGCAATCCGTGATCGATTAATCGAAGAATCGATTAAACGGATAATCGATTAATCGCCGAATCGAGTTTATAGGTCAATAATATCGATTTCTTAAATCGATCTTAGACTATGCATCTATTTTGTGAATCGATTTCAGAAACTATATCGAGGTTCGAGTTTTTCCTGCGTAATGCATGATATCATCATTAAAAAATGTTGAAAGTATTTATTTTCCTCAAGCTAATCTTTAGGTAAATGTTGCTCACCCGATTATATTACTCAGTCATGAAACACAATGTGCATTGTGGAATCATCAGTACCTGCAAGATAATCAATCGATCTTGTAGACTCGATTTTGTACTGAATCGATTCTTTAGACTTCGATTCGAATCTATTCAAAAATCGATTTTTTGGGAAGATTCGTCATCTAAAGTCCGACCAATATGTAGGCACCTGGATAACGCAGTCGTGGGTTTTGAATAAGTCTTTGAAGATGCAGGTGGTTGCGCTTGCTGGTTAGGAAAGCAGGTGATGCATATACGAGTACTGTAACTGTGTTTAGGACTGCTCAAAAATATTTGGTAAGGGCTAATTCACGAACCTTCATATAGAATTATTAAGGACATTTGGAACCGTCCTTGATTTCAGACAGCGAACGGAAACAACGAGAAGTAATTTTAATTATTTTATTTTACTAGCTTTGTCCCCTTTAACAGGGACATGTTCTGGGAACAAAGGGATTACTTACATCGAATAGAGATCTGCTAACTGTGTAATGTGCGCTAGCCTTAAAAATATTTTTTCTTATCGATAAAAACTAGTGCTTGACTGCGTCCCCATCTCATGGTAAGCAGTGATGCAATCGTTGATGATTGGCGCACTAATTTATTAAAAGCCTGTTCATTCTAGGCTAGAAGTTACCTAAATTATAATTGGGAGAGAAGACAGCAGCAGGCAAATTTTTCCAGTCCTTTAAGCGATCATACAAGGTAGATACATAACGTAACAATTGTCCTCTTGCAGCGGCGGTTGCTACGGCAGCACAGTGCGCGCGGTGTCCCACTCCATCCGCGTGGTGGAGGTCCCTCCGGCCAGCGTTCGAGTCGTCCACACTCCACCGCACACCATCACTGTCAAAGAGTAAGTTACCTTTACCTATATGGGCCTTCCACACACACAAACACTTCACCACAGTTTTGTTGCCCAAGCCGGTTTGTACACTGAACTGTGGTGAAGCTTGTGCGTTTGTTAGGCGCATTATGTTATCATCATTTTTCTGCCCTGATCCCATTTTATTTGGGGTCGGCGCAACACGTTTTATTCTTCCATTCTGTCCTGTCACTCGTCAACTAACTCTCTTTTCTTTCATATCACTTCTCACACAATGTATCCATCTTTTCTTTGGCCTCCATCTTCCTCTCCATCCGTCTACATGTAAAACATAACTGCTTTTGTAACATGCGTTTCATACCTCCTCTTCATATGACCAAAACAAACGATTTACTTTCAACGTCTGGTGCTACTTTTAAACTTCCTCTAATATACCTACTCATATCTCACTTTGTCGCTACATGCAAACTTTTCTCATCCATGTTTTTCAGACGCATTGTATAACATATAATAATAATAAAATAGCCATTTATTTCCAAAATTATTCAGAAATTCCACTCAGCTCCACTCCGCTCCACTTACACTGTTTCCAGTTTTCCATTAATGTGGAGTGAAGATTCCGCGCAATGTGATTGGCCAATTAACGGTTCGTTTCTCTTGTGGAAACGCACTTTTAAGTTCTGAATATATACTCGCAGACTTCACGATCGTTTGCGTTCCCTGTCATCACGTTTAAAAAAAAAAAACTAATAATGCTAGTACCCATAACACAAGCTCTGCTTAGCTTGGGACTAGATGGCATTGCGTGAAAAAGTTGTCGAATATTATTATTATCTATATCGGTCTCAATAACAGTATATGTGTAATATAAGGCTAGACGCCAGCCACTAACACCATGTACACTAACCAGTAGCGGGCGCTGCGGGGGGAAGCTGTCGGCGGCAGCGCGCGCCATCCTGCGCGCCGTGCTGTCCGTCTGCATACAGCTCACTTGCCATAGGTACTGCGTGACTTGCAGCTTATTTAGGTGCTGCATGAGGCGCAGCTTAACTTAGGTACTGCGTGACTTAGCGGTGACAGATACCGAGAGATTTTAGTCGATTGTTCGAATAGCTCGATGGTTCTCGATTGTTTGACTCGAGTCCGACTCGGTCTGTTATTGCGACTGGCACAGTGCTTGTTCATTCGCTAATTGTCCCTCGAAGGTTTAGAGTTTCGAGTGAGAATGACTGATTCGAATAATCGAAAACTGGCAGTCGATTCCGTTGACTCAAAACAATCGATAATCATTTTGTGGAACCAAGAGTAGATGGCTTATTTTAACGACTCTGATTTATTCGATTGTCAAAACATCTCGGAATCGCCAATCCCTAGCATGACTTGCAGCTTAGCTTGTAGACTGATGCGACAGTTGGTGCAATACACGGACGCCATATGAACAAGGGACTAGAATTCCCTACTGGAGTCTATTTTCTGATACCTACAACCTGAGAGTCAAAGTGAATAGCTTAAAGCGTGCTCCATCGTCGATCGCATCATAGTTTTTATTCTGAATTCCCGAAGCCCGAAGGAGAAATATAATACTGCACCATCTGTCGGCGTGCTAATTATCAGCGTGTGTCTTGAAACCTATAGCTTTGTAGTTTGTAGAATATGTGCTGGTTTGTGAGAGCTTGATAAACGAACGCGTAGTAACCAGATGACTTGCTGTCGTGTTCCCGATGTGTGGCCGCTTCTTCAACATGTTTTTGATTTGACTTTTTCTTCCTCTGAGGTTTTCATCTTTATGCATGTGGCAACCCTAGAACGGTATTTTCTAGACAATAGATAGTAAATGTAGATGGATTGGTAGTTTGTGTATTGCTTGTACTAGTTTGTTATGTTCGTAGTATTTAATGTAGTGAGTTTTGGTTTTACGCATGCAGCACTGATTTTTTGGAGGAAATACTAGGAGTCTACCACCGATACACCAGTGGTACGTGCCTAAACGTATTAAGGTCTGCAAAACTGGCGTAACAAGGGTGTTCTTTTAGTACTCTTTTTCTTACCCCTTTGGAGGAGTACAGGAGTGGCAGTACAATGTTGTAAGAACCTCATGCCCAGGCAAATGAGAAAAGGATTTGAAGAAAACAAGTTGTTTCTCAAAACATCATGTGGTGGTGAGTGAGAGTGGTGTCCCAGTGGTAACGGCCCCGACTTAGGAGTTGTATCGTCTGTTTTTTATACCCTTAGACTAAATTGATACATTTAATGTCAAACTTACTATAGAAATGATGCCAGTTCTTTTGTGTTGTAATGTCATTTTAGTCTCAGGGTTGAAGATCGTGGGTACAATCCCAGCCAGGCGTATTACTTTGTGTAATTTATTTGATCACCAACGCTCTCAAACGACAATTAATGAAAATATTATGAGGAATTCGACATGTCCTAGAACTAAAAATTCGAAGACATATAACATCCACCAAACCGCACTGGGCCCTCGTGGTGGATTACGGCCCACTCTCTCTACAAGAGAGGAGACCTGAGACCCAACATTATAAGGCACGTTATGCTAGTTAATCATGTTTTTTCTTTAAAAGAGTAACCTTGGTGTTTCTCACCGGTTCGTCTCCATAGGAAACGACCAATTGGAACCGTGCGCTGTCTGCTGACGTTTTATAAGTGCCCATGTAGGCCTATGTGAAATAATAACTTTTAATTTAATATCATGCATGTATGATTGTATGCGCCATTATTTTCGTGCAGTGAGTGGTGACTCACAGGCGGCGGTTACTAAGTTGTACTCATTAATGTTTATAAATAGGTATTTGATGATAACTCAGGCACGTTCGACTAATTGATGGACGGAGAGAGTGTTTAAATTACAATATACCAGTAGAAGAGAGTTTTTAGACTTTGTAAGAAAAAGTTTGAATAGAATAGAATTTTATTTTGCAAACTTGGGTACACACAATAGTTCTTAATAATACATAATAGTTCAATGTTAATATGTTGTGCTGCTGTTTTGGGTGTAGCTTTTGTTTGCAGCTTCACTCTTGCGAATGTAGAAAATTATCGGAACGTACTCCCAGGATAAAAGACTCCAGTATTGCCATGAAGTACCCTGTTATCCCAGTTAATGGGTTGTGGAGGTCTGGTAGGCAGCCGCTCCTCGTAAAAAACCGGGCAAGTGCGAGTCGGACTCGCGCACTGAGGGTTTCGTACCAACCTACCTATAAAAACAGTTTAATTCTCGAATCGAGTCTTGAAGACTTTTCAATTTTTTTTTCTTGTGACGTAACTAAAAATTTTCAGTTTTCAGACTTTTCCCGATATTAGTGCTATAATACCTTGCTTCGTGCCAAATTTCAAGATTCTAGGTCAACGGGAAGCACCCTATGAGTTTTGATTCCTTTGACAGTGTCGAAATGTACGTTTTTTGCAACATAAACGGGCGTATCTTTTTTTCCCGTCAACTTACAAGTTTGATTTTTGCACAACTTCAAGGGACCGCCGATTTCAATATATGGTTTTAATTTCAACTTGATACCTTCACGCGTTCCTGAGAAAAAGGGTCTTGACAGACGGACGGACGGACAGACGGACAACAAAGTGATCCTATAAGGGTTCCGTTTTTTCCTTTTGAGGTACGGAACCCTAAAAATGGTATTCAGCTAAATCCGGCTTGACGGGAAGCCGACCCCAATATAGTTGGGATGACTCCCAGGATAAGAGTTACTTTTGTGCTATTTCAGGATATAGTCTACCCGTGTGCCAAGTTTTATTCTAAGCCGTGATTGAAATCAATTTACTTTTTTTAGTATTGGTAGGATTTTAATAATTTAGCAACTTAAATTGACCCTTGAAGTCTTTCAGAGGTGCCCAGAATGGTTTTTGACTCTTCAAATCTGACTGATCAAATATCCTTATAAACGCAAAATGTATTAGTGGATGTTTGTGACTCTTTCACGCAAAAAATACTGAATGGCTTTTAATGAAACTTAGTGCATGGGTAAACCATGTCCTGGAACAGCAGATAGGATACTTTTTATCCCGGGAGTATGTTCCCTAGGGACAATTTTCTATTAACACGTGGGTGAAGCCACTGGCAGCAGTAAGTTTTTTATATACTTTTGTGTAGCGTCATGTCTCGAAAATGGTGGATAGGGAATAAGTAAATACCGACGTTATATTGGTGTGTGTAGTGTAATGTACGACTTTTATCCATTATCTAAATGAATAAGCATAAGGGCTGAAGTGGGTCAAATATAAATAAAATTTCAGTATTATTTTCCTAGAACCAGACATCCTACTTCCTGCTATTATTTATTGTCGCTTTTGTTACGTGAGAACTATGTAAGTAACTAAAGTAAAAAATAGAAATTAAAATAAACCACTGGCACTTAAGAATTGATCAGTCTCAACTGACAGCGTCCGTTCACGAACATGACGCGTATAACAGCACCACTCAGCTCACAGTCATACTGAACATTTCGTAACAGAAAATCCCAATAACTCTACTCATCCTGGTGATCTCTAATATTCAACGCTCACGTCAATCGCATTTGTGAACGAAACTAATTAAATTAAATCATTATTTAGTTTTACAACTTTTCCTTACGCCAGAAATTCCTATAGCTGTCAGCCCTGTGGCATAAATGTATTATTTATTATGAGTTGGTCTGTGTTACACACTACAGCATAACGTACATACATATTATTTCACTGCGATGGTTTGATATCTGTTGTTAGTCACTATGGTTTCCTTGTGTAAGTCTGTGTAATTTTTCGCTGTAACAATATTTTTTGGTGTACCAATTTTCAGTGTAAGTTTCAGTGTAGTGTTTTGTTAATATGGATTAAAAATGGTGACTGTTAATTTAAGGTAGGTAATCCTGAAGTTTTTGTAAAGTGAGGCATAATTTTAATTGGCTCATTATCAATGTCTCATTACTATTGTTATCGATTTATTATAGCTGTTGGTTCTCCAATGGTTAATTATCTGTTTTGTGCTTCTAACTGTTCTAAAAGTAATATTAGCATTAGATATGTTAGTTATTTAGCTTAGTAAAAAGTTATATTCGTAAAACCTGAATGTTAGAATCCTATTTATCTACCCCAAATATAAAAAAATAACTCAATTTATTACCAATAGGGTGCAGAATCATCTAGAGTTTTATTATAATGAGCAATAATGACAAAATGTCTCATTGGTTTTTCATTTTACGACGAGGTTGAACTAAATCACAAAATATCCTCGAGCCATACAAATTTATTTATTGTCTGTCGACAAGGAAAACTGTCACGTATTATGTGAAACTATTTACTTTGTATAAATGCTTTCAATTTAAACCTACCCTGAGCCAGTTGAATTCCATTGTATTACTGTTTTTGCCTTCAGCTAAATCCGGCTTGACTGGAAGCCAACCCCAATATAGTTGGGTAAAGGCTAGGTAGATGATGATGATGATGATGATGACTGTTTTTGCCTTTATACAGTATAATGTAATAATGCTCTGACTACCACACAAGACCTCATTCTAGTGGTAGTCAGAACATGTCAACAGTCAGAGCTGTGGGATTGTCCCAAAGAAAGAGTTACCGCGTCCCTGAAACGCAAAAGGCACCTGAAGAATCAAGGGTGTGTTCTAGTCAGTAAAAGTCTCGTCCTGAACCGAGATATCATAGATACATAAAGATTTTACCAATCAGGCTGGTAGTCGCAAAGATAAGCGCGTTTTAACAATCAAAAGAAAAAAGTCTTCTGCTTGATTTTGTTAGTGTAAGTAGTTAATATATATTGTGTTATTTACCGCATGCACTTGTGTCAATGTAGGCAAGCATAGCATAATTAGCCTTATAATGTTTTTAGAGTCCGTCTAATGAAAGCGCGACCTGAGAAAAAGAGGTTAAATCCAAAAATGTTGTGTATGGTATTACTAACTAGTAGGAGAATCATGTGTTGTCACTTCTATTATTTTTTATTTCCTACAATTTCGGCTGAATAATGTTGCCAATTAAGTTTAAAAAAAAACTCCTGGTCGCAACCTCATTAGACGCACTCTACTGCTGGGACTCAGGCCTCTTCTCTAGGCGAGGGTATAAGCCGTAGTCCACCCGGGCCCAGTGTCGTGGCATGCCAAGCTTGTGTCCAAGTGAAGACTTCTGTTGTATTTTGTCAAGTATTATAACTGACTGATTCCAATATGAACACTTATTTAGTGACAAAATAATCACACGGTTATTATCTGTTGTTCAACTGGACGTCAACTTAGCGACAGAGGCTATATAGCTGGTTTCACACGAGGGCAAAAAAGTGGGCTGCACAATACTGAACTATTCAGGATCTGTAACAGGCCAGTAACAGAGCCGTACAAGTTGCCAAATACTTAGAAAAAATTTAAACACGAAAAGAAGAAGAAATACCGTTTTAACGCCCAGAACTTATTTTGCCTTGGTTACTGTCAAAACAGTACTGTTTTGCGCGTTCAAACAGTAGCAGTACTGTGCTACCTCACTGTACTGCCCTTGTGTGAAACCAGCATGAGAAAACAGTTCGGCCACACGACTGTCCATCGAACCAGTCATGAGATCGCCGCTCAAAGATGTGCATTGTGCATGGTCCCTAAAGGTGAACGCACACATATCTAAGCCGAACGTGTTGATCGAAAAGAAAGAAACGAATTTTAGAATTTTTTATATGAAACCACGCATGCGACGCGTAATCGTAAACGACGCACCTATGCGTTGACTTTTCCGAATCTGGAAGGACTACAGAATTAGAAGAAGAAGAGAAAGAAAAAGAAGAAGATATATATTTTTTTATATGCTTTTCCTTCGATTCGTTCGACACGTCCGGCTCGAATATGTGTACGTTCACCTCAGTCGCGTGCGTGTAACCTAGACCCTATGCAAGCCCAAGAAATCTAGACTAACCCTGATGCCATTGATAAGAAAAAAAAAAAACACGAGTAGGTCATATAGCCGCGGAGAATCTTAACACCGCGATTCAGGTTAGTGACGTAATAGATCAACGCCATCTATCGAGCAATTAAGAACTAATATTTAATAGAGTCAACTTAAATGTACGGTTGTACTGCCATCTATAGATTTTTTGCGGCAACCTTTGCTTCGCTACAATCGCGGTCATAACAAATTGCATCGTTTGAGCGCCATCTAGTGTAAACTAACTACAAATTATTTACGATATTGATAATATTAGTACTTACAATGTAAACAAGCAGTTTTTCTTCGTTTCTTACCAAGAACAGATAACAGAACACACAGAAGGCACATTATAGTTTATTTTGATTTACTTTATAGGTACATGAATTGAAAAAATACTTTTTGAATTCTAGTTCATAGTAGGCACTTATCTTTCTTTAAAAAAGATGTTACATGAGCGTGACGATGAACGTTTTACATCAATTTATCTCTAAAACTTGATAGTATTTATTATGCCAATTAGTAAAGTCGTTACTCAGTCACACAGTTCACACACTTTGATTTCCAAATGTCTTTAAACATTCTTTCACATCGAACATTACACGCGTTTCCGAATTCATTTCATAGATTCATTTCATTTCAAGAAACTTTAGTTAGTTCAAAACCAAGCAATTTACACTTTACAGTAAGTAATAACTAAACACAAAACTTTAAACGACTGAACTTTTAAAATTGAATAAAACAAAACAAACAACCATTAATAGCAATTGAAACTACATTGAAGTTAGCAACATTTCAAAAACGTAATTTGCGCAAGTTTACTGCGCATGTCATAGTAGACACTCGTAATTTTCGTGAACTTACAAATTCTCATTCATTAAATATCTGAAGTCAGGCTTATCCGCTAGAACAAATTTAAAAATTTGTACTTGCACACAGTATCAAATTTTACCCACACTCAGTCACATTTTTACGTTTTTATAGAACAGACAGAGATGGAATTTAAGCCATATACGGAAGCCAGTGTGTCGTTTGAGACAGAAACACACTGGTGTCTTGTGGTTGTGATCTCTTTCTAATTTTAAGTGTTAGAGTGAGATGGGAGAGAATGCTCAAGGCGGCAACATTGCATAATTGAATGAATGAATTTCGTATTGAACACGAATTGGCAACTAAGCGTAGCCGCATAGGCGCGCGAAGTTTAAAGTTTTGATTTAGATTGCGCGCGAAGTTTAAAGTTACGATTTTTAATAAATTAATTTATTTGTTGTTTTCTATGCTTTAGGTGTTAGGTATCAATTATTTAGCCATTACAAGCCGGGCTTATTTACATGTATTGGCCTTCCGCCTCTGGTTCACCTTAAGTCTCCACTAAGTTAATATATCTCACACTTCCTTCCACCTTCCAGGATCGATTCATCGTGCGGCGTGTTGACGCTGCACATCGGAGACAGGATCCTCGAGATCAACGGCACGCCGGTGAGGAACCGGCCGCTGGATGAGATCGAGCGCGCGCTGGGGAGACCCGACGCGGTCATACAGGTAATAACTATAACCATTACAGGATCGATTCATCGTGCGGCGTGTTGACGCTGCACATCGGAGACAGGATCCTCGAGATCAACGGCACGCCGGTGAGGAACCGGCCGCTGGATGAGATCGAGCGCGCGCTGGGGAGACCCGACGCGGTCATACAGGTAATAACTATAACCATTACAGGATCGATTCATCATGCGGCGTGTTGACGCTGCACATCGGAGACAGGATCCTCGAGATCAACGGCACGCCGGTGAGGAACCGGCCGCTGGATGAGATCGAGCGCGCGCTGGGGAGACCCGACGCGGTCATACAGGTAATAACTATAACCATTACAGGATCGATTCATCATGCGGCGTGTTGACGCTGCACATCGGAGACAGGATCCTCGAGATCAACGGCACGCCGGTGAGGAACCGGCCGCTGGATGAGATCGAGCGCGCGCTGGGGAGACCCGACGCGGTCATACAGGTAATAACTATAACCATTACAGGATCGATTCATCGTGCGGCGTGTTGACGCTGCACATCGGAGACAGGATCCTCGAGATCAACGGCACGCCGGTGAGGAACCGGCCGCTGGATGAGATCGAGCGCGCGCTGGGGAGACCCGACGCGGTCATACAGGTAATAACTATAACCATTACAGGATCGATTCATCGTGCGACGTGTTGACGCTGCACATCGGAGACAGGATCCTCGAGATCAACGGCACGCCGGTGAGGAACCGGCCGCTGGATGAGATCGAGCGCGCGCTGGGGAGACCCGACGCGGTCATACAGGTAATAACTATAACCATTACAGGATCGATTCATCATGCGGCGTGTTGACGCTGCACATCGGAGACAGGATCCTCGAGATCAACGGCACGCCGGTGAGGAACCGGCCGCTGGATGAGATCGAGCGCGCGCTGGGGAGACCCGACGCGGTCATACAGGTAATAACTATAACCATTACAGGATCGATTCATCGTGCGGCGTGTTGACGCTGCACATCGGAGACAGGATCCTCGAGATCAACGGCACGCCGGTGAGGAACCGGCCGCTGGATGAGATCGAGCGCGCGCTGGGGAGACCCGACGCGGTCATACAGGTAATAACTATAACCATTACAGGATCGATTCATCGTGCGGCGTGTTGACGCTGCACATCGGAGACAGGATCCTCGAGATCAACGGCACGCCGGTGAGGAACCGGCCGCTGGATGAGATCGAGCGCGCGCTGGGGAGACCCGACGCGGTCATACAGGTAATAACTATAACCATTACAGGATCGATTCATCATGCGGCGTGTTGACGCTGCACATCGGAGACAGGATCCTCGAGATCAACGGCACGCCGGTGAGGAACCGGCCGCTGGATGAGATCGAGCGCGCGCTGGGGAGACCCGACGCGGTCATACAGGTAATAACTATAACCATTACAGGATCGATTCATCATGCGGCGTGATGACGCTGCACATCGGAGACAGGATCCTCGAGATCAACGGCACGCCGGTGAGGAACCGGCCGCTGGATGAGATCGAGCGCGCGCTGGGGAGACCCGACGCGGTCATACAGGTAATATCTATAATCATGGAGGACTTACAGCTAATAAAAACACAAAAAAAATCATAATAGCGCTTCGCTTCGTCGTTTATACCGCGTACATCGAAGGACTGGAATAATTTGCCTGCTGCGGTCTTCCCGTCCAATTATAATTTGGGTGTCTTCAAGGCTAGAGTGAATAGGCTCTTAATAAACTAGTGCGCCTCACCATCTAAGATTGCATCACTGCTTACCATCAGGTGGGATCGCAGTCAAGCACTAGTTTATATAATTTAAAAAAAAACTAATCGTCTTAATTGCCAAAAGCATTTTCTGCTAAGGTTCCTTCTGCCTTCGTCTTTTAGAAACTTCAGAAGTCCGAATACGAAAGGAATTCCGTTAGCTTCAATTGATTTCTTCTTAGGCTAAAAGTTACATTGATTTATTATAGATGAAGCGCTAAGCCAGTTTCTTTAGATTGTCACTAGCTAAGCTCATGATATATAATAGGATATACTTTATTGTACCCCAACATTGTGTCATAGATCTCATACAATGAGGGTTGTCCATGTATGAATGAAATGAAGTGCATTAGATGGCGATACTGGAACGTCAGGTCCGAGCACCTGTTAAAGTTTGCAACATAAGATAAATGTACGTCATTTTCATGTTGCGTGGCGAGTCACGCTGTCAACATATAAGACTTAGTGGCGCCATCTGGAAGCGTGAATTTATCAGAAAGCCTTTCAAGCAACCACCACAGTTTTTAAATCCTTAATTTTTTCATGAATTCTTTTTCTTCCAGCTAACAATCGAACACACGCCCGAAACAAACACAAAACGCACACAAACAAACACAACACACGCACACATACAGACACAAACGGAAGAAGACAAAACGCCAGACAGACCTCCAGTCGAAAGAAAAGTTAACACCAAAGATGAGAAGCAGAGACAATCGTGTGAGAAAGAGAGGAAAGAAGTAGAGGGGAAGAAAGAAAGACTGTTTAAGAGGAAGGGGGGAGAGGACGCGGGGAAGTGGGTGACGAAGAGGAGGCAGACGCCGTCGTCCCCTTTGTTAGGGGACAAGGAGAAGAGTAGCAGTATGTCTAAGTTGCTTGATGCGTAAGTATTGCTTATTTCTGTTTTTAATTGCTTTTATTTTGATCTCATTCGCTAAAGGATTTTTCCAACGTCAAATGGAAGATCCATTCGTGAAGTCCTATTAATTTAGAAAGAAAAGCTGCCGAAATTTAGCTTTGCAAATAGAAACCTTATAACTTTAAGGGCCCTCGCTCATGGCGACTTTTTGTAGCGAAGCTGTCACTCATTTTGTAAACGAAAGACTCACATCACGCATCGCTACTAATGTGCATTAGTCGCACTTGCCATGCGCTACAGAAACGATGCCAATGCGCTACAGCATCGCGACTGCATCGATGCAAACGTAGGATCGTGTTATCTCGTTACTGAATCACGTGCGTCCGGGCAAACAGTTAGCGATCGCATTTTAAGTGAGTGTGAGGTACCATAGATCTAGATTCGACTTACGTTGTATGATAATGTTATTAGGACTTATTGCAGCGTGGACGGCGAAGAGCCAAGCGGTGTTCTGTGTGACCTGAGCCGCGCGCGCTCCTTCCGCGCCGAGCCCGCACCCGGGCAGAAGGTGTTCAGAGCCAGTGATTTGCTACAGGTGAGTGCTGCAGCTTCGATTCCCGCTCAGAACAAATTGTATGGCCTATACATAGTTCTGGATCTATGTGTTTTGTGCCTGTAAATGAAAAAGTTTCTGAACGCACCAACGATACGAGAGCAATTTCTAGTTTGTGGTAAGGTCTCAAAATGTTTTCGTTATATAAAGAACCTTATAAACTTGTCATTACATTACAGTGCACAGACACAGACCGACTTCGTTCCGTCCTCGCCGCCGAGGCCCGTCGCGATTATCCCGTAATCATCCGCCCCGACCCTTGCTCGAGCCAGCCCGCGCAGCTGAGCCAGTAATCTAAATTCCCCTAAATAAGAATTTTGTTCGATCCAGCCTGTCTCTTTGCTGCCCTCCCCCGGCGACGCCCTAAGCGGAGGCTCGTACCCCACAGGGGGTGCCCTTAGCGCAGTCGCTTAGTTTGTAGTAAGCCCTGGCTGGAGGCTTTGATTTTTTATCATGGCCACCACAGGCAAGACAGGTTAAGTAGAAGACAACCTCAGAGGTGGACCTACGTGAGGCCACACAAAAAAAAAATTGTCATTGCATTTACATCTAAATAATATTGTCCGCTTTTTAAATAATTCTCGAAAATGCACGAAATAGCCTAGAGACGGGAAAAAAGATAGCCTTCTTCGATAAACGGGTTATCCGCCACTAAAAATAATTGTTCAATTCGAACCAATCGTTCCTGAGATTGTCGCTTTAAAATAAACCAACAAACTTTTCAGCTTTATTATTTATTTATTTTATATTGTGTAAAACAATAATTATGTTTTTGCTTTTGGTATCAGGGTGAGCTCCTGGGCTCTGGTTTCTTCGGCGAGGTGTACAAGGTGACGCACCGGGACACCAACGAGGTGATGGTGCTCAAACAGCTGTACCGGGTCGACGAGGACGCGCAGAGGAACTTCTTGAAAGAGGTGGGCATGACATTAATATATCTATAGCTTACATACAGCCTATACTCCATTCGCAATAAGATTAGACAATTAAATGAAAATTTTCCACTGTTTGTTCAACCGATTTTGACCTTTATTGCGTTGGTGGTATGATAAATGGCGACTGCATTGTAAGAAGGACGGAATAGAAGTCAAAATCGGTTGATTGGACAATGAAAAATGTTTGTTTAAGTGTAAATGTTTTTTCAAGCTTTACTGTTGGCTGGAACGTAAAGCTTTACTAAAATAAACAAGTGTATTTTAACAGTAAAAGTTTACGTCATTTCGCTCCACCTAGGGCTTTAAAAATTGTTTGATTATCTCCTACGTCAAAAACAGAAGACCCTAAGAGCTTAAGGGGGATGTTCCAGCTTAGCCCGCGAAATTCAAATTTTCTTACGTTTTTTGCAATTTGAAAGCCAGTGATAAGTTGTATAAAGTTAAAAATACTTAAGCGGCTGTAAAACGTAACTAGTTATATAATTATAAACATAAAAATCATTGGGGATTATATTTTCTGTCACCAAACTTTATATTTGTCATCAAGTTGTATTGCCTTATTAATAGATCTATCGCCACGAAATATTTTCGTTCTCAGATAAACAAAAAGTGTATCCAGGTATGAATTATCAAAAAATAAGAGATGGATCACCAATAAAATAAAACTTCGTTCTTAGAATAATAGTTTTATTACAAAATTAATAGCTTTGTGCTCAGAATGGTAGATCTGTCGCCAAAATGGTAGATCTGTCGCCAAAATGTTAGATCTGTCGCCAAAATTGTAGATCTGTCGCCAAATAAATCGATTAATTATTATCAATCCCTGACTGCAACTCCGCTTTATTTGTTATTTTGTCACCAATAAAGTAGTTAAGTACATTTTATTTCGTTCGGTTATTAAAATAATAGTATTCCTTACCAATTTAATACATCAATTTATAATTTTGTTGAAAACATGTTCAAAGAGGCGGAGACAAATTGGCGCGCTTTCCATCCTCAACGATGTGTCGTAGGTACTCGTAACTACATACGATGATCATACGATGCCACGAGATGTCAGCAAACTGTAGGGGCCCGGTAGGACCGAAGCCTCTGGGGAACACGGAAAATCCGAAAGGTTGTCACCGTGTCCCCCAGATTGAAGGCAACGAAGGAACAGGGTAGGGGTTTAGTCAGTAAGAGTCTGACACGCCTTCCCGCTCCGCCCTAGAGTGGGAGAAGTCATTCTGATGATTCCCCTAACGAAAAAAAAAACCATAACGAGCGGCGCCCGGGAAGGCGCTGCTGGCCTTTCTTGAGGAGCTGGGGTGGATCGAATAACACTTTTGTCCAAACTATACTAAGTAGTAGACTCTTTTGGTTGAAACTATGATAACGACAACAATTATGGTAACACAATATATGGTTTATTGGTGATCTCTTTCAATTAGTTTGCTTAAATGCTTATTAGGACAAACCTATTATAATATGTACAAAAACAATAATTTGGTACTAGATCCTATATCTCCATGATTTTAGATGATTTATTGGAGAATTGATTTTACATTGTTTAGTGACTACATTTTGGCGACAAATCTACTATTTTGAGGACAAAGCTATTATTTAGGAAACACAAAACGAATTAAATTGGCGACAGCTTAAATGATACCCAAAATCATTAATACAAGCCTCCAAGCTCACCTAAGTGTAGGAACGATTTTTTCGAGGTCAAAAACGTTCTTGCAACTAAGTGAGCTTGGAGGCTTGTATTGATGATTTTTATTTTTATAATTATGTAACTAATTACGTTTTACAACCGCTTAAGTATTATTAACTTCATACAACCTACCACTGGCTTGCAAATTGCAAAAAACGTAAGAAAATTTGAATTTCGCGGGCTACCTGAAGTAGGGCTTTCAGTCTCGATACATTACCCGAGTCCCGGGAAAAAATATCGAGACTCAGCCCAGTCCCGGGATTCCCGGGAAAAACGAGACTTTCGAGACTTGAAAAAGATTTGTTTTCAAAGGGTAGGTATTTAAGTAATTAATACACAATTATTATTTCCAAATATTTTTTTACGTATTACAAACTTGTTTCGTCTTTATAATCAAATTAGCTCGCTTTGCCTATGTCAATCAGTGATAAAGTGTGATCTAACACAGCCTTCAATTTCTTTATTTCGCTCAGCATTTGAGATTTTACGTAGTCAGCTTGTTTTTTACCATGTTGTTAGACACGGAAGCCACAGACGAGAGTAGCGATAATTGTGTTTTTTTAAATAGCTCATGTAAATCTTCAGATTCTACAAAAGTTCGAAACGGTATTCCATCCAGAGAAGCCATTCTCGAAACTTTAATTTCAATTCCGTCAACCTTTTGGAAGAAATCTGTCATCTTACTTTTTTCCGGTGGTTTATATGATGTAGCTATACATGCAATACAAGTTGTTGAAGCTGGTTGTACTTCCTTTGATAATATCAAGTTATGAATACTTTTAAGATGTTTATGAAGACCACTGGTATTCCCTCCTAAAGTCTTAAATATTCTTTGGCGTTTTTGCATTTAGCAGAAGAGATTATCCTTGGCTCTTTAACCGAAGACGTATTAAGCATTTTGGTAAGTACATCGCAATATGCTATGGTGTTATCTAAAATAAAAAGACCCATGACCAGACACAAAGAAAAACGACAGGCAAAACAAATATAAAGTTCTACCGAACTGATCACGACGGTCATTCTCAATAACCCTCTCAGCGTCACGTAAATTCACTTTTCCTTCACTAACACACATCTGACACACCATAGCGACCAAGTTATTCCAAGCTTGTTAAGTATATGCAATCCAAAATGACAAAAAAATAACACACACCGTGGAAGTTTGAATATATTTTGATCAATTCAGAATTTAATAAAATGAAATAAAAATGTTTTCTTCGTTTTGATAAGTATTGTTTTAAAATCATTCATTATAAATTAAATGTGAAAACTATCAAACAAACGCATACAAAGTAATAAGAGTGATTTTTAAAAACAAGTTTTGTGAAAATAACCTTACCTACCTATGCTTTTTTAAACTAAAATTGATTCTTATTTCCATCAAATACATCGATCACACATCGTACACCGTTAAGAACAATTAATATTTAAAATGATTCGTTACAATACCTTAGGGTAAGCGTTAATTTTAAACTTTATAAATATCCGTATCATCACGGCAATATAACCTCAAATCAGCTAGAAATACCTAATATTAAGATAAAATTGCATGGTAAGAGTATTAGTAATATTAAATCTAAAATTAACGATAATCTTTCAACGCAATCGTTTTACAGTTAGTAATAAAACAAAAATGTTTGTTAATTCGTGGACATGCTACAAATCAATCATGTAAATTACCATAATTATACGAGGACATAAATGTACTGATAATTAATTATATTTGACAAAGTCTCGAAAAGTCTCGTCAGTCCCGGGACTGCATGTGTAAGTCTCGAGTCTCGAAAATGGGAAAAAAACGCCGAGAGTCTCGATATTTTCGAGACCGAGACTCCCGGGATGAAAGCCCTAACCTGAAGCATTCACCTTAAACACACGAGCGGTATGTTGCCAATAACAGAGCTAACTGCAGCCGATGACGCAGCTCGCTGACCGCTGTCGTCGCCCCGTGTCGTTGGCTGCAGTTTCCTCTGCCGTTGGTAACATGCGTCTCGTGTGTATGACCGCTTAGGTGTAGAGGTCGAAGAAAAGAAACGTCGTCATCATCTGCCTAGCCTTTTCCCAACTATATTGGGGTCGGCTTCCAGTCAAGCCGGATTTAGCTGAATACCAGTATTTTACGAGGAGCGGCTGCCTATCAGACCTCCACAACCCATTAACTGGGGTAATACGGTACTTCATGGCAAGACTGGAGTCAGATTTACTGGCTTCTGACTATCCGTAACGACTGCCAAAGATCTACATATGACAGCCGGGACCTACGGCTTAACGTGCTTTCCGAGGCACGGAGGAAACTCGTTATGTTAAGATGGTCACCCATCCACAGACCAACCTAGGCAAGCGTTGCTTAACCTTAAAGATCGACCTATGCGGCTGTTATTATCTAGCCACGAGCTCCTCAAGAAGAGAAGAAACGTCGTATTGATTCTTATCATGGTTTCCTCTACAGGTTGCGGTGCTCCGGTCCTTGAAGCATCCGAATGTGCTCCGTTTTGTTGGCGTACTTTACAAGGACAAGCGCCTTCACCTGGTGACGGAGTACGTCGCGGGAGGTACGCTGTACCAGCTCTTACAGGTAATGTTACTGCAGCATATGTGTGTCAGACCTACCGTCCATGAATGCTAAGTTTCATATGCAAGTCATGTGAGGGTGCATAACAGAGCAGCAACCACCTTGAGGAGCCAAGGGATGCGGTCGCTGTGGCCGAATTCGGCCGGATGGCATCATCATCATCAGTTTCATAGACTGTTCACAGCTTACATTCAAAACTTTGAAACTCTGTCGACGAAGCTGCAACGACACTGCCGCAGTATGTGTTTCAGCAGAATCCACTGCAGGGTCCACTCTGGCTTAATTCTGGCTCTCTTTCTCCGAAATACGAAGTTTCGACCGAAATTTCGCGTTTTTGTCAGTTCGACGTTTAAATTCTAGATAATCTATCTGTCAAGATCATTTTTTTTTTCGTAACATTACAAATTAGAGTACATTTAGAAATTCGAAACGTCGAAGCATTTTCATGCATTCAAAATGTCGGAAACAAATGGAACTGTTGCGCGTTGTAGGAAATACGCTAAATTTCGGTCAAAGAGAGTAGACTTCCTGGTCGGGGACGGTTACACTTCATTTTTCCTCATGGATTGTATTCCATATCATGTTTAAGAATTGGTCCATGATATGAATGTTTTGTTTCTGTGCAGGACAGCCGAGTCCCGCTATCATGGCGTGAACGCGCTCAGCTGGCGCGCGACGTGTCGTGCGGCGTGGGCTACCTGCACCGCATGAACGTCATCCACAGGGACCTCAACTCGCACAACTGTCTCGTCAGGGAGGTACGCACACACATACTAACCACGCGACGTGTCGTGCGGCGTGGGCTACCTGCACCGCATGAACGTCATCCACAGGGACCTCAACTCGCACAACTGTCTCGTCAGGGAGGTACGCACACACATACTAACCACGCGACGTGTCGTGCGGCGTGGGCTACCTGCACCGCATGAACGTCATCCACAGGGACCTCAACTCGCACAACTGTCTCGTCAGGGAGGTACGCACACACATACTAACCACGCGACGTGTCGTGCGGCGTGGGCTACCTGCACCGCATGAACGTCATCCACAGGGACCTCAACTCGCACAACTGTCTCGTCAGGGAGGTACGCACACACATACTAACCACGCGACGTGTCGTGCGGCGTGGGCTACCTGCACCGCATGAACGTCATCCACAGGGACCTCAACTCGCACAACTGTCTCGTCAGGGAGGTACGCACACACATACTAACCACGCGACGTGTCGTGCGGCGTGGGCTACCTGCACCGCATGAACGTCATCCACAGGGACCTCAACTCGCACAACTGTCTCGTCAGGGAGGTACGCACACACATACTAACCACGCGACGTGTCGTGCGGCGTGGGCTACCTGCACCGCATGAACGTCATCCACAGGGACCTCAACTCGCACAACTGTCTCGTCAGGGAGGTACGCACACACATACTAACCACGCGACGTGTCGTGCGGCGTGGGCTACCTGCACCGCATGAACGTCATCCACAGGGACCTCAACTCGCACAACTGTCTCGTCAGGGAGGTACGCACACACATACTAACCACGCGACGTGTCGTGCGGCGTGGGCTACCTGCACCGCATGAACGTCATCCACAGGGACCTCAACTCGCACAACTGTCTCGTCAGGGAGGTACGCACACACATACTAACCACGCGACGTGTCGTGCGGCGTGGGCTACCTGCACCGCATGAACGTCATCCACAGGGACCTCAACTCGCACAACTGTCTCGTCAGGGAGGTACGCACACACATACTAACCACGCGACGTGTCGTGCGGCGTGGGCTACCTGCACCGCATGAACGTCATCCACAGGGACCTCAACTCGCACAACTGTCTCGTCAGGGAGGTACGCACACACATACTAACTAATACAGTACCCGGCACGTAACTTGGCAAGGTTTTGACGTAGTGGGGGTAAATTCGCGCATGTTGCACAAAAAAGCGAATGAGCGAACGGGACGTAGACGTAATGCGAGGCCAAAAGTCAAAATGATTTCTGCGCTACTAACGACTCTTGCCAACTTACGTGCTGGGAACCGTCGTCTATAAACTCCTACAGGTATAGAAGAGAAAGAATCGAGAGACATATTTTTTTTGTATTTTAGCATATTTTTGCCGACTGTAATTTTTTTTACAAACATCTGTGAATCTTAAAAAGTTGTAACAAACATACGCCTACTTACAAACTTTCACCTGTATATGATATAAGTGTGACTGTCATCTCGTCATTGTTTAACACTCTGAGTGGTGTGCACAGGACAAGACGGTGATCGTGGCAGACTTCGGGCTGGCGCGCATCGTGCAGCGAACTGCCAGCAGTTCTCTGGACCGGCGCCAGGCACACAACACGCTCAGAAGAAAGAGATACACGGTATGTAGCACTCCTTCACCATCGTCTGCCGCGGGGCCCTGGCTTGACTATAGAGAACCCCGGGACCTTGGAATTATGGCAAAGAAGGAACTGGAGTGGATTTTAGTCAATAGAAATCTGACACACCCTCCCGCTCCGTGCAGAGCGGGGGTCGTTTTGATGATCTCCCACCTTAAAAAAAGCCATAGTCAATTGCCAGAGCTAACATTAATTCAAATTGACAAACCCTCCTATACCACGTTTTTTTTGAGGGCACCAAAAATTTTCTCCCGCTGTACTTCGAGTTATTGACTCACCTGTGTTCCCGAAAAAAAAAAATGTTGTTTCAGTTTAATCTATACTAATATTATAAAGAGGTAAAATTTGTAAGTTTGTATGTAGGGGGTAATCTCGGGAACTACTGGTCCGATTTGAAAAATTCTTTCCCATATAGCCCATTTATCGAGGAATGCTATATACCATCACGCTACGACCCACGGGAGCGGAGCAGTAACGAAAAATGCGGGTGAAACCGCAGGAGACAGCTAGTATACTATATTTGGGTCATATCTATCTAGCAACGGAATTCCGAAACAGTAATTCCCAAAGAATTTTGCGTACACAGTTTGGTTTGGATTTTCAGCACGGTTAGCTAAGTGAAATCTTCGGAAATTCAATATGGACTGCCGAAGATAGCGCACCAGTTATATAATTATTTATGGACCCTCATGATAATATCTGGGGGTATCTAGGAATCTTGGGGGAGGCCTATGTCCAGCTGTGGATGTCTTTCGGCTGAGATGATGATGATGATCTAGGAAACGAATACGACTAAAAACCTTTGTTTTTTAACTATAATAATGATTGTATGTTGTCCCTTCGCCTGTTTACGCGTATTAATATAACGTCGTACTAAATCCCTGCGTCTCGTTGTGTCGCCAGGTGGTCGGCAACCCGTACTGGATGGCTCCCGAGATGATGAACGGCAACGTGTACGACGAGAAGGTCGACGTCTTCTCCTTCGGTATCATTCTATGCGAGGTAACATAATAAAAATCTGACAATATATAAAATAATAATAATAATAATAATTTTTCCTGGGGTGGGCCTGATATAATTATCTCATTAGAAGTATCCTCCATATAAATAAAGTGGCTCATTTACTGTCGAGATCCATGATTCTGTGTCTCTTAAGCCTGTGCCCACTGTCTGGTAATGTAAGCTGAACATGTTAGCTGGTTTGGATGTTTCTCCATTCTAATTTTATTTTTCCCTGCACATGCTCCTATTTCTTCCTTAACTGTTGGCATGTTGGTATGTTCGTGTACTTCCGAGTTTCATATGAATCAGGGTGCATTACAGATTTGTTTCAGGATACAGTTCTGGGTTATAAAAGTATGGAAAAATTATTTTACCATATTTTTCAAGTTCACTCAAAGAAATGCCTCCAAAAACTCTTAACAATATGTGTGCTCTTCCTTTCTACAGATAATCGGTCGCGTATCTGCGGACCCGGACTTCCTGCCGCGTCGCAGCGACTTCGGGCTCAACGAGGCGCTGTTCGTGGACAAGTTCTGCCGCGCCAACAACTGCCCCGAGCCCTTCTACCGCATCGCCTTCCTCGCCTGCCATCTCGACCCTGACATTAGGTACGAGCACTTAGCTAACGTAGGCGCCAGATAAACTGCGGGCTCAACGAGGCGCTGTTCGTGGACAAGTTCTGCCGCGCCAACAACTGCCCCGAGCCCTTCTACCGCATCGCCTTCCTCGCCTGCCATCTCGACCCTGACATTAGGTACGAGCACTTAGCTAACGTAGGCGCCAGATAAACTGCGGGCTCAACGAGGCGCTGTTCGTGGACAAGTTCTGCCGCGCCAACAACTGCCCCGAGCCCTTCTACCGCATCGCCTTCCTCGCCTGCCATCTCGACCCTGACATTAGGTACGAGCACTTAGCTAACGTAGGCGCCAGATAAACTGCGGGCTCAACGAGGCGCTGTTCGTGGACAAGTTCTGCCGCGCCAACAACTGCCCCGAGCCCTTCTACCGCATCGCCTTCCTCGCCTGCCATCTCGACCCTGACATTAGGTACGAGCACTTAGCTAACGTAGGCGCCAGATAAACTGCGGGCTCAACGAGGCGCTGTTCGTGGACAAGTTCTGCCGCGCCAACAACTGCCCCGAGCCCTTCTACCGCATCGCCTTCCTCGCCTGCCATCTCGACCCTGACATTAGGTACGAGCACTTAGCTAACGTAGGCGCCAGATAAACTTTATAATTTTATTATACTACTAGCTTTTACCCGCGGCTTCGCTCCCGTCAAATGACTACCCTACATATCCTACGCTACCCTACCTACCCTACACTACCCTACCTACCCTACACTACCCTACACTACCCTACACTACCCTACACTACCCTACACTGCCCTACACAACCCTACACTGCCCTACACTACCCTACACTACCCCACACTACCCTACACTACCCTACCTACCCTACACTAATCGAGAAATATCCTATGTCCTTCTCCTGGCTCTAAACTACCTCCCTGACAATTTTCAGCTAAATCGGTTCAGCCGTTTTCATGTTATGTCGTGACAACGGAAAACGGGTTTCATTTTTATATATGTATATATAGAAGATTTAAGTGCATGATACGATATCTATCAGTGCTATATTAAGCCATCCAATTCGCATGTTTCTTACGAATCGCTGCATTATATTTGAAACAATAAGTCTGTATTTCTGTCTTTATGTTTTGAACAGATTGAACATCATTCCAAACTTCTTGAGAGGCTAATGAATAATAGGCTCGTTAAATATCTTGAGCATTCTCGTGTTTTTCTCCATGCCAATATGGTTTTCGTTCGGGAATCTCCACCAGTAATGCGGTACTAGATCTCACTAATGACATCGTTAGTCATTTGGACAACAAATATTGTGTTTTAGGCGTCTTTGTAGATTTGGCAAAAGCCTTTGATAACATTTCAATTCCTAGACTCTTCTCTAAGCTTGAAAACATTGGTATCAAAGGCGACCAGCTTCTACTTTTTAAAAGTTACCTTACAGGAAGACGCCAATGTGCCAAAATAGGCGAATGAATGAGTGAAGAACTCCCTATTACCTACGGTGTACCACAAGGTAGTATCATTGGGCCGATTCTGTTTCTCATCTACATAAATGACCTATGCAGTCTCAACCTTTTTAATGGATCCATTTTCACTTACGCTGATGATACTGCCTTAATATTCCATGGAGACTCCTGGGAATCGACATTCCAACATGCTCAATTGAGAGTCGACACCGTAACTGACTGGTTGGCGCAAAATCTGCTCACCCCAAATGTTCATAAATCAAAGTATCTCACCTTTTCCCTGTCTAAAGTCGATAAAATTTCCTCATCACATTTTTCTCTGATGGTACATTCTTGTAATGCAGCACAAACACCATGCAGTTGCGCTCATCTAAGTGGCACGGGTAACATAAAATATTTGGGTGTCCAGATAGATGACTCTTTATCATTATCTAACCACATTAATTTACTTACTCCAGACGATGTAAGTTAATATTTATTTTTAAGAACCTCCGCCATGTAATGTCTGTTTGTCTGAGACTAAATTGACACAAGTAATGTCAAATTGACTATAAATAAAACACTTATTTTAGGAGTAAATCACAAAAAAAACACCGAAGTAAGCACATTTTTTTTTTACGACTACGTCTCTTACAACGTGGAGTTAAACGCCCGCGAACCAGTTTGAGCGCGTGCACACCCGACACCGACGCACTCAGTATTGATAAAGTACTTTATTTGGACGCGGAAATATTTAAACTCCAGCTGCTGTGAAAATCAGCAAATTTTATCGCGTTTTAAAAGCATTTAAAATGAGTTGAACCCCACCTTGTATGCGGAAGGTTAACACAGTTTCAAAATATAACGATGTTACTGTCGCACTATAATGACCTAACAATGTTGTCGACTTATTAAAAACGATATTTATATGTGGCGCGCTCGAATCTTACGTATATTCTCTTTCCGCACACTCTATAATGTTTTTGCTCAGTTAAGTCCGTTACAGTACCCGGCACGTAAGTTGGCAAGAGTCGCTAGTTGCGCTGAAATCATTTTTTAGATCTATTTGGTGGTCAAGCGGGACGCGGAGTATGAGGTAGCGCCGATCCGGTGCGCGATTGGTGCAGTACTATAATAGTAGTCTATGATTAGTGCGTTAGTCGACTCATTCGCTTTTTGGTGCTCCATGCGCAAATTTACCACCACTATCTCAAAATCTTGCCAAGTTAATGCCACTACGTCACAATCTTGCCGGGTACTGTGCTGGTAGTCGATTACTTTGACTCGAAACAATCGAAAAACATTTCGATTATTTTGTGATGGTGTGGTTGATTCGATGGTTTATTTTAATGACTCCGATTCTTTTCATTGTTAAAACATCTCGGAATCGCCCCTCGCTACATGACTGTTATGTTTGTTGCAGGCCACCGTTCGAAGTGATCGAGATCTGGCTGGAGAGCATGGTGATGTACCTGTCGGGGGCGGGCCCAGTGCCGGCCACGCTGCTGGCCGACATCGTGCAGTACTCGCGCGGCTCGGCGGCGCGCACGCAGCGCTCGCCGGACTGCTGCCTGCACAGGTACATTCGAGCTGATCGAGATCTGGCTGGAGAGCATGGTGATGTACCTGTCGGGGGCGGGCCCAGTGCCGGCCACGCTGCTGGCCGACATCGTGCAGTACTCGCGCGGCTCGGCGGCGCGCACGCAGCGCTCGCCGGACTGCTGCCTGCACAGGTACATTCGAGCTGATCGAGATCTGGCTGGAGAGCATGGTGATGTACCTGTCGGGGGCGGGCCCAGTGCCGGCCACGCTGCTGGCCGACATCGTGCAGTACTCGCGCGGCTCGGCGGCGCGCACGCAGCGCTCGCCGGACTGCTGCCTGCACAGGTACATTCGAGCTGATCGAGATCTGGCTGGAGAGCATGGTGATGTACCTGTCGGGGGCGGGCCCAGTGCCGGCCACGCTGCTGGCCGACATCGTGCAGTACTCGCGCGGCTCGGCGGCGCGCACGCAGCGCTCGCCGGACTGCTGCCTGCACAGGTACATTCGAGCTGATCGAGATCTGGCTGGAGAGCATGGTGATGTACCTGTCGGGGGCGGGCCCAGTGCCGGCCACGCTGCTGGCCGACATCGTGCAGTACTCGCGCGGCTCGGCGGCGCGCACGCAGCGCTCGCCGGACTGCTGCCTGCACAGGTACATTCGAGCTGATCGAGATCTGGCTGGAGAGCATGGTGATGTACCTGTCGGGGGCGGGCCCAGTGCCGGCCACGCTGCTGGCCGACATCGTGCAGTACTCGCGCGGCTCGGCGGCGCGCACGCAGCGCTCGCCGGACTGCTGCCTGCACAGGTACATTCGAGCTGATCGAGATCTGGCTGGAGAGCATGGTGATGTACCTGTCGGGGGCGGGCCCAGTGCCGGCCACGCTGCTGGCCGACATCGTGCAGTACTCGCGCGGCTCGGCGGCGCGCACGCAGCGCTCGCCGGACTGCTGCCTGCACAGGTACATTCGAGCTGATCGAGATCTGGCTGGAGAGCATGGTGATGTACCTGTCGGGGGCGGGCCCAGTGCCGGCCACGCTGCTGGCCGACATCGTGCAGTACTCGCGCGGCTCGGCGGCGCGCACGCAGCGCTCGCCGGACTGCTGCCTGCACAGGTACATTCGAGCTGATCGAGATCTGGCTGGAGAGCATGGTGATGTACCTGTCGGGGGCGGGCCCAGTGCCGGCCACGCTGCTGGCCGACATCGTGCAGTACTCGCGCGGCTCGGCGGCGCGCACGCAGCGCTCGCCGGACTGCTGCCTGCACAGGTACATTCGAGCTGATCGAGATCTGGCTGGAGAGCATGGTGATGTACCTGTCGGGGGCGGGCCCAGTGCCGGCCACGCTGCTGGCCGACATCGTGCAGTACTCGCGCGGCTCGGCGGCGCGCACGCAGCGCTCGCCGGACTGCTGCCTGCACAGGTACATTCGAGCTGATCGAGATCTGGCTGGAGAGCATGGTGATGTACCTGTCGGGGGCGGGCCCAGTGCCGGCCACGCTGCTGGCCGACATCGTGCAGTACTCGCGCGGCTCGGCGGCGCGCACGCAGCGCTCGCCGGACTGCTGCCTGCACAGGTACATTCGAGCTGATCGAGATCTGGCTGGAGAGCATGGTGATGTACCTGTCGGGGGCGGGCCCAGTGCCGGCCACGCTGCTGGCCGACATCGTGCAGTACTCGCGCGGCTCGGCGGCGCGCACGCAGCGCTCGCCGGACTGCTGCCTGCACAGGTACATTCGAGCTGATCGAGATCTGGCTGGAGAGCATGGTGATGTACCTGTCGGGGGCGGGCCCAGTGCCGGCCACGCTGCTGGCCGACATCGTGCAGTACTCGCGCGGCTCGGCGGCGCGCACGCAGCGCTCGCCGGACTGCTGCCTGCACAGGTACATTCGAGCTGATCGAGATCTGGCTGGAGAGCATGGTGATGTACCTGTCGGGGGCGGGCCCAGTGCCGGCCACGCTGCTGGCCGACATCGTGCAGTACTCGCGCGGCTCGGCGGCGCGCACGCAGCGCTCGCCGGACTGCTGCCTGCACAGGTACATTCGAGCTGATCGAGATCTGGCTGGAGAGCATGGTGATGTACCTGTCGGGGGCGGGCCCAGTGCCGGCCACGCTGCTGGCCGACATCGTGCAGTACTCGCGCGGCTCGGCGGCGCGCACGCAGCGCTCGCCGGACTGCTGCCTGCACAGGTACATTCGAGCTGATCGAGATCTGGCTGGAGAGCATGGTGATGTACCTGTCGGGGGCGGGCCCAGTGCCGGCCACGCTGCTGGCCGACATCGTGCAGTACTCGCGCGGCTCGGCGGCGCGCACGCAGCGCTCGCCGGACTGCTGCCTGCACAGGTACATTCGAGCTGATCGAGATCTGGCTGGAGAGCATGGTGATGTACCTGTCGGGGGCGGGCCCAGTGCCGGCCACGCTGCTGGCCGACATCGTGCAGTACTCGCGCGGCTCGGCGGCGCGCACGCAGCGCTCGCCGGACTGCTGCCTGCACAGGTACATTCGAGCTGATCGAGATCTGACATGTACCAGTACGATGCTGGATACATGTGACTGTCTAAACGCATAAACCGTGCGAAGCCAAAAAAAAACGTCATAATAATCTTACATCATACTAGCATATTTTACCATAGTCTATTCGCTTTAAGAAAATAGTGATGCATCAAAGCTACTACAAAGTAAAGGTGTATTTATACTGTAGTAAAAATTAAACCATAAAAATTGACAAATGTCTCATCCGTACTGTCTGAAAGTCTTACATCAACTAGTCAATGTGAACACGACTTTCTAATTTGCTATGATCTAATTTGTCAAGGGGCGTGCTTAAGCTGAGTGCCAACGATGAGTCACTATTTTCCTAACACGAACGGACTATAGTCAGTTCAAAATGTACAATGATTGTTGCAAAAATAGCCTACCAGATGGTTTTATCAGTATGATGTGAAAAACTACTTTTAAAAATATTGTTACATTAATTTTTATATGTTTTTTTGTTCATGTTTCACAGAAAGGACAGTTGCTGTTCTCGCGTCAGTAAAGCGGAGAGTGAGGATAGCGTGCCCGACGCGGGAGTGTTAAAGGTAAGTTGTCTTTTTAACCCAAAGTTGACTACCCTACTTACCTTACCTACCCTACCTTACCCTACCCTACCCTACCGAAAAACCTTCTCCTAACAATAACAAACACAACAAAAAAATAAAAATCGGCCGTTCTTGCGTGAAGCTGTGACCAAGGCAAAGAGGAATTCATTTTCATATACAATATTGATATGACAGAGGGGCTTTCCTTAAAAAGGGTTATTATACTCATCAATATGAAAGACTTTTACGTAATCACGAAAAAAAATCAGCTGGTCCATACATTTTGTCAAATTATGTGAACATAAATGTACGGAGCAGCGGTAGTGATTTCAGGATTAGGTAGCATAGCAAAAATTTGAACAAATCCGCCTACTTACGGACTTTATACATTTACTGACCGTCGTTCGATCGTACTACTAAACAGAAAGTTCACATCGCTACATCTTATAGTTTTATAGTATACTAGTAGTTTAGTAGTTTGACTGGCCTGTTGGTCTAGTGGTTAGTGACCCTGACTGCTATGCCAGAGGTCGTGGGTTCGATTCCCACCCAGGACAAATGTTTGTGTGATGAGCACGATCATTTGTTCTGTGTCTGGGTGTAATTTATCTATAATATGTATGTATTTAGAAATATATAAGTATGTTTATCAGTTGTCTAGTACCCATAATACAAGCTCTGCTTAGCTTGGGACTAGATGACGTTGTGTAAAAGTTGTGGAAAAAAAAAAAAAGTATAAATGGTAGCCATTTTACAATTTTGATAAGCGCTAACGAAATTACCAACTTATCGTCTTATTTTTAAATTACTCACACACACAAACACACAAGAGATTCTACACGAAACGGTTGTAACTTGGCTAGGCCTGCAGTAGGTTGCTACCACAGAACATATAAAGGAAGTTAGAAAGGCCTTGTGGGCGTGGCACGCGCGCCGCGGTTATGAGCGAACGCTCATAATCAACCGAAATTGACTTTACCGGTCAGCAATCGCGCTTTTGTTTTGACAGCGTACGTAAGCTCCGCAAAAATATTAAATTATGCCGTCTTGCGCTATTGTAACGTGTCGGAAAAGAAGCCAGGTGTGTAGTGTAGCACGAGATGTGATTTCTTTCCACCGATAAGTCCAAAAACATTAAAATACTTGTGATATTTGTAATTATAACATTAGCATTATGAAGTTTGTAGACAAGAACGATATAATCGCAATCAGACCAATAGTAATATATTGCTTGCAATAGATTTGCACGTCGTGCAAAATGCTACCCCATTTTGCACGACGTGAGCGATCGCGCAATGTATTACGTTCACTGCGAGAGAACCAAAAGTACAATTCCACGAAATTTTGACATATCGATAGTGCTGTGCCAATTTGTAAACAATGTCGATAATTACTATGATACAAATGATTATTATCAATAGTACACTTTATAACTAAAATAACATTATTTATTACGATTAATAGATTTTGAGTAAGGTTTATATCTATTTTTTTGTATTTAAGTTTTATGAAATTTTTCATTGAAACTGACATAATTATGATTTAATATGTTTTGGGTTTCCAACAGATCCAGGTATAAGAAAACTATGGATTGAGACAACTGGTAGAATTGATTGGATCCCTACTAAATGTAGCACAATTAGTTCGCAACATTTCGATGATGATTTACATAACAACAAAGTCAGGGAAAAGAAACTTAAAATCAAATGCTTATCCACACAGATATATCGTTAAACACATAACGAGTTCAGTAAGTAAAGCTATTGAATTAAAAGTAATTAAAGCTATTAAATTTATAGTAACAAAAGATAAAGGTGGTCTTTTGTACCCTTCGAAAGAATTGCTGCTAATCTGCAAAACATCTGAAGCAATTATAAAAAAGTACACCGAAAACCTTCGGATTAAATTAAAAGAGAGCAAGCGTATGATACTTAATGTTTGAATCCCCAACTGGTCCTATAAGACCGCGCTGTTATTGTTTTACTATTGTGTCTCGTTTCGCGGGTATGTGATAGATTAATAAATACGTATTTATTTATTTACTGCATTAAAATTATAAGTTTCGTACATGAACCCTGCTAGGGCACCGCAACATTTTTGTTGATTAATATAAATTAAATTAAAATATAATTGCATGCATTATTAAGTAAATAAAGTTATTCAAGATTTATTATTACATTATTATTGTCATAATTTAATAATTTATTTATTTATAATTGGATGTCTTTATTACAATTATACGCGTCAATCTTCAAATAATCTTGATAATATTAATATTATAGAATGTCAATTTGTTAAAACTTTTTAAGCTATAGTAACACTTCTGTATTAGGTACAATTTAAGTGCGTTTACAAATTTATTATCAAATTCTATATCCTTAATCTCATTCGGTAATTTATTGTAAACTAGCTTTTACCCGCGGCTTCGCTCCCGTCAAATGACTACCCTACATATCTTACGCTACCCTACCCTACCTTCCCTACCTACCCTACACTACCCTACACTACCCTACACTACCCTACACTACCCTACACTACCCTACACTACCCTACACTACCCTACACTACCCTACACTACCCTACACTACCCTACACTACCCTACACTACCCTACACTACCCTACACTACCCTACACTACCCTACACTACCCTACACTACCCTACACTACCCTACACTACCCTACACTACCCTACACTACCCTACACTACCCTACACTACCCTACACTACCCTACACTACCCTACACTACCCTACACTACCCTACACTACCCTACACTACCCTATACTACCCTACACTACCCTACACTACCCTACAATACCCTACCTACCCAACACAACACTACCCTACCCTACACTACACTACCCTACCCTACCCTACACTACCCTACACTACCCTACACTACCCTACACTACCCTACACTACCCTACACTACACTACACTACACTACCCTATACTACCCTACACTAACCTACACTACCCTACACTACCCTACACTACCCTACACTACCCTACACTACCCTACCTACCCTACTTTACCTAACTTTTTTTTTTTAGAATTTTTCTCTCCGTAAGAACCATCATTGAACTTCAAGGAACATTTTAAAAAAAGAATCAGCCAAATCGGTCAAGCCGTTTTCATGTGATGTCGTGACAACGGAAAACGGGTTTCATTTTTATATATATAGATTTTCATGCACATTATAAGAGGTCCTAATTGAAACATAGCTAATTTTGAACTTGGCAATGCTAATTCATTTTTTACTCTTCGGTCTTTGATTCTTAGCCACAGGGAATAACGATGCATGTTTTCTAACAAACTTGCTTACTTTCATAATATAGATGCTTGTTAGGGTGAGCATTTTATATTTAATAAAATAAGGTTTACAAGTCTGTATTTGGTCTATATTCGCAAGAATTCTCACACATCTTTTTTGTAAACTGAACAGTTTTTCTACTTCGACGCAATTTCCCCATACAATAATGCCATATGTTAACCACGAGTAGGCGTACGCGTAGTACGCTGTCTTCGCTGTTTTGAAGTTGGTTGATCTTTTCAACTCATTTAAAGCATACGCAAAACTTCCAATTTATATTAGTGTCAACTGTCAGTCCCAAGAGTCTAAATTCATCTACACACTGGAGCGGTATCTCATTGAATGAGTAGTTAATACTCAATGAACGTTTTTGATAAGGTCTGTATTGCATAATTTTATTTTTTGAGAAATTGATTTCCAAATAACCACTATTTGGAAATAAATTTCTTTAGCCAATTTACTATTTTTGTCAGTATATCGTCCAGTATTAAATTTAAGTTGCTATCGTCGTCACACGGAAACACTATTGAGATGTCGTCAGCAAAAAGGACACTCTGGACATTTATTTCTCTCGGCAAATCGTTAATATAGATTAGGAATAAAATGCACCCGTATTATTTCAGGGACAATATTTTTTTCCTTTTGAACTGGTGATAAGCACCGGAAATGTAAGGTTGAGGGACAACCTACTTCCTCTAATAATCAAATAATAAACACGGTAAATATTCCATGTTAAATCCTAATTTTAATAATAAAATTGTTTTTAATAATTCAGTTATGTATTTTTTTATTTGTTGAATGATACATGAATACTCGTACGTGTTCACAACATGTATTACAGAAGTCCACAGGGTCCACAATACTTGCAAAGTAAGAAGCAAAATTACATTAATTTTATCGATATCAATAATCGATCTTTTTGTCGCCCTAGCATACATGAGATTTTTACGCATGTATGAGTGTACGTCAAACGCAGTAATTGCGTTAGTGTGACAACCAATAGCAAACTCACGAACGAAGTGTATGTTGTTTATTTGTGTGCGTAATCCGCGTAGGCATTGGTTTTCTGCGTGTAGTGAAATTAAAGAGTGGGAGACAAACGGCGACACGCGTTCCGATACAAATCAGGAACTATTTCCTTTCTAACTTCCTTTATATGTTCTGTGGTTGCTACGTTAACTGCATCGCTAGACGATATAAGTACAAAGGCAGTTGATATACTAGTCAAATCGTAACATTTCTACCATCGGAAACTAGTTCTGACGTGTTCTAGTCGGGCCCCTACTGCCAGCACAATATGGACGCAAATACTGCTCTGTATCGAGCAGTATTTCTATTATCGCAGCAAATACCGCTCGACGCATTACATCTCGACGACATAACTGCAGAATCGATAGTCAGTCGATTTGTGAAGGCTGAAAAACATGATTAATTTGTCCTGTTCCGATAACAAGTAATAAAACTTTTCGGTTTGAGAGCCAACTTTTTTCTGAATGAATGACGCTAGTGGGATTAAACATAACGAAAACTGCTGCATATCATCCGCAATCTAATGGCATTATTGTACGCCGCACTGACAGCGCGCTGCACTGCTACTGTGAACAGAAAGTAGTTTGACGACTTGCCGACCTTCTTATTTAGACTTCTCTGGGCTATCGACAGGTATATACAACTCGGTCACATTAACTTGAAAATCAATATAACAACAAACAGAGAACTAACCAAATTATCGACGAGAGCATCGATAACAAAGATGCTGACCATATCTGACACTTGCCAGGTAAGCTAAGGGAATGCGGAGTAAACGGGGATGCCCCCCAGCTCGCATTTCAGAGATGCGTCAAGTTAATGTGATCGGATTGTACATATCTTGGCTCAATGTGACCGGATTGTACATATTTTCAAGTGGATCATAATCATCTTGCTAAACCGTGTTTTGATCTTTTGCTAAAGTCATGTTTTCTTTGTTAAAGTCAAACTCCAACGCCTGCCTGTCAGTCGGGGAGCGTGGTTGGAAGCTGGGCAAGTGCGTGTCGGCATCACAGCTGGGCACGCGGCCTCTGGTCACCGTGAGCACGCTCAGCCGCAGCCAGCACGCGCTGCACACGGCCGGCTACATCCTGCACGCGGCCGGCAACAAGATCAACATCACCAAGGTATGTGCGACTCTCTAGGAGCTGCAGGTACAGCAAGACTTCTGCTAGCCTCCTCCACGCGCCTAGCCATCTTAGGTCTTGATTGAAGAGACGGCTTGAGATCCCTGGACCAATTGATCCTGGACGGTTTTTAGCGGTAGGTAGACCCTGAAAGTTTTCCGACTTCCTTAATGAGTATACAATGCGACACTTCCCACGCAGCGCACTTAACCAGCGTGACTTTCGGGTCAAGATTGAAGTGATGCCACCGAGCAATCCTGATCAACTTATGCGACATAGATTCTTCCTAATACAGCTGTGCCTCAAAAGCACCTGTATTGCCTAAAACGCCGAGGAGCTGTACTTCTTCCCAATCCTCGGTGTTCAACGAAACGAGTCTGCTGATAAGATGCGAGAAACCAGTCGCAATTTTGCCACCAAGGCCAGACAGAGGCCTGAGTAGTCGCCTTAAGTCAATAAAATACACAAATCACCATCGTTTTATTTCTGTAATTATTTTACCGACGACAAAACTATATTTTAACTAATTTTGAGCGCTTAAATTATTTAGTGATTTTTGGTACAAATCTTTTAAAACTATTGTCTTAGTTTTACGATTACTTCACAAACTTTACTCCTGTTGGCAGGTGGACGACATAACAAAATGGCTGGACCCTCCTCCATTAAAGCGCACGTCGCCCGACGCGCAGCTCGACAAGCTGCAGGAGAAGACGCGCAAGGTGGAGCACGCGGACGCGCTGCCCGCCTTCCTGCGCAACCAGTCCGTCGAGGGGCTCGAGTCGCAGTACAAGCACGAGGTTCGTACACAACTACCATTGCTGCAGTCTTGTCGTCCGATTATAATTGAGGTGTCTTCAAGGCTAGAGAGAATAGGCTCTTAATAAACTAGTGCGCCTCACCATCAACGATTGCTTCACTGCTTACCATCAGGTGGAATCACGGTCAAGCACTAGTTTATACAAATTTTAAAAACATATCCCATCCCATGTCAATGTAGTATCACTGGCCACTCCAGCCGGAAAACACTGAACTCATGTGTAGATTATTCGCGTTAAGAAAATAGTGACTCATCGTTGTCACTCAGATTGACTAATATGACCGTAGAAATTTTTTAAATCATATTCATATTGAACAGTTAAAGTAAGCCCTTCCTCGGTTGGAATCGCATCTGTGCGTTACTCGTTCTTTATTCTTTATTGTACACAACATTTACAAAAATAAAATAGGACCATTGATGTACAGAAGAATTGATGTGAAGTATCTTAATCGTGTTGCGTTTGTTATAATAATTTTATTATTGTGTAGATATTTATCTATAAGCCATCTTTTCGTTGACCTCCCTCTCCATTTCCATATTGATAGCACTCGTAACTTTTACTGGTCGGCTGAAACAATCACACATCATCATCATCACCATCATTTCAGCCAAAAGTTCACTGCTGGACATAGGCCTCCTCCAAGCGTCGTTACAACGACCGGTCTTTTTGAAAATACATATTTATGCTTTCATTTTCAGGTCGAAAACCCCTTACCATTCTGCAGACACATCAGCATCCCGAACAGTTCGACGACCGTAGTACAAGACGACGCCGACAGCGACTCGTCCTCGGACGACGACGAGACGATCAGCACGTGGCACCGCAACGTGCAGGTCTTCGACAAGATGGACGTCGACCCCAAGACTGTCCTCGCCAACATCGTCAAGAAAGGAGAGAACCTACTCGCCAAGAAAGCCAGCTACGACGTCACCGACGTCGTACTCAGAAACCCTGAGTGCCTCACCCACGAGAGGAAAATACCCGAAGATGACTGCAGAAGGTTCAATATCGACTTCCTAGCTAAGAGCCCAGTCATGGCTGCGGGCATCAAAAACTTACCAAAAACTGTTGAGAACAAAAAACCGCAGGAAAAGTCAGGGTTCTTCCAAAAGAAGCTCTTGTCGCCGAAGTTTAGCAGACTATTCAAGCCTAATACCGCAGAAGTGGTCAGAAATAAAGAGGTAGAGGATAAGGATAAGTCTAGGAGTAAATTCTTCGTACAAAGACCTGCGTCACCCAGTAACATCGGTCGCTCGCATCGGGTCCGGCCTTCAGAATCCGACAAGCCGGTGCACCACGATGTAATCAAGTCCGACATCAAGCTAGCCAGCATGGGGAAGCCCATGACGCCCATATTCCGGCGGCACCTCGCCGAGAGACCCGACTTCGCGGACGGGAGGTTCAGCTACCGAGACCGCAGATCCAAGTACGAGCCGAAACCAACCGAAGACTCCAAGTTTATAGACTTAGGACGCAATAGGATTAAGGCCCCTTTAAGTACGTTAGAGCAGACCAAACTGACCCCCCTGATAAGAAGTTCCCAAATTAATAATATAGCAGCTTTGGCCACTGTGCCCGAGAAAAAACTCGTTGATAAAAAAGTACACGATGACCCTACTTTGCCCAAGCGACGTGAACCGGGCATTTCGCGTAGTAACTATGTGAGCTTGGCCAATCTGAAGATAAACGGCAAAGCGAAGGACATTGATGATAAGTGCAGGCAGGAGGTGAATGAGGACTCGCCTGTCGAACGAGTTATTTAGGTAAGTTGGCTTTTTAAGAGGTGATGATGATGAAGGAATCGACGTTTTCCATATGGTTAGCATGGTGAGATTTTGGGTTGGAAAGTTCAGTTTTCAACTGTCATGCGAACAGAATAACGTCCGTTTTCTACATCGACCAAACGTTCAATGAATGCTGGTACTTTACTGGACTAATTTCTATTAATTTTCTTGTTTCTCAATGAATACAAAATGAGATAGAGATATCTATTGAGATAGAGTTCATTTTGTATATCGAAATACCTCTGGGATCAAAGGGCCTATATCTCATTTGGAACTTTGTGTTATACGCCCTTTGAGTCCAGAGGTATCGGTATAGTAAAATATGTATGTTTAAGCAAATTTGCCGAGTATAGTACCAGATATCGTCGTCTAAAAGTGTTAAACTGCTAACTCCACTTTTGCTAAAAGGGAGTTAGCAGTTTAACACTTTTAGACGACGATATAATGAACATCTACTTCATGTATTTCAAGTCTTGCCACGTTACACGTTACAGTAGTTATATACATTTGTTGATTCGTTGTACGTATCACGACGCGAACGCTTTTCTACCGACCACACGCTTGGGGCAATAGAACCATGCATTATCCCACTTTTAATATTCCCACTGTTGGGATTGAACCGTGGTTTCATGATGAATGGAACAGATTACCAGTGAAAGTTATTGCGCTATTTGCTTCTGTCCAAAAATAAATTCAAATATAATGCAAGATATTGTGGATAGACCATTTTATTTCATTAAGTTGTATGTGTATATAAACTGGTGTTTCTATATTTTTAAATCGTTATGATGTTGACGCCCCTCATTTATATTGAATAGAAAAAAAAAATTCACAAAACGATAAAAACATCCTCTTAATACACATCAATATAAGGTTCAAATTGCTACGTCCGTTACCAAAAAAGTAACTAATGTGTGAATAATAATTGTTTCGTAAGGTTTCCCATATTCAGCGTTTCATCATAATTTCTCTCACCAGCGATTGAATGAAAATAAAAATGATGGTTGCTCTCTTAGTACTCCATACATCAGTATGGTCGGTGCCTTTCCACAAGACTGCGTTTCTAAAAGACATATTTTATTTCCTAAAGATAATTCAAATTACGATCTGCGCGTCTTGTGAACCTTTTGTCCTTGGTATAAGGTATAAATTGGAATGCTTAACGCGTAACATTTTTATACTATGTTAGCAAAATAATACCGTCAAATAGATCTGTAAAATAACAGTGAAAAGAGATCAATTTTTCAATATTTTCTTGTTCACATCTATTGAATCTCATTTTTTGATACACATTCCTTTTGATATTTCCAATATTTGTATATCCAAACTTTTAGACTGCTCTAAAATATGTATGAATTTTACACAGATATTATTGTTCTTTTTTAAATTAAACAGCTTACCGAATTGATAAAAATAATGACGATGATACATATTATATATTTGATTTCCGCATTGAGTTTAAGCTTTGAATTTAGTGTCAATTAGTAAAACTATTCGAATTTTACTACAAAATGACACTGTAAATGATATATTATTATTGTATATAATTATGATAAATATTATAAACTTTAGTACCACTATGTTGAAGAGTAGACACACTTGTGATCGATCGATTATTGGAAAAACGGTGACTAAATAATTTAGTTCTGTTTGTAATTGCAATTTATGTATGTTTAATTACTGTGTATTTAGAAGCATTGTGTGTCAGACATCCAGGCACAAATGGATACCTTGGATCTAGTATATGAATATGTATACCTCAATGATGGAACCTTTCGTAGGCTATAGCCTAATAAAAAAAAATATTCATTTATAATTTAAACTGTATGTATAAAGTCGTTATTCTAACATTTTTAGTGAAAATATGAATTAATTTCTTTTTAATTCATGAATCCCCGACCGGTCCTATGAGACCGCGCTGTTATTGTTTTTTTAACACAGTTGCTCGTAAAGCTGATGTAATTCCACCGGTTTTGAATATGTAAAGCGGGTCATAAAAAACGCGTGTGTTATCAAAGCAAATAGTTAAGTTATAGTCCATACAAATTCCATAACAGCATTATTTGCCATTTCGCGCGCGGCGATTAGTTCGAAATTTGAATAGCAAATTCAAATTTCGAAGTAATCGCCGCGCGGCGCCAGTCAGTAGGCAGCGATTTCACAGACAGATTCAGTTTATAAAAAAAAAAATTCGACACACAAATTAAAAATCAACTTTATTTAGTAGGTATACGAAAAGTTTATCTAAAGAAACAGTTCGTAAATGTGCAGTCAGTAAAGTTATAATTAACTATTTTGACTGTATAGTGGTCCCATGACATAGATTTTCTTGCGTACAGCACAAATCATTTTCCTCATAAATAGTTTTTGTAGACATATTTATAAAATCGGCATTTTATTTTTAAATATGGCGGCAAAAAAAATGACTTTTCTTAAACGCGCGCATGCGCGAAAAATGGCGGTCATAGACTAGCTATAGCTAGAGTAGCTAGTCTATGACCGCCATTTTGAAAAAATATATTGGTTTAGAAAAAATATGAATAAGGTTGCATATAAACAGAAAATACAAATTTGATAAAAGATTTAATTAGTTAAAATGTAAAGTTTTAAATAGTTTATTTAAACACGAAATTGCATGAAATAAGTGAGTAAAAAAAAAACAGTTTATTCGGTAATTTAAAAACTTGGCTGCATGGTCTCTAACGTCTTTGCCAACATTTTCACGCAGCTATGGCAGAAAATAATCCTCGCGCCATTTTCTCAAATTTTCTTTTCTTTGTACTTGTATTGTGAAAATATAAATATGACAACTTTCAATAATGAAGAAGAGCCATATATTACTTCAACTCCACCGGATATACTAACAGAAGCGCGAACCGCATGCGACAGCTTGCTGCCGTCAATATCCAAAGACAGTATCATTTTAATAATTGTAATTTCACTGTTTCAATAATTAAAAATTAACAAAATTGTTTTTTTTTTCTGTTTCCTCGCAAATGTGTTAAAAAACGTCGTACAATATACGTGCGTATTGGTTATAACATGCTCGGCTCAGTTACGCCCTCGCCTTCGGCTCGGGCTGAAATTCCGCCTCGCATGTTATAACCATCATTACGCACTAATATCGTAATGTACTATACTATTGTGTCTCGTTTTGCGGGTATGTGTTAGGTTAATTACTTAAAAAGTCATCGGTGTTGACAAAATCGATAACGATTTTATATACAGTTTAAACTTAAAAAAAGTACAGATTTTACTTTTAATTAGTAAAAAGCTGAAGAACTACTGGGGAGACCATCATCATTTACTGGATCCATGGTATACGTTCATGCGTCGATTTCAGACACACGGTGTATATCGAGTGTTTACGTATTTAATTAGGTGCTTCTGTTAAAAACACATGTTACGCTAATCGTAAAAAACGTGAAATGAATTTAAAACAATTGTGTAACTTGTAAAAGTATTAAAACTTTACAAGTTTTCTTAATAAATAAAATATTGTTACTTAAAAATTGAATCAGTATTCGCTTGACACGTTCCGAGTCAATATCGACTCTAGCTAAGAGTCTTTAAGATTCAATTTGCAACGCAGTTAGCTTCACGCATTTGTTATAGTGTCTTAAGCAGATATACGGAAATATACACTAGTTGTTTTCTATGAGTAGTTATATTTGTACCGTTTTTATATTGTAGGTGAAATGTTTGAGTATTAATGAAATCAATAAGGAATTAGTGGTGGAACGATGTAGCGACTTTTTCTAAAATATGTAGGAATATAAGTTTGTTTGAAAATAATGAGAGTGTCCAGGAAAATTCATGCCACCAGTTGGCGCTACTAAGTTGTCAGGTCTTTTCCTTTATAAATTTATTGTTGATGTCTAATGTCATCAAAAACGTTTTGCCAGGTGCCTGGACCCGACACCTCAGTGGTACCACCTGGCGAACGACATTTTAGAACACCCTCATTAAAGGCAGTGGAGATTCATCAATGTTTCGCCATTTTATTCCTTTCCGTCTATCTATATAGGAAAATATTATTTTGCAATAGCAAGAGGTCCCATTAAATTCTGTCCAAGGCGTTCACATACAAAAAAAAAACATTGAAGTATTTCTAAATGATTATTATAATTACCTATTCTAAGATCGGAATCTGTGCCATTTATATGCCAATTTATGTATAGTCGGCATAAATTATTGCAGGTGCTGACTGTACGTTACAGTCGATGGGAGTTTCGCTCAGTTATAAAAAAATATAATGATGATTTTACGTTTCTGTGTTACAGATAGTCAGAAGCCAGTAAATCTGACTCCAGTCTTGCCATGAAGTACCGTGTTACCCCAGTTAATGGGTTGTGGAGGTCTGGTAGGCAGCCGCGTAAAATACTGGTATTCAGCTAAATCCGGCTTGACTGGAAGCCGACCCCAATATAGTTGGGAAAAGGCTAGGTAGATGATGATTACGTTTCTGTCACTCCAGCGTATAATCCGGATTCGTCTAAGGGCTACTATCCACGGTCATATACTCGTCATCATACGCTTGGGCTGAAAGTGTGTCGACGAAGCGGAACGACATGACGAAGATGCTGCCGCTACGTCGACACAGTTTCATAGTTTTGTATGTAAGCTTCACGCAGGCGTACACTAAGCGTATAATGACGAATACGCGTCTATGAAATTACGCGGCCGTGGACAATAGGCTACGACATACAGTGCCTAAATGTTTATTGCACTGGATTTTCAACTCTCGGTAGTAAGCATAGATTTCAAAATGCATTGCACTGTCGCATAGTGTTTAACGTTTGAATCCCCGACCGGTCTCATGAGACCGCGCTGTCATTGTCTTACTATTGTGTCTCGTTTCGCGGGTATGTGATAGGTAAGCATAAAGAGTTTTATATACAGTTGGGGACATCCAAAAGTCCTCTTCGTTTGATTGGGATTTTCAACTCTCGGCAGTAAGCAAAGAGTTGAAAATCCATTGCACTGTCATATACTCTTTAGTAATAGGTCCTCCTCGTTATAATTGAGTGACACGTCCATCGACTAATCTGTACCTAAGAATTTAAGGTTCACGTGAAAACTGACAAAACCACGACATTAGGCTAAGTTTACTCTGCAATACTTTAACTGTATTAATTTATTAACATTTTAGTTCTTATCTTTATAGTAGGATTAAGTTTATTTCTTAGATTTTTTTTCATGAAGTCTGATTTGTACTTTTGTGACACAGGGTGCCATGTTTTTTTTTAAATATAATGCGTTGTTAAATTATGCTATGGTTGAAACTTCGATCAGTTTTTAGTTTTATGTTATTGATTTTTTAATCGGCTTTTTACATAGCTTTAGTTTCTATCTGCCAAATGCACAGTAAGAAGGAAAACTTATGTTTTAGTGGAACTTAGGTTTTTAGTCAGTAAAATCCTTATAAAAAAGTCTCCCGCTCTGAGTAAAACGAGAGAGAGTTTAAGAGGTACAGACTTAAACTTTTGTTCCTTTAGTTGATATTTGCATTCCAGGGCCGCGATAACTCTTCGAACAATACCGTAACCATCAATCGCTTTAATTGACATTTTCACTGGTTTATTACTTCCCTGAAATAAGTACTATAACTAGTACTAGTAACTAGTTTCAATCATAGCATTCTTAGAAATTAACATGAAATCAGGACAAAAAACAATGTAATTTCGTTGAATACTTATTTGTTTACGTCCGACCCCAATATAGTTGGGAAAAGGCTAGGCAGATGATGACTTATTTGTTTAGGTCCGACGTCAGTCGCGCTCATGTTTACCTTATCTGTGATACGTTATGTTTGTAAACGCCGCAATAACAAGTATTATAGGTGTCTCTTAGTTTGTAGTCTTACGGCCGAAACCAATAACCTATCTATCACATATCGGAGATAGAAAAACAAATGAAACCGGCCTCATCAAGTTCCAAAAAAATGCCCAAAAAAAAAATTTACGTGTAAAAGAGTTTGTAAAAAACCAATTTGCAAAATAAATATCATTTATCAAACAACAGAAAACATGATAATTTTTGTATTGTATCGTTTGTTTTACAATCTCCAGTATGCCAAAACTGGAGATCGATAGGTTATTGGTTTCGGCCGTTAGTTTATAGTCTTATTAATCTTGTAAAACATTTTTTTTATATATAATTTTAGTTTATAGTTTTAAAGTTTTGAACGCCAATGTCGTTTACTACGATCATCATCATCGTCTGAGCCAAAACACGTCCACTGCTGGACATAGGCCTCCCCAAGCGTTGCTACTACGACCGGTCCTGTGCATCTCGCATCCCTCGGATTCCCGCGACACTTGCCAGGTCATCAACAACGATATTCGCAAGTTATTAAAAATTATGAAAAATGTTGTGACATGAATTTTGAAAAGTGGACGTCTTTCGGCTGAGATGATGATGATGATAAACTTTTAAAAAATCATGTGTTTAAGTTATGTGACATGTATTTTTTTTTGTCAAGTCGTTGGTAAGCGCTTGGCGTTCAAAAGACAAAGATATTTTAACACACATTAACAGTGGTAACATCGAGTATTCCGTCTCCTGCATTCCAAGCGGTTTTATTATATATTTTTCTTTGTATCGTTTCTAAGTACAAATGAATAAAGGAATATATTCAGACTTTGTGGTTTTTTTTTTTGCAAGTAAAATAGGGTAAGTACTTGCCTGTGTACAATATTTTGTACTAAACAATAAATAATACTAATAATTAACAAAACTAATTATTTTCCTGAAAACGTCATCAAAATTGTTTATTAAATGAAGCAGTTATTAGCATTTCAAATATTTGTGTGAGCAAGCGTGGCTGCTTGGAGTGCGTGGTGATAACGAAATTTGTACCTTCCCTCTTATACAATAGAGTCGAAATTCGTATGAATTCGCAAGCTTCTAGAAAGTGTGTTATATTTCATAAATATTAGGTATTAATGAATAGAACTTGGTAAAGTTCCCGTCCTCGGAATTAAAACCTGAAAAACGTAACAGTGTAATAGCGAGGATAATAATAGGATAATTTTTAGTCAGTAAGTCTGACACGCCCTCCCGCTCTGCCCAAGAGCGGGAGAAGTCATTGATGATTCACCACTTGAAAAAAAGCGAGGAAGGGCCATAAAGTAAACTTCAACATTCTTCTGATCACTTTGATCGTTTATTGGAAATAAAATATCGATATGAAATTAATTTCAAAACAAATAATGCCAAGATCAAGCGAAAACCAAATATCACAGGATAGACGTTGCTTTTGATAGATAAATGTTTTTTTTTTAATTGTTTGATCAATGTAAAAAACTTCGGCGTAACCATCAATAAAATCAATATTTATTTATTAAGCTAATAGCTACCAACAAAAAGTAAAATATGTTTTTCATAAAAGCAAGCAAAGGTGCACATTTCATCTTATTTCATAAAATCCTACACTAAATAACAGACTAGCGAATAATTTATAATACATACATACAAACATTCATGTGAGTCAGTGTTTTCAAACGTAGCCAGGGTACAAACTTGTGATGAGGAATGTGGGACTTTGAACCTTATTGCTGTAACAATAAGAGCATTACACCTGACCAGAATGTGTTACAGATCCTATCGCAAGACTTCGAAAACGATTATGGGTATTTCTTATGGAATTTGAATCTGAATTTTTAAAAATGCAAATAAGGCAAATGCATTAAGTTTGTTGTGCACTATTATGTGTTATCCTCATCAACAAAATTTTCTTTTAACGTATTTTAATAAGGTTTGCTGTAAGAAAACCCAATTGTGGGTTAAGCTCGCCTATGTACATCGCCTGTCCTACTTTTAATGTACTATGTAAATTATCTGTGTACAATAAAGAGAAGGTTTTTATAAAAATTATCTACATCCGTAAGTATTTTTCCTTGTGGTAAGGATACAAAAGCAAATTCGATATACAAAATAAAATTATAAGATGATGAATAAAATAAATAATCCCTTGTCATCATGGCTACGTTTGTTTTAATAAAACTAAACCATAATTTATATTTCACAATAACAATTCAACTTCTGGGGATTTAATTTCGTCTTTAGTTTTACAGAGAAACTTATTTCCTGTTAAATGGTTTACAAACTATTGTAAAATTTTCATAAATAACTTGAAAAAACATAACAATTCAAATGAGAGGTTCCTCTAGGATCCATTAATAGTCCAGTAATTTGATAGTAATATGTGAAAAGCTTTCTGAGAATTTATCGACAATTAAAACTTTCGACGTGTTCTTTCTCAACTTCCCCCCCTATTTTTACTCCTACTTGCATCAACATATTAGAAAAATGGCGCCCAAAAACATTACAATCTATAACACAATCGAATTTTGAAAACTCCGAAAACTTTCCAGGAGAAAGGTCTTCATCAGCACCAAATAACTGCACTATGTCAACTTAATGGCGAATTTGCAAACTTATACAAAGTCGAAAACCTATTTGTAGTTTTCACACATTAAATTTTAAAAAATCAATCAGTATGAAACTTCTGACTACGTCTAATAGGAAAAATGCACGCAATTTTTTTAGTTTCTAAATTATTTTTTTGGCTCAGGTAAACAAATATGAAAGAATTTTTAAAATATCTTCTTCAACAACGACATTATAAAGACACTAATCACTTAAAAATATCTTATTTCATATGGCTCTTAAGCTATCCGATACAAAAAAAAACAGAATTTTCGATATTTTTTGCTAGTGTCATGATAGATATGCAATGCCTTTACTAATTACCATCAGATTCCTGCCAGGAATGTTATGGAGCTCCGTAGCCAAAGGTACCTAACATATAGAAATCTATCCATAGAACCTACCAAGATCTTTTACCGCGATCTATTTGGCGACCTAAACTGAACTGTTAAAGGAATTGAGCTATATAGGGTGTATAGGTCCATCTCTGTTTCTAGGTCCTATAATCGAATACGAAATAAGTTTCGGATAAGGGCGGAATTTAACATTTAGACTGATTGTTGTTACTATAAATATAGTAGGTACCACAAATCATTGGTTATAAAATCATTCGAAAATAAAGTTAAATAATTTCCCATTTTTATTTCACTTTTACATTTTTTTTTTAAATAAAAAACTATATGAAAGTAATGGATTCGAAACAATTTCATATCCATAACTGAATCAGAAACCGGCATGATAGATATTATTTCTATATTTGTATACCTATCCAGATTCCAAATTTCACATCCATAACATCCCTGATTTCGTCTACACATTTTTAACTCGCTTTAAATACATTCAGAATAACTTTACGCTTACCAACTAATTTGAACATCATTCAATTCTTTTGCAAATTCGTGGCTCGAGTTTAGCGCAAGCATACTGCGATCGCGTTTGCGTTTAAGTTCAGCAAGCTCATAAGAAAAGCATCCCCTATTTCTTTACAACTTTCAGCTAATTATATCTTAATATCTGAGCTAAGGGCAGATTTCCTGAATTCAGTACTGTCAGTCATGAATGTGTCAAATCCTAGTTTAACTGGAAAAATTAGCTGCAGGAACGTTTCAAAGAGTTACCCTAGAACGTTTAGGATAAATTAAGGAACATAAGTTAGTTTTAGTCACTAAGTCTTACACGACTTCACGCTCCATACTAGAGCGGGACTAGTGATGGTTTCACCTCTCAAAAGAAACAGATATAATTTAATAGGTTTTTCTTATGCTTGGTTTGTTTTTGAGTATGCTCTACTTTATAGCGTGAGAAAGCTAAAAAGCGTTCTAGTCTATGCGCAGACGTTTGCAAGTTTTAAAGTTCATTTAACAGGCGGCATTATTCATTTATTTATGGCCGATTTTTTATCTGAAGAATACATAATTAAAATTTTATACAAAATTGTCACGGTAAAATTGTAGTTTCATTGTAAGTATTAAAATCAAATAAAATACGTCAACACGTAATAAATCTTTAGGTGAAAATTAAAGATTAAAACAATAAAAAGAAATACGTTTTGTAAAACTTCAAGTTTTTCACAATTTATATCAATTTCTTTGATAATCTTTTACATATCGACATTCTTTTATAAAAAGATAATATAACAACAAGAAAGAGATATTAAAACAAAGTGATTGCAAAAGCATACTCCCTAAGTCCACTAGGTTGGAAGTGACTCCACAAGCTCACTCACTACACTCAATTATTTTCATAAATAACATTAATTATAATTCACTAAATTACAACCACAGATTGATCTAACAAATATCTTTTTTATTACTCTGATTAAAACCAAATTTTGGTATCTATACTGGGTCTAGAACTTCTGAACATAGGTATTTAACTTGGTAATGTATTAAAGTAGCACTACCTATCTACAACTTATAGAAACTAACGCCCGTTTTCAATAAGCTATCTATCTACAGTTGCAGCTACTAAAGATAAACAAATCTATCCTTTTGCCCTTACTTGCTTTCCTATAACCTACCGACGGCTAGCATTTCTTACCAAAAGTTGTGGATTGATAAATAGAATTTTACTGTTTATCGTTGATAGCTATCTATCTATGAACTGCGGTAGGTTATTGAAAACGGGCGTAAGAGAACATAGTTTGACCCATATATAACCACAATCATAGCCTAGACTTCGTTTAAACATTATCAAAATGTTATAAAATCTAGCTTTACCTACGTCCGATGTGTCCTTATAACATTATTGTTTGTGTTTCTTAAACGCTCGTAGAGTTTGTACTCAATCGTCGACTTCGAGCTCGAGCTCGATGTCGGCGAGGCTGATCCTGCGCAGCGTGTTGATGATCATGTATCGCGAGAAGCACACGTACAGGTAGCGGAACCACACCATCTGCGAGCGGTGGCGCCGCATCGCGCGCACCACGCGCCGGCTCTCCGTCCAGCGGAGGAAATATCTGGAACGAAAAACACAATTTCGTACTTATGCTTGTACACCTTGATACCAAATAAATAAAAACATTACATTAAATACTGACAAAAACAAACAAAATAGCGTGGAGCACTGGCATAAATTAATAATAGTCTAGATACACTGCACGGTCAGCTGATGCTAACTATAGGCGCCATATTGGCCTTGCTGCTCTGACGAGCGCCTTTCACTTACCCCTACTCCGCGGCCGACCTTCACGCGACACGCAAGACACAGACGAAAAAGTTTGAGAAATTGTAATAAAAATTTCACTTTAAAAAAAGACTGAGACTATAGAGAAGCTCAGTACAACGCTCGATGACCGCAGAAGAGCTTTCGGAAGGTCATAAAAAGGACAAAACCAAGGTCATGGTAAACACCTATGTAGCACGCACCCCTATCAACATAGGAGACTCTACAGTCAAAGTTATTGACGATTGCGTAGACGATCCAGTTAGGAACTTAGGAAGGTCTCATTTCGACAAAAAGTTCGATCGACGAACCCGACTCGGCTGGGCAACTTTCGGAAACTACGAATATTTCCTCGTCCGACAGCCCACTTTTCGTTTACAACTGTTTTTTTCTTTAATAAAATTAGCGATCCTACATGATGGTAAGTAGTAATGCAATTGTTGATGGTGAGGCGCGCTAGTTTATTAATTGCCTATTCACTCGAGCCTTAAATACAGTTAAATTATAATCGGACGGGAAGACCGCAACAGTCGAGTTATTCCATTATTATTAATTTTTCAAGGTTTCCGTAACCTAGCACTTAGCGTTCAAGCTCGTTTACGGAGCTGTGGGGCGTGTTGCGTGCCGTAGCGAATGGCGTCTCGCGGCGCGTCGGGCGTATTTACTGTTTACAGAGCGCGCGCGACATCGCACGTGTAAAACACAAACATATGGCATTGTACGATGTTGTTTGTGGAGAGAGAGGAGAAGCGAGGCGTGGGAGTAGTGGGGCACCCGCGACGGATTCTGTAGTGTGTCTCATAGAAGAAAAAAGTATAACCAAACAAGGAAATAATTTTTTAACTCACCTTTTAGAAGAAAGTAAAAAACTAAGTGGCAGGTCCAGGAATCCTATGTACTTTCTGAATAAATTTACAGAATCTAATGTGTATACCACACATCCTGGAAAGGAAATATTCAACAATTAAACATAAATCTATCTTTTACCTTAAAATTAAAGAATTTAATCTAAAATAGTTCCATTATTGTATTATTCATTGTTATTTCAATTCCAATTTTACTGTCATTATTATTATTCTATCAATTTTCAATATCTATTATTATATTTTAATTTATGTCATGGTGATCTATTTATAATTTTATATTTGTTGGCTTAGTTGACTAATATATTGTGTGCATACTGTGGAGTATACTAACAAGATACCTCTGATTGTACAATAATTGAATATTGATATACATCTTCGTTGGATATCTTAAATAAATAAATAGATACTGAAATGATCTAACAAATATTATAATAAAAAAATCTTAAAATATTTATTGATATAGACTAGACTTACTTTCTGGCATTAACTTCTCAACGAACATGTAAGCCACCGCATAGAACACGGCCGAGTGATTAGCGTGAGCCGACACTCCTCCTCTATCAAAAGTAACAAGTGTGTCAATGTCTATGGCTTCCAAGTGGTGGTTTATTAGTTTAGCTAACACCGGCGCAGGCCACTGCACCTTCGGGTCATCCTTTAGCCGATCGTCCATTATTATACAAATATTCTGGTTCGGTACCCCAAGCTCTAGACATGCATCCCACAATTCTTTACGCCGTACGCGACCTTTTCCTTCATAGTTGCCTAGAAATTAAAAAATGAAGTCAGTAACTGTGTGGTGTTGAAGATAATCTTCAAATTATCTGCAGTTATGTTATTAGAATTTGTAATATAGCATTAATGCAATATACGTCCACCTGATTAACATTTTGACCTTTATAACATAAACATGACAGGAGTAATGCAGTTCAAAGATTAATTAATGTCACGTACCATTAGATAAGCACAGTAAATGTACGTCAGCACCCTGCTCGCACAATCTGAAGATCGTGGGCCCGAAAAACATGCATTCGTCATCCGGGTGGGCTATCACTATCAATACCCTCTTGGCGCCCAAAGCACCGCGCGTCCGCGTCGGCAGTCGACGAGCATACCGCCGGTACACCACACAACACACCAAGAAGTATCCAAACAGCCATAAGCTTATATATAAAGCGAAATTCCTAAAATACAACAACAGTTCTGCGAGGAACTTTACGTAAAAATTGTAGAAAAATTCTATGTCATATGGCGAGTCATTAAGTAACATTTCTGACTAGAACTAAACGAACTATTGGTCGACACAATAAATATAGGTATTTGTCATGTATTCTATCTAATTAATAGCATTAAATCTTATTTACAATACGAATTTTGAAAAATCCTAATTGTACTTTCCGATACCGTCATTGTGACGTTTATAATTTAGTATTACCATTACATTAACTGACAAAGTGACAAGAAACGTAAAGTACCCTACATACTTATTGTATAACAGTTTTGTCTTCCACAGACCCGAGCATAGATTATACACTTATACGCGAGGCGATGTTGAACGAATCTTTTAAAAAACAACTAGCTGTCAAAATTGACAATGTTGGAGAATTATTTTTACTATTTTTGACGTCTTGCACAAAAATATTTTACGACTTGTTAATCTGATAATCTGAATTTGTGATCTTCTGTGTGCTATTCAAGATGATACAACCTGACTACCCATCAGCCTTGGGCTTGCTATCCCATTTAAACTCCGACGAGCTGAAGGAAATGTTGAATGATGACACTAAATTCGACACTGTACTAAAAGATGTAAAACAGGTAATAACAATAAAATTATTACAAAATAGTGCATAATTCGTATGTAGTTTACCACTCCTTAGCTTTACTCATAATTCACGTAACTTCCCTCTTGTCTTGTATCTTTTACAATGCTTGAAATATTGCTATAAAAGTTGTTCAGAGGATGAGTCATTGTTTTAATTAAATAAACATGCAATCTTAAGTTTCATTGTTTACTGATAAAATACATCTTTTTTATCATTTATTAACTGTTGAACGGACACATTCAAGAAGTGACATAATTACTATGATACCAGACAGCTAAAATAATAAGAACATCATTGTAATTAAATAGTTTCACTTTTAAGTAAAGTTACTCATTATTTTAAGCAGATATTCAGTGTTGATTAAAACTAAGTTTATGACGTTGCAAGACATTCACGCCATTGTGAGTTAAAACATGTGTGACTCATAAATCTGGCAAAAACTGCAAAATTTAACAAAAAATAATATTCACATACATAAACTTTAACGGCAGAGTTGCCGTGTTGTTATGCTGTATATTTGTTATTTATTGTATTCTAAAATTATAAATAAATTATAATACTGTTGCAATAGTTAGACTGTCAATATTGAATATCACAGGTTTGATGCTCACGCAAAACAAATATTTGCATGGCCTACAAATAGTTGGTCTAGGTCTGGGTGTATGTGATTTTACATGTTTATGAATATAGTCATGATGCCATTCGTGGTTTTTACATAGGTTAGCATAGGTTACAAGTAAGAATAGAAACAGAAAATGCCAGACACTTTGTTTGATATTATTCACAGAAGATGGAATTATCCATTAAGAAGAATGTCAAAGAACATGATAGAATGCAATAAAGAAAATTAAAATATGTATGCACTCAAAATTAAATATATAATTGGTTGTTTCCTATGAAGAAGAACCAGCAAGAAACTCTATACTACTCCATATTACTTTTGTGTGTGTACATAAACTGTTAAATATATAAATAGTAAAGCAAGTTAAAAATAAAACCTATTCTTTTCACCCAGGTTAAAGATTGGGAGACGGAGCGCGAGATGACGATAGCCAGCAACAGGTCTCTGGCCGAGTTCAACCTGGGCAAGGAGCCGGAGCTGGAGGAGGTGAAGCAGCAAGTGCAGGACAAGTCCGAGATGGGCGAGCAGCTGTGCACGCGCATCCAGGAGCTGCTCGAGGAATACAGTGAGTTCACAAGAGTAAACAAAAATAATTAAAGAAATAAAACCATCTTCAATTTAAAAAAAACACACCAAAATGCAAATTAACTTTAATTTCAGAAGTTGCGGTCTATGATAGTTTTGCCTCTTCATTATTTAACACCAACTTTCGAAATTTAACATTAATTTCTTAAGTTTGTACTTTCTGATGTGTTTTTAATTCATGAATCCCCGACCGGTCCTATGAGACCGCGGTGTTATTGTTTTACTATTGTGTCTCGTTTTGCGGGTATGTGATAGGTTAATTCATGAATCCCCGACCGGTCCTATGAGACCGCGGTGTTATTGTTTTACTATTGTGTCTCGCTTTGTGGGTATGTGATAGGTTAACATTGAAGTTGGTTGTAATTTTTTGGTAAAGAAAATATATTTTACACTTTTTAGGTGTGTTAGTGGAGGTTCCCTTTTTTTGAAATTGGTTAAAAAGACCCCTTCTTGTAATTCCAAAACAAGCCATCTTAAAATATTACTAGTGAATAATGTGTATGGACCTATACACAAAACTCCGATGGATGCTACGTTGCATCGTAAAAATCTACGAGCTCGCACGACGCATCGCAAGAACTTGTGAATTTATTCGCATCGCACATTGTATAATCACCTGAACAGAGGCTTTGCTGTATCATCGCATGCGGCATCCTAGTTTTGTATAGTAGTCCTATTTCGACAGTGTCATTTACAAATTCTTGAAAAATATTTTGAAATAACTTTGTACTATCAATGTCATGCATGCCTTTTTTGTTTAATAGAAACAAAGTCAGCGGGCATATCGCCGGACACAACACAAGCGCTGCTGCAGACGGCCGCAGCAGAATCTGAGGAACAATCAGAAAACCTAGCGCAGGACTTCCTCTCCGGGAAGATACCGGTCGAGAAGTTTCTCGAGGACTTCGAACCAGCGCGTAAGAACATGCATTTACGGAAGTTCAAAGCCGAGAAGATGGCCGAACTACTCCGGTCTGGAAGTCAGAGCTCTTTCGGCAACGGCTACGCTAAGCCCTACCTACCCTACCCCAGCTACGGACCCCCGCAAGGGATCCCCAGCGTGCCATACCCCATGGGACCACTAAACATGCCGATGCCAGGAATGTATGGAAACCACTTTTGAATTCAATGTGTTCATAGATCTCGATTATCAATTTGTAGATTTAAAATTTTAAATACATATAAGGGTGATTCCACAAAAGTTGGGTAACTTTCGTCCAAATTTTGCCATATGTGTTTTTATGTACTAAATCAAAAACTTTTTAGTAAAGACAGTGCATATATTAATATACTTTTAGTATCTAAAGGGGCCAGTCACTTTATTAAGTATTTAAAGAGAAATTTGAGTTTTACTGAAATCTCTCCAACCACTCCTCAAAGAGGGGAATTACCGCCGCAATGACGGCGTGCCCAGCACTGCTGCCCTTTTTCCTTTTTTCTCAGGTATTTTAATCTTTCTTTCTTCTTGTACTCTGCTAGCAAAACGGGTAATTTTTTTTGCCTGTTTTGACTATTTTTTGCTTTTTCTTCTTTCGACAACAGTATTTTTCTTCGCGGCGGCATATTATACAACAACAAAAATGTTTCTGAATGACGAATCTATGTAAAAGAGTCCCTAGTCACATTAACAGCCAGGGCCTGATGGTCTAGGGACTGACGAATCAAAACAAAATCACTCGTAGTTCATTTTTAAAAAGAAATACCGAGATTTGTAGATAACAACAACATCAGAACAAACAAATCACGTGTACACACAAACAAGAAAGAATTACAACTTATTAACTTTACATAAAATCACACACCTAGGGCCTGAGCAATTGACTGGCACAGCACGTGTTTTCTCAGCATCGACGCCGATTTCACTAATGTCAAGATGACCAACGCGGAACGGCCCTCGCTAATGGCTACCTTCACATTGTCACTTTTTAACGCGTTCAATTTAAAATGGCTGCTTATTTCGATTACCGCGTATTTTTTAATTTACTGAGTGGCTAGGGCCTGACTATAATTATCGATGACACTGCTTTTCTTACAAAATAAATATGAAAAATAATTGATTTTATTTACTTAATAGATCCAATGAACAAGGTAATGTAATTGTTAGTGTGTTTAAGTTACATAAAGTTCAAATATCATCAAGGCGTACTAAAATCAGTCGAACGAAAACATTATTTTGGAAATGTGACATGGCTAGGGACTGATATTGAGGGTATAAAAGGCCATTTTTCTTATAGAAAAAAATAAACGATTGTAGCAAAAGTGAGTGACATAGTAAAAAAATGATTATTTCATATGATAAAATGTTTATCACTGGTTATTTAATAAAAAAATGTATAAAATAACACTGGAACACAAAGTTACCCAACTTTTGTGGAATCACCCATAAATATGATGCAAATATTGTTTTATAGTGACTTGTTGTGCCATTACTGGCCTCAATTTAGAATATCTATGTCGTGGAAGGAATATTATTGTATTAGTCATGGTGGATTGACTGATTGATTATCTATAAATGTGTCAAAGGCGTGGCGATACTTGGATACAACGGCTAATGTTTAACTTAAGCAAGTAATTTATATCCGATTCAATTCAAAACGAGTGTTGTCGATTCTGTAAACATTGAATTGAATAAATAGGATCGAGACAGTAGCCATTGAATGAAATAAATACGATGCAGGACTAATATTTAATGTGGAGTAACATTTTTTTAAATATACAAAACAGAAAATCGTGTTACCCACGGAATATTCAACAGTTAGCTTAAAAGTTGGCCTAAAGCTGGGGAAAATAATGATTTCCTTGTTTCGATAAAGTAACAATTAACACATTGAATGCCAGTTACGAGATATCTCGTAGATGATTTATTCACGAAAAAAGTCGTAGTGTCTTACTACGAATAGATGTTGTCTAGAAAGTCAATATTGCTGATGCCTAAGTACGAGCGATATATTTCGTATATGGACACTGTTAGTTAATTAAAAACACGACAGCGACGATTTTTCGCATAAGCTGACATTGTATGGTTGGAACTGAATGTGGCACCGTAAAACTCGTGGCATTGAATGTGTTCATTACAGAAAAATATCTAACATAAGCCTTTGTATCCATAAGTTATCTAATATATAAATAATTATAATTTCATTAATGTATATTCGATTTTGTATTTTGTTTTTATAAAATTTATTGTACTCTTATTTTAGGATATAATTTTCAATTGTCAAGAAACATTTTTAAATTGTTTATTCAATATTATTGGTGAATAGCAATAGATTACTTCTATAACTGTAAAATGGTGTAAATGTTTTTTTTTAAATAGTATATTGAAACATGAAATTCATATTGCATGCGTGTCTATTCACTTCAGTCATTGGTAAATCGCACGGATAGAATAATAGCCCCTTTACATGCTACATTAAGTACACACAAAAATCGATATCTACAATCCGGTCACATTAACTTGACGCATCTCTAAAATGCGAGCATTCCCCCGCTTCCCCCCGCATTCCCTTAGCTCACCCGGCAAGTGTCAGGTATGGTCAGCATCTTTATTATCGAAACGCGCGTCGATAATTTGGCTGGTTCTCTGTTGTTGTTATTTTGTTTTTGAACATTATTGCATCGACGCCAAGCGTCAAGTTAATGTGACTGAGTTGTAATGAATTGATGATCAACTGTAATTCAGAGTCATATTTAATGGAGAAGTGAAACATAACAGATGTGATAAATGAAAAATCTGTAGTCCTAGAACGCCTGTTTCGACACTGAACACAGGCGTTCTGAGAATAGGACACAGGTGTGGTTATTTGTATTAATACTGACATTTTATTCCACCAATAGACAGATTGTTAAATATTGTGTACTAGTTGAATGTTTAAATCTGGAACAGCCATTTGCAAGTATTTCTTCAGTTTTAGAAGCCATGGATAGGGAATGGCAATAAGTTGCGATTGAAACTGTGATTTAGTGTTTTACGCACTTACGCAAATGACTACTGAAAGAATCCCTCAAAACAAAGGGTGCTGGTTCCACCTCTTTATGTATGTCGTAGGGGTCCGGCAGGGCCGAAGCCTCTGGGGAACACGGATATTCCGAAAGGTTAGCCCGTGTCCCCCAAATCGAAGGCAATGAAGGAACGGGGTGAGGTTTAGTCAGTAAGAGTCTAACACACCCTTCTGCACCGCCGAAAAGAGGAAGAAGTCATTCTGATGATTCCCCTTCCAAAAAGAACCTCTTATGTGTTTAGGATTACCTACATAATATATGCCGATAATGCAAATAATGTCTGCACCTTATCATGATGACTGTTAGGGTGTGCAAATGGTCTTCAAATATTGGCACCGTTTTAATTGATTTAGAGGCAAGTCCCTGGTTTTACGATGTAATTTAAATGTGTCAATTCTATTTGTGTAAAATCGCACTTTAATGCCGAAACCTTCGAAAATCATGTTTGCTGTGCATATTTTTATCTTTGGAGTAACGATGCCACTGTCAAACTCACAGAATACGAGCTGTGAAGACTTATACGAACAGCAGTGCCGTAACTAGGGCGGTGCGAGCAGTGCCCAGGCACAGGGCCCAGACCCTGGAGGGGCGCAGAAATGACCAGACTAAGCCTGGTTAGAGCATTTTTCAGGGGCGCAGTTTTGAAAGTTCGCACAGGGTGCATAGAAGGCTAGTTACGGCACTGACGAACAGGTATTTGATTGAATCTGTGCACCCATGAGCGAATAGGCGTCGTCGTGAGGCCCTACCACAAGCTATTAACGCGATCCAATTTGCTAATTTGAACTGATAAAGGGATGAAGCTTTATCGGGTGTATAGGCGTATAGCTTCATCTCTCTCTCGCTCGCTCGACTGACACAGTTTACTCGTCATTGTAAGGCCTCTGACCTATATAAAACCGAGGCTAGAGTTGTATCGGAAGTGGTTATTTTACAAAATTCTATTCCGATATAAATATCGGAACCTGATTCGAAAGTGGAGTTATTAAATTTGATTTAACGGAATCGGGACCGGAATCGGAGGAGGCAATAGTGTCAAAAGAATCAGAATCAAAAATACATTATACATAACACCTCGATGTATAAAAAAGAAAAACTCCAGTCTACGCGAATTAGTCGCACAGTTTAGATTAATTTATCCAAGCTGAAAAATATCACTCGTCTCCACTTTTCTTACTTAGCTTCGCTTCGCCCTAAGCCCTGGCTTCGCAGGCCCTAACTTGTCTCACTCCACCCCAGTTGGTTCGACATTAAGTCGAAACCGCCAAATCACAAACGGTCACAAAATGTCAAAAGCGCAAAACCTCAAAACTTCTAATAAGGTTTACGGTTACTGGAACTTTGTCGTTTTGCGCTTTGGACATTATGCGGTTTGGTTGTTTTGCAACCGCTTGTGATTTTGCGATTTTGACATTATACGTCTAAACTTCACAGCGGTCGGCATTAAGTGTAGATTTGGCGTTAATTAAGTGTACCTCATAGTTTTTTCATTGTTTACTTTAAAAATAAACTGTCCGCTTGATGTTGGTGCTTCGCAGAAGAAATGTGATCTAAACAATGATATGAATTATTCGTCTATTAGTAAGAGTTAATGAAATAAATACTTTTTGGTCGACCATTCTTCTTGTTTTTTTTATTAAAACCATTCCACGTCTCCCTCCACGCATATGCAATATTAAGTACTCCGCCTGAGAAGGTCAGTTAAAAACTATACTGATAAAATTCTGTTACTATCTGATGTCTAACAAGAACAACCCATCTGTTCATCAAAGTCTAGCCCAGATTTCTGAATTGTTTCCCAAACTATAACTTTCCTCAAAATTCAGTTTAAGGGGAGTTAAGGTTTTTATGAAAACATTTTCACGAACGAAATCGCTGGTTGCAAAGTGCTAGTAGGTAATAAACCCTAATGTGTAAACACAAGTGTTACCAACACTATATTCTTTTTTAATATTGGTTGTTGATTTCTTTATTTTTTTGTTATATCTACATAATCATTAATTTATAAATAAATAAATGCACTATTATAATTAACTAGTTTCCTTAACTTTTTTATGATATTGTCCAATGGCCTGAATTAATTTATGGATTGTTATTCAATTTCTACCATTATCATCATCTGCCTAGCCTTTTCCCAACTATATTGGGGTCGGCTTCCAGTCAAGCCGGATTTAGCTGAGGACCATTATTTTACGAGGAGCGGCTGCCTACCAGACCTCCACAACCCATTAACTGGGGTAACACGGTACTTCATGGCAAGACTGGAGTCAGATTTTACTGGCTTCTGGCTATCCGTAACGACTGCCAAAGATTTACAAATAACAGCCGGGACCTACGGCTTAACGTGCTTTCCGAGGCACGGAGGAAACTCGTTATGTTAAGACGGTCACCCATCCACAGACCAACCTAGGTAAGCGTTGCTTAACCTTGAAGATCGACCTGTGCGGCTGTTATTATTTAGCCACAACTACCATTATATCAGTATGAAATTCCATGGATCGATTGTCACTCTTGGCCATCAGTATAACAGTAATCAATGGATTAGATCAAAATAATCATATTCGAATTTAATTAAGGGGAGCGAACTTTTTGCGTTAAAAAATTTGTTATAAATTATAGTCATGCATGCCAATGTGGAATTGTATAACTAGACATTTAAATTGGTGCTTGGACGTCATCTTTTTTTTGAGCAGCCCATAATAATAACTCAATAGTGAACAATTACCGAGCGATTTTTTGGAACGTTATGTGACATGCATCAATTTAAATTAGTTCTCTACTTCGCCGCTGCCGTTTGCATTTTGTGTTTTAGTTTTGGATCAAAGCATTTTGCGGATTTACGTTTGGATACATTATTGAAGCAAAATTCCTATGTCACTCATAACTTTTGATGCTGCGAATGTTTCTTCAATTAATCGATACATTTAAGCTTTTTGGTAGACTTTTGTATATTTTAGATATTTTTTTAACGATACTAAATTGCTAATAACAATTTACTTATTTTTGAACCGTCATTGTGTCGTGGATTTCTGACATGTATCCGAAACACCCATTTCTTTTATCTCTGCTTTTTTAATATGGCGGAAGCGCTGACCGCCGCTCGGACGTCTGCGTTTTTTATATTGTGAAATAAGAAGTGTCTCGCTAATATTTCATAAGTGTGTGAAACAGAAGTGTTTTAATAAAACTGTGAGTCGGTAGCGAATATCAGAAATATTCTAGTGCCTCAAAGCGACATATTCAGCCAAGAAAATGGTAATGATAGTTTTTTGTTTTGATACTTTTTTACAAACTTTACTTCGCTGAAAAATGTGTTTTTCTCATTTTTCTTTCTAATTACTATAATGTTTACCAGAATTATCATAGGAATAGGTTTTAGATGTTAATGAAGGTCACAAAAACGGGATTTTTTCGTTTTTTTTTCTTTGTTTTCAATTTTTCTAACCAAAAAAACTGTCATAGGGTGATGTCGATCTCACATGTGTTATTATTTTAATGTTTCTTTGTTATATCACCAATTTGATCGTGTTCCCGGGGACTTAATTATTCAAGCTGGGTGTGGCTGTATTGATTTTCTTGGAAGGTTCTAGGTATAGTGTTAGAATACGTCTTGAAGTACTGCACTGTGCCTGTGTCTAGCACACTGCTACAATGCGGTGTTCTCGCATTGAGATCGATTCTATCTTCAATTTAAATGCTGAATACTGAACTATTATCTTATATTAACGTTCTATTCGCTATAAAGTTCATATAACTAAGATTTTACTAAGATTTGAATGCAGTAAGATGGAATTTTTGAACTTGCTCAATGCATGCATTTACTTATCATGGTGGAAAGTAAAATAGTCATAAAAACAGCATTATAAAACCATGTTATCAGTTATGTAAGGTTTTTACTGTATTTTGGTGCTTTTGCCAACTATAGGTAATGTAATAATTCAGACTGTGCCAAGACTTTTAGTGTTATTCTGGTTACTCTCAAAACTTGTCTATGCTATTGTTTTCTTTTCTATAAAGTTTGCTTGATTAATTTAACCTTCATGTTTTTAATTATGGAAAAAGTAATTTAAATCAAGAAATTAATCATTTTAAAGCAAAACCAGCTGACTTGTTTATCCATTCATATTTACTAAAAATTTATAAAACTATTTAGATTTTTGGTATTTTTTCAATAAATATTAATAAAAGACTGAAAATGCAAGTCATAAATCTTACTGTCGACATGGTTTTAGAGTTAAAACATAAAATTCATAGTTTATTATGTTTAGGTAAAAAATTAATACTTTTCCTCATTCCTGCAAAAATGTTTTAACGTAATAACATGAATATTAATTTGATGATTAACAATAATAGTCTATGATTTAAGCATTAACTGTATGTTGCAATGAAATGAGAAATATATGGAGTGATTAAAGAAAGAGATGGTATTTAGATACTGCTTATTTAACCACAGAAAAGGTCCTTATAAAAACCACATAAATATGTACCATCACCATATTTGTTTGTACTGCTATATGTTTTCAATGTTTAACCCTTCACATGATACCATGTAAGTTTATAGGAGACAATGCTTGAAATATCAGCGGAACACAATGGTTTCATAAGCAGGAGATTTTTCATATTTTTCTGTTCGGTATAAGGAGATAAGCGCTTGTTAGGGTAGAGACAACACTTGAAATGTCATCTAGGACCCCAGATCAAAGGCAACAAAGGAATGAGGTGGGGTTTAGTCAGTAAAAGTCTGACACACACTCCCGCTCTTCCCAAGAGTGGGAGAAGTCATTCTGATTATTAACCACTGGAAAAAAGAAAAAAAAAACTTAGCACTAAAGGTTCATACTGGATAGTAAGCGGTGATGTGGTTGACTATGGAGCACACCTGCCTAGATGTAATCAGTCTATTGTATAGTTATCAAAGATAGTATCTGGAAATAAAGGACTGGTTAATTTGTTCACTGTTAGAAAGTCACACTTGTTAAGTGTCAAAGAATAGAATAAACTTTATTCTACACCAAAAGAATCATGTGAGTGTGTTCATGTGTGTCATTATTATATTCTGGAAGTACACATGGATATAAGACCCCTGTATTTCTCAGTATTGGATAAGCTACTGGAGCAAGGCTGCAGCATAAGCTAGTATACAAACTTGCATGTCAATGTGTGTATACTTTGTCTACATACTTGATTGACTTACATTTATTGCTCACTTATTTATAGTTTAAGTGGGGGAATTGGGCTAAAGTAGCAAGCAAAATTTATTATGCCCTTTCCTTCACAATTTCACCTTACACAGATGAAAATTGCAAAATAGAAACCTAAATTAAAATTAACATTATATGTTTTTGTATGCTTGTTAAAAATTATTTGTAAATTGTATGTAACAAACATGCTGCATTCATCCCTAAATAAAGTTGTATGAATGAAAATATGAAGGCTTAACCTATCACATACCCGCATAACAAGACACAATAGTAAAACAATAACAGCGTGGTCTGATAGGACCGGTCGGGGATTCATGAATTAAGGGGTAAATAATACAAAACCACAAGTCTGAATGAAAGTGTAGGTCAAACGAATCTCATTGTTAGTTCAAGGTCATCTCCTTTAACAATATAACAAGCAAGCATTTAGACCCAAATATAAACAGCTTCTGTCTCAAATAAATTCTTAGATCCCATACTTATTGTAACTGAGATACAGTACGGCCATTTTTAACAGCAAATACAACTGCAAATTGCACATTCTTTAAAACCATTATTTTTGTATGAGTTTTCAAGTGCCAAAATTTGCAGAGCCTAACTTCAGACTCGCCAACTTATAACGGCCGTACTGTAGGTAAAAGTGTCCGTTCCAAATTGGTTGTTATTATTGTTGGTGGTTGTTGTATAAACTATTACTTTTTGGTGTACAATAAAGTTTATTCTATTCTATTCTTCTTTAGACTTGGACTCCCCATTTTATTGATAAGGATATTAATCTGCAATTTTTTATAGTACACAAAAACATAACATACAACATGGTGATAATATGGTTAATGTTCAAAGGCAAGCTTAACCTATCAATACCTGCGAAACGAGACAAAATAGTAAAAAAATAACAGCGCGGTCCAATGAGACCGGTCGGGGATTCATGAATTAACTAACTGTGCAATGAGTTTTGTTTTTTAATATTTTAGATACAGACAATGCTTCAAAAAATGACTAAACTAAACTCAAAATAAGTCCTTACATTTTCATTATTCAGTTGATCAATATTTGCTCTGTTTGTTTTATAATTAGCTGGCACTAAATTCTTGAAATTCCCAGCTTTTCTCTACTACAATATGTATGTGTTATACACCTAAACCTTTCTTACTTTGTTAATTGAAGAAAATTGTGTGAAAATCAGATGCAATCAGATTACTTAGTCATGAATCCCCGACCGGTCCTATGAGACCGCGCTGTTATTGTTTTACTATTGTGTCTCGTTTCGCGGGTATCTGAGTAATTAATATGTCAGGAAGAACAAAACCTAAATTATTTTACACCTAGATTGATCCAAAAACTCAAGTCATGCTACAAATAATAATAAATAACCAGACACACAGAGTATGTAGGAAAGAAAATGACCTTGTGCTATTTGCGGCTAGAAAGAAGCCAAGGGCGATGCGTGTACTCTAGTCCTGACACTTGAATTCTTTGATTGGTCAAGGTTATCTGAGTGATAGTGTGATTTAAAAATAATATAGACCGTTATGTAAACAAGATTAGTGATGGATAGCCAAAAGCTATTTTTTGAGGTGGGAAATCATCACAATGACGTCTCCCTCTCTGGGTGGACCTAGACTGTGTCAGACTTTTATTGACTAAATTGCTATAATAATATTGATTTGTGATCCTTCAGTTGCCCTTTGCAGGTGTGGTATCTTTTTGAAAATTACTGCAGCCCCGCTAGCAAATTCTAGAGTTAAACAAGTTGTCATGTATAAATTCTTAATGTAGCAACTGGAGTAAATCAAGGTTTGATAATAAATAGTCAACACTTACCATATTCAATGACTTTTTCGTATATAGTCATTCAATGGGACTAGATGAACTAGGTTGTATTGATGAATTTATTAATGATTATAAATTTTTTTTTTTTTTTTTTTTTCCTCTGGGATCATTTGCAATCAGTCGTTGACTATAAGCAAATTTGTGAAGTGCGTTGTGTCATGGCGAGTGTGTCTCCCAGCGGAGACAGCTCCTCAATGGAAATGCCTAAGCCTGGTCTGGTTCCAGGATCAAACGCCGCTTCAAGCGGGTATCATGCCTGATACGTATTAGTTGGACTGCTAGATCATTTGGATGATTCGCTAGCCTCTTTTTGTATGTTTCAGTACTGTGTAAGATTTCCTCTTTAACGGTGCTGATTTGTAGGTTCCCATGTATCTCTGTGTTTGTAACAAACCATGGTACATTGGTTATTGATCTCAATATAATGTTTTGAAGCCGCTGTAGGATGTTTATATTGGAGTCACTGGCGCTTCCCCACAGTTGGACACCGTACATCCATGTTGGTCTGAGTATGCTTTTGTATATAAGGAGCTTATTATCTACAGAGAGTTTTGAGTTTCGTCCCATTAACCAATAAAGATTTTTATAGCGAATGTTAAGCTCGTCTCTTTTACTCTTTATATGATTCTTCCAGGTCAATCGTCGATCCAAATGCATACCGAGGTATCGTACGCTTTCGCTATGGGTTAGGGTATTACTACCAAGAGTGACTGGTGGACAGTCACCACGTCTCAGGGTAAACGTTATATGAATTGATTTGTTGGCACTAGCTTTTATTTTCCACTTGTTTAACCAGATGCTAATCTCATCAAGACCCGTCTGTAATGTTTCTGACGCAGCAACAGGGTTTTCATTCCTGGCTAGAATTGCTGTATCATCAGCGTATGTCGCGGTTATAACTCCTGGGACTTGTGGCAGATCTGCTGTATATAGCGTATACAACATGGGACCAAGTATTGACCCTTGGGGGACACCCGCACTGATGTTATGGAAAGATGAAGTACAATTACCCTCTTTGACTTGGAACATTCTATTTGACAAGTATGAAGCCAGCAGTAGGTAGTAGCTATGTGGAATATTGCATTTGATTTTATAGAGCAACCCACTGTGCCAGACTTTATCAAATGCTTGCTGGATGTCGAGAAACGCCGATGAGCAATATTCCTTCTCCTCAAATGTTGTTCTTATTTCATTACAAACTCGGTGGACTTGTTCGATTGTGGAGTGTTGTTGTCTAAATCCAAACTGATGATCCGGTATTGCGTGGTTGCTAGCAAGAATGGGCAAAAGTCGGCGGAGTAATAATTTCTCAAATAACTTCGATAGGATGGGTAGCAAACTGATTGGCCGATAAGAGGTAACTTCATGAGCTGGTTTTCCCAACTTGTGGATTATTATTATTTGAGAGATTTTCCACAATCGTGGGAAATACTGTACGCGCAAGATGCCATTAAAGAGAGTAGTTAGAAAAGTTACTGCTTTTTTTGGTAGTTCTCTAAGTACTTCCTTTGTTATTAGATCAAAACCTGGCGCTTTTTTGTCCTTGAGAATCCTAATTACTCCCCACACCTCCCGAGTCGTAACTGGTTTGGGTGGTAAGTCCAGTTGCAGCGGTTGGCTAAGGGTGTCCTCAACGCTTCTTTCAAAAGCAACATCGCTATACGCATCGCCATTAGGAGTAAACACTTTGGCAAGGTGCTCCGCAAATGCGTTTGCTTTGTCCTGTTGCGTTCTTGCCCATCTGTTTAAAGATGTTCTTATAGGCGGTTTTGGTACTTCAGGTCGGTCCAAGGTTCTGGTAAATTTCCAAAGCGAGTAGTTTGTTGTAGCAGTGGGCGTCAGTGACTCAAGCTTTGACTGCAGGGTTCCCTCGTGAAGACTTCGGATCTCGGACTTAAGGTTTGCCGTCGCTTTATTTAGAGCAGTTTTGTCCATTGGATGCCTTGTCAGATGCCAAACTCTCCTTAGGCGACGTTTCTCAAGGATCTGTTGCTTAATATGCATGGGCTGATTTGTGGAGACATTTTGATTTTTAAGTACAGGAGTACACTTCCAGCAAGCCTCCTGAATAAGGGATGTTATATATTTGGCAGCGTCTTCGATATTATCAGGCGATTTGAGTGCCACGTTTAGCTGGATATTTGCCTCAATGTACTCACGGAATGCCTGCCAATCCGTTCGTTTATTGCTAAGTGTGTCTTGTGTCTCATATTCTATCAGTGTCGTACTGGCTGTCAGGATGACTGGCGTATGGTCTGAGGAACTGTCAAGACAAGATTCGGCTTTAAAATAGTGCCTCGAGAGCCCACCCACGACAAAAAAGTCCAGGAGGTCAGGCACTTTGTTTGGATCTGTAGGCCAATAAGTCGGTTCGGAAGCCGATATTGTGGTAAGGTGGTTACTGTCAATGCAGCTCTTTAATTGTCTTCCTCTGGTAGTAATAAGCCTAGATCCCCAATGGCTATGCTTAGCGTTCCAGTCACCCCCCGCTATAAATCGGTGACCAAGAGTTGAAAGGAACCGATTAAACATATCATGGTCTATTTTGTGTTTGGGCGGACAGTAGATAGAAGACACGTTGAAATATCCACACTTATCCGTAACAGCGATTGTTGTAGCTTGCAGGTAATCTGTTTTGAATTCGGGCATTACGTGATGTTTTATAGACTTTCTTACAATTATAGCCGTCCCCGCATGACCCGTTCCATCTGGATGATTTGTAAGATAAGTGTGGCAGCCATCAAATTTGATGTTGCTGGAGGTGGTACAGTGTGTTTCTGAAACAAGAACTATATCCAGCTTATGTTCATTTATTAGTATTTGTACTTCATCTTTATTTGGCGCAAGACCATTTATGTTCCAAGTTAATGATTATAAATGTGTAAATAAATGTACTTATACCTATGTCCCACTGGCACGCAAATCATATTTTACAAACAAGCTGTTTCTGACTGAATGTTATAATATCAAGATGTCCTGTTAACATCCATCCAGCTGTTTCGGAGATTAGCCAACAGAGACTAAAAAAAAACGGAAGTGTATTTTTTGATATGTAAAATAATGTTAGAATGATACAAACACACATATAGAATTATTTTTCCATGAAAATAGAACATTCTAAACATGATAATTAATCCGGGGATTTAAAAGTCATGTTTTATTTTTAATTCCTGGATTTTAGAGGAGGTATTATCAACTCTCATGTTGATTAAAGTAGAACTACGTTGCGTACACTAGGGCCACGTACGACAGGAAAGAAGGCAGGGATTCAGAGTCACCCTCTGCGTACCGTCCCATTTGCTTGCTCGACGAGGTCTCCAAACTATTCGAAAGAATAATTGCCGAGAGGCTCGTCGAGCACCTGTCGCGTGATGGCCCTGATCTTGCTGATAGCCAGTATGGTTTCCGACGGCAGCGCTCCACTGTCGACGCAATTCTACGCGTTCGCTCGCTGTCGGAGCAGGTAGTGTCCCAGGGTGGAGTGGCGTTGGCGGTAAGTTTGGGTATCGTCAACGCCTTTAACTCTTTGCCCTGGAATGCGATTAGAGCGGCACTTGTATATCATAGAGTGCCGCCTTACCTGCAGCGCATCATTTGGGATTACTTGCGCGACCGGCACATTCGTTATGTGAGCCGGGACGGTACCGTTCATCGGAGGGAGATAACGTGTGGGGTTCCGCAGGGGTCAGTTTTAGGCCCTCTCTTGTGGGACCTTGCATACGATGTGGTCCTGCGTGTTGAGCTCCCCATAGGCGTAAATATCGTTTGCTATGCAGACGATACCCTGGTATTAGCCAGTGGGGAAACATTCGACGAGACCATCCAGCTTTCTGAGCTTGGTGTGGCAAAAGTCGTGGCTTCGATTCGCGGGCTGGGTTTGGAGATAGCGCCTCATAAAACTGAGGCACTTTGGTTTCACAAACTGCCGAGAACCAGAGAGCCACCCAGCTCATCAGTGACAGTTGGAGATGCGCAAGTTCAGGTGGGTCGATACATAAAGTATCTTGGCCTAACTTTGGACGGTCGGTGGGGCTTCGAAGAGCACTTCGAGCGCCTGGTTCCCCGCGTTGGTAAAGCAGTTGGTGCTTTACAAAGGCTACTGCCCAACCTCGGGGGCCCTCGTGAAGAAGTTCGCCGCCTCTACGCGGGTGTTGTGCGATCAATGGTCCTTTATGGGGCACCTGTGTGGTCAAACAGACTCTCAGGTGTCCGCCGCTGCAGGGCGAAAATTAATAGTCTGCAGCGGAAAATGGCCATTCGAATCGCACGTGGATACCGAACTGTATCCTTCGAGGCGGCAACTCTCCTGGCACGCTTTCCGCCACTGGACATCCTGGCGGATATGGACGCACGGGTTTATAACCGGATTCGCGACATACGCCAAAGTGGCAATAGCGTGCCAGGGATCGTAATAGTGAGGCTGAGGCGGCAGGAACGGCGACACGCGCTCGAGAGGTGGCGCGAGCGGCTACAGCAGCCGCAATTCTCGTGCAAGCGCGTTGTCGAAGCCGTCCTGCCGCACTTCGAAGCCTGGCTGACAAGAAAGGAGCGCATCTCCTACAGACTCACTCAGATACTGACCGGGCACGGGTGCTTTGGTCAGTACCTAAATAAGATTGGGCGAGAAGCCACGACAAATTGCCACCATTGTGGAGGAGCCATGGATTCTGCACAGCACACGCTGGAAGAGTGCCCAGCGTGGGCCACTGAACGCGGAGTTATGGTCGCTAGGATCGGGCAAGATCTGTCTCTGCCAGCAGTAGTGAGGGCTATGCTGGCGAAGCCAGAAAACTGGAAGGAAGTTGCCTCCTTCTGTGAGACCGTGATGGTCCAGAAGGAGGCAGCCGAGCGGGATCGCGAAAGGGCCGATCCCACTCGGAGAAGAAGGCGTCGGGGAGGCATCCGCCTCGATGCCTAACACGCCGAAACCCCGCTTGCATCATCTAATGTAGGTGGGACTTTGGAATCATGGGCGCTCAGAGTGGGGACTCTGTTCGCCTAGCGAGTGATTCCAGGGAAGACGGTGGCACAGTGATCACGTGCCGCCGTGCACAATGAGGCTAAGGGGAGACCACTGTACAGTCTCCCTAGGGATGTGCCTTAACGGGCGTTGCACCGAGGGGGTTTCCGGAATTGGTCTTTTAAGAGGGAACGGTACCCCCTCCATGTGCTGATGGTGATCACCGGGGTGGTTTTAGTGAGGTAAAAATCCCACACTCCCCGGACTTATCCCCAAAGTCCGGGCGCCTTTTGAAGGTTTCCCCTCGATAACAAAAAAAAAAAAAAAAAAAAGGGCCACGTACGACGATCTGTAGCCTGATTCACGTAAAATTAAGCAAGTCAAATATCTATTTATTTATTATTTATTTATTTATTATATGCTTTATTGTTTGTTACCATTAATAAATACAAAAAAGGAACTAAAACTATGAAATAGGTACAAGCAATGGGCGGCCTTATCGCATTCCGCGATCTCTTCCAGGCAACCTGGAATGGACAGAGATTGCATTTATTTATTTAACGTTTGAATCCCCAACCGGTCCTATGAGACCGCGCTGTTATTGTTTTACTATTGTGTCTCGTTTCGCGGGTATCTGAGTAATTAATACTTTTTGCACAAAAAGGTACCAAGGCGGACTTAATGCCTTAGGCATTTTCTACCAGTCGACCTAAACAAAAAAATAATCATCATCATCATCTGCCTAGCTATATTGGGGTCGGCTTCCAGTCAAGCCGGATTCAGCTGAATACCAGTATTTTACGAGGAGCGGCTGCCTACCAGACCTCCACAACCCATTAACTGGGGTAATACGGTACTTCATGGCAAGACTGGTGTCAGATTTACTGGCTTCTGGCGGATACGTAACGACTGCCAAAGATCTACAAATGACAGCCGGGACCAATGGCTTAACGTGCTTTCCGAGGCACGGAGGAAACTCGTTATGTTAAGATGGTCACCCATCCACAGACCAACCTAGGCAAGCGTTGCTTAACCTTGAAGAAACAAAAAAATAATATTAAAAAAAAATCAGACCCAAAACTAGGTATTCACGTGTTCCTTGAACGGGATTCGATAGAACGACAATTAAAGTGGCTTGAAACTAAACGATCTATCAACGGCTTATTGATAGTGACATTATTATGTATTCAGTATTCTACCAGGATAATGATTGACATAGCTGAATACGCGTTAACCACACTTCGATCGAACGACTTCAAATTGGCGTCGTTCAAGCTCGATTGATGGATGTGAATACGATAATAGTCTAAACGACTAACGCAAACAAATCTATCCTTTTGCCCTTACTTGCTTTCCTATAACCTACCGACGGATAGCATTTTCTACCAAAAGTTGTGGATTGATAGATAGAATCTTACTGTTTATCGGGGATGAACTGCGGTAGGTTATTGAAAACGGGCGTAAGTCGCTACGATATCGTTACGGTTTTCATTACATGAATCGCGTCGGTCTCCATACATTTTATATGGCATCTAGACTTGTATAGCTACATTAGATCCACGCCACGCGACGAAGTTCTACGTAAAAATCTGGTGGCCACGTGTGTGTCAGTCTATTCTAGTTCCCGCTTTACTTCCTCGGATATTTAGTAAATACCTACGTAATCCGACCTCAGACGATGCGTCAATAAATTGTTTTGAGGTATAGTTGTCATATGTTTCGGTTTTTCCCCAGTTTATTTGAGGAAGTCCGAGATAAACCCTGTACTGCCTGACCTCCCGAAAAATGAATAAGCAGAGGAGACAGAGAGATACTTTGTTGTAAAAGTAAACTTTACAATCTTCTTGGAAAGCAATAAAGTTCATTATTGCGTCATGCGCTGGTGACATTACATACTTTACATTGTTTTGGCATTTTTTTGTTTATTCATAATAGGGCTTGCATTCAACTATGTCTCCTGCTCTGATAATAAGCTATAATGTTATCGACTAAGGAGCACTCCTTGAAAGACTTCCAGGATGGTGTTATCGGGAAACTCAGACTCGGGCAGAAATTGAAATACTCCTTAGATGTACTCACGATAAATTTCCGAAGGAGAATGCAAATCTTGGGCACACCTTGTTTGGTTATTGTCTAAACTAAAATGCTAAACTAAAAAGATTAAGTTTAAAGGGACTATAATTTGAAACTTGGTATTGAAACTTTTATTCAGTTCCAAATTACTTATCCAACGATAAAACACACATAGCTATAGGAAGGTGGGCCTAGATTTCATAGAAATCTTGGCATCTTCCTTCCATTATCCGATTTTTTCTATTGTCTGACCATTTCGTCTCTTCTTTTACGTTCTAGTCGAAGCGGTCAGCGTATGACGACGAGGACAATCCGCCGACACCATCTGATGATTCAGACTTTGATGATGATGAGGATCCTGACAATTTGGAGGTGCCAGGTGAGTTCTTTTTTATTTACTTATTTATTCTTCATGCACAAATTACATAGGCGGACTTAATGTCTTAGGCATTCACTACCAGTCAATCTAGGGTGGTGAAGAGATATTATAGTAGGTGCACAAAGAGAAATAATGATTTAAAACCAGGGTCCATTTTTTTTTGTAATCTGTGCTTGAGACTTGGGACACATTCTCCCTTGTTTTAAATTCTAAGTCTTGATACGTTATGTTCACAAATAATATCGAGCCATTTCAGGAATAACAACAACGTTTGCGCTTCGAGCAAAAAGAAAGAAGAAAAATTTATTTATTCCTGTATCGTAGGTGCGTTCGCAAACATGCAAATTCATGTCATAAGACACCTTGGCCTGTAACAGTTATCTGTAGGCCATACAAAGATTTATTCCATGCAGAAAATGAACCCGCGATTTTTCCTTTTCTTTTTGCGTCCATGAAAGCACAGCTCTGTATTGACTTTGTATAAATCCTGAAAAGTACATGTGGTTGTGCAGTTCGGCTTCACACTAGCTCTATTAGAGATTAACTTTTTCTACTAAGTACTGAAGTAGAAAATAAAGCTTGTGTGTGTTATTCATGTTACTCAGTAAAGATGTAGCTTTCTAATAAGAAAAAAAAAATTGGTATCGGTCAAGTAGTTTTTGAATTAAATCGTAACTTACAGGGCCTCGTTCACCATCTCCGAGTAGGCACTACTCACTGAATAAATTCAAAAATGTGACAGAATTCGTATGAAATTATCTGTCAAGTGAGATACTCGAAACTTAATCATAGGTGGTGAAACAGGCCCACAATCTAACAAAAAATTTAATCTTTTTCTTTGTAATATAATATGTTTTGATTAACTCAAAACTCTCAAACTCATTAATAATTTTTAAGAGAGAAAATCCATTTCTGCAATAAAACGAGAATTGTCGCTTACGATGTTCTTCCTAAAAAAAGTCCCGATATTTTTTATACAGTAATTCTATTATTTTGCGCCGCCCTGTAAAGCAGCATAATTAAAAACTTAAAATGGTATTTTAACTGACTTTCAATTAAATAATGGCACCTGGTGTTCTCTATATTTAACAAAGTAACACAAACTGTTGTTTACACATCTCAGATCAAGGTGGAAGCCGTACGAGGAGCGTTTTGTTACAATTAATGTAAATGTATTGTTATTTTGAATATCACTCAAGGGTGCATTCTATTATGTGCCAAGGTGACACTGAATTTATTCATTTTTCAATCTATATACGGATGTCGCTTGTATCAAGTTGCACACAATTTTGCTGTAGTAGTGTTATTGTGTCTCCAGTCTTGGCAAGAAGTACCGTGTTACCCCAGTTAATGGGTTGTGGAGGTCTGGTAGGCAGCCGCTCCTCGTAAAATACTAGTATGCAGCTAAATCCGGCTTACTGGAAGCCGTGGGAACTGGCTAGATAGATGATGATGAGTTATAATATCCCACTGCGCTGCTATCCTTTCTTGAGGAGCTGGGGTGGATCGAATGATATATGTCCCACCCGTACGCAAAATACGTGCTTTAGTCGTGGAGTTGCGGGATACCAGCCAGTTTTACCATAATATACTATTTCCTACTGCTGGTCGAAGGCCACCTCTCCATTTTCCACTCATCCATAGCGGTCCAGTCCCTTCGGTAAGAGTGAAACTCATATCTCCACTTTTACATTGGTCTGCCGCGATATCGGTTTGCGTTTAATTGGACCCAATAAATGCCTCTTTTAGCTCACAGTTCGTCTTAAATGATTCAGACATGTCAGTTTTGCCCTTGTATTTAGCTGTTATGACCACTGCTGGCGCAGGCTGCTCTCTCCCTTTTTCACACACCTCTGTTCCTCAGCCATTGTGAGTCAGCCTCTCCGGTAAGAGTCAAACTCATATCTCCACTTTCACTTTGGTCTGCCGCGATATCGCTTTGCATTGCATTGCATTTAATGGGAACCAGTAAGTGGATCTTTTAGCCCACAGCTCATCTGATATGCGTCAGACATGTCCTGCCCAATCCCACTTCAGAGTATCAGCTTTTCGGACCACATCTTTTTTCTTAATTTTGACTCGCAGTACAAGTATTGCGTTTCTTACTCGGTCGGAAAGTCAAACTCCCAGGATACTGCGCTCCATGGCTCGCTGTCAAACATTAAGCCTGGCTGGATCTATGCTCAAATATCAAAGACCAGCAAAAAAGAGGCCACTTTAGTAAAATCGTATTAGGATAATAAAATGAATCATATTTTTTTCATGACGCTACTGACACGGGAATTTGTGCATCCATTTTATCAATATTAGAAGAATTGCTTATGATCTACTAGGAATTTGGGATGTGGTTTCCCTTTAGATAAATTGCTCAATCTGACCTTATTAAAGCCCGCTGGTTTGTGCTCCGGACGTATGGAAAATGCACATGTCTATAATTTTCCGTTTCAGATGTCGCCATAGGTAGATTTTTCTGAAACTGTGTAGACCGTGTCTGGGAATTTTTGGATTATATTTTAAAATATATACCTAGTTTATACTTCTTATCAACTTGACTTTGACACGAGTACGAACGATCCACTGCCACAGATTGGGTTATCCTATAGATAAAGCTTTAATACATCCTGGATTATGGACAGAACTGCAGGTTGGTTCGAAAGAGTCGCCATGGCTCTGGAACGGAAAGGTCAATAATTGAAAGTACACGGGTGTAAGAAGAAAGAACGAAAACATTTTTATTTGTGGGAATGATGCAATATTAGGAATAGTTTACAAATTATAAAATTAAAACATTACACAAGTTATGCACTTCGTCCGCACAATACGGCCTATGGCCTCTTGTACACGGCACGTTTTATCAACCTTGCCTACAGACGGCGAAAAACATGCCGTGTACAAGAGGCCTACCGCTCAGCACAATGCCGTAACCACACATATAGTGCAACGAGTCCACGGCGCTGGTTTTCAGCGTCTGGTCTTCGGGTGTGTGAATGTGTCGACACAAAGATGTCTGAACTTTATTGGGTGGGATTTAATCAGTCAAAGTCTGTCAATCTCTTGCTCCTGAAGTTATTTAGAAGGACTGGAACAATTTGCCTGCTGCGGTCTTACCGTCCGTTTATAATTTAGGTGTCTTCAAGGCTAGAGTGAATAGGCTCTTAATAAACTAGTGCGTCTCACCATCAACGATTGCATCACTGCTTACCATCAGGTGGGATCGCAGTCAAGCACTAGTTTATACCATTTAAAAAACCGGGCAAGTGCGAGTCGGACTCGCGCACTGAGGGTTTCGTACCAACCTACCTATAAAAACAGTTTAATTCTCGAATCGAGTCTTGAAGACTTTTCAATTTATTTTTTCTTGTGACGTAACTAAAAATTTTCAGTTTTCAGACTTTTCCCGATATTAGTGCTATAATACCTTGCTTCGTGCAAAATTTCAAAATTCTAGGTCAACGGGAAGCACCCTATGAGTTTTGATTCCTTTGACAGTGTCGAAATGTACGTTTTTTGCAACATAAACGGGCGTATCTTTTTTTCCCGTCAACTTACAAGTTTGATTTTTGCACAACTTCAAGGGACCGCGGATTTCAATATATGGTTTTAATTTCAACTTGATACCTTCACGCGTTCCTGAGAAAAAGGGTCTTGACAGACGGACGGACAGACGGACAACAAAGTGATCCTATAAGGGTTCCGTTTTTTCCTTTTGAGGTACGGAACCCTAAAAATAGTATTTCCACCTAAAAAAATTAAGACAGTAGACACTAGTTAGGTATCGTATCTGCAGGCTAGAGAATCGTGGTGCTACGCTACGCTACGCTATGACATAAAATTGAATTGACATTAGATCTATCCAAGACACGGCCATAATTTGATGGCACGCCGTGACTATCGCCCGCAGAGGTGGCACTTAAGTGATTGCTGTAGCTTTTTCGGTAAATAACAAAGTGAATTTATTTATTTTACTGTCTATTATGAGTGGCTTTGTCCGTGAGACGGTTGTAAATAATATGACGTACACGAACTATTGGGATAGTCATGGTTTACCTGTGTACGAAATTTTATTCAAATTCTTCAGTAGCTACGACGTGATTGATTTATAATAATAAACTTAATTTTTTCATTCGCTTCTGCCTGCTATCATAATCATTGCAGCCAAAGGACGTCCACTGTTGGACATAATCCTCCCCCGTGTCACTATAACGAACGGTCCTCTTGTGCTTCTCGGTTTTATCGTATCCCCGCGACTCTTACTCGGTCATTGGTTCGCTTTGTGGGAGGCCTTCCATCGCTGCGTTTTCCGGTGCGCGGTCGCCACTCGTAGAACCTTTCGGCCCTAGCTACCATCTTTTCTACGAGCGATGTGCCTTGCCGACTACCACTTAAATTCACTTAGCTGTAGTGGCTTGAAATTAAAAGTTGATTTGCGATATTTCTCTAATTTAATTAGATCCTGTAGGTATATTTTTGTCTTATTTTAAACTGTGTTTATTTTACCAGGTGGAGGCAAAACCCTGGCCGCGGCTGCCAGCATGGCTGCCAAGAAAGTCACAGTCACACCACAGGTCACAGTCAAACCTACCACAAACCCACTCGCAGGTGAGATTTACATCATAATATAAAGACAGAAAAGAACACTATGGTTTGTTTCTTAGATTAGAATCATAAATTCTAGGTCACACAGGATAAAGTCGAAAATCGAATGCAACCAAGATGTATTTAGGTCATTGAAATTTTCAATCAAAAATGCAGACAGGAGAAAAATGTTCGAGAAAATGTTAATAATGACCTTAATCGTTACCATAATAGCGTGTACTACAGCAACTTTTTGAAAGTAGATCATCGAGCGTTTACTTTCCCGACAGAGAACTTCTCCCACTCTGTGTGGAGCGAGCGGGAGTGTTAGACTTTACTAACCAAAACCCACATGCGCGCGGTAATTCTTTCGGAAGATTCCGTAATTGTAGCAGGCATCAGCTCTAGCTGCTTCCACAATTATCGTCTGTTTTTTAAACCCTGAGACTAAAATGACATTTCAACACAAAAGAACTGGCGTCATTCCTATAGTAAATTTGACATTACTTGTGTCAATTTAGTCTCAGGGTATAAAAATTAGACGATAGCATGCGTTTCTACTGATGTGAAGCTGGGGGTGAAACGGGGAAGAGCAGTGGAAAGAAGAAAAAGAAAGAAGAAAGTGCCAAGTGGTATCATTGAAGCGGAGCGGAGTAGAGTGGAGTTGAGCTACTCTTCGCTTCGTGCTCTCCGCCCGACGTCGCGGGGTCGTGTATTCATTTGTTTTATCAGCTCCCCTCCCTGCCACTTACATTGTTTCGGAGTGGAGATTTCATTCAACACACCATTTACTGATTGGCTAATTCAGTGTCCGCTCCTTTTCTCTCCGCTTTTAAATTGACATCTCTGAGGCATGCGTGGAACACAAAGCACTGTCGACCCAGGCCTGGTTCGAACGGCAAGTTGGTTGCCATCGCCCTAACTGCTTCTTCTTCGTCTTTTCGTATCGATGCTCTCATCAAACATTTTCTGCCCAGTATTTGGCAACCTGTATGGCTTTGGCATTGGCCTCGTTTAGATCCTGCAAAGTACAGGTGGTTGTCCAGGTTGGACAGCATAGTAAGTGCCGCATATTCTGGGTAGCTGCTCCACACTGGCACTACGTTAAGGATGGGTCGAGGAAGCCCCATTTGGCCATGTTGTTTTTACAGCGGCCGACCTGGGTCCGCAGTCGGTTAAGAGATTTTTTTTTTTACTGCTTCATTTTGTTCTTACTCTCATTTGTCTGTCCGCAGCGCCCTCAGGCCACGCGTTTGGACAGGCTACGAACGTGAAGCCCATCAAGATATCAGCGAGCCAGCTCACCAAACCGCTGTCCATTGGCCCCTTAGCTGGCCTCGGCAGAGGCGGAAGTAAGACTCTCACATTCTTTAAAATTAATTAAAAATAAATAGAAGTACAAAAAGTGGTTCAAAACCAGGAACGATGGACGGAATGGGGGGAGGCCTTTGCCTAGCTGTGGGACAGTATCGGCTAGGTAAAAAATACGAACGCGAGTTTTTCAAAGCTCAAAAAGGTTCTTGTTCTAAGTTCGGCTTTATGTAGTTTTTTATTTTATGTATGTTCACCGATTTGTCAATTGTGACTGTGTGAACCGACTTTGTTTTTTTTTTAACATTATAAAATAAAGTCGCTTTCCGTGTCTGTCTGTGTGACTGCTAGCTCTTAAAACTCATACGGATTTTGATGCGGTTTTCGCTAATAGAAAGAGCAATAATCGAGGAAGGTTTTTGTGTACAAAACAAATAATAAGATGCGACTGTTCGACACTAAAATAAATTTTATTTCCTACATCTAAAAAGGTTTAGTAAAAAACTCGCATTCGTACTTTATATTATGTTTCTTCATAACTATTTAAATTATTCACATTATGTATAATGTAACAATGTCATGACACTGTGACACTGATTATTCGGTAAAAAATTCGACTTCTAGATTATGGAATCTATTATCGCATTGTGATCATCTATTTCGACCTTGGATTATGAATTTTAATGCTAACTCTGCTTTTACAAGGTCAAATGAAATTATTTGGTGGAACTTCACACATATGATGGTTAAAAACTGTGAAGTGTCTCGCCAGTTCATTTAAATTTGGTTGTCATGTCCATAATAAAAAAAAAATAAGGCCTCGACTTAGGAGTTAATGGTAGCGGGTTCAAAGCCTGCTTTTACTTTACACCACTGCTCTCAAAACGATGAAGGAAAATCTCGTGCGGAAATATCAAAACTTCGAAGATATGACCAACCCGCACTGGGACCCCGTTTTGCCCATTCCCTCTCCTAGAGAGGAGGCGTGAGTCCCAGCAGAAAAGGTATATACCGTAGGTTTTATAGTGTCAAACATCGATGCACAAACGAATACTTACTATGGATTTATTTATCTTACATTAAGAAAAAGCCGACGAAAAATTCCACCTCTTCAGGTTCAGAATCATGTTCTGGATTCATGGCATGTGTGTCGATTACTGTCGATGTCTGACACACGGTCTATATACAAAATACACCGTAATTAAACATACGTGTATAAATTCTCTCGTGATACGAATTGAACTATTGATTAGGAGACGCCATTAATATAAACGAGTAGATGTTTCACTTTCTAAATTAATTAAAAACAAATAAAACCATGTGGTCTGTTATCGCGTTGGTGTTATGTTCTAGTGACCACTGCGCTAACTAAAATCTTCAATACATTACGTTTTTTGTAACATCATAAATACGTACCGTCTAACGGGGTAAATAGGAACGCAGGGGCGAATAGGAACAAAAAGTTGTTTCGGATTTTTACTTTTGTTAAATATTTTACATTGATTTCTTTCTAATTATCGACTTTTATTACATTTAATGGGAAAACCTAAAAAAATACGTAAAAATCCCCTAAAAATTTTTGTTCCTATTTACCCCTGTGTTACTATTCACCCTGTATGACTGTATTGTTAAGAGTACTACAGGGACTAAACGCGAGTTTTATATTCGTAAAAGTATATGATCCTCTGCAGTAAAGAAAATAAAAAAAAAATATATGCCATTCTTCAGGATAAATAAATGCTATATAGATAGTGTTTCATCAAGCTTGCCCCCTGTTTAAAAAGCCATGCTTGATTTTCAAACGATTAAATTTAAGTAAAATTAATAAATCTACTGTGCAAGGATAGATTTAAATAGGAAAGATAGGGGCGGGCTGTCGGTACGTTTGCTCATATGTGTTCAACATAGAGAACCAACTTTTTTATAAGCTTTTATTCAATTTGCAATGTTAGTATAAAGCAAATCTTGCAAATGGATTTTGATACAGTTACGCCTTACTGCAGTGGCGCGGCCGAGAGCCCAACGGCCCTGGGGCAAAAAGAAATCTGGAGCCTCTTTTTTAAATTGGTCATAGGATAGCTCGATAGTCTAACGGCCGAACCCAGTAACCTATCTATCTCCAGTTTTGGCATACTGGAGATAGTAAAACAAATGATACAATACAAAAATTAAACATGTTTTCTGTTGTTTCATTTGTTTTTCTATGTCCGATATGTGATAGATAGGTTATTGGTTTCGGCTTTAAGTAGTAGAGAGCCCAACGGCCCTGGGGCAAAAAGAAATCTGGAGCCTCTTTTTTGGATTTGCTAAACAATATAACAGCGCGATAATATCTGCACGACTAATAATTAAACTACGAGAGTTTTCGCAAATTGTGGTCATAGTGCCTAGCAAGTATATTTTACGTTAACGCGATCGACACGTTTATGACGTACGGCGCTACTATTGGTTCGCTCCAAGCTTTTAAAAAATTAGTGGCTCAAACGCGCTAAACATTTCCATCGCGTTAACGTAAAAACAACTCGCACTCGGTGTTGTACTAAAGCACACGTGGTCCGCCCTGTCCTTCCTATTTAAGTCAATATGTACAAGTGTAAGTTAGCTTATAAAGCCGGTGATTTTGCGTAGCGCCCGCCATGGCCCCGCCGTCGCCGTTCGCGGCGGGCTCGTCCGCCGCGTACAGCGCCGCTTCCCTACTCGCTCAGAGTGAGTACGGTGCAGTAACCTGCGAACATTCAACGCAACACTCACGCTTGACCTTTGGACCACCACGGCAACAAAGCAAAAGCACCTAGCGCCAAGAATTTAATCTGTCATCTTTTCGTGACCGTGGCGTACCACGTCTACAAAATAAAAGCTCTTGACGCCCAAGCTTCTACTTTGATTTGTCATCTGTTTGTGACCGTGGCGTGCTGGACACTTGTTTTGTCATGTATACATGACCGTGGCGATCTAAAGGTTAAATAGTAGATATCTTTTTTTCGCCTATTTTTGCGATTCATACGGATATGGACCTTACACTAATAGCTATAATGCTTATATTCCTTTATATTTTATTGGTGCAAGCAACACCATGCTTAATGTGCGTATGAGTAAGAGACGCTTGATCTGTCTTGCAAATATGAACATTAGTACCTGCGAAAGAAGGTTCATTTTCGTATGAAACGGTGACTTAGTATAGTTGATACCTACTACGATCTGTGAATCTTGCCATGTTTCCAATTTATGTGATTTCGGAAAATTAACCTTAATGCTTAGACATAAAGAATAGTTTTCAACGCTTCTTAATTATTTTTTTTACAGAATTTTTATAAGCTTCTTAAATTGTTTCTTTAGCAAAACCTATCTAATTTACTCTACTATAAGTTGATTTTTAAATGAATAGAAATTCCGTGAATTGGAAGTTGAAAGACTTAGCGACTTAGCTTCCTTATTTGACTTAGCGCCCTCACTATAACGTGCACTTGGCGATATGTAGAGCTCGCTTGGCATGCTGATTTTTGTGGATTTAGATTGGCCATTTTTACCTTATTAGAACGAAAAATATTTTATCTATCTCTAGTTTTCTACAGAGTGGCTCTTATTGGTACTTAAATGAAGCAGCAATTCGTATTGCAAATATTGGTACGAGGAAGAGAGTGCATTATCTCGCTATCTCTTTTGTGTGCCTGTAACCTACGGCGGTGAAGTTTTTTTTTTTTTTTTTTTTTCTCTTTATTTTTTTTGGGGTTTTTATCTAATCAGATATGCCAACCCCAAGGCGGTGAAGTTACATTTCACTTTATGTATTTCTGTAAAAATTTGACAGTTTCCCCTTCCATCTTGTTAAACTTTCGAACTTGCTAAATTTTGAATGGATTTGAAACTTCTTTCTATTTGCCATTTTGTATAAAAAATACTTTTTGAAGCAAATATTTAAAAAAAAGATTAGTCAATACACCAACCAACCCACCTACCCAATTTTCCTAAGATAATTATGCAGTTCATATTAAATAATATCACCCCTTGAAAGATTGCCAATATACCTGTTAAAAGTCACCTTGTATTACAATGTAAGGTTCTAATTCCATAACAAAAGCAGCATGTTTTAGTATCTGTAGTTAATTCTCTTTCTGAGCTTTCGTAAACTTGCTAACATTTTAACGTATAGCTCAGGAAAATACCCTGTTATTTTTTAATAAAATTTGAAACAATGCTGTGTGAAAAATGTATGAAGATCCACAGTACGAAATAAAAAAAGAATTTTATATGGTCCCGAACACTTTGAAGCTTTGTGTGCCGTAATAAAGAAGTCTAAGCACTACACCGTATCATGCCATGATCGTGCTAAAAACGTGTCCAGGTAATCAAATATTATTTCTGATTTGATAACTTTTTTTGATTTCTGATAACTAGCTGACTCGGCAGACTTCGTACTGCCAAATTTTATTCGTCCGAATTTTTCTCACATTTTAAACCTTCTCTAGACCTCCACGAACATTTCAAGATAAATCCGTTCAGCCGATCTCGAATTTTAGCGAGACTAACGAACAGCAATTGATTTACATATATACATAGATGAGAGACTACCCACACTAGTCTACTACCTACTCAATAAGCCTTTCTGTTACCGATAAACACCACGCGAGCTAAGCCGCGGTGTTGGTCGGTGACGGAACGGTCTTGTGGGCACAGTAAACCTGATCGTGTTTAATACGTTCCTAATACGGTCATGGTATGATACCTACGGTGTACTAGCTTAGAGTCCTTCAAATAGAGCTTTTTTCGCAGAAAATGTAGTTTCCTGAGCTATGTATGTAGTTGTATTTCTGTAAATGGTATGCAAGCTAACAGCCGATATTGATCGGGCGGATTTTACTAAAATATTCATCATGCATCGGTCTAGACGTTAATAGAACTTAGGTTTGACCTGCTTCTTACTATTTTAGAATAGACCTAACTTGTTTGTAGTTCTACGTATTGACGTGTTTTATATAACGACAACAGTTTACGTCAGAAGAACCTTTTTTTTTTCATTTCGAAACAAAATATGTAAGAACAAAAAGAAAGTTTGTGTAACCTTTCAAATGTGTAGGTCTGAAAACTCTATTTCGCAAAATGTTGTGAAATAACTCTACATAAGAAAAACGAGGGTGAATGATTTCACAATACAATGAAGCTGTACAAACGCATACCCTTTAGTAAAAGTTTTAAAAAGAAAACAAAATGTTGTAAAAGTTTCGACACGTTATGCGTCGCGGTTGTTTCGTAAGTCCACGTTTTTTTAATTGCTCAGTTTCCTCAAGAAACCGTATGACGCTGCAAGGGTGACTTCCCTTGACGGTACTAACCAAACTCATTCACAACTCACTCAGATCACTGAATCTTGATTGCGATCTTGTATTGTTAGTTACGATTATATCTCTATATATTATGTATAGATTATATCTACAGGGTGTAAAAAGACCGATCACAAAGCCTTTAACTACACATTCTGTACATGTAATTAAGTAACTTAGACCAAAAAATATTGCTGGGAAAAAACTTTTTTTTTTCATCATTAAAAAATAATTAATTAATAATAACTTCGATCAGTTGAGCGTTCGGCCGCTCGTGCTTGGTTATTCAACCGACCATACGCTTGAGTGTGTGAGGCGCACGTTGTGTTTAGTTTTCGTTGCATTTTTCTAACTTCAAATGCGTAATTTGTTATGAAAAATTGATAATTTTCATTATGTTTGTTCGGAAGAAAGTTTACTAATGATACTTGGAATACGATTTAAAAAAAAACTATCAAAAAATTTTGACTTTGACCTTCAATATCTCCAGAACCAGTGAATTCCCAGGTATGTCCTAGAAGAAAAAAAGTATCCCAGTGATGAGTAGAATATGGGGTTTTCGTTTTCGTTAAGGGTCTTTTTACACCCTTTATATATAGGAAATACACATAAAAACTGGACTGGTCGTTTCAGCGACGCAGGACATTGTTTTACCATGTTAGATAGAAAGCTTCTTTCGGCCGAAATGATGATTAAACGACACTACCCTCACAAATTGGCAATTATCGCTACGAGAAATGCAGTGATATGTCAATCGTATGCTTCAAATAGAGATACCGAACCGATTTTTAAAAAAATGCGGGGGTTAGGGAGACGGGGTAGGTTACTAAAGTCTCGAAAGCAGTTCTAGAATAAACAACAGCTCAGCTATGATTTTCTAGTACATGCTGATCTCTCATTCCACAGAAAGTCTATGTAATACAAATTCGGCTTATACTGTGCCATCTACAGCTAGATATCATTGTGTGCCTCACGAATGTAACTTAAGAGACAGTGATACTCAGTACTAGATAGTAACGCTATAATCTGATAATTCGTTGCACTCGCCAGTAGTTTTATAACGATTAGTTTTGATGAGAAGTTTGAAATTCCTGATACATTGCTACTCCAGAATAGAATAAACTTTATTGTACACCAAAGGAAGTAATAAATTAAGCAGAAACTTAAATCTATGGGTACAGTGGGGATCTTATCGCTGACAGCGATATCTACCAGACAACCTAAGGATGGATCGTAAGAAAAATCATACAGGGGGACCCTAGGTTGACTGGTAGAGAAAATCTACGGCATTAAGTCCGCCTGTGTACATTATGTTGCATGAAGACTAAATAAATTGCTTTATATGTTCATAAAATCGTTTTTTCGGCAACTTGAATGAATACTCTTGAATTGAAAAAATTATATACGGTGCGATCGACCGTGTGTTTTACAATTATCCCTGTTCTTTTGATTGGAAATACACCAGTCCTATTCTATTTTAATTTCTTTTGTACATATTTTATATAGATATTAATATAATTTTTAAGTCATTCTTTCCTGTGTAATTTACTGATAGATAATGATAATTGTAGCGGTTCTTTTTTGTACATAATTATTTAGTGTAGTGGGAACTATTTTGAACATACTATTAATGCACTTTTTCTATTATCTTCTCCTTTTTCAAATAACTTGGTTTTAGTTCAGTGTTGTATAGTAATTCTTGTCTTGTAGTTTTTTGGGCTGAGTAAGATTATTTGAAAGCGAATGGCCAGGCATTTTCTAATTAATTAATTATTTAGTTGTTGTTGTTTGTGTTATAAAGGTATGCGAGACTATTAATAACCTAGTTTTTCTGTAAAACTTATTTTTCTCTTGAATAAGTAGTTAGTGGCGTGGGAGTGGCTTTAACCAGATGGTTCTCATGTATATTTTAATTTTTGTCACGTTTATCTTTATAACTAAATAGCTATATAATAGTATAATAATTCTCAAAGGATCTTTTGGCACTTTGGTTACAGCCACTTCTACGCTTTCGGTACTAAATAAAACATCAATCAATGATCGATTTCTATTCTTAACCAATCTTGTAACAGCGCCATCTATGTTTGTTTCTCTAAAACTATACAATTGAGAACAGCGCCATCTAGTATCAACTAACGTTTTGTTCCCCAACAGTGGAGATGGTGGGCATGACGGGCATGAACTCGTACTTGATGCAGAACTTGAACCAGATCATCCAGTCGGGTATGGGGGGCCCGCTGGCGGGTATGCTGGGCCAGTTCGCACAGGTCGGCCCGATTTGGGCACAGAACAAACCCGGTATCATGTGGCAGCAGCATGAAAAGGTAAGACATAAAAAATTGTTATTAACGTTTGAATCCCCGACCGGTCCTATGAGACCGCGCTGTTATTGTTTTACTATTGTGTCTCGTTTCCCGGGTATCTGAGTAATTAAACTAAGGGCCTGTTTCACAGTGTCCGAGTAGGCACTACTCACTGAATAAATTCAAAAATGGAACAGAATTTGTATGAAATTATCTGCCAAGTAAGATACTCGAAACTTAATCATAGGTGGTGAAACAGGCCCTTAAGTCTATCAAAATAAAATGTCTAATATGACATACAAATTCTACCCTTCCCACACAATCATTCTACATAATTTCATTTGAATAACTCTTCAAAATCGCCACTTGCTCGAGCCAGCCATAACTGAGCCTTTAGTCTTAAATTCGTCCTTAAATTATAATCTGTGTGTGTGTGTATGTTTGAAAAAGCCCGTCCGTTACTGTCCTTCTCCAGTTACACTCTATGCTCGGTAAGGTATCCCACAAGGAATGCTCTTACCGTTTAGTCACTTGGTTTTAGTTTAATAGTAGGTTTGAAGGGCTGAAGGCTTAAATTTTATAAAGGTATTCAAATCATTGGGTTAAAATGTATTGACAACATTTGTAGATGGGCGGAGATGAAGAGGAAGTGGACGATGAAGAGATGGGTGTCGCTGAAACATACGCAGATTACATGCCTTCAAAATGTAAGTAATACATAGAGTGCGTCTAATGAAAGCGTGACCTGGAGTTTTTTTAAATATTAACAACAACAGCAGTTTTTTTTTTACATTATTCAGCCGCAATTGTAGGAAAGAAAAAAAAATGAAACGTCAAGACAATATGATTCTCCTACTGGTTAATAATACCACATACATTTTTTTTGGATTTAACCTCTTTTTCTCAGGTCGCGGTTTCATTAGACGGACTATAGCAGTTTTGTCAATACTGTTTATGATAGCAGTCGATAATTCACTGAAATTTTTAAAAATATTTCGATTTATTTGAATTTGCACGCAAAAATGTTTACTTTTTCCTAAGAAAACAAAGTTCTGTATTAAAAGTAACTATAAAAAACGCATAGCCTTCTTATCTCGCGACTCGTAGATATTGGTTGTGAGTTTACCCATACGGTTAATTTTTCAAAAATCTTATTTTTTTTTATTTGAATTTATGGCTAAAATATGAAAGATGGCGGTTTACCAGTTGTAATAGAAAATAATAATATGTATTTCCAATTGTTAACCGTCAGACTGAAATGATCGATTATTAGTAATCACTATTATCATCAATCAGTGTATTAGATGTGGTCGAATATATATTTACTATGTGTCATATTTTTACCTTTCACAGTAAAACTGGGTCGCAAGCACCCCGACCCAGTGGTCGAGACGGCGTCCCTGTCTTCCGTGGAGCCGGTGGACGTGACGTACAAAGTGAGCCTGCCGGACGAGACCATCCGCAACGGGCTGCTGTCGGCGCTGCAGCTCGAGGCCGTGGTGTACGCCTCGCAGGCGCACGAGCACCTGCTGCCCGACAACACCAGGGCGGGCTTCCTCATCGGTGAGTCACGCGTCTTAGCTGCAGGCCGTACGTGTGTACTGCCGGACGAGACCATCCGCAACGGGCTGCTGTCGGCGCTGCAGCTCGAGGCCGTGGTGTACGCCTCGCAGGCGCACGAGCACCTGCTGCCCGACAACACCAGGGCGGGCTTCCTCATCGGTGAGTCACGCGTCTTAGCTGCAGGCCGTACGTGTGTACTGCCGGACGAGACCATCCGCAACGGGCTGCTGTCGGCGCTGCAGCTCGAGGCCGTGGTGTACGCCTCGCAGGCGCACGAGCACCTGCTGCCCGACAACACCAGGGCGGGCTTCCTCATCGGTGAGTCACGCGTCTTAGCTGCAGGCCGTACGTGTGTACTGCCGGACGAGACCATCCGCAACGGGCTGCTGTCGGCGCTGCAGCTCGAGGCCGTGGTGTACGCCTCGCAGGCGCACGAGCACCTGCTGCCCGACAACACCAGGGCGGGCTTCCTCATCGGTGAGTCACGCGTCTTAGCTGCAGGCCGTACGTGTGTACTGCCGGACGAGACCATCCGCAACGGGCTGCTGTCGGCGCTGCAGCTCGAGGCCGTGGTGTACGCCTCGCAGGCGCACGAGCACCTGCTGCCCGACAACACCAGGGCGGGCTTCCTCATCGGTGAGTCACGCGTCTTAGCTGCAGGCCGTACGTGTGTACTGCCGGACGAGACCATCCGCAACGGGCTGCTGTCGGCGCTGCAGCTCGAGGCCGTGGTGTACGCCTCGCAGGCGCACGAGCACCTGCTGCCCGACAACACCAGGGCGGGCTTCCTCATCGGTGAGTCACGCGTCTTAGCTGCAGGCCGTACGTGTGTACTGCCGATCAGCGTTAGAGCTGGTTCCTCATCAAAAACCCATGACCGTTTGAAGTAGAAGTGTCAAACCTAAGGTGGTGCGCTCTCGGGCGGGGGCAGGATATCTGTTAGCAGCTAGATGAACAGCTGAAAAAATAAGAAATAGTTAAATGGACCAAATCCTTTCCTATACCCTATTTTGTGGACAATATGTGGGTAAGGAGCAATAAACCAACTATACTAGATCTTGCAATCATAGAAATCTGTACTAGGCGTGATCTGGTACTAGGGCTAGATTAGATGTTGTTCACTTGGCTGTCAACCGAGAAAAGAGTACTTCATCTCGGGCTCATCATCATCAGGTTGCCGTTCGTACGCCAGCCCGGATACTGTCAAAGTGACGTATGACGTCAGCATCACTTGTACTCGTTCATTCGTCCACAACCTTCACTAACATACATGTGTGTGGTAGGCGACGGCGCGGGCGTGGGCAAGGGGCGCACGATCGCGGGCATCATCTTCGAGAACTACATCAAGGGCCGCAAGCGCGCCATCTGGGTGTCCGTGTCCAACGACCTCAAGTACGACGCCGAGCGCGACCTGCGCGACATCGGCGCCGGCAAGATCGAGGTGCATCCGCTCAACAAGGTAATACACACTACAGTACTTACTATAGTAGGCAACAAGTAAAAAGCCTTTTTAGACGTTTAAGTAAGACCCTAGAATTTAATTGGGAACAAAACTGATAGAAAAATATAAAAACAATTACAAAAAGTAATTGATAAATGATATGTCAATGTTTTTTCGTCAGATCTGAGATTTAATAAAATATTTAATTTATTTTTTTTGGTGCGTTGAATAATATGATGGAATGTCAAAACGGGACTTTTATTTTTTGACAACTTTATGCAACGCTATTTTTTTCTCCAATATTCATTCAAAATCATTTGTGTGGAGACACGGTTAATTTGCAGTGCGTAGGCATGGTTGACAGTGTTGTATGGATCACTGGGGAACTTGTTGACATACACGGCTGCGCTACGGCACGGCACTGCCGTGTTTCATCAGTGTTGAATGGCAATCTATAGCCTCTTGCACACGGTACGTGTATAAGAGGCCTTAGTGTCTACAAACAGGGTTAAATTATTTGTTCACTAGTGATATCTAACAATTACTGTATTATTCTTCTTCTTCTTCTTCTACTAGGCGTTAGTCCCGGCTTTTGCCAGGGTCCGCCTTCCGGCTTAGCTTGCTCCACTTTGCCCGGGCTTCTACATCCCTGACAGTAAGGCCATTGGCTCTCATGTCGGACTTGACGACGTCCAGCCAGCGCTTGCGAGGGCGACCACGAGACCTACCGCCAAGGACAGCCATATTCATGCATCTCCGGCCAACGTACTCCATAGGGCGACGCATGATGTGGCCATACCATCGCAGACGACACTCCTGCAGTTTTTCCCCCACGTCACGGACACCAAGACTACCTCGGATGAACGAGTTGCGTATGCGATCGGATCGCGTTACGCCGCTCATCCACCTCAGCATCTTCATCTCCGTGACGCGAAGCTCCTGGGTGTGTCTGCTTAGTGCTGGCCAACACTCGCCGCCGTACAGGAGGACAGGACGTATGATGCATTTATACAACGTGTAACTTTAAATGCGCAAAACCTCAGACACCCCAAACGATTTTTAATCCAATTGACATAATACTGAGAGAAAAAAAAATATTAAAAAAAAATTGAAGGTTTTATGTGCTGTTTTAGTTTGTTTAAAATTCGTATTTACATCGAAAGGAGTATGATTATTATCCCGTTTATGAGAAAATCTAAATTGGATGACAACCATTTGTGTTTGTTTACCTATTTACGCAGGTTTATGCAAGTGATGACTTGATTTGTTAATAAATAGACAAAGCAAAATTTTTAATTATTTTTTTTTGAAAAATGTGACCTATATTAAAAAGTGGTTTTATTGCTTCTGCTCGTTATTCTGAACAAACTAATTTCAGGTTTTGCGCATTTAACGTTACACGTTGTATATCTGTCCCTTAAGCTTTGGAGGCATTTTGCGGTCGCATACAACGCCCGTTACCTCTCGCCATTTTGCCCAAGCCGCGCCTATACGTGCTTGGACATCGTCGTCCACGTTGCCAGACTCGTGCAGCACAGATCCAAGGTACCTGAACGTATCGGAGCTTGTGATCCGGTCCAAACCTATTCGGATGGTATTTGAATCCGCGCTGCCACAGGACATGTACTCAGTCTTCGCCACATTTAGTCTCAGACCGCCGTTTTCCAGCGTGTCCTTCCAAATGTTGACCTTCCGCTCAAGTTGGGCTCTGTTCTGGCTAACGAGGGCGATGTCATCGGCATACATCATTAGCCACGGAGGCTGATCTTGGATGTATGCCGTAACTACATCGAGCACAACGTTAAACAAGAACGGGCTAAGAGCCGATCCTTGGTGAACGCCAACAGATATTGGAAAGACTTTGGATTCGCCAACCGCGGTCTGGACAGAGGACACGGAATCGCGATACATGTCTCTGATAATGTCAATATAGGCCTCGGGCACACCCTTGAAGCGAAGTGCCCACCAGATGGACTGCCGAGGAATACAGTCGAAGGCCTTCTGCAGGTCTAAAAAGGCCATATGCAGAGCTCTCCTTCTCTCTCTGTAAGCCTCAGTCAGACTCCGCAAGGCGAACACTGCGTCCATGGTGCTGTTACCCGCCCGAAAGCCATATTGACACTCAGAGACAGTACACTCGCTACGGAGCCGTGTGTCAATGATCCGCTCGAAGAGCTTCATGGTGTGGCACATGACCTTAATACCGCGGTAGTTACTACAATCCTGTACGCTACCTTTGCCTTTGTAAATAGGGATAATGAGGCTTGATCGCCACTGGTTCGGCATTTCCTTGGTGGTCAGGATGCGGTTAAATAGATCCGTCAGAAGGTCCACACCATGTGAGCCCATGGCCTTCCACACTTCGATTGGCACATTGTCAGGCCCGACCGATTTCCGGTTCTTCATGTGGCGAAGAGCAATGCGAGTTTCGTCGGGGGAAATAGGGGAAATAAGACCAAGGTTAGGAGGCGGTTCGGGAGGAAGGTTATGGGGGTGCTGTTTGTTAGACAGCTCCTCGAAGTATGTGCACCATCTCTCCTTAACAGAGGGGGCATCATAGAGCAGCTTACCCTGGGCGTCCCTTACACAGAGGCATTTGCTAATGTCCCGTGTAGCTTTTTCCCGGGCCCGCGCCAGCTTAAAAATAAGCTTTTGCCCCTCCGCAGTTTCCAGCTTGTCGTACAAGGGCGCCAAACTTTTGCTGCGGGCTCTGGCTACTGCTTTTTTGCAAGCGCGCTTAGCCGCTCCATATGCCTCCCTGTCCTCCGGAGAGTTGGACCCCTGCCACTTTTTAAATAAAGCCTTCTTCTTCCGGGTCGCCTCCTGCACCCCGTCATCCCACCACCATGTCTCCCTGTCCATGGTGCGACCACCACGAGAAGTGCCAAGGACGCGCTTACCCGCGGCGGTGATTACTGAATGAATCCTACTCCATATCTCTTGAGCGGACTCATGCGGAGAACTGATCTCGAGGTGCTCGACCTCCGCGATGAATTCCGACAGTCTAGGACCATTAAGCAACCACCACTTGGTGCGGGGATTGCGTTTCTGAGTCACTTTTTTCCTTGGTACGATCGCCAGGTCCATGACAAGGAGGCGGTGTTGAGCCGTTAAGCTTTCGCCTGGGATAACCTTACAGTTGGTAACCTTGCCAATGTTGCACCTTCGCACCAGCAGGTAGTCAATTTGGGTTGAGTGTGAACCACCACGGTACGTAATAAGATGCTGGGGTTTCTTCTGAAAGAATGTATTCACGATGGCTAGGTCCGACACAGCGCAGGTCCTGAGTATGCTGACTCCCTCTGCATTTAGCTGGCCATAGCCAAAACCACCGTGAATACGTCCGTACTCTCCAGCGCGCTGACCTACGTGACCGTTGAGATCCCCCCCAACCAAAATATCTTCAGAATTCGGAATAGCGCGCAATACGTCCTCGAACTCATCCCAGAAGGCCTCCTTTTCAGACTCACAGCAACCAGTTTGAGGAGCATAGGCGCTGACTAGGTTCGTTACCGACCCTTCGATCAGCACCTTAACGCGCATCAACCGGTCGCTGTATCGGTCTACTTCAAGAAGTCCATCCTGAAGGTCCTTAGACAGTACTACGGCTACTCCGTTCCTGCCCGATGGTGATCCGGTGTACATTAGCCGGTACCCCTGCCCGATGTCACGGGACTTATTCCCCTTCCAGCGCGTCTCCTGAAGGAAGGCGCACTGGACCCGACGTTTCGCAAGTACGTCCGCGAGTTCTCTGCAACGTCCAGTTAGAGAGCCAATGTTCCAGGTGGCAAAGCGGAGCTTCTTTTTGGGTACTAACTTCTTTAGCCGTGCCCGTACTTGACACGGTAGCCCTAGCCCACTTATCGCAGGTTTAAGGCGATGTGCCTGCGCGTCGTTGTTCGGCGACGCCCTAGCCCAAGTACCCAGTCTATTCCTTGCCCAATCCATTTTTATCCGACTGAGGTTGGTTTTACGTGGGGCGACCAGCCGTCTGACCCCCACAACCCTACGAGAGGGAAACCAGGATCGCCAGAGCCTCGTCCGTTGAACAGCAGGGTGCACCGCTAGCAGGTGAGGTTGGCTTGGGTCCTTAGGATGTAAACGGACCCCAATCACCCCTAACAATTACTGTATTATTATTTTACAAAATTCCATTCAATTCTCAACCATAAAATTAATAATGTAACATTATCGACCTTTATTTCAACTTCTTTCTCCCCACCAGTTCAAATACGCGAAGATCTCGTCGGCGGTGAACGGCAACGTGAAGAAGGGCGTGATCTTCAGCACGTACTCGGCGCTCATCGGCGAGACGCAGTCCACCAGCACCAAGTACCGCACGCGCCTCAAGCAGCTGCTGCAGTGGTGCGGCGACGACTTCGACGGATGCGTATCCTTTTTTGTGCTAAGAAAAAAGAAAGGAAAATATTTTATTTGACACACATATGTACATACATACACACAATCTAAAAATAACATGTAGACACTAACAGCCGAAACCAATAAACCTATCTATCATATATATCGGAGATAGAAAAACAAATGAAACAACAGAAAACATGTATAATTTTTGTATTGTATCATTTGTTTTACTGTCTCCAGTATGCCAAAACCGGGCGTAAAACGGGAAACAACTTTAGACCGACGCACACGTGCACTATACCGATTTGTGACTAGAACGACGTCGCGTGGCGTTGATTAATGGCCGAAACCAATAACCTATCTTGTGTAAGTTTTGGCATATTGTAGATAAGTAAAACAAATGATACAGTACAAAAATTATACATGTTTTCTGTTGTTTTATTTGTTTTTCTATCTTCGATATGTGATAGATAGGTTATTGGTTTCGGCTGCTAATGTAAGCCTACAAGTCTAGTTGCCGTCTAAAATGTATCGCACACTTGTAGAGCTACATCAGACACTTCAACTAAAGTTTTTTACTGCCCGTACAATCGATTTTGACCTTTATTGCTGGCTGCAGTAAATAGTTGATATTTTAACCACTTTTCTGCTTATAACGTCATCCTTATGCCTACAGAATAGAAGTCAAAATCGGTTGAACAGACAGTAAAAAAGGTTTGTCCAAATGTCTAATTGCGAATGGAATTTATATATTTGAACTCATCCTGTGAGAAGAAAGTATCCTTTTAATGTATGATTCTTGACGAATAGTACGACGTAAAACGTCAACGTCCGACTCCAGTGCTTGAGCGCTCAGAAGAGACATTCACACACACGCACACATACAAACTTTCTATGTTAAAACAGTTCTACTTTTCCCTACAAACGGTGAATTCCTTAACTCCCCACCTTAGATTGTATTTGACGAATGTCACAAAGCTAAAAACTTATGCCCGGTCGGGTCGGGTAAAGCAACTAAGACCGGTCTGACGGCTCTGGAGCTGCAGAACAAGCTGCCCAAAGCGCGCGTGGTGTACGCGTCGGCTACTGGCGCCAGTGAGCCGCGCAACATGGCGTACATGGTGCGCCTGGGGATCTGGGGCGATGGGACGCCCTTCCCGACTTTCATGGACTTTATCAATGCTGTTGAGAAGAGGTGAGTGATTGTGTAAGACCTGCAGAACAAGCTGCCCAAAGCGCGCGTGGTGTACGCGTCGGCTACTGGCGCCAGTGAGCCGCGCAACATGGCGTACATGGTGCGCCTGGGGATCTGGGGCGATGGGACGCCCTTCCCGACTTTCATGGACTTTATCAATGCTGTTGAGAAGAGGTGAGTGATTGTGTAAGACCTGCAGAACAAGCTGCCCAAAGCGCGCGTGGTGTACGCGTCGGCTACTGGCGCCAGTGAGCCGCGCAACATGGCGTACATGGTGCGCCTGGGGATCTGGGGCGATGGGACGCCCTTCCCGACTTTCATGGACTTTATCAATGCTGTTGAGAAGAGGTGAGTGATTGTGTAAGACCTGCAGAACAAGCTGCCCAAAGCGCGCGTGGTGTACGCGTCGGCTACTGGCGCCAGTGAGCCGCGCAACATGGCGTACATGGTGCGCCTGGGGATCTGGGGCGATGGGACGCCCTTCCCGACTTTCATGGACTTTATCAATGCTGTTGAGAAGAGGTGAGTGATTGTGTAAGACCTGCAGAACAAGCTGCCCAAAGCGCGCGTGGTGTACGCGTCGGCTACTGGCGCCAGTGAGCCGCGCAACATGGCGTACATGGTGCGCCTGGGGATCTGGGGCGATGGGACGCCCTTCCCGACTTTCATGGACTTTATCAATGCTGTTGAGAAGAGGTGAGTGATTGTGTAAGACCTGCAGAACAAGCTGCCCAAAGCGCGCGTGGTGTACGCGTCGGCTACTGGCGCCAGTGAGCCGCGCAACATGGCGTACATGGTGCGCCTGGGGATCTGGGGCGATGGGACGCCCTTCCCGACTTTCATGGACTTTATCAATGCTGTTGAGAAGAGGTGAGTGGTTGTGGACTTTGGGTTTTTGGGTTTAAAGGTGTTTTTTTATATTTTATATGTGTAAGATAATTTATTTTAAAAGCCATTTTTTTTTGCTTGATGATCTTATTGATGTTAATATTTGTATTTGTTTATAAAACCATGTTTAGCCTACGTTTTTGGACCAGTCACCTAGTGGTTGCAAGCATGACTACTAAGCAAAAACGCCTGGGTTTGATTCCCAATTTTGGGAAAGATTTTAGAAGAGAGAATTTAAGTTGTAGTCTGTAAATGACATGGCCGGATCCTGCCCAATTTTAGAATTTATAATGTACATCAATTATTTTTATATGAAAATTACTTCTAAAATAAATAAAAATATATTGCATCAATTACATTTCTCTAGAGGAAGCGAGAAAAATTCTCAAAATAATATGTGCGTTAATTGATTTTGGGTCGTTTTCTGTCATTGCAATCATGTTAAATCAATAGATTTGATTTGTAATCAAATCTATGTTTGGATACACGCATAAGACAAATACTGTGCTTATCTGTACTACGCCTAAAAATCAGACAAAAATATAAAACACTCCTGAATCATCATCATCATTTCAGTCGAAAGACGTCCACTGCTGGACATAGGCCTCCCCCAAGCGTCGCCATAACGACCGGTCCTATGCGTCTCGCATCCATCGGATTCCCGCAACCCACGTCAGGTCGTCGGTCCACCTTGTGGGAGGCCTTCCATCGCTACGTCTTCCGGTACGGTTGGGTCTAAGTTTTCAAGACCCACCGTACAAATAGGAACAAGAAGCTGTCTAATCAAAGTCTCGAGCTCATGAGGAAGAGGCGCGAGATGATTCTGCAGTCTTCAGACGATGCGTGCAGATACCGACAGCTCAATAGACCGATTTCGAAGTCCTTAAAACGTGATCTTCGCCACTTTAATTCCGAAAGGGTTAAGGACGCGATAGAGCGGAATAAGAGCTCCAAAGTCTTTGTGAGAGATCTGTCTATTGGGCAGAGCCAGCTCACGAAACTGAAGACCGTCGATGGCAGAGTCAAATCCGGCTCCTTGGAGAGATAGAGGCTTTCTATGGACAGTTATACATGTCTATCTCTAAACCCACGGTAAATCTAGCGACCCAAGAGCTAGATTGACCCGACACTATACCTAAGATATTCCGGACGTCAGCCTGTACGAGATTAGGACGGCTCTGAAGTAGCTCAAAAACAACAAGGCGCCGGGTGAGAACGGAATTACGGCCGAACTCCTGAAGGTGGGTGGAAAACCGATCCTTAAGGCCCTTCAGAAGCTATTTGATTACGTCATACGCGAGGGAAAAACGCCACAGGCATGGAGCAGAGGTGTGGTGGTACTATTCTGTAAGAAGGGCGACAATGCCTTGCTTAAGAACTACAGGCCCATCTCCTTCTGAGCCATGTCTACAAGTTATTTTCCAGAGTCATCACGAATCGTCTCGCGCGCAGGTTCGACGACTTCCAGCCTCCTGAACAAGCCTGTTTCCGAAAAGGCTTCAGCACCGTGGACCATGAACATACGCTGCGGCAGGTTATACAAAAGACGCAGGAGTATAACCTGCCTCTCTGCTTAGCGTTTGTGGACTACGAGAAAGCCATTGATTCGATCGAGACTTGGGCTGTACTGCAGTCTGTCCAACAGTGCCAGATTGACTGTCGGTACATCGAAGTGCTGAAATGTTTGTACGAAAACGCCACCATGTCTGTCCGACTTCAGGACCAGACCTTGAAACCTATCCTCTTACAGCGGGGTGTGAGGCAGGGAGACGTTATCTCTCCGAAACTGTTTACGGCCGCATTAGAGGATGTCTTATTTATTTAAACTTCATGTACAATGGTGGTAAATAGGCGGACTTAATGCTTTAAGGCGTTCTCTACCAGTCAACCAACAATAGGGTTAAAAAGGCAACACTGTGGTAGGTCTGCACAATAAATAATTAACATATATCACTGACCTTCGATTTGCGTATTACATAGTAGTCATGGCTGAGACTACGGAAGAGCTCAGTACAATGCTCGGTGATCTCAGTAGAGCTTCCGAAAGAATGGGACTTAAAATGAACATGGACAAAACCAAAGTCATGGTAAACATCGATGTAGCACCCACTCCTACCAAGATCGGGGACTCTACACTCGAAGTTGTGGATGACTACGTCTACCTAGGACAGACGGTGGACCGTCTGTCCTAGTTGGGTAGGTTAGCTTCGAGAAAGAGGTCAATCATCGAATCCCACTCGGCTGGGCGGTGTTCGGGAAGCTACACGGTATTTTCTCGTCCAACATACCAGTGTCTGAAGACGAAAGTCGATGACCAGTGTGTGTTGCCAGTGATGACATATGGCTCAGAAACGTGGTCGCTCACAATGGGCCTCATCAGAAGACTTATAGTCACCCAAAGAGCGATGGAAAGGGCTATGCTCGGGAGTTTCCTTGTGTGATCACATCAGAAATGAAGTTATCCGCAAGAGAACGAAGGTTAGCCCGAAGAATCGCCAAACTTAAGTGGCAGTGGGCAGGGCACATTGCTCGTAGAACGGATGGTCGATAGGCACGGAAGGTTCTGGAGTGGCAGCCACTCCTGAATACCAGAATTGTATTGCTAAGGTATCTTTGAAAGATTAACGATTTCACGACTATCGCCAACAACACTTTTCGAACTGCCACGCGTCTTGATGACACACGCTACATATAATATTAAGAATCGACCATATTTTCACGAGTGTGAATCCAAACGTAAGTTGTTTTGGCGTTTTTGCTCTTTTAAACTTAACTGTCAAAACTGTCTGTGTAGTCAAAGATATTTTTTATACTATCTGGATTGATTGCTTCAATTTCAAAAACGCACCGAAACGTATGTTACCTCTTTCTACTAGTAAGAAAGGGACACACTACCTCTTTCGCGTTGTCTTGCTGGGTATATTTTTTCCCTTTTGCTTGTGAATAAAAATTATGAACTTCACGGCAATGAAAATAAAGTACACTTTAGAATGTATAATATTGCTTCGTAATCAATGCAGTCAGTACGTAGGGTATACAAGATCCTTGGTGTGTAACGTAACGTGTTGCTATAGCGACATAATTGTTATTCAAAATGATCACATTTTGAATGACAATTATGGTATTTTTGGATGTTATTTATAGTGTCTCTCGCTTCTTTTCTGATCATAAAACTTAAACTATTGTAAAGCCAAATTCTAAGCTTTAATACGTGGTACTTTATGTCCGTGTACATGATATTTTTTTTTTGGGCAAAGCTCTCTACCAATTCCGGACGTGTCATTTATGTTCTGTTTATTGTAATAGGCCCTATCTCTGCACACTTCTTCTGTAAATACTGCCGTGATGTTATCTTTCCATAAAAAGAGCACAGTCTGCAGTACAACAACAATTTTCAAGAAAAACTTCAGTTGCGACCGTAACTCGGTCGGGAACGGTATTCTTTTTGAACGTACGCGTACGGTGCAACAGTTGTGTATAACTCATTAGCTAATGAGCTTATTGGTATCGGGCGCCGGTTGACCTTGAGGTCGATCGTCGCTTTGTGAGTTTTGTGAGAATGTCGGACCATAATAATGAGCATAATATAAATGATTTGGAGATATTAACAAGTTATGAAAATAATGAGATGGATTTGGAAGCGAACAATTTACGAGGCAACGAAAACAATGAAAGCATTAGCAGGAGTGCAGAGAAGAGAAAAGAAAGGGAAGATGACGATTTTATAACGGTGAATAGAAGAAGCGCAAAACGCCTGATCAGAAGTGAATCAGTGGAATTAGCAAAGAATACGAGGGTAGATGAGGAAAAAAACGATGTTTCGCGAGACTCAGTAGATTACGAAATATGTATCACCTCCGCGAATGTTTTACCTAAGCAAATGGCTATGGCCAAGATGCTCAGGTCAGAAAATATTACAGGTATTATAAGGATTAAATATAAGAGCTCTTTCAAAGTTCTAATCCAATTTAAAGATAAGGAATCTGCGGTAAAGTTACTATACTCCGTCGGTTTAGGTAGTTAACTAAAGGTAAACAATCTTGGTATGTCTTTTTATGTAAAAGTTGTCTAAAAATTGTATGTAAAAATCTTTGCACATAGGTATTTACCTAAATCGATGTTAGCTAATAAACTAAATTTAAATAATCTTTGTGTATATTATATACGACCTCTTTAATATAAAAAGACATACCAAGACTGTTTACCTTTAGTTAACTACCTAAACCAACGGAGTATAGAGTGTCACGTAATTAAAGAAAAAGGGCTGCGTTGTCAACTAACTCAAGATCTGACTATGGCATATGGTTTGGTGAGGGGGGTCGATTTGGACCTGGGAGAAGATGAGCTTATTGGAATCTTTGAGTCATCTACTGAAATCCTATCGGTTAAGAGATTAAAACGTCTAAACTCGGACGGGAAATGGGTGGATAGTGAGTCAATAATAATCGGGCCCATCGCGGTCTTGTCGGCCTTCGGCAAGTTATTCGAGTCTATATTAAACCGACACATTACTAGACAAATCAGTATGCAACTCAGTGACTGTCAGCATGGCTTCAGGGCTGGTAGGTCAACGGCAACGAACCTTATCAATTTTGTGGATTATGCTGTCACTGAGATGGACAACAATAAGCAAGTAGATGCAGCATACTTTGACTTCAAAAAAGCTTTTGACCGTGTTCATAATGACGTGTTACTGCAAAAGTTTTCGGCCATAGGATTTACGCCTAAACTACTAAAATTATTTTGTAGTTACTTCCACAATCGTAGGCAGTACGTTCAACTCAACGGTTGCCGGTCTGAAACGTACGTAACTCAGTCGGGTGTGAGTCAAGGATCCACTTTTGGCCCAACCCAATTCCTGGTCATGGTCAATGACTTGCCGGAGGTCGTCGAGACCGCGAAGTGCCTGATGTTTGCTGACGACCTTAAGATTTACTTGGGTATAGGGACAGCGGCCGACTGTGATGCGCTTCAGCGGGACATCGATAATGTGGTAGCCTGGAGCAACCAAAATCGTTTGGAATTTAATAAGTCTAAATGTAAGGCTATCACATTCTCGCGCTGTCGCTCGCCGCTCGTGTATGCGTACAGCGTGTCGGGCACTCCGCTGGAGCGCGTCACAACAATCCGCGATTTGGGTGTCACGTTGGACACCGAGCTGACCTTCAATGACCACATAACCGGCCTGTGTAAGCGAGCACACCAATCTCTGGGGTTCGTCATGAGGCAGTCGGCTCGGTTCACTGGCAGACATGCAATTGTCGCCATATATTTCGCGTTTGTCCGTAGCAAGCTTGAGTTCAATTCGATTGTCTGGGATCCACACGAGACTAAGTACAATCTTCTATTAGAGCGAGTTCAGCGCAAGTTCTGTCGGTACCTATACATGAAGATGTATGGATACTATCCCTACCTGTATCCATCTTTGTTCGTCTCAGGAATGGTGGGTATTGATTCCCTCGAGCTGAGACGTAAATGTGCTCTCCTTGTCCATTACTTTCTACTGTTTACTGGTAAAATCGACAACCCTACGGCACTGTCGCGCTGTGGTCTATCCGCGCCGCCGCAATACACGCGACTGCGCTCGCGCCCTCTGCTGGCGACGCCCAGGGTTCGGACTCGTACCGCGCAGTATGCGGCAACGCATCAAGCGGTGACACTGCTCAACACTCTGACTGCTCAGCATCCGGACGTGGACTTGTTCCACTCCAGCGTGCAAATGTTTTTACAGAAATGCAAAGAATGTTTTAGTTAATTTGTTATATTATAATCAATTTTTTTTTCTTCACTTTATTAGTTTTTTATATATATATATTTTTTAATTTTTTATTTGTGACATTGTTGTTTTTTATTTGTGTTTTACTTTTGATTATTATTTTTCTAATCTTGTTTGACATTTTGTAACTTTTTTTTTTTAATTATTATTATTATTTCACTTGCTATTATTTTTTTTTTGACATTTGTTACTTTTTTGATTATTGTTTGTATCCAATTTATTATTTTTTGACATATGTAACTTTTAAAATTATTGTTGTATTCCATTTTTATTATATTAGTTTTTGATTATGTTGAAATAATTAATGACTCTCTGCACGTCTTGGTTCCGACTGTTAGTGCAGAGAGTACCTGTAATAATAATAAATAAATAAATAAATAAATAAGAGTATGCTTTAAAAGCAATATCCTGCCTACTTATATTTATGCTTATGACTGCAGATTCAAAGTTGAACCGTATGTATTTCCAGTGACACAATGTAATGGTTGTTGGCAATTCGGTCATTTCTTAAAATACTGTCCCACAAAAAAAATGCTATGCCCGAAATGTGGAGGGGACCACGTTAATTGCAATACTCAAAATTATAAGTGCCTTAACTGTAAAGGTGATCATTTTGTTCTAGACAAGATGTGTCCATTTTATGTGAAAGAAAAAGTCTATACGAAGCATCATGAGCAAAGAACAAGTAACATATCGCAGAGCCCTACAACTATTCTATGAAAATAAACAAAAAGAAAAGATTATTAAGAAACATTCAAATGAACACACCATGTCCCCCCACTACCAGACACGCGATCTACAGAATAACTCTGATTCATACCGAGATAAACTTGTTATGGAATTGCAACGCCAGGACGCGGTATCTGATGATCAAAACATAGAAGAAGAGTCAGAAAGAAGTTCAGGTGAAATGTCAACCATTCTTCAGGCAACGCAATCAAAACGCAGAAATAATAAGAAAAAGAAGAAACATAATGATTCTCGTAAACAAGCAATGGAAATAGTAATAGAGAAACCACAGAATGAGGAAGACGGCGGCGAAAGGGATGACGAGTTGATATATAAATTTGAGTTTAAGAAATTGTGGGTCAAGATTAAAAATATTATTAGGTCAGAGGGTACTTTTGAAGAAAAGATTAATTCTGTTTTAGAAATAATATCTGGAGAACTTACTAAGTTTTTAACTAATATGTTATTTCATGGGAGATTAATTGAACGCTTAATAAAACTAGTTAATGGATAGTTTTCCTAAAAATATTAAGTTAAACATATTTCAATGGAATGCTCAAAGTTTATGCCCCAAATTGATTAGCTTTAAAGATTTATTAACTCGAGAAAGTATTCACATTGCCATTATTAGTGAGACATGGTTTGACATTGATTCTACGATAAATATAAGTGGATACAATATGTATCGAAAGGATAGGTACGATTCGTATGGAGGAGTGGCAATATTAGTGCACAAATCTATTCATTCTCACATTCATCCTTTTAATACAAATAATCCTGGTATTGAAGTTTTATGTGTAAAACTTAGCAACTGCAAAGATTTAGAATATGTTCTATCTATCTATTGCCCATCCTCCATACAGACGCAATTGGCTGACTGGGATGCACTTTTTTCAGCTTTCTCCGCGAAAACTATTATTGCCGGTGACTTTAATGGCCACCACAATAACTGGTCAGTCAAAACTGATACGAGAGGCATTCAAATTATGGACACGGCGCTTGACAATGATTTTATCTCTCTTAATAGTGGTGCGGCAACACGAGTGAAGTTAGTTAACGGAAATTTACAACAAACCTCGCCTGACATTTCCTTTGTTTCCTCAGACATAGCTATCAAGTTTGTGTGGCAGGTGTGTAATGAAAACTTAGGGAGTGATCACTTGATAATTAAAATGTCGATTCATATTGTTAATGACTTGAGTTTAATAAAAAAACGAAACTTTAAGAAAGCGGACTGGACTGGATATTCTCAAACTATCGCCGATAATCTTATTGTTTATAGCGAGGGGTCGGAAAGGATTCAAAATATGTATGATTTGTTTGTTATTGAAATTAATAATGCGGCGGATAAACATATACCCTTTATAAAATTTTGTAATAAGCCTGTTGAAAACTTTATCCCGAAACAGTACTGGAATCCTCAATTATCCAAAATAGTTGCACAGCGTAGACTAGCTTTGACCGCTTTTCGTCGTAACCCTACACCAGAAAATCTAACAACTTTAGAGAAATTAACTAAAGAATCACAAGACCTAATACGTAAAGAAAAATTTCTTAACTGGCAGAAGTTCTGTAATTCTATCGATGAAGCAACTTCAGCTTCTGATCTCTGGCGTCGCATGAGATGGATGAAGGGCTTTAGACAAAATAAAATGTATTGTTCTTCTAAAAACCAAAGCGAGTTGTTGAGTTCACTTACTCCAGATTACGTTACAAATATTATGCCAACATTTGAATCTAGAAATTTAACTTTAGAAGCTGATTTCTCCATGCAGGAACTTAAAAGTTGTCTAAAAAAAAAGGACACCGCTCCAGGCGAAGATGGCATAAGTTACTCAATGATTTATCATTTACCTGATACAGCTCAATATTTCATGCTTAGATTATATAATAATATTTTTAAATTTGGCATCATTCCTACACTTTGGCGAAACATACAAATAATTCCCATCCCGAAGGCTAATTCCGCTTCTAATGGTGAACCGAAGTTAAGACCTATATCCTTACTCTCTTGTCTGGCTAAAATTTTTCATTTGTTAATATCTAGACGTTTAGAGTGGTTCGTTGAAAAGACAAAAGTTCTCTCACCTCACACAGTTGGCTTTAGAAAATCACAGTCCTGTTTAGACTCTCTAACTCGACTAGTCTCTCATATTCAAATAGGTTTTTCCAAGAACATTCCAACTTTGGCTTGTTTTCTAGATATTGAGAGTGCCTACAATAACGTTTCGATTGATGTAGCGATGATAATACTGGATAACCTTCAAGTAGGAACTAAAATTTGTACGTATCTTTGGTCGTTCTTAAGCGAAAGGTACCTCAATATTAAATCAGATACTGGTGAAACTACACTCTCTAGGTGGACCAATAAAGGCCTGGCACAAGGGGATCCTCTATCCCCGTTGCTTTTCAATTTAGTAACACACAAAATATGTCTCTGTACACAAAACATACTATTATCGCAGTATGCAGACGACTTTGTTTTATTTGTTAGTGACAAAGATATTAAAAGTTGTGAAATACGTCTTCAACAAGCACTGGACTCTGTAATTATTTTATTAGATGAATTGGGTTTAGTTTTATCTACAAACAAATCTAACTACTGTCTCTTTAGTAAGGGCCAAAGGAGACTATTTCCTATCCTAAAAGCAAACGGCCAACCGTTGCCTAGATCGGATTCTGTTAAATATTTGGGGATTTGGTTAGATTCAAACTTGCGCTGGGGAAAACACGTAAAAGAAACCGTCAATAAATGCTCTAAATTTTTTAATATTTTAAAAGTGTTGGCGGGTAGCACTTGGGGTGTACATACGAAACACTTACGTAGGTTGTATATTTCATTAGTAAGAAGTAGACTTGATTATGGTAGCTTTATTTATGACTGTGGCGCCAAGAAACATACTAATAAATTAGATAAAATTCAGAACCAAGCTTTGCGAATTACGGGAGGTTTCATTAAAAGTACACCTATCCATGTAATGGAGTGCGAGTTAAATATAATGCCACTTTTTTTAAGAAGACAATATTTAGCAGATAAATTTATGTTGAAAAGTGTGTCCTGGTCTAACAATATAACTGTTGATATGGTATTGAATTTGAGTGAGCTTTGCCAAAATAGATACTGGGTGAGCAAAAAAAAGCCATTACTTGTTGAAACAATAAATGATATAAAAGCTTTTCAGGTTTATTCGTCCCATACGCTTAGGATGTTTAGTTTGGATATTTGGGTATCAGCCATTGAAGTGCAGGAGAACATTAAAAGTGATCTGGTTTGTGTACCATGTAGTAAAACTTCTTTTGAGCCTAATGCTTTATTAAATAATGTTATAGAAGAATTAAATACAAACTATGGTGGTTGGCATAAATTCTATACTGATGGGTCAAAAAGTGCACGTGGCCAAGGGGTTGGATATTTCTATCAAAATTCTAATAGTAAAACTGGTTACAGAATAAATTCCTATGTATCCATTATGACGCTGGAACTCATTGCAATCTTTCAAGCGATGTCATATGCAAACGAACAAAATTTAAATAAATTTGTAATTTTTTCTGATAGTAAAAGCGCTTTGCAACACGTGGCTCGATGCGCCTCTGGCATCAGAGGTGTTTCGATAGCCTACGATATTATCAATATTATTTATAAATTAAATAAAAATGGCATTGAGTTTAGACTGCAATGGGTTCCAGCTCATATTGGTTTGAAGGGTAACGAGGAGGCTGATGGAATATCTAAATTAGCAGCAATAGAAGGAAATGAGTTTCACTTTTTGCCGGACTACTCAGATTTGATCCCTAAAGTTAAAATGAAATGTAACGAGTTCTGGAAAAAGTATTTTAATGAAAAATCAGAAACAAAGGGAATTTGGTATAAAACCATTCAGCATGAGCCTCCTCGTTACCTTTGGTTTGATGATGGCAAATTAAGCAGGAGTTATGTTAAATTAGCACTAAGACTCCGATCGGGACACTATCCATCAGCAAAGTTTGCGTTCTTAATGAAAAAAATTGATTCACCAAATTGCATTACGTGTAATAAAATCGAGGACGTACAACATTTGTTAATGGATTGTGTTAAAAATAAGACTGAAAGAGAAAAATTAGAAAGAGAGAATGGTTTGAACAGGTTAGATATTGGCTTAATTCAGACGATATTGTCGCTTCCTAAGTCTGATCTAGCAAAACAACTTTGTGGCTTGGCAGTAACCCGGAATCCATAATTTGTATGGTCTTATTCCTTTTATATTTTTTTTTTGTTTAGTATATAAGTATTGTTAAGGATTAATATTGTGTAAGGTACAATGGGGTTGACGTATCCTTGTGGATAAAAACCCCAAAATTATAAATAAAGATTAAAAAAAAAAAAAAAAAAGAAAAACTTTTTCAAATGGTCAATGTGAACACTGAAGGGGCGTGGCTATGTTGAATGACAACTTTGAGTCACTATTTTCTTAACGCAAACACACTATAGACCAGGGTAGATAATTTTTGAAACCAAAAAAAATTACAGTAGGATGAAACCCATTAGAAAAGGAGGGGAATATGATCAAATTGAAAGGAAAAATAAATTACGGTCGATCCGAGTTCGGGAAGTGGGAGGGGGAGGTTTTTAAGGGTAAAAAATGGTTTATCTTGATTTCCGGCAAAACTACAAGTCCTATGGAAAAAAGTTAAATAGCAAAGTTGTAGGCAATAAAAAGATCTACAACTTTTGTATTTGCAGATTTTTCACATAACCTCAAAATTTAGGTGAAAAATTCAAAAAACCAAGTTTTTGGTTTTTTATTTATATCTTTTTCAAAAACATTTTTTTTTCTACGAAATTTGGTGAAAACTTACCTTATTATGTCCCAAATACACTGTAATTTATTTGATTAAAAATATTTATTTTTTCGCTTCATTTTAATTTAATATCAAAAAAGCACCCTAATTTTCAATCAAAAATTCTGACGTCAAAATATCAGCTTTTTTCAAAAAGTTTGGGGGCTTTTTGTTCGTTGAAATATCTACTTTCTGATGGTGTAAAGAAAAATATACATTACTATAGGAAATATTCTTAGAAAATGCAAAAAATTGAAAAAATCTCAAATCCGAAAAAATTTTTTTAATCATTATGTACAATTTCATCAAAAAAATGTGATTGCTGCAATTTTTTTTAGTTAAAAAGTTTATTTTATTTTACTCGAATTACATTCATGTCATAGAAAATCTCATACAAAATAACAAACAGTGTGATAATGAGCTTCTATTGCGACTAAATCAGGCACATTTCTTAAACGAGCTAAAATGTTTTTATCGAAATCATTAATTGTGTTTTGTTTTTTAATATGCTGTAATATATTTTCTCTTGTATCGTTATTTTGAACTGATGAAATTTTATCTTTAGAAATATTACCGAAAAACCCACCGTAGAGAAAGCAATGAGATTGAAAATTAAATATAAGAGCGTCCTTATTTATTTGTTTTCCTTCCTGTGATTTCTTACGTCTTGAGCTACGGAATGTAGCTATTGCAGTCTCATCATTATAATGACTTTGACAAGTTCGATGAATAAGAGCTGATGTTAAAGTTTCAAATTTTTTGTATCTATTGTCAATTCTCTTCTTGCTAGACGCCACTAAACGATTCAAAGCTGTTTTTTTTTATTTCATACACTTGCTTGTCGTCTGACTTATTGCAGATTATACAAACAGATTCTTCCATACTGGTAATCTGAAAAGACAAAATCAAATTAATAATGCCTTCAAAGTTTTATCATGAGTATAACTAAATCTGTTTGTATAAAATAAACGAAGTTTCTATTTTTTTATTCTTGTACTGAAATATCATTCAATTTCAATTTTTTAGGTTATGTTACGTTAAACATACTATTTATAAAAGAAAATATTACTATTTTTATTTTGAAGCTGATTAATATAGATTAAAATACAGATAGTATTTACCTTGCTATGCAGATTCCAAACGTAAAGTACGTAGAGTAAATTTCTCACAAATCACTTAGAGTAACTCAGCCTGCACGTGTATTTTAAAAACGATGCAGATGTTGTACACTACTCTGTATCTCAAATACTGACTAACGGTCTTTACAGCTGCTATGAAATAGCAGGTATGTAGTAAGGCCCAGACTCTCCTAGGTCCGTCCCCACTTCTCAATTAAATAACTTACAATGGGCTTAAATTCACCGAAGGTCACTCAGGTATATAAATTATTTTTAAAACAGCAATAAATAGGCATCTACAAATATTATTTAAAGAAGATCCTACAACTTTTTCAAAATATTGTAGATGTCTTAATATTTAATTAACTTTATTAACATATTTGTTTGTTAATTATAGAAGTATATTTTACTTTGTAATTTTTTCGTTTATCAATAAAACATGAAATCTTACGTTTCTTGAGTAATTAAAGTGTAAATTTTAATAAATACCTGAAAATTGTACATAATGATTAAAAATTTTTTTTCGAATTTGAGGTTTTTTCAATTTTTTGCATTTTCTAAGAATATTTCCTATAGTAATGTATATTTTTCTTTACACCATCAGAAAGTAGATATTTCAACGAACAAAAAGCCCCCAAACTATTTGAAAAAAGCTGATATTTTGACGTCAGAATTATTGATTGAAAATTAGGGTGCTTTTTTGATATTAAATTAAAATGAAGCGAAAAAATAAATATTTTTAATCAAATAAATTACAGTGTATTTGGGACATAATAAGGTAAGTTTTCACCAATCTTCGTAGAAAAAAATATTTTATTTGAAAAAGATATAAATAAAAAACCAAATACTTGGTTTTTTGAATTTTTCACCTAAATTTTGAGGTTATGTGAAAAATCTGCAAATACAAAAGTTGTAGATCTTTTTATTGCCTACAACTTTGCTATTTAACTTTTTTCCATAGGACTTGTAGTTTTGCCGGAAATCAAGATAAACCATTTTTTACCCTTAAAAACCTCCCCCTCCCACTTCCCGAACTCGGATCGACCGTAATTTATTTTTCCTTTCATTTTGATCATATTCCCTTGCTTTTCTAATGGGTTTCATCCTACTGTGATTTTCTTTCATTTTTTACCATTTTTGTAGGCTTTGACCCCGGTCTACTATAGCCATTCTAAAAACAACTCCATCACAATTATCATAAGGTTTATATTTGTTTATTTTCTTGTTCAGAGGTGTGGGCGCCATGGAAATCGTGGCCATGGACATGAAGCTGCGCGGCATGTACATCGCGCGCCAGCTGTCGTTCCACGGCGTGTCCTTCAAGATCGAGGAGGTGCCTCTCTCCGACGCCTTCAAGGAGACCTACGACAAGTCTGTCGAACTGGTACGTAATGTATTAATTTACCGTCTCCAATATAATGTGGTTTGGATAGGCGGCGTCCGTCAACACTTTTAGTGCAAAAGACCCATAATATAATGTGGTTCGTACAATAACTGAAAAATCTAATAACTCGCTTGTCGAGTCCTGGTCCTGGGCACATGCCCATACCAGGCATAGTCATTGTCATATGGCAACATAAGCAGGAGGCAGGTTGTATCACACGAATTATTGTATCTTCTTGCCATCGAAAGTGTTATTAATTTATTAACGTGTGGCGTCGTTGGTGATGTTTTGAGATTCAATTCTGACATCTGCTACCTTTCTAAACGACTTTTTTATTGATTGGACTGGTTGTAATAGTTATGTGTCATATTAAAATGTTGTGTTTGTTTGAACAGTGGGTGGAAGCTATGCAAAGGTTCACGGAAGCTGCGGAACTGATCAACGCAGAGTCGAGGATGAAGAAGACGATGTGGGGACAGTTCTGGTCGGCGCATCAGAGGTTCTTCAAGTATCTGTGTATCGCTGCCAAGGTAAGCTTGATATATGAGCTATGTTATCTATATTTTGACTTATATCTTTACGTGCAGTTGAAATATCATTCAAAATTAGAAGTGTGAATTTTTTTCTTTTATAACGTGATGTGGTTACTAAATTCACTATCTAAAGGGATGAAAAGTGGGTTTAAAGATTGTATGGCGAAATTTATTTACACGCGAGTGAAACAGTTGGTAGAAAGTAGTATATTTTTCTATTGAGTTAACATTATATTTTTCAGTACATTTACGCGAAAAACCTGGTCTTATCGCTTTGCTTTTAACTCACTTTACTATAGTATATACTGATTTTAGTGGAACAATAGCTATGGTAGCGTTATAACCGCGGATAAGCATCTAACTGTGAAGTTTGTGTAAATTTTAGGAATAAATTGAATTATTATGAAATGAGTGGTTTTGTCAAGGCATATCTTGTAACGAGTGAAGAGTAAGTAGTAGGTAGTTGTGAGTCCCCCACTCGTGCGCGGCGCCGCTGCAGGGCGCGGCTCAGCAGCCCGTGCGGCCCCCGCGGGGCCACGACGCGCGCGTCATGCCCCGTTTATGTCTGAGTAAAATATATTCAAAGACGCCCTTTGATACAACTTGGACACGCAACACTGCAACCCACGACTCACCTCGGTCACAGTAACAAACTTTCTATACTTGCGTCAAATTGTACTATGTTTATATCTTCACATATCTGTTTTTATATTTCAAATCTTTGTCAAATATGACAAATTTCAAATTCCATTGAAACCCAAACTTACTTTTAATTCGAAATCGATTGTAACAAACTTAAAAAAATAAACAATCCTATAAGCAATACTTACACTGGTAAAAATACATGAAATTGATCTAAAAATTACACAAAAAACATTAATTCTACCGAATAAACTAACCTCCTGTAATAAAAATAAAACAACATTATATCTTATATATATATTTTGAATATATTTCTTATTAATTTACTACGACTTCACACATATAAAAATAAAAAAATAGCAAGAAAACAACCTCCCAGAATAAAAGAGCGTCCTATATGCTATTCCAAAACATACTCTATTCATATACCAAGTTTATTCGAAAACCATTGAATAATTTTAACATAAAAAACTAACAAACATTTGTATATCCAAACGTACAAACTTTACGTATATTTTTATATGACTATTGTATGCCCCAAGGCTGATCTATTTAATTTATTTAAGACCTGTATTATGTACCTACCTATGATCCACAATAATGATATTGAATTGAAAATGAGTACAATTGTTGCCAAGACAATAAATAATCTTGGAATCAGTGATCAAAGCTGAAAAATACAGAGATCAATAGACCATTTCAAAATGAGATTGTCAATCATTACCGTTCTGAATGCCTTCCGTAAACGCGACATGAAAAATACGCAGGACCAGTCGATAGTAGGGTCCATGTCCAGTATTGTAATTTTTTTTTGATGTTGCTTTCGTAACACCACCGTATTCACATTACTCACCACCTTTACCTTCCCTCCAGGTGAACCACGCAGTAGTGACAGCGCGCGAGGCAGTGAAATGCGGCAAGTGCGTCGTCATCGGTCTCCAGAGTACCGGCGAGGCGCGCACGCTGGACCAGCTCGAAAGGGACGACGGGGAGCTGTCGGACTTCGTGTCCACTGCCAAGTAAGTAAATAATACCGTCAAATGGGGTGAATAGGTAAAACAATACTTTGATCATGATTTTTGCTTTGCTTAAATATTTTATATTGATTTCTGCATAAGCATCGCATTTTATTACAATTAATGAATAAATATGAATACTTAAATGATGGGAAAACCTGTTAAGTAATGTGAAAATCCACTTTTTGTTCCTATTCACCCCGTTTATCTGTACGCGCGCCTCAAAGGGATGTCAGCAAAACTGTAGGGGCCTCTTGAGCCATGAGTTACGCGAAAATGAACCCCGGGACCGAGATATCCGCAAGAGAACCCAGGTTACTGTCATAGCTCGTAGAATCGCCAAACTTAGTTGCAGTGGTCAGGGCACATTGCTCGCAGAATGGATAAGCGCCCTGCACACGTACAGTTCGGACCGCGCATCTTGGACTGCGTTCCAAACCGCAGTTAGATCTATACAGTTTGGATCGCGGATCAAACTGTTTTGCTGACTACGATTAAAAATGCATTCACGGTTTGGAATGCGGACGAAACTGACATAATCTAGTAAACGTTCCGAACTGTGCGTGTAAATTGATTTTCAAGAGTTTGGACTACAGTTTGGACTGGCGCGTGGAACGTTATAACTTTTAAAAGTTTTTTACACAGTAGTGAGAAAAATGGACGATCGTTTGGTCATAGCGTTAGTTGGATTTGTAGTTAGCTTAAACAGCCGAAAAAAACGATGAGAGTGGGTAAAGGAACACAGAAAAAGATATGGTCATTTACCGATGTTAATGGAATTACGATAGTGTCATCCGGAAGATTTTAAAAATTACCTAAGAATGGATAGTTCTCAATCTATCTAATCAAGTATTTTAATACGGACGTTCACGGAACAAACAAATTAACTCTGTGATCGCTTCGACGCTCCAAACCGCCATTCTTGTAATTTACATTTACACGTGATGCGCGCATAAAACTGTGAGACAGGCGCTCGCATCGACATGCCAGATCGAGCTGTTAGACCCTCACATCTACACGTACAGTTCGGAGCGGGGGATGGAACGGCGCGTAGTGTTTCCCGCGTTTCGAACTGTACGTGTGCAGGGCGCTATAGTCGATGGGAACGGAAAGTTCTGGAGTGGCGGCCACGTACAAGACCGGTCGTTGTAACGACGCTTGGAGGAGACCTATGTCCAGCAGTGGACGGTATCAGTCAGTAAAAGCACACCCTCGTCACAGTCATTCTGATGATTTCCCATCTAAAAAAAAACCTAACCACAACATATCTGGGTTTCCAAAATATGTATGTGTAATAAACTAATAACGTCACAATCACGTAAGAGCGGTTGAATAGAAATGTATCTCTGTTTTCGGGTTGTACGCTTTTAAGTGTTTCCATTAACTGGTATTAGTTAGCCTGGTATGTCCCACTGCTGGGCGAAGACCTCCCTCTCCCTTTTCTACACTCGTCTATCCTCAGGTATTTATTAAGAAAATATGTTTAAAAATTACAGTCACTCGGGGTCTGTGAATTAAACTTCTTTGAATATACAACATAACAATTTATTATTCAACCATTATCTAATATCAGTCCCTTTCTGTGCCATTTTCCTTCACAACATATTCTCGAAGTTAATTTTCTCAACAGGTTTAATTTTACTTAGTTCCCGAGCTAAACGGCCCATAGTGTCCAAGTTAGATGCACTAGGATTCTCCCTAAACACTTTGCTAAGTCTTCTAAACTCGTCATTAAGCGCCTTCAGTGCATTTACGTAACTTTTTTTCACTTCAACTTTGTCAATCTCGGTCGGGCTATTTGTAATATTATCTTCGTTGTTACTGTTACTATCGTTTAAAGGGTCGTTGTCTAATTCTTCTTTGACTGCAAAGTACTGTTCGTTATTGTTAGATACAGTTTCTTCCATGTCATCTTCGTTTTCTTCCTCATACTCTAGTTGAGAATGGTCAGGCTCGAGTTTTACCTCATGTTCACCAGCTAATGCTGTGTAAAATGCTATTTTGTCTTTAGGAACAGAAGTTTTTAATACAATTGAATGTAAGGCCGCACACAAGTGCTCACAAAGCTCGCTTCTTCTACCCTTAACACAGTCACAACACATTATATCAGCTCTAAACGTCACATGCCCTTTGGTCTTGTCTAATCTGTACTCCTGACCAGTCATTTCTAAACCAGCTAGACTTTCCAACACCATTTTGTCTCGAGGCAAGAACTTCGTATAAGTTTCAATGATCATCTTGCCTCTTAAATGTGCATGTAATATTTGACACCAATGATTGTCTAAGATATTGGACAGTACATCTATCATAATCAAACTGTTGTAAGAACTACATCTGTGTAGGATAAATTGTTTTAAAGTGCGTAAAGAAATGTCTATCACTTTGTTTGGCGTGATGTAATCTTCTCGTCTATTCCATATCTCACACAGGTATTCTTTGAGTTTTGCAGCTGATTGCACTTCGCTGTTCCCCTCTAGTACTTTGTAAAATATTTCAGCTTCTTCAAAGTTCTCTGCATGCAATAGCGAAGTAAATAACTCCATGATCTTATGACGATGTTTCTTTTCAATCTTGATTTCGCCCTCACAAATCGACTTCCATATTCCTTCAAGCAAGGAAACCCGTGACAAAAACAAGTTCTTATTAGAGAATATTGCATCTAAGGCATGGTTCTGCTCATCAATCTGATTAATCATAATCTTGCTCGGTTCGAAACTCTTTAATGTCTGATTTTCCAAAAGTAATTTCGAGGAAAAGAATGCTTGACTGAAGCTGGGTTCCGTGTTCTGTGAGTGTAGCGTACAGGCGATAGGCAAGGCGCCGAATGGAGTAGGAACTAGCAAGAAGGATACAACGCATTCTTTGATAGGCGTGCTGTCTACTATGATGCAGTCTAGCTCGTGGCCGGATATGACGTTCTTCATGAAGGGTGTGATGACGACGCTTATGCTGTAGTCATCCGTGTGCCTCAACACGCCGCCGCTCTCCTCCAAAGACTTCACTCTCTCGCTCATTACATCCGCTATGTTGAATGTCAGTCCCTCTTTCTTCTTTTTATTGAATAAATATTTTGCATGGTGTATCGTAGGATTTATTTCAGCATTTGACAAGTGTTCACTATTGACACCGAATTTCGAAAGTAGGGTTAATTTGTGATAGCTTTTCGCCGTCGCTGTGGTGTGTCCATCAGCAAAATATTTGTAAAATATTTCGTCAGTGTCCGCCGAACATTTCAGTAAATTGAATATTTCTCTAGCCGCTATAGCATGCGAGTGTACAAAGTTTATGAGGATGGTCAAGTTCAAGCCGTCCTTCAACAGTCTATCGTTCCTAATCGTGTTACGGTTTATAAACTTTATCTTAAAGTCTATCTTCGCTTTGCATTGTTTGTCCTTCGCGCTAGATTGCTCTGGCGTCTTCCTTTTATTAAAACTAGAATGATGACAAGCAAAAACTTTTCTATACAAAAATCTTTTTACATTCGGAAAACATGATCTGACGATCCAGCCAGTTTGAGTGAATTTAGCAAACTTCTTAATCCATTCCCTCGCGTATTCGCTGTAGAATTGAGCGCTTCGGTTGGTCTCCACTCGGCATTTGATTAATATTGTATACTTCTCTGCCGATGCGTAGTTAAATAACGGAAACTCTGCGTTCTCTGAAATTTCACTGAGGTATTTCTGGAGTTGTTGTTTCGAACACATGGTATTTAGACGTAAAACGCCAACACAAACACTTTTTTCGCACCAAAATACGTTTTATCACGTCACAACAAACAGTTTTATTTAGTTTACAAACACGAAACGTACGTGCATATTGTTGAATTACGTTTCACGCTCATAGAATCGATGCTCTGATTCAGAGTCTAGTTTGTATAGCGCATGTGTAGCCGTGCGCTGAGTCGGTGTACTATTCGCGGCTCGAACGGCACGTAATGGCGGCGCGGGGTGAACGAACCGGTCCCGCGGCCGCCCGTGCCAGCTGGCGCTATTATTTAAAACTGCGCGACATCTTGACAGCGCGCTGCGCGGGAATATTTGAAATTTGACGTTTGCGTTGAAACTTTTTTTGTGTTGTGATTGTTTTATGTTTTGACAGTAATGTTTTGTCAACAATGTGGGTATAATAATTATGATTTAGTAATTATTTAATGTTAATGTTTTAATAATATGTAGTTATTTTTAATAACGAAACAATGCTTTAAATCTTTGTTTTCTTCATTTATGTTTTTTAAAATCTTGTTTAATCATGATGTATTTTTTTTCTTTTTTGAGTGGGTTACTATTTCTACAAATATCTACTATACTCCGTCGGTTTAGGTAGTTAACTAAAGGTAAACAATCTTGGTACTTATGTCTTTTTATCTAAAAGTTGTCTATAAATTGTATGTAAAAATCTTTGCGAATAGGTATTTAACTTAATCGATGTTAGCTAATAAACTAAATTTAAATAATCTTTGTGTATATTATATACAACCTCTTTAATATAAAAAGACATACCAAGATTGTTTACCTTTAGTTAACTACCTAAACCGATAGACCATAGAATTACAAAAAAAAAAAGTTTAATGTCAAAGTAGGTGTCAAAAAAACCGTCAAACGGGGTGAATAGGAACGTAGGGGTGAATAGGAACAAAACTTTGATTTTAATTTTTACTTTGGTTAAATATTTTATCTTCATTTCTGTATAAGCATCGCCTTTTATTACAATTAATGGATAAATAGGAGTAATTAAATGCTGGAAAAACCTGTTAAATAACGTTAAAATCCAGTAACCATTTTCGTTCCTATTCACCCCTACGTTCCTATTCACTCCGTTTGACTGTAACGATTGTATCATTGTTTACCATCAGGTAAAATCGTAGTCAAGCAATATTTTTTCAAAAGTAGTAGGTATCTTTACTGTTGAATATTCGTAGTGCTTTTGGTATTTTAAAACTTCTTATGTGGGGCTATGTAAAATATGTTTTTTCACATTGAATAGATTTTTTTTCTATTGTGTATAAATTAGTGGTTACCATCGAATGGGATCGCTCCCACCTGATGGTAAGCAGTGATGCAATCGTTGATGGTGAGGCGCTGCACTAGTTTATTAAGCACTCTAGCCTTGAAGACACCCAAGTTATAACTATGGTGTGTTGTGTTGCAGGGGCGTATTCCAGACACTAGTGGAGAAGCACTTCCCGGCGCCGGACCGCGAGCGCATCAATCGCCTGTTAGGCCTGGAGGCGCCGCGCAAGGCGCCGCCCGCGCCCGCGCCCCGCCCGCCCGCCAAGCCGCTCAACGGCAGCAACGGCAAGGACGACGATGCCAACACCTCCAAGAGGAAACGTGAGTCATCATCATCTCAGCCGAAACACGTCCACTGCTGGACACATGCCTCCCCCAAGCGTCGCCACAGCGACCGGTCCTGTGCGTCTCGCATCCATCGGATTCCCGCGACCCTCGCCAGGTCGTCGGTCCACCTTGTGGGAGGCCACGCCATACTATGCCACACAGATATTTGAATTTATTTTCGACAGCTATCAAATCCGACTGTGTAAACACCGGAATGACCTAGCTTCACAATTGCTAGGTCCTGGGAGCTACACTTTCTCCACATTGAAAAGACACTGTTCAGGAGATAATTTGCTAGATATTTTTGGGAGATGCGTCGCTGGACAAATCTACTCACTACACCATACACAGAATAGTCCAGTCAAAATAGACATTCTAGTTTGCATTAATTCCCAACAAGCTGGATTTTTGTGCAGGCCTTAAATATGTCATTACGAATGTTATGTCAAAAGTCCCCATCGATCCCGCTTGTGCGTTGTTTTTTATTCGAGGTCAAAGGTCACAAATTAGCGTTTTTTGCGTATACCTCTGAAACAACGAGAGCTATCGAAAAATGGTTCAGGCAAAGTTTGTAGATCGTAAAATTGTCTACAAAAAGATCCAACACTTTTTCTTCTACAATGCACTGTTCTCGAATTATGGCTATTTTAAACATAGAAAATACGAATATGCACTCATGCTAAGGGATGATGGGTTCGATGAATATTTGAAGAACAAACCATCTGTAACGATACATAAGCAGTGTCGTAAAGCATACACCTGGAAGAGCAGCATCGCTGCAGCTAAAAGACAGCGTGAGGCGGAGATAGCTACCACATCTGGGATTAGTCCTCCTCGTACTAGCACGAGGTAATGAATAGTCTTTTTGACGAAATACTGTTTGTTCTGTGGCAATGAAGCAGATAAAACGGCTGAAATAAAAAAAAAATCTGCTGAGGCTAAGTACTACAGTGATATGTTACACTTTAAATACGACTTTCCTGCGGTCTAAAGTCACGATATCTCGAAAGCGATGCTTTATAGAAGAAAAGTGTCCACATCTTTTTTGTAGACAATTTTACGATCTAGCAATGACACTACTTGCTAGCTCATGAGAACGAGTCTGAGCTTCCTTAAAGATGGTTTTCTTGAAGTCAAGGGTTGAAACTTTAGGACACTCTAGGTCGAAGATGCTGCGCTTTTTTTTATTTCAGCCGTTTTATTTGCTTCATTGCCACTGAACAAACAGTATTTCGTCAAAAAGACGATTCATTTCCTCGTGCTAGTACGAGGAGGACTAATCCCAGATGTGGTAGCTATCTCCGCCTCACGCTGTCTTTTAGCTGCAGCGATGCTGCTCTTCCGGGTGTATGCTTTACGACACTGCTTATGTATCGTTACAGATGGTTTGTTCTTCAAATATTCATCGAACCCATCATCCCTTAGCATGAGTGCATATTCGTATTTTCTATGTTTAAAATAGCCATAATTCGAGAACAGTGCATCGTAGAAGAAAAAGTGTTGGATCTTTTTGTAGACAATTTTACGATCTACAAACTTTGCCTGAACCATTTTTCGATAGGTCTCGTTGTTTCAGAGATATACGCAAAAAACGCTAATTTGTGACCTATGACCTCGAATAAAAAACAACGCACAAGCGGGATCGATGGGGACTTTTGACATATCATTCCTAATGACGTATTCAAGGCCTGCACAAAAATCCAGCTTGTTGGGAATTAATGCAAACTTGAATAATAATTTAGTCTATTTTGACTGGACTAGAATACAGCCAGCTTATTGCATTAACTTAGCAGTAGAGAAAAAGAAAAAAATATTGGACTTAATGGAACATACACTTTCTTAAATAAACTGTTCCATTCCCTGGACAAAAGCAATTTTTTTTATGAACATGCTATGACTTTCTCCTGTATTTTCTCATACACAAACTCACATACAGAATTATGACACCCTACGATATTTATCAATCAACAAAAGGATTAAATAAGGGATATAGATACATCATATGTTTTTGATTGATTTTAACATCATAAGTTACTCAGAAGCATTCTGAAATCTGGAACATTGTCCATACCCAAAATGTACTCAATGGGTAAATCGCCGTGTAACAAGTAACCAACTCTCTGCCAACCTCTTAGAATTCCACTAATAAATAATACTACTAATATGTTACTTACGTTTTTATCTCAACCGCAAAACTAATTTAGATGAATTTTGGTATACATTCCTACTTTTTTCATCTCGGCTGTAATGTCCCCTTAGGAATTTTTTAACATTAGCATTGGGTGTAACTGATAAAAGTTTGTTCCAAATATTACCTTTTCGTTTACAGTAACAGCCCGGCAGCAAGCCAACGCAGCAGCAAAGCGCATGCGCGGAGGCTCGTCATCCGACGAGTTCGTACGAGGATCTGATGATGAGCTGGAGATGGAGTCGGACGACGAGCGACGCGCGCCGCCCGCCTCCGACTCCGAGCTGTCCGACTTCAACCCCTTCCACGGCGGCAGCGACAGTGATGACGGTGAGTGAGTGCGAGGCTCTGATGATGAGCTGGAGATGGAGTCGGACGACGAGCGACGCGCGCCGCCCGCCTCCGACTCCGAGCTGTCCGACTTCAACCCCTTCCACGGCGGCAGCGACAGTGATGACGGTGAGTGAGTGCGAGGCTCTGATGATGAGCTGGAGATGGAGTCGGACGACGAGCGACGCGCGCCGCCCGCCTCCGACTCCGAGCTGTCCGACTTCAACCCCTTCCACGGCGGCAGCGACAGTGATGACGGTGAGTGAGTGCGAGGCTCTGATGATGAGCTGGAGATGGAGTCGGACGACGAGCGACGCGCGCCGCCCGCCTCCGACTCCGAGCTGTCCGACTTCAACCCCTTCCACGGCGGCAGCGACAGTGATGACGGTAAGCGGAGACTGACAAGAAATTTTTGGTAGGAGTTGTTAACCTACGTAGGTAATGCAACGCAAACGCGTACCCAAAACGAAGCGAAGCGGCGTGAATGGAAAAAAAACAGTTACAGTTAGCTATTGTGGTGGCCTACGCGAGCACGAGGGTGCGGTGATACTACGAGTGAAGCGAAGCGGACGCATCGTGTTTGTTTGATAGTTTCACGCGAACTCTTACAGTGTGGTGGCTTGTTTGAAATTCTGTTTGAAGAGTCAATTTTCTCTCACGAAGGACAAAGCCGCGTTGAATTCAAATAAACCGCTTCGGATCGCTTCGCGATTGCCTTCGTGTTGAATTTCCCATGTAAAACACAGCATTTGAATAGAAGCTGACCTTAAAATAGTCGGAAATCGGAAAAAGTTAGCCAGGCTGATTCCCTTATTATAATGCTATAATTTGTTTCTTCACAGAACCGTGGCTAGGCCGCAAAAAGAAGCCGGTGAAGAAGAAGAAAACGGCGTCACCAAAGAAGAAGGCTTCGACGACGCAGGACAAGATCGAGACGATGTTTGAGCGCAAGAACAGCGCGGCGCCCGCGCCCACCGTGACCGTCACCACGCCGGCGGGGCATAGTCTTACTGGCACGCCCGTCGGCACTAATGGACTCTACCTTGGTAAGACATCTACATAATCGTCGTCCGGCTTCGTCCTTATTGGACAACTCCTTATTGTCGAGTCGATAATATTCTTTCCTTCGAGTTTTTGAACCAAATATGTTGCCATATTTTTGTGACGCCGCGCGGCGTCGCGCTGCGCCGTGGAACGTTTTTACATTCGTGACGTCTCGTGTTGTGGACGATTTTACTATGCGCCTCGCAACATTACGATGTTCTGGCGGTGGCGCGCGGCGCAGTGCGAAGTCACTGGTCACATCGTCGCGTCGCGTCTCAGTGTGAACTGACCCTATCGGTACATCGAAGTGCTGAGAGTGGGCCATCGCCCTTTTTTTGACATTTTGTTCATACAATCACCGATAAAATGTTGTTTTGCTTTGGCTATTGTTGGAAAAGTATTAACTAAGAAGTTTATTGTTCCAGGTCCAGCCCGGAACCAGCCTCCGCCGCGGTCGGCCATCGAGCGCGCGTGCAGCATGAAGGAAGAGCTGCTGCTGCACGTGGAGCGGCTGGGGCGCCGCCTGCCGCCCAACACGCTCGACCAGCTCGTCGACGAGCTCGGCGGCACCGACAACGTGGCCGAGGTACTACCACTTCACCCATTCAGATGTGTACCGAATCAAACACGATATCCAAAGTACCCTGAACAACACACATTAAGGGCCTATTTCACCACCTATGATGAAATTTCCGATATCTTACTTGGCAGATCAATTCTCTACCATTTTTGAATTTATTCTGGAAGTTGTGGCTACTCCCACCAGGCCCTAACATATTGTATGTTCGTGCACAGATGACAGGTCGCAAAGGGCGCGTGGTGCAGACGGAGGACGGGCAGATCCTGTACGAGAGCCGCTCGGAGGCCGACGTGCCGCTGGAGACGCTCAACCTCACGGAGAAGCAGCGCTTCATGGACGGCCAGAAGGACGTGGCCATCATCTCCGAGGCGGCCTCCAGCGGTATCTCACTGCAGAGTGATAGGAGGTGAGCACATGTGTTTATATTGACAGAATTAGCATTATCATTAGCATTATCGGCCTTATAATGTTCCCACTGCTGGGACTCAGGCCTCCTCTCTAGGAGAGGGAATGGGCCATAATCCACCGCGCGGGCCCATTGCGGATTGGTGGATGTCACATGTCTTCGAATTTTTGGTTCTAGGACATGCCGGTTTCCTCACGATGTTTTCCTTCACCGTTTTGAGAGCAGTGGTGATGAAATAAATTACACAAAGTAATGTGCCTGACCGGGTTCGAACCCGCGACCTACAACTTGCAAGTCGGGGCAGTTACCACTAGGCCACCACTGCTCTTCATTGACAGAATATTGGCAGGAATTACATATTTTTTTTACTTTTTCCCAAAGATAATGGCGTAAAATGAGCCTAATAATGTAGCTTTTCATGATTTATCAAAGACAGGAAAAGATCCAAAATTTTATTGCATGCCAGCATAACTTTAATCAATTGACTAAAATGTTATAACCCTTTCACTTCATGAAATACTACAACGCTGGGCCGAGAGTCCATACAAGATTGGGTCTTCTTCTATATAAACTTTAGCAATTAGGTGGTACAATACACCTTATAATCCGCTTTTTTTTTCAGTATTCTGTTGTAAGATGGTATTTTGTGGTAGATTAGCAAAATTCTGTTATTTACAATTTTCAATTAGTATTGACGGCCTTATATTGTTGGGACTCAGGCCTCCTCTCTAGGAGAGGAATTGGTGGATGTCACATGTCTTCGAACTTTTGGTGCTAGGACATGCAGGTTTCCTTAACTCAATATTTTTATGTGATTGATGAAAATATGAATGCCTATGTTGTCGACAGAGCGCGAAACCAAAGACGGAGGGTTCACATAACGCTGGAGCTGCCGTGGTCGGCCGACAGAGCTATACAACAGTTCGGTGAGTACTAAACATTCTCCAAATATTATAACGTTCACAAGTGTTAAAAGAAATATGTTATTTTTAGGGAAACGCATTTTAATTGATTAGATAAATAAAATACCTTACTGTGTATTCTATACGTTTAAAAATACCTACAGTCTGTACTTTAATCCCGGCGACAAAACTGACAAATTCTAAACTTCAAACTTACAAATAATATTGCCAGTTCTTGTAGGTAGTGTTGCACCTACGGTACCGGTTTGTAGAATCGTAACTTTTTATATTTATTAATCGATTAGAAAAAAAATCAGAAGCTATCAATTTTATTCACGTACACGATAAAACCTATTCGGGTTATAAATATTCGTTTTATCGTTTACTACTTTCCTTACACAGCGGCAGAACTTTAAAAAAATAAGGCAATTATTGGAACTTGTCACCATACAAACATGAAATTATAAAAATAATTATAATCTATCAGATAATTATATAGATCCTTTCAAAAGCCAACTCATGGCCCCAGAGGGTTCGGCCCTGCTGGGCCCCTACGGTTTTGATGACTCTCTCTGATCTCTTTGAGGCGCGCTTGAAACAGTACGCGCCGTTGGGTCGTGAAGGCAATGCCGTCTCGTGTAGATCCACCTCATTTGTTAGCATTACTGCTTCGCAGTAGGAGGCGGCCGCCACTCGTCTTCGCTCTGCGTAGAGCCTACGGCAGGAGGCGTCGGGACTCCCTAGGTTCGGCAGGAGCCGCTTTAAGGCAGCTCCAGTCCGTTCCAGTTTGGAAGCCAGACGTCGAAAGTGCTACTCGAAAGTGACACCGGCTGATGTGAACTCCAGGTGCCGTTATTATTCGGGAACCCGGTGATGGCGCGTTCTGAGGGCCATGAAAGCACATGGTCTTAGACTCGTGTAAAGCCACTTCGAGTCCCAATTACTAGATCCTGTCTACAACTGTCGCAAAACTACGTGCCACTACTTCGGTCGCCGCCTGATACAACTCTCGCCGCGCCAGGACCAGCGTGACGTTTGCGTAGCAGACCAATCTGGAAGCAGCCACACTAGAAGCGCGGGTGCGGGGCGGCCGTGGCGCGGCAATCTCAAACATAAAGCTTCATTTGAGTATCAACAGTGGTGGCGAGTTGCAACCCAAGTCCCGGAGAGGCGACCACATACTGGAAAACGCAGCGTTAGGATGTCTCCTATAAGCTGGAATGATGACGCTTAGGACAGGTCGTTGTAACGGCGCTTGGGGGAGGCCTATGACCAGCAGTGAACGTCTTTCTGCTGAGATGATATTATATAGAGTTAGACTCCTTACGAAAGACTAATTAATAATTAATCTATCACATACCCACAAAACGAGACACAATAGTAAAACAATATATTATGTAACAGCGCGGTCTCATAGGACCGGTCGGGGATTCAAACATTAAACTTTATAATATGGCCGCATTTAAAGTATTGTCAAAAATGTGTTATTGACGTTTCGACTGGTAGTGTCCCACGTTGGAAGCGAAAACAGTTTCGTGGATGGCGGTACACTAGTTTTCGAAGCTAAAAAGGGGCTAGATGACCATCACAAGGAAATGAATTCTAATCGATATGAAGACTGGTTAAAAAATATTCTCCCAAAATTGAAACAGAATGCAGTTCAGTTCAGAGTGCATTCGGTCCAATCCAATCTTTATATCGATTAGAATTCTGAGTTTGTTTCGGTGTTTTTTCTCAGGGTAGTCAGTTAGTAAACACCGGCCTCATCAAGTAAAAAAAGTCCAACAAAAAAATTGACGTGTAAAAGTGTTTGTGAAAACCTATTTGCAAAATAAATATCATTTATCATTCATTAAATATTTTTTAAATGTTTAACATAAAAATCGATGGTCCCTAGGTAAAGTATCGAAACTGAAAATCACTACTTTGCAAGAGAGCGATTTAAAGTTTGTTTTTGCATAATTTTGTCACGGCTGATTAAATCTTTATAAAAATTAGGTCTCTAACTATCGGGAAACGAAGTTGTATTAAAAAATATCCTTTAAAAAAGAGCTCAAAACAGTAATAATAAAAAATTGCTATTTTTTTGATTCGATACTTTACGTAGGGACCATCGAAATATACGTTATTACTTTTGTATTTATTCATTTTAAATAGCTACCTACTATTCAGGAAAAAATATTATAAAAAACGATACTGCTTGATTTTATTAACGGCAATTTACGGTAGAGGTACATCACTATTTAAGATTTGCAAAAAAGTGACAACATTCGTTATGTCATTTTTGTCGCGCTGATGAAAAAACAGACCGTATAGTGGCGAAGATGTGTCTATTCGCGTTAAGAAAATAGTGTATCAGAACTATAAAGTAAACGAGTATTTATACTAAGATAAAAATAAAACTTGATATGTTTAACTTTTAAAAGCAAACTTTTTAATGCGTCTTAATGTTCACTTTTGATCTAAAAATTTGCTGGAGGATTGTGGCCGAGTGATAACGATTAGTCACTATTTTCTTCATGCTAATACACTACAGTTACTTATTAATTGTTTGCTGAGTATCCGTAACCGTAGAAATGCTCAAGGTTACAAAAAAAATGCATGAAAAGTGCATGAAAGTACAACTATTCAAAACGCCCAGCGTTCCCTGGCAATCTTGCACACGGTAACGCAGAGTCTAGCTGACTAAGGGTCAGCTCACACCGAGACGCGACGTTGCAGCATGCACATTTCATTGAGAGAATTTAGAATACGATGCTTCATGCAGCGCTGCGTTTTGTGACGCCGCGCGGCGTCTCGCTGCGCGGCGGAACGTTTTTACATTCTCGACGTCGTGTTGCCAACGATTTTACTATGTGCCTCGTAACGTTGCAATGCGTCTCACGGCGGCGCGCGGCGCAGTGCGAAGTCAGTGGCCTCTTCTTGCTTCGTCACATCGCGTTGCGTCTCGTTGTGAACTAACCCTTTGTGGTATGAAGTGAAACGCGGGGGCGGGGAGAGTAGTCCTTGCACAGTGATTGGCTCTCCGATGTATACGATGCACAAAGCGATCCCCTGTCTTTCGCCGAGCGCTCAACATTCGTGCCGACATCTTGACCTATCACGGAGACTGTCATATTTCTATCCTAAATGTATTCTTTTCCGCAGGGCGCACGCACCGGTCGAACCAGGTGAACGCGCCGGAGTACATCTTCCTGATCTCGGACCTGGCGGGCGAGCGCCGCTTCGCGTCCACCGTGGCCAAGCGCCTGGAGTCGCTGGGCGCGCTCACGCACGGAGACCGCAGGGCCACGGAGTCGCGCGACCTCAGCCAGTTCAACATCGACAATAAATACGGTAGGCCTACCCCTCTCCATTCTCACTATCCACAGCTCCAACTTATATCACTTTTTCCGCTAATAACAGCATCGGTGGCACTCATCAGATCCTCTAAAGTTCCAGTGTAGGGGCGCTTGAGGCGCTCTAGCGCATGGCTCATATTTTGTACATGTGCACCGCACTCACATTGAGTATCCGACGGGTCTATAAAAACCCATTTCGCCAAGTCGTATTTACAGCGACCTACCTGGATGCACAACCGATTTAGTGCTTTCCATATATAGACCACTACAAATCGCGCCCACTCGGGAAATGTTCTTGGGGTTTTAAGAAGTCAGATGGTGCTAGGTGATGTTCTTCCCAATTCTTTCTTTAGGTGGTGGGTCAAGGATGCCCTGTTTATCACTAGAAAGCATAAGCTTCTCTTTTTTTGTGCCAGCCTTATCCAGGTTGTGCTCGCGATGTCAATAATTTCGTCTTGCCAACGGACAGCCAACATTCCGTCTAGTCCTTGAACGCCACTTGATAAACTCCTTTCAGGAGTATATTTGACTCGCGTGTTTCTAAGTCTATTGCCTGATAGATAAAACCAATTACTTGTTGGTAAGTGTGATAATCGCTTACCATCAGGTGATATAAAGATCAAGCGCGAGCCGTTTAATCTTCTATACCATAAATTGGATGCAAAGTTTGGTGCAATTCTTTTCACTCTCAGAAATAAAGGGTCTTGCGCTGGATTGTTACTTACGTATTTTTTCCTTGTTTTCAGGTCGTTCGGCCCTAGAAGCAGTGATGCGCGCCATAATGAAGTACGAGACGCCGCTGGTGCCGCCGCCCAGCGACTACGCGGGCGACTTCTTCCAGGACGTGGCTTCCGCGCTCGTCGGCGTCGGCCTCATCGTCAACAGCGAGACCGCGCCCGGCGTGCTGCAGTTAGATAAGGTACGTGTAATGTTCCCACTGTTGGACTAGTGCGCCATAATGAAGTACGAGACGCCGCTGGTGCCGCCGCCCAGCGACTACGCGGGCGACTTCTTCCAGGACGTGGCTTCCGCGCTCGTCGGCGTCGGCCTCATCGTCAACAGCGAGACCGCGCCCGGCGTGCTGCAGTTAGATAAGGTACGTGTAATGATCCCACTGTTGGACTAGTGCGCCATAATGAAGTACGAGACGCCGCTGGTGCCGCCGCCCAGCGACTACGCGGGCGACTTCTTCCAGGACGTGGCTTCCGCGCTCGTCGGCGTCGGCCTCATCGTCAACAGCGAGACCGCGCCCGGCGTGCTGCAGTTAGATAAGGTACGTGTAATGATCCCACTGTTGGACTAGTGCGCCATAATGAAGTACGAGACGCCGCTGGTGCCGCCGCCCAGCGACTACGCGGGCGACTTCTTCCAGGACGTGGCTTCCGCGCTCGTCGGCGTCGGCCTCATCGTCAACAGCGAGACCGCGCCCGGCGTGCTGCAGTTAGATAAGGTACGTGTAATGTTCCCACTGTTGGACTAGTGCGCCATAATGAAGTACGAGACGCCGCTGGTGCCGCCGCCCAGCGACTACGCGGGCGACTTCTTCCAGGACGTGGCTTCCGCGCTCGTCGGCGTCGGCCTCATCGTCAACAGCGAGACCGCGCCCGGCGTGCTGCAGTTAGATAAGGTACGTGTAATGATCCCACTGTTGGACTAGTGCGCCATAATGAAGTACGAGACGCCGCTGGTGCCGCCGCCCAGCGACTACGCGGGCGACTTCTTCCAGGACGTGGCTTCCGCGCTCGTCGGCGTCGGCCTCATCGTCAACAGCGAGACCGCGCCCGGCGTGCTGCAGTTAGATAAGGTACGTGTAATGATCCCACTGTTGGACTAGTGCGCCATAATGAAGTACGAGACGCCGCTGGTGCCGCCGCCCAGCGACTACGCGGGCGACTTCTTCCAGGACGTGGCTTCCGCGCTCGTCGGCGTCGGCCTCATCGTCAACAGCGAGACCGCGCCCGGCGTGCTGCAGTTAGATAAGGTACGTGTAATGATCCCACTGTTGGACTAGTGCGCCATAATGAAGTACGAGACGCCGCTGGTGCCGCCGCCCAGCGACTACGCGGGCGACTTCTTCCAGGACGTGGCTTCCGCGCTCGTCGGCGTCGGCCTCATCGTCAACAGCGAGACCGCGCCCGGCGTGCTGCAGTTAGATAAGGTACGTGTAATGATCCCACTGTTGGACTAGTGCGCCATAATGAAGTACGAGACGCCGCTGGTGCCGCCGCCCAGCGACTACGCGGGCGACTTCTTCCAGGACGTGGCTTCCGCGCTCGTCGGCGTCGGCCTCATCGTCAACAGCGAGACCGCGCCCGGCGTGCTGCAGTTAGATAAGGTACGTGTAATGTTCCCACTGTTGGACTAGTGCGCCATAATGAAGTACGAGACGCCGCTGGTGCCGCCGCCCAGCGACTACGCGGGCGACTTCTTCCAGGACGTGGCTTCCGCGCTCGTCGGCGTCGGCCTCATCGTCAACAGCGAGACCGCGCCCGGCGTGCTGCAGTTAGATAAGGTACGTGTAATGTTCCCACTGTTGGACTAGTGCGCCATAATGAAGTACGAGACGCCGCTGGTGCCGCCGCCCAGCGACTACGCGGGCGACTTCTTCCAGGACGTGGCTTCCGCGCTCGTCGGCGTCGGCCTCATCGTCAACAGCGAGACCGCGCCCGGCGTGCTGCAGTTAGATAAGGTACGTGGTGAGGCCATGGATCGGATTACCGAAAGGCTTGCGGACGGCGAGCACTGGGTAGCTTGCCGTCCGGCAGACCGGGAATAACCGAGCGCAAGTCATCAACGGTGCGTTTTTTTCCACACGCGCCTCAAGGAGTTGTCAGCAAACTGTAGGGGCCCAGCAGGATCGAAGCCTCTGGGGCCATGGATCGAATATCCGAAAGGTTAGCTCGGTGGCCCCAGATCGAAGGCGACGAAGGAACGAGGTGGGGGTTTAGTTAGTAAAAGTTCGACGCCCCCTCCCGCTCCGCCCAAGAGCGGGAGAAGAATCATTCGTATGACTCGCGTCTTTCGTATATTTTTAAAATTTCCAATTTAATATATTTGGTTTGTCTATATTTATCGGCTTTCACGAGGATCTCGTCATGCGGGACGGTTATGACAACAATTATTATTACTTACCGCTTGGAAGTATAATATCTGTGACAGGGACACATTTGTCCCACTCATACGCAAAATACGCGCTTTAGTCGTGGAGTTACGGATACCAGCCTGTTATACTATACTGTCTGTGTCATGTTTAGCTACAGTACTTATATGTTTGTTTTGTCGTCAGGACTACAACAACATGTCGAAGTTCCTGAACAGGATACTGGGCATGCCGGTGGAGCTGCAGAACAGGCTCTTCAAGTACTTCACCGACACGCTCGCCGCCGTCATGGAGCAAGGTCAGTCATAATTATAATTATACACTTCATCTTAACTTCTAAAGTAATATACATGGATGGTGCAGTGATTGAACGCTCGACTGTTGCGCTGTGTGGTTTTGTTTCGGTTCCCGGACGGAACAATATTTGTAAGGCTTAGATAGTGTTTCAGTTTGGTGTGTCTTGTGCATGAAGCAAATAACCGGTGGAGTGCGCGTACGATGCTATTGCGCTCACCAAACATATGCTAAAACTAGTAGAAGCGGCAGTCGCAAATGCAGTACGCACGTCACGTGCTCCCGATTTTTAAGCGAATCAAATTAAAGGTACACGACTTGACCTTGAACGGACCAATAACAGCCGCGCATTTTTCTTCGTCCCCCGGCCCGCCGTGGTGAGTTGTTTACTTAGAAGAAATCGGGCTATGCGCTCTCTAGTGGTTATATTCTCTATGGTCTTGTGTATGAGAGTTTACATCTTTGTAAACGTTACTATACTGAGTTTTTAATATGAAAAGAAAAGAATATTATAAAGATGTGAAATTGTTTGTTTAGTATACCTTTGATTTTATGTCTACATTATTACTTGGAAACTTTAATCTTTAAAATACTTAGAATTGACGATTCTGTTTTGTCATTATTACCTACATTTCCTGTACGCTCTCTTTCAGACCTGTTCCGAAGTAAGAGTGCTAACTGTACATATACTGTATTTGTCCTGCAGCTAAACGCAGCGGGCGTTTCGACCTGGGTATCCTAGATCTGGGTAGTTGTGGCGAGCGCGTGCGGCGCGTGCGTTGCTTGCGTTTCGTGCGCCGCCACGCTACTGGCCGCGCGCCTGTTGAGCTGCATACTGTGCACTCTGAGGTAAGCCACTCCGACTCCTACATATTCCTAACAGAACCCCACGACCCTAGAATTACGGCAAAGAAAGAACAGGAGTAGGTTTTAGTCAGTACAAGTCTGATGCATCATCCCTCTCCACTCAGAGCGGAGAAGAAATTTTGATGATTCCCCACCAAAAAAAAAACCTATATCTTCCTAACAATGAAACTGCCTAACATCACAAAAAAGATAGGTACAGAAGCTAATCTATATACATAGCACGCTTGAGCAACGCACACATAAACACCGCTCACAGACACGATGTTTATCGCCACCCCCGGGCACGCTTGGACAGAATGGCGCCTAACGTAGATATGAAAAGTAAGGTACATACATGAAATTGACTTCTCTACCTATCTATTTTGTTGCCATGCACTAGATTTTGGAATAAAGTACATTAACCCTCCTATACTTATTGACATTCTTAATTTCAAAAACGGAAAATAAAACGTAAAACTGTCTTGAATTAACATCTATTGTCGTCCTTTCCATTTTGGGAGGAGCTCGTGGCTAGATAATAACAGCCGCACAGGTCGATCTTCAAGGTTAAGCAACGCTTGCCTAGGTTGGTCTGTGGATGGGTGACCATCTTAACATAACGAGTTCCCTCCGTGCCTCGGAAAGCACGTTAAGCCGTTGGTCCCGGCTGTCATTTGTAGATCTTTGGCAGTCGTTACGGATAGTCAGAAGCCAGTAAATCTGACTCCAGTCTTGCCATGAAGTACCGTGTTACCCCAGTTAATGGGTTGTGGAGGTCTGGTAGGCAGCCGCTCCTCGTAAAATACTGGTATTCAGCTAAATCCGGCTTGACTGGAAGCCGACCCCAATATAGTTGGGAAAAGGCTAGGCAGATGATGTCGTCCTTTCCATTTTGTAGTAATGAATAACCACTTCAGTTTTCTATGTATTTACGCTAAGATATTAGGACAACGTCTGCGTACTTTATTTCGCTCCACCCTACCGCGAAAAAAGACTGGATGTTTTCCTATTTCAAGAAAAAAATAATCCTGTTCCCTTCTTGGTTTCCACTAAAACTAGTCCAATATTTTTTGATATTCAAACCGAAGAAACAAATAGATAACTTTTAGAAATTTACTATACTCTCTTACTTTGTTAAAACTTATAACTTTTATGACATTCGACAGCGTGGCATGGACTGGGCCGAAGCCCTAGAGAAGTGGTCTGAGCTGACGGGCCCCAAGGAAGGGTTCTACGTGTCGCAGCAGGCGCGCAACAACAAGTACACGGCCGTGCTGTGCGTGTCCGCCGTCATCAGCACCAAGAAGGAGAAGATCACCAAGAAGGACATCATGTTCCAGATATACAGGTAAGAGAAGTGCTCGGAGCTGACAAGGAAGGGTTCTACGTGTCGCAGCAGGCGCGCAACAACAAGTACACGGCCGTGCTGTGCGTGTCCGCCGTCATCAGCACCAAGAAGGAGAAGATCACCAAGAAGGACATCATGTTCCAGATATACAGGTAAGAGAAGTGCTCGGAGCTGACAAGGAAGGGTTCTACGTGTCGCAGCAGGCGCGCAACAACAAGTACACGGCCGTGCTGTGCGTGTCCGCCGTCATCAGCACCAAGAAGGAGAAGATCACCAAGAAGGACATCATGTTCCAGATATACAGGTAAGAGAAGTGCTCGGAGCTGACAAGGAAGGGTTCTACGTGTCGCAGCAGGCGCGCAACAACAAGTACACGGCCGTGCTGTGCGTGTCCGCCGTCATCAGCACCAAGAAGGAGAAGATCACCAAGAAGGACATCATGTTCCAGATATACAGGTAAGAGAAGTGCTCGGAGCTGACAAGGAAGGGTTCTACGTGTCGCAGCAGGCGCGCAACAACAAGTACACGGCCGTGCTGTGCGTGTCCGCCGTCATCAGCACCAAGAAGGAGAAGATCACCAAGAAGGACATCATGTTCCAGATATACAGGTAAGAGAAGTGCTCGGAGCTGACAAGGAAGGGTTCTACGTGTCGCAGCAGGCGCGCAACAACAAGTACACGGCCGTGCTGTGCGTGTCCGCCGTCATCAGCACCAAGAAGGAGAAGATCACCAAGAAGGACATCATGTTCCAGATATACAGGTAAGAGAAGTGCTCGGAGCTGACAAGGAAGGGTTCTACGTGTCGCAGCAGGCGCGCAACAACAAGTACACGGCCGTGCTGTGCGTGTCCGCCGTCATCAGCACCAAGAAGGAGAAGATCACCAAGAAGGACATCATGTTCCAGATATACAGGTAAGAGAAGTGCTCGGAGCTGACAAGGAAGGGTTCTACGTGTCGCAGCAGGCGCGCAACAACAAGTACACGGCCGTGCTGTGCGTGTCCGCCGTCATCAGCACCAAGAAGGAGAAGATCACCAAGAAGGACATCATGTTCCAGATATACAGGTAAGAGAAGTGCTCGGAGCTGACAAGGAAGGGTTCTACGTGTCGCAGCAGGCGCGCAACAACAAGTACACGGCCGTGCTGTGCGTGTCCGCCGTCATCAGCACCAAGAAGGAGAAGATCACCAAGAAGGACATCATGTTCCAGATATACAGGTAAGAGAAGTGCTCGGAGCTGACAAGGAAGGGTTCTACGTGTCGCAGCAGGCGCGCAACAACAAGTACACGGCCGTGCTGTGCGTGTCCGCCGTCATCAGCACCAAGAAGGAGAAGATCACCAAGAAGGACATCATGTTCCAGATATACAGGTAAGAGAAGTGCTCGGAGCTGACAAGGAAGGGTTCTACGTGTCGCAGCAGGCGCGCAACAACAAGTACACGGCCGTGCTGTGCGTGTCCGCCGTCATCAGCACCAAGAAGGAGAAGATCACCAAGAAGGACATCATGTTCCAGATATACAGGTAAGAGAAGTGCTCGGAGCTGACAAGGAAGGGTTCTACGTGTCGCAGCAGGCGCGCAACAACAAGTACACGGCCGTGCTGTGCGTGTCCGCCGTCATCAGCACCAAGAAGGAGAAGATCACCAAGAAGGACATCATGTTCCAGATATACAGGTCAGTTCCGTAAAGCATGATGATGAATGATGCCATCTAGCCGGTTTCGGACACAGCGACCGCATTCCTTGGCTCCACATAGCGGTTGTGAGCTCAGATTTGCTGCTCTGTTATGCGCCCACATGTGGCTTGCATATCCAACTTTGGCCGAAAAACTCGAGCACAATGCGGACATGTCAGAGCACCATTAACGACATAAGTTATAGCTGTTGGTAGTTTAGCTTTGAGTTCGTCGCGTTTCTGGTCTAATTCCAGCCTCCTCTTGTCTTCAAAAGCCTAAAAAAGTCTCCATTTAGACCGATCAGTGCCTGTTTCTCCCAAGTGGCGGAGTCAATATCGTATCTCTTCATGTACCTATTCTGAACATCCTTGAAGCGTAGAAAACTGTCCGCCACGATTTCGCTTCCCTTGCTGGAGTTCAGAATAGAAGATACGCATAATCAACCTTATAGTCTAGGAGAAGGATTGGGCTTTAGTCCACCACGCGGGCCCAGTGTGGATCGGTGAATCACAGGTCAGCAAAGCAGGAATATTATTTATTTTATTATATACTCTCTGCTACCAGTGGCTTCGTCCGCGTGATAGTTGTATGATCTCTTGCTAGATCACACACTACTTTTAGATGATGTGGACGGAATAGAATAAAAGATTATAAATAAATTTAAATTGCTGTATTATTTAAATTGCCGCCCAAGCGGGGCACACCTCTACCGTTGTGCTCCACCGTGTTCTCCGGGCGGTCCACACAGTGGCGACACCAGGGCGTCCTTTCCTCTTTGATCCGATATGCAGGAACCTCCTGAAATTACCGTGTCCGGTGAAGACCAGCGTCATACGGAACGAGAGGACGCCGTTACCTCTTTTCAACCACTTCTCAAAGAAGGGACTTACCGCCGCAATGACGGTATGCCCAGCGCTGGGTTGCGACAGTCGGTGGCATGCCAGCAAGGAGGAGGCCGCTTCGCGGGAGATCATGCGGTGTCCCCGCACCATCCAGATGGCCATGACCCTCTGGCAAGCGTTCAGTTTGGCCGCCGCTCGCTTACCCAGCGACGGCGCCCAAACCGGCGCCCCGTAAAGGGCCATGGACCGAACGATCCCCGTGTAGAGCCTCCGGCAGGGGGCGTCTGGTCCCCCTGGGTTGAGTAGGAGCCACTTCAGAGCAGTCCTGTCCAGTTTGGGGGGGCCAAACGTCGAAAATCCTCCTCGAAAGTACAACGGCTGTCGAGGACTCGTCCCAGGTACTTCATCGTCGACCCGACGCCGATGTGGACCCCCTCTACATAGGACAGAGCTGTCGCGTTGAATTGAATTTAAGAGAACTGTGTTGGATCGCTTTGCAACCGAATAGTGTTGAATTGCCCACATAGGACGTTGTGTAAGTTATATTGTTGATGTTCCAGACCCAACACCGGTCTACAGCTGCGACTAGAATCTCTGGCGGAGATCGAGAAGAAGTACCGCAAGGTGGAGAGCAGCGAGGCGGAGTCGTGGTGGCGCGCGCAGTACAGCGCGTCGCAGCGCGTCTGCTCGCACGCCTACTGGCGCGCCGTCTGCAGGAACGCGGCCGACTGCGAGGTACGCACATACCACCCCATACCTAACTGCAGGTCCCACTTCATGACGCCAATAACCGTCACAGATGGTGAGACACCATCAGCAAGCAGCTAATTCAGCAACATCTTAACAAACTTTAGTAATGAGAAATCGTATCCGATTTGAGGAGGATGAAAAACAACGACGAGTCACTATTTTCTTAACGTGAATATTGTATTGTAATATGTACGAGTATATTCCCGTTAACCTCTCGCGCGTTTCTCGTACACACGGGTGTACGAGAGAGTTGAGTGCCCCTTGTCAAGGTCAAACTAAAAACCAAAATTCCTCGACGCCTAAGGCATTTTGGGTGAATGTTCGCGAACGTTCGAGAGGTTAAGAAGATAGTGACTTGTAAAATAGTCACAATCTTATTTCACGACGAGTTGTGACATAATGATGTTATGTGTGTGTATTGCAGGTGGGGCTGCGCGTGCGCACGCACCACGTGCTGGCGGGGTCGGTGCTGGCGGTGTGGGCGCGCGTGGAGCACGTGCTGGCGGCGCGCGCGCACCTCAACAAGATGCAGGTCGTGCGCATCAAGACTGACGACGGACTCAAGATCGTCGGTATGTATACACCCACCACGCAGCCGCATGCTCTAGCACGCTGTGCAGGTGGCGCACACGTGCTGGCGGGGTCGGTGCTGGCGGTGTGGGCGCGCGTGGAGCACGTGCTGGCGGCGCGCGCGCACCTCAACAAGATGCAGGTCGTGCGCATCAAGACTGACGACGGACTCAAGATCGTCGGTATGTATACACCCACCACGCAGCCGCATGCTCTAGCACGCTGTGCAGGTGGCGCACACGTGCTGGCGGGGTCGGTGCTGGCGGTGTGGGCGCGCGTGGAGCACGTGCTGGCGGCGCGCGCGCACCTCAACAAGATGCAGGTCGTGCGCATCAAGACTGACGACGGACTCAAGATCGTCGGTATGTATACACCCACCACGCAGCCGCATGCTCTAGCACGCTGTGCAGGTGGCGCACACGTGCTGGCGGGGTCGGTGCTGGCGGTGTGGGCGCGCGTGGAGCACGTGCTGGCGGCGCGCGCGCACCTCAACAAGATGCAGGTCGTGCGCATCAAGACTGACGACGGACTCAAGATCGTCGGTATGTATACACCCACCACGCAGCCGCATGCTCTAGCACGCTGTGCAGGTGGCGCACACGTGCTGGCGGGGTCGGTGCTGGCGGTGTGGGCGCGCGTGGAGCACGTGCTGGCGGCGCGCGCGCACCTCAACAAGATGCAGGTCGTGCGCATCAAGACTGACGACGGACTCAAGATCGTCGGTATGTATACACCCACCACGCAGCCGCATGCTCTAGCACGCTGTGCAGGTGGCGCACACGTGCTGGCGGGGTCGGTGCTGGCGGTGTGGGCGCGCGTGGAGCACGTGCTGGCGGCGCGCGCGCACCTCAACAAGATGCAGGTCGTGCGCATCAAGACTGACGACGGACTCAAGATCGTCGGTATGTATACACCCACCACGCAGCCGCATGCTCTAGCACGCTGTGCAGGTGGCGCACACGTGCTGGCGGGGTCGGTGCTGGCGGTGTGGGCGCGCGTGGAGCACGTGCTGGCGGCGCGCGCGCACCTCAACAAGATGCAGGTCGTGCGCATCAAGACTGACGACGGACTCAAGATCGTCGGTATGTATACACCCACCACGCAGCCGCATGCTCTAGCACGCTGTGCAGGTGGCGCACACGTGCTGGCGGGGTCGGTGCTGGCGGTGTGGGCGCGCGTGGAGCACGTGCTGGCGGCGCGCGCGCACCTCAACAAGATGCAGGTCGTGCGCATCAAGACTGACGACGGACTCAAGATCGTCGGTATGTATACACCCACCACGCAGCCGCATGCTCTAGCACGCTGTGCAGGTGGCGCACACGTGCTGGCGGGGTCGGTGCTGGCGGTGTGGGCGCGCGTGGAGCACGTGCTGGCGGCGCGCGCGCACCTCAACAAGATGCAGGTCGTGCGCATCAAGACTGACGACGGACTCAAGATCGTCGGTATGTATACACCCACCACGCAGCCGCATGCTCTAGCACGCTGTGCAGGTGGCGCACACGTGCTGGCGGGGTCGGTGCTGGCGGTGTGGGCGCGCGTGGAGCACGTGCTGGCGGCGCGCGCGCACCTCAACAAGATGCAGGTCGTGCGCATCAAGACTGACGACGGACTCAAGATCGTCGGTATGTATACACCCACCACGCAGCCGCATGCTCTAGCACGCTGTGCAGGTGGCGCACACGTGCTGGCGGGGTCGGTGCTGGCGGTGTGGGCGCGCGTGGAGCACGTGCTGGCGGCGCGCGCGCACCTCAACAAGATGCAGGTCGTGCGCATCAAGACTGACGACGGACTCAAGATCGTCGGTATGTATACACCCACCACGCAGCCGCATGCTCTAGCACGCTGTGCAGGTGGCGCACACGTGCTGGCGGGGTCGGTGCTGGCGGTGTGGGCGCGCGTGGAGCACGTGCTGGCGGCGCGCGCGCACCTCAACAAGATGCAGGTCGTGCGCATCAAGACTGACGACGGACTCAAGATCGTCGGTATGTATACACCCACCACGCAGCCGCATGCTCTAGCACGCTGTGCAGGTGGCGCACACGTGCTGGCGGGGTCGGTGCTGGCGGTGTGGGCGCGCGTGGAGCACGTGCTGGCGGCGCGCGCGCACCTCAACAAGATGCAGGTCGTGCGCATCAAGACTGACGACGGACTCAAGATCGTCGGTATGTATACACCCACCACGCAGCCGCATGCTCTAGCACGCTGTGCAGGTGGCGCACACGTGCTGGCGGGGTCGGTGCTGGCGGTGTGGGCGCGCGTGGAGCACGTGCTGGCGGCGCGCGCGCACCTCAACAAGATGCAGGTCGTGCGCATCAAGACTGACGACGGACTCAAGATCGTCGGTATGTATACACCCACCACGCAGCCGCATGCTCTAGCACGCTGTGCAGGTGGCGCACACGTGCTGGCGGGGTCGGTGCTGGCGGTGTGGGCGCGCGTGGAGCACGTGCTGGCGGCGCGCGCGCACCTCAACAAGATGCAGGTCGTGCGCATCAAGACTGACGACGGACTCAAGATCGTCGGTATGTATACACCCACCACGCAGCCGCATGCTCTAGCACGCTGTGCAGGTGGCGCACACGTGCTGGCGGGGTCGGTGCTGGCGGTGTGGGCGCGCGTGGAGCACGTGCTGGCGGCGCGCGCGCACCTCAACAAGATGCAGGTCGTGCGCATCAAGACTGACGACGGACTCAAGATCGTCGGTATGTATACACCCACCACGCAGCCGCATGCTCTAGCACGCTGTGCAGGTGGCGCACACGTGCTGGCGGGGTCGGTGCTGGCGGTGTGGGCGCGCGTGGAGCACGTGCTGGCGGCGCGCGCGCACCTCAACAAGATGCAGGTCGTGCGCATCAAGACTGACGACGGACTCAAGATCGTCGGTATGTATACACCCACCACGCAGCCGCATGCTCTAGCACGCTGTGCAGGTGGCGCACACGTGCTGGCGGGGTCGGTGCTGGCGGTGTGGGCGCGCGTGGAGCACGTGCTGGCGGCGCGCGCGCACCTCAACAAGATGCAGGTCGTGCGCATCAAGACTGACGACGGACTCAAGATCGTCGGTATGTATACACCCACCACGCAGCCGCATGCTCTAGCACGCTGTGCAGGTGGCGCACACGTGCTGGCGGGGTCGGTGCTGGCGGTGTGGGCGCGCGTGGAGCACGTGCTGGCGGCGCGCGCGCACCTCAACAAGATGCAGGTCGTGCGCATCAAGACTGACGACGGACTCAAGATCGTCGGTATGTATACACCCACCACGCAGCCGCATGCTCTAGCACGCTGTGCAGGTGGCGCACACGTGCTGGCGGGGTCGGTGCTGGCGGTGTGGGCGCGCGTGGAGCACGTGCTGGCGGCGCGCGCGCACCTCAACAAGATGCAGGTCGTGCGCATCAAGACTGACGACGGACTCAAGATCGTCGGTATGTATACACCCACCACGCAGCCGCATGCTCTAGCACGCTGTGCAGGTGGCGCACACGTGCTGGCGGGGTCGGTGCTGGCGGTGTGGGCGCGCGTGGAGCACGTGCTGGCGGCGCGCGCGCACCTCAACAAGATGCAGGTCGTGCGCATCAAGACTGACGACGGACTCAAGATCGTCGGTATGTATACACCCACCACGCAGCCGCATGCTCTAGCACGCTGTGCAGGTGGCGCACACGTGCTGGCGGGGTCGGTGCTGGCGGTGTGGGCGCGCGTGGAGCACGTGCTGGCGGCGCGCGCGCACCTCAACAAGATGCAGGTCGTGCGCATCAAGACTGACGACGGACTCAAGATCGTCGGTATGTATACACTATGGACCGGCTTCGGGTCGACGATGAAGTACCTGAGACTCGTACTCGACAGCCGGTGGACTTTTGAGGAGCATTTCCGACGTTTGGCCCCCAAACTGGACAGGACTGGGGCTGCTCTGAAGCGGCTCCTGCGCAACGTAGGGGGTCCAGACGCTCCCTGCCGGAGGCTCTACGCGGGGATCGTTCGGTCCATGGCCCTTTACGGGGCGCCGGTTTTGGCGCCGTCGCTGGGTAAGCGACCGGCGGCTAAACTGAACGCTTGCCAGAGGGTCATGGCCATCCGGATGGTGCGGGGACACCGCACGATCTCCCGCGAAGCGGCGAGCCTCCTTGCTGGCCTGCCACCGTGGGATTTAGAGGCAACAGTCCTTGCACGCATGCACGATTTGTGCGTGGAGATGCAACGCCGACAAGTCGCGGTATGGTGGACGGAGTTCCGACGAAATCTCAGGGTGGCATGGCGACTGCGACTGTCGCAACCCAGTGCTGGGCACGCCGTCATTGAGGCGGTAAGTCCCCTCTTTGAGGAGTGGTTGGAAAGAGGTCACGGCGTCCTCTCGTTCCGTATGACGCAGGTCCTCACCGGACACGGTAAGTTCGGGAGGTTCCTGCAAGGGATCAAGGAGGAATGTGTCGCCACTGTGTAGACCGCCCGGAGGACACGGTAGAGGTGTGCCCCGCTTGGGCGGAGTACCGCCGTGTCCTTGTGGAGGCTATCGGCGGCGGCGACCTCTCGCCCCGGGCCCTGGTGCAGGCCATGGTCTAGAACGAGGAAGGGGTCCCCTACAATTTGGAAACTGTAGGGGCCCGGTAGGGCCGAAGCCTGTGGGGAACACGGAACATCCGAAAGGTTGTCACCGTGTCCCCCAGATCGAAGGCAACGAAGGAACGGGGTGAAGTTTAGTCAGAGTTTGACACGCCCTCCCGCTCTGCCTGAGAGCGGGAGAAGTCATTCTTATGCTTCCTCTTCCAAAAAAAAAACCTACCACTATGGACTATTTATTGTAGCGATGCTGTGCTGAAAAATATTAGATCAGCGCCATCTAACGAGAATTCGCTCTGAGAGTAAATGTATGTGATTAACAAAATATTAATTGTCATGTTTCAGGTACGCTGATTCCAAAGAACTGTGTGGAGCCACTAAAGGAGGCGCTGTCGTCGGACGCGGTGTCCGTCAGCGAGCAGAAGTTCGAGCAGACGGACGCGCTCAAGTGAAGCCGCACGTAGTTCCTCTCTCTCTTTGTTTTACTGCTCTCCGCGCGTCCGGCGGCGGCGCGGCGCGGGCCCCGACTGATTAATAGACCGCCCTTTCAGTGTTGCAACACTCACGCCACGACAAAACTGTGGCAATACTGTGTATGACGCGCTCACGTACGGATGGCCTAATGATTATTTTTTTTTTGTATGTGTAACTGTCGTTTTAGTACTTGTTTTTGATTATTTATTTGATTAAAATGCCTAATGGCTTTCTCTAACGATGGAAAGTCACAAAATTGATAGTTATCCTATTTTAAATTAATCTCTTATATCAGCTGTGCAATAAAAAATAACTGGTATACTATCACGACAATATAATTTCCAAATACATTCGGTCATTTCATACAGTCGCCTCGTTCAAGTATTACATATCGTAAGTCAATTCATGCGGATACTAACGCACACAGTTCATGTATGATATTATAGGCAAAGGTAGCAACCACTGAAAGGGGACGCGTTGGTTTCGAGACCGCGCGGTTGTGTAGCGTGTGTGTGACGACACTCGGACGGCGAGCGTGCCGCTACCGTACTTCCTACTAAAATAGGCTTAGCTTAGTTACAAGTACATCGTACTTAGGTAGAACGTAGGTTACAGTTGAGACCGTAAGTGAAAGTCAATATTGTGTTCTAATGTGGAAGAGAGACGACACTATACAAGACGTATAGCTCTTTCTTTCACTCATGACATGGCAATGTGACGTCACATGACGGTCCCCGATCACAAAGTACCAAAATTGATTTTGTGGTCAGTCAGTTTTAGTTTATTTTTTTCTTTATTCTTGCCCGTAATATTTTTTCTTGTGATAAAAAATATACTCAGGCCTGCTTGGTAAAATCATGTTCAAACAGTCGAAATATACAGAACGATGGTTTAAAGTTTAGGATTAATGTGTTCAGCGATTTATGGTGCAAGCGGGCCTCACCGTGTGACTAAACAGATGTAATTTATTATAGAGTAATGTGTTTGGGCAAGTTAGGCACGAGTGGCACGCGCGGCGCACGCGTGGCGTCACGATACAAGTCTAGTGAGAATGATCTACATGCACGAGTGCATCAGATTTACTTTAAGTACTTTACGTATTTTTACTTATTCATTAAAACTCTACGACCGTGAACCTCAAGCCGTTTGAGTGCTTCATTATTTTAAACCTACAATTTTACATGACCAAGTCAACACCGCGGTACATTCTTGTATACGAATTAAATGGAATTTTAGTTTTTTTTGTACAAATATCCTAGTGTTTTTTTTTTTAATTTAATTTAATTGTTCGATGTTATTTTTGTTTTCTTTTATCGACTGTCTCAGACAATCCGAGGATGTAACATAGTTTTAATATAAATACTAATTATTGTATGTTTATCGGATGTTAGCGTACTATATTTGTATCGAATGCACGTGCAATATCGTATTCTATGTTCCCACCAGTCTTTCAAAATACGAAAATACAAAGCGCCAGAGTGTGGCGCGAAAAAAAAATGTGTTTTGATCGTAGGCAGACATGTTTGTTAGGCCGGGACTCCACCTAAGCAGAGATGTGTGCTGTGCGAGAAGAGATGTTTTTCAGCTCGGGGGACTCCACCAAAGCGGAGATGTGTGCAATACTGTCACATCTCTCGTCTCCACTGCGCGTCGCCCGCGCACAGCTCACATCTCCGCTTCCATCGCGCCATACAAATATTACACATCTCCACACAGCCATCTCCACTGAAGCTGAGCGGAGAGGAGATGTGTCAATAACACAATTCTATTGGTTGTTTAAAAAACATCTCCGCTCGACTCGTCTCCGCTTTGGTGGAGTCCCGGCCTTATGGTGATTTTAAATTATAATCGAATTGCTAGTCTGTAATGTAACTAAATCGATTCGACAGAATATGGAAGTTGCAACGTTCACGCTCTTTACATTCCCAAACGCTAATTACAAAGTTCCGTTCGCTTTTCATACAATACTTCAGATTCTACCGTTCACTATAAGCTTGATGACCTCATGCAGCCTCTGTATTGTCTCGAACTGAATTTAAGTATTAAAAATGTTTCATAAAATCAAATTACTCAAAGATATTCTGTACCTATAGCTGTTACTTTACTCTCAATTAATTTGTACGGCTTATTATTGATAATGTTCCAATTAGAAGTGTCAAAACTAAATGTTCTAAGTGTTAAAATACCTTAGAATTACTAGGAGAATACTCAAGTCGAGACATCTTCCGTTCAACTGTAAAATTGAAGAGTAAAGATGTAAAGCAGTGGACTGTAATGTGTTTACGATTTGAATATTTTCCTAGTAGAGTATATTTAAGTGGATATTAATATAAATGACACGTGAATTTAATATGTAGTTGCTACGACGCAACCATAGGTTTGTAAAAAGGGTAATATCGGGACGTATTATGGCCACAATGGTTCCATAGTGTCACTAAATCTCGTCGACATTTCTTAAATGTGTAAAAATTAAAGACAAAAAATAAATGTGTATATAATTTAGTTTTTGTATTATTTTGCTGTCCTACAACATTTATATGAAACCCCTCCTTTTTGGAAAAAGAAATAGCTAAACAAACCCTGTGGCTAGTGAAAGTCACACGACCTTTTACTAGCAATTATAGCTACTACGATAAAACCTCAAGATCCGATTTATTTATTTAATCACTGACGTTGTACTTTTGCGAAAGAATCCTTTATTCCGAAATGGCCGAAGCGAAGTAGGTACAGTCTGGTTAAAATGAATGAAAAGAAAACACTTGGATATTAAACATCGAGGCGTGCTCTTGCACTGGAGGCGACGTTCGTTCGCGATACTGTTTAAAACTTCCAAAAAAAAATAAGAGAATTTAGCTCAGACCAACAAAGTATATAGAAATTCTTGCCAATGAAGTTCTGATTAAATCACAGAGTTCTTTGTAACATAGGTAGGCTTGTGCCGACTCTGTTTGGCGTAGGTAAACACTAAACAGATATAAGACCTCCTGGCTTGATTACATAATAATCAAAGGGCCTGACCACATTATGGTGTCCCCTGACTGTCCTGCAGCAAATTGATGCGTTGTACGTACCTCGACACTGTGTCCAAGTGCTGCGTCGTCAAAACGTCGCAACCAGTCTTCAATCGTGCCGCTTTGATAAAATAAAATATTCACAGTCAATTTAGAAAAAAGCCAAATATTCTTTTGTAAGAAATCGACAAAAATAGCCACGACGAAAAATTTATAAGCACGGAGAATGGCTTCAATTTTCCCGCCTAAAGCTACGTATTGTTTCTCCATCGTAATTTGACTGACGTTTCAAAAGAAGATATTTGTGTAGCGTTTTGTTGCATCTATGACTCTCTTGACATTTTCAATACTGTGAAATGTCAATTTTGTCATTTTCACGGAAGAAAAATGGTCGGTTTGCTCAAGTCTGTTGTTTTCTTTTAGATTTTGACTAAAAAATTAATAGGTGTGTCTCAAAAATGACTGACAAAGAAATATCTGTAGAAGAACTCGAAGAAACGGTGAGTCAACAGTTATATTCATTGACATTATTTAAGTAATAAAGTACAGTTAATCGCGCATAGAAATGTAGGTCACAGAGCCGCTTCTTCCCTATAAATAATAAACTGCAGGAATATGCAGCTGAAGGATTGAATGAAGCAGATGTTCTTTGCCCTATTAACATTATAAGCTGACTTCATGACTCAGTATATTATCTATTTTTCTGTCAATACGCGTAGGTAAGTAGGTGCGGATGTAAACATTTTGTTTACACATCCTCGTTCAAATCCATTAAATATTTACATAATTCTGTATGCAATGCCATTTATTTGAAGTGGAATATAATTGTACATTATTAGTTACGGTTTCAGTAATAATTCAGTTATAAGTTCATACAGAAAAATATTTTTCTTCAATTTCATTCCAATCTAAAGCCAACTAATGCATTTCCTTTATTCCGATATGTGACGGCCAGCGGCGCATTCCATGTTGAACAGTAATTGTTGTGTTATCATTATCAATTTAATATGTTCATTGAATACTTGTAAACTACTTATAAGGTTTGTCTCAAAACCTATTCAAATCTAATTATAATGTAAACATCATCATCTCCTGCTCTTGTCTTATTTTACTTGGGGCTGGTACTACACATTTATTTCTTTCATTTTATTGTGTCAGTAATCATGCTGCATGAACTCCCTTTTCTTTCATATAATTCCTCACACAGTCTGCCTTATTAATACTAGTATATTAAAAGTGTTAAAGTTGTTGTTTCTAAAATCATAATTTTTTTCATTTCCATTGTTTGTTATTGTTTTAAAAAAATAATTTGTGGAAGTTCCAATTTCTAATTAGATTATAAAAATTCTCAAAAGTCATGGTACCTGTAAAAATAATACAAAGGCACCAAAAGCAATGCTGCAAATTAAAGCTAGTGAATTTTAAAGTTGTTATACAATTTAAGAATGTTATTAATAATTTAATGGTCTACATTTCTATTCTAATTATTTTAGGATCCCATATTTAGATAAATAGTAGGCGGTGAGCCTTGACAGTTTTCCATTTATGGATTGCTCATTACTTTAGATTTGAATGGAACCTTCTAAAATCTAGAGCATAGATTCCCAACGTGGGCAGTACCACCGCCTAGTGGACACTGGAGCTTTTCAAGGCAAATGAAGAGTGTTAAAAAAATAATCACGTCTCTCAAACATGACCATAAGTAGCACAATTACAGAGAGAAAGAAATAATATTTAATTTGTGATTATTAAGTTATCACATACCCACAAAACGAGACACAATAGTAAAACAATAACAGCGCGGTCTCATAGCACCGATCAGGGATTCATGAATTAATAAACAATAGAATAATAGATAGACTAAATTGGTATGTATTAATATTATGTAAAGGGGGTGTTGGAATTTTGTTTTCTTGTAAAGTGAGCAGTAGTTCATAAAAGTTTGGTAAACTATGATAAAAGACATTTTTTAACCGATTTGCAAAATAAATGTCTTTTTATCATTTACACCAAAAAAAAAAAACAGAAAAAAACGTGTTGCGCCGACCCCAAGTAGTCTATATTAATACATATTAAAAAGCAGAAGAGTTTGTTTGTTTGAACGCGCTAATCTCAGGAACTACTGGTGCAATTTGAAAAATTCTTTCAGTGTTAGATAGCCCATTTATCGAGGAAGGCTATAGGCTGTATATCATCACGCTAAGACTAAACTAACTCTACACGCGGGCGAAGCCGCTGGCAGAAGCTGGTATGGTATAAGGGCAGGAAGAAGAAGAAAGTCATTTATACCTAAATTTTTGCCTATAAACTCCAAGAGCTGTGTGTGTGTGTCAGGTGAAGCGCACGGACGAGCAGTTGGACCTGATGGAGTGGAAGATGGACAATGTGGAGAAGGAGCTGGTGGCGCCCATCAACACGCAGGACATGTGCATCATGCATCTGCTCAAGTCCGTCTCTGAGGTGAGCGCGGAACTTTATGCCAACTGTATGACTGGCTGGGATGCTTTTGACTAAGGGCCGATTTTTCAGTAGTCAAATAAATTTTAATTTATGTCTGAAGATTATAAAGGGCTGTTTGACAGTTTATAGATAAAATATTTTTCAGATCTCAATATATTTTTTAACGTCTGGTTTTTATTACTGCATCAAGTTTTAATAAATAAAATTCCTATTGAAAAATCGATCCTTAAAAATATTTATTTAATTTAAAATCTTGTATGGTTAGGGTGAAGTGGGGAAATATTTGCCATTTTTTTTAAAGTTACACTATTTAAAAAAAAAATATATTTTTTTGGTTCGAAGATAACAGGTATTATACTATAACTATTTCAATAAACGTATATACAGAATTACAGAATGTTAATAAAAAATAACAAAGTTTATCTTTCAAACATTATATTATTAATCTCGACTTTTTTTGATCCGCTTTCTTATACCCCCTCTATTGCAACCAGTAACAAATTACCTACTAATGTACTTTTAACAAGTTCTTCATATTCACGAAAGTAATTTAGCGTAAAAGTAGACCAGAGGCACTTGAATTAATTTGCGCGCTTTTGCAAATAAAATTAGCATAGTAATGCCGTATTCTGACAAGTAAAGTGAAGCGTACAGTCCTACAGAGTTCCTCCAGTGTAGGAACGTCGTAACATATGACTCATATTTGAGATAAGTAATGTTCTCTGTTTCATAATGAAGATAATGTTCTCTCTGAGAGATAAAATTTTTCAGAAGGTCAACTTTAAAATTATATAAATATCTCTTGGACTTGACCCGCAACTCTACGATGCTTATCGTACGTAACATTAATTATTTTACCTACTTCAATGATGGAATCAGTTGTAACAATACCTATAACTTTTATTCAAACGCGACTGATTTAGAATTCAGTACAATTAAAGGTAAATTTTCGTAAAATTGGGTTACTTTGACCCTGAGGTATAACTTTGGTCCAAGCTTTTTAACTAATAAAACAACGGTAAACTAGTGTCCAGATTTCGTATTGGTTAATAAGCTTTGGTCATAGTTATACCCCAAGGTTACTTATGCCCTTGAGTATAACTGGTCTAATAATAAGCTAACCTCGTTAACTAATAAAAACAGCAAATATTTTGTCTCGTGTTCCTATTGGTTAATAAGCTTGGGCCAAAGTTATACCTCAGGGCCACAGCACCCCAACTTTACTGTACTCTGTTCAAAAAATACTTGTAGAGGAACTAAAACTTATTACTAAGATTAACATGTTTGCTAACACAGTTCCAAGTACCTTTTGTTTGTGCTTGTAACTAATATAATACTTCTGTCTTCCTTTTGTCCATTGTGTGGCAGTACAAATTCCTATGACGTCGAGTCACCGTGCTCCTAGCACTTAGTTACTTCTCTGGGAATATTCCCGCTTCGTCAGCCAGATGTTCGGCACCAAAATTTTCGGCCCCCAAGCTATTCCCGATTCGGCACTAATAGGTATTTTGGACTGGTATTTTGTATGGTAACTACTTCTCCAAAATGTGAGGAGCTCGTGGCTAGATAATAACAGCCGCACAGGTCGAATTCAAGGTTAAGCAACGCTTGCCTAGGTTGGTCTGTGGATGGGTGACCATCTTAACATAACGAGTTTCCTCCGTGCCTCGGAAAGCACGTTAAGCCGTTGGTCCCGGCTGTCATTTGGTGATCTTTGGCAGTCGTTACGGATAGTCAGAAGCCAGTAAATCTGACTCCAGTCTTGCCATGAAGTACGGTGTTATCCCAGTTAATGGGTTGTGGAGGTCTGGTAGGCAGCCGCTCCTCGTAAAATACTGGTATTCAGCTAAATCCGGCTTGACTGGAAGCCGACCCCAATATAGTTGGGGAAAAAGGCTAGGTAGATGATGATGAGGTATTTTGGACTGATATTTTGTATGGTTACTACTTTTCCAAAATATCCATTGGTGCCGACTTGGGAATAGCTTGGGTGCCGAAAATTTTGGTGCTGAAAATCTGGGTGTCGAAACGGGAATGCTCCCTTCTCTGTCTCGGCCGACAGTGTGACTAATTTGTGCTCCCGCATGTTTTGAGTTGAGGACGCTTTAACACGCTAAGATAGAACACGTAATTCATATTTATTAACATAATGGGCTATTTATATTGTTGATACCGAGCAGGGAAGGAAAAGGACAGTACTGTAGCTATAATAAAAACGAATAAGGTTTGTAGTTTAATTTCGAAGACATGTGATATTCATGAATCCGTCTTGACCCGCATGGTGGATTACGGCCCATTCCGTCTCATAAAAGAATGCCTGAGTCCCAATATTTTAACATTACAAGGCCGATACTGCTAATGCTAAGTTTTATAGCATTAGGAACATTGCAAACGCAGTATAGGGGCAGTGATGGGTCTAGTCCAATTCAACCTTGATTGTAGTTGTAAAGTGCGCTACTGCATCCTTAACACTTACTACTACTACATGAACTTGCGTGCGCAGCAATTTCGTTTCGAGTTTCGTTCTGCCAAGTAAATAGTTTGAATCGGACAAGCGCCCAACTAGACTACGTTCTTGATAGATAATATAATCTGTTTTTCTAAATTAGGTCTTATGTCTTGCTAAAGTTATTTTTTATAAGCCTATCTAAGTACTTATCTTACGTTTTTTTTTGGATTGGGAAATGATCAAATAACTTCTTCTACTCTGTGGTGGAGCGATCACCCAGCGCGGGAGAAATTACTTAGTAGCGTCAAACTTTTACTTTCTTAAACCTTCCCGTAAATTAATAAGTACTTTAATTGCCACGGTGCCTCTTCCGAACTACTCCACAGCCCTGGCACGCCACAGATCTAGACTGTACTTTTCCTATACTGTTATAATTTACATTGTTTTGTATTATCTTACTAAGTATGCATACGCCCACTAACTAAATGCAGCGGTCAACCCGATATGTAGCAGATAATATGTATGTATAAATATAATATTTATTTTTCAGCCAATGCGTTAGTGTCGGGACAGGTCAGATTACTGAATATACAGTCATGTTGCTTATGGCCTGTTGTTTTTCTAATAAAGCATAAAAATGTATTAATAAACATATATAACAAAATTGTTACAGTAATGTTGCACTGGGTACGCTTTTAAATTAATTTTATTAATATGTATTGTTGAAAAATAGAAAAATACCACTATTTTTAAAAGAAACAAAGGTATTAAAAAATAGCAAACCACGAAACGTTCCTATCAAAATAACAACGACATTGAGTGAGTTTTGCATTTTTTTTATACGGCTAGAGTGAATAAGCTCTTATTAAACTAGTGCGCCTCACCATCTACGACTACATCACTGCTTTATATCAGTTGGGATCGCCGTCAAACACTGGTTTAAAATCATTAAAAAAGTCTTCCTATAAGATCACTCATTGCAACAATTAACAAAAAACTAATCCAAAATTGACTATGAAAAGCGACAAGCCACAAGATCATGCTTATCGATATATAGCTGTCAGCTGGGCTTGGCTGTGGTACGAAGTCGAAGCCTGGCCCAAAGCCTCCGAAGTCGGGGCCGCTTTACGGCTTAATATGTGTTGCGGACTTACGAGTCGCGACTTCGATATGCGTCCGATTAGATGAGGCGACTCGATACTGCATCGGCGAAGCACTAGATCAATATTTCCCAAACTATGGATCGCGAAGCTTTTGTAGATTTTGACGGAACACTGGGTTTCTTTTTAGGTGGGAAATCATCAGAATGATATCTCCCGCTTTTGGGCAGAACGGGATGGTATGTCCCGTGTGTATGTCAGACTTTTATTGACTAAACCACCGTTCCTTCTTTGCCTTCGTTCTAGGGTCCTGGGTTTTCCTTTCGGAAGCCCACCTATGGCTCCAGAGGCTTCGACCCTGCTGTGCACCCTAAAAAACCAATACTAAAGATAAAAAAAAAACATCCTTTACACTGAAATAGAGCTTATATTTAAATACGCTAAGCATAACTCACATGGTGTGTTTATAAGAGAATCGATTGAACGTTTTGTTTTTCTAATATAATTTAAAGGGCCCTCACAGTTATGCTCCACTTTTTAGTTAGCCCCAGATTAAGAAATTAATCTTAGTTTGTTGGGTCGCGATCCCGTCAACTCTAGGAACCACGAACTTACAACAGACATATGAGTTTCAAAGAACTACTTTTTTTTCTTATTTCAAGAATGTTATCGCCTTTGCAGTACCGAACCGTCTCGTGTAATTGTAACTAAATAGATGATATTCATGTATATGTATGTTATGTCTACCGTCCAGCTTCCGTTCTCTATCTTATGTTTATTTTCTCTCTCTATTCGTTACTTCTTGTTCACGACTCCATCAGGATACTTCAAGATATGGGACACCATATTCATACCATTAGTTGTTTTCTATTCATCTTGTGCAAATTGTCACAGTCAAAAATGTGTAAATTTAATTTGTGTTTAGCAAATATTAGAGCAGAATTTTTTAATCGACATTTCAATTGTAGTTTTTGACTGTGTCGATTTTATAAAATAGTAAGTCAACTCCGACTAACAAAACTAACACTCAAATTACTGCCGAAACTTGTCTAAAAATGGAAGTTTCAATAGTATAAACTTTTTCCTATCTACGCTTCAAAAGGTTAAAGAGACCTATGAAATTCTTCTCTCGAGCCCGTCTTTTGCGTTAGCCGGAGCTGACCTACGAGTCACATTCATCGCATAACACTAGGCTGTACACGCAGGTGCGCTCGGACTACCAGCAGCTTCGGCGAGAGCTGGTGGAAGTGCAGGCGCTGCAGCGCGAGCTCTCGTCCCGACTGCGCACGCAGCTGCGCCTGGTGCACGGCAAGTTCGCGAGGCTCCGGCAGCGCCTCGCCGCCGCCTCGCCCCCCCGCTGAGCTACCACCACCCCTCTCATGTCTGACACACCCTAAGTGACTTTACACCCTGTCTCCAAGGTTGGACTTAGAAATTTTATAGAGCCTTATTTCAACTGTCGAAAGTGAATTTGATATTTAACGGCGAATGGAAGCAGTCGTTAAAGTTTCTTGATGTTTCGAGAACAAATGAAGACTTCTGAACACTTCGAGTTGAAGTTAATTATGATAGAACTTTATAAAAATATATTATAGTGTCTCTGAGTTTGAGACATGTTTTTATTAAATAGTTTTAATACATAGTTGCTTTTTCGATGTTGATTTTTCTGTTTGTATATCGTATTTTTAAAAGTTGTATTTTGATGTCTAATTTTTATTCGAATATGAATAAGTTTGGCCTAATTATTGACTTCTAGTTCTATGTGCAATAATTTATATTAAAAATTGTTATATTTATCCAAAACGTTTAATCGAATAGGGTGGATTTTTGAAATTTGTCGATCCTGTTACAAAAAAAATATTATAAATATTGACATAGATTATAAAAGTCACAAATCCGAAGCAATCTTGCCCCAATACAAAAATCCACCCTGAACATTCTAAAAAATTAAACTTTAACTAGATCGATAGAAATCCGCAATAATAAATAAGAGCAAAAAATTCCTAAACTTACGAAAAACTCCTAAAAATAACTTATAATGAAGACATGAGAGGTTCTTCCTCGTAAAACTATCTATATTGTAGTTAGTACGATTAGTGCCCTATAGTACGTATGAGATTAACGTAACATGTGCCAATATTACTAGACTTGTGTCGGGCAACTCGCCGACGCTTAGCACTGTCTTGATCTCAGTCGAGGTGCGGCCGAATAACGTTATAACTTCTGTTTTACATACAAAAACGCGAAACGAATTTTCAGAACAATTGTACTCGTTTAAGAACTGATTTTTTCAATAGACGGAAAAATAAATGAAGAGCGATTGGTGATTTGGTAACTTTTGTATTAGAAAATTTGTCAAATCTCTATATTTATTGTTCAGATAAAAATTATCTGACTATTGAAAAATCAACGCGATTTTTATAACAAATTATTTCTTGTGGCAAAGTTTTTAAACTTTTACTATTAATCGATCAGTAGGCCTCTGTATCACATAAGATCTTAAAAAACATAAGAACAAAAAAAAAAACATTTTCGTTTTCGCGAATTTAAGTTCGAAACTTGTCCTCGCCTTACTAACTTATACTTTAACATATTCATATTAATTTGTAGACATAGGTAACATTCAGGTCTTAAATAACAAATAACTAGCTAATCAAGCATCTTATGACTATTGTATATAAGACAGAATATCGCCGCACCTCGCTTCCCTAGTCCATACCAGTTTAGTTACAGTTAGAAAAACAATAAGCGTGTTTGTATGTAGTAAGTCGGTGCTAAACGAAGAAGCAATGTGGAGGAACGGAGGGAATCCACGATAAACGAGGGTGAGATAGGCCTCGGGGGAGAATTGTCTCGAACAAAAGATTCGAATGTAATTAAAGAAAATTGTTTTCTCGAATTTTATGTATTTTCTTGAAGAAATCTATGAAAACTAAGCAGAAATATGTAGTTGCACAAATTCTTCAGTGCAAAAAATATGAGTCTTGATACTTGTATCCCTTAAATTCGAGGCATATGTATATCATAAATACGGGAAGTCATATCGGAATGTATGGGCTTGTGAGAGAGTTAAGAATGGTTGGTCCAAGACTCCAAGCACTAAACAAGCAATATTTGACCTTAGAATAAAATTACAAGGTCAATTTCATAGGAGCCGCTGGAACGAATTTAAAAATGGAGTGCTAAACGAATAATGATAATAAAACGTAGACGAATATTAGTCAATTTTTTGTTAATTTATTTTTTAGTGTTTTAATTTAAAGCTTTGCATCGATGTTTGTAATAATCATGTAGTATTTAAATTTTTATTTTTTTGCGTTGTTAGGGCTAGAGACGGTATATAAAAAGAGTTAGAAATTACTAACACTAAATATTACACATATTGGGTCATTTTTAACTCATTTTAATTTTAAAAGGTATAGTTATGCTATTGTAATCAATCACACTATGGGCTTTTTTCGAAGTCGTTTCCTGCTTCTGTCTGTAGATATATTCACTAACTCCTAAACCACGCAACAGATTCTGATGCGGTTTCCACAAATAGATAAAGCAAGAAACGAGGAAGATTTGTGTGTTTAATTTGCACGCGTGCAAAACTGGTGCGGGTCACGGTAGTAAAATCAGATGTTCGGTGCATTTTATTTGCAGTTATGCGTAAATGACGAGTTATTGAAAACAGCTCAAGGTTTCGCCAATTCATCGCTGGTCTCATAGTGTCCTTTTGTTCCATGGAAAATTACCAATTTGTCTAACAAAAGAAAAACGGAAAAATGTTTCAACCTATTTCCGTTAAAAACATCTAACCGTGCCACAAACTTCTTTTTGTTCCAACAAATAAACAAAATGCATTTTTACCGTAATAGCTTACGCTCCGGCCTATATCCACAAGTTCCCAACAAATTAAAAGTCATTAATGCACGTGCATTCATGTATACTGTCCATTTCGACCCTATCTCCCCTAAACAGCTCGAAATATAATTTAAATGTTAGGCATAACTAATGAATCTAGGTTTTTTATACCGTCTCTAGCCCAGAATATGTGCTTATGTCAGTTACACGTCTTCCAGTCAAAAAGTCTTTTCAAATCTTTTCTAAACATTTAATTCCACCTAAACAATTATGAACTTTACTCTTGTGTAAATAAGGTGGATTTCGGAATGACTGCTGTAAAGGTCAGAATAATAAATTAAAGTTGCAGCGGAAGTTAAACTTTATGCCGAGTGGCGTAAAGTAAATTTTCTGTTGCCACACAAATTGAATGGGCACAGTTTGGAAGATGAGTAAACTGGATACTTAGCTTGTAATTTTTTCATAGTGCCTAGTGCGAGTTTGTTTTATGTTAACGCGATCGACGTTTATAATGTTCGGCGCTCCGATTGACCCGCTCCAAGTTCTTAACCAATCAGGAGTGCTATTGTCTAAGAACACAGCCTGAAACAGCAGCGACTAAATCCGAATCGGTATTCGCTAAACTGTGAGAAGCTATTCTCCACTTCAGTGAGCGAAATGCGGAAAACGTTTCGATCGCGTTAACGTTAAAACAACTCGCACTCAACGCACATTTAAATAATGCCGTTTTGCGGCTTTTTGTATTACGAAGACGACATCTTAAGTAATTGGTATATTATTATTTTTTTTACTTTAGATTTTTGTCAAACGGGGTCAAAAGAAACGGAGGGGTAAATAGAAACAAAACTGGTGGACATTTTCACGTTATTTCTTTTTTGTAGCGTTTGAATATCTTCTCAAATTGATTATTTATATGTTATGCCTTATTGAAACTAAAAAATATAGTATCAAACTAAAAATCCTACTGAAAATTTTTGTTTCTATATACCCCTATGTTTCTAACTACCCCGTTGATATTTTTCTATAATTTGTAAGTTCCCTAGTCGAACAAGGGATGTGGTTTATTTCATATATAAGACTGTTGACGCCTCGCGCGTTCTTCTCAGTTTGCTAGTAGGTAAGGTACAGTCAGCAATATAATTCACACTTTAGCAAATTATCGCACATATCAAGCACTTGCATGGTTTAAAATAACACATTTTTATCGTATAGTTAAGATGGTGGGAGTTGAAGTAAAGAGTTTGTATTCAAAGGGTTTCACTGAATTAGTAATTGTGAAGGAAAGTGAAATACTTCGAATGTGAAGTCTTGATATTTGTGTTTGTTTGAAAGATGAGAGCTTTTTTGTGTTTTTTTTTAAAGAGACTTTTATTTTGTCTTTTATACCTAACCTATTCGTAGTTTTTCTGCGAATCGCAGCAGTGGTTGGTGGCACAGGAATCATACTTGACAGAGTAAAAATTGAGTCGGTTTACACAAAGACGCGACGGTGCGCGAAGAGCGATTCAAAATAGAACTTTATTTACTACATGAAAAGATACACATTTCATTGTGACAATTCAGAATACGTTGCACTGCACCAGACAGCGCTACGCCGCGAGGCATCTCGATTTAAAATTTGTATCTTTTCGTGTAGTATAAATACCCGGCAAATAAGTTGGCAAGTTTCGCGCATGGTGCACAAAAAAGCGAATGAGCGAACGGGACGTAACGCAGTGCGGAGGCAAAAGTCGACTAACGCACCAATCATAAACTACTATTATAATAGAGCACCAATCGCTACCTCATACCCCGCGTCCCGTTGACCACCAAATAGATCTAAAAAACTATTTCTGCGCATTGCCAAGTTACGTGCCTCCGGTTATAAATAAAGTTATATTTTAAGTGACTCTTCGCTCAGCGTTCCGTCGCAGTGTGAACTGAATGTTAATAAGGAATTAGCTTTAATTGATTACTTAGAAATCAAGTCTATAGCTTACACTATTTCTTAATAACGCTCAAGCCCCAATAATGACTTTATGTCGGGTAATTTTCGTCTGAAACTCGTAAAAGCTCTCATTCTGTTCAAAACACACAGCTCACGTAAACTTAGTCAGAATACTAGTTGTAGTTTAAGAAAATACATGTCTGATACTATGTGTAAGTAACGTCTAAATTACCAAGTATACCTGATTTACCTAGACTAGTTAGTTTTAACTCAATAGTACGGATTTTGATATAGTTTTACACTAAAGGAGGTTGTACGTTAAATGTCTATGGGATTAAAGTTTTGGTGTTGATAAGTAAACTATTTTTTTTTATTTGTTATAATTTTATAAACTAGTGCTTGACTGCGATCCCATCTGAAGGTAAGCAGTGATGCAATCGTCGATAGTGAGGCGCACTAGTTTATTAAAAGTCTATTCGCTCTAGCCTTGAAGACACCCAAATTATAATCGGACGAAAAAACCGCAGCAGGCAAATTGTGAAAAATGTGTTTGTTGAAGGGATAAAATACTTTTTTAATCAAAATTTATTTCATAGATGATTCGTGCTTTAGTACCTTTCAATAAATATAGTCATATAAATTTATATAGAGATACCATAATATCTTCTACGTATGGAGATCTCATAATTTCACACAATATATTATGATCTCCATACTTTTCTAAATGCATTGACAGATCTACTATGAGTTGAGTTACATCTAGTTCAACCCTATTTTTCACAGGCTGTGTGAAATATTGCAAGTCGAGTTGTTGAGACACAGCTCAATAATCAATATTTTATCGGGATTTGCTTTAGTTAATACCTTATAACTATAGTTTACCTATCAACATCAGTAAAATTCCAAAAGCGAATCCAGGATCGTGTAACATCGTAAAGGGTCGCAAGATCAGTCATTTGCTCAGAGAGAGTAGTGCGAACTTGTAACCTAGTCTAGTTGTTGATTAGAGAGTCACTAGCGTCGATGTTGTCACAACTAGAATTGGGACTTCTAGTTCATTTGTTGCATGTTGCTTTCAGTTAGCCGTTTAAGACTCGTCGTAATAAACAGTTTCCTTTGACGATCAATCTCCAAGTAAAGTCTCTGTAGGGGCCCGGCAGGGTCGAAGCCTCTGGGGAACATGGGTATTCCGAAAGGTTATTTATTTATTTAAACTTTATGTACAATGGTGGTACATAGGCGGCGGTGCCGGTCCCCTCCAGATCGAAAGCAACGAAGGAACGGGGTAGGGGTTTAGTCAGTAAGAGTCTGACACACCCTCCCGCTCCGCCCAAGAGTGGGAGAAGTCATTCTGATGATTCCCCTACCATAAAAAAAGTACCTAGAGTCTGTTTTTTTTATATCCTGTCACTAAATTGACACAGGTAAATGTCAAACTTACAATAATAATGATGCCATTTCTATTGTGTTGTGACAAGTTTGACAACCCACGTAATGTCATTTTAGTCTCAAAGGTTAAAACACTGACTTTAGTCGGTACAAGATACTAAATTGAAAAAGGATTTTGAAGATATGTAATTGAAACTTAAGAGTGATGTGGGTTGATTGTATTAGGAAACGTTTATAACTATGAGCCTGAGAGAGTATTGAAACAAACTGTATTTTGACTACATGGTCACTGTAAAGTGCAGAATGCATGATCTCGATAAATTCATGGTCCCGTTTAAAAGCTGAGATTTTTCCATACAAAATAGTATATTTTATTTTCTTTTATCTAAATAAAATATATTTTACCGTTTACCACATGGTAACAAGTCATCGTATGCAATCTTTGCGATCAGAATATCCCAGTTAATCTCATCTCCACAAAATGTGATTTGACACATTTTGTGAAGATGAGATGGAATTGTGTGATGTGGCAGTCAAAATACAAGAAGCTTCTACTATAGTTATTTCAATAGAGCAGTTACTTAATATTAAATAAATGCACAGAATTAGTTTAGCTAGACAAAGCAGTTTATTCTCGAGTAGCTCAACAGAATCTGTTATTTTTCGATGCATCGTACTTCACAGTTAGTTTTAAGCGCCGTACATTGTAACCGCACTAATATTATTCCTATCAACGCGTTGTGACTATTTTTATTGCTGTCTTAACTGCGCACTCAGACATTTAATGATTACTTAAATCTATCCTTAGTATAGTGTACTTTGTTAAATCTTTATTAAGGATCGTCTTAAGTAATCATTAAAGATCTCTGAGTGCGGCAGTTAGAGCAGATTTTTCAATAGTCGTATGACTTTCATTAGAAGAATAAATATGGCTGTTTAACATATTTTCTAAACAAAACTGTAAAATCGCCATTTTTATTCCTAACTAAAAGTTAAATGACTATTGTAAAATTGGCCCTTACTAATTATCTGGTTGTAATCAAATGTTATGGCATGCACTTAGCGACGTACCTAAACGAGGTTTTTAGGAAGATAATGACAGAACTTAATGACAAATTTTCAGGTACGTGTTTATGAGCACCTGACTTGCTTTCGATAAACTTGTCACATTAAGGGCCAGCGCCCACTGCCCGCATGCATGGCATCCCGCGGCATTCCATCTAACCGCTGCGCAAGTTTCAACCATATTACAACTAACTTAGCAATCACAATTCCTCGACATAAAATGTCCCTATTACGTCTCGCAGGATGCAACGGCGCGCCGCGGCATCCCGTGGAATGAAACGGCATGACCCGTCATGGTAGAGAGTGGTATCGAAATAAACTAATAAGAATTCTAAACTCTCTCTCTCATTTAAATGAGATTCGAAATAACTTGTAACAGTAAAATCCTTTGCCATGACACGCCCGTGCCATGCCGGCGGTGAGTGCCGGCCCTAATTTAGCTACAATTTTCGTGACAGACACTGGATCTAGCTCGGAATATCTTATAGTTCAAATTAAACAAGGAATTTTAACTGCTGAAGATATAATATAACAGTTTGGGTATTTCGAATAGTCACTTTTCGCTTTAAAGCTACTGGCATGCCGGTTTTTGGGCATTCGATATTCTGAGCCTATTTCCATGAAAATTTGAGGATAAATAAATTCTAATATACTTGTCTATTAAGACGAAATTCATTTTTCGCTTCCTGTATAATTACAGTTATATTAATTTATGATCCAGAATTATGACGCACCATTGCTTAATTCTATTAAAAGCTCATGTCTAGGATACCAATGTTTTATTATTAAATTCTTGTAAAACCCATTTTCTATGTATAACGAGTATCGTAGTACTTATGACGTCATCTCCTGATAAACTCGATCCTTCGAATACTGTATCTCGATGTCCAATGTATGACAATATTATTGTGCACACTATTCCTATCTAAAGTAGTTTACTTTTTTATATTTCGAGAAATTTCTTGGAAATCACGAAGAGGCAAGAACGTATGTCTACCTACAGTACGGTTAAGACAAAATATGTTGACCACTCTAAACTTGGCGTTCCGAACTAGATATAGAAAAAATACGCATTCGCCGTATGAGTCAAAAAATAATTTAGCGGGATTAAACTACATGAAAAACGCACAAGTGGGCCACGCCTGATTTGTACGTAAAACGACGTCGTGTGGCATAAATCTAATGTAGCTCTAGGTGTAATGTAACGCCCGTTTTCAATAAGCTATCTATCTAAAGTTGCAGCTCCTAAAAATAAAAAAATCTATCCTTTTGTTTTTACTTGCTTTCCTAAAACCTACCGACGGTTAGCATTGCCTACTAAAAGTTGTGGATTGATAGATAGAATCTTACTGTTTTTCTGGGATAGCTATCTATTTATGAACTGCGGTAGGCTATTGAAGACGGGCGTTAGTCTAGTTGCCAAATAAACTGTATGGAGACCGACGCGCCCAGCTGGGCGTACGTGGCCCACGTGCTAGCTTTACTGCACATGTGTGTAGAGTGGTCAAAATATTTCGGCCATGCTGTAATAAAACCTTTATAAAACTTTCGGTGAACTTATCTAGCAGATAAACATAGCCTTTGCATCTGCGTGTCTTCGTAATTTTAAGAATTTCGTGAATGATTATAAAGTTATATCGATACGTTGTGTTGTATATTCTGTAGATACTAAATTAGTACTGATTTCAGAACGCAATATATTTTCTATTCTTAGGTACGTTCTAACCGTTATATTTGAATACCCAATTTCGAATTTGTTTACAAATAAAGAATATTTTACGGTTTCTTTGTGTTTTCTTTGACGAATTCGAAGACCTTTAGAAGTTTAGAGTTAGGTACTCTGTTTGGCGACTGTTGTGTAGGTTTCTGCCTAGGTACCTGTATGAAAGGTACAGAAACCAATACTGACTGTGGGCAACTATGATAAACCAAAAAAGATGAGATGTTTCAGAATTTGCGCCGAAGTATTCTGAAAAATTTGTCCGACACTCATTTTGCCGTTGAACGGTAGATCATAGAAAGGACCTTTCATCGGCGAAGTCAAGTCGCGGCACAGGATCCAGCAGTTGGGGCGAAATGGCGCTGCTCAAGTCTGAGGCCATGCGTTCACACGTCCTTTATAAAATAAGGCCATAGGTATCTATCCGAGCAGTTCTCCAGCTTGTTTAGTCACTGGTGCTCTCGAATCATCATCATCTGTCTAGCCTTTTCCCAACTATATTGGGGTCGGCTTCCAGTCAAGCCGGATTTAGCTGAATACCAGTATTTTACGAAGAGCGGCTGCCTACCAGACCTCCACAACCCATTAACTGGGGTAACACGGTATTTCATGGCAAGACTAAAGTCAGATTTTACTGGCTTCTGACTATCCGTAACGACTGCCAAAGATCTCCAAATGACAGCCGGGACCAACGGCTTTACGTGCTTTCCGAGGCACGGAGGAAACTCGTTATATTAAGATGGTCACCCATCCACAGACCAACCCAGGCAAGCGTTGCTTAACCTTGAAGATCAACCTGTGCGGCTGTTATTATCTAGCCACGAGCTCCTCAGTTCTCGCTGCGTTTGCAGTTGTTATTGCTGTTAAAAAACTGTTATTGGCATTTATTTTTTAAAACCTTTATTTTCGTACGAGTTTTCAAACGCTAAAATTCGCAGAGCCTTAAACTTAACTTCACACTCGCCAACTTATAACGGCCGTACGGTAGGTATCGTGTTTGGAGCCTGTCTTTGATGATCTAATGCTTACTGATTTATGACTCACTTTATTTAATCCAATTATACTCAGACATAGCATTTTAAAGTTTGAATCCCCAACCGGTCCTATGAGACCGCGCTGTTATTGTTTTTTTAACACAGTTGCTCGTAAAGCTGATGTAATTCCACCGGTTTTATAGTACATTACGATATTAGTGCGTAATGATGGTTATAACATGCGAGGCGGAATTTCAGCCCGAGCCGAAGGCGAGGGCGTAACTGAGCCGAGCATGTTATAACCAATACGCACGTATATCGTACGACGTTTTTTAACACATTTGCGAGGAAACAGAAAAAAAAAACATTTAACATCTTAGTGTTTAGCGCCAAAGAAATCGAACGCAAATATTGTTTGGTAAAATGACAAAATGACAAAAATTACAAAAAATGACGAAATTGACAAAAAATTACTGAAATGACAAAGAGTGACAAAAAATGACAGAAAATCACAACAAATCACAAAAAATGACAAAAAGTGTCAAAAAGTGACAAAAGTGACAAAAAATGACAAAAAATTACAGAAAATCACCACAAATCACAAAAAATGACAAATAGTGACAAAATGTGACAAAATTGACAAAAATGACAAAAAATAACAAAAAGTTACAAAAATGCCAAAAAAAGACAAAAGTAACAAAAAATGACAAAAAGTGACAAAACATGACAGAAAATCACATAAAATGACAAAAATGACAAAAAGTAACAAAAAATGACAAAAAAATGACAGAAAATCACAATAAATCACAAAAAGTGACAAAAATGACACAAAGTAACAAAAAGGGACTGAAATGATAATAAATCACAAAAAGTGACAAAAAATGACAAAAATGACAAAAAATGACAGAAAATCACAACAAATCACAATAAATCACAAAAAGTGACAAAAATGACAAAAAGTGACAAAAAATTACAAATATCACAAAAAATGACTAAAAACCACAAATAATCACAAAAAATTACAAAAAGTGACAAAAAGTGACAAAAAGTGACAAAAATTACAAAAAATGCCAAAAAAAGACAAAAAATGCCAAAAAAAGACAAAAAATGCCAAAAAAAGACAAAAAATTACAAGAAATGACAAAAAATGATAAAATATGACAAATGATAAAATGATGAGGCTATTCAAAATTTCGAACTAATCGCCGCGCACGAAATGGCAAATAATGCTGTTATGGAATTTGTATGGGCTATAACTTAACTATTTGCTTTGGTATAACACACGCGTTTTTTATGACCCGCTTTACATATCTAAAACCGGTGGAATTACATCAGCTTTACGAGCAACTGTGTTAAAAAATATGTAAAGCGGGTCATAAAAAACGCGTGTGTTATACCAAAGCAAATAGTTAAGTTATAGCCCATACAAATTCCATAACAGCATTATTCGCCATTTCGTGCGCGGCGATTAGTTCGAAATTTGAATAGCCTCATCATTTTATCATTTGTCATATTTTATCATTTTTTGTCATTTCTTGTAATTTTTTGTCACTTTTTGACATTTCTTGTCACTTTTTGTCACTTTTTGTCTTTTTTTGGCATTTTTTGTAATTTTGTGTAACTTTTTGTTATTTTCTGTCATTTTTTGTCATTATTGTCACTTTTTCTCATTTTTTGTCACTTTTTGTCATTTTTTGTGATTTATTGTGATTTTCTGTCATTTTTGTTACTTTTTGTCTTTTTTTGGCATTTTTTGTATCTTTTTATAATTTTTTGTCATTTTTGTCATATTTTGTCACTTTTTGTCACTTTTTGTCATTTTTTGTGATTATTTGTGGTTTTTAGTCATTTTTTGTGACATTTGTAATTTTTTGTCACTTTTTGTCGTCATTTTTGTCACATTTTGTGATTTATTGTCATTTCAGTCATTTTTTGTCACTTTTTGTGATTTTTTGTCAACTTTTGTCATTTTTTGGGATTTATTGTCATTTCAGTCATTTTTTGTCACATTTTGTCATTTTTTGTCATGTTTTGTCATGTTTTGTCATGTTTTGTCACTTTTTGTGATTTATTGTCATTTCAGTCAATTTTGTCATTTCAGTCATTTTTTGTCACTTTTTGTCATTTTTTGTTACTTTGTGTCATTTTTGTCATTTTTTGGGATTTTTTGTGATTTTCTGTCATTTTTTGTCACTTTTTGTCAATTTTTGTCATTTTTTGTCACTCTTTGTCATTTCAGTCATTTTTAGTCATTTGCGTAATTTTTTGTAATTTTTGTCATTTTACCAAACAATATTTGCGTTCGATTTCTTTGGCGCCAAACACTAAGATGTTAAATGGTTTTTTTTTTCTGTTTCCTCGCAAATGTGTTAAAAAACGTCGTACGATATACGTGCGTATTGGTTATAACATGCTCGGCTCAGTTACGCCCTCGCCTTCGGCTCGGGCTGAAATTCCGCCTCGCATGTTATAACCATCATTACGCACTAATATCGTAATGTACTATACTATTGTGTCTCGTTTCGCGGGTATCTGAGTAATTAATATGCGTTATCCACTTTGACTACTATATCCATCACTTACTAAATCCACTCCACACATAAAACTTCTCTCACAAAGCCAACTGTACGTCCGAATGTCACCGCAAGGATCCAGCAGAATACCAGCGTCAAGTATATTTGCCTGACACGTGCTGAGCTGGGCTCTCATTTGGTGCAACACTGAGATGCACATCGCATGATGGCTTTCATTTACTGATGTTTATTTTCTCCAAGTACCCTCATGTGTTAATATTTTTCTTTATTGATGTTATATTTATGTGCTCTTTAGAGAATACTTACATTTTTACATCATCATTATTCCGAGACTAAACCTTTATATAATTCGGCTGTACCTAATTTTTTTATTTTACCTTGGGTATTTCTTCAGCATCACCCAAATTACTGCGCAATTTCCTCCTTAGAATATCTTGTCTTAATTTTATAGTAAATTGTAATAAACAGTTATAAAAACTATCACCAATTTTGTTATCAGCAGCAACGAATTATTTACCAATCCTTTTCTTGGCTTCAAAGTGACATTTTAGCATAAGTTTCAATCATAACTTTATTCGGTATTTTATCGTACAGTTACAGACCAGACATGAGACAGGGGTACTCAATCACCCGTTTCAGGAAGCTAGCGAGGAAAGGAATCTGTGGAACCATGGCATATGTACGATCGGCCAAAGTTCCGCGAGCTCACCTTAAGGACGATAATTGCATAGCAAGCATAGGTTCGATCGCTCGATTCGTTTTTTGTCATCCTGCCTGAGCAGGAATATTTTCTTAACTGAGCATGCGTAATTTTTGTCGCCTTTACATAGCGCATGGTGCATTAGGGCGGGCGCTCACAGCCGGCATGGCACAGTACGGTATGCCGCGGCATTTCGCCTAACCGCTGCGCAAATTTCAACCGTATTTCAACTACCTTAGCAATCATAATTCCTCGACACAAAATGACACATTACTTCACGCAGGATGTAATGGAGCGCCGCAGTCTCCCGTGGATGTCATGCCGCGGCATCGTGGTATCGAAATAAAGTAACATGAATTCTATACTCATCGAAACAAATAAATCGATCAGTAATAAAATCCTTTGCCATGACACGCTGTGTCGTGCCATGAGCTACCCTGAGGGTAGCTAGTACTGCCTCTTCTGCTGTAGATGGGTTTATCGCCATTGCTGCAGTTACAGTTCTGTATTTGTAACCTTCCCCTAAGGACACTCCTGGTTCACGAGAGTCGTACGTTAAAATCTATTGCTTGGTTCGTATTCTCAGAATAAATGTGTGTAATGCTGACTTAACATCAACGGCAGCAACAACAGAAACAAATCACAACAGATTAAATTATTTTATTTGTGTTGGCCTCAAAATATTCATAGTACATTTTACAACAAATGTTATTTATTACATTATACTTATCAATGCAAGAACTTTGAAACTTTTCATTAGCTAAACATTTAAAAATTGACAATTTTAGCAACTATAGATAACTATGCATCGATGAAATTTTCTTTATCTACTTAGGAATGGAGCGACAAAGTACTTACAAGCTTAAGGAATTTACAAACACATGCATCCGAGGACCAGTTCGAGGAAAAAAATAAAATAAAATAATTTGTGTACTTAACTTTATTTGGTAACTGCAACAAATAAGCTTTAACAACATCAAGCAAAGCTTCTATATATTACAGATGGTCCGGGCGCGGACTGGAAGCTCTCGCACTCACAGAACAGTTAAGTACAGGTGTTCAACAGAAGCACTAGGCGAGGCTAAAAGCGGGTTGCCAACAATTTCACTAGCTCTACAAAAAAAAAACACTACTCGCAAATATATTATCACGCTGTATTTGATGTAAAACTTATTACAACATAAGTAAAAAACTTAATTAAAAAGAAAGTGCAAATGAAGCAGAAACGCCGTCCGCACGCCCGCCACCTCTCGGAGTTTGTGAAGAGCTGGCGGGCGGGGCCGGAGCCTACGACACGATACATGGCTGCACCCAATTATTGGTTAAAAGGAACATAATCCATGATGAACTTGAAGATCCACATAAATTTCATCTTGTACTGATTCAATGATTGCACACCCACTGATCCCATACATTGCGTGAACACGAGAGAGCGAACAAAGATTAAGTAGCAAACGATAGCAACGTCACCGTCGGCACAAACTGGAATGTCACACAATTATTAAAAATACTGATTTGTTAAACAACAAAAAACTTATTAATACAAAATATATTTGAAAAATCACTAGCCGAGGGTGTTGCAACCTGAAGCCGCTCCCAATAAATAAGTTAACGAGGTTACCATAATAAAAATAATCCCATAGACACCGCACCATAAATAACATTCACCTTGCAACACCCTCACATAACCCAACTACCAGGGGGTTGCCATTGTTAAAAAAATATTGCACCGTTAATTTATATGTGGCAGAACTAACGTACGGTACTATTGCGCAGAACTAATTAGTTTATAATATAAATACACAACATGAGCTCGCGGCTCCAACCTAACAGAACAGTACAATAAACTCTGGCCACTGTCACACCGGTCGTTGCAATGTAGTTGTCAAATTGAATTACATTTATATATTTTTTATTAATTATTTAATTAGGTAACGACAACACTACCTGTTAACCACTGACTACATCGACTTATTAGTTATTAAATATTATCTATACCATATTATATCATTTTTTCTAATGGTTACTATGCCCTTGCTTGAACTGAGATCGCAGGTACAATGGGTAGGAGATACTTTTTGATGCCATACACATTATTGATTTATGAAGCACAATGATACAGAAGGAGTGAAAACAAGTATAAAAGTAACATTTCCGCATTGTCACAACTGCCAGCAGTTGTTTGTTAGTGTTGCCATGACAAAATATCGGAAGAGATATGTAGTGAAGTAGGTCTGATGGCTTGAAAGGTGGAAGAGGGGGGTGTCGCTAGCAATAGACCAGAGACACTAACAAGACTACCTTCTTATGTCAAAGAATTATTTAAATAAGTCACTAAACTTATTACATTTTTTGATACAACTCTTGAAAATAAATTTACATAAAGAAATATGCTAAATAACTTTACATTCCATTTATTAATACTATGTACTATTATTTGACCTTCATAGACCACATAGCGGGGTGCGCGCGACAAGGTTGCGTATTATTTTGTCATGGCAACACCGTGCAATCTCAGACTGTTTGCTCGGGCAGTGAGCGTAAGTCTCCGAGCGCGGATTATTGCTTAAGTGAGGAACCACTACCAATGGCATCGCTCCAGAACTATGACACCACGCAATCAATTCATAAATCCTCAAATCAACTGAGCTACATTACACTATAATGGACAAAACATTATTGTTTTTTTGAAATGACCCCTTTAGTCAAACGCCTAACATTTATATAGTAAGTCTAATACCGAAATGAATTTTTAATTCAAGTATATAGCTTTTTCAAGCATTTGGTTATGAAGGAACGCTCGGGGGCTGGTGTGAGCGCGCACGCTGGCCGGCACCTAGTGGCCGCTCGTCTCCGGCGCGGCACCTAGTGGCCGCTCGTCTCCGGCGCGGCACCTAGTGGCCGCTCGTCTCCGGCGCGGCACCTAGTGGCCGCTCCTCTCCGGCGCGGCACCTAGTGGCCGCTCCTCTCCGGCGCGGCACCTAGTGGCCGCTCCTCTCCGGCGCGGCACCTGGTGCCCGCTCGTGTCCGCGTGGCACCTACTCGTTCTCGGCGCGCATGCCGCGCACCTCTCCCTCGCGCCGCAGCTTCTCGAGCTCCTCCTTGGTGCGGTCCTCGATGGCGCGGATGTCGGCCATGGTCATGCCGAACCAGTCGTCGATTGAGCAGAACACATGTCTGGAATAATAAATGGATTTCATGAAAAAGTATTTTTTTTTCTAGGTGGGGTGAATCGTCAAAATGACTTCTTCCTCTCTGGGCGGAGCGGGAGGGCGAGTCAGACTTTTACTGACTAAAACCCACTCCTGTTCCTTCTTTGCCCTAATACTGGGGTCCCGGGATGGAAAAGTAATCAAAGCATATTTTGAAATTGAACCCCCACATGCCAATCGAACAGTGGGCCAGTAAAACGCAAGGTTGGTGTCCTGACGTCGCACAACAGGGTGGCGACAGACCAAGATGGGGATGGCGGGATGACTTGGATGTCTTCCTAAGATATGGCTTAAAGCCGGGAGCGATGGAAGGAATGGAGGGAGACCTTTGCCCAGCAGTGAGACAGCAAAGGCTAGGTATAATATTTTAAAATTGGTTTTTGACTGACCGAAATTTTGACAATACAAAAGTGCCTGTAATGGTCTATTTGAAATAACAGCTTCTGATTTCTGATTGAACAAATAATATTAATAGTCTAATCAGTATTCTATTAATATCGATTGAATAGTTTATCGGCATGAGAACACGTGTGTTACTATCTTGCATATTAATCTTTTACTACGTATAATGATAACAAAACCGACCTAAACAAACATGTTTATAAAATTTAAAATATTACGAAAATATAAATAAAATACACATACATTTTTAGTAAAAATGGCAACTTTAAAATCAATATACACAATCTAAAGTAATAAAAAAATACAAGGCCCGTTTTGACACTCGCCATCGCGATTTGCTAAGTGTTTTTTAAATAATAATTTTTTTTGGCACATTAAATAATATGATGGAATATATTGCGAGTATTCTTTTTGCATTTACTTTATATGTAATTTATTATTATTTTATTGTTTAAGTTTCGTTCCAAGGTATATTCTAGGGTCTTTCTCAAATGGCAAAACAGGCATTTTATTTTTGGTTAACTTTAGTGATTAGCTGATTAGTGATGCTATGAACATAACGTAACTGACCTGTGGAAAATGGTGAAGAGCCGCCGCTCCGACTTCTGGATCACATTTTCTACTTTACTCTGAAAATAATTAAAACGGAACAAATTAGTGAAGAAATATGGTTCGAAAATAAAGTTGCATTTCTTATTATAATTAATTTTTTTTACACTAAAAATGTTAAAGGGTTGAAATTAAAAAAGATTTTAAAGGGTTGAAATTAAAAAAGAGCATTATTAGCATTAGCATTATCGGCCTTACAATGTTCCCACTGCTGGGACTTAGGCCTCCTCTCTGTGGAGGGAATGGGCCATAATCCACTGCGCAGGCCCAGTGCGGATTGGTGGATGTCACATGTCTTCGAATTTATGGTTCTAGGAAATGCCGGTTTCCTCACGATGTTTTCCTTCATCGTTTTCAGAGCAGTGGTGATGAAATAAATTACACAAAATAATGCGCCTGACTGGGTTTGAACCCACGACCTACAACTTGCAAGCCGGGACATTTACCACTGGGCCACCACTGCTCGAAATTAAAAAAAAAAAGATTTTTTAAAATAAATAATAAGAATGAAGGGAATGTCGTTGAAAAATGCGTGCCACGTGCGGGGTGTACAGAATCTTATCGTTTGAATCCCCAACCGGTCCTATGAGACCGCGCTGTTATTGTTTTACTATTGTGTCTCGTTTCGCGGGTATCTGAGTAACTACACTGGATCCAAGGTATTCGTTTGTGCGTCGTTGTCTGACACACGGTGTATACACAGAAAATAGATTTATAATCTCATTCATCCGTCAGTCTGTCACTGGACTGTATCTCAAGGCTTCCCCCTCATATGTATTTTTTAAAACAAACTTACTGACTGGGATGCCTCCTGATGGTAACTAGTGATGCAATCGTTGATGGTGAGACGCTGAACTGTATCATGAATTTAATTCACCCACATTATAATCAGTCAGGAAGAACGCAGCAGGCAGATTGTGTATCAACTGACCTGCAGTCCGAACCACTTGAACTCGCCGCTGACGAGCTTGTAGCAGGTCATGACGGGCTTGACCTCGTTCTTCCAGTTGGCGCTGGTGAGCGGGCCGCGGTTGGTCTTGACGGACTTGAACTTGGTGGGGTCGGTCTCGGCCTTGTAGTCCGCGGACGGGAGCGGATCATGCGCGATGTCTATGTGCACCACCTCGCGGTTCTTTAGCTTCTCCGGGGATAGTTCGTGTACCTGGAATGGGAAATAAGAAAATGGTAAGGCCGTGTTTTTTCGGAGGGCAGTCGCTGCGATAGAATCGCAAAGATTGTGATAGTATCGCTGGTTTTATAGGTAAATAATAACAAGCACATTAATTTCAGACCACAAAATAATAGATCTAGTTAAAACAATGAATTGTCGTAAACAAAAAAAATCTATAAACAAGGTTTAAACCTTTTTATCTTATAAAAACCATAACACCCCTTCTGGTACAATTAAGTAAAAAATTGAATGAACTAAATAAAACAAAAAAGAGAAACGGTAAAAACATATTTATTAGGTTTAATTTTTTCCCCGTAATTTTCCCTTACGATAATTTTCTACCTCTAACAAAATAATCACTTTCTTGACTGACCGACATTTTGACAATTCAAAAGTGCCTGTTCCTGGTTTATCCTTACTAATATTATAAACTTACTAATATTATAAATGTGAAAGTAACTCTGGCTGTCTGTTTGTTACGCTGTCACGGTTAAAATACTAAACCAATTTTGGAATTTTTTAAAATATTATACAAAGCTGGCTTGGGTTGAACCCCAAGGATGGATATAGGCTACTTTTTATCTGTTTTCGACTTTGCGTCCGCTGTAACCATCATGTGGGGACGAAGTCACGGGCAAAAGTTAATTCGTAAAAAATGTTGCTGATTTCTGAAAACAAAATCAGGCTCCAATCAAAAATACAATAATCGTGTCACCATCAAAACCACATGACCTTAATATTACCAAATAATTTTCGTGCATACGCCCTGACCTCGAGGGGCGTACGGGCGTACGCGTCACGCGTCAGAGCTGCGGTAATCTCATTATTCGTAATTACGCCTTGCGTGAGACGTGATTACTGTTATTTCATGTGACATCTACTATGGGAGGTCCGGTTTTCTGCGGTACAATTTGCCCTTTTTTTGCCCTCCATTGAGGTTTTTTTTTTCAAGTCGGGAATCATCAGAACGACTTTTCCCGCCTTGGGCGGAGCGGGAGGGACGGCGGGAGGGATGTCAGACTTTTACTGACTAAACCCCATCCCATCCTTCGTTGCCTTCGTTCTGGGGTCATGAGATTGCCTTTCGGAATTCAATCCATGGCCCCAGGCCCTTTTTTCGAGGTGGAATATAATCAAACACTTTGGAGCAATCTAGCATTAACATTATCGGCTTTGTATTGTTCCCACTGTTGGGACTCAGGTTTCTCTAGGAAACTAGAAGGTTACCAACTTAGTGTTAAATTAACAGTTCACTATACAATATCTTTTATCGAAATAGGAGGATAGGGCCAAATGTCATGACATCTGACTACAAGGTGAAGAAGGGTCAAAAATTACCTCAACTCATTAACGGACACCCCAAACGTATCACATAATTTATTCATCATCATTTTCCTGCCCTTATCCCTTTTACTTGGAGCCGGCGCAACACTTTTTTCTTCAAAGAAAAAAACGTGTTGCGTGAATGTTTTTTGGTTCTATTTATTTTATCTATGAGTATGTTTTTTTTTGTGATAATAGAATGGCAAAATGTTCTTTTTAATACCGTTGCTCAAAAAGTGGCGTATTGCAGGGACGTATAGCGTTCGGCAAGTGGGCTATTACACACTCGTGCTTTTTTTTTACCATTCCCGAACTCGTGCTTTTTCTTTCCCAACTGTCAAAATAATGTCTATTAAAAAGAAAAAATCAACCACGAAGTTTTTACTAAAAAAGTTTTTAGTGCAAATATTTCTAAAAAGAAGCTACTAATTTGTTTCAATATCAGATTTACCCAACATATCAAATCATTTATTTACATAATATTCCTAACAGCGAACTATTCACAAGACAATTTATCTGCAGTCGCTACTTGTGAGTTCACAGTCGTTAATAACTTCTTGTTAGTCAATGTCAAGGAAACCTGTTGGCCGATCTTTGTACCGACGCGACGCGACTCAATGATGAAGTAACACTTGCCTAAGTAATGGTTGCTTAGGGTCAGCACACATGGACAAGGCGCGGTGGTTATTTGTGCCACTGTTGGGCAAAGTGTCTCTCAAGTTTTTTTTTATGATGGTGTCCGACATTTAGTAAAAATAAAAATATATTCATTTACAACTAAGTTCTAAAGTTTCAAAGCTTGCGACATATCGTCTGTTCTATAAACCCGGAGACTAAAATGACACAAGTAATGTCAATTTTACTATAGGAATGACGGCAGTTCTTTTGTGTTGAAATGTCATTTTAGTCTCCGGGTTTATAAAACAGACGATAGTAGATATTAAATTTATTTTTTGGTAGAAGAATCATCAGAATGACTTCTCCCGCTCGGGCGGAGCGGGAGGGCGTGTCGGACTCTTACTGACTAAACCCCACCCCGTCCCTTCGTTGCCTTCGATCTGGGGGACAAGGACTATCCACCTTTACGGGCGCCATGGACGTTTTCTATGGCCCGTAAGGGTCTTAGCGAGGGAGACACAACCATAAACGTAACTACCAATTGTTAAAAAAAAATGTATTTTTTTTTAATTGTTATATCTCGTTAGCATACCAATTTTGATATTATTTTTACAATTAGTATCCTATTTTTGTATAATTATGATAAACAGTCCGGTAAACATAATTTTGTTTTCATTTATATTCCCTATTAAAAATGAACTTTTTTCGTAGTAAATAAACTTCTTTATGACATATCTATTTTAAAAAGCACACACACCGTCTCGTCGCATTGGGTGTGAACTGACCTTTATACCATTATTAGTACCTACCTATTAAAACGTTTGTTTGTCACAGACAAGTAAATGTTTGTGGTGTACACAAATGGACACCTATTTCAACTACCCATTGACGTCTATTCTAAAGTCTAAGACTAAATTGACACAGGCAAATGTCAAACTTACAATCATAAAGATGCTAGTTCTTTTGTGTGGTGACAAGTGTGACAACTCATGTAAAGTCATTTTAGACTCAGAGATTAACGGCCGAACCCAAAAACCTATCTATCACATATCGGAGATAGTAAAACAAATGATACAATAGAAAAATTTTACATGTTTTCTGTTGTTTCATTTGTTTTTCAATCTCCGATATGTGATAGATAGGTTATTGTTTTCGGCTGTAAAACAACAAACTATAACGATGGATAAGAACGTTCATAGGAACTATTTGTCAAAATCCTTTTTGTTTGTATTGTACTTTTATAAAAGGCTAGTTACGGCAACGGGTACGACCATAATATCGATACGCGCATCGATAATTTGGCTAGTTCTCTGTTGTTGTTATATTGTTTTTGAACATTACTTCATCGACGCCAAGCGTGGTAAGATAACTTTCGGGTACTTACGTTGTACTGGTCGCCAGCGTCCGGTAAATGCAGGGACTCTATACAGATCACGAAGTTCTCCTTCATGTAACCCGGATTCTGAAATAAAAATTACATATATCAATATAACAGTTTTAGGAGGTTTATAATTTATGTCAATTTTTTAATGTGCAATCAAAATCTGATTATTCTCTAAAAATACTAATCGTACACCACCTATTAATGAAATTTTTAAAATTGTTAAGGGCCTTGGGCATCCAGACTAAGATAGGTTAGGTTAGAAGGGAATGGCGGGGGTCTAGTGAGCGAGCAAAGCGAATACAGACAGTGGCATTACCCCGCCCCTCACTAGGTCATCGGTTCGCCTTGTAGGAGCCTTCCAACGCTACATCTTATAGTGCGTGGCCGCCACTTTGTCTTGTCCTTTGTCCCCATGGACCATCTGTTCTACGAGCATATGCCTTCCACTTAAGTTTGACGATTCTTCGGCTGGTTTATATCATTAAAAAAACACACTAATTCCTTGACATTCGACAAAGCCGGGTAATAACCGGCATTGATACCCACAATCTAATCTAACGATAAGAATAAATATAAACTGACACTAACCGTTTTTATACCATCAGTAAAACAATGATCCGCGCCTTCCGTATAGCAACTAGACAGTGTGCTCTTTATTTGTATAGGGTTAAGGTTTATTTTGCAATACGCGTGTATATTGATTAAATGTCTATTAGTAGTTGATAAGATAGTGTCGTATCTCGAGTGTGGTGATACTTGTATTCGTGGTCGAATGACCTAAGTGTTATCGAAAGTGAGAACGGCTTTCATTTACTGGCATTTTTGAGGGCCCTGTGTTTTTGGCTCCGAATTACCGTGTTGTAGGTCATGGGTTCAAACCCAGCCAGGGTTAATTTATTTCATCAACGGTGTACTCAAAATGGTCAAAGAAAACATTGTGAGGAAACTGGTATATTTTAGAACCAAAAATTCAAAGACATGTGACGTTCACTAATCCGCACTGGGCCCGCGTGGTGGATTACCTCCCGTTCTCTCTCATGGTGAGGAGGCCTGAGTCCCAACAATGGTAACATTACAAGGCCGATAATACTAAAATGCTCTCAATGCGGTGAAAGAAAAATCAAAAATTCAAAGACATGTTACTTCTACTTATCCGAACTGGGCCCGCGTTGTGGGTTAAGGGCCTTTTCCCTCCCCTAAAGAGGGGGTCTGAATTCCAGCATTGGGAATATTGGAAGGCTAAGGCACCTTTATTTTAATCTGACTTTTTATTGATGTGCGAACCCATGATATCCCGTGAGGTGAAGAACATTCATCTCCTTAACTATAGTGCTATAGGTACTTCAGAGATTGATAGCTACAACCAAGAGATCTATAAGTACAGAGTCACTAGATTACTTCTAGGCAAGTGTGCTCTATCGTCGGCCACATCATCGGCTACTATTAGGTGAGATGGTGGTCAAAAGCAAGTCTATCAATAATAATAAAAAGATAAGCCTTATTTTAACCACCCCTGGAGACAGGACAGGCGCAGGACCAACGGCTTTACGTGCTTACCTAGGCACAGAAGGGTCACAGACTCACAGCACTTTAGCGGAACCACAGTTTACCAAAATGCTAACACGACATTGGTAATTATGAAGGTTAAGATTAATGAATTTATTACTCTTTAAGAACAATACCTTGTTCACTTGTTAATGAGCTTAAATAATAAAAATAACCTACACCTTTTTGGTTAACAAAAAATTTAATACAGCAATCGAGCTATTCTTTGTCAAATATTACATTAACGTATTTTTTAGAATATTTTGTTTCAAACACTGTCAGCGATTAACTATTTTTAGTTATATTGTTTGGTAGACAATTGTTTAACGACGTTCACCTGGTGGCAGCACTTTTTTTTTTAATAATAAGCTAAGCGATGATGTGACCGACGATGGACCACGCTTGTCAAGAAGTAACCTATTAATTCTTGAATTAAAGACATCTCATTTAGGCGCGCGTGGTACACTACTTGCAGTCGACAACTCGGGTACGGTCCGGATGGCGAGCTACCCATTGCTCGCCGTCCCGTACATAAAAGGTTAGTTCTCTCACCGTGAGCACAGTCCGGCAGTAAGGGTACGCGTTCCAGGCCTCCTCGTGCACCTCCAGGGAGCCTTTGGGCGCCAGCAGACGGATGAAGGCGGGCACCTTGGACGCCAGGTGGTACACCTTGTATGTGTACTGGCCTGAAGAGAACTTGCCACCTGGAGGAGAGAACGACGATATTAAAACGTGATAGTAGTACATTTGGCTGCCGAGTTGACATGGAACGACAATATTTTTTTTTTGAGGAACTATATATAGTATACAACGTTGATACGACAGAGGGGCTTTCCTTAAAATGGGTTGCTGGTTGCTGTACAACTTTTACTATGCGACCAACCCTGAAATCACGAAAACAAATCCGCTTCTCCATATATTTCGTCAAATTATGTGAACATAAATGTATCGAGAAACGGTTTCTTTTTTCATGATTTCAGGGTTGGTCGCATAGTAAGAGTTGTTCATATTGATGAGTACAACAACCCCTTTTAAGGAAAACCCCTCTGTCATATCAACGTTGTATAAATTGAAGTTGATTTTTTAGGAGTACTTTTTTGAGGAAGATGGTACATCAATGGATGTTGATATTATTGGTATGTCAGGAGTACTGCTAGAGGAATTAATGTGTCTATAATTGTACATGATGTCTATAATTCTACTTGTCTTGGTTAATTACTGTAACTGATTGTCCAACCGTTGTAACTTGCATAGCCTACATATTGTAGTTGTTCCGGGTCTAGGTGTCTTGTGTATGTGAGTATACATATCTGTTAATACTTCTACGATACAGATACAATTCTAAGTATATAAAAAAACTAAGCTAGCCCGAGCTAAGCCATGGTCTCGCTAGATGGCGCTAAACTCTAAAACATAGCATGTTATAAAAAAACGATATTAGTACATACTTTAAGCAGTAGAGGAACTTAGTACCTTGAAGTTGCTAATAAGTCGTTTGTAAACTCTTCAGGAAATAAGGAATGAGGAGCATGTTAAACGAAGACGATCGAAAGGAATAACAGTCTGTGTAAACTTAAAAAGAAACCCCTCTCGAATAAGTTTCGGTGTTTCCTCTTATGGAAGGACATGATGCCATTTGAAACATCACACAATGCAGCTCCTTTTATTAGCCAAAGTGTACACTAAAACGCCATTTTTTTTTTAAAATCCAATACAATTGTCAGACAGTCTAGAGCAATGTTCACATCTAAAAACATGTAGACCCACTCGCTTTTTTGCGTGTACTGACACCATTTCATGCCGCTTCAATATGAGTGGTTTCTGCCATGCCACTGGGTAGAAGCGGCAATATAGTGAATGGTCATTAAAGTGGTCAGATATGACACCGACTTCCTCTACTTAATCAAATACTTTTATTACCACAGATGCGCTCCAGTTTCACACAGATGCCACTTAATTTCTAATGTATTAAAAAACAAACTGATAACTGATTCCATCATCACTTCTCTTCAAATGGTGAAAGAAAACATCGTGAGGCAATCGGTATGTCCTAGAACAGAAAAAATCAAAGAATTGGGAGTTGGGACATCCACCAACCCGCACTGTTCCCGCGTGTTGTATAACAGCTTATTTCTTCTCCTAGAGAGGATACCCGATTCAAACAATCTAACGTCCATAAAATTCAAAAGATGAAAGTTCAAATCGATCAAGCCTCAGCGGTCGAAGCAGTTGGTCAGGGCTCCCATTTCTATATCTTTATCAGTCTTAGCCAAGAAATCTAACTCCAGTTTCACCAAGAGGTATAGTGTTACTAGATTACTGGGTTGCGGAAGTCACATTCGCGAATTGTTGGACTATATCCTTGTAACGACACTTTCGGAAGCCAGATACCACCCAAGACAGAAAGGTTGAGAAGAATAAAGGAGAGGCCTTTATCCAGCAGTGAGACAAAATATAGGACATTAATATTATTTAAAAAAAACATCGTCTAAAGCTATAAGTCTTTAAATAAAAAACCAATATAAAAATTGAAACTTTGACATTTATTATAATTATTGACACTACCTTTTGAACAAACAACATTAATTTGTTGACTAGTAGATCAAAAGACTGGGATCTATGATACACTTACAAACGTAAAACTAAACAAAAAGTATCCTTAAACAGTTCGCTTACGAGTAAATTACTAAATAAAACACGAGAAATAGGGCCTATTTCACCACCTATGATTAAGTTTCGAGTATCTTACTTGACAGATAATTTCGGGCCTGTTTCACAATGTCCGAGTAGGCACTACTCACTGAATAAATTCAAAAATGTGACAGATTTTGTATGAAATGATCTGTCAAGTAAGATACTCGAAATTTAATCATAGGTGGTGAAATAGGCCCTTACAATAATAATAAAAAATAGTTCTCAATATATGTATGTAGGCGGAACCTTCCATGTATTGGAAAGTGTGGTCTGTTAGCAGCTTAACTGCCTAGCCGATCGAAAGACCAGCGATACACAATATTTCCTGTGATTTTAACATTCTAGACTTCTGTATAATTTAATACTGCTTCTTGCAGAAGTTTCCCTGGGCACTGCATCGTGTTACAGACTCCATTTGACCCTCAAAACCTTGGGCTTGTTCTTCTGGCAACTCTGGAGTTTCCTTCCAAGTTTAAGGAAGGTGCAGGCTTCCCCAGGAGCTTACTTCTGTCTCACGCTTAATTTCTGTACTCCCATCTAAAGCCCCATGACATGTCATACATAGTAATCCCGTCCTGTTTAAGGAAGTTATGCCACATGACGCATGTATGATTGCATGGCAAAACTCACATGTATGGGTCGGTATCGTTTCGCTGCTGCAAACTCCACATATCGGCTTGAGAGTAGAGCTAGATTGGATTAGCGCGGCAGATTCTGATGCGTGCAGTTCATTATCTGTATCTAGGACTTCATTTTTTATTCCACCTGTTGTAATATCGTGCATTGTTTCATTTGTTTCTTTGCTCACTGCATCATCGTATTCAGTTTTTATCTGCACACTGTGTTCTGGCAGTACTTCGTTTTCACTCTTAGGTACTACCACATTTTCTTCGCACACATTCGAATAGGCATCCGCGTACTTTACTCTCTTCACATCGCTGCTACCACTTGCTATAGACGAAATTTCAATATCGCACCAAGATTTTTTGCTTATTGCAGTATCAAGATCCTCTTCGTTAGAAATTTCTTTAAGGAGGTCGGCTCCCTTTGATTGGAATCCTACTTTAGGATTACAAGCGAAGAGTGACCTGTAAGGTGTTGTCTGTATAAGTGGGTTGTGTTCACAATTCATCTTAAACTGCACAAAGTATAATCCTAAGGTCCAATCAACGGAATTATTAACTTTCATCCATTCTGTTAACTTGCAGTAGACGTTTTTGGTAATTTCTGCGTCTAATCCGGCTGATTCTTCGAATGGTCGTCCGTTTAATATTTTACAATCGGGCCACAATTTAGCTAATTCCTTTATTACATTAGCAGTGAATTCTCGTCCATTTTTTATTACCAAAATAGACGGGCAGCCAATCTCTAGAAAGAGCTTCAGTAACTCAACAGCAACTTCAGATGCGTCAGTGGATTTTAAAGGACGCAATAATGAAAATTTTGTAAAACTATCTTGGTAATGTAAAATCCATTCATATTTCTCATAAGGCATCGATTGCATATCAATTAATTTGACCACCCCATGTGGTAGCGTTAAGCGATTATTAGAGGTAGCAGATCCAGCATCATCGGCTACCCTTTTAAAAGCTGTTTTTCTAAATTGACATTTTTTGCACGATTTGACAAATGTAATAACAGCGGGCGAGGGTATGAAATACTTGTATTTCATGGCTAGCAGCATTTTGTCGCGACCTCCGTGCCCCGTGATGCGATGGATCTCGCTGAGCACGTCATAGTATTCTTCCAGCGGTACTACTTTTACCGGTTTCTCGTTTACCTGTTTTCGTTTCACTGCTAAATACTTCGAGTCCCCTTCTTCGACGATCTCATAATGTTTCGCGTAATAATAATGCGATGAATTCCGCATTTGCTTTGAATCTAAAGCGGCGTCAAACTCTTCGATTAAACGTATAACAGTATTAACTCTTTCCTTCGACCATTCTGGTTTCTTTGATCTTCCGTTGTATATCTCCATAAGTGAATTTTCGAAGCTTTGTCTCGCCTCGAAGGTATCTTCTTCGATGTTTGTTACGTTAGACATTATTTAAGTTTAATTAAATGCAAATCAATCGATTTTAAACACAAATCACGATTCATTTACCTACTATTTTTAATTTAACTTCTAGACAGCGTATGTTGACGCAAAACTAACAACGAACGAGTAAAGCCCGACGCGTGGCGTGGCACCGAGGATGCCCGAACACGCGCCGAAAACCCCCGAGCATGCGCCGACCTCGCATTCAATCGTATAACTCTAGTGACTTGGCTAAATCCCGCCATTATGTTATCACACTGCGTGCGCATACATTTTAGGTTTACTTGAATTTCGACCTAAGCTAGATGTGATAGGACACAATATTGAATGAATTGTCGTGTTGTTATTACCTGTTGTAACGCTGGGCTCTCGTATTGGTCTACACCCACCAACAAACGAGTGGGATATAAAGGCTTAGTACACCACTCGTTTTTACGAACGGTCTTAGTCTACGTCGCGTAGTATAATAAGGGTGAGACGGTCTTCGACGTATCGAGTCGACGTAACGAGTCGTTGTATCGAGTCGACGTATCGAGTAGTGTAATAGGCTCTATAGGGCGGCAAACAGATAGCAGTTCGCACGTGTCATTGTAGTGTTGTGACACGATATTAGAAGCTGACTAACTGTCAATCGCGAACAAAGCAGTTCTAAACAGACCAGTTACAAGCGGGTCTTTAGGTTATCTACACTAATATTTTATACTGGCAAAATTGATAATTAGTTCATCTGTCTTCTATACTAATAGGATATAGAAGTAAAAGTATTTGTTTTAGTTATGGATCAGTTTTCCTAAAAAACAGACGGACTGCGGAATCATAGCTATAGGGTCCCATTTTTACGCTTTGGGAACGAAACCCTGAAACTGTCATCTAATTGTCGTACTTTAATTCTGTATTAATATTTTTTTCTAACTTGTCTATTTCCTATATGGTATTCCAGGACATGGAATATGGTATTTCAGAACTTGGTGGAACCAAGTTTCATCGAAATCCGTTCAGCGATTCGAGAGATTCGATAACTCTCTTTACAAAGTAAAAAACGTGCTTACACAAACTTTCTCCTTTACAATCATTTTATCACACTTAGTGCCATAAATATGTTAAGTTATTATTTTTATATGAATTATTATTATTTATTTATTTTATTGTTTATGAGTGGCTTACAGCTTACATTATAAGAAATAACAGCATATTATACCAGAGCGAGCCATTAACAAGCCTCCACATGTAACATTAAAACATTGTTGAAACAGTTACAGAAGTAATAATTGATTAACATAAAAATAATAAAAACAGAACTACAAAATTACAAAACAATGCTTTTGGACAAAGCGCTGTTTATGGATGCCAAGCTGCTTGTATATAGGTCGATTGAAGTATGCTCTTTGATCAAATTGTTAAAAGATCTTGCTGCGCGAATTAGGTTAGGTTAGGTTAGTGATATATTAGTTGCATATTACAGACTCTCTCCCATTTCCCCGTCTCGCACCGGCTAACATAAGAGCAAAAAAGAATTAAAAACAGTCGAGTTCGTTAGCAGTTATGTTTTTCAGTCAATTTTAAAACATAATCAAGTTTTTGATTGGGTTCGATTGATTTTTCTGGACAATGGCGACCGGGGATGACTTCTAAAGGGTTGGAGGGTTAATTGAATTGTAGCCACTCAACCTTTCTACTTTGCCTGTCTTTGGGGGTGGCTTGGTCGCTTTTTACCCAACTGCGCGTTACAAGGGAGGGTTATGTGTTTTTTTATGAAGATTACATAACTAATTTGTTATATTAACTAAAATAATAAAATTAATTTAAACTGCTTATATAAAAATAGTAAAAAAGTAAGTAGTTTTAATATAAACTGTACTGTTACTTTTATTGTACACCATTATCCTGTTGGTGTACAATAAAATTGATTCAATTCTAAAAAAGTTTTGCAAAAACACCTTAACCAAGCAGAGACATATATGTACAATTATACATGCACTACACAATCGTGTCAATATACAATCGTCTTTTTTACTCTGCTTCTAATGTAGTTAAATAAGTTTGGTTGTATGCATTTAGACTTTTTTATTACTCCAAAAAATCTCGTCACGTTAGATACTAAAGACGTGATTTAAATGTAATAAACAACAACTGCAACCAGCGAAAACAAAATCCTATGTACTGTTCCAGGAAATTTCATCCAAATTCGTTCAGCCGTTCGAGTGTGTGTGTGTTGGTTGCTTCTTGATAGCAACCAACACACACACCAAATTTCGCCCTAATAATATTAGTGTGATATGAATTCTTAAAAAGAAAAAGAAAATCGACTGCTTCTTGTCTCACGTTTTACGAACAAAACTAAAAATCCTACCAATCAACCTATCTACCCACCAACCAAATACCAACACTGTTTGAGCCGTTGCAGTTGGTTTGCCTAGCTTGGTATACCTACCAACTTGAACAGTACATTTCTTTTTTTACTTCTCACCGACGAATGCAAAATCAATCACAAGATCGACAGACATCTCAAAGAGCTAACTAAGCCACATCACACATCCAATCAATTCCACTCCGTTCTATTTCCCGCCACAAATGAGGTTATACCGCGAATGAGAACATCCAAGCAACGTCGGGAGCTAATCGAAAGATGCACTTATAAAGCTACACACTCCCGTCTGACTTGACTACTAGACTACAACATAATTAGAATAGAATAAACTTTATTGGAACTTGTGGCTAGATAATAACAGCCGCCAGGGGAGATCTTCGAGGTTAAGCAACTCTTGCCAAGGTTGGTCTGCGGATGAGTGACCATCTTAGCATACTGAGTTTCCTTCGTGCATCGGAAAGCACGTTAAGCCGTAGGTCCCGGATGGCATTTGTAGACCTTTGGCAGTCATTACGGATAGTCAAAAGACAGTAAGTCTGACTCCAGTCTTGCCAAGAGGAAATTATGTTACTCCTTTGGCAGTCGTTACGGATAGTCAGAAGTCAGTTAATCTGACTCCAGTCTTGCCATGAAGTACCGTGTTACCCCAGTTAATGGGTTGTGTAGGTCTGGTAGGCAGCCGCTCCTCGAAACATACTGGTAATCAACTAAATTCGGTTTGACTGGAAGTCGGTCCCAATATAGTTGGGAAAAGGCTAGGCAGATGATAAAACTTTATTGTACACCAAAAAGTAACAGTACAGTTCATACAAAAACTGATAATAATTGGACGTAGTTAAGCGAAAAGGATCCAATCCACATGTACTTTTGAGATATTGACGTTTGAAGTTCAATAGGTATTTTTTTCAGTAGTATTTGTTTTAAATATAAATTTGTACGTGAAGCCTTCCTAAGACTTTTTTAGATCCGTGTTTCCTTATAGCTGTAATCTAAGGGTAAGCCCTCCTCAAAAAGTTGAGGTGCAAGTTGCAGATACTGGACAACGTTGCAGTGTCACGCAGATTTAGCGTTGTGCGTCATATTTGGGTGCATTTTATTCCCTAATGTAATGTCATAATACTCGTAATCGTCCTAATTTGGTTCCCTAATGTATCGGAGGCTTTAGTAACTTTGGGTTTAGCCCATTTTTACCCAAAACTTCGGCTATTCTTGTCAGTCTGACTTTCTCAGAACCTTGCAACCGTCCACAGACACAGCCAATGCTGCACAAAGTGGAGGTCGCGAGCTTTTGACCCTGAAGCAGAATGGAAACATCGAACGGGATGACGTCATGCACTCGTACGTTACGTCATCACCGAGGTCTAGTGCTTGTTTTGTGGATGCTCTTTAGCAGCTGTTTATTCTAACTCGTCATTTGTGTTAGATCTTAAGTGGCACTTCTTTTTTAAGGTTCGCGCTTGATCGATTTCTCACCTGATGGAAAGCGACGATGCGGTCGACAATGGAGCGCTTACCTAGAAGTAACCTATTTACTCTTGACTTAAATATTCCCGGGTTGAAGTTATCAGGAAACTCACGACTCCGATAGGGAATTCCACTCCTTGGCTGTAGGTACTCAAAATAAATGTGTTCCCAAAACGTTTTGTGCGTATAGGAGGGATGTCTACCATGTACCGGTGGCGCACCGTCGTACGCCTGGTGGTCCGATGATGGAACGGGCTAGAGGAGAGGCGTCGGTTTGTAGAGGCGTAGTGGGCTGGACTTGTCTGTCGCATGTCAATCGAGCTGGTTGGTGCTCCGAAATCCCACGACGGGGTTTGCGGCAGACAACAAAGATGGAGGAAAGACTATAATCAGACTTAAGTACCTATCTCCGTTTCCATGCCTCGTCTCGCCACCAGAATTTCTGACTTCAAGAGAAATCTTCCTAATTTTCTTTGTAGAAAATTGGAACTGACATAATGCCGTAATGAGGCAGAACCTGATTGAGTTTTGCTAAGATTAAGGTAAGCCTACTCTCTCTTTGATTCATAAATTAAATATGCATCAAAGTAACTTGTTTAATAGTCCATGTAATGGGGTTAATAGAAACGCAGGGGATGAATAGAAAGGCTACGGTATACTTCGAAAATGTTACCATAGCCTTGGAACGCAAATAACGATTGAAGGAGCACGGGCTTTAAGCAGTAAAGGGCCTATTACCCTACTCGATACGTCGACTCGATAAGTCGATACGTCGACTCGCTACGTAGACACGATACATGGAGCTCCGTCGAAGACAGTCTTACCCTTATTACACTACGCGACGTAGACTAAGACCGTTCGTATAAACGAGTGGTGTAATAGGCCTTTGCAAGTCTGAAATTCCCTTTCATTCTAGCCGAAAGCGGGACCAGTTATTTGGTGATGATATAAATAAACAACCCCCCCCCCCCTCCCGCCGATGGACTCTTGTTTTCTTGTTTAGGGGGGCAGTCGGTAGTTAATAAAAGGTTGGGAAACTGCACTAGACCAACAAGAGCCGTCAGAAATCACCTTCACAATACAAGCGATCATTCACACAACATCGTTTTTAAATACTCAGCACCCAGTACAAATCGGACGACAGCTGTGTAAACTAACATGACGTCATAGTACATAACAATAAGCCTTATTTGCATATTGTGGTCTATCTCTATGGTTGACAGAAGAAAAAGAAGAAAACAAAGAAAACTTGTTTATTCTGCCCGAATGGACGCACACACAATATTTAACGAAAGAGGCTTCTGTTCAAAACATGAGCCACACGTTGTAGTGACCCAAGTGCTCATACACCTGAATTCTGGAGGATGTAATGAGTGCCACCGATGCTGCAGTTAACATAGCCACATACTGGGTCAAAAAAAAAAAAAACGAGTTTACCATCGATACGAAAAGGAGAAGACAGATCGAATGATAATATTTGGCTAATAAACGTAAGAAGTGGAATTCCTTGCCAGAGTCTGATCCTTATCTACAACCTGGGGATCTTTAAGTCAAGAATGCTTTGGTTATTTCTAGGCAAGCGTTGTCCACCGTCGACCACTTCATCGCATACCATCAGGTGAGATCGTGGTCAAGCACAAGACGCGAACAGATAAAACCCTAACCGACTCTTCAAGTAGCAGTTCCATAGTGGCCCAGCAGGGTCGAAACCTACTGGGGCCATGGGTTCGCTTCTGAAAGGAAACCTTGGAACCCTGGAACGAAAGGCAAAAGAGGAACATACGAGTGGATTTTAGTCCGTAAAAGTCTGACACGCCTTACCGCGCCGCCTAAGAGCGGGAGAAGTCATTCTATGAAATCCCACCTAAAAAAAAGTAGCAGGTAACTGCATATATTCCTCGGTTAGTAACAAAAAAAATGAATGCGATTGTCAAGTGAAAATAGCTCTACCGTTCGTTAGGAAAATAATATTCCTGCTTGTTTATTCGTCAATTCTATTTTTAGATTAGTTACAAATCGAGGAACGCAGGAAAACCACACGGTTTTATAATAAAGAATTCGATTAGTTGTACTGAGCCGTATGCTATGAAAATAATCAATAGTTATAGCAACGGTATAATGTACCACGTCATTCTCACCGCTGACGCATACTGCAAAAGGATAAAAGACTATTCTAGATGTACGATTGTGTATCCGGCACCGCATACCGCAGCGTTGTGCGATCAAGAGACCAAAGTTGACCCTGATGTCACTACTCCACAAAACAAAACCGAGGTGTATATAAGAGTGAATAGGTAACTTCTAGGCTATCGTGCTCCATCGTCGACCACATCATCGCTTACCATCAGGTGAGATAGTGGTCAAAGCCTATTAATAATAATAATTTAAAAAAAAACGCCTTAGCGCTTGATAATAGGGCCAACCTGGGTTTTAACTAGGGATGTTACGGAGGTGTTTATATACAGGAACCGAAGCCGAAACCGGAGATTTAGAAATTTGTTTTAACGGAACCGAAAGGACGTTTTTAGTTGTTTATGTACCGAAAAACGCAATGCGTAATATTATTATCTATACTTCAAAGATAAGGGTAATAATTTCGGAGCAGTTGCTAAAGCTGGCTACAGCCTAGCCCAATATTTGAGCAAGACTTGTTGATAAAACTGTTGTGATGAAGTCTTACCCATCGTTGTGATGCGACCTTCAGACAGGATGCTATCCGTCATTGTAAGCTAACAACGTAAAGGTACACAATTTTACTGTAAAAGACTGTTTTGATATTCGCTATGACGTTTTATGGAGATGCCCCCCAAGTGACGGCAATCACAGGGATATTCTTGGGCACCGTAGGTTAGGGTTCCCAGACGGCGAACAAAGAGATATATCGGTTTAATTGACGAGGTTCTCCCTGGGGATTGTTTGAAAGAGTCACAGCCTTCGATGCAAAGGACAACTGAAGGAATATACGTGGATTTAGTCAATAAAAGTCTGGTCACACTTTATCACTCCACCAGAGCGGGTGAAGTTACTTGATGATTTCTCACACTTAGAGGAAGTGTGAGAAATCATCACACACTTCCTCTCTCTTTGGCTCTAGAATATGCTTAAGTGTTCACGACATGTTTTCTTTCACCGTTTGAAGAGCTGGATGATGAAATAATGTAGACCAAGAAGTGATGTGCCTATAGTAGTATATTAGTAGATCTAGATCACCGTTTTTAAAACATGGGCCTCAACTCTGCTCTTAGAATTATATCAGAATTGTCTATCATTGGCATTGATTCGGTATTGACAGTTTGGTAGTACCAAACTCTCATACGGCCGAAACCAACAACCTATCGATCTCTAGTTTTGGCATACTGGAGATAGTAAAACAAATTATACAATACAAAAATTCTCCGATATGTGATAGATAAGTTATTGGTTTCGGCTGATATAATCAATAATAATTGTTTTGTTTTGCTTCATAATTATTATAAAGCCAATGATGGATAATTCTGATAGCAGACTCGAGGCACTGGTGGTCTAACATTCGAAAGAGACTTCAAGAAAGCCCAATTGTCAAAATCGACAACCCAGCACAGATTTTCCTGGCGCAGGATTGTGGGGAGACCCAACCCCAGATAATGGGAGCAGGGACGGACGAAGAAGACTAAATAATTATGTAGCTAAACATTCTAAAAAAGTTACTTATGTAACTATCTACGTATGGTTACGACTAGATGGTATTCAAGTAATAATAATGCAATGGTCTCTACCTAGATTCTAGACATTACAGTGGGTGCACATTTTATAACTTTTAAATAAAGAATGCCAGCTTCTGTAGCAGGCACGCGTAGCATAAATTATAACGCGACATAAATTATATTTAAAAAATACTACTAAAGAGGAGGCGGTATGGTCTAAGACCTTAGCCTGCCAAAATGGGGCGTAGAAAAAAAAACTTTATAAATCTTAAAGATGGGCATTTTATTACGTTATGAAATGGTTTGTTCCATTTTTAATTTAAAATAAGTAGTTTTTTTTATGTTACCAAAATCGACTGTGGAATAAATCTTTCAAATAATCTTGCAAGTACTGCCTAAACAATTTTTTTGTCGTCGTATGACTATTTAATTTCGACAAAGTGTCGACCATTAAAATTAAATTAGTGTAATCAATTCATCCACGACATACTATCTTTACGTCAAAAAACTCAAGATTTAAAATCTATTTTAATCTGAATGTTAATACAATATGCACCCACAAGCTACAATACTAAAACCTTAGAGTATGAATAAGACAAACTACAGAGCGCGTCTTCAAAAGAATTAAGTCTTGAGGTACTATCTCAAGTCTACGTAATATAATAATAGTAGCAGTGTCAAGTTTAAACTACTGTAAAAGACTTTGGCCAACACCTATTAAAATAATTAAATATGAGGACCACGTCTATTATAGCGCAAAGTACTTGAAAATAATTATGGATACGTTACTAACTAGCTTAAGTACATTTCTACAACACAACGGCGCTCTTTGCGCTGGTTTTTCTTTTAAATAAGCGGCATTATTTTATTGAGCAAGTCATAACTTAGCCCAAAGTAAAAAGTGGACTTGAAACTATTTTAATTCCAGTGACTTTAAGCATCGCCGTTTACGAGTGACGGACATAATCACTGATGCCACACGTACGCGTTGCAACACTAGCAGGTATAGACAGCGAGAATGGAGTGAGATTTCACGTATAAGTATAAAACATGTCCTAAAATTCAACGATAAGCTGATACAGGAGGATAGACCTGCCTATGACTACTTGAGATATAGATTTTTTTCCCGAGTACTCATGGGCAGATCTATCCTCTAGTGTCAGCTTATCGTTGAATTTTGGGACATGTTGCATATACCAGCAGAAGTGTGACACACACGAACTATCGTGAGGCCAGTACGCAAATTCTGATTGAACCACATTAGATGCAACCTTCAGAGGTAAAAGGTAGTGGCTCCGCTGTAGTTTTGTCTCTTCGAGTGACGTGGGAATGTTGCGTGTGTGATACTCAGTCCATTTTCGATGTCTACGCCAGCTGCAGAATAAAAACCAGCGCTCTACAGCTTGTATTCATACTCTAGGCGAAACATTGAGAGCATACTGGACGCGTTGCAAACTGGGCAGGTACCACATTCTGAAGACTCCGTGGACTTAGCTCCCATCGACGGGTTCAGCTCGCCAGATATACTTCTAAAATCTATAAATTAAAGTTACGAACATGCAAACGCGCCGTTGCGTAACACATATCTATCACAATCAAAGGAAATCCGAAATATACCAATCACTTCGTAGAGAGTAATAACGACCCTTTAGAGAAAGAACATTATAAGCGACAATTTGCGTATTTTGCACTTTTTAACCTGATTATGTCGGCTATATTAATAAATATAAATATGTTCCACAACTTTCCACACAACGCCATCTAGTCCCAAGCTAAGCAGAGCATGTGTTATGGGTACTAGACTACTGATAAACATACTTATATATTTCTAAATACATACATATACTAAATAAATCACACCCAGACACAGAACAAATGATTGTGCTCATCACACAAACATTTGTCCTGGGTGGGAATCGAACCCACGATCTCTGGTTTAGCAGTCAGGGCCACTAACCACTAGACCAACTGGCCAATCAACAATATTCGACAAACACTTGCGTTTATTCCGCCTGGGTCGGCCATCCACGACCAAATACACCATCTCGTCAGCTCTTCTGTCACCAAAGGGGATTGAAGAGTTAAACGAGGTGGAGTACCCAGTCGCAAACAAACGACCCTGGCGAATAGGATACGAAAACACCCGGCTATACCTTTCTAAAAAAAAATTGACTTGTTAGGTCTAGGTACCTACTCTCCGCGGACGCGAATTCGTCATTAGACGCTTGGTGTACGCCTGAAGAGCGTGTGTCCGTCTGTTCGTGCCGTTGTACGCCTCAAGTGCGTGTGTGTTCGTGCCGTCGCGGTTATGTCTTTGCCGCTTTATCATGGCACTAAATAACGCTAATTGTCGCTTGCAAAGCTCTTCCGAAAAGGCTCGATAGTATGTTCAAAAATTCATCTGCTTTACCACGTAAAGACAAAGGAATACTGAACGAAAAATTAGAAGTCGATTGCCATTGATTGTGTGAATTGGTGTGTTACGCAATCACCCCGTTTCTGAATTGAGAATTAGCCTTTCGAACCTTATTTTAGTACCCAATATCGGATTTTAAAGGCATAATCTTTGATAAATGCTACACATAATTCTCAATTCCGAAACCGAGGGTAAGGCAGGAAAAGAAAAAGAAATATAGCAAACAAAAATATATAAAAAGAAAATAAGAAAGGAATTATAAAAAGGGAAATATTTAGTTGCACTAAAATAAAGATCTAAGGGACACTTATCGTATTTTTCAAAACTTTCGAATTCAAGTCGCATGCTTTCTCATCTCGGCGACAATACTTGCCAGAAGGAACTAAGATCTGAATGCGAACGTTCCTCTATACGGGAATTGCCCCTTAGATATAAAATATAATAATAAGGAAAGATACAAGAAAGAAAAAAGAAAAACTAAAGGCAGGTGTACACGCTACCAGCGCTGAATAGTGCTCCAGGCTATTTTTCCAGCCAGTAATTGCCCCTCTCACCAATTGGGCTAGTTGCAGGCGCATCTCTATTAACACAACGTGTACAGTTCGTCCGTTATAACTAGTTATAAGTTGGCGAGTGTGAAGTTAGGCTCTGCGAATTTTGGCGCTTGAAATATCGTACAAAAATAAAGGTTTTAAAAAAATGAATGCAATTTGCAATTGTTATTGCTGTTTAAAACAGTTATTGGAATTTAATTTTTTAAAACCTTTATTTTTGTACGATATTTCAAGCGCCAAAATTCGCAGAGCCTAACTTCACACTCGCCAACTTCTAACGGACGAATTGCACGTAGGTTTGTCTCGATAGAGATGCGCCTGCGAGTAGCCGTAACAACAAGAAGTGACTAGCATCGTGATAATAAAGCGGGAAATACGTTAGATCATAGATGGCACACATGGATCTAAAGTAGCTCTACAAGTCTAGTGCCATAAAAAATGTATGGATGAGACCGACGCACCCTGATCGGCGTACGTGGCCTACGTGGGTCCAGTATACGTAGCCCAGTAATGGTTGGACCCGTAAAAAGCGTCGGGCTAATCGTTGGCACATCTCTCTTGAGACAAACGTTCGTACAAAAGGAGAAAGGAACTTTACTGGTCTCGTATGAATAACAAGGGCAAGGCCAGCTGACGATGCGCGATTGCGAGAGGTTTAATCGATCGTTTCGATTGTTGGAACATCTCGATTGTAGCGACTTTGACTCGAGTGAGACTCGGTCTGTTATTGCGACTGGAGCATGACGCGTTCATTCGCGAGTTGTTCCTCGATGGTTTAGAGATTCAAGTGAGTCACTCTAACCAGAATCTCTCACTTGAATCTGATTCGAATAATCGATAACTAGCGGTTGAATGTGTTGACTCGGAAAGAAAGGGGAAAGGCGACATTATTTCTATTATTTTTATTATTGACATTTGTTTTTTTTTAATCCAATTATTCACTGTTATTAAAATATTAGGATTTTTCATGTCTATTTTATAAAATTATTTTTCTACACAATGTTTTATATTGTAATGAAATAAATGACTTATGATATGACTTATGGTTGACTCGATGTTTTATAATAACAACTCCGATTCTTTCGGTTGTTAAAACATCTCGGAATGGCATCGCTAAGGCCAGCGCTGGGCAGTACGACTAGCGCCAGTATACTAGCTTCGTGTAAACCTGCCTGGAGGAAGCGTCAGGGTAGCCTGCGAAATTCAAATTTTCTTACGTTTTTGCAATTTGCAAGCCAACTTGACGCTTCCCCCTTAAAAAGAAGTAATCATCAGTAGCGCGGCCTGTAAACAACTCCATTCCTGCCGGCTTTCCTTTACAAACACAACAACAAACCTTAACAAATTAATTATGTATTAATCAAATCTTATAACTGCATAATACTTGCTTGTGAAAATAACAATCAACAATAAATAAACGCCTGCAAGTTTTTTCGGAGCAATCACTCACAACTTACGCAAAACAGGTCTGTAACCCGGTCTTATAAACGGGAATTTCATACATTTTAATTCATAGTTTCTAGCGACATCTAGCGGTGTTATACAAGCGACAAGCCAGTATAATACGGCTAAATAGCGTTTGCAGGCAACCCGGTATTTATCGAGTTAAATCATAAAATGCGTCCGCTAGAACGAGATGAAATGATACTGAACTTTTTAATTTATTTAGTATTTAGTTTGACAGTTTTGGTTAGCGCTTATTCATGTGTCATATTTCACCTGTTCATTTGCATTTTATTTGATATAAATGTATATTCGTATCATAATTTAGAATCTTATAGTTTTATGATTGAAATTGGTTTATATGTAAGTGTAGTCTAGTGATAGTTTTGCGTAGTGAGTAGAAGTAGTAGAAGAATAATATAATGGTTTTAGTTTGTAGTTTTTGACAATTAATAAAAACGCCGGTTTGGATTTATTGCATCATTGAGCGAACGGCATTTGGTGAGTGAACTTTAATAATATATTTTACATACTATTTTTAAAATTGTGTTTACATAAATATTGTTTCACTGCGTCATCTTTTGAGGAAATTGTGAATTTGTGAAAAAAGTTGGAAACGCGGTCACTAGATGGCGTTGTTAGTTGAGCGACGGTTTCTGAATCTCGCTATTAAGATTTTCCGTCGCTTAATTAGGTCAGGTTTATAATAATTTTTGGTACAAGTACAAGCAGCGGATTCACTCGCACGTAAGTGTACCCGTCGCCACTGGTAATCATAACATTACAGAAGCGTCGCTACCCAACAGCATATCTACGAACGTGACGAAACGCTAAAACTTATCTGAACGTAATAAAAAGACGTGCTTGCGAATACAATTCGCGCGCAAACAATCGGTGGACGTAGCTATGTGCCAAATGTGTAACGATAATGTTTTACTGCTGTTAAACTGACGTCACTGTGGCGATCGATGGTTTAAGCGGGAATTATATTAGACCGACGCACACGTGGACTACGCCTGATTTGTACGTAGAACTACGTCGCGTGGCGTGAATCTAATGTACAGTACCCGGCACGTAACTTGGCAAGGTTTTGACGTAGTGGGGAGAAACTCGCACATGTGGTACAAAAAGGCGAACGAGCGAACGAGCGAACGGGGCGTAACGCAGTGCGGGGGCAAAAGTCGACTAATATAATACTGCACCAATCGGCGCTATCATATATAAAAAGATCTAAAAGACGTCTGTTTTTGACGAATTTCTGCGGAACTAACGACTCTTGCCAAGTTACGTTCCGGGAACTGCTCTACAAGTCTAGTTGCCATATAAAATGTATGGAGACCGACACGCCCAGATCAGCGTTTGTGGCGCACGTGTGAGCCATGTAGTTCTTTCTACCTTTAAGGTGAATGTTTCAGCTAGCCCGCGAAATTCAAATTTTCTTACGTTTTTTGCAATTTGCAAGCCAGTGGTAGGTTGTATGAAGTTAAAAATACTTAAGCGGTTGTAAAACTTAACTAGTAACATAATTATAAACATAAAAATCATCAATACAAGCCTCCAAGCTCACTTAGTTGCAAGAACGTTTTTGACCTCGAAAAAATCGTTTCTACACTTAGGTGAGCTTGGAGGCTTGTATTAATGATTTTTATGTTTATAATTATGTAACTAGTTACGTTTTACAGCCGCTTAAGTATTTTTGACTTTATACAACTTATCACTGGCTTTCAAATTGCAAAAAAAAAAACGTAAGAAAATTTGAATTTCGCGGGCTAAGCTGGAACATCCCCCTTAAGGATTCCCACAGACCTACAATCACTATGCGACAATTCGACAGTGTTTAAACTTCTATGAATTAAAATTGATTGTCGCACTGTTGTTGCATAATTTCGTCGCGAGCAACTATACTACATTCGCAATAAGATAAAACATTTAAACAAAACCATTTTTTAAATATTATACAATCGATTTTGACTTTTATTGCGTTGGTGGGATGATAAATGTCGGCTGCAGTAAATAGCTGATACTGTACCTAACCAATTTTTTGCTTTAAATGCTATCCTTATGCCTACGGAATAGAAGTCAAAATCAGTTGAACGGCCATTCAAAAAGGTTTGTTTAAATGTCTAATCTTATTGGGAATGAAGTATAGATAGTTGCGAAACCTTCAAAACTATAAAAAAATCAAATGTCATTTTCTATATCATGACTTATTCGCTTTTATAAGTTTTTTAGCTACAACGCTTGCGCTGTTTAGATTTATTTTTGAATGGCAAACGCTAAAGTAGCTGCTTACCACCATGCAATGTTTCCTGCGCTATAATGATACAGTAAAAAAGTACGAACGGTAAACCAGCAATTTGTTTTGATTTCCACACCGTCATGTGCTATTGCAGTAATGGCAAGATTTTTGCAGTTAAGGACAGGTCATCGAAAAACATTATTGTACAGTACAGTGAGAGAAATTCACCAATAACCAGCTTAATTTATTTATTTGTAAATTTTTAGCTAATTACAGTATACACCAAAGCGTATAGCAAGCCAACAATCTACGACCAAAGGACTTTATACAAACAAAAAAAAAAGTTTTTCCTGTCTTATCGCGGATTTTGTTTTAGTTTGGAGATCATATTATCTGAAAGTACAGATCGAATACAGTCACCAGAGAATAATATATAAAAATAATAATTATGATAAAGAGTAAAATTGCGGCAAAAATCTAGTAACAAAGTTACCAGAAAATTTTCATTAATGGCATCTTTTTAGAAACTGTGAGTGTTAACCTACTTTTAGTGCTGACCGTCCTTGCTTCTTCCATCGCCGACATTACTCAACTTTTCAATGACGAGATCAAGCTTTGCATAATCACAGTTTCATTAAATATAAACGTCATTTACTGTTGCCATACATACATCAGAAACCAGTTCTAACCGAAAAAGATAATTAAAATTAAAAACTAGTTTTTAATATCAAGTTCATCTACTACTAGTTTTTAGGTTTAAAAGAATCGCTTCGTTGAGAGAATATACGTTTTCTTGATCTCGTACAATTGGAGTATTCCCATCTAGGCACTAATAGGTATTTTGGATTGGGATTTTGTATAGGTTACTACCATCCAAAATATAGGACCTCGTGGCTAGATAATAACAGTCGCACAGGTCGATCTTCAAGGTTAAGCAACGCTTGCCAAGGTTGGTCTCTGGATGGGTGACCATCTTAACATAAAGAGTTTCCTCCGTGCCTCGTTAAGCCGTAGGTCCCGGCTGTCATTTGTAGATCTTTGGCATTCGTTACGGATAGTCAGTAGCCAGTAAATCTGACTCCAGTCTTGCCATGAAGTACCAAGTTACCCCAGTTAATGGGTTGTGGAGGTCTGTTAGGCAGCCGCTCCTCATAAAATACTGGTATTCAGCTAAATCCGGCTTGCCTGGAAGCCGACCCCAATATAGTTGGGAAAAGGCTAGGCAGATGATGGATTGGATTTCGTATAGGTTACTACCATCCAAAATACATACCTATTGGTGCCTAAACGGGAATACTCCGTAAAATTGTAGAGGGTTTAAGTACGAGGTAACGAGGTCACGAGGGCGGGAAAACTCATGTATAATGTATAGCTAGGGACTCTAATTGCTGAATATGCTTGCTTTACAATCAGAGGCACTTAAGCCTGTGTTTTCTGAGTATTCGCTATACTTATTATGCATACGAGTTAAGTAGTGGTGCCAGGCGTCTGAATAAAGACGGACACAGTCAGGATTTTTTGTGCGGCCAAATTAGACGGTGTCAGGCCCTTTTTTTGTTTTCAAGGGGAAACCTTTCAAAACGCGGAGATACATATAAAACCAGCCCAGAGATCACCATCACATAAAAGGGACTCTGTTACTTCTTAAAATACCATTCCGGGACTCCCTCTGTGCAACGACTGTTAGGGCACATCCCTGAGAAGACAGTACAACGGTCTCCCCTGAGCCTCATTGTGCACGGTGGCACGTGATCACTGTGCCACCGTCTTCCTTGGAATCACTCGATGGGCGGGCAAAGCCCCGAAACCCCTCAGTGCAACGCCTGTTAGATCACATCCCTGAGGAGGCTGTACAAGGGTCTCCCCTGAGCCTCAAAGTGCACGGCAGCACGTGATCACTGTGCCACCGTCTTCCTTGGAATCACTCGATGGGCGGGCAAAGCTCCGAAACCCCTCTGTGTAACGCCTGTTAGAGCACATCTCTGAGGAGACTGCAACGGTCTCCCTGAGCCTCATTGCGCACAGCAGCACGTGATCACTGTGCCACCGTCTTATTTAGAATCACTCGATGGGCGGGCAAAGCCCCGAAACCCATCTGTGCATCGCCTGTTAGGGCACATCCCTGAGGAGACTGTGCAACGGTCTCCCCTGAGCCTCAAAGTACACGGCAGCACCTGATCACTGTGCACTCAACAAACATTGTTGATCGAAGTCGAAGGATAATATTCGCGATATAAGGAAAAATTTAAATATGTCGATTTGATTTTGTAACGGTGTAAAATTATAGTTGTGGTTAAAAGAGATAATTAAGAAATACATGTAATTATCAATAAGCATCAAATAACGGCCAAAAACGAGTTCTGAAGGAATAGTGATGGTTATTTTAATTTTCGAGTAATTTTAGCTTGATGCAAATAATTTTCTCGTAAATTCTTTTCCAATAAAATATTCCCAAGAAGTTAATTACAAAAATCTCGCTATGAAATCCCGGGAATTCACCATCGAGTAGGTACGGCTTTTTTTAATTTGACTTTTTTTTCATTTGTCATGAATGACGCGTTGGTTTCCCGCCCTCTTTACGTTACTACCTCGTTAGCTCAAGCCAGCGAACTAGCCATGTCACCAAACAAAATTCTCCATTTCAAATTGCAATAGCCATTACTGCTAACTATTATTGAAATTAATATTATAATGAACATTAAATCTTAATTACTATAAAATTAATTACTTACTTTTTTTATGAATTACTTATTTTTAAAATTAATTACTTTATTTTATTCTTGTTTCATTCGAATTTAAGAAAAGAAACTAATATTTTATTTTCAAGAAAAATTGTCGTGTAATCTGTCAAGATCTACAAGTCTGTTTTTTAATCCGTGAGACTAAATTGACACAGGCAAATGTCAAAATGAATTATGCTAGTCTTTTGTGTTGTGACCAGTGTGGCAACCCAACTAATGTCATTTTAATCTCAGAGATTGAGAAACAGACTTTAGAAAATGAAATGTTAGACGTTATACCCAGTTAAAGTGGCCGGTCTGTCCGGCTTTTCAGTTTTAAGACATAGCAACCCTACTTCCGAGTACCTAGTTCTTTCACCCAAGAAATATACTACCATTCATGAAACGCTTTTTTTATTCACCTAGATTTTATGCGAGTATTTCATAATTACAGCGTTGTGTTTCATTCAATAAATTAATGTTTTACTAAACATTATAATACTTTTCAATGCATATTTTAATTTTATAGTTTTAAAGGTTAGTCTACATGTTATCCCTGAGTTCGTCGAACCTCTTGGCATAGTCGTCCACCAACCGCGCAAATATTTCATGATTCGTAAAAAAGGAAACAAGAATTTCGACAACCCAAAACGCTTCGACCACATTCAACCTAAATCTTTTCGAAATACTTTCAGCGAAGCCTGGTGTAAGTAACTGGGTTTTTTATACCCACATACAATCAAAAATACTTGGTACAGTTTTCAATTAGTCCAAACGGTTGCTACCAAAGGTTAATTGATCTAAATCACGAAAATTATCGTGGGAACGAACGCGTCGGGGCAGGGACGTAGCTACCGCCGTATCAATTATATGGGGCCCCCAGGCTTCTGGGGCCCCGGTTGGTAGCGTAAAATTACTATCCAGACTCAAATTTTTACTAATGAAAGGGTTACAGTCTATGGCCTGTCGAATTGCCAAATTGTTAGGTGCTATTTGGGTTTATTTGATAATAAAATTTTGTTAATATCCCTTTTATATTCTATTTAATACAATATAGAAGGGATTAGGGTTGAAGAAAGGGGTTATAAAAGGGATATTGTTTTTATAACGAAATACCTAAACCCAACTAGCACTGAGCTTTATCGCAATCAGATAAAAGAGGGGCCCCCATTTTTCTTTAAATATTTACGGGGCCTCTTAATGCCTTGCTACGTCCCTGTATCAAAGGAAACGTTCAACGAATGCAATCGACAATGAATTTCTTTAAAAGGCCAAATTAGTATCGATTATCGTTATAGTATGTGATTATCGATTTGTTTGTCGCCTTTGATACGGCAGCTGGCTGTTCACAATTGAGGCCTTGATACCTCGTGCTGTTATAGGAATTTCTAGTTAGCTTAACAGCTACTATAGTCTGAGTTTATTTGATTTAATGTATTGGAGTGAAAAAAAAGTATTCACGTTTCGGCACCCAAGCTATTCCCGATTCGGCACCAATAGGTATTTTTGATAGTAGTAACACTAGTCTATACTAATATTATAAAGAGGTAAAATTTGTAAGTTTGTATGTTAGTGGTAATTTCTGGAATTACTGGTCCGATTTGAAAAATTATTTCAGTGTTAGATAGCCCATTTATCGAGGAATGCTATAGGCTATATAGGGAGCGGAGCAATAACGAAAAATGCGGGTGAAACCGCAGGGGACAGCGAGTAACCAATACAACTAAAATACCTATCGGTGTCGAATTGGGAAGTGCCGACAATTTTGGTGCCGAAACGCGAATACTTAAAAAGACACACGGTGTATAGGCAGAGTAGGATAATAAAGGCGATAATAAATAGGGAAAAAATACGCCTTCCTTGGTTACTGGTGATATTAGTAATGTTACGCCGTGAAACTTGAGTACGCTATATCTTCGACGGAACCAAGGGTAGCATCAAATAATTAAAACGCATTGCTGTGCGAAGCTTCGAGAATAGGAGTACCTACTCAGGCCTGGCAAATTCCAGAAAAGTCCGACATACGCTATTATTATTAGATAACATTCAGTAGGTAGTTATGTGGGTGGATAAGGGAATTTGTACCTTCCGGTGTTAGCAATAGAGTCGAAATTTGCATGTAAGGTGGTAGATAAGTACCTACTTACGAGAGTAATAATAATGATTTATGGCCTCCCGATGCGACTATTTTGTGCTAGAATGTCCTTGAAGCGTCGGTATCGAGAAATTTCGATGACTTCGCATATAAATACGGGTCCCCGGCTAGAAGCAGTTTCAGTTTGATTTCGTCAGCGATACAGAGCGAACTACCTAAGTGCTTGAAGTGATACCTAGCGACCTAAGCGATACTAAACGGAACTCTGAGTGTTTATAGTGATTGGTTATTTGTTGATTGGACTAATTTGTCATTGTTTTGTGGTGAATAAAGTTCTCTGCTAGTAAACCGGCATTTAATTACTCACGTTCGTAACAACTGGTGTCAGAAGTGAGATGCCATTACTACAGAGGGACGACGAACAGGGTCCACGAACAAGGAGGCAAGTGGAGATGGATGCTGCACGTCAACGTCTGGAAGCGGAAGATCGGGCTGGTATGGGAGCAACGGCAGCTGCTGAGGCGCCAACGGGGCCATCCTCGGAAATGAACCTCGCCGCAGTGTTGGCCGCCATGCAAGCTAGTATGGAGGCTAACCAGCGTAAGCTCCAGGATCTAATCGCGGCTAACCAGGAAGAAGCCCGCCGCGAACAGGAAGCTGCCCGCCGCGAACAGGAAGCTGCCCGCCGCGAACAAGAGGCTAACCAACGTAAGCTCCAGGACCTAATCGCGGCTAACCAGGAAGAAGCCCGCCGCGAACAGGAAGCTGCCCGCCGAGATCAAGAGGCTAAGCAGAACCTGATCCTCGAAAAAATCGATCACGGCCTCGTCACGTTGGGCGAGAAAGTGAAAAACCTCACCTTAGAGGTCAAGGAGGTTTCCGCCCGAGCTGATAGCCTCGAAACCAGAATTGATGGCCACGAAGATCGCCTGCTGGACATCAACAAAAAAATAGTCAAGCTGGAAGCACGCGAACCCGTTGCTGTTAACACACCATCGCACACCCACTGTGCATCAGCCGCAAAATTTGATATGCCGCGTTTTGATGGCACGTCGTCCTGGACGGCTTTTAAGTACCAATTCCAAACACTGGTCAAGACGAACCGCTGGGATGATGACCAGTCTTTCGCGGCGTTAACTTTGGCCCTACGAGGGGACGCTCTGCTGGTCCTAGAGAACCTTCCTCCAGACGGCAGGACGTTGGAGCGTCTAATGGAGGGACTAGACACTCGCTATGGTGACAAGCACCTCGAACATGTTTTCCGCGCGCAACTTCGCGAGAGAACGCAGAGGTCGAACGAGAGCCTTCAGCAGTGGGGAGTAGAGGTTGAACGGCTGGTCCGGCGGGCATACATGTCGATGACACCGGAGATGGTGGAAGTAAATCTGGTGCAAGCATTCATCGACGGTCTACGGGATACTGAAGTCAGGGCTACGGTGCGACTCGGACACCACCAAACTCTGAAGAGTGCGATGGCCCACGCTTTGGAAGTGGAAGCCGTAAGACAAGACTCACGTACGCACAGAGTTCGGGAAGTGGTGGTCTCACCTTCAGTGCAAACACGTCACCGAGAAGTGGCTTCGTCGGCAAAGTCCCGCTATATTCCGACGTGTTATGGATGTGGAGAAAAAGGGCACATTCGTACCGATTGCCCCAAGAGGAAGAGGGGAAGTGTGGACTCCGGAACTCAAGTTAACGAGGAGTCGTTAAAACTAAATGTCGCCAGGGCCGCGGGGCGGGTGCTGGCTGGTCAACTGAAGGCCCCAACCATCACCATCAATCAAGTCCACAACGGAAATAGTTTGATCATCGAGGGAACGCTGAATCAACGTGCTTGCAATTTCACCGTTGACACCGGGGCGTCACGGACTATTATAAGACCTGAGTTGCTGAAACGCACCATCTTGTGGCAAACAGAAACCCCAGCCTACCGACTTCAGACAGCCACCGGTCAGCCAGTCTCCGTCCTCGGTGATACAGAAATCGAGCTTAAAATCGGTGATCAAGTGTACACCCATTCCGCGTTAATTGCGAATATTACCGACGATTGCATACTGGGTCTCGACTTCCTGCGGAATTACCGATGTGTTTTAGATATCGATAAAGGAGTACTGAAATTCCCAGACCAAGAAGTCTTCCTGCAAGGAATTAACACATGCAACCTCTATTGCTTAAAGGATACCACATTGGCTCCAAGAACGGAAACCTTAGTCGAAGTTAAATTTCCTAAGAAAATTAGGCAACGCAGATGTGTTATGGTTGAAGACATTGGCCGGCACCCGGAACTTATCACCGCGAGGACATTAGTTATGACGAAAGGAAGATCCAAGGTCAGGATTGTAAATCTTGGGAAAAAGGAGATCCAGTTGAAGAAAAACAGTGTTGTTGGAAGATGTGAAGAAGTGAAGTATCTCCGCCAAATCAACACATCTTCAGTAAAACAAGACGCAATAAAAGGTGAACCTGATCACATCCAGCAACTTCTGGAAAATTCTAAGAGTAATTTATCAGTTTCGGAACTACAGCAAGCCAAGGAATTTCTGCTACGGTTCCGGGATATCTTTGCAACGGGAAAAGATTGCGGAAGAACAGGTCTCGTCAAGCATGAGATAGATACAGGTGATGCTAGACCAATTAAACAGAGACCGCGCCGCATACCCTGGGCTAAAGAAACTGAGGTAGCAGAAATGGTAAAGGATATGGCTGATAGCGGAATAATTGAACCTTCTACGAGCCCATGGTCTTCTCCTGTCGTTCTGGTGAAGAAGAAGGACGGCAGTACCAGATTCTGTGTAGACTACAGAATGCTGAATGATGTAACGAAGAAGGACAGTTATCCCTTGCCTAGGATAGACGACACACTGGATATGCTCAGTGGTATGAAGTGGTTTTCAACCATTGACTTGAAAAGTGGCTACTGGCAAGTGGAAATTAGCGAGAAAGATAAGGAAAAGACAGCGTTCAGTACAGGAATTGGCAACGGCCTGTGGCAATTTAACGTCATGCCTTTTGGATTGTGCAACGCTCCAGCGACGTTTGAACGCCTCATGGATAGAGTCATGGTGGGCCTTCTTGGTGACGTCTGTCTGGTATATTTGGATGACGTCATTATAATGGGCCGCACTTTTAAGGAACACCTGAGAAATATGGAGAAAGTATTCACCAGGATACGGGGGGCTAACCTAAAACTAAGCCCAAAGAAGTGTGCCCTGTTCAAGAAGGAGGTCAGCTACCTAGGACATGTCATCTGCGCCGATGGAGTGAGAACCGATCCTGAGAAGATAAAGGCTGTCCAACAGTGGCCGGCTCCAAAGAACAAAACAGAAGTACGTGCATTTCTAGGGTTGTGCACATACTACAGACGGTTTGTTATGAGATTTTCGGACATTGCAAAACCTTTACATCAGCTGACTGAGGATAAACGAGATTTTATGTGGGACAAGAACTGTGAGTCAGCATTCAACGAACTAAAGCAACGGCTATGTGAAGCACCTATACTGGGGTATTCGAGCAGAGATGGAAGATTTGTCGTCGATACCGACGCCAGCAACACAGGAATTGGTGGAGTGTTGTCGCAGGTGCAAGAAGATAGGCAAGTCGTGATCGCTTACTTCAGTAAGGCACTTTCAAAACCAGAAAGGAACTACTGCGTGACTCGACGAGAACTACTGGCTGTTGTAAAAACTTTGCAACATTTCCACAAGTACCTCATAGGGAGACAGTTTACGTTGAGGACGGACCACGCTGCATTGAAATGGCTTCTACAATTCAAAAACCCTGAGGGTCAAGTTGCAAGATGGCTAGAGCAGCTGCAGGAGTTCAACTTTGTGACGGAACATCGTAGTGGAAAAGGGCATAACAATGCTGACGCCCTGTCGCGACGTCCATGTAATGAGGACTGTAGACATTGCCAGCAAAATGAAGCCCGGGAACACGTGAACTTAATTAGGGCTGAAGGCAACTTTAAGAAGTCCCAGGAAGAAGATGACGATATTCGCCCTATACTGGACTGGAAGCGTAATGGAACTAGGCCTCAGTGGAATGAAGTATCGTCACATAGTCCTGTCACAAAGAGCTACTGGGCACAGTGGGACAGTTTAGTCCTAGAAAATGACGTGCTTTGTAGGAAATGGGAATCGAACGATGGCAAGGAGGTGACCACACAAGTGATAGTACCACGACGTGAAGTGGTCCCCCTGCTTCAGGAGATACACGATGGCGCTTCTGGTGGACACCTGGGAATCAAGAAAACTCTACTGAAAGTGAGACAGCGGTATTACTGGCTCAATTGTAGAGAAGACATAGAGCAATGGTGTCGGAAATGTACAGCGTGCGCATCCGTGAAAGGACCACAGACTAGGAGCAGGGGCAAGCTTCAGTTGTACAATGTAGGAGCCCCATGGGAACGCATTGCCATCGACGTTGCTGGACCTTTCCCAGTGACAGATGACGGAAACAAATACATAGTGGTGATACAGGACTATTTCACAAAGTGGCCTGAAGTTTTCGCCATACCCAATCAGGAAGCGACGACAGTGGCGAAAAAGGTGGTCGAAGAAGTAGTATGTCGGTATGGCGCACCTTTGGAGATCCATTCCGATCAAGGCCGCAACTTCGAATCTGCGCTGTTCCAGGAAATGTGCACTCTTCTGGGGATTTATAAGACACGCACAACACCTGCGCACCCACAGTCGGACGGAATGGTGGAGAGGTTTAACCAGACCCTGGAGAATCACCTGGCTAAGGTTGTCGATGACCATCAGAAAGATTGGGACCGGTATATTCCACTATTTCTGATGTCTTATCGATCAGCAGTGCATGATAGCACGGGCCATACCCCAGCAAAAGTGAATTTCGGCAGGGAGATGAGACTTCCAGTCGATACCATAACCGGCGTGCCACCTGACAAGACTAAGCCAGTTACGGACTTCGTAAGTGACCTCCAAGATCAATTGGATGAAGTGCATAAACGAGTGCGTGAGAATAGCCTGCACACCAGCGTTAAAATGAAAACTCGATACGACCGCAATGCCAACGCCAAGGGATTTGAGGAAGGTGCACTGGTTTGGCTCCACAACCCACTTCGACGAAAAGGGAAGTCGCCGAAACTTCAAGCTCGATGGGAGGGACCCTACACCGTGATAAAAAGGATCAACGACGTTACCTACCGCATCAAGAAAGGGTTACGAGGGAAACCTAAGGTAGTCCACGTGGATAGATTGGCGCCGTATCACGGATCTAATAATGCTCGGGACGAGCATGACTAAGAGGGGGGCACTGTTACGCCGTGAAACTTGAGTACGCTATATCTTCGACGGAACCAAGGGTAGCATCAAATAATTAAAACGCATTGCTGTGCGAAGCTTCGAGAATAGGAGTACCTACTCAGGCCTGGCAAATTCCAGAAAAGTCCGACATACGCTATTATTATTAGATAACATTCAGTAGGTAGTTATGTGGGTGGATAAGGGAATTTGTACCTTCCGGTGTTAGCAATAGAGTCGAAATTTGCATGTAAGGTGGTAGATAAGTACCTACTTACGAGAGTAATAATAATGATTTATGGCCTCCCGATGCGACTATTTTGTGCTAGAATGTCCTTGAAGCGTCGGTATCGAGAAATTTCGATGACTTCGCATATAAATACGGGTCCCCGGCTAGAAGCAGTTTCAGTTTGATTTCGTCAGCGATACAGAGCGAACTACCTAAGTGCTTGAAGTGATACCTAGCGACCTAAGCGATACTAAACGGAACTCTGAGTGTTTATAGTGATTGGTTATTTGTTGATTGGACTAATTTGTCATTGTTTTGTGGTGAATAAAGTTCTCTGCTAGTAAACCGGCATTTAATTACTCACGTTCGTAACAGTAAATTATTACGGTACAACAAACTGTACAATCGCTTGTGTCCACAGTTGTATGTAGTACATATACAATGTGAGTCTTTATAATGTGCACATATCGAAATGAGCCATATAGGCTTAAATTTATCGACGGAAAAATATTTAAAAAAATCTAAATTTTTATTTATTGAATATATTTTGTGTGCACATTATAAAGACTCACACTGTATTATACACACTACTGAGTGGCTATAAAATTGTTACAAATGGTAATGGTAACTCGTATCATGCCATCAAATTCAGAGTATTTATACAAAAAGTCTAAACACTAAAGGACGTAGCAATATTGCAAGAGCAGACAATAACAGTGTGACCATTTTTCCTTCATTAATATTAATTGGTCTAAATTCTACTAGTTTGGTAAAATTAGTAAAAATTTGAACCTCGCTTTAAATGTTTTATTTGAATTATTTACCAAATTTTATTTACTTATTTTGCTAAGAAAATAATTTCAATATAATTCTGCATTTGTTTTAATATTTTTAGTACTGACAACAAAGTTATTCACCTGTTTTAAAACGGTCACACTGGACTTTACATACCCGCATCTATCTACCCTCTAGTGTAAAATACTGTAGCTATTTCTAATTAACCAAAAGAGTATGACTTACCAAGTAGGGGGTAGTCTTTGAACGGCTCATTTTTTATTACTTCAATTCCTTCACCGCCACCCGTTTCGTTTTTGGACACCTCGGCCACGCAGTATAGCTGGCCTACCTGGTACTGTAAACAAAAAAAAAACACATTGAGGGTGATGACCTTTCAAGCCGTACAGTTGTCAAAAAATAGAAGGCCCGTTTTGACATTTGTCATCGCGAAACTTAGTATAGAGTTAGCGCAAAAATAATATATTCCATCTAATTATTTAACAAGAAATGTTTTTTTTAAACCCTTTATTTTATTGTTTTCAGTTTCATTCCAAGTTACATTCCTGGGTATTTTTCAAATGTCAAAATGGACCTTTTATTTATTGACAACTTTAGGGCTTGCTTACTGAGCGTAAGTTGAGAAGCGATAAAATTAATAGTTGCCCTTCAGACAATGGCAAATATGACAATGAACGCTAGTCGTTCAAGAAAAAATCTGACAATTCTTAGGGTCAGTCAGGATTGTTGTTTTTACACGACATAAAACGACAAGGTCCATTTGTCAAGCTTGGTGAATATCGGTACGTCTACGTCGTCAATCATAAAAAATCTCCAATTTACTGCGTATTGTCGTCAATAATTAATTTCTTGGACTGTACATTGAGTTAACGGTAGCACCATCTTTTGAAACGTATTGACACTCGGACTCCAGTAGCCTTACCATGAGTTTGTAAAAACGTTCTCGCTATCGAAAACTATCGCTTTGTCCCTGTCATTGTGGTGCACGTGAAAGAGACAAAGCTATAGTTTTCGATAGCGAGAACGTTTTTTCAAACTCATGGTAAGGCCACTGAGCTCGCGCATTCATCGACAATTACTTCTTTTTCATTAGCCAAGGCAAGGCTATAAAAAAGTTTCGTAGCCATGTTACCAACCTCCCCAGTAGGCATTAACTTCGCTTCCAGCCAGTATTTGCAATATCGCGTGTGCAATTACAATGCTAGAGTAAACAATAACGCATTAAATACCTATTATTAGAGCAGCACACTTTGCTGTAACCTTCGTCTTGACTTCTTGACACATGCAAAGACATTATACTACCATTTGCACAGAGAAAAACATATTAATTTTTATGCAAGTGTATTATGATCGTACTTACATACAAAGTGACATGTATCATACAATATATTTTACGTGACGCTGCACCAAGGAGTTCGTATATTCATCAACCTAGCCTTTTCCCAACTATATTGGGATCGGCTTCCAGTCAAGCCGGATTTAGCTGAATACCAGCATTTTACGAGAAGCGGCTGCCTACTAGACCTCCACAACCCATTAACTGGAGCTTGTATACTAATGGACTAAAAAAAAAGTTCCGCTACACCATCAAGTGAGCTGAGGTCAAACACTAAAAAAAGAAGGTTGAAGGCTGGTCGGGCTTCGGTAATATTCGAAAGAGTTACCCTAGCCCTGGAGCGCAAAGGGCAAGTGACGAGGAACACAGGTGAGTTATACATAATAAGTAATAGTCTGACACTGACTCATACTCCACCGAAGATTTCACACCACACAAAAAGGCACTGATCGAAAAGAGCGTAAGAGCGGTACTGTCACATATTAAAATGATAAAAGGTACAGAGTTGTTGATACAAAATGCCTTTAAACTTTACTAGGCTCTTAATAAACTGGTGCGCTTCATCATCAACAATTGCATCACTGCTTCCCATCAGGTGGGATCCCAGTCAAGCACTTATCGTACCAATAAAAAAAAACTCTTAGCAGCCAGTTCGATTCAGGCTTAACTATTGATAAAAACTATTTCATGTCTTGACAAAGGTAGGTAGGCTATATGTAAAAGGCAGATTATATGATTTTTTGGACAAAATGTCTAACAGACAACAAAGCTGATACCTTTCAGCAGCCCGAATCACGTAATCAAAACCATAACGATAACGTAGCGAGTTAGACCATTATCGTATTCATATCCATCAATCGAGCTTGAACGACACCGATTTCAATTTCGTTTGGTCGAAGTGTCGTTGACGCGTATTCAGCTATGTCAATCATTATCCTTGTAGAATACATAATAATTGAACTGGCAATAAACCGTTGATAGATCATTTAGTTTCAAACCAATTGAGTTGTGGTTCTATCGAATCTCGTTTAAAGAACACATGAATACAAATTTTGGATAGGACTTCGATCGAACGAATATTAAAGTCCAAAGATATTTGAAGTGTTTTATTTTACGTGAATCAAGCTACAGGGCGTTAAAAGTGCTCATTAATCATGTTGTAAAGCACAGCAATGTACAAACTAACACTTGGCAACAAATATAAACCCCTCTCTAAATTGCCACACGATGCCGCCACCCCGGGGACCCGAATCAGTTACAAGAAGGCGCGGGCAAAAACTGCACTTCTATTTCTGTACGAAATATTGATCTGCTCTAGTCTGGCAACCTGAATATAGGTAGCGTTATGCAATAGAGGGGAACCAAGATATCTAGAGACCTATTTTCTAATTTACTTTAGCCGGTGTAACATTTTCTTGGATTATTCTTAGGCGAACACAATTTGCGGAAGGTAAATGCAGTAAGTAACATTCAAAAGTATTTGGCCAACTGCATAATTATTTATATATCATCATCATTTCAACGGAAAAGAAAAGATGGATAGATTAAGTGAGGACCGATATGAAAAAAAAGGGAGTTAGTGATACTCGTAGTGTGACGGACGACAGGACAGAATGGAAGAAGAAAACGTGCTGCGCCGACCTCAAGTAATATGGGAAAAGGGCAGGAAGAAGAAGAAGATCATTTTAGCGGAAATACTTCCACGGTTGGACATATAATTTCTATATCTTATATTACCTTTTTTATATCACCAGCTGTATATTTATTTACAGCATTTTTATCTATATTTCTACGCAAAGTGAGCAAACAAAAATATCTTGAAAAGGAACGAATCTATTGTTACTCGATCATAAAACTAATTTAGTGATATCGCTGGAATTTCTTTAAAGATAATGTAAGACACAATTCTGTAGTAATAAACTTATTGGATAACAAACATTAATAAAAGATTGAATAGGTTCTACAAGATATGAAATTATTTTGGACTATCCTCACATTTCTGATAGTTTCTGTTTGGAATTTCAAAATTATAAAAGTAAAATACCCATGACGTTTTGACTGATTTCTAGACTATATTAACATTTGTTGCTAACGTTTGAAATATTCTAAAATATTTCCTGAAAGATATGTATTTATTAGTAAAAGAAGACCTCATCTACATCAGAACAGCAATTTTGACAAAATCTCGATTCGGAACTGAAGCAGAACCTCCATTTTTGATGTCGTTTAAAAATAAAACACGGATACAAAGGTACTATTTTTATCTACCATTTAGTATCATTATGATGTTCTTACGGACCTTGCCCTCAACATAATTAGTACCTATAGATGTACCTTATCCCAGTGGCGTAACTCGTCTCTGAGGGGGGGCCCCGTATAGTAAAAGAATGAGGCCCTTATTTTAACTGATTGCGGCAAAGCCTAGTACTAGTTAGGTTTAAGAATTTCCTAATAAAAACAATAGCGTTTTTATTATTCTTTTCTAAACTCAAATATCACCTGACAATTTGGTAATTCGAGAGGCAGCTTGAGTCTTTCATGGCAGCTTGAGAGTTTTATTTTTCTCTTTCATTAGGAAGAATTTTAATTTTTGAACAGTTAAGTATTTTGTGCTTCCAACCGGGGCCCTTGCAGCCTTGGGGCCACGTTAAATTAATACGGCGGTACCTACGCCCCTGCCACATACTACGTAATAATTATAGCTTACACTATTACATAGTACTTTATGTAAATGTTCGTATAGATGTCAAAGACAACAATATAATCGTTATAAATACTACCATAAATTAAGAATAAGGAAGAGGTTTTTTAAAGTGACGTTTGTTTCTTTTTTATTTTAAACCGTTTGGCAAGGTTAAGATGGTAACAGTCATGTTTTTAAAACATATCATTTATTTAAATACTTTGTGTGTAATATTAATTGATGAGTGTTATTAGCTGAAGATTTTACATACCTATCTAGTAGTATCTAAGTGAGAATAATAGGTATAGGTGTACAGATGCATTTAGGGAATCCAATCCCACAAACGCGGAATGTCGCTAACACGGAATACCGCAAACACGGAAACCCTCACGTTTGCGGTTTTTTTTTTATTTAATTGGATTCAGAAAACGCATCATTCTGATTATTTATTAGACCCTACAACATGACTTTTTATAAAACTTGTGACATTTCAATAGAATTTGTTTTAAAATAATTTTGTTTTAATTTTTTACCGTACAGTTAAATAAAGCTGACGAGTTACTAAGCCAAGATGTTTTTATTATTCCTAATGAGACAGGCTTTTGACCTCACCTGATGGTAAGCCAAGGTTGAGACCTACGATGTAGATAACAAATTTAGAAGACGCATATAACTGATTAATGAAAAGGGTTTTTTGGTCCTAATGTGACCTCTATGGTCATGAAATTCCCATAGACTGTTATCTTATTGTAAAGTCATGTAGGTCTGTTCTCAGGAATTACAAGCAGGAAAGGTGATAAGACTTATCTTTATCAATTGGAATGTATTACGATCAGAGATAATGTTATTATAAGTGTGTCAGAGTACTGACAGCAAAATAAGTTGTTTAACAAAATTTAATTTACCTACATGTTTTAATGTTGAATCATTGCAAAAAAAATCTTATCAAAATATGAGCCACACGGAGTGCCCCAAGTGCTCATACACCTGCACTTTGGAGGATTTAATGAGTGCCGCTGATGCTGCAGTTGAAGCCTGGGATACACTAGGGAACATTTTGTCCCGAAACACGACGCGCTACACTAAATTTACGTGACGCTGCAACGTTGCATATTGTCCTGCAACATGCCCCGCAACATAGTACGTGACGCGGGGCATGTTGCTTGCTCCCGCCTCGAGGGCGAGCGCACGAGTCCCGCGTTAGTATGCATGTTCCACGTAGTTGTTGAGCAACATGTTCCACAACATGTTGCTCCATTTGTCCCCTAGTGTATCCTTGGCTTAACGTAGCAACCTACTGGACACAAACAATTGTAATGAGTTTACCATCGACTCGAAAAGAAGAAGTTATCATTATTTTTATGAAGTCATTCTATTTTTAACTAGTACCTTTCAAATGGATAGATCCTCTATTGGGATTACTCGCCAGGTGAAGATCTAACTATGTCAACTTAACCGAACTGTTTTCGTGTTGCCGGCCCTGGGCTTCAGCTAAATCCGGCTTGATTGGAAGCCGACCCCAATATAGTTGGGAAAAGGCTAGGTAGATGATGATGGCCCTGGGGGCGGCAGCGGGTCCAAAGGCAGAGAGGGGCGTTAGAAATCACGAGCACAAGTAGAACGATTACAGAGAGAGATAATTATTTTTTAATTTGTGATTACTAATAGATAATAGACAGACATATAAAGGAGATTGCCACGGGGCAGGTCCCTTTTGTGCTGTCGTGTGCCTATTTGGAATAATAACCTAAAAATATTATTTATTTTTTTGTTTGCTAATTTTTTTTTATACAATTTTTTTCATCTTGGGAATTACACTTTATGCTTAACGTTTGAATCCCCAACCGGTCCTATGAGACCGCGCTGTTATTGTTTTACTATTGTGTCTCGTTTCGCGGGTATCTGAGTAACTACAGTATAGAGACATAATTCCATGCTCATGGTGATGTATAGTCTGTCAATTTGTAATTATAACCTAGATTTTTAAAACAGAATAATAATGATATCTCCTGAACCAGGGTGACAAAAGGAAAAAGACTGTGTCTGTGAAAATGCTATGTTTCTACTATTAGGTAAAATAACAATCTTCAGGGAACAAGCATTTTGCCTCTGGGACCCAACTTCCCTTACAAAACCGGCAATCTCCATTGGTTCATAAAAGGTTAGGAAACTATGATTTGTATCCCGTCCAAATTCGTATCACACTAGTTTTTGGAACATTTAAGTTTAACGTTTGAATCCCCAACCGGTCCTATGAGACCGCGCTGTTATTGTTTTACTATTGTGTCTCTTTTCGCGGGTATCTGAGTAACTACCCTATCAATACCCGCGAAACGAGACACAATAGTAAGACAATAACAGCGCGGTCCTATGAGACCGGTCGGGGATTCATGAATTAAGCACTGCAGAGATTAACTTGGGAGTAACTTGACGTAGCATTATGCAAAAACAAAAACATGTCCTCAGCATAATATTGTATGAATAAGCAATTTAAACCAGTTCACCAAATAATGATGACTTGATTGATATAGATGTTATTGTTACAGTAAACTTTAAATTGCAAAACTAGGTCAATTATTAAATTGGCATTTTAATAATTGCAGTCATTAATTTGAAGAGCATATTTCTTTTTAATATCTTTTTAAATACTGTGACACAATAAGTATTTTATTTATAGTGGGTATTTTAAAATGGGTTTTTTCAACATCTTTGGCCGAGTACAGGAATAATGTCCCATGGCAATCGGAAACAGTGCAGCTTTCTAGTAGCAAAATATATATATAGCCGCGGAACGAGACACAATAGTAAAACAATAACAGTGCTGTCTTATAGGACCGGTCGGGGATTCATGAATAAAACTAAGACCATCAGAATGACACTTACAGTTGTCATTCTGGTGTTTTTTACTTAGCAACACAGTAGTATAATGATTCATGTTTAGTTATCTATTACCAATATTATTATAAAGATAATTATAATTCTTTTAGTGTTGGATAGCCCGTTTATCAAAGGCAGTATTACTTCAAATCCTGTTCTGTTTTGTTAAAAAAAAAAAAGGTGAAGCTGATTAATTCATGAATCCCCGACCGGTCCTATGAGACCGCGCTGTTATTGTTTTACTATTGTGTCTCGTTTTGTGGGTATGTGATAGATTAAAAAGCACACTGCGTCTACATCTCTCTCAGTGGAAGAAGAAAACGTGTTACGCCAACCCCAAGTAATATGGGATAAGGCCAGGAAGAAGAAGAAGTCTACATCTCTCATCCAACTCTCCTGTCATATGTCTGCTGCCAGAAATTTCTTTACAAATAAGCAGTATCTTTGTACTCCTCTATCTGAATTTATTATTTTTCTTACAAAGTGACTGTGTTTTTTTTATTGTTATAAACTAGTGCTTGACTGCGATCCCACCTCATGCCTCTAGCCTTGAAGACACCCAAATCATAATCGGAGGGCAAGACCGATGTATGTACATAAATAGATATATCTATACTAATATTATAAAGAGGTAAAATTTGTAAGTTTGTATGTAGGGGGTAATCTCTGGAACTACTGGTCCGATTTGAAAAATTCATTCAGTGTCAGATAGCCCATTTATTGAGGAATGCTATAAGCTATATACCATCACGCTTCGACCCGCGGGAGCGGAGCAGTAACGAAAAATGCGGGTGAAACCGCAGGGGACAGCTAGTCTTTTATATACTGATATGAAAGAAAAGGGAGTTACTCACACCTCACACAATCCATCCATCTACTAAATTTTAATTAAATATAAGAATTTAAAACTTAAAAGAATTTATTATTACAGCATATATACAGTGTTAATGGGTTGTGGAGGTCTGGTATACAGCCACTCCTCGTAAAATACTGGTATTCAGCTAAATCCGGCTTGACTGGAAGCCAACCCCCAATATAGTTGGGAAAAGGCTAGGTAGGTAGATATACAGCATTAAAAATCTAATACATTCTACTACAGATAAGTTATATTTGTGTATGATCTAATGATAAGGCCATGACTAATAAGGCTAATTAAATGATTAAACTACTGACAAGTTTTACACAATGCACTTTAGATATTAGAATTTTATCGAAACCAATTACATGTTGAATTTTTTCTTGTTATAAATATTATGAATGGAAAAAGAATGCTGCATAGTTCCTGATTCCAATTTTATGTTTTTTATAGGTCTTTAACAAAGGCTGTACGGGCTGATTAGTTTGCTACCGTTGCCTGTACTAAAATCACTTGGAAAAATGTAAGAAGGCTGAATACACAGGTACTGATCACTGGCAACCACAAAATAATAAACACTCCTTTTTTTGGGCGGTTGTGTAAAAAAAACTTTGAACATTTTGACATTTGACACGTAATTTCGAAAATATAATACTGCAAATATTAATAGAGCAGATTGCAATAGTTTAATGTAGTAAAATGAAATAAAAACCGGATATAAACAATCTACAGTGTAATTGCATTGTTCCAAAAAATCAATGACATTTTTTGACCTAGTTTCCTAACCATTGTCAACATAACAGTGAAACAGATTTACTATCAAAATGAAGTCACTAAATAAGTACCTATGACCATTTAATTTTAATACAGGAATCTAATTATAATACTTAGAAACCTAAGTAATTGATGTAGGTAGGTTTCGACTTTGTTAAAATCATACTTCCTACTAAGGGGAGGTTTGGCAACATGTTGGCTTAAATTACGACAGTCGTTGACTCAGTATTGCAGAATATCTAGTTTCAAAGTCAAGCTCTATCGTCCTTGGAACAGAACTTAACAAGGAAATAAATCTTACCTCTTCCACTGTTAGGGGGAGCGTCACACGGCTGCAAACAAAGAGAATTGCGTTTAATTTCCCTATATTATTTATAATTTTGACACAAACATCTGTTAAATAAATCCGCGGAAATTCACTGCCTCCGCCGAGAAGCCTTGACCTGCAGATCTGTCACTGTCACTACCTTTTATATATTTCGACAATTTATCTCAACTGATTCAATTAAATACGACAATTAAAGCTTCACTTCACGAATAGCGACTGCTGATAAGATGGGACAACTAGGCGGACCGTGGCAAATTTTCAAGTAGATTGCCCGAAAATCGATTTGTATTCGCAAACTTGTATAACCTTAACATAATATACTCACTATTCCTTGATAATCATGTTGTATATTTATTTTATAACACTTTAAATGCACATCAGACAGTCCACTACCACCTTAAAAGAAGACTTATCACAGAACGAGACTTGAGCGATGGCCCGATTATTGGTAGATTATTATAATTTTAATCTATGACCAACCAATGAAAATGACAAGGCGCATGCTTCGTTATGACGCAACGGATATTACGTCAATGTTTCTAGCATCGTTCCGATATACTCGAGGTTAGTTTTTAATTTATATAGATTGACTTAATAAAAATTGCTCATTATACGAATCTTTTCACAACAATTGTAATTGTATTAGTATATAAATACTTTATTTAACAGCAGTTACGTTCAGATTAAGCAAATCTGTATACCATTTTGCTTTGTCGCAGATAATTTACCGTGAAATGGAGCGCTGTAAAACCGGAACTAGAAACGCTTCCTTTCAAGCATTATTTCCACGCAAGCAAACGAAACGTTGCAATGATAAAAATAGGGAAACCTAGCAGATTTCATCCGATACTATAAATTTATCTATTGAATATTATCTATTGATTAAATATTACAAAATCTTGTTTTAATACATTTTCAGTAAAATCGTATTCGGATACATTAACTAAATTCGATAATAATCCTTGAGTTTTGAAAATGTGAATCATTACAAGACTGAAACTATATTCCTCATAATGATAAAAAATAACTATTCAAAAAGCTTTTTTCAAAGGAAATTGCATTCGTTTTGTTCACAAAAAAGTGACAATAATATTTCTTTATTTTATAACATGTACAAGTTTCATGGCCTAGTTTTGATGTATCTCATATATCCGATCTCCGCCGTCATAGTTTCAGTTTGACGTGAAAGACAAACATTGAATGAATGAATTTTTCATTCAGAAAATCAAAAAGAAATTAATTTCAAAATCAAAATGCACTAAAAATGCTGTGACGCCGTTCATCCCATCTAATTTCTATCTATAGTGCCTATACTTTTGAGATTTCTTACAGCAACGGTATACTACAAAAATGAGTTTAGTCGGGAAAAAGTGTGAATCAATATCGATGCTCGATACCAATAAAGACGACGTAATAGTCAGTGGAATAACTCCTGAGGATGTCCTGAGACTAGACCGAATTACAGATACTTATATGTGCAGTCCTGAAGCTAATGTATACGACATAGATTTCACTAGATTCAAGATACGCGATTTGGAAAGTGGGACGGTGCTGTTTGAGATCGCTAAGCCTCCGACGGACTTCGGAGTGGACAGTGAGGGCACTGAGGATGCCCCCGATGAGCCACTGGACCCTAATGCCGGGAGATTCGTCCGCTACCAGTTCACGCCTCAATTTTTGAAACTAAAGACTGTTGGGGCTACGTAAGTTTGTTCAATATTTATTTAGTCAGGTGTAACTCCGAGAGTTGAGTTAAAATTGGTTTAAGGGAGTATTTTTGTATATCTAACGAGCTGTGGACTCAAAAATCTCGTAGAGTCAGTACTTACTTAATTAATGGCATGAAAATATAACTTAAAAAATAAGCATATCACTGGTCAGAGGGTCATCTTAGGGATGGACAACCCAGTCCTTTAGAAAAAGTTTAAGCCAATGTATTGTAATTCATGTAAATAATTAAAACAAAAATTGTTTATCCCGTCAAATACCAAACAAATGCTGACATCCATGACTCAGGAAAACATGTGATAGGTTTCACAATCAAAAGGTTCGCTATTAGCCATGTAATTTTATTTAAAATAATATATGCATTGCATTCCCTATATATTCCTAATTCAAATATTCAGCACTGAAATAAGCAACCTACTGGGCACAAATAGTTTAAAGAGTTTACCATCGACTAGAAAAGAAGAAGAAGCACTGAAACAACTTCATTTTGCTAACTTTCCAGCGTGGAGTTCACGGTGGGCGCTCGTCCCGTCAATCACTTCAGGATGATAGAGAAGCACTTTTTCAGAGACACGTTACTCAAGACCTTTGACTTTGAGTTTGGGTTCTGCATACCGTTTTCAAGAAATACTTGTGAACACATATACGAGTTTCCCACATTGCCCCCTGATCTAGGTAAGATTTTTTATGTTCCTTTCCTAAAAACGAACAAGTATTTTAAAGCATTAGATAAAGTTTATATATCTCACAAAATATTTAATTTTTTTATATTCATATCATATTATTGAGCTTACTAATCACTTTAATTAAACATCTAAAATTTTCCTGCACACTGTACAACGTTATTAACAAGTAATAAATGAATTAATGCATCAGTTATGTCACTTTTAATTACAACTTAAAATTCACAGCACCATTGGCCATTTTTTTTGAGAGGAACTTGTAAGGAAATCGAGGGTTACCATTTTCTAACTACACTATTAATTTTGTATGCCCATGAACAAGTACCAAGTACTTGTTTTCGGAGTTGGTCTTTAATTCATTTAGCCCACCACTCACCAGAAGCAGATTAGTGTCCCCAGTTTTATCTAGTGATGATCACATTCAAAGAGCATGTGCGAGACTGTCTCAATTATTTAACCTATCACATACCCGTAAGACACAAGACACAATAGTAAAACAATAACAGTGCGGTCGCATGAGACCGGTCGTGGATTCATGAATTAACAAGTATCTAATCAATTAATTATCAGACATCAAAATGATGTATAAGTACTTGGAATGAAGAATCGCCAAACTTAAGTGGCAGTGGGCAGGGCACATTGCTCGTAGAACAGATGGTCGATGGGGACGGAAGGTTCTAGAGTGGCGGCCACGTACCGGAAGACGCAGCGTCGGAAGGCCTCCCACAAGGTGGACCGACGACCTGGCGAGGGTCGCGGGAATCCGGTGGATGCGGGACGCACAGGACCGGTCGCTGTGGCGGCGCTTGGGGGAGGCCTATGTCCAGCAGTGGACGTCTTTCGGCTGAGATGATGATGATGATGATCAAAATGATAGTTGCTTAAACAAAGTTTGAATTTGAATTTCTATGTTTCAGTGGACGAAATGATCGCTGCGCCTTTTGAAACCTGTTCGGACAGCTTCTACTTCGTAGACAACCACTTGGTGATGCACAACAAAGCTGACTACGCTTACAACGGAGGCATCAACAACTAACCACATTTACTTTCACTCCAATCAGCACCGTGCATCGTTTTTGTGATTTAGATTTTCAAATTATAAGACACTGTTTGATCAACACAAGAAAATGGTATTTTAAAATTGTGAGTAGATCTGTGTTTTGAGTGTGAAATGTTTTTATTGAGAGGTTAGGAAGTAAATGGTAGATTGGTATTGAAAGTAAGGTGTGGTGGAACAAACCGATATACCCTGCAGTCGGGTTGGTTAAGCATGATCAAGATAGCTCAAAAACAACTCTTATTTATAGGAGCTTAGATTACAAAAAAGAATATAAAATAATATGTGGCTCATGACTGAGGGTCGGGCAGGATGACTTGATGATTGTAAGTACCTTTTGGAATCTAGTCACAGAATAGTAAACAAATGGAGTACTACAAAGTAGGTTCATAAAAATCAATTCTTTACACACAATTCGTGATAAGATTAGACATTTAAACAAACCTTCTTAACTGTTAGTTTAAACGATTTTGACTTTTATTCCGTAGGCATAAATCCTTATGTCTACGGAATAAAAGTCAAAATCGTTTTAAAAGCGAAAAAGTGGTTACATTACTATCTATTTACTGTAGCTACCATTTACTATGCCACCAACGCAACACAAACATCTTGGCACCTTTATAATATCAAATTCTGTGGGTTTCTATTGGAAGAAAAACTTAATGAGCAAAAGAGCTGCATGCAGTGGCGTTAGTTAAGTATTCCAATCGCTTCTTACAATGCTTGCAATGCCAATACCCAACAACTTTCAAATAATCAAGTTTTTTCAATCAACTTTTTATTTGTCAATAAGCTAACTTTATTCTCACTTGAAGGGAAACATTTTTTTTTATTATGCATAGGCTCGCGTTTGACCACTATCTCACCTTATGGTAAGCGATGATGTGGCCGACGATGGAGCACGCCTGCCTAGAAGTAACCTATTCACTCTTGACTTGAAGACTCCTAAGTTGTAGCTATCAGGAAACACAGACTCCGGCAGGGAATTCCACTCTTTAGCTGAACGCATAATAAATGAATAAAACTATGATGGAACAAGCATGCTCAAAAGATGTCTGTTTATTCATGAGTACTCCATTTGTGTACTACTCCGTGTTTCACGAACGTAATAACTTTTTTGATCCATCACACTTAATTAGATAATATTTGTGATCTTATTGATTGTGATTTTTACAACCACTTATTGACATTGTCATCATTAATTACTGAACTTTATTTCAAGGAGAAATTTTGTTTAAATGTTGCAAAAGGTGTCACTTGCATGTTGCACCTTCATTCTGTTTTATATCAATGAATTTTAAACATTTGTATAAAATTTAGTTTTTGTGAGAAATAATTATCGACTATTTAGCCTGTACAAATCTAAGACACTATGAAGCTCTTGTAACCTCATAGTCAAAGTTATAATAATTCTAGGTAATAATCTTTAGTACCTTTTTAATGAAAAAGGAACTTTAAATACACGTAGCTAAAGTAGATATTTGAGTTGGTGGCGATAGATTAAAATTTTATCGAATTCTTTATTCAAATGTAGCTAGAGTGCGTCTAATGAAAGCGCGACCTGGAAATTAAAAAAAAAATGAAAAGTCAAGACATGATTCTCCTACTAGTTAGTAATACCCATAGATATCAGAAAGGAGGAGATATGTTAACATGTGTCTCCTCAGCGGCCGTATTATGAAATACACCGCATTGATAAAGTATATAGATAAGTGTTATGTTATTTTTACATTGCTTGTTCAGTTGCTCATCTGCCTAGCCTTTTCCCAACTATATTGGGGTCGGCTTCCAGTCAAGCCGGATTTAGCTGAATACCAGTATTTTACGAGGAGCGGCTGCCTACCAGACCTCCACAACCCATTAACTGGGGTAACACGGTACTTCATGGCAAGACTGGAGTCAGATTTATTGACTTCTGACTATCCGTAACGACTGCCAAAGATCTCCAAATGACAGCCGGGACCAACGGCTTAACGTGCTTTCCGAGGCACGGAGGAAACTCGTTATGTTAAGATGGTCACCCATCCACAGACCAACCTAGGCAAGCGTGGCTTAACCTTGAAGATCGACCTGTGCGGCTGTTATTATTTAGCCACGAGCTCCTCATGGCGATGGAGCACGCTTGCCTAGAAGTAACCTATTCACTCTTGACTTGAAGACTCCTAAGTTGTAGCTATCAGGAAACACAGACTCCGGCATGGAATTCCACTCTTTAGCTGTACGCATAATAAATGAATAATACTATGATGTAACAAGCATGCTCAAAAGATGTCTGTTTATTCATTAGTACTCCATTTGTGTACTACTCCGTGTTTCACGAACATAATAACTTTTTTGATCCATCACACTTAATTAGATAATATTTGTGATCTTATTGATTGTGATTTTTACAACACTGAAATTAAAAAAAAAATGAAAAGTCAAGACATGATTCTCCTACTAGTTAGTAATACCCATAGATATCAGAAAGGAGGAGATATGTTAACATGTGTCTCCTCAGCGGCCGTATTATGAAATACACCGCATTGATAAAGTATATAGATAAGTGTTATGTTATTTTTACATTGCTTGTTCAGTTGCTGAGCGCCAAAATTACGTAGTGATTAAGGAGCAATGTATTAGCAGGATTTCGTCACAATCACATAATAACTTGTATTATGTGACGGCCGTTGCCTAGCACATTGCCACAGTATATAATATTTATCTACTGTGACATTGCCCCACGGGCGCATGGCTTGCGGACATGAATTCGCCCGCTCGCCATTTCTCGTCTTAATTAATATTTCTGTGGTAATACCACATACATTTTTTTTTGGATTTAACCTCTTTTCCTCAGGTCGCACTTTCATTAGACGGACTATACCAGTTAAACTGCCAATAAAGATACAAGGAGGTCGAATGCAGTGGCGTAGTGGAGGCATCACGGCTTGATAACGTCATACCGTTTGCCGTTACCTACAGCATTCGAGCAGGTTTCACTGCCAAGGCGCGACAATACGATATGTATAAAATATTAAAAATTAGCAAGTGAAGTGCAGATTTTATTTACGAGATGTAAAGGTTCAATTACATTTCGTCATTAGCTTTAGAATTTTGATAAACAACTAAGGGCCTATTTCACCACCTATGATTAATTTGCCAATATCTTACTTGGCAGATAATTTCATACAAATTCTGTTCCATTTTTTAATTTAATCGGGAAGTAGTGGCTACTCGGACATTGTGAAACAGGCCCTTAGTATAACAAAAGGAGCTATTCCTTTAAATATACAACATGTAACATAATTAACGCACATCCTCTTGGGGGGTCATTGTACTCATCATTATGAACAACTTTTACTATGGGACCAAACCTGAAATCGAGAAAAAATGATCAGCTGTTCCATACATTTATGTTCGCTTATTTCGTAAAAATATATGGGACACCTGAATTTTTTTTCTTATGGTAGCTGATTTCAAGTTTGGTCCCATAATAAAAGTTGTTCATAATGATAAGTACAATGACCCCCCAAGAGGATGTGCGTTAATTATGTTACATATTGTATAATAATGTCAGATTTAGTAGCCAGAAGATTTGACAGAAATCCGTCACCTAAGGAATAATAATCAAGGCAAACAATCTAAGCAAGGGTGCGTGGTGAGATAGTTGTCAAGCGCGAGCCTATCAATAATTAAAAAAAAATCTGCATCTACATGCAGAGAGGCTAAATAGTCGATAGAAAAACTCTTTGGTGGTCCTGATTTTTAACATTAGTTGGTTTTTATTTTTAATGTTGGCCACTATTTTGGAAAGGAGTTCGGTGTAGTTTTGTGAAAAAAACGGGAAACAGGGCATGAAGTAATTAATGAATGTAATTTTGAAAATTATTATTTTTATTTAATATTATTTTTATTGAATTTGATCTCGAATAACGAAGTTATCTCAGCAATGACATTCCAAATTAAAATATTTAAGTCGTTTTTACTTAATATTTAGTTTATTTTATTAAGTACTTAGTTATTTTAGTTTAGATTTTATTTAATAAATTGAACCTAATGTTGATTTATGATGAAGAGTAAAACAGTTACTCTTTAAAGGCAAGGCATCACCTAAATTGTTTGTATTCTGCAAATATAAATTAATTTAAAATAATTATTGACTAAAAAAAATTGAAAAGCAATTAAGTAATATAAAATTCACGATGGCCCATCTGAGTGTAGTCGCACAGGTTTGGAACTTTGAATTTAATAATAATAAATAATTTTGCTAACGACACGCAGCACTTAACTTTGTGTTCACAAAAATGTTGTGTAAAACACTTTTTAATATTTTTAATGTCTGCCCATATTGTCATTGATAAATCATTGAGGATCCGATTCCAGCACTGGACGGTTCAGATCTAACATTGGTATTTTTCCATAAAAAGACAATTAAACACTAAGAGCTAAATGTAAGATCACTTCCCTAACTGAGGTCCGTACTTTTGTAGTACGGGACTCGTCGCTGGGTGAAGACAGCAAAGCACGGATCGGATATCATCATCTCCGCCGAAAGACCGGAGGAGCTCGTGGCTAGATAATAACAGCCGCACGGGTCGATGTTCAAGGTTACGCTTGCCAAGGTTGCTCTGTGGATGGGTGACCATCTTAACATATCGAGTTTCCTTCGTGCCTCGGAAAGCACGTTAAGCCGTAGGTTCCGGCTGTCATTATTACTTCTTTGGCAGTCAGAAGCCAGTAAATCTGACTCCTGTCTTGCCATGAAGTACCGTGTTACCCCAGTTAATGGATTTTGGAGGTTATTAGGCAGCCGCTCCTCGTAAAATACTGATATTCAGCTGAATCCGGCTTGACTGGAAGCCGACCCCAATAAAGTTGGGAAAAGGCTAGGCAGATGAGGATGAAAGACGTTCAATGCTGGATATCGGCCTCCCCCAAGCGTCGCCACAACGACCGGTCTTGTGCCTGTTTGGATCCAACATTGATTATTTGGGAATCGGCCACAATTTTGTGCTTTTGACGTCTTTATAATAGTTTCTAAGTGGTGCTTTCGATCTAAAATTGTTGTCCATTTGCAAGCTTCTGAAGTTTAATTTTAACGGTCGTTCTTATTGACAATGTAAACGTAGTTATCTTTTTAACTGTTAAACCCTGATGAAAGGACAAAATTGATCTCAAAGAAGTTTAAATTATCTTTTTTAGGTTTGAAACCAAAAATTAACTCGGCTCAAAAGCTCTTAAGTTAAGCTGAAAAGGCATTAAACACTAAGGGCATTTGTATTACAAAAAAAAAAACATTAAAAAAAAATTAAAGGCATTTTTATTAGTGTTTCTTACTTACATAATTTTAACTGATGGATAGTGGAGTGAAATGATAATACAGGGAGCCGTAGCTGCAGGAAAACAATGATTTATCTTTCTTAATGTTTTAAAATATTACAAGAAATGCATTTAAATGTATGGGAACAGTGCAAATGTGACTTTTTTATGTTTTTTTCTTTTATGATTGGGTATGAAAAAAAGTGTTTTTTTTTTCTAATTAATCGACGAGAGTATTTCTGATTCAAAATTCTGATCGCAAATTGATTGTAAATTCTAAAATATGCATAGTAATGTGTGTAATGTCTAAATAGTTAGAAAAATCTAGATTTCAACATCTTATCTCCTAATAGATAAATACCCGAAAGAAAGAATAAAGATAAAAGTTTACTTTGAAATAACTAAGACTAGGAGAGAAACCATAGTCTTTAAAAAAAAGAAAATTAGTTGTCTATCTACACACTTCGTTGTAAACTGACCTTAATTGTAAAATGGCGGCAAATATAAAATAAAATGTGAAAAAAAATTGGTAATTTAATGTTCAGCTTTAAAGAGTTTTAGACTTGTAAGGGCTCGCAGACATAAACACGATACGTCGTCGCGTCTTACAACGATGCGGCGTCGACTTCGCATCGTGGTAGATTTCCACGACGCGTCACGACACGACGTAAAGGTAAAGGAAGTTGTCCTTTTAAAAGTAATTCATTCAATTTTGAATTATAATAAACGGTTGAGTCACATTCCTTACCATATGCTCAAATATCGACAAATATAAATTATATTCAGAATCCAACCAACAACCACAACCAACAACAACCAACCAGCCAACAACTTTTTTAGGATGCTCATCGTTGATTTCCACGACGCGACGTCGTATCGTGAAACGAGGCGACGTCGTATCGTGAAACGACGCGACGTCGTATCGTAAAACGACGCGACGTCGTATCGTGTTTATGTGTTTGAGCCTTTAATCCCAAAATTCCCATTTCATGCCGTCCATGTTTATTTAAAGAAGTGACCTTTTTTAATGTAAAACTTTAATATTACGAACTCAATGTGTTCAGTAAATGAATTTTCGTTTTAAGCATTTGTTTCTCGTGACTACGAATACTTAGTTGTAAAGATGTATCTACACTGTGTGACGCTTGTGTATTAGGCTATGTTTATATAAACGCCGTAGATATCTAATTATTCTAATAATACCGTACAGTACCCGGCACGTGAGTTGGCAAGATTTTGACGTAGTGGGTAAATTCGCGCATGAGGTACAAAAAAGCAAATGAGCGAACGGCACGTAACGCAGTGTGGGGGCAAAAGTCGACTTACGCATCAATCATAGGCTACTATTATAATACTCACCAATCGCGTGCCGAATCGGCGCTACCTCATACCCCGCGTCCCGTTTGACCACCAAATAGATCTAAAAACGATTTCTGCGCAACTAACGACTCTTGCCAACTTACGTGCCGGGAACTGTATCTACTATAATTCATTTCATTTTAATTAGGAATAAAATTTTACGGATACAAATACGGTTTCTTGATTGCTGTTCAACTAAGAGAAGGCTGTTTAAAAAATAAGTTCTGTTTATAGCGAAATTACTGGTTATGTTTTCTCCTGCAAAAGATCCAACCACACTGGCTTTGTGCCTGGTTCGGGCAACTGCCCTATAGTTTCAGACTGTTGTAGGTATATATCCTAATCGTGCGTAGAACTGTAATATGTGTGTATACTATAAATGTGGCATAGATGTCATTATAACTGCGTCTGATCATGGACATGGCCAGTTTTCTTCAAGGAAATCACAGTAGGTACTCTATATTCTTAAAAATAAAATTGTACTTTTTGTATAGTTATTAACAAAATTGTTATGTGAGGCTCAAATATTTTTTATCGGCGCATTAACTATGACTTTCTTGAAGGAAATTGTTTATTTAGTAAGCAGATGCAGTTTATAAAATATGACCACAAATTTCAATTACAACCTGTATACATAAGCCCCATAGCGCACTAGCGGCCAGGACGCGGCGGCCATCGAGATACATACATTAGTATGAAACCGCGCAGAAGCGCGCGCTCTATGGCCGTTTCATTTGTTTCACCTGGCCGCCTGCGGCCTGGCCGCTAGCGCGCGACTGGCCAAAGAGTATTAATTATCGTTTAAAATTGTGCATCCGTTTTTACATATTCCAATTATCTGTTCTGTTTGTCGGAATGGCGCACATTTTTGAATTGCAAGATCTCTAACCACCTATTAATACTAAGACTTAACTAATAGATAAGACCATTATGGTCTTATCAAAAAGTCAATGTGGCCATTTTTTTAAATCAAGTTACATATTTAAATGCACGCCATGTTATGGCAGGATATGCTGAAACAAATGTATTGTAACACCTTATGTACCATATTCTAGCAAATAAATATTTTGATTGATTGATTGAAATATAATGTGTACAGTCAAACAGGGTGAAAAAGATCGCAGGGATGAATAGGAACAAAAATTTCAAGAGGATTTTCACGTTATTTGACAGCTTTTCCCAGAATTTAAGTTCCTAATCCTATATATTCATTAATTGTTATAAAACTCAAGACTAGAGTGAATAGGCTCTTAATAAACTAGTGCGCCTCACCAACAACGATTGCGTCACTGCTTACCATCAGGTGGGATCGCAGTCAAGCACTAGTTTATACCAATTAAAAATACTCGGTGACTAGATAAATCAATATAAAATCTATACTAATATTATAAAGAGGTAAAATTTGTAAGTTTGTAGGTTTGTAAGTTTTTATGTAGGGGTAATCTCTGGAACTACTGGTCCGATTTGAAAAATTCTTTCAGTGTTAGATAGCCCATTTATCGAGGAATGCTATAGGCTATATAGCATCACGCTACGACCCACGGGAGCGGGGCAGTAACAAAAAATGCGGGTGAAACCGCAGGGGACAGCAAGTATTTAATAAACCAAAGTAAAAATTCTAATCAAAGTTTCACCCCGTTTGACTCTAAGTATTGTAAGATTGATGATGTATTTTTGTTAGTTACAATTCCTAGAACAGAACGCCCGATGTTAATGACTTAAAAACGAAATCTGTGTTTTTAAGTCCTAGCTAATGTTGACAAATTTTAGTTTAATAGTTGAATAGCTTTTTTTTATAAAAAAATATTTTATAGACGGTGTTTAATTAAAAACTTTTACTTCTAGATATTGTTTTTTAGGCTGAACTTACTGTGTGTTTAATATTATTGAATGTATTTGTGTATGAGCGGGCACACACGGTCTATTGAATATTATAATAAGTAAAGTCATGCCGTAGTACTTATTGTTTTTAAAACCCCTTTTCTGACACAGAAACACATGACTATTATTTATCATAAAAATAAGGTCGTAATTGTACAGAAAGGTAGCTACTTCAATTCCAAAGAATACCTAAGTATTTTTTTGTACCTATATTCTTTAAATATAGACCGTATGTGCTCGCCCTTATTGATTTCACTGTCACAGATCACATACACTAGTTTTGTCGATGAAAATAAAGATGATAAAAAGATTTCTGGTGTGTTATTTCCACGGGTTATTTTCTAAGTCTAATTTTATTTGATTTTAGAATCATTCTGAAATTATTATAAAGCCGAAAGAGTGTATGGATATTTATTATCTAGGTACTTATTCACTTTCGAACGTCTGAATTGATGTCGATTAAACTTGGTAAGTACATGGGTGTACTGAGAGGAGATTATGGAATCCGTGGAAACCCATCTATCGGATTCCATACCTACACCTTAGATCCCTCTGCTCAACCGAAACTTACAAGTGGGTTATTTCGAAGGCGTTAGATACCAATGCTGTTGAAGTGAAATAATTGCTTGCTTCTTTGGCTACGCTCGAACGGCTGCACCTATTTTAAATTTGGCACACGAATAGACAATCCCCTAAAGCTATTTTTCAGGACATGGTCAACCCGTGTGCCAAACATAGGAGGGGTTTCATTCTAGGTTATATTGCCTTGGGAAAATTTTCTACTTGCACGCAGGCGAATCCGCTGGCAGCAGCTAGCGTTATATTATATATTTAAAGAATATAGTGTCGACAAATCGCAAACAAAACAACATTAATTATTTTTCATATTGAAATCCTTTATTGATTAAAAAATACAATGTCTAATACAGCAGAATAATAATGAAAACAGTTAAAACTCAAACAAAGCACACATAATAATGTTGACATTATGTTTAATTATAATATAGAGTAATAAAATGGTTTTAAAAAGGCAAAAAAAAATTAAATTATAACAGAGAGTGTTTCCCTTAACTTCCCTTAGCGGTATGTTCAGTGCGGTCGAAATATCTAGACCGCTCTGAACTTCGTACAATTGGCTGCGCAGTAATTCTTTTTATGAATCATTTAGTGCGAATGCGCATTGCGTATTTTTTTTAGTATGCGTAATAGTTTGAAACTAACTTCAGAGTGTCCGACATATTCTTACCGTACTGTACCTATTATTAAATTATTAATACACTTAAACTCAGCTTCTAGAACAAAAAATAACGTAATAATGCGATGGTTGCATAGGTTATTGATGTGATAGTTTAAATGCAATTTTCAACAGCCCATCGCATTATTAGACTTACGTTTAATTTGTGACGTTTTGACAAAATTTCCTCCCAGAAACTAGGCGTAACGCATTACGAATTCTCAAAAAATACCATCGCTGTCCTTCTTATTATAAAGATAAGGGAATGGACCTACGTATATTGACAAAGCAGCCTTTACAAGGTTTTAAAGTACTTGTGTAAAGTGGAGTTATTATGGTACAAGATTATGAACCTACAGAAACACGAGTGTCTACTGTATTTCTATTGGTTAATAAGGTTTCTCGTGTTCCTATTAACTAATGTTTGAATCCCCGACCGGTCCTATGAGACCGCGCTGTTATTGTTTTACTATTGAGTCTTGTTTCGCGGGTATGTGATAGATTAATAAGCTTGTGCCAAAGTTACACCCTAGAGCCAAAGTGACCCCACTTTACGGTAGGTATATTTTATTTTAATAGGCTTTTAATAAGCTAGTGCGCCTCACCATCTACGAATGCATCACTGCTTACCATGAGGTGGGTTCGCAGTCAAGCACTAGTTTATAAAAATAAAATAGTTATTCTGGTTTGACCACTATCTCACATAAAGACTCTATAGCTGCTTTGGATAAATAACATCTGGCTTAAATAATTAAAGGTTATGGTAAATATTTTATGAAATGTCTTAGGTAGGTACGTAGCTTCCTAGACATATAGACGATTCAACGCAGACCATCAACTTTCAACCTTATGGGACTTTTAAATAGAAACTACATAGGTACTCCAATATTTTTTATAAGTACCTATTATCCCTCCCAAAAAGTCTGCGAATATAATGATAAAAATTATTACAATTAAAAACAAAAAAATACAAATCTAAATAAATTCTCATATAAAAATAAATCTATATGTACTTATTCATGTCAACGGTAACCATATTATAATTTATGATTGAATTCTACCAAAGACTTGCCAGTGGTAAACCCTAGCTGGCAACACTTGACAGTGTTTCCATAGTTAAAAACTGGAAACGCTGCAAGTGTACTAAAGAATTATTAATAAAAACAGCCCTTCTAACTATGTCGTCTTTTGAGTTAAAATAATATGACATGGGCTGTACCATAAACTTTCTGCATACACTTTCTTATTTTTTCATAAATCGTTTACCATAGTGTAATTTGCAGTCTGAGCGAAGACTCCCAAATACTAATGATCGGTAAACGTAACGTCTCGTATCTATATGATTATAGGATCTATAATAATCAAGGTTATTTAAATTCTAAAAGAGTTTATAGCATATTGACCCCTATTTCCACGCACTCAATGCCTTTCTCCGTAATGTTTGTATTCTCTTGAACAAAAACGGACATGTCATCCGAGATAAATGTCTATAAACTGGACATTTTTACATAATTGTTGTAATAATTAAATCTAGATCAATCGTAACACTTTTTTCTTCCTCTTGGGAATTTTCCTCATATAAAATGGATAAATATCGCATACTATACTCCGTTTGTTTAGGTAGTTAACTAAAGGTAAACAGTCTTGGTATGTCTTTTTATATTAAAGAGGTCGTATATAATATACACAAAGATTATTTAAATTTAGTTTATTAGCTAACATCGACTTAGGTATATACCTATTTGCAAAGATTTTTACATACAATTTATAGACAACTTTGAGATAAAAAGACATGCCAAGATTGTTTACCTTTAGTTAACTACCTAAACCGACGGAGTATAATCAATGACATTTTTCAAGTTTACAATGCAATGCAAGGTTTTAAACCTCAAAAATTACCTTGCAACTTCTACATGGCAATCTTATCCTAATCGTCTCCCTTTTTATCCTTATATAGTTATAACATAGTAAGTACCTACATATAATTTTGTTGACTTCTCTACATCAAATAAAAAAAAACTTTAGATATTTTTTTTTTAGAAACCAAAAATAAAACTTAAACACGATTGTTTTCAAATTCTCAATTATGTTTTTATCAAATATTAGCGTTTATCGTTTATCAAAGAGTTTGATTTTAAAATATAATCGCATAGCGTAAATATAATATGACATCATTGTAGATAGTATCAAGACAAGAGTGGTTGAGTTGAGATAATATTGATTGTATCGACAAACACTTAAATTGGTTAGGTAAGATAAGTTTTCTAAGAATGTAAGCAAATCTTGTTTATTCGAAAAACAAGTGCTCATTCTAGTCCAAATGGAAAATGGATTAAAAATGCCAAGAGTAATGGCAATACTCAACAAAAAAAACTGGCATTTTTTACAGACTTTTTTTGGCCTCCTATTCGAACATTTTGCGGTTTTTTTTAAAAAAAACCTGTCAAAGTTACAAATAGGTGACTTTCGTCTAATTTCTAATTTATTAACGTTACGACATTCAGGTCTGAAAAGCCCGCGAAAAAACAACTGATTAGCTTTGAGACGAATATAGGATCGGATCAATATTATCATCGATCGAACGATTGAATTGAAATATTTATTTTTTGCTTTCAATGGTGGTATTGTTTACACTTCTCTTCTCCGTATCGCCACTAAATATTGTTACTCATATGATATAACCAACGTATTATACGACATTTTAAAGACTCAAGTAAATTATTATATGGCCAGTTAGGTACAAAACTTTGGTCTCTTTATAAAATCTTTTTTTTTGTTTGTATTATTTGGTCAATATGAAATATTTTCTCAACCACTCTGTCTTCATTTACAGACAAATTATAATGTTGTTAAGTTATCAAATTTCTTAATGATTCTGATTCTTACCTCTCCCACGGTTATTTTTACCGTAAAATTTCTTTCCTTCATCGGTTCTCTTAATAAAAAACTTGTAAGTTAAAGCGCCATTACAAACGAAAGTGTTAGCGTGCCACACTGGCAACACCGCGCACTCTCCTACTTTAAAAACATCTTCTATCTTGTCGTTGGACGAGCGGCAGTTGTCTGTGAACACGTACTTCCTGCGGTTTTCACTTTTGTTGTAGACGTGTATTTCGTAGAGCCATTTTTGCGCGCTGAACTTTGTGCCAATAAGTTGGACGGCCATGTAGACTTTGCCATCATTCTGAGACACTTTCACGTGGAGAAGGAAGTTGTAAACGCCTAGTAAGACCAGGTGGATCTGTTGGCTGTTGTTGCTGATGTTTTTGAGTTGCATCTCTGAGTCCACATTCGTTTGGCGGCCGTTTGGATGCATGCTGTCGAAATGGCTCGATATTTCACTCAGTTTACCTGAAATTTACGGAAAAATCTATCAGTAATACGGTGTATTAAACGGTACAGTAAAAAATAACACAATAAATCCGTAAAAAAATGTATTTTTTTCCTTTTTACCCCTACCCCCATTTATTTTTTGCAAATTTATATTATACGACAGAATATTTTTTGTCCAGTCAGCTAGGATTGTACAAAAATAAAACACGGAAAATGACCCAATTATCTAGAATGTAATTGTTTATTATATTACCTTTCCAATGGCAAGTCCCGAACACCTCAGTGAGGGGACACTTCTGTTCCCCGAAAGGACACTCCTTTGTATGATCCTCCATATCGGCTATCTTTATGTACAGCTTACATCCTTCACTCGCGTGAGGGCACAGCACTTTCATCTGGGAAATAAAGAAAATATTTGATAAGAAAGAAATAAAAACAGTTTATTGGCAAAAAACGACGCAATCTTAAATCTAGCTAACAATAATTATATACAACATGTAACATAATCAACGCACATCCTCTTGGGGGGTCATTGTACTCATCATCATGAACAACTTTTCTCTTCTCTGTTCTTCATAATCCCAACTTCCCCTTGTATCTTAAGGAACGCTTTGAGTATCTTGTTCCGAGAGGAAAACCTTGTCGCTCATCATCCTCCCTTCTCCTTCGTTTTCCTTCCCACTCCTCCAGTCGTTACACTGGATCTTTCACTGTCCGAGCTGTGCGCCTATGGAATTCTCTTCCACACACTATACGGGCTAGCCCCTCGTTGGATGTCTTCAAAGGGAGAATTAAGGAACATTTCCTGTCAACATGACCCATGTATATATGTATGTATATGTTTTGTATATTGTGTATAGTATTATTATGTATTTTGTGTAGTTTATTTTTAGTTTTAAGCATAATAATGGCTGCTTAAGTTTGTTGTGCACTATTATGTGTTATCCTCATCAACAAAATTTTCTTTTAACATATTTTAATAAGGTTTGCTGTAAGAAAACTCAATTGTGGGTTAAGCTCGCCTATGTACATCGCCTGTCCTACTTTTAATGTATGTAAATATCTGTGTACAATAAAGAATAAAGAACTTTTACTATGGGACCAAACCTGAAATCGAGCAAAAATAATCAGCTGTTCCCTACATAATGTTCGCTTATTTCGTCAAAATAAAAAAGAGTCCAGCCCAAACCCTTGGACGTAGAACACTAAAATTTTATGTAAAGGTTCCTTTTATAATGCATAAGAAAGGATGAGACGAGTGAAGCCGTTGACAGAAATCGTCATAATCATCTCAGCCGAAAGACGTCCACTGCTGGACATAAGCCTCCCCCAAGCGTCGCCACAACGACCGGTCCGAAGTGTCTCGAATCCATCGCAAGAAGACAGAAGTACGTCATCATCTAAATAGCCTTTTTCCAACTGTATTGGGGTCGGTTTCCAGTCAAGCCGGATTTAGCTGAATACCAGTATTTTACGAGTAGCGGCTGCCTACCAGACCTCCACAACCCAATAACTGAGGTAACACGGTACTTCATGGCAAGACTGGAGTCAGATTTACTGTCTTCTGACTTTCCGTAACGACTGCCAAAGATCTACAAATGACAGCCGTGACCTACGGCTTAACCTGCTTTCCGAGGCACGGAGGAAACTCGTTATGTTAAGATGGTCATCCATCCACAAACCAGCCTTGGCAAGCGTTGCTTTACCTTGAAGATCGACCTGTGCGGCTGTTATTATCTAGCCTCGAGCTCCTCAAGAAGGCGTAAAGAAGACAGAAGTACGTAAAGTATATTATTGTATTACCTGAGCAACGTGTTTCTCGATATCATAGTTCCTTATGTTGGTGAGTGACTTCCCGCAGATCCCGCAAGGTCGCCTTCTGTTCTTGCAGTCGTCACAGGAGCTGTGGCCGTTATCGCATTGGAAGATTCTCAGGCCATATTTCGCGTGGCAGGTAGGGCAGTCCAGCACATCCCTTTCCGCGGGTGCGTTGCGAGGCCTATAGGAAACAGTGGCTTTTGTAGAAGTTTCTTTAAAGAGCTAAGGATTTTAGAAAAAGTAAAAAGGATTTTCGAAAATTCACCCCGTAAGGGGACCCCATGTCCAAAGTTTGTATGGAGAAATCTACTTTCACGTCGGCCACATCATCGCTTACCATCAGGTGAGATACAGGCGATACAGCTTGGCAAAAAAGAGTAGAAAATAATGGAGGCGCCACTGTGCTTTTCATTGGCAACCCGCTGCAACCGAATAGCGCACTTGCCTAATCTTGATAATGAGCAGATTTTTTTCATCAAAAATTTTATTCCCACTTTATTAGTTTTTCAAATCGTAGTATTTAAAAAAAAATTGTTAAGCATAGTTAAATTGAACAAAATTTCTTCTCGATATGCCACTTATTACTTATTACTTAAAAATAAATATGTAGGGATAAACTCCTGAGTTCACAACATATTTTAGGTTAATTACTCAGATACCCGCGAAACGAGACACAATAGTAAAACAATAACAGCGCGGTCTCATAGGACCGGTTGGGGATTCAAACGTTAAAGTAAAAGTAGAAATTGAATTTTCTATTACTAAAGTTCAAGTCACCAAAGTATCAATTAATGTAGGCGCGGTACACCAGAGCACTGCAAACAAAATGTAAACATAACCTATATCGATGGTCCCTACGTAAAGTATCGAATAAAAAAAAATAGCAACTTTTTATTATTACTGTTTTCAGCTCTTTTTAAAGGATATTTTTTACTACAACTTCGTTTCCCGATAGTTAGAGACCTAATTTTTATAAAGATTTAATCACCCGTGACAAAATTATGCAAAATGCAGCATGGCCTCATGTTGCTCCAGATCGCCTGTACACCTTGTAAATAACCTCCCTGTCAGCACTTCGAATGATTTTATTCATCATTTGTGCTACTTTTACGTCGTTTGGTAGTGAAAATAAAAATTTAAAGTTTTTTTATATTTCATAAACCAGTGCTTGACTGCAATCCCACCTGATGGTAAGCAGTGATGCACTCGTTGATGGTGAGGCGCACTAGTTTATTAAGAGCCTATTCACTCTAGTCTTGAAGACACCCAAATAGTAATCGGACGGAAATAGGGCTTTCAATCCGGAGTTCCGGAGTTTCGTAACTCCGGAGTTTCGGACCGATTTTAAGCATTTTTGAAATCCGGAGTTGAAATAGAACACCGGAGTTGAAACCGGTTTTCAAAAATCATGTAAACATCTACAAAACGACGAAAAACGCGTCTTAATTCTAGAGCGTAACCCGTTGTTTGATTCCTTAGTTAGCACAAATCTTCGGTATTATTCGGTAGTGCTCGGCTTGCATGAGTAGGTACCACTATCTGCTGTGCCGACGAGCGTGTAGTCAGAATGAACATTCTCGGCAGCAAGCTTTTTCTGCACGAAGCTTAGAAGTTCTCTTTCTGACTTCTTCTTCTTCTGCTTTGCGTTATTCCCGGCCATTGCCAGGGTCCGCCTTCCGACTAAATTTTCTCCACTTTGCCCGATCTTTAACATCCTTCTCAGTAAGGCCATTGGCTCTCATGTCGGACTTGACGACGTCCAGCCAGCGCTTGCGAGGGCGACCACGGGACCTAGCCCCAAGGACAGCCATATCCATGCATCTCCGACCAACGTACTCCCTAGGGCGGCGCATGATGTGGCCATACCATCGCAGACGACACTCTTGCAGTTTTTCCCCCATGTCACGGACACCAAGACTACCTCGGATGAATGAGTTGCGTATGCGATCGGATCGCGTTACGCCGCTCATCCACCTCAGCATCTTTATCTCCGTGACGCGAAGCTCCTGGGTGTGTCTGCTTAGTGCTGGCCAACATTCGCCACCGTACAGGAGGACAGGCCGTATGATGCATTTATATATCTGCCCTTTGAGCTTTGGAGGCGTTTTACGGTCACATAAAACGCCCGTAACCTCGCGCCATTTTGCCCATGCCGCGCCTTTACGTGCTTGGACATCGTCATCCACGCTGCCAGACTCGTGCAGCACGGATTCAAGGTACCGGAACTTATCGGACTTAGTGATCAAATCCGACCCTATCCGGATAGTACTTGAATCCGTGCCACCACAGGACATGTCAGTCTTCGCCACATTTAGTCTCAGACCGCCGTTTTCCAGCGTGTCTTTCCAAATGTTGACCCTGCGCTCAAGATGGGCTTTGTTCTGGTTCTCTTTCTGACTCATCTTTAAATATCTTATCGAAAACCAAGAACTTCGATCTCAAAAAAGAGAAAAGTAGATTTTTAGGTACATTTAGGTTTATGATTATTATTATATTGTAACTTGCCAAACAAATGTTTATTTTTTATAATTGTTTTAATATTTTATAATGCATATTAGTTGTCTATCATAACTTCGGTCTGTCGGACAGTAATTTAAATCGAAAACACTGAGCCCTTAACAAATGAAACATCTATTCATTAAAATAAAGGGGGTTTTTTAATAATTACTAAAAAGCTGGCAACTCCGGAGCCAACTCCGGAGTTCCGGATTTGATTGCTCAACATCGTAACTAGCTCCGGAGTTGGTAACTATCCGAGTTTGAATGCCCTAGACGGAAAGACCGCAGCAGGCAAATTGTTCCAGTCCCTCGATGTACGCGGTATAAACGACGAGGAGTTTGTTTACAATAAAACGTCATTGTTTTGGGAATGTTGCCAACGGAAAAAAAATTAGTTCCATTTTTAGACTTTTCTGCCAAGCTGTAGTGGTCAAACGCGAACTTATGCATAGTTAAAATAAAACTGTGTATCATACCTGCTGACTGAGCGCGGCCTCTGCTGGCGCCCACGAGCTGGGGGCGGCGTGGGGGCCGAGGGTGCTGGCCGGTAACTGATAAACAACAAAAAAATCATCATCATCATCATCTCAGCTGAAAGACGTCCACTGTTAGACATAGGCCTCCCCCAAGCGTCGCCGCAACGACCGGTCCTGTGTGTCTCGCGTCCATCGGATTCCCGCGACCCTCGCCAGGTCGTCGGTCCACCTTGTGGGAGGCCTTCCAACGCTGTGTCTTTCGGCACGACAAATTACACAATATTAAAAAGAAAGTGATAAGTGGCATTATGAAAATCAAAAAGACTTTGTGTCCATGGAGTTTTTTGTCATACATTCTTCACCATAGAGATCTACGAGTAATCGAGTATGCTTTGGAATGTGCATAACATGATTTTTAGGGTTCCGTAACCAAAGAGTAAAACGGGATCATATTACTGAATCCACTGTCCGTCCGTCTGTCTGTCTGTCGGTCTGTCACCAGTCTGTACATCATGAACCGTGGTAGCTACAGTTTTAATTTTTACAGACGATTTAATTTTGTTGCCGCTATAACAACAAATAAAATAAATACAAAAACGACAAATATGTAAGGGCTCCTATACAATGACCGTGATTTTTGCCGTTTTTGCTACGAACGGTACGGAACCTTTTGTGCGTGAATCCGACTCGCACTTGGCCGGTTTTTCTGGTTAACAGCTTGAAAAATCAAAAGTGCCTGTAACTGGTTTATTTGAAGTAAACGCTTTTGTATCTTTGAATTATATAGTCCGTCAAATGAAAGCGCGACCTGAGAAAAAGAGGTTAAATCCAAAAATAAAATATGTTGTATTACTAACTAGTAGGAGAAAAAAAAATAAAAATTTATTATTAATTAAATTGTGGACTGGATCCTACCCTCGAACTTGTTTTCTCTTTGTAACTCAAAGGTTTGCTGGAAGAACACTCATTGCTGAGTTAAGCTCGCCTTTGTACATGAACTATTTAATCACCATGTCTTGTAATGTTTATTTTTGTGTACAATAAAGAATTAAGAGAATCATGTCTTGACATTTAACAACTCTTTTTTCCCTACAATTGCGGCTGAAAAATGTTGCCAGTTAAATTAAACAAAAAAAAACTCCAGGTCGCGCTTTCATTAGACGCACTCTTTAAGAGTATCCGATCTCCGTTTCGGCACCCAGATTTTTGGATTGTAATTTTGTATTGGTAACTACCATCCAAAATACCTATTGGTGCCGAATGGGGAATAGCTTGAGTGCTGAAAACCTGGGTGCCGAAACGGGAATACTTCGAATTATAGTAATAGACGCGTAAAAATGTACAATTCGTCCGTTATAAGTTGGCGAGTGTGAAGTTAGGCTCTGCGAATTTTGGCGCTTGAAATATCGAACAAAAATAAAGGTTTTAAAAAAATTAATGCCAATAACTTTTTAACAGCAATAAGAACTGCAAATTGCATTTATTTATAAATTCGCAGAGCCTAACTTCACACTCGCCAACTTATAACGGACGAACTGTATTGTGGTGTATGTCACGTGGCAGTGGACCGGACTTAGGTACTCAACTGACTCAACGCATTGGTTGTAGGTATGTTCTTATCGTATCGTGCACATTTGTGAATCCATTGTTGAACTACATTGGATCGTGCGCGCGCAAATTGTTAGCAGTATTCACTGCTCATAGTATTTTAAATAGCTACCCGCGATCCCACCTGATGGTAAGGAGTAATCGTTGATGGTAAGGCGCACTAATTTATTAAGAGCTTATTCACTCTAGCCTTGACGACACCCAAATTATAATCGGACGGGAAGACCACAGCAGGCAAATTGTTCCAGTCCTTGGATGTACGCGGAATAAACGATGAGGGGAAACGCTTAGTCCGTCCAAACCGTAGAGGATTCAGTAACATAAGGGTCAGCTCACACTAAGACGCGACGATACTGGAAGAGGTCAGAGATTTCGCGCCGCGCGCCGTTGCACTATATTAAACGCGCGTTGTGGTATATTTTAGTTTTTTTATATAATATAATATAATATTCCACAACTTTTCGCACATCGCTATCTAGTCCCAAGCTAAGCAGAGCTTATGTTATGGGTACTAGAAAACTGATAAACATACTTACTTATATATTTCTAAATACATACATATTATAGATAAATTACACCCAGACACAGAACAAATGATCATGTGGTAATCGAACCCACGACCTGCGGCATAGCAGTCAGGGCCACTGACCACTAGACCAACAGGCCAGTCAAGTCAAAATCGTTCGCAACACGACATCGCGAATGTAAAAACGTTCCGCTGCGCAGTAAGACGCCGCGCGGCATCACGAGGCGCAGCGAGACGCCGCGCAGCGTCACGAGGCGCAGCGCTGCATGAAGCAACGGATTCTAAATTCTCACAATGAAATGTGTGTCTTTTCATGTAGTAAATAAAGTTCTATTTTGAGTTACTCTATTAAAAAGTGTGGGCAGCGTCGCGTCGCGTCGCCTCTCGGTGTGAGCTGGCCCTAAGGGTGCGTCCACACTGAATGCGCGGTGACTGGAGCCTAGGCGGGCGCGGTGAGCGGGGGCGTGCGGTGGCCACAGTGACGCGCGAGCTCTTGTAGCTGTTCGACGTATATCACCGAACTGATCGACCGAACTGTTTTGATATCACCGCTACACGCGCATTAGGTCGCTTGTTGACTAGGCCCGTAGTGCGGCCATAACGCGCGGATAGGAACGTTGGAAAACTACGCGCGCTAACTCGCTCATGACCGTCGCGCTAGGCTCCCGCCTTAGTCACTGCACTATGGACGCAAAGGGGCGTTTCATATGTTTGATATTTCGCACCCGTCATCGCAACCGCGTTAGGCTTGTAGTGTGGACCCCGCCTAAAGGTCTCGCCGTAAGACTGTTTTATTCGATTATCCAAACATCTCAATGATTCTCGATTATTTCGAGTTTGACTCCTATCCGACTCGATCGTTATTGCGAGTCCCACCCCAATGATCGAGCGAGACTTGGAAAGTGAGAGTGAGAGTTTCTAACAATCGAAAACTAGCGGCCGATCCCTTTGACTCGACATAATTGAAAAAACATTTCGATTATTCGATATACTTCCATAGCGTCGCCGTTTGTGTAAACAAGCTGAACTGATCCATACAAGACTGCGCCGTGCTTACGGACGAAGAACTCCGTTCGGAGAAAACCGTGTTTTGTATAACCGGCGGCATATAACTTGGCAATGCGCAGAAATCGTTTTTTAGATCTATTTGGTGGTCAAGCGGGACGCGGGGTATGAGGTAGCGCCGATCCGGCGCGCGATTGGTGCAGTATTATAATAGTAGTTTATGATTGGTGCGTTAGACGACTTTTACCTCCGTACTGCGTTACGTCGCGTTCGCTCATTGGCTGTTTTGTGCACCATGCGCGAAACTTGCCAACTTATTTGCCGAGTATTATACAGAAGGTCTTTGGGTCGACGCAATAAATGATGTAGTTAACACCTCAAAATAAGCCTATTTAAATGCTTACCTTTGGTTGTATGTGTTCATGAGATGTTCGAAAGGTTCATTTTGAGAGCGATACTGGAAAGGGTTGTTATTGAAAGGGCCGATGTTAGGGCTCGCAGGGCCCTGGTTGAGGTTCGGGTAGAGGAAGGCTGTAGCCGCCGCAGCTTGCTGGAGCTGATTGCCACATAAACTGTACGGAGTTCGCTCTCGTTCGATACTGCAACCAATCAATACAATTCTTTTATGCTCCTTAGTTCTCTTGTACACGATACGTCTTTCTGATTGTACGTACGTACGGAACAAAACATACAGTGCCCGGCACGTAACTTGTAGGGCTTTCAATACCGGTATTACGGGATCCCGTAATACCGTGATCACGGACTTATTTTGGTCTTTTTTCAATACCGGTATTAACTTGCCAATACCGTGATTACGGTATTACAATCTTTAGTATACAGGGTGATTGAGTGTGCGTCAAAATGGCTGGTTGTATGTGGCGTTGGTCTATGAGAGTTGATTCGCAAATTGTTACATAGATATAATAAATAATTGCTCTGAATAACATGCTTTATTTAACATATTATTATGTTTGAAGTTACAACTAAATTAGACTTATGAAGTAAATATGTAGCAATTATTTATGTGTGTAAAATTGTCAATAAATCATTATTATTAAAAATATATATTGACGCACTACATTTCGGGAAACTCTGTATGTTTGACTTAAAACAAGGAGGTGACCAGCCAACCAAACGAGAAATTATTTATTATGTATCTCTTACGACGTTCTTCCTAAAAAGGGTCGATAAGCCAATAGCCAATAAGTGTTCTAACAGACAAGTCGATATGAAGCAAATATTCGAATCAACTCTCATAGACCAACGCCACATACCTACAACCAGCCATTCTGACGCACACATGTTTGGTGCATTGTGTACCAAATTAAAATGGTTGACTGGAAGGGTCATCTGCTATTCTTTCAGGCCCTCTAAACACTACCCATGCCTTGTGGATTTTTTTTCATCGACATTTTAATGTTTTTGAAAAATAAACCAACATTTTACATTTAAATTCAAATATTAGAAAATGTATAAGGCGTAGACTTTAATTTTAATTTTATTTAAACGTACATATTATATTGTATAAGAGTACTTTTAAATCCAAAATTAGTAACATTAGTCATCTTGATTTTTAAAATTTACTCGCGAAACTTCGGACTTAAATTAAAGCTGTTCATGTTACAGCTATTTACATGGCTACAAAGAACCAAAAATGACTGGAATCTTCAAACTCTCTCTAAAATTCTCTACTCTATCCTCTTGCTAGTGATTTTGCACATGCTACAAAAATCTTTTTACAACTTTGTGGATTCGCTAGTTTTGTGAATCGAGTTACATAAATTTTATATTCAAAATTATGACTAGAATTTTTTTTTGCTTAAATGGTACTTGAAGCACCTATTTAATCTGTTATATCACTCTTATAAGGTAAAATCTGTCTCGTATCTCTCTTTTCGTGGGTTTTATTGGCAACAAAAAAACTAAAATTTGTTTTTTAGCCAATAATTTCATTATTTATTTAAATATTATTATGATTCGAAGAAGAAGAAGCACTAGTTTAAAAATTTAAAAGATATACAAAAAAACTTGAATTCAATACTGTGATCACGTGATCACGGTATTGAGCTATTCCAATACCGGTATTGATACCGGTATTGAAAAAATCCGGTATTTGAAAGCCCTAGTAACTTGGCAAGATTTTGACGTAGTTGGGGTAAATTCGCGCATGGTGCACAAAAAAGCGAATGAGCAAACGGGACGTAGACGTAATGCGGGAGCAAAAGTCGACTAACGCACCAATCATAGACTACTATTATAATCTCAACCAATCGCGTGCCGGATCGGCGCTACCTCATACCCCGCGTCCCGCTTGACCACCAAATAGATCTAAAAAACGATTTCTGCACAACTAACGACTCTTGCCAACTTAGGAGCCGGGAACTGTACCGTGTAATAGATTAACGTTTGAATCCCCAACCGGTCCTATGAGACCGCGCTGTTATTGTTTTACTATTGTGTCTCGTTTTGCGGGTATCTGAGTAATTAACAGTGATGAAACACAACAGCAGCGCCATTCCTTAGCGCCGCTGTTTGTGTCAACAAGCTCTCTCAGTGATCCATACAACACTACGCGCCGTGCTTACGGACGGCGAATTAACCGTGCCTACGTACGGCGAAAAACGTTTACAAGAGCCTTTTCCCAACTACATATATGGGGGTCGGTTTCCAGTCAAGCCAGATTTAGCTGAATATCAGTAATTTACGAGGAGCGGCTGCCTACCAGTCCTCCACAACCCATTAACTGGGGTAACACGGTACTTTATGGTAACACTGCACTGGAGTCAATTTACTGTTTAACGTGCTTTCCGAGGCACGGAGGAAACTCGTTATTTTAAACAATTTTGACTTGGACACATACCTAAAAGCAGCTGCCCTAGCGGCTTCTTCTTGTCTCTTCTGTTCGGCTACCCTAGCCGCCTCTTGTCTCCTCTGTTCTGCTATTTTAGCATCCTCTATTCTCTTCTGTTCTGCTGCTTTAGCGGCCTCCTCTCGCCTCTGTTCGGCTTCTTTAAAGGCCTCTTCACGTCTCCTCTGCGCAGCCATTTCTTCAAGCTTTCTCTCGTATTGCTGTCTTTGGATTTCGAGTAGACGCTGCACCTGGGCTTCGGACATTTGCGGCCTGAACAAAAAGATGGATAAATTAAATAAATAAAAATAGTAAGGAATGACACTTAGCGTAACCCAAGGGCTGGGTTTTGCTTCGGTCAATGATTTTTTTATTTTCCAATCTTTACATGGTTACCTACTGCGATAGAGTATTTTTCCTTGTTAGTCTTAACTTGTAGTTAAATTACTTTATAACTTATTATAACACATAAGGCATTAATAGTGAAATCACTCAGAGAACACTTGATAATAACAAGCGCAAGGGTTGATCTACAAGGTTAAGCAACACTTGCCAAGGTTGGTCTGTGGACGGGTGACCATCTTAACATACCGAGTTTCCTCTGTGGCTCGGAAAGCACGTTAAGCCGTAGGTCTCGGCTGTCATTTGTAGATCTTTGGCAGTCGTTACGGATAGTCAGAAGCACAGAACAGTCTTTCAACTGTTCTGTGATCAGAAGCCAGTCACGACAAGACTGGAGTCAAAAGAGATCACCCATTTAGTAGGGCGACTCGGGCTAAAAAAAAAAAGTTGGCGGCCAGGAATGAAATACATTTTATTTGAAAAGTTATAGGAGTAGAAAGAAAATTGTATGGTGACAACGTTATAATTAATTTAGGGACAAAGATATACAACGGTCTTTAAAAAATAAAATTGGGTTTGGTTGGTTGGTTTCGGAGCGTGCAAGATTAGAACAGGTTTTTACCTGAACGCGCAATACTTGTACCAAATATAATTCCTAATAATTATCCAAAACGAATTGTTGTTTTAATTTTTACTTACATGCAACATATCTTAGAACCCAAATTGTTCTCGTCATTGGTGCCATAGTAAATATAATGTATTCTATATATATTTTTAAAATATGTAAGAATTATCGAGGGCCACCTAAAAAAAAAATTTGCCCAGAATGGGTGATCTCCTTTACGGGCTTCTAACTATCCGTAACGACTGCCAAATATCTGATAGCAAATATAAAAAGCATCAAATATAAATAAATGACAGCCGGGACCTACGGCTTAACGTGCTTTTATTTCTGTAATACTATTAGTTATTATTGTTGGTACAAAATGTGCATAGAAACGATTTACTTAAGGGGTTTGTCAAAATTAACTTAAAAGTAAAATTTTAACAAACCCCTTATTAGTAATCACGTGAAAAAGAGAAAGCTTGCGTGCACATAAATTTAAGGCAAGTACTAGTACATAGTTCTAGGTACTGTACCTAGTAATGACAACGCGTTCGAATTGAATTGTATTTTAAACCTATCCAGGCCGTAGGTACCCAAATATACTCGTGAAATTTCATCCAAATCAGTCTAGCCGTTTAGGAGGAGTTAGGTGACAAACATACGTAGAGAAGAATATTTTACTACTAGTGAACTGTTTAATTCATGAATCCCCAACCGGTCCTATGAGACCGCACTGTTATTGTTTTACTATTGTGTCTCGTTTCGCGGGTATTGATAGGTTAATAACAATTGCATTTCGCATTCGTAGTTTGATAGCATTCGGAAACGCGGCCACAGAGTCATAATAAAACTATAGATATTATGTACGTTTTTTAACCACGGTCATTAATATTTTTATCGTACCTACGCAGCTACGGTTGTACGGTTTTTCCCGCGATTTGCACATTCCGGTTTCAGATATAATTTTAACAAATTGCTTTGATCCATCCACAGTGCATGAGCGCTACGCTTCGAGAAATAAGAAAACATCCGGCCAAGTGCGAGTTGGGCTCGGGTATGAAGTCATCAAATTATGCCTGTTGTATGCGAGCCTTCTTAAATGTTTAATTTCTACTGTTTTTTAATGTTTGTTATTATAGCAACAGAACTACATCACCAGTGAAAATTTGAACTGTCAGACGGACGGACGGACAGCAGTCTTATGGTCTATCGGTTTACGTTAAATGTAAACAACCTTGATATGGCTTTTTATCTTAAAGTTGTCTAAAAATTGTATGTCAAAATCTTTGCAACTAGGTATTTACCTAAATCGATGTTATCTAATAAACTAAATTTAAATAATCTTCGTGTATATTAAATAATACGACCTCTTTAATGTAAAAAGACATACCAAGATTGTTTACCTTTAGTTAACCACCTAAACCGATAAACCATTGTACTATTACTAACTATTTAGTAATCTGTGCTATTACTAAGTTACGTAGGTACACAAAACGACACGAGGCGACTGCAGAGCACGGATGTGTAATTAAAATCAAGCGGTATTATGTGCCGCTGCAGCGGGGAAGTACCTATTGTCCATGAACCACGGAAACTCAACAGTTCTCTATTTTACGGGGAGTACCCAAAGGCCTACTACACCACTCGTTTTTAGGGTTCCGTCGCCAAATGGCAAAAACGGAACCCTTATAGTTTCGCAATGTCTGTCCATCCGTCCTCGCTTAATCTCTGTGACCGTTAGCACTAGAAAGCTGAAATTTGGTAGCAATATGTGTATCAGTCACGCTGACAAAGTAGTAAAATAATTTAAAAAAAAAAAATGTTTTATTAGGGTCGCCTCTACATGCAAAATGGAAAATGTTTTTTTTTTAATTCAACCCCAACTAGTGATATATTGTTGGATAGGTATTCAAAAATGAATAGGGGTTTACTCAATGGGGTGTACTAAAATCATTTTTGATAATATTAATAATTTCGGAAATAATCGCTCCAAAAGTAAAAAACAATGTGTGTCCCCCCCCTCTAACTTTTGAACCATAAGTTTAAAAAATATGAAAATAATCTAGAAAGTAGAGCTTTTTATAGACTTTCTAGGGAAATTATTTTGAACTTAATGGGACAGTTTTTGAAAAGTTGGGGACACTTATTGTAACGGACGGGAAACTACGGAACCCTATACTGAGCGTGGCCAGACACGCTCTTGGCCGGTTTTTTAACGAACGGTCAAGTAAAATAAGTTTCATCCCTTCAGAAGAACTCTGTCAGTAAAAACTTTTTACTTTTTTTTATTGTTATAACGTTTGAATCCCCAACCGGTCCTATGAGACCGCGCTGTTATTGTTTTACTATTGTGTCTCGTTTCGCGGGTATCTGAGTAACTACCCTAGTACTTAGCCGCGATCCCTGATGGTAAGCAGTGATGAGAGTAAGGCGCACTAGCTTATTAGGAGCCTATTCACTCTAACCTTGAAGACACCCAAACTATAATAGGATATAGGACGGGAAGACCGCAGCAGGCAAATTATTCCAGTCCTTCCATGTACGAGGTATAAACGATGAGGCGAAACTTATCACGAAATACTTAGGTAGGTACATTATGTATAATTATACAACCTACATATTTTCGTTCATTTGTGATGTGATGACGCACACCGACCATTTTTTGCTGTTTCTTTCTGTGTGCCTTTGTGAATATAGCAAAGAATGGCTCAATCTATACCAACTAATATTATAAAGAGGTAAAATTTGTAAGTTTGTATGTAGGGGGTAATCTCTGGAACTACTGGTTCGATTTGAAAAATTCTTTCAGTTTTAGATAGCCCATTTATCGAGGAATGCTATAGGCTATATACCATCACGCTACGGCCCACGGGAGCGGAGCAGTAACGAAAAATGCGGGTGAAACCGCAGGGGACAGCTAGTAAGTCATAAACATACAACGAGTCCTATAAATAACGGCTAAGTACGAGTCGGACCCGCGCTAGGCGTCCGTATAAAAAGACACGGTCAGGCTTTTTGCTTGTGTGTCCGGCCAAATTAGGCGGAGTACGGCCTGTCCGGTTTTTTAAATTTGGCCATTTTTATAGATATTCATGTGTTCTTGCACTTGCAAGCGTTTGCAGGCCAGCAATGATTTGATATATCATTAGTAAAACTCCCGAATAGCTTTAAAAAAAATTGTCGGCCTTTTTAATCAAATGCCCGGCTAAACTGGCTGGTTTGTCCGGATTTCCGGTTTGAAGATCCTGGCAACCAATTTTTTTTTAAAAGGTGTTTTTAAATTCAATGACGGATTATAAGTTTTAATAAGGAGCTCGTGGCTAGATAATAACAGCCGCACGGGTCGATCTTCAAGGTTAAGCAACGCTTGCCAAAGTTGGTCTGTGGATGGGTGACCATCTTAACACACCAAGTTTCCTTTGTACCTCGGAAAGCACGTTGAGCCCGAGTTCCGGCTGCCATTTTTTGTGTAAAACATAACAAACATCCATTCGTCAACATCCTTACGTACAAACTTTAGTTTTTTTATTATTAGTAGGATAATAAAGAAGTACTTAGTGTAAGTATTTATAATAACTTCGAACAAACAATACTTATACCTAAATACCATAACAGATAATGATAGTAGGTAATCAGGACAAAAACATAAAAATAAGTTTTTGATTTTTGATAAGTCGTGAACAATGAACAATATTTAATATACCTACATAATAATTATATACCTATAGGTACCTAAACCTATTATTCCTTTGTAAGTATAAGCAAACTCAAAAAAAAAAGATGAATCACTAAATTCATTCCAAAAACTGGAACAAAAGATTAAATACTTACGGAGGTACGGCATTATAACTTCTTCTTTCGTTTGATTGTTCAGCCCCCATGTTTAAACTTTTTAAACAACAGATAAAACCAATAAAATTACGTAAAAGAACCACTCAAAGACTAAAGAGACCTTTTAGCACGATATCACTAACTTAAACTGGCTACAACAAAGCTCAAAGCGGTATATATAATGGCCCACTAAAGCGCAAACAAATTCGTTTTCTTATCGTAGACTGCACAAAGTGCACGAGTTGCCGTTTTGGCTCGGCATAGACAAGCTTCAACTCCAAACATTTTAGGGATGTGAACGTATCGATACTTTTATCTGAGAAAAGGTCGATAGTTTTATCTGAGATCCTCGTTATTGTACCTTTTTAGTAACACCGTTTTTAATGATTTAATTAATTGAATTAAAAAATATGGACTATGGTCTGAAATAAAGTATATTTATTTTTATCCGTAGGTTGATTTATTAAAGATGTCAAAAAAATAAAAGGCCCGTTTTGGCATTATACGTAAATGGTGAAGAAATAAATTAAATAGAATACTCGCAAAATTACCTGAGTTATTATTTAATAGGACAAAAAAAAATATGTGTCAAAAATCTGTATTTACGTCCAAAGTTTTGTAGTACCATACCATCTTTTAGGTATAATATTATTTCTATTTAAGACACACCTTTATTATTAAGTATCATAACTAATTATAAGTAATACTGTTTTTATTCATGTTTATCGATAGTTTTTGGTATGCATCCTTATCACAGCACTCTCTTGTTTCACCGGAATTCACCAACCATAAACAACAGAAACTTTTTATCTTCGCGCTCCAGATACCTATTTGGTGCGATGTTTAGCATACAATGTTATAAATTGCGTAGTATAAAACAATATAAATATTTACACATTCACACAAGTTAAGTGACGAGGCGAATAACGAGCCTCAATTTGTTTCTACTTTTTCTGGCCTAGCTTGTATAAAACTGCGTGCTCGATATTCGCGCATTTTGTATAGAAATGTTTCGTTGAATGGCGAGGCGAAAAGCAAGTAAAATGGCGAGGTGAGGCACAGAATTTAAGAGCAACTATTAAATTGTCGAAAGAAATGTCACGCGTCCCACAGTTTTTACGGTTCCGTACCTCAAAAAGACAAAACGGAGCCCTAATATTTTCACTTTGTTGTCCGCCTGTCAAGGCCACTCACCAGTAGTCCCACTAGACCAACAGGGCAATTAAAGTGTGATAAGCACGAACATTTGTTTTGTGTCTGAGTGTAATTTATATATTAAATGGGTGTATTGAGAAATATACCTATAAAGGCCTGTTTCACAATGTTCGAGTAGCCACTACTTCCCGAATAAATTCAAAAATGGTACAGAATTTGTATGAAATTATCTGCTAAGTAAGATATTGGCAACTTAATCATGTGTGGTGGTGAAATAGGCCCTTAGTAATATAAGTATGTTTATCAGTTGTCTGGTAATATAACATAAGCTCTCGCACCGAGCCCTGGTACACTCGCGCCGGGCCCTGGTACGGGCCATGGTCCAGAGCGAGGAGGGGTGGCAGGCGGTCGCCTTCTTCTGCGAAGCAGTAATGCTAGCGAAGGAGGCTGCTGACTGGGAGCACGCGAGGAAATGGCCCTCACGCTGCCGCCGGCGCCGCTGAGATCGTGATCCCAATTTCCCACCACTGTAGGCGCGGGCTCGCGGATGGCGAGCACTGGTTAGCTCGCCGTCCGGCAGTCCGGTAATCACTCGGACCGAGCCTAGTAGTCAACGGCGCGTTCTGTACCACGCGCGCCTCAAGGAGATGTCAGCAAATTTCCGTGTTCCCCAGAGCCTTTGGCCGGGCAAAGCCTCTAGGGAACACGGAAATTCCGAAAGAGAAATCTTTCTGATGATTCCCCTTCCTAAAAAAGGTTCCGTAGCCAAATGGCAAAAATGGAACCCTTATATATTCGTCATGTCTGTTTGTCCGTCCGTATGTCACAGCCAATTTTTTTCCGAAACTATTAGACCTATACTGTTGAAACTTAGTAAGTACATGTATTCTGTGGACCGCATTAAGATATTCGCACAAAAATAAAAAAAAAACAATAAATTTTAGTGTTCCCCATACTTAGGACTAAAACAATTTTTTTTAATCAAACCCGTACGTGTGGGGTATCTATAGATAGGTCTTCGAAAATGATACTGAAGTTTCTAATATCATTTTTTTCTAAACTGAAATTTTCTAAAATATGTCCGGGGGGATACATTTTAATTATAAAATAAGAGAGTGAAAAACTAATAAATAATAGTACATTATGATACAAGTGTGTAATGTGGGTCATTATCGTCGCGGTGGTATTAAGACCCGAGCCATGGCGAGGGTCTTAAGAGAGCCAAGAACGATAATGACCAATTACTCACGTGTATCATACGACGTTTTTCGACACACTTGTGAAGAAAATAAATTAAAAATCAACTTTGTTTAGAAGGTATATGAAAAGTTTATTTAAAGAAACAGTTCGTAAATGACAATGTGCAGTCAGTAAAGTTATAATTAACTATTTTTTAATGTATAGTGGTCCCATGACATAGATTTTCTACTTGAAGGCACATCACAAATCATTTTCCTCATAAATAGTTGTTGTAGAAATTTTTGCAAAATTTGTATTTTATTTTTAAATATGGCGGCTAAAAAATTGACTTTTCTTAAACGCGCGCATGCGCGAAAAATGGCGGCCATAGACTAGCTACTCTAGCTCTTGGTTTAGAAAAAATAAGAATAAGGTTGCATATAAACAGAAAATACAAATTTGATGAAATATTTAATTAATTAAATATGTAAAATTTTAAACAGTTTATTTAAACACGAAATTGCATGAAATAAGTAAGTAAAACGCTAATTTATGCTATTGAACGCAATAACAAATTTTATTCTTTTTTGTTTTAAAACTCTTTTTGACAAAAAAGAGGTTAAACAACAAGGTTCTAACTACATTACCGCACATGTGCATAATAGTAATCAAAATGTCACAGTTTGGTAACGAGCCCCTTTATATACCTAAGTGCAGTGCAATAATAGCCACTTTATGAGCAAGTGTGTCGAAAAATATATTCAGATTTCAGATTCAGATTTCAGATTTCAGATTTATTTATTTTGTACATTACTGTGCAAGCTTCCACCGAAAATTGGTTTGAACGAGATCTAGTTAATAGTTTTTTTTAATACGTCATAAATCGTATAATGTAATTAAGTTGGTACGGAACCCTCAGTGCGCGAGTTCAACTCGCATTTGCCCGGTATTTTTTCATTTGTAATACGAGTATGGATTAATTAATTATTATATGTTTTCTAAACTTACCCTATAATGGGCTGTTCTTGGGTTTTTTTTGCAGCTTTTTCTTTAGCCTCTTCCTGCATCCGTCTCTTGGCAGCCTCTTCCTGCATCCGTCTCTTAGCAGCCTCTTCCTGCATCCGTCTCTTAGCAGCCTCTTCCTGCATCTGTCTCTTAGCAGCCTCTTCCTGCATCTGTCTCTTAGCAGCCTCTTCCTGCATCTGTCTCTTAGCAGCCTCTTCCTGCGTCTGTCTCTTAGCAGCCTCTTCCTGCATCCGTCTCTTAGCAGCCTCTTCCTGCATCTGTCTCTTAGCAGCCTCTTCCTGCATCTGTCTCTTAGCAGCCTCTTCCTGCGTCTGTCTCTTAGCAGCCTCTTCTTGCATCTGTCTCTTAGCAGCCTCTTCCTGCATCTGTCTCTTAGCAGCCTCTTCCTGCATCTGTCTCTTAGCAGCCTCTTCCTGCATCTGTCTCTTAGCAGCCTCTTCCTGCATCTGTCTCTTAGCAGCCTCTTCCTGCATCTGTCTCTTAGCAGCCTCTTCCTGCATCTGTCTCTTAGCAGCCTCTTCCTGCATCTGTCTCTTAGCAGCCTCTTCCTGCATCTGTCTCTTAGCAGCCTCTTCCTGCATCTGTCTCTTAGCAGCCTCTTCCTGCGTCTGTCTCTTAGCAGCCTCTTCCTGCATCCGTCTCTTAGCAGCCTCTTCCTGCATCTGTCTCTTAGCAGCCTCTTCCTGCATCTGTCTCTTAGCAGCCTCTTCCTGCGTCTGTCTCTTAGCAGCCTCTTCTTGCATCTGTCTCTTAGCAGCCTCTTCCTGCATCTGTCTCTTAGCAGCCTCTTCCTGCATCTGTCTCTTAGCAGCCTCTTCCTGCATCTGTCTCTTAGCAGCCTCTTCCTGCATCTGTCTCTTAGCAGCCTCTTCCTGCATCTGTCTCTTAGCAGCCTCTTCCTGCATCTGTCTCTTAGCAGCCTCTTCCTGCATCTGTCTCTTAGCAGCCTCTTCCTGCATCTGTCTCTTAGCAGCCTCTTCCTGCGTCTGTCTCTTAGCAGCCTCTTCCTGCATCCGTCTCTTAGCAGCCTCTTCCTGCATCTGTCTCTTAGCAGCCTCTTCCTGCATCTGTCTCTTAGCAGCCTCTTCCTGCGTCTGTCTCTTAGCAGCCTCTTCCTGCGTCTGTCTCTTAGCAGCCTCTTCTTGCATCTGTCTCTTAGCAGCCTCTTCCTGCATCTGTCTCTTAGCAGCCTCTTCCTGCATCTGTCTCTTAGCAGCCTCTTCCTGCATCTGTCTCTTAGCAGCCTCTTCCTGCATCTGTCTCTTAGCAGCCTCTTCCTGCATCTGTCTCTTAGCAGCCTCTTCCTGCATCTGTCTCTTAGCAGCCTCTTCCTGCATCTGTCTCTTAGCAGCCTCTTCCTGCATCTGTCTCTTAGCAGTCTCTTCCTGCATCTGTCTCTTGGCAGCCTCTTCCTGCATCCGTCTCTTAGCAGCCTCTTCCTGCATCCGTTTCTTAGCAGCCTCTTCCTGCATCCGTCTCTTAGCAGCCTCTTCCTGCATCCGTTTCTTAGCAGCCTCTTCCTGCATCTGTCTCTTAGCAGCCTCTTCCTGCATCCGTCTCTTAGCAGCCTCTTCCTGCGTCTGTCTCTTAGCAGCCTCTTCCTGCATCTGTCTCTTAGCAGCCTCTTCCTGCATCTGTCTCTTAGCAGCCTCTTCCTGCATCTGTCTCTTAGCAGCCTCTTCCTGCATCTGTCTCTTAGCAGCCTCTTCCTGCATCTGTCTCTTAGCAGCCTCTTCCTGCATCTGTCTCTTAGCAGCCTCTTCCTGCATCTGTCTCTTAGCAGCCTCTTCCTGCATCTGTCTCTTAGCAGCCTCTTCCTGCGTCTGTCTCTTAGCAGCCTCTTCCTGCATCCGTCTCTTAGCAGCCTCTTCCTGCATCTGTCTCTTAGCAGCCTCTTCCTGCATCTGTCTCTTAGCAGCCTCTTCCTGCGTCTGTCTCTTAGCAGCCTCTTCTTGCATCTGTCTCTTAGCAGCCTCTTCCTGCATCTGTCTCTTAGCAGCCTCTTCCTGCATCTGTCTCTTAGCAGCCTCTTCCTGCATCTGTCTCTTAGCAGCCTCTTCCTGCATCTGTCTCTTAGCAGCCTCTTCCTGCATCTGTCTCTTAGCAGCCTCTTCCTGCATCTGTCTCTTAGCAGCCTCTTCCTGCATCTGTCTCTTAGCAGCCTCTTCCTGCATCTGTCTCTTAGCAGCCTCTTCCTGCGTCTGTCTCTTAGCAGCCTCTTCCTGCATCCGTCTCTTAGCAGCCTCTTCCTGCATCTGTCTCTTAGCAGCCTCTTCCTGCATCTGTCTCTTAGCAGCCTCTTCCTGCGTCTGTCTCTTAGCAGCCTCTTCCTGCGTCTGTCTCTTAGCAGCCTCTTCTTGCATCTGTCTCTTAGCAGCCTCTTCCTGCATCTGTCTCTTAGCAGCCTCTTCCTGCATCTGTCTCTTAGCAGCCTCTTCCTGCATCTGTCTCTTAGCAGCCTCTTCCTGCATCTGTCTCTTAGCAGCCTCTTCCTGCATCTGTCTCTTAGCAGCCTCTTCCTGCATCTGTCTCTTAGCAGCCTCTTCCTGCATCTGTCTCTTAGCAGCCTCTTCCTGCATCTGTCTCTTAGCAGTCTCTTCCTGCATCTGTCTCTTGGCAGCCTCTTCCTGCATCCGTCTCTTAGCAGCCTCTTCCTGCATCCGTTTCTTAGCAGCCTCTTCCTGCATCCGTCTCTTAGCAGCCTCTTCCTGCATCCGTTTCTTAGCAGCCTCTTCCTGCATCTGTCTCTTAGCAGCCTCTTCCTGCATCCGTCTCTTAGCAGCCTCTTCCTGCATCTGTCTCTTAGCAGCCTCTTTCTGCATCTGTCTCTTAGCAGCCTCTTCTTGCATCTTTCTCCTTGCAGCCTCTTCTTGCGTCTTTCTCCTTGCAGCCTCTTCCTGCTCCATCTGATCGATTAAAATAATTAACCTGAAATATAAAGAACAGAAAGATATTGTAAGTTTATCTGTTGATCGGTCAATTGAAATAGCCTGTATTGAATTGGAACAGTTTATTGTATTGAGTGTGTACCCCCTTCTGGATTGTATGACTACTTTGAAAAGGTTATGGATGAAGTGTTTCATAAGATTTGTAAGTCAAACAAGTACATAATCACTTGCGGTGACTTTAATGTTAATTTATTAGAATAGTCTGGTTTATGTAAAATACTGGTATTCAGCTAAATCCGGCTTGAATGGAAGCTGACCCCAATATAGTTGGGAAAAGGCTAGGCAGATGATGATGATGAGTCTGGTTTACGTAGCAAATTATAAGTTTATTTCAGTCCTACAATCATGTTAACTTATTTTTGGAGCCAACAAGAATAACTCCTACTAGTGCCACATGCATAGATAACATTTATACAGATGTTGGACCGAGCAATAAACAAATTATACATTTACTAGATTCTGATCATTGTGGTCAGTTGATTACTTTTCAAAACCCTAATATCATAGTGGCTAAAAAGAATATCACTGTCAACCCAAAAACTGCAAGTCGCTTAGAATTTTTTAAAACTAAACTCATGGATAATTTATTACTGCCGTCAACTTTAACTGATATCACTCATCAATATGAAGACTTTATCAATATGTACTGTAAGCAATATAATTCGATATTTATACCTAAGACTATAGCAGTTAAGGGTAAGACCGTTTTCACATTATCCGATTCGATATCGGTGTCGGACGCCGATACAATATCGGGGTAAGTAAAATGTATGAAATACCGTGCTCCGATATCCGATATCGGGTCGGACAATATGAAAGATAGGCACACATTTCATACATTTTACTTACCCCGATATCGGATCGGCGTCCGATACCGATATCGGATCGGATAATGTGAAAACGCTCTAACGTGTCTTTTGGTGAATGGGCTACTATTGGTATTCTTAAAAGTCGAACTCGGCTTTACGAGTTGTATGATGAAAAGATTCCTGTCAATACTGCGGAATTTAGTTCATATGTTAGAAATTATTCAAAATTATTTAAAAAAGTATGCTCTGTTGCAAAGTCGCATTACTTGAGTTCCGAAATGAAAAATAGTAATAATATAATTAAAACGACTTGGAATATTATAAATAGTGAAACTGGAAGGTCTAGAAAGTCATGTAGCGACTACAGCCTTATAATTGATGACGTTGTGATCAAATCGGACCCTCAGGTAGCAGCGGCTTTTGAAAAATTCTTCTCAGAGATCCCCATAATAACAACAAAGTCTCTGAACTCATCACCCACTGCCGCAGAGTACCTACTTAAAGAAAATGTTGAAGTTTGTGATTTTGATTTTAATTTCGATCATGTGACTCCTGCGGACATAATTAAAACTTTTAACACTCTGAATGTAAAGAAGACCACAGATTTATGGGGAAATTCTGTGGATGTTGTTAAAACCATTATCAACGTTGTAGCGCCTAGTCTAGCACTTATTTTTAATAATTGTATTGATTGTGGACAGTTTCCTGATTTAATGAAATGTAGTAAACTAATACCATTGTTTAAAACGGGTAGTACTTCTGACCCTAATAATTATAGACCCATTTCAGTACTACCTACCTTTAGTAAAATATTTGAGAAACTCATTTTAGAGCAACTACAAAGATTTTTTAATAGACACAAATTGTTACATTCTAAATAATTGGGTTTTACAAAGGGTTGTTCAACAACCGATGCCGGGGTTGAACTCTTAGGTCATATTTATGATGCATGGAAAAACAAATGCGATGCTCTGGGCATTTTTTGTGACTTATCCAAAGCATTCGATTGTGTTCTCCATGAAACTTTAATCAGGAAGCTTCGCCATTACGGGATCCGGAACTCCTCTCTGAGTCTTCTTACTTCTTATCTGAGTGATAGGATTCAGACAGTCGATGTAAACGGGAAAAGATCTCCCGGATCCGTAGTAAAAATGGGTGTCCCTCAGGGCTCAATTCTTGGCCCCTTTTTGTTTCTTATTTATATAAATGACTTACCTTACCCCATCAAGGATAACCATAATATAGTGTTGTTTGCAGACGACACTTCACTTTTGTTTAAAATGAAACGTCAACAGCCGGTTACTGACGATATAAATATAGTTCTTTCGAAAATAATACACTGGTTTAATGTAAATAACCTCCACCTTAATGAAAGAAAAACAAAGTGTATTAAGTTTACCATGCCACATGTTAGGCAAGTTGAAACTAGTTTACTAGTAAAAGGCAAAGAGTTGAGTCCTGAAGATGCAACAGTGTTCTTAGGCATAACTTTAGATGCTAAGCTTCAGTGGGGCCCACATATAGGCAAACTATCGAAGAAACTTAGCTCTGCCGCATACGCTGTTAGACAAATAAGAAATGTAACTGATGTAGAGACTAATAATGAGAATATTCGAGTTTATCCCAGAATTTTAGAATTCTATCAGCTGCCCCAATTGCATTATTTATTATGTTCTTCAATGTACACATTACATGTTATACGACTTGAAGTGGTTTCGCTGAGGCTGTCTATCGCGATAACGTGCTTCGCGATGTTGTAGTAGCGAATTAGCATTCATCGACATTGTAAGCGTCGACATTCCGTATTCTACTCCAAATTTGTCAAGCAAAGGAGATTGACAGGGTGTGGACCAAGTGCTTCCCAGAATGAACACCTAATGCATTTTGTTCCTCAGGCCAATACTAATCAGTAAAATACTAATTAGTATTGGCCTGAGGAACAGGAGGTTTTTTTCTCTTGACTCCAGGAGGCGATTTTGAAGCGCTTCGGCTTAATGATTAGTATTGGCCTGAGGAACGAAATGCACTAGGTCTTCATTCTGGGCAACACTTTTCTTGGTCAAACTTACATACAAAGGATTCCAACTTAGGTTAGGTTAGGTTAGAAAAACACATTTTTTTTCTTGACTCAGGAGTCAAGAAAAAAAATCAAGAAAAAAAAAGCGCGTGTCAAGAAAAAAAAAGCGCTTCAAAATCGGCTCCAGGGAGCCGATTTTGAAGCGCTTTGGTTCACTGATTGATATTGGCCTGTGGAATAAAATACACTAGGTAAGTGTTCATTCTGGGCAGTTGGTCCAACTTCCAAACCAGGATTGGCAATGTCCGACCGTTAACAGGGCGCTTTAGTCGCAATACATCACAGTTTACGAGAACACGTAATTTTATTATTCCACCTTCAATCATCAACCACCAATCCTTAAAACTATGTAGGAAACTGGTTCTTACCCTGCCGCAATATACCTGTCCTTATCGTCCATGCTTAATTTTTTAGTAAAATCTCCAATTTTTTTACAAGCTCAACAAATATCCACTACTAACTTCTTTCACACACTTTTGAAAAACATGTGAAACATAATATATATTACATCCTTAACGCAAGCATGCAATCAAGTCAAGTTTCTGTTATCAAACAAAGTAGCTATAATGGACGCCGAGAGCACCTATCTGATAATAAAGACTGATAAGAAAGTGAGCCATACTTAGTGTCCGGTGATAATGAGGTTTCTAATAATTGGAGTTTAGGGAAAATAGAATATGTCTTGCGGCCGGCCTTGGTTCAAGTCAAGGACACGAGACAAGAGGGAATTGGAAGCAGGTACTTCTTTTTGAGCGATTGTTGGGCACTGAAATGTCCCGGGCTAGCAAACGGTGATTAATAGGTAGCTCGTTGTCCGGCCGCTCGCGGTTCGGTAGCAACAAGCCCGAGTGCACCGACTGCTTTGTGTTCAGATTTTAGTCAAAAATAAGATAGCTAATTTAAAGTCCAAATCCACCCCGCCTTCCGAACTCATTAATAGTGCTGACCCCAAAGGTTCAGTCAATAAAGTTAACAGCTACTTTGCTGGCATTGGTAGGGAGTTGGCTGGCAGAGTGGTGAGAAACCGTTCTGACTCGAATGTTGTAATTCCGGTTAATAATGTAAGTTATCTTAACTCCATGGCATTGCTTGAAACTGACTCAGACGAGGTAAACCATATCATAGGGAACTTAAAACCTGATTCCGCTGTGGGTTGGGATGAGATCCCTGTCAGAGTATTAATTGGGTCCCGGAGTGTGCTGGCGCCCCTTATTACCCATATCTGTAACCAGGCCATCACGACGGGTATCTTCCCTAGGGTATTTAAAAAGGCGGTAGTACATCCGGTATATAAGACTGGCGACAGAGGCAGTGTCAATAACTATAGACCAATATCAGTCCTTTCAACACTTTCTAAAATACTGGAACGCATTCTGAACAAGCGCCTAATTAAGTTCTTAGAATCCAACAAAATTATATCCGAAAACCAGTATGGTTTCCGTACTGGTATATCCACTGAGGATGCTGTGTTGGCTTTAACCGAACACGCTGTTTGGAACCTGGATCGAAAGTACAAATGTTTAGAACTTTTCCTAGATCTGGCAAAAGCTTTTGACACTGTCTCTGTCCCCATACTTCTTACTAAGCTGGAACGCGTTGGAGTTAGAGGTACGCCTCTGAAAATTTTTAGTGACTATCTCCGTGACCGTGTCAAAGTGGTAAAAATTGGGGAACTTTTCAGTAATGAAGAGGCTATTGATTACGGTGTGCCCCAAGGTAGTATCCTGGGGCCCACACTGTTCAGCCTCTTCATAAATGATCTGTGCAGCATTCCTCTCCCTAACTGTAAATTTTTTACCTACGCTGACGATACGGCGCTCATTGTGGATGGTGCGGACTGGAGTCAAACCAGACAAAATGCGGAGCATGCACTCAGGGTTGTCATGACTTGGCTGTCTGATAATCTTTTGATGCTAAACATTGACAAAACCTTGTTGCTACCCTTCACAATGAGAGCGGATCTTCAGCCTCCGGTTACTTTCAAGCTGAAGGCGCACACATGCTTAATGCCTGCCCCGGACTGCTGCTGCTTGACTCTGACTAGATCTACCTGTGTTAAATATTTGGGCGTGCACATAGATCAGAGCTTCCGCTGGCACAAACAAATAGAAACGGTCACTAATCGAACCCGAAGGCTTATGTTCATTTAAAAGACTCCGGCAGTCAGCTAACAAAGAGAGGGTCTCTTTCAAGATGGTATACTTGGCACTATGCCAATCCCTACTATACTATTGTGTGACGGTGTGGGGTGGAGCCCCTAAGACTACAATCCTGCAGTTAGAGGTTGCTCAGCGAGCTGTACTTAAGGTGTTATCTAGAAGACCCTACAGGTACCCGACAGCTCAACTTTACGCCGATTGCAGGGTTCTGACTGTGAGACAACTTTACCTACTCCAGTCTATAGTCCGCAAACATAAGTCTCGTCCACCGCAGGAGCCTCGAGGTAGAATAAAGCACACAATTTTCAGGGCAGATTGGACCCGAACTCAGTTTGCCCGTAACCACTTTTTCATCCTTAGTGTTAGTATTTACAACAAGGTAAATAAGGAACTGGACATATTTCATCTAAACAGAATAAGCTGTAAAATGAAGGTAAAGGAGTGGCTTGCTTCCCTTACCTACCAGGAAACTGAAGCTTTACTGTCCGGCACAACGTGTTAATATTTATGCATTCACACCCATTGTCTAAACACTCTCTACTTTTACTGATCCCTCACAAATACACACAGTTACACTTTACAATTTACACTTCACACACTCACACACAAAAAATACATTGGCAGATAACTCCTAGGCAATTCTTTGTGTTCAGATATTTTCTGTAATTTATTATTGTTACTTTATTTAACTTCGAGTTTATATTTGATTTTAATCTGATTCTAATTTAATTTATAATTTTAATTGCTATTTAATATATTTGTTATACTATTTTGATAAATAGTAATTTAATAAAATTTTAATATTAGCTGCAACTTGTGGCTAAATAATAACAGCCGCACAGGTCGATCTTCAAGGTTAAGCCACGCTTGCCTAGGTTGGTCTGTGGATGGGTGACCATCTTAACATAACGAGTTTCCTCCGTGCCTCGGAAAGCACGTTAAGCCGTTGGTCCCGGCTGTCATTTGGAGATTTTTGGCAGTCGTTACGGATAGTCAGAAGCCAGTAAATCTGACTCCAGTCTTGCCATGAAGTACCGTGTTACCCCAGTTAATGGGTTGTGGAGGTCTGGTAGGCAGCCGCTCCTCGTAAAATACTGGTATTCAGCTAAATCCGGCTTGACTGGAAGCCGACCCCAATATAGTTGGGAAAAGGCTAGGTAGATGATGAGCTGCAACTATAGTATGAATAGGCATGCCCACAGAAATCTAAATATTGACTTATTATTTAGATTTCTGTGGGCAGGAAGGAACGCTGACACCTGTGATACAGGACTTATGTCCTAGTTTGGGTGTCAGAAGGCACAATGTTTAATGCATGCACTATTACATAGCCTAATCACAATCACAAGGACCAATGTATTTTAACCTGTATGTTTCGCTCCATCTGTATTAGGCTTATGGATGAGTAAATTATTATTATTATAAGCGCTCATTTATTGGTGTAAGTAAAATTATTATAATGTGCAAATAATTGATATGTTAAAAAAATGAATTCATACGAAGATGGCTCAAAAGACTTGGTACCAAAGCTAAAAATCTTGTATAAAAAATATAAAAATTGACAGTAATGACTTTGTTTGACGTGACATTGTTTGACATTCATTCAGTTTCCGACCCACTGAGTATTCCGACCCAATTCTGTCTCTGAAATATTTATTATTCAGAAAAACGTCGCTCCAACAGATAGATTCTCAAGTGAAATTGCCGATTGCGGTTGGGTAAAATCGCTCCTTTGAACTTTATCGTAAAAAGGATCACTATGCCTCACTTAAGAATTGAAACAAATGTGCCTAGGAGCAAAATTCCTGAAGATTTTGTGTTAAAAGCTGTGCCGGTTTTAGCTAAGGCTCTCGGGAAACCCGAACAGGTATTGTTATTTGACTGATCTATTTATTATAGGTACCAACTTATCATTACTTTAGTCTTTCTAGTTATACTTTTTTTCATATTGCTGTCAGTAAACAATTTTTTTTTTATGAGATGGGTATTTATTGAATTCCTCCCGTTCACGCCACACAGTGGAAGGGTATCAGACGTCTACTGACTAAAACTATCTCCTGTTCCTTCTATACCTTCATTCCAGGGTCCCAGGAACAGGAGTTACAGGTTCTCTTTAGTTCAAACACAGGGCAACTAATACCCACCTGTGTTCTTGCAGTAGACCTTTAAATCTTAATCCATAAAAAATGGTATTATGAAGAGCATATATTTAATTGATATTTTATTATTTGTAAATGTAATTGTAATTTACTTTTATCCTGGTAGTATAATATTACCTCAGTGTATCCAGGGTGTGCATTGATGCACAAACAAATATTATTTATTTATTTATTTAAACTTTATGTACAATGGTGGTACATAGGCGGACTTAATGCATCAAGGCATTCTCTACCAGTCAACCTTAGGGTTAAAAAGACAATGCTGTGGTAGGTCTGCACAATAAACAAATAACATACATTACAAAAAACAAAAGTTATAAGAATAGAATAAGTTATTATGAATCCAGCACATGATTCTGGATGGGGGGGGGGGGGGGGGAGAATCGTGTACTGGTGACATTTTGTCGGCTATTTCCTAATTTTTTCATTAAAAGTCAGTATTTTTTCCTTTCATGTCTGACACATAATATATTTTTTCTACTGGCAAATAATATTTCTATTAAAATACAAAGGAAACAAATAGCAATTATTTATCGCATTTATATGTATAACAAAGCCATGTTTTTTTAGTACTGCGTGGTGTCTGTCATTCCTGATGTCCCAATGAGCTTCGGTGGCACCAAAGACCCGTGTGCCATAGCCAACCTGATGTCAATCGGAGCACTCGGAGTGGAGCAGAATAAGAAGCATGCTAAAATACTGTTTGAGCTGGTGGAACAGGAGCTCGGGGTCAAAAATGATAAGTATGTATTTTGCCATCCAAAGAAAAAAAACGCAATTTAATTGAACTCGATTTTACTGTAATAGAGTTCAATTAAATTGAATTTTTGGAGTATTGCCCTAATGTGGTATGAGCTATTTACGTATTAGAAATCAGGAAAACAAAGTGCATCTAATGCCTTTTTTAAAAATTCCGTACTTGAATTACACTAGTGAAAAGTCCAATTTAAAATTGTCAATAGTCAGTATATTTATTCTTTTCTTTAGGTAGCAGTACTAGTTTTACAAGATAGTCATTTTATTACGTAATCAGAGTAGAATCCCCTTCCGAAGTCTATGATTCCTGATAGCTACAACTATCTTTAAGTTAAGAGTGAATAGGTTACTTCTAGGCAAGCGTGCTCCATCGTCGGCACATCATCGCTTAGGATCAGGTGAGATAGTGGTCAAACATGAACCTATCAATAAAAATAAGAAAGTCAGTAAACATCATCGCATACAAAGAAGTAAAATATATGGCATGGTTGGTGCAGAGAAGTAAAATATCATTTGTTCTTTACGTGAAATTGTTTACTCTCCAAACATTATTAGTTGGGAGCATGAATATGGTAACATAATTTTTCTGTGAACACTCATATTACTGCCTGCATGGAAAATCATCCAATGATTTCTCCCTTTCTAGGGCGGAGCGGGAGTATCAGACATTTACTGACTAAAACCCACTTCTGTGTACCTTCTTTGCTTTGCGTTCGTTTCGGGACCCTGGGTTTTTCTTCCAGAAGTGAACCCATGGCCCATTGGTCCCAGACTTCGGCTAGGTCCCTACGGTTTTGCTGACATTTCCTTGAGACGCGCGTGGAACAGACATTGCACCGTCAGGTTCGGTCCGAACGGCGAGCTACCCATTTCCCGCCTGCACCTACGCACAGTATGACAAATGCCTCCAAAATCGGACGTCGCTTTTTTTTTCTTCTAAACTATAGTATACACTGTTTTAAATACTAGAGTAAAACTCCCGGATCTTAAATATACTTTAACCTATCAATACCCGCGAAACGAGACACAATAGTAAGACAATAACAGTGCGGCCCTATAAGACCACTCGGGGATTCATGAATTAATACAGAATTAGAATTTTTTCCGGGAGTCTGAAGGCCATGCCTTCTTCCGTGCAGCCGCCTCCTTCGCTAGCATTACTATGTCGCAGAAGGAGGCGGCCGCCTGGCATCTCCTCGCTCTGGACCATGGCCTCTACCAGTTTCCTTGCACCGTACAACTTACGCACACATAAACATCGTTGTGCTGTGCAAAAGCTATTTATTTTAAACTAGCTTTAGCCCGCAGTTTCGCCCGCGTACATAAAACATAGCCTATGTCACTCAGGAATACAGCAGCTTTCTATTGGTGAAAAATTTTAGCAATTGGACCTATTACTTCCACAGATTTCCTCATGCAAACAAAAAAACAAACTTTACCTCTTTATTTTTTTAGTGTAGATTTACGCTAGTGATAGACTTCAGCGGAATTCCAATTCCTAGTATTATCTATCTATCTATATATCTATATATACACTCGAGAGCAAAAAAATCGCACATGATGACTTGTTATGTTAAAACAGTTTTTGTCATGAATGTGAATAGATTTTAAAAGAAATGCATACACAAGTTGAAAGAGCATTTTTTTATCTTTCTAATGATATGAAATACAGTGTAAAAAAATATCCTTGAAAAGTTTCAGAGCACAATATCCAACATAAGGGTAAAATTAGCAAATTTCACTTATGAAAGAATGAGAGTCAAACTTAAAATTCTTGGTTAACCAGTTAATTAATAGAGTGTATTCCCTCTTTTAGCCTTAATTACAGCTGTTAATCGATTTTTCATGGACCGTATTAATTTTACCATGAAATTGTATGAAATTGTATAACCTTCTACTCCTCGTTAATGATAAATTGACGCTCTTGGAGTCGCGAAAAACCGGTTTTTTTGCTCTAACTCTTCTTTTAAGATCATTCCGGACATGTTCAATTGGAATAAAATCAGAACTACGCACTGGCCTCACTATCACGATGATTCCAAAGTTTTCCATGTAGTGTCCAACTGGTCTAGCGACATGCGATCTGGTGTTGTCGAGCATTAAGAAAAAAAAATTACCATAAGTTACACCAGCGGCTTTACAGACTCTTCGAGCATTTTTTTGACGTATCGTGAAGCCATCAACCCTCTCAATATCGGGCAGGTATTTGCCCCAGTGTATTAATACAAGTCAGTTTTACTGTACAATTTTATGCCACCCCAAAACACCTCCATAAGCAACATGATTGCTTATGCGGCAGTGTTAAAATTAGCCTGATGACCTTCTATGGATCCTAAAGCGTCCATCATGGTCATGTAAGTCATTCTGCAGTTATCAGAAAACACTACAGTTTGCCATTAGTCATACACGTAATTTAAGTGTAACGTGGCAAATTGTTACCGGGCTTGTTGGGGAGCTGTGGTCTGTTTGGCACCATTTGCTGGATGATGTGCAGTCAGAACTGCTTCATCCAGTCCTTTTCTAAATGTTCACTGATTTATACTGACATTGCGCACTTCTTAAAGCTTTTGTATGACTTCAATCGCATTGGATAGCCGATTTCTCAAAGTACTTGTTACAACAAAGCGATCATCACGCCCTGATCCTACGCGCCACCGGTCAGGTCCTGGTCGCCGAATGTGCCCACTGGTCTCTTGAAACCGTTGGTATAACCGAAGATCAGGGAAGCGGCTAAAATTTAGCTGTCAAGCCACTTCTTTTGGTTTATGGCATGTTTTGGGCAAGGTAATAACTTGAACAGCTTCTGCGTGCGTGATACCCATATTTTTCTGGTAAATCCGTCTGCTTTCAGTAGGGACATTATCACGTTGACGGATACTGAACAAAAGTCTAAAAAAATACCCCTTTTGTAGCTCTGAATCAAGGTGAAAGTTGAGAAATGCAAATGAGTGAATTTGGGAAATTGGTTGTACGGTTGGTTTTGTGAATTACGTGAAGGTCTGTGATCTTAATATTGTGTTTTTGTAAAGCTAACCTTACATCCTTTAATTTTGTTTAATAATTTATACTCCATTGCTTTAGATTTAAGGAAATATCAGTATTAAACCAAATCACAAGCCATGTGCGATTTTTTTGCTCTCAAGTGTATAAAAATGAAACCCGTTTTCCGTTGTCACGACATACCATGAAAACGGCTTGACCGATTTGGCTGATTTTTTTTTTAAATGTTCCTTGAAGTTCAATGATGGTTCTTACGGAGAGAAAAATTCAAAAAAAAAAAGTAAGGGTAGTGTAGGGAAGGTAGGGTAGGGTAGCGTAGGATATGTAGAGTAGTCATTTGACGGGAGCGAAGCCGCGGGTAAAAGCTAGTGCACAATAAAAGTGTTCCCAAAACGCCTTGTGCTTTAGGGTGGAATGTTCACCATGTACAGGTGCGGTGGCGTGACGCCGTACATCTGGTGATGATGATGGTAAAGTCCATTTGGCGGAATTAAATTGTGCAATTCCAGTGCACACCTCCTGAAATGTAAACAAATACAAAATCTTTATTTAGGAACCAGTTAAAATACATTTAAACGATAGAGAACCGTTTCTTTAGGGTTGAGTCCCGTCATCCGCTAGACCAATAGCGCACTAGCGGCCAGCGGCCAGGTCGCGGCGGCCATCGAGATACATACATTAGTATGAAACCGCCATAGAGCGTGCGCACCTATCCGCACGCGGCCAGCGGCCACAGGTGCGCGCGCTCTATGGCGGTTTCATACTAATGTACAGTACGTCCGTTATAAGTTGGCGAGTGTGAAGTTAGGCTCTGCGAATTTTGGCGCTTGAAATATCGTACAAAAATAAAAGTTTTAAAAAAATAAATGCAATTTGCAGTTCTTATTGCTGTTAAAAACAGTTATTGGCATTATTTTTTTTTTAAACCTTTATTTTTGTAGGATATGTCGAGCACCAAAATTTGCAGAGCCTAACTTCACACTCGCCAACTTATAACGGACGTATTGTGTGTATCTCGATGGCCGCCGCGACCTGTGCGTGCCTGGCCCTACTGTTCGACTCGTGACCCCATGAATCCATTCTTAACTTTGCAAACGATTCCCCGTTGACTAGCATTCACATAAATCTTTCAGCGAATTAAAAACGCGGTACCTGGCGATACAAACGATGTTACTGAAATTGAAAGACTAACACACAGACAGTGGCAGCACAATTATTTATGTATCCTCGGTTACGCCATCAGGTCAGTCCAAATTTAGTATTTCTGTAAACATTGGCTCAGATAAAAATATTGCAATAATAAAATTGTCTTGATAAGCTAGTTGGATTGTAGTCAAGTTTATACATAATATCGGTTTCTTATCAATTAGGTACTGAGTATTGTTGTAGGTATTTATATATATATATATTTTATTATGCATAGGCTCGCGTTTGATGTCTGTCTCACCTAATGTGTGATGTGTGTGCGCAGGAATTACACGAATTGATTCCGCCATCCCCTTTCTACCATCAGACAAACCGTCGTACGGCGAGTATCCATCCTTACGTTGTTGAAACCTCTACGGTCCGGACTAAGCGCTTCGCTTCGTCGTTTATACCGCGTACATCGAAGGACTGGAATAATTTGCCTGCTGCGGTCTTCTCGTCCGATTATAATTTGGGTGTCTTCAAGGCTAGAGTGAATTGGCTCTTAATAAACTAGTGCGCCTCACCATCCACGATTGCATCACTGCTTACCATCAGGTGGGATCGCAGTCAAGCACTAGATTATATACTTAACTTAAATAAAATAATGGTAAGCGATGATGTGGCCGACGATGGAGCACGCTTGCCTAGAAGTAACCTATTCACTCTTGACTTGAAGACTGCTTATTGCGTAATTTAGTCGTTGGTAGAATGAGGGACAGAAAGGGCGTGTAAATCAGTTTCCAAAGCTAAATCATAGAGGGTGACAAGATCGAAAAGTTTAAGAACTGTATTAGGATGATACGACTCACGCGGACGAAGCCACAGGGCAATGCAAGTAGTTTATAGAATACTAGCTGTCCCCTGCGGTTTCACCCGCATTTTTTGTTACTGCTCCGCTCCCGTGGGTCGTAGCGTGATGGTATATAACCTATAGTATTCCTCGATAAATGGGCTATCTAACACTGAAATAATTTTTCGAATCGGACCAGTAGTTCCAGAGATTACCCCCTACATACAAACTTACAAACCTACAAACTACAAATTTTACCTCTTTATAATATTAGTATAGAAGTAGTTTATAGAATAATTCCCATGGCAGCAAATGCTAATAATAGTTTCTCTCGTGGCTGGCATAGTATTTATTATACATTGATACCAAACATTCTATTGTTCTAGTGCCATATTATGAGTTGCCGCAAATAGGTAGCCTGCCTAGCTGTAGATAAACAACTACTTGAGTACTTTATCAGTCTGATTCAACAAAACCTCTTAGGAGAGCCCTTTCTATGCATCAGTTATTAACGTGATCATCATTGAGTTTTATTCTAGCGATGGACAAGAACGTTCATGCAAAAAATGCAGATAAGTTAGAAAAAAAGTTCCCTGCAACGCTTGATTGGGATTAGGGCTGCCATCACCTAAATCGCCGACGCCGGACAAAAACTTCAAAAACCCCGGACATTTGGATGAAATTCAGTTTTTTCCCCGGACACCCAGAAAAAAATATTACAATAAAAATAAAATGTATTCATTTAAACAGCTTGTTTGCTAGTTATTTAACAATGTTTGACACAATCAACATAAACTACAGCTTAACAAATAAAATAGTCAAAATTTTACACTCTTCTATTTCTGAGGTAATTAAAAAAAAATATAATTTTAATTTTTGGTGACACTAAAAGCGTCCGGGTTTCTCCCGGACACTTTTTGACAACCCCGCCCGGACGCACCCCGGACGCCCTCTAAACTAGGACAAATCCGGGGAAACCCGGACGGATGGCAGCCCTAATTGGGATTATATCGTTAAATAAAACTATTAAAACATACATCGCTAGATAGCTTATAGAGGACCCTTTTCTCGCGACCAGTCAATCTTAAGCATCTCATGGCATTTACTTACGCGTTTCGTCAAAATTGCACTTATCTATAACTATATCTTATCTTAATCTTAATATATATAAATCTCGTGTCCCAATGTTTGTCCTCAATGGACTCCTTAACCACTTAACCGATTATAATAAAATTCGCACACCATGTGCAGTTCGATCCAACTTGAGAGATAGGATAGTTTAAATCTAAAAAAAAAAAAAAAAGTTTGGTAAAGTAGGGTAGTGTAGGGTAGTGTAGGGTAGTGTAGTGTAGTGTAGGGTAGTGTAGGGTAGTGTAGGGAAGTGTAGGGTAGTGTAAGGTAGTTTAGGGTAGTGTAGGATATGTAGGCCATGTAGGGTAGTCATTTGACGGGAAAAATTCCAAAAATAAATAATTGTCTAGCCCGTGCGAAGCCGGGACGGGCTGCTAGTATGTATATATAAATCTCGTGTCACAATGTTTGTCCTCAATGGACTCCTAAACCACTTAACCGATTATAATAAAATTCGCACACCATGAGCAGTACGATCCAACTTGAGAGATAGGATAGTTTAAATCTAAAAAAAAAAAAGTTAGGTAAAGTAGGGTAGTATAGGGTAGTGTAGGGTAGTGTAGAGTCGTGTAGGGTAGTGTAGCGTAGTGTAGGGTACTGTAGGGTAGTGTAGGGTAGGTAGGGTAGTGTAGGGAAGGTAGGGTAGGGTAGCGTAGGATATGTAGGGTAGTCATTTGACGGGAGCGAAGCCGCGGGTAAAAGCTAGTTAATATTATAAAGCTGAAGAGTTTGATCGTGAGTGTTTGTGAGATTACTCAGGAACTACTGCTACTAGCTAAGACTAAACTAACTCTACACGCGGCGAAGCCGCTGGTAGAAGCTAGTGTCAGATAAACAGACTGCTGTACACCTGAGTCGAACTTAATGAGTGTACGGCAGCCGTAATCTAGTACGTAGTACATTTGTATCGAGGTTGATCATGCTTTAAAAGCGTATTGTTTCATCCAACGCAATGTTTGATTAAAAAACAACGTAAAAAAAGAGAAAACGCCTGAATGCTCTAATGGCATTCGGTAATGCAGTCTCTCTCGAATGTTTCGCTCAAATTTGTTTCAGAAAAGACGTATATACCTAATTCAGATCTCTGGTAATAACGTCATAATCTCGTAAGAGCAGGTTTTATGCAAATGAATCTCTGCTTGAACGCTCTTAAAGGCATTTCCAAGAACTAAACGACTTGATTTATTGTCTTAATTGCTAACGATAATTAGGTGTAAGCACTGGTAATGAGTTTTTGCCAGAGTTTAATTAGCAAACTATAATACCACGCTTGTTTTCCTCAAAAGATTAGGTTGGTGTAGGCTGTAGGATTGTTCGATTCATTGCAGCCTTGGAATGCAAAGGGCAACTGAAGGAACTAGATGACTTGAGCTTGATCACCCTTTTTAAATACCTAATCCCCTGGCCAAATTCATAACATAAGAAGATCTTGGGTGGTTGGGGCCTCCGTGAGATAGAACTACAACTCGATCACATTAACTTGACGCTTGGCGTCGAAGAAATAATGTCCAAAATCAATATAACAACAACAGAGAACTAGCGAAATTATCGACGCGCGTATCGAAAACAAAGATGCTGACCATACCTGACACTTTCCGAGCGAGTTAAGGGAATGCGGGGGGAAATAGGGGGATTTATGTATTTCGGAAATGCGTCAAGTTAATGTGATTGTATCTACTGATTAACGAATAACGTTACTATGTCTAATGATAATACTTCTTTCAGGATGTACATAACATTCCAAGACGAACCTACAGGCAACGTCGGCTTCAAGGGCACCACATTCCATGCTATCTTTGGATAAACGTTGGAAAATTGTATTGTCTAATAGGGTTAGGGGATCACACACAAAATCTGCAAGACGACGCCGCGTCGTAGGAACATGCGATGCGAATTCTTGCGGCTTAACGATTCTGTAGACTGGTTCACGTAAAATCAAACTACACTCCGTCGGTTTAGGTAGTTAACTAAAGGTAAACAATCTTGGCATGTCTTTTTATCTAAAAGTTGTCTATAAATTGTATGTAAAAATCTTTGCAAATAGGTATTTACCTAAATCGATGTTAGCTAATAAACTAAATTTAAATAATCTTTGTGTATATTATATACGACCTCTTTAATATAAAAAGACATACCAAGACTGTTTACCTTTAGTTAACTACCTAAACAAACGGAGTATAGTCAAATATCGTTGAAGTTTTAGTCAAAAGTCGTTCGATCGAAGTCGTATGCCTAGAATGGGATTCAAGTGGCATGAAACTAAACGATCTATCAACGACATATTGCCAGTTACATTATTATGTGTTCTATCTGGATAATGTTTGACATATTCAGATGTCAACGACACATCGATCGAACGACTTTATAATCGGTGTCGTTCAAGCTCGATTGATAGATGTCTAAACGACTAAAGTGTGTCTTTTAATCTCTGAGACTAAAATGTCATTACGTGGGCTGACATTTGCCTGAGTCAATTTAGTTTCAGGGATTTAAAAAACAGACTTTAACGCCCGAAACCAATAACCTATCTATCACATATCGGAGATTGAAAAACAAATGAAACAACAGAAAACATGTAAATTTTTGTATGGTATCTATCATTTGTTTTTCAATCTCCGATATGTGATAGATAGGTTATTGGTTTCGGCTGTAAGCCGCTATGATATCGTTACGGTTTTGATTACGTGAATCGAGCTGCAGGTGACCATATAATTTACAATGCATTCGTCGCTTTGCAGTTTTGTGTTTGGACCCTAGGTCAGACGACTATAATAATATGCGTCGCTCAAAATTAGTCGTACAACCTACCTTGGAATTAATTTTGCTTATTTCGACACCATTTACCAAGTTACCCCGCATTCAGCGTAGTTACAGTGACTAACTTTGAGCGACGCAAATTACGCTGGGTTGCGCTCGTCTGGTATCCTTGTTACTAATACTCCAGCAGACTTAGACAAATAACTTTTCTATTAGGGTTCCGTAGCAATGACATTGAATGAACAGAGGGACGAAAGGTTCTAGAGTAGCAAACCACGTACCCGCAAGGTAGACCAAAGACTTGGTGAGGGTTGCGGGAATCTAATGGATGCGAGATGCACAGGTCCGGTCGGTATAGTGGACTTCTTTCGGCTAAAATGATGATCATAATAATGTTTTGTAGCAGTGACATTAGCTGCCACGTGACTTCTCCGCAGGTAATGTCACTGTCAAACTATGTACTTAGCGTTTGGCGGGAAGGCTAACAGAAAAGTTATTTGTCTATGCCTGCAGAACATTTCAGACACTATGCCTAGTTCCTTGAACGAAAATCATCGCACAATCCGTAGTACGCCCGTAATCTTCTATGATTGGCTGTTGGCAACAAATTCAATCAATCACTGTCGTTTATCTTGCCATAATTATCGTTCCAGAATCTAAGGGAGACCATTCATGTACAATTCGTCCATTATAAGTTGGCGAGTGTGAAGTTAGGCTCTGCGAATTTTGGCGCTTGAAATATCGTACAAAAATAAAGGTTTAAAAAAAAAATGCCAATAACTGTTTTTTAACAGCAATAAGAACTGCAAATTACATTTACTTTTTTTAAAACCTTTATTTTTGTAAGATGTTTCAAGCGCCGAAATTCGCAGAGCCTAACTTCACACTCGCCAACTTATAGTGGACGAACTGTAAGAGTCAACGAATTCCTGAATTAAAAATGAAATATCAACTGCTTAAAAAGCACTTTTTTGCACGATTATCTTAACCTAGCCTAAGTTCCATATTATTGTCCATATAAGCATAAAAATATTGTCATCTTTTACTAACGGGTTTAACAAGAAAGAGATAGAAAATACTGTAGAATTGGCAAATAGGCACCTTACTATACCTACGTGTCAAAACTAACACCTATACAGAGAGACTAAAAAAGACACGCATCTACCGTCTGTTTTTTATACCCTGAGACTAAAATGACATACGACACTAAAACACTGGCATCATTCCTATAGTAAGTTTGACATTACATATGTCAATTTCGTCTCAGGGTAAAAAAACGGTCGATTTATGGGCTAAATTCGATACAAATCGATATTATTATTACCCTAAAGTCTGTTTTTTAAAGCCTGAGACATTGCCTGTGTGAATTTAGACACAGGCTATGTGAAACTTACAAAAGAAATGATGCCAGTTCTTTTGTGTGGAGACAAGTATGACAACCCAAGAAATGTAATTTTGGTCTCAGAGATTAAAAAACAGACTTAACTGTACTAAAGAACGCGCCGAATTACCAGTCACTCTGTATAAGACTTATCGTCTGTATTTTATACCCTGAGACTAAATTGACACTAGTAGTAGTATGTCAAACTTACTATAGGAATGATGCCAGTTCGTTTGTGTTGTAATGTCATTTTAGTCTCAAGGTATAAAACAGACAGTAGTTCAAATAATGTCGATTTTATCCCTTTCTTATTTCATAATGATATTTCTAATTGGTGTTTTAATGTCATTTATCTACACATAAAGCCAAGATCAAACTTGTGACACGTTTTTTACGTTGATCTGTTAAATAACAGCTCATTTCTTGAGGAAATGTACGAATTAATAAAGTATTTTCTTGGCTTTACCATTTTAACACCAGGGATATTTAACAAATTATATTATCATTGTAAACACTAAATCTAGTCGCAGTCATAAAACGAGTGATTAGGGACAGTGAATGTTTAGTAGGTACTTACAAGAATTATACTTCTTCTTCTTCTCGTGTCTATTCAACTCAAATTTTGTCCGACCAATATCTAGCCACAAGAATTATACTATCTGGATTGATTACATCAACATCAAAAACGTACCTACAAAAAGGTATGTTATCTCTTTCTATCCGGGTGTCCATAGACTAGTAAGAAAGGGATACGCTACCTCTTTCTATTGTCTTGCTGGGTACATGTTTCCCTTTTGCTTGTCAATAAAAAATGTGTACTTAGTGGCAATGAAAATAAAGTACATTTCAGAATGTGTAGTATTACTTCGAAATATATCCAAGTTTTACAAGATCCTAGCTTTAGTACGGGACGTCTCGCTCTTTCGTCTTATGACCACAAAGGCCACTGGCTTTGGTGTTTAATAGGTGCCTACAATATTTTCTTTTTTGTGCTTTTTTTTTTAATATTTTTATTATTATTGTGGTGCTGAAAATTGTATTAAAATATTAATTTATTAGAATTTAAGCGAATCCTGTATTTTTGAAGTGAGAAAAATAAATTATGTACCTATTTAATTATGCATGTTTTCTATTCATTTCGCCTTTTTGTACATCATTTTATTTTAAGAATAATACAGATGGTGTCACATAAATTGCAATTAGAATAATATGGGTTGTCAAATCACAGAAAGTGGAAAGTTACATCCATTCGTCATCATTCATTATTTGGGAATGCATCTGAAATAAACTGATTAAGGGGGATGTTTCGGGTCAGCCCGCGAAATTCAAATTTTCTTACGTTTTTTGCATTTTGCAAGCTAGTGGTAGGTTGTATGAAGTTAAAAATACTTGAGCGACTGTAAAACGTAACTAGTTATATAATTATAACCATAAAAATCATCAGTACAAGCCTCCAAGCTCGCTTAGTTGCAGGAACGTCTTTGACCTCGAAAAAATCGTTCCGACACTTAGGTGAGCTTGGAGACTTGTATTGATGATTTTTATAGTTATAATTATATAACTAGTTATGTTTTACAGTCGCTTAAGTATTTTTAACTTCATACAACCTACCAAAGTCTTGCAAAATGTAAAAAACGTAAGAAAATTTGAATTTCGCGGGCTGACCTGAAGCATTCACCTTAACAAATATACGCTCGTGTCAAGAGTATAAGCGATATTATAGAACAAGAGTTCTCCGATCTTGATAGGAGTGGATGCTACTACAGTACGGCCGTTTCATCTTGGCGAGTCTTGAAGTTAGGCTCTGCGAATTTTAGCGCTTTAAAACTCGTACAAAAATAAAGGTTTAAAAAAATGAATGCTAATAACAGTTTTTAACAGCATTATTAACAACTGCAAATTGCATGTATTTTTTTATTTATTTCCCACTTTATGCACATAAAGGCACAAAGGTGGACTTAATGCCTTAGGCATTTTATTACATTGTAGAATCCTACTTTATTCTATTATATTTCTTTATTATTGTTACACATTGCTAAGACGGAAATATTGTAAATAACAATACCTATAGTTGATTATCTGAATTTACCTACTTGACTTCAATTTCCTGGTTTATTATGTACCTACCTACCGATAGCGACATACCTACATGGGAACATAAAGTGTCAATCTCGAACGTCCCCACTTGGATCGAGTCGACTTTATAAGGACTGAGATTAGACTTCCGTAGCCGTCCGTGGGTACTTACCATATTTTAAAATAAAATAGTAATGCACTTTATTTCACAACTTATAATTTTAGTACCTAACTTAAAATAGCTAAGTAAAAAAGTCATATCAGAATAAGACGGCATTTCCTCTCTTTTTTGTTTTTTTTTTTGTAAGTATATAGGTACCATAAACTAGTACTTGACTGCAATCCCACCTGATGGTAAGCAGTGATGCATTTAACAGGTTTAAATGCTCTAAGTGATGCAGTGATTCATCGCTATTTATAGCGGTCGCCTCTAGGTGTAGGTAGGCCTCTCCTAGGTACCATATTAGGTTCTTTCAAATCTTTATAATTTATTATATTCACTACCCCTTCACTCCTAACCAACCGCGTGGTGTCAAGGTGAACTTCATTGATCGATGAACCATGTGCAAGTTTAAAATTGAGGTCACGTTTGCTGCAGTAAATGTATTAAATCTTGGGATTTTGCCATCATATTGCATGAAATTGGATCAAGGGTGTCGTGAACCCTAGTAACTGGGTTGAGGGGCACAGAGACAGTAAATCCATGTGAAATATTATAAGTAGTATTATTAACCTATCAATACCCGCGAATAAGACTGGTCGAGGATTCATGAATTAAGTTGCATCTACGCAAAGTAACAAAAAATCTGCTAAATATCAAGAATAGGTTGGGGCACTATTCGATTACAGCGGGTTGGCATTCGAACAGTACAGTGGCGCATTCGTTATTTTCTTCTCTTTTTTGGCAAGCTGTAGGGGCCGGCATAGAGAGCCGGATTAGCTTTAAAGCAAAAGTAGATAATGCTAGGGGCCACCCGATGCGCGATCACCCTGACTTTTATTAGTAGGTGTACAAATAAAAGTGAGGGTGGATACCATTGAAATATAATCGATTCCGGATTTTCCATAAGTATAGACAATGTAAGCTGTGATAGCTTAGGTACTTCATAAGATTATCGCTACTTCAGACCCTCAAGGCCCCTGCAAAAAATAATTCGAAAGAGTTTAATTCGTTTTCATTTTAAGATGAAGAATAGAAAGCCAGCCACTCAATTCCATCTACCTAAGAGCCAGAATTCGGCGGTAGTGTAAACGGTGGTGATTTGGTGAATCGTCAGAAAAGCGTCTAGGTAATAAAGAATAACGAGTCCAAGCTTTTGTGAATATTGGATTTACGATTCAACCACTTTTGTTTCAGGATGTACATAACATTCCAAGACAATGCTACTGGAACAGTTGGATACAAAGGCACCACGTTCCACGCCCTGTTTGGATAATTTTTTATAGTGTGCTCAGCAGGTCGTCAATAACTTTGCACCTTATAAAATAAAATCATAATATTGATTACCTTTAAAGGAGTGATTTGTTTACTCATGATTAATAAAGCACCTTAATTTTATATGTTTGTGTATTTTATTTATTTTCCTGTTCTTCATGTACCACTTTCAGTAGGAAGTTAACATTACATTTAGCTTTCCTTAGACGTACCTAATAAAACAAAACAGTAAAATATAGCAGTCAAAGCTGCAGTCAAATAAGCGACTATTCAAAATGTATATCGACTTTTTATTCTACTTCCTTTTTTTGGTATTTTACCCTATATCGTAGCCTTATTTTAATAAAGTGGGCTGAAAAGCCTTGGTTCTGTTTAAGCTACTGGTTGTGAAAAATATAACTGTCAAAAAATAATCAATAAATGCAGCAAGGAATGTTGTTTCCTCTTGTCGTGTTTTTATATTTTAAATAAATAATTAGTTATCGTGAAAATTACGCATTCTTATATTGTTTTTGTAGTTGCAGCGTAGCGCTAATATTTACTGCTAAGGTTTATAGAAAAATACGTAAAAATGGATGACAATAACGTGGAGCAGACGCCTGCTTCTCAAAGGCTTACAAATGAGGACTTTAGGAAGCTCCTCATGACTCCTAGGGCTACGCCTGGGGGCTCCGGTGGCTCGCACCCTACGGGCTCGGTGCGGGAAGCCATGGCCAACTCTGGGTAAGCAGTTTTTCTATCCATATTAGTGGTATTTTTGGGGAAGCTTGTATCTGTTTAGTATTGCAATAAGCTGAGATATACAGTTGAACTGAAATAATCTGACAATCATTTTGCGGTGTCCGATTATTGAATTCGTCGTACTGTAGAATACAGTCACCAGACTCTTGTAGATTGATTTTTTTAAAGGAGTACCTCATTAACCAACAAATTACATACTTATAAAATGGTTAAATCAAATTTATGTGTACTACATAATGATACGAAATGGGATTTATATAATTAAATAATAGAGTACTAAAAGGGTTTATTATAAAATAAATGCTAAACATATGCAAAAATGTATTGATAACAAAAAAAAGCATATTGATTTCCAATCAGTAACATAATGTTATAGCTAAAGCAGTGGTGGCCCAGTGGGAACGGCTCCAACTTAAGAGTAGTTGGTCGCGGGTTCAAACCCACTGCTTTCAATACGGTGAAGGAAAATTGTGAGGAAACCGGCATGTCCTAGAACCAAAAATTCGAAGACACGTCCACAACATTATAAGGATGCTATGTTATTATCCAATAGTAAAGGTTGCCAGTTAAGACATGGGACAGATTACTGTTGGTGAACTGTTATAAGTATAGAATAAACTTTATTGTACACCAAAAGAAGTTATAAATTGTACAGAAACTTAAATCTATGGGTACAATGGCCTTTTTATACCTTGTAGCCTTGGGATAAACTTACTCTTTGATTGTATCATCTTATACCAAACGCCACTACTACCTCAGTATGTGGCTGACGTTTCAAGCATTTTATCTCATGAACCTCAGTAGTATCATCTGATATTAAAGAAGTTAACTATGATTTTTGTAGTCATTTAGGGGAATGTTCATGTTATTTTAAGTTTTGTTGATATTTATATGCCTAAAGATAGCATTTGGTTCTTAGCAAACGCAACATGAGACAGCGGTCCAAAGTCAAAGTCAAAATATTTTTATTTCACATAGGCCTACATGGGCACTTATAAAACGTTGAAAACTAGTGCACGGTTCTAAATTGGTCGTTTCCTATGGAGAAGAACCGGCAAGAATCTCCATGGTTACTCTTTTCAAAAAACTATTGGGTTTACAACATTTCCATATTACAACACAGACACTTATGCGAGGACAGTGTAGACCAGTCAATATTGCACCCAAAACCACAATAAAGATAAAATTAGTCAAAAGCTGGGTTCAAAAGGGTAGTAATTAAAATCTGTCTACAGTGCCCACTCATTCACATTATACGAAAGAAGCTCCGTTCGCTGCATAGATGGATTTTGTATATGAATATTACTCATAGAGTACATAAACCAGGTGACTGCTAGCATAGAAATCCATACTGAGCAGAGGGTTGTGCAATTTGATTGCGATTTGCGGTCACATGTTATGGTTTCTAAGAACGTAATGCACTACCTTAATGCTTATACCTAATATCTTAAAAACATTTGACCATTTCATTAAACTTACAGATCAATGCCTCCACCGTCTGAAAACAAAGGTGAATTACGTAGAAAAAAGAAGTCATATTACGCAGCACTCAAGAAACAGGAAGACAATAAACTAGCGGAGTTGGCAGAGAAGTACCGGGACCGAGCACGGGAGAGACGAGACGGCTCCAACGAGTTAGGCCCCATGGACCCTACGAGCAATACCAGTAGTGCATACAGGTGAATCTATACTCAAAATCGCTGTTAGCTATAAGACCGCCTATTGTAACAACCTACTAATCTTACCAAGCTTCTAGTTAGAAATTGTGTTTATGGTGTACAATCTACACTTCCACACTAATATTATAAAGAGGAAAGATTTGTACCTATTTTTGTATGTTTGTAATGAATAGGCTCAAAAAGTACTGGGCCGATTTAAAAAATTCTTTCATCAATAGAATGCTACATTTTTCCAATTTGACATAGGCTACATTTCATTTTGAAAAAAATTAGGGATCCTTGGTAAAATTTGAACAATGTAACCGAAGGTGTAGAAAAATGAGTCTTAAAATGTCTTTCGTCGAATGCGCTGCCGAAACTATTAGCGATAGAACAAAATAATGTACAGCAATATTGAAGAACATCATAATGTCTACAAAAAACTCCGCGGTAGAATATGTCCAACTATTGTAGTTATGTCACTACAACAACTTTTTTCATTTTAAACATTAATGAAAATGCTAACCAAATTCAAACCATGCTATTTATGTGTTTATATTAATCCTTTTCCAAATAAATTATTTTATGGTCAAGACCATTTAACTACCTATAAAATCTATACTAATATTATAAAGAGGTAAAATTTGTAAGTTTGTAAGTTTGTAGGTTTGTAAGTTTGTATGTAGGGGGTAATCTCTGGAAGTACTGGTCCGATTTGAAAAATTCTTTTAGTGTTAGATAGCCCATTTATTGAGGAATGCTATAGGCTATATACCATCACGCTACGAGCCACGGGAGCGGAGCAGTAACGAAAAATGCGGGTGAAACCGCAGGGGACAGCTAGTAGTTTATAAATTATTTAAATTGGACTGTCCATTCAAAAGATATTACGAATTAAAAAATTCAAACAGTAAACAAAACCGCCATAGCGCCGTGGCCGTTGTTTGCGATATCCAAATTTCCAAAAATAAATAATTGTCTACCCCGTGCGAAGCCGGGACGGGCTGCTAGTAGATTATATAAAGAATCATTATTATCAGCCAAAAAACGACTTCTGCTGGACCTAGGCCTATGAACGGTCCTGTGCATCTTGCATGCATCAGATTCCTATAACTCTTACTAGGTCATCAATCCATCTTCTAGGAGGCCTTATAACGCTGCGTGTTTCGGTACGCAATTGCCACTTAATTCATAATAATTTGTATGTATAAAATCAACAAATTGGGGAACATACTAAAAAAAAATACATGCAACTGAACAAGTTCTTTGTTGTGCTACATGTATTTGCCTCTAATTTATGCAGTCCTTCTTTTTGAAGTCGGTTAAAATTATACTGAATTGAACTTTTAATTTTTGTTTCACAGAGCAGTAGCACCAGACTTGAAATCAGGAATGGATGCCAAAGAAAGACGGAGACAGCTTATCCAGGTTTGTTGAATTTAATAATATATTTGTAGTGACTTCTATGGTGCTACATAAGAACTAAAACTATAAAATCCTGCATCATGCAATTAAGAGTTCTCCGTGTGATTTGGACATACGTACAACAACAGCCCGAAATCATCTGTTGAGCAGTTGCCTTAGAGAAGACATAATACCCATCTGGTCATAGGATGCCCTCTTTTGTAACGGAGATATGTGAGGCTTTACAATGTACATACACCCGCATTCATATTGCATACCCCTATCATTTGGTTTGCAGAGGTCAGACCGAAAAGAGAGGGAGGCATACCATTGTTTACTTAAGTGTGGGGCAAGATATGGGTTCAATTCTCATATGTGTCCATAGGTATTCAGCGCATGCCGAGCGTGATAATCACCAACCACCAGTTAAATGTGTGCATGACGAAATACATCGCAACAAAAAAGTCATAAAAAATATTTATTCAGAAAACTTTTTACCAATATTATGATATAAATAATCTAAATTTTTGTTCTGTGCGTAAAATAACAATATTTTATACTGATATGACGTTTTATTATTGTAATTACAGGAATCAAAATACCTCGGTGGTGACATGGAACACACCCATTTAGTGAAAGGTCTCGACTATGCGTTGTTGCAAAAGGTAAGAGTTTTTACATTAAGACATACATAGAAGCCATAGTTAGATCTACTGTCCATGGACAAGTATCTTCATAGACGACATGGTAGCGTGGTCAATTTCGAGATGTTTTAGAAAGGAAGAATAATATTTATTTGACACACATAGACACACACAATGTAGAAACAATAAATATAAAAAAGTAATAAAAAAGAAGAAAATCTAGCGCTAGTGGGTGTCGCGGCTGCGTCTAATAGGTCCAGTTTAGCAAAGTTGCCAGACAACTACAAGGTGGTTGCCTGACGCTGGTTTTCAACTGAATCTTATTTCGAGTGAACTGTTGAAATAGGTTTAATTATTAGCGTCAGTTCACACCGAGACGTGACGCGACGCGACGATGCAGGAAGAGGCTGCACCGCGAACGTAATAGTGGTAAATTATAACGATCAAAAGAATCGGAGTGGTTAAAATAAACCATCGACTCGCCGTTCTACAAAATAATCGAGATAACATTCGATTGTTCCGAGTCAACGGAATCGATTGTTAGTTTTCGATTGTTCGAATCAGTCACTCTCATTCGAAACTCTAAACTGTTGAAGAACAACTTGCGAACGCGCCATGCGCCGGCCGCAATAACAGGTCGAATTGGACTCGATTCAAAGTCGGAACAATCGAAAACAATGGAGATGATCGAATAATCGGAACAATCGCATCTCGCATTTGCGCATTGCTACCCTAAGGTACCTTTTTTTATTGGTACAAGCCAGTGCTTTACCGCCATTCCACCTTGATGGTAAGCAGTGAGTAGTGGTAAGCAGTAGTCGTTGATGGTGAGGCGCACTAGTTTATTAAGAGCCTATTCACTCTAGCCTTAAAGATACCCAATTTATAATCGGATGGGAAGACCGCAGCCGGCAAATTATTCCAGTCCTTCGATGTACGCGGTATAAACGACGAAGCGAAGCGCTTAGTCCGGACCATAGAGGTTTTAACAACGTAAGGATGGATATTCGCCGTACGAGAACGAGCTACTATTTGATATTTTTGAAAAACTGCAAGTCATTTTAAAACTTATTGTGTTAGATTTTCAAAGAATATTTAGTGCGATTGCTAAGCATGGTGTGTGTGCAGGTTCGGTCGGAGATCCAGACGCGGGAACAAGAGCAGGAGGCGGAGATGGAGCGGCTGGTGAGCGCGCCCGTCGAGCCCGTCAAGGAGAAGGTCAAGGAAGTGCCCGTGGTGAGTCACCGACGAGATATCATCATCATCATCATCTTCCTGCCCTTATTTATTTAAACTTCATGTACAGTAGTGGTGTGCGTTGCTCGAGCGCGCTTTGTACAGTCAGATGCAAAATTGCATGGATAGCAAAAGAAAAAAATCGTGTGAAGCGAGAAATGACGCTATGAGTATTTTTCGAGCACTTGAACTCAAACGTTCACGGGAAAATAGACATTAAGGTATACATGCTATTTTGCACCGTACCTTACGAAGATTGCCTTCTAGGTCCCGGCTGTCATTTGTAGACCTTTGGCAGTCGTTACGGGTTGTGGAGGTCCGTATTCAGCTAAATCCGGCTTGGACTGGAAGCCGACCCCAATGTAGTTGGAAAAAGGCTAGGTTAGATGATGATGATGATGAATAATAATAAAAAGAAAGATTTAAAGAAATATTTTAAAATATACAAAATATGTAAATAAGATTCCCGTACGACAAAAAAACCTTTTGGTGTATAATATAGTCTATTCTATTCTATTACTGCTTTCCCATAAGACGTGGCCGCTTCCCCCTTACTCCATGCCAAAAGAGTTTTATTAAAAGACCTATTTGCAAAATAATATCATGCATCATACGTTTATGGTTCAAATTTCATTGCAATCAATATTGACTTAGGACGTTTTGTTATTAGCAACAAGAGGAAGAGATGCAGTTCGAAACGACGGTGGCGAAGAATATCTACAACATGATACAGGAGCAGAAGTAAGTGACGTATTCATTTTATATAACACTAGCTGTCCCCTGCGGTTTCACCCGCATTTTTCGTAACTGCTCCGCTCCCGTGGGTCGTAGCGTGATGGTATATAGCCTATAGCAAACATACAAACTTACAAATTCTAACTCTTTATAATATTAGTATAGACTATAGAGTGCGTCTAATGAAAGCGCGACCTGGAGTTTTTTTTTAAATTTAATTGGCAACATTATTCAGCAGTAATTGTAGGAAATAAAAAAAAAGTGAAGTGTCAAGACATGATTCTCCTACTAGTTAGTATACATACAAAATTTTTGGATTTAACCTCTTTTTCTCAGGTCGCGCTTTCATTAGAGGGACTCTAGTCTTTTTTACATAGCATGAGTTGGGTGACAGCAGGACGAAAATATGCATCTTTAAGATGAGAGAAAAGGATAGATAGCTGCATTGTATGAATCTGACAGCTGTCACCGAAACCGTCCTATAACAAACTAGATTTAGCCCGCAGCTGCTTCGCCCGCGTACATGAAATATAGCCTATGTCACTCAGGAATACAGCAGCTTTCTATTGGTGAAAAAATTTTAGCAATCAGACCAATACTTCTACAGATTACCTCATACAAACAAAAAAACAAACTTTACCTCTTTATTATATTAGTGTAGATTTATAGGCTCGCGTTTGACCACTATCTCACCTGATGGCTAGCGATGATGTGGTCGAAGATGGAGCAAGCTTGCCTAGAAGTAACCTATTTACTCCTGATTTAAAGGCACCATAGGGCACATTGCTTGCAGAACAGATGGCCGTTTGGACCGAAAGTCGTGGCTTTGGAAAGCCTAAACCTACAAGATAGACCAATGATTTGCTAAGGAACCTCAAACGTACGGGAATCTTTTTTTTCAAGTGGGGTATCATCGGAATTACTTCTCTCGCTCTTTTGGGAAGCGGGAGGGATGTCAGACTTTTACTGATTAAACTCCACCCCATTCCTTCGTTGCCTTCGATCTGGGGTCACGAGCTTTCCTTTCGGAATCCAATCCATGGTACCGGAGTGCTGGGCCCCTGCAGTTTGCTGACATCTCCTTGAGGCGCGCGTGGAACAGAACGCGACGTTGACGACTTGGGCTCGGACCCGGTTATTACCAGACTGCCGGACGGCGAGCTACCTAGTGCTTGCCGTCCGCGAGCCCGCGCCTACGGTGGTCGGAAATTGGGGCCGTTCCCTCACGCGCTCGCGGTCGGCAGCCTCCTTCGCTAGCATTACTGCTTCGCATAAGGAGGCGACCGCCCGCCACCCCTCCTCGCTCCGGACCATGGCCTGTACCAGGGCCTGGCGCCTATCCAATGCATGCCTGTCGCACAGGACTGTTAATTTTGGCAACACTTGAGGAAGGCCTATGTCCAACAGTGGACGTCTTTCAACTGAAATGATGATGATGAGACAGAGGTACTTTTGCATTAAAAAAATTAAATGTCTATCCTTTCTACCACAGATCACAGCTCAACATAACTTGCCACAGAGTATCTATGTGTTAATAACTTGACAGCTGGGCAACTGTGTTCTCTCTATAAAAAAACGTAGCTCTAGTGTCTATGATGCTATGAAATAATGCCGGGTTCACATAGCCTGACAGTTTTTGTATTGTTACTATTGTCCTGTTTGGGCAAAATAAATTCATTTTCTTTCTTTCTCACCAGAAACAAAAAGGTGTTGCGCAACGAGATGTTCGCTCCTGGGCGCATGGCGTACGTGGTGGAGCTGGACGACGAGGGGACCATAGACAGCGACATCCCCACCACGCTGACCAGAAGCAAGGCGGACGTGCCGGAGATGGACGAGCGCAGCTCGGCGTCCAGCGCCAACGACGTGGTGCTCGACAAACTGGCGCAGATCTTCTCGTACCTCAGGCACGGCCGCCATCGCAAGCTCAAGAAGACGAAGGTGAGATACCCTGATACCATAGTCTAGATCAGTGGTTACCAAAGTTGTGTGGACTAAGGTCCATTTAACAAACTTGGGACCCATCTCTAGGAAATTTAACGCGCGGCAGCGCTGCTACTTACTCGCTCTGGTCGAGGGCCCTTACTACCACGATTGTGGCGTGAAAATGTAGTAGTAGAGCTGGACCAGCTTTGAGCCAATCATTTTTATCTTAAAATAATTCGCAACCTTCTAGGTAATTCCACAGGGCATGAGAAGTGTAGGGTCTAAAAGGATAGCAGATGACCTTTTCTATCGACCATTTCAATTTGGCACACGATGCACACTCAGTATATATTTTGTTTTGTTTTTAGGACAAACAAACAGAGAAGGGTCGCGCCGACGACTCGATCTACGACGGAATAGGCGAGTACAACGCGGGCGAGAGGCAAGAGAGGCGCGAAGAGAGGCCGCACACGGGCGGCTACTTCGACAAGCCGGCGGATGACGACAAGGACGGTGAGGCGCTAGTGTTGTGTGTATAGTGTATACTAGTGCTATTTGATTTCTCGAATGCCTTCAATACCGTCAGTCACGATATTCTGTTAGCCATTCTGTCCCATTTGATGGTTTCTTCTGAAGCAATTGAATGGTTCACCTCTTACCTTCAGGAACGCCAGCAGTCGGTACACGCTGGAGACGCTTCTTCTCGCTGGTGTGATCTGGCAACTGGCGTCCCTCAAGGCGGCATTCTTTCTCCTCTTCTGTTTTCCATTTTTATTAATTTAATTACTACCGTCATTCAGTGTGCGTATCATCTGTACGCAGATGACCTTCAGTTGTACTGCCAAGGGGGGATCGATGAGATATCAGACGCTAACGAAAAGATAAATACTGACTTAATGGCCATTAAAACCTGGGCTGATAGGTTTGGTGTTGCAGTGAACCCCAATAAATGTCAAGCGATCATCAGTGGTAGTTCTCGAAGCATCGCCAAAGTTGATACAACAACTTTGCCACCGGTTATGTTCGACTCTACGGTAGTTCCTTTTAGCACTGACGTGAAGGACCTGGGTTTACGCATCGACAGTACCCTGAATTGGCGTACTCAAATCTTTAGTGTTAGTCAGAGGGTTACGGGAGTGCTGCGGACTCTGTATAGACTTAAAGACCTTTTGCCATTGAACATGAAGGCAATGCTTGTACAGACCCTTATTTTCCCCATAATCGATTATGGTGATGTGTGTTACTATGACCTGAATGCAGATCTCATCAATAAACTTGACCGTCTTCTAAATTACTGCATTCGATTCGTTTTCAATCTGCGCAAATATGATCATGTCTCTGCACATCGGCTGCTTCTAAAGTGGTTGCCCATACGTCAGCGCAGAGAGCAAAGAGCGCTCATTACCCTGTTCTCATTTCTAAATTCGCCCAATTCCCCTAGTTATTTAGCCCCTCACTTTCAATACGTTTGCGCAAACCACAATATAAATCTACGCTCACCACATAACCGTCTTCTACTATGTCCCACATGTGTCTACGTCTCATCGCACTGACTTCCTTCACTGCTCTTTCTTTGTTCAGGCTATTTCACGGAATGCGTTTCCCCAATAGGTCAGGATGGTTACAAACCGATTAAGATTCAAGATTGAGGTTCGCAAGCATATTTGTAAGAAGTTAGCAGTAGTATCGTCACAACGTTAATGTTTATCACAATATCGATTTGGACCTATTTTAGAGTATTTATGTATGTATATATGTATGTTTAAATTATTGAATTCTGTATTTATATTGTATTTATTCATATTATCTGCGATTCATTTCTTTAATAAAATATTTTATCCATCTTTTATTGCACCTCCCACTAATCTTCTCTGCATCACCCAAAGGTTGACTGGTAGAAAATGCCTAAGGCATTTATTCCGCCTTTGTACCTTTTTTTGCATAAAGTATAAATAAATATAGTGAGATAAGAGAGACAACTAGCCTATTAAATTGTTCATACTCTATTTACCGATTTGGACTTCCATTCCGTAGACATAAGGATGAGTTTAAAAGCAAAAAAGTAGTTACAATACCAACTATTTACTGCATACGCATTTGTCATGCCACCAACGCAATAAAAGTCAAAATCGATTGAATGGACAGTAAAACTAGTATTTTTTAAATTCATAATCTTATCTATACTAATATTATAAAGAGGTAAAATTTGTAAATTTGTAGGTTTGTAAGTTTGTATGTAGGGGGTAATCTCTGGAACTACTGGTCCGATTTGAAAAAATCTTTCAATGTGTAGCCTATTTATCGAGGAATGCTATAGGCTATATACCATCACGCTACGGCCCACGGGAGCGGAGCAGTAACGAAAAATGCGGGTGAAACCGCAGGGGACAGCTAGTAGTAAATAAAGTACAGCATAGCCTCAGCCTCATGTTCCCACTGCTGGAACTCAGGCCTCCCTGTGCACTCAGACTCCCAGCGCTGAAGTTTCGTTTGCTAGCACAGTGGTATTTACAAAAAAATATTTGTGTCTTTCAGTGGAGCTGCCGGGACCGCGGCGTGGTGCAGAGGAGCGGTCGCGTCGGTCGGCCGCGCTCCTGTCGCGCCTGGCCGCCGAGCCGCAGGGCTACGCCGAGTGCTACCCCGGCCTGCGCGAGATGGACGACGCCATCGACGACTCCGACGACGAGGTCGACTACACTAAGATGGATGCCGGCAACAAGAAGGGTCCTATAGGTAACGTCTTCACTTTCATCTCACTTCATCATCTGCCTAGCCTTTTCCCAACTATATTGGGGTCGGCTTCCAGTCAAGCCGGATTTAGCTGAATGCCAGTATTTTACGAGGAGCGGCTGCCTACCAGACCTCCACAACCCATTAACTGGGGTAACACGGTACTTCATGGCAAGACTGGAGTCAGATTTACTGGCTTCTGACTATCCGTAACGACTGCCAAAGATCTACAAATGACAGCCGGGACCTACGGCTTAACGTGCTTTCCGAGGCACGGAGCAAACTCATTATGTTAAGATGCCCATCCACAGACCAACCTTGGCAAGCGTTGTTTAACCTTGAAGATCGACCTGTGCGGCTGTTATTATCTAGCCACGAGCTCCTCACTTTCACTTCACTTCTAACTTCTTAAAACCCCACGAACATCTCCTACCTGGACGTGATTTGCAGTGGTCCTAATGCGCTAATTAGCGCATCCAGGCAGGCCAAGTCGTCAACGGCGCGTTCTGTTCCACGCGCGCCTCAAGGAGATGTCAGCAAACTGTAGGGGCCCGGCAAGGTCGAAACCTCTGGGGCCATGGATCGAATTCCGAAAGGAAGCTCATGACCCCAGATCGAAGGCAACGAAGGAATGGGGTGGAGTTTAGGCAGTAAAAGTCTGACACGCCCTCCCGCTCCGCCCAAGAGCGGGAGATGATTCCCCACTTGAAAAAAATACGTCCCTTGGTACGTTAAGAAAATAGTGATTCATCCTTGTCACTTGTCTTAGTAGCTGATCAGCTAGCTGCTAAAAAGTTTATTTTATTGTATTCTAATAAGAAAGAGAATTTCGAATGTAATTTGACGTCATATTCCATTGCGCACTTTTGGCTGCCAAGGAAAATGGCGTTTTGGCGAGAGGATAGATATGTTTGTTTGAAATTGTTATATCTCGTTTGCTTTTCTACTGATTTCGATGTTGTTTTCATAATTAGTATTCTATTTTTGTATATTTATAGATTAAAAATTAATACATATTCATTAATATTTTTTTCCAGGTCGCTGGGACTTCGATACGCAAGAAGAGTACTCAGCCTACATGAGTAGCAAGGAGGCACTGCCCAAGGCCGCCTTCCAGTACGGCGTGAAGACGCAAGACGGACGCAAGACGCGCAAGACTAAGGACAAGAGCGAGAAGGCAGAACTCGACAGAGAGTGGCAACAGGTATCTGTCTTTTGTCACAGGGTAACTGCCCCGACTTAGACCGTTTTCACATTATCCGATCCGATATCGGGGTAAGTAAAATGTATGAAATGCTGTGCTCCGACATCCGATATCGGGCCGGACAATATGAAAGACAGGTACATATTTTATACATTTTACTTACCCCGATATCGGATCGGCGTCCGACACCGATATCGGATCGGATAATGTGAAAACGCTCTTACTGGCGGCTCCTGCTGTTCGGAGTCCAGTCAGTTGTCGCTTTCGCCCAATTTTGTTGGGGCATGCGGCAGATTTGGCCTGCCCAGTCCCATTTTAGTTTAGCGGCTGAGTAACCTACGTTTGCAATTTGTGTTTTGGAACGAAGCATACTGTTCCTTATGCGGTCTGTCCTTCTGACCCCGAGAATACTTCGTTCCATTGTTATTTATTTATTTATTGTATTCTTCATTGTTTACACCATTACATATAATATAAAAAGAAACTTAAACTAAAACACATGGTACAGACAATGGGCGGCCTTATCGCATTCCGCGATCTCTTCCAGGCAACCTGGAATGGAGAGAGATTGCTTGGACAAGAAATGGGGTAACACTGTGGGTAACAGAAAAATATATTTACTTTAACAAAATCCTTTTGTTACAGATCCAAAACATAATCCAGAAGCGTAAAGCGCCGCAAGTGACAGCAGAGGAACCGTCCTACAAGTCGGCCAAGTACTAGCGAAAGGCCGCTACGCCGAGTAGGAAGGGGCGCTCTTCCTAACAGGCGTACTATGCAGTGAACATACTAGACTTTCATAGGCTTTATTTACACTGCTGCCGTCCAGCCCCTAAAGCGCAGTGATACATGGGTTTTTTACGTTATTTTACTGCGCTTTAGGGGCTGAACGGCAGACTGGTGCAGAGTCGATGGAGCAAAAGGCCGCTACGCTTAACGCTGCCCGCCCACGACAGACTTTTTGTAGGTCAGAAAATCGTAATAAATATGATACTACACACACACACCCATACACACATAAACATACTGTACATACACACACACACACACACACTTACACACACACACACAAACTTACACACACACACACACTGTACATATACTGTTACTTTTTGGTGTACAATAAAGTTTATTCTATTCTATTCTATTCTATGATGGGCAATTAACCCACCCGGGCTATGAGCCTGGGTGGGTTAACCAATCCCGGGTATTTTGTGTCTTTTTGGGAATAAACGCCCAAACTTTTGGATTTTTTTTAATTTTAATCAATAATGCTTCTTCCGACCTGACCAAATACAAGCTGCACACAAACCCATGTTTTGGGTGTTTATTGGGCTTAAACCCGGTATATACGCGTTTTTATTGGGTTGGTTTGGTTTATCTGTAAGTGTGTTAAATGTTTCTTCTAAAAAATTGTTCGCCGATTGTCGGTCATGAGCGGGCACCCTAATAGGAAGGGGCGCTCTTCCTAGTCGGCGTACTATGCAGTGAACACACTAGACTTTCATAGGCTCTATTTACACTGGTGCAGAGTCGAAGCGTCATGTTTTTCCTTTGCCAAAACCACGATTCTCAGTCGCGATACAAATACAATTCAGGATGTCTTCACGATCGCGCGTTTTCATCGCTACAAGCGCGATGCTGTAGCGCGCTAGTAGCGTGTTAGCATCGCTTCTGTAGTGCGTTGCAAATGCGACCGTTATAGTCCGTCTAATGAAAGCGCGACCTAAGAAAAAAAGGTTAAAACCAAAAATGTTGTGTGTGGTATTACTAACTAGTAGGAGAGTCATGTCTTGACACTTCACAATTTTTTTATTTCCTACAATTGCGGCTGAATAATGTTGCCAATTAAATTAAAAAAAAAACTCCAGGTCGCGCTTTCATTAGACGCACTCTAGTGATGCTGTCGTACGTTTTCGAAACGCGCGACAACGTCGCTACAAAAAGTCGCGTCTTATAGTTGAAAAATTGCACGCAATTTTGACTCTGCGCCAGTGTAAGTTGAGCCATAAAGTAGGTCAATATAATTATAAGATTGTATAATTAACGGAGCAGCACATGTTATTCTAAAACAAAAACTTACGCTGCCCGCCCACGACCTATAATCGGTTAACGATTTTTTGTAGGTGAAAAATAGAACACACGGATAGCAATAGTGCAACGCACAAAGCCTACAAAAAGTCGGTCAGAATATACTATTATGGATTATAATATGTGACGATTATCGGACCTACAAAAAGTACAGATTTTTTGTAGGTCCGTGGGCGGGTAGCGTTAAACGGATTTTAATGCAATTTCAAGAATAGACAGAGTGATTCATGACGATTGTTTACGTGTATAATACCTACTCGCATATTACAGAAAAAAGCTGGCTATTTCAAAGATCTCACCCTAGTTTGGCACGAGTGTCAAGAACGCTCGGGTGAGTCGCTAGTTTTTTACTTATATCGTGCCTTCAATTGATACCTAACTGCTTAGTAAAAATTTGTCTGGTCCTCAAATCCTGTATAAAAACGAAAAGTGTAATTATATACTGTCGTTTTTGCCTAGCCTTTTTTTAATGTGGGAAATCATCAAATTTTTTATGTGAGTATTTGATGATTTTCTACCCGAAATAAAACACTAAAATTGCTGCTATTTACTTAGTAATATAGATGATCGGTCTACCTTGTGGGAAGCCTTCTATCGACTGTTTCTCATACCCTATAGACTAAATTGACACATTTAATGTCAAACTTACTATAGTAATGATGCCAGTTCTTTTGTGTTGTAATGTCATTTTAGTCTCAGGGTATAAAAAACAGACGATAATGCTGCCCTGGTAAGGGTAGCGGGAATCCGATGGATGTGAGATGCGTAGAATTGGTCGTTATGACCACATTTGGGGAGGCCTATGTCCAGCTGTGGACGTATTTTGGCTAAAAAGATGATGACATAGACAATTAGATAGGTATATTTGTTATACTGTTACGCGGGCGAACTTCGTATATTATATGTGCCTATTTACAAAATCTAGATTTTTGTTGATAGATAATTCAACGGAACTTGAAATCATTACAATTTGTAAAGGTTATTTAGTAAAATAAACCTTAGGGCCCTCACCCACGGCGACTGTTTGCTACTAACGCGCTACAGTCGCATTTGAAACGCGCGTCACCAGCGCTACTAACGCGCTACTGTATCGCGACTGTAGCGCTGCTAACGCGCGTCCGTGTCAGACGACAGCGGGGAGAGGTTCGGGGGAGGGTGGCGCGTGAATGAAAAACAAAAACAATCTACATACAAACGGTATGGCGCAATTTCACTGGTCGTTAACTCGTTCGGTATACCGCATGCGGGGAGTCCCCGCAGGCGAGATAACAACCAATGAAAGTAACATGGTCGTTATACCGTCTACGGTTCCCCGAATGCGGGCCATGTGACACGCGTTCCAGTAATCTCTCGCACCCGGCATGCGGGCCCTATCGACCAAAGAAAACGGTTCCCCGAATGCGGGCCCTATGGCATGCGTTCCAGAAATCTCCCGCACCCCGCATGCGGGCCCTATCGACTAATGAAATTGCGCCAGTACACGGTCGCGTGTTATAGTCCGTCTAATGAAAACGCGACCTGAGCAAATGAGGTTAAATCCAAAACTTTTGTATATGGTATTACTAACTAGTAAAAGAATCATGTCTTGATATTACGCAATTTTTTTTTTATTTCCTACATAATACGGCTGAATAATGTTGCCACAATCATCATCATCTGCCTAGCCTTTTCCCAACTATATTGGGGTCGGCTTCCAGTCAAGCCGGATTCAGCTGAATACCAGTATAATGCTCCAGGTCGCGCTTGCATCGCGACTAAGAATCGTGGCGCGGGCGGGGGTAAGCCGCTAGCGACTGCATCGCGACTGTAGCGCTGTAAACGCGCGGCAGCCGCGCTACTGCATCGCTTCAAAAAGTCTCCGTGGGCGAGGCCCCTTAAGCGCTGGCCACACAGAAAAGACGTAAGACGCAGACGGGGCGCGGGCAGGCGCAAAAGTACCAGCGTTGCGCCCGCGCCCTGTCTGTTCTGTATGTTTTGAGTCGCGACGCTTCTATACATTTTGTATGAAAGAGACGCGGTAGAGACAAATGCCCGCGCCCCGTCTGCGTCTTACGTCCTTTCTGTGTGGCCAGCGCTTTAGACTAGGGTTCGATGTACATTTCAATTTGTTAAAACATCATCGAAGGACAGACAGGTATACCCTAATTACTATTAGATTAGACATTTTAAGAAACTTGTTTTACTGTCCGTTCAACCGATTTTGACTTTTATTGCGTAGGTGGCATGAAAAACGACGGCTGCAGTAAATAGTTGGTATTGTAACCACTTTTTGCTTTTCATGTCATCCATATGACTACGGAATGGAAATCAAAATCGGTTGATCGGACAGTAAAACAAGTTTGTTTTAATTTCTAATGTTTTAGTAAATAGAGTAAAGAGATGGTATATGTATGCACAGTTATAAGTAATGTGTACGAAATCGCTATTGTGTTTGAACACTTATTGTAAGTGATGAAGTGTAATATTGTAAATAATTTCTTTTACTATATAAATATAAAGTGTTGACGAAAACGAAGGTTTTATTTTATTTTTCCTACTCTTAAGGGTCATTTTCATTGGCTATTAACTAAAAAATTGTTTATTCCGTAAACGGTTACATTTACAAAATAATTTGATTGATACAGCCCCAGTAAGTTAACCTTCTCTGCATCACCCAAAGTTGACTGGTAGAAAATGCCTAAGGCATAGTCCGCCTGTGTACCTTTATTTGCATAAAGTATAAATAAATAAGTTATTTAGTATAATAATCCCTCGTACCCCGCATGCGGGCCCTAGCGACCAATGTAAACAAAACCTATATTATTTTTATGTTAATCCTAACTGTCACTTGACATGTTTTGAGATTTGAAACAAACAAAATTCACCACTGTAACTTTCTATTGTTTATTTTTTATAACACTCCCACTCCTCTCAGAGGTTGACGTGTGACAGGGCGCATACAAAAAGAAAAATGAGGCACGCATCCATCAGAGACTAAGAGGGTGATAGCAATGCCCTGTGAGTGGCTTTCAGAGGAGCAGGAGGGCAGTAGAAACGGACAGACGCTCGCAGGGATACAAACTGGCTGTGCAACCATGGGCGCTCAGAGTGGGGACCCGGCTCGCCCATCGAGTGATTCCAAGGAAGACGGTGGCACAGTGATCACGTGCTGCCGTGCACTTTGAGGCTCAGGGGAGACCGTTGCACAGTCTCCTCAGGGATGTGCCCTAACAGGCGATGCACAGAGGGGTTCCGGAGTGGTCTTTTAAGAGGGAACGGCGCCCCTTATTTATGTGGTGATTACCGGGGTGGTTTTAGTGAGGTAAAAATTGCACACTAGCCGGACTTATCCCCAGTCCGGGAGCCTTTGAAGGCTTCCCCCTGAAAACAAAAAAGAAAGGATGAGAGAGAGAACCGTTTGAGTTTACCATCGTGGTGAAAGGATTAGTCAGCTAGACTCTGCGTTACCGAGTGCTAGCTGTCCAGGGTGCGCCGGGCGTTTGGAATCGCAGAACGATATGTTTAACGCCACTCGGGGAGGCTCTTTTAATGCACCCCCAGCTGATAACAAACTGGAGAGAGGTCCGCCCAATATGTCGGACAGGTCTTGCTAGGCTGAAAGAGCCCTGCAGAAACTGGTGTTGCAAGGAAAAGGCCTGCTTAGCATTACGGACGCAATACACACGGTCTGTGATATCTATTATGCTCTTTTTTAGGGTTCCGTAGCCATGCGTGTGGGGTATCTACAGATAGGTCTTCCAAAATGATATTGAGATTTCATATTTTTTTTCTAAACTGAATAGTTTGTGCAAGAGACACTTCCAAAGTGATAAAATGTGTGTGTGTCTGCAACTGTACATTACTATGCAAACTTCCACTGAAAATTGGTTTGAAGGAGATCTAGTAAGTACTTTTTTTTAATAAGTCATAAATCGTAAACCGCAATTAAGTTGGTACGGAACCCTCAGTCGGTGAGTCCTACTTGTACTGGTCCGGTTTTTATAGGTAGGTACTTTGCCCCACACTAGGAATTACTCCTGTATCAAAAGTGCGTTCAGAAACACGTAAACGCATATACACAAGATAACTAGTAGCCTGATTCACATAATTAAAACCGTAACGATACCGCTAACTTAGTCGTTTAGACCATTATGGTATTCACATCCATCAATTGAGCTTGAACGACACCGATTTTAAACTCGTTCAATCGAAGTGTCGTTGACACGTTTGCAGTCAATCATAATTCTGGTAAAGTCTGTTTATTAATCTCCGAGACTAACTAAAATTACATTAGGTGGGTTGTCATACTAAGGACCTGTTTCACAATGTCCGAGTAGGCACTACTCACTAAATAAATTCAAAAATGGAACAGAATTTGTATGAAATTATCTGCCAAGTAAGATACTCGAAACTTAATCATAGGTGGTGAAACAGGCCCTAAGTTTGACATTTGCCTGTGTCAATTTAGTCTCTGGGTTCAAAAAACAGATTTTAGAAAATATGATAATAAGCTGTTGATAGATCGTTTAGTTTCGAGGAGCTAGGAGGCTAGGAGGAGGAGCTCGTGGCTAGATAATAACAGCCGCATAGGTCAATCTTCAAGGTTAAGCAACGCTTGCCTAGGTTGGTCTGTGGATGGGTGACCATCTTAACATAACGAGTTTCCTCCGTGCCTCGGAAAGCACGTTAAGCCGTAGGTCCCGGCTGTCATTTGTAGATCTTTGGCAGTCGTTACGGATAGTCAGAAGCCAACAAATCTGACTCCAGTCTTGCCATGAAGTACCGTGTTACCCCAGTTAATGGGTTGTGGAGGTCTGGTAGGCAGCCGCTCCTCGTAAAATACTGGTATTCAGCTAAATCCGGCTTGACTGGAAGCCGACCCCAATATGGTTGGGAAAAGGCTAGGCAGATGATGAGATCGTTTAGTTTCAAGCCAATTGAATAGTCGTTCTATCGAATTCCGTTCAAGGAACACGTGAATACCGATTTTGGAAACTGAAGCTGAAAGAGGAGCTCGTGGCTAGATAATAACAGCCGCACGGGTCGATCTTCATCATCATCATCATCTCAGCCGAAAGACGTCCACTGCTGGACATAGGCCTCCCCCAAGCGTCGCCACATCGACCGGTCCTGCGCGTCTCGCATCCATCGGATTCCCGCGACCCTCGCCAGGTCGTCGGTCCACCTTGTGGGAGGCCTTCCGACGCTGCGTCTTCCGGTACGTGGCCGCCTCTCTAGAACCTTCCGTCCCCATCGACCATCTGTTCTACGAGCAATGTGCCCTGCCCACTGCCACTTAAGTTTAGCGATTCTTCGGGCTATGTCGGTAACCTTAGTTCTCTTGCGGATCTCTTCATTCCTGATGTGATCGCGCAAGGAAACTCCGAGCATAGCCCTTTCCATTGCTCTTTGGGTGACTTTAAGCCTTCTGATGAGGCCCATTGTGAGCGACCACGTTTCCGAGCCATATGTCATCACTGGCAACACACACTGGTCATAGACTTTTGTCTTGAGACACTGTGGTAGGTTGGACGAGAAGATACCGTGCAGCTTCCTGAACGCTGCCCAGCCGAGTCGGATTCGACGATTGATCTCTTTCTCGAAGTTAGATCTACCCAACTGGACCGTCTGTCCCAGGTAGACGTAGTCGTCCACAACTTCGAGTGTAGAGTCTCCGATCTTGATAGGAGTGGGAGCTACATGGATGTTTACCATGACTTTGGTTTTGTCCATGTTCATTTTGAGTCCCACTCTTTCGGAAGCCCTACTGAGATCACCGAGCATTGTACTGAGCTCCTCCGTAGTCTCAGCCATGACTACTATGTCGTCGGCAAACCGAAGGTGAGTGATGGACTCGCCGTTGATATTGATGCCTCGCCCTCTCCATTCCAGAACCTTGAAGACATCCTCCAATGCGGCCGTGAACAGTTTCGGAGAGATAACGTCTCCCTGCCTCACACCCCGCTGTAAGAGGATAGGTTTCGAGGTCTGATCCTGGAGTCGGACTGACATGGTGGCGTTTTTGTACAAACATTTCAGCACTTCGATGTACCGATAGTCAATCTGGCACCGTTGGAGAGACTGCAGTACAGCCCAAGTCTCGATCGAATCAAAGGCTTTCTCGTAATCCACAAACGCTAAGCAGAGAGGCAGGTTATACTCCTCAGTCTTCTGTATAACCTGCCGTAGCGTATGTATGTGGTCTACGGTGCTAAAGCCTTTTCGGAATCCGGTTTGTTCAGGAGGCTGGAAGTCGTCGAACCTGCGTGCGAGACGATTCGTGATGACTCTGGAAAACAACTTGTAGACATGGCTCAGAAGTGAGATGGGCCTGTAGTTCTTAAGGAGGGCATTGTCGCCCTTCTTAAAGAAAAGTACCACCACACCTCTGCCCCATGCCTGTGGCGTTTTGCCCTCGAGTATGACGGAATTAAATAGCTTCTGAAGGGCCTTAAGGACCGGTTTTCCACCCGCCTTCAGAAGTTCGGCCGTAATTCCGTCCTCACCCGGCGCCTTATTGTGTTTAAGTTGTTTCAGAGCCATCCTAATCTCGTACAGGCTGACGTCCGGGATATCTTCGGTATAGTGTCGGGTCAATCTAGCTCTTGGATCGTTCGCTAGATTTGCCGTGGGTTTAGAGATAGACGTGTATAACTGTCCATAGAATGCCTCGATCTCTCCCAGGAGCTCCGATTTAGCGGATATGACTCTGCCATCGTCGGTCTTCAGTTTCGTGAGTTGGCTCTGCCCAATAGACAGATCCCTCGCAAAGACTTTGGAGCCCTTATTCCGCTCTATCGCGTCCTTAACCCTTTCGGAATTAAAGTGGCGAAGATCGCGTTTTAAGGACTTCGAAATCTGCCTATTGAGCTGACGGTATCTGCACGAATCGTCTGAACTCCAGCAGAATCATCTCACGCCTCTTCTTCATGAGCTCGAGAGTCGGATCCGAGAGCTTCTTGTTCTTATTTGTACGGTGGGTCTTGAAAAACTTAGACCCGACCGTATGGACAGTTTCCACGAACCCATCGTTACATTCGTCCACGGAGCTACCTAGGCACTCGAAACGATTGTGGAGTTCGAGCTGAAAGCTCTCGGGGTTTTGGAGCTGGATTTGTGCTGGACGGAGCGTAGACTTCACCAGTCGAGACCTTTCAAGCTTGATGTTGATATTCAATGTGCCTCTCACCATGCGGTGATCACTACCAGTTTTCACCGCATTGATCACAGAGACATCATTGAATATTTGCTTCTTCGTCGACAAGATGAAGTCAATCTCATTTTTAGTTGCACCATCGGGGCTTTGCCAGGTCCAACTCCTATGCTCACGCTTTTTGAAGAAAGAGTTCATCATGTAGAGGCCCTCCTTCTCCATAAAGCTAGCCAGTAGGTGTCCCCGGTGATTCCGCCGTCCAAATCCAAATTGCCCCACTCGCAGCTCATCACCGTCTCGTTTGCCCAGTTTAGCGTTGAAGTCCCCCATGACCACGGTGAAGTGAGTCTTATAACCATGTATGGCTCTGGATATATCCTCATACATGGTCTCTACTTCGTCGTCGGAGTGTGTCGAGGTTGGGGCATATACCTGTATGACCTTCAGCGAATATCTTGCCGATATTCTGAGTATAAGGTAAGCCACCCTGGTCGACACACTCTCGATCCTCACCACATTGTTCACAAGGGACTTGTGGACGAAAAATCCGACACCACCCTGGGACTGCTGGTCGCCCTCCCGGAAATAGAGCAGGTTACCGGATTTGAGAATTATCGTGTCCTCCCCCTGTCTTCGGACTTCGGATAATCCCACAATACTCCATCGTACCCCGCTCAACTCTTCCTCAAGTTCGGTGATCTTCTCGTCGGTCCGCAGTGTACGCGTGTTGTATGTTGCCAGGTCGAGTCGTTGGAAGGGGTAGCCTAGCCTCCTCCGGAGATTCTTCGCACCCCTTGCCTCGCCGTAGCCTTGACCGCTACCGTAGTCAAGGTTAGACGGGCTGCCGGGTACTAGGGGCCGTTTCGTTTTGCGTGTCTGCATTGTTGGGGGGTTTTTGCCATAATCGCCACGCTTGGCATGCGGGTTGGCGATCGCAGTGTAGATGTTGAAATGCACAGAAAATGCTGCTGCCCATTTTCTGGTGTGTCCCTTAGTCGCCTCTTACGACACCCACGGGAAGAGATGGGATGGTGTAATTCTTCGGTTCCAGACACCATACGGAACGGGTCGATCTTCAAGGTTAAGCAACTCTTGCCAAGGTTAGTCTGTGGATGGGTGACCATCTTAACATATCGAGTTTCCTCCGTGCCTCGGAAAGCACGTTAATCCGTAGGGATAGTCAGAAGCCAGTAAATCTGACTCCAGTCTTGCCATGAATTACTGTGTTACCCCATTTAACGTTTGAATCCCCAACCGGTCCTATGAGACCGCGCTGTTATTGTTTTACTATTGTGTCTCGTATCGCGGGTATCTGAGTAATTAATGGGTTGTGGAGGTCTGGTACGCAGGCGCTCCTCGTAAAATACTGGTATTCAGCTACATCCGGCTTGACTGGTTGGGAAAAAGGCTAGGTAGATGATGAGACTACAGACTCGAAACACCTATCTGTAGGCTACATATTTGTTTTACGTGGGAATCGAACCCGTGACCCGCAGCACAGCAGTCAATCGCTCAACCATTGCGCAACGCGAACAGCAGACATTTATATGTAATTTCTCCACGTATGCCATAACCGCGCATATTATGTAAAGACCCTTCCTTACATCACAAGTCTTGACTGACGTTTATAGCATTTATTAAACAGCCGTTTACAAGTCCGCTCGCGAATCTATTGTATTGATCGCTTATTATTCCGCGCAGTCGATGTGCAATCAGTGGGAACTGACTTGCTATGCTTTGGCGATGATCTAGTAGGTACTGTGGGGGTCATAACTCAAAAGATAGGCTTTCGGTACTTAATGGATCGTTTATTCAACTATATTTTAAATTATATTATCACATATTTTATTTAATACGCATTTCCTTTGTGACGCGCCTGACATTTCTATCTAAAACAATATCATTCAGAATATTGGAACATATGTCTCTTCCAAACCACCCAGCAGTTCGTTTCTTAAAGGTTTAGTCCTTACAGTACCATGCTGACTTATTGCAGTGTTGAACTTTTAACTCTTTGTAAAGCGCTTCTGTAGCGATATCTACTACATACATAAGACGTCACAGAACCCTGCATCGTGCAAGCAAAGTTCTCCGCATGATTTGAATAGATGCAACAGGCTGAAATCACCTATAAGCCTACCGGACATAACACCCCGTCCGGTTGGAGGATCCTCCCTTTTCAACCCCTAAACTGGTGACCCTCGACAAAAACGTCAGCGCAGCCTTCGTGAAGCAACTACATCGTGACGTCATCATCACTTTAAGCTTTCGAACAGGGGTATATACATTCCAGGACCAGGTTCTTTCCAGACCCTGTTAGGGGTACACTTGAAAACCCTACTACGTATTCTGTGAAGATATTTAATTTAAACATTTTTAGAGTTCCGTACCTCAAAAGGAAAAAAAACTCTTATCGTAAGAGCACTTTGTTTTCCGTTTGTCAAGAACCCATGGATGTATCGAGTTAAAATTAAAACTCAGCTCTGCGATCCCTTGAAATTGTGAAAAAATCAAACTTCCAAGTTAACGAAAAATACCACCGGTTACCGCCGTTTATATCGCCAAAAATTCCACACTCAATGGAATCAAAATTCATAGGGTACTTCCCGTTGACCCAGAAAGCACAAAGCGAGGTATATTAATCCAAAAGTAGAAAAGTAAGTTGTTACGTTACAATTCTTTTTCTTATTCCGATTCGGAAAAATCGGTGAGTCTTCGGAAATTATACACAAGTAAGTTCATACGGAACCCTCAGCGCGCGATTCCGTTTTTTTGCCATCTATAGGTCAACTCACACGGTACCTATTCGAAGCTTTAACAATTCCTTTACCCACATAGATTATGTTGTTAATAAGAAACAATACCTACTAAAACTCTGTTTATTTTTAATTAATCCAAGACTAAGGAATTTTTCTTAACCTTTTTGCTCCCATAAAAAAACAAGATTTAATAAGAAGAATTTGGAAAACTACGTGTGATCCTAATTGTGTTACATCCAATTAATGAAAAAACGATGTCATTGTTTTTAAACAAATTGCAATTCATTATTCGCAAACATGAAATATTTCTACTTGGACTCGTATTAGCAAGTGAAGAAACATCGCCAAACAATGACCCAATTAGGCCGCAATGGAAAACTGCAACCGGCTGCCACTTGCTATTCACAACAAGCGGACATCCACAGAGAATGGATCCGCTGGGAAATATCTGAATATCGATCGACCTTCAGATTTCACTGTAACAGGACAACAGAGTGGCATTCCGTCACGTCGCAGCTGATGACGTGGAGTGAAACGCGGCCAAATTCGCGACGATTCGTTTGACACAATGCCGGTTCATCGGCACTCATATACCTACCCGTACCCGTCCGCAGAGCCGTCTTCGCAGGTGCGTGCGCGCAGGTACGCCCCCCGCCGCCGGCGCAGCGCCCCGCGTGACCCCCGCCCGCGCCCCCGCACCGCCATCTTGAATTCCGCTCACTCAGACCCGCGCCCGCCTCGCGGCCCGCACGTACTCTCCGCGACCGACCGATCCGCGACATATTTGTGTTTTCAAGTGATTCAGTGTCATGTTGTGATAGTGTAGTGACGAAATGGAGTCGACGCCGATATGTCGGTGCCGCGTGCTCTACCTCGGCTCGGCCGTGCCGCAGCAGAGCAAGGACGGACTGCAAGGCATCCAGGAACCGCTGCGCGAGCTGTATCCGGAAAAGGGAGCGACGAGCGGCGGCATCGACTCGTGGCTGTCGGTGTGGTCCAACGGCATCCTGCTCGAGAACATCGACGAGAGCGGCTCGCGGGTGGCGCGCTTCTTCCCCATCTCGTCGCTGCACTACTGCGCCGCCGTGCGCCGCGTCACCGTGGAGGGCGCGCCGCGCTTCCTGCCGCTGGACTCGCCCTTCGCGCGCGCGCCCGCGCCGCGCCGCCCGCCGCTGTTCGCGGCCGTGCTGCGCCGCACGCAGGGCATCAAGGTGCTGGAGTGCCACGCCTTCATCTGCCGCCGTGAGGCCGCCGCCAACGCGCTGGTGCGCTGCTGCTTCCACGCGTACGCCGACAGCTCGTACGCCAAGCGCCTGGAGGCCGAGCGCGCGCCCTCGCACCTGCCGCCCGACCAGGACGAGGAGCTGGAGGTGTACGACGGCGACGAGAACCACAAGGTGTGGGTGGGCGAGACGGAGCGCGACGACGCCAGCGACGACATCCCGCACCCCGCGCGCGCGCCGCGCCCGCGCCAGATCGCGCGCCCGGCCTCCGTGCCGCCGCCGCCGCCGCCGCCCGAGGAGCCCAAGAAGAAGACTGCTACTGCTAAAAAGACGAAAAAGAAGTCTTCAGCGTCAGCCGACGAGCTGTACGCGGGCCCGGCGCCGATGATGAACGGGCGGTCGCTGGGGCGCGCGCCGCCCGCCTGGGCCGCCGCGCACCCCATGGTGCTGGTCGCGCACCCGGCCGCCACGCTGCCGCACGCGCGCCCCGCCACGCTGGGCCACCGGGGCCGCGTGCCGGCCGCGCTGGCCGCCGGCCCCTTCCCGCCCGGGCCGCCTGGGCCGGGCCGGGGGCGCCTGCAGTACGCCACGGTGGACCCGCGGCGCTCGAAGCCTCCGCCCCCGCCGGCGATGAAGGCCGCGCAGAGCATGACGGGGCTGGAGGCCGTGGAGGACGCGGGCGGCATCTACAGGAAGAAGGGGCACCTGAACGAGCGCGCCTTCTCCTACAGCATCCGACAGGAGCACCGCAGCAGGTCGCACGGCTCTCTCGCCAACCTGAAGTTTGCAGCTCCACCCGAGGTAAGTCTTCGACAATTAATTTTACAATATTTTCTTAACCTACCGACAGATTTCTTAAGACAGGAAGGCATAGGACTGTCTGTATAGGGTGTTTAAGAGCGGTCGCTTCAAGGAAGGCACATTAAGGTCTGCATTCCAAGACAACCGGTACCGGCAGCGGCCGGGACTCAAACCCAGGTGTTACGAGTAACAAGTTCGATTTCCGGCTTCTTTGCCATCGTTGTTAAATCTTTAACCCTACGTTTATAAAATATATGCATCACGGGCGAATGGAAACCCGTAAATAGTAGGGTCAAGATAATAAAATGAGAGGCTTCAGCTTTCTCTGTATAATGAAGTGGATTCGCTTACAAAGGGTCGGCAGGGCGCGGGGCGACGCGGTCCCCGGTGGGTTGCGTCATCAGCACGTCTGTGTGTACGTGTATGTTGGTAATTATCGTGTCAAGAGCGATTGCTTGCAAAATTATTTTTGTACGTAGTTTGTGAAATCATTACTTGGCTGGTATTTCTTTGGGTCGGCAATTTTATTTTTTGCTAAAACGTTGCTTTATAACTACTGTTGGAAATATGACTATTAAAAATAGCGAATATTTTTCAGAATACCTTATATTTATCACACTTCTCGTTTTCGAATCGATGGTAAACTCGTTAAACTTTGTGGGCCCAGTAGGTGTCTCATTAAATTTTCTTAAGTACAGGTGTACGGGCACTTACGGACACTTGGGGGCACTCTAACTGTGGCCCATGTTTTGAACACATTCATTATTATTATATTTTTCGTATTAATATTGTAAAGGCGAAAGTGTGGGTATTTGTTACTTCTTCACGCTCAAAAGGCTGAATATATTTGAATGAAAATGGCATACCGGTAGACATTGACCTAGAGTAGCACATAGGATACTTTTCATCCAGGGAGTATGTTCCCTTGAGATAGTTTTCTACCTTCACGAAGGTGAAGCCTTTAATAAAATAGAAAGTATATTTCAAAAGGCCTTATATTTTTGAGAAACACATTTGCTTCCTTAAGGGGGATGCTTCAGGTCAGCCCGCGAAATTCAAATTTTCTTACGTTTTTTGCATCCTAACCCAACCTACCACTGGCTTGCAAAATGCAAAAAACGTAAGAAAATTTGAATTTCGCGGGTTGACTTGAAGCATTCACCTTAAATAAAATCTTAGTAAGTGCTTTGAAACATCAACAAATTTAAGTGACAGAGGACAGGGCACATTGCTCGTAGAACAGATGGTCGATAAGGAGGAAAGGTTCTGGAGTGGCGACAACGGTCAGGAAGACGCAGCGTTAGGAGGCCTCCTACAAGGTGGACCGAGGACCTGGTGAGGGTCGTGAGAATCCGATGGATGCGAGACGCACAGGACCGGTCGTTGTGGCGACGCTTGGAGGAGGCTTATGCCCAGCTGTGGACGTCTTTCGTCTGAAATATATAGAAACTAAAGTCTATCTATGCATGCCTAAACATAAATTATAGCAGTATTTCCAATTATCGTCAAGGTGTCATTGAAATGACCTTCAAAGCAGTCGTTTAGACGTAATTTAACTGTTTTTCTAGTAGCCAATAACTAGCAACTGTAATCGTCGCGACTGTTCATAAAAACTGCCAGTATTTCTTGTAAAGAAGCACCATTAACATTAGGATTCTTTCAAATTATAGTCATTGGTTTAGAAGTCAGCTCATCATAGTGTAGATGGCTAGGAATCCTTTGTAACGAGTCAGGAGTGTACGATTTTTTCGTGGTATCGACCACAAAAAAGGTCTAACATTAAAAAGGCGAAAATTTGTAAGTGTATGTATATGGTTTCTTCTTTACGCTTGAACGGCTTAACGGGTCGGGATGAAATTTGGCACAGGGGTAGACCAAAATTTGGCACACGCCCATGATCATGCCTTGGAATAGCACATAGGGCTTTTTATCCCGGTAGTATGTTCTCTTGGGACAATTTTTCCACTTTCACGCGGTCGTAACCGCTGGAAACAGCTTATCATCACATAGCTTCTCCTAATTTCGGTGGAGTAAGAGGGAGTCAGACTTTTAAAAACCCTATCACACAAAAGCGAGTAAAAAATTCAAAACTCGTTCATGTAAGCAATATGATGCAGTTGATGGTGTCAAATCTATGATTGAACTTTAAAATAAGACTCTTATTTGATACCGGTATTTTTAAAACTGTGTTGTAACGCAAACGTTTGTGGTTACTCATTGATATAATACGTAATTACGAAATCTATCGGTCAAGACCAGAGAACATATTACATATAACCTTCATGTAACAATAAACGTACATCCTGAAACTAGTGTTTTTTTTTTCAAGTGGACAATCATTAGAATGACTTCTCCCGCTTTTGGGTGGAGCGGGAGAACGGGAGACTTTTACTAATTGAACTCCTGAGTCCACCCCGTTCCTTCTTTGCCTTCCTTTTGGGCTCACGAGCGTCCTTTTCTGGAATCCAATTCATGGCCCCAGATCTAGAATGTAGTATATTCAGAATCAGTTACTGAAGATTTCAGTCTTTTTAATCTTTCGAGTACCGTAATTAGAGACATAATAGAAAGACAATAAGTAGGTGTGCGGACGCTGGCGTCCGCTCGGGGTTCAACAGATACATATAGGGTATTTTAATGTCTTCCTTCACAATATTAGCTTTTATTGATCCTCACTAGGTTATCAGTTCATCTTGTGGGAGGCTTTCATCGTCTTTCTTTACACGGTCACAACTCCAGGACTTTTCGACCCCATTGGCCGTCTGTACTGCAATTTTTTCAGTGCATTATCTCTTGAGTTTAAAGATTCTTCGGGTTTTTCATCTCTGACTCAATCACGCAACGAAACTATACTAAATATATATCTTCACTAAATCTTTTTTTTTATTATGTAAAAAAATAACATGAAAAATAAAAACACATAACTAATTAAAAAACTACAAATACACTAACTACTTACTCTAAACTAAAATATGGCGTCAAAAAATTCCTCCGCATCGCTGTCAACCGAAAGTGTGCTCAAAAGACTGACAGCATTGCCTCGTTGTATGGCAATGCTTAATCTCTGACCGAGGTAAAAGCCAGCCCTTGGGTCACGCGAAGTGTCAACAAGACGCTTCGAAAGATCTTTAAAAATTATATTCACTAAATTATATTTCTCTTCAATTTGTTGGAAAACACTCGTGTATTTCTGTACAGACGGCAGTGCTATCTTTCCTTTTCTCTTCACGCAAAAGGTTTGCTAGTGTACGAGTATGTATGTGTGTACTCCATTCATCTTACAAATCAGATGCATGGCTACGCGTATGGTGTATTGCACAATTGGTTTGTGAAATATTCATAAGCCAAAGACCTATGCGTTGGCGATGTATGGTACTTCTAACTACGATACACAGATAAAATGTATTGATTAAAATGCACGGTGAATTACGGCCTATTCCCTCTCCTAGAGAGGAGGCTTGAGTCCCAGTAGTGGGGACATTAAAAGGCTGATTAAGCTATACGTGTTTTTTTTTAGGTGGGGAATCATCAAAATGACTTCTTCTACTCTGTGCGGAGCGGGAGGGCGTGTCGGACTTTTACTGACTAAAACCCACTCCTGTTCCTACCTTACCAGAATTCCGGGGTCCCGCTGATCTCTTTCGTACACCCAGGCCCCAGAAAAAGCTATACGTGTTTAGTGTAACTATGTGGTATTATGAATGTTTTTATTCAAAACAAAGAAAACAAAATTTCAGAAATAATTTCACTTAGTGTCATAATGGAGAATCTTTTTATTTATTGTTATAAACTAGTGCTTGACTGCGATCCCACCTGATGGTAAGCAGTGATGCAATCGTCGATGGTGAGGCGCGCTTGTTTAATCTAATTGGTGGGATTAGTGCGGGTTGGTCCTTCCTTCCGATCTTCGGCTAGGCCCATTCCCTCTCCCAAAGAGGAGGCCTGAGTCCCAGCAGTGGGAACATTAAAAGGCTAATAATGTTTATATTACTATGTTAATCAAAATATTTCTAAAAACAGTTTACTTATTTATGAGTATGTACGAATACAAAGCATTTCTAAAAGACATATAACTACGAAATTACACTAATTAGGTAATTAAAAGAAAGATGCATTTTTATAAGAAAGAGAATTCATTAAAATGCTGTTAGAAGGCTCAGAACAGTTATTATTGCTTGTAATATATCATCACAGAACTCCATACATTTTATACTAGTTTATACCGGTGGTTTTGCCCGCATGAAAGTAAAAATAATATCTCAAGAGAACGTACTTCACGGGTAAAAAGTATGTCTAGGGCCATGGATTCGCGAACGCTAAATCTGGGACCCTGGAACGAAGGCAAAGAAGGAAAAAGAGTGGGGTTTAGTCAGTAAAAGTCTGACACACCCTCCCGCTCCGCCCAGAGCAGGAAAAGTCATATTCATGATTTCCCACCTAAAGACAAAGCCTATCAGAAACCGTAACTAGGTTCTCATACCCGTCATCCCTGCTGCCCCCTCCCGCACTAAACAGTGAAGATTAGTCGCACGCAGTCGCATGCTGTCGCAGTCGGTCGCGTGTCGCAACTTCTGTGCTGTAACATCGATTAGTCGCCAGCAGTCAAACGGGTTGCGACTGCGACTTGTCACTAGCGACACGCAACTGTAGTTTGTTGAACCATTATATATTATGAGCTGGGAAGACGGGGCGGCCATGCGTTTTATTAGCTCTATAACATCATCATCAACCTAGCCTTTTCCCAATCCAACTGTATTGGGGTCGGCTTCCAGTCAAGCCGGATTTAGATGAATACTAGTATTTCATGAGGAGCGGCTGTCTGAGCTCCACAACCCATTAACTGGGGTAACACGGTACTTCACGGCAAGACGAGTCAGATTTACTTGCTTCTGATTATCCGTAACGACTGCCAAAGATCTACAAATGACAGCCGGGATCAACGGCTGAAAGAATTTGGAAAGTTTATTTATTTATTGTTAGACCGTTTTCACATTATCCGATCCGATATCGGTATCGGACGCCGATACGATATCGGGATAAGTAAAATGTATGAAATACCGTGCTCCGATATCCGATATCGGGTCGGACAATATGAAAGATAGGTACATATTTCACACATTTTACTTACCCCGATATCGGATCGGCGTCCGATACCGATATCGGATCGGATAATGTGAAAACGGTCTTACTCCTTTAGGTTCAAATGATTTATCGGATTTGGATGAAAAATACTTAGACCATGTTATGAAATAGCTAAAATGTTTTTTTATCCGGAAGGGAACCTCCTTAGGGTAATTAGCTACTCTCGTTCGGGCGAAGCCGCTGGTAGCAGCTAGTAATATTATAAAGGCGAACCATTGGATGTGGGTGTATGTTTGTTTATCATTCACGATCAAATGGCCGATCAGATATCGATGAAATTTGGCATACGAATGAACCATGACCCACAATAGTATATAGAATAGTTTTTGTTCCCGTAGTGAATAGGGTAATTTTCTACTCTCACAAGAACGAAGAAGCCCTACTTTTAATGTATGTAAATATCTGTGTACAATAAAGAATAAAGATAGATAGATAGATAGAAGTTATGTAGTTACAAATAAGTATATTTAATTTTTTTCACTCTCTCCGTCGTTTCTACAACAATACTATTATGCCAATGTCAAAAGAATAACTTAAATACAAGTTACCAAGTCATTACTTGCTCAAGTTATTTCAAAATAAACCTTCAGCATTGCAAATACTGCAATGGGTACGTCACCGGCAAAATAAGAAGAGCTCATTCATCGGAGGTGTAACAAAAAATGTTACCTGCACACTCAAGTATTTTTGTATGCGGCTGAGGCATCATCTACTGGCATTAGTTGTTATTATAAGTGCAAGTTATTATGTTTGTGACCTTCACGAAACATGAACTAAACACGTAGAGTGCACATATCCTACTTAATATTATAAATGCGAAAGTTTGTGAGGATGGATGTATGTTTGTTACTCTTTCACGAAAAAACGGCTGGACCGATCTGGTTGAAATTTGGTATTTAGATAGTTTATACCTTGGATTAACATATAGGCTACTTTTACTCATTCTTTTTTTTATTTATTTTTTCGATTTTGTTATTTTTGCTATAGGCTGCTTTTTATCAACACACCACGCGGGCGAAGCCGCGGGCGGAAACTAGTACAAACATAAATGTTTGTAATAAAAGTGAATAGTGCATTTTTTTCATTATCCTTATTGACGACAACATAGGACCTGTGTGTCTTGCATCCATCGCAGCCCCGCGACTCTTATCATCTTTTTTGCGATTCTACCTGATGGTAAGCAGAGGGACTCGACAGGTTCGTAGCCTACTGGGGCTCTGGGTTAAACGAAAGAAACGTTCAGTCAATAGAAGTCTGACACGCCCTTCCGCTCCACTCAAGAGCTGGAGAAGTCATTTTGATGACTTCTCACCTTAAAAAAATCGTGATGGTAAGCAGTGATGCAGTCGTTGATGGCAATGCACACTAGTTTATTAAGAGTCTATTTAGTCTAGCCTTGAAGATACCTAAATTATAATCGGAAGGGAATTATACTCGTTTAAACAAATAGACAACTGATTGATTTGTATGACCTACAGATTAGTGTTCCGGGTCTAGGTGTCTTGTATATTATTATGTGAGTTTATATTTTTTTGAACGCACCCACGATACAGAAGTCATTCCTAGTGTAGGGCTAAGTTTTATTTAAAATAAAATAAAAAAACTTGCCCCGTTTCTTGTTCTTTATATTAATGAAAATGGCATCAAAATCCATTGGGTAGTTTAGGAGGAGTTAGCGGATAAACAGAAAGATATTGAAAGCGACTTTGTTTCATACTGCGAGCCAACTTAAGGGCAATGAAACATTGTTGTATGGGAGCCCTTCTTAAACATTTATTTATATTATTTGTTGTTAAATACATCATCTGTAAAAATTTTAACTGTCTAGCTATCACGGTGCATATCACAGATATAGCGTTATGACATACAGACGAACAGCGGAGTCAAAACGTAAAAAACCTTTGGATACGGAACCCTAAAAATGATTGGTTAACTAAGCAAAATTTATAGAAACTGAAAATTCAAAAATACTTTTACTTCACCTGAAAATAATTGATTATAATAGCCATACTAATACTACTTACATACCAGGTAAGCAGGCTTTTCTTACAAACAAGCATACCTACCCGTACATATTATTATATCATGGTTTTTACGACGTTTTCCTTAATAAGTCACGTCATCAGTGAATTATGATTAACTGAGACTGTTTACATTCGTAATAAGTATTATGAATGGCTGTGTAGTCATTGAAGATGGCAGATGATTGTTATTTTTACTCTTGATGAATGTACAAAACACATTCACTTTTTGAAGATATCTCTTTTTTAGGACTTCTATAGTAACTGGGTTATGCAAGTCAGTAATAATTAGAGCCTATCTACGAGTAACTATAATCTATACTAATATTATAAAGAGGTAAAATTTGTAAGTTTGTATGTCGGGGGTAATCTCTGGAACTACTGGTCCGATTTGAAAAATTATTTTAGTGTTAGATAGCCCATTTATCGAGGAGTGCTATAGGCTATATACCATCACGCTACGACCCACGGGAGCGGGGTAGTAACGTAAAATGCGGGTGAAACCGCAGGGGACAGCTAGTCGCTTCATAAAGCTGCATCCGGGCAGATTACAGCCTAACCCAACATAGTTGCGAAGGGCAGGCTCGTTAAAGACGAGCTATAGGTAGCTCGCCGTCCGGTTGTCCTAGAAAGACCAAGCCCGAGTTGTCAACCTAGATGCCAGCTAACCGTAGAGGCCCAGTAGGGCCAATGTTCGTTAGGGCCAATGTCCGTTAGAGCCATGTGGAATTTCTAAGAGATAAATCATAGTTATGGAATGCAAAAGGTAAATGAAGGTGTGGTTTTAGTCAGTAAGTCAGCCCGTAGTTCTCCCGTTTCATCTGCGTCATTGGCTACTGCTTCACTCCTATTCATTATAGCGTAATGTTATAAAGTAAATAATCTTCTTCGATAATTGGGCTATCCAACACTAATTTTATGTTACCGATAGAAATACCTGAGATTCTGATTAGTGCGTTCAACCAAAAAAAATATTCTGTTGTATAATCTTAAAAGTAAAGATTTTATATACCATTAGGACATATCCTACGTTTTTGTATCAACCGTTAATTTAACTTTGCAAATAGTTCAAAGTTTAATACAGTTTTTTTTTTATCTTATCATTATTCTTTTTTGGAGTGACCATTTTTATTTGTGCTTAGACAGCACACACTGTGTGCACGCGTTGATGTCTTTCCTATGAATTAGTGGAACATTTCCATATACACCAAACATTTTCAATTTGTACATGAAGATGTTTTTTGAAGCATAAGTTTTACTGTTTAAAGTTATGTAGTAACTGGAGTTACAATGAACTTAAGTCATACATTATGAATGGGATACAAAAAATGGGTATCGTAATTACCCATTTTTTTCTATTCCTTGGGGACCTTTAATATTATCTTCTTTCAAAAACCCCTTTGGACAGTGCTTTTTGAAAATACTTTCCTTGTTGATGATCTTCATTATTTTTAAAACACTAGTGCGAAATTCCTAAGTTCTTGTCCCAACGGGTTAAGTTGTAAATGAATTTAATAGTTTAAGAAGTCAACATCGATTGAAAAACTTCTCGTGTTTTGCATGAAATATATTTGTTAAACGTATAGAGTATCTAAACATATTGTAAGAAAAAGTCCAGTTACCTAATAAATTCACTTATCCAAAAAAAAAACATAAATCTTCGCCCCAAGTAACAACCGTGAAAAATAAACGAAATAACTCAATCAACTAACTTCATACAACACAGTTACACTGCACTACTTTACTTAAAGGCCACGGTTCAGCGTGAGACACCTATTGTCAACTTTACCACTTTAGACTACATTACCACACAATCAAAAATAACCCCTATGTCTTTATACATAAGAGTTGTTAAGACTGCATGTGTAAAGTGGCCATTGTCAACTTTACCACGTTACTAAACATTACCACACAATCAAAAATAGTCGCTATAGTTATAGGCATAAGAGTTGTTAAGACAGCATTTGTAGTGTGGTGTTAGAAGTCACACGGTAGGTGGACGGGTCAACGTTCCTAGGTTATGTTACTTGTAGCGTTTTTTTTTTAATAGGTGGTTAGATTGAAGAGGGGAGCTGTCTAGGTGGTTAGTAGATTGATTGGAGCTAATTGATGGGTCGCGGTGGTTGCTGTAAAGTGGTTTGCGAAGGCGGGTAGGGGGGCCTTGTTTTACGCCCATTTTCAATAACCTACCGCAGTTCATAGATAGATAGCCTTCCCCGATAAACAGTAAGATTCTATCTATCAATCCACAACTTTTGGTAGGAAATGCTATCCGTCGGTAGTTTATAGGAAAGCAAGTAAGGGCAAAAGGATAGATTTGTTTATCTTTAGTAGCTGCAACTGTAGATAGATAGCTTATTGAAAACAGGCGTTAGATAGCCCGTCGTTTCTTTATTATTGATAGGCTCACGTAAATCAACTACAAAAAACATCAACTACAATAATATTGCTTCAGATAAGCGATGATGTGGTCGATGTTTTATTTTCTATGGGAAATCATCAGAATGACTTTTCTCGCTCTTGGGCGTAGCGGGAGGACTTGTCAGAGTTGTACTGACTAAACGGAGTGGATACTCTGTTCCTTCTTAGCCTTTATTCTGCCGTCCAGCCCCTAAAGCGCAGTCATCATCTACCTAGCCTTTTCCCAACTATATTGGGGTCGGCTTCCAGTCAAGCCGGATTTAACTGAATACCAGTATTTTAGTATTCCAGGGTAGCGTTTTTTTTAGTAGGTGGTTAGATTGAAGAGGGGAGTTGTCTAGGTGGTTAGTAGATTGATTGGAGCTAATTGATGGGTCGCGGTGGTTGCTGTAAAGTGGTTATACGAAGGGGCGACTTGTTTTAAATCGCTTTTTCATTATTGATAGGCTTACACGACGATCTTATTTTACGATGAAGCGGTGATGGAGTACGCTTGCTTAAAGGCACATGGTAGACAATGTTTCAGAATAGCACACGGGGTACCCTAATCAGTCTCATGGTATTAGTTCCCTTGAGATATGTTTCTACTTTCAGGCGGGCGACACAGCTGGCAGCAGCCAGTCTGCAATAGATATTATCTAATTGTTCCTCAATTTATTTCTATATGCTACAAAAAATTGGTTTTATTCCACCAAAAACATGTGCACTAAAGATATGATGATAAAAAAAAATAACCACGAAGAGGTTGACGGGGTCTGTTTTTGCTCGCCGTGCCCGCTTAGTAGACTTCGCCATCCCTTTTTAACCTATCCAAGTCGGGGTGCCTCAATTCCCTTAATAATTGTAAAAAAATATTAATATTTGGTATACAATTAGTATTTAAAATTGATGCACAGTTAATAATATCCAGCTACAATCTCATTAAAATCCGACAGTAAACTACAAAATCTATTTTTCTTTTGCACACACACACACAGCTAGAAAACCTCACCAGCTGATCAAATAGTATTTTTTCACCGCACAATCTAGATCAGCATATTGCTTCATACACTAGTTTGCTGGCTTGGAACGAATAACAATTATCGCCTATAATTATACGTTGGTAATAGTATCGAGATATGCCGCCATTATGAAATGATGAAATACAGCGAAAGTGGTCATTATAATGTGGAGTTGATGATTCTAGACTTGTAAGGCAATAAACTATGAACAAAGTCATCAAACTTCTACAAAATGGGCAATTTACTTCTACGGTTCGGACTAAGCTATTTGCCTCGACGTATATATCGCGTCCATCGAAGGACTGGAACAAAGAAAGAAAACATATTTATTCTGCCCTAAATGGACAATTTGCCAGCTGGGGTCTTCCGTCCGATTATAATTTGGGTGCCTTCAAGGCTAGATTGAATAGGCTCTTAATAAACTAGTGCACTTCACCATCAACGACTTGTTTATGTTATATAAAAAAAATCCTCCTTGTTTATATGTTTTTTTTTAAAGTTAGAAATCATCCAGTGATTTCTCCCGCTTTGGTCGAAACGGGAGGGGGTGTCAAACTTTCGCTGACTAAAACCACACTTGTGTACTTCAGTTGCCTTTTGCGTTCTAGAACTACGCGTTTCCTTTTCATATTTTTGTACATATGGTGATTGATTTCTTATTTATATCGATCTTTGTAATCAATCTTTGTCTTTCCAAATAAGGAATGAACATATTCGCAGGAGAACGAAAGTTACCAATATAACTTGAAGAACAGGTGGTGGAAACGGGGTCGATAGGTTCTTTCAGTGGCGAACTGGTGACCGCGCACTGGTAGATGCAGGCAGCGTTTGTAGGTGTTCCACAAGGTGGACATTTGACCTGGTGAGGCTTGTGGGAATTCGATGGATGCTAGAAGCATAAGACCGATCAACTCATCATCATCTGCCTAGCTTTTTCCCAATTATATTGGGGTCGGCTTCCAGTCAAGTCGGATTTAGCTGAATGCCAGTATTTTACGAGGAGCGGTTGCCCACCAGACCTTCGCAACCCATTAACTAGGGTAATAGGGTACTTCATGGTAAGACTGGAGTCAGATTTGTAGCATCAAATAAAAAAGCAAACTTTATTTCTGTATAAAATTAGTGCAGACCAGAGTAGATATAATGTTGACATGTTTACGTATCTCTGATTAAATATTCAAATTGCTGGAAAAAAGTTGGTTTAGTTACAATATCATCTTAAATTGCTAACAAATCAACAAAAACCAATATATTAAAATGAACTAGGTCACTGTTCACACATAATAGTCTGGCGGTCGAGAGTTATTCGCGAAGTAACAAGCTATTGTTCTTCCGTCGGTCGCGCTCGGCTTCGCGGCAATTATCGGGCGACGCCGCGGGATAAACAATACAATACAATGTTCTACTTGAAAAGTGTTGAACGTTTCCGTGTTTTAGAGGCAAGGGTAATTAAAATTGATTTAATTTGGTTTAAGTTGAATTAAATCAAGTTTGGAAAAAGGTTGGTTTTATAGAGCAGATAGGTTTTAACAGCGGTTTCGCTTGCATGAAAGTTGGGAATTACCCGAAGGGAAGATACTACCAATTAAGATACGAAGTATCATTATTTCCTTAACCTTTTCCCAACTAACTTGGGTTCGGCTTACAATCCAATGCGATGCGGCTGAATACCCATGTTTTACATTGTTCGACTGGCTATTAGATCTCCAGAATTCTGTCAAACGTGAAACGTTTATTTCAAACAGACCATTCACAGGAACTTTTGAATTGTCAAAGAAAAGTAAAGAAAGAAAGTAAATTGCAGCTAAATTGCACGTTCCAAAGCGTACATCTCGACATATTCTTAAATCATATTACTTTATGGGTTACATAAATGTTAGGTTACACATTTCTGGTCGATTCTAAATGTGTAACAAATGTGAACATCCCAGGAGTATTTATGTAGTGTTCTACATAAGTACTCCTGGGATAGACTGATGTTCAGACTTTTACGTCTATTTGCGGGGGATTTTAAGTTCATCCACGGATCGACCTCGGCTAAAGTTGCTTAACCTTACAGATCGGCCCATTTGCTTCACAAAATGAGGTGCATAATGTTAAGACAAGGTAGGAATGTTAATAACTTCTACATCTAATTTGGTTCAATACTATTCCAAGCGTAGGTTTGCCCTCGAACGAGCTGTTTCTTAATAATTCGACGCTTGATTTACTAAGGTTTACCTTGTGAAGGAGAATTGTACGATTCGAGATTAATGATTTAAAGTTAAACTGTCTGCTGAAAGTGAAACTACTTCTAGATTTCATAGGAAGTTGAGTGATAGAATAGGCTGTTGTTCTGTGTGTCACGGGTTTGATTCCCGGACGAAACAAATTGTGTATGGTATACAGATAGTTGTTCTGGTTCTGAGTGTTTCAGGAGCCTTCCTCTGCTATGCCATTTTGCTCGAGCCCGCTCATCTATATTAATATTATAAAGCTGAATAGTTTGTTTGTTTTAACGCGCTCATCTCAGGTACTACTAGTCCGATTTGAAAAACTATTTCAGTGTTAGATAGCACATTTATCGAGGAAGGCTATAGCTTAGGCTATATCACGCTAAGACTAAGCTAGCTCTACACGCGGGCGAAGCCGCTGACAGAAGCTAGTCCTTAATAATCTTATATCATGTTTTAAAAGTATTAATCTATCAACCACTTTTTTGATGACAAACGAAATTCACATTCAACAACTAATCTACTAGAAATCTTAGAGAGAGGGCGAAAACCATAAACAAAAAAACTCTAGGTACCATTACTCATAAAGAAAAGGCATAATAAAAAACAAATGGCCTACAATAAGACCTTGTCATAGATAATTAATCCGTCAAATCAGCGGTTGTGTCGCTACTACAGTTCACAGTTATGGTTAGTAGTGAGTAGTAAGTGTGTTATTAGCATATCTGTGTGGTGATTGTGTCCCATAAAACAAATGTGCGTATCTTTGGTACAATTAGTAGTGTAACGGAGTGGCTTGTCAATCGGTGGGCAGGGCTGGCCGGCTGTGGTTTTTGTAAAAGAAAGTTCTATTTTTATACCGGTTCAAGAATGAATAATTAATAATGTATATTGGTGTGTCTATAATTAACTAGCTTAAGCCCGCAGCTTAAGCCCGCAGCTTCGCCCGCGTACATCAAATATAACCTATGTCACTCAGGAATACAGCAGCTTTCTATTGGTGAAAAAATTTTAGCAATCGGACCAGTACTTCCACAGATTACCTCATACAAACAAAAACACAAACTTTACCTCTTTATTTATATTAGTATAGAAGTATAGATAATGTCAGCGTCGGAAGGCCTCCCACAAGGTGGACCGACGACCTGTCAAGGGTCGCGACTCGCGGGAATCCGATGGATGTGAGACGCACAGGAGCGGTCGCTGTGGCGACGCTTGGGGGAGGCCTATGTCCATCACTGGACGTCTTTCGGCTGACATGATGATGATTGGTGTGTCTTAGCTGTAGAGATGGAAAAGGGGAGAGGGAGACCAATAAAATGGATTAGATATTGTGATGTAAAATTGGTGTAGTTTTGTATCTTAAGTGTCTGCGCAACTGGACAATATGTAGTATCATCAAAACAGGCGCGATCGTGGTAAAATGAGGCTGAGAATTTTATTGTAATGTTGACTACCTCTAGTTTTTTTATTGTTTTTAAATATCATCTTTTTGGGATCGCACAATATTTTTATTTCATGTCTTGTTTTAATCATTTCAATTAAAATAGTGATGAACTGTGTGAGGAGTGATATGATATAAAAAGTATTCAATGATAGCGTACTGCTGACAGGATAGAATGAAAGAAAAAACGTGTTGCATCAACCCTAAATAAAAAGGAACAAGGGCAGGAAGATGATGATAATGAGTTTTAATAATTTTTGGTATGAAAAATATTTTTTATCTTTCAATTTATTTGCAAGCTCAGTTGCACAGCCCTACGAAGACCAATCAATCTAGCGGTACGGCCGCAGTTTGAACCTCATTGTCTAACAGCTCACTACACAACCACTGCCTCCACGTTTTGCTTACGAACTTGTAACACAAACCATAGTCTGGGAACTGTTCAGTGTGTCAGTTTGTTACGGCAAAGAGGTATGAGATGAGTAATTAGCATTAGCATTATCGGCCTTGTGTTGTGGGGTGATTGGGGTCCGTTTACATCCTAAGGACCCAAGCCAACCTCACCTGCTAGCGGTGCACCCTGCTGTTCAACGGACGAGGCTCTGGCGATCCTGGTTTCCCTCTCGTAGGGTTGTGGGGGTCAGACGGCTGGTCGCCCCACGTAAAACCAAGTCACAGTCATATAAACATGGATGGCAAAGAATACAGTGGGTACTCGGGCTAGGGCGTCGCCGAACAACGACGCGCAGGAACATCGCCTTAAACCTGCGATAAGTGGGCTAGGGCTACCGTGTCAAGTACGGGCACGGCTAAAGACGTTAGTACCCAAAAAGAAGCTCCGCTTTGCCACTTGGAACATTGGCTCTCTAACTGGTCGTTGCAGAGAACTCGCGGACGTACTTGCGAAGCGTCGAGTCCAGTGCGCCTTCCTTCAGGAGACGCGCTGGAAGGGGAATAAGTCCCGTGACATCGGGCAGGGGTACCGGCTAATGTACACCGGATCACCATCGGGCAGGAACGGAGTAGCCGTAGTACTGTCTAAGGACCTTCAGGATGGACTTCTTGAAGTAGACCGATACAGCGACCGGTTGATGCGAGTTAAGGTGCTGATCGAAGGGTCGGTAACGAACCTAGTCAGCGCCTATGCTCCTCAAACTGGCTGCTGTGAGTCTGAAAAGGAGGCCTTCTGGGATGAGTTCGAGGACGTACTGCGCGGTATTCCGAATTCTGAAGGTATTTTGGTTGGGGGGGATCTCAACGGTCACGTAGGACAGTGTGCTGGAGAGTTCGGACGTGTTCACGGTGGTTTTGGCTATGGCCAACTAAATGCAGAGGGAGTCAGCATACTCAGGACCTGCGCCGTGTCGGACCTAGCCATCGCGAATACGTTCTTTCAGAAGAGGCCCCAGCATCTTATTACGTACCGTGGTGGTTCATACTCAACCCAAATTGATTACCTGCTGGTGCGACGGTGCAACATTGGCAAGGTTACCAACTGTAAAGTTATCCCAGGCGAAAGCTTAACGGCCCAGCACCGCCTCCTTGTCATGGACTTGGCGATCGTAGCAAGGAAAAAAGTGACCCAGAAACGCAATCCCCGCACCAAGTGGTGGTTGCTGAATGGTCCTAAACTGTCGGAATTCATCGCGGAGGTCGAGCACCTCGAGATCAGTTCTCCGCATGAGTCCGCTCAAAAGATATGGAGTAGGATTCATTCAGCAATCACCGCCGCGGGTAAGCGCGTCCTTGGCACTTCTCGTGGTGGTCGCACCATGGACAGGGAGACGTGGTGGTGGGATGACGGGGTGCAGGAGGCGACCCGGAAGAAGAAGGTATTATTTAAGAAGTGGCAGGGGTCCAACTCTCCAGAGGACAGGGAGGCATATGGAGCGGCTAAGCGCGCTTGCAAAAAAGCAGTAGCCAGAGCCCGCAGCAAAAGTTTGGCGCCCTTGTACGACAAGCTGGAAACTGCGGAGGGGCAAAAGCTTATTTTTAAGCTGGCGCGTGCCCGGGAAAAAGCTACACGGGACATTAGCAAATGCCTCTGTGTAAGGGACGCCCAGGGTAAGCTGCTCTATGATGCCCCCTCTGTTAAGGAGAGATGGTGCACATACTTCGAGGAGCTGTCTAACAAACAGCATCCCCATAACCTTCCTCCCGAACCGCCTCCTAACCTTGGACTTATTTCCCCTATTTCCCCCGACGAAACTCGCATTGCTCTTCGCCACATGAAGAACCGGAAATCGGTCGGGCCTGACAATGTGCCAATTGAAGTGTGGAAGGCGATGGGCTCACATGGTGTGGCCCTTCTGACGGATCTCTTTAACCGCATCCTGACCACCAAGGAAATGCCGAACCAGTGGCGATCAAGCCTTATTATTCCTATCTATAAAGGCAAAGGTAGTGTACAGGATTGTAGTAACTACCGCGGTATTAAGATCATGTGCCACACCATGAAGCTCTTCGAGCGGATCATTGACACACGGCTCCGTAGCGAGTGCACTGTCTCTGAGTGTCAATATGGCTTCCGGGCGGGTAACAGCACCATGGACGCAGTGTTCGCCCTGCGGACTCTGACTGAGGCTTACAGAGAGAGAAGGAGAGCTCTGCATATGGCCTTTTTAGACCTGCAGAAGGCCTTCGACTGTATTCCTCGGCAGTCCATCTGGTGGGCACTTCGCTTCAAGGGTGTGCCCGAGGCCTATGTTGACATTATCAGAGACATGTATCGCGATTCCGTGTCCTCTGTCCAGACCGCTGTTGGCAAATCCAAAGTCTTTCCAATATCTGTTGGCGTTCACCAAGGATCGGCTCTTAGCCCGTTCTTGTTTAACGTGGTGCTCGATGTAGTTACGGCATACATCCAAGATCAGCCTCCATGGCTAATGATGTATGCCGATGACATCGCCCTCGTTAGCCAGAACAAAGCCCAACTTGAGCGGAAGGTCAACATTTGGAAGGACACGCTGGAAAACGGCGGTCTGAGACTAAATGTGGCGAAGACTGAGTACATGTCCTGTGGCAGCACGGATTCAAACACCATCCAAATAGGCTCGGACCGGATCACAAGCTCCGATACATTCAGGTACGTTGGATCCGTGCTGCACGAGTCTGGCAACGTGGACGACGATGTCCAAGCACGTATAGGTGCGGCTTGGGCGAAATGGCGAGAGGTTACGGGCGTTGTATGCGACCGCAAAATGCCTCCGAAGCTTAAGGGACAGATATATAAATGCATCATACGTCCTGTCCTCCTGTACGGCGGCGAGTGTTGGCCGGCACTAAGCAGACACACCCAGGAGCTTCGCGTCACGGAGATGAAGATGCTGAGGTGGATGAGCGGCGTAACGCGATCCGATCGCATAGGCAACTCATTCATCCGAGGTAGTCTTGGTGTCCGTGACGTGGGGGAAAAACTGCAAGAATGTCGTCTGCGATGGTATGGCCACATCATGCGCCGCCCTACGGAGTACGTTGGCCGGAGATGCATGAATATGGCTGTCCTTGGCGGTAGGTCTCGTGGTCGCCCTCGCATGCGCTGGCTGGACGTCGTCAAGTCCGACATGAGAGCCAATGGCCTTACTGCCAAGGATGTTGAAGATCGGGCAAAATGGAGCAAGCTAAGCCGGAAGGCGGACCCTGGCAAAAGCCGGGACTAACGCCAAGTTGAAGAAGAAGATTATCGGCCTTGTAATGTTCCCACTGTAGGAACTCAGGCTTTGTTTTATGGTTTTTATTTTACATAGGCCTGCATGGGCACTTATAAAAAGTCGAAGCTAGTACACGGTTCCAATTGGTCGTTTCCTATGGAGAAGAACCGGCAAGAAACTTCATGGTTACTCTTTTAAAAAAAAAACAATGATTGGGTTTACAATATTTCCACATTACAATACAGACACATAATTATGCGAGGATAGTGTAGACCAATCAATATGGTACCCCAAAGCACAATAAAAATAGAATAAATCAAAAACTGGGTTGAAATAATTAGTAATTAATATCCGTAGTCTACAGTGTTCTCTCATTGACACTTCCTCTCTAGAATAGAATAAACTTTATTGTACACCAAAAAGTAACAGTACAGTTTATACAAAAACGTAAATCTATGGGTACAATGGCGGTCTTATTGCTGACAGCGATACCTACGAGATAATCTTACGATCTAGGAGAGGGAATGGGTCGTAATCCGAACCCAGTGCGGATTGTTGGATGTCACATGTCTTCGAATTTTTGCTTCTAGGACATGCCGGTTTCCACACGATGTTTTCCTTCACCGCTTTTGAGATGACTAAATCTATGGGTACCAGACAACCTTAGAACTTACTATAAGAACTACACTAGCGCTGCAATCTGATTCTCACATTTTTATTCTGACAAAAAGCTAGCTTTTTGGCAGAACAACTTCTGTTGGAACCGTTAGAATTAGTATACATTTCAAACAAATAAACACATCTAGTATACACGGCTAGTAATATAATAAATAATAATAATAATTTATTGTAGGCTACTACGGCCCATACAACACTATACATAAAATAATCTTAAACATATAAACTAATACATATTGATATAATTTCAAAAGTTAATTCGTTAGTAAATACGACTTAAAACTATGTTAGTAACACTTCACTTTGCACTATAGTTTTTTGGTGCTGTCCTGTGGGACTTGTCCGCGGAAGCGACGAAACACCACGCCCTGCGGCCAGAAGCCTTCATCCATAGCGAGGTGCAGAAAACAGTTCGGTACTCGGCTACTCGCACCACAAACGCCTTGAAAATTTGAAATTGACGAAATATGAAACGAAAAGTTTCGAGTTAATTTGAAGCAAAAAATCCAAACAAAAATGACAAAAAACAGTTGTTTCCTTGATTGTCATATTCTACATTCCTTCATCAGATGATTTTAATAATTTAATTGCAGCATTATACGAAAAATGTCGTCTGCTAAATCCGTGTGTTCATTAAAATTGTATAATGTTCAAATTATGCAATCAATGTCCTTGATAACATTCTTGACTTTGACCCGCTCCGCGTTTCGTTACATCCTCGGAATTTGGTATTTTGCTGAATTATATGAATTATAATTATATTAATATTATATGTGTATTTACAATAATAAAAGCTGTACGGGTTGATTTACAAGGTTAGGTACCTAACAAACAGTGCGACGGGGTCGTGGTAGGCTACGAAGGAGATGGCATAGGATTTCCGCCAGACCTGGCAAGAGGAAGTGCGGGCCCGCGAAAGATGGAAAGAGGTGGGATCCCAGTCAAGCAGCTGGTTTATTTCAATTTAAAAAAAAAACCTGCGCTTTGAGTACTGTGTGGAACTCCCTGCCGGAACCTGTGTACCCTGACAGCTACAATCAGGACGCATCCTATTGTTCCAGTCCTTCGATGTACGCTATTATACATATTATAGCCCAGTATAATTATAATAATAATATTCCACAACTTTCACACAACGCCATCTAGTCCCAAGCTAAGCAGAGCTTGTGTTATGGGTACTAGACAACTGATAAACATACTTATATTTTTAAATAGATAAATTACACCCAGACACAGAACAAATGATCGTGCCCATCACACAAACATTTGTCCTGGGTGGGAATCGAACACACGACCTCCGGCATAGCAGTCAGGGCCACTAACCACTAGACCAACAGGCCAGTCGCCGTATAAAGTCGCAGTATGAAATGAGCTTAACTATTTCGATAAATAGTTAGTCCGACGCAGCGATGTAACGCAACAGTCTTGTAGACTAGTGTTTGGCGCTGCGGTTTTCGCAACAGAGCGGGTTCGAGTCCCGTTAGCGAGAAAGTGACGGAACGTGATCGAGGCGTTTCCTTATCTTCACGGTTCGCAGTTGCGGTGACGACAGACGCGTCAATTAGGTCAGTTTTTGAGTGCCTTGACAATTGGGCTTGCCGAGTGCAAGCGATTTTTTTTTGGCTGATATGGAAGTAGTTTTTAAAGTCTGTATTCTTGTTTTAGTCTTACTGAAAATTATAGAATTTGGTCCCGTGGGTTTATCAGGCCTGGATATGAGTAGAAGGATCTCTGAAATTCTCGTTTTTTTCGTGGTTTTCCCATTGTTTCCACGGGCCTCAGAGTATATAGTTAAAGGAATCGTTTATTACATCTAAACCTTCCTCATAAATCACTCTGTATATTTAAACTGCGTGAAATTCCGTTCAGTAAGTTATCTCAAATAGACGGATTGGGGGGCTTTGTTTTATAACATGTTAGGATTTTTACACAATTTTTCATTGATATAAACTAATGCTTGACTGCAATCCCACCAGATGGTAATCAGTGATGCCATCGTTGATGGTGAGACGCACTAGTTTGTTAAGCTTATGAACCTAGTGCCCATTAACTTTAAACTTGAAGACACCTATATTTTATCCGGACGGGAAGACCGTAGCAAACAAATTGTTCTAGTCCTTCAATGTACGCGGTATAAACGACGAGGCGAAACGCTTAGTCCGGACCGTCGAGGTTTCAATAACGTAAGGGTGGACACTAACCATACTTCGGGTTGTCCAATGGTAGGAAAGTCTGGTCACTTTCATTCTAATGTTGCGATTTAACTCATGTAGCAGTTTTTAAAACAGTTCCATTATGGCTTCGCCTATAAAAAACTGCACACACTATACTTATGAAATAAAAACGCTGGAAAAGAAACTTTGTCGACGCATTTAATGAAATCGTAAAAATTAATGGTCAGCAGTTACATAAATATGTAAATAATAAATGTATTGAAGCGCCTTCGACATGGTATTTATATACTTTCGAATGTTTGTTCATTCATCTTCTAAGTTAATAGCTGGGAACAAGTTTTACTTAGTTCGCTTTTACAAATTCTTGTACGTGTTTCGAGTACGTATGGTAAAACTAGTTTCTGCCAATGGTTTCGTTTCCCAAGGTAACGTTATTTCGAGTCCCTAGTAAGGCCGATATTCCTTAAGGCCACCGGCAATTTCTGAAATGCAAAGGGTCAATGAAGGACACCGGTGTAGATTTAGTCAGTAAACATTTTATACGCTCTCTCGCTTCACGATAGACCGTCAAGAGTATGTCAGACTTTTCATCATCATCATCTCAGCCGAAAGACGTCCACTGCCGGACATAGGCCTCTCCCAAGCGTCGCCACAGCGACCGGTCCTGTGCGTCTCGCATCCAACCTTCCAACGCTGCGTCTTCCGGTACGTGGCCGCCACTCACCTTCAGAATTTTACTGAGTAAGATCCACTTGTGTTCCTTCTGGTGGAATATATATTTATTCTGTTCTTTTTTGCTTTCGAGAGCCTCGGTAACTCTTTCGGACACTCCCGTAGCCTGCTAGGCAAGTGCCTGCTCGAGGGGATGCCCGTAGCAGCGTCTTGGCTGGGTCTTGAGTCTTGACTATGTCCTCTCCCTTACGGTTACAGCTACCTCCTTTTCTTTCATTACTGTTTCGCAGAAGAAGGTGACTTCTTGCCAGTCCCTTACCATGACCTGAACCAGGGCTGAACGCGAGAGGTTGCTTCCGATTGCCTCTATAAGGACACGTTGGTTTTCGCTCAAGCGGGGCAGACTTCCGCTATATTTCTGTACACTTTTTTTATTTTATTGTATTCAGGCGAATTAATTCTATTCTTCTGCAATGTATAAAATGACATAAGAACAACATAAATAGTATATAATAAAGATTATTCTACTGTATTCTATTTTAAGTATGCTTCACCGTGTCTTTCGGGCGGTTCGCACAATATTGAGACCCGGGCGTAGAAAAATGGAGGTAGTTGGCACGTTCTAAAGCGTAGTTATCTCTACGAAGAAGAACGTGCAATACTCAACAAAAATAATAAAATAACATAACTTCACATTTTACAAAAAAAGGAACTATTACTCCATTTAAGTATTCATTAACCGCATTCATCAAGTTATTGCTTATTCATAACTTAACCGATAATCTAAATCAAACCTTAACTAGATAAAAATAAAGTTGGGATTGCGAGATGCATCTTTTCATTGCAACCGTAGTAGGTTTATTCATAACTTTATGTCAGTGTTGTAAATTAAACTTTATGATGATAAAAATAGAGTTGAGATTCAGAGTTGCAACTTTTCACTGCAAGCGTAGTAGGTTTATTCATAACTTTTTTATCTCTGTTGTAAATTAGACTTTATGGTGATAAAAATAAAGTTGAGATTGGGAGAAGCGTTGCATGCGCAGCGGGTTTGCGCTTGCGTTGCGCAACTGTGCTGGTATGCGCTACATACGTGTTGTAGATATAAGTATGGCTGATCTCGGTGTTAAGAAAAATACGAGTATAATGTAGTAACAGCTGGTTTGTGTTCATTTACCTACTATTAGTTTATTTTAGTTAATAATGGTGGAGAATTTTAGATTTGCAGTGTTGACGGGCTCATTATACCATGCAAAATATAATTTATGTGTTATTGTGACGAAATAAATAAAAAAATCATTTATTTGTGACTCGAAACAACAAACAATATTAAAATTAAATGACTTATCTTTATAAACTTAATACTAGAAAATAACGTTCAACAGATGCCAGCAACTTCGTTCATGAAAATAAAAACCTTAAAAAATGGGGTAGTTTAAAAAAAAGGAATAATATAAACTATTTTTATTTACTTGCGTCACTATTTATGCTCTATATCTGCACTAGTTTTAAATAGGCCCAAGGAATACTTGACATACAATTCCTCCTTTTTGTCTCTTTAACAATTAACGTTTGAATCCCCGACCGGTCCTATGAGACCGCGCTGTTATTGTTTTACTATTGTGTCTCGTTTCGCGGGTATCTGAGTAACTACGTTTTCAAAAAGCCCTTCTACTCGTCTACATCATAAAAGGAAGTCTTGAGCTATTTCAGACTCAATATTTTCGACTGTGCATTGATACTCGTAAATAATTCAGTTTCTCCTTTTACATAAATAGGTAAATGGTAGATAAATCGCCATTTCCCGCACAAAAAAAGGCTTAAAAAATATACTACATATCGAAAACCGCAAACAAAACGTTAGTAATTAAAACTTCACGTAACCACCACGTTTCTCTAACCTTAGTGTATGAAAACACGCTATTATCCGGTCGATTAGCCGCGCAATTAATGTAAAACTACCACGCGGGCAGCACTTATCAGGAATTTACAAGAACGATGGCTCGCTTCCTTCTCATTGCAACACGTTCCCTGAATATTGGTAACGTAATGAGTTTGTGAAATTTGCGCGATTTAGAAAATGCTTGCGGTAAGGTCAGGAATGTGTGGTATTCTTGCTTCATATAACTTATTTTATCTATCAATTTAAATTGTATATAAAGGGAGAAACTGACTGACTGATATATCGACGCACAGCCGAAACTACTGGGACCAGCGTGAAATTTTGCACATGGTTTCCTTTTGTGAGGTAGACAAGCACTAAGAAAGAAAGAAAAAAAAACACCTCCTAAGGGGATGAAATTGGGGTCCAAAGTTTGTATGTAGAAACTTACTTTTACGCGCGCGAAGCTGCTGGTAGAAGCTAGTATCTTTTACCTGTAGATTCTAAAGACTAACTTACATAAAGTAATATACAACTTATTGTGTCTAAATAAATCTTAGATCTATGTCAGTAACACTTCACATTGAACTATATTTACTTCGTGCAGTTCTGTGGCACTTGTCCACGGAAGCGACGGAACACCACACCTTGCGGCCAAAAGTCTTCCAACGAAGTGTGGCCACGATTCTGCTGTGAATTCCTCGTTCCCTCATGTACCTCGTTGGTCACAGGTTTTAGTTATTACTTTCGGGATAAAAGTAACCTATGTTTTATTCCCTTTATAATATTAGTGTGATATTTCATACGTTTTTAAGTGTAGTGTATAGTGAAAACCGTATTAAAGATAGTGAAATATTGAAAACCGCATTAAAGTCCGTTGCTTTGTGTAAAAAAAGTAAATAGTGAAACAGACGTGGGGTCAGTGACTGTTTTATATTATTTACAGAATGATGAGCGTCACCATCAACGATTGATTCATTGCTTACTATCAGGAAGTATAATAAAACAAAAGAAATACCTTTTGAAAAAATGATTCATCATCTACCTAATACTTTTCCAAACTATATTGGGGTCGGCTTCCAGTCAAGCTGAATACCAGTATTTTATGAGGAGCGGCTGCCTACCAGACCCATTCACAACCCATTAACTGGGGTAACACGATACTTCATGGCAAGACTGGAGTTAGATTTACTGGCTTCTGACTATCCGTAAAGACTGCCGAAGATCTACAAATGACAACCGGGACCTACGGCTTAACGTGCTTTCCGAGGCACGGAGGTAACTCGGTATGTTAACGTTTGAATCCCCAACCGGTCCAATGAGACCGCGCTGTTATTGTTTTACTATTGTGTCTCGTTTCGCGGGTATCTGAGTAATTAAGATGGTCACTCATCCACAGAAGAACCTTGGTAAGCGTTGCTTAACCTTGAAGATCGACCCGTGCGGCTGTTAATATCTAGCCACGAGCTCCTTCTAGCTTCATTTTAGAAAATCTTTTCTTAGAGCCTACCTATGTCATAAAAGGTAGCATTGTGCAAAATTTCATGTACCTAGTCCCAATAGTTTCGCCTATGCTTTGATATGTAAGTCAGTTTCTCCAATAGATTAGAGACTATACGAGCCTCCTTGGTCCTTGCTACTCAAGTATCAAAACACACCGTGTACTTTAATGTCACGCTAGTCGCAACTGGCCTAGGAATGCGGCGTCCAACTGTTCTAAATACAGCCTACCTCCATATGCTGAGCGATTGTCACCCCTATGTCTATAGAGCTAAAATCCACAGGCCTTGCCAGAATAGTCTAAGAATTTATGCTAAGCGAAAAGAGGCCTTATCTGTAGATATATGTACGTATAGTTAAGTATGTAGGGAGTGTATTTATTTTTCTATAGATTGTCGTATTTTAAAGTTTTGCTTATTTATTTCGCAAAATCAATGAGATTTAGTTACGCGTTGTTCAAATATGACCCTTATGTCAAGAGAATAAGAAATCGATTAGTTAGTGTTACCAAGCTGAATGAGAAGTGACCTTAAACCCTCGACCGTCTATCTCCTTATCCTAAAACGTTTCAAATGTTAAGGCATTTTGGTGTTCGGACGTAGTGTCTGATATATTCGGAGGAGAACCAAATATACCGACATAGCCCGATGAATCACCATCTGCCTAGCCTTTTCCCAACTATATTGGGGTCGGCTTCCAGTCAAGCCGGATTTAGCTGAATACCAGTATTTTACGAGAAGCGGCTGCCTACCAGACCTCCACAACCCATTAACTGGGGTAACACGGTACTTCATGGCAACACAGGAGTCAGATTTACTGGCTTCTGACTATCCGTTTGGTATTAAGCTTCTGTAATCCATTGAGGCTCGTAGGTAGCAGAGTATTTTGTTTCTATTGTACTTTAGTGTCGATAGTGAAAACAACACTTTGATGAGGCAGTAAACTTATATGTTTTCCTAATGGGTTTCAGTTTTGCCAGTTATCTTCTATACTAACTATATAAAAGGAGAAACTGACTGACTGACATATCAAAACACAGCTGAAACTACTGGGACTAGGTGCGTGAAAATTTGAACAAGGTTTCTTTTTATGACGTAGGCGAGAACTGATAGAGGATTTTTCAAAATTCGCCTTCCCTTTTTCACCCCCTTAGGGAACATTAGGGTAGAATTTCGAAAAATCTTTTCATATCTGATGCCTACGCTACGTAGACATAGGCATAACATAAAAAAAGACGTAACGTAGACGTCATACAAAATACATACCCTCCAAGTTTCAGGTCTTTACGATCAGCTGTTAGGCTGTGCATTGATCCGTCAGTCAGTCATTTTATAAGCATAGATTCATCATCATTTCAGCAAAAAAACGTTAATTGCTGGACATAGTCCTTCAAGCGTCGCCATCACGACCGGTCCTGTGCATCTCGCATCCATCGGATTCCCGCGACCGTCACCAGGTCATCGGTCCACATTCAATAATCATTACTCCTGTTCTGGGTGGAACGGGAGGGCTTGTGAGACTTCTACTGACTAAAACCCACTCCTGTTCCTTCTTTAACCTAATTCCAGGGTCCCCTTTCATCAACCCATGGCCCCCTTCGACCCTTTCGGGCTCCTACGGATTATAATATTAGGTACTGTAGACAAAAAAACAGCAAAAGCACAGAATTGTATAAACAATGTCACAATCCATTGCGTTTCTATTCACGGTTTAATATCAATTTGATTATATTATTTTATGACGTAAACTCGAGACCGCTCAATTAAGGCTAATCATCATCTGCCTAGCCTTTTCCCAACTATATTGGGGTCGGCTTCCAGTCAAGCTGGATTTAGCTGAATACCAGTATTTTACGAAGAGCGGCTGCCTACCAGACCTCCACAACCCATTAACTGGGGTAACGGTACTTCATGGCAATATTGGAGTCAGATTTACTGGCTTCTGACTATCCGTAACGATTGCCAAAGATCTACAAATGACAGCCGGGACCTGAGGTTTAACGTGCTTTCCGAAGCACGAAGGAAACTCGGTGTGTTAAGATGGTCACCCATCCACAGACCAACCTTGGCAAGCGTTGCTTAACCTTGAAGATCGACTCGTGCGGCTGTTATTATTTAGCTACCTAATGTAGGCAGAAACTTTAACAGCAAAAGTAAAGATAATATAAACAGCGGAATTCCCTGCCGGGGTCTGTGTTTCCTGATAGCTAGAACCTAGGGGTCTTTAAGTCAAGAATGAATAGGTTGCTTCTAGGCAAGTGTGCTCCATTGTCGACCACATGATCGCTTACCATCAGGTGAGATGTGGTCAAGCGCGAGCCTATCAATAATAAAAAAAACAATGTCACAATCCATTGCGTTTCTATTCACGGTTTAATATCAATTTGATTATATTATTTTATGACGTAAACTCGAGACCGCTCAATTAAGGCTAATGGCTTCACTAATTATATTTAAATTAAATACATTCTTATTACCTGTTGCCTCATAATTTATGAGTACCTTCGTAAATGATCATTATATTATTGTAATGGGGTCAATGAGATTTGTCATTTAATTAGAAATGTTAGTTTATCTAGATAGGTTTTTTTAATATCGTGCTTGTCCACTATCTCACCTGATAGTAAGCGATGATGTGGTCGGCGATGGAGCACGCTTGCCTAGAAGTAACCTATATGCACTCTTAACTTAAAAACTCGTAGGTCGTAGCTATCAGAAAACGTAGACACCAGAAGGGTATTCCATTCTTTAGCTAAAATGCCCAAAACGCTTTGTACGAAAGGGGTAGAATGTCCACTTCAGTTATCAGATAACATGAATTTTCCAAAGATTCGTTTTAGTTCAAATAGCTAGGCTTTTAATATAGGTCACAGATACGAGAAAAGAATACCTGGAAGAACTTGGTGAGGTTTGCCCAACGTTAAGAAAATATAGGCTAAACAAAATAAAATAAAATAGTCGGGCGGTTATATACCTAAACTAACTAATTCCCACATAACTATTACGTTTATGTTAATTTATTATATATTAAAAAATGTGGTAATTTTCATTACGTATTATTACTTTTGTATTCAAATTACTTATTCTAGCCTATGTAACCCTAAAATAAGCCTCTCGTTGAAACTACATTTGTATGAACATCCGCGTTTTAATTTATCTTAAAATCATCACATACAATAACCCGCCCTAGCTTCGTCCAGGTGCAAACTATATGGTAAGTTGTCCCACATTGAACCAGGTAAATTTCAAAGTCTCATAGTGAGCTGGATGTTCCATCAATGCCTTTAATTTTTTGTGTATAGTTAGCATATTTATTTAGCTTCAATTTTGTAAAACATTAATTTCTCATATTCCTTTTAGTTTCGGTGTAAAACAGATTTTTATGAAAAATGATTTTTGGTTAAATGTGTACCACAGGTGGTACACATTTAACCAGGGTATCGTCCACATTGAGACACCTTATTTACGATGTCTTCTAGTTCAATTTATAAGGCAAATACTTTGTAATAATAATAATAATAAACAGTAATAATAAAAATCAGCCTTATATTTATAAAAATAACTTTAAATCATATGCAATTAAACCGATAGTCTTAGTTTTATACATCACAAAACCTTTTCAGTCAAATTCTTATCATATTTTAATAATAAAAACAAAAGTAACAGTTTTTCATTATAAAAACAAAAGTACCTTCCATAATATAACAAATTAAAATTAAATTAAAATAATTGTAAAAAAACACTCCTTTAACGACTGGGGTGTACACAGTAAACCGTGGTTCAATGTGTACCACCCTCAGGTGGTTAAATGTGAGACACACCACGTTTTGATCACTAAACTCAAAATTTTACCGGCAAATCAATCTCTTAAAATCACGAATTATAGCTCTTTTAATTGCTAAATAACCGTAGAAAACAGTGTACATATAAATAAATTGATATTATTTAAACGAAAAAAGCTAAAAGAGAATGAAATTGGCAAAAAATATTTACTTTTTGAGTCAGTTTGCTTTCGAATACTCCTCACACAACCACTTTGCACGCGATCGCCACGCAAACTGGTGGGCAGGAATGGAACGTAAATACCTCTCTTTCACTCATATTAGTACGGTTTGGCAATGTCGCATTTTTGAGATTCGGCGGTGGTTCAATGTAGCTGCCTGGTTCAATGTGAGACACCCGACCCTATACATTAAGCTTACCTCGTTCATTGCTCCGTCTATTAGTGAAAACCGCTTTAAAATCCGTCACTTCGTTTAGGAAGAGTTAGTGGATAAACAGACAGACGTCGACGACGTTAGTTTCTTTAATTTATACCTACTCATCATCATTTCAGCCGAAAGAAATCTAGTACTAGGTCACCTTCAAGTATCGAAACAATGAACGGTCTAAGAATCGCATCCGTCGAATTCTGCGACCGTTATCAGGTCATTCGTTCCACGTTGTGGCAGGCCTTCCAACGCTGCGTCTTCACTAGTACGTGGTTGGCACTCCAGAACCTTTCAGCCCCATCGACCATGTTCTGCAAGCCTCCTATGTGTCAGACATCGATGCAGAAACGAATACGATTCGTATCGTAACGACGAATACGGTTCTTGAGATTCTTGATCCTCCAGTGGTTAAAATTTTTCGTCGGCTTCTTCGTAATAATAAATCTACCTTATTTAAAACTAGCTTCCGCCGGCGACTTCGTCCGCGTTTTCGAATCGGGATAATAGGTAGCCTACGTTCTTTTTCATGTCAAAGGCCATATGTATGACAAAATTCATCTAAATCCGTTCAGCCGTTTTTGCGTGATTAAGTACGCTTTCATATTTATAATATTGGTTAGGATTTAAACTCTATAAAATCGTTATTCTAAACAACCCCGATAACATATATTTTTAGAGAAAATAAAAAATATTATTTACTTTTTACTACTTATTTGATCACAGAGTAGGGAGATAATTCTTTTTCTCAGAAAAATAAAACGTTTGTCGGTAAGCTTTCTAAAACAAAATATCAATTAGTTTGATTTATGCTTGTAATGTTAGATATTAATTGTCTTCAAACCGGTTACCTATGTGATCTCATGATTACTATCTCGCCCCGTGGGAAAGAAAGAATCGTTATTTAAGAAAGAAAGAAAGAATTTATGCAAGCCGCGTGGAATAACGTATGAATGTTGACTTTTTATGGAATAAAATTGTCTTATCATGTCGTGTAGAATGTTGTAATATTGTTTTTGTAAAATATTTTTACATACCCACAAAACGAGACACAATAGTAAAACAATAACACCGCGGTCTCATAGGACCGGTCGGGGATTAATGAACTAAAGTAAGACTTTGCCCTCACTAGGAATTACTCCTGTATCGTGGGCATGTTCACAAATCAACACCATCTCCCTGCCCTTTGTTCCATGTTATTTGCTGTCGACACAACACGTCTTTTTCTTCCATTCAGTCCTGTCAGCAGTTACGCTATTACTAGCTCCTTTTTATCAACTTTTCTTGCCATCTATCCACAACGTATGACGATGCGCCACCGGTAAATGGTGGACAATAATATATAATAAGAATACGTGACACGCAGTGCGGATTGAGCTACGGAACCCTAAAAGATGAAAATACTCATTATTTTTATATTTATTTTTCCATTGTTTATTTAAACTTCATGTAAGTGGCATTATTGTAGTCATTATCATCATTTCAGCCGAAAGTTGTTCACTATTGCACATAGACCTCCCAAGTATCGCCATAGTGACCGATCCTGTGCGTCTCGCATCCTTCGGATTCCTTCGGAATCTTCGGTCGCTAGCGACCATTTGTTCTACGAGCAATGTGCCCTGCCCACTGCCACTTAAGTTTGGCGATTCTTCGGGCTATGCCGGTAACCTTAGTTCTCTTGTAGATATCTTAATTACTGATGTGATCACGCAAAGAAAATTCTGAGAATAGCCCTAAAATATTGCATCTGTGGGGAGTCTTTGTTTCCAATTTCTCCTTTCACCAAAACATAGGAAGTTATTTTGATAGTTAAGTTCATTGCAAGGTCAGTATGTAGCAAGGTAGGTATAAGCTGAGTAGAGTTTGAATCAATGCGGTCTACCTTGGATAACTGGTCGTCCTAACACCTGAAGAATTTGTTGGAGGCACTTGATGGTAATCTGACAGATAAGGTTTTATTGAAGTCTTGGAGGGGGGGGACTTTTTCCATGTGAAGCTTAGTTGCTGGTTTATTTATCCGCAAATTATTTTTACATTATTGTTTAATTTACAACATGTCTTATGATTTTTATATGACAATGTCTAATAAAAATTTTACTAAGCTTAACAGGTAGAAAAATAGGGCATCAAATTGATTCCTATTGATTTAGTTTGTATCTCGAAGTTTCTGCACAACTAGACGATATGTGGAAACATGATTTACCTATCTAACATTATTTATCGAGCCAGTTGTAGTGTTGACTACCTCAGGCTCGATCTCGGTGAATCGGAACTGATATTTTTTTTGTATTGTTAACTACCTTAACGAAGCGAAGTTAAACCCTGTCGCACTGTTAATTCTTTTCTTCTTCGTACTCCATTTTACACTTCAAGCCGTTATGATGGCTCCTTCTCTGTCACTGCAGTGCGTCTGTGGAGTTCCCTCCACCACTCCCTACGTGACAGCTCTTCTTGGGCCTTTCACAATAACATAACCCTCCCTTTCATCGTGCAGTTGGTTAAAAAGGACAATGCTCAATTCATGAATCCCCGACCGATCTCATGCGACCGCGCTGATTGTCTTACTATTGTGTCACGTTTCGCGGGTATGTGATAGGTTAAAGCAAAAGAATAGTACTAAATAGCAATGTCCACACTGTGCCCTTTCATCTTCAACTTTCGTTTTCATCTTTCTATTAAACTTTCGTTAGTTGCTTTCAACAATTGAATGCGTTATGGAACGCATTATCCATCTGACATGGAATGACATGTATCACTGCGCGCGCAACACTTTCAACTGTCATTGCACATGCGTCAAAGGCATGCCCGACTTGCGCTGTTGACTGCGCTATGACGCATGCCCTTGTTGAACAAAAAAAGGCACAGTGTGGACATAGCTGAATGTACACAACTTGTACACAAACGGTGTTCATTACCTTGAAAACTCGTCTCAAAGACTACCCATGGACTAAAGTTGTTTAACAAATTCAGATTGTTTATCACTTATGGAGTAATTTAACCATTATTTTGGTGACAGCATTGTTTAAAGTCACGCCACTTTAACTTCGCTTTAAAAGATGGCTTGCTTGTTTACATATTTAATAGAAAACGAGTATATATGTATGTTAGTTTAGTATATATATACGTTTATGTACACTGAATCGTTTGCACAGCTGCCAAAATTGAGGCTGGCCTCAATCTAGGTGAGGCACTGTTTGAGGTTTTCTTTTTACGAAATTATTTGTAGTTATTGGCAGCAGATTTTTGTGTTACTTCAACCTAAATATTATTAATATTATAGACTAGCCTTTTCCCAACTATATAGCCGACCCCAATATAGTTGGAAAAAGGCTAGGCAGATGATGATGATAAACAAATCTTTTACCGGATTTTTTTTCTAATTAACGTTTGAATCCCCAACCGGTCCTATGAGACCGCGCTGTTATTGTTTTACTATTGTGTCTCGTTTCGCGGGTATCTGAGTAACTACATAATCACAATGATCAAGTTACATGTTTCTAAAGCGTAAATCTTTAAGGAGAAAAACTCTTATACACAATCCATCTACCGTTACCAGCCACCCCGAACCCTAACAAAAAATATGTTAGTTAAGTAACGGTACAAAAGAATTCGGAAACTGTGTGAATGAATCATCTCGACCGGTCGGCGGTGGCTGAGCCTGCGTTTAGTGAAACCGGAACAGCCTCGCCACAGCAATGCTGCCCATAAGTAGGTAGGCCTTCGATAAGCCTGCTCAATAGGTAGGTTGTAATCTGAACTGTAATATTACAGCTATAAAGATGATATTTGATTGTTGTTTGGAGGTAACCTCTGGTAAAGCCAAAAACTGTTTCAGTGGCAGTAATCTACAATACCACAGTGTCATGGGCTTTTTCTATCGTTTAAATCTTTACAGTTCTTGTGCGGTTTCAATAAATTCAAACTCCAGCAAAAGTAATTCTATAATAATTATCTTAATTCATAAATCCCCAACCGGTCCTATGAGACCGCGGTGTTATTGTTTTACTATTGTGTCTCGTTTTGTGGGTATGTGATAGATTAATCGCACAATCATCACCCTTCCCTTCATCCTTGGGGACGGTAAAACACGTTTGCAATTCAATTCACAATCACATATTGTTGTCAATCAGTGTCAAAAACTTGTAATTTACTTTTTCTTTTGACTGCGCAATCAAACTGCGGATTTGACGAAGTCACCTCAGCCTAGGAAAGCATAAGGCAACTGAAGAAAGACGAGTGTTTTTTGGTCAGTTAGTATGACTCTCTTATGAAAAGATTTTCAACCCAAAAGAAAGGCGTTATTGGCAAATTACGTAGTAAAATTACAAGGTGAAGAAGCATTAGACAATACAGTAATCACTTATCTGGGTTGAACATACAAATGTGCTGCCAATAACTACAAATAATTTCGTAAAAAGAAAACCTCAAACATGCCTCAACAAGATTGAGGCCAGCCTTAATTTTGGTAGCTGTACAAACGATTCCAAGTACACAAACGTAATACTCGTTTTCTTCTTCTTAGCACATTCCAAAGCGTAGAACTCTATGGAGAAGAACGTGCAAGAAACTTCATGGAGACTCTTTTAAATCATGCACATATTCATTCTGCGTACAGCTAAGGAATGGAATTCCTTGCAGTTGCAGCTACTAAAGATAAACAAATCTATCCTTTTGCCTTTACTTGCTTTCCTATAACCTACCGACAGATAGCATTTCCTACCAAAGTTGTGATATATAGAATGTTGTGATATATGGATAGATAGAATCTTACTGTTTATCGGGGATAGCTATCTATCTATAAACTGCGGTAGGTTATTGAAAACGGGCGTTAGTCAAGAGTGAATACTTCTCGGCAAGCATGCTTCACCGTCGACCACATCATTGCTGACCATCAGGTGAGGTAGTGGTCAAGCGTGAGCTGATGAAAATAATATTACAAAAATCTGCTAAGGGGCAAAATCAATGGGTTTTTATCGTACAGAAAATTATAATTGAAAGTTTACGAGTTTCCTAATAGCATATTCTTTCATGTTCGGCTAATGGCTCGCATTTTGAATTCTTGATGGCTTTATTGCTTATGAAAGTGGCCAGTTTTAAACAATAAGCTGTCGGTGCTTAAACACCATTGTGTCGATGCAGGCATTGTTGGCTCCTACTATTATAATGGCTTAGCACCTTTCTTAGAGAATCGCAGCTTTCCTACAGAAAATTGTCTATCCTATTTATATTATAAATGTTAAGAAGAAGAAGTTCGTTATATTTTGAAGTGTGTTTCAAAAATACACCTTATAAAGAAATTAGAAGTCATTTGTAACATAGATAAATCATGTCCTGGAATAACAGATAGGATACGTTTAAAAAATATGAGATAAAGATAAAAAATAAAAAACTTGATGGAATAATCGTTTATTTAGAAAATAAAACATAATCTACAATGAACTATTTAAAATATTAAAAAAGAACACACTGGACGTCGGTCCACCTTGTGGGAGGCCTTCCAACACTGTCTTCTTCAACATATCCTTCAGGCCGGGGTTGCTCCTCCAGAACATTTCAGCCCTATTTGTTCTGCAAGCAGATACCTACCTACTATACACCATGTGTCAAGTGTTGACGCATAAACGAATTCAATGGATTCAGTGCATGATTCTAGACCTCCTAGTGATGGAATTTATTGTAGACTTTTTCCTAATAATAAGAAAATCTACATTAAAAACAAATTAACGGTAAAAAACGTTGTTCTAATCAAGCATGAAAAAATTTTTAGTGAAAAAAATTTTAATTATTTGCTTTTTACTACTTATTTGAACACAGTGTAGAGAGATAATTGTTTTTCTCAGAAAAATAAAACGTTTGTCGGTAAGCTTTCTAAAACAAAATATCAATTAGTTTGATTTATGCTTGTAATGTTAGAGATTAATTGTCTTCAAACTGGTTATGTGATCTCATGATTACTATCTCGCCCCGTGGGAAAGAAAGAATCGTTATTTAAGAAAGAAAGAAAGAATTTATGCAAGCGTGGAGTAACGCATGAATGTTGACTTTTTGTGGAATAAAATTGTCTTATCATGTCGTGTCATCATCATCTGCCTTTTCCCAACTACATTGGGGTCGGCTTCCAGTCAAGCCGGATTTAGCTGAATACCAGTATTTTACGAGTACGAGGAGCGGCTGCCTACCAGACCTCCACAACCCATTTACTGGGGTAACATGGCACTTCATGGCAAGACTGGAGTCAGATTTAAGAATGTTGTATTATTGTTTTTGTATAATATTTTAAAGAAAAACTTTGCCCTCACTAGGAATTACTCCTGTATCGTGGGCGTGTTCATAAATCAACACCATCTCCCTGCCCTTTGTCCTATGTTATTTGCTGTCGGCACCACACGTCTTTTCCTTCCATTCAGTCCTATTAGCAGTTACGCTATTACTAGCTCCTTTTTATCAACTTTTCTTGCCATCTATCCACAACGTATGACGATGCGCCACCGGTAAATGGTGGACAATAATGGACATACAATACGTCCGTTATAAGTTGGCGAGTGTGAAGTTAGGCTCTGCAAATGGCGCTTGAAATGTCGTACAAAAATAAAGGTTTTAAAAAAATAAATGCAATTTGCAGTTCTTATTGCTGTTAAAAACAGTTATTGGCATTAATTTTTTTAAAACCTTTATTTTTGTACGATGTTTCAAGCGCCAAAATTCGCAGAGCCTAACTTCAGACTCGCCAACTTATAACAGCCGTACTGTACCATCCATACGCATCAAAACTTTTTGGCAATACATTCATTGTGCGTACAAAATAGTACAGATAAAGAGTGGGATTTACTGCCATAGTCTGTGTTTTCAGATAGATATAACGTAGAGGTCTTTAAGTAAAGAGTGAATAAGTTACTTTTAGGCAAGCATGCTCCACAATCGACTTCATCATCGCTTACCATCAGGTGAGATAGTGGCCAAGGCAATCAATCAATCTATACTTCTACCTATACTAATATATTATAGAGGTAGTTTGTTTTTTTGTTTGTATGAGGTAATCTGTGGAAGTACTGGTCCGATTGCTAAAATTTTTTCACCAATAGAAAGCTGGTGTATGCCTGAGTGATATAGGCTATACTTTATGTACGCGGGCGAAGCTGCGGGCTGAAGCTAGTAATTATATAAAATTGTATAGGTACTCTCAAATATTAAACTCAAATACATAACACACCAGTGGCGAGGGGTTAACATGGGTGCGAGTAAACCCGCTGCTTGTACCAAAAATTATTATAAACCTGACCTAATTAAGCGACGGAGGATCTTAACTGCGAGATTCAGAAACCGTCGCTCAACTAACAACGCCATCTAGTGACCGCATTCCCAACTTTTTTCACAAATTCACAATTTTCTCAAAAGATGACGCAGTCAACCAATATTTATGTAAACACAATTTTAAAAATAAGTATGTAAATTATATTATTAAAGTTCACTCACCAAATGCCGCTCGCTCAATGATGCAATAAATCCAAACCGGCGTTTTTATTAATTGTCGTAACTTAATTTTAGGAACAGGATTTTTTGGTCGCGTAAAACGAATGCGATACTTTGTATCAAATCATTTTGTATATCACTCGAAAGACCAGAGAATGAGGGATTCTGTGTTGAGGAACATTGTTCCAAATGCGAATCGATTACGGTATCATACTTTCTTAAATATAACGTTTCGATGTAGTCCGCGGTTATCGGTAGCCGAATTTTCGTGGTGTCCGCGAAAAGCTAACTCTTGTTTACCTAGCAAAATGACTGTGTCGATGAACCGTTTCATTAAACTTCTATTCCGATCTACTTTTCTATTATGAACTTCATACGTATTAGTAAAAAAGTTTCTATCCTACGATTTCCGAAATCTTGCAAAGATAAACAACTTCGGATATGTTTTTCGGTCTGAACATGTTTTTTGGACGAATTTGTAAGATTATTAATATCACTAAATCCCGTGTGGCTCCATAAGCTAGGTACTTACTAGAATCTGAGAATAACAAACATGGGAAACAAAACATTGTTTTTACTGCACTATCACTACGCAAAACTCACTAGTTTACATAATAATAAATCAATTTCAACCATAAAACTATAAGATTCTAAATTATAATACGAATATATCAAATAAAATGAACAGGTGAAATATGACACATCAATAAGCGCGAACCAACTCTGTTGTCATTATTGTCAAATGTCAAACTAAATAATAAAATCTAAATAAATTAAGAAGTTCAGTATCATTCCATCTCGTTCTAGCGGATGCATTTTATGGTATGTAACTCGATTAATAGCGGGTTCCCTTGAACCAATATTTAGCCGTGTTATACTCGCTTGACGCCTGCGTAACACCGCTAGATGTCGCTAGAAACTATGAATTAAAATGTATGAAATTCCGGTATTACGAATCGGCTTACCGAGACCGACCTGTTTTGCGTGAGTTGATATTGCCCCGAAAAAACTTGTAGGCGTTTATTTATTGTTGATTTTTATTTTCACAAGCAAATATTATGCAGTTAAATGATATTTGAATGATAATTTAAAATAATAGATACTACTATTTGCCATAATTTGAAAGTGAAGCCGGCCGGAATGGAGTTGTTTGGAGGCTGCGCGGCTGTAACACACTCAGACCCGGAACTACTATAGTAGGCCATGGAAATATTTGTTTGTCGCGGGGGGTGGAATACGTGACACGCAGTGCGGATTGAGCTACGGAACCCTAAAAACCGGAAATATTCGATGTGTTTCAATTTTTTTTTAAATATTGTCATCACCATCATTTCAGATGAAAGACGTCCACTATTGCACATAGACCTTCCAAGTATTGCCATAGTGACCGATCCTGTGCGTCTCGCATCCTTCGGATTCCCGCGACCCTAACCAGGTCATCGGTTCACCTTGCTTCCCCAAGGTGAACTGATGCCCTTCCAACGCTGGGTACTCCAAAATCTTCGTTCCCATCTACCATCTGTCCTACGAGCAATGTGCCCTGCCCACTGCCACTTAAGTTTGGCGATTCTTCGGGCTATGCCGGTAACCTTAAGTCTCTTGTGTATATCTCCATTTCTGGTGTGATCAGTGATCACGCAAGGAAACTCCGAGATTAGCCCTTAACGTTTGAATCCCCGACCGGTCCTATGAGACCGCGCTGTTATTGTTTTACTATTGTGTCTCGTTTCGCGGGTATCTGAGTAAATATTGTATCTTGGACTAGCTAGCGACGTCTTTCCAATTTCTCCTTTCACCAAAACATAGGAAGTTATTTTGATAGTTAAGGTCATTGCAAGGTTAGTATGTGGCAAGGTAGGTATTATCTGGGTAGAGTTTGAATCAATGTGGTCTACCTTGGATAACTGGTCGTCCTAACACCTGAAGAATTTGTTGAAGGCACTTGATGGTAATCTGACAGATAAGGTTTTATGAAGTACTAGATTCTGCCAGCGGCTTCGCCCGCATGTAGAGTTAGTTTAGTCTTAGCGTGATGATAGCCAGCCTATAGCCTTCCTCGATAAATGGGCTATCTAACACTGAAAGCATTTTTCAAATAGGACCAGTAGTTCCTGAGATTAGCGCGTTTAAACAAAAAAACTCGTCAGTTTTATAATATTAATATAGATTCCTGTTTCGGCACCCTTGGTATTATTATATAATTATTATGAATTTGTATAGGTTTCTACCATACAAAATACTTATTGGTACCGGAACGGGAATAGCTGGGGTACCGAAACAGCAACCCCGGTTTTGAAGTCGGGAGTATCTGGTTGGATATTTTCGAGTATAATTCAGTAGATAGGTAGCTGTTTTTATCATCGTAGTCATTATTTTAGTTGAAAGAAGTCCGCTGTTGGACATAATCTTCCTCCAACGTCGAGTTTGGACTCTCGGGTTCCACGAAGGAACTATCATACATACATAGACAGATAAACACATAACCCCCCCTTGCATCGCGCAGTCGGTTAAAAAGGACAATGCTCAGTAAAGCAAAAGAATAGGACTAATTGAAGAATGTACACAACTTGTACACAAACGGTGTTCATTAACTTGAAAACTCGTCTCAAAGACTACCCATGGACTAAAGTTGTTTAACAAATTCAAATTGTTTATCACTTATGAAGTAATTTAACCATTATTTTGGTGACAGCATTGTTTAAAGTCACGCCACTTTAACTTCGCTTTAAAAGATGGCTTGCTTGTTTACATATTTAATAGAAAACGAGTATATATGTATGTTAGTTTAGTATATACGTTTATGTACACTGAGTCGTTTGTACAGCTGCCAAAATTGAGGCTGGCCTCAATCTAGGTGAGGCACTGTTTGAGGTTTTCTTTTTACGAAATTATTTGTAGTTATTGACCGCAGATTTTTATGTTCAACCCAGATAAGCGATTACTGTATTTTCAAATACTCCTTCGCATTGTAATTTTACTATTTAATCTGCCTATAACTTTTTTTGGTATGGGATTTTATCAAATAACTAAGTAGAGCCCTTTGCGTTCCAGTGTCGCGGTGACTATTTAAAAAAAATACTGCAGTCCTGGCTTAGATGGCCCCATCTATGCTGACGTTTCAATGTCTCTAAATTACAAGTTTTGACACTCATTTGAAACAATATGTGATTGCAATTTGAATTGAAATGTTTTAACGTTTGAATCCCCGACCGGTCCTATGAGACCGCGCTGTTATTGTTTTACTAATGTGTCTCGTTTCGCGGGTATCTGAGTAATTAGACTGTCTTTCTAGTATTCACAATAGCTCCAGCCAGACTGGGAGAAGTTATCATCTTCAAAAAAAGGATTTGGTTAAGGCAGAGTTTGAATTCTTTTTGAAATATGTTTATAGTTCAGGGATCAAGTACTAACTTATAAACAGATCGATGGTCCCTAAGTAAAGTATCGAATCAAAAAAATAGCAATTTTTTATTATGACTGTTTTGAGATCATTTTAAAAGGATGTTTTTTTAGTACAACTTCAAAAATTAGGAAAACTCTTAAGTTTCCCGATATTTGAAGTTGTATTAAAAAACATCCTTTAAAAAGAGCTCAAAACAGTCATAATAAAAATTGCTATTTTATTGATTCGATACTTTACTTAGGGACCATCGAGATACAATGTTATACATTTATAAATGAAGGAAGTTAGTTACGGGTGACAGGACAGAATGTAAGAAAAAAACATGCTACGATGACTTCAAGTAACAGGAGACAAGAGTAGGAAGCTGATAATTATCAGATTTATAAAATTGGTATTGAATAACTTTTTTAGCAGTTCGGCTTCTTGAAATCCCAGAAGAACCGTGAAGATAGAAAAAAGCCTAAGGCATTCAATGGTAGCGTAGACTACTGTCACTAAAACAGTTTTTGGCACTATCAGAGGTCACCTCCAACAAACAAAAACCATCTTTATAACTGTAACATTACAGTTCAGATTACAACCTACCTATTGAGCAGGCTTATCGAAGGCCCACCTACTTATGGGCAGCATTGCTGTGGCGAGGCTGTTCCGGTTTCACTAAACGCAGGCTCAGCCACCGCCGACCGGTCGAGGTGATTCATTCACACAGTTTCCGAATTCTTTTGTACCGTTACGTTACCTCACTAACATATTTTTTGTTGGGGTTCGGGGTGGCTGGAAACGGTAGATGGATTGTGTATAGTCCGTCTAATGAAAGCGCGACCTGAGAAAAAGAGGTTAAATCCAAAAAAAATGTATGTAACTAGTAGGAGAATCATGTCTTGACACTTTACAATTGTTTTTATTTCCTACAACTGCGGTTGCATAATGTTGCCAATTAATTTAAAAAAAAAACTCCAGGTCGCGCTTTCAGTAGTCGCACTCTATAAGAGTTTTTCTTATCGTGTAACTTCATTTTTGTGACTTCATGTCGAGAAAAAAATCCTACTTAAGGTTTTTTTATACTGGAAAGGTATCACCAATCTGCACTGGGCCCACTTGATGGGCTACGGCCCTGTCCATCTCCTGGAGATCAGGTCTGAGTCACAGTAGCAAGAACATTATAAGGCTGATTATGACTAAGGGCAGAGGTACTTTTGAATTGTCAAGAAGTCGGTCAGTCTGAAAAATTAACTTTTTCTGAGCGACTTGACTTTTTTAATTGCACTATTCCAAAACGTTAATTTCTAAGGAGAAGAACGAGCAAGAAACTTCATGGAGACTCTTTTAATTCATGAATCCCCGACCGGTCCTATGAGACCGCGCTATTATAGTTTTACTATTGTGTCTCGTTTTGTGGGTATGTGATAGGTTAAATCATGTCACATGTTCATTGTGCATACAGCTATGGAGGTGAATTCCCTACCGGACCCTGTGTTTCCTGATAGCTAAAATTTTTAAGTCAAGAGTGAATACTTCTAGGCAACAGGTTGACATCATCGCTTACCATCAGGTGAGGTAGTGGTCAAGCGTGAGCTGATGAGAATAATATTACAAAAATCTGCTAAGGGGCAAAATCAAAGGGTTTTTATCGTAAAGAAAATTATAATTGAAAGTTTACGAGTTTCCTAATAGCGTATTCTTTCATGTTCGGCTAATGGCTCGCATCTTGAATTCTTGATGGCTTTATTGCTTATGAAAGTGGCCAGTTTTAAACAATAAGCTGTCGGTGCTTAAGCACCATTGTGTCGATGCAGGCATTGTTGGCTCCTACTATTATAATGGCTTAACACCTTTCTTAGAGAATCGCAGCTTTCCTGCAGAAAACTGTCTATCCTATTTATATTATAAACATTAAGAAGAAGACGGTTGTTATATTTTGAAGTGTGTTTCAAAAATACACCTTATAAAGAAATTAGAAGTCATTTGTAACATAGATAAATCATGTCCTGGAATAGCAGATAGGATACGTTAAAAAAATATGAGATAATGATAAAATAAATAGTTTTAAACACTGTTTTAGGCTATCACGGTTTGTTTCACAATTCAAATTGTCACTTACGGGATATCTTCCGTGATTTGAATTGTGAAATATAGTTTTATTTTTAAAAACATGGTAGAATAATGGTTTATTTAGAAAATAAAACATAATCTACAATGAACTATTTAAAAATATTAAAAAAACAGTTGCTTACTTGCCTAAACAAGGGTGAACCTGTGTTTCAGGCTAGGAATTGCAAGCAAATAAAATATATAATTAAAATAAAAATGACTATATTATAAACTGAAACTTCGAGTAAATTAAAAGATACGGTATACCTTAAAATGTGCTCAGAAAAGTTGCTTGGCGGGCAATAGTTTATCATGAATCTTCAATTCTATAAAGTCACAGACAATCAATCCTCTATGAAGAGGTTAAACTATTGTTGTCTGTGGTATATCTTGCTATATGATTGGCTCTTTATTCTATGGTTAGTAAAAGAACTTTCACTATCGGTATGTAATGTCCATGAAAATATAAATTGAGAGAAGCAAAGTAGGATTTCACGTGGTATTGTATTGTCGAAGTTGGTCTAGTGTGGCCCATTGTGTAGCCGTTAAGCGTAAGATGGCCTATAGATACTGTCCGTCTAATAGTATTATCATCAGCATTTTAGTTGGAAGACGTCCACTGCTGGACATAGGCCTCCCTCAAGCGTCGTATTCAGCAGACGGGCCTTGGCGTTCACTAGGGCATCAGTCCACTTCGGGAGAGGCCTGCCAACGCTGCTTCTTCGATACGCGGTCGCTAATTCAGAACCTTTCGGTCACATCGATCGTCTGTTCCGCGAGCAATGTGCTTTGCCATTGCCACTTTAGTTTAGAGATCGGGCTATGTCTTCAAACTTGGTTTTTCTGCAAATATCTTCCATTTGCATCATCATCATCATCATTTCAGCCAAAAGACGTCCATTGCGTGACATAGGCCTCCCTCAAGCGTCGCCACAACGACCGGTCCTGTGCGTCTCGCATCCATCGGATTTCGTGACACTCCTCAGGTCATCGGTCGTCTTCATTTTGTATTGTAATTGAAAATCCTGACTGGTGATTACCGACAGCTTGTAGTAAGGCTTCAGTTCGATTATGGAACTTGTAAAAAAGTAGAATGGCGCAATTATATGGTTCAATGGTAGACTTACAGATTGCGTACCTCCAAGGCAAAGTTCGTCGTAGAAGTTCCACTTATTCCAATGTTTTAAATTAAATGATAAATTATATTTGTTTCGCAAATAGGTTTTTAAAAAACACTTTGACTATTCAATTTTTTTGGGCACATAAACAATATACTCGTACAGTCAAACGGGGTGAATAGGAACCCCTGCGTTCCTTCAAATTTGAAGGGGATTCTCATGTTATTTAACAGATTTTTCGGGCATTCAAGTATTCCTATTTATTCATTAATTGTAATAAAAGTCGATGGTAGAAATCAATATCAAATAATTAACCAAAGTAAAAATCCTCATCAAAGTTTTGTTCCTATTCACCCCGTTTGACGGTATTGCCAATGTAACTCAGTGAAGATGTATCTTTCAAACAGCGAAAAAATTTTAAACTCGGTTGAGCAGTTTTTGAGTTAAACATACAAATAAACAAACAAAACATCAAATCTTTTCCCTACATAATATTAAGTTTAGATAAACCCTTGTACCTACAGATCTCGCAAAGTGATAATGTGCAGAAAAATCTTCATCACTGTTCGGCAACGGTCGTATTCCACGAGCGTCGGAAGACGATACGTAAATAATAGAGTGGTTAAGTGCATTTTCTTCAAGCATAATTTAGTAGAATTGAATTCAATGATTTGGGTGTTTCCGGGAATACAAAAATTAGCGAAAATATGCATGCGCATTATTATACTAAATTTGTTATAGGATGATTTCGGTGACAGCTGTCAGATTTATAAAATGTAGCTATCTATCCTTTTCTCTCATCATAAAGATGCTTATTTTCGTCCTGCTGTCACCCAACCCATGCTATGTAAAATAGACTATAGTTTGGGAAAACTGTAAGTGGCCCTTCTCCATTCTTCTCCATAATGTCAACACCGATTAGCAGTAGTTGCGAAACCAAATGATTATGTTATTCAACCTGCATAATTTTATGGCGGTTTGCAGTTGTAAATTACGCCTTATTTTTCACTAGTTTTCGCTTGCCATTTTGTTTACTTTCCAGAAATGGTTTATGGGCTTTTATTGTTTTATTTATTGCTACAATTTTAGTGAGAGTCGCGGAATCCGATAGATGAGAGACGCACAGGACACATCTTCATACTTGGGGGATCAAGTGTCATCACAAGTACTGGTCCTGTGGCTATATCAGGCAAATAAATGAAAGATCTTTGGGTCTATATTTTGCGTCTTTCTCTTGAAACACTAAGTTTATAGAGGGACAGACAGACCTCCCGGAGAAGGGACTTTGAATACTGTGTAAAGATAAAATAAAGCAAGCTCTCCACTTAAGGTGAAAGCGTCAGAATAGCCTGCGATTTTTTTTTACGTTTTTTGCAATTTGCAGGCCAGTGGTAGGTTGTATTAAGTTAAAAATATCTTTTGCGACTGTAAAACGTAACTAGTTACATAATTATAACCATAAAAATCATCAATACAAGCCTCCAAGCTCACTTAGTTAGTTAGTTGTAGGAACGATTTTTTCAAGGGCAAAAACGTTCCTACAACTAATACTAGAGAGAGCCGATTAGCATTCAAAACCAAAGTTCGTGTGCTGTTTCGCAAGAGGTTGGCAGTAGTCTCATCACAGCGGTAATGGTATCCAATTGTTGTTTATAACCAATTGTTTGATTGCATTAGTGTATGTATGTATATATTATGTAGTTTATAAATTTGAGTATATATTGTTATTATATTTTAGGTTTATCATTATTAGTTTATCTATTCTTGTATTCGCTTTTTCTCTCTCTTATTGCACCTACCACTATTTTTCTCTGCATCACCCAAAGGTTGACTGGTAGAAAATGCCTAAGGCATTAAGTCCGCCTCTGTACTTGTAAGTGCATAAAGAATTTAATAAATAAATAAATAAAATAAATACTAGGGCTACACTGACGCGTCCCCTTTAAAGGAGAGGGGTTCATTTTAAGAGAAGGAGAAAAAAAGAAACATAGTACAACACGCGATATCTTGAAAATTAACCTTAAAAACATGAATATACTACCAAAAGACCGATGTAGCGTAAGTCAGATAATTATAATATGTAAAACAACCTATTGAAATACTAAAACCGGTCATTTGTAGCACAGATAATAAATATCTTCTGGCTGTATTCACAGGTGGGCCTCGCCACGCATAAATTTTATAAAAATATTTATCTGTTTTGAGATTTATTTATTCAATCGTTTTTTATTTTAACACGCAGACTGATTTTATGTAAAAATCAAAACTGTTGTCGCGATTGAATATTTATTTAAGCAATGGTTTGTTGATGTTTTTCATTGGTATTATAATGAAAAGAAGACTTATTTTTAAAATAGCTAACCCATAACAATGAACTGTCAAACGCGCTGGAGGGTTAAATAGGTATAGTTTTCTATAATTTTCTGCACAATTTACCTAATTTTTCTTGCCGTAAGGGTTTTTTCATGGCTATAGTAAGGACAACAAAGAAATAATTACCGAAATTGGTCCAGCCGTTGACGCGTGAGGATGTAACCAAGAAAATAGAGACACAATTTTTAAGAAAAAAAAATAAAGAAAGAAAATAATTATGAAATTATTGAAACTTAAATTGAACATAGCAAGAACAACAATAAAATACAGACTGATTAAAAATATAGATTTAAAAACAGTTCCCTCGATCGAGTTTTAAAAATAATACAAAATTTGGTGTCACTGAACTTGGCCAAAATGAAGTGAAAGACAAAAAATAAGCCTGTCATTAACTGATGGATTTTATGACTCGCTAAAGAAAGTTGATGATTTATTACCTTCGTAATGGGGTAATCTTTGCGAATTATAAAAAAAAAAACTTACGTAATACGAAGACACCTTACTTCTGATAATTTTTAAGGCATGGAAATAGTAAGTGCTTTTTTTTCTGTTAATTTTTCAAGCATGGTAATAGTAAGTGTTTTTTTCTGATAATATTGTTCAAGCATGGAAATAGTATGTTTTTTTCTGATAATTTTTCAAGCATGGAAATAGTAAGTGTTTATTTCTGATAGTTTTTAAAGCATGGAAATAGTAATTGTTTATTTCTGATAGTTTTTAAAGCATGGAAATAGTAAGTGTTTAATTCTGATCGTTGCATGGAAGTAGTAAGTGTGTACTTTAGTTTGACTGTCACCATAAAGGAAGAGAGTGATTGGCATTGTCGTCCAGTATGGCGCACTGCTTCCACACAGTGGGCCACTGACCCAACGGGCCAAGAATGAATGGATAAAAACGGCCTCAATGCTTATCTCAAGTTGGTCGTGACAATCGATTGAGGGAAGTAGGTTACTATGGTGGTTTATGCTAATCGCAACTGTTTTCTGTTACCAACAGACTGCATGCCACCGTTTGGACTTAAATTGTGGCGGTTTACTGATATTGTTTCACCGGCTGCCATTTGTAGATCTTTGGCAGTCGTTACGGATAGTCAGAAGCCAGTAAATTTGAATTCAGTCTTGCCATGAAGTACCGTGGTACCCCAGTTAAAGGGTTGTTGAGGTCTGGTAGGCAGCCGGTTCTCGTAAAATACTGGTATTCAGCTAAATCCGGCTCGACTGGAAGCCGACCCCAATATAGTTGGGAAAAGGCTAGGCAGATGATGATGACTGATATTGTTTCACTTCTCTCTGGTCAGCAGAAAATGTGTTGTATTCATTGATAAGTTTCACATGTTTTAAAAATGCGATATTTGCATTTAAAATATCTACTTACGTAAGACATTTCCACGTAATCAAACATCAATTTAAAACACGGCCATTGCTCAGACCTTCAATGACACGTATAAAAAAAGTAGTCATTATCGATGTTTGGGCGGGTCCATCGAATGTCAATCGGTCAGTGACCTCGGTTTTGGCGGGAGAAACTCGACGGGTGAGATGTTTTTTCTTTGCATTTTACTTTCTCGCGGTACACAAACTTTGGAGGCTGCCGGTGTCGCATCTAGAATGAAATAAGCCAACGAAACGTGTAAATTTGATTTGACTCAGTACACTTATTGTGAGCTTGTGTTTCTTTTTTTGGAATTTCACCGAAAGTTGTTTGATTTCGAAACGTTTTGTGCGATACCTACCTTTTTACCTACTTTTTTGACTCTTGTTTTATGTAACCCTTACTTTATTTTGCTTTCTTGGGCCTCCAACACATTTTATCAGTTTATTTTTATTTAAAATTAAAACTCACTCGCTAGCCATCAAAATTAATTTATTTTAATATTATGCACTAAATTATCATTCAAATCATTTAACCATAAAATCTAAAGGAATAAATTCAAATATCGTTATGTAGGTTAAGTTTGACTAACTTAACCTACATAACTGTCAAATACAATATTTAACTGTCAAACGTAATTGACGTTCTCAACTAAGTATCATCGTATCTATATCAATGATAATAAGCACTCTGAGTCTTTGATACTCTCCTACGCAATTACTATACACGATACCTTCTTTTACCGGTCCCGTAACAGTGAAATAGCTGAATTCATCATCTACCTAGCCTTTTCCCAACTATATTGGGGTCGGCTTCCAGTCAAGCCGGATTTAGCTGAATACCAGTATTTTACGAGGAGCGGCTGCCTACCAGACCTCCACAACCCATTAACTGGGGTAACACCGTACTTCATGGCAAGACTGGAGGTCAGATTTATTGGCTTCTGACTATCCGTAACGACTGCCAAAGATCTACAAATGACAGTCGGGACCAACGGCTTAACGTGCTTTCCGAGGCACGGAGGAAACTCGTTATGTTAAGATGGTCACCCATCCACAGACCAACCTAGGCAAGCGTTGCTTAACCTTGAAGATCGACCTGTGCGGCTGTTATTATCTAGCCACGAGCTTCTCAGCGAAATAGCTGAATGATTGAACTAAATGTAATGAGGGCCACTCAGCTGATTGTGTGAAAGCTGCAACCTTGAACGAGCGTCGCGGCGTGAATGGACTACGGACGAAGTGACCTAGAAGCGGCGTTGTCGAATTGTCGATAGGTTCTAGCTAGGGTTGCCAGATCTTCAAACTTAAAAGCCGGACAAGGTAACCTGTTTAGCCGGACATTTGAGTAAAAAGACCGACATTTTTTTTTTGATCCCACCGAAATGTTACTTTTTACGTTCTAATGAAATAACAAGTCATTTCTGGTGTGCAAACTCTTGCAATTGCAAGAATACATGAAAAATATAGTCCGTCTCATGGAAGCGCGACCTGAGAAAAAGAGGTTAAATCCAAAAATTTTGAATGTGGTATTACTAACTAGTAGGAAAATCATGTTTTGACACTTCAATTTTTTTTTTATTTCCTACAATTGCGGCTGAATAATGTTGCCAATTAAATAAAAAAAAAACTCCAGGTCGCGCTTTCGTTAGATGCACTCTAATAAGTTATTTCTGGTGTTCAAACGCATGCAATTGCAAGAACACATGAATAATAAAAAAAAATGTCTAATTTAAAAGCCTAATAAAAGTCGGACAGGCCGTACTCCATCTAATTTGGCTGGACACACAACAAAAAAGCCTGCCCGTGTCCGGCTTTTTCCGGACGCTTGGCTACGCTAGTTCTAGCGGTGAATTCTGTGTCTATGGTCCACGCACAATGATTTAGCTACGCGTATTTGGACTGTTATGATTTATAGTTGTAGATAGTTAGCTGGATATTTATGGAATGAATCTGCAATGCTAATTCGCAATATTTTGTTAATTATCAACTTTCTATGATTTGCGTTTGGGTGTTGTATGATTTATTTCTACAAAATTAGTTAGATAAACTTAAAGTTTTTGACATTAACTCGTTTAACCCCATGCGTTCGCGAATTAAGAGAATTATTTCATGAATCCCCGACCGGTCCTATGAGACCGCGCAGTTATTGTTTTATTATTGTGTCTCGTTTTGTGGATATGTCATGGGTTAAATTTACAAACAAACTATGAAGGGTTTTTGTAAAATAGCAGACTTTTAGAGGTCTTTACTGAATTAGTTTTAAACAAATTTATATTTCAATTTCAATAGAAACCTAAATAATATCCACAAGATATTTGCGTATCCAGAATAACTAGAGAAAGATGTACAATAACGTCATAATCACATAAAAGTGGTTGTATGGAAATGTATCGGAGAATTTACACACGCACGTCCCGCACTCCACATACACACATACACTCCACATACACACTCAAACCTCTCGCACAAAAATATTATTTGCTGTGTTAACAACAGAAATGTCACGGTTGTATTAAATAAAAGAAGCCGCATAATCTCCGACTCCTAAGATACAGGTCTGCGTACCTAGTTTAGGAGGTCGGGAACTCGACAATAATTTTGACACTACTGTACAACCTACTTTTTCTCTATGTTATCTTGTGTTATTGCTTTTATGTACAAATAAAAAAAATATTATTATTATTATTCCCATTTTGGCATCCAGATTTTCGGCACCCAAGCTATTTCCGTTTCGGCACCAATAGGTGTTTTGGATGGCAGTAACCTATACAAAATCCCACCATCTACCTAGCATTTTCCCAACTATATTGGGGTCGGCTTCCATGTTAAGCCGGATTTAACTGACTGCCAAAGACCTACAAAGACAGCTGGGACCTACGGCTTAACGTGCTTTCCGAGGCACGGAGGAAACTCGGTATGTTAAGATGGTCTCCTATCCATAGACTAACCTTGGCAAGCGTTGCTTAACCTGGTGTAAATTTTGGTACCGAAACGGGAATACACCAATGTATCGCGAGTTGACCACACTTAAGAACATATGTTTATCACCGCTTATGTTAACGTGTACATATGGAAGGTGATATTTTCTCACTACATTATGTGAGGCCAGTCACCCTGCCATAAAATTAGATCTTTATTCTCTGTTTACACGTATTGGTATTCCCGTATTGCTTTGTCAAGAAAGATGTTATTTGTAAGCTGTTGTAAGGCTTAGCGACAAAGACGTCAAAATTGGTCAAGTGCGAGACGGATTTACTCAATAAGGGTTCTGTATAAACTTTCCTACGAATCGACCCTTAACCTATCACATACCCACAAAACGAGACACAATAGTAAAACAATAACACCGCGGTCTCATAGGACGTAGGTCGGGGATTCATGAATTAAATCGATACTGTAAATACATTATTAGAATGAGTTGCATACGTGTAACTTAAAAAATGATATTTATTAGAAGTATTTACAGAGTATTTAGTATTTACAGAAATACGTCACCTGGGAAATTTCGACTGTCTATTATGGTTCATCAGATACAGCCTGGTGACAGACAGATGGATGGTCCCGTATTTACCTTTTGAATACGGAACCCTAAAAAAGGTCTAGGGATATGTGGAATAGAGTGTACAGTCCCACATACCTGTGTTGAAAAGGGAGTAATTTTTGGATTATTATTATTATTTGAGAGTGTATCCACGAAGGTTTTCAGATTAACCTATCACATACCCACAAAACGAGACATAATAGTAAAACAATAACAACGCGGTCGGGGTCATGAATTAAAATGAGAGTTTGACAAATAACGAATCCAAAAATCGAGGGGAAAACTCTGCAGTCAGAAAATTACGTTAACCAAGGTTAAATCCTTACCCAAACTATTATGCGCTTGGAATTTGCGTGTTAATCGCAGTTACTGTTACTTTGCACCTCATTAACTCAGCCAATCAACTGGTTACGTCAATTAATGCTGCACGACTCGACGTGTATGCTCGTATGTCACGCTTTCGTCTCGGAAACCTATCGTGTAGCTGTCATTGTCGCTGGGTGAAGTGTCTGTTAGTTATTTTATTTATAGTTATTTTTGGAAGGTTGAGGAATTTCTGTTCAGTGGTGTAGTGTGGGCATTCGGGACAAACCCAATTAAAGTATTTCTATTCTATTCTTAAATTTCGTGATTGGCTTCCTTTTGGCGGGGCTATTCCACTAGCACTTTTTGTATCGACGACTTTTAAAAATATGAAACGCCGGTCAAATAACAGCGTTCGCGAAATTTTGCGAATTCGCTATTTACGAGGCTCCAAAGGTTAAAACATGGTTACACCGTAAGGGTCCAGCAGAGTCGATGCCTCTTGGTTCATGGATTCGCTTCTGAAAGGAAAACTCGGGACCCTGGAACGAAAGACAAAGAAGTAACGTAGGTTTTAGTCAGTTAAAGTGTGATACGTCCTCCCACTCCGCCCAATAGCGGGAGAAGTTCCCAACTATAAAAAGTTTAAGAAAAATATCGTATGAAATGCGAGTTTGATGTTGCAAAATGTATATTCAGCTGCGAAGTCGCTGAATTGCGTTTGTTTTGCAACAATGATGACATAGACAACAAAAGATGATGTGTATGTTTTCAAATTCCGAATTATCTGTGCGGCCAGGTATGAATAAACCTTTCTGTGTGAGAATAATTGTTTATGAACTGAATGTCCAAATAGTTTGTAATCATTCTAATCATTTTAGGTATTCAGGCAGGCAGGGTTTGTGGATTTGTTCTGTAGCGACTACGATCATCGACATCTACACATGACGTCACAGAATTCTGCATCGCGCAAGCAAAGTTCTCCGCGCGATTTGAATAGATACAACAGCCCGAAATCATCTATCGGGCAGTAGCCCACCGGACATAACACCTCGTCCGGTCGGAGGATCCTCCCTTTTCAATGGAGGTATGTGGGATTTTACTCTCTGTTCCACTACCTCCAAACTGGTGACCCTCGAGCATGAACGTCAGCGCAGCCTTCGTGCAGCAACCACGTCGTGACGTCATTATCACTTCCTCAAGCTTTCGAGCAGCGAGCCACGCAGCCAGCACGGCACTGAGGGTATCACGACCACCAGCATGCCCACCTGGTCATACCTGGTCATCACCTTCAGCCTCATCATCGACCTTGGCACACTGCACCTTCGGCCAGTCACATGAAGAGCTATGAAGAACCTCTCCTGGTCGACGCCAGCAATCAAGCCCTACGTCGCACAGTCCGGCCCCGACTCACTGGAGCCAGCTGTATAACTCCGACCCACTGGAGCCTGCAGCATCATCCCGACTCACTGGGACATCACCATACCGACTCACTGGGACATCATCATCCCGACTCACTGGGATATCATCACCCCGACTCACTGGGGCAACATCATCCCGACTCACTGGGACATCATCACCCCGACTCACTGGGGCATCATCGCAGACAGTTCCGACTCACCGAGAACTATGCGATATCCGGTTCCGACTCACTGGAGCTTGCAACATCGTCCCGACTCACTGGGACAACCACCCCGATTCACTGGGGCATTACCGCAGCACAAAGTTCAGACAGCACCTCACTGTGAACTATGTGGTATTGGGTTCAAAAAACCCACACAAAGCAACCTACCGCTGGCCTGGCACGCATCAAATTCAAGAAGCATCAAGGACTATCGATCTCCGATCTCCGGAGGGGAGTGATGTAGCGACTACGATCATCGACATCTACACATGACGTCACAGAATTCTGCATCGCGCAAGCAAAGTTCTCCGCGCGATTTGAATAGATACAACAGCCCGAAATCATCTATATCGGGCAGTAGCCCACCGGACATGACACCCGTCCGGTCGGAGGATCCTCCCTTTTCAACGGAGGTATATGGGACTTTACTCTCTGTTCCACTACCTCCAAAGTTCCTTGGGCCTTGGACGTAAAGGGATGTTGATGGGTTTTAGCAAGCAAAAGTCTGTCAATCTCTCTCGCTCCACTCAGAGCGAAGAAAATGTTATGAATTCCAACAAAAGATGATTTTTATATAATTGAAAATGTTATACCAACAGGAAATATTTTTTTATAAAATTGAAAATTATGCCAAGAGAACATGCTCTCTTAAGTATCCTATTTGCCATTCTAGGACTTAGTTTACCCGTGTATCAAACTTTAAACGCGTAAATCCGTTTGAGCGTGAAGAAGTGGCAACACTCGCAAACCTCAAAAACTTTCGCTGTTTTGATTCAAAATAAGATTAGCCATATAAACAAACTTTTTTAATGTGAGATATGCAAAATTAAAATTTAACTTCCCTAACTCATTTGCAAAAGCCAACTTCAATAGGTATTTATATCAAACTTAGTATAAATCTTATACCAAAGCTATATTTCATGGCATTCCTCAATCACATCTTCACACTATAGCGAACAAGTTGAAACATCTAGGTAATTGCGCCTTGAGGCCCGAGGCAGGTATCGACGTTGATATTTCCATTGTCCGTGACTCCCGAGGCACGCGAGGGCTTCGTATAATAACGGCTATTAGTCCTTCACAGAAGCCCGAACAAGCACGTTTTGTTGCTGTTGTGTGAAGGATTCCTTTAAGTGTTTTGAGATTTAATTGCAGTTAAAATGGAGAAGCTCCTTGAGTGTTTTTTTTTAAATAACATGGTGTTGAAAAAATTCTCCGCTTCGCTGTCGACAGCAAGTGTGCCTAAAAGACTGGTGGCATTGCCACTTCGCATGGCAACGCTTTACCTTTGGCCGAGGAAAATGGTTTTGTTTTGTAAATCTATACAAACAAACGGAAAAAACTTGCTGACTGATATGTCATCAGAGCACAGCTGCATCTGTTGGGACTAGGACTTTGAAATTTTGCACAAGGGTTCTGTTTATGACGTAGGCGAGCACTAAGAGAAGGGTTTTTGAAACGGGGGGCTCAAAGTTAGAAAAACCTACTTACACGCGACCGAAGCTACTAGCTGAAGACCCAAAGATTGTTGCTATCTGGAGACAAACTTCGACAAGTAATTTGTCTCCTTAGCTGTACTTCCCTTCGTAAAACCGTCACCTAGATCTCTGCCCATCCCTTGAAACAGCAGTCGTAATGAACACACACAACGCGACGAGACGTCTTACTTTCTACGGACGGCTATGCAAACGTTGTCTATTAGCACGGGGCGCATGCGCTGTGTGCTAATCGTAGACGTACGCGCAAACGAATGTGCGTTCCGATAGTGCTCGGTTGTTGGGACTTGTGTGTTGGGAAAGGTTCTGAAAAATTTTCTCTGCTAAGGCTATATAATGTGAACTCATGTCCATCTAAATTATTTCAACCTTTATTTCAACATCAAAACTTATTGATGTTGAAATATTATATATAACACTAGCAGCCGGTCCCGGCTTCGCACGGGGTAGACAATTATTTATTTTTAGAAATTTGGATATGAAACACTTTTTTTAGTGTTACTTTTCTATACCTTCGGTTACTTTGTTCAAATTTTACCAAGGATCCCTAATTTTTTCAAAATGAAATGTAGCCTATGTCAAATTGGAAGAACGTAGCATTCTATTGGTGAAATAATTTTTTAAATCGGCCCAGTACTTTTTGAGCCTATTCATTACAAACATACAAAAATAGGTACAAATCTTTCCTCTTTATAATATTAGTATAGACTAGCTGCGGTCAGCGGCTTCTCCCGCTTGATAGTAGAAAAAAATCCCAATGGAACTTACTCCCAGGATATAACATATCCTATATGTAGGAAATGGTCTATCTACATAACAAGTTTTATCGAAAACCGATCAGTAGTTTTGATAGCTTTGGCAAACGCCACTTGTTATTCCAAGAGTGTATTCTTGCAAATAAATGTATCATTAATTATTTCATTCATTACCACAACCCGGTGGCAAGCTCAAAGGGACAGATTAGAATAAAGGAAGATGATGATGCCATTTTAATGCATGAATCTCCTACCGGTCCTATGAGACCGCGGTGTTATTGTTTTACTATTGTGTCTCGTTTTGTAGTTATGTGATAGGTTAATTCACCGTCAGTTCTGCAGTTGCCATAATCTTTTCTGTTTTAGAAGCTTCTTTAAACCCCAAACAATTGTATTTCACAATCCATTCCTTTTTGCCTTGTCCGACACGATTTTCCGAAAGAATCAACACACGTACCTAAGTGGGCATGCTATGCCCACTTAGGTACGTGTGTTGAGCAAGGAATCCATCGATTAATTTAAATATTAATTGATGGTGCAACAATACGCATGGTCTCGCCCCGTTAACTCTGCCATATACTACGAAAACCGTGTAACCTAGATAGAATAGTTTTGCATGGACACAAGTTTGATGTGTAAGTTCTGTCTGTAGGTGTCGTGGATTCAAATTGAAGAGATACTCTGGAAAAAGTGGAATTCTATCGAAGAAAAACGTTGTCAAATCGATTTTATTTCGATTTAATGGTTGTCAATGTTTATTATGTAAATATTAACTTTTGTTTCCAACTATTTCTACAAGAGAACTTATAAAACGTCAGAAGTTAGTGCACGGTTACAATTAGGAGGTTTCCTATGGAGTAGAATGAACTAGTGCGCCTCCCAATCGACGATATCTTGCATCATTGCGCAGTTAAGCACTAGTATATATTATTAAAAGTTGTATATTAAAAAGAATGGGTCAGAAATTGTACGGTTAGATAGCATAAAAAAAAGGTTTTCACAATAAATCTTATGGTTAGGACTTTTTGTTATAAATGTTTATACATACTGTGTACTAAGACATACATTTATTAACCTATCACATACCCGCAAAACGAGACACAATAGTAAAACAATATCAGCGCGGTCTCATAGGACCGGTCGGGGATTCATGAACTAAGGGAAACACTAAGCTAAAAATAAAAAACTGATGCAATGTGAAATATATTTCCATATTATAAGTAGGTTTAGATATGAATCTTAAAGTTACACAACGCCAGTAAGATTTTGTACTTATTATATTATTTACTATCCGCTTTGTGTTACTAAAGAAAGCAAGAAAGAGTGACTTTGTTAAAATTGAACAACTTGGTCATGTTTATTGCATAATAAACATGAACAAACAAAACCACGGAACTATGAATTTGCATAAATTCATTGCTTTTTGATTTCGTTCTCATTTTCACTTAAGCATACCTATTTTTTTTTACCCTCACGAGTCGATCTTAAAGGTTAAGCGACGTTTGCCAAGGTTGGTCTGTGGATGGGTGACCATCTTAACATACCGAGTTTCCGGCGTGCCTCGGAAAGCACATTAAGCCGTAGGTCCCGGCTGTCATTTGTAGATCTTTGGCAGTCGTTACGGACAGTCAGAAGCCAGTAAATCTGACTCCAGTCTTGCCATGAAGTACCGTGTTACCCCAGTTAATGGGTGATGGAGGACTGGTAGGCAGCCACTCCTAGTAAAATACTGATATTCAGCTAAATCCGGCTTGGCTGGAAGCCGACCCCAATATAGTTGGGAAAAGGCTAGGCAGATGACTCGATGATTCCTTTTTTTTAATGTGGGTTCATCATAAAGACATCTCTCGCTCAGGGCGGAGCAGGATGTCGTGTCAGACTTCTACTGACTCCTGTTCCTTCTTTGCTTTAATTTCAGAGTCCCGTGGTACTCTTTTGTTCAACCCAGGGCCCCGTGATAAGACATTCAATGAATTTTGGCTCAATCAAGTAGCGATGATGTGAAGAGTCTATTTAGGTTTACGGCTCAGATCTGATTAACATGTATTTAGGGTACGATGTAACTGACATACGCATTGCGATTATAAATGTCCCTAAATAAATAAAGAAAAAAAAAAGATCTGTCATACTGTATGATTCAGAATGTAGGTCACAAACACTAAACCATTGGAAACTTTCAATTTCTTTAGGTACTCATTTACTCACTTACCTACTTCTTTTTCAATAAGTCGTTTTCACTTATTCATTTTCCCTCACTCATTTTCACTTTCTTATATTCACTTAGGTACCCATTTTCATTCATTCATTATCAGTTATATATTTTCACTTACCCATTTTCATTTATTCATTTTCAGTTATCTATGTTCTCTTACCCATTTTCATTCATTCATTATCAATTATATATTTTCCGTTACCTATTTTCATGTACTAATTTTTAGTTATCTATTTTAACTTACTCATTTTCATTTACTCATTTTCACTTACTTATTTTTACTTACTCATTTTCAAGACTTTCACTTTTACTTATTCTTTTTACCATAAAATTTATTCTATTGATTTTTAAAGTATGATTACTTTCGTTGTAAGGTGCGAAATATGTCGTGGTGTGACATGGATGGTCACACACACACCCACACAAACCAACCTCGACAACTGTACCGTAATCATGAGTGATCGATCCTTGGCCGTTAGAAATATTTACATTCTATTTCTTACAGCCATTCTTGTAATGCCAAACTGTTTAGTATTGTGTTGGTGATATGATCTCACTGTTTCCGGATACTCTAACTAGACGACGTGGTTACAGCTAGATTATGTAATCTGTCAGATAAAATTCGAGACACAATAATGAAAAATTAAAGCGTGATTTTATGTAGCCTTTGTCGATAAATGGTAGATAGCCATTTATCGACGAAGGCTGAAAAACCACGAACAAAGTATTTTAGTAAAACATTTGTTGTAAAATTCCCTACCGCAGTCTGTGTTTCTGTAACTAAAATCTAAGGGTATATGTGAATCTAAGGGTATGGTGAATAGATTACTTCTAGGCAAACGCGCTCTAGCTTCTGGTGAGATAGTGGCCAAGCGCGATCCTATCAATAACATTTTTTTTTAAATCGAACAAGTTTTTGTTACTGAAAAGCATATTCAAACAAACTTTTCAGTTTTATAATATTAGTATACTATATAGATAACTAGTTTCTTGTAATAAGTAGGATTCTCTATACAAACTTTGAGCCCTCGTTTTATCCTCTTGGGGGTGAATTTAGGAAAATTCTCTGGAATTAATTTAATTTTCTGAATGAATTTTGGAAATGGTAGTTTTGGCTGTCTGTTGAAATATCAGTCAGTCAATGAATGCTATAAAATGACCGAAAAAAATAAATCCCGATGACACCCACATCAAATCACCACTCGATACATTTCAAAATGTCACTCGACATAATATCAAGTGCACAATTGCGGCGTGGGAACTACTCGTACGCACTTCCTTCGTCTTTCGTACTTCGTAAATACGCAATGACTTTGAAATTGCGAGTGCAGTTATGTCGACGGAGAACGTAATAGGGACACATATTATTATGAGTACTTATTTTTTTTCTTTTGTAATGATCATCATCATCTGCCTAGCCTTTTCCCAACTATATTGGGGTCGGCTTCCAGTCAAGCCGGATTTAGCTGAATACCAGTATTTTACGAGGAGCGGCTGCCTACCAGACCTCCACAACCCATTAACTGGGGTAACACGGTACTTCATGGCAAGACTGGAGTCAGATTTTTTTACTGGCTTCTGACTATCCGTAACGACTGCCAAAGATCTCCAAATGACAGCCGGGACCAACGGCTTAACGTGCTTTCCGAGGCACGGAGGAAACTCGTTATGTTAAGATGGTCACCCATCCACAGAGCAACCTAGGCAAGCGTTGCTTAACCTTGAAGATCGGCCTGTGCGGCTGTTATTATCTAGCCACGAGCTCCTCTTCTTTCGTAATGATGTTTGTGGTAATTTGTTAGACTGATTGATGGGGTACGTTGATGACTTTAAAGAGACTGAAATAGAAGTGAGGAATATTATATAGTAGCCTGGTCAGATTAGACGATTGAATTGGGGTAAGGTTACAATAATTCGTATCCAGCTGAAAAATGGTAGGTATGATTGTTTAATTCCGGAATCCCCGACCGGTCCTATGAGACCGCGGTGTTATTGTTTTACTATTGTGTCTCGTTTTGTAGGTATGAGATAGGTTAATACACCATCATAAATTAAATCTTAAAAGTCCCCATCAATCCGACACCTGGACGAAAAAATTCTTAGTTTATGTGAAGGTATTTTTACTCGACTGCGTTCTTACTATTTTTCAAGAAACTTTAGTAAAATGCAACTGGAATGCAACTCTAGACGTGATGGAATGTTTCTGTTATCTCATATTCTGTGGAACTCTAAAAATAAAAATTATAGTAGGTATATTAGTGTAATCATAGATTGAATACATGACTTTTTATTTTTTCTTTTACTGGGTGTTTAATATTAGCTTTTTACCAACAATTTGATACGCTACCCTATCAGTTGTATTTGCTTTCGTATGAGGAGGCATTAGAAGTTAAAGTATCACACTTCATATTTATAATTTTAAATGGTAAACATGATGTGTACTTATAATTATGTTTGTTACTTGACGCTAGAACAGCCGAATGGATTTCGATGAAATTTTTTACATGTATAGTATATCAATATTACACTGTCGTCATACATGTGATATTTCGCCTTTACTGGTTTTTTTTTCAACTAAACATGCCTCATGAATACTCCACTACAGCGTGAAAATAACTACTAAATTCACCTTGATAATCATTGTAAAATCATTTATAACGTCGGAAAACAGAGAGTTGTACACTTTATGACCAGTTTTACACCAATAATTGTAAATCATACCTTTCTATCTGAATGATTCATTGCGTCATTGTACTGAGGTGTAAATCTTGGGTAGGTACGTGTTGCATTGTCAACATTCTTAATAACTTTGCACGTAGGCACGGAGTAATATATAGACAGAGACTGCGCTTAGCTTAATACAATGGCTACTTATGATTTACTACCTATTACTGGTTTTAAAGTCATGTCTAGGTCATCATAGGCCAGCAATCAGGTTTGAAACGAATTATTGGGTATAAACATATCTCTCGGTCTCGGTTATGAAGGGCTATCAAATAGATATAAAACTGATTATTATTGGTGTCATTGTCGTCATCATTTCAGCTGTAAGACGTCCACTGCTAGATGTAGCGCTCACCGAAATGTCTGTACTATTACCGATTCTGTGCGTCTCGTAACCATCAGATTCTTGCGACTCCTACCAGGTCATCAGACCACTTTGTCGGAAGACTTGCAACCTTTTGTTTTCCAGTATGCGCCAGTCGTCACTCCAGAATCTCTTGGCCACTCCACCATCTGTTTTTTCGGCCTTGCCCACCATCACTTAAGTTAGTTTTTGGGCTATGTTAATAATTAGGTAGGAGGCTAATTTGTTAGAAGAACTATTCAAAATGTCAGCTCGTAGAAAGTTCAGCCTCTGTTGCCTCTCTACTCCGTGTCATATGAGCAATGATTTATCATAGCGAATGTGAACTGTCGTCAACGATTTCTTTTGTTTTTAAACTTAACACGTTATGACTTTTAGAAATGGTAAAGTTGTACCAACATGTAACATGACATGTTTGATAAATAAAATAATAATAAAAACTCTAAATTAATTACAACTAACTAAAAACGAACTAAAGTGTGGCGTGAAGAAACTCTTCCACATCGCTGTCGACTGGAAATTTTATTATACTGTAAATATATTTTAAAGCAGGCATTGTCTATAAAACTAATAAAAGAAATTACATGTTTGTTTCTAAAAGAAACCTATTTTGAAATTATAATTGATTTGACTTTCTTCTTTTTCTCGTGTAGATCCGACTCATACTTTATCTGGCCAATATTTAGTTACCTGGACAGCTCTATCGTTGGCCTCCATGTTGGCCTCGTAAACATCGTTGAAGGTATAGGTGGTTGTGCATCAATAACATAATCATCTCATTCAAAAGACGTTCACTGCTGGACATAGGCCTCCCCCAAGTGTCGCCACAGCAAGCGATCCTGTGGTTGTGCACGCTGGGCAGGAAAGGAGATGACGCATATCCTGTGAAGGGGCTCCTCACTCTTTGTGATGGGTTGAGGAAACCCCATTTGGCCTGATTATCTCTGCCGCAGCCAATCTGAGCTCGCAGTTGGTTTAGCGATTTCCAGATTGGCTACTGCAGTTCGTGTCCCGGTGGCAGATATCCTACCAGAAAGATGAAGTTAGGAGGAGTGGAATATACTTTTCACCACCTCCAAATGTAAAATGAATGAATCATGAATGTTTGACTTTGAACCAAAGCGATTACGCGCACACAATTCAAGCAAAATGCAAAACAATTCCTTTGTAATGCATTCACTAAATCACGTTACAACCTCGAACGTTCGGAATTGGGTAAAACGGTCAATTTTCGAAATGATTCTTAATTCAAAATGGCTTTTCGTTTAAGTTCGTGCGTGTAGTGAAATATCCCACGAGCAGCCATAAGGAAATAATGCCCGGTTCGGTATTGCGTTATAACGGTAACCGTTGCGTAACGCTAGTAACTGGTTACGTTGTGAGAAACGTTATCGTTATTGAATATTGGGTCGAGGGTGCCTAAAGGTGACATATTTTATTGGTGGCTTTCGTTTATGTAATTGCGTTTGTTTGGTTTTAGTACGTCATCTTCACTGTTTATTTTTATAGTCCTTGGCCCTGCTAATAATTATGCGTACCTAAAGACATTTACGGTAAAAAAATCAGTCTAGGAAAATGAGATCTTACTTTAATCTATCTTCCATCTATCTATGTATATACAAGGAGAACTTGACTAATTGACTACTAATGGACTACAATTATAAAATTTTGCATAAGACTTCTCAAGAAGGGGTTTTTGGAAATTCATCTTTAAAGTGGTCTAAAAGAGGTTGATTTTGTTTGTAATGCAGAATCTTATTCCATGTGCCAATATACTTGAAAGTTAATAAGCTAATTAAATAATAAAGGTTGTCATTATATGTTTTTAGAACTAAATACCCTAAATAATAGAAAAAAATAACGGGTTTTAAAGATTGTCTAAAGGATTTTTATGTCTTGGCTTGATACATGCGTTGATATGTCAGTCACTTTCTTCTTTTATATAAATATAGATGAATGACAATATATAAACTGATAAATTTTTCAATATTAACCTTATGTCCTCTCGATTCCAGGTGGAGTCAGGTCGCGAGGAACTGAAGAAGGAGAGAGAGATCATGCAGTTGGTGGCAGGCTTACAGTTAGGGGAGGAGGAGCGCCGGGAGTTGCCCCACGTCATGCGACAGAGGCACGCGCCTAGGTAAGGATACTCAGGATATTACCACCCTATCATGCTATCAGAATCACTTGCGGACAGCGAGCAATGGGTAGCTCGCCATCAAGTCGTCCGATTACCGCCCGGACAGAGTCATTGACAGCGCGTAGCTCACCATCCGCAATCCCCTACCTAACTTACGGCCATTCTATGGCCCGGGGCGTCTTCTATCGCGGCGGCTGAAGCGCGGCAATGTGTGTTTCCTCCTCACTCTTAAGGCCAACTCCATGGCCAGCACTTCTGTTTCTCATAAGAATCCTTAAGGAGGTGAAAAAAGGCAAAACTGCTGGAATAAGCTACTAAATAATATATTTACATTCAGGGCCATGTTTTTGCTGACCATACAGTTTTTTAAGCTTTTCCTTGTTTGCCTCACATTAGAAATTACTCCTGTGTCGTGTTTACGTTCGCAAATATGTAAACTTACCTACATCCGAACCAGAAACAACTATGTGTAGACCATAAAAATATGTGTTTATTTTACAATACTTTATTTAACAATGATTGCTAATTCAAGGTTTTCTGACTATTACGGACAAAAACCAGTTGATTTTAATTGATATTTGTACATTCCTGAGTTACTCAATCGTATGGTAGGCAAAATAAATATTAAGCCGATCAAATATTAAATTAACTTCAAGGACTTAGGCCAAGTAATGTTGTTCTATCTTTATTGAAACCTGTTTTCTCTTTTATGCAAATTATATTTGATGGTTTGGCGGATGCTTATAAACCATCATATAATTGGTTATAGCATTCAAAGTCTCGGTGAAAAAAAAATCTTCCACAGTTGCTATGTCTGTTATTTTAATTGGATAACTTAGTAATAAACGTATGCTCTGTACTTAAGGCCCGTCTCTCATGCTTCAAAATTGGACAAAACCAATGTGAATTTTACAATTCATAATTACATACTTTTCTAAGTTTATTAAGACATTACTGATATCTCGTGACTCTGAAAGCACGTGTAGCCATATGTCCCGGTTGTCATTCGTAGATCTTTGCCAGTTATTACACGTGGTCAGAAAGAAAGAAGATATCTTTCACAACACACACAGTCACACACACTCACAGACTTCACACAACCACACACAGACAGACACATAGTCTTCTGTTCTCATATTATGTTCGCCTTGAAACTTTATGAGAAAATATTACAAATACAATGAATCTCACATAATTTTGTTTAAATTTCAGATAACACAACGCCACAGCTGAAAGGGCGCCATCTATCGGCTGATGACGAAAGCAGCGCACCATCGGAGCCAACACATTTTACCTCGATCACGAAACAAAACGAACACAACCAAATAACTTGTGCACGTAAATGACAAGGGATTAACGACGTTTTTTATGAAGTAACGTTATAACGTAACGTTCGAAAAATAACGGTTTTTTTAACTGTTAATATATACTGTAAGCCGTTCGTTGATCCTTATTAAAGGCTTAAGATAGCCTCTCAAAAATCTGTTGCTGAATTTGTGTCGTCAAATGTTAAGTAAAGTTGAAGATATACAAGAAAATTTTCTATACAAAAACAGCAATGGATATAAAAGTGTCATTTAAAAAGAAACATTGTGTACCAAGCCGTTAATTAATAAAATAACCCAATAACAAAATGCGAACGCGTATTGCGTACGCAATCGAATCGAGGTTCTACTTAATCGATTTGTCACGAAACATTCTCGGGTTGTTTCCGATTTTATCGACTAATTACTTTAGAAATCCGTACCTACGCTAAACAGGGTACCTAAGAAACTGTAATTTAACTATTTCTAGTAATTAAATATCGATTTATATCCATGGATGTTTAAAAATCATTTGAGCGATGATTGCATGAGTTTCACGCCGCTCGAGGCCGCGAAAAGGCCCAAATTTTATTGTTTTAAGTAATAAATAATTAAAAAGGTTATGTTGTTAATATCATTTGTATATTTCATTTAAATATGTTTAGAAGTCAAGAGCGCGTTTTGTAATAAACTAACCGGTATAATTATTATGTCATACAAAGTTAAAATAAAAATTATGTCATCCGCCATATTCTTTTTATATCATAATCATTTATGTATTGCTATCTAAAATGAACTACAAGTTAAATGGTTTATATATTATTGTTCAGCGTCTTAAAACTTAGAAATCGTCACGAAATCGTGATATTGGTGTTAGAATGTGAAGATAATCCACATTGTACGAGCAAAACAATGAAAGTGCCTTGCCGTTTATTTAAAAGCTATATAAGAAAGCACTGGTCGCATTAGAGTGAAGTCTGCAAAGTTTTATAAGATAAGTTCTAGCAAATACTAAACTTTTCTGCAAGCTTGGAAATATTTTATATTCCAAGTAGATAAAACTGAAAGTCCCGGTTTCAAGAAACGACGCATTACAAATGAACACACACAAATCTAGAGAAAACATAGACTTTTAACACTCAATTGGCAATTTATCAAATTAAATAAGCGACAATTTTTGTTCTCAAAACTGGTTTTGACATAAATGTTAGATAATCAATCAAAAAACAAAATGCTGTCGATGTAAAAAGAACAATACATGATATCATAATTATATGCAAAAGAATTCACTGCTTCTCGTAGTGACAATGACATTATTATAACGAGTTTAAAAGTCAAGATCACTCATTTATTACTAGAGCAATTACATCTGCATTTGCTCCTACACGTCTTAACTCCATCGACTACCTCTTTACACTATCAACTATATAAAGATACTAATAGTTACAAAGAACGGTAGTATCTCTTCTAATCGCTCGTAAAGACTGTGGACACCATAAAGCATATGAGAGCAGTCTATGGGATTTTTTTTGTGTGTCTATTGTCTGGAAAGTCAACCTGTGAGGTTGCCACCTGCTTAATAGACTTGGATGGGGTGACCAGAATAATATAAAAGCTTCTGTTGATCTTTTGTAGTTTTCAAAGCTCTTCTTTATGATGTTGACTTAATCTATAATAAATATCAGCTTAGCATGCTCTTAAAATTGGGTTATCTCCTCATGTCTACTGTATCGTCACTCATCATCATCATCTACCTAGCCTTTTCCCAACTATATTGAGTCGGCTTCCAGTCAAGCCGGACCTACTGTATCGTCGCTAACATATATTTAAAACCACACTTTCAAGTCAAACAGTTACATTTTAGTTTGTTATGTAACGTGTTCTTGACATAATTGTATGCAGCTAGTATATAAGCACTATATAGTCATTTATATACCTATTTAATTGTGCCTTAATATCAGAGAAAGTGGTTAAGTTAGTTTGTATTCAGATCTATGAAGAAATAAGTTAGTTATCATATCCTTTTTGTCATAATTTTTCGACAAGTTTATTTTTCATTCATTTGTCTTTATGAAATTTCGATACATTCCAATATTTAAATATAATTTCTTGTGCATTTTAAATTACTCGCATGAATGTACTTCTAAAAAATGTTTTTGTAACGTTGTTAAATAGTCATGTAACAAATTAACGAGTTATCGTTTTGTATCAACGTTAATTTTAACTGTTATTGCATCTTCTGGTAACAGAGGACTAATCATTTGTATTTTTGTCGCAAAATCTTAAATTCTTTGTAAACTGGTTTGTTAGAATCGATATTCAAGTTTTTACTTTATTTTTAATCAATTTATGAAAAGTCAAATCAAGTTTGAAAAATGAACAATTTTATTATCCTTATACCTGAAAATTATTGTAATCTGTCTTGGAATTTTTGAAATCATAAATTGTTATCTAAACATATCTGATTTCCGTTTTAACAGGCACCGTTTGTATGGTGATACCAATACCTACATATAATAATGGTTATTTTTCCGATAACTGTGTTCGTCTGAAAAGGCACTGAATGTACCTTAAACATGAGAATAGATAACGTGTGTACAAAACTAAAATATTAGTCAAGTAGAAGGGAATATTGTAAGCTGGTATATATAGAATAGGTACAGTGAAAACCATAGTTGTCATACGCAGAAAAGTTATCGTGAAAAAATCAAAATGATTTTTGAGGTTAGCTTTTCAACGACTGCGGTTTTCGCAATTTTTTATTTGTTACAAGCATTTGTTATGATAAAAAAAATAACAACGAATATAATTTAATATTATTACGTACTTCCAAGATAAATAAAATTTGTTAACAATTTTTTTAACGCGTTAAATTAAACGTTTGTATTACTAGCGCCATCTATTGGATTTATTACGAACTATTGGCGCTTTATCAAGCATTTTGTCACAAGAATGTAATCCAATAAAATATATTATTAAGAAGTAAAAAAAAAATATAATATTATAATTTAAAAAAAATAATGTAAATAGTTATAAAATCAAATTCGCAAAAAAATATTATATAAAATGTCATCATCAAATATTTTAGGCTATGAGTGCCATTAACGTTTATAATATCATTCCTAGTTTATTTTTTTATAATTATTTGTAAGATAGGCTCGCCTATCACGAGGGATCTGTTAAAGGCATCGGCGTTAGGCTTGATTGACACGAGGCCAGTAAATAAGCGAGTAATGAGTGGAAGAACAATAGAGAGACAGTGCACAGTGGCATCTATACATAGATTTACTTATAGATACGATTTCACAATACAACACCATTTCTTAAAACTATGATGAAGTTTAAACTTAACCTTGTAAAAGCGGCTGATAATATCGTGAATTCTTTAAAAAAAACTTTTAAATTCTATCAAAAGGACCACAGTTTAAAAAAAATATATTTAAATATCAATATCGTTGCCACAATAAAACGTTGTCTAGGTTCTCAAGGTGAATTTTGCATAGCGTCCCTTGCTTCACAATCTGGCGTCACAACATGGATAGATTATGAACTGTCGAATTTTGTGGTCGACTGTTTATAATCATGCTAAATTTACTCGTAGTAGAAAATCATAACTTACGTATTTACTGATTTCATGTGCATCAGGCTTATATTATGGGGTAGGGTGTTTATATACTTATTAAATATTATCTACCTGTGTAATAAAAATAAAATATTTTATCGAAAAAAAACTCAATGCAAAAAAGATTGAAAATTGTACAATATCCTTGTAGATACACACAAAGCTAATCTATAATTATGTTTAATATTGTATGGTGATTTTTATCAACGAACAGACAACGATGTATTCAATATTATTATAGTTATTCAATTAAATGTAGTCTGTAACATATGAATAGTATATTTTATTTTTGCCCGTAGGTTTCTGATAATCTAAGCTCTAATTTTTTTAAAGTTATATAAACTAGTGCTTGAAAGACTAAGACTTAGACTAGTACTTTAAAGACTTGAAAGCTAAGGCTGGCTACCCTACGCCTGTGCGCAAGGCTTTGTAGATTGCAGCTAACCAACCACCGGGACTTGGTGGACATCCCGCTCATACGCGCTAAACATTTTAGGAATACATTAATTGTGCTCACATTGCCAACTAAGGTGTGAAATTCCCTGTTGGAGTCTGTGTCTCTTCACAGCTACAACCTGTTTCCTGATAGCTAATTAAAACTGGAGAGTCACCTATTCACTCTTCACCTAAATAAAGTCAAGAGTGAATAAGTTACTTCTAGGCAAACGTGCTCCATCGTCGACCACACCATCACTTTTCATCAAGCGAAGTAAAAGTCAAGCACGGGCCTATGAATAATAGGAAAAAATGCTATACTAAATCAAATAGTAAAGTAACCTATTCACTCTTGACTTAAAGATTCCGGGTTGTAGTTGTCAGGGAACACAGACTCCGGCAGGGAATTCCACTCCTTAGCTGTACCTACGCAAAATGAAAGTATTCCCAAACGTTTAGTGCGTATGGATGGCATATTCACCGTATACCGGTGGCGCCACGCCGAACGTCTAGTGGTCCGAAGCAGGGATGTTGCGAATATTCGCATCCGTATCCGCAAATGCGGATCATCCGCATAGATTTAGACATCTGCATCTGCATCCGCATCCGCATTAATCAGTGCGGATGTTCATGCGGATGCGAATATCATGCAAGTAGGTCGTCGTCGTAGCGACAAGAATGAATTGGGCGGGGCCCAGCGATTGACGCGTGTCGGTCGCACGTGGCAATGTCCAATGGGAGCCAAGAAATTGGTGACAAGATTCGACACGTTTGTTGTGGTGCATCATTTGTTTCTTGTAAATAAATCATTACGTGTTTGCTTGCGCTGTGGAATACTTATCGTATGAATAGATATTTTAAATGTTGTTGTAATACAGTGATCATTGTGCGTATAAAGAATTTACAAAGTGTTTATGGGTAAACTTTAAACCAGTTAGACTAATATAAGATCGCAAGGTAAATTCTAGTATGTTACACCGGTAATACGTTTTATATATGTAATATTTTATATAATATCTTAAACATCCGCATCCGCATCTGCATCCGCGGATGTGAGCCTTCAAAACTCCGCATCCGCATTCGCATCCGCGGATGTGAAAAAATCAGCATCCGCAACATCCCTGGTCCGAAGAATGAATGGGCTTGTCGAAATTAAATAATGCAATATTACCGACGCACATTCCCCAAAATGTAACACGGCGTCGATGCTCAAGACTTTGAAGCTTCGACTCGACGAGTGCATCTCATTGGTCCACTTGGCTCGCTTCTTAATTGATTGGGTTAATTCATGAATCCCCGACCGGTCCTGGTCCTATGAGACCGCGCTGTTATTGTTTTACTATTGTCTCTCGTTTCGTGGGAATGTGATAGGTATATACGAAGAAAGAGAACCCACCTTGGAATGAAGGCAAAGAAGAAACAGGAGTAGTTTTAGGCAGTAAAAGTCTGACACGCCCTCCCGCTCCGCTCAGAGCGAGAGAAGTCATATTGATGATATCCTTAAAAAAATACCTAGATCATGATGTAAACCACTCTAACGGCCGAACCCAATAACCTATCCATCTCCAGTTTTGGCATACTTACTGGAGATAGTAAAACAAATGACATAATACAAAAATTATACATGTTTTCTGTTGTTTCATTTGTTTTTCTATTTCATTTGTTTTTGTATGTGACAGATAGGTTATTGGTTTCGGCTGTAAGATACCTTACCGTGACCCTCGTCGCAAAAGGCAACTGTTACAGGTGAGGTGAGGTGGCTAAGGAACATAGGTGGGTGTTACTCATTAAATGTTAGAGCTGGAGGAGTCATAATAATTGATTTATCACGTTTGTTTCTCTCCATTTGTATTAATAGGCTTATCTTAATATATATCTTAATCTTAATATATATAAATCTAGTGTCCCAATGTTTGTCCTCAATGGACTCCTAAACCACTTAACCGATTATAATAAAATTCGCACACCATGTGCAGTTCGATCCAACTTGAGAGATAGGATAGTTTAAATCTAAAAAAAAAAAAGTTAGGTAAAGTAGGGTAGTGTAGGGTAGTGTAGGGTAGTGTAGAGTAGTGTAGGGTAGTGTAGGGTAGTGTAGGGTAGTGTAGGGTAGTGTAGGGTAGTGTAGGGCAGTGTAGGGTAGTGTAGGGTAGTGTAGGGTAGTGTAGGGTAGTGTAGGGTAGTGTAGGGTACTGTAGGGTAGTGTAGGATAGTGTAGGGTAGGTAGGGTAGTGTAGGGTAGGTAGGGTAGTGTAGGGTAGGTAGGGAAGGTAGGGAAGGTAGGGTAGGGTAGCGTAGGATATGTAGGGTAGTCATTTGACGGGAGCGAAGCCGCGGGTAAAAGCTAGTGTATCAATAAATTGTTATTAAAGCGTCCTAAGCAAAAAATGGCAACAAAATTCAAAATCACGTTTGTTGTATGGGAGCAGCTCTGAAATACTTATTCTGTTTTTAGTAGGTATTTGCTGTTACCGCGGTAATATAAGTACATCATCTGTGAAAATCAACTTTCTAGCTATAAGGGTAAATGAGATTTTGCCTGGTGACAGACAGGACAGTAAAGTTTAAGACAGAACTGCGCCTCCGTCGCCGCGCGCGTTATCTGCCGCTCCGCGCACCGCAGCGGGACGCGGTGTAGTGTGTGGAGCGCCTTAGAAATAAGGTCCCGTTTTACGGATCAATAAAGCAACGCCATCTATCGTCAAAACATAAAACGAAGCTGTTTGGTACCTTGCAGGTGGTCGCTCCAATCCAAGCAGTTAGCAGTGAAAAGAGAAAGTGTATCGTTAACTGTTAGTATAACACAAGATCATAGATGGCACAACTAAGGTGGTCGATAGTAAGAGATTTGAGCAATCAGTGATGCTGATGACGATTACAGTTTAGAGATAGACTAGCGGCTACGGGAAGAGTCTCCGTTAGAAATGTATAATCTGTATGTATATTGAAAGAAAATTAAGAAAGCACGTTAAGCCGTTGGTCCCGGCTGTCATTTGAAGATCTTTGGCAGTCGTTACGGATAATCAGAAGCCAGTAAATCTGATTCCAGTCTTGCCATGAAGTACCGTGTCACCCCAGTTAATGGGTTGTGGAGGTCTGGCAGGCAGCCGCTCCTCGTAAAATACTGGTATTCAGCTGAATCCGGCTTGACTGGAAGCCGACCCCAATATAGTTGGGAAAAGGCTAGGTAGATGATGATGATATTGAAAGAAAATTAAATGAAGATATACGCAGGAGACCCAAGGTTCCTGATATAGTCCGAAGAATCATAATAACATCATCTTGAGGCTTAAAGTCACCCAAAGGTGCCCAAAGGGCTATGCTCGGAGTTTTTAGCATGATCAGATCAGAAATAAAATTATCCATAGGAGAACCAAGGTTACCGATATAGCCCGAAGAGGCAAATAAATAAATAAATAAATAAATAAATAAATAAATAAATAAATAAATAAATAAATAAATAAATAAATAAATAAATAAATAAATAAATAAATAAATAAATATATAAATAAATAAATAAATAAATAAATATATAAATAAATAAATAAATAAATAAATAAGGGCTGCTGAACTGTTTTTTTTAAAGATGTACTTTTTTGGGAATTCATTGTTCTGATTGGAGTGAGAGGGAGCGTTATAATTATATTGATTTAAACCATCATTGTTCCTTCAACTTCCCCTTATAAGGTTTTTTTAAAGTTGGGAAATCATCAGGATGACTTCTCCCGCTCTCGGAAGGAGGGGAAGGGCGTGTCAGCCTTTTACCTAAAACCCACTCTTCTGTTCCTTCTTTACCTTCGTTCCGAGTTTTCCTGTCAGAAGACAAGCCATGGCCTCAGAGGCTTGGACCCTGTTGGGCCCCTATGGTCCGTTCCAAAACTGTGGTATCTTTTTCGAACAATCCTGTAACTTGAACATTATTAACCTTTGTTACTCAGCTAAAACCTCCTCCATTCACATGCACTGATAAAAAATCGTTATATATCAGAGTACTTACCCCACATATTCCAGCTGCATCATACTTCTTTTTCAACGAAATCAAGTGAAAAGCAAACACTAGTACCTACTCATGGAGATTCATACCTTTACATAATTCTTCCGCTGCCGTAATAAGGCAAGAACTAAGGCATTTACATCACAAGCATTATGCACGCGGGCTTCAGCCTACTTTCCACTGCTGGTCTCGCCTAAATACTTGACTTTTGGCACTTGGTGGAGTGTTAATTGGCAATTAACGAGGCAATCTGTGAAGATCTGTGGCAAACGTGAAGGATTTATGCAGTGCCGTAACTAGCCTATTATGCGCCCGGTGCGAGCTTTCAAAACTGCGCCCCTAAAAATGCTCTAACTAGGCTCTGAAAATAAAATGGACAAATGTGAATACAAATAAATCTACCGAAGGGGAATCATCACAATGACTTCTCTCGCTCTTGGGCGGAGCGGGAGGGTGTGTCAGACTCTTACTGACTAAACCCCTACCCCGTTCCTTCGTTGCCTTCGATCTGGGAGGGGACTCGGTGTCAACCTTTCGGAATACCCATGTTCCCCAGAGGCTTCGGCCCTGCTGGGGGCCCGGGGAGCTCCCCTACAGGTTGCTGACATCTCCTTGAGGCGCGCGTGGAACAGAATGCGCCGTTGACGACTGAGCTCGGTCCGGATTATTTCTAGACTGCCGGACGGCGAGCTACCCAGTGCTCGCCGTCCGCGAACCCGCGCCTACGGTGGTCGGAAATTGGGATCGGGATCTCGGCGGGGGCGGCGTGAGGACCGTTCCCTCACGCACTCGCGGTCAGCAGCCTCCTTCACTAACATTATTGCTTCGCAGAAGGAGGCGACCGCCCGCCACCCCTCCTCGCTCCGGACCATTTCCTGAACCAGGGCCCTGCGCGAGAGGTCACCGCCGCCGATAGCCTCCACAAAGACACAGCGGTGTTCCGCCCAAGCGGCCACACCTCTTCCGTGTGCTCCACCGTGTCCTCCGGGCGGTCCACACAGTAGCGACACCCAGGCGTCCTTTCCTGCTTGATCCGATGCAGGAACCTCTCGAACTTACCGTGTCCAGTGAGGACCTGCGTCATACGGAACGTGACCTCTTTCCAAACACTCCTCATAGAGGGGACTTACCGCCTCAATGACGGCGTGCCCAGCACTGGGTTGCGACAGTCGCAGTTGCCATGCCACCCTGAGATCCCGCCCAAATTCTGTCCGCCATACTGCGATTTGTCGTGGCAGCGGAGTTTCGCCCCGGCGTTGCATCTCCACGCGCAAATCGTGCATGCATGCAGGGACTGTTGCCTCCAGATCCCACGGTGGCAGGCCAGCAAGGAGGCTCGCCGCTTCGTGGGAGATCGTGCGGTATCCCCGCACCATCCGGATGGCCATGACCCTCTGGCAAGCGTTCAGTTTGGCCGCCGGTCGCTTACCTAGCGATGGCGCCCAAACCGGCGCCCCGTAAAGGACCATGGACCGAATGATCCCCGCGTAGAGCCTCCGGCAGGGGGCGTCTGGACCCCCTAGGTTGGTAAGGAGCCGCTTCAGAGCGGCCCCAAACCTGTCCTGTTTGGGGGCCAAACGTCGGAAATGCTCCTCGAAAGTTCACCGGCTGTCGAGGACGAGTCCCAGGTACTTCATCGTCTCGACCCGACGCCGATGTGGACCCCCCCTACCGTTATTTGGAAACCAGGTGTTGGCGCGGTCCGAGGGCCATGAAAGCACATAGCCTCGGACTTGTGCAATGCCACCTTGAGTCCTAGTTGCTGGATCCTGTCCACGACTGTCGCAACCCCGCGTGTCGCTGTTTCGGCCGCCGCCTGGTACGACTCTCCCCGCGCCAGGACCAGCGTGTCGTCTGCGTAGCAGACCACGCTGACCCCGTCGGGGAGGTCGCCGCGCCGCACGTAGTCGTATCCGATGTTCCACAGGGACGGTCCTAGTACCGATCCCTGCAGAACACCGCACGACATCTCTCGCCGTCTCCACTCTCCCTGGTGACCGGGATGAACCTATCCGACAGGTATGTCTCGATCACACGACGGAGGTAGGCGGGCATGTCATGGTACCGAAGTGCCACCCCGTTGCAACTCCAGGGCAGGGAGTTGGAGACATTGGCGATGTCCAAAGACACCGCCAAGACGACCCTGCCCAGAATCACCGCATCCCCCGTCGTGAGGGCCCTCACGCGCGTGATGGCGTCCACCGTGGAACGCCCCCTGCGAAAGCCGAACTGACCGTTCGCGAGATCCGGCCCCACCCGCGCCAGATGCCCGAATGAGGCGGTCTGTAATTACTCTTTCAAAGAGTTTGCCCACCTCGTCGAGCAGCACGATGGGCCGGTACGCGGACGGAGAGTCCGCGGGGCGCGGGCGCCCCGGCTTCGCGATGAGGACCAGTTTCCCGTTCTTCCAGCGAAGGCGGAACTGGCCTCTCTCCATGCAAGCGCTAAAGAGCCCTCGCAATCGAGACCCGAAAGCCTCCATGGCCAGGACCCATACCCTTCCGGGCACACCGTCAGGTCCTGAGGCGGTGTTCTTGACACTGAGTCTTCGTACCACCGCCCTCATCTCTACCTCTGTCACCTCTGGAGCGTCGTTCTCGTCGTCGCTGGTGTGGTCCGCTACGGGCACCGCAGGTGGTGGAGCCGTGAGCGGGGGAGAGTGCTCCCCTCGCTCAGGGAACAGATTGGCCACCACACCCTCCACAGCCTGGGGCCGGAGACTCTGAGTCAGCGGGGGAGCCCACGGGCGGAGCTTGTTCCGCACCACCTGGTAAGGGCGTCCCCATAGGTCCCAGTTCAGGGTCCCCAGCCACACATTGCGGGCCTCCAACTTGGCCCGCTTTATCTCCGTTCGGAGGGTGCGCCTTGCCGCTCTGGACCCTTCCTACAGCTCCGCCTCTCTGGCCTCCGCATCCGGCGGGCGGGTGCGGTGCCTGCGGAACCTGGTGTACCGGCGCCGCGCGGCGGTGCACGCCTCGCACAGAGCCGCAATCTCCGGCGACCACCAGTACACCTGGCGCCGAGCACGTCCTGGATACCTTTACATGTGTTGTTGTTTCAAGATTGCTTGAAAAATGCGATATAGATATAACTATATCGCTGCTTACCATCAGGTGGGATCGCAGTCAATCACTAGTTTATAACAAAAAAAAAAAATATATATATATATATATAGTACAGTAGGGCGCGTCTACACCATGTTCGCAATAAAACAAAATGTACCTACTAGCTACCATGCATGAGGTCATTTCTGCGCCCCTCCAGGGTCTGCGCCCTGTGCCGGGGCACCGCTCGCACCGCCCTAGTTACGGCACTGGATTTATGACAGTTATGGTCGAGATGACCGTATTTTTTTTTTAAGGGAAATTGCCTAATAAGTTTTTCTGTTCGGGGTTGAGCGAAAGGAAGTGTTAGACTTTTACAGACTAAAATCTTTCCTTGATGACAAGCCATCAAGTAACCAATAACATAACTAGATCTTTCTTCTCAACATGACACTGGCAGAATAGTCGCAACCGGCTCAATTGCCATAAAAAAACTAGATCTTTTTGAATAATCTCGTAGCCCGAAATGACGTAGCTATCTTTGTCTTGGGTGGCTTTAATTTCTCACGTCACTCAGGTTTCTATATTATCTCCCTTGCTGCGCTCGGGAGTTAATTATATGAATCCTTTACAGCGTTCGCAGCAGCAACATGAGTAGATATGAATATCGATAATTTCAGGGCTTAAAGTATGATTATAACTTAATTTCCTAATTACAATGTATAAAGGTGTGCATTATCCTAGTTACATGCTATATAAGTGTCAATTCCATCAAGTCGATTGAAGGAAATGACTTAAAACGTAGAGGTACCCACGGTCATGCAAATAACCATCTATTATGTCGCCCAACCGGTTGAAATAGCTGCCAGCGTGCGGTTAGATATCTCACGGTGTCCAAGAAGGCTAGATTCTTCAAATGAGGCCTAAAGCTATAAGCTATAAGCAGGCTTATCATACGATCTTAAATGGAATACGGTACTAAGACAACTTGACAAGTCTGGTCGCATTCTTGATCTAAGGACTGTCTCCTAGCATTAGAAGTGAGTATTTATTTAACAATCGCCACTTTTACAAATATTAAAATTTAAAAAGTATCTAACTGTAATTATGTTCACACTATAAAAAAAAACTGGAACCGGGTAAGTGTGAGTCAGACTAATGCACGAAGGATTCCGTACCGTACAGACGGACAGCGGAGTCATAGTAACAGGATCCCATTTCACCCTTTGGGTACGAACCCCTAAAAAACGTGGATTTTTATAAACGTGAGTATACATTTTAAAAAATCATTAAGAGACAAAAACTACCAATACCTAAGTCTGGAAAAAACAGTAGCAAATAATCTTAAACAATCAAGCATCGGATACTCTATCAATCAACTTAATATCCAGATTAGTCACTCCAAGAAACGCATAGAATTAATCGCGGTGCCATTAGACTGGCTATCTGTCTACTTATGAGAGCAAAATAAAATTTAAAAAAAATACAATTTTTTTAAATTTGACGTCCAAATTTTTTGCTTTAATATTCAACTAAGGGTTAACTACTCTACCGATTTTCATGGTCCGAAGCGGGGAGGGTTGGCATGCGGTCGCTTCCTTCTGCGAAGCAGTTATGCTCGTGAAGGAGGCTGCTGACCGCGAGCGCGTGAGGGAACGGTCCTCACGCCGCCGCTGCCGAGATCCCGATCCCGATTTCCGACCACCGTAGGCGCGGGTTCGCGGACGGCGAGCACTGGGTAGCTCGCTGTCCGGCAGTCTGGAAATAATCTGGACCGAGCCCAGTCGTCAACGGCGCGTTCTGTTCCACGCGCGCCTCAAGGAGATGTCAGCAAACTGTAGGGGGCCGGCAGGGCCGAAGCCTCTGGGGGGAACACGTGGTATTCCTAAAGGTTGACACCGAGTCCCCCCCAGAACGAAGGCAACAAAGGAACGGGGTAGGGGTTTAGTCAGTAAGAGTCTGACACGCCCTCCCGCTCCGCCCAAGAGCGGGGGAAGTCATTCTGATGATTCCCCTACCAGAAAAAAAAAATCTATGGATATAAAATCGTGCAAACTATACTAAAATTGTTATAGGATGGTTTCGATGGCAGCTGTCAGATTCATACAATGTAGCTATCTATCCTTTTCCCTCATCCTAAAGATGCATATTTTCGTCCTGCTGTCACCCAACTCATGCTATATAAAAAAGAATATAGTGTACCGTCTGTTTTTTATACCCTGAGACTAAATTGACAAAAGTAATGTCAACTTTACTATAGAATGATGCCAGTTCTTTTGTGTTGAAATGTCATTTTAGTCTCAGGATTTAAAAAAAACATACGATAATCGAAAAACCAACCAACCATCTCTAACAATCAAGCATCCAATACTCTATCAATCAACTTAATATCCAGATCAGTCACTCCAAGAAACGCATAGAATTAATCGTGGTGCCATTAGACTGGCTATGTGTCTCGACTCATGAGAGTTAATCGGTCTTGTTGGCTGCCCCGCTAGTAAATAGCCAGTCTGTGTAATTAATAACTGTTCTTATGCGTCTGTTTGCGGTCATAGATTATTATGGACAGATGTGTTGGTATGTGATGTGATGGTTGGAGTGAAGTTTTTTGCCTATATGCGTTAGAGATGTGATTATATCTATTTTAATTCCTCCTTTCGCGGGTCTCCTGAAAGAAATTCCTATAGAAATAAGCAGTTAGTGCTTAGTGCACTTGATGACATCATCATCATTTCAGTTGAAATGGTGATGGGGCATATATTATAAAAAAAAATCTTTAACAATTTATAAGGCAGAACAACTTTGCTGGGTCAGCTAGTAATAATTTTAAGTAACGCCAGAATTACAGTAGTGATGAAGTTTTTTTATTTTTTATTATTGATAGGCTCGCGCTTGACCACATCTCACCTGATGGTAAGCGATCATGTGGTCGACGATGGAGCACGCTTGCCTAGAAGCACCCTATTCACTCTAGACTTAAAGACCCCTAGTTCAAATGACAAAAAGAACAACAATACATCGATGTGTTCTATCTGTGGCTACTCACGCAGCATCATGATCTACCCGCAGTGCGCAGACACCGGCAAGTAGCCACGGATACTTGCAGTCAAGGCTGGACAAAATACATGCTTTGATTTAATTGAAATACAAATTAAAAAATACTCTATCGCAAGTCATTAAAATACGAAATACAAAATTATTTTTAGGAAGGTAATTGAAATATAAAATAAAAAATATAGTATTTTAGCTATTTTTAATTGAAATACGAGAAAAAAAACAAAAGTAAAGACCAGCACGGACTATTTTAACGTTTGCGTTTTTTTTTAAACCAATTTTCACATACAGTCCTAGCTACATAACAGGCGCAGTGATACCAACTCTACTTTACTATCATGGCATTCTCACCTCGCACTCACGCTCACGATCGCTAATTAATAAAGGTTAAATGTATTTTGAAGCCTCAAGTATTTGAAATACTTATTACAAATTACATTTTAAGGAAGTATTTGAAATACAAATACGTATTTTAATTACAAGTAATTCAAATACATTATATACCAAATACGAATTTGTATTTCAATTAAAAGTAATTCAAATACTGCCCAACCCTGCTTGCAGTGATAGCTGCTCGCTTTCTGCGCGTCACTCCCCGCCGACGTCATCTAGTGATGTGAGAAGCGAGAGGTTTTATTAGATTATTCGAATATCTCGGTTATTCTCGATTGTGTCAACTTTGACTCGAGTCCGACTTGGTCTGTTATTGGAACTGGCGCGATCATTCGCCAGTTCTTTCTCGAGGGTTTAGACCGAGCACGAATTTTTTCGAGAACGGATTGATTACGTCAATCTCAAAATCGCATTGAAAATTAAGATGCAAAAGGTTAAGTTATCTCTTTCTACTAGAAAGAAAAAAAGAGAGAAGTTAGTTTGTTGCCTTTGGCTTGCCAATAAAAAATATGAACTTAACGACAGTGAAATATTTATTTACTTTAATGTGTAATTCTGCTTCGTTATCAATCCAGTCTGTAGGGTATACAAGATCCTTAGTTTCGAGTGAGAGTGACTGACTCGAACAATCGAAAACTAGCGATCGATTCCGTTGACTCGAAACAATCGAAAAACCACTCGATTATTTTCTAGAAAAAATTAGAATCGATGAATGACTCGATGGTCAATTTTATCGACTCCGATTCTTTCGATTACTATACTAAATTTGTTATAGGATGGTTTCGGTGACAGCTGTCAGATTCATACAATGTAGCTATCTATCCTTTTCTCTCATCTTAAAGATGCATATTTTTGGCCTGCTATCACCCATGCTATGTAAAAAAGATGTTAAAATATCTCGGTATCGCCCATCACTAACGTCATCTCGCGAGTTCGCGACACAGTCTCTCGAGTAAGACGCATACGTCTGGGCGTTAGCCTTTTGAACGTCAGTTGTACTGCCGCCATAAGGGAAAAGGACGTATCTGCATAAAGTACGAAACGGAGAAAAAAAAAGATATATACTCAAAAGATTAAAAAATTCGCTGTCCGAAAGGGATTTAAGAAAATAATCATTTTGCAGTGCAAAAGTCTGTATAAGAATTTGATCTGTAAGAAATATTATGTAAATTTTAATAAAATAATCGTTATGTATTTAATAAATTACTTTTTCCGTTTCTTTTTAGTAAAAAAAATGCAATAAAATACGTGAAACTACAATGAAAAGACGTATCTGGCCAGAAACGTCTTTTCAACGTAGTATTCTTATAGATGTCTTTTTTAAAATTGCTTTTCTGTGCCTGTGATTCATCATACTTGTTACGTTTTCTGATTGTTTTTGTAAGATTTTGTGACGCCAGTGACAGAAAAGTTGAAAGGAAATCGTTTGTCTTGGTATGGTCATGTGAAGTGGAGGGATGAAACGCATGTTACTAAGAGTTCTGAATTTGCACGTATATGTCGAATGGACGCAACTGAAGTGCACCCCGCACCACTAGCAATACTAAGTAAGAAAGGCACTACTGCCACTTGTGCCTGCCCATTTTTCGTAACACTAAGCTGAAAAGGCACATCTACGCAGAACAGTCTTTTCTTTTTAGTAATAGTTGATTCATATCGCAAATGCGTCTTATTTATTAGTTAGATTTATAAGGTTCCGTTTAATTTATGCAGATTGTAAAAATACGGGTGGATGCCATTTTTTTTACTGATTTCGAATTTGTATCTAACTCAATTTCGACAAAAATGTTAGATACGTCTTTTTTCCTTATGGCGGCAGTGTAGCTGTTGAATGCTTAATTAATCATCATCTACCTAGCCTTATCCCAACTATATTGGGGTCGGCCTCCAGTCAAGCCGGATTTAGCTGAATACCAGTATTTTACGAGGAGCGGCTGCCTACCAGACCTCCACAACCCATTAACTGGGGTAACATGGTACTGGCAAGACTGGAGTCAGATTTACTGGCTTCTGACTATCTGTAACGACTGCCAAAGATCTACAAATGACAGCCGGGACCTACGGCTTAACGTGCTTTCCGAGGCACGGAGGAAACTCGGTATGTTAAGATGGTCACGCATCCACAGACCAACCTTGGCAAGCGTCGTTTAACCTTGAAGATCGACCCCAGCGGCTGTTATTATCTAGCCACGAGATCCTCCATCGCCCCACGCTAACGTCATCTTGCGACTCTGTCTCTCGAGTTACATACGTCTGGGCGTTAGCCTCTGAACGTCAGCTGTTGAATGCCTAATTAATAAGCGAAACTAATGGCCATAAAATAAAAAAAAGAAAATAAAACGTAATGCGTAATCCTCATTTTGCATTTTGGAAATTGACTGACCGCCAAATGCTTTTATTATCTGTTGTCTGTGTTGTTTTGCTATTGTAAAACGTCATTTTTATTCCTTTTTTTTTTGTTATTACTAATGATTAGTGCTTGACTGCGAACCCACCTGATGGTAAGCAGTGATGCAATCCTTGATGGTGAGGCAATACTTGATGGCGAGGCACTATACTCCGTCGGTTTAGGTAGTTAACTAAAGGTAAACAATCTTGGTATGTCTTTTTATGTAAAAGTTGTCTAAAAATTGTATGTAAAAATCTTTGCACATAGGTATTTACCTAAATCGATGTTAGCTAATAAACTAAATTTAAATAATCTTTGTGCATATTATATACGACCTCTTTAATATAAAAAGACATACCAAGACTGTTCACCTTTAGTTAACTACCTAAACCAACGGAGTATAGTTTATTTCCATTTCTTGTCCAGGCAATCTCTGTCCATTCCTGGTTATCTGGAAGAGATCTCGGAATGCGATAAGGCCGCCTTTTTTATGTAACTAGGTATTTAGTTTTAGTTTCCTTTTTATGTGTATACAATAAAGTGTATAATAAATAAATAAATGATTGATTTTGATGGTGCATTTTGGAGAGTGTACGCGGAGTGTGCGTATTGCCCTACTCGCAGACTTTATGTAGGTAAATAATAATACATTGGCTTGTAAAGCATTTTCTTACTTTCGTGATAGATTTCGAGTATCACGCTGGAGATCTTGGCTAACTTGGAAGTTATAGCTGCATCGTAAAGTAATAAGATTTATGCACATAGTAACTGCTGCCAGCGGCTTCGTCTGCGAGAAAGTAGAAAATTATGTTAAGAGAACATACGACCGGGATAAAAAATATCCAAACTATTACAGGACATGTTTTTTTTTATTTATTACGGACAGGCTCGCGTTTGACCCCTATCTCACCTGATGGTAAGCAACGATGTGGTTGACGATGGAATAAGCTTGCCTAGAAACATATAGGTATTCCATAAAACCCCCAAGATTATAGGAATCAGGAAGCACAGACTGTTGGGGGGAAACTTAGGTACTTTCCACACTTTAGCTGAACGCACAATGTATGTGTTCCAAAAAATTTTTAAGAATGGCTTATTAGTCAGACAAATTTTACCAAAATCTATTTAGCTGTTTCAGTGTGAAAACTAACAAACATACACACCTACTAATAAACTTTCGTTTTCATAATATAAGTATGATTTAGTCCACCACTCAGTGTCATTTAACCATCAGAAATGGCGGAATCATGCAGGTAAATCTAGTCCTATAGTAAACGACAAGACTAGAGCACTAGGAGTAAATATTATCTATTCAATCTAGATCAAGATCATTCGGCCAGCTTTCCTATCTGACATTATACCTTAGGCTAGAGCCGTCATATGTCGGGTTTAACTGGTAGAAACATTGCAGTACCTACTGCTTACCATCAGGCGGGATTGCAGTCAAGCACTAGTTTATGTTACATAAAAAAAACAGTACGGGCCCCAGCTTTACAATGTCGAGTCAAAATGTGAAGAGTGCGAGCGTGAAAGAGTCATGGAGCTATACAACCTATATAACTCCAGCCCTTTAACAGTTCAGTTTGGGTCGTCAAATGGATCGCGTTAAGAGCTCGTGGTAAGGCTTCTGATGTTACCAGATGTTACCGTTAGTATTTTTGGTAAAATATTTTATTACTTTACAGTATAAAACAAAGTCGTAACTTCTTTTTCCGTGTTTTTTTTTCAGTCAGTAGGAAACTGGGAACTTAATAGAGTTATAATGACTAAAACTCACCAGTGTCCCTTCAGTTGCCCTCAGCTTTCTATGACTTCGAATTCCCTTTCAGAAATGGCCCGGGGCCTTTGCGGGCATTGGCCCTACTGAGCCCTTACAGTTTTGCTGACATCTTTTCAGGCGCGCGTGGAACACTAAGCTAAAACTCGGGCTTGGCATTTTAGTCAGTAACAGTCTAACAGTCTGGACTTTTACTGACTAAAAACTGAAAAAAAAAATTGTTCCTTTTTTGCCTTCGTTCCAGAGCCTCGGGGTACATTTTCGCACAAATTCTAGATCTATTTAATTAATAAAATATGCTATACCTATTATATCTAGAATTCTTAGTGAAAATTTCCCCGGCCGCTTTCTTACCGTCGTCGCCGGTCACCCCTCTGGCCGGAGCTGTCATCTCGTCGCAGGCCTACTGACAGCCGCTGTCACACCAAGGCAGCAGCCAGTAGTCAAGCGGGTGTGGCTGTTAAACAGATCTCCGGTGTTATAATCGAATGTGGAGGTAAATTACAAATACGTTTATCATAAAGGGCGTTTTTTTAGGTAGGAAATCATCCCATGACTTCTTCCGTTCTTGGGTGGAGCGGGAAAGCGTGTCAAACTTTTACTGACTAAAAACCATTCCTGTTCCTTCTCTGCTTTCGTTCCAAGGTTCCTGAGGCATACTTTCGCACCAGCATAGATCTATTTAAAATACTAAAACCTACTTTATTGTACTAGAATTCTTAATGAAAATTTCCCCGGCCGCTTTCTTACCGTCGTGGCCGGTCACCCCTCTGGCCAAAGCTGTCATCTCGCTTCACTGCTGAAGATGCAGAGATAAGCCTACTGACAGCCGCTGTCACACTCAAGCGGCGACTAGTACTCAAACGGGTGTGGCGGTTAAACATAGCCCCGGTGTTTTAGGTAAATTAATGTGGAGGATTTACGAATTGGTTGAAATAAGTCGAGATAGAAATAACGCGTCGCGCACACCATTATGTGCCGAATAAACGTGTTTTATTATTTTCATTCTTTCTTAAAGAAAACTATCGATGCCATTAGATATCTATGGTGTTAATACACTACACATTAATTTTTATTAGGTAAAGAAGAAAGAAAAGAAAGAAAACATCTACATTTTGCCCGAATGGACGTACAATAAAATACATTGTAAACAGTCGGGCCAACGAGGTACTTATACTCGTATGTTAGTACAGACACCTCGTATTAATTTAGAGACAAGATATTAATAACTATTTAGTACTATTTACAAACAAGTCAAGGTGGACTTGCTTGTAAATAAAGGCTTTTATTATTATGATTACTATAATTTAAAGCCGCGTCTTTACGAGTAAGAGAGTTAACGTTTATTGTCGTACTATTTAACTACGCCAGGGGTGGCCAACCAGGCGATGGTGATCGACCGGTCGATCTCGGCTGTTAGTCCAGTCGATCTGGGCAAACGTGATTAGTTTTAGGCCAAGAGGTCTAACGCTCGTTTTCAATAAGCTATCTATCTAAAGTTGCTGCTACTAAAGATAAACAAATCTATCCTTTTGCCCTTATTTGCTTCTTACCGATGGATAGCGTTTCTTACCAAAAGTTGTGGATTGATAGATAGAATCTTACTGTTTATCGGGGATAGCTATGTATCTATGAACTGCGGTAGGTTATTGAAAACAGGCGTTAGCCGCGATACGATAAAAAGATAGCTATTATCTGAGGCACCATTTTATTACCTTATTGTCATCGTAACTTATTCTTGTTCGTCAAAATAAACTAGTAAACTTACTTGAGGCAGCTCGTCGCTCTTTTATTGTTATTGTCAAATTTAGTTTATTTTCTAATTTGTAGATCTCTCAGAGACAAATCAGTAAACAGTAGACCGTGGGTCGAATCAAGTTGGCCACCCCTGAACTGTAGCTACAATGTGCCGACGATGAGCTATGGTCAGCACAAACCGGTCTACCAGCCAAAGAAATGTCAGCAAACTGTAGGGGTCCAGCAGAGTCGAAGCCTCTAGGGCCATAGGTTGGCTTCTGAAAGGAAAACCTGGGACCCTGGCGAAGGCACACAAGGAACGGGGTGGCTTTTAGTCAGTAAGAATGAAGCCAAAGAGAGGCAGAAGTCATTCTGACGATGATGTCCTTAAAGAAAAAAACCTGGCCAACCAAGTCTGGTGAAGAACAAGCTTGCCTGTCTCGAAGGCGTGTTGTGTTCCACTTAAAAAAAAAATATAATGTATTGGCTCGCGTTTGTCCACTATTTCACCTGATGGTAAGCGATGATGTAGCTGACGATGGAGCACGCTTGCCTAGAAGTAGCCTATTCGCTTTTGACTTGAAGTGCTGCCTGCTAAGGCTGCAAATATATTCGAAAGAGTTACCACATCTGTGGAGCCGAAAGGGTAACTGTAGAAACACAGGTGGGTTTTAGTCAGTTACAGTCTTACACGGTCACTCGCTTCAACTACAACCGTAGTTATTGGATGATATTCCATCTTAAAAAAAAACTGACACTACCTCTCGCTCCAACCAAACCGCGAGAAAATATTTGACAAATTCCCATCTCAATAAAAAGGCCACAGTTCGCCTGTAACCATAAGTAACCCGCATAGTTTTCCCAGGCCACCAAAACATATAAAAAAATAAATGTATTGAGTATTGAGTATACACATACCAAGTAAAACAGATTGTAATAACTTATGTTTCACTACGCTCAATGCTTAGGCCCCTAGCAGACACTTTCATGGTCTCAGGAGCATATACTAGCTCTCCAACCGACTTTCTACTTCATCCAAAGCGTATCGATACCTCCGTTGTCATTCGATTAATTATTATCGATTACTTTTCGACATAGACGCCCTGATCGTCTGAACTGCCTGGTCTAATGTCATAATTTTATTTTATACAAGTTTTCTCTCTATTACCGATGCGTCATTACGTCAGTAGACATCATCAAAGAAAGTTTTTTTTGTGGCCCGTAATTATGAATAATATTGACAAAATAGTTAAGTGAAAGTTTTTGGTATGGCACCTGGCGAGTTTCGTAGGTGTTTTTAATTGAAGGCTGTTTCAGATGTGTTGTTTGGTAAAGAAAAGGGATTTAAAAATAAAATAGGGCAAATTTGAAAAAGGAATCTTTTAAATTTTGAAAATTTTCCGACCAGCCAGTATGATACTAGCTATTTAATTTCCACAAAAAAAAACACTTATAGCTTTTCTAATCTCCTCATAAAACCCTTAATACACGAAACGATTCATAACTGAAAAAGAAGAATTAAAACTAAAATTAATAAACAGCGAATTTCACTTGTTTTGAGATGCGAATCGTGGATGTGCATATGTTGAAACAATCTCAAAGGCAGTTGACCACTGGCCGGCACGAACGCCGCACGCAGGCGCGCTACCACGCATCGAAAAAAAAAAAACGTCTATGGTTCTTGCGCGCGTAAATTAAACTTTTTTTTTAGTCGGTGAAGTGTAGTGTTCTCTCATTATTCTGTTAAAAGTTTTGAATTTGTTATAAACAATTTGGATTATTGACGTGATTCTTTTGGACTTTTATTATGGTAAGTTCATTTTTATAATACAGTGTACATTTTTTATACAGATGACAGATCTTTCGCAGCTTTTTATTTTCGAAATAAAAACTGTTCATTGACTGACAGTTCTTGACGGAGTATGCCGATTGTAGACGTTTTCCGTCTCTAATCTGATAATGACGTTAATGAAAGTATAATTACGAAGAGTAAAATGGTTTCCAAGAAAAAAAAATGCGTACACTCGCGCTTAAAAATAAAACAACTAAGCAAACATAAAATAAATATTCCTTATTCATTATCGCATAATAATTTAACTAAGAATGTAGCTTTTAAACGTAGAATATTCTTTTGTAACTAGTAAACACTAAACAGTTTTGTTTAACAATTCTCAAACACATGACCATCAGAATATACGTCGAAAGTTTTCGTCAAGTAAAAGTTGCGAACCCCAAGACTCTGTGATTTACTTGGGTACCTAAATAATCATTACTGACGACTTTCTACCTTAATAAAGCAGATTTAAGGTTGAAAATAATTGTGGTTTAGATCATACATGTCAATTTGAAGGTAGCCATTGCTGCTGATAAATATTTATTACAGTACCGTATGCGTTAATTCATTGTCTATGAGGAGAATGAAAGTGGATGTTAGAGAGTGCCCCCTAGTGGCTAAAGCAGCGTTGATGGGGGCACTGCGTTGGATTACTAATTACTTTACTTAATTAAAGTTAAGATGACGGATATTTGAAATATGGATTGGCTCATTATACTTCGGAGATAGCCATTTGTCTTGAGGCCTTACTATGACGTGCTAAAATGTCAAGTGTGCGAGTTAGAAATAGGGATGTAGCTGTACACTCTATAAAGCTCTATTTTCAGTTCAATTCAGGTTGTGAGATGGATCGCGTTAAGAGTTTGTGGTAAACCTGAATCAGAGGTTTTGGTTGGACGATCTAGTTCCGTCATCTAAAGGACCGAACTATGAGAAATTGCTTTGTAACATTAGTTACAAAGCAATTTCTTAAAGTTCGGTCCTTGTTACCAACTTGTTACTAGTTTGTCCAACTCTAAAGACCTTTTAAAAAAGATCTCATCATAAGATATTAATGATAATCTTCAGTCTTCATCTTCTTTTTCTTTGTCGGTTCCTGCTCTCTTTATCCGGGTTCGAATAAGCTCACAATTCTGCACCAGGACACTGTCTTGGATTGTCAATTTAGGCAAATTGGGCTTTCTTGAGATTTCTCTCGATGTTATAACCTGCAGGTTAATTAAGAATCTCCAGTGTTTAATTACTTTAATAACCTGATTTTAATAATTTCCTATACTTTGTAGAGGGTTAAATGAGTGGTACTGATATTGCATTTAACACAGCCACCTATTGCGCCTCACACACAACAATCTAAAGAACTTATCATCGACTCGAAAGGAATAAGAAGATTGAACCATATTAAGCCGTTGCTTCCGCCTGATATTTAGATCTATTTAGATTTTATTTAGACCTTTGACAGTCGTTACAGATAGTCGGATAGAAGATAGCTAGGAAATCTGGCAGTGATTTTGCTAAGTGGCATTTTTGTGTTACCCAATTACTGGGCTGTGGACGTCAGACAGGCAGTCTTTCCATATATGTATACTGATATGCAACTGTAGCCATTTAGTCTAGAAGTCGACCCCATTACATTTGGGAAATGGTTGGCTCAAGCCTGGGGTCTTTAATTCAAAACTAGATTACCTACTTTTAGGCCAGTGTGCTATATCATCGACTATATCATCAAGTGAAATAGTGGTCAATCATGAACCTGTCAATTAATTACTCAGATACCCGCGAAACGAGACACAATAGTAAAACAATAACAGCGCGGTCTCATAGGACCGGTTGGGGATTCAAACGTTAAAAGATTTAAATACAATTCTTTTAAATCGCTAACTTTTATCTTTAACTAGGTAAACTGTCTCTCGAAAGAACATTATTGCTCTTAAAATGTATGATGAATTTTACAACTAATTACATACCTATTCAATGAAGTACCTAATACTGCCAGCGTTCTGGACACTTTTCCAACTGACTACGATGTGTATAATATTTTTCTTTTCTTTTTGTTTGTTTATACATATTATTAGTTTCGGCTTGTATTTATACACTTAATAAAAAGCCAATATAAATCTCATTTATTAATTTGGTTGTTAGTTATATTCTACATTTGATTATATTATTTGAACAGTTGTATGTTAAAAAAGGTCAACAAATTAATTGGCTGTAACCCTGACGTCATCTAACATTTTCTCTTTATTATTAAAAAGTATGAGTTATGTATATCTGTCTAAGCCCGTGAATTGGCCTTCGTTTTCATTGGTGAGCCCCTTTCAAAGCTATTTTAGCAGTGATATGATCATTAAAATACCATATTTGGCAGTACAAATTGATAAAGATATAGAAATACTATTTGTATAGGAATGTAAAGATTTACTTTGTCATCATCATCATCATCTTAGCCGAAAAATGTCCACAGGTGGACATAGGCCTCCCCAAACGTCACCACAGCGACCAGTCCTGTGCAAGAATCCATGAGTTGCAGCATGTTAAGAATCCAAAACTAAGGACATTCGCATTCACATTGTCATAACAAGATATTATAATGGTTTTTCATCCGTTCTGAAAAATTTGCTATTTTGAATTAGTGCAGTTATATTGTCTGGACGTGCGATATGGGCGAGACTATTCGAAAGATCTCTTTCGTGACTCTAGAACGCAATAGAAGTTTGGAGGTATGCGGAACAACAAGTAAATCCTGCAAACCTTCGTAACAGAGGTCCTCCGACCAGACGGGTGTTTGAACTGGTGTGGGCAACTACCCGAGAGATGATTTCAGGCTGTTGTACCTACATACTCGTGTATGTTCAATTCGCGTGGGGAACTCTAACTGCACGATGCAGGATTTCGTAATTCATGGATGGGTTTTAGTCAGTAATAGTCTGACAATCCATCTCACTCCACCCAGAGTGAGAAGAAGTTATTTGATTTGGTTACCCACTAAAACAAAAGGAAATAACATTAAAATAAAAAGTTTGTAACTTTCTCATCAAAATGACGAGCATGTTAGTTTATCTTTTATTTTAACTGTTGGTCAAGTAACAAGTTATTTGGTCAGTTTTCCTGTTACTTATTCTGATGATAACTTAATAACTTACGTAAAGTTGTAATAACTTAGAGAGCAGTGGTGGCCCAGTAGTAATTGCTCCGACTTATGAGTTGTAGGTCGTGGGTTCAATTCCAGCCAGGTGCATTACCTTGTGTAATTTATTTTATCTCCACTGTTTTCAAATAACGTAAAGGAAAACCATGTTAAAGAAACCGACATGTCCTAGAAATAAAAAGTCGAAGATATGTGATATCCACCAACCCGCACTTCGCCCGCGTGGTGGTTTTGGGTCTATTTCCCTCTCCTAGAGAGGAGGCCCCAAATGGGCCTCCGAAATAGACCGTACGGAGAAGGCTATGTCAGATACGAGTATATGACTTCGAATTTTGTTGCCCTAGTGGTATGCCGGATACTTCACGAGGTTTTCCTTCACCATTTTAGGAGCAGTGGTGATGAAATAAATAAAGCACCAGCCTGGGTTTGAACTCGCTACTTATAACTAGTAAGTTCGGAACCATTAACGTCACCATTGCACAAAATAAAAAGTTTCTTATTAAAAAGCTGTAACTGATATAGAAAATAATATGATGATGCTTTGTCATCACATAATACTAATCTTATAAAGGGGAAGTTTATGAGTGAGTATATGTGTATGTTTGTTACTTCTTCACCCTTGATCGGCTGAACAGATTTTGATTAAACTTGGTACTCGGGTAGGATAGATCATGTCAGGCCAGTTGCATGCTCCCTTAAGACAATTTTCTATTATCACGCGGACGAGGCCGTTAGCAGCAGCTTTAGTACAATATAACACACAAAAATATATAAAAAACTAGTCCAAATAAAACAGAAGTCGTTCCTCAACGATCTCTCTTTAATATTTACTAACCACTTAGTCTGTGCTAATTGCCAACTGATTATATACGCGTGGGTGCTCCAGCCATCTTGGCGGCCATATTTTGTTTTATATAAGACTTTATTAACCTATCACATACCCGCTAAACGAGACACAATAGTAAAACAATAACAGCGCGGTCCTATGAGACCGGTTCGGGATTCATGAACTAAAGCACGTTAAGCTGTAGGTCCCGGCTGTCATTTGCAGATCTTTGGCAGTCGTTACGGATAGTCAGAAGCCAATAAATCTGACTTCAGTCTTGCCATGAAGTACCGTGTTGCTCCAGTTAATGGGTTGTGGAGTCTGGTAGGCAGCCGCTCTTCGTAAAATACTGGTATGCAGCTAAATCCGGCTTGACTGGAAGCCGACCCCAATATAGTTGGGATAAGGATAGGTAGATGATGATGATAAGACTTTATTTGAAGGAAGGTATATGAGGCCAATCGTTCGTTGAAATTATTTAATTTATTTTTTAATTGAGCAGTGAATATTGGTCTTTTATATAATTGGTGTTGTTATGTTATAAAAATGATTCAGTGTATCTACAAATGCGGAATTCATTGGACCACAAGTTAAAAATATTATATTTATAGAATGCTTTCACTTCCACAGCCTATTCTATAGAAACAATGCATTTTACAAATCTTGTTGAAAATTATTATGGTGCTTAACAGAACAAAACATATTATGGGTCCTAGTTAATGAATTTTCTCACTGCTCACCTACTCGTAAAATACTGGTATTCAGCTAAATCTGGCTTGACTGGAAGCCGACCCCAATATAGTTGGGAAAAGGCTAGGCAAAAGATGATGATTGATCACCTAATTATACCACTGGCCCTATAGTGGGTATAGTAATAAAGATTATTTCAAATAAAAAATATTGTAGTTTCTCTTAAAAATCAGTGCAAATGAACTTGTTATACATTAGAAATTAAATTAGGCTATACAAGAATGCAATTAGTTTTAAAAAAGAGTACTCCAAATTAAGTTACAAGTTTTCTATTCGCCCTAAATTTATTGCTTCTAACAATGCGTTAATTATTGAACAAGTAACAGTACATATATTGGTACACTCACCACTGCAAATATGTAAGTATAAAGAATTGTTTTAAGCAAAAAAAATGTTTAAAGTAATTCTTTGTGAAGATATTCCCAGGAGAACCAAGGTTACCGACATAGCCCAAAGAATCGCCACACTTAAGGGCGCTATTACAATTTTTCTTAAATTTGAGCGTTTTGACAGAAATGCCATTACAACACAAAAGAACTGGCATCATCTTATAGTAATTTTGACATTTCCTGTGTCAATATAGTCTCAGGGTATAAAAAACAGACGATAGGTAAATTAAACGACGGGCGGCAGCAGTCGCGCTCGATTTTTGCATTGCATACAAAAATTATTTAAAAATATTATTTAACTTTTAAATAGCCCAATTTATTTTTTTCAAGATATATAGAAATACCACCTTAGTTGGTTAATTTTTTTATTTGAGTTTGGATTATAATTTCGTAGATAAAAATTGTAGTTTCGTACGGAAAACTGTCAGTAGATCTTGGTTTTACAGAATTATTTTTGGTGTATTACCTACTGTATGAATAGTAATAAAGTGGTTTCAGCACTCCAATGTAGAAGATACAGTTGTATCATAGACATTTTTATAAATGATTAAACTTTAATATCTTCGGTGTACCAAGGCGTCAAAAGATACCCAAAAGCAACATTTTATAAAACATCCTTTGCGGAGACAAGGATTTTACTGATGTAGGTAAACAAATTCAAATATTTATTTAAAGCACTCCCAAGATAAGTTATCAAACTTTCTTATCCATATTTTTGTTTTTTTTTTATGGCTATATCTAAAGCATCGTCACACGTCAAAAATCGGATAAAATGCTAAAATTCATCCAAAATTGTGACAGCCCTCTTAAGTGGCAGTGGGCAGGGCACAAAGCTCGCAGAATGTATGAACTTATCATCATATTTTCAGCCGAAAGTCGTCCACTGTTGGACTTCTCCAAGTGTCCTATGAATTCGATCGGATTCCCGCAACCCTTACCAGGTCAGATAGGACATACGAGGGGCCTAAGCCAACTCGCAGAGGCCCCTTCGATACTTTTCAAGGCAAGTCGTGCCAATGGCCCAATAAAATTATTATTATTAATTTTATGATTGTTTTCCGTTATTTTATATAATTATCGTTCATAATTAATTTTAATTTTACTTATCGAACGATCGTCTTAATTCTATAGTAAGCCGGAATATATTATGTATTTTATATAACAACTACTTCTGCCAGTGATTTTGCCTGTGTGAAAGTAAAAACATACCAAGGGAACCAACTCTCACGTAAAAATGTTAGTAAACGTCAAGTTCTACTTGTGTGCAGAATTTCATCCAGATACCTTTAGCTGTTTGACCGTGAAGGAGTAACAAACACACACAAACATTCATCATTATCATTTTAGCCGAAAGACTTCCACTGCTGGACATATGTAGGCCTACCCAAAGCGTCGCCACAACGACCGGTCCTGTGCGTCTCACATCCATCGGATTCCTGCGACCCTCACTAGGTCATCAGTTCACTTTGTGGGAGGTCTTCCAACGCTACATCTTCTGGTGTTCAGTTGCCACTTCAGAAACATTCGCATTAATAAATATAATGTTTTTTTTTAACAACATAAACTGGTGCTTGCCTGCAATCCCATATGATGGTAAGTCGTTAGTGTTGAGGAGGACTAGTTGTATGTGATAAAAACAGGTTCCTACTTTAGAAAGAAAATAAAGCAATAAATAAATAACATATAATTTCGACGATTCAACGCACTGTAAATTATAATTATGAGATAAATTGATCTTTAAATTATTATTGATTTAGTTCTCAAGCGCAAGTTATAATGACTTTGTTGATAGTTTAAGCATGTTTTATAGTTATTCAGGATATAAACAAAATTATGAACATGCCATAAATCTTCTGTTTAATGCTGTCGACAACCGTGAAATTAAAACAAGTTTTTTTGTTTATATTATGCTCTTAAACTTTTTTTGCACGAGTATGTGAAAGCTGAAGGTTCATAAATTTAGTTTCATCACTGCTTATATTAGAGTACCTACTGGAAGATGCAGCATTGGAAGGCCTCCTACAAGGTGTTCCGATGACCTGGTTAGGGTTGCGGGAATGAAGACGATGGATGTGAGACGCACAGGATCGTTTAATTGTGACAATATTTGGGGGAGGCTTATGACCGACAGTGGACGTTCTTCAGCTGAAATGATGATGATGATGATACAGTAGAGTGGTGGCGCAGTGGTGATGACTCCGATTAACGTGTTATACGTCTCGGGGTTCATAATATACCTTTCATTATAATAGACGCTTTATATTTTTTTTACACGAAAGAGGAGAAAACACATTGTAAGGAATCCGCGGAATATTCTAGAACCAATACTTCGAAGATATTTGACGTCCACCAACTTTCACTGGACCCACGTGGTGGATTATGGCCCATTTCTTCTCCTAGAGTCTTTTCTCTTGAGGTCTTTTGGCCTGGGGCCATTAGTAGTAGTCCAGTGGGAATGTAAACATTATAAGTAATATGTAATGGTAAGTAAACTAGAAATAAACGTTCGCAGCTCGCTAGCAACGCATTCGCCAGATGTGGATACACTCTAAAGCATAATTATAATTGCATAACCTAATTCCGCCTAGCCCGTTCCATCATCGGACTACCAGGCGTACGGCCATGCGCCATCGGTACATGGTAGACATCCCTTCTATACGCACATAAAACGTTTTGGGAACACATTTATTGTACGTACAGTCAAGGAGTGGAATTCCCAGACAGAGTCTGTGTTTCCTGATAGCTAAGTAGTAGGTATAACCTAGGAATCTTAAGTCAAGAGTGAATAGGTTACTTCTAGGTAAGCGCATCCATCAGGTGAGATAGCGGTCAAGCGCGAACCTATCTACAATAAAAAAAAGTGAATTCTAAGTTAACAAAATATTCCAAAAAACTTAAAATCAAATACTTTTACGTTATAATGGTAGAAAGTATAGATTTCTCCGTATAATCTTATCGATTGCGTCTATGAATCCAAATGATACGTTTCTTAAGACATTGGCGATTAATTTCATAATACCTATGTTGATTGACTAACTACTGTATATTGGATGACTCTATCAATATTAATAAATGTTAATTTGCTGAATATTGAGTTTTGAAGATTTTATTTTTGATTTTATATTGTCTGTGGTTAGAAGGATGTTATGACGTCTGAGGAGAGTGCAATATTTTATGGTTTCTGTGAAAATATATAATGTGTATTTTTGATTAGTAAACTTTTCTTTTCGTTAATGAAGAATTTATCTAAAAATTGCTATAAGGCTAGGCAGATGATGATGACTTACTATATTATCTTTACATATTTACAAAACACAACTGTTCACCGTGTATCAAACAAACATCCACGCAAAAACGAATACTTTGGATCCAGTAAATGATTCTGGACCCCCAGTGGTAGAATATTGCGTCGGTTTAAAAAAATATCTGTACTTTAAAATAAAATTAACTGTGTAAACAGTTGTTCAGAAACAAAAATGAATTTAATCATTTTGAGATGTGTTTAAACGCCATGCTGGCTTTTGACTTGGACAGACGAAGTGGATAAGCCTTGCCATATGGCGTGGCATTGCGTTCAGTCTTTTGGGTACATTACGAGTCGACAGCAGTGCAAAGTTAGAGTTTTTAGACAGTATTAAAATATTTTTACAACTGATTTTGTATTGACGACTCAGTGGTTGATCGATGAGCTGCTGCACTGCATGTCACCGATTCAATTCTTGCACGGAACTGATAGTTTTTCCAGGTTTTAGTGTCAAATTTACATGTTTGTCAATGCATCCACGATACAGGAGTATTTCTTATATTTCTTTATAGTCTAAGAGCCAGCGGCCCGCAGACCTTCGGTAAAGTATAAAAGCTGTAAGTTTCTCAATGTATGTCCCCAACACAGGTAAGAACGAATCCCGTCTATGTAACTTGGGTCGCGGTGGCTTTCGCAGGTATCAGGTAATAAAGGTGTGTAAAATTGTGTGTTAGATTTGGTAAAATATAAAACTCAGTTTTTACATATTTTACTTATAATAATCCCAAAAGTCATCTTAGTCCAGTCAAATTAGCTCAATTAAGGTAAGAATCTCGGAATTCGAGATACCCAGCTGTAAGTTTGTAAATAGTTGTATATTGACACCCTAAAAGTTGTCTCAAAACCTACATATGGTAGGGTGTACGCAACTATTAAATTTCATGGTCGGGGGTCACAAATATCGGGTTTTTGCGCTTTTTTTGTAAATATCTTATTTCCTATAGGTTTTTTGCTATTAGTATATTTGACAATATTGTAGAATATAAAATTCTCTACAATTTTTGTTCAGAAAACTTTTTCCTACGGTGAACCGTTTTCGAGATATAGGGCGGAGACCAGCATCACTTTAGGTCAACTGGTGCCTCCGGTCGAAAACGCGCCATATTATAGTTAATGAACTATCGATAAATCAATGATTATAAATATTTGTCTGAATAGTCGTGACTATTCGGAGAAAAATACAAAAAAAAAAAATCACACAAATATTTTTTAAGTAATAAGTGAAATAACACAAATAAATCCTTTTAAAATTTAGATCTGTTGTGATATTTTCCTCTACCATTACCACAGTTGTTTAAATATTGCTGTTCTTTTTTTTGTAGCGACAACCTGAATAAAACTGCTATCTACTGCTATTCTTAAAAAATCCAGAATTCCTCTAGATTTTTCATAAAAATGAATGAAACTTATGTGATTACCCAAATTTATTGAAGATTTTTACTTTTAGCCAACTTTAGCTTGTCCTGGTGTAAAAAAAAGTATGAACACTACTATGGCAAGTTTTTTTAAAATTTGGTACAACTAATCAAGTTTCCAAAATGGTATACTACTTTATTAAAACCAGCCACAAAAAAATAATATCCATACAGGTTCAAAACAAGAAACTAATTTCTTAAATTATTGTTAACAGTAATCACTTTTCCTACGTGCCCAAAATAGGTTCTTGCTACAATTTCTATTAATGAATGACATACCCTAGTTATTTACTTTGAAAATTAAAGCAAGATAGAGATATTTAAGTTAAAAAAAGCATAGCATAGTAAGAGAAACTAATTATTCTCAGTAAGTGAGTTCAGTTCAGTACGCTCTGCTCCTTTCCATCGTACATCTGTTCACAAGCCCATGCTGGCGACGGCGGACGGCGAGCAATGCGTAGATCGCCGTCCTGTTGTCCAATTACCATCCGGATTGCGCTCAAGTCGTCGACGACGCGTAATGATCTATGCGTACTTCAAGAACATTTCAGAAAATCGTAGGTGCCCAGCAGGGTCGAAATCCACTGGGGCCATGGGGTATGTGAAAGGGTACACTGACTGGGGCCATAGAACAAAGGCAAAGAAGGAACAGGAGTGGGCTTTAGTCAGTAAACGTCTGACACGCCAGGTAAGTGTTGTTAAATAAATGAATACTGAATAAAAAGTGGATAGGTTAGGAAAAAAATCATAAAATATAATATAATAGTTAATAAAAATTGACAAATATTTATAATCATTGATTTATCGATAGTATCAACTTATATGGGGCGTTTTCGACCGGAGGAACCAATTGACCTGAAGTGATGCTGTGACCGTGCGCTCTCCGGCCTCTATCTCGAAAACGGTTCACCGTAGGAAAAAGTTTTCTGAACAAAAATTGTAGAAAATTTTATATTCTACAATATTGTTAAATATACAAATAGCAAAAAACCTATAGGAAAAGAGATATTAACAAAAAAAGCGCAAAAACCCGATTTTTGTGACCCCCGACCATGAAATTTAATAGTTGCGTACACCCTACCATATGTAGGTTTTGAGACAACTTTTAGGGTGTCAATATACAGCTATTTACAAACTTACAGCTGGGTATCTCGAATTCCGAGGTGAAAGTACTATAATGACTGGACTATCTTGCCGAAAGCCAGACACTTCGTACGGTTCCAACCCTCTGCCAGACACCCTTAAAGTATATTTAATTGTTACTATACTTACGGTATAGTATAAAAGCTGCAATTTATATATGTTATTTGGATAACTATAAAATAATGTTTTTTCAATAGCCAGACAGTTTCTGTGGTTCCTCTATGTTGCCAGGCACATAAAAAGTCTAATGTAGGTGCGAGCGCGAGGGATATATTAGTCAGCGGGTGCGACTGAAATAGCGCGTTCGGTCCATTGCGACGTTTTACTGCGCATCAGCTGTCATTTATTGTGTATAATGAGAACTATTTTCTAGATTTACTATGAAAATTCATTAATAAAATACATTAGTAAGGGTATAATAACTTAGAATCAAGGAATAAATGTTTAGAAAATTCTTTTATAAAATTTTCGTGTTTAGGAATCATAAAATTAATAATCCAATAATATATTTAAATAATTATTTTAATAATAGTTATTGGAATAATACAATTAATCTCCCACAATAATTAATTCAAAAATATTTCAAAGATATTTTATTAATAAAAAAAGAGTATATTTAATCATTGTCATCGTAGTCGTCGATATCTTGAGTGTCTTCATCATCGCTGCTCCAATCTGTGGGTTGGTCGTTATCAATATCCTCTTCTTCTTCGCCAGTTTCTGTAATAATTAATCCATATTAACATAATCATAAATAATCAAAATTTCCTCGATAATATTGTAACATCATAATTACATACCTGATACAGTTGTTAGAGAATCACTGACGTAGTTTGGTAGCTGATCACCTTCAAACCATTTAAAATGATATTGATCATTTTGCAGGATCCATCCATTATTTTCTGGTTTGTATGTTGTTGGTTTCTTCAGGTGAGCATTATTCCAAATGGTACAAATATAATTTGCTCGCAAAAATTGCTGAGATAGCTCGCTTTTACAAGGTCGCAAACTGCTGGCATCGAAATTTCGTAGTTTTTTTCGATTAAATGCCTCGTTGACATCAGAGACTGTATAGGAATCTATAAACATTTGGAATCTTGCTGTATCAACATCAATAATATTGCCAACACTATATAAATTGCATATATATCGCTGAATGGTATTAAAGACGTTTTCTTGTTCATCATAATTTTCAAATACTTCACTGTCGCCAAACTTCATGAAAGCTTTCTGGAATTCATCGCAATTTTTTAATAGTTTGTACGCTTTCAATTTTCCTTTCCTGAAAAATGCAGGATTGTAATCACATCCTGTGATTGCATGAAATCCAAGTAAGCTTCGACACATAGATTCTCCTAACTCTGAGTGTATATTCGTCAGGTTCACATATCTTAAGTTATTACCATTAGACTTTTTATGTGCCTGGCAACATAGAGGAACCACAGAAACTGTCTGGCTATTGAAAAAACATTATTTTATAGTTATCCAAATAACATATATAAATTGCAGCTTTTATACTATACCGTAAGTATAGTAACCATTAAATATACTTTAAGGGTGTCTGGCAGAGGATTGGAACCGTACGAAGTGTCTGGCTTTCGGCAAGATGAGTTTTGGGATTATTATAAGTAAAATATGTAAAAACTGAGTTTTATATTTTACCAAATCTAACACACAATTTTACACACCTTTATTACCTGATACCTGCGAAAGCCAGCGCGACCCAAGTTACATAGACGGGATTCGTTCTTACCTGTGTTGGGGACATACATTGAGAAACTTACAGCTTTTATACTTTACCGAAGGTCTGCGGGCCGCTGGCTCTTGCTCTATTATATGAAGCAATGTGTTATAAATAATAAATAATTCGTAATCAGCTTACATTTTAGTATGCAGATTTATAATTTAAAAGCAAGATGTGCACAGCTGAATATGTCGCCATACTTAGAAATCGTTCACACGAAATGCATCGGTCGACCTTTTCGTACGCTCATTCTGATACAGTTTACGAAATGTGAAATCAATGTTTGTAATATTGCATTAATTAATTTCCTCTTACTTACTAATTATGTGAATATGTGCATTTCACTTAACTATGCTTCTATATTTAAACATCGTTCAAAAAATTACAATTTATGATTAATTTAAGTAATCTAAGATACTAATATTATAAAGCGGAAGAGTTTGTTTGAACGCGCTATTCTCAGGATCTACTGGTCCGATCTGAAAAATTCTTTCACTGTTGGATAGCCCATTTATTCAGGAAGGTTATATATAACATCACGCGAGAACTAATAGGAGCGGAGAAGCAACCAAAAATGCGGGTGAAACCGCGGGATTCATTATAGATAAGATCCTCGCAAGCGTCTCACATCCATCGGACTCCCGCGACCCTCGCCAGGTCATCAGTCCACCTTGTGGGAGGCCTCCCAGCGCTCCGGTTGTTGTGGCGAAGCTTGGGAGAGGCCTATATCCAGCAGTGGACGTCTTTCGGCTGAGATGGTGATGATGATAATAGACAAGATAATGTCTTCTTTGTAGGTTTTAGTACGTCTATTGGGGGTCATTTTATCAAGAAATTTGATACTTAAACATTTTGACGCTTCAATACAGTTCTTGCAATAATTGTCGGGAGATTGGTTTGCCCTTACGTAATCGGATATGGCTGTAGCAGACATGTTGCTGCTTTATCCGATAGTATCATGTATTTCTTTATGTGTGTTTTGTGGTTACATGTAATGGAAAAGCCATAATCTTCCAACAGTTCTGGGCAGTTGTACAATAGTTAATTTCGAACTGTTGTTTATGTTTTAATCACTTGGAGATCTTTGATACCGCAGCGCAATGTAGGATAGTTCCTATGTGGCGACATAGATGTAACATAAGTATAGGTTCCTCCTCTTAAAATACTGGTATTCAGCGAAATCCGGCTTGACTGGAAGCCGACCCCTATATAGTTGGGAAAAGGCTAGGTGGATGATGATGACTTTACGGATACGGATGCCACTAATGAAAAGAGTTCTCAGTAAAATCTAATCTATTTCGTACGAAAATTTCCTTATCTTTATCATAAATAACAATTTTGGTTATTACAGATTATCACTCAAATCGATAATGAATTGTAACGATAATACCGTATTGTTACCAGGTAATAAATCACGGTTTCATTTCTATTTATAATCTGAATTACTTTGTTGACGATACTTTAATGACACCGTTTTTAAAAACAAGATTAATTCCGAATTAATCATCGTCACACAAACGTATGAATGGGACTTGCGCTTGAATTTAAGTCAAGAGTGAATAGGTTGCTTCTAGGCAAGCGTGCTCCATCGTCAACCACATGATCGCTTACTATCTGGTAAGATGTGGTCAAGCGCGAGCCTATCTATAATAAAAAAAAACCTGTACCATCCGTAGTAAAATACGGCTAAGTTTGTTATAGAGGCAACAGAAATACATCATCTCTCAAAATTTATTAACTGTCAAGCCATCACAGTTCATTAGATGCAAGCTGGTGACAGACAGCCGGACAGCGGAGTCTTAGCAATGGAATCCCACCCAGTGTCGTAACTATATCATCAGAGGCCCGTGGCAAGTTCACTGAAGGGGCCCGAGAAAAATCGTATTTAAAAAAAATATATTTTGCTACTTTTGAGTTTGCAGCCTCTCAGATTGCGGGCCTCTTCGGACTGGGAGCCCCGTTGGACCGAGGGCCCGTGGCATTTTACCAGCCCAGCCACCCTATAGTTTCGCCAATGACGTGTAAAAAGTTTTTTTTTTTTTTTTTTTTTAATTGTTATAAGCTAGTGCTTGACTGCGATCCCACCTGATGGTAAGCAGTGATGCAATCGTTGATGGTGAGGCGCACTAGCTTATTAATAGTTTGTGAAAACCTATTTGCAAAATAAATATCATTTATCAATGATTCTACCTATACCAAAAATATTGAACAAATTCATTTCACGTATTAGCTATTTAGTGGAATTCCTTGTCGGAGTCCAGTCTTGCCATGAAGTACCGTGTTACCCCAGTTAATGGGTTGTGGAGGTCTGGTAGGCAGCCGCTCCTCGTAAAATACTGGTATTCAGCTAAATCCGGCTTGACTGGGAGCCGACCCCAATATAGTTGGGTAAAGGCTAGGTAGATGATGATGTAGATGATGAGTCTGTTTCCTGATAGCTACAACCAGGGGGTCTTTAAGTCAAGAGTGAATCCCTTTATATAGCGTCGCAACCGGATTATGATAGTATCAAATAATGATAAAATTATTAATTAATAACATTCATATGTACTTCAACTTTGAGATAGATAAGATAATAAAAAGATTATCATTTTCGATTATTTATAGTAAAAAATACGCAAGCTAAGAATCAGTTTAAGACACGTGTCGATTCTATTTCTTTATACGAGTATATACAATAATTATTCTGTACCTATGTTTGTCACCTAGCGTCGCCTAAACGGCTTCACCGATTTCGATGAAATTTTGTGTGTATATTTGAGTGGGTATGTGAATGGCCATTTCGAGTAGGACAATGTCTGTCGGAATTCCTAGTTTATTACTACCACCAAACTGAATGCCAGAGCAAAAGCGCAAAAAAAAATAACAAAGTAGCGGGCTGCTAATTTGTTTGTTTCTGAATTGTAAAATAGCACTATGCTATTTCGTCACAATCTAAATTTTTTTTACAAGAAATCCTTAAGTACACTTTTTCTAAGTAACCTATAGAAGTTATACGTTCAGCCGTTTGAGAGATTAGCTGGGATACACAGACAGACCGACAAACAGATAAAAAACATTGCATTTGCATGATATGTGCATTTTTATTATAGGTATCGAATAACGATTATATATTGACATTTATTTATTTAAGACATGCCAATATTGTTTACATTTAGTTAATTATCTCAACCGATAGACTATAAATAGCCATTAACACTAAATTATGGTAATCCTTTCACTCTGTCTTTTCATAGAACCGCAAACTTTCTAATAATATCGTCTTCCATTTTTCAGCAAACAAATCTTATCCAGGGGTAGTAACTATTTAGTAATCTGTGTCCAGGGTTGGTCTCCACGAGCGCTTTGGGCATCGTTAGCATACGCGGTACGAGTACTTATATAGGTACTCGTAGGAGGAGGAGGTGGATCGAGCTACAGTGTGACAAAATGGGACTTTAAATTAATTTTACTATCTAGAGCAATTGTAATGGGAGCAATTTATTTAATAATGAGTCATGCATAAAAAAACGAAGTTGATAGTACCTAAAAACAGACCATTCAATTTTATTTACACGCATTCCCTATTACCTGCATACTAGGTAATAGGGAATGCAAAGACTATACACGCATTCCGCGTGTACCTATAGTCTTTTTGTTATAAAAATAGAATCAAAACAACAATTATAATTTTAGGCCATCTTAATTAAAACAATAAATCCTTGTTGTAACTCTTTAATAAGATATAAAATATAAAGTAACGTGTTAGTACCTACAAAAATATTCAACAATATTAACCACAGTGTTGTCTTTTTGAGCCCAAAGGGTCGAGAATCAATTAGTTTCAATAAATAAATAAACAAAAAATAAATCAGAAACTACAAAAAAAAATTACATACAAAATTACCATTTACCTTTTACAATGGCATCGATGAATTTTGTCCAGCGAATTTCAAATTCATGCACTAACTTATGTTTATCAGGATAAGAACTGTAATACAAAGAATTTAAAGCCAACTGTTTTATTAACCTGAGGTCTGCGTGTCGACTGGCCACTCCAACAAATGTCACATAAAAATCGTGAGACATCGGTAAAGACTCCCAAACTCCTGGATTATCACTCGATAGCAAAACAGGTATATTCTGACTCAGGTATGTTGCTAAAGGATGATTCCTAGGATCTTCAACTAACTTGAGAACATTATTCGATACCACATTTACTTCTAGAGCTATTTGTCTTTTCTTCACTTCTTCCATCAGTAGAGGATGTTTTATGAGAGCAAACCCATGGCCAATTCGTTTGGTACCTAGAACTATAGCGTCGAATAAATTCTCGTCAGAAGTAGTACCGTACCAGTTTGTTTCACCAGCATGCAAATAAAAGTCGAGGCGTTCTCTAACTTCTGCCAGTTCGTGTATGAACTCCCTCAGTGGTACTCCTAAGTCCTCTTGACCAACCAAGTCGAAACCGACAAGAAAATCTGGCATCAAAGTCTGGATTTGCAAGGCGATTTTGATATATTCCTGCAAAGTGGCTTTATCTACTAGTTTCATAGGAGCATAAATCAGCTTCGCTCCAAAGGAATCTGGATAATCTCTCATAAATTTTTCAGTAACGCGTTTGTAAGATTTTGCGGTCTCCACAGAATCGTAAACGTTGCCATCTAAGTCATACAACGACGGTAATGTACTTCTGATTTCAATGTACATTATCTCATCTTTTCTGAACTCGACCAGCGTATCGTAATAATACTGTTCGTAAACTGGTTTGTAACTGAACAGATTTCCGCAAGAGTTAAAATACTCCTGGAACCTCTGCCACACAGCATTCACATCAGTATAAACTTCATTGGGATTGTCAATGACTATGGTGAAGTATTTTCTCAGTTCCGCATCAAATTTCTTAACATCCCCGGAGGCATTTCTTGCTTCCTTCATAAGTTTCCATTTAGAGGCACATCGATTGACTGGAGTAGTTTTAGAAAAATGAAATTCGATTTTTGATTTATCTTCTGTCCTACAAAACCAGAGATCATCCCAGTAAGTCAAAGCCAGCACGTAGTCTGGGCTTAACAGTCCAATATCGTGAGCGTGGAGAACTGCTCCTTTTGGCATCCTCTGTATTATCTGGAACAGCTTAGTCTTCATCACCTCATCCTTATATTCGAAGAAGTGCTTCGATACGTTAAACTGATGAGGATATATAAACCCGTGATCCATCTCTTCATGTTTGAGTTTCATGATGATTTCGTTTGCCTTGAGTTCACTGTCACTTAGTTTTATTGAGCTGCCGACCATCATTGCAAGTTCTCTTTCGAGGAGATCGTTTCTCTCCTCGAGTACATCTTGCGCACATTGTGATTGAGTAAATATACAAGTAACTAATAATACGGCTAGTGGCCACATTATCACGACTCGAGTTCGAACGCCGTACTATCCTATCGGACAAGATTGGTATGGCAAAACTGATACCTTTGTAGATAAAATTGATCTACTTATAGGTAAGATATGACGTATCAATCAATTTACTCTGTGTCACGATTTTAGTTCAATCAATATAGTACAAACACTACTATAGTCCGCTACTTTGCTTGCAAATTATAGAAAATGCTAGTCAGCAGAATCTAAAACAAAAGTAAGACGCCATTTGAAAGACCCACGACAATATATCTATAAATAAATATTATAGTCTTGCTAGAAACATTAACTATTAATACTGAGCTATAAATACAATACAATACATGAATACATTCCTGGGTATTACCTACGTGAATGCTTAGTTCACTGTGTTTTAACAATGCAGTCTACAGGTATGCAAAATTTGAATAGGTGCGCTTAGAGAGGGTTTTCTAAAATTCACACTCTAAGTAGATGAAACAGGGGCCCAAAGTTTGTATAGAGAAACCTACTTTCACGCGGTCGAAGCCGCTGGCAGAAGCTAGTTGCAGTACAATTTTTTTCTGATTATGACAATTTAGCTTTGGTAACTTTTCTTTTTTTGGTCTCCCTGAAACCCCATGCCCCATTTTGCCCCTGCATACCATACGAACGATAGTAATGAAATTATTATAAAAAAACAAATGGCCCTTAAGGAAACCAACAAGATCTTACCTGTTAATAAGATTTCTGACGCATATTTAATAAATAACTGTACACTAGATATATCTGTGCTGGTTATACGTAGGCAAGAAACACGAAGCAAATGAGGCACAAAAATCATTAAGAAAAGTAGTAAAAAAAAACTGGTTTTGCTATTACACATAAAAAAATGTGATGTTTGTTCTGCTGGTTACTGAACTAACTAACTAGTATTATGGCGGACCATCGATGTGTATTAGCTTGATTCTGATTGGTCAATTGTTATGCCAACTTCCTCGTCATACCTGTACCTCGTCTTGCCCCCCCCCCTCTCCTACGGTGACAAAACTACGCCTATAAGTTCATTTAGTACGGCCGTTATAAGTTGGCGAGTGTAAAGTTAGGCTCTGCGAATTTTGGCGCTTGAAAACTCTTACAAAAATAAAGGTTTTAAAAAAAAAATGCAATTTGCAGTAGCTTTTGCTGCTAAAAACTGTTATTGGCATTTATTTTTTTTAAACCTTTGTACTGTACCTCTGTGCAAATTGATGCGCGCCTCAAAGAAATGTCAGCAAACAGTAGGGGCCCGACAGGGTCGAAGCCTAGGGCCTAGGTTGACGAAAGAGAACGCAGGGACCCTGGAATTACGGCAAAGAAGGAACAGGAGTGGGTTTTAGTCAGTAGAAGTCTGACAAGCCTTCCCGCTCCGCTCAGATTTGGAGAAGTAATATCGATGATTTTCCACGTAAAAGAAGAAGAGTTCCTGGGATGGCAAAAAGATTTTATTTTTACTTTTGAGTAATTTTTTTTTATAATATAAACTAGTGCTGGACTGTAAACCCGCCTGATGGTAAGCAGTGATGCAATCGTTGATGGTGAAGCACACTACATTACCGCAACAACTTTCACCTTTGAACCGTGTTTTTAAAAAGCATAATCTATGCTCGTAGGTTTCGTTCGGAAACACTGTGGATGTACAGTTTAAAAACGACATAATCGACTAAACTTACTGACGTATTTATTACCTCACTAATTCGGTTTTTTTAATCTCTGAGACTAAAATGACATAACGTTGGTTGTTAAACTTTTTCACAACACAAAAGAACTGGCATCATTGCTATTGTAAGTTTGTCATTTACCTGTGTCAATTTAGTCTCAGGGATTAACCAATCACATACCCGCAAAACGAGACACAATAGTAAAACAATAACAGCGCGGTCTCATAGGACCGGTCGAGGATTCATGAACTAAAAAATAGACTTTATCATATTTGTGTGGACCTTGCTTGTTGCATGGGCCATACGTGACGAGTGAAGTTAGTTTTAATAGTGTAGTAACACTAAAGGCTGTTATAAATATACAACAGACGCTCACTTAGACCAGTAACGTTTACCTGCGAATCACGGCCTAGTTTCAAAGCTAGGTCTACTTTCCTACAACCAGTCTTATTCAACTAATTTGCGCAATTATCTTATTTTAATGGCTTCCACGACACTTATGGTGCGAGTTGAGAGAAGCGCGAAGATCTGTGTTGTATTGCTTATTTACGGAGTGTATGAGGAAAATAGGTACAAGCAAACAAAAGGAGTAGGTATGTAAGGATTATAGCTTGTAGTTATCTGTAGTTTCTACGTAGATAAATAATTTCACAACATACATCAACATTTGCCTTCTTCGGTCTTTCCGTCCGATTATAATTTGGGTATCTTCAAGACTAGAGTGAATAGGCTCTTAATAAACTAGTGCGCCTCATCATCAACGATTGCATCACTGCTTACCATCAGGTGGGATTGCAGTCAAGCACTAATTTATGGTATATATAAAAAAAAAACAAAAATTAAATTATTTAAATAACTTCAACATCATTATCATTTAAAAGACGACTACTGCTGAACTTAAACATGGATCAGACGGTTGCAAACCAGCATTCTAACAGAGGTGACCTTGCTAGTTCGATTCTTTAGACTTCGATTCATAGCATAGCATAATCAGCCTTTTAATGTTTCCACTGCTGTGATTCAGGCCTCCTCTCTAGGAGAGGGAATGGGCCGTAATCTATCACGCGGGCCCAGTGCACATGTCTTCTTTCATTCACTTCCCGTGGTCTCGAATGTCAAATGCAAAATTGGTGATTCACCAAATAAAATCGGTATTAATTGGACCATAGGTTATTTTTAAACGTAAATCAGTCTTTAATAAAAAATGATTATTATTTTGCACTTGTCTTTAAAACTTATATACAGAAAAACCGGTAGATTCGAGAACACTGTACACTTCACACATACTTCGATAGTAGATAATCCAAGATTCAATCGTCGTTAATAAATTAAATCTCGTTGTGAAATTCAACACTCATAATGGTCTCCGACAGTAAGAGCAGTGACAGTGAATCCGTTTTGTTGCTCACCCTACTTTCCGAGTGACTTGTACTTTTGCCACGCTGTGGGTCGAGAGATAAGTTTCGAGTTTGTACATTTTTATAATAAGTTGAAGAATTTATGATTGTGATTTTTGAAATATGTAATATTTTTCAGGTGGGAAAGTATTAAATAACTTGGCATGCTCTGGATGCGCGAGAGTATCAGACTTTTACTGCTAACACAACTTAGCGAAATCGGCTTTTATAGATCCGTCGGATACTCAATGTGAGTGTGGTGCCCCTGTTCAGAACATACGCTATACACGTCGACACGTTAAAGTGCCCCAAGTGCCCATATATGTATCTGCACTTTGGAGGATTTAATGAGTGCCACCGATGCTGCACGTTACCATCGTTTCGAAAAGAAGGCTGAAGCGACCACTTAGAACCACCGTTCCAAGTGGTCGTTTCGAACTCCACTACACTACTATCAAATATTTTATAAGTGTCCATGTAAATAGGCCTATGGAAAATTGAGTTATTTCATTTAATTTCACATCAGACATCAACACAATACTTTAACACAATAAAAAACGTCAATTTACGTCAAAAACGATAGTGATGTACCTTCAATAGCCATCAAACTATCGATAAAAATACAATAACTCATTGAAAAGTGCGTGAGTTCTACCGTAGCGTGCGTAGGTCTACGAATTAATACATTGTTTCAAAGCAAGGTCACCGATGGCTGGTAAATGGGAAAGTTAGGTGCGATCGAGAAAGCCTCTTTATTGGTACTTTATTAGAACTAAAAGCTGTTGCCGTTACTGTTATGGTTAAACAAAGTAAAGTGTCAAGTTTATTTGTAAAGTGCTCTGTTAAGATATTAGAGAAATTGCGATTGGAACTGAAGTGTCACAGAGTATTTCTGATTATTTCCAAGCTTTTATTCAGCTTGCTACGTTAGGTTATTTATGGGTTGATTAAATACTTTATACTTTTTAAAATGCAATCGCAAACGGGAGAATTTGGGATACGGTTGGTTTTCGTGAGGTCAATAATTTTAATTTTGTTTCTTTCTAAAGCTAAGTCTGTATACTTTAATTTTACTTAATGAATTCTATATTGAATAGAATTCTTAGATTAAAAAAAAAATATTACAAGGTAGAGGCCTTTTTATTGCTCTCTAACCGATTGAGTTGAATTTTTTTGCATAAGTGACACTGGGTAAATCCAATCTAACTTACGTAGTTACATTTAAACTCCTTAAAATTAGTACAGTGGTTTCAGGGTAACGTGAAAATAAATTTATCAAACAGTCATTAACATATCTACTTACGAGCCACGGTAGGTGTGATAGCGACCGTTCGGTAATCGTCCGGATCGAGCTCAAGTCTTCATCAGCGCGTAGTGTTCTACGCGCTTTTTAAAGGGGTGCCAGCCATTTTGATTTTCTGAAAAATAAACCTTACCGTGGTCTTAGAACGCAAAGGACAATTGGGGGACAGAGGTGGTTTTAGTCAGTAAAAGTTTTACTCCCTCCCGCTCCACGAGCGAGATTAGTCATTAGATGATTTAACACCTTAAACACTGGTATTCAGCTAAATCCGGCTTGACTGGAAGTCGACCTCAATATAGTTGGGAAAAGGCTAGGTTGCTAGGTAGATCATGATGATATAACAACTTAAAAAAGTGGAGAGTTATCTTAGATTAGAATTATCCAAAACCAAATAATCCAAAATCTCAGTAAAACCCAAACAATCTTCAGAAATTCCTCATCTAAAATCATAAAAGGTACACCGTCATATTGTAGCGGTCGATCGATATAACTGTTGATCATGGCGGGCACACGCGATGGCCTACTTGATGCAAATGCTCTTAGACCATACTGACCGTATGCCGTTAAATTGTTACCGAAATAACGTACTAAGGAATGGAAAGTACGGCTGTGAATCTGTTTTCATTTTTGGTGAGCAGTACTGGCCTTTAACGTCTGTTTTTTAAACCCTGAGACTAAAATGTCATTTCCTAAAGTAAATTTGACATTACTTGTGTCAATTTAGTATCAGGGTATAGAAAACAGACGATAGGTTGTGTGTGTAGCCTTTAAGGATAAAAAGTAATTAAAAAAAATAAACGACGTCTATAAAAAAAAATAATCTAATTTTAATTTTGGAAGTCGATGTTTCTATATTAGTCTTGTTTCTTGGTTGTTTTTTTTGGATGTTTTTTCTTTTTTCAATTGTTCGGCTTGACTGCAAGCCGACCCCTTGATAGTTGGGAAAAGGCTCGGTAGATGATGAGTGGTGGTCATTTGGTCAATTCAGTCAGTCATCAAGTACGAGTTTATTTGTTACGATAGTTCACGTCATGTATTTTGTCAGCATTTTCTTTGTAAGTGCGACTTAAAACAATCTCTCTTTGCTTAACGGAAATTCTCACTACTTTTGTTTCGTACACACGGCGGCGGAGATCGCGTAGCAGGTTATAAATGTGTGCGCCGTGTACCGCGTGAAACACAACAGGTATTATCGTTGTGTGCTACAAAGTAACTCGTCGTTTCTACACTCACACTCTTGCAAAAAGCAATTAGTAGCCGTATACCACTATGAAAGTACCTACAGCAAGAATTGGCTACTGTTGTTATCGGCGCCCTGGCGCAATGCGTATGATACGTGACTGACGAGTAAGAGGTCCCAAGTTCGATTCCAATCGTCTGGTGTAACAGAAAGTTTGCTTGTTTTTATTTTCTATTTGACCTTTTTTTTAATAGTAATGTTATAGTTACTCTCATAATAATTAAAATATTTTGAAAATATTGTGACAAAGAAAACTGCGATAACGATCCAATTATGTTTATTACAACTTATTAATTACATACATTAAACGGAATGGTCACAATTAACGAATCTGTTCATGATTATCCTTAATACAATATATAAAGTGAAAATATTCTAACGGCCGAACGCATAGTCCAGCTAATGGTTCATTAGCGTCCATTAAAGTTAAGTATTGTCAAACCTTCACTGAAAAACTGTGTAAAACTGTCAATGTGACAATTTCTTAAGTGATGATTAACGTTAATGAATGTCCCTGAGTCGGGCCGTTAGTCAGATAAGGATGGACGTCACTTTTTTTTAAGTTTTTTATTAGTGACATAAATCAACATGTTATCAAGAATGAATTATGATAGATATCGCAACTCTTGATCTCAATAACAATAACATCATGTCACATAATACAACAACAGTATAATTACCTACAGCTTACTTCTTAGTCTTTTTTTTTACTTATCAAAGTTATCAATCAACATGTTTTAAAAAATGAACTATGATAGGTATCGTAACTCTTGATGTCCAAGTAACCTTGACTGGTATTGCGACCCCCTACCTCCACTAACTCACCGGGACCCATCGATGACATCCAGCCCCAATAACTAAGGTGAATGCTTCAGGTCAGCCCGCGAAATTCAAATTTTCTTACGTTTTTTGCATTTTGTAAGCCAGTGATAGGTTGTATGAAGTTAAAAATACTTACGCGACTGTAAAACGTAACTAGTTATACAATTATAACCATAAAAATCGTTAATACAAGCCTCCAAGCTCACTTAGTTGCAGGAACGTTTTTGACCTCGAAAAAATCTTTCCAACACTTAGGTGAGCTTGGAGACTAGTATTGATGATTTTTATGGTTATAATTATATAATTAGTTACGTTTTACAGTCGCGTAAGTATTTTTAACTTCATATAACCTACCACTGGCTTGCAAAATGCAAAAAACGTAAGAAAATTTGAATTTCGCGGGCTGACCTGAAGCATCCCCCCTAACGTAATGCGACCACTAGACCTGCATGGGAGAATATTTTTGTGATGGTAACGTTCTCCATTTTTTCTGCATAATATTTTACGCCCATCCTTATCTGACTTAAAACACTTTTCATCACTAAATATAACTATGTTATTGCACCAATCGAAATCTATAAATTTTCTTGCAAACCGCATCCTTTCTTCCTTATGCAACGCCGTCAGTAAAATTTTTTTCGCGGGCTTGCGACATTTAATTTTAAGTAAGTGGCGCCGAACAATTGTCATAGACACGTCGTGCATAATTGCAGTGTTTCTTGTTGTAGCAAAGCCGTCAGCGTTATACGTAGCAACAATATTTGCACCCAAAACTGCACAGTTTTCCTCTGTAAACAATCACAAAATTACGTTAAAACCTTACAAATATCAACAATGTTAAATTATTTTGCATTACCTATTTTAAGTTTGGATTTGTTACTTACCGGTAGCATTAATCTCCTCGAAATTTCACTTATGGATACATTTTGTTTATGTAATACTATTATCTCAGCCCTCAAAAGTGTAGACAAAATAATGAGACATGTTGTTTATTATTTGTAAAAAGTATCACTTTCCACAACGATTAATTATTTTTTGTCTCGGAGTAAGTTGTAGAACACACGATCGTGATAGGCAAAAGCGTTATGCCAGGTTAACTTATTATCCGACTCATTTCTTAGTAAATAACTAATAAAGTGGGTAGATGATAATATTCATACACTTAGTTTTTAATTACTCAGATACCCGCGAAACGAGACACGATAGTATAACAATAACAGCGCGGTCTCATAGGACCGGTTGGGGATTCAAACGCTAAAGCAAATATTCTAAGTTTTAGTTTTATTAAACTTCGTTATCATTATACTACAATAAAGTAGAAAAAAAATGTTTTGTCAATGGCTAGGATCGAACTCGATACACCTTTAACGGCAAGCAAGCACTTAATAATCAGTGCTAAATTACCATCTAATGAATGAAGCGAATTTGTTTATCTGATTCGTAGCAAACACATATATATGTGTGTGTGTGTGTATATCGAGTAGTAAACGAGTTATATTTTGTTTACGAGTTGAGCTGGCTACATAATATTACTTGAATAGGTGAATTGGTTGGTGGTATGGTTTTACTTTATTTTTGATTTATACCCACAGCTACTTGATTATTGTGAACATTATTACTGATTACCTACCCATATCATAAAAATATACTTTCCAAAGATTAAGTGTAAGTGTTTGATGTTATTTTAAATAACTATAATAATTTCATAAGTGAATGTTTGCGAAAATAAAAAAAAAGTTGACAATGAAAGTATTGTCAACTAACAATAATTATAATAATAACGTATCTATTATTATATTACGTAAATAATATATGTATTATATATATATTATAAAATTATTTATATTACAAGTTATATACAAAAATTTCGTTAATTAATTTCGTAAATATACATAGTTTATATGTATAAAATTACAAAATTATATTTCGAATATTTTAATTATTACAAGAGAGTAACCATAACATTACTATTAAAAAAAACCATGAGTAAAACAAAAAGAAAATAACAGATAATTAATTATTATGGGAGTAACTATAACATTACTATTAAAAAACGGGTAAATCAAATAGAAAACAAAAACAAGCAATCTTTCTATTACATCAGACGATAGGAATCGAACTTGGGACCTCTTACTCGTCAGACATGTATCATACGCATTGCGCCACGGCGGAATGACAGTGGCGGCGCGCGCGTAAGAAAACGGAACTAAGCCCCGCACTTCCCCTCTGGGCCGACCAATCGTAGCCGCTCGCTGGGATGACGATGCGCAGACGAGTTCATTTGTAGCACACAACGATAATACCTGTTGTGTTTCACGCGCTTGCGTTTAAACACACACATTTATTACGTTAGTGTGGGGGTGCTACGCGAAATAAGTAACAGAGTGTACCATTGATACAGACTTGAAATTTTCAATTGTGTTCAATTTAAAATATGTGTAAATAGGTACTAAATTAGGTGTCTTATTGCCTATGACCAAGCAACCCATGTGGTGGCACACACAGGTGGGTTTTAGCTTTAAAAAGTTAGACACTTTCCCTCGCTCTATCCAGAACGGAATAGTTATTTGATAATTTCCCACTAAAAAAAAAATACACACACAAAGTAGATTCTTCGTTAAGTACCTACATATCCCTGCAGTTACAAGAAGAATGTCGTCTCAAATCACGTTACTATAAGTACTCCGTCGGTTTAGGTAGTTAACTAAATGTAAACAATCTTGGCATGTCTTTTTATCTAAAATAGCTATCCCCTGCGGTTTCACCCGCATTTTCCGTTACTGCTCCGCTCCCGTGGGTCGTAGCGTGATGGTATATAGCCTATAGCATTCCTCAATAAATGGGCTATCTAACATTGAAAGAATTTTTCAAATCGGACCAGTAGTTCCAGAGATTACCCCCTACATACAAACTTACAAACATACAAACTTACAAATTTTACCTCTTTATAATATTAGTATAGATTGTATGTAAAAATCTTTTCAAATAGGTATTTACCTAAATCAATGTTAGCTATTAAACTAAATAATCTTTGTGTATATTATATACGACCTCTTTAATATAAAAAGACATACCAAGATTGTTTACCTTTAGTTAACTACCTAAACCGACGGAGTATAACTTGAATACTCCAAAAGGAATATACTTAATGAACGCCAGTGGATACTTAAGTATTGCCGAGTATTTGCACGCGTTCACTACTCGCTTCTAACCAGTAAATTAATGCGTTTTTATCTGTAAAGCAAATACATTCTAGCCGTACCAGATATTTTTTGAGGCTGACTTGCGGTCCATAATTGATTTAACCTAGCCATAATTAGTGTCAAAAAGCTGTTTGCAGCTACCGTTTCTAGCCTTAAAAGTGGTTAGAATTTTTATAAATTGCTTTTGGGCTGTGAAAAAGACGGATGAAATGATTGCACGTAGCGGTGATGAAAAATACATTCTTTTTCTTTACATGTTGGTAAATCCACGTGGATCCAGTGAGGGTTTGTAGATGCTTCATGTTACATGTCTTAAAAGTTTTGGTTTGAGGACATGCCGGTTTTGTCACGAAGAAAGAAAAAATAAAGAAGATGGAGGTGTGGTGTGACGAGAATGGGTGAAGTGAGAATTGAGTATATTAGGAGAAAATTAGAAGTGGCGCCAGTGACTGAAAAGTTAAAGGGGAATTGTTTGTCTTGGTATGGTCATGTGGAGAGGAGGGATGAAACGCATATTGCTAAAAGGGAGGCCAAAGAAACTATGGATGGTTTGTATGAGAAGTGATATAATGGAAAAGTTACTGATAGCGTGACGAGTGACGGAATAGAATGAAAGAAAAAACCATGTGATCCCAAATAAAACGGGACATGGGCAGGAAGATGATGCGTTACTAAGTCATCTATTCAAACCTACACCAGTGAAGATTGCTGTGAGAGAAATATACAATTCAAGGCGCAGCGGAAATAAGAAAATACTCCTACATCATCTTGCTCAGCGCTCCGTGGAAGCTGTAGTACGGAACGGCTGCCATTCGTATTGCAAATTAAATCGCGTTCAATATGCAATTATGCTTTAGTGTTTGCATATATTCATCTTATACAGTCGCTATTAGAATGCCTGATTTCTCACTGTCTGTGGGATGATGTGGTAACGGGATTGCGTGGGTGAACCAAGATATAGTAAGGAAAACTGGCTTGGTCTAGAATTATAAATTCTGGGACACAGCTCCTATAGTCCGTCTAATGAAAGCGCGACCTGAGAAAAGGAGGTAAAATCCATAAAAATTGTATGTGGTATTACTAAATGGTAGGAGAATCATGTTTTCACTTCACAATTTTTTTTATTTCCTACAATTGCGGCTGAATAAGGTTGCCAATTAAATAAAATAAAAACTCCAGGTCGCGCTTTCATTAGACGCACTCTATCTTTCTGTGCAGCATTGGGCTGTTATCTACAACGCAGGCCAGATTTAAGGATTTGTCGGTTTCCTCATAAAGTATTGTGATATCGAAAGGAGATCGCATGACATATTTTTTATATTAATATGTAGCGAATTGGCTTGATCATGTTTCCCAACATTTTATAAATTACTGCTCCCTCTATAAGAAAGCAAAATTCCAACGCTCCCCTTTAAATAATTTTACAATAGCATTTTGTATGTCTGTCTACTATCTATTAATAATCACAAATCAAAAAATAATTCTCTCTCTCTGTAATCGGTGCCGAAACAATACTTCTTGCTACGAAATATTTGTGTTTCGGCAACAGGTTTTTCGGCACCAAAGATTTCGGTATCCAAGCTATTCGGCACCAAAAGGTATTTTGTATTGGTCATTTTACAGAACTTATTTGGCGCAGTCATACAATGTTACTATATTTTTTAGTTACGTTTTTAAAGTTAATATATTACACAAGTCAGTTATGGATGGATGGAGACGAAGAGGGAGGCCAACGAACTCAATCAATCCAGATTTTGAGCGCTTGAGGTGAGTGATATGACCTTTGGGCCACCACTGCTGTTCTGAATAAATTAGATTGGTTACCTTTTAAAATGTTGATAATTTAGGAATTACTTAGCATTTTTATATCTATTGAAAGACTAGTCTAGATTACCGTCTAGCTTTTTTACCACAGTACCGTCCTCGATCACCGAGGCTCGCATTTGACCTCAGTAAGGGCGCTGTTACATTTTTTCTTAAATTTGAGCGTTTTGACAGAAATTCCATTACAACACAAAAGAACTGGCATCATCTTATAGTAATTTTGACATTTCCTGTGTCAATATAGTCTCAGGATATAAAAAACAGACGATAGGTAAATTAAACGACGGGCGGCAGCAGTCGCGCTCGATTTTTGCATTGCATACAAAAATTATTTAAAAATATTATTTAACTTTTAAATAGCCCAATTTATTTTTTTCAAGATTTATAGAAATACCACCTTAGTTGGTTAATTTTTTTTATTTGAGTTTGGATTATAATTTCGTAGATAAAAATTGTAGTTTCGTACGGAAAACTGTCAGTAGATCTTGGTTTTACAGAATTATTTTTGGTGTATTACTGTATGAAAAGTAATAAAGTGGTTTCAGCACTCCAATGTAAAAGATACAGTTGTATCATAGACATTTTTATAAATGATTAAACTTTAATATCTTTGGTGTACCAAGGCGTCAAAAGATACCCTAAAGCAACATTTTATAAAACATCCTTTGCGGAGACAAGAATTTTACTGATGTAGGTAAACAAATTCAAATATTTATTTAAAGCACTCCCAAGATAAGTTATCAAACTTTCTTATCCATATTTTTGTTTTTTTTTTATGGCTATATCTAAAGCATCGTCACACGTCAAAAATCGGATAAAACGCTGAAATTCATCAAAAATTGCGACAGCCCTCTTAAGTATTTGACCTACTTTTATCATAAGCTTGTAAATTTTAGCAGCTAGCTCGTGGCTCAAGAATGTTACCAGTTAAATGACACTTACGATTTAGGTTAAGTGCGGTAAAACAGTTGTCAAAACTTGCTGCTTATAATGTGACCATTGTTGTCATAGTCGAAACCAGATCATATTTGCAATTTCTCCTTTCAACAATGACGGTTGCGCGTCAATTTTACATGTCATTTAATTCATCATCTACCTAGCCTTTTCCCAACTATATTGGGGTCGGCTTCCAGTCAAGCCGGATTTAGCTGAATACCAGAATTTTACGAGGAGTGGCTGCCTAACAGACCTTCACAACCCATCAGCTGAGGTAACATATGGTACTTAATGGCAAGACTGGAGTCAGATTTACTGGCTGCTGAGGCTGACTATCCCTAACGACTTCACAAAGATTTACAAATGACAACCAGGACCTACGGGTTAACGTGCTTTCCGAGGCATGAAGGAAACTTGATATGTTAAGATGGTCACCCATCTACAGACCAACCTTGGCAAGCGTAGCTTAACCTTGAAGATCGACCCGTGCGGCTGCGGCTGTTATAGTCTAGCGACGATTGCTTGTCACTGTCAAGTTTTTAACAGAAGAACGGCCAAGGATGCAAGCCCATTCAGCCTTTCTTTATTTTTGTTTCAAATTCGCAATGACGACGCGGAAGTTTTATTGTTTCTTTTTTTTGTTGAGTGCCAGCGAAAGTGAAGGTCTAAGGTCGCACTAACAAGATTTCAAACCTCCTTGCCTTTTCGGTTCACAATAGATCATTATGGAACTTTTTTTGCGGCCAGTCATTTCACTATCGTTTTGTATGTTGTTACTTTCAACGTTTTTGAAGTTTCAACTGATTTTTATCGTTTAAATATCGAATGTTTAGATTAAGAGCTGATTTAATCACAGATTACTTGGTTGGTTCTCCACCTGGTCTATGTGGAATTCGCGACTCTTATTTTTAGGGCCTGTTTCACAATGTCCGAGTAAGCACTACTCACTGAATAAATTCAAAAATTTGACAGAATTTGTATGAAATTATCTGCCAAGTAAGATACTCGAAACTTAATCATAGGTGGTGAAACAGGCCCTTATTATAAAAAATACATTACCTATTCAAGATTTTTGTTTCTTGCCGGACCCTTTTTAAAAACTAACTTTATTAATTTATGTACTTAACTTTCAAATATTTTCGTGACTTAATCTGGTTGAAATACACAATCGTAAGTTAGGGTCAGATTCAAGATTTTTTATCGAGACAGATCATGTTTTGATTTTTATCCAACAGGTCAATTTTACAAAAATATTTTTTATGGTGTGCTTTTTTACATTTGTTGATTTTTAGAGGTCCAAAAAAGATCAGAATAAGTCCAACCTCGCTTAAAGCACGGTTCCTGCTATAAATTAGCCGCGTTTGTTTATCCGTTCGCGATGTTATCTCCGATAATCTATGTTCCAGTGTCCAATCGAGGCTTAGCTTTCTACAACGTCGGAAATTAATACTTTCCGTTGGATCTCCCCGGCGCTGTGCGAGTTACAGATTACGAGTAATGTGAGCGTAATGCTAGGAAATGGATGGAAAAATCTATAGAGACACCATCAGAAGTGGTCTAATTTATCTATACTTCTATACTTAATATTATAAAGAGGTAAAATTTGTAAGTTTGTAAGTTTGTATGTAGGCGGTAATCTCTGGAACTACTGGTCCGATTTGAAAAATTCTTTCAGTGTTAGATTACCCATTTATTGAGGAATGCTATAGGCTATATATACCATCTCGCTACGACCCACGGAAGCGGAGCAGTGACGAAAAATGCGGGTGAAACCGCAGGGGACAGCTAGTATCTGATCTATACTAATATTATAAAGAGGTAAAATTTGTAAGTTTGTAAGTTTGTATGTTTGTAAGCTTGTATGTAGGGGGTAATCTCTGGAACTACTGGTCCGATTTGAAAAATTCTTTCAGTGTTAGATAGTCCATTTATCGAGAAATGCTATAGGCTATAGACCATCACGCTACGACCCACGGGAGCGGAGCAGTAACGAAGAATGCGGGTGAAACCGCAGGGGACAGCTAGTAAATAATAAAGGTGTAAGGTTCAAATACATGCAATATATCGTGAGGAAACCGGCATGTCCTAGTACCAAAAATTCGAAGAGATGTGACATCCACCAACCCGCACTGGGCCCGCGTGGTGAATTATAGTCCATCCTCTCTCCTAGAGAGGAGGCCTGAATCCTAGCAGTGGGAACATTTCAAGGCCGATAATGCTAAGGTTCAAATATACAGACACCATCAGAAATGGTCAATGGTTTTTTTCGTCAAAACCTCTATTTTTATAATCACTTATTACCTACCACAGTGTTTTCTTTTTAACCCTAAGGTTGACTGGTAGAGAATGCCCTGATGCATTAAGTCCGCCTATGTACCACCACTGTACATAAAGTTTAAATAAATAAATAAATTATATCTGAGCATAGAGGTAAGGTTCGAATGACTTATAAAGTTGTTAAAAAATAAAAGGGCCGTTTTGGCATTTGAGAAAAAAATATAACTGATCTAACAGATTCACGGCGGTCCTGGAACGCAAAGGGCAACAGTTGGGTTTTTGTCAGTAAAAGTCTGACCTAAAGTGGAGTTATTTGATAAACTCTCTCGTCTCATCCATATCGGAATTATTTGACGACTGACATTGAAAAAAATGGTTAACAAACAACTGATTTATATATTAGAAAAGTTTAGTTTCTTTTTATAAAAATTATACCTACAAGTTAAAATAACACAGGCTGTATGGTTTACGAATTAGATTCAGGTTCTTTGAAACTTTCGATAGGCTCATTAAACCACAAGAATTCTTGACTGTTACATCACTTCATTCTTCTTCATTTCTTTCGCATTCTGTACTTTTTTTATTTTATTTTTGATCTAATTTATTGTGTGTTTGTAATCGTTGTGCTGTGTCTGTCCCGAATAAATGTTTTCTATTCTATTCTATTCTATTCTATTCTACTTAAAAGTTTTGGAAAACATTTAAGTAAAACTTCTTGTAAATTAACTGATCATTATGATTGTATCTGCGATTTTGCGATTGTTTTGATATTCAGTGATAGTAAGCGGCGCAACAATCGCTGAATATCAAAACAATCAAATGTTTATTTAACAGCAGATTTATGTTAATTTTAACTGGTTATCTAGACTTAGATTAACACTTATTTATTGTATTCTAGACGAAAATTCGAGAAAGTCTAGACATCTTTAGGTATTACATCAATTTTAGATTTACATTTTAATTCATGAATCCCCGACCGGTCGCATGAGACCGCGCTGTTATTGTCTTACTATTCTGTCTCTTTTCGCGAGTATGTGATAGGAGGGGAATACAGTAACCAATCTTGAAAAATCTCAAAACAAGGCCTTATTATTAAACAGAGTTTCTTACCGGTTCTTCTTCATTGGAAACGACCAATTGGAACCGTGCGCTTGCTTCTTACGTTTTGTAAGTGTTCATGTAGGCTAGGCCTATGTATAGTCTATATAGGCTATCGTCTGTTTTTTATACCCTGAGACTAAAATGACATTACAACACAAATGAACTGACATCATTCCTATAGTAAGTTTGACATTACCTGTGTCCATTTAGTCTCAGGGTATAAAAATAGACTATTATGTGAAGTAAAAAAATTAAGTTAAATTAGAATACCTAGTTGAAAAACAAATATGTCGTAACTTTTCTTGAATCATTGGTGAATGGTTTTAGGCTTGGCATTCATAAAATGTCTTGATAAAGTGTAGGTAGACTAATACATTATTTAAATTTCTACTGATTGTCTTATGTAATCCGTTTTTGGTTAGTATTTAAGCCTATCTCTTTTTGTATTAGAAGCATTATTCATGATATGCCACACCCTTGAATGTTATAATATTGAAGTCCATATTTTATAAATCTCACTAATCACACCAATATTATAAAGGCCAAAGTTTGTGAGTATGTTTGTTACTTCTAAACGCTCGAACGGCCGAACGGATTTGGATAGCACACGGGTAGATCATTTCTTGGAATAACAATAAGATACCGAGTAAAATGGGGTAACTCGACCCTGGGGAATAACTATGGCACAAGCTTATTAGCCCATAGGAACATGAGAAACATGTATTTATTTACTGTGTGAATAAGTTTAGGTTTATTTGTATGTTTATTATCTACTCTTGCATGCTCGATCGGCTGAATTATTTAGATAAAATTTGTTACGCAAGTAGACCATGTCCTGAAGTAGAACATAAGATACTTTTTATCCTGGAAGCATATTCCTTACGGTTAATTTTCTCTCGCGTGTGAAGTCGTTGGCCACATGAAAAAATCTTTAAATACAACTAGAAATGTTTGTGTATGTATTTTTATCCTGGGAGCATGCTTTCTAAAGATGGTTTGCTACTTTACGCCACCGAAACCGCTGGCAGCACCTAGTATTTGAATTTACTTTTAAATGTAACTACAAAAATATTGTGTTTGTCTGTATCCAAATAATAATCCTCGCAAAGATTTTAGTATCGAAACTTAAAGCTCTGAACTGAAGGTCGTCACAATTGAAAGTACCCTTCGTTCTGTCATCTGCCTTGGAATTGGAACGGCCAATAAATGTAAAGGATGCTGGTTTAAACGGTGTAGAGATGTGATCTGTAACATTTGCTAGTTACATTTACTTTAACAGTTTGTTAAAATTAAGACTAACCGATTTCAAATGTCTTCTAATGCCTCATTTATAAACGAAACTATTTCTTATAAAATAAAAAAAACCCTAGTTTTGTAACGGAATTTATGCCACCTAATGTTGGCATAACAATTTCACACGGTTTAAATTGAAAAAACAGCAATTTTTTATTATGATTTAAGAAAAAACCGAAAAGAAAATCCACCACTATATCGATGCACAAACGAATACCACTACCATGGTAGTCGTTTGTGCCTCGATATCAGACACATCCGATATATAAAAACACATTAAAAAATATTGCCCATTAGCATCGGGAGTAGGGTCTAAGCTACCGGTGATTAGGGCTCCTGACAGAGAAATCGCCGAACGGTAGGCGTTGGATTATTTTTTCCTTTATTAACTTTTTACCATATCTTTTTCATTTTTAAATATTTCTTCACAAAACAAATAAGTAAAAAAAAAACATTAAAAATATAAAAAACAGTGTCCCACCGGTATCGGGAACAGGAACAGGGTCCAAGCTACCGGAAGTCAGAGCTTCAGGGAAAAGAACCTTCTGACAATACGAGCCGTGTCCAGAAATACCACTTTCTGAATCAAGCCCCTGATCCAGTTGCCTAACGAGAGCCTCCTAAGATGTTGGTCGAGGCTCTTGGCTATTAAACCATTTACAGATTATTTTTATCAATATATTATCTCAGAACCCTGAGGATAAGAAGGACCAGGATCCTTTGGAAAGCGAACAAGGAGCCAAAACCAACTCCCAGAGGCCATTTAGGTACATTTATATTATTTACTATAGTAGACTAGTATATTCCATCATCCAGTACTCTCATTCAACTAATTACTCGTCTAAACGCCAACAAACGCCGTGTTCTAGATGCAAGCATCAATCACTAGCATGTAACGGATTAGGAGCAGCGATTAGTTCCTAGTAGGAAGTGTAGCGCGATGCGTACGCGCACGTACACTCGAGTACTAAGTGCTTACGGTGCTGGCATTGTTACGACTTCTTTTGTTACGGTTTTAAGAGGGTTAAGGTTGTGGTAGCATTATTTTGAGACCGCGTTATTGAAAGTTGATGACTTTAAAAAATAAATGGTTGAAATAAAATGTGTGTGTAAAGATGATTTTAAGCACCTTTGTCAGTGTTTATACATTGGAGATGCATTTTAAACTTTATAATATATTACAAGAAAATTTTTTTGTTAGTACGGGAAACTGACATAATGTTATTTATGAGTTAAATGTTTTCTTAAATTACCATGAAAGGAAATTACATAAAGCTCTAAATCTATAGCTGAGTAACACCGTTTACTTAATTAATTAATTATTTTAATACGACGTCATTAATTAATTTGAAATGAGATAATCAAAGATTTAAAGTCGTCACAGCTTACAAAGTAAGCAAGCTGAAGAGGCAATGTACTGAGGGCTTGTGGACTGTGAGCAAAGTGTAACTCTCTATCCGATAAGGACCAGACCCGAGTTGACGGCGTGCTGCCGTCAACTCACGTCTCATGAGAGAGAGATGTCAGCATAATTACTAATAACTAGTGCGCTTCACCATCAACGACTGCATCACTGCTTACCTGATCACTGACTGACTGAATGCTTGACTGCAATCCCACCTGATGGTGGAATTGCAGTCAAGCTCTGGTTTATGTTATATAAAAAAAAGCTACGGAAGAATTGTTCGAAACAGTCACCACAGCCCTGAAACTTAAAGGGCAACACGGGTAGATTTTAGTTAATAAAACTTTGACACTCCGTCTCTCCGCACTTAGAGTGGGTGAAGTTTAGTTTTGAGAAGGAAAGGTGACATTAACGTTTGAATCCCCAACCACTCCTATGAGACCGCGCTGTTATTGTTTTACTATTGTGTCTCGTTTCGCGGGTATCTGAGTAACTACGCAATAGTGTAGTTCTTGAGTGGATACCCCGTGAATCGACAAAAGTCGAAGCGCCAGGTGGCAGGTGGCTGGTGGCCAAGGCTGGTAGCAAATAGAGGAGCACAGCCGGGGATCGAGTAAATGAAGTGCAATTAGGAAGGACATTGCCTAGCAATTATGTATGTATTATTATGTTTTATGACTGACTAATGATTAGTTTTTAAACGCCTTTTCAGTTTTGTTCCTGAACACACCTTTCCGGGTTCTACTCAATAAATATCGAACTTAATTAAACGTAACGTGCTGAAACACTTTTGTACTCGTCTATACTCATAATGTAACTTATGTTCGACGGTTCTAGTTTATAATTGTTGTGTATTTGAGTGTGCAATGACAGTCCAAGCGTATACTTACGAAGTGTGGTAAGCATAGAGTGATGACAGACATAGCCATGGCATTTAGCATTATGGGCCTTATGTTCCCACTGCTGGGACTCAGGTCACCTCTAGAAGAGGGAATGGACCGTAATCCACCACGCGGGCCCAGTGCGGGTTGGTGGATGTCGCATGTCTTCGAATTTTTGGTTCTAAGACATGCCGGTTTCCTCACGATGTTTTCCTTCACCGTTTCGAGAGCAGTGGTGGTGATATAAATTACACAAAGTAATGCGTCTGGCTGGGTTTGAACCCGCGACCTAAAACTTGTAAGTCAGGGTAGTTACCACTCGGGCTCCACTGCTCATCGCACGGTTCTAGTTTATAATTGTTGTGTATTTGAGTGTGCAAGTGTATACTTACGAAGTGTGGTAAGCATAGAGTGATGACAGACATAGCCATGGATTTCTACCTAATCAAAGTGTTGGTTGATTAGTGTCACCGGGTTATAGTAAACATTGTTAGTTTGTAATCAATCTTGCTAGTTTATAAAGTGTATTGCTAGTTTATGCTGTATAGAATGTGAAGAGATGATTTGAAATATCGGCAGTCGTTACGGATAGTCAGAAGCTAGTAAATCTGACTCCAGTCATGCCATGAAGTACCGTGTTACCGTAAATGGGTTGTGGAGGTCTGGTAATCAGCCGCTCCTCGTAAAATACTGGTATTCAGCTAAGTCCGGCTTGACTGGAAGCCGACCCTAACATAGTTGGGAAAAGGCTAAGCAGATGAAGATGATTTTAAATATCATAAGTCTCATCTAAATTGGATAATTTATTATACTCGCACTAGTAGATATACATATTTGTATATTTTACAGACGAATCCGGAGAAATAAGTAATCCAATCTAGACAGATCTGCCGAATCTACTGTCTCTCTGCCGAATCTGCTGAATCTCTGCTGAATCTAGGCAGACTGCCCTTGTTAGTTTCTATGATAAGGGCAGTTACTTTTCTTATAGGATCACTTACTTATCCTTCTGTCTGCCTATCAAGACTTTTCTCAAGAACCCGTAGAAGTATGAAGCCGGCATTAATTAAGACACCAATACTTAGCCCCTAAACAGCAGTGAAAAAAATCAAAATTCTAAGTTAACATCTTCTAAAAATAAGGCCATTTAGCGTATATTTTGATACTCACCAGGAAATCAAAACCTATATAGGGTATTTTCCGTTGACCTACAATCTTGAGGGATAGAACAAGGTCTCATATTACAAATATAGTAAAAAAGTCAGTTAACATAAAAAAAATTGAGTTACGTCACAAAAAATACACTTTTTTTTGCAATTAGGAATGATTAATTACGCGATAAAAGAGATAGTGAGATATTTGTTCTCACCACGCCCCTACTCTTCTTTATACTAATATTTGAAATGTTAATTGCTGCGTTATTTAATAACCAATTTTAATGCTGTTTTCTGAAAAAGATTTCTTTTTAGTGTAGAATATTGTAAAAAAATGGAAAAATCCTAATTTCATCATCATCGTCCTTACAACTCGTTTCTTTCTGCCATTCTCTTCTTTCACCCATCATGCTATCACTAACTTCCTTTTCTTTCATATCACTCTTCATACAACCAAACTACTCAACGACTCCTCTTAAATTTTTGAAACAAGACAAACTATTCCCCTTCGGTTCTTCAGTCACTGGCGCCACTTTCAAACTTCCTAGAAAATACTCACTTGATAGACATTATAATGATGTTCATCCATGCTTAACACTAATAGCATGTAGTGTCACACAACAGGTCTAAATGTCAGTATATTCTAACGAAGTGTCACAAAATTACAGCAATTATATAAAATCGCCGTCCTCAGTAACTAACAGGTATCTTATTATAGGTAATCATTACTCGGTCTAATAGGGTACGTGTGTAAAATATTAGTTCATGAATCCCCGACAGGTCCTATGAGACCGCGCTGTTATTATTTTACTATTGTGTCTCGTTTTGCGGGTATAGGTTAATAAATAATAAAAAATCATTACTCCTAAGTTGCTACACTTTTTTTTACTGATGAAATGCCTGTTTGAGGAAGAGGACATTTTGCGAAAGGGATATTCTGAGAAAGGGACATCCTGCGAAAGGAACATTCTGAGAATGGGACAATTTGCGAAAGGGACATTCTGCAAAAGGGATATTGTGAGAAAGGTACATTTTGCAACAGAGCCGTCTAAACGTCAGTATATTCTAACGAAGTGTCACAAAATTACAGTAATTATATAAAATCGCCGTCCTCGGTAACTAACTAGCATATTATTATAAACTTTACTCGGTTTAATAGGTTTGCGTGTATGAAATTAGCATGTGAGAAAATTTTAATGGTATGAATTTGCGAGAACGTTTCAATAATTATCAATTATACATGTATGTGTCTATTGATGCGCAGTTTACAAGTTCTTTTGAGTGAGAACTTGATAATGAGTTTGGTAGATATACCCGTAGGTGTTTTACGTTTACACAGTTTTGGGGACAACTTTTTTATTTTTAGGGGGCAGGTTAGGTCAAGTCATTTGATGATTTCAAATAAATTATATGTATAGTAATTAATACTCTAAACTTAATTCAATGATTCGAGAGTTCACCACCTATTTTTTGACGTGGGAAATCATCAAATAATTTCACCCGCTCTGTATGGAGCGAGATCCAGTGTCAGACTTGTATTGACTAAAAGTTTTCCATGTTTTTTTGCGGGAATGTTTTAAAAAAAGAGTTCTCTACCGTAGCCTTAAAAGATGAGGGCAACTGAAGGACTATAGAAAAAAAAATCTGAAAGTGGTGTCAGAAACTGTTTTTTAGTCAAATTAATGTTCAAATGAAAAGCAGCTTTTTCCCAGTAAGAAAGCTAACAAAAGAAAGTAAAAAAGCCTCTCTCTTCCATCCCTAAAAACTCAACATACTCCAAAAACTGTTCACTTTGGCCGACATTAACCATATAACTCTATTCCTAGACTAATCCAACATTCAAAGAGCTCCACATCAGATCTTTAACTTACAAAAGAAATTATCAATTTCTCTCTGCCCTTCAACATAAATGACGAGTCATTCTCAACAATGACCTTGTAATTTGGTAACCGTGTCAATGTGTCATCTCACTATAGGACGGACCAATCATATCGCTACATAATTCGTTCGGTTCGAAAGTCGGAACACTTCGCCACAGTTCGTCAAACTTCAACAAAAGTCATCATCTGCCTAGCCTTTTCCCAACTATATTGGGGTCGGCTTCCAATCAAGCTCGATTTAGCTGAATACCTGTATTTTACGAGGAGCGGCCTACCAGACCTCCACAACCCATTAACTGGGGTAACACGGTACTTCATGGCAAGACTGGAGTCAGATTTACTGGCTTCTGACTATCCGTAATGACTGTCAAAGATCTACAAATGACAGCCGGGACCTACAGCTTAATGTGCTTTCCGAGGCACGGAGGAAACTCGGTATGTTAAGATGGTCACTCATCCACTGACCAACCTTGGCAAGCGTTGCTTAACCTTAAAGATCGACCCGTGCGGCTGTTATTATCTAGCCACGAGCTCCTCGCAAACTTCGGCCAAAGTCGTTGGTTCCGAATGATTTGAAATGATCTCAGTAGTGTATGTCGGTGGATGTGTGCACGTACTGTCTTTTTGCCGTTAGAGCTATCGAACTCGATACATCTTAGATAATGTTACGCTCATAGTGGTTTAGTTTTCTTAGATTTTTATCTTGAACTTGCATTATTTTTGCAGTTTATTATCTTAGCCGATAAACATCTAGAGTGCGTTAGTACTTTTTTTTAATTAATGGCTACGAAGTCCTTCAGTCGGAATAACAGAGATTAGATGTTTTTAAATAGATAATTAATTAACACTGACTTGGTACTTTTGTGTTTCATGAAGTTTCAGTAATTTTGTTTTTAAATAAAATTACTTTAAAAATCAAATAATTAAGGTTAAGAAACAGAATGAATACACATCTCTTCTTCTCAGTCGTATACTCTTAGCGAAGTGGTCGTGGTCATAGATCGTCTACTAGTTTGGTTGCGGCTTTTATTTATTTATTTATTCTTAGGAGAACCAACAGCTATAACAGAAGGAAAATAACAGTATAAGAGACATCTCCTCTCTATTCATGGCACATCGTGGACATTAAAATAAGTACACATATAAATGTCAATATCATCATCATCATCTACCTAGCCTTTTTCCCATCTATATTGGGGTCGGCTTCCAATCTAGCTGGATTTAGCTGAATACCAGTATTTTTACGAAATGTCAATAAATAAGGTTTATAAATTTAGGTGAACTGCTCAACCAAAATATCCTGCGTACCAATATCAATAATATCTCAACCGCATACCGTCATAAGTTGCAATCATTAACTTCGAAAGTACTAACTGTAATGTTTCATACATTTATTTGGATTAACTTTCTACCGTACGTTTTAACGGTGACCTGTCCGTAAGCTAATTTTGGTGGTCTGAAAATATGGTTTGCCTTAATGGCTTTTATATTAATACTACCATTTGCTTGGCTCGTGTGAAAGCTAAATATTATCGCACAGGAATGTCATCATCATCATCTGCCTAGCTTTTTCTCAACTATATTGGGGTCGGCTTCCAGTCAGGTCGAATTTAGCTGAATACCAGTATTTTACGAGGATCGGCTGCCTACCAGACCTCCACAAACCATTAACTGGGGTAACACGGTACTTCATGGCAAGACTGGAGTCAGATTTACTGGATGCTTATCACAGGAATGTACTACGGGAATAAAACTATACTAGCTTCTGCCAGTGACTTAGCCCGCGTGAAAGTAGGTTTCTCCATACAAACTTTGAACCCTCGCTTCATCCCTTTAGGGGGTGAATTTTGGAAAATCCTGTCTTAGTGCTTACCTACGTTATAAAAGAAAGCCTTGTGCAAAATTTCACGCTCCTAGTCTTAGTAGTTACGACTGTACGTTGATATATCAGTCAGTCAGTCAGTCAGTTTCTCCTTTTATATAATGGACTGAATATAGATAATAGAATTGTTTGGAACTCTGTTACTAATCTGCACGGTTCTCATATGATTTGATCATTACTATTATGGACTTTAATTCATGAATCCTTGACCGGTCCTCTGAGACCGCGCTGTTATTGTTTTACTATTGTGTCTCGTTTTGTGGGTATGTAATAGGTTAAGAGACTTTGACTCCTGAGTTTTTTTTCTGTGTTTTCTTCTCAGGGTAGTTAGCTAGGAAACACCGGCTTTATATAGTAATGACAAAAAAATTACGTGTTAAAATATTTTTTTAAAACATATTTCCCAAATATATTTTTTTTGTAATTTGTCAGTATTGTTTTTCGATACAGGAGCAATTCGTAATGTAGAGCAAATCTCAGTTATACAGCACACAAGCATTTGAAACATCAATAAACCAGCTAATTTACAGCTTAGAGCTTTATAAGGGCTGTACAAGTGTGTAAAACAAAGCTTTAGGCTGCGTAAAGGTATCCGTGTACGCTTATGGTAATATAGTAGAGTATACTTTGATATATAAGGTAGTAGTAAAAGTATATATATTTTTTTGCAATAATAATGCAATTGCATCGAATCTATTGGTCTTCAGCCAATCTATCGCGAGTCATTGATACTCTATCATCATAAAATATTTTGATCAATTTCCCAGACTTTCACACTCGTATATTTTAAATTAACGACAATACTAAATATACCATCTCTTTGTACCGAAGATATTATAAACAGTTTATTCGTATGAAATCATAATCGAATGCAATTTAACTCAATGAATGCACCATAATTTTTCAAAATGTGTTGGTGTCGAAAGAATGATATGTTATTGCTAAAAGTGTCATTATATTTATCTAAGTTTATTTGAAAAGCATAGGTACTAATAACATAGCAAGATCAACCTTACAATGTTCCCACTGCTGGGGCGCATGCCTCCTATCTAGTAGAAATAATGGGCTGTATCACTGGTATTTAAATTTTAGTTTTAAGGCGGGCGCGACGTTAGAATTATCCATACACACGTAATACCAAAATCATTTGCAATTTAAGCATATTTACACCATAATATGATGTTATTCGGATTCAGACAATAATTATCTAGGTAATGAAATTTAAATTTGCACATTTTCACAGCGAAAATGTCATGTTTTTATTTTGTTTTTTCTATATTATAAACAACAATATTTCAAAATACATTTTCGTAGGAACACAGATATTATTATCAAGTTATAAATACTCGAAACAATAATGGAAATACATTAATTTTTCATTCATCATTTTTGGTATTACGGAACCTCTCCCAAATTTCCAATAGTTTGTATTGCTATCACAGCAAGCAACTGTCAGTGTGCGGATGATGACTTTACTCCAGTCGGTGTGTCCAAGAATTGCTTAAACTATCTGGATAGCTTTGCTCAAAAACGTGTTTTATTTCGTCTCAACTCGAGATAGCGCGCGGTCTCCGCAGGCCTCTTAAGTCGGATTCCTTACAGTATACTCCTTCAATAATAATGATGCCAGTTCTTTTGTGTTGTGACAAGTGTTTAACAACCTACGTAATGTCATTTTAGTCCCAGGTATTAAAAAAAAACAAACTTTTGGTCTAGGTACTTTAATAAATTGTGTCATTTTCAAATGATACCATTTCTATTTTTTTCTCCATAAGAACATGAAAGCATCATAAGCAGTGATAGGAATAGACATCTGTCCCGAAATTTCGAGACAACACTTAAATACATTTAAAAAAATGGTTATTTGGAATAAATAATACCTATTACGATCAACAAGTCATTTACAAAATGTTCTCAAAAAAAAAAATATTCTGAAAATTTTATGGTTGTAACGACTGTGTATGTTATTTTGTTGTTTGTTATTTGATAGTCGCAAACTTTTGGTAAATATTGACGAATTACTTATTCCACATAATATTTTTTTTAATGTATTTTAAGTGTTATCTCGAAATTTCGGGAGTCTCGGAATAAATTTAGTCCTAAGGAGGCCTCCGTGTCTCTGTTCTTCGAAGTTTAGGCAAATAGGCACTACCTATTCCTATCACTGATCATAAGGCACATGATAATTTGCCGTTACTACCATTAGCATTAGCGGCCTTGTAATGCTCCCACTGTTGGGACTCAGGCCTCCTCTCTAGGAGAGGGAATGGGCTGAAATTCACCTCGCGGGCCCAGTGCGGATTGGTGGATGTTACATGTCTTCGAATTTTTGGTTCTAGGACTTTTTCTTCCGATGTTTTTCCGACGTTTCCTCACGATGTTTTCCTTCACCGTTTTGAGAGCAGTGGTGATGAAATTAATTACACAAAGTAATGCGCCTGGCTGGGTTTGAACCCGCGACCTACAACTCGTAAGTCGGGGCCGTTACCACTGGGCCACCGCTGCTCCGTTACTACCATTTTACCATAACCTAACAACTCCGTCGACAACTCTCAAAATTATTGTTTACCGCACAATATACTTTTTTAATTTTCTCTCAAATAACTATAATAACAGACGCCGTCTATCACAAAGCCTCGTAAAACACTGAATTAATATACAACACATTAAATTTCGTCTTCATTGCTGGCGAACTTTCACTAGAAATGTTAAAATTAAAAGTGAAATAACTTAGAAATATAAAAGCAATTTGTGTATATATAGTAGCGGTCCTAACAGATTTTGTCCTGCCTGAAAGCTGGCTTTTCGTCAGAAAAACAATGAGAGCCTGATTGCAGCGTCACTTACCGGGTTCAATTGTATTTTAAAATAATTTAGGGACTCATACAAATATACACATAAAGTTTCATCTAAATCAACCAAGCCGTTAAGAATGATTTAAGTGACAAACTCACATACAGAAGTAAAATTCATAAAGATTAGTATATAATATGTCACCGGCGAACTGTAGAATCCCTCGTAGGATATGAAAAATGTCGTAAAATTATACTCTTTTTTTTGGTTGTTAAAACATTGATAGATTATAAAGTACCAAGTTTTGTCGGGTTTTATTTTATTATGTTTATGATATTAGTAAATCTGACTCCAGTCTTGCAATGAAATAACGTGTAAAATACTGGTATTCAGCTAAATCCGACTTGACTGGAAGCTGATCCGAAAAGGCTAGGCAATGATGATATTAGTAGGATCTCATTGAATGTATATTGATGAAGTAAAACGAAAACATAACGATACCTCTACGTCTGCGGCTGCCTCTGGGGCCTTGGGTTGGCTTCTGAAAGGAAAACCCGGGACCCTGGAACGAAAGCAAAGACAGAACAAAGGAGTGGGGTTTAGTCAGTAAAAGTGTTATACGCCTTTCCGCCGCTCTACCCAAGAGCAGGAGAAGTAATTCTGATGATTTTACCCACCTTAAAAAGAACACGTTCGTGCACTACACTGTGAGTGTCGTATGCCGTTTTCTCCCAAGCTTACGAATTCTAAAATTTTCTAATAACATTATGATGAACGAAATCGAAATTGTATTATGAGCAGTTATATAAACGTTATGCCTAAATTGCTAGATTTGAATAAAATACCGGTTTCTAAGCTTGTAACAACCGATGGTGTTCTACCGGTTTTAAAAAGATATACAACATGGTTCGCCGTAAGCTTTTTGTAAACAAAAATTGTGGTTTTTGATTTATGATATTGGATAGTGATAGATATAATTATGGTCTAAGAAGAATGAATGAAGATATATTAATTGGTACTTGAGTAATGAAATATGATATTGATAAAGTTAATTCTAATTTCACTATTAATAACGATAATAAAATGCAAAGGACGCATAGCTATGAAGCTAGAAAAAATTATATAGGACGATGAGTAATAGGTAGCTCGCCAACCGGCCGTCAAGTATACATCCGGACCGAACCCAAGTCGTCGACGGCAGGTACTGTTCTACGTGCGCCTCAAAGAGATGTCAGCAGGGTTAGACCTAGCAGTGTCGAAGTCAGAATGACTTCTCCCGCTTTTGGGTGGAGCGGGAGGGCGTGTCAGACTCTTACTGACTAAACCCCACCCCGTTCCTTCGTTGCCTTCGGACATGGACTTACCTTTCGGAATTTCATTGTTCCTCAGAGGCTTCGGCCCTATTGGGCCCCTACAGTTTGCAGACATCTTGCAGGAAATCTCTAGGGCTATGGCTTCACTTCTGAAAGGAAAACCCGGGGCCCTAGAACGAAAAACAAAGAAAGAAAAAGAAGTGGGTTTTAGTCAGTTAAAATCTGACACGTCCCCCTCTCCACCCAAGAGATTTTGATTAAGAGATTTGATGATTTTACCACCTGAATACAACATCGTTTAGAAATTGCTAGCCAGATTGAGTCACTAATCATATCTACAGACATTTAATGGGTAATAAGAATATTGTAAAGCCTAAGTAGTAAACGATGAAGGCAATACAAGCCATGAAATTAATGTGATTGCAGCTGTTAAGAGCATATTGCACTACTCGATACGTCGACTCGGTATTTCGACTCGATACGTCGACTCCATACGTCGAGCCACGTCGAAGACCGTCATACCCTTATTACACTACACGACGTAGACTAACCCTGACACTCAAAGACATTCATTAGCGTCCCTACAAGTCCATTAACGTTAATCACCACTTAACTTCTAAACGGTCCATTACGAAATTGTCACATTTACAGTTTTTCATTGTAAATCTGTCAATGTGAATTTATTGAAAATTGTCACATTGACAGTTTTTCATTGTAAAACTGTCAATGTGAAATTGATAAGAAGTTAAGGGATGATTAACGTTAATGGACATTATGGGACACTAAAGAATGTCTCTGAGTGCCAGGGTAAGACCGTTTGTAAAAACGGGTGGTGTAGAATAGAATAAACTTTATTGTACACCAAAAAGTAACGGTACAGTTATAATAATAATGTAATACGACGGTGTAATAGGACTTTTAGACCGTTCGTAAAAACGAGTAGTGTAATATAATAGGCCTGTTATTGCCGTCGACCACTCTACCCAATGCAATAAGCATAAAGCTTAAGATATGCTTAGCATACAAGTTGATAACTTCATTCTAGACATGTGATATATCGGAGTCGTGAACTTGACGACATGACTGTTGAGTTTAGAATGATTTAATGTGTTTCTGTCTGCTGTTTTAAAATTTATTTATTTTCTTTAAAATTGACCATGTTGTAAAACTTTATTTATTTAAACTTAATGTGTACTCCTAGTAGTGGTACTTAATGCAACCAGGCATTATAACTTTATTATATTTTCTTTCATACGTTTTCAATATTGCATTAATTTATTCATCATAAAATTAATGATAAATTACTTTAATTTTTTCACAGAGATATACACAATATAAAAAAAATAGTAACGATTTTACATAAACAATTAGTTCAAAAACAAAAGCTCCTAGCTCCTCCACTAAATATATAAAGAACAATACTGACAGAATATTTTTTAAAGAACTAGCCATTTTGTCTTTCCACCAGTCTATTATAGGTTGACATAATGCTAAAGTTATTATGTCTGGCTTTGTATCTTTCTGCTGCATAAAGCTCTTGATAAAATAATTTCATTATAAGTGCTCAGAATACTTAGGACACGATACCACAGCCTCGTTAGAACCAGTATGATAGCATATAAACCCACTGCCCAGCTTACTGTACACTGTGGCGTTACATTTTGTCCTAACGGTGCAAGGGTGGATTGTAGGCTACTGGCTTTATTTATGCACTAGCTTCAACCAGCGACTTCGTTCGCGAGAAAGTTATTCGTGAAATCTCGTTTTTTGAGGGTAGTTTTGAACTACTATCAATGACAGTCTTTATTATTCATTTTGATTAGAATTTATGCCAAGTTTCAAGTTTATTATTCCAAGACCTTGCGCAAAATTTAATATTCTTAGTCTCAGTTGTTTCTCCTTTTATTTTATTCTTACTTCTGTTAGGGACTCTGCCCGGGAATAATTATAAAGAAACATACTATATCTATATCTATATCTATATCTATATCTATATCTATATCTATATCTATATCTATATCTATATCTATATCTATATCTATATCTATATCTATATCTATATCTATATCTATATCTATATCTATATCTATATCTATATCTATATCTATATCTATATCTATATCTATATCTATATCTATATCTATATCTTTATCTATAAAAGGAGAAACTGAATGACCTACTATATTAACGCATGCACAGTCAAAATTAAATGAACTAGGAACGTAGAATTTTGCATAAGGTTTCCTTGTATGACAGCACATTTTTATTTGACCAGTTTTCTTTGATATAAACTAGTGCTTGACTGCGACCCCACCTGATAGTAAGCAGTGATACAATCGCTAATGAAGAAGCGTACTAGTTTATAAAGACCCTATTCACTCTAGCCTTGAAGACAATCAAACTATAATCAGGCGGAAAGACCGCAGGAGGCAAATTGCTTCAATCTGCGCAGCAATTTGTTAGATACGCTGTTTAGTACGCGATATGCACGAATTTTTGCTAAGCTACTCGTAATTATATTGGCAGATTCTTAAGAAGGCACTTCCAAGAATTTTTTTAGTTGTGGGGACATGGCTTCACTTTCCTTGGTTATACAGTTGTGTATTACTAAGCAATGATTTACTGCTTTAATTTATGGTATCTGCTGTATTGATATTAGTCGTCGCTTTTATAATATACTAGCTTTAGCCCGCAGCTTCGCCCGCGTACATAAAATATAGCCTATGTCACTCAGGAATACAGAAGCTTTCTATAGGTGAAAACATTTTAGCAATCGGACCAGTACTTCCCCAGATTACCTCATACAAACAAAAAAAAAATTTTACCTCTTTATTATATTAGTGTAGATAAATGACTTAATGATTTATGGAAAGTGAATTTAAATAATCAAATCATTCGAGCTTTTTCCAGCGTTTTCGATACTCTGATCTGGCCAACAGTAATGCATGTGTCACTCAAGGATATTGTTTGTTTTTTGTTATCTTATAAATATGTACTTTCATAAATATTTTATAGTAGCTTTTGACAGTGGTTTTGTCTGCGTGAAATGGCTAGGTGCGTCTGGGTTTTATAATTTATGGGTTATTATATACGAATAAGATATATTACTGTTTCATCACAATTCGTTAATTTCCTTTTGCGTATGAGCAGGATGTTAGGCAAACAAATATTTTTAACTTTTTTATTATATAGATTGTCCAATTGATCCAATTTATTACTACCATTTTGATTCACAGCAAATTTTATTTGAGTTGGTTACTCTGCATTCGTTCAAATGAGGGCGGTTTTCTCAGATAGGACTAGTGATGTACAATACAATGGCAGCAAATTATAATGAATTTAGTTCATGGTTCCCCGACCGGTCCTATGAGACCGCGCTGTTATTGTTTTACTATTGTGTCTCGTTTTGTGGGTATGTGATAGATTAAATGGAACGGAACTCATAAGCAAAATCAGAGAGAATACAAACTCGAACATACTGAGAGTCACGTTTTGCTAATCAAAGCCGCTCAATGGGCAATTCAAAATGCTAAACGTTTTCGAAACCAGTAGCTTTTGTAGTGTCATTGTCTCGATTTCTAATTCCTTTCCATGAACAGTTACAGCGAGACATGCCTAAATACACAAAGACATGAAGAATGCTTCATGAACTGGTAATATGCAAGTCGGGGAATGTTCCTACTTTGCCTTAATTCCAGAGTTGAATGAGTGAGTTGAAAGAAAACCCTGGGACCCTAGAATTAAGGCGGGCGCGACGTTAGAATTATCCATACAAACGTAATACCAAAATCATTTGCAATTTAAGCATATTTACACCATAATATGATGTTATTCGGATTCAAACAATAATTATCTAGGTTCCTACATCGCCTTTTTGTTGAAAAACTTACCCCAAACGAAATTTAAGCGAATTTAAATTTGCACATTTTCACAGCGAAAATGTCATGTTTTTATTTTGTTTTTTTCTATATTATAAACAACAATATTTCAAAATATCTTTTCGTAGGAACACAGATATTATTATCAAGTTATAAATACTCGAAACAATAATGGAAATACATTAATTTTTCATTCATCATTTTTGGTATTACGGAACCTCTCCCAAATTTCCAATAGTTTGTATTGCTATCACAGCAAGCAACTGTCAGTGTGCGGATGATGACTTTACTCCAGTCGGTGTGTCCAAGAATTGTTTAAACTATCTGGATTGCTTCCATCAACCTCAAAAACGTGTTTTATTTCGTCTCAACTCGAGATAGCGCGCGGTCTCCGCAGGCCTCTTAAGGCAAAGCAGGAACAGGAGCGGGTCCAAGTTAGATGTCTGACATTCCTACTCATTCAACCCAGACCGGGAGAAGTTACTTTAACATTTCAGCCGAAAGACGCCCACTGCTGGACATAGGCATCCTCCATGTGTTGCCCCAAGTTTAGTTCCTACTTTCCCGACTTTTCCAACACCTCAGCAGGTGTCGGCCCTACTGGGCCATTTCGGCTCCCACCTCATCATTTTTGATGATTCCCTCAAAAAAGGTGATGTAAGTATTTTTTTAACAGTATAATGCTGCGTTATTTATCATTTTTATAATGCAGCATAGAGGTATTCAGCTAAATCCGTCTTGACTGGAAGCCGACCCCAATATAGTTGGGAAAAAGGCTAGGCAGATGATGATAATGCAGCATAGCTAAGTTAAGCGCCATTTTGGCCTCACACTGTGTATTTTTAGTTTATACTATTGTGTAACGCAGGAATAAACGTTGTTTATTACAGGACTTCGTACTGAAGCCACTCTTTTTATTTCAAGCAGCTTTGACATAAATATGGTAACAAGAGCAACACCGCAAGAGAACATTCCTGTGCACCGTTATCGATATAAAATGGACATCGTTCGGAATTACGGCACCACTCTTAATTTATCACTAGCTTCAGCCAGCGGCTTCACCCGCGTGAAAGTAGGTTTCTCCATACATACTTTGGATCCTCGTTTCTTCCTCTTAGAGGGGATTTTTCTTAAATCTTTTCTTAGTGTTCACCTACGTCAGTCACCCCTTGTGCAAAAATTCACACTCCTAGTCTCAGTAGTTTTGGCTGTGCGTTGATATTTCAGTCAGTTTACTTTTATATACATGAGCTCGTGGCTATATAATAACAGCTGCACGGGTCGATCTTCAAGGTAAACCAATGCTTGCCAAGTTTAGTCTGTGGATGGGTGACCATCTTAACATACCGAGTTTCCTCCGTGCGTTGGAAAGCACGTTAAGCCGTAGGTCCCGGCTGCCATTTGTAGATCTTTGGCAGTCGTTACGGATAGTCTGCCAGTACATCTGACTCCAGTCTTGCCATGAAGTATCGTGTTACCCCAGTTAATGGGTTGTGGAGGTCTGGTAGGCAGCCGCTCCTCGTAAAATACTGGTATTCAGCTAAATCCGGCTTGACTTGAAGCTGACCCCAATATAGTTGGAAAAAGGATGTAGAATGATGATATTATATAAATGAGTAAGCTACCACTATTTTTCTCTACATCATCCAAAAGTGTGCTTAAAATATTCATTATTATTAATTCAAAACTATGTACAACTAGAATGCGTTTACTTCTAGCGTCCGGTTTATAAGATATGGTTTGAAAGACTTAATAAGCCATTGTTTCAGCATTAATGGCGCAATTTCATTAGTCGATAAGGCCCGCATGCGGGGTGCGAGAGATTTCTCGAACGCATGCCACAGGGCCCGCATTCGGGGAACCGTAGTCGGTATACTGAACATGTATCGACTTGGTAACTTTCATTGGTTGTTATCCCGCATGCGGGGACTCCCCGCATGCTGTATACCGAACGAGTTAACGACTAATGAAAATGCGCCATAACCGTAGCTCTAACAAGTCGTAACATAGCCAATGAAATAAATGATGTATGATTTATGAATCTTTTCTCGTATAATAGTTTTGTCGTATAATATGTTTTACTTTGTCAATAGGTTTACGAGGAGACAAGTAATTGTATCGAAGACGTGCGAGGTGGTCAAAGAAAGTGTTCCGTTCATATTTAGTTTTATCTATACTAATATAATAAAGAGGTAAAGTTTGTTTTTTTGTTTGTATGAGGTAATCTGTGGAAGTACCTACTGGTCCGATTGCTAAAGCCTGCTATACATGTTGGCCGAGCGTAGACCAACACGAGCCTAAGCAAATCGACACAAGCCAAACGCTACTGTCTACATGTTTGGCAAGTTAAAGACCAACGCGAGCCTAGACCAATGGACGCAAGCTAATTTGAAAGATGCCCATACGTTGGCCGAGCGCAGGCGAGCGCCTTTGATTTGTGCACAAAAACCGACACCGATCCGAAGTGAGGCGAGTGGTCACAAGCGACGGCGAGCGTAGACAAGTGGCGCCAAATGTACCCTACACACGTTGGCGCTTGGCTTCAATCGGCCAGCTAGGCGAGCGACACCGAGCGATGACAAGGCAAGGCAAATAGGCTGTCTACATGTTGGCGTTGGCCGTCGCTCGGCACCGCTCGGCCAACATGTATAGCAGGCTTTAAATTTTCTTATCAATAGAAAGCTGCCGTATTCCTGAGTGACATAGGCTGTATTTTATGTGCGCGGGCGAAGCAGCGGGCTAAAGCTAGTCTTTTATAATGGGACCTATAGTTGGCGAAAAATAAAAGGACTGTTTTGACATTTGAGACTGACAACTTGGAACAAAATCGAAAGAAACAATGTAGTAGTAATTAATCCCTTTATTTAACCATTTTGGATTGGGATTTTGTATGGGTTACTACCATCAAAAATACCTATTGGTACCGAAACGGAAATAGCTTGTGTGCCGAAACCTTTAGTGCCGAGACAGGAATACTTCAAAATGGCTACTAACACCACTGAGTAGGAGGAAAAAAAATACATAATAGCTTTTTATCTATTTTTCTTCCTTATCAGTCGTTAGCCAAGGCTTTCAAACTAAATGACCAATGTATTACCATAGTACTATAACGGGTGGCTGCTCTAATGATAGATTTTTGGAGGTAGTGGAACAGAGAGTAAAGTCCCACATACCTCCATTGAAAAGGGAGGATCCTCCGACCGGACGAGGTGTTAGGTCCGGTGGGCTACTGCCCGATAGATGATTTTCGGGCTGTTGTATCTATTCAAATCGCGCGGAGAACTTTGCTTGCGCGATGCAGGATTCTGTGACGTCATGTGTAGATGTCGATGATCGTAGTCGCTACATCACTCCCCTCCGGAGATCGGAGATCGATAATCCTTGATGCTTCTTATGATGCGTGCCAGGCCAGCGGTAGGTTGCTTTGTGTGGGTTTTTGAACCCAATACCGCATAGTTCACAGTGAGGTGCTGTCTGAACTTTGTGCTGCGGTAATGCCCCAGTGAATCGGGGTGGTGTTGTCCCAGTGAGTCGGGATGATGTTGCAAGCTCCAGTGAGTCGGAGTAATGCTGCTGGTTCCAGTGAGTCGGAACCGGATATCGCATAGTTCTCGGTGAGTCGGAACTGTCTGCGATGATGCCCCAGTGAGTCGGGGTGATGATGTCCCAGTGAGTCGGGATGATGATCAAAACCGAATGTATTTATGAATATTTGAAGAATCATTTTTATTATAGCCAGCACTTTAATCCTAAAGAAGTTTAGTAATAACTCTTTACAGTACTTATACTTTCGTCTCGTCTGTAATAACAGTACTTAGAAGCCATGTAAACATACGTCACCTCGACGCTTGCGCAGATTGCATACAGTTAGGCTAACGAACGCGTGTCTAAGTGGTCATTATACCATAACAAGCCATTTTACATTACCTACAGCTTTATCTATATGTAATTCTTCTGTAGGTACGTGTGTTTGTCACCTAAGTCTTGATAAGCGGCTTAACAGATTTTAAATAGAATTATTTAAGTGTATTGAAATTCCAATTGAAGCCGATAGGTGGCGCTGTGATCGGGTTCATTTCTGATGAAAAGCCAGTCAATTTTTATCATAGAAAGTACATGTTTAATTATATAAAAAAAATATTCGGAACTCTTTGTGACAAATAATCTGGTTTCTCAATTGACTCAAGCGCATCAAGCTGGTATCTGACAGATCCGTCTCAAAGATAAGAGTCTTACCATGACGTGTTACAACGTCAGGCGTGCGAGCGAGAAAGAAGGATGGAGCTATACACCCTATCTCTATTTAACTGTAGTTTAAGCCCTCAACTCAATCGTGTTAAGAGCTCCTGGTAAGGCCCCAGTACTCATATACGATTGAACTTGTGCTTCATAAAGTATGAGCAGCTCTGTTATTTTATGGAAATGCATTTTATTTCTTTTTTTATTAAAGACTAGCTTTTGCCCGCAGCTTTGCCCGCGTACATTAAATATAGTCTATGTCATTCAGGAATACAGCAGCTTTCTATTGATGTAAACATTTTAGCAATCGGACCAGTAGGTACTTCTACAGATTACCTCATACAAACAAAAAAAAATCAAACTTTACTACTTTATTATATTAGTGTAGGACATTGGACCGGCAAGAAACTACATGGATTCATGGAGTTTCTTGCCAGTTCTTCTCCAAAGGAACCGTGCACTAGCTTCTGACGTTTTATAAGTGCCCATGTAAGCTTATGAGAAAATAAAACCATTTTGTATTTGAATTAAAAATGATCTCCAAATTGTGTAAGATGCAAATACCGCACACAACTGTAGATTCGAGAGTCATAAAACGAGTTTTTCAACTTGATTATCGTATTTAATATAAGGGCAATGATTGGATGAGAAAGTCAATATATCACTATCTGCGAAGTTTTTGGAATATTTATGGAAACTGTACTTTCCCTATGAACTTCGTTGCGTAACATATGGAGTGTAAAAATAGAATACATTATTATGTTTCATTTTGCTGTGTAGAGTATTGGAATAGGATTTTCACTTTTTCGACGAGTTATTTTAATATGTAGACACATTTTGTATGGTTGGATTGTGTGAGAAGTGATATGAAAGCAAACGGATGACTGAAGGATCACAAGTTGATTTTACCTAGTAAAATTCTGACATTTTCTTTCCCTTCATCCAGAACGGATAAAGTTATGTCTTTTTTACCTAAACTGGGAACTTTTACTATTACAAATGTATGCAAAAGAAAACTGAAAGAACGCGAAAATGTACTTTTGGTCAGTAAAAATCTGACGCTCTTACGATTATCTCGTTCCACCCAAAATGGTTTAAGACAATTTTATAATTTTCCGTCTAGGTCAATTATGTTTATCACTTTTGTCCATAAATAAAGAGAAAAAAGAAAAAATCTTAATACGTATTGAAACTTGGCCTGATTGAAGAGCATCACCATTCACCATATTGAGGAAGGGTGTCAACAACCCATAGAAAAGATTGTCACCTCAAAAAATAGATTTTATCTAAATGGTTGACAAACGTTTTGTTTTTACCGACTGAGCTATGGAAACCTAAAAAACTATACAAAATAAAACATCCAACATAGAAACGGATTATTACAAAAAACTCGAGTCCATAAACATAAAATTTACATAATTAATTGAAGTGCTACTGTGCAACTTGTAGTGACGTCAAATATTAAATAACTAGGGTAACAGAAATGTTAAGAGGTACGAATAACACAGATGTGGTAATAGTGTGATCGTTTACATAGATCGCGGAATCTGGAATATTCAATCGATGTCTTTATGATGTTGACCCCTTGTTGACCCTGTATGGGTGTGCCAGAAACATTCACTGATTATACTGCTTTTATATTGCAATAAAAGTAATCTTTTTTATGTTGGTTAGTAAGTGTAAAGTTGTTGTTACATAGTAGTACCTTATCCATTAGTACGTTTTGAAAGATTCCTATTTTATGTGTTATATTTTTTATGTTATGGTTTAATAGCTGATATAATGTATGCGTCTAAATTAGTATAGGTATAATATATTTATTATTGTGGCCCAAAGCCGGGAGCGATGGAAAGAATGGAGGGAGGCCTTTGCCCAGCAGTGGGACAGCATAGGCTTGTAATAATAATAATTTCTCTTTTATTCGGTTAGGTACCATTAAGTTCCACTTACCTATGTTTCTGCGTAACCCTAAGTTTAACGTTTGAATCCCCAACCGGTCCTATGAGACCGCGCTGTTATTGTTTTACTATTGTGTCTCGTTTCGCGGGTATCTGAGTAACTAAGTGGTAGAAAATTATTGGTTGTATCCATACCAATCATCAGATTTTTTTTAATAATTAATTACTACCGCGCCGCGTTTCGAATGACTTACGATTTTTTAACGTTATTGACTATTTCGTCTTGCCAAAACATTGCTCATATTACACTAAGAAACCTGTCAAAAGTGACATTTTACTATTTTTTTTCCAAATGTTATATCAAATTTTAAAGGTATACTTTTTCAGGCTGAATGATATTTACCTATACATGGAGCTAAATAAAAAGTTAATGCGTCTGTCTTAGCTCGATGCGTCAAAACAATTGATGGCTACTTGACACGCGAGTTACAATTTAGAATTTTAATTAGAGATCACACTACGCTTTGCTATTTGCAAATTGTTGTGATTAACATTATTAGCATAATCGGCCTTATAATGCTCCCACTGCTGGGACTCGGTGATTAACGTTAACTGATATTCGTTTTGACATAAATATTCTCCTTAATCTGTGGGTCTTCGTAGTTTAGGTTGTGGGTTCGAAACCTGGCAAAGACCAATATGAATTTTTCATATCATATGGGTTGGCTTCTGAAAGAAAAACCTGGGACCCTGGAACGAGGGTAAAAAAGGAGTGAGTTTTAGTCAGTAAAAGTCTGAAACTAAGGAGCGGGAGAAGTCATTCTGACGATTTCTCACCATAAAAAAACTGCTTTTCGAAGTTCATCTAGGATATTACTGAAACTCCGTGCCTCGGAAAGCACATAAAGCCGTTGATTGCGGTTGTCATTCGTAGATCTGTGACAGTCTTTAAAGTAGTCAGATGCTAGAAATAAATAATAAAAAAGTCAGATCATCAATCTATCTAAGGAGTATCGTGTTGTAACTGGGTTGTGGGGGGAAATACTCAGGTATTTAGCTGCATTCGACCCCAAGCTAATTGAAAAAAAAGCTAGGAAAATGATAAATTATATTTTTCAGGAAAATTTTATATTAATTTGTACTGGATGTTAATTAATTGTATCAAACACAAGCTAAATGGTTTCTGATAAATAAATAAATATTTCTATACTTTTTTTTTGAGGATAAAAATTAGTCAAATGACTTCTCCTATTCTGGGTAGTGCAAGAAGGAGTTTCACACTTTTACTGACTATATTTATGACTATATTTTTACCCACCTGTATTTCCTCAGCTAAATCCGGCTTGACTGGAAGCCGACCCCAATATAGTTAGGAAAAGGCTAAGCAGATGATGATTTCCTCAGTTGCCCTTTGAGTTCCAAGACCATTCCAATCATCCAATCCTAGAGACATGTTTGTTCCAGAGTCGTTGAAATAGCTCCAGAAATATATTTCCGAAGTATACCTGTTTCGGCACCAAGTTTTTCGGCACCAAAGATTTCGGCACCCAAGCTATTCCCGTTATGGCACCTATAACCCGTACAAAATCCAAATTCAAAATCAACCTGTCAGTTTATGTATTTTACTGTGCGTCCTTTTGGGCAAAATAAACACATTTTCTTTCTTTCTTTTTTTTACCTATTGGTGCCGAAACGGGAATAGCTTCGGCACCACAGGCTTCGGTACCCAACCGAAGCCTGTGGTGCCGAAAAACTTGGTGCGGAAACAGTATACTTCATATTTCCTGTTGAATATTATCGGAACAAAATAAATTAACTCTTTAACAAATATGATTTAATGGCCCATTATTTTAATTATGATACTAATCAAGTATAGTACTGAAGTAATAAAAATGATTTGAATTTATAGTTCGTGATGTTAGATAATTTGGCAATTAAGTCAAACTGATCAAAGATATAATAACTCTACTTAAGTAGGTATTATTATTAGGTGGCGAGCTATTTATTGAAGTTAATTTGGAATAGGGTTGTCACATTCATTTGAAAATTCAGCTTCGTCCAGTCCTAATTCGCCCGGTCCATATACAATGTGGACATGACACTACGACATTAAATGAAAACACTGGCAATACTAATCATTATGAATAACTTTTAGTATGGGACCAAACCTGGAATCACGAAAAAAATTTCAGCTGTCCCATACATTTTGTCGACTTATGCAAACATAAATTTTGATAGTTTAAAATTATCCCATAAAACCACATTCCCGGGATAAAAAATATGTAAGTTATCCTATATACTATTACAGGACATGGTCTAATTGTACACAAAATTTTAACCAAATCCATTAAACCATTAGAGCGTAAAAAAGTTACAAACATACACACCCACACTGACAAACTTACACCTTAACAATATTGATGTAATTTGCAAAATAAACATAAAATTTATCTCTGTTTCTTCATTAACGATAATTTTCTTAAACGTTAAGTTAACGAGTAACTCAATAGCCATGTTTAAGTGTAACTGTAGGTTGGCAACCTTGCCTTACACGCGACGCATGCGCATCTATAACACGCGCTTGCAGTTCGGAATCCGAACATTTCCGAACGCGATGCTTGACTGTGAAACTTAAAACTGGAACGTTTTTTTGACCAATGAGGTGTTGATTGAGTATATTAAAAGATTTTTGTGTGTTTGGTTCAAAAATGATTGAAATTCGAGGTTGAACAATTGGGAAAAGGTTTTGATTTAAAAAAATCTCGTAAACATTGTAGGTTTCCGAAAAATAAACAATATTTTTCATGATTGAAAAGTACAAATTGTGACAGATGTCAATTTAAGATAATAATATCTTTATTTATTTGAAAAACTGGACCATGCAATCTTATTTATTAACACGGATTTACATTTAAAAAATATTTAACTACCTATATATTATACTAGGATCAAAAATAAACCACTAACTAATTACAACTAACTAAAACAAACTAAAATAGTGCGTCAAAAAACTCCTCCACTTTAGTCTCTTAATTTCCGTTTTTTAAATTAAGAAAGTCAATAAACATAGGCGGGTTAACGACCGCTATTGCACATTTATATGGCGCCTACATTATATTATTTAACTTCGCGTTATCTACTAACTGGATCCAGTTTTAGTGAAATTGTGCGTTAAGTCGTAAAATTCAAAATTTTGGATTTTACGACTCAGGCCCAAAACTTTCGCATTCTAGTTTCGCCGCCAACATAATATATAATAGCAATAAAAACTAAAAATGTAAACACTAGTTTTGTTTAAATTTCGAAATTGATGTGTTATATAATATAAAAGTTATGGATATAATGCTAATTGGACATTTGTAGTTTAGATAACCAATTGATAAAAAGGTAATAAAATAAAAATGTATAAAAATTTAAAAAATGGTTTAATTTCCAAAAAAAATCATTCTGTGATAGTTTAAGACACACTAACTGCTGCGGTCTTCCCGTCTGATTATAATTTGGTGTCTTCAAGGCTAGAGTGTATGGAATCTTCTTAAGCTAGTACGCTTCACCATCAACGATCACTGTTGGCCATCCGGCGGGATCCCAGTCAAGTACTAAGCTTGTCAAAAATAAAATAGTAGTTTTTAGCAATAAAAAAAATATATTTATTTTTTGAAACACTTTATGTTATTAATAATTATTTTATTGTTGCAGTCCAAGTTACATTCTAAGGTCTTTCTTAAATGTCAAAACGGGCCTTTTATTTTTTGACAACTGTAAATAATTTACATACTTACATTACATTTTAACTTAGGTACTAACTTTTACCGACGTTTTCATAAAATTCAATTTTAATGCCCTAATAAATTTTATAAGCTCATAATTCAAATGGTAATGGTTTAATTTCCTTGTCCGACGTTGATATGGGCTGTCCGAGATCGAGGCAAGTGGGGTAAGCGTAACGGTGCGCGTCCGTCGCTCGGACACTAAATAGATAAGCACAGAAGGCAATCTCTGGGTTGCTTGCCGTCCGGCAGTCCGGTAATAACCCGGACCACCGTAGGTGCGGGCTCGCGGATGGCGAGCGCTGGGTAGCTTGCCGTCCAGCAGTCCGATAATAACCCGGACCGAGTCCAAGTCGCCGTCGCGTACTGTTCCACGCGCGCCTCAAGGAGATGTCAGCAAACCGTAGGGGCCATATGCAAGGCCATGGATTGGATTCCGAAAGGGAGGCTCAAGGACCCAGAACGAAGGCAAAGAAGGAACGGGGTGGGGTTAGTCAGTATAAGTCTGACACGCCCTCCCGCTCCGCCCAAGAGCGGGAGAAGTATTTATTGTAATTTCTCACTTAAAAAAGGTAGGTATGTATTTTTCTTTTCATACTTACGTTGCGCGGAGTAGGCGCCGGCCGCTCAGTCCGAGAACAGCCCAAGCGCGTATGGTCCGAGACATCGTGTCTATGTGTGCGTTGCTCAAGCGCGCTTTATGTGTACAACTCGGTCCCAATAACATGACGCTTGACGTCGATAAAATATTGTCCAAAAACAATATAACAACAACAGAGAACTAGCCAAATTATCGACGCGCGTATCAATAACAAAGATGCTGACCATACCTGACACTTGCCGGGTGAGCTAAGGGAATGCGGGGGGAAGCTCGCATTTCAGAGATGCGTCAAGTTAATGTGACCGGATTGTGTAGTTACTCAGATACCCGCGAAACGAGACACAATAGTAAAACAATAACAGCGCGGTCTCATAGGACCGGTCGGGGATTCAAACGATATTATCTTCTGTACCTATCTGTTTTGTGGCGCGGGGTAGCAGCATTAGGTAGCGGTGTACGCCGTTATTACATGCGATCCAATGCTCGGCTATCGTTCTTATGTGCACTGGAGATTTTTTAGTGGTATCTCTTTTTATCAATTTAGGGCAGGTTATTATCAGTTTAAGTCAGGGTTTTTCAATAGTTACATAATTTTTGACTTAAGAAAAAAAATGCTAGTATTTTAAAAAGCTTTGTTTGAAAAACCTTTTCCATTTTTTTATTATGTGTAGGTTTCCGTTTAACAACTACCTCATCTGATGGTAAGCGATGATGTAGTCGACGATGGAGCACACTTGTCTAGAAGTAAGCTTCAGTCTTGACTTAATGAACCCTAAGTAGTATTGTTTAGGAATAGTAGTAAGTATAACTAGAGCTTAGAAATATCTAAATTAATAAATATTGTAACTTTATATGTGGGGATACCTGGAAGCCAACCCCAATATAGTTGGGAAAAGGTTAGGTAGATGATGATGTGGGGAGACCTCTAAGCAACCTAAAAATAATAATATGTAGGTACAAACCGGTAAAAAAAGAACTAATAGGACATCAAAAAATTTATCCACATCGATGTCATTGTGAAATAGTGTTTTGAACGCTGGCAGAATTGCCATATGGGATAGCAATGCTGATTCATTAACCGAAGAAAAACCCAGACCTATCATATTATATAGGTCACGCCTGGGTTGACAAAAGCCCGGGACCCTGGAATTAGGGCAAAGAAGGAACAGGAATGGGTTTCACACACCCTCCCGCTCTGTTCAGAGTGGAAGAAGCCATTTTGAAAATATTCTTCCTTAAAAAAAAGCCCTTTAGTTACGCGCAGAGCCGACCGAAATGTCAAAATTAACATCAATGTTTATAACATCAATATAATTGTCAATAATTAACTGAATATACTTCTTAAACTATGTCTAATAGGTATCTAATAGAAAAGTGTCCACTAATGAAATAATTTATAATGTATTGAACTCAGTTTGAATATTATGAATACACTTTCAACCACAACATTGCAAATATATACTTTCCTATGAACAATTATATATTGATTTGGTTTTTTAATAATGTGTGTAGAGCAGTGTTTGTGAACGTTTTTGTTGGGTAAAGGAGTGTATTTATATATATTTGTTATGACATTTTCTCTTTGGTGTAACGATGAAACAGTAAATTGTGTCAGGTCAGAACTATACTACTGTTTTGCAGTGTAGGTATCTAGTGTTTATGCATGTGCATATGTATTTCCCTCTCCAAGAGAGGAGGCCTAAGTCCCAGCAGTGGGAACATTATAAGGCCGATAATGCTAATGTTAGAAATATATCTAGTGCTTAGCCATATCGTAGAATTGACAATTTCATGACGTAGTCGGCTATTTCACATAATGGTTGACCACTTCATGAAATGGTCACCTTAAACTAACCTAACTTGTCAGCGTGGTCTGCTACGCAGACGACACGCTGGTCCTGGCGCGGGGAGAGTCGTACCAGGCGGCGGCCGAAACAGCGACACGCGGGGTTGCGACAGTCGTGGAGAGGATCCAGCAACTGGGACTCAAGGTGGCATTGCACAAGTCCGAGGCTATGTGCTTTCATGGCCTTCGGACCGCGCCACCACCGGGTTCCCAAATAACGGTAGGGGGGGTTCACATCGGCGTCGGGTCGACGATGAAGTACCTGGGACTCGTCCTCGACAGCCGGTGGACTTTCGAGGAGCATTTCCGACGTTTGGCCCCCAAACTGGACAGGACTAGTGCCGCTCTGAAGCGGCTCCTGCCCAACCTAGGGGGTCCAGACGCCCCCTGCCGGAGGCTCTACGCGGGGATCGTTCGGTCCATGGCCCTTTACGGGGCGCCAGTTTGGGCGCCATCGCTAGGTAAGCGACCAGCGGCCAAACTGAACGCTTGCCAGAGGGTCATGGCCATCCGGATGGTGCGGGGATACCGCACGATCTCCCGCGAAGCGGCGAGCCTCCTTGCTGGCCTGCCACCGTGGGATTTGGAGGCAACAGTCCTTGCACGCATGCACGATTTGCGCGTGGAGATGCAACGCCGGGGCGAAACTCCGCTGCCACGACAAGTCGCGGTATGGCGGACAGAGTTCCGGCGGGATCTCAGGGTGGCATGGCGACTGCGACTGTCGCAACCCAGTGCTGGGCATGCCGTCATTGCGGCGGTAAGTCCCCTCTTTGAGGAGTGGTTGGAAAGAGGTCACGGCGTCCTCTCGTTCCGTATGACGCAGGTCCTCACCGGACACGGTAAGTTCGGGAGGTTCCTGCATCGGATCAAGGAGGAAAGGACGCCCGGGTGTCGCCACTGTGTGGACCGCCCGGAGGACACGGTGGAGCACACGGTAGAGGTGTGCCCCGCTTGGGCGGAGCACCGCCGTGTCCTTGTGGAGGCTATCGGCGGCGGTGACCTCTCGCGCCGGGCCCTGGTAGAGGCCATGGTCCGGAGCGAGGAGGGGTGGCAGGCAGTCGCCTCCTTCTGCGAAGCAGTAATGTTAGCGAAGGAGGCTGCCGACCGCGTGAGGCAACGGAACTCACGCCGCCGCCGCCGAGATCCCGATCCCGATTTCCGACCACCGTAGGCGCGGGCTCGCGGATAGCGAGCGCTGGGTAGCTCGCCGTCCGGCAGTCTGGTAATAATCTGGACCGAGCCTAGTCGTCGACGGCGCGTTCTGTTCCACGCGCGCCTCAAGGAGATGTCAGCAAACTGTAGGGGCCCGGTAGGGCCGAAGCCTCTAGGGAACACGGTATCCGAAAGGTTGTCACCGTGTCCCCCAGATCGATGGTAACGAAGGAACGGGGTAGGGGTTTAGTCAGTAAGAGTCTGACACGCCCTCCCGCTCCGCCCAAGAGTGGGAGAAGTCATTCTGATGATTCCCCTACCGGAAAAAAAAAAAAAAAAAAAAACTAACCTAACTTAGGCCATATTATGAAATTGCCAATCCTATACCTGTAATAATAATACCTATAGCTAGATAGTCCTGGTCCACTTCTACGGTACAAGCCTGCGATAAAGTCTGTTTTAATCCCTAAAACTAAATTGACACATGCAAATGTCAAACTTACAATAATAATGATGCCAGTTCTTCTGTGTTCTGACAAGTGTGACAACCCACGTAACGTCATTTAAGTCTCAGAGATTAAAATAGACTTTAGTCATTAGCATTACGTGCCCCATTTTTATTAAACAAAATAATGGTTTTTATATCTAAAGGGAACTTACTAAATAACTTGTTTGATTGATACTGCGAACTGTAAAATACAGCACGGCCGATATAAGTTGGCGAGTCTGAAGTTAGGCTCTGTGAATTTTGGCGCTTGAAAACTCGTACAAAAATAAAGTTAAAAAAAAAATAAAGGCAATTTGCATTTGTTATTGCTGTTAAAAACTGTTATTGGCATGAATTTTTTTAATACATTTATTTTGTACGAGCTTTCGAACGCTAAAATTCGCAGAGCCTAACTTCAGACTCGCCAACTTATAACGGCCGTACTGTACTATAGCTTCTTTCATAATATTTCCGTCTAACTTCCTACACCGGTTCATTCATCAAATATACGCACATGACTACCGTTACTCAGTTTACTTAGTAAGATGACGGAGCATATTTCGGTTCTTTTAAAAGAAAACACGGTCAAGTAATATGCAATTAAAACGCCTTGCGCGTTTGAAACGAAAGCAAATTATAATAAGCCTATATGGCAAGGGCCATTCTGAATAAATTTAAGTTGAAATCACGGTATTATTATGGTGTTAGCGACTCGTTCTAGCTTCTTATGCGTGTTAAAAAAGTCGTTGAAATTCATGGCGTTTATGTTCTATAATATGCATTTTTCTTCATCATGAATTACTTTGTCCATTCGAAAAATCTGCATGTTTTCTACTATAGATAGGCTCGCGCTTGACTACTATCTCATCTGATGAAAAGCGATGATGTGGTCGACGATGGAGCACGCTTGCCCAGAAGTATCCTATTCACTCTTGTCTTAAAGATGCCCAGGTTGTAAATTTCAGGAAACACAGACTCTGGCAGTGAATTCCACTAGGCTTGTCGTTCAATAAATGTGGTCTCAAAGTTTAATGTGTATGGGTGGGATGTCCACAATGTACTTACGGTGATGGCTATGTATGATGCGTTTTCTGAGTCTGTCAAACAGACAGACTCAGAAAACGATTTTGTTTTATACTTACTATGTAAATATGTAATCTGTAAGTCAAACGTTGTTTGAAATCACATAAGAACCAGTGTTTGCATAGTGTGTAATATATGAATAAATAAATATTTCTACAGCAAGATATTGCTGTAAAATATTGGTGTCAGTTCTTGAATGCGGTTTATAAGTCGTGAAGTAGTGTATCATTGATTTGAAGGCACGTTAAGCCTTTGGTCCTGAGTGTTATTTACACAGGTGGTCTGAAAAGTTTCCGACCTTACAAAGATACAAGGTATTTTTTCTTCTAATTTATTTTTTCCATGATGTCTCCTTATAACTCAGCATATATCTCCCAGCTATGCTCCATGTCTCTAACTGTTCAAATAGCAGTCGGCGTTTTTCTCTTCAAAAAAAAAAGTTCACGAAGGTGATTGTCTCCTCATTTGACGAAAATCTCTATCTACCTAGCGCAATTTTAATGCGCTTTAAGAAGATGATCCACTGTAGGAAACGAAAAGTATATGTTATTGTTCAGGTGAAGTTCTAGATGGATAGTGTGTTCAAAACTTAATAATTTTGGCGAATTTAGTACGATAGAAAAAGCACTAAGATACTTATAAACATTAGTTTTATCGATTAAAAACCGGACTAGTTAGTCCAGTGCCTGGGGCGTTAAAATCATCTAAACCTAGAACTTTTTTACTGTGAATGAAATTGAAAAATGTAGCCAATAAAAAGTAAAAAAATCTTGACCTATTCAAAAAATCTGATCCCGTTTTGAAAAAAAAAAGATGATATCAATATTCTAAGTTTTATTGTTAACATTTCCTATTATATAACTGTTTTATACTCCAATAAATAAAATTAAAGATTCTCACCTTATAAAAGAAAAAGGTGTTGTTCACGTAATTTTGAATAAATAAAGATGGAAAGACGTCAGTGTTTTAATATTGTGACGCATTTAAACTTTCAAGAAGTCAAGTTTTAGTATATCAAGTGTAATATTTAAATGATGGCGATCTAATTAATATTGCAAATGATGTGTATGAATTATTCAGAGTTAGGAAATGAACGAAAGTGATGCTGTGTCTTTCGAAACTCTTCGCAGATGCATCGAGTTTTGAAACCTAGGTTTTGTCTGCGGTTTGACTCGAGGTCGGTTACTATCTATTGGTTGATGAGTATCGCTTTGACCGCAATTTTAAAAAGAAGCCATTTCTCGTCGAGAACCCCGGGACCCTAGAATGTAGCCAAAGAAAGAACAGGAGTGGGTTTTAGTTAGGAAAATTTGGTCACGCCCTTCCGCACCACCCAGAGCGGGAGAAGTCATTTTGATGACTTCCCACTTTAAAAAATCCATATCACGCCTCTAAGACGTTTGGGGCGTGGGACTGTGGACAACTGAAGGAACACAGGTTTTAGTTTCACACTCCCACTTACTCCATCCGAAGTGGGATAAGTTATTTTATATCCCAGGCCAAAAGATGTTGAGAAGTAGCTATCGAAGACTTCTCGAGTCGAGCGTATTTTACTGCCCTCCTAGGTATTATAGTCATTTGTCATGAAAATAAGCCTATTTTTTTTTGACCCCAGTTAATTATTTTTATTTATTTATCTTTCTTACAAAAAGGGGTAAGTAACATATAAACTAATATAAACTATTACTAGCCTATATGGTCCCACAGCTTTCTGGATCTTTCAGGGTTCTGGATCTTTTTTTGAAAATAATTTTACATAAGTCTTTTATTTATACATTAGACTATACACTGTATTTTTTTTTTGGGCTTGTTCTATTTAGCAATATGGCTAACTTTGCAACGAAAAAGAGGACGTTTTTTCGGTGCAGCGCCTTAACCTAACATTAACTAGAAAAATAATAAACAGTGTTTTCTATGAATAAACCTTTCTAGACGGAATTGATATTCCACAATGCCACAAAGAAAGTCAAACTTACTCAATGATACGGAAAGAAAATAATCCTTTTGTTTTCAAACGAGAAATGGTAAGGTAATCATTTGTGAACAATAGAAATGGAAACTTTAGTTTGGTTTAATCCTCTATTGTGAGGTGAACGTGCCAATCGTGCGGTTCAAAAGTCTTGAAGCTTAGTTTAAATTAGGATTGCCAATCTTCAAACCGAAAAGCCGGACAAACTAGCTAGTTTAGCCGGACATTTGAGTAAAAAGGCCGACAATTTTTTTAATGCCCTTCACGTAAGTTTTTTTTTAGGTAGATTCTAATGAAATAAAAAGTCATTGCTCGTCTGCAAACGCTTGCAATTGCAATGAATTACACGAAAAATCTAAAAAAACAAATAGGAATTTAAAAAGCCTAACAAATGCCGCATAGGCCGTACTTCACTTAATTTGGCCGGATACACAACCAAAAAGCCTGACTGTGTCCGGCTTTATCCGGACGCCTGGCAACGCTAATTTTAATAATAACTTGAGGCCTTCAAACTGTGCTAAAATACTGTAATCTTTGGGTTTGAAATGCTTGGGTTACGGGGTCCGAGTCCTCGCCATTATTTCAAATATAATAATGTTGTCCTACACCAGGAATTTCAGCTCCGGCACACAGATGTACACAGATTAATAAAACATGGACTTTTATTGTTATAGTTTTATAATTTTATTACTCAGCATAGTATTAGGAGACAATAACTCTATTTATGAGAATATAGTATAATCCAAAGGTGAACTTTATTTTAAAAACAATCAGTTTTTAAAATAAGGTTCACCTTTAAGTCTAAAAATCCCAATTTATCGTTAATTATGCGGATGTCATCATAATAAATCAAAATGATTGAATTCTTAATATAATTGAGTCTTTGATGGCACAATCTGATTTAACTTTTAGTATTAGGGTCACCCTCGTAACAGCTCTGGTCGTGGAACGGAACGAGAGCATTGAAAATGAGCACCTTTAGCGAAGTAGTAATGCTAGTGAAAGAGGCGACGAAAAGTGTGAGGGTGAGGGAATCCTCATTCGCAAGAGAAACCCTGGGCATCGGGAGTCGTAAGGCAATTCTCAACTACCGCAAGCGTGGGCTTTCGGACTGTGAGTTTCGGTGAGTGAGTGAATGTGCAACTCGCCATCTGAAAAGGACCAGGTCCAGGCGGGAGTCCTTTTCAGACGGCGACCAGGCGGGAAACCTTGACTCTGCACAGCACACGCTCGAAGAGTGCCCTGCGTGGACCTCTGAGCGGCAGGTTTTGGTTACTAAGATCGGGCGAGATCTGTCTTTGCCAGCAGTAGTGAGAACTATGCTGGCGAAGACAGAAAATTGGAGGGAAGTGGCGTCCTTCTGTGAGACCGTGATGTTACAGAAGGAGGCCGCCGAGCGGGATCGCGAGAGGACCGATCCCACTCGCCGAAGGAGGCGTCGGAGAGCCAATCTCCCCGACGCCTAAAACGCCGAAACCCCGCTTACATTGCTTAAGGTAGGCGGGACACCGAGGTCACGGGCTCTCAGAGAGGGGACTCTGTCCGCCCAGTGAGTGACTTCGGGAAGGATGGTGGCACAGTGATCACGTGCTGCCGTGCCCAACAAGGAACAAGGGAGACCCTTCAAGGTCTTCTCAGGGATGTGCCCTTACAGGCGTTGTATAGAGGGGGTTCCGGGGTAGTCTTTTAAGAGGACACGGCGCCCTCTCCGATGTACAGATGGTGATCACCGGGGTGGTTTTAGTGAGGTAAGAATCCCACACTCCCTGGTCTTTTTCCCCAAAAGTCCAGGCGCCTTTTGAAGGATTCCCCCCGTCAACAAAAAAAAAAAAAAGGTCCAGAAGATTTAGGGATCGGATTGTTATTTTTTATATATAAAATTCTGAACGAAATCGTCGCTATTTAGTAATTGCATAACGCTATCCCAAATGCTTCTAGGTTAATGTGTAATCAGAAAAAAACAAAACTTCCAAAAGATAAAATTACTAGAAAGATACGATCAAACCAAGATTAGCCAACCCTATCCAACTCACCAATCTAAAAACCTAGATCAAAGATTAGCCTTGATATTAAAAATGCATTCGAGTTAATCAAATCAGTCGATGTGATACAATTTATTGTGTTACGCTTTAAATTCATATCATATTTTTAATAATTATGACATCTTCATAATTTGTGTCCAAGGTTAGCTGTTTATGATATAAATCATGTAATATTATTAAGTTGGCAATTTTAATTTTCTTCATGATGTGCAATATGATATATTATTATGTGATTTGAAATATAGTTTATCTGTGGTACACAGTCTCTCACTGTGTTTATTAAAATAGTGAATCACAAATATCTCAAGTTATCCACGAGTTTTCTCTCAATTCTTCACATTTCTCCATACAAACTTTTAGACTCAAGTTTCTTCAGGGGTGAATTTTAAAAAATCCTCTATTAGCGCTTGCTCCCGTTTCATATCTTTAGGGGTGAATTTTGAATTACTTACCTATGTTATAACAAATAAATATTTTTATATAAGAATCTGAGCTCTTGTAGTTACACTTTTGTCATATACTCGTATATTGATAATAATCTTTATGGAATTAGAAATAGACGAATAAACTAGTGCGCCTCACCATTTGCGATTGCATCACTGCTTACCATCAGGTGGGATCGCGTTCAAGCACTAGTTTATAACATTAAAAAAAAAGAATAACAATATCATAGAGCTATTTTCTTCATTGGAACTTGGACTCGGTGAGTCTATATTGAGTTAGATTAGATTTTCAACACTTTTGGGCAACTAGTCGAAAGCTGGATGCTTGTGGAGACCTCAAGCTAATTGGAAACCATTCAAAGAAACATTGATTCGTAAAAGAAAATCATCTGCCTAGCCTTTTCCCAACTACCTATATTGGGGTCGGCTTCCAGTCAAACCGGATTTAGCTGAATACCAGTATTTTACGAGGAGCGGCTGCCTACCAGACCTCCACAACCCATTAACTGGGGTGACACGGTACTTGACGGCAAGACTGTCACACAAAGTATTTTTTGGTTCGTAAAAGAAAACCTTATGTAAAGTTCCACGCTTCTAGAGCCCATAGTTTCGGGTAGTAACTATTTAGTAATCTGTGGTTACGGTCAGTCGGGAAACTGACTGGCTGATATCACTAGTATAAAACAAAGTCGCTTTCTCTGTCCCTATATCCCTATGTATCCTAAAATCTTTAAAACTACACAACGGATTTTGATGCGGCTTTTTTAATAGATAGAGTGATTCAAGAGGAAGGTTTATATGTATAATTTATGCATAATATAGTAGAGCAACACTGATAAATTTGCACCCGTGCGAAGCCGTGGTATTTTATAATTATGTACCTAAAACTGTGCCAATGCAATCATCATTATTGGAACTTCGGTAGAGTTATTTCATTCGATGCTGATAATACTCGTAGTTACTTTAATTACATTGTTATCAAGACCAATCGCTAACAGGCCTTTGATTTCGCCGTCCTTTCGGTATCTTACCTTTTATGTGAACGCAAACCAATCTAAAGTTATCGTTATTGTATATTGCAAAATTACACACAAGACCAGCTGAAACTTTTTTTGAAATGAATATAAATTACTTATTAACAATAATGTGACGTAAAATTAAGTAGCTTGACCTTTTTTAAGTGTAAACATCAGAATGACTTCTCCCGCTCTTGGGCGGAGCGGGAGGGCGTGTCAGACTTTTACTGACTAAACCCCAACCCGATCCTTTGTTGCCTTCGATCTGAGGATACCGAGCTAACCTTTCGGAATTTCGATCCATGACCTCAGAGGCTTCAGCCCTGCTGGGCTCCTACAGTTTGCTGACATCTCCTTGGCTTGGTTCATGACGTTGTCGACATGTGGGATGTGGACTCAGCGATTATTGTATCAAAAGTTAAGACAGCCTAATAACTGAGCTTTGATCAAAACCTCAGGAGGGACTTATTATTAAAAGGTTAGATCAAAGGCTTGATTTAGAAAACGGTACCTACTCCTGGACTCGGCTTCTATTTTATTTTTAACAATTTTTTTCTTATATTTTGAAAATATTGTTTGTATATTTTGATTTAATAATATTTAAAAAATGAAAATAACATGTAAATAATTATAATAATAAACCATAAAAATCAATCCAATATGTTTCGCGATATCGAACTCTCGCTTTCTTTTCTGTACTCTCCTTTGTATAGATAAACATCGGTTGTCGATTTAGATTTATATTATGTAAGTATAATTAGCAGATGAGATGCTAATGATCTGAAAGGATGATGAACTTATGATAATGATCGAAGAGCGTCGATTGAGAAGCGAGCCAAGAGGATCATCGGTAATGATGCACTTGTTGAGTCGGAACTTCCAAAGTCTTGGGCATCGGGGCCGAGTTGCTAGCCTGTCGGTTTTCTATCGTTTATGTTTCGAAAAGTGTACACTGGAATTACACAATTTTATTCCCCCAAGTCCATTCCATCATTACATCACAAGACGTACGGGCGGCGTCGCGTCACCGGTTTATGGTGAATATTCCACCCATACGCACAAATTGTTTAAGGAATCCATTCATTGTGCATACAGCCAAAAAGTGGATACCCCGCCGGAGTCTGTGTTTCCTGATAGCTACAACTTAGGAGTCTTTTGGTTAGGTCAAGATGATATAGGGGCACGGAGTTTTATCAACAGGGTCCTGCTTTTACCTTTTGGGGAAAGAATAAAAAAAGATGAAAGTATTTCATTTTGCACATAAAATTGACATCCCTATTAAGTTTAGTGTATATTTTTGAGATCAGTCGATACAGTACCCATTTTATCCTTACATATATTTTCCTTTGTATCTATAACTTATTTTGAAGGCTCAAAGTGACATCTTGAGCAATTTGCGGTTACCGCAGGATATGAGCAGGTTACTAAGTGCCAACCACATAATTTTGAAAATGATTCTCTCGTGGTGTAAGGACAGCTTAGACAGAAATGGATTTGAGGAATAGCTTGAGCTTTTGGAAAGTCCCTTATAAAAACAAGTTATTTTGATTACAAGGATTTCTTCGAGTGAAGTTCAATGCGAATAATAATTAAGTCCGCCTTTGTACCTATTTTGTGCAAAAAGTATAAAATAAATAAATAATAAATAAATTAAAATCAGACGATTTTTTTTTGTTTTTTTTTCGCATAGTTATTATTCGAGATGTAAAATTGGTCTTATTTTATATCTCAAGTGTCTGCGCAACTGGACAATACGAGTATGTGGAATACGTGGAATTATTAAAACAGGCGTGATCTTGGTAGAATGGACCTGACAATTTTATTGTAATATTGACTACCTCAACGAAATTTACTGACAAGGTTAACTTGATACATTACTTGGAACATCTACTACATGTAACATAATTTACGCACATCCTATTGGGGGGTCATTGTACTTCGCTTATTTCGTTAAACAGCTGATTATTGTAAAACTAATGGTAAACAATTTTACTGTTTTTACGAAGACTTGGCTTAAAGCCAAAAAGATAACGAAAATAAAATAGATAATGTTCTAATCTTGTATGTTGTTTACTTATCTTGGTAATTATGCTTGTTTCAGGTGTTCACGGTAGTTGGCGGGGGCGTGTCAAAATGCTAATAAATATTGGGCCCAAGGCCCACAGTCTTCTCAAAAAGTGAGTATTTTAGCAACACTATAATTATTAGGTACATGCTACATTATGTACATACATTCATTTTTATCTTTTTTTTGGCTTTGCCCGCGTGAAAGTAGAAAATTTTCCCAAGAGAACATACTCAAAAAGTAGAATACCATATAGGGTACTTTTTGACTATGTTCGGTATGTACTTTTTGTGTGTTGTGCCAAATTTCACCCAAAACCGTTAAGCTGCTTTAGCGTGAAGAAGTATCAAACATATATATTTACTAACTTTTGGTTTTAAATATAAAGTGTGAGGAAATTAGGTGGACCAATGACCACTAGGTAGTCATTAATTCTCGGCTTTGCCGCTGCTGCCTATTTCGGCAATAGTATAGCGTAATAAGCCTTACAATGATCCCACGACTGGAACTCAGGAATGGGCTGTAATCCACCACGCAGGCCCAGTGCACGTTGGTAGGTGACTTGGCACATGTCTTTAAATTTTTGGTTCAAGGACATGCCAATCCCTCACAATGATTCCCTTCACCGTTTTAAGAGTAGTGGTGATGAAATAAATTACACAAAGCATTCGACACACTTACGAAGTAATTTCCAAATTATTTGAAAGTACAGGAAATGTATCGAATTAAATATTTGCAACACGGCTTTCCTTTTCATCGGAAACTATTAATTGACGTCAGGATATCTAAACCGATAAAACAACAAAAAAAAATTAAAGATAGCCTACTTATTAATCACTAATTAAAATCATTTGCCTAACATTACTTAAAACTTAATGTTTCCGTTGTCCATTTTATTTGACTCTCTACTCCATTTAATTATTTATTATTAATATGATAACGTGTAACCAAAGTAATAAAATATTTTCGCCAAAAATGCAGATTTTACTCATAAAATCAATTTTAATACGAAATTTATTTAAGTAAAGTGAAATCAACCAATGTCGTCGGTTCATGAAATGGCTGCATTTCTTTCTACTAACTAATTGGATTACGAAATCACCAGTTTTTTTGCGGATTAACATTGACTGTTAAAATATTGTTCGAAATATATTTTTATCGATATTTCGAAGTGGATAAATGAATTCGATTAATAATTTCGTCGGTTTAGTATGAAGTTAGATTAAGTTGTGATGTTATTACACTTTAAATAGAAACTCTCATTAATATGAGTGACATGAGATGATCCTCTTTTTGTAAAGCCGACTGGAGCTTTTTTTAGCAAAGTTGGGGTCGGCTAAGTAACCTCTAGTACCCTGTTATAAGAGTACTTCCAAAAACACATACTTACCAAAAACTATTGCTCTGCTGTTTGTGGTGGATTTCTCTCCCTCTTGGTTGGAGCGAGAGGGCGTGTCAAACTATTACTGAAAACCATTTTCCGGTGATTTATACAATTTTTTTTTAAATTATTTTTTTCTTTATTCGAGTAAATAAAAATGAAATATATTTTTAAATGCTTTAATACAAAATAAAATAAAAATATAAAAATAGTATCCCACCGGTATCGGGAACAGGGTATAAGCTACCGGCGGTCAAGGCTTCAGGAAAAGGAACCTCCTGAAATTACGAGCCGTGTCCAGGAGTACCGCTTTCTGAATCAAGCCCTTGATCCAGTCGCCAGTTACTATTATTATTATTGTATAAACCACCACCGGATGCGAGCAATTGGTAGCTCGCCGTCCGGACGGCTGGTAATAGTCCGGAGGAACAAGCCTACAGTTCGTCCACTATAAGTTGGCGAGTGTGAAGTTAGGCTCTGCGAATTTTGGCGCTTGAAATATCGTACAAAAGTAAAGGTTTTAAAAAAATAAATGCAATTTGTAGCTCTTATTGCTGTTAAAAACAGTTATTGGCATTATTTTGTTTTAAAACCTTTATTTTTGTACGATATTTCAAGCGCCAAAATTCGCAGAGCCTAACTTCACACTCGCCAACTTATAGTGGACGAATTGTATGTCGTCAACGGCGCGTATTGTTCCACGCGCGCCTCAAAGAGATGTCAGTAAACTGTAGGGGCCCGACAGGGTCGAAGCCTACTGGGGTGTGGGTTGACGAAAGAGATCCCCGGGACCCTGGAATTGGGGCAAGGGAGGAACAGGAGTGGGTTTTAGTCAGTAGAAGTCTGACAAGCCCTGCCGCTCCGCCCAGAGCGGGAGAAATTATTTTGATGATTATCTACAATAAAAAAAAATCTTGCTCTTCTTTATAGTTTATGCAATTATTGTACCCCAACCGGATAGTTGTAGATAATTTACTTAAACTTAATTAAAGATGGTCGGCCGATAAAAGTAAATAACGAAGCCGATTTCTTTTAAGGAAATCCTATTTCCTCGAAAGTCTAAGTTAATTATTTGTGTGACAATATCCTTCTAAAACTTTGATAAACCAAATATGATACTGTTAATACTATTAATTACTCTAAAATAAAATCGCCTGTTAAAGCTTGAGAAATCATCCAATATATTTTTTTATTTGATACAAACTAGTGCTTGACCGTGAACCCGCCTCATGGTAAGCAGTAGCCGCTCTAAAGTGGAGCGAAATTAGATTTGTATTGACTAAAACCCACCTGCACTTCAGTTGCCATTTTTGTTCTAGAGTCACTCTTTCATACTTTTCAGCAGCCCTAAGGAAAATAGATGTGGTTTATATCAGTAAAGGTCTGGCACACCCTCACGCTCCGCCTAGAGAGGGCAAAGTCATTGGATGCTTCCCTACTATGCCCCTTATTTATTTAAACTTCATGTACAATGGTGGTACATAGGCGGACTTAATGCAAAGGCATTCTCTACCAGTCAACCTTAGTCCCCTTCAGTTGTAAGTGCGCGTGGAAAACTGCACGCCGTCGACTCAGGCATGATCCCTACCGTACGGCCGGACGACAAGCTAACCATCGCTCATCGTCCGTAAGCCCGCACCTACGGTTGCCAGAAATCATCCAACCAACAAAGTAAAAATATTTATATAAGATCTTTTTGAAAATAATCAAGAAAATGTGTTGCTCTGAAAATAGTCATTTTTATCGTTAACCTATCAATACCCGCGAAACGAGACACAATAGTAAGACAATAACAGCGCGGCCCTATGAGACCGGTCGGGGATTCATGAATTAATATCAAATTACAAACACGACATTAGAACCTAGAAAACTAGAAAATACGAGTATGTGTAGTATAAACTAATGAACTTTTGTACAAAATTCTTTACATTTATTTATTAATTTATCCTTTATGCAACTCAAAGTACAAAGGCGGACTTAATGCCTTAGGCATTCTCCACCAGTCAACCTAGAGTGGTGAAGAGATAATATGGTAGGTGCATAAAAAAAATAAATTAATTAAAACAAGGGAAAAATACTTATAGATAAAATAAACTTACATATATATTTCAATATAATAAAAAAATTAATTGATAAAGAATAACAATAAACTAAAAACTGCATAAAAAAATATACTGTTAAATACAGTTGCCAGTTCAATCAAAACTGTCAAATCAAACGTTCGTCTGATGCCAATTAAGGAAGAAATTGGCAAACGATAATTACTCGTACTTCTACGAGTATACTGTGGACCTACTTAGTTAATTGCAAAAGGAACTGTCGAGTTATAAATCTAGTAGTAATTGGTAAAGTTAGCCTAGCACAGATGTGTAGTGTTACGTGAAACTAAGAGGCTATATATTCGTCAATTTATGTACCTACATTGTAGAACGTTAGGTACAAGACTTATGTTTTCATTGTGCAGTTGAAATTGGGAGTAAGTTGTGCAATAATTTTCCGAGCAATGGTGGCGAGGAGCTCGTGGCTAGATAATATCAGCCGCACGGATCGATCTTCAAGGTTAAGCAACGCTTACCAAGATTGATCTGTGGATGGTGACCATCTTAACATACTGAGTTTTCTCCGTGCCTCGGAAAGCACGTTAAGCCGTTGGTCCCGGCTGTCATTTGTAGATCTTTGGCAGTCGTTACGGATTGTCAGAAGCCAGTAAATCTGACTCCAGTCTTGCCATGAAGTACCGTGTTACCCCAGTTAATGGTTTGTGGAGATCTGGTAGGTAGCCGCTTCTCGTAAAATACTGGTACTCAGTTAAATCCGGCTTGACTGGAAGCCGACCCCAATGTAGGTGGGAAAAGGCTAGGTAAATGATAATGATGATGGTGCCCAAGTGGTATCTGCCTCGACTTACAAGTTGTGGGTCGCGGGTCCAAACCTAGCCAGGCGCATCACTTTGTTTATTTTATTTCATCACCACTGCTCTCAAAACGGTGAAGGAAAACATCGTGAGGAAACCGGCATGTCCTAGAACCAAAAATTCGAAGACATGTGACATCCACCAATCCGCACTGGGCCCGCGTGGTGGATTACAGCCCTCTTCTAGAGAGGAGGCCTGAATCCCAACAGTGGGAACGGCCGATAGTGTAGTCTGGTCCGTAGGCGAGGGCTTGCTGTCGGCGAGCAATGGGTAGCTCGCCGTCCGGCCGTCAGGTAACCGTCAGGACCGAGCCTAAGTCGTCGACGGCACTCGGACCTCAAGATGATGTCATCAAAACCGTTAGGGGTCCAGGAGGGCCGGATCCTACTGGGGCCATGAGTTTGCTTCTGAAAGAAAAACCCGGGGCCTTTGAACGAAAGAAAAAGAAGGAACATACGAGTGGGTTTTATCATCATCATCTACATAGCTTTTTCCCAACTGTGTTGGGGTCGGCTTCCAGTCAAGCCGGATTTAGCTGAATACCAGTATTTTACGAGGAGCGGCTGCCTACCAGACCTCCACAACCCATTAACTGGGGTAACACGGTAATCTAACACGTCCTCTCGCGCCGTCTAAGGGACGGAGAAGTCATTAGATGATATCCCACCTAAAAAAAAATGCATACCTATATTGAATGTGTTAAAATTGCTTAAAATTGGAGATAAGGTAAAAAGTCCAGGCAAATGTGAGTCGGACTCGCGCACTGAGGGTTCCGTACCAACTTACCTATGAAAACAGTTCTAGCTCTAGAATCGAGTCTTGAAGATTTTTCAAAATAAATTTTTGCTTTGACGGGCATAAACGGGCTTTCAAGGGACCGCGGACTTGAGTAAGTATATCTTCTTGACAGACGGACAACAAAGTGATCCTATAAGGGGTCTGTTTTTTACTTTTGAGGAACGGAACCCTAAAAATAATAAAAAAATATTCACTCTCCTTTTCTGATAACTTGTCCACTTCACACACAGACGTCCTCTAAATCAGACGAAGAACAATTTGGAACAATGGGCCGCACCGATCGTGTTATGTTCTCGATTCATTCTCAACATGACAGCACAAATAGTTCGCGACCGCACATAAAAAGTGATGGGCTTGCCTCACTAAAATATTGGAACACAGAGAAGAAACTGTTTATATTTTGAAGGAAACCTAGCCCTGTATTGTAAGATTCCTTTGCTTGTGACTTAGTTGTTACATTTTTGTATGCTTTATTTTCCTCGTAGTTTGAAGACTATGGTCTATCGGTTTAGGTACCTAACTAAACGTAAACAATCTTGGCATGTCTTTTTTATCTAAAAGTGGTCTAAAAATTGTATGTAAAAATTTTTGCAACTAGGTATTTACCTAAATCAATGTTAGCTAATAAATTAAATTTAAATAATCTTTGTGTATATTATATACGACCTCTTTAATATAAAAAGACATACCAAGATTGTTTACCTTTAGTTAACCACCTAAACCGATAGATCATAGTCATACAGTATATTTTATATAATTAAAACAGCGCTTTTCAGTGATACAAATCAAAGTGAAGTCATTTATTTTGTTCATAATACAAACAGTAAACTTACATAATTCTACCAGCAAGCTAAATTCAAAACTTAAAAGTATTCATGAAATGTGAGACACAGTAATGTTTGTCACCTATGAAGTATTTGTAAAGATCGGTCATTTATACAAAGGACCATATTCTCAGGTTAAAAATAATGTTATGTTCTCTATTCTAGGACATGCTCTAACCAAAAAAGAATTCTCAGATTTATAAACAAGCTATAAATGAAATGTTGGAATTAATATTCAACTTCTATATGTACATTTAACCTAGAATATTCATTTAACCAAATTGCACACTACACTAGCATTGATGGGTTAAATAGTGCAAAACCAACTTACCGGTTTCCGACGTAAACGATACTAAAATAGCTATTATATACAGTAGATAGGCAAAAAGCGGTATTACGGACCTATCGATCATTCGGCCAATCAATCGCGACGAATATCGACGATCATCGTGTGTGTAACTGAATGTGAGTGCCACGCGATGCTCAGGTGGAAACATGGTCTATTGACTTCGTGGGTTTTGAATAGAGGGCTTAAGTTTTGTGAAGGATCTCAACCGGGCAATAAGTGTGGGCATTATCATCATTTCAGCCGAAAGACGTTCACTGTTGGACATAGGCCTTAACAGCCGCACGGGTCGACCTTCAAGGTTAAGCAATGCTTGCCAAGGTTGGTCTGTGGATGGGTGACCAATCACCATATTAACATACCGAGTTTCTTCCATGCCTCGGATAGCACGTTAAGCCGTAGGTCCCGGCTGTCTTTTGTAGATCTTTGGCAGTCGTTACGGATGGTCTTCTGACTATCCGTAACTAGCTCCGCTAGTAAATCTGTCTCCAGTCTTGCCATGAAGTACCGTATTACCCCAGTTAATGGGTTGTGGAGATCTGGTAGGCAGCCGCTCCTCGTAAAAGACTGGTATTCAGCTAAATCCGGCTTGACTGAAAGCCGACCCCAATACAGTTGGGAAAAAAGGCTAGGTAGATGATGACGACTTTTGTGAGGAACCTCAACCGCCACAGTTTTCAGGATGCTGTTGCAACTATCGCTCTTCTGAGAAGCGAAGCGCTTTTCTTGCGAACAACCTCGTTAACCCGTCAGTACAGATCTGCGTTAACATCTCCAACGCACTGCAGTAGCGAGGCAATTTTATAACATCCTGAAGTCATTATTATACATCTGTAATTTTTAATTAGTACAAACACTTACAGGACTTATTAGAAAATGTCCTCTAACTGCTTATATAAGTAAAGTCTCAATAAATAATACTCATAAACTGCAAAGTTATTAGCGTTTGTTTATGTCCAAAAATGTCACTTATGTAAATATTGAGTTTTCATAATTCTACCTACGAATGGCGATCACAATGGAAAAGTACTGCGTAATTGTTAAGAATGATTGATCCAATTATGAATTGACCAATTATGACAAAATTTTGGTTTTTTTTTCCCGCCAGCCTCACCAGGTCATCGGTCCACCTTGGGGGAGGCCTATGTCCAGCAGTCGAAGTCTTTTGGCTGAACTTATTATGTGATGAATAAAAAAATAGTGGTTTATTGTTTGCAATCGATGCGCGCAGCCACAAACCGTTCCTTAAACGATGTATCCATTTACGTATACTGTGAACTTCTAGAATGGAATGGAATGGCATGGCATTGCATTGAATGGAATAGGATAGAATGAAATGGTATGGCATGGCATGGCATTGAATGGAATGGAATGAAATGGCATGGTATGGCATGGCATGGCATTGAATGGAATGGAATAGAATGAAAGGAAATAGAATGAAATGGAATGGAATAGAATGTTATATAGCCCATTTATGTAAACTTTCTTTACTTACAGTCGTCCGTGTTGTCCTCAGATGGTGACGTGCGACAATGGCAGCGCGCCGCTGGGCGGGTTCCGCCTGGGCGCGCGCGAGGACGAGCGCGAGCCGCGGCGTGCGCGGGCGCCGTCCGTCTCCTCGCTGTCCTACAAGCACAAGATCGACGCGCTCTTCGACGACTCGCGCTCCCTCACCAGCCATCTGTACGCGCCGGTGCAGCCAGATAGAGACACTAAGGTAACTGCAGCCATCATTCAATACCACTACCAAAGGATAGGGTGTTTGTGACTCATCTAGAACCCGATCGTGGAAAGTTTAGCAACTAACCCGTGATGCTTAGCCACAAGTCACTATAGAACAAAAATGGAAAACAATTTAAACACGCAAAGCCTTCATATGTCTTGATGCCGTCGGTTCATTTCCATGTCATAATATAATAATATGACTGGGTGATAAGGGTGTATTCCACATTGGGCGGAGTAGAGAGTAGCGGAACCTGAATTGGCCAATTGCAGTTCTCAAAATCTCCACTTCATATCATCATCTGCCTAGCCATTTCCCTACTATATTGGGGTCGGCTTCCAGTCAAGCCAGATTTAGCTGAATACCAGTATTTTACGAGGAGCGGCTGCCTACCAGACCTCCACAACCCATTATACAAATACAAATACAAATAATTTATTTTCATTCACAAAATTTCGTACTACATCTAGTGGTTGAAGTGACCTTTTAGACAAAAATTGCCTGTGTTAGGGCACTTCGCTCTTCCGAAACTTAAAATTATACGCTGTACAATACAAATCAATTTAGACATTAGTCTCAAACTTTTATAGTTTTACAGAGATTTTGAAATGTTAGATTTAAAAAAAAGAAAAGATATGCCAAATTAAAAATGCGAAAAATTAACAAAAGCTTAACTTACTTTAGCTAACAAAAATCTTATAATATTATTATTATTTTTTATATAGAACAGTAGTAATGGCGTGCGTGTGTTGTGGTTAATGGAAATGTGGTGTATGAGTGATGAATGTATATGAGTGGGTGTGGGGTGTATGATTTATGAGTGTAAGTGAGTGAGTGGATCTGTGTATATGTGTGAATGAGTGTGGGGGGTATGTGCTATTGTGAGTGGGTGTTAGTGTGGATGACAGGGTCAAATTGCATGATGTAAGAGAGCTTCAGTGTCCTCATATGTAAGTTGTTTAATCCAATTAGTTATAAGTTTTTTGCATTCATAATATTTTTTAGTGTATAAATGTAGTTTTTTGTTTAATTTATTATACAGGTGGGATGCTCGTCTGTCATATTGCATATTAGAAAAACTGGTTTTAGTCTGTTGGATATGTGCCACAAAATCGTTTCTCCTTTTTGTTTGATGACCAGCATCATAAGGTAGCGTCTTATGCTTTTTTATGACAATTTGAACAACATATAATTTTCTCACAGAGAGTAGTTCACTAATTTGGTAAAGTTTATGGGTGGGGTACTTTTGTCTTTTAAAAAGCATTATTTTGATCAGAGCTCTTTGGGCTCGCTCCACTTCGATAAATTTAGTCTTAGCTGCTCCTCCCCATATAGGAATACAGTACACTAAGACAGATTGCACCAAGGCGACATAAATTTCTTTTAATACATTTCTAGAAGTGTCCTTGCTAATAGTAGCCCTAGATGGAACAATGTGTCTCAGTGTCTTGAATATCCAGCTCAGTTTTCTGACTCTTTTTACAACCTGTTCAAGTTGGGGATGCCAGGATAATCTGTGGTCAAGAATAACTCCTAAGTATTTAGTCTGTGAGACTTTGGTTATAGCGGGACATGTACAGTTTTGGTTTTGAGAGTCGCCACACACGTGAACCTTAACAGTAAAATCATTATTTCGGTTGTGTACGATTACTAACACTGAAACAAATATAATTTGTTTTTGAGGTATTCAAAGTAAGCAAATTGTTTTGTAACCATTTAGCAACTAGAGCTATACCTGTGGAAGTACTTTGCTTAATATCATCCCAGGATTTTCCATAGAACACAATCGCTGTATCATCAGCATAAGAAAAAACTTTAGCATTATATAAGTTCATGTTACATAAGTCGTTAATGTATATTAGGAAAAGGCTGGGACCCAAAACGCTACCTTGAGGCACACCGTAAGATACATCCGTATCTTCACTGCAGTACTGTCCTAGCTTAACCCTCTGCTTCCTATTTGAAAGATAATCTTTCAAAAGATAGAGTGGAGTTCCTCTTATTCCGATTTTTTCAAGTTTGTTGACAAGGATTGGGACAGAGACGGTGTCAAATGCCTTTTTCAGGTCTAAAAAGACGGTTAGGCATTTATCCCCTTTATCAAGATGATTAGTTATAAGTGTGCTAAGAGCTGTAACAGCATCTTCAGTGGAAATATTATGCCTAAAACCAAATTGAGTCGGGGATAGTAAATTGAATGTATTTAGATATTTAAGGAGTCTATTATTTAATAATTTTTCAAGAATTTTAGAAATAGCTGGAAGGACAGATATGGGCCTGTAATTGTTGACATCGTCTCTGTTCCCACCCTTATGAACCGGTGTAATAATCGATTTTTTAAGAGGATCCGGAAAGATGCCATCTCTAAAGCAGAGGTTTACAAGATGGGCAATAATGGGGACACATTCCTTGCTTACGAACTTTAGAAATTTTGTAGAAATATTATCATAACCTGGAGCACTGTCTGACTTTAGACTCATCAATGTTCTTTCCACTTCATTAGGGTCAGTGTCCAGCAGTACAAAGGAATTGAGTTGTGTTAATATTGGGTTAACTGAGACACCATTGTTGCTTACGCTTGGTTGGATTTGCTGAGCTAGTTGTTTACCGACATTTGCAAAGAAATTATTAACAAAATTTGCAGATTCGATGGGGGAGGATTTAATATTTATTAGTTCGATATTCTCACTTTTAGATTTGTTAGTGTACGTTATTGCCTTGATATTTTTCCAAAGTAACTTGCTGTTTGAGATTGAATTTTCAAGAAGCACCCTATCATGTTTTCTTTTTAGTTTTTTAATTAGGTTATTGCAGTAATTTCTATACCGGTTGTACGTAATTTTAAGTATTTCATTGTGTGGGTCCATCTTACTTTTTTGTTGAAGTTTATTGCGGTTTTTTATGCAACGCAGTATACCAGGGGTTACCCAGGGCTTAATAATGCGTTTACTGCTTGGAATTTTAATATGAGTAGTGTTAAGATTAATAGATTCAGTAAGCTTTATGATGAGTTGGTCAGTCAGTACATTAGGGTCATTACAAGATAGTAATTCTGCTAAGTTTTGTTGTTGAATATGTTTTAGAGCTTCTTCAAAATTTATGCTAGTTGTAGACTTATTTTTAATTTGTGTATATTTTTGATTACGTAGTGATATAAGGGTTGTGTAGTGGTCAGTGATTGTAGTGTGTAAGATTGCGATAAATGCAGAGACCTTTATTTTATTAATCTTTAGCATAAAGTGATCCAGGCAATTACTTTCTCTGGTGGAAAGTGTATGTCCTGGGAGTATTCCATGTAATGACAGCATATTTAAATAATTTACTCTGTTTTTAAATCCTTGAGATGTCTCTGTGTCTGTAGGTTTAATATTGATGTTTATGTCCCCCGCTATTACTATATTTTTTTGTGATGTCAAATTGTCCAGGTGATTATTAAGTGAGTCAACAAAGTTCTCAGTTTTAGTGTTCGATGGAGAACGGTAGATACCCAGTATATGATAATTTAGTATATCCAACTGAAGACATGACGCTTCGACCAACTCAATCTCTCTAACTTTAGATTTTAACGTGTTCTTAACATAGACAATTACTCCATCATTTTGGTTAATGTGGCGAGTTGAGGCATGACAGTGGTAATTACTGAGCTGTGGAATGGGTTTGTTAGGATTTAATCTGCACTCTGTAAGGATTATAACATCAGTTTCAAAATTAAGAGTAGATAAATAGAGCACAAAATCATCAAAATTACAGTAAACGCTCCTAATGTTTTGTGCGATAATAGTCAAGTCATTTTTTTCCACTTTTATATACTTAGATATGTCACAAGAGTTACATTCGACAGCACGCGCAATCTGAATATTGTCTATTTCATTTAGGGTTTGTAAATTGTCATCCATTTTGGGGTAAATACGTTAGAATAAACGTCAACATCAAGTTATGCGAAGATGTAAAGATTGATGACAGGTGAGTGAAATAGTAGTAAGAGGTGACTTCATGGCAATTGAAGGACCACTGTATTTGAGTAATGATTTTGTAAGAGTTTATGTGTTTAGATATGAGCTGTTGGATTATGTAGGGAGTCAGTGTATGAGTATATAAGTGTATAGTGTGTATATGAGGTTTTGAAATAGTGCTTGTGTATTTAAAAAAATAGTTTATAAAAGTGCCTACGAAGCCATTACAAATTAACAAAAGATAACCTATTACAAAATAAAATACATTAAAATAAAAAACATTAGCAAAGAATGGTAGCTTTACCACTCGAGTGATGGATCGCCCATATATAAACAAACCAACCACCACCAACCATTTAAGAACAAAGAATAATAGTCAATTTCTCACCATTAGTTGGTGCACTTGGTCTTCACTTCTAACAGTAATTGGTTGTGACTGCTCGTCTTTCTTTAAATATACCTTACCATAGGCAGTCCAGCAGAACTTATAAGCTCCGGATTTGGTTAAGTCTCTGGCAAGGAAGTGTAGACGGGAAGCTTTAGGGGTAAGATGTTCCGCTATAAATATAGGAGTGTCCTCTTGAGTTTTAAAACCCAGGTGTTTGCAGCATAGCTTCAGCCTTCAGAAGTGTAGAACCTGTTTCAACAATAATTGGGGTATTCTGGATGTCAGTGGTTTTACCACGCACTCTATAGATATCCTTAATATCGTATCTGCTAATTTTACAGTCTAAGTTTTGAGAAAGGCACATAGCCATCCCTATGAGGTCTTCTTTAGACTCATTATTTTTACGTGGGACATTTTTAATTACAAAATTCGATTTGCGAGTTCCAAGTTGAGTTTCTTCCAGTTTATTCTCCAACAGAGTGATATACTTCCTATCTTCCTTGGCCTGCGTTTCTAGCAACTTAATTTTTGACTGGAGCTCCTCGTTCTGTGCAGTAACATATGCGATTGAGTTCTCAATTTTAGTGTTGGATTTTTGAATTTCATTCAATGTGAGAGAAATTTGCTGTATCTCACTAGCCTGTTTTCCTGAGAAAATTTCCATCATTTCCCTCATTTCTTTCTTCAATTCATCTAACTGCTCATGTATCATGTCGTCATCCCAGCTTCTTTTCACCCGTTGAAACACATAGTTAGGCGGCGTAGCTAGTAAATTTGTATCCGATGCCGCTTTATCCATAGGTGAATTCATGGTCACTGATTTCAATACGTAATAATCACCAGAGATTTAGAAGGAAAAAGCAACTGCGGTCACTTTGTCTACGCTTAGCGCATACGCAGCAATTGTAATTGTGGTGGTTGGTTTCTTGTGTGTTAAAATAGCCGGCGCGTAGCACGCGAATCTCAATATTCACAGTCAAACGTCGTATGATGCACCAGGATTGTAGAGAACCAGTGGAGGTGTAATTGTCCTGCGGCTCGACTAGGTCTGTCAGGGCGGGGCAGCGCTTCGCCTGTTCTCGATACGCACGGTAGCAGGGTGGAGCTTGGGCGGGGTCACGGCGCTTACGCAGCTCAGGGCGGGGTCACTGCGCTTACGCAGTTCAGGGCGGGGTCTTCTCAGCCAATATCCTGGGTTCAAGTACCAGGCTCTCACGAGCGGTGGAGTTGGTACTGTGTGGTGCGCGTTGTAATCACTTGTATAATGATACCTCTTAAGTTTTTATGCACTCCTATTTTTTTGCGTGAATTAAACTTTTATTAAACTTATTAAATATTTGAAAATAAAAGAAATACGGAGCCCAAAACACGTTAGCACCTTGCGGCGGTCCGGGGGAAGAGGATTAACTGTCGTAAGACGGTATTTCATGGCAAGCAGGACTGGAGTCAGATTTTACTGGCTTCTGACTATCCGTTACGACTGCCAAAGATCCACAAATGACAGTTCTTTCCGAAGCACGGGAAACTCATTATGTTAAGATGATCACCTATCCACAGACCAACCTTGGCAAGCGTTGCTTAACCTTGTAGATCGGCCCGTGTGGCTGTTATTATCTAGCCACGAGCTCCTCGAACCGAAATAGAAAACAAAACAAAACAGAGTAATTTCCAAGACTGGACTCTCGACTACACGGTCCTGGCGTGTAGTGATGCCAAGATTGTTGCATTGAATTTCGCCTTCCAATAATTACGCAAAGGAAACACTTGCCACTTTTCACTGTTCTTCTACATCTGCCACCGGGACACGGACTGCAGTGGCCAACCTAATCCATCCTAACCTGCAAAGATAATCTGGCCAAATGGGGTTTCCTCGACCCATCGCAAGTATCATGCCAGTGTGGAGCCTCCTCACAGGATATGCGTTAACGCCTTTCCTGCCCAGCATGCCCAACTACCTGCACCTTTAACGACCTATGCGAGGTCAATGACAGAGCAGTCCAGGTGGCTAAATATTGGTCGGACAAAATTTGACTTCAATCGACACGACAAGAAAAAGAAGAAGACTGCTCTTCGCTGCTCCACTTCATCCAGCTCCGTTCCAGTGAAAACACGTCCTAACAAATGCACGTGTACCACAGGCATTATGCAAGTGAAGTGGGAATTCTTGGTGACACCTGTTCAGTCTAAGCTGACTGTTACATTCATGAGAAATTCGCTCTTTGTCATCAATGTTTAGATTGAAATGACAACCATGTTATGTTTCTTCGTAACAGTTCATTCTTTATACATCATATCATTATCATTAGAGCATGGCAGTAAAAAAAAAAGCATTTAATTCGGGCCACCGATAGCACCCATACACATAGAAATTACAAAACAGAACACAAATACATAGGGATACATTAATATCATTCGGTTATCGAACACAGCCAGCAACATGTCTGCTACAGCAATGTTCGATATAAGTGCAATCAAGTCTGCCCAATATCAACGCAAAAACAGTATTGGAGCTGCCCCTTACCCTGCGCACCAAGTTCCCCAGTGGCCCCGTGGAAACGTCGCGAGTTCAAACCCAGCCAGGCGCATAACTTTGTATAATTGATTTCATCACCATGACTGCTCTCGAAACAGTGAAAGAAAACGTCGTGACGAAACCGGCGTGTCCTAGAAACAAAAAATCACCAACTGGGCACACGTGGTGGAATACAGCCAATTCCCACTCCTAGAGAGGAGGTCTGAGTCCCAGTAGTGGGATCATTATAAGGCTGATTATGCTATTATTATGTTTAATAGCATTTATAGCGGATATTTAGTGCTGCATTTACAACTAGCTTCGGTCAGTTATTTCAAAAACTGCAAAATAATGCGGCTCTCAAGCTTGTTAAAAACCGTTCACTAACGAATATTGATAGCAGATGGAAGTGATTGGCATTTTTTTCATGTAACGTAAACTTGTGCTTGACTACGATCCCACCTGATGGTAAGCAGTGCTAGGCATATTGTTGTACTAAATAATAACTTACACTACTCCAGAAAACATAAATATGAAGCTAGATTTATCCAGAACACAATTTTGTTACTTTAAGGTATATTAACCTAAAAAAAAACTTAATTACGAAATAATGGCATCTGTAACTAACAAAATAAGTAGTTACAATAGTCTACAATGTATTGCGAAGGGTATTAGATCAAGACGAGCTGGTTACAAATTACATACATGTGTAAGATATATGTAACTATTACGGCAAACAAGCCCAAAGACTGCCGATGTCGAAATGTTAATTAAGTTATAAAAACCCTGTAATTAGAGGTATCTAACACAATGGATATGTTTTTTGGAGATATTGTAACTAACAGAGGAAGTATGTTAAGTAAGTAGGTTGTTGTGAGACATCAGTTACAGAACACTTAAGGGTGCTGTCACAATTTTTCTTGAATTTGAACGTTTAATTCGAGTTTTGATGTCTGATTATGCTCTAGATATAGCACAAAAAATATGCCTAAAAAAGTTTGATAGTTGATCTTGGGAGTGTTTTAAATAAATATATATCAATTTGTTCACGTAAATTCCTTGTCTCTGCAAAGTGTGTTTCATAAAACTGAGAGTTATTGACAATTTTCCGTACGAAACTATAATTTTTATCTATGAAAGTATAATCCAAATTCAAATACAAATTAATTAATAATTAAGGAGGTATTGTTATTATAACGCATGAGAAAAAAAAATGGTCTATTTAAAAGTAAAATAATATTTTAAAATAATTGTTGTACGCAATGCAAAAATCGAGCGCGACTGCTGCCGCCCGTCGTCTAATTTTCCTATCGTCTGTTTTTTATATGGACTTTAAAAGAGACTGTGACCCCTGAGTTTGTTTCGGTGTTTTTTCTCAGGGTAGTCAGTTAGGAAGCACCGGCCTCATCTAGTTAAAAATAAAATCCAAAAAAAAATTGACGTGTAAAAGAGTTTGGAAAAAACATATTAGTCCAGTCAAAATAGACATTCTAGTTTGCATTAATTCCCAACAAGCTGGATTTTTGTGCAGGCCTTAAATATGTCATTACGAATGTTATGTCAAAAGTCCCCATCGATCCCGCTTGTGCGTTGTTTTTTATTCGAGGTCAAAGGTCACAAATTAGCGTTTTTTGCGTATATCTCTGAAACAACGAGACCTATCGAAAAATGGTTCAGGCAAAGTTTGTAGATCGTAAAATTGTCTACAAAAAAGATATACATTTTTTCTTCTACGATGCACTGTTCCCGAATTATGGCTATTTTAAACATAGAAAATACGAATATGCACTCATGCTAAGGGATAATGAGTTCGATGAATATTTGAAGGACAAACCATCTATAACGATACATAAGCAGTGTCGTAAAGCATACACCTGGAAGAGCAGCATCGCTGCAGCTAAAAGACAGTGTGAGGCGGAGATATCTACCACATCTGGGATTAGTCCTCCTCGTACTAGCACGAGGTAATGAATCGTCTTTTTGACGAAATACTGTTTGTTATGTGGCAATGAAGCAGATAAAACGGCTGAAATAAACAAAAGCGTAGCATCTTCGGCCAAGAGTGTCCTAAACTTTCAACCTTTGACTTCAAGAAAACCATCTTTAAGGAAGCTCAGACTCGTTCTCATGAGCTAGCAACTAGTGTCATTACCCGCATTCGGTATGAATATGACTTAGTTGCTGCTGAGGCTAAGTACTACAGTGATTGTTACACTTAAAATACGACTTTCCTGCGGTCTAAAGTCACGATATCTCGAAAGCGATGCTTTATAGAAGAAAAGTGTCCACATCTTTTTTGTAGACAATTTTACGATCTAGCAATGACACTACTTGCTAGCTCATGAGAACGAGTCTGAGCTTCCTTAAAGATGGTTTTCTTGAAGTCAAGGGTTGAAAGTTTAGGACACTCTAGGTCGAAGATGCTGCGCTTTTTTTTATTTCAGCCGTTTTATTTGCTTCATTACCACTGAACAAACAGTATTTCGTCAAAAAGACGATTCATTTCCTCGTGCTAGTACGAGGAGGACTAATCCCAGATGTGGAAGCTATCTCCGCCTCACGCTGTCTTTTAGCTGCAGCGATGCTGCTCTTCCGGGTGTATGCTTTACGACACTGCTTATGTATCGTTACAGATGGTTTGTTCTTCAAATATTCATCGAACCCATCACCCCTTAGCATGAGTGCATATTCGTATTTTCTATGTTTAAAATAGCCATAATTCGAGAACAGTGCATCGTAGAAGAAAAAATGTATATCTTTTTTGTAGACAATTTTACGATCTACAAACTTTGCCTGAACCATTTTTCGATAGGTCTCGTTGTTTCAGAGATATACGCAAAAAACGCTAATTTGTGACCTTTGACCTCGAATAAAAAACAACGCACAAGCGGGATCGATGGGGACTTTTGACATATCATTCGTAATGACGTATTCAAGGCCTGCACAAAAATCCAGCTTGTTGGGAATTAATGCAAACTTGAATAATAATTTAGTCTATTTTGACTGGACTATATTTGCAAAATAAATATCATTTATCATTTAGATTCAGACTAAATTGACACAGGAAATGTCAAAATTTGTTGCCAGTTCTTTTGTGTTGTTATGTCATATCTGTCAAAATGCTCAAATTCAAGAAAAAATGTATTAGCGCCCTTAAGAAATACAAACTCTTAACTGCCATGCTCATCGCATTTGATTTGCCAACCCATTAAAACCCAGTTAACAACACAACATCACATCTGGGCCTCTCGGCTATAAGAATTATAATAGGTATATTACAAGTTTCGTACTACCCAACTGTCAAATGTATGACTGTTGTGTATGAAGCCAGTGATCGACAATTCTGACACAATTCTAATAGAAGACTTGAGGCCAAATTATTCTCAACGTGCAAGGCAGAAGTGACATCCACATTTTACAATTAATAAAAATCCTCCCCGACCGAATTTCGATCACGGTGGCCAATCTCAACAGAGATCAGCCGGATGCAGGAGATATTATAGTGCACGAGTATGTTCGCAAACACAGGTGCACTCTCTGTTCCTTTACTTACCTAATGGAAAAACCCTTATAGCACTTTTTGCCCGACCCGGGAATCGATACCAGAACCCCACGCTCAACAGCTGTTGCTCTTGCGACCACTATACCAACGAGGCAGTCAATTTCACAATTACAAGGCGGACAGATTGATATCAATTTGCTATAATACTAGCATATTCTGGGCTTCTACTATAATAATAATAATAATATTCCACAAGTTTCACACAACGCCATCTAGTCCCAAGCTAAGCAGAGCTTGTGTTATGGGTACTAGACAACTGATAAAAATACTTATATCTTTCTAAATACATGCATATTATAGATAAATTATACCCAGACACAAAACAAATGATCGTGCTCATCACACAAACATTTGTCCTGGGTGGGAATCGAACCCACGACCTCCGGCATAGCAGTCAGGGTCACTAGCCACTAGACCAACAGGCCAGTCATTTTCTACTGGAGAATTTGTTAAAGAAGATAGATTTCTACGGCTAGTTAATTTAATAAAGACAATTAATATGAAGTCTCGCTCATCAAACAGCGCGGCAGGCACGTCTGCACGGTCTACTTATGTAAAGATATATATAATTGATATTATATACTAACTAAGTTATACGCGGATGCACTACTGTGATTATTGGATTTATTATATTGAAGTAGAAAATTGTATTTTCTTGTAATCGTTGAAAAAACTCTTATTTAGAAGCGTTATTGCTGTATAGGTAACCCAGATTATTTTATCGTCATCTTCCTGTCATTTGTCCCATGTTACTTGGCACCCCATGTTTTTTTCTTCTATTTTGTCCTATCCAATGTCACGTTATCATTTTCTTTCATATTAATCTTACACTATCACCTCAAACAATCGATCTTTGGCCTCACTCTTCGTCATCATCTATGGTATACTACCTATCTGGTACACTCATAACTGAGGAGCGTCGGAACAAAAACCGATAAATCACATTGTTGTTTTTTGTGGAAAATTGTAAAAATATGGCCAAATTCATGGTGGTCTAATTTAGAGTTAAACAAAATCTATCAATTTATTGGTGTTAGCATCACTGTTTGGAAACCTAAATACTGTATTCGTGACTGTGGTACCTGTTGAGTTATCAAAAAAATGAAAATGGATATATCGGTTTTTGACCAAACCAACCTCATATGATATGGATATATCGGTTTTTTATAAAACAAAGTAGGAAAAATGTTAGGGAATTATCGGTATCTGTTCCGATCATCATCGTTGTTTAGAATAATTGATGTATTTATCGGTTTATGTTCAGATCCGTGTATTTTGCAGACGAATTTAGAGCGGATTTATCAGTTTTTGACTGGGTTACATTAACCATAGAGCAAAATATGTACGAGAACAACCAATTGCTATAAAAAAAATGACAATATGTGATTTATCGGTTTTTGTTCCGACGCTCCTCAACTTATCCATAGAATATTTTATAATCTTTGTAGACCACAGACAAAATTATTAAAAAAAAAAATTTTTGTTCGCAGGTGAATTCGACGCACGAAGGCAAAATAACGATCTACGAAGATGACGACGGCTACTGCCAGAGCAAAGTCAGCAATGTCAATAACACAGTGCAGGATCGCATAGAACGGATGTTCGCAGACATGGCGGGCGAGTCCAAGCAGGCGGTCGAGTCCATCGGCGTGCACATCTTCAATGTGCACTACCTCGGCTCCACGCCCCTGCACAGCAAGGTCACCAGCCTCTCAGGACTCCAGACACCCTTGAGAGACCTATACTTCACGTATAGGAGAACCAATCGCCATAAAAACGCCCTAAACGGACGATTAGAAATCTCAAAAAGTGGACTCAAAGTACGATATAAAGGAGACAAAGGCGACCTCGAGCAACTCAACCCCTTCCCCACGATAGCAGTCTGGTCAGCCGTTAAGTTCGTGGTCCAACCCTCCGAAGAAGACGACCATGATCTCTGCTACGCCTTCCTGCCCCTTATCACCGATCCTGACAACATCGACCGACAAGCCCTTTTCAAAACTTTAGAGTCACCAGACAAGAAGTATATCCTCTCCCACAACGAAAACTCGCATTCACCCCTTTTCGCTGTTGTGATGAGGAAGATCGGCGTCGCGAAGCAGCTGGAGTGTCATGGGTTTGTATGTCAGACGACCGAGGACGCTATCGTGATAGCGGCCACGTTATACAAATCGCTGATGGCGCACATGAGCCGGCAGGGTCACAATGACAAGAAGAAGCTCAAGAATCGAAACGGAGTCAGCTGTATGAGCGTTGGAAGCAGCATGTCGCCGAACGAAATACCAATCAGGCCGCCGCGCAAGAAGAGAAGCACGTCTTCGATGAGTGGCGACAGTGATCGAGCAGACGGGTTCTCCGCCTGCGAATCTTACTCCGAGAAGCCCAGGCTGGAGCGGACGAAGAAGTTGTCTTCCGAGAGCCTGCCCCGCCCCCCGCCACCTCCGTCGATCCTTCCCGCCGATGTGAAACGAATCACAGTAGAAGAAGTCAAAGCCAAGCTGGATTCTATAAAGCATAACGACACAAGTGGCAGCGACACGCAGGGCTCGAAGAAGTCCGTCAAAAAGGCTCAGAACTCCAGCCTTCGTCAGATTCAGAACCTCAAACACAGCAATGAATCGTCCATCCGAAGCAAGGTTTCCGAGAAAATAGAATTGTTTAGAGAGTTAGAACGACGGAAAAGTTTGCAGAGACCACCGACCTTACCTCCTCCGATACCTATAAAGCCGCCTTCGGAAGCCCCACCGGAGCCTCCCAAAGAGCCTCTACGGAGAAGTCAAAGTGGAAGAAAGTCTATAAACGAATCTGGGGACATACTGACGAAAGTAGCGATTCCGCGCTCGGGCAGCTTCCTGAACGCGGGCGGACTCACTAGGTACAAGTCAATTGGACACAGGTATGTATTTCTAAATTGTTCTGGCATATAAATCAAGTGTTGAAATTTCGTTCTTAGCAATTTCGTCGGTACGCTTGAGCTGTTATTTCCTTTTACCCAATGCACGCTGACATCTTGAGTTTTTCTCATGATCAATATGTTCGTTCAAATTTCTGTAACGAGAGGCGCATAGAGCGTGCTTAGTGGAGTGTGGCGCACACTCGCATGCGCGTAATTGTGGCAAGGCAAGCGCGTCCGCTACATTCCTCTGATCCAATACGCCGCCGAGTTATTTTTAACTATCATTACACTTGCTACATCCTTATTGAGAAAGCCAATGTACTCGGCTTTTTTTTAATAAATTTTATCACTTTTTTTACATTTGTTGTGTCATTAATTTGATCAGTGACTGGCTAAATCTAGTCTATTGAGCAAACTTTGGCTCAATTATGATTTGTAGGTTGCTTCAATTAAGCTAGGTAAATCTTACAAATCATTGTGGTTTTAGGTACCGGAGAACAGGCAAAAGCTGTAGAATACTCGTGTAATTGAAGATTTTACTTTCAAACCCGTACCTAGTGCATAGCTATTCATGTTATTCACAAGCATAACTGATATTTGTTCTCGTATATTAAACTATCATTTTAAATTTCAGAAACAACGGTAAGAAAGGAGGCGGCTCACCGTTAGGGTTCAATGAACTTTTTAATGAATTCAAAGTTCAGGAGAACTTGCATTCGATGGACGAGATCCTAAATGCCATAATAGATGCTGAGGGGATGTCCTTCAATGATCTGAAGCCGATATACAAAGAATTCCTACTGAAACTAGCAGTAACCTTAACGAAAGACGAAATCTTTCAGCACAGCAAAGCAATCATGAAGAAACAAAAGAAAAAGATCCTAAGAAGAAACAGCATGTTCCAAAATAAAAGACGAAAGATACTGAAAGGCGCGAGTGGTCTTCGGATGGTTTTCCGAATGCCGTTCGGCAAAGACATAAGGAATAAAGAGACTAAAGCACCCGGTTCCGTGGACTTAGCAAAAGACCCTGTCTCCGAAAGCTCAGTGTCTACATCCAGCTATGACTTGCGGCAGTTTCGCCCCAAAGAGCCCATGCTACCTCCCCCAAAGCGACAGGGATCCCGACAGAGACATTCGAAAAGATCAGACAAGATCGTCCATGTTTCAAAAAGAACTGGGAAGTCCAGACCAGGAGAGAGGACATCGACGTCAGAAGACTCGGATTTTCTTACCCTGAGCAATAGATTAGGATGTCAGAACCGGAACAGTTCGAGTGGCTACGTGTCTTGTTCAGAATGCGAGTCTGAAAGTTGTGTGGACCGGTGTTACTGCTCGTTGAAGGGCGGGAGTAAATCTAAGTGCTATTGCTCGGCAGTGGAGAACAAGGACTCGGCGAAAACGAAGCTTTTGAGCAAAAGCAAGAGCTGCAAAGATTGTTCGAAGTGAGTATATATTTTTGTATTTATTTAGGTCCATATGCCTTCCCCAAATAGGAGAAGGCGCTCGTGGCTAGATAATAGCCACAGATCTTAACATATCGAGTTTCCTTCGTGCCTCGGAAAGTACGTTATGCCGTAGGTCCCGGCTGTAGGCTGTAGGCAGCCGCTCCTCGTACAATACTGGTATTCAGCTAAATCCGGCTTGACTGGAAGCCGACTCCAATATAGTTGGGAAATGGTTGGATTTTAAATATTTTAAAAATCTTCATTTCTAACTAGACTTCAGTTAAAAAGGATTAGGCACCTATCTTTACAATTAATTTGAGAAACTATGGCTGAAAATTTAATGAAGGAGCAATATTTGAAGAAACAAAGAAAGTCTGACAAATTGTAGGAGCACAAAGTAATATGTAACGTATTGGTTGTCAGATTACTGGATTACTGTCTGCAGTTTGATTCATTATATTGTTGCTGTTACGAAATTTAGTAGTTACATTGATTCTTACTTCATGAAGATTAGGTAAATTAAGAACAGTTTTAATATACTCTAATATGAACTGAAAAGGTCTAGTATGGTCCAAGCCTACTGGGGCTACGGGTTCGCTTTTGAAAAAAAACCCCAGGGCCCTGGAACGTAAAGCATATGGATAGGAATTCCGAAAGGTAAGCTCGGTGTCCCCAGATCGAAGGTAACGAAGGAAAAGGGTGGGGTTTTGTCAGTAAAAGTCTGACACGCCCTCCCGCTCCGCCCAAAAACGGGAAAAGTCATTCTGATGATACCCCACTTGAAAGTCAGTAAAAGTCTGACATGTCGACGGGAGATCCACCCTTGAGCGGGAAATGTCATTGGATGACTTCCAATCTCAAAAAAAAGACAAGTGTTTGGGGTTATGATACTATGCAAGGATTTCTATATCTCATAGTCATAACAATAAATGCATTCGAGAAACATCATTAGCTCACCAGTTCAGATTTCATCAAAACACAATATTTCGCAAACTTTAAAGATTTACGAGAACCAAATGATTATTGCTTCTAGAATATCGAAAGTAATTTGTAAATGTATTTGTGATAATAGCTGCGATAAACTAAAAGTGAGTTTTAGCGATTTGCGCAATGGCAGATATATTTATGTCATTGACATTTAGCTGAAGTGGCTGCACTATAATGCTACTACAGATTATTGGGACCATAGATATCTAAGATTTTGAGGAGCTCGTGGCTAGATAATAACAGCCGCATGGCCGATCTTCAAGGTTAAGCAACGCTTGCCAAGTTTCCAGCACCATCTTAACATACCGAGTTTCCTCCGTGCCTCGGAAAGCACGTTAAGCCGTTGGTCCCGGCTGTCATTTGTAGATCTTTGGCAGTTGTTGCGGAGTCAGAAGCCAGGAAATCTGACTCCAGTCGTGCCATGAAGTACCGTGTTCTCCCAGTTAATGGATTGTGGAGGTCTGGTAGGCAGCCGCTCCTCGTAAAGTACTGGTATTTAGCTAAATCCGGCTTGACTGGAAGCCGACCCCAATATAGTTAGGAAAGGGCTAGATTAATTTTCATCATAATCATTTCAGCCAAAGGACGTTTCGCGCGGTCGCATGAGACCGCACGGGAAGAAATAGTATTTGAAAAAGAGAAATGGTTTTCAATTGAAAGTAAAGAATGTAATAGGGTGAAAATCAACAGCAATTAAAAACCCTACCACAAACAAATTAAGAAAACTAAAACATTACGATACAAAAATATTCATAAAAAACAGACACATTATTATCTTACTTGTTTTTAATGAAAAATTTCTCTACTTTCGACGTCTTGGACACATCAACCAATAGGAGTAGTGGAGATAGTAGTATTAATTATATTAAATATCCTTTTTAACAGTTGATTTTCGACTTTATTTCTTGATGTTATGGTTGGTTTTAGTGTTGGCTGGTTGTTAGTAGAAATGAAATGTGCGAAGGGTTATCAGAGCGTGGCCGACGAGTTGGACGTGTGAGTTACTGCACTGAATTAAAAGTTATTTAGGAATTAATTTCACCAAATATTTGGCTTGATTAGTGGAATTGTTTGACGATTTTGTGAAATTGTTAGTACTCGTAGATTCTCGTTATGTTATATTTGACTACAATTGGCCATTTTGTGAAGTGGATGTAGTGACATCTGTGAAGCGATTTAGGAACTAAAATTCAAAATCGTCACATTATCTTCTTCTAACTGGCGGTAATTCCAGCCATTGCCAGGGTCCGCCTTCCTACTAAACTTTCTCCACTTTGCCCGATGTTCAACATCCTTTCCAGTAAGGCCATTGGCTCTTATGTCGGACTTGATGACGTCCAGCCAGCGCTTGCGAGAGCGACCACGGGACCTAGCCCCAAGGACAGCCATATCCATGCATCTCCGACCAACGTACTCCCTAGGGCGGCGCATGATGTGGCCATGCCATACCATAAAATCGTCATTTCAGCCGAAAGACGTCCACATAGGAACTAAAGTTCAAAATTATCACCATCATCATTTCAGCCGAAAGATGTCCACTGTTGGACACCTTGTAGGAGGCCTTCCAACGCTGCGTCTTCCAGTACGCGGTCGCCACCTCCGAACATTTCGGCCCCTATGCGTATTTGTTCTGCCTGATCTGACTCCAGTCTTGCCATGAAGTACCGTGTTACCCCAGTTAATGGGTTCTGGAGGTCTGGTAGGCAGCCGCTCCTCGAAAAATACTGGTATTCAGCTAAATCCGGCTTGACTGGAAGCCAACCCCAATATAGTTGGGAAAAGGCTAAGCAGATGATGATGATGCGTATTTGTTCTGCGAGCGTCCTGCATCGCGGTATTAGAGTTCTCTGCGTGAAAAGAACATAAATACTAAAGAGCGAAATCAATTATCGGACAGTTGCCAAAACCTGACGTACCTACTATACCATTTCATGAAATGGTCGTATTTCATACTATCGAACATAGTTTGCCACTTCAGGTTATGGGCTAACTAAGTCAATGAATACTGCATTTCACGATATGAACGTTTAAACTAGACGTACAATATTTCATGAAATAGTCGAACATGAGTGATTTATGTTGTTTACTAGTAAAGCTACTAATTTCGCTTATTTCTGTTACGTAACTTAGCAGCAAATACTAAAATGATTCTTTATCTAAAAGTAATTTTACACTACCGGACCGGAAGACGCAGCGTCGGAAGGCCTCCCACAAGGTGGACCGACGACCTGGCGAGGGTCGGGGGAATTCGATGGATGCGAGACGCGCAAGACCGGTCGCTGTGGCGACGCTTGGGGGAGGCCTATGTCCAGCAGTGGACGTCTTTCGGCTGAGATGATGATGATGATGATGAATTTTACACTAGAACTGGCGGGCGATCGTCCTAAATATAACCCGTATTAACCTATCACATACCCGCAAAACGAGACACAATAGTAAAAAAATAACAGCGCGGTCTCATAGGACCGGTCGGGGATTTCCTTTCAGCAGTAGTTAATATAATATTTATTCATCATCATCATCTGCCTAGCCTATTCTCAACTATATTGGGGTCGGCTTCCAGTCAAGCCGGATTTAGCTGAATACCAGTATTTTACGAGGAGCAGCTGCCTACCAGACCTCAATAACCCATTAACTGGGGTAACACGGATGATGATATATAAACTTGTAAATAAACAAAAATCTTCGTATAATTTCAGGGAATGCTATGACGGTGACTTCAGTTACTGCTCGTGTGACTCGGAGAGTTGCGCGGACAGCAACAAGTGCTACTGCACCGGGCCTCGGAGGGTGCAGGCCTCCCACAGCATGGAGTACCTCCGCAGCCCCTCCAACACCTACTGCGACAGAGTGAGGACACACGAAGACAAGAGTGGGAGGACGAGGTGAGATATTGTCAAGGAACTTTAGGCCTCCTACAATTATGTAGGCCTCTAACTCGAAAAAAGGCCTCCAACTCGTACCTACTGAGTTGAGCTGTACGAATAATGACAAAAGCTTGCACTGACTGGACAGGTCCACTCAAACCTGCATGGTTCTTTCCTCAAAAGACCATCACAGACACTAATCTACATGGTTCTCATGTGATTTGACTATTACTATAATAATAAACATAGTCACATAGTAACATAGTCTGTGACTGTGACTATAATATGGTAAACTTAAGTAGGTAGCAGTGGGCAGGGCACATTGCTCATAGAATAGATGGTCGATGGGGACGAAAGGTTTTAGAGTGGCGGCCACGTACCGGAAGACGTAGCGTTGACGCGGCCTCCCATGAGGTGGTGATGACCTGGGGAGGGTCGTGGGATTGCGATGAATGCAAGATGCACAGGACGGATCTTTATGGCGACACTTCGGGGAAAGCTTATGTCCAACAGTGGACGTCTTTCCGCCGGTTTTTTTTTATTTATTATGGCTAATGCTCAAAATGTGCCTACATCTAGTTTTAGCGGGTTAGAACTAGGTGTAGTAGGCCACATGTGGTTAAACCTAGATGTATCCTACTATCTTCGGTTAGAACTGGTTTTAGCCTTCATCATAGCGGCTAGAACTAGGTGCAGCCTCACACTGGTGATTAAACTTTGGTGTAGGTACCTTATTTATCATCAGCTATTTAGAACTAGATTTTCTGTACAGTTATGCATTTGGCGTTGTGTTTGAGATTCTTATCTTGCGTTTCAAGATTGATTTGATTATATTGAAAATAAACTATGGTCTGTTTTTTAAACTCGGAGACTGAATTGACACAAGTAATGTCAAATTTACTATAGGAATGATGCCAATTTCTTTTTGTTGTAATGTCATTTTAGTCTCAGGGTTTAAAAAATGATGGTAAGCAGTGATGAGCTGTGATGATGATGTTAAATGTGATGTTCCAGTCGCTTGGGAGCTAGCGCGGGCGGCCGGCGTCGCTCGGAGCGCGGGCGGCGCGCGCGCAGCTCCGACAGCGTGGCGCTGGACTACGAGCTTCTGCTGCAGAACAAGCCTCGAGCCAGGAACATGCAGCGGCTTACTGGTGAGCATACCTTGCACATATTACTTCTTCTTTATTGTACACTAGCTGACTCGGCAAACATTGTTCTGCCATATAAATTATATGTAACATGATTTTTTACACCTTGTGTCCGAAAAACCCAAATATCTTACGGAACCCTATTTTTTCCAAAATAAAATTTAGCCTATGTTACTCGCGGATGTAGCTTTCGAATGGTGAAAGCCTATTCATTACAACCAAACAAACAAAGTTTTCTTCTTTATCATCTACCTAGCCTTTTCCAAACTATATTGGGGTCGGCTTCCAGTCAAGCCGGATTTAGCTGAATACCAGTATTTTATGAGGAGCGGCTGCCTACCAGACCTCTAAACATAATAATATTTAAATTGAACTTTCTAAATGTTTCGAAGTCTATGCGAAGCAAGCGATAGTGCAAAGCTGGGGATCGCGGAGCGTAAACAGTGGGCAAAATACAGAGTTGATATGTGTTAGATAGAACAACGAAATCTTGAATTATAATCGGACGGGAAGACCGCAGTGGGCAAATTATTGTAGGCCTTCTCAATACTCAATATGTTTATTGCTTTCCACAATGAAAACTTAGGTGGTAGGTACATAAGGTTATACATCAGTTTTGGAGCATTGTAATGTGGGCCCCGTCGGGCATAACAAAATAACATGCGAGGAGGGCTAATATAAATTTTTGTTTACAATTTTAATATTAATATAATCTTTCGTTTTGAGTAGGCTTATAAGTATAACTAATTGTATACAAACAATTTTTACTGTTCATATATTGAATTTATACATTAATATTTATTTAAATTAAACTTATATTATTATTATTAGTATTATAAATAAAATTATTGTTGCGTTTTTAAATATTCATAAACATTATAATAACATTTGATCGAGCTGAACGATGTCATAATAAAAAATAACCTCTTATTTCCAGTCCGCAGTACAGGCGCGGGCTCGCAGGAGGCCCTCTCTGTAAAGAAGTCGGCAGAGATGGCGGCACTGTTCGCCGATGTGAGGCTGTCACAACGCACGGACGTACGTTCCCTGTGCGGGGCCCCCCGCGCGCCGGGGCCCCCCGGCCTGGCGCCCCCGCTGTGCGGGCCCCGCCAGCGCCTCCCCGCCGCGGCGCTGTTCGCCCACGCGCCCCTCAGCAGAAACGCCAGCCTCGAAGACACGTTAGGGTACTTACCCTAACTCAGAGACTAAGGGTAAGATGGCGCCTTATTACATTGATTTTGTTTATTCTTGACGAGTTACGGTTTTTCTATAAATATTAAGAAAAATAATAATATCTAATAATCTTTTTTATATTTTAAACAAAATTAAATATTTTAGTAAGTACTGAAATATTTAAAAATATAATTTTAAATGAATAAAGGAAAGAAATAATTTAAAAATTAATATATTTTTTTGATAAATAATATTTGTTGTATAGAGTAAAGAACTTACACTACAATACTTTTAATTTTGACATTTTGATATTTGAAATAACAGTTTTATTGTATAAGAAAAAAAACTATTATATTTGCTCTTTATAAACTTTAATGATGTAATAAGGCGTGATCAGACGTTTCTAACTAAATGTTACAAAATCAATAGTAACGTTTTATGTATAATGATTGTACAAGTAATTCCCCTGTATTTGCTTCGAATGCATTCACATGATTAAATACAACGTGTTTTTTTAAATCACCGTTTTAATTTTTTTTCAAACATTTCTTATAAAAAAAAACTGAATTAATGAAAAAAATATTGGAAAAAAATCAGCACCTCAATACATTTTTCTTCGCGAAATTCAACAAAACATTTTGAAGAGATGATTTTAATGAAAAAATCACGTTTGTTGTTATATACTTCGAAAAATATCATGTAAATGCATTCAAGTATTGTCAGAAACATAAAAGCTTCCGTAATAGTAAACTATAGTAAATCAAAAATAATTACTATCGTTACTATTTACAGAAGCAAAAAATCATGGCCATTGTCAACTACTAACTGAGAAATTTGGAGGAAAAATAGTGGAAGCTATAGGATGTTACGTTTTTTCCACAATTATATTATTTAAAAAAAAACATCCTAAATATAAAACGAAACCAAAATAAATGAAAATTATTCCAAAAGATTGGAAAGTGCAATATTTTTAGATTATTATTTTATATTTTAACAAAAAAGTGCAATATTTTTGACAAAATTATTTTATAGGTTCAATAAAAGATTCGAAATGAAAACTGCGTCGTTTTGTCAACGTTTTATTGACGTCTGACATTGTCGGATTGACTCCGATTCAGAAAGTTCCATAGATTGGTCAGAATATCGTGCCAAAACTGTAAAGTTTACTACTTACAAATGTTGTCTACATTTACACGGTGCTTTTTTAGTATCCACGAGTGATTTGTTTTTTTTTTTGTGTACCTAAAGACAGTAGCGTAGCTAGACGTGGGTGAAGAGGCCCCTTCCACATGGCCCCGCACTTGAAAAAACCTTACACAAGCAAGGGCTCTTAAAAACATAAAATCATACATTAAGGAATAAATGTTTTTTTTTTTATTGGTAGGCTCGCGTTTAACCACTATTTTACGTAATAGTTACCCTCTACGTGGTCAAACACGGTAACGATAACCGCTGTCTCATTTTCACATTGTCGAAAAAGGCCTCACTGATGACCCACGTCTAAATTAGTCCACGTTACGCCTCTGCTTAAAGGTACAACGATAATATTATTGAAAATACATGTTATTTTAACAGTGAGCTTTTAATTAATAAAACAGCATACGATTTCAACGCAGACAGTGCGATAAATGCGATGTTACCTCTTTAACAGTTTTATCTGTAAAGCAATAATTTTATAATAATTTATTTCTTAATTTTTTCTCCTCATATACAAAAAAAAACATCGTGTAAATGCAGCCATAAATAGATTGTGACAGACATGCTTTCTTAATAAATAATTAAAAAAACTTGTATATTCACATTTTAACTAAGTTTTGTATCTCATACACGTATACCACCTTATTTTAAAATAAGGCTATAAAGTATATCGAATATTAATGTAAAAACTATGTATGTAGTTATTTATTTTTGAAAATAACCTTTATACATAGAATTATTTAGTGTGCAGGGTGTGTATTAAACCACGTAGGGTTGAGATGGATTAAATAATTATTTATACCTCATTCATTGATAGAATTATTGGATTTTAACCTTGTGATTTCTGACTCGCCCTCTCACTCCCCACAGAGTGGAAAAAGTCATAATGATGATGGCCTACCTTAAAAAAGGCCCTTTGATTTATCAATTTATTATTCAATCATTTATATAAAATATTTTTCTTTTCTCAAGATATTCGTAATTACCTCAAAAAAATCTCAAATATTTTATATTTTAGACATAACTTAAATTAGTTAGTCATTTATATAAAATATTTTTCTTTTCTCAAGATATTCGTAATTACCTCAAAAAATCTAAACATTTTTATATTTTAGACGTAACTTAGCCAAGTCTACTTAAGTTTTGAATACACACCCTGTATTTAGTAATAACTTAGCGCTAGTAGGCGATGGTCTAGTCTATCTCTACTTCGCTGATGTGAACTGAACACTACACTTACTGACTTTGAAACTGAACGCTTCTAAACGTTATTATCTGTTCCAAAACTAGTTGACGAAAATGTAAACAAATGGGGAAGGAAACATGGGCTGTGGGAATCCGTAGGCGTAGGCTTGCGGATGGCGAGCAAAAGGTAGCTCAGCGACCTGCCGTCCGACCGAGCTCAAGTCCTCGACGGCGCGTGGCGTTCCAAACGTGTATCGAGGAGTTGTCAGTAAAACCTTTGGAACTAGCAGGGCTGAAGCCTACTAGGACCATGGTTTGTGCTAAAGAAAACCCTAGGGCCCTGAAACGAAGGCAAAAGAGGAACATAGGAGTGGGTGTTAGTCAGCAAAAGTCTGATATGCCCTCCCGTTCCGCTTTAGAGCAGCAGAAGTCATTGCATGATTTCCCACCCAAAAAAAGAAAGAATTACCATGGCCCTGGGATGCCAAAAGCAATTGAAGGAACACAGGTGGGTCACACATGTGCTCACTCGATACACACATACCAAACGCGATAATTTGAGAAAATTTGTTTACACTTTCGACAAAAAGTTTAGAAATAAAGCTTGAGTCCAAACTGAGCTAAGTGCGATGCACCTAAAAATATTCTAGGTACACCCTGATAAATATTTACCGAATCTGTATTGAGAATTGTATGTTATGTTACAAGCATGTGTAATATTAGATACGTAATGCTCAGGATGGATAAAAAAAAACTCAAAAACCTCGACCAATCATCCCTGTAGAGGAAAAACTCAATGGATAAGGTCTTAATTCAGAATATTTTATATAAAAAATTCAAGGGAATAGTGTTAAAAATAGATAATATGGCTACAGGATATTTCTAAAGAGTTACCGAGGCCTGAAGGGACTAAAGAAATACAATCGGTTTTAGTCAGTAAAAGTCTGACACCCATCTCTCCGCCCTACGTGGGAAAAGTCATTTGATGATTTTTCGACCCAAAAAAAAATGGTTGTGCAGACAAAAATGGATAACATATTATGACATTTATGTAGTCTTACGTTACAATCACTAAGGTTTTTTTTTTATTAAAAAGAATATTTTTTAAGCTATTGTGTTTTAGCTCTACAGGGGTGATTTTATTTCCTAAAATGAAACTAAGAATTCTAATTCTTGAACCTAGTTATGTTATAAATAAGTCTATTTTTATCCTAATGAGACTGGTTTAACTTTGTTAATATAAAAGTCGGTGTTGTATTATTTTATTCGCGAAAATTCTCAGCCTGCGCCTGAGTAATTTTAATAGCAATTTTCCTTTTATGTTACTATACAACTTAATATGTTAGGCGCCTGTCTCACCAATATCAATGTAAAAATAATTATTTTAAAGATAATATAATATTAAAACTAAGATTAATATTAGAATTATTTTAGAGAAGAAAGTAAATTTTGGTGCACGGCAGTGTATAGCCAAGTTTTTAAAGAATCTCTTGTTATCTAGTTTTTATTATTTATCTGAGAATGAATTAATTAAAAGTGACGGTGAGACTAGTGCTTGAAAATTTATATTTTTTATATGATTAGTGAAATGTACTATTTATCTATAATAAAATTAAATCAATTTACGGAAGTTTACCTTACTAAGAATGTACCTTTCTAATGTTCTTTTATGGGTAATGGACTTATTTTTTTACATAATCCTGTATTTTGTTTGAAGCCCACAATTGGGACAAAAATTTGGACAAAATTACACATTATAAAAGCGAACCCCCAACTGTTTATACGCCGCAAAATACTTGATATATGTTAAAAAAAGGTTCTGTAAAATGATGTTAATTTTTATTCCAATAAAGCATTTTCTTGTTTTGAATATAATATTTTATGTTAAGATAAAACTGTTGATCTTGTAACTGGTGCAATGTTTGTGCAATATGTGTTAGTTTTAAGTCAGTGCGTCATGCCAAGTGCAATATTTTGTAAATACAATGATATAATAATATTTTTGTTTGAAGTTTTCTTTTTTCTTAGCACCCAAACATCATCAGGTCATCATCGGATCAGGGGTTGCGTGATGGTCAGAGCCAGCATGACCCTGAAAATGGAAAAGAAATACTCTAAGTTTAGAGCACTAGTTTATATCAGTTTAACCTATCACATACCCACAAAACGAGACACAATAGTAAAACAATAACAGCGCGGTCTCATAGGACCGGTCGGGGATTCATGAATTAAATAAAAAGTCTAACACTTCCTCTTGATTTGATTGGTCAATAGTCTGAGAGCATTTAGTAAGAACTTGAGTTTTTGAGCAGTATGTTTATGCTTCCAACTGGGGCCCCTGCAGACTGGGAGCCCCATATAATTGATACGGCGGTAGCTACGCCCCTGCATCTGTAGCGATTAGAATGAACAGCGGGCCTGAGTCCCAGTAGTGGGAACGTTACAAGGCCGATAATGCTAATGTATGGTAATATAAATGTAGTTTCCAGTATTTATTTATATAAAATATTTTATACTGTATACCCAGATAGAGCAGATTGTCACTCATTGGACACCTGAGGGACTGTGGGGAATGTGGTGTAACTATTTGATCATGTTCGCGGGGCAAAACTTTGCCAGAGGTCGCCCTAGACAGAGAGGTTCGGAAGGAGAAAGGGAAGCCTTTGCACAGCCACCATTACCCATTAATGGGGTTAAAAGCTACTATTAAAAATACTAAACAACAAAAAATATGTCATGCCAAAAGTATTGGTAAACGTAATAAAATAATGTGCATCAAAATCAAAGTCAAAAAGGTTTTTATTTTAAATACCTAGGCCTACGTGGGCACTTATAAAACGTCAGAAGCTTTTGCATGGTTCCAATTAGCCGTTTTCCATGGAGAGGAACCGGCAAGAAACTCCATGGTTACTCTTTTCAAAAAACTATTGAGTTTACAACATTTCCATATTACAATACAGACACATATGCGAGGACAGTGTAGACCAGTCAATATTGTACATAAAAGTACAATAATCATCATCAAATCCAAAAGGAAATTTCCCGTTAAATCTGGTTATCCAGGCTTCCTTGAAAGATGAGCCAATGTTGAGGGAGGTGCATGGCGAGGCGAACGGCGAGGTGAATGGCGATGCGAATAGCGAGCACGTCCTTGCCGGTCACATTAACTTGACGCATCTCTGAAATGCGAGAGAAGCTCCTGGCTGATAACAGCCGCACGGGTTGATTTTCAGGGTTAAGCAACGCTTGCCAAGGTTGTTCTGTGGATGGATGATCATCTTAACATACCGAGTTTCTTCCGTGCCTCGGAAAGCATGTTAAGACGTAGGTCCCAGCTGTCATTTATAAATCTTTGGCAGTCGTTTCGGATAGTCAGAATCAAGTAAATCTGACTCCAGTCTTGCCATGAAGTACCGTGTTACCCCAGTTCATGGGTTGTGGAGGTCTGGTCACTTAAATTTGGCTTGACTGGAAGCCGACCCCAATATAGTTGGGAAAAGGCTAGGCAGATGATGATGATGATGATCTCTGAAATGCGAGCATCCCGCAGCTTCCCCCCGCATTTCCTTAGGTCGCCCAGGAAGTGTCAGGTATGGTCAGTAACTCAGTATCTTTGTTATCGATACGCGTGTCGATAATTTGAATAGTTCTCTGTTGTTGTTATACTTATTGTTTTTGGACGTACAATTCGTCCGTTATAAGTTGGCGAGTGTGAAGTTAGGCTCTGCGAATTTTGGCGCTTGAAATATCGTACAAAAATAAAGGTTTTAAAAAAATAAATGCAATTTGCAGTTCTTATTGCTGTCAAAAACAGTTATTTGCATTTATTTTATCCAAAATTCGCAAAGCCTAACTTCACACTCGCCAACTTATAGCGGACGAACTGTATATTAGAGTGAATTTCAACAACTATGATTTGTTACCTAATTTTGGTGGAAAAGTTTGTTTCAGGTTTTTTTAATAATCTAAGATGTTGATAAGCAAGAGATACGTATTCAGGTACATAAAATGTAAGAGAAATTTATTTATTCCTGAAAGCTTCTAATATATTGTCGACACCAGAATTGGTACGACACCAAAATTGATATCTGACACCAAAATTAGAAATATTGACACCAGTTTCTCTTTCTTTTCTTCTTAACTCCTCTAGTTTAACGGGATCATTCCTAATTCTTCCTTTTCTCTTCCTTTCTGCCATCCTTTTCCTCTCCAAGCACTCTGCGTGTGTCAACTTTGAATTTCTTTTATCATCATGCCTCAACTTGGTGCGTCAGAGGCGTTTCGCCCCAGTAGTGCATCTTCACGCGCAGATCGTACATGCGAGAAAATGACTTTTACCTCCAAATCCCACGGTGGCAGGTCAGCAAGGAGGCTCGCCGCTTCGCGGGAAACCGTGTCACATCCCCGCACCATCCGGATGGCCATGACCTTCTGGCTTGCGTTCAGCTTGGCCGCTGGTCGCTTTGACCGAACGATTTTATGACCAAACGATCTTATTATGATTCGTTTTCGTTTGGCTTTGAATTACCTACCTACGTAACTCTAAAAACGAATTTTAGTGTAACTAAGCAATTTTGGTGATTGGTATAACACCACCAAAATCACCAAAATTGCACCACCAAAATTAGAATCTTGTTGAATATGTTTATTTAAAAAAAAACTACTAAAATTGTACTCTTTATATTTGTATACTTTTGAAAACATACCTTAACTTTTTTATTATAAATTTAAATTACAACACCGACCTAACCATAAAACGTTTTTAAAACATTACACCAAAATTGCAGGTTTTTTGTCCGATTACTAAGAAAAGATTTACTTACGTTTTTGGCGGGAAATCACAGCGGGATGGCACACGTCTATCACTGCTGCGCGTGAGTGCCTGACTTAATGAAGTTTACGTTGGGAGCGTTGTCCGTTTAGGTTTATTCTATACGAGTCAATTAATGATTAGATTACTCCCACCAAAATTTAAAATTTCCTGCGGACAGTCTTTTTTGATTTTCACTAGGATAAAGTAATGCCCTAAATATAAAAATAAAACTGTAATTAGATAGAAAAAATAATGCTGAATACAAATAAAATTAGTAATTTCTAATAAACTAGTGTAGTTTCGTTCAAGCGGTGGTCATCCCCAAAAAAACAGATTGTGGACGCGCCACCAAACTTAGAATTATGCTAAATAATTATTTTTTTATTTTACTACAAAAATGTTATCTACTAAAATATTGACGGCCTGATCAAGATAAGTACGTCTTCTTTCTATAGAAAAAATAACTTCGTTGTACGTTTACTTTAAGATATGATTTTCAGCTGCACCGCTTAAATATTATGCTTGAGAAATTCACTCATTACCTACATCGACGCCAAGCGTCAAGTTAATGTGACCGAGTTGTATGTGTGTGATTGAGGTAAGTTTGATATTTTTCAATTAAAAAAATAAAACACTTACAGTTAGAAGGAATTATTGGAAAGTGGTTATGGCTAAAGATAATTTTATAAGTACCTAATTAATATCTCATTAGTCAAGGGTCGATAAGATAATTTGTTTGTACTGGGGTTTTTCCCCTAAAATACACTACACTATTTATAGATACGGTGTTGTAGTCGTGATCAAAGGATTTCATAATATATCGATTAAAAAAATTTGAAAGTTGTGATAAGGTAATAGAAAATAATGGAGGCGCTACTGTGCGTTTAATTGGCAACCCGCTGCAACCGAATAGCGCACTTACCTAATCTTGATACTGAGCCGATTTTTTTCATCAGACATTTTATTCCCACTTTAGTTTTTCAAATCGTAGTATTTTTTTTAAATAGTAAAGATTGTAAATTGAACCAGAATTTTTCTCAATATGCCACTTATTGCTTATTACCTAAAAAAAAATATGTGGGGTAGGTACTCTTGAGTTCACAACATATTTTAGGAATTAAAAAAATGGAACATTGTATTTAAGTAGAAATTGAATTTTCAATTACTAAAGTTCAAGTCCCCAAAGTATCAATTAATGTAGCGCGGTACACCAGAAGAATGTAAACATAACCTATATGCTCGATGTTTATAGTTTTAAAGTTACTACTTATTCTGTATGCAAGCATGTTAAAATAGCTTTGGGTTAATCAATTAACACTTGATTTAACTAAAAACAAAAAGTAATACTTTTACATACCCGTCATATCAGCAGTTCTTTGGTAAATATTACTAAGACCGAAAAGAATAGTTTAGGTCTCATGTTTCGCCAGATTTCGCCTGTAAACCTTGTCAATAACCTCCCTGCTAGCACTTCGAATGGTTTTATTCATTATTTGTTATATTTTACGTCGTTTGTTTTATTTTTCATTACGAAAATAAAAATTTCCTGTTTGTTTACCATGAAACGTCATTTTTTTGGGTATGTTGCCAACGGACAAAAAAATTAGTTCCGTTTCTAGACTATTTTGCCAAGCTTATAAATAGGTAATAACTTTTAGTAAATGCTGAGTATTTACTATATTATAGTAATTTAATTTTAAAAAAGCATTTTTTACCTATATCATGTTTATTTATTGAAGTAAAAAGGAGCTGTAAATAAATACTGAATGTTTATCATTATTTATGATAATCAAACTATTTGTAGTATAAAATAATAATTTACGATGTCTACTTTATTGATCATCATTATTTCAACTGAAAGACATCGACACTATGACATTGCAGTTAACCCATCCACTGATCAACCTTGGCAAGCGTTACTTAACCTTAATTCATGAATCCCCGACCGGTTCCATAGGACCGAGCTGTTATTGTTTTACTATTGTGTCTCGTTTCGCGGGTATTGATAGGCCAAAGATCGATCCGCATGGCTTATTATCAAACCACGAGCGGGTCTCCACCACAATCCACCAATTTCTACCACATACATACCCTCGAAACGAGACACAATACTACAGCGCGGTCGCATGAGACCGGTCGGGGATTCATGAATTAATAGAAATATAATATTATTAGGCGGACATAGTGCACAGACATAAAAGTATTTTTAAAATCAACTATCGATAGTTTCACGAGTTTGATTCAGCACTAGTCAATTCTTGTCTATGCCTCTAGGAAGTACCCAGGGTACTTATCACAGTACTTACTACATAACAACTTGATGACGACTTGCACTTTAATCAAATGACTTTAATTTGTTTGATATCAGATAAGTATATACTGTTCAGATACACGACTTGAGATACACTACAAATTAAATTTATTATCTAGCTTTAGTGTCAACTACAGTGCTATGTTACGCGTGTATAATCACAGTGGTACTTCGTGAAGAAAGCGGTGAATATAATTATTACGTTGGATGTGTGACTGTTGAAGTTTTAGAAAATTTAAACATGGGTGCCCAGGAATCTAAAAACAAGCCACCGCAGTAAGTACCTGTTGTTTACTAAATAATAATTCGTTGATTTAATTCAATAATAATTTATTTGGTGTCAATGCAACATTTATTCTTCAAATAAAACTTTTTGTTACACAATTTAGTCGCCATATTGGCGGGACATCGTTTTTTTTTTATTTTCAAAATTGGAGTTCGATTTTACGTGATGCCTTGTCAAGTTTAGTTTGCGCTTTGCACAGCTCGTAAATGAATGTTAGATGTAGTTGGATTACTAGCGATACTGCGGAGATTAGATACGGGTCGTCCGTTATAAGTTGGTGAGTGTGCAGTTAGGCTCTGCGAATTTTGGCAATAACAACTGCAAATTGCATTTATTTTTTTAAAACCTTTATTTTTGTACGATATTTCAAGCGCCAAAATTCGCAGAGCCTAACTTCACACTCGCCAACTTATAATGGACGAATTGCGTACTTACTATCTAAACTACAGGCTTAACGCTATTATAGAATAGCATAGATTTTTTTTTTATTCGGGACAGACACAGGACAACGATTACAAACCCAAAGTAAAAAAGAAAGATACGATAGTATGTACTGAATGCTCATCGATGGCTCTCAGTTGACAAGCCGTTTTATCTCTCTAAGGGCCATGTGCACCGACATAAGTTTAAGATAACCATCTGATTAACGTCAATAACCGACGATAAGGAACAGGAAATATTGCTAAAACAGCCGTTTTAATATTAAAACAGTCGATTTGGTGTCGGTGAACATCGCCCTTAATTCATGAATCCCCGACCGGTCCTATGAGACCGCGCTGTTATTGTTTTACTATTGTGTCTCGTTTTGCGGGTATGTGATAGGTTAAACTCGTACAAAAATAAATGCCAAACTGCAAATTGCATTTATTTTTTTAAATTCTCATCGTACATCGCTACATTTTATAGATTAAATGGTAGACAAGTTTCATTTTTGACTAGCGCTAATGAAATACCAACATTTATCATCTTTTTAAATCACTTACGCCAGGCATTACTGATTGTAGCAAAATATTCTACACGAAATGGTTGTAATTGGCTAGGATCTACGTTACGGTAGGCTCCTGACAAACATGGATTAGTGGTCATTAACCCTCTTATACTGTCTTATTATTTTTCGGGTACATTCGCAGAGATATTAGGAAAAGGTAAAAGTAATTTATTTTAAGTTTATTTGGCGCTTTTTACCTACTTTAGTTTTGTCAGTTTAACCCAAATACCTGCATAACGTGACACAATAGTAAGACAATAACAGAGCGGTCACCGGTTACCACTCAGGGAATCATGAAGTAGTTACTCAGATACCCGCGATATGAGACACAATAGTAAAACAATAACAGCGCGGTCTCATAGGACCGGTTGGGGATTCAAACGTTAAAAGAAAATCATATTTTTATAAACTGCTTACTTCAATGTAGGTATGTTATGCAGGGGAATTAGGGAGTTTAATAACCTTGCACCCATACCTCCCTCGGACTATCTACTTTTAAAAGTGATGGGTACGAGTACTTTTCATAGTTTTTTTCAGATCTTTGTTAAGGGGACTCGGTCAACATGACGATGTCACCCTATAATTCTATAATACAGAGGTAACTTCTAAAGCTTATTATTATTATTTTCCCTTTATTCATTTGTAAATACACATTCTTTACATTTTTAAATATTTTTACAAAAACATACAAAATAGAAACATTTAAAAATATAAAAAATAGTAGTTCACCAGTATAGGGAACAGGGTCCAAGCTATCGGTGGTCAGGGCTTCAGGGAAAGGAACCTGACAATGCAAGCCGTGTCCAGGAGTACCGCTTTCTGAATCAAGCCCTTGATCCAGTCGCCTAACGAGAGCCTCCTAAGATGTTGGTTGAGGCTCTTGGCTATTAAGCCATTAATGAATTATTATTTTTGTTATTATTATTATTGGCCTTATAATGTTCCCACTGCTGGGACTCAGGCCTCCTCTCTAGGATAATAATCCACCGCGCGGGCCTAGTGCTTATTTGCGGATGTCACGTGTCTTCGAATAACTTCTAAAGCTTAATTATTCATGAATCCCCGACCGGTCTCATGCAACCATGTTGTTATTGTCTTACTATTGTGTCCAATTGTATCTCTTTTGCGGGTATTGATAGGTTAATACACTTTAAAACACTAAAAGCTACTTTTCATAGTAGATGTTTGATAAGTACAAGTTTATTTTCGCTACTTTGTTTTATTTTTTAGTTTACCTAATGTATTTTCTATTTTTATTGTGTATCTACCCACCAAAGTTTTTCGATTATACATTTTTTTTCCTAGCCGTTCCCGTTCCAACTTCTATTCAGCTTTAACTTTTCCTATACATAATTTGCTAAACATGTCACTACACATCTCATTTGTTGATAGGTTTAATTATTATTTTATGTTATATTTGTATAGCCTCTCTCTTATAGTGTGAATGAGAGAACACTGTAGACCACGGATTTTAACCTATCCATATAACGAGACACAATACTAAAACAATAACAGCGCGGTCTCATAGGACCGGTCGGGGATTCATGAATTAATTATTACCTATTTCTACCCAGTTTCTGATCAATTTTATTTTTATTGTGCTTTTGGGTACATTATTGACTGGTCTACTCTGTCCTCGCATATGTGTCTGTGTTGTAATATGGAAGTATTGTAAACCCAATAGTTTTTTGGAAAGAGTAACCATGGAGTTTCTTGCCGGTTCTTCTCCATAGGAAACGACCAATTGGAAGTTTGGAACCGTGCCCTAGCTTATAACGTTTTATAAGTGCCCATGTAGGCCTACGTGAAATAAAAAAAAATTGACTTTGAAAAATATAAAAATTGAAAACTTTTAAGTGCTACTTACTTTAAAATTATACTTTTCCAATATAAATATTGAATTTTGTAAAACAATAGATTGTTGAGCGCTGAGTGGGCAGGACTGTTTTACGTGAGCCTAAAGTTGCTGATAGACCTGACTACTCATTTGTAACAGAACATAGAGCAGCTGCTGTGATGAACTTGACAACGAGCCAATCCAAGCATAGAGCCAAACATTGCTAAGAATATTGTCATGAGCACTCTGGCGAATAATTAAAATTCGAAGCAAAAATGTCCTTCGCCAGAATGCTCGATAGAATCTCGCTAAAGCCCTCGTTATTTTTCTGTAATGTAAATTTGTAATGAGTATTCGCAAGAATGCTCATTACGAGTATGCTCAAGTTTATCAGCACCTTAAGCGAAAGAGCTAATTTTAAGGACAACTATAAATACTTACAACGCGAACATGAATCCGCTATTCTGTTGTCAAGCAAAGTTCAAGCCAAGAAGAGAGAACTGTTTGAACTTTTTGAGCAATACTCATGTTTAGTGTTATACAAACCATTTAGAACCCTTTATGACCCCTACATATACATATATCTAAGAACCTCCGCACAACAGCACCATTTGTCTGCCCAAATTGTCCTAAACCATATTTCTAAATATCATGAAACTACTTTTAGATTCAGAAGGCCTTTTATTTTTCTGAATTGTTTCGTTTCTTTACAGGCAAAAATTATCTGCAACTCAAAATCTCGAAGCCCAAAAGGCTCGGAGGACAAATCAGAATGAAGAAGTTATGTCTGCGCAGCAGAAGCAACAGGCAGAAGTACTTCTTACTGCTTTCCAAAAACTCCAAGTAGAGGCTGCTAATTTGGCTGCTCAGAAAAAATTACAGGAAGAGATCTTTAATAATGCACATAAAAAACTCCAGGAAGAAGCTGCTAAAGTAGCCACTCTGAGGAAACTCCAGGAAGAGTCCTTTATCAGTGCGCAGCGAAAACTTCAGGAAGAGGTCCTTATGATGGCGCAGAGAAAATTTCAAGAAGAGGCTGCTCAGAACAAGCTGTTAGAAGAGGCTCTTAAAAAGAAGCTTGAAGAAGAATTTGCTAAGAAACTCGAAGAAGAATTTGCTAAGAAAAAATACGAAGAAGAAGTTGCTAGGAAGAAACTCCAAGAAGAAATTGCTAAGAAGAAACTCCAAGAAGAAATTGCTAAGAAAAAATACGAAGAAGAAATTGCTAGGAAGAAACTCCAAGAAGAAATTGCTAAGAAAAAGTACGAAGAAGAAATTGCTAAGAAAAAATACGAAGAAGAAATTGCTAGGAAGAAACTCCAAGAAGAAATTGCTAAGAAAAAACTCCAAGAAGAAATTGCTAAGAAAAAATACGAAGAAGAAATTGCTAGGAAGAAACTCCAAGAAGAAATTGCTAAGAAAAAGTACGAAGAAGAAATTGCTAGGAAGAAACACCAAGAAGAAATTGCTAAGAAAAAGTACGAAGAAGAAATTGCTAGGAAGAAACTCCAAGAAGAAATTGCTAAGAAAAAACTCCAAGAAGAAATTGCTAAGAAGAAACTCCAAGAAGAAATTGCTAAGAAAAAGTACGAAGAAGAAATTGCTAAGAAGAAATTCCAAGAAGAAATAGCTAAGAAAAAGTACGAAGAAGAAATTGCTAAGAAAAAGTACGAAGAAGAAATAGCTAAGAAAAAATTTGAAGAAGAGATTGCTATTAAAAATAAGTATCACAAACTGGTTGCTAATAGAGAACACCAGGAAGATGCTGCTAAAAGAATGCTACGGGAAGAGGAAGATGACATAAGAAAGCTTAAAGAAGAGATTGCGACTAAGCAAATAATCCTCGAAAATGCTTTTCAGAGGAAACTTGAAGAAGATGCTACTCGGAGAAAGCTACAAGAAGAAGCTTTTAAGAAAAAAACTGAAAAAGAGGCTGCTGAGAGAAAACTTCAGGAACAAGCAGCTAAGGGGAAACTTAAAGAAGAGGCTGCTATGAAAATCAATGAACAACCCTCTACAAGGTAAGACGAATCCATACTAATGTTATAAATGTGAAAGTAGAAAGTAGCGAGAACATTATAAGGCTGATGCTATGGTATTATACAGTCTAGTAGTGTGTGTAGTTAGTGTGTAATTCACTATAGCACTTCTGTGCTGTCACGACCTGTAGGCCTACCGCGTTTTTTACCCCATTATTTTTCTTCTACCTGGCTATTGCCAGGGTCCGCCTTCCGACTGAGCTTTCTCCACTTTGCCCGATCTTCAACATCCTTTCCAGTAAGGCCATTGGTTTTCATATCGGACTTGACGACGTCCAGCCAGCGCTTGCGAGGGCGACCACGGGACCTAGATTAAAGGACAGCTATATTCATGCATCTCCGACCAACTTACTCCATAGGTCGGTGCATGATGTGGCCATACGATCGCAGACGACACTCTTGCAGTTTTTCCCCCACGTCACGGACACCAAGACTACTTCGGATGAATGAGTTGCGTATGCGATCGGATCGCATTACGCTGCTCATCCACCTCAGTATCTTCATTTCCGTGACGCAAAGCTCCTGGGTATGTCTGCTTAGTGCCGGCCAACACTCGCTGCCGTAGAAGAGGACAGGTCGTATGATGTATTGATATATCTGCCCATTGAGCTTCGGAGGCATTTTGTGGTCGTTTTTTTACCCCATTATTAATCTAAAAATCATTTCTTTCGCCAGAACTCGAGACTTGCCCAGAAAACCTGCAGTTTTACGCTATTGTCACACCTGCTACAAGCAATCAACACAGGACCTTTTTAAGTGCAACGAAGGTCATGGCTCCTGTATCGTCTGCATGAATAGTTCGCGAGAGTGTGGCGTCTGTTCAGGCACTATTAGCTGTCGAAAGAGTTACAGTACTGAATTTGACCTTTGCCCTCGGGTATGTACAAGTTTTCTTTCCGTTGGTGTAACTTACCATCACTGGCCTGTTGGTCTAGTGGTTAGTGGCCCTGACTGCTAAGCTAGAAGAAGTGGGTTCGATTCTTAACCAGGACAAATGTTTGTGTGATGACTAGTGATGTGCATGAGCATTCCTCAGGAATTGGCAAACAGTGGCTCAAAGCCAGGACCAATGAAAAGAATGGAGGGAGACCCTTGCCCAGCAGTGGGACAGTATAGGCTAGACATACAAATATGAGTAACGAGGAGCTCGTGGCTAGATAATAACAGCCGCACAGGTCGATCTTCAAGGTTAAGCTTGCCAAGGTTGGTCTGTGGATGGGTGACCATCTTCATCTGCCTAGCCTTTTCCCAACTGTATTGGGGTCGGCTTCCAGTCAAGCCAGATTTAGCTGAATACCAGTATTTTACGAGGAGCGACCGCCTACCAGACCTCCACAACCCATTAACTGGGATAACACGGTACTTCATGGCAAGACTGGATCAGATTTACTGGCTTCTGACTATCCATCACGACTGCCAAAGATCTACAAATGGCAGCCGGGGCCTACGGCTTAACGTGCTTTCCGAGGCACGGAAGAAACTCGCTATGTTAAGATGGTCACCCATCCACAGACCAACCTTGGCAAGCGTTGCTTAACCTTGAAGATCGACCTGTGCGGCTGTTATTATCTAGCCACGAGCTCCTCCTTCTTACTTGGCAGATAATTTCATACAAATTCTGTTCCATTTTTGAATTTATTCAGTGAGTAGTGCCTACTCGGACATTGTGAAACAGGCCCTAATACTAATAATAAGTCCGTCAATGGCTTAATATGCCAAGAGCCTCGACCAACATATCAGGAGGTTCGCTTTAGAGGCGGCTGGGTCAAGGGCTTAATTTAGAAAGCGGTACTCCTAGACACGTCTCGAACGGAACCTCCTAACAATAGTTAGGAGGTTCCTTTCTCTGGAGCCCTGACCGCGGTAGCTTGGACCCTGTTCCGAATACCGATGAGCTACAATTTTTTAAAATATTTTTAATTTCCTTTTTGTAAGAAATATTTAAGAATGTAACCAATATGTAGGTATTTAGAATAAATAAAGGGAATAATAATAACTTTATTATAACATTGCAGGCGAGGGTGCCGTGCCCTCACAGAGTTCAGGGTTGTAAGCTGCGCATTAAGCTGGAAGAAATGGAGACTCATGTGAAGGAATGTCCTTTCCGGGAACATGAGTGTCCAGTCGGCTCAGTATTTGGACACTGCCAATGGCAAGGTAAGATTGGAATACCAATAAGCACTTTGTAAGCTTCGTCGACTGATTTAATTTAACACGTTCAATGCGATACAACGTCTACGAGGAGCTCGTGGCTAGATAATAACAGCCGCACAAGTCGATCTTCAAGATTAAGCAACGCTTGCCAAGGTTGGTCTGTGGATGGGTGACATCTTAACATACCGAGTTTCCTCCGTGCCTCGGAAAGCACGTTAAGCCGTAGGTCCCGGCTGTTATTTGTAGATTTTTGGCAGTCGTTACGGATAGTCAGAAGCCAGTAAATCTGATACAGTCTTGCCATGAAGTACCGTGTTACCCCAGTTAATGGGTTGTGGAGGTCTGGTAGGCAGCCACTCCTCGTAAAATACTGGTATTCAGCTAAATCCGGCTTGACTGGAAGCCGATCCCAATATAGTTAGGAAAAGGCTAGGCAGATGATGAATGCGGTACAATGTCTTTTACACCTCGTACGTGTACTCAAACAAACTCTTCTCTGCCGTATGGAAGCTATAACTTCAATTTGGTTTACAATTTTTTTTTTCAGGTAAACTATTTCAACTATCGAGACATTACATAGACGTGCATCCCCGCGACTTATATAAAATGGGCTCCGAGCTTCGGTTACACAATATTCATCAAAACTTACGGGATGTCTTGCTCATCGAATACGGCTATCATTTTATTTTCCACATCAAAATATGCGAAAGGGACCAAAATATCTACATGACTGTTCAGCTTATTGGGACGAAACATAGTGCCAGGAAGATATTCTATGAAATACATGTGTATAACAACAGCGATACTACCAGAAAATACGTTTACGAGGACAATTGTTGTTCCACTATTGATAATATCGACGATGTTTTGCTGAAAGGAGAATGCGCAGTACTGCCGATGAAGTACGCCAGCACTTTCGTCAGAGATAATCATATGAATGTAAGGTGTTTTATTAAGAAAGCCGATGGACAAGGGACTTATTTTGGCGATACGAGATACTAATGAAACCGCACTTTCTGCCTTCGCGCGTCGTATATCTAAAATGCCGTTAAAGTGCGTCTAATGAAAGCGCGACCTGAAAAAGTGCTGATCTACTTTTAGTATTAATGGAGAAAATGATTTAAATATTTATGGTTTTACTTTTTTATACTTATTATGTTCCTAAAATTGTACTAAAACGCTATTGTAACGCAAAAACAAATCGACAATGTGACACAAATTGTGTAGTTTATCGTGAACCGAGAAAGGACTTGTGCCTTTGTTAAGTAGGCATAAATAATTATTATGTTATGTGACAATTGTGATATGAATTGACTAACTATAAGATATAAAACTTAGCATGATTACAAATCGGTCACATTAACTTGACGCTTGGCGTCGATGAAATAATGTCCAAAAACAATATAACAACAACAGAGAACTAGCCAAATTATCGACGCGCGTATCGATAACAAAGATGCTGACCATACCTGACACTTGTCGGGCGAGCTAAGGGAATGCAGGGGGAAGCGGGGGGATGCTCGCATTTCAGAAATGCGTCAAGTTAATGTGACCGGATTGTAGGCATAAATAATTATGATGTTATTATGACAATGTGATATGAATTGACTGTTTAACTTTAAGGTATAAAACTTAGCATGTAAGATATAAATGTATTTGATTGTTGAATAAAGGCTATTAATATTATGTCGAACAGTGGATGTCTTTCGGCTGAAATGATGATGTTGAAACAGTTAAAGGGTTTTTGAGGGTATTCATGCTGCAGGATGGAGCGGGGGGGGGGGGGTGTTAGACTTTCTGACTAAATCCACACCTTACTTCAGTTTAGTTGGCCTCTGTGTTCTAGAATCACGCGTTTTCAGCAGATTCCCTTTTCGGAAATTCCTTGTGGAAACATGTGCAGATGTTGTGCCCACAAATGGAGAAGAAATAGACCAATTTTTATGTACACTTTTTGCAAACTCAATACATACCTAATCATATTTGCTATGAAAAAAATTGTAGGCGTCAAAAGTCATTATACAGGCCGCAGGGTATTACAAAGCCGATCATTAAATTTAATTATTTAAAGAGAAATCCGTTCAGAACAGGTAAAAAAAAATCGTTATAACAAATGCCAGTAAATGATAAATGATATTTATTTTGCAAATAGGTTTTTTCAAACTCTTTTACAGGTCAATTTTTTTTTGGACCTTGTTTTTTTTACTAGATGAGGCCGGTGGCCAGTGGTATTGATTTGTTGGTATTAAAATGAAATAAATCAAATAAGACAGTCCAACGAAGTAAGAGCAGTAGAACCTCTTTCTTTTTTAAAGTCGGTTTAAGTGGCCTGCGGACACCGACAGTTGCTTGCTGTGATAGCAATACAAACTATTGGAAATTTGGGAGATGTTCCGTAATACCAAAAATGATTAATGAAAAATTAATTGTTTCGAGTATTGATAATAATATGTGTGTTCCCACGTAGAGATATTTTGAAATATTGTTGTTTATAATATAGAAAAATCAAAATAAAAACATGACATTTTCGCTGTGAAAATGTGATGTTTAATGGTGTAAATATGCTTAAACTGCAAATGATGTTGGTATTACGTTTGTATCGATAATTCTAACGTCGCGCCCGCCTTAAGACACAATTTCTAACATACTTGAGCAGGGAAGTTACTTTTACTTAAGGGGGAAGCGTCAGGGTAGCCTCCAAGCTCACTTAAGTCTTGGTACGTTTTTGACCTTGGAAAAATCGTTCCTCGACTTATATGAACTAAGAGGAATGTATTGATGATGTTTAGGGTTATAATTGTGTAACTAATTACGTTTTACAGTCGCGAAAGATATTTTTAACTTCATACAACCTCCCACTGGCCTGCAAATTGCAAAAAACGTAAGAGAATTTGAATTTCGCGGGCTACCCTGACGCTTTCACCTTAAGTAATAGGTACTTTTAAATTGGTCTTCAATGAATAAATATAATCGGCGGCACGTAACTTGGCAAGGGTCGTTCGATGCGCAGAAATTGTTTTTTAGACCTATTTGGTGGTCAAGCGGGACGCGGAGTATGAGGCAGCGGCGATCCGGCGCGCGATTCGTGCAGTATTATAATAGTAGTCAATGATTGGTGCGTTAGTCGACTTTTGCTCCCGCACTGCGTTACGTCCCGTTCGCTCATTCGCTTTTTTGTGCACCATGCGCGAATTTACCCCCACTATGTCAAATTCTTGCCAAGTTACGTGCCACCGATTATACTTGAACAAGGAATGCCTAGCTAATGACTCATTAAGCAAGCTTAGAAAAATGTGTCTAACTAGCGGAAATCCAAGTAATTATTATAATCATGTTTTAAGTTCTAGTAGCACAGAGAATTTAGAACGGTACTATATGGATTTTTTATTTACTTAGAATACCTATAGATTTTTTAATGTACTTTACATAATTTGTATCTGTTCGCTCATGGGTAGATAATAACAGCCGCACGGTTCGATCTTCAAGGTTAAGCAACGCTTGCCAAGGTTGGGCTGTGGATGGGTGACCATCTTAGCATAACGAGTTTCTTCCGTGCCTCGGAAAGCACCGTAAGTCCCAGCTGTCATTTGTAGATCTTTGGCAGTCGTTACGGATAGTCAGAAGCCAGTAAATCTGACTCTAGTCTTGCCATGAATTACCGTGTTACCCCTGTTAATGGGTTGTGGAGGTCAGGTAGACAGCCGCTCCTCGTGAAATACTGGTATTCAGCTAAATCCGGCTTGACTGGAAGCCGACCCCAATATAGTTGGGAAAAGGCTAGGTAGATGATGATGATGACTTACGAGTACCTAACTGTAGGTGTGTTGAAATCAGAGATCGGAATTAGGTGAAAGTATTTATGTATTTACACTGATTTCATACAGCGAAAGAATAAACTGGATGTCTTAAGAGGCCTGCGGAGACCGCGCGCTATCTCGAGTTGAGACGAAATAAAATACGTTTTTGAGGTTGATGGAAGCAATCCAGATAGTATAAACAATTCTTGGACACACCGACTGGAGTAAAGTCATCATCCGGACACTGACAGTTGCTTGCTGTGATAGCAATACAAACTATTGGAAATTTGGGAGAGGTTCCGTAATACCAAAAATGATGAATGAAAAATTAATGTATTTCCAATATTGTTTCGAGTATTTATAACTTGATAATAATATCTGTGTTCCTACGAAAAGATATTTTGAAATATTCTTGTTTATAATATAGAAAAAACCAAATAAAAACATGACATTTTCGCTGTGAAAATGTGCAAATTTAAATTCGCTTAAATTTCGTTTGGGGTAAGTTTTTCAACAAAAAGACGATGTAGGAACCTAGATAATTATTGTCTGAATCCGAATAACATCATATTATGGTGTAAATATGCTTAAATTGCAAATGATTTTGGTATTACGTTTGTATGGATAATTCTAACGTCGCGCCCACCTTAAAATTCCGCGATTCATTTTAAAGAGCAAAGGTTTTTTTTAACTCAATTTAAACCACTGCACGCGCGATGGTGCCAAGCTTACATCAACGAAATCGAACATACAAAGTTGCAAAATCCAGCTTTCATTAACAAAAGAAAACTTTATTATTGTTTTTTTGTAATATTGTTGGCCACACGGGATCGTCCATTAGGATTCCGGGAAGATCCATATTAATATCAACATTTCGATGCAAGTACATTAATAACTCTACCTAATTCTGATCTCCGGTTATAATCTAACCAAGTAAGGTTTCAGAGCGTGCCTCAAGTTTGGTCTAAGATATTTAAGTGAAAACATACTTACTTGACTGCTGGTTTTTTTAAATAATACAAACTAGTGCTTGACTGCGATACGGTCAGAGCAGTGGTGGCCCAGTGGTAACTGCCCCGCCTTGCAAGTTGTAGGTCGCGGGTTCAAACCCAGTCAGGCGCATTACTTTGTGTAGGTAATTTATTTCATCACTGCTGCTCTCAAAACGGTGAAGGAAAACATCGTGAGGAAGCCGGCATGTCCTAGAACCAAAAATTCGAAGACATGTGACATCCGCCAATCCGCACTGGGCCTGCGCGGTTGATTATGGCCCATTCCCTCTCCTAAAAGAGGAAGCCTGACTCCCAGCAGTGGGACACATTATAAGGCCGATAATGCTAATGCTAGATTGCGATACCACCTGATGGTAAGCAGTGATATAATTGTTGATGGCGAAACGCACTCGTTTGGTTAAGAGCCTGTACGGCGTGATCCCAACCTTAAGCTGAGATCGTACTGTACAGGACTACCTAACTAACGCTATCCTACACTATCCTAGATAATCTAATAACTATCCTAGATAATCTAACCCTTATAGTATCCTATCCTAAATTCCCCTAAGCCTAATTACCTATGTAACCTAGATCCTATGTTGCCTAGCGTACAACGCGTATAGGCCTGGTACTTCTGTGGTTTCAGACCAGCACTTCTACGCGCCTACTTCTAAGGCCTAAACCTAAGGCACGTACTTTCGTGGTACACTGTGGTATACTGTGATACAGACCAACTCTAGTACGTCCCTGGATGTCCTAGCCCTACAGTCCCTAGACCCTAGCCCTACTATACGTATTTATATATACTTATATAGATAGGTGCTGGATATCTGCCACCTGAGACCTATGATGGCAGACGGAATGTGGGTAGGAATTGGGGTATGGTGTTGAGGGTTTTCTCACTGCCTGTCGAGCAGACTCACACGACAGATCGGTTGATGGCTAAAGGTGTCTTGGCCACAGTGAGAGGTGGAGGAAGGGTAATGAGTCAAAGTCGGAATCAACTTTATGACTGGTTTATTCCTTATTCTACATGATCTTATATACTAGACTTATCCTATGCACACATAGACGTCATGTCCGTATGCTACGCGTGCAATTGTGCCATCTCAGCGCTATATACCTTATGTGATTACGTGATATTTGCCTTAGCTCTACACATTCTTAATGAATAATATGTTTTCCAGCATAACATCACGTAAGGTACGTAGGATTATCTCGCTGAAATGGCATGTTCATGTGTGAACAGAGCCTATTCATTCAAGCCATGAAGACACCTAAATTATAATCGGACGGGAAGATCGCAGTAGGCCAATTCTGCCGTCCAGGCATTAAACCGCAGTAAGGCGCTGGCCACACAGAAAGGACGTAAGACGCAGACGGGGCGCGGGCATTTGTCTCTACCGCGTCTCTTTCATACAAAATGTATAGAAGCGTCGCGCTGGTACTTTTGCGCCTGCCCGCGCCCCGTCTGCGTCTTACGTCTTTTCTGTGTGGCCAGCGCTTAATAGGGTTTTTTACATGTTGTTAAATATTACATTCAAACGGGCATTCTATAAAGAACGCAAGTGTGTAACCTAGTTTTTGATGGGATGATTTTCTTGGCTGAATAACTAAATAATCTGGCCAAATGGGGCTTCCTCAACCCATCTCAATCACAATGCCAGGGTGGAGCCCTTTCATAGGACATGCGACTCCTGCTATGCTGTCCGCCCTGCACAACTACCAACACTTTAGGGTTTATACATGGCCAATAACAGAACTGTGCGAATTACCAAATACTGTTCAGAAAAATAGTACGTTTTGATGCAAGTGGAGAAAGTTTGGCATTGCGACCGAGGCGGCATTCGCCCGAGCTCTGGGCGAGGGTGTTGTGGACTCGAGGGCTGCAGTGTCATCCACGTGTATCAAACGTTTTCAATACTCTTACGAAGACGTAAATAAACGGGGTCGCCCGCGCGTCGGACTCGTGGGGGTCGCATCGCACCCAACCGTAAAATCGTATCAACGATAAATGTCATAAAATTGTGTTGTGCACTTTTCTGCACAAGTGCGAAAAACAGTAAATTGCGAGCCTAAAAGCGGTAGGGATAAAAGCAGTTTTGAATAACAGTATTTTCAAAAATAATTTGAGTGCATCTGTAGCGAATGGACTGTATATTAATAAAAACTCGTACGTCGTAACTTAAATGGTGTATTATTCAAAAACTTTTACATACGTAGTGACACTATGACTCATAACTTTTTTGACTGACGACTGCCACGCGCATCGCCAGGGTCGGCCCTTTTATACACGCTGACACGCGGGGGGCGTGGAGTGGCCATATTTGTTTTTGTTGACCAATGGCGATGCGCGAAGCGACCGAGCCACGAAAACAGGTTCGTTCGTGTCGGCCCCGCGGCACCGTCGTCCTACTAACAGGTTTATACAGGTTTTATAATACGCAAAGATAGGTAAGTAACGACGGCGCCGCCGCTATGTTTTGATACCGTCGTCGTGCACACTTCTCCCGCCGTCGCCATCAGGCGACTCCGTGGGGAGCACGACGATGCGCTTCGTTGGTCTTCGGAGTACGAGTCCTCTGGTCATGACGTCTACAACTCGTATCTCTCCATCTTTGCCTGGCAACACCTGCGTCACCCTTCCCTTAGGCCAGGTGTTGCGTGGGAGGTTAGGGTCGCAGATCACGACAACGTCTCCAACTTTGGGTAGGGGTACCGCTGCCGTAGGGCTCCCGCCGGTTTTGAAGGAGCGGCAGGTATTCACGTACCCATCTTCGCCAAAAGACGTCAGCGAGTGCCTGGGCGCGCCGCCATTGGTGCCGTGCTGTGACGTCCGCTGCGGTGAAATTACCCGGTGAGGGTACATGTGGGTTAGGGCCGATCAAAATATGGTTAGGCGTGAGGGCTTCGGGCTCATCTGGTGACACGTTGACATGCGTGAGTGGCCTGGAGTTCACCGTATTTTCCACTTCCACGAGTAGCGTGGCCAGGGTCTCGTCGGATGGATGGACTTCCTTCAATGTGACGTATAGTGCTTCCTTGACGGCCCTCACCATTCTTTCCCACGCTCCTCCCATAAAAGGCGACGCGGGAGGTATGTACTTCCAGCTTATGGACCGCGCATTGGACTCACAACCTAAAGCGCTTAAGGCGCTTTCACCTAGTTCCCTATCCGCCGCTTTAAAACAGGTAGCGTTGTCGCTCCATATCTCTTTGGGACAACCTCTCCTAGCTATAAATCGCCTAAGAGCTGCGATAGCTGAGTCAGCAGTAAGCGAGCTAGCTATTTCTATGTGTATGGCTCTACACGTTAAGCAGGTAAATAAGGCACCGTATCTTTTTTCTTTGTGCCTACCTACAGAAACAGATATGGGGCCAAAATAATCTAGTCCAGTAAAAGTGAAAGGACGTGCATGATGAGCTAGACGAGGGTACGGTAGGTTACCTGTAGACGGGTTAGCAGGCTTCGCCTTTTTTATTTTGCAATATAAACAGCACTTTATAACATTTTTTACAGATGGACGTAGTTTTGTAATCCAAAGACGCTGTCTTATCTCATTTACTGTTATCTCTGTTCCACCATGATGTAAACTTTCATGTATATACGCTATGTATAGCTTCGTATACCTGTGCTTACCCTCGAGTATAATAGGGTTTTTCATTTCTTCATTCACGTCTTGTACCGCTGTGATTCTCCCGCGCAAACGTAGAACACCTGCGTTGTCTAGGTATGTACTTAATACTGATAACGGACTGTCGCTGGGCGCCGCTTTGTTATCCTTTATGGCGGCAATTTCTTTTGAAAAGCTTTCGGCTTGCGCGCCCTTGATCCATTGTTCTTCGGCGTGTTGTATATAAGTAGCAGGTATAGGTATGTAGTTTGTGGTTTTATTATTTTTTATATTTTGCGTAACTTTTTTAATGATTTTATTTTTGTGTGTTCTTTTCCAAGTTGGATCTTTTGATTCCCTTTTCTTAGTACACTTATATTCGACAGTATGTTTACTTGGTCTACACAGGTCAATGAACTGAAGTACTCTTGCTGTTGTCCTTATAAGTCGTGTCCATTTGGAAAATCGAGTAATATTTAGGAGATGATCGTTTATTGTCGTGTTGTTGATTACATGACATTTGACGCGCTCTTCGCCCGTGTCCATGGGGGCAATGACCTTTTTATTTTGTGGCCACTCGTCTCTACCTTTTCTAAGGAAGTCGGGGCCGCAAAACCATCTGTGTTCCGAGTTGAAATGTTCCGGTGTGCTACGCGTCGCGTCATCAGCCACATTATCCTTCGAGGGTAACCACCTCCATTCATTTTTCTTGGTGAGTTCCTCAATTTCAGCTACACGATGCGCCACGAAAGTTTTAAATGTGCGTGGTTCAGCTTGAATCCAGGCTAGAGCGGTGGTTGAGTCGCTCCAATATGTTAGGTCGTTGACCTCGTAGTCGTGTTCTTGTACGACCGTCCGGGCTAGGCGCGCTCCCAACAGCGCGGCTTGTAGCTCCAGCCTAGGTATAGAAACGGGTTTAAGTGGGTCTACCCTGCTCTTGGCTGCCGCCAGGGTCACTTGTACGCTGCCGTCTGACCTTTCCATTCGCCAGTATACCGCTGCGGCGTATGCCTCCTCGCTTGCGTCTACGAAAGTATGTACTTCTCTTGTAGTGACGTCACCGTAATCGTAGCAGCGTGGGATCAGTAAAGTTTCTATAGTACTCAGTGACTTCATCCACTCTTTCCATTTTGGTAGTAGCTCTTCGGGTAGCGACTTGTCCCACTCCGTTTTGTACTTCCATGTGTTTTGAAGTATCCTTTTAGCTGGTATAGTGATAGGTGATATAATCCCTAGTGGGTCAAATATAGACATAATTATGCTGAGCGCCTCCCGTTTAGTGGGTGGGCGTGTGTTGTTTAATAATGCAATAGGTGTTTTGTTTTTATTGATTCGAAATATAAAGCAATCCTTTTTGGTATCCCATCGTAGTCCTAGTGCTTTCTCGGTGTCGTCGCCGCCTAATACTTTTGTGTCTTGTGAAGGCGCGAGGTCATAGTTCAACACATTTCTATTGTTTGATATCCAACCGCATAAAACAAAGTTGCCTTTTTTATGAATGTAATCTACTTGTGATGTTATTTTCTTGGCTTCCTCTTCGCTGGAAAAACTCTGAAGGTAATCGTCCATATAATGATTATTTATTATTGCTGACGCGGCGGCAGGGTATTTATCAACAAAGTCTCTAGCGTTGCGATCTTTTATGTATAGCGCCGTACATGGGGACGACGTCGCGCTAAATATTACAGACGTCATGCGATATTCACCGGGCGGTCCACTTCGTTGATCGCCTCGCCATAAAAATCTCAATGCATCGCGATCTTCCTCCCTTATCTTTATTCTCATGAACATTTCTTTAATGTCGGCTGACACAGCTATTTTATTTTGCCGGAAACGCATTAAAACACCGGGCAACGATTTTAATAAGTCGGGTCCCGATAAGAGTAGGTCGTTTAGGCACAGACCCGCTGTCTTAGCTGCTGCATCGTGTACGAGTCGTGGCGGCTTATGTGGCTTGGCTGGGTTGACTACTGGGAAATGAGGTAGGTACCAGGTTTTATTCGGCGTACATGTGTCGGGTGCCTTTTCTGCATAGCCTGAGTTAAATAAATTGTCGAGGCGTTGCAAATACTGGGTCTTGAGGTTTTCGTCTTTATCTAGGCGCCGTTCTAGATTTTCTAGGCGTTTTAGGGCACCTAGGTAGTTGTTTGGTATTTTAGGTTCCTCTTGTTTCCACAATAGTCCGGTCTCGAAGCTGCCATCGGGTAATCGTCGACTCTTCTGTTCTAAGATGTCTAAGGCTCGCTGTTGCGGGTCGTCTCTAGGTAACCTAGGTTCTATACCTAGTGATTCTAGTTTGAAAAAGTTTTTCATGGTTTCTTCTATTGGTTCCGGATTTTCTTGGATTTTAATGTGGCCGCAAAATGTAGCTATGATTTTATTTACAGAGTGCTGACACCCATGTAGTACCCAGCCGAGTTTTGTGTATGATGCTACCGGCTGATCACGCGCACCTGTCCGTGTTTCCGCGGCTACTAATAAATGCCAGTTATCTTGGCCTATTAAAATCATAGGTCGCGCGTGTTCATAAACAAGAGTGCTACTTATGTCGTCTAAATGCCTACAATTTTTTATGTCCTGGGTTTGTACAGTTTGCGCCATAATTTCAAGCCTGGTTACGGTGCGCGCAGCCTCTATCTTCTGCGGGTCTCTATGGTGCTTACCTTGTATGTGGAGGCTAACTGTTCGGCTTTGCTCATGCTTAACTTCCGTGCCAATGCCTTGTATCCACATAGGACTCGCTGGCCCGTCTGCACCTAAGATATCTGCTACTGACGCATCTAACAAGGTGACTGTACTCCCGTCGTCTAACAAGGCATATGTATCTACACTTGTATGTGGTCCGCTCAATGTGACAGGTACAATCTTCAAATACGCGCGGCGATTCTGAGGCGAAGTTGTTGTTACATTTTCCCGCGCCGACGTAACGGTTTCGTGTATGATAACAGGCGTCGACGCCGACGTCGCTACTTTATGCGATGCCTCAACTGTACGCTCTTTGTGCAACAGTTTGTGATGTTTCCTGTTGCATTCGTTTACGTCACAAATAGGCGCTTTACACATAAACCTTCTATGTCTGTTTCGTAGGCATCTAAAGCACATGTTCGAGTTTTTTGCTATATCCCATCGAGTATCTATGTCTAGCTGTTTATATTTACTGCAGTCTGGTAATTTGTGGCCGTGTTGCTTGCATGCCGGGCATTGGTCATTCGGTGTTTCCTTATTTACGTTGAACGTGCGCTCAACTCTGCGCCGTTGTCGTACACCACTGGACTCGTCGTCCCCACGTTCTGGCTGAGCGTACGCGCCACACTTGTCTGCCTCTTCATTCATGAACATAGATAAGAGCTTTAATACGGGAATATCTTTAGATTTTTTATCAGCCGCGTAATCATAAAATTTGTTTTTTAATATTGGCGTCAACTTCTCGACGATACAACGCGACATTTCAGGGCTATGTAAATATTGACTTCTATTTAGTGCTTCTACCGTACCCACCGTGTTTGCAATACGGCTAGCAAAAATACAAATATCCCTAGGGTTATCATTTAATTTAGGTAATGATTTTACATTTTCTAACTCGGCCATAATCAAGGCCTCGGGCCTACCGAAACGTCTTTCTAGTGCGTCTAGAATGACCTGAGGGTCGGTCTGACTAAACAATAGGCAACCTACAGCTTCCTTTGCGGCGCCTCTGAGGCTCATCCTAATCCTAGCGACATTTTCTACACCGGAAAAATACGCGTGTGAGTCACAATACGCGGCCTTATAAGCTATCCACTCACCGGGTTTTCCATCGAAGATCGGTAGCTGCTGGACGTACCTCGGGGGCTCTCTCGAGCTGCGCGCGACCTGCGCTAGGGCCGCGGCCAGTGTCCCTACGTCTATCACTTTATCACTCACATTACCGTGTAACACTTCACTCGCGAAATGGCCCTTTGTTTTCGCACACACACTTTCTCTGTAGCCGTCGCCGTCGCGCAGCGGTTGAGCGCCCGTCGCGGCTCCGCCGGCGTCCCTCGCTGCGTCTCTGCCGTTGTTCCCGTCGCTGACGTCGTGTGGCGGCGGTCGAGTCTCACCTCCGGGTGGCGGCGCCGGTCGCGCGAGCCACGTTCCAATCCTTACGGAGGCGAGGTCGTCTTCCAAGTCTTCGTCTTCACTCGACTCAGCTTCGGTTCTGATGCGCTGCAGCTGTATTTCTTGCAGCTCTCTCTCTGCTTGCGCTTGCTTGACTTTCATTTCAGCCAGCCGTTCTCTGGCCTCCAGCTCTGCGAGGCGCTTCTTTTTCGAAGATGTAGAACGATGTGACTTGGTATCGCCAGGCTTGAGCGTACCATGTGTTCGCGTGGCATCACTGTTGGTAGTCGTCGTAGAGCCGTTCCCTGTGTCTGTCACGCCGACCGAGCTCGATTCTGGTGCCACACTGCTGGCACCCGGTCCGGCGGTCACTGAAGGCTCTTGCTGGATCTGTTGTCTTCTTGAGTCGCCACTACGGCTACGTGTTAACACCATCTTGCCAGTGATCCGGCTCGAAGGACCAGATTGTGTAGCGAATGGACTGTATATTAATAAAAACTCGTACGTCGTAACTTAAATGGTGTATTATTCAAAAACTTTTACATACGTAGTGACACTATGACTCATAACTTTTTTGACTGACGACTGCCACGCGCATCGCCAGGGTCGGCCCTTTTATACACGCTGACACGCGGGGGGCGTGGAGTGGCCATATTTGTTTTTGTTGACCAATGGCGATGCGCGAAGCGACCGAGCCACGAAAACAGGTTCGTTCGTGTCGGCCCCGCGGCACCGTCGTCCTACTATACTCCGTTTGTTTAGGTAGTTAACTAAAGGTAAACAGTCTTGGTATGTCTTTTTATATTAAAGAGGTCGTTTATAATATACACAAAGATTATTTAAATTTAGTTTATTAGCTAACATCGATTTAGGTAAATACCTATTTTCAAAGATTTTTACATACAATTTATAGACAACTTTTAGATAAAAAGACATGCCAAGATTGTTTACCTTTAGTTAACTACCTAAACCGACGGAGTATAACAGGTTTATACAGGTTTTATAATACGCAAAGATAGGTAAGTAACGACGGCGCCGCCGCTATGTTTTGATACCGTCGTGGTGCACAGCATCGTCACAAAAAGATATATGAATGAAAAGGCAAAAAAATGATTGTTTAAATTTTTTTATTGTTGAAAATCCTTTCTTAAAACATGATATACATATTCATTTACAATCTACATTAGCTTACAAATAAATTACAAACGTATGAGATCGTTTCACTGAGTTTCGACACCGAGTTAATTATCTACTGCATTTTTTTTATTTTTAAAACAAACTAGTCAAAATAAAAACTTGGTCATGGTCAGGATCAGGAATAAAAAACCTGTAAATGCGGTTTATTTTTTGTAAATATATAAATTTATATTATGCAATAATAATATGTTGTAAATATATGTACAGTATCTGTACGTATTATTAGAATTATTGACATTCAGTAATTTCCCAGTGAAACGATCCAAAAACTAAATTGAAATATTTTTCGAAAGAAACACAAAATAAATTTTGAAAAAATTAACAATAAATGGAACTGAATGATTTATTTCAATGTTAATTCTCTTTCTCCAATAACGTAATTATTTATATTTCTGTGATAAAAAACAACATTTTTATAACAATACTGTATAAAATAACAATGTCTCGAATTTGTGTTCTACCTATAAAATAACAAAATAAAGGTACTTGATTAATATTTACAAAAGTTATTTTATATATATTTATTATATATCTGTGACATTTACCGCACTTATGAGTATTTATAAATACAAATCTATTTCGTAGAGGCACTTAAATGATTTGTTGCTTATTTCTAAAATTAATACACTTCTGACTTACGACACGAGCCGCAGACACAGGTTTTATTCTCAATGCTGCCGCCATTTCTGAATAAACCAGGAGTGTGTTAACTTTTGTGTCCATTATACATTTAACGAATAAATCAGGTATTGTCAACAATCGTACAGGCTCTCACCTTCGTCCAGCTTCAACAAAACATGTGGTTTTTGGTTGTATAGTTTGAATATTCCAAAATCTATGAATCTATTATGGCATTCAGTAGGGTCGCACGGTGCCGAGGCGGCCGCGCGGGATGGGCTCGGCGTAGCTGTGGCGGAACTTGCCCTGCGGGCGCTCGGCCAGCTCGCGGTAGTCCCGGTAGTCGCGCTCGTAGTAGCGCTCGCGCTCGCCCTCCGCGTACGACTGGCGCTGCTCGTCCAGCAGGCGCGAGCGGCTGAAGGCGCGCTGGCGGTCCGTCCAGTCGCGCCGCCGCTCCTCGATCACGGGCTCGATGACCTCGTCCTCGTCGATGCGCCGCTCCAGCTCGCGCCGGCCGCGCCGCTCGAACGCGTCGAACTCGTCGCGCCGCGGCTCCCGCGCCAGGTACTCCTCGGCGCCGTACTCGTAGCGCTTGGCGTCGTCGCGCTTGCGCAGGCGCGGCAGGCGCTCCGGCGAGCGCCGCTCCGGCTCGCGGTGAGAGCGCGGCGGCTCTCTGCGGGAGCTCACCTCTCTGTGCCGCTCCTGTCGCTCGTCCCTCCTTTCCTCTTCGGGGGAAGAAGTCGAGCGACTGTTCCGCTCCAGCATGCTCCTCCTCATCGCCATGTGCGCTTCCAGCTCTTTGTTGAACCTCTCCCGCTCCAGGTTCATGAACTTCTCTTTAGCTACGTTGAATCTGTCCTTTGGAGACGCTTCGGCGACTTTGAGGCTACCTTCGCTGGCGCCTCTTTGTAGTTTGCCGAACCTACGATCTTCGACCCTGTCGATGCTTCTGTTGGACGGTTTGGTTTCTGCTACGTATCGTCTCCTGTAGTTGATTGTGTCGTCTTGGAACTTTTCTACTGGTTTTTCTGGTTTGACGCGTTCGAGGGATTCGTGGCGGAACCTCCGCTCGAAGGTGTGGTCGCGGAAGGGGGCGAGCTGGTCGCGGAACTGGTCGGAGAAGTCGTCGGCGTAGGCGCGCTCGTAGTGGCGCGGCGAGAGCGCGCGGCGCGCGGGGGAGGCGCGGCGCGGGGGCGAGGCGCGGCGCGGGGAGGGCGCGCGCCTCGGCGGCGACGCGTCGAACGCCTCGTGCATCATGTACGCCGTGCTCTCCGCCCAGTCCTCCTCTGGAAGACAGAAAAAGATTGGTGAGTATTGATGTACAGACAGCATTTGTTAGTGAGATGCAGGTAAGATTCTTATAACGTCTAAACAAAGTATTATTCTAAGGCGGTAAACACTAGTATCTGACAGCGGCTCTGCCCACGTAAAATGAACAAATTATCCCAAAGAACAGTGGCGTAACTATATAATCTGAAGCCCGTGGCCAATTCTATGGATGGGTCCCCAGAAAAATTGACACATTGTGATTTAATTTTCTAATAGGTTGAGTTACTTCTGGTTTCACGGCCTATCGGACCGAAGTAGTTTGTCAGCCTTTCCTCCCTGTAGTTCCGTCAGTTTAGCGTGTAAAAGTAACAAACATACACACACTCACAAACTTCCACCTGTATTATAACTGTGATTCCCCTTACACATAACATTCGTACTTATGATTTAATCGTGTTAAACTCTCAACAATATTGCACACAGACCCAGGTGCAGTTACTTTAGCTAGCTAAACGGTAAAGTCCAAATGTAACGTGAAATATTCAGGTCTTAGCAGATAAGATATATTCCGCACTATCACACGAACAAAATGCTGTTACTTGAGCCAAAAAGCACAACTTTAAGTAAGTTTACACATACTTATACAACTCGGTCACATTAACTTGACGCTTGGCGTCGAAGAAATAATGTCCAAAAACAATATAACAACAACAGCGAACTAGCCGAATTATCGACGCGTGTATCGATAACAAAGATGCTGACCATACCTGCCACTTGCCGGGTGAGCTAAGGAAATGCGGGGGGAAGCGGGGAGATACATGAGCATTTCAGAGATTCGTCAAGTTAATGTGATCGGATTGTAGGTAGGTTTTTTTTTAAACATTGCCTATACTAGGTGTTGGCGTGGTGACCTCTCGCACTCAGCCCTGGTTCGAGAAGGAATGGAAAGCGGTCGCCATGTTTATGGTGTGCCAAATAAACGTGTTTTCTTTCTTTCCTTAATCTGCGAAGCAGTACCTAATACTAGCGAAGGAGATGGCCGCAATCGTAAGGGAACGGACACCATCACGCCGCGGCCTCGGGCCACGCCCAGGACATTGAGAATCATAGAAAGATCTCTAGCCACCGTAGGCGCGGGCTTGCGGACGACGAGCAACGGGTAGTTCACCGTCCGGACGTCCTGCTGGGACCGGGTATGAGTCGTCGACAGCCGCAAAGCTATGTAAGCAAACCGATGGGACTATATTCTCTGGAGGCACGAGAATTTTTGAAAGGAATAGTACCGTAGTCCTGGCAAGCAAAGGACCACTGAAGGTCAGAGATAAGTTACAGTCTGTAATAGTCTGATTTTTTTTTAAGTTGGGAGATCATCGATATTACTCCTCCCGCTCTGGGCAGCCCAGAAAGGCGTGTCAGACTTCTTCAGACTAATACCCACTCCGATTCCTTCTTTGTTCTGAATACCCGTATTTTACGAGGAACGGCTGCCTACCAGACCTCCACAACCCATTAACTGAGGTAACACGGTACTTCATGGCAAGACTGGAGTCAGATTTACTGGCTTCTGACTATCCGTAACGACTGCCAAAGATCTACGAATGACAGCCGGGACCTACGGCTTAACGTGCTTTCCGAGGCACGAAAGAAACTCGGCATGTTAAGATGGTCACCCATCCACAGACCAACCTTTGCAAGCGTTGTTTAACCTTGAACATCGACCCGTGTGGCTGTTATTATCTAGTCACGAGCTCCTTTACACCGTTGGTTGTCACCGTGTCCCCCAGATTGAAGGCAACGAAGGAACGGGGTGGGGTTTAGTCAGTAAGAGTCTGACACGCCCTCCCGCTCCGCCCAAGAGCGGGAGAAGTCATTCCGATGATTCCTCTTCCAAAAAAAAAGCTCTGACACGGCCTACTCATGTCTACTAAATAAGTATGCCATTTACCTAATAATATGTATGTAACGGTATTACAAACTAAAGCTTATTTACAACAAATTACTATGTATTTAGCACCATCGACAACACATAAAAATATTTCTTACTAGCCCACTTTTTTAATGATATGCGCTCGACTCGTCCGGCGTACATTGTGGTGTCAGTTCTGCGTTTAACGGTACTCATCTCCGAAACACTTGCCAACATGTTTTTAAATAAGAATTGACATAGATAGGAACCTGTAGTTCGTTGGACGGTTGTTTTTGACGTAAGGTTGTCAAAAAATTAAATGAAAGTCCGGTGTTTTTAGGGTTCCGTACCCGAAGGGTAAAACGGGACCCTCATACTAAGTCTGTCTGTTTGTCTATCTGTCTGTCCGTTTGTAACCAGGCTGTATCTCATAAACCGTCGTTAGACAGTTGAGAATTTCACAGATAATGTATTTCTGTCACTTGCCAACATGTTTTTAAATAAGAATTGACATAGATAGGAACCTGTAGTTCGTTGGACGTTTTTTTTTGACTTAAGGTTGTCAAAAAATTAAATGAAAGTATGGTATTCAAGTCCGGTGTTTTTAGGGTTCCGTACCCGAAGGGTAAAACGGGACCCTCATACTAAGACACCGCTGTTTGTCTGTCCGTTTGTCTATCTGTCTGTCTGTTTGTAACCAGGCTCATGAACCGTGGTAGTTAGACAGCTGAAAATTTCACAGATAATGTATTTCTGTTATGTATTGCTGCTACTTACAACAACTATAAACAATACTTAATAAAATATTTAAAGTGACTTTTATACATCCGTGATTGTGCCTAAGGCATTAAGTCCGCCTCTGTACTTTTATGTGCATAAAGTGTAAAATAAAATAATTAATATATAAAAATCTCATGTGTGTGAGTGTGTGTGTGTGTGTGTCATGTGTTTGTTGTCGAACTTGGAGAGCGATTTTTATGTTTAGATATATTTGTAATATTTGAGACTAGGTTATTATAAGCTAAGTATGTTTTAATAAATGATGATGAATACTTTAAAAAAAATACAAAAACTCATCAACCGATGATCAACGAAAATAGGCCACATTAGGGTGTCCCAAGCTATAAGGGCGAAATTTTTTTTCTCGATTTTAAGTACGCATACCCTCTATATTTTTTCTATTTGATCCTAAGAACTCAAATAATAAATATTATTGGAATCGAATAACGATAACCCGTGCCGACTTGATGTCAAAATTTTAATATAAAGTTTGTATGAAAACTATTGAGGACGTTTTAGAAATTATTTTTTATTCAACGTTTAAAACATTGTTTTACTTATTTCTTATGTTTACTAAGTATATATTATTAAAATAACATAAATAATTAATTTTTCTATTCAAAATTGGCTTTTTACAGTCAAAATAAACCCGTCGTCTGTTCTTGTACGTTACTTAGAAAATATGCTTCTGTTTCTCGTCAACAGTGTTTGTCATAAAAGTTCTCAGCATCAGCACCAATTTTCTAGCATGTTAAAATTAAGCATTATTAGACAATGTACTGCATTCCGAACTACTGGTGCCTATTCACTTCCTGTAAAGTTGTCCAATTTCAGCATACGATAAGTAGTTTTGTATCATCAGAAAAATAACTATCGGAAGACGTTTTTTACTAGACGACTTTACATTTGTGCACATCTAAAACCGACAGCAGTTTGCCATCCAAATAAATAGTTAGTTACAGCCTGGGGAACCTACCTCGTTTTGGAAATTGACTTTTATAGCTTCTGAGCGCTCTTTTCGATTCTCCAAACAAATTATTTGATTAGTGGATATACTTAGGGAAATTTTCGTCAGTTTTGTATCCAATTGCCTCAAAAGTAGCTTGAATAATATACACAGAATTTCTCATACTTAACTATCAACTATCCAAAGCAGCAAATGTCTTTGAAGTGATATTTTTTTCCCATACGTATTTTATTCGTCTCGAGCTGTGCGCTCTCAGTTAGGATGGGCAAATTTTCTTGTAAAACCGTCATTTTACTATCTGAAGGCATTTTTTCGTGATAAAGTGGTGTCAAAACAGTTAAGAACAAACAATTTAAGCAACAGACACTTTTGTTCTTAAATATTTCTATGAGCACTTTTTATTTGAATTTTTGGTCCACTCCAGCCAAGTAACCAAATCATCCTGGCTCTCTTTGGCACTACAAGAAGATTCTATCTTTATTATTGTAAACGCATTGCAAACGTTTACAGTGTCGAATAATTTTGCGTTTGCTAAGTCAAATAATTTGTCGAAACTTATACAAGCTCACACTTATACGAACTTCTCGAATACATATTGTGTTCCATTCGCATTTTTTTTTCAAATCTCTCTAATGTTTGAATAATTTAATTAGTTTTTTTAACACAAAATGTTATAATATAGAAACAACACGTATATTTTCTTTATAAATAACGCACTTTTGCATAGCGTTTTCAGTGCACAAAACTTCACTTCAAAATGTTCTAAAACAGTACTTTCAATACTTGTTTATTAACGTGTAGTTTTGAACCCGTAATATGATTTTATACATCCCCAATTTAAAAAAAAAAACTTTTTTTATACTGCGTAATCTTATAGGCATGTTGACTAAATGCATATTATGCGTTTACTAATTCAATAAACGAATAATAACTAGCACTTGAAACGTTGGCTGCGGCGCGCCAAAGTACGGAAATTCTGATATCTATCGATGCAAGTCGGCACGGGTTCCTTTGGTCCTAAGGACATGAAATTTTATTTACAATTGTTTTGAAAGCATTCAAACAAAATTAGAGGGTATGCGTTGTAAAAAACAGAATTTGATTTTTTTGGGACACCCTAGGCCACATACTTAAGATGAAGATGAAACTTTATACCGTGCTTCTTCCGTCATGCGTCTGTCAAGATTGAGTTTTAAATAGCGGTTCATTAAACAGTTATAATAGTCTGTTTTTGATTGAGCCTTGACCTGCTCAAACTGTAGTGTTAATAGCTCCGATATGTGTGCTGTCTAAAGTTGTCAAAAATAAAAATCTACTTTTGACATATGAGAAAGACTAGCTTCTGACGTTTTTGCCCATGTAGGCCCATGTAAAATAAAAACATTTTTGATTTTGGTCTGATAATGAATCCGGAAGGTAGGCACCGGAATTCTGTAATAAATCAGTGTATCCTAGCCGTATTTGGGATTATGAAAATTTTCATAAGATGCAAACTGGCTATAAGGTAACATTGAACTGATGTTATGATGAAGCCTATAAGTAGAAAAAGGTATTTAATTTTGGTTGAGGAATCTTCAGAATGACTTCTCCCGCTCTTCGATGTAGCGGGAGAAGTGTGGAAGACTTTTGAAGGTGTGCAGACTTTTACTGACTAAACCCCACCCCATTCTTTCGTTACCACGCCACAGCAAAAAGTGTAATACAAAAAGTTAATGGGTAGTTTTTTTAAACGTTTACCTTCTGAAACTGCCTTGAGCTCAGTTGAGCTTCTTCCGTCACTAGTCAAAGTCAACGTTTTATATGTCATTTTTATCGTAGTATACAAAGTCAATGACACGCTTGGTTTGTAAGAAAGTGTCGATCTAGCGGCGTGCTGTCTGCGCTCTTTTTGCGAGTTTCAGTATCCAATATGGTCTTTTAGCTTTTATAAACTGAACTAGCTTCTGCGAGTGACTTCGCCCGCGTGAAAGTAGAATTGTCTATAGACACTTTGGTCCCCCGTTTCATCTTAGGGGCTGATTTTTGGAAATTCCTCTCTTAATGCTCGCCTAAGTCTAAGAGCGCTTACTCACGAGCGGCATGTTCCCAACGGTAGAGGTAATTGCCGTCGACATTTCTACTTTGAAGATCAGCGGCAGTGTACTATAGGTCGACGGCTGCCGCCGATGGGTCGACGGATGTCGGCGACGGGACGACGGCGGCCGCCGACGCGTCAGCGGCTGCCGTGGAAGTGTCGACAGGTGACACCGAAGTGCTGACGACTGCAGTTACGTCTGCCGTTGGAAACATGCCGCTCGTGTGTATGAGTTCTTAAAAGGAAATCTTGTGCAAAAGGAGAATGCCCGTTTTGTAAGGGAAGTTGGGTCCCAGTGGAAAATGCTTGTGCCCTGAAGATTTTTAATTTACCTAATAGTAAAAACATAGCATTTTCATAATCGGAAACCTTTTTTCATTGTGACAACCTGGTTCAGGAGATATAATTATTTTTCTGTTTTAAAAATCTAGGTTATAATTACATATTGACAGACTAAATATCACCATGAGCATGGAATTATGTCTCTATTACTTTAATTCCATTAGTTTATGAAAAATTATATAAAAAATAATTTGTACACAAAAATATAAATAATATTTTTAGGATATTATTCCAAACAGGTACACGACAGCACAAAAGGGACCTGCCCCGTGGCATTCTCCTTTCACGCTTCTAGTCTCGGCTGTGCGATGATATGTCACTTTAAACGAATTTTGGAAATTCCTCTCTTAGTGCTCGCCTAAGTCTTGAAAGGAAGCCTTGCTTGCAAAATTTCACACTTCTAGTCTCAGTAGTTTCAGCTGTGAGTTTATATGTCAGTCAGTCAGTTTCTCCTTTTATATAAAGGGTGTAAAAAGACCCTTAACGAACACGAAAACCCCATATTCTACTCATCACTAGGATACTTTTTTTCTTCTAGACCATACCTGGGAATTCACTGGTTCTGGAGATATTGAAGGTCAAAGTCAAAATTTTTTTTTCAAAATCGTATTTCAAGTATCATTAATAAACTTTCTTCCGAACAAACATTACCAAAATTATACATTTTTCATAACAAATTACGCATTTGAAGTTATAAAAATGCAAGTGCAATTACATGTGGTCGACGATGGAGCACATTTCCTTAGGAGTAACCTATTCACTCTACTTAGCCAGTACCATGAGCTCTAAACGCGATCCATTTTACGACCTAAACTGAACAGTATCAGGAAATGAAAACTCCAGCAGCGAATTGACTCGTTATGTTTTAGTCGCAATTAAAATGTCTGAAATACCGTTTCATTGCGTTTAAACTTGTAACAAGTTTGACCGAGATTTTTGTAATCGCCGCACAAAATAATACATATTTTATTTAAATTCTTATCTCTCGGATCAATAGATATTAACCTATCACATATCCGCAAAACGAGACACAATAGTAAAACAATAACAGCGCGGTCTCATAGGACCGGTCGGGGATTCATGAACTAATTTAAAAAAAAAAACTGACAACCATAGACACGATGTTCCCACGACGCCATTTTGTGTAAAAGCGCGCCAATTTCATGAGATTCGGCCAAAGTGCTTGGTTTCGTTTCATTGTTAAAGTATATTGTTCGTTACTCTGTGCTTTATGGGAAAATATTATTATTATAATGATTTTCATAGCATTGTGTGTAGTTGTATGATTGAAACAATTTTTGTACTGCGAAATTTGTTTAGATTGCGTTTGTTGCAATTTGCCATCTAAGTAGTTTTTATATTCTTATTTCCACATTAATACTACTACTACTGTTAGGGCCTGTTTCACAATGTCCGAGTAGGCACTACTCACTGAATAAATTCACAAATTTGACAGAATTTGTATGAAATTATCTGTCAAGTAAGATACTCGAAACTTAATCATAGGTGGTGAAACAGGCTCTTACTGTTACTGTTTTTTGTTGTTTTAATAGCTGAAAAAAGAGCATATTCTAATTTGATACTCGATCCGTTTTAGTACCCTAGAGTAGTATGACAACTATTTGTCAGAAATCAAACTTTTTTTCTTTCCAAATTAAATACGAGTAGTATTTTGTAATACGTTTCTAATGCGTGAGTGCGTCTACCACTACATCTACAAGGAACAATCGAATTTTGTATGAATTCTTTATCTTTACGCTTTGGTTTTAGTTTAGTTTAGCATACTAAAGTGTCATTTCGATACTATTTTAACAACAAAAGTTAAACTTACTATAAAAAAGTTAACCAAAAATGCAACAAATGTAGTAAAGTGTGCCTCAATAGGAGAACAATAACATTTCACATCGAATTACTTTCATTTAATTTACACTTTTACATTAAAATGTTAGTAATTAAAGTGTAGACAACTCTCATTTTTAGTAGCACAAACGTACACTAATACAAATTTTTGTGCAGAGAATACTTCTCACATATATAACCTTTTTTTCAAGTGGTGTATCATCAAAATGACTTCTACCGCTCTTGGGCGAAGCGGGAGGGCCTGTCAGACTTTTACTGACCAAACCCCACACCATTCCTTCGTTGCTTAAGTTCTGGGGTCACCGAGCTTCTCTTCCGGAAACCAATCCATAGCCCCAGAACATTGACCTGATCTAATGGTTCGTAGCATATGCATTATTAGCATTAACATTATCGGCCTTACTTAATCGTGGCTAAATAATAACAGCCGCATAGGTCGATCTTCAAGGTTAAGCAACGCTTGCCTAGGTTGGTCTGTGGATGGGTGACCATCTTAACATAACGAGTTTCCTCCGTGCCTCGGAAAGCACGTTAAGCCGTTGGTCCCGGCTGTCATTTGGAGATCTTTGGCAGTCGTTACGGATAGTCAGAAGCCAGTAAATCTGACTCCAGTCTTGCCATGAAGTACCGTGTTACCCCAGTTAATGGGTTGTGGAGGTCTGGTAGGCAGCCGCACCTCGTAAAATACTGGTATTCAGCTAAATCCGGCTTGACTGGAAGCCGACCCCAATATAGTTGGGAAAAGGCTAGGCAGATGATGATGATTATCGGCCTTACAATGTTCCCACTGCTGGGACTCAGGCCTCCTATATAGGAGAGGGAATGAGCCATAATCTACCGCGCGGGCCCAGTGCGGATTGGCGGATGTCACATGTCTTCGAATCTTTGGTTCTAGGACATGCCGGTTTCCTCACGATGTTTTCCTTCACCGTATCATATAAGGATTAGGGGCCATAACTAGACGACACGGCACGGTTGGTTCAGTCGCTCAAAATTACGACAAGTATTTTTAAAGAATGGTGTTCGTTTTTAATTCTAGTTAATTAATTTTAATATCAATACAAAGGAGAAGGAATGGCCTAGTGGTAACGATCCCGACTTTTTTTATTTATTTATACGAGATATTTTTAGATTTATGAGTTAGTAGGTACGTCACAGTTTCAAACCTCAGAGTGGGGACTCTGCTCGCCCATCGAGTGATTCCAAGGAATACGGTGGCAAAGTGGTCACGTGCCGCCGTGCACAATGAGGCTAAGAGGAGACCATTGTACAGTCTCCTCAGGGATGTGCCTTAACAGGCGATGCACAGAGGGGGTTCCGGAATGGTCTTTTAAGAGGGAACGGGCGCCCCCTCTATGTGTGGATGGTGATCACCGGGGTGGTTTTAGTGAGGTAAAAATCCCACACTCCCCGAACTAATCCCCAGGGTTCGGGCGCCTTTTGAAGGTTCCCCCCGAAAACAAAAAAAAAGGCATGTGCTTTAATTTGTATAATTTTTTCATCACTGGTACTCTAAATAGGTACGCTAAAGAAAAACTATCGTGAAGAAACCAACATATCCTAAAACCAAGAATTCAAAGATACGTGACATCTATCAACCCGTACTGGGCCAATCTATACTAATGACATAACAAATTACTTAAGCAATTGACGAGAGTCTGATTGCTAGCAAATGTTGATTATTTTGTAATTTCTAGTATTTAGTGTGTGACCTACTAAGTCTAGATTGGTTTTAATATATTTTTTAGTTGATGATGATTAATAGATATCAGAGGAATTAAAGTTATGCAATAAAGGAGTGGTTCAGTCAAATTATTGGTTAACACAGAAGTATGGAGGCGGAACTTATGTAAAGATCCACTCTTTTTACTGAACAGAAACTTACCGTTTAGTTAATTCATGAATCCCCGACCGGTCTCATAGGACCGCGCTGCTATTGTCTTACTATTGTGTCTCGTTTCGCGGGTATTGATAGGTTATATAATCTAAGATGTAGGTTTTAACACTACATTTTTTTTTATAGAAAATAGAACATTTTGATACAAGTGGAGAATGTTGATCATTACAACCGAGGCGGAATTCGCCTGAGACGCAGGTGAGGGTATTATGGAGCCGAGTACCGCAGTGAAAATTTTCCACGTGTATCAAACTACATTTTTCAAACATATGAAGAAATAAATAACCGATTCAGTTGGGGGTTGCTTAGCGGCCCAACCTGACACGATGAATACAATAAATTGATTCCGCACTAGTGCGGAAAACAGTCCCTAAAAGCGATAGGATAAATTATTTATTATTTTTAAAGTTTGTTTGTAAACAAACTCTGTCAAAAATACTACCATAAAACACACACAATTAAAAAAAAAACTACAAACAAAAGAATCACCACTGTGTCTAGGAAGGTTATTCATTGAAAATCTTTGCTAGACAATCGCCATTTTTTCCTCTTTGGGAAAACCTACGTTCATAATGGAAAACTATCTGCCATCTCTGTCGCACAGTATTGTTTAAAGCGAGAGGCGTGAGAGCCACTAAAATGCCTATTTGGTGTTTGTGTATGTGAAAAACTTAAGTATTCTTCGCTTTTGAGGTTAGTTAGATTTGCTATAGTAGGCGACTGATAAACGTGGAATAATGGTCATTGACCCCCTGCATGTATTGACATTCTTAATTTAAAAAATGGGAACTTGACACACTCATTAACACCTATACCAAATCTTTGGTCCTAAAACGCTGAAATTTTGCTTCCTTTTATGATTTGTCATCATCTACCTAGCCTTTTCCCAACTATATTGGGGTCGGCTTCCAGTCAAGCCGGATTTAGCTGAATACCAGTATTTTACGAGGAGCGGCTGCCTACCAGACCTCCACAACCCATTAACTGGGGTAACACGGTACTTCATGGCAAGACTGGAGTCAGATTTACTGGCTTCTGACTATCCGTAACGACTGCCAAAGATCTCCAAATGACAGCCGGGACCAACGGCTTAACGTGCTTTCCGAGGCACGGAGGAAACTCGTTATGTTAAGATGGTCACCCGTCCACAGACCAACCTAGGCAAGCGTTGCTTAACCTTGAAGATCGACCTGTGCGACTGTTATTATCTAGCCACGAGCTCCTCTTCCTTTTATGATTTGTACAAAGAACAAAAAAGGATTTGCCAAATTCACCCCCAAAATGTTTTTTTCTTGTTACGTAACAACAAATTTTCAGTTTTCAGACATTTCCCTATATTTGTGCTATAAGACCTTGCTTCATACCAAATTTCAAGATTCTAGGTCAACGGGAAGTACCTTATGAATTTTGATTCCTTTGACAGTGTCGAAATGTACGTTTTTGTAACATAAACGGGCGTATCTTTTTTCCCCGTTAACTTACAAGTTTGATCTTTGCACAGTTTCAAGGGACCGCAGACTTGAGTATACAGTTTTAATTTCAATTTGATACTTTCACACGTTCCCGAGATAAAGGGGTCTTGACAGACAGACGGACAACAAAGTGATCCTATAAGGGTTCCGTTTTTTCCTTTTCAGGTACGGAATCCTAAAAACTGTTTATTGGAGATTAACCCTCATGGCTGCCTTTAGATATAATATAGCAAGTTAAATATCTCTTTTTCAAAAACTGCGTATTTCAAACAATCATCAAAACATTTGTAAGCAAACACACTGCATCTCAAACTCCTTCTAACAAAATCTACCCTAACTACCCTGTACAAACATTCAACTTTCCACTATACGTTTGTCAAAATAGAGTTTTATTTCCCTTGTCTTATTTGAATCAAGTAGGTCGGCTATAGTGTGGTGTGAATGTGTTTCACAAGTCGTTAGGTGTCTCAATTCTTTGATACTCCGAAGGTTGCGCTCTTGAACTATTTGAGAGCAAACTCAGATTCATAATAATGGCAATGTATGTTAGTTTAATGCTCTTTTTTATTAGAAGGCGTTTGAAAAACGTGGTGATTTGTATGTTAATTACAATAACATTTTTTTTATTGTTAAAAACTAGTGCTTGACTACGATCCCACCTGATGGTAAGCAGTGATGCAATCGTTGATAGTAAGGCGCACTAGTTTATTAAAAGCCTATTCACTCTAGCCTTGAAGACACCTAAATTATAATCGGACGGGAAAACCGCAGCAGGCAAATTGTTCCAGTCCTTCGATGTACGCGGTATAAATGGCGAAGCAAAACGCTTAGTCTGGACCGTAGAGGTATCGACATAATTTTAAAAATGGATTCGGAATGTTTATTGCTGACCATCGAAGTCCAAACCAAAATGGATTCCTGTTTCAGCACCAAGTTTTTCGGCACCAAAGGTTTCGGTACCCAAGCTATTCCCGTTTCGGCACCAAATTTTGGTTAAACTCTGAGACTAAAATGACATTACGTGGATTGTCACACTTGTCACAACACAAAAGAATTGGCATCAATACTATTGTAAGTTTGACATTGCCTGTGTCAATTTAGTCTCAGGGTATATAAAACAGACTTTAGTTACCTATACAAAATCCCAATTCAAAATACCTATTGGTGCAAAGAAAGAACATAGAAGTGGGTTGTAGTCAGTAAAAACCAGACACTCCTGCTCCGGCCTAGAGTGAAAAAAACCATTTACTACAAATTCCGTCCTGATGTAATCTATTTTTTATCAAACCATACAAACAATGACGATACCATGTTCTTAGCAGTAATAACAGTTTTGTGACGTCATTTCCGATAGAAAACTACTCGTATACAGTAATTGTTTATTAATAATATGTTACGTTTTATATTGAAGCTATTATATGCGTAGTTGATTAGACTTGGGAACAGGCTATTAATGAGATTGCATCCTATGAGAATTTTTGCCAGTTCAAGAGAATATGTATAAGTGTGTGTGTTGTATGTATTGATGTGTATGTTAATGTGTGTATGTATCTGTGTGTGTGTATCGCAGTCAATTGCTAGTTTACATTCTTCTTCTTCCTGCCCTTATCCCATTTTGGGGTCGTTGCAACACGCTTATTCTTTTATTCTGTTCTATCACCCGTCGTACAGTATCGCCGTTATAAGTTGGCGAGTCTGAAGTTAGGCTCTGCGAATTTTGGCAATTTGCAGTTGTTATTGCTGTTAAAAACTGTTATTCGCATTTATTTTTTTAAACCTTTATTTTTGTACCATATTTCAAGCGCCAAAATTCCCAAAGCCTAACTTCACACTCGCCAACTTTTAACGGCCGTACTGGACTTCACTAACTCCCTTTTTAAGTATTCATATTACTTCTCCCACAATCCATCCATCTTTATCTCAAGTAAGTACTAGTTTACATTATTAAAAAAAAATGTATTTGTATGGACTTGCAGTTTTTTACAGTCGCCTCAACCTCCATCAATCAAATTGACAGCTTTTTAAATGTAAAGTGACCCTAGGGGTAAAACTAGGGACAATTAAACAGAGAAACAGAGTAATAATAAGAGTTAGTAGGGACTAACTCTTATTATTACCTACTCTACTAATGCTAAAATTTTGGTCTTTACTTGTCTCTATTATTTCTTAATCTTAAATCAAATCAATCTTAATATTATAAAGAGGTAAAATTTGTAAGTTTGTATGTAGAGGGTAATCTCTGGAACTACTGGTCCGATTTGAAAAATTCTTTCAGTGTTAGATAGCCCATTTATCAAGGAATGCTATAGGCTATATACCATCACGCTACGGGAGCGGAGCAGTAACGAAAAATGCGGGTGAAACCGCAGGGGACAGCTAGTATCTTCTATTTTCCTAAGGTCTACCCAAGACAATTTTTTATAGAATTTACAAAAAACGCGCAATTAAGTAATAATAATACGCCTATTATACGTGCGAAGGGTTAAAGAATTAAAAAAAAACATAAACCTGCGTTAGCCAGATAAAATATTTAAATATTTCTTTGGCAGTCGTTACGGATAGTCAGAAGCCAGTAAAACTGACTCCAGTCTTGCCATGAAGTACCGTGTTATCCCAGTTGATGGGTTGTGGAGGTCTGGTAGGCAGCCGCTCCTCGTAAAATACTGGTATTCAGCTAAATCCGGCTTGACTGGAAGCCGACCCCAATATAGTTGGAAAAAGGCTAGGCAGATGATGATGAATTAAGAAAAAACATAAACCTGCTTAGTCGGATAAAATATATTTCCTCTGGTACCTTTAATGCACTGCCATTCAATAAAAACTAATTATCCTAATTTATTCAGCATTCCTACCAGGAAATGAACACGTATAAGGTAGTTAAGTAAAAATTCTCTTAACACACACACACACATATCAGTGAGTGAATGTTGTCACACTATGTCGTAAGCTGCGCCCGCGCAACTTTTCTTGACATTTGAGTGCAGGCGGATTCATTACATGAAAGCTATTGAAATATTAATGTGAATTGGATTATATTAGACTACTTTTAGACCACGTATTTGTTTGAGAATTTGAGGTAACTTTTTTTTTGCATTAGCGGCCTTTTAATGTTACCACTGTTGGGACTCAGGCCTCCTCTCTAGGAGAGGGGATGGGCCATAATCCACCACGTGGGCCCAGTGCGGATTGGTAGATGTCACATGTCTTCGAATTTTTGGTTCTAGGACATGCCGGTTTCCTCACGATGTTGTCTTTCACCGTTTTAAGAGCAGTGGTGATGAAATAAATTACACAAAGTAATGCGCTAGGCTGGGTTTGAACCCGCGACCTACAACTTATAAGTTGGGGCAGTTACCACTCGGCCACCACTGCTCAAACTCTAGGTAATTTTACATTATAAAATCGTTGCAAGCGCGCCTCAAAGAGATTTCAGTAAAATCGTAGTGGTCCAGCAAAGCTGAAACCTAATTGGACTATGGGTTGGCTTCCTAAACGGAAACCCCATGTTTCGGAAGAAATACAGAAGAGGGTTTTAGTCAGTAAAAGTCTGACACACCTTCCGGCTAAATCCTAGAGCGGATTGAATAATTTCTCAACTTAAAATAAAACACGTAAGGTAGTATTGCTTACTTTACGAGTTTTTTTTAAGTCTTAAGAAATAATTGATTAAATAACATAAAATTTCTTTAATAACAGACAGACATACACACAGCAATATTACATAATTATACCTCAGTAATAAATAACAAAGTCTACGTAATCGGTTTTATAAGTTATTCACAAACCGACGGTTTTGGCACCAATCGGTCGGTGATGCAAACTGGGTGGTCACGACGAATGGCCACATTTACTAACCACTTTGTAATTACGTGTATTTAGAAAAATGTTTTGGACTGCGGAAATGTTTAAACTTGTTACCGTGACCCTGGAATGCAAAGGGCAATTGATGGACTCAGCTTAGGTGGGTTTTAATCAGTAAAAGTCTAGGCCTCTGTTAAGCAACGCTTGCCAAGGTTGGTCTGTGGGTGGGTGACCATCTTAACATACCCAGTTTCCTCCGTGCCTCGGAAAGCACGTTAACAATTCCTCCTTAACCCTTGCTGAAGGGTTAAGGAGGAATTGTTGTGGACATTCTTTTGGCTTTTTTTAAAGTATTGATGTATTTTATGAAGTCATTATCATCATTTTGATTCAGGTTTGCTGCTGCTTATACTGGCCAAATGGTTTTTTTAGTGATAAATCCAATTGCTTCTTGATTGGTCTGTGGATGGGTGACCATCTAATATACCGAGTTTCCTCCGTGCCTCGGAAAGCACATTAAGCCGTAGGTACCGGCTGTCATTTGTAAATCTTTGGCAGTCGTTACGGATAGTCAGAAGCCAGTAAATCTGACTCCAGTCTTGCCATGAAGTACCGTGTTACCCCAGTTAATGGGTTGTGGAGGTCTAGTAGGCAGCCGCTCCTTGTAAAATACTGGTACACACAGCTAAATCTGGCTTGACTGGAAGCCGACCCCAATACAGTTGGGAAGAGGCTAGGCAGATGATGAAAGCCACCAAAGCCGCAGGCGTCTGTGGAGATAGCGTATCTGTGTACGCGTGTATAGTAGAGCCAGTGATCCTGAATAGAGTGGGAGAATAATTTTATGACATTCCTTCTCAAAAAAGACAACATTGCTTTTGTGGAGGAACCTACTTTCACGAAGGTGAAGCTGCTGGCAGAAGCTAATAATATTATAAAGGCTATTTGTTACTCGGATATGTGATCTTGTGTGTTCTTTACGATCAACGGTTAAAACGGCCTGAAATAGGACATACGAGTATGACCATTTACAACACTCAAACGGGCGAAACCACTAACAAAAAGCAAGCTATATATCCGAATTTATGAACCAAGCATATACGAGCCTGACATTGAAGTCAGAAACATCCGAAAATACAGAAGCATCATAATCGATGTTAAAATAATCAGCTAAATATCAACACATAAGCCTTAATTTTTTTTACCCTTCTTCTACTCAAGAACGCGGAAGCACATTTTTTGCTTCAACCATAGGTTCAGACTCATCTCGAAAATATGGAACAAAAAACAATTGAAAATCATTCCGTTGATGATACACTAACTGCCTAAACGTACCATTATGGTAGTTTTTTGTAGCCAAATTGTAATAGTTTTATTTACTGGGCAGGTCACGAATAAAGATGTACCTACTGGTATTCTGGTATGTATCTTCATGTGGAAATTGTTGTGGAATATTGGTTTGTATCTTGTGGTTTCAAGCGTGACTGCTGCGCTGGTCCTAGGTTCTACTCCCGGGTCGGGAAAAAGTATAATTGTTTTTTTTTTTATTGGGATGTAGTCTGCAACAGAGTTAAGAGGTTTTTTTTCTGGTAGGGGAATCATTAGAATGACTTCTCCCGCTCTTGGGCGGAGCGGGAGGGCGTGTCAGACTCTTACTGACTAAACCCCTACGTTCCTTCGTTGTCTTAGATCTGGGGGGGACTCGGTGTCAACGTTTAGGAATACCACGTGTTCCCCCCAGAGGCTTCGGCCCTACCGGGCCCCTACAGTTTGCTGACCTGTTGGTCTAGTGGTTAGTGACCCTGACTGCTATGCCGGAGGTCGTGGGTTCGATTCCCACCCAGGACAAATGTTTGTGTGATGAGCACGATCATTTGTTCTGTGTCTGGGTGTAATTTATCTATAATATGTATGTATTTAGAAATATATAAGTATGTTTATCAGTTGTCTAGTACCCATAATACAAGCTCTGCTTAGCTTGGGACTAGATGATGTTGTGTGAAAGTTGTGGAATATTATTATTATTATTATTTCTTTATTTATTTTTAAAATACTTATTAAATATATTTTTAAATATTTCTTACAAAAATAATTAAAAAAAACATTTAAAAATATAAAAAATAGAATGCCACCGTTAGCGGGAGCAGGGTCCAAGCTACCGGTGGTTAGGGCTCCAGAGACAGGAACCTCCTCACGATACGAGCCGTATCCAGGAGTACTGCCTTCTGTATCAGGCCCTTGATCCAACCGTGCAACGACAGCTTCGACAGGTGGTCGTCGAAGCTTTTGGCCATCAGGCCATTGGCGGTCACAACAATCGGCACAATGACAGCCGAGTCCACATTCCATGTCGACAACCTCGTGTGCCAAGTCGAGATATTTAATCTGTTTCTCTTTCTCGGCTTTCACGAGGTTCTCGTCATGCGGGATGGTGACATCGACTATCATTGTGCGGCGCGCTAATCGGTCTATCACCACTATATCCGGCTTATTGGCTACAATAGTCCGGTCAGTGATGATAGACCGATCCCAGTACAGCGTGACATGGTCATTTTCGAGAACTGGGTCGGGCACATACTTGTAATACGGTACCTCTGATTCCACAAGTTTGTATTTCAGAGCAAGTTGCTGATTATTATTATTATTATTATCTCCTTGAGGCGCGCGTGGAACAGAACGCGCCGTTGACGACTGGGCTCGGTCCAGATTATTTCCAGACTGCCGGACAGCGGACAGCGAGCTACCCAGTGCTCGCCGTCCGCGAACCCGCGCCTACGGTGGTCGGAAATTGGGATCGGGATCTCGGCGGCGGCGGCGTGAGGACCGTTCCCTCACGCGCTCGCGGTCAGCAGCTTCCTTCACGAGCATTACTGCTTCGCAAAAGGAGGCGACCGCATGCCACCCCTCCTCGCTCCGGACCAGGCTTGAACCAGGGCCCGGCGCGAGAGGTCGCCGCCCCCGATAGCCTCCACAAGGACACGGCGGTGCTCTGCCCAAGCGGGGCACACTTCTACCGTGTGCTCCGGGCAGTCCGCACAGTGGCGACACCAGGGGGGCCTCTCTTGCTTGATCCGATGCAGGAACCTCCCGAACTTACCGTGTACGGTGAGGACCTGCGTCATACGGAACGAGAGGAAGCCGTGACCTCTTTCCAACCACTCCTTAAAGAGGGGACTTACCGCCTCAATGACGGCGTGCGTGCCCAAGGGTTAAGATGTGATGGTGTGCACCCTCGTGCCTCAGAAACCACGTAAAGCCGTTTGGACCTACGTCTGATCTCACAGTCAGTGATGGCCTAGATAAACTTTGGATTAATAAAGTGACTTTCGCTGTTCCCTGAATTTGTCATGCCTTCAAGCCTGAGAGGTGAGGCTTAAACTACAGAGCTATCAGCCGTCAAGGCATTAAGACTATAAAAGTTACTAGACGAACACTTCTTCGGGTGCTAAATTAAAAAATGGCCGATTTTTGAAAACTGTGTTTGAATTGTTGGAAAGTAATACCTTCCTCTTGAACCGCAAAGAGCACCTCACACACAGATGGGTTTTAGTCAGTAAAAATCTGACACTGGAGCTACATTTAATGCTTTTATTTGAGTACGTTGTTCACTTTGTAGTGTTCTCAGGGATGTGCCCTAATAGATAGTGCCTGCACAGAGGAGATTCCAAAGGTTTTTTAAGCGACGCCCCTTCTGATTGCTGAGTGATCACCGTGTTGGTGTTAGTGAGGTCAAACCCTACAGTCCCCGGACTTGAAGTTCAGGCCCTCTCGAAAATAAAAAAAAGGTATTATAACTAAAACAACACATCAAAACTCACCACTTGTACTATGATTATCATGCTGCCTGTACTCGTTCCTCTCCGGCGAGGGGGCCAGATCGCTGCCAATCCCTGAACTGCCCCCAGAAGACTCTAGCTTGCGCCTGGCGTTCACCCCCACAATGTTCTGGTTGAGGCAGCGCCGCGTGTCGATATTTGAGAGGTTGCCTTTCTGCCGGTGTACCGTGTCGTAGTCGCGGGGAGGCAGCAGGATGGGGCTCTTGCCTGGAAGATTTGGGGGTAAAGTGAGTTGGGTTTTTGGGTCATGAGTTGATGAGTGAGTTGGGTTTTTGGGGGTGAGTGAGTAGAGTTTTTGGGGACGAGTGAGAAATTATGAAAAAGATATCTTGGTAAATAGTTATTTTTACCATTTTTTAATACTATTTTGTTTTAGAAATAGAAGACTTGACAGTTTAAGGGAAACAAAAATTTTAATTTTACTTTTTTAAGTGTATCTTAATCTTTCTCTTCTTCTCCTTAATATAAATATATACTTAAGTAAGCTTGTGAGTGTGAGTGAGATTGCATACGTAGAACTGTATTTTTCTGCAACCGCAAAGCTTAAATTGGTAACAAATATAAATAAATATATTATAAATTAGCACACTTATGAAGTACAACCATAGCTAAGCTTTTTAAACTTTTAGCCAACAAACTAAAAATACATAAAGCCGAGCGTATAACCTCCTCTTTTTTGAAGTTGGTTAAAAAAATAATGTCAGCTGTTCACCTTGGCTGCTAGTTAACTTTATAGAATCCCCGAAAAATATTAATCTTCTTTAAACTCATACTACATGTAACTGACACGCCAAATCATGTTATATGAGACCCGCTAATCGCTCTTCACTATAAATAGTATAAAGCTGAAAAGTGTGATCTCAGAAACTACTGATTTATATTGAAAGATTCTATAGAGATAGGTAGCCATTTATATAAAAATTTATATATGCATAAAACATCACGTTTTAACCAATAGGAGCGGCACTAAACAAAACTGCGAGGTCATCTAGAATTATTAAATAAAACTGTGTTATGAAAATCTTCTGTAGCGCAGCATACGTCATAATAAATAAAAATAAATAAAGGCTTCAAAACTACGTACCAAATACCTGTGCACAATGAGAAGCAAGCCTCTACCTACGAAAAATTAAGAAAAAACTGACTGACCTAAACCTCTTTTACCTGTCGATAACTTTTGTTTCAACTCTGCAGCCAAACTGTCATAAAGGTTGGCTACACATCTCTCTTCATTGCTCCCCGAGTCTGACTCCCTGGAAACTTCGCTGCCTAAGGACGAGTCTGGAGGTTTCTTCGAAGACGGTAAGGCTCCCCGCATTTGGAGTTTGCGCTCGATGTCCGCGAATTTTTTCTGGTTCTCTGGTCGTTCTATCAGCGCTTGGAGGTGTGTGAACAGCATTTCTGCTGTGTGGTCCGAGTCGCATCTGTTGACAAGGAGATTTTGGTGTTGGTCAAATTTGCTTCACTCAGAGTGGGATCTTATACTAGTTCGAGCACAATTGACTTGAGAACCTCCTCCTTTTTGGAAGTCGCATCGACAGTACTATCCAGGGTTCATCATCATCATCTCAGCCGAACGACGTCCACTGCTGGACATAGGCCTCCCCCAATCTATCCAGGGTTAGTTACATGAAGGAGGGTATGTCGGATTTTTAAATTATGGTTCAAATTGGTTATTTAAACCATGTGATCCATAAATCAAAAATCCTGCTGTAAGGATAGGCAATGGTGTTTGTCTGTCAGGTCAGTCCTCCTGGGCTAAGATCCTTTTGTTACGTAGGCGAGCACTAATAGAGGGTTTTTTTTAACATTTACCCCCCAAGGGGATGAAATGGGGGTCAAAAATTTCACCAAAAACAAACCAACTCTGACGCGGGCGAAGTCGCTGACAGAAGCTAATTCGCTCATACTTTTGCTAATGACAACATTAAAGTAACATAAAGTAGTGACTTCACAATCCACAGTCGTGCTACAAACTAAATACTATTGCACAAAGCTATTGTTTAACAGCAAGATGTCCAATTCTCATGCAAAACGTCAAGATAAATATTACAATATAAAACCATTTTCAACATCCATCATCATTCGTGTCTCTGTTACACGATCGGTCTATGACAAAGTATGTCTTGCACAAGTGTAGTCACGCATGCAAATTCCGAGAGCACCCGAATGAAAGCCGACCGCCCCCGAATGCCGAGCTAATGTCAAAGTTGATTACAATATGGCGGCGTTGCGGCCTCATCTGTCAAAGTTGACAGTTTGGACAGTAGGCGGTAAAGTTGGGTCATATTTGCGAAGGGCGGTTTGGCTGAGAATGACACCTTCGTTACGTCAGTTACGTTACAAAAAGACTTGACGGTTAAGTGGCGCCAACTAGTGGTGTGAATTTTCTTGAAAACCCTCATTGATTAGTATTGCTAACAAATTTATTTATTTATTTAATACTTTATGCATATAAAGGTACAGAGGCGGACTTAATGCCTTAGGCATTTTCTAACAGTCAACCTTTGGGTGATCAGTAAAAGTCTGACACGCACTCCCGCTCCGCCCAAGAGCGGGAGAAGTCATTCTGATTCTAAATTTTCAATTTCAATTATAAATTTAATTCTCCACTTAAAAAAATACCTTTAGGTGTTGCAGAGAAGATTGGTTACTATATAATTTATCTTTAGCCCAATGTCAACTAAAGCTCAAAGCAAAGACATCATCAATATCCAGCCTAATCTCAAAACACCGGAGTTCACAGGTGTCACGGTTAATCAGATTACGGTTGGGCCCCTCTATCGCAACCTACCGGTATCTACCGGTATCTACTCCGAGCGGATGTGTTGCAAGAAGGACGCATAGGTGGGCCGGCCCTGCGATTACCATAAACTATAGAGCATTATGCATTAGCATAGAGTTATGTCATCGGATAACTGGCTGGTTATACAACTTTGTTTATGCGAGAATGAGAGCAAAGTGACAGATGGTTGAGTGATAGAGTCGTGTTTAGACGGTAATAAAAGTGTTTTCGGTTTTTTAAAGTTGGTTTGATAACCGTAACATTTCCTCTGTTTTTTAATATAAGCCTGATGGCTAGTTAGTAAAAATCTGCTCTTACAATTTAAAAAATAATTGCAATTTACCAATTTTTTATTCCACCTAACGCTGCCCGCCCACGACCGACAATCGGTGAACGATTTTTTGTAGGTGAAAAATAGAACACACTGATAGCTATAGTGCAACGTACACGACCTACAAAAAGTCGGTCAGAATATGCTATATGATTATAATGTGTGACGATTATAGGGACGATTATCGGACCTACAAAAAGTCTGTCGTGGGCGGGCAGCATAAAACAGGAGTAGCTATTTGATTATTTCCATCCCTCAAAGTTTAGCTAGAGAGCCAGTCTGTGAAAGAAATGAATTAAATTATTCATTCAATACATTTTCACCAGCATTAAATGTATGCAGCACAAGATAGAAGAATAGTTCTATAACTGGTAAATCACGTTTCAAAGACCACATTCTATCCAAATGCCACACAGCATGGCATCAATTTGAATGTATAATTCATTTAATATTTAAATCTCCTGATTAATGCACGTTTGACAACTGGTCGAAATATTCCTGTCTTGGCACCAAGTTTTTCGGCACCAAAGGTTTCGAAGTATTCCCGTTTCGGCACCTACATTTATGGCACCAAAATTTTCGGGACCCAAGCTATTCCTGATTTGGCACTAATAGGTATTTTGGATGGTAGTAACCAATACACAATCCAAGTCGAAACTTTTGGTGCCGAAAATCTGGGCGTCAAATCGGGAATAATTCAAGGTTTCGGCACCTAAGCTATTCCCGTTACTCTGTTAATTTAAAATTAAAATAATAATAGATATGGTGGAACCGGGTGTAGAGTCGCGCAAACGGCGTTTAAAAAGGAACATCCTTCGACCAGACGGGTGTTGTGTCTGGTCCGGGCAACTGCCCAGCAATTGATTTCGGTCTGTTGTATAAGGGATAATTATATCCTATGTGTGTGTGAATGTTTGGTTCTAGGACATGCCGGTTTCCTCACGATGTCTTCCTTTACCGTTTTGAGAGCAGTGGTGATGAAATAAATTACACAAAGTGATGCGCCTGAATGGGATTGAACCCGCGACCTACAACTTGCAAGTCGGGGCAGTTACCACTGGGCCACCACTGCTCTCATAATTTATTTAAGTATAACTAATCTAAAATTCTAGTTTGATGCTTCAAGAACATATTGAAGACATTTAAAGGCTAAATTCCTCAAAAGACGTCTCGTCACCTGCTGTGTTATTTAAGAACATGATGAGCACCTACCTTCGTAGTAAGTATTAGTAATTATCGAAAGAATTGTTCGCATGCGTCTTTATTAGTGCTAACAATGGATGTGTCTCACACCGATGTGTAACAGGGAAGTCGATTGTGCTTACACGGTTTGTATTTAATTCATGAATCCCCGACCGGTCTCATTGGACCGCGCTGTTATTGTTTTACTATTGTGTCTCGTTTCGCGGGTATTGATAGGTTAAAGAAAGAAAGAAGAAAGAAAACATTTTAAATTGTCACTTACGACAAAACGGTTGCGGTTTGTCTTAAACAAACCGTGATAGCCTAAAACAGTGTTGAAAGAAAACATATTTGTCGTTGTTTTTTACTTTTTTCGATGTTTTAAAAATCTATAAAAGTGAATTTAGCTAGAAATCTTTACCTATGAAATTGCCGTTTTTTGAAACGGGATGCTTTGAATAGTGACATCCTTGGATTGACTTGGAATTGTTAGTTCAAATAAACTTTATATTAAAGGTCTACGAAGCATTAATTGTAAGCGAAGGATGCGGCCACTTGCATGCGTGAGGGAACGGGCATCCTCACGCCCCAGCCGCTGGAACCCGGTTACCAGGTATATCGCCGTCCGGCTATCCGGTAACCGTCCGGACCGAGCATAAGTCACCGACAGCGGGAAATGTCATTGGATGATTTCCCACCTTAAAAAATGCTACATCTATACTTCTATACTAATGTTATAAAGAGGAAAGATTTGTACCTATTTTTGTATGTTTGTAATGAATAGGCTCAAAAAGTACTGGGCCGATTTAAAAAATTCTTTCACCAATAGAATGCTACATTCTTCCAATTTGACATAGGCTACATTTCATTTTGAAAAAAATTAGGGATCCTTGGTAAAATTTGAACAATGTAACCGAAGGTGTAGAAAAATGAGTCCTAAAATGTCTTTCGTCGAATGCGCTGCCGAAACTATTAGCGATAGAACAAAATAATGTACAACAATATTGAAGGACATCATAATGTCTACAAAAAACTCCACGGTAGCATACGTCCAACTATTGTAGTTATGTCACTACAACAACTTTTCACTAAAAAAAGTGTTTTATATCCAAATTTCCAAAAATTAATAATTGTCTACCCCGTGCGAAGCCGGGACGAGCTGCTAGTCATGTATAAAATAATATATTAAAACAGAATTTAATTGAATGAAATAACCATGTTCTCATTAATCAGTTACCTAAACTACAACTATCAATATTAACATAATGCATAACTATTATATCACATAACATAGCAATTGCAACATCCGAACTAGAGTTTTTATATTTATTTAAATTGATATCCTGGTGGTCAAACTAGAAAATGAAAGCTAGATTTTGAATTTTATGACTTGTTTTTGAGTTTATAATAAGCGCCGTATCTATGTGTATTTCCTTCTAGTTTCTTTTATTAAATTAATAATTATTACTATTTTTTATTGTACCTAATGTAATTATGGTTTATTGTAGGTAATGTATTTTTTTTAAATAATGTAAATTATTCGTGTACTTTTTTATAGCGAAATGCACAGACACCATTGACATTGTGGCAACACTTCTTGGGTGGGGTTTGTGTCCAGTAGTGGACGTAATTCGACTTATAATGATGACAACGTTGACAATAAGTACTTTTCAAAGTTGGTATAGTACAACGGGCTGGTATCCGCAACTCCACGACAAAAGCGCGTATTCTGCGTAAACTTTTCAAAGTTAATCCTTAACCAAGGACCACACAGACTGACACATGACACTTGATAAACATTAATCACAGATCATCGCATCGGATTACTTCACTAAAAAAACAATCAACTCTTGACATTTAATCCATTAATTTTAATTATTCAATGAATATTTATGTAATCCTATCAATTTTAATCCTTTCGGTGTGACAGACGACATGATACGTCATCACATGCGCAGAGGCAACACACGAAGATCAGCCGAAGTTACACGAAGATGCCCGAAGTTACACGAATCGATCCGATGTACGAAACTCGCTCGATAAAGGAATGCTGACATTTTAATGTCAAGGTAGAAGCTTGTCACTTGGATCTTGCACATTCCTGATTCTTGTGTTTAAGATAAAGGACAATGTCTTTGAACTTTAGATCTAATATGTTTTTTTTTTCACTTTAAAAGCTCATTAGGTGTAAAAAACGAGTTGCTCCAGCCCAAAGTAAAATGGAACAAGAGAAGAAAGATGATGATGAAAACATTTTATCTACAATTTCTTTTTTCGCATCTGCTTGCTATATTTATATTTTTGTTACTTCTTCTCGTTCGAACAGCTGGCACATAGAAGACTTTTTATCCCGGGTTCATTGCATAATTTTCGGGCGAAGCCACTGGTAGCAGCTAGTATCATATTCGCGAGAATTTGCATATAATTCTGTATGTTTATTATATGTTTGCTACTCTTTCACGCTGAAACGGCTGAACATATTTGGACGAAATTTTTTGACAGGGTGGTTTACATCTCGTATTAATACATAGGCTATAATTTATATAGATAGGATCTACACGTGGTTGGAGTTGCAAGCAGAAGCTAATGTTATTTATATGTTAACATGATATTAATTCATGAATCCCCGACCGGTAGTATGAGACCGCGGTGTTATTGTTTTACTATTGTGTCTCGTTTTGTGGGTATGTGATAGGCTAAGTGAAGAAGATAATTGTAAACAAAGTGCCTCTCAATACAATACTGTGCTCAATTCTGTTGCAACCGCGACCTTTAGCGAAAAAGGTAATTGATTTGTTTATTTTGTTTATACTTACGTTGTAAGAATTTCAATTGGCCAATGTTTATTCAGTGAACCACGAAGCTTTTATAGGCGAATGATCTCAGCTGCATTCGGTTTGGGAATTTTATTAGTTATGTATTGTGTTTAAGTGGCCTGCGTACACCGCGCGCTATCTCGAGTTGAGACGAAATAAAATACGTTTTTGAGGTTGATGGAAGCAATCCAGATAGTATAAACCATTCTTGGACACACTGACTGGAGTAAAGTCATCATCCGCACACTGACAGTTGCTTGCTGTGATAGCAATGCAAACTATTGGAAATTTGGGAGATGTTCCGTAATACCAAAAATTATGAATGAAAAATTAATGTATTTCCAATATTGTTTCGAGTATTTATAACTTGATAATAATATCTGTGTTCCTACGAAGAGATATTTCGAAATATTGTGGTTTATAATATAGAAAAAACAAAATAAAAACATGACATTTTCGCTGTGAAAATGTGCAATTTTAAATTCACTTAAATTTCGTTTGGGGTAAGTTTTTCAACAAAAAGACGACGTAGGAACCTAGATAATTATTGTCTGAATCCGAATAACATCATATTATGGTGTAAATATGCTTAAACTGCAAATGATTTTGGTATTACGTTTGTATGGATGATTCTAACGTCGCGCCCGCCTTAAGTAAATAGTACATCATGAACTACCTGCTTATCTTTTTGCAAATCTATCCAAAGGTTGTCTATAAATAATCTCTTTTAGCTCATGCAATATGGTTATGACAATATTTACTGTCGTATATATATACACATCACTATGAATAACTTTTAGTATGGGACCAAACCTGAAATCGTGAAAAAAATTCAGGTGTCCCATACATTTACGTTTGCATAAGACGACAAAATGTACGGGACAGTTGAATTTTTTTTCGTGATTTCAGGGTTGGTCTCATTAGCATTTAGTATTAGCGGCCTTATAATATTCCCACTGCTGCTTCGAATTTTTGGTTCTAGGACATGCCGGTTTCCTCACGATGTTTTCCTTCACCGTTTTTGAGAGCAGTGGTGATGAAATGAATTACACAAAGTCATGCGCCTGGCTGGGTTTGAACCCGCGACCTACAACTTGTAAGTTGGGGCAAATACCACTCGGCCACCACTGCTCTCAATGGTTGGTCCCATACTAAAAGTTATTCATAATGATGAGTATTGCCAGTGTTTTCATTTATTGTCGTATTGTTATATCCGCATTGTACACTTGTGCTTTTTGAAGTACTTAGAATGTGTAAAGTGCCAACTGTTGAGTAACCATTGGCTTCGTGATTTAGAATAGACCCATTTGGCAGCCCCACTGAGGGAAATTGTCATTGACCAACCGTTAGTAGGTATTATGCACATGACATACAAAAACGTACGAGCATTTAAAATTACCTTACAAGGTAGCAACGCTGCTGGTTTTTTGGGTATACCTTTAGTGAAAAGCGATCTGGGGGAAGTTTTTATTAGGTACCATTGTTTAAGATATTTAGTAAGGAGCTTCTTTTGTTTTTTTTTTGTATTTATATACTTGTATATTAGTTAGTTTTTTATGGGATGATAAAAATATGGTGTTTCCAAAAGTAAGGGTTACGTTGACAGCTTTAAAGAAAATTGATAATATTATACACAGTGTACAATATACTTGAATGTACAAAATTACCTTACATATTGGATTTTTACAATCCAAAATAGAAACTAAAGGTCGTCAAATATATTTTGTATGTTTGCCGTTTTCATATCACAAAATATTAACGTCTTTAAATTTTTCTCCAGTCTTGCCAAGAAGTACCGTGTTACCCCAGTTAATGGGATGTGGAGGTCTGGTAGGCAGCCGCTCCGCGTAAAATACTGGTATTCAGCTAAATCGATAGCTTCAGCTAGCTTGACTGGAAGTCGACCCCTATATAGTTGGGAAAAGGTTAGGTAGATGATGAGTGACAGACTTTAATAAGAAAACGGCATGTTTGCTTCTGAATCTAATATAGTTGGGAAAAAAAGGCTAGGTAGATGATGATGAAGATGTGTAGTTTTGAAAAAATCCAATAGATGGAGCAGACGAAGTCGCGGGTAGAAGCTAGTATAGGAATAAAGGCACACACAGACATCAGCGTTCGAAGGCTACTCGCACTGTAGGCGCTAGTCAGTCGCCTGTCACCGCTGGTTCACAATAGAGCCTCAAGGTTCTTATTAACTAGTGTTACGACTAACTTACAGACGATATACTGTTACTTTGTTACTTAGGTAATAATGATGAAGCCTTTTCAGGAAGAGCGAGTAAGCGATAATTTGTTTATTCTTTGAAGATATAGTCCGTCTAATGAAAGCGCGACCTGAAGCTTTTTTTTTAAATTTAATTGACAACATTATTCAGTCGCAATTGTACCTAGGAAATAAAAAAAATTGTGAAGTGTCAAAACATGATTCTCCTACTAGTTAGTAATACCAGATACAATGTTTTTGGATTTAGCCTCTATTTCTCAGGTAGCGCTTTCATTAGACCCACTCTAGCGTTTTCTCTTTAATTACAATTAAAAAGTATTGCTAATATTCGACAAAAATTGGCCAACTGCAAGTAGGACTCGCACATGAAGCGTACAAAATACAGACAGACAGACGAACGGACAGTGGGGTCTTAGTAATAGGGTCCTGTTTTGCCCTTTGGGTACGGAGCTCTAAAAATATATCTTACTAGCTGTTCCCTGCGGTTTCACCCGCATTTTCCGTTACTGCTCCGCTCCCGTGGGTCGTAGCGTGATGGTATATAGCCTATAGCATTCCTCGATAAATGGGCTATCTAACACTGAAAGAATTTTTCAAATCGGACCAGTAGTTCTAGAGATTACCCCCTACATACAAACTTACAAACATACAAACTTACCTACCTCTTTGTAATATTAGTATAGATTATTCATATTATAACTACAGATCCTAATGACAGACGATGGGTTTGAAGAGGTTTTTCTTTTTGTTTGGAAAGTAATCAAAACTCTGGGTAGAGCGAGAGGGAATGTCAAACTTTTACTAACTAAAACCCACACGTGTTCCTTTAGTTGCTCTTTGTTCAGTCCTGGCAGGTATCGACCCTAGCGGGCCCCATCAATCAAGCGACCGGCTTGAGCCCATTAAAAGATATTCAATTTCAATTAAAAGATGAACATGTAAATGAGAGGCAGGTCAACTTATAATAGTTGATGATGTGATAATAATAGCGTGATCCTGCTTAGCGTGACCTCAGTCGAATCCGTCTGATTCATGTGACCTGGTGGCATTCTCTCGTGAATGTCAAGGTGAAGATGCGTCTTCTGAGAAATTGAAGGAGTGTTTTTGGTACAATGATAGGTGTGGTGGTGTCATGTAGATATTGTACATACCTACCTAGTTTGGTGTTAGTACTAACTACCTACCTACCTACTTAGCCTTTTCCCAACTATACTGGGGTCGGCCTCCAGTCAAGACGGATTTAGCTGAATACCAGCATTTTACGAGGAGCGGCTCCCTACCAGACCTCCACAACCTACTAACTGGGGTAACACAGTATTTCATGGCAAGACTGGAGTCAGATTTACTGGCTTCTGACTTCCGTAACGACTGCCAAAGATCTACAAATGACAGCCGGGACCAACAGCTTAACGTGCTTTCCGAGGCACGGAGGAAACTCGTTATGTTAAGATGGTCACCCATCCACAGACCAACCTAGGCAAGCGTTGCTTAACCTTGAAGATCGACCTGTGCGGCTGTAATTATCTAGCCACGAGCTCCTCATTAGTATTAGCATTATCGGCCCTGTAATGTTCCCACTGTTGGGACTCAGGCTTACCCTTTCAACCAATAAAATGCGTAAAAACTCACAAAACAAATACAAAAACCAACAAATAGCAGTCAAAATATTTGTCTTCCAGGCGTTAAATAAAGTACCTATTAAAGTATTAGCAGTAGCATTTTCCAAATACATAAACAAATACATTAGATAACTCTAATTGCTGAGTTCCGGTAAACTAATATTTGTACCCAAAATGTTTGTCATGATGATATCATAATGACCATAGACGGACCAATCATATTTTATAATCTGTGGCATAATTTGACATGTTTGTGCGCTGTCATTGCCTGTAACAACTTAAAACGACGTCTGCAATAATTGAGAGTGTCACAGCAAATCGATTTCATAAATAAAAATATTGATACAAGGCAGAACAGAACACCGTCAGCGCCAAAAAGAAAAAAAAAACGAGGCCGCCATTTTAAATTTTCACTTCACGCAGCATTAACAAACTATCTTCTTTTTATAACACCCAAACGTATCTATTGTTGCCGCCAAAACTTATTTGTAGCGACGAAATATAAGTGAAAGTATTTTTTATCGAAGGCAGCCATTTTGGAACAGCTGTCAAAAGTCGCGAGCTGTCAAAGGCGTGAATTACCCGCGTATACGTGACCATTAGCTCAGTGAAAGGGTATTATAAAAACTTGTTGTATGGACAGCGATCGATGGATATGTTTTTGATTTGTTTAGTCGAATAATGACATGGAAATAGTAACTATTTAACAGTAATTGACCTGTTCACCTTTGTGCTAGAAATGCTTTTATTTGTATTCTTTAGAAAGCTATCCTTGATTTTGAAATAGTGTTTTTTCGCCACACCTTAGGCCGTCCCTAATTAATTTATCATCAATTTGATATTGAAAACGAGTTTTTTAAAAGCTAGATGGAGGTTAAAGATATTGTGTCCACAAATGTGATTTATCTTAGCGTTAATATTAGAAAATTCTTTAAAAATGTCATTGATTTATTATATAAAGTCGTTTGTCGCTCTGCCCTTAACGGAACAAGTGAATTTAATTAACTGTTACGTACGAAGTTATGAACTTTTAACACAATTTTTTATTGACATTTAGAATGTCTGACATTTTACAGAGTTTGAGAAAAGCTTAAGTTCATTGGTATAATCTTATCACATTGTAGTTTTGACTGTTTACCAATAACGCGACTAAAAATAAATAATACAAGCAAGAATTAAAAAAAAGTTTTAAAGAGCTCAAAAAAATATTGCCACTTAACCGAGAATACTTCTAATTTTGAAAACGTATACTTGACGTTGACGTCTAAAATTTGACATTGACGTTGATGTCTAACTAATGTCAATAACATAAGCGTTTTGACAGGTATCTAAACCTGACAACTCAGTGCTGCCACCTAGTTAACCGTCATTACACTGACTTGTCTAAGCTCTATAGATAGTTCCTTTTTCAAAATCTTGAAAGTATTCAAGTCAGTGGAATAGACATTTTGCCTGCTGCGGTTTTCCCGTCCGATTATAATATAAGTGTCTTCTAGGCTAGAGTGAATAGGCTCTTAACGTTTGAATCCCCAACCGGTCCTATGAGACCGCACTGTTATTGTTTTACTATTGTGTCTCGTTTCGCGGGTATCTGAGTAATTAATAAGCTAGTGCACCTCACCATCAACGATTGCATCACTGCTTACCATCAGGTGGGATCGCAGTCAAGCACTAGTTTATAATAATTAAAAAAAAAGACAATACTGGTAGAGCCATAAACATTTCAAGCAAAAACAAAATGTCCGCAAATAAAATGAAAACCTCCTTTCTTACTTTCAGAAAAACAAACGTCAAGTTGAGAGCAAGCTTATAAAATAGCCATAAGTGTAGTGCGGCTTGTACTTTTACTGTTCAAGTACAAGTTTCAAGATTTTCATTTAAATTCCAATCAAAACTGCTTCTATTATACAGAGCTTCTAACGCAAGCTCGTTAGAAGGTACTCGGGAGGAACTAGTTAGTAGGGCTGTCCTATATGTATTATAAAGAAAAGAAAGAAAGATAAAAAATACATTTGCGTCGAAAAATAACTACAAAAAGGCATAAAAGCAAAACTGACTGACCAACATAGCAACGGACAGCTGAAACTTTTCTGTACATTTTGTAGGTATTTTGAGTTCTTACTCCCCAGGCCCTCAGGGGAGTAAGAACTCAAATTTTCTTTGAATAAGTAAGATTTTCCTAATAAGGGGCCTTTAAGTCAAAAGTGAATAGGCTACTGTTAAGCTAAGTGTGGTCTACCGTCGACCACATGATCAATTAGCGTCAGGTTAACTCACGAACAAACCCATGCGTACTAAAAAAATTTAAAGTAAACAAATATTTTTAAATCTGAAAGTTTTTGTTGTAAATGTTAGGTATATTATATAGTAAACCCTATAAATTTTATTATAAATTTATCCTTACAAAAATATTTGTAATCATTTTTATTTAATTCTAGTAAAAAAACAAATCTACTGTAAAAATATAAAGTCGCAGTTTCTATTAATTAATAAATAATCGTGCAGAACTGTCATAAACATAAATTGGCTAGTAATATTAATTTTATCTTGACATTATGATGAAGAGTTGAGGTCAAATTAGTTTGAACTAATGTTAACTGTGAATTAACCTGATAGCTCTAAAGGTCCATCTATCTGTTTTTTTTATTTGAAAAAAAAAATCGCTATATTTTCTTTATGTATGTTCTTTTTATATTTTTTTCTGGACTCTCCATATAAAAATATGACGGTGCGTAGTGTTCCACGCGGGCCTCAAAGAGATGTCAGCAAACTGTGGGGGCTCAGCATGGTCGAAGCCTACTGGAGTACTGGGGCCATGGGTTGTGAGAAAGAGAACGAAGACAAGGAAGGAATAAGAGTGCGCTTTAGTCAGTAAAAGTTTGATACGCCCTTCCACTTCGTTCAGAGCGGGAGAATTTATTATATAATTTTTCACCCAAAAAAAACATATAAAAATATTATAACAGTAATTGAAAATCGGGCTGTTTTCCAATAATTAATTGTAAAAATATTATGTAATGTAATTTTATATTTTGGATAGGCTCACGTTCCAAATCTAACCTGATGGTAAGCGATGATGCGGCCAACGATGGAGCACGTTTGCCTATAAGTAACCTATTCACTCTTGATTTAAAAATAAGCCTTCACGGCACAAACAAATCCCTAGTAAAAGGCACATCCCTACTCACCTAGGTTATTGCCAGTCACTACCGGTTTTAGAACCTTTTTGCAGCTATTATAACGAGGAGGCTTTTAATTTACTATCTCAGCTGCTCTGATATCATCCCGCCGAGATGATTGTCATAAATAGACATGGCAATACTGATTAGATTTGCGTACAGAGTGGGTGGTTTTAATACGTGTCCGTATGTGTAGGTTAATGACCTTGGTTTAACGATTTTCTTCGAGGAAAGCTGTTTTAACTGAACTGAACTTAATTACTTACTACTTATATAAAAAAAATATTTTTGTTTTTTAATTATAAAAACGAAAAAAAAATCATTTTTAGTTTTTTATTTTTGTTACGACTTTAAAATGGAAAGTGATAAAATTCTGTAAGAATAAAGTTTAAACTTATTTTTTAAATATAAAATTAATACCTTCTTGGCTAACAAATTAATTATGAAAAATGTAAATCACTAGCTTCTGCCTGCGGCTTCACCCGTTTGATAGAAAATTTTCCCAAGGGAACATACTCCTAAGATAAAATAAAAAGTATCCTGTTTGCTAGCTGAGTCGACGTCATGGTCTACCTGCATACCAAGTTTCATCGAAATCCAATATTGGTAGGATTGTTGTGCAAAGAAGATCAGAAACCTATTTTTTATTTGAGATGATACATCATCAAATGACTTAACCTGCTCTGAAGAGGAGCGAGAGAGCGTGTTAGATTTTGCTTACTAACCCACATTATGTCCCGTTATTTGCTTTTTGCGTTCTAGGTCTATGATAAATCATTCATACGTTTTCACAGCCCATCAGAAACCACTCAATTCTCGTAAACACATAAGTATTTTACATAAAAATCTTAAAACATTTAAATTCAAATTTCTCTCAAAGCCTTTCAACCCCGACCTTAGCGGTTTAACACCATAAACTCATTAAAACAAATGCCTACTTCCAAAGTTCTAATAACCATAAATTAAAGAAGTGTGTCTCGTAACGCATTCTCCGCAGGTCCCCGCTAGATGTCGCTGTGACCTCTAGATGCGCCGGCACATAAACGTGATATGTCAGCTGTTGCTACATTGAGATGGAAATCCTAAAGTAGCAGCTTTGTGTGTGTAATGTAAGCGTTATGTTGGAGGATAACCTGAAAGTTATTCGTTGCTTTAGCCTCATGTTTTATTAAAAAAAAAACGAAAAAAATAAAAATAAATTAAATGTTGCCAAGTTGTATCCCCTCACTAATCACACTAATACTGTGAAGGCGAAAGTTTGTGAGTATGTGTGTTTCTACTTTCCTCTGAAACTGCTGAAGGGATTTGTAATTTGGGATTTGCGGGGGACAGCTACAAAAACTTAACAGTCTAAGACCAGAAGCTTTACCACAAACTTCTTAGACTATCTATTTGACGACATAAACTGAAATGTTAAAATAATGGAGCTATATGATAGCGTACATAGACGCATTCCTCTTCCTGGCACACCTGTTTTATTAACACATCATGGTAAGTTTCCAAGAGCAGATACCAATACTTTAGTCCGCTCACTAAGAATACACTCAGCACAAAACCTCAATAGAAATATCCAATTTCCATTTAAAACAACAATAATTATTATTTCCTGCATACAACCTTTCAGATATTGTTGCTGGCAACACAAATAATGAACGTTGTGTTTATGATATTGCCCAAGGATAGCGCAGGAGGTTGCAACACTAAATGTCAAATGTCAGATGAAGATGACTCCCTTTGTGTAAGGCTTTGTGCTAAATATTTAGTTGTGTGATGACATGGATTGTGTGGAAAGCTTATTTATTTGATAAACTTCATGCAACTTAAAGAAAACATGTCCGAAAATCCAGTAACAGAGAAGGAGCTCGTGGCTAGATAATAACAGCCGCACGGGTTGATCTTGAAGCTTAAGCAACGCTTGCCAAGTCTGGTCTGTGGATGGATGACCATCTTAACATACCGAGTTTCCTCCGTGCCTCGGAAAGCACGTTAAGCCGTAGGTTCCGGCTGTCATTTGTAGATCTTTGGCAGTCGTTACAGATAGTTAGAAGCCAGTAAATCTGACTCCAGTCTTGCCATGAAGTACCGTGTTACCGCAGTTAATGGGTGGTGGAGAATCCCTTGACCCTGGAATAAAGGCAAAGAAGAAACAAGAGTGGGTTTTACGAGTAGAAGTCTATACAAGGTTGGATATTCTGCAATATCTTCTCCCGTTGTGGGGCGGAGAAGGCGTGATAGACTTTTACTGACTAAAAACACACCTGTGTTCCTTCTTTACCGTTTTGGGGTCGGCTTCCAGTCTAAGCAGATTCAGCTGAATATTCCTGTGTTTTACATGAAACTTCTGCCCCCACTTACTGGAGAGCACGACACTCTTTGTACCTATAGATTGCAATTGATGGTCAGACTTTCAGACGTCTGTAACTCCCTATCCAAACACTACGTGTTTTCCGAGGCACATGGTGTCAGTAATGTCCAAGATATTATTATATCTAGCCTGTGCTGACCCACTGCTGGGCAAAGGCCTCTCTCTATTCCTTCCATCGTTCCCGGCTTTGAGCCACTTGAGCTCACATCCAAGTCGAATATGTCCACTATAAATATAAAAAAATACCCAAAATATATTATGAATTTGAAAATTCACGTGTCACAAACAACATAAAAACATAGTCATCTCTATTACCTATCAGTGTAGGAAACAAATGACATTTTAGCACATTGTAAGGTCACACCGTTAATGTCAAGAGTGAATTCACAGACTGGTTTCACATTGTGGATCTAGGTGTGAGTTCGCGAGATTTAGCGGTGACGATCTTAGACAAGTCTATCATTGACTGCTTATTCTTAATACCTAACCTATTCATAGACGTATCGAAGCGTATAAAATCCCGAAGTATTCCCGGTTCGGCACCCAGATTTTGGCACCAAAATTTTCGGTTATTCCCGAGTCGGCACCAATAGGTATTTTGGATTGGGATTTTGTACTACCCTCCAAAATACGTATTGGTCCCGAATGGGAAATAGTTTGGGTGCCGAAACGGGAATACTTCAAAATCCCGAATTTAAAAAAATATTAAGCTTATTAACAAGGAACATGCATAATATTTTTTTCAATAGATACACTTATTCGAAAACCTTTTCTTATTTCTTTACCTTTCTTTACCTATTTCTTTACCCGTAAGCAATTTATTACATTTATCGTATCAGGCTAAGCACCACACAGCCGCAACGAGGCGCTAGTCAACCCTTGATTATTTATATTTTCGTAAATGTATTGAAAAATGTTGTTCCTTTGATACACGTGAAAAGTCACTACAACACTCGGTTCCATAACACCTGCGGCTCAGGCGATTTCTACCTCGGTCCTAATGATGGGTAAATCTTGAAATTGAGGATATTCAGTTGATTCCCGGGTGCAAATAGGTATTACTTAATATTTTTTTATAAATTATAATTTAGCATGATAAATGTATTTATATTATTGTTCGGCTAAAATTCATACAAAACAATAATTTGTAGATAAAAAAATGCACCAGGGAAATAAACTAAATATTCTCAATCACAAGATTCACTCTGATATGCTTTCTCCACTTGTATCAAAGTGCAACTACTCTCATTTTTTTTGTTCCACACTATGAACTACTCCAGTATCGTGGGTGCGTTCATAAACTATTGTACATGAATCTCATTTACAAAACAAGACCTAGAACATTAAACTAACAAATCGTGCCATGTTCAGCTATTTACCTAGAAACCTCAATCTATTGTTTCCTAGCTCTTGTTATCAGCTTATCTCAGAAGTCATATCAACAATAATGCATGCAGAATGCAATTTATTACACGTCAGTCAATACACAAACTTTTGTTCTTTTTTTATCGCACTTGTTTTTATGGGTTTAGTAGGACCCGATAGGAGCTTGTGGCTAGATAATAATAGCCACACAGGTCGATCTTCAAGGTTAAACAATGCTTGCCAAGGTTGGTCTGTGGATGGGTGACTATGTTAACATAGCGAGTTTCCTCCGTGCCTCAGAAAGCACGTTAAGCCGTAGGTCCCGGCTGTCATTTGTAGATCTTTGGCAGTCGTTACGGATAGTCAGAAGCCAGTAAATCTGACTCCAGTTTTGTCAATAAGTACCGTGTTACCCCAGTTAATGGGTTGTGGAGGTCTGGTAGGCAGCCGCTTCTCGTAAAATCCTAGTATTCAGGTAAATCCGGCTTGACTGGAAGCCGACCACAATATAGTTGGGAAAGGGCTAGGTAGATGATGATTCCTAGTAGTTTCCGTTGTATGTTGATAAGTCAGTCAGTCAGTTTCTACTTTTATATAGTACTAGCTTTTGCCCGCGACTTCGCTCCCGTCAAATGACTACCCTACATATCCTACGCTACCCTACCCGACCTTCCCTACCTACCCTACACTACACTACCTTTCACTACCCTACACTACCCTATACTACCCTACACAACCCTACACTACCCTACACTACCCTACCGTCTTACCCTTATTATACTACGCGACGTAGACTAAGACCGTTCGTAAAAACGAGTGGTATAATAGGCCTTTAAGTATCACTAATGTGTTATAAATTGCTACTTAAATTGTGCCTTAAAAGGCTAAACCTACTTAACCTAGACTTCTAGTTATTAATGGCGGACATTAGGGCTTTAATTTGTCAAATAAATCTGTGTATAAATTGTCGTTTAATTGCCTGTGTGGAAGACGAATGGAAAGATTTATTTTGTGTCAATTAACGGTGTCTGAGGTATGTTTTCAAGGTTTTACTTGAAATATGGTATGTTACCGTGGTTACGAGTAGTAAGATATTCTATCTATTAGTAGAAGAATCTTAAGTAAATATGCAGACAAGCTTAACGGTTTGTCTAGACTAGTGTTTCCCTACCTTTTGTTAACCGGGGACCACTATGTGTTTTTTGTTGGAAGCAGAAAACTTAATTTAAAAAACTTTTATCTACGATTCGAAAATTGTAGCACGTCGATTTCTTAACTTCAAAATGTTATTTTTCAGTTGAAAAAAATTATCACTTCTGGTTGCATTTTTTGGTGCACAAAGTATACGAGGTGGCACGCAATTTGCGACTCGGTTTTACATATGCACCGTGACCTAGTCTGATTCTGAGTCCTACCTTAATTCTGAGTTGGTTCAAGAACTTACAAATTAACCACGAAACTTAGACCTTGCGATATACCACGCCTGGTGGTAATTAGTAATTGGGAGGGGTAAAAGATCCTGCAACATTTGAAACTAGCTTCGACCGGGTTTCTCGACAACCGAACTGCAGATTTCACACAGAACAATAGAATACTAACCTGTAAGCATGCACATGAACGGGGCAGCCAGTGAGGGGGTTGTAGAGCAGCAGCACACAGGCCACCACGTCGGCCTGCACCACCGCGCTGGTGATGCTGCCGTGCGGGATGAAGTGCTTGATCGTCTGCTGCTTGCCCTTGGCCGTCACATTCTGGATTATCTTCAGGCCTTTGTGGGATACCTGGGGGGAGAAGGTGATAGGTTAGAAGGAGGTTTGATGAGCTGTACAATTATTTCTTTAAAATTTGCTTCGTAATATGGTCTGCCCGTACATTAGTATCAGTATAATCGGTCTTGTAACGTTCCCACCGTTGGGGCTCAGGCCTTTTCTCTAAGGGAGGAAATGGGCTGTAACTCGTATCCTACATACTAATAGTACATTTGTGACTAGAGCAAAAGCTGGGTCTTTAAGTCACGAGAATCATTTTGAATTTCGAACGAAAAGAAAGTATCTAAGTTTTAACGTTTGAATTCCCAACCGGTCCTATGAGACCGCGCTGTTATTGTTTTACTATTGTGTCTCGTTTCGCGGGTATCTGAGTAATTAATCCCGAATGCTAGTAAGGGATTCACATAATTAACTCCCGAGCATTGCGTGAGATTTATTCCGTTACATTATCTCCCTAGGGACAGAATAACATGCTTTTAAGTGTAACAATTAAAAGAGCATTTTGGAGCAGATGGTGTAAAAAATATTTCTTTGACCCAGGAAATGTCACTAAGATCACCACGCTTGCCTAACCGATACATTAACCACACAATACTCCTCAACTTGACTTTTAAACTCAATAATGCGGACATAATTTCTCTAAAAGCAATCCATCAATCAACAAACGCAAGTCGGAACAGAGGAAGTGTGAACCACAGCTTACATAACTTTGTTGGTAACGTGGAGTAATGTTAGTCAGTAGGTAATGTAAGAGAACAAACATATCAATTAGAACGATGGTAAAACTTTCGCTGCCAATGCTATAGATGGATCGGAACTGAAAAAAGTGTGAGGAACAAACACTGATTATTTTGGTGAATTGCATCGACATTATCACCATCATTTCAGCCGAAAGATGTCCACTGCTGGACATAGGCTTCCTCCAAGCGTCGTTACAACGACCAGTCTTGTGTATTACGAGATACACATTGGATTCCCGTGAATCAATATAAAAAAGAAATAAAAAAGATTGGGTAAATTGTATATAGAGCATAATCAGTCGTATAATGTTTCCACGCATCATCATCATCATCTCAGCCGAAAGACGTCCACTGCTGGACCTAGGCCTGCCCCAAACGTCGCCACAGCGCCCCGTGCGTCTCGCATCCATTGGATTCCTGCGACCCTCGCCAGATCGTCGGTCCACCTTGTGGGAGGCCTTCCAACGCTGCGTCTTCCGATACGTGGCCGCCACTCTAGAAATGTTTCCACTGCTGGGAATAAATATATTGTAGAGACACAGTGGTGACCTAGTGGCAATATGTTACTCTTTCTGATTCGTTGTGTGTGTATAAATAGTAAAATAAATAAATACACAATAGTAAAAAAATAATATTAATATTCTGACACAGTGTTTCAGCGATCTAGTAAGACTATGACTACTCTTTATTTTTTTTATGTCATAAGATTCGAAACTTTCTAGGGCCCGACACTCCATTTTAAATATCTAGTAAAAGCCACTGGCATACAAAACACAAAACATTATAGGGTCGCAAAACTCCAACCGTGTGAAAACTCTTTACTACAAAATTACATCAAAAAAGGCAATATGCAGAGATATTTCCGTCGGTATGTATGCCAAGTAAAGTGTGTTCGGCCGCTCCCTCGACGCTATAAACTTATTATTTTTCCTTATTGCCATAGCACACCCAGATGTGATGAAACTCGAAGATATTTCGTGAGAATATCGGAGGTACTAGAAAGTCAGGATCTGGTTAACTGCTGTAGAATACTTCCGTAACAAAATTTTTATTTTATGAAGGCCCTAGCTGCTACCAGTAGTTTTGCCTGAGAAATAGTTAAAATTTGTCCCAAATGAACATACTCCCATGGTAAACAGTATCCTATATATTATTCCAGGACATGATTTACCCGCGTGCCAAATTTCACCCAATTCCCTTCAGCAGTTTCAGCGAGAAGGAGTAAAAAAATACACTCATAAACTTTTCCATTTAAAATATTAGTACTAAGTTTCTACTACTACTAGACGAGGTTTTCTCTTGGATCGTGTCCGTATGTTTGTCACCAGGCTGTATCGTATAAACCTTGATAGAATTTTTCACAGATCAGGTATTTCTGTTGCCGCTATAACAACACAAACCACAAACATACCAAAATAAATATTTAAGTGGGTCTTCTATACAACAAACTTGATTTTTTACCGTTTTGGCTACGGCAATTTGGCCTTTTTTATTTACCCCTGAGTTTGTTTCGGTGTTTATTTTCAGAGTAGTCAGCAACGAAACACCGGCCTCATCTAGTTTAAATTATAAACTAAAAAATCACGTGTAAAAGTGTTTTATAAAACCCTATTTGCAAAATAAATATAATTTATCATCATAATCCCTTCTTGCACGAGTCCAACTCCCACTTGGCCGGATTTTTTTAGACACAAAACTTACATACACAAACAAACAGACCCGGAAATACCCAGTATCGGTAGTTGTTGTATGCAAATGTTAGCTTCATACTTGAAACGCGCCCTTGACCCCAAGTTCAGTTGATAGCTCAGCCACTGTACCATACGAGATGTTCGTTTTCTTACTATGTACAGTCAGCACCAAAAGTCGATGAACAGAATCAAGATAACAAAACATTTTATTGTGAACAGATGAAACACATTTTATTGCGAACAGGTGTTTTGTTATGTTGATTCTGTTTATCGACTTTTGGTGCTGACTGTACATGTAACAGGATATTCATTGGAATACAATGGTGATTTTAACCATTCAATACTGTATGTTTTTTTTTAATAGTTTAAACTAGTGCTTGACGGCCATCCCTCCTGATGGTAAGCAGTGATGTAATCGTTGAAGGTGAGACGCAGTTTATTATTAGTTATTAGTAGTTTATTGTGAGTCTATTCACTATAGATTTGAAGAAACTCAAATTGTAATCGGACGGGAAGACCGCAGCAGGTAAATTGTTCCAGTTCTTCCTTGTAGAGGCTAAATGCTTAGTTCGGACCAACGACGTGGGTAAGTATTCGTCTTACGTCGGCTTGTCCGATGGATCACGTGATAGTATAAAATTCCCGAAATAAAAAGTAGTAACAAACACACATCCGCAAAATTCTGCTTTTGTAATATTTAGTTATACAAATATAACCTCACAACTTTTTCCATGGAGTAGATAGAAACTACCTGCATTTGCAGGTAGAGTTTAATTCATGAATCCCCGACCGGTCTCATTGGACCGCGCTGTTATTGTTTTACTATTGTGTCTCGTTTCGCGGGTATTGATAGGTTAAATAAAATATAAGTCAAAATAAAATAGAATCAAAAAGAGTATGCTACGATCAGTATCTTAGCATGCTCTTTCGTTTATATTTATTTCTTAAATAAAAGTAAAAAAAACAGTACCAACCTGTAGAGTAACTTTAAACGGCTCCAAATCCCGTGCTCTCTCCTCCAGGATCCTGATGGCGGGCAGAGCGAACTCCTCGCCGCGCAGACCGCGAGACTCCTGCGCACCCAGGAACCACACGTAGTACGACGCCTTCTTTATGTCTTTTTTTAACCGCAGCGCCATCTTGTGGGCTTATGTCATTGTTGGGGGGCTGTAACAAAAGAGATGGTTTGTTAATTTTTTTAATGCTACATGAATTTTTTTTTAAGCGTGTTTATTCGACGTGTTTTTCTTTTTGATATCCCATAACTCTAGGGTATGAATAACGCCATATCAAATAATTAGTTGGCATATGAATTATTATGTTTATCAACATCGCAAAAGTAAAGATTAGGCATAGTTTAGATGACACAAAAAATGCAAGGATTCGAAGATAATTAAAGGACAACATATTCTAGGACTTCTTCTACCTGCGATATCAAAAACAACACATTGTATTAGTTTTTCAATTATCTATATTTCGATAATACTAGCTGATCTGGGTAACGTTATTCTGCCATATAAATTATCAAGGATAAAACTAAGTGGTAAGAAATCATCAATTTACTGCTCCCACTCTAGGGCGAAGTAAGAGGGCGTGACAGACTTTTACTGACTAAAACCCATTCCTATGTTCCTTCTTTGTGTTTCAGGACTCCGGAGTTCCCTTTCGGACTACCCTCGACCTAATTTTATTTGAATATCTTCACGACCGTATATCTTTCACAAATCACATATATTTATTCAATAAATCAATTTTTATTGCTTAATTTATAGAACATAATCTATATCAAAATCTACAAACATGTAGATATAAAATTAACGGATGCTGCTTTAGTTTCGTAACTGTCTAGAGATTTTGACACAGATCTACAAATCTAATTAATTATACATCTACCGCAAAAGCATCTTTATTGCATAAGAAATTACTGCGCTAGCTTGCAGTCTAGTAAAATCACAGTTTTGAGCGGTAGGATGTCTAAGGTATTACGTCTGCTGATGAAGGAATTGATGGAAAGGGTGAAGGAGAAACAATCCTCATGCTCCAGCCATCACAAGAGATTTTTTTTAAAGTGGTGCATAATCAGAATACCTCCTCCCGCTCTTGGGCAGTGCGGGAGGGCGTGTCAGACTTTTACTGACTAAACCCCACCCCATTCCTTCGTTCTGGTGTTACAAGCTTCCCTTTCGGAATCCAATCCATGGCCCATCACAAGAGATGCTGTGACCGGCGATAGCTGTAGACGACTCCTAGCGACCGCAGACACAGGCTTGCGGACGGTGAGCAATGGATAGTTCGCCGTCCGAAAAGTGTGGCGCATTATGTTCCATATACTAATGGCACAATCACGATATATCAAGAATTAATGAAAATAATGTTTTAAAAATAGCTGAAATCGATTCTGTTACTGATTCTTAATATATCTACTACTTTCAGGGCATAAATTCCAATACGACAGCAACCAAAAACAAAACATACCAAAATCGTTTTGTAATTCCTGCTCCGTAGCTTTAAATTCTTACATAAGTTGGTAACGGGTCATTTACGAGCACATCTCTAAGTCTTCGAACTTGAGTAGAATTATAAGTAGATCAGACATTCCATGGAAGTATCATGTGAAGTATGATGTGCCTTTTTGAGGTTAGCAAACCTTCAAATAACTGCTCTCGCTTTGGGTGGACTGAGAGGGACCGTCAGACTTTTGCTGACTAAAACTGCCTTAGATCTGTACATTTATTAGCCCTTTAAGTTCCAGGGTCGCGGTAACTCTTTTGAACAGCTGTTGCCAGGGGACCCTACTACCTTGTCACAAGGAACCATACTACCGGGATAAAAAGTTAGTATAATCAGCCTTTTAATGTCCCCACTGCTGGGATTCAGGCCTCCACTCTAGGCGAGGGAATGGGCCGTAATTCACCACGTCTGCTAAGTGCAAGTTGCTGAATGTCATCTATCTTTGAATTTATAGTTCTAGGAGGACATGCCAGTGCCTCCCGATATTAAAAAAACTCATGGTGATAAAAATATAATATAGGATATAGGGAATAGCACATAGGGTAGCCCCTATGTGCTATTCCAGGACATGGTCTTAAAAGCCGGTATGCCAAATTTCATCCACATCCATTCAGCCGTTCGAGCATGCAATAATAACAATCACACAATTTTTTAACTTTATTATATTAGTGTAGTGTGATGTTCTTAAAATCCTCCATATCTTTAGGACTTACAAAAGTATCTACCAATTTTCTAAACCATCCACGTCTTTCAGATTGCCCTATTTTAATAAAGCCCATCAAATTTTGGCATTCAGCACACATGGCTATTAGCAACCGTTGATCGAATACAAAGACGGACAGCTGGCAGATTCCTCGGCTATGTGTTGTGGACGCAACATGTTACATAATATGTGAGATACGAGTATATAGGCTTTAGTAACGCTGTTAAATGGCAGTATTTAGCGCCTTAAATGTTAATAGATTAGAAGGTTGGGCCCTTCGTTTAACAAGTTGGAAAACAATGCAGTTTTTTACCGACTTTGACTTGAGGTCTGGTAGGCAGCCGCTCCTCGTAAAATACTGGTATTCAGCTAAATCCGGCTTGACTGGAAGCCGACCCCAATATCATTGGGAAAAGGCCTTTGGGTTGAACCGACTTTGAAAAAAAGAGGAGATTCTCAATTTGTTCAAATGTTTTTTTTAATGTTTTATGTACTTTTCCTGATAGCTTATAAAAGCCTGGATAGATTTGAATGATTTTTTTTTTTTTATTTGAAAGGGTACATTTCTCAAATGGTCCCATAGTCATCAGGTCTGAATGTAATGACGGGATACTGGAAAAATCGAGAAAAATCTATAGGTACTACCTAATTCCTAGTCTTTGAAAGATAGACAAATACTTAGACAAGCATAGTGCTACTGCTCTAAAAACGGTGAAGGTAACCAGCATATCTTAGAACCTAAAATTCGAAGACTTATGTCAACCTGCTCGCTTAGTAGATCACGACCCATTCCCTCTCATAGACCGAAGGCGTGAGCCCTAGCAGTGGAAACCTTACAAGACTGATTATGCCAAGCTAACCCATCTGAACTTCGCCAACCATCGCAACACGCAATTACAACCACGAGTAACCACGACACAACATTCAAATTACACAAATAAAGACAATTACAGGTTGCTAAATTCCTAATGTCATTTACAAACGTGTTGGTTGCCAGCAACCAATTATAATGGACCCAAGGTTGGTTGCCCAACCACGCGTGAGATATTTTTTATTAGCTCGATTTTCACCGTTGTTCTGTTTTATCGCTGTTTAAATATTAGGTGTGTACTTGTGTGGTTAGTTATTAAGATGGGTAAATAATGTACCTTTGTTTTGCTGTTGAAATAAGGTTGGTTTTTGATGAAAAAAGTGATGATTAGGGTCATTATGACCTTTCTTTTGAGTTTAATTGTTTTGCGAATTAGATTGCGTAAGATGGTAGTTTAAAATTGTTTGTATACAGGTTTATTAAAATAATTGGAGTTTGATCAATTGGAAAGATATTGTATTGCCTTTATACAACCTTATTTTTTAGACACAATTCTAAACAAAATGTTTAGTTGGCGGTGTTAAACGGGCGATCGCCCAGAAACCGCAGTGGAGCACGAAATAAAATCAAATCGTACACAACAGTTGTCTTGTAGCTATTAGCATTTGGCGGAGCCCCGGTTGGGACACCGTTAGATGATGCACTGATTTGATCAGCGTGTTTATCGCGCTTTTTAACTGTGATCGAGATTCAAAACAAAAAAAAATCTATAGATAGAAAGTATATTAATGATATTCTTTACTATACACTCGTGGCTAGATAATAACAGCCGCACGGGTCGATCTTTAAGGTTAAGCAACGCTTGCCAAGGTTGGTCTGTAGATGGGTGACCATCTTAACATACCGAGTTTCCTTCCTGCCTCGGATAGCACGTTACGCCGTAGGTTCCGGCTGTCATTTGTAGACCTTTGGCAGTCGTTACGGATAGTCAGAAGCCAGTAAATCTGACTCCAGTCTTGCCATAAAGTACCGTGTTACCTCAGTTAATGGGTTGTGGAGATCTGGTAGGCAGCCGCTCCTTGTAAAATACTGGTATTCAGCTAAAAATCTGGCTTCACTGGAAGCCGACCCCAATATAGTTGGGAAAAGGCTAGGCAGATATGATGACTATACACTACTGTTTTTACAAGTTATAAGACAAAATCCCTCCATACGCGATACCACAAGACTAGCCGTCTACCATTCCTCCTCGATCCGGACCATGGCCTGTACTAGAGCCCGGCGCGAGAAGTCGTTTCCGCCGATCGCCTCCACGAGAATACGGCGGTGCACGCGGTGCTCGGCCCAAGCAGGGCATTCCTGCATCGTATGATCCACCATGTCCTTCAAGAGAATGATTACCCTTACGACTACAAAAAGTAAATCGAATTAGTGTCCCACCGTCTTTTTTTTTTAGTTAGCGGAATCATCAGAATGACTTCTTCCGCTCTTGGGGGAGAGCGGGAGGGCGTGTCAGACTCTTACTGACAAAACCCCACCCCGTTCCTTCGTTGCCTTCGATCTGTGACCCCAGAAGCTTCGGCCCAGTGTCCCATCGTCTCACGTAACTACACATTCTCTGTCCCTTTCTCATCACTTACTTTAATCTATCACGTACTCGCGAAACGAGACACAATAGTAAGACAATAGCAGCGCGGTCTCATAGGACCGTAAAAGAGAGGCATTCTAATTCATCAGTCCACCTGTCTATTCACTCATTATATTTACCGCTAAAACACACACGATATTAAAAGTAATAGCAGCCATCACATACCGTAATAATAGAAATAATGCCATCAAATTACTTGCGTCTAATCGTGGTTCTGTATCGAGCGATGGACCGTGGAAATTCAGGTTAATAGAGCCAGTTCTTTTTTGTTTTAACGTTAACTTTGTAATCCGCATTCTCTTTGGAAGTGTGGTTGTGTCTAACTTTAAGGCACACGACACGTTTTTCGTCGTACGTAGGCACGGTAAATAAAACGTATCGTGTATAAGCGGCCATAGACTGCGATACAACACTGATGAAACAAGGCGGCCGCGCCGTTCCGTAGCGCCACCGTTTAACGGCCGAACCCAATATCTATCTCCAGTTTTGGCATACTGGAGATAGTAAAACAAATGATGCAATAAAAAAACTATATAATATGTTTTCTGTTGTTCCATTTGTTTTTCTATCTCCAGTATGTGAAAGATACGTTATTGGGTTCGGCTATATGTCAACAAGCACTCTCAGTGATCCAAACAACACAGACAATCGTGTCTACGCACGGCAAATTAGCGGTCCCTACGTACGTGCCAAGTACGTAGTGCTGTGTATAAGAGGCCTAAGGCGATCAATGGGTTTTATAAGGGAATTGATACTTAAGTTTAATTGGTGTGTGAAGTAATATCCTCGGGCAAAGAATCTACTGGGGCTATAGGTTGTTTGAAAGGGATGAACCATAGGTGTTATTTTCTGTTTTCTGTGCTCCGAACTTTTTTTTCAGGTTTCACTGAATTTATAATAAAAGATCCGTAAAACTAAAAGCTTTTTTCTAATTATTATAAACTAGTGCTTGACTGCGATCCCACCTGATGGTAAGCAGCGATGCAATCGTTGATGGTGAGGCGCACTAGCTTATTAAGAGCCTATTCACTCTAGCCTTGAAGACACCTAAATTATAATCGGACGGGAAAACCGCAGCAGGCAGATTGTTCCAGTCCCTCGATGTACGCGGTATAAACGACGAAGCAAAAGGCATAGTCCGGACCGTAGAGGTTTCGACAACATAAGGATGAAAACCCGCCGTACGACGGTTTTTCCGATGGTAGAATTGGGATGGCGGAATCAGTTCATGCAATTCCCGCGCACACTTTCCGAAATGCAAGTTAAAAGTTTCGTGTAACTTAATGACAAATTCTAATAACGTGTTCTTGTTAATGGCGTATTAAGCCCTGCGTTGGCGTTAGAACGCCACACTGTGATTAGCCAAACAATCGTGTCATTCCGACCTACACGGCTTCGGTAATTTAGCTCCGAGCTATAATAGCTGTTCTCAAACCTTCGCAAATAACTTAGGAATAGCTTTCTGTTTATTATTAGTTTATACGTATGTCTTTATATTATAATTCTTCTGTACGTGTGTTAGTCATCTAACTCCTCGTAAACTGTTTGAACGGTTTAAATTTGAAAGTAATTTTATGTAAATTTGAGTGGATCCATGGAAGGTGACCCTGCCTTGCCCCTACAGTTTTGCTGATATCTCTTACACCCGTTTTCAATAACCTACCGCAGTTCATAGATAGATAGCTATCCCCGATAAACAGTAAGATTCTATCTATCAATCCACAACTTTTGGTAGGAAATGCTATCTGTCGGTAGGTTATAGGAAAGCAAGTAAGGGCAAAAGGATAGATTTGTTTATCTTTAGCAGCTGCAACTTTAGATAGATAGCTTATTGAAAACGGACGTTAGAGGCGCGTAGGATACTGCGCACCATCGAAGACTCAAGCTCGGTCCAATCGGATACTAGATGACTAAATATCGAGCTACCCATTGCTCGTCGTCCACGAGCCCAAGTTCTGAGGGCCTGATGCGTAGTTTCAAACAATCCTTATTCCCCATTAACTGGGTTGTGGAGGGAAATAGGCAGTCATTCTATGTAAAACACAGTTGCATCAGGTTAGACTGGAAGCCAACCCCAAAATAGTTGGGAAAAGGCTAGGGCGATGACTTAATCTAAAGTTTGCTGCAACACCTGATCAATAAACACAGAAAAAGCAACCAAATTATGAGTCAAAAATTAAGAAACGTATTTGAAATCGATTAAAAATGTATCAATCAACATTGCAGTATGAGAAACAACGAACGAACTAACACAACCTGAGCAAGAAAATATTTAATTAACTTTTCTCCTAAAAACAACACGAAAAACTTCACTAATTCTTCTCTTTATTGTTTTGTCATCGTAACTGTTTGTCAGCCATCTTGAATTGATTACGTCATAGCCCTCTATTGTGTAATTACTGATGTAAAAAAGAGTTTTGATACTTTCTTGCTCTTTCAGTCAGATGGTTTAGTGATTAGTGGCCCAGACTGCTATGCTGAAGGTTGTGGGTTTGATTCCCACTCGAGTAAAATGTTTGTGTGATAAGTATTTGTTCTGTGCCTAGGTGTAATTATCTTTAGTATTTATTTAGAAATATGTAGTTACTCAGATACCCGCGAAACGAGACACAATAGTAAAACAATAACAGCGCGGTCTCATAGGACCGGTTGGGGATTCAAACGTTAAACATGTTTCAAGCTCTACTTAGTGTGGGATTTGATGAAGTTGTGGGAAACTTGTGGATATTTTTTTTATTTTTAATAGGGTCGCGTTTGACCACTATCTCACCCGCAGATATTTATTCAGTGGGTGAGCTAGCTAAGATTCCTGTGATCTCACCAGACAGTAAGCGATGAAGCAGTTAGCTTAGAAGTAACCTATTCAGTCTTGACTTAAAGGCCCGCAGGTTGTAGCTATCAGGAAACACAGACTTCGGCAGAGAATTATTACTATTATTGTTTTGCCATCGTAACCGTTAGTTCGCCATTTTAAATTGATTACGTCATAGCCCTATATTGTGTAATTACTGATTTAAAAAAGAATCTTGATACTTTCTTACTATCTCGATCGGAAAAGCCTTGAGGGCATCACGTTGTACAGACATTATCGTACTTAATTTATTACGTTACACATTACACTGGCTTTGGCCCTGCGGGTGGTAGAGGTTATAATAGATAAAAGTATCAAAATTAACAAAGTGTCAGTGAAGTTCATTGAGTACTTACGTCATTTTTAGCAGTGTAAAGCTGGCAAAAGATTGATGTTATAATACCGATGTCTTTTGGCTTTTTAAGAAATAATAGGAAAGAGCTAAGCAATAATAATTCTTCTTAAAAATTTATTGACAAATTAATGATTGTTGTACGGACATTATCGTACTTAATTTATTACGTTACACATTACATTGGCATTGGCCCTGCGGGTGGTTAAGGTTATAGATAAAAGTATCAAAATTAACAAAGTGTCCGTGAAGTTCTGACATTGCGTATGTCATTTAGCGGTGTAAAGTCGCCAAAAAAATGGTGTTTGTATTTAAATGAAACGATGATGACAAACTAAGGCAAATCGCTTGCTTTTTGTTTCAACTTATCAGAAAGCAAGTTGCTAAGTAATAATTTTTCCAAAAAATGGATTCATAAAGTTCCCTTAGTTTTCATTTCTTATAGTCTTTAGCCATTATTGTCTTAAGAAACTTCAAAAAAAAAAACGGCCAATATTATTAGCTTTTGCCACCGGCTTTGGTCTAATGATAGTTTAAATTACATAGCCTGTTTTAATCAGTAAAGCTGCAGCTTTATAATGAAGAAAGAATTTTTCAAATCGGACCAATAGTTTTTTAATTTAATCATAACCTACAAACAAACAAAAACCTCTCCTCTTTGTAACATTACTTTAGATAATAGTACAGATATAGACAAGTATACATATAATAATGATATAATAAAGTGTAACTGTACAGCATTAGTTACGCAATAGGAAACAGTCGTAATACTAACGTCGGCGTCGGAGGGAGCGGGAGGTAACCGCAGACTGGCGTAAAGACTCTCACTCTGGCGGCCATGGAATGCACTGATACGATTAGATTGTGTGTTAAAGTAAAGTAAGTTTAATAAACTACGAGTATAAAAGCTAATGATTTTGTACGGTCATATTATTGTTTACTAGTTGTCCCCTGCGGTTTCACCCGCATTTTTCGTTACTGCTCCGCTCCCGTGGGTCGTAGTGTGATGGTATATAGCCTATAGCATTCCTCGATAAATGGGCTATCTAACAGTGAAAGAATTTTTCAAATCGGACCAGTAGTTCCAGAGATTACCCCCTACATACAAACTTACAAATTTTACCTCTTTATAATATTAGTATAGAAGTAGGTATAGATTATTGTTATTTTTGTTTTTTGTTAGTAATAGCATGACGGGTGACAGAACAGAATGGAAGAATTTGGTCTAAAAGAGGCACTTATTGAATCCCATTAAATGCAAGGCGACATCGTGGCAAACCAAGGCGAAGGGGGGGAGTTGAGCTTGACTCTTATCGGAGGGAAGACAGACAGGGACATAAAAGGCTAACTAACTAACTTACTATGCTAATGTAAAGTTACAGTTAATATTCTACAACTTTCACACAACGCTATCTAGTCCCAAACTAAGCAGAGCTTGTGCTATTAGTACTAGACAACTGATATGACGTCTTACGTCCATCGGATTACCGGATTCCCTCCGATTCCCTCACCACGTCGTCAGTCCATCTTATGAGAGGCCTTCCAAGGCTGCGTTTTCGTGATCGCCACTGCAGAACTTTTCAATCCCATCGACCATCTGTTCTACGAGCAATGTGCCCTACCCACTGCCGCTTAAGTTTAGCGATTCTTCGGGCTACGTCGGTTACTTTGGTTCTCTTGCGGATATCTATTCTACGAGCAATGTGCCCTGCTCTCTGCCATTTAAGTTTGGCGACTAATATCTTCTTAGTCTTCTTCCGCCCTTATCCCATATTACTTGGGGTCGGCGCAATATGTTTGGCGGCTAATATATCTAAAGCTTAACAATCAGCCGGTTTTCACTACTAATTAAGAGTGTAAAGAATCGCGACGTTACTGACAGTGAGAACGGAGTGGCCGCGTTGCCTCGATCTGTTGTATTGTTCCAGTGCATTGTTTGAGCATCAGACGTGAATGTGGCTTGATGTGACTATTGGTGTCAGCTGTAGGCTAGCTATAGGTTTAGATTTATGGGATTTGAAGAAGTGTAAGAAAAAAGGAACAAACATTCCGTAGGTATGGTCGTGTTATCATAGCAGGGCCTAACAGAATACCAGTGCTGTGATATTTATTTTTTTAAATCAGCCCCAAAAAAAGCATGTGCTATGCATATAGCACATGCTTAGCAAAAAAACATTTATCATTTTTTTTTTTTATGCAAAAAAGCATTTTTTTTAGGGCAAAATAAGGCTTAGGCAAATTTTGGGCGTCGCACAGATTAGAATGTTACGTTTTCTTCTTTCTTAAAGTATTTTTAATTTAAATATAATTATCACTTTTCTTTCAAATGAAAAAAAAACAATGATAATTACAGTATAATCTAGCCTCACATAGAAAACTTACAAAAAACTTTAGGTAAGAAAAATTAAGATACGTTAAAGGTTCTCCTCCTAAACCTAAAACTCGAATACCTCCTAAAATCCTACTCATAATCCTTTTAAAAATAAACTAGCACCTAAGTACTACCACAAAAAAAAAAAAACAATTACCGCCATGACCGTACTAAACATCAGTCCCGTTGAAACCCCCTACAATTACCGACGTATGATATTTTTTCTTACCAGCACGAGCGCGTAACACAACGGTGTCAACGGTTACACGTAACTAAAGGGTAAAGGCTGGGGCACACGGTACTGGTATCACCGGTGTTATTGAGTTTAATAATACACTAGCTTCTGTTAGCGACTTTATCCATATGTGGGTATCAAGCTTAGATAAGTTATTGTGTGTACCTACAGCTTTTTTGTAGGTGGGATATCATCAAAATAATATCTCCCGATAATGAGCTTGTCAGAATTTTACTGACTAAAAGTCTCTCCATTCCTTCTTTGTCATTATTCCAAGGTCCCAAGTTTTCCTTTCAGAAGCCAAATTGTGCGTATAGCTAAGAAGTAGAATTCCCTGCTGGATTCTGTGTTTCCTGATAGCTACAATTTAGGAGTCTGTAAGTCAAGTGTGAATAGGTTACTTCTAGGCAAGCATGCTAATACATCGCTTACTTATTAAGTATTTTAGTGGACAAATGCGAGTCTATCTATTTATATTAACGATCTGATCATGATCGCGTTGTAAACTTGGCCAGAGATTGCCCGTGATAGAGAGGTTTGGATGGAGAAAGGGGAGGCCTTTGCCCAGTAGTGGGAAATAGTTTAGGCTTAAAAAAAACTGTTCTCATAAATACTTATTTTTAATTATGAAAGAGAAAACTGAAACATTCTTCACATGACATCTTCAACCGGTTTTTTTTTTTTCCTGGTAGGGGAATCATCAGAATGACTTCCCCCGCTCTTGGGCGGAGCGGGAGGGCGTGTCAGACTCTTACTGACTAAACCCCTACCCCGTTCCTTCGTTGCCTTCGTTCTGGGGGGGACTCGGTATCAACCGTTAGGAATACCACATGTTCCCCCCAGAGGCTTCGGCCCTACCAGGCCCCTACAGTTTGCTGACATCTCCTTGAGGCGCGCGTGGAACAGAACGCGCCGTTGACGACTGGGCTCGGTCCAGATTATTTCCAGACTGCCGGACAGCGAGCTACCCAGTGCTCGCCGTCCGCGAACCCGCGCCTACGGTGGTCGGAAATCGGGATCGGGATCTCGGCGGCGGCGGCGTGAGGACCGTTCCCTCACGCGCTCGCGGTCAGCAGCCTCCTTCACGAGCATCACTGCTTCGCAGAAGGAGGCGACCGCATGCCAACCCTCCTCGCTCCGGACCATGGCCTGAACCAGGGCCCGGCGCGAGAGGTCGCCGATCTTCAACCGGTGATTCCAGTATCGTATGCGCTTACCTTAACTCTTCAACTAATAATGCTAAAATTGCCGCACTCGTGCCGTTACAGCCACAGTTACCGGTACCGGTGACGCAATGGCGGTCAACTTTATACTTAATTGTTTGACAATTAAGTATTGTGCTGGTATCTCTTGATTGTTTATTATTTTATAATAATGTGGTAATTTTACGTTAATTATGTGGTTTACGGTGATAGTATCTGATAGGAGTGACAAAATTGGTGTACCTACAATTGTGCATCGTACCATTTTTTTTATTATTTAGTGCGAGCCTATGGCACTTGACCAATATCTCTCCCGATGGTAAGCGATGATTTGGTCGACGTGGAGCACGCTTGTCTAAAAGTAACTTATTCACGTATGACTTAAAGATCGCTACAAGCTATCGGGGAACATGGACTCTACAGCAGGCAAGAACTCTCGGCGGGGAATTCTACATTTCAGCAGTCCACACAATGAATTTAAAAATAATAATCAGAAAGAAATAATAATTGTTTATAAAGAAAAGGATATATTTTTTTTAATTGGTTATACGTGAGACCTCGTTAGTCTAACAATCGAAAGTGTTTTTCTTGAGCGTGATATCATAAATGCGAATCCTGGATTGCTATGCTGAAGAACTGTCATCGTCAATTGCACTAGCGCTCATGGCTGTGACAACTGTGAGTTGACAATGACAGTTCTTCATACATTTACGTTTGAAGGCTGACTCAACGTCGAGCTCGTCGAAGCCTACAGCCATGAAAATGATTTTTGGAGAATAGCATGGTAGGACAGGGGCCACTTTTGTAGAACATCCGCTAAGACGATGTGCTTCACAGTGTCCTCTCCAGCGGTGTCAGCGATAGTATGCTGACAATACGCTATCCTATTCAGGATCCAAGGTTCCTATGCCAGGATGTGATAACATGGAGGTTTTTTGAGAAAAAGAGCCTGAGAAAAAGGGTTAAGGTACTTACTGAACCCGTTCAGTCCCAGTCACCGCTTACTATCACATCAAAGCCTTATTAAAGAACTGTTCAACCTGATTACAAAACTCTAAACGCTCACAAACACGTAATATTTCGTCAAGCGGGCACGGAACGGATACACGCACAAAGGAAGTTTTTTTGTGTGTTTTTTCTCGTCTGATAATAGTTCTTTAGCTTGTGCCGATTGTGTCACAAGTCGTGCCCCTGGGGCAGTGCGTTACCCCTTTATTTTGAATTAGTTTTTGCCAACTGCAAAGTGGCTTTCTCCTAACAAATTTTGGACGTCCGTTTAATCTCCGAAGGGGGTGAATTTTAAAGATTGTATTGCTACTCGCCTAGGTTATAAAAGGAAATCTTGTGCAAAATATCACGCTCCTAGTCACAGTGGTTTATAGTAGGCCGTACGATGATATGCCAGTCAGGCTCTAGAGTTTCTTGCTAGTTCTTCTCCATAGGAAATTACCAATTGGAACTGTGCGCTAGCTTCTGCCGCTTTATAATAGTCCTATGTAAAATAAAAATGTTGAGTTTGATTCAGTTTCTGCTTTTAGATATGTCATCATCATCATCTGCCTAGCCTTTTCCCAATTATATTGGGGTCGGCTTCCAGTCAAGTCGGATTTAGCTGAATACCAGTATTTTACGAAGAGCGGCTGCCTACTAGACCTCCACAACCCATTAACTGGGGTAACACGGTACTTCATGGCAAGACTGGAGTCAGATTTACTGGCTTCTGACTATCCGTAACGACTGCCAAAGATCTCCAAATGACAGCCGGGACCAACGGCTTAACGTGCTTTCCGAGGCACGGAGGAAACTCGTTATGTTAAGATGGTCACCCATCCACAGACCAACCTAGGCTAGCGTTGCTTAACCTTGAAGGTCGACCTGTGCGGCTGTTATTATCTAGCCACGAGCTCCTTTTTTAAATATGTATGAAGGCAAAATTACAATTGCAGTTTTTTTCATTCTTGTTAACAAATGTATATACAGTATATATTAGAGAGTATGGTGATAAAGTCACCTTGGAGCAGCAGAGGTCATAAAAACAAAATGGTGGTCAATCTTAGTTACATAGCTCCTCAGGGTAACAACTAGCATAACTATTTTAATAACTCCAACAACTTTAAACAACAAGAAATATTTAAAACATTTAGCAACACGAAACCCCAGACGGGTCGCGTTTGTTTCCCACAAAAACAATCCATTTCTATTCGGAGTCACGTACGATAGTACCGGCGAGCAAAACATCGGGAATCGAACCCGCACCGCGTTGGAACCGTGACTAAACAACAATAGGTCATTAAGCTTCGTCGGAAGACAGAAATACTTTTACTTACGAGTATTTAATATCACTGTAATGTAGAAGAAATAACAGAAATGAATATATTTTCTTTGTATTTTTCTGTAAAAACCCTTTCTTCACACTTCTGTATCGTGGCTAAGTTCACAAACGTGTAAACTCACACAGAAGACCACCAGACATGGAACTACATGTAAGCCATATGGGCACATTTGTCCTGTGTTTTTTTTTAGGTGAAAATTAACCCAATGACTTCTCCCGCTCTAAAGCTGGAAGTAGGAAGTGGGAAGGTTTGTCAGACTTTTACTGACTAAAATCTATTCCTATGTTCCGTCCTTGCCCTGCGTTCTAGGAACTCGTAATTTCCTTTCGGAAGTCAAGCCATGGCTCCAGTGGGCTTCGGCCCTGTTCGGTTCCTACGGTTTTGCTAACATTTCTGTGAAGCGTGCGTGAAACACTAGGCGCTGTCGATGACTTCGGCTAGGTCTGGACGGTTACAGGGTGGCCGGACGGCGAGCTACCCATTGCTCGCCGTCCGAAAGCCAACGCCTTCAAATGTCTAGTTTGACAATCTATCCATCGCATCTTTGGTCGTCCCTATTTTTTAACTACATTCTTAAAATCATAATTATAACTTTCCTCTACTCCTCATTTGATTCCTACATCTCCATACAAAGAAAGTGATAGTTTCCATACAAGGCATCTCATTTAAATAATCATACAACTACATTTAACAATAAAAGTCGATCAAAAATACAATAAAACGAAGCACGCATTACGATTCTAATGAAAAACTAAACAATGCCACAGTATATGATTGAACAGTAATACAAGTCAGAATTATACTTCTTATAAACAACTTTTGTTTACAAGGTGAGTTATTCAGCTATTGAATTGAAACCAGGTTACTGGTTTGATTGTAATCTTGAATTTAGAACTTATTTTGTTTTATTTCGATTTTTAAACTACTTTAATTGTACAATGAAGTTTCTATTTGTGTGTCAATCTATAATATCGGCGGTTTTGAGTACTGCAATTAATTAGTTCTTTCTATTTTATCAGAAGATGCTACTTGAAGCTTTTTGAGATTAGTGATACTGATAAAATTAATTAAAAAAAATATATTATATTAATTATTTATTATTATTATTTTTCATTAAATTAATTTATTATATTATTATTATTATTTTTTTATTTTTTTTAATGTCGGTAAAGTTTTCAAATCTGGTGATAGATCTAATATCAGTTAACTTTCGAACATTAGTTGTGGACTGCCGAAGACGACATAATTGACACAATACCACAATGGAGCACGCAGAAGGCCATGACTTGAGTCATTGCCTGCTGCACTACATGCCCTACACATAGTTTTGATGGAAGTCATATACGTAAACTGGTTAATATAGGTCTATATTAACCAGTTTACAAGTTCTAAAACAACTAAACTAGTTTACAAGAGTGATGTCAAGCTTGAGCTAAAAATAAGAAAAACGAATAATACTTTAATACTTTTACTATGTTACATTGTATTACGTGGTGTTTTAAGCCTTTTGTTTATTATTTTAAGACTAGTAAGTTAAGTAACGTAAATTAAAAAAATGTAAATGAACGATTATAATAATAATATGATCTTATGAGAAATAAAAATTCTTTAAACCTTAAAAATCTAGTGACAACTCAAACTTAACCTACTGCTACCTCACTACCACTACACAAGGCGCCTCCCCATTCCTTTTTCATACGATTTAACGTTAAATGAAAGTCGGAAACTGCGTTCGATCAATTAAAACAAGACATGCACTAACTACTGGAGTTTTTGTTGTAAATAACACGGAATGTGAACAAAACGTACACATTCCGTGGAACCATTCAGTTTTGTTATTCATGCTTGCTGAGGTGGATAGATAAGATGGTATTTATTGTTGGTGAGGAGCGTGATTTTGCTTGTATTATGATCATGCAAGCATAGGCATAATAATATGCAAGATGAAAACATAGGTCGCATAATCAGCCTTTTTTTAATGTTCTCCTTTCTGGGACTTGGGCCTCCTCTCTAGGAGAGGGATGGGCTATAAACCGCAACGCGTCTAGTGCGGATTGGTAGATGTAACATGTTTTCAAATTTTTGGTACTAGGAAATGTTGGTTTCATCTAAAAAATCATCTAATGACTTCTTCTGCTCTTGGGCGGAGCAAGAGGGTGTGACAGACGTTTACTGGCTAAAACCACATAGTCTTCAGTTGCTCTTTATGTTCTAAGACCACGAAGTTTCCTTTTAGAAGTCAACCTATGGCCTTAGTAGGCTTTGGCCCTGCTGGGCCCCCACAGTTTTTCTGACAATTCTTTTAAGCCCGCGTGAAACTACGACGTCGACTTGGACTCGGTCCAAACTGTTACCGGATGACTGAACGACGGTAAGGTTGTAGTCTGGTCCCTGATGTTTGCAACCATCTCCTTCGCTAACATTACTACTTAAGGAAGGAGGAATAGGAGGAAGGAGGCGACTGCCGCCATTTCTCCCTCGTTTCAGACATGGTCGCCGCTCAACGAACTCTTACAAATAACTACAATGCCTTACTCTGAATCGTCATTCAGTTCTTAGCGACCACGACCACGTGACCGCCTTTGCAAATCCATACTAAACAGTGGGTCGCGCGACCCGGTCGCTGGTCGCAGTCGCTAAGAACGGTATGCTACCTTAAAGGTTACTCTATGGTTGAAAGGCGCCAATGATAATGACAACCTAATGATGCCGACAGTTAATGTCTTCGTTAGTGAGTATAATAGTTAACTCATTAGCCTGCTTACCTCAATGTAGTGAACTGGGAACCGTGTAGGTAAACGTTTATTCAACAATAGTTAGGAAGTGCGATATTGTCCGTAGTAAGGAAATGTAACGGATTGTAACAGTTATCTTGTGACGAATAGATTCGTTCGTGAGAGGATTGAGTGAGACAAGTGTATTTTTTGATTATTTCTAGGTACAGGTCCAAAGAAAAATCTCCCGTTTAGCGATGTTCTGATAATTTAATTGCAGAATATATTAAAAATATGTTTCATATTTTTTTAAATTATGTTTCTTTTTTTATTTTTTCTCATTTCTGATATGACCATGCAAGGAAACTCCGAGCATGTACAGTCTAGCAAAGGACAATTGAAAGCCAAAAGAAGATGATTTAAGGCCTGTGTTTGACTTTTTTTTGACAGTGATAAAACAGATTTTTATTGACTAAACCCACCTGTGTGCCTTCAGTTATAGTTTGCATTCTAGGGCCGTGGTCACTCTTTTAAACATGCCTACAGCTCTGACAAGTTTTTTTTTCTAGTCAGGTTTTTACCAGTTCTATTTTATAATATCCCACAACTAAACAAGAAACTTATTACTTATTCTAAACCTGTAATACTCGTATAAACGGAAGAAACCTACACCTAAATTACAGGAAATATAACATAGTATTATTCCAAAAATAAAACAGCGTCACTAAAAATGTCCGCCCGTCTTCACACCATAGCCATAACTTTGTCAAACATATCACGAACGAAAAGAACTACTAATACATACAACTAATTGTGATTTGAAGTGTGACGTCACTCCTATGGGCCTTTCGTTTTAGAAGCTTTGCGTTATTGGCGAGTACTTGTGTAAAGCTTTTAGTAGTTTTTGTGGAAATTTTACAATAGCATCATCATCTATTTAGCCTTTTCCCAACTATATTGGGGTCGGCTTCCCGTCTAGCCGGATTTAGCTGAATACCAGTAATTTACGAGGAGCGGCTGCCTACCAGACCTCCACAATCCATTAACTGGGGTAACACAGTTAATGGGTTGTGGAGATTTACCGGCTTCTCCCTATCCGTAACGACTGCCAAAGATCTATAAATGACAGCCGGAACCAACGGCTTAACGTGCTTTCCGAGGCACGGAGGAAACTCGTTATGTTAAGATGGTCACCCATTCACTGACCAACCCCGGCAAGCGCAGCTTAACCTTGAAGATCGACCCTTGCGTCTATTATTTATCTAGCCACGAGCTCCTATATTTATAATCAACCTTATAATATTCCCATTACTGGGACATTGACGCGGGCCCAGTGCTGGTTGATGCTGTTAGTTGGATGTCACATGTCTTCGTATTTTTGGATCTAGGACATTTCGATATAATCACGATGTTTTCCTATACTTTACCTTGTTCTGATTTAAATCATTTCAAGGTGTCGTGCAGGCCTAGTGGTTATTAAAAAAGGCCAGGGATAGGGAGATGATTATAGCTTTTTTTTTTATGGTTATGAACTAGTGCTTGACTGCGATCCCAAGTCATTCTGATGATTCCCCTACCAGAAAAAAACACCTGATGGTACGGTAAAAGTGATGCAATCGTTGATGGTGAGGCGCACTAGCTTAAGAAGAGCCTATTCTAGGTAGGCTTGAAGACACCTAAATTATAATCGGACGGGAAAACCGCAGCAGTCAGTTCCAGTCCCTCGATGTACCCCTACCACTGACTTGAAAATTGCAAAAAACGTAAGAAAGTTTGAAATTCGCGGGCTACCTGAAGCATTCACCTTAATAAAGAATTATTTAAACTGTCCCAAGACAGTCTAAAACCATATTCTGGTAAGCAATATTTGTACGCCCAGCAAGGCAACACATAGTAAACACTATTTTTTTTGTATTTACCACCATGTGTCATAACATTTTACCTATGTGTTACAAATAAATACATTTGACTTTGATGTACGCGGTATATACGACGAAGTGAAATGCTTAGTCCGGGCCGTAGTCGTTTTGACAACGTAAGGGTGAATAATTTACCTTTCAATATAAAACGGTGGTCTTGTTCGAAGATCTGCAACAAAGAGAAACGAAAAACATTAATTAACATGTTTATTTGTTTACAAAACTTAAGCAAATTAGTTCATAACTAGTGTTAGTAATCGTTAAGTATGGTTATAAAGTTTAATTGTCTGTTACTGCAGATAATTTTATGGTAAACTGTTGTGGAACTCGTTTCGTTCACTGTTTACACATTTTTATTTGTTTTCTTATTTACACGGTACGTGTGTTTTCTGTACGTTTACGGTTATCTCTTAAACTGTCAGATGTACATATTTATCTTGTACTACTTAGTTGCTCCGAGTGGCTTCACTCGCGTGAAAATGGAAAATTGTCAGAAGGCAAAATGGAAGAATAAAGGACGATTAAATGAACACAGTGGATTTTAGTCAGCAAAAGTCTGTCAATCCCACCCATTCCACCTAAAGTGGGAGAAGTTTTTTAATGATTTTACTAATAAAAAAGCTACATTCACAAACACTTCTGAGTCTGAACACCTGCCTGTAGGAAATATTTGTTTCGTGCGAGAATCGAACTCACGACACGCAGCGCAGAAGCCAATAGCTTCGCGTCAACAACAGTGCGAGTAAAACCGTGTCATAGGTGCTAATTTTAAACTATGTGTGCTATAAAGTAATTTGTGTAGTAAAATACAAAAACAAATTGCACGCTTAACCAAAAAGAGGCGTAACTCAAAACTCGGTATTAGAAAATTGAACCTTATATTTGAAACATACGTTTTAAAATTCAATCACCCAATTTTTCAGTTAGGTCGTTTCATGATTAAGCATGTTATGTCAAATGCGAATAGATTACTATAACATAGTATCCCTTTTAACACAAGTCCTTATCTAGTTATTTCGATTAAAATTCAATTACATTCGACACCTACGTTGGACTGCCGGTTGGTAAGTGGTCGCCTTATCGCGGGTTCAACGACCGCAGATAAGAAACTATTAGCATATAAACTTATAAACACACCTAGGGACGCTATGAAAGGAAACTGCAGAAACTTCAGTTAGTAGTAACTTAACCTATCACATACCCGCAAAACGAGACACAATAGTAAAACAATAACAGCGCGGTCTCATAGGACCGGTTGGGGATTCATGAACTAATGTGTTAACGCCAGAAAATATAAAATTTTCGCGCGAAAGATGATTATTTGTGTTGTCCACGTTTTCTTGTGGTCAACGGAAGACAAATGATCGCGACCACGAAGAAGTGCCAAAGTAGAAGAAAACAAAAAACAAGAAACTCTTGGGAATACAAAATCATCGTTTTTTAATCAAGATTTTTCTATTGCAAATGTGTTAAACTAAAAATATAACATCAAAGTAAAAATCATAATTAATTCATGAATCCCCGACCGGTCCTATAAGACCGCGCTGTTATTGTTTTACTATTGTGTCTCGTTTTGCGGGTATGTGATAGGTTAAAGTTTTGTTTCTATTCACCCTGTGTTCCTATTTAACCCGTTTAAGATATTTCAACACCTTTTTACCATGGGTAACACACAGGATATCCTAAGTCCTATTCATATCACGTTTGACCACTATCTCACCCGATGGTAACCGATGATATGGCAGACAATGAAGCACGCTTGCCTAAAAGTAACCTATTCACTCTTGACTAAGGCGCTAGACACACAGAAAAGACGTAAGAGACGACGCGGCGACGGGGAGCGAACGTTTGTCTCTACCGCGTCTCTTTCATACAAAATGTATAGAAGCGTCATCGCGACGCAAAACATACAGAATAGACAGGGCGCGGGCGCAACGCTTAAACATCTGTGCCTGTCCGCGACGCGTCCTCGTCTTACGTCTCTTTTGTCTGACCCCTAAGTTGTAACCACCAAGAAACTCCGCATCTAATGTAAAGTTATTGTGTGTTGAAGTAATAAGAAGACAACACATATACACTTTTACCTTTACAACATTACTGTGATGAAGTAACATTTATTTTATTACGCTATATTAACACCATTAAGCTCCACAAACTCTTACCAAAGCTTCAGAACAAAACTATCTGAAGCCCAATCTCTTCAATGAAGTCGAATCATCATCATCTACCTAGCCTTTTCCCAACTATATTGGGGCCGGCTTCCAGTCAAGCCGGATTTAGCTGAATACCAGTATTTTACGAGGAGCGGCTACCTACCAGACCTCCACAACCCATTAACTGGGGTAACACGGTACTTCATAGCAAAACTGGAGTCAGATTTACTGGCTTTTGACTATCCGTAACGACTGCCAAAGATCTACAAATGACAGCCGGGACCTACGGCTTAACGTACTATCCGAGGCACGGAGGAAACTTGGTATATTAAGATGGTCACCCATCCACAAACCAACCTTGGCAAGCGTTGCTTAACCTTGAAGATCGACCCGTGCGGCTGTTAATATCTAGCCGCAAGCTCCTCAATCAAGTCGAATAAAACCGTATAATCATCTTATCATAATCGACTAAGCCGCTAATTGCACATCACTACGGCCTAAGGCGCGAACCTCTTGTCTATGACTGAGGTCAACGCTCTGACCATAGACCATTGATCTTCATACGTAGCTTTTATTTTTGGTATGTAATTATTTTGTTTAGTATAAAGACTACGAGTATACCTTCAGGGCGATGTCTAATAATTATGACTGGAATAGGTACAATGAGATGACTGACTCGAAACATTTACTACCAAATACTGCAAAATCATTAAAATGTGTTACATCCGCATTATAATAGACTATAGAGTGACTGTATTCTGTATCAAAACCTAAATACTTTCTAAAATTGTCATTGGCTTTATGCAGAAAGCCGTGAGAGTCAAAATAAAAAGAAAAAGTAAACATGTATGTTCCATCCACAGCTTACTCAGGCTAGGGCCTGTGAGCCCATGAGCTCTTAATTACTCAGATACCCGCGAAACGAGACACAATAGTAAAACAATAACAGCGCGGTCTCATAGGACCGGTTGGGGATTCAAACGTTAACGCGATCTATGTGTCGACTTGAAACTGTACTGTCTAGTAGAAATCTGTCTGTCTGTAGCTTTCCAAGAAGTAACCCATTCACTCTTGACTTAAAGACCTCTAAGTTCTACCTTACTATCAGGAAATACACACTCCGGCAGGGAATACCAGTCCTTAGCTGTACGAGTATACGCACAATAAATTTATTAATTTATTGTGCGTACACACGTACAGTAACTGAATGTTATTTGAAAAAAAAAACTTGCCAAAAACTACAATTAAAGTATTTGTCAAATCCTGCTAAGAACTCCATTATATTAAAAGCTCCATTATATTATAATTACTGATGATGATGAATATTACTGTACAAAACTCCACGAAACCATCTCAACGAAAAAACTACCAAAATTATTACATAAAATTCTGACACGGTTACAAATAAAATGTATCTGTGAAAGCACAACCCTACCACGCAATGAAGCTTACACTCAATGTCCCACGACGACTACGCATGTGCAGCATCCAATGTTTATTTACAACCACATATGTAACTTTCAAGGCTAACAAAACTAGACATGTATCGCGAATCAAGCGAGAAGTTCGTTTCGGACGAGCGAAAGTTCCGTTCAAGCGGTCGTTTTTGTTCGTCAGAGACGTTTATGGATATCGGTGTCATAGTATTTTAGGTGATATCGATAACAGGTATTTTTGCTGGGAAAGTAAGAGTACCTGTGTGGTATTTTTTTTATTGCCGTATACTTATCGATGAAATAAATTATTTTGGTTGCAAACTCTACTATTGAAGTTAAATTAAAGCTTTTTTTTTAAATCAGCCTTTTAATGTTCCCACTGGTGGGACTCAGGCCTCCAGTCTAGGAGAGAAGGCGATAATCCACCACGCGGCGCCAGTGCCGGTTGGTAGATGTCACATGTCTTCGAATTTTTAGTTCTAGGACATACCGGTTTTCCTCCGGTTTTGAGAACTGATGATGAAATAAATTAATACTCAAAGTAATACTCTTGGCTGGAACTTACAAATCGTAAGTCGGGGCAATTACCACTGGAAAACTCCATAAACCCATAAAAGCATGTTATTATATGTAATTCTAGTGCTAAGTTTTTATACTATAATTATGTTTTGTATGTGTGTTTTCTGTTGTGGCAAATAAACGATTATTCTATTCTAATAAAACAAAGAATAAAGTAAGTTTTCGACTTAAAAACATGGTGATTTGACATATTTTCCAATATCAACTCACCACATTCTTATTAATCAAGTCAGATATGATGATTTTAACCTATTAATACCCGCGAAACGAGACACAATAGTAAGACAATAACAGCGCGGTCCTATGAGACCGGTCGGGAATTCATGAATTAACTATAATTTTAGTTACCTAACTTGACATTGGATTAATTAGTCGCTAAGTAAGCCATGTATTAATTAGTAAATTAGTGAGACAAAAAAGGTGTCATTTTTTAAGTTTACAAGTTCCCTTGACCATCGGGTTTCAAAACATTACAAAACTGCTTGGTAACCTAAAATGTGTCAATTTTACACGCACGTAGAATTTACTTTAAATAAAATTGTACAGAAATGCACGACAAATCGTTATCTAATTCAAGGTTTTTAACACTTCCTTGTATATTTTTAAATTCGCACTTCTTTCGTAGTCTGAGGAAGGTACTTGAGATACAATTAATTGAAATAAAAGTTTAGATAGAGTATACCAAAACAATTCAAGTGCCCTTAAAAAAGGAAACCTCAGGGGTTTCTCTTGGCTTTGCACTTGGTTCTGGAACGAAAGCAAAGTAGGAAGTGTAGGAACATAGCTGTGGTTTTAGTCAGTAAAAGTCTTACATGCCCTCCCGATCCGCCCTACAGCGAGAGTAGTCATTGGATGATTTGGTCATTGGTTGATGAGTGCTTAAAGAAAGAAGACTTTGACAGTTATACTTGACTTCATATCCCTTTTAGTTAGTGGTGTTATAAATCATCAAATAACTTCTCCCGTTCTGGGTAAAACGAGAGGAAGTTTCAGATTTTTACTGACTCAGCCCAGCCCAAATACCTAGCTCTTCTACACTTCATCAAAGCAAAGGCGACGCGAACCGCAGTGGCTAATCTGGAAAATTGCTAAAACCGTTTGCCAAATTGGGCAAAATTTTATCTAAGTTTATTGACACGTAAATAGTAAATAGACTGACTAAATCAAAGTAAGTTTACTTTAAATTCAGTTTATTTAGCTCAGTCCAGTTATATTCTAATGAAACACTATCTTAGCAAGCTATCAACTATGTGTCTACGATTGGACAACCCAACGTACGGCGAGTGTCTAAATGTCCACCCTAACGTTCTTAACACCTCTACGGTCCGGACTAAATATTTTCCTCGTTGTTTACACCACGTACAACGAAGAACTGGATCAATTTACCTCCAGTGGTCTTCAAGGCTAGCGTGAATAGGCTCTTAATAAACTAGTGCGTCTCAAGCACTAGTTTATAAAATTATCATTAAAAAAACTATTCCAAAGTGAAATCTATGAATTTTCTGCTTTTAATTTTATAAAAAGCATTTTTTAAAGAAACTTTTGACTCTAGAAAATCCAATATTTGAAAAACTACAGTTCAGTCAACCCATAAAATATTTCTAAAACACTACTCATCACTGCCCATACCACATAAAAGCCTCACTTCGAAAGTAAAATTGTCTCTACCTCCATAATATAGCCTCATCTTCCTATTAAGCGAATAAGCGTAAAGATAACTGTCAGCTGTCCGGCCAGCCATACCTAGGCATAGCTAGGCAGCCTAGGCTAGGTATGCAGGTACAAACCACTCATTCTAGACAGGAAAGGTAACGGTGCTTAGGTCTTAGGGCCGTATCACACTACCGTCTGTTTTTATACCCTGATACAATAATGACATTACAACACAAAAGAACCTGTAGGGGCCCGGTAGGGCCGAAGCCTCTGGGGAACATGGGTATTCCGAAAGGTTGACACCGAATCCCCCCCAGATCGAAGGCAACGAAGGAACGGGGTAGGGGTTTAGTCAGTAAGAGTCTGACACGCCCTCCCGCTCCACCCAAGAGCGGGAGAAGTCATTCTGATGATAGGGGTTCCAGAAAAAAAAACACACAAAAGAACTGGCATCATTCCTAATCGTAAGTTTGACATTAAATGTATTAATTTAGTCTCAGGGTATAAAACAGACTATAGCGGTTTGCAAGCGGCAACGGGGCGTGGCGGGCGAGCAGCGAATGCGTCGCGAACACGCCGCGGCTACGCAGCGAAGACGTCCTGGACGCGTGGCGAATTCGCAACGTTTACGTCGCGTGTTTATAGGCGGGGAGTGCGGGCTGGCGTTTTTATGAAACATACACAGTGGCGTCCACGCTGCTATTACGCGGCGTGTTCGTTGCACGCCCGTAACGTATTCTTTTCGCTCCGCTTTTAAAAAAAAACGTTGCCCCACACTAGGAATTATTCCTGTATCGTGGTTGCGTTTACAAACATGTAAATTCACATACACAAGACACCCAGACCTGAAACGCCTATCTGTAGGTCATACAAATATTTGTTCTGTGCGGGAATCGAACCTGCGACCTGCAACGCAGCAGCCAATCACTTAACCACTGCGCCAACCGTGCTATGCTTTTTTTTGTTGTTTATAAACTAGTGCTTGACTGCGATCCCACCTGATGGTAAGCAGTGATGCGCACTAGTTTATTAAGACTAGCTTTGAGGACACTCGCAATCCACTAGTGTGATAAAGCCCTAACTACTTGCAGCCGGCTAGGGCTTGCTTAGTTCCTACGTTTTATGTGTTAATGGGCGGATTCAAGGTGGAGAGGTCTTGGGTTGAATATATTATGTCGAGTGTTCGAGTTTGAGCAGTGGCTTAGTGGTAACGGTCGAGACTCACGACTTGTATGTGGGTTCTAACCCAGGCAGGCGCTTTACTTTGTGTAATTTATTTAATCACCCCTGAGGGATCCCTAACCACCACGACCTATTAACGCAATCCATTTGACGACCTAAACTGAGCTGTTAAAGGATGTATGACTAATATTTTAACATGTTATAGTAATTTAAGGCACATAATTAATAAGATTTCAAAACGGGTAAGGAAAAGATCGTGAGAAAACCAGCATGTCCTAGAAGCCAAAATTCGAAGACAGCTGATATCTACCAACCCACTTTGGATCGGGGGTGTGGTAGGTTGCGGTCCATTCCCTCTTCTAGAACGAGTCGGGAAAAATCTAGACAAGATTGATTCATATGAATCATGAAATTAGAAGCCCTTCGATCCCAAAAAGTTACATTACTCCAATTTTCGACATAAACAACATAGAAAATACATTAGGTATCTGTAAATCCATTTCATCGACATGTAACTGATAAATATGGCTGTACATCGGTCTATCACTTCAAAGTGTATTCACCTCACAAAAAATTTAAATACATCAAACACACTTCGGAATGCCAACCTTCTTTTTAAAACGCAGTAAATTTAAAGCACTATCTAGCCGTTAAGCAAAAAAAAATAAACACTAATGGTTCTATAAAGCAGCCAAATGAACCAGCCATTACTCTGTAAAGATCTGGGACTAGCACAAAAAATGATATTGTAACTACAGTCCTGTAAAAAAATGCTCACGCTTTTTCTTCCACGACTTTTGTGTGTTAGTTCGTGGTGGTATGTGCTGCGTAGTAAATTAGTGGTATTGTAGAGTTTTAACCGACTTTGAAAAAGGAGGAGTGTCTTGATTCGGTTTATTGTATGTATGATCCTATTCGAAGACTGCTTTGGAAGACCGCGGTCGATTATTCGAAGACGGTTGGGCCAATTTGGAAAATTCTTTTTTTGTTGCTTAGGGTCTACTTTCCTGGAATACTTGTGCCAGGATCTGATGATAAGATCAGGAAATTATCTAAAGAGGACATATTCCCGAGAAAGTATTCCGTAAAAAGTATCCTATGTGCTAATTCAGGAAATGGCACCTCCTCATCATGAGCATAGGCAAAGCATCTTTGGAAACTTGGCCAGAGATATTTCTGGCCAAGTTTCGACGTCAGCGTTCTCCCTTAAGCTTCCAATGAGCGACGATCTTCGCCCAACTTTCTGGTCACTATCGCGCGACATGGCATAGGCTTAGCCCATTCCTAAACAACCAACTAATTACTTTTATTTATTATAAACAAAACTACTTAGTTTATAAGTTAGCTTCTTAGTTTCCTCTAAATCTTAATTGCTCGTAGATACACTAACGTTATTACTCATACAATATACTTAGCATTACCAAACAAACTGCGCTTTATCGAAGGTTGCTAAATAAAAAGGCGCGCGGCACTCGGTGTGCCCGCTGTCAACGACCGGCGGCGGCGCTTGCGCACCCAATCGATGCCACGCGCGCCGTGCTTGTGTGGTAATCAATGTGTTTGATACAAACTTAGGTGCACAGTTTCTAACAGTAAATAATGTTTTAATAGCTGTAAGTCCTCCAAGGGCTAAATAAATACCTACATTCATTTATTCAATTCGTGTATTCATAAGGTTGTCTACGGAGGCGTAGCTTATACGCTTGGTGTACGGCTGCGTGAAGATGTAAGCTTAAAATTATGAAACTTTATCAACGAAGAGGCAGCGTCGTGTCGTCGTGTTGTTAGGTGTTCATAACGTTAAACGCAGTGTTCATTGATGTGTTAGCTATAGTTCTGTATCACGAAATGCCACCATTTCAAGAAATGGCCGGTCACTTCATGAAGTGATCAATTTTACATGACTCAAAATAATGAAGTTACTTCAACCTAATGTTTCAGCTTTCTGCACAAGTTGCTGCAGGCATTTAGAAGTCAAGAAGATGATGTTCTCCCCACTCCTTGGTACAACATAGAGCAGTGTCGATACCACAGGTCGATACAAGTCTGGATAGCCACAAAACCTGCCTGCACCGTAAACGGTAAGGCGTGAAGATTCAGCCGTGATATCACTGCTGAAGTTTTTGTACCCATTAGCACGGCTTACAACTTTGTTTTTAACATTCCTGTCAAAAGAAATTCAACTTTATTAACTTACAATCAAAGCTCAAAATTAGAATCTGAAGTTTGCTAGCTATTTTAAATATAAGGTGATTTGAACTTTATGCGTACGTGTTAAGGTTTAAAGTTAAATGCAAGCTGGTGTATAAGAAATAGCGGAATTCTCAGTTAAGTCCTGGTACGTGTTTTATTTATCTACAAGATAGTTCCGTTTGAGTATCAGCAGTGTTGCCGATAAGTAAAGTGGATCAACTAAACGAAATGCGGTTGAGGTACTTGTTCTACTGATTTGTTGATAGTTTTGTTGTTAATTTAATTCAATAAAATTATTTACTTACTTAAACTACTTAGTTTGCTTAAGTAAATAATTATTAGTGACTGCTGTTGTGTTAGCTAGTTACTGCTGTCGAATTTTAAAATTATGAAAAAGTATCTTATTTTCTATTACAGGACATGATTTACTTATCTGCCAAATTTCATCCAAATCCGTTTAGTTGTTTGAGCGTAAACTACATAGTAACAAATTGCAAATAAACCGTTCTAACATATAAACTGTTCTATTTGTAGAGAGAACAGTTTATATGTTCTCTATAAATAGCACAGAGATAAACAATTGAAAAAAAAACAGAAGTACCTTTCAAAAAAGCCACCCATATTTGTAAACTTATCGTCTAAACATAAATAAAAATTGATAGATGTAAGATTAGGAATTCCTCACTTCCCAATATTGGATAACCCAGATAACCCATTTCTTTAGTTATTTCCAGATATCTGAGTAAAAGATAAACAAGGAATGTGGGGAATTCTTTTGGAGATTTGTGACCGGAAATAACTTCAAGAGAGAAAGATTCTATACTCAATCAATGTGATGTTTATTTTCATCTGATGACTACATACATTCCAATATACAGTGGGTGGCCAAATTATTAGGGACAGTACCTAGATTTAAATAAAAAATATTAGCCGAACCTACAACCAACCATTTACCAGTAAAATGCAATTAAAGTTGATAATAATATATGAAATCTAGGTACTGTCCCTAATAATATGGCCACCGATGGTATATATATTTCAGGAAATTTTTACTTCTTCTGTGCTTTGGTAGAAAATCATTCCAAAGGAACATACTTCCGCAATGATTATTAACTCATTATAACTTTCATCGTACTTTTACTAATACACTTAATATCTAAGATTCTATGGATTTCGTCATCTAACAGACAATAACGTTACTTTTAAAATAATAGTAGATTATGTGACTAGGGAGTAAAGCAGTGTCTTTAAGGCGAGGGCGGCATGTTGAATTCCGAACAAAACGAAGGTTGCTAAGTTTTAATCCCGAACGTTAGTGAGGGATATAAATCCCTCACTAAATTAACTCCCGAGCATTGCGAGGGAGTTAATAGAGAAACCTGAGTGAAGTGAGGAATTAAAGGCGCCCAAGACAAAGACAGCTTTACTCCCGTGTTGGATACTCTACTTTTTACACCATGTGTGAGATAATTACAAGTCTACTACGATTAATTAACTAGATACTATAATATATATCGTATAAAAGAAATTATAAATAAATTAAAAAATATGCAACATTATTTACACGTTAATCTCAACTCCAAATTAGAAGCAAACAAAATTCAATACTTCAATATTACTCTATAACTTTACTCTTTTTTAGAACCTCCTTACTTAACCTTTTCCTCAGTATGTAATCACATTTATTATTCTTTTTTTTTGTTAGTGGCCAGTTTCATTTTTGAATAAAATTGTTTGATGCACGTACATTTTAAATGACTGAAGGCGTATTTGACGTTCTAAATTAAAAAAAAACCATTATGCCCTAGGGATCGGCCATACTGTATTATCTCCCTAGGTGATAACGAGTTGCTTTAAGTGCAGGTTACATGACACATAATAGGGTTATTATCGAGCAGGTGGTGTAAAAAATCTATAATTAACTACTTACTCTTATTTTTGTTTTTTTTTTTGGTGACTGAATCGTCAAATAATTCCATTTAGTTAAGTTAGACAATGCAGACACGCAAAACAAAACGGCCCCTAGTACCCGGCAGCCCGTCTAACCTTGACTACGGTAGCGGTCAAGGCTACGGCGAGGCAAGGGGTGCGAAGAATCTCCGGAGGAGGCTAGGCTACCCCTTCCAACGACTCGACCTGGCAACATACAACACGCGTACACTGCGGACCGACGAGAAGATCACCGAACTTGAGGAAGAGTTGAGCGGGGTACGATGGAGTATTGTGGGATTATCCGAAGTCCGAAGACAGGGGGAGGACACGATAATTCTCAAATCCGGTAACCTGCTCTATTTCCGGGAGGGCGACCAGCAGTCCCAGGGTGGTGTCGGGTTTTTCGTCCACAGGTCCCTTGTGAACAATGTGGTGAGGATCGAGAGTGTGTCGACCAGGGTGGCTTACCTTATACTCGGAATATCGGCAAGATATTCGCTGAAGGTCATACAGGTATATGCCCCAACCTCGACACACTCCGACGACGAAGTAGAGACCATGTATGAGGATATATCCAGAGCCATACATGGTTATAAGACTCACTTCACCGTGGTCATGGGGGACTTCAACGCTAAACTGGGCAAACGAGACGGTGATGAGCTGCGAGTGGGGCAATTTGGATTTGGACGGCGGAACCACCGGGGACACCTACTGGCTAGCTTTATGGAGAAGGAGGGCCTCTACATGATGAACTCTTTCTTCAAAAAGCGTGAGCATAGGAGGTGGACCTGGCAAAGCCCCGATGGTGCAACTAAAAATGAGATTGACTTCATCTTGTCGACGAAGAAGCAAATATTCAATGATGTCTCTGTGATCAATGCGGTGAAAACTGGTAGTGATCACCGCATGGTGAGAGGCACATTGAATATCAACATCAAGCTTGAAAGGTCTCGACTGGTGAAGTCTACGCTCCGTCCAGCACAAATCCAGCTCCAAAACCCCGAGAGCTTTCAGCTCGAACTCCACAATCGTTTCGAGTGCCTAGGTAGCTCCGTGGACGAATGTAACGATGGGTTCGTGGAAACTGTCCATACGGTCGGGTCTAAATTTTTCAAGACCCACCGTACAAATAAGAACAAGAAGCTCTCAGATCCGACTCTCGAGCTCATGAAGAAGAGGCGTGAGATGATTCTGCAGTCTTCAGACGATTTGTGCAGATACCGTCAGCTCAATAGACAGATTTCGAAGTCCTTAAAACGCGATCTTCGCCACTTTAATTCCGAAAGGGTTAAGGACGCGATAGAGCGGAATAAGGGCTCCAAAGTTTTTGCGAGGGATCTGTCTATTGGGCAGAGCCAACTCACGAAACTGAAGACCGACGATGGCAGAGTCATATCCGCTAAATCGGAGCTCCTGGGAGAGATCGAGGCATTCTATGGACAGTTATACACGTCTATCTCTAAACCCACGACAAATCTAGCGAATGATCTAAGAGCTAGATTGACCCGACACTATACCGAAGATATCCCGGACGTCAGCCTGTACGAGATTAGGATGGCTCTGAAACAACTTAAACACAATAAGGCGCCGGGTGAGGACGGAATTACGGCCGAACTTCTGAAGGCGGGTGGAAAACCGGTCCTTAAGGCCCTTCAGAAGCTATTTAATTCCGCCATACTCGAGGGCAAAACGCCACAGGCATGGGGCAGAGGTGTGGTGGTACTTTTCTTTAAGAAGGGCGACAATGCCCTCCTTAAGAACTACAGGCCCATCTAACTTCTGAGCCATGTCTACAAGTTGTTTTCCAGAGTCATCACGAATCGTCTCGCACGCAGGTTCGACGACTTCCAGCCTCCTGAACAAGCCGGATTCCGAAAAGGCTTTAGCACCGTAGACCACATACATACGCTACGGCAGGTTATACAGAAGACTGAGGAGTATAACCTGCCTCTCTGCTTAGCGTTTGTGGATTACGAGAAAGCCTTCGATTCGATCGAGACTTGGGCTGTACTGCAGTCTCTCCAACGGTGCCAGATTGACTATCGGTACATCGAAGTGCTGAAATGTTTGTACAAAAACGCCACCATGTCAGTCCGACTCCAGGATCAGACCTCGAAACCTATCCTTTTACAGCGGGGTGTGAGGCAGGGAGACGTTATCTCTCCGAAACTGTTCACGGCCGCATTGGAGGATGTCTTCAAGGTTCTGGAATGGAGAGGGCGAGGCATCAATATCAACGGCGAGTACATCACTCACCTTCGGTTTGCCGACGACATAGTAGTCATGGCTGAGACTACGGAGGAGCTCAGTACAATGCTCGGTGATCTCAGTAGGGCTTCCGAAAGAGTGGGACTCAAAATGAACATGGACAAAACCAAAGTCATGGTAAACATCCATGTAGCTCCCACTCCTATCAAGATCGGAGACTCTACACTCGAAGTTGTGGACGACTACGTCTACCTGGGACAGACGGTCCAGTTGGGTAGATCTAACTTCGAGAAAGAGATCAATCGTCGAATCTGACTCGGCTGGGCAGCGTTCAGGAAGCTGCACGGTATCTTCTCGTCCAACCTACCGCAGTGTCTCAAGACAAAAGTCTATGACCAGTGTGTGTTGCCAGTGATGACATATGGCTCGGAAACGTGGTCGCTCACAATGGGCCTCATCAGAAGGCTTAAAGTCACCCAAAGAGCAATGGAAAGGGCTATGCTCGGAGTTTCCTTGCGCGATCACATCAGGAATGAAGAGATCCGCAAGAGAACTAAGGTTACCGACATAGTCCGAAGAATCGCCAAACTTAAGTGGCAGTGGGCAGGGCACATTGCTCGTAGAACAGATGGTCGATGGGGACGAAAGGTTCTAGAGTGGCGGCCACGTACCGGAAGACGCAGCGTCGGAAGGCCTCCCACAAGGTGGACCGACGACCTGGCGAGGGTCGCGGGAATCCGATGGATGCGAGACGCGCAGGACCGGTCGCTGTGGCGACGCTTGGGGGAGGCCTATGTCCAGCAGTGGACGTCTTTCGGCTGAGATGATGATGATGATGATGATGATGAGACCGAAAGAGCGAGTCAGGCTTTTACTGGCTAAAACCCACCTATGTTCCTTCAGCTGCCATTTACGCGGCAAATCCTTCAATCAATCCTACAGAACTAACTAACTCTGAGCTTTACGGTGACTACTTTCCATAAGGCGCCCTACCCACCCACCACCGTAACACGTTTGCCAATCAATTAACCATGTATAGGAAATCATAACATTCACCGCATTCTTCTAACAAAGAAAACAAAGAATCAGGAATAATAAATATTGCAGCAATTAGAATTTATTAAAATGTTGTCGACCTCGGAGTGCAAATAACTATATCTAATCAATATCAAGTGAATCAAGGAACTATATTTCTATGCTTAATAAATCTGACTCCAGTCTTGCCATGAAGTACCATGTTACCCCAGTTAATGGGTTGTGGAAGTCTGGTAGGCGGCTGCCTACCTAAAATACTGGTATTCAGCCAAATCCGGCTTGACTGGAAGCCGACCCTAATATAGTTGGGAATAGGCTAGGCAGATAATGATCACTATTTTGTATGTGTTTTGGCGGAACATAGGATGGACCAAAGATGCATGTAAAGATCATACTGTACCCTATGTTCACAAAATTAATAAATGAATTGAAATGGTAACGTGCCTCACAACAAAACTAAGACACGCATTTAAAATTTGATGCATTTTTGAGCCAATCTGGTTAGTTTATAAGTACGACATTTATAGTGCGCTTCACCATCAACGATTGCATCACTGCTTACCATCAGGTTAGATTGCAGTCAAGAACTAGTTTACGCCATAAAAAAACTGTTTTTTTTTGTTATTGTTTAAACCTTGCCGAGATGTTTACACAAAAATGTAAATCGATATTTACCGCTGTGACAAGTACCTATAGAACCATGAAAATTGTTTAACAGCCTTTTTGTAACATCTTAAAACCGTGAATTATTAAATGAAAACAAATACCAACATTTTAATAAATAGGATTCGTTCAGCTAGATAGTTAAAAAACTGTGTGAAGTCGATTTAACCGTCGCTAATTTTGTGCAACCCGTATTTTAATTAACCAAAGATTTGACGGTTAATGAGGCATCGGTCAGCGTTAAAGTTAGTTGGTGCAACTCATTCTTATAGCATATTAAGCCCTTTAGTTCATGAATCCCCGATCGGTCCTATGAGACCACGCTATTATTATTTTACTACTGTGTCTCGTTTTGCGGGTATGTGATAGGTTAATGTTCCCACTGCTGGGATGCTGATGTCACATATCACGTTGCACATCACCGATTTTCAGTTCTTGGAAAGGTCAGTTCCCTCACGATGTTTTCTTTCACCCTTTTGAAAACCGTGGTAATGAAATAAATTACACAAAGTATGCATATGGTTGGGTTCGAACCCACGACCTACAACTTGTAACGACTTACATAGCCCCGACGCCGACGGGCAATTACTACCAGTGGAGGAGAGCAGTTGTTCATTACTTACATTACAGCTCACTCTTACTTTTATAAATTCATATTGACTGACAAAAATCTCTACAATTAACAGAATGTTTAACAAACTACAAATTCATCATTCAATAATGACATTGTTGATTAATTCCATTGACATAGAAAACAAACAGATTATCCGCCCACGCTATATCTAATGACTTTGGAATCTTCCCAAATATAGCGTCGATTAGTAAGATATTAATGTGCCTAACATTAATTTGAATTGACGTGCTTTAATGTATTATTTCATAATCATCATTATCTTTATCGGCCTTGTAATGTTCCCACTGTTGGGACTCAGGCCTCCTCTCTAGGAGAGATTGTGGGTCGTAATCCAATACGCGGGCCAGTGCGGATTGTTGGATGTAACATTTCTTTGAATTTTTTAGTTCTAGGACACGCCAATTTCCTCACGATGTTTTCCTTCAACATTTTGTGGGTTTAAGTTATACTTACTTAAACTTATCAAAATTCGGCATTAATCTATCACATACCCGCGAAACGAGACACAATAGTAAAACAATAACAACGCGGTCTCATAGGACCGGTTGGGGATTCAAACATTAAAATTGGTCTTGAGACCTTTTTAACTCAAAATACTCAATTAATTTATTTTGTTTTCTCATAGTTTTTACAATAAAGTTTATTCTATTCTATTCAAAAACCCACCCTAAGTCCGTAATAAGCTATAATTCTCCATTAAAATTCTATAAATTCCATTTAGTAATTACTCTCATCTATCTCTAATCCACACCTTTTCAAATACTACAAAATATACAGGTCCACATTTTATCAATTCAATTCAGACAGAGCCATAATTCAGAATTAGTTCCGATGAATTCATTGAAGCGAGGAGGTAACGGGTCACTCAATCAATCATCGCGTCAAATAATTGATTGATGGATTGATTGATACAACGTATCGACTTGAAAGAGCACTGTCGGTATTGTGGAGACGGAATTATTGACAAGTACATTTTGGATCTAAGCATAGCTATTTCTTATTTTGAGGGTTCTGTTCCTTAGTCTGTTAAAACGGAACACTTATAGGATCAATTGGTTTGGATGTCTGTCCATCCTAAGAAAATAATTCAAAATGTTTTTATTTCACATAGGATACACATAGTGTCCATCTAAGAACACTTATAAAACGTCAAAAGCTAGTGCACTGTTCCAATTGGTCAATGCGTATGGAGAAGAACCGCTAAAAAACTGCAATCTAAAGATATGGCCGTTTATGCTAAATTAAAAACTATACGGTACATACTTTCCATTTACCTAGAATTTTGCTAGGCAAGAAACAAAGTATGCACGAGTAAAGGAAAATGTATGAAAACCCAGTGTTTATAGTTAGATACTTGAATTTCTCTGGGGAACACGGAAAATCCGAAAGGTTGTCACCGTGTCTCCCAGATCGAAGGCAACGAAGGAACGGGGTAGGGGTTTAGTCAGTGAGAGTCTGACATGCCCTCCCGCTCCGCCCAAGAGTGGGAGAAGTCATTCTGATGATTCCGAAAAAAAAGATACTTGAATTTAAAATCATCAAGACACGATTTGGGAATTAAACTATCTTTTTATTTAGGTACATCTAGGAAACTTGTACGGAACCCTCGATGCGTGGATACAAGTCGTTCTTAACTGTTTTTTCCTTCAATTCTATTGAACATTAAAAGGTATTCTGGCTGACTACAGTTCGTTGTATTTTTGTTTTGTCAATTGTGGCAAAATATTTCTGAATTCTGTAAAAAAGCATTCAAAATCAATGACAATGCTTGAAACCAGAATCCGTTTCTTCAAAATTTCAGTTAATCGCGAAGTAAAAAGTTGTTCGTTATTAGGTATTTTACGAGCGAAGCGATTGTCAATGACGGTAGTTGACGACACATTTTACGCTGCGGTGGAACGATAAGCTACTGAACTGTGTGCCGCGGGTTTGATTCCTACACGGAACAAATATTTGTATAGACTGTAGTTGTTTTGAATATGGATATATTGTGTATGTGAGCTTACAAGCCCAAGTTGTCGAAGCGTGTAGTGATCTACGTACTCCTCAAAGAGATTTCAGCCTCCTCAAATCGTAGGAGCCCAGCAGGGCTGATGCTCGGCTAGCTAGGACAGGCACGGTGTTTTTCTGAAAAGGACATGCGTAGTCCTAGAACACAAAGGACAACTGAAGGACACAGCAGTGGTTTTAGTCAGTAAAAGTCTGACACTCCCGCACTCTGCCCAGAGGGGCAAAAGACATTGGATGATTTCCCACCTAAAAAAAACATTATTCTCATCTGGTACAGCAACCATAGACCATCAAAAAAAACAGGCTTTAAAATAAAGTATTTATGGTAACATATAAGGAGGTTGGTCCGTCTATAACCAGTTCAAAGTTTACAGGTCAATGTGACAGGCTAGTTGGCGACATACAAATTATTGGCAAGGGACCGTTATAATATAAACAGATACGGTAGTGAATATTTTAATATTGTAACGGTTTTTCGATAAGCCTATTAAAGTAGGTATCTAATAATAGGTTGTTGTGCAGACATTTTTTTTTTGGATAGCCTCGCGTTTGACCACTATCTCACTTGATGGTGGCGCGATGGTGTGGCCGACGATGGAGCATTGCAACTCTATCTGCATGGTAGATTTTTTTTTCAAGGTGGAAAGTCATGTAACCAAGATAAAAACATGTTACGCCGACCCCAAATAAAAGGGACAAGAGCAGGAAGATGATGATGATGGAAAACAATCAAACAAAATGTCCGGGCTTCGTCTGTCCGCGTAGAGCAAGAGGGCGTGTCAAACTATTACTCAGCAAGCTCCACAGGTGACCTTTGCAATTCAAGGACAGCGACAGCCCAAACTTGAAACCCTGTGACAGTGTTAGCATGTAGCAAGATCATTTAAAAAGTCTTATTGGAGAAACCTGATAAAACTTAGTGCGATCTTAGAAACCCAAGACCCCATGCTGAGCTATAGACACTATAGTGCTTGCCAACACAAAATAAAAAAAGAAAGAGGAAATAATGCTCCTTATAAATTTAGTAATGCTACAAGTGCAAGTGGTTGAACGATTGTCTGCTGCACTGCATGTTGCGGGTTCGCTATATGTTCCAGGTCTGGGTGTCTTGAGTATGTTTGTTTAAAAATTTTTTTTTTTTTTTTTTTTTGAAGTAAGAAGATATTTATTTACAGTATAATAAAAAACTCTAAACTAATTAAACTGACTAAAAACTAACTAAAGTAAGGCGTCAAAAAACTCTTCCACATCGCTGTCGACCGGTAATGTGCCCAAAAGACTGGCGGCATTGCCACGCTGTATGGCAATGCTTATCCTCTGTCCGAGGTAAAAGCCAGCCCTTGGGTCACGCGAAGTGTCAATAAGGCGTTTAGAAAGGTCTTTGTACAACTTGTGAGCACTCGGACCCCACGAACCAAGAGTTTCAACCCCAAACGGTTCGAAAATATAATTTCCCACAAGGTTATTATATTTCCGCCGCTTGAGGTTCTCCGCAGCCGCAGCGGCGGAACCAGCACAGCACGACGAGCTTGGAAGATGGGATGGCGCAAGAGTATCGACACAAGTTGCGTCCCATACTAAAGGCCTACCCAACTTCCAAGGGAATAACGACATACCGTCTGGTCTCTTGCCATCGTCGCGTGCCAGGCCATGAGGTTCTAATACAGCTGGAACGCCGACGGCGACAAGAGCGCGTCTGATGATGTCGTTGATGTTCGCGTGTCGCGCTATGCGACCCGCACTTCGGCTGCATGATAGACCGTGGTGTCCGAGGCTGTTGACAACTTCGCCACAGTGACAGCGATGAGGAGTACAACAGGGAGCGCCTAGACGTAGGGAAGCAGCGAGACGGAATGTTGTATCATCGAGCAAGGTGCCTAGGTTCGATGATGGTAGTGCATGAAGCCAGAGACCCGACTCCCACTCCCCCACAGCTAGCAGGCGTGCACGCTCTGCAGCAGTAGTAGATGTTACAATCAGGTTGTCCTGAACTACTCTGCAGAGCGGCTCATCCCACCGTCTTTGGGATGATGGGTCGTCGGGTGGATTAAAATTCGGGCAAGTGAGTCTCCAGGTATCTATAGCCTCGATGAAGCACGGCACATTGAAATCGATCAGTGACGAAGATAGGATATTCCTGATCAATTTCTCAGTGCCGTGAACCGAGGATATAAAAGCAGGTAAACTAATACTAGAAATTTTGCGGACACCGAGGCCTCCCATACGGATGGGAAGGGTTGCTTGAGCCCAAGCTCGGTCGTCCATGGCAACGTTCAAAATTAATGAAAGGGTTTGTCTGATAATTTGATCCATTTTTTCCAAAAGATGTGGATGTTTCCATAAATGAGAAGAGCGAAGGAAATATGTTAATTTAGGGCCGAAACAGCAGAAACGAATTAAGGTGATGGCCGAATGCCGAATGTTTTTTTTTTGTTAAGTATATGTTTGTGATAGCACTTACTACACAGGTGCAATCATAGTATGAACCTTTTTTAAAAGAGAGCAAAAGTGAGTGAGAGAGAGAGAACATAATGCGGACCCATTAAGGCGCCACTTCAGATTAGGGCCCAAATTTTAGTTTTTTAAAACAATCTGAGACAAAAACTACAGTGTTTTAAATTAAAAAAAAAATATATGTTTTAGTTAAGGATCTTATCTAGTTAAAATCGCATTCAGTTGCAAGACCTGATGAACTTCACTCGATAGAAAAAAATCGCAAAGTTACCCCTTTTTAAAACGTTTTTTCAATATTATGACTATATTACTGATTTGTTACGTTTCATTTTTGTACTATAATAAAGAAACTAATTAGTTACAAACAAATTCGCAGAGTTTGAATTGATAAAATGATTTTCTTAATTACTATGTTTTAATAAGAAATAAAAGCGGTCGCGGCGGCTCAGACAGGTCCGTTCAGTCGCGCGCTGGCGCTTGTCGACGACGGACCTGTGTCAATTTCTTCAGCGACAACTACGCGCACCAAATCATCTCTTTTTGAGAATTTGTTGCTTTTCAGTTATAAATTATAATGGACAATAAACAACGCAGGCGAAAAAAGTCGCGTAAAGTGATAAAAGACACAAACAGAAAGAATGCACTCCAAAGATATATGAAGATAGGGCTGCCATCCGTCCGGGTTTCCCCGGATTTGTCCTAGTTTAGAGGGCGTCCGGGGAGCGTCCGGGCGGGGTTTCAAAAAGTGTCCGGGTGAAACCCGGACGCTTTTAGTGTCAGGGGCATTCCCGATTAATTAAAAGATAAGCGATATCTAAACAAATCTTAGTTAAAAATTCTTGGGAACCGCAACTAAGCTAACTCCGACGGCGACGCTTCAAAATAGCCGATGACGGTCGATAAATAACTAGCAAACAAGCTGCTTAACGTTTGAATCCCCAACCGGTCCTCATAGGACCGGTTGGGGATTGCTGCGCTGTTATTGTTTTACTATTGTGTCTCGTTTCGCGGGTATCTGAGTAATTAATTGAATACATTTTATTTTTATTGTAATATTTTTTTTCTGGGTGTCCGGGGAAAAACTGAATTTCATCATTTTTACAGTCTATGAACGTGTTCTGTGTTTTCCACCATATCAGTTAAGCTACTGAAATGAATGAGTTGTTGTTGTTGTTAGTGAGTTGTTGTTGGCTGTTGTGTAGTTGACTGGATTGTGTTGGCTGTAGAGTAGTAGGTGACTGTTGTTTAGTTGTAGTTGGTTAATATTGAGTTACTGTTGGATGTTGTTGTTGTTTGTTGTTGGTTATTATTAATTATTTATTGGTTTTTATTGACTTGTAGTAGGTGTTGTTGTTGCATAGTGTTGGTGTTTTCTGCGTTGTGAGCTGTTATTGGTTGTTACAGAGTAGTTTTTGGTTATTCCAGTTTTTGCAATTTTCAGCAAAACGGTAAGTTTTATCATATACATTATATATCAAATTAGTGATAAGAATTACAATTCTTTCAACTTTTGAAATCGTTATATCTCAAAAACTTTTTTTTTGTTGTCATTATAACTACATACATGAGGAAGCTTGTAATTAAGCAATGTAATTACCTACTATAGTCATTATGTTGTTATTAGTCTGTAAGCCTTCCTAAATTGTGAAAAATAAAATAAAACGGTGGCACTTAGGAAAAATGTTTTTAGACGTTTTTGTAGATAATTATCTGTACTGTGTAATTTTTGTATGTACTTACTAATTTTATGTAAAACTTGCCGATTTGATGAAAATCGCGTACAAAAATTCAGTTTTTAGGGTTCCGTATGACTTTGTTGTCCGTCTGTCTGTCAAGAAGTCTGTCTGTCAAGTCACACAAGAACTTCCAAAAAAGCAAAAACCACTTTGCGATAACAATCAAGAGACACCACATCAATCAAATGATTCTGTGTGTGTGACAGTGCTCAATTTTAAGGATTTTTAAATACACAGTAGTTTGAACAAAAGCCGTGTTATTTACAGAAAATGGCTATTAATTCAATTTATAAATTAAGTCCCGGATACTCCCTCACAGATAAATTTAAGGAAATTAATGTGATTTGACCATTAGGTACATTTTGTATGGACTTTATAAGAGACTGTGACCCCTTAGTTTGTTTCGGTGTTCCTTCTCAGGGTAGTTAGCTAGGAAACACCGGCCTCATCTAGTACATATAAACTGACAAAAAACAATGACGTGAAAAGTGGAAAAACCAACTTGCAAAATAAATATCATTTATCAGTAGTAGAAAATTAGTTTATGACTCTGATTATATGTTATTTAAAAAAAAACAATAGGGTTCCGTACAAAAGCTGTAATAAGGTAAAGTGTAAATAAATTACCTTTAAATCTCCTTACATCGTGTGATAAAAATATTGTTGATAAAAAAAAAATATACTATAACTTTGCACAACATTTTTTTATGTCACAATAACTATTTTTTGTCTAAACCTGAATCTAAGCAAAAGTCATTTAGCCTCTAGATTGAGCCATTTTTTGTACCTTTATACTCTTAACAAAATAAATTATTTCATATTGAAGTCTGTTTTACTGCCTGTATATTTTCATTGCCTTTTTAGACTGTCGCAACCCAGTGCTGCAAACGTGTGAACGGCACTCACGCTACCGACACCTAGATCCCGATTCCGATTTCCAACCAGGATACCAGGAACCAGGTAGACGCGGGCTCGCAGACGGTGAGCACTAGGTAGCTCGCCGTCCGGCAGTCTGGTAATAACCTGGACCGAGCCTTGTCGTCAACGGCGCGTTTTGTTCCACGCGCGCCTCAAGGAGATGTCATCAAACTGTAGGGGCACGTAGGGCCAAAAGCGTCTGGGGAATACGGTAATTCCGAAAGGTGAGCCCGTGTTCCCCAGATCAAAGGCAACGAAGGAACGGGGTGCGTTTTAGTCGATAAGAGTCCGACACGCCCTCCCGCTCCGCCCAAGAGTGGGGAAGTCATTCTGATGATTAATCACTTGAAAAAAAAAACTCTTATTCCTTCTTTGCCTTCGATCCAGGGCTCCGGGGTTCATTTTAACATAACCCCAGTAAACTTCGACCCTGCTGGGCAACTACGGTTTTGTGGTCCAACAGTGGACGTCTGTTGGGTGAAATGATGATGAATAATTATGATGATAATGATTCTTAGTAGCAGTCTGGAGTATGGAAGTTGGGAATGTGACATCCTATGGGGTTTTAACGAGGCATGCTTTGTAAAGCTATAAGTGGTATATAAAATGAACTTTATCCCGATAACACTGCTACTACTTATTTTGGTGTAAGTACAATAAAGTTTATTCTATTCTATTTTAACACTGCGAATATTTCGCCAAGTCAAGTCCCAGCATTACGATCCTTACGTACCTACTAATTTTACTTCTTTTAAGTAATTGCACTTGAAACACACAATTTTGGTTTTAAACTACTCCGTATTTTAGAGGTAAATAATAAAATATAATTATGTATATATTTTTTAGGTTTTAACTTATTATTATGAGATATTATTTACTTGTAAAAATATGTAACTAAGAAAATAAGTAGATTATAAAAAAATGTTAGGTAGCTATAAAAAATCCGGCAGTAAATTCCTTTCTATTTGAAACGGATGGTTACCCTACGAAACTGACGAAACGAGCGTACGAAGAGGGGTGCATGCACGGTCGCGGGACGCGGGTGCTAGCTACGGCCCGATCGCGCAAGGTCACTGGCAAATAGTATCGCCTTAAGGGATGGTGGTTGTCATATGTATCCGAATTTAATATTTGTATTCCTCATTCTAGATTCTGTAGTAGGCTGTACGTTTCCTGTCAGTCAGTCAGTCACAAAACCATTTAAAAGTTTCAATTGATGTTTGACCCATTGACATGATTAACGTCCTGTCTGTTAGGGCCTTGTTTGGGTCAAATTAGTTATTCTTTACGCTACCTCACCTTAATAAGTTGTACTTGTGTCAGTAATCCGGCATGCAATACCTACTTCGGGTTTGCTGACAACGAGTACTTGGTAGCTCGCTGAAACGCTGTCTGTCCAGTAAGGCAGCTAGCTAAACATAGAGAGATATCAGCAAAACTGAAGCGATCCTATCCGACGGTAAGCAGCGATGCAATCGTTGATGGTAGGCGCAGTAGTTTACTAAGAGCCTATTCATTCTAGCCTTGAAGACACCTAAATTATAATCGGACAGGAATACCGCTGCATGCAATTTTTTCCAGTCCTTCGATGTAGGTACGATATATAAACGACGAAGCGAAACGCTTGCTTGATCCGTGAATGATTTCATACCTCTAAAAAAGCAAGGTTTTCTTGCACTGCAGTCGTATCAAATTGTGTCTTCAATAGCATCTATAAATTCCTTGTATTAAAAACTGAATCCTTCATACACAATAGATCAGAATTAAATGGTCATCGAAATCAAAGAATATTTCTATGAAATTTTTAATCCTTAAAAAAACCTTTTCTCCAACTCAGCAGGATAAAAACCAATGCTTTTGAAGATTTTGTATTGAATACGAGAAAACAGAAAAAGTCTTCATTCTTACCATTGCGTTTATTCATTTAAAAATAACTTAATAATAAAAATATTAAATTGATTCGTTTCATCTTGTTATGGCTGGATTCAATGTTTTTTGTTGGATTATAAAAATCAAGGAAAAACGCAGTTGCATATATTTTTTGTGGATTAGCGAATCTTATTCGAATCATAAATTTAGATAGATAATGACAACTGAACAATATAGTAAACTTATACAACCGAGCTTCTATAAAAATCATAATTATAATATATAAATATAATACAAGAAAAGATTACCCATACGCACAAAGCGGTTCGGAAACACATTATGCATACAGGTAAGGAGTGGAATTCCCTGTCGGAGTCTGTGTTTCTTGATAGCTACAACTTAGGAGTATTCAAGTCAAGAGTGAATAAGTTACTTCTAGGCAAGCGTGCTCCATCGTCGGCCAAATCATCGCTTACCATCAGGTGAGATAGTGGTCAAACGCGAGCCTATGTAAAAAAAAAATACAAGGAAAGGTGAACGGGACGAGGCCGCGTGGCAGATCACCGATGCGTTGGACAGACCAGATCAAGGCGGCTGTTGGCGGTCCATTGAACGAGTGCGCCCGGATGACTGCCAGCAGGCAAAAGTGGCGGGAAGTTATGCAGCATACCCTGACAGCTTCCGGAGACCTACCCTCATGACAACCAAGACCACTCTGGCAAGAGTGTAACAACTAACGCCCGTTTTCAATAACCTACCGCGGTTCATAAATAGATAGCATCTCCGATAAACAATAAGATTCTAGTTGTCAATGTCACAATTTTGGTAGGAAATGCTAACCGTCGTAGGTAGGTTATAGGAAAGCAAGTAAGGGCAAAAGGATAGATTTGTTTATCTTTAGTAGCTGTAACTTTAGATAGGTAGTTTATTGAAAATGGGCGTAAGAAGAAGATAGAAATCATCATTTACCATTCCTAATCCTCTAATACACTAAAGATTGACACCTGATAGCTAGACTAATTAACAATCAACACTGATTGCGTGCCACACCCACATTAGCGCGTCAGCCGCGACCTCTAGCGAGCGTGAGAGACAACCGACTGTCGCCATTATAATGCACTCAATGTTACACTGTGTTCAATACGGTTATGTATCGGTATTGACATTGTGAAGGTGATGTATGGCTTTATATGGATGAAGGCTTTTCTTTCTGAGGTGGAAAATCATCCAATGACTTTTCGCGTTTTAGATTGGATTAAGAGGCCGTGTAAGACTTTTGCTGACTAAAATCACACCTGTATCCTTTAGTTGCCCTTTATGTTTTGGGCCTCGAGTTTCTCTACTATTTTGCTGACATTGATTTGCGCGTGGAACTCTAGCCTCGCCGTTGACGTCTTGGATTCGGTATGGTTTGGTAAAGTTGAGATGTGAGAATTCTTACTTTGTGTAAATCAATTTGGACTATGGACTCAGGTTGGCCGCTGCAGAGATAGTCTGGCCAAGTGGGGTTTCCTCGACCTTTCTCAAGTGTCATGCCAGGGCAGTGTGGAGCCCCTTCATAGGTTAGCGTCATCTCTTTCTTGCCCTGCATGCGTAAGTATCTGCACATTCAACGACCTCCTCGAGGCCAACGATAGAGGTGTGCAGGTGGCTAAATATTAGTCGGATAAAATTTTAGTTCAATCGACACGACAAGAAAAAGTTTGGACTATGCCTTAAAACAACAGTGGTTAGGTGTTTGATGAGTAACGGATCAATAATATTTTTCCCTAACACGCAAGGGCAACTGAAAGAACACGGGTTGGTTTAAGTCTATAAAAATCTGACACTCCGTCTCGCTCCAACCAGAACGAAAGAAGTTATTTAATACTTTTCACCGTCCACTAACGAAATTAAAAGTTACAATATTTTAGTCTTAATTTGTTTTAGGTTATTGAACCATGGTTTTCTTTATATTATTTCTTTTTTTTATGCACCTATCATGTTTTTTCTTCACCACCATTGGTTTACTGGTAGAGAATGCGTAAGGCATTAAGTCCGCCTGTGTACCTTTCTTTTGCATGAAGTGTTAATAAATAAAATGGCTTAACTAAGTATGGCACGACTTTAGCAAATTATGCTCTACTATCACAGTCTGTTCGTTCACGAATTCCAGATGAAAACCATTCGTAAACATTCAATTGAAGTTAACAAATAAGAAACAACGGTTTGTGCTTAATTCACGACCATGAAGCTTACTCAATGGGCTGATGCAACTGATGACGTAACATCCGCTAAATTAACACCTTTGCTGGATTGTGGAGAGGAGCTTGTGGTTGAATAAAAGCCGACCAAGTGCGAGTAGGGCTCGCGCATGAACGGTTCTGTACCTTTTGTAACAAAAAAAGGCAAAAAAATCACGTTTGTTGCATAGGAATGCAACATTATTTTTGTGACTCCTGCCACGGTTAAATATTTATTTTATAGCATTTTTAGTATTTGCTGTTATAGCGGCAACAGAAATACATCATCTGTGTATTTCTGTTGTCTGTCTATCGTCTGTTTTTTATACCCTGAGACTAAATTGACACAGGTCAAACTAACTATAGGAATGATGCCAGTTCTTTTGTCTTATAATGTCATTTTAGTCTCAGGGTATAAAAAACAGAAATTAACTATCACGGTTAATGAGATATAGCTTAGTGACAGAAAGACGGAGTCTTAGGAATAGGATCATTTTCCCCTTTGGGCACGGACGGAACCATAAAAAAACCCAACATACTCAAATCAACCTTACCCTTGCTCTAGCTCAAAATACAAGTTTGAACAATACGAAACCTGTGTAATCGTCGAGACCGCCAACATTGTCGACTAGTAGTAGCCAGTCGCCCTCCAAGCAAGGCTAGTTCGACCGGTCACATTCCTTTTAGCTCTGCCGTTTTGTTTTTATGCTGACGCTTACGGTAGTTAGGGTGAGCAGTGGTGTTGACTGTGTCCTGGTGTGAGGGGCTATATGGGGCAGTGATGTGTTTATGTTCGATGGGTACTATATTGACTGGTCTACACTGTCTTTTTCTTTACATACCGCCATTGTACCCTTAGATCTAAGTTTTTGTATAAACTGTATTGTAACTTTTTGGTAAACAATTAACGCCCGTTTTCCATAAGCTATCTATGTACAGTTGCAGCTACTAAAGATAAAAAAAACTATCTTTTTGCCCTTACTTGCTTTCCTATAACCTACGACAGATTTCCTACCAAAAGTTGTGGATTGATAGATAGAATCTTACTGTTTATCGGAGATAGCTATCTATCTATGAACTGCGGTGGGTTATTGAAAACGGGCGTAAGTTTATTCTATTCTATCAAACATTTTTTTAAAAGAGTAACCATGGAGGTTTTTACCGATTCTTCTCCATAGGACACGACCAGTTGGAACCTTGCACTAGCTTCTGACGTTGACGAGTAAATAGGCCCTTAATAAACTAGTGTACCTCACTATCAACGATTGATGATATAAATTATTAAAAACATATTTGTGGCTAAATACTTCTAGCAGCGGTAGCCTCCCTCTGCCCTTCCGCTATCGCAAAACTAATTAACTTTATCAATTTAATTGGTTTTCCAAAACTTGAAACCAAATACAAAATTTCTAAACGAACTCACTTGAAAAGTTACAATTTTCAATTTTAAAATCAATACTAAGTTTACGACTCACAATTCACATACACTCATTCATTCAATGTTCACTCCAACACCTTTCTCCAAAAACCAATCACATAAAGTAGTAAACAAACATCTAGTCTCAAACCCAGGCTTATAAATGTCTAACCTAGGCATAAACACAGGCCGGCTAAGTTATCAATGGCGGTGACCTTGCCGACTTTCGCCACTAGGGGTCAGGAGCGTCGAAAGGCAGCAAATTACTGGTTATGAGCAACTCCATGGTTTTCTCTGGGCGGGTTGATTGTTGTATGTGTGGTTTTGTATGGGGAAAGGTGCTGTAGGAGAGACTAGGAGTGGGTGTGGAGCTGATTTCGAATAGTGTTTTATTTACTTATTTTAACTTTATGTACACATAGGTGTTTCTAATGCAATCGATTCGTACATACATGATGTACGAATTATTGTCAGCCAATGGGAGAACCATTCATCATCTGCCTAGCCTTTTCCCAATTATATTAGGGTCGGCTTCCAGTCAAGCCGTATTTAGCTGAATATCAGTATTTTACGAGGAGCGACTGCCTACCAGACCTCCACAACCCATTAACTGTGGTAATACATATTTACTAAAATAATAAATTACCTATTTAATAGGATGATACATGTCAAAATTGTAACGAGGGTTCTCAGGAAAATTCACACTACCAGTTGGCGCCACTTATCTGAGGTCTTCTAATATTAAAAAAGTATTCATGACGTTGATGTCTAGAGCGTTAATATCATAAACATAAGTGTTTTTGTCAGGCAGGTACCTGGACTTGACGACTCAGTGCTGCCACCTGGAAGACGCCATTTTAGAAAACCTTAAAATAATTACTTTAAAAAGTATCAATTTATTTTTCTTTTATAATTTAAATCTGGAACGAGGCTAATCCATTCAAATACTAAATAGTTTTCACCTATTTCTATGTAGTTTTTTCCTGCTATTTCTAATAAATTAAATTAAAGTGAAGTAATAAGGAAAACAGAATAGCTGTGATTGCTGTATAAAAAGTGGGAAACTGTAACAGTTTTTAAAAAGATGGCGAAACTAGGAGTTTTTGTTTTACGTGTATTATCTTAAAATACAAAAGTTTATTTGTGCAATAAGTAATGAAGATGTTACAAAATATTTAAAAGAGGTATTTTTAGAAAACAAACATGAAAGTTTGTATGTATGGATGTTTGTGTTAATCATTCACGCAAAACCACTGAATGGAATTCGATGAAACTTGGTAAACAGGTAGAACATGTCCTTGAATAGCATATGGGATACTTAATGCACCGGAAGGGTGTTCCCTTGGGATAATTTTCTACTATTACGCGGGGGACACCGCTGGCAGCAGTTAGCACAGTATAATTTGAAAAGTTTTTAATATAATATTTAGTTGTTTTAAAGTAAATTATAATAATTATAATTATATATCGTACCAATTCCAATAATATTTAATTCATTTATTGCCTACTAACACAACACAAATATGTACTTACCTAAGCACATACGCAAGAATTTCAAATCACTACAATATCATCATAAGGGTAACCCAATACTAACAATAACTGTCATCACTTTCCAAGAAAATTAAAAAACAAAAGAATGTTATCAGGAATCCATATTGTAATCATTCCCTCACTATAGTTGCGACAATGGAGTTAATGACACAAAAATATCACGAACTAACTTTACCTAAAACTCGATGCAACCCGAATCGCACTTGATACCGATTATGCAACGATTCATATCGATTTTCCGGAAGAATCGATTCTCCGTAATTGGCGATGCGATACCGTAAGTCGGCCAAGTGCTTGACAAATCGGTCGGTGAGACCGCATTTTGGAGCGAGCTAGGGATTTACTGATTGTAGGTAGTGTGAAAAGGGGACTACAGGAGTTAATCGTTAATCTGCTACAGTAAACAGAACCAGGAAAAAAAGATATAATTATGTTATTCTTCAGGATTAGGACAGGAAACGCACGCGGGAGGGAACCATAATCGGTGTGGTTGTTCGGACGGCGAGCAGTGGTTAGCTCGCCGTCCGGCCGTCCGTCAACCGTCGAGACCGAGGCCATGAGGTTGACGACGCTTAGTTCCACGCGCGCCTCAAGGAGATGTCAGCAAAACCTTAGAAGCCCAACAGAGTCGGAGTCTATGGGGGCCGAAGGTTCACTTCTAAAATAAAAACCCGGGGTTCTGGAACGCAAGGCAAAGGAGGCACATTGGAGTGAGTTTTTAGTCAATAAAAATGTAACACGCCCTCTCTTTCCCCCTAGCCCCAGCAGAAGAATAGAATAGAATAAACTTTATTGTACAGTCAGCATCAAAAGTCGATGAACAGAATCAAAATAACAAAACACCTGTTCGCAATAAAATGTGTTTCATCTGTTCACAATAAAATGTTTTGTTATGTTGATTCTGTTCATCGACTTTTGATGCTGACTGTACACCAAAAAGTAACGGTACAGTTTATACAATAACTTAAATATATGGATACAATGGCGGTCTTAACGCCGACAGCGAAAAAACCTTAGAAGAAATTGGATGATTTCCCAATTAAAAAAAAACTCCCCGTAATGGACGTTCATATTTTTTAAGTGGGTGATAAGACGTGCGAGTAAGTACGCGGACTTGTGGCTCGACGACCTTTTTCGCCTGTGTGTCACCTTAAAAACGCGTACTTTAAAATTGCCGCGCAGGTTCGCCGGCGATCCAACCTGTTTGAAATCTTACTCGTAGCTCGTCTCGGCTCGTACGTGTGGCAGCGCTGCGAGCCGGGAGCCGCCTTCTCTTCATGTAACTCTACCACACTTGTCAATTTCGTCCTTTTTTTATTAGTTTTTAAAACGTAGTCTATACTAATATTCATCATCATCATCATCATCTCAGCCGAAAGACGTCCACTGCTGGACATAGGCCTCCCCCAAGCGTCGCCAAAGCGACCGGTCCTGGGTATACTAATATTATAAAGAGGTAAAATTTGTAAGTTTGTATGTAGGGGGTAATCTCAGGAACTACTGGTCCGATTTAAAATTCTTTCAGTGTTAGATAGCCCATTTATCGAGGAATGCTATATACCATCACTCTACGACCCACAGGAGCGGAGCAGTAACGAAAAATGCGGGTGAAACCGCAGGGGACAGCTAGTATGATATAAAATTCCCAACTAACACAAAGCTTCTTCTCTCGACGACATCGCGATATAGTATGAGCAAGCTTCACGTGTGTCACCGATGTCGAGCCGAGTAAGTTCACAATCTTAAAAACCGCGTACTTTAAGTTCGTACGTCTATCACCCACTTTACACTCATATTATACCTAAGTTTCTACCAACACAACGCACAAACATTGTCGTACATCACAATTAAAATCTGCATACAAGCTACAGCAGGTAAAAGGATGATTGTGTACAATGACATCACGATGAGCTCACGGCAATCAACTTGATAGATATTCTGACTCTATGCCCAACAAACATGGCGCAGATATAAAAAGTTATTTACACTTTTTTGTCTGTGGTAGGTATGTTTTTAATCAGTTTGCTGGCGGTTAAGAGGCGGGCTTTAGGATTGTGCGATAGAGTTACCGTGGCCCTGGAACACAGTGGGCAACTGAAACGACACAGGTGGGTTTTAGTCGGTAAAAGTCTGGCACGGCCTCTCGCTCTCTGAGTAGAGCAGTAGAAGTCATTTGACGAATAACCACCTAAAATTAGCGGTTTTAGCCTATAAACCTATCAATTTCTGGCATAAATTCAGCTATAGTATCAAAATACATTTTTATCTTTAAATTCTCAATTCAGAAACGGCCCAAAGTATTTTATGAGCACTTAAGTGACATGTAAGTACATATGTATTTTACAATTGTTTGCATCCATAATTGTACAATTCATAATAATATGTAAGTAAGGGACATATTATCATTTATGCGAGTCAAAAATTAGGAACTCCCATACAAATATTCCATAATCATTTAAATTAAATAAAAAGAAACTAACTAAAAGTAATCTAAAGTATGACGTCAAAAAATTCCTCAGCATTACATATCACTAACTACTAACCGATAAATTTCGTCTCTACGTTAGAAACTGAATTGCTAAACATAACACTCAAGTTAGTGTAACATCAAACCATTAACTAAAGTTAAAAATAAACCATTAATTAACCGAGTCACACGTATATTCCACTAATCTAATTAACGCCTGCATAATGATGGCTTTTCTCACGCATCTCGACTTCTAACGCGGCAAAAACTAGGTTCTTTATGAGCTATCTTTTATGGTTTCGACGCTAACATTTTTAAGAAAACTTAGCGTATAAAGTACTGGAATTTGATCGAAAGTGACATTATGTACGATCGGACCAAAGTTCCGTAGGCTCCACTTAAGGACTACAATTGCATAGCAAGTCTCACGGCTCAGCTTACCGTCCGGCAGTCGAGTAATAATCAGGACCCAACCCAAGTCGTCAACGGCGCGTACTGCTGTTCCACGTGCGCCTCAAAAAGATGTCAGCAAAACCGTGGAGACCCAGCAGGGCCGAAGCGTACAGAGGTCATAGGGAAACCTGGGGTCCTAGAACGCTAGGCAAATAAAGAAGATAAGAGTGGATCTTAGACAAGTCTGACATGATGATTTCCAACAAAAATAAAAACGAACATGGAACTAGTTAATTTCCCGTCATTATAAACACTGATCAAAACAAAATATATTCAGTGAGAGTAAACTCAAAAGGACACCTAAAAGCACCAAAAAAACATCCTTAAAAAATAAAACCAACAAAAAAAAAACATCTAAAATAAAAAGTGACATCAAACCATGACCCGAAAACCGGCTTCAAATACCCCATTTTAAGCTTAAATTCCGACACCCGATCCTCAACACATTCGACCAAAAAATCTTCACAAAAAAGGAAAAGTATTAAAATTCCTAAGGACGGCACGCGATCGGGAATCGAACCTGTACCATTATCGTGCAGGACACGCCTACACTATAAAAAGGAGACCCGAAATGTATGAGCAAGCTCACAAGTGAGATATCAGATAGAATTGTTTTTATAAAACAGGTTGATCGTGTTTTGTTTTTGGTTCGAATCAATTTTTGGGTGTAAAGAACGTGGATATTTATCTTCCTTTGGTAAGGGATCAAATGATGCAGCGATATTTATGACGTCACATAAGAAACGAATACTGCATCACACACTTTATCGATAAAACCACTATTTAAATTATCGCTTATTTATTTATGTGCAGACCTACCACAGTGTTTTCTTTTTAACCCTAAGGTTGACTGGTAGAGAATGCCCTTATGCATTAAGTCCGCCTATGTACTACAACTGTACATGAAGCTTAAATAAATAAATAAATCACGCCATCAAAGCTCTCCGCGCAATTTGAATAGATACAACAGCCCGAAATCTTTACAGGACAGTAGCCCACCAGACATAACACCTGTCTGGTCGGAGGATCCTCCCTTTTCAACAGAGGTATAAATATGGGACTTTACTCTCTAAATCACTCTAGTAAACCCTACTAAACTTGTTTTAAACTCTCGCTCTCTTTTACTAATTGTTCAAACTAGAAAGAGATAGCTATAATTTAACTCCTGTCAAATTAATATACATGATGTACTTCTCTGTATTCTTATATCTTACCCAACCGATAATATAATCTACACGTTTTGAAATCCCGTCTAAAATTGTATGGCAAAATAAATCTATACTATTATAATAAAGAGGTAAAGTTTGTTTTTTTGTTTGTATGTGGTAACCTGTGGAAGTGCTGGTCCGATTGCTAAAATTTTTATGTACGCGGGCGAAGCTGCGGGCTAAAGCTAGTTCTGAATAATTTAACAGGAGTAAAATTCTTAATATCTTATTGCATGCGTGAGAGCGATTGCTTAAAATAACTTAACTTGTTACACAAGAGAATCGGTGCTATTGACTTTTTAAATTCTCATTCACTATTGTAATTATCTGTACCAAAATATTATGCTCCAAACTAGTTTGGTCTTTCAAATATCTCGCCTTACAGAGCCTCAATGTTTATTTATAAAAACAAAAACAAAAACTCTTCCTAAGAACCCAAATAAGTTTACTTCTCTACATCTTGATTCAAACTACGGTACAGAACCCTTCATGGGCGAGTCCGACTCGCACTTGGCCGGTATTTTTTTTCGAAGTAGAAAATCATCAAATAATTTCTTCCGTACTGGTGAAAGATTGATCACAACCCTGGAACGAAAAGGCAACTGAAAGAACACAAGTGCGCTTTAGTTAGTAAAAACCACCGGTATATGGTGAACATCCCACCCATACGTACAAAGCGTTTAGGAAATACATTTATTATGTGTACAGCTAAAGAGTAGAATTCCCTGCCGGGGTCTCTGTTTTCTGATAGCTACAACAGGGTATTTAAGTTAAGAGTGAATAGGTTACTTCTAGGCAAGTGTGCTCCATCATCGACCGTATCATCGCTTGCTATCCGGTGTGATAGTGGTCAAATGCGAGCCTATCAATAAATCTATACTAATATAATAAAGGGTAAAGTTTGTTTTTTTTTGTATGAGGTAATCTGTGGAAGTACTGGTCCGATTGCTAAAATTTTTACACCAATAGAAAGCTGCTGTATTCCTGAGTGACATAGGCTATATTTTATGTACGCGGGCGAAGCTGCGGGCTAAAGCTAATAAAAAATACAAATAAAAAACCTGACACTCTCTCGCTCCACCCAGACTCCCTGTTCACAGACGATAGTGATATAGCATGCAATGACACACAAACTCACAACGAAGCCTTCAATTCGTTAGAATATGTGGCACATAACGTAATACTAACGTTTATGTAATTGTGGCTATGTGCTAGATTTTCGGTTTGAAACTTGACTTCAAAAAGATTTGGTCTAACGAAGTTATGTGAATCGGATGCGGAAGGATTGGGTAGTATGACGAAATACTTGTAGAGAGAGGGATCTTTCTCTACTTACATATTGATTGTATGTACATATGAATGTAGTGTAACTGGAATAATACACACCCGTCCGTAATTATAACATTAAATCATTAAAATTTAACTTACACTTCATTTGCACTTAGATGGTGTGTTTTTTAAGAAATTCATTCAGTTAAGTACATTATCGTAGGTAAACCGACACACTGCGCGACAGCGCATCGGTATTGGTATAACGATAACTTTTGTACCTTAATAATCTAGATTTATTTTACGAGTAGCAACACCGAATTCCGAAATTAGAGTTATATTGTACTTTTTTGTGCTATTTTAACATTGAAGTTGGTTGTATTTTTTATTCAAATATCGAATGTCTTATTGATTTGAAGAATATCTTAATTTTTTTTAGTTTTGAATATTCTACTGCTGCTATTCCATTTCCATCAATTTGATGGAATAGCCTTCAGTGCCCATGTGACTATGAATCAAGTTTTTACACTTATATTTCACAAAGGTCGATCATGTCTTAACAAGATCTATTAGAAGGTCGACCAAGAAGGTTGCGTACATAACAGACTGCATGACTATTCAGTTATTCTCATTGCATTGCTACGCATAAATATTTCGGTGTCAAGTTCAATCAGTTTTTTTCTGAGATGCTAGGTGTAGTAAAAAAAGATGCAAAGATTCTAGTACACCTGACATATTGTGACTGGTATAAAGGTAATGACTGTCAAAATGTTTAGGCTGGTAAAAAAAGAATACTGGCTGAATTTGAACGATCATTTGAATTTGAATGTTTTCTTTAATTCTTTCTTAATTTCGAATCTGTTTCGAATACTGGACGGATTTTGGCGGTATTTTTAAATGTAATTTAATGGCTGTTTTAATAATTGATAAGACAACAATTCCGAATGGATATTGTAATGTGGAAATCGTTTAGTTTTGTATCTCTAATGTCTGAACAGCTAGAAAATCTCGGTAAAATGAAGCTAAGAATTTTATCGTAGTAATAACTATCTCAGCGAAGCTTGCTAAGAAGACTATCTCAATACATTTGCTGCCAAAATACTGCAAAAACATTAAAATGTGTTACAGTAAAACCTCTATTTTGTATCAAAAACGGAATACTTTCTAAATTTGACACAGGAAAATGCACGAACCGTGCAAAGCCAAAAGGCAAAAAAGTTCGCAATGTATGTTGTTGACATTCGCTATCGAAATGTCGTTGACACTGAGAGAATAATAAACTCAAATAGGTCTACATGTTAATTCAAGCATATAAAGAATTTTTTAATGCCTTTTTCGTTTTATACACTTTTATACATATTATTATTGTTTTCAGTTTGTATATAGCTATACTATTTATTAGTAAAAATGTCTTTGTATGAAAAATAATTATGATATGGTTTTTTTATCTCTGATAGTTTCGCGCTTGACCGCCATCTCACTATCTCAAGCGACGATGCGGTCGACGATGGAGCGCACTTACCTAGAAATAATCTATTCACTCTTGAATTAAAGACACATTGGTGACGAAAAAATCATAAAAAACCGGTAGTTATAATTCACCACTTAATCATTTTGTCAAAAAAAACCTTAACTATAATAATAGTAGAACCTACTTGAAACTTTAAAATATTACTCGTAACTAAAAAGGAAACTTACGCTGATGACATATCATAACACCTACCGCATACTAAACAAGACGCGCCAAAAATACATGGACCAACATAACTTGATATATCGCAATGGCGTTGCAAGCTAAGAAAACTTGAAAATGCTGTGAATTTTATTCATGTCTTTTGGAGGCTAGCAACCGGGCAAGCATGCTACCAGCCTGATGGCAGATGACCAAAAATGCTTTTGAAAATCTGCAATACTAAAATAACTGCAGAAGCGTTGCTCTATGTAGGTACCAAAGACAAAGATAACATTTTTCATGTGACAAAATTCAGTTACTCAAACCTATTTGTTTTCTGGTAAGCTTGTGTTTAATGACTATTTCACCTGATTTTAAGCGATGATATGGTTGGTGACTTCTCCCGCCGTAATGTGGAGTTTGTCTTAACTATTATTGACTAACGGCCGAAATTAATAATCAATCCATCACACATCGGAGATTGAAAAACAAATGATACCATACCTACAAAAATTTACATGTTTTCTGTTGTTTCATTTGTTTTTCAATGTCCGATATGTGATGGATTGATTATTAATTTCGGCCGTATAACCATAGCTATGTTTCTTCCTTGCCCATGTGTTACAAGACTACGAGTTGCTCGGAAGCAATCCTATGACCCCAGTAGGCTAAAATATATAAAAAAAACACATATTATATTCCACCGTAGATATGCCAAACTAGACTGGTCAAGTTCAATATCTAATAATAATATATGGTTACGGTAAAATCCTTATACAGCGAGTAGTATTCCAAACGGTATCCAGATATGGTGTAAAATAGAAGTACCGGTATCTTTGGCGGGGGGGTCATATGGCAGTTGGTCAGGTTAGATATTGGTATTTAGTTATTTTTGAGTGTAGTGTAAGTTGATTCAAGCTTCTTTTATAAATGATCTATTACACAGAGGCAACACTAACGTTCAACCGCTTGCTTTTTCTGTGATCAAGCACAAGCAAATACGCAAGGAAACTTCAAGTTTAGCCGATTCCATAGCCCTTTGGTTTACTGTGATGGATGTTTGGCAAAAACTACGCAACGGATTTCCATGAAACTTGGTATACAGGTAGACCATATCCTAAAGGAGACTTTTTATCCCAGGAGTATTTTCCGTTGAACAATTTTCTACTATCAAGCGGGCGAAGCTGCTGACAACACCTAGTGAGTCATAAATCCACGTACAAATCTTCTTTTGCCAAAAACAAGTGAAAATCGCAAACTGCCAACAGTTTAACTCAGAAAACAGGATTCAACGCGAGGTCAAGAATGCAATGAAACGTTTCTTAGTAGAAAGTACTAACATACATTATACATGTAGCAATTGTTTTCACTCCATCGCTCGCATGTTAATGGTATATAGTAAGAGTGATTTTAGATCGAGTGGCCTCGGGTGGTGCGGTGGATTCAGTCCCGTTGTGTTATTTTGTAGGAGGTTTATTTGTGACTAGCTTTAGCCCGTAGCTTCGCTCGCGTACATAAAATATAGCCTGTCTCTCAAGAATACAGCAGCTTTCTATTGGTGAAAAAATTTTAGCAATCGGACCAGTACTTCCACAGATTACCTCATACAAACAAAAAAACAAACTTTACCTCTTTATTATATTAGTATAGATTAGTAATTCCACCTGGCTTTGCACTGATGCAAATTATACACCTCATAACTATGTCATGTATTAGAGCTATGTGAGTACCAAAGTCCATGACCAGTGCGTGTTGCCAGTGATAACATATGGCTCCGAAACGTGGTCGCTTACAATGGGCCTCATCAGATGGCTTGAAGTCACCCAAAGGGGAATGGAAAGGGCTAAGCTCGGAATTTCGTTGCTTGATTACTTCAGAAATGAAGATATCCGCAAGAGAACCAAGGTTACCGACATTTTTTTATGTAACATAAACTAGTGCTTGATTGGATCCCACCTGATGGTAAGCAGTTGCAGTGATGCAAAAAATCGCCAAAAGTAATTGGGACTGGAAGGTCACATTATTCGTTGAGCAGATGGAGACGAAAGGTTCTACGCGTGGTAAATTAATTACCTGTGATAGAGAGGAGGTCTGTTCCTAGCATTGAGAACATTATAAGGCTCATTATGCTATGCTTTAACTATATGATATTTACTCTGTGCGGGCAATTTTCTCAGTTTACAATTTAAACATAATTTAATCTTTAGGAAATATTTTCTAACTTAACTGCAAACTAGTGACGAAAACTCTCTTATTTTCCAGCATCATATAACACTAATTACAGTCCACTTTACACACACACAATTAACATATTTATTCACGCACATAATTAAGATGTTACGCACAAATTCGTTATTATTTCCTTTTATTCATGAACGAGTGATTTGAATACTTTTTCTTCCTGACACCCAAGTTCCTGATAATATAATTTCCTTTTATAAATATTGATTGTATTGATTCAACTCTCTATTTTAATTCTTTTAGAGCGTGAAGTTTTTTTGTTATGCACGTCAGGAAACTTGCCGATGTGTGAATAGAATTTGAATTTAGTGGTGTGAAAAGTGTTTTAAAAATATTTCGTAACTAAAGGCTTTGATTGTATGAAATAATACGTAAAAAATGGTAGGCACATACTATGCAAATCAAAAATATTTATTTATTTAACTTCATACACATTAAAGGTACACAGGCGGACTTAATGCCGTAGGCATTCTAAAAAAAAAAAATATTATCTTCTTCTTCCTGCCATTGTCTCATATTACTCGGGGTCGGCACAAAATGTTTTTTTTCCCATTCTATCCTGTAACCCGTCACACTGTCACTTTGGTCTCAAAGAGGGAGAGCCTCTACATGTACACCAAAAATACACACATCAAAAGTGTCTAGGGATCAAGCATTTTTATGCGGATTTCTTGAGATTGAGATGTGGCTTTGTAATAAATTTATGATTTTATAAATTTATATGGATCCTTTTTGGTGCAATTCATAATTTGAATCAGGAACTGTGACTCAAATTCGAGTAAAAGATGAAAATCAGCTGTCAATATTTTCTCTATAAAAACATACAACGCATTGAAGACATTATTAGTGCTACTGTTTCCCTACTACTGATTAAAACCAACGTTATTATGGAGCGGCGACGTCATTTAAGCAGGGAAGAAATGCTCAGAGCCGTGGGAATGATAGAAGCTGGTTCCCGGCAACGTACTGTGGCTTTAGCTCCGAATACAAGTCAGAGTGTTATCAGTCGACTTTGGACACGTTACCGAAGCACTGGTACCGTGGCTGAGCGCCATGGAGGACGGTATCGCTGCACCACACGGAGACAAGACCGATACATTCAAATCTTAACTCGAAGAGCTCCAACAATAACCGCCATGATGTTAGCCGTGAGGCTTCATCACTCTTCAGGGAACTTAATTAGCGACCAAACAGTCAGAAACCGCTTGCATGAAGTGAACCTTCATTCCCGAAGACCGCTACGGGTACCACCTATAGCAATGCACAATCGTAGGATTCGATATCAATGGGCTCTTGAACACAGAAATTGGGCAGAAGAACAATGGCGTTTCGTGTGCTTTTCTAATGAGTCTCGTTTTGGTATGAGACCGGATACAAGACGTATACGACACTGGAGAACCCCTGGACGCCAACAGCGATTAAAATCCTGCCAGGAAGTCCATCCTTATAGTGGTGGAACCATCATGGTATGGGCGGGTATTTGGATCGGCGGAAGAACTGAGTTGATTTGGATCAGAGGCAACCTCAACGCTCAAATTTATGCTGAGACGATTGTATCAGACGTCATCGTTCCTCTACAAGTGCAAATCGGTCCCTTATTTCAGTTAATGCATGATAATGCACGACCACACACCGCAAGAGTTGTAAGACAGACTCTCGCCGTAGCTAACATCAATGTCCTGCCCTGGCCTGCTCAGTCGCCAGACTTGAACCCGATTGAGCATGCATGGGATATGCTACAGAGAAGAGCTCTGCCGAATATGGAGGGTATCCAGTCGCAAGAAGACCTTTTTTTGTTGTTGCAACGAACATGGGCGGCCATTCCACAGCGTGATTTGGATGAACTCATTTTGAGTATGCCAAACCGATGTTCTTGTGTTATTAGTTTTCGCGGTAGAAACACGGATTATTAATTGTTTAAGTTACCCAATAAAATTTTAAAGAAAACTGTTATTTCAGTCTTTTTTTCGAACTTTAATGTTAGTGGTTCAAATGTCAAAAATCCCTTTATTAGGAAAATGGCAAATTTCTTTATTAATGCAAAGGTGACTTGGTTTATCGTTACTGTGACAAACGAAAATACTTTATTTGATGAATCCTTAAAGAAAATTTTAATTAATATCAATCAGGAGAAAAGTTATTGCAAAAATATATGTTGATCCCTAGACACTTTTGATGTGTGTATGAACTATATTTTGCAAAAAATATGATAGTAAAATATTCATGTAAAAAAATGCATTCATTTTCCTTTTCCTAGTGTCTATACTTCTTGCAATATCCACAACTTGATTACCCCATTACAAAATCACACAAAAACTGTGTCAACAAACCACAAGCACATCAAAATTAATCAGTAACTAAATCTCACAATATAATAATATTTAAATCACATATTTTACGGACAGACAAGGAAGAGATAAGCATTTAGCACTAACAACAGGTTTATTAAAACCGTGCAAATCTAGATAAAACGTTTTTACGTTGGAACTAACCTCTTTGCTTATCAAGATGGCGGCCATTAATCTTGTCATTATGATCTGTTATGGCTGTATGTCATTGTGACCTTTGCCTGTAATTAAAAAAATAATCACCTGTCGCCATTTTCTTTTCTATTGTATGATAGCGTGTGATGGTTTTTTTTTGAGTGATTGTTAGATTGTTCTAAATAAATTCTTAGTAATAGTGTTTTTTGTTGTCATATTATTATGGATAGGGATAAGCGAATGGGTACTCGGGCTAGGGCGTCGCCGCATAACGACGCGCAGGCACATCGCCCTAAACCTGCGACAAGTGGGCTAGGGCTACCGTGTCAAGTACGGGCACGGCTAAAGATGTCAGTACCCAAAAGGAAGTTCCGCTTTGCCACCTGGAACATTGGCTCTCTAAGTGGACGTTGCAGAGAACTCGCGGACGTACTTGCGAAGCGTCGGGTCCAGTGTGCCTTCCTTCAGGAGACGCGCTGGAAGGGGAATAAGTCCCGTGACATCGGGCAGGGGTACCGGCTAGTGTACGCCGGATCACCATCGGGCAGGAACGGAGTGGCCGTAGTGCTGTCTAAGGACGTTCAGGATGGACTCCTTGAAGTAAACCGATACAGCGACCGGTTGATGCGAGTTAGGGTGCTGATCGAAGGGTCGGTAACGAACCTAGTCAGCGCCTATGCTCCTCAAACTGGTTGCTGTGAGTCTGAAAAGGAGGCCTTCTGGGATGAGTTCGAGGACGTATTGCGCGCTATTCCGAATTCCGAAGATGTTTTGGTTGGGGGGGACCTCAACGGTCACGTAGGTCAGTTTGCTGGAGAGTACGGACGTGTTCACGGTGGTTTTGGTTATGGTCAAGTAAATGCAGAGGGAGTTAGTATACTCAGGACCTGCGCTGTGTCTGACCTAGCCATCGCGAACACATTCTTTCAGAAGAAGCCCCAGCATCTTGTTACGTATCGTAGTGGTTCCTACTCAACCCAAATAGATTACCTGCTGGTGCGACGGTGCCATATTGGCAAGGTTACCAACTGCAAAGTCATCCCAGGGGAGAGCTTAACGGCTCAACACCGCCTCCTTGTCCTGGACTTGGCAGTTGTACCAAAGAAGAAAGTGGTTGAGAAACGCAAACCCCGCACTAAGTGGTGGTTGCTTAATGGTCCTAAGCAGTCGGATTTCATTGCGGAGGTCGAGCATCTCGAGATCAGTGCTCCGCATGAATCCGCTCAAGAGATATGGAGTAGGATTCATTCTGCAATCACTGCTGCGGGTAAGCGCGTCCTTGGCTCTTCTCGTGGTGGTAGAACTATAGACAAGGAGACGTGGTGGTGGGATGACGGGGTTCAGGAGGCGACCCGGAAGAAGAAGGCTTTATTTAAAAAGTGGCAGGGGTCCAACTCTCCGGAGGACAGGGAGGCATATGGAGCGGCTAAGCGCGCTTGCAAAAAAGCTGTAGCCAGAGCCCGCAGCAAAAGTTTGTCGCCCTTGTACGACAAGCTGGAAACTGCGGAGGGGCAGAAGCTTATTTTTAAGCTGGCGCGTGCCCGGGAAAAAGCTACACGGGACATTAGCAAATGTCTCTGTGTAAGGGACGCCGAGGGTAAGCTGCTCTACGATGCCCCCTCTGTTAAGGAGAGATGGTGTACATACTTTGCGGAGCTGTCAAACAAACAGCATCCCCATAACCTTCCTCCCGAACCGCCTCCTAACCTTGGACTTATTTCCCCTATTTCCCCCGACGAAACCCGCATTGCTCTTCGCTACATGAAGAACCGGAAATCGGTCGGGCCTGACAACGTGCCAATTGAAGTGTGGAAGGCGATGGGCTCACATGGTGTGGACCTTCTGACGGATCTATTTAACCGCATCCTGATCACCAAGGAAATGCCGAACCAGTGGCGATCTAGCCTGATCATTCCAATCTACAAAGGCAAAGGTAGCGTACAGGATTGTAGTAACTACCGCGGTATCAAGATCATGTGCCACACCATGAAGCTCTTCGAGCGCATAATTGACACAAGGCTCCGTACCGAGTGTACTGTCTCTGAGTGTCAATACGGCTTCCGGGCGGGTAACAGCACCATGGACGCAGTGTTCGCCTTGCGGACTTTGACTGAGGCGTACAGGGAGAGAAGGAGAGCTCTGCATATGGCCTTTTTAGACCTGCAGAAGGCCTTCGACTGTATTCCTCGGCAGTCCATCTGGTGGGCACTTCGCTTCAAGGGTGTGCCCGAGGCCTATATTGACATTATCAGAGACATGTACCGCGATTCCGTGTCCTCTGTCCAGACCGCGGTTGGCGAATCCAACGTCTTTCCAATATCTGTTGGCGTTCACCAAGGCTCGGCTCTTAGCCCGTTCTTGTTTAACGTTGTGCTCGATGTAGTTACGGCATACATCCAAGACCAGCCTCCGTGGCTAATGATGTATGCCGATGACATAGCCCTCGTTAACCAGAACAAAGCCCAACTTGAGCGCAAAGTCAACGTTTGGAAGGACACGCTGGAAAACGGTGGTCTGAGACTGAATGTGGCGAAGACTGAGTACATGTCCTGTGGCAGCACGGATTCGAATACCATCCGGATAGGTTCGGACCTGATCACAAGGTCCGATAAGTTCAGGTACCTTGGATCCGTGCTGCACGAGTCTGGCAACGTAGACGACGATGTCCAAGCACGCATAGGCGCGGCTTGGGCGAAGTGGCGCGAGGTTACGGGCGTTGTATGCGACCGCAAAATGCCTCCGAAGCTCAAAGGGCAGATATATAAATGCATCATACGGCCTGTCCTTCTTTACGGCGGCGAGTGTTGGCCAGCACTGGGCAGACACACCCAGGAGCTTCGCGTCACGGAGATGAAGATGCTGAGGTGGATGAGCGGCGTAACGCGATCCGATCGCATGCGCAATTCATACATCCGAGGTAGTCTTGGTGTCCGTGACGTGGGGGAAAAACTGCAAGAGTGTCGTCTGCGATGGTATGGCCACATCATGCGCCGCCCTAGGGAGTACGTTGGTCGGAGATGCATGGATATGGCTGTCCTTGGGGCTAGGTCCCGTGGTCGCCCTCGCAAGCGCTGGCTGGACGTCGTCAAGTCTGACATGAGAGCCAATGACCTTACTGGGGAGGATGTTTTCGACCGGGCAAAGTGGAGGAGACTTAGTCGGAAGGCGGACCCTGGCAATGGCCGGGATTAACGCCAGGCAGAAGAAGAAGAAGAAGAAGAAGTGTTTTTTGTTGTAATAAATCACTTATGGCAGTGATTAGTGAATCACATATATTTTATGTAGAGAAATAGGATTGAGCGTTGGTTATGAAAAGCCAGATTTTTATCTTGATACATATATCTATTAATTTTCATGTGAATAAAGATGCTGTTTTGTTTTGAACTAGTTACTTAATTTGAAAAAAAAAACACATGTATTTATTTATCTACATGTCATTTTGGCGGCAAACAACATGATAATTAGACTATCATAACGGTAAAGAACCCTTATATGCTATGATTTGACAATAATTGAAAAGATTCATTTTTAATATCTTTGGTAAAAACAATTTCTATGAAAAATGCTTTGTTGGACTTGTTGCTTAAATGGTCAAAGTGTATGTGCAATTCCCATACAGAAAAAAAACTTTTGCACCATATTTTCTTTCCGCAAGCATTTGCGGGTCAAATTTGGTCAACGATCGCGCAAGACAGAGGTTTAGTAGGAGAAAAGAAAGTCTTTTGGTCAACAGTGTGACAAATTACTTACGTCTAGGAAAATAGTCCTTCCGAGGTAGGTACTCTTATCTACCGTTGTATAAACATAAACAGTTTTAATCTGCACAGATAAAAAATCTGTTTACGTTTCTTTATCAGATGATTCACCAACCTTTTACCATGAATACCTACTAATCTTTACAAGGACTTCGTTTGATAATCAAAGTAATTAAACCTGACTCTAACTACTAAGGCTAATGCTTGGTTAAAGTTGAACCGGTTTTTATAAACCAACGTTCTGAATATCAAGTGCATTCTTAACTTTGATTTAATAAAACGTAGTTTAGCTGCGAATTTAGGTTAGGTTTTAATGGATCTAGATTTATTCCGTGAGAACAGTTATATGTAGATTACTGTTCAGATAATGTTTTGTGGGTATAAAATGTAACCTTAGTTAACTTAAGTGAGTGATTATACTGTGATATTTCTTCAAAAGTTTATGCCATGTCAAATGATTAGTCATTAAAAAAGTTAATCATAATTTTAATAAATTAGTATAATAATATTTTAATCGTACCAGTTCAGATTTGACAGATAATTTATTTAGATCTTTCACATGCACCTAAAATCCTAATAAATAAATCCACATGGCAACATAATTATACCTCAGAACTTTCTTTTCACACACACACTTGTTCAATATAGGTAGGTAATCAAACGTATCACTATAATTGAAAACCGTAATAACAAAACCTTAATTCGGACGCGACATAAAAAACTCTAATTTGACAGCTGTCAAAATGCGCGCCAAAACACGGTACGTCAGGAAATGAAAGTGGAGTTTTACGTGTAGAACTATTTGCTTGAAACTATTTGGTTGGTCAGCTTTCACGAATTTATGTTTCACACGTTTTCGAACGTAACTGCGTATTTGCAGTGCATGGTGATATAATATTAAATTGTGTGAGAACCGTTTGGTTACTAGGCTTTTTTTATTTTTAAACTCGACATTGTCAGCATATGTGCTTGAACCTGTATTTTATACAGCCTTGTTCTCGATGCTTATAAAACTGACTTTTTCTGTTGCTGCGTAATTGCTAGTAATATTGTAGTTATAACATTGACGTTTCTGGTATAATCTAAATGAAAGAGTTTTGCTTCCTATAATTACATAAAATTCGTTTTCTTCCTGCCCTTGATTTGAGGTCAGTGCAACACGTTTTTTTCTTCAATTCTGTCCTGTCATCCGTCACACTATCACTAAAGTCTGTTTTTTAATTTCCGAGGGTAAAATGACATTACGTGGGTTGTCATACTTGTCACAACAACACAAACGAACTGACATCATTACTATTGTAAGTTTGACGTTTGCCTGTGTCAATTTAGTCTCAGGGATTAAAAAATGGACTTTGACTCCTTTTTTTTCGTGTCACTCCTCACACAATGTATTTATCTTTTCTTAAACCAACCCTCTCCATCGTCATAATATCTTCTCTTGGGGGGTCATTATACTCATCATTATGAACAACTTTTACTATGGGACCAAACCTGAAATCGAGAAAAAAAATCAGCTGTTCAATACATTTGTGTTCGTTTATTTCATCAAAATGTATGGAACAGCTGATTATTTTTAATTACATAAAATAGTAACTTTCATCTATAACACCTATCTATTTCAAAACAAATGACTTCAACATAAAAATTCCTATCTTATTAATAAAGAGAAAAGTTGCATTCTGATCGCCACATAAAATGTTACGACCACGCTTACTTCTATTAATAACAAAATGAAGAGAGTCTATAATTATGAACAAATGATTCATGTTTAATGTGCGCAGTGATTGCATGTTATTTTTTATTAACTAGACTAGGTAATTAAATAAAAATTAACTTTAGGATGAGTATTGAATGTGCTGCGGGGTTTAGAAATAGTTACCGTGAAATGAAAAAAACTTTTAGTTTCTTAACTGAGGACTCGTATTTTGAGTTAAGAACGTCTTAAACCTTACTTGAAAGCCAAATTTTGACACGATTTGAGGCATAAGTAGAGTTTTGAAAATACTAAAAGGCTTAAAACTGAATTTGAAGGTAAGTCAGTAAGTCTCGCTCCTCCAGGAGAGGGAGAAGTGATTTGATTATTGCCCACACCGTAAAAAAAGAAGCAATATCATAGGTGAGATATAGTGCGTCTAATGAAAGCGCGTCCTGGAGTTTTTTTTTTAATTTAATTGGCAACATTATTCAGCCGCAATTGTAGGAAATAAAAAAAATTGTGAAGTGTCAAGACATGTACTAGTAGGTATATAAATATCTAGGTGGTAATACCACATACAATTTTTTTGGATTTAATCTCTTTTTCTCAGGTCGCGCTTTCATTAGACAGACTATACTAACCTAGTGGTGAAAATGCAAATTAATAGGCATTTTGAAAAAAATAAATAAGATGATTAGCTTAATTTTTATTTTTATAAATATTTACTAGCCTCTTTTAGTAAAATACCACGATATTACAGGCAAAGAAGCGCTAATTTCTTGCTCAGTAAGTACTCAGCCTTACACATTAATGATTGTACTTGAATGCATGGAATGATGAGCGCAAATGTCTTGTACATCAGATGTAAGCTACCACATAAAAACTAATCAATCTGCTTAGTTTTTTCTTAACCATTTTTAAAAATAATTTTTTTTTTTTTCGTCTGATTATAATTTGGGTGTCTCCAAGGCTTGAGTGAATAAGCTCTTAATAAACTAGTGCGCCTCACCATTGACGATTGCATCACTGCTTACCATCAGGTGGGATTGCAGTCAAGCACTAGTTTATAAACATTAAAAATATATAAATATAATTTCTCCCGTTCTGGCGAGAGTGTGTTTGGGAAGGTGTGCGTCAAATTTTCTGGCTACCAGTAATGATTGCAAAAGATCCAAATGGCAGTCAGGATCAATACCGAAGGGCGCACTGCTCTCTCTATGATGGTAAATTTTTGGATGGTCACCACTCATCCAAAAACTGATCTTGGCAAGCCATGCTTAACCTTGAAGACGAGTTCCACTCACAACATAAATTAAGCTAAACAAAGAGATCCTTAAACTTTATCTGAAGATTAAGTAAAACCTTGAATTAACAGGATTTATATCAGCTTATCTTAAAGTGTGGCTTAGCATAATCTTAGCTAAGTCTATAGGTTCCAGGTAAACTCTCGACTTAGGTAAATCAAGGTTAGACATGGTGAAACCGATTAGGAAGGTACTCGGACCGCAAACTTTTTTGTCCAATCCACCCTATTCTCTAACCAGAAGGGTGTTGTGTCTAGTCTAGGTAACTGTCTGATAGGCAAAAGATGTCCACTGCTGGACATAGGCCTTCCTCAAGTGTCCCCTAGGCATTTTATTTTTATCGAAAATTATCGAAATAAATAATAAATACTACACTGAGCCTGAGTTGGTGATTACGACCCATTTTCTCTCCTATGGAAAGAGTATGAGCCGATGATGAGAGAATGAAGATTCCTGAGTCCCAGCAGTGGGAACATTATACGGCTGATGCTTTGCATAACGTAGTCTAATAAATAACTACAAATCAACAACTAATCAGTAAAACCTCTCATCATTAACTTCGACTAACGTGTACCGAGTGCAGCACTCATTACTTCCATTACATCGCAGTACCGTCGGCAACGTAATCACGTAATCTCGCTAATCACGTAAAAGTGCACATTACTGCACAGATGAATGTGCTGACTGTACGAGGAGATATACTGCTGTGTGCTTGTGGTTAATTGTATATGGGTTAGTAAATAAGGATGATTTTGGAAGCTTGTTTTTTGATTTAGTGATTGGACAGAATGGAAGAAGAAAACTTGTTGCGCCGACCCTAAGTAACATGGGATAAGGGCAGAAAGAAGAAGGATTTTGAGATTTAGTGATTAAAAATCATTTTCCATCTGCCCGAAGCAAGAGGACGTGTCAGACTTTTACTGACTAAAATCTAACTACGTTCCTTCAGTTATCTTTTACGATTCCGGGACGATGAGTACATTCTTTTTTTGAGAACCAATCGCATAGCCTTAGCTGATATAGTCCCCTACGGTTTGCTAACATCTCTTCGAGGCGTGCGTGGAACACTACGCGCCGTCAACGACTCTGACCCGGTCCTAATAGGAAGAGCGGATGGCGAGCTACTCATTGCTTGTCATCCGCAAGCCCTCCTGTCGAAGAGACGTTTGTGACGCGATTCACAAAATAGAGTAGCAAATTACCAATCTTGGAAAGTTATAATCAAGTGTAGATTCAATATCTACCTAGCCTTTTCCCAACTATATTGGGGTCGGCTTCCAGTCAAGCCAGATTTAGCTGAATAACAGTATTTTATGAGGAGCGGCCTACCAGACTTCCACAACCCATTAACTGGGGTAACAACAACTTCATGGCAAGACTGTAGTCAGATTTTATTGGCTCCTGACCATCCGTAACGACTGCCAAAGATCCACACATGACAGCCGGGATCTACGACTTAACGTGCTTTCCGAGGCACGGAGGAAACTCGGTATGTAACCCATCCACAGACCAACCTGGACAACCGTTGCTTAAACTTGTAGATCGATCCATGCGGCTGTTATTATCTAGCAACGAGCTTCTCAATCAAGTGTACAGTCGCCAATTCAAAAACCTATTTACTATGCCGAACCAAGGCAAACAATAGTCGACGTCACAGTTTAATACAGCAAATTAATTGGACAAACACTTATAACATTACAGTGTCAATATTCAGTCTGTAGTTAGCACTGCACACATCCGTGTTGGGACATGCTACTTGTGTCTCGTGGCGTGTTCGTGATTTTATCACTAGTAGGGCATTCAACTTGAGTACTAAGTGTTAGGAGCACTAAATTATTATTAGAGAACACATTCTATAAGACTAAGCTTATTTAAAAAAAAAGACAGACCAGAAACCGGAAAGTATAGGCTAAATAAAAAAACCATGTGGACCATTTTCCTTTAATGCAACTTTATAGAAATAAAGATGTACTTACAAATCAAACGGGATAAATCGGCAGATCTGGAAAATAGAAAAAGATTTATAAATAAATTGGGAATAGTCAAAGTTTGTTAAAATTAATACTATTTTAAAAACTAGACTTACTAATCTGATTTGTAAACTAAGGCTTGGCTTGGACGAAAGAATACACAAACCTTTCTCGATTATTGCTCTTTCTGTTTGTGATAGCCGCATCGAAATCCGTTGCATGGTTAAGGAGGAGTTAGCGGATAAACAGAGAGACACGAAATGCGTAAAATAGTTATTAACTACACGTTTAGAAACATTAAATTGTCATTTATAAAAGGCGGAAGTTCAAAATGATGTCAGTATTTTTTAAGTGATTTAACACTGATACATGTTGACCAATAAAGATAAAAAAGTGTTCCCAATTTGTGAAATAAAACTGCGCACTTACAAACATCAAAGCATAATATCTCTATCTTTATCCAAACATTTCTGTAAATTAGATAAAACTGCGACTCGTAAATAAAATAGATAAAAATCGTAACTTTATGTCATTACACACATCTATACTAATATTATAAAGAGGTAAAATTTGTAAGTTTGTATGTTTGTAAGTTTGTATGTAGGGGGTAATCTCTGGAACTACTGGTCCGATTTGAAAAATTCTTTCAGTGTTAGATAGCCCATTTATCGAGGAATGCTATAGGCTACCATCTATATATATATATAGCATCACGCTACGACCCACGGGAGCGGAGCAGTAACGAAAAATGCGGGTGAAACCGCAGGGGACAGCTAGTAAATTATACAATGCAAATTTTGACTACTGGCAACATTTACTTTAAGGATATTTTTAGCCTTGACTGGTATGACATTTTGATTTTGAATGCAAAAAAGATATTTTAGTCTTTACCACTTTTTTTTAAATTATTGATAGGTCCGCGTTTGACGGCTATCACACTTGATGGTAAAGGATGATGTAGTCAACGATGGGGCTTGCTTGCCTAACACTAACAAAATTATCTGTTTGCTATGAATACAGTCTAAGCTAACCTAAAGCTGAATCAACGTGCTTGAAGAAACCAAACTAGATAGTCTATGTTATGTTACACTAGCTTTTTTTTTGTAAGGGGAATCATCAGAATGATGAATCTCGGTCTTGGGCGGAGCGGGAGGGCATGTCAGACTCTTACTGAAATTAATAGCACCCCGTTTTTTCGTTGCCTTCGATCTGGGGGACACGGTGAGCACCTTTCGGATTTTCCGTGTTCCCCAGAGGCTTCGACCCTACCGGGCCCCTATAGATGTTACGCTAGCTATCTCCTGCGGTTTTACCCGCGTTTTTATTTACTGCACCGCTCCTTTTGGTCTTAGCGTGATTTTATTTAGCTTTCCTCGATAAACGGGCTATCCAATACTCCATATACGACCTTTTCAATTCAAACCAGCATTTCCTAACAATTAATAGTGCGTTCAAACAACACGCATAAACTCTTCAGCTTATAACTATAATATTAGTAAACATTAAAAATTCAACTCGCATACACAAACATCATTTCTTTATGAATGGCGCATTGTAATCAGATTAGGCACAATAACTACTTAACCTGTATAAGTATTTAGATTGGTTCGTGTCCTATATTGTCGTAAAAAAAAATTGGCGTCTAACTGTTCTCAAAGTAAAGAAGTTAGGGGCCCAGCAGGGTCCAAGCCTCTGGGGCTATGGATTGGTTTCCGAAAGGATCCCGGAATGAAAGGCAAAGAAGGAACGGGGTGGGGTTTAGTCAGTAAAAGTCTGACACGCTCTTCCGCTCCGCCCAAGAGCGGGTGAAGTCATTCTGATGATTTTCCAATCTTAAAAAAAAGGAGAGAAGTTGTCCTAATTTAAACGTATTTAAATTGGGCAGATAGTTGGTACAATACAAACATACCGCTAGTACATCTACAAAAACTCTATAACCCGTACAAAAAAACATTATTTCAGCAAAAAACAATAAAATTGCTCACAACACAAACACGGAAATTAACTAATAATTATCATTCGTGAAACTAAATCAACCGTAATTCTCAAATACATAAAACTGCTCAGAAAATGAGCTCAAACTAAAGTAGTAATATATAAAATGTATTGAAACTGGCAAGTCATCAGAGGTACAGGTGAAAGCGCTGTTGTGCGTCCATCTGCGGATCGCCTAAGGCTTTGAGAGTGTGTGAGGCTGTGTAACGCTGTTGTGTTCAGCTCAATTGGATTGGCAGGTAGCTGAGTGAGAGAATTGGACAACAAGTTATGTGGGACAGTTTACTAACCAGTAAACTGTCCCACATAACTTGTATACTCCACATAACTTGTGTTGTATTTAACTAGGATAACTTAGCCTACATAACCATGTAGGCTAAGTTATCCTAGTTAAATAAAGTTGGTAAAAAAATGTTGAAGGTATTACAGTGGTCATGGAACGGAAAGGGCAATTAATGAAAGTATGGTCTGGTGGGTTTTATTCAGAAAAAGTCTGAAACTCTCTCCACCTCTTTGAGCGGGATACGAATTGCACGACTTTTTTTAATGATAAGCACTAGTGCTTGACTGGGATCTCACCGGATGGTGAGCAATGATTTGATGTCACTCTCCATCTCAAAAATAAAATTCTTTCAAACATTTTCGCAGCTACCCAGTGCTATGTTGTGAAGTTCGGATTCCATGCCACCATGAGATCCCATTGGAACTCTGTTCACCGTACTAAAGAAGAAATGTATGAATGTCGAGTTTCATCAACACTCAGATTTCAAAACAATAATATTACGAAATTTCATAGTAATCAGTAGATTTTTTATTCTATATTTATTAACGTATTTTCAAGTTTATCCGTAATTGCGATTTTTTTATTACCAAAATTAACCTATCAAGGTTTATTACTCTTGTTTATATATTTACCACAAAAACTTGATAGCCCTGTTTAGATTTTTATTACCAACCATAGAAAATCTTAAATTACATACTTGGCATTGGAAATCACCGGATACGGACTTAGTTCCCAGAATTTACGAAGAGAAGAAGATAATAATTATATCGTAATGTAAACAAACTTTTTTTGAGAGAAGAATTCATCCAATGACAGAAATCATTCTTTCCCGCTCTAGGGTGGAGTTGAACATGAAATGGCGTGTCAGATTTTTTATTGACCTTAAAAATTGACCTTTAAAATCCTTGTGTATTTCACAGTATCTCTTTCAAAAGTTCCCGTGGCCCAAGCTGACTGCGGCTTTGATAGGTCCCTTACGGTTTTGCTGACATGCCTTTGAGGAGTGTGTCGTTGTGGTTTTGACTACATGCCGTTAAGTACTTGGACTCTGTCCTGATAGGACAGCTGGAAGGCGAGCTACACATTGCTCGTCGTCCACAAGCTCGAGCCTACGTTATCCAGGGATCTTCCCGACGCCAGGATTATCTCTTATAGAGTTGGCTGGGGCGTGAGAACAACCATTCCCTCATGATTTCTCCCATCTCCTTCGCTTGCATTACTGCAGTAACGTAGTGTTTACCCTCTAGCTAACTTAAATTAAATTTATTATTCCTACGTAGTGTTTAAGGTAAACAAATTAATTTTAATGCCAACTGCATCCAAGTTTAAAGCATTACACTATCAATGTGGAATGTCGCGCTAAGGCCGCAGTATATAAATACATGTATGTACGAGTATTATATACACAAACTTGTTTCGCAGGTCACAACTTTATGATCACACTTAATCTCAGGTGATTTCGTACAGTGCAGAGTTTCAGCTTTCTTCTGGTAATCAGTTTTATATGGCTAACTAGCTTTTACCAGTGTCTTTGCTTGCGTGAAAGTCGAAAATTATTTTAGGGGAACGTACTTCTGGAATTAAAAGCCTTACTTCACTGCGGCAGCCATCATGCTTTTTTAATCGATATAGCCTATGCCACTTCAGCACATATTATACATAGCCTATGCTGTCCCATTGCAGGCCTCCCTCCATTCCTTCCATCGTTCCCGGCTTTAAGCCACCTTTGCTAATTCTCAAGGAAGACATCCAAGTCATCTCGCCATCTCCTTTTTGGTCTGCCGCGACCCCGTTGTGCGACGTCAGGGCACCAACCCTACGTTTGTTTTTAACTTAAGGCCAACAAAACGATATATATTTTGGAAGTAGGTTTTTAATAACACTATTACGCGTCATTTTTTTCGTCTATTTAAACTAGATGAAGCAGGTGATTCCTCAGAGGTCAAAGTTTTTTTTTAAGTCTATACAGTAAACAATAAACCCTGAGATTGGTATCTGAGATGGTATTTTGAGGAAAGAACCACAGAGATTTGAGTGGACCTGTCCAGTCAATGCAAGCATTAATTTTGTCTGTGTTCAAGAAACCGAAGAAACAAATCTAATGATTCCTAATTTTTAAATAGCTATCCAGCTTTTAAGATTACAAGACGTGCCAAAAAAAGACATACACAAAAATAACTAAATTATATTATATTCTAAAAAACATTACACTTTTGGGGCTATCAAGTAAAAAATCAAGCCTGAATTTTATCTTGCATCTCACATTTGACCTAAACCTCTATCCAGAGTCATTGACCCATCTCACCGCTTTCCTCCAACTATAACAAGATAAGATAAGATAAGACCAGTAATTTGTCGTTTGTTCCAACCAACGTTCTTAGATGAGAGAAGCCTACATTTCCAAGATGGACGCCGTAATTCAAATCAAATCATCTCGTGATATAGGCTGTGACATCGTGGAGGTTAACTGTCGTTTATGATGGTTTTGAGTGTACATGGTTCGGTGGTAAATGGAGTATTATGTCAAGTGAGTGTACTGAGGAAGATTGGACCATATTTTTTAATGGCTTGTTCTTAACTTCTTTATTCAAACTAAATATAATCTCTCTAGGCCTCTTGTATACGGCAAGTTTTTCGCAGTGTGTAGGCACGGTTAATAAAACTTACCGTGTACAAAAGGCCATAAACTGCAAAACAACACTGATGAAAAACGGCGTTGATGCCGTAACGTAGCGCCACCGTGTATGTCAACATGCTCCCCGAGTGACCCATACAACTCTGACAACCGTGCCTACGCACAACGTTTTAACTGTGTGTGTGTGTGTGTGTGACAAGTACCACAGGTCATCGCCAAGACAATATAGTGCAAAGTGTAGTTTTACTAAAATGTTATATGATCTAACAAAATAATAAGTACACGTTACTTCTTATTCAAACTAAAATCAGAACCAAAAAAATTCGTCAAAGAGAATATTCGACAATAAAAACAGCAAACAATAAAACAACAGTTTTACGAACGGAAGCGTACACGCACGCTGCCAACATATCAAACACAGGACGCACAAACGTCACTAGGAAACGCGCCGCCATTTACATGTATCAAACCAAAGAGTTCATAATACTTAATTATTACTAATGGACTATTAACTACTTATACTTTTATACTAAACCTGACTTAAATTAGTTACATAGTTTGTGGATAGAAGTTCATTAATGGTCTCGGCAATCACTGTATCGATAGTTGTGTCAGGGAATGGCTTAATAGCCAAGAGCCTCGACCAACATCTTAGGAGGCTCGCGTTAGGCGGCTGGAGAAAGCGGTACTCCTGGACACGGCTCGCATTCTTAGGAGGTTCCTTTCTCTGTAGCCCTGACCCGATACCGGTGGATTATTTTTTATATTTTTAAATTTGTTTTTATTATTTTTTATTTTAATTTAAAAAAATATACCTAACCTAGCCTATACTGTCCCACTGCTGGGCAAAGGCCTCCCTCCAAAAATATAATTGATATGTTAATTTAGTCCAATAAAGAGAATTTAATTAATCACCATTATGTAGGTACTTATGTAAGTAAGTCATTTATTGCGTGCAGATTGAAAACATGATACGTGTTTGCGTGGACCACTTCCTCGATCGGTTAGAGAAACCAGCTATTAATACTGGTAATTATGCATACTAATGTATGCATATATCAACTCTTTTGGTGCAATGATAGCTTAGTAATAACGGCCTCGACTTACGAGGTGTTGGTCGCGGGTTCAAACCCAGCGAGCGTAATCGTCGTCATTCAAAAGATGTCCACTGTTGGACATAGGCCTCCCCCAAGAGTCGCCACAACGAACGGTCCTATACGTCTCGCGTCCAGATACATTCCTTGTGTAAATTATTTCAACACTCTCAAAATGCTCACGCTCTCAAAACATAAAAGGAAAACATCGTTAGGAAACCGGTATGACCTGCAAGGGAACATCATCATCTCAGCCGAAAGACGTCCACTACTGGACATAAGCGTCGCCACAACGACCGGTTCTGTGCGTCTCGCATCCATCGGATTCCCGCGCCCTTAGCCAAGCCGTCGGTCCACCTTGTGGAGGTCTTCCGGAAGGGAACATACTCCTGATATAAACAGTATCCTATGTGCTATATTACAGGACATGGTTTACCCGTATGCCAAGAATCTACAAAATCCGTACACCCGTTCAAGCGTGAAGGAGTAACAAACATACACGAAGCTGTTTAACAAGCATAAAAAAACATAAATAATAAATAATCAAAAATTCTTTTAGCACCAAAACATTATCCTATCCTCCCATCACATCCAACCCATCCTTAAGCAACAACAAAAAAAACAACAACAACACCCAAAAAACCGGTTTCCAAACAAAATAAAAAACCTAAATCTCTCACACACACAACACATTCAAAAGTTACAAAGTAACGACCGTGTAAAAAAGCACGTAGCTTCGCATCTATTCGAATCGAACGATTCGAACTTGTTTTTTATTGTAATAAACTAGTGCTTGACTGCAATCCCACCTGATGGTAAGCAGTGATGCAATCTTTGATGGTAAGGCGCACTTGTTAATTAAGAGCCTATTCCCTCTAGCCTTGAAGACACCCAAATTATAAACGGACGGGAAGACCGCACCAAGCAATTTCTTTTTTGAACTATGCGTAGGATGGCGTTTGACCACTATTTCACCTGATGATAATAGGTTCATACCTCTATGCGTTCCTGAGAAAAATGGTTTTAACTGACGTTTTAAGGACTTTTTGTTACATGATGATAGGCTCGCGTTTGATCACTATCTCATCTGATGGTAAGCGATGATGTGGCCGTCGATGGAGCGCGCTTACCTAGAAGTAATCTATTCACTCTTGACTTGAAGACTCCTAAGTTGTAGCTACGAATATCAATTGTTCCAGTCCTTCGATGTACGCGGTATAAACGATGAAGCGAACTTGTCTGTGTTGATGTAGACGTAACAAGTTGATCACAAAGACGTTGAAAGTGTTATGCAATGCAGTGGACCGCGCGGACTCACTTTCCAATAACTAGGTATGCACGTGCTTTCGGCTTGTTTGGTGGCAACTGGTGGATTGATTTTGTAAATTATAGTATTTGTAATATCTGGAAAATTTGATAGTAGACTATATGTAGTTTGTGCTGTTTTCTGCACTTTGTTATGGAAGAAGACTTTTAGCCACAGGGTGTGGTGTACCACAGGACAGCATCAAAAAAATATAGTGCAAAGTGAAATGTTACTAACATAGTTTTAAGTTGAATTTACTAACAAAATAATTTAATATAGCTCCTTTAACCTTTATATGTATATTTGTATGTTAATCATTAAGGTATTTATGATATGGGTACTGTTTACCTGAAATAAATTGATTATTATGATCAATGGTATCCAAAATTAACTTGTGACTGGTAAATTACAAAAGTAAATCTTATAACCGACAATATAATAATGAGATTGATAAATCACAAAGGTAAATCAATTGGTTGGTAGGTTATTGAACTTTTACAGTAGTTGTTGCCCACTTGCCCAGTGGTAACGGCTCCGACTCACGAATTGAACGTAGTGGGTTCAAAGTGTTGAACTCACATCTGCGCATTACTTTATGTCATTTATTTTTTTATCACTGCTCTTAAAAGTAAAAATTCTTGAGTTTAATAGAAATTGCTAAAATCTTTTTTTTGCATCCATCTATTTGTTATTGTAAAATTAGATAAACGATAATTTCGTATTCGAAATATATTCATCAAGGAATCAATACAATGTCACCAAAGCGAATTGCATATTACCTACACCTGATATACTGTCATTTCCACAAAACTTGATAACATAAAACTGATTTACTCAGAAAACGTTGAATGAAAAAAAATATAGAAAGTGACTTCAACTTGTATGTCCCAAAGTTACTGATTCCCGTAAAATCTTATCTTCATACATAAATGTGTTCGGCGGCGGTTTTCAACTTTCAATTAACCTTAATACGGTTTTATCTGCTTAAGTCAGTTAAAATGGTTATTACTGTGGAGTTTCGAATTTCGGTGTGTCAATGGTGGTCCATGGGTTTTTGAGAAACTAATTAACAATCATCAAAATTAAATTTCCAAGATTTTTCAGACTCGTAAGGAAGTGTTTTTTTTTCAGATATTTTCCTACATTCGTGATTGGACACCTTGCTACACGCCAAATTTTAGGATTCTAAATCAACGAGGATTCTAAATCGACGTTCCGTATGGTGTCTGGAACCGAAGAATTTACACCATCCCATCTCTTCCCGTGGGTGTCGTAAGAGGCGACTAAGGGACACACCAGAAAATGGGCAGCAGCATTTTCTGTGCATTTCAACATCTACACTGCGATCGCCAACCCGCATGCCAAGCGTGGCGATTATGGCAAAAACCCCCCAACAATGCAGACACGCAAAACAAAACGGCCCCTAGTACCCGGCAGCCCGTCTAACCTTGACTACGGTAGCGGTCAAGGCTACGGCGAGGCAAGGGGTGCGAAGAATCTCCGGAGGAGGCTAGGCTACCCCTTACAACGACTCGACCTGGCAACATACAACACGCGTACACTGCGGACCGACGAGAAGATCACCGAACTTGAGGAAGAGTTGAGCGGGGTACGATGGAGTATTGTGGGATTATCCGAAGTCCGAAGACAGGGGGAGGACACGATAATTCTCAAATCCGGTAACCTGCTCTATTTCCGGGAGGGCGACCAGCAGTCCCAGGGTGGTGTCGGGTTTTTCGTCCACAGGTCCCTTGTGAACGATGTGGTGAGGATCGAGAGTGTGTCGACCAGGGTGGCTTACCTTATACTCAGAATATCGGCAAGATATTCGCTGAAGGTCATACAGGTATATGCCCCAACCTCGACACACTCCGACGACGAAGTAGAGACCATGTATGAGGATATATCCAGAGCCATACATGGTTATAAGACTCACTTCACCGTGGTCATGGGGGACTTCAACGCTAAACTGGGCAAACGAGACGGTGAGGAGCTGCGAGTGGGGCAATTTGGATTTGGACGGCGGAACCACCGGGGACACCTACTGGCTAGCTTTATGGAGAAGGAGGGCCTCTACATGATGAACTCTTTCTTCAAAAAGCGTGAGCATAGGAGGTGGACCTGGCAAAGCCCCGATGGTGCAACTAAAAATGAGATTGACTTCATCTTGTCGACGAAGAAGCAAATATTCAATGATGTCTCTGTGATCAATGCAGTGAAAACTGGTAGTGATCACCGCATGGTGAGAGGCACATTGAATATCAACATCAAGCTTGAAAGGTCTCGACTGGTGAAGTCTACGCTCCGTCCAGCACAAATCCAGCTCCAAAACCCCGAGAGCTTTCAGCTCGAACTCCACAATCGTTTCGAGTGCCTAGGTAGCTCCGTGGACGAATGTAACGATGGGTTCGTGGAAACTGTCCATACGGTCGGGTCTAAGTTTTTCAAGACCCACCGTACAAATAAGAACAAGAAGCTCTCGGATCCGACTCTCGAGCTCATGAAGAAGAGGCGTGAGATGATTCTGCAGTCTTCAGACGATTTGTGCAGATACCGTCAGCTCAATAGACAGATTTCGAAGTCCTTAAAACGCGATCTTCGCCACTTTAATTCCGAAAGGGTTAAGGACGCGATAGAGCGGAATAAGGGCTCCAAAGTTTTTGCGAGGGATCTGTCTATTGGGCAGAGCCAACTCACGAAACTGAAGACCGACGATGGCAGAGTCATATCCGCTAAATCGGAGCTCCTGGGAGAGATCGAGGCATTCTATGGACAGTTATACACGTCTATCTCTAAACCCACGACAAATCTAGCGAATGATCCAAGAGCTAGATTGACCCGACACTATACCGAAGATATCCCGGACGTCAGCCTGTACGAGATTAGGGTGGCTCTGAAACAACTTAAACACAATAAGGCGCCGGGTGAGGACGGAATTACGGCCGAACTTCTGAAGGCGGGTGGAAAACCGGTCCTTAAGGCCCTTCAGAAGCTATTTAATTCCGTCATACTCGAGGGCAAAACGCCACAGGCATGGGGCAGAGGTGTGGTGGTACTTTTCTTTAAGAAGGGCGACAATGCCCTCCTTAAGAACTACAGGCCCATCTCACTTCTGAGCCATGTCTACAAGTTGTTTTCCAGAGTCATCACGAATCGTCTCGCACGCAGGTTCGACGACTTCCAGCCTCCTGAACAAGCCGGATTCCGAAAAGGCTTTAGCACCGTAGACCACATACATACGCTACGGCAGGTTATACAGAAGACTGAGGAGTATAACCTGCCTCTCTGCTTAGCGTTTGTGGATTACGAGAAAGCCTTCGATTCGATCGAGACTTGGGCTGTACTGCAGTCTCTCCAACGGTGCCAGATTGACTATCGGTACATCGAAGTGCTGAAATGTTTGTACAAAAACGCCACCATGTCAGTCCGACTCCAGGATCAGACCTCGAAACCTATCCTTTTACAGCGGGGTGTGAGACAGGGAGACGTTATCTCTCCGAAACTGTTCACGGCTGCATTGGAGGATGTCTTCAAGGTTCTGGAATGGAGAGGGCGAGGCATCAATATCAACGGCGAGTACATCACTCACCTTCGGTTTGCCGACGACATAGTAGTCATGGCTGAGACTACGGAGGAGCTCAGTACAATGCTCGGTGATCTCAGTAGGGCTTCCGAAAGAGTGGGACTCAAAATGAACATGGACAAAACCAAAGTCATGGTAAACATCCATGTAGCTCCCACTCCTATCAAGATCGGAGACTCTACACTCGAAGTTGTGGACGACTACGTCTACCTGGGACAGACGGTCCAGTTGGGTAGATCTAACTTCGAGAAAGAGATCAATCGTCGAATCCGACTCGGCTGGGCAGCGTTCAGGAAGCTGCACGGTATCTTCTCGTCCAACCTACCGCAGTGTCTCAAGACAAAAGTCTATGACCAGTGTGTGTTGCCAGTGATGACATATGGCTCGGAAACGTGGTCGCTCACAATGGGCCTCATCAGAAGGCTTAAAGTCACCCAAAGAGCAATGGAAAGGGCTATGCTCGGAGTTTCCTTGCGCGATCGACATCAGGAATGAAGAGATCCGCAAGAGAACTAAGGTTACCGACATAGCCCGAAGAATCGCCAAACTTAAGTGGCAGTGGGCAGGGCACATTGCTCGTAGAACAGATGGTCGATGGGGACGGAAGGTTCTAGAGTGGCGGCCACGTACCGGAAGACGCAGCGTCGGAAGGCCTCCCACAAGGTGGACCGACGACCTGGCGAGGGTCGCGGGAATCCGATGGATGCGAGACGCGCAGGACCGGTCGCTGTGGCGACGCTTGGGGGAGGCCTATGTCCAGCAGTGGACGTCTTTCGGCTGAGATGATGATGAATCAACGAGAAGTTTCCTAGAGTTTTTGATTCCCTAGCGACTGTCAAAATATGTGCCTAAATGGAGCATACACATCTTTTTCTTTAGATTGCGTTGACTTAGAAGTTTTACCTTTTCACTGCTACTTGTGGGAGCAAAACTGAGTATTTGATATTAATTTCAGCTTCCTACGAATACGCGTTACCTATTTACTGTTGAATTAAGTAAGGATTCAGTTTTAGTCGACTTAGTACGGAAGAAAAATACTTCGTCACAGAAAGACACTTTATCGACATGCGACAACTCCACCGCCGTTACGAAAATGACAGTTATTTTGCTGAAAGATTCAGAACTGTGATTTCAATTACCAATTTCATAGAAAGTGTTATAATTTCATGCAAACAGCTGCGTGTTTTTAATTGATTTTGCTTGTAAGCGTCAATTTGGCGTCGTTTTAAAATATTAGCATGGCGTGTGGTGTTGTAGATCGTGTGATCTTGCAAGCGGTATGTACTTGTGAGTTAAGTTTACATGTTACACGGATTCTTTTGTTTTTTGTGTAATTAGTAAGAGTTTGGAACACCTCATTAGTGGTATAAGTAGCTATAGGTATTTTTATAGCACAAACTTCGTCAGTATGTTACTGCGTGTAGTATTATAAATGCAAATCTTAGAATATCTTTCTAAAGTCCCACTATCGCATTTCTCTCTCTATATAAACGAGATAAACTCAAACGGATTTTCATGCAGTTTTCACTAACCGACAGAAAGACTAATGACGATTTACATAAGAATTACTATTACGATGAAACTACTTTAGTATCAAAGTTGTTATTTGTACTAAATTGTACATTTACATTATGAGATAAACAGAAAATACAAAGTCTGCCCGTTGCAAAAACCAAATAGGTAACTAAAAAAATAAATTGAATAAAAATGGATACTCTTTACGTATGCTAACCTGAATAATTTTAAAGAGGCTATATAAAATTAGAATTCACAAATAATCTAAGTCTATAAAACTTCTAAATATAATACAAAGTAATTTCAGATTCAATGAGACCAGTTTCAAAATAGAAAAAAAAACTATAACACAAACTAGCCGTTATTACAAATCAGTGTTTCATAACATAACTACTTCATATTTGATTGTTTATTCGTTGTTAAAGTCAATTTGGTTTTAGTGAAAAGTGTTAAAAATTTCTTTTGACACGTCTTAGTATTGTTTATTTTTTCTTATCTCACTCTAACAATATTTGCTTGTTAAATAACGCTACAATCATTCTGAATGGTTTATGGTTTATTTGATACTTTATCTTGTTTAAATATGACCTTTTTTTGCAAGCAATCTTGATACTTTTAGGGTGTTTTTAACGTAGCATAGGAAGAGTATAAAATCAAGATGAAACTCTTTAAGATGAGAGAAAAGGATAAGTTAGGATAACTGTCCGCACCAATCTATAGCTATTTTAATGTAACTTTTTTTTAGGCTTCTATACGCCAGCGCGATGTATCAACCCGTTTTTTAACAATTGTTCTAACTAGAAAAACATTTAGAACTATTTATCCAAATAACTTTCTTTCATCATTGTCGTATTATCGCTACAAACCTGTCTCTAGCAACCTTAAGACATTTACAACTTTTTGTTAAATATTTTTTGTAGTAGTTCATCACAGTTTCGATCCACAGACAATAGAACATAACCATAGATAAAGCTAGTTAAACTAGAAGTACAGACAGACATACAACGTTCTTATAACTTGAATAATTTAACTACATCTTACTGCGCATTGTCTAGGAGAAACTCAAAGCAAATTGAACTTTAAACTACAACAAATAAGATTTCAAATCCAGTGCCTAGAACGTAATAAAAACAAAAGTGCAACTTCATATTTTATGCTCTTAATAATTTTCTAGTCGACAAACTAAAAACTGAATTGTAACCTTAGCAAGTTGAGATAGAGTTCACTATTGCTTGGAGTAATTTGAGACTAGTTAAGCCTTACAGAGATTCGAATGGAGCATTTTTATGTGGCTCGAGGGTGGTCGAAATGTCAATTACAGTTTATTTATTTGAAGTCATTCTCTAAAGAATGGAAAAAAAAACATTCTTGGTATAATTTGTAAGAAAAATGGGTAGAAAAAAAGTGTCTCGAGAATTTACAAAAGATTTATGTAAACTTAAGAACAGTTTATGTTTGTTTAGATTTGTTCAACTTGCATAACTTTTTTAAAGCCTATGTTGTGTTCCACTGGTAAAAGGCCTCCCCTTTCTCCTTACTTAGGCAATAAATATAGAACAACACTTTGGCCATTACAGATCTTCAGAAATATTGATGAGTATTACTCTAAGGGTCGCGGTTTGAGATATAACATGTCTCTGTTTTTTTTCTGATAACTACAATTTAAAGAAGAGTGGTTAAGTAAAGAGTGAATAGGTTATTTCTGGCAGGCTTACTTTAGTTTTAGACACATATTTGCTTATAAACATATCTATTCTAATAATAGCATGAAAGTATAGTTAAGTTAAGGCGCCACTTCACGAGGTGGGCCCAAATTTTAGTTTTTTAAATCAATCTGAGACAAAAACTACAGTGTTTTAAATTATAAAAAAAATATATGTTTTAGTTAAGGATCTTATCTAGTTAAAATCGCATTCAGTTGCAAGACTTGATGAACTTCACTCGATAGAAAAAAATCGCAAAGTTACCCCTTTTTAAAACGTTTTTTCAATATTATGACTATATTACTGATTTGTTACGTTTCATTTTTGTACTATAATAAAGAAACTAATTAGTTACAAACAAATTCGCAGAGTTTGAATTGATAAAATGATTTTCTTAATTACTATGTTTTAATAAGAATTAAAAGCGGTCGCGGCGGCTCAGACAGGTCCGTTCAGTCGCGCGCTGGCGCTTGTCGACGACGGACCTGTGTCAATTTCTTCAGCGACAACTACGCGCACCAAATCATCTCTTTTTGAGAATTTGTTGCTTTTCAGTTATAAATTATAATGGGCAATAAACAACGCAGGCGAAAAAAGTCGCGTAAAGTGATAAAAGACACAAACAGAAAGAATGCACTCCAAAGATATGTGAAGATAGGGCTGCCATCCGTCCGGGTTTCCCCGGATTTGTCCTAGTTTAGAGGGCGTCCGGGGGGCGTCCGGGCGGGGTTTCAAAAAGTGTCCGGGTGAAACCCGGACGCTTTTAGTGTCAGGGGCATTCCCGATTAATTAAAAGATAAGCGATATCTAAACAAATCTTAGTTAAAAATTCTTGGTAACCGCAACTAAGCTAACTCCGACGGCGACGTTTCAAAATAGCCGATGACGGTCGATAAATAACTAGCAAACAAGCTGCTTAATTGAATAAGTACATTTTATTTTTATTGTAATATTTTTTTTCTGGGTGTCCGGGGAAAAACTGAATTTCATCATTTTTACAGTCTATGAACATGTTCTGTGTTTTCCACCATATCAGTTAAGCTACTGAAATGAATGAGTTGTTGTTGTTGTTAGTGAGTTGTTGTTGGCTGTTGTGTAGTTGACTGGATTGTGTTGGCTGTAGAGTACTAGGTGACTGTTGTTTAGTCGTAGTTGGTTAATATTGAGTTACTGTTGGATGTTGTTGTTGTTTGTTGTTGGTTATTATTAATTTTTTATTGGTTTTTATTGACTTGTAGTAGGTGTTGTTGTTGCATAGTGTCGGTGGTTTCTGCGTTGTGAGCTGTTATTGGTTGTTACAGAGTAGTTTTTGGTTATTCCAGTTGTTGCAATTTTCAGCAAAACGGTAAGTTTTATCATATACATTATATATCAAATTAGTGATAAGAATTACAATTCTTTCAACTTTTGAAATCGTTATATCTCAAAAACTTTTTTTTGTTTTCATTATAACTACATACATGAGGAAGCTTGTAATTAAGCAATGTAATTACCTAGTCATTATGTTGTTATTAGTCTGTAAGCCTTCCTAAAATGTGAAAAATAAAATAAAACGGTGGCACTTAGGAAAAATGTTTTTAGACGTTTTTGTAGATAATTATCTGTACTGTGTAATTTTTGTATGTACTTACTAATTTTATGTAAAACTTACCGATTTGATGAAAATCGCGTACAAAAATTCAGTTTTTAGGGTTCCGTACGACTTTGTTGTCCGTCTGTCTGTCAAGAAGTCTGTCTGTCAAGTCACACAAGAACTTCCAAAAAAGCAAAAACCACTTTGCGATAACAATCAAGAGACACCACATCAATCAAATGATTCTGTGTGTGTGACAGTGCTCAATTTTAAGGATTTTTAAATACACAGTAGTTTGAACAAAAGCCGTGTTATTTACAGAAAATGGCTATTAATTCAATTTATAAATTAAGTCCCGGATATTCCCTCAGAGATAAATTTAAGGAATTTAATGTGATTTGACCATTAGGTACATTTTGTATGGACTTTATAAGAGACTGTAACCCCTTAGTTTGTTTCGGTGTTCCTTCTCAGGGTAGTTAGCTAGGAAACACCGGCCTCATCTAGTACATATAAACAGACAAAAAACAATGACGTGAAAAGTGGAAAAACCAACTTGCTAAATATATATCATTTATCAGTAGTAGAAAATTAGTTTATGACTCTGATTATATGTTATTTAAAAAAAAAACAATAGGGTTCCGTACAAAAGCTGTAATAAGATAAAGTGTAAATAAATTACCTTTAAATCTCCTTACATCGTGTGATAAAAATATTGTTGATAGAAAAAAATAATATACTATAACTTTGCACAACATTTTTTTATGTCACAATAACTATTTTTTGTCTAAAACCTGAATCTAAGCAAAAGTCATTTAGCCTCTAGATTAAGTCATTTTTTGTACCTTTATACTCTTAACAAAATAAATTATTTCATATTGAAGTCTGTTTCACTGCCTGTATATTTTCATTGCCTTTTTAGACTGTCGCAACCCAATGCTGCAAACGTGTGAACGGCACTCACGCTACCGACGCCTAGATCCCGATTCCGATTTCCAACCAGGATACCAGGGACCAGGTAGACGCGGGCTCGCGGACGATGAGCACTAGGTAGCTCGCCATCCGGCAGTCTGGTAATAACCTGGACCGAGCCTTGTCGTCAACGGCGCGTTTTGTTCCACGCGCGCCTCAAGGAAATGTCATCAAACTGTAGGGGCACGTAGGGCCAAAAGCGTCTGGGGAATACGGTAATTCCGAAAGGTGAGCCCGTGTCCCCCAGATCAAAGGCAACAAAGGAACGGGGTGCGTTTTAGTCGATAAGAGTCCGACACGCCCTCCCGCTCCGCCCAAGAGTGGGGAAAACATTCTGATGATTAATCACTTGAAAAAAAAAACTCTTATTCCTTCTTTGCCTTCGATCTAGGGCTCAGGGGTTCGTTTTAACATAACCTCAGTAAACTTCGACCCTGCTGGGCAACTACGGTTTTGTGGTCCAACAGTGGACGTCTGTTGGGTGAAATGATGATGAATAATTATGATGATAATGATTCTTAGTAGCAGTCTGGAGTATGGAAGTTGGGAATGTGACATCCCATGGGGTTTTAACGAGGCATGCTTTGTAAAGCTATAAGTGGTATATAAAATGAACTTTATCCCGATAACACTGCTACTACTTATTTTGGTGTAAGTACAATAAAGTTTATTCTATTCTATTTTAACACTGCGAATATTTCGTCAAGTCAAGTTCCAGCATTACGATCCTTACGTACCTACTAATTTTACTTCTTTTAAGTAATTGCACTTGAAACACACAATTTTGGTTTTAAACTACTCCGTATTTTAGAGGTAAATAATAAAATATAATTATGTATATATTTTTAGGTTTTAACTTATTATTATGAGATATTATTTACTTGTAAAAATATGTAACTAAGAAAATAAGTAGATTATAAAAAAATGTTAGGTAGCTATAAAAAATCCGGCAGTAAATTCCTTTCTATTTGAAACGGATGGTTACCCTACGAAACTGACGAAACGAGCGTACGAAGAGGGGTGCATGCGCGGTCGCGGGACGCGGGTGCTAGCTACGGCCCGATCGCGCAAGGTCGCTGGCAAATAGTATCGCCTTAATATTTAAGTTTGTTTCATAGTTTGTGGAATAAGTTAAAGATATTTTCTATTATTGTGTAGAGTAAAGAGTTGTATTAAAATATTTGTATTTGTAATAAATAAACTTAAAATCTATTGGACCAATAATTTTTTTTTTTTTCAGTACAATGTTACTATATCTCATAGGCTATATATATGTATTGTCTACTATCACACGGGCCAAGCCGCTGGAAGAAGCTAGTTTCCTAATCTAAAGTTTTAGTATTTAAATATTTCACAAAAAATGTCCATGTTCAAGCATGCCGTGAGAAAGAAAGTGTCGATCTTCAAGGTTAAGCAACGCTTGCCAAGGTTGATCTGTGGATGCGTGACCATCTTAACATAACAAGTTTTCTCCGTGCCTCGGAAAGCACGTTAAGCCGTAGGTCCCGGCTGTCATTTGTAGATCTTTGTCAGCCGTTACGGATAGTCAGAAGCCAGTAAATCTGACTCCAGTCTTAACATGAAGTACCGTGTTGCCCCAGTTAATGGGTTGTGGAGGTCTGGTAGGCAACCACTCCTCATAAAGAACTGGCATTCAGCTAAATCCGGCTTGACTGAAAGCCGACCCCAAAATAGTTGGGAAAATGCTAGGCAGATGATGATGCGGGCAAAACCGCTGTTAGAGGCTAGTCTCCTAATAAACAGTTCTAGTATTTAAATATTTCACAAAAAATGTCCATGTCCAAGCATGCCGTGAGAAAGAAAGTGGCTTCCCCAGCGTGTGGGCGGCGGTTGCATGTTCTACAACTTTCGACGAAACTGATCGCCAGATTAACATTCGCGAAATTATGATACAACACTTTATGGTTTAGGAAAGTCTAGGAATGTTATAGTTTTAGGAAAGTCGCGCTAGCTATCTTTACGATCGAAACGGTGTCTAGTTTCATATTTTATATTATTTTCATCTTAAATCTTAAACCATGTCTGTGTATTGTTTTCTCTTGTCTAATGTTTGAAAGATCTAGGAGGAGCTCGTGGCTAGATAATAACAGCCGCACAGGTCGATCTTCAAGGCTAAGCAACGCTTGCCTAGGTTGGTCTGTGGATGGGTGACCATCTTAACATAACGAGTTTCCTCCGTGCCTCGGAAAGCACGTTAAGACGTTGGTCCCGGCTGTCATTTGGAGATCTTTGGCATTCGTTACGGATAGTCAGAAGCCAGTAAATCTGACTCCAGTGTTGCCACGAAGTACCGTGTTACCCCAGTTAATGGGTTGTGGAGGTCTGGTAGGCAGCCGCTCCTCGTAAAATACTGGTATTCAGATAAATCCGGCTTGACTGGAAGCCGACCCCAATATAGTTGGGAAAAGGCTAGGCAGATGATGAATGTTTGAAAGATCTAGAATTTAAGTTTTTCAGACATCGGTACTCGGTACACAAACAAATCCTATGGATCCAGTACATGATTCTGGACCCACTAATGGTGGATTTTCAAAAATCTGTCCTTTATTAAATTTAAACTGTATGAAACCGTTACTCTAATCAACCCTCAGGACCTGGCGGTTTCCATATAACAAACGTGATCTTTTTGCCATTTTTTACTACGACCTGTACTAAACCTTTCGTGCGCGAAACCGACTCGCACTTGGTCGGTTATTTATAATTTTTAATAGACTCGTACTTGACCACTATCTCACCTGTAGTGAGCTTACTTGCCTAGAAGTAACCTATTCACTCTTAACTTAAAGACCCCTATAATAATAGACCAAGTATCAAGAAGTGTAACTCCTACTATAATCTCCGCAAACATTAACACCCTGTACATTAAACACGGCAGTTCGTGCCCTTCCCGTCACGCGTCGCACGTTCACCGAGTATTATGTTATGTACCGCCGGCGATTACTAAGACTTAATTATAAAATATTATAATGTTGTTGAGCAATTGAACCACGGTTGTTTATTACTGGTTAAACTGCTATGAGTGTTAATTGATCATCTTTATTTGCGGATAGACACGATTGTTAGTGAAAAAGGTCTCAAAACGATGTGGGTAATTATTGATGATACACTGATATTAATATAATAGTTACTTATAAAAAAAAATATTGATTCTGGAAAAAAGTCATATTATTTCTATTGGATTCGCATTTCATTACAATTCTAATATCTATCTCTCGCGTTGATGTCTTTTGTTCGGCGAAACTAGGAATACTAGTAAAATAGTAAATTGATCACACTATCATTGATTTCTTATTTTTAATAAACAACAGTATTGGAGAGCAGTGGTGGCCGCGGGTTCAAACCCGACCAGGAGCATTACTTTGTGTAATTTATTTCATCACCACTGCTCTCAAAACGGTGAAGGGAAACATCGTGAGGAAACCGGCATATCCTAGAACCAAAAAATCAAAGACATGACATCCACCAACCCGTACTGGGCCCGCGCGGTGGATTACGGCCCATTCCCTCTCCTAGGGAGGAGGCCTGAATCCCAGCAGTGGGAACAATACAAGGCCGGTCATGCTTATGAATGACATACCAATTCGATGACGAATTTTTGACTACATAGCAACATTATCCCGTGTATCAACATTGACACTTCCAATCAATCAATAATGATGATTGTTTCAGTTGCATACACAAACAGACAACATTCTTGTTGTTTGTTGTTATTGTTATTTGAGTGTAGTTTAAGGTGTTGTGCTACTGTTACAATTACAATGGATCGTTCTTCCATTGCTAGCTTGTGCCAATGACGTATTTAAAGATTGGATCTTATGACCTACGGTTTCTGTTGCTGTCCCCTGCGGTTTCACTCGCATTGTTCATTACTGCTCCGCTCTCGTGGGTCGTAGCGTGATAGTATATAGCCTATAGCATTCCTCGATAAATGAACTCCTTTATTATTTATCAGATACTAGCTGTCCCCTGCGGTATCACCCGCATTTATCGTCACTGCTCCGCTTCCGTGGGTCGTAGCGTGATGGTATATATCCTATAGCATTCCTCAATAAATGGGCTATCTAACACTGAAAGAATTTTTCAAATCGGACCAGTAGTTCCAGAGATTACCCCCTACATACAAACTTACAAACCTACAAACTTACAAATTTTACCTCTTTATAATATTAGTATAGATGTTGTATGAGTAAGTAGGACATATATGAAGTAAGAACATGAAAGTTTGTATGTACGGATGTTTGTTAGTCTTTAACGCAAAATTCAATGAAATTTGGGATACAGATAGACCATCTCCTCGAATAGAATATAGGATACTTCAGCCAGCGATTCGCCCAGTGAAACCAAACTGAACCGTGAACCCAATTTCATCCAAATCCGTCCAGCCATTTAAGCGTGAAGATATACACAAATATATGCAAACTTCCATCTTTTTCAGTCCGCTTAATATATTTTATCTTTCCAAATCTACCGTTACCAAATAACCTGAACTTTTAGAACAATAGTTCACAACAAAGTTCATGAGACGGGATTCAAACCCACAACCTTTCGATCACCTGCTGACATTCTAACCGCCAGACGTTCTTGAACTTGACTATGTTTAACTGTCACTTATCGCCTTTGAGTTCAATATCAACAGGTTAAACTGAACGTAATTTGATACGGAATGTATATTAATTAACTGTAAGTAACTGAAAGTGGGGCAGAATAATTATAATTTAACTAGCTGTTGCTACCGGCTTCTTCTGCATAAAATTAAAAAAATATCGCAAGGTAACCTACTCCCGAGATAAAAAGTATTTTCTATTCAAGGACATGGTCTACCCGAATGTCAAATTCCATCCGTATTCGTTCAGCCGTTCGAGCGTGAAGAAGTAACAGACACACACACAAATGTTCCCCTTTAGAATATTAGTTTGATAGGGTGATTTAATTTAAAAGCAGTGTTTGAGCGAATCGAAATTTATAAAAAAAAAAATATATAAAATAACGGATGCGAGGTAGAAACTATGAAAAAATTACCGGGAAATCACTGGCATGTTTTAGTTTAGTAAAAAACTTGGAATCACGAGACCAGCAACCTGCACGCAGCCCATATAATAAGTTACGACCTAATCTCTCTCACAACGAGAAGGCCTGATTCCCAGCAGTGGGAACAGAGACTGATTGTAGTTTACAATATAAGTACATGGGTAAGCTAACTTATCTTATACTACTTTTGTCCCAGAACGGTTTTTTTAACGTTGAAATCTTCTAAAGACTTCTTCCGCTCTAGGGTGGAGCAGAAACGCGTGTGAGAATTTTACTGACTAAAACCCACTCATATGTCCCTTTTATTTATTATGGATAGGCTCGAGTTTGACCACTATCACACTTGATGGTAAGCGATGCCTTGCGTTCCAAGACCTCCTTCCTAAAGAGGTTTCCTTTACGAACAACTCATGCCTCCAGTAGGTTTCGGCCCTGCGGTGCCCTCTACAGTTTTGCTGACATATGTTTGAGTCACGCGTGAAAAATGATTCGGGCTTGGTCTTTACCGGACGACCTGGACGGTGAGCTACCTATTGCCCCTTGTGACAGACCTGGGCTTGGATTACATCAACCTTTCATTCACCATAGTCTATGTACAAACCATTTTAAAATTGAACTAGTGACCTTGCTATCACCAGCCAATGCCTCGGCCTACAAGCAATCGATCAATGCAATGCACTTACAAAATCTGTACGTAGGTACAGTCTGCAAAAGAGGCACTGTATGTGACCCGCTTATAGTAACGATTATAGAAAGAAGTAGATGACGGAATTAATGTTAGGTTGATGTCATTGCTGAATGGCCCTCCAAATGTCTTGCTCTTGCATTAAATAAAAAAAAATATAAAAGGTATTTAAAAAGGATTTTATTAAACATTCAATTATTTATTAAACTCTAGTAGATCTGACAGAAGCCAAACTTCTGCGTCATCATCATCTGCCTAGCCTTTTCCCAACTATATTGGGGTCGGCTTCCAGTCAAGCCGGATTTAGCTGAATACCAGTATTTTACGAGGAGCGGCTGCCTACCAGACCTCCACAACCCATTAACTGGGGTAATACGGTACTTCATGACAAGACTGGAGTCAGATTTACTGGCTTCTGACTATCCGTAACGACTGCCAAAGATCTACAAATGACAGCCGGGACCTACAGCTTAACGTGCTTTCCGAGGCACGGAGAAAACTCGTTATGTTAAGATAGTCACCCATCCACAAACCAACCTTGGCAAGCGTTGCTTAACCTTGAAGATCGATCTGTGCGGCTGTTATTATATAGCCACGAGCTCCTCTTAAACTTCTGCGTGAATGTTATAAATTATACCTAGGGAATATCCCTTACACAGGATACAAACCGTGTGTCATTCCAGGACATGGTCTGTCAAATTTTGTGCAAATCCGTTCAGTCGTACAAGTGTGAAGGAATAACAAAAATACATACAGATATACAAACTTTCACTTTTATCATGTGATGGGCAAAGATGCGATGTTACAGTACGAAGGAGTGTATACTACTAGAACAAGCATACTGCATAATTTGACCAAACCCCAAATAATAAAAAAATACTCAACTTAAAGACTTTCGTAAGTATTTCTGTCATTAAAAACACGTTTATTAAAATATCAAATGCAGTACAAGACTGTACAGTAACTCAGAATTGAGTCTTAATATTCAGTCATTAGTAACTTACATTAAAAAAGTCATTAGGCACACAATTTATAATTTATTTTAGCCAACATTCTTTTTGTTCTTCGCCGTCAAACCAAATTGTTTCGTTGACCGTACGGAATAACTTTGCGAACACAAATGGTCGGAGCACAGAGAGGCGTGAACGATCTCTTAATAACGTAAACACTGCAACTCTAATCAAGTTACACGGTTTGAATTATTGCTGTTCGGACTATGTTATATTTGTTTTGTATTTCAATAGATTATTCCGTCTTTCAGTCTTGCCATGAAGTAGCGTGTTACCCCAGTTAATGAGTTGTGGAGGTCTGGTAGGCAGCCGCTCCTCGTAAAACACTAGTATTTAGCTAAATCCGGCTTGACTGAAGCCGACCCCAATATAGTAGGGAAAAGGCTGGGCAGATGTTGATGATTTCGGTAGATAATTCCTCAGAACTTGAGATTAGATTCTTCAGTATAATAATTTCATCATCTCTTTATTCTTTATTGTACACAAACATTAACAATATTAAAAATAGGACCGGTGATACATAGGCGAGCTTAACCCACAATCTAAGTTGAAAGACGTCCACAGCTGGACATAGGCCTCTCCCAAGCGTCGCCACAGCGACCGGTCCTGTGCGTCTCGCATCCTTCGGATTCCCGCGACTCTCACCACGTCGTCGGTCCATCTTGTGAGAGACCTTCCAGCATAATAATTTAGTTCAAATGTATTGAAAACGCAATAAATAATTTGCTATTTCGACTGGCCTGTTGGTCTAGTCGTTAGTGGCCCTGACTGCTATGCCGGAGGTCGTGGGTTCGATTAACACCCAAAACAAATGTTTATGTGATGAGATCGATCATTCATTCTGTGTGTAGGAGTAATTTATCGATGATATTTATGTATTTAAAAATATATAAGTATGTTTATCAGTTGTCTAGGACTAAAATCACAATTTCTGTTTAGTTTGGGACTAAATGGCGTTGTGTGAAAGTTTCATCATCATCATCTCAGTCAAAAGACGTCCACTGCTGCACAAAGGCCTCCCCTAGGCGTCGCCACAACGACCGGTCCTGTGCGTTAGAAGGCTTCCCACAAGGTGAACTGATGACCTGGCGAGAGTCGCGGGAATCCGATGGATATGAAAGTTATGGAATATTACCTACTATTATATTATTATATCCTGAGATATAATCATTATTATTATTATATCCTGGTATTTAGATATAATAAAGAGAGATTTTGACAAAAAATCGTTTCTACATTATCACTCAAACTTCCAAACCAATATTATTTCATAAGCTAAACAACTTGAATAATATTACTTACAAGAAAACACTAGACCAATTCAAATGTAACAAACTTTCACTATTAAAATCCTTCAACAAAAACCGTATTAATGCTACCTAATCACGCTATATCTAAAAGGGGCTAGCCATATTATGTATATTCATACTATACGAGTCTTGGTGCAGATAGAGAAAGTCCTAAAGATCGGAAAGTGAAAAAGTCGTTAGCAAAAGATAGATTAGGCATTACACAGATTATAAAATAGAAGAAAAACTTCGCGGAGTTTTTGTCGTTGAATGGCGACAGTTAACTTGATGGAAAGTGGTTTTAGCCACTTATTAGTTGCTACATTGAAGAAATTTCCGATGTATACTGGCGAATTTGGAGACAGCGTTAATAGTGCTAAAAAGCGTCGTAATATAAGCGACAAGAAATATGTAACCGAGATATTTATCTATATCTATACTAATATTATAAAGAGGTAAAATTTGTAAGTTTGTATGTAGGGGGTAATCTCTGGAACTACCGGTCCGATTTGAAAAATTCTTTCGGTGTTAGATAGCCCATTTATCGAGGAATGCTATAGGCTATATAACATCACGCTGCGACCCACGGGAGCGGAGCAGTAACGAAAAATACGGGTGAAACCGCAGGGGACAGCTAGTAATACATAAGGTGATTTAAAAGAGTGTCCATGATTTTTTTTGAACTTTCTTCTCAAATTTAAAGTTTCCAACTGTTTTTTACATTTGAACCACCCTCGTATTAAAACTAAACAAACTAAATTTAAAAAATTAAAATATTAAAACTTGTTTTTGCGTATTAACGAGACTAAGGAACAAGTACTTATTACACGACGCCAATAAGACAATAAAATAGGAAAAAACCCACCAGACAGACATACAGAAGACTCACTTTCGCATATACCATACATTTTTATGAATATTTACGCACTAGTGAGCCTAAACCCACACAGACCACCATACCGTGTACTTAGCAATTAAAACAGAAATGATGATTTATGATCCTGTACCGGCTTACAAGACGACGTAAATACGTATCGTAAATGTAAGAGGCGATAATTACTTCATTATCTTTCATTAAGATTCACTTGTGTGGTATACGGAACTAGTGTAATATGTCTAGTATCTTTTAGCATAAGCATTATCGGCGTTATAATGTTCCAACTGTTGGTACTCAGGCCTCCTCTCTAGAAAAGAGAATTGGTTGTAATCCACCACGCAGGCCCAGTGCCGATTGGTGGATGTCGCATCTCTTCGAATTTTTGGTTCTGGTTCTAGGACAAGCCGGTTTCCTAAAATCATCATCATCTTTTACTAGTACCTAATTATTTATTATTATGTGGTATCTAGTTTTTTTATTGATTGATTCAAGATACGATATTGGTTTGGTAATCAAGATTGGAGACTAAATATGTAGTTGTAAATATGGTGGTTTGTCAGCATTTCAAAGGAAAATAATGTCAAATGCCTAAGTTTATTCTACAAGTAAAACTTGGCTTGTTGGCGATAAAAAATGGCTCTCAAAGGTAATAATTTCAGTATTTATAATCAGCCTATATTCCCACAAAATCACGCTAATATTATAAAGGCAAAAATTTATAAGGTACGTCTTTGTTACTCTTTCACACTCAAACAGCTGCACAGATTTGGACGTCTGACACACAGACAGACTACATCACTGTTTATATTCCCTTGGGATAATTTTCTACTTCCACACAGACGAAACCACTACTTATACGTTTACAAAATAAGGTTGCTTTGTGTAGGTATTTTTACACTGATGTGCTAGGTTACCTAAACTAACCAACTCTAGCAACCAAACGCTTCATTCACAGCGACACATCTCACCCTGTCGCGGTGGATTCGTTCAACCCGACCAGTTTCTACGCCAGTATGCTAATAGCATCGGGTACGGTTATTGTAACCATTTCCTATTAGCTATTGGCGAGGAGAAATCCTGTACACTACCGTATTTAATGAAGATTTTACTTCAGAATCTAATAAGGTTCCTACCAGTCTGTGTTATTTTTTATCTTTAATCTACCTGTTTGGTATAATATTATTATGTTCGCTGGTCTAGAACGTCCTCTCATACGTATTAATGTTTTAATATTCGAAAACTCAATCTTATTTAAAAAAAAGAGTAAGCGAAGATTTTCTTGCCGGTTGTTATCCATAAGACCAGTTAGAATCTTGTACCAGCTTCTGACGACTTTAAGTCAAGAGTGAATAGGTTACTTCTAAAAAAACATGCTCCACCGTCCACACATCATCAATCACTTACCATTAGGTGAAATAGTGTTCAAGCGCGAGCCTATCAAAAATAATTCAAAAAAATATATAAGTGCTCATACGAAATAAAGTATTTTAAATTTAAGAGTAAGCACCTATGTAACTTGAAAGTGTAAACAAAAAGTTTAGCACTTTATTACTGAAAATAAATTTATCGACCCTTTAAAAATAAATGGCAAGTAATACAACTGGCTGCTACAAATTCGTCACACACGTTTTGTAAGTTGTCACATTGTTTTTGAGATAATTTGCATTTCAGGAAGGAATTCGGCCTACTGAGAGGTTGTTCGAAAGAATAAGTTTTTTGGCACTGGTACACAAAGGGAAACTGAAGGAACACAGGTGGGTTTCAGTCAGTAAAACTATGACGATCCCTCTCGCTACACTGAAAGCGGGAGAAGTTATTTTTCATATCCCACCTCGAACAAAAAAAAGATCGATGGCAACGAAGGAACGGGGTAGGGGTTTAGTTAGTAAGAGTCTGACACGCCCTCCCGCTCCGCCCAAGAGTGGGAGAAGTCATTCTGATGATTCCCTTACCGGAAAAAAAAAAGCCTAAGACTTGATTTTGTGACACAAAATTGTTTGTTTGTGTTGTTCCTGAAGACTATGCTTTAACAGAGATTAAAGAAGCCTAAATACCTACTTGAAGAAAGTTTTTTATAGATATTTTGTAGATAATAATGTTTTGTTTCAAATGAAAAAGTTTTCTCTTGAACCATGAACATCAGGAAGGTAACCAGTCGGGTCTCTTTAAAAGTGAAGGCACGAGAAAACATTCGCAAGATATGTATTCTTTGTAGATATCTAAGTACTTTATTATTGTCTTCTATTAGTTCATGAATCCCCGACCGGTCCTATGAGACCGCGCTGTTATTGTTTTACTATTGTGTCTTAAGTTGCACCTGTCACATTATGTTTGTGCTTAACCCTAAGATCGAATAGAAAAAAAAAGCCAATGGCTTGAAAGTTCACCTTTGTGCAGTGTTTCATTAATGCATAAAGTATTAACAAAAAAATATTTGTAACATGCCAGTAGCCCATGTCATAACCTCTAGGCTTTGCTGTGTGAAATCTACTTCAATGTAAAAATCATTACGGATTTTGTAATGTCTACTCACATAGAAACTACTAGATTTAAAACTATCTTAGTTCATGTATTACTAAATCTCAAACGCTGTTGAGTCTAGCAGGTGAATCGAAATACAATACTATCCATCTCCTAAGATCTATTTACCAGGGTTGCGAAAATGTTCGAAAGTGTTACTGATGAACGCAAAGGACAACTGGAGGAACACAGGTGGTTTTAAGTCAGTAAAAGTCTGAGACTACCTTTTGGTCCACACAGAGTGTAAGAAGTTATTTGATGATTTGTCACATTACTGTAACTCACTGCTGAGTTAAGCTCACCTTTGTACATGAACTTTCTATATCACCATGTATTATGTTATGGTTTTGTATACAATAAAGATTAAAAGAATCGATTATTGAACCCCAAAATTCCAGCGTACAAAAACACATTATAGTTCGACAGAAGAATTTTAATCCGCTATTCTCAAACCGGCCCATCCGATAGGCAATCACCTCAATTTTTCCATACAACACCTAAACGGCCTCAAAACTCGTATTGACATTCGCAAAACGACAATTTCTTCACTTTTACTCGTGTGAAAGTTAAAATTCCGACTTCAATTAAAACTTGGCCCAGTTTCCGTACATTATCCTTGAGAAAACGTAGATTTCGAGTCTGTGAATTTACTTCACTTTCCGAGTTTTAAGTCGTAAAGACAATGAGGTTACAATCACCACGAGAATAGGTTATTAACCTTCTTCACTGAACCATCTCAAAACAGTTCTCTTTTAATGTTATTTCACGCGTTGACCTTCCAGTCTTAACTTAAAATACAATTCTCTTCAGAGAAAATGGCTTTACAACACACAGCACACACACATTCACGTAGTTAAGTTCCGTCTAAGCTAACTGTACTAAGTTGCTAAGTTCACCGCACAGCTTAACTTAACTACAAACTAAAACTAACAAAAAACCTTAACTAATCAATAAGATTAAACGTTTTTGTAACTAACCTTTTCAATCCACAATGGCAATCCCGGAATTGTACAGAAATTGTTACCGAAAAAAAAAACACTTGAAATATTCTTACAAATCCGTTGTAACACTATCCTTGAAAACCAGGTTTTTATTCACAAAACTTACCGAAATGTTAGATTTTGTAACGTTAGAATGTGTTTATAAATGTTGTGGAACAAGCACAGTTAGCGACACCAATTAACAAATGAGTTGCGTTTCATTGAGAACCGTCAAGAACGTACGTCCGTCTCGAGCGGCGGCTCGCGGCTAACTGAGGAAGAGAAGTGAGAAGACACGTCACTCGCTGCGTCTGCGCACCTCACCTTTACTTATTTTTAGATGAACGTAACGATCTTGATACTTTAAGTAAGATTTGACATTTTTTTTGCGTATCACTTTAAAATATTCACCTTTTATTTGGAATACTATGTGTTCACATATTTTCACTGAAATTCTTGTAAATATCTGTTTACTCATAATTACATTAATTATTAAAAAACAAACATAATTTACTCAAAATTAAGGATCGTTAACGAAAATGTGTTAAACGTTTGAAATCACCGCCTCATAAAATTAACAATGGCTATTAATTACTATTAGGAAGCTAACATTACCGGCTTGTTGAACAAACTATACATAATTAAGGAAATTCACGCTCATTTCATTGTTTTTTTAACGTTTCTCCTTGAACTTGGCTGATAAGGTTTCTTGAATACTTAAAACAATAATTATATTAGGAAAACGTACAAGTTTCTGCATGGTTTGGTAAAAACTTACTTAGTTTTATTACAACAGTTAACCAAAAGGGTGCTAGTATGACAGGCGGGCGATATCGCCCGAATATTATAAAAGTGAAAGGTTGTGAGAGTGTATGTTTGTTATTCCTTCACGATGAAACTGTTAAAGGGATTTGGACAAAATTTGGCAAATGGGTGGCACCATGTATATTGTATAGTACATAGTATATTTTTTTTATTTAGAAAGTAAGTATTTCCCTTTAAACACTGTTTTAGGCTATCACGGTTTATTTCACAATTTAAAATGTCACTTACGGGATATCTTCCGTGATTGTTCATTATTTTATTTCCCTTTAGATTATTTTCTTCATCTTTTAATTTAAAATCATCGTTTTTGCATTTGTTAGCCTTTTCACTCTTAGGCAACGCTCCACTTATATATTATCTTTCAGGAGCTCGGGTTTCTTTTTTTCAGTTCTAGTGAAATTTGACCATCCTAACTGACTAGAATTCAGACTGCTCCAGTTTTTTTTTCGATTAATTTACACATACGAGTATGTCTGAAATAGGAGTTATTATATTTTTTCGAGTTTTAATACGAAAAACGAAGTTGTATCCGATTCATTAATTCCTTGTCTGACTTATGATTGTTTATGAAATTAAAGTTATTAGAGTGAAGAAAGTCAGGTTCTAGACATCATGACTTAGGTTCGTGTGTTCATTTCATGCTTCAACGCTTACACTAATTATAGGATTAAATACAGAACTTGAAATATGTATATTTTATCATTTGCATAAATGGTTTTGTTACTGTCATGCTGAAGACAGCATGTACAGCATGACATTATGCAAATTAAATTTATTTGTTTAAGAAAGCAGAGTCGTACCTATGGTAGAAATTGAATGCATTAGACGTCATGCTAGAGAAAATACTTACCTTTATAAGTTCTAACTTCACAGACAGAACATACAATATACAATTACACATATTTCCAGATTGGTTTTAATTTATCAAAAGCTAGTTTTAAGAAATTGATTTAAGTTGCCTTTGAACCTTTAGTTGCATGAAGTATTAAATAAATTGAGGAAACTTCTAAACTAAGTATTTTAAGCACGTTCATTGGTATTTTCATTAAGAAATCAAGTATTTGCATTATTAAAATTAAGAAGTTCAAAACAATTTTAACTTCGGAAGTCGGTGGTTCAGTTTTGTTTCTTCGTGATTACATCACCAACTTCTGAATTTGGGCTAAGGTGCCCAAATTCAGACATTACTTTCAAATCTATACACATTACTTCCAAACAACAACGAAAAAGTCAAAAATAAAAACATTCAAAACAAAACATTAATTTTGAAAGTCGATGTTAAATAAAAAAGAAAAAAATATCTTTTAGCGCTTTTTTCTATTGTAGTCGGTTAATTTTTCATTTTATTTATATCGTTTTCCGTTGTTGTTTAGGTATTATTGGTAAACTGGCATTATCATCATCGATTTTTTTTTAAATAAAAATCATCTCAAAGTATCAAGCCCGCTCCGCTGGCGTACACAACATCTCTTGTCCTCGTTATTCGTAGTCGCAAGCACACCTCTCTACGCTCCACCTAGCTATTCCACATTCATGCGTGCCGAACGTTTGCCAAACGTTAACATACCAAATATACAAGTATGCGTTTACGTCTGTTGATGTTGAAAACCGGCGTCCGGAGAAACAGCCCTAACATAATGATAAGAATTAAAAGTCGATATATAGTTCTGTAACAGAATGCTTTATTTGTAAACAAAGCTAGAAAAATATATTATCTAAGCTTTCCGTGGTTTTACAGCGTACTTTTTAAGGCCTACTGCATTCTTTTTAAGACAAAATAAACCTATTGATAAAAACACTAAGTACTTTAGACCTAGTGTCCACGGACGCGTAACTTCATAGCCGCGTATTCGTCATTATCAGTGATAGGAATAGGTAGTGCCTATTTGCCTAAACTTCGAAGAACAGAGACAAGAAACGAAGACTTCCTTAGGACTAAATTTTTTTCCGAGACATCTGTCCCGAAATTTCGAGACAACACTTAAATACATTTAAAAAAATTATTATTTGGAATACGTAATACCTATTACGATCAACAAGTCATTTACAAAATGTTCTCCAAAATAAAAAATTCTGAAAATTTTATTGTTGTAACGATTGTGTATGTTATTTATTATGATAGTCGCAAACTTTTGGTAAATTGACGAATTACTTATTCCACATAACAATTTTTTTTAATGTATTTTAAGTGTCATCTCGAAATTTCGGGAGTCTCGGAAAAAATTTAGTCCTAAGGAGGTCTCTGTTTCTTGTCTCTGTTCTTCGAAGTTTAGGCAAATAGGCACTACCTATTCCCATCACTGGTCATCATACGCTTGGTGTACACCTGTGTGAAGCTTACATACAAAACTATGAAACTCTGTCGACGAAGAGGCAACAAAACAATATATCTGAAGTAAATAAACTATAACTATAAAACAACTGCCAACGTATAGTGACCAATATGCGTTGGCGCTTCGGGTCCCGGGTTCGATTCCCGTACGAAACAAATATTTGTATGGCCTACAGATAATTTTTTCGGGTCTGAGTGTCCTGTGTATGTGAGTTTTCATATTTGTGAACCGCACCCACGATACAGGACAGACCCCTCTGTCTGTGAATTCTGTCAGTTCAGTCTGGGAATTCCACTCCTTAGCTGTATGCATAATAAATGTGTTACAAAACGCTTTGGCTTATAATACAAAATATATAAATAGTCACATTAAGATAGTATTCATAACTTTTAGGTTATCTAGGAAACAAATACCTGTCTATTTAATTCTCACACACTTGCAAATGCGACCTATTGAAGTACCTATGTATAGTAAAAATACCAGAAATATACCTGTTTCTAGGAACTGGTTGCGAAATACCACGAATATTTTATTCCTAAGCATCCAATTTGGATACAAAACTATTTTTATGGCGTCAATTAAAGATTTCTCTATGATTTGGAACTGTGATTTTTAGTGTCTATGGTGTTTAGAGGATACTATTAGAAAAAAAAACTGGTGCGGAGTTTATGGTTTTCTGATTGGTTTCAATCAGAGATTAGAGGTAGCGATGGTGTGAAAGTCGATCATTTTTTATCATTATGGGAGGCTCGTTAGGGGCATTGGTTGGGCTATTATACATATCCTTTGATGTGGTGGCTTTGATTCTCATATGGACAAAAAACCGGACCGGTGTTAATCGGCTATTTGTCAGGAATGCGCGGTGGTATTGAAATTAATATCAATTAAACAGGTTAGCAGTTAGAAGTTTTTTCATAGTTCCAAGGGGAGATACCCCTTGGAACAGTGAAAAAACTACTAACTTTTATATTTCAACGCTATCTAAAGATAACGACCCATAAGACTTTCTACCTAGGTCCTGGTTCGTCCCGTAAACATAGTAGAGTTATGTTTAGTAAAAAGTAAGGAAAATTTGGCGAGAAGCTAAACCTCATAGCACAAATAAATGATACCTAAAGTCTGAATATCTCTGAGTCTGTGTGTTATTACATCACGAAATAATCACTGTTTTGCGAATCAATATCTTCAAAAATCGATTTTAGAATTGAAATATTTACATAGGTAAGTTGGAACGGAATCTGACTCGCGCTTGGCTGTTTTTATTTTATTACTATTATGTGTACCTGATGGCTATCGTCAAATAAATAGTTTAATTTCCTTGGATCCAGTACAGAACCCTAAAAACCGTCCAACCTGCAGGCTACATTTAAATACAAACCACTCTACGACCATCACCGGTGCTTACGTACCAACAAATTAATGTAGTCAAAAATATTCATAATTATTATTCGATCAAATTCAAGCAAGCGGGTCACACGAATTCCGTATCAATCATGTCGAATACTCTACACAACTAAACGGTATATAAGCATAAAATATAATTTACATCTAATTTATGTAATATTTTTTATAACAGTTAGTTATATGAGCTCGCTCGCGGCTAAACTGGGTATGAACTAATTATTTTACAGCTTGGTTTTATTAATTTAGAGTAGCTTAAAATACTAACCTTATTTATGCACAAGATCGTGAATTTTCCAGTCAGGTTGAATGGGGCGAAAAGATGGTAGAGTGCGTCTAATGAAAGCGCGACCTGGAGTTTTTTTTTAAATTTAATTGGCATCATTATTCAGCCGCAATTGTAGGAAATAAAAAAAAATTGTGAAATGTTAAAACATGATTCTCCTACTAGTTAGTAATACCACATACAAATTTTTTGGATTTGACCTCTTTTTCTCAGGTCGCGCTTTCATTACACGGACTATAGCACTAATGATAGCTTTCGGGTGGCGAGTGATGGGTAGAGCTCAATGTCCGGCTGATAACCGTCGCGTCGTGGCGCGTAGTTTTTCCCGCGTACCTCTAAGAGATGTCAGCAAAATGTGCATCCGCAAAAAATCGCAAGGGACCTGCTAGGGTCGATGCCTGTCAGGTCTGCAGGATTTTTCGATAAATTCACCGCAGTCCTGGAATGCAAAAGGCAGCTGAAGAAACAAGGGCGAGTTTTAAACAAAAAAATCTGATTAAAGCACATCCGCTCGCTCCATCCTGAGCGAGAAAAGATATTTGATAAATCATCAAACCCAAATGAGTTTGAATAATGAGAGTGGACCTCAAAGGGCTAGTACGAACTGGTGGGTAAGCAAGTCACTTGCACAGTTTAATGTCTCTATGGATGAGCTATGGGTTAGACTCAACTAAACGGTACGGTTGGCGTAGTGGTTTAAGCGATTGACTGAGGGTCACGGGTCCGATTCCCGCGGGGAACAAATATTTGTATGGCCAGAAATAGGTGTTCCAACAGTGCTATTCTCTAACGGCCAAAATTAATAATCAATCCATCACATATCGGAGATTGAAAAACAAATGAAACAACAGAAAACATGTAAATTTTTGTATGGTAGCATTTGTTTTTCAATCTCCGATATGTGATGGATTGATTATTAATTTCGGCCGTAAGAAAACAGCCTTGGGCGCAGCGCTGCCGCAGCGGCAAAATTCAAATTGGTATTCTCTAAACTGTCAGAAGCTACACTAGCGCAATTGACAATGACAGTTCTTCATACATTCTGCGTACGCTGTTTGAAGGCTGTCTCGACGTCGAGCTCGTCGCAGCTTACAGTCATGAAAATGACTTTTAGAGAATAGCATAGCAGGTCGGCGTGTCTTGTATGTGAATAATAACATGTTTGTGAACAAACTCAAGATACAGGAGTTATTCCTATTAGTGTGGAGCAAAGTTTTATTTAAAAAAAAAACTGTTGTAGGCTGTTCGATTAACGGGACTCTAATCAAATCGGTATTTTATGCTGATTATATGGTTGTATTAACGCCAGCAATTTAAGAAAATATTAGCTGACATGCCAAACGTCGTTCTGCCATATAAATTATCGAAGAAATCGAACGTAAAATAAAATACGCGATTTAAAAAATGGATGGTAGGGCTAGAAGACAATCATCTAGTGACCCCTCTAGGATGGAGCGAGAGGGCTTGTCAGACTTTTACTCAATAAAATCACACCTAAGTTCCTTCACATGCCTTTTACGCTTTAGAACCATGAGTAACCCTTTCATACTTTTAGTGTAGTGGTTGAGCGATTGACTATTGCGTTGCGTGTCACAGATTCGATTACCGGACAGTACAAATATATATAAATAAATATAGCCTAAAGATGGAACAAATATGTGTTACACAAGAGTAGTCAATACCTAGTATGAGACAAAGGCGGTATTAAAAAAAGAAAGATCTTCAATACGACCTCAGTCTCAAAGATCACCTTTCAAGATACACCCATTACATCACGAAGGCAGTGTCCATCAATATCTTGATACACACTACATAACGCTATATATTTCCGTCCTCCAACTAACAGCTTTTATATAACTTCGACAAAGAGCCAACAGAGTTGCACAATTGACAGGAATGTGACGGACGAGCGTCAATTAGTTAATAATTATGTAGACGTATTAACCTATCAATACCCGCGATACGAGACACAATAGTAAGACAATAACAGCGCGGTCCTATGAGACCGGTCGGGGATTCATTAATTAAACCATGAAGATAGAATAGAATAAAAAGAATAAACGTTTATTTCACCACAAGGTGGACCGACGACCTGGCGAAGGTCGCGGGAATCCGATGAGAGACGCACAGGACCGGTCGCTGTGGCGACGCTTGGGGGAGGCCTATGTCCAGCAGTGGACGTCTTTCGGCTGAAATGATGATGATGATGAAACGTTTATTTGACACAACACAGAACACACACCAAAGCACAATTTAATTATAAAAAGTAAGCATAGGAATACAACAACAAGATAATAAAAATAAACATATAATAAATAAATTATAAAAACAATATATATTTTAAAAAAAGTAACCATGGGGTTCCTCTCCATAGGAAACGACGAATTGGAACCGTGCGCTAGCTTTTTGACATTTTATAAGTGCCCATGTAGGCCTATGTGAAACAAAAAAAATAGTTTGAGTTTGATGCTAATTAATACATGTGTCGTGGACAGATCTTAGAATTTATCACTTCATGAAATAGTCAAACATGGCTGGTCATGTTCTAGAGCGAGAAGCAGTCACTACCGATGAAGATCTGTGACTGACAATTGAGACGAACGTGCTTTTTGAAGTCCGGAATGTCAGTAATGTAAAAATTAACATTGCTACTTGCCCAGTCAAGAACCCGCAATCTCAGGTATGAGAGGCAGGTGTTTTAACCCCTGCGCCATCACGACAAACAACGAACGCGAAACTATCAATAACACAATCTCCAGATCAAATTACCGTACTAACATTTTGACTGCTAAACACAACCACACCAGAAAAACATGAAAATACTTTTAATAACCAAAAAAAAAACACATTTAATTGTATTCACTAGATTTGTCACCAACGTGGGCCGATTTTTGTGAACCGAAGAAAGTTTGTATGTATGTCACAACCTGTCCCAAACCGGTCCGGTTCGTGAGACGGACCGGCACGCCTGATATGGCCAAATTATAGGTTGTCCGCACACTATCCGATGGAGACTAATCGATTTGAATATTATCTTATCTCTTAACTGTTTATTTTGTGATCTTCGTGTCGCGTTTTTAAGAGAATTTTGATGGTATCGCCTTGATAAGTTAGTTGCTTTTCGGCCACGAATTTGGTGGAAAGTGATAAATGCTTGGTGAAGGTTGCGGGAATCCGATGGATCGTCCGTATGATGTCTGGACGCAAAGAATTACACTATCCCATCGCTTTCCGTGGGTGTCATAAGAGGCGACTAAGGGACACACCAGAGAATGGGCAGCAGCACTTTTTGTGCATTTTTCAACATCCACACTGCGATTGCCAACTTGACCCGCATGCCAAGCGTGGCTATTGTGGCAAAACCCCCCTTCTTGGGGGAGGCCTATGTCCAGCAGTGGACGTCTTTCGGCTGAGATGATGATGATGATGGATCAACCATTTTTTTGAGTTCTTTGCCGGTTCTTCTCCATAGGAAACGCCAATTGCAACCGTGCACTAAGCTTCTGACGTTTTATAAGTTCCCATATAGGCTTCCTATGTAATATTTTTTTTTTGACTTGACTTGATTTAAGATGCGAGACGCACAGGAACGGTCGTTGTGGTGACGCTTGGGGGAGGCTTATGTGCAGCAGTAGCTGGCTTTCGGCTGAAAAGATGATGATGATGATAATAAATGCAGATGGACAGCTACACCTCTTGATGCGTTGTCAATCTGAATTCTGACTGACGTCGCCGCCGACTGACATGGATCTGATTTGACGACACGGTTTAAGCGAATAGCCGCTGCGCTGCGTGTCGCAGGTTAGATTTCTGCACGAAACAATTATTTGTATAACCTGCAGGCAGTTCTTCTAAATTTTATATTTTTTGTGGTAGGAAAACATCTTATGACTTCTCCCGCTCTAGGGCGGAGCGGGGTTGCGTGTCAGACTTTTGACTGAACCGAACAACTAACTAACGCCCGTTTTCAATAAGCTATCTATCTACAGTTGCAACTACTTAAGATATACAAATCTATCCTTTCCTTACTTGCTTTCCTATAACCTACCGACGGATAGCATTTCCTACCAAAGTTGTGGATGGATAGATAGAATCTTACTGTCTATCGGGGATAGCTATCTATCTATGAAGCTTGTGTGGGTAAATAGTCACCGCCAGCGCAAAGCCAGGCGTTGTGCTCAGCAGCTGGCTACCCCGCATCACCGTACTGCAGCCTTCCGAGGAAGCTTTCGGTACGCGGCCTCCAAATGTTGGAATAACATTCCCCCACCCATTAGGGATCTTAAAAACATTAGTACATTTAAGACGAGACTAAAGTCATTTATTTTAAATGCACAAATCAAATTTAATGACATTAACATTGATAAATCGTTCATTTAATCTTTTTATTTAATACAATAAATTATTTTTAATTTAATCATAATGAATAATCTCATAATGTATGTTCAAAAAGTCACGAATTTAAGTATATCTCCATTGATTTATTTTATTTATAATCTCTTAGTGCATAAACTAACCTCATGTTGAGCTGAATGTGACGCGGTATGTCTCCAAGAACCACAACGCTTCGACCACTTTTTTAATTTTAAACTTTGACAGTTGGCGGCGGTAGACCTGTGCACTTGAAATATCCATTTACTGGCACTATATTCCTATTTATAAAGAAAGAAGCAATTTTATTTCCATTACTGGAGTTACTACGACGATGGCGCCTGCCCGGTGATACGGCACCGCGTTGAGCGGGCTGCGTCATTTTATATTGTCTATTTGTAGGTAGGTATTTTAAAATTTATTCTTGTAAGTGTAGCATACATAAAAAAAAATTCATTTAATATATTTATTTACGTGTTAAAATTAAAATATTTTATTTACTTTCTACATTATAACATTTATAGCATTAATTTATCTAGTTATATGTATTTATTTCATTTACCCTCGTCCGTGTGTCACTGCAGGGTGCCAACTGAAAACCAGCGCTGGGTGTCTGACGCCCAGCATATGCTGAGATGGTAACCCTTTCGGCATGGGCACGCTCAGCACAATGTCTCTGTAACTGTTTTTTCTTTTTTTTAAAATTTTTCTTTTTCTGTTTTGTGTTTTTTGTTTCTCTATTTTTATAATGTGTTTCTTTTGCTGATGTGTTGTGTCTGTGGCGAATAAATGTTTTCTATTCTATTCTATTCTATTCTATTCTATGAACTGCGGTAGGTTATTGAAAACGGGCGTTAATAGTCAAAAGTTCCAAATGAGGTATTTATATGGGTTACAGACAATTTCACAGACGAATACAGTATTGTATCAAATAATGTGCAGTGTTTTAATTTCACGCATTCCACATAAAATATGCTTATAATTATATACCATACCTGATAATGCAATGGTTTGATTACTTGACTGATATGAAGCGTGATTATAAAAACATTGCTTGCAGATCGGAAGGTCGATGATGCTAACAGTTGATGGAGTCATGAGTGCATACCAGTAGGTACCTATATCGTGGGTGCCGCTAGATGGGCCGATGACGAAGTGAAGGTCATGGAAATCCGCGTGATGCCAGAAGTACTTGTTACTTGGTTCTTGTGGTGTAAAACTCCGTAAAAATCAATTGAAAAACGAGTCTTATATCAATAGGAGATTTCTCCGACCAGACGGGAGTTGTGTCTGGTTCGGGCAACTGCCCGATAGTTGATTTTTTTTCGGACTCTTGTGTATGTTCTAATCTTGGTATAGATAGACTACAAGCTTATTTCAATAGGAGAATTGGATGTTTTATGTATAAAAAGCGGGTTCAACACCATAACACAGTGTTTACGATTTATCAAAATGTACCCATTCTTTAATATATGGTCTGTCTTATCCAGCAAGGATTTCTAATCCGGCAACCTTATTAGCTATACCGCTGCGTTGACCGTCGGATCAACACGTATTCAGAAAATTATACGCCACGGTCCCCGCAGACATGCCGACGTTATTATAGTGCTGTTCCCACATATTTGTGTCGATAATAAGTGGTGCTGCACTAGCGGAGATTAGACTAGAGGGAGAATTATGTCGATAGTTGTCCGTTCACTAGGATTTTAGTGATTTGATTGGAAATCTGTTTGAGGCCGTTGTCAATTGATATGATGTTGCACATGGTTAGGACAGTTTAGAGTTGGAAGTTTTCATTTTAAGCTTCAATCATTCTTTTAGTGACATTATCTCTTTTATTTATCTTTTAAATACATATTAATTATATTTTAAAATATTTCGTACATAAAATAATATAAAAACATTTAATAATATAATAAACTAGGAGCAGGTCCCGGCTTCGCACGGGGTAGACAATTATTTATTTTTGGAAATTTGGATACAAAACACTTTTTTTAGTATTAGTTTTCTACACCTTCGGTTACATTGTTCAAATTTTACCAAGGATCCCTAATTTTTTCAAAATGAAATGTAGCCTATGTCAAATTGGAAGAACGAAGCATTCTATTGGTAAAAGAATTTTTTAAATCGGCCCAGTACTTTTTGAGCCTATTCATTACAAACATACAAAAATAGGTACAAATCTTTCCTCTTTATAATATTAGTATAGATAGACGTCCATCGATGTCGGGACCAGGGTCGAAGCTACTACTGACATTATTATTAACTTCATTTATTACCAAATGCTAACAGATCGTTCAGGCACTTCGATATCTCGCTTTTTTCGCGTTACTGTATCACTACACTCCGTTGGTTTAGGTAGTTAACTAAATGTAAACAATCTTGGCATGTCTTTTTTTCTAAAAGTTGTCTAAAAATTGTATTTAAAAATCTTTGCGTCTAGGTATTTACCTAAATCGATGTTAGCTAATAAACTAAATTTAAATAATCTTCGTGTATATTATATACGACCTCTTTAATATAAAAAGACATACCAAGATTGTTTAGGTACCTTTAGTTAACTACCTAAACCGACGGAGTATAGCAACATTGCTTTGGATGAAATAACAAGCTTTTAAACTATGCTCATTTTGCCGATAGACGGATTGCTCTTAAGTCACTTTTATTGGTGTCCCTGATTTCTTTCGTGCCAGTGTATTTTGATGGTATCCTTAGTTCATTAACCCCTATAGGCACTCTATGACCTTTGATCTTCGCAATAGTGATAATTGATCTAATTATCAGTCAATCATATAAATTAAACTGACACTGTTTCGAAACTGCTTCTGCTGAGCATTGTCCTAGGTTCGAATCGTAGAAAGAAATTCTTTAAGAGTTCAAATCTATATTGTTTATAGAAGTGGAAAATCATTAAATAATTTAAGAACATTACGCATATTTCTTTCTATTATTGTGTTAGTAAGTTCATTTTTTAGTGGAAAACCAACTTAAATATTTTGACAGCAGTCTAATCACCGATAAGTAGGTATATCTACCAGACCACCTTTAGGTAAATATTTTAATCATATTACTTCTTCGTAATAAAAACAATTGTTCTCAGTGAAGTCAAAATGTTTAACTTTCTTGCCTCCACAAAGTAAAGTATGATATCAGCCTGCCTAGAATTTCTAACTAGCTATACTTTATCTAGACATCAGGTACAAAACCTTGATTGTATCTCTCTCAGTGTAGGCTTATACTTACCGCGTGCCTGATTAATGATATCATAGTTATTTTGATAATACTGTTCCTAGTTTTTGTTATCTTTATATACAATGTATGAATTGCATATATTACGTCATGCCCAAATCATTATACGATTTATCACCTTAAAAAACACGTATAGTAAAGTTGGCGTACTTTGACTTCTTCTTCCTGCCCTTATCCCATATTATTTGGGATCTTCCATTCTGTCCCGTCACCCGTCATGCTATCATCCACTCCCTTTTCTTTCATATCAGTCCTCACACAATCCATCCATCTTTTCTTTGGTCTCTCTCTTCCTCTCCATCCCTCCCTGGGGCATAACTTTGGCAAAACCGTATTAAACCAATAGGAACACGGGGCACTGTATTTACTGTGTCTCTGTTGGTTAACGAGTTTGGGCCAAACTTTTACCTCAGGACCAAAGTAACCCAACTGTATGATAAATGTTATTTCTCTCAAAAATGAAATATTTTTTTAATTTCATCCACAATAATTTCTAAACCTGTCACCTCTCATACCTACCTACTAACAAACAACGTACAGTTACCGGTAGCTCACCCGCCATCGACAGGTAGTGTACCGTTGTCGCAAAAACTCTTTATATAACTATAGGACTTCATCACCACTGCTCTCAAAACAGTGAACGAAAATATTGTGAGGAAACCATTCGAAGACGGCCTGCGCTATGGACTACGGTCTATTCTCATACAGAGCAGGCCTGAATCCCAGCAGTGGAAAAACTGTAATTAATCATCATCATCTGCCTAGCCTTTTCCTAACTATATTGGGGTTGGCTTCCAGTCAAGCCGGATTTAGCAGTATTTTACGAGGAGCGGCTGCCTACCAGACCTCAACAACCCATTCATAATAATAATAATTAATATATTGATAAATTAATTGATATATTAATTAATATTGACATTATTTTTAAGAAATCAACAAGAATCTTGAGATGATTTGTCATCTTAAAAAAAAACCCTGAAAATCATAATATATTTTAAGTGTCATCCACAATAATCTCTAAACCACTAGTACCTACTTACTTACCAACAACGTATCTACAGTTACCGGTAGCTCACCCACCGTGGACAGGTAGTATACCGTTGTCGCAAAAACTCTTTGAATAGGACTTTACTTGACAAATGGCTGCTGCATACTTAACACACAATAGAAGGGAAGGTATTCTTAAGCTTGCAGCCATTTTTTACTGATTGTTTGATTCTGTGATTCTTGGTAAGTGGTCAGGGTTGATTTGACCCTGTTAGACACCTGTTAGAGAGAAAGGATATATCGAGGAAGGTTATTTACATTACTTATACGTGCATATTATCCAGGTCCCGGCTGTCATTTGTAGATCTTTGGCAGTCGTTGCGGATATTCAGAAGCCAGTAAATCTGACTCCAGTCTTGCCATGAAGTATCGTGTTACCCCAGTTAATGAATGGGTTGTGGAGGTCTGGTAGGCAGCAGCTTCTCGTAAAATACTGGTATTCAGCTAAATCCGGCTTGACTGAAAGCCGACCCCAATGTAGTTGGGAAAAGGCTAGGCAGATGATGATGATGATGCGTGCATACCTATTAGTATGTACGTACTAGTACGCACGCATAATGTAAATCGTATCCAGTACTTAGGTGCTATACTCAATCTACGTGATGCTACAACTTTGCCAGTGTCGAGGTGTCAAACCCAGCCAGACGCATTAGTTTGTGTAGTTTATTCCATTACCATTGCTCTCAAAACAGTGAAGGAAAATATCGTGAGTAAACCAGCATGTCCTGGAACCAGAAAATCAGAGACTTGTGGCATCCACTAATACGTACTGGACCCGCGAGGTGGATAACAAAGCGAATCTGAAGGACCAAAAGTGTGGTTTTAGTCAGTAAAAGTCTGAATATACCTAAGTGGGAGAAGTTGATTCATCAAAATGACTCCTCACCTCAAAAAAAGTATCATCCAAAGACGAACAGGTCCATCCATCTAAGACACATGTACAAGGAAAGACCAACTTAAAACTATAACAAATTACTTCGCCTGAGGCAGTAACACCCTACCATTAACTCTCGAGACAAGTGAAATGCGAGCGACTCAGAACCGACTCGTATACATCATGATAATTGACTTGTAACTGAACTGTATTAATGGCAGGTAAGCTTTAGCAGGTGTCATCTATTATGATTGAAAGTTAGGTTTCGGACTGAGGCGAAACAGCGCTGCTACGACAAATGTATGTTCCACAACTTTCCACACAAGGCCGTTTAATCCCAAGCTAAGCAGAGCTTGTGTTATGGGTACTAGACAACTGATAAACATAGTCGTACTTATATATTTCTAAATACATACATATTACAGATAAATTACACTCAGACACAGAACAAATGATCGTGCTCATCACACAAACATTTGTCCTGGGTGGGAATCGAACCCAAGACCTCCGGCATAGCAGTCAGGGCCACTAACCACTAGACCAACAGGTCAGTCAGATCACAGCTCGCCGATGATACATGGTGATATGGAGACATTGATTGTTCCAACGTAACGCAAGAGAGGCGCCATGGACTCCTCACTTTCTGCCTGACGCAGGTTCTCAATGAACGTGGCCAGTATGGGAGATCCTTTTGCAGTTTCAGGCATGAGAAATGCTCAGTAGCCTGATTCATATGAAACAAATCTAATATCGTTAAAGTTTTATAATCGATCGAAGTCCTACACAATATCAGTATTCACGAATACCTTGATTCTAAAGAACGAACATACAGTTGATTTGAAACTAAATGATCTATCAATGGCTTACAGCTAGTGTAGCATATTCTAAAGGACTAACACCCGAAACCAATAACCTATCTATCACATATCGGAGATAGAAAAACAAATGAAACAACAGAAAACATGATAATTTTTGTAATGGATCATTTGTTTTACAATCTCCAGTATGCCAAAACTGGAGATCGATAAGTTAATGGTTTCGGCCGTAAGTCGCTACGATGTTTGGGGCGAAACTCCGCTGCCACGACAAAATGCGGTATGACGGATAGAGTTCCGATGGGATCTCATGGTGGTAGGGAGAAAGCGACTGCCACAACCAAGTATGAGGGAGGCGACATGGCATCTTGATTTTCCGCCTGACGCAGATCCTTACGGGGCATGACCAGTTTGGGACATCCTGTTTTGGATTCAGGTGGAAGGAACGTCCGGGTGTCACCTGTGTGCGGATCGTCTGGCCTCGGTAGATGCCATAATCCAGAGTGAGAGGGAATGGGAAGCAGTCGGAGCAGTAATTCGAGCAAAGAAGATGACTGCAACAGCAGATACGTGCCATTCCCGCTGCAGGAGTTCCACAAGTATCTCAAAGAGATGTCAGGAAAACCGTAGGAGCCTAGCGGGGCCCATATCTATTAAGGCAGCTAGAATGTTTGAAAAAGCTACTGTGGCCCTAAAACGGAAAGGGAAAATGAAGACACATGGCTGAGTTTTAGTCAATACAATCTTACACGCCCTCTCGCTTGGCTCTACAGCGGAAAAAGTCAACTGATGATTCCTAATCTCAAAAAAAAAATTAATTAAAAAGCAAACTAAAACTCTCTGAACAAAGTGACATTATCATTGTAATATTGTTTAAATTACCCTTCACTAAGAATATTATTCGACAAATACTATCGAAAGGTAACATTTCATCACCATTTCGATAGAGGTTTTAGAAATTCGACACTAGCCATCGCTAATAGAAGGACCTGTAGCGACATCTATGATGCGACTAAAGAACTAAAATGATGCTAAAACATTTGGAGCATTTTACAAAGTGTTAATCTTCTGTTAATAGAAAAACTAAATATCATCATTTACCTAACCTTTGCCCAACTATATTGGGGTCGGCTTCCAGTCAAGCCGGATTTAGCGCAATACCAGTATTTTACATTTGTATTTTAAAGTAAAACTAACTATAAGAAATAGAAATTTAAAACTTTTTGAGAGATTGTAACTGTGATGCAAATGCTAAGGAACACTTAAAAAGATACTAGAATTGCTACTCTGTATTCTTAAAACTATTCCTTGAAGTTGTTTGACATCGACACCTGTTGTTTCTAACGCCAAAAAGACAAGTAAAAAATTCGTAAGACGTACCGTCACTCAGTATTGGACCTGCTAATCAAGTTTGTTAGGGTTCCGTAGTCAACTAGAACCCTTATAGTTTCGCCATGTCGGTCTGTCTGTCCGTCCGCGGATAATACAAGTGACCGTTAGCACAAAAATGCTGAATTTTGGCAACAATATCAATCACGCCGACAAAGTGGTAAAATAAAAAGTAAAAAAAATTAACTTACCCAAGGTAAGTTCCTACACGTAAAGCGGGGAGTGATATATTTTTCATTTCAACCCTAACGTGAGATATATTGTTGGATAGGTATTTAAAAATGAATAAGGGTTTACTAAAACCATTTTTGATACTGTCAATATTTTCAGAAATAATCGCTATAAATTAGTAACTCTTAAATAAATAAATTAGTAGTTCTTTTGGTGTACAATAAAGTTTATTCTATTCTATTCTAACTCAATTCCCTGAGAGATGGCGCTGTACTTTGGGCTACTTCGCGCTGTTAAGATTTTTTAACTCATTGTGACGGACGAGAAACTACGGAACCCTACACTGAGCGTGGCCCCAACACGCTATTGGCCGGTATTTTTTCTACAAAATCGCTTTCGTAAATAATGACTGTCGCTAGATAACATCTTGACATTGTGACGGACTGACGGTGTGACTATCACTGGTCAATAAGATAGCTGACGGTTTTTTAAACAAATTGATGTCGGCTTCCAGTCTAACCGGATACAGCAGTATTACAGTATTTTACACAGAGGAACGCTGAAGAATCGCCAAACTTAAGTGGCAGTGGGCAGAGCACATTGCTCGTAGAACAGATAGTCCATGGGACCGAAAGGTTCTGAAGTGGCTACCGCTTAACGGAAGACTCAGCGTTGGAAAGCCTTCCACGAGGTGGACCAGTATCCTGATGATAGATGCGGGAATGCGATGATTGCGAAACGCATTGGACCGATCGTTGTGGCGTCACTTTGGAGGGGCTTATACAGGGTGATTGTAAGATGGGTGCAAAGCGTTATGGCGAAGATAGTACAGACAATTTAGAACCATTTAAGCTTTGCACCCATCTTCCAATTAACCTGTATGTCTAAAAGTGGATCTTTAGGATGAAATGATGATGACAACACGGAGGCACTGCCTCTCTAACCTCTAGTCTAGTGTTCCACACGCATCAAAAGGAGAGGTCAACAAAACCTAAGGGCCCAGCTAGATTGAAGCCTACTGGGGTCATGGATTATGTGAAAATGAACCCCGGGGCCCTGGAACGAATGCAAAGAAGGAACAAGAGTGGATTTAAGTCAGTAAAAGTCTGAAGCGCCAGGAATTCATCAAATGACTTCTCTCTCTCTGCTCTAGCCGTAGCGGTCATTTGATGATTTTCCACCCAAAAAAGAGCTGCTAGTATTTTTTGGCTGCAGTGAACTGGTAGTATTGCCATGGAGTTATAGTGAGGTAGGGGCCTTACTTAAACTATAAGATCGACTCGTGGTCGTGTACCGCTTCGATGTTTATCTCAGAGGTCGATGACTGCTAACAAATCATTTAGGAATCTCCCAACAGGAAAACGACCCGTGTTAAACCTAAGGTAGAACATAAAAGTTTCATTATAGTAAGTCAGACAACGAACTTTCTTCAACAATTTAATTAATTGTTGGGCATAAAAACATACTAAACGTCAGGATTGTTTGAAAGAGATACCTGTCGTGGCCCTCACAAAGGGTAACTGAAAAACATTGTAGTTTTAGTCAGTAGCTAAAAGTCTAACTCCACTCTAAATAAAGCGGGAGAAGTTATTTGATGATTTCTCACAAAAAAAAAGATCTTCTAGGTAGATAAGTCGTCGAATTTAGAAACTAAGTACCTGATTTCCGGATGTCAATTTATAGAAACTATTTCAAAATACTTAAGTATTAGGTAGGTACAGTCAACTACTTCAATTTGGCACTCATCTCTTATTGAACACCGCCGTGTCCTAGTGAAGGTGATTAGCGGCAGCGACCTCTCGCGCCGGGCTCTGGTACAGGGTATGATCCGGAGCGAGGTGGAGTACTAGGCGGTCGTTTCTTTCTGCGAAGCAGTAATGCTAGCAAAAGAGTCGGCCCCACGCGTGAAGAAACAGAAAAGACATGACAACTCAATCCTAAACCATCCGTATTACGCCCGTTTTCAATAAGTTATCTAGGTATCTACAGTAGCAGCTACTAAAGATAAACAAATCTATCCTTTTGCCCTTACTTGCTTTCCTATAACCCACCGACGGATAGCATTTCCTACCAAAGTTGTGGATACATAGATATAATCTGATTGTTTATCGGGGATAGCTATTTATCTATGAACTGCGGTAGGTTATTGAAAACGGGCGTTAACCAAAAACACTTCTCTATTCTGTCCAGTGTACCTATTCGTAAAATTAGAATGTATCAACGCTTCAACATTATCGCTTACGAGTATAATAGGCTCACGCGCGTTACTAAAGCGAATCGATCGACATCTCATTTGTACAATGGGTTCAGTAGTGCAGTCTGCGAGCGCATTTCACACAACTTATGAATACATTTAGTATTTAAGTGGCTATTATTGGAGAAGGAAGACATCATTGGGTACCTACATTAGCAAGTGCTCACACTTTGAGTTAGCTATTATCGAGAAACGGCTATCAGCTACTAACCTAATATTATACATACCTACTTCACTACATATATAATTATAATATGTAGTGTGTTCTTGACTCACTAGTAATTTTCACAAATACTATATGCCGTTTTGCAAGCAATACTTAAGTATAAAAAAACGATACTACTTAATCAATAAAAATTACGACACAAAAAATGTTTGACGTTTAGAATTTACATACGTTCGACCGCCAGCCTATCCTGCTCAGCTTTTTTTCTTTCTTTTCGCTTCGCAGTTTGTGCATTAACGCCCGTTTTCAATAAGCTATCTATCTACAGTTGCAGCTACTAAAGATAAACTTATCTATCCTTATGGGCTTACTTGCTTTCTTATAACCTACAGACGGATAGCATTTTCTACCAAAGTGTGGAGATAGAATCTTACTGTTTATCGGGGATATCTATGAACTGCGGTAGGTTATTGAAAACTGGCGTTAGCTATTGTCAATTTTAGAAAGTAGGTATTTAGTTTTCAGTCACTTTGAGTGCTTCTGAGTTCCATTCGAACGCGGGTCTGATATATTCTAAATGCGGAAACGCTCTAATATATGTATCTCGATGGCCGCCGCGTCCTAGCCGCTAGTGCGCTATGGGGCTATTTGGCAGCAAAATCGAGTCGGCCTACTCGGTAAGCTTCGCTGACGTAGTCAATGCTACTATTATATTCTCAGCTGCATTTTGCCAGAATTGCGCTCGTTTCAATGATACCACATTTAATAGTCCTGCTGTGTCTCAAGTGTCTACTTGAGATACATAACTACACTATCACAATATCGACTGGGAATTAATTTGCGAATATTTAAAACAGTCATCCAACTTCACTTAAAGCAATCCCGCCAAAAACTAAAAAATGTTTGACGTTTAGAAATTAAATATGACCGCTTACACCCACCCCCTGCTAGCAGTTACGAGTTAGACCGTTTTCACATTATCCGATCCGATATCGGTGTCGGACGCCGATACGATATCGGGGTAAGTAAAATGTATGAAATATGTACCTGTCTTTCATATTGTCCGGCCCGATATCGGATATCGGAGCACGGCATTTCATACATTTTACTTACCCCGATATGGGATCGGCGTCCGACACCGATATCGGATCGGATAATGTGAAAACGCTCTTAGTTGAGATAGCTACTTACTAGTCTTATCGAAGACAGAAGGATTCTGCACTTAAAGCTTCTGGAGACCCGTAATGTTGACGAACGAGCCGACCTCATTCTGCAGTATCGTGGAAAGCGCAAGGCTATTTATCGGAGCACGCGTGCGGATAGAAGGCGGTGGGCCGATGAAGTTGCTGACCGTGCTCAACACGCTGCGAACACCGGCAACCTGAAAGAGCTGTATAAAACCACTAAGACCTTGGTAGGAGATAGCAGGCGCAAAAAGAAACCACTTCGGTCCAAAGAGGGGCAGCTCATTGCGACGTCTGAAGAGCAACTACTGCGTTGGCGCCAACACTTTGAAGAGGTCTTCCGATTGTCGGCTTCTTCGACGCCTGAAGCGCTGTCGGTCGGATCTTCACCACCCCAGCTCCTTGATATCAATTCGGAACCACCGTCAGACTTGGAGGTGGCTGAAGCAGTCCTCTCTTTGAAGACAGGCAAGGCACCAGGACTCGACCTGATTAATGCGGAAATGCTGCAGGCTGACTTACCCTTCGCTGTCGACGTACTGACGCCTTTAATCGAAAAGATCTGGACAGCTGAAGAACTCCCAGACGACTGGAACAAAGGGCTCTTAATTACCGTGCCTAAAAAAGGTGATCTCAGTCAGTGCGATAACTGGAGAGGCATTGCACTGCTGTCAATTCCCTCAAAAGTCTTCTGTAGGATAATCCTGGATAGGCTGTCGAGGGCCCTAGATCCTTTACTGCGCAGGGAGCAAGCTGGTTTTCGTTTAGGACGTTCGTGCACGGACCAGATTAACACACTGCGTATAATACTTGAACAGGCATCAGAATGGCAAAGGGAGATATATCTCACTTTTGTGGACTTCGAAAAAGCCTTCGATACGTTGAAGTGGTCCAGTATTTGGTCTCGCCTGCTGGAAATTGGAGTGCCACCAAAATTAGTCCGCCTAGTACAAAGCATATATCGCAATTATACATGCAAAGTGGTTCACGATGGTCTCCTCTCGGAAGACATCGCAGTGCACGCGGGTGTTCGCCAGGGTTGCCTCCTCTCGCCTCTTCTCTTTATAGTCGTTCTTGACGGAATTTTGCTTCGCATCTTCGAGGAGAGACGCCGCGGCATAGAGTGGGGATTGTCCAGCGTTTTAGAAGACTTGGACTACGCCGATGACCTATGCCTGCTTAGTCACACACACGCCGACATGCAAGCAAAATTAAACGACCTTCGTGAGGAGGCAGCGAAAACTGGTCTTAAAATTAATACACGGAAGACCCAAGAAATGCGTTCAGGAGTGATCAATTCTGCACCGTTGCTGATCGGCACCGAGGCGGTGGAACGCGTTCAGAGATTCACGTACCTCGGAGGTGTCGTGGCGGAAACTGGTGGGACTGAGGAAGACGTCGCCTCACGAATAGCCAAAGCGCGTGGTACCTTCGCACAGCTGAGGCCGGTTTGGCAATCGCGGAAATTAACCCGAAGGGTTAAATTAAAAATCTTCAGGTCCAACGTCAAATCCGTGCTGCTTTACGGGTGCGAAACGTGGAAGGTGACAAAAGAGATCTCACGCCAAATCCAGGTTTTCGTGAACCGATGTCTCCGTCGTAACCTCGGGATTTACTGGCCCGAGACCATCTCTAACGTGGAACTGTTGGAAAAATGTCACGAAAGCTCGATCGACCACCAGATCAAACGTCGCAAGTGGGGTTGGATTGGTCACACGCTTAGGAGGGATCCCGATCATATACCTAAACAGGCGCTGGATTGGAATCCCCAAGGAAAAAGGAAGCGTGGCCGTCCTCGACAGACCTGGCGACGAACCGTGTTAGCTGAAGCAAAGGCCATCGGACTGACGTGGAGCGAGGTCAAGCGAAAGGCGCAAGACCGGTCGCGATGGGTGTCTACTGTCGACGCCCTCTGCCCCAGCTAGGGGACATAGGATTTTAAGTCAAGTAAGTCAAGAGCACGGCATTTCATACATTTTACTTACCCCGATATGGGATCGGCGTCCGACACCGATATCGGATCGGATAATGTGAAAACGCTCTTAGTTGAGATAACTACTAAATATAAGCTACTCGAGTTAAAACGTTCCTGGGTTGCATCTCAAAGTATTTTTGAGCGGTTGGAGTAACGATTCCTCCCTACTCTGGTTGTTTTTGAACACAGAACAGGGGGTGGTTTTAGCGTGTTGTCACTTAGTTTTACAAGTCCTGCTGAAGACTTTTTTTATTGTCCGGGCTTGCATATGGCGGCCTTAAATAGACGACAACCTCATACGTTGTTCTGCAAGAGGCCACTTACAAAAAAAAAGAATAGAAACGCACCGTGCGTGAAATACGCTGCATTGTGAGTCGAGTGGTGCGATAGGACCCAGTTTTCGAGTGTTGAAAGAACTATTTACTGTCATTAACTTACTACTAGTACCTATTTTAGTTGAACAGCAATGTAGAATTGTCTAGTGTGTATGGACGTAATCTATCCAGTTTGTTTGACTATCTTACGGCCGAACCCAATAACCTATCTCTCTCCAGCTTTGGCATACTGGAGATAGTAAAACAAATGATATAATACAAAAATATACATGTTTTCTGTTGTTTCATTTGTTTTTCTATCTCCGATATGTGATAGATAGGTTATTAGTTTCGGCTGTTAGTCGTAGCCTATAGCGATTCCATGTCACCATCGCTGTGCTGATAGGATCTTTGTAAAAAGAAAACTTCAATAAGTTTTGTTTACAGGTCCCCTTCCTTTGAGACCTGGCTACACCACTGGTACGAATGATGATTTAACCGACAGTAGGCAGATTTGTGTGTCATTGTGTCCGTGAATGGTGGCAGGGTTTCTATGAAATCTGGGCCCATTTTCCTACAGCTGTGTGTTATATCGTTGGATAGGTACCTATTTTTGTTTCTCAATAAAAGTTACTATGGCCCCAAGTAACCTTTCCTCTACACAAAAATAATTAATTATCACACATATCTATTGGAAGATGGACCCAGGGCTTGTATCTTCATTTATAGAGAAATAAATAAAAAACCAGCATACAATATAAACAGATGATATAATTATTTTGACACTGTCAACTTATAAATATTACAATTATACATTAGGTACCAATGTCTTTACCACATATAGATCACTACGTGACAACTTTTTAATGAAATTAGTCAGTTTGAGTAGGCAATGGTATCAAACTTATAGTGCCTGTGTTCCCGATAACCCATTGGAAATGTGTTTTGAATTTAATAAGGAGATATTTTTGACGAAAATTGTATTTTATTTTTATTAAATTAAATAATAACTATTATTAAATATTAAATAGTATAGCCAGTACAACTTAATTCAAACTTAAAAATATGTCTGGAAAAATATTTTTAGTGTTTTTTTTTATATTTTTAAAAGCAAAAATCAATGCACTGCGTTTTTTACAATTTTCGCCAAAAATATAACTTAATCACAGTAATCAACCCCTAAAATCTAGTACCCAGCAACACTGTGACTAGAATTAAAAAATAAAATAAAGAAAAAAAAAACAGACAGCTTACAATTACGGAATGATCATCTAAACCTACACTTGCGGACATAAAAATTTGCCCACTCGAGATACGGATAGCACAATATTTTTTATTTATTTATTTATATAATATAAATAACCATTAAAAACTACTAAGAAACTGCTATAGTAATATATATTAAGATGTGATTATTGTGATGAGCTGTAGGCACTTCACATCATAGTAAATAGTTGTATCGTTATCATGTTTGGGAAATGGCAAGAATATTTGAAATTATCAGTCAGTTACCACTATTTAGCTACATAGAAAAACTATAGGCTCGACTGAGGAAAGGACTTATTGGAAAAAATCCTTGCAATTTGTAAAAGAAAAAAAAAACTATTTCCTTTTTTATAGGTACGTACCGCAACTGGACACTTAACTTAAATATTTCTCATTTTATTGTTTTTTTTTTAGGAAATATTTCACATTTAATTATTTTTTTTGCAGATATTTATCACTATTATTGTTTTTTTTAGAACTCAAACTTGAAGTTATTTTTTTTAAATAAATTTGTCATGTAAACTGTTTGTGCAGCCAAGCGAAAATACATAGCAAGTCATTCTATACTTTTTGTATGAGTATTGTACTTTTTAAATAATAATATAAAAGTCCCATCCTCAGTCGAATGCCTTCCCAAACACAATACCGACGCATGAAAATTGAAAGAGTACCCTATTTTGTGTAAAATCCTGAAAACTCCTTAACCGTTACTCTATAGTCTGGTCTATAACTCCTAAAACTGTTGTCTATTCCTGTCAAACTTCAACTGGGTCTATTCTAGTCTTTGCTAAAATTTCCTCAAATGTATTTGAAAAATGTGTCTTATTGTCGATGTGCTACAGTTTGTATTATCTAGTGAAATAAATATGCTTGTGGTTTTCGAGTAAGCAATAGACATTTGTATGATTTTCTCATTTTTTTCTGGATTTATTTTTATGAAGCAACGCTATTATAGCACCATAAAAACTATAGCAGCAAAGTATTCAAGATGGCAGTTTGTGAAAATAGCATTTGTAAGCACCAGAACCATTTGATATATTTTTTTTAGATCTTAACACTGCTATACTCGAAAACAACTCCAAAACTATGAAAGATTTAGGCTATTTTTTATTTGGTAACTTAATACTTTAGTAAGAAAGGAATAAAACTAATCAATCATGTCAATATGTTAAAATATATTTAGGCCAAGAGCGAAAAATACTGATGGTCCAAAAACATAAAACCACATTATAAAGAAATAGTTTACCATTTCTTTGGCCGGCAGTGTACGATGAAAAGTGTACATATATTTGGCCGACAGTGTACGATAAGCGAATACAAAATGTCCGTAGCCTACATATCGAGACTTGAAGGGGATATGTTATGTTTGGCCTTAGTTTAGACCAACATTCATGGCACTCACACTTACGCGAACAAAATGTATAGTAAAAAGACCATTTTTAAATGGTTTCACGATTATTTTGGAAACTAAAGTTCTATCGTGGATGGAAAACTTTCGATAATTTTTCTGTGTACGTTCTAACCTAAAAACCACCATCTATAATAGAACTAAAGTTTCGTTTACGTAAAATGGAAGAACATTTAATTTTACAATCGCTGCGATATCACATACAAAGTCTATACTTCATACACACAGTTAAAAGTCAAGTAAAACACGATAACAGTCGCTCTTCTATGAGAAACATTCATGGTGTTAATTTTACGAAACTGATATAACGAAAATCGGGAATGGATCTTCGGAACATTTTCGTATATCGATGTTAAATTCCCCATTTATTTGCAAACGATTCTCATAATGTTTTCAGTTTCGTAAAACAGGATTACTGTCCACGGACACGTGGTTTCATAGACGGCAGCGTAGTGTCGTTGCTACTTTTTTATTACTTATAGACTTGCGTATGACCACCACCTCACCTGATGGTAAGCGATAATGTGGCCGACGATGGAGCACGCTTGCCTAGAAGTAAGCTATTCACGAGCCTAGTGTGAAGTTATCAAGAAACATAAACTCGACAGAGTATCATAGTTTTGTTTGACGACTCTTGCCAACTTACGTGACGGGTACTGTAGACGCTACGACACGACGGCACGTCGATGTCGACGGTCGACACAGTTTCATACTTTAGTATGCAAGCTTCACGTCAGGCGTACACCGTGCGTATAGTGACGAATACGCATCTGTAAAACTACGCGTCTGTGGACAGTATGCCTTATGTTCATCATACGAGATTACATTACGGGACATTTGTTGATGAAAAATATGTTGGTATCTTTGTTTATACTACATGTAAGTTTGAATGTAAGTTCTTGTAATCGGCGAGTGTGACAATTATTTATTTTTAAACATTGTCCCACACTAGAAATTACTCCTGAAACGTAAGAGCGTTTACATACGCAAGACTTCCATACCCGGAACATCTATTATCTACAAGCAATATAAATATTGGTTCCGTGCGGAAATAGAACCCGCGACGTGTAGCGCAGCAGTCAATCGCTCAACCACTACGCCAACCGTACCGTCACATATCGCGAATAACATAGATTGTATAATAACTTATGACACAATTCAAACCCCATGTAGAAAAAACAATACGTTAATAAATTCTGCCGCACTAATTAAAACGCAGTAAGAAAGGATTATTGGAAATTGAGTTACAGATACATTCAGATTCCTTGTAATGAGCTCTTAATACATTTATACTAAAAGTACTCAAAACTCTGAATGAGCTCTGTATAGATATGCTATAATTACATCAAAACTACTTCAAATCTCCGTACTGCACTTTAAATTAGCGCGGCAGAATTGTTGGTCACATTTTCTGTCCCGAAGTGTAATTCTCATAAAAAATTACAATACAAAGTTTAGTTTTTCCATTCATATACAGTCATTGGAAATTGACAAGAATACAATACAATACATCGAAGAATAAGGCGCTAACACTCATGACAATCTTATGACTGTACTTACAATTAATCTAGAATATTCATATATTTTTTATGTTGCTACGTAAGATGCGAGAATATTTGTTGAATATCGTATTAGACTGGTATACTGTCTTTATTTTGTTTTAGATTTATTTTTTTAAGAATCCACTGTATTTCTAAAAGCCAGAATCAAAACCAGTAATGAAAATGGACTATCTGTATAGCGTATGATAATTTTTCTCATCTTTGCGGGCAACCCGCATGCGGGCATGACAAGCAATCGCAGTCTGAGTTTGACTATCTTAATAAGCACAACATTTTGTCTGTGACAAATGTTACAGTACGGTGTATGATATTTTTTCACTGTCGTTGAGGAGTACCCGCATGCGGGCATGGCAAGTAATAATAAACTAGTGCGCCTCACCATCGACGATAGCATCACTGCTGACCATCAGGTGGAATCGCAGTTAAGCACTATTTTATACCAATAAAAAAACATTCTGAGTTTAGCCCTCTTACAAACCCTATGATAAAATAATACTAATTTTTTACCATTTGGTAAAAAAAATATAGATGCCATCACTGTGAATTGCGAACATAGCTGCCAGTACGAACAAGACAGTATAACAGCCCAATGCGTTACCAAACATAAAATACACTAAAATCGGGTTACTTTGGTCCAAGATCGTATCCAATAGAAACATAGCACACAGTATCCTGCATTCCTATTGGTTAATAAGCTTGGGCCAAAGTAACCCAACTTTACTGTAAGTAATAAGAAAATAAATAAAAATCACAGTGACATACATTTGCTTTTCGCAAACCCAATATTTAATATGCCTATAAAGGCATAAAGGAATTATAGAAGAAACTTGTTTGAGAGGTAAAAGATAAAAGCTGCTAATACAGTAACATCGAACAACACTAGAACATATTGTGATTCTAAACCCGATATAGGTTAATATCATCCAATTCTTAAAATACTGATTAACTTCAATATCTCTATCTCTTACTAAACGGTAATATTAGAAAGAGACGTGACATTTAGAGCTGTCAAAATTTAAATTTAGTTGCCATATGAATAAACAAAAGACAGCTTAAAATATTTTCCATCTCGTTCTAGTTGTACCTGTTAGAAAGAGATAGCAATATTCAAGATTTGATTAGATAAATACAACAACACATTTTCGTCATAGACACAATAATAACTGATTCCTAGTTTAGAGCGAAAACGAGTTTCCTTTAAATATTTAATAGCGATGCACGATGGCAAGAGGTATTATTCCATTGATTTGATTGTTCGAACTTAATCGAAATGTTTCGACATTAACTCGAGTCCAACTCGGTCTGGTATTGCAACTGGCGCATGGCGCGTTCATTTGCGAGTTGTTCCTTCATAGTAAAAAGTTTCTAGTGCAGTGACTGATTAGCAGTGATAGGAATAGGTAGTGCCTATTTGCCTACACTTCGAAGAACAGAGACAAGAAACGGAGACCTCCTTAGGACTAAATTTTTTCCGAGGATCCCGAAGTTTCGAGATGACACTTAAAATACATTAAAAAAAAATCTTATGTGGAATAAGTAATTCGTCAATTTACCAAAAGTTTACGACTATCATAATAAATAACATACACAATCATTACAACCATAAAATTTTCAGAATTTTTTATTTTGGAGAACATTTTGTAAATGACTTGTTGATCGTAATAGGTATTACTTATTCCAAATAACAATTTTTTTAAATGTATTTAAGTGTTGTCTCGAAATTTCGGGACAGATATCTCGGAAAAAAATGTAGTCCTAAGGAAGTCTCCATTTCTTGTCTCTGTTCTTCGAAGTTTAGGCAAATAGGCACTACCTATTCCTATCACTGGTGTAGCGGTCGATTCTGTTACCTCGAAACAATTGAGAAACATCTCGATTATTTTGTAGAACGGCGAGTCGATGGTTGATTCGATTGTTTATTTTAATGACTCCGATTCTTTCGATTACCAAGCCATCTCAGAATCGCCCATCACTAATATTTATCTTTAAAGAAAACTATTTGATACTTTCGTTGAAATTGGATGTCATTACCCACTAATTATGATCAAGATGCCTCAACCACAGTCCTAGCATTAACTTTAGTACATGCATTAAACACTTGTACATCTCACTATCGTTCAGGTTATTATTCTCGTCCCAATACAACTTCCTACTCTTACAAGAAACAATTTTAACAAACAGTTTACTCAGCACACTGCGTACGAAGTATTTTCCCTCACCCTCGTTACATATTCGACAATCACAATTCCTACTTATTTCTACGTAATTGGAAGTATTTGATATTTTGGCAACACTGCGGGATTGCGCGCGGGATATGATTATAGTGGGCACGATGACGTTCGACTCAGTGTTGCCCGGAAATGAAATGTTCTTTTTTAGTTTGACATAGCTGCCTTTACGAAGTGACGATCGGGCTAGTTCTGGCGAAACTCGACTCCTTTCAAGGTTTTCGCTACTTTTGAACTCTTGTTTTATCAAAACTTTTCTTCTCAAGTCTGTCATCATATCTTGCACACCAGACCGTCTTGGCCGCACTTTGCTTCCCTCTCCTTGGTTCGAGTCAACAGATATGCTCCTATAGAACGGCTTCTGTACTTCAAACTCTTGGTCCTCATCATCAGACAGGTCCGTTTCAACATCATCAGCAGAACTCCGGAAGAAGTTCCTCAGCCGGTTGACCTCTGGTGAAACGGGACAGCTGCTACTATTCCTCGTATTCGGGATCTCCAGTCTAAGTTTTGGTCTTTCTTTTGGGACCAAATTCTCTACAGATCGGTCTTTAATACTGTCAAACGTCCCAGCGAATGTGAAACATCTTTGTAGTTTCCTTACCTGCGGGGACACGCTGCCGCTCGTGCTGCCCAGACCCTTGTAGCTCTCATTCAACACCGCCAACGCTAGATCTCGTTCTGAGAACGTTTCCACACCAAAAGATGCGCGCCTGCTTCTCGCTCTGTACGGAGAAGCGGGGATATCTTCGAAACTCCTGTACCTATCTGCCATACTGTCCCTTCCTTCTGAGTCTACTGTCCACAACGATTCTAAACTTTCCGAAGTCGAACCTATAGTCTGCAAGTGATTGAAGATGTCAATACCTCGATCGAGGGAGACCGACCGCTGCAATGGAATATCGTGCTCAAACCTTTCATCATAAGATCCATTTTCGTACTCTTCGTTCTCTTCAAATTTGTCTCCAAGCCAGCTGTCGAATTCTTGTGTGCCGAGGTTGAGGTCTTGTAATTCTTGTCTGAGGTCAAGTTGGTGCCGGATGTCGGAGTAGCGTCGCTGTGGTGGCGCGAGCGTGCGGGCGGCGCGTGCGGGGGGGATGCTGTGCCTACGCGGTGGAGGGGGGGGCACCAGCGGGGTGCGGGGAGTGGGGGGCGGGGGAGCGAGCCAGCGAGGAGAGGGAGCGGCGCTGGAAGCCGCCCACGGCGAGATCAGACTCAACAAAGAGCTTGCGAAAACTGTGGACACAAAAACAGAATTGTTAGTAAATATACGTCATTTTCAGTAAGTCTTTTTCACCATGTTCTCGCGGATTTTTTTAAGAGAAAGTAAATTTTGCGCAAAACAGGATAAAAATGGGAGGTAATCTTACCAGAATATGGTGAAAGTGATACACAGCATATTCGAAGAAATACAAATGTTAACAAAATATTATTATAGTTAGTTTAGAATACCTCACTTTCAAATGGAAAATTGAAAATAAATCTAAGTAAAAAACACATATTCTCCTTCTTAAATTAATCTTATTAAATACAAGTATCTATCTACTGCATTGTGTGAATGTGAAAGCTGTATATTAAACATAAAACAAAAAATATGCAGTTAAACTAAACTGCTCGAGTTAGGGGACGATCTGAAACCAAAGTGCTGACGATTGAAAGTTATGTAAATGATTTACTACCGAAATAAAAGTAATAAAGCATGATATATTGATTTTAATTATACGTTGTTTTAACCGTGTTGTTTTCGCTGAAATAAATACCTGAAAGTTCAAAATTAAATATGTGGCCTGTTCATACAAAAAATTATACATCGTTAATTCTCCCTTGGTGGTATGCTCAATATTGTAGAATTATACCCCAATATGCAGCCCACAAACTTTTCCTATTTTATTTTGCATTTTGAAGGTCAGGTTCAATGTTCATTAAAATATGATTTGCGCCCGAACAAGTATTTATTTATTTACTGGTGCATCATTTATTGATGACGCATAATCACTTAATATACATAAATTCGAAGTTATGTCACATCCACTGGGTCCATTCCCTCTACTAGAAAGGAGGCCTGGTTCCCAACAGTGTGAAAATTACAAGGCTTATAATGCTAATGCATAACCACTAGACCAACATGCCAGTCAAAATCCATTCCATAGGGTTAGATAAACTGAGACGATTGTCAGATTTTAACGGTTATAACTCAGTAAAGCCATATTCGATTATGTTACGGTCGCCAATCATATTTTAATGAACATGGAACCTTACACTGACTTGCAACATGCTATCGAAAGTCGCATTCACCTTATAAAACCTTCATTTCTCGAACCCATCTTACCTACTCCCTCAAAACCCCACAAACTTTCCCCCATTTCCCCCGAAACAATCGTCAGCCCCAATTCAAAGCGTCCCCCATTTCCCCCAACGTACCGCAAAGCTATACGTCTTCAATACCAAGGGCCGAAAGAGATTCTCGGAGGCGGCGAGCGACGACCCTCTGCGCGCGATGACACGAGGCGGAACCTTGGCGCGGGGAACAAACAAACGTCAACAAAAATAGGGGGAAAAAATAAAATAGGGAAGGGTGAAAAATAAAAATGGTCAGTTTGTTTTTTTTTCTTGAGCTGTAGATGCTAGTTTAAATTTAATATGTTTTGAAGCTAGATGCTAGTTTAAATTTAATATCTTTTGAATTTTATAAAAATGGTCAGTTCTTTTTTGTTATTTTTTTCTTAAGCTGTAGATAGCAAAAACAGTGATCATCATCATCTGCCTTTTCCCAACTATATTAGGGTCGGCTTCCAGTAATAATAATTAAAATGAAATTTCATTGTATTTAATCATAAAATATGTTTTCTAAGATCTAATAATTTTGGACTAGACTAATATTTAAAATATCTTTTAAATTCGATTGGATTTGGTCATAGAACATTTTATCCAAGACCTAGGTACTAGTTTTGGACTAGACTAGTATTTAAAATATTTTTTAAATTCGATTGGATTTAGTCAAAAAATGTGTTTTCCAAGGTCTACTAGTAGCGGACTAGGTCCGATCACAAAAGCATTGTTTCGTGTCGATCGAAGTCGTGATTTATCATTTTATATATCTCTTTAAATCAAGGTCAAAGAAATATTATTGGTATCCTACCTAGATATTTATTTAAAAATATTAGTAATATTTTACAAAAAAAAAAAATAGCATTGATCTACAGCACATTCAGAAAGTACTGGAAGAAAATATTAAATTACTTTTTTTATTGAAATGAGAAAAAAAAATAGTGCGAAAATGATCTTGCTGACCGTACATTATTTAGCAAGAAAAAAAAATGAAATAAACAAAAATAAATGAAAAGTGCTGGACATAAAAAAATGTGAGTGGGTTAAACAAAAAAGGGATAGGATCGGGGATTGTGGTCAAGCGTGAAGCGTTCATGACAAGTGTAGTATAAGTGTCGTATGTCGTATTGAAACATGCAACACGGTGCAGCAAATTGTCGTATCGTGCGCGATCTCTTTCGGCCCTGGTTGCCATAATTTCCATATTTTTTTTAACTACACAAAAACACCTAAAAACAAAGAAATTTTGAATAAAACAACCAAAAAGTTTCTTAGGGCTAAGTTTTCATGCTTTCTTATAGAAAAAAAAATAGGAGAAAAATGTACCAGAACCAAATATAAGCTGGAGTGTAAGGTTAGGAGTTGGACGTTACAATACGGATAGATTTTCTATAGACAAGTGTGCGAGCCAGACAGAAGACGGAACCATAGAGCAGTAGTAGAGATCTCTTTTGACAAAAACTAAACATCAAATTGTAAAAAAAATATATATAGAGGACTGTTCTTCTGTGTGACAGTTAATGTACAAAATGAAGAGTTAGTATTACATTTAATGATATTAAATTACATGGTCTGTGATTGTTAAATTTTACAATTTTTATTACAATACCACCACAACTAAGGACAGAACAAAATAGCAAAAACCTGACACACTGATGACTGACACAGAATATATTTTTGGATCTCATTGAGTTACTTCTCTCGCTCTGGATGGAGCGAGACCGTGTCAGCATTTACTGAGTCACCTATGGGCCTGCTATTGCTCTTCACACACAACAGTTTGTTTGGTTGTTATTTGAAAAACATTCATTTCAGGTGCCATGCAAAATGACTATTTATGCAATCTGTTAATACACAACATGCTTTTCAATCCGTGCCATATTGAATCTAAGTTATCTAATAACAATAAAGCCTTTGTTTCCATAGTCATCGTTACACTATTACACTATTTTTTATTGTGTGCTTAGGTATACCTACATATAGCCTTGTGTAGTATACGTAGGCCCCCTTGAACCCTTTCGGAGCCAAGGACCTAAGGGTGCTTTCAATTTATGCGTTTGTTGACGGCCTCTGCGGTAAGGAAAAAGGAGTTCCTTTGCATGAAAAGGAAACGATCTTCCGTGAGCAGTACAACTAACGCACCGCTTCGGCACCGCATTAGGCCGTCCAAAAACGCATAAATTGTAAAATTTAAATCTAAGTATAGTTGGACTCGCTACTCGGGGCATGAACACAAGTTAACAGTAGCTACGTACAAATGCGTTGTGGGCATACGATTGAATTTGTGTATTTTTTTGGCATCGAAAGTATTAAGTGAAGCTTACTGTCCACAGACGTGTACCTACCTTCATAGACGCGAATTCGTCATTATACCTGCGTGCTAACTAGGAAACACTTTCGACGAAGCTGCAACAACTCGAGGGCATGATAGAGTTTCATAGTTTTGTATGCAAACTTCACACAGGCATACCAAGCGTATAATGACGAAAACGCGTCTATGAATCTACGCGTCCATAAAGAGTAGGCCTAAGTCCCGCAACACCATATTTCTTTAATTAGTAAGGTGATAGAAGTACTAGCATATTTCGACGTCTCCGGGCAAAAGTCGGTAATCACAGGAATCAGTTTTTTGATTACCGTCAACAAGTAATCGGTAATCGAAAAACTGATTCCTGAGATTACCTACTCATTGTCCAGAGACATCGATATACAACCTTCCCACTAGATACGGAAGATCCAAGGGTACGCAAGATGGTGGGTACTCACAACTTCCTGATGCCGCTGTTCCTCTTCCAGGGCGCGTCGTCGGGCTCGGCGGGCAGAGGGCCCTGCACGGGAGCCTCCTCCTCCTCCGCCTGCGCTGTACTCACTGAGGGCGATGTGTCGGAGCCACTGGAAGTGGAAAAAATATGGTGATCAACTGCTAAATCTTCATTAATGGCATTTGTGGAAGGGACACCACAATTTTGGCAATAACACTTGCGAACTGTTAATAAACTGTCAAAAGCAGGAGGGTATTTATCGAGTATTAACAGTAAAATAAACATAATATAAAATCGTCGGAAATCATCATGACTTCTCCTTCCCTGGGCAGACCGGGTGGCTATGTGAGACTTTTACTGATTAAAACCCACGCCTGCTCCTTAATTGCCTTTGTTGCAGGGCCCCGGAGTTCTGTTTCGTACAACACATGGCCCCAGTAGGCTTCGACCCTTCTGGACACCTATATCGTCTGTTTTTATACCCTGAGACTAAATTGACACGGGTAATGTCAAACTTATTATAGGAATTATGCCAGTTCTTTTGTGTTGTAATGTAATTTTAGTCTCAGGGTATTAAACACAGACGGTAGAGTTTACTGAAATCTCTTCGAGGCGCGCGTGGAACGCGGATCCAGAAAGAAAGAAAGAAAGAAAGAAAGAAAGATTATTTATTTGTCGAACATGCGTGTACATAAACAGACAAGACAGACATGCAAGGTATTAAGATCATGTTTTGTAGTGAGCGTCCATGTTTTGCCAATAGCGGCGTACAAATTGTATAAGTTGTAAGTTATTGAAAATTTCATTTAATTGGATTAACATTCATAATGATTTCGTTAATAATTTATGTCAAGATTTAAAGTATATTATGGTCAAAAATTAATTAAATTATGTCCAGTATATATTCATTATTATGCAGTCAAATAGTAAAATTACAATAATTTCCTGTCGCGTCATTTTAAATTCATTAGAAAAAAAATATATGAAATAAACAATAATAATTTAGGTCTAGATTTTAAAATCCAAACGAAATGAGATTAATTAACTATGTCCACTATAATCAACTATGAAAACATTATAAAATTGTGTTTTTAACCATTTATATTTGAGGTTGGGATAGAAAAGTCCTTTTCATCCAAAAAAATTAAAATAGTGTAATATGCTTTATTAATTAAGAAAATTCTACGTTCTACGATACGTTGACTAAAATGTATAACTTTTGTTTTAGTTAGGTTAATCTTGTAAGTTTTGGAAGATCTATAATATGTATTATAAATAACGGAGGCCCCAAAACACTCCCTGTGGCACACCAAACGAAACTATACGTTCTGAAGACTCAAATACAATGTTATGCTTACTTTTCATGTCAATTTGGTTAATACGTGTTATTTGAGTTCTGTTATGTAAGTATGATTTAATTAGATTGTTGACATTTCCTCTAATTCCATATGCATCAAGTTTATTTAATAATGTACCATAGTGCACACAGTCAAAGGCTTGAGTCATGTCACAAAATACGCCACAGACTGGGTTCCTTTTGTCGACGTTATATAAAAAGTCGTAAATGGCCATATTAACAGTTTTCCCCTTTCTAAATCCTTTCTGTTCCTCGCATATAATATTATGTTTTTCTATAAATGAATTTATTTCCTTACAAATGTATTCCGGACTGTTACCGTACGTCCGAACGGCGAGCTACCCATTGCTCGCCGAGCTTCAGCTTGAGCTCGTTGCGCTCGTGTGGAAGTGGAGCTCACCTGTCGTGCTGCTGGTCAGTCTGCAGCGCGTGCAGCTGCTCCTCCGCGCGGCTGAGCTTCAGCTTGAGCTCGTTGCGCTCGTGTGGAAGTGGAGCTCACCTGTCGTGCTGCTGGTCAGTCTGCAGCGCGTGCAGCTGCTCCTCCGCGCGGCTGAGCTTCAGCTTGAGCTCGTTGCGCTCGTGTGGAAGTGGAGCTCACCTGTCGTGCTGCTGGTCAGTCTGCAGCGCGTGCAGCTGCTCCTCCGCGCGGCTGAGCTTCAGCTTGAGCTCGTTGCGCTCGTGTGGAAGTGGAGCTCACCTGTCGTGCTGCTGGTCAGTCTGCAGCGCGTGCAGCTGCTCCTCCGCGCGGCTGAGCTTCAGCTTGAGCTCGTTGCGCTCGTGTGGAAGTGGAGCTCACCTGTCGTGCTGCTGGTCAGTCTGCAGCGCGTGCAGCTGCTCCTCCGCGCGGCTGAGCTTCAGCTTGAGCTCGTTGCGCTCGTGTGGAAGTGGAGCTCACCTGTCGTGCTGCTGGTCAGTCTGCAGCGCGTGCAGCTGCTCCTCCGCGCGGCTGAGCTTCAGCTTGAGCTCGTTGCGCTCGTGTGGAAGTGGAGCTCACCTGTCGTGCTGCTGGTCAGTCTGCAGCGCGTGCAGCTGCTCCTCCGCGCGGCTGAGCTTCAGCTTGAGCTCGTTGCGCTCGTGTGGAAGTGGAGCTCACCTGTCGTGCTGCTGGTCAGTCTGCAGCGCGTGCAGCTGCTCCTCCGCGCGGCTGAGCTTCAGCTTGAGCTCGTTGCGCTCGTGTGGAAGTGGAGCTCACCTGTCGTGCTGCTGGTCAGTCTGCAGCGCGTGCAGCTGCTCCTCCGCGCGGCTGAGCTTCAGCTTGAGCTCGTTGCGCTCGTGTGGAAGTGGAGCTCACCTGTCGTGCTGCTGGTCAGTCTGCAGCGCGTGCAGCTGCTCCTCCGCGCGGCTGAGCTTCAGCTTGAGCTCGTTGCGCTCGTGTGGAAGTGGAGCTCACCTGTCGTGCTGCTGGTCAGTCTGCAGCGCGTGCAGCTGCTCCTCCGCGCGGCTGAGCTTCAGCTTGAGCTCGTTGCGCTCGTGTGGAAGTGGAGCTCACCTGTCGTGCTGCTGGTCAGTCTGCAGCGCGTGCAGCTGCTCCTCCGCGCGGCTGAGCTTCAGCTTGAGCTCGTTGCGCTCGTGTGGAAGTGGAGCTCACCTGTCGTGCTGCTGGTCAGTCTGCAGCGCGTGCAGCTGCTCCTCCGCGCGGCTGAGCTTCAGCTTGAGCTCGTTGCGCTCGTGCAGGATGGCGCGCAGCTCGCGCACGCTGAACGTCGGCTTGGACGACTGGTCATCATCGTCAGCGCCGTCGGGAGTTGCCACGCCGCATGTGGGGCACTTCTGGAAATTATAGAGGAAAAATGAAGATAAAATTCAGTTTGAAGGATCCTGGATCCTGGCTTAACTGGATATTTTACAGTTTCAATATGACAATAATATGTTGACTTGGCTCGCAAGTTTATCGACATGTGGGATGTGGATTCAGCGATCATTGTATAGTATATCGGTGCTTCTTATTATCTGGCCCATATTTCTCTCTGTATATTTTTAAATAGGTCTATTATTGTTTATTAGATTGCAATAAAAATTAGATGTTTAATTCAAAATGACAACGGGGTCGCGGCAAACCACAAATGAGATGGCGCGACGAATTGGACAGATTCCGCCAGAACTGACAAGAGGAACCGCGGGCCCGCGAAAGATGGAAGGAGTAGGCTCAGAGGAGGGGACATATCAAATATAGCCGCAGCCGTTCACCAAATTCAAAGCTTTTTTTATACAGGCCTACATGGGCACTTATAAAACGTCAGAAGCTAGCGCACGGTTCCAATTGGTCGTTTCCTATGGAGAAGAACCGGCAAGAAACTCCATGGTTACTCTTTAACAAACCTTATTCTGTGCGCTGTCTTGCTGTAGCGCGGCAATGTCCCTCTGTTGTGACTGTACTATGGCCGTCAGCTCCGAGCGCTCCTCGCACACCAGGCGCATCTGAAATCAAGGGAAAATGTTTACGTCAGTAAGGTTTACTTTGCGATTCATTTGACGACCTATCTGTACCTAACCTAACTGACCGACTATGTCCCTTTTTTTTTAGTTCCATCTCGTAGTAGGTTAAAGGGATGGAACTAAAAAAATGGAACGATATCGGGTGGGTAGCTCCATCCCTCTCGCTTGCACGGTTGACATATTAACACGTCATGGCAAGACCGCAGATATTTTATATTTATGCTAGACCGTGCAAATTCTAAGCGTGTTTATCAAATGTCACATCATGATTTGCTTTTAAGATCTCGACGCGTTCTACGCAGGCGTGGAGCGCGAGTGTCTGACTTTTACCGACTAAAATCCACTTATTTTTCTTCATTTTTTCTTTGCATTCTAGGGTAAAATATTCTGCAAAATATTTTGATATATTGGTTTTCTTGGAGTAGTAAGGCCTTTGCCCAGCAGTGGTACACAAATCAGACTACAAATTAGTATAAGCAACCATCAGAAAAATTTCAGTTAATTTTTCAAATGCTTACAATACCTAAACATTTTCTGAAGTTAATCCTTATTATCTATATCCATTACCATCAATTCCTCCACTAAACTCAGCTTAGAAAACAGAGGATCTACCATAAATAAAAACCTTTAGTAGAAGCAGCTTGCAGTTATATCTTCGATGGAAATTCTGTGCCAAAACCTTGTAAGGACGATTAAAGTTTAGCAGAATTCATTCTGATTGGAATATAGGGGGTTGGGAACTTTTTGGCAAGGATTGGAGCAGCCTTAATCCTTTCATACGGATTGCATAAGAAAATAACGTTTTTATCTTTTAAATACGTTTTTGACGGAATTTACTTTATACTCAAAGATGGTACTGGTAAATTATAAATAGAATAATAGAATAGAAAATGGGGAGAGATCATAATCTCTAGAATTGCGGGGAGAGATCAGGAACTCTCTGAAATTTAACCTCTTCCTACTTCGCAAGTAAATAATAATGTAAAAATGCGTGTGTGTGTGTGTGTGTATACGTACAAATGTGCTCCACTGCATGTATGATGCCCCTGTTTTCCGTAATATATTCACAATTCGCACACGATTTTATTTTTAGAGTTATGGTGACAGTGTCTAAATTCCCGCAGACCTCAATTGAAATGGGAGGATCCTACGACCTGACGGGTATAGTGTCTGGTCCGAGGAACTGCCCTATAGTTAATTTCGAGCTGTTGTTTATGATTTAATCGCTCGAAGAACTCTTAGGTATACCACGATACAAGATATTAAATTTTGGTTCCTAGATTTCGCTACACTCTTTTAACATTCCATGGTTCTGCATGTTGCCTGGCACCCCGTTATTACAAACCGTAATGGTACATACCTCAGGTTTTAAGTTGGACATAAAGCTTTCATACAAGGTACACCCCGTCAATATCCGTTCAGTATTATTGAGATGTAGCTGGAACATACAGACATACAAAACTAAAGAGCGAGATTTTACTTTCAATTGATTCCAGCCACCGCTTAGTCTATTTTGGAAAGCTATGATTTTTTCGAATGAAAGCTTAAATAAGCAACAACGTTACGGAAATGATTTTTAATTTTTATTTTTAATATGTGGTTACGCTGTTTCTACGCGCGATAGTTTTTGTACGGCTTGATCCCAACCTTAAGCTGAGATCGTACTGTACAGGACTACTTAACTAACGCTATCCTACACTATCCTAGATAATCTAATAACTATCCTAGATAATCTAACCCTTGTAGTATCCTATCTTATTTTTTTTTCGGCTGGATGTTGTAATTTCTATATCCATCCCTTTTCTGCACATACCTATCGAGTGAAAGCGACTGAGCTAACTAATCGTTTGTGGAATAACATTTCGATAACATTAAGGGTGTAGATGGTATGTGGAGTCATCATCTGCCTAGCCTTTTCCCAACTATATTGGGGTCGGCTTCCAGTCAAGCCGGATTTAGCTGAATACCAGTATTTTACGAGGAGCGACTGCCTACCAGACCTCCACAACCCATTAACTGGGGTAACTGGACTTCATGGCAAGACTGGAGACAGATTTACTGGCTTCTGACTATCCGTAACGACTGCCAAAGATCTACAAATGACAGCCTACGGCTTAACGTGCTTTCCGAGGCACGAGCTCCTCATGGTAAGCGGAATAGATGGGAAAAATTGATTGGATATTGAAAAATTTCAACGGCGTCATTTCACCTGTTCGTGTTATGCCCACAATCAAAATTCGGAAATCAAGTGAATATTGGTGTTTATATCCTGAAAATATTAACATCGTGCATGCTAAGCTGTGTCGGAGACTAACCAGGTATTATGCCAAGCTCCCTTTTGAATGATGGCCGATTCCGAGACCTAAATAGTACATTATGATACAAGTGTGTAATGTGGGTCATTATCGTCGCGGTGGTATTAAGACCCGAGCCATGGCGAGGGTCTTAAGAGAACCAAGAACGATAATGTCCAATTACTCACGTGTATCATACGACGTTTTTCGACACACTTGTGAATAAAATAAATTAAAAATCAACTTTATATAGTAGGTATATGAAAAGTTTATCTAAAGAAACAGTTCGTAAATGTGCAGTCAGCAAAGTTATAATTAACTATTTTGACTGTATAGTGGTCCCATGACATAGATTTTCTTGCGTATAGCATAAATCATTTTCCTCATAAATAGTTGTTGTAGACATAATAATATTTATAAAATCTGTATTTTATTTTTAAATATGGCGGCAAAAAAATTGACTTTTCTTAAACGCGCGCATGCGCGTAAAATGGCGGCCATAGACTAGCTACTCTAGCTGTTGGTTTAGAATAAGAATGAAGTTGCATATAAACAGAAAATACAAATTTGATAAAAGATTTAATTAATTAAATATGTATTATATTATATATTATAATAGTAATCAAAATGTCACAGTTTGGTAACGAGCCCCTTTATGTACCTAAGTGCAGTGCAATAACAGCCACTTTATGAGCAAGTGTGTCGAAAAATTAATTAATAATCGAAAGAATCAGAGTCGTTAAAACAAAGTTAAAAAAAATTATGACCAAAAGTCTAAAACGGACGAAGTCGCGGGCAACAGCTAGTTTCAACTAAAATAGTAGATTTTACCAACAAAATAGCTTACGAAACTTTCATTCAAGGTAGTGTAGGCCTCCATAACATTACTCACATACATTAATTTCTACCTACATCCGATTAAACACATTACCCTCCTTTTCACTGTCAAAGTGTGGCAACAAATCGATATGGTAGCTAATTCCAAATGTATGTCAAATAATCGACTAGAACTAAGTGGATTAGTCTACTTGTGTTTGTTTATATCTTCACTGTATAGGTGGGAAATCATCTTATGGCTTGTCCTGCTCTAGGGCGGAGCGGGAGTGCCTGACTTGACTGGCCTGTTGGTCTAGCTGCTACGTCGGAGGTCGAGGGTTCAATCCCCATCCAGGACAAATGTTTGTGTGATGAGCACGATCATTTGTTCTTTGTCTGGGTGTAATTCCTACTAATATTATAAATGTGAAAATTTATGAGAATGGATGTGTGGATGTTTGTTACTCTTTCACGCAAAAACGGCTGGACCGATTTGGTATGTAGATAGGTTATACCCTGGATTAACATATAGGCTAGTTTTTTTTTCGTGCGAAGCCGCGGGCGGGAGCTAGTTATCTATAATATGAATGTATTTAGAAATATACAAGTATGTTTATCAGTTGTCTAGTACCCATAACACAAGCTCTGCTTAGTTTGGGACTAGATGGCTCTGTGTGAAAGTTGTAGGGAAAAAAAAGTGTAGCAACAAATCGATATGGTAGCTAATTCCAAATGTGTGTCAAATAAACTCGAAGGTTCCTACTTTTATCGACTAGAACTAAGTGGATTAGTCTACTTGTGTTTGTTTATATCTTCACTGTTTAGGTGGGAAACTATTCAATGAATTTTGCTCTAGGGCGGAGCGGGAGCGCATGTCAAACTTTTACTGTTTAAGACCCACTGCTATCTTTATTTTTTTGCCTTGCGTTACAGGACCCCATTTCGAAAGCCAACTCACAGAACTGGCTTCGGCTCTACGGTTTTTCTGATATCTCTTTAAGGCGCGCGTGGAAAACTAAGCACCGTTTACGACTCGGACTCCATCCGGATGGCTATCAGACGGCCAGCTACCCATTGCTCGTTTTCCGCAAGCCACAATCACGCACAGGCATAAGTTCCTATATCTTCACAGTAACGGTCTCATACGACATAAGATTCATTTAACGTTTGAATTCCCGACCGGTGCTATGAGACCGCGCTGTTATTGTTTTACTATTGTGTCTCGTTTCGCGGGTATCTGAGTAATTAATTTATGTTTAATAACAATTTTTACATTGTCTCTAAGGGCCTGTTTCACAATGTCTGAGTAGCCACTACTTCCTGAATAAATTCAAAAATCGAACAGAATTTGTATGAAATTATCTGCTAAGTAAGATATTGGAAACTTAATCATAGGTGGTTTTTTTTTTTTCTGGTAGGAGAATCATCAGAATGACTTCCCCCGCTCTTGGGCGGAGCGGGAGGGCGTGTCAGACTCTTACTGACTAAACCCCTACCCCGTTCCTTCGTTGCCTTCGTTCTGGGGGGGACTCGGTATCAACCGTTAGGAATACCACATGTTCCCCCCAGGGGCTTCGGCCCTACCGGGCCCCTACAGTTTGCTGACATCTCCTTGAGGCGCGCGTGGAACAGAACGCGCCGTTGACGACTGGGCTCGGTCCAGATTATTTCCAGACTACCGGACGGCGAGCTACCCAGTGCTCGCCGTCCGCGAACCCGCGCCTACGGTGGTCGGAAATCGGGATCGGGATCTCGGCGGCGGCGGCGTGAGTGGTGAAACAGGCCCTAAATGTAGTTTGTATTTTGGGAGTTATTTATCTATTCTGTCTGTAATAGCTAACATAAGCTATAAACATGACAAATTAACGTGCTGACATGATCTTAAAAGTATTACGTTGCCAACACACACGACATAAGAACCCTCCTGAAACAATTTATGCTAGAACATGCTTTCTTTTTTTAACTAACGTGGAAAACTAAAAATAACTTCTTCTCTAGGATGGGGCAGGAGGGCGTGTCAGTTTATTGACTAAAACCACACCTGTCTGAGTTTAGTCAGAAAACGTATATTTTTTTACTTATGCGCCTACACCTTTATTCGGCCCTAATTCAGTAAAAATAAATTTTAAAAATCGAAAGGGCTATATCCGGGTGAAAAAAATTACGACGAGAAAATGTTATGTCATTTCGCTTAGCATCCAATTTCCTGGACTTGACTTTCCGTTATTTATACATTTTTTGTAAAAAATCACAAAGGTTTCAGCAGAGAAATCGCGCCATTGCGGCCGACTCAGAAAGAGGTGGCAAGAGCAGAAATGCGTACCATGAAGACTGGTTCGAGACTGCGCGGGAGAAGAACGTCTGGAAAGACTTGGACGAGGCCTTTTCCCAACAATGGGACAGTGCCTAATGGCTAGGAAATGGTTACTATACTACTAGACTATCAATAATACTAACTTTACTGGTGAATTGATAAGTTCTAAACAACCACTGGACCAAACAATCTGCCCAGGCTTTTCCAATTACGTTGGGGTCAGTTTCCAGTCTCACCGGATGCAGCTGAGTACTGATAAGTCAGTATTTCACATGGAGTGACTGCCTATGAGACCTCCACAGCCCAGTAGGTAATTAGGTAACAGCAAATCCTCTTGACAAACCCGCTGTCAGATTTCCTAGCTTCTGACTATCTATAACCTCTGACAAAGTTTATCAAACAACATCTCGAAAAATCTCAGTATGTTAAGATGGTCCCCCATCCATAAACCGACCTCGATGAGCACTAATTACTGAACAAATAAATTTACTAACTAATTTTCTAAGTTGTTGCCAGCGGCTTAGAAAGAGAAAACACACTCCTGGTAAAAAACCGTTCAGCCGTTCGAGCCTGAAGAAGTAACAAACATACTCACAAAGTTTCACCTTTACCTACAATACGAGTATAAGTAAGTGTGAAAAACAATGCTCGAAATAATTCACGTTTTAAAACATAATACAATGCAATGCAACCGCTCCCCGAACACAACAAAAGGTTTGTATTGTCCGCGACAGCTGTATTTGTGCGTGGCCTTAAAAGAAAAAATATAAAGTGACTTCTCTTAGAGTGGAGCTAGAGGACGTGTCAGGGTTTTACTGACTAAAATTCAGTTATTTTCTTTCAGTTTTTGTTCTAGAACCACGGGTCTCCTTTTCTGAAATTTCCCTTAGCAGACATCGGTCCTATTGAGCCTCTACGGTTTAGCCTAAGAGATCTCACTCTTAGGCGAGTGCGTGAAATATTACAGGTGACGACTGCGTTTAATCATTATCGGACTACCAGACAGCGATCTATATATTGCTCTTCCGCAGACCCGTTCGTACGGAGATCACCCTACGACTTCTGAAGCCCGATTAACTAACCATGGAATATTAAGGGCGATGTTTACCGACACCAAATCGACTGTTTTAATATTAAAACGGCTGTTTTAGCAATATTTCCTGTTCACCACCGCCTTATCGTCGGTTATTGACGTTAATCAGATGGTTATCTTAATCGAGCTACAAGACGTAAATTGATCAATTTTTAGGGAGGATTTCTATCCCCCTTAAAAATACTCTACATAATTTATGTAGAAACACAAAACAGTGCGATGCAACCGCTCCCCGGTTACAACAAAAGGTTTGTATTGTCCCTGTTCGCGACAGGTGTATTTGTGCCTGGTGAAGGCTTAAAAGAATAAGTACCTATAGAGTGAGCGCTTTTTCAGAAGGTGGGAAATCATCTAATGACTTCTTCTAGAGTGGAGCTAGAGGGCGTGTCAGGGTTTTACTGATTATAACTTTGCGTTCTAGAACCATGGATTTCCTTTTTAGAAATGCCTCCTTGGCGGGCATCAGCCTATTGGGCCCGGTTTTGCTGACATCTCTTAGAGGCGCACGTGGAACACTACTTTTAGTCGATGACTGCGCTCGGTCCTTACCAGACAACCAGACAGCGATACCCATTGCAAACCCGACTACAATTCGTCCGTTATAAGTTGGCGAGTGTGATGTTAGGCTCTGCGAATTTTGGCGTTTGAAATATCGTACAAAAATAAAGGTTTTAAAAAAATAAATGCAATTTGCAGTTGTTATTGCTGTTAAAAACAGTTATTGGCAATTATTATTTTTTTTACTTTTATTTTTGTACGATATTTCAAGCGCCAAAATTCGCAGAGCCTAACTTCACACTCGCCAACTTATAACGGACGAACTGTAACTAACCTTGGAACATTCAATTAATTAATCAATAAAGAGGATTTCTATCCCCCATAAAAATACTCTTAAACAATTTGTGTATAAACACGAGACAGTGTGATGCAACCGCTCCCCGGTCACAACAAAAGGTTTGTATTGTCCCTGTTCGCGACAGCTGTATTTGTGCCTGGTGAAGCCTTAAAACAAAAAGTGTAAAGCGAGGGGGCGAAACTTCTATTATTTGTTTGCGGTTACGAAAGGGGTAAACTCGGAATCAAGCGAAATAAAAAACATTAAAAGCGAACCCGAGATACAATTCCCGTGATTTCCATACAACTGCCGGCAGCCGCTCTTACGTGATTATGACGATATTACACATCTTTCTCTTTTTGTGTAAAACTAATTTGCGTGAACTTTGGCCTAAACAAGTAATAGGGTAAAACCGGGATAGATGCCGCGCTAGGATAGATGCCTCGTTTCTAAAAACTCAACTACCAGAGAACGGAACAGCAAATTCATTGTTTACATACGTGCCACATGCATCCCCTGCATCCGTGACGTGCGAGTTGCTGTGCTAGACGGACTTTTCTCGCTTGTGTGTCGAATTACATTCGCAGCAGATGCGAAGAACGCTTCAAAATTTCAAACGTAAGTATTCACTATTCCATATCTTTATAAACAGTTAAATGATTACATTTTATTTGAATTGTTTTAATACATTGGTTCTTTGAGAACACATTTAAGAGTCAGTCACTGATATTTGCATTTGTTTTGTTTATAAAATATTAAGAGGCATCTATCCCTAGTGAAAAGGATAGTTGCCCCGAGTTTACAAGGGATAGTTGACTTTAGGGGCTTCTATCCCTCTATACTGCAAGAGCCCTATCAAAGTATTTATAAGTCATAGTCGTGAATATTTAGGGAATTTCCTAATGGATATTCTAATTCATGGAATATCTATAATTAAATAAATTTAAAAAAAAACAATCATTGGTAGTGGTTAGGACTCCTAATGAAAGACTGTAGATAATTATATTTTAAATAATATTTTGCTTATTGTAGGTGAGTCATGCCAAGGAAATACAAAAGAAAAGAAAAAATAATAAAAAATACGAGCTCGAGTAATTTCTTGGACAACAGAGCAGCTACAGTCAGCTTTCAATGAAATGGATAAAAAAGGGGGGATCAATGAACAATCCAGACAATTTGGGATTCCATCCAGAACATTACAAAGGCGTTACGCTATTAAAAAGAATGGGAATGTTTCGTTTGAGATGATTCTATGATAGTTTTAATATGTTATCGCTTAAACAGCTTTTTTTTGTATTTTTTGTTATAGAGATGCATAAATAAAAATATGTATAAGCATTTTATATTACCTACACATGAAGATAATCAATAAATATTACATTGTGATTACGTATTCTTGTTGATTATTTAAAAAGGCATCTATCCCGCATCACAGGCATCTATCCTCCTAAGCGATTTTATAGTGAGGCATCTATCCATATAGGTAGGCATCTATCCCCAAAAAAGGTGTTTCGCAAGAATTTAATTTTTGCAAAACCAGTAATGGTTAGGTACATAAGTACAGTTTCTAAAGCTCTATAAATGATTGAACTAACTATATTACAGGGACTTTCTATGCAAACATGTTTGGTATTCAAATAATGAAACACTTTCGAAAAGTGGGGCATCTATCCCGGTTTTACCCTATACTTGCCTTTATACGTTAACCCCTCCTAAACCACGCAACAGATTTTTATGCAGTTATCACTAATAGAAAGAGCAATAGACGGTGACGGTTTATGTATATAATTTGCACTTGAGCAAAGCCGGGACAAGTCACTAGTGCGAAATAAAACACAATAAAAGCTTTTATAAACTAGCTGGTCTGGGGCCAACAACACGTGTTAAAATGTCAAGCGTGCGAGCGAGAAAGAGGGATGGAGCTATACACCCTATATAGCTCCATCCTTTGAACAGTTCAGTTTAGGTTATCATACGGATCGTTTAAAGAACGTGGTAGAGCCTCAGTCCTGTGAAAACCTCACCGAGACTTTAACATGAGCTGTCATTCCATTAGTGGCCTTAGTAAAATTCTATTAGGGCCTTCTTTCCCGAAACGTCTATACGAGGGGTGATCCAAAAGTAATGATAATCGGACATTTGTAGGGCACGTAAAAATATGAAATATTTTTTTTTTGTTTCCTCATATATCCAGTACTTCATCATAAAAAAATCATAAAAATAGGCCAAGATTACAGGGAGTTACATTCATTTGAATACGAACAGTCGGAGAGTAAAAATCAAAATGGAGAAAAATTAAATCAGAGCTGTCATTAAGTACCTCTGTTTGAAAAAAAAATCTACCAAAAACATACAAAGTGACATAGTGGAAATATAAGGGGACTCTGCTCCTTCATATTCCACAGTTGCGCGCTGGTCAAAGGAGTCCAAGCTGGGTAGAACATCCACAGAAGATGAACATCGCGAGGGACGCCCATCCACGTCCCACACTGCAGAAAAAGTAAAAAAAGTCGAAGATATCGAATTGGCAGGTCAAAGATTGACCATAAAGGATGTAGCTGAGGTCATAGGGATGTCATATGACAAGTGTTCAAAGAATCATTGCGAACAAACTGCATATGAAAAAGGTCTCTGAAAGTTGGGTGCCGAGAATGTTAACCGACGAGCACAAATCAAAACGTGTCGACATTTCGAGGGCGAATCTCGAAAAGTTCCAGACGGATCAGGATTTTTTTTTGTCTCGTTTCGTGACTATGGATAAGGCCTGGATCTACTATTTTGATCCAGAAATCAAACAAGAGTCTAAGACTTGGAAACGAGCCTCTTCCCGTCGCTGAAGAAATTCAATGAGTCAAGTTCGGCAGGAAAGGTTATGGCGTCCGTTTTACGGGATGCTGAAGGAATTATAATAGTGGAATACTTGGAAAAAGGAGCCACTATTATGGAGTCTTACTACGCAGACCAAATAAGAAGATTGCGGCAGGTCATCCAAGAAAAAAAAGTCGCAAACTCCGAGTTAGAGTGTTGTTTCACCAAAACAACGCACCGGCTCACAAGCCGCAGTTGCGATGGCTGCCATTCAAGAAACGGGATTCATATTGCTTGAAAACCCACCCTATCCTCCAGACCTGGCACCCAGTGACTTATACCTCTTTTTTCGGCCCAAGAAACACCTCTGAGGCAAAAAAAATGACAATAATAACGAGGTGGTGACTACTGTAGAGGCGTTTTTGGATGACTAAGCCAAAGATTTTTTTTCAAAGCGAATTGTGGATTTAAAAAAAAGTGGACTAAATGTATTGACTTGCTAAGAGACTATATAGATAAATATAATTTTTTTATAGTAAAAATATCCTTATTTCATATTGATTATCATTACTTTTGGATTACCCCTAGTAGTTAACGCGAACATGGTTTAAAAAGCTTGTTGCTTCATCCAACGCAAAATCTACGATTATTAAAGCGGTAACTACATTATACCGACGCACACACACGTGGGCCTGAGTTGTACGTAGCGTCGCGCGGCGTGGGTCTAATGTAGCTCTACAAGTCTAGTTGCCATATAAAATGTATGGACACCGACGCGACCAGATCGGCGCACAGTGTGGTATTAGGCCCTAAAACTTGGTCTAAAATATTTTATGACTCTAACGACGATTTTTAGAGTATATAAGTTAAAATAGGTAATAAAAGCCTTACTACAGTTAGAAATATATATTTATTCGTCACTATTACATACATTTTCATTGGTCAGGTCACTCTCATGAAGGAAATTTAATACGTCTCTACGCAATCTTTTTATTTTTCTTAAAATATAGATTTCGCAGCTTCTTCAGAAAGTTGACCTATTGGAAGAATTGCGTATTGTATCACTTCAGCTCCGTTACGAAGTACTTTATGCAGTGTCGAAGACACAGGGTATTACCCATATAAAGCCACATACAACTCACCATGCCACGCCATTTTATCACAGTATTTCTGGGTAACGATATTGATCCGGATAGGCACTCTATGTTATTTTCTTCGAATCTTCTTTGGTTTAATTTTTTAGGGTTCCGTACCTCAGAGGAAAAATACAGAACCTCAACGACGACCCGAACAAGACCCTTTATCTCGAGAACGTGTGGAGGTATCGAGTTGAAATTAAAACTATATACTTAAGTCCACAGTCCCTTGAAGCTGTGCAAAAATCAAACTTGTAAGTTTACGAAAAAAAAGGATACAGCCGTTTATATCGCAAAAAAAACTTACATTTTGACACTCTCTAAGGAATCAACACAAAGGGTACTTCCCGTGGACCTAGAATCCTGAAATTTGGCATAAAGCAAGGTTTTATAGCACTAATATAGGGAAAAGTCTGAAAACTAAAAAATTCTAATTATGTCACTTGAAAAAAAAATATTATGGATTCGAGAATTGAACTTCTTTCATAGGTAAGTCGGTACGGCACCCTTGGTGCGCAAGTCCGACTCGCACTTGGCCGATTGTGTTTTTTAAATGGTTAGCAGTACAATAGCTACTTGAAATTGCGTTATATATTAGCGATTTTTTGCTTTATATCATGAATTCTTATATCATCATCACAGTAGGATCTTAGCAGTCGCTGTTTCAGAAATGTCAATTTTCCGTCAAATTTTGACTCATCAAAACCTTGCATAACAGCATACAACTCAATCCAAGTCATAAACCTCAATTCCGAAGTCCCTGTAACAAAATAAGACTAAATCTTATGAACGAATATTTATACAAGATTGTTAGGTACAAACGAAAAAAAATCTCAAAAAAAAAGGGGGCGGGTACGGGCGGCTGAATTTTTTATAAATCTGTTTTGGACTGTCTACTCTACAAGAAACAATAGCATTTGTGCTTAAAGAGTGCTAAATAATATAACAAAAAGTCTCTTAAACATAGAAAAGTAAGAATTTTTGCAATAATTTATGACAACTTACTTTTGGACCTATATATTAAAATCGATCGAGATTTTTCTAGAAAAAAAACATTTTCCATATAGTTCCATACCTGGCTGAAAGGAATCCATCACAAAATCCACCTCAAAACCGTTTGTTTCTAAAATATTACGTTTTAAAAACAAGTAAAATTTGAGCGCATCGAACAATCACACGATCACTTACGCGAACGGTAACTTCCGACTGAGCTAGCGGCTCGGGATGATAAGCTAGCACGGAGTTCTTTGGCCATTTTGTAGACCAACTACTTAACTTTTGAAGGATCGACAGTATGAAACAGTTTACCAAAAATAAAAAAAGTCATTTTTGGCCAAGTTTTAGGGCCCAATACCACATAGTGCGGCGTACATGGCCCACGTGGGCCCAATGTTCTATCTATAACCTTTGAGTGTTTGACAATTCGTGTATTTAACATTTCATTGCTAAGAAACGTCAGTCGTAGTGATTATATAAAAACGGTTTGGTCCAATTAAGGTTGAATTTCAAAGACCCTTCATAAAGTTTTTCCACCATTATAAGAGCAAAAGCTTGTTAAAAAGTAGGATAGAATTCGGAGACGAAACTTATTTGTACAGAGTCTCAAATTCGAGGAAAATTCCAAAGCAATCATTTAGTCTAAAAATATAACATCACATTTACTGGCACACAATAAAGGCTGTTGCGCATCGTAAAAAAATAGAGATGTCAACATGACATTTCCCATATGACATGTGACGTCAAACGTCAATCTCCTGTCAAAATCACGAGCTTTCTGTACAGACAAATAACGTCTCAAAACAGTAAAAAAAAAAACGCCATACCTGATTCTGTATCTGCTTATGCTTCCGCCGAAGGTCTCGGCTGACTTGTGCCAACTTCTCAACTTGATTCGACAACTGCAAAGTATCCAAAATTGCCATTTTTAGTCACACACACACACTCTTAAAAAAAAACAAATTTTTAACTCAATATCTTCAAAAAACACGTGATGTCACAATGTATTATGTATAGTAGTGAAGTTTATCGTAGTGAATTTATCTTTTGACAGAAAGGGAAAGATAAAAATGTTTGGGCGTCAATGTAATTGATTTTTTTTGGTGATAAGATACTGTCATTGTTGAGATTCGAGGAGGTTTATTGACAGGTGTATTTTTAGATAGGAAGAATACGAAACCCCTCTAAGTGTCGTTGCGCTGAATTCGTGGATGATTTTCGTAAACATTTTCTTGGAAGCGTATTGTAGTTGTGTAGCAATTCAATATTGGAAATATTGAAATTGATACACGAAGAGGCTTCCCATACAAAGGTACTAAATGATATGGAATTCTTATGAATACCTTTTACGGTTTTACTTCACAATTGTTGTTTGACTGAATGGATAACTTAGGCTGTGAAATCTTTGAAAACGGCGCGATTTTGGTAAATTGAAGCTGAGAATTTTATTGCAGTGTTGTTTCATAGATTTTCTACCAAATATTGCAAAAACATTAGAATACATATATCTTCTCGAATTGTAAACAAATTAACTATTATTCAAGCTATTCAAAGATTTACAATAAAAAATGCCTAAGGACTCCCCTAAGACAGACTAAATTGTCTTTATTCTTTAGTTTTGTAGGGAGAAATCCTGAAAAACCAGCGCTCTCAAAAAGCAAAAGTCAATCTAGCGTCACAACACCGTTTTCCTTAAAGAAAATATCTTATTATAGGTTCCTTTCAAATTGTTTCGTATCTCCATAGAATACAAATTGTTTGGCCAGTCGGCGGTCACAGAAAATCCGACGAAGAACCAATGAAATATTATTACGAAGACATGGTTTAAAGGACTTAGTATCCAACCCAACGACATTAACAAAAAATATGCCTACGTCTTCGTACTTTTGTCTTTTGCATGAAGAGATCCTGACGAAAACGAAAAACAAATCTAGAATGTACGAGTACAAAACTGTTTTCCTTAAAGAAAATGTCTTAATATAGGTTCCTTTCAAATTGTTTCGTAACTCCATAGAATACAAATTGTTTGGCCAGTCGGCGGTCACAGTAAAGGGCGACTCCCTTGGCGCAAATTGCTAAGATAACCTTTAGAAGGAGCCCTGTTTTTGTTATATTTATAGAGATGGAAAATATACTTGTATAGGCTTTTCTTTTTATAGAGTAACTAGCGTCTGCCAGCGGCTTCGCTTGAGTGAACGTAGAAAAACTCCAAAAAGAAAATACCTGAAGGACTTTCGGAGGCCTTTGCCCATTAGTAAGACAGTAATGGTTAGGGGAAAAAATTATCTAGGTATTCCAGTACATCGTCTACCCGTGTATCAGCAGGTTCGGGATTGTAAATTTAACGCTGTGAAACTGACTGACTGACATATCAACGCACAACCGAAACTATTGGGATTCAGAGCGTAAAATTGTGTACAAGGTTTCGTTTTATGACATAGGGGAGCACCCTATGTCATAAAAGGAAGCCTTGTATGCTAATTTAACATGAAAATGAATAATAAAGACGGCCATTATCAAATTAAGAATCTTTCTCCTATTGTATTTTTTTCCTAACATTAACGTGAAGGTATGTGGTCTACGCTCGGAAATATATAATTTTATTTCAGTGTTTCAAAACTATTCCGAAAACTTTCTCGCAAACGAAGTCACTGGCAAAATGCTAGTTAGAAAATATACGTAACTATCATCGTTCGCCTACGAAAATATTTTTTTTAATGAGCCGTCTCCGTCAGTTTCGTGGTTACTGTGGTTGAGTACGTAAGCCTCCAGTAAGGAGATTAAAACTGGTTAAATTAATCCAAAAGCTAGGACTCACTGTGGACGGTCCATGAGCTAAGCGGATTGAGGCAGACAGTGACAAATTGAGTTCACAAATCTAAAGCTGCTAGCGTTGAACTCAGCTGCGGAGACGACTTATGAGGCAGGACGATCAATCATCCACTTAGCCAATGATGACCAGACGTTGGAATAGGTACAGTATTTATAACCTTAAGTTCATGAAATTAGGTACTATCAAATCTATGGTTATAAACAAGTGCTTGACTGCGATCCTACCTGATAGTAAGCAGTGATGCAATCGTCGATGGTGAGGCGCACTAGTTTGTTAAGTGCCTATTCACTCTAGCCTTGAAGGCACCCAAATTATAATCGGACGGGAAAATTGCAGCAAGCAAATTGTTCCAGTCCCTTGGCATAGATTTGATAGTACCTCCTCTAAAGAACCGAAATCATAAACATGACGCTTAGACTGACATCTATGTACAGTGAAGTTAAAAACATGACAGTGGACTTTACCGATTCGCGGTCTCAACGTGACACTGGCAGTATAGTCGCAATCGACTGAATTGCCATAAAAAAACATGACAATTACATCTGGATTTATAAAATTGCAATCGAGCATCATCTAACAATTCCTAGATGGTCCCCTTTGGTAACACTATGTCACACTACTGTCCTGCCACTATTCGCAACGACTGTCAAGGGTCTACAAATATCAGCCGGAACAACGCGCAACGGTTCGTTTTTCTCCTTTGCTAAATATAAATATTTTTCCTCGCTTTTAAAAACTGACTATTATGAATCACATTTAAAATGCCTCGCTTTCAGCATACTCGAACAATCCATTAGATACCTTCTAAAAATAAACATCCAAACGTCAAGCTTATATTTCCTGTAACAGAAGGAAAATCGAGTCGAATTTTCACGAAAAAAATAAATCACTTTCTGGAAAATTCCACCACTTATACCAATATTAAAAACGTTCTAATTGGGAGAAAAACGAAAGCACAATCAGTTTTTAAAAGGAAAAAGATGTCTTTGCTACCATAAATATAGGGGCAGGATATAACTGGCTGGAGTAACCAAATTGTGTTGGCGGAAACGGTCAAATTGCCGTCGGCTGCGCTAGCCAAGTTAACTGTATCTAAATAGCTATAGCTTGGATGGTACGCGTTTAACTAGTAGGCTTTCCCTTGGGTGCTCTGATTGGTTACTCGTCTAACCGAATATCAAATTAGCTTTTGGTGGTTTTCGTTCTAGAGTTGAGGATTTGACATCATTCAGTCCTGTTCTCATAAGAACAGGACTGAAAAATGGCAAATACATCTACCAAGCATTATAATCATTTATGCTAATCACATCATTGAAAGTCTTTTCTTTTTGAAAACATTGCTTCATACTCAGAATTACGCCTTTATCGTGGATGCGTTTACTAACACGTGAACTCACATACACACGACACAGTAAATGCCACTATTAACCAAGACCTATTATGCCATAATCATCGTCATTTTAATCAGTAAGAATTTTACTACTAAAATTAGGCCTACACGAAGTACCATCATTGGTCACACTAGAGTCCTGTGCTTCTCACATCAAGCACACTCCCAAAGCTTTCTCCAGGTTATCGGTTCACCTTATAGAATACCGTCCATGCCAGATGGCATGCTAGATAGCAAAAACTACTAATGCTGAAATGACCTACTTAGTCCTAAATTCAACCAGACTTAACTACCTCGTTATTCTTCAATCGCATCACATCCAATATCAAAAAACCCACTGAACACGACTCTTCTTCCAATACCAAAGCAAAGATAGATCTGTCCTATAAAAGCTTCCTGGTATAGAAAATTCCATATCCTGAGTATTTATAGCAGAAGTGCGGCAAACGTTGGAAAGAAGTATTCCCGTATCGGCACCCAGATTTTCGGCACTCAAGCTATGCCCGATTCGGCATCAATATGGATGGTAGTAACCAATACAAAATCCCAATTCAAAATACCTATTGGTGCCGAATCTTGAATAGCTTGGGTGTCGAAAAATTTGGTACCGAAACGGGAATACTTCATCGGAACATGCTACGTCACGGTCAGGCAGAGGTCGTTACGACCAGACATCGTTTTCCAGTGAATGCTTGAGCGAAAACTGATATGGGGCTGTGTAGTGTTTCGGGAGACTTTCGAAAAGGATGTGGTTTTTGGTGTGTAGAAGTTTTTTTTCTAGGAAGGCTTCTTTTTAGGGTTCCGTACCTCAAAAGGAAAAAACGGAACCCTTATAGGATCACTTTGTTGTCCGTCTGTCCGTCCGTCCGTCTGTCAAGACCCTTTTTTCTCAGGAACGCGTGAAGGTATCAAGTTGAAATTAAAACCATATATTGAAATCCGCGGTCCCTTGAACTTGTGCAAAAATCAAACTTGTAAGTTGACGGGAAAAAAAGATACGCCCGTTTATGTTGCAAAAAACGTACATTTCGACACTGTCAAAGGAATCAAAACTCATAGGGTGCTTCCCGTTGACCTAGAATCTTGAAATTTGGCACGAAGCAAGGTATTACAGCACTAATATCGGGAAAAGTCTGAAAACTGAAAATTTTTAGTTACGTCACAAGAAAAAAAAATTGAAAAGTCTTCAAGACTCGATTCGAGAATTAAACTGTTTTTATAGGTAGGATGGTACGAAATCCTCAGTGCGCGAGTCCGACTCGCACTTGCCCGGTTATTTGTTACAGTGCGGATCGAATTAGTTCGATGTTGTTTAGGAAACCACCAACCCACACTGGAACCGCGTGGTGGATTAGGTACAGCCCATTCCCTCTCCTAGAGAAGAGGCCTGCGTCCCAGCAGTGGGAACTTTATAAGGCTGACTTATGTTATGTTAGTTTAAAAAAACAGGATAACTAGGTATGTATATGTTTAGTAGGAAGAGGTTTGCCAAGCAGTGGCATAGGGTAGCCCGATATAAACAAAAAGGGCTTAAATGTGTTAATAAGTTCTGTAGGTATTGCTGATGTCTTAAGAGTTTTTAAGAGTTACCGTGGCCTTAGAATACAAAGGGCAACTTACTGTACAGGTGGATGCTAGTCAGTAAGTCTGATACTCTTCGCTGTACCCAGAGCGGAATGGGTTATCTGCAGGTGTATCACATAAAGACTCTAGCTACTTTGGGTTTATATAAACTCTTTTTTTTCTACACTAATTGTTTCTTACGGCTGGTGAACATCACAATTTCTGTCACAAATTCTAGCTTAAAGTTTGAACTTTCATTCTTTATCTTTATTCACATTATTCTATAACTATTTAGGAATTGAAACCGTGACTAGCTACCATGATCTAAGCCATAGACCAAGTTACTAGGGCAAAATAATCCCAAATTATTTGGAAGATTACTTAGCAAAAGATATTTTCAAAAATCTTTTAACTAACAACCGCAATGCTGAAATTCCAGCCCTTTTCAAGTTGAGTCACTCCTTCAGTATGGATTTTATGGTAATGTTGGTATGTCTCCCCTTGTTAGTATGACTCACAGACGTTACAGCTACTAAAGAATGCCTATGTTAGATAGTTTCGAAATATAGCGAGGCGGCCAAATATTCTTTGGTAATTCTTTCGGCGCTCAAGACCAATGCTTGAGGTGTAAGGTCTTATGATTTGGAGTTCATAAACCTAAACTCTGGGACAATATTTCAATCTATACTAATATTAAAACCGGTCAAGTGTGAGTCGTACTCGCACACAAAGGGTTCGTGCGTCTGTAGTATGGGAGCCTCTTTAAATATTTATTTTATTCTGTTTTTTATTATTTATTGTTATAGCGGCAGAATAGACATTCATCTGTCAAAATTTCAACTGTATAGCCATCACGGTTTATAAGATACAACCGGACAGACAAACGAACAGCGGAGTCTTAACAATAGGGCTCCGTTTTTACCCTTTGGGTAAGGAGCGTGTGTCAGTTTTTAAGAAAATATTCTTGCGAATGAAGAGAGACTAAAACTTCCTGAGACTAAAATGACATTACAACACAAAAAAACTGGCATCATTCCTATAGTAATTTTGACATTACCTGTGTCAATTTAGTCTCAGGGTATAGAAAACAGACGAAAAGAGAGTTTTTATATGTATACATTTCAATTCCTCGACTGTACATACTACAAAATTTCCCCAAAGTTAATCCAAAACTCAATCTTATCAATCCACGAGTGTACGCCTACACTCGAAGATTTATTCCAAGTAATTGATGAAAATAGATGAAGCCTTAAGTGAACTTTAATGAAAACAAATTACCAGCCAAAGAAAGTGTAGGATTTCTAAAGGTTAATTTGTTTGATGATGTAGATAAATATTTTGACGGAATTTTCGTCTCGCAGCTGTTGTCGTTAGATTATAATCTTAGGACAGCAGCTTATAATGATTAAAGGCAATAAATATTAAACTGGCGTAATTGAGTTAGGGATAAAAGGTACTGATCGACGAAAGTGTCTCCATCAATAGACAATGTAGGCTTTCTTTCAGTGTAACCGGATGATTGCAGTTGAATACTACAATGTGTTTGTACTCCATGTGATACTATTTATTGAGGGTGGGTTTTTTCATCTAATAACTTCTCGCGCTCTATGTAAAACGAAAGGGAGAGTTAGACTTCCTTTGGCTAACGCACCTATGTTCTTTCAGTGACCCTTTGCGTTCCAAAGTCGCAGTGACTTCCTAACGATTCTGCAGCACTAGAATATCCTGTGCAATTACGATGTAATTGCCTTTAAAACTTTAGTTAATGTAATTATATTTCTGAACTAGCAACACAAGAAAGTTCGTGATTCACTTTGGAAGACCGATAGTTTCTACCGTAATTACTTATAGGTATCTAATTGTCAAAGATAAATTACTACTGCCACTAATGACTTTTTATTGTGGTGGGAGGTCATCAAATAACTACACCAGCTCAGAGTACAGCGAGGAGTGCCAAACTTTTACTTACTAAAACCCACAGGTGTTCATTCAGTTGCCTATTGCGTCCCAGGGCCAAAGTATCTCTTTCGAATAATCCTGCAAGCCATCAACGGCTCTGGCTAGAGCCACAGGATTTTGATGATGAAAGATGTGCCTCACCATCAACGACTGCATCACTGCTTACCATCAGGTGGGATTGCAGTCAAGCACTGGTTTATGTAATGTAAAAAAAAGATACCGTCGTTTTGGAATGCAAAAGGAATCTGTAGAATACAGTTCGGTTTTAGTAAGTAAAAGTCCGATGAAAAGTCAACAAATGATTTCCCATCTCAAAAAAGGCCAGCAAAGGCTTTAAAATGCGCCTTCTGAAGCACAGGGGCAGGGGCACAGGGGAATTCTAAGCTCCCTTAAATTCCGTACTTTATTTACAGAGAAAACTGCAACCCCACAAATACAAAAGCCACTAAAATATAGAGAATCTGGAACCTGCATAACATATTAACCCCGTATATATCGAACGGCACCTGAATAACATATAACCCTTGTATAACATACTCAGTTTACCACCTTCCACCAAGACACACCTCCTGTGTGCAGGTATTGAATTCGGGCCCGGACCATACTTAGTCCAGGTGCTAGTCGCTATCTGGTAGCCAACACAACCTAACAGATACCGATTGCTTACACGAATCTAGTTACGGTTTACGAGTTCTAGTTACGGTTTACGAGCTCATTCCAGACACATTAACAGTCGAAACCAATAACCTATCTATCACATATCGGAGATAGAAAAACAAATGAAACAACAGAAAACATGTTAATTTTTGTATTGTATCATTTGTTTTACAATCTCACGTATGCCAAAACTGGAGATCGATTGGTTATTGGTTTCGGCCGTTAGGGTATTGAAATAGAACAAAAAAGACCACTAGCGGCTTAAAATGTGCCTTCCGAAGCATTGGCTTCGAGAGTAAATTCTAAGCTTCATAATTTTATATACAGAAAAATACAACAGTCAGTAAGATATCGAAATCCGGAGCCTGCATAACATATCAACCTCGTATAACACACTCAATTTACCACCCTCTACCAAGACACACCTCATGTGTGCTGGTATCGAATTCGGGCCCGGACCACACGCTGAACTCCAGATTTACAGCCTACACAACCTAACAAATACCGATTGCTTACATGAAACTAGTTACGGTTTACGACGCCGTTCCAGACACATTTAGGGTATTGAAATAAAACCAAAAATACCAGCAACGGCTTAAAACGTGTCTTCCACAGCACTGGCGCGGCGGCCGGAATTCTATACCTTACTGACCGATGTAGTTCTTGGTGTAGTATTTGTCTGTAAATAAAATTATGGAGCTTAGAATTTCCTCTTAAAGTACAAATTCCAAGCTGTACAATTTTATTTACAGACAAAAAAGCAACACCCCAAACACAATGGCCACCGGCCAGTAAGATATCGAAATCCGGAGCCTGCATAACATATCAACCTCGTATAACATACTCAATTTACCACTCTCCACCAAGACACACCTCATGTGTGCAGGTATCGAATTCGGGCCCGGACCACACCTAGTCCAGAACTCCAGATTTACAGCCTAAACTGCCTAACAGATAGCGATTGCTTACACAACACTTACGGTTCACGACGCTGTTCCAGACACAATTAGTGTTGAAATAAAACAAAAAAAGATCAGCAGTGGCTTAAAACCTGCCTCCTGAAGCACTGGCTTCAAGAGCAAATTCTAAGCAACTACTACACCAAGAATACAACGGTCAGTAAGATATAGAATTCCGGAACCTGCATAAGATACTCAATTTATCACAATTTACCGCCCTCCACCAAGACACACCTCATGTGTGCAGGTATCGAATTCGGGCCCGGACCACACCTAGACCAGAACTCCAGATTTACAGCCCACAAACCTAACAGATAGCGATTGCTTACACAACACTTACGGTTCACGACGCTGTTCCAGACACAATTAGTGTTGAAATAAAACAAAAAAAGATCAGCAGTGGCTTAAAACCTGCCTCCTGAAGCACTGGCTTCGAGAGCAAATTCTAAGCAACTACTACACCAAGAATACAACGGTCAGTAAGATATAGAATTCCGGAGCCTGCATAGCATATCAACCTCGTATAACATTCTCAATTTACCACCCTGCACCAAGACACACCTCATGTGTGCAGGTATCGAATTCGGGCCCGACCACACCTAGTCCAGAACTCCAGACTTACAGCAAACACAACCTAACATATAGCGATTGCTTACACGAATCTAGTTACGGTTTACGAGCTCGTTCCAGACACATTTAGGGTATTGGAATAGATTTTATTTTCATACCGTTTGAAAGCGAAGATCAACTGAAAGACACAGGTGGGTTTTAGACAGTTAAAGTTTGATACGCCTTAATAACTGCACCCGATTTGTAAGGAGCAAGGCGTGAATTTCACGAATTAAAACCCACTTGTGTTGTGTGTGGTGGGTTTTAGTTAATAAAAGTTTGACACGTCCTCTACGGGAGAAGTTATTGGATGATTTCACATATTAAAAAAGAAACAAATTTGCCACCAAGGGCTTCCTACGTGCCTCTCAAGGTACGGCGACTTGACGAGAACGGCTTCAAGAGCGAATTCTAATCTCCCTTAACGTTATTTACACAGCAAAATACAACCCCACAAATATAACGGCCAGTAACATACAGAGATCGAGAACTTGCATAACATATGCAATTTACCACCCTCCACCAAGACATACCTCATGTGTGCAGGTATCGAATTCGGGCTCGGAACACACCTAGTCCAGAACTCCAGATTTACAGCCTACACAACCTAAATGTTTGTTGTCACTGACCGGGGTGTAATGTAGCGTGTTGCACAGCGATCATTCGTGCAGTCAGTACGTCGTGTTACGGGGAAATGTAGCGAGCAACGGACCGCACGTTGTTCGCTTTGAGTGTTCCACCCGGGCTGTCGGTTTTTTGGCGAATCCTTTGACTGTTACGCAGTTCAGTACAAAGTTTTGACGAGCATGTTACACCGACTTTAGAACACAGTGTAACATGCTCGATGCATAACACGCTCGATGCGAATGTTACGTTAAACCTCGTAACGTTGGTCAGTACCCACCTTAACAGATAGCGATTGCTTACACGAAGCTAGTTACAGTTTACGAGCTCGTTCCAGACACATTTAGGGTATTGGAATAGAATTTATTTTCTCGCCGTTTGGCTAAGTGAATTAGAGGAACGAGATTTTATGTTATAGGGTGATCTAGGTAGCGTTGGAAGGTCATCCACAAAATGGACTGATAATCTGATGAGGGTCGCGAGAATCCGATGGAGGTGGGACGCTTTTACACAGCGCTTTTACATACATTTTGTCTAAGCCGGCATTACAGGTCGTTGTGGTTACTATGAATCAGAACTCATAGTCATCATGTCATATATCACATTTTTATATTTCCATGCCAATTCATGGCGAAATGTGTATTTGTGCTAATATTGCACCTGCGATAAAACAGGGTTACAACTTGAAGCTCAATGAGTTTTAGAGAAACGATTAAAATCTCTAAAATTCTAGTCAAGCAAGCTCTATCGTCGACCACAGCATCGCTTACTATCAGATGTTCAATGTTTAACCTGAAATATCAGCGAAGAAATAAAAAACAACATTACCGTGTACTTCCCTCCACAGACTAGGATCAATAATTCAATATCTCCAATATATAGGCATTCTAGAAGCCTACAATTTCAGAGCTGAAATATCTCACAAGCCTGAAATTAGTGGCACCGATATAGCCTTAAAATCGAAACCCAACACTGCTGCTTTGCGAGAAAAATAGATACAGAGATAGTGCTTCAAATTGATACGAGAGCCCTTCCCTAGTATCGCTAAGAACTCTTACACAATAACTTGAACTTTAGAAAATAAAAAGATAATTATGTGCAAAAGTTTGAAGCCATGAGCTGGCTGCCGAAAGGGACACCTGGGGTCCGGGAACGCAAGGCAAAGAAGGAATATAGGAGTGAGTTTTAGTAAGTGAAAGTCTGACACCTTCCACGGATTTAGAGCAGGAGAAGTTTTTTTTACATCTCAGGTTTGCGCTTGACCGCCATCTCACCTAATGGAAATCGACGATGCGATCGACGATAAATCGCGCTTACCTAGAAGTAACCTATTCACTCTTGACTTAAAGAAACCGACTCCGACAGGGAATTCCACTCCTTAGCTGTACGCATAATGAATGAATAAAGTAATTGGATGATTCTACCACCATAAAAAAATGTGCTAAAGTTGACATCTCCCCTTATTACTACTTAGTTTCTGCCAAACTATCGGAACAAAAAGTCCTTATCTATGTCCTATTTCAGGACATAGTCTACCCGTGTGCCAAGTTTCATTTAAATCCGTCCATCATTCTTTATTATCGATCTTCAAGGTTAAGCAACGCTTGCCAAGGTGGGTCTGTGGATGGGTGACCATCTTCACATAACGAGTTTCCTCCGTGCCTCGAAAAGCACTTAACGCCGTAGGTCCCGACTGTCATTTGTAGATCTTTGGCAGTCGTTACGGATAGTTAGAAGCCAGTAAATCTGACTTCAGTTTTGGCATGAAGTACCGTGTTATCCCAGTTAATGGGTTGTGGAGGTCTGGTAGGCAGCCGCTCCTCGTAAAATACTGGTATTCAGCTAAATCCGGCTTGACTGGAAGCCGACCCCAATATAGTTGGGAAAAGGCTAGGTAGATGATGTATTTTGAAAGCAAGCGCCACCTTATTCAAACCATATTCATCCACAGACCGAATACAGCAATTAGTACTCCTCTTGACGACCTGGCATATACATAAAATATTCACAAACCACTCAGTCTGAAAGCTGACCAGAAACCTGCACAAACTCTATAATTTATGCAGCGAATGCAACAGAACTCGAATGCAAAACAAGTAGTCAAGTACGTACCGCATTAACCTATTTCAGACTCTTGACCCTAAAACTGCAGCGGGATGAAAAGTACTTAACATTACGTGTATAAAGACTCTGAAATGAACCTTAGTGCCTTTAAGTTTAGGTTAAGTTTCTGTTGCGGAAGTGTTGATCGATGGTATTTTAAGTTTCTGAGAGAAGATAACCTATTAACACTTGACGTTTTAAGGAGTGTTTCTGAAATCAACCTTGATGTTTGTGAGTTTAGGTTTAATTTCAGTTGTGGGAAGTATGATGGATAGTGTTTAAAGAAACTGATCTTGCGCTACGTAGGAACTATCCTGCATCGCGGCATCAAAGCTCTCCGGGTGATAAGATAAACATTTACAAGTCCTATATCAACTAACGGGCAGTTTCCCGGACCAGACACAACACCGGTCTCGTCAGAGGATCCTCTCTTTTCAACGGAGGTTTGCGGTACTGTACACCCTGTTTCGCATACCTCTAATGCATGACGTATCATAACATAGTATAAAACAAAGTCGCTTTCTGTATCCCTATATCCCTATGTATGCCTAAATCGTTGCTTCAAGGCTAGAGTGAATAGGCTCTTCATAAACTAGTGCGCCTCACCATCTACGATTGCATCACTGCTTACCATCAGGTGGGATCGCAGTCAAGCTGTTTAAATAAATAAAAAAAAACTTTTAAACAACGCGACGGATTTTGGTGCGGTTTTTTTAAATAGATAGAGTGATTCAAGAGGAAGGTTTATATGTTAACCTGTTAATATAGTAGGGAAACACTACGGATAATTTTGCACCCGTCCGAAGCCGGGACGGGTCGCTAGTAATAAATAAGAACGTGGCTACCTAAATCGATCTTCTAAATAGGAAAACATTCTAGAGCATTCTACCAGCTATAAATAGGATGAGACGAAGAGTACCTTTAGAAAGATATTAGCAATTTAAACACGTCGTAAAAGAATGAAACTTCAGAACATCATCATCATCTGCCTAGCCTTTTCCCAACTATATTGGGGTCGGCTTCCAGTCAAGCCGGATTCAGCTGAATACCAGTATTTTACGAGGAGCGGCTGCCTACCAGACCTCCACAACCCATTAACAAGGGTAACACGGTACCACATGGCAAGACTGGAGTCAGATTTACTGGCTTCTGACTATCTGTAACGACTGCCAAAGATCTCCAAATGACAGCCGGGACCAACGGCTTAACGTGCTTTCCGAGGCACGGAGGAAACTCGTTATGTTAAGATGGTCACCCATTCACAGACCAACCTAGGCAAGCGTTGCTTAACCTTGAAGATTGACCTGTGCGGCTGTTATTATCTAGCCACGAGCTCCTACCAGCCTAGAGCATTCTACCAGCTATAAATAGAATGAGACGAAGAGTACCTTTAGAAAGATATTAGCAATTTAAACACGTCGTAAAAGAATGAAACTTCAGAACATCATATGAAAAAGATCCTTTTGATCCTGAAACGTAATAACTTTTTACGCAGGTAGGAATATTCAAGGGCTTTACCAAGACGTGTTAAAATGTCAAGCGTGCGGGAAAGAAAGAATAATAAAGCTATACATCCTATCTACTGCTCCACCCCTTTAACAGATCTGTTTACGTCTTCAAATGGATCGCGTTAAGTGCTCGTGGCAGAGCCTGAGGAGCCTTACCATGACGCGTTAAAGTTTGAAGCGCGCAATCTAGAAAGAGGAATGGAGCTATACGACCCTATCTCCAGCATCTGTCAAGCGTGGAAGCGAGATGGATGGTGTTATACGAGTACACCTTATAATACCTATACCTTCATCCCTTTAACAGTTCAGTTAAGGTCGTGAAAAGGATCGCGTTACAAACTCGTGGTAAGGTTTCAGGTTTATTATGTGAGGCACGTAAGTGCTATCAATTTTAGGTATGTATTACTGTGTAAATGCCACGAGCGAGGGTGTAATTTTACATTTATGGAGAAATTTTTCTGAATAGGGGTATTAGGAAGCTGGCTGGCTGGTAAATACGTGGTAGGTACATATTTTCACAAAATGAACACATTTGATGAAAATACCCCAAGGGACCATATTGTCCGAATTACTAAAAGTCTCCTATGGGCTATTACAGAACATGGTCTACAATGTTTAATGTAGGATATGAAGTATTTCTTTACGCCTGAACGTCTGAACGAAATTCTAGCTGACTCTTCAAAACACATATAAATTATCAAAAACATATGGACTATGTAAAAAAATAGTTTACGTCCTATTCTCAAACTTATTCAATATACACACAAAATTTCATAAGAGTTGGTCAAGCCGTTTCGGAGGAGTTAGGCAAAAAACACCGTGACATGGAGAATTTCACAGTATATTAGAATAAATCTAACCGACTTCAATACAAAAAACACTAAAATGTTTATCAATATTTTATTAGTACAGATTTATTCCCTAGAGTGATTCATTAAAAATCAGTCGCTGCTAAGCTAGGTCCAATAAATCTGGCCCAATTCGATAAAAATGCTAAATATCAATCGGGTGTCGACTTAATTTTATCAACGATAACGTTGATGCATTTTGTTTTGCAGATTTTCGTAAATATTGTATTGTATATTTTGTTTGTTATCTGTGTGAATAAATGGGCCGCATGTCAAGATTTATTGCAGGTATTATGATTGATAATAATATCAGTCTATTATTCGCAGTATTACTTGGGATTCAACGTTTTATATAGCTTGTATGTACAGCGAAAAAGAAATAAAAGGCCTATTACACCACCCTTTTTTACGGCCGGTCTACGTAGACTGACGTTGAGTCTACGTACAAGTAAGACCGTCTTACCCTTATTACACTACGCGACGTAGACTAAGAACGTTCGTAAAAACGAGCGGTGTAATAGGCCTTTAAGCAATAATTACCATATTTTCAGCCGGAAATCGTTCACTGTTGGACATTTACCGGGAAAAGAAAGGAAAAGTTGTTGACAAACGTAGCTACAACATCGTGGCCATTTCAGCTGAAAGACGTTCTGTGCGTCTTGCATCGAGCAGATTCCCACGGTCCTCACCATGTTGCGGTCCACCTTATGGAAGGCCTTCCAACGTTGCGTCTTTCAGTCCCATCGACTATCTGCCTACTAGCACTTAAGTTTAGCAGTTCTTAAGGATGTGTAAATTTGTCTGTCTGTCTAATATATCGGCTATCTTTCAACCCTAGAGCGGAAGAAGTGCAGATGATTTCTCAACCCAAAAAAATAAACAAGCTATGTCAATAACCTTAGTTTTCTTGGCCAGGTACGTAGACAGATATATATTTTTTAATCTATTCAGCTTTTTTATTCATGTTATCATTTATATCAATAGTTCCTACTGTCTTGAGTTTGGAATTGGCCAATAAAACTGAAGATGTCTACGGAATAAAAGCCGTAACAAGCACTTTTGGCAAGCGTTTCGGTGATCACAGATGTTCGGTGTTGGCCTTTTGCCCGAAGCCTAAAGTCCTGACAAAATCCTCCAGTCTGCGCCCTATGAAGATCAATTTTCATAAACGAAGGGCAAAATTCCAAAGTAATCGTAAATTATGTACGTTTCTTAATCTAACCTATGTCCCTAACTTACAGAAGAGCTCAAATGTAAGAACCATTTTAATAAAAACTTGACGGTTTAGATTTTATCTAAGTTAGAATGTTATGATGATGTTTTATTGAGTTACAGCAAATATAATTTTACCATAGTATCCGATATTGAGTTGCAAAATGCAAATAACTTTCAAAAATTTGAATTTAGTGTGATCTCCTGGTGCATTAATGCAAAATATTTGTTATTTGGTTTTTATTATTTTTTTATAACCATTACCATACATTGATAAATTAATTATTATTGTAAGACACTTTTCATTCCGGTAGAAAATAAATTCTTGTCGAATAATTTCGACATTCACACGACAGATACCTTTTACTCCGAAAGGGAAGTTCGTGACCCCAGAACGAAGGCAATGAAGTAATGGGGTGGGGTTTAGTCAGTAAAAGTCTGACACGCCCTCCCGCTTCACCCAAGAGCGAGAGAAGTCATTCTAATGATTCCCCACTTGAAAAAAAAAATTATTGTGCTGTATGTTATGTTTTATGTACAATAAAGAATTAAGACAGAAGTTAGTTCATTATAAAATCCCTGTTATTAAAACAATATTATTTTGACACGTGTTTGTAAGAACTCTGTGTTTTAAACTTGCGTGTCAAAACTATTCCACACGCAAAGAAAACATCCATTACGTTAGTCGGAAACTTGGAAATAAAACTGCCTAAAATATTATAATGAAGTTAATTCATTTAATTTAATTGAAGGTAGTGGTGACCCAGTGGTAATGGTCCTGACTTACGACTTGTACATCGTGGGTTCAAAGCTAGGCAAGCGCATTTCTTTGTGTAATTTATTTCATCACCACTGCTCTCAAAACGGTGAAGGAAAACATTGTGAGGAAACCACATGCCGGTTTCCTGTGTCCAAAAACCAAAAAAAAAGGAGACATAAAATACACCCTCTCCTAGTAGGGGAGAGGTGGCATGAAAGGGACATTTTTGTTCTAGAGGCTCTAGTGAATGCTCTATATAATATTTTCAATAGGTTGAACCTGTATGAGAAACCTACATTCATCTTCTAATGAAATGAAATTAAATAATGAATATATCTTTATTCTTAGATACTCATTTTAACGATTTAAAAAAAGTAGATTTTGTCCCTTTCATAAATTTGCTGTATTGAAAGGGACGGATTCATTTATGAAAGGGACAGTACATAATATCCATGTAAAATCACTTTATAATATATTAATACTAGTTTGGTAATGTTTAAAAATCTATTTTTTTAAGTAACAAACAATCAACAATCTTAAAATTTAGTTATCTGGCTATCCTAACATAAATCGACTTAGGTACTAATCGTGAAATTTTGACTAGTAATACAGCTAGCAAAAAAATAAAATAACCAATCATTTTTAATCAATAATTTGGAGAAAAACTGAAACTGAAATAAATCAGTAAAGAACCGTTTTATTATTTGGTTTTTTTTTAAGCAATTTAGGTGTTTATATCTTTTTTGTACGAGTTTTATTCAATCGTCACTACTTATTTTGTTTCTTGGTTACATTTAATCATCAACTAAGATACATAAGAGAGACTAAGACAATTATAATGCTCATATACAGTTTCATTCACAGTTTTTTTTCCATTTTGTGTGCTTCTACAAGTGTTCTGGGTGAATTTAAACTGCTAAAATAATAATAACAAAAATATTACTATATAATCAACAAAAAAGATAGACAAATAGATACAATACTTTTTATTGCACAACATGATAATAAGAAAAGCTTAAAACTGGTTATTCGTTAGTCAGATTCTAGGTGTTACAGAGATTGTGTAGAAATTAGCTAATTAATGTACTATTTATGAAAGAGACAGTTATGAAAGGGACGTCCCATTCATAAGCATTTTTCGTGTCCCTTTCATAAATATGACACAAAAATAATAAAAATAACCTTAAAACCTTACCAATGAACACAAGTTTACTGACCTTTTGTCCTCGTATCTGTAGATAACTAAGTCGATCGAAAACACTGGTAAAACAATGTTTATCCATTTACAACATTCTGCAAAGCATTCCTAAAGAATAACGAAAATTTACTTTTGAGTACGATTACGAACACTTGCTCGCCATCGCCATGTTTGAAATGATAGGAGTGGCACATTAGGTACGAATGGTTGGGCTTCGGGATTGCCACAGAACAAAAAAATTCACGTTTCGAGACGTTTCTTATTTTACGAGTAATTCGATTTGTCCCTTTCAATACGCGTCCCTTTCATGCCACCTCTCCCCTATGAATAAAATGTCCGAAACAAATTTAAAGAAACATGAAACTAATTTTATTGTGCTTTTGGGTACAAAGTTTTTTTAAAAGCGTAAGTTAACCCACAGTTTGTTTTTGTGTCTTCTCCATTGGACACAACCACTATCAGAAACGTAGGTATTATAAGAAACGTACACTATCCTCTATCGTTTTATAAGTGCCCACGTAAGCCTGCGTGAAATAAAATAATTTTGAGTTTCGAGTGTGAAATTTACCCTTAGGTAGGTCTGGCGCTACTATTAACGTTTGAATCCCCGACCGGTCCTATGAGACCGCGCTGTTATTGTTTTACTATTGTGTCTCGTTTCGCGGGTATCTGAGTAACTACAAAAAACTCCACAAATAAAAAAAAAGGAAATACATTTTTTATTAATTAAATCCAGGTTGTAGCTATCCGGCAGAGATTTAAAATCGGAAGTTATATCGAAGGTACGCAAGAGTTTATGCTTGTCGCGCGAAAAACCTCCTCCGTGGACCGTGCGTCAATTAATCTGTAATTTGTTGATTAGTTTCGTTTTTGGAATGTTGTGAGTTCGTTCTTCATTTATTAAATACTCAACTGTCTTCTGCCTCCAACTCCGCGCCGCCTCCGATTTCGGTACCTTACCTACTTTCATGAATCCCCGACCGGTCCTATGAGACCGCGCTGTTATTGTTTTACTATTGTGTCTCGTTTTGCGGGTATGTGATAGGTTAATAGCTACTAGAAAATCCCCAGCCACAAATCACCTTATCACCTCCACACGGCCATGTACTCCGTTGTTTACATACAAATAACTTCAATACAAGGCTACGCGGGTATCGCCAAGGCTAACCCTGGGGAGTCCACTTGACTGTTATCAGCATCAGTTACTGTCATGTCTTGTTGATATGTCGATAACCTTGTGTAGTGGTAGGTAGAACCGGCTTGTTTGAAGTTATCTGGAGGAGTTTTTATAATAGAGATATTTTCATGAAGATGTAAACAAACTGTTTTTTTTAGTTACTATATCTGCCGGTCTGTTAAACTACTGAATCGATTTTGAAGTCCAAGGATTAGCATAAACTACTTTTTATTAGACTTTGACTTCCCAATAACCCACATTGACGCGGACGAAACCGCCGGCAGAAGCTAGTAACTAAAAATTTAAAATTCATATCCGAAAAGTCGCAAGTTTTTGTTGCCTTTCTGAAACTTATATTATTCTTAACTTGATCACAACTAACAACTTCTAGAATCAAAACTACCACAGTTTACCTACCACTATTTCAGTCCATGCAAATTCTGCCCTTTTCAACAAAATGGCGCTTACGAACCCACCCCTAAACATCAGGGCGCAAAGGTCACAGAATAAACAGCCAGTTGTAATGAAAAATTTTAATATAACATTATGAAAATCTCATTACGAGTGACCTTCATAGTTATTTACACCTTGACTTATTATATTATGCTTGGGTCTTGATGAGATGTAGAGACTGCCTAAGCATTCGGATTCGGCCAAAATACTGTTTTTTCTTTTAATTATGGATAGGCTCGCGTTTGACTCCTATCTCACCTGATGGTAAGCGATGATGCAGTCGACGATCGATCACGCTTGCCTAGAAAGAAACTATTGACTTGTAGTTTAGTGTGTAAATTAAAAATGTCTAAAGCTACATCGACGATTATTAAGTGCTAGGAATTTCTTTTTTATTTTATTTTTTCCCGTCTAAATCTACAATTTTCACACTGCCTATCTCAAACTTAGCCCACTTTTGCTCTATGGTCCCCAAAAACTGGTTAAAAGTGCAACAATAGAACAAAAAAAAATAGCAAAGAGGAGCCTATAGCTGTGCTTAACGATTATATCATAACATCAATGATATAAACTCCAATATATACCTTTCGCGCGGATGGCATACGGAACTAGATCATTATTAGGCTCGTCTAATAATAATGCAGTTCCGTAAGCCATCCGCTACATCACCGGCACTTTACACAACGCGTTGATTTTCATTCGGTTAGCAATTACTTGACGAGGGAACTTCCCATTAGACTAGAATACTTTATGTAATACGATTATCTGGCTCATAAATCGGTTGAAGAGAATGCTGTGAGAATTAAGTTTCCTTATACTGGTATATTAGCTTCTACTATACTCCGTCGGTTTAGGTAGTTAACTAAATGTACCTAAACAATCTTGGCATGTCTTTTTATCTAAAAGTTGCCTATAAATTGTATATAAAAATCTTTGCGAATAGGTATTTACCTAAATCGATGTTAGCTAATAAACTAAATTTAAATAATCTTTGTGTATATTATATACGACCTCTTTAATATAAAAATACATACCAAGATTGTTTACCTTTAGTTAACTACCTAAACCGATAGACCATAGCGGGTTTAAACGCGTCAGTGTAGGAATTAATCCCAAAAGAACATAGTCCCACAGTTACTGGATCATACGCTATGTCACAAGAATGATGATGATTAATTTAGCACGAGGCTAGACCCTTGTGCTTTTCAGCCATTTGAGCGTGAAGGAGTAATAAATATACATACGCACACAAATTTTCGCCTTTAAAAAATTTCTTTAACAGACTTTTTAGAAATAATGTAGATTCAAGCTATTCGTTTTTGGAATTCTTACGAGAGTGATAAAAATGGTCCAAAAAGCATATTTAACGGGCGATGTATTTATTAGGGGACAGCTGTCGGCCCATCAATCTGGACCCGAGATGCTAACGCGTCATGTTCCATGCGCGGCTCTTTAAGACATAAATAGGAGAGCCACTCTCTAAGTCCCACGAGAATCTTCATCACTAGTCCGGGGCAGTGGAAGTAAAATTGTATCCGCAGCCCCCAACAGAAGTATACCTACGAGGGAACTCCAGGATGGTTTTAGTCAGTAAAAGTCTGATAGGCCCCTCCAAACCCACCCGAAATTGGAGGACATCCATGAGGACTTCCACCTTAAAAAAAAAGCTTTTGATCAGCTTCTATTTGCAAAACCACACACGAAACCAACGACTGGCCTAGTTTGCACGGGGAGCTGTCTAAAATTATTATTCCCGATAACTATTACTAGGCAAAACGTCATAAATTATTATTTATGGTGCCACTTTGCCGCACGGTTGAGCGATGTATGTCACCTATTCCGCGAATGTTAACGCACGATTGCGCTCTCCTTGAATCCAGTCGTGGACTAGATCTGCAGTAGCCCGATTTACGTAATCAAAACCATAACGATATCGCAGCGACTTATGGCGCATTTTCACTGGTCGTTAACTCGTTCGGTATACCGCATGCGGGGAGTCCCCGCATGCGGGATAACAACCAATGAAAGGAACATGGTCGTTATACCGCATACGGTTCCCCGAATGCGGGCCATGTGACACGCGTTCCAGTAGTCTCTCGCACCCGGCATGCGGGCCCTATCGACTAATGAAAACGGTTCCCCGAATGCGGGCGCTGTGGCATGCGTTCCAGAAATCACCCGCACCCCGCATGCGGGCCCTATCGACTAATGAAAATGCGCCATTAGTCGTTTATACCACTATCGTATTCACAACCATCATTCGAGCTTCAACGACACCGATTTTTAAGTCGTTCGACGGAAGTTTCGTTGACGCGTAGTCAGTTATTGTCGTTATCCTGGTAAAATACATAAATACTGTAACTGGCAATAAGCAATTGATAGATCGTTTAGTTTCAAGCCAATAGAATAGTCGTTCTATCGAATCCCGTTCAAGGAACACGTGAACACCGATTTTGGATAGGACTTCGATCGAACGACTATAAAACTTCAACGATATTTGACATGTATGATTTTACATGAATGAGACTTCTGTTTGCTGATGTATGGAAGGAGATACGTATTTGCTGAATGTCTAGTGATTTGCAAGAACAATGAGTGATGTGTTATTTTATCTCTAATGTTCTTTACATCATTTGTGTCTTATCTAATCAGTGCAATTATAATTATTTATTTCTAGTTAAATAAATAAATTAGTGTAATGTGATTGCTAGTACGATTTTTTGAGATACTAAAAGCAGTTAGGAAACATAGCCAAGAATTGGACACACCATAATACCAATTTTGAGACAGAACAGGTTTAAAAGAAATCATACTGTTTCCTTATGTGATTGATAGCCAAAAAAAGCATAGATCTGCTTAGAGATCTACGCTTTGGAATGTGCTATTTAGGTCTCTTTTTTGACTGATCGACATTTTGACACCTCAAAAGTGCCTGTAAATGGTTAATTTGCAATAAATGTTCCTGAAAAACTGTTATGCTGTTGTTTAAATTGTTTTTTTATTGTCTGATAAGGATTAGCAATATTTAAATATAAGATCAGCGGATTTTGGCACATATTTTTTCTATTTACCAAGCAAGTACCAACAAATGAAGTATCAACAAAACAATCTTATCTTCAAGAGATTGCGTCACAACATCACAGACAGGCACCGCTTGAAAATATTCCAGAGAATTTTAATAAAAGAGAGACATTTCAATATAAAATGGAAGGGATCTGCGCAGCGATGTGACGACGAAGCTTATTGAAGCCAATCTATCACTAACATCATCATCACTAACAATTATTTTAATATACGATCGACGGACTTTGGCTTCATAGTACAACTACAATTACTAGCCATGGCTAGACTTAACCAACAAACTGTTTTTATTTATTTCCTTTCTGTCTTTCAATACAAAATCAGATCACAAATCCCACTCAAATTTTTCACAACAAAAAATATTTGCAAGCAAGTAGGTACTGGTACCAACAAAACAATCTTATCTCTTAGAGATTGTGTCACATTTTAAACAATAACTTCATAGAAAGGCACCGCTTGAAAATATTCCAGAGAAATTTAATAAAAGAGAGACATTTCAATATAAAATGTAAGGGATCTGCGCGGCGATGTGACGACGAAGCTTATTGAGCCAATCTATCACTAACTATCGCGAGCTATCGGCAGAAATGCTATGCCAATTGAATTTCACTTTTTATTTATTAGGGTTCCGTACCTTACTAGGCAAAAACGAAACCCTTTGTTTTCCGGCTGACTTTTGTCAAACGGAAAACAAAACAAAGGGTTCCCTTTTTCTCAAGATCACGTTTGTTTTAGGTGGGAAATCAATATTATGATTCCTCTCGCTCTTGGGCGGAGTCGGAAGGCGTGTGCTTTTACTGACTAAAACCCACCGCTTTGTAAGAATAAAACCAAAGAAAGGGATCGCTTGAAAATACTCCAGATTTTAATAACTAGAAGAAAGACATTTCAATATAAAATGGAAGGGATCTGCGCAGCGATGTGCCGAAGCTTATTGAGCCAATCTATCACTAACTCTCACGACTATCGGCAGAAATGCTATGCGCGAATTGAATTTTACTTCTTATTTATTAGGGTTCCACAGCTCAGTCAGCAAAACCAGAACCCTTATAGATCACTGTGTTGTCCATCTGTCAAGACCCTTTTTCTTAGGATCGCGTAAAGGTATTTTTGTATCTACATAATATTGTAATGTTACAAAACACAAGTCTCGATAACTAGATAAAACCCAGGGGATATGAACGGCCTCGACGACGGTAGAAATTATAATGATATTGCACGCCATATTTGCTACACAGTTGTGCAACAGGTATCGTTAAAATTAATATCAAATACCTACTCAAGTCTGCTAACCCCTGGCATACTGTAAAATTAAAACTTCTAAGGCAAGGTAATGCAAGCTAATAGATATGGCCGTTTATGCTCCGTTTAGGCGCATATTTTGACACTCGCAAGAAACTGGAAATCAAAACCTATAGGCTACTTCCCATTGACCTATAACCCACCCTGTTTGGTGAAAAGCAAGGTCGCATAGCACAAGTATAAGAAAACGTCTGAAAACCGTCTCATCACTTACATCATAAAATAATAACTTTTTTGGAATTCAAAAAAAAATTTCGAGTCTCCATTCGAGAATCGAAATATTTACATCAGTAAGTTTATAAGGTGCCCTCCGAGCGCGAGTCCGACTCGCAATTCACCGGTTTTTAAAGAAGTTGTCACGGTCTCTCACTCCAACAAGAGCGGGAGAAGTTATTTGATCATTTACTCAAACAAAAAGATTGCCAGGCGCGAATTGAATTTTACTTTTCATTATTTGAAGAACTTATAAAAGGAAGAAAGTCCACCTGATATTGGTTTATTCGGCCTCTTAAAACTTCCAATGATATATGACTACATATCTTTTTATTTTTTTGAGGTTGGGATATCAAATTGTCTTCTCCCGCTCTGGGTATAACGAGAGGGGTGACGTTTTTTGACTAAAACCCTCCATACTTTTTCAGTTACGTTTCAGGGCCAGGGGTAACTTTTCTGAACTCTCCCGCAGCTCGGGAAGGCATCGGTCCTAGCAGTATACTAACCTCTGTTAGCGACTCCATATACATAACTACATACAAATTTTCGCCTTCATAATGTTAGTGAGGTATGTAAGATAGGTTCTAGGCTCTACGTCATCTAAGTATACCTAAAATCTCATGTCAAGTTGTGTCAATACGAAAGAAAAAAGAAACTCAGTTGCAAAAGGTTTTTCCTATTGAAAAATGTGGAGCGCTTATGTGAACACTGCCATACGCGTAAGTAGAGACTACACTAATATAGCACGGGACGAGAAGCTTGCGGGAAAGACGTCGAAATACCCGCTAATAATGTTTCCTTGCTACTGGAATCGCCATTATACTTTTCATCCAGAAGATTTTCTCATTTTCAAAGGTCTAAAATAGTTCATATTGAAAAGCGAATGCAATAAAAGGAGAATCTGACTTATTTATTTATTTATTACAACTTCATGCAACATTAAAGGTACACAGGCGGACTTAATGCCGTAGGCATTCTCTACCAGTCAACCTAGGGTGGTGAAGAGAGAAGGTGGCAGGAGCATAAAAAAAAAATTAGAAAACGAATTTACTTACATAATCATATAAAATACACATACATATATATCCAATATAATATATACCTACATATATATATATATATAAAATGAAGAAAAGAGGATATTGAGACGACTCCGCTACTTGTGTAGAAAATAATTCCTCAACTTCCGCTTAAATGCATAGTGACTGGTAGCCGTCCTGATGTCAAGAAGAAACGCATTCCACAGAAGTATGGACTGTAATTGACTGACATATCAAAGCACAGCTGAAACTAATGGGACTAGGGGCGTGAAATTTTGCACAAGGCTTCCTTTTATAATGTAGGTGAGCACTAAGAGAGGATTTTCCAAAATTCGCTCCCTAAGGGGTTAAAATGGGGCCCAAAGTTTGTGTTAAGAAACCTACTATCACATGGGCAAAACCGCTAGGAGAAGCTAGTATTAAATATTTTATAGCTTGCTCATCATTGATCTCCTTCACATAAACACCTATTTAAGCATTCGGAACACTAAACTACACGACGCAATAGACTTTTTGTTATCAACCCCATTAAAGACTGTCTTTACTGCCCCATTTCACTTTAGTACGACATTCAACCTTATCGCTATACACATAAAGACTAGGTTGTTAACTTGAGATAATGTTTACAGTGCCTCGTTCGAGCCTTAATGGGGAATGGCGCGATTTATAGTCGCGAAAGTTAGGCTGGGAGACTCATGAAAAGGTTTCAGGTCTAAATATAGACAGGGTCATAGATTGAAGGTGGTTGCTAGGTAAGGTTTTAAGATGTTGTTTCTTTGAAGAATGACTGAAACTCCTACCTTAGAAGACAGCCAAGTGCGAGAAATCTACACTAATATAATAAAGAGGTAAAGTTTGTTTTTTTGTTTGTATGAAATAATTTGTGGAAGTACTGGTCCGATTGGTAAAATTTTTTCACCAATAGAAAGCTGCTGAGTGACATACGTGTACGCGGACGAACCTGCGGGCTAAAGCGAGTCATTAATATTACTTCTACCGCTCTGGGCAGAGCGAAGAGGGCGACGAGAGGGGACGTGGGTTTAAGTCAGACTTTGACTGACTAAAACCCACTCCTGTTCCTTGTTTGCCTTCGTTCCAGGGTTTCAGGATTCTCTTTCGTTTAACCCAGGGCCCCAGAAGGCTTCGACCCTGCTGGGCCCATTTAATTGTGGAATTTCGAACTCCAAAATTTAATGACAAAAATACTTAAATTACACCAGTATTTATTCATATCAGGTTTACTAAATAGGCTCAGAAAAAACTGTAATAATTAAATAGTAATAAGTGGGTTAAACAAAATAGTAACTTTCATGAAACAAAAAATGTCTCAAAACTTTCAAGACACCAAAACGAAGCGACGAAGCCTCCGTACCTCTTAAAGCACAAACTTAAAACATCCTCACAACTCCTGAAGGATTTACAGGCAAAAAGTTAACATTAAATGCGAGAACCAGTAATATTACAAAGTCTACTGTCACTTGAAACTAGAATGTTCTAATAACAAAAGTTCTAACTTGTAATTTTGTTTAGGACAAATTCGTTTCGGGTCACAAGATGTTTTGGAGTCCTTTGGGAGATGTCAAAAGCTTATTACAGGGTTATTTTTTGTTTAGATACGAGGCTATAGTTCACTTGTGTGTCGTTACAGGGCAATTTTGTAGATCAATATGATATTGGTATCAGTTCAGGCCCTGCGACGAGCTCTTAACGCGATCCATCCGACGACGTAAACCAAGGCCCAACCAAGAGGCCCATTTCACGACTTTAACTGAACTGTTGCTGAGCTGTATACGGTACATAGCTTCATCCTACTTTCTTGCTCGCACGCCTGTCATTTTAACAGGTCGTGGTAAGGCCCCTGGTATCGTAATATTGTTTGTTTAGATGGGACTACAGTTCGCTAGTGTGTCGTTACAAGACTAGTTTTGTAGATTATATGATATATGTATGTATGAGCTGAGGCCCTACGACGAGTTCTTAACACGATCCATTTGACGACCTAAACTGTACTGTTAAAGGAATGGAGCAACATAGGGTGTATAGCTTCATCGTACTTTCTCGCTCGCACACCTGTCATTTTAACACGCCATGGTAAGGCCCCTGTTATCGTAGTCTTTTTATGTTGTACAATCCCGCAATTGGCAGGTTATGGCACTTTTATTGATCGGTAGAGATTTTTGTGTTATGAAAGTTTTTGGGGATCTGTGACATTCGATTACGACATAACAAATCTCGCAACACTGCGGGTTTCTTCGAATGACAATCATACCGCCCTTGATGGCAAAATATTTTTGGATGAACACGTATGAATCTTAGTCTGTCATTGTCTGACACTCCTTTTCGCTTTGCCTAGAGCAGAAAAAGTTATTTGACAATTTCCTACCCCAAAAATCTTTACAAACTTGTTGCACATTATTCATTCACACACACTTGTGTCTTGTCTAATCTAGCCTAAGGAATCTAAAAGCATTAAATGCAAAAGGAATGCTTCTTAAATTCTTCTTTAGAAGGAGTTAAGTAGGGGACGAAACTTTCTACAGAATTCCATCATTCTCTCACACATTTCCATATTATCGAATACACAATTTGTCATAATATGCCATAACCATTTGCAAAGATGTTCAGGAAAAAGACGCACCAATAAGAAAATTCTCCCAAACAAAATTAGATCCGTCAATGGCGTGAAAAAGTTTCCTGACAAAGGAGGCTATTAGTAACACGCTCGCTACATAAACGAAGCTCTTCGCGTCATGAATTCTAAGGAGATGGATTCCAGACTACATTATCTCGCATTACGTATATTGCTTTGGAAGAATAGTGCCTGCAAGATTGTTTGAAAGAGTTACTGCGGTTTTAGAACTCAAAGGGTAGCTGAAGGCACACGGATAAGTTTTAGTTAGCAACTGCACACATACTCCTTCTTTCTCTCGCTCCACCCAGAATGGGAATAGTATAATTTGGTACAAATGGAGAAGGTTGTGATTGCGGCCGAGGCGGAATTCACCCGAGCCGCAGGTGAGGGTGTTATGAAGCCGAATGCAAAGATTTTCGGGGAAAAGACGTACCAATAAGAAAATTCTTCCAAACAAATCGCTGTACGCGTCATGAATTCTAAGGAGATGGATTTCAGACTACATTATCTCGCATTATGTATATTGGTTTCGAAGAATAGTGCCTGCAAAATTGTGTGAAAAGAGTTACCGCGGCTCAAAGGGCAACTGAAGTTTTAGTTTGTAACTGCATACACAATTCCTCTCGCTTCACCCAAAGAAGAACGAAAGAAAAAGTGTGCCAAACATATATTTTGATACAAGTGGATAAAATTTGTAATCGCGACTGAGGCGGAATTCGCCTAAGCCGCAGATGACGGTGTTATGGAGTCGAGTGCTGCAGTGACAAATTTCCACGTGAATAAAAAACGACGCTGCAAACTCTGCGAATGGGACCTTCTGCGAATAGGACGTTTCGCGAATAAGACTTTTTTTTTCAGTGTGAGCTTTTGCGAATGGGACGTTCTGCGTCAGATCCCTTTTAGAGCTTGGACACAAAAACCCATATCAAACAACTAGGTGGCCCTGTTACTGACGTTTAGTATCATAGTTTAGGTATACCCACGATCCTTCTTACGACATTCAAACCTGTCAAATACCTTAGAATGACGTCACATACCCAACTACTGACAGTTGTCTTTAACGAGCACGGCTCACTCGCCCACTTCCTCTCCTATCCTATATAGCGTGGTGCGCATAGCATAGTGTTGCCAGGTGTCCCGATTTGTGCGGGACGTCCTAATTTTCAGGGATTTGCGCCTGATCAGACCGCTAAAAGTCCGGTATATCAATAAATTTATTAACCATTATAAATAAAAATTAACATGTCGATCGCATTTTGCGCATATCAGTCGCATTTGAGTCACTATACCGAAATTGACAATGCGTTCTAAATCACACTTCGGCCGATGCCTGCTAGGGCTGCGGGAACGCTTGAAAGAGACTAGTATAGTCAGTAAAAGTCTGACGCGCCCTCTCGTTCCACCATTGAGTGGGAGAAGTCATTAGATAATTTCCCACCTCGAACAGTATTTTTTATTTGTCCCGATCTAAAACCCATTCGAACCTGTTCCTGATCTGCACTGCATCCTACATGTTACATACAAAATTTCGCCTTTATAATAATGACAATGTATCTGATCATGTTGTTCTATATTGTTATTGTGTATCACTGTGTGTTTTAAATGTAGAAATAAATGAATATGATTAAAACTACTCACACTATCAATCAGCTGCTGCTTCTCCTGTAGCTGCAGCTCCTGATGACGTAGCGTGGCGCGCTGCTTCTCAGCCGTGCTGCTGAGCCGAGACAGGACCTCTTGGTCATGTTCCCTGGCCGGAGACGGCGGCGCGCTCGAGCCTGTGAGGTTTTGAGACTTAAGTATGGTAGGGTAAGGTATGTTTTTGATTGGGAGAGATTGTTTCTTTTTTTTTAGGTGGAAAATTTTCAGAATGTCTTTCCCGCTTATGGGAGAGTTTGGTAAGGGGTTGTGGAATGTCTCAGGCACCGACGCACGAACATGTACCTTGACTCCAATACATGATTCTGAATCATATCCTAACTTTAAAAAATGTACCCATTATTTTAAACTATATGAAATCGTTATTCAAATTAGCATCAGTGACATTTTTAATTGTTTTTGATTTAATTATAGAATAGAATAGAATAGAATAAACTTTATTGTACACCAAAAGAAGTTATAAATTGTACAGAAACTTAAATTATTATTATATGAGCTTGTTGTATCCCACAGCAGGGCTAAGGCCTCTCTTCCATTTTCCACTCTTCTTGGCAACTTCTGGCCAATCATTTTTTTGTTTTTAATATCGTTAAAATCGTCTATATAACATCGAGCCCGGAGAGCCCAATCCATTTTACTGACACTTTTTTGAACAATGCGCCGTCGGCACGAGTTTATCCTTTTTACCAAACGGTCAGACAGTCAAGCTAGCCCACTACCTATTCATCCCGTTTGACTTTATTATAGTTTTTTTAATTCGGGACTCAACGTGGGACATAATGTGTCGTAAAATTACCAATAAGTAGGTACTTAAGCTAATATTTTTTTGGTTATTTCTATAAGGTGACTGTAACCAATGAATCATAATATTACTTATGAATAAGTCACTGCATGATATCACCTGTGAATGCACAAAGATGAACAAATATAGTTATGCAGATACCTATTGCAAAAAAATAAACTATGAATAATCTAAAGTAGGTACCTAGTTATGTGTTGCAAAAAATAACTATATACCTATTAAATCTAAAGAAATATAAAAATAATGCAACAATGGCTATGTATGATGCACTTAACAATTTGCCCTATAAAACACGGTAATAGTGGTAATTAAAAAATACGAGTAAGTTGATGATTATAACATAAATGCTCAAGAAACATACCACAAGACCACAATAGAGAATTTATCTATTTTGTACACATACGTAGACTGGCCATAAATACTGTTACCATCATCTACCTAGCCTTTTTCCAACTATATTGGGGTCGGCTTCCAGTCAAGCCGGATTTAGCTGAATACCAGTATTTTACGAGGAGCGGCTGCCTACCAGACCTCCACAACCCATTAACTGGGGTAACACGGTACTTCATGGCAAGACTGGAGTCAGATTTACTGGCTTCATTAATAAAGAAAAATATCAGATTTAAATTTGGAATCTGGCATTCGTAAATGAACATATGTACATTGTTTTCTCATTTTCGAGCTAATCGGTGTTAAATATTTTTGCGATATTAAAATGGAGTGAGGTTTTTTAAATAGTGAGATGATAAACAGAACCGCATTGCTCAAAGTAGACTATAATATGAAGCCAAATGCAATTTTTGGATCTCTCTATCCGCTATTGATAGTACAATAAAACCTCCTTTATTTGTGACAGAAAAAGATCTACAAAATCACATTTGAATTTCGAATCTGTCAATCTTATATTCAATGTATTTTCTAATTTAAACATCAATCTGTGTTAAAAATAAGTCATATTAAAATGGAGTGGGGAGATAAAGCGGATAGAATTGCTGTGATAGCATTACACAAAATAAGTATTGAACCAAATGACATTTTTTAAAATCTTTATCCGCTTAGTATTAATTCATGAATCCCCGACCGGTCTCATTGGACCGCGCTGTTATTGTCTCGTTTCGCGGGTATTGATAGGTTAATCAATTTTTTGTAGTTAGTATTCTATTATTAATGTACTTACGCCGTATACCAGTTTAGCATCTTATTTAAGTATTATTTACTAGCAGCCCGTCCCGGCTTCGCACGGAGTAGACAATTATTTATTTTTGGAAATTTGGATATAAAACACTTTTTTTTCACAAATATTTTTATTTATTAAAAAAATATTATTTAAATATTATATATTAAATAAAATCCCACAGTTATATTTATATGTACCTAAGTCTATTTATGTTCAATTTCTTTGATGGTTTAAGAGGCGGGCACTTAAATAAGTAGGTAATATTTACATAGGATATTTTACATTTTTACTATGTTTTTCTAAGTAATTAGAATAAAAGCAGAGTCGAATAAAATATATACAGTCTAAATTAAACGTTGACAACTTTCAAATAAAAATGTATCTACCTATACATCTAGATATTTCAAAGAAATTTTTGTTCGTGTCGATAAAAACTTGCCTATCATTATTTAGTAAGTTTTGTTTACTGTTTGAATGGACAGTCCAATTTAAATAATTTAAAAACTATTTTCTCTCTGCCTAGCCTTTTCCCAACTATATTGGGGTCGGCTTCCAGTCAAGCCGGATTTAGCTGAATACCAGTATTTTACGAGGAGCGGCTGCCTACCAGACCTCCACAACCCATTAACTGGGGTAACACGATACTTCATGGCAAGACTGGAGTCAGATTTACTGGCTTCTGACTATCCGTAACGACTGCCAAAGATCTCCAAATGACAGCCGGGACCAACGGCTTAACGTGCTTTCCGAGGCACGGAGGAAACTCGTTATGTTAAGATGGTCACCCATCCACAGACCAACCTAGGCAAGCGTTGCTTAACCTTGAAGATCGACCTATGCGGCTGTTATTATCTAGCCACGAGCTCCTCTCATTTATAGATAGTTAAATGGTCTTGACCATAAAACTATTTTATAGATAGTTAAATGGTCTTGATCATAAAATAATTTATTTGGATAAGGATTAATATAAACACATAAATAGCATGGTTTGAATTTGGTTAGCATTTTCATTAATGTTTAAAATGAAAAGAGTTGTTGTAGTGACATAACTACAATAGTTGGACATATGCTACCGCGGAGTTTTTGTAGACATTATGATGTTCTTCAATATTGTTGTACATTATTTTGTTCTATCGCTAATAGTCTCGGCAGCGCATTCGACGAAAGACATTTTAAGACTCATTTTTCTACACCTTCGGTTACATTGTTCAAATTTTACCAAGGATCCCTAATTTTTTCAAAATGAAATGTAGCCTATGTCAAATTGGAAGAATGTAGCATTCTATTGGTGAAAGTATTTTTTAAATCGGCCCAGTACTTTTTGAGCCTATTCATTACAAACATACAAAAATAGGTACAAATCTTTCCTCTTTATAATATTAGTGTAGATTTATTTCAATTGCTAACTACACATACTTACAGTATGCACCAAAGATAGCCAATAACTTACGAACTAAATATTTTTATACAGATACTAGCTGCCCCGACAGACTTCGTACTGCCGCTGTTTTCTTTTTTTTCTAATTTTTCTCACCTTTTAAACCTTCCCTAGACCTCCACGAACATTTCAAGACCAAGATAAGATCAATCTGTTCAGCCGTTCTCGAGTTTTAGCGAGACTAACGAACAGCAATTGATTTTTATATATTACAGATATTGAGGTAGGCTATGTAGGTAGTCTACATGACACATGACACACATATCTGCTGTCAAAGGTACTTAGCGCGATAATTAGCGAGGTGGTTTGGTCGAGTTCACATTAACGCGTCAATGGAGGCATGCTCAGGCAATGGTCTACGCTAATCAGGCGTTAGACGGTACTCAGTTATGCTGCGGGAATGTTTGAGAGAGTCAACAGGGCCCTGGAACGATGGATGACTATAATATAACATACATTTTGATACAAGTGGAGGTTTACTATTAGAATTGTTATGGTGCCAAGTGCTGCAGTATCAAAGCACTCGCCGACCGACCCTCCGGTAAGAATCAATCCCTGGTCAAAAGTTGTTGTGTATAACGCGCGTCTCAAAGAGGAATCAGTAAAATGGACTGCGCCACTAGTCTGTTAGGACTGCAGAATGATCTGAAAAAGAAACCATGGCCCTGGAAAGCGAAGGAAAACTGATGGAACTAAGGAATATAGGTGGGTTTTAGTTTAGTTAAAGTCTGATACGCCCACTCGTTCCAACCAGAGTAGGAGCAGATATTTCTCAACCAAAACGATGTAACTAACACAACAGCGAACTAACATAACTCGCGGACGAAAAGGATATGATGCCACATACGGAACCGTGAGGAAAATGGCACAGCTTGATGTAAGAGCTAAGCAAGCACCGCCATTGTTATTGTTACTCAATATTAGATAGCATCGTGGTTGGTAACTAATGGTGTCTATGATGTGAACCGCACGTTTTGTAAGTAGACTCATCTCTATTGGATTACTAGCTTCTACCAGCGGCTTGGCCTGCGTGATAGTAGAAAATTATCCCAAGGGAACCAACTCCGATGGCAAAAAATATCTTGTATTATGCTATTTCAAGACATGGTCTAATTGTATGCCAAGTTTTTTCGATGAAACTTGGTACAATTTTGATGGTTTTAATTTGCAATTTGAGTGAGATTTTATGATATATCTGCTCATTCTGCTCCCAGAGAGGAGGGTGTGTAAGACTTATAGGTAGTGAATAAAACTCACCTTTGTTTCCAAACCTACCCTTTGCGTTTAACAGCTATAGTAAACATTTCGAATAATCCCGCAAAGTTAAGCAGCCTTAACATCCTCCATAAAAAACGAAAAAACAATTCAACCTTTCACTTGAACCGACAAAATACTTCACAAAAATGTCAGCCAGAATTCTCTCTTAAATAAAACGTTAAAGCAAGAACTAACAGAGGGTAAAAACATAAGAATTTCAGCACACATTCTTCAGGAAACTCAAGAAAATATTCCATTTCAGTCGTTTGCCTTTAACATACAAATTCCGGAGAGGATCGAGTCAGCGAGAATGCTTGCAAACATTCTTAGTTTCATCTGAAAAAATAAAATGCTGTGCGCTCCGGGAAGCTCAACTAATATTATAAAGCTGGAGAGGTTGTTTGTTTGTTTGAACGCGCTGATCTCAGGAGCTAATAACAGCTGTTTGAATTGAAAAATTCTTAGTGATTATTTATCAAAAAACCTTTAACAAGAAGCTATATTGTTACATAGGCTATATTATTTTAACCCAGGGCGAGTTCAACGAAAGAGAACACCAGGACCCTGGAATGAAGGCAAAGAAGGAACAGGAGTGGGTTTTTATCAGTAAGTCAGACACATAGAACGGAAGAAGTCATATTTATGATGTCCCACCAAAAAAACCCACCCACCAACACCCCATCCACAAACAACCAACCCACCAAAAAAAGCCGTGTTCCTTCAATTACCCTTGGCGTCCTACGGTTCCGGTAAACATTTCGAATAATCCCGCAATTTTAAGCAGCCTTAACATCCTCCACAAAAACGAAAAAAAAAACAATTGAACCTTTCACTTGAACCGACAAAATACTTCACAAAAATGTCAGCCAGAATTCTCTCTTAAATAAAACGTTAAAGCAAGAACTAACAAAGGGTAAAAACATAAGAATTTCAGCACACATTCTTCAGAAACTCAAGAAAATATTCCATTTCAGTCGTTTGCCTTTAACATACAAATTCCGGAGAGGATCGAGTCAGCGAGAATGCTTGCAAACATTCTTAGTTTCATCTGAAAGAATAAAATGCTGTGCGCTCCGGGAAGCTCTAATAATATTATAAAGCTGAAGAGGTTGTTTGTTTGTTTGAACGTGTTAATCGCAGGAAACACTGGTTTGAATTGAAAAATTCTTAGTGGTGCATTGTTCGTTTATCGAGAAAGGCTATATTACATCACGCTACGACCAAAAGGAGCGGAGTGGTAACCAAAGACGCGGGTGTAACTGCGGAGGTATTCCACGAAGCACAACCAAACGAAGCACAACTAGACGAAGCACAACTAAAGTATTCCACGAAGCACAACTTTGTGCTTCAAATCAATTTTTATTTTAGGTATTAATTTGAAGCACAAAGTTGTGCTTCGTGGAATATTTTAGTTGCGCTTCGTCTGGTTGTGCTTCGTTTGGTTGTGCTTCGTGGAATGCCTCAAACTGCGGACGACCACTAGTTACATATTAATATTAAGCCTGCGGACTTATGGTTGATTTTAATAAAACAAAAAAAACTAATTTTAAACTATCTTTCCTGCTACAAGTTTTAAGCGTATAAAACTCGTAGAAAACGTTTGACTACGGCACTACGCATTTATGGAAATAAAAATGATTGTCTAAATGTGTCGCTAAGCGCAAAACATAAAAATGACTGGACCAATTTCGATGAACTTGCGCACGTGAAACACAACGCGCCGTTAACAAATAAGACCAGTGGCCTGAGATACTTTTACTAATAGTACAATACTGAAAGTTGATATAATTATAACTAACATCAATCATAGCTTAGAATTGTTAGTCTTCTGCACGATGACAATGGACTGTAATGAATTTGTATAAAAAAAAAAATATGCCGGTACCACATCCGTATCGAGATGTTGTCTGAACGGAAAGAGATTTATTACCTACTGTTATAAGAATTTCACAACGGGAGTTATTCTACTGCATGGTTACAGATTGATTACTCAGGTAAGTATATCTGCAAAGTAGAGGTCCGGTAGGGTCGAAGCCTGGGCCCTAGGTTTAACGAAAAAGAACCCTGGGATGCTGGAATTAAGGCAAAGAAGGTACACCGCTTCGAACTGTAGAAGTAATTTTGATGATATACTATATATAGAAAACGATTGACGTTTTTTTTAAGGTAGGACCTTAAAAAAACGTATATCTGCAATCATTTTCTACTAATCTTTATTTCTTTTGTATTGGCTTTCCCTCAAGTTTGAAGATTAATGTATGTAGTTAAACATCAAATGAAATCAATTCATTAATCCGACAGGTTTATAGCAAATTGAAACATCACAAAAACAGAGCAATCCCTTAATCCCTGAAGTTAATGAAGCTATTGATCGGTTAAGCCTTTGACAAATCCTACGTAAGCTTATATGATTGGTTCACTGAAAATGAAACAAACCATTGAAATGAGGTTTGAAAACAAATTACCCCTACGTTTGAATGTATTCGGAACAAAGTACTCGTATAAAGTCCTGAAAACTTTCGTTGAAACGAGAGGATCTTCCGACCAGACGCAAAAAGCGTTTTGGGAACACGTTTATTGTGCGTACAGCTAAGGAGTGGAATAGGGCTTTCAATCCGGAGTTCCGGAGTTTCGTAACTCCGGAGTTTCGGAGCGATTACAAGCATTTTTTAAATCCGGAGTTGGAATAGAAAACCGGAGTTGAAACCGGTTTTCAAAAATCATGTAAACATTATTTACAAAACGACAAAAAACGCATCTTAATTCTTGAGTGTACGTAACCCGCTGTTTGATACCTTCTTAAGTCCTTAGCACAACACATAGGTATTATTCGGTAGTTAAAGTTCTCTTTTTGACTCATCTTTAAATGCCTTATCGTTTCTCAAAACATATTACTAAAAACTTCGATCTCAAAAAACGTAGATATTTACCTTTAAGTATTATAATTATTTTATTATTGTAACTTGCCAAACAAATGTTTATTTTTGTATGATTGTTGATAGCTTTAATATTGTATAATGCGTATTAGTTGTCTATTATAACGTCGGTCTGTCAGACGGTAATTATTAAACAAAAAGTTTATTTTTAGGGTTCCGTACCTCAAAAGGAAAAAACGGAACCTTTATAGGATCACTTTGTTGTCCGTCTGTCTGTCTGTCAAGACCCTTTATCTGGAGAACGCGTGAAGGTATCAAGTTGAAATTAAAACTATATACTCAAGTCCGCGGTCCCTTGAAACTGTGCAAAAATCAAACTTGTAAGTTCACGGAAAAAAAAGATACGCCCTTTTATGTTGCAAAAAACGTGTACATTTCGACACTGTCAAAGGAATCAAAATTCATAGGGTACTTCCCGTTGACCTAGAATCTTGAAATTTGGCACGAAGCAATATATTATAGCACTAATATAGGGAAAAGTCTGAAAACTGAAAATGTGTTGTTACGTCACAAGTCTTTTTTTTTAATTCTTCAAGACTCCCTTTTTTTTAATTCTCCTCTGACAGTGTAGGAATCAAAATTCATAGGATACTTCTCGTTAACCTAGAATCTTGAAATTTGGCACAAAGCAAGGTATTATAGCACTAATATACGAAAAAGTCTGAAAACTGAAAATTTATTACGTCCCAAGATTTTTTTTTGATATATCTTCAAGATTCGATTCAAGAATTGAACTGTTTTCATAGGTAAGTTGGTACGGAACCCTCAGTGCGCGAGTCCGACTCGCACTTGCCCGGTTTTATATTAAAAATAATTAAGTATTCTTGACAAACAAATGGTTTTTATGATTGTTTTAATATTTTATAATGCGTTTTTGTTGTCTATTATAACTTCTGTCTGTCAGACAGTAAATCTTTAAACAAAAACACTGATTCCTTTACAAATTATAAAACTTCTATTGATTAAAATAAAGGGCCTTTTTTATTAATCTATACTAATATTATAAAGAGGTAAAATTTGTAAGTTTGTAGATTTGTAAGTTTGTAAGTTTGTATGTAGGGGGTAATCTCTGGATTTACTGGTCCGATTTGAAAAATTCTTTCAGTGTTAGATAGCCCATTTATCGAGGAATGCTATAGGCTATATACCATCACGCTACAACTCACGGGAGCGGAGCAGTAACGAAAAATGCGGGTGAAACCGCAGGGGACAGCTAGTCTCTAAAAAAGCTGTCAACTCCGGAGCCAACTCCGGAGTTCCGGATTTGATTGCTCAACATCGTAACTAACTCCGGAGTTGATAACTATCCGAGTTTGAAAGCCCTAGAGTGGAATTCCCTATCAGAGTCTGTTTCCTGGAAGCTAAAATTAAGGGGTCTTTAGCCAAATGTGAATAGGTTACTTCTAGGCAAGTGAGCTCCATCATCAGCCATCGTCGCTGACCATCAGGTGAGATAGTGGTCAAACGCGAGCCTACGCTTAGTGGAAAAAAGACGGGTGCTATGTCTGGTTTAGGCATCTGCCCGAGACATGATTTCGAGCTGTTGTATATGTTCATATCGCGCAGAAAACTGTAATTGTGCGATGCAGGATTTGGAAGTTTCGTTCCTATATGGCGCCGTAGATGTGGCTACATAGCATATCATAACATTAGCTTTATAATGTCTCCACTGCTGGGACTCAGGCCTCCTCTCTAGGAGAGGGAATGTGCCTTAACCCACCGCGCGAGCACGGGATGTCACTACAAACGAATTAAATTGGAATACAGACTGGGAATAAATCTAGTTATCAAAGTACTTTCAAATACTCCGATAGTTTAATAAGAAACCTTACCATTTAAGACTAATAGGTACTTCTACTGTAATAAAATCTACCCAATCAATCTATGAATCATTGTTAGAAATCAAACTCAAATAGCTAATAAGCTTCACAATATACCTATTTAATGTTTATCGTTTCGCACGAACCAATCATGTCGAAATTGAAAACAACCAAGTACAGTCCACCGCACAAAAAAAGTTTAAACTACGACACGGGGGAAGCTTCAGGGTAGCCCGCGAAATTCAAATTTTCTTACGTTTTTTGCAAAATGCAAGCCAGTGGTAAGTTGTATGAAGTTAAAAATACTTTACTGACTGTAAAACGTAACTAGTTACATAATTATAACCATAAAAATCATCAATACAAGCCTCTAAGCTCACTTAAGTGTAGGAACGTTGACGTTGACCTTCACAAAATCGTTTCTACATTTAAGTAAGCTTGGAGGCAACTTACCACTGGCCTGCAAATAGCAAAAAGCGTTAGAAAATTTGAATTTCGCGGGCTACCCTGACGCTTTCACCTTAAAAGGAAAGGGCAGGCGGTGGAAATACGAGTATAACAACCTCGTCGGCAGTTATACATATTTTTGAGCCGTTTGAGGTTGAAACTCTTGGGTCGTGGGGTCCGAGTGCTCATAGGCTTTTTAAAGAGCTATCCAAACGCCTTGTTGACACTTCGCGTGACCCATGGGCTGGCTTTTACCTCGGTCAGAGATTAAGCATTGCCATACAACGTGGCAAATAACAAATACAACGTGGCAATGCCGCCAGGCTTTTGGGCACACTTCCAGTCGATAGCGATATGAGGGAATTTTTTAACTTCTTAATTTTAGGTAAGTCTTTCGTGTATAATTATGTAGTTTATATTAGTTCATATTTTTCTTGTTGTACAACAGATACATATTTATGTTTAAAAAAAAATCGAAATATTTCCATTTCTGCAACCAAATTTTCAGCACCAAAATTTTCGGCACACATTTTGGATGGTAGTAGCCAATACAAAATCCCAACTCAAAATACCTATTGGTGCCAAATCGGGAATAGCTTGGGGTCCCGAATTCTGGATGCCAAACCGTGTATACTTCAATATTTCTTATAACAAAAAAAAACTTAAAAGGTCTACAAAAGTCAAACCGCTTACGTAAACGTCCTGTTGACTGTACCCCAGTCTCTTGGGAAGCACTTGGCCCAAAAACCCGGTCGAAACTAATCAGAAAAGATGTGGGCACGCGAAATATTACCACTAACTTTGCTCTATATTTAGAAAATGAACGACCGCCGAAATGTGGTGAATGAGGGCTCGGAGCTATAAGTTAGGGTCGATCGATATACAACATAATAAACACCACATCGTTTATTTTAAGATGGGAAATAATCTACACTAATATAATAAAGAGGTAAGTAAAGTTTGTTTTTTTGTTTGTATGAGGTAAGTAATCTGTGGAAGTAGGTACTGGTCCGATTGCTAAATTTTTTTCACCAATAGAAAGCTTTTTAGCGATTTCTTACAATTGTCAATGAATTCTCAATGAAAGTTGATGTAAATCTGACTGCCGGACAGCAAAACCGTGTAGTGCACAAGCGCCCTTGATGTATTATGTTCAGAATCGGATACTGAATCGATTTTAGCTATTTTAAAATAGTTAAATGGTGCGCTGACCCTAAGATCATGGGACAAAGATTACCCTTTGTAGACCAAGAAAGAAAGTTAAAGAAAGTAAGAAAGCCCTCACCGTCTGCCGGCGCATTGATAGTCCTCCGTAGACGCTTGTTCTCGTCCTGTAGCCTCGCCACCGCCGTCACAAGCTCTGCTGATTCTGTCCGCCATTGCTCTTCGATCGCTTCTATTTCCTGTCAAAGAAAAAAAGTAGACTTAAATAACTATCCTGAAGAATTAATTACTCCGATACCCGCGAAACGAGACACAATAGTAAAACAATAACAGCGCGGTCTCATTGGACCGGTTGGGGATTCAAACGTTAAAAAAACTTAAAAAAAAAAATACAACCGACTTCAATGTTAAAGGTACACTAAAAAGTACAAAATAATTTCGGAAGTCGGTGTTTTTAATAGTGTTTGTGTCTTCGTTATTTAACACTAACTTCCGAAATTAAAGTTTTTAAGTAAGTAAATAAAGCAGGAATTACATTAGGTCGACGCACACGTGGGCCATGCCTGATTTGTACGTAGAACGACGTCGCGTGGCGGCGATCTAATGTAGCTCTACAAGTCTAGTTGCCATATAAAATGTATGGAGACCGACATGCCTACATCGGCGTACGTGACCCACATGTGCGCAATGTACTTCTAGATAGCTTAAAGGACATCATTGAACGTTCTCTCGCTGCCGCCAAAAATACTATCTAGCTTAGATTGTAAGGTACGATGCGAAATAGCATGGATACCTTAATATCTATTTTCCCGTAAACGTTTAAGTTCGAGTGTCCGAAAAATACTCATCGCGTCATTTCTCGCTTCACACGATTTTTTTCCTGTACTATCCATGCAATTTTGCATCTGATTGTATTTTTTCTCGATTAATTTTCTGATAAATCCGACCAGTTGAAAATTCGTGATATCTGTTGGCTCCGTAGGTAATTGAATATTCATTGATTTAGGCTGATGAATATTCCAATATTCGTATCTGCCTCAATCAACAGTATTGGACATCGTTCATGTGTGTACAGTCACGAGCAATGAGATTTAAACATTGTCACGTTCTAATTGCCTATTTGATGGTTAGGTAATGAAGAACCATTTGTCGTACTCTCATTTCTTGAATAGCTGAAGTTAAGATAGATTGAAAACTTGATAATGCATGTGGAATGAAAGAGCTAATTCTTAGCTATGATAGACGGAGTCAAAAAATTTAGGAAATATTTTTGTGACATCTCGTTTAAAATCATCACAGATTGCGCAGCATTTCAAATACTCTTTTAAAAAAATGTTAGAAGGTGAAAGATGTGCAAAATATAAGTTTTCTCTCTATAACTCAAAGGTTTGCTGGAAGAAAACTCATTGTTGAGTTAATCTCGCCTTTGTTCATGAACTATCTAAATATCACCATTTTGTATGACTGTTAAGTTTTTGTGTGCAATAAAGTAGGTACTGTGGGAGACGTAACTGAAACGGCAGGGCTTGCGGTACTTAAAACCGTATTTATTTATAGTTATATTTTTATCACATTTTACTTAATGCTTTTTACAGGCTGACGCGCCTGACATCTCGGTCCAAGAAACAATATCATTCAGAATATTCAAATGTATAACAGCCAGTAGTACATTACTAAAAAGGTTTAGTAATAACTCGTTACATGAGCTACGCCCCACTCGAATAAAAGTATTTGCAAGCAAGACTTTTATTCAGACTATTCAAATATTCTGACCCTACCTGCCTATACCTAACTGGCACATTACCTAACGGTGGAAGATACATAGTTAGGTCTTTCTCTTACAAGAGAAGGCTTAAGAACATGACCAACGACTCGCTTAAGTCTGACACTCTGCTAAGTGTCCGCCAAGTTAAGTTTTAATATGCCATTGTGCATAAATAAAATAAACGCCGTCATGCTTAAGTCTCGTCACATCAAAACCACCGAAAAAGATGCGACAAAGCCTATTAAAACAAACAATTGATGTGAACAAAATCACATCTACCCAGAGGGGGTTTACTTGAGAGAACTCAACTTCATAAACTTTTGTTCTATTTGAGCGGTATTGCACCAAACGGAACGAAAGGTTAGGAGGCATGCGTTCTGGCAAACGAATAAAATTAAAGGCCGCGTTCCAGGATAAAATTCTCAAATGTAACTTTAAATTAATTATAACAATAAGTCATAATTAAACTTGTATGTCTTCTGTCTTAAGCTGAACCGTTTGTGTCAACCTGACACACCTTGCAGGCACTATGTCCCTTGAGCAAAGTTGGTATCAACTAAGGCAGAGTGACAGAGTGTTACTCTTCTTACTCGTAAGAAAATTTTAAATATACTTAAAAAAAATTGTTTCTGCTATCTCACTAACTCTTCCATCCCACAACTTTATTTCTTCTACTCTTGACTGTACACTACTGTACAATTTATAAAAATTCCCATTTTAAAACCACAACATCAATCATATCTCACGTCATCCTTAAGCACCTTAACTCCCTAAACAAACATTTCCCTATCCTCATCAACCCCTAAAATGCAAGCTCGAGTGGCCCTAAATATTACCGAGTTTAATCAGACCGGCTCCACTCTCCACAGTGGATGGTAAACCAACAAACTCACGGTTAACTAGACGTCCGTTAAAAAATTAAAACGCCATCCGTTCGTTTGTGCTTACTTAGTAAACATTGCGACAGGAACGATGCAATTTCATTAAACTTTTATTGGACGCTGTTGGATGTATAGCTACGTTAACGTACGTAGGTCATCATCTGCCTAGCCTTTTCCCTACTATATTGGGGTCGGCTTCCAGTCAAACCGGATTTAGCTCAATACCAGTATTTTTACGAAGAGCGGCTGCCTACCAGACATCCACAACCCATTAACTGGAGTAACATGGTACTTCATGGCAAGACTGGAGTCAGATTTGCTGGCTTCTGACTATCCGTAACGACTGCCACAGATCTACAAATGACAGCCGGAACCTACGGCTTAACGTGCTTTCCGAGGCACGAAGGAAACTCGGTATGTTAAGGTAGTCGCCCACCCACAGACCAATCTTGGCAAGTGTTGCTTAACCTTGAGGATCAAGCCGTTATTATCTAGCCACGAGCTCCATGTGCTTACATAGCAAACATTGCGACAGGAAAGGTGCAATTTCATTAAACTTTTATTGGACGGTGTTGGGTGTTTCTACGTTAACGTATGTAGGTATCATCGAGTAATAAAGGAGAGATAAAAGGGGAAATTAACGTTTGAATCCCCAACCGGTCCTATGAGATCGCGCTGTTATTGTTTTACTATTGTGTCTCGTTTCGCGGGTATCTGAATACTTAATTGACTGACATATCAACAGACGACTGAAACTACTGGGACTAGAGCTTGAAATTCGCACAAAGTTTTCTTTTATGTCGTAGACGAGCGCTAAGAAAGGATTTCTCTAAATTCACCTAAATTAATTTTGTATGACGGGTGACAGGACAAAGGGAAGGAAAAATACGTGTTGCGCTGACCCCAAGCAATATAGGATAAGTGCAAAAAGAAGAAGAAGGAAGGGATGAAACAAGGTATAAAGTTTGTATGAAGAAACCTATCACGCGGGCGAAACCGCTAGCAGAAAGTAGTCTACTAATAAAAAAAATACTAAAAGGTAATTCTTGGAGTCTGATCATAGTACTAAGTAGGTGTATACTAGTCCCTGAGGGCTGCGGATTATTCGATAGAGTTACAATGGCCCTCGCAATTGAAAATTGACAGACAGATTGACAAACAGACAGACCAACATCATTTGGCTATTTCGCTCTAGGAACTAGTATTAAATTAAGCTCTAGTCTTGAATCGGTTTCCATGACGTTTAAAGTAAGATTGTTTTATTCTTATTCCAGTGTGGGTAAGAGACAGAGCTACACGTCTAGCGCCATCTGTTACCCACACTTGAATAGGAATAAAACAATCTTACTTCAGTTCATGAATCCCCGACCAGTCCTATGAGACCGCGCTGTTATTGTTTTACTATTGTGTCTCGTTTCGTGGGTCGTCATGGTTCGGGCCTTGATCCTTGTTTTACAAAAGCTAGCAAGGTTTGATCACAATTAACTTCCAATGTCCTCCAACCTTACTTTGAAAACAGTAATTAATTGATTATGCAAATTACTTGAACACTGAACAAAGTTCATTAACTTGGCATTCGACTGAATCGATTTTCTGATAAGGTAAAGGTGAATCCTGCATATTTTAGACCTTGTTTTGGTCAATGCCGAAGCTGGGGTTTCGGTCAATGTCAAAGCGGTATGAGTAACCTGTGCATCATTAACAGCCAGTTTTTTCGTAAAAGCTAAAACTATCAGTAAAAGTATTGACCATTGCTGTAATAATAGCAAATGTCATCTTGTGTCAATGTCTTCATCCAAGTGACAGCTAAATTAAAAGTCGACCAAAACAAAACGCAGTGAAACCTATACAGTTTGGTCAAATGACAATGATTTAGCTTTAACAGCCCTTCAATGAGCAGTTAAAGTTAAGGACAAAACTAACAGTTAAAATTGTGAAAAAACGAATTTAACCGTTATTATTGCTTTATGACGTTACTTTGGTTGTTACTTTGAATGAAGAAATTGGCCGTAAGCCTTCTTTTTATCTGCGATTCCTGATAGCTACATCCTAGGGGTTTTATGTCAGACTGAATAGGTTACTTCTAGGTAAGCGTGCTTCATCGCCGATCACATCATCGCTTACTATTAGATGATACTGGTGAAAGTCGCCGGAATCCTATGGATGCGATACACAAAATACTGGAATGGAAAATCCGAAAGGTTGTCACCGTGTCCCCCAGATCGAAGGCAACGAAGAAACGGAGTAGGGGTTTAATCAGTAAGAGTCTGATACGCCCTCCCGCTCCGCCCAAGAGTGGGAGAAGTCATTCTGATGATTCCCCTACCGGAAAAATAAAACTGGTCGTTGTGGCCACGATTAAATGATGATGATGATGTTAATATAAGATAGTGGTCAAGCACGAACCTATTATTAAACTGTAGACTGTTAGGTATGGACATGAACTGTGGTGATTCAGAAATAAGAAACGTGACTTCCTTATAGTCCTGAGTTGAGCTACCCGACCAACTGAAAAAATAACTAGACACTAGACACTAACTAGACAGGTCCAATGAAATCTGCGTGATTCATTCCCCAAATACCATCTTCAACACTAATCTTCATGGTTCTCATATGATTTGACCATTAAATGTTTACTATACAACATGTAACATAATTATCGCACATCCAGCTGTTCTATACATTTTGACGAAATAAGCGAACATAAATGTATAGAACAGCTGATAATTTTTTCTCGATTTCAAGTTTGGTCCCATACTAAAAGTTGTTCATAATGACGAGTACAATGACTCCCCAAGATTATGTGCGTTAATTATGTTACATGTTGTATAGAATTTATAACTCTGACTTTTAACTTTGTAGCAAGGTAACACCCACCTCATCTAGTTTACATTAACGAAAATATTGGCATACACCTACATCAATATATTATGTGCAAAACAAAAGCATACTAAAAAAATACAAAGTATAGTTTCCCTACAATATAAAAGATTCACAATAGCCCCAAGAGTTGTACCTATTATTCATTGCTAATCATAACTATGATACAAATTAATAATTTCTTACATACGTGCTTCTAAGAAAAACACAATAAGATATGCATTCGTGACAGATGTCCAGTTTCACTGACGATGAGCATGAAGGTACCTGCAGACAGGAGGAACGCGACAATCAATTTATACTTCTCATGCATGCGGTTGCAGGTACGAATTTGATTATAGTTTGGGTGTCATCATGGCTAGAGAGAATAGGCTCTCAATAAACTAGTGTGCCTCACCATCAACGATTGCATCACTGCTTACCATCAGATGGGATCGTAGTCAAGCTCTAGTTTATATTATAAAAAAAAAAGAATCGGGCATGTACCAAAGTGAATTTTTCAATTCATACGTAAATACTTTTCTCAGTTCATCTAGGATATTTTTTAGATCCTGTGCCTCGAAAAGCACCGTAAAGCTGTTGGCCCCGGTTGTCATTCGTAGATCTTTGACAGGTTTACAGGTACTTAGATGCCAGGAAGTTTAAACATCAGTTTTCCACTAAGTATCGTGTAGCCTAATAACTGGGGTGTAGAGATCTGATAGGTAGTAGCTCCATGTAAAATACATGTATTATGGGATGATGACTAATTAAATTGACTAGTGAAACCGGCAAACGATATGTCATGACGACTGTGACCTTTGACACCGTAGTCAGCTGTCATCATCATCATCAACCGTCCATAAAAGTCAAATGCCAGCGAACTGAGTGGAAGGTCACGAGAATCTGATAGATACGAGACGCACAGGACCAACCATCGTGGCAACACTTGGTGGAAGCCTGTGTGCAGCAGTGGACATCTTTTAGGTGGAAACATGGTGGTGATGCTGGGCATAGGTCTCACTCCAGTATATATACAATACTTATATACAGCTAAAGAGTGGAATTCCCTGCCTTTATTTCCTGATATCTACAACTTATGAGTCTTTTTGGTCAAGACTGAATAGGTTTGCCACATCGTCGCTTACCATCAGGTGAGATAGTAGTCAAACGCGAGCCTAAGCATAACAAAAAAATAAAATAAGTCCGGTTCTATTGTCGCGTCGCGCCTGTCTGCGGAAACCTTAAGACGAAACAATAGTACAGTTAATTAGTCGTGGCCCAACAGAGCGTGCTGATTGATGAATGAATGCATAATCAAATACATAACAGTCTGTTTACAACTGGACGTAGGCTCTCCCATAGACGGTTAATTAACTGACTAGCTTGTTTGTATAGAGTTACTGTGGCGCAACGGACATCGCGATCGAACTGTGCTTTGTATAAAGTCATCTGTGTATTGATTTGAAATAAGCAATATTAGATAATGTAGTTGTTTTTTTTTACTAAACATAGGCTCGTGTTTGACCACTATCTCATCTGATGGTACGACGATGTGGCCGACGATGGAGCACGCTAGCCTAGAAGTAACCTATTTACTCTTAACCCCCTCTTAGACCCGAAACGCAGACTGCTGTTTGTTTTTGAGGAATATTTAAAACTGAACATGAAAAAACTAGTTATTAAATGAAGCAGTAATTAGTGTTTAAAATATTGGTCGTAAGAATTCTTAATGGCGGTAACGCCACATTTCACTGTCTGCATTATTTTATTACTTGACAGTTTTTCCTTCCACAAGGTTTGATATGATACTAACTAAATATCGGAACTGATTTGAGAAAATTGTTGTGTCCTTTCCATGCATAATTTACTGATCAAGTCACCTTACAAATACTTGTATTTTGTCATCGATACGGTAAGAAGCAAAAAAAGAATAAGAACAGTCAACACGTAAGAGGATGCTCCATGTTTTTGTCAAAGAACTTAAGGGAAATTAAAAAAATATTATCGTTAAAGTAACAACTATGTGCTTTTTACCGAATATAAGAAAAAAAAACAAACTAAACCTATTGGTAACAATCTCTTAGCCGATAAAGACATAACAAAGAATCTATCCATCAAATAACTGAAGACATAACAAAACACAAAGAACTGACCTAGAAAACTCAAGACTTGTTAGCCAAGCCAAAGAAAATTGGTGTTAATATCACAAAATATGAACCAAATGTAAGAGCAATCTTCATCGACCCGCTTTTAACACAGTGCCAGTGTGGAGCCGCTTCACAGGACATGCGTCACCTGCTAAACTGCCCATCCTGTACTACCACCTGTACTTTTCAAGGGCTAATGATACAGCCGTGCAGGTTGCCAAATACTGGACAGAAGAGGTTTAATAAATGAATGCAGCGACACGAAAAGATGAAGAAGAAGAACCAAGTGTCAGTCATAATAAAACAACTGGATCTAGACATATTAATAACTGTTATGTTGCTAAGGTGAAGGTCTGCGAGGGGAGCCAAACTCAACTTGCTTAGACACTTCATGAGACATGGCACCAACCGAAGATTATCCCTATATGCGTTAAGCAAGGGCATTCAAGGACAACTCCCGATTGGTAAGAGACTATGACGACATATGGAAAAAAACACAAATTTTAAATCTAGAAAACTCAGACTTATTAGTCAAGCCACAGCAATCCAAGCCAAAGCAAATTGGTGTCAATATCATAAAATATGAACCAAATGTCAGTCATAATAAAACAACTGGATCTAGACATAACTATGTTATGTTGCTAGTTACTAGACAGACCCTCCCTCGAGACTCCCAAATCTAAATGACGTCACTCCTCATTAAGTTCAGGCTACCGTTTTCCGATTGGAGCAGCATCATAAATATACGGTTGGATTATTTTGGGATACTTTGGAACAAAGTCCGAGGAACGAAAAATTATATTATGAACGAAGTTGTGCAAACGATGACATGCCCTTTTTCCAGATTGATTAACATAAATTGGTTGGTGGATGTGTTGGAAAAAATCAATTATGCGCAAGAAAAAATCGGTTTGATTTATTATATTCTTGATTTGGTATATTTCAGGGTCAACCCAGGGTTTCTGGACCTTTGGAAGGTGTATGAGGGGGGACAAAGCCAATACGCTTAGATCCTTTAATGGAACATGCAGAACAAGGCACTCAAGGACAAACGATTGGTAAGAAACTATTGCGACATATGGAAAAAAAAATCTCATTAGAATTGCGAAATCGGAATAGAAGTGGTCTTCCTCCCTCCTGCTTTGCCTGTAATGGACGAGAAGATCAAAATAAAAAAGTGTTTCATTAATAATAATTCCGTTAATATTCCAATACGCAGATATCCTAACTTTATCTTCTATTTATGAGTTTGAATAATTTTTTCAAATAAACTCGTCTAATAATTTCTTGCCCTGATTGAAACGAGAGGTTGCGTAAGACTTTTACTGACTAAAACCAACCTGTGTTCCAGTTACCTTTTGCATTTAAGAGTAACAACAGTTAACCCTTTCAAACATACCCGCTACCCTGTGGAGTTTGCGCATAGAATCACAATGAACAATCTATAGAGCATTGTTCCCCTCTCCTCAACAAACAGTAACCGTTGAATAATATTATTACGAAGTTACGAGTATAACCCTCCCCTGTCTCCTGTCCATCTTCATAAAACAATTTAGTCGACTCTTAGAGCACGCTCGAGAAACAGGGAGCTCTATTCATAGCCGACCACAGGCGGGATCAATCTGAATAAATCAGCATAGAAGCAGTAGCGTAGCTACCATCGTATACAGTTAAACAGGACCCCCAGGCTTCAGGGGCCCCGGTTGGAAGCAGAAAGCTACTGTCCAAAAACTTACAATTCTTACTAATGATAGGTTCTTAGGCTATTGGCCCGTCGAATTACCGAATTATCAGGTGCTATTAAGTTTCTCGCAGCCCTGTTGGTCGCGGGAATGCGATGGCTGCGAGATGCTCAAGATCGATCGTTGTGACGACGTTTCGGAGAGACCTATGTCCAGCAGAAAAGATGATGATTAGTAATGTAAAAAGGATATTGTTTTTATTACAAAACATCTAAACCAACTTCTTCTTCTTCTTCTTTTCGATTTGACGGTAAACTCGCTAAATTTTTTGGGCCCAGTAAATGGCCACGTTGATAGCTGCGTCAGTGGCGCTCATTAGATCCTCCAAAGTGCAGGTGTAGGGGCACTTGGGGTATTCTAACATGTGGCTCATCTAAACCAACTAACACTGGGCTTCATCACCCCAGATAAAAGAAAGGGCCGCTTTTTTACAGGGCCTCTTAGGGATAAGCAACGCCACTGCACAGTAGGTACCTGGGAACGTATGGAATATTGAAACGATGCCTTTGTCCTATATTCGTTAGAAATCCATATTCAGTCCGCTCGGCAAGCCGATTAGAGCTCACGTGAATATGCATCCGCACGTGCAGGGTTTTAGCTGTCTTTTTTTCATTATGGATGATACTCTTCGTTAGGTTATGAAACTGTATTTTTACATGAATCTTTTTTGTTATTATTATCTTTTTTACATATTTGATAATATTTTTAAATATTTACATATACAAAAAAATAATATTAAAACATTTAAAAATAAAAGTCCACCGGTGTCGGGAGCAAGCTAAGCTACCGATGGTTAGGGCTCCGGAGACAGGAAACTCCTCACAATGCGAACTATAATTATTATTATTGATAGGCTCGCGTTAGACCATTATCTCACGTGATAGTAAGCGATGATATACTCGAAAATGGAACAGGATTGTCTAGAAGTAACCTATTCAATCTTGACCTAAAGGCCACTAGGCTGTAGCTATCTGGCATCACAGACTTCCGCAACAGATATCAGGAAACACAGAATCATCATCATCTGCCTAGCCTTTTCCCAACTATATTGGGGTCGGCTTCCAGTCAAGCCGGATTTAGCTGAATACCAGTATTTTACGAGGAGCGGCTGCCTACCAGACCTCCACAACCCATTAACTGGGGTAACACGGTACTTCATGGCAAGACTGGAGTCAGATTTACTGGCTTCTGACTATCGGTAACGACTGCCAAAGATCTCCAAATGACATATGGGACCAACGGCTTAACGTGCTTTCCGAGGCACGGAGGAAACTCGTTATGTGTGTTTCGTACTGTGGATACTGTGGATGGGTGACCATCTTAGGTCACCCATCTACAGACCAACCTAGGCAAGCGTTGCTTAACCTTGAAGATCGACCTGTGCGGCTGTTATTAGCAGAATCGCTGGACATTATTCGAATTACATAATTGCTCGATATGCCCTCTACAGCACGTAGGTACAAGGGTTCAGGATAGCGTTCATAGTCAAGGCAACGAAGGAACGGGGTGGGGTTTAGTCAGTAAGGGACTGACACGCTCTCCCGCTCCGCCCAAGAGAGTGAGAAGTCATTCTGATGATTCCCCACTTGAAAAAAAAGGTGGTACCATGATAAAATCATAAAATTCAACATCAGTACCATTACTTCGCGGTTCTTTTTAAATGGAATTAGAAATTTTAAACAACATTAGTTCCATCATGTCACTGTTGATGACACAACTGACAATGAACCAATGAACAGGATAGGACGATATTAGGGACTTCTAACTCGCATTCGGTCCATTTTACGTGGTTAGGCAGCCGATGAGATCATACAATATTTCCTGCAATTATAGTTATAACTAGCTAACTATGCGCTAAGAACTGTTTATGCTTTTTGAAAATGATGATTAACGTGAATGCGAAGAAATGAGAAGAATGTGACAGCAAAAGCATTGATTGTATAAAAAAATAAACAGACCAAAGGAATTGTGATCAGGATGATGTTATGACTAGGAAAGAAGTTATCTTAAACAATGCGATGACAGTTCATAGCGATAAAGAAATAAAATGGCACACATTGAACAAACAAGTCTGTAGAAAAGTAAACAGAAAAACTAAATTAAATAAAAACAACAACAACATTTAGTCTCACAACTGCATTAATAGGTCCAGTTCAACATAATGCCAGACAACTATGCAGCAATTGCCTGTCGTTTATACCGCGATGTACATCGAAGGAGAGGAACAATTTTCCTGCTCCAGTCTTCCCGTCCGAATCTAATTTAGGTGTCTTCAAGGCTAGATTGAATAGGCTATTAATAAACAAGTGCATTTCACCATCAACGATAGTATCATTGCTTACCATCAGGTGGGATCGCAGTAAAGGACTAGTATATACTTAAGTTTACCGACATCTAGCGTTAACTTAGCTTCGCTGGAACCCGAAAACTTTATCTTAACGAACCGAGAACTCAAGGTAGAACTAGATTGGGCCCACATGGTCTACGTATACCAATTTGAGCGTGTCAATCTCCATACATTTTATACAACAACTAGACTTGTAGAGCTATATTAGATCCTCGCCACGCGACACGACGCTACTACCAACTCAGGCGTCGTCGCCTACGTGTGCATCGGTCTTATTTAGTTTCCGCTTTACTCTGTCTCTATCTTCGACTCCAGTAATTTTGACAAATTTCACTACACACGTCTCTAAATTAAACCCTGACATTTAATAAACAAAAGTCTAGTCCAACACTAGATTTCAATATCACACCGGTCAAGGTCACAAGCTACTGTTGAGGTATTTCCTTCACAAACAATGGTTACACGTACGCCTACTGAGCACGGTCTTACGGCATTTACCAGTTAATGTGTTTATCTTGATGTTACATAAACCTGCAGTAATATGAAATGGAATAATCTTTACGATTTGCAATATTTAAGAGCAGTAATGTCCAAGGACTGAGATAGTTGTTTCGTATTCAATGAACAAGACGTGACCTATAAACTACCCACAATCTGTGGATTGCATAATTTTAGATCAAGTTATGACCTAATAAATAATCAATAGATTGTTTAGTACGTTGAATTCAAATCTAATATAGGACTCGATTAAAAATCGATCTATCATAGTTTAAGAAACACTAACTAAATTAAATTGTGAAGGCATAGATATATCTACAGAAAAATGGCTATCACTAGGGCTCCTCACCATCAACGATTGCCTCACTGCTTACCATCAGGTGAGATTCCAGTCGAGCTCTAGTTTATATCAATTAATAAAGAGGACAATTTAAAATAATAATCTACCAAGCAATATTAAGCATAGTAAAACGCTTGCAGGGTTTAAAACCAAATTATTATTAGTCAATTTTATCATGAATGCATTTTTCGATCGAGCGATCAAGCAATTATTGCTTGATCGCTGCACGTTACATTAGATTTATTATTAAGCGAACTATGTATTATTTATAAAGAGTAATTTAGTAAAAAAAATCGTTAAAATTACACTAGAAAATAAAACATTAACATTAGAAATTACACTTAGCAACTTTGCCATTAGAGAAATTACAAGTCATATCATTAAACATATTGACCAGTCAATAAAAAACTAATCGAGCAAACAGGTAATTTATAGGCATATATTTCTTAAGTACTGCTCTTAAAAATAACCACAAAGTTATTGCAATCGACGATTATGTAAAATACATGAAATCTAGTATAATGACTTTGTCAAGTATGTATGATTGTAATGTACTAAACTGTCATAGTATCGCAACGTGCTGCAATGATCTGCTCTCATAAGCAAATAGGTGGGTAGCGACAAAAATTTCTTCCACCAATATGTGGGTAGATATGTAATTTTCAACCTTCTTACGAATTTCGCCGAGTTCCGAGGCCATATATCGACAGAGGATAAAATATTCTTCGAGCTATAAATATAACAGCCGGTTTGGGATACGTAGTGCAAGCACGTTGCAAGTTGAAGAATGCATTTCCGTAAATTGTTGTCGTTCCCTATAAGTTTCTGAATGAGATGGTATTTAAACCGCATTATACGAATTCCAATAAAAAAAAATCTTATCTTCTTTTTCTTCTTCTTCCTGTCCTTATCCCATATTACTTGGGGTCGGAGCAACACGTTTTCTTTTTTCAATAAAAAAAAATCTTATCGATCAGTAAAAATACTTTGCAAGCAATTTGTGGGAACACTCAGAAAGTAAATCAAACTCTTCAAACTTTTTTATTAGAGGATCTTATTTGAATGGTTTTATTTGCCGAATCTTTCGAGGATATTGCAAATAGAACATTCCACGGAACAGTCAGCGTTATGTCACATATTTTGATCTTCAACCAAATGTCAAGTTACATGACCTTCATAAAAAAGATGGTAGCCTTCATCTTTCACCAAAGCATATGGATTTTAAACTGTGTTACTCAATCGTCAGCCTCAAATCTTATATGTCAAAATTCAAAATTGTTTATTTCATATAGGAATTCACGGGCACTTGTAAAATGTCAGAAGCTAGCACACGATTCCAATTGGTCATTTTCTATGAAGAAGAACCGGCAAAAACTCCGTGGTTAATCTTTAAAAAAAAATGCGTTGACAATATTTTCATATTACAATATTAATAGATGTCATAATAAGTTTCTAAAATTTCTTTTTTAGTTTTAAAGCTTACTTAGTCCTTTTAATCTAAGGGAGCGATCATCTACCATATGGATCCAGTGACATCAGGTTCCTTTACCAAATTCCACCTTGTTTTAGTTTTCGCCTCTTTACATAGTTCATTTCAATATCATCTCAAATTTAAAATCAAATTTTCCTCGTCAGCAAATACGCCGATAGCTAGGCCCCGAAGTGATCAATTTTAATCGTATTTCAGTTGTGCACATCAATCATTCGATGAAACCGGCGGGCGAGCCATTAGAATCACTCTGTTATCCGGTTCATTTATTGATTCAGTTAGAATCGGCCTGCTTTTATTGTGGATTGAGAGCAATTGTAGAAACTGCTGAGGTGATATTGCGTTATTTTGTAATGTTTCCTCTTTCTTACTAGTCTTGTTGTAAAGACGCAATATTATTTAATCGGTGCGGTTGAAACTTGGATGTGGAGAACCTCGCAGATGTTTTTGTCACGTTGCGGAAAGTTATTAAAGCGATTTATGTTCCCTTGGTTTCAGTAGAAGCGATGGGACCGCATCCAATCGACTCACGTGTATTAAGACAAATAATGAAATAAAACGTAGAAAAAGCTAAAACTAAATAAGGATCATAGTACTTGATGCTAAGAGTCGGAACGTTAACCATCTTTTTTGGTCGATCGAAGGTCGATCTGCAATTTTTCAGCAAGACTGGACCGCATCCTACCGACTCACGTGTATTCAAGATGAATATTAAAACGTAGAAGATCCAAAAGTTGGTAGGATCATAGCACTTGACGCTACGGATCTGCGAATTTTCTGTGTACTTAGTTCTTTTGGTCGATCTGCAATTTTTCAACAAAACTAGACCGCACCCCTACGACCCACGTGAATTAGAGATGAATATTAAATAAAATGTGGAAAAAGCCAAAGTACGAAAGGATCAGGGCACTTTACGCTACGATTGTGCGAACCTTATGTGTACTTTGTCCTATTGTTTCATCTCATTTCATTTTTCAGGAGGACTGGACCGCACCCAACCGACTCACGTGTATTCGAGATGAATATTAAATAAAACGTGGACAAAGCGAAAGTACGAAAGGATCATAGCACTTGATACTACGAAATTGCGAATTTTAGGTGTACTTAGTATTTTCCAGCAAGACTCAAGAGAAAAGGTATTTGCTCGAAGTAACACAAAAGGCTGCTGAAGTTAAATTCCGGGTATTAGCTCTTAAAATAGTACATAGTTTGGGATAAGTCTCGAAATAGACCGACTCGGTGCATATTGAAGTTTCGCTCTTCATTTCATTAGCAATCTCTGATTGACCACTACTTACATTTTGGCAACTGGTTCTTTTAATCTATTAGATTTGATTTCTGCACTTAATTCTTAGCGGATCATATGGCAGGCTTATTCCATCAGGTCACCTCCCACCAAACATAGATTACGTTTCCCAGATTTTTTACAGCATCTAGGGTTCGAATTTGACCTGTGCAATCAAGGAGCTAATTCGCAATTGTCTCCTCTGCCTCCCAGCACGCTATGCACAGGGGGCCATCTGTAACTGATGCGGGATGCCCGTTTTGTGGAGGCGTTTGTTCAGTCAGCAGGGTCCAGTAATAGTCCCAGCTACCAGACGCAGACTCGCTCTGCCCATCCAGTGGCTTCTGCTTAATTTCTGCCCATTAAAGCCAGACCAAGTTTCCTCTAATCCTTTAAATCTAAAATCTCGCTATAAATAAGCTTTATTAGCATTCTATATATAATCTCCCCTTATCGACTTAAAGTGCTTTAGTACTTAGGTAGCTATGTCGGCTCCAATTAAGGCGAGAGCGCTCTCCAACAAATTAGATCGGCTCAAATTAGTCTGTTACCCACATCTAGCAGAATCCGCTACATCATCTCATTACGTTGCTAGGCAAAATTGTTACAGATTAAAGATGAGGAGGGAAATTGTGTTACTGTTCAGCTGATCGCAGAATGAGGTCGGGTTCTTCGATTCCAGAGTCAGGCAAAGTATAATTGGGTGTTTTTATCTGTTTAAACTATATGTCGTCTTAAATTCGTGATAAGACCGGTCATACTGTATAGATCAGAATTTTGGACTGCAAAAAGTTTGCTAGCAGCAGAGATGAGAATGTTGAGATGAGCGTGTGGTGTAACGAGAATACATTAAGTGATGAGAATATTAGAGGATGTTTGTAAGTAGTGCCAGTGGCTGGAAGGTAACGGTTGGTCTTGGCATGGTCATGTGAAGAGGAGGGATAATGGATCGAGAGGGAGAGACTACCCGTCGAAGAAGACAGAAATAAAGACGTAAACGTGTTGCAAATAATAAGGGACAATGGCAGGAAGAAGAAAGAAGACACCATTATCCGACACAAAAATAACGAAAAGAAAAATTGCTATGGGCCCCTTTGGGTCTAGAGAAAATACTCCAAATGCGGGCTTTTGACGATTAATAAGACACCATATTGTCCGGAGCTCAGATCCTTCACATGTTGTAAAAATCAGAAGAAAAATATTAAAACATTTGACATGTTTGCATACATTTCAGCACAAAACAGAGCATGATAGGAATTTTTATCAATGATAGGTAGGTACTGGAGATAAAATTGACAACATTCAGGCCAGTCACTGATATGACTGTAGAATAAAATGCAAATAAACATTAGATACAATAATATTATCAGTAAAAAAATGTTATTGATTCAAAAGCCGGTCTTCGTTGGGGCCATAGGCTATCAAAAATACTGACTGAGGAGAGGAAGAGACAGGCGAAAATTAAAATAAGAATGTGTAAGGACAAGTTGTTGTGGAACAAGACGCAATAATAGAAATTCGCACACGCTTCACATATTTCATGCTCCCTTTCCATACATCCATTTGTGCTTTTCTTGCTGCGTTTCATCCTTCCTCTTAACATGGCCATACCAACACAAACGATATCCTTTCAATTTCTCAGCCACTGGCGCTACTTTTAAACTTCCTCTAATATACTCATTTCCCACTTTATGCATTCTCGTAACACCACATTCATCTAAACATTCTCATCTCCGCTACATGCAATCTTTTTTCATCCGGTATCTAGGTATCACTACCGTCCATTAAAACTAAATACTATTGAAGACGTTAACTGTTAATGAACACGGCTCGTAATAAAAGCTTACCACCATGATATCCTGTCGGAACTCTGTCGGCCATACCATGGCAGAGCAGTTTTGCCCCGGTCAGAGAGCTGTACAACTCACTACTCAGTCACATTAACTTGACGCTTGCCGTCGATGAAATTCCAAAAACAAATATAACAACGACAGAGAACTAGCCAAATTATCGACGCGCGTATCGATAACAAAGATGCTGATCATACCTGATACTTGCCGCGTAAGCTAAGGGAATGCGGGGGAAATGCTCGCATTTCAGAGATGCGTCAAGTTAATGTGATTGTAGCTGTCCTTTGTAAATCATTAACAATTTTTTAATGGTGGTCAGAAACCAGTGGCGTAGCTATCGCTGTATCAGCCGTATCAATGATACGTGGCCCCTGAGTTCAAGGGGTCACGTCATATGAGCAAAAATTCGTAACATCTTACCCACAACCTAAATTTATTTAAAGATAGTCTTCAAGGCTAAGCAACGCTAGCCAAGGTTGGTCTATGGATGGGTGACCATCTTAACATAACGAGTTTCCTCCGTGCCTCGGAATATTATCCTAGTTAAAGTAAATCTATTTTCGAGCTCGGTCTTACATATTGACAAAACAACTTCTTATATTTTCAACAACAAACTATTTAAAAAGAACAGCATTTGATTTGGATACAGGGTCCCTTAGGGTCTAGCAACGCCACTGTCAGAAGCCCCAAATTGTGACAACCAGTCCTGCAAAGGATTATAGTATTACCTAATATTGGATTGCGGAGGTCAGAAGCAGTCACTCCATGTAAAACACCGAGACAAACTTCGACCACTGAAGTTTAAAGTCAGTCATATTCCTTGCAGATAAGTGTCTGAGTTGAAATCTTTTGAGAAAAGCACCACACAATGTGACCTAAATATGACATAAATTAACTTTATAATATTCCAACTGCTGGAACTCAAGCCTCTTCACTAGGAGAGGGCATGGGATGTAATCCACTAATTGGTCCCAATGCGAGGTAATAGATGTCAGATGTCTTCGAATTTTTTGATTGCAGGACATGCTTCCTTGGGTTTCTACCTGTGTAACCTTCACCGTTTCGAGAGCAGTGGTGATGAAATAAATTGCAAAAAGTAATTTACCTACCTTTTGAAACGACGACATGTAACTCATAAATCAGAATCATCACCGCTATCCACGAGACCATAAACTACATCACTAAAAACATAATTAACAGCACCATTTACACATCTAGTTAAAAATTAACTAGCAGTAACTAAAGGGTCAATAAACACTGTAATACATACCATTCAAGAAGCCGTTACCAAAATATTACAGCTAACACGTTCAACGAAGTCAGTAACAATATCGAAGGCCACCATTTTACTTTTCATTTCATTATCGTAAGTACAATAAACGTCTTAGGCAATGTTTTTACATAATGTTCCGTTACGGTTGGGAAGACTGGAGGTAGGTGTGACGTAGCTGATGACAAGAGCCCCCCAAGTTTTCTTTTTAATATTTTTTAGTTTGACCACTATCTCACCTGATGGTAAGTGATGGAAAACACGGGTAGTCAGCCGCTTTCGACTAGACCGGAAGCTGACCCCAAGCTAGTTGGGAAAAAAGGCTGGGAGACGATGTGAAGTCATGGGCATCTTTAGCTATAGCGATGATGATAAGGTTCTACTATATCGTACTCCCACAAAGTGGACCGATGACCTGGTGAGGGAACCCGACCCGATGGATGTGAGACGTACAGGACCGTTCGTTGTGGCAACTTGTAGTCACAGAAAAGGAGCCATCATAAGGGTTTGAAATGTGACGCGGAGTACAAAGGAGAAGAGAAGAGGCAGTGCGACAGATTTTAACCTTTTTTACACCATTTTTTTAAGATTACAAAAAAAGAAAGCCTATCTTCAACAGGAGACATCATCATAATCATCACTTTAGCTGAAAGACATCCTATTGCTGGACATATACCTCCAACAAGCATCGCATCGCCACAACGAACGACCCTATTTCACTCATCCAGCGTCTCCCAGAAGGAGAATGCATAGAGAAAATCGTCTACTTCTACACAATTTATAACACCAACCAAACTATAGAGCGAAAAGTTGCTAAACGACCAGTATGAGCTCACACACACACAAGAATGGTGATGCAATAAATATTTCAGATTAAAATTACCATGAGAACATATTTAGATACATTGCTTATTCAAGAATGTTGCAGAACTTCATTTTAGATCAGGAGATAGTAATAATTACGTGACAAAAGAACAATTTTATGAGCTAAGCTGGCGTTAAACGAGAAACTGAATATGTAACAGAGCTCTTATCTCGCAATCTCTGCATACTATGATGTTTAAGGCCCTAGCACCCGATTATTGCAGTAAAATAGTGACTTTCTGAAGAATACTCCTCGGTAACGGCTTGGTCAATAGGTTCGAATAAAATATATATGCTTCTTCTTTTCGTGTCGATGTCTTCGATATAATTTTTTCCAAGTGTTTGGCAACCTGCATGGCTCAATCATTGGCCTCGCATAAATCCCGAAAAGTTTAGAAGGTTGTGCAGGATAGGAAGGACAGCAAGTACGAGTATGTGTCTATTCTTCTTCTTCTTCTTTTCGTGTCGATGTCTTAAACCAAATTTTCTCCGACCAGTGTTTGGCAACCTACACGATTCTATCATTGGCCTCGTGTGTTCATTTCAAGGGACTATACGCCTTAAACCGCTTCTGTTTAGGCGAGAATGCCATATGGCTCTTCAGTTTTAAAACAAATACCTTTTTATTCAAACTCTGAATACATGTTACAGTCTGTAAACACGATTCGGTACGGTCAACAATGAAATAGGGAAGCCTTTCCAAAACTTGGAACAAAAGAAAGATCATTATTGTATGAATTAGGGTTGTCTTCCGTCTAGTAGTGCTATTATCTAAGGCGCTGGACACACAGAAAGGACGTAAGACGCAGACGGGGCGCGGGCATTTGTCTCTACCGCGTCTCTTTCATACAAAATGTATAGAAGCGTCGCGACTCAAAACATACAGAACAGACAGGGCGCGGGCGCAACGCTGGTACTTTTGCGCCTGCCCGCGCCCCGTCTGCGTCTTACGTCTTTTCTGTGTGGCCAGCGCTTTAGAAAACAGCTTTAACCCCAGCGTTGCCGGCTAACCGGTTTTCTTAGAGAAAAGCTTCTGATACGCCCGTTTTCAATAACCTACCGCAGTTCATAGATAGATAGCTATCCCCGATAAATAGTAAGATTCTATCTATCCATCCACAACATAGGAAAGCAAGTAAGGCAAAAGGATAGATTTGTTTATCTTTAGTAGCTGCAACTGTAGATAAATAGCTTATTGAAAACGGGCGATAGTCTAGCGCATACCGATTTGGATTTCGTCGCTGCTGTTTAAGGCTGTTTTCTTTGAGAATACCTTTCCTGGTTTCCCCGAAATCCGAAGAGCGACCGGGGAGTTCAGGAATAAAAATTTCAAGCCAAGGAATGCGTTCAGGTATAAAATTTTCAATCCATAGATTGCCGGCGCGACTCTCTCGCTTTACTGCCACGATCAACTAGTCGGTTGATTGATCAATATAATATATTTTTATAAGGCATTGCTTTCACAACAGAGTACCTACATAATATAATCTGAGAATAAACACATTAAGATTTTGTTCAGTGCAACGTAGAATGCAATAAGCGTTCAGTCATGCATGCAATTATTATTAAAATTTTGTTAAAACTTCAAGAAAATTCTGGTTTGTGACTCAAGACGGTGGTTATATTTCGAATTTTATTTAAAAATAAATAGAATTTTTATTTCTGTCAATATGAAGAACTTTTTATCGTACTAGTTAAAAAAAGTTTTTTTTTTTAAACTAGTGTCTAACTGTGATCCCACCTATCCTGTATATCACACGATCCCAGTAAGTAATGATGCAATCGTAAATGTTCTGGGCGCCTCACCATCAACGATTCCATCACTGCTTACCATCAGGTGGGATCGCGGTCAAGCCCCAGTTTACACCATTAAAAAAATCAGTGTAGGTATTAAGATCCTATTCACTCTAGCTTTGAAGACACCCAAAGATATGTCTAGATATTGAGGTTCAAGATTCGAATTTTAGAAATGGCAACCCTACGTAAGATTAAACAATACTTAGCAGCCCAAATGTCACCTAGCTTACTAACTAGTACTTTTACTACCGCGTAATCTGTTACCGAAGATCTTACCAATACTAGAAGATAAAGAAAAAGACTGATTTAACATAACCTTTTGACGGTACGGTTGGCGCAGTAGTTGCGCGATTGGATTCTGTGAGTGGGTTCAATTCTAAGGAATACAACTATGTGGTTGAAAGATAGTTGATTAGTCGTTTTGGATCTGAGTGTTTTTTTGTATCTAGGTTGACGTAAAAGGAAACCGTCTATTTATGAAACATGACAACCACTTTACTATAACAAAACCCATGTAACATGTTTAAAAGGTTTAGTAACAAAGGTTTAGTACATATCTATATCTACTTTACAGCGCCTTTATTTTTAGCAGGGTAAGAGTCCTCACGTTGCCATTACTTTATGCTGTGGTGGTAAAATGTTGACAGCCTACGAGTTGTAGGTAGTGGGTGGTTCAAAACCAGCCAGGACAGCGAAAGAAAACACCATGAGGAGGAGACCGGCTAGGGCTGTTTTGTTCTAGAACCAAAATTCGAAGACATGTGACATCCACAAACCTACACTGAACCCGCGTGGTGGATCACAGAGCATTCCCTCACCTGAAAAGGAGGCCTAAGTAGCCCTCAATTTCTGATTTAAGCTTTTGTCTTTGCATTAGCCAGAAAACCTTTTATTTGGCATTTAAGTACGGTTTGAGACGGTCTTAACTTAAAATACTTAATTCAGGAACCCACTCCAAATTCTAGCAAAGGGAACATTATAAGGCCAATTAGGCTATACTAAGAGTCCTCCAAGGTAGTAGAGTTGAGAACCTAAAAAGGTCACACAGAGCAATTCATCTAAGAACCATATTCCGAATTCCTAGCAGATTATAAGCAATTCTTCTAATATTCGTTAAATGGTTCCACAAATTAGCCGAATCATTCTAAATTCACTTCAGATCAGAATCAAATTCCGTGTAAATATTACCACAATTTTATAAACTATTGCTTGACCGCGATCCCACCTGATGGTAAGCAGTGATGCAATCGTAGATGGTGAGGCGCACTGATTTACTAAGAGCCTATTCACTCTAGCTAAAGCGCTAAAGTAGCCTTTTTAGACCCGCTGTACAAAAATACGTCCAAAGAAAAGTAAGCAGCGTCATACCGGATCGTTAACGGTAAGTCGCTAAAATTAAGCCATCTTACGTCACAGTCATACCCATAATCGATACGGCTCAGAGACCGTGACTGGATGATCTAAACGCGTCAACAACGATTTGTACTCAATAAAATCGTCATCAGCTTCAGTGCAACGTACAATCACAAAAGAAATAGGTACAGAAGGCAATCTACAACTCGGTCACATTAACTTGTCGCTTGGCGTCGATGAAATAATTCCCAAAAACAATATAACAACAACAGAGGACTAGCCAAATTATCGACGCGCGTATCGATAACAAAGATGCTGACCATACCTGACATTTGCCGGGCGAGCTAAGGGAATGCGGGGGAAACACGAAGCTCACATTTCAGAGATGCATTAAGTTAATGTGACCGGATTGTACATTCAAATCGCGCTCGAGCAATGTACACATATGTACCTATAGACACCGCTCACAGACACGATGTCTCGGACCATACGCGCTTGGGCTGTGCTCGGGCTGAGCGACCGGCGCCTACCCTAGCGTGATCGCCGAGCATAGGTATGAAAAGTGAAAAACAATCCGATCACATCATGTCCAGTCACCATCAACTTGACGCATCTCTGAAATGCCAGCATCCCCCCGCTTCCCACCGCATTCCCTTAGCTCACCCGACAAGTGTCAGGTATGGTCAGCATCTTTGTTATCGATACGCGCGTCGATAATTTGGCTAGTTCTCTGTTGTTGTTATATCGTTTTTGGACATGTTAATGTGACCGAGTTATGCATACATGAGATTACCTTCTGAACCTATCTATTTAGTGTTAGAATGCAATAAGCGGCCAGTCATGCATGCCGACCGGAAACTGAGTAGGTAATTATTCAATTCAACACGATAGTACATAGTAGAGCTGGTAAATAAATTCTTGTTGCATTGTTAAGTTATATTTACGTACGCTACTGTCTATTAACATTTGTTTATAAATATAAAAAGAAACTAAGAAAACACATCGCACTTATACGTCTTCTCTGAGAGAAGTTTTCAATGAGCGAAGATAGGTCGCAAATACCATAGTAGGATTAGCTAATTTGAAACGTTTAACAATCCTGACTTCACCAACACATATCCAATCCAATAGTTCAATCTACAAAGCCTAGAGCACAGGTGTAGGGTAGCCAGCTTTTATGTATTCTACAGGATGCATTTTGGTGAGTGTAGCGGGAATTGCATGACTTGATTCTACCATCGGACAACCCTACGTGCGGCGAATATTCACCTTACACCTCTACGATCCGGACTACGCGTTTCGCCTCATCGTTTATGCCGCGTACATCGAAGGACTCTGGAACAATTTGCCTGCTGCGGGAAGGCCGCTTCCCGTCGGATTATAATTTAGGTGTCTTCGAGACATGAATAGGCTCTTAATAAACTAGTGCGCTTCAACATAAATGATTGAATCACTGCTTACCATCAAATGGGATCGCAGTCAAACACTAGTTAATATTTAAAAAAAAACCTCTAGTCCTTTATATAACGCGGGATAATAAATTAATGTTTACAGAAGAAATCAATTACTTTATTTGATCCAATCGAATTAATCCCACAGCTTCATTCTTTTAGTAACATGCGTTTCATCTTTCCTCTTCACTTGATCATACCAAGACAAACAATTTCCTTTCAACTTTTCAGTCATTGGTGCCACTTTCAAACGTCCTCTTATACTAATTTCTTCCTTTATCCTTTTTCGTCACACCAAACATAATTATAATCATATTCATCCGTCTTTTTCACATGCCTCACGTATAGCATTACATGATGTCTAACCTAACCTAACTAATCCCACATAAATAACTTTAAATGTAAAGCTACATCCCTTACCTCTTCAGTCGCATAGCAACCGAGCTCTTTTGTTTCCATGCCAGTGCATCGCCGACCAACGGCCGTCCCAACCGGTTCCACCACTTCTCATTCATACAAACATATTGAAAAAGGTTCAATTAAAATATTCTGTGAGTGACTTATGTGTTTAGATTTTTTTACTTTGAAAAAATAATATATATTTGTCAGATACTCAAGGTTTTGAAAAGTACTGTTGAGTCATTGTAATATCTAGATTATTATATTCAAGATATGTAGGTACGAGTTGGGTCATCGTATATTATAGTGAGTTGTCGATAGGTTAAATCCTCAAGAAATACACAAGGATGTACGAGACCAGACAATAGCAGCATCACAACTATGAAAGCTTAAGCCAGTAAAAGGTACTTAGTCACGGCTATCACAAACGCAGACAAAAGTAAGTTAAAAAGTAACCCTATTATAGGACAATTTTGCATAGCACCATCCTTATCAGACGAAAGGATGATTGATTAACACAGTGATATTTTCAGAGCACCAGCGAGAGCTCGTTCGAACTACTAAGACCTAAGCTAAGTCTCAATGCAGATATTAACGAAATCAATTAATTAATTAATTAGTAAAATAAGTACTAGGTATACAATTCAGGACAATGTACAAAATAGTCAGCCTCATAATGTTCCCACAGCCGGGACTCGGCCGGTCTCCTCTCTAGGAGAAGGAATGGATAGACCATAATCTACTGTGCTCGCCCAGTGCGGCATTTCCTGTAGTGAAACAATCTGGCATTGGTTTGGGAAGTCTCTACTCAGCAGTGAGCATATCCATCATCTGATAAGATGAAGATTTAAGATTTTGGATAGATGTACACCTCTTTGGTCAGAAATGATCATTAAACATTCATCTCCTTACCCTTGCAATGTGTTACTTGGGGGCGGCGTAACATGTATTTTTCTTCCATTCTGTCCTGTCACCCGTCACACTATCACTAACTCCCTTTTCATTCATATCACTTCTTACACAACCCATCCATCTTTTTTTTGGCATCCCTCTCCATCCATCCACATGTATACTCGTTTAGTAACATGCGTTAAATCCCTCCAAAAGATTACTAAACAAAGATGAATAATAACGATTAAAAACGTTACAGTAATAAACAAACGTGTAATACGGATCCTTGAACAAATTACATATAATTACATACACGACATGCTTGCCCACTCTGCACATCTCACCTGTTTACATAAACTTATGGCCCTGAGAAGACTAAACATGGGTGTTTGTTGTTGCTTCAGATAATTAATTAGTTATGGGTACGGTAGACGAAGTATAGCGGCCGGTAAATGACTTTGCATGAGTGTGGAACAGACAAGTCGTCATCATATCACTCTATTCTTAAATATGGCAACTCTTGAAAATCAACTGTGGCTAGGCGAAAACCTAGCTAAGGTTAACTATAATCACAGGTCATAATGAAATCGAAATCGGATATATCACTACTAAGAATACTTGAAGAGTCTGCCCACTACATAATACCATACTATGACCGCGCTGCGAACCTAACGATGATACTCTGATGATGCCCAAGTGCATCATCAGGCGTAGCAGACTGAGTCGTTATATGTATTTCCTTGCTTTATACGTTTCCAACGACCGTTCCGTGAACCTTCCGGTTATAGCACGCTTGTGATTCTCGGGTTATTCCCAGATGATATACGGATCCTAAGTTCTAGCGGGCGCTGGGCGTGATAAACTGTGTCGTATTTATTTGCGTGCTTGACACGTTCCTAACACGATCATGATATAATACGGTGTAGTGGTAGAATCCTTAAAGTATCCCAACAGAAGTTCAAATACCAAATGATTAGTTCATGAATCCCCGACCGGTCCTATGAGACCGCGCTGTTATTGTTTTACTATTGTGTCTCGTTTTGTGGGTATGTGATAGGTTAAGGGCCTGTTTCACCACCTGTGATTAAGTTTCGAGTATCTTACTTGGCAGATAATTTCATACAAATTCTGTCAAATTTTTGAATTTATTCAGTGAGTAGTGCTTACTCGGACATTGTGAAACAGGCCCTTAGACTTGTATAATGTGTGTCAAAGCCGATAACACTCTTCGCCGCGAAAGCAGATTAAAAATAAATGCTCGGCAATAATGTTATCGGTTGCAACTCCACTTAGCTGCACCTTAGTTGGAAAGCTCTCTACACTATCTAATAAGTTGAGCATTTGAAAAGTTTCTATTAGCGAGAAGTGCTTATCCGAAAGCACCGCATTAACTAACGCAATTGTATAGAAATTAAAGTAGAAATGTACGCTTAGATGCTACTATTTTATTCGTAGGTAATTTCGATTTTCGAAGAAGAAACCAAAGAAAAGATGGATAGATTGTGTAAGTACTGATATGAAAGAAAAGGGTGTTAGTCATAGTATGACAGGTGATAGGGCAGAATGGAATAAAAAAACCTGTTGCGCCGATCCCAAGTAATATGGGATATGGGCAGGAAAAACAATAATTTCGGTTTTTGATACGTGTCACCAGAACAAATTTGCTAACTTTCGACTGTGAGAGCGTTTTCACATTATCCGATCCGATATCGGTATCGGACGCCGATTTCGGGGTAAGTAAAATGTATGAAATATATACCTGTCTTTCATATTGTCCGGCCCGATATCGGATATCGGAGCACGGCATTTCATACATTTTACTAAGACCGTTTTCACATTATCCGATCCGATATCGGTGTCGGACGCCGATACGATATCGGGGTAAGTAAAATGTATGAAATGCCGTGCTCCGATATCCGATATCGGGTCGGACAATATGAAAGACAGGTACATATTTCATACATTTTACTTACCCCGATATCGGATCGGCGTCCGATACCGATATCGGATCGGATAATGTGAAAACGGTCTTACCCCGATATCGTATCGGGGTCCGATACCGATATCGGATCGGATAATGTGAAAACGCTCTAAAAGTTTTGTTTTTTTTTCTTAACCGATAGCCTCAAGAAGTGGATGCGCAGGAAATGGCCGCAACAGTGAGGGAACGGACATCATCATTCCCTAGCCACCGCCACATGCCGCGCCCAGGGTATCGTAGGCGCAGGTTTGCGGACGACTAGCAATGGACAGCACGCCATCGGCTGTACGGTAAGGACCGAGCCCGAGTCCTCGGCGGCGCTTAGTGTTCCACGCACACCTCAATAAAATGTCATAAAAACCTTAGGAGCCTAGTAAGGTCGATGTTCGCTAGGGCCACGGGAATTTTTGGAGTTTACCGTAGGACCGTAGTATATTATAGTAGCAAAGTTCTACACAAATGTATGTTTTGTTTTTAATAGAAACCTAGTTGAAAAATAATTATCTGTGTTTTCAAAATATCTATCTAATATATAGGTAAGTAAAACTCAATTTGTTGAAAAGTAAGACTCAACTGTGGACCCTGTCGGGAACAGCGAAGTCTGTTTAAAGTGGGTGATCGACGTTTGACGTGGCAGTTATTGCAATGCTACACCGGCCAGCTTTACCGCGGAGCCATAAGACTGTTTTACTGGCTCGTCAATCAGAATCTTTATTGGAGAGAAGATCGTCATAATCGCGGAAGACCCGTTGTATGAGATTTCATCTCGGGTTAGACGCTCTCAAAGGCGAAATATTTGTATCGCGACGAGTAAGTACCGCAGTATGGAAGAAACTTTTAAGAAACCAGCTTTCAAGTCTTACAAATACATTTAGATACTTGGAAACACCTGCCGTCAATGCTTTCACTAGCAGAGCTCAGATTTGGATAGGATGGGTGTGTACTGCGAAGGAAAAGACCATGAACGACGAAGTCATATCTCAAAAGGATTGAAGCAAGAGCATATAGAATAACTAATTAAAATCCGCAGTAACTTCGCGAATAAAGCGGGAACTACATTAAACCGACGCACACGTTTTGTAGGAGAGAGGATCTAGAGAAAGATGTGGAATGTAGTTATAATAGTGGAAGAGCGAATGTATGGGAAGTCATAACGGGTTGGGCGGTCTCAATGGTGATTTTTTTAATGTAGATAACATAAACTAGTGCTGGACTGCGATCCCGCCTGATGGCAAGCAGTGATCCAATGGCTGATGGTGAAGCGCACTAGTTTATTAAGAGCTTATTCACTCTAGCTTTGAAGGTACCTAAATTATAATCCGACGGGAAGATCGCAGCAGGCAAACTGTTCCAGTTCTGCGATGTACGCGGTATAAACAACGAGGCGACAAAGTCCGTCCTGCCATACGTCGGGATGGCTGATGGTAAAAAGGTGATGGCGGAATCAAGTCATGCACACTTTTCAAAATGCATTCTGTAAAATACCGATAGGATGGCTACCCTACGCCTGAGTCGGCCTGAGGTCTAGACTTTGCGGATATCTAGAAAAAGATGTGTCATAACGCCATAATCGCAGAAAAGCAATTGTATCGAAATCATCTCTTGGGCGCTCTTATTGGCAAAATATTTATAGGTATCACGACGAGTACTGCCATATAGAAGAGACTTTTAAGAAACCAGCTTACAAAACTTACAAATACTTTTACTTGGAATCACCTGCGTCCAAGCTTTCACTGGCGAGCTTAATAGCCCGCATTGCCTTTCACTTATTTAATAACGTCTGTAAGTCTGTAGCACAATTACCTATTAACTTGACCAAAGACAGCTTACATAACATTATTAGATTTTAATTTTTTTCATTACGCCTTCTGATTGGTGCTCAGGAAGTAGTCAAGTAGCTCTTTGTGGATATTCTATTACGATTTTGGGTAGTGTTTTTTTCTATTCAGAGTAGTGTAGTAAAAATTCCAATTGGAGTTTTTTTTTATGAGTACTGTTGGTTTGTTGTTTCTAATTGGTCAGTTCAAAATCTTTATTTGAATGGTCTAAACTAGACTTCCGAAAAACTTACACATACATTAACTATTTAATCACCATGTCTTGTAATGTTTATTTTTGTGTACAATAAAGAATTAAGAAGAAGATATGTTTCATTAATTTATTATATTATTTGCTGCTCTATCATTCAACAAACTCGCGCATTCAGGGTTCAGTACCAATTAATGTAGAAGTCATAAGCACCATCAGTCTTATGGAAAATTAAGTTTGTTGAGAACTAGAAAAACGTAATAATTTACGAAATTTAATAAAAAAAATTGGAAAAATTTTCTAGTAGACTTTGCCAGTTTACTGGCCACTCGTGCCTTTTTCTTTTTAAATTAAACATACATTTCTAGCCTACTTATTAAGAAAATATGGTACATCAAGTGTGGGTGAATCCTTTTATTCTTCACACCTTTGTATTGAAGCCACATCCAAAAAATTACTAATTAGGTTTCGGCTATTAATTTTAGGTTATAATTTAATTTTGAGTCAGTAAGATGTACTAAAATAATGCAATTATGAAGAGATGCTTATGCTTTTAGTAACAGTTTAACCTATCACATATCTGCGAAACAAGACACAATAGTAAGACAATAATAGTGCGATCTCATGCAACCAGTCGGGGATGTATAAATTAAACGCTAGACCTATGAACTTACATTACTAGACAAACAGAATGACAAGCTTATTATTTTCATAAGATTCTGATTGGACCATTTGTGTACAGAACCCTAAAAAAACTGGATTTGTTATCTCATAATTATTATGAAGCTTGATAAGGAAGGAAACAGGTAATACAATGTGAGTTAGATAATAATAATAATGAATTATTTATTGCCAAGATTCTTCTGTCGGCTATCAAGAAATACCTGTATTTTGTTTTTTTTTTCTTAATATTTTTATTATAATAGTGAACGTTTATTAATTTGTATGTTCATACTAGCTGACCCCATAGTCACATTGTCCTCTATCTAGATTATACTGTTAAATGTTTAGAACATTAACCTATCACATACCCGCAAAACGAGACACAATAGTTAGACAATAACAGTGCGGTCACCGGTTACTGCTCGGGGATTCATGAATTAAATACTTAGTAATAATAATAAGCCTTTGACTTTTTAAAATTTTCCATACAAATTTCGTACTTTCAATGTTTCAGAAAAATCGGTGTAACAATTTTAGAGGAGTTTGATAACAAACACTGTGACACATGATTTTTATATGTTTAGGTATAGAAGATTATAAGCCAGTTGTGTGGTTTTTTTTTTATGGTAGGGGAATCATCAGAATGACTTCCCCCGCTCTTGGGCGGAGCGGGAGGGCGTGTCAAACTTTTACTGACTAAACCCCTACCCCGTTCCTTCGTTGCCTTCGTTCTGGGGGGGACTCGGTGTCAACCTTAAGGAATACCACGTGTTCCCCAGAGGCTTCGGCCCAGCCGGGCCCCTACAGTTTGCTGACATCTCCTTGAGGCGCGCGTGGAACAGAACGCGCCGTTGACGACTGGGCTCGGTCCAGATTATTTCCAGACTGCCGGACAGCGAGCTACGCAGTGCTCGCCGTCCGCGAACCCGCGCCTACGGTGGTCGGAAATCGGGATCGGGATCTCGGCGGCAGCGGCGTGAGGACCGTTCCCTCACGCGCTCGCGGTCAGCAGCCTCCTTCACGAGCATTACTGCTTCGCAGAAGGAGGCGACCGCATGCCAACCCTCCTCGCTCCGGACCCTGGCCTGAACCAGGGCCCGGCGCGAGATGTCGCCGCTCCCGATCCGCTCCACGAGGACACGGCGGTGCTCCGCCCAAGCGGGGCACACAAGCCAGTTGTGTGGTAGATTATGACTTCGACTCTAGGAACCTGAGTCCAAACAGCGGGAACATTATTAGGCTGCTTATGTTATGAAAGATTGTGTGTTTAATTAAAAATTGTATTTAAATATTCAAATCAGTAATGCGAGAGGATTAGTGAGGGTACTAGTAGACACTGGGCAGCTTAGAAGCAATAAAAATCTTTTATCACAACATTTGCTCAGATCGAACTCTTCTGAACTGACTTGACCAACTTTTATAATTTTTTTGTGTATATTTGCATCAGCAAAATTTAAGGCTGACATACCATGTTCCAATACGAATCTTATTAAAAAAATCTCATATTGTGTTTGCTATCAAACTCCTCTGAAAAGACTTGACCAAGTTTGATAGAAAAATTGTGCATATTTGGTAGGTCTGAGATTAGGTCATTAAGTAATTTTAATACCCTCTTACCCCAGCCCCTATTTTTGTTTTTAGTTAATTTATATGACAGAACATCATTTGCCGAGTCCACTGGTAATTACATAGGAATTATAATTAGCATGTTTAACCTATCACATACCCGCAAAACGAGACACAATAGTAAAACAATAACAGCGCGGTCTCATAGGACCGGTCGGGGATTCATGAATTAATACACTGCTTTTGGGTGAATTGCATGAAATATATATTTACATGAAATATATGATTGCATGATTTTTACATGAAATCTCATGTGGCGTTTTATATAATTATGTTTAACATTTTGATCATGGAATTTATAGCATGTTTCTGAAACTTGGCCACTGGTGTTTGCTTGGTATTCAACGAGTTAGCTCGTTTTTGTAGTCAAGTGGATATTAAATTAATTGATTCGTTTTTTTTTATATTCTCATGTAAGTAAAACTTATTTATCTCAAGTAATACAATAGATATATTGTATTCAATGAGTCAGTTTTTAAATAAGTTGGACTCTAATCATGATTTGAGTCACTAAGAGGTTAGACGTTTGAGGAAAAAAGTATGGATAAGAATCTTACAGAGCAACTAATCATAAAAATGACACAAGTTGTAATACATTTGCATAACGTTAGCATTAAGAATGTTTTGAACAAAACGAAGGTATTACATCACTTCGATCATCGCTAAATTCCTTTTTACACTTCTTTACAATACGTTTCAACCAGTGAACCAACAAATAGGATACCAAACAACGTTTCAAATCAATTATATAAAAAAGAAAAACAAGACTGGCCAGCGAGAAGCCAGCCAAATACCAATAAAGTTCTAAATATGAAAAGAAATTTAAAACTATGTGTACTCACAAAAAATGGGTATAATAGAGGCCAATTATCACTTAGACGTGAACGGCGGCTTCGCAGTGGACACGGTCGCGCAATACCATCGCCCGAACGGCTCTGTTGCAACGCTACCGATGCACTCGGTGGTGACGAAACATCAATGTTTCGTGTATTCGGTGCACAACACGCACTACAGCTACTAATAACACCTATTTGCCTAACAGTGACCTCTACCACCTACCTTCTCGAATCGCTGCCTATATTCAGCCTTCTCAATCTTGTCGTTTTCCAACTGAGAAATCTTCGCCGTCAACTCCTGCAGCGCTTGATTCTCCTTCTCGTTCCTCACCGCCAGATTCTCCAGCAGCTCTAGCGCGTTAATCACCTTCGGCAGCAGCGCTGTAACGGCGTCAGGGCCGTATTTTTCGATAATTATCTCGCATTCTTTGCCAATGTCCGATGCCAGGTCGTAAACATCGACGACGGTGACTTCGTCGTCGAAATCTGGCATCTTGGCGGAGAAGCGCCTGCGGTACGGCATTAAAATCACTTTGTTTTCACTTCACAGCACTACATAAAAATAAAAGTTACAGTAAACTAAACACCTTTCGCAAGTGCGCCATCATTACTGAAAAAGTGAAATGTCAAATTGATTAGTGTAGGGCGGAGCCAAATGAAAATAACGGTTATAATTTCTGCCTTAATAACGATAACGATAAATAACGTTATCTCAAGATATTCGTTATTTTAAACGATATGGTTACGTGTCGCAGCACAGTTACTTTCAACAGACTGGCGAAGCCCAAAATGCAGGTACATTGAAATCTCAGCAATTCGTATAACTTTTTTAGTATTATGTATTAATGTGTGCTTAACACGAAATCAGAACATTTTATGTTAATATGTTTACTCAGTACTATAGTTAAAAGTGATTATTTTACGTTTATAATCAATAAGAGAAGGTTGTGAGCAGGGCCTCACACAACAGCCAAAATGTTTTCATAGTAAAGCTCTCCTGAAATAGATGTGGCATTCTAATCATCAAATTCAATGAAACAAAATAAGTTTACGGCATTTGCTATTTTTACAATTTAATTTTAACTGATGTAAGTAATCTATAAAATGTTTGTACCTTTATTAAATATAATTGTTTTGAAAAAATACAAAGTGCATAGCCGTTATTTTACAATGTGTATGACTAATTCTTTATTAGCATAACTGTAGTAGTTGATTAATTATTATAGTCCGTCTAATGAAAGCGCGACCTGAGAAAAAGAGGTCGAATCCAAAAAGTTTGTATGTGGTATTACTAACTAGTAGGAGAATCATGTTTTGACACTTAATTTTTTTTTTTATTTTCTACAATTGCGGCTGAATAATGTTGCCAAATAAATTTAAAATAAACTCCAGGTCGCGCTTTCATTAGACTCACTCTATAAATCTTGTTATAAGAAGAATACTTTGAAGACGAAGTTGAAGGATTGAAAGAATAAAAATGACTCTGACACTGACCCCATTTTTATCATTTTCCGACTGGTACAATTGGTCGCATTGGCAATTGGAGTACTGTGTGAGTGATTTAAAAAAAAGTATTTGATCTAATCGGAATGGCACTTCATTTTAAATATTAGTTTTTAAATCTTTGATGCCCTTCAGAATTTCAGTTCTCTAATTTATTTGAAGGACTTTTGTGTTTTCTACTTTCATATGTATGATATACAACACAAAAAAACCAAACATTTTGAAAACTGTATTCTCGTATAATTATTATTAATATATTTATTTCAGATATCATTATCCATACAGAATCACAAATAAAGAAAACATTAAAACACAATAACTTAAACATAACATAGAATTATCAATTACATACAATAAGTCATTCAAATATTAAATTAAACAAAACATTAATTAAAATTAAAAGATATAAATTATTTAGCTAGCGCCTAGAACAATACGCCTCCATTTATTCTGGATTGGGCAATCCGTTCGAGACGAAATCATCTGCAGAATACCGTTGCTACTGCGTCGCACACGCTGCCACAGGGATGCTACTCTCTTGCGTATAGTCGCGTGATACCCGTCCGTCCGTGCTTCCGCAAGCATGCCGGACGCACTACAGTAGCGAGGCAACCGCATCAGCATCCTGAAGATATTATTGTATTGGACACGCAAAGCACTAGCAGCCCGAAGGGTATAATTCACCCACAAGCTGCTCGAGTAAAGCGATTGGCAATACGCTTTAAAAAGAGTTATCTTCACTTCCCTCGAGCAACGCGCAAACCGACGTGCAATCATATTCCCCCGAACTGCCAGCGCTCTACGTTCCCTCTCTATATCTGCATCATCCTGCAGCTCGTCAGTCACAATGTGTCCAAGATATTTAAAACTTGTCACTACCTGCAGAGCCACACCATTAATCATGATAGGCGGAACATGGACTGGAGAACGTTTTCCACTTTGAAGACAAGAACTTCACTCTTTTTAGTGTTGTATCTCAATCCATGATCCGCCGCAAATGTTTCACAGATGGCAACAAGTTTACGAACTGACCCCACCGAGGGGCCCAGCAGCACCATGTCATCTGCATAACTGATGTAATTCAAGCAAACTCCGTCAACATAACAACCCACATGTGTGCTGCTGAGCTCACCGATGAGGTCATTAACATACAGGTTGAAGAACAGAGGAGAGGTGATGCCCCCCTGCCGCACACCACACTCCATGCTGTATTCATCGGATAGAGCCCTCGCCCATCGAACCTGATTCCGCTGACAACTATACCAGTGTTGTAACAACGACACAATTTCCGTCGGCACACTCGCGACCCGAAGCTTCCCATACAAAACAGTATCGAAAGCCCTAGACAAATCCAGGAAGCACACGTATACCGGCGTGTCCCTGTCAGTGTAGTATCGGACAGCCTGCTTAAGACAAAATATAGCGCTTTCTGTCAAAAGCCCACTCCTAAAACCAAATTGGGCGTCGTGCAGGTCTAAGTACGTGCTAAGGGAGTTATTAAGCAGGCTGTCAAACACCTTAGCTAATACAGTGGCCAGCGAAATAGGTCGATAGTTTCATTCGACAAATCCCCAGTTTCGTTCTTCACAACTGGAACAACTATTGTTCTCGTGAGATCATTGGGCACATAACCATGACACAAACACAGATTGAAAAACATGGTGGCGCGGCAGATGAACACCCGCATATTTCAGATGTTCAATACTGAGACTAACTATAATATTGGTTTCGGTATTTTAAACGTTATTTCGATCATAGTTATGTTTTCCTCTGCACATCACTAGTGTCAGAATAGAAAACGAGACGGAACTATATACACGTCTCTTTCTACGTTTGGATACACTGACCAGTCGATTGAAAATACTTCGAAGTATACTTTCTATTTCAAGCTTTTTAGATAAATAAGAATGAATGTACGTACATAACGAAATAGTCTTGATAGGTAAGATATTTGGTAATCATTGCTTTTAAGTATTTAATTGTATAATCATTTAATATCACACTGGTATCACTGACTGTCTTGTGTAAACTGTCATTTACATTGACGTCATATCCGAAAATTACTTCAAATTTTACAATGGCACTAAAATTCAATTGTTTGTACTTTTATTGTAATTTAATGTATCTGTGAGCCTCTGTTAGTTATGAAATGTATTTTAATAGGTTGCTATTCTACAGAATGAATGAAGAAAAACTTTTAAAAGAAACTGAATATATTACAGAGCTTATTTTCATGTAATCTTGTCCCAAATCTCAAAAAACTCTTTTCATACTTTTTGCTTTACCATTACCCACAACCTAATGTGGGCATTAAATTTACATGGCCATGTTTATCACACTGATAAAAGGATGTCGCTGCTCGCAACATATTGTTAGTTTTCAAGAGCGTTGTTAAAATATCGATTATTATGGGTCGCCACGCGCGAAGCAACAGTTGAACGGAATCAACAGGCGCGAACGCGCGGCGCTAACTTCGCGCGCTCCCGAACATTTTTAAATATTTTTTTTATCGTTGTGTTTTTTTTTTCAAGCAGTGCAATGAATTTTCAAAGTAAAGCCAATAAGTATGTGTGTCCGAATGATCGGCAGTTGTCTTTGAGAGCCAAGTAAGTAATTTTCAAAGTTTGGTTTCTTATCACAGCTGTAGTGTTTTGTTTATATTTTGGAGTTTTGGCGTCCTTTGATGTTAATTTAATGTTTTACGTGCGATTAATTTTATTTCGGGTTGTCGGATTGTGTTTTTAAAAGTAGACGATATAAAATAACTATTAAGTAGTTTTGTTTTGCCTTGACGCTAAAAATGTACTTACCAAAATTTTCCTTGATCGAAAGTTGGAAGGTTTGATAAGTTTTAAATTGACTACATTATTTTGGTTGGTAGCTAAAAATACGTTTTCCTATGATCCAAGGACTTTAGATTAAAAACGAACGAGAGGGGAATTTAAAAATAATACCTCGGCACGTAAATATTTTTTTTCTGAAAAGACATCAGCTGAGGTTTAAAAAGAGCACTTGGGTGATTCTGATCGTGTGGATCTGAGTAAGATCGACACGACAAGAAGAAAAATCCGACCAATATTTTTATCCGATCAATATTTAGCCACCTGGACAAATAGGATTATTCTAAGATTTTGAATCGTTCGAAACTGTAGGTAACCGCAGTCGGTCTTAACTACAATACTTACCTATTTGTGTTTGGTGTTAGCCTATAATTGATTGCTACACTAATCAATGTAGTTAAAAAAAACAATGTACAATGTTAATGTATTGTGTCAGCAGTTTTTGACTAACCAAATAAATAAATAAATGTAGTGTTTGGATCTGTTTTATACGGAAATGTCAAACTGGATTATTTTTAAGGTTTCCTGCTTCTATTTTTCTTATCTGATTGATTCAGTTGGTAGATAGGTAATTGTTTCATTAACGTGATTACATGGATGTTACCTTATTTTGTTGTTCTGTGATAGGTATCCTAAAGCCCTGGATTCGAATCTGGGGTAGGGTAAAATCCATAGTCTTATCATTATTATGCCTTCGGAAACTTAAGAACACCTGCCACTTCGACTTAGGTAGGTAGGTACCTATTAGTAGAGTCTCAAATACTCAAGTCTTGAGCCTTTATATTAAAGTCTAGATACAAATTACTTGTAGGTACTCAAAGACGACGATTTGTATAGATTCTAGGGAAGACAGAAACATGTTTATTCAGCATCTAGCAACTAAACGTTACTACCTACAGTCCGTGCTTCTTATTGTCTGACCCTGTTATTTCTCTCTTTATATTTCTAAGAGGCAGTGGTCTCGAATCTACTGATTTTTCGGTATATTGGTTTTAAAGACAAGTTCAAAATAATAATCATTAAAGTTTTTTATTAAGGTGAAAGCTTCAGGGTAGCCAGGGTGCAGGAACGGTCAAAAACGTTCCTGCAACTAAGTGAGCTTGGAGGCTTGTATTGATGATTTTTATGGTTATAAATAAGGTTTACAGTCGCTAAAGTATTTTTAACTACATACAACCTACCACTGGCTTGCAAATTGCAAAAAACGTTAGAAAAATTTAATTTCGCGAGCTACCCTGACGCTTCCCCCTTAATTACTCAGATACCCGCGAAAGGAGACACAATAGTAAAACAATAACAGCCGGTTGGGGATTCAAACGTTTTAACGTTTGAATCCCCAACCGGTCCTATGAGACCGCGCTGTTATTGTTTTACTATTGTGTCTCGTTTCGCGGGTATCTGAGTAATTAAAGAGACTGATTTACGTTCCGAATCTCTCTCTTTTCTGAGACTCATGGTCCAATTAATACCAATGTTATTTGGTGAATCACTAATTTCGCATTTGACAATCGAGATCACTGCTAAGAGGAATCAGGTAACACAGAGCACAGACCCCACCTTCTCGTATCTTCTCTGTAGGGGAAGAGGATTATAGATAGCATGTTTATCAGCTGATATCGATACCACACAGGGTCACCCCTGGGACAGAGTCGATCCTGTTTTTCAGGAGTGGGTTTTCGCTCCTTTAATTAACAAGTATAAATGATTATATGTTTCTGAAAAATATGAAATATCATTTGTTATTTACAACATCATATAATTATAATAGTTGTTATTAACATATTACATTATTTAATGCTCCACTAAATATAACGCATGCTGCTCTACATACGGTGAAGGTAAACATCGTGAAGAAACCGGCATGACTTAGAACCAAAAATACATAGTCCTTAACAGTATACTATAATATTAACAGTATAATACTACGCCATGTTTCTGCATCACCCTAAGGTCGACTGGTAGAAAATGCCTAAGGCATTAAGTCCGCCTTTGTACAATGTTTTGTGCATAAAGATTCAATAAATAAATATAATAATTAGTAACAAATTAAAAAGTATTTTTAAAACACCTCAGTGATAAGTCTTGTAACACAATCCACCCATCTTTTCTTCAGCCTCCCTCTTCCACTCCATTTGCCTAAAAACTCGATAAAAATTCATAACTTATAACTCAATATTGCTCATAAGCCTGTACTGCAATGTTTGGTTAAACGATGACGTGAAAGTTTTTTGATAGCACGTGGGTTTACAAGTGACGTCACACCAACCTACTGATTAAGGCTTCGTGTGCATGCTCATCATGCTTATGTGTTATCAGATAATGGCGCTTGGTGATGGCGAACGAATACTATAGGGCCTGCGAAATTTGAATTTTCTTTAGCTTTTGTATTTTGGAGGCCAGTGTCAAGTTTTGTATTAATTAAAATATGATAAGCGGACGGTCATCAGCATCATCATTATCTCAGCCGAAAGACGTCCACTGCTGGACATAGGGCTCCGACAAGCGGCGCCACAACGACCGGTCCTGTGCGTCTCGTATCCATCACATTCCCACGAATCTCGCCAGGTCATCAGTCCATCTTGTGGGAGGCCTTCCAACGCTGCCTCGTCCGGTACGTGGCCGCCTCTCCAGAACTTTCCGTCTCAATCGACCATCAATTCTACGAGCAATGTGTTCTGCCTACTGCCACTTAAGTTTGGCGATTCTTGGGGCTATATCAGTAACCTTGATTCTCTTGTGGATCTTCATTTCTGATAGCACTTGGGTTTACAAGTGACATCACACTAGCCTACTGATTAAGGCTTCGTGTGCATGCTCATCATGCTTATATTTTATCAGATAATGGTGCTTGGTGATAGTGAATGCTACGGGGTAGCTCGCAAAATTTCAATTTTCTTAAGTTTTTTTCATTTTGCAGTTCAGTGTTAAATTTTGTATTGATTAAAATATGATATGCGGACGCTCATCATCATCAACATCTCAGCAGAAAGATGTCCACTGCTGGACAAAGGGCTCCCCTAGCGTCGCCACAACGACTGGTCCTGTGCGTCTCGCAACCACCAGATTCCCACGAATCTCGCTAGGTCATTGCATCGGTCCACTTTGTAGGAGGCCTCAGGCCTTGCAACGCTGCGTCTTCCGGTTCGTGGCCGCCACTCCAGAACCTTCCGTCCGCATCGACCATCTGTTCTACGAGCAATGTGCTCTGCCCACTGCCCCTTAAGTTTGGCGATTCTTCGGGCTATATCAGTAATCTTGGTTCTCTTGTGGATCTTCATTTCTGACTTCACGTGGGTTTACAAGTGACGTCACACCAGCCAGCTGATTAAGGCTTCATGTGCATGCTCATCATGCTTATATGTTATCAGATAACAGCACTTGGTGATGGTGAATGCTACAGGGCCTGCGACACTAATTTCGCATTTGAATTTCTGCGAAATTCGAATTTTCTTGAGCTTTTGCATTTTGATTTTTAGTTCAAAGTCTAGTTGTATATGGATTAAAATATGATTGGCGGAAACTTTAACCCTATTGAATGGCTATTTCATTCAAAAAAAGGCATTCAATAGGGTAACAATACAATAAATAATCCAATAACTTCTCTCGCTCTTGGGTAGAGCAAGAGAATATCAATGTTTTACTGGCCAAATCTCGGTGATCCTTCAGTTACCCTTTTTACGAGAACGATGGACACTCACTTGAATAATCCGCAGTCCTTTCCTCGGCCTTAACTAGCTTTGTCATTTTTATCTTTGAGGCGCTCGTGGTAGTCAACCCACCGTCGACCCGGGCTGCCAGTGACCACCAGAAGACGGTGAGCCAGTGTTAGGACCCAGCCGACTTCTTGAGAAAGGGACAATAACTACACGATCAACAGTCTGTACCTATATAGTTCAGATAGCTTCGTCTTTCTCTCAAATCGGAATTATAACTGTTTCTAAAACCGTTAAAAGTCTTTGCAGGGCCCCAGAAGTAATTTTAAAAGTTTATGTTATTATTGTGCCGACAAAAAATAAGTAAACAGGACTCACAGTGGCGGCTTTTAATTGAGTTCACTTGGCTTCACTTAGCCAACCGAACTCGAGGCTAACTTCAGACCGTAATGAGCCAAGTTTCTTAATCAATGTCTATAAACTAGATATAAGTTTGAAATTACGATTCTTGGTTTGATCTTCTTAAGTGGTAATTTTCTAGAATTTAGATTAGTTAATGTTTTATGAATATTGGAATTGAGGGATCTATAGGATTATCAAGGTTACAGCGAGTATTGCCAATATGCAATGATGACATATGGCTCTGAAACATGGTCACTCACAATGGGCATCATCAGAAGGCTTGAAATCACCCAAATGGCAATGCTGCTTGAAGTGTTATTGCGTATTCGCATCAGGAATGAAGGTATCCGCAGGAGAATCAAGGTTGCTGACATAGCCCGAATAATCGCCAAACTAAAGTGGCGGTGGGTAGGTCAATGCACATTGCACACAACGGAAGGGCCTTGGGACCTTGCCTTGGGGTTTTGGAGTGGAGACCGTATACCGGAAGGTGCTGCGTTTGAAGGTCTCCCACAAGCTGGGCCAACGACCTGGTGGGAGTCCCGAAAATCCGATGGATGCGAGATGCAGAAGTCTTTTATTCTTCTCATTTCAGAAACCCTATTTATTGAGGACCAGAGTATATCTCAGGAGACAGCTAGTTTGATAATTAATAATAATAAACCAGTATAGTTGTATCCTCTATGGATGGTAACATAATATTTGGCTGTCAGTATACTAATTAGTTCAGCCAGAATATCTAACTGTCACTAGGTATATGTATGTATTAATTATAATAGTACCCATAACACGAGCTCTGCTTAGCTTGGGACTAGCTGACGTATTGTAAAAGTTGTGGAAAAATAATAATTTAGCCAGAGAACAAAGTGCAGGAATAAACAAAACCTTTTTTAAAACAACAATGGCTATGCTTCGTTAATTACAAACCCTATAATTTAGGTAGGTACAGTGCAGTATTTTAAACAAGAGTCCTGTTGAGATTTTTTTATTTAGCATATACTTTCCAACTGCTGGGCAAAGTTCTCCACCAAGTTCATCCAGGTATTCTTTTTTCCAGCCACCTCTAACCAGCTCTTGCAGTAGGCAGTGTTGGGTTAATCGACTAGTTTTTCAAATCAGAATCAGAATATTTATTAGTTCAATCAGTTGACTAGTTAAATCGCTGAGTTAAGTTTATTCTATCGCTGCGTCTTCTGGTGCGTGGTTGCCACTCCAGAACCTTTCATCATCTGTCCCCATCGAGCAATGTCAGCGCTGCCCACTACCATTTTTTGGCGATTCTTCGGATTACGTCGGTAAACTTGGTTTACCTGCGGATATCTTCATTCCCGATGCAAATGCGCACCATACCTCGTATGAAAAAATTATTTACTTTTCTGACTGACTATTCTTTATTCTGTTGAGCTTTTAGTATTTAAGTTTAAGACCGAAATCCCTACAGTAAAACGATCACGTCTAGAGTCGTGACAGTCAAATCAATCACGCATTTTTCTAGCTCATTTCTAAAGCGTGGTTGGCAAATAATTGTCTACCCACTCCCAATTCTTGCTGGACCCGTGGGAGTAGGAAAAGGTGAAGGATTTCTGAAAGTCTAATCGAGTGTTTGATCTGAAGATCTAACGGCAAATTTATTTATTTATTTATTAAAGCTTTATGCACATAAACATTGTACAAAGGCGGACTTAATCAAATGTAGCAAATGTAATGTACCTAGTTTAATCTTGTGATTGGTTGACCACAATAACAAATTATACATTTCATGTAGGTGTAAAAATAAATAGCAAAAGACAAACAGAGGCCTTTCCATGACGTTTTTAAATGATGGGTGGATGGAGCTGTACACCCTATTATATAGCACCATCCCTTTTACAGTTCAGTTTAGGTCTCCAAATGGATCGCGAGATCGCGTGGTATGACGATGCTTAGGTACTAATGTTTGGCCTCAGTAGCTAATGAGGAATATGCATGTTGATTGTAAGGCGCCTAACTACTTAGTAAGTTTATATAGAGCTAGATTTTTTTATTTATTTTTTTCTAGCTTTTTATCAATGGTAAATTATGCCATCTAAAACATACAAAACAAATACGACGGCACAACGTGATCGATTCCCGCGTGGAACAAATATTCGTAGGGCTTACAGATATTTCGATGGTCCCTAAGTAAAGTATCGAATCAAAAAAATAGCAATTTTTTATTATGACTGTTTTGAGCTCATTTTAAAAGGATGTTTTTTTAATACAACTTCAAAAATTAGGAAAACTCTTAAGTTTCCCGATATTTGAAGTGGTTTTAAAAAACATCCTTTAAAAAGAGCTCAAAACAGTCATAATAAAAATTGCTATTTTATTGATTCGATACTTTACTTAGGGACCATCGAAATATTCGTAGGGCTTACAGATATTTGTTCCACGCGGAAATCGAACACAGGTCCTAGGTCTGGGTGTCTTGTGTAAGTAAGATTACATGTTTGTAAAGGGTTATTGTAAACTCGTCACATATTCGTTTCATTTTCATTCGCCGGCGCATAGTGTCATTATCTACCTAGCCTTTTCCCAACTATATTGGGGTCGGCTTCCAGTCAAGCCGGATTTAGCTGAATACCAGTATTTTACGAGGAGCGGCTGCCTACTAGACCTCCACAACCCATTAACTGGGGTAACACGGTACTTCATGGCAAGACTGGAGTCAGATTTACTGGCTTCTGACTATCCGTAACGACTGCCAAAGATCTACGAATGACAGCCGGGACCTACGGCTTAACGTGCTTTCCGAGGCACGGAGGAAACTCGTTATGTTAAGATGGTCACCCATCCACAGACCAACCTAGGCAAGCGTTGCTTAACCTTGAAGATCGACCTGTGCGGCTGTTATTATCTAGCCACGAGCACCTCCTCATTTATACGATTAAAAACTCCTCGTAAAATACTGGTATTCAGCTAAATCCGGTTTGACTGGAAGCCGACCCCAATATAGTTGGGAAAAGGCTAGGCAGATGAGATGATGAGCAAACTCTATATGAATGAAAGACCCAAAATAGAATGAATTTCTTTCTACCCCCCCAACATCGTTAAGCACGAACATCCCACACGTAGTAACTACACGGTAACCAAAGATGACAGCATTATCAATTCATGTGCCGTCCTTGCTGCGCTATCGCTCGTCACATCCGCTTCCTGTTGAAACTAATTTATTTATAGATTCCTTTGTTTACCTACATTCGATTTAACATCTGTTAATTAAAATACATGTCTGTTTGAATCAGAATCCTCTAAAGGCGTGTTGACTTCGGGTCTTCGAAACAGGATTGGTAGTGTTCAGACAAGAGATTTGGTTTTGTAAAGGGTTCCTCTCTCTTAAACTGAGCTTCATACGGCAGGGTATATTCCCAGATGCTTCTCATCTGCCTAGCCTTTTTTTCCAACTATATTAGGGTCGGCCAGTATTTTACGAGGAGCGGCTGCCTACCAGCTACCAGACCTCCACAACTCATTAACTGGGATAACACGGTGCTTCATGGCAAGACTGGAGTCAGATTTCAAAGATCTACAAATGACAGCCGAAACTCGTTATGTTAAGATGGTCACCCATCCACAGATCAACCTTGGCTAGCGTTGCTTAACCTTGAAGATCGACCTGAGCGACTGTTATTATCTAGCCACGAGCTCCTCATTCCCAGATACTTCTAGTGGGTCTAAAAAGGCCACTAGCAGAATCGTATTAGATTATAATTTTTTAATCATATTTTTCTTATGTTCAATTTGATTCTGATATGAAATGGATTGAGTATGATTCGACTAATTTGTGCAACCACTTTACGAATATTAGTTGCTTTATGAACTGTTAGAAATGGGGATATGATTTGCTTTTAGATGAATTGGTCAATGTGACCTGTTTAGGCTCGCAGGTGGCCATTGGGAATTAAATTCCCTGTCGCTACCGATAACTGGAAAGTAATATTGTTGGTTTTCTTTTTATTTTGCTTTTCTATGTCTAATTTAAGTTTGCAATTCGTCTACATTAATGGTGTGCCAAATTAACGTATTGTTTCTTTCTTTCTATTGCCACTACTTTAAATCGCTGTACATTGCGGAATGGAGCCTTAATCCATCATCGCTGTCTGCCTTACGGCCATCTGGTAGCGTCTGAAAATTTATTTCATAATTGCCATCAGGGGCAATCCATGTAGGGGCGACTATTACTATACCCACGACAGCACGAGATGACAGTGTCCCAGTTTTCCCTGGAATTACCCGGTGGGTGTTCAAACTAAAAACAAATACTAATTGATAGGCATCATTCAGCTTAGAGACATTATCACCAATCAGGCAAAGGTACGGAGTGAGAGTAAATGAGCAGCAGATATCGTGAGGTAGAGACAAGCCTCAAGCCTTGACAGGCTCTCTGGAGATACCTCGTGTATCTGGAGTCTTAACACGACTTTCGGCTACTAGACTACATCGAAGGACTGGAACAATTTGCCTGCTGCGGTCTTCCCGTCCGATTATAATTTGGGTATATTCAAGACTAGAGTGAATAGGCTCTTAATAAACTAGTGCGCCTCACCATCAACGACTGCATCACTGCTTACCATCAGGTGGGATTGCAGTCAAGCACTAATTTATCTTATATATAAAATTCTCGTGTCACAATGTTCGTTCCGGTCCTCCTCCGAAACGGCTTGACCGATTCTCATGAAATTTTGTGAGCATATTGAGTAGGTCTGAGAATCGGCTAACATCTATTTTTCATCTTTTTTTTAAAACTTATTTATATGGCAAAACAACTTTTGCCGGGTCAACTAGTGTTATATAAAAATAAGACTGCCACCTGCTAGCTCCAAGCTTTTAATCAATCAGAGAGCCAAACGCAGCAAACGTTTCAATCGCGTAAACATAAAAACAACTCGCACTGATCGCACAGAACATTTCCCCTCGTGACCTATTCACTAGATAATCATAATACGCAGTTGATATAAGAACTCGATCGTATTACACTCAATTTATGTTCATCATAAACGCGAGTATTCAATAAACATTCTTCACAATACCGTTGAAGTCTCGTCGTAATTTATTTTCCCCAATAAATCGTTTCTCTTTCATATCGAATGTCTGTAGACATAGAACTTGGATTCGGTTAGAGAAGGCAATCAATCTGCCTGGTCTTTTCCTGGAAGCTGCTAAACTGAATTAACGATAATCATCGTTATGTCTGGTCTTTTCCTCAAAACTGGTAAACAGAATTAATGTATATGGATAATTATCATTACAGCTTAGAGACGACCACTGCTGGACCTAGGTAGGGTTGCCATACGTCCCGTATATACGGGACTGTCACCGTATTTGATCATCCCGTCCCGTATTACTACATGTACCGTATTTGTCCCGTATTTTGACAAAATACTACAATAGAGGTGATAGACGCCGACAAACATACAAACACACAGGTCAAACTGAGAATCTCCTCTTTTTGAAGTCAGTTAAAAACACGTGTGTTATTCGTTTCCACTTGCCGTGTAGTTAGGTACACATACATGCGGGCTCATAACATAGCTAGCTAGCTCATGTAGGTATGGTGTAGTTGGAAAGCCCCGTGTCGGCGTTGAATATGTGATAAGTATGAATATAAGTTTTGGGTAGGTATCGGAAAAGAAAAGGTCCCGTATTGGTTCTCAGAAATTATGGCAACCCTAGACCTAGGCCTCCTTCAAGTGTCACCACAATGATCGGTCCTGTGCGTCTTGTCTTGGTTTATTTGTATTTTGTTTGTTCTGCCGGCCCAATAGGTGCAATAAACCACAGATAATAAATGAATTGACAGAGAATTAAACAGCAGGGACAACTGTCTTTTGGCTAGTGCTGTAAATTATGCCTGGTACACACATTGGGCCCGACAGTTAATGTATAGATTGTGCGTTCATTTGGGTAAAATAAACTTATTTTCTTTCTTTTCTTTCTTGCATTCTTCAGATTCGCGCGACCCTCGCCAAGTCATCGGTTCAACTTGCGGGCGCTTTCCATTACTGCTTCTTCAAGTACGCGGTCCCATTCTAGAACCGTAATTAACTTTATTGTACCACTACAAAAGTTACACAATCTTAATCTATGGGAGCAATGGCAGTCTTATCGCCAACAGTGATATCTACTAGACAACCTTTGGATGGATTGAAAGACACTAAACCATTCAAGGTCTGTGGTAGTACCTAGCCAACCAATCCTACTAAGAGGACCGTGCTATCCAGTTACTGGGCCATGGCGAACAGTTAGGTAGTTGATCTATGTAAAATATTGTCATCCAGTCTGTCACTGACATGTCTCCGTGCTCTGTGCCAGTAACTCTACGCCTGATTGGGTTGGCGTATTTCAGCCTAATACGATACATTACTTGTATTGCAGTGCGAAGACACAGAAAAGGGCTATGCTCGGAGTCTCCTTGCGTGTTCACATCAGAAATGAAGATATCCGCAAGAGAACCAAGGTTACTGACATTGCCCGAAGAATCGCCAAACTTAAGTGGCATTGGGCAGAGCACATTGCTCGCAGAGAGGATGGTCGATGGGGACGGAAAGTCTTAGACTGTATGGTTCTGATAGTGTCACCTCTAACAGTTTTGTGTTCTGTGGCAGTAACACTACGCCTTGTCGGCTTGTCTATAATAATACTGATCCTTACACGAGCGTTATTTATGTCGTATAGTACACGGTTCACGCTTGATTTGTATGAAAAGTGTTGACACTACCGCTTCTAGCAGTCTGAGTTCTATGACAGTAACACTATGCCTCGACGGCTTGTCTATAATAATACTGGTCCTTACACAAGCGTTATTTAGGTATGTAGTATAGTGTACGCTTGGATTGTATGAAGAGTGTTGACAGTGCCGCCTCTAACGTTTCTGTGTTCTATGACAGTAACACTACGCCTTGTTGGCTTGTCTGTAATAATACTGATCCTTACACAAGCGTTATTTAGGTATATTGTATAGTGTACGCTTGGATTGTATAAAGAGCGCCTCTAACATTTCTGAGTTCTGTGTCAGTAACATTACGCCTCATTGACTTGTCCTAATATTGCTTGTCTTTACCCAAGCGTTATTTGGACGGCACGGTTGGCGCAGTGGTTGAGCCACTGACTGCTACGCTATGTGTCACAGGTTCAATTCCCGCACGGAACAAATATTTGTATGGCCTACAGATAGGTAGTTCTTCCGGGTCTGGGTGTGTTGTGTATGTGAGTTTACATGTTTGTGAACGCACCATCGATACAGGAGTTATTCCTACTGTAGGGTAACGTTTAAAAAAAATATCGTATAGTATACGGTGCACGCTTCGATTGAATAAAAAGTGACAGCGCCGCCTCTAGCAAGTCTATGTTCTGTGGAAGTAACACTACGCTTCGTCGACTTGCCCGTAATAATGTTTGTTACCCAAGAGGTATCTATCACTAACCACTAGACCAACAGGCCAGTCTGCTTAAAGGTGCGGTACGAAGAGTGTTGGCAGTTTCCTCCGTGCCTCGGAAAGCATAGACTGCCTACCAGACCTCCACAACCCAATAACTGGGGTAACAGGGTACTTCTTGGCAAGACTGGGGTCAGATTTACTGGCTTCTGACTATCCGTAACGACTGCCAAAGATCTATAAATGACAGCCGGGACTTACTGCTTAACGTGTTTTCCGAGGCACGGAGGAAACTCGTTATGTTAAGATGGACCCATCCACAGACCAACCTTGGCAAGTGTTGCTTAACCTTGAAGATCGACTTGTGTTCTATTAATTACACTGAGCCACCAAAAAAAAATTACGCAGTGGTTAAAAACTTTTCCTGTATAGTACACGGTTCACGCTTGGATTATTTGAATTGATTGGACACGCTTGGATTATTTTGACAGTGCCGCCTCTATCAGCTCTGTGTTCTATAGCAGTAACACTACGCCGCGTCGGCTTGTCGTAATAATGGCGTATTTCATGCTGATATGTAATACGCTGATACAACCTCGACGGATTTAGGCTTCGGGGATGATACGGCTAGCTACGAATGTTTGTCTTGCTCGTGTGTTCATATATTTGCAGCGGTTTATGTATTTAGAAGAGGAGTAGTAAAAATATAATCGAGTTATATTGTTTTTTTATTGAAAGATCTAATATTATAAATGTTAATATGATTTTATATTAGCTTAACCAGCGGCTTCGACCGCTTGAAAGTAGAAAATAAGCCTATGTCACTCAGTAATAAAGTAGTATTCTCACAGAAATCTAAATATTGACTTATTATTTAGATTTCTGTGAGTATTCTACTGATTAAAGAATTTTTTAAATTGATCGAGAAACCTACTGTTTTGAGTTGATTCATTACAAATATAAATATGTTGGTTATTGCGGACGCGAAGCCGAAGTTTAAGACAGATAATAAGCGGCCTACGTCTTGGGGGTTCAAGATTGCTTCGTACCAAAATTAATTTAAATTGGTTCTGCAGTTTCACCGTGAAAGTTTCTTTCATATTTTTACAAACTACGTATTAAAATGAAATATTAACTAAACTATACTTTTATACTAAACCTGACTATGTAAACCCAATATACTCTCAGACGTCGATATTCTAAAGCTTGAACTTCAAAGATACACAAAACTTAATTTGCACTAAAAGACTGTCGCAGCACAAAGGCCATTCTTACAGAATAAAAGAAACTCCTTTTTACTCTATTTAGTTCTCGGAAAACTTATCAACCTGATGCACCTAGATGTAATTTGCCAAAGAGATGCTACAGACAGCTTTGTCACTCTAAAAATAACGTAAAAAACTATATCTTAGAAAATTGAAAACTTTACACAAAAGCTGGAATGGATAGTGTGGAAATAATAGGGAAAAGTTTTCTTTATGTCTCGTTTTATCATGGATGTGGTAGAAAACTATAAGGGAGTGACTTGAGTATTAAAGTAAAGTGCATAAGCCGATAATCTCGGATAGCCAGAAGCTGGGAAGTGATAGCGTGACGGGTGACAGGGCAGAATGGAAGAAAAAAACGTGTGCTGACATCAAATAATAAAGGACAAGAGTGGGAAGATGATGATGAGTCGGGAGAAATGACACGGGCCTGTTTTTAGGTGGAAAATCATCCAATGACCTCTCTTGCTGTAGGGCGGAACAAGAGGATTTGTCAAACTATGACAGACTAAAACCCACTTCTGTACCTTCTTTGCCTTCAGTCTAGGGCCCCTGTTTTCCTATCAGAAGCGAACGCACCGCCACAGTAGGCTTCGACCCTACTAGGCTCCTACAGTTTTGCTGATATCTCCTTGAGGCACGCGTGGAACACTACGTCCTATCGACAACTAGAACCACTCAGTATAATGCTGGAACTCTTGTCCCTAACAGAGCGCTGGGGTGGTTTTCATACCGGAAAATAAAAAATAAAACATTTTCCCTATATCAAGTGACATCGAATGAGATTACCCAAAATATTATCCTGTTACGGCGCTGTCGAATCGCGCATACGATAGCTATGTCAAAAACAACCCCTGCGAATGTTTACATTGAATAATGTTACAATATCTCGTATGTTATTAACTATATTTGTTTATTGTTATACGCATAATGATGTGTTTGTATTGGAGAATTGTGGCATTATTTGTTTAGATATAAGTATTGTTTCACATTATCCGATCCGATATCGGTGTCGGACGCCGATACGATATCGGAGTAAGTAAAATGTATGAAATGGCGTGCTCCGATATCCGATATCGGATCGGATAATATGAAAGACAGGTACATTTTTCATACATTTAACTTACCCCGATATCGTATCGGCGTCCGATACCGATATCGGATCGGAAAATGTGAAAACGGTCTAAAACTGAATTGGTAGCTGATGCGGCATGTATATATCTACGTATCTTCATTTTCAAGAAGCAATTGGTTAAGAATGCTGAGCTAGTCATAATCGATTCCGAAATGAAAGAATCGGAGTCGCTTAAACAAACCATCGAGTCAACCATCGACTCGCCGATGTTTTTCGATAGTTTCGAGTCAACGGAATCGACCACTAGTTTTCGATTGTTAGAATCGAATCTCTAAACCATTGAGAATCATATTCGCAAATGAGAGCGCCATGCGCCAGTCGCAATATAACCGAATCGAACTCGAGTCAAAATCGAAACTATTTATTTAATTAAAAGTTTATGAACTCACTCAAAAAATTTTGATAAGAAGAAAGCGACACAAAATAGGTAGGTACAAAGGTGATGCTTATTTCTAAAGAAATCTCTTCAAGCATACCTGCGAAAGGACAGTGTGAAGAAAAAAGATATGTACTTAAGCACCGATAACCATCGAGATGTTCGGATCTCTGTGCTCCCATGGGGCTACAGAGCAAGCTGTTCGTACGAAATAAACGACTAATATTTGAGATGATAAGTTTCGGGAAATACAATCATGATTGTTTTTGCTTATCAAAGTCTACCTACGGTTTAATTAATATATAATTATATAAAGATGAAATTACTTCAACGAATTTGTATATAATACCTACTAAAGATACAAGGCACAAAGATGGCAATATTTGTTGTATCTTCAACAAATATCAGCTATATACCTACTATTAGTATTTTTTTCTATAACATTAATAGTATATAGCTGATATTTTGCGAGTTTTTATATACATTACATTATATGTTTGTTACTTCTTCACGTCGAACGGCTAACGGATTTCAAGGAAACTGGGTACTTAACCATGTGCTAAAATAGCACATAGGATATGTTTTTTCCCGGGAGTAACTATGTCTCCTTGGGACAGTTTTCCATTTTTCTTCAATTTGAGAAATTATTTCGCATTCGCACTCATAAGTCAAGGTTCACCGATGGGCCACTACTGTAAGAAAATGCCTCATTTCATCTGCCTAGCCTTTTCCCAACTATATTGGGGTCGGCTTCCAGTCAAGCCGGATTTAGCTGAATACCAGTATTTTACGAGGAGCGGCTGCCTACCAGACCTCTACAACCCATTAACTGGGGTAACACGGTACTTCATGGCAAGACTGGAGTCAGATTTAGGTACTGGCTTCTGACTATCCGTAACGACGGCCAAAGATCTACAAATGACAGCCGAGACCAACGGTTTAACGTGCTTTCCGAGGCACGGAGGAAACTCGGTATGTTAAGATGGTCACCCATCCACAGACCAACCTTGGCAAGCGTTGCTTAACCTTGAAGACGACCTGTGCGGCTGTTATTATCTAGCCACGACCTCCTATATACTAGGTACTATATGTTTATGTACTTAGACAATAATTGTATTATAACACTTAATATTACTAAACTGAATCCCAAATATGTCAATTCCGTTACATATTGCCAATCTAACACACCTACCTTTCTATAGGTATGCAACTATTTCCAATATCACACATCTATGAACGCTTATTCCTAGAATAAGCCGGCATTTCAACTCACGCGTTATGTCGGAAAATTGCAATATTACTAGTATACCTGTACCTACTTACAGGTATACTGCAGGCATACAGGTACCTACGGCTTAAAGCAGTTAACCTAGTTTCCAGAACTGTTGTTATTTACATACGGAGGTCAAAAGTTATGGGAGTTTGTTTTCTTATGTTCTTTTTAAAGTTTTTTCTTTATTATGGATAGGTTTGCGTTTTACCACTATCTCGCCTGATGGTAAGCGATGATGTGGCTGATGATGGAGCACGCTTGCCTAGAAGTAACCTATTCAGTATTGACGTAAAGACTCCTACAGACTCCAGTAGGGTATTCTACTCGTTAGCTGTAAGCACGATTAATGTGTATGTATGTTCGTGTACCTATGTTAAAGGTACTTCCAGATAAATGTGCAATAAAAGTCATTGACTTACCTACATTTATTGACATTCTTAATTTCAAAAACGGAAATAGTAACATAAAACTGTCTTGATTCGACATCTATTGCGATCCTTTACGTTTTCTACTAATGAAAAACAGTTAATTGTTTGTTTTTCATGTACCATCGCAGAGATATAAGGAAAAGGTCAATGTACTTTGTTGCAAGCTTATCTGAAATAAGGTATAGTCTAAGACTAGGTTTTTAAAATCATAGGAAGATTTTTTTTCCAATTGGCTATCATGACCCTGAGGTACAACAAAGCCTCATTTTATCAGCCATTAAAATCTCCCAAAATATTCGCCTTCATGTCATAATTTTCTTTTTATAACGCAACTGACAAGTTGTCTTTCCACAACCATTAGTTTGACTGGTAGAGAATGCCTTAGGAAATACCGTACCCTTTAACCTTTTGGTGAACGAAATTTCTATCTCAAAATATCTTAGAGAAAGTTTGCTTTTAATTAGGCAAGTAAGCTTGAACGAAATTCGCGAGTTTTTTATTTTACTTCATGCAATATTAAGGCGGTACCCTGACCAAATAATCTTGAGCACACTAAGCCATACTATCCGGCGCAAGAAAAACGTAGAGAATACGCTCAGATCTTGGAGTAAAATCTATATAAAATCAAATTTACGTGTTTTGAAAAAAATAAATTTAGCTTAATGTTCTTTATTAAATTACCTATTCATTAGTTTAAATATCAAATCAAAAAAATGGTAACTTTACGAGGAGATGCATGTTAAAAATCATTACTTCTCATTTCTATGGTTTCGTTGTGACCCTTTAATTAAATATTCTGTAAATAAATAAAAAAATTAAAATTACTATTTTGGAGTCAAATTTATGTAAAAAAATGTATTTTTTATTTGTTGGTATTTCTATTGGATAAAGAGATGTTGGCTCCTAAAAACTGCACTAAAAAGGGCTACCGCTGTGTTTTGCTCGGGAACGCGCCTTAAAGCTAGTGCTAGTCTATAACTAAGTGTATAAAAATACAATATTCTTTTGTTAATTTTGCTAATTGCAATCAGTTATTATTAATAATAATAATATTGCACAACTTTCACATAACGCCATCTAGACTAAACTAAGCAGAGCTTGTAGTATAAGCAATAGATAACTGATAAGCATACTTATATACTTCTAAGTACATAAATTACATCTGGATAGAACAAATGATCGTGCTCATCACACAAACATTTGTCTTCAGCTGGAATCGAACCAATGACCGCCAGCTTAAGCGGCAGTTAGGCCCACTAACAACATCAACAGGCTAGTCAAAATTAATTGCCCATGGCTGAGTTATGTAGTCGAATTAATCAATTATTCAAACGCTGGTCAATCTGCTGGTCTACCGTGTAACCAATATTATAATTGTCTAGCAATTACATTCCCTAGCTCGCTATAAGGGTAAGGATGGACATTTATAATATACATCGATGTTTTTTTCCCATGCACCGTTCAGCTGCATCGATCTCAAAACGAAATACATAGATGTTTCGGAAACATGATTTATTTTTCGACCTATTTAGACCTTAAATAAACAGATAAGAAACATGACTGTAGGTATAAAAACATACCTACGACACGGTACAGATTTGCTCAGCTGAAACTCTACCTAGAGGTAAAATATAAAACCAATACAGGTAGTATTGGTTTTATTTTTTAATTAATGTGCTGCACTGCTGCATTTGTTGATGGTGAAGCACACTTATTAATTAAGAGCCTATTCAGTCTAGCCTTTAAGACACCCAAATTATAATCAGACGGGAAGACCGCAACAGGCAAATTGTTTTCATAGTGCTCACTTACGTCATAAAAACAAACCATGTTCAAAATTTCATCCCTTCCCTTTCATCCATTCTAGTTCCTGTAATTTCAGCTGTGCGTTGATATATCAGTCAGTCAGTTTCAGGGTATAGATGTTGAAATATCAACAATACAGTCGTATCGGTTGAATACGCTGCATCGTTACAATCACAGAACATATAAAGGAAGTTTATATGTTCTGTGGTTACAATATACCTACATCGATGTAGTGTTAACAATACAACGATATACAATATCAACCATGCCTATATCTATACGGGTAATTATAACCCGTGCCTCAAAGGACCTACAGAGCTCTGGTCCTTTGAGGTTACCTTACAAACATTAGTACAAGGACAGAAAGATCAATAGAACAAGATTTAAAGACCTATTACACCACTCGTTTTTACGAACGGTCTTAGTCTACATCGGACAAAGATGTACACTATAGAGGGAAAGACACCCCACTCCTCCTAATTTCATCTCCCCGGCAGAACATCTGCCACCGGGACACGAACTGCAGCGGCCAACCTGGAAATTTCTGAACCGACTGCGAGTTCAGGTTGACCGCTGCAAAGATAATCTGGCCAAATGGGGTTTCTTCGACCCATCGCAAGTATCATGCCAGTGTGGAGCCCCTTCACAGGATATGCGTCATCTCCTTTCCTGCCCAGCAAGCCCAACTACGTGCACCTTCAACGACCTATGCGAAGCCAACGATAGAGCTGTCCAGGTGGCTGACTATTGGTCGGACAAAATTTGAGTTCAATCGACACGAGAAGAAGAAGTCTACATCGCGTAGTGTAATAAAGGTAAGACAGTCTACGTAGACCGGTCGTAAAAACGGGTGGTGTAATAGGTGTTTTATGGTAAACAACTTTAGAGAAGTGTAATTTAGAAATGACAACTGAAACTTGAGATGGGCCAGTAAAGGAAACAGTCGGTAATGAGTTTGTTTATTTTGTAAATTGTCTTCTCAAATCTGTACAGTACTAAATTTCCTGTTAACTCTTCAAACTTAAGTGGTAGTTGACAGGGCACGTTGTTCGTAGAACAGGTAGTAAGATGGGGCCGAAAGGTTAAAACAGAATTGCGGTTGCGTACTGGAAGACGCAACGTCGGTAGAAAAACAAACTGAAAATATTCTATAAGGAACATATCTGGAACGGTCGAACGCTCAGCTTAATATCGTGGCCACCCACAATGACCGATGATGCGGTGAGGGTTACGGGAATCTAATGGATGCAAGACACACATTGACCGGTCATTGTGGCGACACTTGTGGGAGGCCTAGACGTCCAAGAGTGGACGTATTTCGGCTGAAATGATGATGAGGGGTAAAATTCTTTGTAAAAACTAAGTGTCACTTTATTGCAACAGGATGCCAGTCGACTACCAATTGTTTAATTTTCTTTGTCTGCCTACCTGACCTCTGGAAACCCATCAAGGTTTTGGCAAAACTGTTGGCACTGGAGTTTCCTGACTACATATAGGTAATAACATAAACCTGTATATCCTACAAACGTTAATATTGAATTATAAGGCTCAACTCACAATGGTGCACAATCGAAGCGTCGCGGCGCGTCAACTTTAAGCTGGCACATGATATATTGAATCGCGCGTCGATGCGTTAAGAGCGCCTTTACATGTCCACGTTTGGTTAGAGTCGAGCGGTTTGCCGCATTGCGCGGCGTTATTCGTGTGCAGTGGCAAATATGTTTGTAAAAAACATTTTTACACGTCCATTTTTTCGTCAATTTAAACTAGACGAGACCGTTGTTTCCTTGCTGACCACCCCGAGAAGAAACAGCGAAATAAACTCAAATTCATACAGTAAACGCTTGTAATGATCAAACCATGTGAGAAATACGCAGATTAGTGTCACAACTGGTATTTTCAAAAGTTTCTGATAGTCCAGTCATTTTAGTACTTTCACCTCGGAATTCGAGATACCCAGCTGTAAGTTTGTAAATAGTTGTATATTGACACCCTAAAAGTTGTCTCAAAACCTACATATGGTAGGGTGTAGGCAACTATGAAATTTCAAGGTCAAAGGGCCCAAAAATCGTTTTTTTGCACTTTTTTTGTAAATATCTCATTTCCTAAAGGTTTTTTGCTATTTGTATATTTAACAATATTGTAGAGTACAAAATTCTCTACAAATTTTGCATAAAAAACTTTTTCCTACGGTGAACCGTTTTCGAGATAGAGAGCGGAGAGCGCACGGTCACAGCATCACTTCAGGTCAACTGGTTCCTCCGGTCGAAAACGCGCCATATAAGTTGAAATATTTGTTAATTTTTATTAACTAGTATATTATATTTTATGATTTTTATCCTAACCTATCCACTTTTTATTCAGTATTAATTTATTTAACAACACTTACCTGGCGTGTCAGACGTTTACTCACTAAAGCCCACTCCTGTTCCTTCTTTGCCTTTGTTCTAGGGCCCCAGTCAGTGTACCCTTTCACATACCCCATGGCCCCAGTGGATTTCGACCCTGCTGGGCCCCTACGATTTTCTGAAATGTTCTTGAAGTACGCATTGATCATTACGCGTCGTCGACGACTTGAGCACAATCCGGATGGTAATTGGACGACAGGACGGCGATCTACGCATTGCTCGCCGTCCGCCGTCGCTATGGGCTTGTGAACGGATGTACGATGGAAAGGAGCAGTGCGTACTGAACTGAACTCACTTACTGAGAATAATTAGTTTCTCTTACTATGCTATGCTTTTTTTAATTTAAATATCTCTATCTTTCTTTAATTTTCAAAGTAAATAACTAGGGTATGTCAATTATTAATAGAAATTGTAGCAAGAACCTATTTTGGGCACGAAGGAAAAGTGATTACTGTTAACAATAATAATTTAAGAAATTAGTTTCTCGTTTTGAACTTGTATGGATATTATTTTTTTGTGGCTGGTTTTCATAAAGTAGTATACCATTTTGGAATCTTGATTAGTTGCACCAATGTTTAAAAAAACTTGCCATAGTAGTGTTCATACTTTTTTTTAAACCAGGACTAGCTAAAGTTGGCTAAAAGTAAAAATCTTCAATAAATTTGGGTAATCACATAAGTTTCATTCATTTTTGTAATAAATCTAGAGGAATTCTGGATTTTTTAAGAATAGCAGTAGATAGCAGTTTTATTCAGGTTGTCGCTACAAAAAAAAGAATAGCAATATTTAAACAACTGTGGTAATGGTAGAGGAAAATATCACAACAGATCTAAATTTTAAAAGAATTTATTTGTGTTATTTCACTTATTACTTAAAAATTGTGTGATATTTTTTTTGTATTTTTCTCCGAATAGTCACGACTATTCAGACAAATATTTATAATCATTGATTTATCGATAGTTCATTAACTACATATAGGTATATGGCGCGTTTTCGACCGGAGGCACCAGTTGACCTAAAGTGATGCTGTGACCGCACGGTCTCCGCCCTATATCTCGAAAACGGTTCACCGTAGGAAAAAGTTTTTTGTACAAAAATTGTAGAGAATTTTATATTCTACAATATTGTTAAAGATACAAACAGCAAAAAACCTATAGGAAATGAGATATTTACAAAAAAAGCGTAAACACCCGATTTTTGTGACCCCCGACCATGAAATTTAATAGTTGCCTACACCCTACCATATGTAGGTTTTGAGACAACTTTTAGGGTGTCAATATACAACTATTTACAAACTTACAGCTGGGTATCTCGAATTCCGAGATTCTTACCTTAATTGAGCTAATTTGACTGGACTATGAACTGTTTCAGCACTATGATTGCTTATACGAGTATGAGCGTAGTCGCGCGACAACGCGCGTCGCTACGCATTGTAATTGTAAACCTGGACGCGACGCTACCACTCTTTGCCAGTGTGAGTAGATCCTAAGGTTTGCTAAAAACAAAATTCAGGACAAATAATTCGACTTGAGCTTCTGATTGCTATCAAATTCAATCAGCCGATACAGACTGATTGGGTTACAACACAAACCTATACACGTTTATCGAGTTTTATGGGGTGACTTCGAGTTATATAAAAATCACATCCTACTGATAGAAATGTGAGAATTTATTTGTTTGGATGTTTGTTAATCAATCAAGTCGTACATAACACATACCTATTAGAAGGTTTTTTTTTTCTGGTAGGGGAATCATCAGAATGACTTCCCCTGCTCTTGGGCGGAGCGGGAGGGCGTGTCAGACTCTTACTGACTATACCCCTACCCCGTTCCTTCGTTGCCTTCGTTCTGGGGGGGACACGGTGTCAACCTTTAGGAATACCACATGTTCCCCCCAGAGGCTTCGGCCCTACCGGGCCCCTACAGTTTGCTGACATCTCCTTGAGGCGCGCGTGGAACAGAACGCGCCGTTGACGACTGGGCTCGGTCCAGATTATTTCCAGACTGCCGGACAGCGAGCTACCCAGTGCTCGCCGTCCGCGAACCCGCGCCTACGGTGGTCGGAAATCGGGATCGGGACCTAGGCGGCGGCGGCGGCGTGAGGACCGTTCCCTCACGCGCTCGCGGTCAGCAGCCTCCTTCACGAGCATTACTGCTTCGCAGAAGGAGGCGACCGCATGCCAACCCTCCTCGCTCCGGACCATGGCCTGAACCAGGGCCCGGCGCGAGAGGTCGCCGCTCCCGATAGCCTCCACGAAGACACGGCGGTGCTTGCCCAAGCGGGGCACACTTCTACCGTGTGCTCCACCGTGTCCTCCGGGCGGTCCACACAGTGGCGACACCCGGGCGTCCTCTCCTGCTTGATTCGATGCAGAAACCTCCCGAACTTATACCTATTAGAAGGTGGGACTAGATTTCACACGCAGCATTTCTACAGACAGCTGCCAGCGGCTTCTCCCGCGTAATAGTCGAAAATTTTCCAAGGGAACATACTCTCGAGATAATAATTATCCTATATGCTATTCAAGGGGGTACATATTCAATACCGACATTTCATAATAACTATGACTGAAATACCGACGTCCGAAACATCGAAGTTCAAAATACCGAAAGTTTGAAATACCGATAGCCGTTATATCGAAACATGAAATACCGATGTCCAAATGCCCGAAAGGATGAAACCCCGAAAAAAATCTACGAGCTACTTGGAAGTAGCGTTCGCCGGCCGCTCCCGCGGTTGGTCACTGTTCTAACCTAACCTAACCTATTTCACCCAGTTCAATATGATGAATCCTACAATTGACATTCGGAATTTTAAGCTTCGGGATATGGATCTTCGGGATTTTAAGCTTTCGGGCAAACGAACTTTCGGTATTTCAAACTTTCAACCAAACAATCATTCGGCGTTTAATTTTTCGGGATTTCGTCCATAGGTATTTTAAAATAGGTATTTTGAATTTCGGTATTGTAATACGTACCCATTCAAGGACATTGTGCTATTCAAGAGCATCGTCTACCTGTGTTTGGCACACGTCACCATTCAGGTCATCAGGTTTTATTGTTCAGCTGTTCGAGCGTGAAGAAGTAACAATCACAGAATTTAAAAATCTAAGATATAAACAAACTCGGTTACATTGGTAACCGAGTTTGGTTATAACGGACGCGAAGCCAAATTCGAACCAGATAATAAGTAGCCTATGACCTTCCTTGGAGATCAAGCTTTCTCAGTACCAATAAAAAAATATCCTTGAAAGCGTAACAGACAGACAGTTATATACTTTTACATTTATAATATTAACATGGATTTTAATAACGGTGTTTGTATATTGCCACTTACAACATAAGTAGAATACTTTCAACATCTGAAAACGGTTCTTGGAATATTCAAAGCCGGGCTTTCAGACAGGCTTTTAAATATGAAGCCTTTACAATGGGGCGGCTTACAACGGCTTCGTGAAAACGTTTCCGACTTCAATCAATGGAAGAATTGCCTTTTTAAATTGCGGCTTCGACTTTAAAACCTATTTTAGTTTTTTTGTTAAACATGGATGGTTGGTTTTTGATCGTGTAGTCCTTGCGGGTTGGCTTTATTCCCTGTGTCCATTGTGTGGACAGCCATTTAACATCTAATACAAGAGTCTCCGCAAATACATACTCGTAGCTTACTTTCTATTTCGATTCACTTTTTTTATTTTATTTATTTATTTAGTCTTCATGCAACTCAATGTACAAAGGCGGACTTAATGTCATAGGCATTCTCTACCAGTCAATCTAGGGTGGTGAAGAGATTTTGCTTTTGGATACAACGGTAACGTTCACTGGTTTACATTGTCCTCTTATACCTTTTAATGTGCGAATAAGGAAATATTGTAAAATCAATCTTTTTTTTAATGCATGGAGGTTTTTACCGGTTCTTCGTCACAGGAAACGACCCATTGGAACCGTGCATTAGCTTCCACATTTATTGTGTGTACAAATATGGAGTGCATACCTTACTGGAGTCTATGTGTCTTGAAAGCTAGAACCTGGGGATCTTTAAGTCATGAATGAATAGGTTACTTCTAGGCAAGCGTGCTCAATCGACGACCATGTGGTCGCTTTCCATTAGGTGAGATAGTGGTTAATCTCGGGATTAATAACAATAAAATAAAGTTTCTGAAAATAACGAATTTATTTCATTTTTGACTATATACAATATTTATTTACAGTATAATAAAAAACTCTAAACTAATTAAACTAACTAAAGTAAGGCGTCAAAAAACTCTTCCACATCGCTGTCGACCGGTAATGTGCCCAAAAGACTGGCGGCATTGCCACGCAAGTTTCTGATGTTTTGCAAGTGACCGGGTCTTACGTAAATATAATATTTTAAATATCTATTTTTAATATTAAAACACACTTATCACTTTGTGGTGCCACGTGCCACATATCTGTATTAATCTGAATACCACAGCTGCAGTACCTATTTATTGTTTTAAATATCACAGCATATTATTACGATCAGAGAGGCCGGCTTTTTGTGGCCGGTCAGAATTTTGTTGTGTTATTTTTTATTTTATTATTTCGTATGTATTTTTTAACTTTAATCAGTTGTGTAAAGCACAAATAAATTTTTGTCTCATGAAGAAGTCATGTGATCAGTTATGGTGCCGTATCTTAGTCGGCAAGAACAGAACCATTTTGTTCAACACTCTTCTTTTCGAGCACTTTTTTTTTTGGGATTAGTAATTCGCCAAATAATTTCTTTCTAAATTGACAAAGAATCGATTCCCACACGGAACAAATATTTTGAAATAGAAACCAAAGTCATAAAACGCAAAGACAGCACAGGTATAGTTTTAGTGAGTAAAAGTCTGACACGCCACTCCACTCTAGAGCAAAATAACTAACAAAATAATTGCCTACATAAAAAAAAAACCAAGCGATAAAAGCTTTTACCGATAAAACGTTTTTCATTGTAAAATTTATTTCAATTCAATGGAATTACGATGTACCCAAATGAAATTAAATCCCAGTAAAAACTATTGCATATTTGAGCTGCATAACTGAGAACGGAAGTCAAATAATGTGAGTGTAATGAAATGTTCGCTGAAATGATCCGGCGAATAGACAGAATGTTAAATAATTAATGGCTGAATACATAGTCGATTAACTTTGAATTTCGCTGTTTGATTTGTGAAGTTTGTGTGGAGTTTTGGAGTATGTAACGTGTAGCTTACCGTGCTGAATTGTTTGAAGACTGGCCTGTTGATCTACGCCCGTTTTCAATAACCTACCACAGTTCATAGATAGATAGCTATCCCCGATAAACAGTAAGATTCTATCTATCAATCCACTACTTTTGGTAGGAAATGCTATCCGTCGGTAGGTTATAGGAAAGCAAGTAAGGGCATAAGGATAGATTTGTTCATCTTTAGTAGCTGCAACTGTAGATAGATAGCTTATTGAAAACGGGCGCTAGTGATTAGTGGCCCTGACTACTATGTTGAGGTTATGGGTTCCATTCCCACCTAAGACAAATGTTTTTGTGATGAGCACGATCATTTGTTCTTTATTTGACGATAATTTATTATTTGTTTATTAAATTCTTTATGCACATAGAATTACAGAGGCGGACTTAATGCCTTATGTGGATTATTTATAGATATTTGGGTATAATTGGTGTTTAAAAATAAATATTATGTAGATAAATATATTTGTCAGTTGTCTAGTATTAAAAGCACAAGCTCTGCTTAGTTTAGGACTAAATGACGTAGTGAAATATTTTTTTATGTTGTAGTTTATTAAAAAACACACCTCCCAAATTAGGTAGAGCTACACCTATTAGGCTCAAACTTTTACTGACTAAGACCCACCCTTGTTTCTTCAGTTACTCTTTACGTTCCAAGGCCGTTTTGAATCCTGCAGCCCTGTGTACTATTTTACACTGTCGAAACCGATGAAAAAAGCTACTCAAAATACAAAAATCTACAGCTCCACTACCGTCGAACGTCAAAGTGAACATGGTTCAAAATAAATGCTTGTTATTTCATCTATCGCAATCCAACCCTATGTTTGCTGAATAGGGAACACGAAAAAAGGGAAATATCGCCTGAACGCTCTGTTGGCATTCAGTAAATCCCTCACTCACTCGAATATTTCATAAAATTTGTTCCAGGAAATACGTGTTTTTATTAAACCTTAAAAGTTTTCGAGAAAAAAATTTCGTCATTCACAATTCCGATTTTTGCAAGACTTATGAAGTTTGTTGTTGTACGAAAAAGCGCTAAAATTCGCAGAGCCTAACTTTAGACTCGCCAACTTATAACGGCCGTACTGTCGACAGATCGTAAAAACGAGCGGTGTAATAGGCCGTTTAAGGTAAACAACTTTAGAGAAGTGTAATTTGGAAATGACAACTGAAACTTGAGATGGGACACTAAAGGAAACAGTCGGTTATGAGTTTGTTTATTTTGTGATTTGTCTTCTCAAATCTGTCCGGTACTAAATTTCCTGTTAACTCGTCAAACTTAAGTGGTTGTTGACGGGGCACGTTATTTGTAGTACAGATGGTCGATGGGGTCGAAATGTTATAGAAATTGTGGCTACGTGCCTACTGGAAGACGCAGCTTTAGTAGCAAAACAAAAAGAAAGAAAATTTATTTTCAGGAGCATTCTATAAGGAACGACATATTCCTTATAGAAGCGGCAGTCGCGGGAATCCGATGGATGTGAGACGCACAGAACCGGTCGTTGTGGCGTCACTCGAGGGAGATCTATGTCCTCCAGCTGTGGATGTTTTTCGGCTGAAATGATGACAGTCAATGTTTTTCATGAAAAGTTGATAGTTTATAATGTATATAACTATAATAATATATTTATTGATTTTTTTTTAATTTGAATTTTTTGATTTATATAATATTTGTACATTAAGGGCCTAAACTAGAGGTAAAGGTACACAATTTTATTTTACCTGAACTAGGTATAATCCTGTATCTCAGGTAACTTAATTAAGTGCAAATAATATGTTAATAAATATAAACTAAAATTCATTAAACAAAAAGTAAATAAGTTATAAGTAAAATTTACTAAGTACAAATACTTTGCTTAGTAAACAAATCTTCATCATCGCAATTATAATTAGTATTGTGAATAAGATGAAGAAGTCAATAGATGATGAGTCAATTAAGTACCAGCGTTACCGTAAGTTGTGGTCTTTCAATTAAACCAGCTGCACCAGGATACCAGTCGACTACCTAGTGGTTTGTTTTTCTTTAACTGCCTACCTGTCCCCTACAGCCAAATCTTAGGTCTTGGTAAAATTTTAGGCGCTTGAGTTCCCTGACTATATAGAATAAAATAAACCTGTATATCCTACAAACGTTTCAATATTGAATTATAAGGCTCAACACACACTGATGCACAATCGAAGCGTCGCGGCGCGTCATCTTTAAGCTGGCACATAATATTATATTGAATCGCGCGTCGATGCGCTAAGTCGTGCCTTTGCATGTTTGCCGAGCGGTTTGGCGTATTGCCGTGCGTTATTCGTGGGCAGTGGCAAATAAGTTTTTAAAAGACATTTTAACACGTCCATTTTTTCGTCTATTTAAACTAGACGAGGCCGTTGTTTCCTTGCTGACCACCCCGAGAAGGAACAACGAAACAAACTCAAATTCATACAGTAAATGCTTGTAATGATCAAATCATGTGAGAACCATGCAGATTATTGTTTAAAATGGTCTTTTCAAAAGTTTCTTAACTGGTTCAGCACTATGATTGCTATACGAGTATGAGCGTAGTCGCGCGACAACGCGCGTCGCAACGTACTGTAATTGTAAACCCGGACGCGACGCTACCACTCTTTGCCAGTGTAAATAGAGCCTAAGGTTTGCTAAAAACAAAATTCAGGACAAATAATTCGAGTTGAGCTCGTGATTGCTATCAAATTCAATCAGCCGATACAGACTGATTGGGTTACAAAACAAACCTATACACGTTTATCGAATTTTATTGGGGGACTTCGAGTTATATAAAAATCACATCCTATTGATAGAAATGTGAATTTATTTGGATGTTTGTTAATCAATCAAGTCTCACAGAACACAAATACATAAATATATGAAGGAAGATTTCATTAAAACCTTGGCGTCTACTAACTGCTGTCAGCGGCTTCGCCCGTGTGAGAGTAGAACATTTTCCCAAGGAAACAAGTTTCGGGACAATAAGTATCGTATGTGCTAATTCAGAACATGGGCTCCCCGTGTACCTACCAAGTTACGTTGAAATTCGATTAGATGTTCGAGCGTGAAAAACTATCAAACATTCAAACACACACACACTCATAACATATAGCCTTTATAATACTACTAGGTTTTGCCAGCGGCTTCATCTGCGTGATTATCGGTTATACCGGACGCGAAGTTGAAGTCGAAGCAATAAGTAGCCTATGACCTTCCTTGGAGATCAAGCTTTCTCAGTACCAATAAAAAAATATCCTTGAAAGCGTAACAGACAGACAGTTATATACTTTTACATTTATAATATTAGCATGGATTTTCATAATGGTGTTTGTATATTGCCACTTATAACATAAGTAGAATACTTTCAACATCTGAAAACGGTTCTTGGAATATTCAAAGCCGGGCTTTCAGACAGGCTTTTAAATATGAAGCCTTTACAATGGGGCGGCTTACAACGGCTTCGTGAAAACGTTTCCGACTTCAATCAATGGAAGAATTGCCTTTTTAAATTGCGGCTTCCGACTTTAAAACCTTTTTTAGTTTTTTTGTTAAACATGGATGGTTGGTTTTTGATCGTCTGGTCCTTGCGAGTTGGCTTTATTCCCTGTGTCCATTGTGTGGACAGCCATTTAACATCTAATAAAAGAGTATCCGCAGATACATAGCTTACTTTCTATTTCGATTCACTTTTTTTTAAATTTTGCTTTTTGGTACAACGGCAACGTTCACTGGTTTACATTGTCCTCTTATACCTTTTGATATTCGAATAAGGAAATATTGTAAAATCAATAATTTTTTTTAATCCATTGAGGTTTTTACCGCTCCTTCTCCATAGGAAACCATTTGGAACTATGCATTAGCATAACATTTAAATCAAATCAAATCAAATCAAATCAAATCAAATAATTTATTCGCGTAATATGGTACATAAATATGGTACATGAACGTTACATTAGGTACATAACATAACAGAAAAGAACCTCATATTAACCATTTCTGGTATGCGAAACTTAAAAACAATAAATGGTTAGGTACAGTAGGCACCTATACCTATACATACTCTATTACATACTAACTTAGCTGACTATTATTGCACTAATAGGAACATAGTAAGATGTTACAATAATTTTTTATTCTTATAACTAAGGTATTCCTGGGTCGTGTAGAAACATTTATCGACTAACCAGGAATACAATTTTTTTCGGAATGGTGTAATGGGTAGGTCTTTCAGATCACCCGGTAATTTGTTAAATAATTTAATTGACATGGGGTAACAGTTTCTTCGATACAGATCAGTTTTTATATTGGGTAAGGGAAAGCTATTAGGATAACGGGTATTAAAATTACAATAATCACCAAAGGATTTGTATAAATACAGATGTGTCTTAACGAAAATACAAGACTCAAATATATACATGGATGGTGCTGTTAGTAAGTTGAGTTTTTTAAATAATGGTTTGCATGAAGTTAATGAGTCTACGTTACAAAGTGCACGAATACACTTCTTTTGAGCAAGGAATACCCTATTAAATTCTACCGAACCGCCCCATAATATAATACCATACCGTATGTTGGAAGCTACATAACCATGATATGCTTGTAGAGCTGTTTTTAGACTGGAGATTCTTGTAAGACGCCATAGAGCGTAAACATATCTGTTTATTTTGTTACAAATTTTATCTATGTGTAATTTCCATGAGATCTGACTATCTAATGACATCCCAAGGAAAACTATACTATCGGATTGCGCTATGTTATTGTTATCGTATGAGACAATTAATTTGTAATTATATTGTTTTCTATTGTAAAATTGTATAATTCTGGTTTTGTCTATATTAACTTTTAAGTTATTACACTCTAGCCATTGAATAACATTTCGAACTGCTTCGTTAACCTCGTTGTTATAAGTCTCATAAGTGGTATTTGGTTTTTGTGAGATTACTAGCGATATATCATCTGCAAAAAGAGTACAGTGATGATTTATCACGTTGGGTAAATCGTTGATATAAAGTAAGAATAAAAGTGGGCCCAGTATACTACCTTGTGGGACTCCGACTCTATTATATAATAATTTAGATTTATAATTTAATTCTGTATCCTTGTTAATATTGTTAATTTCTACATATTGTTGCCTATTAGTGAGGTAGCTTTGTAACCATTTATGTGCTATACCACGAATACCGTATGCATAGGCTTTTTGGAGCAAGATGTCATGATCAACAAAATCAAACGCTTTGCTCATGTCAAAAAATACTGCGCAGGTGTTGATATTTTTGTCAATATTTTCTGATACTTTTTTTATTAGTTTAAAGGCAGCTAGAGTAGTGGATTTGCCTTTCTGAAAACCGTGTTGTTCGGATTTTAGAATGCTAAATTTATTAAGGAAAGTTGTTAATCGTTTAAACATCACTTTTTCAATAATTTTGGCAAGTGTAGGTATGAGCGCAATAGGTCTGTAATTGTTAGGTTCTGATTTTTCGCCTTTTTTGAAAATAGGTTTTACCACTGATATTTTTAATTTTTCTGGAAAAGTACCTTGAGATAACGACATATTTATGAGATGACACAGTACTGGCGCTATTAAATGTGCAGTTTGTTTTAGAATTTGAGTCGGTAAGTTGTCATAACCTACCGATTTTGTATTTTTTAAAGACAGTATAATTTGGTATATTTCGTTAGTTGTAACTGGAATTAAGAATATACTAGCATTATTAGGTTCTATTGTTTTCGATAAATTTATATTTTTCTTTTTATTCATATTTTTTGTGAGATCAATAAAGTAATGATTAAAGGTATTTGATATAAGTTCAGGATCGGTTATGGCTGTATTGTTAAAGTTTATTTTGTTTATATGCTGTGCATTACGTTGATTGCTTTCTTGATTTTTAATTATTTTCCAGGAGTCCCGACAGATATTCTTAGATTTCATCAATATTCGATCATTGTTAAGTTTCTGTGCTAAATTTATACTTTTTTTTAATATTTTATTATAAGTGCGATACTTAGTTTTATAAGACTGACGTGTTGATTTACAGTTGTATAAATACCTGAGCTTCCTTTTGGTATTGAAAGCTAATCTTAGACCTTTGGTTATCCAAGGTTGATTCTTCAATTTCTTATTAACTTTAATTTTTTTGACTGGAAAACATAAATTGAAAAGCAGTGTGAAGGTATCATGAAATGTTTGAAAGGCATTGTTTAGGTCGGGTTGATCATATACCTCTGCCCAAGACAAATTTTTGATGCATTCAATGAATTTTAGTATATGGTCCGGCGAATAGTCACGCTTGAAAATATACCATTGCAGTATAGGGGATATTTTATTTTTTACGGTGAGGGATAATGTTTGACATGTGTCGTGGTCTGATAAGCCTGTGGGTATGACTTTGCCTACAGCAGTGAGATCATTACTAATAATTTGGTCCAAACATGATTCTCCTCTTGTCGGTTCATTAATATGCATTTTAAAGTTATAATTTTGGAGCAAAGTCAAATAGTCATCGCGAATTTTAGAGTGTTTAAGGATGTTGATGTTAAAATCGCCAACTATCACAACTTTCTTTTTTGTTTTAGAACGGGTTTTATTTAAAATAATTTCTAATTTTTCTAAAAAAATACGTGGGTTCGAATTTGGTATTCTATAGATACATATAAGAATAAATTTATACTGTGGAAATTCTACACCACAGCACTCAAAGGTAAGTTCAGACGCAATGTCTTGGAGCCAGGTTATTTTATGACAAGTTAAGTAGTCTTTACATATTACACAAACGCCACCTCTCTTCTGTTTGGCTCTGGAGTAACAACAAGCTAGCTTATAGCCATTAATGTGTACGTTAGGTTCTTCTCCACATTTTAAGAATGTTTCACTAATACAAAGTATGTGTATGTCGATTTGTTTAGTTGTGAAGTCTGATAAAGCTATTTTTAAAATATCTAATTTAGATAACAATCCTGCTATATTTTGATGAAATAGAGTGATCTGATTCTCATTGTCGTTATTCTCGAAAAAATGTTAGATTGGTTTTATTGGGTGAGAGACGTACGGGTTGCGTTTGACATGGAGAAGTGTGTTGTACTGTAGGAAAGTAGTCTAAGATTGTTTTTTGTTTTTTATAAGATTGTTGGGTTTTGTGTTTTCCTTTATATGGTATTATTGTATGGCTTTCAGTAGAATTTACGTGAGTTACTCCTTGGCTTGTAGTATATTTCTTGCTTAACATTGGCAGGTACTTACAGTTATAATCTAACGAGTCTATAAAAAGGTTGAGCTTTTTACATGTATAGGCAATTCGGTTATTAAACGTGTGAAAAACATTCATAAAATAGGAATTTGAAAAATTTTTGCAAGTGAGTTTGATCATATCATTTAGCATTTTTACATTTAAGTACTTGTTTTCACAAACATTAAGAATCATAACAGTATTATACTCAAACTTCTTTAGTAATGCCGATAATTCTATCACAGTTCTCATAGGGTTAGTGTCATTTTCGCCGATACCTAATATGACCTTGTCATTTTTATCTAACTTTAAGTTATCACAGCCTTTTATTATTTCGTCAGATGTGGCAAACGGTTTGGTTTGCGCTAAGATTTCATAGTTGTTGTTATTTCTTGAGTCAATCAGTCGACTCGCCAAACCGATGCATTGCTGGCCACCAAAGATCAGTAAACGCCTTTTACTTGGGACTTCTCTAATTGATGTTTCGGTTGGGTATAATTGAACCTGTTTGACTGAACCTTTACACATACTTGTATACTCCTGGGGAATGATCAGGTTTGTGGGACTTAGATAGTTTTGTCCATTCGGTATATCCACGTCATCAATGAGAGGTGTTGTTATGGGAGTTTCACAGGTATCGGTAAATTCCATATTATTTGGAAAGTGTTTTTCATTTTGCATTTTCTTTGAACAAATCTTAGTCAACTGTTCTATTTTGTCTTGTTGTTCTTTGACAATTTTGTGGAGATTTGAATTATCCATATGTAGCTTATGTACTTCTTTGTCTGCAGTATCTAGACGAGATTTTAAAAATTTGATGGTATCTTTCAGTTCTGATACTTCTCCGTAAATTGTTGTAGAAAGATCAGGTAGGCTTCTATTTAAACTAGAAGTATCAGACGATATTAAGGATTCTTCAAAGTCCGGTAAGGGGTTGTGCGATGTGTTTCTGATTATGTGTTTGTATTTTGAAACACCAGAATTAGATTTTTCCTTTTCAACCGTATCGTGAATCGATATTTCGCTAATGTCCTGAGGAGCATGACGTGATGGTGCGATGTTGGGTGATTTCTTTAAGTTATCACTTTTATCTAGTGGAGAAGGTCTCGCAGCTATAATTTGTTTTTTCTTTAGAGAATAGCGAGTAAAGTGAGATATCTCGGAGTTAACATCTTTTTTAACTTTACTACAGATTTTGCACTTCCATTTTTCTTTGGATTCTTTATCCATTAGGCGATATGTGTGTAGAGGATAGCCATCGCAATCGGGTTCATATCGGTTTTTACATACCGAACATAACGCCGTATTTTTTATTGAAACATATTTTTTGCATTTAAAACAAGCTACTAGTGATGCCATCTTGCGGCCACTGTTTGTACTAGTTCTGGCATCCGGTGACATTTTCTAACTATTCATCTTAGACCACCACATAAAAACAGTAGGTATACACAAAGTTCACGAGTGAGTTCTGTTCAGATAATAATTCCACGTACTATGCACAATGTCTACACTATTTTTTCGCAGCTCGTTTCTTTTCCTCGGTTTGATGAGGGGTGTACGTATAAAATGTAGTTAATGTGCTCATAATGCAATTAAAATGTTCCAAAAGTCACAAATAATGAAAATAACTTTTTCTTTACACCAAAATAATCAAAAACAAATCCCATAAATCCGCAAAAAGAGGACCGCTTCAGGCAGATTCGAACTTGCACATTCACGTGATTAGAGCGAGCGACTCGACGTCATATGCAATCGACTACGCCGACGTGCAAGATCATGCGCGAAATAGATACACACGTTATGCGATTTGTATCTTTGTTTTGATTGGTCGAACGATAAGCGTCTTGGTGACGCGGGACGCTAAAACTTTTGAATGAAGTTAACGGTATGGATATTCGAGAATTCACTTAAAATTTAGTAATTTGCAATTGTTTCACAGAAATTATAAAGTACTATTGAAGTTATTAGCTATTATCACTCAATTCAACACTGGTTACCTATTTTAAATCACTATTTTGTTTGATTTTGTTTGTAAACACATTGTACTTAGACGCTATACTTTTAACACAGTTTATTTACACATCCTATTATGTACACCTTTGCAAACACTAGACGTTGGTTATTATATATAAATTGACTGATATATTACACAACTAGACTTTATATGTAAAGTTTACTATTTTTTACATTTATTATAGTACGGAGCCGATGTTGACGTGACAACTAGCGCCATCTTCTTATCTCTTATTGTACGTACAGTACGGGAATTCTCTGCCGGAGTCTGTGTTTCCTGATAACTACAACCTGGGTATCTGTAACTTAAGAGTGTATAGGTGACTTTTAGACCTCGACCACATCGTCGCTTTCCATTAGGTGAGATTCTGGTTTAACAACAATAAAAAAAAGCTTCTGATATTTTATAAGTGCCTTATGTGAAATTAAATAAATATTTTGAATTGTGTATCTATTTTTTATATTCAACGATTCATTAATGTACGGACATACTTACCATGTGTCGCGACCCATTTATACCGATCTGAATACCAGCACTGCGTTATTTATTGTTTTAAATATTGCAGCTTATCATTTGTACAGTGATGCCGGCTTTTTGTGGCCGGTAAAATTTTTGTTCTGTTGGTTTTTTTGTAATTTAGTACCTATTCATTTTTTATGTTGTAAATGTTGTACTTAGGCATAAACAAACATTTTTTTCTTTACTATTCTCAGGGTTCCGTATCTCAGCCGACAAGAACAGTATCACTTTGTTGTCAATTTAACAATATCCTTTTTCTCAAGGACGTGTGGAGGTATTAGGCTGAAATTAATATCAAAGACTCATGTCTGCTACGTACGGCTGGTTTGTAAGGAACGCTCGGTGCCCGATTACTTGGCAATTTTTTTTTTGGGGCTAGTGCTATGGTCAAATAATTTCTTTCAAAAAGCACGTGAAGCCGTTTAACTAGGTTGAACGTCTGGCTGTTGCGCTGCTAACCGCGGGATCGCTTCCCACACAGAATAAATATTTTGAAAGGAAAACGGTGGCCCTAAAACGCAAAGACAACCGAAGGACACAAGTATAGTTTTAGTCAGAAAAAGACGCACGCCCTCCCACTCAACCCTAGAGCAAAATAACTAACTAAATAATTGCCTACATAAAAAACAAACCAAGCGATAAAAGCTTTTATCGATAAAACGTTTTTCATTGTAAAATGTATTTCAATTCCATTGAATTACGATGTACCCAACTGAAATTAAATCCCAGTTAAAACTATTGCATATTTGAGCTGCATAACTGAGAACGGAAGTCAAATAATGCGAGTGTAATGAAATGTTCGCTGAAATGATCTGGCGAATAGACTGAATGTTAAATAGTTAATGGCTGAATACATAGTCGATTAAGTTTGAATTTCGCCGTTGATTTGTGAAGTTTGTGTGGAGTTTTGGGGAGTATGTAACGTGTAGCTTACCGTGCAGATTTGGAGTATGTAACGTGTAGCTTACCGTGCAGATTTGGAGTATGTAACGTGTAGCTTTCCGTGCAGATTTGTTTGAAGACTGGCCTGTTGGTCTAGTGATTATTGATAGTAGATTATTAAATCACTCCTACTCTGGGTGGAACGTCAGACATTTATTGAGTAAAACCCACTTGTAGTCCTTCCGTCGCTTTTGCGTTCCTGAGCTAAGGTAACGCTTTGGAACAATCTCGCGGAAACTAGAGGGACGAGTTTTGGGGAGTACCTATGTAACGTGTTGCTTACAGTTCGAAGACTGGCCTGTTGATCTAGTGATTAGTGGGACTGACTACTATGTCGGAGGTTATGGGTTAAATTCCCACTCGAGATAAATGTTTGTGTGATGAGCACGATCATTCGTTCTTTGTTTGGGTGTAAGTTATATAAAATGTGTATGTATGTAAAAATATATAGACAAATATATTTATCAGTTGTCTAGTAATCATAGAGCTCAGCTTAGTTTGGGACTAGATGATGTTGTAGAATATTATTTTCTTTTGTAATGTTGTAATTAAGAAGAGAATTTATGTCATAGAGCTAATAATTATGTGTCTCAGACTTTTACTGACTTTTACTGAGTGACCCACCCGTTGTCTCGTTGTTGTCAGTTGCTCTTTACGTTCCAAGGCCGCTATTAATCCTGCAGCCCTGTTTACTATTTTACACTGTCGAAATCGATAAAAAAGGCTACACAAAATACAAAAATCTACAGCTCCACTACCGTCGATCGTCAAAGTGAGCACGGTTTAAAATAAATGCTTGTTATTTCATCTATCGCGATCCAACCCTATGTTTGCTAAAGAGGTAACGCGAAAAAAGGGAAATATCGCCTGAACGCTCTGTTGGCATTCAGTAAATGCCTCACTCTCTCGAATATTTCACAAAATTTGTTCCAGGAAATACAGGATTTTATTAAACCTTAAAAGTTTTTGGAACAATTTTCGGCAATCAGAATCTCGATATTTGCAAAAAACTTTATAAAAAGTTTTTTTTACTTTTTTTTAATTTATGAACACACTAGGAAGAGTCAAAGTTCGCACAAAATAGCAGAATTTCAGTGGTTTTTACTGATTAAGTTTTACAGAAGTTTGTAATTTCATTTCGATAGAAACCTAGACACTATCTACAAGGTATCTGTGTTTCCAAAATATCTAGAGAAATATAGATGTAATAACGTCATAATCACGTAAGTGCGGTTGTATAGAAATGTATCTCGGGTTATCTGCTTTTAACTTCGTTAAAACATTGTTGATCGAAGGCTCTAAAAGTAATATTACTTTTATAAATTAAGAGTAAATATGATAACTTAACTACCTACTTTCCATTTTATTTATTATTTTTCTCTTTATTCATTTAAAATATATGTATAAATTATATTTTTAAATATTTCAATAGAGATATAAAAAGACCATTCAAAAATATAAAAAACAGCGTCCCACCGGTACCACGAATCAGAGGGTCATGGCCATCCGGATGGTGCGGGGATACCGCACGATCTCCCGCGAAGCGGCGAGCCTCCTTGCTGGCCTGCCACCGTGGGATTTGGAGGCAACAGTCCTTGCACGCATGCACGATTTGCGCGTGGAGATGCAACGCCAGGGCGAAACTCCGCTGCCACGACAAGTCGCGGAATGGCGGACAGAGTTCCGGCGGGATCTCAGGGTGGCATGGCGACTGCGACTGTCGCAACCCAGTGCTGGGCATGCCGTCATTGCGGCGGTAAGTCCCCTCTTTGAGGAGTGGTTGGAAAGAGGTCACGGTGTCCTCTCGTTCCGTATGACGCAGGTCCTCACCGGACACGGTAAGTTCGGGAGGTTCCTGCATCGGATCAAGGAGGAAAGGACGCCCGGGTGTCGCCACTGTGTGGACCGCCCGGAGGACACGGTGGAGCACACGGTAGAGGTGTGCCCCGCTTGGGCGGAGCACCGCCGTGTCCTTGTGGAGGCTATCGGCGGCGGTGACCTCTCGCGCCGGGCCCTGGTACAGGCCATGGTCCGGAGCGAGGAGGGGTGGCAGGCAGTCGCCTCCTTCTGCGAAGCAGTAATGTTAGCGAAGGAGGCTGCCGACCGCGTGAGGCAACGGAACTCACGCCGCCGCCGCCGAGATCCCGATCCCGATTTCCGACCACGGTAGGCGCGGGCTCGCGGATAGCGAGCACTGGGTAGCTCGCCGTCCGGCAGTCTGGTAATAATCTGGACCGAGCCTAGTCGTCGACGGCGCGTTCTGTTCCACGCGCGCCTCAAGGAGATGTCAGCAAACTGTAGGGGCCCGGTAGGGCCGAAGCCTCTGGGGGAACACGGTATCCGAAAGGTTGTCACCGTGTCCCCCAGATCGATGGCAACGAAGGAACGGGGTAGGGGTTTAGTCAGTAAGAGTCTGACACGCCCTCCCGCTCCGCCCAAGAGTGGGAGAAGTCATTCTGATGATTCCCCTACCGGAAAAAAAAAAAAACCGGTACCACGAATTATTTATTTATTATAACACTCCAACGAATAGTTCGCAGAAACACACTGAAAAGCAATCAAATTTTATCCGGCCAGTTTCATCTCTCGTTAAAATTAATGTGACTATTCAAAATGGCACAAATCAAATATCAACCGTATATATTATTACTAGCTTCCACCCGCTACTTTGGGTTAACCCGCTATTGGTCGTAGCGTGATCATATATAGCCTATAACCTTCCTCAATAAATGGGTTATCTAACACTGAAAGAGTTTTTTCAACTCGGACCAGTAGTTCCGCATTCAAACAAACTCTTCAGCTTTATAATATTAGTATAAAGATTACTCAAAGTACGGACAAATCAAATATCAACCGTATATATTATTATATAGGTTACACGTGTAATAATTACACTGCTATACAGTCATTTCGCGGAAGGCATACTTGAAGTCGATTTTGTATAAGACGAGTGTGCTGATAACGGGAAAAATACCAGAATGGTCAAATTGACTCCAGTTTTTGAGATAAACGCTTCTAACATTTTCCATAAAATGCTTCAATAAATGGGCCAAAAGATGTATTTAAAATTTATTTTTATTGTTTACCTTTACAAAAATACACAAAAATAATAATAGTTTGGGGTACCTTTAACTAGAATAAATAAATGAAGATCATGAAAAACTTTTCCTTTGGGATTTTCTCTTATTTACTTTGTCAGGACAATCTCTTTTCAAGGTCCAACAATAGTCAGCCGTCATAAATGGCTGTCCCATCGACTTTGATATCTTTCTTCCATTATCCTGATATCCTGATGGAACCTTTCTCCTTGTTCCTCACTGTAATCACCCAGGTTCTGCGGGAATCGGTCCAAATGGCTGTGTAAGAAATGCAATTTTATGCTCATGTTGACTCCTAATCTGTTAAAATTTTGTAGCATTTTTGCAACTAGTTCTTGATATTCCGGCGCTTTGTGATTCCCCAAAAAGTTTTTTACTACCAACACAAAGCTTAACCATGCTTCAGATTCAATCTGTGTCATATGGGCTACAAACTCAGTGTCTTTTATCAGTGTACGTATTTATTTCTTAGTTCCGTTTATCTCAATAACCAGAGTGAATCAAAAATAAATAAGCATGCAGCGTGAAGGTCTAATATGAGTATTAACAAAAACCATTAACAAAATCCCTGCCGCAGATTTTTTTATTTTTTTTGTATAGCAGTGTTATTGATGTCACCTTGACCTGTAGCGCGTTTCAAGCTTTCCAGGAACTGTTCATGAATGTCATGGACAGTTCCGGGAATATCAAATTGGCAATTAAATATTCCAATAAGTACCTATATAGGCAGTTTTTATTTCATAATTCCTCTGGCTCGAGAAATGTTAAACTTTTACTGACAAAAGCTGTTGTTAGCGTGACAATAGAAAATTGTCCCAAGAGAATATATATAGCGATGATGTGCCCAAGTGAGGAGCACGCTTGCCTAGAAGTAACCTATTTTTTTTCTAAGTCTTTTTTTTCGTCTAATAAAAGCGCGACCTGAGAAAAAGAGGTTAAATCCAAAAATAGTCTAACTAGTCGAAAAATCATGTATTGACCCTTCAAAAATTTTTTTAATTCCTACAATTGCAGCTGAATAATGTTGCCAATTAAATAAAAAAAAAAACTCTATGTCGCGCTTTCATTAGACGCACTCTAGTGGTCAAACGTTAGAGATTCATTACTATTTTACCCTGCTCTAATCCTTACACTAAAAAGAGTCCAGACGTCATAATACATACCATAGGTACGCAGGCTCAATTCCCCTTTCGCTTACACCTAACTCATCACTCACAACCTCGGCCACACAAGACTAGTTTATCCCCCAACCGTGAGCAATCACAAAGATTACCAACGAACATAAACGTCTGTGTCCTCACACTCCTCCCTTTAGCGAAGAGTTACGACGCACTGAAACATTCACTCATTCACTCAATTGCCTTTCACGATAACACGGCGAGATGACAGGCTTTCAATCAATCAATATAATGTGTTTTTCTTCTTTTTTATATTGCGTTTTGACGGGCAAAAATGTTTGGGAAGTTATTGTGTTTTATGACTTAGGTGCCTATGCTAGCCTGTGGCTTCGCTCGCGTTTAAGTAGACAATTGTTTCAAGGGAACATACTACCGCGACATAAAGTATTCTAGGGAACATGCTGCCACTACAAAAAGTATCCTATACAGTATTCTAGGTCATGGTCTACTCTAGTACCAAGTTATATCGCAATCCGTTCAGCCGTCCGAGTGTGAAGAAGTACCTAATAACATACACACGATTTTCTGAAAAAGTAAGCCGTAGCCTTAGCACGCAAAGAACAACTGAAGGACATAGGTGTGGTTTTAGTCAGTAAAAGTCTGACATGCACTTCTCCCGCTCCAGAGCGGGAGAAGCAACTAGACGATTTCCCACCTTAGAAAAAACTGCATCACACATTCAAAATCATTTTTATTTCTTTAGTGTGTGCACATTTTATGCATACAGCCAATATTAAACTAAGAAAGTATTTCTAGGTTTTTTGTACAGAATACAGTAATTTGGTTTTCCCACATATTTAGATTTCTTTGGGTTTTCCATTACAAAACGGATGTAACACAAAATATTACGATAATATTTTACAGTATTTTGTCAGCAAATGTTTCGAGTGAGAAGGCTCTCAGCAAACTTCGCTGAGGTAGTCAGTAGTCACTAATTAATTCTACAGTAAAATTCTCATCAAAATCCGCTCCTGTTTCAGTAATTTAGTTTCACATATTATCATCACTACATAGCATAAATCAAAGTTGTTTCTTGCTGTTTGTCTTTCCCTATGTATGCTATATGTTACGCAACGGATGATGATGCTACGCAACGGATTTTGAAGCGGGTTTTTTTTATCAGATAGAATGGTCCGAGAGGAAGGTTTATATGTACAATACATGCATAATATTCAGTCTTGCCATGAAGTACCATGTTACCCCAATTAATTCATGAATCCCCGACCGGTCTCATTGGGCCGCGCTGTTAGGTATTGTCTTACTATTGTGTCTCGTTTCGTGGGTATTGATAGGTTAATGGGTTTTGGAGGTCTAGTAGGCAGCCGCTCTTCGCAAAATACTGATATTCAGCTAAATCCGGCTTGACTGGAATCCGACCCTAATATAGTTGGGAAAAGGCTAGGCAGATGATGATGACATGCATAATATACTCGTAGCACCCCTGCAAAGCCGGGTTAGGTCACTAGTTATTCAAATAAAACAAAATTACACCAATTTTACATCACAATGTCCACTTGTAATGCGAATGATTAAAACAACCGTTGAACTTCACTTGTTAAAATACCGCAAAAGTCTTTAGCAGACTTACGAGTAAGTATGACTTATTATTCTATACTAGCAAACCGCCCTAGCTTTGGTCGCGTACAGTTGTAAGTATTACGAATGAGATGTACGAATAAAATTAAGATTTTATGACCAAAGAATGTTCACCCGCGTTTGAAAATGCCGAAAAAAGAAAAAAAAATACCGTATTCTGTTAACACTTGTTTAAACAAATTTTTTTTGGATGATTGCCTTTAATTAAATCCAATTCACACAGACTGGAGCAGAGGCCAGCCTTTCGGAATTTTATAGGATGTATTTTAAAGAGAGTACGTGGAAATTACATGACTTAATTACGCCATCGCCTTCCTACCAACGGACAACCTGACCTACATACAATGAGTTTAACGCCCGTTTTAAATTTCCTACCGCAGTTCATAAATAGATAGTCTATCTCCGATAAAGAGTAGATTCTAGTTGTCAATGTCACAACTTTTGGTAGGAAATGCTAACCGTCGGTAGGTTAAGGAAAGTAAGTAAGGGCAAGAGGATAGATTTGTTTATCTTTAGTAGCTGCAACTTTAGATAGATAGCTAATTGAAAACGGGCGTTAGTCATGTAGACTAGGATAGGTTTGTTTTTAACTAAGTTTAAAATTTTGTGAAGAGAATGCTAGAACAAGCGAGCTATACAGTTAGGACATCCCACCATATTATTATAGTCATTATTCACTATCTTATGTTCTTCCTGCCCTTATTGGGATAAGGGCAGGAAGTAGAAGAAGAAGAAAAAGCCGACCCCAAATAATATGGGTATTATTTGGGGTCGGCGCAACACGTTTTCTTCTTCCATTCTGTCCTGTCATCCGTCAGACTATCACCAACTCCTTTTTCCTTCATATCGCTATCCTATCTACAACAGAATTTAAGTGAACATGTAAAACATGTCATAATTTTTTTCGACCATTGAGGCCCCTGTAACCCAGAGGCCCCATATCGTCAATACGATGGTAGTATGGCACCTCATTCCTACACTCTGCTTAGACGTGCACTCTTGACAGAGTGGCGTGGTCATGTTTCGGTCAAGTCCTGCGCCACCGCCTCTCTCGCGATACGACGCCATGCAGCTCTGTGTTTGGCGGCTTGGAAGTTGTAATATATGCTGCATGTGTGTAACCGACTTGATGTCAGTCCACCGTGTTGGAGAGCATCCACGTGATCTTTTGCCCTCAACTTTCCCTTGCACCACCAATCGTTCCATCGTGTCCTCGTTACGGGTGATATGCCCGAAGAACTTGAGGATTCGTATTTACACTGCCGACGATAATCTCTCTTTGATATTGAGACCTTGAGACCTACACAAAAAATACTTCATAGTACAAAGTCGCGCAGAAGTGCTTATTAACCTACAGGTACTTAACTACGATTTGGAAAATTACAAGGCATAAACCTTTGAACTCCAAACCAGAACATTTTACCCACAATTTGTACCGTATGTACAGTCTCGAGCAAGAAGATATATACATTTTCATATTTTCAATCTATTTTAACTTTTGCCATTCGTGAAATATTGTTCGGTCGCTGTGGCGACGCTTGAGGAAGGCCTATGTCCAGCAGTGGACGTCTTACGGCTGAGATGATGATGATAAAAGATAAATGATATTTATTTTGCAAATAGGTTTCACAAAACACTTTTACACGTCAATTTTTTTTGTCATAAATGATTAATCTAGATGAGGCCGGTGTTTCCTAACTGACTACCCTGAGAAGAAACACCGAAACAAACTCAGGGGTGATGATGATGATGTTCGACAATTGGTTCTAAGAAATGTTCTATTTGGCAGGCAAATAGTGGTGACGGCTTACGACGAATCTTAGGTCGCAGTTTCAAACCTAACCAGGTGCATTGCTTTGTGTAATTTATTTTCAAAACTGCTCTCGAAACGGCGAAAGAAAACATCGTAAGGAAACCGGCACGTCCTAAAACCAAAAATTCGAAGACATGTGACATCTACCAACTCACACTAGGCTCACGTGGTCGATTACGGCCCATTTCCTCTCCTAAAGAGGACAGCTGAGCCCTAGGAATGGGAATATAACAAGGTTTCTTATGTTATGATATCATCATCTGCCTAGCCTTTTCCCAACTATATTGGGGTCAGCTTCCAGTCAAGCCGGATTTAGCTGAATACCAGTATTTTACGAGGACCGGCTGCCTACCAGACCTCCACAACCCATTAACTGGGGTGACACGGTACTTCATGGCAATACTCGAGTCAGATTTACTGGCTTCTGACTATCCGTAACGACTGCCAAAGATCTACAAATGACAGCCGGGACCTACGGCTGTCATTTGAAATATTACAAGGCTTATTATGTTGTGATATTTTATGTATATATTTTAATGCTCATGACTGTACAACACATACGCCGAATTAACTAAGTAATTTCAAACGTACTGAACTTGACCGGCATAATCCTTTACCAGGACCGCCACAAAGAACTGCCAAGGTAAACTTGTCACCAATATTGCGTGAAAAGGGTTCCGTATAAACCAAAATATTATTAAGAGATTCTACTTCATCATAAAGATAAAGAGACCTAACTCAAAAAAAAGGTAATTAAATCTGAAAACATACGTTTCAAAAATAAGGGTCAATTTTCAAATCCTAATCTTTTGAGTTACTACGTCTCTTTTTGACTGAGCGTGCGAACTGCGAATATTAGAAAAGAAAAAAGTGTAAATGGTACACACGGTGGCGGAGATTGGGTAGCAGGTCATAAATGTGTGCGTAAACGCTACCGCGTGAAACACAACAGGTATTATCGTTGTGTGCTACAAAGTAACTCGTTGTTTCTACACTCACACTCTTGCAAAAAGCAATTAGTAGCCGTACACAACTATGAAAGTACCTACAGCAAAAATTGGGTACTGCTGTTATCGGCCCCGTGGCGCAATGCGTATGATACGTGACTGACGAGTAAGAGGTCCTAAGTTCGATTCCAATCGTCTGGTGTAACAGAAAGTTTGCTTGTTTTTATTTTCTATTTGACCCTTTTTTTTTAATAGTAATGTTATATTTACTCTCATAATAATTAAAATATTTTGAAAATATTGTGACAAAGAAAACTGCGATAACGATCCAACTATGTTTATTACAACTTATTAATTACATACATTAAACGGAATGGTCACAATTAACGAATCTGTTCATGATTATCCTTAATACAATATATAAAGTGAAAATATTCTAAGTCAGACAAGGATGGACGTCACTTTTTTTAAGTTTTTTATTAGTGACATAAATCAACATGTTATCAAGAATGAATTATGATAGATATCGCAACTCTTGATCTCAATAACAACAACATCATGTCACATAATACAACAACAGTATAATTACCTACAGCTTACTTCTTAGTCTTTTTTTTTACTTATCAAAGTTATCAATCAACATGTTTTAAAAAATGAACTATGATAGGTATCGTAACTCTTGATGTCCAAGTAACCTTGACTGGTATTGCGACCCCCTACCTCCACTAACTCACCGGGACCCATCGATGACATCCAGCCCCAATAACCTAACGTAATGCGACCACTAGACCTGCATGGGAGAATATTTTTGTGATGGTAACGTTCTCCATTTTTTCTCCATAATATTTTACGCCCATCCTTATCTGACTTAAAACACTTTTCATCACTAAATATAACTATGTTATTGCACCAGTCAAAATCTATAAATTTTCTTGCAAACCGCATCCTTTCTTCCTTATGCAACGCCGTCAGTAAAATTTTTTTCGCGGGCTTGCGACATTTTTGGTGCTCGTAAGTGGCGTCGAACAATTGTCATAGACACGTCGTGCATAATTGCAGTGTTTCTTGTTGTAGCAAAGCCGTCAGCGCTATACGTAGCAACAATATTTCGATGCAGTGGGTTGGCATCCGTATATGCAATTGCTTTTGGACCCGGACGTTTGGCATCGATTGTCCCTTCAGCTGCATATCTATGCACCCAAAACTGCACAGTTTTCCTCTGTAAACAATCACAAAATTACGTTAAAACCTAACAAATATCAACAATGTTAAATTATTTTGCATTACCTATATTAAGTTTGGATTTGTTACTTACCGGTAGCATTAATCTCCTCGAAATTTCACTTATGGATACATTTTGTTTATGTAATACTATTATCTCAGCCCTCAAAAGTGTAGACAAAATAATGAGACATGTTGTTTATTATTTGTAAAAAGTATCACTTTCCACAACGATTAATTATTTTTTGTCTCGGAGTAAGTTGTAGAACACACGATCGTGATAGGCAAAAGCGTTATGCCAGGTTAACTTATTATCCGACTCATTTCTTAGTAAATAACTAATAAAGTGGGTAGATGATAATATTCATACACTTAGTTTTTAATTACTCAGATACCCGCGAAACGAGACACGATAGTATAACAATAACAGCGCGGTCTCATAGGACCGGTTGGGGATTCAAACGCTAAAGCAAATATTCTAAGTTTTAGTTTTATTAAACTTCGTTATCATTATACTACAATAAAGTAGAAAAAAAATGTTTTGTCAATGGCAAGGATCGAACTCGATACACCTTTAACGGCAAGCAAGCACTTAATAATCAGTGCTAAATTACCATCTAATGAATGAAGCGAATTTGTTTATCTGATTCGTAGCAAACACATATACAAATATGTGTGTGTGTATATCGAGTAGTAAACGAGTTTTATTTTGTTTAAGAGTTGAGCTGGAGACATAATATTACTTGAATAGGTGAATTGGTTGGTGGTATGGTTTTACTTTATTTTTGATTTATACCCACAGCTACTTGATTATTGTGAACATTATTACTGATTACCTACCCATATCATAAAAATATACTTTCCAAAGATTAAGTGTAAGTGTTTGATGTTATTTTAAATAATTATAATAATTTCATAAGTGAATGTTTGCGAAAATAAAAAAAAAGTTGACAATGAAAGTATTGTCAACTAACAATAATTATAATAATAACGTATCTATTATTATATTACGTAAATAATATATGTATTATATATATATTATAAAATTATTTATATTACAAGTTATATACAAAAATTTTGTTAATTAATTTCGTAAATATACATAGTTTATATGTATAAAATTACAAAATTATATTTATCAGACGATAGGAATCGAACTTGGGACCTCTTACTCGTCAGACATGTATCATACGCATTGCGCCACGACGCCGTTAACAACAGGGGCCAATTTCGTCTACTGTTTTGGAGATGAATAAAATACTTCTTCGATAGAATTTAGGCGTATAATCATGAGAATATAGTTTTTACAAAATTGCGTGTGCGTTTCGTTTACCGGTATAATGGCGGAATGACAGTGGCGGCGCGCGCGTAAGAAAACGGAACTAAGCCCCGCACTTCCCCTCTGGGCCGTCCAATCGTAGCGGCTTGCTGGGATGACGATGCGCAGACGAGTTAATTTGTAGCACACAACGATAATACCTGTTGTGTTTCACGCGCTTGCGTTTGACACACACATTTATCACATTAGTGTGGGGGTGCTACGCGAATTAAGTAAGAGAGTGTACAAATAGCCAAATTCCTTTTATACACTAGCTGCTGCCAGCAGCTACGCCCGCGAGATACAAGGGAATATTTATAATCTAGTCTGAAGGGTTCAGGACAATAAGTACGAGTATTATAATTACGTATAATTCCTAGATATGATCTACACGTGTCCCAAGGTTCAAAGAAATCCGTCCACCTGTTCAACAATGATGAGAAGTAACAAGCACACTTACAAACTTTTTCCTACGATATTATTTTTTTGCATATCTTGCCAGTTACAGTAAACTTAAGGCTGGCGCGAAGTGTCGATTTTCCATACAAACGTAATACCAAAATCATTTGCAGTTTAAGCATATTTACACCATAATATGATGTTATTCGGATTCAGACAATAATTATCTAGGTTCCTACGTCATCTTTTTGTTGAAAAACTTACCCCAAACGAAATTTAAGCGAATTTAATTTTGCACATTTTCACAGCGAAAATGTCATGTTTTTATATAGTTTTTTCTATATTATAAACATCAATATTTCAAGATATCTCCCCGCAGGAACACAGATATTATTATCAAGTTATAAAGAATTGAAAAGAAATTGGAAAATCATTAATTTTTCATTCATCATTTTTGGTATTACGGAATACATCCAAATTTCTCCCAAATTTTCAATAGTTTTTATTGCTATCGCAGCAAGCAAATGTCAGTGTGTGGGTGATGACATCTCCAGTCAGTGTGTCCAAGAATTGTTTATACTATCTGGATTGATTACGTCAACCTCAAAAACGTACCCACAAAAGGGTATGTTGTCTCTTTCTACCACAGTGTCCATAGACGAGTAAGAAAGGGACACGCTACCTCTTTGTATGCTCCGTCTTGCTGGGTACTTTTTTTCCATTTTTGCTTGTCAATTTAAAATATGAACTTAATGGCAATGAATTTTAAGTACACTTCAGATTGTGTGATATTACTTCGTAATCATTCCAGGGTACACAAGGTCCTTGCGTGTGTGTCGCTCCTACAGGGTTACCTACTTATCTATCATAGGTTCATATTTGATCGAATTTCATTTCCTATAAAACTTTTCAACAATTATCGTTTCGTTTTAAGGATTCCGTACCGCAAAGGGGAAAAACGAAACCTTTATAGGATCACTTTGTTGTCCGTCGGTCTGTTTGTCAAGACCCTTTATATCGGAAACGCGTGGAGTTATCGAGTTCGAGAATAGGCCCGCGATCCCTTGAAGCTGTGCACAAATCAAATATATAAGTTATCGAAAAAAAAAGATACAGCCGTTTATATCGCAAAAAACGTACGTTTGATACTCTCTAGGTAATCAAAATTTATAGGGTAAAAAAGGTCTTATAGCAAATATGGGAAAAGTCTGAAAACTGAAAATTTGTAGTTACGCCACTAAGAAAATCGTTTCCCCTCCTACAGGCTTTCACACTAGCGTATTGGTCATATTGTACAAGCGGTTTGCGAGCGTTTGTTTCTTATATTATTTAGATCTTAATCACCTTAAATTCATTAAGTCGTGATTTATTTTTGTTAACATCTCATGTTGATAGGTTTGATTTTTTTTCTTATATTTACATTTTCTCTTATGGTGTGAATGTGGGAACACCGTAGGCTACGATTTTGATTACTAGTATTTCGACAGTTTTTTGATAAAAAATATTTTTATTATACTTTTGGGTACAATCTTAATAATCTGTCTGTTAATATAATATTGTAATATATACTTATAATACATTTGTAGAAGTAAAAATTCTGTTTATTGAAAATATCAAAAAAAATATGGCAGAGGGGGTGTTACGAGACCGATACCGAACCCATTTTTTTAAATTAGTTAGGTACTTAGGTTTACTTTTATAGGGCGCAGACCGTGTAGATTTTAATTTCAAGTATAGGTAGTATATTTGATAGTGTGTAGGGTATTTTTAGTACTCTTAGGTAAGATTAGTAATTCGTATAGATATTAGTTTTTAGGGATTTTACTTATTTATTGATATACATACAAGAAAAGTTTTTAACCACTGCGTACATTTTTTTTGGTGTCTCAGTGTAAGTAATAGAACACAAGTCGACTTCAAGGTTAAGCAACCCTTGCCAATAGGTTGGTCTGTGGATGGGTGACCATCTTAACATAACAAGTTTCCTCCGTGCCTCGGAAAGCACGCTAAGCCGTAGGTCCCGGCTGTCATTAACAGTCGTTACGGATAGTCAGAAGCCAGTAAATCTGACTCCAGTCTTGCCATGAAGTACCCTGTTACCCCAGTTATTGGGTTGTGGAGTCAGCCTATGCTTTCCGAGGCACGGAGGAAACTCGTTATGTTAAGATGGTAACCCATCCAAAGACCAACCTTGGCAAGCGTTGCTTAACTTTGAAGATCGATCTGTGTTTTATTACTTACACTGAGCCACCAAAAAAAATTTACGCAGTGGTTAAAACTTTTCCTGTATAAGTGTAGATACTACACTAAAAACTTATTGATAAGTTTTTTCATACACGCAACGAATTCGCGGACACAGCTAGTATGGAAATATTGTAATCCCAATATTTTTTTGAAAAGAGTAACCATGAAGTTTCTTGCCGGTTCTTCTCCATAGGAAACGACGAATTGGAACTACGCACTAGATTCTGACGTTTCATAAGTGTCCATGTAGGCCCACGTAAAATAAAAATATGATTTCAATTCGATAGATTGATCACTACAGAACACTGTCTTTTTTTGCATTAAATTTATTTTTAGGATAACATTAAAAGTGACGACCCTATTACTTCAATGGAGCATAGGTAATCTGAGGGCACGGTAGTGTCACACCCACCAAGTCGCGCAAAAAAGTGCCATCCTTATCTCGAAACATTTCGAGCCATTTTCAACCTCTTATAAATCCGTTGTGGACGAAACTAGATCAAGCAGGCTTCATAAAAAGACTATATATTTCAAATTTCATTAAATTTTCTAAATTTTGTCACTCACTGACTGAACGAACATAAAAAGTCTAAGGCACTTTTAGCAGCAATAGAGACAGAAGTTTCAAATTTTGATTACAATTAGTGTTTAGTGTACAAACCAAGGGAAAACTAAAATATTTTGCAATTTCGACCTAGTTTTCTAGATACACCAACTGCATACATAACTTAGTAATCCCATATAAATGTATAGGATTACAAAGTTACATTTTTAAGATTTGACTTGGTAATCGCACTAAACGATTTACTTAATTACTTTTGAGATACATTGTGTTTTCCTGCGATTACAAAGCTAAATTCATTTATTTAAAACATACAAGATATTTTGACTTAGAATAACATGGATCTCACATATTTTTACGGTAGAAGAGTAGTGTTGCGAGACTTGAGTTTTTTTACAAGCTGTGTTTTTGATGGAATTATTTTGTCAAGTTCAAAACTGTTCTATATTATGCTGTGAAGATTGTCCGACTCACACGTACACACACATATGCAATTTCGCATTTGTTTTTGCCAAACAAAGATAGCAATATACCGCGAACGTATTTTATTTTCATCTCAACTAGAAGTAGCGAGCGATCTCCGCTGGATCCTTAAGCGCCAATAGCGCCAATCATTAGCGCCAATCATCAAGATAATGATTAGCGCCATTCCAGGACATTGTCTACCTGTGTGTAATTTTTTTTCTATTCAGGTTTGTGCGTATAGAAATAACAAACATAGACGCAAACTCGCCCTTTTGTCGTTCTGCTAGTTTGGTCAACACATTTAATAAAATAACTGGGTGTGTCTGAAACTAAACATGGTAACAGGATAGTGATTGAAATCGACTGGCCGCCCCGACGCCCACCACTAGTGTCGAATTTTGGTGTGATTTAACTAGAAGTACGTCTGGTTGTCATGCGAAATTAGTTCATGTTATACATAGTAGAGAAGACATATACATAGTAGAGCTGTGGTGGCCCAGTGATAACAGCCGCGACTTACGAGTTGTAGGTCGCGGGTTCAAACCCAGCCAGGCGGATTACTTTGCGTAATTTATTTCATCACCACTGCTCTCAAAACGGTGAAGGAAAACATCGTGAGGAAACCGGCATGACCTAGAACTAAAAATTCGAAGACATGTGCATCCACCAATCCGCACTGGGCCCGCGTGGTGGATTACCGCCCGTTCCCTCTCCTGGTGAGAAGGCCAGAGTCCCAATAGTGGGAACATTACAAGGCCAATAATGCTAATGCTAAATACATAGTTCCTTTATTTTTAGTTGCTATGCAAAAAATATTCTTATTTCAGTTAAAATATTTCTTTTACAACAGCATACTGTCCAGTGTGTTACATACCTACTCGTATCTAGCCTATGAACTACCTTCACTGCAATGACCGCTAATGATAGGCAGTGATGGTAAACAGTGTTGCACCTGATGGTAAGCAGAGATGCAATCGTAGATGGTGAGGTGTACTAGTTTATTAAGAGTATATTCACTCTAGCATTGAAAACACCCAAATCGTCATCTACCTAGCCTTTTCCCAACAATATTGGGGTCGGCTTCCAGTCAAGCCGGATTTAGCTGAATACCAGTATTTTACGAGAAGCGATTGCCTACCAGACCCCCACAACCCATTAACTGGTACCTACACGGTACTTCATTGCAAGGCTGGAGTCAGATTTACTGGCTTCTGACTATCCGTAACGACTGCCAAAGATCTACAAATGACAGCCGGGAACTACGGCTTAACGTGCTTTCCGAGGCACGGAGGAAACTCGGTATGTTAAGATGGTCACCCATCCACAGACTAACCTTGGCAAGCGTTGCTTAACCTTGAAGATCGACCTGTGCGGCTATTATTATTTAGCCACGAGCTCCTCCTGACTGTCTTTTACTGAGTAAGAGAGACTATTAGACCCCGATTTCCAGCCACAGTAGGCGTGGGCTTGCGGACAACGAGCAATGGGTAGCTCGCCGTCCGGCCGTCCGGTAACAGTTTGGACCGAGCCCGAGTCGATGACGGCGCGTAGGCCCAGCTGGGTCGAAACCTACTGGATCCATGTGTTGTATGAAAGGCAAAGAATGGGAAAAAGGGTTTAGGTTAGTAAAAATCTGACACGCCGTCTCGCTCCACCTAATATAAGTAGAAAACCTTAGATGATACAACACCTAAAAAGCTGTATTGTATTTATGTACTTTTCTGTAATGTCTAAACTATCATAGTCACCGACAAGGGCTTTATTTGAGTCAACACTTTCAATTTAAGGTATAGTCCGTCTAATGAAAGTGCGACCTGAGAAAAAGAGGTTAAATCCAAAAATTTTGTATGTGGTATTACTAACTAGTAGGAGAATCATGTCTTGACAAATCACAATTTTTTTTATTTCAAAAAAAAAAATCTCCAGGTCGCGCTTTCATTACACGCACCCTAGCTATGTATATAACCCTATTACCTAATTTTAAATAGAAAGCGGCTCGAATAAAAACAAACACCTTCTCCGCCTATTTCAGTTGAATATGAAAATTTCTCATGTTTGAAGTATTTCAAATTAACCACTCAGAAACGTGAGATCCTTTCTCACAGACTTCCTAATAGCATTTGAATTTCTAAGGAATAATTAAAGCAGTTTTGAGAAATACGTATAACATTTTTTTTATGCTACATTAATATTTTATTTTGTCTCATATATGCAAAAACGGTCGGTCGGTCGTTCGGTCTGTGGCGACGCTTGGAAAGGACTATGTCCAGCAGTGGACTTCTTTCGGCTGAAATGATGATGATGTAGAAACGAACAATTTTATTTATTGTATAGCATAACCAACCTACCTAGGTATAAAATTCCCACTACTGGGACTCAAGCCTCCTCTCTTTGAGAGGGAATGGACTGTTTACCCACCACGAGGATCCATTGATGGTACATGTAAATGTCCTATATCTTCAAATTTTTGCTTCTAGGACATAGCCATTTCCCGACGGTCCTTCGCTGTCTTCGACAGCGGAAGCGATGAAATGAACACAAAATAGAATAAATACCTGGATTCAAAACTTTGACTTTTGTATATATTATAAAGAACTTATAAGTCGGGGTTTTACTACTGCTCTCTTTACCGGGTACTAAATCACAGTTAAAATAAAACACTTAAAAATACTTTGAGAATCCATTTGTCTATTTGTTAGCAAAATGTCCTCTGATAAATTTCAACTGTCTAGCTGTCACAGTTCAAAAGTTACAGCCTGGTGACAAACATACAGACGGACAGTCCCGTTATTACCCTTTGTGTACAGAACCCAAAAAAACAGAGCACAGAATCAAATGAAACGAAATGAAATGGAATAGAATAAAAAATAGAAAACCTTTATTCGATACAGATACAATACTTGCAAAATACAAATAAAAGAATAGAACTTGAGCTTAGCATCCACGTGTAAAAGTAGCATTCGGTTCTAAGCGACTGCGACGCGCGACCCCGACGGGGTCGCGCGACCCACTGCCTATTTGTATGGAGTACAAAAGGCAGCATTTGGTTTTTAGCGACGACGACCCGCGACCGCAATCGGATCGCGTGACCCTCTGCTTAGTCGCTAGTGCTAGTTAGTTAGTGCTTAGTGTTAGTGTGTGTAGTGCTACGCGGTCGCTTCGTTTGTTTAGTACCTACCCATACAAATTCATACTAGGTATAAACAAAAGAGGCAACCACGTCGCGCGACCGATGACATACAAATCCAGTAAGCAGTAGGTCGTACGACCCGGTCGCGATCGTGGGTCGCGGTCGCTAAGACTGCTACCTTCGGTAGTTATTCAGATAAATCTCAACACGACATATACGAATACTTAGTAGAATACTTATAACGTGGAACGTGTGGAGGTATCTAACATCGATATTGGAAGATTTCCTCGAGGAAAGTTTAATATCAGGGCTATTTCTACCTTTAATATACGCCATTGAAAACGGAGACTTGGCGAGAGAGACAGATAAAGGAGTATAGGAACTCGTATAACACTTGTGAAGGAATATTACCCACTTATCCCTTTAATTATGTTATGCTGTGTTAAGTTTGGTTTTTAGCTAAAGTCATCATCATCTGCCAAGCCTTTTCCCAACTATATTGGGGTCGGCTTCCAGTCAAGCCGGATTTAGCTAAATACCAGTATTTTACGAGGAGCGACTGCCTACCAGACCTCCACAACCCATTAACTGGGGTAACACGGTACTTCATGGCTCGTTTTTAGCTAAAGTAATTATTGTTATTTATGTATGCACTGGCCCCGCGTGGTGGATTACGGCCCATTCCTTCTCCTAGAGAGGAGGCTTGAGTCCCAACAATGGGAACGTTACAAAGCTGATAATGCTAATGTATGGATGTATAGTGTTAATACAATAAATAAAGAATATACATATCTATGGTTTTCTTTTAAATTGTTAGTTTTTGTAATGTGACTTCTATATGACTTATCGTCTGTTTTTTTATACCCTGAGACTAAATTGACACGATTAATGTCAAACTTACTATAGGAATGATGCCAGTTCTTTTGTGTTGTAATGTCATTTTAGTGTTAGGGTTTAAAAAACAGACGATAATTATATCAGTTGTACTTGTCCCACTCTGGGCGGAGCGTTTATGTACTATATTGGTGTACAAAAAAGTATATACAAATAAATAAATGTATTTGTTTAAAATTCCTATATCTCGTTTGCTATTCTCGTAATTTTGATATTTTTTTTTTTTACAAATATTTATATATTTGAAATCTGGCTTTGTTAGAATAACTGTAAAAGCGTGTTATTATTTTGGTTTGACACGCGTCTGTCATCCTGTTTCGTATTGTTTCATGGACAATGGTGTGGGTTACACGTTTTTACTTCTATAATAAAGCTACTAGCTAGTTTGTACATTCTGTAATGTATTGTTTTGTTTTCCCAAAAAATAAAATAATCTGTTTTCCGTCGATGGCGCATAGTGTTTTAAGCGTATCTGAAGGAAATGTCAATAAATAAAGAAGGAAAGAAAGAAAAAAAAACAAACAAATCTGTAGAGGCCCAGCAATGTCGAAGCCTACAAGGGCCAAGGCAAACATAGATGAACATATTGAACATGTCATGGGTTCGCTTCTGAAAGAAAAACCCGTATTCCTGCAACGCAAAGCAACGTACAACATAGGAGTGGTTTTCAGTCAATAAAAATCTGACACGCTCTCCCGCTCCGCCCCTTAACCGGGAGTCATTGGATGATTTCCCACCATAAAAAATTTTTTCAGGTCCCATATGTTCCAATCCTATCCGGCCTAGGCCTAGCCTTTTCCCAACTATATTGGGGTCGCTATCCAGTCAAGCCGGATTTAGGTGAATACCAGTATTTTACGAGGAGCGGCTGCCTACCAGACCTCCACAACCCATTAACTGGAATAACACGGTACTTCATGGCAAGACTGGAGTCAGATTTACTGGCTTCTTACTATCCGTAACGACTGCCAAAGATCTACAAATGACATTTGGGACCTACGGCTTAACGTGCTTTCCGAGACACGGAGGATGCTCGTTATGTTAAGATGGTCACCCATCCACAGACCAACCTTGGCAAACGTTGCTTAACTTTGAAGATCGACCTGTGCAGCTGTTATTATCTAGCCATGAGCTCCTCTCCGCATCTAATAAGTTCCAATGCCTCAATGAATCTTTCAAACAATCCCACCAACAAAGCTCCACTAACCTTGTAAACATACGTGCAAAATAAACCGCACACAATCGACGTAACTCACATGGCCGTGCGTTCCCCTCGCTATTTATGTCATAATATTGATCAGAAGATATACTAATCCGTGGCCCGATAACTGTGCACCGGTGTGTATTGACTCGTGTGTCATGTAAGGCTAAGAACTCACGGAGCGATTTTCGCCCGTGACCGTCGCGGTCGTGGAACTGCGGTTTTATTTCAAAATTCTCGAGATCGGTTATTTGCGCGGTTACGCAGCCGCCGCGGTTGCGATCATTGTTGTGATTTCTTTGCAACCCGCTGGTTACCGCGATTGCCCACCAACCATTCGCAGAGCGTGCGGGTTGATCGCGGCCCGCCGGTACAGCGGGAACCGCAAGCGCACACCGCGAACGTAAAACGCGTCGTGAGATGTGCTTTAATTTTTTACATAATTATACAACATGTAACATAATTAACGCACATCCTCTTGATGGGTCATTGTACTCATCATTATAAACAACTTTTACTATGGGACCAAACATGAAATCGAGAAAAAATAATCAGCTGTTCCCTACATTTATGTTTTCGTTTATTTCGTCAAAATGAACAGCTGATTATTTAATCTCGATTTCAGGTTTGGTCCCATACTAAAAGTTGTTCATAATGATGAGTACAATGACCCCCCAAGAGGATGTGCGTTGATTATGTTACATTTTGTATATATGCCCTCTATAGAAGCTGCGGGCCCGCGGCAGACGCGGGCGAAAATCGCTCCGTGAGTTGTTAGCCTAACAGATAGGAGACGCAAAGGTATTAAGTCAATCGATTCTTGCTTTGTTCAACCTATGATTAAGCACTTATTAGAGGTCACCAACCCAGAGTAGTGGTTAAGGAACTTTCGATCTTATCTGTTTAAGTTAGTGTCGGTTTCGTAATGACTGGCTTGTTATAGATACATCAGTTCTGTTATCAGATAATTGTCGCTGTAACATGTTTCTTTTGTAAGCATGTGATGACATGTTGGGCGATTTTATGCTCGTACTGAAATACTTTCTTACACACATACGAGTAATAGCTTAAGAATAACATAGCGTAATTAGCCTAATAAATTATTCCCTCTGCTGGGACTTAAGCCTCTGGGAGACCACGCGTTTTCAATGCGGATAGGTAGATGTCACATGTCTTCAAATGTTTAATAAATAAATCGTTTATTTATAGCATAGGACACATTTAGAATAAGGTATATTAAAGAATAAAAAGACAGTTACTCATTTGCCTGAACTAGGATAAACCTGTGCTTCAGGCTAGAGAGAGCTTAAATACAAAATAATAAATTAACACTAAATATGACTATAATTAAAATTTAACAAAATTAAAAAATATATTTAAATATCCGGCGCGTTTTATTTACAAACAGTAAGTAAGTCTTCTGTTTCTGCATAAGATATGCTAAGTAAATACTGGAGAATGATCTTTTTACAGTTATACTTATTTAATTGGTAGATACTTAATTTTCTATTTAATTTATTATACAGAAATGGGCCTAAAAAATTAAAAAATCTTTTTACGAATACAAATTTTGAGAATGCGGAGTGGCAAACAATATCATTCCGTCTCTTATTTATGATTTCGGCGCTGTAGGAAAGCATGGTGTGCTGTTTTATTACTAAGTGCATTATGAAAAGCTGGCGAACAGTAAGCACGTTACAGGATTTGTACAGCTGATTTGTAGGATAGAGAAAGGGAAGGAAATTGGCAACTTTTAAAATGGCTCTCTGAGCTCTTTCAAGAGGCAGTAAATGAGATTTAAGTGCTCCACCCCAGCAAGTGATACAGTATTGGATGACAGATTGACCTAGGGCAAAATAAATCTGTGTCACCAATTTTGAATCTGCGATCGCTCGCAACTTCTTAAAAACAAAGATTAATTTGCGCACTCTTTTAACTAGACTTTCAATGTGTGGTCTAAAAGAGAGGGTGTCATCTAATATAACCCCGAGATATTTGATGTCGCCAGTTTTAGAGATACGAGGACAATCACACATACTGGGTGAACAGTTTGGTTCTAGGACATGCCGGTTTCTTCACGATGTTTTCCTTCATCAAAAAAATTGCACAAAGTAGCCTGGCTGGGTTCAAACCTACGCCCTTCAACTCGTAAGTCAGGGCCATTACCATCAGACCACTACTTCTACATAATAACTTGTACGAAAAAGTTTGGGAAGCATTTAATTATTTTTTCTATTATTGTTGTGTCTTAGAAGATTTTTCTGATAAACTTCTACATACTATATCCTTAATGAGTCCATGTTACCCCAGTTAATGGGTTGTGGAGATTTAGTAGGCAGCCGCTCCTCGTAAAATACTGGTATTCAGCTAAATCCGGCTTGACTGGAAGCCGACCCCAATATAGTTGGGAAAAAGGCTTGGCAGATGATGAGTCCTTTTAGGTCTAATAAGATCTTGAGGGATCGTGTGTCTGATTATAAATTTGTTTTGTCCTGCAGGTTAAGGACAGGATGGAGTGCAGCCCGAAGCGAGCCTCCTCTCACTCCGAGCGAGAGGGAGGCCATAGCAGCTGTCGTGAAGAGGGCGGAGAAAATAGATGAAGTGGAGGCCAAGAGGGTCGGCAGGCTGGTGGCGAGGCTGGAAGGTAAGATTGTGAAGAGAGAAACTAGATGACGGTCGAAGAGGGTCTGTAGACATCGAGGCCAAGATTATGGAGGGATGCCAACAGCCGCCGTAAAGAGAGCAGAGACAATATATGCGGTAGAGGCTAAGAGGGTAGACGGAGTGATAGTGAGACTTGGTAAGATTATAGAGAGAGGGCCTAGAACCGCTGTTAGGAGAGTAAAAAAACTTGATAAGGTAAAGGGAGTCGGCTGGTTAATGGTAAAGCTTAAAAGTTAAACAGAACCAGTTGTCATAATAGCATAACAAAGTCTTATGATAAAATGAGATTTTTTTATCATCATCTGTTTATAATAATCGGTAAAAGTCCTGATTCACTCAAAGACTCATCAACACCCAGTCCAAACCTTTAGATATAGAACGCTGAAACTCTGCACAGACGTTTCTTTTATGATGTATACAAAAAATGAGAAAGGGTTTTACAAAATTTACATCCAAAGGTGATGAAACGGGTGTCCAAAATTTGTATGGAGAAACCTACTACCACTACTACTACCTACAAAGCTGCTGATACAAGATAGTATTACTAGATGGCGGAACAGACATGGTCCTATTCCGACCACCATACGAAAATCCCATAAAAAAAAAACCACTTCCACTTTTTCCCAAAGTTTAATATTTTGCATTCCATTGTGAACAGAAATACTTACACACAAATCCTATAACAACAAAACTACACACGATTCACTTTGAATGAAAATGTACATGGAACGATTCACTACTCGCCGCGCTCACGATACGCACGAACGAATGGCTGGCAAACTTTACATCATACATACAGTGCACATCCTCATTTCCATAGCAGTCGATGGTCGACTCTTTAGACTGGAAACTCAAACTCATAGGATTTATTTAAAAAAAAGTAATTTAGTAAGTAAGTTATTATTTATTTTTTGCGACTACTTTTCGTGTTTGTTAAGTTATGGCGGTACAAAACCGAATGTCCTTATCTTCATTATTTTTATCCCATTCAATTGTATTTATTTTATTAGCATACGTTTATACGTTTTCAAAAACAGTCGTTACAGATAGTCAGAAGCCAGTAAATCTGACTCTAGTCTTGCCATGAAGTACCGTGTCACCCCAGTTAATGGGTTGTGGAGGTCTGGTAGGCAGCCGCTCCTCGTAATACTAGAATTCAGCTTAATCGGGCTTGACTGGAAGCCGACCCCAATATAGTTGGGAAAAGGCTAGGTAGATGATGATACGTTTTTAAAAACATGCATAGTTTATTGGACTCGTAAAGTCGTGGCATAATGGTCACACATCACACATCGTGAGCTACGCTGCCATTGTGCTACGCCGTAGCTCACTGCGTAGCATACCCGGCGTAGCATGCTACAGCTGAGGCGACGGCCTATGTTTCTACTAGAACAAACTACTGATAATTCAAGATTCGTACACTACAGAAATGTCACCGAATTTAAAGCTGAATATTTTATAAATATATTATTTACCTTTTGTCCTCGCAAAGTTCTTTTTATAAAAAAAAACGTTATAAATGAAGGTTGGAGTTGGAAGAAAAACGAACGACTTAAAGCTAGACCATCAACTGCTCATATATTATATCCTTAACGTCTTTCTGACGTTTTTCTCAGTGCTCAGAGTTTTCCGGCCATAGTTAAATATGCAAATCATATCCTCATGTGACTATGTGCACATAATAGAACAGTACATTTTTGCTCACAACCACCATGAGAAGCCAAGAAATGGGGTCAATGTAGCCGAAATCGTCGACGTTCATTTCGCCCTAGTTGTTATTCATCCCGTGTCTTCTCTTAGTTATCATCTTACTATATCTTCGCAGTAATGCCCTACATTCAGTCTTAGCTAGCGACTTAGAATTTAACTATCTTTTATAGTTCAAGTTATTTTTTTTTTTAAGAGCCAGCAATTGAAAGATTGAAACACTATGTTAAATTTTTGTATAGTCGACCTCGTAATTGAAAACACATCAGCCTAGAAGTAAATATAGATCAACATGTGCACTACAAAGAAAGTTAGACATATACATTTTATTTAGCACACAAAGATAAACAAACTCACACAAAATAAAAACGTGACTTTAAGCACATTTAGAGCCGAAAACAGATATAATAACTATCTATCACATATTGGAGATTGAAAAACAAATGAAACAACAGATGTCGTTACAAACATAACAACCAGCTCTGTCTTCCTCTTACGGCCGAAATTAATAATCAATCCATCACATATCGGAGATTGAAAAACAAATGCCACCATACAAAAATTTACATGTTTTCTGTTGTTTCATTTGTTTTTCAATCTCCGATATGTGATGGATTGATTATTAATTTCGGCCGTTAAGAAATACAAATACCTGTCATTTCATAACTCCGCAAACAGCTCTAAAAGGCAGCTCTCAATTAAACTCTACGACTTGGACCATTACGGATAAAATAGTTAATTAATCATCCTACGCTCTCCAATTCAGTTCATTCATTAATCACTGGGTTTTGCAGAAAATGACTTTAAAGAGAATGTTTGATGAATATTTATTGTTACGGTCCTTATCTTTCTAAATTCTTTATTGTACACAAAATTTGAGTACGTATCTTACTAATTTTTTTTTTGTACACGAAACATGAGAGCTTTGGTGGCCCAGAAGTAACGGCTTGACTTATAAGTTGAAGGTTCAAACTCAGCCAGGCGCATTACTTTGTGTAATTTATTTTATCACCACTGCTTTCAAAACGGTGAAGGAAAATATCGTGAGGAAACCAGCGTATCCTCGAACTAAAAATTTGAATATGTGTGACATCCACCAACCGCACACTGGGGCCGCGTGCTGGTTAACGGCCCTCGTCCCTCTTTAGAGAGAAGATCTGAGTCCTAGCTGTGGGAACACTATAAAGCTGATTATGGGAAACATAACATAGGTACAAGACAGTGATGCAGTCGGTTCATGTACAAAGGCTTAACTCAGCAATGAGTTTTCTTCCATTCTTCCAGCAAACCTTGCCATTAAAATAGATCTGGGGCATGATCATCATTATTTCAGCCGTAAGACGTCCGCTGCTGGACACAAGCCTTCCCAAGCGTCGCCACAACGACCGGTTTTTTGCGTCTCGCATCCATCGCATCTGGAACGTAAGATAAAGTAATCTAGAAAACCCGCTCTCATCTCTACTATTTTCCGCGTTAGTGCAGCAAAGTGCGAGCTAAGCCTCGCCACCATTGATTGTATTTATCGACCAATTTTTTATTCCAGGATTTTTTTTCTGTCCAGGAATGCGTCGCTCAGCACAAGGACCTGCGCCCCGGACTTGCCTCCTCTGTGGAGAGGCCTCTCGACTCCTCGCACCGCTCCGGACCTGCTCCATCTGCCGTCACACGGCCTGCTCCAAGTGTGTCATAGAAAACCTTACACATAGGTGAGTTAGCTAGCTGTAGTTATTTATAAAAAATCAGCCTTTGCTTGCTTATACTTAACTTATCCCAAGGCATAGTTTTCCTTTCTTAAAAACTAACTTATGCCCATTTCCAAGGTCCAGTCTTTTATCGTCCTAGAATTTTATCAAAATCCATAGTGTAAGTAGTCATAATTCTCTCAATATCTAAAGTTAGTATAAGGTTACGAATATAATTATTAAATTAAAGTTAAATTGAATTACATAAAGTTAATTTGGAATAAGTTTATTACAATTGAAAAAGGAAAAATAGAAAAAAATATTTAAAATTATTAAAAATACAGTTATAATTCAGCGTGGAGCGGCAACCATCTCTGTAGCTATATCTGCCGACAGTTTCTCCTACGTGAGGTGGGGTGTATGGGGTCCATTAACATCTGAAGGACCCAAGCCAACCTTACCTGCTAGCGGTGCACCCTGCTGTTCAACGGACAAGGCTCTGGCAAACCTGGTTTCCCTCTCGTAGGGTTGTGGGGGTCAGACGGCTGGTCGCCTCACGTAAAACCAACTTCAGTCAAATATTTATGGATAGGAATAGGATTGATTTAGGTACTCGTGCTAGGGCGTCGCCGCATAACGACGCGCAGGCACATCGCCCTAAACCTGTGGCAAGTGGGTTAGGGCTACCGTGTCAAGTACGGGCACGGTTAAAGAGGTTAGTACCCAAAAGGAAGTTCCGCTTTGCCACCTGGAACATTGGCTCTCTAACCGGACGTTGCAGGAAACTCGCGGACGTACTTGCGAAGCGTCGGGTCCAGTGCGCCTTCCTTCAGGAGACGCGCTGGAAGGGGAATAAGTCCCGTGACATCGGGCAGGGGTACCGGCTAGTGTACGCCGGATCACCATCGGGACGGAACGGAGTGGCCGTAGTGCTGTCTAAGGACCTTCAGGATGGCCTTCTTGAAGTAGACCGATACAGCGACCGGTTGATGCGAGTTAGGGTGCTGATCGAAGGATCAGTTACGAACCTAATCAGTGCCTACGCTCCTCAAACTGGTTGCTGTGAGTCTGAAAAGGAGGCCTTCTGGAATGAGTTCGAAGACGTATTACGCGCTATTCCGAATTCCGAAGATGTTTTGGTTGGGGGGGACCTCAACGGTCACGTAGGTCAGTTTGCTGGAGAGCACGGACGTGTTCACGGTGGTTTTGGATACGGCCAACTAAATGCAGAGGGAGTCAGTATACTCAGGACCTGCGCCGTATCGGACCTTGCCATCGCGAATACGTTCTTTCAGAAGAAGCCCCACCATCTTATTACGTACCGTAGTGGTGCCTACTCAACCCAGATAGATTACCTGTTGGTGCGACGGTGCCACATTGGCAAGGTTACCAACTGCAAAGTCATCCCTGGCGAAAGCCTAACGGCTCAACACCGCCTCCTTGTCCTGGACTTTGCGGTCGTGCCAAGGAAGAAAGTTGTTGAGAAACGCGAACCCCGCACTAAGTGGTGGTTGCTTAATGGCTCTAAACAGTCGGACTTCATCGCGGAGGTCGATCATCTTGCGGTGAGTGCTCCGCATGAGTCCGTTCAAGAGATCTGGAGTAGGATCCATTCAGCAATCACCACTGCGGGTAAGCGCGTCCTTGGCACTTCTCGTGGTGGCCGCGTCATAGACAAGGAAACGTGGTGGTGGGATGACGGGGTTCAGGAGGCGACTCGGAAGAAGAGGGGTTTATTTAAACAGTGGCAAGGGACCAACTCTCCGGAAGACAGGGAGGCATATGGAGCGGCTAAGCGCGCTTGTAAAAAAGCTGTAGCCAGAGCCCGCAGCAAAAGTCTGTCGCCCTTGTACGACAAGCTGGAAACTGCGGAGGGGCAGAAGCTTATTTTTAAGCTGGCGCGTGCCCGGGAAAAAGCTACACGGGACATTAGCAAATGTCTTTGTGTAAGGGACGCCCAGGGTAAGCTGCTCTATGATGCTCCTTCTGTTAAGGAGAGATGGTGTACATACTTCTTGGAGCTGTCTAATAAACAGCATCCCCACAACCTTCCTCCCGAACCGCCTCCTAACCTCGGACTTATTTCCCCTATTTCCCCCGATGCTCTTCGCCACATGAAGAACCGGAAATCGATTGGGCCTGACAATGTGCCAATTGAGGTGTGGAAGGCGATGGGCTCACATGGTGTGGACCTTCTGACTGATTTTTATAACCGCATCCTGACCACCAAGGAAATGCCAAACCAGTGGCGACTAAGCCTGATTATCCCGGTCCACAAAGGCAAAGGTAGCGTACAGGATTGCAGTAACTACCGCGGTATCAAGATCATGTGCCACACCATGAGGCTCTTCGAGCGCATCATTGACACAAGGCTCCGTAGCGAGTGCACTATCTCTGAGTGTCAATATGGCTTCCGGGCGGGTAACAGCACCATGGATGCAGTGTTCGCCTTACGGACTCTGTCTGAGGCTTACAGAGAGAGAAGGAGAGCTCTGCATATGGCCTTTTTAGACCTGCAGAAGGCCTTCGACTGTATACCTCGGCAGGCTATCTGGTGGGCACTCCGCTTCAAGGGTGTTCCCGAGGCCTATATTGACATTATCAGAGATATGTACCGCGATTCCGTGTCCTTTGTCCAGACCGCTGTTGGCGAATCCAATGTCTTTCCAATATCTGTTGGCGTTCACCAAGGTTCGGCTCTAAGCCCGTTCTTGTTTAACGTTGTGCTTGATGTAGTTACGGCAAACATCCAGGATCAGCCTCCATGGCTAATGATGTATGCCGATGACATCGCCCTCGTTAACCAGAACAAAGCCCATCTTGAGCGCAGGGTCAACATTTGGAAAGACACGCTGGAAAACGGCGGTCTGAGACTAAATGTGGCGAAGACTGAGTACATGTCCTGTGGTGGCACGGATTCAAGTACTATCCGGATAGGGTCGGATTTGATCACTAAGTCTGATAAGTTCCGGTACCTTGGATCCGTGCTGCACGAGTCTGGCAGCGTGGATGACGATGTCCAAGCACGTATAGGCGCGGCATGGGCAAAATGGCGCGAGGTAACGGGCGTTTTATGTGACCGTAAAATGCCTCCGAGGCTCAAAGGGCAGATATATAAATGCATCATACGGCCTGTCCTCCTGTACGGTGGCGAATGTTGGCCAGCACTAAGCAGACACACCCAGGAGCTTCGCGTCACGGAGATGAAGATGCTGAGGTGGATGAGCGGCGTAACGCGATCCGATCGCATACGCAACTCATTCATCCGAGGTAGTCTTGGTGTCCGTGACGTGGGGGAAAAACTGCAAGAGTGTCGTCTGCGATGGTATGGCCACATCATGCGCCGCCCTAGGGAGTACGTTGGTCGGAGATGCATGGATATGGCTGTCCTTGGGGCTAGGTCCCGTGGTCGCCCTCGCAAGCGCTGGCTGGACGTCGTCAAGTCCGACATGAGAGCCAATGGCCTCACTGAGAAGGATGTTAAAGATCGGGCAAAGTGGAGAAAACTTAGTCGGAAGGCGGACCCTGGCAATGGCCGGGATTAACGCCAGGCAGAAGAAGTTTCTCCTACGTGAACTACGAAAATTATCTCGAAAGAACATATTGCTGGGGTAAAAACTATCTTATGTCCTACTTCAGGATATGGTCTATCAGTGTGCTACGTTTCCATAAGAACTTAAGTATCTAAGTCTATCTTTTATCTCTTTAAGTTCTTATGAACTTAAAGAGATAAAAGATAGACAGAATGGCAATAAGACTATTTGTGTAGGTATTTTGCCTGTACACAAGTAATTTGACCTGACTCGAGAGATTACTGACATCTGTGATGTCAACTCAGCGATCATTGAACCGATACGATAGTCGTGTAAGTCAATGGCTTAATAGCCAGGGGCAACGACCTTTAGGAGGATAATTATAATTAAGCGGCTGCTCAAATTTTGTCAAGCGCGAGTTCTATTTTGTATGTAGTACTGTTCTGGACTCTGGAACTAATCAGTCAGATACCTGTATGATGCACTGGAATTTAATGAGATACGAGCCAACGAGAGCCAAGACTTTTTGTCTTGAGATCGTGACCTAGATAGAAAACCTACTCTATCAGAACCATACTTCGAAATTGGATAGTTTAAAGCAGCCAAACCCAACCTGTTCCATATTCGGACAACAAGACATAGTCTTCTTTAAAATAAAATAAAATAAATAAAATAAAAAATGTTTTTATTTTACATAGGCCTACATGGGCACTTATAAAAAGTCGAAGCTAGTGCACGGTTCCAAATTGGTCGTTTCCTATGGAGAAGAACCGGCAAGAAACTCCATGGTTACTCTTTTCAAAAAAAATGATTGGGTTTACAATACTTTCATATTACAAAACAGACACATATGCGAGGACAGTGTAGACCAATCAAAAATGTAACCCAAATAAAAATAGATTCAATCAAAAACTGGGTTGAATTAAGTAGTAATTAAAATTCGTAGTCTACAGTGTTCTCTCATTCACACTTTAAGAAAGAGGCTATATAAATATGAGAGAAAAAAAAAAAATCAAAACTATCAACAAATTAGTTTTTATCAAAATGAAACCACGACTTAATGAAATTAAGGTGATATCCAAATAATATAAAAATATTGCAAAAGCAACGTTTTGAATGAAAAATAAATTTATGAGTAATAATATTTTTTATGAAATGAAACAAACATGGAGCAGTTAATAGATAAATTTACACAATAATGTTACCAGGGGGCCACATGTGCAGAAGCAGTTATTTCCAAACAAGCGCGTCTTCGATATAGTCTCTAACCTTGTAATATGCTTTTTTGGTCAGGACACGCTTAATATGGGTTTTGAACTTTCCCTCGCTAAGTTCAATAACCGACTTGGGCAACTTATTATAAAAGCGTATACTATTGACAAGGAATGACTTGCTGGTCTTAGCTAGTCTCCATTTAGGTAATACGATTTGGTGTTTGCTACGCGTATTTTTGTCATGTAAATCGCTTCTAATTTTAAAAAGTCCTAGGTTTTTGCGTACATACAATATACTTTGCAGAATATAAAGCGAGGGCAGGGTTATTATATCAATTTCTCCGAATGTATTTCTAAGGGACTCACGGGGACCCATTTTATAAATAGCCCGGATTGCTCTCTTTTGCAGTATGAAGACTGATTCCACATCAGCGGCAGACCCCCACAATAAGACGCCGTACGACATAATACTGTGGAAATAGGCATAGTACACCAATCTAGCTGTAGCTACATCTGTCAATTGCCTTATTTTTCTTACTGCATACGCAGCTGAGCTTAATCTACCTGAAAGAGTTCTAATATGAGTGCCCCACTGAAGTTTAGAATCAATAGTTAAACCTAAGAACACAGTGTCCGTAATAGTATCAAGTTTTTTGCCGTCAAGCATTAAATTAAGGCCCACTTGAGGAACATTTGGTAGCGAAAACTTTATACATTTAGTTTTGTTCGCATTTAGTAAGAGGTTATTAGCTGCGAACCATTTCGAAAGAACAGCCAGACTTTCGTTTACATGCAAGACATCCGCATCTTTTCTGTCTACTTTAAAAATAAGAGAAGTGTCATCAGCAAATAAAATTATATCAGATAAACTAGCCATCATGTAAGGAAGGTCATTAATATAAACCAGGAAAAGGAAAGGGCCAAGAATTGAACCCTGGGGCACGCCCATCTTTACTAAAGACCCCGAGGACGTCGCCCCACTAATGGTTACTTTTTGCTGCCTGTAAGATAAATAGGAAAAAACAAGATCAGCAGCTCGTCCACGAATTCCGTAATGATGTAATTTACAGATCAGAGTATTATGATCAACACAGTCAAATGCTTTTGACAGGTCACAGAATATGCCAATAGCATCCTGGGACTTCTCCCAGGATTCCAAAATGTGACTGATGAGCTTCACTCCTGCATCTGTCGTTGACCTTCCTTTCGTGAAACCAAACTGATGACTATGCAAGATCCTATTAGAATTAAAATGACACAACATCTGGTCAAGCATGATTTTTTCATAGATTTTACTCAATGCTGGAAGCACAGATATCGGTCTGATTTGAAAATTGATACTACTTTACTATGTTTCATTAAATCAGGGAATGTACCACTGTCTAAACATTGGTTAAATATTCCTGTTAGGATAGGAGCAATTGTGTCAATAATATCTCCAAGAACCTTAACGGATATACCCCATAAGTCCTCAGTGTTTTTTATGTTAAGACTTCGGAATGTTTTCTTGATTGTATCAATAGATATACGATTGAATTCAAAGGTTGGTATATCCTTAGTGAAATTTTCTTTCAAAAAAGATTCAGCTAGCAAAGATGAAGAAGGGAGAGATTTCGTAACTTCTATTGGGATGTTGGTGAAAAAGTTTTCTAATGTCTCCGCCACTTCTGACTTATCTGAGATGATCCTATTATCAATTTTTAGTGAAATCAAATCATTCCGATCTCGTTGATTTGTCTTTCCAGTTTCCTTGTTTATTACCTTCCAGACAGTTTTAATTTTATTATTAGAATTTCCTATTGTCTTACTTATTGACTTAGATTTAGCTTGGGCGCAGACTCTTTTGAATATCTTTGAATAAAGTCTAACGCGGTTATGAAAGTTAGGATCAGACGTCAATGATTTTTCATAGTATAACTGATACAAAGTATCTCTGCTTTTTCTAATACCAGCAGTTGCCCATTCATTAAATTTGGATTTATTATTTATTTTAACTCTTTTAATTGGACAGGACTTATTAAATTCTTGGCATACTGTAGAAAATAATGTATCATAATTTACATTGGGGTCTTGCGAATCAAAATTGGCTGTTGAGAGACTACTATGAACATTGTTATTAAAAGAATTTAATTTATTTTTAGTAAGCGGTCTAAACTCTGCAGTTGAATCTAATTGAGACTTCTTGACTAACTCAAAAGATACGAGCTGACCAGTATGGTCAGACCTCACGCCACTAATTAAGGATGAGTCTTTTATATTACAATTAGTAAATATGTTATCTATGCATGAAGCTGAAGTAGCTGTTATTCTTGTGGCTTCATTAAATATACATTTAAGATTAAAAGAACTAAATAACGAAAGAAGTTTACATTTTTCTGGTGAATTCAATAATAGATCAATATTTAAATCCCCACAGACAAAAACTAACTTGTTATCTCTAATGAGTTTATTTAGTATTTCTTCCATAGTTATCAAAAAGGATGTCAAGTTTGATGCAGGTGGTCTGTAGACACATAAGAAAGTTTGGCCTTCCACCTCTGCACATGCTACCTCACATATGCGATCAACCGAGCAAGCAGTGATATCTTTCCTTTCCTTATATCTGAAGGAATTACTACATAAAATCAAAGTACCACCCCCTATTGATGCTCTGTTGTACGCACTGGCAACTGAAAAATTATTAACATTAAAAAGCATTCTATCTGGTTTTAACCAGGTTTCACAAAAACATAAGATATCCATATATGATATTTATCTATTAGCATTTCCACGTCTAGAATTTTACCAGAGAAGCGATTTATATTCTGATGGAATAATAAAAGTTTATTGTTAGGCTTCCCTTTGGTCGTATCTACTAGTTTAAAGAATTATTATCAGTATTACTAGGTATCCTAGATAATACTGATTCGTCTCTTAACCTAATCCCAGTTAAATCATCAATAACTGTATGTATGTTAAAAGCTAACAAAGTAGCCAATAAACGTCGACTTTTCATGGGAAGAAACATATGTTCCCGATTTAAAATAAAATCTCTAACAAAATTGTTAGTGTCAAAGTATAATAAACGGTCACTATGACGGCATGACAGAAGATGCATCACATTATTTAGCTTAAAAATTAAGTCATTTTCGTGATTATTTAGAGTATTAGAGTATGGCAGAGCACACAATATTAGTTTACCTAATTTTAATTTTAGTAGGGTTTCAATACCATTAACAATGTCCCTTTTCGTTACGTTATGACTATTTCCAATCAAAAGTACCACTGTGGTCTGCTCATTCATTTGAGTATTTTTGATTTTATGAACGAGCTCATTAAAATGTAGGTTATGATAACAATGACTCACAATAGTATGTTTTTTTTTACTTTAATGGTGGACATTCTACACTTACGTACAAAATGTTTTGTAAATATATTAACTGAATATCAAAATTGGCATAGCTAGAGCATGATCCACGAAAGATGAGATTTTTTTAGTCAAAAGTAAATAGGTTCATTCTAGGTAAGCGTGCTCCATAGTCAACCATTTCATCGCTTACCATCAGGTGAGATAGCAGTATATTACTGCTATCTTTAAGGTCGGCACAAAACGTTTTTTCGACTTTCGACTCAACTTTTCATATCAGTTCATACACAATCCATCCGCCTTTTTTTGGCTTCCCTCTTCATCCCTTTACATGTATACTCATAACCAGTGACGTGCGAGACTATCAATAAGGAAAAAAATACTTTGTCTCCATATAATATTTTGTATTCACCTACTAACATATTCATATACACTCTACCCAGATTTGCTACTAAAACCAGCCTCGGCTTTAGTGAATAGCAAACCACAATTCTGCAAACGCAAGCATGAATGCTTTCCGCTACCACAGACTGCTTATTTTAACCGCATCGCGGTTTATCCTCTTTATATAATCCTTCTGACTAGCGACTAGCGTGCTACATGTGATGCTCGTAAAATAATCCGCACTTGCAATATACGTGGAGACACTAGCTTCTGACAGCGGTTTCGTCTGCGTGCAAGTAGAATTTATTATCCTAAGGGACATGCTCTCGGGGATATATACTTTCCTTTGTACTACGAGTATTCAAGGCATGGTTTATCCTGGTGAAGCATATTTATACTGGCAAAATATTTTACACTAGCTTTAGCCCGCAGCTTCGCCCGCGTACATAAAAGCCTATGTCACTCAGGAATACAGCCGTTTCTATTGGTGTAAATTTTAGCAATCGGACCAGTACTTCCAGAGATTACCTCATACAAACCAAAAAACAAACTTTACCTCTTTATTATATTAGTACGGATAACTCGTATTTTATAGCGGCTGTCACATCTAGATTTTTCAGTTACTCAAAATAAAGTATCTTATTATTTTATTCTAAATATCGTTCAAGTTCGAAGTTCGATCAATTTCGAAATCGAAATAAAAACAGCCCGCAGTTTTAATCTTGATTCACTCAGGATAACTAATAGGTACAGTTAGGATAGACGTGGATGAATTTTTTGATGCCCAATAAATGCCTTTTTTTGTATATACGAGTATATTTACGTTTGTACATACTTTTATCTTTAGTTTGTATATATTAGATATATATACAAACTAAAGATAAAAGTATGTTTTTAATATTTTTAAGTTATTAATATTTAAATAATATGTAAATATCTAAATAAATTGTTAGGATATACTAAGTTACTACATTTTAGAAAAAATGAAAGCATGTAACCCGGTATGATTACAAAATACGAACGAAAAGAATCATCATCTGCCTAGCCTTTTTCCCAACTATATTGGGGTCGGCTTCCAGTCGAGCCGGATTTAGCTGAATACCAGTATTTTACGAGGAGCGGCTGCCTACCAGACCTCCACAACCCATTAACTGGGGTAACACGGTACTTCATGGCAAGACTGGAGTCAGATTTACTGGCTTCTGACTATCCGTAACGACTGCCAAAGATCTCCAAATGACAGCCGGGACCAACGGCTTAACGTGCTTTCCGAGGCACGGAGGAAACTCGTTATGTTAAGATGGTCACCCATCCACAGACCAACCTAGGCAAGCGTTGCTTAACCTTGAAGGTCGACCTGTGCGGCTGTTATTATTTAGCCACGAGCTCCTCTTTCCGAAACTCTTTCCGATACGAACGAAAAGAATAAACGTAAAAAATAGCCTACTGACCTAGATGTACAAAGTTACAAGTACGAGCACGTTTTTACTTAAAATATTTCGAAAATAAAACGTATTGCAGACTTCCTAATCATATTTACAAAAAAAACTCCAACAGCGTATAAATTATACAGTTTACTTTCTCTTCATGTTAACATAAAATATTTTGAATAGAAATCCATTAACTCGTAAGCATATCATTACAGCTAACTGGCATTCATCAATAACGTTAGAGATCTAGGCGGTAATTAACAATCAATGACGTCTCTAGACAATGCATGTCAATTAATTGAAATGCATTGTCTAGGTGTCAATACTCAGGACGTCTTAAGCAGTAGGTATAGGACTAGGCAGTCCTATCCTCACCCTCCTTCTACAATCACTTTGTTTGAATAGCCAATTAGCCAACACGGCAATACAACAACACAAAATAATAAAAAAAGAGTACAGAAATACAATACAGTTGCGCTGAGAGTGCCTGATCCAAAAGAGTCGATAGTACTCGTAGGTGTTTATTGGTAAAAGATTTTTTTTTAAATAGTTTATACTAGTGCTTGGCTGAAATCCCACCTGATGGTAGACAGTGATACAATCATTGATGGTGAAGCGAACTATAATTTTCTTAAAAGCCTATTCACTGTAGCCTTGAAGACAACAAAATTATAATCGGATTTGAAAACCGCCGTAGGCAAATTGTTCCAGTTCTTCGATGTACGCGGTATAAACGACGAGATGAAACGCTTAATCCCGACCATAAAGGTGTTAACTATGGAAGGGTGTGAAGGTGGTAATCGGATGTATTTTTTATGAAGATGAAAAACTAAACAAATGGTTCTGGAAAACCGGAATTCCATAATAAAACAGTGCATCTAGCTAGGTATGCTAAGCGTGTTTGGGTTGCTTGCTACTAGCACTACGAGCACCTATAATAATAATAATAATAATAATATTCCACAACTTTCACACAACATCATCTAGTCCCAAGCTAAGCAGAGCTTGTGTTATGGGTACTAGACAACTGATAAACATACTTATATATTTCTAAATACATACGTATTATAGATAAATTACACCCAGACACAGAACAAATGATCGTGCTCATCACACAAACATTTGTCCTGGGTGGGAATCGAACCCACGACCTCTGGCATAGCAGTCAGGGTCACTAACCACTAGACCAACAGGCCAGTCTATAAATGATTTTAAGATCTTGGAACGCAAGGCAAAGAAGGAACATAGCAGTGGGTTTTAGTCAGTAAAAATTTGGCACGCCCTTCTGCTCTGCCCTAGAGCGGGAGAGGTCATTGGATGATTTCGCACCTTAAAAACTTAGAAGTGGCTCTTTATTTAAGTTTAGCTGTTCGTTCAATTCAATATTTTCGCCTAACGTGTTCCCCACGGCAGGGGAAAAAAAATTGTCCTAACGAACTTTCTGTGGGTGAGGAGCTCGTGGCTAGATAATAACAGCCGCACAGGTCGATCTTCAAGGTTAAGCAACGCTTGCCTAGGTTGGTCTGTGGATGGGTGACCATCTTAACATAACGAGTTTCCTCCGTGCCTCGGAAAGCACGTTAAGCTGTTGGTCCCGGCTGTCATTTGGAGATCTTTGGCAGTCGTTACGGATAGTCAGAAGCCAGTAAATCTGACTCCAGTCTTGCCATGAAGTACCGTGTTACCCCAGTTAATGGGTTGTGGAGGTCTGGTAGGCAGCCGCTCCTCGTAATATACTGGTATTCAGCTAAATCCGGCTTGACTGGAAGCCGACCCCAATATAGTTGGGAAAAGGCTAGGCAGATGATGATGATGAACTTTCTGTGGGTCCCCGATTCCCGTGACTCTCACCAGGTCATCGATCCACTTCATGGGAGGCCTTCCTATGCTGCGTCTTCCGGTGCGCGGTCGACACTAAAAAACCTTTTGGCCCCGTCGAGCATTCGATCTACAAGCAATGTGCCTTGCCCACTGCCAATTAAGATTGGCAATTCTTCGGGCTATGTCCCTGCAAGGCGGACCCTGGTAATGGCCGGGATTAATGCCAGGTAGAAGGAATTCTTCGGGCCATATCGTTATAATAATAGCTATAGCGCGTTAGTTACTTCTTTTGGTGTATAATAAAGTTTTTTCCTTTCTATCCTAATAATAGTTCCTCACAAATGCAAAATAATAATAAGTTTGCAATTACAAAATAACCCTCTTGCTTTACTTAAAGTAACACCAACCCTATTTCAGTACAATCACCCACAAACACAAACTTTAACCCTGTTTAAAGTAGTGATGGGCGATTCCGACTTTCCGAGATGTTTTAACAATCGAAAGAATCAGAGAACGTTAAATTAAACCATCGAGTCAACCATCGACTCGCTTTTCTACAAAATAATCGAGATGATTTACGACTGTATCATCATCATCTACCTAGCCTTTTCCCAACTATATTGGGGTCGACTTCCAGTCAAGCCGGATTTAGCTGAATACCAGTATTTAACGATGAGATGCCTACCAGACCTCCACAACCCATTAACTGGGGTAATACGGTACTTCATGGCAAGACTGGACTCAGATTTGTTGGCTTCTGACTATCCGTAACGACTGCCAAAGATCTACAAATGACAGCCGGGACCTACGGCTTAACGTGCTTTCCAGTTTTTCAATTGTATCAAATCAACGAAATTGAACCCTAGTTTTTAATTGTACGAATCAGTCATTCGAAACTCTAAACTATCGAGAAATAACTCCCAAATGAACGAGTGGTGCACTAGTCGCAATAACAGCCCGAGCCGGAACAATCGAGAAACATCGAGATATTCAAACAATCGCATAAAATCTCTCGCCATCTCGCATCGCTAGTTTAAAGAAAGTGAACTTAACTGAGTAGTACTTAACACAAAGTTACATGACCGCATAGAATTGAAACTTAGCTAAACTAACTTATAAGCAGCTTTGCTCCCCGTTTTGTTCCCTTGAACAATGAACCCTAAACTTCTTTGTAAATACTTAAACAACCGATTGTCGTCTTTATAATAACCTAAAAAGATGAAGAAATGTATTTTGAAAGCGGAATTTAGAAAACCTGAAAACAATCAAACTGATATAATATCTTTTCTGGTTATGCATGTTCCCAATGCTGGGATTTGGACATCCTTTCTAAGAGAGGAAAGAAACCACAACGTTTTTTTTTTGCCTTTCCCGACCATACTGCGGTCCCGAAGCTGTGCAAAAATCAAAATTGTGAGTTAATTAAAAAAAAGGACACGGCCGTTTATGTCACATAAAAACGTACATGTCGACACTTTCAAGGAAATCAAAATGTACGGTCAACGGGAAATATATTTTCCCGTTGATCTGAAATCCTGGGTATAAAGCAAGGTCCAAGGCACAAATATAGGAAAAAGTTTGAAAACTGAAAATTTGTGGTAACGCCACTAGAAAAAAATCTCTTTCTGTCGTCTTTATACCGACACCGTCACAGGCCCACGCTAAAAACCAACGCTTTGGTTTCGTCGCATTAAGCATGAGGCCACGGCTTTTATGCTGAGCGTTCGGCCGTTTTGCGCGGATTCCACGAATATATTATTTCCCTTAAATAAATTTTAATTGCAAGCTAATTTTCAGATTACGTCATTTCGCACAAATAAAGGTAAAAAATTTGGATTGCTAAGACCAAACACATGTCGCATGTCTTCGAATTTTTGGTTCTAGGACCTGCCTGTATCCTCAATGTTTTCCTTTTATCTTAATGAGAGCAGTGGAAATAAAATAAATAACACATAATAAAACGCTTGCCTGGAAGCTCGTGACTCCAGAACGAAGGCAACGAAGAAACGTGTCAGACTTTTACTGAATAAACCCCACCCGGGTTTAGTCAGTAAAAGTCTGACACGACCTTCCGCTCCGCCCAAGAGCGGGAGAAGTCATTCTGATGATACCTCACTTGAAAAAAAGGGTACAAACCCGCCACGTACAAATGAATACATTGTTACTTGACCACTTCTGCTAAGTGGGTGGCATTTAAAATTGATTAAAGGATCACCTTTGGCATTTCCATTGCTAGAAGTGGCTTCATATCTGTTGCCATTTTTTTCTCTGAAAACAATCAATACTAATTAATTTGTGAGAACTCTATTGATTATATCAATTTATTTGTTTGTTGTTCATTCTAGCAAATTAGTTCCTAGAATTAGTAGAATTCCAATCCAACCTAATTAGCCTATTACATAATAGGGAAGCCCAGCAGTTCATATTCCTCTCGCGTGCTCATATTCCTCTTTCTTTTTTACACACGACTGTCTTCGGCCATTGCGAGCCCATCCGTCCGTTATAAGCAGTGATAGGAATAGGTAGCGCCTATTTACCTAAACTTCGAAGAACAGAGACAAGAAACGGAGACTTCCTTAGAACTAAATGTTTTTCCGAGACATCTATCCCGAAATTTCGAGACAACACTTAAATACATTAAAAAAAATTGTTATTTGGAATAAGTAATACCTATTACGATCAACAAGGCATTTACAAAATGTACTCCAAAAAAAAAATTCTGAATATTTTATGGTTGTAACGACTGTGTAACATACACATTTATTATGATAGTCGCAAACTTTTGGTAAATATAGACGAATTACTTATTCCAAAAAACAATTTTTAAATGTATTTTTAAGTGTTGTCTCGAAATTTCGGGAGTCTCGGAAAAAATTTAGTCCTAAGGAAGTCTCCGTTTCTTGTCTCTGTTCTTCGAAGTTTAGGCAAATAGGCACTACCTATTCCTATCACTGGTTATAAGTCTAGTTTATCTCTCCACCATCATCTTGGTCTGCCGCGATGTCACCTAGCATTTATTGGGCATTACATACTTGTATCTTTAAGTTCATATATGAACTGTAGGCTAAAAGAGCCACTTATTGGCTCATATCAAATTATAGTTGGATAACGATACTACGAATCCTGCATCGCACAATCAAAGTTCTCCGCGCGATTTGAATAGACACAACAGCCCGAAATCATCTATCGGGCAGTAGCCCACCGGACATAACAGACACAGACACACACCTGTCTAAATCCACAGACATGAACTTTACTCTCTGCTCCGCATACCTCTAAACTAGTTATTTACACTAATATTATAATGAGAAAAGTTTGTTTTTTTGTTTGTACCTAGTAGGTACGAGTAACCTCTGGCCCGATAGCCATTTTTTTTTCACCGTTATAAAACTGCATTATTCCTGCGTGGCATAGGCTATATTTTATGTACGCGGGCGAAACCGCGGGCAAAAGCTAGTATTAGATAGAAATAAGTGAAATCTTGCCAATAACCGCCATCTTTTGCTCCAGATCGCCACTATACTCGCGAGAGGCCTACATGTGCAACCTGTGCGCTGAAACCAGGGAAATGTGGAAGAAGTCAGGCGCCTGGTTCTTCAAGTCCTTGCCGAAGTACATCCTGCCTGACAGGAGGACCACTGGACGGTACCTGGACTCCGAACTCGCCAGGTCTTTGCAGGTAAGAGCTTTTAATAGGTTCGGTTTTAAATATGGTAGTGATCACGTGCCGCCGTGCACAATGAGGCTCAGGGGAAACCGTTGTACAGTCTCCTCAGGGATGTGCCCTAACAGGTGTTGCACAGAGGGGGTTCCGGAATGGTATTTTAAGAGGTAATGGCGCCGCCGGCGGCGGTGATCACCGGGGTGGTTTTAGTAAGGTAAAAATCGCACACTCCCCGACATATCCCTAAAGTCAGGGCGCTTATAGAAGTTTCCACTTGAATACAAAAAAAAAAATGTTATACCTACTCTTATATTATGTAATTGGTCCCTATTTCTTGTAACATAATTATGTCTTTCGCATCTTTTACTAAAAAATGAAGATTTTTTTCTAACATACAAGATGTTCTCATAGACATATTAACAAGGCACCATTATGATGTTAAACTTAAACAGTTCCCTTAGAGAATCGCACCAGCGGAGACTGAAAATGACTCTGATGGCTCTTTTCTGAAATATAAAAATTGATTTAATGTCTGCAGCCCATCCACATAGTGAAATATCGTATGACATGAAATAACTTACTAATGAAAATTACTAAAACATCGGTAAACTAGAAGATTTTTGCAAACAGAGGACACCGTAAATACGAGTATGTATAAAGACGATTTATGAAACACTTGGTAACATAATAATATAAAATCACATTTGCAGCGAACTATGTACGTTTGATTTAGAATACTCAATAACCATACTACCTATCTCGTCATAAAATAATTATGTTTTCAAACTGAATGCCATTCGCATTTACCATTGTTTATCATCTAAAATTAGTTTGGCATTTGGCATTATTGATGTAATGTAGATCAGTAAATATTTAGTACCTAGCTACACAATACGAGTCCACTTGATTTACATAGCGATTTCTCATTTAGTAAACAAATACTGAGTCGAAACCACTTATTTATTTATTTATACTTTATGCACAATAAGGTACAAAGGCGGACTTAATGACACATCAACACACACACACATCTATTATATTTTCTTCGCAAAGGGCAATATAACTGTTGGTTTTAGTCAAATAAAATTCTGTCACTCCCTCCCTATCCACCCAGAGCGAATCGTCGTGATGTGGTCCTATCACGACGATTTTTCACGTTAAATAAAAGTTATTTTCCACAAACACTTTTTCATTTATACAATTCAATCACGAACATTCAGTACACAATAATCTATATCAAAAGCATTGATATCGACTACAAATTGTAAGCTGTACCAATGGAGCTCGCAATCCGATCAGAGCAATGTTATATTCAGTATAATCCCCTAGGGATTAAAAGCTAACTAGTCGTGTAATGGTTCCGTATCTATTTTTAGTTTGTTGGTACTGCAAAACTGGTAAATGGTACATGAATATTATCGGATATTTATAAGTGTGCCTTTTCTCAACTATGTTTTTTTTAGGTGGGAAATCGTCCAATGACTTTTCCCGCTATAGGGCGGAGCGGGAGGGTGTGTCAGACTTTTACTGACTAAAGCGCACTCCTATGTTCCTTCTTTGCTGTCGTTCAGGACCCCGGGGTTCTGTTTGGCACAATCCATAGCCCCAGTAGGCTTCGACCCGGCTGGGCCCCTGCGAGTTTGCTAACACGTTGAGACGCGCGTTGAACAACACGCGCCAGCGACTACGCGGTATTTCAACTGTGTTGAGATCGGCTTTCTGTCTTCCGGAATCATCTGAATACTATAATTGTTTTTTCTCGATAAAAACTTGTTTTATTATTCTGCAACATTGTAGTTTCCCATCTGAAAAAGAACATTCCTAATCGAATTCGGGGTACAGAATACAGGCCTGGGGTAGTGCTGAAAAGAGTTATCGTGGCCCTGAAACGAAAAATGCAACAGAGAGATCACGCCCTTCCGTGATCTTTCTTTTTAGTCGGTAAAAGTTTGATACTACCTTTCGGTTTTTTAAACCATATTAACATTGCTAAACTGCGATCCCAACTAATGGTAAGCAGTGATGCAATCATTGATGGTGAAGCGCTCAAGTTTATTAAGAGCCTATTCACTGTAACCTTGAAGATACCTAAATTATAAACGGCTTAACTCCACCTAGATTGGGACAAGTTATTTAATAACTACCCACGTCTAAAAAAATTAATTCATGAATCCCCGACCGGTCCTATGAGACCGCGCTGTTATTGTTTTACTATTGTGTCTCGTTTTGTGGGTATGTGATAGGTTAAATAAAGTTTAAGTAGCGCTCTCATTTTACCCAAATCTGTAAACAGTCACCGTTTCGTCACGCGCAAGATAGGTAAACTGGTCATGTAACTCGGGGATCAAAGGCACGAGATTACCGTAATCACAGCTCCGGCCTCAAAGCACCATTGCATTACAAGTGGAAGTTAATTTACATACATTTATTATACAAATTACCATTTGCGGTATGTAGAAAATTCTTGTTATGGACGTATGATTTTCAGAACATTTAAAATTCGTATGTGCTCATGATTCAGGAGGAGCTCGTGGCTAGATAATAAGAGCCGCACGGGGCGAACTTCAAGGTTAAGCAACGCTTGCCAAGGTTGGTCTGTGGATGGGTGACCATCTTAAAATACCGAGTTTCCTCCGTTCCTCTGAAAGCACGTTAAGCCTTAAGTCCCGGCTGTCACTTGTAGATTTTTGGCAGTAAATCTGACTCCAGTCTTTAATGTCAGTCAGTTAATGGGTTGTGGAGGTCTGGGAGGCAGTCGCTCCTCGTAAAATACTGGTATTCAGCTAAATCCGGCTTGACTGGGAGCTGACCCCAATATAGTTGGGAAAAGGCTAGGCAGATGATGATGTCCTGTGTTCATGATTTTTAATCGGGAGCTTTTAAGTAGTAGTTTGTTGTCTGAATTTGTCTGTACAGATCTCTGGAGTCATGAGTTTGCTTGTGAAAGGAAAACCCGTGACCCTGGAACGAAGGCAAAGAAGGAACAAACGAGTGGGTTTTAGTCAGTAAAAGTTTGACACGCCCTCGCGCTCGGCCCTAGAGCGGGAGAAATTATACTGATGATATCCCAATGAAAAAAAAATGTCCTGAGCAAAACAGGTCTTGCTTTTTCTGGGTGCCAAGTTTATCTGATTTTGTTCAGCCGTCGAGGCGTGATTTATTAAATATGTAGTCAAAGAATTTCAGCCTTATTATAATACATAATTATTTACATAACACGCTAATTATCGAATTCAAAATTAAAATTCTCCGTAGTAATTGATTGAATTAAGAAACAATGTTAATATATATAACCAATGTTAATAAACATTGAAATAGACTTCAAATAATATTTTGTATTATGAGGATAAAACAGTGATTTTGTTTCACAAAACAAAAGTAGCTGCCTATTTTACATTAACGGCCGAAATTAATAATCAGACCGTTTCCGCATTATCCGATCCGATATCGGTATCGGACGCCGATACGATATCGGGGTAAGTAAAATGTATGAAATATGTACCTATCTTTCATATTGTCCGACCCGATATCGGATATCGGAGCACAGAATTTCATACATTTTACTTACCCCGATATCGTATCGGAGTCCAACACCGATATCGGATCGGATAATGTGAAAACGGTCTCAATCCATCACATATCGGAGATTGAAAAACAAATGAAACAACAGAAAACATGTAATTTTTTGTATGGTATCATTTGTTTTTCAATCTCCGATATGTGATGGATTGATTATTAATTTCGGCCGTAAAACCAGAAACGAACAAAGAACGCACTTATCGCTTCAGGAACCTACTCGCAGTCAACCTTCGTCATAAGTCCCAGTCTATTTAACCGACTTCAAAAATTAGGAGGTCCAACACAATGTACGGCTCTGACGGCTTTCCTTTTACGATTTTCTTAGGGGACACAACACACGAGCAACTTTTTTGTGTCTGTCGCTATCTCCTCGCTGAGAGTTTTCAAACTATGTATAGGCTCGTGTTTGGCCACTATTGCACCTCTCAGCGATGATGTGGCCAACAAAGGGGCACGTTTGCCAAAAAGTAACCTATTCGCTTTTGATTTAACTAGACCCCTAACAAAGATTCCGGCATGCACAATAAATCTGTTAAAGAAAATTTGGATGATGCGTACACAGAAGCGATAGCGACGCGACTTTTTTTTAATTTGCTACCGATTGACGGTAGAGACGGTCGGACGGTCGGATAGGTCGGCGACGCAACTGTCGCCGAGCTCGCGGACAAAAACCTTCCCAGATTTCAGGCAAGCACTGTCATACAATCCCGTTGGCAAAATGTGAGAAACTTGCGAAGACTAAAGTTGCTCGTGTGCACTAATTCTTTACTGTGTTATGTAATACCATTATTTTTCAGTATTTTTTTGACAGCTAAAACCTGTAACGAGTTGTTAACATTTTAATTGGGCTTTCTTCACTTTTTGTAGGTACCTAAGTTACTTACTCTAAAATATTCCATCGCACAATAATGAACACTCTCATTTGCTGAACACGCTAATATAAATAATTCATAAAAATAAAATATAACAACTTGGTCGGCAGTTATATTTTCAAGCCGTTTGGGGTTCAAATTTTTGGGCCGTAGAGTCCGAGTACTCATACGCTTTTTAAAGAATTATCCAAACGCATTCTTGACACTTTGCGTGACCCAAAGGCTAGCTTTTACCTCGGTCAGAGATTAAGCATTGCCATACAACGAGGCAATGCCGCTAGTCTTTTGGGCACATTTCCAATCGACAGCAATGCGGAGGAAATTTTGGACACCATTTTTTATGTAGAAGCTGTCTTTAATCTATATTTAGTTTGAATTAGTTAAAGTGTTTTTATCTTTCTGGTTCTAAAAAAAATACATCACACAAATCTTTTTTCTTTAATATTAGTATAGTTTATTTTGAAGCAAGGAACAACTTTAACCAACTGATACACAAAATCGTTCTATACACCATATTGTGTATATTGGCCCGTCCACTTGAGTAGGTATTCGACCTTCATCGAGCGGTGACGGATATTAGTTCCCACCAGGATGTTTAACTATTTGCTCTGTATGTACTCTGGCACCTACACAGAGAATCCTAATTAAATGCCTTGGAGAAACGCCTGCGATAATTGCCTTTGAGGTTTGAGGTATTATAATATATTTAATTATCTTTGGTCGAAGCCTCTGGGGCCATGGGTTCACTTCTGAAAGAGAAACTCGGTGTCCCCAAATCGAAGATAATTAAGGAACGGGGTGGGATTTAGTCAGTAAAAGTCTGACACGCCCTTCCGCTCCGCCCAAGAGTGGGAGAAGTCATTCTGATGATTCCCCATAAGAAAAAAAAATGCTACGCCCGACCACAATGCAAGCTACGGCGTAGCACACTGCAAGTTCGGCGTAGAACACAACAAGCTGTGACGTAGCACACTAAACAAGTTATGATTTAGGCCGTAGCACACTCAAAACTATGGCGAAACAGTCGTAGCCTATAGCATGCTGCGGTGTAGCACACAGTAAACTTTGGCGTAGCACACTAAAGGCTTGGGCATAGTATATTGCAAGCTATGGCGTAGCATATAGCACTCTGCGGTGTAGCGCACTCGAAAAAAAATATAACAACTTTTCGGAAGTCAGATTTTCTAGTCAATCCTAATACTAGTACACTATTATATTTATTATATCTGGAAATAAATCTTGTTTACGATTCCAAAATCGATACGAAACAAGGCCAAATCAACAAAGAAATCAGTGTTCATGCATGGTTTCTCCAAAACAAGCGGTTATTCTTTTATTTGTTCTAGAAATATAATGGCAATAACTGTTGTTATACACACACACATACATACATAATAAGCCTTATAATGTTCTTACTTGTGTGAATTCAAAGTTCGGTTCAGTTCAGACTTGTGCGACTTGAAATCATCAAATGTCAACCACTGTGGGTAGAACGACAGGGAGTGTAAGCCTTGTACCTGCTAATTAAAACCCACACAACCCAACAGAACTTAGTCGTTTTTTAATTGCAAACCAGACACTACTCGAAAAGTGAGTGCGCTGGATGGGTCGAGTTTTCGGGTAGTTATGATTGTTTTGTGACGTATGTTGTCGAACACAAACTAGATTTAAGATATACATATAATTATGTTCTCAAGTAAGTGACATGTTATGTTTTTTTATTGAGAATAAAGTTTCTTTAACCTATCACATACCCGCTAAACGAGACAAAATAGTAAAACAATAACAGCGCGGTCTCATAGGACCGGTCGGGGATTCATGAATTAAACCTAATTAAAACCCACACGGGCCTGCCCTCTCTCTTTACCAATAAATATGTTTAGTTGTTATCTCTAGAAAGGGAGAATAGGCTGTAATCCACCACACAGGCCCCACATAGGCTTGCGGTCGACGAGCAATTAGTAGCTCGCCGTTCGGCCGTCCGGTAACCGTTCGGACCCAAGTCGTTGACGGCGCATAGTGTTCTACGCGCGCCTCAATGAGATTTCATCAATTCGTTGGGGCTCAGAAGGGTCTGACTGGGACCATGGGTTATGTAGAAATGAGCCCCGGGGCTCTAGAACGTAAGCAAAGAAGATACAGAAGCTGCTTTCAATAAAAGTCTGACACGCCCTCTCGCTCCACCCTGATTGGGAGAAGTCTTTGGCTGATTCCCACTTAAAATAAGAAGCCTATTGCGGTTTGGTGGAGTCAATCTGCTGTGTAGCGCACTGCATGCTATGGCCTAGCATACTGCAAGTTATGGCGTGGCACACTCAAATCAATCAATAATCTTACAGTGTACTGAAACTGATCATCTTTCCCCCCAGGAAGCCGGCAACAGCAGCAACGAAGGCAAGACGGACTCTGAACCAGGCTCCCCGCTCAGCGTGCACGCGCCCTCCTTCTCGCGCCAGGCCAGCAACTCGGAGAGCAGGAAGTCCATCACATCTCCTCACGTGAGTACAGATAGAGAGGGAGAGAGAGCCGGGCTCCCCGCTCAGCGTGCACGCGCCCTCCTTCTCGCGCCAGGCCAGCAACTCGGAGAGCAGGAAGTCCATCACATCTCCTCACGTGAGTACAGATAGAGAGGGAGAGAGAGCCGGGCTCCCCGCTCAGCGTGCACGCGCCCTCCTTCTCGCGCCAGGCCAGCAACTCGGAGAGCAGGAAGTCCATCACATCTCCTCACGTGAGTACAGATAGAGAGGGAGAGAGAGCCGGGCTCCCCGCTCAGCGTGCACGCGCCCTCCTTCTCGCGCCAGGCCAGCAACTCGGAGAGCAGGAAGTCCATCACATCTCCTCACGTGAGTACAGATAGAGAGGGAGAGAGAGCCGGGCTCCCCGCTCAGCGTGCACGCGCCCTCCTTCTCGCGCCAGGCCAGCAACTCGGAGAGCAGGAAGTCCATCACATCTCCTCACGTGAGTACAGATAGAGAGGGAGAGAGAGCCGGGCTCCCCGCTCAGCGTGCACGCGCCCTCCTTCTCGCGCCAGGCCAGCAACTCGGAGAGCAGGAAGTCCATCACATCTCCTCACGTGAGTACAGATAGAGAGGGAGAGAGAGCCGGGCTCCCCGCTCAGCGTGCACGCGCCCTCCTTCTCGCGCCAGGCCAGCAACTCGGAGAGCAGGAAGTCCATCACATCTCCTCACGTGAGTACAGATAGAGAGGGAGAGAGAGCCGGGCTCCCCGCTCAGCGTGCACGCGCCCTCCTTCTCGCGCCAGGCCAGCAACTCGGAGAGCAGGAAGTCCATCACATCTCCTCACGTGAGTACAGATAGAGAGGGAGAGAGAGCCGGGCTCCCCGCTCAGCGTGCACGCGCCCTCCTTCTCGCGCCAGGCCAGCAACTCGGAGAGCAGGAAGTCCATCACATCTCCTCACGTGAGTACTCGCAGATAGATCTAGAGGGAGAGGGTGGGTGGAGAAATATGGATGGATTGTGTGAGTGCTGCTTACAGTTCTAACTTTATTTTGATTTTTGACGAACCGTTAATCGGGACTAGAGCGTGCAAAACCGGTTTTCCAAAAAAAATTTCATTATCGTTTTATTTGTGGATTTCTTGTTAAAATTCTACTATACAAAAACTAAACAAAATATACTAAAATTCTGGTTTTGAACCCTCAAAACCGAAATTCAATACCAGTTTTGTAGACCTTTCTGTGTTACACGTCCTAATCAGGACAAGCAATATTTTTATTTGCTAAATTAAATACTTTTTAGCTCTGGTTAAATCGAACATTCCACTTAAATACTGACCTTAGCTAAGAGCGGAGGTGGCCCAGTCTTAACGGCCCAGACTTACGGGTAGTAGGTCATGGATTCAAACTTAACCAGGCACGCATTACTTCGTGAAATTAGTTTCATCTTGACCAATTTGTCACTGGTCTCAAAACGGTGAAGGAAAACATTGTGAGGCAAACTGACAACACTGGGCCCGAGTGGAGAATAACGGCCCATTCTCTCTCCCAAAGAGGAAATCTGATCCCGGGTCTCCCAGAGTGGAAAGATTATAAGGTCGCTTATATTACGATATGTACGAGTATGGTTTGAAATTAGTCAAATTATCAAATTATTGTCTCAAATTCTACCTAAATTAAACCGAATACTCATTAGCAGAAAGCACACAGTTTCCTCAAGCAATTTACAAATTATATTTGACTTTACCAAATATATGAACTGCTTTATAATATATTCTAGACAATAACATTATGACATGGCTTCTTCGATTAACTTAAGATACACAGACATTATAATAACCAAATATTAAGTTTAAGTTTAATATTCAAGTAGAAATGTTGTCTATACTTGTGAAAAGCTTTGTCCTGAATGACTGGAGCAACGCACAGGCCACCGGGCCTGTGCGTTGAGGGCTGAAGCCTCTGGGGAACATGGAGAATCTGAATGGTGCTCACCGTGTCCCCCAAATCGAAGGCAACCAAGGAACGGGATGGGGTTTAGTCAGTAAGAGTCTGACACACCATCCCGCTCCGCCCAAGAGCGAGAGACGTCATTCTGATGATAACCCTTCCAAAAAAAAAAGCCAAATCGCTGATAGTAATGACCTGAAACTTGGAAGGTATATTCTTTCTATAACGTGGGCATCCGACGAAAAAGGATTATTAAAATTATTTCACAAAGGTGGTGAAAAAGGGGGCAAAACCCCCTAAATATAGGTTTTTTCCCACTGAGGAAAAAAACACAATTAATAAATACGTTTTATTTGTTTGGCTAAACTTAAGCTATTTTTGGATATATTGGGAACATCTTGTGAATAATATCTAGGTTTCTAATAGTTTCTATTAAAATCAAAACATTTTATGTAAAATTAATCCAGTAAAGACCTTTAAAATTCTTCTATTTTGCGTGAACTTTGTCCTTCATAATGTAGGCACCTACTCATAAATTGATAAGGTAAACATTTCTCTAGAAACCTTGTACTTTTAATCGAAAATCTGAATAACGAAAGATTTGTATTCGTCCGCAAGCCCACTCCTACGGTGGCGATAGTAGAGGGCCTTACACGTAAAATTTTAAAAAAAAACGGAATTAATATAAAAATAATCCTTATACAGTCTACCTGTTACCAAAATTCCACCCAAACCAGATCGGTTGAGGCGTGATTTTTATTACCCAACATACAAACACACTCTCAACGGTATCAAAAATCAAAAAAGTTTTTATTTCAAATGGGCACAGTTACAATTAGTCGTTTCCTATGGAGAAAAACTAGCAAGAACCTCCATAGTTACTCTTTTAAAAAAAATATTGTCTATATTGTCTTCTTCTTCTTTTCGAATCGAAGGTAAACTCGTCAAATTCTTTGAGGCCAGTAGGTAGCTATGTTAATTGCAGCATCGGTGGCAATCGTTAAGTCCTCCAAAGTGCAGGTGTCTGGGCACTTGGGCACTCCAAAGTGTGGGTCATGTTTTGAACAGAAGCACCGCACTCATTTTGAATATCCGAAGGGTCTATAAAACCCTATTTGACCAAATTGTGTTTGCAGCGACCTACCTGGGTGCGCAACCGATTTAGTGCTTTCCATACAGACCACTGCAATTCACGTCCAGGCGGGAGATATTCTTGGGGTTCCAAGAAGTATTATTAAACAAACAAACACACTCACTCAACAATATAAGCACGTAAGAATTACGCGTCCCTCAATCAGATATAAAATATTGTCCAATGTCGATCGGTATCACCCGAGCGACAAGCCCGGACGTGTAATCTGCGAATGACGTCACCGTTAGCTGTATCAGTGTGTATTTTTTGGTTGGATTCGCTTTCCTGTTTGCATATTTTGTTTTTATTTTTGCTGTGACGGGTAACTGAGCTCTGTCGCTTTTTTTAATGGATTTTTTTGTAGTGATATTTGTTGACAGTAGCTGGCTCTGTTATGTAAAAGGATAGTGATTGTTTTTAGACGTGAGTCTATCAATTACTTTATAATCCTTACCATAATATTTTTTTAGCATTATCGCCCTTATAATGTTCCCACTGCTGGAACTCAGGCCTCCTCTCTAGGAGAGGAAATGGGCCATAATCCACCGCGTGGGCCCAGTGCGGATTAGCGGATGTCACATGTCTTAGAACTTTTGGTTCTAGGACATGCCGGTTTCCTCACGATGACCATAATATTATAAATGTGAAATTAACTCCTTCTATCTGTTACGCTTTTACGGTAAAACTACTGAACTGATTTTGACGGGTATGGAGCATGCTTAAACTTCAAAAATGGATATAGGCTAATATTTGATTTCGCGTCAGTAATAACCAAAACTTACGCGGATGAAGTCGCTGGCAATCTAGTATTTTTTATATTATCCCAAGGAAACATAATCCTAGGATAGGAAAAGTAGGTATCCACGACATGGTCTAGCCGCGTGTACAAAGTTTCAATGAAATTCGTTGAGCCGTTTGACTTATTTACTTAAACTTTCGCCTTTATACGAGCAAGTGTGATTTTATTACATTTTATTGTGAAAGATTTTATAATTAAGTGCTTTTGATTTTCATTGAGACGCGATATAATTTTTTTTTCCTGTTTGTTGCGGACTATATCATCGTTAATTTTAAGTATTATTATTGCTCTTTAAGGAAAAAAAGGTAGAAAAAAAAAGAATTTCTCTATCTTATTATTTAATTGATTGCTTGTGGGTCACGGAAATCCTAAGGATGCGGTTACTATGACAACACTTGTACGCACAGCACCGGTTGTTATGACAACACTTAGGGGAAGCCTATGTACAACAGTGACCGTCTTTCGGTCGAAATCCACCGTTTGACCATCATCATCTGATGATGAAACCCATAAAAAATAAACGTGATCACCTTGTTATCAAATGATCTACTGAGGGTCGCGAGAATCGACGAGAGACGCATAGGACCAGTCGCTATGGCAACCGACACTTGGGGGAGGCCTATGCCCAACGGTAAACATTATAATGAAACGTACGTAGAGACATACATTATAGTTAAATCTTTAACCTATCACATACCCACAAAACGAGACACAATAGTAAAACAATAACACCGCGGCCTCATAGGACCGGTCGGGGATTCATGAATTAATTGCATCTACCATCAATATTAAATTATCCTAATTGCCACTCACACTCTTCATCTTCTCGTCAAGCCCAGTAGTGAGCTAGGCAATCTCTCCGGCGCTATCACGAGTAGTTAGTGACGTCGTCTCGTTAGCAGGCTTACAGACTTAGTAACATGATCGCGCCGACCAGTTAGTGGGACGTGGTTAAGTGATGTTGTGAGCTATTGTCGGTTAACTAACGGGTTATTTGTAACTGTGAGTTATATTTAATTGTTACGAATTTAAAGATTTGGTTTTGATGTTTGAAAGTGGCGCCAGTGACTGGAAAGTTGAAAGGGAATCGTTTGTCTTGGTATGGTCATGTGAAGAGCAGGAATGAAACGCATGTTACTAAAAGAGTTATGAGTTTGCATGTGGATGGATGGAAAGGGAGAGGGAGGCCAAAGAAAAGATGGATGGATTGTGTGAGAAGTGATATGGAAGAAAAGGGAGTTACTGATAGTGTGACGAGTGACAGGATAGAATGGAAGGAAAAGACATGTTGCGCCGACCCCAAATAAAACAGGACAAGGGTATGATGACCTATCATTAAATTAGTTAAATTAACCGAATTGCCACCAATAAAACTAACAGCATCCCAAGAAAACCTCTTCATCTTCTCCACGTCAAGCCCAGCAGTGAGCTAAGCAATCTCTCCGGCGCTATTACGAGTAGTTAGTGACGCAGCCTCGTTAGCAGGCTTACAGGCTTAGTAACGTGATCGCGGCGACCAGTTAGTGGGATGTGGTTAAGTGATGTTGTGAGCTATTGTCGGTTAACCAACGGGTTATTAAAATGAAACTTTTATTATATCGTATCAAACTTTTCCGTCCGTGTGTTGCATGTCACGTGACGGTGACGTCAGAGCAGCCGAGGCTAATATGGCGACGCCTATAGTTGTCATCAGCTGACCGTGTAGTGTATAGACTATTACTCATTTGTGCCAGTGCTCCACGCTATTTTGTTTGTTTTTGTCAGTGTTTAATATACCTTTAATGGAGTATTATTCCCAAAATTCTTAGTTAAATGTCTATAATGTAACCCAAGAAACCCTCTTCACCTTGTCCACGTCAAGCCCAGTAGTGAGCTAGGCAATCTCTCCGGCGCTATCACGAGTAGTTAGTGACGTCGCCTCGTTAGCAGGCTTACAGGCTTAGTAACGTGATCGCGCCGACCAGTTAGTGGCACGTGGTTAAGTGATGTTGTGAGCTATTGTCGGTTAACTAGTGGGTTATTTGTAATTGTAACAGAGAGTAGTTATATTTAACTGTTACGGAGTTAAAGGTTTTGATCGAGTTTTGAAAAGAGTAACCAGAGAAACGACCACTTGGAAGGCGACCCATGTAGGCCTATGTAAAATAAAAACAATTTTGATTTGGATGATTTTGAAGTTAGCGATTCATCTGTGTCTTGTGATGGTTTTGACAATAATTTGGAAATTATATATAGGTTCTTTCTTCCCTTAGTAGTTAATTCTCTAATTGCATCTAGGTACCATCAATATTCAATCAACCCAATTGTTATCAATAAAACTAACAGTATCCCAAGAAAACCTCTTCATCTTGTCCACGTGAAGCCCAGTAGTGAGCTAGGCAATCTCTCCGGCGCTATCACGAGTAGTTAGTGACGTCGCCTCGTTAGCAGGCTTACAGGCTTAGTAACATGATCGCGCCGACCAGTTAGTGGAACGTGGTTAAGTGATGTTGTGAGCTATTGTCGGTTAATCAATGGGTTATTAGTAACAGGGACTGGTTATATTTAAAGTTAGTGGTTCATTTGTGTTTTGTGGTGGTTTTTGATTATTATTTGGAGAATAAATTCGAAGAATGGTTAAACATTTAGCTAGCGATTTCCTAGAAAAGTTGACGTTTATAGTATAAAAAATATAATGAATATTTATAATTAGTACCTAAATTATTCGTAAAACTGCGTTAAATCCCGCAAATTAAATATTTTTCTTTCCTTACTAGTTAATTATTTAATTACATCCCCCATAAATATTACATTAACCAATTGTTATCAATAAAACTAACAGCATCCCTACAAGACCTCTTCATCTTGTCCACGTCAAGCCCAGTAGTGAGCTAGGCAATCTCTCCGGCGCTATCACGAGTAGTTAGTGACGTCGCCTCGTTAGCAGGCTTACAGGCTTAGTAACATGATCGCGGCGACCAGTTAGTGGGACGTGGTTAAGTGATGTTGTGAGCTATTGTCGGTTAACTAGTGGGTTATTTGTAGTAGGGACTAGTTATATTTAACTGTTACGGTGTTTTGATTGAGTTTGAAATTAGCAGTTCGTTTATGTTTAGCGGTGGTTTTTGATAATGATTTGGAAAAGAAATCCGAAGAATTTTTGTTTGTTAAATATATTCTTCTTTCTTTCCTTACGACTTAATTCTTTAATTATATCTACGATTTTTAAACTAACCCGGTTGTTATCAATAAAACTAACAACATCTCAAGAAAACATCTACTGTGGCCATGGGTTGTGAAAACACGAAAAAGAACCCCGAGACCCTGGAACGAAGGCAAAAGAGGAACAGGAGTGGGTTTTAGTCGGCAAAAGTCTGACACGCCCTCCCGCTCACCTAAAAAAAACACCCTAGAATATATCATCATCTTGTCCACGTCAAGCCCAGTAGTGGGCTAGGCAATCTCTCCGGCGCTATCACGAGTAGTTAGTGACGCAGCCTCGTTAGCAGGCTTACAGGCTTAGTAACGTGATCGCGGCGACCAGTTAGTGGGATGTGGTTAAGCGATGTTGTGAGCTATTGTCGGTTAAGCGATGGGTTATTTGTAACAGAGACTAGTTATATATAGAATAGAATAGAATAAACTTTATTGTACACCAAAATAGAAACAATTTTACAGAATGTTAAATCTATGGGTACATTGGCGGTCTTATCGCTGACAGCGATATCTACCAGACAACCTTAGGATGGATTATAAGAAGAGACTTTACTAGAAGAAGAGACTAATTTAAAGTTAATGCAAGTTAATTATTAGTTAAAACTGTGACGGGGTTGAAATATGGTTTTGATCTTATTTGAAGTTAGCGGTTCATTTGTGTTTTGTCGCGGTTTTTGATAATGACTTAGAGAAGAAATCCGAAGAATTTTTAACTGCCAAATAGATAGCTGACCTTTTTCTAGAGATGTCGGCAATTAAAAGGCGAGTATTTGACAAAGAGAGCCGTCTACTTTCTTACTTTGTATTTCTCAATAAAATACAAACTGGTCAGATATGTAAAAGTAACACTACAATTAGTTTACCACTCGCCTAAACGTACATCACCTTCTTATTATAATAAAGTATTGCGTATATTTTCAAAATTTAATTTAGATGTTTCTTTGTACATTCTGCTTTTAACATTACATCGTTTTACCCGACACAAGTATTTCATTCAAGTACTCCGCTTTTCCCCGAAACATATACATCATGTAACTGGAATAAAGCACACCCCAATTAGAAAATTGAGCTAGGGTCAGTTCACACCGAGACGCGACGCTGCATGCACATTTTAATAGAGTGACTCAAAATAGAACTTTATTTACTACACGAAAAGATACACATTTCATTGTGAGAATTTAGAATACGTTTCTTCATGCAGCGTCGCGTGCATGCGGAACGTTTTTACATTCGCAACAGTCGTGTTGCCAACGATTTTACTATGCGCCTCGCAACGTTGCGATGCGTCTCGCGGCGGCGCAGTGCGAAATCAGTGGTCTCTACCTGCATCGTCGCGTCGCGTCGCGTCTCGGTGAGAACTGACCCTTACTATCATAATTCGATCACTGAACAGTGGTTTTCAAGGAATTAATTATACCTATTATAAGCAAATAATATGGGAATCGACACACTACAATGGAAGCGAATTGGTATTGGTATCTATGCACGCACACACACAAACTCTCTAGTGAACCAATCAAGACTTATCAAGAATTTATCAAAACCGGTAAATGTTTTGTCCTAAAATAATTAAGAATTATATTATAATAAAGAATACCCTAGTTTAGAAATTGCTGAAATCGATTCGGTTGCTGATTCTGAATACTTTTAGGATGTGCGTTTATTATGTTGCATCTTGTATACACAGCTGGTCAAAAAAGTTTCAGACCTAGCAATATTGATATTAATATTAATAAAATACAAGACATTTAATTTACAATAAGATATATAACATATTAGGTATATTGATTGTCTGAAGGCTCAATATCGGCAGGTGACATCGAGAAGTCCGTTATCTCAAAACCATTAATTTTAATTAGCCGGTAAGACACACACACAAGTCGAAAACTTTTCAGACCACCCTCGTTGGAGAAATTCATGATCACAAAGCGTAACCGTGGTATCAGGATTGGATGTCGTTATTTGATATGATATGGTTACGGTTACGAAAAATTATCATTTGGTACTGATGACTTTTAACTTAATAGAAATAATTGTCCAATTGGTTTAAAAAAACCATTCACTAGTCTTCATGACATGATTTGATTTTAATTCAATTGAGCCTAGTTTTTAAATGAGTGTTCAGAAATAACAAATCAAACTAACAGCCTTGTCGAATAGATAAAATCTAGAGTTAAGGAACGTCAAACATCAGAAAAAAGAAAACATTTACAATCTGGCTACGAGTATTCGTAAGTGGTCTACGTCGTAGCTACGCCAGCTACTACGGCGTAGCACACGTTCATCCTAAGACGGGGGTTACAGAGCGTTTAAAGATCAATCGCATTGTAATTTGTAATGTAATGTACTTTTGAAATCAGGGTTGGTATTCGAATTCGGGCTGGGGGGGCATGAGGAAGTTTGTTCCCTCACGCTTGGGCAACCTCCTCTGCTAGCATCACTGCTTCGCATTAGGTGACCGCCAGCTATTCCTTCTCGCTCCGGACCATGACCTGTACCAAGACCCGGACGTAACAAACGCATGTGTTAAATTTAAATTAAAGATTGATTGATTAATTGGTATACTTTACACCATAAATAAGCAAACATACAGCGAATTAAAAAGCAAAAAAAAGCATAAAGTAGCATATTTTCTACTTAAAAAAAACTGGTTTTGTTTACTATTCATTACACTTTTATGAGATTGTGTTAACATATAAAACAAGTATAATATGTAATCCCATAGATTAACATACAAATGAAAAACAAAAGGAAAATCCCTTTGAAAATTGTAAACTTGACCGAAATAGCTCGCAGTCGTGGAAATTCAACGAAAAATATAATAAAAACGGCTTTAATAATATCTCCTTAGTTCTGTTTGAAGTATAAAGTAGCCTGGGGCTATTTCTGGTTATTAGGTTTTCGGCAAAGGCATACTGTTTACCAGGAATATTATAAATACGGATATAGGAATAATATACCGATATGCCGAGGAAAATATACCGGTTTCGGATATGTTAAAGGATGTGATTTTTTTATTTGGAATTAACCTGTGCTTGACCGCGATCCCATCGGATAGTAAGCAGTGATGCAGTCGAAATTTGACTAACCTGTTGTGCCCACCAACCAATTCTATTCCTTAGGAAATGAACATTTCAATTCATGCACTAGCTATTGACGTTTTACAAATACCAAATACCCATGTAGGTCAATGTTAAAAAAAAAATTAAATTGAATCACGTATTTTTTGTAGCATCATGAATATGAAAAAGAGAAAAAGGTCAAATGAAAGTAAAAATGAATCAGAAAAAAAAAATCAAACTTCAAGTGAGTTTGTTCTTTGAACTTGTTTTATTGGGTACTTCCGGACCCTTGGACAAATGAGGGCCGCAGAGAGGACATTTTTTGACGCTTTGTAAAAGTTATGTTGTTTCTTTTATTGGGATTGTAATGTCTATACTCGTAGATATTGTGTTTCAATATGCCAGTAGAGTTTATTGACGTTACTATAACTAATAGCTTCATCTGTGTGAAAGGAGAAAATTATCCTAAGATCCGTTCAGCCGAGCGTAAAGAAGTAACAAATACGCACATACACGCCGGGCCCTGGACAAACAGACAGACCAAGGTCCGGAGAAAAGAGTAATTTTTGCGGACGACGAGCAATGAGTAACTCGCGAGCGGAAGAAGTCATTAAATAGTCTTCTAACGTAAAAATACCGGGCAAGTGCTAGTCGGACTCGCGCACTAAGGGTTCCGTACCAACTATGAAAACAATTTAATTCTCAAATCGAGTTGAGAAAAGATTTTTCAATTTCTTTTGTTATTATGACGTAACTACAAACAGTTTTCAGACTTTTCCCTATATTTGTGCTGCAATACCTCGCTTAGTGCCAAATTTCAAGATTCTAGGTCAACGGGAAGTACCCTGTGAATTTTGATCCCTGTGATAGTAAAAAATCACACATACAAATACATCAAATGTTCGCTTGCATAATATTACCGTGTATAATTATAAAGATGTTACCGGCCGATAAATCGAAAGATATTGTGATCTTCAACTTCTTTTGTTATTGTCATTGTTCTAATTCTGGTTCTTACGAACATGTTTTTCGTTTCTGAAAGATCGTTGACCGTTATTGGCATGCCAAAAGGATACGAGTATAAGCAAAAGTATGTTTATGTGTCTGTCTGCTAAGTTTTCACGTCTAAACCACCTAGCAGATTTATGAAGCACGAATAGACTTTGAACGGATTCAGGATATTAGAACTGATGGTTTGGGCGAAGGATTCATTACCTTACCCTGGAATGCAAAGATAAACAAAAAAATTACACATTTTAAGTCGGTAAAGATCTGATCGTTCCCTGTTAGGGAAGGTTCATATCTGACGGAACATGCGTCGCGTATTATCGGTCGCGTAACGCCAGAACAGACAAATGTATAGAAAAACACTTGACCGTTCACACTCAACTGATAATACGTTAGTGCGTCGAGCGTACAGCGTCTATTCCGTTTCCGTCAACGCATTGTCGGTCGACGTAAGAGCTAGTGTGGACTTAGATACACTTTTTTGGTAGATCTTAGCTTAAATTATCTGTCTAGCGACAAAAAAATAAGCGACTATTCTAACAACTTCTATTTCTTGAGTTTACAATAAAAATAAATAAGTACCGCTCGGTAGATGTTGAACGGACAAACTGATTAGACGCTTAATGTGAAAGGTCTAAAACGACGGAGTGGACGCGACCGATGATACGCTCGACGCATTTTCCGTCAGATGTGAACCGTCCTTACTCAAACCAGAGCGGGAGGACTTATTTGATACTAGCTGTCCCCTGCGGTTTCACCCGCATTTTTCGTTACTGCTCCGCTCCCGTGGGTCGTAGCGCGATAGTATATAGCCTATAGCATTCCTCGATAAATGGGCTATCTAACACTGAAAGAATTTTTCAAATCGGACCAGTAGTTCCAGAGATTACCCCCTACATACAAACTTACAAATTTTACCTCTTTATAATATTAGCATAGATTAAAACTTTTTATGCACAAGTAAATTACACTGTACAAAAGCGGACTTAATACCTTAGAGGACTTCACTCCTCAATACTTTTATTACTTTCTCTTATTCATAGATTTCTAGAAAGGAGCTCTTATTACTCTTTAATATTTTTTTATTATGGTAATAAGATCCTTTCAGACGACAAATCATTTTTCATGCGGACAACTAGCCTGTTGGTCTAGTAGTTAGTGAGTCCGGCTGCTATGCCGGAGACCGTGGTGTTCGGTTCCCACCCAGCACAAAGGTTTGTGTGATGAGCAGGATCATTTGTTCTGTATCTGGGTGTTATTTATCTATAATCTGTATGTGGGTGATTCCACAAAAGTTGGGTAACTTTCGTCCAAATTTTGCCATACATGTTTTTATGTACTAAATCAAAAACTTTTTAGTAAAGACAGTGCATATATTAATATACTTTTAGTACCTAAAGGGGCCAGTCACTTTATTAAGTATTTAAAGAGAAATTTGAGTTTTCCTGAAATCTCTCCAACCACTCCTCAAAGAGGGGAATTACCGCCGCAATGACGGCGTGCCCAGCACTGCTGCCCTTTTTCCGTTTTTCTCAGGTATTTTAATCTTTCTTTCTTCTTGTACTCTGCTAGCAAAACGCGTAATTTTTTTTGCCTGTTTTTACTATTTTTTGCTTTTTCTTCTTTATTCAACAGTATTTTTCTTCGCGGCGGCATATTATACAATAACAAAAAAGTTTCTGAATAACGAATCTATGTAAAAGAGTCCCTAGTCACATTAACAGCCAGGGCCTGATGGTCTAGGGACTGACGAATCAGAACAAAATCACTCTTAGTTCACTTTTAAAAAGAAATACCGAGATTTGTAGATAACAACAACATCAGAACAAACAAATCACATGTACACACAAACAAGAAAGAATTACAACTTATTAACTTTACATAAAATCACACACCTAGGGCCTGAGCAATTGACTGGCACAGCACGTGTTTTCTTAGCATCGACGCCGATTTCACTAATGTCAAGATGACCAACGCGGAACGGCCCCCACTAATGGCTACCTTCACATTGTCACTTTTTAACGCGTTCAATTTAAAATGGCTGCTTATTTCGATTACCGCGTATTTCTTAATTTACTGAGTGGCTAGGGCCTGACTATAATTATCGATGACACTACTTTTCTTACAAAATAAATATGAAAAATAATTGATTTTATTTACTTAATAGATCCAATGAACAAGGTAATGTAATTGTTAGTGTGTTTAAGTTACATAAAGTTCAAATATCATCAAGGCGTACTAAAATCAGTCGAACGAAAACATTATTTTGGAAATGTGACATGGCTAGGGACTGATATTGAGTGTATAAAAGGCCATTTTTCTTATAGAAAAAAATAAACGATTGTATCAAAAGTGAGTGACATAGTAAAAAAATGATTATTTCATATGATAAAATGTTTATCACTGGTTATTTAATAAAAAAGTGTATAAAATAACACTGGAACACAAAGTTACCCAACTTTTGTGGAATCACCCATGTATTTTGAAATATACAGTATGCTAGTTTAATTACTCAGATACCCGCGAAACGAGACACAATAATAAAACAATAACAGCGCGGTCTCATAGGACCGGTTGCGGATTCAAACGTTAAACAAGGGGCATATTCAAACCCACAATAAATAATAGAAATAATAATAGAATCATGTAAGCGTACTATACTAATATGAACAAAAAAAAACAATGATAAATAACAAACAAGAATCATACCAAAGTTTTCACAAAAGTCTCGCAACGTGTATCACCCTTGCGAGAGCACATATGCGCGGGTTAATGGTTTGAATCCATTTTCCTTTCATACTTTAAACTTGCCTGGTTATTACACTATTAATTTAATTTTTCTTACATATTTTTTTTTAAGTACGTCACATATTAAGGTTATAAATTTTATACATATTTGGGACGAGAATCGAATAAGTACTGAATACCCTCCCTCAATAAATCCCTCGTTTAACCTAACATACTGTATAAGTACGGTTATCAGTTGTCTAGTACCCATAACACAAGATCTTCATAGCTTGGAACTAGAAAGCGTTATGTGAAAGTTGTGGAATAAAAAAAAACATAACATAAGTAACGTAAGTATTTTTCCTTCGATATTTTTCCCTTGTTTTAGTTCATGAATCCCCGACCGGTCCTATGAGACCGCCGTGTTATTGTTTTACTATTGTGTCTCGTTTTGTGGGTATGTGATAGGTTAATTAACTATTCTCATTTTATGCACCTACCATATTATCTCTTCACCATCCTAGGTTGACTGGTAGAGAATACCTAAGGCATTAAGTTCGCCTTTGTAAAGTGTTTTATTGCATAAAGAATAATAAATAAATAAATAAACTGCTGGCAGGGACTCAATATTGTATTCACCGATTATTATGTTTTGGCACCCTTACTTTACTCAAGTTCGACGTCGTTACGATACCTACCTACATACAAATCCAACTTACCCATACCATTTAAATGAAAGCCCGCTGGTGAGTGTGCTTAAGTGTGCGCTAAGTAAAGGTCAATGCTATTCGCACATTAAGTGGCCTGCGGACACCGCGCGCTATCTCGAGTTGAAACGAAATAAAATACGTTTTTGTGGTTGATGGAATCAATCCAGATAGTATAAACAATTCTTGGACACACTGACTGGAGTAAAATCATCATCCGCACACTGATAGTTGCTTGCTGTGATAGCAATACAAACTATTGGAAATTTGGGAGATGTTCCGTAATACCAAAAATGATGAATGAAAAATTAATGTATTTACAATATTGTTTCGAGTATTTATAACTTGATAATAATATCTGTGTTCCCACGGAGAGATATTTTGAAATATTGTTGTTTATAATATAGAAAAAACAAAATAAAAACATGACATTTTCGCTGTGAAAATGTGCAAATTTAAATTCGCTTAAATTTCGTTTGGGGTAAGTTTTTCAACAAAAAGACGATGTAGGAACCTAGATAATTATTGTCTGAATCCGAATAACATCATATTATGGTGTAAATATGCTTAAACTGCAAATGATTTTGGTATTACGTTTGTATGGATAATTCTAACGTCGCGCCCGCCTTAAGTTATGTTCAAGTAAGTATGTAGTAACACTTAATACCAGTACTTCCCTTTTCACGGTTTTTGGGCACGACTTGTACTTAGACTTACCTACTTTTGTGTTTCCAGTCCATTTAATAGGTAACAATTGGTTTTTCGTGTAAGTGTTTTTTTTTTGGCGTAAGGGCTCGCTTCTGAAAGGAAAATCGGGGCCAAAGAATAAAAGGCAAAGAAGTAACATAGGAGTGGGTTTTAGTCAGTAAAAGTCTGAGACACCCGGTCCATCGTAGAGCAGGAGAAGTCATTAAATGAATTCCCACTTAAAAAAAGGTTAAATTTGGAACCGAGACGCGACGCGACGCTACGCGGATAGTAACTCGAAATGTAACTTTCCACACATTTTAGATCGAAAGAGAGAATCTTTTTTATCTCACGTGTTGGTATCTTGGAGGTCTGGTAGGCAGCCACTCCTCGTAAAATACTGGTATTCAGCTAAATCCGGCTTGACTGGAAGCCGACCCCAATATTGTTGGGAAAAGGCTAGGCAGATAATGATGTTGGTATCTCGAGAATCTAGTATGACATAACATTATCAATCCTTTAATGTTCCCACTACTGGGACTCGGAGAGGAGTCTCCAAGAGAAGGAACGGGCTATTCCTCCATTCGGACCCAGCGGTGTAGGTCTCAAGAATCTACTAAAAACTTCAAGGTGTCGTCACGGCTAGAGTGAATAGGCTCTTAATAAGCTAGTGCGCCTCACCATCAACGGTTGTATCACTGCTTACCATCAGGTGGGATCGCAGTCAAGCACTAGTTTACAACAAGAAAAAAAAACTTCCTAAAAATACTTAGCAGATTCCTAGGCATTGGAGGGACATGAAAGGTATTTAATTTTGAAAACTAAAGGCTTCTTACACGAATAGAGCCCCAGTAAGAACTTCGAGAAAAATATAAGCAAGATAGACGAAGGTTAAAATAGGTTTTACAAAAATAAATCTTTACGAGTAAGTGGCAGTATTTTGCCTAAACATTTTTGTAGACAGTTAGATATTTACTGAAGTATTTTTATATACGAGTATACTAATATTAAAATCTGAATGTTTTTTTACTAGGTTACATGTGCTAAGATTAGGAAACATTGGTTCAGATATCTTTTTTTATTATTGGCCAGCCTTTTTGGCGAGGAAGGCTATATAACATCACGATACGATACGAGTAATAGAAGTGGATCAGTAACCAAAGACACAGGTGACATCGTGGGTGACAACCAGAATTTTTTGTTTTTTTTTTCTGTTTTCACTTACTTACCTATTATTTATTTTATTAAGAACATATTCTTGAAACTATGATAGGAATAGGTGCTCATAGCGGCTTTTCCGTCTGATTTTTTTGGTTTGAATGTTTGAATGTTTTGTTTAGGAAATCAATAAATAACTTCTCCCGCTCTGGATGGAGCAAGGAGTGTTACAATTTTACTGATTAAACCCCACCTAAGTTTCTTCAGTTGCACTTCGCATTCCAGTACCTCTGTAACTTTGGTAGACTAGTAGTGAGAAGAGGCCAGAGTCCCAACAGTGGGAGCATTACAAGGTCGGTAATGCTAATGCTATGTAACTTTTACAAACAATCGCACTGAAAGTGGCCCCGTCTGCGTAACGCCTAAGTCCGTGGGCGGTCACGATCTGAAGATCAAAGTAACTCCCACTTACATGTTTAACATCGGCTTACAATTATCCCAGACACGTTCCTTGAAAGCCTGTCTGTACCAATATTATAGAACAGAAGAATTTGTTTGTTGGCACGCGCTAATATTAGGTATCTTCTCATCCAACATAATACAGTGTCTCAAGACGAAAGTCTATGACTAGTACATATTGCCAGTGATGATAATATAATTATGGCTCCAAAACGTAGTCACTCAAAGGGCAATGGAAAGGGCTATATGCCCGGAGATTCCTTGAGTGTTCGAATCAAGAAACAAGATATCCGCAAGAGAACCAAATACCAACCATGAAGAATCACCAAACTTATGTGGCAATGGGCTTTATTGGGTAGGACACTCGCAGAACAGATGATCGTTGAGACCAAACAGTTCTGGAGTGGCGACCGCCTGCCAAAAGATGCGGCATTGGAAGGCGTCCTGCAAAGTGGACCGAGGACCTGGTAAAGGTTGCGGTAATCCAATGGATGCGAGACGCAGCTCAGCAATCAATCACTCAACCACTGCGCCAACCGTACCGCTAAATTTTGACAAATCGGAACTTATCGGGAAATATGTTCGTGTAATCAAATAAAAAATGATTTCCCAAATTGGTTTCTAAATAACGGACTTCAAAGGTAACAAAATATAAAAAATAAATTACAAATATATACAACCTATTTGAGAACCACCTCATTTTTTGAAGGCTGTTTTAAAAGCTACCTACCTAAGGAGGATTATCCCTGAGAGGTTTGGGGAAAAATAAAACAAATGCTGAAGGAAAATAAATTTAAATACATACCAACTTCACCTGATTTATGTTCTAATGGTTCTTTGAATCAAATACAATAAGATTTCTAAATGTAATGTGTTCGCTATGAAATCCTAGAAGAGCGCTGGCCTGATGGCCGGCGAGCGTACGTGACCCATCGCCGCGCCGCTCTTTTGAAGACTACCACTACCACTCCATCAGCCCATCTTGCATTATGCTGTAAAGAGGCTGTTGGAAAGTAGCAGATTCAGTTGTGACTTGTGTTCCATTGGTGTAAATGTTGCAAGGCGTTTCATTGTGAGGATAAACCAATAAATAAATAAACACAACTATTAAGGTTGGTTGTAGAGAAACACTGAATAGAGGAAGCCTTTTTTCAGGTAGGAGTGTGCATTCGCGCAGCGGAATTTTGTTGAATTTAAAGATTTTAAGTATGCAGATATTTAGTGTATGACGTCGTGTAATTGTGTATGGTAAAAAAAAAATTATGCACGCAGCCATTGTGGAGAAATTCACCAAAAACTGATTCCGCTGGGCGAACGTTGTCCTGGCGGAATTTTTTTTAATCCATGGACTTTAGAAGAAAAGAGATGTGTCCAAAAATTAGTGTGTATTTGTGTGTAATTGTGTATGTATGAATAAAAGTAGTGCATGCATAAACTTCGAAGATATTCAAGTTTCCGCTACGCGAACGTTTGGCCATTAGCTAGTTTTCATATAAAGCGCTTACATAGAGAGTTGTAGATTTTTACATACATTGTTTTGAATTTGTTTATATTTGTTTAAAAAACAGATTTAGAAAAAATCGTAGGGCTTAAAAGATAAAAATATAAACGTAAAATACGCTTATTAGGTCTTAGTTCTTAAAGTATGCACTTTGGGGTCTAGATTTTCACGTTTATACAAACCTTGTAAGTGTCTGTAACATGTTGCCAAGTATCAATGATGTTCCGTTAGTAATTAAAGAGTTATAGGACAATTTACCATGAATAGATCACTGTTTACAAAGCAGTCAAATATCACGACGTTCTAAAGGAATTGCATGGTAAAATGTATGTCAATAATTAGTGTATTCATTCAACTATTCTTAAGCAAAATTTCATGTCATTAAATTCAGTAATTAAAGAAAAACAATTATAATACTGACGCAGCATCGAAATCCTACATAACCCGACCAAGTTCGGATGGCTACAAAAAAGCGGCCGTGCAATATATTTTAGTAACATTTCAAAATTTACACTATAATACCGGTATTGAATTGGTATAGGTGATAACACAATTGTTGTTTCGATATAATTTATAGGTCACTTATTTTCGTACACCTTTCAATCAATCAATCAATCAATCAATCTTTATTTGTGAACATAGGTATTACAATAAAGGTCTTATATAAACATTTTAGTCGTGCTCTATGTCCTACCAATGAGATTGGTGTACAAATATATTAGTTTTTTTAGTAAAATATAAGTCTGAATCCATATAAAGCAAAATTAAATTAGTATATTAATAAGGTCAATTAAAGGTAATATTAATAACAATAATGAATAAAATGTCAATCATAATTAGTGTCATAAATTAATAAAATGTCAACAAATTAGTGTCATAAACTAAATTAACAAAATGTCAACAAATTAGTGTCATAAATCATAATTAACAAAATGTCAACAAATTAGTGTGATAAATCATAATTTAACAATAATTAATTTCATATAGTATAAATAAACGATTTATCAATTATAATCTACTTCAAATAAGTGTCAATGGTAAAAATTAAAGGGCGGCTAATGTCATATTTTATCATTTAAAAATTCTTCAATAGTGTAATAGGTCTTATCTACTAAAAACGAAAACAATTTACTTTTGAATTTGCGAACATTATCTTCACTCCTAATGCATTTTGGTAATTTATTATAAACCCTTGGAGCCATAACAAAAATACTGTTTTTGTATAGTGCAGTACTAAATCCTACTGTTTGCAACTGATCACAACGGCGCTGACTAATCACTCGAGCAAACCTATGCAGATTCCTTTTGACGAACATAGATGTTTCATATATGTACAAGGAAGGCGTAGTTAATATTTTCGTATTTTTAAAAAATGGTTTGCAGCTGTCTGTTGTTTGCAAATTGTATATGGCTCGTATGCACCTTTTTTGGCATTTAAATACCATATCTTTACCTGTGGCATTTCCCCAAAATATGATTCCGTATCTCAATGTTGAGGCTACTAAACCATGATACGCTGTTAAGACTGTTGCTCGATTGGCCGTTTTACTTAACATGTGCAAGGCATAGGAATGTTGGTTTAGCTTGCTGCATACATGGTCAATATGTGAATTCCATTTCAAAGTATTTTCAATTTTTAGTCCAAGAAACTTAGTCACATTGGTTTCATTAATAATTTTGTCATTGTAATTAATATTTAAGTCAAGATTATAGTTTAGTCTTTGTCGAAATTTCATTAGCACTGTCTTGTCAAGATTTATTACTAAATTATTGTTTTGCAACCAATTTACTACTGACTCTAAGGTAGAATTAATTTCAGTCTGTAATGTGCTTGCGTCGTCAATATTGAAAAGTATGGTACTGTCATCTGCAAACATTGTCATCGGATATGATGATGCTGTTGGAAAGTCATTAATATAAACAACGAATAGAGGCGGCCCGAGTACACTACCTTGTGGTACTCCATAATTTACCTTTAAGAACTAAGACCTAATAACCGTTTTTTACGTTTATATTTTTATCTTTTAAGCCCTACGATTTTATCTAAATCTGTTTTTTAAACAAATATAAACAAATTCAAAACAATGTATGTAAAAATCTACAGCTCTCTATGTAAGCGCTTTATATGAAAACTAGCTAATGGCCAAACGTTCGCGTAGCAGAAACTTGAATATCTCCGAAGTTTATACATGCACTACTTTTATTCATACATACACAATTACACACAAATACACACTAATTTTTGGACACATCTCTTTTCTTCTAAAGTCCATGGATTAAAAAAAGTTCCGCCAGGACAACGTTCACCCAGCGGAATCAGTTTTTGGTTAATTTCTCCACAATGGCAGCGTGCATAATTTTTTTTTTACCATACACAATTACACGACGTCATACACTAAATATCTGCATACTTAAAATCTGTAAATTCAACAAAATTCCGCTGCGCGAATGCACACGGTTTGAATTGAAATATTTGGTACATTTGTGTAAGGAGAGAAACTCTGTCTTTGCAACCGAGGTGCTATTCGCCCGCACAGCAAGCGAGGCTGACATGGAGTCGAGTGCTGCAGTGACAAATTGCCACGTGTATCAAACGACGTTTTTCAATACACTTAGGTACGTAGAAATAAATAAACGTGCGCTGCTTCGCCGACTCGTGGGGGCTGCTTATCGGCCAGCGTGATACGTAAAGTACAAAATATTGTGACAGGGGTGAGTCGGCGCACTCCTCCGCACTATTGCGAAAAACAGTAGAAGCAGTATGGGTAGAAACGGGTTTTCGAGTTGAGATTGACCATTATCTCACCTGATGGAAAACGACATGGTCAAAGATGGAGCACGCTTGCTTAGTTAGCAACCTTCAATAATTCAATCTTGACTTAAAGATCCCTCGGTTGTACCTATCAGAAAACACAGAAACCTGCAGGGAATTCGATTAAGTACCTAAGATTAAGTATCTAACCTTAGACCAAATAAATACAAATATTCTGTATGTCAACGGTACATTGTAAAAGCGTAATGAAAAAACGTAAGATAAAATATCGCGAGAAATTGTAAACTATTTTCCCTATATTAAAACACGATTATCTTGAAAACTATTCCGGTAAAAATTTATACGTCTGGACTATTTCTTACATTTCTACCTCCTAAATATTCCTTCCCTATAAAAATAGCGAACAAACAACAGACCTCCATGGCTCCACCTACGTTTAAATCTATTTCGGTCGGCACGAGAGCGCGATTTGAATTAATTAGACCTTCCGACAGATGTTTACGGTTTCCGGCACCTCGACTTAATGAGCGGTGATAAGAGATGGTATATGAGAGCAGTGGTGACCTAGCGGTGACCTAGTCGTAACGGCCTAGAGTTATGAGTTGTAGGTCGGGTTTAAACCCAGCTAAGGGCATTAATTATTTATTGAAGCTTTATTCAGAAGTAAAAACTGTACAAAGGCGGATTTAATGCCTAAGTCATTTTCTCCCACTTTAGGGTGGTGCAGAAACATGGCATATTAGGTGCAAGGTAGGTAAGGTAAGATTGTAGGTGGGTAGGTGGTGGTGGTGTTGTAGGTGCGTTGCTTTACTTTGTGTAATTTTATTTCATCAGTGAAGGAAAACATCGTGTGCAAAAGTTCGAAGACATATGACCTCCATCTGCACTAAGCTCGCGTGGTGGATTACGGCCCATTCCCTCACCAAGAACGGAGGCCTGATTCCCAGAAGTGGGAACTTTATAAGGCCGATTATGAGCGCTGTTTAATAATAGGAAATTTACTGAGTTTCATGGGTCAGTAAAGTCGTACGATTCAGAGTTATTTTCACCCCTTATTGGTCTCGTGGTCGATACTTTGTTTCCCAGATAAGCCTAAAAGTGCTGTTGTGTTTTTTCCATTAGTTATTACTAAGAATTACTCCAGACCGTGTGTGCGTTCACACACGAACATAATATAGTCTCACGCACACAAGACAACCATACCCGGAACAGCTGCGAGTATCTTTAGGCCATACAAATATTAGTTTGGTGCATGATTTACTCCCAGGACACGTAGCGCCTATTTTACCGTCGTATCATCACCCTTGATACAGTCGCGAGGGCTGTAGAAACAGTGAAGAATAGTCAATGATTGGTCAGATAGGTTAAAAGAACTTTTTTATATTCCACAACTTTCATACTACGTGATCTAGTCCCAAATTAAGCAGAGCTTATGCTATGAGTACTAGACAACTGATAAACATGCTTATATATTTTTAAATACATATTAGGTTATATATAAATTACGACTGTGCACTAGCTTCTGACGTTTTATAAGTGACCATGTGAGCCCATGTGCAATAAAAACATTTTTAATTTTGATTTTTTACCCAGACACAGCACAAAATGCTCATCACACAAACATTGTGCTGGGTGGAAATCGAACCTACGATCTCCGTCATAGCAGTCAGGGCCACTAACCACTACCCAGCAGGCCACTGATGAGCGTTGTGTGAAAGTTGTAGAATATTATTATATGTACATTTCAAAGTTCGAGCACTCTTAACCTATTACATACCCACAAAACGAGACACAATAGTAAAACAATAACACCGCGGTCTCATAGGACCGGTCGGGGATTCATGAATTAATGAAAAATCCCTATACAAGTTGAAAATATGAGCCAAGGCTATCTGTTACGAATAGATGAAGGCCATAGGAAATGAGTGTGCAATCCGCCGGTACAATTACAACCCTACGGTGGTCCTCAGAGGGATTAGAGGGACATACTGACCTAGTTACGGGGGAGAGGGCTCCCGGCGCCCTTGAGTTCGATAAGTGGTCACATCATCTTATTGTTGGTGAAATAGTGTAGTGTAGGTGGTCGGTATGGACTGGATGAAATTATATTCTATTTTTTTTTATTTGGTTTTTATTATATTAGTGTACGTACTTGTGTCTGTGAGTCTATATTATGTTTGTGAACGCACACACGAACAGGAGTAATTCTAAGTAATTATTCTAGTGGAAAAAACCCAATAGCACTTTTTGCTTAATCTAGGAAGCAAAGCATAGAACTTCTCGCTCAACAGTCGTGCTAGCGAGCCCGACACCAGCGAGGGTTGACTAACAAAAATTACAGTATAATTACTACTAACTAAAAATGAACTAAAATATTGGTTTTTACGAAAGAATGCTTAAATTAAAAGAATAAAATTAAAAAGCACGAAAAGTGAAGTACGACAAAAAAATAGGTTTGTAGTGACATGGGAGCGCCACTAAAATATTTATTTCATTCTTATTAGTATCAATATAAAAAATCAACTGTCTACACATCACGGTTCAAGAGATACAGCCCGGTGACAGACAGACGGACAGTGGAGTCGTGACAATAGGGTCCCTGTTTTAACCATTTGGGAACGGAACCCTACAAAAAGTAATTTTGTGATGAGTTTTTTTTATGTCGGTTGTACTTACTCCGGTTTTATGTTTAAGTTAGCCCTGGCTGGAGGCTTTAATTTTATTAGGTCCACCACAGGCTAATCCAGTAAAGCAGGCGACTACGTCATATGTTGACCTGCGAGAAGCCACTAACAAAAAAAAACTAAGCTATCAATTTACCTATGAAAACTGTTCAAATCCTGAATCGAATTTCGACGATTTTTATTAATCGCAATTTTTTTTTTTTGGTTACGTCAATCCAAATATTCTCATAAAGGGAATCTGATGGACATAGGTGTAGTTTTAATCAGTAAAATTCTTCATGTGCCTAAAAATCTGTCATTTACCATAAAAGCAGGGTTTAACCTATCACATACCCACAAAACGAGACACAATAGTAAAACAATAACACCACGGTCTCATAGGACCGGTCGGGGATTCATGAATTAAGGTCAGCTATTTATACTCGTACTAGGAATACTCAATTCAGAAACCCGCCCATTTCTTTAGGTAGGAAATTATCATATTGACTTCTGCTCTGGGGGGAGCTGGAAGGCGTGACAGATTTGTACTGACTAAAACAAACTTATGTTCCTTCTTTACCTTCTTTCCAGGGCTCCGAAGTTCTCTTTGGTACAGCCTAGGGCCCTAAACCAATCCGGTTCCTACTTTGCCTTAGGCCCAGGGCCCCGAGGTAGCGTTTAGAACAACCCAGGGCCCCAAGTCTATATTTGCTGATTTTACGTTTGTAGTAGCACAATCAATTAACCTATCACATACCCACAAAACGAGACACAATAGTAAAACAATAACACCGCGGTCTCATAGGACCGGTCGGGGATTCATGAATTAAATGTAGACAATTAATGGCCACGTGGGAATTATGTAATTAGCCGTATGATGGCATGTCATGAGCCGTCTCTACAGACATTATACTCTAGATACAAACGGATCGGCTATATAGGGTGACTAGTAATTATTGACCGATACTTAAAAGTTATGTTGCTTAAATATCAGCCACCGAAAATAAAGTTTTTATCCATTATTTTTAGTTTTTATTTCGCACAGTTTTTGTATTTACCCAGTGTCAAGTTTAGAAAGTACGAGTAGTTATGTCGTTCTTGCAGTACAATTCAATATAACCCAGATCGCCGTTTACAATGATTCCACGTATTTTTCGGTCGTGCAGACACTTAAATTTTAAAAAGTCTGTGTTCATATTATGAGAAATTTGTACCATAAACAAAAAATCACGCATACAAAAACGAATATATAGTTGTACTGAAAAGTCGTTGACCACATCCTCGTTTAATAACATCAGTAATTTATTTTTTAATTGATTTAAACTAGTGCTCCCACTTGCAGCAGTGATGCAATCGTTGATGATGAGGCGCACTGGTTTACACACTTAATTCATGAATCTCCGACCGGTCTCATTGGACCGCGCTGTTATTGTCTTACTATTGTGTCTCGTTTCGCGGGTATTGATAGGTTAAATTATAATTTAAAATTTATTTTTTTTGTTAATCTAGGAAGGTGAACATTTTTGAAATTTCTTACTCTTTTTACCTGTAAGAAAAATAAATTTATATTTCTCCACAAAATCTACGCCTACAAAAACTTTCTAAAGTTCTACTAACAATTCGACGAAGTGTAAATCCAATTATTTGAACTTTTATTGAAAATTCTTTTTAATGAGAAAATGCTTAACTTTCCTCAAAAATTCAGAGAGTATAGTGGTAGTAGATACCTCTTTTTTCTTAGAACAATGTTAACTTATTAATAACTACAAAACATTTAGGTACCAAATTGTTTGGCATTAATTTTATCTTAGTACAATTATTAAAAAAAAAATGATAAAGCTTTTAAAAGTATCTATGGGGGAATTTAGTCAGTAGTGGATTCCAAATGCCTTAGGGTTCCTTGTCTTTACTAAATATATAAACAAAAACATACAAGCTTTTGCCCACGGTTTCGTTTGTGTTAATTTAGTTTTTACAATCAATTTAGGAAGGAAATCACCGTGTCCTTGGGCTCTGCATTGCCATCTATCTTTTATTATTTTATTTTTTTTATTTTCGACCGTGGACCGAAACTCGACCGGTAGCGACAAGCCTTCTGTCCCTAGTCCTTTAGGGCTCCCACGCAATGCCCATCTCAGTTATAGGTACTAAAAATAAATCATTATGACGTAGAGAAGCACCTCTATTTTGCCATTACTCTGTGGCAAACAAAAGAATGTTAAAGATACCATTGTTCAACCTCAATGTCGAGAATAAAGGAAGTTTTTGTCCTTCGGCCCGTGAGTCGCGACCAGGGCCTTTGGGGCGATACCCTGGGACTGATTTTGACAGAGTTTTATAAAGACAATTGTTCTCTAGACTCTTACGCTGCCCGTCCACGACAGATTTTTTGTAGGTCAGAAAATCGTAATAAATATGATGGGCAAGCAACCCACCCGGGCTTAAACCCAGATAGGTAAAAACCGGGTATTTTTGGGAATAAACACCCAAAGTTTGGGATTCTTTTTTATTTCAATCATTTATGCTTTTTCTCGACCTGACCAAATGCAAGCTGCACAGTGGGCTACAATTCCAGCTACCAACATTTTTTAGGTGATATTGGGTTTTTATAAAAAAAAACAGGTTTAAACCCGGTGTTATCGGGTGTTTATTGGGTTTTTATCAATCACCGTGTTTTAAACCCGGTGATTTACCCATCTATAAGTGTGTCCCACGTTTCATCTAAAAAATCGTTCACCGATTGTCGGTCGTGGGCGGGCAGCGTTAAGATGATGATGGAATCAGTAGAGGAAAAAGTATGACCCGACTTTTTAACCAACTACAGCAAACCAAAGCAGGGTAAAGATTTTGAATTTATTTTTGAATTAGAGTTTAAACTTAAACTGATTTGTTTTTATTTCACATAGGCCTACATGGACACTTATAAAACGTCAGAAGCTAGCGCACGTCAGAAGTTTAGAAAGTACTAACTAGTGTCAGTGGCTTCGCCGGCTTGATAGTAGAAAACTGTCGCAAGGGAATATACTCCCGGGGAAAAGTAATTATCTGCATTTGGCCCACAGGTAACCATTCTCTAGAATAGCAATTCCTGGACATGGTCTACCAGTGTGTCAAATTTCATCCAAATCCGTTCAGCCGTTCGAACGCGAAGAAATAACAAACATGCACGCACACTCGAAAACTTTCGCCTTTATACTCGTAGTATTTGTGTGTTTTGTCAGCAAAACTGATTGACCCTAATCAATAGGGCCGATACCTGCTAGGGCTCGAAGAACTCTTTTAGACAGTAAAAGTCTGATACACTCGCACACCCACCAAGAGCAAGAAGAAATTATTGGACGACTCACCTCAAAAAAATAATAAAACGTATTGTTTCTACAGAGTACAGGTATACCTGTACTTATAGCAAGTATACAAGTATACTTGAACACCCCTAGCGACGGTCTCCCGCGGGCAGCCGTGGCCTGTGGCTGACGCAGGCTATTTATAAACCTGTAATACTATAGTGTTGTATCTCTGCCATATTTTATTCCTCTTTCTTCAGTGATATTTGCGGAGTCTGTTTTCTATGTTATTTTGTTGGTGAGAAGAGATAAAAATAGTTGTAACGTGTCAATGTTGACGCTTCAAAATTTTTGAAAAAGACAATTTTAGGGATGGGACGATCCTTGTGCACCTGACTATTTAAAACAATATATTAAAGTATTTGGATCTCATAATTTTAACCTTCGAACATCCAAAATCTTACTTCTTCATCCATTCTTATCTTTATGTCAATGTACTTCCCCTGCCCTTGACACAAAAACCTGAAAGTAAATTTTCTTTCAAGCTTGAAATTCGGAACTTCTACTTGAAGTTCGGTCAACCTTAGTTTAGTCTTCCTCATCGAATATCACAATGTATAATTAATTAATTAAACAATATAATAATTAATTAATGATAATAATTAATTGTGATATTCTAGGATACAACAAATAAAATACTAAAAAAAAACTGGAAATACTGGTATTCAGCTAAATCTGGCTTGACTAGAAGCCAACCCCAATATAGTTGGGAAAAAGGCTGGGTAGATGATGAATTGTGACATTCCAGGATATAGTCTACCCTCAGTCTAGCTGTTCGTGTGTCAAAAACCAACAAATATATAAACACTCTTACAAACTTTCACCTTCAAAATATTACTGTAATACCTAAACAAATAAATGTAATCGGGAATAGCAAACGCCCACTCCCGCTAAACCGTATTAACTTAGTAATTTGGCCCTAATGCTATTCATGGGATGGTCTAAATCTGTCGCCCCCACCGTACACCCTGGGAGATAAAATCTTGCTGTTTAGGTAATCTGGGTTTAATTTGATTTTCATAAAATTAAACCCAGAAAAATTTCAGGCTACTTGAAAAATTCAACTGGCCTGTAATTTTTGTTATTGGCCATTTACTCAATAGATGTACGTATGACGGAAAACGGGAACTTTTAAGAAAAAAAAAATCAACTTAGGGCCTGTTTCACAATAGGCACTACTCACTGAATAAATTCAAAAATGGAACAGAATTTGTATGAAATTATCTGCCAAGTAAGATACTCGAAACTTAATCATAGGTGGTGAAACAGGCCCTAAGAAACAAAAAAAACCTCACCATTAAGTGCAAAATAATTGCACTTCATTGCAAATTCATCGACGCCTACCATAGTGTGAATTGTTAGAAGTCCGATTTACTTTTGCGAGTACCTACGAGTATATAAAAAATTGTACTAATTAAGGTAGGCGCCAGATAAACTTGGAATAACGCTCATTATCCCTCTACATTTGTTAACATTCTTGTTTTCAAAAACGAAATAAAAACATAAAGCTTACTTAAATCGACATCTATCGGGGTCTTCAACATTATCTAGTAATAAAAAACAGTTAATTTCTGGTTTTCAGGTATCTACACAGAGACATTAAGAAAATAATTGCTGGTTTTTCGGATATCAAAGTAGAGATATTAGGAGAAGGTCAATGTACTTTATTCAATACTTTACCTGGCGCCTAGTATAGATGCCAAATAATTAGCAGAAAAGAAAGAAAGAAAAAACAGAAAGAAAAAGAATTTCAAAGTCTTTCAAGAGTCTGAAGAATAATAAAATTATCTTCAATGCAATAATATAATTGAGTCTCAGCGTCCTCCGTCGCGTCTCTGCGTCATTCCGACGTCAAATTATCTTAACTAGTTGTTGCCATGGAAGTATGGACCAACATCCCAGTTTAAGGCTCTATACACACGCACCACAACCACGCCACATTGCAGCGACAAAAAGTGGTACACGTGTGAATAGATAAAAATTGTTGCTGCAGTTTCTTACTGTTGCGTGGTTTTTTTTTTTTTTTTATGGTAGGGGAATCATCAGAATGACTTCCCCCGCTCTTGGGCGGAGCGGGAGGGCGTGTCAGACTCTTACTGACTAAACCCCTACCCCGTTCCTTCGTTGCCTTCGTTCTGGGGGGGACTCGGTATCAACCGTTAGGAATACCACATGTTCTACTGTTGCGTGGTAGGCGACGAAAGGCCTCGGACTTGTTCAATGCTACACTAATGGATCCTCTCCACGACTTTCGCAACTATGCGTGACGCAAGTTCGGCCGCCGCCTGGTACGACTCTCCCCACGCCAGGACCAGCGTGTCGTCTGCGTAGCAGACCACGCTGACCCCGTCGGGTAGGTCGCCGCGCAGCACGTAGTCGTATCCGATGTTCTACAGCGGCGGTCCTAGTACCGATCCCTGCGGAACACCGCACGACATCTCTCGCCGTCTCCACTCTCCCTGGTAACCAGGGTAGATTAGATGATAAACCTGTCGGAAATATCTAAGTAGTTTTGTGGTTACGTTGTAGCGAGTGTTTGCAGATAGACTACCTAATTCGCGATGTCGCTAGTGGTTGCTTTGTGGTAGCGGTGTAGTCGATATTACCCGTACATGGTTGCGTTCGACGAAAAAATGTGGTCAGTATGAGTAGTTAGTCTGAATAGACCCTAAGACTGCTATGGCGGGATAGCAAGGTTTTTCGTCGGATCATTTTTACTCCGTCTAAGCAATTTCAGATCATTAACCGCAGGTTTCTTCGCGAGGTATCTTTTACTGAATTTCAGCGTTTTCCTAGTGCGTTGTCAACAATATAAGTTCGTAAATATTAGGATACGGTTTATTATGACTGATACAGTAGTGATCGAGTGTGCGTTATCACAGCCAGGAAAGGTCGAAAATTTTTATTTTTATAAATCTTATTTATTATGGATGCATGAAAATTTTAGAGTAGAAAAACATTTATTTGGGACAGAGACAGCATAACGATTACAAACACTAATAATTTATTTGTATGAAGAATTATGTAAATATGTAATAGGTCTTTACCTAAGAAATTGCCGTTTTTTGAAACGGGATTCTTTGTATTGTGTTATCTTGGGATTGATATTTGATAATAATTATTTATTGGTTTCTTTGGGTGTCGCATTTTCTTGATTAATACACTCTTAACCAAGACTCTTTAATAAAAAAACTTAACTGTCGTTGTGTTAAGAATAATCAATTCTAATCTGGTTTGGTCTAGACTTTCACATAAACCATTCATCCGGGCCAGACGGCCAGTAATAAAAAACTTGTCAAGCGCGAGTCTGACTCGTACACCAAGAGTTCCGTACCGAGGAGATCGTCAAAGATTTTTACGAATCACAAAAAACTGTTTATTTTGTTAGGTAAGTATGTAAATAATATGGTTCTCAGATTCTTTCCTTCACTTGCTCTATGAGACCTTACTTCATGCCAAACAGAAGTCTAGGTAAACGGGAAGTGCTCCATATGTTTTGATTAACTTGCGAGCGTCAAAATATGCGCCTAGACGGAGCATAAGCGGCCTTCTCTTCAGATTGCATTGATTTAGGAGCTTGAGTTTTTCCATTACTCCGAAGTTAAGCAAACTTGAGTATTTGATACTATAGTCCGTCTAATGAAAGCGCGGCCTGAGAAAAAGAGGTTAAATCCAAAAAAATTGTATGTACTAACTAGTAGGAGAATCATGTTTTGACATTTCACAATTTTTTTATTCCCTACAATTGCAGCTGAATAATGTTGCCAATTAAATTTAAAAAAATAACTCCAGGTGGCGCTTTCATTAGACGCACTCTAATTTCAGCATAATATCTGCACTTTTAAAAAAAATCTTAAAATATAGACAGACGGAAGACAAAGTAGGTAATTCTCCCTTTTTCGACATAGTTGTGGAACCCTAAAAACACCGAATAGTCGAGAAAGAATCTGCAATATCAAGTAGAATTCCCTTATTGACGCATGATGCGTCACTAGTATGGGTTATTTCATCTCACAAGAGGTCGGATTGATAAAATCCTAGAGTTTTTATGGCGAAATTCTTTCGAGTGGAATTCTGCTGAACTGCACTCAACGTTTTAATAAAAGGGCCCTCACACCACTCGCACACAAAGCTTCAGCTGTTTTAATTATTCGTTAATTGACTTCCAGTGAATATTCATCTGCCTAGCCTTTTTCCCAACTATATTGGGGTCGGCTTCCAGTCAAGCCGGATTTAGCTGAATACCAGTATTTTACAAGGAACGGCTGCCTACCAGATCTCCACAAACCATTAGCTGGGGTAACACGGTACTTCATGGCAAGACTGGAGTCAGATTTACTGGCTTCTGACCATCCATAACGACTGTCAAATATCTACAAATGACAGCCGGAACCAACGGCTTAACGTGCTTTCCGAGGCACGGAGGAAACTCGGTATATTAAGGTGGTTTTCCTTTTGAGGTACGGAACCCAAAAAAAAGAAGGAAAAATATAAAGTAAACTTCCCATTGAGACGCACAATGCGTCACGTCTACGTCATATCATCTCAGAGGGGGGGCGGCCAGACAATCCCACTCTTTTATTGATTTCTTGTTGATTGAGGTCGCCGGGCGCTATTTGTCGACCGTCAATGAGGCTAGCTTGATTGATTTGACGTTAATGGACTTGGGACTATTAGAACTAATCGTTTTCTTTCTAATGAGTATTGTTGGAAGGTACTTATGATTAAGAATTAGGATATTTTGTGGGTAAACGCGCATCAGTAGTGGTGGCCTATTGGTAACTGCCTCGACATAAAAATTGTAGGTCGCGGGTTCAAAAGTTCAAACACAGCGAGGTGCATTACTTTGTATAATTTATTTAATCACCACTGCTCTCAAAACTGTGAAGGATTGTTATCCTTCTCAATAGTCGTGAGACATATCCTGGAACCAAAAATTCGAAGACATGTGAAATCCACCAATCCGCATTAGACCCATGTAACGGATTACGGCCTAGCTCTCTTTTTGAGTTCCAGCAGTGAGAACATTACAAGGTTGAGATATGGGATTTTTACCGGAATTACCGTGGCCCTGGAACGTAAAAGAGTGCAACGGACTGTACACGGAATTAACCTACATATGCTATCGAACAACCTGACGCGTCCAGCGCGTATCTACTCTCACATTGCGTACATCGAAGGACTGGGACAATTTGTCTGCTGCGGGTTTTCCGTCCGAATATGATTTAGATGTCTTCAAGTAAACTAGTGCGCCTCACCATCAAAGATTGCATCACTGATTACCAACAGGTTTTTTTTTTGGGATCGCAGTCATGCACTAGTTTTCGTTGTAAAAAAAAAATATAAAAGGTAGCTGAAGTAAAATGGGTGGGTTTAAGTCACCGGTTTCTTTGGTGCGGCCAATACGTGTATCTCAACTCTAAAGATACGGAAATCAATATGTAAACGCCATAATTGTCTGAGAACTACCACAGGAGACAGCTAGTGTGTAAGTAGGTACCTACATAATTAATACAATTTACTAAGTATTTATTTAATTTCCCTCTTACCCACTCCAGGTACTCATAGACATATAGATGGATCCCCGGACGGAACCCGAATTTGTTCCACTTGGCTCACTTTCGGGACCAAAATGACGTGACATACATGACAAAGACCTAATCTATCCTATCCTAACTAATATTATAAATGTGAAAGTGTGGATGTTTGTTACTTAATCAAATCACGCAAAAACGACTGAACGGATTTGGATGAAATATGGCATGCTTATGGTCTTAGACATGAAAAAGAACATAGGCTACCTTTCATCCCGATTGTTGAACACGCGGACGAAGTCGCGGGCAACAGCTAGTTTATTATAAAAGGCGAAAATTTGTATATATATTACTGTCATTAAGGGCCTGTTTCACAATGTCCGAGTAGGCACTACTCACTGAATAAATTAAAAAATGGAACAGAATTTGTGTGAAATTATTTGCCAAGTAAGATACTCGAAACTTAATCATAGGTGGTGACACAGGCCCTAAAACTGTTAATATAACCCTCTAATTAAGGGTGATTTTAATATCGTGCGGATTTCGTTACGCATGCGGGATTATCCCACATGCAGATAATTTCACGCAGCGTGAGACACGCTTGCCTATAATCTAGTTTTCTGCGGGCTACAGTACGGTCATAGCACATACGGTATTTGCAGTTTTTATTGCTGTTAAAAACTGTTATTGGCATTATTTTTTTAAACCTTTATTTTTGTACGAATTTTCAACTTTAAAATTCGCAGAGCCTAACTTCAGACTCGCCAACTTATAACGGCCGTACTGTACTGTGCGTTATGGTTGTTTACAATCATGGACGACAAACACGCGGGAACCCCGCACGAAACTGCTGCCCGGGATCACGTCCCGGGTACGTTTTCCATGTATTACAATAAATACTTTTATAATAAAAGGACATTTGTGAAGGTTACACGTGCGGGGAAAATCCGCATGCGTGTTCAAAACCGCAAACCCTTGTAGAAGAAATATAAAGTGTCAATTTAATAAAAACTAGACGAAACGATTTAATGAAAACGCTTTAATATATTATTATATTTAACTCTATATAACAAGTTAATTTAAACCCAATAAAGAGGCGCCTATATTACTAGCTCGTAGAGACTCGGTAACTAGGCAAAGAATTATAGCGGCGAGACGACAATCACCGCGTTACCATGGTAACGAGACGCGCCGACTTGCCAACGCTACTTATAGATACGGTCATTATACTCGTATATTATCTAACTAGCAGGCTGTCCCCTGCGGTTTCACTCGTATCTTTGGTTACTACTGCGTTTATATATTATTATATTGATTGTAATGTATTGTGTGGTGTTTTCAGTAACCGCTTTTTGGCACAAAATTTACTATTTTCTGTACTAATGTGGAAAAGTTTGAGAGCTCGCGCCGCCACAATTATTTGTACCTATTTATCGTACCAGGTTGGGCGTTAAGCGACCCCCTACGAATCGCCGGTCAATCCCTGTTTATTTATTTTTTTATTGAAAAATCATCGTTTGATTCTCGTGGAAAGAACATGGACGAGGAATTAGTTAATGGATTTATTAAGGTTACACATAGATCACTACGAGAGAGGAGCTCGTGGCTAGATAATAACAGCCGCACGGGTCGATCTCCAAGGTTAAGCAACGCTTGCCAAGGTTGGTCTGTGGATAGATGACCATCTTAACATAACGACTTTCCTCCGTGCCTCGGAAAGCACGTTAAGCCGTAGGACCCGGCTGTCATTTGTAGATCTTTGACAGTTGCTATGGATAGTCAGAAGCCAGTAAATCTGACTCCAGTCTTGCCATGAAGTACCGTGTTACCCCAGTTATTGGGTTGTGGAAGTCTGGTAGGCAGCCGCTCCTCGTAAAATACTGGTATTCAGCTAAATCCAGCTTGACTGGAAGCCGACCCTAATATAGTTGGGAAAAGGCTAGGTAGATGATGGTTATTATACTCGTATATTAATCTAACTAGCTGTCCCCTGCGGTTTCACACGCATCTTTGGTTACTACTGCGTTTATTTTGGTTGTAATGCATTGTTTGGTGTTTTTAGTACCTGCTCTTTCCCTTCCGCTTTTTGGCACAAAATTTACTATTTTCCGTACTAGTACGGAAAAGTATGCGAGCTCACCGCGTTTATTGTATTTATCGTATTAGGCTGTGCTCTAAGCTTACCTGATGATTTCTTCGTTATATTGGAAAACATCATTTGTTAAAAGTGGAAAGAATATAGGCGAGGATACCAACGAATAATTTACTAAGTTTTATGAATTCAAGCTAATGGTTAGTCAAAATTTCACAAAAACATCATCATAAATGGAAACAGACCTCGAACGCCGTTTATGCACAAGAGTACAGACTAACTAATAGCACAGTTGTACAAAATTTATTCGGCCGAAAATTTTGGTTTTCCCTAATCTTCGCTTTTTCTAAGGTCTACTCAAAATGTATAAAAAAAACCTTTGTAATTTTGGGGATATTAAAAAAACCGGGCAAGTGCGAGTCGGACTCGCGCACTGAGGGTTTCGTACCAACCTACCTATAAAAACAATTTAATTCTCGAATCGAGTCTTGAAGACTTTTCAATTTTTTTTTCTTGTGACGTAACTAAAAATTTTCAGTTTTCAGACTTTTCCCGATATTAGTGCTATAATACCTTGCTTCGTGCCAAATTTCAAGATTCTAGGTCAACGGGAAGCACCCTATGAGTTTTGATTCCTTTGACAGTGTCGAAATGTACGTTTTTTGCAACATAAACGGGCGTATCTTTTTTTCCCGTCAACTTACAAGTTTGATTTTTGCACAACTTCAAGGGACCGCGGATTTCAATATATGGTTTTAATTTCAACTTGATACCTTCACGCGTTCCTGAGAAAAAGGGTCTTGACAGACGGACGGACAGACAGACGGACAACAAAGTGATCCTATAAGGGTTCCGTTTTTTCCTTTTGAGGTACGGAACCCTAAAAACGAGCAATGACGTAATAATAATAGGCGTATAGGCGTCAATTGACTAGATTTTTTACTATAGTAAATAACCTACCGTAAGCTACGCCCGGGCGCGATTTAGCGAAGTTGGTTGGGTAGGTTGGTTGGTTGGTTGGAAGCACTGCAAAAACATGGCAGACGCAACAACGACCAATCGGCATCGTTTAACTCGATAACTACTTATAAATTAAGCCTATTTAGTCAGCAATCAAAAGCAAGCAGCCTTTGATAACCAGATTACTCCGAAGCCTGTAAACGCTACGCGAGCTATTTAAAGACGCCCCAGATTGAAGTCGGTATTCCTCGTAAATTAAATCCTTAATTAGAAGTCGGTTTGTAAAGACTTTATGCTAAGATGATTAAACAGCTTTCGGAAATAGAAACTTCATTTCACTAGTAAAGTTAAGTGGGTTGGAATTGAGAATCCGATACATTTTTAATTGGTTCTCTGTTTATTTAGTGTTTTCAACGCTAACTGTACCTCATCATCATCTATCTAGCCTTTTTCCAATTATATTGGGGTCAGCTTCCTGTTAAGCCGGATTTAGCTGAATACCAGTATTTTATGAGTAGCGACTGCCTACCAGACCTCCACAAACCATAACTGTACCTATGTTAAACCTTTTATAAAACTATATTACGCAAATAAAATGATTGATTAAACGCTCTATGGAGTTTTTTAATGGATTATATGTATTCTTGTAATTTGCTTGGTCTGATGCTACGGTCGATGGGGGCGAAAGGTTCTAGAGTAGTGACTACGTATCGGAAGACACGGCGTTGGATGACCTCCCACAGGGTGGACCGCTGACCTGGTGAGCGTAGCGAGAATCCGATGGATGTGAGATGCATAGGACCGGTGGTTGTGGCGACGCTTGGAGGAGGCCTACGACCAGCAGGTTACTGCTCCGCTCTCGGGGTAGTAACGTGATTGTTATATGTATAAATAGATATACCTAGTCTTCCTCAATAAATGTTGGATAGATTAAAAGCATTTGTCGTTGCATTTAAACAGTAGTTAATAGATTGAAATTACCCATCGAAATAGACACATACAAACTCTGAAATTGAATCATATTAAGTAGGTACCTAGTACCTATACATATATATGATTGGCATGAATTATCTGTTTCGCGAATCCTCCGAAATAAAATACTGTTAAATATTCTGATTCGGAGAACATTCTCTGTGAGAAAATAATATTCTCTCGATCCATCTCTAGTTACGAATATAGGTAGGTACAGTCAGCACCAAAAGTCGATGAACAGAATCAACATAACAAAACATTTTATTGTATAGATTGTTGAACAGATGAAACACATTCTATTGCGAACAGGTGTTTTGTTATGTTGATTCTGTTCATCGACTTTTGGTGCTGACTGTACCTAATGTTTCCCTTACAATCGTTTATACCCACGAACAAATGAAACATTTTCATACGAATAAAATACAATCGCAATATTTGTAATGAAAACAGACGCTTATTTAAAAGTAAAATAAACGCTTTTTGATAAACATAACATTGTAAGACTTCAATTATGAATGAGGGACCGTCTACAAATATATTATTATGTTATATCTGATATTAAAAACCTTTTGGAAATGCGTTACGAGGTATTTCTCTTATAAGAAACATTATGAGATTGTTCAGATTTCGTTGTGTGGACGTACATTGTAATCTGAATAACTGGGAACTCAAGAGACCTAGGATATTTTATCGTTTAGGCACTACAATATTTTCTGCCAGCGGCATTACCCACTTGAAAGTAGGGAGTATTCCCCTTTAGGCACCCAGATTTTCGGCACCAAAATTTTCGGCATCCAAGCTATTCCCGATTCGGCACCAATAGATATTTTGGACTGGTATTTTGTATGGTTACTACCTGTCGTTGCCGAAAATCTGGGTGCCGAAATGGAAATACTTCAAAAGTATATTTCTTAATACAAATTGCGGACGCTATTTTCATCCCCTTACGGAGTGAATTCAGGAGAATTCTCGCTTAGAAAAGGAAGCATTGTGGAAAAGTGGAAACACATTAGCTCAGCTAAGAAGTGGAATTTCCTTCCGGTGTCTTAAATTGTTTCCTTATACCTAGATTCAAGTTCCAGGCAAGCGTGCTCAATCGTCGACCACGTCATTCATCGACAATCGAAAGCAATGCTCTCACTCTATCTCGGTTTGCGCTGCAGTGGTCTCCTTTTTGCTATTTTCGTGTTGTGTCATAAGCGGATTTAACAGAAAATGGGCCCCTTATAGTTTGTTTTGAATTCGTCATGTGATAGGACCGCTTAATATCTAGCAATATTGTGATTGTTAGTTAGTTTTTACAAAAAATGTCGATGAGCCCCTTTTTCCTGTAGGTATGAAGGGTTTCATATCAATAACTCAAAATAGGTAACTAGTGTAGCTACACGATTAATTCGACCCTATCCTTAATTGATTTAACGAGCTCACTTCCATCGGCGCAATAAATGGCTTCGTTAAGTGCCCACCGTTTGATACGACTCATAAACTAATACTTTCTTCCAGAGATGTCTAGGAAGGTTCGATTCCGATTACGAAAAGTCGGAACTTATATTGGATGTGCTAACAAATTTATACATATTTTTTTTAAACTTTCACACAACGCCATGTAGCCCCAAACGAAGCAAAGCTTGTGCTATGAGTGCAAGACAACTGATAAACATACTTATGCAGATAAATTACATCCAGCCATAGAACAAATGATCGTATCTACTCATCACACTAACATTTGTCTTGGGTGGTAATGAAACCCATGACTCTGGTATGGTCAGGGCCACTAACCACTAGACCAAAATGCCAGTCAAACTTGTCAAGTGGGGAACCTCCCTCCTCCGCCTCCTTTTGTTGAAGTATTTCTGTTTCGACACCAAGTTTTTGGACACCCAAGCTATTCCCGTTTCAACACCAATAGGTATTTTGGATAAGTAGGTAACTTAACCAATTGATATTGCTGCCGAAACGGAAGTAGCTTAGGTGCCAAAAAACTTGGTGCCAAAATAGGAATTCTTCCTTCTGTCATTTGTCATTTCAATCTTTCACTTGTTATTTTGTTTCGTATTTCGCATGTTGTAAGTTCACGCTTCATTTAGACCTACTTAACCGACTTTTTTATTAGTTTTAGCTGGTTTTAGCCGTGCTTCATCCGACATTTCTCTGCCTATTCCTGTTTCAATTCCGATTCCGGTTCCGATATCACTTAACCACATTAAAAAATACGCCACCACTACTCGGAAGTTTTTAAGTATATTTTAGAACCGTATTTCCAAAATAAAACCACTTTTGTCACATCCCTACTTTTTCCAACCGTTCTATTAATAGCCGGTTGCACATAATGTTAACGTAGACATTAACGTCCGTCAGCTCTGTGCAATTTGTCGGTTACGAGGTCTTGCCAACGTCAAATGATGAGCTTCATGAGTTTATGACGCTAATAGCCAGCACGCAGACAGCATTTTTATTGAGCACTCAAGTCTTTTTAACTATCTCGCTAATGTTTTATAGTCTTGGTTTTGCGATTTTCTTAAACTAGAACGCTAGCGTACGTAGTTATAGAAAGTGTCGTTTAACTCAAAGTATACAGAGTAATTTTTAAACCACTAAAAACCTTGCAGGAATGGTTTACTATGTCAGGAAACCATTCCTTGTCCAATTGTCCATAAACAAGATATTTTTCTATAACTTTTTACGAAACATTTGCAAAATACCAACCTTCAAGATTTCGTTATTCTATCTAACACTTTTCAACTCATGTCACAGAATAAAAGCCGTTGTTTAATGGTTGACGTCGGTGATGAATGACGCCATTATAAAATCAGCCCTTGGGTCATAATGATAGTTTGCCGATAAGGTGCGTGTGTACGATTGTTGGCAGAAGGGGCGGCAAAATGATACGCGTGTTCTTGGTTTAACTTTTATTGGACGACTGACTTCATAAAGTAATTAAAGTAATTAATTCTTTATTGTACACAAAAACTATATTAAGCTAGCTAGCTTTAGCTTTTTTATTGAGCATAATTAACTTACAGAACTTAACCTAATGTGCGTAAGATTAAATAAGACTATTGTGCCTACGCGCTACAATCATAATCAAAATAGTATCATAGTCCTAAGAAGTTTGCCAGTGTTTTACTAATAACCCGGTATATTAAAGTAATTTCAATTAACTAGGTTAGTCAGTCACGACACAGACGTCCTAACCGGACATGGTAAGTACGGGAGGACTCTGTTTTGTAGGTGGAAGATAAGCCAGGGTGTCACCATTGCGCGGACCGCCCAGAGTATATGATGTACTCTGCTTGGGCGGTGCGTCGCCGTGTCCTAATGGAGGCAATCGCTGAAGGCGGCCTTTACCGTCGTGCCCTGGTTCAGGCCTTGGTTCGGAGCGATGGGACAGGAGTGCGGTCGCATCCTTCTGCGAAGCAGTAATGCTTGTGAAGGAGACAGCCACAAGATAAACGGAACGCACCCCAATCCAAACTGGAACCATTCTTGAATCATCATCTGCCTAGCGGCTAGGCCCTAGCCTTTTCCCAACTATATTTGGGTTGGCTTCCAGTCAAGCCGAATTTAGCTGAATACCAGTATTTTACGAGGAGCGGCTGCCTACGAGACCTCCACAGACCACAACCCATTAACTTGGGTAACACGGAACTTCATGGCAAGACTGGAGTCAGATTTACTGGCTTCTGACTATCCGTAACGACTGCCAAAGATCTACAAATGACAGCCGGGACCTACGGCTTAACATGCTTTCCGAGGCACGAAGGAAACTCGATATGTTAAGATGGTCACCCATCCACAAACCAACCTTAGCCACCATTTATAGGAACCATTCTTGAATCATGTGTGTGATAGCCGAGTCACTAAAAATCAATAGATATAACCAGCCAGTGACAAAACACATGTTATTTACGACCATCAATATCACCCTCCAAGTAACTTATCGGCGGAATATGCAAAACCAGCGCAGAAAGCGCTTAACCCAGCACAAAAGCGGCTGTAAAGTATCTCAGTACATTTTAAATGCAAATCAGCTTGTGCAGCGGAGCGAAATTGTATCGAGGCGCTGATTCAGCTTTATTTGAAGAAAAGTATCAATATTCATGGAGTTGAAAGACCTTTAGATTGACATTTTAGGAAAAACTTTGGGAATGTGGGTAGAGAGCATCTAGAATTAATATTCTTTGGAAGGAGTGCCAATGTTTTAAGACCTTATTTTAGCTATTAAGGCTGCTATCCCACTGGCGTTTTACGAGCGTTGACATCAACGTCGCGTCTGCGCAGCGTCGACGTTGACGTCGCGTCTGCGCGTGACAAGTCTTCGACGTCTTGGTTCTTGATTGTATAAAGTGGGTGAAGAGCATCCAGAATTAATACTTTTTGGAAGGAGTACCAATGTTATAGGGCCTTATTATTAGCTTCCAAGTCTTCGACGTCTGTTTATGTCACAATGTACTGATGATGATAGCCGACAGGCTCGACCGTCCTTATGTCGCCTACAGTCGTTGCTTGTGATTGTAACTGTGTGTGTGAAATATTTGAATGTTATATTTGAAATCATGATTCCTAGTTACTTCCTTGAATAAAGGACAATAATATAACATAATTATGTACTGTTTATTTATTTTATTAATTAACTTTCTGTATTTTTATCGTGACTGATGAATGGATAGCCGATTTAACCTGTGGCGCTCCGTGGGGACCGCCATTATTTATTATTTATTTATTTATTTAATATTAATAAATTAATATTAATAATATAAACTGTTATTGCTCTGTTTCTGTTGCTTCTGTAATTATACTACTAGAATATAATTTTTATTCGGTCAGGTTTTGGTGGCACAATTTTTTTCCAGCGGTTCTCAAAGTTAAAAGGTAATTACTTGTTTACTGGCACGTTTTTGTGCCACGGGGTCGAACAGGAAAATAGAACGCAAATCAAAGCAATTTTGGCATTACGAAGCCATTAGCATGTAAGTCCCTACTGTAGATTAAACCTAAGCCATTATTCGCTATCCATCGAGCCTACAATTAAAATAAAAAAAATATATAAATAATCCTCTTCTCCATTCCAGGACGCCCACTACGAATGGAGCGAAACTGACATCCTATCCCACGGATTCAGCGGCCTAAGTCTCCACAGACAAGACAGCCTCACCCAGCGTCCCCTAGCTGCCCTCAAGAGGACCGGCAGCAAAGGCAGTGCCTACAGCCTCCGCAGCATGAGGAAAGAGATGACGAAGCCCACCACACAAGTCGAAAGGCCTCCCACGATACCTGATGCAGGATTTGGGACCTTAGAGATAAAACTGGCGTATGAGAATGCTACCTCGTCGCTGGCTGTGACGGTGCTTAGAGCTAGAGGTCTGATTGGCATGGATATGACTGGGCTTTCCGATCCGTTTTGTAGATTAGAAGTTTTGCCTAGAGGTGAGTTACAACAATATTATGTACTACTTTTTATTGAAATTTAATGTTCTCATGTAAGGAAGCATGTAAGTGACAATTGTGTTTTAATGAGAATAAAGATATTTTAAACCGAAGGACTTGACACATTATGCAATCAACACTGTCAATTTGATAGTTTGTGTGAACCATGTGTGAACACACAAATCATTGGCAAACGCGAAAAGACGACGAACGACAATTAATGCCGTTAAAAAAAAAACAAAATTGTCGAAAAAATTTACGTATAAACGTGTTATTTATAATAACCAATTTGCAAAAAATAAATATAATTTATCAAACATCAAAGAAACGGCCCGTCCATGAAATGTTTTACTCTGCAATCCAGTGAGCGTATTTTTCCTCGCATACTCGCGATTTCTGATTTAAAGAGGTTGATTATTTTACCAGTGTGACGACTTTACGACGCCAAATGGCAAAGAAGTTTTTCAATAGTTAGAGAAGTTGCTCACTAGACACACATATAAGACTGTTAGTGTTACTTTTTTTTTGTTTTTTTAATCGATTTCTGTTTTTGTATCTATTTGTGGAGGCTTGTAATTAGCCATTGGAATGTATCTGTATACCATTTCACACTATTAGTCTGTAAACCTTCCATAAAATAAAATAAATAAATAAACTCTAGGTAGTTACTTTAGCCTGAAAACCTGTCAAAAAGTCTTACTGCATTAAGTATGATTTGAGATGTCCTTGATACTAGAAACCCGGCCATAGTATTTATTTCAAGGGTCGCGTATATGAGGCTCGCGTTTGACCACTATCTCACCTGATGGTAAGCGATGATGTGGCCAACGATGGAGCACACTTGCCTAAAAGTAACCTATTCACTCTTGACTTGAAGACTCCTAAGTTGTAACTATCAGGAAAAACAGACTCCGGCAGGGAATTCAACTCCTTAGCACAATAAATATGTTCCCAATATTGCTGCTTGTAGTCCACTAACAAGACTGTTCTGCTATCTTCCAGAAGGATCGTACTCCAACAGACTGCGCACGAAGACAGTCCACAAGACCAAGAACCCGGAGTTCAACGAGACGCTGCACTTCTTCGGCATCACGGAGTCCGACCTGGCCGTCAAGTCGCTGGAGATCGTGCTGTTTGATGATGACAGGTAAAACCTTCTTAAGATGGTTCTGAGTGTCGTGAAGCCCAATGGTTTAGGGTAGGTACTCATGCGGATTCGAAACCGGGCAAGTGCCAATGAGAATTTTTCAATTTATTTGTGCTTTTCCAAATTAATCCAGGACATTACTAACACCCTTTGCCTCGGAAAGCACATAAAGCCGTTGGTCCTGGCTGTTAGTCGTTTTAGGTGGTCAGACACCAGAAAGTCTGACCAAAAGTTAATCCAAAGATTATCGTGTTGCCCAGTAAGCGGGTTGTGGAGGTCTGATAGGAAGTCGCTCCATGTAAAGCACAGATATTCAGCCGCATTCAGTTTGAATGGAAGCCGACTCCTTGCTAGTTGGGAAATAGCTGAGGAGATGATAAATGGGTCTAGGCTCTTAACTCATTTATACTCAGTCAAGCGTCTGTAATCTCTAAGAAAGCTTGACAGAAGTATAATGGGGTGGAATTCATACAAAACTCAAGGCTCATTTACACTTCGGCTAGCCATAGGTGGCACGACCGAAACGTTGCTTACACCGAGGGTGTTTGCAACTCGATAGTACCGGCTGATTCGCTCGATGCCAAACTTGGTGGACTTCGGCTGCAAATTAAACCATCAGACCAGGTACATTTTCTATACATGTCATGTGTTGTCGTCGTCTGTACAAGGTTAAGTTATTGGGAAATGAACGACGAATAGAATTTTCCTCAGAAGATTTCTTTATCAAGTTCCAGAACTATCTTAAGTACAATGCGACGCAAAACACGTGTTTTACTAGACTGCCTTCAACTTGAAAAAGTCGAGCACCTACAACTTTTTTCAAATAGTTATAAGTGGACCTAAACACAAAGAAAGATAGATATAGCGTGGGTAGTACCTACCTATCAAGTGAACTCTTATTTACAGAGGACACAAGTAACTTTTAACTTGGACAAAAGTTCTTGAACGTGTCTGGAATTTTACGTGCCTAAAAGGTACGGATCTTCCTTCAAAAAAGAAGGTGAAATAACTCGTGTTTTTTTTTCTTATAGCTGATATTATTGACTGACTTCTGGCCAGTGGCTTCGCCCGTGTAAAAGTAGGTTTCTCTATACAAACTTTGGATACCCGTTTAATCCTCTTAGGGAGCGAATTTTCCAAAATATAAAAGAAAATCTTCAAGTTAAAAAATTTCACGCTTCTGGTTCTGGTCTGGACTTTTTGCTTTGCGTTTATATGTCAATCAGTCAGTTTATCCTTTTATAGACTAGCTTCTGCCAGCGGCTTTGGCCGTTTGGAAATAGATTTCTACGTAAAAACTTTGCATCTCCATGGGGTGAGTTTTACAAACTCCTTTCAAGTCAGTCTATCCAAGGTATTTTTAGCTTTACGTTGATATGTAAGTCTATCAGTTTCTCCATTTAATGTTACCACAACAACTTTGATTACTGTCTCGAGATTAAATTCTGCGACTGCATGAACGATCAAAGTCAAAGCATTTCGACTTTAGTTGAGGCAAAGTTTTCAGTGCGGACCGGTGTTGACTAAGCGAAACGTGTGCAGTTCTGAGATACAGAAGTTCAGCGCATTTAAGAGGGTTTAGGTCGTATAGGTATAAGTTTACTTAAGTAAACATGCAAATTAATTAAGTTTATTTGCTACTGTGAAACTTACCTATATACTTTCTCGTAACTGTTTGTGATCATTTTAAGAGCATTTCAAGAGCTGCAACCGAGCTGAATTCGAATTTAAAGTTCTGAGAAACATGTTATGTTGTGTTTGAGTATCTAACAGTCACGGATTAACCTATCACATACCCGCAAAACGAGACACAATAGTAAAACAATAACCGGTCGGGGATTCATGAACTAACCCTTAACCTATCAATACCCGCGAAACGAGACACAATAGTAAGACAATAACAGCGCGGTCCTATGAGACCGGTCGGGGATTCATGAATTAATCAAATTAAGCAATTGCCTAGGGCATCACTTCTGGGGGGCCGTTCCGGAGTTCGGATCTATATCTGTATAGCACTAGCTGCCAGCGGGTTTGCCCGCATGCAAGTGTAAAATTGGGAGGTTTTGGCGAGATTCATATTCTAGGGTAGGATCCAGTGCACAATAACATCTGCCTAGCCTTTTCTCAACTATATTGGGGTCGGCTTTCAGTCAAGCCGGATTTAGCTGAATACCCAGTATTTTACGAGGAGCGGCTGCCTACCAGACCTCCACAACCCATTAACTGGGGAAACACGGTACTTCATGGCAAGACTGGAGTCAGATTTACTGGCTTCTGACTATCCGTGACGACTGCCAAAGATCTACAAATGACAGTCGGGACCAACGGTTTAACGTGCTACCGTCAACCTTGAAGATCGACCCGTGCGGCTGTTATTATCTAGCCACGAGCTCCTCCAGCGGCTTTGCCTGCATGCAAGTATAAAATTGGGAGGTTTTGGCGAGATTCATATCCTGGAGTGGGATCACAATATAAACCTACATAACTAAAGCGACATCTATGCCGTCACTTAAGAACTACGAATCCTGCATCGCACAATAATAAAGATCTCCGCGCGATTTGTAAAGAATGTGACACAAGTAAAAATTACAAAACCGTATCATGAAAAATCACAAAGTTATAAGCTTGTTATGTTACCTGGTTGTCCGTAGAGATGCGTGGTCCCCGCTCCAACGCGCCCTCTAGATCCTCCATTTAAGTCCGTAATTGACTAATGATAACAATTCCCATCACACTTGCAGGCTTTGAAACTTTTTTCAATTAACCATCTTGACGTGTTTAGCCCTTAACTTCTTAATAAATGTACTAGCGGGTACATGAAAATAAGATATGAGTTTCGGCATGTGACCTATAGAGCACAGGTCTGTTACCTATAGAGAATGCATAAAAAATAAACAAAAAATCAAAACTGTTTTAGTGTAATTATTACAACATTAATTTGATGTAACCTTGAAGAAATACACATTTTTAATTAATTCCAACTAGTTTAGTACACTTGCCAAGTTAAGGGTTAAAAATGTTAATCATCCCTATTTACAATGATTCACTTAATCACGGATATCAATGTCTTATACCAATCACTCACTACACTCACAGTTACACCCAGGTTTAGGTTCACTCACCAACACTCACAAGCCACGGGCTTCTCGTTCGCGCGGAACGCATGCGCACGCACGTGTGAATCGTCTGGCGGCATTTGTTGACTGAGGGTAGACGGATTTCTCACCCACACCCACAGTGCACGCGTATAAGGGTGACCAACTTATAAATATTTTTGGGAAAAATATAGAATGGTGAAAAAATTACTGCAATCGATTCATTTAACTATTCTGAACAAAGATAAATTATTCTAGACAAATTATGTATATCCAGACCCAGAACAAATTATCGTGCTCATCACACAAACATTTCTTCTTAGTGAGCCACGACCTCCAACATAGCAGTCAGGGCCACTAAACACTAGACCAAACAGAGTCCAGTCCAGTCCAGTCTTTCCCAGAATGATATTAAACAAAACTGTATTTCTATTTCAGATACGGCTGCGATGAAATGGGCTCAGCGACCGTAGCCCTACGAGAGTGCACCAAGTCTCCAGCACAGCTTCGCCTGGCCCTCTCCGGGGCCTCAGGGTCGGAGCCCACTGGCCCCAGGGTGCTGCTGGCTCTGTGCTACAGCACCAAGCGACGAGCCCTCGTCGTCACCATCTGCAGAGGAGCGGACCTGCCTTCGCAGGATAGCAACGGATATTCGGATCCATTTGTGAAATTGTATGTTAATAAATGTTTACTATAGAACTAGGTCCTTACATTGCGCACACGTGGGCCACGAACGCCGATCTAAGCACGTCGGTTTCCATACATTTTATATGGCAACTAGACTTGTAGTAGATCCACGCCACGCGATGCAACGCGACGTGGTTCTACAAATCAGGCGTGGGCCACGTGTGTGTCGGTTTCATGTAGTTCCTGCTTTATTTTTTCTTTTTATTTCCATGGGTCTGGGTGTCTTGTAAACACACCCGCGATACAGGCGTTTTACCTAGTGTGGTTTTATAAAAAACAAATGTTATGAACCATATTTTGCTTACAAGACTTTTATGTTCAACTTAATATTACCTAAATATTTTTTTTTAATATTATCAACTTCGCACATTACATTAGTTTGACTGAGTAAAATAGATTGTTTTATGTTATAGACTTATAGCGCCAAAATATAGTACAAAACTTACCTAGGTGCTAATTAACACGTTTTTCTTTCTTCCCAGGCATTTGGACCCAGACCCCTACCACAAGAAGCACAAAACATCAATCAAATGGCGAAACCTAAACCCAGTGTGGAACGAAGAATTTCTTTTCGAAACGCGCCCAACCGAACTTTCCCGCCAAAATTTGACATTGACAGTTTGGGATAAGGACTATGGCAAGCCAAACGACTTTTTAGGCAGTCTAGTGTTGGGAGCAAGTTCAAAAGGACGAAGATTGAAACATTGGATGGACTGCATAAAGTTTCCCGACCATCGTCATGAGTCGTGGCATTCGTTAACTGATACACAACATCTTTAGTTATTTATTGCTTGATTTTACATGTAAATTATAATACACTATAAAAATTACCCGTTTATTGTCTGTGGTTTTTTTTCTTGTTACTTACATACTGGTATCTGTTATCGGTACAGTCAGTGTCAGAAATGTGATCCGAGGCAACTGTTCACTATGTTTTAGAGCACGCACAAATTGCGTTAGACAAACCAGTAAAGAGGTCCGAGAGATTCAGAAAATATTTTCTTATAGAAAAATATATTGTATAGGGAAAAATATAATGAAGAGAGCTTCAAAGCAAAAGGGTGCTTGATAATCTTGTAAATAAAATATTTTATTAATATTTAGATTAAAACAATGTTCAATGACAAAGAAAATATTCGCTTCTGAATGTATTAATTATGAAAATGGGCGCTCTTTTGCTTCCAAACTGTTATGGGGAGTGTAAAAATTGTTAAAGCACTGTCAAGAATATTTTTGTGTATGATGATAAATAAGTATATTTATTTATAAATTACATAATAAAGTTATTGTTCAAAACATAAATCAACTCCTTTGTTCGCAAACAAAAATGTTAATACTTTACCCTTTTAAACAGGGAAAATTAAACTTTAAATGTTATGTAGAGTATAATATCAATGAATGTATACAACAATATAAAATAACGATGTATGTATTTACTTAGTTAAGTTTGAATCCATATTAGAATTAGAGTTAAAAGTTGTTGAAAGTAATTTCTGTGTATTTTTGTACTTTGCTGTTCCAATTTGCATGTGCCAAATGTATCTTTGAAGTTTAGTAATTAAGCTGACGACTGCCTTTATAATGTGTACCTACCTAATACTGTGAAATAAACATTTTTCGAAAATAATTACTGCTTTTTATTTCGTAAAAAAAAATGAATATTTCCACAATGTGCGAATAGTCTGATGAAAAATGGCATGTTCATAACTTTTAAAAATAATATTCACTACAATAAACAATTTTGCATAATTTTACAAAACCTATTTAAATACCAAGTGTGTTGTATTGATCAATGTTGTAACTAACTGTACCTATTTTACTTACTAAAAACATAAACTCATTTGTTTACAAATAGGGAAACTTTGTGTAAATTAAAATACAATTCATTATAAAAAGTTTAAATTAATTAAATTTTAAATTATAAACATAACTTTTTTGAAATCAAGAATGAAATGTTGAATGTTTGCGAAAAACGAAACGCACAACCCGTACGCAGTAACGAAACGTATAAAAAAAAGTTGTTTTGTGAACTTTTTTGACATGTAGGAAATCGTGAGAAAATCGTATTTTATTCAAAGTAGTGACTATAACTTGTTGAATTTAACCTAATTTTGTTAGTTATGTGTTAATTTAGGTATATTACAGTATGGCGTTTCTGTGTCCAGTTAGAATTAGAAGGGGGAAGAAGAAGAAATGTAAGTATCGAGCTTTCATTGGGAACTTTTCAAGTCAATGACCTCAAACTTTCTATATAATTATAAATATATAAAACTAGTAATTTCATCCTGTTTCACCTGACAACCTGTATGCCCAATACCCTTGACCGTGAGAAACTTAAATTAGACATTGTAAAAGCCTGTCTAAATAAAAAAACTTAATGAACCATAGATGCAAAAGTTTTTGAATGTATGATTCAGACAACAACTTTTTGAATGAATAACTTCTTTTAAGTTATTTAAAAGGTTTAATTATTAAATCTTATTCTATATAGCTTTAAAACTTACTTTCATTTAGTATTCAACATCTCTTTTTATTAATCAATCAAAATCAAAACCAGATTTTTTTAAATAATGACACAAATCTCACGTATGTGAATAAAACCATTCAATAGCAAATGATTGATTTACCAGACACGCTAGATTGATTGCAACATTATTGAAGTTTTATGACTCACAGACACTATTCAAATTTTTTGCAATGTTATGAATTGGTCACAGTGACTATAAATTTTGCACTTGATTCACAAAATCAAAAGCAATTAGGCATTCAAGCAGAAAATAGGGCTTGTTTATCCAATATATTTCTGTCTACAAATGTAATATTGAACATAGCGCAGCATAAACATAATCAGCCTTTTAATGTTCTCACTGCTGGGACTCGGTTTCCTCTCCGAGATGGAATGGGCCATAATCTGCCATGCGGGCCCAGTTTGCTGGTTAGCTTTAAAAATAATATTAGATACCTAATTAGGGTTGCCAGACGGTCGGGATTTGGCGGGATTCTCCCGATTTTTTGTATGTCTTCCCGACTCCCGACAAAGCAAATAATCTCCCGAAAAACAAGTTCGATAATTTTAAGTTCACATTTTCGTCAAACGAAACTTGCAAACCACTTGTAGTCCGGTGCCTGGGGTTCAATTCATCAAACCCTAGAACTTCGTTGACTGTGGGTAGATTAAAAAAAAACTGATATGTGAAGCTAATAACAAGCCTAAAAAAGTTTACCTATTAAAAATTGTGATTTTGACTATGAAAAAAAAGTGAGAATTAAAATAGCCCAATTAGTATCTCAGGACCTACTTGTTCGAATTGAAAAATTCTTTCAATGTTGGATAGTCCATTTATCAGGGAAGGCTATAAGCTATATAACATTACGCTACGACTAATAGGAGTGGAGTAGTAACCACAGACGTGAGTGAAACCGTAGGTACAACGAGTAATACAGGGTGATTGGAAGATCGATGCAAAGCTTTAAAGCGAAGATAGTATAGACCATTTAGAACCATTGAAGACATGATTATGTTCGGCGAAGTTTTATCATTGTTTTTTAAACCTACTTTTAAGATTTTTTTTCAAAAATTCCCAAAATTTTATGTAAACTGCATATTTTTAGCCAAATTAAATAATAAATGAATTAACTTTTATTTTATTTAATTAAAGTAATGTCTAAGCAACCCAAAAAAATGTTTTAGGCTTTTCTGTAATAAGACAATTTTTTTACGGACATTTAAAGTTCAGCAGAAACTTAGAAAAAATTAACAGTACGTTTTTTAAAACTTATTAAAAAAATAACGAAGGGTGCTTTTTTTGTTCAAACCTTTTTGAATACATGTTTGATAAGCGTTCTTTCTTTTGAGGTATGATTTACGCGGATATCTTACAAATTATTGAAGTTAGGACCTAGAAACCAATGGGAGGGAGATTTTCTTAAATTTTGGCAGATTACTTAAAACAACATTTGAACTAAAATTATTTACTTTTCATACATAAAGCTTTAAGGCGAAGATAGTACAGACAATTTAGAACCATGTAAGACATGATTGCCTAAGACGAAGTCTTACCAATTTTTTTTAACCTACTTTTGTATTATTTTTCAAATATTCCCAAAATTTTAAGTAAACTGCTTATTTATGGCTAAATTAAATAATAAACGAGTTCATTTTTATTTTATTTATTACAGTAATGTGTGAGCAACCTAACAAAGTATGTCTTAGGTTTTTCTGTCGCATTGATAAAAATTTTAAATTTCTTCTGAACTTTAAAAGTATGTAAAAAAATGTCCAATGTTAGAAAAACCTAAGACATACTTTGCTGGGTTGCTTACACATTACCGTAATAAATAAAATAAAAATGCAGCAGTTTTCTTAAAATTTTCTTGTCTGAGTCGAGTCGAAAAGATATGTTTGTTTACTTAATATATTATATTTAATATTATTAACTTATTTTTTTTATTTCTCCCGACCAAAGCCATAAAATCCCGAAAAAGCGGTTATTGATCCCGATAACAGGAAGAATCGATCTGGCAACCCTATACCTAATAAACTTGTTTCACTGGACAACAATTCATTACTTATTATAATTTTTTGTTAAATCTTTAACATTATAAATACAACATTTTCACTACTTATAAAAATTTCTGCCCAATTCTTAAACACATCACCCATTTTTCATTCCAGCAAGCAGCGGAGACTCAGACAAAGACTTATCACGGCCCGGCTCAGGACTAAGTCCGGGCATGGGACGTATCACAGGCTCGGCCAGCATCGAGACCCTCGTTAGGGTCGGCATTGAAAAGGAGCACGGCTTGAGTCCTGACTCCAAGATGGTGGTGCTACATGACTTCGCACCGTGCGTAGATGATGAGTTAGAGGTTAGAAGACTTCCAATATTCTATTTTACTGCCATTCCCACTTGCATAGTGTCACTTATCAAATATCACTTTGACGAAATTTAAAAACAAGCAAAAAAAAACGAAATAAAACTATTTTAATATTATTGTGCTATTTTAATAGCAACGTGTTTGTGTGAATTATCCCACCCAATGGTAAGCGATGATGTGACCAACGATGGAGCACGCTTGCTTTCACTCTTGACTTAAAGTCACAGACTCTGGCAAGGAATTCTACTCTTTACCTGTACATATAATGAATGTGTTCCCAAAATACTCTGTATGAATGGGTGGGATGTCCACCATGTACCGATGGCGCCACACCGTACGTCTAGTGGTCCAATTATAGAAAGCACTTACTTCAATACAGATACAGTCTACATAATTGTTGACTGGCCTGTTGGTCTAGTGGTTAGTGGCCCTGACTGCTATTCCGGAGGTTGTGGGTTCGATCCCCATCCAGGACAAATCTTTGTGTGATGAGCACAATCATTTGTTCTATCTGGGTGTTATTTATCTATAACATGTATGTATTTAGAAATATATAATTATATGTTTAACAGTTGTCTAGTACCCATAACACAAGCTCTGCTTAACTTGGGACTAGATTTCGTTGTGTAAAAGTTGTGGAATATATTATTATTATACGTATTTCAGGTAAAACGCGGCCAAATAGTAAACGTATTGTACCGGGAGAACGACTGGGTGTACGTGATCGTGGCGGAGTCCCGGCGCGAGGGCTTCATCCCGCACTCGTACTGCGCGCCCTGCGAGCACCACGACCTCAAGAAGAAGCTGCCCCGGAGTCGCTCCCCCACTGACCTACAGCATCGAGATGTGTCACAGTGAGTATACCTTGATCAGCAAGATAAAGGTGTATTTACAGTGGTGTTAAATCCAAACAAATTATATTTTAAAAGATTAAATAATAATGTTCAAAATGTTCGGACACCGTCCCCACCCTTGTAGCACTATAAAACCTATATCAATCGACTGGCCTTGACCGTCTCATCGTTTTATTGTATGACAGCGAAGCTGAAATATGCGTCCGAAAAAAGTTACTGCATTCTTAACGCGAACGAACTATAGCTACTGCCTTTGTGTGTGCTGGTTATACATTGAGCCCACGTGAGCCACGTACGTCGATCTGAGCGCGTCGGTCTCCATACACTTTATATGGCAACTAGACTTGTAGTTTGGAGGTAGGTGGAACAGAGAGTAAAGTCCCACATACGGACGGATTTTATGTCCGGTGGGCTACTGCCCGTTAATTATTTCAGGCTGTTGTAACTTTGCTTGCGCGATGTAGGATTCTTTGACGTCATATGTAGTAGATGTCGCTACAGTAGTACTACATTAGACCCACGCCACGCAACTTTGGCATCAATCATCTGTGCGTCGGTCTAATCTACCTTCTTACTTACCCAAATTCATTTGCTAATTCGGCGATTTTGGTCATCATCAGCTTTTTTTTAGGTGGGAAGTCATCCAACGACTCCTAACTAAAGCTCCACTCGTATTTTAATTTTTTTGCCTTGCGCTCTAGGACCCTGGGTTTCACTTTTCAGAAGCGAACCCATAGCTTGGTATTGATTTTTGTATGATTCGGTACAAGCTAATACGATTCCCCTTCTTCCCCCAGATTATCAGTATCGGACGGGGTAACAAACGACGGGCACTCCGAGTTAGGCAGCGAGGGAGAGGCGTGTCCGTTCAGCAAAGATCCCTCCGGCCGCTACGTGGTGCTGTACACCTTCACCGCGAGAGACGAGAACGACGTGGACGTGGAGCGCGGCGAGTTCGTCACCGGTAAGAGACAGAGACAGGGAGGCCGCTCGGAGGTAGCAGCGAGGGAGAGGGACCCTCCGGCCGCTACGTGGTGCTGTACACCTTCACCGCGAGAGACGAGAACGACGTGGACGTGGAGCGCGGCGAGTTCGTCACCGGTAAGAGACAGAGACAGGGAGGCCGCTCGGAGGTAGCAGCGAGGGAGAGGGACCCTCCGGCCGCTACGTGGTGCTGTACACCTTCACCGCGAGAGACGAGAACGACGTGGACGTGGAGCGCGGCGAGTTCGTCACCGGTAAGAGACAGAGACAGGGAGGCCGCTCGGAGGTAGCAGCGAGGGAGAGGGACCCTCCGGCCGCTACGTGGTGCTGTACACCTTCACCGCGAGAGACGAGAACGACGTGGACGTGGAGCGCGGCGAGTTCGTCACCGGTAAGAGACAGAGACAGGGAGGCCGCTCGGAGGTAGCAGCGAGGGAGAGGGACCCTCCGGCCGCTACGTGGTGCTGTACACCTTCACCGCGAGAGACGAGAACGACGTGGACGTGGAGCGCGGCGAGTTCGTCACCGGTAAGAGACAGAGACAGGGAGGCCGCTCGGAGGTAGCAGCGAGGGAGAGGGACCCTCCGGCCGCTACGTGGTGCTGTACACCTTCACCGCGAGAGACGAGAACGACGTGGACGTGGAGCGCGGCGAGTTCGTCACCGGTAAGAGACAGAGACAGGGAGGCCGCTCGGAGGTAGCAGCGAGGGAGAGGGACCCTCCGGCCGCTACGTGGTGCTGTACACCTTCACCGCGAGAGACGAGAACGACGTGGACGTGGAGCGCGGCGAGTTCGTCACCGGTAAGAGACAGAGACAGGGAGGCCGCTCGGAGGTAGCAGCGAGGGAGAGGGACCCTCCGGCCGCTACGTGGTGCTGTACACCTTCACCGCGAGAGACGAGAACGACGTGGACGTGGAGCGCGGCGAGTTCGTCACCGGTAAGAGACAGAGACAGGGAGGCCGCTCGGAGGTAGCAGCGAGGGAGAGGGACCCTCCGGCCGCTACGTGGTGCTGTACACCTTCACCGCGAGAGACGAGAACGACGTGGACGTGGAACGCGGCGAGTTCGTCACCGGTAAGAGACAGAGACAGGGAGGCCGCTCGGAGGTAGCAGCGAGGGAGAGGGACCCTCCGGCCGCTACGTGGTGCTGTACACCTTCACCGCGAGAGACGAGAACGACGTGGACGTGGAGCGCGGCGAGTTCGTCACCGGTAAGAGACAGAGACAGGGAGGCCGCTCGGAGGTAGCAGCGAGGGAGAGGGACCCTCCGTCCACTCGCCGTCGCATTTATGCCAATCCTACTGAATATTATAAACGACAAAAAGACGTTTGAAGTTCAAGAGGTATTTTTTCAGTAGCATTTGTTTTAAATAACAAAAAGTATAATTATCTAGGTGAAATGTTATCACGTTTTTGGATCAGTTTGGTGCACTTAACTCTTTTTGTCCAAGTTGTGGATTGGATTCTGTTTTACCTACTTCTAATGATAAACATGTATGTTTCAGTTCTGAACAGAGAGGACCCGGACTGGTACTGGATCGTGCGCAGTGATGGCCAGGAAGGGTTCATACCCTCCGGCTTCGTCTACCCTGCTGTTGTACAAGGTATGTCAATTGCTTTTTTTGTACTACTAACTTAGATTTCTATATAAAATGCTTGTAACTACAATTAGTGCATATTTTTATATCCATTCTTTTCTTTCCTCACACAAACGATCTATCTTTTCTTTGACCTCCCTCTCCCTCCATCTACGGATTTACTATTTTAGCAGCATAGTCATACCAAGATAAACGATTCCTAACAGCCGAAACCAATAACCTATCTGTCACATATCGGAGATAGAAAAACAAATGAAACATCAGAAAACATGATAATTTTTGTATTGTATCATTTGTTTTACAATCTCCAGTATGCCAAAACTGGAGATCGATAGGTTATTGGTTTCGGCCGTTACTGGCATGTTTGAAAGTGGCGCCAATGAACTTATCGGTCATTGACGTCACTTTCAAGCTTCCTTTCTCATATAATCTAAATGTTTAATAATATAAATTTTATTAAAATGTGCAAATTCATAAAAATACAACTTTGAAGACATAAACATAACGATGGGTCCTATGTATAAGGGCCAAACTAACAATTTGGCCATTTTTACTTTTTTATGGTAAACGCATCTTTTAAGTATAAATAATTAGGTGAGCCATTAAAAAATTAAAAAATCTACATAGAAACACGATTTTTTATTACAGTATAAAGGCATATCTAACATGAATTGAAATGTAAAAGGGCCAAAGAGGTAGTAAGAGACTTTTACGTGGGTAATTCGAGCCAATCTGCTGATTTGACACTTGGACTTGCTTGATTTATGTAGAAAAAATATTATCGCACTTGCATACCACAGCTGTTAAGAAAATTTAGTAGCATCGAATGACATTGTGCCAATTAATGAAAGCGCTAATGAAGAAAATTAATGAAGACTTATCAATAATTTTTAGTAATGTTGATTTTTTTATTTTGTTTATACCAGATAATTATTTTAATTTTGTTATTTTTTGGATTATGTTTAACTGAACACCAGATTTAGTAAAATGTAACTGTAAAAAAATAGCAAATGAACACCAAAAATTAAACAGAATTTTAATACAAAATGAGATTTCAATATGTAACATCCGTTTATCCTATAAAAGTAAATTATCTCCAAATAAATACCTAGTACTTAAAAACAGTAAATAAATTCCAATGTTGGTAGAGGACCATCGACTATTTCTGAGTAGCTTTATAACAATAACCACGAAGGGGTTTGTGTTTGCTCGTTCACTAGACTCCACAATCCCCTTCTAACCTAACCTATCCTAGTCGGGGCGCCCCATGTCTCGAAGTAGCATTCCAACGGTGTAGTCAGTTAGAAATATCGTTTGCTCATCAAAATTTGGTGATCATTTACTATGTAATTTAAAGTGCAGTTATAAACTAAAATAAATGATACCATTCTAGTTTTAGTCAAAAATCTAAAGTGATAAATTTTTTCGGATTTTTTTTAATAGGTATATATTTTAGGTAATAGATTTTTGTTGGTCACGAAGTTATTTGGGTGGTCATTATATTTTATCACTTATTTTTTTGTAATTTTATAAAGAGACTAATAATTTGAAGAAAAAGAAAATTAATGAAGACTTGTTAAGAATTTCTAGTAATGTTAATATTGGTATCTTTATTATTGATACAGAGTTTTTTTTTATGTAGATAGGTTTAAATTTTGTTTTTTTTTTGTAATTTTGTTATTGAAATAATAATGTAAAGTACATTATATTGTTAATCAAACTAAGATCTGTATTAACAGTTTCCTTCTTAATTATTTTGTAATTTTTGTCATAAAAATACCAAAAAGACTCAAAGACCGGGTTCATAAGTGAAGTTTTAAAACGAATTCAATTTTTTTTTTTCAATAAATGAATTGAACTATAGCATATTTTTTTATTTTTCAAATGATCTAACTGAAAACTCTGTTCGTAATTTAGCAGATTGTAAAACGTATAAGTGTCAATGTGACATAAATAAATAAATATCGAAATAGCTTATATTCTTATTAATTACATATCATCTACTTCAATTGTTACTTTATTTTGTGGGTACAAAATATAAAAATATATACATTATGCTAATTTACGTAATACGCGTATAATGGCCAATATGGCACATGGGCCCATTTACACTGTTTTTTAAGAAAAATAATTTAAACGAAAAGTAACGTAGAAGGTTCAATGTGACGTAAAAAATCATCCTATATACACACATCAAAAGTGTCTAGGGATCAAGCATTTTTATGCGGATTTCTTGAGATTGAGATGTGGCTTTGTAATAAATTTATGATTTTATAAATTTATATGGATCCTTTTTGGTGCATTTCATAATTTGAATCAGGAACTGTGAATCAAATTCGAGTAAAAGATGAAAATCAGCTGTCAATATTTTCCCTATAAAAACATACAACGCATTGAAGACATTATTAGTGCTACTGTTTCCCTACTACTGATTAAAACCAACGTTATTATGGAGCGGCGACGTCATTTAAGCAGGGAAGAAATGCTCAGAGCCGTGGGAATGATAGAAGCTGGTTCCCGGCAACGTACTGTGGCTTTAGCTCTGAATACAAGTCAGAGTGTTATCAGTCGACTTTGGACACGTTACCGAAGCACTGGTACCGTGGCTGAGCGCCATGGAGGACGGTATCGCTGCACCACACGGAGACAAGACCGATACATTCAAATCTTAACTCGAAGAGCTCCAACAATAACCGCCATGATGTTAGCCGTGAGGCTTCATCACTCTTCAGGGTACTTAATTAGCGACCAAACAGTCAGAAACCGCTTGCATGAAGTGAACCTTCATTCCCGAAGACCGCTACGGGTACCACCTATAGCAATGCACAATCGTAGGATTCGATATCAATGGGCTCTTGAACACAGAAATTGGGCAGAAGAACAATGGCGTTTCGTGTGCTTTTCTGATGAGTCTCGTTTTGGTATGAGACCGGATACAAGACGTATACGACACTGGAGAACCCCTGGACGCCAACAGCGATTAAAATCCTGCCAGGAAGTCCATCCTTATAGTGGTGGAACCATCATGGTATGGGCGGGTATTTGGATCGGCGGAAGAACTGAGTTGATTTGGATCAGAGGCAACCTCAACGCTCAAATTTATGCTGAGACGATTGTATCAGACGTCATCGTTCCTCTACAAGTGCAAATCGGTCCCTTATTTCAGTTAATGCATGATAATGCACGACCGCACACCGCAAGAGTTGTAAGACAGACTCTCGCCGCAGCTAACATCAATGTCCTGCCCTGGCCTGCTCAGTCGCCAGACTTGAACCCGATTGAGCATGCATGGGATATGCTACAGAGAAGAGCTCTGCCGAATATGGAGGGTATCCAGTCGCAAGAAGACCTTTTTTTGTTGTTGCAACGAACATGGGCGGCCATTCCACAGCGTGATTTGGATGAACTCATTTTGAGTATGCCAAACCGATGTTCTTGTGTTGTTAGTGTTCGCGGTAGAAACGCGGATTATTAATTGTTTAAGTTACCCAATAAAATTTTAAAGAAAACTGTTATTTCAGTCTTTTTTTCGAACTTTAATGTTAGTGGTTCAAATGTCAAAAATCCCTTTATTAGGAAAATGGCAAATTTCTTTATTAATGCAAAGGTGACTTGGTTTATCGTTACTGTGACAAACGAAAACACTTTATTTGATGAATCCTTAAAGAAAATTTTAATTAATATCAATCAGGAGAAAAGTTATTGCAAAAATATATGTTGATCCCTAGACACTTTTGATGTGTGTATGTATGTATAAAATACTATAGTATAAATGAGGAAGATAATTGTCTTAGCAAACAAGCAAATAATAGTAAAGTTTGGTTTCATCAATCTGAAGTTATAGTAAATTGAAACTTTGAAACGCTCTCCTGTAAAGTTGCAATTTTGCAGTTTGGCCCATATACATAGGACCCATCGATAAGTTAAGCCAAGTTCTAAAGCTAACATGAATTTCGTAAATTAATTTTGTAACAAAAAATAACAGGACAGGAATTTTCCCAAATTGCCAAAATACAAATTATTCCAAACAACTTTCAGCGACACAACAAGACAACACGCAGCCCATCTTATCTCCGCCGCCGACCAACCCCAACAACTCGTTGATGAACAACAAGCTCAACAACAGCGCGCAGCCGCCCGACAGCGACGGGCGATACCACGGCACCGAACTAGTCATGCTCTACGATTATAAGGTAATCACATCTTTATGTGGTTCAAAAGGCTGCCTAACATGAATAGGTCTGGGCCAGACATGTTTGCCGCATGCTTAACGAGCTGTGGCTCAAAAATCTCTTTCTGCTTTATAAGTTAGATTGCTGTTCAAATGATTTATTTTAGGCCCAAGTTCCATACATTTATTGACTGTCACCTTTATGCTGTGAGACGCATCGTTCACAATATTTGTATAGGCCCCGCGGTTCCACGATGCATCTGTCCAGTTCGTAACAACTGAGTTCCTATTAACGCAATCTCATTTGACTTACTATTACAGGGATGAAGTAGAAGTTATATCGGGTGTATAGCTCTATCCCTCTTTCTGGTTCGCATGCATGTTATATTAAGACGTCATGGTAAGGCTTCTGGTCTTTTCTCGCATCGTCTCGTCATGTGCTGACCCTGTATCTTTTCGTGCCCTCAGGCGCAGGCGCCGGACGACCTGTCGGTGAAGCGCGGCGAGTGGGTGTACGCCGACCTGACGCAGCAGACCGTGGAGGGCTGGCTGTGGGCGCACGCGCCCAAGTGCCGCCGCTCCGGCTTCATACCCACCGCCTACGCGCGCGCGCCGCACACCACCGCGCTGTGACGCCCAACAGTGGGACCAGACGACACCTACCGCACTACTGACGTGAGGATTGAGGACGCTGCCTGCCATACAGATACCAGCGCAAATCTTGAGCGCTCAGCGAAAGAGAGAGGATCGCTTCTCACATTATACACATCGGAGAGTCAATCACTGCACAAGAACTGCACTCCCCGCCCCTTCGTCTCACTTTATACCACTAAAGAGATACAATAATTCACTTCTGCGCAAGTGGAAGCCAGCGCTCTAGATCCATGACAGTATCTGTAACAAGGTGAAGGTAGTATTCTGTTCTTTTCGACCAGGACCCACTGCTTAGTGCCACAAAAATCCATAAGGCTCTTAATAAACTAGTGTGTCTGTCGAGGTGATCACCGATTGCATCACTGTTTACCATCAGGTGGGATCGCAATCAAGCACAAATTTATACAAATAAAAAAATACTAAGCAGTGGCGAGCGTCTAAAAGTGTGAACTAAGAACCGAATGCTGCCTTTAAAGAACAATTTTTATCATTCATCGAGTAAATGGTACTATACAACGCGAGAACCCATGAGAGAAAACAGAACAGCTGTCTTCATACACAGACCAAGCACTAACACAGCTTGCTATAACAGTTGAATCCTTCAATCGTTGAATCCACGATATCTCAACAACAGTTCCTCGTCCTACCTAAAATAATAACCACATCATTTCAGGTAAAACCAGGATGGTTCCCAGTTGAAGTGAATGCTCTAAAGTACCCCGCGAAATACATTTTCGTCTGTTTTATGCAATTGATAGCTCAGTATTGGAATTTTGAATTTCAAAAGCTGTTCTGAAAGCTAAAGCTGTGCATTCCCCTTGCGGTAGGTTTATAACACTGATTCTATGTTGTGTTAGAACTACAGTGCCAATTATGTCATGAAGTTTTCTGTTGCCTACAATTTCAGATTTATTCTAAGAAAATAATACTGTGCCGAAGTGTGCCTTTACATGTCAAAAATACACCCAGTTTCAAAAAGTATCAAAGAGAATAGCTGGACTATTCTTGTTTGATCCTAGAATAAAAATTATCTTACAGAAACGAGTTACTTGTATGGTTAACAAATAACTGCATGACGATTTTCAATGTATTTTACGACGTTACGATTATAATACAGGCAAGCACTAACATACACACACACATAATCCACAGAAATATGTCTGTTTTTTTCGGTGGGAAATCATCTAATGACTCCTGCTCGAGCAAGAGGAAGTGTCAGACTTTTACTGACTACAACCTATATTTCTTCAGTTTTTTGCGTTCAAGTAGCATTGTAACTCTTCCGATAAATCCTGCAACACAAATATGTTTTGGGTTTCTCTTAATTGCAAATTCTTGCCGAAAATCGGGAGATTTGATTGGATAATGTGTAAAGCCTGAAAAATACTGTCATTTTGAACTAAATCGAACTCTATTTGCCTGTATTATAGTTAATAATCGCCTAAATCTTAGCCTAAAGCCATATTCTATGTAAATTATAGGACATAAGTTTCGTCTTCCCTATTTTTAAGTATTTCATTCCATTATTTTAATATTAAATCGCTATATACACTCGAAACGTCAACATTTATGTAAAATATACTCCGTCCAAATTTGACTGATTTTGACAATACGCTTTATACCTTTATTATGAATATTTTTTAATTGTAAGTTTTGTATGTAATTTGTACTTAATTACTTATTAATAAAATGGTTTTAAACTATTTATTATTGTTTCATTTTCACTAAATTCATTTAACGCATTTTTTCGTTGCTATCTAACAGGCTTTTGATAAAGTGTGTTATAAGAATCTACACTTTAGGGTGAAAATAAATTTCCCTCATCAGTCTTATTCCCTGCTGAAAACATACCTATAAAGGAACGTTACTTCTCTACAAAAAGGATCTTTCTAAAGTCAAGACTTTGCGATACAAGAGTTGGAGTTCCTTAGGGCTCAGCTTTGTGCCCTACCCTTTTTGTAGTCCCTAACTACTGCCCTATCGCAGATTGAATTAGTTACGACAGCAACTTTTGCTACTGATAGCTTAGCTTTTTTTTAGAGAAGATTGAGAACACTAAACTGTCTTTTTCCAAGGTTCAATTTTCAATTACAAAATTTATAAAAACTAGCAGTTTAGGCGTGGAAGCTTGACAAAGTTACCTAAGCATTTATAAATTATTATATAGTTGAATGTAGTACTGTCACAGGCCGTGTTGCCATGAAAAAAAAATTTCAAAAACTTACTTTCCACTAACTATAATGTAAATAAAATACAACAAATATCAACTCAATTCTAAATTTCTAACACAATATTCTTCTTCTTCTTCATAGCTTTCTGTTTGATATCATCCTTGATCTTCCAGTCATCGAATTGCTGTTGTACCTTCGTGATATCTTGCTCGGTGACTGTGATCGGTAACTTCAGTTCAATCTGTTCACTCCTGATCAACTTAAGAGCGTCTAGTTTCTGCTGTAAGTACGGTCCTTGTTGGCTTTCGAGCAGGTTTCTGTAGTCAGCCAGTTTCTTGTTCCGAATATCGTCGCAGTGCATCTCGGTGAGTTTGCGGAGAGATTCCATGCGGGATAGCTTGTGGAAAGATCTGTAACATGGTATAAAACAACATAATCAGCCACTGGTGGGGCCAGGGCTCCTCTCTAGGAAAGTGAATGGGCCGTAATTCACCACGTGGGCCCAGTGCGGGTTGGCATATATCACATGTCTTCGAATTTACGATTGAACATGGTATAGTAAAACAGGCTGGTATCTGCAACTCCACGACTAAAGCGCGTATTTTGCGTATGGGTGGAACAAAAGTGTCATTTTGATTGAACATGATAAAAAACGAAATTGAACTTTGGACTTCTCTTATATCTATTACTACTAGCCTCTGCCAGAGGCTTCGCCGTAAAGTAGGTAGAAATTTTAACACCACTTAAATATACGCCAGACTGGGTTCGAACCCGCGACCTACAACTCAATAATCAAGCACAAACACTTACTCAGGATGTCCTTTATATTCAATATTGAGTTTCTCTAGAAGCCATTCAAACTTCTTATAGTCATACTGTCTCAAGTATTTCAGTAACTTCTTTCTTCTGTCAATCTTTTCTTGTACCAGTTGCTGAAAAAGAAATGGAATGTAGTTATTTCATATTTGTTATTGAGATCTGGTGCATGATTGGCTGTAAGAATGTTGGCCCTATTCTTTTGTTGCAGATTGTATGTTCGAACATTTAAATGAATCTCTAAATTTTCAAAGCAACTAATACCTTGATGATATTGGTTATGTGAAATTCCAGGGCCCTGGCACTAAGGCAATTAAGGAACAGGAGTGAGTTTAAGTTAGTAGAAGTCTGACACACCCTGAGAATACTTAAGAAAAAGCCCTTACCTTCATTTTCTTATTTCTAGGAAACTTATCCATAGTGTCTTGTAGATACCGAATTTGACCAGTGAGGAACGCAACTGTGAACAAATATTATAGTACAAATAAGTGAAACACTGTCTGTCTGTTTGTTTGTTCTAGCTTGAAAAGACTTTTATTTGGCTGTAACTAATATTATAGTTAATGAGTAACTTAAGCTACTTTTTATTTTCTCATGGGAATGGAACTAAATTTGAGAGGGGACATCTCTGGGATAAGGTTTTTTGACACTAAAACCCTACAAAGGGGAGTTAATATTTTTAAACTCCACATGAGTAATGTTACAGGTAAGAGCTAGTCTTATAATAAAACCTAAAAGCCTACTTTTAGTTTCAGCAGTGCTGTGGTCATACTGATGTCTCTTCACCCTGTCTATGAGCTCCTCTTTGACTAAACGGTTGTACTCCTTGCGACCGAGGTGAGCCACTGAGAATATCTTCTTCACTGATTCTGAAGCACTGAAATGTTATGTAAAAGAACAATTTGAGAAAGGTTTACAGGCTTTATAAAAGTAAAGACAAATTAAACCTAAGTCCTGAATTTTGTTTCGTTTACCATAATTATTACTATTAGATCATAATTATAATTATTATTAAATCAAAATTAAATTTCCTTTACTTTAGTGTTATTTTATAACATCCTTCAGTTATTTTATTACAGCTGTTCTAACAACAAATGTATCCAAGTGTAGGTCACTCGCAAAATAAGCTAAGTGACTAAAAAAAAGCCTACATTAACGTGGGTGAGAGAAGTAACAAAACTTACTCTTTAATTTCCTCAGATAAAGAATAATCCTTGCCAATAGCGCTTTCAGGAATAGGAGGCAGGCCTTCCAAGTCCCCAGACTTCTCCGGTTTGTAAGCTGGCACATAATCTGGCCTCACCCATTTTACATTGACTGTGTGTTTGATACCACGGGATTGAACTACCGTACAAGCTAGTCGCCGCAACATCGCGACTAATTAATTAAATGATGCAGAAATAATAAATTAAAAATAAAAATATGTTTTTACACCAACATAACCTCAAAACCAATTGATTTGACAGCTTTGACAATTCCGAGTTCTTTTTTAAATTCTATCACGGTACAGATTTTCTGTTTTGATATATTGGTATTTTAACTAAAACAGAGGTTCTCAATTTTTTGTATTTTTTTTTTAAAGAAGGAAAGTGTTCAACGTACTTCTTAGAGCATTTAACCTATGGAGACGGCAAAGCAGGTCTTACCCCTCTGCCAAAGTACATTGGCCATATGGCCATATACGTTATAATATAAAACTAGTTCAATGCGCGATCGCCGCCATTGTGTATCGCATTGTATCGCAAAAAAGTTCTCTCCAAAAATGGTTAATTGTGCTGTAAAAAACGATCTGTTACTACAAATCTACGAAACCATGATGATCCTTATCACAGTTATCACATATAAGTATGCGTGACGCGCCAATATAGTTTAATCATCCATCATCTGCCTAGCCTTTTCCCAACTATATTGGGGTCGGCTTCCAGTCAAGCCGGATTTAGCTGAATACCAGTATTTTACGAGGAGCGGCTGCCTACCAGACCCCCACAACCCATTAACTGGCGCCAATATAGTTTAATAAATTATAAAAATTTTAGCGGTCTGTGCAGGTAAAATCGTTCCAAAAGTTCGAATTGAAGAGCATAATATTTATACTTACATACCTCAGAGCATTTAACCTATGGAGATGGCAAGGAACAAATTTCTGAACAAATTATACTGCCATTTTTGCGGGGGGCGAGGTACATACGTACAGCACTGAGCACACTAAGAAAATCTGACAGTTACACACAAATGCATGCTTCCTATTGCTATAAACGCATACTATAAAAATAAGCACACAATTGAAAAAACCTCACACATCTCAACTCCATGCCCCTGTACTGCGTGTAAACTACCTACGTACCACGATTGACCACGATATTTTTCTATTGTAATGGTTTAAAGTTTATTTCGACAGTATACTTAATTTAGTAGACAGTAGTAGACAGTATACATTCTTTCCATTCTTTAGGCACGCCATAATTTGTGGTGGTAGGTCCCTTTTTTAAGAAGTGGTTGGAAAGTCGTCACTGCCTCCTCACCTTCCTCATGACGCAGACCCTAACCGGGCATGGTAAGTTCTGAGGTTCCTGCACAGGATTCATGCGGAAGAAACGTCCAGGTGTCATCATTGTGTTGATCATCCGGAGGACACGGTAGAGCTTACGTTAAAGGTGTGACGTTTGACTGCTCCGTCGGTCTAGTGTTCGCAAGGGTGACTACTGCGCGTGGGTCCTGGGTTCGATTCCCGGGTCGAGCAAAAGTTGCTATTGGGTTTTCCATTAGGAATTACTGTATGGCTACCCGGAGTTTGGAAGTTGGTGATGCGATATCTCCGTGCCTCGGAAAACATGTAAAGCCGTTGGACCTGCATCTGATCTCTCTCCGGTCGTATCGGATTACTGTCCCATCCGACCATGAAAGTTAAGGAACAGAGACTGCATCTGCGTTTACGCACACACTTGTGCACTTAATATCTTCTATGTACTTGGCTGATTTCTGTTAAGATTGGTCATCGTTATCGAAGTTCGGTCTGGAGGACTATTATTAAAGGTGTGCTCCGTTTGGGCAGCGACTACTCACACCGGGCCATGGTACAGCCAATGGACCATTGCAGAGTGAAACGAAATGACAGCTGATCGCCGCCTGCGAAACATTATTGCTGGGGAATGAGGCGGCCGCACGCGTGAGGGAATTACCCTCACGCCGCAGCTGCCGGGATCCCGACCCCGATTTCCAGACACCGTATGTTTGCGGACAGCGAGCAATAGGTAGCACGCCACCCGGTCATCCTGGGTTTTAGTTAGTAAACGTCTGACACTTCCGTCAGTTGTCGTTTGAATTCCAGGATCACGGTTTTTCAATCGGAAGTTAACCGATATTTCCAATAGGCTTCGCTGACATCTCTCCCAGGCACGCGTGGAACACTTCGCACCATCGACAATTCGAGCTCGGTTTGGATGGTTATCGGACGACTGGATGGCGAACTACCCATTGCTCGTTACCTTGTCTATGATGGCTTGAAGTTGTGGTTCGTTCTCTCATGCCTGCAGCCGCCCACTTTGCCAACATTACAACGTCGCATAAAGAAGCGTCTGGTACCTATTCCCCCTCGCTGTGGACCACGGCCTACACCAGGGTCCGGTGCGAGAGATCGCCAGTGCCAATCGCCCACACAAAGAAACGTCGGAGCTCTGCCCAAGCGGAGCACACCTCCACTGTATGCTCCACTATGACCTCCAAGCGGTCCACACAATGGTTATCGTGCGCTTCTTCCATCTGAATCAGGTGCCTGTCCCTCCCGAACTTACCATGTCCATTGAGAACATACGTCATGCGGAAGGTGAGGACGCCGTGACGTTTCTCCAGCCACTCTTCAAAGAGGGGCATTTATCTACCACCATGACGTGCCCCAGTAAGAAAGAAGTTAAAACATGCATGGAACATTCTATATAATACGTAAAACTAAACATACATAATATAACATAAAACTAAACATACATAAAATTGAAGAAGTGACACATACCAAATTTCTAGGTGTTACGATAGACCAAGATATTAATTGGAAAACCCATATCGAAGTAATATCTAAAAAAATTAATAAGTTCGTATATGGTCCCTCAAACAGGTTAGAAACGTAACGAATATCAAAACGGCGATAATATCGTATCGGGCTTATGTGGAATCACTATTGCGATACGGTCTTATAATGTGGGGAAATAGTACTGACCACAACAGAGCATTTGTTGCGCAAAAAAAGTGCATCAGGGCAATCTATGGCCTCCAACCTGATCAATCTTGTAGACCTTTATTTAAAAAACATTGTTTATTACCGCTACCGGCTCTTTACATCTACGAAACATGTATGTTCGTTAAGAAAAATGAGCATTTATTTGTTAAGGCAGATGCTATTAGTGTTCGCAACCGAAGAGACCCCTACAGGCTCGTACTAAGTAATATCCCCAGATTAACCAAGTACAATAAAAGCTGCGTCACAATGTGTGTGCGCCTATATAATAAGCTGCCAAGTGATTTAAAAAGTTTGAGTGTTAAATTATTAAAAAAAAATATATATGATTGGTTGTCGACTAATAATTTTTATAGTATTAAGGAATTTATTGAAAAAACGTGTTAATTTACTAAATTGTTACTGTGTTCACTTTTAACTTACTAAATATTTGCATGCTATTTCATAGCGAAACATGTTTGCTCCTATATGCACCTAATACCACCCTTTATACCATGTTTTTAAGCAAATAAATATATTATTATCTCTTTATTTTCTTTTAAATACATATAAATTATATTTTTAAATATTTCTTACAAAAAATAATATAAAAACATTTAAAAATATAAAAAATAGAAGACCACCGATGACGGGACCAGGGTCCAAGCTACCGGTGGTTAGGGCTCCAGAGACAGGAACCTCCTCACAATACGAGCCGTATCAAGGAGTACTGCCTTCTGTATCAGGCCCTTGATCCAACCGCGCAACGACAGCTTCGACAGGTGGTCGTCGAGACTTTTGGCAATTAAACCGTTGGCGGAAACGACAATCGGCACAATGACAGCCGAGTCCACATTCCACATGTCGACAACCTCGTGTGCTAAGTCGAGATATTTAGTCTGTTTTTCTTTCTCAGCTTTCAAGAGGTTATCGTCATGCGGAATGGTGACATCGATTATCATTGTGCGGCGCGCTAATCGGTCTATCACCACTAGGTATATCTGGCTTATTGGCTACAATAGTCCGGTCAGTGATGATAGACCGATCCCAGTACAGCGTGACATGATCATTTTCGAGAACTGGGTCGGGCACATACTTGTAATACGGTACCTCTGATTCCACAAGTTTGTATTTCAAAGCAAGTTGTTGGTGTATAATCCTGGCCACTTGGTTGTGTCTGTGCAAACACTCGCCGTTAGCTAGATGAGAACAACCAGAGATAATGTGTCTAATGGACTCGCCCGGACGATGGCATGCCCGACACACGTCCACCGTCCCGTCCTTTATTATTATTATTACGTTTTTACTTAGAAAACTTTGTGTAATTACTACCATTTCGTTTTTTTCTAGATTGTACAACAAAACTGGTTTATACTTCTACTCTGAATTCAACCACCTCTTAATATTAATGGCATGCCATGCCATACAGGCGTAAGAAATTTAAAAAACACGTAAATAACGTTAATTTTGATAGATTCTCATTCCTAATTTGCAATATTTAAGGTCTTCAACTAAGTAAAAATAAATACTGGTAAAAATATTAATAATTTAATTCATGAATCCCCGACCGGTCCTATGAGACCGCACTGTTATTGTTTTACTATTGTGTCTCGTTTCGCGGGTATGTGATAGGTTAATGGGATGGATTTTACGTCCATAAAATTTATGTATATTTGGGTGAATTTTTACGAAGTTTTACCATTTAGTCGTCATGCCAAATAGATGTATCAACCGAAAACAAGTGTTACAGAGGAAATAATTTAAAATCAAGCACCCTATATTAACTACAGTGTAAATATATAGCTACATGCAAAAACTCAACAAGCTGGCTTAACCACGAAAAAAGTTATTTCATTTTATGTCGCTCCTGAAAAGTAGGGGTTTTGTGGATACGCCCCTATGGTTTGAGACCCGCGAATTGTAAACAAAATAATTCGTTTTCTAGTGACTTAAAGTTGCGAGTTTCGGAGATTAAAGTGATGCAGTATACCGCTTTCTACGTTTATGAAGTTGCATCAGCAAATTAAACCTATACAAACCTAGGAACACCAATAAAAGGTTTTAAATAAAACGCAGCATTCCGTGAACATTCATTTATTGCTTTGTGAGTATGAAACCACAAACTTACAAAAAAAAATAAGCAATATTTTGTACTAATGTACCACTCCACATGACTGTACAAACTACGATAATATACGAATACATTTTCTTTATTTACATATTTAGGACAAAAAAAAAAACATTATTACCATAAACTAATTTTAATAATCCTGTTTTATTCATTGATTATAAATTTACAAACAATTTTGCAACATTTTGTGCAACTATGGCAGTGACTGGTATCACTAAGGCCTATTGTTCACAGACGCGTAGCTTCATAGCCACCTATTCGTCATTATACGCTTGGGGTACGCCTGCGTATAGTTTGCATACGTATGAAACTGTGTCGAACGTCGACATCGACGTGCCGTCGTGTCGTAGCGTGTAAAGTTCCCGGCACGTAAGTTGGCAAGAGTCGTTAGTCGCGCAGAAATCGTTTTTTAGATCAATTTGGTGGTGCGCGCGGGACGCGGGGTATGAGGTAGCGATTAGTGCAGTATTATTTCATGAATCCCCGACTGGTCCTAACTCCTATGAGACCGCGCTGTTATTGTTTTACTATTGTGTCTCGTTTTGCGGGTATGTGATAGGTTATAATAGTAGTCTATGATTGGTGCGTTAGTCGACTTTTGCCCCCACATTGCGTCTACGTCCCGTTCGCTCATTCGTTTTTTTGTGCACCATACGCGAATTTACCACCACTACGTCAAATCTTGCCAACTTACGTGCCGGGTACTATACTATGTGAAGTTACGCGTCCGTGGACAGTTGGCCTAAGGAGACTTTATTCCGAGTTTAATTCCCAAGACGTTTGAATAAATATTTTGTTATTTAACTTTATATTTTTAAGACCGGCTTAACAAAGCCTACCCTGTTTTCAGCCAATTTTATTAAAAGACAGCCAGGAAGTTCACAAAATAAAATTTTGTTTGTTAACAAAGTTTAAAGAACTAGAATAATGTGGAATGTAGCATAAAGCATATTTAAACAGAATGTAGATTTTAAATAAACTATTAAAATATGAACAATTTTAAATGAATGTCACTAGAGTTTAGTTTTAGGTTCAAATTCTGCTAAAAACTAAATATTATAGATGTTGATTTTTGCCTGCAAAGAAATGAATTTAAGCTTGAGGATAATATTTACTTAAATTACATAAATACTCTGTATTTGGCACCATAGTTGGATATATTATTTAAAGCAAAAAGCTCGTGTATTTTGCCTAATTTTATACCATTGATATCCATATTTTCAGATATGGATATCAATTATATAAGATTTTGAACCTTGTGCGCAAAACGACTAATAATGTGTCATATTTTAGACATTTTAGTAATGTGAATACTAATATGTGCATAAAACTTGTATTTTTTTATATTTCTATAATCTATCCAAAAGTTGTCTGGTAGATATCGCTGTCAGCGATAAGACCGTCATTGTACCCATAGATTTGTGTTTTTATTACTATTATACTGTACTCTATTTTCAAACATTTTCGTGAACTCTAAAAACCACAGTGTGAACTAAAGAATAATATTAAATTGTTTAGTTCTATAAAAAAACTTAGCAGAATTTGAGACCTACATACGTTTACCTAATCCACAAAACTACAGTTATAATATAGACAATAGATAGATTTGCACACTGCTATTTTTAATTCATAAAATTACCCACAATTTTATCTCTAGGTTTTGATGAAATGCAAATTATTTCCGAGCAAACTCCTTGAGAAAGATTTCCTCGTAAATTGTCTTTAAACATAGCATTTGTTTTAAGCTTATAAAGAAATGTTAGATGAGTATTAGAATAGGTTTCTACTGCTATCCATTTCTATATAAAAACAAGTAAAAATAATGGGAAGATTCAAAGAGAAAATCTGAGTTCTAAATGAGATTTTCTAAGAGGAGAAAAGATCAAAATTTCAATAATCAGCATTTCACAAACCCAATATCAACTATATCATTTAAAATTCAAAACATTTATATCAAACTGTAATTTAAAAACTGTCTACATAGAAGGAATGCGACATTTGAAACCTTACACAATGAATTCATTCCTATTACATTTAAAAAATCCTTAATTTTAATACTGGACATCATTGATCTACTTATCATTAATTCATCTTTTTAAAAACACGAGATACAAAAATGTCTTTCAATCGTAAATCCTTAATATTAATTGGGGCTAAGTCGTCTAGATATTACGACGATACGAAAATAAATTTTGTTATAAATTAAGGCTGGCGCGAAGTGTCAATTTTCCATACAAACGTAATACCAAAATCATTTGCAGTTTAAGCATATTTACACCATAATATGATGTTATTCGGATTCAGACAATAATTATCTAGGTTCCTACGTCGTCTTTCTGTTGAAAAACTTACCTCAAACGAAATTTAAGCGAATTTAATTTTGCACATTTTTACACCGAAAATGACATGTTTTTATTTGTTTTTTTCTATATTATAAACAACAATACTTCAAGATATCTCTCCGTAGGAACACAGATATTATTATCAAGTTATAAAGAAACGAAAAGAAATTGGAAAATCATTAATTTTTCATTCATCATTTTTGGTATTACGGTACACATCCAAATTTCTCCCAAATTTTCAATAGTTTTTATTGCTATCGCAGCAGGCAAATGTCAGTGTGTGGGTATGACATTACCTCAGTCAGTGTGTCTCAGAATGATTTATACTATCTGGATTGATTACGTCAACCTCAAAAACGTACTCACAAAAGGGTATCTTATCTCTTTCTACCATGGTGTCCATAGACGAGTAAGAAAGGGACACGCTACCTCTTTCTATGCTCCGTCTTGCTGGGTACATTTTTTTCCTTTTTGCTTGTCAAACAAAAATATGAACTTAATGGCAATGAAAATGAAGTACACTTCAGATTGTGTGATATTACTTCGTAATCATTCCAGGGTACACAAAGTCCTTGCGTGTGTGTCGCTCCTACAGGGTTACCTACTTATCATAGGTTCGAAAAATATTTGATCGAAATTCATTTCCTATAAAACTTTTCAACAATTATCGTTTCGTTTTAAGGGTTCCGTACCTCCCGCAAAAAACGTACGTTTTGATACTCTCTAAGTAATCAAAATTTATAGGGTACTTCCCGATGACCTAGAATCATGAAATTTGGCATAAAAAAGGTCTTATAGCAAATATAGGGAAAAGTCTGAAAACTGAAAATTTGTAGTAACGCCTCTAGAAAATCGGTTCCCCTCCTATAGGCATTCACACTAGCGTAGGGGTCATATCGCACAAGCGGTTTGCGAGCGTTTGTTTCTTATATTATATAGATTTTAATCACCATAGATTCATTAAGTCGTGATTTATTTTTGTTAGTTACATCTCATGTTAATAGGTTTGTTCTTTTTTCTTATATTTATATTCTCTCTTATGGTGTGAATGTGGGAACACTAGACTACGATTTGATTACTACTATTTCGACAGCTTTTTGATAAATATTATTTTTATTGTACTTTTGGTTATCAATCTTAATCTGTCTGTTAATATTGTAATCTATACTTATTTGGAGGTAGTGAGACAGAGAGTAAAGTCCCACATACCTTCATTGAAAAGGGAGGATCCTCCGACCGGACGAGGTGTTATGTCCGGTGGGCTACTGCCCGATAGATGATTTCGGGCTGTTGTATCTATTCAAATCGCGCGGAGAACTTTGCTTGCGCGATGCAGGATTCTGTGACGTCATGTGTAGATGTCGATTATCGTAGTCGCTACACTTATAATAAATTTGTAGAAGTATAAATTCTGTACATTGAAAATATAAAAAAAAATAATGGCTGGGGGTGTTACGAGACCGACACCGAACTCATTTTTTTTTTAATTAGGTAGGTACTTAGGTTTACTTTTGTAGGGCGCAGACCGTATAGATTTTAATTTCAAGTGTAGGTAGTATACCTACTTGATAGTGTGTAGGTAACGTAGGGTATTTTAGTATTCTTAGGTAAGATTAGTCATTCGTATAATTATGTAGATATTATTTTTTAGGCATTTTGCTTATTTATTGATATACATAGAAGTGAAGGTACTACACTAAAAACTTATTGATAAGTTTTGTCATCCACGCGAACGAAGTCGCGGAACGAAGTAGTATGGAAATATTGTAAACCCAATATTTTTTTGAAAAGAGTAACCATGAAGTTTCTTGCCGGTTCTTCTCAATAGTAAACGACGAATTGGAACTACGCACTAGATTCTGACGTTTCATAAGTGTCCATGTAGGCCCACGTAAAATAAAAATATTATTGATTTCCATACGATAGATTGATCACTACTTTGCATTAAATTTATTTTTAGGATAACATTAAAAGTGACGACCCTATTTCTTCAATGGAGCATAGGTAATCTGGGGGCACGGTAGTGTGAACCCACCAAGTCACGCAAAAATGTGGCATCCTTTTCTCGAAACATTTAGAGCCATTTTCAACCTCTTATAAATTTGTTGTGGACGAAACTAGATCAAGCAGGCTTCTTAAAAAGACGATATATTTCAAATCTCATTAAATTTTCTCATCAAAGTTTCTAAATTTTGTCACTCACTGACTGAACGAACATAAAAAGTCTAAGGTACTTTTAGCAGACATAGAGACAGAAGTTTCAAATTTTGATTACAATTAGTGTTTACTGTACAAACCAAGGGAAAACTAAAATATTTTGCAATTTCGGCCTAGTTTTCTAGATACATCAACTGCATATATAACTTAGTAATCCCATATAAATGTATAGGATTACAAAGTTACATTTTTAAGATTTGACTTGGTAATCGCACTAAACGATTTACTTAATTACTTTTGAGATACATTGTGTTTTCATGCGATTACAAAGCTAAATTAATTTATTTAAAACATACAAGATATTTTGACTTGGTATAATATGGATCTCACATATTTTTACGGTAGAAGAGTAGTGTTGCGAGACTTGAGTTTTTTACAAGCTGTGTTTTTGATGGAATTATTTTGTCAAGTTCAAAACTGTTCCATATTATGCTGTGAAGATTGTCCAACTCACACGTACACACACATATGCAATTTCGCATTTGTTTTTGCCAAACAAAGATAGCAATATACCGCGAACGTATTTTATTTTCATCTCAACTCGAAGTAGCGAGCGATCTACGCAGGATCCTTAATGCTTTGAATGACTTCAAATACTTAACGCCCTATTATCCTATATATTATGTCTAAGGCATTAAGTATTTTTCCTATGCCATTTTTCAATAAATAAACTTGAGAATATTTTTTTTATTGCTATAGATTAATATTTACTTATTGAGAAGCATTATTTTATCCCAAAATTTCTCTAACATCGTTTTAATATAAAGACTACCTAGCTAGCCCCGTAATGCTTAAATACAAAACAATAATAATGTATGTGAAAAATAAATAATAATAAACATATAACTTAACACTCATTTGCGACAAGTACGTCTCATGTAAAAAAATTGAGATTTATAACATAAAAAATACCTATTACAAAATGTAATTTTACTGCATTGAATTAATACATAAATATATTTTGCTATCATGTTAATAAATTGCATCATTGTTTTAGCATATAAACCTCTAGTAAACAGAAAATTATTCATCTGCTTAGCTTTTTCCCAACTATATCGGGGTCGGCTTCCAGTCAAGCCGGATTTAGCTGAATACCAGTATTTTACGAGGAGCGGCTGCCTACCAGACCTCCACAACCCATTAACTGGGGTAACACGGTACTTCAGGGCAAGACAGAAAACAGAAAATTATATTTATTCAAACTTAAAAATGCTCTCCCGAAAAGTCTAGCTTTTTAGGTCACATCATTCTTGTCACAAATGAGTGATATCTACCACCGACTAGGTATAAAGCCTATTCAAAGTAACGGGGGACATTAAATTATATTAGGAACAGCACCAAACGTTATTTTTGGAATCCATATAATCACAATATGAAATAATAAATAACATACATTTTGGTATTTTGTAAATCAACCAAGATTTTTTTGCTGACTGTACTATGTCAATAAATATTTTCCTAATAAGGTGAATAATATTGTTTTCAAATTAAATGAGACATTCTAAGATTCTGGTGTAAAACTATCCGGTTTGTTACCATAACATATATCTTATTAATCACTTAAAACTGATGGTTAGACATTTCTTACTGGCGACATTCTTTTTTTTTATCGACAATCTCTTGCTCATATATTATCATAGCTTTTTTGCTTCCAGATTAGCTGGATGGGGATTACAGTTCCCGGCACGTAAGTTGGCAAGAGTGGTTAGTTGCGCAGAAATCGTTTTTTAGATCTATTTAGTGGTCAAGCTGAACGCGATATGAGGTAGCGCCGATCCGACGCGCGATTGGTGTAGTATTATAATAGTAGTCTATGATTGGTGCGTTAGTCGACTTTTGCCCCCGCGTTACGTCTACGTCCCGTTCGCTCATTCGTTCGCTTTTATGGCGATTTTACCCCCACTACGTCAAAATCTTGCCAACTTACGTGCCGGGAACTGTACCCGTGCGTGTTTTATATACAGTGATTGCCTATCAGACCTCCACAACCCAGTAATTGAGTAACACATTACTCCTTTGATAAACTGATGGTCTGAACCTTCACAATTTTTGTGAAATTATAATATTTTTTTAGTTTTATTCAAGGTTTTCCAATTGGAAGAAGATATTAAATATTTTTTTTGTGTACAAAATAGTCCACATTTTGTACTGAGCGATTGTCGCTAAAAAAATAAGAATGGTTCCATTGCCACATAACAAAAGGAATATATTAAATTAGCCATATATTCCAATATTCTTATACGCCCAACAATATGACAGGCTACTTGAGCACCTAAGCTAAACCTAGCCACTCACTTAACTTCTGAATACTAAAACACCTTTTCATAAGTTACTAAGTATGATGACAAGATACATACGTGTTAGTCGCTATGTCGGACATTGGTGACCGACAGTAAATGTTTCAGTCAGACCTTGTCAGACAATAGTGGTCGATAGTAAATGTTCTATTTAGGTCTCGTCGGTCAGTGGTAACCGACAAAAAAGATGACCGTGACGCGTGACCGACACGACAATTTCGCCTTTAGCTTGCGGGTGATTGGTATCATACGCATTTCATGATTAAAAAGGCGAGGCGTAGAAAATTCGAGCGTGTCCGACAAAGTGACCTCCGTTATTGAAATTAGTTTTGTTCAGGGTGAACTCATGTGACCGCCAGCAGTAAATAAGCACTTTTAAAGTTCGTATATTAGAGGGTTTCTAATTTTTTACCTTATGTCCACGTAATAATCAAAATGTTTTTGACATTTTCAAAACATCAACTGCACAAGAACGGGTAGGTTTTAGTCGGTAAAAGTCTGACAATCTCTCTCGTTCCACCTATAGCGGGAGGATGTATTTTAAAATTTCCTACCCTCTTAAAATAAGGGATTCTGTTTAAGTATTCAGAGTTAGATCATTTATAGTGTATTGGTGTTATTACATCTATATATTAGCTAATTACTTTATATATTACGCTACGTATGTACATTATTGTTGTAAAGGCAAGAGCTATAGGTCGGGCGATAGCTGTTTTTTACTTATGAATGTAAGAAGATGATAATGTTACGTTTTTGGGAGTCTGAAACCTTTTTGTAAGTAAGGGTGGCCTGCGCAATCGTCAAAATTGTTACTGTAAAGGTAACTAAAAGAACACAGATGTGTTTTAGTCAGTACAAGTCTGACAATAGCTCTCGCTCCAGAGTGAGAAGTTATTTGACAATTTACCACCTTAGACAAAAATATATCCCAGTAATATGAGTGTCCGACATTTGGCTCCCACCAAAAAGGTTTTCAACAATCCCATTTTAATAACTATTTTGCCTGACCATTCATTATTTAAGAATAACACTAAAAACTGCCCATAAAAGTGACAACTGTTATAAGAACTTGCTCAAACTATAACACTCAAGTTAAAATTTGATTTTGAGAGAAAAACATATAAACGCACCTCATATGCATAGCCTAGTATATACAGCTAAATTATTATATATCCACCGTTCTTTCAAAATGGCTACTCTTTGGTAAGGTATTAAAACCTTTTTTTTTTCGAAGCATTTAAAAAAAGAACAATAGATAAACCGTTTTTTGAAGTTAATATTGCCTATGGTTCTATAATCGGAGAAAATATTGTCTAGATAGCTCACCAGAGAGAGATTATTTATATTGTATAATTGCGATATAAGACGAAAGCATTATTATTGGTTATTCCACAAAATGCCCAGTCATTTTGTGTAATAGTCAATGTCATTGTCTAATATGTACATTTGTTATGATACATAAGATGACGCCATGAGAACGGTAGAGAGATGTGTGTGTGGTGTAACGCGGTGCAGCGTGTAGCATGTAGCGCGCAGTGTAACACGACGTGTAACGCGCTGCGGCACGCGCGAGTGCTACCGGCGCCGCCGCATGCGGTCCGATGGCCGCCGCCGCGCTAGAAGTAAAACAATGTAAATTAATTATTTTTAGTAGTTAGGAGTGGTCATTTAACAGGTAAAGACCACAGATATCGTAAAGGTAAACTTGGTTTTAAGCTAAACACTGTGTGTCAGACATCGACACACAGTGTTTGATTTCACTCAAAAAATTTCCCTATGCTGTTTATCGCAAAAATGAATCAAGGAATGCGTTTAAAATGGAAGAGTAGAACACCCACGTGTCAATTTCTTATACTTTTTTTTATAAAAAATAATATCAATTTCATGACCTTGATCTAGAAAAATCAATAAATAAATTCTGTAAGCGTAACTGATTACAATAAATATATATTTTTAATATAGTTCCATGAAGGATCTTTTGGCGCTTATTCCCCAGTTTTGATTTTTGAAATAACACCTTTGGTCACTGAGTTATTATTATTTTTTCATATTTGTGTTTTTATTTTTTTTCCCTTAAATGACTTAAAAGTGCGGCTTGTGAGTAGCACTCAAAAATTGTTCTTAATTAGGTCTATTGTTGATAAAAAAAACCACGTTCCACTATCGCGGCGTTTGGGAGTCATTGAATTTCAAAATTTTATGTTAGGGTTGACACACAACTTGACCTTTCATGTTTAGTTCGATTTTTTCTTATATTATTTTTAGAGTTGATTAATTTTTTCCTTTATTTACAAATCTATTTGTTGCTCATAAAATCAATTAAATATAGAAACAACTTGCAAAAAGACACTACAACATGAAGTGACTTCCTGTAAGTTGTTTTTGGAATATAATGTGGCAAGAAGTATCTTATGTGTCATTCTTTGGATATAAAAAAGCCTCACATAATTTTTTTTTATAAATAATATAAGTATATCATATTTGTTTGACCTTAGTGACACCCCTAAATCGCATCATTTGACCTTTATTCATAACTCCCAAACGCCGCGATAGTGGAACGTGGTTTTTTTATACACGATAGACCTAATTGAGAACAATTTTTGAGTGCTACTCACAAGCCGCACTTTTAAGTCATTTAAGGGAAAAAAAATAAAAACACAAATATGAAAAAATAATAATAACTCAGTGACCAAAGGTGTTATTTCAAAAATCAAGACTGGGGAATAAGCGCCAAAAGATCCTTCATGGAACTATATTAAAAATATATTTTTATCGTAATCAGTTACGCTTACAGAATTTATTTATTGATTTTTCTAGATCAAGGTCATGAAATTGATATTATTTTTTATAAAAAAAAGTATAAGAAATTGACACGTGGGTGTTCTACTCTTCCATTTTAAACGCATTCCTTGATTCATTTTTGCGATAAACAGCATAGGGAAATTTTTTGAGTAAATTAACACTGTGCGACGCCTGGACTCTCCAATGATGGAATATTTGTTGGCTTTTCCAATGGACACCAGGATTCCATGGTATTTGTTTGTGCGTCGCTGTCTCACTCGCAATGTATACTAGTTGAATTTCTAACTTCGCACCGCCCAACAGTCAGTGAATATATAAACCAAATTATGAAATGATTGAGATCAATGCATTTGACAGTTGCTGTCACTTTTCGATGACATTGGATTTGTATTTTTTTTTTAAGTACATTTTTCCGATAACTTTTTTTATGATGTACATAGGCTAGCGTTCGACCACTATCTCACCTGATGGTAAGCGATGATGTAGCCGTCGATGGAGCACGCTTGCCTAGCTAATAACTTTAATAGCTAAAAAGGAATATCGTAGTAGGGTAAAGGACCCAATTATCAGCACTTTAAGAGTTAGTCTTAACTTAATCCCGTTTATCTCATTTATAAATACTCGTTCACCCGTTATGACGAGTTTGCTAGTTTTAATATTTAATCAGAAAGATGATATTTGAAAAAAAGAAAGGTTTATCTTTATCCAATTTCTTTTTAGATGGCTAAGAGTAAAAAATTACTATGTCACAATTTACTAGCACCATCTCCACCAATTAATAGCATACAGAGTGCCAATTAACAGCACTGTGATAGTGGTATTGAAATTATATGATATAAAAACGATATTTATCAGTAATTATAATTTTTCTTAAAAATTTTCGTTTGTGTACTGTTTTTCTTTCATTTGATGTATTTACTTCCTTTGGTTTCATGGTAGGTGGGTCTGAAAAAAGGAAAAATGATGAAATGCTACGGGAACCAAATTATCAGCATGCTTTTGATCCATTATCAGCACTTTGCTGCCAAATTGCAAATGCGGATTCAGCAGCATGCTAAGATTTGGATTCCGAAGACATATAAACTACCTTTACCAAAAAAATAGTGAATTCTTTTTATAAAATAACACAGTTTTTAATCAAAAAAATATATGGATAGTGTTTACGTAATATTTATCATTTATCAGCTCCAGTGCTGATAATTTGGAATTTGTAAAATATTAGATCCATATATCAGCACTACATTTTTTACCAATATATTACCATAACATCAAACTATTAATTTCAAATTATCCTCATAAACTATCTAAGTAATCAGAGAAATCAAAAGTTTCAGTATAAAGCCCTTAAAAGAACTAAAATATTATAAAATATAAACACGTGAATTTACCTTCGATCACAAGGAACAGGCAAAAATAAGAGCAACTGCTGAACACGAACGTTTCTTCACTAAATTACCGCCAGTTTGAAGTTGGAAAGTATTATTATTTCTAGAAGTAGGATTCTAAAAACATCTACTTATTTATCTATTAAAGTGATAACCCAAATTATTTGATGAAAACCTTACAATTGTACTATTTATGCGGAGTGCTGATTATTTGGTGCAGTGCTAGCGTTTGGGTCAGTCATCCTAGTTGCAGTTTAAAAAAGAAAAAAATATCATACCGATGGCTGGTGTCGCGTCAGGCGGCAGTCGCGGCCCCTATTCGCGCTTCTTGCCCTTCTTCTTGCCGACGCGCTTGCTGTAGTTCTGCGCCAGCGCGTTGACGATGGACAGCACGAAGTACACCACCATGCACAGGACGAACTTCTCCAGCAGCATCGACAGCACCGAGCCGCCCTGCGTCTCCGTGCCCGCCGAGCTCTTGTGCAGCCGAGCCTTCTGGTTGCGCAGGAACTCTAGTAGGGGCGCTTCGAGCTTTGGACCGATGTACGGTATCCTTTCTACCCAGGAAAGGACTTGGCTGTAAAAAAATGTAAGTGTATTAGTAAGTGTTTAAATGTAAATAAAAGTTCTTTCATTCTAGTTCAATTTGTATCAGAGGCAAATTCTGGTATACATTGTCCTCTTATATCTATGAATATTTCTATATGAAAATATTGTAGAAACTTTAATTTTTTTTTAAGTAACAATGGAGTTTATTGCAGGATTTTTTCCATAGGAAGCGACTAATTGGAACCCTACGCTAGCTTTTGACGTTTTATATATAAGTATAAGTGCTCCTATGCCTATGTGCCTATAAAATAATTTTGAGTTTGACATAATTATTAACCATTTTTTTAGAGGGAAATCATCTAATGACTTCTTCCGCTCTAGGTATAGCAGTATCAGACTTTTACAGACTAAAGTACCCGCAACCCTACAGCGAGTGGACCCTACTAGGCTCATTCATTTTTGCTGACATCTCTTTGAAGCGCTTCCTAAATTATCTACCTTCGAGTCGGGCTTGGTCGTTACCGGATGGCGAGCTATCCATTGTTCCCCTTTGATGTTGCTTGAACCAAGTATACGTGCGTAATCGTACTCACCCCACCAGCGTCTCATTGAACGCGATGATGACGAACATCTTCTGTATGTGCATCTTGATGACGGCCTTCCCGAGCAGCGTGGCGCCGAAGAACGTCCAGAACGGCACGAGGAAGTGGCCGCACGTCAGGCCCGCCAGGTCGAACAGGGGGTTGGGGACTGACGCGCACGCCAGGATGCCCGCGAACCCTACTTTCTGGACTAGGTTCTGGACCATTTGTTTTGCTCTGGAAAATAAATGTTATAGTTATCAATAAATCTGAAGACTGGAAGACGCAACATTGAAAGAATTCTCACTAAGTGGACCGATGACCTGGGGTTCGCAAGATTCCGAGGGATGCGAGACGCATAGGACCGGTCGTTGTCGACGTCCACTGTTGGACATTGGTCCCCCACCAATGTCCAGCAGTGGACGTCTTTTGATTAATTACTGGACCAATGAGGGTGTTCTACAATGTTCTTTACTAGGTAGCAGCACTGAGTCGTTAGGCTTAGGCACCTGTCCAAACGCTAATGTTAATGACATTTGTTAGATATCAATGTCAACGTCAAACGTTAGACGTCAATGTCATGTGTTCGTTTGCAAAGGAAAGACATCACGACTAACAACCGAAACCAATAACCTATCTGTTACATATCGGAGATAGAAAAACAAATGAAACAACAGAAAACATGATAATTTTTGTATTGTATCATTTGTTTTACAATCTCCAGTATGCCAAAACTGGAGATCGATAGGTTATTGGTTTCGGCCGTTAGTGGCACCGACTGATGTTGTGAATTTTCCTGAAATCCGACATTTGGATGAACTTTTAAGTCACGTCAACTTTTAGCAAAATAATACCAATTATAAAACTCTAAAGAACAACTGCAATGAATAATAAATAAGCTTTTAAACCTAACCATTACGCACATAATACATCATTGCTTTATACAACGAAAAACGAAATGATATTATAAATAATAACATTGGAAGTGATGTTCATATTTTATAAAAAATATTGACAGCAAAAAACTCTGTTACTGAACAAGTTCTAGTCAAGTTTTTTAAGAGGTTCGAAGACCTGGGATTCCATTTAAGTTTTTGCTCAGACATGATGTGTATTATTAATATTATGTACTTATCCTTAAAGCAAGATTAAAATCATTACTCTTCGAAAAACGTTGAGAGCAGTGAAGGCCTAATGGTAACAGCCTCGATTTATGACAGGTTTAAACCCAACCGGGCACATTAGCATTATCGGCCTCATAATGTTCCCACTGTTGGGACTCAGGGCTCTTCTCTAGGAGAGGGGACGGGCCGCAATTCACCGCGCGGGCCCAGTGCGGATTGGTGGATGTCACATATCTTCGAATTTTTGGTTCTGGGACATGCCGGTTTCCTCACGATGATTTTGGTAACCAGGTGATTTTATCATCATGAAGTACGGCGGCAGTTCGCCCAGGGCGGTTCCTATGCATCATGTATTACTGCTAGCACCTCACCTGCCAGTCCTGGAGTCGTCGCTAGCGGCTAGTTCAGCCACTCCGCCGCCAGACAGCCGGGCCGCCCGGGCCATGAAGTACGGCGGCAGTTCGCCCAGGGCGGTTCCTATGCATCATGTATTACTGCTAGCACCTCACCTGCCAGTCCTGGAGTCGTCGCTAGCGGCTAGTTCAGCCACTCCGCCGCCAGACAGCCGGGCCGCCCGGGCCATGAAGTACGGCGGCAGTTCGCCCAGGGCGGTTCCTATGCATCATGTATTACTGCTAGCACCTCACCTGCCAGTCCTGGAGTCGTCGCTAGCGGCTAGTTCAGCCACTCCGCCGCCAGACAGCCGGGCCGCCCGGGCCATGAAGTACGGCGGCAGTTCGCCCAGGGCGGTTCCTATGCATCATGTATTACTGCTAGCACCTCACCTGCCAGTCCTGGAGTCGTCGCTAGCGGCTAGTTCAGCCACTCCGCCGCCAGACAGCCGGGCCGCCCGGGCCATGAAGTACGGCGGCAGTTCGCCCAGGGCGGTTCCTATGCATCATGTATTACTGCTAGCACCTCACCTGCCAGTCCTGGAGTCGTCGCTAGCGGCTAGTTCAGCCACTCCGCCGCCAGACAGCCGGGCCGCCCGGGCCATGAAGTACGGCGGCAGTTCGCCCAGGGCGGTTCCTATGCATCATGTATTACTGCTAGCACCTCACCTGCCAGTCCTGGAGTCGTCGCTAGCGGCTAGTTCAGCCACTCCGCCGCCAGACAGCCGGGCCGCCCGGGCCATGAAGTACGGCGGCAGTTCGCCCAGGGCGGTTCCTATGCCCCACATCATGGACTCGATGCGTACTTTTGACATTATGTTCCATATCGTCACCACGTTGTTTGGGTCGATTTGTGTGGGACATATTATGCTGGAATAAATTGGAAAGAGATTAAGATATGTACGAGCCAACTTGTTTTTTATATCATGGGGACGTAAAACCATAATTATACTCAATAAAATGTTCATACAATCCGGTCACATTAACTTGACGCATCTCTGAAATGCATCCCCCTGCTTCCCATCGCATTCTCTTAGCTCACCCGGCAAAATGTCAGGTTTGGTCAGCATCTTTCGTTATTGATACCCGAATCGACAATTTGGCTAGTTCTCTGTTGTTGTTATATTGTTTTGGACATTATACATCGACGCCAAACGTCAAATTAATGTGACCAAGTTGTAATCATACATACGTTTACTCAAAAGTTCATCACACTTAGCCTAAATGACTTAGGGCCTATTACACAATGCCCAAGAGCAGATAAGTTATCTGCCAAGTAAGATATCAGAAACTTAATCATAGGTGGTGAAACAGGCCCTTAGCACACTACTACTCACTCGTTAGGATAAGGCGGTTCAGGAAAGTTGAGGCCGCCGCACTCGTAGGCCGCTAGCGTGACCCTCGCGATGTGAGGTCCGAGGTAGAGCAGGAACGTGTGCAGCCCCGTGCCGAGCCCCACGGAACTGCACACGCCGAGCACCACCCACCAGCCCCACCACGCTAGGCACGCTATTACTACCTGGAAATCAATGAGGCCAAGATTTTTGTAGAAGAATATGTAAGTTTTTTTATTTCTTCAATGTGTATTGATGTATATATAGGTGTATTGATAAGGTTATTATTGTTTTATTAAATGCATTTTTAGTTAGTAAGTTTCCATTGAAGAGGCGTTGTTCTCTTTAATATTGTACAAGTAGTTGTAATAAATAAATCTACATCGTAATCTGTACTTAGTATTATAATAAAAATAAAGGGTTTGTTTGTTTGAGCGCAGTAATTTCAGAACTGCTGGTTCGTATAGAATTTTGGACAACCCATTCATCGAAAATGGATAGTGTTGAATAACCCACTTATCCAGGATGAATAGTATTGAATAACCCATTTGTCGAGGGCGGATAGTATTGAATAACCCACTTGTCGAGGATGGAGTGTTGAATAACCTATTTGTCGAGGATGGATAGTGCTGAGTAACCCATTTACCGGGGACGGCTATAAATAGACTATATGACATCACGCTAGAACCTATGGGAAGTTAGCAGAATATTCCAAAAAATAAAAAAGATAACGTAATAATATTTACCTGTACATAAGGCTGATGTGGGCCACTAATATAGTATGATACAGCTGTGCCTAAAATTGCTATTAATATCGTCAACGCCAACAATTTGTACGCTAATAACCTGAAACAATACACAATTATTAACTCTTTATTACATCACTACGAGACATCTTTTTCTGAGTTTCTTACTAGTTTTGACTTCTATAAATGATATTTATTTTGCAAATAGGTTTTCACAAACACTTTTACACGTCAATTTTTTAGGGACTTTTTTTTGTTTTACTAGATGAGAAGAAACACCGAAACAAACTCAGAGGTCACAGTCTCTTTCAAAGTTCATACACAATGTACTGGTCAAATCATATGTGGACCATGCAGATTTGAGTGGACCTGTGCATTCAATGCAAACATTTGTCATTATTCGTAAAGCTCAACTCAGGACCACTAAGGAGCTCAATTACTACTGAACTTAAAAAAAAAAACTGTTCGAAAGAATCACAGCGGACGTGAAACGGAAAGAGCAACTGATAGACCAAGGTTGGGTTTCACTGTGGTATCTGGGACTTTACATCCTGTAAAATCCACAAACCTGCATTGAAAAATTTGCTGACGTAAAATGAATACTAAAGCGCAAAAAGAACACTCGCAATATATTCCATCATATTATTTAGCGCGCCAAAAAAATTACTTAAGCATGTAGTTTTTTAACGTTTGAATCCCCAACCGGTCCTATGAGACCGCGCTGTTATTGTTTTACTATTGTGTCTCGTTTCGCGGGTATCTGAGTAATTAAACACTATGTTAATTACATTATTTCATTGTATTGTAATTTTATTGTTTCTTTTAGTTTGGTTCCAAGTTAAATTCTAGAATCTTTCTCATATGCTAAAACGGGTCTTTTATTGTTTTTCAACGCTAAGGCAACTAATAAAAATATGAAAAACCATATCTTTTTTTTTTCAAGTCAGTGAAAACGACACAAATCCCTTTTCACTGTTGTGAGCCTATTTTTTTAAAGTGGTGATCCATTAAAATGACTTCTCCCACTCTTGGGCAGAGCGGGAGGGCGTGTCAGACTTTTACTGACTAAACCCCACCCCACTCCTTCATTGCCTTCGTTCTGGGATCACGAGCTTCCCTTTCACTGTTGTGAGACTTGACTTAAAAAAGTTCGACGCACCTATAGTAGTTACTCAGATACCCGCGAAACGAGACACAATAGTAAAACAATAACAGCGCGGTCTCATAGGACCGGTTGGGGATTCAAACGTTAAGCAGTGTTATAGTCCGTCTAATGAAAGCGCGACCTGAGAAAAAGAGGTTAAATCCAAAAAAAATATATGTGGTATTACTAACTAGTAGGAGAATCATGTCTTGACACTCTTGTCACAATTTTTTTTATTTCCTACAATTGCGGCTGAATGATGTTGCCAATTAAATTTAAAAAAAACACTCCAGGTCGCGCTTTCATTAGACGCACTCTAGTTATTATAGCTGCTTACCTCTGGACTCCCGTAGAGATCAATATGATGAGTTCTTTGAAGAAGTATTCCAGTGTGGTGAGGGGCCGCCTCCATAGCACCAGGCTTTCACTGTCCATTGGAGTAGGTTTGCTTCTGCTGCAACAAATATTACATCAATTATAATTATGCGTAAGACAAAGTAAAGAAAGAAGAAAGAAAGGAAAAATAATTTATTTGTGACAAACATGGCGCATACCATAAAAATAAAAAATAAAAACAATGAGCAATAAGAGTTAACCAGTGCTTTTTGTCTTCGGTTAAACATACAATTGGAACTACTCAAACTGCACTGCACTATTTGGTGTAAAAAGCGAGTGAAAAAACAAGTCGTTTAATCAAAAAACACATTATCCTATAATTAATTTTATCTGAACGGACTAAGATTTAAAACTTGGTGCCATAGTATCTTCATCAGCTCAAAATTACCTATCAAACAATATAACACACATAATTGTTTGAAGGTGGACCCAGATTTTATAGAAATCTTGGCATTATTCTTCGTTGTTGTTTTTTCAAGTTTTAATAAGTTTCAGCTTTAGCGAACAACGTTTTTTTTTCACCCTAGAACTTTATGAACAAACATACAAACAGCTAGTCTCGATAACCAGACTAGTTTCAATGTTGTGCTTAGTTAATATTTAATCGCGAATCGATTAGATTAGAGCTAAACTGTAATCGATTCGCGAAACACTAATTAGCAAGAGCCCGTTCCGCGTCCAAAAATAGATAAACGAACCTAAAGCATCTCTGAATTGACTTCCATAACTCATCCTTTGGCAAGACTGAATTGTCAAATATCCTGGCTTCTGGCTATCCGTGACGACTGTCAGAGATCTACAATAACAGCCGGGATCAGCCAGCTTAACGTGCTTCCCGCGTTCTTTCAGCGTGCAGCGTGGAGGAATCTCGGTATGTTAATATGGTCTCCCATCCACAAACCGACCTTGGATCCTCGTTTATGCCTAACTAATGTCATTAAAATAAGCGTTCTGACAAGTGCCTGGACCTGACGCCTCAATGTAACTTCATTTTAGAATACCCTCATTGGGACGACGTAATAATAAATGTCAATTTTCAAGTTTATTACACATAGCCATCCATGGTGGTTACATAAAATAAGTCTATCATTTCACCTGCCCTTTAGGACTAAAGGTTAGGGCAATTTGACGTAACAACACAACTTGATTGCAGCGAAAAACCCACTTGCGGTAGATCAGAGTTATTTCTGGCAACGTTGTAAAGGAAACAGTCTATTTTTGTGCCAACCCTTATTTTAAAATCTATTAGTGACCCATCCTTGCTACGCATGAATGCAAATTAAATTAGACCGTAGACCATCCTTGTTTTTGGCTCTTTTTTTTGTGAAAACATAAGCAGTCCTTTAATTCTCCCACAGCTCAGGCCTCCTATCTAGGAGACTAGAGCCCATACACCCTTATGGGCCGTAATCCACAACGCGGGTCCGACCCTATGAGCTCTTACGAGATCCATTTGACGTCCTAAACTGAACCGTTAAAGTAACGTATTAAGAAATATAGGATGTATAGCTCCATCCCTTTCTTGCTCGCACACCTATATTACGTCATGGTAAGGCCCCAGTGCGGATTGGTGGATGACACAGGTCTTAGAATTTTTGTTTCTAGGACCTATGTATGTTTACTACTTCTTTGTGCTCGAACGGCTGTACAGATTTAGATGAAACTACTATAACACACGTGTAAACCACGTCTTAGGAGACCACATGGGATACTTTTTATCCCGAGCGCAAGTTCCCTTGGGATAATTTTCTACATAACGCAGGCAAAGTCGCTGACAGACGCTACTAAAGCAAGTCTGCTTGATTTACCTACCGCCTACAGTAGCCAACGCTTTCATCAATCACCTGTCATGCGCCGCTGTCCACACTAATGCAGAGAAAGCATGAAGATGGCCCATCAGTAGCCACTACTCCACCGGCCAGTCACCACTATCCACCACTAATCTCAAAAACGGTAAGGAACTTTCACAAATATTATAATCACTCGAGTAATTGGTAACCAGGCGTGGTAAGTACCGTGTGTTAGGAATTAGAAATCGGTAAGCTGGATTTTGAAACACGTTTTTAGAAGTCTAGTTAGACTGGTATAGTATACACAGGGTAGTCTTATTTTCATTTGATCAGGGGGCAATGGTTGACAGAGCAGTGGTGTCCTATTGGTTACGGTCCCGATATAGGAGTTGTATGTCGTAGGTTTAAACCCAGGTAGGCACTTCATCATTCTTTCAGCCGATAGTCCACTGCTGAACATAGACAACTCTGTGTCACCACAACGACCGGTTTTGTGCGTTTCGCATCAATCGGATTTCCACGACCCTTACCAGGTTACTAGTCCACTATGTGGAAGGTATTTCAGCGCAGGCGCTTTACTTTATTTACTAATATTTCATTGCCGCTACTCAAAAACGATGACAGAAAATATCGTGAGAAAATCGAAAATCGAATATATATCCTAGAACTAAAAATTCAAAGACGTGACATCCTCCAACCCGCACTGGGACCTTGTGGCGGACTATAGCCTATTCCCTCTGCTAGATAGTAAATCTGAATCCCAGTAGTGGGAACATTATAAAGGTTGATTATGACAGCTGGTATCTTACGGAATACTTACGGGACATTGTACAGACTAACTAAAATAGAAATATGCTTACAAAATCCCACTCGCACTAAATCCTTTCTCAAACAGACAGACTAGGAAATAGGTTCAAAATGACATTTCCTAGTAATAGGTAGGCACTAACACAGTAACCTTTACTCCGTCAAGTCAATACTATGAACTATTTAGCGTTGAACCAATCAATAAGGCATAGGGTAATGTTGCCACAGAGCTAGAGCAGACTAGGAAGTCGCTGTGTAACTAAGAATTCCACAGACACAGATAAGGACTAAAAATAGCAACATTCTATAGTAGGTATAGACAACCTACTACTATTGTATGCCGTGGACGGTAAAAGCAACCTGACCTTTGAGTTTGTTGTGGTGTTTCTTCTCAGGGCACTCAACTAGGAAACACCGGTCTCATCTAGTTTAAATTATCGAAAAAAATTACGTGTTTATAAACGTATTATTTGTAACCTATTTGCAAAATAAACATGCCTCAACCTACCTCAAAAAAATTAATTAACTTTCTACTAACATGAATTAATCATTTGAGTTAGTTAATTTTAATGATTTAATTAACTTTTTTTTTTTTAATCATTATAAACTAGCGCTTGACTGCGATCCCACCTGATGGTAAGCAGTGATGCAATCGTCGATGGTGAGGCGCACTAGTTTATTAAGAGCCTATTCACTCTAGCCTTGAAGACACCCAAATTATAATCGGATGGAAAAACCGCAGCAGGCAGATTGAACTTTTCCCGTTCTGTATACACTGAGAAGAAGTGTTAGACTTTTACTAAATCACACCTTTGCCTTTGCTTGCTGGGCCCCTACGGTGCGTTCTGGAACGCAAAAGTTACCATTGCCCTGGGCCAATGGTAGCTCTTCGACAAAAATCCCGCTGAGAGAGAGTGTACTTTCCTATTTCGCAATACGTGGCCAGCTGATATTATTCAGGTTCAATTTATGGACTATACTAAAGCAGATGGATTACTTGACGTTAAGCGGTAACATATTTGCATATTATTTATTTACCAGCTGAATAAGGGGACAGCTTATTCAAGCTGTCCCCTTCACACAATATGCGGACGTAAGTAAATTTACTATTTTCGCCAACAGCGACTAGACACTAGACTGAATCTATTCTCCTTGATCCAATCTATCTGCCTAGCCTTTTCTACGTCGGGGCTGTACTATTACTCATTCTATAATTATTATTTTTTTGGTTGGGAGCTCACAAAATGACTTCTCTCCCTCTTGGGCAGAGCGTGTCTGACTTTTACTGACTAAAACTCTCTCCTATGTTCCTTCTTTGCCTTGCATTCCAGGACTTTGGGTTATCCTTCCAAAAGTGAACCCATGGCCCCAGTAGGCTTGGGCTCTACTGGGCCACTACGGTTTTGCTGACATCTCTATGAGTCGCACGTGGAACATTGACGCGCCGTCGACGACTCGGGATCGGTCCGGACGGTGACCGGACGGCGAGACTTAGACCGTTTTTACATTATCCGATCCGATATCGGTGTCGGACGCCGATACGATATCGGAGTAAGTAAAATGTATGAAATGCCGTGCTCCGATATCCGATATCGGGCCGGACAATATGAAAGACAGGTACATATTTCATACATTTTACTTATCCCGATATCGTATCGGCGTCCGACACCGATATCGGATCGGATAATGTGAAAACGATCTTATTCTGTGACTGAGGTACGCTTCCCGTCTAACTTGATGCACAGCTAAGTACCTACCGGTTCCTATTTTGCATGGATCAACTGCATATCTGACCTCCACAATAACTGCATATGCTATTGCCGTGGCCGAATACCGGGTCAAACATAATAACGTTAAACGATGTAGCAGCGACTGTTGTAAAGTGAAAAAAGTTTATATGCTAATTTTCAGATGTTCTGATAATTGCAGTACGAGGTAACTTACTAAAAATAGGACACTGACTTGCTAGCTTTTCCGTTTTCTATCACATAGGTACATTACAGGGAATGTGCATCGGAATTGCATAATTTAATTCCGCCAAGCCAGTTCCATCACCGGATTACTTACGGGGTTGCGCCTCTGGTAGTTAGTGGACATTCTAGACATACGTATAAAACGTTTTGAGACCACATTTATTGTGCTACAACCTAGGAGTCTTTAAGTCAGAATTGAATAGTTTACTACTAAGCAAGCGTGCTCCATCGTCAACCACATCATCGCTTAGGTGAGATAGTAGTCAAATTCCATTAACACACTAAGAGGAATACCTACAACATCTAGAGTATTATCATCCATGATCCAAAATGTAAATTTCCACGGACACTTCAAACAAACAAAACCAACAATAATATTAACGACAACTGCAATAAATAAACGGGAAGGGATGCTTCAAAACCTTTCCAACTGTTTACAAAAATAGTGCTGAAGTGAATCGCTGGCTCACACTTTACGTTTCCTTTGCCCTTGAACTGCGAGTATCGTGTTTATAACATGAGAACTGAGGACGATACGTGATGGACATCACTGTTTTTTTTTTTAATTGTTATAAACTAGTGCTTGACTGCGATCCCACCTGATGGTAAGCAGCGATGCAGTCGTTGATGGTGCGGCGCACTAGCTTATTAAGAGCCTATTCACTCTAGCCTTGAAGACACCTAAATTATAATCGGACGGGAAAACCGCAGCAGGCAGATTGTTCCAGTCCTTCGATGTACGCGGTATAAACGACGAAGCGAAACGCTTAGTCCGGACCGTAGAGGTTTCGACAACGTAAGGATGAATACCCGCCGTACGACTGTTGTGTTGTGTTTACTGTTTAGGTTACTGGAGTTCAGTGCCAAGAACTATATGCTACCAAGGTTGCATACATATTACCAAGTAATGTTTATGCAAATCAAAAATACTGCCACTATTAAGGATGTTATATGAGGTTGTGCAAAAAGATAGTCAAAGCGTAGACGAATCAAAAGGATCCTCCGATAGATCTGTGTAACGTTGGCCTGCTCGATTGGATTGTTCGAAAGAATTACTGTGTTCCTGGAACGCAAAGTAACAGAGATAGGTTTTAGTCAGAAAAAGTCTGATATGCGTTGCACCTAAGGCGGAAGAGGAAGAGAGAAGGGTTTTTCTGAATGTCTAAGGAAATTTAAAGTGATCGTAGTGTCTATAACTGCTAGGTCTACATATATCCGACAATCCTAAATATCTCTCTGAGGCTTCATTACAAGATGATGACTGCACTAGTTATGGGTCTCAAAAAAGATGTTGGAAGTTGTCAGTTTTAAAACTAAAGGTATATGAAGCTGGAGATATCTGCATAGCCTTTATCCCTACTGGATATTTTGGGGGTCGACTTTCAGTCTAACTGGATGTAGAAGAGTACCAGTACCTTTAGCAAGACTGGTGTCAGATTTTATATCTTCCGACTATCTTTTCTTCCTCTTCCTTACAACTGACCTATTTTCAACCAGTAAAGAATACTATCTATATATTAATATGTATATCCAATTCTCTAATGCCTCTTTTAATGTCCAAACTATCGACAGCTAGTAATTTATTAGAGTAGGCTAACAAAGGGTACTTATTGATGCATCTAATTTTGAATAGTGCTGTCTATAAATAGGATCCCACCCCTGACGCCCTGACAAGGTGGGGTCTTCCTTAGAGCCTCGAGTGAATAATAACACAAATGAGTTTATCCACGTGCTCATAGGTTTTACTGTAAATAAGTGCCTTACTGTAAAATACGAAGGTTACAATTATTATAATATGGAGGTATAAAACTAAAGTGGCAGTGGACACATTGCTCGTAAAACGGATGGTCGATGGGCCCGGAAGGTTCTAGAAACCGCGCACCGAAAGTCGCAGCGTTCGAAGACCCACAAGGTGGACCGATGAACTGGTGAGAGTAATGCGAGACGCATTGGACCGATCGGTGTGGGGACACTTGGGGGAGGCCTATATCCAACACTGGACTTTCTTTGACTTATATGATGTTCTTACAAGGCGGTATAATACGTCATATATTATTTCAGGGTTAAGAAATTCTACCAGGGCTAAGAGACTCTTCGAACGGGTTAACGCGATTCTGAAACGCAAAAGGTTCTGACACTCTGCGCTCTATCCAGAACGCCAGAAGATATTTGATAAATTTTCCACGCAAAAAAAAATATAAAGACTTAATGGAATTGTTGGATCGTCATCAAAGCATATGCCACATGACATTTCACTTATCATTTTCTCAGTAAAACCCACTCTTAATTTAGAACACTCATGTGTAGAGTATTGGCAATCGTGGGGATTCGATGTAAGCTGAGAACATCCAATTTTGTACGCCTAAACCAATCCCTGCCGATTAACAGCCGAAACCAATAACCTATCTATGACATAATATCGAAGATTGAAAAACAAATGAAACAACAGAAAACAAGATAATTTTTGTATTGTATCATTTGTTTTACTATCTCCGATATGTGATAGATAGGTTATTGGGTTCGGCCGTTAGTCTGCCAAATCTGCCGTAACTAGCCTCTTAAAAGCCCAGTACGAACGTCAATAACCATCTACCACTATTTGCCTCTTATCAGGTTGACACCCACGGAATTAGCACTCCTGGTAGGATACAACTGTATTAGATATGTTACTGTAAAAGCCCGAACTACGGTAAATCCTAAGATTTTCCAGTAAATCCTAAGATTTACCAACTCTTAATGGTAAAAGTCCGAACCATTCTATGATCATCGTTTATTTCGGACTTTTACTACCATTCACTTGGTAAATCTTAAGATTTACCTCAAAGACACGGTAAATGTTGAGATAAACATTATCAATAGATAGGGAACGATTTGACTGATTAGTAGTACTTGATGTTTAATAATTACTCAGAGGTACGTAAGGATTTGAATAATTATTAATTAAAATAATTGATTAAAAATTGCATTATTCTGTAAGACTATGGACCCTGTACTTAACACTAAGCTACCTAGAAACTTATGACTTCCTAAGTGACGGTCAATACGGCTTTCGCCGAAATTGGTCAGCTAGTGATCTTCTAGCGTGTATCATCCGTATCTGGAGTGAGGCCTATGCCTGGTACCTTTGGGTATACAGACGACAGTACTGTTACTGAGAGATACATATCCAGTGCACGAACTAGTGGCTCACAGATCCAGTCTCTCCGAGTGGCTAAAATTGAGCGCTTGAATTGGTCCTTGGGGGCAGTCACTGAATGGGGCGATGCCAATTTGGTCAAATTCAATGCTGCTAAAACCTAGGCGGTTTCCGCTAAAATGAGACAATTCACTACTTTCCTGGGTGCAACCGTGCCGATAACCGAACATCTTGATCTTCTTGGTGCTATGTTGACGTCATCATCTCTCATCTTTGGAAAGGATCTGCCCGATATCAATCAGCTAAAAGCGCTTGAAGTAATTGAAAGGAGAGCCAAGAGGATCATTTGAAATGATGCACTCGTTGAGTCGAAGCTTCAAAGTCTTGAGCATCGACGCCGAGTCGCTAGCCTGTCGGTTTTCTACCGGTTGCATTTTGAAGAGTGTGCTTCGGAATTGCATAATTCCGCCTAGCCCGTTCCATCATCGGACCACCAGGCGTACGGCGATGCGTCACCGGTTCATGATAGACATCCCTCCTATACGCACAAAACGTTTTGGGAACACATTTATTGTACGTACAGCCAAGGAGTGGAATTCCCTGCCGGAGTCTATGTTTTCTGCAGCTACAACTCAGGAATCTTTAAGTCAAGAGTGAATAAGTTACTTCTAGGTAAGCGCGCTCCATCGTCGATCGCATCGTCGCTTTCCATCAGGTGAGATAGCGGTCAAGCGCGAACCTATCTACGATAAAAACTATCCAAAACCGACATTTACCAACCCTCACCGGTAAGACCTAGCATGTACCAAATTCTAATGGTAAAAGCCCGATTAAATCGTTTCTTTTTTACATATTCTTACATTTACCGACTCATGTTGGTAAATCCTAAGATTTACTGGTAAAACCTAAGATTTACCGTAGTTCGGGCATTTACTGTAACAGATACACGATAAATAATAATAATAGGTAGGTACAACTCGGCCACATTAACTTGACGCTTGGCGTCGATGAAATAATGTTCAAAAAACAATATAAAAATAATAGAGAACGAGCCAAATTATCGACGAGCATATCGATAACAAAGATGCTGACCATACCTGACACTTGCCGGGCGAGTTAAGGGAATGTGGGGAGAAACAGGGATCCCTCTGCTCGCATTTTAGAGATGCGTCAAGTTAATGTAACCGGATTGTAGGTAGAGGTCGACCACCGACTACTTGGAGACGAACCATCCAGAATGAGCATCGTCTGTATACTATGAACTACAAAGCATGATCCAAAATTTAGTTAACTAATTTCTGCGCCCCTCCAGTCTCTCTGAGCCTGGGTACCGGTGACACTGTCCTAGTTACGGCCCTGCCTGACCCAGTTCTAATTGAAGCATAGCTTATTCATTGAATTACTTAAGTACTACAGGTCTGCTGATTAACCAAGACCAGAGGTTAAAGCAGCTACAACATTGTGTTCGATCCCAATCAGGATTTGAGTTTAGATTAATTGGCAATGTTATTATTTAAAAGAATGTCTGTGGAGTTCCTTGCACATTCTTCTCCATAGAGATCTAAGCTTTGGAATGTGCAATTAGCTTCATTCTTTAGACTGACTTCTTGACAATTACAATTTCAAATTACAATTTTTTTATTGTTTAATTGGATTCGGTCAAACTAAGGACAGATCTAGCGCGCAGCACTTCTTATAAGTAGAAAAATGATTACTTGGTTTGGACTAATGTTTTCGTAATCCTGATGCCTTAAAGGATCCCTTCAAAAACGGCTTTGCTGGATGCGCTAAAGGGCTCGTGATGCAGGAGCTTAGTTGTTCAACTGCTGACTAGGTCATAGTAAAACGGTAGGAAGTAGGACCATATGTCTAATGAAATGAATTCTTCTGGCCTGTTAGTCTATTGGTTAGTGGCCCTGACTGCTACGCCAGAGGTCGTGGGTTCGATTCCCACCTAGGACAAATGTTTGTGTGATGAGCACGATCATTTGTTCTGTGTCTGGGTGTAATTTATCTATAATATGTATGTATTTAGAAATATATAAGTATGTTTAACAGTTGTCTATTACCCATAACATAAGCTTTGCTTAGCTTGGGACTAGACGGCGTTGTGTGAAAATTGTGGAATATACTCGTATGTTATATTCTTCTGCTTATGCTCACCTGATCTCCTTAGGATGTGGATGATGGAGTCCGTTGCGCGGGCGCTGCTCGGTGTCGGCCTGCACTGCGGCCGCCAGCTTGTAGTACCCGAGACGGGCGAGCTGAGACAACAGGACCGTACATTAATACATACTGCAGATGGCAAACTATACAAATGACAATGACATAAATTATAGGGCTACAAAGACGTTTTAAAACCATCATTATTTTCTGAAAGACACTTTACAGGACGAATAGCACTATCCCTTTCTCGCACTGGTATCATGATGACTTCAGAACTTGATAATTTATCCCTGAGTCTGCAGTACAGAGCAAGAAAACGCCTCGACAGATGCTTTTGTTAATACAAAAGTGACAAAAGTGTCAATGGTGAGACTTTTATCTTGTATGTGAAGTGTTGATTTTAACACACTCACAAAGGCGAAAAAATAAAGAAGATTTGTTCTTCAACATTTTTAACTAGTTTATGCTTCGATCACTGATTTAAAAACAAGTGATCGAAGAGTTTATGACACAATGACGTATAGCTTTGAATAGCAGTCCATAACAGGAGAAAGCCCTTAACGCAGTTTCAACACCACGAATTTTTAAGTCCTACCGTCTTCAGACGCTTTCGTACTCTGTGGTCTGCAGAGCAATTGGATAAATCACTAGATTGTCAAATAGTTTCCTCACAAACAGTACAACAATGTTCATTAGATCGTTTGTTTGTAAATCTATCTTCTCAACTACTAAATCAACGTAATGAATCTATTTGCACTGAAGTGGGATATGCGTTTCTCGCAATGAATAATGTTACTTTCATCCTGTGTTTTATAGGAAGATTATACTATTCCGGAATAAATCATAGACTTGGAAAACGAAACGTAATGGGCCGTGCGTGTGATTGGTATAACTGATACAGTTTTACACGGTGTTCCCGTGTAAAACCGTCCTGCGCAGGCAAAACTATGGTGAAGCTTGTGCGTGTGGGAGGTCTATAACACATAGTGAAAAGTATAGTACATTTAAAAAAAGATTGCTATAAATATAAGCCATGATTTTGGGTGACATGGAAGACTGAATAAGTAATGAGAATAAGAACAGTCTTATTCTAAGAGTGCGCTCAAACTAATTTCAGTAGGTCAATATTGTAGACTTGCGGGAATGTTTGAAAGATTTTCTGTGACCCTGAATGGTCAAGGATAACCGAAGATAGACGGGTGAATTCTAGTTAGCAAAATTATGAAACTCCCGCTTTCACTTGAAGTTATTTGATGACGTAAAACAAAAAAAAACGGATCAATCTAGCATATAGATCAGTTGCTAACAAGTCTAGTAGAATGTCTTGAGCGGAAGGGTCTTTTTTAAGTGGGAAATCATCATACTTCTCCAGAGTGGAGCGAGAGAGACTGTCACACTTTTCCTACATAAAATCCCGGTGGATTTTATGTAGGAAAAGTGTGACAGTCTGAAAAGTGACACAGGTGGATTGTTTAGTTACTCTTTACGTTCCAGGGCCTTCAAACAACCCCTTAGCCTTGGCAGGACAAATAGAGAAAAGGGGAGGCAAAATATCACTAGAACTAGTTCTCGATCATTTAACAACCAATCTTACTCCAAGCAGTTAGTTCGAGTTCTTATCCATTCCACATTCGTTATCACCGTCACGCCATAACATAATGACTGACGGAAATCGCGCAATACACGGCTGCAGTTACTATGCGCATAGGCAAAGTTATAAACAATGCCTTGCGATTGTGATTTAATCTGAGTTAATGGGTAGTAACCAGTTTCTGATGGTCTTAAGTGGAGTTTATTTATTGTGTTAGTGGCTTTTAATTTGCTTTTATTGATAGTTATATTTAGTGATCATTTATTTTAAATTGTACACAGATATTTTTACATACATTAAAATAGGATAGGTGATGTACGCTTAACCCACAATTGGGTTTTCTTACAGCAAACGCAAACAAAAGTGATCGTATATTGTGGTAAAAACAGCCCTAAATTTACCCGAACTAAAGAGAGGAAGAGGCCCGCCATTAATCTGGAGGTCTCACATCAAAAGAGACCTCAATAAAACCTGCCAAAATCGACAAGGACGGATTATCCTGGCGCAGAATTTTGAGAAGACCCGATCCCAAATAATGGGAGCAGGGAAGGACGGACAAAGAAGTGATCGTATCATAGGCGTAAAACTGGTTCTGTGTTGCTAGATTGCCATGGTACGGTCACATTATGAGAAGATCAGACGACGACGTGATTAAAAAGTGCCTCCCTATCGCTACAAGAAAGAGGGGAAGAGGAAGGCCCCAAACAACCTGGTTGTCTAATGTCTAATATGAAGAAGGATATGAAAGTATTGGGAATACACGAACAGGACATGAAAGAATTGGGACTAGACGTACAAGACGTTCGAGATAGACAAGAATGGCATGATTGGGAAAGCCGACTCCGCGTAACAGGATTAAGGCGAAGCAGAATTTTTTATTATCGATTATCGATAGGCTCGCGTTTGACCACTATCTCACCTGATGGTAAGCGATGATGTGTTCGACGATGGAGTACGCTAGCCTAGACGTAACCTAGTTTGATATCTTCATATTTTTTCTGAGAACTAAGCGTGATTATAAAAAACAATTTTGAGTGAAGGCTTTGACATACTAGCGCGACGAGATGAGACAACGTGTTTTCATGGAAATTGAATTAGCTAAAATTAATTTTAGAAAACTATAATGAAAAAGCGTCTAGTCTCATTATTGTGTCAAGCTGTCTGCGGAAGACTTTAAATAACTTGACAACTACCGTGCGTTTATCATAGGTCTTCAAAAATCGAGCATTCCTTTGACAATCGTTGTAAAAGGAATCTACACTAAACTTGTTTGTAAGAAGTAATCTCTACAACTGTTAAGCTGATTTTTAAATTATTTCCTGAGTGACAAAGGCTACGTAAAACATTTTTGACGCCCAGCGAAAAAGACATGGGCAGCTGCAGGTATCTACACTAATATAATAAAGAGGTAAAGTTTGTTTTTTTGTTTGTATGAGGTAATCTGTGGAAGTACTGGTCCGATTGCTAAATTTTTTTCACCAATAGAAAGCTGCTGTATTCCTGAGTGACATAGGTTATATTTTATGTACGCGGGCGAAACTGCGGGCTAAAGCTAGCACCTAATAAACTTCAAAAAGATTTTGATTCTATGACTGTTTCTAAAAGTAGTGTTCTTCAATGATACATCGCAGCATGACTCACTCGATACACAAATCAATTATCAAGTCATGATGATATGTTCGTTTTGGGAACGCACATTTTATAATAGGCTAACTATAGGTTATGACAAATGCTCATTAGGAAAGAGATAAGAGAAAGAGGAAGCGAAGTATCTGGAATATCACTTCTTTGACCAAGAAAGAAGATTCAAAACCCGAATCCTATCTGCGGGAATCTTTATTTTGAAACGAAAAGCTAAGACTTTTTCGCGCTAGCTTTACTTATGCGAATGGGAACTTCTGTCGTCTGCGGATGGGACGCTCTGCGAAGGACATTTTTTTTCACTATGACCATTTAGGAATGGGATGTTCTGTGTCAGATCCATTTCCTATATATCAATACATACTGGGCGTAAGGGACAGCCCTCCACAAACTTTAAGGGCACTCAGTAAACGAATTTGAACATCTGACAATTAAATTTTTTTTCAGGAAACGAAAAAATAAAATCGACCTCTCCATACAAACTGTCCATTAAAATGGTGAGGCTGAAATTTTCTTTCGTTTCCTGAAAAAAAAAATTGTGGGAGGATGTTCAGATTCGTCTACTGAGTAAACCCTTAAAGTTTGTGGAGGGCTGTCCCTTACACACAGTATACCTATTACTTATTATCAATCTACCAATTTCCATAAGTAAGGACACTACACACACATTTATTTAAGGCCCCATCGAACCTTGGTGTCGAATGATCTATTTATAAGTGTAGTTCATTACTGTCCCTCGCTGAGGCGATCATGTATGAAATTGAAGTTGTCAACTAAAACGCAGTCCTTGCGTCAATAACCGCTCGACGTAATCATCATTTTGACGACCTATTCATCATTTCAGTCGAAAGACGTCCACTGCTGGACATAGGCCTCCCCCAAGCGTCACCACAGCGACCAATCCTGTGCGTCTCGCATCTATCGGATTCCCGCGACCCTCGCCAGGTCGTTAGTCCACCTTGTGGGAGGCCACATACATACACCTATTGCTACATATACTTATTATCAATCTACCAATTTCTATAAGTAACGACACTACACACACATTTATTTAAGGCCCCATCGAACCTTGGTGTCGAATGATCTATTTATAAGTGTAGTTCATTACTGTCCCTCGCTGAGGCGATCATGTATGAAATTGAAGTTGTCAACTAAAACGCGGTTCTTGCGTCAATAAGCGTTCGACGTAAGTAGGTCGATGGTTTTGTTAGCGTGTTATTAAAATTGATCTAGAAATTTAAAACTTTGTAGAAGAAACATGATACATAATTATAATTAAGGTGTCTTCAGGGCTACTGTATAGGCTCTTAACCTATTGAATACCCACAAAACGAGACACAATAGTAAAACAATAACAGCGCGGTCTCAGGACCGGTCGGGGATTCATGAATTAATTAACTAGTTCGCCTCATCATCCACGATTGCAACACTGCTTACCATCAGGTGAGATCGCAGTCAAGCACTAGTTTATGTTACATAAAAAATATGTAGGGAAATTTTTAAATCATTCGAATTATCTGGTTCGATAATTTAGGAAGGAAATCGTAAGCGATAGTTACGTTTTGTGTAGATATGGGTTTAAACTTCCGTAATTAAAAAATACATTTTGATGCAAGTGGAGAAACTTTGTCTTAGCAACCGAGGAGTAATTCAAGGCGACGGTGTTATAGAACTGAGTGCTGTAGTGACAAATTTCCACGTGTATCGAACGACGTTTTTCAACATGCTTACGAAGGAATTTTATAGGTCTTAATAACAATATCGGGCGATGTAGCAACTAAAGAATTCTCACAATTAACAAAAATGAATAAGTTAGATACTAAATCTTTATTCTCTAACTTGTTCATTTTTGTTATTTGTATTCAAATTATTTTTTTTCCCGCATTAACTTTTGCAGGTTCAAGGAGAAGCAAACGTGTCAAACTGCTGTAGGTACATCCTAATATAGAAAACAACAAGTTCAAATATATTTTTTTAATTTAGAACTCAGAGTACTAATGAAATAAAATGGCTTTTGTATGAAATACAGTAGTTTAAAACCTATTTTCTAATTCCACATCAAATTTTAATGAGCTATTCACACACATTCATGAATTTACGTCGAAATCACATCACAAACACATGAAGTTAAATTGGAATGCGATTGAACGACGGCCGGGGAATTGATTGGCAAACAGTTCGTTAACGTTTTGAGAAGAAAACGATCGATACTGGAGAATACACATAGGTAACTAAAGTCAGTTTTATATACCCTGAGACTAAATTGACACAAATGTCAAACTAACAATAAAATTGATGCCAGTTCTTTTGTGTTGTGACAAGTTTGACAACCCACGTAATGTCATTTTAGTCTCAGAGATTAATTACTCAGATACCCGCGAAACGAGACACAATAGTAAAACAATAACAGCGCGGTCTCATAGGACCGGTTGGGGATTCAAACGTTAAAAGACAGACTTTATATCTACTATTATTTACGACACATAAATAAATTGTTACGGTATAAGGACACCAACAAATATTAGGATATTAAAGTTGTTAAAGGAATATTTTTAGTGCAGAGAACATGCAAAGATGATTAATGGAAAAAACACGTAAAAACCAACAATAAAACACACAATAAAAATTCAATTAAAAACGGCAGCACGTTATTATTTCATCTATATTTGTTTAAATTATTGTCTTAGCATTTACATAGTTTTAAACTGAATTACGAATTCTAAAATGTCAGTCTTATAAAAAGCCTTTAGCAAACTATCTCTTCAACACCCTTGGCTGAAGGAAGAGTTACTTCGACTTTATTAATTAAGCGACACTAATTTCACGAAGACTTCTGTAATACACGTTTCTACCTAGCTGAAGTTAGGGCTTAAAATTTTGCTGTGTAAAACAATTGTATGTGCCACTAAACACTATTTGATTTGAATAGTAGAGAATACCAATGGAATTATGAAGTCCAAAAAAAATCGTAAAGATTGTAGTTATTCATTTTGCAGTAGGTTATCTACTACCCTGAAAAAGAATCACGAAATCCACATGGACGAAGTCGCGGTCGAAATCTAGTTAGTAAATAAATCAATTTAACAAATTGCTCACTTACAAATTAAACCACTAGCCCGTTGCCTACACGTCCACTCACCGAGTTCCTGACAAACCAATGCAATGGGGAGGAATGCCAATTGCAATTATTGCAATACTGCAGATGCCAATTGCCAATACCACACGGTACCAATGTACCTACAGCCTGTGCCCTATCTATAGTCCACAGATGTCTTTGTTCCGAGTTAGCGCGTGTGATATTTCGAGAAATTCAAATATGGAAGAGTTTGACATGGCAGTCGTAATGGAGACGAGAGTGCAATGGTATATACTCACGTGTTAAACGATGTTTTTCAGCATAGTTAAGAAGAAACATTAGGTAAATGTTACGTTAAGTTAGGCTTTTTCGTGGATTGTTTTCGAGGCAAAGGGGCAAGTTGTCACCCAACCTGCCTGGCTGCTTGGGTGACGTCTGTTGGCGGCGATTTTTTCGCATTATCGAGACTCGAGATCGAGACTGATGTGACTCTTCTCGGGAATAAGGAGACTTTTGAGACTATGTCAAATAAAAATAGTCATCATAAAAGTGTTAAAACAGATCTAAAAAAATCTACAGTATTGTTCTCCCGGGATTTCGAAACCGGGTCGAGTCTCGATGTTTTCGACCCGGGACTCGAAAATTGTACTGACTAGCGCAAGTACAGATATAAGTTTTCGGGACAGTTTCTACGTTCACCTATGTGCTTGAAATCTAGTAGTAAACCGAGTTGAGTGATTGGTTTCATCTGTTTGTTTGTTTACCAGACAGCACATTGATTCTGGCACGAATTGTTTGTTAGAGACTACGTCAAATCGACACTAGCAAGGAATAACATTGTAACTAAGTTTTTGAATAACAATCATATCCTTCTCTTTGCAAGTGTCGAAATAATAATTATCATCATAAAAAAAAATGTAGTAAAGTAGAACAAAAAACAACTACAGTCTGTCTCCCGGAATTTCGAGATAGGGCCGAGTCTCGTCTTTTGAGATCCGAGACCCGGAAAATATCGAGACTGGAAAGCCTTAGTGACTACTGTGACTAGTGACAATTACAAGTTTTCGGGACAGTTTCCACATTCACCTATATGCTTTAAATCCAGCAGTAAAGTAAGTTGAATGATTGGTTTCATCTGTTTGTTTGTTTACCAGACAGCACACTGATTCTGGCACGGAATGTTTGTTAGAGACTACGTCAAATCCACACTAGCAAGGAATAACATTTTAACTCAGTTTTTGAGTTATATCCTTTTCCTTGCAAGTGTCGAAATAATAATTATCATCATAAAAAAAATTGTAGTAACGTAGAACAAAAAACAACTACAGTCTGTCCCTCGGAATTTCGAGATTGGGCCGAGTCTCGACTTTTTAGATCGGAGACCCGGAAAATGCATCGAGACTGGAAAGCCTTAGTGACTACTGTGACTAGTGACAATTACAAGTTTTCGGGACAGTTTCCACGTTCACCTCATCATCATCTACCTAGCCTTTTCCCAATTATATTGGGGTCGGCTTCCAGTTAAGTCTGATTTAGCTGAATACCAGTATTTTACGAGGAGCGGCTGCCTACCCGACCTCCACAACCCATTAACTGGGGTAACACGGTACTTCATGGCAAGACTGGAGTCAGATTTACTAGCTTCTGACTATCCGTAACGACTGCCAAAGATCTACAAATGACAGCAGGGACCTACGGCTTAACGTGCTCGAGGCACCGAGGAAACCACGTTCACCTATGTGCTGTAAATCCAGCAGTAAAGTAAGTTGATAGATTGTTTTCATCTGTTTGTTTGTTTACCAGACAGCACACTGATTCTGGCACGAATTGTTTGTTGTTCTACGTTTGTTCGAGGCCAAACTTTAGAAATGATAATTGGATTCTATTGTAAGTTAATTTTAAATTACTGTTTATTGGTAATATTTTACTAATGTTAATGATACTGCATATCAAAAGTCTATACGTGTAAATAAAATTGAAGTGTCTGTTTGTTATACGTAAATAATATTTATTTTATTTTAATTGCATATAAAAAAAAATTAAAGCGTTTTTAACATTTTTATGTTCCTGCTAATTTAAAATCTCCGAAACGGCTGATGTTAGGCTAAGCGCGCACCGCTATAAAAAATCGTTGCGATTTTTTTAATGCAAAATAAAATCATTTTTTTAATGCAAAATAAAATCATTTTTTTTTTATTTGAATTTATTTTCGCAATGCGCGGATTGTAGTGTATTTCTGTGGTTCACAGATTTGCGATATTTTTTCGCAACGATTTTTTATCGTAGTGCGCGCTCGCCCTTAGAAGGAGTAAATTTTATTGTAGAAATCTTTTTGAAATTATGACTATTGTGTTATTTTAACATTTGACGCGGTATACCTAAGCTTGTATGTTTGCATGTTTGTAAATTAATCACACCTTAATAGAATCTGTAGATTAGAACCATAAGATAATAAATTCCTTTTTTCAGGTAGTATATTTAGGTACTTTAGATAATTCCAGACTTTTCCACGACCAAAACCTGTGCCATAAGCTAGTAAGCAAATAATTTCAAGGCAAAACAAAGCTACCATAGGCATTATAATATACTTTCAGTCGACAGTAATGTCGAAACAAACACCTTAAGTGATTAGATTCAGCCTAACGATGGCTTCCACAGTCCACTAGACCTTGGACAGTAACATCATTTGTCATGCGACCATTTGTAGTTTTCAATCACAAACTGATATTTAAGGTTAAAGTTAAGGTGTTTCTTCTCAGGGCAGCTACGAAACACTGGCCCCGTCTAGTAAATATAACTGACGAAAAATACATATAGGAACATTAATTCATGAATCCCCGACCGGTCTCATTGGACCGCGCTGTTATTGTTTTACTATTGTGTCTCGTTTCGCGGGTATTGATAGGTTAAACTTAAAACTTTGGGAAACAAAGGTTGCCTAAATTGTGAAAAACCCTTAAAAAATAAAATTGACGTGTAAAAGCGTTTGTAAAAACCAACTTGCTTACCATCAGGTGGGATCGCAGTCAAGCACTAGTTTATATAACTTAAAAAAAAGAAACTTGCAAAATAAATATGTATTATTTATCACTCATTTAAAATGCAATAAATGCCCGCCTATTAAAGTAGTTCCAAAAATTGGAAGACATGTGACATCCACCAATCTGCATTGGGCTCGCGTGGTGGATTATTGCCCATTCTTTCTCCTAGAGAGGAAGGGCTTCAGTCCCAGCTATGGGAACATTACCTAATGGCTGATTAGCTATTATGCTCTAATAGCATAATCAGCTAAATAGCGTAATCAGATAATTAGCTTTGCGTGGCGACGAAGTGGTATCGACCCCGACTTACGAGTTGTAGGTTGCAGGTTCAATCCCAACAAAGCGCATTACTTTTTGTAATTAATTTCATCAGCACTACTCTCAAAACGGTGAAGGAAAACATCGCATCGTGAGAAAACCGGTACGTCCTAGCACCGAATTACGCGGGCCCGGTGTGGTTTGGTAGATGGTCACATCCTCTAAGTGTGACCACCAGTGGTGAATGGGCCATTCCCTCTTCTAGAGAGGAGGCCTGAGTCCCAGCAGTAAGATATTATAACTGTTTTAAACCTCATTTGCAAGGTTTGACTCAAACTATCTCACAAACCTACACAAACATTGAAAAATAAATAAAATCGTCTAAAAAAGAAATGCCATTGTCAACGACTACTACGAGTTATGTTGACAGTTGACACTTTCACTAATGTTACATAACTTTTTTGGGCCCAACGTTGAGCTCTTTAGTAGACCGGAGTTGAACTACGCTATAGCTAAATGCTTGTGCTGACTGGACAGGTCCACTCAAGTCTTTCCTCATCTCAGACACTAATCTGAATGGTTCTCATATGATTGGATCATTACATGACATGTTTACTATATGGACTTAGAGAATTTGACTTTTAACTTTGTTCCGCTATTTCTTTCAAGTCAGTTAGGAAAAAAATAACGTGAAGTGTTTTCTAAAAATCTATTGGCAAAACAAATATCATTAACTCAGTATGCGAGTGGGGAATAACATAAATATTTTCTAACTCAACTGCTCAATGTAATTTCTCTCCGAGTTCAGTATGACAAGTGCGTGACGTCATGACGTGCTTATTACAAGAAACATTATTATTTCGGCTCTTTTCCTCAACTGACTAACAAACACAAAAGAATTCCCAATTTCCTTTTAATTTCCAATATAAAGTGAGAGTTCTTTTTATTGAGGAAGGAAAATTGTGTGTTTACGAGAAAAAAAACTTTTTCTTTAAAAGTTTTTTTAGTAATGCCCATCCTTGTCCAGTATCGATTGAGTTGGGAGAATTACTCGTGTATTAAAAGCACTTTATTTTCGGACACAAAGGTATAGGCCTTGGTTTTATATACAGTACGGCCGTTATAAGTTGGCGAGTCTGAAGTTAGGCTCTACGAATTTTGACGCTTGAACTACTACGACGCTAACTTCAGACTCGCCAACTTATAACGGCCGTACTGTATCTTTTGGTTTACAAACGTGCAACATTGTGAAACACAGTCACTCTTACTTATTCTCTTTTCTCAGACCTATCAAACATACAAAAAAAAAAAACATACGAATCGGTCAAGCCGTTTCGGAGTTCGATAACAAATACTGTGACCCGAGATTAAAGCGGGAACTACATTAGACCGACGCACACGTGGGCCACGCCTGATTGGTACGTAGAACCACGTCGCGTGGCGTAGGTTTAGTGTAGCTCTACCAGTCTAGTTGCCATAATAATTGCTTCACCACTACTAGTCAAACAAATGTCAGTAGTGAAACACCAAACATTGAATGCTGTATACTCGTACAGTAGGTAATGTAAGTTGTATTAAATGTTCTGATTGTCTCTAGTTTGTAGTCTGTCACTGTACTTATTATAATAAATCAATGTATGGAGACCGACGACGCTCAGATCGGTGTACGTGGTCCAAGTGTGCACAATGTAGTACCTTTAAATAAATTAGATTTTAATCACCAACGAGGTCTCAATTGTACTAATTTATTCTTTTGAAGCAACTTATCTGTCACCGCCTTATCTCGGGATCAAAGTCTGAACCAATGAGTAATCACTGTCACAGGGTTAACGAAAACACTTGTAGACTGTATTTACTACAGTGCGCTGAGTGCGAGTTGTTTTTACGTTAACGCAATTCAAATGTTTGCGACGTTTGGTTGTCTGATTGGCCAAAAGCTTGAAGCGGGCCAATCGGAGCGCCGAACGTCATAAACGTGTCCATCGCGTTAACTTTAAACAAACTCACACTAGATCACTAGGCACTTTGAATCTATGCTTACTAATGTGATAAAAGCGAAAGTATTTGTTTGTGTGTAACGTCTTCAAATCTTATCGGCGCGTGGTCGTACGGATTTGGCAACTTGGCATACGGATAGACCAAGTCCTGAAATAGACCGTAAAATACTATAATTTATATTCCATGAATTCCATGTTCTTTTAGGGTAATTTTCGACCTATATGCGAGCGAAGCCGTTGGTAGAAGCTAGTAGATAATTATAATGACTGCACCTTTATTATGCCTTGTTGAGTACCGTTTACATGATAAGCTAATTTAGTGATTACGTTCCAAATACTTGCTATATCTATGTAGGTACAATGTCAATTGATATTTATTGATAAACAGATTTAGGTAAACTAAAAATAAAAGTTTTATTGATTTGGAGATTTATGAAAATTTATTGCTCTATGTTTTTTTTTTGTAACCTAAACTAATGCTGGACTGCGATTCCACCTGATGGTAAGCGATGATGGAATCAGTGATGGTGAGGCGCACTAGTTTATTAAGAGCCTATTCACTCTAGCCTTGAAGACACTGAAATTATAATCAGACGAGAAGACAACCACAGGCAAATTGTTCCAATCCTTCAATGTATGACACACTTCGATCAACAAGTACATTATTGATCGAAGATGACACATCTATACTAATATTATAAAGAGGTAAAATTTGTAAGTTTGTAGGTTTGTAAGTTTGTATGTAGGGGGTAATCTCGGGAACTACTGGTCCGATTTGAAAAATTCTTTCAGTGTTAGATAGCCCATTTATCGAGGAATGCTATAGGCTATATACCATCAGGCTACGACCCACGGGAGCGGAGCAGTAACGAAAAATGCGGGTGAAACCGCAGGGGACAGCTAGTAATATTATATTATGTGTAATTGTACCTATCAACTCCAACTCTTCATGAATGACAATAAATTTGTGGAAGTAACACCACAATTTTTCCAATGACAAATGCAATCTATTAACAGACTAACAAATTCTGAAGAATATTTGCAAGTAAAAAATATAACAAAGTTAAAAATAGAAGTATTTCTTCACAGACGCATTGTCAATAATAATTGTCAAGAGATTCCTTTCCCTGAAGCCCTGACCACCGGTAGCTTGGACCCTGTACCCAATACCGGTGGACTATTATTTTTTATATGTTTTTAATGATTTTTATACAAAATATTTAAAAATATAAACAATATGTAAAGATAGTGAATAAAGGAAATAATAATATACTTTAAAAAAAATCAGATACGCACACAATGTTTGTTTTCAATCATAGATAAAATAATCAAGATAGAGTTGTGTTTACAACATCAGCTGCGTTTGCGCAATCGATACGAAGTGAGTCGAGCACACTCGGCTTACTTCTCGGTAATCGAATTAGTGACGTACGCTGACACGTTCGTAGAATGCGCTTACGCATGAAGTACGTGGCGCTATGTATGATAAGTGTGATGAGTATCTATGGTAAGCGCCAGATAAATTTGCAATGAAGTGCTTTGACCCTTCTGTTTTTGAGTATACATGTAGAATGAAGATGGATGGAGAGGGAGAGAGAGGAAAAGAAAATTAGATTGTGTGAGGAGTGATATATGTTATTGGGTTATGACTTTGGCTAATGTTATTATTTTTTCTGGCTTATTTCGGAGTATCCGTTAACAATTAGGTACCATCCAACGTATTTTCAGAGACACTAAAGAGTTTAAGAATGAAATCTCTATTGTCCCAAATCTTTATATGAAAGAAAAGGGACAATATCAGGAAGAAAAAGAAGAAGAAAATCCTTCCTTAATATCTCTTCGTGGGAACAACAAATTCGGACATACAAAACTGTTTTTATTACTATAAAATTTTAAGGATCACAATCGATAGATCGTATAATCAACAGCTTTATGCATTTATTTCAGTTTTAGAAATTAAGCATTCCAATAAATGTAACTAACGAAGTTTTCTGCCAAGGAAATTACTGTCGTACCATAGCAACAAGGACAGGACATTTATCATTTAGATTTGGTATTATCCAAGAGTGAAAAAATCTTTGAATGGTGCTCGAACTTCAGCCAAGGGTGTCATATGAGTAGACTGGGGTCATAGAGAATATAACCACTAGAGAGCGCATAGCCCGATTTCTTCTAAGTAAACAACTCACCACGGCGGGCCGGGGGACGAAGAAAAATGCGCGGCTGCTATTGGTCCGTTCAAGGTCAAGTCGTGTACCTTTAATTTGATTCGCTTAAAAATCGGGAGCACGTGACTTGCGTACTGCATTTGCGACTGCCGCTTCTACTAGTTTTAGCATATGTTTGGTGAGCGCAATAGCATCGTACGCGCACTCCACCGGTTATTTGCTTCATGACTGGGGTTCTCGTTTTAATTGTTCTGATCTTTTGTAGTAAGTTACTGGTTTGGCAATGTCCCCTTTCTACTCTCTTACTGGAACTTTAAAACTACGGACAAGGGTATCATAAGAGCAGTTAAGAGTTCAGAACATGTTTAAATTATTCTGATCTTTTGTAAAGCTACTGGTTTGGCAATGTCTTTCTGCTAGTTCTTACCAGCCTTTATTTTTGGTGCGACATGAATTCAAACCATAATTTTATCTTTTAACTACCCGATCAGTGTCTCGTTAGATTTTCAAGAAGGTTACGATGATACTATTTGAAACCAATCATAAAGTTATGTAACAAATATGCATATTTATTAAATTATGATAATAAGATGCTAGAATTCGGAACGGTCTTCCGATTTCTGGCAGGAAAAACTCGTAGTAAACACGATTTTCATTAAATTTGTTTAGAATAATTTTGTAGCTGGTGAAATTGGTTTGACAAGTAATTGAATTTCCAGATGGCCGTTACTTTGCAGGTGGAGAGATGAGCTTGACTCTTACCGGAGAACCTGGCCTGCAATGACCGAGGAAAGACGTACGGAGACGTAAAAGGGACAGGGAAGCCTTCGGTCAGCAGTAGGATATAACAGGTTAATAAAAAGGTAGAAATACATAGTTGCCTAATATTTGTTGATGTGCGTCTACTATTTAATGATACAACGGATGGATGGCGTGAAAGATGAAAAGACAAAAGAGTTAATGAATTTCGAGAGAGATATAGAGAAGACATGATATGCCTTTCAGTCTAACCAGATGCCGCTTATTACCGGAATTTTACATGGAGCGACTACCTATCTGACCTCTACAACCCAGTAATTGGGTTATGACTTTGGCTAAACTAATGTTATTATTTTTTCTGGCTTATTTCGGAGTATCCGTTAACAATTAGGCACCATCCAAAGTGTTTTCAGAGACACGAAAGAGTTTTGGTATGTAATGAATCGTCTTTTCTCCTTCGAAAAATGCATACCATTTAAAATTTTATTGTTATTTAAAAACGTTCGAAACACCTACTTTCCTCAAAGTAATGTTTATGTGTGTTTTACACGCGATTGCTCATCAGTCATGAAACACAAGTATACTGTAGATTTATCTGTGCCGTGATCTAGCACGATCTCAGGGCCAGCACGGTTACCAACGGATTCATCTTTAGGAAATCGTTCTCTCGATTTATTAGAATTCGCTTTATTAGACTTCCATTTATTACTAAATCGATTGTTTAGACTTCGATTCGAATCGATTCAAAAATGGATCCCTAGTCAAGTGCACTGTGTTGTTCACTAGTGGACCGACACGAGCTTAAATAATAATAATTGTGGTATACTCTATAAGTGGACTGATTTAGTTCTAAAGCGAACCGAATTGGTGGATTAGACCACCAAGACCGTACCAAGTTCGAGTGTGCGTTAACATTATGAGGTTCACGAAAACAAGCAGCGGTAGCATCCCAATGAATTGATATACTCGTAAGGGAGATGACGAGAATCAATTGCTGCCGATGGATCTACAATTGAACTAAAAGTTGGTCAATAATTATCGTCTTTGGAACAAAATTCCATCAACCTTGTATCAAATTGACAACAGAAACGATTTTCCTGGTACGCAGAAATTGTTTCTTCACCGTACCTTATCACATGCGGAAAACGTAAGATAACAATGATTTAATTTAATGTTTATTTTTGTCGATCTGTCTGGGATTGGCAATCCCACGCGGTTATGCGTACTTACGTTACCAACAAAGAAATGCGTAGTATTCTCTACAATAACCTATCACATACTCACATAACGAGACACAATAGTAAAACAATAACAGCGCGGTCTCATAGGACCGGTCGGGGATTCATGAAATAATGGGAAAATGTAGATGGCTTTTACTCATGACACCTCTACAGCTGAGCGGATTTCGAAGTTTGGAACAAGAGAAGCTCAGCCTGCACTAGAGTTGTCAAAAAATACAAGGCCCATTGTGACATTTACAGCAATTGCATGCCTATATGTAGAGTAAGCGCAAAAAGAATTCTCGCAATATATTCCATCATATTATTTAATGTTTGAATCCCCGACCGGTCCTACGAGACCGCGCTGTTATTGTTTTACTATTGTCTCGTTTCGCGGGTATGTGATAGACTATGCTAATTTAATGTTGGAATATATTGCGAGTATTCTTTTTGCTCTTACTTTATAGTAGCATGCAAATTCTTCAAATGTCAAAAAGAACCTATTATTTTTTGACTACTATAGTATTTGTCCTAAGGTTTCCTTAGGGATAATAAAATACTTTTTATAGAGGTTAAACCGCGGCTTTTATAGAGGTTATTTAAAAAAAAATTGCACGTGGTTTGTGGTTTCGGTATTCCCCCAGACTGTGCAATACAGTGTAGCCTTGCCGACCTTTAAAAGGAAACCCCTATAAGTAGTCGCCACGTAGAATCGAATGTTGGATGAGGATGATTTATTATTTTTTTAAGACAATTAAGGAAGCAAGAAGTTGTTGAGATTTTGATCAGCCTTTGTTTCATTAGCTTTGCCATGTTTTTATTTTTAATCTTCTCTTTTGTATGAGTTTCCCATGGCCATGAACTTTAGTTTAAAAGTTTCCCACGGCCATGAACTTTAGTTTAAAAAAAAAACTACAAAATATTAAAAAATATAATAATTTGAATAAAGAACGATTTGAAAAATACCGCGCATAGAGAATATAATAACTTTTATCGGCAGCCGAGTCTACGAGCATTTTACTGGCGTGTACACGGAAACAGTAACAGTGCGCCCTTCGAGTCAATCATAATGATGAAGCGTTTTTCATTGTACTCTCTTTTATCAAACAGTAGAACAGATAACATATAAATACATGATACAATATTTAATCATCCAATCCTACTATAAAAACTCACCTATTTGAAGTCCTTTGTAAATCAAACTTAGAACAACACAAACACGTGTACCATAAAGTGTTTTTTTTTTATCACAAACACGAGTAGCTGTCACAAAAAAAAATATTATATCAAAAAAATCGTCAAAGTTAAATGCTCATTGTATAACTGTGAAGATAACTGGTTTATTACAACGTCGTGAGTGAAATGTCTGACATCACGCCACCGCCGAACCGAATTTCACTTTCAACGGACACTCTCTCTCTCATTTCACTATCGTTTGTAACAGTTCCATTAAACCACGGTCCGACAGTATAAATTTAAAACGTAAACGAGTAAAAATATTAATAAAAGAACAGGTATTTTATTTTAAACAACACTATAAGACTTATTTTAAAAGAAAAAAAGTTTTATTAATGGTCACCTCTATAAAACTTTTCCCGCCACGAGTGATTTTAAATTAAGAACTTTATTTTTTTATTTTTGCTATCGTCGCAAGATGTGTGGTCGTTGTGCCAACACCCAGGAGACTGATCGAAACAATGGATTTAATCTCAGTTATAAATAATGTACATAATGTTTTATTTATATGCCTAGTTATATTAAAATTAAGTGCGGATTAGCCAATAAAACTACTGATTAAATATAATGAGGTTTTGCTATATTGGCAAGAAAAGTAGGTAACTGTGTACTTTAATAAAAAAAAGTGTGAATTCAGTTAAAAAAGTAATTAGTAAGCGTCTGCCCGCTACGTTTTCATCTGACCGTCTTTATTCTCTCATGGCTGTCCTCCAAAAACTGAAGCCAAAGAATAATCTACTTTAATCCAACGACATAACACCTCTAATTAAAAACCCACAAAAACATGAATATAACATTGACTTTAAATTCTAACAAAGAAAGAAATCTCTACATTGAAATATAGTACGTAAGTGTAACATTGATAATGAGCTTTACGCCCTTGAAAATTAGATTTAAAATGAGTTGTGTTAATTAGTTTCCGGAAATAAACGCGTGGTGGTGTGATGATCGCGTGCGCCCGCGCAGGTCCACTGACCCGTATTCGTTGTATCGCCGTTTGTTATTGATTTATACATTAAGTATACATTGGGCAATGATAATGCAGTTTTATATGTTACTAAACGTGTGTCTAATTTTTATATAGATTTTTCTTAGCGCGTGTGTGTGGACAAAGAGACCTAGCCATTCCTAGCCATGGATGGATTATGCGAAGAATGATACAAACGAAAAAGAAGGGAAGTGAGAAATACGAGAGTGATGGTTTTGTTGACAGAATGGAAGAAAAAAAATCGTGTTGCGTCGACCTCTATAATAATTTTAATATTTTTTTCTCTAATATTTTTTTTGTAACTAAATAAACATAAGACAAAGACAGGAAGATGATCATTAATTTCTTAACCTTATCTCAATTTAGTTGGCGTTGACGCAAGATGTCTTTTTCTTCAAAAATAATTATAACATTAGTCAAAAACCCCCTTTCTAGCAATCAGGGCAAGATGATGATGATAATGAGAATATAGTAGGTTCGCGTCGACTCGTCAAGCCTGGCGATCTCATTACGGGCAACAAAGGCCACGTCATTTATTTCAGACACATCATTTAATTAGCTAATTTTACCTTTAACTTTTGGAACAATTTGGAACATTTTGCCTTTGACTTTTGGCCTTCTAATGTTCCCACTGTTGGGACTCAGGCCTCCTCTCTCTAGGAGAGGGAATGGGCCGTAATCCACCACGCAGGTCCATTACGATTTGGTGGATGTTACATGTCTTCGAATTTTTGGTTCTAGGACACGCCGTTTTCCTCACTATGTTTTACTTCACCGTCTTGAGAGCAGTGGTGATGATATAAATTACACAAAGTAATGCTTTTGGCTGGGTTTGAACCCGCGACCTACACTTAGCCCCCTCGACGCAGCGGCCATCGAGATACATATAATACCCGGCAAATAAGTTGGCAAGTTTCGCGCATGGTGCACAAAACAGCGAATGAGCGAACGGGACGTAACGCAGTGCGGAGGCAAAAGTCGTCTAATGCACCAATTATAAACCACTATTATAATACTGCACCAATCGCGTGCCGGATCGCCGCTACCTCATACCCCGCGTCCCGCTTGACCACCAAATAGATCTAAAAAACGATTTCTGCGCATTGCCAAGATACGTGCCGCCGGTTATACATTAGTATGAAACCGCCATAGAGCGCGCGCACCTGTGGCCGCTGGCCGCGTGCGGGACAGAAGCGCGCGCTCTATGGCGGTTTCATTTGTTTCACCTGGCCGCCTGCGGCCTGGCCGCAAGTGTGCGCCTGGGCTTACAAGTCAGGGCAGTTAGTTACTTTTCTGATTTTACCTTCAACTTTTAGAACAATACAGTAGTTTAAATTATTTTAACACTTTTTAGGCTATTCTAAGAGTAGTGTGTGATCCAGCAAGAGATCATACATTCTCTTTAGTCAACTAAATCTTAGTCGAACTTTTTAATAGATCTTGGCGTGACAAGAAACAGTTCTTCTTCTTTCAACGTCTGAGACGACATCGTCTGGCATCGGATAGGCGAACGCGACAGTTAAATTTATGGCAACAACAATAACTAGGCAAGTTTCTTTTTGCAACATTAGTTTTTAAATTAAAATGGCCTGAATTTGTATCTCATTTTGTCAAGTAGGAAGCTAGAATTCCTACTAGTATCATCAAGTAATTAGTTTGGGCTAATGTCAGTCTGCTTCTGAAACGCAAAGGGCAACAGAAGGGCAGCATTTCGGTATTCTATAGGATGCATTTTGGAGTGTGCGCAAGAATTACATGACTTGATTCTGTCATCACTTTTCTATCGGACAATCCAACGTATGGCGGGTGTCCACCCTTACGTCGTTAACACCTCTACGGTCCGGGGACTAACCGTTTCGCCTCGTCCTCTTTTTATACCGCTTACAACCGTGACTAGGGACAATTTCCCTGCAGTGATCTTCCCATGCGATTATAATTTAGGTGCCTTCAAGGCTAAAGTGAATAATAGACTCTTAACAAACTAGTGCGCTTCACCACCAACGATTGCATAATTGCTTACCATCGGGTGGAATCACAGTCAAGCACTAGTTTACTTCAATTAACCTATCAATACCCGCGAAACGAGACTCAATAGTAAGACAATAACAGCGCGGTCCTATGAGACCGGTCAGGGATTCATGAATTAAAAAAAGGATCGGGTAGTTTTTAGTCAGTAAAATTCTAACGATCGCTCTACCTAGAGAGGGAACGACATACAAGCCCAATAAAAGGGTCCTGTGGCCTTGATAGGGTGCTTTCGATGCTAGAAAATTATTTAACCAAGCAGATATAGCTACTATGCCGAAAAAGTAATAATTACTTCTAAAGTGCATCTTCTATGAGAATACTAGACTACGTGAATACAGTAATGTCCCTGTCAATATCAAAATTATCAAGGTACGTATTTGTTTGATTTATGATGTCAGATAAATCGTACCATCGGCCAAAGTTCTGCAAGCTCACCTTCAGGACGATAATTGCAGATCAAGGATCACGCCTCCATCGCTTGATTCGTGTTTTACCACTAGCTGCGCTTGCACAGGAATATTTACTTAACTGAGCATGCATAATTTTCGTCGACCGTACATGTTATTTTGCAGACTTAACGCTGTGGTGAGTAATACGATTTGTTTAATTTTGATTAAGAAAATGTTAGCAAAAACTCATGACGAACATGTATTAATACAAAGCAATTGATATGCAGTTTTTGTGTGAAGAATTTTATTAGTCATACGCACATAACAATTAATTAACCTATAGTCAATTTATTTAAAAGGGATGTATATTTTTCGTATAGAAAGGTCAAACGAAGGAGTATAGCCAGACATTTATTTATTTATTTTGTCAGCCAACAGCTGCTTAAACAATACATTGATATTATATCGTCGGCTTACCGCAAGAATTCTGTAACTACTAAATACAAAACTGAATACTAAGTCATTTTTTTTCAAGTGGGGAATCATCAGAATGATTTCTCGCGCTCTTGAGACGGAGCGGAGGGCGTGTCAGACGTTTACTGACTAAACCCCACCCCATTCCTTCGTTGCCTTCGATCTGGGATTCCTTCAGTTGCCCTTTGCGATTCAGGGCGACGGTAACTGGAACATTCCCGCTACGCTTCATAGTAACGCGCGTTCAACTAAAGTGCTTGTCTGTACGTTGCATAAGCTTCTGTTATTCAATTGATGGTTCAATTGACAACGGAAACAATACATAAAGCAAATTGTTGGACTTGGTTACGAAACTCGGAAAGTTTTTTATGTGTAGCGACACTAGCGACATCTACTACATATGACGTCACAATTCTGCATCACGCAAGCAACAACATCCCAAAATCATCTAAGGGTTCAGTAGCCCACCGGACATTACACCCGTCCGGTCGGAGGATCCTCCCTTTTCAACGGAAGTATGTGGGACTTTACTCTCTGTTCCACTTACCTCCAAATATGTATCCAGTTCTCATTTGAAAGAAATAATGAATGAAAAACTGTTTATTTATGCCTCGCAAAGAACAAATAACTATTCGAGGTCAAAATACGCAGAAATTTGGCTTATCCTGTGATAATGCTCATTCTGCAAGCTTAGGGACCGCTTTGATGCCATGGACTTTAAGGAACATTTTAAAGACTACTAGTATAAACCAGCCTTATAAAGTTCCCACTGCTGGGACTCATGCTTCCTCTCTTGGTGAGGGAATGAGCCGTAAGCCTTTTCGCCAAAATGTATCTGATCTGAAGCAGACATAAAGATGTCTCCTTGATTTGAATGTAGAACCAAGTCGCGTAGCGTGAATCTAATGTAGCTCTACAAGTCTAGTTGCCATATAATATAATAAATAGAGACCGATGCGCCCATAAGATAGATACGTGGCCCAGGAGTGCCCAATGTAGTTCTACTTTTATTTCTTAGCGTCACACGCTCATATGAAATTCGATTATATTGGAGATAAGTGTCTAGTAAACAATAGGTTGATACTAGATACTTATTTCGTCTTTGGTATGGTGTTATGACGCATTAATGCAAAGTATCTCCTTGATAATTCATTAATGCTTCTTTACGTGTATTTGTCACCTAACTCCACCTAAACGGCTTGACCGATTTGTATGTTTTTTTATGATTATTTGAATGGGTAGTGTAGTGATAGTGTGATGCGTGACAGGACAGAATGGAGGCACACATGTTGCGCCGAACTCAAGTAGGTAATATGGGAAAAGGCAGGAAGAAGATATGCGAGTGGTTTGAATTTTTGGAAATAAAATTAAACCTGGTAGGTAACCTAACCTAACCGTTACGAGGTTGAGAGTTGCATAAATCTAAAAGTAGATAAAGAAATGAGGAAAACCAGCCTGAAGAACTTCTAGGGGCTTCTACTAAAATGGTTCGTCTCAGGTTAAATAATGAAGGTTGAAATCGAATGTAGTTGCTAAGTAGGTAAGTAATGTCATTATCTTCAGGGTCAACAGCAAATATTAGTTTTTCAAGAAAGTGAGAACTTCATTTGTTTACCTATCACATACCCGCAAAACGAGACACAATAGTAAAACAATAACAGCGCGGTCTCATAGGACCGGTCGGGGATTCATGAATTAAATTCTTTGAATGTTAGTGAAACTTTTAATTACTAGCTAGTACCTAAAACAGCACAATGCCATTTGATAAAACATTAACTTTTTTTATAACAGTAGCCTAATTTACTCCCTATAACATTAGTTACCTATCAGCAAGTTCCGTCAAAATCGGTCCAGATTTTTGTTAGATTAGCCGAAACAAACAGGCAAGACAGACATACATACTTTCATCTGCATTCAGTGAAAAAATGTGTTTTTGATATTACAGACAAACATTTCAATTTTATTGATATGTACCGACAGCTGTATAGACTTGCAGCTGTTAGCTGAAACATGGAGTAGCGGCTATCAGCATCAATTTCTTAGTAATTAGTTTTGTTTTTAAATAGTTCAAAGTAGACATAATATAACATCTTGGCAGAAGAGACGGAAATCTGTTATCTATCTCTCGTTCGCGCGGGAAAATTTACGCGTACACCAACATCAAACGATTTATTTTGGTGCAATAATCGATCGGTATAAATTCTAAGTGGTATTTGAGTAGAGAATATACGATACTTATCATCTATCGATAAACAGACCATTATTTGTTCATTCTGTTTAGTTTCTTTTTTAATGACAGGGACGAGCCATAAAGCACTCGAGTCTTGTTAACTTTTTTTTTTAATCGAATGTAATTTCCCGCTCTTTTTATTTTCGGCCAGACTATTAAGGCTTGTATTCTCGTATCTTATGGATATAATAGTCCAGTCAAAATAGACTAAATTATTATTCAAAGTTTGCATTAATTCCCAACAAGCTGGATTTTTGTGCAGGCCTTAAATACGTCATTACAAATGATATGTTAAAAGTCCCCATCGATCCCGCTTGTGCGTTGTTTTTTATTCGAGGTCAAAGGTCACAAATTAGCGTTTTTTGCGAATATCTCTGAAACAACGAGAGCTATCGAAAAATGGTTTAGGCAAAGTTTGTAGATCGTAAAATTGTCTACAAAAAAGATCTAACACTTTTTCTTCTTCGGTGCACTGTTCTCGAATTATGGCTATTTTAAACATAGAAAATACGAATATGCACTCATGCTAAGGGATGATGGGTTCGATGAATATTTGAAGGACAAACCATCTGTAACGATACATAAGCAGTGTCGTAAAGCATACACCCGGAAGAGCAGCATCGCTGCAGCTAAAAGACAGCGTGAGGTGGAGATAGCTACCACATCTGGGATTAGTCCTCCTCGTACTAGCACGAGGTAATGAATCGTCTTTTTGACGAAATACTGTTTGTTCTGTGGCAATGAAGTAGATAAAACGGCTGAAAAAAAAAAAAGCGCAGCATCTTCGATCAAGAGTCCTTTCTTCTATAAAGCATCGCTTTCGAGATATCGTGACTATAGACCGCAGGAAAGTCGTATTTTAAGTGTAACAATCACTGTAGTTCTTAGCCTCGGCAGCAACTAAGTCATATTCATACTGAATTCGGGCAATGACACTACTTGCTAGCTCATGAGAACGAGTCTGAGCTTCCTTAAAGATGGTTTTCTTGAAGTCAAGGGTTGAAAGTTGAGGACACTCTTGGTCGAAGATGCTGCGCTTTTTTTTATTTCAGCCGTTTTATCTGCTTCATTGCCACAGAACAAACAGTATTTCGTCAAAAAGACGATTCATTACCTCGTGCTAGTACGAGGAGGACTAATCCCAGATGTGGTAGCTATCTCCGCCTCACGTTGTCTTTTAGCTGCAGCGATGCTGCTCTTACGGGTGTATGCTTTACGACACTGCTTATGTATCGTTACAGATGGTTTGTCCTTCAAATATTCATCGAACCCATCATCCCTTAGCATGAGTGCATATTCGTATTTTCTATGTTTAAAATAGCCATAATTCGAGAACAGTGCACCGTAGAAGAAAAAGTGTTAGATCTTTTTTGTAGACAATTTTACGATCTTCAAACTTTGCCTGAATCATTTTTTGATAGCTCTCGTAGTTTCAGAGATATACGCAAAAAACGCTAATTTGTGACCTTTGACCTCGAATAAAACACAACGCACAAGCGGGATCAATGGGGACTTTTGACATAACATTCGTAATGACGTATTCAAGGCCTGCACAAAAATCCAGCTTGTTGGGAATTAATGCAAACTGGAATGTCTATTTTGACTGGACTATAATCTGAAAATATTTAGGGTTACACGACTACAATATTTAAAGACACTAAATCCTATAGATTTATGCACGTAATAGTACGAGAAGAGAAATTCAATATTTTCGAATATGGTTCTTGGAATAGCTATCCAAGTTAAAGTTGATATGGAGAAGGAAGCTATTTTTTTTATTAGAGTCGAATTCCAACTACGATAGTAACCCAAATGTGTGTAAACAAGTATGTATCGAGAAAACTGTAAGTTTACTTAAATAATTATCTACTTGTAAAACAAACACAAGTGTCTTATTATAAATTCTTGCGCTCGTCGAGTTGATAGGCTGGAGTAAATGGACTCGAGTTTATTATCTCCGGAGCTGGGAAGTAAACTGATGCATGTGCACTTGTAGCGAGATGATTAACAGTTTTATAAGTCACATTAACAATATTGACGACTATGTTGATTGTTCTGCGTGCCAGAGGAATCTCGCCAAAGTGACGGCTGTCGGTGTCTATTTAGCAGTTTATTGTTGATTATAAAATATTATTAAAATATCGTTACAGATGAGAAGCCAGTAAATCTGACTCCAGTCTTGCCATGAAGTAAGTAGGTACCGTGTTACCCCAGTTAATGGGTTGTGGAAGTCTGGTAGACAGCTGCTTCTCGTAAAATACTGGTATTCAGCTAAATCCGGCTTGACTGGAAGCCGACCCCAATGTAGTTGGGAAAAGGCTAAGCAGATGATTTTGATTATAAAATATAGTAATTTGTGGATTCAAATCGATTTGCTGCGAGTGATGTAGGTACTTTTGTACACCATACTTTATAGTGGTGCACGAAAGTACAGTGTACACTACAGTACGGCCGTTATAAGTTGGCGAGTCTGAAGTTAGGCTCTGCGAATTTTCGCACTTGAAAACTTGTACAAAAATAAATGTTAAAAAAAGCAATTTGCAGTTGTTTTTGCTGTTAAAAACTGTTACTGATTTATAACAGCAATTTCTTTTTTTAAAACCTTTATTTTTGTACGAGTTTTCAAACGCTAAAATTCGCAGAGCCTAACTTCAGACTCGCCAACTTATAACGGCCGTACTGTACGTTGTTATTCTTAATTTTTTGTAATGTGGAATGCTTCCATTGTAAAAATAGTTTTACCAATCAAAAATTTAAAATATAAACGTGTAAGTCACAGTTATTATCTTGAAAACTATCATATCGCGCTTGACATTGTCCCTAAGGACAGACAATAACAATTTGGCATTTTATGTATGAGTCGTAACTATATCGTAGAATAGGCCAGTTCATATCATAACCTAGCTTAGGTTAGGTTAGTAAAGTTTTGAGGTGGCAATTTCATGAAGTGGCGAACCATTATATGGAATGGCCGACTACATCATCATGGAATTACAAATTCTACGATACGCCTACGACATGTTATACACAATTTAATTTATTAAAATTGTCCTGTTGACGTTATTTTGAAGTTCATGTAAGATAAACTAGATACAATCGTACACGAGTACCGGAACCGCGGATTAGCTGTGGCGCCGGACGCGGATAGCGCAACACTAATCATGCGATGTGTCATCGCCCTTAGCAACAATGACAGACAATAGGTGATTAAATTATGTCCTTCCCAGGAAAGAGAAGATATTATTGTAACTATGAAACACATATTTTTGAAATTAAACATGCAATATCATTTTGTAGGTTTGATGAAAGTTGTTTTGAATGTAGATTCAATAATAAATATATAACATAATGTTTAAATGCTACCTACACATTTAACAAGAATAAAATAAAAAACTAGCGATGAAAAATGTGCAAAAAATAATTAACAATTACGCAAAATAAAAACTGCAAAGCAACATAAATGATGCAACAATTAAAATTGTTACTAATTTTATTATTATATATATTTACAACTATCATAAATAAATTAGTGCAATAACATTTATAAAAAATCGAGTTTAAGAGCAAAACATTGATCACATCACTATTAAGCTACAAGAATTAAAAAATTAAAGCATCACATTACGACCGGCAAAAAAAAAAGTAAAATGAAGCACAGACACAAACGCAAACAGCTTTATACCAGCTCATTTTTGTTGCCTGTAGCCCGCTGCCCCCGTTTCCTGCATTCGGCCCGCAGTTGTTCTTTATTCATAGCCGCTAATGCCTCAGGACTAAGGTTCTGACGGGTCCTTCCAGTGTCAGACACTGAGTTCTGACGGGGTATGACCACTGAATTGGCGTTATTACGAGCACGCCGCGTACCCGCCATACTCAATATATATTTATGATTCCTGTTTAATTATATATTGTGTTGTGTCTTCTACACTTTAACGTTATCCCTTGTCTTCTTGCCTTGCAGAATTGTGGAGAAATTGTTGATGTAATAAATACATGTTGTATTGTAAATATATATAATAAATCACTCATAATCATTAATATTACACTGTATTAAAATTCAATTACATATAAATATTGAAAGTAAATAGTTACCTACTACGTAAAGTAAATGGAAACACAATGAACTACTAGGGTTTTTAAAGAAAAATAAATATAGAATTAATAATGAAGAAAGAAAAAGTTATAGTAGGTAATAGAAATAAAAACACTGAATAAATATTGCTGACTTTGAACTTTGACATGAATGGTCCCAGAAAATGTTATGTATTAAAATGAAAATTATGTTGAATGAAATGACCAGATATCCCGTATTTCTACAATAATTAGACTATTAGTAATTTATACTAACAAGTGGTAATAAATATTTATAAAATAAAAAGTATAGGTAAGTATGATTTAATGATGAAAACGCACTAAGTTGGTAATTAAAATCAAAGTAATGCTAAGTTTGCACGTAAATATTTGCATGAAACGGCGAAAATTACCCTCGTCACAATCTTATTGATTATTTATGTTCACTCGAGCGTAACATAATCGTATGTTGGGAAACATTCATTCCATACATGGAGGGCATTTTCTAGCTGATCAAAAATAAAAAAGCCATTTTCAGCCCCTAAGAAATTAAGCATAAATTTTAAAATATCGGAAAAATGTTTAGGGACAGTCAGCGAAAATTATAGGTAACATCTAACCTAACATAACATTTTTAAAAATGTATTCAAAAGATACTCACATTCGCAGTAAATCAAGAACAGTTCCGTTTACGATTCTCAGTCTTTATTTCATTCAATTTGTGTTTATTTTATTAGAAACAATATTTTTCTCACACAATATCCTTCCGTAAAAAGCAAAATGTTGAAGTTTGAAAAATTGTTGCCATCACTAAGGAAAAACTCCCAATAACGAGATGCGGCACAATGTCAAAAACTCGCTAATGATTAGTGCATGTTTTTGCCCTGATAATAAAATATAAACATCAACAATTAAATACATGAATGAGAGTTAGTGGAAAAAGTGAGGTTCTATTAAAAACATACTCAAATTTATTGCTGCCATTATTTTTCTAAAGCAAAGCAAGCAACCGCAAAATTTACCCCGTGTGTCATGGAATATATTACATATGGTAATACTATTCTAAGTACTGACGTGTGTTTGTAGTCATAGACAATATTAGTGTTGTGCCAGTCCAAAATCTTACGAAATATTTGATTTTTACTGGAAGTATTGGTACTCAGGTTTTGAAACAGAAAGCTGTTGATTATAAAATAACTCTTATTCACAACACTCGTTGCATGCCGTTTTCTAATTCGTACATGTTGACTTGGAATTGAACCTCTCTCTCGGCGATAAATAGTAGACGATTCAGTCAATTACAATAGTCTGAATTTCCCAACCTATTTATTTTGACAATAGTTTGACTTTTAAGCCTTTTGGATCCACTGACGTATTATTTATACGTCAGTGGTTTGGATCCTACGTTTGACATTGACAGGCAATGACAACAAGACGGACGATACATGTTTGCATCAGTAAATAAAAACACGAAATCCAATATCTACGATTCTACGTGTCTTGCAAATTGAAATAAAATTGTTACTTACGAGTTAAGTTTTACATTGAAATGGAAGATGAATGGAGATGATATTAATAATTATATTCCATCTCTTTTGAATCCCAGGGTTGTGAGAAAATGTGATGGTGATATCTCTTTAACACAGGTAAATATGTTACATGGTGTTGTTTTATCTTTAATTTCTATGAAAAAAAAAACAAAGTGTTATATGATAGATACCAAAAACAAAAAAATATCACAGCTTTCTTTGAAGAAGATACGTTTGACACTAGTTTTGCCAATGGGTATCGTGTTACCTAATAACTTGGTTTTGGAGGTCACATAGGTAGGCAAAGAGTATGTAATCACTATGTAGGTAGGCACGACCCAAGCTGCGAGCAGAGTTGCGCAGCAGCACGAGCAAACTTGGGATAAGGCTAGGTAGAATAACTGCTAAATAAGGGTCTTGAACACTTCAACTCCCAAATACATAATATGATATAACATAGGGGCCCAGCAGGGTGGACGCCTACTGGGGCCATGGGTTATCTGAAAATGAATCTGGGGCCCTGGAATGAAGGCAAAGAAGGAACAAGAGTGGGTTTAGCCAGTAAAAGTCTGACACATTCTCCTGCTCTGCTCAGAGCGGGAGAAGTCATTAATTACTCAGATACCCGCGAAACGAGACACAATAGTAAAACAATAACAGCGCGGTCTCATAGGACCGGTTGGGAATTCAAACATTAAAAGATTTCTCTTCTATAAAAATATACTAAATACAATGTATGATTCCAAATATTGTAGTAGGTTAATTTATCAGTTGTGCTCAATTTGGTTATTATACATACTGAAGTAAAGAAAATAGCTGGGGGAAACTTCCCTGAATATTTTATTTGAATCTCCTGAAACTTAATATCCACAGTTAGATACATTTGTACCAGTCATAACATGATAACTCCAAGATTTTTTTTAAAATTCTATATTTATTCTTTATTTATATTTTTTTTAGTTTCTATTACATACCTATGTAAGCCGTATCTTCTGCACACAAATTTCTACATAATTTAGACATACCTACCAGTTGCACACGCTATCTAGAGTTTCTTTTTTAATTTTGCTTGTTCACTGCTGAATGAATGAAGGTTGTGTCTATCCTAGAAGGCATTAAAATTTTTTTCAATTTAAAGAAGAGCTATTTCCAGACCTCTCTGTCTTCTGTTTTTTTGGGCTCATTTCTAACTCCCACATATCAATACAATAGGAACATTTAGGTGTTATAAAAGTCAGGATGAGAACCTGGCCTAAATGTACCCACCTCTTATAGATTAGCATGCTATTTTGTGAAGTTTTTATTTCTGCATAAGTAGGTATACAGGTTTTTTTTAAGGCGGAAAATGATTAAATATGAGAAATGAGTTTTCCTCTCTGAGCATAGTAGGACGGCGTGTCAGACTTTTAGTGATACATGTTTATGACTTTTAGTGACTAAAACCACACCTATGTTCCTTTTTTGCCTTGCATTCCATTACTCTATGGCCTATGGCCCGAGTATGTCTGTTCAGTCAGTTGCTGACATCTTGAGGCGCACGCGTCGACGCCTCGGGTTCGATCTGAACGCTTTCCGGACGGCGAGCTACCCATTGCTCGTCGTCAGCAAGCCTACAAGTCCCAGGCTAGAAATTGAGGTCAGGATTCTGCCGTCCCGCTCCTTTGCTAGCATTAGTGCTTCGCAAGAGACGTCTGCTCCGCTATTCCTTCCAGACCATAGGCTGTACCAGGGCCCGGCACGAAAGGTCATTGCCGTCGATGGCTCCGATGACGACACGGCGGTGCTTGGCCCAAGCGGGGCATACCTTCACCGTATTTCTACTGTGTCCTCCGTGCGGTGCACACGATGGTGATAACCGGGCGTTTCTTGCTCACGAATCTGGTGCAGGAAAATCCCGAATTTACCATCTCCAGTACGCAGGTTTTTCTGCGTTATACGGATGGTGAGAACGCCGTAAACTCTTTCCAGCCACTACTCAAAGAGGGAATTAAGCGAAGTCAAAACCGCTATAACGGTTTCGAACCCGGTCCGTCTAGCCGCGACTTGACGCCACCGCGCTTGAGTTTCACCCCAGCGTTGCATCTTTACGCAAATCGTCCATGCTTGCAAGGACTGTTGCCTCCAGTTCCCATGGTGGCAGGCTGGCAAGGAGGTTGGCCACTTCGCCGCAGACCGTGTGTTATCCCCGCACCACCCGCAAGGCTATGACCCTCACCATCCGGAAAGCTATGACCCTGTGGCAGGAGTTCAGCTTGGCCGACAGTCGTTTTCGTAACGTCGCCCACACCGGCGCTCCGTAAAGATCCTTGGACGGAACGATCCCCACGAAGAGCCTCCGGCAGGAGTTATCCGGAGTGCCTAGGTTGGGCAGGAGCTGCTTGAGGGGCAGCCCCAGACTGTTTCAGTTTGGGAGCCTGACTTAGGAAGTGCTCCTCGAAATTCCTCCGGCCATCGAGGACGAATTCCAGGTAGTTCATTGTCGACCCGACGACGATGTGACTCCCTCCTGCCGTTATTTGGAAACCCGGTGGTGACGCGTTCCGAGGGCCATGAAACACAAGGCCTTAGACTTGTACAATGCCACCTCGAGTCCCAACTGCTAGATCCTATCCACGACTGTCGCAACCCCGCTTGTCGCTAATTCGACCACCACTTGGTGCGACTCACCCTGCGATAGGATTTACCTTGAGAATTGACACGATTATAGCGTTCGCTCTCGAGACTATGCCTCCGCACCGACTCTGCATGAAGTACAGTAGGCTTTATTAGGCAATTATACTATCAAGGAAAGAATGCCGTTGCCCCTAATCTGAGATCAATTTATATTGTGACACTACGATAAATAAATAAACACGGTCAGAAATATAAATATAAAATAATAATAAAATCATTAATTTGTGTTAAAATAAATCCCTGTTCACGTGATCACATCCTAACACACGACGTTCTATATCCCAAAACCAAGTGACTTTATTTAACTATAATATTTTACAGAACTCTTTTGTAAGCCGTTCTTCCCTGTCACTGAGAAGAAGTAATGGATTGAAATTGAAGCCAAAGCAGCGGGTAAGTGAATAATAACTTATTTAATAAAAAAAATCGTTTCGGACTTAACAGTGTTAATACACGCTCGAATTTGGTTAAGTTAGGTCCGTCCTTAAGAGGCCTGCGGAGACCGCGCGCTATCTCGAGTTGAGACGCAAAAAAATACGTTTTTGAGGTTGATGGAAGCAATCCAGATAGTATAAACAATTCTTGGACACACCGACTGGAGTACAGTCATCATCCGCACACTGACAGTTGCTTGCTGTGATAGCAATACAAACTATTGGAAATTTGGGAGAGGTTCCGTAATACCAAAAATGATGAATGAAAAATTAATGTATTTCCAATATTGTTTCGAGTATTTATAACTTGATAATAATATCTGTGTTCCTACGGAAAGATATTTTGAAATATTGTTGTTTATAATATAGAAAAAACCAAATAAAAACAAGACATTTTCGCTGTGAAAATGTGCAAATTTAAATTTGCTTAAATTTCGTTTGGGGTAAGTTTTTCAACAAAAAGACGATGTAGGAACCTAGATAATTATTGTCTGAATCCGAATAACATCATATTATGGTGTAAATATGCTTAAATTTCAAATGATTTTGGTATTACGTTTGTATGGATAATTCTAACGTCGCGCCCACCTTAAGTTCGGTCCATCGTACCAGGTTCGATAAACTAGACTAGAAATAAAATAAACATTGTTATAAACCTTATTTCAGATTCACCCAGTAAACAAGGAAAATTCACAAAATGTACAAAACTTACTATGTCAGGGTAATTTAACCAAAAAAACACGACCAACAATAAAACCAAACGTCGACAGAGATAGTCTAGGCTTCTCAGCTATCGAAGATATTCAGAGTGAAGCAAATAACTTAGATTCCTGCTCATTCAGCGTAGTTGACGCTTTACCAGAAACTAAACATCTCAAAGGACCCTCACCATTGATTTCTCTGTCCTCTCACACAGAACTGGACCAAAATGTAGACTCAAAGAGTGAAACTACCGTTATTTACAATGTTAATGATTCCTATAATGTCACAGATAAAGCAACAGTCTCTGTGTCTTTCGGTATTGATAACTGCCAAAGTGTAGACATAAGTTCCAAAAAAAGTGCCATCCAGAGGGTAAAAATCTCACAAAACAACGACAACACATTGGTCGATTGCGAAATCGTCGAAGGTTCTCAAGCGAGCACGGAAGAGAGCGAGCTCGACGAAAACATGAACGAACTCCTTAGTCTCGAAACTCCTAACCCACTAAAGAGGTCCGCCGTCACTGTCAACTTAGAAATTAAAAAGAAAAAACCGTCATCCACAGAGACAGCAGAAGATAAAGTTCTAATTTTAAACACAAGTGCCATCGAGAAGATATCCCATGTCATCGTTCAACCACCAAATTATAAATTAGTGAAAGGGAAAATTTTGGAGACGAGTAAATTCAAAAGCGATCGTAAGAGAAACTCAGTGGTAGGTTTGAAAGTCAACAATGGAATTGTGCGAGGCAGCTTAAGACAAAAATCTATTGACAGCTTTTTCCCAAAACGTACGAATGTTTTAAACTTGAAAGTCTCGGAAGGGAGAAGCCTAGCAGACCCTGCGACTGACGTGGAGGCTCGAGTGAAGGAAGACGGTGATGAAGACACCATGAGTAGGAATTCGGGTATTGCGGATGCGATTAAAAGCGATAGAAATCGGAAGTTGTCCCACAAAGCGCCTTCTAGGGTTGACAATGATTCGTCAAATAAATCTGCGAGGATTCGATCATCGCCGAGAAAGGAAGGCTGTCGGACTCCGGAGGTTAAGACTTCGTGCTCAACGCCTCGCGGGAAGTCAGACTGTCTGAGCTGCCACAGTCCAAGGAAGGCAGTTGACTCGATACAGTTCAGTGTGCAGCCCAAATCTGTGTCTACAAAAAGATCTGTTTCTATCAAAAATATACCGCATCATAAAATCGTCGCAGGTATGTTATACGTCTTATTTTTAAATTGTTGATGGGCTCGCGAACTTTCGAAATATGAATTTGGCGGGCTACCCTTGAGCATTCACTAAAAGTCGCTGTGCTAGAGCGATTGGTTATTGCGCTGCGTGTCGCGGGTACAATTCTCGCACGGAACAAATGTTAAAATGACCTTCAGATATATTTTCTGGTTCTATGTGTCTTACTCAGACATACACAGGAATAATTCGTAGTGTGAGGCAACTTGTTTATTAAAAAAAAAACTATAAGCTCATAAGTATTAAAGCCAAACATTTCAGACTTCTCCCGCTCTTTCATGTCAGACTTTTGCTGACTAAAACCCTTTTCTATGTTCCTTCTTTGCCTTGCGCTTTAGGTCCCGGGTTTTCTTTCAGGTTACCCATGGCCCCAGGAGGCTTCTTCCCTACTATGCCCATACGGTTTTGCTGCCATTTCTTTGAGGCGCGCTAGGAAGACTCTGGCTCGGTCCGGACGGTTACCGGATAACGGGACGGCGAGCTACCTATTGCTCGCCGTCCGCAAGCCCATACATGGCGCTATAGATCCGATTTTTCCTTTTAGTTTCTAGAACCTTAATGTTTCTTTGATATTCGTTACGGATAGTCAGAAGCCAGTAAATCTGACTCCAGTCTTGCCATGAAGTACCGTGTTACTCCAGTTAATGGGTTGTGAAGGTCTGGTAGGCAGCCGCTCTTCGTAAAATACTGGTATTCAGCTAAATCCGGCTTGACTGGAAGCCGACCCCAATATAGTTGGAAAAAGGCTAGGTAGACGATGATGAACCTTAAAGGTACGATACCGAACCACGCTGCACGCAGCAGTGCTGCCGCGACACTACTGGTCCCCGTACAATTTCTATTGGCTTATATGAGATTACATTCCGAGCTAGGCAGCAATGTCGCGGCAGCAATGTAGCGGCAGCACTGCTGCGCGTCAGTGTCGCCCTACCGCCGCGACAGACCAGTAGTGACGCGTCTGCCGCCGTAACAACAACTAGAAAAGGATGAATTTCTCAGATTCAGAAGGGAACAGAGCGACACTGCCGCCTTGCTCGGAATCAGCGCGGCAGGCAGCACTGCTGCGCAGCACCTTAGTGGCAGCACTGCGGCGGCAGCACTGCTGCTTGTTGCCGAGTTCGGAATCATACCTTTGTTTGTTTGCAGGAACCCATTTTGCAGTCGATGCGTTCTCATACGGGGACATCCCGAACGTGAAACATTACTTCCTCACGCATTTCCATTCGGACCATTACTCGGGCTTGAAGAAAGGCTTCAATAAATTGTTGTTTTGTTCGAAAATTACTGGTGAGTTTTATTTGGATTATTTTTGTTTGTTATTGGTTTTTGTGCGACAAATAGGTTTAGGGCCTGTTTCACAATGTCCGAGTAGGCACTACTCACTGAATAAATTAAAAAATGTGACAGAATTTGTATGAAATTATCTGTCAAGTAAGATACTCGAAACTTAATCATAGGTGGTGAAACAGGCCCTTAGACTTCGTTGAAATAATATTACAGTTAAGTTTTGGAAACTTGTGCAAAAGTGTTATTGATAAACATAATACATCATCCTTCATTTTAGTGAAACTTATTTCAAAATATCTTTTATCACTTGAACAATTTAATTTGTTTATCCTTCCATACTTTTCCGTTACCTATATCTGAAATTCAGAGGCTGACGGAAATGCATTCACAATTGTTTCTAATAACTGTTTCATCAATTCAGAACGTTTCTCAATAATCAATGCAATAAACTGTTTTCAAACCAAAGTTAACAATTTGTTCCTTAAAATCGCAAATATACGTATTTTCCTAATTATGACGGCATGGTTGGCGCAGTGATTGAGCGAACTGACTGCTATGCTACGTGTTGCGGATTCGATTCCCGCATGAAACAAATATTAGTATCGGCGACAGTTTAGCGTCTGGGTGTATTGTGTTTGTGAACGTACCCACGATACAGGAGTAATCCCTAGTTTAAGGAAACATATTTTTTTTGTATAATATAAACTATTGCTTGACTGCGATCCAACTGATGGTAAGCAGTGAAGCAATCGTTTCTGTAATCTTTCAGCGGATCTGTGCATATCGCGGCTCGGCGTGACTCCCAAGTGCATCCACATGATCAAGGTAGACGAGACCATCCGGGTCGACAATGTCGAGGTCACGGCGGTCGAGGCTAACCAGTAAGTTTAAAAATATAGCCTACTATGATTTATTTCTCGGAGTTTCCTTGCGCAATCACATCAGAAATGAAGTGATAAGGTTACCGACATAGCCCGAAGAATCGCCAAACTTTAGTGGCAGTGGGCAGGGCACATTGCTCGTAGAACAGATGGTGGATGGGGACGGAAGGTTCTAGAGTGGCGGCCACGTACCGGAAGACGCAGCGTTGGAAGGCCTCCCACAAGGTGGACCGACGACCTGGCGAGGGTCGCGGAAATCCGATGGATGCGAGACGCATAGGACCGGTAGCTGTGGCGACGCTTGGGGTAGGCCTATGTCCAGCAGTGGACGTCTTTCGGCTGAGGTGATGATGATTTATTTAAATGATTAGCTTCCATCAGCGTCTTTGTCCGCTTGAAAGCAGAAAATTATCACGACCACACACTCCCACCAGGCCAAGAAAGTGTCCTGTGTTTTACAAAATGATTACAAGGGAACATACAGGATAACTGGACCTGTGTTAGCAATTAGACACTTTTTATCCCAAGAGTTCTGGACCCGTGATCCAAGTTTTAGACCACTTCTGTTCACCCGCTTGAGCGCGAAGAAGTAACAAACATCCACACATTGGCATGGCAGTCGGACGCCTCCTGCTGCGAAGCAGTAATGCGTCAAATCTTTCTCCTTGACGGCTGCGACCGTGAGGGAACGGACACCTGACGCCCAGCCGCTGGGATTAACGCCCCGGGTGTCAGAAGTCGCAGGGTGAACCACGGCCACCCTAGGGTCAGATCACACCGAGACGCGACGCGACGATGCAGGAAGAGGCCAGTGATTTCGCGCTGCGCCGCGCGCCGCCACGAGACGCATCGCAACGTTGCGAGGCGCATAGTAAAATCGTTGGCAACACGACGTCGCGAATGTAAAAACGTTCCGCTGCGCAGCGAGACGCCGCGCGGTGTCACGAGATGCAGCGCTGCATGAAGCAACGTATTCTAAATTCTCACTATGAAATGTGTATCTTTACGTGTAGTAAATAAAGTTCTATTTTGAGTCACACTGTTAAAAGGTGCATGCAGCGTCGCGTCGCGTCTCGGTGTGAGCTGACCGTTAGGTGTTGGCTTGCGGACGAAGAGCAATGGGTAGCTCGCCGTTTAGCCGTCCAGTAGGGATTGAGCACGAGTCGGTCAGCGGCGCGTAGTGTTTTCCGCGTGCGCCTCAAAGAAATGGCAGCAAAAGCTAGGGGCCCAGCCTACTGGGGATTTAATTGGGTCCACTTCTGAAAGGGAAACCTGTGTTTAACACGTCCTAGAAAATATAGGTGGACCGACGACCTGGCGAGGGTCGCGGGAATCCGATGGATGCGAGACGCACAGGACCGGTCGATGTGGCGACGCTTTGGGGGAAGCCTATGTCCAGCAGTGGACATCTTTCGGCTGAGAGATGATGATGAGAAAATCCAGGGGTTTACAGACTCTTTTTCTTTCTTTTTCTAATAGAAAGAAAAAAGAAAGAAAGAACAAGCTTTTAACCATTTTTATTGTAGCTGTCCCGGCGCCATAATGCTAGTGTTCACGCTGCCCAACGGCAAGACGCTGCTGCACACGGGAGACTTCCGAGCCTCGCCCATCATGGAGTCCTACCCTATCTTCTGGAATAAGGACATACACACCATTTACTTGGATACCACGTGAGTTGTACTATAATATTTACTCGATTTTTGACTTGTCACAATCATCTTTTCACACACACACACACACACACACACACATACACACACACACACACACATACACACACACACACACACACACATAATCCATCCATCTTTTCTTTCACCGTTCTCTTCATCTATCCATATCTATACTCATAACTCTTTTACGGCCGAAACCAATAACCTATCGATCTCCAGTTTTGGCATACTGGAGATTGTAAAACAAATGATACCATACAAAAATTATCATGTTTTCTGTTGTTTCATTTGTTTTTCTATCTCCGATATGTGATAGATAGGTTATTGGTGTCGGCCGTTAGTAACATGCGATCTATACTTCCTCTTTACACGACCATGACAAAAACACAAGAAAATACATATTATTATATGAATTCTGCTGCCGGAGGATATTAGATTAGGATTTTAAAAGTAGGTATATGGGAATATAAAAAAAAACTGAAATGATAATGTAGACTGTAGAGTCATAATCTATACTAATATTATAAAGAGGTAAAATTTGTAAGTTTGTATGTAGGGGTAATCTCTGGAACTACTGGTCCGATTTTAAATTCTTTCAGTGTTACATAGCCCATTTATCGAGGAATGCTATAGGCTATATACCATCACGCTACCACAGATTACTAAATAGTTACTACGTAACAGATACTTCACTCAGTAGAAAAATTACAATACCTACTGCTATAATAGCCTACATCGTCGCGCCAGCAACCACTGCATGCTAAAATGTGCCTAAACGCTCAAGCGTACAGTCGTGATTGCTTCGCACCGCGCGATCCCGCAGCAATCGCAGGGCTGCCTCTTCGATATAATTAAATTACCATGACTTTTTGTTTTTATGTTATTGAGAACTGTGAATGTTCTGACTTATAGTTACAGTTTAAAATTGAATCGTTTATAAAATATTTCTATTATAAATTTCGTCGTTCTTTCGTCATTGACAGGTAAATGGAAAAATGTTAGGTGTTTATCCCTTCTTTTACTTGATTTGCACCCATCTACAGCAAACAAGGCACCACACGGCATCGTAATACGCGTACGAACGAACAGCATTATTAAATTTGAACGGCGTGCGCGCGCTTTGCTTGCGAAAACCGCACTGAATTTGATCCGCTAGCGGACCGAGAGCGCTCGGCTGGGCGGTAGGCACTTATAGCGCGCAAGTACATGGAGTGACGGAGGCCTGACGCTACGACCCACGGGAGCGGAGCAGTAACGAAAAATACGGGTGAAACCGCAGGGGACAGCTAGTAATAAATAATCTAATAAAAACTACTATGTATATCCGGCCATAATTTTGATGGTGGAAAATCATGAAATCATGAACGATTTCTCCCAGACTATGTGTGTCAAACTTTTACTGTCTAAAACCTACCTGTGCTCCACCAATAGGTCTTTGCGTAAGGGGGCCACGGTAACTATTTCAAACAATGCCGCAGTCCTTATTTCCATCTAGCTAAGGTCTATGTTTCTACTTTAGATATTGCAACCCACGCTATGACTTTCCGACCCAAGAGCAAAGTCTAGAAATGGCCCTCTACATTCTGCGGCAGAAGAAAGTAGCTCTCGAGAAGATCGGCAAGAAGTTCTCGTCAGTTCTCATCGTGTGCGGCACTTATACTATCGGTGAGTGTGTACTATGAATCGGGGAAAATTTGTCCCCTCATGTGTCTGAAGCTTTAAGCCAAGGATACACTAGGGGGCAAATGGAGCAACATGTTGCAGAACATGTTGCTCAACAACTACGTAGAACATGCCAAAGTGATTGTCTTAAAACAGAAAAATGTTACGGGTCATGTTGCGGCACACTATGCAACGTTTCAGCGTCACGTATATTGAGTGTTGCGCGTCGTGTTTCGGGACAAAATGTTCCCTAGTGTATCCCAGGCTTTAAGCCTCATATACACTGGGGCACATAATTTCCTCCAACATGACGCGTAACGCTGTTAAATTGTCTAATAACAAGTCCCGCGTGTGAGCAGCGATGCTCAATGGCGAGAGGTTTTATTCGATTGTGCGAATATCTCGATGGTTTTCGATTGTTTACTCGAGTCCGACCCGGTTTGTTAGTGCGACTGGTACACTGTGCGGTCATTCGCGAGTTGTTCCTCGATGGAAGAGTTTCGATTAAGAGTATTTGATTCGGACAATCGAAAACTAACGGTCCATTCTGTTGACTCGAAAGAATCGAAAAAGATCTCGTATATTTTATGGAACGGCGAGTCGCTTCCCGTGTCACATGAATGCGTTGTGAAATGTTGGGGAGTAAGTTGGTACTGGGCAACGATGCAGCGTTACGTAGCTTTAGCGTTGCGCGGCTTGTTACCTCCCCCCCCCATGTATTAGTGCGCGGACTGCTCCCGCCTAGCAGAGATGCAATGTTGCTGGAGAAGTGCTTATGATGTGACTATTCAGTTTATCTAACCTTAAAGGCACTTTAATCGGTCAGGAAGACCACCGTTGTGAAATCTGAGGTTTGACGTGGTATTGTTCCGTGCAGGTAAGGAGAAGTTCTTCCTGGGCATGTCGCGGCGCGTGGGCTGCGCGGTGTGGGCGTGCCCGGAGAAGGACCGCGTGCTGCAGGCCGTGGAGGGGCGCAGCTTCGGCCACGCGCCGCCGCACCAGTGCCAGCTGCACGTCGTGCCCATGCGCGACCTCACGCACGAGGTACGTACCACTACACAACTGGCGCCGCCGCACCAGTGCCAGCTGCACGTCGTGCCCATGCGCGACCTCACGCACGAGGTACGTACCACTACACAACTGGCGCCGCCGCACCAGTGCCAGCTGCACGTCGTGCCCATGCGCGACCTCACGCACGAGGTACGTACCACTACACAACTGGCGCCGCCGCACCAGTGCCAGCTGCACGTCGTGCCCATGCGCGACCTCACGCACGAGGTACGTACCACTACACAACTGGCGCCGCCGCACCAGTGCCAGCTGCACGTCGTGCCCATGCGCGACCTCACGCACGAGGTACGTACCACTACACAACTGGCGCCGCCGCACCAGTGCCAGCTGCACGTCGTGCCCATGCGCGACCTCACGCACGAGGTACAATACGGACTATAGTACACAACTATACAACCATTACTTGCTCAAAATCATTACTTTGGGTAATTTATTTAATCACCACTGCTCTCAAAACGTTGAAGGCAGAACATCGTGAGGAAATCTGCATGTTCTAGAACCAAAAATTCAAAGACATCTTTTTTTAAGGTCGGGAATCATCAGAATGACTTCTCCCACTCTTGGGCGGACATCCACCAATTGACACTGTGTCTGCGTGGTGGATTACGACCTATTCCCTCTCTTACAGCCGAAACCAATAACCTATCAAATATCGGAGATCGAAAAACAAATGAAACAACAGACAACATGATAATTTTTGTATTATATCATTTGTTTTACAATCTCCAGTAAGCCAAAACTGGAGATAGATTGATTATTAATTTCGGCCGTTAGAGAGCAGGCCTGAGTCGTAGCTGTAGAAACATTACAATGCTGATGATAGCACTGCTCTGTGAGGATATCTCACGTCTTCAAATTTTGGTTCTAGGACATGCCGGTTTCGTCCTGTATTCCTTCATCGTTTCGAAGCTGACGATGCTAATGCTAAGTTTGTTCGTTAGAAACTGCGCTGCTACCTGGACAGCCTGAAGGGCGCGTTCTCGGAGATCGTGGCCTTCAAGCCGAGCGGCTGGGAGAACGGCAAGTCTTCGTGCGTCGAGCGAGACGCCATTACCATACACGGTAGGCTTTATTACTAGTCTTTTTTAAAAAGAGTTTGTTTTAGTGACACAGAAGAAGTTCTACTGTGTAGACCTCTTCTTAAATAATTTTTCGAGATACTGGCGAGTTGGCGACTTCTTCTTCCTGTCCTTATCCCAAATTATTTGGGGTCGGTGCAACACGTTTTCTTCTTCCATTCTGTCCTGTCATCCGTCAGACTATCACCAACTCTCTTTTCCTTCACATCGCTCCTCACACAATCCATCCATCTTTTCTTTAGCCTCCCTCTCCATCCATCTACTTGTAAATTCAGAACTCTTTTAGTAACATGCATTTCATCCCTTGGCGACTACGGCTGCTAATATATTAGTAAAAATTTCGAGTCGTTGAATTCCTTACTAGTCCTGTGTCACCATCATTTCTGCCGAAAGACGTCTACTGTTGAACATAGGCCTCCTCAAGTGTCTCCAGAGAACGGTCCTGTGCGTCTCGCAACCCTTACCAGGGCAGTTATGTCTTGGTGTCTTTGTAAGCGAGTTTACATGTATGTGAATGCACATACGATACAGCAACAATTTTTAGTGTGGGGCAACATTTTTATCTTTTTAACTAAAAAGCAGTTAATATTCATCAATCAGAAATGGGTCCACATGGTCCCATTTTCTCTCCTAAAGAGGAGGCCCAAGTCCTAACAGTGGAAACATAATACGGCTGAAAAGCTTATGCTACTTAATATTCTCTCCATTGGCTTTTTTGTTATTCAACTTTTAATCTAATACTTGCAGGCATACCGTACAGCGAGCACTCAAGCTTCTCCGAGCTGATCCGCTTCGTGAAGTACCTGAAGCCCAAGCAGGTCATCCCCACCGTCGACATCACCGGCGGAGTGCGCGCCGTGCAGGTAACGCGTCACTTACTGTCCCACTGTTGGGCAAAGGCCTTCCCACAAGTGAAGTGTGCTTTGTGTTCCAGACATTCTTCTCCCACACCGTCTTGATCCAGGGCCTCAAGTCAAGGTAGTATAGTACATTCGCGTTAAGAATGCAGTAGGCCACGTTCACACGGCGACCATTCGATTCGATTTTTTCACGTATACGTTGATATTTATACGATGCAATCGTTCACACGGCAACCATTCGATTCGATTTTTCAACCATTCGAATGGGCGAGTCGTGTGAACGAGACAACATGAACATAAGCGCCACTGCGTGTCGTATTCGATAAAATCGTTTCGAGACGCGGCGTTCCGGTGACAACTTCGCACGGTATACGTTAAAATATATTTCTCGAACACGGGATTTTCCCCTATGAACGCCGTGTCAACAGTTTTTAAGTTTTCATATATATATTCTTTTGTCACTACTCTATTCGATAAAATCTTGTATACGGTATACGGGAAAATAATCGCCGTGTGAATGTGGCCTAAGGCATAGGCTGCCTACCAGACCTCCACAACCCAATAACTGGGGTAACAGGGTACTTCATGGCAAGACTGGAGTCGGATTTACTGGCCTCTGACTATCCGTAACGACTGTAAATAATAGCCGGGACCTACGGCTTAACGTGCTCTCCGAGGCACAGAGGAAACTCGTTATGTTAAGATGGTCACCCATCCACAGACCAACCTTGGCAAGCGTTGCTTAACCTTGAAGTGGACTTGTGTTCTATTACTTACACTTAGGGCCTATTTCACCACCTATGATTAAGTTTTGAGTATCTTACTTGGCAGATAATTTCATACAAATTCTGTTCCATTTTTGAATTTATTCAGCGAGTAGTGCCTACTCGGACATTGTGAAACAGGCCCTTAGCCACGCAGTGGTTAAAAACTTAAGCAGTGGTTAAAAAAAAATTACGCAGTGGTTAAAAACTTTTCCTGTATATGCTAATATTGTACCATTTATTCCAGAAATACTTCCCCTGTCCGTTGGTCCACAAGGAGGAGATCCAGTGCCAGAGCAAAGTGACGGACTTCTTCAGCATACAGAACCAACAGCAAGTGCCGGCCGTTACCTGAAGCTGAGGTCAGTACCCACTAACATTATCATCATCATAATTCCAGCCGAAAGACGTCCACTGTTGGACATAGGCCTCTTCTAAGTGTCGGTATAACGACCGGTCCTGTGCGTCTCGCATCCATCGGATTCCCGCGACCCTCGCCAGGTCGGCGGTCCACCTTGTGGACATATCAGCCGAATGACTTCTACTTTTGGACATAGGCCTATGTCCAAAAGTAGAAGTCATTCCAAGTGTCGCTGTATCGACCGGTTCTGTAATGGCGACCACGTACCGGAAGACGCAGCGATGGAAGGCCTCCCACATGCTGGACCGATAAGCTTGTGAGGGTCACGGGAATCCGATAAATGATGAGTGCGATTCAAACTTTCTGGTTTGCACTTTATTATTACTGTGCAATACTCCTCTCCTTACCCCCAGTTATCAATTGAATTGCCAATCGATTTTGACTTCTACTTCTATCCTACTCTTATCTATAGTTTTAAACAACTTGATAATTAACATTATTTTTTTAACTTTTTAGATTAACAACGATCCAAGACCTTTTAATCAACCTTGCTTAAGCCGGGTACTCATTAGCGAGCTGTAACCGTAACTTATGTGATACAGTGTTCTAGTGTGTACGCGTTTTACAATTACGGCTCACGACGTCGCCGGAACGCTTTCACTGAGCGTACTCATTTTGCAAGCAGTAATAGTAACCAAACAGATACAGTAACGAGGTTCTCCCCTCTTGACATCCACAGCTGGGTACTCACTTAGCAGTGTAGCACGTAACGTATCAGATACGGTATCAACCTGCAAGTGGGTACGGCTCGTCCACGGTCCTCCGCGTATCTAGCTACGAGCTGCCGGATCCGCAGTGCTCGCAACGACGTCACGCCGACAACCTCAATAGTTCGTTTGAAGCTCGCGCATACGTACTCACTACACAAGCGGTTGTGACGCCGTCCACGAGCACACTGCGAGCCGCCTTTGTGTTCGCAGTGAAACCGCCACTCGGCGGGTCACTGCGAGCTTACAGCGCTCCACGCGCGAGCGGCTCGCAGCAGGCTCGTGCCTACGTACTCACTTGATACCGTATCTGATACGTTACGTGCTACACTGCTAAGTGAGTACCCAGCTTAAGAGCGCTCTGCGAACGCCCTTTGATCCGCGGCAAAAACCGACAATAGTCGGCTCGCTGCGAGTCGCTCGTGTAGCGTTCGTCGCAGGCTCGCGAATCACGTACACATTATGTTTTTGGCAACAGTAAAAGTCACAGTTACGTGCAACGTTACGGGTTTAGAAATGAGTACGTTATAAACGTCGGATCGCTGCAAGCCGCACGCGTACCGCTCGCAGCAGGTTTGCGAACCACGTACACTATGGTTTTTTGGTTACAGTACATTGCAACGGTTACAGTTACGGCTCGCTAGTGAGTACCCGCCTTTAGCTATTCATCATCAGATTTTACCCTAATAAAATTACCCAAGTTGTTTTATTTTTTAGACCGATTCTAATTGTTGTTTTTCTCTTTCCAGATGTGTTCTGAATGAAATAGCCGTAAGCTGCCATTTACTTCACCAGTCTGTGATTTTTGATATGATGTTATTGTATACTAGGTTACTTTTTATAAAAAAGTTGATTGATTTTCTATTAAAACATTATTGAAACATGACTTTTTTATTACAGTTTTTAACTTTGATTACTGTGAAAGATGAAGTTACTCGTTTTTACATTCAAAACATCGTGTTGCCAACGATTTTAATATGCGGCGGCACGCGGCGCAGCGCAAAATCACTAACCTCTTCTTGCATCGTCGCGTCGCGTCGCGTCTCTGTTTGAACTTACCCTAACCGCTGCGCAAGTATCAACCATTTTTCAACTAACAGCAATCATAATTCTTCGACACAAAATCACCCGTTGAGTCTCGCGGTATACAACGGCGCGCCGCGGCATCCCGTGGAATGAAACTACTTGATACGTCATGCAGCGGCATCTTGATATCGAAATAAAATAACATAAATTCTAAACTCATTTCAATAAGATTCAAAATTACTTGATGAGTAATAAAATCCTTTGCCATTACACGCCGTGCCATGCCGGCAGTGAGCGTCGGCCCTTACGATTGCTAAGTTAGTTGAAAACTTGCTCAGTGGTTAGGCAGAATGCCATGGCACACCGAGGAATGCCGGAGCATTCCGTGCCGTGCCACGCCGGCCCTAAGATCTCACGGAGCGATTCCCGCCCACGCTCGCCGCGGTCGTGAAACTGCGGTTTTATTTCAAAACTCACGAAACCGGTTATTTGCGCGGTTGCGATTATCGCCCGCAGACGTAGCGGGCGATGATCGCAACACGGGTGGTTGCAAGACGGACAGCAAGCCTTAGGCCTCTTGTACACGCCATGTTTTTCGCAGTGTCTATGCACGATTAATAAAACGTATCGTGTATAAGAGGCCATAAACTGCGATACGACACTGATGTAACACTGCGGCGGTGCCGTACCTTAGCGCCGCCGTGTATGTCAACAAGCTCCCGCAGAGATCCACACTGACACACACATTAGGTACACCGACGACCGTACCTACACACGTCGAATTAACCGTGCCTAACTCTGCGAAACGTTCAGTGTACAAGATTCCTCAGTAACCACATTTTCTTTTTGTTAGTGGCCTGTTTGATTTTTGAATGAAACTTGTTCCACGTAGTTGTTTTCAAAATATTGTTTTTGACGTTCCAAATTCAAATCCCATTATTCCCTAGGGATCGCCCATACTACATTATCTCCCTAGGAAGAGAATGATTTGCTTTTTTTATTTAGGTCAAGGCAAAATATTTTTCGGACATTTTCGAGCAGATGATGTAAAAAAATGTATTAATCACGTGTGGAAATTTTGTTTTTTATTTAAATTTTATTTAATTATTTAAAGGAATTAAAACAATCACTTTTGCATTTAAAATATTAGTGTGAATACTGTGAATCCATTTTGAACATAAATAAATAAGTTTGTGTAAAAATAAATAAAACCACAATGACGTTGAATCATTAATTTATTTCAGCTTATTAGTTTTTGAGATGTTCTATTTTAAATCTAAAGCATTTTAATCGCCTCAAACAACAATTTTTTTAACCTAACGCATACGTATGTGTGCTTTATAAAATTAAACCTAAATGTAAAAAAAGAAAAACAATTTAGTTCATGGAGAACACGATACGTTCCACGTTATTAAAGCGTAGTACAGACTGCTGTAACGTACAAGGTATCATAAAGCGTTTCACAAGTGACCGCAGCGCGTGCATGAACCGAACATTTAGGCTAAGCGCGCGATAAAAAATCGTCGCGATTTTTTTAATGCGAAATAAAATCTAATGTTTTTTATTTCAAATTTATTTTCGCAATGCGCGGATTGTAATGTATTTCTGTGGTTCACAGATTTGCGTTATTTTTTCGCAACGATTTTTTATCGTAGTGCGCGCTCGCCCTTACTTACATGGTTCAAATGCTCTATTTGCGCGCGTACTAAGCACGGTTCCCGTCCATAGTGTTCACGGTTCCCGCGTATAGAGTATGCGGTTCCCGTCCATAGTGTACACGGTTCCCGTGTATAGTTTACACGATTCGAGTGCGCAAGGTCTACACTATGAGATATATAATAATTCCGTTACATCGTACATATATAAAGTGCATGCCTCTTAATCGCCAGTCAATTAACACATCATAGTAAAGCCGGGATTAGTAGGCATCAATCCGGTTTTTTTTGTAATAAAATAGCATCTATATACAAATCCGCAGGCTGATTATGTATCTTGCAAAAGCCAAACGATAGCAAAAATTGCACGAAAATTGCTCTTCAATCGCTAATTCGTATTACGTATTAGCGAAAACCACGCGATAGCAATCTAGCGACAGTGCTGCCTCTATGGAGCAATCGACTAACTAAAATGTGCATTGTTGCACTCGAATCCCTAGCGATAGCGTTTTACTTCGTATTACGTATGGTTTTTGACAGCGATGCGACAGCGATCGGCAAGCAAATTTAGCTGTCAAATTGCGTTAACCATTTCTTTGATTGTTGATCGCTTGCTTATCGCTCTCTGATTGCCAATAAAAATTAGCTTTCTATATCGAGTATTTTATTAGTTAAATTGTGTAGTTATATCTGCAGCGTGTGTTTAATTAACATTTCAACGTATTGTGTGTGCTTTAAAAGACTTTATTCAGTGTATTCAACCAACATATTATAAATTTGCCTGTCTTAAGTTTCCTTAGAGCTTAAACTTAGACCTTGAACCAAGGCCAACACCTTTGACTAAAGTGGTATTTTCTGCCAGATAGTCCAAACAGGATAAAGTACTTTTACTCTTCAAAGTAACTTTATTGAAGTAACTTTATTGCACTAACACATATAAAATAAAATAATATCATATTATTTTAAAACTTGTTGACATAGCAGTAAAATATCGTTTGGAGTCCAAGTAAACACTGATTTCATTCCTTTATCCATCTTATGGTCGGATTGAAGTGAATTTTAAGTTACAATTTTTTTCTTTTCCAAAACAATCACATCTGTTCGACATCTTTAACCCGCGGCTAGTCGCGCCTGGGTCAAAAAGACCCAGTGCTTTAGTTTTTGTGCCATAACTCTTTTTGTATTAGTTCATTCATATCGTCGCATTAAGTACCTTTAAGTGGGTTCACAGGCTATCCGCACACCTCACTTCAGCCACTTCCCGTGCAGCATTTAGATAGTAAGAAGGTGTAAAGTGAGAATGGGTCGTTTTGACCCTTTTGCCGTCAAATCGTTTGAATGACTGGAAAATAGCAAATATATTAGAAGGGGAAGACATTGAAGGTGGAATTTCGTCAGAAATTGAAGACCATTTGGATAATGAAAATTACGATTCAGATTTCTGTCAGAGTGGTGAAGATAAACTCCTTGATGAGAAAAACCAAAACGCAATGCCAATTTTGCAATACTTATATATGTAGAGATCATTAACTACATTTATATGTATCAATATTTATAATAATCAAAAATGAAGCCAAAACTAAGGTAAAACTATTGTAAAATTGGCGTAGAAAAATAAAAAATTGAACTATTTTATAGTAGATCTTTACGTGTAATTTGGAGACTGATTATAAAAATATGCTACGTTTTAAAATTAATATTTTACCACTATTTAGAAGTTTACTTATATTTATAATATTTTTTTTTATGTTTATAGGTTAAATAAAAAAAGTTTAAGTTATTTTTTTGCTCCTATAACGTAAAAAGTAAGATTTTGCGATGATCTCTTGAATTTTGTGATTTATATTACTTTTTATGTCCAAATAATAAACATTTATTATTTTTAAGTTTGTTTTGTTATCCTCTTTCAAAATAATTTACAAATAATCCCGAAACTTAATTAAGTTATTAAAAACAATACATTAAAAGTCTGGGTCTTTTCGACCCGTGCGCGACTGTTGGTGACTTAAAAGGAGACGCGAGTACCGGCGGCGGGTTAAATGGCTGTAAGTTTTTAACTCGTAGTTTGACAATAAATTAGTTCTCCAAATTGTTACTCAATTGCTGTTGGCGCTGGGGTCGCAGCAATAAGTGCATGGTAACAATCGGCGAGCGATCAGCAATCCATTTTTAGATAATACGGATCTTTTTGACATTAAGCGATTGATCGCGCGTCGACTGCGCGATGATTGCGAATTGTTTGCTGATCGCTGTTTCGTACATAATCAGCCCGCCGGTTACATTAACTTGACGCATCTCTAAAATGCTCACATCCCCCGCTTCCCCCTGCATTCCTTCAGCTCGCCCGGCAAGTGTCAGGTTTGGTCAGCATCTTTGTTATCGATACGCGCGTCGATAATTCGGCTAGTTCTCTGTTGTTGTTATATTGTTTTTGGGCATTATTTCATCGACGTCAAGCGTCAAGTTAATGTGACCGAGTTGTACATATAAGAGTGCGTCTAATGAAAGCGCGACATGGAGTTTATTTTTTAATTTAATTGGCAAAATTATTCAGCCGGAATTGTAGTAATTAATTTTTTTTTTCAATTTTCAAGACATGATTCTCCTACTATGAATTTTTTTGGATCCAACCTCTTTTTCTCAGGTCGCGCTTTCATTAGACGGACTATACATAGTATATAATTATTCTAATCAAATATGAGCGGATGGTCGCAGCTCTCCGCGCCTACACAGACTCGCATGCGAGCTAGCACGAAGCTGTACCAGTGTTTGAGAGCTGGTAGCAAGGTGTCTATTGAGTTCGTCAGCTCGTAAGGATCAATTCGCTTTTTTTTGTAATAAAATAGCATCTATATCTATATAGTATTTTATATTCTAATCAACTATGAGTGGATGGTCGCAGCTCTCCGCGCCGACACAGACTCGCATGCGAGCTAGCACGAAGCTATACCAGTGTTTGAGAGCTGGTAGCAAGGTGTCTATTGAGTTCGTCAGCTCGTAAGGATCAATTCGTTTTTTTTTTGTAATAAAATAGCATCTATATCTATATAGTATTTTATATTCTAATCAAATATAAGCGGATTGTCGCAGCTCTCCGCGCCAACGCAGACTCGCATGCGAGCTAGCACGAAGCTGTACCAGTGTTTGAGAGCTGGTAGCAAGGTGTCTATTGAGTTCGTCAGCTCGTAAGGATCAATTCGTTTTTTTTTTTGTAATAAAATAGCATCTATATCTATATAGTATTTTATATTCTAATCAAATATGAGCGGATGGTCGCAGCTCTCCGCGCCAACACAGACTCGCATGCGAGCTAGCACGAAGCTGTACCAGTGTTTGAGAGCTGGTAGCAAGGTGTCTATTGAGTTCGTCAGCTCGTAGGGATCGCGGGCCAGGTTGTAGACTTCCACGAAGTTCTGAAAAAAAAAACAAAAGACATATAGATCATCGTCATTTCGGTTCAAGATCGACTGCTGGACGTAAAACTATTAAGAAAAGGTTGTGGTATTTATTATCTATTAAGAAAAGCTGGCATAGAAGTATGCAAGTAGCTTGCATGACATACAGACTCGCTACACACTACGACACAAAAATAGAATGAACCTACCAGGTTCTAAACTAAAAATACACTCCACAAGCACTTTAGTAATGTCAGTTAAAATCTATATATATAAAAATGAAACCCGTTTTTCGTTGTCACGACATAACATGAAAACGGCTTGACCGATTTGGCTGATTTTTTTTTTTAAATGTTCCTTGAAGTTCAATGATGGTTCTTACGGAGAGAGAAAAAAAAAAAGTTAGGTAAAGTAGGGTATTGTAGGGTAGTGTAGGGTAGTGCAGGGTAGTCATTTGACGGGAGCGAAGCCGCGGGTAAAAGCTAGTATATAATAAATTACCAGATGAAATTAAAAATGAACAAAAATTTAGTATCTTTATAAATAAATTAAAACAACTTCTTATCCAAAAATGCTATTATAATGTACATGAATATTTAAATGATAAATTTAATAAATTAATTAATAAATAATACCAAAAAATGTAACAAATATTTATAATAATAATAGGTGTATGTATAATTTAAATAAATATTTAATGTATAAATTCAATATATTACCAGTAAATTATATGTATGTATTCTAGTTATAAGCTTACCTACCTACACAAAGTGAAAGAGTAAGTAGTTTTTAAAATTGTAAACAAAAATTAATTTGAGCCCTCCTCCCATTTTTGTTATGCCCGACGGGGCCCACAATGCTCCAAAACTGTTAACATTCGTATAATCGTATGTACCTACCACAAGCAAGTGTGTAAGTTCACATTGTGGAATGCAAATAAACGTATTGAGTATTGAGAATATGCCAGTAAGCTATGGCAAATTTCGATTTGTGGTGTCTTTTTTTTAATCTTCATTTAAAGAGCTTTTTCGCTAATATGAATATGATAGTCTGTTACAAAAAAATAAAAACACTTGTTCGCTTAATAAAATAAAGGTAACTTTGCTGCAAGTTAAAGGCAAATGAATTTAGGCCTTAAAGCGGTGTCGGCACTCAGTAATTCTTCTGATCATGTCATTCGTGATCCATCGCGACCTCTTCGTGCCATCTTAGGGTACCAGGTTATGTGCTAGTAGGATCTATATTGTAAGAAAGTCCCTCAATTTTGTTTTATACGTGCCCCTTTTTGGTTCTATCTACGCCACTTCAATAGAAACCGTATTAAAATCCGTTCTGTAAATAAAATAAAATATTTAATTTAAAACTAACGCTGTTACCTCTTTATCATTAAACTCGCAGTACTTCATGTTGACCCTGGGCGCGAAGTAGCGCAAACATGCGTACGTGTTGTTGCGCGAGTCCTGGCACTTGCAGTCGTACTGAGGGTAGCACTCCTGGAATGTATACGTTTATTCAGTTACTATAGTCCGTGTAATGAAAGCGCAATCTGAGAAAAAGAGGTTAATGCCCGTTTTCATCAACAGCCCCTAAAATTTAAGTGTCTCTTAAGCCAATTTAATCACAGTTTTTAAGTATTTTTAAGTTATTATTCTGAATTTAAATATGAAAACTTTAAACTTACGTGTTGTTCGATTTCATACTTTAATTCAGAATAATAACCTAATAATATGCAAAAACCGTGATTAAATTGGCTTAAGAGACACTTAAATTTTAGGGGCTGTTGGTGAAAACGGGCATTAATCCAAAAGTATGTGGTATTACTAACTAGTAGGACAATCATGTCTTGACACTTCACAATTTTCTTTATTTTCTACAATTGCGGGTGAATAGTGTTGCCAATTAAATTAACAAAAAAAAACTCCATGTCGCACTTTCATTAGACGCACTCTAGCTTCACCCAGCGGCTTAGCCCGCATGAAAGTAGAGAAAATAAATAGATTTGTTGTCTCAGTGAAGATGTTCTAATGGTGAAGGAATTTTTGAAATCTGTTAAGTAGTTTTTGAGTTAAATCGTAACATACAAACAAACAAAAAAATAACTCTTTCCTCTTAGGGCCTGTTTCACAATGTCCGAGTAGGCACTACTCACTGAATAAATTCAAAAATGTGACAGAATTTGTATGATATTATCTATCAAGTAAGATACTCGAAACTTAATCATAGGTGGTGAAATAGGCCCTTAATAATATTATAGTATAGACTAGCTGACCCGGCGAACTTTGTACTGCCTAACAGTTAATGAATGTTGTGATTACTTTTCAACTGAACTTGTTGACCGAATGATTGAGACAGATAATAGTACATTATTCTTTTTTGTCTTAAAACTTTTTTTGACAAAAAAGAGGTTAAACAAAAAGGTTCTAACTACATTACCGCACATGTGCATAATAGTAATCAAAATGTCACAGTTTGGTAACGAGCCCCTTTATATACCTAAGTGCAGTGCAATAACAGCCACTTTATGAGCAAGTGTGTCGACACTCCAGCGTCATCATCTGCCTAGCCTTTTCCCAACTATATTGGGGTTGGCTTCCAGTCAAGCCGGATTCAGCTGAATACCAGTATTTTACGAGGAGCGGCTGCCTACCAGACCTCCAAAACCTATTAACAAGGGTAACACGGTACTTCATGGCAAGACTGGAGTCAGATTTACTGGCTTCTGACTATCCGTAACGACTGCCAAAGATCTCCAAATGACAGCCGGGGCCAACGGCTTAACGTGCTTTCCGAGGTACGGAGGAAACTCGTTATGTTAAGATGGTCACCCATCCACAGCCCAACCTAGGCAAGCGTTGCTTAACCTTGAAGATCGACCTGTGCGGCTGTTATTATCTAGCCACGAGCTCCTCACTAGGCACTTCAGCGTATTGAAAGCTATATGGTTAAGAAATAAATTACACAAAGCAATGCGCCTGGCTAGCTTTGAACCTGCAACCTATTACTCGTAAGTTTGGGCAACTTGATTACCACTTGGCTGCCCACTGCTGTCCAAAGACATGCTATTTATGTATAAAGTCAAACAAACAAAATAATTATATTATACTCACAGCTAATTGTTGGCCGTCATACTTCCACGGACACTTCTCGTCTACGGAGCCGTTTCGACCTTCACCATGATACTCCACCAGCATGTACCTAAAAAACCATACCATAGAATAGAATAGAATAAACTTTATTGTACACCAAAAGAAGTAGGTAACAGATTATGCAGAAACTTAAATCAATGGGTAGTTATTATTAGGTGTCTATGTATCATTCTGCAGGATGGTTTGAAAGACTCACTGTGTGCAACTGAACACAGATGGGCTTTAGTCAGTAAAAGTCTGACACTCCCTTTCACTTCGCTTAGAGCGGGAGGAATTATTTAATGATATCTCGTCCTTACAAAAAAGGTGGCTTTAAAATACCCATGTAAGTACAATTAAAAGTATTACATTTTTAAACAATAATATAATTTTAGCATTTCTAATTTTCATTGGCAGTCGTTACGGATAGTCAGAAGCTAGTCAATCTGACTCCTGTCTTGTGTGAACCAGCTGGGTTTGGGTCAGGATGGTCACAGAACAGAAACAAGAGGTCCTTTAACAAGTTTATTCTACTTTTATTTTATTTTACAAATTTAACAATGTCGTCCGTCTACCAGTTCGTATCTTCCCGCCATATTAGATTCTTAGCCATAACTCAAGTATAAAGTTGTCAACACATAGTCTTTTAAAGCTACATGAATAAATTATTAATATTATACCTACAACTGAATTAACTAATTAAATGGTTAATTACATATTAATCATTAAACAATAATATTAATCAAACAATCCTGCACAATCATTAACTTTTAACAATAATTTTAGACACCGGAAGCCGACAAGCGGAAGGTGTCAATGTTTTGTTTTAAATTATTACAGAGGTTATGTCAATAGACCAAAGAGTTAAACAGGAGGAGTTTACATGTCAAGCTGGTAGATATGCAGGACCCGATGTCTGTAACACTTGCCATGCAGTGTTACCCCGATTAATGGGTTGTGGAGGTCTGGTATTCAGCTAAATCCGGCCTGACTGGAAGCCGACCCCAATATAGTTGGAAAAAGGCTAAATGATGATGATGAATCAAATTTTAGGCATTAAACTTCTATTCTTTTTGTACTTAGATATTTTGTTAAAAGTATGATAAAATTATTTGGTTTAAACGTCTAAAAATCTATCAGTAATGAACGTTGATGGAATTATAGATCATATCTTTTTTTTGTAGTGCAACTTCATCATAGCATTCCTTCAGTTGCCCAATGAAGTCCAAGCCACGTTACCTATTTTGAATAGTCCCGCAACCCACAGATCATATTCTCAATCCTGCATTACGTTACGATAGTTCAGGGCTCCTTAGAATTGATGAATGGGTTTCTTTTGTCCAAAGAAATGATGACCTCCTATCAATATAATAACCACACACCACATCAATAACAGGTAGGGGTGGTAGGTTGGCAATATTGTTCTAACATATCAAATGTTGCTTTTTTTAACCCAAAGGTTGACTGGTAGAGAATGCCTTGTTGTATTAAGTCCGCCCATGTACCACTATCGTACATGAAATTGAATTAAATAAATAATGCTAAGATACAAAATATAAAACAAACCTTTCTTCAATCTCCTCAACATCATCTTCCCCGGCATCCGTCACCAACTCAATCGCTCTGCCATCCATATGCGGCGGCGGCTCCAGGCCCGCCAGCCGGATGATGGTGGGCGCCACGTCCACGTTGAGCACGGGCTGCGCGCGCGACGAGTTGCGCGTGATGCCGGGGCCCCGCATGACGAGAGGCACCTTGATGTCCGACTCGTACGGCTGCCGCTTGTCGTACATTTGGGAGAATTGACCTGGGGATGGCGAGGGAGTGTTTTTAGGTGGGGAGTTTAGTGAGAGTACGTGAGTCATGAGCATTCATCATCTCAGCCGAAAGACGTCCACAGCTGGACATAGGCCTCCCCCCTGTCCTGTGCGTCTCGCATCCATCGGATTCCCGCGACCCTCGCCAGGTCTTCGGTCCACCTTGTGGGAGGCCTTCCAACGCTGCGTCTTCCGGTACGTGGCCGCCACTCTAGAACCTTCCGAGACATGAGCATTATCAGCCTTATAATGCTCCCACAGCTGGGACCCAGGCCTACTGTATACGAGAGAGAATAAGTTATATTTCACCACGCAGGCCTAGTATGTTTTGATCATGGAATGGTGAGGGAGTGTTTTTAGGTGTGGAGTAGAGTGAGAGTGAGACATAAGCATTAGATGTCAGCAACCGTAGGACCCGACAGGGTCGAAGCCTACTAGGGCCTGGGTTGACGAAAGAGGACCCTGGGACCCTGGAATCAGGGCAAAGAATGAACAGGAGTGGGTTTTAGTCAGTAGAAGTCTGACACGCCCAGAGCGGGAGAAGACATTCTGATCACCTCAAAAAAAAAGCATTATCAGCCTTACCTATAATGTTCCCACTACTGGGATCCAGGCCTCCTCTCTAGGAGCGGGAATGAGCCGTATTTCACCACGCAGACCTATTTTAGTGTGGATCAGTGGATGTTACATGTCTAATAATAAAATAATTAGTTCTAGGTTCCATGTTTTTCTTCACCGTTTTGAGGCTACTGTATTCATCACCACTACTCTCAAAACGGTGGTGGTGAAGACTTTTTTATTATTCATATTGTTCTCACAAAGCGACAAGGAATATGAAACAGAGACAATAATATACTTAGTTGTAATACATGATTTAAAAGAATAGCCATTACTCTTTAGAGATCATTCTATGCTTTGGAATGTGCAATAAGAATCATTTTCTTGACCGAACTGAATTTCGTGCGTCACCCAGGAGCAAATTCAAAGTCAAATCTTTATTGCATAAACACAATACAATCAATATATATTATATATATATATTGATTATATCTACTTGTTTTGTTTCAACACTGTGTGTTTATATGCTTGTTGGCCAAATAAATAATTTTCTTTCTTTCTTTCTTTCTAATAATACATTTCTGGATGTCACGTGAATGCTCGATCATTAGCAGACGATAACTCACCCACATGATATCCATTATCAGAAGTGAACAAGATATAGGTGTTGTCCAACAAGGCCTGTCTCTCGAGCGTGCCCACTACATCGGCGACCATCTCGTCCACAGCCAGCAGGCTCTCCCAGCGGCTGCGGTACACGCGGTCCAGCTCGGGCAGCGCGGACGCGGGCAGCGGGGACGGAGGCATGCGTAGGAGCCAGTGTTTGTCCTGGAAGGATAGAAAATGTTGCCTTTTTAGGGTCAGCTCTCACCGATACGCGACGCTGCATGCGCATTTTAATAGAGTGACTCAAAATAGAACTTTATTTATTACACGAAAAGATAAACATTTCATTGTGAGAATTTAGAATACGTTGCTTCATGCAGCGCTGTGCCTTGTGACGCCGCGCGGCGTCTCGCTGCACAGCGGAACGTTTTTACATTTGCGACCGTCGTGTTGCCAACGATTTTACTAGGCGCAGCGCGAAATCACTGGCCTCTTCCTGCATCGTCGCGTCGCGTCTCGGTGTGAACTTCATGTACAGTAGTGGTATATAGGCGGACTTAATGCAACAGGGCATTCTCTACAAGTCAACCTTTGGGTGACAAAAAGACAACACAGTAGGTTTTATGCTATAGCCCAGATTATAGAGCAATTAGATATTTGCCTGTGCTTTTTTGTATAATATTGTATACTAAGGAACAAATAACACTAAAGAGAAATCTTTTTCTGAAATCAGCATTAAAATTGTTTACTAAATGAACAAGCAATTAGCATTCCAAATATTGGTTTGAGAAAGAGTGACGCGTTGTGGGAATATCACTATCTCTTTTTAGCACTCGTAGCTTAATAGTGGTATCGTCACAATATGTGCAATTATGCATCCTTATACTTACTGTTATTTAACACCCACAAAAAATTGTTAAAAAAGTATCTTACTTCATACACTACTATTTACAAAATAAATATCATTTATCATTTACACAAAACATAGTTGAAAAAGTATATTCTTACACAAAAATAGTTGCAAAGGTATCTTCTTATACAAAAAATAGTTTAAAAGGTATTTATTTATTTAATTCTTTATGCACACAAGAGTAGGTACAGAGGCGGACTGAATGCCTTGAGGCATTCTCTTGGCTAGTAGAGAATGCCTCAAGGCAACCTTTAGCCAACAGCAACAGCAAATTTTAGGAACTTTTAGGGAATAGCAACTTTTAGGAACCTAAGCCAACCTTTTTATTTTCTTACAGAAAACATAGTTAAAAAAGTAACTTCATACACAAAAAAAAGGTCAAGAGAAGACTTACCTCAGCAGCAACATTAAAGTTGGGGTGTCTGACAGCGGTCACATTAGAGAAGGTGCCCTCGTGTCTCGGGGCTGGAGTGAAGGGCTGGTGTGGCGCCGGCGGGGCCAGGACCATCAGGAACGGCTGCTGTTCCGTCTGGTTCTCTATGTAACTGACGCCTAGTTCACGCTGGAACATACACATTTATCTATATGCCGCGCGAAACGAGACACAATAGTAAAACAATAACAGCGCGGTCCAATGAGACCGGTCGGGGATTCATGAATTAAGTAAGCATATACAAAGAAAAACTGACTGACTGACTGACATATCAACGCACAGAAACTACTGGGACTAGGAGTGTGAAATTTTGCATAAGGCTCTCTTTTATGACGTAGGCGAGCACTATAAAAGTGGATTTTTCAAAATTCAATTAATGAAACGGAGGTCTAGTTTTTATACAGAAACCTACTTAGACTAGCAAAAGTTAGTTCCATACAATTTTATAGCTACAACTCGAGATCTTTAAGGCAAAAGTCTCATAGGTTACTTCTAGCCAAGCAAGCTCCATCGTTGACCACATCATCATCGCTTACCATCAAGTGAAACAGTGGTCAAGTGCGAGGCTTAAAATAATTAAAACAGCCAGGTGCGCAGAATATAAAATACATATAACAGTGAATATGAACAAGTCGGTGAGCAAACACAGGTGCACTCAGGGAACATACTCCCGGAATAAAAAGTATCCTATGTGCTATTTTAGGACAGGAACTACCCGTATGCAAACATTTATCCAAATCCGTTCAGCTGTTTGAGCGTGAAGATGTAACAAACAAACACATACAAAATTTCACCTTATATATATATTATTATGAATGTATGATATATGTTCTATAATCTTTATCTATGCGCGTATCGTACAAAAATAAACAGTTGAATAACCTATGTTTTTCAAACCGGACGGTAAAGGTTATCACGATAAAACTTATATAAATGTGTAAGTAATTCACAATCTGTTGTGGTTTTAGAAAACATACAGTAGGTAGCTACTCATTTTTTTTGAAATGTGAAATCATCAAATGACTCCTCCCGCTTTTGGGATGCGTCAGACTTTTATTGAATAAAACCCACTCTTGTTCCTTCTTTGCCTTCGTTCTAAGGTTCTAGTAGGCCTCTACAATTTTGCTGACATCTCCTTAAGGCGCGCGTGGAACACTAACTTCCGTCGATGACTCGGGCTCGGTTCAGACTATTACCGGCAGCTACACAATGCTTACAAAAAAATCTCAATGTGTTAAGTTATGGCCGGATTTTAGTTATATTATACAAAAAGTTAAAAAGCAGCACTCACAATAACATCAGTGAGGTACTGGTCGGTAGACGCGGTGGGCACGCCGTTGTTGGAGATGGTGTAGTTGTAGTAGACAGAGTTGCCGACCAGACCGTGCCACTCCGTCCAGCCGGGAGGCACCAGCTCTGGACCGCCCGCGTCTTTGGCTCCGTACTGGAAAAACATAAAAATACTCAATACTTTATTGCATTCCATAATGTTACAAAGATGGTACACAAAAAAAATACAGGACAAAAAAACATAAAGACCGCCTTAGGTTTATTTGTCCCGTATTTTTTTTGTGCACCATCTTTTTTTCAGAGTGAGCAAGAGTTATAATTTCTTTTTAATAATACAAGTATGAATATGAAGCCCGCGAAGTATAGAAGTAGAGGCATTTGCCCAGGAGTGGGACAGAAAAGGCTAAAAAAAAGCCATTATCTAAAAATTTATCGAGTTTGATAAAATCGTTATTCTAATCAATTCCGATGCCATTTTTACTAAAACAAATGAATGAATAACTTTTCAATTAAAAATTTCATCTAATGCCGGCCATACACGCTACGGTACACCGGAGAGGTCTACCTGTGCAGGTATGCCTGCGCAGGTGTCACTAGAAAGAATTGATTTTCAATTTTGCTCCGGTCGCCTGCGCAGGCAAAAAAATCTGCACAGGTCTATTCCCATACTCGCTGCGGTCTACCTGCGCAGATATACCTGCACAGGTAGACCTTTCCGGTGCACCGTAGCGTGTATGGCCGGCATAAGTTGATTTGAATAACGATTTTATACAGTTTATATCTTATAAGTAGGTACAGATATTTATTGAATCTGCTAACGCTTTTGGCATACACGGTACACCGTCGTGGCTCCTGATTTTTACGTATTTACTCACCTCATTCAAATACTTCCCAGCATAGAAAGTGGCGTACCCCGCCTCCTTCAGCACCGTCGCGAAGGTATTGTTCTGCAGGGTCTGCCGCCAGTGGGTGCCGTAGCAGCCGCCGCGGAGGCTGTTGTCCATGGTGTAGTGGTTGTGCTGGTACAGACCCGTGAGCAGGCTCGCCCGGCTTGGGCAGCATATTGGGGAGGTTACGTACTGGAATGTAGGGTTATGGTGAAAAGGGGTGGCAGTTTTTACACGAATGCCCAAAAAAGAGGTCTTAAAGGTCAGTTCACACCGAAACGCGACGCGACGCGACGATGCAGGAAGAGGCCAGTGACTTTGCACTGCGCCGCGCGCCGCCGCGAGACGCATCGTAAATTCGCAACGTTGCGAGGCGCATAGTGAAATCGTCGGCCACACGACGGACGTCGCACATGTAAAAACGTTCCGCTGCGCAGCGAGACGCCACGCGGCGTCACGAGGCGCAGCGCTGCATGAAGCAACGTATTCTAAATTTTCACAATGAAATGTGTATCTTTTCTTGTAGTAAATACAGTTCTATTTTGAATCACTCTATTAAGATGTGCGTGCAGCGTCGCGTCGCGTCGCTTCTCGGTGTGACGCGGTGTCCTGCGTGAACGACGAACGCGACGCGACGCGACGCAACACGGCGCGACGTAATGCGACGCGATGCTATACGCGACAAATGTCCTACGTGATTTTGGTCATTACTTCTCGAATCATGGAGAAGTACAGTTCAATTTTGCTTGAAAATGTTATAGTTCGTGTTGTCGCATCTGGTCGCCCTCAAAACAAGTGCGCGTTACGTCGCGTCTCGCCGCAGACTGTCATATAGGCCGCATGTAGGGTATGCCGTTGAGTTGATCGCGTTCGCAGCGTCGCGTCGCGTCGAGTTCGTCGCTCACGCAGGACACCGCGTCAGCTGACCACATGTTTTCAGGGTTCATATACTCGCATATATGAATGTTTACGACTTTATATATGCTATCGCTATTCGACCAGTACAAAAAAAAGTGTGACGGATGCATATTTTGTCCACTCTACCAATTTGTCTTTTACTTGAAAATTAGATTTGGAACTAAATGAAAGTAAGCATTTACGATGGATCGCATGGCGCAGCGGTTTAGCGACTGACTCTACGTAGGAACATGTCGTGAGTTCGATTCTCGTATGAAACAAATATTTGTATGACCTACTGATAGTTTTTTCGGGTTTGTGAATGTGTTATCTACGTGTTTGTACACTACCTACGATATAAAAGCGAGCATAACGTATTCTTAGTGCGGAGAAAAGTAAAAAAAAAAAATCTCTCTCTCTCTCCATTTGTGAGTTCCGATTTGTTGAGTTTTTTCTACGGTATACGTTCGTGCAGTGCGTAACATAGTAACCAAACGATCGATACATATTTATATAGTATAGGTACCTATGTATAGGAGTGGGTCGACCTAGCGCCTATTATCTACCTGCCTCGCGTGCCAAATCAGTTTCCGAAACACGGCATTTACGTGATTTCATGAGTAATTCCACTTTGCCCCACCAAGCCCGCCACCCTGGTGTGGCAAAGTGGACTGCCTAAAATTGTGCAGTGGAATATGCCCCACTATTCTGATTTGATGGGGCGGATAACACTAGCATAAACACTTTGTGGATTCTGCCCCACTAGGGTTGGCACCTCAGGATTTGTGTATGAAGGTTAACATGTATTTTTACATTTGTTTGTAAAAAAAAAAAATGTATACCTATATATGTAAGTAAAACGTTATTAGTGCTGGAAGCTTAGATTTAATACGTAGCGAAGTGGTTTAAATAAAAGTAAAAAATAAATAAATAATTTTAATGTATTTCTGGAAGGAATCGGTTTATAAATCACAGATTAATTACCTTTTACAAATAAAATTTTACTAACTAAGATAAATCTTGATAATCACAAATTATAATCTGTGATTCTATTTTTTGTAACAAGTAATTTAGTGGCTGTTTGTATGTATATAGTTTAATTTTTTTTTTTTATTTATAACGTAATCAGTAAGAAAATACCTATATCTACACAAACCATACAAAATGATGACGAATCTGTGATTTTGAATAGTTATGTAGTAAATATGTTTCGTTTTAAGAACATATCATAAGAACAAATCATTGTTTAATTTGTGATTATCAAGATTTATCTTAGTTAGTAAGATTTTATTTGTAAAAGGTATACCAAATGATGAAGAATCTGTGATTTTGAATAGTTATGTAGTAAATATGTTTCGTTTTAAGAACATATCATATGAACAAATCATTGTTTAATTTGTGATTATCAAGATTTATCTTAGTTAGTAAAATTTTATTTGTAAAAGGTAATTAATCTGTGATTTATAAACCGATTCCTTCCAGAAATAAATAGTACATTAAAATTATTTATTTATTTTTTACTTTTATTTAAACCACTTCGCTACGTATTAAATCTAAGCTTCCAGCACTAATAACGTTTTACTTACATATATAGGTATACATTTTTTTTTTTTACAAACAAATGTAAAAATACATGTTAACCTTCATACACAAATCCTGAGGTGCCAACCCTAGTGGGGCAGAATCCACAAAGTGTTTATGCTAGTGTTATCCGCCCCATCAAATCAGAATAGTGGGGCATATTCCACTGCAAAATTTTAGGCAGTCCACTTTGCCACACCAGGGTGGCGGGCTTGGTGGGGCAAAGTGGAATTACTCGATTTCATGGGTCAAATTCAAAGTTAATTTGAATATGACATCATATTGTTTAGGTAGGTACATCTCTTTGATGCGTGGGCGGAACACAATGCACCGTCGAATAAGGCGCTGGACACACAGAAAAGACGTAAGACGCAGACGAGGCGCGGGCATTTGTCTCTACCGCGTCTCTTTCATACAAAATGTATAGAAGCGTCGCGACGCAAAACATACAGAAGAGACGAGGCGCGGGCGCAACGCTTGCACATCTGCGCCCGTCCGCGACGCGTCCTCGTCTTACGTCTCTTCTGTCTGGCCTACGCCTAAGGCTTGGTGCTTACCGGACGACGAGATACATGCACCCTCCGGTGGCTAAGAATCGCTCAGCTACTCCCGAAGCGACGGTGGCCGAAGCAGGAGGATATCCTTTCCCTCATGATTTGCGCTATCTTTGTCGCTCTTTATTATCTTTGTTTATTTATATTATTGCTTCACAGAAGGAAGTGACCACTTCCTATCCCCTCGTTCGAAATCATGGATTAAATCACGTTCGGGTGTGAGAGGTCACCGCCGCCGATGACGGGCGCGGCTTCACCCAAGTGGGGCACACTTCACACCTAAAGTGTGGTGGAAATTGTCTTATGACTTCTCTCACTCTGTGCGGAGCGGGAGGGCGTGTCAGACTTTTACTGACTAAAACTAAACTTGTGTCCTTCAGTTGCCTTTTGCGTTTTAGGACTACGTGTTTACTCAATGGTGACACCCGCAGGCGTTTCTCCCTTTTGAATCCAAAAAAGCAACCTCCTGGATTTACCATGTTAGATGACAAGCGGGTCGCCATGGCGCCCTTAAACCATTCCTCAAAGAGAGAACTTACCAGCGATTGTGTATGCTCAAACGTCGTATTAATTCATGCCTATCACATACCCACAAAACGAGACACAATAGTAAAACAATAACAGCGCGGTCTCATAGGACCGGTCGGGGATTCATGAACTAATAACTGTATTTTATGCTCCGCTTTTTATTTTCTTAGTTTCGTCTTTTCTGTTGCGTCCCTTTTGTTGTGCCAAATAAATATTTTTCTATTAATTTGCACTCATGCGAAGTAGCGGTCAGCTAGGTCACCAGTACTACCACATCATCTGCCTAGCCTTTTCCCAACTATATTTAGCGGAATACCAGTATTTTACGAGGAGCGGCAGCCTACCAGACCTCCACAACCCATTAATTGGGGTAACACGGTACTTCATGGTAAGACTGGAGTCAGATTTACTGGCTTCTGACCAGTGCCGTAACTAGGGCGGTGCGAGCGGTGCCCCGGCACAGGGCGCAGACCCTGGAGGGGCGCAGAAATGACCTCATGCATGGTAGCTAGTAGGTACATTTTGTTTTATTGCGAACATGGTGTAGACGCGCCCTACTGAACTATATATATATATATATTTTTTTTTTATTGTTATAAACTAGTGCTTGACTGCGATCCCACCTGATGGTAAGCAGCGATATAGTTATATCTATATCGCATTTTTCAAGCAATCTTGAAACAACAACACATGTAAAGGTATCCAGGACGTGCTCGGCGCCAGGTGTACTGGTGGTCGCCGGAGATTGCGGCTCTGTGCGAGGCGTGCACCGCCGCGCAGCGCCGGTACACCAGGTTCCGCAGGCGCCGCACCCGCCCGCCGGATGCGGAGGCCAGAGAGGCGGAGCTGTAGGAAGGGTACAGAGCGGCAAGGCGCACCCTCCGAATGGAGATAAAGCGGGCCAAGTTGGAGGCCCGCAATGTGTGGCTGGGGACCCTGAACTGGGACCCATGGGGACGCCCTTACCAGGTGGTGCGGAACAAGCTCCGCCCGTGGGCTCCCCCGCTGACTCAGTCTCCGGCCCCAGGCTGTGGAGGGTGTGGTGGCCAATCTGTTCCCTGAGCGAGGGGAGCACTCTCCCCCGCTCACGGCTCCACCACCTGCGGTGCCCGTAGCGGATCACACCAGCGACGACGAGGACGACGCTCCAGAGGTGACAAAGGTAGAGATGAGGGCGGTGGTACGAAGACTCAGTGTCAAGAACACCGCCTCAGGACCTGACAGTGTGCCCGGAAGGGTATGGGTCCTGGCCATGGAGGCTTTCGGGTCTCGATTGCGAGGGCTCTTTAGCGCTTGCATGGAGAGAGGCCAGTTCCGCCTTCGCTGGAAGAACGGGAAACTGATCCTCATCGCGAAGCCGGGGCGCCCGCGCCCCGCGGACTCTCCGTCCGCGTACCGGCCCATCGTGCTGCTCGACGAGGTGGGCAAACTCTTTGAAAGAGTAATTACAGACCGCCTCATTCGGGCATCTGGCGCGGGTGGGGCCGGATCTCGCGAACGGTCAGTTCGGCTTTCGCAGGGGGCGTTCCACGGTGGACGCCATCACGCGCGTGAGGGCCCTCACGACGGGGGATGCGGTGATTCGGGGCAGGGTCGTCTTGGCGGTGTCTTTGGACATCGCCAATGTCTTCAACTCCCTGCCCTGGAGTTGCAACGGGGTGGCACTTCCGTACCATGACATGCCCGCCTACCTCCGTCGTGTGATCGAGACATACCTGTCGGATAGGTTCATCATCTATCCCGGTCACCAGGGAGAGTGGAGACGGCGAGAGATGTCGTGCGGTGTTCTGCAGGGATCGGTACTAGGACCGTCCCTGTGGAACATCGGATACGACTACGTGCGGCGCGGCGACCTCCCCGACGGGGTCAGCGTGGTCTGCTACGCAGACGACACGCTGGTCCTGGCGCGAGGAGAGTCGTACAAGGCGGCGGCCGAAACAGCGACACACGGGGTTGCGACAGTCGTGGACAGGATCCAGCAACTAGGACTCGAGGTGGCATTGCACAAGTCCGAGGCTATGTGCTTTCATGGCCCTCGGACCGCGCCAACACCTGGTTTCCAAATAACGGTAGGGGGGGTCCACATCGGCGTCGGGTCGACGATGAAGTACCTGGGACTCGTCCTCGACAGCCGGTGGACTTTCGAGGAGCATTTCCGACGTTTGGCCCCCAAACAGGACAGGTTTGGGGCCGCTCTGAAGCGGCTCCTTACCAACCTAGGGGTCCAGACGCCCCCTGCCGGGGGCTCTACGCGGGGATCATTCGGTCCATGGTTCTTTACGGGGCGCCGGTTTGGGCGCCATCGCTAGGTAAGCGTCCGGCGGCCAAACTGAACGCTTGCCAGAGGGTCATGGCCATCCGGATGGTGCGGGGATACCGCACGATCTCCCACGAAGCGGCGAGCCTCCTTGCTGGCCTGCCACCGTGGGATCTGGAGGCAACAGTCCCTGCATGCATGCACGATTTGCGCGTGGAGATGCAACGCCGGGGCGAAACTCCGCTGCCACGACAAATCGCAGTATGGCGGACAGAGTTTGGGCGGGATCTCAGGGTGGCATGGCAACTGCGACTGTCGCAACCCAGTGCTGGGCACGCCGTCATTGAGGCGGTAAGTCCCCTCTATGAGGAGTGTTTGGAAAGAGGTCACGTTCCGTATGACACAGGTCCTCACTGGACACGGTAAGTTCGAGAGGTTCCTGCATCGGATCAAGAAGGAAAGGACGCCTGGGTGTCGCTACTGTGTGGACCGCCCGGAGGACACGGTGGAGCACACGGAAGAGGTGTGGCCGCTTGGGCGGAACACCGCTGTGTCTTTGTGGAGGCTATCGGCGGCGGTGACCTCTCGCGCCGGGCCCTGGTTCAGGAAATGGTCCGGAGCGAGGAGGGGTGGCGGGCGGTCGCCTCCTTCTGCGAAGCAATAATGTTAGTGAAGGAGGCTGCTGACCGCGATTGCGTGAGGGAACGGTCCTCACGCCGCCCCCGCCGAGATCCCGATCCCAATTTCCGACCACCGTAGGCGCGGGTTCGCGGACGGAGAGCACTGGGTAGTTCGCCGTCCGGCAGTCTAGAAATAATCCGGACCGAGCTCAGTCGTCAACGGCGCATTCTGTTCCACGCGCGCCTCAAGGAGATGTCAGCAACCTGTAGGGGAGCTCCCCGGACCCCAGCAGGGCCGAAGCCTCTGGGGAACATGGGTATTCCGAAAGGTTGACACCGAGTCCCCTCCCAGATCGAAGGCAACGAAGGAACGGGGTAGGGGTTTAGTCAGTAAGAGTCTGACACACCCTCCCGCTCCGCCCAAGAGCGAGAGAAGTCATTCTGATGATTCCCCTTCGGTAGATTTATTTGTATTCACATTTGTCCATTTTATTTTCAGAGCCTAGTTAGAGCATTTTTAGGGGCGCAGTTTTGAAAGCTCGCACCGGGCGCATAATAGGCTAGTTACGGCACTGCTTCTGACTATCCGTAACGACTGCCAAAGATCTACAAATAACAGCCGGGACCTACGGCTTAACGTGCTACTATTTTACCGGGAATGTAGTGTGTAGTATTGACTCGATAATCTCATAACTGATACACCTATAAAATCCGTAATATGATCGTACCTGCATCAGTATGGTAACTAATAACGATCTATTGTTCAGAGTTTGTAAAGATGTAGTTGTACCTACCCAAGGTATTTTTCAATTTTGTATAACCTACTGGGTAAACAAAAGTGCAGACAAGGCACTAGACTAGAGATTCTTATAATAGTTCAGTGCCTCAGGGTTTTTACTTTGTTTTTTACAGTGGATGAAATATAAAAGGAAAATACGACATGGGTGTCCCTAAATGATTTTTTTAAACGTCTAAGAACTAGTCCTAAACCGTGCGGGAATCGAACCCGTGATCCGCAGCGCAACAGCTAATTGCTCAACAACTGGGCCAACCGTGCTGTTAATTTTTAATTGAATTGAAAGGCATAGCAATACCAAATAGCGTTCTGTAGTTTCTCTGCCTACCTACCATATCTTAACGTTTGAATCCCCAACCGGTCCTATGAGACCGCGCTGTTATTGTTTTACTATTGTGTCTCGTTTCGCGGGTATCTGAGTAATTAAAAAGGCGTGAACATACCTACGTATGTAACGTATATATGCGTATCTAATTCATCATCATAAACTCACCGAATTAGAGAAAGTGACGCCTTCATTCCCAATAAACCGTTGCACACTCGTCATTGGCGTCTGCAATAAAAAACGAAATAAAACAACACTATTTTCCTAACTCATTTATTTGCACATTTCTATATTATCACTGTAGGTACTAACCATACCGCCAAGCACTACATCTTGATCGTCCGTCAATATCAACACGATATTTGGCTTCTTTTGCTGACAAACACTGACTCCGAAGAGTGAGAGTAACATTAAATAATTTAACATTTTTTTTAACTTATGAGGATATATAATTTATTGGAATTAATGATGGTTTTATTGTGGCATCGCCGGCATTATTTCGAGGCCGGAGCATTCACTCGCGATCACTACGCCGACTGCGAATATACCCACGCTCTTCACTAGTGACCTGTAGATTAAAAAAAAAGTAAACATTAGGTACAGATAAAAAATAAAGTTGCCATGTCTTGATTGTTTTTTTTTTGTTGTACTGTTGTTTGAGTGCTCATTTTTGTTACGTTTTCATAATTGGTTTGACTTGATACCTAGTTCTTTTTAATATTATTTCTAACTACGGTTTGTATATTTATTTGATTCAGCAAAAACTTCTTATGTTCAATTTCATAAATCTATCCTCTGTTCTATAATCCCGGAGACTAAATTGACACAAGTAATGTCAAATTTACTATAGGAATGACACCAGTTCTTTTGTGTTGAAATGTCATTTTAGTCTCCGGGTTTATAAAACAGACCATAGTTAATTTATTTCTAACATTCATATATATTTTAATACTAGCTTTTGCCCGCGGCTTCGCTCCCGTCAAATGACTACCCTACATATCCTACGCTACCCTACCCGACCTTCCCTACCTACCCTACACTACCCTACCTACCCTACACTACACTACCTTACACTACCCTATACAACCCTACACTACACTACACTACCCTACACAACCCTACACTACCCTACACAACCCTACACTACCCTAGTTTACCTAACTTTTTTTTTAAATTTTTCTCTCCGTAAGAACCATCACTGAACTTCAAGGAACATTTAAAAAAAAAATCAGCCAAATTGGTCAAGCCGTTTTCATGTTATGTCGTGACAACGGAAAACGGGTTTCATTTTTATATATATAGATTATTCAGGTATTTTAAATGATGGTAATATTTTATTCACAATAAATAAAATTATAATGCAAACAGATATTGAATTTGTTTTGCTACCATTACATAAAGTTTTTTTTACATGTTTTGTGTTTACATAAAACTTTCAGATAAATGTACCAATATAATGATAAACTTTACTGGTTTGACTTCTTATAGATTAACTAGGTAGACAAAGTATTCATGAATTTATTTAACTTTTCTTGTGTCAAGTTATTGTTTTTAATTTTGAGTGCTACTATTTATTTATTTTAGTACAGCAAAAATAGCTAAATGTGTTGCTAAGTGCATATCTGGAAAACAACCGAACTATTTTGGATGAACTTTTTTATTCAAATCAAAGTCAATGATGATTATTATGAAGAGAAAATTAGGGAAATTGCACAGAAATACAGAATAAAACACATTTTTCTTTATTAATCTGATGAGCCCCAAGCGGACATCAGCATCCGCATACCTATTGGCTTTCTATTATGTCTCTAATTACAGTACTCGTAAGATCAAATTCAAACCATTCCTAGCTATCAATATTAGGAGGGCTAGTTGTCAATCATTATTTATGTTATAAATAATGATTGACAACTAGCCCTAGCTACTTTAATTTGTCCATAAATTTGACATCATAACTTTACAGGAAGGGAACAGAACAAAAATTTTTGAAAGAAGCCCCTTGTCCATTAGGTCAGTACTTACAATAACTTTCGTTTTTCTTTGTATGGCCCACACACAACTTTTTTCACACAAGAAATAAAAAACCGTTAATTACTATAAAAAATCTAAATTAACAATTACTTATTTAAATGATGCTATTTAAATTTCTATGCACTTGTCACATATCACACGCCTCTTCGGTCAAATCAAGTTATTTACTGTATGTTTAGAACAAGGAAAACTAAGCTTATCAAGTTATGTTTATATGCATACATTGCCCATTTTCCTTATGATGACAGTATTGTTGTCCCAGAGAGTATCTATTGAGACAACAAAAGCAAAATGTCAGCTAATGATACAAATAATACAAAGGTTATTAATTCATGAATCCCCGACCAGTCTCATTGGACTGTGCTATTATTGTTTTACTATTGTGTCTCGTTTCGCGGGTATTGATAGGTTGAGTACCAATTCAATTCAATTGTTTATTAGTCTGAACAAAATAAACTTGATACACTACTACATACACTTTTGACCTTGCAAAAAACATAAATTTACATAAGTGGCACTTCCATACAAATTTTATTCTAATTTTAAACACTGAAGGCTGCATAATACTGAAGAGTAGTAGAGACCATCTCTACTACACAAACACACGTTTATATATTCAGTACTAAATAGTGAATGGAAAATTACAAAGAATGTATGAACATTTTTCTAATATTAAAATAAAACCAATAATGATTTTTTGTGTTGAAATAGGGTTCATTTTTACATAGTTTAGTCAATCAATGAAATAATCAGCAAAATGTTACTCACGCAATAACTACGAACTATGTACGCCCTACAATCATTCTGTGTAAAGTTTAAAACGTAACTAATTAGAGGAAACTATGTAATTTAGCAAAACAGCGCGGAACACCACATTTTCAAAAGAGGTTATAGACTTAGTTTATTTTACTCACCACTTGAAAGGATCGTAGTAAAAGTCTTTCACAAATGATACAACACCCTTTTTGCCCATTATATATTTTATGAGATTGAGGGTTTAGTGAAATTTAACGTATTTAGGTACGTTAATATTATTCGTTTTATGGAAAAATCGATAAACCTTAGATTGGAACAAACGTGAACGTGACAGTAATGACAGAATGACAGTAACACCCAGACACTGACATTGACGCTTGACAGCAAGTCCAGTGTTGCAATTAAAACAAATAAAGCCAAATAAACACGAAGTCATTCTTATTATTTATAGTACATTATTATTTATACATCAGTCGCGACGAGCGCGAATCCATATATAGACCAATATATAAATCTATCTCTGGCGCCACAAAATGATCGCGATGAGATTTGAGGCGCCACCTTGAATAACTATGGTAAGCATAGATAATATATAGACTTTGCAATAGAGTGATGTTAGTTGGCGCGAACCATGCTAACGACATGGCGCCATTTCTAAAAGTACCTAGCAAGCTGTAGTGACATTTTTGTGTGATCACTTGCGTATAAAGTGCGAATTATGTTAGTGAAAGACTTCTATTAGTGCCGTGTCTGTCAGAGAGGCCTGTATCCGGACTTGGAAGGTCTGTAACCTAAGTATTGCTTACCTATGTAAATATTTTAGTCAAGCTCAATGTGATAATTTGGGGTTTCGGTACAAATGATTCAGATAGTAGGTAATATTAAAGGTGAAAGACAAACTGTGTAAGGCCTGATAAAGTTAGGCGTCGTTTCGTGTTATAGACATGGACAGATAGAGGGAAAGAGGAGACAGTCCCAGGCTTAATTAGGTGAGATGCTGAGGTAGAGTTAGCCACCTCTCGGATTCCAACCCTCTGAAGGAAGAACTAGGCAGCCTCTAGTATGATATAGGAGAGGGAATGGGCTACGCAGGCCCAATACGGATTGGTGGATGTTACATGTCTTCGAATTCGGTTACGTGTTATTACAACATGGATACTAATTAACCACTATACGTACATATATTTGTATGTAACCCAATAGCGTAAAGGAAAGTCATCATCATCATCATCTCAGCCGAAAGACGTCCACTGCTGGACATAGGCCTCCCCCAAGCATCGCCACAGCGACCGGTCCTGTGCGTCTCGCATCCATCGGATTCCCGCGACCCTCGCCAGGTCGTCGGTCCACCTTGTGGGGAGTTTTCCAACGCTGCGCCTTCCGGTACGTGGTAAAGGAAAGTAGTCAAACCAAAACGAAAAAAAAAACCACCATTTATTTATTACTTTGAACAGTTTTCAAAACCCAGTTCGTATAGTGCGACACTTTCGTATAAACGCCGGGAAAGTAGCGATGCCCACAAGAATATCCGAAAGACACGATGCCTACGACCAAGCCTTTGTATAACAATGGTCCTCCAGAATCCCCGAAGCATCCATCAGGGCCCCCGGCATCTACACGTCCTGCGCACATCATGGAGTCTTGAATGACAGCTCCGATAGTGTTGTATCGCATAGCGCATATCTTTTGGTCTATTGTGTAGAGGTTTGTGTGCTGTAGTTGTTCGGGCTGGGGTCCATCGGGCTGCAACAAATATGTTTTTATTTTTATTTTAACAAGTCAATTTGCAACACCCCTTGGTGTTCACAGTCGTAAGTACTGGACTTATTATAGTAAGCCTACGTTGTATTGTATATTAGGTTGGTATCCACAACTACGAAAAAATTGCGTATTTAGCGTACGGGTGAGGCCCCATTAGTGACGAATTAACGAATTAATAATCCAGTTGCAAATAAATCTGGTTGCACACTGACTATTGATTTTCTATAATTTTATGATTCTTTACTTTTTAGGAGAAATTTAAAACCCACTCTTACGTTTCAGGACTTCAGGTTTCCCTTTCGGAAGCTTGTGTATTTCATGATGCTTGAAGAAGAGTTTTACTCGGCAGTGGCAAAGCCCAAAATGGTGGTCATGTTTTATTTAACGTGCTCGGTGATGAAAAAAGCCTGGCTACAACGCTTAGACTAAGTAGACCTGGTTTAACACACCTGTCGCTCGGATCCCACTCCAGAAGTGGCAGTACCGTTGCTGCTACCTGGCATCGATAAGCTAGTTCCCTATAGTAGAAATTACAATTTAATCATGGTTTGCAGTCCATTCTATTGACAGTAGAAACGTTTGAGATGTGTGTTAATAGCGACTGATGCTATTCGGCAATAGAAATGCAGCTCTACGATAGTTTTAATATACCTACATCATTGGGAGTTTTAATGGCGCTAAAAATAGGTCATCATTTCGGCCGAAAGACGTCCACAGCAGGTCATAGGCCTCCCCCAAGTGTTGCCACAACGACCAGTCCTGTGCGCCTCGCATCCATCGGGTTCCCACGACCCTCATCAGGTCATCAGTCCACCTAGTGGGAGGATATAAAATATCTACCATTTATCATCGTACGTAATGTGTGGCGCGGCCACCACGTAAGGGCGTACTTTGGATGTAAAATTAAAATACAAACCTTCAAAACTCCCCATCCAACCAAGGTACAGAGAGAATCAGTGTTGATTTCTACGCCTTGCTTAATAATGGTTCCTTGCCTCACATTGCTGTTAAAGGAGAATTGCTTTGCAACCACGACGATGGCAATGTCGTGCGTGTAGAAGTAATTGTCGAAGCCTTTATGTGTTATTATGGTTTTTAAATTATGAAGCACGCCTCCTCCAGTCCGGTAGGTCGATCCGACGCGAATCTTCCAGTATTTCGGGTGACTGTAACTGTGAATTGAAGATGATTAATAAATTATTTTGATAAGTGGCACAAATTCGGGAACAATGGAAGGAATGGAGGGAGGTCTTTACCTAGCCGTGGGACAGTATAGGCTAGATAAACAAATAAATGTAGACGTAGAACACGATAAACTCGGTGATTGGACAACCAAGATACGATTCTCGTATATCCTTGCCCTTGCAAGTTGCAGACTTGCAGTTAGAGATTGGATTCCAAAAGATTTTCGATTTTGATTGCCTAGATAGTTACAGAAAACAAAAGTTGAAGACTATCAGAGAGGTATCACATAGGTTTGTAGCGACATCTATGGCGATAACAAGAGCTACGAAATCCTGTATAGTGCAATACAAGTTCTCCGCGCGATTTGAACAGATACGTTAGCGGTTAGCCCTAAATCATTTATCGGGCAGTTGCCCATACCGGACTTAACACCCAACTGGTTGTAAGTTAACTTATTGCAGAGTAAGCACCAGATTCTTTGATAATGGTGATTTTTATAAACCTAGAAAAAGCTCAAATACTAAAATATCTTACCTACTTAATGGAGATGGAGGGATGAAACGCATGTTACTAAAAGAGTTCTGAATTTACATGTGGATGGATGGAGAGGGAGAGGGAGACCAAAGGAAAGATGGATGGATTGTGTAAGGACTGATACGAAAGAAAAGGGAGTTAGTGATACTGTGACGGACGACAGGACAGAATGGAAGAAGAAAACGTGTTGCGCCGACCCCAAGTAATATGGGATAAGGGCAGGAAGAAGAAGAAGAAGAGGACTAAAATATCTTACTTCCTGCCAGTATTCTGATTGTACTGAAAGCAATGCGCCGCAGACAGCACATGTCTCGACGTCAGAATGACTCCTGCACAGTGCTGCACGAAGTCTTGTGTCCCCCACGCATCGAGTAGGAGTTGGGCTAGTATGGGGTAGCGGTCTATGTTCGTTGGAATAGTACCTACATGGTTGACATTCCACCCATTCATACAAAGCGGTACAGGAGCACATTCATTCAAAACATCATAAAGTGCTAAGGAGTGGAATTCCCTGCCTGAGCCTGTTTCCTGATAGTCGAGGTAAATACTTTTAGGCAAGCGAGCCTCATCGTTGACTACATTATCGCTTACTATCAGGCGAGATAGTGATTAAACGCAAGCCGATCAATAATAATGAAAAAAAAAAGACTCTTTGATCATGGTGATTATTTTTAGACCTAGAAAAAGCTCAAATACTAGTATATCTTACTTCCTGCCAGTATTCTGATTGTACTGAAAGCAATGCGCCGCTGACAGCACATGTCTTGACGTCAGAATGACTCCTGCGCAGTGCTGCACGAAGTCTTGCGTCCCACACGCATCGAGTAGAAGTTGAGCTAGTATGGGGTAGCGGTCTATATTCGTTGGAATATTACATGGTTGACATTCCACCCAATCGTACAAAGCATTTTCGGGAGAACATTCATTCAAAACATCATAAATTGCTAAGAAGTGTAATTCACGGCCGGAGTTTGGTTCCTGATTGTTAAGAGGTAAATACTTCTAGGAAGCGAGCTCATCCTTTACATTGTCGCTTACCATTAGGCGAGATAGTGGTTAAACGCAAGCCGATCAATAATAATGAAAACAACAAAGGTTCTTTGAACATGGTGATTATTTAAACCTAGAAAAAGCGTAAGTAAATACTAGGATATCTTACTTCCTGCCAGTATTCTGATTGTACTGAAAGCAATGCGCCGCAGACAGCACATGTCTCGACGTCAGAATGACTCCTGCACAGTGCTGCACGAAGTCTTGCGTCCCCCACGCATCTAGTAGGAGTTGGGCAAGTATAGGATAGCGATCTATGTTCGTCGGAATACCTTGGATCACTCGGGTCAGTATGTTGTAGTTGTAGTATTGGGCGTTTGCTGAAACAATGAATGGGTTTGAAGTATTAAAGTGTCCCTTGTTACCACTAGATGATGTCAGCCAAATTAAGGGCTGTACCTGCTAGAGTTGTGGAAATATTTGAAAGAGTTAACGTTACTGTGAAACAGAGGACACAGGTGGGTTTTAGTCAATGGAAGTCTGACACTTCCTTTCGCTCCACATAGCGAGATAAGTTGTTTGATGATTTCTGACCTCAAAAAAAATAATATTCCACAGGATGGGTACCTAGTTGTCGTCGGCAAAGTGCCTTTCTATCCCTTTTCCACAAATTACTGTTTGAACCACGGGTTTGAACAAATCCTAATTCTCATCTCAACCATGTAAATAGGTAGTTACTATTATAACTATGTACCTAGTTACCATTAAATTGCGTAAATAAGCTCATATTCTAATTACGACAAAGTAAACCAACGATGTAGTCCTCCAAGTCATTAATTAGGTGATAAAATTACGAACACACGAGTTTTCAAGTCGTTAATAACATTATGAGAGATCGTTAATTTTACTGAGATTTAGCAGTAAATCGAGAAAGCCGTAAGCTTTCTTCTGAGAGTAAAAGTCTTTGAGATTATATTTGTGCGCTTTTCATTTCTGTAGTAGGAGAAAAACAAAATAGTTAACGACAAACATTTCTGCGGCATTAATTGTAGAAATATTTAACTGTAGAAATAGCAAACATCAATAAAAAAAATCAGTAAATTATTAATAAATGCTTTTTGTATTAATTCCGAGTAGATAATGGATACCTACAGACCTCAACCATTTTCTTTCGAGGTGGTAAGTAGTCCAATAAATTCTCCTGCTTTAAACTCTAGGGTGGAGCGAGAGGGCGTGTCTGACTTACTGACTAAAGTCTACTTGAGTCCTTCAGGGTGCTATTGATGCATATTGTGTAGTGTCACACTTAGGGTGGCTCACTCTCTTGACATCACTTAGGCCATCATCCAAACCTTCCCCTACCTCCTCTACCTTATTTATTTCATGTTTACCTCTGATATTTTCTACTTTAACTAGGTACGGGCTCGTGGCTAAATAATAACAGCCGCACAGGTCGATCTCCAAGGTTAAGCAACGCTTGCCTAGGTCGACTGGAAGCCGACCCCAATATAGTTGGGAAAAGGCTAGGCAGATGATGATGATGAACTAGGTACGGGAATCAAGTTCAAGCGAAGTTAAATTGGTTACAGAAAAGAGGTCCATTAACAGTTACACAGAATTAATAGACTTATTTACCCCTTGTATTCAAGTCAACGACTTACGCCCGTTTTCAATAACCCACCGCGGTTCATAGATAGATAGCTATCCCCGATAAACATAAAGATTAATAATAAGTAAGATTCTATCTATCTATCCTCAACTTTGGTAGGAAATGCTATCCGTCGATAGGTTATAGGAAAGCAAGTAAGGGCAAAAGGATAGATTTGTTTATCTTTAGTAGCTGCAACTGTAAATAGATAGCTTATTGAAAACGGGCGTACTTAATACATCAGGGGAAAACCCACAAAAAAACAAAAGCACAATCTCATTTAATCATTAAAAAGTATCCATTACTCACCTTGTAAAAAGCACAAGCCGACTAATATGACAATACACAGACGCATCTTTTGCAATATTTTGATACTTTAGCACGGTGTCACTTTACTCACATGAAGCCACTATTAGATACTGATCCGATGCAAACACGAGCCGTTGTGATACTCTCAGGAGGCACTGAACATGAATTATGGCGAGCTTATTGTATACCACGATTAGAGATCTTGATACTTGAATAAAAATTTTAGAACTTTCTCCCAAGGATAAGCATAGCAAAACATTGGGGATACTTTTATTTGGGAATAGTCATAATCATCTATAAATAAGATGCTATTAACCTCATCCAGAACTGAGGCTCTTAAGCCTTTATTTCTAGCTCTAATCTCATCCAGATTTCACACGCCATTGCATATATGTACATAAATCTATACTTGTAATAAATCTGTAGAAGTGAAAATTCTGTACATTGAAAATATCAAAAAAATTAATGGCGGGGCGTGTTACTAGACCGACACCGAACCCAAAAATGTGATTAAAAAATTTTTGTCTGTCTGTTTGTTCAAGCATCACGCAAAAACTACCGGTTCGATTACGATGAAACTTGGTGTAATTATTCTTTAATATCCTGGGCACCACACTGGCCACTGGCGTTCGCCTTTATATATTTGTAGTAAGTTTTAATAAATTAATAATAAATGTACTCTGCTCAACTTTAACTGTTCTTCTTCTTGCTTTGCTGCCTTACTCGATCCTGGGAATACGTACTGCGTGTTTTTGCCGATAACACTAGGCAACAAAAAAAGTAATGATTCATTTTTTAAGAAAATCACCATGAACTACTAAGAACTTTGAGTATTACCAAGTTAAATCAGAAAAAAACTTACCCAAATTTGCAAAACATACCTTAGTATTTTTTGAAGCTATAAAAGAGAGTCAAGTATCAAGATCGTTTCACCCCACATGTGAAATGCAAATAGTGTCTCGCGGTATATTATGACCATCAATCATTTGGAGAGCAGTTGGTAGAAACTCTATAAGAAATTTAATCATTAAACAATTTGTGTAAGTCGCTCAGAAGTGGACCGTAGTGGAATCGTAACAAAAACTGATACGTCCATGTTATTATATCTTGGTTAATTGATTTTTAAATGGGTAACTGTGTTTGTAATGAGATGTGGTAGGTGTCGGCTTTTTATAGGTTAGAGGATAATTATGTTTGTACAGTGGCGTAGCAAGTCCCTATGGGGCCACGTATGATAAAAAAAATTAGGGCCCCCTTTAGGTGTTTCGTAATTAAAACAAACCCAAATGAAAACCTGACAATTAGGCAATTCGACAGGCCAATAACCTGAGATTCTTTAATTAGTAAAAATTTTAGTTTTTGCACAGTAATTTTATGCTTCCAACCGGGGCCCCTGGAGCCCGGGGTCCCCGTATAATTGATACGGCCTATACGGCGGTAGCTACGCCCCTGTGTTTGTAATTAATTGGGTTCGTTTAAGCCGAAGAAGTATTTTTAGCTAAGTTCAAAGGCCTATGGAACCTACCCATAGTTAATTTGAATTTACAATTTTGGTTATTGCAACTTTTTTTTCAAGTGGGGAATCAGAATGACTTCTACCGCTCAAGCTGAAGCGCGCTCGTTCCGCGAAGCGGGATGGCTTGTCAAACTTTTACTAACTAAACCCCACCCCGTTCCTTCTTTGCCTTCGTTCCCTTCCCCTTTCGGAAGCCAATCCATGGCCCCAGAGGCTTCGACCCTGCTGGGCTACTAAAATTTGCTTACATCTCCTTGAAGCGCGCGTGGAACAGTTCGCGCCGTTGACGACTTGGGCTCGGTCCGGGTTATTACCGGACTGCTCGCCGTCAGCAAGCCCGCACCTACGGTGGTCGGAAATCGGATCGGAATCCTGGCGCGGAGGAAGTTTCAAATGCCTATGTGTATACCTAAGTAATTTTTTATTAGCATATCTTTGTAGTCATTATTTTCCTGCTGGGTAATTTATATCTATAATAATATAAGATATTTCAATGCTTTAAATATATGATTTTTATACTAGAAGTAGGACATAGGTAAGTGCCAAGCAAAAAAATATGGTCCAAACCTAAGTAGTGTCGTGTGGTCTTGGTAGCGATGTGGGTTCGATTCCCGTAGGAAAAAAAAATCCTACTAGCAAACTGCAACACGTCTGTGATCTATAATTTCAAGTAGGTACCTACTCAGTAGTAACCAGTCGGTAAGGCTCGCGGCCTGAGGCTTCCGTACTAACTTAACTTTGAAAACAGTTCAGTTCCTGAATCGAGACTTGAAGATTTTTCAAAAAAATATTTTCTTGTGACGTAACAACAAATTTTCAGTTTTTAAACTTTTCCCTATATTTGTGTTTTCCCTATAATACCTTACTTCGTGCCAAATTTCAAGATTCTAGGTCAACGGAAAGTATCCTATGGATTTTGATTCCTTTGATGGTGTCGAAATGTACGTTTTTTGCACCATAAACGGGCTTATCTTTTTTCCCCATCAACTTACCAGTTTGATTCTTGCACAGCTTGAAGGGACCGCAGACTTGAGTATGTAGTTTAAATTTCAACTTGATACCTTCACGCGTTCCGATACTTCACGATAAAGGGTCTTGACAGCCAGACAAACAGACGGACAACAAAGTGGTCCTATAAGGGTTCCGTTTTTTCCTTTTGAGGTACGGAACCCTAGAAATGACGAAATTGCATTATTTTTTTAAGGTTGGGTTGTTGGGTTTGGCAATGTATAACAGTTTGTTGCAAAAAACGACAACTGCATAAAATATCGATACCAGAAGTATGAAAAAACGAAGAAATGAAGTATTTACCAATACTGGAAAAGTGTCCCTTACGGCTATGGACGTAAGGCCTTTTAGCCAAAATTAAAAATGTCCCTTACGTTAATTCATACTTCTGGTATCGATATTTCTGAATAATATAGGTAACAAGTCTTGTAAAAACAGGTTAGAGAAATAAAGGTGCCAATAAGGTTATAAATATGGGAAAAATAATGTTCTTAGAAATTAAACGATTGCAAAGTTTATAACAATTTGTATAATTTTCTCAAACTAAATCTTTAATAATATTTGTCTTAACTAATAAAAAACTCTATATACAAACAAACATACTAATATGTATTGTGAAAACCTGCAGTGGTTGTAGGTAACAACCATTACATCTTGTTAGGTGGCGGGAAAACGAACTAAATTCAAATTTACTGAATTAAACAGGAACTACATTAGACCGAAGCTCACGTGGGCCACGCCTGATTTGTACGTAGAACGCGTGGCGTGGATCTAATGTAGCTCTACAAGTCTAGTTGCCATGTAGTTACTCAGATACCCGCGAAACGAGACACAATAGTAAAACAATAACAGCGCGGTCTCATAGGACCGGTTGGGGATTCAAACGATAATATGTATGGAGACCGATGCGCCCAGATTGGCCACGTAGGCTAACGTGTGCGCAATGTAGTAAGTCATTTCGAGAACCGTAGACCAACGTAGGCAGCGCCACCCCGACGGACCAAAGATACACTGGGCAAACTGTACCTTATCGTATGATGCCTTTGCTTCGTATCGACGCTTGTATTTGTGTGTCTATGCTTGTATAATATTTCAAAACGCCTAATAATTTAATTACTTTCTGCATATCCCCATCGAAGAATGCTTTAGAAACTTGTTTCCGTAAACTTTTGATTTGAGCTTTATTCTCTTCGTTTAAATCCATAATTTCTTTTTCTGTTTCTGCGTTTTCTACTTCTTCATTCTTCTCCATAATTTTCATAAGGAACTCTTGATCAACTTCTGTTTTTTCTGGGATGTCCTTGCCGCGTAGTTGCAACATGTATATTCCTGAAAATAAAGTAAATTATTTTTCAACACACTTGAAAGCTCACTCCTACTCCTACTGCTTTTAGGCTCACAATGTACATTATTATTGTGTGTGTGCACTAGTGCGGAAAAATGTACGGTTAGGCCCCTCCATCTTGTATTTATTATATTTATTGTCGGCAATAATTTGTTATTATAGCGTACAGTGCAGTAATGCCGTTATAAGTTGGCGAGTCTGAAGTTAGGCTCTGCGAATTTTAGCATTTGAAAACTCGTACAAAAATAAAGGTTTTTAAAAAAATGCCAATTACAGTTTTTAACAGAAATAACAACTGCAAATTGAATTTATTTTTCTTTCCCTCTACTCCAAACTCACTCTTTTCCCATGAAGCAGGCAGGATGTCTTTCTTAAGAATTGTAAAGATGTGATCAAACCAGGTTGTGGTATTTGTTATGGAGATACTTGGGGGTGACCTATGTCCAACAGTGGATGGACGACTAAAATGATGATGATAATCAAACAAGGAACAATGAAAAGAATGGAGATCTTTACCTAACAGTGGGTTGGAACAGGCTAGCTACATTTAATATTATTTTTTCTGATTACTGGGAAAATGTAAAATTTTTGATTAATAGGTAATTTGTAGGTAGTTGATTAACCTGAATGTATATAAGTATGCTCTAATGACTTAAGATAAGGAGAGTAACATTATTTGTGTTAATTTATCTTACTGATAACCTCTATTTGGCAAGTATTATGATTTAGGGTTTTGTTCTAAACAGAGTTGAAAGTTGAAGATATCTTCAGAAATTGTGATTTTTCACACTGGTGTTTTTGATTCTTAGTTTAGTCGAGCAACTTTCAAAAAAGTTTAAATTTAGTTTTACTTTCCAAAATCAGATGTTTCCTACCTATGAATAGTCTATAAAATCCATTTTTTTTTTTTTAAGTTTTTACAATACGTTTTTCATAAAACAGCTATTGACTAGGGTAAGATGAATAAGAGGGATGGATCTTATACATAGGTCTCTCTGAAGTGTCAAATACAGCAACTGTTCATCACATTTATTAGATCTCGGTGTGCTGCATCAAGCCTGATGGTCTGAGCATAAGCTTTTGATATAAAATGAAATAATTTCTGGTCCCTTACCTCTGGTTAATGGTTCTAATAATGTTTTATATGCCTCATTTACAAGTGACGAGTATTTCTCGGAGATTTCTTGTTCCTTCTGTTGTCTGAAACATTACCACAGACATTACTGGGGGAGGGTCTGTATATATGCTTTTGCGGTTGCACAACGACTTGCTTTGCTTGCTTGGCTTTGCTTGGTAGTATAGATGCAGGCCTACCTAGTCATCTCCCTCAGAGGTGATTAGGTGGCGGGGTCTTGAGGGAGAGCGCTACAGTCGTGTAGATCCTCAAGGCAAGTCTGGCGGATTTACCTTCCCGAGGTTGCCACCCCGTTTTTGGTCTAATTCCTTAAGATTTAGACGTAACAGAAACCGCCAGGCGACCTACAGAGGGGGGGTTAGACACTCTTTCCCATCCCATCCCAAATCCTAACGAACCCATGCTCCTTTATTTTTGACCGTCCTCTGCCAGCTTCATCATCACATCCTACCAATCCTTTCATCCTACCCTCTCCAACCTCCTCCCCTAACTGTGGCCCTCCTGTGACTGGGTGGCTGCGGGCTCGACCGTCACTAACCTAGCTGACGACGAGTAGGGGAAAGTGGTCACCTGCGCTAGGACCTGCGCAGTCGAGCGCCGTAAGCGGGGATGAAGGAGTCCTGGGGGGTTGAGCTGAAAGGCAACACGCCCCCTTTGGTCCGGATTTCAAGCGAAACGGTGGCCCTACCAGCTAGCCAAGGGTAGGGAAATGGCCATGGTGTCCCGTCAGAGGGCCACTGGCGAGGTGCGTGGGGTCCGCTGAGGTTGTCCTTGGACGGCTAAAGCGGTGGGTGAAGGTCATGCTGACGGTGTGAGTGAGGGTTGATCAGTTCGTTGGGGGTAGGCCTTTCGGCCTCCGACGCCAGCCCGATCGAGCGCCCGATGTCGCACTGTAAACCAGCCTTGCGCACCTATATCACTCTGGTAATCCTAACGACCGTGCTCCTTTTGAGCAGTACGGCGTTCCCAGGTGCGGGCTCCATGGTGGGTGGGAGCCAGAGTGACGAAGTTTTTCCTTCTCCAAATATGGATTTTTCTAGGCCTATTTCTTCTTCCGAAGGAGCGGAGCCGGTGAAAACTGGCAAAGCCCCTAAGCGAGGTGCTTGCACTTCACTCGCCCCTGGAAACCCTGCGGCAATTGTCGCAGGATCCAGCGCGGGCGCTGGTCCAGCGGTGGCGAAAGCCGCTGCTAAGACCAACAAGTCCCTCACCAATCGAAGGTGCTCGGCGCTGACTGGGACCAGTACCGAACCTTCTAATGCGAAGGCTACATCACTGGCGACGATTCATACCACTGTCGGTGATGGCCCTCCTAAACTCCCTTCCCCTCCTGTGGATCCTCAACCCACGTCCTCGGGGGCGGTTGACACCGGGGACCCGGGGTTGGTCAGCAGTTCCGGCGAAGGGATCTCCGACTGGCAGGTCGCCAATCGCAAGGGCAAGGGTAAAAAACCCATAAAACAAGCCCAGCGCCCTAGCAATGTACCCACAGTTTCCACAGCGCCAGCCAGCCAAGACAAGCGGAGGGTGAGACTGACGCGCAAGGAGAGGCGTCAAGAGCGCAGACGAGGTGGCAAGGCCCCTCAGCCCAAGCAGGTTACCACCACCAAACCGGCCAGCAGTATGCCCAGGTTCTCGGCAGGGAGTGGGCCGCAGTCGGTGGCCGGCACCAGCCGGTCGCCTTCCGACCAATCGCCGGCTCAGGCAGCAACCACAACACAGCCGCTCGCTGGTAAGGCTCAGGCAGTGGCCAAGCGTGCTCTTAACGAGACCATATCCCCTCGTGGAGAGCACAAACGGCCACGGCTTGACAAATCCCGGCGGGAGGCATCCAGGAGCTACGCCCAAGCTGCTGGTGACTCCCTGAGCGTCGCAGTCACTTGCGACCGCACGGGGACCATCAGCCAGGAGGTGGCGGATCAGGTTCTCGCTGCCATCACATCACGGATCATCAGCGAGGCCTGCTCCGCAAAGAAGGGCACACCGGGACCAATGTTCGACGGTAAGCCGCGGTACGCGGGGGGGGTGCTTAAACTGTGGTGCAATAATGACCACACACTAACCTGGCTCAAGGAGACTGTCTCCGGGCTGACTCTCTCGGCTAGCGCCCCGCTAGTCGTCCGTAGTCAGTCGGAGATACTGAAGCGGGTGCGTTGTGGCATCGCCATACCAGACGACCAAGGACTGTTCGGGGACTCGCAGAACATCGGGCGAGCCCTCAGCTACCAGAATCCGTGGGTCGACGTGTCGAGGTGGTTACTGCTGCATGCTGATAAGCAGAACGCATGTTGGTTCCTGATCCTGGGTATCCCTGAGGACCAAATCCAGACCCTGATGGATGCTGACAGACGACTCTGCCTGGGACCAGGTAGAGTATACGTCAAGTTTCAGGGTCTGAACGGCAGGTTTGTCGACGTCCCTCGGGGGTGGGACCGGGTCACGGGCCAACTCCAATGTGCAGGGGGGAATCCTCCTACTACCAGCGACCTGGCAGCACCAGTGGCTGACACTGCCGTTACGGTAGAGCCAGCCGCCACCGCTGACACCGTGGATGCCGCACCACCGTCGGGTGGGGAGCCTGACGACATTTCGTTGTCCCCGGCTTCAGACCTGGGGGAACTCGGTTTCGACGAGGGCGACTTGTTTGCCGGGCTGCGACTTGGGGGCGATGAGGAGGGGGTAGACGTCAAAGATGGCGACCCTTCCGCAGCGGACCCTTAAAGTCGTCCAAGCAAACCTCCACCACAGTCAAACAGCGACGGCTCAACTACGCAAGTGGCTGGAGGTTCAACATACGGCCATAGCCCTGATCCAGGAGCCGTGGATTAGGGGTGGCCACATCCGAGGACTCTCCAATCTTGGTGGTAAGCTACTTGTTTTTTCGGGTCACGATCACCCCAGATCGTGCATCTATGTCACAGGTAACCTCAAAGCGCAGCTACTTACTGACTTCTGTTGCAGAGATATCTCTGCAGCTAGGCTGCCCATACAGCGTGGTGCCGCATCGGTGGCGATTACCTTTGCTTCCGTATACATGCCGGAGGCAGAGGACCCGCCACCCCATGACCTGATCCGCCTCGTCACCCACTGCGAGAGCACTGGAGCAGAGCTGTTGATCGGGACTGACGCGAACGCACACCATCCTCTATGGGGAATGGATACACAGAACGCAAGGGGTAAGGCTCTGGTTGACTACCTGTTCGCTACTAACCTGTCCCTACTAAACACAGGCTCCGAACCAACATTCGTTAACAGACGCAGCCGCACAATAATCGACCTCACTCTGGCAACGGAGGGTGCGGCGGAACTCGCTACCGGGTGGCATGTCTCCGAGGAGGCCTCTTGCTCGGACCATAGGTGGATCCGCTTCGACATCCAGGTCTGTTTACCACCCATACTACCACGACGCAATCCGCGTAACACGGACAGGGTCGTATATGCACGCAGCCTAGAATCCAAACTTGTGCTGCCAAGCGATTCGCTGACAAACAGGGGCACTACGCTAATCGATGCGCAGGTGGACCAACTCACCGAATCAATACTAAGCAGCTACCATACCGCCTGTCCCGAGACTCTTCCGCGTGACACACCAGGTAAGCAACCCTGGTGGGGTGCGGACCTGGAACGCAAACGCGGTAAGGTAAGAAAGGCTCTGAACAGAGCCATGAACACATGTACGGATGAAGCCTGGGACGCCTACTATGCGGCCAAATCCAGCTACAAAAAATGCATCAGGTTCAGGCGCACCACGGGTTGGCGCAAGTTCTGTGGTAGCATTGAGTCCTGCCAACAAGCAAACAGGGTAAGAAAAGTTCTGGCGCAGCAAAACACTCCTGAGATCGCCACGCTCCGTAAACCCGACAACACGCTTACCTCGTCGCCTGAAGAAGCGAGACGCATTCTAGTTGAAACTCACTTCCCAGACTGCGTCTTCGCACAGGTAGCCGATCACTCGGAGGAGAACCAAACGACATCAGAAGATGATTGGTCATACGCATGCAGGATGATCACGCTAGAGAAACTCCAGTGGGCCATCCATAGCTTCCATCCTTTTAAGGCACCCGGTCCCGACGGTGTTTTCCCTGCACTGCTACAGTGGGGCGGGACGGCGCTGGCGTCATGTCTAGTGCCTCTCATGAGAGCATGCCTGGCGTTTAGATACGTTCCCAAAGGATGGAGGGAAGTGAAAGTCATATTCATTCCCAAGCCCGGTAAGAGTGACTACACTGACGCCAAATCCTACCGACCCATAAGCCTGACCTCCTTCTTACTGAAGACAATGGAACGGCTTTGCGAAAGGGAATTACGTGATGGCGTTTTAAAAACAGTACCACTTCATGGTAATCAGCACGCATACAGCACAGGTAAGTCGACTGAGTCGGCTCTTCATATGGTGGTAAGCCAGATTGAGGATGCGATTCATCAGAAGGGTACCTGCCTGGGCTCTTTTATTGACATCGAAGGAGCTTTCGACAAAACAAACTTCTCCAGCATAGGTGCGGCCCTCTCCAAGCACGGAGCAGAGCAGGTACTAATCGACTGGATTACCAATATGCTAAGCAAACGAGTTGTTCGACTTGAAGCAGGACAGCAGCTGGCCTTGATTGCCAGGGGATGTCCACAAGGTGGAGTGCTCTCCCCGCTACTGTGGAATCTGGTAATCAACGAGCTAATAACTATACTTAACGAGAATCGTTACTACACATGGTATGCAGACGACCTCGCTATCCTTGTACCCGGGAAGGTGACCAGCACAATCTGCAACCTCATGCAACAAGCTCTGCGCATCGTGGAACGCTGGTGTAGTGAGTATGACCTGTCGGTGAACCCCTCCAAAACGGAGCTAGTCATGTTCACCCAAAAACGAGTTTTGGGCCGGTACAACCTGCCAAAACTGTTCAGCACGGAACTCCAGCTGTCCGTCGAGGCCAAATATCTTGGCGTGATCCTAGATAGTAAATTAAACTGGAGCTCCCATCTGGATAACAAGCTAAACAGGGCTTGCATTACCTTCTGGCAATGCAGGAAAATGATAGGTAAGAGATGGGGCCTATCGCCCAAAATCATACTGTGGCTGTACAGCGCAGTGATTCGACCGATGATCACTTATGGGGCCGTGGTTTGGTGGCCCCGGACCAAGCTGGCCACAGCCGTGAACAAGCTTCAGCACATGCAAAGGCTGGCCTGCATGGCGACCACGGGCTGTATGAGGACTACTCCTACCGCAGCGCTCGAGGCCATGCTGGGACTTCCCCCACTCCACCTGTTTATACAACAGGAAGCGACGATGGCGGCAGTACGCCTTAATTCACTGGATCTCTGGGGTAAGAGAATTACACAACACACGGCTCTGCTCGAGGAACTCAACATTGAGCTTCCCTTAACTAGAGCAATCAACGACCGGATACCCAAGCAATTTATCTTCGATAAAAAATACAAGATCCAATTGCATGAGGATCACCGCTGCGAAGGGCTACGCCCCACTGAGCTGCGGATCTTCACCGATGGATCCAAAACAGGTAACGGCACGGGTGCGGGGGTCTTCTCGGAGGATCTCAACATTCACATAGCCACACCTCTGGGAGTCCACAACACGGTGTTCCAGGCTGAATGCCTAGGCATTTCCCTGGCGGCTTTAGCCATCACATCCAGGAAAGTTAAGGACCACTCCATACGCATACTCTCAGACAGCATGTCTGTACTGTTAGCACTGAGCAGCCACGTAGTCAACTCTGGGCTCATATACGAGTGTCACCAACGCCTTAACCAGGTGGGGATACACAACCAGGTAACCATCCAATGGATAAAAGGACACAGCGACTCCCGCGGCAACGACGCTGCGGATGAACTCGCCAGAAGAGGTTCGAGCATGGCAGTAATAGGGCCTGAACCTATAGTGCCGCTCCCCTTCGGATACCTACGCAACCTGGTAAGGAAACGCACCAGAGACCTACACCACAAACTGTGGGTGGAACACAGTGAATGCAGGCAGGCCAAGGAGGCACTCCCCTCTATCGATGGCCGCTTCACAAAACGGATCCTCAAACTTACCAAGCTTCAGCTACGGAAGGTAACGGCCGTCACAACTGGCCATGGGACCCTTAATAAGCATCTCTCTGTATTAGGAGTTACAGACAGCCCACTCTGCAGAGCTTGCATGGAGGAGGACGAGACTGCAGCGCACTTGCTGCTAAGCTGCCCAGTAGTCGCAGGATACAGGGCAAAGCACTTTGGAGACCCAGGTACCCTCCGTGATAAGGTCAGTAACACTAAGGCGCTGCTGGCCTTTCTTGAGGAGCTGGGGTGGATTGAATGACGCTTTTTGTCCCACCCATACGCAAAATACGCGCTTTAGTCGTGGAGTTGCGGATACCAGCCCGTTTTACTAATACTAATACTAATAATACCACAGACATTATAATATGTTATAGTCAAACGAGAAATGCAGTAAATGTGTTTGATGACTGGAATTTATCATAGTAACTAGGTATTAAAAAAAAAACGACTGCTTAATCAGCTTCTTGTCTTTTTAATAGAAGGTTGGAGATATAATCAAAATTTTTATTTCAAATAAACCATGCACAGGCACTTTTGAATTATCAGTTAGCCAGAGAAATAATAATAAATAATAGTCAACACTCCAACAGTCAAGTATTTCAGAATTTAATTCCATAAAAACTAAATTAAATTTCACCTGTTAGCAAACTTATCAGGATGTAAATACTTCTGTAATTCCTTATACTTTTTTGCTAGTTCCGTCTCATCTAAGTCGTAGGACTCTTTAACACCCATGATTTTGAAATAGTTATCTCCTTTAGCTGGCTGTTGTAAGGCATTGCAGCTTCCACAGAATAGCGCAGAACTCGCTTGAACATCTTTGCCGCAAGACCAACATGATGCAAGTCGAATTTGTCGAAATAAAGTTTGTTTTCTAAATTGATTTAAAAATAAACTTCTTACACTCATGATTTTTAGGTTAATTTACGTTCTTATGTATTAAAAAGGCCTTGAAGCACTTATGGTAATAACGTGAAACATTCAGTGAAGTCACGATATGTACACAGTCGCTATAGTCAATGTTTTTGGCAAATTATCGACCAATAAAATATTACTGATATAAGTTTTCGTTTCGTTTATAATTTGACATTGACAGACATTCAGCTCAAATCAGCTGTTTGAAAACGTTTAGTTAATAGGTTGCTAAATGGAATTTAATTGAAAGCAAAATCTGAAACCAAATATTAAAAAAAGTATTGTTTATTAATTGTAAATCATTAAGACATTTCTTTCGAAAGTAGTTAAATTATTTAATTAATGCATTCTCGTTTTAAAGGATACAGAAACACATTTCAATAGAAAACTAAACGACGGACATGTTGCTTCTATACGTCCGCATGTCGTCTTGACATTTGACAGCCAGTTTGTAAACAGGTTTGGTTTTGAAACAGTGGTATTTTTATTTTCATTTCGAGGAGGCAGAAAGAAACTTTAACCATGGTGAATTATTTCAATATGGACGGTACCGAATCGACAAACTTTCAGAAGGAGATATCGGGAATGATGCACGGTTTTGGAGATAATCCGAACCCAAATGCGGCCACAGTTGTGTTGGTCGAAAACATTGTTCAACAACAACTCAAGTTTATGATACAAGAGGCCAATCAAAACTGTATCGCAAGGGGAGGTAGGGCTATAACTAACTACGATATCATTTTCCTAATGAGAAAGAATATAAAAAAGCTAAAACGTCTGCACGATTATCAGTTAAAATTGGATCAAATTGACAAAAAGTGTATCTTGAATATCGGTACGTCTGCTGAGTCAATGATCACAGGGCTGATGGAAGATGAGAAAGATCCTACAATCAGGAAGCGAAGGACTCACATTGACTGCATCAAGGAATTTGATGAGTACGATGAAGTGAGTCAAATAAAGTTTGACTCCATAGACTACACACGAAAAGTTAGAGCGGCTAAAATTACAGAGTCTATGACGTTTGAGAAGTATGAAGCTTACCATAAAGCTAGATGTGCATCCTTCCGTTCTGTTTACGGTATTGGCAAAGGCTTCGTAAAACTGGAACGCTGGCTGAATCCCGTGAAAGAATTCAAGATCACTCAAGCAGCATTAGAAGTATTATGCTTTGTTGCTTATGAAACGGTTGCAGAGATAGTCGACGGAGTCTTCTTAGTGCGGCAGGACGCCAAGAAGAAGAGCGGAGACCCATTCAGCAAGTTTGAAGGGGGTCACTTCTGTAACCCGGTCAGTTTAAACAATGCGGTGTACATCAAGTCTGGTTACGAGGGTGTACCAGCTATAACAGTGGCTGAAGTGAGAGAAGTCTTGCGAAGATATTATACACCGAGAGTGGGAATGAATGGATTGTTCTATAGAAATATGAGTTTGGATCTGCCAATTCGATACTTAGCATTTTAATTTTTAGGTTAATAATTTGTTGTACATTTTTCAACTTACTCATTTAAGGTTTGAAGTAGAAGAGGAAACGGGTATCCTTATATGCCAATGAATTACATGAAAAATTAAACTAGATGTAAAGGAAACATTAACAGAGAGCATATTAATTCTTTCTGTTACAAACAGTGCAATTTCAAAACTTATACGTTTGGTAATGAACAAAAACCAAAAAAGTTTCACGAATTATTTATTGAGAGCTGTGTTGTCATTTTAGGTAGTAAAAACTTCTTTTACCATAGTTCTAGTTTAACCTTTCACTTACCCGCAAAACGAGACACAATAGTAAGACAATGACAGCGCGGTCTCATGAGACCGGTCGGAGATTCAAACGTTAATACACAGATTTTTCCCAAAATGATATTTGAGACTTTGTTTGTAGTCAAAAGAGTCAATATGCATAGCGGACAGTAGAGAATCCTTTGGGTATAGAACCCCAATAAAATAATAAATAGTGTCTAGTTATGTCAACTACTGGCCGATCTTTATAACTTTGTTAGTCTTAGAATTGTGTTTAAATACATTTTAAATTGTTGATAGTGTTAATGATTATCAGCATTGGCTTAAGGCTGGTATTATCTGTCTTCAAAACTACCTTTAATGTTTGAATCCCCAACCGGTCCTATGAGACCGCGCTGTTATTGTTTTACTATTGTGTCTCGTTTCGCGGGTATCTGAGTAATTAACTCAAGACAATCCTTGTGTCATTGACTGTATTACTGTACTTATAGTTGTTTAATACTATGGAAACGAGGTATTCTTAGAAATAATCTATCATATTTCATAGTAATAAAGTTTATATTTATTTTCATGTCATTTGAAAAACAATAAATACATTATAAATATTTGAAATACATTGACCATCGCTTACCATCCGGTGAAATAGTGGTTTGAATGTTAACCAAGCCTTGCTTTTTTTATATGATATTTTTTTAATCAAATTGAAATTATATTTTAAAAGGCTGTTGTATTTTTTAACTTTTTTTTTTTAGTTTAGAAATAAAAGGGCTATGAAATTGCGTTCTGCAGTGTTTCTTACATCGAAGACATTACTTTGTGTACCTTATCGTTAAGTTTGTAAGCAGCAATAGGCTGGAAGTTGGGTTATTGTAAACTCGTCATATTTTCGATTCGCGACGCTGCGCTGGTGACGAAAATGTGACGATTTTACAATAACGCTTTTTTGTGACTGTTACTTAAAATCAGCTTGACCATAATAGTTGTATTATGTAATTGTTAAACTGATGTATAACTAAGCATAGATTTACACTATGTAAACCTAAGTCTATGTAAGGATAGTGCGGTCAAAATACCACCCTTTTTTTATATACCTACTCAAAAAAAAAAATGTAATACGTAGGTACTCGGAAACAGTGCCGTAACTAGGGCGGTGCGAGCGGTGCCCCGGCACAGGGCGCAGACCCTGGAGGGGCGCAGAAATGACCTCATGCATGGTAGCTAGTAGGTACATTTTGTTTTATTGCGAACATGGTGTAGACGCGCCCTACTGTACTATATATATATATCATTTTTTTTTTTTTAATTGTTATAAACTAGTGCTTGACTGCGATCCCACCTGATGGTAAGCAGCGATATAGTTATATCTATATCGCATTTTTCAAGCAAACTTGAAACAACAACACAAATGTAAAGGTATCCAGGACGTGCTCGGCGCCAGGTGTACTGGTGGTCGCCGGAGATTGCGGCTCTGCGCGAGGCGTGCACCGCCGCGCAGCGCCGGTACACCAGGTTACGCAGGCGCCGCACCCGCCCGCTGGATGCGGAGGCCAGAGAGGCGGAGCTGTAGGAAGGGTACAGAGCGGCAAGGCGCACCCTCCGAACGGAGATAAAGCGGGCCAAGTTGCCGCAATGTGTGGCTGGGGACCCTGAACTGGGACCCATGGGGACGCCCTTACCAGGTGGTGCGGAACAAGCTCCGCCCGTGGGCTCCCCCGCTGACTCAGAGTCTCCGGCCCCAAGCTGTGGAGGGTGTGGTGGCCAATCTGTTCCCTGAGCGATGGGAGCACTCTCCCCCGCTCACGGCTCCGCCACCTGCGGTGCCCGTAGCGGACCACACCAGTGACGACGAGGACGACGCTCCAGAGGTGACAGAGGTAGAGATGAGGGCGGTGGTACGAAGACTCAGTGTCAAGAACACCGCCTCAGGACCCGACGGCGTGCCCGGAAGGGTATGGGTCCTGGCCATGGAGGCTCTCGGGTCTCGATTGCGAGGGCTCTTTAGCGCTTGCATGGAGAGAGGCCAGTTCCGCCTTCGCTGGAAGAACGGGAAACTGGTCCTCATCGCGAAGCCGGGGCGCCCCGCGGACTCTCCGTCCGCGTACCGGCCCATCGTGCTGCTCGACGAGGTGGGCAAACTCTTTGAAAGAGTAATTACAGACCGCCTCGTCGGGCATCTGGCGCGGGTGGGGCCGGATCTCGCGAACGGTCAGTTCGGCTTTCGCAGGGGGCGTTCCACGGTGGACGCTATCACGCGCGTGAGGGCCCTCACGACGGGGGATGCGGTGATTCGGGGCAGGGTCATCTTGGCGGTGTCTTTGGACATCGCCAATGCCTTCAACTCCCTGCCCTGGAGTTGCAACGGGGTGGCACTTCGGTACCATGACATGCCCGCCTACCTCCGTCGTGTGATCGAGGCATACCTGTCGGATAGGTTCATCATCTATCCCGGTCACCAGGGAGAGTGGAGACGGCGAGAGATCTCGTGCGGTGTTCTGCAGGGATCGGTACTAGGACCGTCCCTGTGGAACATCGGATACGACTACGTGCGGCGCGGCGACCTCCCCGACGGGGTCAGCGACACGCGGGGTTGCGACAGTCGTGGACAGGATCCAGCAACTAGGACTCAAGGTGGCATTGGACAAGTCCGAGGCTATGTGCTTTCATGGCCCTCGGACCGCGCCAACACCAAATAACGGTAGGGGGGGTCCACATCGGCGTCGGGTCGACGATGAAGTACCTGGGACTCGTCCTCGACAGCCGGTGGACTTTCGAGGAGCATTTCCGACGTTTGGCCCCCAAACAGGACAGGTTTGGGGCCGCTATGAAGCGGCTCCTACCTAACCTAGGGGGTCCAGACGCCCCCTACCGGAGGCTCTACGCGGGGATCATTCGGTCCATGGTCCTTTACGGGGCGCCGGTTTGGACGCCATCGCTAGGTAAGCGACCGGCGGCCAAACTGAACGCTTGCCAGAGGGTCATGGCCATCCGGATGGTGCGGGGATACCGCACGATCTCCCGCGAAGCGGCGAGCCTCCTTGCTGGCCTGCCACCGTGGGATCTGGAGGCAACAGTCCTTGCATGCATGCACGATTTGCGCGTGGAGATGCAACGCCGGGGCGAAACTCCGCTGCCACGACAAATCGCAGTATGGCGGACAGAGTTTGGGCGGGATCTCAGGGTGGCATGGCAACTGCGACTGTCGCAACCCAGTGCTGGGCACGCCGTCATTGAGGCGGTAAGTCCCCTCTATGAGGAGTGTTTGGAAAGAGGTCACGTTCCGTATGACGCAGGTCCTCACTGGACACGGTAAGTTCGAGAGGTTCCTGCATCGGATCAAGCAGGAAAGGACGCCTGGGTGTCGCTACTGTGTGGACCGCCCGGAGGACACGGTGGAGCACACGGAAGAGGTGTGGCCGCTTGGGCGGAACACCGCTGTGTCTTTGTGGAGGCTATCGGCTGCGGTGACCTCTCGCGCCGGGCCCTGGTTCAGGAAATGGTCCGGAGCGAGGAGGGGTGGCGGGTGGTCGCCTCCTTCTGCGAAGCAATAATGTTAGTGAAGGAGGCTGCTGACCGCGGGTGCGTGAGGGAACGGTCCTCACGCCGCCCCAGCCGAGATCCCGATCCCAATTTCCGACCACCGTAGGCGCGGGTTCGCGGACGGCGAGCACTGGGTAGCTCGCCGTCCGGCAGTCTAGAAATAATCCGGACCGAGCTCAGTCGTCAACGGCGCGTTCTGTTCCTCGCGCGCCTCAAGGAGATGTCAGCAAACTGTAGGGGAGCTCCCCTGGCCCCGGCAGGGCCGAAGCCTCTGGGGAACATGGGTATTCCGAAAGGTTGACACCGAGTCCCCCCCCCAGATCGAAGCTACACAAGTAGCGGAGTCGTTTCAATATCCTCTTTCCTTCATTTTATATAGATATATATATGTAGGTATATACTATATTGGATATATATGTAAGTATATTTTATTTGTATATTATTATATAATTATGTACCCTCGATTTCTAATTATTCATTTCTTTTTTTTTATGCACCTGCCACCTTCTCTCTTCACCACCCTAGGTTGACTGGTAGAGAATGCCTACAGCATTAAGTCCGCCTGTGTACCTTAATTGTTGCATGAAGATCAAATAAATAAATAAACGAAGGAACGGGGTAGGGGTTTACTCAGTAAGAGTCTGACACACCCTCCCGCTCCGCGCAAGAGCGAGAGAAGTCATTCTGATGATTACCCTTCGGTAGATTTATTTGTATTCACATTTGTCCATTTTATTTTCAGAGCCTAGTTAGAGCATTTTTAGGGGCGCAGTTTTGAAAGCTCGCACCGGGCGCATAATAGGCTAGTTACGGCACTGCTCGGAAAAGGCTCTTGCCGTTTTGTTTTCTAAAAAAAATTACTGCGCTGGCAATCTTTCGAAGTTCAGGGTGGTCAAGATATTTCATCCGTACTATAATTAAGTTTTTTATTAAATAAATCAAAGATGATAACTAAATACATGCGTTTTAATTTATACTCTAATAGTACATGTACTCTAGTAGCTATCTGGGTTTGAACCCGCGAGCTACAACTCGGGCTATTACCACTGGGCCAACACTAAGGTGTCTATCTTAGTAATGTATATTGAAGTATACACCTACCTTAAAATTTACCCTAAAGTACCCGTCACGAGAAGCTATAAATTATGTTAACAAACATCTTTTACTAAGTAAACATTTTCAATCGACATGAAATAGAGACGGGTTCTATGAAAGTAACAACCTATTTAATTTAGTCGGATCATATTTTAACGACGCAAAGTGCTATCGTTTTTTGTTTCTTGGTCCGTCGCAGGGATTGTAAACTATCGGGACACCATTTTGAAATAAACGCGTCATTCGAGTTTCGAATGCGTACGAGTTTGTTTCATTGCTTTGCATATATCTCGGATCTGATTGTTATTGTTAAAAATCGATGAGATGATTGATAAAACTGTAGACAGCTTCGTGATACATGTCACTGAGTCTGACACAGATATGGAAACAACTGAATCTGACGAATAATTATTCTTAAATAATATACATAATTATGTTAATTAATATTGTTACTTAATAATTTATTAAATCTTAAACAAATTCATTTTTTTTGTTGGTCCAAATGTTGTGAAGTCCTGAACACTTGTTTACAAAATTTATAGCTTCTCGTGACGGGTACTTTAGGTATGTCAATTATGCAACCAAAATAATGAAACAATAGGTCACGAATACCCAGCGGGATTGAAGTGCATTTGGGTTCGATTAAAATCTATTTTGATTGCAATAAGTAGGTAATTCGGTTATCAATAATACCTACTGTTGTACAAAAGCGAGATTTATAATTAAAACTAGCTTCCGCCCACGGCTTCGCCCGCGTGGTGTGTTGATAAAACGCAGCCTATAGCAAAAATAAAATCGAAGAATAAATAAGATTACGTTTCATTTTTTTCCTGTTGACCGGGATAAAAAGTAGCCTATATGTAATCCAGGGTATAACCTATCTACATACCAAATTTCAACCAAATCGGTCCAGCCGTTTTTACGTGAAAGAGTAACAAACATCCACACATCCATTCTCACAAACTTTCACATTTACGAGTATAATATTAGTAGGATATTAAAAGCTTCATTCATCAGTCAATGAATTACCTGCTAATGAATTTAATTTTAAACCTATTAGTTTAATTGCAATTTTGTCATTTTCATACAGGTAACCACCGTGCCAAATGTAGGTAATGTAATTCAGCTTTTAGTTGATAAAATAGCGGTTTTCCCCATTAATGGAAAACCACAGGTTCGCCTTAGTGTCTACTTAGTTGTGGGTCAGAGGTCAATTTTAATTTTCCGGCATGAAAAGTATTTAGGCTACGTTTGCAATATGCACATTTCCGTAAATAAAAATTAAATTAAAAAAAAATACGAGTACCTAAGTAATTTTCTACGCATTACTTTGCGTAATTTATTTCATCACCACTGCTCTTAACGGTGAAGGAAAACATCGTGAAGAAACCGGCATGTCCTAGAACCAAAAAATTCGAAGACATGACGTGACATCCACCAATCCGCACTGGGCCCGCGCGGTGGATTACGGCCCATTCCCTCTCCTAGAGAGGAGGCCTGAGTCCCAACAGTTGGAACATTACAAGGCCGATAATGCTATAGTGCTAAATAATTTTCTTATTGTTTCGGTCGGTCACTAACAAAAAAAAAAATGCACCTTGTATAGGCTACTAGCTAGTGCTAGCGGCTTCGCCCGCCTGTTAGTAGGTTTCTCCAAACAAATTTTGGTCCCCCGTTTCATCCTCTTAGGTGGGGAGTTTTGGGAATTCCTCACTTAGTTCACCTACGTTATAAAAGGCCACCTTGTTCTAAATTCCAAGCTCCTAGTCCCAGTAGTTTCAGCTGTGCATTGATATGTCTGTCAATCAGTTTTCCGCCAGCAGCGTACTCCGTGTAGAAGTCGAAAATGGTTCTACTAGAACTTTATTTTTATTATTTTTTTAAGTATACCTACTAATTTTACCCCCCTTTTTCACCCTGGTAGGGTAGAATTTCGAAAAATCTGTTTTTTTTTAACGGATGCCTAAGTCATACTAAGAACATAATTACCCTCCAAGTTTTAGGTCTTTACGATGATCGGTTACATAACTTAATCCCCAACTTCATGAATCCCCAACCGATCTTATGCGACCGTGCTGTTATTGTTTTACTATTGTGTCTCGTTTCCCGGATAGTCAGATAGATCCGTCAGCCAGTCATACAGAACAAAGGATTTTATAAGTAGGTATTTATTAACGAGGAGAAGTACTTAATAAAATCACGCGAGTGAAGCCGCTTGCAGAATCTAGTGCCTCTATAAAATCTTTCCAATTACTAGAGCATACCGAAGAGACGTACCCTTAAACAGTTTAAGGGCACAATTAAAATGAAATGAGCTCAATCACGCTGAACTTTATTAGTGCTTTTGACAGATTTAATTTTATTGACAAATGAAACTACAATAATAGTCTGCTTAAGATTGTATTTTGTGGGAATATTGTGCGAAATAAACCATTATTTTTGAGATTGTTCGCAAGCTCGCAGCGGGGGTTCGGCACGGTTTTAAAATTTTAATGTGTATCTAGGTAATCTATTTTACTCAGATAAATGATATTTATTTTGCAAATTGGTTTCAAGAACACTTTCACACACGACTTTCACACATCAATTTTATCCGGTGTCTTCACCACGGTCCAAAGAGAGGTCCTCCTCTCTTTGGACGGGGCCGCGGTCCCGACTTCCAAGTATAAAAATAATATTTTTTTTAGAGTAGTACTCTGGGACCATGGGCTTGGTTTAGCGAGGCAGTGCCCCAGAGACTCCAATTCCGAGGGAGACCCAAAACTTCATAAGTAAAGCTCTATTGAAATACCGAGAAATTCTTCCAACTTCGAAATCAAAATAAAACAGGTTGCGACATACAGTATTAGTAAAAAACTGGCTCATTCTTCCCACTACATCCAGAGCGGGAGAGATTATTAATTTGATGGTTTCCCATGTAAAAAGGGGCCCCAATTTTTTCTTTAATTGATAAGAACTCGTGCTTAACTGCCTTGCCTGATGGTAAGATCAGGCGCACTAGTTTAAGGGCTTACTGAATCTAGCAGATTTTTTGTTCCAGGCCTGTTGATCACCTGGCTATGACACTAGTACAAGAGCAAGTTTCAAACTCTTACTAACTAGAACCGACCTGCGTTCATTCAGTAGCATTCTAGGACTAAGGTGACTTTCAAGCAATCCTACAGTCCAATTATAGTAAGGAATAAATAATAATTCTGGCCCACCTTCCTGCTCAACCCAGATCAGAAGACATTATTAGATGATTTCCCATGTAAAAAAAGGAACCTCAGTTTTTTCCTGCTTCTCCGTCACCTTGCTACGCCATTGTAGCGAGTGCAAGTTTCTGACTCTTAAAGGCCTAATAGGTAAACCACTCATTTTTACAAACGGTCTTAGTTTATGTCGCGTAGTGTAAGAAGGGTAAGACGGTCTTACTTGTACGTAGACTCAACGACAGTCTACGTAGACCGATCGTAAAAACGAGTGGTGTAACGTGTGGTCTTTTACTTACTAGAACCGATCTGCGTTCATTCAGTAGCATTCTAGTACTAAGGTGACTTTCTACCAATCCTACAGTCCAATTATACTAAGACCAAGCTAGCATACGCCTTAGCTTTTTGAGAGAGGTTGCTTGCAAATTTAATTTTGTCTAGTCTGAGTTATAGCGTTCCTTATTGGATGTAGGAAGGCGCTCTGAATTAATAATGGCGGACGTATGCGAGCTATTTCCTGGAGGTAGTCAATACTTTGGCGTTACCGGTTGTCGAGGCGTTCAGGGATTTGCAAGGGTTAGTGTTTCATGGAACCTGTCTTTAGTAATAAATCAAATGTGTGTGTGCATTACTTTGTGTAATTTATTTCATCACCACTGCTCTCAAAACGGTGAAGGAAAACATCGTGAGGAAACCATGTCTTGTCTCCAGAAAAAGGCATGTCCTAGAACCAAAAATTCGAAGACATGTGACATCCACCAATCCGCACTGGGCCCGCATGGTGGATTACAGCCCATTCCCTCTCCTAGACAGGAGGCCTGAGTCCCAACAGTGGGAAAGAAAGAAAAGAAAGAAAAAATGTTTTATTTGGCACAAATACACACAGTGTACTCGACGACGACTCCCGTTCTAGGATTAAGCGAGAGGGTGTCACGGGTTTTTTTTTCAGAAAATCACTGCGAACCCAGCGTCCAGTCGATGACCACTACATCGACTGGGAACGTAAAAATATGACACATACCTGCCTAATCTAACCTTGTCAGGGTCATCCCGGTCAAGAACATATTTGTTGACGAACTAGTTTGTTGTTAGTTGCAGATTATTTGCGGACAAAGAGTCTAACACGAAGGACATAAGCGAGGCACTAACATAAGCATGTCCATCTGCAGCGCCGTAACATTCGTCAATAAGCTCCAGCAAGATGTTATTAACTCAGCATCGTTAACTGTGAGTGTTCAATTCACTTTTGATCCGACTTTAAGATCTAACTTTAGGTTGGAACCTGGCGTATGAATAAAACAATGTGTGAGAGTTATGGTGAAGTTTTTGTAATAAGCTACGTTATAATTCCTAGTAATTTGTCACGTTGGTTTTATTGGATCTCCTGTATTTTAGCAAGTTACTAGAGGCCGGAACGCCACCCAAAAGATTTTTGTTTAGTATAGGAAATCTTCCGATGACTTTTATCGCACTCCACCCTAGAGCGAGAGGGCATCACGGATTTGTTACCTATACAGAAAATCCCTGTGGCCTTAGCAGACGATCGGCCAGGAACGTCAAAACGTGACACATACCTGCCTAGTCTAACCCTGCCAGGGTCATATCGGTCAAGAACGTATTTCTCAACCGACGTAGTTGCAGATTATTTACAGACAAAGACTCTAACATGGGCGACATAAGCGAGGCACTAACATAAACATGTCCATCTGCAGCGCCGTAATATTCGTCAATAAGCTCCAGCAAGATGTTATTAACTCAGCATCGTTAACCGTGAGTGTTCAATTCACTTTTGATCCGACTTTAAGATCTAACTTTAGGTTGGAACCTGGCGTATGAATAAGACAACGTGTGAGAGCTATGGTGAAGTTTTTGTAATAAGCTCCGTTATAATTCCTAGTAATTTGTCACTTTGGTTTTATTTGGTCTCCTGTATTATAGCAAGTTACTAGAGGCCGAAACGCAACCCAAACGATTTTTGTTTAGTATAGGAAATCATCCGATGACTATCACTCTAGGGTGGAGCGGGAGGGCGTCACGGATATGTAATACAGAAAATCCCTGTGATCTTAGCAGACATCGGCTGGAAACGTAAAAATGTAACACATACCTATCTACTCTAACCATGTCAGGGTCATATCGGTCAAGAAAGTATTTGTCGACCGACGTAGTAGCAGATTATTTGCAGACAAAGACTCTAACATGGGCGACATAAGCGAGGCACTAACATAAACATACCCATCTGCAGCGCCGTAACATTCGTCAATAAGCTCCCAGCAAGAAATTAAGGGTTCCTAGTTAACTACGGAACTCTACAAAATTATATTTTACTTCTAACAATTAAAAACTTTTTTTGTAAGGTTAGAAATCATCCAACGACTTTACCCACTTTACGGTTAAGCGGGAGGTTGTCACGGGTTTGTTTTTCAGAAACACCACGCAACGCTGACGAACGTCGGCTGGGAACGTAAAAATGTGACACATACCTGCTTACTCTAAACCTGTCAGGGTCATATCGGTCAAGAACGTATCTGTCAATCGACGTAGTTGCAGATTATTTGCAGACAAAGAGTCTGACATGAAGGACATAAGCACGGCACTAACATAAACATCTCCATCTGCAGCGCCGTAACATTCGTCAATAAGCTCCAGCAACATGTTATTAACTAGGGCAAGTTACTAGAGGCTGGAGAGCAAACCACAAGGTTTTTTTTTGGGTTGGAAATCATCTAGTCACTTCTCCCTCTCTAGGCGGAGCGGGAGGGCGTGTTTTTTCAGAAAATCCGAACGGCCCTATCGGACATCGGCTCGGAACGTAAAAAAAATACCTTCCTGTATGTCTGTTTTTTAATCTCTGAGACTAAAATGACATTTCGAGGGTTGTCTCTCACACTTGTCACAACACAAAAGAACTGGAATCACTATTATTGTAACATTTACCTGTGTCAATTTAGTCTTAGGGAAAACTGACTTTAATCTAACCCTGTCAGGGTCATATCGGTCAAGAAAGTATTTGTCGACCGACGTAGTCGCAGAGTATTTGCAGATAAAGAGTCTAACATGAAGGACATAAGCGAGGCACTAACATAAACATACCCATCTGCAGCGCCGTAACATTCGTCAATAAGCTCCAGCAAGATGTTATTAACTCAAACTAAACCTTAGGGCTGCCCTATAGCCCCGAAGTTCGAACGCCACTTAACCCACCAACCGACACAAACACACAACACTCACGCAACACAAACACACCATAACACAGACACACACAAACACGCAAGTGGTGCAGATCAACCTGCACCACGCCAGAGCAGCCACGGCTGTTCTGAAAAAACACTTCACACAGAAGAAGTCACTCTGCAGGTAAGGTCGTACACCATATCGGTCAAGAACGTATTTGTCAGATTATTTGCTGACAAAGACTCTAAGTCTAACATGAAGGACATAAGCGAGGCACTAACATAAACATATCCATCTGCAGCGCCGTAACATTCGTCAATAAGCTCCAGCAAGATGTTATTAACTCAGCATCGTTAACTGTGAGTGTTCAATTCACTTTTGATCCGACTTTAAGATCTAACTTTAGGTTTGAACCCTAGCGTATGAATAAAATAACGTGTGAAAGCTATGGTACAATTTTTGGGATGAACTGAAAAGCTACGTTATAATTCCCAGTAATTTGTCACGTTGGTTTTATTAGATCTCCTGTATTATAACAAGTTACTAGAGGCCGAAACGCCACCCAAAAGATTTTTGTTTAGTGTAGGAAATCTTCCGATGACTTTTATCGCTCTCCACCCTAGAGCGAGAGGGCGTCATGGATTTGTTACCTATACAGAAAATTCCTGCGGCCTTAGCAGACATCGGCTGGAAACGTAAAAATATGACACATACCTGCCTCCTCTAACCCTGTCAGGGTCATCCCGGTCAAAGAACGTATCTGTCAACCGACGTAGTTGCAGATTATTTGCAGACAAAGACTCTAACATGGGCGACATAAGCGAGGCACTAACATAAACATACCCATCTGCAGCGCCATAACATTCGTCAATAAGCTCCAGCAAGATGTTATTAACTCAGCATCGTTAACTGTGAGTGTTCAATTCACTTTTGATCCGACTTTAAGATCTAACTTTAGGTTGGGATCTAGCGTATGAATAAGACAACGTGTGAGAGCTATGGTGAAGTTTTTGTAATAAGCTACGTTATAATTCCTAGTAATTTGTCACGTTGGTTTTATTGGATCTCCTGTATTTTAGCAAGTTACTAGAGGCCGGAACGCCACCCAAAATATTTTTGTTTAGTGTAGGAAGTCTTCCGATGACTTTTATCGCTCTATGGTTGAGCGGGAGGGCATCACCGATTTGTTATACAGAAAATCACTGCGGCTTTAGCAGACATCGGCTGGAAACGTAATCTAACCCCGTAAAGGTCATCTCGGTCAAGAAAGTATTTGTCGACCGACGTGACGTAGTTGCAGAGTATTTGCTGACAAAGAGTCTAACATGGGCGACATAAGCGAGGCACTAACATAAACATACCCATCTGCAGCGCCGTAACATTCGTCAATAAGCTCCAGCAAGATGTTATTAACTCAGCATCGTTAACTGTGAGTGTTCAATTCACTTTTGATCCGACTTTAAGATCTAACTTTAGGTTGGAACCTAGCGTATGGATAAAACAACGTGTAAAAGGTGTGGTGCAGTTTTTGTGATGAACTGAAAATCAATTTATCTTTGTCTTCGTCGGTATCACTCTTGATAGAGTAGTCGTGGTCATCACTTCAGGTGTTGGTAGCAAGCTTCACATTTACTGCCGCATTTACTGGACTTCATAGGCGATCATCTTTTTTGGTCTGGCTCTCCTGTTCCCTGGATCAGAAGTCGCTCAATAGCTCCCTCTTCTCGGCGGCACACGTGACCAAAACGGATACGAGACTGTACCAAAGATGTTAAACGCTACTTGATGCAACTACAAGCATACGAAATTTTCAGTTTTGTGAGTTAGCTCTGGACAATAGAAAGCCAAACTGGCCAAATAACACGTGGGCTGAAAAGTTCGTAGGCTGAGATAGTAAAACCTATTTTTTTGATAAAATTAGATTTTATTATTCAATTTGGTCATCTTTGAGAGCTACAGCTACTAGAGCTCGTCTCATTCATACTTCATGGCATAACCCCGTGTATTTCGAGCTGAACATAAAATTTACGGGAGCCGGAGTGAAGCAATCAAAAGGTTTATGTTACCTATGACATTGTGAGCTTGTGACGATTGTAAGGTGGAACCAGTCAAGACGTTTCAACTTTGCCAATGGCGCATTGTAAAGAAAGGCTTTCAAGCTGGAATTGTTACAGTTTGTAGTGTTTACAGTCGGCCCTGAAGAGTTTCTAGAAGATTTTTGATGGAATTGTTGGAGAATATACTCCTGTGTCAGTACATGATTTTATTTTACTTGCAATGTATGTGTTGTGTTTATTTAGGACGAATCTTTCAAATGGATTTTGAAACAGAGAGCGGTTGAGCTGTTTGGTATACTTATGTTAGATTTAGAGGCATATTGCGAGGACTTAAAATCTAATCGCAGTTATCGTCTACGTAATAAAGGGAAACTTGGTGTAAGATTTCATGCTCCTAGTCGTTAATATGTCAGTCAGTCAATCAGTTTCTCCTTGATATTAATAAATAACAAGGCGGTATAATCTAAGCCTTTAGACAATTGCGCGAAGAAAAAAAAATAAAACAATGGTCGCCGGCGCCGCTCTGGATGCAGTATTCAGCTGTTTATAATGCTACGGCGCCGGTGATAATAAGCGACAAAACGAGTTAGCACGATCCTCGCTCACGATCTCAGTCTGTTCCTGTACCTACATGTTATAATGGTTGCTGTTAGTCTGGTTTTAAAGGTTTTAAAGTTAAACTCTTGTAATTAGATTACAAATTGAAACTGCGAATTTAAAGGTATGTTGTGTCGTATTGGTCATTTATATAGGTTTTAGGGAATTGAAGAGTAATTTTAATCTAAGTATTGCTGTCTGAGAACAGTGGTGGCCCAGTGGTAACTGCCCCGACTTGCAAGCTGTAGGTCACGCATTCAAACCCAGCCAGGTGCATTACTGTGTATTTATTTCATCACCATTGCACTCAAAACGGTGAAGGAAAACATCGTGAGGACACCGGCATATCCTAGAACGACAAAATCGAAGACAGATGACATCCACCAATTTGCACTGTACCCGCGTGGTGGATTAAGATCCCATTCCTTCTTCTAGAGACATCTGAATCTGAGTCCCAACTGTGGGAATATAGATAATTAGTTTCTTGAAAAATATTATTGCCAGACATACTTGTCAATTGTAACGTTTTAGACAAAGATATAGTAAATCAAAAAGCGTTAGTCCTTAGCTTCTCGACTCCTTTGAAAGTGAAAATATTTAATTATAACCGTACTAAATATCTGGGATCCGTGTATTAACTGAAGCGAATGAAATATGAACTAAATAAATGCCGGTGCGGCCATTATCACGTCAGGGCGATAAACTGGGAGTAAACGCCGGATGGATGTCCTACCTTGAGCGTCGTCCTAGATTATCTAGTTAGGTAGTTTTTTTTTTCTGGTAGGGGAATCATCAGAATGACTTCTCCCGCTCTTGGGCGGAGCGGGAGGGCGTGTCAGACTCTTACTGACTAAACCCCTACCCCGTTCCTTCGTTGCCTTCGATCTAGGGGGGACTCGGTGTCAACCTTTCGGAATACCACGTGTTCCTCCCAGAGGCTTCGGCCCTGCCCCCCCTACAGTTTGCTGACATCTCCTTGAGGTAGGTAGTGAAGAAACGTTACTTTGTTTATTCATTTAAACATTAGAAATTACATTAAAAAAAAAACACCACCTGCTCGATAATGCCCTATTATATGTCATGTAACCCACACTTAAAGCAAGTCATTATCACCTAGGGAGATAATGCAGTATGGGCGATCTCTATGGAATAATAAGATATGGAATAATAAGAAATTTAGAATGTCAAATAGTTATCATTATTTTGAAAAAAAAAACGCCTTTAGGCAATTAAGAATGTGCATGAAACAAATTTATTTCAAAATCAAACTGGTCACTAACAAAAAAAATGAATGAAATATGAAGTCCATTATCACGTCAGGGCGATAAACTGGGAGTAAACGCCGGATGGATGTCCTACCTTGAGCGTTAAAGTCGTCTTAGGTGATCTAGTTAGGTAGCGAAGAAACGTTACTTGGTTTATTTAAACATTAGAAATTACATTTTAAATATTTTTTAAACCACCTGCTCGATAATGTCCTATTATGTGTCATGTAACCTGCACTTAAAGCAAGTCATTATCACCTAGGGAGATAATGCAGTATGGGCGATTTCTATGGAATAATAAGATATTTTGAATTTAGAACGTCAAATATGATTATTTTGAAAAAAAAATACGTCTTTAGGCAATTAGAAACAAATTTATTCAAAAATCAAACTGGCCACTGACACAAAAATGAATGAAATATGAAATAAATAAATGCCAGAGCGGCCATAAACTGGGACTAAACTCCGGATGGATGTCCTACCTTGAGCGTCGTCCTAGATGATCTAGTTAGGTAGCGAAGAAACGTTACTTTGTTTATTCATTTAAATATTATATATAAATTACATTTTAAATATTTTAATAAATAAAAATAAAATACAACAAATAAGTTACATTTCAATGTCAAATAATAAAGGATATCAAACACATAAACAAAACAAGTAAATCGAATTCAAATAATAAATGAAAGCCCAAATAATCAATCATGTCAAAATTAAATTAAATCTTTAATTCGTCAAAATAATAATTTAACACAATCCAATTCAATCCCAGACCGGACAGACCAATACAATACTTATAATTATTATACGCTCATGCTACGCACCCGGCTACGGCGTAGCACTGTGCTACGAACTGTCGGTGTTATTATCTCCACATCGCACCCTATGTACTCGTATCGATTGAGATATTATTTACACCTAAATATGAGGATTTCAATGTGGCCACCACGCACTTAGCAGATCAGATATATCGTTTTTTTTTGCGAATTATGGCATGACTCGTACAACACAGGCACGGACAATACCTTAAAAATAATTCTTTACAATGAAAATCAGCGCATGTTACTTCTTACCACTAAAGTCCTGCGCTCCATCCCGATGTCTACATTGTCCTCAAGGCTGTCGCTAAGAAACGATCCTTTAAAAGTAGGCTCTTATATTCCCAACAGCTTGCCTAGCATCTCTGCCTGCGTAAAAGTAGGTATCACCATACAAACTTTGGACCCCCGTTTCATTCCATTAGGGTGTGAATTTTAGAAAATCCTTCTTTGGTGTTCGCTTACATCATAAAAGGAAACCTTAAGCAAAATTTTACGCTCTTAGTCCTAGTAGGTTCGGCTGTGCGTTGATTGTCAGTCAGTCAGTTTCTCCTTACATATATAGAGTGACTGGTAATTAGTGACCGATACTTAAATACGTGATTATACTCACGATAACAAATAACTTTAGTTCATGAATCCCCGACCGGTCTTATGAGACCGCGCTGTTATTGTTTTACTATTGTGTCTCGGTTTGTGGGTATGTGATAGGTTAACTATGGGACCAAACATTTAATTTTGACCAGTTAGTAGGCAAACATAAATGTACTGAACAGCAATATTTTTTCACGATTTCAGGTTTGGTCCCATGAGAAAAGTTGTTTGTTATCAAAAATCACGTGTTTAGGTACCGGTCACTAATTACGCAAGATAATATCGTGGCGGACCGAGCTAAGGTGGAGAGATGAGTTGGATAACTACCGGAGGGACTGGCCTGCAATGGCTGAAGATAGGCATGTGTGGAAAGGGGAGAGGGAGGCCTTCGCCCAGCACTGGGACACAACAGGCTAACTAACTATATAGATAACTAATTAAAACTATATATACACTAACTCTTACCTACTCTAAACTGCGTCAAAAAATTTCTCCGCATCGCTGTCGACCGGAAGTGTGCCCAAAAGACTGGCGGCATTGCCACGTTGTATGACAATGCTTAATCTCTGACCGAGGTAAAAGCCAGCCCTTGGGTCACGCGAAGTGTCAACCAGACACTTCGAAAGATCTTTAAAAAGCGTATGTGCACTCGGGCCCCACGGTCCAAGAGTTTCAACCCCAAACAGCTCAAAAATATAACTGCCGACGAGGTTGTTATATTTTCGCCGCTTGAGGTTCTCCGCAGCCGCAGCGGCAGCACCAGCATAGCTCGACGAGCTAGGAAGATGGGATGGCGCAAGAGTGTCGACGCAGGTAGCGACCCACACTAAAGGCTTACCTATATATATAGAGATATAGAAACTGTCATATGTACCTATCTGTATAGACAATAACGCGATATCTCCATATATATTTTTCCAACATCTCACCCGCACTATGTCCACACTACTCCTTAATAAAAGCAGCCCTGTTGAAGAGGGTAGCGAAGGGTTATTTATTTTAGATTAGCCGATAAGGGTAGTGTTATTTGTGAGAGAATCGATTGTAATACTATAAACATGTACAGAGAAATGGAATGTAATCGTTGACCAAAGATGAGGCATTATGGAAAAATAGAAAGAAGTAACAAAAATGTTTTATTTGGCACGAATATATACACACAGTGTAGCGAGGAGCTCGTGGCTAGATAATAACAGCCGCGCGGGTTAAACTTCAAGGCTAAGCAACGCTTGCCAATGTTGGTCTGTGGATAGGTGATCATCTTAACATACCGAGTTTCCTCCGTGCCTCGGAAAGCACGTTAAGCCATAGGTCCCGGCTGTCATTTGTAGATCTTTGGCAGTCGTTACGGATAGTCAGAAGCCAGTAAATCTGACTCCAGTCATGCCATGAAGTACCGTGTTACCCCAGTTAATGGGTTGTGGAGGTCTGGTAGGCAGCCGCTCCTCGTAAATCCCTAAATCAGCTAAATAGTTCAGCTAAATCCGGCTTGACTGGAAACCGACCCCAATATTGTTGGGAAAAGGCTAGGCAGATGATGATGATATACACACAGTATAGGAAAAACAAGTAGAAACTTAAGATTAAAAATAAACATAAATAAAATGGTATGGAGGTAATTTCTGTCTACATTTTCAACTAGCTTCAGTCAACGGCTTCGTCCGCATGAAAGTAGTAAATAGACTAGAGCATAATGTTACTCAGTAGAGATTTAGCTTTCTAATGGGTTAATAACCGGCCTCATCTAGTAACAAAAAAAAAAGTCAAAAAAAAAATTGACGTGTAAAAGAGTTTGAAAAAACCTATTTGCAAAATAAATATCATTTATCATTTATCATAATGGCGAAAGAATTTTTGAAATAGGTTAAGTAGTTTTTGAGTTAAATTGTAACATAAAAAAAAATCTATCCTCTTTATAATAATAGATCTTTGAAACTGCCGTTTTAAGAAACGGGAAACTTATAAATAGATCAATATTAAAGAAAATACGAAACCCACAGAAACTAATAAGCAATTATTACCAAAAATAGAATATTATATTAAGTATAGACTACTTTTAATATAAAGTTTATTTTAACTTACAATTCCAAGTCAATCCAAAGATATCACATTTCTAAGTATACTGTTTCAAAAAACGGTCATTTTATAGGTAAAGACAAGGAATGGTCAAATCCGAAATTAATGAGGTACATTGAAAAGTCCTCAACGGAATCCCTTCCACGTTGCTGCAGGATTATCTGAAAGGGTTCCCATGACCTTGGAACGCAAAAGGCGACCATGTTTCAGCCCTTCTTTGATGATACAGGACAGTGTTTCTAGCGGGATCTTCATTTCATGAGAAAAGCTTTTTTCTCCAGAGATTTCGTCGAATTCTGACTCTTACAACATAAATTTATTACCTATTGTCAGTCTCCACAACATTCGGCTGGCCTGGTTTTTTATGATCATCAACTGATGGTTTAATATGGTACAAAAAATAAACACATTTTAATGATTTTTTCAAGTTGGTGATGGCTAAATCCAAAACTATGAAGAACTGCGAAAAATACTCAAAGAGATCGCAGACTCGTTGCTTTCTCGTAGGGGCAATCGGCGGCAACTAACTACCTCTCACGTCGGGCCCTGATACAGGCTATGGTACGGAGCTCGTTTCGTACCTTGGCTTGTACGCGAGCTAGCACGCACGAGTATAAACTTATATTACACAAAACATCCATTCCCGAAACAACTATTTGTAGATCATACAAATATTTGCTTCATCCGGCCAATCCAATCGCTGAACCACTGCACCAATCCTACCAACTAATTCACTTTACCATTTAAACCTCACATTATAACCATTGTACATAATACAGTCAATAACACCACACCACTTGGCACCAAACCTATAAACTAAAGATGCAACGCCAGATTATCCTTTCGCTTCGAGAGGTTCAGGCCGTCTCGAGTCCTCTTCAGCTCGGGAGGGCCATCTCGAGCCACTCCAGTCCCTCCGAGAGCCTCCTCCCCCGATCTTTACGATTAATTGAGTGGGCTAACGAAAACCTTGCTAAATTGCCTGTGGGAATGTGTTTGTCGTGTATGGTAGGTAACAAGTTTCAATAATATAATATCTAATTTAAGGTTGTCTGGTAGATATCGCTGTCAGCGATAAGACCGCCATTGTACCCATAGATTTAAGTTATTGTATAAACTGTACTCTTACTTTTTGGTGTACAATAAAGTTTATTCTATTCTATTCTATTCTAATATCTGGATATGAAGACATGGATTTTGTGGTAGATAACGCTTATAGTGGTCAAACGTGAGCCTATCCATAAAAAAAAAACATAACACTCCATTTTTGGGCAGTCGTGTAAAAAGGCGCAAGTTTGTGAGTGTGTTTGTAGGTTTGTTGTTAATTTGTGCTCGTACAGCTGAATGGATTTCGATAAAACTTAGCATACGAGTAGACCATGTCGGTCGGATGGTTACGGGACAGTCGAACGGTGAACTAGCCATTGCTCTTCGTCCATAAGCGGAAAGGAACACGGGTAGGTTTTAGTCAGTAAAAGTCTGACACTACTACTCGGTCTACCCAGGGCAAAAGAATGTTATTTGATGATTTCCCACTTCAAATTACATAAAAGTATCTTTGAACTGTCACAAAACAAATCAGAATTAAAATATCTTTAAACTGAAGCAAAATAAATCACAGCTTGAAATATTAAAAGTTAATTCATCATGTGATTTGTCTAAAAATATTCCGATACGTTTAGCTCGAGTCATAATTTAAATAATGATAAATAATGAGCTGTGGGGCGACAATTAATCATGCGCTTCAAACATTACAGGTGTGTGTGTGCGTTACGTGCGCGACATTGTCATAACATTTTAACGTAAGCTTGCCTGTTTGGCTTGAGTGATGTTAAAATTTACATTCTGTTTATTTTCGTATTACTCGTATAGAGATGAAGAGTTTGTTTATGTGGTTGAACGCGCTGATCGCAGGAACTTCTGATTGGACTTGAAAAAACATCTTAAGTGTTAGATAGCTCATTAAACGAGGAGCAATAACCAACTATAACATCATGCTATGATAGGAGTACAATAATATCTCACCAAAGACATGTAAAATAAAAAAAATCGGGCAGAAATAGGATCGCGCTTAAACACTATCTCACCTGATGGAAAGCGACGATGTGGTCGACAGTGGAGCATACTAGCCTAGAAGTGACCTGTTTACGTGTGACTTTCTTCCTGTGGGTCTTTATCCCCAGGTTTTAGCTATCAGTAAACATACACTCCTACATCAATAGACTGACCTCAGCAAGTACTTTTAAAAAAAATATTAACGACATAAGGGTGGACATTCACCGTACGTCGGGTTGCCGATGACAGCAGATGACGGTTTATTAAATGATACTCGTATTAACAACGTAAGGGTTTTTTTTTTTTTTTTTTTATGGTAGGGGAATCATCAGAATGACTTCCCCCGCTCTTGGGCGGAGCGGGAGGGCGTGTCAGACTTTTACTGACTAAACCCCTACCCCGTTCCTTCGTTGCCTTCGTTCTGGGGGGGACTCGGTATCAACCGTTAGGAATACCACATGTTCCCCCCAGAGGCTTCGGCCCTACCGGGCCCCTACAGTTTGCTGACATCTCCTTGAGGCGCGCGTGGAACAGAACGCGCCGTTGACGACTGGGCTCGGTCCAGATTATTTCCAGACTGCCGGACAGCGAGCTACCCAGTGCTCGCCGTCCGCGAACCCGCGCCTACGGTGGTCGGAAATCGGGATCGGGATCTCTGCGGCGGCGGCGTGAGGACCGTTCCCTCACGCGCTCGCGGTCAGCAGCCTCCTTCACGAGCATTACTGCTTCGCAGAAGGAGGCGACCGCATGCCAACCCTCCTCGCTCCGGACCATGGCCTGAACCAGGGCCCGGCGCGAGAGGTCGCCGCTCCCGATAGTCTCCACGAGGACACGGCGGTGCTCCGCCCAAGCGGGGCACACTTCTACCGTGTGCTCCACCGTGTCCTCCGGGCGGTCCACACAGTGGCGACACCCGGGCGTCCTCTCCTGCTTGATTCGATGCAGGAACCTCCCGAACTTACCGTGTCCGGTGAGGACCTGCGTCATACGGAAAGAGAGGACGCCGTGACCTCTTTCCAACCACTCCTCAAAGAGGGGCCTAACCGCCTCAATGACGGCGTGCCCAGCACTGGGTTGCGACAATCGCAGTCGCCATGCCACCCTGAGATCCCGCCGGAACTCTGTCCGCCATGCCGCGACTTGTCGCGGCAGCGGAGTTTCGCCCCGGCGTTGCATCTCCACGCGCAAATCGTGCATGCGTGCAAGGACTGTTGCCTCCAGATCCCACGGTGGCAGGCCAGCGAGGAGGCTCGCCGCTTCGCGGGAGATCGTGCGGTATCCCCGCACCATCCGGATGGCCATGACCCTCTGGCAAGCGTTCAGCTTGGCCGCCGGTCGCTTACCTAGCGACGGCGCCCAAACCGGCGCCCCGTAAAGGGCCATGGACCGAACGATCCCCGCGTAGAGCCTCCGGCAGGGGGCGTCTGGACCCCCTAGGTTGGGCAGGAGCCGCTTCAGAGCGGCCCCAGACCTGTCCAGTTTGGGGGCCAAACGTCGGAAATGCTCCTCGAAAGTCCACCGGCTGTCGAGGACGAGTCCCAGGTACTTCATCGCCGACCCGACGCCGATGTGGACCCCCCCTACCGTTATTTGGGAACCCGGAGGTGGCGCGTACCGAGGGCCATGAAAGCACATGGCCTCGGACTTGTGCAATGCCACCTTGAGTCCCAGTTGCTGGATCCTCTCCACGACTGTCGCAACCCCGCGTGTCGCTGTTTCGGCCGCCGCCTGGTACGACTCTCCCCGCGCCAGGACCAGTGTGTCGTCTGCGTAGCAGACCACGCTGACCCCGTCGGGGAGGTCGCCGCGCAGCACGTAGTCGTATCCGATGTTCCACAGGGGCGGTCCTAGTACCGATCCCTGCGGAACACCGCACGACATCTCTCGCCGTCTCCACTCTCCCTGGTGACCGGGATAGATGATGAACCTATCCGACAGGTAGGCCTCGATCACACGACGGAGGTAGGCGGGCACCTCGTGATACCGAAGTGCCGCCCCGATGCAACTCCAGGGCAGGGAGTTGAAGGCATTGGCGATGTCCAAAGACACCGCCAAGACGACCCTGCCCCGAGACACCGCATCCCCCGTCGTGAGAGCCCTCACGCGCATGATGGCGTCCACCGTGGAACGCCCCCTGCGAAAGCCGAACTGGCCGTCCGAAAGGTCCGGCCCCACCCGCGCAAGATGCCCGACGAGGCGGTCTGCAATTACTCTTTCAAAGAGTTTGCCCACCTCGTCGAGCAGCACAATGGGCCGGTACGCGGACGGAGAGTCCGCGGGGCGCCCCGGCTTCGCAATGAGGACCAGTTTCCCGGTCTTCCAGCGACGGGGAAACTGTCCTCTCTCCATGCATGCGCTAAAGAGCCCTCGCAATCGAGACCCGAGAGCCTCCATGGCCAGGACCCATACCCTGCCGTGCACGCCGTCGGGTCCTGGGGCGGTGTTCTTGAAACTGAGTCTTCGTACCACCGCCCTCATCTCTACCTCGGTCACCTCTGGAGCGTCGTCCTCGTCGTCGCTGGTGTGGTCCGCTACGGGTACCGCAGGTGGCGGAGCCATGAGCGGGGGAGAGTGTTCCCCTCGCTCAGGGAACAGATTGGCCACCACACCCTCCACAACTTGGGGCCGGAGACTCTGAGTCAGGGGGGGAGCCCATGGGCGGAGTTTGTCCCGCACCACCTGGTAAGGGCGTCCCCATGGGTCCCTGTTCAGAGTCCCCAGCCACACATTGCGGGCCTCCAACTTGGCCCGCTTCACCTCTGTTCGGAGGGTGCGCCTTGCCGCTCTGTACCCCTCGTAAAGCTCCGCCTCCCTGGCCTCCGCATCCGGCGGTCGGGTGCGGCGCCTGCGGAACCTGGCGTACCGGCGTCGCGCGGCGGTGCACGCCTCGCGCAGAGCCGCAATCTCCGGCGACCACCAGTACACCTGGCGCCGAGCACGTCCTGGATGGACTCGGGGCATCGCCTCGTCGCAGATTTGCGACATGGCCTCCTGGAACCACTCTGCCTCAGGGTCAATTTCGACAGGCCTGTCCGGTGCTTGCACCCAGGCCTGTACCCTCGCGGCTTCCAGGAGAGCGTCCCGGTCCATCTGCCTCAGCGCCCACCGCGGACCACACGGGGTCTGCTCCCTGACCGGCGCGGTCGAGATCCGGGCGAAGACGTCAAACCGGATGTACCGGTGGTCGGAATACGTCTCCACCCCCTCCATTACGCGCCAGTCGACGACGCGCGGTGACAGAGCGGGGCTGGCGAACGAGAGGTCCGCCACCGACTCACCCCGCATCCGCACGCACGTGGGGACAGAACCCCGGTTTAGGACGACCAGGCCTGTCTCCAGAGCCCAGTCCTCCACCATCCGACCCCGTCGGTTCGTCAGCCGGGAACCCCAAGCCAGATTCCAGGCATTGAAGTCCCCGCAGACGACCACGGGGAGGGATCCGAACCCAGCGACGACGGCATTCAGCTCCATGAGGGAGTTGTGGAGATCGGCGAGATCTCGGTTCGGGGACAGGTAGACGCCTACCACTGCAATGTCCCCGACCCGTGCTGCCACGCAGCCCCGCCTTCTCGTGATGGACTCGAGAGGCGGGGGTACCGGCGGCGGCCGACGAAATTAGGGTCACCGAGCCGCTCAGGTCCTGGACCCAGTCTTCCCTGGGCAGGACAAAGTACGGCTCGGAGACCACGGCGATATTGATCGACCACTGCGCCATGCTCTGGAGCAACAGATCCTGAGCGGGGGCGCAGTGGTTGATGTTCGCCTGGAGGAGACGTAATGGGGCCATCACTGACAGTCCATTACGGTCTCCTCCGGAGCCCCCCTTGAGGGCTCTGCCGCGGCGATGGCAGCAGCAGCGTCAGCCTTGGCTGCGGCGGTGTTGGCGTTGGGGTGAGGGCCCTTCCGGACCTTACCCTTGGCTTTGGCGGGGGGGTCGCAGGACCTGCTCCCAGCCCGGTGGTCGGCAGCCTTGCCTGCCGCCGCACATGCGTAGCAGTGCGGCGACGCACGGCATTCGACGGCCCTGTGACCAGGCTGACCGCACTGGAAGCAGCGGTCACTGCGGTCCACCTCCGCGGCGCAACGGGCTCCCACGTGGTGCCCCACGTGGCAACGGAAGCACCGCAGCGGTCTGGGCTCCAGCACCTTGACTTGGGCTGACACCCAGCCCACCAAGAGCCTTCGGCCCTCCGCCGTGATGGCCTTGACCGCCGACACGGGGCAGCTCACCGTGACGGCTCGCATACCCGTGCCGTCAAGGCGGATGATGCCCGCCCGCACTTGGTCGGTCGTGCACCCTCCCGCCTCAACGACGGCGGCCACCACTTCCTCCACCTTGACGGAGTCGTCCAGGCCCATGATGCGCATATCGATGCACTTTGTGGGCCTGGACACTCGGGCGTCCTCCTCGTTCACAGACGCCCTGACCTTGTCAGCCAGGGCGTCCGCGGCAGGACCGCTGTCCTCGCCGGGAACCTCCAGCATCCAGGCACCGGTAACGGTGCGCCGCATGCGGAAGCCCTTCGAGGCCCCGTACTCATCGAGGTGAGGGAGTACCGCCTTTTTGGCCTTCTCCATCACGGCGTCGTACGTCACGCCCCTCTTCTCCGCGCCCGGCTGTAGTGTGATCACTACAGCCGCGGCGCCCGGGGCGCGAAGCCGGTTCGCCACGGCACGCTTCTTGCGCTGCTGCCGCCTTTCCCTCTTTTTGGCGGCCCTGGCCGCCTTGCCCGCCTGCTTCTTGGCGCCGACGACCGACCACTCGGCGCCAGCTGGAGAATCGGCAGGCGGGGGCAGCCGAGGCCGCCCGTTCGCCACCACAGCGGCTGGAGCACCCGCCGCATTGGCGGTGGGCGCCGCCCTAGCGGTGGGCGCCGCTTTGCCCTTCGCAGGAGGGGCAAGGGCAGGAGCTGCCCTCCCCTGCTGCTTCGTCTTTGGGGCCTGCCTAGCGGTCGCAGCCGCTGCCGTCACGGCCCCACGCCCGGCTTGCCCTGACGGGCCAGCCTTGGGCGCGGCAGCTGCCGTAGGCGCAGTTGCGGCGGCGTACGACGCCGCCGGTCTGCGACCAGAGCCCGCGAGTGGGGGACGCAGCACTATCCCTTCCAGCAGGGACAACTGCCGCTGGAACTGCTCCTGCTGCCGCAGCATTTGCTGCCGGAAGGCAGCTAGCTCCTGCCGCAGCAGGGTCAGAGCCTGTCCCTCTGGCTCGTGCTGGGGTTGGGTCTGCGCCGACCCCTGCCCCTGCGGGCTACCCGCCTTTGGAGGCTGCTGGGAGCAGACTTCCCTCGGAGGGGCGGCGGCTTCCAGGACCTCCCTCCGGGTCCTCGCACCCCGTTTGTCCAGGGCCTTCTGGAAGGCCTCCAGAATAGGGGGCACGGCCTCGGCGACGGCAGAAGACCTGCCCTTCGGGGTGCTTTTCCTTGCAACCAGCCGCAAGGACTCCACGACCAGGTCGCAGACCTCCTGGTGAGCCTCGTCGGCGGAGCCTCCCCCGTCGTCGATCTCACCGCCAGACGGCCCCGAGGGACCGGGGCTGGGTGCTCCGGGATGGCGTCCCTCCGCGGTAAGCTTCCCAGCCCTCTCGGCAGCCTCCTTGGAGGTCAACACCCTCCCTCTGCCGCGGGCTTGGCTCGCTCCCCGCCGAGCGGTGGGGATCTTTCGAGCCGAGCCCCTTCGGCTGTCGGACTCCTCGTCCGACCCCTCTCTTCCTAGAGAGCGTTTCCGGGAGCTGCGCACGCTTCCGGAGTCGCTCCCCAGCTCCTCCCCCGAGCTCTCCGAGCCCTTCCGCGACGCAGCGTCGGACTCCGACCGCGCATCGCTCTTCTCCTTCTCAGGTTTGTGTGGTTTAATTTGAGGTTTCATAGCTGTTCCCACGAGTAACAACGTAAGGGTGGAGATTCACTGTAAAGTCGAGATGTCCGATGATACAAGGTGATTGATGGTGGAATTAAATCATGTAATTCTTACGCACATTCTCCAAAATGAATGCTGTAAAATACCTTGTAGATCAATTCGTGCGAACAAAATCAACTTCAACAATGCATCAATATAAAATAATGAATTGGTTATGATCTATGTAATAAATAAAAATCGCTGCCAGCTATATTCCTTGTAAAACCGCGTTTAAGCGCCTTGTTACCAGGTTTTGAGAGTCAATTGAGCGTACCGTGTTACTATTATCGAGGTCTAGCACTTTCCGAGGTGATAGCTAGCAAAACTTTCAAGTGGGTGGTATAGGAAACTTGTCGAAAATGTTTAACGAGTAGATCGGAGAGGAGTTTGTTTTACGTGAACGCGATTAAAGTGGTGGCTCGGTGGGAACGGCCCTGACTTACGAGTGGTGTAAGTTCAAACCTAGCCAGGTGCATTAATTTGTGTATTTAACTTCATCAAACACATACAAAAACTGAGAGAAAGAAAGATGCTTGATGTAGGTTTTTGGAAAAAGCCTGTGGTAAACTTGAGTTGCAGGTTACGAGTACTAAGACATTAAGTTAAAAATATACTAATCCCACGTATGCGGCTCATTTTGACATTTAGACTCTTAAATAAGCCTTGAAATCACGATTTAGTACTATTACACACTTGGTATACACAACGCTGTCACACTCGGCCCACGTAACATAAGTCGTAAGTTGTCTCTCGATGCTTAATAGTAAATAGCATACATGTTACTCTGTTTATTTTTAGCCTGAGTCATTCAAATAAGACATAGGAGTGCTACAGGTTACCAAATCAACAATCTGCCAAAAAACACACAAATAAAATAAAATAAAATTAAGTGTAGACACAGACATTTTACCACTCTCAGGGTTGTCGAAATGCCAAAAATCAATCACAGGGGCCAGCCCTAATTGTACCTGTTAATTGGCAATCATTCCGCGTTGCCGGTGGGAGCCAACTTAAAAAAAAAATGGCTGAAAATTTCTGCCTCTCGATGTGATTAGCGTTGAGTGGGCCAAAAGAGGTTTTATAATTTTCGTGTGAGATTTAGGAAATAAGGATTTTAGCTTATCGAAATACATATTAGTTTTTACCAGTGGCTTGAAAATATAAGTCCATGTATATGGGTCTTACGGCTGACAGCATAATTTTTACCACAGAACATATAAAGGAAGTTAGAAAGGAAATAGTTCCTGATTTGTATCGAAACGCGTGTCGCCGTTTGTCTCCCACTCTTTTATTTCACTACAAGCAGAAAACCAATGCCTACGCGGATTACGCACACAAATAAACAACATACACTTCGATCGTGAGTTTGTTATTGGTTGTCACACTAACGCAATTACTTCCTTTATATGTTCTGTGATTTTTACTGTATTGACCAGTTGAGTCTTCTTTTTAAAGTGGGAAATCATCTAATGACTTCTCCCGCTCTACAGCGGAGCCAATCGACCACATCAAAGATTTAAAGTAGTATTTAGTCAGTAAAATCTGACACATCCTCTTGCTCTACTTTAGGGCGGGAGTAGTCCGTGGATGATTTCAACCTCAAAAATATTATTAGATATTAATGTTGTTTTTTTTAAACCCAAAGGTTGACTGGCCTTGTTGCATTAAGTCCACCTATGTACCACCACTGTACATGAAGTTTAATTAAATAAATATTTTTTTCACCTCTAAAAAAGTACAAGTACAATAATACGACATTCACACACGAGCCAAACTGCGAAGAGGTAAAAAACTCCAGTCAACCATAAAAAACATCAATAACAGCACAAAAGGCAGTTATTTCAAAAAAATAAATTATTCATAATGCTGAGTTCTACAACGTTATATTTTTCAAGTCCCACGGCATTCGAAATTATATTAAATTTCGTAGCTAGGTAGGTATTGTTTCCAAAGTTATTAGATTAAAGAAGCCGTATCGCTCGGTACGTCTGGGAGGCTGTTACAACAAATAACGTATTGTTGGAACAGGGAGGTAAATAAAAAAAACTGGTAGTCTTAATTGTATTTTATTTTTTTGGTATATTTTGTTTCCTTGACTCTTGGGCCTAGTGTTCATGCACTTTGCGTTTTATCCAAACGCCTAGTTTACACCACAAGGACATGGCAGCAAAACCGCAAGGGCTCAGAAGGGTCACCCCGTGTGAAGTTGACCCATGGGCTCGCTTCAGAAAAGAAAAACCCGGGGTCCCTAGAACTCAAGGTAAAGAAGGAATATAGGAGTAGGTTTTAATCAGTGATAGACTGACACCCTCTCCCACTCCGCCCTAGAGCGGGAAAGGTCATTGGAAGATTACTTACTACTACTCTTACTGATTGGGCACTAGAAAAACGCCGCTATTCTGCCTATCCCTTTAGGAAACACAGACGTCAAGAAAAGTTTAGGCATCTAATATGCAACTCACAGCGCAGAAGCCAAGCACTCGCTTCGCTAATCAAGCCCCATGAAATAAAACAACCATTTCTATATTCCCATTACCTTAACCACCGTAGAGGATCCTAATACAGAAACATTCCGAGAGCCAAACACGGCCATTGACACACTGACCCCAGAAAAGTAAACAAACCTATCATAAATAATATACACAATACATTTGAGTATACACTCTATTGGCATCCGTTGTGTAACGCAACGCAGTACACAATCCTGCTGTAAACACTTACAAACATACCAAAACATTTAAAACAAGGGATAATAAACCTTAAACATAGAGAAAAGAGGTAGTTTTTTTTACGTGACTGCAATATTAACTTTGCAGGCACGCAACAGCGCTTGGGATAAAGTAAAAAATATTCCAATTTCTGGAAACAGATTGCGGCTGATGCTATCCCTTATAAATATATTAAAAAGGGAATTATTATGAGCAGTAGAAGGGCTGGTTGGTTCAGCGTTTAAGGGCGCAATGAACGCATGAGGTTGTTGAACCCGAGTATGGTAAACATATTTTTTTGTGTATTTTTCGGTGTTCTTAGTGGCGAGATAGCTTCCGGGATACATTTCCTGAGATTTTCTTACAACCGCTAGATTACGTGGTTATGATGTTATTTTTACGCATCTTGCTGAAGATATTTTGGTAACACAGATATATCTTATGAATCCAGGTTTCCCTCAGAAAATAAGCGTTTTTGCGTGAATTTTGACCAACATATACAAGAAAAATATATAAAAACATTTTATCTATAAAATCCTTACACATTCAATCGATATTCTGAATGACGAAAATCGTTTCCGAAAACTTTTAAGAGGCCTGCGGAGACCGCGCGCTATCTCGAGTTGAGACGAATTATAACACGTTTTTGAGGTTGATGGAAGCAATCCAGATAGTTTAAACAATTCTTGGACACACCGAATGGAGTAAAGTCATCATCCGCACACTGACAGTTGCTTGCTGTGATAGCAATACAAACTATTGGAAATTTGGGAGAGGTTCCGTAATACCAAAAATGATGAATGAAAAATTAATGTATTTCCATTATTGTTTCGAGTATTTATAACTTGATAATAATATCTGTGTTCCTACGAAAAGATATTTTGAAATATTGTTGTTTATAATATAGAAAAAACTAAATAAAAACATGACATTTTCGCTGTGAAAATGTGCAAATTTAAATTCGCTTAAATTTCGTTTGGGGTAAGTTTTTCAACAAAAAGACGATGTAGGAACCTAGATAATTATTGTCTGAATCCGAATAACATCATATTATGGTGTAAATATGCTTAAATTGCAAATGATTTTGGTATTACGTTTGTATGGATAATTCTAACGTCGCGCCCGCCAGATCTTTAAAAACACGTTTTTCCTGGAATAAGTAAAATTGTGAAATATTCGAGTAAATAACAACAGAGTGTTCAGGCGTTTGCCTTTTTTATCAATCGATTTTTATCACTTTGCCTTTTTTATCAAACAATGCGTTTGATCGCGTCAATTCAAACAACATTTTTTTAAACTATGCTCACGTGGCCGAGAGACGACTGGGTATGGGCCCTCTTAAAATTCTCTCTAGTGTTAAGGCGTACTAATTTGCCTTTTCAGATTGAAAGTAGATTAGTCAGGGCTGCAGGATTGCCAAGGTGGTTGTTAGGTATAGGGTTAAAAGAGTCACCGTAGTCAGAACGCACAGGACAACTAAAGAAACACTGGTAGGTTTTGGCAGTAAAAGTTAGGACAATTCCTCTTTGCTCCACCGAGAGAAGTTATTTAGACTTCCCACACTAAAAAAGAGACCCGGACCTGGCACTTATCGAATAGAGAGTAACTCCTATTACAATTCGTCCACTATAAGTTGGCGAGTGTGAAGTTAGGCTCTGCGAATTTTGGCGCTTGAAATATCGTACAAAAATTTTAGCCAATAACTGTTTTTAACAGCAATAAGAACTGCAAATTGCATTGTTTTTTTTAAAACCTTTATTTTTGTACGATATTTCAAGCGCCGAAATTCGCAGAGCCTAACTTCACACTCGCCAACTTATAGTGGACGAACTGTACCTCGTTTGCACGCTCGTTTTAATATTTCACAGAAAGAAGATATTCTTTCTGCCAATTAGTAAAACAAGAGGAGGACGCCTCACTCCCATGTCCTCTCATTTTAAACCATGGCCTGGACAACGACAGGACGTGAGAGGTGACTGATGTATCGTCTGTTTTTTATACCATGAGACTAAATTGACACAAGTAATGTCAAATTTACTAAAGTGATGACACCAGTTCTTTTGTGTTGAAATGTCATTTTAGTCTCAGGGTTTAAAAAACAGACGATAGTGTTACTTTGGCTGCCCTATAGATCTTTTACATACCTATTATGACAGTACAAGAGCCATAATTGAGATAAGTTAGGTAATTTGTGCCTTTCCCGACGTGACAAAGTATGAATGAGTGACTATAACTATTAGATATTTACTATATCTTTATAGCGGCTATTCTTTTCGCCCAGGTGATCCCAGGGAAGATGGCGGCACAGTGGTCACGTGCTGCCGTGCAGGGATGTGCCCTAAGAGGCGTTGCATAGAGCAGCTTTAAAAGATAACGGATCACCTTCTATGTGCTGGTGATGACCGAGGAGGTACCTGTAGGACCCTGTGGCACAAAAACGTGCCAGTAAACAAGTAATTACCTTTTAACTTTGAGAACCGCTGGAAAAAAATTGTGCCACCAAAATCTGACCGATTAAAAATTATACTCTAGTAGTATAATTACAGAAGCAACAGAAACAGGGCAATAACAGTTTATATTATTAATATTAATTTATTAATATTAAATAAATAAATTAATAATAAAAAATGGCGGTCCCCACGGGGCGCCACAGGTTAAATAAGGTAAAAATCCCACCCATGGGATTTAATGTTTATCTCCACCGTCTGGGTACGACCCCTCGAAAATAAAATAAAAATGTACTTACTATATCCGTAAGACAACATGAGACGTGTATTGTATTTTGAAAAGCCAATACTTTTATTGCTTAAAACACCTATCGACACGAATAAGCAGCCTAATCTCAGTGGCACTACAGACTACAATATCAATAGATACGGACACGCCATATTTCCCCGACTCCGGCCAAAATGGAAGCGATAGCAATAATATTTTATGCATTATCCTCTCTCGCGACAGACGACGTACGGAGAGAAATAAAACATATCTACCGCTTGTTTCAGAGATGGTGAACTAAGGGGCCGCGGCCAGATTGTTTGCACCTGGTTTTCGTGGCTAGGTAATAAGATCCACACTGGTCGATCTCCAAGGTTAAGCAATAATAATATTAATAACTCAGTGGACTCAGCGATCATTGTGCCGATAGTCGTGTCCGTTAATGGCTTAATAGCCAAGAGCCTCGACCAACATATTAGGACGCTCTCGTTAGGCGGCTGGATCAAGGGCTTGATTCATAAAGCGGTACTCCTGGACACGGCTCGCTTTGTCAGGAGGTTCCTTTCCCTGAAGCCCTGACCGCCGGTAGCTTGGACCCTGTTCCCGATACCGGTGGGACACTATTTTTTATATTTTTAAATGTTATTTGTTTTTGTAATTCTTTGTAAAAATATTTAAAAATGTAATTAATATGCTTTCAAATTGAATAAAGGGAATAATAATTCCTTTATTTCAGGTTACTAAGGGCCATAAACACTATACACAAAATAGTCTTAAAAATAAACTAATACATAATTAATCTAATTTTATAAGTTGCTAAGTTTGGTCTGTGGATGGGTGACCATCTTAACATACCGAGTTTCCTCCGTGCCTCGGAAAGCACGTTAAACCGTAGGTCCCGACTGTCATTTATAAATCTTTGACAGTCGTTACGAATAGTCAGAAGACAGTAAATCTGACTCCAGTCTTGCCATGAAGTATCGTGTTACCCCAGTTAATGGGTTGTGGAGGTCTGGTAGGCAGCTGCTCGTCGTAAAATACTGGTATTCAGCAAAATCCGGCTTGACTGGAAGCCGACCCCAATATAGTTGGGAAAAGGCTAGGCAGATGATGATCCTCTCTCGGGACAGGCGACGTATGGAGAGAAATAAAACATATCTACCGCCTGCTTCAGTGGTGGAGAAGTAAGGGGACGTGGCCAGATTGTTCGCACGTGGTTTTTGTGAAAATGTCTTCGGTAACGTAATGTGGGCCATGGGGAAACGTATGAAAGGGATTCTTGTGGACCTAGAACGCAAAAACAACCGGAGGAACAAAGGGGGTCGGGAATTATTGAGATTCATTATTGAGTTCTCTCACTCTAGGGCGGAGCCGTGGCGTACTTTTACTTACTAAAACCCATTCCTCATCTAATCCACCTGCGCGTTTCTACCACCTGAATCCGATCCAGGAATCACATCCAGAAGATGAGGACGTCGTGATGCCTCTCTAACCACTCCTCAAAGGGGAGACTTAACGCCATGATTAAGGCGTGCCCAATTTACACATGTGTACTGTCTGTGCTCGCAAAATCCAACTTTTCTTTGGTCTCCCATTCCATCTCTATCTCCACATACAATAATAAAAAATATACAGGGTGTTTGGTTCATCGTGTGCCAAATTGATATGGTCGACTGGAGGGGTCATCTGCTATCCTTTCAGACCCTCAAACACTACCCATGTCCAGTGGAATATTTTTCATCGACTTTTTAAAGTTTTTTGAAAAAAAGACCCGATTTTTACATTCAAATACAAATATAACAAAATGTGTAAGACGTAGAGCCTCAATTTTAATTTTATTTAAACGTATATTATATAAAGGTACTTTTGAAAACAAAATTAGTGATATTAGACATCTAGATTTTTTTAAATTTACCCGCAAAGTTTCGGACTTAAATTAAAGCTGTTCATGCTACAGCTATTTACATGGCTGCAAAAAAAGAACCATAAGAGACTAGGATCTTCAAACTCTCTCAATAATTCTCTAGTCTATCCTCTTGCTAGTGATGTGCCACATGTCGTAAAAATCTTATTACAACTATGTAAAATCGCCAGTTTTGTGAATCGAGTCGGATAAAATTAACATTCAAAATTGTGAATTGTAAAATTATTTTTGCTAAAATGGTATCTGAAAAACCTACTTAATCTGTTATATCACTCTTAGAAGGTGAAATCTGTCTCATATTTTACTTTTCGTTGGTTTTACTTGAAATAAAAAAATAAAATTCCATATTTACAACCATTTCATGATTTTTACAAATACTGCCCAAATTTTGGCATCTGTTGCAAGTGCTGGCCCGACATCTGTTTTGTATTTCGTCACTTAGTTGTTGTACGAAGTCATCTTCCCTCTTTAATTGTATTCAAAGCCGTTCCAATGCTTTGAACTAGTACTTCCCTAGTTGGAACCTCCGTCGCGTATACCAGCTCTTTGGCAGGTTCCCCAGACCCTGCGTACAAGTGTAGACCTAGAAAAACTGAGTGTCGAAATACGGAACAGGTGTCGGGTCTGCATTTGCAACAGAGGCCAAAATTTGAGAGGCTTTTATAAAAAATATGAAATTATTGTAAAAGACGCTTTTTTTCTTTTATTTCAAGTAAAACCCACAAAAATAGGGTGTTATGAAGCAGGTTTTACTTTATATGAGTGATTAAACATATTAAATAGGTGCTTCAGGTACCATTCAAGCATAAATCATTTTTCAAATCATAATTTTGAATGTTAATTTTATGTGACTCGACTCACAAAACTATCGATTTCACATAGTTGTAATAAGATTTTTATGACATGTGGCACATTACTAGCAAGAGGATAGACTAGAAAATTATTGAGAGAGTTTGAAGATCCCAGTCTCTTTTAGTTCTTTTTTTGCAGCCATGTTAATAGCAGTAACACAAATAGCGTTAATTTAAGTCCGAAACTTTGCGAATAAATTTTTAAAAATCTAGAGGGCTGATATCACTAATTTTGTATTTAAAAGTACCTCTGTACAATATACGTCTTAATAAAATTAAAATTGAGGCTTTACGTCTTATACATTTTGTTATATTTATATTTGAATGTAAAAATCGGGTCTATTTTTCAAAAAACTTTAGAAAGTCGATGAAAAAAATTCCACTGGACATGGGTAGTGTTTGGGGGTCTGAAAGGATAGTAGATGACCTCTCCAGTCGACCATATCAATTTGGCACACGATGAACCAAACACCCTGTATATTTTAAAAAGGTCCCTCGCAAAAGCTTGACAATCCCTGCACCAAATGATAAATGTGATGACTCCCGCACTTCATGGATGCGCGCAAAATGGGCCAAGTTCGCGTCATTATCTGACATTATATTATATTTCTTTACGCTCATGCTTTATACTCATGTTGTCATATTTATGATACACTAAAATATGTGTGTCACGATGAGTTATTTACTGTGGTGTATGATCAGTACTTTTTTTAGTGGGGAAATCATCCTATGAATTCTCCCGCTTTACTGTCTGCCCGCCCAAGACAGACTTTTTGTAGGCCCGATAATCGTCACATATTATAATCCTAAAGTATATTCTGAACGACTTTTTGTAGGCCGTGTGCACAGAAATCTAAATAATAAGTCAATAGATTTCTGTGGCCGTTTGCGTTGCACTATTGCTATCAAGTGTGTTCTATTTTTCACCTACAAAAAATCGTTCACCGATTGTCGGTCTTGGGCACCCTTATCGTGGCAGAGTTTTACTGACCACAATTCTTTCTTATGTTCTTTCTTTGCCTTGCGTTCCAGGACCCTGGATTTTCCTCTCAGAAGCAAACTCATGGCCGCGGTAGGCTTCGGCCCTGCTGGGCTTCTACGGCTTTGCTGACATCTCTTTGAGGCGCGCGTGGAATAGTTCGCGCCGTCGGCGACTCGGGCCCCTACGGTTTACTGAAATCTTCTTGAGGCGCGCGTGGAACACTACACACCATCGACGACTCGTGCTTGGTCCGGTAGTCAGGGTCAATAATCTCTAGATTGACAGGCCAGTCAAAGTGACATCCGGGCGTTCCTTCCGCCTGAATCACTCTCGAACTTACCATATCTGGAGAGGACCTGCGTCATGTGGAAGGTGAGGACGCCGTAACGTTTCTCCAGCCACTCCTAAAAGAGGGGACTTACCGCCGGGACTAACTGTTCTTTTAAACAGTCGTGTTAGGTAGTGTATTAATAGCTTATTACTCTTCTTGTCGTGTCGATTGACTACTGACTCTGATCACTATTTAAGTAGCAGAAGCTTTAGATAAACTGACGTTTTATCTACGACTAGCTGTCCCCTGCGGTTTCACCCGCATTTTTCGTTACTGCTCCGCTCCCGTGGATCGTAGCGTGATGGTATATAGCCTATAGCATTCCTCGATAAATGGGCTATCTAACACTGAAAGAATTTTTCAAATCGGGCCAGTAGTTCCAGAGATTACCCCCTACATACAAACTTACAAATTTTACCTCTTCATAATATTAGTATAGATAACGATTGAAAAGTGACAGCCTGTCTAAGATACCTGAAGTTAGGGCTACTCTATCTATATAATAATAATATAGCCATATATTATTGTAATATTACCCATATTAGCAAATAAACGATTATGATTATGATTATTAAAAAAAAAATATGTGAAATGCTCTAAAAAGTTATCGTTATTTTTTTTTACAGCTTTTTTGGCTTTTTTGTGGCAGTCATGCCACAATCCATTTACTCAAAAATACTAGGCAACACTGTATGCTTTAGCAAGAATGTGGCCTCCTTTTTAATAATCCCGAAAAAAAAAGTAACCCAAATTATAAAAACCTATCTCGACAGTTCTGTCTACAATTTATGGGCGGATAACCGGACAAACCACACGTCAATTATAAACACATAAATATGTCCTTATTATTACCAGCGTGTGGTCAGCGCAGCGTTATTACACTTTAATTAAACAAACGGTCATTCGTATATAGCACTAGTTGCTGACAACGGCTTCGCCTGCGTGGATGTTGAAAATTGTCCCAAGGGAACATACAACCGGGATAAAAAGTGTCTTATACTAATAATAGAATAGCACTCTAGGACATGGTCATGGTGGACCGACGACCTGGCGAGGGTCGCGGATATCCGATGCGGGACGCACCAGACCGGTCGCTGTGGCGTTGCTTGGGGGAGGCCTGTGTCCAGCAGTGGGCTTCTTTCGGATGAGATGATGATGATTACATGGTCTACAAGTGTACCAATTTCATTCTAATCCGTTTTTGGAGGTGTGCGGAACAAACTGTAAAGTCTCACATACCTCCGTTGAAAAGGGTGTATTCTCCGACTAGACGGCTGTTTTTGTCTGATCTGAAAAGGAAAATTTACCGTTTTCGAGAAAAATCCAAAAAACCCAAAACTTTGACTTTTGACCCTCAATAACTTTGGTAGCACACATGGGATCGAATGGGGATTTTTAAAACTTTATTTGTCTTGGTATACCCCAGCTCTCCACCAATATTTGGCTTTCTGGGAATTTTTGTTATTTGACCACTACTTTTATGTCTAAATTGACCGGACTATACGCTTTATACATCAAATCAAATCGCGCAGAGAACTTTTTTGCGCGATGCAGGATTTTTTAGTTCATATGTGGTCCGATAGATGTCGTTACACGTTCAGCCATTTGAACGAGAATTAACAAGCATACACACAAACACATCGCTCATAATCTTTCACCTTTGTAATATTAGTGTGATGAGTTTTTGAACTTTTTTTTTAACATTATCGGCCTTGTAATGTCCCCACAGCTGGGACTCAGGCCTACCCTCTAGGAGAGGGAGTGGGCAGTAATCCACCACGCGGGCCCAGTGCGGATAGGTGGATGACACATGTCTTCAAATTTTTGGTTCTAGGACTTGCCGGTTTCCTCATGATGTTGCGGTGATGAAATAAATTACACAAAGTAATGCGCCTAGCTGGGTTGGAACCCGCGACCTACAACTTGTAAGTCGGGGCAGTTACCACTAGGCCACCATTGCTCTCAGTAATTACAATTTTCTATATGATAATGTCTTTTCCCCTAACCTAAGGCCTAGTGTGGAACAACATCTTAAAAAAATATATCAAAGCTGCAAAATATACCTTCCAAAAAACACTGTCTTTTTCCAGCACCAGTCTTAAAAAGCTCCAAAAAGTCTCGTAGCGACGATATTCTCACCGGTTCGACTGCCGGTTCGACTGAAGGCAGTGGGGTGTCCATAATTTATGTGCGGGGCGTCGTCCCGTCACGACGTCACGGGAACGTGACGGATTCCCACTATTTTCACAGTCACACTACTGTTACGCTACAGACATGCAAAAGTGGGTAAGGCAGTGTGCACAGTGTTTAACAATATTTACTGGTTGTTAAGAACTAGTTCGCGCTTGCGGCTTTGTTTGCGTCTTTATTAATAACTAGTGCTTGACTGCGATCCCACCTGATGGTAAGCAGTGATGCAATCGTCGATGGTGAGGCGCACTAGTTTATTAATTACTCAGATACCCGCGAAACGAGACACAATAGTAAAACAATAACAGCGCGGTCTCATAGGACCGGTTGGGGATTCAAACGTTATGAGCGAGAGTAGAAAGTTTGGAAGAAATATTTCTTAACACACTATTGAAGTGTTTATAGGTATGTACCTATAAACACTTCAATAGTGTGTTATAGTGTGTTGAAAAACGAACTAGCATGAGTTTGCCTACTTAGGTATGTACCTAAGTCGGCAAACTCGTGCTAGTTCGTTTTTTATTCTATTCTAAAGAGATATAACGCCATGGAAAAGCTCCGTTTTTACGATGGACCTCCTATTTTGAAGAAAAAAAACCCTTTTTTTATTTCATTTCATGGTTATAAGAAACCAATAAATAATAATTGTTACCAAAAATAGAATAACGTACCTTCAAAAATTGTATATTTGAACTTACAATTCCGAGTTAACCCAAAGATAACACAATTCAAAGTATCCTATTTCAAAAAACGGCAATTTCATAGGTACAAACCTTTTTTGAAGCCTTGTCTCCTGGGCTAGGTAGATCTGTGTCATACGACTCAGTGTTTTCACTCAGTTGCAAGTGCTACATTTGATAACATATTTAAAACTAATGATAATGAAAGTGCATTTGTGCTCTTTAGGTATGTACATAAATATATGTTTGTGTGTGTAAATTGTTTTATGAGTGCTGTTGCTGTCGTTAAATATTTTATTTAAGAAACTAAATATAATATAATAGGCATATGTACGTTTAGTTGCATGAAGAATAAATATACCATGGTATATTTCATGAATCCCCGACCGGTCCTATGAGACCGCGCTGTTATTGTTTTACTATTGTGTCTCGTTTTGTGGGTATGTGATAGGTTAAAAGAGAAAAACCATAGGGCACAACACACAATATCAAAATTTAAACTGCAGCTTTGTTTTTCCTCATCAAAAAAACAGTTTAATTAAAATTATATGCTTCCGTACGTTTGTCGTTAAACACAGCTAACTGTCGTTTTACACAAAACATCAACATAAAAACATGGTTGTAAACACTGTTTGTGTGTCGGTCCGTGCGTTTGCATCAAAAACATGTTGCATAATTTAATCCTACAACATAACTCGATGTTTATGAACGAGAGCTTGTGATGTAAAACACTGTTGTGTGCTAAAGTGTTGAATAAAAACAAAATGATATCGCCAAACTGATTGCTAAGTAAGGCTGCGTTTTCACTATGTCGTTACGGTTAATTTATCGTCGAACGACCATCGTCTCTGGCTATTCCCATCATAACGACTATTTGTTGTCAAATCCTTCAGCGACAATCGTATCTAGCTGTCCCCATTGGTTCGCGACGATATTTTATCATTTCACAGCAGCCACTTTGTCGTTTGCACATTAATAGCAAGCTACACAATACAGGTGACAATTTTTTATCGTTTAACGACTGTCGTGCTAGCCGTTTTTACTATCATGATAGCCGTTTTCACTGTCATGATTTGTGGTGACAACAGATCACCACAAAAAATATCATAGACGACAGTTGATGGTGTAGTATGTATGAAACCTTCCATTTACATATATATTTAAAACTAGCTGTCCCCTGTGGTTTCACCCGCATTTTTCGTCACTGTTCCGCTCCCGTGGGTCGTAGCGTGATGTTATATAGCCTATAGCATTCCTCGATAAATGGGCTATCTAATTCTGAAAGAATTTTTCAAATCGGACCAGTAGTTCCAGAGACTAACTACCCCCTACATACAAACTTACAAACTTACAAACTTACAAACTTACAAACTTACAAACTTACAAACTTACAAACTTACAAACTTACAAACTTACAAACTTACAAACTTACAAACTTACAAATTTTACCTCTTTATAATATTAGTATAGACTACACGGTTTCCAGTCGTCATGATAAAGTGGGAACGCGGCTTAAGGTGCTTATGATTTTTTTTCACACACAATTTTGTAGTAAGTACTGCTTATTTTTCTTTCCTTAACGTAACGTCTAAATCAAATTCTGCCTTGTTTATCACAAACAAGGCAGAATTTGATTTAGAGAAAAAAAGTAGTTTAAATTAATAAGGGTAGAGTATATTTTGTACAGTAGTGGTGGCCCAACGGTAATGGCCACGGCTTTTGATTTGTAAGCTTGCGTACTTGTAGATTTGTCGGAAATCGAGATAAACCATTTTTTCCCCTTAAAATCGCACTCCCATCCACTTCCCGACCTCAGATCGCCCGTAATTTATTTTTCCTATTATTCTGTTCCATTTACAATCGGTTTCCAGGATGACTTTTGGCCATTAACGAAGGCTTCTGCATTGGTCTACAGGTACTGGGCAAAAACAATCAAAAGCGAAACCATCGATTAAAAAAAAGAAGAACCTTCGGAAGTTCCGATCTTTCGAAATCGGAACCGAACCTCCGCTCCGTAAAATCTCTACTGTAGACGGCTCCAATATGACATGGATCAAAACAAAATTGATTAAAGAAAGAAATTTAATAAAAAAGTTCAGCTTATTCAATCTCCAACTAGTCGGCTTTCAAAACTATTGTCATTCCAAACTTTTATTAGCCGCTCAATACGTGTCAGCGACTAAAATAAATTCCATATTTTACAACTACCATTTCGATTTCAAATGTCAGTTTTATCGATGACATTTGACGTCAAAAGATAGTAATTTAGTGAAAGCTAGCCGAGAAATTGCTGGATAGATGAAATTACTGTCGATTTGGTATGTAGACGCGAAATGTTGAACGTGCCAGTCATAGTAAAATATAAGTTATTTTTGTAGGTGGGAAAACGTTGTCAGATGCTTCGCGAACCTTTCAATGTTATGCTAATGGTGCACGTTAGGGTTATTACGGACATACCTACTTTTTTTTTTTGGCGAATCTTACATTGACTTCTTCCACTCTAAGGCGGAGCGGGAGTGCGTGAGTAAATTTCAGAGTCAAAGACTTTATTTCAAAAACTATTTGAATAGTCAAAAGGTCAGTCAGTAAAAAAAAGCTAAGCTTAAAAAGCTTTTATTGACTAGAACCCACTCCTATGTTCCTTCTTTGCCTTGCGTTGCAGGACCCTGAGTTTTCCTTTTAGAAGAAATTCCATGGCTGCAGTAGGCTTCGACCTTTCGGTTTTGCTGAAATCTCCATGAGGCGCGCGTCGTCGACGACTGGGGCTCGATCTGGACGATTACCGGACAGTCGGACGGCGATTACGTACCTACTATGGATGTTATATTTTGGTAAGCCAATAGAGGTTGTACAGTTACTTATATTTATTTATAATCATTATCGTTGCTACTAGAGTGCGTCTAATGAAAGCGCAACCTAGTTTTTTTTAAATTTAATTTGAAACATTATTCAGCCGCAATTGTAACATAAAAAAAATTGTGAAGTGTCAAGACATGATTTTCCTACTAGTTAGTAATACCATAATTATACAATTTTTTTGAATTTAACCTATTTTTCTCATGTCGCGCTTTCATTAGACGGACTATACTGCTGGTCGCCTGTATTACAGTTCCCATGTGGTGACATAGATGTCGCTACTGCATCTAAAAAAATATAGCACTTAAAAGTTCGAAACAAGTTACTTTAATACAGTTAGTGGAATTTTAGTTCAGTCATGGATGTGACGCCATTTACTGCATTAGACTGCTTATTCTCCCAATTCCTTACTCTTTTATCGTCAACTTGAGCATGGTTTAAAATCTTATCGTTTCATTATTACGATCCACCCCAATGTTTGATAACATAATACATTATGACGGGAAAATGCTGACGGAAAATGCAGATTTTCAGAGGTGTTAACGGGATTAGTTTTACACTACGTTTTGATTTCAATAGAAATCTAGATAAATGTTTTTCTTAAATATCTAAACAAAGATGTGTAATAATTTCATAATTATGTGAGAGCGGTGATATGGAAATGTATTTCGGTTGGCTGTTTGTAAAGTGAACTGTTTCAAACTATTATGTAGTATTTTGCGGTGGAGTTTATTGACACTGTCAACTTTTTTATTTCCAACATTTTTATAAGTAATGCTTTTGAAATCGTCTCCGTACATGACTGCACCGAAAAAATGAGTGTTTTGGCGGACAAAAATCTGCTATTTTAATTCCTTACCGTTTTGACTTTCTTCTTATCACTTTCCCAACTAAGACCAATCTACCGACATCTTTCAAGCTAAAATGTAACAAGCCATTTAGGCTCTAGGTTCTGCCAGAGAAATATACATACATACCTACTCTCTTTGTGTGTTATGTTGATACGTTACAACATGATATTGGTAGAATCAAATAAGTATAACTTATTTGTATACACTGTGTCTATTACATCTCTCATCCTTTGTGCTCTTCTATCGATGTTAGTTCTTTTCATTTTTAACTATTCGTGTGTATGTCGCAGTAAGATAGATAGAGCCGTAATATAGTTATATCCCTAGGGATATAATTATATACCGTAACATAGTTATACGAAAGCGATTCATTACTATCTCACTAGGAATATAGTTATAAAACGGCCCAAGTTTAGTGATATACTTATATTACTAGATTAAGTTTAGTGAAATAGCTTTCGGAGTATGCGGCGGTTGTGTTTACGTGCTCCCAAATGCAACACAGCTTTCAAACATTACTTTGAATGATCCTATACCAAATGAAAACTTGTCACTGAGAGAAATATGCTAAAAATTGTCGCGGTTTGGTGGCCAAGGTAATTTAAAATGTTCCTGTAAAAAATCGAATATACAGTTTTCTACTAAAATATGTGTCTGTAAGAAGCATTTAGTGCTATGTAATTCTAGATGTCATGATTCCTTTTCTTGTCTGAACAAAAATTAAAGAATACTTTTAAAGAAACCGAGAACTCAACTTGTTGATAAGATATCTCAAAACTGTTTGGCTTTAAAAGATTTTTAATGTTTGATTAGTTTTAAATGTATTGTTAATGTTTAAATTCCAAAAAACATAATCGTTTTAATTATAATTACTTTAATATGTGTTAATGTTATAACTAGCAGCAGGATACATAAAGTTGATAAATAATAATAATAATAATAAGTTTATTTCACACCACAAGCCAAAAAAATACAGACAATCTTACATTATTAACCATAGCTAACAATTTTTTTGGTTGTGGATCGCTGGTGCCTGTGGTAGGTAGTAAACACCTGTAATACACGTCACCAGGTCCCCACCTGTTCCAAGTTACATATTAAGTAGCTTACATAATTATTAGTACAGCAAGTTAGACAAAACACAAATATTTAGTGAGTTTAATGGTCACAGGAGTAAATGACAAGAGACAATAGGAAAATAATGAAATAAAATTACAATTATAAAAGTATGTATGTTGTGAGGAGCTCGTGGCTTTGAGGAGCTCGTGGCTAGATAATAACAGCCGCATAGGTCGATCGTCGTCATCTTCAAGGTTAAGCAACGCTTGCCTAGGTTGGTCTGTGGATGGGTGACCATCTTAACATAACGAGTTTCCTCCGTGCCTCGGAAAGCACGTTAAGCCGTTGGTCCCGGCTGTCATTTGTAGATCTTTGGCAGTCGTTACGGATAGTCAGAAGCCAGTAAATCTGACTCCAGTCTTGCCATGAAGTATCGTGTTACCCCAGTTAATGGATTGTGGAGGTCTGGTAGTCCTCGTAAAATACTGGTATTCAGCTAAATCCGGCTTGACTGGAAGCCGACCCCAATATAGTTGGGAAAAGGCTAGGCAGATGATGAGATGATGTTGTGTGTATTTATGGGGAGGTTTTAATAAGACTTATGTGCGCGTGTGTGTATGTTTGTGACATTGTGTGTGTGTGTGTGAATGATAGTGTTATGGTGTGCATAAATGTGTGACAGAAGAGATGGTGTTTTAGAACTTGTGTGGTTAAAATTATGTTTATTCAAAGAGTTTAAGGAAAGAATTTCGTGAAGTTTATTGTAAAGATGTGGACCAAGGAAAATAAATAATCTATGACTAAAATATGTTTTTAGAGGAATAGCTTTAGAATGATGAATGATATATTAATAAAGATAAAACCAATAAAATTTTGTTTTATTTAATTATATATGGTAGATTTATATTTCTGAATGCTGAACTGAATGCTTCTTACAGGCACATATTTTAGTAGAAAACTGTATATTCGATTTTTTACAGGAACATTTTAAATAACCTTGGCCACCAAAGCGCAATCATTTTTGGCATATTTCTCTCAGTGATAAGTTTTCATTTGGTATAGGATCATTCAAAGTAATGTTTGAAAGCTGTGTTGCATTTGGGAGCACGTAAACACAACCGCCGCATACTCCGAAAGCTATTTCACTAAACTTAATCTAGTAATATAAGTATATCACTAAACTTGGGCCGTTTTATAACTATATTCCTAGTGAGATAGTAATGAATCGCTTTCGTATAACTATGTTACGGTATATAATTATATTCCTAGGGATATAACTATATTACGGCTCTATCTATCTTACTGCGACATGTACATAAATAAATACAAATATTGACAGCACTATATATGAACTTAAAACATCAATCAAAAACTACATGTGCACGACACACAAACAGTATCAGCAAAAAACACATCTTGCAAGTGTGAGCACTCAAATTTTAAGTTACTTAGCTTGTCGCAGCGGATTATTCAAATCGCATGAGTTTTCCGACGGGCAACACTCTCGCTGGAACGAGCTAACGTGGTTACACTGCTTACACTATGGCGTATGCTGGCCAAGGAAGGATTTTTACGATTATATTTAAACTATAAGTGATTTTTAGGGTTTCGTTCTCAACGGTAAATATGGGACCCTGTTGTTATGACTTCGTTGTCTGTCAGTTTGTCACCACGCTGTATCACATGATCCGTAATAGTTAGACAGTTAAAATTTTCACTATTTTATTAAATTTTCATTATTTGTTGCTGCTACGACAACACATATATAAAATAAAATAAATATTTAAGTCGGGTCCCTAACAATAAACGTGATTTTATTGCCGTTTTTTACTGCGGTCGGCACGGAACCCTTCGTACGCGATTCCGACTTACACTTGGCCCACGTGAGACGTCTAGTTCACCAATGAGAGCGAATATGTGGTCCGCGATGGAGTATACTTAACTAAAAGTAATCCGTTCACTCTTGATCATCAAAAACATTAATCTAGATCGATGAAAAGTGCCCAGAAAGCTGGCAGCACTGCCACGTTGGATAACAATGCTGATTCGTGGACCGAAGAAATGCCCTGCCCTCCGGTTACGCGAAGAGTTGACCAGCTGTTTATAGTTTAAAAATGAGTTTTTTTTTGGTCGTATATTATTTTCAAAATAATTTATTAAAATAAATATCATCATCATCATCATTTATGTCTTTTGTTCACTGAATACCTCAATGTACCAATCGTTAAAATTAATATAATATTCTTGATTAATCTTATTTGGTACAACGCAAAAGATTTCTTTGAGATCACTTTAATAAATTACATCGCACTTAAAGGTTTCGATAAGTGATTTATATTAAACTAAACTAATAAGAAAACATACCTCCCGCAAGGTGGACCGATGACCTGGTGAGGGTCGCGGGAATCCGATGGATGCGAGACGCACAGGAGCGGTCGTTGTGGCGACGCTTGGGGGAGGCCTATGTCTAGCAGTGGACGTCTTTTTGCTGAGATAATAAGATGATTAATAAGAAAATACATACCTACTAAGAAACTTGAGTAAAATCACTCTAATATTATACAGGCGAAAGTTAAGTTGAAGGATATGGAGGTACATAAGTGGTAGTGGAAGCGGAATGAAACGACATCGACTTGATAGTACAACGTATAATCGCAGACTGGTGCGCCTTGACAAATCAAGTCCATAATAATATTTTGAGCGTCTACCCACTATAACACACACACACACACGCAGTGTTGTCTTTTTAACCCTAAGGTTGACTGGTAGAGAATGCCTTGATGCATTAAGTCCGCCTATGTACCACCATTGTACATGAAGTTTAAATAAATAAACTAATATTATTGACACATACATCACATGAGTAAGCGTTTCTATGTATGGTTGTTACTTCTTCACCCTCGAAAGGCAGAAAAGATATAGATGAAATTTGTTACAAGGGTAGATCATATTCAGGAATAGGATACTTTTTATCCTCGTAGTGTAAGATAATTTTACACTTTCACGCGGGCGAAGCCTTTTGTAGCAGCTTGTATACTCATAACAACCAAACTATAATAATAAAGAAATAATAACTTATTAAGTTCTAATAAACTGTTAATAACACATGTAAAAGAACTCATTGGGCATAAAACAAATTCATCCACATCGCTGTCAACGGACGCCACTGGGCTGACTAGTCGACTAGTGCTGAAATAGCAAGTTGAATCTTCGCCAAAATGTGATCAAATAGTCGACTTCCCCAACTAGTTGGCGACTGTCCGGTACATCACTATTAAATATGATCTATGATCAAAATTTAGGGTCATTAACCCTAGGGAATATTATATTTATGTAGGTATTCGAATTTACCCCATCGGTTTTCCTGTCCTTCGTACTAAACCACACCTGCACCTTCCAGTATCGGTCGCACCGAACCCAAGTCTTCGACGCACGACGACGAGTAGAGTCCCACGCCATACAAAGAGATGTTAGCAAACCGTTGGGACCCAGCAGGGACGAAGCCTACTGGAGTTATGGGTTGTGCGAAAGAAAACCCCGGAGCCCTAAAAACGAAGGCAAAGAAGGAACCGGAGTGGGTTTTGGTCAGTAAAAGTCTGACACGCTACGCCTAAGAGCGGGAGAAGTCATTCCATAATATTCAACCTAAAAAACCGAATGAAAATAAAACATGTATTTATTGCCCATTAATAAATAGTTCTTGTTTTTCTGTAGCTCATTAAGTGCCGACTAATCGCCAACTAGTCGCCGTAGCCGAATAGTCCGATTTCCAACTAGTCGGTCCATCCCTACTTAATAAGTACCTACCTATATGTATAAGTTGAAAGTCGTCAACTTGTGAAGTTTACATGAAAGTCAAAGGCATTGTGACTTATGTGACAACTTGGTTTACGAGTCCATTCAAGAAATATTTGCTTGTTTGATGGATGTTCTCAAAGATAGGTTCAATGAACTTTGTGCAGTTTGAAGATTATACATGGTTTTTGTCTCTGAAAACATACGAGTAGATATAAAGATAATATAATCAGTATTTTAATCGATCTTTGGCAGTCGTAACGGATAGTCAGAAGACAGTAAATCTGACTCCAGTCTTGACATGAAGTACCGTGTTACCCAGTTAATGGGTTGTGGAGGTCTAGTAGGCAGCCGCTCCTCGTGAAATACTGGTATTCAGCTAAATCCGGCTTGACTGGAAGCCGACCCCAATATAGTTGGGAAAGGCTAGGTAGATGATGATGATAATCTAGTCTTTTAATACACACCACATATCAGGCGGACCCATATGTATGGGCTAGTATTATAGATACCATATCTTTATATATTTCTTTTGTACTTGTGTTTGTCACCTAACTCATCCTAAATGGCTTGACCGATTAAGATACTACTATGCGTGTATATTTTTGACTAGGTTCCTGTATGGGCTGAAAATAAGTTAATAATTAGATCTGGTAGGTGGCGTTGCAATCAGGTTCTCAAATAATTACAGCTATTGAACAGAACAACATCGGTCGGGGCCGATCGGGGGCGAGTTAAATATGTATTACTAGCTGTCCCCTGCGGTTTCACCCGCATTTTTCGTTACTGCTCCGCTCCCGTGGGTCGTAGCGTGATGGTATATAGCATTCCTCGATAAATGGGTTATCTAAAACTGAAAGAATTTTTCAAATAGGACCTGCAACTACCAGAGATTACCCCCTCTTTATAATATTAGTATAGATAAATCTTCCAATGTTAGTTTGTAGGACATGCCGATTTTCCATCACCGTTTTGAAAGCTATGGTGATGAAATAAATTACAAACAGTAAAGTGTTTTATATGATAGTACAAATCGTGAAGATGGAGAGGAAAACAAAAGGTTTATTTATTAATTCTTTAAGCACACACAAGTACAGAGGAGGACTTAATGCTTAAAGGTATTTTCTAACAGTCAACCTTTACCTTTTACCTTTACTAAACCTACAAGTTAATTTCTATATGTACTGCTCAGATTGCGAAACTTCTCCATTGATAGAATAAGAGCGCTTGTACACGCTAAGAAATTTCGCAGTTTCTGTGGCAGTTAAGATTAATTTATCATGTATACGATAAGAATTTTGTCCGATCTAGGTACGATACTCGCCTAAACGTTCCCTGCCTCACCATAGCAACTTCACGCATCATGTCTAGCGCCGACAAGATTTTCTTCTTGTTCAGTGCAAACAGTTCGTGTATAGAAACGACAGGAATTCATGCTTAGGCCCGGCGATTTTTCTTAACGTGTGCAAGCGGCCTTATACAGACCACTATTACAAAGCTAGATTTATATCTGAGCAAGCATTTAATTAACCTTATCAAATGTAACTCGTAAAGTTAACGCTGTAAGCTGAAATACAGGTTTCGACTTCAGCTGCTGAAACTTTTGTGTACATTACAGGTGAATACTAATCTGTTCATGGAGCAAAAGGACTAGTAGTGGCTCAGTGATAACGGCTTCGACTTGAGAGTTGTGGGTCGCGGGTTCAAACCCAGCTAGGCCCAATACTTTCTGTAATTTAATTCATCACCCAGTGGTTTTCTCACGATGTTTTCTTTCACCGTTTCGAGAGCAGTGTCTCGAAACGGTGAAGGAAAACTTTGTGAGGAAACCGGTATGTCCTAGAACCAAAAATTCAAAAACGTGTGACATCCACCAACCCACTCTGGGCCCACATGGTAAATTAAACCCTTTTGCCCTCTCCAAGAGAGGAGGCCTGAGTCCCAGCTGTGGGGACATAATCATTGTGGCGTAGCAGATTCGAAGTCAACTGGGGCATCGCCACACCACACATCCATCTCATTACAACAGTTTAGTTTATTTTCTGGTATTGGCAACCCTGGTTTGTGGATAAGCGAAAACACTGAAGCACTTATTCCAAAAAGCAATGCTCTTTAATGATAGTAAATATTTGCCCCAACAAACACACACATGTACTTTTTGCCTACATTTTTTTTGATGGTGGGAAATCATCATTAGATTTTAACTAACTAAAATTAATCAACTTTTTATTTACCTTTCACGATTTAGAGCCCCGATATTGTTTTTCAAACGCAACTCCATTATCAACGCTACCAATCACTTTAGTTTTACTATTAAAAAATGCTTGCCATATACCAAAACTACAGTAAACACAACACGAATACTTTCCCCAAACAACTAACTGTAACAAGCTACACTCCGCACAAACGAATATATTTCAACAGAAAAACGTACAAAACACACAAATAAATAATAAAATGAACAGCACACAACCCCGCTAACTCATCCCCTATCTGTTTGTAACACATTCTCACTCTCCACTTTATCACTACGTCATATAATCGTGTTTATTAACGATTTTTAATTGCGAAATTCTTCAACCCCCGACTTCCTTCGCGGTAGAAAGAGACAGCGACATCTCTGTCCGTCGGGAAACTTCGTGGATTTCAGCCAGTGTGCCGCCTCCAGGCTGTACGAGCGAACGCGTGCCGCGATTAATAAAAAAACCCGACTATTTCGAAATTCGAAGTGTTTGTGTGAGTGTACTGTGTAGAGTGTACAGAATATAATTAAAAAAAAGTGGTTGTGATTGTATTTAAACTTTTTCAATCAGTGTAAATACTAAGTGAATACTTTTTAGTGTTTAACTTTTTATTAGTGTAAAGTTTGGTGTGTGTAGAATCGTGTTGTTACGTCTTATAGCAGGTAAGGCAAGGCCGTTTTTACCGTTTAGATATGTCAGGAATGTAAAGGTACACAGATTTAAATATAGAACGAAAGGTCGACGTGAATGTCTGAACGACATTGTTAGGTCTCTTGCGATTTTTGTGTGATGTTGTTTTATAAAAGTTGTTTTTGAAATTAAACGTGTGTTAGGCATGGCAATGATTTTAATGTTGCGGTGGACGGAAAATTAATGTGTAGGCTTTCGTTTTTTAAATACATTGATATACATATTTATAAGTCTTTAATTAAATTACTTACGTTTGTCAAATAATGATGATATATGAATTTAAATACGGAGTCCAGACTTAACATAATAGCATTTAATTACAACCGCCCTCAGTAATTCAATTATATTTTACACCCCAATAACATTAACACTAACTTTTTAAAACCAGCGATAAAAACACGAGAATAACCTTTTATTCTTTTTAAACATTTGCATAAAAATATAAAGGAGCACTTCGATTAAAACCTTCGCGCGTTCCAAAGGTTGGTGAAAGAGAAAAAAAAAGAAAATAAAAAGGTTTTTTTTTTGTGTGGCCAAAGTAATTAATAGAATGTGTCAAGTACGATGACTGGCGAAGAGCGAAACTGGCTGAGCGATGTTCCTCCACGATTAAGGCGTTATCTTGAAATTAGGGGCAAGTTTCGTGAGAACATTAGTTTTGTTATTAATATAGGATTAATTAAGATATAAATATTTATGTCTTATGACAACACAGTATTAATAATTGTGAGATGTTGTATAGAATTCATATTCATTTGAATGAAGAGGAATAAAATAATTTGATTAATATACATATAGGATTACTGCCTTATTCTACATAGTAATAGAAAGGATTTTAGTAAAATTGCTAGTCGCTAGTAAAAATATATCTTAAGAACGACTGAATGGACCGATTTGACTAACTTTTTTATTGCAATGTTCTTAATTAATGTTATAAGCTTTTTAAGGATAAAATTAACAAGCATTTCGGAAAATTGAGGAAACTGGGATAAAGTGTAAGAGGCTTTTCTTATGGAAATTGATATGAATTTAGACGATTGGACATGGTTGCGTTTATCTAATAGTCTAGGCTCAGGCTTGTAAAAAAATAATTAAGGCATAAAATACATTTCTAAAATACACAATGAATCAGCATTATTTAAAATCAGAATGAAACCTCCTTTCATCAGAGATTGAAAATTTAAAAAAAGAACGTGAATATTTTTTTCTTTTTTCGGCTGACAATGGCCAGTGCTAATGCCTTTTACAGACATTTTAATTGATTACAAACTACTTTGAATAAAAGGACTTGTAAATTGAGAAACGAGACGTAAATTATGTTTGATTAAAACTAAATTAATGACAGAAAAGAAAAATTAAGTTGAATTTGAGACTCGATTTTATGATTCAAAAAAGAATATTGATTAGAAATAATGAGTTTCTTTTTTTTTTTGGTTTACGAAATAGACCTTTGTTCGAATTTCAAATTAGTAGATTCAAAAAAATTAAAAGGATTTTTTTTATTCTTTCTCAAGAATTAAACTGCGTTACAGATTTAGAGGCAATTACACTAAGTTATAAAATACACTTGTGTTAGAACTGTCTTGTTATTTCCCATAGTATCTATTTCATAGTGACCTCTTTTGATTACAGTTCGTTTTTTAAAAACCATCCACAATTTGAATGCACTAGTTGGCAGCAGATTTATTTTTTAAAATAAAAAACAATACATATACCTACACTATGACTGTCTTCAGTTGATTACGCATAAAATCAAAGTTCGAAGATTTCAGTGAATCAGCTTCATTCGTGTTTTGACTTGTTAATTCTGTTTTGGTTTGTGCTAGATCAACAATTTATCAGACCCTTGTTATTTATTTTTTTCGTGAATATTTTACTTAGCTTAGGAAAACGATCGGCCAACAATGATGACTCTTTAAGAATAGAATAAGTAGAATAAGATTCATTCAACACAGGCCTTAAAATAGGCAACAGCACAAAATAATAAAAAAGGAGTTAACCGAAATTCTCGCCAACTCAGCAATTGATTTAAATAATAATTTAATTTATTACTCCAGAAAAATACTGTATTTCAACACGCAGTGTCTTAAACCCTGGAGTTGGGTCTGCGAGTACGATCGCAAGAAAAAAATTATAAAAACAATGTTTCCTTAACAAATGTGGTAAACACGCCACTGAAAACAATATAGACTTCATTAAAAAAATAAAACATAATTTGAAAATGGAATCATAAACTATTATTAACTGTGAGTGTTTGGTGCGATTTTGTCGAGTATACTGGCTGTTTTAATTATTCGCCAATTGATTTCTAGTTGATATTGTGATGTAAAATTGGTGTAGTTTTGTATATCAAGTGTCTACATAGCCGATCACTATGTGAAATCATTGAAACAGGCATGATTTCGGTAAAATGGAGCCTGCATTAGTGAAGCTCGAAGCCTCTGTGAAGGTTAATGACAAGGCTTACTCGATACATTTGCTGCTAAATACTGTAAAAACATTACAATGTGTTTTACACACATCTGCATTTCAGTGAAACTCAGAGGAACTCAAAGTGGCAGTTGACCTACTAAATGCTTTCTATACCTTGTCAGGTATAGAAAGCATTTAGTAGGTACAGTAGTAGTAGGTGTCAGGTATAGGTTGTACGATTGGAGCATTTAGCCAGTGTGTCCTGGCTAAATGCTCCAATCGTACAAAGCTATACAAAGAAAATCTTTACGGCAGTCTAAATACATGATTGAAACCTCCTTAGACTTTAAGCTGACTTATAACCGCGACCTGCGTTACATGAGCGGTTAAAATAAATAAACAAAATTCACGTTTATCCTTACACTGTACGCCGAATATAACTAGAGATATATCATATCTTTAAGCCATAGGAACAACAGTAGTATGATTACACTATAAGTTATATCAAATTATCGGTGAATTTATTAGATAATACCTACATAATTATAATTCCTTTTTGAAATCGGTCAAAAGAATAAGCTTCTCCCATATCACTAAATCATGTTTCCATACGGTGAACCTTCAAGTAATACACTGAAAGATAGATTTAGTTATCTCCTACAAAATTTTCTGTTGAAAGCGTTACAGAACCCAGTTTTCAACAAAGTAATATCACGGAACCCGTGTATTTTGATGAGTACAATTATTTCCTTCATAACGAGGTCACAGTTTCTGTTGTGCAGGGACGTAGCTACTGCCGTTCTAGCCGTATCAATGATATGGGGCCCCCGGGCTATTGAGACACCTAAATGTACTAGAATTCGTACATGTTGGGGCCCCACCAATACTTAGTTTTTTTTTGTTATTATGCATAGGCTCGTGTTTGAGGAGCTCGTGGCTAGATAACAACAGCCCCACAGGTCGATCTTCAAGGTTAAGTAACGCTTGCCTAGGTTGGTCTGTGGATAGGTGACCATCTTAACATAACGAGTTTCCTCCATGCCTCGGAAAGCACGTTAAGCCGTTGGTCCCGGCTGTCATTTGGAGATCTTTGGGAGTCGTTTACGGATAGTCAGAAGCCAGTAAATCTGACTCCAGTCTTGCCATGAAGTACCGTGTTACCCCAGTTAATGGGTTGTGGAGGTCTGGTAGGCAGCCGCTCCTCGTAAAATACTGGTATTCAGCTAAATCCGGCTTGACTGGAGGCCGACCCCAATATAGTTGGGAAAAGCTAGGCAGATGATGATGATGCATAGGCTCGTGTTTGACTACTATCACACCTGATGGTAACCAATGATGTTATCCATAACCGTAAATTCTCTTATGGATAAGAGGCTAATAACTGTGGTGAATAAATAGTAATTATTGACTTAAACTTCATGTACAGTAGTGGTACATAAGCGGACTTAAAACAACAAGGCATTGTCTACCAGTCAACCTTTGGGTGTAAAAAAGACAACATGTGGTAGGATTATATGATAGGATGTTTTAAATTCGCTTGTTCTATCATTTTATATATAAGACGTCAATAATAACTTAAACTATTCTAGTACCTTTTAACACTTTTGTAACATTATAGAATACAATCAAGTCATCATCTCATCATCTACCTAGCCTTTTCCCAACTATATTGGGGTCGGCTTCCAGTCAAGCCGGATTTAGCTGAATACTAGTATTTTACGAGGAGCGGCTGCCTACCAGACCTTCACAACCCCAGTTAATACTGCAGGGTAACACGGTACTTCATGGCAAGACTGGAGTTAGATTTACTGGCTTCTGACTATCCGTAACGACTGCCAAAGATCTACAAATGACAGCCGGGACCAACGGCTTAACGTGCTTTCCGAGGTACGGAGGAAACTCTTTATGTTAAGATGGTCACCCATCCACAGACCAACCTTGGCAAGCGTTGCTTAACCTTGAAGATCGATCTGTGCGGCTGTTATTATTATATTAGCCACGAGCTCCTAGAATACAATCAAGTATTGAGTAGTAAAAAATGCTCAAGTAAACGAGCTCATTTTCATTTTTACGCCCAATCTGTACAATTTTCAAAAAAATTAAAAAAATTCATTTCAAAATTCATTTTTTTCAAAATTCTGTACAATCTCAAGGCGCTATTTCTGTGCTAGAAGGACCCATTTTATACAAAAAAACCTCAAAGTGGTTAGATACAGGGCCCCCCAAAAATATTTAACATAAGGCCCCTTAGAACTAACTACGCCACTGCTGTTGTGCCTACAACATTATATTAAACAATTTCTTTGGCCGGAACCTCCGCCATTTTGTTGGTAGTGCATGGATACATATATAAACATATACGAGGGCAGTCCGATAAGTACTTAGCCTCACCGCCCCATGGCGCCACTATCGCAAGATTTTTTTTTTATCATGTTTTACATTTCCTTAGAGGAAAAATAAAATCGGCTAAAATTCGGCTAAAATTCAAAATTTTAGCCGAATTGGATTCGTAGTTTTTTTTTAACGCGTCTGGAAACTGGCGTGTCGACGGATTTTAGAAAAATGGAATTGAGCAATATCGGTCGGTGATTCCATTCTTATTTTTGGAAGGGAAGTCGCGCAGCAAAATCAAAGAGCGCTTGGATACTGTGTACAGTGACTCTTCTCTTTCGATGGCGATTGTCAAAATTGGTTTATTGAGCTGAACGCGTGCTCCAGTCCGCTTTTGAGGAGCCACGCCAAAATGCCCCAAAAACGGCTACCACAGAAGATAAAGTGGCAAAAATCCATGATCTCGTATAGGTAGACCATCGATTGAAGGTGCACAAGATAGCTGAGATATTAGGCATCTCAAAAAACCGCATAGGTCATATCCTCCATGAATTATTGGACATGAAAAAGCTGTCAGCGTGATCGCTGCCGCGTTTGTTAATTTCAGACAACAACCTCAACCGTAAGAACACTTCAGAGCAGTGTTTGATGCTGTTTCAGCACAAAATGGAGGAGATTTTGCATCATTTCGTGATTGTTAGGGAAGCATGAAACCACTGGTACACACTGGAGACCAAGAAACATTTAAAACAGTGGATTTCACCCGGCGAACGTGCTCGGAAGAAGGCGAGACTGTCCTATCGACCGGAAACGTGATGGCCACCGTTTTCTGGCATTCGCAAGGAGTGATCTACATCGACTACCTGAAGAAGGGTAATACGATCACAGGGCTCTCCTATGTCGAAAAATTGGGTCGATTCGACGCCGGACTGCAGAAAAAACGGCCTCATTTGGCGACGAAAAAAGTGTTGTTCCACAATGGCGACACACCGGCTCACACTCCTCCGTCGCCACGGCCAAAATGGTCGAATTAGGCTATGAACTGTTGCTCCACCCTTCTTATTCTTTAGGTTTGGCCCCGTGCGACGTCTTTTTGTTTCTAAACTTGAAAAAGTCACTCGCTCGGCAAAAATTTGAATCGAATTAAGAGATTATAGTCGCCACGGAAGCCCTTTTTTCAGACCTCTAGAAAATATTTTTTTTAGACGGGTTAAAGAAGTTGGAGCACCAACGGGTTAAGTGAATCGAGCTATAAGGAGACTATGTTGAGATATAAATCGCCACTTTTCCATTTTTTTTATTTTTCTGTCGTAGGCTAAGTACTTATCGGACCGCCCTCGTACTACAGTTTGTCTGTTGGTTTACGAGTATTTCTATAAATAGAAGTTTTCTTCGTTTGAATATAAAAGAGAGATGTTTAAGTGATTGGTCGTATGTTGTCTTTATTCATACTAGTGCGGGAATGTTTGGATTACTTATCGTGGGTTTCGTACGCAAAAGGGCTACTGAAGGAACGTGGATGCGGTTTATTCAGTAAGCGGGAGATGTCATTTGATCCTTTCTCACCTACAAAATCATGTTACTGTTTTTCAAGTAGAAAATATTACATTTTTTAATGGTGAAACAATTAGTAAAATTGGTTTAGTAGTTTTTGAGTTTATTTATTATAAACCAAAATACAATCTATTGCTTATAACTGTTTCAAATTCAAGTTAAAAATATAGTAAAATATTAAATGTGAAAGTAAGTTTGTTATCTCTTCAGGCCTAAATGACATAACCGATCAACATGAGGTTTACATACGTTGTCAGGAATATAGAAAAGGACAGACTGAAGGAATTCAGAGAAGAAGTACTGTTCCTGAGAGAAAAAATAATAACTTTCGACGGTCACTATTGCTTTAGGACGCTAGATGGCGGTACTGTACACTTACTAGCTGACTCGGCAAACATTTTTCTACGATAGTGGGGGTGGGGGGGTAAAAATAGCCTAAGACTTATTCTTAGACCTACCAAATGTACACAAAATAATAAAAAAATCGGTCAAGTAACGGCATGGCCGATTTTTATACCCGAGGAGTTCAATAACAAACACTGTGACAGGATATTTTTATATCCCTTGTCCCTTTGTCTGTCTGTCTGTCTAATACTGGCATGCGGGTAGCCCATGTCCTGAAATACGATTTTTGTTAGTTTTCAGTCCTCCCTAGGGATAATTCTCAACTATCAACAACAAAATCTAGTCTCAAATTAAGAATATCTACACTTGCTTATTGTTTGTTTAAGATTTCAATAAGACTAATTAGCCTGGCCTGTTGGTCTGATGGTTAGCAGCGCTGACTGCTATGCGAGAGATCGTGGGTAGATATATCTGGATGTAATTTATTTATTTAGAAAAAATAATATAAGTATGTTTATCTGTATATCTAGTACTCACAAGCTCTGCTTAATTTGGGACTAAACGGCTTTGTGTGAAACTTGTGGAATATTATATTATAAAAACTTCAGCATTAATCAAGATACTTTTCTTCAACGAAAATCTATTAAACGTCCTATCTATCTTAGAAGACACTTCGCGTCATAATTCCTTCGTCTACGAGAGAAAAATTCCATGAAAAGTAGCTGTCCTTACCTGTTTCTTTAGATTGAATCTGTTCAATCAAATTTAATTTATTCAATGAGATGATGAAAATGAGCAATTTTTTACCTAGACTTTCTTTTAACTTGTATTCTAAAGGCTTCATATTGTGGGAAGGCAAGGAGTGGTTGATAGAACACGGTGGGTTTTAATCAGTACAAATCTCTTTCATTCCACTGGAGTAGTTTTATGATTTCTATCAAATAAATGCTTTTTTTCTTCATGTATTTGATGAACTCATTTCATTTACGAGTAGTCGCTGTGATTACGAAAAACATCGCTTGAATAGTTTTATAGATAGAATGTATTTTATTGGACAGTCGGTCAGTTTATAAAAAATAATTTTATTTAAGACAACAGTCACTCACTTGAGAAATATGGTACAGACAGTGTATAAGTGTAATTCAAAATTCAATAGTTGTTGGCTGCTATTGGAGTATTATTAATATTTTTCAACCACATGTCATGTACTTTGAATACATAATAATTAGGAGCTAAATTTTTTAATAGTTGACAGCAGTTTGATACAAAAAACTGCGCCTGTACTCGTATGGTTACCACATTGTTTTACCGAGCTTCGTTACATTTGTTACACGTGTTAAATTTTCTGTCTTACTTCTACCATTCAAGAAATAAGTATACAATAATTGGTTCTAAATTACTTATTTGATGGTGAGGTAATTAAAAACCATTTGTCGTACAATTATTTTTTGAATATAAGCCGACCCCAATATAGTTGGGAAAAGGCTAGGCAGATGATGAATTAATTAAATTTCATTGAAAGAATGTTCCTAAGAGCCAAATTTAGAACAGTTTTCAGGCTAGAGTAGATTTTGACACTCCAAAAGTCAGAAATCGGGAGTAAATATCGTACACCAAAATAATAACACTACTCTCTTATGGTATTCTCAGTAGTATGAATACATTCATGGTTTTATGGCTGACAGAGGCTGACAGTGATATCTACAAGATAATCTTAGGATGAACTGAAAGAACTCGAGATACAAAGAAAATATCTCGATAAAGTTGTCAATATGATTTATTCGAGTGGTCCTCCACTCCAACCACACCACCATTTTCTCCACTTACAACTTTGTAGTGTGTAGATATCACACTTAACTAATATGATAAAGGCGATAATTTGAGTGTGCGCGTGTGTATGTTTGTTACTTCTTTGCGCTCGAACGGCTAAACTAATTAGGATATAATTTGGTACACGGATGGACCATGTCCTGAAATAATACTAAGAATATTTTTGATCCCGGAAATATGTTCTCTTGGGAAAATATTCTATTATCGCGAGAGCAAAGCTGCTGGCAGCAGCTAATAAATAATAAATGCTGCATTTTAGTATATTACTAGCCATTTGACTTTATTCTCCTAGAAAGGAAGCCTAAATCTCAGCAGTGGAAACATTATAAGGCTGTAACATTTTATGCAGTTTAAATTTAAATACCCGAAAACTAGTATATTCTAGAACCGAAATTTGAAGACATCCACCAATCCGCACTGGGCCCGCGTGGTGGATTACCGCTCATTTCCTCTCCTGGAGAGGAGGTCTGAGTCTCAACAGTGGGAAAATTACAAGACCGATAATGCTAATGCTAAATCAAACAAAGAATCATGTACTGGTTTTCGTTTGTGAGTCGACAAGTTTGTCTGACAAACGGTGTGATTTTACTATCCCTGACATTTCACACGTTGAACCCGCTGGCAAAACCTAACCAATTATAAAGTTAGTGAACCCAATTATCGATGTACAGTAAATTACAATTTAATCTATGAGTATTTATCTGTATTACAAGTCAATGTCCTCAGCTTAGCTACCGAACACACATGACAATACAAATTAAGATTAATCTGCCGATCTATGGCGCGTCCCCAGAGGCTACACGCTACCTTGTGTAACTGTATTACACTGTGGTAGGGTATTACATGCTCATTTTGTGTTTGTCTGTTAATTTCTTGGTTTACTGATTGTCATCATCATCTTTCAGTCCTTGGCCCATGTTACTTGAGGTCCACGCAAACGCTTTTTTCTTCCATTCTGTTCTATCAATCGTCACGCTTTTCCTTCCCTTATTTTTTTTAAGTATTATCGGACTTATAATGTTCCCACTGCTAGGACTCAGGCCTCCTCTCTAGGAGAGGGGATGGGCCGTGATACACCGCACGGGCCCAGTGCGGATTGGTGGATGTCACATGTCTTCGAATTTTTGGTTTTAGGAAATTCGATTCGGTTTCCTCACGATGTTTTCCTTCACCGTTTTGAGAGCAGTGGTGATGAAATAAATTACACAAATTAATGCGCCTGACCGGGTTTAAACCCGCGACCTACAACTTGCAAGTGGGCCACCACTGCTCGTTGGGCCACCACTACTCATATCGCTTCCTTTAATATCGTTATTATATCGCATCCCCGGGGGCTACACGTTACCTTGTGTAGGTAACTGTATTACACTGTGGTAGGGTATTACATGCTCATTTTGTGTTTGTCTGTTCATTTCTTGGTTTACTGATTGTCGTCATCATCATCTTTTTGGCCTTGTACCATATTGTCTGCATTAGATTTGGTCGATGCAACTATAGCATGTTTGCCTTGAAGTAACCTATTTACTGTTTACTTAAATTAGAGAAAACTTCATGTAAATTACTCTGTACATGAAATACTAAGTATTCAGCTGCAACAAATTAGGTTTATACCCAACATCATTACGTTGGAAAAAGGCTAAGATAATTATATAATTATCTTTTTCTGTCAAAAAAAAGAAAATATATAATTATTATAGTGTATCTTTAATTATACGTTATATTATTTCATAGATAACTAATTTGTCTACATACGTCATACAAAAAAAGAGATGTAGATCCCCGTCTACATCTCTTTTTTTCCAATTCTCCTTTAGCAGGTATGCTGGAAGAGATTTCTATAGAAATAAGCATCTCCTTTGTACCTGTTGTTCGGTTTTCTTCTTCTTGTTCTTTATTTTTTATGTAGATATACATGAGTAGCTAAATAAATACATAGGTATGTTCCTGCTTTTACAGCGGTCCTCAACTAAAATAATAAAATGTAATAATAAGGTTGACTGGTAGAAAATGCCTAAGGCTTTAAGTCCGCCTTTGTACCTTTATGTGCATAAAGTATTAAATAAATAAAATACAATTCATCATCATCATCTGCCTGGCCTTTTCCCCAACTGTATGTTAAGATGGTCAACCATCCTTAGACCAACCTTGGCAAGCGTTGCTTAACCTTGAAGATCGACGTGTGCGGCTGTTATTATCTAGCCACGAGCTCCTCTCAACCCGTTCCAATGTATCCCGAAAACATTGCAATGATACTTCGGCGACACATCTTAGCCGACACAACAGAGACAAATGACGTGTTAATGTATTCACCGCTGTCACTGTTCCGCATTAATTCGCGTTTGACTCCCATTCCCTAACATTATTATACTATAATAGACAAATATTTGTGTGATAAGCACGATCATTTGTTTCTCCTAACCTAATCTCATCATCATCTGCCTAGCCTTTTCCCAACTATATTGGGGTCGGCCTTCCAGTCAAGCCGGATTTAACTGAATACCAGTATTTTATGAGGAGCAGCTGCCTACCAGACCTCCACATCCTATTAACTGGGGTAATACGGTACTTCATGGCAAGACTGGACAAAAGTCAGAAGCCAGTAAATCTGACATTATTAGAGTAGAGTATTTTTACAATTAACAAAAAATATCTCATACCACATAGTGTTTTGTTTCAAGCCCACTCTCAATCCGTTCCAATGTATTCCGAAAACATTGCAATTATACTTCGCAGACACATCTTACAGAGACAAATGACGTGTTAATGTATTCACCGCTGTCACTGTTCCGCATTAATTCGCGTTTGACTCCCATTCTCTAACATGGCGGTTATTAATTACGGAATCTCGTTATCTTACGCTTTCAGGACTTGAGATAATGTATTTTAAAAGAAAGACACGTTTTTCATGAATATTAAATTTTAATAGAGGATAGTAAACAAAAAGTGACGGTTACAAAAAAAAGCGGTTATGAGTGAGTCGGACTCGCGTACGAAGGGTTTCGTACCGTTATGGCAAAAACGGCAAAAAAATCACGTTTGTGGTTCTCGTATAGGAGCCCCACTTCAATATTTACTTTATTCTTTGTTATAGCGGCATCAGAAATACATTATCTGTGGAAATTTCAACTGTCTAACTATCATTATTCTTAAGATCTAGACTGCTGACAGATGGACGGACATCGAAGTCTTAGTAAAAATACTATTTTACCCTTTGGGTACGGAACCCTAAAAATCAATGCCAAATATCTTTTTATCGTTCGCATATAAAATATTCAAAATCCCCTTTAAATCTATCTGAAAATCATAACACACAGCTGTACGCAATACCATATTTCATACAGAAAAACCAGCCAAACGATTTCAAAATCTCGTAGCAATCACTTGCCTACTAAATTGACGTAGCGATAACGTAGCGCTACGCTTTCGTAGCACGTCTACGAAAGTGCTACGACGGGTCATTTCGTAACGGCTGGGGTTATAATCGCTTGGAGCAGGGTAAGGGCTATTAGTTCCGTGGTATATGCCTATTAGGCGTTTGTGGAAAATATATACTATCACGCTTGTTGTTTTAGTGGCTTGAATAGAGATATAGGCGGTTCAGATTGATTACTAAATTTCATTTATGTATAAATTTACACTTTGCGCTTTTTCTATGAAATTCTTTTCCTTTGTGAAATGATTTGTAATTTAGCGTTCAGTGTAAGCAGAAAATGCTGGATGTATTCAAGCAGTGTCAGTAAAATATGTATACTTATTATGTTGCCAAAATATGCCACAAATTATTATAAAATTTTGGAGTAAATATTGTGATGCTAGCCGCTGTTAAGAAAATGATCCCATCTAAGTAATATACTCCCGGGATAAAAAATATCCTATGTGCTTATTATAAGACATGGTCTACCAATGTGCCAAGTTTCATCGAAATCCATTCAGCCTTTTGAACGTGAAGGAGTAATGAACATACAGACAGATTCACAAACTGCCATCTTTATGATATTAGTGTGGTTAATACGAGACAAATATTCCCAAACCCCTTACCTATTTGCCTGGCTTTGTTCTTTGTATCCTACGAATATTGTCAGCCAGGCCAACTATATGATCTAATAAGACAACGGACACAGAACTATTTTTGACTATACCACTTTATTTCACTTTATTTGTTCCTTTCGTAGTATAATACGAGTAAGTTGCGTTGTATAAATTGGGCATTTATTTCATTACCACTGCTCTCAAAACATCATCTGCCTAGCCTTTTCCCAACTATATTGGGGTCGGCTTCCAGTCAAGCCGGATTTAGCTGAATACCAGTATTTTCCGAGGAGCGGCTGCCTACCTGACCTCCACAACCCATTAACTGGGGTAACACGGTACTTCAAGGCAAGACTGGAGTCAGATTTACTGGCTTCTGACTGACATTACCACTGCTCTCAAAACGAGGAAGAAAAACATCGTGAGGAAACCAGCGTGTTGTAGAACCAAAAATTCGAAGACAATCATGTGACAACCACCATTCTACAATAGCGTGTGGTGGATTACGGCCTATTCCCTCTTTTAGATGGGAGGCTTAGAGTCCCGGCAGTGAGAACATTACAAGGCCGATTATGGTATTATGCGTATATGATTAATAAGTATCTAAAGACTCATGTTTATTTTAACATCACTCAAGCCAAACAGGCAAGCTTACGTTAAAATGTTATGACAATGTCGCGCACGTAACGCACGCACACACCTGTAATGTTTGAAGCGCATGATTAATTGTCGCCCCACAGCTCATTATTTATCATTATTTAAATTGTGACTCGAGCTAAACGTATCGGAATATTTTTAGACAAATCAAATGATGAATGAACTTTTAATATTTAATATTTCAAGCTGTGATTTATTTTGTGTCAGTTTAAAGATATTTAAGTCTTCTTTTACATGATAAATTATCTTCTCTCGCTCTCGATGTAGAGAATGGAGTGTAACCATTGGGAGCATTATAAGGCATCTTCTTCTTTTCGTGTCAACGTATTCTAACCAATTTTTCTCTGACCATCATTTGGCAACCTGTACGGCTCTGTTATTGACCTCGTGTAGATCTTGTAAAAGTGCAAATGATTGTGAAGGATGGGCAGCATAGCAAGTGACGCATGTCCTGTGTAGCGACTCCACACTGGCACTGTGTTTCTATAGGTCGAGGAAGCCTCATTTCGCCAGATTGTTTTTACATCGGCAAACCTGAATCCACAGTGAGTTAAGAGATTTCTAGAGATTTATACATATAAACTAGTGCTTGACAGCAAACTCGCCTGATGGTAAGCAGTGATGCATTCATATGTGTGTGAGTATCGTGTGTGATTTATAAGGCTAAGGGATTATACTTATTATATATGCTTCTGTGCTGCTGTTCTTTACATTGTCTACCTCGTACCCATCTTCTAAGCCCATTTGAAAGAACTACTCGATATACTCGTCATAATAATGACACAAATAACCAGCGATTAGTATAAATATATAACGAGGCTATAACTGTCAATTCGATGACTCAAGGCGGAGTCGAGTCCGAGGACATGACTTGAGAAATGGGCCTTGAATTCTGTCTTATTACTTAATTCTTTCAAGAAATGTCGAAATGTAAATACATTTTTGTTTTTAGTTTCTCTGTTGTTTTTAGATTTAATTAGTTAAGAGTTTTGGTTTGTTTTGTTTTGGTCTAATTGTACTTATATAGAATAGTGAATAGTGTAATGACTAAATTCTAGTTACCTTTATGAAAAAGTCATAATTGAACAGGAGAAAAAAATCTGGGCAAGTGCGAGTTGGTCTCGCGCACTAAGAATTCCGTACAAACTTACCTTTGTAAATAGTTCAATCCAGTTTCGACGATTTTTGCGAACCGCATTTTTTTTTTCGTGACGTTTCAACACAAATAAACTGTTTTCAGTACTATAAGTCCTTGTTTTATACCAAATGTCAAGATTCTAGGTACATGGGAAGTACCCTATAAATTTTGATTCCCGTGCGAGTGTCGAAATATACGTTTTCTACGACATACGACCGTAACTTAGATTAGAAATTTAATTTAACTTAGAAGTTTTAATTTCAACTCGATACCTCTACGCGTTCCCGAGATAAAAAGTCTTGTCAGACAGAAATAATAATTATAATAAATAATAATAAAGACAGACAACAAAGTGCTCCTATAAGTGCTACGTTTTTCCTTTTCAAATACGGAACCCTAAAAAAGCAATTAATCTCCCAAATTGGGTAGGCAAACAATAAAACACAGTTTGCCGAAGACATTATAACACTATTCTAATTAAATTGTGCTCGAATATTTCACCGAATTACGTATTCATGAACTTGTAAAATTCTGTCCTTAAAACTGTGGCCCAAACTACTTTTCTTTTATCGCATTTAAGATTCTGTGTTGTGTTAGTTTATGAGTCAGCCATCTTGTTTTCTCAAAGGGCAAAGAAGGAACAGGAGTGGGGTTTAGTCTGTAGAAGTCTGACACACCCTCCCGCTTCGCCCAGAGCGGGAGAAGACATTTTGATGATTGATCTTAAAAAAATCTCGTTTTCTCTCATTTAAAACAAAACACAGTCTGTACAGTTTTTTGTGTAGTTAGGTTAGGCAGAACAAATGATCGTGCTTATTCGGTTATCACACAAACTTTTATCTTGGGTGGAAATCGAACGCACGATTTCCGGCATAGCAGTCAGGGCCATTAACTATTAGACCAACAGGCGAGTCAAGAAAGGGTGTTTTTGACTGGTAGAACCAAATATTTCAAAGATGCTCACAGAAAGTGGTAGCTGCACCGACTTACAAGTTGTAGGTCGCGGGTTCAAACCCAGCCAGGCGCCTTACTTTGTGTAATTTATTTCATCACCACTGCTCTCAAAACGGTGAAGGAAAACATCGTGAGGAAACTGACATGTCCTGGAACCAAAAATTCGAAAATATGTGACATTCACCAATCCGCACTGAGCTGGCGTGGTGGATTCTATTCCCTATTCCATCTACTAGAGAGGAGGCCTGAGTCCCAACAGTGGGAACATTACAAGGCCGATAATGCTAATACTCATAGAAAGTGCGTCTTTTCTCTGTTGGCCCAAACTATTTTTCTTTTATCGCATTTAAGATTCTGTGTTGTGTTAATTTACGAGTCGGCCATGTTGTTTTCTCTCATTTAAAATAAAACACAGAGTCTTTGTAGAGTTTTTTGTATAATTAGCTTGTGTTGTAACAGTACGAGTGGCGTGCACTGAATACTGCTTATTACTTTAGTTTTAATTGTGACGGAAAAATTAATGTATGAAATGTTTTCGTTTGTAGTAACCACATTGAAATTGCCTATGGTAATTTACTGGAAATAACTGTTTAGCGTTGTGGGTTTCACAAGACTAGAAGTCCTATACTGAAAAAGTAATTTAAAAAATTATAGGATTTGTTTTTCAGTTTTAATTACAAACAGTTTATTTTAATTTAGTTTAGTTTGTGTGACATATACGTAAGTACATCCTTAAACATAGTATATTAAACCAAAATGTGTACAATTATTGTAAAATGTTAGTTAATAAAATATCGGTATTGCCGAATAGGTATCTTTACTTTGAATTCATAGATATTTATTTATTTATTTATTTAGGTTAACCAACATTTGTTTACACTTAATACATTTCTGATATAATTGCTATCAACATTTACTAGTGCAACAATATTTATAGGTTAACACCTCTTGCATAGAAAAAACAATTTAACATTACATAAAATATAAATTATTAAAATTAGAGCTTTTATATCCAAAACGTGAGATTAAAATTAAAAAGAAAACACATAAAAATTAAATTAAAACAAAATAACATTAACAAATATCATACCAAATTCTAAAATATTCAGCTCAACGAACTCATAATTTTCCTCACAAACAAATTAAAGATTCATACTAACCCTCCTCACAATATCTACTTTAATAAAGTCGCTTCATCTTTCCCAACGCCCATAAAACGCAACTTAGACCCAAAATGAGCGCCAACATACATCACTATTCTACCCTCACTCAGCCCTATAAGTATGCTCTATACCTCCCCAAAGACAACACTAGCAGTACAATGACCCTATTACGTCAACAGGTAATGTCAAGCGAGCGGCAGATTACTTAAAACTAAAACTAAACTTGTCTCTGAAAGTCTGGAAAGCCGAAACTCCAACATTTTGCGGCAGAGTTGACAACCCCTGGTCCCATGTGTGAGTGTCTCGTTACAACTTCTAGGGTGATATTTAGCAGGAGTTGTGAACCGTAGGGTTGAGTTTTTAATACGGGTTTTAGTTTTGACATTGTCTCTCTAGAGGTGGATTTGTCACTGTCGTAAGACGAAGAAAATAATATTAATGAAAATTCTTATAAAGATAAATTCTGGTGAGTCAGTTTTAAGTTCAGATTTACGTCAATAATTAATAAATCAATTTTGTTTTTTCATGATTGATTATATATTGCGACCTTAGTGAACTTGTGTCAACGGTCCTGACTTAAGTATCGCAGGTCATGGGTTCAAACTGTCTAAAGTCGTGGTCATGCACTTACCACTTACTCGTCGTATTAAGCATGAGGTCACAGCATTATGCTGACCGATGTTTGACCGTTTTGCGCAGATGTGACACATATTTTTCCCATAGGATATTTATAATTTGTAAGCTAGTCTTCGTTCTTAGTAGTCTTGTTTGTATTTGTGTGTAGATAAATTATAAAATAAATAAGATTGCGTCAGTGCACGTAATTGTTAAACAATTTTTCCTTCTTTCTCTACAATTCATTAAAAAAATATTGCCAAAAATCAGAATTTCTATCATGACCTTTACCTGTTAATTCCCACTCTATTAATTCGGTTACCCCGGCTCACCATAACCACATACACCTATATACTTACACACAACTATATACAAGCGTCAGTAATTTCGTCGATGAGTGTTCGTAAGAAATAGTCTACACACACATACTAACAAAAACTACCTATTGCGTTATGCATTTGGCTACGGTATTATACCAACGTTTGGCAGTTTTTCCTCCATAAAATATGAATAATTTGTTTAGATAGTCTTAAGATTGCGTCTGTTCCCGTGAATACATTTTTTTAATTCTTGCTTTCTTGTTCTATGTATCTTTTTCTTTCTTTCGTTATTTTTCTTTCTTTCTTTTCCTTTCTATCTATTCTTCTTTATTTCTTTACACTAAAAAAGTCTGCCAAAATCAGAATTTCCATCATGACCTCTACCTGTTAATTCCCACTCTATTAATTCGGCTACCCCGGCTGACCGTAACCACATACACCTATATACTTACACACAACTATATACAAGCGTCAGTAATTTTGTCGACGAGTGTGCGTAAAGATATAATCTACACATACGAACAAAAACTACTCGTTGCATTTTGCATGTGGCTACGGTATCGGTATTATACTAGCTTTTGGCTGTTTTTCCCCTATAAAATATGTATAATTTGTTTAGCTAGTCTTATAACTGCGTTTGTTCCCGTGAACAAATTTTTAAACATTATTTTCTTTATCTTTCTTTCTTTCCTTCTTTTTTCCTTAAAATTCCTTAATAAAATTTACCAAACATTCAAACATTTTTCTTTCCTACTTTTTTCCATTCCTTTCTTTCTTTAAAAATACATTTTAAAAAATGCTGTCATAACCAGAATTCTCATCATGACCTTTACCTGTTAATTCCTACTCTATTAATTCGGCTACCCCGGTTCACCGTGCTCCACATACACCTATATACTTACACACAACTATATACAAGCGTCAGTAATTGCGTCGACGAGTGTGCGTAAAGATAAATGAAACTAACGTATATCAGCGCCGGCTAATTCAATTAGCGATCGTTCCAGTACATGCCGATGTTATTTATTGATGTTTTTATATTATTACGAACATGATTATGTAGTAAAAAGCAAGTATTTGTTGTGGTATCGTGAAAGGCGAAGTGTGTAAAGTGACTTTCAATCGTGTCTTATGTAGCGACATCTGTATCGCCACGTAAGAACTAAAAATTCAAAATCCTGCTTTGTGGTATCTTTTTCTTATGGTATCTTGAAAAGTGGAGTGTGTAAAGTGACTTTCAATCATATTGTATGTAGCGACATCTATACCGCTATGTAAGAATTCAAAGGTACGGTATCAGAGTTCTCCACGCGATTGGAAAATATACAACAGTCAGAAATTAACTAAAGGGCAGTAGCCTGGACTAGTCCAAGCATCACACTAATGTTATAAAGGCGAAAGTTTGAGTGTGTGTGTATATTTGTCTTTTCTTTGCGCTGGAACAGCTGAACGGATTTGTAAGCAATTTAGTCCACGTGTAGACCATGCCTCAGATTAGCACACAGGATTTTTGTTTCCCTAGAGTATGTTCTCTTGGCATGATTTTCTACTGTTAAACGGGCAAAGCTTCTGACAGCAACTACATCATCTGCCTAGCCTTTTCCCAACTATATTGGGGTCGGCTTCCAGTCAAGCCGGATTTAGCTGAATACCAGTATTTTACAAGGAGCGGCTGCCTACCAGACCTCCACAACCCATTAACTGGGGTAACACGGTACTTCATGGCAAGACTGGCGTCAGATTTACTGGCTTCTGACTATCCGTAACGACTGCCAAAGATCTACAAATGACAGCCGGGACCTACGGCTTAACGTGCTATCCGAGGCACGGAGGAAACTTGTTATGTCAAGATGGTCACCCATCCACAGACCAACCTAGGCAAGCGTTGCTTAACCTTGAAGATCGACCTGTGCGGCTGTTATTATCTAGCCACGAGCTCCTGTCCTTCTGACAGCAACTACCTAGCAGCAAAATGAAATAAATTAAGGTTTACGCTATCTATCAACAAATTGGGCACCTACTCATTAGCCTTTTCAAAGCCTTGTTTGTTAGCCCTAATTATTGGTTACCAATCAACGATTTGTGAAGAAATAAATAGTCTCAATAAGATATGCCAGCCAATGTATCGGCAAAGAAAGATTAAACTCTTGTACTAATGAGTTTCTCTCCAACTTTCTGCCGAATGCCACAGTTTTGTTTGCTTCGTTAGTGATAAGATTAGAGGCTGAGTGGCTTAATAAGGCTTTTCTTATCTTTGGGATGAGAAATAAATAAATAATTTCTCTCTATCTCTCTCTCTTGGTGGACCGAGAGTGAGAGTCAGACTTTTACTGACTAAACTAGCTCCTGTAAACAGTGTACACTAGCACAGAAGCTAAGCAATTCATAAGGGAATTCATAAAAATGCTTGTCCGACTTTAAAGATTATTTTTACCATAGGAAAAAACCAACCCAGTTCTTTCAGTTGACCTTTGCGTTTCAGGCCTGCAGGATTCATCGCAGCTCTGTAATAGGCTCAATAAGCTAGGTTTTAAGTTGGCAACTCTGTGGCACGAAAAAAAGAAAGAAATCGATGTCTATGCTTCTCAAAATGGCGTCTACGCGCGAAAACAGATGTCAAAATTGTAAATGACATTCGTATTTTATTCAATTGACAATATCAAATTACGTTTTTATGTTTATTTTGAAGTCAGTCTCTCTGGAGATATCCAATGACATCTGAAGGGGAATTTCCAAATGAGATTGATTCAATAATAAAAGCCGAGTGTCATCCCAATTGTATGTGAAATATTTCATGAACATAATTTATGTATATTTGAAAAGCATTTTAAGTAAAAACGATGTTGGTATGCAAAATTTATTTTGGTGATATTTGAAATACAATTTATGATTATTATTTAATTAGTCTGTTTACAATTATTATAAATTATTATATATACCAGTACTTTTATTGTTATTCAACGTGCTATGGAACGCAGCGTAATTAGGAATTATGTGTTAAATGAACAAATCACGTTCGAATAACTACACTGCGTTGCAAAACGCAAATCATTGATATGGCTCCAAAAGCTACCTGACTTAAATGAGACTGCACAAGACATCTAACGCATGTCTAAAGAGCTGTGAATCCGTAAAACACAGGATTAATGCCTAGACACAACGACAAGGGCCCGCGATAGACCACGAAGAAGATGAAAAAGATGAAGCGAGGAATAGTCATTGCTGGAGGGAATGGAGGTAGGCCTTTGCCCAACGGTGGGATAATACGGGCTAGTAACAATGAGTAATAATATTTCTTAGGCAAGTTTATGTCCACAACTGTAACATTTTCATGAAAATGGCATAATCCTTTTAAGATGTGACGCTTTGTCATATCTCAACAACTCTTTTTAAATAATTTCAGTATAAAATAAAGAGTTAAAGAAAAATAGGGCAAAAGATTAATCAACGGATCAAAGATTAAATGAATTTTCGTTCAATATAATCACACGGATTGTCGAAAAAATTGCTTTTGACATTTCGTGGAACAATTTTTACGGAATTATATCCGTCCATATTCCACTTTTTTTGGGATTGGAAATCATCAAGTAACTTATCCCACTCTAGATAGAGGGATAGGGAGACTTTGATTAAAAACCACCGGTAATCTTTTCATCATCATCTACCTAGCCTTTTCCCAACTATATTGGGGTCGGCTTCCAGTCAAGCCGGATTCAGCTGAATACCAGTATTTTACGAGGAGCGGCTGCCTACCAGACCTCCACAACCCAATAACTGGGGTAATACGGTACTTCATGGCAAGACTGGAGTCAGAATTTACTGGCTTCTGACTATCCGTAACGACTGCCAAAGATCTACAAATGACAGCCGGGAACAACGGCTTAACGTGCTTTCCGAGGCACGGAGGAAACTCGTTATGTTAAGATGGTCACCCATCCACAGACCAACCTAGACAAGCGTTGCTTAACCTTGAAGATCAACCTGTGCGGCTGTTATTATCTAGCCACGAGCTCCTCGGTAATCTTTTAATTACCCTTTATTTCAAGGACACGGTTACTCTGTCAAACAAAAAAAAGTGATAGAATAGAATAAACTTTATTGTACACCAAAAGGAGTAACAGATTATGCAGAAACTTAAATCTATGGATACAAAGGCGGTCTTATCGCTGACAGCAATATCTACCGGACAACCTTAGGATGGATCGTAAGAAAAATAGTACAGGGGTTAGTCTGAGGCGTACAACGAACAAATGAAGCAAATATAGAAAATAATTACAAGTCATATATGTATATTACATAGTGATATGATTAGTAAGTTTGATTACCTATTCCTTCGTCTACACCATCAAAGTTTTCTATAAAGTACTCGTACAACGTAATTTTAGCGAATGAGATTCTCTAAACAATAAACTTAGCAGAAGCGTGCGAGTTACGGCTGAAAACCGCCGCGTTTGTCACTTCTGTACTTGGGCGGTTGTAGCGTCAGCAGAATAGTTATATTTTGTACTTCATTTTATAACTCAGAGCCTAGGTCTATTCCATCATCTGACTACCAGACGTAAGGCGTGGCGCCACCGGTTTGTGGTGAACATCTCACCCATACTTACAAAACGTTTTAGGAACACATTTATTGTTCGTACAGCCAAGGAGTTTGTGTTTCCTGATAGCTATAAACTAGGGGTCTTTAAGTCAAGAGTGAATAGGCTAGTATGGTTAGGTTAGCTAGCCTATCGATAGTAGAAAAAATGATACATAAAACAAATACCAACACCACCAAACTCAAAAACTGCTAAGCTGATTTTCATGCAGTTTTCATGAATAGACAGAATATAGCCAGTAGCATATTAAAATAGAGAAAACCCGAGAATTGTAAAGATTTCTAGCACCCATGCCGAGTAACTAGATTAAAATAAAGTAAAGAAATCCCAACACCCTTATATAACGCATAATAAATTCGCTCCCTGACCCAGACTAAGACTTAAAATTGTGCCAAATGATGCAGTCCACACTAAAATTGTGTTAATTAATTCTTTTTATCTTTTAAAACGTCACTTTTATCTTTCTGTTATCGCACTTGTGTTAGTGTTAATTTATTTTAGCGAATAGTTTTAGCTTTTAGTTGGGAATTTCTTGGAATGCTGCCTTCGGGTTGATAAGTCTGATTAAATGTTGTTGAAACTTGAGCAGTTGAAGCTTGTAATGTATTTATGTTTAGTGAATTAAATACCTAGTCGACTTATCACTTAGAGTTTTTGTTAAATAAGCTTGATGCTTAAATGAGCAATGAACCAAGAGAGGGTCACTGGTAATGATGCATTTGTGACTACCCACCTATACGAAACACTTTGAGAATGCATTCGTAAAGCTAAAGTATGAAGCTCCTTACCAGAATATACCTAAGTTTAGTGATAGATACAACCTAGAGACAAAAGTAAATGGGTTAATTCTGAGCGGTCGTGCTCCATTGTCGAACACAACACGGGCTTACCATCAAGCAAGATATTGGTCAAACGTAAGCAAACCCATAATAAAAAAGTGGGGGTTGGAAGAAGTCATGTGTTCAAGTATTTAGCTAAAGTCAGTTTCCTCGCGATCTTTTCTTATTATGTATGTTGTTGTTCTATGTATAATCTATTTGGCTGGGTTTTGTTGAGGTCAGACAGGCCGTTACTCCATCTATAATACTAGTATACATCAGCATCTAATTAGACTGGAACCCGTCTGTAAGATCATCATCATGTACCTAGCCTTTTCCCAAATATATTGGGGTCGGCTTCCAGTCAAGCCGGATTTAGCTGAATACCAGTATTTTACGAGGAGCGGCTACCAACCAGACCTCCACAACCCTTAGAACCCGTCTGTAACTTAGCCTGAAAAGAGCTACGCAACCAGTAATGCTCACGGTTGTGAAGCTACGCGTCCGAGGGCAGTAGGCCTCAGCATACATTTTTTGGTTGATCTGTTCTGTTCCACTCCTTGGAAAAAGCCTCTACAGTGTACACGCTCCTTTTATTTTTCACGGGCCTTGGTTTCCTCGTTCTAGTTCTGTAGTTTATACAGCTTAAAAAAAAAGTATTTTCTTGTAACAGTTGTTCAACAAGAAAAAATGGCCTACTGCGGTTTAAATGTTAAGTCATGCAATGTGCATACTAATTGTATAAACTTAAACAAGGCCTGTTGTCACGAACATGTATCTTATTAAAACTCACTAAACGTTGGTAACTTGGAGATATTCTTAGCACGTTTTCTGACAATAAAACACAACTTAAACATTAATACTAGGTCACTACTTCATTTGGTTAGCAATCCAATGAGTTAGTAACCTAGCGCTGACGTCTGAAACTTATTAACTTGATGGTGACTGCGTTGAACGTCATGTTAGGGGGACACTTTGTCCCCCAATGAAACTTGAAATCTGAGGCTTCGTTGGAGGGTCTTAAGTCACAAGTGAATAGGTTATTTATTTATTCTTTATGCAATAAAACACTTTACAAAGGCGAACTTAATGCCTTAGGCTTCTAAGCAAGCGTGCTCTGCCTTCGGCCACATCATTCGGCCAATCATGAAGCGCATGAAGCGCAACTACGTGATGCTGCAACGTTGCACAGTGTCCTGCTACTTGCCCCCCAACATTTTATTATTATTTATTTATTTTAAAGAAGGCTTACAGATTAATATAAATAAAATGATATAAAGAGAGCATACGACGCATTCACGTGACGCAGGACACGTTGACTACTAGAAATAAAAAGATTAAAGAGAGCAATTCCGTGACGCAGGACACGTTGTTGGACAATTTGACAACGTTGCTCATCATTTTTGGGACATTTTGTCCCCTAGTGTAGGTACGCGCGTTGATATTGTATCCACCAAATTCTTTTAAAGTATGACAAAAAACAAACAAGCAAACACAATCAATTTATCTCCAAGCACAATATTTCTGAAAAACAACCCATATTACAAGTACAACACAATTTTATTTCTCTACTTACAACTCACATTTCATAACTTTAATAAGCATCTGTCCCACTTCTTGTGGACGGTACACAAAAACAGCTAATTCACAACGTTGCAGGGAACGTGATAGCATTACTGATGCATTTGTTTTGTATGCTGACGGTACTCCAGGCTGCTACAGGGTGCAGTTTGCCGAGAGTAGGAGATAGTTCTCAAGTACAAGTCTCTGCCATTTGTGCAATTAATATTTTAATTTTTTATTGGTTTTGTTTGAGTTATTAGTTGTGGTTTATTTTTTGTAGATGAAAGGGAGATGCTGTGGTTTGACAGTGATTTTAAAGACTATACCCGCGGGCATTATAGCTAATACAATTTATTGCATGCTCCTAAAAGGTACCCTGACTTACGACTATTGTAGGTCGTGGGTTCAAACCTATTCTAACATTACTTTGTATAATTTATTTCATCACCACAACTCTCAAAACTGTGAAGGAAAACAGCACAAGGACACCGGTAAGTCCTAGAACCAAAAACTTAAGACATGTGACCGTGTGGTGGATTATGGCCTGTTCCCTCTCTTCGAGAGCAGGCCTCAGTCCCAGAAGTGGGAACATTATAAGGCTATTATGCTTATTATACTCTTCAATATCACATAAACTATATACGCGACATTGTCTAACTTAAACATACCCACTTTGCCAAGGACAACTTCACAACGCGCATCGTCAAAAAACATACGCTGTTCGACAAAAACCACTGTAGTCAACCATTCTGGTCTGATGACGTCACAGCAGCGGTTTAATAACCACAGACATAACGTAAACATTATAATATAAACATTACCATATAGAGTGACATAAAAGTCAATATTAATAATGTACTCCAGTATAAGCTTATATTTATTTAGTACCTAGATACTGCCAGCGGTTTCCACCACGAGAAAGTTGGTTCCTCCATACAAACTTTGGACGCCCAGTTACATAATTGTTTTAGGCATTACTTTTTTTTACGTAGGGTATAATCAAATGATCCTTTGTTGACCCTGTGCCATTGCCTATGCCCTTGCTTGAGAGCAAGCGACCGTGGGACTGTCAATCTTGCTGACATATCTTAGCAAAGCGCGTGGAACACATTGGACAATCAATCCTGGATTTTGACCAAGGGAAGGCTTGATGGCGGTCTCTGGGAATTGCCCTGCGACTCTAAACGCCCGAGGCGTCTCCCGTCTTGTAACATACAAAGAGGGAATTTAAAGGTATAGCCTATACATTTGCTTATCTTTTCTGGAATATCCAACCTACTTAAAAGTGTAGGCCCTCTGTTCACTTGCACTAGCTCGTTCCATCTTAGTCTTCACCCACCACATTCCATCAAATGAGACCAAGAACCAAAGCCAAAGGAATTCAGACAAGTTAAACAATGATATACGCTCACCTAGAAGCACCATTTTCACTCGTGACCCAAAGAATTCCAGGTTAAAGCTTAAATAACAGAAAATAATTAAACATACGACACTCCAGCGAAGCCTGAAGCATATCTAGTATTATTATAATCACCAAACCGCGCCTCTCATTCCACGCAAAGGGTCTGAGCTGAGTGGCGCGTGGTGAATGGAGCGGGCGCGATTTTGTAGTTAACCTCAGAAAAACTCAGAAGTCTAAAGGTATGATTCCGAACTCGGCAACAAGCAGCAGTGCTGCCGCCGCAGTGCTGCCACTAAGGTGCTGCGCAGCAGTGCTGCCTGCCGCGCTGATTCCGAGCAAGGCGGCAGTGTCGCTCTGTTCCCTTCTGAATCTGAGAAATTCATCCTTTTCTAGTTGTTGTTACGGCGGCAGACGCGTCACTACTGGTCTGTCGCGGCGGTAGGTCGACACTGACGCGCAGCAGTGCTGCCGCGACATTGCTGCCTAGCTCGGAATGTAATCTCATATAAGCCAATAGAAATTGTACGGGGACCAGTAGTGTCGCGGCAGCACTGCTGCGGCAGCACTGCTGCGGCAGCACTGCTGCGTGCAGCGTGGTTCGGAATCGTACCTTTAGTCTCTTTTAAAACAACGAATTGTTGTGTATTTACTGAAGAACCGTAGGTAATCTGTTTTTGAAGAAAGTTCCTCACACACATCCAAAATCATTCATTCCACCCCAGAAAGGCCAGCAGCGCCTTGGTGTTACTGACCTTTTCACGGAGGGTACTTGGGTCTCTGAAGTATTTTGTCCTGTAACCTGCGAATACTGGGTAGCTTAGAAGCAGATGAGCTGCTGTCTCGTCTTCCTCCATGCAGGCTCTGCAGAGTGGGCTGTCTGTAACTCCTACGACAGAGAGGTGCTTATTAAAGGACCCGCGGCCAGTTTTAATAGTTTGACACATCGCGAAAGCCTTAGCAACCGCGCAAGCTCCGCACCCTAACCGGGGTCATAGGATTAACTACGTCGGGGAGGTAAATGAAAATTATGATCTCACACATATAATAGATATATGTAGATATACGTAGTGTTCCATTACGATAGTAACTAGAATATTGAAAATTTAGTTTGCGGTGTTGTTAATTAAGAATTCTGTAGATTTTGATTGTGAATTATTTGAAATTTTCAACTAATATTATGAAAGGATGAAATTGGTTTTGTTTGAAGCGTTGTTTTTTGGCGTCCAAATCACCAAGTAACTACTCCGGCTCTGGAGAGTGAGAAGGAGTATCAGACTTTTACTGATTAAAAACGATTTCAAACAATCCTGAGCCTCTACCACGAGCTCTTAAAGCGATCCATTTCATGAATGAACTGTTAAAGAGATGGAGCGATATAAGATGCTCTTTCCTTCTTTCTCGCTTGCACGCGTCGGATTGTAACGTTATGATAAGGCCCTTGTATATCATGGGGTATAGTCTCTTGAAATATTTCTCGGAATTCAAATTACGCTATTATTTAGCCGATTTATTTGGGGTCAGTGAAACACGTTTCTTTCTTCCATCCTGTCCTGTCATACATCATACTATCACTAACTCCTGCTGCCTTTCTAAACCAAAAAGCGGTTACTCAATGAAAGTGACTGTCGAGGAAAAAAAGGTTTTGTAAAGAGCGATTGCTGCCATTTTTATTATTGCTGGCACTAAGTAATGATGCGAAAACATTTTCCCTTACTAAAAGTGATTTTTATTTACTTAATAGTTTAACCTCCGCCGATGAGGTCGAAAGGTTTTGGATTGTCGACCGCGTATCGAAAGACACAGCGTTGGATGGCCCCCTATAAGGTAGACTGATGATTTGGTAAGGGTCGTGCGCATCTGATTGACGCGAAACTCAAAAGACCGATAATTGTGGCGATGTTTACGGGAGACCTATGTTCAGTAGTGTCGTCAGTGACGTCCATCGTCTGAAATTATGACGAAGGAAATGAGTTTTACCTTCTAATAATAGGTCATTGTCATCCATCCTGTATAGTCCAAAAAAATTATACGTTTTTTAAGGTGTGGAATCACTAAAATGAATTCTCCCGCTCTGCCATATTTATCCATAGTGGTCCACGCACCTCACAAATATGTAGATGTCGGAATAAATGAAGGAGCTCAGTAGGGCCCGTTAGGGCTGCAAGAATATTTGAAATAGTGACCGTAGCCCAAGAACGCAAAGGCTAACTTAAGGAGCAGGTAGATTTTAGTCTTTAAAAGTCTGATTAAACTTATATCTCATTCCATCCTGAAGCGGAAAGTTTTCCCACCACAAAAAAAGTCCATATCCATACGAAAGATGCCAATGGACCATTCCAGGCTTATGCGTCGCTCTTATCCAGCCTTGCTTTTAATATAACTGATATTGAGTCCCACGATGTGCCATTAGATAATATATAAAGTATACTTCCTAATCCCTTTTTGCGGTAAATATAGTTACACGACCCAACTTAGGGAAGTAGGTCACAGAGTATGCGACGTACAGTCGACCAAGGACACAAGTTATCAGCGTCGTCAGATATAGGTACAGTGCGTCTGATGAAAGCGCGACCTGAAGGTTTTTTTTTAATTTAGTTGGCAACATTATTCAGCCGCAATTGTAGGAAATAAAAAAAATTGTGAAGTGTCAAGACATGATTCTCCTACTAGTTAGTAATACCACATACAAAATTTTCGGATTTAACTTCTTTTTCTCAGGTCGCGCTTTTATTAGACGGACTATAGTTGATATATTCATGAAAACCGCTGAATGGATATGAATAACATTGTAGTTTTATTAATGAGTTATTTTTTTCTCCCTCCTTGCGTGGTATTCCTCATACTGAGGATTGTGGCCTCCGTGCTTCATCACCTTAATTCTTATGATATTCCTCTATCTGTTCCTGTCTCTGGCGGTGTGAAGGGCTTCGTAAATCGTAGAATTAAGAGCGGTGCGGATCTGGTCGGACCAACGTATTGGGCTGCGCCCGCGAGGCCTTTTCCCATCTACTTTATCGGTCACAATGAGCCTTGCGAAGTTGCTATGGCTTTATCTATGAAAACAAACTTCAGCTATGTCTGACAACCCTGGCTACTTATCTGTTTTGTTGACTGTACATACGTACATTCAGGGGGTGTGACGTAAATAGTGGTTTGGCATTGAACGCCTGATAGGTTTGAGAGTCAAAGCGTCCTATGACTAATGCTGTTATGGCGTTTGATGTTTGATGGGTTTAGCGATAGGTAGGTAAGATGGATTTTAGAGGACTACAGGCGCGATTGTCATTTCTGTATTTTATTGAAATATTTTTTGTCTTCGCGGTCATAAATTGCGAGTTAGTGGTAAAAGAAATCCATAGCTGTTGTTGTGCCATTATTTGAATACAATGGAATGATTAGAATTAAAAAAAAAATCAGGTACAGCAAAGTAAACTTTTATACAAACTAAATTATTTCCCCCGCTACAAGGGGACTTCATCCCCTGGGTTATCTTCGAAACGAGTAATATATTTTATCAGAAAAGGAAAGTAATATTCTTAACCTCTACGCGAGTGAAATCACGGGTAACAGTTAGTTTCAAATAGAATTTGGCTACTGTCGTTAATATAATAATGTATGTTATGCAATTTGTAATAAACTAGAAGGATAATACCGTCGAATGAGTGGAATTTGTAATCGCACTTTAATTTAAAGATATATACGAGTATGTCACCGGAAAATGGCAAACATCGTAAGATTGCAATTGTAGTAAATCTTTTAAAGACACTTGCATATAATGGCGCTTGTTACCAACCTGTGACATTTTGATTACCATTACGCAGCTGCGCAGTAGTGCCATAAAGTAGTTAAAACCTTTTTGTTAAACTTCTTTGTTTTCAAACTACGTAGTTTCAATACAAATAAAAATGATTTTAATTACTCAGATACCCGCGAAACGAGACACAATAGTAAAACAATAACAGCGCGGTCTCTTAAGACCGGTTGGGGATTCAAACGTTAAAGCGTTCAATAGTATAAATTAGTATCTTATTTGCTTATTGCAAGTTTATTTTGTCCATTTCAATTTATATATTTTTATATAGATAAAAATAATTCGCGATATTTTATAATCTTACGGCTTTTGCAATTTTTCAGTTACCTATATACATAGTAACATTGAAGTCCTTCGATCAACTCAAGAAATATTGCTCCAGCTTTAAACGAAAACTAAATGAAGTTTTGTTTTCGCCCACCCATCAATTTTCCAATAGTATTAAAATACTTTGTTTCTATACTGTAACAATGTATGTTGCTTGTTTGTCAGGTTGGTCATATTTCTATCGAAGTACCGAGCTGCCATCACTTGGGGCAGTTACTTGGTGGCACGGAGAAAAATGGCGACCCTTGTTAAAAATGGTACGTTCAGAGTCTGAAACAAAGATGGGTTGTATAGTGTTGAATTGTAACGAAAATTTTATGTGCTGGTGTCAAAGTAATAATGACACTAACCAACCTGTAATTCCTGAGATTTGCGCGTTCAAACAAACAAATTTTTCAGCTTAGTAATATTAGTATAGATAGCCTATAACTTAATCCACATTGTAGACTATCCTGTTATGCATATCATCCAAATTCGTTCAGCCATATGAGCGTGACGGAGTGACCAACATGCACACTTATTTTTTATGATTGATGGGCTCGGGCTCTCACCCTTGCCCAGAAGTAGCCTATTCACTCTTGACTTATCTATCTACACTTCGACTTCTTATGTACAATGAATGGCAATATATTATTACATACAACATAATTTCGACGAGTACTTTTTGAAGCAGGGACATGAATCACATCGTATATCGTGATTTCTCAGTATGGTAAAGACAGACATACAAGCCCCAGTTGCATTTGCCCGCATTCAAAATTCAGTGTATATTTTAGCCGATTAACTTGCGTTGTACCTATAGTTTATGTATTTTCAAATGCGTGTCTTAGTTTTGTAAGTGCGACACATACCGACTGGGGTATATGGCCTGGCTTATCCACTATGTATTTCGAGAAAGATTACCAGCTGAAAATACTACTCTTCAGTCAATAGCACACTCAAAGTAAAAACCCCGAACGATTTCAGCTCGAAACACAAGACTAGTAATCCCGATGTGAATAATTCTTGGCAACTAGCTGCAAATCCGATCGTACTCGCCACAGAGCTTGAAGAGGTAACAGCGGCCCCTGATAGAGATTTAAAATTGTTTTTTTTTTAATATGCCTTAAACTAGGTGCTTGACTGCAATACAACCTGATGGTAAGCAGTGATGCAATCGTTGATGGTGAGGCGCACTAGTTTATTAAGATCTTGAGAGATTGAGAGAGATTGTTTCTTTGGTCATGTGGTCTTTTTAATTACTCAGATACCCGCGAAACGAGACACAATAGTAAAACAATAACAGCGCGGTCTCATTGGACCGGTTGGGGATTCAAACGTTAATCATGACTACAGAAACTATTCAAATTTTTATTCTCTAAAATCTTAACAGAAGCGCGAGTGAGGCTTGTAGTTGTTGTCAGTGTTTCTGTTTCTCAGCGTTTCTGAAATAAAAGGTCTTGATAAACAGACAGACGGACAAAAAAGTGCTAACTATAAGGATTCCGTTTCTTTCTTTATTTAAGGATACCTTGGATCCCTAATAGAAGACGACTGCTGAAGAAGCCTGGGTTCGATTCTCGGTTGGGCAAAAAGTTCTGTTGTATTTTTCCATAAAGAATTGCTCTATAGAAAACTGGATTTTAGAAGTTCGATATGTGACACGTCGTGCGTTGAAAAGCATGTAAAGCCGTTGGTCTTAAGCCTGATGTATTCCCTGTCGTTTCAGATAGCCTTCTCGTCGGACTATATGACTATAGAGAGTGCACCTGTGTTTACGTACATGCTTATGCACTATACTATCTCTTGCATACTTGGCATCTGCGTTTAGACTGGCCACCGTGATCAGAACTCGGTCGGCAGGATTATACTTAAGTCTAAAGTTTCCACAGTAACCAAGTCTGATGGCCAGTCTCGACAGTTACCCGAAGACATTGACGATTGACGACGAACGATAGATTCAGCGTGTCTTGAGGTCGATTCAAGTCATCATCTGCCTAGCTTTTTCCCAACTATATTGGGGTCGGCTTCCAGTCAAGCCGGATTTTAGCTGAATACCAGTATTTTACGAGGAGCGGAAGAAATATTGTATGTCCTGCAGATAGTTGTTTCGGGTCTTGGTTGTGTTTGTGGACGTACTCACGGTATAGGATTTAATTCGTTGAGTAGGACATACCTAGATAAAAAAAAACGGCCAAGAGCGTGTCGGGCCACGCTCAGTGTAGTGTTCCGTAGTGTCCTGTCCGTCACAATAAGTGTCCCCAACTTTTCAAAAACTGTTCGTCCCATCAAGTTCAAAATAATTTTCCTAGAAAGTCTTTATAAAGCTCTATTTTCCAGATTTTTTTCATATTTTCTAAACTTATGGTTCAAAAGTTAGAGGGGGACACACACACACATTGTTTTTTACTTTTGGAGCGATTATTTCCGAAATTGTTGATATTATAAAAAAATGATTTTAGTAAACCCCTATTCATTTTTGAATAGCTATCCAACAATATATCACACGTTAGGGTTGAAATTTAAAAAAAAACACTTTTCACTTTATATGTAGGGGGGCTACCCTAATAAAACATTTTTTTCCAATGTTTATTTTTGCACTTTGTCGGCGTGATTGACATACATATTGGTACCAAATTTCAGCTTTCTAGTGCTAACGGTCACAGAGATTAAGCGAGGACGGACGGACAGACATGGCGAAACTATATGGGTTCCGTTTTTGCCATTTGGCTACGGAACCCTAAAAAATGAGGTTCGCGACAGCTTATACGTTGACTGTGGTAGCCAAGACTTTTGCCTCTGGCCACGAATATGATTAGCAATGTTACTTCATTTATATACAAAGAAGATTGGCGAGCTGGGTATCACATCAAAATCCAAACATACACAAATCTAGTTATATGCAACTTATGGGTCATATATCGTTAGTTATTTTCCAAGCTAAAATATAATATTATCAGTCCGGAGTAATTAAAAAACCATGATTTTAGGGTACAGTCCCGTTACGGAAACAAAACGCAATAATGCAATAGTACCTCGTCCTTTTTGTGAAGTCGATAAAAACAAAACGCATAAAATAGGCTTATTGCGTCAGCTGTTACTTAGGTATGTCAAATACAAAAAACAATATAAACTGTCATGATATATTTGTTTGACCCTGCCTAAACATAATTCGTCTTTCGTGTTATTTGTAATGTTGTCTGCATCTATAAATGGAGTGTGAACTCTTATTTTGTGCCGCCACGTTACTTTAGTACATTACAATTTGCGTTTAGTTTTAGACTGAAATAGGACTCTTATTTATTCTGTGAATGTTTTTCATGCTTTAACAATGTCAGCAGTTGATCTTCGGTGTATAAACTGTAATGTGCGCTTATCACGCCTTCCCCGACGTGTCTTGATTTGACCAGTTTAAAGGAGAAAACCGAAGCCATTATCGGCTACTGTTGTAATTGTAAAGTATGACTCAGAACCGTGGGCTGTTGTTCACATGTCATGAGTGTAGTCTGGTATTTAGCTTACGATCGACACGAAGGAACAATCTCCCTGCGCTATTTCTTGACAATGTATTGTTACAATTATAATAAAAAAATGTTATAAATACTATGGTTTTGTTTTTTACCTGTTACGAGACGCCGCGCGGCATCACGAGGGGCAGCGCTGCATGAAGCAACGTATTCTAAATTCTCACAATGAAATGTGTATCTTTTCGCGCAGTAAATAAAGTTATATTTTGAGTCACTCTATTAAAATGTGCGCGCAGCGTCGCGTCTCGGTGTGAGCTGACCCTAACCATCGTACGATTGAACGATGTGATTAAACACACATTCTTTAGAGTGTCCTAATAGAAGCTTGTAACTCATCGCGCGAGCACAGGGTTTCGTCGATAAAACTAATCTCATCGTGCGACGAAATCACATCGTTCAATCGTATGATAGTAGCTAAATAGGACGACGCTTAAGGGTCTGCCTTAAAACCTTGTCCAGAAGAAGCGAATTCGTTTAGAAACGTTTCGCGCGAAATCATTCGCGCGCTAGTAATATACTAGTAAGATACTAGCACAAACACGTCGCGTCCACAAGTATCGCGCGAATTCAAAATACGCGTGTAAATCGCGTGCACAACGCCAGACCCTCAACTCGCGCGTATTACACGCGAGTCGAGATACTAGGGACACCTTGTTGCGTCCAGTTAAACGCGCGAATTCCAGAGCGAGTGCACATATCCAGGGAAATTGAGCACCTACATTTGATACGGAATTGTTGAATGCTCCAGCGTTGATACGCTCTTTCTGGGCGCAACGGTCGCGCGTGATACGCACGAGAGAATCGCGATGAATTCGCCCCTTCTGCTCAAGCTCTAAGTTACATAATTAGGTAGGTACCTTGTATTATTTTTGGTGGTCCATTTTGAGGTTATGTCTATAAATCATTTTATATCCCCAACTCTAATGTATGTCTTACCATTACATATTTTGTTATACTCTATTGTAGCATTCTAATCCATATATTCATTCTATTGAACGTTAAGCCTGTATGTGATACTGAAAGTACATGGGGTTTTGCCAATCTTCTTTATTTCGATCAGATAGGTTTTGCAACAGTTTTCACTGGTCTCAAAAACAACCTTCACTTTCTCGAAATAGCAAAAAAATACTGTCCTAGTTTTAAAAACTTTACTTATCTTATTGTTTATTAGCTAGTCATACTTCGATATTAATATGCGGTCGTCTTCGATATTAATATGCGGACGAAGTCGCGAGTAAACGCTTGTAAACAATAAAATAAAGTTCTCTCTAGCCACTACCAGTATTCCATGCTCTGTGGAACTCTCACCAATCACATTTCGATTAAAAATCCCTCTATTCTGGCTCGATCACTCGGAGGTTCCAAGTTCAACATGCCTCCGACTTTTTGTTTCCCATTCGATCATTGGTCTGCCGGTACTTTTCACTGTCAAAGGGAGACTTGAAACCGAAAACTGACGAGTATTCAAGATAAAAAAAGTGCTTCTCAATTGCTTTTAAGCTCACTTCTCACTTTAAGTCTGACACTATACGTGAGGACTTGTAATTGGCTTGCTGATGTCTATGCTTGTTTTTATGTTTTATTTTGTTTTAGCTGTAAGTCCTCCAAGCTGTAATAAATAAATAAGTAATAATCATGACTTTTGCAATCGAGTTGTGTATTTAATTACTTGACTACAGCGAAGCTGTACAAAATATGGTTATGAATTTAGCTGTTTATTTATGTGCGTAGGTACATAATTATGCGGTATGTTTCTTGATGAATGGAAGATGATACTACAGTGAGAATCAGTATGAAGATAATTAACCTAACCTGACCTTAAAATGTTCAGCGTGAAATATGTATAATATTAATTAATGATTTTGTTTTGTTGTGTTTTTTGTTTTGTTTTTTACATTGTACTGTCCACACTGTACTATCTACAATTAGATTCAGTCGCACTCTTGAAATTAAATAAATAAATAAAAATATGTTTCATTTATAACCTCAACTAAAACTAAAAAAAAATCTAAACAGAATGGTACTAACGGAACCCTGTGCGTAGCGTCGCACCCACTTGATGGTTTTTTCGGTTCAGTTCATCATCAGTTCGTAGGTATTCTAATGGCTTTATTCCGATTTATTTAAGATCTGGTGCATGTCTTTTTCTTCCATACTCCATTGTTAGTCGTTAGGCTAATGAGATCCATTAGCGTCTGCCCCCTTTTGACGACTTATCCTTACATTTACAGCATCCAAATTCATGCTCAAAACTCTCCGTGCACCGTCCTTGCTATTTTATGCAATATAAATTTTCAGAATAGGCGATTCAGCAAACAAATGCCTTTATACCGCTTCACCGGACCACCTCTCCATTTTGGCCAACAATGTGATATGGCACAAACTTTGCTGACCTTCCAAAGGAACAGACCATAAAGATAAACCTCCTAGGTCATAAACGAGACCGTTCGGCAAACGGAACCAATGAGTTAAACGCTTCCCATTCGAAATTCGAATTCTAAAATTCGAAATTTAAAATTTGAAATTTACCGTTTATTGAATTCGATATTTTTGCGGGTGGATTTCAAAATGGCTTCTTTACCTTTTTGATTGCTTTTCCGATGTATTTGTGATTCTGTGTGTTTTAAATCAATATGGGGTTCTTGGTTAGTAATACGCGTATTTCAAAAGGAATTTTCGTTTTCAATGTTCCTTCTAATATGAACTTTTGTTAAATTGGAAGTATGTGCTGAAATTAGTTTCACAAAACTAGTTTTATCATGTATGACACTAGTTTCATAATGTAAATTCGGCTGTAGATATGTATGGCATCGGTCGCGCGACGCGGTCGCCTTGTTTGTTTAGTACTCCATACAAATCAAACAAACAATCTAAGCAGTGGGTTGCGGGACCCAGTTGCGGTCGCTAAGAACGGAATACTACCAATACTGATAAACAAAGATAAATAAAAATATCTATGTATAGGTAAGTGAACAAAGGATTTTTCATACCTGAACTACAATGCAAATCCAATGACTTTAAATTTCGTATGAGAAACAAAGTCAGAGAAACTCTGCAGCGTTGAGAGTTTACTGTCAAACATTATAAAACTACCAACATACGGATATATAATACGAACTTTATAACAGCAAAATAAAATACAATGTATAACAGGAACGGTACAGTCGCGATAGAAATAGGTTGGTCATCTAAAAGTTTTTTTTTGTTTGTTGGGTACATGACTGATTCTGCTTAACTCTTTTACGTAATTCTTTGTGTCTTAGGTCTCGTCTCTAGGAGAGGAAATCTACTATAATACATGCCTGAATGCTCAGTGCAGTTTTTTTTGGTGTAACATTATCAAATGACTACTCCCGCTCTAAGATGGAATTACAGGGCGTGTCAGTCTTTTATTAACTAGAAATCTTCTGTGACTTTCGTTGCCTTTTGTATTATAGAACCACGGTTAATCTTTCAAACTTTCCGGCACAATGCAGGTTGGTGACTCATTTACCGAATAAAAAATATTGTCATAAAATAAATATCTTCGAATGGCACTTTGTTTTATTAACAAAAATGAAATAAAATGATGTTATCTAGTCATTGGTAGACTTACTTGACTTAAAATCCTATGTCCCCTAGCTGGGGCAGAGGGCGTCGACAGTAGACACCCATCGCGACCGGTCTTGCGCCTTTCGCTTGACCTCGCTCCACGTCAGTCCGATGGCCTTTGCTTCAGCTAACACGGTTCGTCGCCAGGTCTGTCGAGGACGGCCACGCTTTCTTTTTCCTTGGGGATTCCAATCCAGCGCCTGTTTAGGTATATGATCGGGATCCCTCCTAAGCGTGTGACCAATCCAACCCCACTTGCGACGTTTGATCTGGTGGTCGATCGAGCTTTCGTGACATTTTTCCAACAGTTCCACGTTAGAGATGGTCTCGGGCCCCGCTACAAGGGGACTTCATCCCCTGGGTTATCTTCGAAACGAGTAATATATTTTATCAGAAAAGGAAAGTAATATTCTTAACCTCTACGCGAGTGAAATCACGGGTAACAGTTAGTTTCAAATAGAATTTGGCTACTGTCGTTAATATAATAATGTATGTTATGCAATTTGTAATAAACTAGAAGGATAATACCGTCGAATGAGTGGAATTTGTAATCGCACTTTAATTTAAAGATATATACGAGTATGTCACCGGAAAATGGCAAACATCGTAAGATTGCAATTGTAGTAAATCTTTTAAAGACACTTGCATATAATGGCGCTTGTTACCAACCTGTGACATTTTGATTACCATTACGCAGCTGCGCAGTAGTGCCATAAAGTAGTTAAAACCTTTTTGTTAAACTTCTTTGTTTTCAAACTACGTAGTTTCAATACAAATAAAAATGATTTTAATTACTCAGATACCCGCGAAACGAGACACAATAGTAAAACAATAACAGCGCGGTCTCTTAAGACCGGTTGGGGATTCAAACGTTAAAGCGTTCAATAGTATAAATTAGTATCTTATTTGCTTATTGCAAGTTTATTTTGTCCATTTCAATTTATATATTTTTATATAGATAAAAATAATTCGCGATATTTTATAATCTTACGGCTTTTGCAATTTTTCAGTTACCTATATACATAGTAACATTGAAGTCCTTCGATCAACTCAAGAAATATTGCTCCAGCTTTAAACGAAAACTAAATGAAGTTTTGTTTTCGCCCACCCATCAATTTTCCAATAGTATTAAAATACTTTGTTTCTATACTGTAACAATGTATGTTGCTTGTTTGTCAGGTTGGTCATATTTCTATCGAAGTACCGAGCTGCCATCACTTGGGGCAGTTACTTGGTGGCACGGAGAAAAATGGCGACCCTTGTTAAAAATGGTACGTTCAGAGTCTGAAACAAAGATGGGTTGTATAGTGTTGAATTGTAACGAAAATTTTATGTGCTGGTGTCAAAGTAATAATGACACTAACCAACCTGTAATTCCTGAGATTTGCGCGTTCAAACAAACAAATTTTTCAGCTTAGTAATATTAGTATAGATAGCCTATAACTTAATCCACATTGTAGACTATCCTGTTATGCATATCATCCAAATTCGTTCAGCCATATGAGCGTGACGGAGTGACCAACATGCACACTTATTTTTTATGATTGATGGGCTCGGGCTCTCACCCTTGCCCAGAAGTAGCCTATTCACTCTTGACTTATCTATCTACACTTCGACTTCTTATGTACAATGAATGGCAATATATTATTACATACAACATAATTTCGACGAGTACTTTTTGAAGCAGGGACATGAATCACATCGTATATCGTGATTTCTCAGTATGGTAAAGACAGACATACAAGCCCCAGTTGCATTTGCCCGCATTCAAAATTCAGTGTATATTTTAGCCGATTAACTTGCGTTGTACCTATAGTTTATGTATTTTCAAATGCGTGTCTTAGTTTTGTAAGTGCGACACATACCGACTGGGGTATATGGCCTGGCTTATCCACTATGTATTTCGAGAAAGATTACCAGCTGAAAATACTACTCTTCAGTCAATAGCACACTCAAAGTAAAAACCCCGAACGATTTCAGCTCGAAACACAAGACTAGTAATCCCGATGTGAATAATTCTTGGCAACTAGCTGCAAATCCGATCGTACTCGCCACAGAGCTTGAAGAGGTAACAGCGGCCCCTGATAGAGATTTAAAATTGTTTTTTTTTTAATATGCCTTAAACTAGGTGCTTGACTGCAATACAACCTGATGGTAAGCAGTGATGCAATCGTTGATGGTGAGGCGCACTAGTTTATTAAGATCTTGAGAGATTGAGAGAGATTGTTTCTTTGGTCATGTGGTCTTTTTAATTACTCAGATACCCGCGAAACGAGACACAATAGTAAAACAATAACAGCGCGGTCTCATTGGACCGGTTGGGGATTCAAACGTTAATCATGACTACAGAAACTATTCAAATTTTTATTCTCTAAAATCTTAACAGAAGCGCGAGTGAGGCTTGTAGTTGTTGTCAGTGTTTCTGTTTCTCAGCGTTTCTGAAATAAAAGGTCTTGATAAACAGACAGACGGACAAAAAAGTGCTAACTATAAGGATTCCGTTTCTTTCTTTATTTAAGGATACCTTGGATCCCTAATAGAAGACGACTGCTGAAGAAGCCTGGGTTCGATTCTCGGTTGGGCAAAAAGTTCTGTTGTATTTTTCCATAAAGAATTGCTCTATAGAAAACTGGATTTTAGAAGTTCGATATGTGACACGTCGTGCGTTGAAAAGCATGTAAAGCCGTTGGTCTTAAGCCTGATGTATTCCCTGTCGTTTCAGATAGCCTTCTCGTCGGACTATATGACTATAGAGAGTGCACCTGTGTTTACGTACATGCTTATGCACTATACTATCTCTTGCATACTTGGCATCTGCGTTTAGACTGGCCACCGTGATCAGAACTCGGTCGGCAGGATTATACTTAAGTCTAAAGTTTCCACAGTAACCAAGTCTGATGGCCAGTCTCGACAGTTACCCGAAGACATTGACGATTGACGACGAACGATAGATTCAGCGTGTCTTGAGGTCGATTCAAGTCATCATCTGCCTAGCTTTTTCCCAACTATATTGGGGTCGGCTTCCAGTCAAGCCGGATTTTAGCTGAATACCAGTATTTTACGAGGAGCGGAAGAAATATTGTATGTCCTGCAGATAGTTGTTTCGGGTCTTGGTTGTGTTTGTGGACGTACTCACGGTATAGGATTTAATTCGTTGAGTAGGACATACCTAGATAAAAAAAAACGGCCAAGAGCGTGTCGGGCCACGCTCAGTGTAGTGTTCCGTAGTGTCCTGTCCGTCACAATAAGTGTCCCCAACTTTTCAAAAACTGTTCGTCCCATCAAGTTCAAAATAATTTTCCTAGAAAGTCTTTATAAAGCTCTATTTTCCAGATTTTTTTCATATTTTCTAAACTTATGGTTCAAAAGTTAGAGGGGGACACACACACACATTGTTTTTTACTTTTGGAGCGATTATTTCCGAAATTGTTGATATTATAAAAAAATGATTTTAGTAAACCCCTATTCATTTTTGAATAGCTATCCAACAATATATCACACGTTAGGGTTGAAATTTAAAAAAAAACACTTTTCACTTTATATGTAGGGGGGCTACCCTAATAAAACATTTTTTTCCAATGTTTATTTTTGCACTTTGTCGGCGTGATTGACATACATATTGGTACCAAATTTCAGCTTTCTAGTGCTAACGGTCACAGAGATTAAGCGAGGACGGACGGACAGACATGGCGAAACTATATGGGTTCCGTTTTTGCCATTTGGCTACGGAACCCTAAAAAATGAGGTTCGCGACAGCTTATACGTTGACTGTGGTAGCCAAGACTTTTGCCTCTGGCCACGAATATGATTAGCAATGTTACTTCATTTATATACAAAGAAGATTGGCGAGCTGGGTATCACATCAAAATCCAAACATACACAAATCTAGTTATATGCAACTTATGGGTCATATATCGTTAGTTATTTTCCAAGCTAAAATATAATATTATCAGTCCGGAGTAATTAAAAAACCATGATTTTAGGGTACAGTCCCGTTACGGAAACAAAACGCAATAATGCAATAGTACCTCGTCCTTTTTGTGAAGTCGATAAAAACAAAACGCATAAAATAGGCTTATTGCGTCAGCTGTTACTTAGGTATGTCAAATACAAAAAACAATATAAACTGTCATGATATATTTGTTTGACCCTGCCTAAACATAATTCGTCTTTCGTGTTATTTGTAATGTTGTCTGCATCTATAAATGGAGTGTGAACTCTTATTTTGTGCCGCCACGTTACTTTAGTACATTACAATTTGCGTTTAGTTTTAGACTGAAATAGGACTCTTATTTATTCTGTGAATGTTTTTCATGCTTTAACAATGTCAGCAGTTGATCTTCGGTGTATAAACTGTAATGTGCGCTTATCACGCCTTCCCCGACGTGTCTTGATTTGACCAGTTTAAAGGAGAAAACCGAAGCCATTATCGGCTACTGTTGTAATTGTAAAGTATGACTCAGAACCGTGGGCTGTTGTTCACATGTCATGAGTGTAGTCTGGTATTTAGCTTACGATCGACACGAAGGAACAATCTCCCTGCGCTATTTCTTGACAATGTATTGTTACAATTATAATAAAAAAATGTTATAAATACTATGGTTTTGTTTTTTACCTGTTACGAGACGCCGCGCGGCATCACGAGGGGCAGCGCTGCATGAAGCAACGTATTCTAAATTCTCACAATGAAATGTGTATCTTTTCGCGCAGTAAATAAAGTTATATTTTGAGTCACTCTATTAAAATGTGCGCGCAGCGTCGCGTCTCGGTGTGAGCTGACCCTAACCATCGTACGATTGAACGATGTGATTAAACACACATTCTTTAGAGTGTCCTAATAGAAGCTTGTAACTCATCGCGCGAGCACAGGGTTTCGTCGATAAAACTAATCTCATCGTGCGACGAAATCACATCGTTCAATCGTATGATAGTAGCTAAATAGGACGACGCTTAAGGGTCTGCCTTAAAACCTTGTCCAGAAGAAGCGAATTCGTTTAGAAACGTTTCGCGCGAAATCATTCGCGCGCTAGTAATATACTAGTAAGATACTAGCACAAACACGTCGCGTCCACAAGTATCGCGCGAATTCAAAATACGCGTGTAAATCGCGTGCACAACGCCAGACCCTCAACTCGCGCGTATTACACGCGAGTCGAGATACTAGGGACACCTTGTTGCGTCCAGTTAAACGCGCGAATTCCAGAGCGAGTGCACATATCCAGGGAAATTGAGCACCTACATTTGATACGGAATTGTTGAATGCTCCAGCGTTGATACGCTCTTTCTGGGCGCAACGGTCGCGCGTGATACGCACGAGAGAATCGCGATGAATTCGCCCCTTCTGCTCAAGCTCTAAGTTACATAATTAGGTAGGTACCTTGTATTATTTTTGGTGGTCCATTTTGAGGTTATGTCTATAAATCATTTTATATCCCCAACTCTAATGTATGTCTTACCATTACATATTTTGTTATACTCTATTGTAGCATTCTAATCCATATATTCATTCTATTGAACGTTAAGCCTGTATGTGATACTGAAAGTACATGGGGTTTTGCCAATCTTCTTTATTTCGATCAGATAGGTTTTGCAACAGTTTTCACTGGTCTCAAAAACAACCTTCACTTTCTCGAAATAGCAAAAAAATACTGTCCTAGTTTTAAAAACTTTACTTATCTTATTGTTTATTAGCTAGTCATACTTCGATATTAATATGCGGTCGTCTTCGATATTAATATGCGGACGAAGTCGCGAGTAAACGCTTGTAAACAATAAAATAAAGTTCTCTCTAGCCACTACCAGTATTCCATGCTCTGTGGAACTCTCACCAATCACATTTCGATTAAAAATCCCTCTATTCTGGCTCGATCACTCGGAGGTTCCAAGTTCAACATGCCTCCGACTTTTTGTTTCCCATTCGATCATTGGTCTGCCGGTACTTTTCACTGTCAAAGGGAGACTTGAAACCGAAAACTGACGAGTATTCAAGATAAAAAAAGTGCTTCTCAATTGCTTTTAAGCTCACTTCTCACTTTAAGTCTGACACTATACGTGAGGACTTGTAATTGGCTTGCTGATGTCTATGCTTGTTTTTATGTTTTATTTTGTTTTAGCTGTAAGTCCTCCAAGCTGTAATAAATAAATAAGTAATAATCATGACTTTTGCAATCGAGTTGTGTATTTAATTACTTGACTACAGCGAAGCTGTACAAAATATGGTTATGAATTTAGCTGTTTATTTATGTGCGTAGGTACATAATTATGCGGTATGTTTCTTGATGAATGGAAGATGATACTACAGTGAGAATCAGTATGAAGATAATTAACCTAACCTGACCTTAAAATGTTCAGCGTGAAATATGTATAATATTAATTAATGATTTTGTTTTGTTGTGTTTTTTGTTTTGTTTTTTACATTGTACTGTCCACACTGTACTATCTACAATTAGATTCAGTCGCACTCTTGAAATTAAATAAATAAATAAAAATATGTTTCATTTATAACCTCAACTAAAACTAAAAAAAAATCTAAACAGAATGGTACTAACGGAACCCTGTGCGTAGCGTCGCACCCACTTGATGGTTTTTTCGGTTCAGTTCATCATCAGTTCGTAGGTATTCTAATGGCTTTATTCCGATTTATTTAAGATCTGGTGCATGTCTTTTTCTTCCATACTCCATTGTTAGTCGTTAGGCTAATGAGATCCATTAGCGTCTGCCCCCTTTTGACGACTTATCCTTACATTTACAGCATCCAAATTCATGCTCAAAACTCTCCGTGCACCGTCCTTGCTATTTTATGCAATATAAATTTTCAGAATAGGCGATTCAGCAAACAAATGCCTTTATACCGCTTCACCGGACCACCTCTCCATTTTGGCCAACAATGTGATATGGCACAAACTTTGCTGACCTTCCAAAGGAACAGACCATAAAGATAAACCTCCTAGGTCATAAACGAGACCGTTCGGCAAACGGAACCAATGAGTTAAACGCTTCCCATTCGAAATTCGAATTCTAAAATTCGAAATTTAAAATTTGAAATTTACCGTTTATTGAATTCGATATTTTTGCGGGTGGATTTCAAAATGGCTTCTTTACCTTTTTGATTGCTTTTCCGATGTATTTGTGATTCTGTGTGTTTTAAATCAATATGGGGTTCTTGGTTAGTAATACGCGTATTTCAAAAGGAATTTTCGTTTTCAATGTTCCTTCTAATATGAACTTTTGTTAAATTGGAAGTATGTGCTGAAATTAGTTTCACAAAACTAGTTTTATCATGTATGACACTAGTTTCATAATGTAAATTCGGCTGTAGATATGTATGGCATCGGTCGCGCGACGCGGTCGCCTTGTTTGTTTAGTACTCCATACAAATCAAACAAACAATCTAAGCAGTGGGTTGCGGGACCCAGTTGCGGTCGCTAAGAACGGAATACTACCAATACTGATAAACAAAGATAAATAAAAATATCTATGTATAGGTAAGTGAACAAAGGATTTTTCATACCTGAACTACAATGCAAATCCAATGACTTTAAATTTCGTATGAGAAACAAAGTCAGAGAAACTCTGCAGCGTTGAGAGTTTACTGTCAAACATTATAAAACTACCAACATACGGATATATAATACGAACTTTATAACAGCAAAATAAAATACAATGTATAACAGGAACGGTACAGTCGCGATAGAAATAGGTTGGTCATCTAAAAGTTTTTTTTTGTTTGTTGGGTACATGACTGATTCTGCTTAACTCTTTTACGTAATTCTTTGTGTCTTAGGTCTCGTCTCTAGGAGAGGAAATCTACTATAATACATGCCTGAATGCTCAGTGCAGTTTTTTTTGGTGTAACATTATCAAATGACTACTCCCGCTCTAAGATGGAATTACAGGGCGTGTCAGTCTTTTATTAACTAGAAATCTTCTGTGACTTTCGTTGCCTTTTGTATTATAGAACCACGGTTAATCTTTCAAACTTTCCGGCACAATGCAGGTTGGTGACTCATTTACCGAATAAAAAATATTGTCATAAAATAAATATCTTCGAATGGCACTTTGTTTTATTAACAAAAATGAAATAAAATGATGTTATCTAGTCATTGGTAGACTTACTTGACTTAAAATCCTATGTCCCCTAGCTGGGGCAGAGGGCGTCGACAGTAGACACCCATCGCGACCGGTCTTGCGCCTTTCGCTTGACCTCGCTCCACGTCAGTCCGATGGCCTTTGCTTCAGCTAACACGGTTCGTCGCCAGGTCTGTCGAGGACGGCCACGCTTTCTTTTTCCTTGGGGATTCCAATCCAGCGCCTGTTTAGGTATATGATCGGGATCCCTCCTAAGCGTGTGACCAATCCAACCCCACTTGCGACGTTTGATCTGGTGGTCGATCGAGCTTTCGTGACATTTTTCCAACAGTTCCACGTTAGAGATGGTCTCGGGCCAGTAAATCCCGAGGATACGACGGAGACATCGGTTCACGAAAACCTGAATTTGGCGTCGCGAGTCATTGGTAGAATGTTTATGATATTTAAATTTCTACTTTCAAGAGACAAAAAGTATAGTGTTCTTTGCAACAATGCGTAAAAAATTGTAAAGGTGAACCTCGATATTAAATTCCAAAACCGACGAAGGTAAAATCGCCACGACTGTACACACATATTTGAATTTAGAGCGCGGCCATCAATATTTTTGAACGAAAAACTTTCTAACGTACAAAGCGTTCGTTGCAAATTCAAATTTGTATTCGTATCCGACGAATTGGTTTATGTTTCGTTCTATTGGAATACTTCAAGTGACTGACGGCTCTGATAGATCCCGGATACACGATGGCCAATGCTGGTTGGGGCTTTTGTATCGATTTTATACTGTCTTTGTAGGAATTACAAGGAAGTTTCTGGGTGAATATTTTTTTTTTAAACTTCGCCCCGTTCTAGGAATTATTCCTGTATCGTGTTCCGTTCTATTGGAATACTTTTAGTGTCTGACGGGTCTGATAGATCCCGGATACACGATGGCCCATGCTGGTTAGGGCTTTTGTATCGATTATGTAGTGTCTTTGTATTATAAGGAAGATTCTGTTCGGGTATTCTTTTTTTTTAAACTTTGGCCCGCACTAGGAATCGTGCCTGTATATGTAGTTCGTGAATGCACACATTGTTCACAAACCTGTAACCACCTGACTCCCAGAACTGGAATAAATCTGTAGGTCATACAAATATGAGTTTGTAAGTATTACTGAATTGTATCGATTTTATAGTGTCTTTGTATTACAAGGAAGATTCTGTGTGTGTGTAAGTATTTAAAATTTAAAACGTCACTTTACACTAGGAATTATTTCTGTATCGTGTCCGTTTTATTGGAATACTTCAAGTGACTGACGGGTCTGATAGATCCCGGGTACACGATGGCCCATGCTGGTCGGGGTTCCGTATCGATTTTATACTGTCTTTTTATTGTAAGGAGGTTTAAATCTGACTCCAGTCTTGCCATGAAGTACCGTGTTACCTCAGTTAATGGTTGTGGAGGTCTGGTAGGCAGCTGCTCCTCGCGAAATACTGGTATTCAGCTTAATCCGGCTTGACTGGAAGCCGACCTCAATATAGTTGGGAAAAGGCTAGGCAGATGATGATGTATTATAAGGAAGTTTCTGGTAACAAATATCTGTGGGTCATACGAATATTATTTTCGTACTTATTGCTGAATTGTAGTCTGTTTATTTTATCTGATTTTAAATTCAATATTTTTAATGACGTTTAAATTTTGTAATTATATATAATTCGCGCAACGAAAAATTATATAACTATTAAAATGATGAAGAATGCGAATTTTATATGTTCAATTATTTTACCATTTGTGAACGGTAACCTACTTTTGTGACCATTGGTCGACAGCTAGTATAGGCTTAACATATTTTTACCAGACATTATTTTATAACTGATGGCTGACGACTATCTTCGCTTTTTAAATGGCTCCTAATTATTCACATACATTATATAAATGGTAATTTTTATTAGCTCTGCTCGTGTAATGGTTAGTGGACCTAACTGCTATGTTGGAAAGACAAAATATGTTTGTGTGATAAGCACAATCATTTGTTCTGTGTCTGGGTTTATAAATAATATGTATGTATTTAGATAAAGTGTGTTTACTAGATTTAAAATGTCACGCGTTTAAAGCGCCATGATCGCGGGATGTCATCCCGCGATCATGGCGCTTGCAACAGCGTCGAAATATCAGGAAATCAAAACAATAAATAATCACGGAAGATATCCCGTAAGTGACATTTTAAATTGTGAAATAAACCGTGATAGCCTAACGCCAGTAAGCTACCTATCTAAAGTTGCAGCTACTAAAGATACACAAATCTATCCTTTTGCCCTTACTTGCTTTCCTATAACCTACCGACGGAGAGCATTTCCTACCAAAATTGTGGATGGATAGATAGAATTGTTTATCGGGGATGGCTATCTATCTATGAACTGCGGTAGGTTATTGAAAACGGGCGTTAATGTCTAGTACTCATAGCACAAACTCAGTTTAGTTTTGGACTAGATGGCGTTGTAATAAAGTTGTAGATAATTATTATTATTTCTTATTCAAAATTATATCGCTAACCATTTTCTTCATAATTCAACTGGAATAGGTACCAAGTGATTAAGGATCCAAAGAACCCACTCCACGCAAAGTCTTCAAGAGGAAAAGTTGTTGAACTATGTAGACCAATCGATCGGTAGGAAGGTTTTCAGGGCAAACGGTTCTATTGAGCCGTTTTATTTTAAGGGCGGGCCAATACGCGGTTCCTCTCATTATATTTTATAACCGTTTTATTTTACTACCGTACCTGTGTCTGTCGTAAAACTGTGGTGCAGTGTTCCGGTGTTTGTATCTATATGCAGGTAAATGATATTTGTTTATTATAACGACTCTCTGCACTAGTAAAAGCACAGGTACAATTTCAAAAATAAAAATAAGAAATGTTTTTTTTTTGTCAGAATATTGTTATTTTAAAGGTCGGAGATCATCAAAATGTCTACTCCCGCGTTCCGGAGCGGTAGAGTCCGTCAGAAGCTTTTACTGACTAAAACCTGCTCCTGTTACTTTTTGCCCTAATTCCAGGGTCTCGGGGTTCTCTTTCGCCAATCCAGGACCTCAGTAGGTTTCGACCTTCAATATGGTACGTTTGATTTTATAATTTTTAGTTCTAGCATGTCCTGCCATACTATGGCGTACAAATATGCGTATGAAGACTTATTTCATTATATAATATCCCTATTAATTAGTAATTATGAATAAATCCATGAAATATTATATCATTGTAATAAAGATTTAAATTGTATTGAATTAATAAAATATGGCATCAATATTGTATAATTATGTCATTGTTGAATAAAGGCTACTTTTGTATTATGTCACCACTGCAATAATTCTTCTCTTATAACAGTCTATAAATAATAACCTTTTGAACAACGGCGATGGCAAATTTTGAATATTATTTGCCGAATGGTTATCACTCTGGTCCTTTACTGTCAATAATTAAAATATATGCAAATCAATATTTCACATAGGTTTACATGAGCACTTATAAAACGTCAGAAGCTACTGCACGGTCCATTTGGTCGTTTCTTATGGATAAGAACCGGTAAGAATCTCTGTGACTTCTCTATAAAAACCCAACCCACACCTGTTGTGGATCGTACAATATTTTTATATTACAATATTAACAGGATTAAAACCGGTCAACATTGTATCCCAAAGCACAATAAAGATAGTATAGAGTCTACAGTGTTCTCACATACACATTATAAACTAAGGCTACACCAAAATTAAAATATATCCATGCGTATTCATGCATAACATTCCAACATAACCGACTAAAGACCAGTTGTAGGGCCAACTGCTTAACGTGCTTTTCAAGGCATGGGGATATCACACAACCGACCTCTAGACCCCAGGAGTACTTACTAACCAAAATACTCATAAGCACTTACGTCCAATCTGGGTATCAAATCGAAGACCCCACATTTAACAGTCACCCTTGCAACCACAAGACCATCAAGCCAGTAGCCTGTTATTTCATAATATATAGAAACCCTTAAAATACTCGCATGTAACAGATATGAGGCCGTATTCAAGCCATGAGGAAAAGGGAAACTTATTTCGTAAAAGTAACATAATATTCTGTAATAAATTCTACTCGAGTTTGGCTGCCATGGACAGGGAAAAGTTTTATGTGCATTCGTAAGTAATGGACTTACAAATGCTGAGTGCTTAAGTAGTTTATAAAATGCCTAGGGATTGGAATCAGATTTATTTTCTTGTTTTTTAGTGAGATTTTATTGAGAAACTTCTTCGAGGGGGAGTGTCCACCTGTGCTCCTTCAGTTATCCCTTGCGTTAAAAGTCCGGGGTGACTCTATCAAGCATTGTTCTAATCAAGCTGATATCTGTATTAGGCGTGGAGTATGACGGATCATTGGCCATTTTTATGGTCTTAGCTTGATTTCCAAGGCTCCAAATGCTCTGCAAGTCTCTCAATAATAGCTTTTGTTGAAACTTGCTTAAACAGAAGGTTAAAAGTCACCTAAAGGGCAATGGAAAGGGCTATGCTTTGAGTTGTCTTGCGTGATGGCATCAGCAAGAATATCAGCCATATCTGCAGGAGAACCAAAGTTACTGACATAGCCCAAAAAATCGCCAAACTTAATTGGCAGTAGGCAGGGTACATTCCTCGCAGAACAAATGGTCGATGGAGTGGAATGGTTCTGAAGTGGCGACTACGTTTTGGAATATGCAGCATTGGTAGGCTTCCCACCAGGTAGATGTATCGTCTCCATACAGGACCGTTCATTGTGACACATGGGAGTCTTCCTCGACACACAGAGGTCATAGGGGCATAGGTCATAGCACATACGTCTTAGGGACGTAAGTCATAGAAACGTAGGTCATAGGGACATAGGTCTTTAAGTCCAGTAGTGGACGTCTTTCACCTGACCTGATAAATGAATGATCGACTCAATCACTTATTCTCAGACCGACCTCAGCCTTGTATAGACGATTACTTAACCACAATACCCTCAACGAAACACATAACAATCACACTTAATTACAACAAAGATGTTACAATTATTTCCCTCGCATCGCTCCCAGTAGGGACGAACTAAGAAAGAACCACTCTTAGAGATTGCTGGCCTTAAGGATAAGCTACTGATAACAGCCGCCGATAAGGGAATTAAATTACTTTGGCGTAACACCAATTACTATTTGGGTTGGTGGCGATAGTGGTCTGTGTCCGAGGGTGTTTTAGCCTTGTTTATGTTTGATTTCTTGGAGTTAATCTGTATTGTAGAAAGGAAGTTGGTTGGAAAAGTTTTCGGGATGAAAAGAGTTTTCTATATGTCAGCTATCCTAGACGGCTAGTTCATCAACGTATGGGGGGAGCACCGCCGTTTGCAGTTACCGTAGGCGTGGGCTTGTGAACGACAAGCGATTGGTAGCTCGCCGTCCGGCGTCTGTGGACGTCCGGACTGAAATCAAGTTGCCGACGATGTGTAGTGGTCCTCGCGGGTTTTGAAGAGATTTCAGCAACGGCGAACCCTACTGGGCCATTTAATTCCAAAAGGAATATCCGTGATTATGGAACGTAAAGGGCAAAGAAGAAACATAGCCTGTGCGGTTTTAGTCAGTAGAAGTTTGACACGCCCTCCAGTAGAGCGTGAGAAATCATTGGAAAAAACCAAAAGGTAAAGCTAGCTAAGTTAATTCATAACATAAAATTTTCACCCAACATAATTCTAAAAGACACTACCACAAGAGCAAAGTTCGCTGAAAAAAAGACATGTCCCACTCATAATTAAGGAAAACTTATTCTGTTCTACCCAAGAAAAAAAAATGGCGTAAAGATATAGCTACGAGCTGTTATAACCCAGGTAGAGGCGAACTGGCATACTGCCAAGGCTTTGTACGCGAGTACGTTACGTACCGCTTTCTATTGCTCCACAAACACACGTACCTACTCATTATGGACGATGCTAAGCACTTTTATATGTACTTAGTAGTTCTCATTTGTTTTATTTGACATTCATTTGTTGGATTGTTGTAATTAAGAGAGTGAGTGTGTTTTCTTTTCGTATTGGTGCGGACTGTTTTGGAAATCACAATGTATATACGTATATATAAAAATCAATTGCTGTTCGTTAGTCTCGCTAAAACTCGAGAACGCCTGAACGGATTTATCTTATCTTGGTCTTGAAATGTTCGTGGAGGTCTAGGGAAGGTTTAAAAGGTGAGAAAAATTCGAAAAAAAAAATCGGCGTAGGTACGAAGTCTGCCGGGTCTGCTAGTAATATTATAAAGGTGTGAAGCACAGAACATATAAAGGAAGTTAGAAAGGAAATAGTTCCTGATTTGTATCGGAACGCGTGTCGCCGTTTGTCTCCCACTCTTTTATTTCACTACAAGCAGAAAACCAATGCCTACGCGGATTACGCACACAAATAAACAACATACACTTCGATCGTGAGTTTGTTATTGGTTGTCACACTAACGCAATTACTGCGTTTGACGTACACTCACACACGCGTAAAAATCTCATGTATGCTAGGGCGACCAAAAGGTCGATTATTGATATCGATAAAATTAATGTAATCTTGCTTCTTACTTTGCTAGTATTGTGGACTATGTGGACTTCTGTAATACATGTTGTGAACACGTACGATATTCATATATCATTCAACAAATGAAAAAATACATAACTGAATTATTAAAAACAATTTTATTATTAAAATTAGGATTTAACATGGAATATTTACCGTGTTTATTATTTGATTATTAGAGAAAGTCGGTTGTCTCTCAACCTTACATTTCCGGTGCTTATCACCAGTTCAAAAGGAAAAAAATATTGTCCCTGAAATAATACGGGTGCATTTTATTCCTAATCTATATTAACGATTTGCCGAGAGAAATAAATGTCCAGAGTGTCCTTTTTGCTGACGACATCTCAATAGTGTTTCCATGTGACGACGGTAGCAATTTAAATTCAATACTGGTCGACACTATATTTAATACTGACAAAAATAGTAAATTGGCAAAAGGACCACAATTTTGAAATAACTTTCTCAAAAACTAAAATTATGCAATACAGTCCTTATCAAAAACGTTCATTGAGTATTAACTACTCATTCAATGACATACCGCTCCAGTGTGTCGATGAATTTAGACTTGGGACTGATAGTTGACACTAATATAAATTGGAAGGCACATATTAATTTTGTATCAAACAAAGTTGCAAGTTTTGCGTATGCTTTAAATGAGTCGAAAAGATCAACCGACTTCAAAACAGCGAAGACAGCGTACTACGCGTAGGTCTACTCGTGGTTAATATATGGCATTATTGTATGGGGAAATTGCGTCGAAGTAGAAAAACTGTTCATTTTACAAAAAAGATGTGTGAGAATTCTTGCGAATATAGACCAAATGCAGAGTTGTAAACCTTATTTTATTAAATATAAAATGCTCACCCTAACAAGCATCTATATTATGGAGGTAAGCAAGTTTGTTAGAAAACATGCGTCGTTATTCCCTGTGGCTAAGAATCAAAGACCGCTGCAACGCTCATTAAGAGTAAAAAATGAATTAGCATTGCCAAGTTCAAAATTAGCTATGTTTCAATCAAGACCTCTTGTAATGTGCATAAAAATTTACAATAAATTACCGAATGAGATTAAGGACATAGAAACTGATAATAAATTTGTAAACGCATTTAAATTGTACCTAATACAGAAGTGTTACTATAGCTTAAATGAGTTCTTAACAAATTGACATTCTGTAATATTAATATTATCAAGATTATTTGAAGATTGACGCGTATAATTGTAATAAAGACATCCAATAATTAATAAATTAATACTTAAATGATGACAATAATAACGTAATAATAAATCTTGCATAACTTTATTTACTTAATAATGCATGCAATTATATTTTAATTTAATTTATATTAATCAACAAAAATTGTGCGGTGCCCTAGCAGGGTCCATGTACGAAACTTATAATTTTGTAGCAAGACCTTGTATACGTCATGAATGCAATAAATAAATAAATACGTATTTATTAAGTAGCATACGCTTCCTCACTTTTAATTTAATATTCCGAAGGTTTTCGGTGTACTTTTTTATAATTGCTTCAGATATTTTGCAGATTAGTAGCAATTCTTTCGAAGGGTACAAAAAACCACCTTTATTTTTTGCTATTAATTTTTTTCTTTTTTTAGCTTTAATTACTTTTAATTCAATAGCTTTACTTACTGAACTCGTTATGTGCTTAACGATATATCTGTGCGGATAAGCATTTGATTTTAAGTTTCTTTTCCCTGACTTTGTTGTTATGTAATTATCATCATCGAAATGTTGCGAACTAATTGTGCTACATTTAGTAGGGATCCAATCAATTGTACCAGCTGTTGTCTCAATCTATAGTTTTCTTATACCTGGATCTGTTGGAAACACAAAACATATTAAATCATAATTATGTTAGTTTCAATTAAAAAATTCATAAAACTTAAATACATAGAAACCTTACTCAAAATCTATTAATCGTGATAAATAATGTTATTTTAGTTATAAAGTGTTCTATTGATAATAATTATTTGTACCATAGTAATTATCGACATTGTTTACAAATTGGCACAGCACTATCGATATGTCAAAATTTCGTGGAATTGTACTTTTGGTTCTCTCGCGGTGAACGTAATACATTGCGCGATCGCTCACGTCGTGCAAAATGGGGTACCATTTTGCACGATGTGCAAATCTATTGCAAGCAATATATTACTATTGGTCTGATTGCGATTATATCGTTTTTGTCTACAAACTTCATAATGCTAATGTTATAATTACAAATATCACAAGTATTTTAATGTTTTTGGACTTACCGATGGAAAGAAATCACATCTCGTGCTACACTACACACCTGGCTTTTTTTTCCGACACGTTACAATAGCGCAAGACGGCATAATTTAATATTTTTGCGGAACTTACGTACGCTGTCAAAACAAAAGCACGATTGCTGACCGGTAAAGTAAATTTCGGTTGATTATGAGCATTCGCTCATAACCGCGGCGCGCGTGCCACGCCCACAAGGCCTTTCTAACTTCCTTTATATGTTCTGTGGTGTGAAGGATGTGAGTATGTTTATCTTACTTCTACACGTTGAAACTGCTAAAGGGTTTTGAATGATATTTTGCACACTGATAGACCGTGCCTTGGAATAATACAAAGGATAATTTTCATTCCGGGAGTATGAATGTTTGTGATAATTTTCAACATTCACGCGGGCGAAGCCACTAGCAGCAGCTAGTATTATAACAGCAAAAGTTGGTGTGTATGTTTGTATGAAGAAACAACGCTTGAACGGATTTCGATAAAACTTGGTCCACGGGTAGATGTTCTGTCCTGGAATAGCGCATTTTTCATCCTGGGAATATGTTCCCTTGGGATAATTTTCTTCTTTCACACAGGCAAAACCGCTGGTGGAATGTAGTCTAATAATATAAAACTGAAAAGTTTCTCTTTTTGTTTGTATGAACGCGCTAATCTCAGAAGTACTGATAAGATTTGAAAACCCGAACGTCGAACTTGCGACCCAGCTGCAAATCACTTAACCTTTGCGCCAACCGTGACTTTACTTACTCGTACTAACAAACTTTTAATGATAAAATGAGCCCAGCAGATAACCTCGTTATAGCCGAAGTATTTTATTTAATGAAGGTGCAAAATTCATAGTGCAAATGCAAAATATAAAATCAACAATACTATCGACCATTGAATTATGAAAATTGCTTTTGACAAATATTTATTTTTGCAATTCCACTGAATGACTGGCTATTAAAATAATCGACTACAGACCACATAATACTAAATGACCACACAACACACAACATTATGAACACACAGTATTTATATACGTCTCCATCAAATTGTAAATGTCGTTAGATTATAATCTGTCTCGTGAGATTATAAGCTATCGAAAAATTGCGAACTGCTTATCAATTAATAGATTATTTTTCTGACAGCCTTCGGACAGTTCACCATTAACGCCCGTTTTCAATAACCTACCTCAGTTCATAGATATATAGCTATCCCCGATAAACAGTAAGATTCTATCTATCCATCCACAACTTTGGTAGGAAATGCTATACGTCGGTAGGTTATAAGAAAACAAGTAGGTAAGGGCAAAAGGAAGATTTGTTTATCTTAGTAGCTGCAACTGTAGATAGATAGCTTATTGAAAACGGGCGTTAGCGAGCTCGAGATTTTGTGTTTTAATAGTTTCACTTCAATAGATTATAATTTATCAAGAAATAATGAGTTAAATTGTAATCAAAGCAGTATATTGATCTCTTAGGAGAAGAATGGGCAAGAAACTCTATGGACATTCTTTTCAAAAATGTTATGTTATTTTTTTATTATACATAGTCTTTCATTTGACTACTTTCTCACCTGATGGTAAGCGACGATGTTTCCGACGATGGGGCACCCTTGCCTAGAAGTAACCTATTCAATCTCGACTTAAAAACCCCTAAGTTGTAGCTATCAGTAACGACAAACTCCGGCAGGGACTTACAAATATCTCAGTTATATGTTTCTTGAAAGATTATTAATAACTAGCTTCTGCCAGCGGCTTCGCCCGCTTGTAGTGTTAGTTTAGTCTTAGCGTGATGTTATAGCTTTTCTCGATAAATGAGCTATCTAACACTGAAATAATTTTTGAAATTGGACCAGTAGTTCCTGAGATTAGCGCGTCCAAATAAACAAACTCTTCAGTTTTATAATAATAACTAGCTTTTACCCGCGGCTTCGCTCCCGTCATATGACAACCCTACATATCCTACGCTACCCTACCCTACCTTCCCTACCTACCCTACACTACCCTACACTACCCTACACTACCCTACACTACCCTACACTACCCTACACTACCCTACACTACCCTACACTACCCTACACTACCCTACACTACCCTACACTACCCTACACTACCCTACACTACCCTACACTACCCTACACTACCCTACACTACCCTACACTACCCTACACTACCCTGCACTACCCTACACTACCCTACCTACCCTACTTTACCTAACTTTTTTTTTTTGAATTTTTTTCTCCGTAAGAACCATCACTGAACTTCAAGGAACATTTAAAAAAAAATATCAGCCAAATCGGTCAAACCGTTTTCGTGTTATGTCGTGACAATGGAAGACGGGTTTCATTTTTATTGTATACTAGCTTTTGCCCGCGGCTTCGCTCCCGTCAAATGACTACCCTACATATCCTACGCTACCCTACCCGACCTACCCTACACTACCCTACACTACCCTACACTACTCTACACTACCCTACACTACCCTACACTACCCTACACTACCCTACACTACCCTACACTACCCTACACTACCCTACACTACCCTACACTACCCCACACTACCCTACACTACCCTACCCTACCCTACACTACCCTACACTACCCTACACTACCCTACACTACCCTACACTACCCTACACTACCCTACACTACCCTACACTACCCTACACTACCCTACACTACCCTACACTACCCTACACTACCCTACACTACCCTACACTACCCTACACTACCCTACACTACCCTACACTACCCTACACTACCCTACACTACCCTACCTACCCTACACTACCCTACACTACCCTACACTACCCTACCTACCCTACTTTACCTAACTTTTTTTTTTTTAGTATTTTTCTCTCCGTAAGAACCATCATTGAACTTCAAGGAACATTTTAAAAAAAGAATCAGCCAAATCGGTCAAGCCGTTTTCATGTGATGTCGTGACAACGGAAAACGGGTTTCATTTTTATATATATAGATAGATATAGATAATAACCACGAAAAAAAATAATCAATCAATGGTGGCCAATCCCCACTATGACTAACCGTAACATGGAAAGCTTTTAGGCTCTCACACCGTCAAATAAATCAAACACATTATGTTTCTATGAACATTGTCAGTGCTACCGAGGTGGATGAAACAAATGGCCGATGGGAGAACTCGAGTGTGACGCTTGTATGGGAGTATTTGTACGAAATTGATGGAAGATGTGTTATTGTTTTTGTGGAGAACCTTGTAAGTGTCAATGGGATTTCGCCGGACTCATAATTGTATTATATTAATAGATGGGCAGTGGTGTATTGAAAAGGTCTTCTTAGAATTTTGTTTCTGAAATCAATCAACTGTCTCGCCTGTTGTCGACTGTGTTGGCTTTGGCTCTCAGTCTTTCAGTATTTTGTCTAGAACATCTGCTTGAAAGGTCTGAATCGCTGGAAATATAAGCTTATAATAATAATATAAGTTAACGTTTGAATCCCCGACCGGTCCTATGAGACCGCGCTGTTATTGTTTTACTATTGTGTCTCGTTTCGCGGGTATCTGAGTAATTAAATACATTGACTGACATGTTGGTCTAGTGAAAAATCTTTGAATTCGGACAAAAAAATCCATAAAAGTTTTTAGTAACAAGATTTTTTTTATCATTGATACGTCTGCGCTTGACCACTATCTCACCTGACGTAAAGTGACGATACGGTCGACGATGGAGCGCGATTATCTAGAAATAACGTAATCACTTTTGACTTAAAGGTTCCCAGTTTGTAGCCATCAGGAAACTCAGAATCCACTCCTTATCTGCAGTACGCACAATTAATGTGTTCCCAAAACGTTTTGTGCGTATAGGTGGGATGTCCACCATGTATCGGTGGCACATCGCTGTACGCTTGGTGGTCCGATGATAGACTGGTAGTACAGTTCATACATAGCACAAGCACTGTTTAGTTTGGGACTAGCGCCCGTTTTCAATAAGCTATCCATCTACAGTTGCAGCTACTAAAAATAAACAAATCTATACTTTTGCCCTTACTTGCTTTCCTATAACCTACCGACGGATAGCATTTCCTACCTAAGTTGTGGATGGATAGATAGAATCTTACTGTTTATCGGGGGTAGTTATGTATCTATGAACTGCGGTAGGTTATTGAAAACGCGCGTTAATGTCGCTGTCTGGAAGTTGTGAAAAAAAAAATACCTAAAAAGACGATGATGCCAGAAATTGTTCAACATTTTAAAACAATGATAGTCTACGTAAGAACTGGTTCAACAGTGATTATCCTTTTCAATCTGAAACTGTATATTAATCTCATCACTCACTGGCTTCTGCTTACGATTAATTATTGTTTGCAGATTAGATACATTATATGTTATATCCAACATATATGATTGGTTTATGCTTACAGCATCAAATCATCTACATATTGCTTATGTATAGCCTTCGAAGTATTCTAATAATGTTGAGGAATGGCACAATTTGTGTGAACTGAGCTATACGTTTCTATAGGATTGTATTGTGAACGGGTTTCGCTATGTCGCTGTCAGAATTGGTATTTACACCATTGTCTTTTGGGTAGATTATCTGGATTTTGAATCTTACTGTCTTATACATAGATATGTTAGTTGATTGCCGAGATTAAAACCAGAGTCATTTAGCACGACTAGCTGAAAATATTTTTTATTTTATTTTATTTAGGAAACCAACAATCGTAAGTATAAGTAATTTCTTAATAACCAGTATGCTATTAGTAAATGTACAATCTATTATGTTTCCATTTGTTACTAGATAATAATAGATACAATTTGGTAAAATTACATAAAATCAATATTAAAGCAACAACAATAACATTTTTTCACTATCTTATATTCACTGCCCTTCTTTAAATCAATGGCTTGTAGCCACTCACAGATTCTTATTAATCTATCGGTTTTTATGAGTTCCCTTGCTCCAACTAAAACGACAAGAAGTCACTGGATGATTTCCCACCTAAACAAAAGATATAAGTAAAAGCTGTTTCACAATGTCCGAGTGGGCACTACTCACTGAATAAATTCAAAAATTTGACAGAATTTGTATGAAATTATCTGTCAAGTAAGATACTCGAAACTTAATCATAGGTGGTGAAATAGGCCCTTACTGTTATTCTGTGCATTATAAAATTGTAAACTTTTGTATAATATTTCTCCAAAATACTCGAATGACTTAAAACCCGAACAGGCCGAATAACATACCGAATAATACGCTGAAGCTCATCCTTTTGCCTGTGTAATGACTGATATATGATATCCACACGCTACCACTGCGCTGTGGTAAGGTCACTGTATGTATGGTATTGAGGGGTTAAAAAGAAACAGTCTAGCGGGTTTAGACAGCATCGTTTAAGGCCAATAAACGTGAACGCTTCGAAAACGCTAGTGGGAAAGCAGCCTAAATATTGCTCGTTTATTTATATTTTTATTGCGTTTATAGCTTTGAATTGTTTCAAAAGACGTTGCTCCACAATATTAATGACTCTTGAATCAAGGGTGCGTTACATATACAAGAGATCCAGATTTGGTTCAGTCCAATCTACAAAGCCTAAAGCACAGGCGTAGGATAGCCAGCCTATCGGTGTTCTACAGGATGCATTTCGGAGAGTGTGCGCGGGAATTGCATGATTTGATTCCGCCATCTCCTTTCTACCATCGGATAACCCGATGTAACGGCGAGTATTCACCCTTACGTTGTTGAAACCTATACGATACGGATTATACCGCATCGAAGGACTGGAACAATTTGCTTACTGCGGTCTTCCCGTCCGATTATAATTAAGGTGGTCAAGGTCAGGTCAAGCACTCATAATTATTATCATTTCAGTCGAAAGACGTCCACTGCTGGACATAGGCCTCCCCCAAGCGTCGCCACAATGACCGGTCCTGTGCGTCTCGTATTCGCGGATTCCTGTGATCCTCACCAGGTCATTGGTCCACTTTGTCCACCGCTGCGTCTTCCGGTACGTGGTCGCCACTCCAGAATCTTTCGTCCCCATCGACCACCTAATCTACGAGTAATGACTCTACCCACTGCCACTTAAGTTTCTCGATTCTTTAGGCTATGCTAGTCAAGCACTAGTTCATACTGTAGCGACTACGATCTACTACATATGACGTCACAGAATCCTGCATCGCGCGAGCAAAGTTCTCCGCGCGATTTGAATAGATACAACAGCCCGAGGTCATCTATCGGCCAGTAGCCCACCGGACATAACACCCGTCCGGTCGGAGGATCCTCCCTTTTCAACGGAAGTATGTGGGACTTTACTCTCTGTCCCACATACCTCCAAAATATCAATAAAAAAAACTTTAAACTACTGCTAATATTGGTACCTACCTTATGTCTATAAAACATGACTATCCACTATCACACGCTTCGGCATTTCCAAATAATTTCACCCAAGACCGTGTTATCGCTAAAGACGCTCCTTTCAAACGGACATTACTAAATTACGGGCACGAAGCGGCTCAGGAATTCCCAACACTTGTAACTAAACTATGCCGAGGAAAACTTGCCAGTGTTTGTTTACGAAACAACTCCCTAAGATCAGTAGGCAGGAGGACACAGAAGGTCAAAATCAAATAGGCGATATAAGAAGAAGGAGGAAGACAGATAGATTGAAAGTGACTTTCATCATCATCATTACATCCAAAAGACGTCCACTGTTGGGCATCGGCCATCTCCAAGTGCCGCGACAACGTACCCTGTGCTTACCAGGTCTTCGGTCTGCCTTGTAGGAGGCCCTTCAATACTGCAACTTCTGGTAAGAGGTGGCCCCTTTAGAAACTTTCGGCCCCATCGAACCTCTGTTTAAAAAAATAAACTCGGTTTTTGGCGAGATTATAGGGTGGAACCTATTCAGAATACCGTTCTATTTAGGGGATCGATGTAGGTATATTTTTTTAGAGCATACACAGTTCGATATCAACTTTCGGCTTTCTCTTTTTAATGGAGGTTTTCGGGACCTTAGAACCTGTCACACATACCTACATAAAAAAAATATTCGTGTTTATCAGAAACAGAACCATAAGCCAGCCAATTAAACCTTCTGTATCGAATATGTTGTTCGTCGAAAGGGAGGCACAGATATACGCCTACGATTCCCAAACATTTATCTAGCATCCGATTTGGAATTCTGTTGTAAGCAGGATTTGGAATCTGCTTTGTTACGCCTTATTGCTGTATTACAGACTGCGAATACTTTTGATTTATACTTTTTTACTTTATGTACTTACAGTCTTACATGTTATATTGCTATTATAGTAAACTCTTTAATAAAACAAAACTCTTCTCGAATTATAAACAACTAGCTTTAGCCCACAGCTTCGCCCGCGTACATAAAATAACCTGTCACTCAGGAATACAGCAGCTTTCTATTAGTGTAAAAATTTTTGCAATCGGACCAGTACTTCCACAGATTACCTCATACAAACAAAAAAACAAACTTTACCTCTTTATTATATTAGTATAGATGAAAAAAATCATAGTGTTTTCCATAGAGAGTTTTAGTTTAGAATTTACTTATCACTGTTGAAACTGAAAACAATGCTAAGGTTTAAGAGTTTTTATATACACTAGCTTCTACCGGCGGCTTCGGCCACGCTTCGGGTAGAAGTAGGTTTCTTACTAACAAACGTAGGTTTCTATACAAACTTTGGACTCCTATTTAACCCCTTAGGTAGTGAATTTTGGAAAAGCCACCCCCAAGCGGCACTACAATCACCGGTGCTGTGTGTCTCGCATTCATTGAATTCCACCAACCCGCACCAGCTCGTTGGTCTACCTTTTAAGAGGTCTTCTAACGCGGCGTATTCTGGTATAAGGTCTATGGTCAAACGACCCACTGTTCTGCGCGCAATGTGCCCTAGTCACTACCACTTAAGTTTGGCGATTATTCGGGCTATGTCCGATCTACGGCCTTCCTGAACCTCTTATCCGTCACCCGTTTATTCGCAAGCCTTTTATCCCGTCTATTCTATTCTTATTTCTTAACAGCACAAGCACTAAGCAGTAGCTATTCAAAGAATCAATCTCCAAGGTCTTATCAAACCGTATTCTCGACCTCCTACGTTCTCATCCATTGTCTTATCAACCCATCTAATTCTAAGAACTACCGATATTTGAATCATTAATCGCGGCAGACACCAACGAATCCTCCAGTGGCATGGCGAAACAAAAGCCTACCGCGGTCATTACTTATTTATCCAACTACCTCCCTACCTGTTTAATATTACAGAATTTAGGAACGGTTCACAGTGAGATGCGATGCTGTGTTATGCGCACTTTACTGGGTGGCGCTACACAAAGTAGAAGTGATTATATAAAAGGAGAGACTGACTGACTGACATATTAATGCTCAGCCCAAACTACTGGAAGTAAGAACGCAAAATTTTGCTTTTATGACGTAGGTAAACACTAATAAAGGGTTTTTCAATATTCTGTCTCTAAGGGAGTGAAGCGGGGGTGGAAAGTTTGGAAACCTACTTTTACTTGAGCTAAGCCACTGGCAGAAGCTAGTTAGCCTATGCGATGCTGCATTTCGCGCTCTTTTTACAGAGTTGGAGTTGTGCGATGCAAAGTAGAAGTGTTTATCTATACTTATTTAGAAGGAGAAACTAGCTGACTGAAAGTAGAAAGTACTGGGAGTAGAGGTATGAATGCATGAGGTTTTCTTTGATGACGTAAGCGAGCGCTAAGAGAAGATTTTCCGAAATGAAATGGGCGTCCATATTTTGTATGGATAAACCTACTTTCAAGTGGGCGAAGCCGCTTGCATCACTGCTTACCATCAGGTGGGATCGCAGTCAAGCATTAGTTTATATAACAACAAAAAAGTTAGCCTATATACATAATACGTTCGTTATTATGTACGTTCTTTTGTAGTACTGTAGAGACCAAAACCGTAGTTATGTCGGTGGTTTTGTCAAAACGGTGAAGGAAAACCGCGAAAAAGGCTCAGCATTAAGGAAAATTAGACATTATGTGTTTGGCACCGCAACATTGCCATCAAAATACTGGTTTTATACCATGTGAGGCTTCACGATTAGGTACAAAACACTTTCTTCGCCAAGCATCGCTGCATCATCGCGTCGCATCTCAGTGTGAGCCGACCCTTACCCATCGTTCGGCATTAGGGATGTGGTCTAAAAATGGATACGTTATGATGCTATGATTGTGAGAATTGCGGCGCGGGAATTGTATTCTATTGGTTTAATGGGTTTATATCTTTGTGAGGTCAGGAGGTAGAATCGATTGGTCCGTATTGTTTCAGAATTCATTCCCAAAATAAGAAAAGTGAGCACACTTAAATATGAGTTTGAATGTGCTCACTTTTCTGACTTTTGAGTTTTGTAAGAGTAGAGACATCAGTGGACGGCACTACCGTGGCCGAATACTGGGCCAGGCAAGGTATTTGAATAGTTTTGCCATGGACACGCTAAGAAGAAAAAGAGACTCCACTTCGCCAAACGAGGTTTTATAGACCCGCTTGATATTCAATGTGAGTGTTGTTCAAAGGAGTTTGGAGTGTTGGAGTGCCCCAAGTACCCGTACATGTTCTCTTTGGAGGATTTAATGAGAGCCACGGATGCTGCAGTTAACGTAGCCACCTACTGGGCACAATTTAATAAGTTTACCATCGATTTGCAAATAAGAAAAGACCTAAGAAGGTCCTTCCCCACTCGTCTATCGTCAACGTGGAAAAAAGTCGTAATAGCTTGTTATTTCATCCAACGCATTGTTTAGAGAGGCAACGTGAAAAAAAAGAAATAACATCTGAACGCTCTATTGGCATTCGGTGTTTCCGTCATTTACACGTATATTTCCAGCAAATACATATTTTTTTAAAACCTTTTTGAGATACGTCGTGGGGCTAGCGAGCTCTACAATACTCCAGCGTTGTCTGTTAAATCACCTTTCCACTTTCAACAGGGCTTCGGCCTTTTATCTGGGTCGTCGTGGTTGGACATAGGCCTTCCCCAAGCGTAGCCATGACAGATTTCATGAAAAAAATCCCTAAGTGGAAATCACTGTAACATCCTTTCATCATCATCATCATCATCATCTGCCTAGCCTTTTCCCAACTATATTGGGGTCGGCTTCCAGTCAAACCGGATTTAGCTGAATACCAGTATTTTACGAGGAGTGGCTGCCTACCAGACCTCCACAACCCATTAACTGGGGTAACACGGTACTTCATGGCAAGACTGGAGTCAGATTTACTGGCTTCTGACTATCCGTAACGACTGCCAAAGATCTCCAAATGACAGCCGGGACCAACGGCTTAACGTGCTTTCCGAGGCACGGAGGAAACTCGTTATGTTAAGATGGTCACCCATCCACAGACCAACCTAGGCAAGCGTTGCTTAACCTTGAAGATCGACCTGTGCGGCTGTTATTATCTAGCCACGAGCTCCTCAAACACTGTAACATCCTTTGCTCTCTGTAATTCCTTTTCCATCCTTGTAAATATCTTCGTAGAGGAAGTCTAATAAATTAATACTGAGAAAGGTAAAAATCAAAGTCGCCATCGATAAAACTGGAAGGAAGAAAAAATATTACTTGACTTTAGTTTTGGTACGTTTTTTTATTCAATCAAATTAATGTTATAAAGGCGAAAGTTTGTGAGTGGGCGTGTGTGTGTGTGTGTGTGTGAGAGAGAGAGAGAGATGGTGTGTGTACGTTTGTTACTTCTTCATGCTTGAATGGGTGAACGTTTTTTGTGACCTAGAATAGAATAGCACATCGGATACTTGTCATTTCGAGAGTACGTTCCTTTAGGATAATTTTCCTCTATCACCCGGGCGAAGCTACTACTGAGGAGCTCGTGGCTAGATAATAACAGCCGCATGGGTCGATCTTCAAGGTTAAGCAACGCTTGCCTAGGTTGGTCTGTGGCTGGGTGACCATCTTAACATAACAAGTTTCCTCCGTGCCGCGGAAAGCACGTTAAGCCGTAGGTCCCGGCTGTCATTTGTAGATCTTTGGAAGTCGTTACGGATAGTCAGAGGTCAGTAAATCTGACTCCAGTCTTGCCATGAAGTACCGTGTTACCCCAGTTAATGGGTTGTGGAGGTCTGGTAGGCAGCCGCTCCTCGTAAAATACTGGTATTCAGCTAAATCCAGCTTGAATGGAAGCCGACCCCAATATAATTGGGAAAAGGCCAGGTAGATACGAGTACTTGTCTAGAATTAACCTATTTATGCTTGACTAACATTCCCAGGTTGTAGCTATCAGGAAATACAAGTTTCAAGAGCTAAGTTCTTAATTTATACAATCGTTTAGCGCTAGTTTAGACAAGGGTGGGTTAATTGAACCCTTTTCGGGTTTAACACTGTGTAACCTTGACTTTATGAGTTAGGGGAAATCATAATACTACGTGTGCCAGTTACTCGTGAATTAATGGTTTTGTATGCTATAAATAACGTGTTTTGTGAAATTTGTCGGCACGGTTTCGTCATTTGGATTCCTGCACTGAACATCGTCTGTGTATTGATTTTTGTTTGTTGCAAATAGGCATATTTAATATAAACTTGTAAATAATTAATTTCTCTAAAATACAATTTGTTTCAGTATCTTGTCTTTTGACTATCTCGTAATAAATAGAACATCCAACACCCCCGTGTGTACAAAGACAACTTTATCCCCATAAAGCTGCCTTTGTCTTGAGCTGCTTGAATTCTTCATGTCACTCAAATTTCTATATTAACTCCCTCGCAGTACTCAGGAGTTAATTATATAAATCCTTCACTGCGTTCGGGATTAAAACTTAGCAAACTTCGTTTCATCCGGAATTCAACATGCCGCCCGGGACGCTAAGGCACTGTTTTGTCCCCTAGTCACAATAATCTAATATTTCATTATGTTCCCTTAGGATATTTTCCTATTTTCTCGCGGGCAAAGCCACTAACAACGGTTAGTTACTTAACCTATCAATACCCGCGAAACGAGACACAATAGTAAGACAATAACAGCGCGGTCCTATGAGACCGGTTGGGGATTCATGAATTAATCAATAAAACTTTCCATTGAACGAAAATTCAGTCGCCTTTTTATTTCAACTCCACATCTCCTGTTTCATTTTCAAGTTTAAGCCCTCCTGTAGAGAGGCGCGTTTGATCGACGAGTCATCTTAATTATTTCTGTTCTAAGTTCTTGTGACGACTTTTGAAGGCTGTCATCGAATGAGGATTCGGAAGTTACGATTTCGGAGAAAAACTGTTCACAATAAGGAAAAGGAAAAACCATTTTTTCATTTTCGAGCCGAGATTTAAAGCCATGTGGATTAATTCAAGGTCAAACAACGCTTGCTGCGGTTATTCTTTGAATAGTTTGCCATCTTAACAATATAATGCAAAAAACACCCCTGGCAATATTTATCATTATGAATAATTTTTAGTATGGGACCAACTCTGAATTCGCGAAAAAAACTTCAGGTGTCCCATACATTTACGTTAGCGTAAGTCGACAAAACGTTCGAGACAGCTGAATTTTTTTTCGCAATTTCTGTGTTGGTCCCATACTAAAAGCTATTCATAATGATGAGTATTGCCAGTGTTTTCATTTATTCTCGTATTGTCATATCCACATTGTAAAAAGAAATTCTGAAGAAATAAATAATGTCAGTCAGACATTACATTTCCCAGCTCACACAATTCAAAATGAAACCCCTGTATACAACCCAGAAAGTTAAACACGAAACACCTTACATTTTCGCACCTTATATTTTCCATTGTAAAAGTAGGTTCCTCGTCAAACAGGCGTGTTTGAAGATATATGCCACAGAAGTGCGGTATCTTGTCAAATAATGGAGGATTGAGCGCTTTATTGACACGGGGACATGAGCCACTGTATGGTTAGATTGCAGAAGACCTGCTACAAAAAAATTGACGAAACGTACGCGCTTTTAGAAGCCATTCACGTACAGTCAATGTCCGAGCATAAATTTCAAATACCTGTAACTGAATGCGGATGTAAAGCTACCGGTACACTGCCATTACTGCATCGTGTTAAGGCTATCAAAAGCTATTCAAATCCATCAACTGCCTCTAAATATTATGTACTAGCTGTCCCCTGCGGTTTCACCCGCATTTTTCGTTACTGCTCCGCTCCCGTGGGTCGTAGCGTGATGGTATATAGCCTATAGCATTTCTCGATAAATGGGCTATCTAACACTGAAAGAATTTTTCAAATCGGACTAGTAGTTCCTGAGATTACCATAAACAAACATACAAACTTACAAATTTTACCTCTTTATAATATTAGTATAGATAGTATAGATGCATTTATTCGTTCCCTTGTTTTCATCATCATAATTTCGCCCGAAAGACGTCCACTGTTGGACATAGGCCTCCCCTAAGTGTGTAAGGGTGTGCGTACCAGAAGACACAGTGTTCAAAGGTCTCCCACAAGGTGGCGCAATGTCTTGGTGAGGGATTCGGGAATCTGATGAATACAGGACGCACAGATCCGGTCGTTATAGCGACACTAGGGGAAGGTCTATGTCTAGCAGTGGTCGTCTTTCAGCTGAAATGATGATGAAGATTAGGATAGCACCTAAGGCCTGCTGTCCATGTACGCCTTAGCTTCATTGACGCGTATTCTATGAAAGTATAACTATGAAACTATGTCGATTTATCGTTATCGACACAACAGCATGACACTGCTGCTTCGTTGACACAGTTTCTAAGTTTTGTATGTAACTCGTGTAGTGATAAATATGCGTCTACGAAACTACACGTATTCTCAAGTAGCATAGAGTTTTTTTTTTTTGGAAGGTGTATCATCAGAATAACTTCTCGAACTCTTAGGTGGAGCGGGAGGGCGTGTTAGACTCTTACTAAATAAACCCCACCCCGTTCCTTCGTTGCCTTCGATCTGGGGGACACGGTGAGCACCTTTCGGATTTTCTGTGTTCCCCAGAGGCTTCTGCTCTACCGGTCCCCAAGTAGCATAGAGTTGGCCTTCTGTACCTATGTTCTCTCGTGTGCGATGTAACGTCAGAGATTTACGAACAAAGGGCTATTGGTTTCATGAATGTTGGTAATTAGCTCGGAATAGCTTGTCGAGTGGTGAGGAGAAATTAACTGAGTTTGTTGACGTTCCTGGTTAAAATTTGTGTCGGTTGATGCTTTGTTTGATCGAGATTTGAGGGTTCTTTGATAGGTGGTAAGTGAATGAATTGGGAGATGTGTTAGATCGGATAATATGCTGGTGTCTTCTCGTCCGATTATAATTTAGATGTCTTCGAGGGTAGAGTGAATAGGCGCATCACCATCAATGATTGCATCGCGGTAAGATCGTAGTCAAGACCTAGTTTATATTATTAGAGAAAAAAACTATTGGACAATTTGACAGTAGTGTTTTCTTTGTTTGGTAGCAAGAATCTTTATGTGATGAGACAGATATAAGAAAGTTCACATACGCTAGTATAAATATGCATCAATTTTAGGCAAGTTATAGACTGTTAGATACTTTATAGACCAGATACCAGATTAAGAATAATATGTATATACTTACTTTAGAACAGTACATTTTTTAAAGACTAATACTTTAATTTAAAAACTTATCGAACTTTCGCAATAAAGTCTGTTGGAATTGTTGGATTCTTATTTCTAGGGTTTATAAACTTGACGAATGGCCCAAATTCTAACATAAATGTGGACCCTCAAAGCACGTTTGTGGCTTTATTCACGCGAACGAAGTCCCGGGCCAAATGCTAGTACTATTACAGGTATCTACAACTCGGTCACATTAACTTGACGCTTGGCGTCGATGTATAATGTCCAAAAACAATAGAACAACAACAGAGAACTAGCCAAATTATCGACGCGCTTATCGGTAACAAAGATGCTAACCATACTGACACTTGCCGGGCGAGCTAAGAGAATGCGGGGGCAAGCGTGGGGAAAGCTCGCATTCAAGTTAATGTGACTGGATTGTATATGACAATGTGTGCTCACATACAAACTCATAGCCCAATACACTATCTAGCATTGTCATTAGCATTATCGGCCTAATAATGTCCCCACTGCTGGGACTCAGGCCTTCTCTCAAGGAGAGGGAATGGGCCATAATCCACCGCGCGGGCCCAGTGCGGATTGGCGGATGTCACATGTCTCCGAATTTTTGGTTCTAGGACATGCCGGTTTCCTCACGATATTTTCCGTCACCGTTTTGAGAGCAGTGGTGATGAAATAAATTACACAAAGTAATGCGCCTGACTGGGTTTGAACCCGCGACCTACAATTTATAAGTCGGGGCAGTAACCTTTCGGCCACCACTGCTCACACACTGTCTATCCGGAAGAATACACCTACACAACAAATCTAACACAATTTAGGCCGAAAAGTTGCGCGAATTTAATCCCACCGATGGCCGACAAAAAGCCCATTACACGCGATTCTCCTCTTATCAAGTTGAAAGGCCTCCTTTTAAGTATGACTAAATCCCAGCACTTTTTTTATTGATAAATGGAGCCGCCCTGAAGTATCACTCAGCAACGAAAAGACGTTTATCAGAATATATTATTGGAAAATGTAATTTAGTGTTTTGGGAATGGACGCTTTTTGTACCCTATTTGTAAGTAGTACCACGTTTTGGAGAGGAAAGCCGGAGGATTATGCAAGCTTCCGTTAAATTGTTAAGGGGACCTTTTGAGTGTATACGTAGTATACGGTGATCTGTTTTTTTTTTGTGACATTAGAGTATCTGTGGTTGAAAAGTAACTATCATTCAGGCTCGCGGTTGACCACTATCTCACTTAAAGGAGCGACTATTTAGGTGATGATGGAGCACGTTAGCCTAGAAATAATCTATCCATTCTTGACTTAAAGATCTCTTTCGGGAATCGTCTCAGGCGCATTTTAAAACCAGCCTGTTTGTGCAGTCTGTTTTTGATATTTAATGTCTTTGGTTTCTGTGACATGGTTATAATACCTGTGGTGACGGTGGAGCACGTATGCCTAGAAGTAACCTTTTCACTCTTGACTTAAAGACTCTGTTTTCTGACACAAAGACAGTGTAACATACGCTCCTAGCTGATATTATGTCCTAATCTATTAACCATACACATCCCAATTTACGTCCCCTCAAGTTTACAGCCCCATAACTAATAAAGACTTACATAAAAAAAAAAAAAAAAAAAAAAAAATAAATAACTGAAGAGCATCGGCCGTCACACGATCTGTTTGTATTCAGGAGGCTTCGTCTGCCAGACGTCAATTAGCGCCGTAATTGATAGATTCGTTGTGGATCCAATAACAAGAATCCTTACTCGTAGTATTTCTGTAACTACGTCAGTGCATGTGAGTTGTATTGTTGATGACGTGGCGTTTTGGGGTTATTAGAATAGTATTCTAATTATGTTGTCGGTTTTGGGTAGGGTGTTGTATGTGGAGCGAGAGGGTGTTTTAAACTGGGTATTTCAGTTGCCCTTTTCATTGCAAAAGGCTTTACTTTCATCTCTTTCCTTCTTTCTTTCTTTCATCTGCATTAAGTGTAGTGCGAGAGAGCGTTTCAGACTGTGTCTTTCAGTTGCCTTTCGCGTTGCAAAAGGCTTCACTTTCAGGAATCTTCCATAGCTCCAAAGGGCATTGCATATTGCATACTGGGCGGTTTTGCTGATATGTCTTTAAGAATCGTGGACTACGCGACATCAATGACTCGGGCTTGGTTCCTGCTGGACGGCGAGTGACTTATAGCTCGCCGGCTGCATGCTCTAACTAATAAGTAAATAACTGAAGAGCATCGGCCATCACACGATCTGTTTGTATGCAGGAGGCTTCGTCTGCCAGACGTCAATTAGCGCCGTAATTGATAGATTCGTTGTGGATCCAATAACAAGAATCCTTACTCGTAGTATTTCTGTAACTACGTCAGTGCGTGTGCGTTGTGTTGTTGATGACGTGTCGTTTTGTGGTTATTAGAATAGTATTCTAATTATGTTGTCGGTTTTGGGTAGGGTGTTGTGTGTGGAGCGAGAGGGTGTTTTAAACTGGGTTTTTCAGTTGCCCTTTTCATTGCAAAAGGCTTTATTATCATCTCTTTTCTTCTTTCTTTCTTTCATCTGCATTAAGTGTAGTGCGAGAGAGCGTTTCAGACTGTGTCTTTCAGTTGCCTTTCGCGTTGCAAAAGGCTTCACTTTCAGGAATCTTCCATAGCCCCAAAGGGCATTGCATATTGCATACTGGGCGGTTTTGCTGATATGTCTTTAAGAATCGTGGACTACGCGACATCAATGACTCGGGCTTGGTTCCTGCTGGACGGCGAGTGACTTATAGCTCGCCGGCTGCATGCTCTAAGGATCTAACTAATAAGTAAATAACTGAAGAGCATCGACCGTCACACGATCTGTTTGTATTCAGGAGGCTTCGTCTGCCAGACGTCAATTAGCGCCGTAATTGATAGATTCCTTGTGGATCCAATAACAAGAATCCTTACTCGTAGTATTTCTGTCACTACGTCAGTGCGAGTGTGTTGTGTTGTTGATGACGTGTCGTTTTGGGGTCATTAGAATATGTTGTCGGTTTTGGGTAGGGTGTTGTGTCTAATGTAAGGGTTGTGTGTGGAGAGAGAGGGTGTTTCTGACAGTGTCTTTCATTTGTCCTTTGCGTTGCAAGACTACAGGCTTTCCTTTCAGGTATGCGTTTATTCGGTGGCCCTAAAGGCCGTTGCCTCTCCTGGCTGGTTTTTTTGATATCTCTTTGAGAATCTTGGACTACTCGGGCTTGGTTCGTGCTGGACGGCGAGTGCCTTATTGCTCGCCGGCTGCAAGCTCACGCCAATCGCTACAGCCACTAATAAGGATGTTCCACGATCACCATCAGCATCAGGAGCATCGACCGTCACACGATCTGTTTGTATTCAGGAGGCTTCGTCTGCCAGACGTCATTTAGCGCCGTAATTGATAGATTCGTTGTGGATCCAATAACAAGAATCCTTACTCGTAGTATTTCTGTAACTACGTCAGTGCGTGTGAGTTGTGTTGTTGATGACGTGTCGTTTTGTTGTTATTAGAATAATATTCTAATTATATTGTCGGACCATGGGTCTCCATGGTGCGATGAGCTCGTGGCTAGATAATAATAGCCGCACGGGTCGATCTTCAAGGTTAAGCAACGCTTGCCAAGGTTGATATGTGAATGGGTGACCATCTTAACATACCGAGACTCCTCCGTGCCTCGGAAAGCACGCTAAGCCGTAGGCTCCGGCTGTCATTTGTAGATCTTTGGCAGTCGTTACAGATAGTCTGAAGCCAGTAAATCTGACTCCAGTTTTGCCATGAAGTACCGTGTTACCCCAGTTAATGGGTTGTGGAGGTCTAGTAGGCAGCTGCTCCTCGTAAAATACTGGTATTCAGCTAAATTCGGCTTGATTGGAAGCCGACCCCAACATAGGGGAAAAGGCTAGGTACATGATGTATCATGTGGTTATTAGAATAATATTCTAATTATGTGGTCGGACCATGGGTCTCCATGGTCCAACTAGTTGGATAGAGCAGTTGGATCACTGCCCCGCACTGGTTTTGGGTAGGGTGTTGTGGTAATGTGTGAGGCGAGAGGGCTATAAGACTGTGTCTTTCAGTTGCCCTTTGCAAAAGGCTTCACTTTCAGGAATCAACCGTGGCTCCATAGGGCATTGCATACTGCATAATGGGCGACATCAATGACTCAGGCTTGGTTCGTGCTGGGCGGTGAGTGAGTTATTGCTCGCCGGCTATTGTGTATAGTTTGAGGGTTGTGTGTGAGGCGAGAGGGCGTTTTAGAAAATATCGCAATTGGCATTCACTTTACACAGTGCACTTCAGTTCAAAGATTTCCTTTCCCAAGTTTCGTCACAACGACCAGTCCTGTGCGTCTCGCACATCATAGCATTCCTGTGACCCTCACCAGATAATAAATCGAACTTTCCAACGCTACGTATCCCTGTACGTGGTCGCTACTCCAGTAACTTTTTTGTTCTGCAAGTAATGTGTTAAGTTTGGAGATTTTAGCCACTTATTTTATTTATATAGATTGATGGACACATAGAAATCAATTCGGATTAATTATATATTTTTCCGATTTGGGAAATTACAATATCATTTCTGAGGGAGTGTTTACGTTAAGTGTACTAAAACCCACTTTCACACGTTCCGTTAATGTCATGTTTCTTGCTATATCAATTTAATTTTATGATGTCATCAGTGTTCATAAATAGTCGTTTGTAAAATAAACTTTGAGAGGCGAATTATTAGCCTTAGAAAGTGTCTAGTTTTAAGTGTTAATGTATCTTAGGGTAAGTACATTTATGTTAACTTTCATGTTTAATAAAGATACTTGAAAATGAAATCAAATGACTAAAACCCACTCATGCTCCCTCAATTACCAAACATCGACCAAAACCAAAGCCTCAAAATAGTTTCGAATTGATTGAATATACACACCACTACTCGAGTAGTTCATTAACATCGCATGCCAATTATAAGGGTTTCGGCTGACATAAAAGGCTGTCTGATTTATACATCGATAATTTACTAATGAAGGAATTTCTGCCATCACATCTATTTCTACAATATTGTGTAACTGGAATGTTGCATGCTCTTACACTCTCCAATTAGAATTGAGTTACAGTCATAATTTAATTAGCGCTGAAAATTTACTTAAATGCACTTAGGTAGTGATTTGTTTTTAAGAAATTAGTCTAAAATTATGATTATTAATTTTGGGCTAATTTCTTCAAATAATATGGGATTCAACGCATTACATTGAAAGTGCATCGCTATTGGTATCTACGTACCTACGCATAAGCAATGTACACAAGCTATGTACTTCTTTATGTCGCATGAAGATTATACAATTCATAAATATTGGTTCCGTGAAATTTTAATCGAACCCACTACATGTACATCACAGCAGTCAATCGTTGAACTACTGCGCCAACAGTGCCGAAAATTAACAGCCACAATATACAATATTTGCTAAATAGTAATAATTTTATTGGTAACAACATTTTGGCCCATTAATTCAGCATTATTATATTTTAACACAAACATATTTGATATTTCTGTTCCATTTATTTTTCATACTATTCATATTCACAGTATGCGTGCAACACCGGTTACAATGGAGCATAAAACATGTAGCCTTTCTAATGACCAAATTTGCATGTTTTTTTTAACACCGTTTTTGTACCGTGTACTGTACATGAGGCTAGACTGTGATGCAGCACTGATGAAACGCAGCGGTAATGCCGTGCCGTAACGCCTGCGGTGGTCTTTCCGTCCGATTATAATTTTGGTGTCTTTAAGGCTACCACTAAATAGGTTCATAATAAAGTAGTGCGCTTCACCATCAACGATTGCATCACTGCTTACCATCAGGTGGGATCGCAACCCAGCAGGGTCGATGCCCGCTAGATCCATAACGTAATGTAACGCGATGCGCAACAAAAGAATACAGGTGGGTTTCAGGCAATAAAAATCTGACTCTCTTCTTCTCTCCTAATCCATTTTAATGGTGCATTCACGTTAAACTTTAGCCGCACATTAGTCACCGCCCGTCAACTGGCCTCCATTCAGGCTGCAAGTCAGAGCAGTGCTCAACTGTGTAGGTAGTCGCTTCAGACGCCATTCACGCGAGATCCAGTTGAGAGGCTAATGTTTGCCAAGTTCAGCTTCGTTTAGTTTTTTTCTTTGGAATATAAGGAATGGCTGCTGGAATTTGTCAAACTCAATCTTAATGCTAAATTTTGTTAGACTTCTAGGCTAGAGATTAGTAAATACTCAGTTGCTAATGCTTAAATCTGAGCTGGCTTTCGGATGACGAGCAATCGGTAGATCGCTCTTCAGCCGTCTGGTAAGGACCAGCAGCGAACTGTAGAGTGATTTTTTAAGAGATACCGTAGTCCTAGAACGCAAAGAGTAACTATAGAGCATAGGTGGATTTTAGTCAGTAAAAACTTGACTACACCCTCTTATTCCAATCAAAAGAGTGAGATGTCATTTGATATTTTTACACAATTAAAAAAAAAGATGCTTAGTTAGTTATGAATTCGAGGGCAAAACACCCAGGAATATAACAACAGGATGCTATAACATCCGCTACAATAAATTATCAGTAAAATGGGTACACAATGGAACATTGATAAACTCGCACGCCCATAATATTGGAAGCAGGCCAAAAAAGTTTAGGAATATGTGACGGCTGCCAACGGGCTCCTTCTACAAGCAATTTTATGACACGCACGGAATAAGCAAACTGCATGCAAGGAGGGAACGGATTTAAACAAAAGACTACTGTTGAAATTAACTTTGGGTTGAACTGGATAATGTAGCTAGTTTTAAGTTTGGAGGTATGCTGAAGAGAGTGTAAAGTCTCGCGAACCTCCGTTGGAAAGAGAGGATCTTCCGACCAGACGGCTTTTAGGTCTGGTTTGGGCACTGCCCAAGGGATGATTTCGGCCTGTTAATATGTTCAAATCGCGCGGATAATTTATTCTAAAACTGAACGTCATTAAGTAAGTACGTATGGACTTATTTCTCTGCAAATTTTCTGAATTTCTCCCTTTTGGCATCCTTAAGAGGCCTGCGGAGACCGCGCGCTATCTCGAGTTGAGACGCAAAAAAATACGTTTTTGAGGTTGATGGAAGCAATCCAGATAGTATAAACAATTCTTGGACACACCGACTGGAGTACAGTCATCATCCGCACACTGACAGTTGCTTGCTGTGATAGCAATACAAACTATTGGAAATTTGGGAGAGGTTCCGTAATACCAAAAATGATGAATGAAAAATTAATGTATTTCCAATATTGTTTCGAGTATTTATAATTTGATAATAATATCTGTGTTCCTACGGAAAGATATTTTGAAATATTGTTGTTTATAATATAGAAAAAACCAAATAAAAACATGACATTTTCGCTGTGAAAATGTGCAAATTTAAATTCGCTTAAATTTTGTTTGGGGTAAGTTTTTCAACAAAAAGACGATGTAGGAACCTAGATAATTATTGTCTGAATCCGAATAACATCATATTATGGTGTAAATATGCTTAAATTTCAAATGATTTTGGTATTACGTTTGTATGGATAATTCTAACGTCGCGCCCACCTTAAAGGTTGAAATTTCAACAACCCCTTCTTAGCGCTCGCTTGCATCATAAAAACCTTGTACCTTTTACGTCCCTAGTCCTAGTTTCGGCTGTACGTTGATTTGTCAGGCAGTCAGTTTCTCTTTTTTTTATTATAATTTTTACATTCACGCGAGCGAAGCCAGTGACAGAGGCTAGTATCTCATAGTCGCTGCTAACTCTAGCCGGCGGCAGGTAAACTATTCATGAACTTCAGGTTACTGAAAAGACCTCTTTAATGACCCGCTCGCTTTCTTGTTCGCCAATTTACGATTAAAAAAAACTGGGAAAGTGCGAGGCGGACTGGCACATGGAGGGTTCTGTACTACAATATTAAAAGCGAATAAAAGTGGCTAGTAAAGTAATATATCTTGTATGGTAGTATGTTATTCCATTGCCTTTAATTTTCAACTTTAAACTAGCACCACCTCTGACATCTTCTGAAAACGAATTTAAATACGAAAACCCCGTCTATTTCATTTTCATTTTATTATTTGTTGTTGAAGCAGTAATAGAAATACACATTCGGTGAAATTCTGTGAAAATTTCAATTCTCTAACTCTTACGATATTTGAGTTTTAGATGGATAGACTGACAGACAGACGAACAGACAGCGGAGGCTTAGTAATAGAGTTGCGTCGGTCGTTCAGTTACGGAACCCTAAAACCTAAAAATTTAATGTAAAAGTCTTAATGAATCAGCAACTTGCGTTCAAAAACACAATTCACCCGTTTTTTTCTCAGGTACAAAAAAAAAGGTTAGGTAAAAAGGTAGTATTATGAAAAAAAAAGACGGCGTATTCTTCAAAAGAGTCTCGAACATTCGTTTGCAGAAACATCGCGGACTAGGAGTTACATGAGCATCATCGCAGAGCCGCTTTTGTGTTTCGAGCCTATTCACTGAGGACGTGTTTTTACCCTACGTCTAGGTAGATGTATGTTTTCAGGCTATCTAAAGGTCGGGACATGTTTAAAGACTGTTAAAATGGAGATAAAGTTCAGATTGTTTAACGGTCGTGTAATGTGAAATCAAAATGGTTTTTTTATCGATAAACTAGTGCTTGATCACAATCACACATGATGGTAAGCAGTGATGTAATCGTTGATGGTGAGGCGCACTAGTTTATTAACCTATCACATACCCACAAAACGAGACACAATAGTAAAACAATAACACCGCGGTCTCATACGACCGGTCGGGGATTCATGAATTAAGAGCTTATTCACTCTAGCCTTGAAGACAACTAAATTATAATCGGACGGGCAAACCGCAGCAGGCAAATCGTTCCAGTCTTTCGACGTACATGGTATAAATGACGAGGCGAAACGCTAAGACCGGACCGTAGAGGTTTTTACAAAGTAAGGATGGATACTCGCCGTATGTTGGACTGTCGGATATTAGAGAAGATATGGCAGAATCAAATCAAACAATTCCGGCGCACAGTCTTAAAAATGCATCTTGTAAAATATCTGTGAAATGACTTAAAGACGCATAGGTTCATCATCATCATCATCTGCTTAGCCTTTTCCCAACTATATTGGGGTCAGCTTCCAGTCAAGCCGGATTTAGCTGTATACCAGTATTTTACGTGGAGCGGCTGCCTACCAGACCTCCACAACCCATTAACTGGGGTAACACGGTACTTAATGGCAAGACTGGCGTCAGATTTTACTGGCTTCTGACTATCCGTAACGACTGCCAAAGATCTCCAAATGACAGCCGGGACCAACGGCTTAACGTGCTTTCCGAGACGCATAGGTTGCTAACATAAAATATACTTTATTTATAGCAGAATGCCAAAAACTTCAGAAGTTCAGAGCAGCCAACATATTTTAACCGTTCAGTACTTACCAAAGTACTCCATATTTCTTATATCAGTGTCATCTCTATTGGAATAAGATACCAGTGATACAGTCGTATCTAGGCAGTGCATTACTAGCTCTAAAAGACAATAGCTGCACACTATCTCATTCTTGACGGAAACATCGCTTGGTGTCCACTATTATCAAACGGTATGTATTGACGTTTCTGAGGAGCTCGTGGCTAGATAATAACAGCCGCACGGGTCGATCTTCAAGGTCAAGCAACGTTTGCCAAGGTTGGTCTGTGGATGGGTCACCATCTTATCAAAACGAGTTTCCTCCGTGCCTCGGAAAGCACGTTAAGCTATAGGTCCCGGCTGGCATTTGTAGATCTTTTGAGCCGCTCCGTGTAAAATACTAGTATTCAGCTAAATCCGGCTTGACTGGAAGTCGACCCCAATATAGTTGGGAAAAGGCTAGGCAGATGATGAAGACAATAGCTGCACAGTCTGCACACTATCTCATTCTTGACAGATATGTTTTGTGCTCACTATTATCAAACATTATGTATTGACGTTTGTGTCTCTGTGTACCTAGTATTTATGACTTTGCTATAGTCTTCGGCTAGTTCTTTTACAGCTCCTTGAAGGGCTATTGAAGCTAAAGTCACTGTCATTTTGACAAAATTGTATAGGTTTCACTGCGTTTATCCCTACATTTTAAGGTAATAATTGGAGATTTTTTACTTGAGGGAAATTTATCTCAATGGTTTTAAATATATAAATGGATAATATACTTCAATGGAATATAAGTGTAATCAGTAGTTAAATTAAAAGTAGATGTTAATTATTTAAAGGGTCCGATGAGGCTGGCGTACGCGTAAGGTAAAAGCCTATAAATAAATAAAGATTAAAAAGTCCCTACATTTTATTTTAGTCGACCTTTAATTTAGCTGTCACTTGGATGAAGACATTGACAAGATGATATTGTCTATTATAATAACAATGGTCAAGGTCAATACTTTTACTGATAGTTTTAATTTTGATGAAAAAACTGGCTGTTATATTACTTCGAAAAACCTTTTAGAAACTGTCCGAGGTTGAAGTAAGTTGAATGTTGACATAAATGTCTATTGAATCTGAAAACAAGGGGCTCTACCACCAGCTTTTAACGCGATCCATTTATGACTTAACTGATCTGTTAATGGGATGTAGCTATACAGGGTTATTTTTCAATAACCTATCACAGGATGTTCTACACAACAACAACAACAACAACTTTCACTATGGGACCAACTCTGATGTCACGAAAAAAAAATCAGCTGTTTCATACAAAAGTTCAATACCTACTCGACTAAAATGTATGAAACAGCTGCTGTCATTGAAAAATAACCCCGTAGATCTATCCCTTTTTCTCACTTATACGACTGGCATTTTAACATGTGAATGTAAAGCCCCAACACTGTGGACTGATCGAATCAAGTCTCCAAGAATTTTCATTTGCCTACACTAGTGCTATGAGATCTTGCTTCATGTCCAAGTTCAGGACTCTAGATCAACAGCTTGTTTTTGGTTTCCGTGCAAGTATCAAAAATGCGCCTAAATGAAAACGGCCTTAAGATTGAGTTGACTCAGAAGCTTAATTTTTTTACTGCTCCAAAAAGTAAAAAAAAAAAAAAAAAAAAAAAAAAAAAAAAAAGTATAAGACTTTATTATTTGAAGTCAATTTCAGCTTAATACCTCTACACGTTCTTAAGTAACAGGTATTGACAGAAAGACGGACGTCAAAGTGAACTGAAAAGCGAAAAAAAAGTGAGCAAAGTAAAGTGAGCTGTGAAGGGTTTTAATTTTTTCCGATTAAAACACAGTGCCCTAAAAATTATTTTGCTAAAAAGCCCAAAAAAATAATACTTAAATTCCTAAATCACACTAACCTCACATATCTAAAGACTAATCACGTACTTAGCAAGCAAATCTTAGAACCTAGCCATTAAAAGATCTTTGACTCCCTGCCTCAGAGGCGAAGCCAAAAGATAAGTAATTTTAATGTCCTCGATAGCTCCACGGGGCCCTATTCCACAAGTCTTGTGAGGAGCATGTTTAAACAAATTGCTCTAACGAGTCTCCTGGCCCCAAAGTTGAGATCATTTATGGCACAAATAAGGATAAGCTTCAAAGTCAATGTATTTGTTCGAAGAAGATTTTGTTTAATAGCCGTTTGGAGATTGAGTTTTGTTTTTTTTTTGTGTTTGAATTTCGATGACTCGCGATTTTAGCGTCAAACCTTTTTAGATGAGGCAAAATACTCTATTTTTTTTTGGTTTTGGTTTTGTACGCTTTGTGGTTTTAGTCACTTTTAAGGTTTTCTCCTTTCGCAGGTATGCTGGAAGACTTTTCTTTAGAAATAAGCATCACCTTTATACCTTTTCCTCTTTCATCTCCTTCTTATCTAACATTTTGTATGTACATAGATTTTGAAATAATTAAATAAGTTTAGAAAGTTTTTAGCATGACATCCTCCTTCTCGCGTTATATTCCTCATTACTGAGGATTGTGGAGTTTCCCTACTACCTTAGGGTGGACTTCCAGTTCAACTGGACGCGGCTGAAAATCCATGTTATACAAAAAGTCACAGCCTATTACATATCTATAAACCAATTGATATAATCCGACTTGACTGGAAGCCGACCCCAATATAGTTGGGAGAAGGCTAGGTAGATGATGGTGATGAACCCAGTTAATAGAGAACACGATACTTCCTGGACAGACTGATGGTCAGCCACTCTGGTGTCTGACTCTCAAAGTTCTACGAATGACAACCAGAACCAACGTTATGTGGCGCGACGTGCAATTAGGTGTTCATTGTGGAGTAGATCTTATCTGCTCATATTTCCATCAACCACGCCAGTTACGATGAGCTGTTCAAAGTTGTGACCATTTTTCCTGGCTGTGTGGCCAAAAAACTTTACCACTTTGCGCATACAGGTAGTCGCTAGTCTAGCCTTGAAGTTAAGTTCAGGCAAAATTGACATGTTTGTGCGGAAACCCGAATTATATCTAGCGGTAAATAATGGGTATTTAGATGGCATAGTTTGCGCAGTGGTTGGGATTCCCGCGCGGAACAAATATTTGTATGGCCTACAGAGTTGTTCCGGGTCTGGATGTATGTTATGTGGGTCTCGTGTATGTGAGTTTATATGTTTATGAAGGCACCCATAATATGGGAGTAATACTAAGGGCAATGTGTTTTGTCACAATAATAATATAAAGCTCAACATTTGTTAGTACGTGTGTGTATATTTGTTATGGGTCCCCGAAACGGTTTTATCTTGACAGTATAATTTACATGATTGATGCAAACATTGATTGTAACCGATCATGGTTTCGGTCTTCTATCCACGGACGTGTACTTTCATAGACATGCATTGCATGCTTGGTGTATACCTGAGTGAAATTTACAATTTACATACAAAAATAAGAAAGGCAATGAAGCATCCGTGGACTTTAAACGATTTCGAAGCAATTTTCAATATATTGTTACTGTCATACACGTAAATATTGTCGATCGCAATTGACCATTTCGGGAGTCTTCATTCATTCACGCTCAAACCGCAAAACGGATTCGGATAAAATTTTACACATGTGTAGACCATGACCTGAAATAGCGCATAGGATATTATATTTTTTATCTCAAGAGTAAGTTTACTGCCGCACAGGTCGATCTTCAAGGTTAAGCAATGCTTGCCTAGGTTGGGCTGTGGATGGGTGACCATCTTAACATAACAAGTTTCCTCCGTGCCTCGGAAAGCACGTTAAGCCATTGGTCCCGGCTGTCATTTGGAGATCTTTGGCAGTCGTTACGGATAATCAGAAGCCAGTAAATCTGACTCCAGTCTTGCCATGAAGTACCGTGTTACCCTTGTTAATGGGTTGTGGAGGTCTGGTAGGCAGCCGCTCCTCGTAAAATACTGGTATTCAGCTGAATCCGGCTTGACTGGAAGCCGACCCCAATATAGTTGGGAAAAGGCTAGGCAGAAGATGAGTAAGTTTACTTGGGATAACTATCTACTTTATGTCGATGACAGCAGCTAAGGTTAATCCTGGACGCAAATAGCAATTGTAGAACATAGGTGTGGTTTTGAGCAGGCTGACATGGGCATGTCAGACTTTGGGAGGGCTCCTACTCCACCCAGAGCGGAAGATTGGCATCTTCCGCTCTGCCATGCCATTCCGCTCAGCCTCTGCTGGCCATGTGTTGATTTCCACGCCCAAAAAAATATAATTGTTTACTACTGAGAGGAGAGGAGCTCGTGGCTAGATAATAACAGCCGCACAGGTCGATCTTCAAGGTTAAGCAACGCTTGCCTAGGTTGGTCTGTGGATGGGTGACCATCTTAACATAACGAGTTTTCTCCGTGCCTCGGAAAGCACGTTAAGCTGTAGGTCCCGGCTGTCATTTGTAGATCTTTGGCAGTCGTTACGGATAGTCAGAAGCCAGTAAATCTGACTCCAGTCTTGCCATGAAGTACCGTGTCACCCTAGCTAATGGGTTGTGGAGGTCTGGTAGGCAGCCGCTCCTCGTAAAATACTGGTATTTAGCTAAATCCAGCTTGACTGGAAGCCGACCCCAATATAGTTGGGAAAAGGCTAGGCAGATGATGACTACTATAATTTACTACCTATCACTTTAAAAACAAATGGGGTGTAACAAAATAACAAGATAAGACCAAAACGAACCGAAAAAGTCACTCCAAAAAAATCTCCTAACAATAGACGTCCACCATTTTCTTGTAAAATAAAATCTTTACAAAAAAGCCAATCAATAGGACTTATAGCAAATCTTCAAAGTACTGCGGAGGGTGAGTGAACAATGGTCGTCCGGCCTTCCTTCCTCAAGGAAATGAGGCTAGTAAGTCAACTGAGTGAGAATTGACCCTACGAGTTATATACCGATGCGACAAGACCGTTTTGTCGCTAGGCTAGTTTTTGGGGCAGTTACCTAACTTCGATCATTTGTTACTTGACTCGAATGATTTGGTTATTTCTGTTTCCAAAGTCATCTGCATTTTTTTATTTTAAAAGACTGCCACATATAATCACTAGGGAATTTTACTGTACCGTGGGTTTTTTTAGGTAGGGGAATCATCAGAATGACTTCTTCCGCTCTTGGGCCGAGCGGGAGGGCGTGTCAGATTTTTACTGACTAAACTCTACCCCGTTCCTTCGTTGCCTTCTTTCTGGGGACACGGGCTTACCTTTCGGAATATCCGTGTCCCCAGCGGCTTTGGCCCCGCTGGGCCCCTACAGTTTGCTGACATCTCCTTCTTTCCTTGAGGAAATGAGGCTAGTAAGTCAACTGAGTGAGAATTGACCCTATGAGTTATATAGCGATGTGACAAGACCGTTTTGTCGCTAGGCTAGTTTTTGGGGCAGTTAAGTAACTCGGATCAAAGGGGTATTGTTAGTTGATTCGAATGATTTGTATATTTTTGATTTAATGTTTCCTAAGTTACCGGCATTTTTTTTTAAAAGACTTTGCCACACACTAGGAAATACCGGTATCGTGTATCATAATATCAATATATGTCATGTGCGGAAATCAAACTCGCGACAGCCATTCGCTCGACTACTGTGCTAACTGTGTCGTCATGACAAATTATATATTTTTTTAAACTAGCCTTCTCCGCAGTTTCACCCTCGTCTTTGGTTACTAGTTCTAATGATCGTAGCGTGATGTTAATGTGATGCGTATGTGTGCCTTCCTTGGTAAATGAGCTACCCAACACAAAAATAATTAATATTTTTATTTATCTTTGTTTCAGGTAATTCACTCATATATATATTTGACAGCTGTATTCCTTAACCTATGTAAGTACAATTAACAATATATTTAAAAATTATAACGTGAAATGTGTGTTTAAGATTTTCTTTATGTTATGTTTAAGGTGTTATTATTATTTTTTTCAATAAATTAATCAAATTAAATTTAGGTACACCAATAGGTCCTGGATTTACCGTCTTCAAACTAACATAATCTTCAAGCTACTAATATTATAATATTAGTATGTACAGATAAAGTATTCTTAGATTCTGTCATTTTAAACGACCCGAACTGGGCTCTTGTAAGCAACACCATACCTCGATCAATACCTTTACACTTCCGACAACACAGCCTGCCTACCCCAAAAGAGGAAAAAGATTAGCGAAGTTATATTCTGTTCTTGTTGTTTTCGCATCTTCTTCGAGAATTTTAATATGAAAATTAGGCACTATTGATTCGTATGCAACGTTCGCTTTTCTCGTTTTCTTTCACCACTTTGAAGTACCGTTTGGTACCGATTGGTGCAAATAAGTGCTGTTTGGTACCGATAAGTATCGTTGTGGCTTGTTATCGGTATGACTTTGTTATTTGAATGGTAATCAGGGATTGGGGAAGGCATAGAGACTCTATAAGCTATTTTTGTCGTTGTTACGTAAGGTAGTAAGCCATCCCGCAAAATTTCCGTTTGTGAAGTAGCGTGCTCTCGATAAATAAATCTATATACAGGGTGTAAAAAGACCGATCACAAAGCCGATAACTACACATTCTGCACGTGTAATTAAGTAACATGGACCAAAAAATATTGCTGGGAAAAAACTTTTTTTTTTATCTTTAAAAAATAATTAATTAATAATAATTCCGATCAACTGCGCGTTCGGCCGCTCGCGCTTGGTCATTGAACCGTCCGCACGCTTGTGTGTTTGAGGCGCTCGTTGTGTTTAGTTTTCAATGCATTTTAGTAACTTCAAATGCGTAATTGACTATGAAAAATTGATAATTTTGATAACGTTTGTTCAGAAAAAAGTTTACTAATGATACTTGGAATACGATTTTGAAAAAAAAACGAAAAAAAATGTTGACTTTGACCTTCAATATCTCCAGAACCAGTGAATTCCCAGGTATGGTCTAGAAGAAAAAAAGTATCCTAGTGATGAGTAGAATTTGGGGTTTTCGTTTTCGTTAAGGGTCTTTTTACACCCTTTATAAAAAGGGAGACTCTGACTGACTGACATATCAACGCACAGCCGAAAGTATTAGGACTAGGAGCATGAAATTGTGCACAAGGTTTCTTTTATCACGTTGGTGAGCATCTTAACATACTAAGTTTCCTCCGTGCCTCGGATAGCACGTTAAACCGTAGGTCCCGGCTGTCATTTGTAGATCTTTGGCAGTCGTTACGGATAGTCAGAAGCCAGTAAATCTGACTCCAGTCTTGCCATGAAGTATCTTATTACCCCAGTTAATGGGTTGTGGAGATCTGGTAGGCAGCCGCTCCGTAAAATACTGGTATTAAGCTAAATCCGGCTTGACTGGAAGCCGAACCCAATACAATTGGGAAAAAGGCTAGGCAGGCACGTAGGTGAGCACTAAGAGGGGATTTCACAATATTAACTCTCTAAAGGGATGAAATAGGGATCCATAGTTTGTATGGTTCAAACCTAATTTTAAGTGGGCCAAGTCGCAGTGAATCTATACTAATATTATAAAGAGGTAAAATTTGTAAGTTTGTAGGTTTGTAAGTTTGTATGTAGGGGGTAATCTCTGGAACTACTGGTTCGATTTGAAAAATTCTTTCTGTGTTAGATAGCCCATTTATCGAGGAATGCTATAGGCTACATACATCACGCTACGACCCACGGGAGCGGAGCAGTAACGAAAAATGCGGGTGAAACCGCAGGGGACAGCTAGTCTTCAATAAATCGGAAACAAGGCTTTTATAAGTAAAAATAGATCAGTAACTTGAATGCATGCAATCTTTGCATTACCCAAAGGCTAACTGGTGGAAAATACCTAAGGCATAAGTCCGCCTCTGTATCTTTGTGTGCATAAAGTATGAAATAAATAAATATTATTTTTTCTAAAGCTATGCCGAGGAGCTCGTGGCTAGATAATAACAGTCGCACAGGTCGATCTTCAAGGTTAAGCAACGCTTGCCTAGGTTGGTCTGTGGATGGGTGACCATCTTAACATAACGAGTTTCCTCCGTGCCTCGGAAAGCACGTTAAGCCGTTGGTCCCGGCTGTCATTTGGAGATCTTTGGCAGTCGTTACGGATAGTCAGAAGCCAGTAAATCTGACTCCAGTCTTGCCATGAAGTACCGTGTTACCCCAGTTAATGGGTTGTGGAGGTCTGGTAGGCAGCCGCTCCTCGTAAAATACTGGTATTCAGCTAAATCCGGCTTGACTGGAAGCCGACCCCAATATAGTTGGGAAAAGGCTAGGCAGATGATGATGATGATTTTTTCTAAAGCTATACACAAAAATTACATAATGACGAACGAGTTCCTGGTCACGCGGTGTTAATAAATCGAGGTCTTTTTTACCAGTCAATATTTAATCTTCATTGCTCTCATCATCTACCTAGCTTTTTTCCCAACTATATTGGGGTCGGCTTCCAGTCAAGCCCGAAATAGCTGAATACCAATATTTTACGAAGGACGGCTACCTACTAGGCCTCCACAACCCATTAACTGGGGTAACACGGTACTTCATGGCAAGACTGGAGTCAGATTCTTTAATACTCTCAAACCAGTAAAAATACACACACAACAGATGACAGCATAACAGTAAATGAAAAACTCGTAAAGAAACGCATGAGTGCTCCTGAAAACTTTCACACGGCAAATAAAAGGTTTTCTCAGGCAAACACGGCAACAATCACTTAAAAACAAAGTTTTTATCAAACAAAATGCACTTTTCTCTAATCCTACCATCAAAAGACATTGTATCTCGCAGTTATAAAGCATCGTTAAGGGAAGTTTAGCTGTTAACAGTGGAACGTAAACAAGACAGTTGATTACGACTGTTCGCTGTGGCTTTAAATGATCAAAGTTGAGAATAAGTTGGAAAGTCGACAGACTTTCTGATGTTTATTTATTTTTTTGGTGTTTTTTGTTGAATTTGTGATTTTGTGTTCGTGTAGAGATATGGAGATTTAGGAGCCGTTGATCCCGGTTGTTTTTTGTAGTATTTTGACAGTTGTTCCTATTAGCATTTGTAGCTCCAACAGTAGTCTTTGTCGTCATTTGTAGATCTTTGACAGTCGTCCCGGTTGTTATTTGTAGTACTTTGACAAATGTCCTTGTTGTAATTTATTGATCTTTAACAGTCGTTTCTATTGTCATTTGTAGATCTTTGATAGTCGTCCCTGTTGGCATTTGTAGATCTTTGACAAATGTGTCTGTTGTAATTTATAGATCTTTGACAGTTGTCTCTGTTGTCATTTGTAGATTTTTAATAGCGTCCCGGGTGTCATTTGTAGATCGTTCTCTCTCGTGTCTCGCAGTTATAAAGCATCGTTAAGGGAAGTTTAGCTGTTAACAGTGGAACGTAAACAAGACAGTTGATTACGACTGTTCGCTGTGGCTTTAAATGATCAAAGTTGAAAATAAGTTGGAAAGTCGACAGACTCTCTGATGTTTATTTATTTTTTTGGTGTTTTGTTGAATTTGTGATTTTGTAGAGATATGGAGATTTGGGAGCCGTTGATCCCGGTTATTTTTTGTAGTATTTTGACAGTTGTTCCTATAACTGTTAGAGCTACAAGTCATGTAGCTCTAACAGTAGGCTTGGTTGTCATTTGTAGAACTTTGACAGTTGTCCTTGTTGTAATTTGTAGAACATTGACAGTGACCACCTAGACCCCCAGTGTCATTTGTAGAACTTAGACAGTCGGCTTTGTTGTCATTTGTAGATTTTTAAAAGCGTCCCGGGTGTCATTTGTAGATCGTTCTCTCTCGTGTCTCGCAGCTATAAGGCATCGTTAAGGAAAGTTTAGCTGTTAACAGTGGAACGTAAACAAGACAGTTGATTACGACTGTTCGCTGTGGCTTTAAATGATCAAAGTTGAGAATAAGTTGGAAAGTCGACAGACTTTCTGATGTTTATTTACTTTTTTGGTGATTTGTTGAAATTGTGATTTTGTATTCGTATATGGAGATTTAAGAGCCGTTGATCCCGGTTGTTTTTTGTAGTATTTTGACAGTTGTTCCTATTAGCATTTGCAGCTCTAACAGTAGTCTCTGTTGTCATTTGTAGATCTTTGGCAGTCGTCTTTGTTGACATTTGTAGATCGTTTTGATTGTCAAGGAAAAACTAGAAAATCTGACACCAAGCTTACCAGGGGGTATGTCGTTACCCAATAACTGGATTATGAAGATTAGATAGATAGTCGCTTCATTTAAGAATTAGACACCATCCAAATTATTCAGTCTCCACTAAAACTCACAACACGAAAGACCAAATTGTGCCTACCTTACACCGAAGGCCCAAAACTTATTCATAAATCTAATAGCGTTTAAGAAAAATTCCTTTCATCCGAAAGGAATCGATTTCTTTTATAAAATCGTGCCTTTGTTCAGGAGCCATACTTTGAAGAGAATAAGGCTTAATTATCGATACGACGGAGTAATTTCTATGCAAAAACTAAGCTCATAAAGTAACCACTAGTGAGGATTTGCTGGCCATAAGCTATTAGATACATTGCTGTTGGATATTATAGTTGAGGTTTATTTTTTGCTAAATAGTAAATTATTATTTTATTTTATTCAGAAAATCTCCATGGCTAGAGCACGGCCAGAGCCGATACTTTGTTGAGCCCAAATGTTTTGATGACATCTCTTTGATTATTGTCAGGCTAAAAATGAATATTATTTTTATCATCATCAACAGCTAACAGCTAACTAACATCTTTTTTGAGCCCTCAGGAAGTTAGAGGCTAATGGCTTAGTCCCATTGCTAGTCACCCGCAAGCCCGCACTCACTGTGGGCAGGGATCGCTCTGCTACTCCTTACGTCCGAAAAATTTCCTGTGGTGGTGGCTTAGTTGTGAGTTGGGGAGTATGGTTGCGGCCATCTCTATTACTGCTTCGCAGACAGAAGCAACCTCTTTTCATTTCGTCTCGCTCCCTACCATGGCTTGGAACCCGCGATATACGAATAATTTATTGTTGTGGGAACAAGCGCAGTGATCAATATTCTTTCCTAAAATCAGTCATTCCTAACTATCTTACCTTCAAATCAATTTATTCAACGTCTGACAAAAAAACCCGATGACAAATACTCCAATGTCAAATCATTTGTCATACTTTTATTCCCCAACAGACTGTTTTTGGCAATAGACGTTAAATATCGCGGAAAAATACAAGTCTTAACAATACGGAAAGATTGAATTCCCAATAGATTTTATTACGATTCATTCTGATTTCATTTAAAAATGCTATTATCAAATATTGACAATTCGCGCAAAATCCCATGTACTCGTAAATGACATTATAAGTATTAAAAAAAAACTTACCCAAGAGAAATAACTTCGTTCGAGACCGAATGAATATTTGAACGAATGAACAATATAATGGGAATCGATCAAATGTCGTTGTGGTTGTCTAATTTCGACAGATTGGAGGGTAGTCGAATAATGATTTATTATTTAAAAGTGGAATGTCAGATGTGCGGGTACTAATTATTTGGATGCGAATTAAGAGCCTTTTAATTAGTGTTTCGCAATTAATTGGTAGTGTTCTAAAGTTTTGGTCTGTCGCGAAAGTTGTTTTGTAACTATGATAATTTTAAGGACCGTTGTGAATAATGAATAGGTCCTTTAAGTTGTTTTTGTGACAAATAAACCGTATTTTTCCTTTCTTTAAATATTTTTCGGTAATTATGTCAATTTAACGATGATTAGTGTCCTAAATTAATGCCTTAGTACTGGAGTGGGGTTTGTTTTAATTCATGAATCCCCGACCGGTCCTATGAGACCGCGCTGTTATTGTTTTACTATTGTGTCTCGTTTTGCGGGTATGTGATAGTTTAAGGTGGGAAATCTTGCAATGACTTTTCTCACTCTGGGTGGAGGCGTGTCAGACTTTCATTGACTAAATCCACACTTGCGTCCTTCAGGTGCTTTGGGTTTTCTTTTCAGAAAATCACCGCGGTCCTAGGTAGCGGGCATCACCGTCCTGGACCCCTACGGTCTGCTGTGACTTTGTAGACGTCTCGTGAGTGGAATAGTTTGGAGAGGTGACGTTTGCGAATCGAGGCAATCGGTCGAATATCGCCCGTTTTCAATAACCTACCGCAGTTCATAAATAGATAGCTATCTCCGATAAACAGTAAGATTCTAGTTGTCAATGTCACAACTTTTGGTAGGAAATGCTAAGCGTCGGTAGGTTATAGGAAAGCAAGTAAGGGCAAAAGGATAGATTTGTTTATCTTTAGTAGCTGCAACTTTAGATAGGTAGCTTATTGAAAATGGGCTTATATCGGGCGCTACTGACGAGATCATCAAACCATTTCATTCATCCATCATTTCAACATCACATCATTCATTCGTTCATTGTTCATTCATTTCTTTTTTTTTTCGTTCCTATCTGTCTTTGCTCATATATTTTTTCCTTCAGAAATAGCTCAACTGAATGTTAAATACATAAAAATAAACCTCAAATCGACGTAAAAAGTCTACCCTAATAAAATCAAGTCATCTCCATTCAATCATGGCCTCTAAAAAAACTAAAAGCTTAATAAAACCTTCACAAACATAAAACCTTATTCTATAAACTATTTATCTAGAGGAATAAACATATCATTTTCACATTTAAAATTGCGTGCCGACCCTATATTTTATGAGGGCCATCAAGAAAGCAGGTAATTGTGAATAAAAAATGGTTCGGGTTATACCTTAGGGATGGCCCAATCTGTTCTGTCTTATTATCGTAAAAACAGGACGATCTAAAGGTCTTTAGTGCCCCAACGGTGGTGCTTCGGGAGAAATTCGAGGACTTTTTCATGGTGATTTGAAAAAGGGAATCGTGTATGTATAGAGATTTCTACTTATATTTGAATGAATTCTAAGGAAGACTTGAGGAAAAGATTAGATGCCAATAATTGGAATGGCAATGGACGAGGCTTTTTTCGTATTATTATGCTGTCTTTTCATAAATGTCTAAAACTGTTTATTGGTTTCGCTTCAGCATCCGTACATCGCCAATCTTTTCTTTTCCATTATTTTATTGCAATTTTATAAAAGTAAGTATGTAGTAATAAAAATTTACGGAATAAAGTTTAATTAAAAAATTACAAATAAAACTAATAAAAATACACATGTTATGCGTAGTAAATGTCAAAATATATTCACAAATAAATGTCAAAATGACATTCCTTAAATGTCAAAATAAATTAATTAGCTACAAATGTCAATAAAAAATAAAGCTAACAAAAAATACTAAAGAAAAAATTAGATAAACTGCTGATCAAGTTAACAGATTCAATTAGCCCTTTTTAACTAAAGAAAAAGTGGCCTGCCACCGATTTTTACCCCAATAAGCAGAGATTAAAATCCTTTAGGCCGACGGCCAAGTCTTAAGCACGTTGGAACTTATTATGTAGGCGACAAGACCCTGTCAATATTTAATTACAATATCATATGTGTTTTAGAAGGTTTTAAAAAACAGTTTAACATGTGCCCTTGGGCCCTGTAGGATACAGTAATTTTAATAGAAGTACGAGTAAGTAGGTAGTAATAAAAATTAACGGAATAAAGTTTAATTAAAAAATGACAATGTCAAAATAAATTCACAAATAAATGTCAAAATAACATTCTTTAATTCATGAATCCTCGACCGGTCCTATGAGACCGTGCTGTTATTGTTTTACTATTGTGTCTCGTTTTGCGGGTATGTGATAGGTTAAATGTCAAAATAAATTAATTTGCTACAAATGTCAATAAAAAATAAAGCTGACAAAAAATATACTAAAGAAAAAATGAGATAAACTGCGGATCAAGTTAACAGAATCAATTAGCCCTTTTTAACTAAAGAAAAAGTGGCGTGACACCGATTTTTACTCCGATCAGCGTAGATTAAAATCCTTTAGGCCGACGGCCAAGTCTCGGCATCTTAATAAGCACGTTGGAACTTATTATGCAGGCGACGATACCCGTCGGTATTAATTTCACATTATCTAGGGGTAATGGCTTATTAATATCTTGTTCCTTGGCACTATTTATCTTTCTTTCCTTTTATTTCAAACTAGTTGCTGCCATTGGTTTCGTCTGTGTGATTGTAGAAAATTATCCTAAGCGAATATATTACCGGGATAAAAAGTATTATATCTGCTAATCTAGAACATTGTCACGGGTAGACGGTACCAAGTTTCGATCGATCCGTTCAAGCGTAAAAAATATTGCAATAAATGTTATTCTTCAAAATAGTGTATTCAAAATATAATATAACTAATTTGCCTCTAAAAATACTTTTATTGATTAAAAACCGGACTATATATACATGCGATCATTTTGATTGATTGTCAGATTATTTAACACGCAACGTTTAAGACCGTTTTCACATTTTCCGATCCAATATCGGTATCGGACGCCGATACGATATCGGGGTAAAGTAAATGTTTGAGATATGTACCTGTCTTTCATATTGTCCGACCCGATATCGGATATCGGAGCACAGCATTTTTATTGTTATAGTGTTTTAAATTTTTTAATCAAATCTGTAGATATTTAGTAAATTATATTTGTAAGCATTGTGTCCTTGCGTATCTCTTTCTTTTGTATGCAGTTCGAGAGTGACCGTACTTTATGTCCTCTAGTCCTCCTTATTCTTTACTGGTCACTAAAACAAGTTATAATATAAAAATGTAGATAACAGAGTTCATGTGCATAGGCGAGATTAAGTCAATGTTGAATTTTCTTCCAGCAAACTATTGAGTGACAGAGATATCACAAATTGAGCAAGATCCAGTGTTGATTTATAAAATTATACATAATAGAACTAAAATACAAACAATTTTTCGTGCTAAAAAACATAAAACGTACCAGCAAAGTCTAAATTGATGGAGTGCAGTATAAATTGATAGTAGCTACATTTCTTATAAGGTAAAGAACACTTTGCGGACCACTGAACCGCGATGGGCTCGCTCTTAATGAACACGGAACAGTTTATTAAGCGCAGCGTTTGGCAGTGTCGATGGAAATATCAGGGCAAGTTTTATTCTGGGCTACGGAAAATAGAATACTGAGTACAATGAAAAATAGAGTATAAAAGAAAGATAGAGTACAAACGAAAAATAGAGTACAATTGAAAAATAGGGTACAATCCAAAAATTGAGTAGGTTAGGATAGGTTTTTGAGTGAGACACGTACCAGAAGACGCAGTGGTGGAAGACCTTCCATAAGGTGATGGGTAGGGGACCTGCTAAGAGTTGCGGGAATCCGAGACGCGTAGGATCGGTGGTTGTGGCGACGCTTGTATATTATTATTATCTGGATATTACAAAATTAATTTGGGCCGCAAGAAAGGCGGATGGTGTGTTTGACATAGCTGGTCTAGAGCCTACGTTCATTTGTTTACTTTGTAGGTACTGGCGTAGCTAGCGAAGGGCTGGGCGGGGTAGTGCCTCAAAATCTGATGAGGATTAGCGAACCAGATTATTGGACTAGCAAAAAATTCTCCCACATTCGTATTCTAAATAAAATAGATTGCAACACTACTTTAATCATGGCAATTAGTTTTAATCAGCAAAAGTCTGACACTTCTACCCACTCCACCCTGAGAAGGAAACGTTTTTTAAAGGTTTCTCGCGTAAATATAAGGAGCCCCAGTATTTGTTTTTGCCCCAGGGCCACCTATCTACACCACTGCTTGTAGAGTTCCTCCTTCACCCTATCTTCCTCCTTCCATAATGCCCTCCATCTTTCATAAACAGGAATATGTCACGAATTATATCGAATAGTGGGATAATTCACACACGTGTAAACATACAACTTGATCCCGCTGAAATCGGAACATGCTCCTACAATTCAAACAGCGAATAATAAAAAAATAACAAACCACGCACGAGAAGTCACCCTCCACGTTAACACATTCAAAATAACAACATAACAACACGTACTATGTTTTTTCTTGTTATTTTGTTACAACAGAGATAGGTACAGAACCGCCCTATGGAGTACGTTGGCCGGAGATGCATGAATATGGCTGTCCTTGGCGGTAGGTCTCGTGGTCGCCCTCGCAAGCGCTGGCTGGGCGTCGTCAAGTCCGACATGAGAGCCAATGGCCTTACTGTCAGGGATGTAGAAGACCGGGCAAAGTGGAGCAAGCTAAGCCGGAAGGCGGACCCTGGCAAAAGCCGGGACTAACGCCTAGTAGAAGAAGAAGAAGAGATAGGTACAGAAGGTTGTGTTAGTAAGATTTTAGACCAAATTGTACGAGTATAAAATCAGATTTTGTTGATAAATGTTTTATTTTATTTTAATTTTAGGTTCCAATGTTTTCTCCTGGTGTTTTCGTGTCAAACTTTTACTGACTAAAATCGACTCTTGTTCCTTCTTTGCTTTAGTTTCAGAGCCTCGTGGTTTTCTTTCGCATAACCCATGGCTCCCGTGGAAATCCCCGAAGCTGGGGCGTGAGGCAGTTCCTCCGTTTCCTCAAGCGCGCGGACACCTCCTTCTGCGAAGCAGTTATGCTAGTACTACTTCGCAGAAGGAGGCGTCCTCTTGCTATTCTTCCTAGCCTTGGTACAGGCCGTGGTTATCGGACCAGGGCCCTGCGTGAGCGGTCGTTCACCCCAACGGAGACACGGCGGTGCTCCGCCCAAGCGGGGCACAGCTCCACTATATGCCCCACCATGACTTCCAGACGGTACACAATGGTGTTGCACACCCGAACGTTTCACCCGAACGAATCTGGTGAAGGAACCCCCGAACTTACCATGTCCGGTGCTGGTTCAGGCCATGGTCCCTGGTTCAGGCCATGGTCCGGAGCGAGGAGGGTTGGCATGTGGTCGCCTCCTTCTGCGAAGAAGTAATGCTCGTGAAGGAGGCTGCTGACCGTGAGCGCGTCAGGGAACGGTCCTCACGCCGCCGCCGCCGAGATCCCGATCCCAATTTCCGACCACCGTAGGCGCGGGTTCGCGGACGGCGAGCACTGGGTAGCTCGCTGTCCGGCAGTTTGGAAATAATCTGGACCGAGCCCAGTCGTCAACGGCGCGTTCTGTTCCACGCGCGCCTCAAGGAGATGTCAGCAAACTGTAGGGGCCCGGCAGGGCTGAAGCCTCTGGGGGGAACACGTGGTATTCCTAAAGGTTGACACCGAGTCCCCCCCAGAACGAAGGCAACGAAGGAACGGGGTAGGGGTTTAGTCAGTAAGAGTCTGACACGCCCTCCCGCTCCGCCCAAGAGCGGGGGAAGTCATTCTGATGATTCCACTAACAGAAAAAAAAACCATGTCCGGTGAGGACCTGCGTCATATGGAAGGCGAGGATGCCGTCGTCGTAGCCAGATGTTGTGTGTTGTTTTGTTCACAGCCTTACCAGTTTTCAACCTTCTTTTAACCATAGAATGACTTTGTTTTAATTTTGTTAGCAAGGGCCAAAAGTCCAGAACATTCTCTTAGAAGATTAGTCAGTAAAAGTCTGATGGTAGCGTTTCCTTCTACACAGAACGGGAGAAGTTCTTTAATAATATACCTACACCAAAAAATTACACACTATTATTCAACTTTTTATATAAATCATTCCTTTCTCATTAGCCTCCTTCTTTACTGGGGCGATGACCCATTTAGTAACATGCGTTCTCATCATCTCTCTTAAACACGTATAGCGTACTAAGTCAAACCATTCCTTTTCAATGTTACCGCCACTGGTGCCACTTTCAAACTTATAGCAATTTATGGCAAAGCCTAAGTGCAAAATGACTTGTTGTCATAGTTTTTTGATGAATTATACGCTGGAGACAAAGGTAGGAAGATACGATATATCTAAAACTAGCTTCCGTTAGTAACTTTGCTAGTGTTAAAATAGAAAATTATCCCAAAGGAACTTGCTGCCTGGATAAAAATGTATCCTATGTGGTATTCCAGGACATGGTCTATCCGTTAGCCAAATGTTATTCAAATTCTTTCAAATGTTTGAGCGTGAAGAAGTAACAAAATTACACATACTCGTACACCCAGTGACATTCAAAATGTGTTTTTTTTTTGTAGATTGTGCTTTAACAGAGATCAGCTAAAAACTAACGCCCGTTTTCAATAAGCTATCTATCTAAAGTTACAGCTAATAAAGATAAACAAATGTATCCTTTTGCTCTTACTTGCTTTCCTATAACCTACCGACGGATGGAAAACTTGTGGATTGATAGATAGAATCTTACTGTTTATCGGGGATAGTTAACTATCTATGAACTGCGGTAGGTTATTGAAAACGGGCGTTATTTGGTTAACCTAGTGGGAAAGATGATGCAAATAAAATAGGGTTAAGTGCTCATTTTTTATACTTTTTTTTGATGTCACACAAATACAATAATCATTAATCAATACAAGTTGAATTTAATGAGATTTTACAGAATTTTTAATAGCAATTACTCTGCGAGATGTTGTCTTCTTTAAGAACGAAAATGGATCGCCAATGACAGCGGGAAGCACATTATTTAAAAGTGGCGATTATCGTCAGTGGCGTCGCTAAAACCAGTAGAAGTCCATTTTTGGTACCAGTGCAAAATATACATTTTAAATGTTGCAAACACGGAAAAAATAAAGAAGAATAGTCTCACCTTTATAATATTAGTTAAGTGTGGTACACTCTTTTTATTTACATGGTCAATCATACTAATTTTAAGTTCCTTTGTGAAATTATTTTTAAGGTGTACAATAAAGTATATATCATCAATCAATCAATCAATCAAATTACTTCTCCCTCCTCTTCTCCTCTGGGAGGAGCGAGAGTGAGTATTAGACATCTACGTAATAAAACTCACCGAAGTTCCTTCAGTTGCTACAAGTGTTTCACAGTTACGGTGAATCTCTCAAACAATCCAGCAAAGTCTGACACACCTGAAGAATTCTCCCCAACTTTTCGTCAATTAGTACTTACCAACAGTTTCACCAGCCCCTTTCCCACACCGGAAGTCAATGCCAAACCCACTATTAAGGCATTAAACGATGCAAGTTTAACTTAACATGTTCACCTCAATTGACAAGATGAAGTTACATCCGCCGCCGCGAAATTACTGTCGCCGTTTGAACCCAACTTTAGTTTCGGAGTATTCCTGTATCGGCACCCATATTTTCGGCAGTCAAGCTATTCCCGATTCGGTACCAATAGGAATTTTGGACAGGTAGTAATCATACAAAATACCAGTCAAAATACCTATTGGTGCCGAATCGGATTCCACCCAAGGCACCCAAGCTGTTCAGCTTGGGTGCCGAAAATGTTGGTACCGAATATCTGGTTATGTCTTTTTTCGGTAGGGGAATCATCAGAATGACTTCTCCCACTCTTGGGCGGAGCGGGAGGGCGTGTCAGACTCTTACTGACTAAACCCCTACCCCGTTCCTTCGTTGCCTTCGATCAGGGGACACGGTGACAACCTTTGCCGATACGGAAATACCCCTTAGTTTCGACTGTTAGAAGTTGCGCCGTCGGGCATCACATGTGTTGACAGTGTTTTGTTTCAACGTATTTGAATGGAATTGGAAGTAAAAGTGAAAGAAAGTTTATAATGGTACTAGCTGTTGCCCGCGACTTCGTCCGCGTTAAGTTCGTAAAACTGCACTAAAGTTACTTATAACTAATCCTATACTTCCGAAAACATCTGATTAATTAATTTTACATAAAACTGTTTAAGTTAAAACTCCAATTAGTACTTTTTTAGTTGGGAAATCATCTAATGACTTTCGCTCTTCTGTGAAGCGGAAGTGCGTGTCAGATTATTACTGGCTAAGACTCACTTCTATATTCCTTCCTAGCCTTACGTTCCAGGGTCTCCCTTTCAGAAGCGAAACCATAGCCCCAGTAGGTTTCTTGTTTAGGTTTTATAATTCAGATGGGTAAACATCAGAATGACTTCTCCTGCTGTTAAATGGAGCGGGAGGGCATGTCAGACTTTTACTAACTAAACGCCACCCCCGTTCCTGTGTTGCCTTCAATTTTGGGACACCGAGCTTATCTTTCGGAATACCGATACACGTCCCCAGAGGCTTCGGCCCTGCCACGGGCCCCTACAGTTTGCTGACATCTCCTTGAGGCGCTCGTGGAACAGTTGACGACTTGACTCGGTCCGGGTTATTACCGGACTGCTGGACGGCAAGCTACCCAGTGTTCGCCGTCCGCAAGCTTGCACCTACGGTGGTCGGAAATCGTTCTCGTGATCCTGACGGCGGCGGGGGCGTGAGGGTCGTTCCCTTTCGCGCTCGCGGTCGGCCGCCTCCTTGGCTAGCATTACTGCTTCGCAGAAGAAGGCAACCGCCATACCTCTACCGTGTGCTCCACCGTGTCCTCCGGGCGGTCCAGACAGTGCGCCCAAGTCTGGCTGGGGCGCCCTTTTCCCCTGAATCCGATGCAGGAGCCTCCCGAACTTACCGTGTCTGGTGAGGACCTACGGCATACGGAACGTGAGGATCTCTTTCCAACCACTCCTCTAAGAGGAAACTTACCGCCGCAATGACGGCGTGCCCAGGTTTCTTGTTTAGGTGGAAAATCATCTGAATGACTTCTCAGAAAGTGAGTCAGACTTTTACTGACTAAACCTTACCTCGTTACTTTGCCTTCGTTCCAGGGTTCCGGGTTTTCCTTTCGGAAGCTCGCCCATGGCCCTAGAGGCTTCGAACCTGCTGGGCACCTATAGTTTGCTAAAATCTCTTTGAAGCACGCGTGGAACAATACCCACGGTTGACCGTCTGGATTATTACCGGATAGCCAGATGGTAAACTACCCATTGCTCGCCATTCGCAAGCCACTCCTACGGTGGCTCTAAATTGGGGTCGGAATCCCAACGACTGGGGCGTGAGGGGACTACTTGCCACTACTCCTCGCTCTGGATCATGGCCTGTACCAGTGCCCAGCGCGAGAGGTTGCTGTCACCGATCGTCCCCACAAGGACACGGTGGTGCTCCGCCTAAGCGTGGCCCACCAGTACTTTATGCTCTAACGTGTCCTCCGGGCAATCCACCCAATGGTAACACCCGGGTTTTTCTTCCGCACGACGTCAATTGCCTTAAAAACATCAACGAAGTACAGAGCCGCAGAGTTCGCATTCTAAATAGTTGCCTACTCTATGGGTAAAGTCGTTAGTTTAGTTCATATTGCGATAAAATCAAAATTAAAATGATTTGTTCTTCAAAAAACCAAATTAGGGCAGATAACCGCCTTTAGTATTTGCCTCTTTTTTTGTTGGGTAACCACTAAATACCTTCTCCCACTCTAGCTGGACCGAGAGAGAGTATCAGACTATTACCAACTAAATTCCACAGTGTTCTTTTAGTTGCAATTTACATTCTAGGGCGACTAATTTTGGCACACCACGATTATTACTATTATAAATTCACTCTTTAAAGAGAGACTACAGAGTCATGACGTCCTCACCTTGCGCTTTACGCAGGTCCTAACCGAACATGAGTGTTTCGGGAGGTAGATGTTTTAGATTCGGCGGGAAGACACGGTGGACCTTACGATCGAAGTTATCCCGCTAGGGCGGATTACCGCCGTACCTACTGTTTGCGGGTCAAAATCAGAATCCTCCTGCCCTAGTTCAGATCATGGTATGAGCTGGGAGGAGGAATGGAAAGCAGTCACCTCCTAGAGTGAAGCAACGTGGCTGAAACCGTGCGAAACAGGACATCCTTAGGCCCCTCCCATCGCCATTTGGACACTTCCCAGGTGTCATATGTATAGGGCGTTTACCGATCACCATCATTTTTTTGTGTTTATATGACCTGTTTATTGAGGCAGGAATTTTCTGGTGTGGTATTTGACTGACACCCTAATACACCAAATAAATGTTTTTCTTTAGTGAGAATAATAAACGAATTCTTGTGTGCGAGTATTTTCACCTAGCCGACTTCACATGCTGATGATCAAACGCAGTCTGTAAACTCTCGATTTTTACGGGTAGAGCATGCAGAGCAGTAAAAAATACCCACTTTGTTCCTTTAGATGCTCTATACGAACAATTTTCCAGCTATCGAAGCCCGTTAGGGCCGTTCGCTTAAGGTATCTCTTTTAGGTGCGCGTGGCACATAACGCAACGTCAGTCGACTAAGATCAGTCTTTATTCAACAGCGAAATGCCAATAGTGCACCGTCCAAAACTCCGCGCTAACGGTAGCATGGAATCGCCCTGCGACTCGTAATGCCAAGGGTATCATCTTTGCGCTTTCTGCTACCTTCTTCGCTTTATTTGCGGAAGGAAGTGATGACTGCTTTCCATACCTTCTTTCTCTATACCAGGACCGGACGTGAGAGGTCGTTACTGCTGATCACCTCCACCCGGAGTCCTGGAACGCAAAGCGAAGAAGGAACATACAAAGGTGTGGGTTTTGGTCAGTGAAAGTCTGACATCCCCTCGTGCTCCTTCCTAGAGTGGAAGAAATCACCTAAAATATAAATAGCCTTTAGTTAAAAAAAAAAAATGGATGTTTGTATTTTGAAAGGAAATCGTTTGTCTTAGTGTGGTCATGTGAAGAGGAGAAATTAAAAGCACGTTACTAAAAGAGTTCTTGAGAATGGAGAGGGAGAGGAAGGCCAAAGAAAAGATGGATGGATTGTGTAAGGATTGATATGAAAGAAAAGGGCAGATGATAGTGTGATGATAGTGTGACGGACGACAGGACAGAATGGAAGAAGAAAACGTGTTGCACCGACCCCAAGTAATATGGGATAAGGGCAGGAAGAAGAAGAAAGATGTCATTGTTTGTATTTTGAAAACGGGGTGCAACTCCGCAGTTGTAAAATTTGTCTCCATGGGTTTTTTTTTGTTAAACAAGAATAATAATATCTTTTGGTAATATTTTTGTTAAAAAAATTGTGAGAATGCAAAAATATGTGAAAAAAAATGTTACAAAAATAAAAAAAAAGCTTTTTCTAAAACACCTCTTGGGATTCGAACCACCACCGTGTTACGTCCCAGTCTAGTCATTAATCGATCGCGCTGCAATGTTCGATGAAAATTAAGCAAAATAGACGTTCTCATATAAATATCATAAATGACTGCCCCGCTCTTCGTCCATGATAGCGTGATGATTTTCATTTCAGTAGATAAATTGGCAGCTAAATGGACTAATGTAACATTGTAGTATGTGAATTTCGTGGACGCTTGGATTTTATAACGTGTTTTGATTAGTTTTTACAAAATATTTGGGAAAAATCAAATAGGAATGTTGATTTTCTTATGAAAAAATGGTAAAAGTATTTTTTTTTTCCAAAAACAATAAGATAAAACATTGACAGAAATATAAATTGTAGGTGGGATTCGAACTCGGGGCAACTCGTTCAAAACCGACAAAATGCAATATTGCTCACCCCCCATAGCAAATAGCGTGATAAAATATAGCCTATATCATTAAGGGTCCTATAAGGATTATGTATGCAAAATTTGAACAGGATCGGTTCAGTGGTTTTTGCGCCAATTAATGCTAACAATGTACAATTTTACTGTTTTATTATATGTATATAGATTAGATTGGTGGGGTTCCTGATAGCTACAACTTAGGGGTTTTAAGTTATTAAATGAGAGAATAGGTTACTTCTAGGCAAGCGCTCACTTGACAAGATAAAGTTACATCCGCTGCCGCGAAATTACTGTCGCCGTTTGAACCCAACTTTAGTTTCTGAGTATTCCCGTTACGGCACACAGAATGATTCGGCAACAATAGGAATTTTGAACTGGTATTTTGTATGGTTACTACCTGTACAAAATACCTATTGGTGCCGAATCAGAAATAGCTTGAGTGCCGAAAATATTGGTACCGAAACAGGAATACTACTTAGTTTCGACTGTTAGAGTTGCGCCGTCGAGCATCACATCTGTTGACAGTGTTTTGTTTCAACGTATTTGAATGGAATTGGAAGCAAAAGAGAGAGAGAGAAAGTTTATAATGGTGTTACAGTAGCGGGGTTCCTGAAAGCTTAGGGGTCTTTAAGTCAACCAGCCCGGGTAGATGCGAGCATGCGAACAAAAATAGGTTATTTTTAAGCAAGGGTGCTCCATTGTCAGCCACATCATCGCTTATCATCTGGTGAGAGAGTGGTCAAACGCGAGCTTTTCCAAAATAAAAAGAGAAAATGTCGTCGTCGTTTTGATGACCAATGAATTCTTTTTATTATAGCGTTTGTACATCCCATTCTTTTCAGTTTATTTGTATTAGGTGTTTCAGCTTTTGAGAATTGTAGTTGACTGAAACTAGTATTAATTAAAAGAAGTGATATTACTGGCATACCTATGTATAAAAATTTACATTTTCTAACCAACATCAAAAAAGGAGGTTTTATATTGTTTACGGTTTGTTCGGAAAAAAAAACTCCGTTACTTTTAGATTAGTCTTATTTTTGTCAAAATCTAGTTTTAAAGATGAGAAATCGGGACGTCACCGGAAATGTTGGCATATAAGTATGTACGTATACATGATTTCGGTATATTTATCAAGGTGCTTTACGAGTAACGTCAGATATTCCTCTCGAATTTTCAAATCAAACAGGCCACACACATATCCACTTTCCATAAAGTGAGCTTTTTGCAAAATTGTACAAAACTAATGGCCGCTACCCAGTCTCGGATGCGCGCACACAATTTGTTACAAAAAATATTTGATCTATCTAGATTGATTGGCTAGTTTACCAATTACCATACATGGTTACATAAGCTCATGGTTTCATGTTTAATTACAAAGACGTAACGCTACAGTAAACAATAGTTAACAGTTAACGTGACAACGTGAGTTTAAATTACAATTTACTGAGACAGTATAGTTACTGTCATCGTTTGAACTCGGCTTTATATATACAAATATAGAATTAGAATTAATTAGTTACTTAATTGACTATGGTTCATTTCCCCTCTTTTTATGGTATCATCATCTGCCTAGCCTTTTCCCAACTGTATTGGGGTCGGCTTCCAGTTAAGCCGGATTTAGCTGAATACCAGTATTTTACGAGGAGCGGCTGCCTACCAGACCTCCACAACCCATTAACTGGGGTAACACGGTACTTCATGGCAAGACTGGAGTCAGATTTACTGGCTTCTAACCATCCGTAACGACTGCCAAAGATCCATATATGACAGCCGGGATCCATATATACTTAATTGACTATGGTTCATTCCCCCTCTTTTTATGGTATGACATCATAAAATAAGTTCTCTGGCTCTCGGTAGAGAAAGAGGAAGGGGCTGACTTTTACTGACTAAAATCCACCTGTGTGAACCCCTATAATATCTTCTTCTTCTTCCTGCCCTTATCCCGTGTTACTTGGGATTGGTGCAAAATGGGTCTTTTCTTCCATTCTGTCACTCGACAAAACATCACTAATTCCCTCTTCTTTCATATCAGTGTGACCCTCTATATTTTAAGTCAAAAACTTCGTTTTACTGTCTAGAGAGTAACAATTTTTTATTACACACTATACTATCTACTATGTTCGTTTGATCCTATCACCTACCTGTAAGTAACTTCTATCTCATGCTTCAAAAATGGTCTTTATTTGAACACACCTTTTTTGTCAACGATTCATAACCATTGCGGTCAATTCACTATCTTTTAATCTACTATTACTACATGTTAGTATTGTCAATTAAAAGTTACTAACACTAAATACTTGCATAACTACTGTCATAGTTTGAATACACCTTTATTTTAGACGAGAAAATCACCATTCCACTCATGTGATAGTAACTAACGCTTATTACTTCCTGAAACATTGTCATTGTTTGAACACAGTATTTAACCCCAGTACTCGTCTAAACTCGTTAAACACATAGTACCTACTAATCCTTTCTACTTTCTGAATTTGCTGTGGTATTTCCGTCCGATTATAATTTGGGTGTCTTCAAGGTTAGAGTGAATAGGCTCTTAATAAACTAGTGCTCCTCACCATCGACGATTGCATCACTGCTTACTATCAGGTGGGATCGTAGTCAAGCACTAGTTTATAACCGTAAAAAAAACTTACTTGCCTGTCTACTATCATCACTTAAAAAAACCTTAATATTAGATGACTGGTTTTTCCGTTCCTATCAACCGACGCCGAGACGTAACTCTTACTACTTCCTAAAATGCTGTCGTCGTTTAAACACACCTATATATTCGAACACACACAATCACCATTTTAGTAAATTGACACTTACTCAACCCTATTACTCGCCTGTATTTAAACACACAAACTCAATTTCATACTTACTTTCCTCTCCACTATCACCGTATGAAAAGACTTTAATATTGGAAGAAGAATAGTTAAGTAACTAAAGCTTAAACTCGTTTAAACCCTATCGTTTGAATATACCTTTATATTCAAAAGACACAATCACCATTCTAGTCAATTGACACTTACTCACCCGTTCTCGCTGGAAACACTATCGCCGTCAGAACATAACTTTATATTTGAAGAGCAGGAACAAACAAGCGGGAGAGTATTAAATTTCAGGGAAGATTTAAGATTAGTGCTGCAGTTTGTTGAATATATAGTAGTGTTCAGCCGATGATAGTGGAGGAACTCGCTTTGTTGCTGAATATTACACAGTTTACTGTTAGAGCTATGCTTTCTTGCTGACGAAATGAAATCTTTAATGCTGTTGTAAAGTTAGTGATCTATGTTCTAATTGTACAAGTGAATATAGTCCGTCCAATGAAAGCGCGACCTAAGAAAAAGAGGTTAAATCAAAAATTTTGTATGTGGTATTACTAACTAGTAGGAGAATCATGTCTTGACACTTCACAATTTTTTTATTTCCTACAATTGCGCCTGAATAATGTTGCCAATTAAATTTAAAAAAAAAAACTTCAGGTCGCGCTTTCATTAGACGCACTCTACACGCCTAAGGCCTTAAGTCACTCTTCTCTGATAGCCGCCTTCGTCGTGCATATATTTAGTGATGATGAACCATTTATTTCTGCTTTTAAGTCAGTCCACCTCATAAATAATATTAAATGGGAGAGAAAAGTCGATATTTTTAAATAATTGTAACATACGCCCGTACTATGCTAGTATATTATATTATCTCTGCCCTTACGAAGCTGGGTTAGCAGTTATTTATAAAAAAACAGTTCACTTGTTTTTTATATTTTGGTTGACACACTTGCTCGACGTCAGTAAGCCCACGCCTACGGTGGCCGGGAATCGCCCTGCGACTCACAGGTCGGCAGAGTACTACGCACCTCATCATCATCATCTGCTTAGCCTTTTCCCAACGATATTGGAGTCGGCTTACGAGTATTTTACGAGGAGCGGCCGCCTAGCAGACCTCCACAACCATTAACTGGGGTAACACGGTACTTCATGGCAAGACTGGAGTCAGATTTACTGGCTTCTGACCATCCGTGCTTTCGGAGGAAACTCTTTATGTTAAGATGGTCACCCATGTACAGACCAACCTAGGCAAGCGTTGCTTAACCTTGAAGATCGACTTGTGCGGCTGTTATTATCTAGCCATGAGCTCCTCAAGTACTACGCACCTGTTTCCTCTAAATAACTCCACTAAAGCTGATAACATTAACAGCAACCGATCCCTAAAATCAAAATGTCACCCACCTCAACAACCAAGTGCCGAACCTATTACAAACTGAGTTTAACCTAACACCGTTTAGCTAAACCCAGATTAAACTTTCGTTAAGGAAGGCGCCGGCTAATAACTTGTATAGTTAGGACACGTCGTTAGGTTCGAACCTTCGACCTTTTTGAAGTTCGAGGCCTCAGAGAATCGATTTCCTGAAGTTGGCTCGGTTGAAGTTTTTCGTGAAATGATATTCTGTTAGAATTGATATTGGGGAAAGTAATTTAGAAATAATATTAGCGTATTATTATTTTTAGGTAGGTTTTTATATTTATGCTTGTTTGGTCTTTAATTTTTTAGAAATAAAGAAAGAAAGAAAGAAAATGATTTATTTGGCCCACAAACATATAGAGAAAAATAGATATAGTTAGAATCTAAAGCTTGCCCTTAATCACTATCTTCCGATGGTAAGCGATTATGTGGTTGACGATGGAGCACACTTGCCTAGAAGTAACCTATTCCATTAAATAAATTAGGAAATGCCATAATTTAATAGAACAAATAACATTGACGTAATAAATTAAACTTTATTAAAGGACCATGGGAAGAAACGTCCCCACCAACCAACAGATTCGAAACACGTGTCATTTGAAAGATCTACTAGAATAGAGAACTTTTTACTATGGTGACTTATGTCAAATGCGTGGGGTTTAGGTTTTATAGGGTTTTATAATATATTGTTTTTATATATTTTTTTCTCTTTTATCTACATATTTCCTTTGTGTGCAATAAATAGTGTTAGAATATGGCAATCATAATAATGTTTTCAATTAAAGGAAACGTACCTACCATCCAACAGAATTGAAACAAGTGTAAGAACATTGCCAATCTTTGTATGGAAGTTGGACTAAGTGCTGCCCAGAATGAAAACCTGGTGCATTTTGTTCCTCAGGCCAATACTAATCAGAAAACCGAAGCGTTTCAATATCTGCTCCAAGAGTCAATAGAAAAAAAGATTTTTTCCAACCTAACCTAACCTAAGTTAGAAATCTCGATAAAACTTCCTTTAAAAGATTTCTAACTTAGGTTAGGTTAGATTGGAAAAACTCTGTTTTTCTCTTGACTCCTGCAGCAGATTTTGAAACGCTTCGGTTTTCTGATTAGTATTGGCACACTCGGTCAAACTTCATCAAAAAGATTTCTAACTAAGGTTAGGTTGGAAAAAATCTTTTTTTCTATTGACTCCTGGAGCAGATATTGAAACGCTTCGGTTTTCTGATTAGTATTGGCACACTCGGTCAAACTTCATCAAAAAGATTTCTAACTAAGGTTAGGTTGGAAAAAATCTTTTTTTCTATTGACTCCTGGGGCAGATATTGAAACGCTTTGGTTTTCTGATTAGTATTGGCCTGAGGAACAAAATGCACCAAGGCACTTGGTCCACATCCTTTGAAAGTGGTATATGGGGTTAGGGCGACATGAGTATTTTAATAGATGAACTCGTAATATAAAAATCAGAACTTAACTTATGTTCTGATAGTAGAGTACCGTTTGATATGCTTTTAGATGCACTTACTCATAAGTTAAAATGTATATTAATTAACTAAATGCTGTTAATACTTGGTTCTCAAAGGAAAATCTTTGAGTAATCTCAAAGATTTTCCGTTTGAGAACCAAGTATTTTTTTTTGTATAGAATCGTCATTTGTTTACGTGAAAATATGCTTTTTGTTTGTAGAAAAAAAATATTTTAGTTGAAAAATAAAATATATTTTTTGGTGTTTTTTTTTAAATAAACCCAATTGATTTTGAAACTAACACAGGTACTTTAGACTTTTCTGGGTCCCAGTGAACAAATCAAGACACATCCCATGACTGTTGAAGGGTGGGGACGGGTTCCATACAAAATCCCCCATGGTCCTTTGAAAAGTATTTTTAATGACAATAGCTACAAGGTATTTACAGTATAATATAAACTAACTCTAAACTAATTAAAACAAACTAAAATATGGCGTCAACTTTATTAAATTAAGTTTTAAATATTTTTAACTCAATTCAAAATTATTCAATTTACGAAGGTCTACATAATACGAGTATATAGGTGCTTGTGCACGGTTTTAACTGGTCGTTTCCTATGGAAAAGAACCGGCAAGAAACTCCGTGATGGTTTTATTTAAAGGCGTTTGTATTTTTTGTAAAAACGTTTATTTTTATTTTTTCTTTTTGTTTGTAGTATCCAACAGCAGACTCACTCTTCGTAATAAAAAAAAAAAAATCAAAATCGTCTTATACACATTTGGCGAAGATATCGCTGAACAAGATAAAAAATAAAACCATTAAAAATTTAAGACAACTAAAAAAAACTCTTCTTTTTAGGGTTCCGTAGCCAAATGGCAAAAACGGAGCCCTTATAGTTTCGCCATGTCTGTCCATCCGTCCTCGCTTAATCTCTGTGACCGTTAGCACTAGAAAGCTGAAATTTGGTACCAATGTGTATATCAATCACGCCAACAAATGGTAAAATAAAAATTGGAAAAAAATGTTTTTTTGGGTTGCCCCCCTACATGTAAAGTGGAAAGTGTTTTTTTTATTTCAACCCTAACGTGTGATATATTGTTTGATAGGTATTCAAAAATGAATAGGGGTTTACTAAAATCATTTTTTGATAATATCAATAATTTCGGAAATAATCGCTCCAAAAGTAAAAAACAATGTGTCCCCCCCTCTAACTTTTGAACCATAAGTTTAGAAAATATGAATAAAATCTGGAAAGTAGAGCTTTATAAAGATTTTCTAAGAAAATTATTTTGAACTTGATGGGACGAACAGTTTTTGAAAAATTGGGGTCACTTATTGTGACGGACGGGAAACTACGGAACCCTATACCGAGCTTGGACCGACACGCTCTTGGCTGGTTTTTAACTTTCTTGGCAATCAGATAAAATTTATTCCCATAATGTGTATAAAACAGAAATAACAATAAGCTCAATAGTTAGGTACACAATCTTATAAGCAATTAATGATGTAAGTTTATTATATCTGTTATCGGCCATTTGTTTCTAGAACAAATGTTTTGTATTGAGTAACATTAATAACCCAAATAATCTTATTTCGGACCATAAATCTTATTGTCTCAATACAACCTAAATACAATGTGTTCTAGGTTATTATCTCAACCCTAGTCTATCTTAAAATAGAGATTAATGACTGGGTTTTGGTCTAGAAATTGGCCAATAAATGTAGTTGTAATTTCAACCCGTAGACACAAAACTTACGAAACACAGAAGGTACGATAGGGCTGACATAGTCTTATTTGGACAGAAGCCCCTAAATAAAACTCAGAATCATCATCTGCCTAGCTTTTTCCCAATTATATTGGGGTCAGCTTCCAGTCAAGCCGGATTTTGCTGAATACCAGTATTTTACGAGGAGCGGCTGCCTACCAGACCTCTACAACCCATTAACCCCAGTTAAATAAAACTGAGAATAAAAAATAAATAAAAAACATTCGGTAAAAAACAGCAGCCGCCTGCCATACCTTCTAACCTAATATTCGTTGATACGGTTCGATTATAACCTCAAAATCAGATATATTTTTTGGAAATATTTCTACTCTACAGCTAGTCCGCTATAAAACTAAGATCCTATAGGAGTTAACTAATGAAAGAGAATACAATAGTTACATCATTTTCCGATGTTCTTGGCTCCAGGGCCATCAATGTTTTGGTGAAGAGTAATATCCTTTTTGTGAACAAAGGAATAGGTAAATTCCTGAAACGTGGAACCTAAGATCGAACCACGCTTGTGCGATACGACTACATAAAGAAACCATACATAATAAAAATTCCTAATGAATTCCATTTACTAAAAAAAGAAAAAAATAATCCAAAACAAATACAAAACACGAAATTAAAAGCAAAACTATGGCGTAGTCGGTCAAAGTATTACAGAACAGTCTCGAAACAGAATCCAGACTATAATGTGAAATGCATGAAGTCTCTTTGTTCGCGTTTGAAGGGAAACGCTCTGCATTCCACAATCCACATGTTGGGAGTACCACAGCATTTGTTACGTTAAAATGGGTTTTATTTTGGTGTAATGAATTACGTTGGGACATAAAATAACCAGTAATATAATGTACCTACTAAGTCTTAGGCCTACTTTGTAGGAGAAGGAATAATAGTAATATCATCCTGTTTGCAAAATACATTCATCAATCATTTATCACCATTTATCATATCCATCATCGTCTACCTAGCCTTTTCCCAACTATATTGGGGTCGGTTTCCAGTCAAGCTGGATTTAGCTGAATACCAGTATTTTACGAGGATCGGCTGCCTACCAGACCTCCACAACCCTTAACTGGGGTAACACGGTACTTCATGGCAAGACTGGAGTCAGATTTACTGGCTTCTGAATAATAGTAATAATAATACTTTTATTATCAGGCAACTAAGGCCCATAGAAAAAAATACACAAATAGTCTCACATATTTATAAACGAGGGACCAGTGCGGATTGGTGGATAGTGTTACCACTACTGGAACTCGGGCTTCCTCTCTAGATGAGGGAATGGGCCATTATCTAGCATGCAGGCCCTGACCGAGTTGGTCGGTTAAGATGTCACATACCTTCGCAGTTTTTGTTATCACCACTGTTCTTAAGATGGTGAAGGAAAACATCGTGAGGAAAACGGCATAAAATTACGTTTTTTGCATGGGAGCCCCCTAAAATAATATTTTTTTTAGTATTTATTGTTATAGCCGCAGCAGAAATACATCATGTGTAATAAAAAAATAAATTAAATTATAATTAAAAAATAAATTTGAACTAACTATCACGGTTTATGAAATACAGCCTGGTGACAGACGGATGGACAGTGGCAGTTTTTGTAATAGGGTCCTGTTTTTCCCTTTAGGTCATCATCTGCCTAGCCTTTTCCCAACTACATTGGGGTCGGCTTCCAGTCAAGCCGGATTTAGCTGAATACCAGTATTTTACAAGGAGCGGCTGCCTACCAGACCTCCACAACCCATTAACTGGGGTAACACGGTACTTCATGGCAAGACTGGAGTCAGATTTACTGGCTTCTGACTATCCGTAACGACTGCCAAAGATCTGCAAATGATAGCCGGGACCCACGACTTAACGTGTTTTCCGAGGCACGGAGGAAACTCGTTATGTTAAGATGGTCACTCATCCACAGACCAACCTTGGCAAGCGTTGCTTAACCTTGAGCTTAACCTTGTTTTTCCCTTTAGGTACGGAACCAAAAGGACATAAAAATTGAAAAATTCATAATGCCTTAACCACTAGGTCCTCACTCACAACACATCAAACACATCAACTGCCTACAAAAAATCCTTCATAGAAATAAATATTTCACGTTTAAAATTTTCATGTTACACGGACATTTATCAAAAGGTTCGTTGTTTTTAAATATTTCATTTGGAGGCATTTTCGTTTTATTTATAGGGCTGTTGACCTATTTACTGGAGGTAAATGGATTAGGTGGGTAAGTGACTTTATTGGCTGTGGTTCTTTGTAAGTCATATGTATTTTCTGTTGCTGTAGTATTGTAGTTGTAGAGTTATAGTCTCGTTTTACCTTTTCTGTGGTCTCGTTAGTATAATGGTCGTAAGCGTGTTTTTTTAATTGATATAATCTGGTGCTTCACCGCAATCTCACCTGATGGTAAGCTGTGATGTAATCGTTGATGGTGAGGCGCACTAGTTTATCAAGAGCCTCTAGAGAAAAGAAGACAAAGAAGAAGAGAAAAAATGTCTTTAGAGTCTCTACCCTTGAAGACACCTAAATTATAAGCTGACGGGAAGACCGCAGCAGGCAGATTGTTCCAGTCCTTCGAGGTATAAACGACGATCGTGATAAATCGTGGTGCTGATCGTGACGCATTTTTTTGATGTGGGAAATCATTATTCTAACTTCTTCTTCCTATTCTAGGGCGGTGCAGGCATGTCAGATTTTTACTGACTAAAATTACACCTATATCCCACCTTTATCTTTTGGGATTGAGGTGAAATTTGGCACATGCGTAGACCATGTTCTGAAATAGTACAATCACAAGTTTTATTCTCGTCGACGGGACATCGCTGACAACAGCATAACTATAACTTAACTGTATTTATATATCTTCGACGCTCATCACATCTTAAAAATAATGTACAAAAAATAAAAATAGGTTCATAAATCAATCTTGCTGATGGATTTTTCCTTGTCCAAATTCAGTCTAAGTATTGTTGTCTATAATAATCAGAAGACGGAAAATAATATCATGTCGTTTATTTAGAAATATAATATTAGATTTGGGCTGACGACAATATTTGATGGAGTATTGAAAGGACATCTTATTTGTTGTGATATTGAGCTGGAATTAGTTAGAGGACTATTAAATTTCACTTATAAGTATTCTTAGACTAGCCTGTTAAAGCCGTTTCGTTCGTGTGAAAGTAGAAAGTTTTCCCAAGAGAACATACTCGTACTCCCGAAATAAAAAGTATTTTATCTAGATTTCATCCAAACCCGTTAAAGACGGGTGAAATTGGAGTAGCACACATTTACCTACACACATTATTATTATTATATCTAGCATATACTGTCCCACAGCTGGGCAAAGTCCTTACCATCCATTCTTTTTTTTTGAATTTATATAAACTAGTGCTTGACCGCGATCTCACCTGATGGTAAGCAGTGATGCAGTCTTAGATGGTGAGGCGCACTAGTTTATTAAGAGCCTATTCACTCTAGCTTTGAAGACACCCAAATTATAATCGGACGGAAAGTCCTTCGATGTACGCGGTATAAATGACGAAACGAAATGCTTAGTCCGGACCGTAGAGGTTTCGAAAACGTAAGGGTGTCCACTGTCCACCCTTACTCGCCGTACGACGGTTTGTCCGATTCTTACTCCTCCTAAGCGGCTTGAACGATTTGGATAAAAATTTTGTGCGAGTCCTTGGATGGTTTGAAAATAGAATAGAACCCGGTAACTGGTGCTGCAATCGGGTTTTAATTTTTTTTTCTGATGTGTAGTCAGCTTTCGGGTATGACAAAGTCTGCCGGGACTGTTAGTATTATTTTATACACGTATACAATGTTTTGTCTTTATAATATTCATCATCATCATCATCATCATCTCAGCCGAAAGACGTCCACTACTGGACATAGGCCTCCCCCAAGCGCCGCCACAGCGACCGATCCTGCGCGTCTCGCATCCATCGGCATAATATTGACGCTATAGAATCTTTGTATAATAGTTGCCATAATGATGTAGAAAATTAATGAGAAAATTTCCTGATTTTCGAAGTAAAATACTGTTGTTACTTCGAAAATTGCTATGGAAATTACCACGACTCCTAGCAATTTCAGGGCACCAATTTTGGTTTTGTGGACCTCCACTTGATATGGCAGACATGCCCAGCCCACACTTAAGCTGGGCAAACTCTTTTTTGGGCACGTTGGTAAACATTAAGTTTAGACTTCTGGATGTTAGTCAAAGACCAAGTCTGTGAATCATAAGTGAGAATGAAGAAAATACACATGCCCATTGATTTACACTTAAGTGGCATAAGTAAAGTGCCTTAAATAGTTTTTTCATACACCAGAACGTTATCCAGGAACTTTCTATACGGCGTGTTATTTCTTAATCTTATTTTGCCTCGAAAGAACAATAAATTAACGCCATTTAAATATAAATTCCAGTAATATCAACACTAACCACCCAGATAATAATTCCCCATTTCTCTCAACAAGACCAAAACGTAGAAAATATAAATTACCGGGACATGAATCGTTAAGACAGTAAGGGTCATCGCATTGCGTAGGCGGGCGGGAATTATGGCCAGAGATGACTTACTGGAGAAACACTATGCCCACTGGGGAATTTGTTAGCGAGGCAAGTCTCTTCTTTATGTTATTTTGTTATGATACATGATTATTACCTATTTCATTTTCTAGGAGCATCTATTTCTTGGAGAGGCGTTATGGTGTTTTTTTGTTAGTTGAAACTGATAGGCTTTATTTCAAGTTATAGGCACTTCATTTATTTAGTTATTTAAACTTATAGTTCCTATCTGGTAGTCCTATCAGTGGGGACATTATAAGACTGTTTATGCTATGTCAAAACAAGTTCTTTTGGACTGTCATAGATAAATTATTCAGTGTATGACTTGACCAGTCTAAGAAGCTATCCTATTCCAAAGAGAACACTCTTGTGACAAAAAAGAGCAGGATGAGTCCAATAAGACCCCATGGACACTTAGGTACTTAATTCATGAATCCCCGACCGGTCCTATGAGACCGCACTGTTATTGTTTTACTATTGTGTCTCGTTTTGCGGGTATGTGATAGGTTAATGATACGAGTAGTAAATATTAAAATCTAGATCATTAGTTCCTTTTTTACCGTGGACTTCTTAGATTTTTGCTGTCTGCAGGGACCAAATACAATCTGTATCACTAAGTATATCTTCCCTTGCCTCTAGAAAGCACATAAAACCTTCCTGTACCTGATCTTTCTCTGTTCGTTTCGGATTGGCGTCCGATTGGACTATGAGAGTAAAGGAACCAAAAGTGCACTTATGCTTGCATACACATTTTTGCACTATAATCTCCTGCGTACTTTCCTAATCTTTATTGAGATTGGATACCGCAATCTAAATCCGGTCAGCAGGATTATCTCTTGCTTTGTATACCAAAAAATGCACAGTTGTTGGATAGGCCTAGAAGCGAAGCCGCTTGACGCAGCTATACTTCATGATTGAAGTAGCTCCAGGTATTCAGAAGCCCGAAGTCCGATACATGGTCAAACCGAATCTCAAAGCATTGCAGGGTAATAGGATTTGGAGGTCAGTTTGCAGTAGTCGTCAAAGCAAAATATTCGCTTTACTGTCGATCTTTCTACAAAACAATCAACATAGTTTCCCTATCCGCTTGTGTTTCGGGTCGGTTCGCTTAAGCTGCCCCGCGTTTGAATTTTCACTATAAACTTTTAGGTGAAATACTCATCGATGTAACTGCGATTGTTGCTTGTAAAATAGTTGGTCGATAAGGCCGAAAGGTTCTGGAGTGGCAACCACGTATTTAAGTGTCCTGTAAGTAAGGCCTTCTATAAGGTAGACGAAAGACCTGGTGGTATTGCGGGAATTGGATGGTCATGAGACGCAAGTACCGGTGATTGTAGTGACATGTAGGAGAGGCCTATGTCCAACAGTGGATGAAACAATGATGAAAACTATGGACAGAGAGGATTTCGAAGCTTGTGGCTAAGTAATAACAGACACACGTTCTGGTCTTCAAGGTTAAGCTACGTTTCCCTGTGGATTTAAAATTGACGTTACTCGTAAATAAAATAAGTATTCTTATCTAAACTGAATATGTTTGCGAAATCTTTGCTTCAATTTGGTTTGAGGTTAGTGTTTATTTTTCATTCAAGGTCCAGTCTAAGCGTTTTGCTTCATCGTTTATACCGCGTACATCAAAGGACTGGAACCTTTTGCCTACTGCGGTCTTCCCTTCTAATTATAATTTAGGTGTTTTCAAGGTAAGCGTGGATATGCTCTTTTTAAACTATATTCTGTTCAATAAACCCGGAGACTAAATTGACATAAGTAATGTCAAAATTTCTATAGGAATGACGCCAGTTCTTTGGTGTTGAAATGTCATTTTAGTCTCCGGAATTATTGAACAGAATATAGTGCGCTTTTTTTTATTCTTTATTAATTGTAAGGAGTTTTATCACTTACTTTAGTGATAATGTCACTCCTGTAGTGCGCTTTAACATCAACGATTCCATCACTACTTTCCATCAAGTGGAATCGCAGTCAAGCATTAGTATAGATTATAATACAAAAAAATTGGAAACTCAGTGTGACAATTTCCACGTTTTCAACTAACAAAAATCTAACTAGTTATTCCTATAAGGTAAATATTCTTTTGCTGATGCATCCACCGTTTATATCTGCTGGACAGTTGCCAAGTAGGAAGCCAAAAGAACTGCTGGATAAGAAAACGGAATATACTGCCGTAATGTGTGTAGGTATGAATATTTTGGGAGATTACTTTCGTGTAGTGTTGCCTAAATATTTTAACCTAGTTCCTTGGACTGTATTTTAGGGGTTTAATGTCTACTGAATATGTTTTCATATTGCCTCTACATATTGTGGTGGAAAATTTAAATATGTGTGGTGTTTTGTAATTTAGGGACACCGGTATATTCCTGGATTAAATTAAGTTTCTTTTCTAGTAGATATCGTGAGCCTATTTGTATAATCTAATATTTATTTTAACACATTTATATTTAAACGGTGAAGGAAAACATCGTGAGGAAAACGGTATATCCTAGAACCAAAAATTCGGAGACATGTGACATCCACCATTCCACACTGGGCCCGCGCGGTGGATTACGAACTATCCCCTCTCCTAGAGAGGAGACCGGAATCCCAGCAGTGGGAACATTATAAGGCCGCTAATGCTAATGCTATTGCTAATATTTAAAAACCTTGTTTCACTTTGGTTGTTATCCAACTCCTTCGAAACGGCTTAACCGATTTTCAAGAAATATCTTGTGTGTATTTGGTAGCTCCCAGAATATGTCGTATGCTATTTTCTATCTTCTTAACCTCATAATTTGCTGCGTCAGCTAGTAATATATAAAAAGCAAAGTTCTGATTTACTGTCTCATCAACGTCCTTTGGATCTAGAACGCTGAAATTCTTTCCTGCCCCAAACTAAGAATTACCCCGTCAGGCTATCACTAACTACTATTTCTTTCATATTACTTTTTACACAATCCATCCATTTTTTCATTGACCTCAACATGTATACTCATACCTATTTTAGTGACATGCGCTTCAACCCTCCTCTTCACATGACCAAGCTAAGACAAATATCCTCCTACTGTATATAGTATAGTGTATATGTAAAGTGTATGGATGGAGAGGAAGAAGGAGACTAAAGAATAGATGGATGGATTGTGTGAGGACTGATATGAAAGAAAAGGGAGTTGATGGAAGAAAAAACATGTAGCGCCGACCCCAAATAATATGGGATAAGGGCAGGAAGAAGAAGTATATGTATAGTGAGTGTGTATTCAGTATGTGGTATATCTATCCATTATAGGAAATCATACTCAGCAAGATTGCCTAATTACATAAAAACATAAGAACATTTTTATATTTCTAGTAATCTTTTCTCAACTCCACAAATCATCCCAAAAACCGCGCAATATATCACCAAACCGATGATTTGCTATCGAATCGGTTGGCTATCGAAAACTTCTGAACCAGGCGAGTTCAAAGACCTCCCGAAAGCCTTGAGGCAGTCAATAATAATAGCATAAAAACAGACTGAATACTTTTTATTGCGGTCATTATGAGAACTGAGACAAATGATGGTATTACAATGATGGATACTGGTGAAGCCTATTCGCCTAGCCATTGTAATAACATCCGTGAATAAGTATGGCGATTATTTTATCTAAATACCCAGTAATGAATTAGGTGGTATCGTTTGTTTGAGACGGTTCCGGATTCCGATTGTATTGCGTAACACTGGATGAATTCATTCTGAGTCTTGGGAATAATTTCAGGCTATGAAAAGATGAGATTTGGTTCATACTTCTTAGTTCTTTTTGTCGCAATCGAGTTGTTTTATAATGTTAACTTTTTTTGACTTCGAAAAATAGCTTAGACGAAACTAGGATTTCGTTGATTTTGTTGCAGTGTGATATTATAAAAAGGTTTAACGACTAGTAAACAAATAAATACAGCATTTTTAGGTCTTTCCAAAATAAGTATCTCAAAAATATCGCCATTGTGATTTAACCTGACAATGCTGCCTGTGTTTTATGCGTTTTTCCAACTGCTGCCAGAGGGAATTTAGTGTATACATTTCCACGTTGATACAGTGTCAGCTAGGAAACCGTAGGAGCACAGCAAACAGAAACCCATAGTCTTAGGAGAAAGGGCAATAGAAAATCTCAGGTATGGTTTTAGCCAGTAAAAGTTTGTAGCACTCCTGCTCTACCTAGAGTGGGAGAAGCCATTGGATGATTTCCCACCTTGAAAGCAAAAAAATCGTCACCCACAAACCCACAAAAGTGTTTTCGGAGACAATTGTCACTATGATCGGTATCGTGAATCGAAATAAATATTAGACCAGTTTCAGCCAATGGCTTCACCCGCGTGAATGTGGTTTTCTCTATACAAACTTTGGACTCCTGTTTTACCCCCTTAGAAGGTGAATTTTGTAAAGTCCTCTCATAGTACTCGCTTACGTCATAAAAGGTAACCATGTGCAAAATTTCGCGCTCCTAGTCCCAGTATTTTTGGCTATGCGTTGATATATCAGTGAATCAGTTTCTCTTCTCACACCGTTCAGATAAATATGCTGGCCTGTTTTAGTCCCACAAGCTTAAAACATATCTGCGCTCAAATCCCATCCATTGTGTCATTATAACATCATCACCTACATCATCTACACAGCTTATAAGCCAGACTATGCCATAATTTCCCAGCTAACCTGTTTCACGCGGGATAATTTACTAGTTAAACAGCCTCATTTTCCGGATCAATGCATCCGCACCGATAGCATCTCCCGTGAAGCAATTTTATACAGGCTGCTGTATTAATTACGGGTTCATTTTGTGGAACACTCTGTAGTAAAAGTGTTCGTTTTTTAGGATTCCGTAACTCAAAAGGAAAAAACCGGGCAAGTGCGAGTCGGACTCGCGCACTGAGGGTTTCGTACCAACCTACCTATAAAAACAGTTTAATTCTCGAATCGAGTCTTGAAGACTTTTCAATTTTTTTTTCTTGTGTCGTAACTAAAAATTTTCAGTTTTCAGACTTTTCCCGATATTAGTGCTATAATACCTTGCTTCGTGCCAAATTTCAAGATTCTAGGTCAACGGGAAGCACCCTATGAGTTTTGATTCCTTTGACAGTGTCGAAATGTACGTTTTTTGCAACATAAACGGGCGTATCTTTTTTTCCCGTCAACTTACAAGTTTGATTTTTGCACAACTTCAAGGGACCGCGGATTTCAATATACAGTTTTAATTTCAACTTGATACCTTCACGCGTTCCTGAGAAAAAGGGTCTTGACAGACGGACAGACGGACAGACGGACAACAAAGTGATCCTATAAGGGTTCCGTTTTTTCCTTTTGAGGTACGGAACCCTAAAAACGGAACCATTATTGGATTGGAAAAAATTGAATAATCTTCAAGGCTTGATTCGAGAATTAAACTGTTTTCATAGGAAAGTTGGTACGGAACCCTCAGTGTGCGGGTCCGATTCGCACTTGCCCGGTTTTTTGTTTTTGTGGGCGGTTTTGTTGTAGATAATTATAAATCTGCATGCTAAAGTGTACTGGTTCATGTGGTTTGGTTTAATGAAAGTCAGTGGCGTAAGTGGTGCTCTGAAAATGTAGTGATATTATTATTTGTTGCGTGGTAAGTTAATGGGTTGTGGAGGTCTGGAAGGTAGCCGCTCTTCGTAAAATACTGGTATTCAGCTAAATCCGGCTTGACTGGAAGCCGACCCCAATATAGTTCAGAAAAAGCTAAGCAGATGATGATGTTGCGTGTTAAGTTAAAAGCTACCATATAATTGGTGCTGTAAGAGCTTATACACACGAGCGGCACGTTGTCAACGGCAGAGATAACCGCATTCGTCGACCTCTAGTGACACTTGATACACACTAGGCTGCCGCTGATCTTCAAAGTTGGAATGTTGAGCGTCAACAGTTGCCGCCGATGTGCCGACGGCTGCAGTTGCCTCTGCTGTTGCCAATATGCCGCTTGTGTGTATGAGCTCTACGCTGCCCGCCTACGACCGATAAATCGGTGAATTTTTTGTAGGTGAAAAATGGAACACACCTACAAAATGTCGGTCAGAATATACTATAGGATTATAATTAGAGACGATTATCGGGACAATTATCGGGACGATTATAATTATCGGACCTGCAAAAAGTCTGTCGTGGGCGGGCAGGGCTAAGCTTGCTTTTCAAATTGAAAACATTCGATATATGGTGATAAATAATTGATGAATGTATTTTGCAAATAGGTTTAAATTCGAAGTTATGTGATATCCACCAACCGTTTAATGTTCCCGGTTAGCGGGTTACAGCTTTTTCTCTAGCCTAAAGAAGAGGTCTAAGTCCCAGCAATGAAAGTGCATACTTTTAGATTAACAAGGAGTCGTTTATACTAAACTAGCTGAACCCCGCGGTTTCACCCGCATTTTTATTTTTGGTTACTGCTCCACTCCTGTTAGTCCTCGCGTGATGTTATATAGCGTATAACCTTTTTGAATAAATGGGCTATAGCTAACAGTGAAAGAATTTTTCAGATCGGACCAGTAGATCCTGAGATTAGCGCGTTCAAACAAACCAACTCTTCCGCTTTATAATATTGTTATAGGATGGTTTCGGTGATAGTTGTCAGATTCATACAATGTAGCTATCTATCCTTTTCTCTCATCAAATGCACATTTTCGTCCTGCTGTCACCCAACTCACGCTATGTAAAAAGACTATAGTCGGCGTCGGACTTTGGTAGCTATTGTCAATTGTCTATTCCAAAGCAAAGATTTCTGAGAAATAAACTTTTCTTTTGTGGAGACCTGAGTTCCAGCAGTGGAAACTGTATGTATATGGTTGATAATCAAAATCAAATCGGCTCATAAAATCTGTTACAAAAACGAAACTATCCGAAACTAGCAGATCTTCATCATCTGCCTAGCCTTTTTCCAACTATATTGGGGTCGGCTTCCACAGTCAAGCCGGATTTAGCTGAATACCAGTATTTTACGAGGAGCGGCTGCCTCTACAATCCAACAACGAAACTAGCAGATCATTCCAAATAATTTCATATCCGTAACTATATCCGAAACTGGTATAAAAAATCATTCCTCCATCCATACATCCGTATCTATTCTGACTCCTCTTTATAAACCTGCACAACGTATTCACATCCTATTCGCACAAAAAACGGAAACATCGGGTCACAGCGTCAACATCGCATGACCTTTAACCTTTAACCTCCTTTGTACGTTTATCAATAGAAATTGCGACAATGTACACAATGAAGTGACGTAGGTAAAAAGTATTGAGGGTAGGATTGTCATCAAATGGTGACTTGGAGCCACGTTTGGGCATTGTATTGAGATGTCAGTACATTTGGTTTTGTGGTGTGACCATGGTAGGACGTGAATGGGGGACGGTCTTCTTTTGTAAGCTTTTTTTGGCGGCGATTAGGGTGATGGGTGAGATGATGGACTTGAATGATGGGTTGTGTAAGGGAAAGTCGAGGGTAAAAGATCACGTGGACGCTCTCCAACACGTTGGACGGACTTCATCAAATCTATGACACACTGCAGCACTTATAACAACTCCCATGCCATGCAAAAGAGTCGGTGGCGCAAGACTCAACCGAAAGATGACCACAAACACTCTGTCAAGAGTTTACAACTAAGAAGAAGAAGTGAGATGATGGGATGAGATCACCGTTGTTAGTACCATTGTATAACTCAATGTTCAGTGAATTTACATTGTTTAAGCGTCTTTATATCGCGTACCCAAAGGCGTAGCTTTGGAAGGTCTCCCACATTGTGGACCGATGACCTGATGAGAGTCGCAGTAATGCGACAGATGCGTGACGCGCAGGACCGAGTATTGTTGCGACATTTGTAGAGGCCTATGTCCAACAGTGGACGTCCTTCGGCCTTCAAATAATGATGATAATGATCATTCAAAATTTACCACCTAAGAGGATGAAACGGGGGTCTAAAGTTTGTATGAAGGAACCTACATTCAGGACGAAACCGCTGGCAGAAGCTAGTAATAAATAAAGGACCTTGGGAAGAAACGTCCCCACCAACCAACAGATTTGAAACACGTGTCATTTGAAAGATCTACTAGAATAGAGAACTTTTTACTATGGTGACGTATTTCAAAAACGTGGGGTTTAGGTTTTATATTGTTTTTTATTTTATATATTTTTTTCTCTTGTGTAGTGCAGTGTACCGTTTGACATGCTTTTAGATGTACTTACTTGCAAATCAAGAGAACGAGAACTCGCGGACGTATTTGCGAAGCGTCGAGTCCAGTGCGCCTTCCTTCAGGAGACGCGCTGGAAGGGGAATAAGTCCCGTGACATCGGGCAGGGTTACCGGTTAGTGTACACCGGATCACCATTAGGAAGGAACAGAGTGGCCGTAGTGCTGTCTCAGGACGTTCAGGATGGACTCCTTGAAGTAGACCGATACAGCGACCGGTTGATACGAGTTAAGTACAGACAAGTTCACGGTGGTTTTGGTTATGGTCAAGTAAATGCAGAGGGAGTTATTATACTCAGGACCTGCGCTGTGTCTGACCATCGCGAACACATTCTTTCAGAAGAAGCTCCAGCATCTTATTACCTACGTATCGTAGTGGTTCCTACTCAACCCAAATAGATTACCTGCTGGTGAGATGGTGCCATATTGGCAAGGTTACCAACTGGAAAGCCATCCCAGTAGAAAGCTTAACGGCAGTTGTACCAAAGAAGAAAGTGGTCGAGAAACGCAAACCCCGCACTAAGTGGTGGTTGCTTAATGGTTCCAAAAGTCGGAATTCATTGCGGAGGATCGATTCATTCTGCAATCACCGCTGCTGGTAAGCGCGTCCTTGGCTCTTCTCGTGGTGGTAGAATCATAGATATGGAGACGTGGTGGTGGGATGATGGGGTGCATGAGCGATGGCTGAGAGTAAATGTGGCGAAGACTGAGTACATATCCTGTGGCAGCACGGATTCAAACACTATCCGGATAGGCTCGGACCTAATCACAAGGTCCGATAAGTTCAAGTACCTTGGATCCGTGCTGCACGAGTCTGGCAACGTGGACGACGATGTCCAAGCACGTATAGGCGCGGCTTGGGCGAAGTGGTGCGAGGTTACGGGCGTTGTATGCGACCGTGAAATGCCGCCGAAGCTCAAAGGGCAGATATATAAATGCATCATACGGCCTGTCTTTCTTTACGGCGGCGAATGTTAAGACACACCCAATAGCTTCGCGTCACGGAGATGAAGATGCTGAGGTGGATGAGCGGAGTAATGCGATGCGATCGCATAAGCAACTCATTCATCCGAGGTAGTCTTGGTGTCCGTGACGTGGGGGAAAAACTGCAAGAGTTATCAAGAGTGTCGTCTGCGATGGTATGGCCACATCATGCGCCGCCCTAGGGAGTACGTTGGTCGGAGATGCATAGATATGGCTATCCTTGGGGTTAGGTCCCGTGGTCGCCCCCGCAAGCGCTGGCTGGATGTCGTCAAGGCCTTACTGGGAAGGATGTTGAAGATCGGGCAAAGTGGAGAAAACTCAGACGGAAGGCGGACCCTGGCAATAGCCGGGATTAACGCCAGGCAAGAAGATTTTCCGTTTAAGAACCAAGTATTTTTTTTTTGTATATAATCGTCATTTGTTTACGTGAAAATATGCTTTTTGTTTGTAGAATAAAATGATTTTAGTTCAAAAATAAAATATATTTTTTTGGTGTAAAGTTTTTTTTATAAATAAACCCAATTGATTTTGATACTAATGCAGGTACTTTAGACTTTTGTGGGTCTCAATAAACAAATCGAGACGCATCCCATGGCTGTTGAAGGGTGGGGACGGGTTTCATACAAAATCCCCCATGGTCCTTTACTTGGAATTCTAACTGGGAAAAAATTGCTGTATTGAAAGTCAACGGTGTTTAGTTGCCAAAGTAAGCATGGTGGGTGTAAAACTACACATGAAAAATTACCCACAAACTTCAGTCTACCCACGTACAAATTTAACTTCTAAATTATTACCAGCTGCAAAAATCTGTTTTTATTTTTCTCTTTTTCTCGTTTGGTCCGCCCACGGCCGGTCGTTATAAGTCAAACTTCGTCCAGTCGGAATAAGCCATTAAGTGCCCAAACAAAACAATAATATTTATGATAATATTTACGATGCTCGTAAAGAAAATATATCGTAATTGTTTTATTATATTAATACTTCTTGCTTTGACCTCGATCGTAATTTTAAATTGACGGTTTTCAAATGTGGAATTCAATTTATTGGGGGCTTTTCCAAAGTACATGTGTAGAATAAAAATGTATGTGTTATGTTACGCGATATTACCAAATTGTTTTTAGGGTTCCGTATCCAAAGGATAAAACAGAACCCTATCACTCTTCATTGGCTATCTGTCTAGCACCAGTCTGCATTTCACAAACCGTAATATTTTATTTCGATAGTTGAAATTATAACAGATTTGTTTCTATTGCCGCTGTAACAATAAATAGCTACTAAAACAAAATAAAATGAATGTCTGGGCTTACAAACTACGTAAGCCCTTACACTACAAAAGTGTTTTTTTACTGTTTTTTCGGACGCTACAGAACCCATCATGCGCGAATCCGATTCGTACTTGGCCAGTTTTTGGTACATTTAGCAATATATTTTTTTACTAAAATATAATCCTTGTACTTTCAATACAATTCAAATTGATTTTTTTTTCATTCCAGCTGGTTACGCTTTCAATTTTCAAATACATTTGTGTTTGTAAACCAATTACGAATTGACGGTACTTAAATAAATAAAATAGAAAAACTTTTCAACTAGCATTTCAAATATTTTTTTCAATGAAAACTTAAATTTGTAATTTTATTTAAAATCTCAAATATTTATTTGCATTCAAGTTACTCGATCAAGCAACCTCAAACTGGGCATCTATAAAAAAAAATACATAGAATGACGCCAGGATTTCTATGAAACCTGGGCCCACCTCCCAATATCTGTGTTGCATCGTTGGATAGGTGTTTTTGTATTATGGAACTAAATTTCAAATCTCAGGCCTTTCAAAGTTATTATTTCTTTTGAGAGCAGCGGTGATCCAGTGGTAACTGTCCCGACTTACAAGTCGCAGGTCAAACCCAGCGAGGCGCATTACTTTGTGTAATTTATTTCATCACCACTACTCTCAAAACGGTGAAGGAAAACATCGTGAGGAAACCGGCATGTCCTACAATCAAAAATTCAAAGACATGTGACATCCACCAATCAGCACTGGGCCTGTGTGGTGAATTACGGTCCATTCCGTCTTCTAGAGAGGAGGCCTGTGTCCCAACCATAAAATATTAATAAAGACGAGAAATGGCGAGCGGGCGAATTCATGTTCGCTAGCCATGCGCCCGTGGGGCAATGTGCTAGGCAACGGCCGTCACATAATACAAGTTATTATGTGATCGTGACGAAATCCTGCTAATACATTGCTCCTTAACCACTACGTAAATTTAACGCTCAGCAACAGGACAAGCAATGTAAAAATAACATCACGATACTTTATCAATGCAGTGTACTTCATAATACGGCCGCTTGTGGACACATGTTCCGATTCATTTTTAACAACATAACAAATCTCTCCTTTATGATATCTATGGTCCCAACAGTGGAAACATTATAAGGCCGTTAACGTTTGAATCCCCAACCGGTCCTATGAGACCGCGCTGTTATTGTTTTACTATTGTGTCTCGTTTCGCGGGTATCTGAGTAACTACTGCTAAAAAAATGGTTTAACGTGTTAATTTTGTTGTGTCATTATAATACATGTAATATATTGTGTTTTATACGTGTAGGATGTAGATATTAATCTAAAATCATAAACTGAGTCGTTTCTTATATTTTGCTGCGTGAAAATAGTGAGGAAAATTACATTTTCATTTTCAACGGCCCACGCGGTTTCATCTTGTTCACTCCGTGGGATGATGTGGATTCGTGGTAGAAGTGACATGCGTGAGATAACGTAACTATTTTTTGTCCATTAGGGTAACCATACGAATAGAAATATGCGAACTATATGACACTCTATCTCTTTCTTTCCCTCTTAAAAAAAGGGAGTGAAAAGACAAGCCATTTAATCATCATCATCATCTGCCTAGCCTTTTCTCAACTATATTGGGGTTGGGTTCCAGTCAAGCGGGATTTAGCAGAATACCAGAATTTTACGAGGAGCGGCTGCCTACCAGACCTCCACAACCCATTATCTGGGGTAACATGGTACTTCATAACAAGCCATTTAATAACAAAAGCAAATCATAATAGCCACGTACCGGATGACGCAGCGTTGGAAGGCCTCCCACAAGGTGAACCTAAGACCTGGCGAGGGTCGCGGGAGACGCACAGAACAGGTCGTTATGGCGAGGCTTGGGGGAGGCCTATGACCAGCAGTGGACGTCTTTCCGCTGAGATGATGATGAATCAATAATACATTATCATTGTTTTATTTATAAAAAAATAACCATTTGAATAACTCTGAATGGGTTACGATTGAGATCTTGGTACCATAGTAACTTTTATTTAGCTCAGAAATACCTATTCTACGATATAACACTATTAATACAGCTATTGGAATTGGGTCTAGATTTCATAGAAACTCTGCCATAATTCTTTATATTTTATTTGATACATTTTTGATATTCACAGGAGTTTTGAAGCAGAAACACTTCAGAGTTCGTTTCAGGAATATTGCTGGCAGAAACGTTACAAGACATTAAATAAGGAGTTTAGTCATATAATAGATAGGTACAGAAGGTAAGCTCATGTATGTATTTCACTTTACATATTTGTGCTCGGCGATCGCGTTAAGATAGGCGTTGGCCGCTCAGTCCAAGCACAGCCCAAGCGCGTATGGTCCGAGACATCGTGTCTGTGAGCGGTGTCTATGTGTGCGTTGCTCGAGCGCGTTTTGTATGTAGATTGCCTTCTGAACCAATCTCTTTTGTGGTTTAGTGGACCAAAGCATTAAGTTACGAAGGTAACAAGAAAAGAAATACGATAAGAAAATTACTCAACTGTTACTCCTACAATATTATGGACTTAAAAAAGTTTTTAGTTCGAGTAGTAAAATATTTTTTGTGGTTATGTTTGTAATATAGGTCAAGTTTAGTACTGTGAAAAGAAATGTGTTATTATGCCATTTTATAGACTGATTCCTAAGAGTAATTGGTTTGTGGGCTTTGCTGATCGCAAACGCGGCTGTTGAGCATAGGGTTTTGGGTTTGATGCCTGGGTTGGCCAAAAAGTGCTATTGGGTTTATCTATTAACATTACTTTGGAGTCCAGAGGTTGACCTCTGGACTCCAAAGTAATAATAATAAGTAATAAGTTGGTGATGACATCCTCGTGCTTCGGAAAGCACAAAAAGCCGTTGGTTTTGCACCTGATATCTCTCTCGTCATGTCAGGTTGCCGTCCCATCGAACTGTGAGAGAAATACACTATAACAATAGTATAATGAACTATGAGACAGCACGTGTGTTTGTGCAAATACAGGGTGTAAAAAGACCGATCGCAAAGCCGATAACTACACATTCTGTACATGTAATTAAGTAACTTAGCCCAAAAAATATTGCTGGGAAATAATTCTTTTTTTTCATCTTTAAAAAATAATTAATTAATAATAATTCCGATCAGCTGCGCGTTCGGCCGCTCGCGCTTGGTCGTTGATCCGACCGCACGCTTGCGTGTGTGAGGCACTCGTTTTGTTTAGTTTTCATTGCATTTTTCTAAGTTTGAATGCGTAATTTCTTATGAATAATTTATAATTTTGATAATGTTAGTTCGGAAGAAAGTTTACTAATGATACTTGAAACACGATTTTGAAAAAAAAAACGAAAAAAAAATGTTGACTTTGACCTTCAATATCTCCAGAACCAGTGAATTCCCAGGCATGGTCTAGAAAAACTATCCCAGTGATGAGTAGAATATGTGGTTTTCGTTTTCGTTAAGGGTCTTTTTACACCCTTTATATGTGTGCTATAATATCCCCTGTGTACTTTGCACGTGGTATTAATCCACGTGCAAAGTACAGAATACAATAAAATATACAGTATAGAAGGTTAGACGCAAAACTATTATGATGGCGGTGTTACACAGAGACAGAGCTATACAAATTAGATAGCACTATCCTTTTCTCACAACGAATTTGTGATGCTTACTTCACGTTCTCGTTGTCACCTATTTTGAGATGGTGTGAACTCATGAGATTATTTTCTCTCGCTTTGGGTGGAGCGAGAGAGATTGTCAGACTTTTACTGACTAAAATTTTGTAGTTGCTCTTTGCGTTCAAGGTATTCTTTCAAAAAATCTCGCAGCTCTGAAGTAATCATTCCAACACAGCACTAGTTTAGTTCAAGAATGCATTATATTTCCTAGTTTCGCTTCAATATAAAGTCTCATATTTTTAATACTTTATTTGAGTCACCCCACTTCTTATCTACAATTTGTATGAAACATGAGCAGGTCAAGGCGTTCAATGGCAGAAAAATGTCCCGTTTTTTTCGTCGTCTTAATGTCCCTCCTACAAGTCGTTAGGCTTTTTTCAAATATTCGATTATATGGCCCGGTGAAAGTCAGCGATTTAGCCATCGGCTTCGCGAAGTCGCTAATTTGATTGCGGCCTTAAATAATCTTTATTTAAGCATATTTTGATTGCTTGATTTTTATTAGAATAAGGCGCTTAACAAAAATGAAAAGTACTTAATTTAGATCTTTTAATGACTTGGGGTTTTGACGTCAACTGTGAGAACTGTTGTTTCAAATATAAATTACGGTTTTAAGGAAAATTGCTGTTTGAAGTGACAGTGTGATAAAAACAGTTTTTATGTTTTCGAAATATCAAAATTTGTTTTGGTTACGTAACCAGGATTGAAACTTAATTCTTAGACTTTTTGTGCGCCAAGATTCCTTATAATTTTAGATTTCCTAGTAACATAAACACGAGATTGTGTAGTTAATCCGTTCTGACCGATTGTTGTTTAATAGAGCCCAAAAAGTGGTTATTATAGTCTAGAGTTTAGGTTTGTTACATACGGCAGCCACGTCTGGTGAAACTCCAGTGCAAAATATCAGCTTTTCAGATAAAATCTTAAATGATCAGGTTGAACTAGCAAGGCTAGAGTTTTAGAGGCTTTCAATAAACTAGTGCACCTCACCATCAACGATTGCATCACTACTTACTGCCAGATGGGATCGCAGTCAAGCAAAAATTTAAAAAGAAAATTTTCATACAAAACAAAAAAAAAAGAAAACAACTCAGAATTAATTACAAAGGATTTAAACTGACATAGAAACCCCGATTAATATTTTAATTCATCACTTTCTAAGAATAATATTAAAATAGAAATTACGAAACCTGAGAAAATCAGTAATTTCCGGACAATGAGGCCGCAGCGTCGAGTATTTTCGAAATTATCTTATCGTCTGAAGATAATTTCGTGGAAGGAACATCGACAAAGGTTGTTTTCAGGAAATAATAAAATTTTTTTCATAGTGTAGGTAATATTGGGATCTTGTCAGAAGCCAGTAAATCTGACTCTAGTCTTGCCATGAAGTCAGTTAATAGGTTGTGGAGGTCTGGTAGGCAGCCGCTCTTCGTAAAATACTGGTATTCAGCTAAATCCAGCTTGACTGGAAGCCGACCCCAATATAGTTGGGAAAAGGCCAGGCAGATGATGATGAGTGTAATATTGGGATCTTGTTAGAGCTCCTAATCAGTGTGTACACGAAGTCAAATTGTTGTATACCGTAAAGTCAGGTTTGTTAAGCTGCCAATGTGCCAATGACGGCACGGTTAGCGCAGTGGTCAAGCGATTGACTGCTGCGCTCCGTGTCCCGGGTTCGATTCCCTCACGGAACAAATATTTGTATGATCTACAGATAGTTGTTCCGGGTCTGGACGTCTTGTGTATGTGAGTTTTCATGTTTATAAACGCACCCACTATACAGGAGTAATTCCTAGTGTAGGGTAACGTTATAAAAAAAAAAATGATTTCAGAACTTAGCATCAAATCAAAATGATTTATGATATTTTTATAACTATTAATATATTGTGAAATCGTTTTTTTTTTTTAAATAGTGGAGCTTGTAGCCCGTTTTCCCGTTATAAAATTACCTGTTTTGAATCTCATTTGATCTTTTTAATTTTTCGCCCTTTGACCCAATCTTTATCCAATAAAAACACACATTGTCATACAATGTCCCACATTATAATAATTATGTTGATACAGTATTGTGGTAAATATATACTAATACCTTTCGTTTTTGTTAACAGGTATCATCTAAGAAAACCATTGGATCAGGTATGATTAGCTTTTATAAAACTAATGTAATATTTATTAAATATTAACAAGTAAAAAATACTTTTCAACACACTTGAAAATCAGTTCCTAACCCAACCGCTTATAGATTTGCTTTTACGCTTTTTTATTTTTTTAAGTGTGATGTTGAAAAACGTCGTTTGATACACATATGCAGTTAATTGCGTCTGTTGTTGTGTTCGTTTCTTAGCCTAAAAATAGACCTTCAAAATCAACTTCACTCAATTCAAAATGTACTATAAAAGTTGTCAATAAATCAGTAAAATATATCCTGTCAAAGAGTAAAATATATAAGGAAGACTCTTCATATTACTATCATAAATAACTCCAGGTCAAAAACCTTTATTATGTAACCTTAACTTAAACGCTCGTTTCAGGAATCCTACGACCCCTTTTATACCAATTTCTATAGATACTAACGTACCCTTTCTAATCTAGACAGCCCTTAAAAATAACTCACAAGTGGAAGCAAAAGATAGCATTATTAGCTTTTTTGTGGTATTTTGACAACATTTTATGGTGGCATAATAATATTTTGGAGAGCAGTGGTGGCCCAGTGGTAACTGCCCCGACTTACAAGTTGCAGGTCGTGGGTTCCAACCCAGAAGGCTTAAAGTCATCCAAAGGGCAATCAATTGAAAAGGGCTATGGTCATCAACTTGGAGAGTTTAGGCGGGAATTGATAACAATAAATTAAATAAAACTGACTTTATTTGAAATTAAAGAATTTATCGATCAATCCCCAGGCTTATTCCCTATTTTATTTATTACTTATTCCGCCATTCTAGGCAATCTTGCGTCATTTCGGGTGTTAATCCTATTTTCAGAAGGTCCAAAAAAGTCGTTGTCATCCCTGTGCATTGCAACTGCAATTTCGTTTAAAACAAAATAGCAATTTACAGCAAGGGACTAAATAAAATACAGATTTTTCACATCATGCTAAGGGCCTGTTTCACAATGTCTGAGTAGGCACTACTCACCGAATAAATTCAAAAATGTGACAGATTTTGTATGAAATTATCTGCCAAGTAAGATACTCGAAACTTAATCATAGGTGGTGAAACAGGCCCTAAAAGTATGTAAAGGAAAAAGTAACAGATACTTACGGACCCTGTCACCCTGTCAGTGACATTACGTGTTATCTGGACATGTAATGTGGTATGAATGTCATAACATACAAACGAGTATGTCAGAGGTGTCATGTCATATCGACACCGAAATGAGACATGTCATATAAAAGTTACTTTGACATTATGCTAATGATACTCGTACCTGCTGATAACTGGCTGCAATGAAAGTGTTTAAAATTTAATCATTGATTTTATTTTGTTCGAAGTAATGACATTGTTTTTATTATAGCTAGCTCGTATTATCTGGCTGGATTTTGCCGAGCAATTAGACAATGAGAGTCTCCATCGATTCTTTTCAACGATCATGGTTTCTCGCTTTCTCATTTCAATTCGGAAGACATCCAAGTCATCCTGTGGAGTCGCAGAGGGATCTCAGCTACCGTAGGCGCGGGTTAGCGGAAGACGAGCAATAGGTGGCTTGCCGCTCTTCCACTCATTAAGGACCGAGCCCAAGAAGTTTTTTTTTTATATTGTATAAGCTAGTGCTTGACTGCGATCCCACCTGATGGTAAGCAGTGATGCAATCTTAGATGGTGAGGCGCACTAGTTTATTAAGAGCCTATTCACTCTAACCTTGAAGACACCCAAATTATAATTGGACGGGAAGACCGCAGCAGGCAAACTATTCCAGTCCTTCGATGTACGCGGTATAAACGACGAAGCGGAGCGCTTAGTCCGGACCGTAGAGGTTTCAACAACAAAAGACTGGACATTCGCCGTACAAGTTGACGGCATATTATTACACGTGTGCCTCAAAGTGATGTCAGCTTCTCATGCCCACTAGGGTCATGGGTATTTTCTAAAAAGGAAAAAAATAGGTGGGTTTTGGTCCTAAAAGTCTGATTTTCCTCGTTCCACCCTACAGCGGGAAAGTCATTAACATTTGATGACCATTCCCAGCTAAAAAAAAACAAAAAATGCATTCACATCGGGAGGAGTCATGTGATGCATTGTTACACTAAGGGCCTGTTTCACAATGCCCGAGTAGGCACTACTTCACTGAATAAATTCAAAAATTTGACAGAATTTGTATGAAATTATCTGTCAAGTAAGATACTCGAAATTTAATCATAGGTGGTGAAATAGGCCCTAAAAATGCTAGTTTATTATTAAGTAGCTAGCACAAAAGACATACATTTAATACTAACAACAATATACTATTATGAAACAGACAGGAACTAAACAATCCAGGTATTAATTACCGCTGTTAATTTAAACTATAGCACCGCTAAACAAACATAGTTATATTGTTACCAATCAAAGCTAACTGCTAATTAAAATGGCATAATTAGACTCTGTTATGTAATTTAACAGTTAATCAACGCATAGTGCCGTAATTAATTAAACTATATATGGATATAAAAGGAGAAGCTGACTGACATATCAACGCATAGTTAAAACTACTGGGATATAGGAGCGTTAAATTTAACATTAGTTTTCTTTTATGTCGTAGGCATCTGCCATCATCTACCTAGCCTTTTCGCAACTATATTGGGGTCGGCTTCCAGTCAGGTCGGATTAAGCTGAATACCAGTATTTTACGAGGAGCGGCTGCCTACCAGACCTCCACAACCCATTAACTGGTGTAACACGGTACTTCATGGCAAGACAGACTTTAAATTAATTAATCTATACATATATATGGATAAAAAAGGAGAAGCTAAATGACTGACACATTTATGTATAACTGAAACTACAGGGGATAGGAGTGTAAAATTTTACATTCGTTTTCTTTTATATCGTAGGTGTGTATGAAAAGAGGATTTTTCAAAATTCACTCCTTAGGGGGATGAAACGGGGGTCCAAAATTTGTATGAAGAAACTTACATTTACGCAAAACGAAGCAGCTTACAGAAACTAGTCTATATATTATCTGCCTAGCCTTTTCCCAACTATATTGGGGTCGGCTTCCAGTCAAGCCAGATTTAGCTGAATACCAGTATTTTACGAGGTGCGGCTGCCGGCCAGAACTCCACAACCCATTAACTCAGATAACACGGTACTTCAGAAACTAGTCTATATACAACGTGTAACTTTAAATGCGCAAAACCTCAGACACCCCAAACGATTTTTGATCCAATTGACCTAATTCTGAGAGAAAAAAAAATATTTAAAAAAATTTGAAGGTTTTATGAGCTGTTTTAGTTTGTTTAAGATTCGTATTTACATCGAAATGAGTATGATTATCATCCCGTTTATGAGAAAATCTAAATTGGACGACAACCGTTTGTGTTTGTTTACCTATTTACGCAGGTTTATGCACGTGATGGCTTGATTTGTTAATAAATAGACAAAGCAAAATTTTAATTTTTTTTTTTTTTGAAAAATGTGACCTATATTGAAAAGTGGTTTTATTTCTTCTGCTCGTTATTCTGAACAAACTAATTTTAGGTTTTGCGCATTTAACGTTACACGTTGTATAAGAGGAAAAACTGACTAACTGACTTATCAAGGTAGAGTCGAAACTACCGGGACTAGGAACATGAAATTTCGCACAAAGCTTCCTTTTATAGCGTAGGCGAGCAACTAGAAGGCGTTTTTGAAAATTTCACCTTAAATGGAAAAAGGGGAACTTTTAGGTATGAAAAATCTCATTCCGTGTATACTTGAAAGCTAGCACACCAAGTAGCCTTAGATAATAATTAAGGTAATGATATATTTGTTTCAAAAAACTATCCTCAATAGAACAATTTAAGGAGTGTCATAAATTGTTTGGAGTTTTCTTATGTTTGGAACTTGTGATTTGGCACAAATCTAATCAAAATATATAATAAAAACTGTCATATTAGCTACTTACTTTATTGATCAATCGCTTACTATTTAACCCGAACCGACCCAAATGTATCTCTATTCGTTGAGTCGTCGGCCACACCATCAGGTGAGATAGTGGTCAAACGTAAGCCTATGTATAATAAAAACAAAAGTCACGGCTCACAGCTAGTCAAAATATCATCTAATTCCGTTACACTCTATAAACAAAAAAATATTTCACAAAAAAAAAACCCGATCGCAAAAAATAAACATCATAGGCAATATTTTGTAGACCCGGAACCGAATCCACTTAACCATTTGACTAATGGAGCGGTTAACCGAAAGTGGGTAACCGGGAAAGCTACGTCAAAACGGTCGGCACATGGTTTCGGCACAAATTAGCATAAGCTACAACATTCAATGTGTCAACAACTCAACAAATGCGAGTTTATGCCATTCATTTTGTAGTGGGAATGTTTGTGAAGATGTATCATCTATCTATGATCGGCTATAGGGGTTGTAGCGATCATACGGTGTCATCAATTGCAATGAAAGCATTATTCATCGAAAAGGTACAGGGGATCCGGCATAGGCCAGTCATTCCATGAGTCGGTGTATTGTGTCATAAGTTCTAGTGTAGATGTGAACTATTGGGTAATCAAATAAACAATCAGTGAATTCTCTGTCCGTGTATTTATATATCCATCCTACCACACAAGAAATACATCAGTAACTACAGGGGTCTTTATGTCATGAGTGATTCATACTTCCAGGCAAGCGTGCTCCATCGTCGGCCATACTATCGCTTACCATCAAGTGAAATAGTGGTCAAACGCGAGCCCATTCATAATTAACATGAAGGGGCCCACTGGGGCCATGAGTTGGCTTTTGAAAGGAAAACTCAAGACCCTGGAAGGCAAAGAAAGAACGGGATAGGCTTTAGTCAGTTAAAGACTCTTCCTTAAAAAATATATAATTATAATAAAAACAGTTATTGATCTAGAATAGTTGGTTTATTTCTCGTAATCCACTCATCACTCACTCAATATGTTCTTTGTAGGACCTTTTTCACTCTGATCGGCATACTGAATTGATAGGTACATTTACATTACATTGATTGATCGATTGTTTATTAAAAAGAATAACGTGCAAGTTTACAATAAGAAAGGCCTTAAACTAGAACAGAAAAGGTATAAAATAATAATTAGATGTAACCTGCAGGCTTACCCTTGAGATCAATTCCGATCAGTCGACTTTGGGATTGGATTTTGACATTTCGTACTAAACAGTTTAGCGTTTGCCAAGCTCAATCCCAATGTTTAGCGCACGTCAAGTCCAATCCTCATTTCACTATGGTCACGCAATTTAAAACTAATTTGTTGCTAGCATCGAACTTAAGAGTACGAAATGTCACCATCACAATGTCGACTGATCGGAATTAAACTCAAGAGTAAGCTTGCTTAACTAGGAAAAACTTGTACCTACCTCATGTGTCATAAATTATTATTTTTTAAGAGATATCAAACTAATTGAAACTATCTCTGTGAAAAATATACTTAGGTATGTCCTTCAAGAACATACTTTTTTTTTTTTTATTAATTTTTATAAACTAGTGCTTGACTGCGATCCCACCTGATGGTAAGCAGCGAATTAACGTCCTATTCCTACTCTCTCTTCTTTTATATGTACGACTTTCGACTGTAGAATAAAATCAAACGCCACTTTCAGGAAAAAATCACGCAACATTATATCAATTCCCTAAAACATCCCAAAACGCTTTGATTCCGAAAAATTTCCGATTCCTTTGAGCTCCTTCAGTAACACTACTCCTTATTATTAGGTTATAGGCTCTTCCTATCTCTGGCTCCCCAGTAACGTTATCAAGAAAGACTTTATTTATTTATTTATTACGTTTCTTCAAGAAAGCGATGACTAATAATCCGATATTGTGGGCTCAATGTCGAGACCAATTTATTTCTCAAATTGATCCCTTTGCCAGTACTTAGGGGGTAGTGTTTTTTTTTGTAGGGAAAAAGAGTGTTTTTTTTTTTGTTAGGGAAATTGAATGCGATTTCCATGGTGAGGATTCGAGTGGTAAGTTGGTGAGTGTGAAAGTAAATTTAGTTTGTGTATGTAACTGGAGTTCGAGGAATAAAATTCAAAATAAAAAGCTATAATAAAAATAATGATATTTTAGGGGTTTCCAAAAAAAATGGAGCTAATCGTCCCGTATGAATACTGAGTAATGTAATCCAATTTACAAAAGTATTAATTTCTGTTTTAGAAATAAAACATAAAAATATTACTATTTTTTTTAAGTCCTATATAACCTCTGTGTTACACGATTAAGTAAATTTGTGAGTGACTTTCTATGTCATTTTGTTAAGTCCATGTGATGAGAGCGACCATCCATTGTACATTTAGTTTTTGTTAAAGATTATTTTGTCCATATTATGAGACACAAATTATAAGTTAACTAAATGTGGTCTCAGGTGTGGAGGTCAGGTAGGCAGCCGCTCCTCGTAAAATACTGGTATTCAGCTAAATCCGGCCTGACTGGAAGCCAATCCCAATATAGTTGGGAAAAGCCTAGGCAGATGATGGTCTCTCTGAAAATGGTGACTATATAAAAAAATATACTGAAATACATTTACACTTATTTACATCATAAAAACTTAATTGCAAGAAATGCGCTTACTCCTTCTAATTCCTCATTCCCTTCAACTTAAGCCAATTAAAACCATCTAGAACACTCAACCACAATTCCCCTAGCTATTCATAAATAAAATCGCCATGCACTTAACCAGATAGTAGGCCAGCTAAATATAAAAGTGGAAATTCTCAAGCATAGCTCGTCGGCTCATTTCAATTTGCAACGTTCGTCTTGTAATTTGAGGGGGGGGGGGGCTGTAACTTCTAAAATAAGAGAATGAAAAATCTAAAAAAAATATATGATGTAGACTACTATGCAAACTTTTACCGAAAATTGGTTTGAACGAGATCTAGCTAGTTATTTAATTTATTATAATTCATAAATCTTAAACCATAATTAAGTTGGAGCGGAAACCTCGGTGCACGAGTCCGACTCGCACTTGCCCGGTTTTTATTATTTTGTCCATATTCGGAGATTTAATAAAGTATACAATGAATAACTAAATGTAGTTCTCCACAAAAAAATATACTGCAATACATTTACTAAAACTATATACTACAATACACTTGCCCGGTTTTTATATTTTTTTTTTAATTATTTTGTCCATACTGGGAGATTTAATAAAGTATACAATAAATAACTTAAATGTAGTTCTCCGGAAAAAAATACTTACTGAAATATATTTTACATAAAAAAAAAACTTAATTGCAAGGAATGCGCTCACTCCTTCTAATTTCTTACCCCCTTCAACTTAAGCCAATTAAAACCATCTAGAACACTCAAACGCAATTCCCCTAGCTATTCATAAATAAAATCGCCATGCACTTAACCAGATAGTAGGCCAGCTAAATATAAAAGTGGAAATCCTCAAGCATTGCTCGTCGGCTCATTTCAATTTGCAACGTTCGTCTTGTAATTTGAGGGGGGGGGGGCTGTAACTTCTAAAATAAGAGAATGAAAAATCTAAAAAAACTATATGATGTAGACTACTATGCAAACTTTTACTGAAAATTGGTTCGAACGAGATCTAGCTAGTTATTTAATTTATTATAATTCATATCATAAATGTGGTTCTCCAAAAAAAACACTGAACATTAAAAAAAAAACTTAATTGCAAGAAATGCGCTTGCTCCTTTTAATTTCTCATTTCCTTCAACTTAAGCCAATTAAAACCATCTACGAGTAGAACACTCAAACACAATAATTCCCCTAGCTATTCATAAATAAAATCGCCATGCACTTAACCAGATAGTAGGCCAGCTAAATATAAAAGTGGAAATTCTCAAGCATAGCTCGTCGGCTCATTTCAATTTGCAACGTTCGTCTTGTAATTCGAGCTCCATACTTACCGCGATGAAATTATACGAAGTCGAGTTACTGGATGTGGCTGGAAGGGGTGAGCGCGGTTGGTGCTTAAGATTTGTTTGGGTTTGAGCGTGGTTTTTGGGTTAAAATTGTTGTTGGCAATAGAGATTTATCTATGTGAGTGTTTTTCTGCAGGTTTTGTCTACTGGAAATACCCAGTGATTTAAAAAACCTCTATCGTCTGATTTTTATACCCTGAGATTAAATTGATACAGGTAATTTCAAACTTACAATAGGAATGATGCCAGTTCTTTTGTGTTGTAATGTCATTTTAGTCTCAGAGCATAAAAATCAAAAGATAGATCTAACTGCCTCTTTTTCATTAGCACATACAATCCGGTCACATTAACTTGACTCTTCTCTGAAATGCAAACATCCCCCGCTTTCCCCCACATTCGCTTAGATCGCCCGGCAAGTGTCAGGTATGGTCAGCATCTTTGTTACCGAAACGCGTGTCCATAATTTGGCTAGTTCTCTGTTGTTATTATATTGTATTTGGACATTATTTCATCGACGCCAAGCATCAAGTTAATTTGACCAAATTGTACATATTAGAAAAATAACATTCATTCACAAAATTGAAATTTATATTGCTATTTATTCCGAACTCATTAGCCATATAAAGGCTACTAAAACCTTCTGTGGTTTTTCGCATAAAATGTAATGTATACTGCGGCTTTGAACTACTTTTGGTTCAATTTTTTTTAAGTACAATTAATAAAAATTGGACCAAAATTAGCTGATCCTAACAAAACTGTGATCCTGAATGTAGAGAAAATACGGTATCAGAATTTAAAATGTCACTTACGGGATATCTTCCGTGATTGTTCATTGTTTTGAGTTCCCGATATTTCGACGCTGTTGCAAGCGCCATGATCGCGGGATGACTGGAGAGTGCGGGTAGATGGAAATAAATAGTTAAGAGCAGACAAATCTGTCTACCCTCTTTCTCTGTCTCTTGCTACGCGCACTATTGTAACTCAACACTAAGTCACGGCAAAACACCCTGAACAATGAACAATCATGGAAGATATCCCGTAAGTGACATTTCAAATTATGAAATAAACCGTGATAGCCTAAAACACGGTATCAGAGTTTAGCTGCGAACAATAACGTCTAAAAACCATTAGTGGAATGCCAACCTAGATTTTAAAACAAATAGCCTACCTGCTAAAATGTAGTAAAATATTCCATTTGCTAACTATCCAATTTAGCGCACACAGAGCGTCCCCAGAATCCCCGTTAATAACCATAATTTATTAAAATAGATCGCATTAGTAGTTTGCAAGTTATAATTACACGAGTTGAGGTACGGAAAGTACCACGAAATAGGATGGATACAGAAAACTGGCTCCACACAATAAGTGCTGGGCCATACTGGCAATGCAGCGTGGGGAAAGTTGCAGGTGCGGGGATGTTGTCACTGTGCGCAGTCCACCCATCCCTACTCACTATAGATGCTCGAATGAAATTCTTATGTGTGAGTATGCTGCACACTGCCAATCTGTACGCACACATTGATGTGCTTCACGTACATACTCTAAAAGTAGGTCTGAAGTTGCCTGAAGAGTGGATTGAAAGTAATACTTTTTATCCCTAGGGAGAATCGCTTCCAAAACTTCTTCTTCTACCTGGCGTTAATCCCGGCTGATGTCAGGGTCCGGCTTCCGGCTAAACTTCTTCCACTTTGCCCGATCTTTAGCATCCAAAACAGTCATTCCATTGGCTTCCATTCCAATCGCTTCCAAAACTGATACAACTTAAAGATCTATCCCTCGAACTGTTCTAAACTCCTTCTTCTTCTTGGACTAAATAAGTTATTTTCACCCTGGTAACAATGTACTATTGTATGAATTAGTCGGTTTCCGCCCGTTGTCGTGTCAGCTAACCTTCTGATTGTATGTATTCTGTTTCACCTGGTTTAATCACACTGCTCATATTTGATGTTGTTATTTGAGCAGTTTACAGTTCACGAGGATGATTTTATGTTGATTTTACTGCATACAATGGAATTATACGGTTAGGAATACATCCCCAAAGGATAAGGTGTGGGTGTATAGTTGTATAACCATGATTTGTTGGCGATCATATCTCGTAATAGGGTTGCTACAGATAAGGTAGTTTATGAGACGAAAATTGCTTGAAGCGCAAAAAATGCGTCAGGATGTGATTGAACAAATTCTTTTTTGTATCTTTTTTGTCTCTGATTTTTTTATGTTAAATGTGTGATTTAGTTTGACAAGTGTATATGAGATTTTGCTGTCAGACGTAATGTCAAAATTAATTTCAGCGTAATGATAATGCTGTGAAATTTTTTCATATATTTTGTTTTGACATGCTTTTAGCATGGTAGGCCTATTACAGGACCGAATAAAAGACGATGAAATTTTACAAAATTTTCTAAGACTTGTACCGTTAATGTAATTTAGGTACCGTTCTTCGAATTTTGTCTACAATACCTAACAATGTTACCATAAATCATATTACCACGATTAAATAACATAGTTTTATATACTTTGAAAACTGCTAAAACTTCTACGCAGATAAAATCTTTAGAAGCTTCTCATAATTGACTTATACAAAACTAAGTATGTTAGAACTATGTATGAAGAACTTTAATACTACCAATTTAACTTAAACTTTGTATTAAGTTAATATAACCTGTTAGGACCTGATCAAAGGAAACTGGATTCAGTGTAAGCAAATATTACCGTATTGAGTAAACCTTAGTTAGAGGGTGTAACTTAGGGGAACATACGAAGTTACTATCTCTATCATCTAAGAGAATTACTGATGACTACTAAGTTATTAAGTTAGACGCTCAGGTATACCGTTTCACACAAACTTGTTACCTCCGGTTTCTTGAAAAGAAATTATTGATGTGTCACAAATTAAATTTAAGTTAAGTGATGCGATTGGCTGACTATTCATTCGACCTGTCACAACAGTTAACGCGCGGGTGATAATGTCATATTAATATTATGATAATTTTTGAATGAGTAACTGGGACTTTGTATTTCTGTGAGTATTAAATATCTGTTTGTTTTTTCTTCAGTCATCCTATTGATGATTCCTTGTAGGAATGTGTTTTGTTCACATCGCTACAAAAGTACGGGATTTTGTTCAGATTTTTAATTTCATGGTTACATATTATTACCAGCCACTGTAGCCGTGAACTTGGAGACGGCGAGCAATGGATAGTTTGCCATCAGCGAAGGATCAGGTCCGATCAAACGTGCTTCAAAGAAGTGTCAGTGGAATTTGGCGGGGCCTGCTTCAGGCAATGCCTGCGAGATTGTTTGAAGGAATAACCGTGGTCCTTGAACTTAAAGGGTAACTGAACCACCTAGAGTACGCGAGGTTATTTTATGGTTTCCCACCCTCAAAAAAGTCAAGGCTGTAACCAAATAACGCTTGTACGTTATTTGGTTTATCCTCGTAACCAGATATTGTTTTCAAATATCGTATGAATTTTGCCATAACCTTTGTCTAACAATAATATAAGTAAATAAAACCGTCAGTTTTAATAAATTTATTGCCTATCCTATTATATTTCAGCTTTCAAATAAAATATTAACAAGGCTTGACAGTAAGCATCAAATTAACAACAAGGAATATAGCAATATTGTTTTTGTTACGATATTCTCTCAAATTAGCAATTTTTTTTAAAGTTGGGAAGCCATTAATGTGACTTCTTCGGACTAGGGCGTTTCAGACTTCTACTGATTAAAACCCACTCCTGTTGCTTCTTTGCCTTAAGAGTCCGGGAGGGTTCTTAATTCCAGGGTTCTGGGGGCATATAGCGAAATGAAATTCATCATCATCACCATCTTCCTGTCTTTGTCCCGTTTTATTTGGGGTCGGTGCAACACATTTTTTTCTTCGTCACTCATCACGCTATTACTAACTCCTTCTTCCGCCTGGCGTTAATCCCAGCTAAGGCCAGGGTCCGCCTTCCGACTGAACTTCCTCCACTTTGCCAGATCTTCGACATCCTTTTCAGTCAGGCCATTGGCTCTCATGTCAGACTTGACGACGTCCAGCCAGCGCTTGCGAGGGTGACCACGGGATCTAGCCCCAAGGACAGCCATATCAGTAACTCCTAAGCAAAGTTAAATAATCCTTTGTAATATTATTGAAACCATAATAATAGTACTCATAATTAATTTGAGGTTGTATTTGATACTTGGTTGTTGTAGTTAATGTAAATCAAAGGTATTTTGGTTGTTATTATCTAAACGAGACTCTGAGGTTTGAATTGTCATGTGATATTGTTTGGTAGTAAACGTTTATGTTGGGGGAAGTATATTATTATTTGCTTCATTATTGTATGCTGATATGACTGAGTTTCTCGTACTAAAGTCGGTACACATTCGGAGAAACTATAAATAATATTCGTCATGTCAAATATAAGGCAAAATGAAACCAACACTAAACTACTATTTAAAAGCTCAGATTGACGATAATATATTGCTGGAGAAAAATATTACAGTTTTTTTCATTATCTGCTTTAAAAATCTAAATTCTAATGATAGAAGACATGACTTAAGGTCAAAATTTTCTGTTTCTGGATCTAGCAAGAAGTTTGAAATAGTGCACTAGTTACTATTATTATTAGAGATAACTCTTAAAAAAGATTTTTGAGAATTTTCCACACTTTTTTTAAGTGATAGTTCATTAAATATTTCCTCATGTTCTGTGTGGAGCAAGACTTACTGAAACCTACCTATGTTGTTTCAAACTCCCTTTGCGTTCCTTTGTGCCTTGTACAAATTCACCCCCTAAAAGGATGGTTGGATTGGGATCAAGTTGCCTTTGGGGAATACCAGTGGGTCTATAGCTTCGGGCGAATAAATTTCGCTTCATTTTAGGTGTCCCTAAACTATCAGATTAAACGAAATTTTACTAACAAAATGTAAACTAGACCAAACACAATAATATAGTCTTCCAATACGACCCAAGGGATTGTGACAAATATATTGTAGTAGACAGATATATTAACAGTATTTGTGAAAGCGTCCGATCTGAAGAAAGGCTAGACTTTTCAAATATCCCTTATATAGTATTTGTCCTGACAATTCTAGGCCATAGATATGATGTAACGAGGGTCAGTGGTAGTGATTTTGCTATTTACTACATTTGGATGTTTATTTGCGGCCATATATCGTTATTTGTATATAATACTAAGACTAATGGACTATTTTCTATGTAGTTTTATTTCTAAAGACGTACAAAACTACTTTAATGTATTGCTAAGGTTAAGTACTAATTTATGTTTCTTTTGACCTAGACACAGACAGGTTACTTTAAGATTTTTTACAGCAACGGTTACTTAAATAACACTTAAGTACATGAAAGAAAAAATTACCCGAAAATATGTCAATCTAAAGATTTAAAAAGAAAATTGAAAACTAGAAAAAGAAATCTTTTTTTTTAAATTTTATTTATTTTGAGGCCTTATAAAGGTACGTCAGCCTCATCTTACCCTTCAAATAATTAACATTTACGTTTAATTTAACTCATCATCTTCCTGCCCTTGTCCCGTTCTACTTGGGGTCGGCGCAACACGTCTTTTTCTTCTATTCTGTCCTGTCACTCGTCACGCTATCACTCACTCTCTTTTCTTCCATATCACTTCTCACACAATCCATCCATCTTTTCTTTGGCCTCCCTCTCCCTCTCCATCCATCTTCACATGTGAAAAAAATCTTAATTCTTAATTCATCAAAAAAATCTTAATTCATGAATCCCCGACCGGTCCTATGAGACCGCGCTGTTATTGTTTTACTATTGTGTCTCGTTTTGCGGGTATGTGATAGGTTAAAAAATTTCATCTCGAAAATTAAACCCTTTTCCCAAGCCCGTTCTAGTAATGCGATTCAAACTTATCCGTGGCGCGCGTCGGTTGCGATAAAATTCTTTATGCATCTACCCCTGGAATCGTCTCAGGATCCCGTTTCATTACGTTAACGAAATAATTCAATTATACTTCCCTCCACTCGCCGCCCGTGAGACCTCGCCGAGTCTTCTCATTCATTTGAATTTGGCTTCTGATTATTTTTTATTACGTTCACGTTTTAAGTCTGCGTTTTGGGTTTAAGTTTCAGTTTGAAGGGTTGAGTTGGAACTGTTTATAGGTACTGTGAGAATTAAAATGGATGGTGCTGGTTATTTTTGAGATGAGATTTTTTTAATGGTTAGTTGGGCTGAAATTTTGTGGAAGATGCAGTTTTGTGAGGCCGAACCTGACAACGGTTAATGCAAAAAGGTTTAGGACTGTTTTTTTTTTGTTTGGTGGGTAGTCATTCAATGATTTCTGTCGCTATAGGGTGGAGCGGGTGGAAAGTTAGACTTCTACTGACTAAAACCAACTCCTATGTTTCTTCTTTGCTTTGCATAGGATCCTGGGGTTCCCTTTCGGATAACTTATGGCCTTAGAGACTTGGCTTGGTCCGTACGGTTGACAACTGAGGCTCAGTCCGGATAGTTACCGGATGGCCGGACGGCGAGCTACCCATTGCTTGTGATCCGCAAACCCACACCTATATAAGTTCGGGACTGGTTGATGTGGCTACGCAGAAGTGGACCTTGTGCCGTAGATATTAGGTTGTTATTTTAATTAATTGTTTTAGATTGGGATCACAAAAACATTTCTATACCATACCAATAACGACTATGAACTTTTTTCAACTCTAGTAATTCTGTTTTATAGTACCAAAAGAAAATACTGGGTAGCTTTATTTGAGCAGGAAAAATGTAGTTGGTTTGACTGTTCCTTTTGATCCAATTCAAGATAAAAGAGCCAAGTTTTCCCCAAATTATAATAATAAATACTGAATTTTCTGGAAGTAAAGTGAATCAGGGCAATGTAATAAAAACTCGAGTACCTACTGTAAACTTGAATCTTTGGCAAATATTACCAGAGCTCTCGTAATATTTATCGATTCAATGCAGTTTTATGATTAATTCAGTTACGGTATCTGTAATCGAAGGAGTTGTTTGTTTTTAAATTACCTGCTTGATTTCTCTTGTACGTTTTCTGGTAAATATTACCGGGAAGTATCTTTAATAGGAGTATTGGCTTTTTAAATTAAATGAAAAGACCAAATAAAATATTTAATAAAAACAGCAAACCTTTTGATAATTTGTCCGTGTAATTTTTAATGTAAATTAAATTTATTTCTAGGAAGGATGTTTTCGAGGCAATTAACTAATGAATCAATACGTTTATTTGCGTAATACAGGTAAGTATAAAAAGGTGATATACCTATGTAGGTACTATGACCTAATAAGGTTTGCAAAATTAATTAATTTACTCGTAGAATACTATTCAGATAAAGTAAATAACAATTATAATTGAATCAAGATTAAACTTATATAAAGTAGATGTTAAAAACAATCGTATATCGTTGTAATGCTTAGGAAGCAAGGTTTTACAATAGTTTAAAGCTTTATGACCAGAGAAGAAGCGAGTGACACTATAAATAAGAAAAACCGTAATAAACCGTTTTTCTTTCTTTTTTAAGACACAAAATAAGATGACTAATAATTTTGAATAGTAATTATGTTGTTACTACAATAACATCTTAAAGTGACAGTAACATTAAGTCAGTAAGAGGACGCCTTTCTTAATTCGAGTATGAAAATTTATGAACTACCCTCAATGCCAGTCATATATTTTGATAAAAGTTGGTGATGAGTCAAAAATATATACCTACCAAGTAAAAATGAAGTAGATCGTAACAGAAGATATTGACCTGAACAAAATACTACCACCACTTAGCTAGACCCTCAAAGAATTTACGAATATTATACATAACTGATGATAATATGACGAAACTGGTCAATGGATCATAACACGACGATAAACTTTAGCACGGGGACTGACCGTTAAACATAACGTGCTATATGAAAGACTATATAATATATGGATAATATACGGTCTTATCAATAAAGTGGACATCTCTTCCCGGAGAAATAAAACTAAAAATGGGACATGTCTTTCACGTTAAGTATATACGTTTCATCTTCTTCTCCATGAGAATAACTTAAGTGGCAGTAAAAATATTAGCTTGTCAGCTAAGTCAGTTTAAGTATCGCCATATGTGGAGTGATCGTCATATTTCCCTGTTCCGAGTTATGTAGCGTCGGTGCAACATATTTTTGTTCCGTTTTGCCTTGTTATCGGTCGCGCTATCACTGACTTCGTTTTCTTTCATATCACTTCAAACAATTCATCCATTTTTTCTTTAGCAGCAGACGGAATCTGCTTCTTCATTTATTTATTTATTTGATCTTCATGCAACAGTTAAGGTACACAGGCGGACTTAATGCCGTAGGCATTCTCTACCAGTCAACCCAGGGTGGTGAAGAGAGAAGGTGGCAGGTGCATAAAAAAAAAAGAAATGAATAATTAGAAATCGAGGGTACATAATTATATATACAAATAAAATATACTTACATACCGCGTACATCGAAGGATTGGAACAATTTGCCTGCTGCGGTCTTTCCGTCCGATTATAATTTGGGTATCTTCAAGACTAGAGTGAATAGGCTCTTAATAAACTAGTGCGCCTCACCATCAACGATTGCATCACTGCTTACCATCAGGTGGGATTGCAGTCAAGTACTAGTTTATGGTATATATAAAAAAAAAAACATATATCCAATATAGTATATACCTACATATATATATCTATATAAAATGAAGGAAAGAGGATATTGAAACGACCATACATCCATATCCATCCATACATGAAGTTTCTTTTATCCACTCAAACCTATATACCAGCACATGGGTGTACTTAATGTAAATCAATATTTGGGTTAAAAAATACCATACATTGGTAAGTGTTTGCCACTACTGCGACTCAGGCCTCCTCTCTAGCAAAAGGAATGGACCATAATTTAGTACGCTGGCCTAGTGTCGATTGGTGGGTGTTACTATTCTTCGAATTCTTGGTTATAGGACATGCCATGTCTTCACGTGTTTCATGATTTTACCATCATTCACCATTTGGAAAGCAGTGGTGATGAATTAAATTAAACATGTGCCTAGCTGAGTTTACACTTGCGACCTACAACTCAACACTAGGTCACTGCTCAAAGTTTAAATAAAAATAAGTATAAATCACCAGGACTTTTAAAAATCTCTGCATGAAATTTAGTAGTGTACACTTTTATTCGAGTATCGATTTTGTGAAGGCGATTCTTTACAGTGTCGTGACTCCGAGCTGTTCAAAGTCACCCGGGTCACGGCGAACTTAGGGCTGGCACGCTGCACAGAGGGTTTAAAACTGTAAATAATATATTGGGAAGAAAAATACATGTATGAAATGTTTGGCAGAACATTTTGTTGTAGAAAATGCACAACAAAATCTTGTGTTTAGCAATTCTTCGGGTCCTTGTATGTTTGTGTTTTTTTCTTGGGGTGAGTTATGATCATATAACTCCTTCTGCTCTAGGTGGAGAGAAGGAGTGTTTGACTTTTACTGATTAAAACCAACCTGTGTTCCTTTAGTTGCTGTTTATGTTCTAGGGTCATGGTAACTCTTTCGAACGATTCCGCAGTTCTAGTAAGCACTAATGACAAAAACGCATCTATCGCGCAAAGAAACAGCGTAACCACCTATCGAGGTCAACCTGAGTCTGTGGATGGGTAACCCTATTTCAACATACTGAGATTCCTCCGTGTCTACGAAACGATACTAAGCCATTGGTCCTAGCTGTTATTGATAGACCTTCGACAACCATTACGATGGTCAGAAGAAATCTAACACCAGTCTCGCTAAGGGGCAAAGTGTCAGCCAGTTTAAGGGGTATTAAAGTTTTTATGAAAAAAAATCCAATCTAAAAAGCCATGAGCACAGGCGTAGGGCAGCCAGCTGTTCGATATTTTACAAGATGCATTTCGGAGAGTGTGCTCGGGAATTGCATGATGTGATTCCGCCATCTCCTTTTTACCATCGGACAAACCCTTACGTTGTTAAAACCTCTACGGTGCGGACTAAGCTTTTCACCTCGTCGTTTATACCGCGTACATCGAAGAAATGGAACAGTTTGCCTGCTGCGGCCTTCCCGTCCGATTATAATTTAGGTATCTTTAAGGCTAGGGTGAATAGGCTCTTAATAAGCTAGTGCGCCTCATCATCGACGATTGCATCACTGCTTATCATCTGGTGGGATCGCGGTCAAGCACTAGTTTATATTAATTAAAAAAAATGTGATGTATCTAAGCACCAAAATCTTGTGAATATGTTCATGAGCCAGTGTTACATTTATTATGAAAACATTTTTGCAAACAAAGTCGCTTGCAAAGTGCTAGTAATAAAGATATAACACCGCAATATAGTCTTGATCATCTACCCAGCCTTTTGTCAACTATGTTGGGGTTGGCTTCCAGTCAAGCCGGATTTAGCTGAATACTAGTATTTTACGAGAAGCGGCTGCCTACCAGACCTCCACAACGCATTAACTGGGGTAACACGGTACTTCATGGCAATACTGTTACAGTCAGATTTACTGGCTTCTGACTATCCGTAACGACTCGAAGATCTACAAATGACAGCCGGGACCTACGGCTTAGTTCATGAATCCCCGACCGGTCCTATGCGACCGTGCTGTTATTGTTTTACTATTGTGTCTCGTTTTGTGGGTATGTGATAGGTTAAGGTGCTTTCCGAGCCACGAAGGAAACTCGTTATGTTAAGATGGTCTCCTATCCACAGGCCAACTTTAGCAAGCGTTGCTTAACCTTGAAGATCGACCCGTGCGGCTGTTATTATCTAGCAACGAGCTCCTCAATATAGTCTTGATATACGAAATTAATTTCGAAGGTAAATTGACAGCTCTCTCAATACAATTAGTACTGAAACCAATTTAATTGTTATTACAGAGCGAGGCCTCTTTTGACAGTTTACTAAACATAATTAGTGCTAAATATAGTTGTTTCAAACTAATTAATTAATTGGATTTTACATGAACATTTTGTAGTTTAAATTATGTATTTGTTATAATTATTTATTCATTATTTAAATTGTCACTTACGGGATATCTTCCGTGATTTATGTTTATTTTGAGTTACAATTTAAATTATGAAACAAACCGTGATAGCCTAAAACAGTATTTATTCATTATTTACTCGTTTTAGTTTTGCACAGGGTTACTTTTTCTTTTTCGTGTCCTTGCCCCATATTAGATACTTGAGTTCGACGCAACAACACGTTTTTTCTTCCATTCTGTCGCGACACCCGTCATACTATCACAAACTTCCTTGTCTTTCATATCACTTCTCACACAATCCATACATCTTTTCTTTGGCCTTCTTCTCCTGAGAGTTCTGAGTATAAATGACTGAGTATACATAACTCTTTTAGTAAAAAGCGCCAAAAAGAGGTTCTAGTTCAAGATGGCCCAGGAAAAGAAGGTATGGACTTGGGAGAGCCTTTTGTCCAGCAGTGAGACATTAAAAGCTAGGAAAAATGTGGCAGTTGTTGATTCATACTTAGTAAGCGACCATCCATTAAAAAAATCAGCCAACCGCAAGTTAGATTCGCGCACGAACTGTTCCGAATCGTCTGTATCATCATCATCTGCCTAGCCTTTTCCCAACTATATTGGGGTCGGCTTCCAGTCAAGCCGGATTTAGCTGAATACCAGTATTTTACGAGGAGCGGCTGCCTACCAGACCTCCACAACCCATTAACTGGGGTAACACGGTACTTCATGGCAAGACTGGAGTCAGATTTACTGGCTTCTGACTATCCGTAACGACTGTCAAAGATCTCCAAATAACAGCCGGGACCAACGGCTTAACGTGCTTTCCGAGGCACGGAGGAAACTCGTTATGTTAAGATGGTCACCCATCCACAGACCAACCTAGGCAAGCGTTGCTTAACCTTGAAGATCGACCTGTGCGGCTGTTATTATCTAGCCACGAGCTCCGAATCGTCTGTATCAAAAAACTATAATAAAACCACATTTATTATAATTATGGAAGCCCCACTTAGGTATTAATATTATTGTGTTTATGGTTTCTAATTGGTTGTTGTTGCCGCTACCGGCAACATGAATACGTCATCTATGACAATTTCGACTGTCTAGCTAGCTACGATTCATGAGATACAGCCTGGTGACAGACAGACGGACAGTGGAGTCTTAGCAACAGGGTCCCGTTTTCACACGACTACCCAATAAAAGGAGTGTAAGACCGTTTTCACATTATCCGATCCGATATCGGTATCGGACGCCGATCCGATATCGGGGTAAGTAAAATGTATGAAATATGTACCTATCTTTCATATTGTCCGACCCGATATCGGATATCGGAGCACGGCATTTCATACATTTTACTTACCCCGATATCGTATCGGCGTCCGATACCGATATCGGATCGGATAATGTGGAAACGGTCTTAGACCATTTTCACATCATCCGATCCAATATCGGTATACCCCCTGGTGCAAGTTTTTCAGAATCCTAACTATCCTTAACGACAGTCAAAGGGCTATACAAATAACTGTCTCAGTGTTAGATACCTAATGAAAAATGTAATGAACTTGCCGAGACTGCTGACTCAGTATTAGATACCTAATGAAAAATGTAGAATGTATTACATGTACACACAAACTTACTGAGATATTCTGAAAAAAGTGAGTGTGTTCTGTATTTGTAAAAACTAAATACTTTCTGAACTTGATACTTGAGACTAAATGCATAAACCGTGCGAATCCAAAAAGAAGTTGTCTATCATCGAATGTCACTTTGTAGATTGGGTTCTAGATAAAGCAACATTCTATCAGAGAATGTTTAATTAATACTTCATTCTATTTTAATATCTAGTATATATTTATCGTGCTTACTTACGGCAGTACTGTCTTTTTTTATTTTTTATCTCAAAGGTTGACTAGTAGAGAATGCCAAATAGCATTAAGCATGCCTATGTACCACCTTCTGTACATGAAATGCTCCAAGGTAGTCACCGATATGAAAAAAAAGCAAATAAACCCACGATCAATTTAATTTCCCACACAACGCAAGTATGTGTAAAGCGATTTCTAGACTTTAAAATTAAAATTGCAGTGTCTAAAGTAACTAATGTATTCTGAAGTCAGGGCTTCAGACCTGCGCGGTCAGCGTGACACGACGGACATCTGCTATGTCACGATACTAAAGTCACCTTGCTCAAACTGATCGAAGCATTCATAATAGGAACTTATAGGGGTTATGTCATCAGCTTTTTATTTTATTTTTAAATCACACAATTACATTTTAATCGGCTTTTTTTTGGTTTTAGCAACAATAAAATGAGAACTACGTTAAACGGGAACCATAGACTGCCGCCGCGACACCTGAATTTTACGTAGAACTGCTATCCGTGGCCTGTGTCTAATGTGGCTCTACAAGTCTAGTTGAGTAGTTGCCATGTAAAATGTATGGAGAAGGACGGGCACAGATTGGCATACATGGCTCACGTAGGTCCAATGTAGTCCTGCCTTTAGACTTCTACACCCTTTTCGCAGAAAGGGCAAGGCAAGGTAGATAAAACACGTGGAAGTAGTGTCGAGATTGTTCCAAGCAGAACGCAGTCCTCGAATTCACGATTAGATCAGTACATACAAGGACTATTACTAAAATTATACGTGGTATTCGTGTCCCAAGTCTATGTTCCAATGAAGACGTAACCCTCGAAAGCTCAACTATACCAGTACAGTCCCACAATTCCTGAATATTCTAGCAGGGTTCATTAAGTCACAGAGAATCTTAATACCGCGACGAAATACGCTTCATCAGTACAGCGCCATCTAGTATTGACTAGCTTCAGTAGCGTTGTGGGTAGTTGAATATTATATGATGTCAATATGTTTTGGGTTGGAAGGCCTCCCACAAGGTAGACAGATGACCTAGCGAGGGTTGCGAGAATCCGATGGATGCGAAACGCACAGGACTGGTCGTTTTGTGGTGACGCTTATGTCCAGCAGTGGATGTCTTTCAGCTGAAATGATGATGATGATGTTTTGGGTGCAAAAAAGGTTAGTACAAACTTGGTTAATGGCTTTTGTCATTAATTAGGATAGAACTTTTTGGGTGACATCTTTTGAAATACCTTCATTTTTAGAATGTGAAATCATAAATAGACTCCTTTTGCTTCTGGCGAAGTAAGAGTTAATACATTGTTTTAGTGATCTTTGTTTTTTAGTTAGGAAATTATTCATTGACTTCTGCTCTAGGGTGGAGTAGATGGGCGTATTTACTTAATAAAAGCATACCTATGTTCCTTCTTTGCCTTTACGTTCCAGGACCAGTAGTTTCCCTTTTGAAAATCAACCGATGGTCCTAATAAGCTTCGGCCCTGCTGGGGAGTGGAAACGGCGAACGATGGCGTACGGTGTTCCACAGGGATTGACACCAGGGCCGCCCTTGTGGAATATCAGGGACGTCTATGTGCTGCGCGGTGATCTCCTTAGCGGGATCTGCCTGGTCTGCTACAAGGATGACATGCCAGTCTTGGCACATGTTTAGTCGCACCAGGTGGCAGCCGAACTAGCGACAGTCGTGGAGAGAATCCAGCAGTTGAGAATCAAGGTGGCCCTGCACAAATTGTTTTGTAATTGTTTTAATAGTCTAAAACTACTTGTATTGTTTTTCTAATGAAACCGGTTTGGGGTACATCGCTTAGAAGGTTTCAAAGTCTATAAAGAACATAGGTAGAAACATTTTCTGTGTTCGCTTTTAGAGTTCTGTGCCTTAAAAGGAAAAAAACGAAACCTTTATAGGATCACTTAGTTGTCCGTCTTTCTGTCTATCTTCGATTAAAACCATAATATATATTCAGGTCTGTAGTCCCTTGTAGCTGTACAAAAAACACTTTTATGTTGACGGAAAGAAACTATCCGGCCGTTTAGTTCGCAAAAAACGTATATTTCGATATCGACGATTCGGAAATTGAAATATTTACATAACTTAGTTTGTAGTATAACTCGCACTTGCTCAGTTTTATTTAAATCACAACCCTACCAAATTAATTTGTATAAAACCGTTTGAATAACGTCAGCCCTGTGTGTCGTCACCGTGACCCACCGAAATGGCGACGGGTCACGTAACCAATTGTAGTCCAAAGTTTAATCGATACTTTAATACTCATTGTATTACATATTTAATGTTGTGAACTTGTGAGGGATTTTGGTTTTTAGGGTTCTACACTCAAGTGTAACATACATACTTACATACATGAACCTTGAAAACGTCAGACCGTTTTCGCATTATCCGATCCGATATCGGTGTCGGAAGCCGATACGATATCGGGGTAAGTAAAATGTATGAAATATGTACCTGTCTTTCATATTGTCCGGCCCGATATCGGATATCGGAGCACGGCATTTCATACATTTTACTTACCCCGATATCGTATCGGCGTCCGACACCGATATCGGATCGGATAATGCGAAAACGGTCTGACGTTTTCAAGGTTCATGTATGTAAGTATGTATGTTACACTTGAGTGTAGAACCCTAAAAACCAAAATCCCTCACAAGTTCACAACATTAAATATGTAATACAATGAGTATTAAAGTATCGATTAAACTTTGGACTACAATTGGTTACGTGACCCGTCGCCATTTCGGTGGGTCACGGTGACGACACACAGGGCTGACGTTATTCAAACGGTTTTATACAAATTAATTTGGTAGGGTTGTGATTTAAATAAAACTGAGCAAGTGCGAGTTATACTACAAACTAAGTTATGTAAATATTTCAATTTCCGAATCGTCGATATCGAAATATACGTTTTTTGCGAACTAAACGGCCGGATAGTTTCTTTCCGTCAACATAAAAGTGTTTTTTGTACAGCTACAAGGGACTACAGACCTGAATATATATTATGGTTTTAATCGAAGATAGACAGAAAGACGGACAACTAAGTGATCCTATAAAGGTTTCGTTTTTTTCCTTTTAAGGCACAGAACTCTAAAAGCGAACACAGAAAATGTTTCTACCTATGTTCTTTATAGCCTTTGAAACCTTCTAAGCGATGTACCCCAAACCGGTTTCATTAGAAAAACAATACAAGTAGTTTTAGACTATTAGAACAATTACAAAACACGGTTCGGGTTCAGGTGCCACCTGGTGCGACTAACCATGTGCCTGGCACTTACCTGGCATGTCGTCCTTGTAGCAGACCAGGCAGATCCTGCTGAGGAGATCACCGCGCAGCACATAGACGTCCCTGATATTCCACAAGGGCGGCCCTGGTATCAATCCCTGTGGAACACCGTACGCCATTGTTCGCCGTTTCCACTCCCCAGCAGGGCCGAAGCTTATTAGGACCATCGGTTGATTTTCAAAAGGGAAACTACTGGTCCTGGAACGTAAAGGCAAAGAAGGAACATAGGTATGCTTTTATTAAGTAAACACGCCCATCTACTCCGCCCTAGAGCAGAAGTCAATGGATAATTTCCTAACTAAAAAACAAAGATCACTAAAACAATGTATTAACTCTTACTTCGCCAGAAGCAAAAGGAGTCTATTTATGATTTCACATTCTAAAAATGAAGGTATTTCAAAAGATCTCACCCAAAAAGTTCTATCCTAATTAATGACAAAAGCCATTAACCAAGTTTGTACTAACCTTTTTTGCACCCAAAACATCATCATCATCATTTCAGCTGAAAGACATCCACTGCTGGACATAGGCGTCACCACAAAACGACCAGTCCTGTGCGTTTCGCATCCATCGGATTCTCGCAACCCTCGCTAGGTCGTCTGTCTACCTTGTGGGAGGCCTTCCAACCCAAAACATGTTGACATCATATAATATTCAACTACCCACACTGCTACTGAAGCTAGTCAATACTAGATGGCGCTGTACTGATGAAGCGTATTTCGTCGCGGTATTAAGATTCTCTGTGACATAATGAACCCTGCTAGAATATTCAGGAATTGTGGGACTGTACTGGTATAGTTGAGCATTCGAGGGTTACGTCTTCATCGGAACATATAATTGGAACACGAGTACCACGTATAAGTTCAGTAATAGTCTTTGTATGTCCTGGTCTAAACGTGAATTCGAGGATTGTGTCTTACTTGGAACAATCTTGACACGACTTCCACGTACAAGCGCTTTACCTCCTTTGGCTGGAAGGCTTAACTCGCCGCCATGAAGGCGGCGAGTTTCCTGCGAAAAAGGTGTACATGTAGCATTACATTGGACCCACTTGGGTCATGTATGCCTATGTGGACGCGTCAATCAACATACATTTAAAATGGCAACTAGACTTGTAGAGCGACAATAGACACACGCCACTCGACGCAGTTCTACGTACTCGTATAGCAGGCATCACCCAGGTGTGCGATGGTCTAATTTATCTAATCTAATGTCATCATAACCATCATCATGGTCATCTCAGCCGAAAGACTGCTGGACATAGGCCTCCCCCAAGCGTCGCCACAACGACCGGTCCTGTGCGTCTCGCATCCATCGGATTTCCGCGACCCTCGCCAGGTCGTCGGTACACCTTGTGGGAGGCCTTCCAACGCCGCGTCTTCCGGTACGTGGTCGCCACTCTAGAACCTTCCGGCCCTTCGACCATCTGTTCTACGAGCAATGTACCCTGCCCACTGCTACTTAAGTTTGGCGATACTAAGGCAATTTCGGTGAATCTAATATATTTCTCGCATTTTTGTTGCTCTCTGTTGTGAAAATACAACTCCTACAAGGTCTCATATGCCTCGATTAGCTTGGGCAAGGTGACTTTGAGTATCGTGACTTTGCAGGAGTCTGTCTTGTCACGCTGACCGCGCAGGTCTGAAGCCCTGACTTCAGAATACATTAGTTATGTTAGACACTGCAATTTTAATTTTAAAGTCTGGAAATGTGTTTACTGACGATGCGTTTAATCGCTTTTCACATACTTGTTATAAGAAGATAAATTTAAATGTTCGTACGTTTTTTTTTCAAACGACTGTTTTCACTGGAGCTTTTCATAAATCGAAATTCAACTTCTTTATTGGCTTCGCACGTTTTGTGCACTTAACCAGTATCAACTATCAAGTCTAGAAAGAATTTCACAAATTCTGATGATTACAGTATTTAGAGTGCGTCTAAGACCGTTTTCACATTATCCGATCCGATATCGGTGTCGGACGCCGATACGATATCGGGGTAAGTAAAATGTATGAAATTGCGTGCTCCGATATCCGATATCGGGCCGGACAATATGAAAGACAGGTACATATTTCATACATTTAACTTACCCCGATATCGTATCGGCGTCCGATACCGATATCGGATCGGATAATGCGGAAACGCTCTAATGAAGACCGTTTTCACATTTTCCGATCCGATATCGGTATCGGACGCCGATACGATATCGGGGTAAGTAAAATGTATGAAATGCCGTGCTCCGACATCCGATATCGGGCCGGACAATATGAAAGACAGGTACATATTTCATACATTTTACTTACCCCGATATCGGATCGGCGTCCGATACCGATATCGGATCGGATAATGTGAAAACGGTCGAAAGCGCGACCTAGAGTTTTTTTTGTTTCAATTTGATTGGCAACATTATTCAGCCGCAATTATGAAATAAAAAAATTGTGAAATGTCAAGACATGATTCCCCTACTAATTAGTAACTTATTAATACCACATACAAAATTTTTGGGTTTAACCTCTTTTTCTCAGGTCGCGCTTTACTAGAAATACTAGAAACAATACTAGAAAAAAATCCTAACCCCATTTCATTACGATAGTCCCAGTTCCAAAGAATCCACATAATTGTTTACAGCCAATGTTTGAGACAGATAACTACACTTTTACATCACAATATCCACTAGCATTCAGTTTGTGAATAATCAAAAGAGCCAGTTAAGTTCACTAGGAAAAATTAAATCTTGTCATAAGAGATTTCCCCGTATCTCTCAAAGCAAGCCGTTGGTCCCGACAGTTATTTGTATAGCCCTTTGACTGTCGTTAAGGATAGTTAGGATTCTGAAAAACTTGCACCAGGGGGTATAGTACTCGTATATTTCCTGGCTACCGGAGATCATCACATTTAAACTATTATATATTTCGAAGGAACAAAAAATACTGGCAACGAGTTCGTTGCTCTCTCGCCGTTCTATTTGTAAGCCATCAAAGACAAAAATATCTAATTTATTGTTACTTCCATTAAGGCTCATAAGGGTGGGTGCGACTCATCATCTTCGGACGAAACATTTACAGGCGAACGGCGCTTACAGGTATTTTGTTCAGGGTTGATTGTTCAATAATTCCAGTAATAATTTGTCCCGCCCTTCGATGATGAAGAATTTTACTAATGTAGATGTTCAATACTACGATGTTGAAGGCGAAGCGTTCGAAGGCCTCCCACAACGTGGACCGATGCCTGGTGAGGGTCGCGGGAATCCGATCGATGCAAGACGCACAAGACCAGTCGTTCTGGCGACGCTTGGGGGAGGCCTATGTCCAGCTGCAGACATCTTTCGGCTAAAATGATGATGAGGAAAAGTTCAAAGACTGTTGTATATTCAGATCATTATAATACGTAACTATGTATACAATCAAATACAAATAATGACTAGGTTGTGGAGATCAAATAGGCTATCGTTCCATATAAAGTACTGGTATTCAACTGTTTTCGGATAACTGGATGCCGACCTAAAAAGCTAGACAGTCAGAATGATGTAAAAGCAAGGAAATACAAGCCCACCATCTTGCTATAGCGAGGCAAAACTTATTTTAAGTCGGTAAAAATATAAATAACGCGGAGAACCCGGGCTTAGAGCCACGATGTAGAGCGTGTAAGAAAGGCGCTTCCAGGGAGATAGATGTACATAATTTATCAACAGCGTCGATAAAAGAAAAACATGGCGTAACCTATAAAGCGTATTTCTCCTCACTTGTCCCATTTCGTAAACAAATATGGGAGATTGATTTTGATTTTGTAACTGTAAATGGTTAATGGTTGGAAAGCAGAAATTCAGAAACAAATTCATAAAAGGAGAAACTGACTAACTGACTGACTTAGCAATGCACAGCCGTAACTACCAGGACTGCGCACAAGGTTTCCTTTAATAACATAAGCGAGCACAAAAAGATGATTTTCGAAAATTCGCTCCCTAAAGTTAAGAAAGGGGGGTTCAAAATTTCAAGCGTTTGAAGGCGCAGCTGGAAGAAGCTAGTTTTCAATCAACAATTTACAGCCACTTTTGAATTATTAAAATTTCAGTCAGTTCGGAATTCATCATAATAATATAAGCCTAAAACGTTCACTGCACTCACAGACATAGACCTTCTCCAAATCGATCTGTCCTGTGCGTCTCACATGATCCTCACCAGTTCGATCTATGTATCTTTTGGGAGCAGCAAATTTAGAGCTTTTATTTGTATTTTGGTTGGAGGGGTTGCTATTCGCACCTCAAAGAGCAGTAGGAGGTAGGGGCTCTGTAGGGTCGAAACCTACTGAGACCATGGGTTGAGATAGAAGAAAGGAAAACCCGAGGTCCTAGAACTCAAGGCAGATAAGGAACATAGGAGTGGGTTTTACCTTATGAAAAGGCTCAGAAATTTATTTATAAAGGTCAGTCATTAATGTCTGTAGTCCTTATTTTCGTACAATATTTGTCTACCAAATGGGACCAGTTAAGAAAAATATGCTTTAGTTCCGTTATAAATAGGTTTTATGTAATACTTCGGCGATGGTAGCTAGCTAGGATGTTAAAATAATAGACCGTTAATTTTCTTCATATTTACTTAAGCCTCTGGCCTTTTCCGTTTGCCTTCGTCGAGAGAGCTAATAGTTTCTGTACAGGCTAATAATATGATTATTCTACTTGTAACAATGTATGAATAAGCCGTAGATATTCGCTGAATGTTATTGGTACGATGAATATCGATTTGAAAGACAATGGGCACTTTTGTATGGATACTAGACTGTTTTAATAGGTTAATTTTGTTATTTACCAGCAGTTAGGGAAACAAATATTTCGCATTTTATTTCGGGGTTTTTTTTTCAAGTGGGGAATTATTAGAATGACTTTTCCCACTCTGGGTGGAGCGGGATGGCGTGTCAGACTTCTACTGACTAAACCCACTTCTTTTATTTCTTTGCCCTAATTCCAGGGTCCCAGGGTTTTTTTTCCCCAGGCCCCAGTAGGCTTCCCCCCCCCCTTTCGGGTCCCTACGGTTTACTGACAAAAAATCGAAGTTATTTAGTGCTGAATGAAGAATTCGCTTTTTAGTGGGCTCTTTCTGGAGTAAATGTAAGAAGATATCAGTTTGCTCGTAGAACAGATGGTCGATGGGGATGGAAGGTTCTAGAGTGGCGGCCACGTACCGGAAGACGCAGCGTCGGAAAGCCTCCCACAAGGTGGACCGACGACCTGGCGAGGGTCGCGGGAATTCGATGGATGCGAGACGCGCAGGACCGGTCGCTGTGGCGACGCTTGGGGGAGGCCTATGTCCAGCAGTGGACGTCTTTCGGCTGAGATGATGATGATGATCAGTTTGAAGTGACCCAAGTAAGTCAGACAGGTCGATGTGACGACTTGGAGAAGTTTTTTCGTCTGAAATAATGATGACTTTAATGATACGTCTGCGTGTTTTAACGTACCTACTATTTTTATATAATAATTATTTGTGTCAATCTCTGCCAATGTAAAAGTGTTAACAATAACAAAAGACAATTCTTATTTTCTCACATCCAGATGCTAGAGCCACCATCAGTCCTAATTTAAAACTTTTTCTGACATATAAACCTGAAAATAGAGTAGCATAGCATCAGTCTTGCCATATTCTCACTGCTGGGACTCAGGTGTCCTCTCTAGGAGAGGAAATGGCCCGTAATCCACCACGCGAGCCCAGTGAGGGTTGGTGGATGTCACGTGTCTTCAAATATTTGGTTTTAGGACATGACAGTTCCCTAACGATGTTTTCCTTCACCGTTTTGAGAGCAATGGTGACGAAATAAATTACACAAAATAATGCGCCCGGCTGGGTTTGAACCCGTTATCACCGGGCCACCAGACTGCACTCCAGTCTTTGTAGGAGTCCAAAATTAACAACGCATTTAAATAAAGTGTATTTTCAAAAATTCTTCTCTCTGCCAACCCTAGCTCCGTGACCTACTTGTGTACATTGACTTCTGTGTCTGCCAGCGCCGTTTGTGTCGGCGACACGGCGTGAAGGTGTCACTGCCTGTTTGCTCTTTTGTCTAGCTTTCAACTGAACGTACTGATGTATCGTTAGTAGGTGGGTTGAAGTAGTGTGGGGGGCCATGTCGTTGTAAGTTTGGGCTGTGGAATGCAATATGGAGTGCATTGTACCTCGTGGAATTGTAATGATGAATAGTTGGAATTGAGGGTTTATCGGCTTCTGGATATTAAGTTGTATGTGATGTAAGCATGTGATAAATGCCTGTAGGTTTCAAAGGTGTCCTGTGTATGTGAGTTCATATGTTTGGAAATGGAGATGGATACAGATATAAGGGGGGTACCTAAATAGCACCTATTTTGTTTAGGGTGTTTATGTTTTTTCGTGCATATTATACGTCCAGTAGAAAAACATTGATTTATTTAATAAATATCTCTATTTCTTCCAAAGGAAACCAAATGTAATAAAGTTATGCTTGTAGGCATGTAAGATTTACAGTAATAATTAGTATAATTAATTAATTATAAATAAAAAACATTGCCTTTTCTCATTTCCTTCGGTGTCCATTTACTACTATTTTAAATAAATTTATTTTTCAAGCAAACAAATCGGAGTGAATAGAAACCAAATGATAATATTATTGAAGTATATTAAACAACACAAAATTTACATCTAAATTAAATAATGATGTCTTCTAAATATATTGAAATATGTTTTGATAAAAGTTTATTTTTAATTTTTTCTGATTACCTTCGGTATGAAAAGAAATCCACATAATGCTTTGCGCTTGACCTTAAATGCTACTCTACTGCGATGTCGACCTCCACACACACCTCAGTCTGCCAGTGAACATCGTCACAGGTGCAGGCTTGCTTGTGAAAAAAAGTATATTTTCGTATAAAGTGTCGCGGGAGGGGATTATTCTGTATCGTTCTCTTTCCTGTCGTCCGTATTATAACGTGACTATAGAAAGATTTCTTTTATTACTTAGCTTATTATCAATTTCAATGATTTCCTTCAAAGTTTAGAATAGGTGGTAGGTTTGAAATTTTGATATTTTTGAATAAAAACAGAATAAAGGATTTAAACCTCATTACCTTCTTCCTCATTCCATTCGTTTACCGTCGCAGTGTTCCCATAGAAATGATAGAAATTTTAAAGTTTTTAATAAAAACAAAGTATAAACCACGAAATATTCAATGATTATAAATAAATTAAAGATATTAGTTAAAAAAAAGTATTTTGTCGACATTAAATTTAAAATTTAGAAATGTTCAGAATTTGCACGAACTACGCGAAACACCCTTTAATTCATGAATCCCCGACCGGTCCTGTGAGACCGCGCTGTTATTGTTTTACTATGTATTGTGTCTCGTTTTGCGGGTATGTGATAGGTTAAGACCGGTCCAGTGGAAAGCAAACCCATTGACAAAAAATTTGAAGCATTTTCAGATTTCGGTTAGGGCAGAGGACTTCCAGTGTACGTTGCCATCTCGCTCAGTCTTGATCGAGATGGTGACGTACAGTAACAGTGGAATCTTCTTCACCTCTTCTCATAAAAAAAAACAAAATCAATTTTCTCCACACATGGCCTGAAAGTTTAGTTACAAGTTTTTCATTGTGCGGTATTTTTATATTGTATGATATTTATATATGTTAATTTTATTGTGCGTCCATTTAGGGTGGAATAAATATGTTTTCTTTCTTACTTTCTTTCTTTACTTCCCGAAGTCGTTAACGCGATTACTAAACCGGTGTAGTATATGAGTTTACATGTTTGTGAACGATACGGCAGTAATTCCTAGTGCAACAACGTCTGAAATTAAAAAAAAGGAAAGCAAACACGCTCTGCCTTGTAAAATCCGTGTCGTTACTGAAAAACTACAATTCGTTGTTCAGCTACAAGTAGAATGTAGCTGGAAATGAGTTGTCGTGAGAAGGCGATTGCGAAAGCCTTATAAATGTAGCAGCTCTAGTAATATCAAAGGCAAAGCTTCTTAGCGTCACATTTTCTACATTTTTAAAAGACTAACCAACTGCCATGACTTAGAAGTTTGAGGTCGCGGGTTCAAACTCAGTCAGACGCGTTACTTTGTGTAATTTATTTCATCAACGCTGCTCTCAAAACGGTGAAGGAAAACATCGTGAGGAAACCGGTATGTTATAGAACCAAAAAATCGAAAGCATGTGACATCCACTAATCTGTACTGGGCCTGCATGGTGGATTACGGCCCATTCCTTCTCCTAAAGAGGAGGCCTGAGTCCGAACAATGAAAAATTGTTGGGACTGAGGCCCACAAACCGATATTGCTAGTAATGCCAACGCAAGCAGGTATGTCTTAAAATATCATTTAATTTAGTTTCTCTGGATTAATGTCAAAAAAATACTCGATTACAACTCAACCTACCATATTCAATTGTACTTCATTTCTAACCATCCAGGGAGTTCTGAAATATGCACACAATTTGAGCCAAATAGTGGGCCATTTTGGAGTTAAATGATTAATGATATTTATTTTGCAAATAGGTTATAATAAAAACTTTTACACGTCAATTTTAACCCCGGTAACAGGTACGATTCCATTGGTTAACTTTCGATTTCCATAAATGCAAGTCACGCCTTTTCACACAAGCAAACGTCAAAGAAAGCCGTCTAAAAATTTAAATAACAATATCATTCACAAAAATACTAAGCAACAATGGACGATGTTTCCGTCAACTGATTTGCCAATACCATTTTGTAATAATACAATAAGTTCTATTACAATGAGTTCAACGTGATTTTCCCGCTTTTAGTAATCAATTGAATTGGCGCCAATGGCTTTGACAGGTGTCAGCCATTTTGGGATGACAAAGGAATCGACGCGTACAGCCAAGTTGACTGCGTAAATTCAAACAGGTCTATAATCATAGTTTGTTTATGGTTCTATAGTGTGGTAATGCATTAATGTTTTGTTGTCGTTTGTTTGACCTATTTCTGGTTAAACTGCTATTTAATTATGGAAAGTTAGATAGCGTATTTTCATATATTATTTTTCGAAAGTATGTTAGCAATTAGAGTAGTATTTGTGGTTGTGAAAACTTTTTTATGAAATTTATGGATTTTATAAAAAGTTTTCAGAAGTGGCTAAGGCCAGAAGAAAGTGAAGGACTGGAAGAAAGCTTTTTCCCTGTGGTGGGACACAACTGGCTCATAATAATAAATAATCTCTCGTTAAGCGACTAGAATAAGGACATCATTTAGAAAGCGGTACTTACGGCCCGTGAAATGTTCCTTTCCCTGGAACTCTGACCACCGAGTAGCTCAGACCCTGTTCCTGATACTATTTTTTATATTTTTAATTTTTTTTTTAGTGTTTTTGTAAATACTTATTAAAAATATAAAAACTATAATAAAATAATAAAAAGTTTGTATTTTATTTTTAGTGTAATGTTAAAATTAGAAATTAAAGTAAAAATAGCACTAGTTCATTTGTTACGTATAGCGATGATTACACTTTTTGTTCTTATTTACCACCCATTATCTTTCATTCAACCGAACGACACAATACTATAAGGTACAATTTATCTTTTTATCGTCATCATCGCTCCATTTTACGTTTTCCACGTAAAAAGTTTATTGCTGTATTAAAATACATCATTCATCCTTGATTATTTACTTTTCACCTGCAGGCACTGTGAATAAAGCGAAAAAAGATACATCGTAAATGCGTAATGGAAATATCATGCTGGCCATAAACTTTTGACCGTTGGAAAAAAATAAAACAAGGTTTAAAAAACGTCTACATACGCTTTCAAGGTACATATCAATTTTGTTATAAATATTATATAACTCATAAATGAATAAAGAGTCGTTTTTTATTATATAACAAACTAGTGCTTGACTGCGATCCCGTCTAATGGTAAGCAGCGATGCAATCGTTGATGGTGAGGCGCACTAGTTTATCTTAATAAACTAGTGCGCCTCGCCTAGCTACAACTCTAGCTTTGTGGTTATTTAAATGATTATAATTTAATTATATTTCCCCTCCATGTGGATGAGTGTGGCACGGGAAAATGTCTTTATACGTAAAATTGTGTAAAATCGGACTTCGGATGATGTGGAACAAATATATTTTTCTTGATAATCAATAATAGTATTATTGTTCTAGCTTCTGGCAACAAAATCTAAGAACTCCGGTATTAATTATACTTTGTGCTATAACTGCACATAGTGCACATGGTCTATCTGCGTACTTAATGTCATCAAATCTGTTTAGCCATTTAACCGTAAAGAAGTAACGAAATATATACACAAACTTTTAAACTTTATAACACTACTGTGATTTATTATAAAGTTTTTAGAGTGAAGCCGAAAGAAAAAGTTGGTTTAATGTCTAAATATTTAGTCAAAAACAGACTTGTATAATCGTAGGAATCGTCACGTCTTGTTCAAAACGTGCTCACTGGAAGTACGTGAAGGCTTTGTGTTTCGTCTCATTATTTTATTTGAGCAGGCACGGCTTTTTGCTAGCACTGATATTAAAAAAGATCTGGATTTCAAAATAGAGTTAGGATCAATGACACTTCTTCAATGTTTATTAGGAGTGTCAGACGTTTAATAATTTTAATAAGGTTGTTGACATGTAACGTGTGGGCTCAACGATCATTGCACTAATAGTCGTGTCAGCCAATGGCTCTTCTTCTTTTAGGATCGGTGGTAAATTCGGTAAATTGTTTGTGCCCAGTAGGTTGCTACGTTAACTGCAGCATCGGTAGCACTAGCCCATACACCTACACTTTGGAGGCATAAATAGCCAATGTCTTAATAGCCAAGAGCTTCGATCAACACCTTAGGAGCCTTACGTTAGGCAGCTGGATCATGGTTATCATGGTCAGGGTATGGGCATAAATAGCCAATGTCTTAATAGCCAAGAGCTTCGATCAACACCTGAGGAGCCTTACGTTAGGCAGCTGGATCATGGTTTCATGGCAATGAGCAGTATTTTTGGATACGGCTCTCATTGTTAGGAGTTTCCTTTCTCTGGAGCCCTGACCGGTCGGTAGCTTGGACCTTGTCCACGATACCGGGTTGGATATTATTTTTATTTGAATTTTAAATGTTTTTTTTTATGAATGTATAAATAAGTATATTGTAAAAAGTAATGAATGTTTAAAATAATAATATTATTTTTTATTTTCAGGTATGTAAAGCTGGGTTTTGATTTTTTGGTAAGATTGTATTTTTTTTTTGCTGAATGGTATATTCTTGTAATAGATGTAATTGGTCACAAAGTTATTATTGCTGACCATCCCTATTCAAACTATTAACCATTCCAACTAATGCGCACGAAGTAACCGCATCGTGATTCGCTGTGAGGTCGGTATCCTTTCACGAATTCGTTGATACACGACACCCATAGGCCAAACTTCTCTTTTGAGGCCAAACTTTTCTTTTTTCATCAAATGAGACACCTGCTTCATAAACGACGGCGTATTTCCAACTGCACGAATGTTAGAGTCCAGTTTGTCTTCACGAGTACATAATCCACATTTCAACCTTCGTAGCCCAAGAGCGGGAGAAGTCATTCTGATGATTCCCCTTCCAAAAAATTTTGTAGTGCGATACAGTCTTTATTCTAACAGCTGCATCATGGGTATTGCTGGACGCAGCAACATGGGCACATGGGCGGATTATTTAGTCATTAAAAGTCTGATGGGAGTTTCAGACTTTTACAGACTTAAACCCGGCGCTATTGCACCATTCAGAGCGAAATAAAAAAGAATTTCCATCGAAAAAAAAAATGCTTACATGTTACGAGGTTCGTTTGTAACCTACTTATAAATATGCAACAATATAAGTACACACAAAGGATTCATGCATGTTGCACGTTAAGCTAAAAACCACACATACTTTTACAACTAAAAAGCTAAACCCAACAGCTAAAACATCAAACAACGTAACAGCGAGCGAACCCGGCTCCCAACACTAGTTTACATTCAAAACAAAGTGTTTAAAAGTTTGCGAGGAAATCACCTAGAAATATCTGGCTTGCTGGAGACTTAACTTTGGCTGTACGGTTTGAGTTCTCTCTGTCATACGTGTTTTGGGTTCCGATCAGAGGGTTTGTGCATCTGCTTAGCCTCTTATGTATTTATGGACATATATGTATATACATCAGTGGTTCCGTAACATAATGAGCAAATATCAATTACATTTTGGTCGGGATTCCGAGTGTTACACCTTATAATAATTATTGAAGGTTTTTTTTTTGGTGGGATATCATCAAATGACTTCGCCTCGTTCTTGAATTAACCAGGAGAAGTTAATTGATGATTTCTAATGTATCAGACTATCTACAAAAATTAACGTTTGAATCCCCAACCGGTCCTATGAGACCAGCTATTGTGTCTCGTTTCGCGGGTATCTGAGTAATTAAGGCACATTTACATTATGACGTTACTTTTTACTTCGCCTGTTATAATCTAATAATTATTATAAAAATATATTGAATTGCATTTATTATACACCTCATAACGTAAGGATAAAAACGCACTATCACAACTTTTATTAGCAACCACGAATTTCAGCGGCCTAATTTATTTTGTAATTTCAGGCAGATTTAAGGACGAAAACTAAGTAATAATTTTACGTACATAATGTCTTTTTTTTAGGCGGGAAATCATCCAATGACTTCTCCCACTCAAGGGCGGAGTTGGAGGACGTATCAAACTTTTGCTGACTAAAACACAATTCTAAAGGTTGTAAAAAGACCCTTAACGAAAACGAAAACCCCATATTCTACTCATCACTGGGATACTTTTTTTCTTCTAGGACATACCTGGGAATTCACTGGTTCTGGAGATATTGAAGGTCAAAGTCAAAACATTTTTGATCGTTTTTATTTCAAAATCGTATTCCAAGTATCATTAGTAAACTTTCTTCCGAACAAACTTTATCAAAATTATCAATTTTTCATAACAAATTTCGCCTTTGAAGTTAGAAAAATGCAACGAAAACTAAACACAACGAGTGCCTCACACACACAAGCGTACGGTCGGTTCAATGACCAAGCGCGAGTGGCCGAACGCTCAGCTGATCGAAGTTATTATTAATTAATTATTTTTTAAAGATGAAAAAAAAAAGTTTTTTCCCAGTAATATTTTTTGGTCTAAGTTACTTGATTACATGTTCAGAATGTGTAGTTATCGGCTTTGTGATCGGTCTTTTTACAGCCTGTATATTCCTTCTTTACCTTACAAGCCAGGACCCTGCGATTCTCTTCCACACAACCCAAGGTAGTGCCTTAAGCCGTGATTCCATTGTGCATGCCTTGAGCGAGATGGATGTATGAAGTTTAAATGTAAACTTGCTTGAAAGCTGCATGTTGCGTAGTTAGACTTTATTGTGTAGGCGAAGTACATAGACGTGTAGGTAGTTTCTTTGTTAATATGTAAACTTGAATGCAAAAGTTGGGCAAAGGAAACTTGGCTTAATTATAAAGCCGTGTTCTCGTAATTATTATGAAGTTTTATAAAGTAAATGAATCTGCCAAGCCCGTTGCATCATCATCATCGGACTACCAGGCGTACAATGCTCCACAGATACACAACAACGATGGATAACCTATACGCAGAAAATTATTTGGGATCACATTAATTGTGCGTACAGCTAAGGAGTGGAATTCTCTGCCGGAATCTGTGTTTCCTGATAGCTATCTGATGATCTTTAAGTCAAGAGTGAATAGGTTGCTTCTAAGTAAGCGCGCTCCATCGTCAACCACGTCGTCACTTTCCAACAGGTGAGATAGTGGTCAAGAGCGAACCTATCAACAATAATAAAAAAAACTGCAGGTATAAAGATATATTTGTACTATATTAATTTTACTAAAATATAATTTTATCTCTTTCATAAACAAAACAAAATCTCTGTCATAAACTCATTTCTGATCCCATAAAGTATGGTGCGTATGGATAAGATCCTCATATTCATCACTCATCACCTTATAAGTTGACAATATCAAACAAGCAGCTGCTTTAAAAACTAGATTAGTTATTTAGATATGCAATAACATCACGCCTAGTTCAATAGGTATGTCATGAATGCGGGTGCGGAGCCTATCCAATCTGCCATCTAGCCTCCGATATGCCAATCGAACTGAATTCGATTAACTGTCACTACTCACGGGTTATCGAGTCTGTCAACTTACTGGTCTTATTGTTATTCAAAAACTATTATTTTCTTCAAGATCAATTCGTTAGTTTGACTTATGTAGAGCAGTGGTAGACCAGTGTTAACAGCCTTGTTTAAACGGGTAAATAATCCAATGACTTCTCCCGCGCTAGGGTGGAGCGGGACGGCGTGCTAGACTTATACTGGCAAAAACGGCACTTATGTTCCTTTTTTCTATCGTTCGTCAACTAGAATGCTCCTATCCAGCAAAATCACATTTTAAGATATTCAAAAAAAAGCGCAGAATTTTAAATTTTAATTAAAATGAATGCGAATTGATGAGTATAAAACAAATGACAGAGTTTCTAGTATAAAAAAATAGATATAATTATGCGCTTTTAAATTAATCTCAAAAAAAATAGTTACCTACCTCTTGACCAGATTAGTATAGGTCAGATAGGCAACCGGTTCATGTAATATACTGGTACTTACCCGACCTCAACATAGTCGAGAAAAAGCCAGGCATATAATTATGGACTTAATTTCCCACTGCGAACTTTCTCACGAAAAAAACGCCATTAAAATTATGCAACACCGCTGAAAAACCTCAGGCCTTGTAGTTTTATTTTTCATACTTATAACGGAGAGTCATTCAGAGGACGGGGCTCAAGATCACTTCATTAGACCCCGTTCTCTTTATATTAAACCCTCTATTAGCTTGGACAATATTTTCCACTCTTTACTTTTAGAGCTTAGGTTTTTAGCAGTCTTTTTAAGTGGCCTTAGAGTAGGATTTTGGAGGTATGCGGAACTGAGTGTAAAGTCTCACATACCTCTGATGAAAAGGGAGGATTCTTCGACCAGACCAGTGTTATGTCTGGTGTGGGGAACTGCCCTAAAGATAATTTCGAGCTGTGGTATATGGTCAAATCCCGTGGAGAGCTTTAATTGCACGATTCAGGAGTTCTTGGTTTAGTTCATATGTTGTGCTATAGATGTCCCTATAGAATTGTTTATATTTTTGTTTGTATTGTTTAATTCTATGTAGTTTATGTAGAAAGTTTATAATTATGTTGAACTACGGTTTTGCCGGTGGAATTCAGGCAATTATTCCAAAGCAATATACTCCCGGGTAAGGCACATTGCACGCAGAACAGATGGTCGATGGGAACGACAGGTTTTAGAGTAGTGACCACGTAAGAGTTGCGGGAACCCGATGGATGCGAGATGCACTGGACCGGTCCTTATTATCCGAGCCAAAGCTCAACAGTCTTTCAACGTCTTTGGCTGAAATGATGATGATGTCATTGAGATAATATCATCATCATCATTTCAGCCAAAGCCGTCCAAGTTCAAGAAGATTGTGTTGACACACAATCCTAGATCCTATGTCCTACTTCAGGACATGTATCCCGAATTTCAAACAAGTCCGTTCAGCTATATAGAGACAACTATATAGAGCTTGATAGAGTTACAATTACACACACTCACAAACTTTCGCCTTTATATTATCAGCACGTGAACTTTGATTACTGCAACAGTGAGTTCATTGTTTTATTTCAAAAAACAACCGTAAACAAAAGAAACCGCAGTTTTTACGTCTTCAAAGAGAAGACAAAGTTACTTATTCTCAAGAGAACAATACTTGGACACGTTTCAAAACTAGACGAAGTTTTGTGAGTGTAGAGCTAAAGTTCACAACAGGAGTGTGGAGGTATTGACATGTTAGTACGGTGGAAGTGTACTGTCTTCTAGGTCTTTTTGAAGCTATTCGTAACTTGCTATGGTGCTATTGAAGTGGTGATCTGTATCATGTCATGTAACTGGATTATTAAAAACTCTAATAAACCCCTTTTTTTGAGGGGCAAATAATCTTATGACTTCTCCCCATTTGGGCAGAGTAGAAGACTGTGTTAGATCTTTACTGACTAAAACCACACCTAAATTATAATTTCAGTTGCCATTTGCGTTCTAGGGTCACGAATTTCCTTTTAGAAATCGACACATATTGAGGCCTAATGGCTTTGGCACTACTAGGCCTCTACGGTTTCGCTGACACCTCTTTAAGGCGCACCGTTGAAGAGTTGGGGCACGGTCCTGGCTTACCACTATCCGTTCTTCTTTACCGGACTACCCATTCCTCGTCGTCCACAAGCCCATGGAAGCTTTCAGGATGTGGGTGTTTATGTAACATGTTGTATAAGGGACTTTTGGTTTGAAAATTAGAGATCTTTTTTCATCTCTTTTTTTTTCTTTCATTAGAGGTCTGGTATGCAGGAGCTCCTCGTAAAATACTGGTATTCAGCTAAATCCAGCTTGACTGGAAGACGACCCCAATATATTTAGTTGGGAAAAGGCTGAGAGATGATGATGATTAGAGATCTCTTTGGCACCAACTATATTATTATTCCAAAACGTTTTTATACAAGCCTTGGTCTAGTTGCGATCCACAGCTAAAGCTGATCAGTCGTATAGAAGTAATTCGCTAACAAAGATCCAAATATACAAGCTTTTACATTCATACAAGAGGATTGTATTAGCCAGCGCTACGTTATTTATTGTAGTTAAATATTGTATCTACTCGAGATAGGCGCTTTTTTGCAGTCGTAAAGATTTTAATTCAATTTTTTTTTGTTAGTAAATGTGACTCAAGAATATGTATGTATTTACTAACACTTTTTTTAAATATAATTTTTGAGATATAAAATGATTTATTATTAGTATTAATTAACGAATAAATAAACCAAATTCCATCCAAATCTAGTCAGTCAACGACAGACACGCAAATGCGCGTGAAGGAATAACAAACATACCTACACGTACATACATACCAACATTCGCCTTTATAATGATGTGTGATTACCCTTTCCTAGATTAGCAGATCAAACAGAACATAGCATTATCGGAAATTCCCCATTTATAAGCATATTAAACTAAGCGCGTGTAGTACTTATACAATGTACTGTACTGCTAAAGCCGAGTGCAGACTGCTATACTCCGTCTAATAAAAGCGCGACCTGAGAAAAAGATGTTCAATCCAAAAATTTTGTATGTGGTATTACTAACTAGTAGGAGAATCATGACTTGATACTTCACAATTTTTTTTATTTCCTACAATTGCGGCTGGATAATGTTGCCAATTAAATTTAAAAAAAAACTCCAGGTCGCGCTTTCATTAGACGCACTCTATAACATAACATGTAAGGTAATATGAAAGGAGCATTTATAAGTGTGGACGCAGTGCGCGCACGAACCGATCATGTGCCTACTCACATTGTTGAAATGCTTTGTTTGGCTCCAGCTTGAGAGGAGCTCGTGGCTAGATAATAACAGCAGCACGGGTCGATCTTCAAGGTTAAACAACGCTTGCCAAGGTGGGTCTGTGGATGGGTGACCATCTTAACATACCGAGTTTCCTCCGTGCCTCGGATAGCACGTTAAGCTGTAGATCCCGGCTGTCATTTGTAGATCTTTGACAGTCGTTACGGATATTCAGAAGCCAGTAAATCTGACTCCAGTCTTGCCATGAAGTACCGTATTCCCCAGTCAATGGGTTGTGGAGGTCTGGTAGGCCGCCGCTCCTCGTAAAATACTGCATCAGCTAAATCCGGCTTGACTGGAAGCCGACCCAACGCAGTGCGCGCACGGACCGAACATGTGACTACTCACATTGTTGAAATGCTTTGTTTGGCTCCAGCTTTATCAATTCAAGCTGGGTCCAGACTGCTGTAACGTAACATGCAATGTAACAAAATCCTATAGTGTGCACGCCTTGCGCGCGTGAACCGTACACACTACGCGCAACTAACATAACACATGTTTGGTTCGTGCTTGCGTTGCGTCCACTTACAAATGCTCCTTTCGAGCTACCTTGCATGTCAGAGCTCAAGCCCACGACCGTCATGTTGCCAACGGCAGTGATAACTGAAGCTATCGACACTGGTCGACGCGTCATTGGCACCCTGGAAAGAAGGCAAAGAAGGTACGGGGTGGGATTTAGTCAGTAAAAGCCTGACACGCCCTCCTGCTTTGCCCAGGAGCGGGAAAAGTCATTATGATGATTCCCCACCTATAAAAAAATGCGGCAACTGTTGACGCTCGACGGACGTCGACACAAACAAATGAAGATCAGCGCCAGCCTGTGTTAAATGTCATAATAGGTCTACAACTGCAGTTACCTCTACCATTGACTACATGCCACTCGTGTGTATAAGCTCTTATATTACAGCAGTGTGTACCCGGCTTCACGTTACGCGAATTTACGAGAACAAGCATAATGAGCTTCACCAATTTATGAGAAAATCAATACACATACGTCTTTCTTTTTATTATACACTTGACAAAGAAAAAAGCTTTCGACTTGAAAGGAAATGAAGATTGTTACGGGAATTTGTTAAAAAGAAATGTGAGGATTGAGCAAAGCAAAGAAGTTAATAAGAATTAGTACCGTGTGTTGAAAGAATGGATGAAAGGTTTTCGATAAAATGTTTTATAAGCCTGTGAACGTGTTTCATGCTTGAGCTTGACGTCCTTTGGTGACAAAGTCTGCAGTGATCTGTGGTATTAGCATATGCATGGAATTTCTGAAAAGAAACTTCGTGGTTCTAGAACGCAAAGTGCAACTTAGGGAACTTAGGTGGCTAGTATACAGGTTTAGGGTAATCCTTGCAGGACGTCATAGCAGGCATAGTATTGTTTTTTTGGCGAAAGGTCCCAAAAATGAAATGTCCGATTAGTGATCTTTCCCAAAGTTTTTGTAATTTTTTAACTTTTAATTACTAACAAAGTTCTGTTACGACATCAATTATGATGATAACTTAAATGTCAGTACAGTCGCGCCGTAAATAGTTTTGAAATTGGCTTGTGTAAATGATTTAACGTTTGAATCCCCAATCGGTCCTATGAGACCGCGCTGTTATTGTTTTACTATTGTGTCTCGTTTCGCGGGTATCTGAGTAATTAATCTGGGATTGTGCATAAAAAAATGAAAATCTTACTAACTCAAAAACTATTGAAATCCGATAAAACATTTGGTTGTGTTTTAATCCTGAGTATAACTCAGTACAGTACAGTATACTCAAATTAGTCCTTGTAGGACACAAGGAATAATTTGAGTTACCAGTAACCCCGTATATTGTTACCCCGAAACAGGAAATTATGTTTGTTTCGTTTAACTCGCTAATCACAGATAATATTTCAATTCGAACCATACGTTCGATCTGAAAAATTATTTTAGTGTTGGATAAACCATTTATTGGGAAGTTTTTTAATGACACCTTCTTCCTTTTCAAATCTTCGTCGTCAAACAAACTAACGTTTCCTTGGTATTAGATTGCTGACTGTCAAAAAAGCCAATTAGAAGTTTTAATTGGATTTCAGCAATCTGGGAAAACGACGATGTTTTGGCAAATGAGGATTAGTTAGAGAAAATAAGTTTCAATGGTAACTGCCCTAAAATAAAACTAAGGTTCTACCATGAGCTCTTAACGTGATCCATTTTACGACACAAACTGAACTGTTAAAAGAATGGACCTACGTATACAAAGTGTGACAATACGACAAAAAAAAAATCTGAAAGAAAGAAAGAAAGAAAAGAAAGAAAATAAAACGTATTTGACTACGCCATGAAATCACACAATAAAGAGAAAAAAAATAGAACAAAACAAGCAAACGTAAATATATGGAACACCTGGATTTTTTTTTCGCGATTACAGGGTTAGTCCCATATTAAAAGTTATTCATAATGATGACTATTGCCAGTGTTTTCATGTATTGTCATAAACACTTTGTATAAAGGGTGTAAAAAGACCCTTAACGAAAACGAAAACCCCATATTCTACACATCACTGGGATACTTTTTTTCTTCTAGGACATACCTGGGAATTCACTGGTTCTGGAGATATTGAAGGTCAAAGTCAACATTTTTTTTTCGTTTTTTTTTCAAAATCGTATTCCAAGTATCATTTGTAAACTTTCTTCTGAACAAACATTATCAAAATTATCAATTTTAAATAACAAAATATGCATTTGAAGTTAGAAAAATGCAACGAAAACTAAACACAACGAGCGCCTCACACACACAAGAGTGCGGTCGGTTCAACAACCAAGCGCGAGCGGCCGAACTCTCAGCTGAACGAAATTATTATTAATTAATTATTTTTTAAAGATGAAAAAAAAAAGTTTTTTCCCAGCAATAATTTTTGGTCAGAGTTGCTTAATTACATGTACGGAATGTGTAGTTATCGGCTTTGTGATCGGTCTTTTTACACCCTGTATAGCGTGTATAGCTCCATCTCTCTTTCTCACTTGCACAACTAACATTCTACCACTAATTCATGGTAAGACCCCTGCTATTATAAAGGTGAAAGTTTGCGTACACCTAGCGGCTAACCTTAAAGTAAAGCGATAGCTCTCAAAGGCATGAATACGTATCATCTAGTCAAGACATTTCACCATTGAACGCTATACGCTACAACAAGGCGAAGACCTTGTTGAAATTTAATATCAAAATCGGTGCTCTATTCGCCTAACTTCAATTCTCATGTGGGTCGACATCAACTGGCCACTGAGGTCGTGTGACCTAACACAGGTATTGTTCATCGAAACTTAACCTAACCAATTAGTTTCTGTGGATCTACGCGAAATGTCTAGTCAAAGCTGACGAACCACAGTCAATTGCTGCTTTAAAGGCAAGCACTATTTGTGTTCTTTGAGTTGGTTCCCATAAATGTGAAGATGTCGTCTATAATTGGTCCGCCAGTATACAACATCTACGCTGAAGTCACGGTGGTCATTTAGCTGAAGTTTTTTTCCATACATCATGTCATAGAATATTCTTTAAAAATATTATAAACATTACTAAACATTACTAAACATCACTTATATAATACTAGCTTTAGCCCGCAACATCGCACACGTACATAAAATATAGCCTATGTCACTCAGGAATATTCTATTCTAACTATTGGCGAAGAAGAAAAATTTAGCAATCGGACCAGTACTTCCACAGATTACCTCATACAAACAAAAAAACAAACTTTACCTCTTTATTATTTTAGTGTAGATGTAGGATGTTTATTTCATTTCAAAGTTCAAGTTTTCCCAATGAAAACAAATCTTAATGTATTCTCAAGTAATCAATATCTAGATAAAATTTCTTCCATCTACATATATCTAAAAAGCCTTTTACCAATTTGACCTGAACGACAACGTAAATGAAAAAAAAGGGTGGAATTAATCTCAAATACCACGTTTAAGTACCTAATTGAATAATTTCGTTCAAAATGAAGTTGAGGGGTGAATCGTCTGAGGAAAATTAAAATGCTGCTGACGTGAAAAGTATAGAAGAAGTAATTGTATGAAAATTTTCCTTTTTTCAACGTTTCTGGCATTTTCCGGGATTATGGCCAAGGTCTGTTTTGATGGAGGGAACTGATTAAGCATTCATTAGACGGCGAGAAGAAATTTCTTTATGCACAAAATGAATTGTTTTTTCGGTGGAAATATCAACATTTGTTTTTGTATAATAATGGCATAATCAGCCTTATAAAGTTGCCTGTTGGGTCTCAGGCCTTCTCTGTCTGTCTTGTACTAGGACATGCCGGATCCTGACGATGTTTTCCTTCACCGTTTTGAAAGCAATGCCGATCAAATAAATTACACAAAGTAATGCGCCTGGTTGGATTTCAACATGTAGCCTACAATTCTTGACTTGGGGCCGTTACCACTGGGCTACCACACTCACATCTAATCTCACATTCATTTTTAATGGACGAAAATGAAGCTGCCTTGTCCGTGGATAGTAGCTTAGGTAAGAAAGATTAAGGCTATGGGAAGAACATAGTTTACCACCACCCGACTTCTTGAAACCCCAGGAACGTCTCCCGCCTGGACATGAATTGCAGTGGCCTGTATGGAAAGCACTAATTCGGTTGCGCACCCAGGTAGGTCGCTGCAAACTCAATTTGGCCAAATGGGGTTTCAAAGACCCGTCGGATACCCAATGTGAGTGCGGTGCTTCTGTGCAAAACATGAGCCACACGTTGGAGTGCCCCAAACACCTGCACTTTGGAGGCTCTGATGAGTGCCACCGATGCTGCAATTAATGTAGCTACCTACTGGGCCCAAACAATTTGAAGAGTTTGCCTTCGATTCGAAAAGAAGAAGAAGAAGTAGCTTAGGTCGACTTTAGTAAATACTTCCTTCGCAGATGAAGTTCTCGGACAGTTCCGATGAAAGGGGTTCTTCACAGTTACCTCCTCCTCCAGGGAATTGCCCTAACAGGGGTTGTATAGCGGGGATTCTGGACAGGTCTTTTGAAAACCAATGGATCCCTTTCATGTATTGACGATCCCTTTGGGAATCCGATGGGTGCGAGACGCACAGGACTGGTCGCTGTGGTGACGCTTGGAGGAGGCCTATGTCCAGTAGTACACGTGTTTTGGCTGAGATGATGATGATGATGATTGACGATCCCTTGCATGTATGATATCCGGGATGGTTCTATGAAGACTTATATGCTTGCAGGTCTTTTCTCCAAAGCTTAAGCGTCTTTTGAAGGATTCTCCTTGAATAAAAAGATTTTACCTTTTTGTGGTATAGTTGGGGCGAGATTGCGAGACGGTATGTCTGACTTTTACTAACTAAAATCCACAATATTTTAGTCATTCAGGCGCTGCGATAGGTCTCTCGAACAATCCAGCAGTTCAAGATTTTTCTTGAGTTTTGGGTTTTGTTTACAACAAGTTAAATATGTAATTAGTCCAGTCAAAATAGACTAAATTTTGATACAAGTTTGCATTAAGTCCCAACAAGCTGGATTTTTGTGCAGGCCTTGGATGCGTCATTACAAATGACATGTCAAAAGTCCCCATCGATCCCGCTTGTGCGTTGTTTTTTATTCGAGGTCAAAGGTCACAAATAAGCGTTTTTTGCGTATATCTCTGAAACAACGAGAGCTATCGAAAAATGGTTCAGGCAAAGTTTGTAGATCGTCAAATTGTCTACAAAAAAGATCTCGACACTTTTCTTCTATAAAGCATCGCTTTCGAGATATCGTGACTTTAGACCGCAGGACAGTCGTATTTTAAGTGTAACAATCACTGTAGTACTTAGCCTCAGCAGCAACTAAGTCATATTCATACTGAATGCGGGCAATGACACTACTTGCTAGCTCATGAGAACGAGTCTGAGCTTCCTTAAAGATGGTTTTCTTGAAGTCATCAATCCCTTAGGGATGATGGGTCCGATGAATATTTGAAGGACAAACCATCTGTAACGATATATAAGCAGTGTCGTAAAGCATACACCCGAAAGAGCAGCATCGCTGCAGCTAAAAGACAGCGTGAGGCGGAGATAGCTTCCACATCTGGGATTAGTCCTCCTCGTACTAGAGCACGAGGTAATGAATCGTCTTTTTGACGAAATACTGTTTGTTCTGTGGCAATGAAGCAGATAAAACGGCTGAAATGAAAAAAGCGCAGCATCTTCGACCAAGAGTGTCCTCAAGTTTCAACCCATGACTTCAAGAAAACCATCTTTAAGGAAGCTCAGACTCGTTCTCATGAGCTAGCAAGTAGTGTCATTGCTCGCATTCAGTATGAATATGACTTAGTTGCTGCTGAGGCTAAGTACTACAGTAATTGTTACACTTATAAAATACGACTGTCCTGCGGTCTAAAGTCACGATATCTCGAAAGCGATGCTTTGTAGAAGAAAAGTGTCGAGATCTTTTTTGTAGACAATTTTACGATCTACAAACTTTGCCTGAACCATTTTTCGATAGCTCTCATTGTTTCAGAGATATACGCAAAAAACGCTAATTTGTGACCTTTGACCTCGTATAAAAAACAACGCACAAGCGGGATCGATGGGGACTTTTGACATATCATTCGTAATGACGTATGCAAGGCCTGCACAAAAATCCAGCTTGTTGGGAATTAATGCAAAGTGGAATGTCTATTTTGACTGGACTAAATTGTTTACGCACTCCTAAACAATTCAATTTTAAGTGTAAGAGTTTGGGCAGAGCATTAGTGAGTCAATACTTTGTCTACCTATCTATACATATAATAAAATCGTAGGAAAGTCAAAACTGTACAATGAATATTTTTTTAAAAGAATACTTGGGGCGTGATCTATAATCGATACCGAAGCCAAAAATATAGTTTTTAGAATTCATGTCTGTTTGTCTGTTTGTCTGTTTATCTGTTTGTCTGTTTGTCTGTTTGTCTGTTTGTCTGTTTGTCTGTTTATCTGTATGTCCGGGTTAAACTCAAAAAGTACTGCATGGATTTACTTCAAATTTTGCATGAATATTACTGAGAGGTCGGGAAAACAAATAGGCTACATATTATCACGCTATCACCTACGGGGGAGGAGCTGTGAATCTTTATTTTTCTTACGCATTATGTGGCAGCGTGTAATCTAACGACGCATATATAAATGTTGTTTTTGAGTAAGCCATGGTATTATTTAGCTTTACAATATAAAAACTACGCCATTTAAGTAACTTGGGCAGAAAAACATAATTTAATGAATGTTAGTAGTATAAAGGAAATTTTAAAGCAGCGCCATCTATGACATTTCATAAAAATCAAATCAAGTTACATATTAACACTTTTTGGAAATTTATAACTAAAATTTTATCATGTTGGCGAGGTTAGTAGTTAGTTATTCTTAAAATTCATAGATGGCATTTTGCATTTTCTTCATAACCGTTGTATCGTATAGTTCGTTTGACAAATACAAGTTCCAACAAAACCCTCAAAATCTTGAGCAGAGTTGAGGAAGACAATTTAAAAAAAATGCGGTGTTAAGTATTACAAAAACGTGATGTTCATTGATGATGAAGTGACATTGAAGCTCATTTATCGCAAGAACGTGACAGAATCCAAGAGAACAGCGTGCGGCACAAATAGAATAAGATCGCCTGTGTCGTGACAATCAACTTTCGACATCTGATGATGAATCCTCGGTTTACGATATCGAAGAGCAAACGGCTAAATAAAGAAGAAAGTGGATTTATCTACAATATCGTGATTAACTACGCCGCCCATGGAGATATAGTTGCCTTAGAAGAAGTTTGTACCCACTGCCAAGTTCGCAAATGGAAAAGGGGACTAAATGGCGAGCATTCGAAGTCCAGCCATTTTTTGAAATACATTCGAGCTTATAAATAACAGCGCCTTCCAGATGACTTCGTTTGGTGAACAACAAGCAAGTGTTGAAGTAGACACATCCTCAATTTGGTCTGGTCTGTTCAAAGGATTGCAAAGTATGTTGCATAACGTTAATCCGCAAATTAGCTACTTCAAAGCAGCCCTCGCGTCGGTGCCTGAGAACGAGGGCAACCACTTTAAGTTTGTCATCAGAGCAGATAGAAGGCCGATCACAGCCCATCCAGGGTGGTGTTCCAACGACGAATGAGGTAGCTGTTGTGTTAGTCAATCAGGAGTGTGATAAAAGAGACATCGTTTTACGCACGCATGATGACCGGCTTCGAAGGATCAGCGAGACTTACCGTGCGTACGATTCTCTTCAATATCCTCTCATTTCAGTTCTGTCGCGGAGAGGTTGGCTACCATTTTGCCCACTATAATGTAGACCCCCAGACAGGCACCCCAAACCATAAAAAAACCATCCATCATGCATTTCTACAGCTTCTTGATACAGCTGAGGGTAAACAATGGTTCTTATCTCCGCCATTATCGTACGCTCTTTACTCAGTTTCTTAGGACATGTACGCCAAAATTGAGACAGAGTGTTTGGTATTTATAAGGTCCAACCAAAGAAAGCTCAAAGCTGAGAACTACGTCTATCTCTATGCAGAATAATACAAATGCTCATTCATGGTCATTCTCCCCTCCACCTTCACAAAAGGTTTGTGGTACATGCACGAGAGGATCCAAGATGTATTTTGTTACGTGCGAAAGTTTGGTCGCCCGGACCTCTTCACTATCATCACTACCAACCCAAAGTAGCCTGAAATAACAGCTCAACTCCTTGCAGGATTGGCTTCGTACGACAGCCACGACTTGATCTCTCGCGTATTCCACCTGAAGTTAAGTTCAATTAGAAATGCTAATTTTTAATGCTCAGCTTGGAAACAATGCAAGTCATGGCAAACGCACACAAGAAGAGAGAGGTGGACAGGTGGTGCTGCTAGAGTCTCTCGGTAGAGTGGTACACTCTCTTGGTAGAAGTACAGAAGCGGACTTAATGCCTTAGGCATTTTCTACCAGTCAACCTTTGGGTGATACAAAAAAATAGTATCCAGCTTAGAAAAACTCATTCGCTGTGTGTACGGGGATGTCAGTATACTGCACCAGTAGAATTCTTGGGTGTGTGAGTAGGCCATTTAGATGCCCATAAATGATCAGGCTGCAGCAATTAACGAATGCATTCTCTGGGAAATTGAGGGGAATGAAATGGTCTACACTTCGATAAACACTGTTGTCGAGCAACATGACGCCACACATTATCCCGTGGAATTTCTGAACACCCTGTCAGCAAGTGGACTTTCAGTGCATATCATCCAGCTGACGGTCAGTGTCCCAATTGTGCTTCTTCGGAACCTATCTCCTCCAGAGCTGTGTAACGAGACTCGCCCCTACCTTACAACTTCCCGTTCCAGTTCAAGCGCGTACAGTTCTCAGGACGAGTTGCTTCTCACAAAGGCAACTGTACGGTGCTTGCTCCCGCGTCACCAGTCCTGATTCTCTTTACCTTTTGACACCTGGCAACGTAATTTATAGGGAAGTGTTGTAAGGTACGATATCTTTGTACGTATTTTTACACTTTTGTGTCCTGGAATGGAATACATTCCACACATACATCACCATCATCATCTGCCTAGCCTTTTCTCAACTGTATTGGGGTCGGCTTCCAGTCAAGCCGGATTTAGCTGAATACCAGTATTTTACGAGGAGCGGCTGCCTACCAGATCTCCACAACTCATTAACTGGGATAACACGATACTTCATTCAAAGACTGATATTCCACACATACATCATTTTCTCTATTTCCTTCAGTCACAACTTATGACTGAACTCAGCTGGATTCCCATATAATTCTCTAAACTTGCTTCGCTTGCAAAAAAAACATGTATTTTAATGCTATTTTAAAAGTTGTTTACTTATAATGCTATAGCGACATCTTAAGTATTTTTGGTGCTGTAGAGCCTTCACGCAGACGACTTCGCGGGCAGCAGCTAGTAAACAATAAAAGGAGTAACTAACCGACTGACATATCAACACACAATCGAAACGCCACCTAGAACAATGATCGTGAAATTTTTGGACAAGGTTTACTTTTAAACGGAGGTTCAAAGTTTGAATGGCGAAACTTATTATTACGCAGACAAAGCTGCTGACTAAAGCTAGTTCTTTTTATATGTAGTACCAACAAAATAAGTCCGACCAAACTAAACCGCCACTCTAATACCATCTACCAACACAAATCTTATAAAATCAGCTATTTCTTTGCAAAGTCCCTTTCGAACAAGAAGCTCAGATTTGATCCAACGCTCACAGCGGATTGAACTTCCACCGACATGTATCATTTGATCCGCTGAACAAAACATTTATATACAATCCGTGATGTATGTAGGTACGAGAGAAACGTCAATCAGACGTGATTGATGGAACACACCAAGCGAGGAAGACAGAAGATTTGTATCTGTCTCTCTCTATTTCTGACGGCCGAAAGAGGTTCATTGAAAAACAAAGGTCTATAAAGGACGTGTCTAGGCTATCTTAGGCTTGTCAGGAGTCGCAGGACGATTGCTGGTCACTTTAGGTTCGGGCCTGTGGACAGTGAGCAATGGATAGCTCGCCATCCGGTCATTGGGTAAGGAGTAAGCCCAAGTCGACGGTGCGATGTCAGCAAATAGACGTGTGCTAGGACTGCGGTCCTGTTCGAAAAATTTACTGTGGCTTTGGAAAGGTTTTTTAAGGAACACAACTGGAATCAGTAAAGAAAGAAAAAGAAAGAAAGAAAAACAGTTTAGTTGCACGGAAAGACGAATAAAAAATAAAAATAATGAAAAAATAGTCTGTAACAGACTCTTGTTGCATCCCAGAGCGAAATGTATTCACACCTCAAAAAAATAATAATACATATCGTTTCGAGAGATGAAAGATGCCAATGGACCATTCCAGGCTTATGTGTAGCTCTTAACCGACCTCGCTTTAGTATTTAATAACTGATATTGAGTCCTAGGACACCTTCCACCACCTTTCACTCCAATCCACTCTTGCTCTACCCATTCCCACCTAAAAATGGTTACCAATTTCAGTTTAGGAATTTAATTTTAGCTGTATTTGAAAGATGTTGTATTGACTTCATCTTCTGCTTATTCTCGTATATTGTGTAGAAACCCTTCCCCAACCTACAGGAAAGAATCATCGGTAGTGTTTGTGTATCTGAGTCGTTTTTTATTGGAAGCAATGGGCTCTTTGTTTCACGGCTTAACGAAACACATTTAACACATGGCGTGATTTTGTTTAGTACTAGTGTAATAGTTAATTTAAGTGCTTTATTAATCTTAGGGCCTATTTCAACACCTATGATTAAGTTTCGAGTATCTTACTTGGCAGATAATTTCATACAAATTCTGTCAAATTTTTTAATTTATTCAGTGAGTAGTGCTTACTCGGACATTGTGAAACAGGCCCTTAAAGTACACATAGTTATTATTTGTGATTGTGGCCACACTAGGAAAGGCCTATGTACAACAGTGGATGTATTTCGGACTGTTTTCTTCCAAAGCGATATGGTTATCATGAAAATACCTATTAATAATAATAAAATTTACAACCTACTTAATGATGACATTTAATTTCAAAAGTAAAATTATAGTTTACATTAATTACAATCTTGTAAAATTTAATTCTTACTTTAGCGTAGACCTACCTAAGTTAATAAAAACCTTTGTTTTAAGACATCAATTTACATCAAACTTTAAAAAAAGAAGACAACAATAAATATTACAAACTAAATTAAAAAGAAGATAATATTTTCAATGAGAAAGGGTAACTATTTAAGTATAATTATTTTAAAACTAGACTATGTACCAAATATTACTTTAAAATAAATTAACGAAACAAGTAAAGGCAGATAAAGTGGACACTATTAATATTTGGTAAAGAAAAAAACTTATATTACTCGCAAAGCAAGTAGATAGAAACTTTATTGTAAAAATTCTAGTTTCTAGTAGATTGACAGTAATCTCTCAGAAGAGTCTGATTGATTGTAGTTTGTAGTGATTATTTGTTGATAGATTTTAGATTGATAGACTGTATGGATCCTGATTCATTCCAATCAGATATTGAACTTTGAAAAAGATAGATGGATGTTGAGATGTATGTGTGGTGTGACTAGAATGGATAAAGTGAGAAATGAATTGTATTTTAGATATTAGAGGAAGTCTAAAAGTGGCACCAGTGACTGAAAGTTAAAGGGGTATTGTTCATTTTGGTATGGTCATACAAAGTTGAGAAATGAAACGTACTAAAGGAGCTGTTTGTGTGTATGTTTGGAGAAGTAGAGAGAGACCAAACAAAATATGAATAGATTGGGTGAGAAGTGATATGAAAAATATAGAGTAAGTTAGTGATGCCGTGATAAACAACAGCACGGAATGAAAGAAGAAAACATGTCGCACCGACCCCAAATAACACGGAATAAAGGCAAGAAGTTTTTTTTTTAATTGTTATAAACAAATGCAGTCAATGCGATTCCACCTGATGGTAAGCAGTGATGTAATCGTAGATGGTGAGGCGCACTAGTTTATTACGAGCCTAGTATATTGACTGTAGCGTGTGCAAAAAAGGATGATATATATATTATTCCTATTCAGGATTATGATGTTTCTTGTGTCTCCATTGCGGACAAAACCCTAATTATTTATCCTGTCACTGAAAGTAGTTTCCTACACTGCGTTTAACCACAACATAGTTCCCGTAATATTTTGCTAATCCATCTCAATTATGAGCATCCCATGTATCACCCTTCGCGGCGACCTGTTGATTGGTTGGTACGGTTACAAATCAACCAGCATATGGCTAAAATGATGTTGTATTTAGGTGTAGGTGCTAATCGAATGAATTTATTATATGTACCCACTCCATACCACCGGTTTTATGTACATAATTAATTTATTTTGTGGATTTTGGTTATATGACGTGTTAAAATGATATAGCTATTCAAAATGGTAGTGACGGAATTACAGCTTGTACCAGGGCCTGACGTGAAAGGTCGATGCCACCGATCACCTTCACGAGGATACGGCGGTCTCCATCCAAGTGGGAACTCCTCCATCTTATATGTTCTCCGGACGATCGACATAGTAGTGACACCCGAATGTTTCTTTCGCCTGAAAATGATGGAGTACGCTTGGAAATAACATGTTCACTCTAGACTTTAAATCCCCCCGGTTGAAGGGACAAGATACAACTACAATACACTGTCTCAAACTTTGGTAGAGACTTAAGTTTAGTCTGAGCTTCCTGTAATCAGTTCATAGATGGATGACCACTCTGTCGCAAAAGAGATAAGTACAGAAGGCAGTCTATATACAGCAAAATCTGGCTTGACTGGAAGCTGACCTCAATATAGTCAGAAAAAGGCTAGGCAGATGATGATCGATCTATTTTTTGGTCTGGGCTTCCTGTAATCCGTTCATAGATGGATGACTACTCAGTGGCCAGTAAATTCAAAATACGTCGGTCATTGAAGAAAAATATCAAGCAGCTCATTTAACAGAACTTCTTTTACTGAATAATATTTATTTTTAAGTTTAATTTAGCTTTGATGAATTCTCCACTGGATTGAAAGAGCCAAAGATTTTTGTTCATTCATCGGCTTTGAATAAGAAAAGTTTTTCTAAATGTTTCAAATTCTAAGAATCTAATTCTAAAGGGAAAATTGTCCGATGTTTTTAAATTTTCTTCAAGTAAAATAAAATAATTAAACTCGAAATCACACTAATATTAAAAGCAAATGTTTGCTTCTATTTTTTTTAAGGTGTCAAATCTTTCAATGACTTCTCCTGCTCAAGGGCGGTCTTCTCATGCTCCATCTTTGCTTTGCGTTCCAGGATGAGGTAACGTGGGTTTTTTTATCCCATGTACAAATACATTAGTTTTATGACGTAAATATAACTTTTTATTCGTTAACGTTTGAATCCCCAACCGGTCCTATGAGACCGCGCTGTTATTGTTTTACTATTGTGTCTCGTTTCGCGGGTATCTGAGTAATTAAAATATAGCCTTAGAAGCCATTCAGGAAATTTCATATTAGTGCATACATTCTTTTAATCCAGACCAGAAATTTCAGAGATTTCCTCCTGCAAATTTCCGATTTACACTCTGTAAATATTCAAGTTAAAGTGCTGAAAAATATTCAGCATAAACAACTTATTTGCTCAAGTTAAGTGGAAAGAGAACAGCTGTACATCTAGTTTTAAATGGGATTCGTCAACAAGTTCACACAAGAGTTTAGACAAATGCATTTTATACTAAAAAAGTCTGGAAACTTTTGATTGAACACCTACACAAGTTTTCGTATAAAATTTTCTTTAAGAATGTTTAGGTATTTCTTTTCTTATATTTCTTAAGATGCTGACAACACCTTAAAAGCGGTTATTGTCTAAATACAAAAAGAAAAATATAACGATCAGTATGACAATGCAGATTTTGCAGCAAAATTATAATCAATTAAATAAAGTTTTATTTTTTTTAAACTTCATGCAACACAAAGGTATGAAAGCTTTTTAGATAATGCCTTAGGCATTTTCTACCAGCCAACAAGCAAAGTATAAAGAAAATGTTGGTAGGTGCATTATCTCCTGAAAATGGTAAGAAATAATAGAAAAATAAAATTTTTCCTCCTGAAAAAAGTAGGAAATAATTGACAATTCCAGTTTCAAACTAAATACGTTCTAAATCAATTTGAATTTATCTCCTGTCACCACCTAAAGTTTAACGAAGTGTGGTCCTCGTTTCTAAACAGACTACAGTCCATCCCTAGGGATTTTAAAGGTAGATAGTTCAGCTGTACTCTAAAAATACAACCTAAAATGATCCTAAGAGGATCAAATTCATCGTAGATTGTAAAGGTCAAAATGGTTCGAGAAAATTTTGTAACCTAATTTAACAAAACATTTAGGTAACTAAGGTATTTTTGTCTTAGGTATTTTAAGCGTAGTCAATCAAGTTTGTGTCTTTTTTTGTATGGGACGATATTCCAAAAGTTTTCTTAGAACATCATCATCATTACAGCTGAAATATGTGTGTTAAGCCTTCCCCAGTGTCGCCACAATGACTGGTCCTATGCATCTTGCATCCATCGGATTTCTGCAACCCATATCAAGTCATCGGTCCACTTTGGGGGAGGCCTTCTAATGCTGCGTCTTCCCGTACGTGGTCGACTCCATCATCATCATCATCTGCCTAGCCTTTCCCCAACTATATTGGGGTCGGCTTCCAGTCAAGCCGGATTTAGCTGAATACCTGTATTTTACGAGGAGCGGCTGCCTACCAGACCTCCACAACCCATTAACTGGGGTAACACGGTACTTCATGGCAAGACTGGCGTCAGATTTACTGGCTTCTGACTATCCGTAACGACTGCCAAAGATCTACAAATGACAGCCGGGACCTACGGCTTAACGTGCTATCCGAGGCACGGAGGAAACTCGTTATGTCAAGATGGTCACCCATCCACAGACCAACCTAGGCAAGCGTTGCTTAACCTTGAAGATCGACCTGTGCGGCTGTTATTATCTAGCCACGAGCTCCCTCTCCCCCGACTCCATAAGGGGCAAATAAGTGTGTTGGTACAATGTTTTGGTCACAAGGAACAATCCGTTATAACATTGCGTCAAAGCTTTCAAATATGTATACAAAAGCAAGACTAGTTATAGGTAAATAGACATACCAAATTGCAATGAAAATTGGTGTTCTGTTCTGTAACAAACGTAGCCACAGAATGGAAACAGTCCTATTTGCTATACCCGTTCCAACCTTCAAGTAGTGTTGCTGTGTCCCAGTTTGAGAGGTATATGTGCCTTTGTAATTACAGGGCGAGTGTGACGGTTCAGTCTTTGTCTTTCAATGGAAATGTACGTAGATGGAATGCATGTGGTATTGACAAGAGGTCATGAAACGCGAGCCAATAGACCGCCATCTTTTTTACAATAATAAATACCTACCTTTTGATTTTTTGGCGGGATAACAGGAGAGGGTTTTAGTTAGTATAAGTCTGACACATCCTCCCGCTCCGCTCAGAGCGAGAAAACTTATATCGATGATTTTACACCTTAAAAAAATAGTAGGCGCGTGCTTACGGACGAAGAGCAATAGGCACGCTCTGCCGCTCCGCCCAAGAGCGGAAAAAGTCATTCTGATCGTTACCCTTCCTAAAAAAAAAACTCTTTGTGAGGTCGTCCCACATTGCTTCGAAGTTTGCTTCATACAAAAGCAACACTATAAATAATAGACATACCGAATTGCAATGAAAATTGGTGTTCTGTTCTGTAACGATCGTAGCCACAGAATGGAAACAGTCGTATTTGCTATATCCGTTCCAACCTTCAAGTAGTGTTGCTGTGTCCCAGTTTGAGAGGTATGTGTGCCTTTGTAATTACAGGGCGAGTGTGACGGTTCAGTCTTTGTCTTTAAATGGAAATGTACGTAGATGGAATGCATGTGGTATTGACAAGAGGACATGAAAGACGAGCTAATAGACCGCCATCTTTTTTATAGTAATAAATAGGTATTATGTTTTTTCTTTTTACTTAGCTTAGGTTTTCCGATTGCTGAACAAATACCTTCCCTATATTCCTTAGACCCGTGTTTCTTCAATTATCTTGCAATCCGTACAGCCGTTTGGATTTAAAGGGGTAACAAAGAGGCATATACATGAGTACAAATTAACTATCGCCTATATTCGTAATACTAGCTGCGGCCAGCGGGTTTCCGCCTCTGTATTTCCATGTGCATAAAGCATTTAATAAATAAATAAATAGTGATCTCAAGGGATCATACTCCAAGGATAAAAAGTATTCTATATGCTATTCCATTATATGGTGTTCTGTATACTAAGTTTCATCTAAATCCATTTAGTAGTTATTACGTGAAAGAATAACAAACATCCATACACACAAACTTTCACATTTATGATAGGTGTTGTGGTCTATCGGTTTAGGTAGTTAACTAAATGTAAACAATGTTGGGATGTCTTTTTATCTAATAGTTGTCTAAAAATTGTATGTAAAAATCTTTGCAAATAAGTATTTACCTAAATCGATGTTAGCTAATAAACTAAATTTACCTATAGTATTATCTATATTATATACGACCTCTTTAAAATAAAATTACATACTTACCAAGATTGTTTACCTTTAGTTAACCACCTAAACTGATAGACCATAGTAGGATTAATGTAATAGACTCGCGCTTGCCCTCTACCTACCTCACCTGATAGTAAGCAACGATGTGGTCGACCTAGAGCACGCTTACCTAGATGTAACCTATTTACTCTCGACTTAAAGACTACCAAGTTGAATCTATCAAGAAATAAAAACTCCGGCAGGGAATTCCTCTCTTTAAATTGTATACATAATAAATTCAAGACTATTAATCTAATTTTAATTAATCTTAGTTGGAGTTTTAATAAACTGAAAGTTTTTTCACGAGTATTAGTGATAAACAATTAGTTCTCTAGACTTAACATTTTGTCTATAAATAAAAATCTACAGTAAAAAAACAAAGGCAGAAAATGCTAAGTTATTTATTTAAACTTAATGTACACTAAATGATACATAGGCACTCTTAATGTAACAATACTTTTTCATTCTCTGCGCCGCCCTATGGAGTACGTTGGCCGGAGATGCATGAATATGGCTGTCCTTGGCGCTAGGTCTAGTGGTCGGGCGGACCCTGGCAAAAGCCGAGACTAACGCCAAGTTGAAGAAGAAGACTTTTTCATTCTCTACCAGTCAACCTTTTGGTTAAGTCGTCACACTACGAGTTGGATTGTTATTTCTCCATGCTCGAATGACTGAATAGATTTCAATGAAACTTGGTACAAGGTTAGACCATTTCCTGGAGTAGAACATACTACTTTTTACTTTTACTGGTCATTACTTGTTATGTTATGAATATATTCCTTTGGGAGAAATTTCCACATTCACGTGGGCAAAGTCGTTGGCAGCACCTAGTTTTAACTAAATCTAAAAAAGAGACTTTAAATTTATTTTGAGATAGGTACAATACTTAGAATTTGAGAAATAGCTGGCCACTATTTCACTTCTAAAATTGTTACAAAAAGGAAATTAAATTTCAGAGCCTTAAGAGTTTGTATTTTATTATAAGAAAATTAATTTAAAGTGAAACCTAAAGTTTAGATCTTTAATATTTCGAGACACGGGTGTCGGGTAAAGACTCGTATTGTATTTTTGGCTTTAGAAATAGGAGGACTTGCTTCAAGTTTTAGTTGTTAACAAACTAAATTTATTGGCACATCAGTGGCGTTGACCTTTCGTGTCTGGCTCTTGTTTAGGCTATGTTCTGGAGCGAAAAGAAAGAAAAACAGAAAATGACACAGCGATCTTAAATTTAACTATAAATAATATAAAACTTAAACACAATAACACAAAATAGGAAACGGGATGCGGACGCCTCTTTCTGCGAAGTGGTAATATTTGTAAAGGAGATGGCTACAACCGTATGGGAACGAACATTCTCACGCCTTAGGTCACCACTGAAGACGACGAGAGGCAGAAAAATTTCCACACACACAGCTTCCGGACGAAGATAAATGGGTGGCTCGCCGCCCAGCCCTTGAGTGTAGACCAAAGAATTTGAAGTGAGCCAGCAGGGCCGATCACATCACAATTTTTCAAATCGGACCGGTAGTTCCTGAGATTAGCGCGTTCAAACAAACAAATTCTTCAGCTTTATAATATTAATTTATATAAACCAATACAGGCACTTCTGAGTTCATATATTTAAAACATTTTAACGACATTTTAGTATAATGTGTAATCGCACCTCAGAAGGGAATCATAGAATTAAAACGATGGATAAATCAACGCAATAACAATATTTATTATCAATCTCAGACCCACAATTTCAATACATATTAACACTATTTTACTAACCTTAAACTTATCAAGATGGTGACTCGCTCCAGACTGCTTTATATTGGCCGCTTGTTAAACTCACACTTCAAAATCATCATAGTTGACAACTTGACAGTGACTTTAAATTATTGGACAATGACATAAATGACACAGACGTCACTCGACTATAACAAGACTTATCCATGGACTGTTCGCTCTAGTAGGTATTACAAATATAAATTAACAAGTTACAAATGTAAGGTAAAACCAATTATAAACACGCTTTTTATTCTATTACCCCACATCATCATAAATGTGTAAGTTTAATGACATTTTAGAATAATGTACTTAAGGGAAATAAATAAGCTTCGTACTGTTTCACCCCACACCATCTCAGCTAACAGACCATTTTCCCGCTTCACTATTTCAAACCCCGACTCCATTGTCCGCCATATTGAATCAGAGCGCCTTTGAAAAATGAAAGCAGCGTCTGTGGTGAGCAAAGACAATAAGTCCCGAACGAAATCAACAGTGTTCAAAGAGGTTCAGAAGATTCTTCCTCCTTTGATATATCGTATTGAGTTTAGAGTTGAGACAGGTAATAATACTGGCTTGTAAAATTATAATTGGAATTTGTTTTGTGCGGAGATCAAAGGACAAATTTGTAATGAGCCTCTGTGAGCGAGGCGAATTTGAGTCGCTTAGAATGAGTTGCTGATTTTAGGTTGCAGTAAATTAGCTTATGGCTTACTATTAGTACTTGGTGTTGTGTTGGTGGAATTAATAGAGATGTAAAATATAAAAAGACACTGAAGATATATGGAGAGACCCTTCCCCAGCAGTAAAAGGTCAGTTTAGGTTTATATAGTAAAGTAAAGATGCGTTAACAGGATAACTTTAAAACAATGTCCTAAATCAAAATTCCAATCTGATTCTGCCGTAAACTGGTCTATAAAGTTTAATCTTTATATTCTATTTTAATCTACTCAAATTAACTCTATAATATTTAGTGTGTTACACATTGCTCAATTTCAATCACTTTTACTCTCAAAAAGCGATAATTTCTTTGCCTGGTAAAAATTACGTCATCGCATGTGTGGCCCTCGTACCTACTAGCTTGCACTCATTTTACGTACTAAATAGTCCAAAGTGCATGCGAAATGTAACGTCATTTACGCTGCGCGTGGCTCTGTCTTATACACTAGCCTCAGTATTTTTATGGCCCATATCTTATTATTATGTTTCATATAGTCCAGTCAAAATAGACTAAATTATTATTCAAGTTTGCATTAATTCCCAACAAGCTGGATTTTTGTGCAGGCCTTGAATACGTCATTACGAATGATATGTCAAAAGTCCCCATCGATCCCGCTTGTGCGTTGTTTTTTATTCGAGGTCAAAGGTCACAAATTAGCGTTTTTTGCGTATATCTCTGAAACAACGAGAGCTATCGAAAAATGGTTCAGGCAAAGTTTGTAGATCGTAAAATTGTCTACAAAAAAGATGTCGATACTTTTTATATTGTATTCAAGGCCTGCACAAAAATCCAGCTTGTTGGGAATTAATGCAAACTGGAATGTTTATTTTGACTGGACTAATATTGTTATTTTTATTGTTTTAAAGTATGCGTCATGTTTGACGTGAAAAACTATTTTCTTACTTTTTCTTTTCTTTCTATTTCGGTGACTCACTACAAGTAACGCTGCGTAAATTACGCTGCTAACACTCGTCTGATCCTTTTGTGAATCCTTCCTTAACTAAACATAGAACAGCTCTTTACTCTCGAGTGAAGTTAATTGGATTTATAAAGTACAAGGCACAGTTACCGACACCTTAAGGGTGTCTTTTTGATGGAACACTTTTTAATTTGTTCGTACGCCTGGGCCTCTGTTTTGTGTCGTACTAAATCAATAGAGTTCCTTCGAGGTTAAATTGTATGAACGTATTTTGTTTTTTGTCCCCTGTAGTGAACTACGGTCCAGTACGTCTCCTAGAGTACGTCCCGGACAAAGTCCAGGGTAAATTAAAATGCTTATGTTCTTTGATAGAATTGAAATGATGTTATACAGAAATTATACACAATCATCTCACAAACATTTGTCCTGATTGGGAATCAAACCCACGATTTCCGGCATAGCAGTCAGAGCCACTAACCACTAGGCCAACAGGCCAGTCATTATGATTATAACCCAGCTTTGTAGAAATATCTGATAGAAATAATAAGTATCAAGTTTTTATATATTCAGTTGGACTAGGATGCTGTTGGCGCTGCCACGTACTCTGTGCACCAGGGCTGCGCATCTTTTATGCATCATAACATAAAAATATTTCACCTTATGTTCAGCAAACATCACTGATGCACTACAGAATCGTTTGCGTTCTAGGGCCTTAATGACAGCTTAGAACAATCTCGTAACAAACTACACAGTTTTCCATCCTTATCGCCTAACGTTAAATTCCAAATCCTATTTCTCACATACATCTGTAAAAAAGAGTCGAAATCTTTTAACTTTTCTTTAGGACAAATCTTTGGAAGCCATCCAGGCATCTGAGTACATTAAGCCGGCTTTGGATTTAGACTGTACGGATATGTCTCGAGGATATCCTTGTATAGAAGTGATAGATTGGTTTCCATTCAGATTGTAAAGTAGAAATCCTTTGTTGGTAAGCAACGATTTATTCGAAAGTGTCATTGGAATCTGTGACATTTTAAAATCATCATGACGGCTGAAAGACTACCACTGCTAATCATAAGTCTCCCATAACGTAGCCACAACGACTGGTACTGTGCTTCTCGCATCCATTGGATTTACGTGACTCTCACCTAAAGTTGCTTCTTCGAACATTTTAAAGTCTGGTTATATAAAAACCTACTGTATACACTCTAAGGGCCTGCCAAGTCTGCAAATTGTTTGAAAGAATTATCGTGATCGTCACAAAGAGCAAGTGAAGAAACAGTTTGGTAGTCACTCATTTTAAAAACTGGTTATATAAAAACCTACTTCTACCCACTCTAAGGACCTGCCAAATCTGCAAATTGTTTGAAAGAATTATCGTGACCGTCACAAAGAGCAAGTGAAGAAACAGTTTGGCAGTCCCTCTTACTCTGCTCAGAGCGTGAACAGTTATTTGATGATATCCCAACCAAATAGCACCTTTATTTACTGATTGCTGCTCAATATAAACTAGTTCAACTTCGTAATAAAAATAAAAAAGTTGCTTTCGCAATATTCAAATGACCTACTATTGCAACAATTTTTTTTCACAAAACGTTGGTGCTCACCTGATTTTACAAATCAACGTTCATAGCTTTATTATTTCCATTCATCTGTTATCTCATTTCGAAAAAAAAAATGGCAGGCTTGCAATTTTAAGCGTAAAAAAAGACTATCGGTTCTTCTTTCCGAGAAGTGTATAAAGCGGGTTGCTCACTGAAGGCAATCTGCAACTTTTAAATTGCACAGTTGCTTTTCTGTAAACAGAATCACTGGTTATGCGTATAAAATAAGCAACGATACATTTTACAGAGGACTCAAGACGAAGAATCAAGTACTTTTAGATCTAAATTAGTGTTTCACTCATCTTTACTTAATATCCTATGTCTTTTAGGTGGGGTAGAAAGTGTCTACTGTTACGTAGTACTCCATCGCGTACGGTTTTGAATTTCACACACTCGCTCGAATGGAATCAGGTGTCCATTGCTTGTCACTTCTGTCAACACTATACATTGCCTGGTTTTGCGGAGAAGACCATGCTTTCTTTTCTTCTGTATTTTTTTATGGGTTTAGTGGACTTTTTTGGCATAAACGAGTATGGCAGTTCACATATTTGTAATACATAACACGCAACTGATCTGTTATGACGTAGGCTTTAAGTATTCAATTCACAATGATCCGGGAGACAGTTCTTAGGCACTCTTGTTCGCAAAAAGCCCAAAGATCAAGAAATCTGTTAAGGTCTAACTTCTTTTATAGCCGAACACCATTTGTCTATTGCTTCTGTGTGGTGACTTTGCCGACAAATACCTTTTTAAATTATCCTGACAAATACTTTATTAAACTTTAAACAAAATCTTCCTATCATAAAACAAGCAACTACGTACTAAAATAACTTGCTTTTCAGTTGCCAATTTCCTATAGTATACACCCAGCTTTAGTACGGGCAATCCGGCGACGGATTTCCTAAGACGATATGCGCTGCTCCGAGCAATAAGTGTTGATAAGGCACAAGTACTTGCTCCGGAGCTTTCTGATAATATAGCCTTTTGTTTACGTTTCATTGGCTTGAGAGCTTGAAGCTTCAGAAGACGTTAAGGACTTTAGAGTTTTTTTTTTAATAGGCAAGACAAATAAGCTGAAAGATGGGTCATTAAAGAACATAGGAAAGTAAACGTTTTTGAGGAGCTCGTGGCTAGATAATAACAGCCGCACGGGTCGGTCTTTAAGGTTAAGCAACGTTTGCTAAGGTTGGTCTGCGGATGAGTGACCATCTTAACATACCGAGTTTCCTCCATGCCTCGGATAGCTCGTTAAGCCGTAGGTTCCGGCTGTCATTTGTAGATCTTTGGCAGTCGTTACGGATAGTCAGAAGCCAGTAAATCTGACTCCAGTCTTGCCATGAAGTACCGTGTTTCCTCAGGTAATGGATTGTAGAGGTCTGGTAGGCAGCCGCTTCTCGTAAAATACTGGTATTCAACTAAATCTGGCTTGACTGGCTGCCGACCCTAATATAGTTGGGAAAAGGCTAGGTAGATGATGAGAAACGTAAACGTTTTCACATGTATATTGTGACCGTCCAAACCATTATTTTTAGGTGAGAAATCATCAAATGACTTCTCTCGCATTAGGTGGAGTGAAAGAGAGTTTCAAGCTTTGTGTCCCTTCCGGTGGTAACTCCTTCGAACACTCCGCAGCTCTGGCAGGCGTTGGCTCTAACTATCACCATCATTTTTTTTTAAATTGATTTTCCATCAAAACACAAAAATGTGCTCCATTAGTGTAATTGCTGTTATGGCGTTCTAATGTGTGGATAAACAACAATAAACAATAAACATCGTCAATTCCAAAACAAGAGTTTCTCAAACAATAAACAACATAGTATACATTTCATCTGAGAAACTAGGTTATATACATACAACAGGGGTACAATACCTTTGAGTCACCTACCGTGGTTTTACGAGTATCTTACACATTCTTGAAAGACTATTGACTGTCTACTCATCAAGATTCTTGAATTTCAACCTGCTGACAGATAGACGAACTGATGGACGGACTGACGGATGGTAAGACAATGGAAGCTCAGTTATAGGGTTCCGTTGGTTATCCTTCGTGTACAGAACCCCAAAACAGCAAACTAGGTCAATGAATTAACAAGAATAGCGAAAAATTCTGCTTTAACAGCGAAGTAAAGTAAGCTAATGCCTAATTAACATTTTTAAACATACTTTTAAGTATCGCTCCAATTGCCTTTCATATCCTTTGGCTTAAAATATTCCTATTCAAGTTAACAACGAAACATTTTGGAGTGCTATCCTTGCAGGAAAAATTCGCCGAATCCAAAAAGAAAGAACCTCGTGAATATTTGAGTTAGGTCTGTGCATTTCCCGTAGTTTTCATAGCACTGCTGACTGCTACATTGCACAGGAAAAGTCAGGGAAATCTTATAGTGTGATCGTATCTAATTTATACAACACTAGCAGCCCGTCCCGGCTTCGCACGGGGTAGACAATTATTTATTTTTGGAAATTTGGATATAAAACACTTTTTTTAGTGCCCCCTCCACCCCGCCCGCCGCGATGCCCGGCGCGCTTTTCAGACTGCATCGCAAACAACGGCCACGGCGCTATGGCGGTTTTGTTTACTGTTTGAATTTTTTAATTCGTAATATCTTTTGAATGGACAGTCCAATTTAAATAATTTAATAACTATTTTATAGGTAGTTAAATGGTCTTGACCATAAAATAATTTATTTGGATAAGGATTAATATAAACACATAAATAGCATGGTTTGAATTTGGTTAGCATTTTCATTAATGTTTAAAATGAAAAAAGTTGTTGTAGTGACATAACTACAATAGTTGGACATATGCTACCGCGGAGTTTTTTTGTAAACATTATGATGTTCTTCAATATTGTTTTACATTATTTTGTTCTATCGCTAATAGTTTCGGCAGCGCATTCGACGAAAGACATTTTAAGACTTATTTTTCTACACCTTCGGTTACATTGTTCAAATTTTACCAAGGATCCCTATTTTTTTTCAAAATACAATGTAGCCTATGTCAAATTGGAAGAACGTAGCCTTCTATTGGTGAAAGATTTTTTTAAATCGGCCCAGTACTTTTTGAGACTATTCATTACAAACATACAAAAATAGGTACAAATCTTTCCTCTTTATAATATTAGTATAGATATAGATATAGATATAATATTAGTATAGATTTTTTATTATTAGTCACATTCATTGCGTGCAGGTAAGGAGTTCCTCTACCAGAGTTTGTGTTTCCTGATAGCTACGACCTGGGAGTTTTTAAGTGAAGAATAAATAGGTTACTTTTCCAAATTAAAGCGTGCTCAATCGTTAATCACAGTCATCATTGCTTATGTGACTGTCTGTCACTTACTCCAAATTAATAACAAAATATTATAATAATTATATTTTTCTTTAGACATCATGCACGGCGCCATGGGCCACTTTGAAACTCATCAATTATCCTTTTAATGGCAAACGAACAAAAAGCAAGGGCCAAGCCAAAGAAATACTTAAACATAATTCTAAGGAAACAAGTGCAATATTCGACTCTTTAAAACTAATAAAACATCTGGTAAACATAAAACAGACCCAGACGAAACCCTTAAGAAATTAGACAAAAACGACCATTAAGCGATTCTAGAAAGTTCGGACAATGGTGAGTTACCACGTGTGGCAAAGGCGCGTCGGAGAGATGGCCGCACCACGAGGACACTTGGCTTGGGACCGCGATAGGGGCTGCACGCTCAAAGCAGCAAGTTAAAATAGGGACTTAGCTTCAGAGCCCGGGAGAGGTCGGACGTCCAGCATTAGCGAGTTAGAATAGGACACCTTGGTTTTAGACCGGCGTAGAAGTAGGACGCTCAGAAGCAGCGAGCTAGAGTTACTTGATAAATACTATAGGGCTCAGTCCGTTGTAATTCTTACGAGTGCCAAGTCCAGATTAGACTGATCTAGTATTTAAAGTAGCAGTGTGTAAGTGAGTGTGTTTGTTGGCGTGAATGGGTGAGTCCTTTATTATTCTAATTTATCCTAGAGTGATTTGTTGTTATTATACGCGCAAGAGCGTCCAGCAGCAGCAGCGAGCTGGCTAGCTGACTCGATGAATATCGTCGGGCTTATAACCTGAAATAATTCTTAGAAGAGCTAGTATTGAGTTATAATATTAGATACCTATGGAATAAGTCCAGTTTAAGTTTGTTTAGTACTTATAATACAGAGAGTTTGCGTTAGTTGAGGGACGGATGGTCGAGCGCTGATTGTTGTTTGCTACTAGCGTGATGTGTGTGAGTACGCGAGTGAATCTCAGCGACTGCGCTGGTGACTGAAAGGATGAGTGTTGTCGGTTTCACCCCTTACTTTCCTTCCTATGACAAGGTGACCTGAGCTTGCGTTTGGTGTTAGGGAACTCGGGGAAAGCCATGCTTTGGAATGAACTTCACATGGAATGTACCTTACATAGTCCTGCATACTTGACGCTTATCAGCATGCTTGAAACTTATCAGCATATCTGTCATAATCACGAACGAACTAATGTTAGGAGGCTGAACCGAGTAACAATCGCTACAATACATGTTAGGGCCAGCTTGAGCTGTAATGATCTACGAATCATCAAACGCTAGTGAAGGCTACCTACCCTAAGGACTGACTCACAGCAGAATACTTTACATTGCCCTTGGTTCTCGGACACTTCTGGGAGTGGGGTTAGGCTTCACTAACATCGGCTAATCGAATTGATAGTCGTTCGGAAGAACGCTAGGGAACGTATCTCGTTAAAACACACCCGGCCCCCGTAGGCCTCTTACTGATACAAAAAAAATAATATTTAGCGAGATACGCAAATTGGACACTTATCATGAAACCCTCCGCAGCTAGACGTAGCTCGGTGACGTGGACGTTATGTTGTCCTCACTTGGGGTAGAGTAAGGAAGTGTGAAGTGACGATTTATTAAAACCACTTCGGCGCGAAACAAGGCAATTGTAAGTAGTTCTGTGACGACTGACGATACGTCACGCTTGTTTAACTTTTATATTGTTTTAGTCATGGAATTATTTATAATGGGAAGGGTGTCTTATCCAATAGCATAGGCCTCACAACCCTATGCCGTAAGATTGGTCAGGACATACACGAGCGAAGAGAATCAAAGTTAGGAGAGCCAAGTCCAGCTTAGACGGAACTAGTATCAAAGTAATAGTGTGTAAGTGTGTGTGTTTGTTGGCGTGAATGGGTGATTCCTTTATTATTCTAATTTATCCTAGGCTGATACTGTGTTACTATACACGGACATGCGAGCGAAGCCGCGGGAGAAGCTAGTGGTCTAGAGTTCTTAAAACTAAATAGACAGAAACGTGTTGCTGGGGAGTTTGTTGCGCTACTTCTTCTCCCCAGCCCAAACACTAGGAAGTGGCGAATGGTGGGGCGCTTTTGGGGCTGTCTATATAGGCATTCAAGAGAGTTGAAATGCCCAACTCTATTTACCTTTGGAGCGATGACTCCCGTCTATGTTATTTATTAGTATTTGCATTTACTCTTGAGGTTATACTCTTTATCTGCGACCTTTACTTCGGTCAGATACGAGCACTGTATCTTGCAGATGTACTTATTGTACAAAGGGTGCACTTCCTGGGGATGGGTTGACACACATCTATCACATATTATACAGTCCACGGACTGTTAGGGACCATGTCTCAATAGGAGCATGATGTAGACGTTCTGCACTGGAACTAGCCGCCCCGTTGCTAGACAAGGACGGTCGCACGGTTTGCCGCAGGGAAAGTTGCCTCGTCACTTTTACAGTTCGAGAGAACTGCTAGGGACCATGTCTCAATAGGAGCATGTGATGACGTATTGTCGCTGAAAAGCCGCATGCGTCTCTTAAGGAAGTGTTGCTCTGAGTGCTGTGAGTTTGGACGTGAGGTATCGTGTGAGTAATTATTGACCAACTACCTGTTACGTTAGCGTAAGGGTTACTCGCACGATATAATGGTAATTAATCAATAACTTTACATCTCTTAGTTATATTTTATCCTTCTGAAACCACTTCTAATTTATTTTCTACCATGTATTCTGAGGTCTCACTTAATAATTCTTTCAAACCTTTCCTTGTCCGAACAATGTGATAAGGTATTGGACTACCTCGTACTTATGGTATTCATATTTAAGTCGGCGGGAGTTTGCCCAAGTCACCTGGACGAGAACTACGGAATTGGGCGGAGGAGGGGCCCTTTTCTACTCCCTTAGGGGAAAACCGACCTTGACACCTTCATGTAGGATAATTCAGGAAAAACGAAAATTTTATCAGCCTAGGGTCTTTTAGGAACAGTCACATATGGTGCCGTGACCAGGATTCTCGTCATTAAATGTACTGATTCACTTCAGTACAACGAGAAACGATAATTATGGGTTACTACTAAAACAACACAACGTAATTTTCTAGTACTATATAATTGATAGGAATAATTAGGGATAAAAAGAATTACAACGGCTAAGGTTAAAGATCTGAATTCGGTATGCAGTTGAGGTCTCAACTACATTTATATATTTGTGGATTCGATTCCTGCATGGGTTGTTGCTTAAAGTATGTACTTTTATAGCAGGTTCGATTCCTGCATGATTGTTGGTTGAATTATATAATTTTATTTGTTACGGATTTCGGGTTCGATTCCCGATTGATGCATTGGTTAATGAATTCTGGAGATCCTGTGTCACAACTGTGGGTTCAATTCTCGCTTGATTTATAATGGTTTATACAGATTTTTTGTTTCTGTGTTCATCAGGGTTCGATTCCCATGAACAAAGAAATATTTGTGAGTAGACTATAGCGTGTATGACTGTGTGTTTGCGTTTATATGCTACAAATAATGGGTTCGATCCCCATACTTATGTACCGAATTAATATTAACAGTAATAGGGCTCTGAGCTAATGTCACAATGGGTTCGACTCCCAGCTAAAGTAACTTTTGAGCTTGAATGAAAGTTTGTGAAAATGAGATGTGATTTTCAGTGTGAGAGTTCATGATCTGTGAAATGAATGGACATGAAAGATTTATGAACTAAGGTTTAACAAACGTGCAATTTATCTAAATAATAGTAAAGAGCTCACGAAGAAAGTAGCCTTTACATTAGTGGTTACATTTAGCAGAACATTATACTCGTAGTAGGATATTCTAAATATTGTCAATTCGGCAGTTCATGTTATTTTATTTGAATAGATACTCGTGTGGCCTTATTTAAAATTCCAGGATATTTAAATCTTCACATCGCTGCGACAACGCTGTATCAAACTCACGGCTTGCGTTGTACTTGGCTCTTAGTTGATCTAGTTAGCGGTCATCACCTGATTCGAGCGACTGCTGTAGCGTGGTCCCTGTTGCGAAGCTAAGTTTCACTTTTATTAGACTCTTATCATTACTTTGCGTATGATCTTTGTCATCACGCAAAAATACTATTGCATTGACTGGGGTTGCGCGTTGGCGCTTCAAAATGAATTGCAGCGATTAACGTTATTAAATACGGAGGAGGCATTACCAGATTGTTTAAAGTATGCACGTGTTTAGGAAATATACAAACTGCTTACCTAACGTTATCTATTGAGTATTCTACTTGACTCTTGCAAGATATACAAACTTATCTGTTCTTGCAGAATCAGTACCAATAACTTAATTTCTAACACTTGTTGCATTTCAGAGCTATTCTATCCTCTTAGAATCAGAGGGGGGTAATTGCATCTAAATGAAATGTAATCTAATATCCCTATGTGCGAACCATTTCAGTTACTCCGGAGTTCACCTCGGTTGCTGACTCAGCGTAAGGAATGGCCTTTGTCCTGCTACGACTGCGATAGGCTGAGTTTAGAACGAGTGAGCACCGTAGGTACTTACCGCACGAATAACACTAGAAGAGACCCTGGTATGTAAAATCAAACTATAAGCATGCACAGGTGTACTGGAGTGTAATTGTTTGGTAAATAGGTAAAGGAAGAATCCTAATGTACTAGCTACACGTTAAGTGCAGGTCAGATGAGACGCTGATGTGTGAGATAAAAACATAAGCATACAGGTCTCCTAAATTATGTAATTTCAAAATAAATAGGTATTATTCAAAGAAATAGGTTCAAATACTCTAATATGTATTAAGTGAAGATTCGATGAAAGTGGGAGTGTTTTATAGACCTAGGTATTGACATGATGCAATTACAAATAACATAAACGAACATCTTAGTTGACCTAAGTTTCAAGTTCAATGCAACTTCGTTTACAGTATTACCGGTATTGTAGGTATTATTAAGTTATACCAGCACTAACTGGGGTGCCTATTGAGTACTCATAACAATAACTTATAATTGCCTCATAAAACAGCTAACTAAAGGGTACGTTAAAATGTGCATTTTACGATGTGAAAGTCTTTTAGTTTTAGGGATAACAAAAAATTGCTATCCGCATTGAAATAGCATACCACAATTTGGCCCTTTTAAAAAACTCATTTAGCCTGTGTTTTATGGGAAACAAGCCCGCACTTATGTCCGCAGACGAAAGCAATAAATTTGGTCCATTGTATTGCCATATGCGTCTTCAAATTTTAAGAGTCAATAGCGAAATGACCTGACGCACTTTACAGCAAAAAAATAAACTTATCGTAATGTGGCCGACCCTTACTTAAAGAACAAAAAAAGTGGTGTTTTAAAGTTGTCTAAACTCAATAGGTCAATTAAGCAGTAGAGGCTGAGCACATGTTGATGGTTTAAGTGGAAGTTACTAGGGAAAAAACCTACGACAGCAAACTTCAGGACACTTGAGTTAGCATAAAGAATGATAACCTAGTAGACTAATGTCGATTTGAAATAAACTATAGGTTTAAAATAAGTTTAGCGTTTGTATAAAACCTAGGGTTATAGCTGCTATACTATGCTAAATTATAGCAGACAGCACATCCTACTGTAATAATTATAAAGATTACAGTATTTCAACATACCGGATCGGTATGGCTCAAAAAAAATTCTGAATTTGTTTTATTACAATGCAGTTTTCACATTGTTTAAATTCATTCGCCATACTTCTGATTTCCAAATGTACAAATTGGATTTGTAATACTATTTTATTTTACCATGTATGGAAAACCAGACTATAAACATACTAGTCTTTAATTTGGTTTAATAATGTGACAAAAATGTTTTAAAAAATTATAAGCTGAAATGGGATCAGCGATTGTGTATTATCATAACATATGTCTCTGCGAAATGTTATGAAGTTATAGCAGGCCAATACGTGCAGTTGTCTTATTAGACTCATGTGCCAACTAGAATAACTTATTAGATACTTGTATCTTATTGGGTGAGATTAAGAATTTTTAATGAGGATGCAAAGATTATCCTATTATGAAAGCTCATCCGCTATACTACGTCACGCGTCTGATTTTCAGAGGGGGGAATGTGACTGTCTGTCACTTACTCCAAATTAATAACAAAATATTATAATAATTATATTTTTCTTTAGACATCATGCACGGCGCCATGGGCCACTTTGAAACTCATCAATTATCCTTTTAATGGCAAACGAACAAAAAGCAAGGGCCAAGCCAAAGAAATACTTAAACATAATTCTAAGGAAACAAGTGCAATATTCGACTCTTTAAAACTAATAAAACATCTGGTAAACATAAAACAGACCCAGACGAAACCCTTAAGAAATTAGACAAAAACGACCATTAAGCGATTCTAGAAAGTTCGGACAATGGTGAGTTACCACGTGTGGCAAAGGCGCGTCGGAGAGATGGCCGCACCACGAGGACACTTGGCTTGGGACCGCGATAGGGGCTGCACGCTCAAAGCAGCAAGTTAAAATAGGGACTTAGCTTCAGAGCCCGGGAGAGGTCGGACGTCCAGCATTAGCGAGTTAGAATAGGACACCTTGGTTTTAGACCGGCGTAGAAGTAGGACGCTCAGAAGCAGCGAGCTAGAGTTACTTGATAAATACTATAGGGCTCAGTCCGTTGTAATTCTTACGAGTGCCAAGTCCAGATTAGACTGATCTAGTATTTAAAGTAGCAGTGTGTAAGTGAGTGTGTTTGTTGGCGTGAATGGGTGAGTCCTTTATTATTCTAATTTATCCTAGAGTGATTTGTTGTTATTATACGCGCAAGAGCGTCCAGCAGCAGCAGCGAGCTGGCTAGCTGACTCGATGAATATCGTCGGGCTTATAACCTGAAATAATTCTTAGAAGAGCTAGTATTGAGTTATAATATTAGATACCTATGGAATAAGTCCAGTTTAAGTTTGTTTAGTACTTATAATACAGAGAGTTTGCGTTAGTTGAGGGACGGATGGTCGAGCGCTGATTGTTGTTTGCTACTAGCGTGATGTGTGTGAGTACGCGAGTGAATCTCAGCGACTGCGCTGGTGACTGAAAGGATGAGTGTTGTCGGTTTCACCCCTTACTTTCCTTCCTATGACAAGGTGACCTGAGCTTGCGTTTGGTGTTAGGGAACTCGGGGAAAGCCATGCTTTGGAATGAACTTCACATGGAATGTACCTTACATAGTCCTGCATACTTGACGCTTATCAGCATGCTTGAAACTTATCAGCATATCTGTCATAATCACGAACGAACTAATGTTAGGAGGCTGAACCGAGTAACAATCGCTACAATACATGTTAGGGCCAGCTTGAGCTGTAATGATCTACGAATCATCAAACGCTAGTGAAGGCTACCTACCCTAAGGACTGACTCACAGCAGAATACTTTACATTGCCCTTGGTTCTCGGACACTTCTGGGAGTGGGGTTAGGCTTCACTAACATCGGCTAATCGAATTGATAGTCGTTCGGAAGAACGCTAGGGAACGTATCTCGTTAAAACACACCCGGCCCCCGTAGGCCTCTTACTGATACAAAAAAAATAATATTTAGCGAGATACGCAAATTGGACACTTATCATGAAACCCTCCGCAGCTAGACGTAGCTCGGTGACGTGGACGTTATGTTGTCCTCACTTGGGGTAGAGTAAGGAAGTGTGAAGTGACGATTTATTAAAACCACTTCGGCGCGAAACAAGGCAATTGTAAGTAGTTCTGTGACGACTGACGATACGTCACGCTTGTTTAACTTTTATATTGTTTTAGTCATGGAATTATTTATAATGGGAAGGGTGTCTTATCCAATAGCATAGGCCTCACAACCCTATGCCGTAAGATTGGTCAGGACATACACGAGCGAAGAGAATCAAAGTTAGGAGAGCCAAGTCCAGCTTAGACGGAACTAGTATCAAAGTAATAGTGTGTAAGTGTGTGTGTTTGTTGGCGTGAATGGGTGATTCCTTTATTATTCTAATTTATCCTAGGCTGATACTGTGTTACTATACACGGACATGCGAGCGAAGCCGCGGGAGAAGCTAGTGGTCTAGAGTTCTTAAAACTAAATAGACAGAAACGTGTTGCTGGGGAGTTTGTTGCGCTACTTCTTCTCCCCAGCCCAAACACTAGGAAGTGGCGAATGGTGGGGCGCTTTTGGGGCTGTCTATATAGGCATTCAAGAGAGTTGAAATGCCCAACTCTATTTACCTTTGGAGCGATGACTCCCGTCTATGTTATTTATTAGTATTTGCATTTACTCTTGAGGTTATACTCTTTATCTGCGACCTTTACTTCGGTCAGATACGAGCACTGTATCTTGCAGATGTACTTATTGTACAAAGGGTGCACTTCCTGGGGATGGGTTGACACACATCTATCACATATTATACAGTCCACGGACTGTTAGGGACCATGTCTCAATAGGAGCATGATGTAGACGTTCTGCACTGGAACTAGCCGCCCCGTTGCTAGACAAGGACGGTCGCACGGTTTGCCGCAGGGAAAGTTGCCTCGTCACTTTTACAGTTCGAGAGAACTGCTAGGGACCATGTCTCAATAGGAGCATGTGATGACGTATTGTCGCTGAAAAGCCGCATGCGTCTCTTAAGGAAGTGTTGCTCTGAGTGCTGTGAGTTTGGACGTGAGGTATCGTGTGAGTAATTATTGACCAACTACCTGTTACGTTAGCGTAAGGGTTACTCGCACGATATAATGGTAATTAATCAATAACTTTACATCTCTTAGTTATATTTTATCCTTCTGAAACCACTTCTAATTTATTTTCTACCATGTATTCTGAGGTCTCACTTAATAATTCTTTCAAACCTTTCCTTGTCCGAACAATGTGATAAGGTATTGGACTACCTCGTACTTATGGTATTCATATTTAAGTCGGCGGGAGTTTGCCCAAGTCACCTGGACGAGAACTACGGAATTGGGCGGAGGAGGGGCCCTTTTCTACTCCCTTAGGGGAAAACCGACCTTGACACCTTCATGTAGGATAATTCAGGAAAAACGAAAATTTTATCAGCCTAGGGTCTTTTAGGAACAGTCACACTTACCATCAGATCAGATAGTAGTTAAGCTTGAGTTTTCGCATGACGCAAAAGAATTTGAGTTAAGCTCGCCTTTGTACATGAATTGTCAATTGAATGTGTGTAAATAAGTTATTGTGTATAATAAAGAAACTCTAATAAGAAGGTTTTTTCATACAAATTTTGGACCTCCGTTGGCTTTAGAAGGTTATTTTTAGAACCTCGTATCTAAACATCCTTTCTAATTCTTTGTATTGTTACACAATACCTCTGTGTAAAATACTGGTATTCAGCTAAATCCAACTTGACTGGAAGCCGACCCCAATATAGTTGGGAAAAGGCTAGGTAGATGATGACCTCTGTGCAAAATTTTAGCGTTCTAGATCCAAATGTTTAAGCTAGGCGTTGATAAATCAGGAGGAGCTCGTGGCTAGATAATAACAGCCGCACAGGTCAATCTTCAAGGTTAAGCAACGCTTGCCTAGGTTAGTCTGTGGATGGGTGACCATCTTAACATAACGAGTTTCCTCCGTGCCTCGGAAAGCACGTTAAGCCGTTGGTCCCGGCTGTCATTTGGAGATCTTTGGCAGTCGTTACGGATAGTCAGAAGCCAGTAAATCTGACTCCAGTCTTGCCATAAAGTACCGTGTTACCCCAGTTAATGGGTTGGGGAGGTCCACAGAACATATAAAGGAAGTGGGAGGTCTGGTAGGCAGCCGCTCCTCGTAAAATACTGGTATTCAGCTAAATCCGGCTTGACTGGAAGCCGACAGATAGAGGCTAGGCAGATGATGTTGATAAATTAGAGAGTGAGTCAGGATTTTGACTTTTATATAATTACTAGCTTTTACCCGCGGCTTCGCTCCCGTCAAATGACTACCCTACATATCCTACCCTACCCTACCCTACCTTCCCTACCTACCCTACACTACCCTACCTACCCTACACTACACTACACTACACTACACTACCCTACCTACCCTACACTACACTACCCTACCTACCCTACACTACACTACCCTACACTACACTACCCTACCTACCCTACACTACACTACCCTACCTACCCTACACTACACCACCCTACACTACACTACACTACCTTACACTACCCTACTCTACCCTACACTACCCTACACTACCCTACCTACCCTACTTTACGTAACTTTTTTTTTTTTTTAATTTTTGTCTCCGTAAGAACCATCATTGAACTTCAAGGAACATTTAAAAAAAAGAATCAGCCAAATCGGTCAAGCCGTTTTCATGTGATGTCGTGACAACGAAAAACGGGTTTCATGTAATATATATAGATGCAGATGTGTAACAAAGAAATAATGAAAAGCTTTTAGCTATCTCAGAATTATACATACCTTTGATAGATTTAATAACATAATGCTATTTAAATACATTAAGTAGATTAAATCAGTCATGGTTTCATTATATTATTGTAGTTCGAATAAAATAAATTCCTCTGTAATTTGTGATTTCATTTATAATGGGATAACAATAAATTGCGTTTTACTTAGTAAGAGCAATTACACCATTAGCCAGATTAACTCGATAACATTATCGGACGATCGCAGGATTGATTGGAAAATGGGATGATCGTGTGTTTTTCATTATAAACGTAGGATTAGCGTATAGGATTTTTCTGATAAAGTATGTTAGGATTAATGTGAGTTGTACGTATTAGTGTTTACAAAAATAAAAAACTTTTCACAACAACAAAAAAAAACAACCGACTGCTGCAGTTGCTAGAATTTAATGTAGTGTCATGAATCAAACTGATTTTCGATACATAAAAGCATACATTAAATAAAACCTAATTGAGAACCTCCGCCTTGTTTTGATATACGAGTATATAGGTTATTATTGAGGTAGGTTCAGATGGATTAAAAATAAAACGAAATATATAAATCTTTACCCACAGACTAGAGGAATGACAAGAAAGTGAGTTTGTTTATCTATTTATTTATTTAAGCTTCATGTACAGTAGTGGTACATAGGCGGACTTAATGCAACATGGCATTCTCTACCAGATTTTTTATCATAAATTATTCGATAAGACCTCTCAACGTTTTCATCACATCAAAACAAGATAAATACACAAAAAATCCTTCCAATCCGTCATAATTATAACTAAAACAAAAAAAAAGCCAAATAAATAAACGATACGAAGACCTACATCATTTGAAAGTCACGAAAAAGTGACTCCAATAAATAATTATTTTGTCCCCAGCCATGTTCATTATATTACGAAAACATAAAACAGACAAAAGGAATGAACTTAAACATTCATTCCTCATTTAAGACCAAACGGTTATAAAAATAAGTTGATTCCTCCGAATATTATTTTAGGGTTCCACATTAAAATGGGAAGGCCTCTTAATTATGGTCGGTCCTGTTTATATAGAACGATGGTTCTGTAATGGTTGGATTTTCTTGCACATGTTTTGTTTTAACACTTAAATAACTGACTTAGAAAATTGAGTTTTCCTTGAGGTACAAAAGTTAAAAACAAATTTAGTGTTTTTTGTTTTTCTATAGAATCTGTTTATAAAGAGAACCATTTGACAGTTTTAATTGTGCCTTTGAAACTTAAGGAAAAAAATTATAATAATGAAATTTTCTGGAGTTTGATTGACTATAACACAAATATTGTGAAAAGGTTCGAGAGGAGTAGCACGAAAGTTCTCGAACGAGCCCTTTTCTCATTTTCATTCATTTTTTTTCGATCTCATATTGCGACTCTAGAACTATATTTTCTGCATTGTAAGTTGTAGTTCATTTTAAAATATCGAAGCACTTGATGTAATCAGTACTTATTGCTATTTCACACTATTAATAGTAGGTATGTAATTAATTCGTATCGATATAAAATAAAAAGATATTGTACAATGTTAAAATAAAGATTTCTGTACTTAAAGCCAGACTGTCAAAAAAATGGAGAGAAAATATTTCTATTAACTAAACTACGTGAGGAAATTTTGCTCAAGTAGTCTATCGTACAGAAAACGCTTATATTTACTTCAAATGTGTATGACACTCGGCGGTAGCATATTTTTGTTATAGTGCAAAATTTTATATAACTCGATAAGCAAACAATGATACCATTTTAACTCTCTATACCAATATTCATTTAGAAAAATCCCTGTTTTTTAAACAACCAATCATAACTACAGAACCCAAAACTCCACACTCAGTCACACTTGACCATTTTGTATAAAATTGACGCCACTTTTTTCTTAACATTTTCTCTTATCTTTATAAATCATTTTGCTCCGATGGTTGCATACAAAGAGGCTTAGTGGGCCCAGAGGACAGTTTGCTTGACCTCTACCTTGACCTTCAAAAAACTATTTTTTCCATGTAAGTAGATTTTATAGATGACCCCATTTTTGGCGATGGACAAAATAGCTTGGAGCTTGTTATCTTAGAGCTGAGCAATTGAGGGTAAAAAAGAAGTGTTCACTGGGAAAAGAGGTTGGGTCATTGACTTAGGGTCTGGGTAGGGTGTGGAGCTTATGCGGGTGTTGAAGCGGGCGCGATATGTCAAAATTATTATCGTCACGGTATGAGTGGGTGATTTTCGGACGTCCGGACATTTACACCAATAGACAGAGATTCATGAGAAAAGTTTAAATGCAGTGAGTTAAGGTACTGTAGATACTGTTTTTTATAGTAGAGAAAAACTGAGAAATTACATAGATGGTTTGTAACAGCTATGCAAGGCTGGGGCGATTTGCTAGTAAATTATTGCCCCACATTGAAAATTGTTCCTGTATCGTAAGTTGATTCACAAACCAGAAATATGAATTAACGTAAGGGATGTTTACTAAAACTGTAAAAAAGTGTCCCTTTCGACTATGGACATAAGGTCCTTTTACCCATAACGTAAAAATGTCCCTTACGTTAATTCATATTTCTGGTATCGATATGTCAACTCACACTCAATATACAAGACACCCAGACCCGGAATAACTATATCGGCGAGCATTAAAAATACTCGATCCTTGCTAGAATCAAACTAACGACATGCCGCACAATAGCCAATCGTACAACCATGCCGATTAAATAAAATCGCGCCCGCGCCCGCCCAGTAACCGCGCAGTTACTCTGTTCAAACCTTTTGGCTTACTTATGCGTCATAGAAAATTTGGAATGAAACACGCTTTTGGTTTTAGAGATTTTATTTCAGCGAATTTTATTGAGTGCGACCTCGCTCTCTCTGATAAGGGCGTGATCCTATTATATCAAGAATTTCTTAAATCTAATTTATTGTCTTGAAAATTGATTTTATCTTGCTGAGTTTACAGTCTCGGATCACAGTTGATGACAGCTGAAAAAAATCTAGTAGTTTTATTTCTTGACGATAATATTTGAAAAGAGTTTTTTTTTACTTTTTCTACAGGTTTTTTTGATACCAGTTTTATGTTTTTAGTTTTTGACTTGAAAGTGCGATGACTAGCAATTTGCCACCGATTTTTTTTTTTTCTCTTTATTTATTTAGGGACATTTATAATCGCAATGCGTATGTCAGTCCCATCGTACCCTAAATACATGTTAATCAGATCTGGGCCATGAACCTAAACAGACTCCTCGCATCATCGCTATTTGGTTGAGCCAAAATTCCATTCAATGTGCCTACTTCAAGTCTGTTCAACTTCAAGACTCTAAACAAATTATTTCTCGCAGACTCATACCGCACACAGTCCATCAATAAGTGGAGTAAGTCCTCAACAACTCCGCAATCCACACAGTTGGGGGAGTTCGTTTTCTTCATCATGAACGCAAACTTATTGCATGGAATGTGTCCAGATCTGAGGCTATGAGTACAGCTCATAGGCTCAACAACTAATTTTCGGCCTAAATTACTATTAACAAACCAGGGCACACGAAAAGCACCTTAACACGTATTTGCAGGGTAGTTTTGAAAAACCTAATAATGATAGTTTTAATTATTCTTATTGGTCAGAATTTATATTTATTTATTACAGCTTTGAAGACTTACAGCTTATAAAAAATACTGATTAAAAAGAAAACAATCGTAGGTGACAGCAAGCCTATTACAAGTCTTCACGTATAGTGCCAGACATAAAATTGAGGGATTGTGCCAAGTTTCAAGGTTGTTAACCCGAGAAATGAGAATTCTTGGGTTCATGGTGCTTTCCATCTTTCAATTAAAGAAACAACTGCTCTTCCCTGTTTTTTTTTTCATTTGAAACAATAGATTTATAGAGAGTTATATTAAAGCGATCAACACTATTGTTATGATCAAAAAATATTAAAATCAGTCATATCGTTTTAAAGTTTTAGCATCAACAGCAATTGATTTTCATAAACAAGAAGATTATAATTCCGAAAACAACATTTTAATAAACAGCAGATTACCGGTTTTGTTACCATTATCATTACAATTTAGCCGAAAGACGTCCGCTATTTGACAAGGGCCTCCCCCAAGTGTAACCACAGTGACCGGTCCCCTACATCTCGCATCAATCGGATTCTCGTGAACCTCACTATCGTCTGTTTCTTATACCCTGTGGCTAAAATGACATTACCACACAAGAGAACTGGCATCATTCCTATAGTAAGTTTGACATTAAATGTATCAATTTAGTCTCAGGGTATAAAAAACAGACGATAGGTCGTCGGTCTGCCTTATGAAAGGTGTTCTCTTCTGTATCTTCCAGCACGTGGTCGCCACTCCAGAACCTTCCGTCCCTGTTGCTGGCAGTTTTTTATGAGACATTGATAATTTTTGAAAATTGATTTTGTTATAGTCGATGTCACTTCATATATTGACATGTAAGAAAAGAAAATTGAATACAAAAGATTTCTAAGACAATTTCAGTGTTTTTATCTGAAACAACTGGTCCCTTGAGCCGGATTAAAAACAGTGCACGACTAAATGGATCTACTGCGACGAAGTGAAAGATTAATAAAGAAAAATAAACCTGTTCCCGAACTTAAACAAGTAAGCCCGAATCCTACTATGACCCCGTCATCGCTAAAGTCCGCACGATCTAATAATTCTAGTGCATCACAGCGGCGCATTCTTGAAGCTCGCGCCGCAAAAGAATTAGCGGAAATTGATCTGCGGAAGCTAAAGATAGAGCGAACCCTTGTCGAGGCCAGACTCGCCGAGGAGACGGCCCTGTTGGAAGAGGATGCGGCGAGCCACGTCTCCACTGTATCAGAGGCTGTGAAATCGGTTCAGGTTCAGAAGTGGGTGGATGAGACTTGCAACGCTGAATGTGAGGTAAAGGCAGATAATAAACAGGAGCGAGGTCACCAAGACTACCGCACCGCTGTTAACGACTACCGCAGCGGTCACGACAACGACATCGTAAACCTTACGCGTGCCATCACAGAAGCGCTAAATAAGACGACGACGACTACTAACAGCACTCCCACCACCGATAAATTACTAGGCCGTATGTCAGCAAAGGATCTACCAACCTTCACGGGCGACCCGATCGAATGGCTGAGGTTCAAGAATATATACCAATCTACGACTAGAATCGGCCAATATTCAGATGAGGAAAACGTAGCACGATTACAACGTTGTCTCCATGGTCCAGCCTGGGAAGCGGTAGCCGCCAGACTCATCACCGTCACCTCTGCCGACGAGATTATCAAGACCTTGGAAATGCGATTTGGTAGACCTGACCTCGTGCTACACCAACTTATAAGCGAGGTGAGGAAGATACCCAAGCTGACCGGGGTACGCACGGACCTAGTATCACTAGCAACGAAAGTGGACAATTGCGTCGCGGCTATAGAATCCATGGATCATATCGGATACCTATACAGTCCAGATCTGATGACAATGATTATCGACAAATTGACGGAGCCAATATTCTTCCGCTGGTTAGATTACAGCAAGGGTCTCACCTCTCGTGACCCACAGCTGCCAGCATTGGCCAAGTACCTGATGGAAGAAGCTCATGAAATCTGTTTAAGAGGAGCCTTGGAGCCAGCACAGACTAAGACCACCGGCACCAAGCGTTCAATATTATTGACAAATGTGGGGGAGGAGAAAAGCCACCCTGAACCTGACAAGAAATCAACAAACGTTGTGGTGCCTAAGACAACATGCAAAACACCCACAGAGAAGGAATGCGCGTTTTGCTCAGATAAGGGCCATGGGATTACAATTTGCCCCAAGTTCGCAGATGAAGATATCAATCAACGATGGGATTGGACATGTAAGCGCCGATTATGCTTTAGATGTCTCAAGTCCACTCACCGCCGCGAACGATGCAAATCCAAGGTCAGATGTAAAACGTGCAAGAGAGGTCACCACTCGCTTCTACATAGACTTGACTGGGACAAGCCCGAGACTACAGCAAATACATGGTCTGTAAAGAAAAAGGTCTTTCTGAAGGTGCTGCCGGTTGAGATTGAAGGGCCATCAGGAAGTGTTACGACCTATGCACTACTTGACGAAGGATCGACAGTAAGTCTAATCGAAAGCGATATCGCCGATAAGATCGGAGCTTCTGGTCCTGAAAAAGAATTGAAGATTCATGGTGTAGTAGGCCTAACAAGCAGCGCATCAAGTCAGATGGTAACGTTGACGATACGAACTCCCTGGGGTCTTCATCAGCTAGATCGAGTACGAACGGTTAAAGCGCTAAATTTGCCCTACCATACAATCCCTAAAGAACAGATCGAGAGCTTGGACCACCTGAAAGACCTTCCCCTCTATGCATTTGAAGGTCAACCAGCTATGCTGATCGGCCAGGACCAATGGCCCCTAATCGTGAGCAGAGAACTAAGGGAAGGCGGTAAAGGTGAACCTGTCGCGTCGTTGACAAAACTTGGATGGGTGCTCCATGGTGTTTGTTCTTCCATAGCATCCAATATTATGCCTGAGTTTGCGCTTCATGGACGCCTAGACGAAGACGATCGGTTGGACGAACTAGTGAGAAACTACTTTCACTTGGATAGCCTTGGTGTCAAGTGCCTTGACAGGCCCAGATTATCCCCAGATGAGAAGAGAGCCATTCACATCCTAGACACGAAGTCCCGAAAGATAGGGAAGAGATGGGAAACCGGTTTGTTATGGCGGAGCGACGACGTACAGCTGCCTGATAACCGCCGAAATGCTGAACATCGACTACGAAGCACGGAGAGAATGATGGACGCTGATCCTATAGCCGCCGCTGATTACGAAAAGCAGGTGGTCAACTTCATTGAGAAAGGTTATGCAAAAGAAGCTCAAGAAAAACCTACTGGTCGTGTGTGGTATTTGCCGCATTTTGGTGTCCGCAATCCAAACAAACCTGGCAAGCTACGACTTGTATTTGACGCCAAAGCTACAACTAATGGTATTTCTTTGAATACAGAGCTACTTACTGGACCTGACTTGTTGAACAACCTGCTAGGAGTATTGCTGAGATTCCGAGAACGAGCTGTCGCTGTAACAGCGGATATAAGAGAGATGTTCCTCCAGGTGAAGATAAACGCAGACGATCAGAACGCCCAGTGCTTCCTATGGCGAGGAATGGAGCGAAAGCAACCACCGCGCATTTACAAGATGACTTCTATGACTTTCGGAGCCACGTCATCGCCCTGTACCGCAACGTACATCATTCGCCGCAATGCTGACGAATACGCTACTTCTCACCCAAGAGCCGTCGAAGCCATCAAGAAACGACATTATGTAGATGATTATCTTGACAGCCTTGATGATGAGGAGGAGATGAAGCGACTTGTGGAAGATATAGCGATGATACACAAGACGGGCGGTTTTGATATTCGAGGATGGGCATCAAACCGGCCAAATGTTCTACCTAAAGAAGCAAAAACAGAACCTGTCATGTTACTCGGACGAGACGATGAAGTCCAAAGAACCTTGGGCTTGAACTGGAGACCATCTTTAGACACCTTGGGTTTTGATCTCAGCATGAAGAAGATTGACAAGGACGTTGTCAATGGTGTTAGAATCCCTACTAAGCGTCAGATGCTGCAAGTGGTGATGTCAGTCTTCGATCCGCTTGGAATATTGAGTCCCTTCCTGATTAGAGGGAGAATAATGCTGCAGGAGTTGTGGCGGACCAAGACAAAGTGGGACGAACAGATAAATGACGATCTCGCTCAAGTATGGATCAAATGGCTTCAAGACTTGAAGAAATGTCGGTTATTTTCCATACCACGACACTACGGGTTCCCTGCAATGGACAAATTTCAATTAATAATCTTTGTTGACGCATCTGAGCAGGCCTATGCAGCGGTAGCCTACCTGCGCCGTGATACACAAATTGCCTTTGTCGCTGGAAAAAGCCGCGTGGCCCCATTGAAAGCAGGCACGACGATACCACGCCTGGAACTACAAGCTGCGTTGCTTGGAGCACGCTTGGGAGAGACAATCAAGCAAGAACAAAGCATGACAATCTCTCAATGCATCTGTTGGACTGATTCTTTGACAGTGTGGCGATGGATACAGAACAATCCACGAAAGATAAACGTTTTCGTTTCTAACAGATTATCAGAAATAGACGAACTCACAAAACCTGAAGAGTGGAGATGGCTGCCTGGAAACATGAATGTCGCCGATGAAGCCAGAGCTAATGTAGTCCTCGACATGGACAAGTCAAGATGGGTGTCGGGACCTGACTTTCTTCACCTCTCAGAAGATGCATGGCCTAAGTTCAAGCCGGCCGAAAACGAGGAGGAGATAAAGCCACCTACAACTATTTTGACCGTCTCGGAAGCTATAGTGCTTATTGACCATACTCGTTTTTCGAATTGGCGCCGACTAACAAGAAGTTTTGCATACGTTTTGCTTTTCATAGATAGATGTCAAAGACTTGACACTAGAATGTCACCGGTGTATGAACGTCGTTCTCAAACTCATATTATCCGACAAACACAATGTGAGTTATTTTATGATGAAATCGCTACGATAAAGAATGGCAATACGATAAAACCGCAAAGTAAGCTAAGAAAACTTAATCCGAGACTGGACGACGACGGTGTGCTGCGAGTTCAGAGTCGCTTGATAGCTGGCAGAGAGTTGTCGCTTGAGTTAAAAAAGCCGATTATACTCGACGCAAGACACAATGTAACTAAGCTTATTATCGAATACAAGCACCGACTATTAGGACATTTCGGTACAGCGACCCTGGTAAATGAGCTTCGACAAGATTACTACATATTCCGTTTACGGGCGGCAGTGCGATCATTAATTGCTAACTGTGTTATCTGTAAAGCGCGGCGTGCGCGTTGCGAGCAACCAATGATGGCAGGATTACCAACTATGCGCCTCGAACACCACTGCAGACCATTCACGTACTGCGGTGTCGACATGTTCGGTCCAATGACAGTGACCATCGGGCGACGACAAGAAAAACGATGGGGAGTTATCTTCACTTGCATGAATACCAGAGCCGTGCACATTGAAATAGCATCGTCATTAAACACTGATTCGACTCTTATGGCGATTAGAAGGATGGCGGCGCGACGTGGATACCCCAAACGACTCCACTCAGATAATGGCACTAATTTTCGATCTGCAAACAAGAAGCTACTGAAGATTGATGAAGAAGTGATTAACAGGACTGCGGACTTGGGCATTGAGTGGACCTTTAACCCCCCAGATGCACCACACATGGGAGGTGTATGGGAGAGGCTCATTCGATCAGTAAAGACGGCCCTCTCAGCGATCCTTCACTCAAGAGCGCCCAAGGAGGAGGTCCTTATCACTCTCATGGCTGAAGCTGAAAACGTCGTGAATAGCCGGCCTCTTACAGACGTGTCTCTCGACCCCGACGAGGAGGAGGCACTGACACCCAACCATTTTCTGCTTGGATCTTCAAACGGGCTGGGTAGACCAGGAAGCTTCACAGATGCAGACTTAAACCTAAGAAGGCAGTGGAGGATAAGCCAAAGACTGGCGGACCATTTCTGGTCTCGATGGATGCGCGAATATTTGCCCAGCCTACAGACGCGCACGAGATGGACGCACGATTATGGGTGTGGGGTAGGGCTTAATGACTTAGTCTTAATTGCAGATTCTTCATCTCCTCGAAATGTGTGGCCTAGAGGTCGAGTTGTCGCCACGCTGCCAGGCCGGGACAGCCGTGTCCGCATGGTGGATGTGGCTACCCACGGCGGTGCTGTGCTACGGCGCCCGGTCAACAAGTTGGTGGTGTTAATGAAAGCAGTGGGGCCAGCTGCCACCGTGTGAGCTCGACGGTCAGGGTCGAGCGAGGAGGAGTATGTTGCTGGCAGTTTTTTATGAGACATTGATAATTTTTGAAAATTGATTTTGTTATAGTCGATGTCACTTCATATATTGACATGTAAGAAAAGAAAATTGAATACAAAAGATTTCTAAGACAATTTCAGTGTTTTTATCTGAAACAGTCCCCATCGAGCATCTGTTCTACGAGCAATGTCCACTGCCACTTAAATTTGGCTATTCTTCGTTCTGTTACATTTTCAGATAATAATTTTCCTAACGGAAAGTTTAAGTAATCGTAAAATTAAAATGCAAATAACGCTTGGGAGGGTCGAAAATGAAATTAGTTTACTAAATTAATTTAGCATCGAGATGCTTCGGGGAATGAAAGCACTGGTGTTATGTTTCTTCCTTATTATAATAATTAGGAAAATTAGTTTACAGGCGTGCTTGTATTTTTGTCTATTATTTATATTTGGTTTTGCAAGTTACTAAGACTTCAAATATTCATCATAGCCATAATTTCAGCCAAAATATAGGTCTACTCTAAGTGTCGCCAATTTGAACGGTCCTGAGCGTCTCGCAGCCATCTTTTTCCTGCGACCATCACTAGATCATCGGTTCACCTTGTAGGAGGCTTTCCAATACTGCATCTTCAGGTATGGGCTTGCCACTCCAAAAACTTTCGGCCGCAATGCCCATCTGTTCTGCGAGCAATGTGCCGTCGTTAGACATTTAAGGCTAAAGCCTATGTTCCTCCATTTACCCTTTGCGTTCAAAGGCCACAGTAGCTCATTCAAACATTCCCATGCATAATATTAGGCCAAATCCATTATAGAATTAAACTAGACCCCTATGCACATATATATGCTACATACAGTATGGTCTAAGGGCGAGGGAAATCAATTTGTTGAGTGCACGCTATGGCTACGCCTGTAACAGATGCTACGACGTAGCAGATGCTACGCCGTAGCACTCAACGTAGTAAGAAACTACGAGTTATGTTATCAAATAGACATGAGCATGACATTGTTTACACAGACTTATGTATAATTTTATATGACTTATACATAGTTAATTGTTTTGTTTTACTTTTACTCCATACTATTTACATATTAAACACTAGCTTCTACTAGTAACTTCAAACGCTGTGACCTTTGGAATTCAAGCAGTAACCAAATATGCGAATGAAACTAGTAATGTAATTTAGGCGACTTTAAGTGTAGAGTGAACTCTTAATAAAATAGTGCGCTTCACTATCAACGATTGCACCGCTTACTATCAGGCGAGATCGCAGTCAAGCACAATTTTATATTATTAAAAAAACGGAATAGATATAATACGATGGATGGAATGGTGGGAAGCTTTTGCCCAGCAGTGAGACAGGCTTTATATAATAATAAAAATATTGAAGACCTTTGGAACGTAGCCTCGACATCCTTACACAAAAACAAAAAAAATAATTAAATATTTCCCCAAATTATTCACAAAAACGGGAAACATTTTAGAAAATTTCGGAGTAATATTTAGAAACAAAAGCGCGATAATTTTAACTGTGCCGCTAACATTGGCTTGTCATACACACGACCGGTATTTGGTATTCCAATTAATTTTTATTCAGGTCAACGTTTGACGGCCATCATGAATAAACTCTGCTTGTTTATTATATTTTCTATTTACTCTTAGGTCAGAGTTTTAGGATAAAATATCAAGTTTATAGACATTTTGTGGTAGCTACAAGGATTTTGATTTTTTTTTTTACTCTCTAGGAGGTCTGAGTCCCGACTGTGGAAACATTAAATCGCTGATTTTTATATTATAGAAATCTCAGCCTAGCCAAACCTCAATTAACATCACTAGCAATTTATTATCGTAAAACTCTCATTTATTGATAGGGTCAGTTTTATTTTCACGAAGCCTCTTTTTTATAATATTAATCTCCACGGAAAACATAACTAGGGATTGCAATCCAGCGGCGTTTTCAATCCAGCTGGATTCTTGCTGGATTGACCTGAATCCAGCTGGATCAAGCGCGGATCCAGCAAAATGTGGAACGCAAAAAAGACGACATTTATAAGATTTTTTTATTAAGTAATTTGTATAATAACTTCTTATGATAATCTATGAAACCTTTCACTAAAAATCTATAAAACCTTTCACTGAAGGCCTTCGTTTCTTAACCATTTGAGATCAAAAGAAACAACTTAAAATTAAATAACATAATATTATACCCTTAAAATTGTAGCGACATCTGACGTCACAGAATCCTGCATCGCACAAGCAAAGTTCTCCACGCGATTTGAACAGCCCAAAACCATCTATTGGGTAGTTGCTATTACACAGTTGTCATCACATATAACAATTACGGATGCAATTCGAAACTAAACAATACAAATTGATACGTTTGCGGATCCGCATCGCTGGATCCAGCACTATATGCTGGATCCGCATCGCTGGATCCAGCACTATATGCTGGATCCAGCAATTGCAATCCCTACACATAACATATCAAATAATGCAAATAACGACGCACATCACTGGTAGCGCATCGGTTTTGGTATCTACGAACGATATATATCAAGATAAGTAACGAAAGAAAAAAAATCAAGAGGTCAACAAAAAAGCCAAGAAATGATTTAGGATGAAAAAAATATTTTGAAAATAACTGTGATCAAATCACAAGCTGATTCTGTACATATTAATTAAGTCATTCTTAAGTAATATGCAGTAATATGTGGAGCTCGTGGCTAGATAATAACAGCCGCACAAGTCAATCTTCAAGGTTAAGCAACGCTTGCCTAGGTTGATCTGTGGATGGGTGACCATCTCAACATAACGAGTCTCCTTCGTGCCTCGGAAAGCACGTTAAGCAGTAGGTCTCGGCTGTCATTTGTAGATCTTTGGCAATCGTTACGGATAGTCAGAAGCCAGTAAATCTGACTCCAGTCTTGCCATGAATTACCGTGTTACCCCATTTAATGGGTTGTGGAGGTCTGGTAGGCAGCCGCTCCTCGTAAAATACTGGTATTTAGCTAAATCCGGCTTGACTGGAAGCCGACCCAAAGGCTAGGCAGATGATGATGATTCTTAAGTAATATGTACTTTTTTTTTTTTAACTAACTAAAAACTAACTAAAGTAAGGCGTCAAAAAACTCTTCCACATCGCTGTCGACCGGTAATGTGCCCAAAAGACTGGCGGCATTGCCACGCTGTATGGCAATGCTTATCCTCTGTCCGAGGTAAAAGCCAGCCCTTGGGTCACGCGAAGTGTCAATAAGGCGTTTAGAAAGATCTTTGTACAACTTGTGAGCACTCGGACCCCACGAACCAAGAGTTTCAACCCCAAACGGTTCGAAAATATAATTTTCTACAAGGTTATTATATTTCCGCCGCTTGAGGTTCTCCGCAGCCGCAGCGGCGGAACCAGCACAACACGACGAGCTTGGAAGATGGGATGGCGCAAGAGTACTTAAGTCAATCTTAAGTAATATGTGCAGAAACGGCTTCTTCTGTTACTTGTGATAGAAAAGAAAATCCGTAATCTGATACTCAATCAGTCATAGCCAGATTCAGATCCGCAACCTCATGCCCAAGAGCCAAATCCCTAACCTTCACTCACAGCCTCCCTTATCATCAAGATAAACAGGACCAATTAACTTTTATTTAATTGGCGGCGTCCTTCACGTGTCATTAGCTGAAAGTAAGGCTGCGGTCTCACTAAACGTTTTTTGTTGAAAAAGTCCTATCTTGATCGATATTCTAGGTATGTTTGGGGCCTACCACAGTCATAATAAAACTTACCCGTGACATATTTAAAAAAAAACTTTATTGGTGGGCTCTTGCTTGGTCACTTGATCGTAAGCGATGTAGCCGACGTTGGAGCACGCTTGCCTAGAAGTAACCTATTCACTCTTAACTATAAAAATTCCAGGAATTAGGAAATAGAAGGTTGCGTGTTCAGATCACGTCGGGGTCACCAATGTAGGATGTTAGTTCGTAATGTGTACCGCGAACGGTACACCTAAGTCACTACTGTTTTGAAGGAATGTTCAAAGAAATACTGGCTTCGGTATTGATGGTTTATTTTACTCACATACACTGTTACACGGTAATTTAGAAAAATAGAACATTGGCGTGTGGCCGGCTAGCGAGTATCGGAGCGACTGAGGACGCTACCGAGTTACGTATCAAAAGTCTGAGTCGACATCTTACAATGTAGTGTTGCCTCTAACCCTACAGTAGCATGATTGCTGGAGTGTGTGAGTGGAGGAGAGAGAAACACAGACTTCAGCAGAAAATTTCACTTCTTACCTTTTTTTAGTGCTTATAATTAATGTGTCTCAAAAATGCACTGACCGTGCCTGAACTCAAAGGGTTGCCATTTCAAAAATCTCCTATACACTTGTAAGAATTTCTCTGCTTTTAGGCTCTGGTGTGGCGGCCACGTACCAGAAAACGTAACGTTGGAAGGCCTCCCACAAGGTGGACCGGCGACCTGGCGAGGGTTGCGGGAATCCGATGGATGCGAGACGCACAGGACCGGTTGTTGTGGTGACGCTTGGGGGAGACCTATGTCCAGCAGTGGACGTCTTTCGGCTGAAATGATGATAATGACTTGTGAGAATTGCCACTTCGGGTGTAAATATCGCCAACAATACCAACATGCACGTGCAACCGCTAAAAAACCACATATTCGACTAATCCAACGTTACATCCCATTAGCAATCAGGCAACACCAGCTACCAGTTCCACATCTGGTGTGAACGTGCCCTAAGGGACGTGCCAGACGTGCGTGCGTCGCGCATCCGACCAGCGGTAACGCTTTCGTGTTTACAGACCATTTGTTTTGAATGTATTGACGCGCAGTTATCTTGATTGCCCTTTATATTGGCTGCGATGGGCTGTATGGGATATTCATGGTGTAGGTTTGTGGACGGTCCGTTGACAATTTACTATGTTTTGTAAAAACCCACAGAAGAGTTATCTCTATATATCTGTAGCTATGCGAGTTTTGACATTATCAATTATGATTAATTCTGATAAGCTATAAGGAGCTCGTGGCTAGATAATAACAGCCGCACAGGTCGATCTTCAAGGTTAAGCAACGCTTGCCTAGGTTGGTCTGTGGATGGGTGACCATCTTAACATAACGAGTTTCCTCCGTGCCTCGGAAAGCACGTTAAGCCGTTGGTCCCGGCTGTCATTTGGAGATCTTTGGCAGTCGTTACGGATAGTCAGAAGCCAGTCAATCTGACTCCAGTCTAGCCATGAAGTACCGTGTTGTCCCAGTTAATGGGTTGTGGAGGTCTGGTAGGCAGCCGCTCCTCGTAAAATACTGGTATTCAGCTAAATCCGGCTTGACTGGAAGCCGACCCCAATATATTTGGGAAAAAAGCTAGGCAGATGATGATTAATTCTGATAAGCCACAAATATAAGCAAGCCATAGATAATAATATCATAATATTTGTGATCTATTTAAGGTCTTTTTTACATAGCATGTGGACGTCCCACTTTTGGACATAGGTCTCTTACAAAAGTCGCTACTTAGACGAGCCATATGCATCTTGAATTCACCAGACTACCTTACTAGGTCTCTGATCCGACTTGTGGAAAGTATTTCATTCAGACTCCGGAACATTTCATCCCTATCGACGATCTGTTCAACGAGCAAAGTACCCAGTCCAATGCCATTTTTGGATCGAAAGCAAAGAAGGATGGGGTTTTCTCAGTAAAAGTCTGACACACCCTTCCGCACCACCCAAGAGCGGGAGAAATCATTCTGATGACTATACACCTTAAAAAAGAAACTTTCATTTAAATTTGTTGATTATTAAGCTTACATACATTGTTGGAATTTAATACAAAGTGAGGCCATGTTTTTTTTATTCTTTATTGTACAACAACATTTACAAAATAAGAAATAGGAAAGGTCCTACAACAAATGTGAGCCACGTACAGTCAGGATCAAAAGTCGATGAACAGAATCAACATAACAAAACATTTTATTTTGAACAGATGAAACACATTTTATTGCGAACAGGTGTTTTGTTATGTTGATTCTGTTCATCGACTTTTGATGCTGACTGTACAAGAAACGGATGATTTTCTATAAACGTAACTCAATCGTGGAAATCTCATTTGACCTCTAAAGGCTGATAGGCACCTATAAGTAGGCAAAGATTTTAAAGGTCATATGAAAAGGCTCGATTTTAGCGAAAATTGATTCGGTTACCAAGAATTTGGTTTTGCATACGTAAGGGAGAATATAGTGGAAATACTCAATTTTGTTCCATTTCAAATTTGTACTTATATTATTGGCAAATATTTTTAATTTCATGTTGGTTTTAAAAAAAACATACTAGCCTATATTTAATCTAATTTTACCTTAGTTCAAGGCTAGAGTGAATAGGCTCTTAATAGCTACTAGTGCGTCTCACCATCAAACATTGCATCACAGCTGCTTACCAGGCGGGATTGCAGTCAAGCACTAGTTTATGTTGTATACATAAAAAAATATAGTTTGTATAGTATAGCATAGCATAATATGGTTTGTGTAGTAGCTGCATCAAAAAGTGGTGTAGCTGTTAGGTATATTAATATTTCTGTTACTGATTCTTGAAGATGGTGATTCATGAAGAATTCTTTGTCTATTTCGCTTTTTAATCTTAAAAATCCCAATGGTGTGTAGGTAAATAGCATTATTTCACTTTATGAATGCGTTTACAAACATTTAGACTCACATGTCACACAACAACAACTACTACTACTGGGACAACTATCTAGAGCATACAAATATTTGTTCCTTGTGGATATCGAACCTACTACACTTACCGCATCACCAAATCGCCAATCGCACCAACGTGACATCAAAGAAGTAAAAATACAATTTCACAGCACCAACTGAAGCGCTTTATCAATTCTACATCGCGAAATCGCGTCGTCCGTCCGACTTTTATCGATTCCACTTGATATGGGACATCGATTCAGTTTTATTCGAGTATTCGATTAGGCGAGAATCGATTTGGGTCAGGGTTGACGTTTGACCTTTGTGTTTTAGAGGTGTCGGTGTCATTTCATGAGACTTGATAAATATTTATGTTTTCATCGTTATTTCTGACCCTGACTTCGCTGTTTAATATGGATGGGTTATAGGTGTTTTCTGGATAATTGAGGCCGGTTTTTGTTAATTGATGGTTTGGGGACGTAATTGTCGATATAATTAGCCTAGGATGTTAATTTGGGAGTAATAGTCGCCTGCCCTATGAGTTATAGGTCGTGGGTTTAAACCATATGGTAGACACGAATGTATAAACGCGATAAACTCAAAAACTACTGAATGGATTTTAGTGCGGTTTTCAAGTACGACAAAACAAAAGGGCCATCTAATAACGAATGAGCCCCAGTCAACGGCGCGTTGTGCCATGCGCACCTCAAAGAGATATCAACTAAACCGTAGGCACCTAGCAGGGTCGATGCTTGAAATGCAAAAGGCAACAATTCCATAGGAGTGACACATCCTCTCGTTACAACTTAGAGGGACAAAAGTTATTAGATGATTGCCCACAAACCGAAAAAAATGAGAAAAGAGGGTGTTTATGGTGCATCATTAAATGGCCATAGAAAATATGGGTTATTGTAAACTCGTCACATTTTTATTGCATTTTTATTCACCAGTGCATTGTGTGGCGTGTCAAACTGTGACGAGTTTACAATAACCCGAAAATATTATTTAAAAAAAAATATTTACAAAAACAGATTCTAATCACTACTTAATATCAACAAAATAACTGCAATTATTTCAAGCACAAGATAGATACTAACTAAAATTCTCTTTAAAAGCTATCTGGCTTGTGAATGCAATTTGAACTCATGCAAAAAGGTACAATCTAACTTACCCGACCTTGCTGGTGCTTTATACGAAATTTATGAGTAACAAAGAAAGAAAAAAAACAAAAAAAACAAGGAAACTATGTTCATTTATAACTCGCAAATGACCAAAAACAATATTTATTAACTAATCATAAATAGAAACTGAATAAATCGACGACACAAAACTTGGGGAAGGACTTTAGGAAATGAAAAAAAATATTAATGAAGAACTTAAAAAAACAATAAAATGCTTAAAAAAATAATGATTTACGTAAAAGTACACAAAATCCATTGATTGAATCACAGTATTATATTAGCCTAACTTATAGCAGTTACAGAAAAAGTGCTAGCAGAGTTAGCTATTGATAAACCAAAAAGTTATGCGCGAATAACCCCAGTAACACGGAACATAGAAAAAGAACATAATGGTTTACGTGTGAACTTAACACATTTGTGGTACTCCTACAGAGCGTGCTGGAACGATTGTTTAAAAAGACGCTACACGTCCTTTCACCGTGTAATCTACTCACACACCCAGTTCTGTCTGGGGATTTTTCGCACACTATCTCTTCCTGGCCTTAATCCCGGCTAATGCCAGGGTCCGCCTTCCGGCTGAACTTCTTCCACTTTGCTTTTTTTTCTTTCACTTTCAACATCCTTTTCAGTCAGATCATTGGCTCTCATGTCGGACACGACGATGTCCAGCCAGCGCTTTCGAGGGCGACCACGGGACCCAGCATGTATCTAACAACAATAATCTTCAGTTCTTCAATTTATCACTGATAATTCTTTTTTTACTAAAACGACGGTTTTGGACTCTACAAGACGCCATTAATTTGGATGGAATACATAGAACGTTAGGCGAATAGAGTATTAATTTGATAATATTTTTTAACTGCTTCTACGCGTTGTTGAAGTATGTAGTATTCCATAATAAAATGTTACGACAAAATGTGTATAGAAACACATTGTGATAGCAATGGCTTTATCAACATTGTCGCTATGTGCTATCAAAATTTTAGCATCCCTATTGAAAAACCTTTTAAAAACAATCATACATTTTCGTTCACACCACCCACCTACTTTACACATCTCTGATAAAAACGGACCCTCAGTATCGTAAAAATACTCACTTTTCGTTGGCCCGGCTAGTTTTGAATATTAAATACATGAATATTCGAATATTCGGTACGTGGTGCGAATGCTAATCGAGAAAATCGACTAGTTATGCGAATATCGGTGTTGTGTTTGTTTTAATAACGCTTGTCGTCGTTTTAGAGATTCTAATCGATTTTAGTTTTATTTTAAAAGGTTTTTGGCGAGTAAACTTTAGCAGCGTATGCTGTTTTGGTAACTTTTGTTTGTATGTTTGTTTTAAAAAGCTTGTGTTGCATTTTGAACAGAAAGCCAATTGTTTTTCTAAATATGTGACTAGAATCAAATCATAATTATATATCATGTTTTGATATTGTGTATGCGTAATTAGATTATTTATTATGTGTTTTGTAACCAAAAATATTATTTAATTTGGTTTAACTCAGCAATATGTAGGTAGTAGTGTAGGTAACTCCCAATCTACTACTACATACATACTTCAACATAATACTGTCCTACATCTAACAATGCCACACAACTAATATTAAAGTCTATCTACCTATAAACTGCCTAGGTTCAAAGTTCCGCTGCAGTAGCGTCTCAGACTCTCATCGTCTTGGGCTCAGGTAAAGTTGAGACGTGCAACTTGTGTGGAGCCTATAGATGTTATTACGGTAAAGCCTTAAGGGCCCTCGTCCACAGCGACTTTTTGTAGCGCTACAGTCGCTTTTAAAACGCGCTTGTTTTTTTTTTTGGCAGGTAAATCATCAGATGACCTTGTCGGAGCGGGAGGGTGTGTCAGACTCTTACTGACTAAACCCCACCCCGTTCCTTCGTTGCCTTCGATCTGGGGGACAAGGACTTACCTTTCGGAATTTCATTGTTCCCCAGAGGCTTCGGCCCTATCGGTGAGACGGCATCGGGAAGAAGAAGGAAGGAGGGTGGTGCGCCGATGAAAAACAAAAACAATTTACATACAAAATCTTAATTTTTGTTCTACTGTATCGCGTTTGCATCGAGACTGTATCGGTGCAAACGCGCGGCAGCCGCGCTACTGCATCGCTTCAAAAAGTCGCCGTGGGCGAGGCCCCTAAATCTGGCAACATTGGATTTGATTGATTATAATTACATAACAACTTGTTTAGAAACAGTGAGAGTGACTAACACTATAAGCTAGGTTACAGTTTCTGTCAAAGTTAATTTTTTTCGACACACTTGCTCATAAAGTGGCTGTTATTGCACTGCACTTAGGTATATAAAGGGGCTCGTTACCAAACTGTGACATTTTGATTACTATTATGCACATGTGCGGTAATGTAGTTTCTTTTGAACGCAATAACAAATTTTATTCTTTTTTGTCTTAGAACTCTTTTTTGTCAAAAAGAGTTCTAAGACAAAAAAGAATAAAATTTGTTATTGCGTTCAATAGCATAAATTAGTTTTACTTACTTATTTATGCAATTTCGTGTTTAAATAAACTATTTAAAATTTTACATATTTAATTAATTAAATCTTTTATCAAATTTGTATTTTCTGTTTATTTGCAACCTCATTCTTATTTTTTTCTAAACCAACAGATAGAGTAGCTAGTCTATGGCCACGCATGCGCGCGTTTAAGAAAAGCCAATTTTTTAGCCGCTATATTTAAAAATAAAATACAGATTTTATAAATATGTCTACAACAACTATTTATGAGAAAATGATTTGTGCTGTACGTAAGAAAATCTATCTCATGGGACCACTATACAGCCAAAATAGTTCATTATAACTTTACTGACTACACATATACGAACTGTTTCTTTAGATAAACTTTTCATATACCTACTGAATATAGTTGATTTTTAATTTATTTTCTTCACAAGTGTGTCGAAAAACGTCGTATAATACACGTGAGTAATTGGTCATTATCGTTCTTGGTTCTCTTAAGACCCTCGCCAAGGCTCGGGTCTTAATACCACCGCGACGATAATGACCCACATTACACACTTGTATCATAATGTACTATAACAGGTTTTTTAGTTGTGCAATCATCAAATGACTTTTGTTGAGCTAGAGTGGAGTGAGACTTTCACTAATGTTCAGTAGCTTTTTGCGTTCCATGACGGCGGGTTTCCTTTTCCAAAGTCAAGAAATGGCCCCAGTTGGCTTCGGTTCTGCTAAGGCCCTAGAGTTTGCTAACATCTCTTTGAGGTGCGCGTGGAATACTACGCGCCATCTACTCAGTAACAACGACTATTGACCATCATGTAACCGTCCGTGAGGGTTTCCATGGTATCTTAACTGCTTACCACCAGCATAGCGCTATATATCATCAATACTAATATAATAAAGAGGTAAAGTTTGTTTTTTTGTTTGTATGAGGTAATCTGTGGAAGTACTGGTTCGATTGCTAAAAATTTTTCACCAATAGAAAGCTGCTGTATTCCTGAGTGATATAGGCTATATTTTATGTACGCGAAGCTGCGGGCTAAAGCTAGTTTTAAATATGCTGAGTTAGATACCTTTTTGACTTTGCACAGATTCTAATTTTCTTTTTCCATTATGTATTTTTAATATAAACGATAGTGAGGCACGACTAAGCACTTTTCTTTTTTTGTAACCGTAAAAAGTTTTGTTAAAAATACGTCATACTTTGTATTCAGCTTTATTCTTAGCTAAAAAAACTAACTAATGATTTTATTCAGCGATAAGAGAAGTTATATTGACCTATTTGAAAATAGTAATATCAAGAAATATATCAGTTGAGCATCATTATCCGCTTAACCTTTGACCAACGACGGGACTTTCACTGGGATTATAGCTTACGATATTATAATTTTTTATTAGCATTAGCAATAGCGGCCTTATAATATTCCCACTGCTGGGACTCAGGCCTCCTCTCTAGGAGAGGGGATGGGCCGTAATCCACCGTGCGCGCCCAGTGCGAATTGGTGGATGATACGATACAATAAATGACTTAATATATATATATTTTTAATTCAAGCAGGATAAGACCGTTTTCACATTATCCGATCCGATATCGGTGTCGGACGCCGATACGATATCGGGGTAAGTAAAATGTATGAAATTCCGTGCTCCGATATCCGATATCGGGCCGGATAATATGAAAAACAGGTACATATTTAATGCGGAAACGCTCTAACACTTATCATTAGCAGTGTAAGTTTTATCATACAAAAATTCTTCAAAACATTCATCTAGATTTCTAAATAAAATCCCTGTAAAAAAATCACCATTAAAAGAACTTAACACTAACTTAGACCGAACAGCACAAAAGTGGTTAAATGGTAACCAATTTCCTTTCAACAGAAACACTGGAACTCTCAATCAAACGAACACCGATACCAATACTGATACCGAGACCGATACCGATACCCAATTAGCACCAAGTTTTTTCCTCTTCATAAAACCGACAGGAAAATCAAGACACGCTAATTGGCTTGTCATAGTCCTGAACTGTGCTACCGTTACCGCCGTTTTCGTGGCCCTACCCAAAAATTACGATCCTCTGAGTAGGGTTTCCAAACGTCGGGATTTTACCGGAATTTTGACGTGGACTTTTAATTTGGGGGTTTAGGCTTTTTGGCTCAAATAAATCAAACAAACGATGAACATAGAAAGATTAATAACCAAATGTACGGATTTTTGTTTTTGCATATAACAAAACATGGGTTCGTTTTAATCAGTAAAAATCTGACACACCCCCTTGCTGATGAGTTATTTTATTTTCAGTTTTATTTATAAACTAACTTCTGCTAGCAGCTTTGCCTCTCTTTATGCCATTCAGTGATAAAATTGCATTCTATTGGTTTAAGAATCTTTAAGATCGGTCCAGTAGTTTTTGTGTTTATTCATTACAAACAAAAGGTAGGGAGGGGGCTTCAAGGCAAGAGTAAATCGGCTCATAATAAACTAATGCGCCTTACCATCAAGGCTTACATCGCTGTTTACCATCAGGTGGGATCTCAGTCAAGTTTATGGTATAGAAAATATTTCCTCTTTATAAACCTAGTATAGAATATACTTCTATACCGGACATCTGTCCTGTCTAAAATTCCGACATGGCGGCCCTACCTTCGAGTTTTAATTGGTCCATTTGATTATTGGAACAAAGTTGTTAATTGGTGTCATATCTTTGAAGCTGCCTCTTCGTCTAACTTGAGTTTGGACTGACTTTGGTCTGGAGAAAGTTATGTAGTTATTAGGTATGGATGGTAGACTCTCACAGTCAGGGGCACCGCGATAATGTGACGAGCTGTTTTTTTTTAATCTGATATAATTTATATTATAAGACTATGTAAAAATGTAAAAAACAAATATAAATTATTTCGTATGACGACCTAAAAATACAAAGAAAAACGTACAACTTTGCAACTACAACGGTGTGCAAAGAAGAACATAGATTTGATTTTAGTCAAAAAAGTTTTGACACTTTTTCTCACTTTGCCCAAAAGCGGGGAGAAATCATTGGATGATTTCCCACCTTAAAAAAACATGATGTACTAGGTAGGTTTATCCTAACAATGGAACGCCTTCCAGCATTAACACCATTGGAGCACAAATTGGTTTAGAATCTGCTACATTCTAGCAACAGAGCGAAGAGTGAGTTTTTATAAGGTATTTTAATTTGTGAGGGGTACCCTATTAATGTAGCTGTCTGTACCTGATTGATGATGAATAAACAATACCGCAAAAGACGTACCTAGTAAGCCTAAGTTTTCGCTTAGTCACTTAGAACCTAAATTATCGTAACCACAATATACTGTAAGTAACAACCTCGCAAGCACTAGTTACTACAAACTGTACGTCAAAGCTGCATGATTTATAGACATGAGTTTAAGTTACGAATAAACTTATGATGTTATGATCGATGATGCGTCGCAGATGTTATCGGACATGAGCGTCTGTTATGTTACTTTAAAGGCTTTCGGTTCTTAGGCAGCGGGTCGGGCGACCTAGTCATCATCATCATCATCTCAGCCGAAAGACGTTCACTGCCCTCAAGCGTCGCCACAACGAGCGGTCCTATGCGTCTCGAATCCATTGGATTCCCACGAATCTTTTCCAGGTTGTCGGACCACCTTGTGGAAGGCCTTCCAACGCTGCGTCTTCTGGTACGTGGCCGCCAACTCAGAACCTTCCCCCCTTCTTCTTCTTCCAGAATCAGTTCTACGAACGATGTGCCCTGCCCACTGCCACTTAAGTTTGGCAATTAAACGCGCTATGTCAGTAACCTTGGTTCTCTTGCGGATATCTTTACTTCTGATGTGATCACGCAAGATAACTCCGAGCATAACCTTTTCCATTGCTCCTTGGGTGACTTAGTGCTGCAAACAAATCCGAATAAGCAGTGGGTCGTGCGACCCGGTCGTGTGTCTGTAAGTTTTAAGTTAAATATTGTCTGACAAAGGCAGAAATTTTGTAAAGCTTCTTAAGTTTTGGTAAATCTAATCTACACGAAGATTGTCCATCCAAGGTTGTCTGTAAAAATTGCTTTTAGAAATAGGACCGCCCATTGTAACACCCTATTAATCTTAAGCTCCTATTGTAAAATTGTATTTATAGTGTACAATAAAGAGTATATAAATAAATATTGTAAAAATAAAATGTTTATTTCTTAGTAACCACTTAAGCCTCCCGAAGCCGTAGCCAGGACTCATTCCAGACGTAGTTGCGGCGGGGGAACTAGTGCCTTTAAAAAAGCATTATGATGTTTTTGGGAACACATTAATTGTGCGTACAGCTAAGGAATCTGGACTCTGTGTTTCCTGATAGTTTGTAGCCCTAGGCCCAACCAAGGGCTCTTTAAATCAAAATTTAAAAGGTTTCTTCTAGGCAAAACATGCTTGATCATCGACTAAATCATCACTTACTATCAGCCGAGATAGTCAGTGGTTAAGTGCAAGCCTATCAATAATAATAAATAATTAACCATACCCCTATCTTCACATATCTTTGTTTTGGCCCTGTATCTTTGATTTCCATAGTTGCAATAGTTTCTGACCAACTAACTGGGGATTGCCCTTGGGTGCTCTTGCACTTGCATAACACTACAGAGATAATCGTTGGTTAGGACCACATTCTTGAAAAGTGTCTAAAAAGTCTCTGCCAATTGGCTTCTGCCCCTTGCATAGCTTCCAAAGGTTCATGAATTCAGGTTCCAGAGATAAATAAATCCAAAAAATAATAAAAAAGAAAATTATCAGTATAATATCGAATAAAACCATTCTGTTTGTTGTGGTCAGAAGGATTACTGAAATGATGAATGAATTAATGATTTATTTGGCAGAATATAAGTACACTTTAGTGGTAATCATTTCAGATGATTTCACTATATTCGTCATTTAAGTCATGCAAATATCTATATATTGTGGTACATGCATAGGGTACCTTCTATTTGGCAGAAACTTGATACTCCGAATTTCATTTGGCATAACACACTTGGCATAATCTTCTTTAATCGAATATTTTTAAAGCATACAAAATTATTTAGCATAACTATTGATTGGCAGAATATTTACATGCCCGAATTTGCAACGGCATACTTTTAACATGGCAGAACTTTACTTGGCATAATAACTATTGCCATAATAATACGGCTTGACTTTAGTTCAGTGTCGCAAAATATGGGGACTAAAAAGGGTAAAAGCTGGTAGGGCTTGGGCCCTTATTATAACGATACCACTCTCGTTTCGGTCATTCATTTAATTTCATCCTGATTCATTCCGTTTCTCTTCGGTTACTAGGATAACTTAAGATGCAAGAGCGAGCGAAGCGAGTTCACGACTTAGGGGCACCCCGACTCGGACAGGTTAGGTTAGAAGGAGGTGGCGGGGTCGTAGTGAGCGAGCGAAGCGAGCAAACACAGACCCCGCCACCTCCTTCGAGGTTATTTTTTTTTAAACCACCCAGAAGTAGGAGCCCCGCGCAGCGGGGCTCCGTTGACTACGCCTTACCTCACGACTTGGGGGCACCCCGACTCGAATATTTTTTCATGCAGCATGCCTGCTGTATGTCACATGCTCAAGCAATTAATGCTATTGTCGTAAATTCGTGGCGAAAAAAATATAGTGGTAATAAATATACTGACTGCGAATTTTCTGCGATATGATTGTTCTGCTTTTCAATTATTATGGCCATGAAAGTTATGCCTAAAGATGATTCGGACTATCAAAATTATGAGTTTCGAATTTATGGCAAGTGAGTGTATGCCAAACAACTTTCTGCGAAATGAAGATTATGCGATGCGTTGTTATGCAAAATAATATTATGACGAAAAAAGTTCTGCTTTAAAAGGTAGACCCACATGCATACTAGGTACAATTTAGCATTATATTATAAGATTATTATTATAATCTTATATAAAATTCTCGTGTCACAGTTTTAATTTTTCTTTCTTTTCTTTCTTTCTTTTTCTTTCCCGTACTCCTCCGAAACGGCTTGACCGATTCTCATGTGTGAGCATATTGAGTAGGTCTGAGAATCGGCCAACATCTATTTTTCATACCTTAAAGAAAAAAAAATTATGGCAAAACAACGTTTGCAGGGTCAGCTAGTAATAGTATTGTAGAATAAACATAAGTAGATAGAATTGATTTCATTATTATATTTGAGATAGGTATTGTGAGTTAAAATAGAATGTCGAAACATTGATAGTAATAATTGGATATCAAATAAAATAAAATTATAGTATGTTTGAAATTCAGAAAGTCATCAATATTAAATTACAACATCTGTCACATAGCCAGTTATAAAATGATACTCGAATATGTTGGAAATAATTGCTTTTTATGTTTATTAATTTCTCACATATAATCTCTTATAAATATTAAGAAATAAGAGAACATGAATAACTATAATTTTAAGCAATAAAGAAATGACGTTTCACAATGCTTTCGGGTCTGACTGAAAACATGTCGTATGTTCGCGCAGCGTATCTTTTTATCAAAACCCTGATCTAATTTGTTGTTTATTTTGTTACAGGTAACATCTGAAACTTTTGAAGCGTAGATCGGAAGATTAAAAAAATAAGTAAGAACTAGAACTAGAAAATAAGTCATAGTAATACTTAGTAAGAAGACTTTAAATAAGAGTTTGGTAAACACGTTTTTATACAAGGATATAAATAGTAATATTCATTTGTTATATACTTTATTGTACACCAATACAAAAATATAAAAAAGAAGCAAACCAAACATACAATTCAGTTTCAATCAATCCCTTCAATTTTCAATCATTCCAGGAATTCAATTTTCCTTCATTCAATCCCTTCCAGGCATCTTGGATTGGATCGGACATAGTCTGGATATGAAAGGGGGCTGGCACTTGTGTAACTAATCCATGTCCTAGAATAGTACATAGAACTTTTTCCCAGAAGTAAGTTCCTTGGAACAATTTTCTATTATCATGCGGTAGAAGCTACTGGCAGCCGCTAGTGTTATATAAGTTACGGTTATCTATCTCAACTCCTTTTTGACTTCTTAAATATGATAGAAGGTAAGGCGTTTACCTTGGACAGAGGATAAGCATGGTCATCAAGCATTGCATTGGTGCCAGTCTTTTGGGTACATTTCGAATGGATAGCGATTTAGAAATATTTTTTTGACGTAATATTTAGTTAGAAGTTTTTAAAAGTATAAATATAGTGCCTATAGTTAGTTAAGTTTTTTAATAGTGTTTAATTGTTTATAAAGTATATTGTGTAATTCATTATAGTTAGTATTTAGTAACTAAATAGATTATCAATTAACACAAAAGTTTAACAATTTTAATCGCCTTTACAGTCACTTTTCTGCCGAATTTACAATTAATTTGAATAAAACGTAAATGTGAAAGCCCTTTAAAATTTATATTAGTTTAGTTTTGACCGCTTTAAGTGATAACTTTTGGGTTCAGTTATTTACACAAAATATTAAAGTGTCTATTTTGGTTTTAATGAGAGGCGTCTTGCGTAATAATAAGTTGGTTTATCAGTATTTATTTAATTTTTAGTATAGTTATGTGAAGACGGATGAAACGCATATTACTAAAAGAGTTATGACTAAGTGTATTATGTGGATGGATAATAAATTAGAATTAGCATTATCGGCCTAGTAATTTTCCTACTGTTTGGACTCAGGCCTCCTCTCTTGGAGAGGGAATAAGAATACACCATTCGGGCCGGGTGCGGAATGGTGGATGTCAAAAATGTCTTCGAATTTTTGGTTCTAGGACATACCGGTTTCCTATTGATCTTTAAAAATTGAGTTTTCTTGAAGATATTCGAATTTACACACTACTTCGACTTGAAAGTTATCCGCATACCAGTGACTTCGATAGCAATGAAATTAGAGGCTATGTTAATAAGTATAACTAGAGCTCCTTTTATTAAACTATAGATCAACAGCATAACCTGTCAGTGATCAATAAAAAGTGGGAACGAAGCTATAATAGTACTTGTAACTAACATTTTATTAATTAATTAGTTCGTTATTAACTTGTAACTGATATTTCGAGTGCCCTTGGCGTCCACTTCTGTTAGGTTTCCAAATAAATTATATACATATTTTCGTTCGTGACTAGTTTTGAAATAATTATATGTTATTCTTTGTCAAACTAGGTGGTACTTGTAATTTAGTCCACATTAGAGATTTTTGTGTCTGCACAATGATATTTGGTCACAATTTCAAGAAGCTTTGTTTTTGCATGGAACCTTATTTATTATTCAAAAATCAAAATAGCCTAAATTACTTCTTATAACATCGCAGTATCTACCGGTGAAAATCCCGACAAAATCATCTGAAATCACTCAAAAGTAAATGGAAGAACACAGCTGGTTTCAGTCAATAAAAATCTGACACGGTCTCTCGCTCGGCCAAGGAAAAGAAAAGATGGATGGATTGTGTGAGAAATGATATGGAAGAAAAAGGAGTGAGTGATAGTGTGACGAGTGACAGGACAGAATGGAATAAAAAAACGTGTTGCACCGACCCCAAATAAAACGGGACAAGGGCAGGAAGATGATGATGATGGTCTCTCGCTCTGCCCAGAGCGATAGACGTTATTTGATGATTTTTGACCACAAAAAAAACAGACTTTGCTTTGAAGTTTTGACTACATCTGTAACTTGCTAAAAAAAACTGGTAAAATAACGCAAGCATGATCGAAAAATATACAATTCCAAATAAAAATTCGTTGGTTCAATAGCTTAGAAACTTCAAACATAAAAAACCGTATTGAAACCCACATCGTTCACCTCACGATATCATTTCAAATATTTAAATGAAAATATATTTGAAAAAACATGGCTCTGAAATCAATAGTTTCGTATCAATTTTTCATAGGCGTCACCTTTCAACGTTCGAATCGCTAAAATAAAATCCAGGGCTTCGATGCTTCGTACCATATGACAGTTTGCATGGAAAACGTTTGCTGAAAAAATGCAACGTAAATACGATGGGTGAACGGTTTCCGCAGGTTTTTTGAGCGTTTAAGCTATGCCGAATGGAAAGCCTATCATTTGGTAGAGCTTGTTGATTTTATGGTTTCATTTAGAATGGGTCTCATATTTCTGTTTTGTTTTTTTGAGGTAGGAGGTCACTGAACGATTGTTCTCATTCATTCATTCTCCAGCTATAGGGTGGAGAGAGAGGTCGTGTCAGACTTTTGCTGACTAACCCCACTCGTATATCGTTCAGTTACTCTTTGCATTGCATAGGACCACAGGTTGAAGTTCTGAAAATCCTTTTATGAGATTGAGAAATTATAAAATAGCTTTTCTTGCTCTGTAGGAAGTGTTAGACTTTTACTGACTAAAACCCACCCGTGTTTCAGAGCTGCGGTAACTCTTTCAAACAATACTGCAGAGTTTTGAAAGCCCTGGACATTGCAATAAATTCGTCATCATCATCATTTCAACCGAAAGACATCCACTTTTGGACATAAGACACCCCAAAGAGTTGCGTTTCGAGCGGTCTGTGCGTCTCGCATCCATTGCATTATCATGATTATCACCAGGTCATAGGTCCACAAATAAATTAGATACCTACCTATTTATCGATATTATGTAAGTCATGGCAAAGAATCGAATTCTGTAATAAATGTTAATTTACTCTAAATACTAGGTGTAAGGGACAGCCCTCCACAAACATTAAGGGCTTCCTCAGTAGACGAATCTGAAAATCTTCCCACAATTTTTTTTTTAGGAAACGAAAAAAATAATCAACCTCTCCTCCATACAAACTGTCCGATAAAATTTATAATTTTGTATGGTGAGCTGAATTTTTTTTCCGTTTCATAAAAAATAAATTGTTGGAGGATGTACAGATTCGTCTACTGAGCAAGCCCTTAAAGTTTGTGGAGGGCTGTCCCTTACAACCAGTATTCATGTCTTTACCTATTCATGAATATCTCATCGAGTCAAATCTCCAAATCTTGAGCATCGACGCCGAGTTCTAATCTAGCCTGTCGGTTTCCTATCACTTGCATTTCAGGGAGTGTGCGTCAGATTGCATTGTTAAATTTCGCCAAGCCCGTTCCGTCATCGGGCTATGAGACGTTCGGCCATACACCAGCGGTAGGTACCTAAACGTTGTAGATCCCACATATACGAGTATATGCATAAAACGTTTAGGGAATAGATACTTTGATTGTGCGTGTAGTATGGAATTCTCTGCTGCAGTCTGTGTTTCGTGATAGCTACAATTTTAAGCTATAGGCAAATAGAAATTACTAACCTACAATTAATAGTGGTTTCGGGTCTGGAAGTCTTGTTTATGTGAGCTTAAATGTTTGTGAACGCCTCTACAATATAGAAGTCATTCTTAGTGTGGAGCCAAGATCAACAAAAAAAAAGAATGGGTCACTTCTAGGCCAGCGTATAAGTGGGTTCTTCCATACAAACTTTGGATATCTTTTGGGGGTGATTTTTTTAACATCCCTTCTTTAGTACTCGCCTACACCACAAAAGACATTTCACACACTTAGTCATGGGACTAAGACACTAAACTAATGGTAGTTTCGACGTGGTTTCGACTGTGCATTGATATATCACTCAGTTTTTCCTTGTATATTAATATAGAGTATCCGAAAAACAACAATATTATGATCAAAAACCTTCTCCAACATCATACCCCATTGACATTTCCTTAAGAACCATTCACTTCAGAAATAATACCACACAAGTATACATCAGAACATCGAGAATATTGAGCGATGGCGTTTACAAAGCAATACGGGATTATTATGCGTATTCAATCTTTACAAAAAGTACTAACTTATGTCCGTATTCCGTGCAGCGAATTTATTCTGAATGCGATTATTCGTTCAGGCGTCAGAAATGTATGTATGAGTTATATAGGTACAGGATTTAGCGATTCGTGAGCGGGATAACTCGCATGCTTGAGATGTGGGCGATTTTTTGATAAATGTTTTTTCGTATTGGGAGATTGGTTTGTTGATTTCTGTTTAATTTTGGTTCTCGTAGTTACTCAGATACCCGCGAAACGAGACACAATAGTAAAACAATAACAGCGCGGTCTCATAGGACCGGTTGGGGATTCAAACGGTAAGAAAGTGTGACGTGATTATAAATCGTTAACTATCTCTATTGGTTTCAAGTTATTGATGTCAAATATTTTCTATTTAAAACGTGTTGATGAAAGACATTAAAAGGATTCAAGGGATCTTCTATAGATGAAAAAGTTATTTCTTGGCAAGCGTACTTGACGGTCGACCACAACATTACTGAGATAGATGTCAAGCGCGATCCTATCAATAGAACTAAAAAAAACAAATGGACTAGACATACTTGTACCTACTTACTTCTTGTCAACAAACCTCAGGGGCATCACAGGGTCGAAGACCGCTAAGGCTGCGGAGTTTTTCTGAAAAGGAAACCTTTAGCCTTAAAATGCGAAACGTAATTGCAAAAATTTACGTGTTCTTTTAGTCATTAAAAGTCTGATACGTCCATCCGCTCTATCCTAGAGCAGGAGAAGTCATCGAGTAAATCCCCACCTAAAACAAAAAACCAGCTTTCACTTTTCCAAACACAATCGCAACAAAATATTTAAATTCGAAATCCAGGATTTAGAAGCACAATAAATCCGAACTCCATTCGCAAAACAATAGGTAACTAACAAAATGGAATACGATTGCAACTTTGTCATGGAGCCCGCTAATGCGGGTATCACTGAAATTGACGTCGGAACTCCAACGTGAGTCGCATCGACAATCGTCGCGCGTCATCGGGCCGGGTCGTTCGTTTTGTATTTAGCTTTGATTTTTAGGATGGACTGTGCTATGCGGGACGGTGTTTAGTTGACGTATAAACACTTTGTGACATTTTGATTTAGACGTGTTGGGAAAATGTAGTTGGTGAGTTAATAGTATAATTATTATTTCCATAATGTGTCTCAATAAATGTGGTTTAAGGTACGATTCCGAACCACGCTGCACGCAGCAGTGCTGCCGCGACACTACTGGTCCCCGTACAATTTCTATTGGCTTATATGAGATTACATTCCGAGCTAGGCAGCAATGTCGCGGCAGCAATGCAGCGGCAGCACTGCTGCGCGTCAGTGTCGCCCTACCGTCGCGACAGACCAGTAGTGACGCGTCTGCCGCCACAACAAGAGTAGAAAAGGATGAATTTCTCAGATTCAGAAGGGGAACAGAGCGACACTTCTGCCTTGCTCGGAATCAGCGCGGCAGGCAACACTGCTGCGCAGCACCTTAGTGGCAGCACTGCGGCAACAGCACTGCTGCTTGTTGCCGAGTTCGGAATCATACCTTTAAACTGGCGAAGCAAGGCGTGGACGGGGTAGTCGAGTAACCGTCGCTAGTACCGAATGGACATCGTGAGGCGGCATAGTACACTATTATCTACACGGTCTGCGCCGTCTCACGATGTCCATATCTATCACTTGTTTTTAGTCAGTAAAAATCAGACATTTCATTGTATTTAACGATGAAGGTAGGACACCTCCGTTTTTTGAAGGTCTTTACCCTCGTTGTTAACGATATTGTGTGGACATGAATACAATCCCGACTTATTTTTTCAATCAATAATGTTCCCTTCCTTAGTTCATGAATCCCCGACCGGTCCTATGAGACCGCGCTGTTTATTGTTTTACTATTGTGTCTCGTTTTGCGGGTATGTGATAGGTTAATTTAAATTTACCGCCATTACTGAAAGTGCCAACGGCCATTGGCCTACACGCACGCCTATACTAACAGTTTATAATTCAAAAACTCTACGCAAACACAACCGTGTGTTTTCTGTGAAAAATAAATCTTGTCTTATTTAAAACTCATGCTTTTCTAGAAGTTCCCTGAATGATCGGTTGAATAGTGAATCCTGGTGAATAGTGATACAATCATGTGAGTTCGTGAAAAGTGTTGTCCGACGCCAGTGGGACCTATGAACTCCTGAAGCCCTGAAAAACTTCCAGGTGAGTGTTTTGACGTTTTCTACCGTTGAGGGTCACAGGGATTCGTCTAAGCTGGCATCAAGCAAATGCAGTCTTCTCAACGCGCAACGTCACAATTATTATTCAATAGCCCTTATTTATTTTTTTGGTCGGATTCGTGATATAATCACTTATATCGTGATTCAGAACGATGTTTATAACGATAGTAGGGGAGCCCCAGAAGGGATCTCGGGATTTACTAAAGCGCGGCAGATTAATATACAGGGGGATACCTTGCACCCGGTTAAGTACCTCCACCAAATATGAGGCCCATATATAAAGCCGCCCGTGAAGGATAAAGGATCAGATTAGTAAAAAAAGAATGACCATCAGATATTCTCGAGCGCGTCAGATTAAGGTAGGGTGAGTTAATTACATCTTAAAAAGTGTATATTCCACTAATCTGACAATTTGAGAGTGACGTAAAGAAAGGGGAGGGCAGCAAAGTTGTAAAAAAAAAACGTCATCTCGACATTCTCGAGCGTAGCTAATTTTTTTTTTATTTTGAAGGAAATAATTCAAGAATAATGAAAAATATATAATCTGACGATTTCCGCAAGCCAAAATAACAAAAAATCGTCGATAAAGTTAAATGCGTGCACTTGTGTGATGGCTACATTCCCTTCTCCGGTTTTCTAAAGAGTTCCCTCAAAATTAGATTTCCTGGGAATTTGAACTGATTCGGACCGTTGGATATTGAGAAATTTTGAAAAATCTCAAAAAAAAATAGTTTTTTATTTTGAAAGTGGTTTTTTTTAAATAACTTTTAAACGGCTTTATCGATCAACTTCAAAAACTAATCCGCCTTTGAGCTTGAAAAACCACGTCGATCGCTACCAAGCTGGTCAAAATCGGTTGATTCGGTCGAGAGATATCGTGAACGAAAGAAACCCGAAAAAGTGATTTTTCGGGATTACTCCGAAATTTTTGGTTCGATAAATTAAAACTAGTAAATAACTTACGAGGATGATAAAACTGCGTCGAATGCCGCCAACCACGTGAAAATTACTTGATCCATTCAAAAGTTATTGCGGTTTGAAAATTCCAAAAATAGTGTTCTATGAAACTTCTATCAGACTTTCGAGCTAAGAGAGCTCAAATGCATAGAAATATTATTTCTTTGAACTCAGCGAGCTCAAAATATCACATAAATTATATTTTGGGTTCTATAATGATATAAGTACAATTTTAAGCGCCCAGGAATGGAATTAGCGGGAAGTTACAGGGGTTTTTTTGTCAGATCAGGCGAATCCCTCTAGATAATTGTCAGATTATGAGACAGTACGTTTAGAACATAAAGATGAACCAAATATATCTTAATCTGACGCGCTTGAGTATTTCAAAATGGCGAATTTTTTTTGCACTTTATGAAGATGGCCGCGAGTTTGCGTCCCATCGAAATCGTCAGATTAGTGAATGAGAGCTTTTTTTTGGTGCACTTAACACTCCCTTAGAAAATCTGACGCGCTCGATTAAATTATTTTTTTTTACATTTTCAACCCTTCCGTACAACCACCCCCACCATGCAAACGATCAGATTAACATACGTACATTATTAAAAATACGTAGGGCATTGATGCTATCAATATCTGACGCGCTCGAGGATGTCCATGCAACAGTTTTTTTTTACATATTTAAAAATCTATAGCCGCTTCCCCCACCGATGAAAAGGTATAATCATATAACATTTTTTTCTTCTTATCATCTAAGCTTTGCAATCCAATAGGTCTCTACGACGCTCGAGTAAATCCCCATTTAGCATCGTGGCCTCCCCTACTACGAGTAGTGATAGAGAAGGAGTGATCATCATTTGAGCTGTCAACATAGGTAGGCAAAACCCCCCCACTGGAAAGATTCGAATTTTTTAAAACCGCTTATGATATGCTTCATATTTTTTTCCTATTTGAGTCACGTTATTGTATCAACTTTGTTACCAGTACATATAAGAACATTAGTTTGAAGGTGATATAACAATGGTTCCCTGATGGAACCCCTTGAGATCAATTAGCGCGGTAATCAACGGCTAATAGCGTGTGTAGTTTATGACATGTTGGCGATGAACTTATGTTTATGTTGTAAGCTATTTGTGTCTTGTATTATACAATAGGTACTTTGCGTGGGTATGAATTAGATAGGTACATAAAGTTTCCACCGTGTGTAGTATTTTAGTGCAAAAAAGGCTGCATACAACTTAATTACTCAGATACCCGCGAAACGAGACACAATAGTAAAACAATAACAGCGCGGTCTCATAGGACCGGTTGGGGATTCAAACGTTAAGGTGAGACCCGACTAGGATTTCTCAAAAACATACTGTCTTTGAACGTCGAATGTCCACTATAGTTTTAACGTTTGAATCCCCAACCGGTCCTATGAGACCGCGCTGTTATTGTTTTACTATTGTGTCTCGTTTCGCGGGTATCTGAGTAATTAATATACTGAGGTAGGAAAAATATCCTGTAAAGAAAAAGAACTATAATTCAGGTGTACTGAATCAAATTTTCAAATAAAGTCACTACATGTATAAAAAAAAATTATACATTTGCCTCCTTTTTTATTTTTATCGTCGAATATCTCCATAATTTAGGCGATAGCATAAGCATTTTTTTTTAGAAATAAATAGAAAATACAATGATTTAAAGGGCTACCGGTTATTGTTTTTAATTACATTCAGTTATTTGCCCTAACTAAAAGAAAACCTTAAATATCAATAAACCTAAGCGCCGATGAAAGACGCGCATGGCAAATACAGTACGCCCGAAAAGCAACTTTATTGTCTGCGTCTAAGATGGAATGTTAGCTATGCTATTCAGTTACCCCCTCTGACAGCCGAACGTCCTGTTCGGGTCTCGCCTTAAGACCACTGCACTAATAATTTTTAGTATTATAAGCTGTTTTTTGTTTGCGATCTCGTCGGATGATAAGCAGTGATGCAGTCTTTGATGGTGAGGCGCACTAGTCTATGAAGAGCTTATTCACTCTAGCCTTGAAGAAACCTATATTATAATTAGACGGGAAGACCGCAGCAGGCAAATGAATCCAGTCCTTCGATGTACGCGGTAGAAACGACGAAGCGAAACTCTTAGTGCAGAGCGTAGAGGTGTTAACAATATATGGGTGGATACTATCTATCTTTTCCCAGTGTTCGGCTTCCAGCTTCTCACGTATCATGCCGGTGTGGAGCCCCCTCACAGGATATGCGTCATCTCCTTTCTTGCCCAGCTTGCCCAACTACTTGCAACTTCAACGACCTATGCGAGGCCAACGACAGAACTGTCCAGGTGGCTTAATATTGGTCGGACAAAATTTGAGTTCATCGACACGACAAGAAGAAGAACAAGATTCTCACGATATCTATTGGCAAGACAGATGATATAGATTTCTTGACCGCCGCAACGGCTGTCAAAGATCCACAGATTCCTAATAGCTTAACTTGTTTTCTGAGTCACCGAAAAATCTCAATATGTTACGATGGATACCCATCCACAAACCAACCTCAGCCAGTGTTGCTTAACCTGGATGATCGATTCAAGTGGCTTTTATTACTTAAGTAGGAGTTGCAACTGTATAAACTGTGATGAAATTAATCTGTTTTTAGACTTAAATTGGTTTTAGCAGTCCATATATAAACTTGCTAGACCACTATGTTTAGTAATAGACAATCAACCGGCTTTCAAATAGTTTTAAACGATCCTATTAACTTTCCGAACATCAAAATGGGTTTACACAAACAACACCAGTATAACTTGACATCTCAATTCACCGAAAGCGTAAACAAATCACGGTCAGTTTTCACTGGTTTGTAAAGTTATATGTGTCGGCAAGTGTACACAGTTTGTTACATTGGTCCATAAATGCTTCATACGATTTTAATTCGAAATAGTTTTCATTGAGTACATTTTCTCTTTTAACTGTTTGATTATTGTGAGTAAATTAAATTGTTAATTGATTGGCGGAGATCGTTAAGTAAATTAAGTGTAAATGTGTGGGCTGATTGAGTGAGATTTAATATGAGTTAATGATGCAACCTCAAGTGGGCATCGCTCAGAACGAGCGTCATTCATGGACTATGCACCATTATATGACTTGTAAAAATATCTATATACATGAAAGGAGAAACTGACTGACAGCCATGTCAAAGCCAAAACTACAAGGCCTAGGACCGTGAAATTGTACACAAGCACAGTCATCCTCCATCCACCTAGCCTTTTCCCAACTATATTAGGGTCGGCTTCCAGTCAAGCCGGATTTTGGCACGGAGGAAACTCGGTATATTAAGGTGGTCACCCATCCACAGACCAATCTAGGCAAGCTTTGCTTAACCTTGAAGATCGACCCGTGCGGCTGTTATTATCTAGCCACGAGCTTCCCATATTTTTGTATATCAATGGCCCCTTAATGGTTGGGCAGGCAATGCCACAAGTAAAAGCTAGTACACAATATAATATTGTCCATTAGTTAACTCTTCTATATGCAAAAGCTCATCGAGTCACACGATGGTATACGAATATAAAATGTATTTGAACACAACGGCGTCCCCCGAGTGTAGCACGTGCACTAACTACTATGAACTTATTTCGATTTCAACTCGACTATGTGACTCGATCACTATGTTTTGTGGGAGTCTGATTGACTCAATTTTTGAAAAGGATTGTTTTAAAAGTTAATTGGATGAAATTGGGGTTATTTTGTAGGTAGCGAAGCTGCATTTGTATTCGGTAGCAACGACCTTTCACGCTTGACCCTGGTACAGGCCATGGTCTGGATCGAGACGTGGCAGGCGGTCGCTTTTTTCTGCGAAGCAATAATGCTAGCTAGTGTTTACAATCACCTCAGGCGTAGACTAGCAGATGGCGAGTAATGGGTAGCTCGCCGTCCGGAAGTCCGGTTACCGTCCGGAGCTTCACACAATGGTATAATATAAAATGTATTTGAACACAACGGCGTCCCCCGAGAGTGGCGCGTGCACTAACTACTATGAAGTTATTTCGATTTCAACTCGACTATGTGACTCGATCACTATGTTTTGTGGGAGTCTGATTGACTCAATTTTTGAAAAGGATTGTTTTAAAAGTTAATTGGATGAAATTGGGGTTATTTTGTAGGTAGCGAAGCTGCATTTGTATTCGGTAGCAACGACCTTTCACGCTTGACCCTGGTACAGGCCATGGTCTGGATCGAGACGTGGCAGGCGGTCGCTTTTTTCTGCGAAGCAATAATGCTAGCTAGTGTTTACAATCACCTCAGGCGTAGACTAGCAGATGGCGAGTAATGGGTAGCTCGCCGTCCGGAAGTCCGGTTACCGTCCGGAGCTTCACACAATGGTATAATATAAAATGTATTTGAACACAACGGCGTCCCCCGAGAGTGGCGCGTGCACTAACTACTATGAAGTTATTTCGATTTCAACTCGACTATGTGACTCGATCACTATGTTTTGTGGGAGTCTGATTGACTCAATATTTGAAAAGGGTTGTGTTAAAAGTTAATTGGATGAAATTGGGGTTATTTTGTAGGTAGCGAAGCTGCATTTGTATTCGGTAGCAACGACCTTTCGCGCCTGGCCCTGGTACAGGTCATGGTCTGGAACGAGAAGTGGCAGGCGGTCCCCGTCTTCTGCGAAGCAGTAAGCGTAAGCGTAGCTAGTGTTTCCAGCCACCGAAGACGTAGGCTTGCGTAGTCTGGTAACAGTCCCGGTAACAGTCTGAACCAAGTTCATGTCATTGACGGCGCATATTATTCCACGCGTACCTCAAAAAGACAGTTTCAGCAAATATAATATTGTCCATTTGTTAACTTAACTCTTCCATATGCAAAAGCTCATCGAGTCACACGATGGTATACGAATATAAAATGTATTTGAACACAACGGCGTCCCCCGAGTGTGGCACGTGCACTAACTACTATGAAGTTATTTCGATTTCAACTCGACTATGTGACTCGATCACTATGTTTTGTGGGAGTCTGATTGACTCGATATTTGAAAAGGATTGTGTTAAAAGTTAATTGGATGAAATTGGGGTTACATTGTAGATATCGCAGCTGTACTTATATTTAGCGACGACCTTTCACGCTTGACCCTGGTACAGGCCATGGTCTGGAACGAAAAGTGGCAGGCGGTCGCCTTCTTCTGCGAAATTTTAATGCTAACTAGTGTTTACAGTCACCTCAGGCGTAGGCTAGCAGATGGCGAGTAATGGGTAGCTCGCCGTCCGGCCTTCCAGTAACCGTCCGGACCAAGCCCAAGTCATCGAAGGCACGTATTTTTCCACGTGCGCCTCAAAGAGATATCAGCAAACTATAGCGGTACCTACTATACTCGTACAAAATACAATGGTATACGAATATAAAATGTATACCTACTATGAAGTTTCGATTTCAACTCGACTATGTCACTCGATCACTATGTTTTGTGGGAGTCTAATTGACTCAATAGTTGTTCTCTTTTCTGTTGGAGATTTTGTGTTTAAAGTTAATTGGATGAAATTGGATTACATTACAGGTATTGTACACCTTTGGTATCAAACAGACTCGGCTGAAAAGGTTGTTAATAAACTAGTGCGCCTCACCATCAATGATGTCATCACTGCTTACCATTAGAAGGGATTGCAGTCAAGCATTAGTTCAGCGAGCGATGGGTATCTTGCTGTCCGGATGTCTGGTAATCGTCCGGACTAAGCCCAGGGTGTCGACGGCGTTTATTGTTCCACGCGCGCCTCAAAAATATTTCAGCAAACTGTAGGGGCCCAGTAGGATCGAAGCCTACTGGGGCCATGGGTTGAACTAAAGATTACCCAGGGCTCTGGAGGAGCGGGTTTTAGTCATTAAAAGTCTGACACGCCCTCTCACTCCGCCCAAGAGCGGGATAAGCCATTCATGGATTTCCGGACCAAAAAAGTAGGCTTAAGTCAGTGAAAGTCTGAAACTCCATCTTGTTCTACACTAGAGCGGAAAAAAGTCATTGGACGATTTCCTACCCGAAAAACAAAGAAAATGTCCTCCTGCCGCAGTCGAGAAAAAGTAGGTATATATAACCTTTCCTTTAACTTCTCCGCACTCAGATAAAAATACTTTTGAATTTCGAAAAAGCGTTTCTACTTTTCCAAGTGACCCACTTGCATAGGTAAATACTTAACGTCCGAATCTTACTCTCAAATTGAAAAGAATAATTAAACAATAAAAATGCAGACGGTACCAATATTAATTTTAAATGTCGTTGCAACTCTGAATTATTTATGGCAATCCGCTCAGATATTATCGACAGATGATATAATCAGAATAATGGATATTTTTCATACGGCAATCGCGTTCAAAGTTACCATATTTCGGCGGCGAATATATTAAATATTAAATTATGATTGTGTTCTACGTTTGAGCATTAATTGTATCATGGATGCATTGGACGGGACTCTGTTATTGTGAGCGGAAAAATGAATCATTTTTCGACTTCTGACATTTAAGCTTATGTCATGTTACATTCATATTATTATTATAAAGTCGACATTTTGTATGCATGAGTGTGTGTATGTCTTTGTTACTCTTTTACGCCGGTAGAACGGATTTGGATGAAATTTGGTACACGGGATCATGTTTTGGAATAGAACATAAGATACTCTATATCTGGTACATGGTTTACTCCCCACTCCTTCTTCCGAAACGTTTTGGGAAAACCTTTATTATATGACTTGTGCGTACAGTAAGGAGTCTAATACCCTGCTGAAGCTTCTGTTTTCTGACAGCTACAACCAAGGGGTCTTTAAGTTAAGAGTGAATAGGTTACTTCAAGGTAAGCTTGCTCCATTGTCGACCACATGGTTGCTTACTATCAGGTGAGATAGTGGTTAAACACAAGCGTATCAATTTTTAAAACCAATAACCTTAAAGCCCTTTGATAATTTTCTGGATAAAATACTTTCACGTGGGCAAAACCACTGTCTGAAGCTAGTGGTTTATATTTATAATCTATTGTCATTTTTTTTATAAGATCATATTATTATTCATCTTCGACCATACTTTTTTTTTCAATTAAGAAAGAAATATTCCGATTCATTCTCCTCAATAACACTTACCTTTATTAAATAGCATTATCTTTACCTGACCCCTTCATCAAAACACCACTACACATGCAACCAAAAAAACAGCATCACACCTTAACATTTACAACACAGCGCAATGCTCTGTACAAGTTAGTCTAAAACTCTCATATCTCACTCCCGCGGGACTGCTACACTGTGTAATTGCCTCCGTACCTCCGAGGAACCTCCGGGAGGTCACGTAACTAAGATTTATGCGGTTGCTTATGCTTTGAGGTCCGAATTTCTGCTAGCAGTGTAATATGTTGGGGGTCAAGGTTAGGATAGAGGAAATACAGAAGGTTTTAAGACATATGTGTTGTGATAAATGTTATTTATAGATGAGGAAAACGGAGTGTTTGTCATTTTTTCATAGACAGTCACAAAGAAATCAAGTCTCTTAATCTTACAATAAACTGACTCTTATCTTATATTACCTTCATCACTTGGTCCTTCGAGCCGGATTACTTTTGATATGGTATCAAAAGGTTGAAATTGTTAAAATCACATTGATGAAAGGCCAAAGAATTCTTTTTCTATTTAAAAACATCGCTATTCACACCTGAATTCGAAAGCTTAATAACTATTATATGCTTTATTCTTATATCCAATAGTTGAATGATGAAAACTGTACCGAGTTAAGCATCTGAAAAGTCTTGAGTGTTGCTACACAAATACTATCAATTTTTTTTTGCACGGATTTGACAAGTATATTTAAATCCATGTAGTTTTTTCCTCATAAGACTATTTCGGACATTGATCTACATGGTTCTCATATAGTATGACTTTATTATACTATAGATATTTACTGTATGTACCTTTAAAGCGACTTTGACCTCTGAGTTTGTTTCGGCATTTCTGTTCAATTTTCTATAAGCAGCGGCGATAATTTATTTTTACTTCATAGTAAAGAAGCTCATATTTATAAGGCCTCAATATTTAATGGAAATTTGAATTGTGTTTATGAACAGAGTATCATAAATATTAATACAATAATTAGGTTTTGCCAACAAAAATGTATTCTAAAGTCAAAAATATTCAAATTTCTTATTTTAATATTAGGATTTTCAGATTCATGCCTTTGCTTCTCCTTCAAACTGCGAAGGTTAAACGTGGCAAATGAAATTATAGTAACTTTTCCAATTATTACATATTTTAATAATAAAAATGTTTTCCAGTCTATTATTTTATTTCTTTGTAAGTGTATTGAAAAATGTTGTACAGGTGGAAATTTGTCACTGCAACTCGTATCCATAACACCCTCATCTGCGGCTCGGGCGATTCTCACTTCTGTTGCAATGGCAAAAAAAACCACTTATATTAAAACAGCCATTCTTGCTCTAGGGTGAAACGAGAGAGCGTATCTGATTTTTACTGGCTAAAACCACACCTATGTTCTTTAGTTGCCCTTTACGTTCTAGGATCGTGGATCCGTTGGTTGCCTTTATTTTTCTGACTATCCTTTCTTTCATATGAGTGAACCAAAATCACCTTTAAATGGTCTAAATAACTCGATTTTAAATACAAACTTGACCTTTTCCATCTTCCCTATCACACGGCATCCTAGCCCAAGATTTTGTTCAAGTCAGCACCCGCAATAAAAGTACCAAATGGGAATGAAGAATCCCCACAGTAACTAATCCGGCCGGTCCGGGAAACGTGTCGGAACCGTGTCGGAAAGACGGTTAATCCCCACTACTGTACTGTCGGCTGTCAGTCGGATTACTCGACAAGTGTTCTTTAAAACCGTCAGTGAGATTCGGAATAAAATATGATGGGAGAAGATTTTTGTTTTGTGAGTGGGAGATGAAAACGATTTTCTGAGGAACGATATTCCATGCTACAGTATAGAATTGTTATCTACTAATATCACTCAGGTAAATCCGGCTTGACGGGAAGCCGACCCCAATATAGTTGAGAAAAAGGCTAGGCAGATGATGATGATGATCTACTAATATCACTCATATTACTATCATGAAGACGAATGTTTGTGAGTGTGTGTGTATGTATGTTTGTTATTTCTCCACGCTTGAACGGATTTCACCAATCCGTTCGACGATTTTGATATACGGATAGAACATTTCCTGGAATAGCAAATATGATACTTTTTATCCGGGATGTATGTTGGTTCCCTTTGGATTAGTTTCTACTACCACGCGGGCGAAGCCGTTGCGCTGGTGAAGCGATTTTTTTTACAAACTTTTATAGCAACTGGTAGATATTTTCATCATCATCATCATTTCAACCACAAGAGGTGCGCTGTAGGACATAGGCCTCCCCCAAGAGTCGCCATAACGAACGGTCCCGTGCGTCTCGCATCTATTTCATTCCCATGACTCTCACCAAGTCCGATGGACCGATGTCCTCCTTCACCATCATCCGGTGCCCTGCCCATTGACTGCCATTTTTAGTTTGGCGATTCTTAGGGCTATGTCGACGACCTTCCTTCTTCTGTAGGTTTCTTAATTCCTTTTGCGATTACGCAAGCAAATCTTTCTCTTTGCTCTTTCCATTACCCTTAGAAAAAAAATAGATATCCCTATTGTTAGATATTTTAACTTCCCTAAACTGAGACAATTGTAGGAAAATAAATTACCTTTTTAAAATATAGCTGGAATCAATTCGTGAGCATACTTTTTTCAAAATATGCGTTTATAATATTGCATGTTTGTATAAGATATTACATCAATTATAAGCAACATAATAGATACAAACATGCTATTAGTTAGGCTTGTTACCAATACTAACAGCCAACATAATACAAACGTACAAAGTATTAGATTGGTTACCAATAATTACAACAAACAAAATATTAAGTTGGTTACCAATAATTACAACCAACATAATATACACAAACAAACTATTAGGTAAGTTGGTTACCAATAATCCCAGCCCGTGCCTGGTTTGACGCCTCCGGTGTACATTCATGCAATAATTCTAGATCGCAGTGTAGTCAAGTGCCTGGCATGCACGATGATTGACATTCGATTAATCTATGACCTCCATTCCATATTCGTGTATAATGCTGTGAGGGTCGGTGATAATAGGAAATATGTCGAGAGGATATTATGTACCTAGGATTTATTCTCATTATTAACATTTTTATATTATTGCTAACAGACTGTGGTCAGTGGCTTCACCTACGTGAAAATAAAATTTTGTCCATACATTAAATTTGAAGAGACTTTGAAGGTGTGTGGCAGAGTGTAAAGCCAAATACATTGAAAAGGGAGGATCCTCCGATCAGACGGGTGTCTGGTGGGCTACTGCCCAATAGATGATTTCGGGCTGTTCTTATGATTTAATCGCACTGAGAACTTTACTTGCGCGATGCAGGATTAGTGCCTGTCCATTCAATACGACCGGGATAAAAAGTGTCCTATGTGCTATTCTAGGATATGTTTTACCTGAGTATAAAATTTCAACCAAATTCAGACAGCCGTTCGAGTCGACACTCACAAGCTTTCGCCTTTACAATATTAGTATGATGTGACAAACAATACGACCCAGCTTCACACGACTGTTAGAAATCTTTAATATTCTCGGTTTTTTTTTCTACATTAAAATTGTATGATACACTTAAACCTTTGTCATAACACTCGTATCGATATAGATCAGGATAAATATCACTCACTTGATAGTAGTAAATGCTTGATCACCGACTTCATTATATTTAACAATATTCTTTTGAAATTCGAATTAGTGTTAGCTATTCTCCACAGTTTTATCCGCGTATTGGTTATTTTTCTACTCCTATTGCTCACAGCGTGATGTTACCTCTAACCTTCCTCAATAAATGGGCTATCCCTTATTATAAGAAACTCTTTTTGAAAATCTCTTCAGCTTTATTATTATTAGTCCTAGACCCTCTAACGAGGTCCCGATGAAAAAGTCTGTACAATACTCAATATTGGTTATCACTGTAATATATTTGTCTGTTTCTCTTTTTTGTTCCCGTCGATTTTGCCGCATAAATTTTATTTTATTAGATACGATAAAACACGTTTTTTTGAAGGTATAAAGTAATTGAAGGATCTGAAAAATGTGTTAGGGTAGCAGGTACTTTTATATTGAAAACTTTTTACCCCCATTTCGTGAACTTAAAACGATCTCATTTTTCGTAGTGGTTTCGCAAATGTTGACAGACGGAAATTATGTCAAGGAAACATAGATCTAATAGGATAAAATGATAAACATATTTATTGGTTAAAACTTACATTAACAAGCCATAAAATTAAGTTATTAGTTGCGTAAATATAAGCTTTCTTGTATTAAATAAATTATCCTAAGAAAATGTGGGAGTAACCCTGGTATATATGTCGCTGGTTTTTTATAAAATTAGGTTTTTGATCAAAAACCTAGGGTTTTGATAAAAAACCGGAAGATGACACATATTAAACTCAATTTCATCATAAACCTGCATCAATCCAGATTTTTGATCAAAAACCTGAACTAGTTTGGATTTATGATAAAGTTCTTCTTCCGTAATAAGTTTCTCTAATAAGTCTGTTGGAATGTGTGTTTTAAGTCCTATTTTAGACTCTGTGCCAAACAAAGCCTTATAAATGGTGTTCTTTGAATGGTCCTTTGAAAGGAAGATTTTTTTTTAATTGGTCAAAGTAACATCCCATGGACCATTTTTGATAAATAAATAATTGTTTTCATTTTACTAAGTTGCAAATGATGATGGATTGTTTTATTTATTTCATTTAAATTGATTTATTTGTCATAAAACAAAGCTAAACCGTGGTTTTGACAACAACTTTATCATAAACCCAAACTAGTTCAGGTTTTTGATCAAAAATCTGGATTAATACAGGTTTATGATAAAATTGAGTTTAATATGTGTCATCTTCCGGTTTTTCATCAAAAACCTAGGTTCTTGATCAAAAACCTAATTTTATGAAAAACCTGCGACATATATATCTTTATATATCATATATGCTTTTCTAGGACATGTAAGTACCCTTGTATCAAGTTTCTTCTTTTCCAAATCCGTTTATAGACCAGGGTAGATAATTTTTGAAACCAAAAAAAATTACAGTAGGATGAAACCCATTAGAAAAGGAGGGGAATATGATCAAATTGAAAGGAAAAATAAATTACGGTCGATCCGAGTTCGGGAAGTGGGAGGGGGAGGTTTTTAAGGGTAAAAAATGGTTTATCTTGATTTCCGGCAAAACTACAAGTCCTATGGAAAAAAGTTAAATGGCAAAGTTGTAGGCAATAAAAAGATCTACAACTTTTGTATTTGCAGATTTTTCACATAACCTCAAAATTTAGGTGAAAAATTCAAAAAACCAAGTTTTTGGTTTTTTATTTATATCTTTTTCAAAAACATTTTTTTTTCTACGAAATTTGGTGAAAACTTACCTTATTATGTCCCAAATACACTGTAATTTATTTGATTAAAAATATTTATTTTTTCGCTTCATTTTAATTTAATATCAAAAAAGCACCCTAATTTTCAATCAAAAATTCTGACGTCAAAATATCAGCTTTTTTCAAAAAGTTTGGGGGCTTTTTGTTCGTTGAAATATCTACTTTCTGATGGTGTAAAGAAAAATATACATTACTATAGGGAATATTCTTAGAAAATGCAAAAAATTGAAAAAATCTCAAATTCGAAAAAAAAATTTTAATCATTATGTACAATTTCATCAAAAAAATGTGATTGCTGCAATTTTTTTTAGTTAAAAAGTTTATTTATTTTACTCGAATTACATTCATGTCATAGAAAATCTCATACAAAATAACAAATAGTGTGATAATGAGCTTCTATTGCGACTAAATCAGGCACATTTCTTAAACGAGCTAAAAGGTTTTTATCGAAATCATTAATTGTGTTTTGTTTTTTAATATGCTGTAATATATTTTCTCTTGTATCGTTATTTTGAACTGATGAAATTTTATCTTTAGAAATATTACCGAAAAACCCACCGCAGAGAAAGCAATGAGATTGAAAATTAAATATAAGAGCGTCCTTATTTATTTGTTTTCCTTCCTGTGATTTCTTACGTCTTGAGCTACAGAATGTAGCTATTGCAGTCTCATCATTATAATGACTTTGACAAGTTCGATGAATAAGAGCTGATGTTAAAGTTTAAAATTTTTTGTATCTATTGTCGATTCTCTTCTTGCTAGACGCCACTAAACGATTCAAAGCTGTTTTTTTTTATTTCATACACTTGCTTGTCGTCTGACTTATTGCAGATTATACAAACAGATTCTTCCATACTGGTAATCTGAAAAGACAAAATCAAATTAATAATGCCTTCAAAGTTTTATCATGAGTATAACTAAATCTGTTTGTATAAAATAAACGAAGTTACTATTTTTTTATTCTTGTACTGAAATATCATTCAATTTCAATTTTTTAGGTTATGTTACGTTAAACATACTATTTATAAAAGAAAATATTACTATTTTTATTTTGAAGCTGATTAATATAGATTAAAATACAGATAGTATTTACCTTGCTATGCAGATTCCAAACGTAAAGTACGTAAAGTAAATTTCTCACAAATCACTTAGAGTAACTCAGCCTGCACGTGTATTTTTAAAAACGATGCAGATGTTGTACACTACTCTGTATCTCAAATACTGACTAACGGTCTTTACAGCTGCTATGAAATAGCAGGTATGTAGTAAGGCCCAGACTCTCCTAGGTCCGTCCCCACTGCTCAATTAAATAACTTACAATGGGCTTAAATTCACCGAAGGTCACTCAGGTATATAAATTATTTTTAAAACAGCAATAAATAGGCATCTACAAATATTATTTAAAGAAGATTCTACAACTTTTTCAAAATATTGTAGATGTCTTATTAAATATTAACTTTATTAACTTATTTGTTTGTTAATTATAGAAGTATATTTTACTTTGTATTTTTTTCGTTTATCAATAAAACATGAAATCTTACGTTTTTTGAGTAATTAAAGTGTAAATTTTAATAAATACCTGAAAATTGTACATAATGATTAAAAAATTTTTTTCGAATTTGAGATTTTTTCAATTTTTTGCATTTTCTAAGAATATTTCCTATAGTAATGTATATTTTTCTTTACACCATCAGAAAGTAGAAATTTCAACGAACAAAAAGCCCTCAAACTTTTTGAAAAAAGCTGATATTTTGACGTCAGAATTTTTGATTGAAAATTAGGGTGCTTTTTGGTGCTCGAAAAAATAAATATTTTTAATCAAATAAATTACAGTGTATTTGGGACATAATAAGGTAAGTTTTCACCAAACTTCGTAGAAAAAAATATTTTATTTGAAAAAGATATAAATAAAAAACCAAATACTTGGTTTTTTGAATTTTTCACCTAAATTTTGAGGTTATGTGAAAAATCTGCAAATACAAAAGTTGTAGATCTTTTTATTGCCTACAACTTTGCCATTTAACTTTTTTCCATAGGACTTGTAGTTTTGCCGGAAATCAAGATAAACCATTTTTTACAATTAAAAACCTCCCCCTCCCACTTCCCGAACTCGGATCGACCGTAATTTATTTTTCCTTTCATTTTGATCATATTCCCTTGCTTTTCTAATGGGTTTCATCCTACTGTGATTTTCTTTCATTTTTTACCATTTTTGTAGGCTTTGACCCCGGTCTATTAGCAGCTTATGGAATAACAAATTTACAGACTCACAAACTTTCGCCAAAAAGTAGGAAATCAGGGACAAAAAAAGGGACTTCCAACAGGAGGGACTTAACTCCTTCTGCCATTAATGACAGTACTTAATATAATTTAATGTCATGAGATTGGCTCATTGTGTCAACACACATCGCCAGGTTACAGAAGAGAAAAGAAAAAAAAAGTAGGAAATCATCAAAAATCTTCTTCCTCTCTAGAGAGAATGTGATATTTTTACTGACAAAAATCTAACTGTATTGCTTCAGTTACTCTTTCCATTCCACTGCCACGATAACTTCAAATTTGAACCAGTAACCTCGCGACCTTCCCATGTCTGATGAGGACCTGCTTCAGGTGAAAAATGAGAACGCCATAGCACCTCTCTAGCCACTCCTCGAAGAGGGAACTTACCACCCAGACTAAGTACTGTAAGGGGTTATTACTAAACCTTTTTAGAATAAAGTGCTGGCTAAATTAAAAAGATGAGTTTTCAAATATTCATAAATAGATTCGGTTTGAATGTCTAGACAGATGTATCATCGTGGAAGAAATCTTATAAAAATATAATGATTATTGATTCGGCCCACGTCTATGTAACTACTTCGACTAATAAACGAGCCTTAAGTACCAAAGCCCTATCGTTGGCGTCTTCGCCCCCTTCACAGTACCTACAACAAAAACTTTTCGAAAAGACAAAAACATATTGCATCCACGCTCCCTTACTACAAAACTTCACACAATTCAGAACGCGGCTGTAATTCTAATATAGTTATAAATTATATAGGCTCCATTTTATGGGCCATACAGTGATAAAGTTTCGCAGGCGGTGTAAACCTCGTATCGCGAGGAACAAGTTTTTACGTCGCTTTGAAAGTGATAGTGTCAGAAAGTTGTTGAGTGTCATGGAAAGATTTTGGATAGCTCTTATGGAAATGTCATGGAATTTAAGTATTTACTGACAACAAAGCTTATTTTATGCCTTTACAAGAAAGAGGCTTTGGCCAAGATTTGTTATTTATTTTGTCTATATAAAAAGAGAAACTGACTGACTAACATAATTCAACGCATAGCAGAAACTATTGGGATTAGCCGCGTGAAACTTTGCACAAGGTTTCCTTTTATGACGTATTTTTTTTTAAATTATTTATTGAAATAATAAAGTACAGGTGTAACCTTAAATCTACGTTTGAAGGCGAGAAGCGCTCTTTACCATTACAGTGTAATTAATACTACCGTATAGTTAGAAAATATTACTTAAATAAAAATATATTAATATTTACTAATGTTCACAATCGAGTACAATGTTCTTTAATTTTGTTTTAAGTGACTGTTTACTCAGTTTTACATCTTTTCTCAATACCTTCACTTTAGGTACCAAATACTTAGACGTTCTCTTACCGTATGCGACCACTAAGAGAGGATTTTCAATTTATTTCCTAAGGGTCTAAATAGGGGTCCAAAGTTTGTTTACAGAAATTTACTTTCTCGCAGGCGAAGCCGCTGGCAGAAGCTAAGTGACGCATTCGATTGTTTTAACTGCTGGTATAGACCCTAGGACGATTTGTAGCATTATAAATTCTTCTTTTTTTCATTTTTAATTTTAACATTGCTTCATACTAGGGATTAGTACTCCTGTATCGTTGGTGCATTCACAAACAATAAACTCACACACCCAGACCCGGAAAATTGAAACCCCTATTTGTAAACTATACGAATATTTTGATCCGAGTAGAATTCGATCCAACACGATACGCAGCGCAAAACAACCATCATGAATTTTCGCTCTTAATATTTCGATTAATAATAATTGAATTATATTATTTGATATACCTATGTGAATTGTATTCCGTAAAATAATATGAATATTTTAATCAAAATCAAATTGTAAAGCTTTACTTTTTATTCGAAGAGTAAAATGAAATGTAAGTAATTTAATTTATAATGAAAATATCTTCAAGCATAGATTGCTGTTCGTAAAAAGTGTTTGGAGGTCTGGAGGCGACGCCTTCGACGACGCTTCGGAAGTTACCGGGCAACGGTTGCCAGGGCGCCGCCGCTGAAATGTCTATTTCGGCGTTGCGGCGCCCCAGGCCGCCAAAGCGACTGCGCCGTACCGATACCGCGACGTGACGTGTTGTGTCATAGTTGTCATTGTTTGTGTTTTTGACTGTTTTTTTTCTAATTATATTTTCCTGTATTATATAGTTAAGTGTATTATTTACAAGGTTTTACAATTATGTTGAGTGGCAGCAGTGTTTCGGTGGACAGTGCGTGTCAACTTTCAACATCACTCAGTTCTCTGGAGAGGTGCCCTCTCTGCACCCAAGCACGGTTTTTTAAAGGTAAGCGGGGTCTGAATGTGCATATTGGAAAGGCCCATAAACCCCAAAATGCACCCATTTCAGACCCTGTTCTTACTCCTACATCCTCTACACCAGCTGCTTTAGTTACTGACCCCCTTTGGAAAACCCTTTCAAAATTCAAAAACTCCGTTCCGGTTTTAAAACGTGTTCCCCGTGGTGCAAGGCCTATAGTAGCGCAACATTTAGCACGTTGTGTGCGCCTTGCTGCCCGGGAGAACTCGCTAAGTGCTTGGGAACAACTTCTCACCTTCCCTTACCGAATACTACATGTTCGAAAGGATTTGGCAAACAAAAAAACTTTGACTGCACAAATTAAAGAAAATTGTGATATTTCGGCCCTTAATTTGGACTCAAAATTATCGACTCAGAGGGATACCTCTTCAAGAGGTATATCCCATCTGGTCGAAACAAAACTAGGGGAAGGTGACATTAGCGGAGCAGCCAGAATTCTGTTCAGTAGTGATGTGCTGGCTCCTTATTCTCCAGCTACTCTAGTAGCTCTGGAGAGTAAACACCCTGCCCCTGCGGATGGCCTTTCTTTTCCTGACCCTCCTGATTCGGACATTCATACCCTCACCATTACAGGTCGAGAGGTAGTATCAGCTGTTTGCTCCTTCCGGAGTGGCTCTGCCGGCGGCCTCGACAGCCTAAGTCCTCAACACCTAAAGGACCTCATTTGTTCAGGCGCCGGGGAAGCTGGTGAGTTGCTCTTGAAGGAGCTTACAGCTCTAATTAACCTCATGCTCTCGGGCAAAGTGAACGAAGCCGTCATCGAGACTCTGTACGGGGCCAACTTATGTGCCCTACGCAAGAGAGATGGCGGTATTCGTCCCATTGCTGTGGGAACTACCTATCGGCGTATGGCAGCCAAAATTTGCTGTAAATTTTATGGTGAGGCTGTTTCGGAAAAATTTCAGCCCCTGCAGCTAGGTTTCGGCTCCAAAGGGGGCTGTGAGGCTGCCGTACACGCCTTGTCGACCTACCTAAATTCTAACCTAGGAGAGGTCATCCTGAAGGTTGACATAAAAAATGCCTTCAATTCAGTTAATAGGGACACCTTGCTGGCAGAAGCTAAAAAAGAAGTACCCCAAATTTTTAGTTTTCTTTGGCAATGTTATAGACATCCTTCCAAATTACTATATCGGGACAACCATTTGGAATCCGCTGTTGGTTGTCAACAAGGTGATCCCCTCGGGCCGGTGATCTTTAGTTTAGCCATTCACCCTATTATTCGACAGCTAAATTCCAAATTCAATGTTTGGTACCTCGACGACGGAACCCTAGGAGGCGAAGCAGATACTGTTTTAAATGATTTACAATTCCTAAAAAATCAACTTAACTCAATAGGACTCGAACTCAATCTTTCAAAATGCGAATTATTCTTAAATGATAGTACTAACAGACAACTCAATCTTTCGAAATTTAACACAATAGCCCCAGACATAAAAATAATTGATAAAAGTTCTCTTCGTCTCCTTGGGTCTCCTGTTTTTGAGGATTCTTTTCCCAATTTCGTAGAGGAAAAAATTCAAAATTTTAATGATATTTCGGAAAGATTGCTCAAAATTAACATGCATTCGGCCATCACCTTAATTCGTTTCTGCTGTTTCGGCCCTAAATTAACATATTTCCTTCGCGCTTCTCATTTATGGAAACATCCACATCTTTTGGAAAAAATGGATCAAATTATCCGACAAACCCTTTCATTAATTTTGAACGTTGCCTTGGACGACCGAGCTTGGGCTCAAGCAACCCTTCCCATCCGTATGGGAGGCCTCGGTGTCCGCAAAATTTCTAGTATTAGTTTACCTGCTTTTATATCCTCGGTTCACGGCACTGAGAAATTGATCAGGAATATCCTATCTTCGTCACTGATCGATTTCAATGTGCCGTGCTTCATCGAGGCTATAGATACCTGGAGACTCACTTGCCCGAATTTTAATCCACCCGACGACCCATCATCCCAAAGACGGTGGGATGAGCCGCTCTGCAGAGTAGTTCAGGACAACCTGATTGTAACATCTACTACTGCTGCAGAGCGTGCACGCCTGCTAGCTGTGGGGGAATGGGAGTCGGGTCTCTGGCTTCATGCACTACCATCATCGAACCTAGGCACCCTGCTCGATGATACAACTTTCCGTCTCGCTGCTTCCCTACGTCTAGGCGCTCCCTGTTGTACTCCTCATCGCTGTCACTGTGGCGAAGTTGTCAACAGCCTCGGACACCACGGTCTATCATGCAGCCGAAGTGCGGGTCGCATAGCGCGACACGCGAATATCAACGACATCATCCGACGCGCTCTTGTCGCCGTCGGCATTCCAGCTGTATTAGAACCTCATGGCCTGGCACGCGACGATGGCAAGAGACCGGACGGTATGTCGTTATTCCCTTGGAAGATGGGTAGGCCTTTAGTATGGGACGCTACTTGTGTCGATACTCTTGCGCCATCCCATCTTCCAAGCTCGTCGTGTTGTGCTGGTTCCGCCGCTGCGGCTGCGGAGAACCTCAAGCGGCGGAAATATAATAACCTTGTAGGAAATTATATTTTCGAACCGTTTGGGGTTGAAACTCTTGGTTCGTGGGGTCCGAGTGCTCACAAGTTGTACAAAGATCTTACTAAACGCCTTATTGACACTTCGCGTGACCCAAGGGCTGGCTTTTACCTCGGACAGAGGATAAGCATTGCCATACAGCGTGGCAATGCCGCCAGTCTTTTGGGCACATTACCGGTCGACAGCGATGTGGAAGAGTTTTTTGACGCCTTACTTTAGTTAGTTTTTAGTTAGTTTAATTAGTTTAGTTTTTTATTATACTGTAAATAAATTTTGTATATATAGTAAAAAAATACAAGAACTAAATTACAACATAAAAAAAAAAAAAAAAATTTATAATTTAATGTAAATGCTGATGAATGCCATTGTTATGTAATCATATTTATTTTTAGTAGGAGTATTTCATAGCCTGAAATAAATGAATTTCATTTATTTAACTAGCTTTAGCCCGCAGCTTCGCCCGCGTACATAAAATATAGCCTATGTCACTCAGGAATACAGCAGCTTTCTATTGGTGTAAAATTTTAGCAATCGGATCAGTACTTCCACAGATTACCTCATACAAACAAAAAAACAAACTTTACCTCTTTATTATATTAGTGTAGATCAGATAACGTAATAATAGAGAGTTGTGGTACCACGTTCCATAAAGTGTCTAAGGCTCTAAAAGTTGGCTTTGACCGCTCGTACGCCTTCTAAAGGTGGAGGATCCCAGGTTGCAAAGATTAATAAATGAAAAGAATAAGGAAAATGGAATTAATAATTCAAAGACACGTGATATCTATCAACCTGCACTGGGGCTTTATTTTTTGGTTTGAGAGCACAAAGGCGTGTCAGACTTTTACTGACTAAAGCCCACTCTTTTGTTCCTTCTATGCCTTCGTTCCAGGGCCCCAGTTGCATGGTGAATTACGAACCATTTCCTCTCCCAGCACTGGGTAACGTTATATAGCTCGTAATGTAGGTTTTATTATGCATAGTAAGCATCCAGAAGCAATTTTAATCTTGCGTAAACGTAAGCAGTAATACGACCCTACTAACAGGTGAAGCGTTGAACTTTTTTTTAAAGTTGGATGACCATCTTAACAAACCGAGTTTCCTCCGGGCCTCATCAAGCACGTTAAGCCGTAGGTTCCGACTGTTATTTGTAGATCTCTGGCAGTCATTACGGATAGTCAGAAGCCAGTAAATCTGACCTCCAGTCTTGCCATGAAGTACCGTGTTACCCCAGTTAATGGGTTGTGTAGGTCTGGTAGGCAGCCGCTCCTCTTAAAATACAGGTATTCAGCTAAATCCGGCTTGACTGGAAGCCGACCCCAATATAGTAGGGAAAAGGCTAGGCAGATGAAAGTTGGAATATCATAAAATAATTCCTTCTGTTCTGGGTGTAACGAGATGGCGTGTTGGACTTTGATTGACTAAAATTCACCCGTATTCTTTTAGTTACCCTTTGTGATAAGACCGCGGTATCTCTTTGAAAAGTCTTCTCTCACTTTGAGTGGAGAGAAAGAGCGTGTCGGATTTTTACTAACACCCAGTCGTATTCTTTCAGTTACCCTTTGCGTTCCAAGGCCACGGCAATTCTTTCACGTTAAGCCGTTGCATGGTCCCGGTTGTCATTTACTGTAGATCTTTGGCAGTCGTTACGGATAGTCAGAAGCCAGTAAATCTGACTCCAATCTTGCCATGAAGTGCCGTGTTACCCCATCTAATGGGTTGTGGAGGTCTGGTTGTTCTTTTACCTGCCCTTTCAGCGCCGCGGCTGCGGTAACTTTTTCAAACATTTCCTCAGGTAAAACATCAACCTGCTTGCAAAATCACGCAAGAACAAGAGGAAATAGTCTTACGCAACCTCTTGCCCTCTAGAACATCACAAAAGTAGTCAATAAAACTCTCTAGATCATATTATTGCACATAAAAGCCTCTATTATTATCCCCCATAAAATTAATATGTCCCGCGTTATACTAGGGAAATTGTGGCTCCTTACACATTTTTATTTCCCCACTTTTTACGACCCCTAACACTATAGTGAGATTCTCTTTTTATTGTTATTTTGCACCTTATTATGCCTTGCTATAGAGGTTCATTAAAAGAGCCTTTAAAAGCAAGGTTTGAAATGGTTTTCGCTGAATTAAGTACTTCGAATAAAGTTCAGTGGCTGTTTTAACTATTCAGTTTATCGGTTTCAAGGAAAATCATCAAATGGATTCTCTGGGCAGAGCAGGGTGCGTGTCAGACTTTTACTGACTAAAACCCAAAATTATCTATTAGGCAGTTCCCTTCCAGACTTCCAGACATAGAGCAGTGCTGGCCCAGTGGTAAACTGCCCCGACTTGCAAGTTGTAGGTCGCGGGTTCAAACCCAGCCAGGCGCGTTACTTTGTGTAATTTATCTCATCACCACTGCTCTCAAAACGGTGAAGGAAAACATCGTGAGGAAACCGGCATGTCCCAAAACCAAAAAATTCGAAGACATGTGACATCCACCAATCCGCACTAGGCCCACGTGGTGGATTACTGCCCACTCCCTCTCCTAGAGAAGAGGCCTGAGTCCCTACAGTGGGAACATTACAAGGCCGATAATGCTTATGCTTCCAGACATAATACCCGTCTAGTCGGAGGATCCTACAACTGAGATATGTGGGACTTTACGCTCTATTCCGCATATCCCGAAACACACACAAAATAATCCTAGCAGACATTAAGTACTAGAGACCACTTATACCCCTGTGGTCTAGCACTCAATATTCTGTACGACTTTCAGTTATGTTAGCCACGTATTTAACTAATACTACTTCAACTTTGTTTAGAATTAGGCCACGATGGTACTGTAAAGGTAAGAATTCCGTTCTTTGCAACTGCGACCCGCGACTGCGACCGGGTCGCGCGACCCACCGCTTAGTATGGATTTATTTATTTAAACTTCATGTACAGTAGTGGTACATAAGCGGACTTAATGCAACATGGCATTCAGTACCAGTCAACCTATGGGTTAAAAAAGAAAATATGTCAGTAGTGGATTAGCACAATAAACAAATAAAAAATAATTCAAAGAGAATAAGTATACGCTATAAATTATTAAGAGAATTTAAACATAACAATTATGACGAAGACCGAACTAAGGGTTGAAGGACCAGTCAACCGGGTCGTGCGACCGGTGCCATACAAATCCATACTACAAGCAGTGGGTCGCGTGAACCGGTCGCGGTCGCAGGTCGCGGCCGCGGCTTGCGGCTTCTAAGAACGGAATGCTACTTGAATACTAACACGGTGTGACACAAGTCCTATTAAGTTAATACTTGCAAGCGTACGTTACTAATTGGAGGGGAATTTGAATAGGTATCGTGTGACAGAATTATTGTGCGAAAGTTTGTATTATTAAAGACTGTCACCGAACTGTCACCGCGCACTCACGTACTTCTAATTACCTCAAAGTATAAAAATCAAAATCTGTGTCTAAAGTGCATAAATTATCAAAAAAACTGTACAGTTGTGAACTACTTCAAGACAGTGACAAATTGTGTACATAATATCAGTGAAATAACTAGGGCACCCTCCGTGTGATCAGTTTTTAACAACAGAACGAACCCAATAAATTGTCGAATGGACGCTTTTGGACTTTGACCTCATTAACAACGAGACAAAGAAATCATCGTGACCACCGCTAATCACTTGCATGAGCTACCAGCTAGTGTTGGCTGATTTCGACGTCTCTCGTATGTACCGCATGGCTTAGCGGCGTAACGCATGAACTGTACCTGATGGTTCGGGTTCGATCCTCGCGGTGGAAGACTATTTTTGCTTTTATAAAAAAAAAAAGCTAATACTTTTAAACAATACTACTTGTAAAACGTGCCAATATTTTTGAAGATTAAGTGACATTGTTATATATTATGAATACTAAAGAAAATTTAACATAAGTGAAACAATCATATTATTGAACTAGTAAATAAGTTTGTAACATTATAAAACTAAGTGCAAACATAGTAAAATCGTGACCTGTAAAAAGTGATTAAAATAAACAAAAAAAAAAAGTTAAATGATCAACAGTGACTTGCGATAATGTGCAAAAATAATTTCTACATGAGTCACTTTTTCTGATTCAAAACAACTACAAGTCAAAGCTAATGGACTTTTTCACCTCGTCAGTTAAGTGTTTGCGTGGCGTATTGGTTAACACACTTGCCTTGTATGAACTGAACCGCAGTTCCGCGAGTTCGCATCCCAGCGTATTCAACTTTTTGGATCTGCTTTTTGACTTTTCTTTTTGCATTTATATTTACATTCAACTTATTCCGACATTTTTTTTTATGACAACCACTGACTAATAAGGAAAAACATAAGATTCGAATTATATATTAAAAATGGAACAAACGCCTCATAAAACAAACATGAACGTTACTATACGACCTAAGCGACTACATAAAGCAAAATCAGTAGAATCTATATGTTCATCAATTAACTCATCAGCAACGGAACTATTCACAAGAAGCTTAGATTTATCTACTGGCCAGGACATAGATCTTCTGGAAAAAATTAAGACGGAAAATCAATTATTATCTGAGCAGTTACAGGTTGCCAATAACGAAATAGAAAATCTTCACTTGGAATTAAATCGACTAAAAAACCTTGTTAATCATCAAACCCGACAAATAAACTCCCTAAAGAACATATGTATTACCCCTCCTACACAAAATGTCAAAAATCAAATACAGACAAAGAGACGGAAATCAAGACAAATGGTAGTTGATAATTCTAGATTTGCTGAACTCGAATCTGATGCAGTCCAAGTTTTAAATCAAGAAACTGAAAACCCTATACCGGATCTTACTGAAATGGCATTTGACCAAACAAGGACTCTAGAGGAAGAAGACCATAATGACGATCGCAAGGGTACTGTTAATTCAAATTCAAATAAAATCTACATTTTTGGAGGAGAACAATGCCGAGGACTATCAAGTCAGCTTATAAATTCAAGACTAAATGGAAAAAACCGAAAATATTCTATTTGTGGATTAATTAAACCTGGGGCTGGAACAAAAGACATTTTGAAACCAATTCACGAAAGCCAATCTCAAATTAGAGAAGAAGATCGAGTTATCTTATCAATTGGAGAACACGATGTAAATCCCACACAGGTGATGACAGAAACCTCAGCAGTTTTAAAACTTCTCGAAAATCGACGTGTTTTTGTATTAAGTATACTAAATAGTCATTATTTAAATGAAAAAATGCTGAATAACATGTTGAAGATGGTCTGTAATGAATTCAGAAACTGACAATTTATAGACTTAAGTGTAGGAAATGAGAATGATATCCCTAATATTATCACATACTATGACTATTATGGTAAGGTGGACCTTAATGAACTATGTAATAAAATTAATTTAGCAATTGACTACAATGACTACAAGCAAAAATATTTGACATATAACAATAAAACTCCCAAAAATGTACATACTACGTGGCCGGTATCTATTCCAAAAAATCTTAATAAACATTTAAAAAATATTCCAAAGAAGGGTACAATACCATACTATTTTCAAACTCAGTCTCAACACAGCCGACACACCAGTGCAAACATTTCGGATACAAAATTGGAGAGCAATCCAAAAAAGGGCACAATCCCCTACTATTTTGTAAAAGCTACCGAAACTATGCCAGTAAGCGAGCTAGATATTGTTAATTTTTTTCGTTCCCAATAAAAACAATAAGATTTTCCATATTTTGCATCAGAATATGGCAGGGTTATTGTCCAAAAAAGATTTGCTTGAGATTACGCTCACGAGTTTACAGATGACAGAAATCACACCTCATGTAATGTGCTTTAGTGAAACCTTCTTATGCAAAAGTGACATAAAAAATGCCAAAATTAATGGGTATGACCTGGTATCAACATATTGTAGAGAAAAAAAACGTGGTGGAACTTGTATATATATTATGAAAGGGATAAAATATAAAGAAATAAATATCATACAAAATTTTGCGCGGGAAATGATTTTCGAATGCTGTGGGATTGAAGTACTAACTTTAAAAATGGTAATAATATGCATTTATCGTACGCCACAATCAAATGTTGAGTTATTTTTTAAATATTTTGACACATTATTATATAAATTAATGTTTAACAGCAAATACAGCAGACACAAAATTATACTCGCAGGTGATATTAACATTAATACACTCAAGGAATGCAAAACTGTTAAGAATTTAAATGACATCATACAAAATTATAATCTGACATTACATATTAATGAACCAACTAGACTAAATACCTGCATAGATCATATAATAAGTAACATAAAAAAAGCTTCTGGTAAAATATTAAAACTGGGACTGTCAGATCACGACACAGCTCAAATTTTGGACTTGACAATAGAAACTAAAATCTTTCAGTCATCAAAATATTATATAACAAAAAGAGACTTTTGTCAGGATAACATTCGGAAATTTCGGGAATGTTTAGAAAGCTTAACGTTTGATGACGTGTACAAAAAACCAGATCTGAACGTAGCATTTGATATTTTTTATGATGAGTTGTGTTTATTTTTTGAATTATGTTTCCCACGAATTAGGAAATTAATTGTCACAAAATATCGCGATGTAAAATGGATTACAAAGGGTTTACGAGTAAGTTGTAAAACTAAACGGCATCTAAGGTTTAAATTTTACAATACACGAACAAAAGAGATTAAAGCTACATATCATAAGTATTCAAAATTATTACGGCGATGTATATTAAAGTCACAAAGAATTACTAATGATAATTTTATTAACAAATCTAAGAATGTCTGTAAAGCGGCTTGGAAAGTCGTAAACGATGATACGACGTGTAATACCCGTCAAGAATTCATAAATGAAATAAAAATTGACAATAGTACAGTAACCAGTCCGTATGAGATAGCAAACCAGTTTAATAATTATTTAATACAACTATCGAATAGTGACAAAGGTAACATACAAAACACAAATAAAAACCGTACCAGCAATAGTATATTTCTTGCACCAGTAGATGACATTGAAGTTAGAAATATTATTATGTCTTTAAATAATACAAGTTCTGTTGGTTATGATGGTGTCACAACAGAAGTTTTAAAAAAATGCGTCCTGAGTATTGTTCCCGTGCTAGGATATTTAATAAACTCATCCTTTGAGCAAGGGAGTTTTCCTGACCGACTAAAGACGTCAGTAGTAAAACCATTGCATAAAAAAGGAGATAAAACAGAAATGAGCAATTATAGACCCATAACTTTAATCCCTATTATCTCTAAAATATTTGAAAGGGCTATGCATAAAAGATTAACGTCGTATCTGGACAAGTTTAAAATAATTAAAAACGAACAATATGGTTTTCAAAGAGGAAAATCAACGACACTTGCCGCATTTGATTTGGTAAACAATATTTTAGTGAATGTTGATAACAAAAAGTTGACTATGGTGATATTTTTTGACATGTCAAAAGCGTTTGACTTCGTTTCTCATAAATTACTTTTAGAGAAATTAGATGACTATGGTATTAGAGGCCCAGCTTTAAATTGGATAAAAACATACTTGCATGGTCGTGAACAATGTGTTGAAATCTCGTGTGAGCAAAATGCAATAGTAAAACAGGAGAGATCTGAGTATATTGTTAATGGCTACGGCGTTCCACAAGGAAGCATACTCGGACCACCTCTTTTTATTATCTATATTAACGATTTACCTGACATTATCACCAATAAATGTATATTATTTGCAGATGACATTTCTATCATATTGACTTGCGACAATGTAATTAGTAACAATTTTGACATTGAAATAAATGACACTATTAACTTAGTTATAGGATGGTTAGTAAGGAACAATTTACAGGTAAATATAAGTAAGACGACTTTTATACAATTTCAAACCCGTGGATCTAAGGTTATACCAAGGCATATTTCATATGACGGTACAACAATCAACGAATCGACCAATGTGAGATTTCTAGGTTTCACCATGGACAAATATCTAGATTGGAAAGCTCATGTTGACGAAGTTTGTAAGAAAGTAAACTCCTTCGTATACGCTTTAAATAGGCTAAGAACTACATCAACCCAGCATACGGTACTGTTAGCATATCATGGTTATGTAGCTTCCGTGTTACGATATGGATTGATACTATGGGGAAACTCAACAGACTGCCAGAGGGCATTTCTCTCTCAAAAGCGTTGCATAAGAGCTATGGTTGGCATTCCTCCATACGAGTCTTGCAAACCTCACTTTAAAAGACTCAAAATATTACCCCTACCGAGTTTGTACATTTTTGAGATTTGTGTGTTTGTAAAGTCCAATCCTAATTTATTTGTGAGGGCGCGTGACATGTATCCACGTGATAATATATATCCTCGTAGTGCAAGACGTGGTCAACGACTGGTGTTGGAAGTTGTACCAAAGACTGCGATGTTTCTTAAAAATTGTTCAGCCATGTGTGTAAAAATTTATAATAAGTTAGAAGCAACCATTCAAGATCTTCCTCTACCCAAGTTTAAGAAAGTTCTTAAAGAGCTACTTCTTAAAAAAATGATTTACTCCATTAATGAATGGTTTCAGGAATAATAATTTATATGTGATAAGTATTTATGGATTGTATGTAAAAGAGTGACATTGTTAATATGATAAAATTTCTGACTTTTTATTTTCATTTGACTGTATTTAACCAGACAGTATATTACAATTGACATTGTTTAACGTAATATCTGACTTACTATTTGTATTAGACTGTATTTTATTGAATGTATTTCCCCAGGTATTATATAATTGGCCTTAGGCACCAATTTCAGACAAATTAGATTCAATTATTATTTTATTTTTAGTAAATTAATACACATTCGTACTGTAAAAGATAACTTCACATGCCATAAACCGGCTAAATAGAATTTAAGACTGAATAATATGACATTAAAAACCATCAAATGTAATTACTCTATTTAAATGTGAATAAACGAATTTGAATTTGAATTTGAATTTGAATTTGAAAGTCCATGTTCTAGCCGACTTCAAACTGGAAAGTTCTGTATTTGGTACAGTCATGTATCAATGTTATGCCCACTGTTTAAAAAAAACTTTTGATTCAATTTGGATGGGGTTTTAATTTTGTTGTTATTTTCTGTATTTTCTTTTCTTTCCTGTCCTTGTCGTATATTACTTGGGGTTGACGCAACACGTACTTTTTTCCATTCTGTATTGTCACCCGTGACACCTAACTCTTTACGTCTTTTCTTCCGTATCGCTCCTTCCACAATTCATTCTTCTCCTCTTTGGCCTCCCTCTCCCTTTCCATCCGTCTACATGTATACTCAGAACTCTTAGTAATATTGTATTCCCTATACTTATATAAAATATATAATTATTCATTTATTTGCCAAGCACGTGTAACTCAATGTCGCATGATTTTAACTTTAGGGTACGTTTTCCTCATGCTGTTTGCCTTAACCGTTTTGAAGGATATAGTGATTAATTGTACTTTTATTACACAAAGTAAACTGTATGCCTTAGTTTGAACTCATGACGTACGACTCATGTAAGTAAAGCCTATTTTTTCAAGTGGGATATCATCCATGACTTTTCCCGCTCTAAGGTGCCGCAAGAGGGATCTTGTCAGATTTTCACAGATTAAAACCAAACCTGAAACCTTCAGTTGCCTGAAGTGTTTTAAAACCATTATTTATTTATTTAATTAATCACAACGGTTGGTCAACCAATTACAGTAATTAACAAAGACATAGAGACAATTAAAAGACCGAACCGTGCCAGCACAGCAAGCAGGTCAGGTGCATCAATAATGCCACGGATAATGCCACCATGGGTTTCCTTTACAGAAAACCATGACCCTAGCGGCCATTAACCCTGGGGCACGCGTGTAACACGTTCACACGCCTACAAATCGGGCTCGGTCCGGACGGCTACCAGACGGCCGAACAGCGGGCTACCACTGCTCTAATTTAAAACGAGATTAAGAATCCACAAATTCCTTACTCTAACATTCCAGCCTAAAACTTCAGACCACGACTAATATCTAATCCCTTTTAGTCTAAAATTAATCCTGCCCTAAATAACTGGAAAACACAAAAGGGTTATTTATTTATATATATACCACATACTTGCCTAAATGAATCTTGGGTATATCACGAGGTGGGAACTGTGAAAAATGCCGAAATTCAATCCCTGTCGGCCTACGTCGGCATTCCGATTGTTTACGAACCTAAGTAAGTAGGTATCTATAGAAATAGCTCTACATGTTTCGGATTATGGAAACATCACATATATAGTCGTAATTGGTTAATTTCAATGTTGATTAATGAAAAATACTGATATCGCAGACGTGAAAGTTTGTATAGCCATAATGTTCATATTGTGTGTATATTTGTTACTTCCACGCTAAAACGCCTGAAAATATTAAGATGAAACTTAACATCTCGTATGTTGTGCACCATTCTGCCACTTTTATGGCATCGGATTCGCCCGCGTGAATCTAGAACCACCCGGGATAAAAAGTATCAAGAATATCCTATATACTATTCCAGAACGTGTTATAAACCCTGAGGCACAAATCATCACTTTTAATAGGTCTTATGTAAAATTAATCTTAGTAATAGTGGGATGCTCTAACTAGTAAGTTACTCAGAAATTCGTAAGTAGGGCAGCAGTTCAATCTTATTCGTGCGTTCACTAGTCGCTAGAATATTGTGGGAAATAGTTGTGGTTGGAAACTATGTGTTATGATTTACTACGAGACTGTGGTGTAGCGTAGACTGTCTGAGAGCATGTTATTATCAAGACTTTTTTGATTAGAAATCTTGATTATATGCAAATTCTTTTGATTTACCATCGTAATTAAACCTACTGAACTACAAGGCCCTGAAACTTTGAGGGAAGAGAAAAGCATTGACTCGTGAAGAAGAAGAAGAAGCAAGTTCTAAACTCTAAACTCATCATCTTCATCTCAGTGTTCTTCATATGATTAGAACTTACACAACAGTTAAAAATCAACTATGCACTTGCTACTGACATTAATAAGTGCACATATTATATAGGCCTATGTAAAACAAATGAATTAATTAATCATCACCCACGACAGCTGTGTTTGCATTTGCCTCTTAAAGTTATTTAAGTGCAGCTGTTGTTGCACATTGAACACAACAAAATATGAGGCATTGTATGTAACTATCGCCGTCGTACGGCGAGTATCCATCCTCACGTTTTTTAAATCTCTACGGTCCGGACTAAGCGCTTCGCTTCGTCGTTTATACCGCGTACATCGAAGGACTGGAATAATTTGCTTGCTGCGGTCTTCCCCACCGATTATAATTTGGGTGTCTTCAAGGCTAGAGTGAATAGGCTCTTTATAAACTAGTGCGCCTCACCATCTACGATTGCATCACTGCTTACCACCAGGTATGATCGCAGTCAAGCACTAGTTTATATAACTTAAAAAAATGTACGAGTAAGACGACGTAGCTTTACTCCATGGACATTTTTACTTTGTTTGTTTTTTATTCCTTTTGGTATCAAACTTGTATTCATTAAAACCGCGTTTGTTCCTGGGCCACGGGGATTCGCCCTGTTAATTTTTACTTGTTATCCTTAAATGACCGAATGGAAAAAAAACCGTGTTGCGCCGTCTCCAAATAACATGGAAAATGGGCAGGAAGATGATGATAATGATCCTGGAAATGCACAGTTCCATTAAAATCCCACACACAAAGCGTAGTCACAAGAATAATGTAAAGAAGAAATACTTTCAAACCAATCAAATACCCACAAAGTAAAACCAATCAAGCCAGCCCTTTACCCACCCACAATTCCAACTTGAAATCCATAAATAAAACGAACTCGAAGCTCTAAAACTTCTCAGTTCAGCATCAACCAGTGTCCCACTCCGACTAAATTAAGTTAGGTGTAGTGAAATTTATAGTCCAGGAGCTAAGCTAACAAGTTAAGTGATGGTGCGTGCAGCTCTTAAAACTTCCTCTTTGGAGGTAACAAGATTATCTACTGGCTCTCCGACTATGTTTGTATGGATTTTCTCTAGTTCTGTTGTAGGCCATGGGTTGGTTTTGTATGGGGTTTCTGTGATTATAGCATAAGTATGTTGGAGGTTTTGTGTTGCTATTTTCAGGTTAAAGATTCATCAATATCATCATGATTTCAGCCGAAAGACATCCACTCCTAGACATAGGCCTTGCCCAAGTGTCACCGTAAGGACTGATATCGTATCCATCGGATTCCCGCGACTTTCACCAGGTCATCGGTCCCCAAAACGTAACGTCATCATCATCATTATCTTCTTGCCCTTGTGTTATTAGTAGTGGGTGTTATCACCCGTTATACCATTACTCACATAACTCCCTTATCTTTCATATCACTCTGCACGAAATCCATCCATTTTTTCTTTGGACTTCTACCTCTCCTACCATCGACATATTGTATACTCATAACTATTTTAGTAATGCGCGTTTCATCTCTTGACCGAAAAATTTGAAGTATAAAAGCGATGGTTTGTGCTGGTATGTACATACTTGAGAATATGAATGTATCAATGTTGTTGTTCGATAAAATAAAAAAAAATTGTACAAAAAATTTGCGCGATAAATATCTTTTGTTGTATTTACGAGTATTTCCATTATATAAGACGGATTGTTAGTAACGACGACACAGAGAATCCTAGATGAAGCTGTTGGATCCACAAATCATAACGTATTTGAATCTGTAAAGCCAATCTGTCGCCTAGATTTGGGTAGGATTTCGAAATCAACAGACATAATATTTCTATGTGGTTGTATCAAAATATTTGTGTCGAAGCTGTCAGCGTATTATGTAGACAACGGCGAAGATTTATAAGTTGATATAGTCAACGAGATTCCTGTTCTATTTTTCATTAAATTTATTGAAAAGCTCGCGCTTGACTACTATCACCTGATGTTTTACTGATTAAAACCGACTCCTGTTCCTGTTGGATAGCGAGCTATCTATTGCTCGCCGTCTGCAATCCCACACCTACGATGGCTGGAAATTGGGAATCCCGGCAGCTGGAGATGGCCATTCCCTCATGCTTGCAGAACATCCCATCCATACACACAAATGCGTCATATAATACCAGTGCGCATAGCGGTACATCTAATGGTTTGATGATGGAACGGCCTTTGCAGAAATATATTGTGCATTTCTGACAACAAACTCTACTCGGCATTAAAGTTCTTGCTTCAATGTTCGCAGTTACAATATTTAGTTGAAGACACAATCAGTAATAAATTTCATTTCATTGCACCCGCGTTCAATGTATAAAAGAGAAATAGAAGTTTTTCATTTCATCTTCTTTTTGTTTATATCTTTTTCATGGTTGATTTGAACCAAAATTGTTATATTTCAGTCACTATACGAAAATAAATGTAATTGTCTACTTGGCCATAATAAGGGATAAATATTAAGAACTTAGAATTACTTATAAAAAGTGGTGGCGTAGTGGTAACGACCCCGACTTACAAGTTGTGGATTACAGGTTCAAACCCCGCCACACGCATTACGTAATTTGTAATTTATTTCATAACCACTGCTCTCACAGCAGTGAAGGAAAACATCGTCAAGAAACCAGCATGTCTTAGAACAAAAAATTCCAAGCCGTAGTCCCAGCTCTGGGAACATAAAAATGACTGATTATGCTGCTATGATATTTTATTTACAAGCACGTCACATTCAGCTTTAGTTTTTAGATCAAACTGCACAGCGCTGCGGTATGCGGAATTAGCTGAAATATACATACTCCTCTCATACATACTCTTAAATGTAGATATCTGCGATAGAACAAACTATCATTATTAACATTTTTTATACGATTCTGTATTCTATGTCGCATACCGTAGCGTTGTGCGTTACGACCAAGAGACCACAACTTTACACAAAAAAAATGAGTATAAGTGACGCAATGAAATCTCGCAACAAAATCCAGTGCACCACAGGTTATTCACCTCAAAAAAAGCTGAGAGCATTTCAGTAATCACAAGCCGACACCGACGATGGTTTATTAAAAAATCTGGCAAAGAGTGAGTCGGATTTTAAAGGTTCTGTGTACTGTTTTTAAAATTACATTGGCTTGCTTGAGAGGAGCTCGTGGAGGAGGAGCTCGTGGCTAGATAATAACAGCCGCACAGGTCGATCTTCAAGGTTAAGCAACGCTTGCCTAGGTTGGTCTGTGGATGGGTGACCATCTTAACATAACGAGTTTCCTCCGTGCCTCGAAAAGCACGTTTTGGTCCCGGCTGTCATTTGGAGATCTTTAGCAGTCGTTACGGATAGTCAGAAGCCAGTAAATCTGACTCCAGTCTTGCCATGAAGTACCGTGTTTCCCCAGTTAATGGGTTGTGGAGGTCTGGTAGGCTTGCTTGTATGTGACCGCTATACTTATTTTTTTTTTTTTTTTTTTGTATTTTATTATCTTGCAATCAGTCATTCCAGACTATAAGCAGATGTGGTGGGTGCTTTTTGTCGTTCAGGGTGCTGCTCCCATTAGAGCCAGTCCTTTACTTTACATTAGTTCGATCTTAGACCACTAATCGTCGAAGATATCACGCCGCTTTTTAAGCCGACGTACGGTTTCGGGTATAGTGAGTTGCCCTGCTAGCTGGTTTGGGTGCTTTGACAGTCTTAGTTTGTAATTCGCTCCATGACTGTCTATTTCTTGTTTGACCATAGGCATGTTTAGGATTTCGTGGACCTCTGTTGTTTTTATAAACCATGGTGCATTCGATATTTGTTTTAATATATAGTTTTGAACTCTCTGTATAACCATTACGTTAGAGGTGCAGGCAGAGCCCCACAACTGGATGCCGTATGTCCAAACAGGTTTCAGGATCGTTTTATATATGAGTAGTTTGTTGTCCAACGATAGTTTTGAGTTACGTCCCAGTAGCCAGTAGAGACCCTTGTATTTTAGGTTAATTTCATCTCGTTTTGTTTGGATATGTTTCCTCCATGTAAGTCGACGGTCCAGATGCATGCCCAGGTACCTTACTGTGTGTTGATGAGGTAGTTGACTGCCATTTAAACTGACTGGAGAACAATCTTCTTTCCGGAGTGTGAATGTTATGTGTACTGACTTGGATGCACTAACTGCAATCCTCCATTTGGCCAGCCACTTTTCAAGTTTATTCAAGCTGTTTTGCAAAATACGAGAAGCTTGAATTGGACACTTATTCGAGGTGAGTAAGGCTGTGTCGTCAGCAAAGGTTGCAACAGTGACTCCTGGACTCAATGGTAAGTCGTATGTGTATAAAGTGTATAGGATAGGTCCCAGCACTGATCCCTGTGGTACTCCGGCTAATATTTCGTAGAAGTTAGACGTGCAGTCGCCTTCAGTCACCTGAAAAATCCTACTGGACAAGTAGGATTTCAGGATTCCGTAGAATGTGTGTGGTAAAATGGATTTTATTTTGTACAGAAGACCTTTGTGCCACACTCTGTCGAAGGCCTGTTGGATATCAAGAAAAACTGACGAACAGTATTCTTTTTTTTCCAGTGATGCTCTTATTACTTTGCACACTCTATGCACTTGTTCAACAGTTGCGTGTTCTTCCCTAAACCCAAATTGATGTTCCGGGATGATTGATTTTTCATTGATGACATTTATCATTCTGTGAAGTAGTGACCTTTCAAGTAGCTTTGACATTATGGGCAGAAGCATTGTTGTAGTCCAGTGTTCCTGAATAAGATACATGTTCGGGACAGTTCCCTATGCGAGTGTGGTCTTGCGGATGGTACCTTAGACCATATTTTCTTTTCCTGCCCCTTATACAGCAAATCTTTCGACCTGTATCGAAAAATTTGTACTTGTAACATCCCTCTTCCAACCAATTTTCATTCCCTTCTCTCCCACTTCTCTCCTAAATTGATAAATATTCTGGCTAAATTCATTAATGAAAATGACCTTAAGTTTTAATTGGTGCGTAATATATATGTAATTATTTTGTATATAGTGGTAAATGTGGTATATATATATATATATATAATATCGTAGATTAGATTGTAAATTAGATTATGTGTCTTTACTAACACCTGTGTTTGTCCTTCCAGCATAGACTAACATCTACCACGAAGTCAAAAGCTCGACGGTCGCGGTGGTCCTCACCGAGTCGCCGTCTCAACATGACACTGGCAGAATAGTCGAAACCGGCTCAATTGCCATTAAAAAAAAAAAAAAAAAAAAAAAAAAAAAAAAAAAAAATGGGCAGAAGGCTGATTGGTCTGTATGATGTGATTTCGTGAAGGGGTTTCCCAGGTTTGTGAATCATTATAATATTCGACACTTTCCATATATCGGGGAAATATCCCACACGCATTACTGCATTAAATATCATTGTCAGGTATACAGCTACTTTTCGAGGTGATTCTTCAAGAATCCTTTTGTCGATAAGGTCATACCCCGGAGCTTTATTGTTTTTAAGGGACTTTAGGTTTCTGTATATTTCTCTTGGTGTTACTAATTTGAGGGGTAAGTCAAGTTGAAGATCTTGGTTCAATATCAGATCAATGTCCGTTTCGTCAGTATTCTGTGCTGTATTTGGAGTAAATACTTGGCTGAGATGATCTTGAATAAGTTTACGGACGCGAGTAACATCACCCCCCTAAACTTATTTTAATATGCTATGAGCTATACTTATTTTAATATCTAAAAAATGTGGGCGTCTTAGATATATTGTTTTAGTTAACTGTTATGTAATATGCACTAACGAGCAATTAGAGAAAAAAAAGGTTGATTCAAAGGTTGTCTGTAAAAAATTGCTTTTAGCGATAAGACAGCCAATGGACTGTCTAACTCTATTAATATTAAGCTCCTACTGTATTTTTTTATGGTCTACATTGTGACAATTTTTTTTAATATCTTTACTTCTGTCATACAAGAAAAAAGTGTACGATTTTTAACAGTTCACTGTTTAATAGTTAGTTAATTAAAAAACAACATTATGTCACTGGTCTTGATCGTACAAAATTCATTCTACGGTAAAAGGACAGTGGTTTTAATGTAGATACGTAAAGAAACCATCTCCCCATTAGTGGCATTTCATCAATGATTTTATAATCTCATATTTTTCCGCAATAAATACAGTTCCATCATCATCATCATCTGCCTAGCCTTTTCCCAACTATATTGGGGTCGGCTTCCCGTCAAGCCGGAATTAGCTGAATACCAGTATTTTACGAGGAGCGGCTGCCTACCAGACCTCTACAACCCATTAACTAGGTGTTACCACTGTACTTCATGGCAAGACTGGAGTCAGATTTACTGGCTTCTGACTATCCGTAACGAATGCCAAAGATCTACAAATGCCAGCCGGGACCTACGGCTTAACGTGCTTTCCGATGCACGGAGGAAACTCGTTATGTTAAGATGCTCCCCCATCCACAGACCAACCTTGGCAAACGTTGCTTAACCTTGTAGATCGATCCGTGCGGCTGTTATTATCTAGCCACGAACTCCTCCTCCAAATACAGTTCTATACAACTAAAATCGAAAGAATCAAAGAAAGTCGAACCTTTAGTTCGCATTATACCAATTCGGCACGGAACCCTAAAAAAGATGAAAGCCTTTCGTCCTTCTCACGTATAATTAAAATAGCGGCTATTAAGGGAACTTGCTTTCACTCTATTTGATAGTGGGGGTCGGTTGAAGGCCCTTTTGGGAATAACAATGTTTTATTTAATTTGAAGACGGTTGTAGTGTTTGGATACTTCTTCAGATGTCGAGTTTACTGGGTTAAAAATTTATATTAAAATAGTTTTTGGCAGAAGTTTCTTGATAGTAGAAAATTAATTTATGAAAATATATTTTTTAAGTATTGCATTTTTTTTTAGTATTAATTTTTTATTATTGATAGGCTCGCGGTTGACAACTTCGGTTGCGGTTGACAGCTTACCATCAGGTGAGATAACTGATGGTAAGCGATGATGTGGTCGACGATAGACCACGCGTGCCTAGAAGTAACCTATTCACTCTTGACTTAAAGACCCCTAGGTTCTGTCTACCAGGAAGCAGAGACTCCGGCAGGGAATTCCACACAACTTTTATTTATTTATCTTTGTTTCGTAGTAAGTCTCTGTGCGAGTTAGCTTTGCCTCCTCATAAACTTTGCAATGGTCAAGGACCTTAGGTTTTTAAGATAAATAAATATTAAAAGACTATAGTGTGATACTGAATTAAAGCCATTGTGTTAGTATTTAGAAACGGCTCTTCTTATTGTGATTAAGTGATTCAATTTCAATGATCTAATTGCTTGTTTATTTTGTTACAGGTAAACATTCGAACCTTTTGAAGCGTACAGCTGAAGATAGACACAATAAGTAAGAAACTAGAAAGTAAATTATAGTCATCCTTAGTAATTAGAGTCGATGTATTTGGGTTTGGTTTGGTTTGGTTATTTTTTGTAACGAATTTCATGTTCAATAGTTTCAGCGAATATTTGAATTGTAACTATGTTGCTCTTAAACTAAACAAAAACGTAAAAGTTAGGTATATCTTTGTTCACAAAAACCTATCTTTAATAACCTGACTGCTACGCCAGAGGTCGTGGGTTCGATTCCCACCCAGGACAAATGTTTGTGTGATAAGCACGATCATTTGTTCTGGGTCTGGGTGTTATTTATCTATAAGTATGTATTTAGAAATATATAAGTATGTTTATCAGTTGTCTAGTACCCATAACACAAGCTCTGCTTAGCTTGGGACTAGAAGGCGTTGTGTGAAAGTTGTGGAATATATATATATATATATATATTTTATTGGAAAAATGCGAGACTTCAACAGAGATGGTCCAAATTGTATCTTCTACACTAATTAAAATAAAAACAAAGCTGAAGAATTTGTTTGAACGCGTTAATAAACTAAGAAACTATAGAAATTTAATAAATCTGTAATGTTGGATAGCCCATATATCGGGAAAGGGTGAGCTTTTTAATGTAATTTTGTTTAAGGTAGTCGACACTATCTATACTAATATTTTTGAGAGGTAAAGTTTGAATTTTTATTTGTAGGGGTATTATAGATTGCTAGAATTTATTTATTGTTAGAAACCTGCTTTATTCCTGAGTGACATAGGCTATATTTTATGTAAACGAGCGAAGCCGCGGGCAAAAGATAGTATTCAATAAAAACCTAGTACTTTATATGCAAGAAATCATAGATCACTTACTCCAACCTCCTTACAAGACCATTCGAAACCTCCTGCTATAAAATGAAGTCCTTTCAACACTAAGACAGTAACTGAACTGAACTGAACACAATACACGCTTACAACACGTCTCACTAGACAGCGGTCATTTATCTTGGCGTTCGCTTTTTTCGCTCGTTCCGCTCAAAAAACAACTACCCATTTACTAAGGTTACTTCGTAGGAAAGTACTAGTTTTATGAAAATACAGAGGAGCCAAGATTTTTCCGTGTTGGACTATGATAATATTGTTTTAAGAACTTAAATAAATACTTGGAATGGTATGCAAAATTGCTGAGTTTTGTTTTTTGAAACAAGCTCTGTGAAAATAGTTCTGGAGCTCTAGATAGAGTCATTTTATTTATTTTTTTAAACTTTATGCAACAAAAATGTAGAAATATGGGCTTAATGTCTAAGGCGTTCTCTAGCAGTCCACCAAAGATGTTGGAAAGACAACATGGCAGATTAAACCTTACTCCCTTAAAGAGGAGACTCATCACCACGATCAGAGCATGCTCGGCGGATTTTTTGAGGTTTGAAATCAAACCACTCCTGTGTCCTGCAGTTTATTTTGTCGTTGTTGCTAAGACTACGGGTTTTCTTTACAGAAATTCCCCACAGTCTTAGCTAGAAAGCATCATCCCTGCTGGGCCCCTACAGTTTGCTGATATTTCTTTAAGGAACGTGTGCGGCATGTCCATTGTCCAGCGCTCAAATAGACGTCAGCAAATCGGAGGGGCCCGACTAGGTCAAAAACTACTGGACCTGGGTTCACGAAAAAGAACCTCGAGATCCTGGGAAAAAAAGGAACAGGAGGGATTTTAGTCAGTAGAAATCTGACCTGGACCCCAGAGGGTCCAGGGGGGAGCGCTGGACAATTTTTTTTAAGGTGGGTCAGAACCCACCTTAAAAAAAATTGTCCAGCGCTAAGTTGAGATTGCCTTGAGATTCCATTGATACCATGCTGCAATTTGTCGTGGCAACGGAGTTTCACTCCTGTGTTGCAATATCCATTCGAAAGGACTGACACGACGTGCCTCATCATCTGCCTAGCCTTTTCCCAACTATATTGGGTTCGGCTTCCAATCAAGCCGGATTTAGCTGAATACCAGTATTTCACGCGCAGTGGCTGCCTATCAGACCTCCACAACCCATTAACTGGGTAACATGATACTTCATGACAAGACTGGAGTCAGATTTACTGGCTTCTGACTATCCGCGACGACTGCCAAAGATTTACAAATGACAGCCGGGACCTACAGCTTAATTACTCAGATACCCGCGAAACGAGACACAATAGTAAAACAATAACAGCGCGGTCTCATAGGACCGGTTGGGGATTCAAACGTTAACGTGCTTTCCGAGGCACGGAGGAAACTCGATAAGTTAAGATGGTCACCCATCCACAGACCAACCACGGCAAGCGTTGCTTAACCTTGAAGATCGACCCGTGTGGCTGTTATTATCTAGCCACGAGCTCCTCACTGACACGGCGTGCCTGTGTACCAGCAATGGTAGCAGCATTATTACTAGTTATGTTATGCAAATTAATTCACATCATATTGACATGCCTGCTGACTGATGGACAGCATATTAGCATACTCCTAATCTGTTGCTAATTATGATTAAATGCAAACTGGACTTCGACTCACTCGAATACATTGATTTTCCAGTGACTTGGCTCGTATGATCTCTTCCCAGAAATTCTGAATTTTTCCTGATGTGACATTGTCTTTGAGTATCTAAAAACTGGCTAAGGTATCTGTATTATAATAATAAATTCGGACAAAAAACGCCAGCAAAAGTAGCAAGTGCAAGTGTAGTTCTTGTATTTATTATAATTTTATTTATTGTAGCTAAAGCGGATATAAAAATACACATTCTGTGAAAGTTTCAACACTCTACCTCATTTGGTTTATGAGACACAGCGGTATTCACCCTTAAAGGGCAGTGTCCAAAATTGGCCATTTTTTAAACAAAACGTCATACAAAAATAAAAAAAATATCAATATTTTAAATTCTATTTTAGTAAATTTTTGATGCAAATAACTTTGTGTCAATTTGCACTATAAAAATCAATTTTTTAGAAGGGTGGGCCGTAGGAAAGTAGGTTGCTGAGCACACATTATGACCATTATTTGGTTTTTAAGCTGGGCTAGGTATCAGGAACATATTAATTCACCTGCCCAGTTCATTGACCATGTTCTCATAACACATGAATCATAGTAATGAAAATAATTTTATAAAAAACATGTTTTATTTCATACATAACCTTATTTTAGAAATGTAAAAAAATATCTAAATATGCAACTTGACACAAAACTAGATTTATATCCTCATTCTAACTGATATGAGCTATTAAATCAATCAAATATTATTAGCTGAACTCTTTGTTCATGAGTGGCCAAAGTCCTGAACAAAACGAGCAATGTGCCCTGCCCACTGCCACTTAAGTTTGGCGATTCTTCGGGCTATGTCGGTAACCTTAGTTCTCTTGCGGATATCTTCATTCCTGATGTGATCGCGCAAGGAAACTCCGAGCATAGCCTTTGCCCAAACTCTAGATTATGTCCTTTAAAAATAAAATTTAACAGTCGCTATTTGGGATAATGGCTAAAAACCGTCATATTTTTAATTCATGCCTTAAAAAATGTTTACAGACCTCCCCTATACAGTGTCGACTATTTTTTTAAACTCTTCCGCCTATTTGAACTTCGAATAAAAACAAATAGTACGGTTTTGTCTGGCTGTTTGTTCAAGCATTGCGAAAAAACTGAACTTTTATACTTTTTTCGGTTAAAAGTTTAGAGAGCAATTTAAAAAGTGTCAATCAAGGGATTGAGTGATAAAAATGTCAAGTATTTGGGAACAAATTGACTTTGTTCAAAGTGGAGAACTTACATTTAGGTTTTGGACTAATGTAAGCTAATATTAAGAGTGAAATTCATTGCCATAGTTTATATTTTATGGTCACAATGTTGTGTGTACCATAGGAGTTAGTGATAGTGTGACGGACGACAGGACAGAATGGAAGAAGAAAACGTGTTGCGCCGACCCTAAGTAATATGGGATAATGGCAGAAAGAAGAAGAATGTAGTGTGTATCATTTATCTGTTTTGCATGAAATGACACTCTGAGCCTTTTCATTTTTTTTTTTTTTTTTTTTTTTATGAGCCTATTCTGTCCCACTCCTGGGCAAAGGCCTCCCTCCACTCTTTCCATCTTTCGCGAGCCCGTGCTTCCTCCTGCCAGTTTTGACGGAATCTATCCAATTCGTCCCGCCATCTCCTTCGTGGTCTGCCGCGACCCCGCCGTACTGTTTCAGGGCACCAATCCTGTGCTACTTTGGCCCACAGCCTTTTCATTACACCTCAAAAATTGACAACTCTGTTCTTGGCAAATATGGACCAAATAATACCATATAATACGAATTTGTATTAATTATTGTCCTTAGAGATTGCCATTGACGCTCTAATAAATGTAGCTAGGTAGTTACTCAGATACCCGCAAAACGAGACACAATAGTAAAACAATAACAGCGCGGTCTCATAGGACCGGTTGGGGATTCAAACGTTAATAGTAATATTAGTAATAGTGGTAGTTATACCCTTTTGTTCAAGAAAGAGAACTCTGGTCCCTGGAATAAAGGCAAAGAAGGAACAGGAGTTGGTTTTAGTCAGTAGAAGTCTGACACGCCTTCCTGCCAGAGCGGGACAGGTCGTTAAAAAAGTATTGGTAGTTATGGAGTTCAAAGTGTTTAAAAATATTTTGACAAAAGAAAATAGTTCAAACAAACACAAAAAGGCCAACACCATCATTAAAAACATTTACATTCAATTTAAACATAGAACAAAGCGGTCAATCCACTTTTGAACATCAAAAGCAACTAAAATTAGTTTCGAAATACATTTTGGACCTTTTTGGAGCGGAGTTAACACGGGTGGGCCCTTAAATAACTATTCCGGTCCCCGGTCACAACACGTAAGTTATTACCGGCTTAAGGTGGCGACGTATGCCACAGAATGTTAGAAAGTTTTTTCTAAGTCGGGGATGTCGTGGTTTTATCTTTGCATAGAATTATGGTTGGAGAAAGGAGGTTTTAATGTTGGAACGTGATTCAAATTTTGTGAGGTTGTCTGTTGAAAATCGTTTTTTAGTGATAAGACCGTCTTATACTCTATTTATTTTAAGTTTCTATTAAAATATGATAAGTGAGATAATATTTGTTTTGCATATAGGTTTTAAAAAACCTTTACGTCTCTATACGTAATTTTTTTCGACTTAAACTAGATGAGGACGGTGTTTCCTAGCTGACCGACCCAAAGTCTCTTTTAAAGTCCATATAGTAAGTACATGTACTTAATGGTCAAATTATATGAGAACCATGCAAATTAGTGTCGTAGATGGTCTTGTGAGCTGTAACCGTATTGTATTTTTTTATGGTGTACAATAAAGAGTATCATATTAATCAATCAATGGCGTTTATGCCTTTTCTAATTACGTCTTTTAGATATGCCAACTGACATTATTTAATCAGTATGTAGTGAATTGTTTTAACATTATTATTATCTAGCTATTGCCAGTGGTTTTGCCTGTGTGTTAGTAGAAAATGACCAAAAAGGGAACATACTCTCGGGATAATAAGTATCCTAGGTGCTACTTCAGGATACGATCTATAAATGTACCGAATTTCATTCAAATCCATACAACCGTTTAAGCGTGAAGAAGTAACAAATGTGGATTTACACAAACTTTCGGCTATTTAGAGATTAGAATGATATCTCAGAAATATTTCAGTTCTAATGCCGCAAAGAAGTTCTGATACGAGGATACAAAATCTATTTTCCCAGAGCAGCTAAAACCATCAAACTTTATAGATAAACAGAGAAAACAAAACAAGACAGAAAATCCATACAGAAAACTGCCGATTTTGTCCTAACAACAATAATATCAGGGCCCAACAAAAACTCATTTAAATGTAAAAACTTGGGTTCCTAATTTGGAAATCATGTCATCAAGAGATTATCTGGGATTTTCCACTCTTTAGGCGACGCCGGCTGTATTTATAAGAGGATTACTGTTGTGATCCTGGTACTGACGACAAAAGAGATCAGTATGCAGCCTGCTAAATGTACCCCTTTTTTACCCAAATGTCGACCCAAGAGCTGGGTAATTATCTCGTTTTGTTCGCATGTCTTTTATGTTTGAAAGTTTTTGGAGAGAGCAATTAGTGTGAATATGGGCGATTCATTTTTATGTTTTAGGGCTGCACTTTCGTAAACTTAATGTATAATTTACCCGTTTATTCTCGACTGACTTCACTGTTGTATATTATAACATGAACTTTATAATAAAGGTGCATAAAATTTAACAGCCAGTAAAATTTGAATTGAGTTGAGACAATTAATGCGGACAAACGACTTTAAAAAAGAATACTCAGTAAATAACGTAAACTTTTCAATGCAGCTCAACCCCTTTAGCCCTTCTAAGATGCTGATGAAAACGCTATCATTAAACACTTACATAGACTTTTTTTAGTAACGGCTTAGTTCCATTTGCAACCAGCCGCTGCAAACATAACTGAACCGCTGCGGTTCAGTTATGTTTGCAGTACTTACTTTACCTAACTATAACCTGCTCACAAATCTCCTCAGTCGACTGTACTTTGAGATCTGCTCCCAAATAGCCAGGATACGAAGTTAGATGACAAAGTTTTGGTGCTTTAGAAGATAATTAGGTGGTTCAGCAAGTTATGTGGTCGTGGGATTATTGGGTTAATGTCCTGGAACAGACTTTGCTGAAGTTTTTGGGAGATAGCTGCCACATATGTAGTTACGAGTGGTAATTACCTAATTACCACTCGTAACTACATATGTGGCAGCAGCTGCAAATGTACCTACATTTCAATAGTCTTAATGGTGAAGGGATAAGTTCTATTATCAAACCGAGCTCTCTTCTATTTTTGTCTGTAAAATTCTTCTTAGTTATAAAAATATACAGACAGTATTGAAAAACGTGAAAATTTGTGTGTATGGACATTTGTTAGTCTTTCAAGCAAAAACTGTTGAATGAACGGTGATGAAACTTGGTATTCTGGTAGACCTCGTCCAGGTATAGCATATAGAATATTTTTTCTTTTCATTCTGGGAGTATATTCCCTTGGGGTAATATCCTATATTAGTTCTATTCACGCTTAAAAGGCACGGAAAATGTCCTGAATTTGCACGCAGGATATTTTTTATTCTGCGAATATATTCTCTTGAGATAATTTTCTTTATTCACGTGGGCGAAGCCAGTTCAGAAGCTCGTTATGAATTAAATAATGGTCCTATGGCACTAGACTACTAAGAAATCTTCTAAAATAATATCGTTAGGTTTAGAAATTCTTTAGTTCGAAAATTCAACCAAAAAGTTTTTAATTCAACTTAGACTCTTTATACTTATTAAACAAACTGTAAGTTTACTTATAAAGTCAGTGGTCCAATCCCAATAATTTAAGCACTATCATATAATTGCAATTTATCAACCTAATACATTACGTACCTACAATAGTAAGTGAGCACTCATCGGATAAGAAAGAGTGAGCTTAAAGAAATGAGCAAGAAAACCTTATAAATTGGTCCACTTACGCTTTTATCTACTGGGAGGGATGAGAGGGGGACATGAAAATAAAATCTTACATTTTTACTCCATCTGAGATGCAGTCGATCTATATATACGTATGTATATGTTACTGATAAAACCTGCGTTACAGTAAATCCTATGATTTACTGGTATATTCCAAGTATTTATTGACTTGGTAAATCTTTTTACTTCAAATACACGCTAAATGTTGATAAAGACTAAGGTGGGGGCTTCTGAGCCTTCTAACCTAACCTATCCGTGTCGGATTCTAATGGTATAAGTCTGAAAAATAGTTGTAATTTTCATTAATTACATTTACCAACTCACGATTCATCAGATTCATTCTTTCAATAGTTTAATTTTTGCAGGAGTAATCTTTGAAACTATTTAACCGGAACATTCAGCTACAAAGTTATAAATACATTTAATACACAATAATAATACTATTATTGTGCGTTAAATACATTTAATACTATATGCATTTAACGCCCGTTTTCAATAAGCTGTCTATCTAAAGTTGCAGCTACTAAAGATAAACAAATCTATCTTTTTGCCCTTACTTGCTTTCCTATAACCTACCGACGGATATTTACGGCATTTCCTATCAAAAGTTGTGGATTGATAGATAGAATCTTACTGTTTACCAGGTATAGCTATCTATCTATGAACTGCGGTATGTTATTGAACGGGCGTTAATGTATTTGTGAGTTATCCGCGGTTGCGGTTGTTTATCTATACAGATAAACCCATGGAAGAGCAGCCACAAATAATAACTGACATCTCATTTACTTTTTACTCATAAATATGGAAAGACGTAATACTACTGGCCACTCAGTCCATATAAACAAACAGTTGCCATTAAAAAGCTTTAAAAGCTTTTTGGCGGGACTTTTTTTTTGAGAGAAGTTCAGTAGAAAGAAAGAAAGAAAACATATTTATTCCGCCCTAAATGGACGCACACTAAAATATACAATTTATATAATTAAAATTTAGAATAACGCACACGGTAGCTGTTTTAATTTTATTTGTAAATCGATTTTTGGTAGATATTAGCGTTACATTAGCATTAGCGGCTTTTTAATTTTCCCACTGCTGGGACTCGGGCCTCCTCTCTAGGAGAAGGAATGGGCAATAATCCACCACGCGGGCCCAGTGAGAATTGGTAGATGTCACATGTGTTCGAATTTTTGGTTCTAGGACATGCCGGTTTCCTCGCGATGTTTTCCTTCACCGTTTTGAGAGCAGTGGTGATGAAATAAATTACACAAAGTAATGTGCCAGGCTGGGTTTGAACCCGCGACCTACAACTTATAACTCGGGGCAGTTACCACTCGGCCACCACTGCTGGTAGACGTTGCGTTGTAGGATAGATGTTGGTTTCGGTAAAATGCGAAGCCGACCGACATTTTAGGTCCCAGATTCACAGTGTTCATACATAGGCAGGCGTATTTTTTTTTATTGTACATATGCTGACCTCTATCTCACCTGATGGTAAGCGATGATGTGGCCGACGATGTAGCATGCTTGCCTTGAAGTAACCTATTCACTCTTGACTTGAAGACTCGTAACTTGTAGCTATCAGGAAACACAGACTTCGGCAGGGAATTCCACTCGTATTACTATGTGTAATTTATTTCATCACTACTGCTCTCAAAACAGTAAAGGAAAACATCATCAGGAAACCAGCATGTCCTAGAACTAAAAGATCAAAGACACGTGAAATCCACCAATCCGCACTGGGCCCACGTGTTGGATTTGGGCAGAAAAAATATTGCTTTTTCCTACCAGTCCTACCAGTGGGAAAAATATGAGGTTGATTATGCTATGCTATGATATGCAGTGAAGCTTGCCGAGAATGGTAATTGGATCGATATTTGCTACAAAATATTGCAAAAACCATTTGAATATTTTATACTCGTACTTACATCGCAAGAGAAAACAAAGTGACTATCCACCTCCTTGCATCGTATTCCTTATTGCTGAAGGTTGTGACCTCCTTGCTTCATCATTCATACTTGTGTGGTATTTCTCCAGTTGTTTCTGTCTCTGGCGTTGTTTAGAGCCATGTATACCGTCGAGTCAAGAGTGAGACGGATGAATTCGGACCAACATATTGTTGTCGTCCCGTCTGATTATAATTTGGGTGTTCAAGGCAAGACTGAACAGGCTCTTAATAAACTAGTACACCTCACCATCAACGATTGCATCACTGCTCACCATCAGGTGGGATCGCAGTCAAACAGTAGTTTATGTTACATAAAAAAGTTACTAGAGTGCGTCTAATGAAAGCGTGACCTGGAGTTTAAAAAAAAAATTGTCAACATTATTCAGCCGCAATTGTAGCAAATAAAAAAAATTGACAAGTATGATTCTTCTATGTTAGTAATACCACATTCAAAATGTTTTTGGATTTTACCTCTTTTTCTCAGGTCACGCTTTCATTAGACGAACTATTATATTTTGAATTGAATTTTTTATACAAACATTCAATGCATTCAATACCTTCCTAAACTTGGTACTGGCTGAATACATAAACCGTCTCTAGCAAAAAGAAAAAAATGCAAAAACGTAACACTACTGGCCATTCAGACCGCCCATATAAATAAACAGACGCCATTAAAGAGTTTTAAAAGTTAAAACACTTAATCATGCATTTGCGGTATAAGCCATACGATTTCGATAGCAAATGCTTTTTACCGAGAATCGATTTATATATCGAATAATTTATTTTATTTATACTCGTTTCACTTTGCGGTTTTGCGGTTCTGCCAAAATGCTTTTGCTTGATATATGAATGAATGAGACAGAAATGACATCGTAATGGTCGATCATGTAGGTAGACTAATGTGTTTTGGGGGATATAATTTATCATCCGTGGTGGGAGAAGCCTTGAGGTTTTAAGCTGGGTATAGGTGTTTACTGAAGACAATTTAGACGCTGTGAGAGAAGTTGAAACTAAGACTTAGTTCATGAATCCCCGACCGGTCTCATGCGACCGCGCTGTTATTGTTTTACTATTGTGTCACGTTTCGCGGGTATGTGATAGGTTAAGCTTCAGCCGCCATTTACATGTACATCTTCGTCCACGGACGTGGTAGCTTCATAGACGTATATTCGTCATTGTACACGATGCGTGGTGCGGGATATGAATATCTAGAAAGACTTTGGGGAGATTTTGCCCAGAAGTGGGTCTAATGGCTAAAGAAAAAATGACAGTCAACCACAAGATGTGATAAAAAACTAGTAATAGCTAAAAAAGAATTGTTAGTCAACAACAAGATGTAATAACAAACTTGTTTGGCTGGAGTGGAAAAAAATAATAATTAGAATGCACGAAAAAATATTTAAATATCAAAGGGATAATTGTTGTCCTAGAACGCAAAAAGTAACTGAAGGAATAAATGTGTAGTTTTAGTCAGTAAAAGTCTGTCTCGCCCTTTCGACGATTGCTTCTTAGACCGTTTTCACATTTTCCGATCCGATATCGGTATCGGGCGCCGATACGATATCGGGGTAAGGTAAATGTATGAAATGCTGCAATATCTTTTAGATGATTTATCATCTAAAAGATATTCGTTGCCAGTGTTAACAGGAAAGTTTGTATGTGTATTTTTTGTTTACAATTAACAATTCAATTTTTGAATGCTGGCCACAATTCGTAGTTCAAAATAAAAATCGAAAATAAGAACAAACGAAATGCATAAATCCGGTTGCCAATATATCATTCGATTACCACTTGCTCCAAATTCAAAATGTGTTTGTATATAAAAAACGAATCAGGGAACGTAAACATATCTCTATCTCTTTCATACACATGAAATTCACGTTTGAGGGAAAGAGAAGATGTTTTAGCGTTCAGTGACTGTATGTAATGTCAAAAAGATGGGGAAAACATATTACTTCTGGGATCAGTACGGCGCTTATATATTGTTATTGGCAATTGAATATTATTTACCTACTGGGGGAATGTTTTTTCTGCATACGCCTTGTAAGATAGACGTATGTATCGTACCATAAAATTGGATATTGATATTTCCACTCCTAGTCAATATTCAATAACAAGTTTGTAAATTTTTCTTTACGTACTATGAGAGAAGAATCGGTTCTCATCCCTTTTTTGTCTAGTTTTTTTTTCTCAGCTACATTGGGTCGGCTTCTAGTCTTTTCGTATTCTATCCTCAAGAGAACCATATGCTACATAGTCAGTTAGGAAACACGTGTAAAAGTGTTTGTGGAAACCTATTTGCAAAATAAATATCATTTATCATGATCACAGTTTGAAGAATCATCAAACTTAGGGGGTAACTTAAGTAGATTCACCTGCGTGAGAGTAACAAAATTATCCCAAGGGAGCAAAATTCCAGATATAAAGGTATCCTGGACATGGTCTACAGGGCGCTTAGCGGAGAGGATGCCGGCGCAAAAGAGATAAGTACAGAAGGTAATCTACATCCAAAACGCGCTCGAGCAACGCACCCATAGACACCGCTCACAGACACGATGTCTCGGACCATACGCGCTTGGACTGAGCTCGCACCCAGCGGCCGGCGCCTACTCTAGCGCAATCACCGAGCGTCGCTCGGTATGAAAAATGAAGTACATACATGAGATTACCTTCTGTACTTATCTATTTTGTGGCGCCGGTTACTATGATTAAGTACGCATACACGTAAAGACCTCTTACGATATTGTACAGAGCAATGGGTAGCTTACCATCCGGCAGTTCGGTAATAATCTGGACCGAGCTCAAGTCGTCAACGACGCGTACTGTTCCACGCGCACTTCAAAGAGATGTCAGCAAACTGTAGGGGCCCAGCAAAGAAGGAACCCTCTAGGGCCATGGAACTCTGGAACGAAGACAAAGAAGGAACGGGGTGGGGTTTAGTCAGTCTGACACGCCCTCCCGCTCTGCCCAGAAGCGGGAGAAGTCATTCTGTTGACCTAGAAAAAAATGACATCGTACAAAAGTCTCCAACAGTTCACCATCTGCTAAACCCAAGGTACGAAATCCACCTCGCGAAGTCTACAATATAGACTTCGCTCTCAGTTCGTAACATCGCAATTCCTGTTTCGCTCAGTACAAAGTTGGAGCGATTTGTCCGCACTAACTAATTTGTTTGTTCCCCTGTTTGAATCCCTGCGAGATATTATTATGTGTGCTTATGTGTAATGTGTGGAAATTGTGTGAAGGTGGTGCGGTAATGGGGTTATTTAAGTGTCATTTGTTAAAAGTGTCTGCTTGATTTTACTGTTAGAAGTAGTACAGTACAGTAGTAACATTTTAGGGTTGCGTACATCATCATCATCATCTGCCTAGCCTTCTCCCAACTATATTGGGATCGGATTCCAGTCAAGCCGGATTTAGCTGAATATCAGTATTTGGCGAGGAGCGGCTGCCTACCAGACCTACACAATCCATTAACTGGGGTAACACGGTACTTCATGGCAAGACTGGTGTCGGATTTACTTCTACTGGTTGCGTACGTTAAAGATAAATCCTATCCCCTCTCACTCTCCCCCTCATATTATCCTATGACCCTTTAGTTAAGCCTTTGCGTTTTACTTCCACGGTCACTCTTTCTAACATTCCCGTAGTCTTAGCAGGCATCGGCCTTACTGGACCCCTTCAGTTTTGCAGACCTCTCTTTAAGATGCGTAAAGATATGACTTTGGTTTTGTCCTTACCAGACAGCTGGATGGTGAGGTACCCATTGCTCGTCGTTCGCAAAACCTTGCCTACAGTGGCTGGAAGTCAACCAGTGAGACTGCCGACGCTTTAAAACAATCAATATGTCGAACCTTTTTGCAACTACTCACTTATATAATATTGGGGTTGGCTTCTAGTCTAACCAAATGCACCAATATCAATACTTTATATGGCCGTTATACAGCCTATCTAACCTACCTTTGTTTAAGACTATCTATGTAGAACCTTACTGGGTTCTTCAATACTCCTTTGCAAGACGGGTGAGCCTTCAGTCTATCCATAATGACTATCAAAGACCTACATGGATACCTGAGACCAATGGAATAACGTGCTGTCTGAGGTATATATCTATAAACTGGCTTTAGTAAGCATTGCTTAGCCTTGAAGATGGATCTGTAGAAAAACAGGGTAAAAATTTATAAGAATTCGACCAGTAAGTAAAAAAAAATTACACGTTTTGGATTTGGCTACGCGCGTAGTACTCGTAGCACTAACGCTGCTACGTCGTAGCACGGGCGTAGCACTCGTAGTACTAACGTTGCTACTTCGTAGCACTATTTGATTGCAGATACATTTTTAGAAATTGTTATTCTTTACATGACTGGTCTCTTTTTTGTCACCCAGCGGTTCATTGCACCCTTTACAAAGACCCTCACAGACCAAAAAAATCTTATTTTCACCACACAATCTTAAAACTTTTGTATAAAAATGTTATAATTTAATTTAGAAAAGAGTTGTCTCTAAACTTGTGGAGACTTTTTCATTTACCTAATTGTTCCTAAGCTCCTGTAAAGTAAGTACTTTGTTTGTGCTTGCGGTGTTTTCAGTGTTATTTTTCTTTTTAGGTAGATTTTAAATTAAATAAGAGAAAGGACGTGTTGTTTAGAATCTGGTTTTTAACTCAAAGGGATGCATTATTTGCTGAGCTTTGTAAATTTTTCTTTTTGTGTTAGTTTGTGGTTCAGATTTTTAGAGTGATTACGATTCCAAGAATTTAAGGACTTTTTCGTTATTTCAATTTAAGTATTTAATTTGTTAAACAAAACAGTTTGAGAAGTTTGGTTTTTACGACGCCCCTAGTCGTATTGTTAGTAGTACCTATTACTAGTTGTAGTATCATATGGATGGATTAATACATAATATATTATTTAATAACTTCTGCCCGCGACCTCGTCCTCATGGTGAGGTGTTCCGCTCTTATTGGTCTTAGCGTGATAATATATAGCCTTTTCCGATAAATGGGCTATCTAACACTGAAATATTTTTTCAAATCAGATCAATAGTTCCTGAGATTAGCGCGTTCAAACAAACAATTCAGCTTTATAATATTAACTAGCTGAACCCCGCGGTTTCACCCGCTTTTTTGGTCACTGCTCCACTCCTATTGGTTTTAGCGTAATGATATATAACCTATAACCTTCCTGAATAAATGGGCTATCTAACAGTGAAAGAATTTTTCAGATCGGACCGGTAGATCCTGTGATTAGCGCGTTCAAACAAACAAACCAACTCTTCCGCTTTAAAATATTAGTATAGATAATACAGATTATACTCCTAAAATCAAAACGTCTTGCCATGAAGTACCGTGTTACCCCAGTTAATGTAAAATACTGGTATTCAGCTAAATTCGACTTGACTGGAAGCTGTCCCCAATATAGTTGGGAAAAGGCTAGGTAGATGATGATACGCCTAGAATAAAAAGTATCCTACATGCTAATCCATGACATAGTCTACCAGAGTTACATTTAAATCCATTTACTTGTTTGAGCGCAAAGAAAACAAAAATACAAACTTGCTTTTAGAATATTAATGTGATTGTGTTAAAATCTCCAGTCTTGCCATGAAGTACCGTGTTACCCCAGTTAAGGGGTTGTGGAGGTCTGATAGGCAGCCGCTCCTCATAAAATACTGGTATTCAGCTAAAACCGGCTTGACTGGAAACCAACCCCAATATAGTTGGGAAATGGCTAGGCAGATGATGATGATGATGATGTGTTAGAATCTACGTTACCTATGTTACATTATTTTTTAACTATGTTTCTAAAAAAGTGTTTTTGTTAAGAGACAAAACATTCATTCGCTTTCCCTAATCACGATGGACAGGATAGGATAGACATGGGTCTCCGCTACAAGAACATTCCCATGAGAAAAAATAAAGGTTTTTTCGCCATTGTTTTCCTCAAAAAACCGATTTAAAGTTAAAGTAATCTAATCCTTAAAAAAGTAATCTGTCACCATGTTACCATATTCTTTAATTCATGAATCCCCGACCGGTCGTATGAGACCGCGCTGTTATTGTTTTACTATTGTGTCTCGTTTTTCGGGTATGTGATAGGTTAAGGAAACATTAGCATCACAATCATTTACTTATTTATTTATGTAGGTATACCAAAGACTTGTTACAAATTGTTGACTTTTTGACATTTATTAGGTTCACATTTGACCACTATCTTACCTGATGGTAAGCGACAATGTGATCGACGATGGAGCATGCTTGCCTAGAAGTAGCCTATTATTTTAGTTACTATATATTCACACTTCACTTATGGACCCCTAGGTTATAGCTATCAGGAAACACCAACTCCGGCAGGGCATTCCACTCTTTAGCTACTACAAAACATCTACGATCCTGTGTAAAAAAATATCATAGCATTTATATTACAATTACAGTAATGTTTTAAAAGCAAAAGTTTGTGAGTGGGTGTGTGTATGTTTCTTACTTCTTAACGCTCGAAAAGATCGTTTCTTAAAATAGCTCATAGGATACTTTTATCCCGGGAGTATTCCCTTAGACCAAATTTTCTACAATCACGTAGGCGAAGCTGAACATAATGTAACGCTATAACGTTCACCAGAAATAGCAAATTGGTAACATCGCATTAGAGAATTGAAAAAATGACAATGCCAATTTAGGTCAGTTATAGTACGCCAGTGACGTTGCCGCTTTTGTATAGGGTGTATTTACACGGGCAACTTATAGTGCTTATTTTAAGAAATTTTGGTCGATGTGAAAATATCAAATAAACAGGTGAGAAAAGTTAAAAGTAACCCGTCTCCTCATAACGGTCGATATCAAGCAACTTTTTAATCGTATTTGTTTTCAAATGTTATTTATTAGATCAAACAACACTAGACTCAAGAAAATGTAAAGTGCTATAGGTATTGATACTGTTTCCTAAACTAAGCAAATGCTTGTATTTTGGGTTGCAGTGTTAACTGTTCGGTCATTTAGTGTGGCTCTACGATAATCATTTACAATACTGGTGCAAGCAAGTGACCGCTGTCATTGGATACCTTGGGAAAAATAGAAAAAAAATATCATTTGAGTACAGAACGAATCAAACATTTCAAATGTACTACAAATAAACTACATTTATAACAACAATCCCAAAACCGCAGTCTTCACCGTGAGCTCATAAAGGTAAAGAATCAAAACACAGATCAGAATTTTAACATTTGTCACTATAGATGAGTCAACAACCTCAACCAACAGTTAGCAACCAATAATCGCCTAAAAATTGCCCGTTTACCGACACCTCAAGGGTTACACACTACCGATCTTTGGCGAGTGGTTCAAGTGGAAGTAACTTGGGTTCAGCTGCTGATTGGATGACGCACCCTTGAGGTACCTATAGGGTACTTGTGTAAACGTGTAGTTAGATTGAGTTTGTGTACGTGGTAAGCCAATTTATGTGCGGTAAGCTGATATGCAGGATAAACTTTCAATCGATTCGCCTTGTGTTTTGTCAACTAAGTTTGTTGACATTCCAGTGACTTCTCCTGTGCTAGGGCAGAGTATCAGACTTTTACAGACTAAACCACACCTATGTTGCTCCTTTACTTCGCGTTTGAGGACCTCGGGTTTCCCTTTCGAAAGTTTACACACAGGGTAGTGAACTTTGGATCTGCTGGACCCCTACGGTTTTGCTGAAATCTCTGTGAGGGGAACACTAAGTACTATCCCATTGGTAACCGTACGGACCATGGCCTGTAACAGAGCCCGGCGCGAGAGATCTCTCCTGCCGACTGCCCTCACGAGGACAATGTCATGGTAGTGCTTCGCCCAAATTGGGAAGCCTCAACCGCGTCCTCTACGCGGTCCGCATATTGGTCAACCAAGCGTTGCTCACGCCTGAATCATACTACACTAAAAATGAGTTTAATAACGAAGTCAGATAGCCTTCAAAGTTAAAACACCAATAAATTAATATACACACTTTCCAAAGAAAGATAAAACAATAATCTCAACAAAGATTTATCAAAAGTTTTCCCCTTTTTTCCCGTTACAAACTAATAATGGATATAAAGATTTAATCATAACCATTTTATGGAAAACTTTCATAATTCATTAGCCATTTCCTTGTTTCCCCAACTGCCATACTTTTCAGCCTCAACATAAATTCCCAATATCCAAATAATAAAAAAACCGGATAAGTGGAAGTCGGGTTCAAGCACTGAGGGTTCCTTGCTCAAAGATTTTATTGAATCGTCAAAAAGTTTTTTTTTGTGTCAATTAACACGAATACGCACGTTTTTTGCGGCCTCAACGGCCGTATGTTCTGGTTTTCGTTAACTTAATAATTTCAACTTGATACCTCAACGCGTTCCTGAAATAAAGGGTCTTGACAGACAGACGGACAACATAATGATCCTATAATATGGGTCCCATTTTTCCTTTTTAAGTACAGAACCTTAAAAATAAGAATAAAAAATAACCAAAAAACAACAAAAAAATAACTGACAAAGTTTGTGTATGATATCCATAATATGCTGCGATACGTATCAAGATTAATGATCGGCGTACATTTTCTGAAAGTAGAGTGAAAGCGGGGGAATGTATCGAGATTATTATTCACGATGTTCGCCGTATTGTATCGAGATGGGTGCCATATTTTATTATGTATCTAGCGGAAAACGGGGAATTAATTTGAAGTATACCTGCTAATATTGTCATTATTGGAGATAGAGGGCTCGGAATCATAATTTTTTATTAAGTAAGAACCAATTAGATGTTATTGGCTCTTATAAGGTGGAGCGATGACCTGGTGAGGGTCACGGCCGATGGATGCGAGACGCATAGGACCGGTCTTTGTGGCGACGCTTGGGGAGGCCTATGTCCAACAGTCGACGTGTTTGACGGCGAGTAATGAATAGCTTGCCGTCCGGCAGTTCGGTAATCATCCGGACCGAGCCCAATTTTGGCGCATGAAATAGTAAGCGCCTCAAAGATATTTGAGAAAACCGTTGGGGCCTGGTGGGTTCGAAACCTCTAGGGCCATGGGTTAGCTTCAGAGGAAAACCCGGGACCCTGAAACGAAGGCAAAGAAGAAACGAAGTGGGCTTTAGTCAGTAAAAGTCGGACACGCCCTCCCGCTTCGTCCAAGAGCGGAAGAAGTCATTCTGATGATTTCCCATGACCTGAAAAAAAAACAGTCGACGTCTGTTGACTGAAAAGGTTATGATGATGGGCCGAAATGAGGCCATTCAAAATTTAACTTCTCTCCGCCTACACATTACTTTGACATCCAACTTACAAATATGCACGCTGACCGGCGACGCGCCGCTCAATCAGCTGACCCACGTGAACACATTGATTGCTGCTCAATCAACTACTTCCGAGCTGAATGCAGCCTCCGTAGTGATTGGCAATCTGTTGCTGTAACGACTGAAACGTACGAACTGATGATTGTCAATCTGATTTTTGGAGGGCATTAAGAAAATTAGTTAAAAAAAATTGGACACCAGAATAATTATAATAAAGACGAAAGTTTAACTGTAACTGGATTAATAGAAGCGACAAAGATTATGTTGAAAAAATTTTATATAACTCAGAATATCTATGATTTAAAAGAGTGGCTTGCACATTCTTCTCCATACAGACTTACACTTTGGAACGTGCAATTCAGCTTCCCTTTTTTTACTGTTTTGGTTAGATGTAGTTAATTGAAAGAATAAAATGTAATCAGGCTGTCAAACTAAGAGACTCTTTAAAATGAAACTTATGTTTTCAAAATCTTTCATTTATATACTTTAGGAAATACACTAATTTCCTTTAACACACCTCAAGAACTTACCAACTCTTTCATCAGAGTGGAAAGGATGAAAGCATTTATTAGAAGGCCTTCCAGCTCCACTTAACTTTAAAACAAACAAATACGTATTGTCCTTTAAAGTAATACTCGACACAATAACCTCATACGAGCATGAGAAGGTGGTACAAGTTTTGTCATCAAAACGTTTATGACTGTTAAGGGGCGTCAACTAAATGCCTATGTTTATTTCTGTCAGACTATGACTTTACTGGGGTGTTACTTGTTTTTTTTTGTGATCACGCTTGACCATTATCTCACCGAATGGTTAGGGATGATGCGGTCAACGATGAAATACGCTTGCTTATTATTTTTGACTTAGGGACCCAGAGTATCTGAAAAAAAACAAAAGGTAGAGAATTCTGCGTGTTCTCGTTTTACGTCCTAGTCTAACGATCTGATGGTGGAATAGGGTCAATGGAACTAAGCAACTTTTTCATCATCGTCATTTTAACCGAAAGAAGTACACTGCTGGACATATGCCTTCTCAAAAGGTCGCCGCAGTACAAGTCTGCTTTTAGTTTCGTATCCATCAGTTTCCCGCGAAACTTACCGCGACTCTTGCCGGCTTATCAAATTCAGTGAAAGAAATTCTTACAAATTTTACCCCGTAAATACAAGGCTGTTCCTTGAGACAAGCCAAGCATTAATCAGGAGAAAACGCTAATATTCTCTACTTGGAATACGGAAAAGCTGCTTGAAGATAAAAAAAAATCTTCTCATAATCATTTATCTGACTGCAGAGTTTCTAAACCCCGTAAGTGCTGTTTAAGACCCTTCAAATTCAAAAGGAAAATTTAATTATTTCGTAAATCGACTTATGTTATTTATAATAATAATACCATCGAAAACTCATCCCATATAAAATGGATACACTCTTTCAAATTACCAGGAAAACAGTAAACCCGCCAATAAATAAAGCACTTGAATTAAATAGACAAACAGACGCACAATATCCAAGTGAATAGTTGCCAAAAGGTCGCATCAACACTAAGAGAAGTACTACCTACCTCCCATATATTACCTCAAGAGCCCGTGACGTCATTTACCCTCTCAAACGAATTGATACCTTGGGACTCAAATATTAAAGTGCTTTTTTGTTCGTGAGCACAATTTGAAAAGAAAAGACTCGTTTTGACAAGTGAAATCGTTTCGGAATCTAAAAGTGTAGTTTGTGTTAGGTAGGAAGATGAATAGGATGCTGTCGGCCTAGGCTTTTGGTGTATAATCAGACTAAAATGTTACCACTGCTGGGGCATAGGCCTCCCCTCTGTGAGGGGAGTAAGCTGTATTCGACCATGTGGGCCTTGTGTGACTTGGTAGATATATTGTTAAAATTAATGCGTGTAATCTATCAACTTGTCTTCCTACAACTTAACAGGTTTTAACTCATTTTTTTCTAATAATAAAATTCTCGTATAGGCTCGGCGGCTTCTTGGTTGCTTGTACACTTTAAGAAAAGTCGCCGGGCTTGAGCCAGAATTCGTATTGTTGATACAAACGAACAGTTTTTTGTTCTGCCTCAACGCTGACCAAAAAGAAAACTCTTACCCGGACTCTAGACTCGACACGCAAAGTTGTTATGGTGTGGGATAAATTTTTGTACCTAGATCCGGAAAAATTCTTATCGTGTACAATGTGTACATGATAATTGGTCCTATCTGCAACAGAAACGATGAAACTTAGCGTATACAAGCGGTCTAAAATGGAAACTACATTAGACCGACGCACACGTGAGCCATGCCTGATTTGTTTGTAGAACGACGTCGCGTGGCGTGGGTCTAATGTAGCTCTGCAAGTCTAGTTGGCATATAAAATGTATCGAGACCGACACACCTAGATCGGCGTACATAGCCCACGTATACGCAATGTAGGTTTACCATAACTCTTCAGAACATTTTCGCAACCCACCTGTAACCAACCAGCACGTAAGTTCAAGACCTTCAGCACTGTTTCAAGATCGAGTAGTGTTTAATTCAACGGCTTCGTTTGTCACAGACTGTCACGTCTCACCCAAAGGGTTACAACTACTTTCTTATTTACGCTTTTAGTTTCGCAGTTCGTAAATAATTATAGGTCTCAAGTGAAACGCTGGGAGAGGTCACATGAGAACTTTGCTGGCAAATAATTTAGTGCGTCTAGATGGAGACATTTAGGCTGGTAGAAAATAATGAGTTTGTAGCTACGTGATAACAACCACCTGGTTAAGCAACGCTGCAAGGTCTGTTCATAGACGGATAACCAGCAGGCCTAACCAAGATACAACCATTTCTTGTCGAATCTCTTTCTACAATTAGTACACCCGGTGTAAATGATTTAAAAAGACGATAAGTTGGTAATTTCGTTAGCGTTTTTGTAACTTGGCTACCATTTTCACTATAAAACTATAAGATGTAGTGATGAACGATATGAATTTGGCTACGAATTGTTTATTATTTGTTTGTTCTGAACACGTGACTTAACTTTGAAAACAAACGTTTAACAATTGGAGATTGTTAACTTGGCTAAGCCTGCAGGAGATTCTGCTGTGCAACGTAAAGCACGTTAAGCCTTTGGTCCCGGAGAGCCCTTAAATATCTTAAATAGTCAATCTGATACCAATCTTGCCAGGGATTTTCGTGTTAATCTGTTATTGAGGAATTAAGGTCAGATAGGTTAAGTCGGTAATTCACCCCAAGTTAGTAAGTTACCCCGAGTGAAATACTATTGGTAAATCTTAATTGAACTGAAACCATTTTTGTTTTAGATGGGAAATCTTTCTATGTATTATCCCACACTAGGACAAAGCAAGGACAAGGGCTATAAGGATGAAATGGCAAGAAACTTCGCTCTGTAACTCTTTAAAAAAGTAAAATTAAATATTTTACTATTTGCCTCCTGCGGTTTTCCCGTCCGATTATAATTTGGGTATCTTCAAGACTAGAGTGAATAGGCTCTTGATAAACTAGTGCGTCTCACCATCAACGATTGCATCGCTGCTTACCAGTAGGTGAGTTTGCAGTCAAGCACTAGTTTATGTTATATTAAAAAAAAATCGTCTCGCAGAATCATTAATCCACCATTACGTAACCAAATCATCATTTATTAACAGTTCAAATACAAAACACTATTCCCACTTAACACAAATGCGCCTTAAATCAAACCAGCCACTAACCGACGTCTGATTTACAGGTGTAAAAGAAAAAGAAAGATGGCCGCTCAGTTGCCAACTCATTCAATCGTGAGTTGTTCCACCAGATTCTGTGTAGAATGTCTTCGATATTTTTTAGTGCCTTTAAGGAGATTCCCGCTTTTATGTATGTTTTATTAGGTACTTTTATTTAATGGTCACTGGAATTGTTACGATTCTGGAACGTGACGCAAGTATTTCTTTACAGAGTTATAGGAATTGAATCTGTCTTCAACGTAGTTATCCTGTTTAGTCCGTCTTCATTGTTGAGAGGGATTCTTGAGTGAATATCGTGGGATATTGTGAGATTGATGTTGAAACTCGATATGTTTAAATTATAGGTTTGCGCACCTACACAGCGTTGGTTGGCTTCTCACAAGGTGAATTCGATTCACGAGAATTGCTGAATTTGAGACGCACAGAATAGGTCGTGACGCTTAGGGGAGAGGGGCCTATGCTCAGCGGTGGATATATTTCAGCTTTAATGACGAAGATGATAAAAAAAAACCACGAAGGCTAAGGCGGGAGCTCCGCTCCAGTTTTCCCCTTCTAGAGCCTTCTAACCTAACCTGCCCGCGACAGATTAGGTTAGAAGGCTCTAAAATTATGAGCTTGCTACGCTCTCATGGACTATGCATTTAACCAGTAGATATTTTAATTTTCCATGTTCGAATATCTACACAAACCAATAATGGTCGATCTAAATAAACGTTATGCTAAACGAAATTATGCGGAATTTGAACTATGGCACAGTAATTATGCCAAATAAAATTCCTTCATGTTAAAGTATGCCATTGTAAAATCGAGCACAAAAACATTCAGCCAATTAATAGTTTTGTTCAATATTTTTTATGCCTTAGTAATAGAATAAATAGACCAAAAAAGGAACAATTTAATATTCGATTAAAGAAAATTAAAGCCAAGTGCTATGCCTAATAATTGTCGGAGCGTCAAGATTCCTGACAGACAGAGAGATTCCGTTTATTCGAAGCAACTTCAACCGTTTGTGTCCTGGCCCTATTAATCTCAGAAACAGTATGAAAGCTTTTCTATTTCAGCACCGTTTCAGTTTTATGTTTGAGTCACTACTGCAATAGTGCTCAAACCAAACGAAGTTGTCGTGATGAAAGAGAGTCACATTGCAGCTGTTAGGATTTCCAAAAAATGCCCTCGGTCAACGTCGGAGAATACGAGTACCTACTCTTATGGGTATTAGTACACTGGTGACTTCCACTCCGACCAACTGAATGGACCAACTAGTTGGGCCGAATGGAACTCGGTGAAGGTGTGTATTCCAATCTAAACACGGATCAACTGTTTTCTTTCCCAATGGTACAACTTTTTAGTTGGTTCGATAGGAATATTTTACTTTATTTGAATTTGTTCAATCTACACAACTTTGATACTTCGTAAACCTTTTTAATTTATGTGCTCTAATGATATTTTTGATAGGTGGAAAAATACTTGTGAAATTTTTGAAAGTTTAGTGCCTTCCCAGGCACAAACGATTTTACTTTCTGTCACTGAAACCGCTCTCAAATTCGTCTATCATACTCTCATACTCATTCGCGTTACTCCACAGAACCATCTCTACTTCACGCAATCTTTTTATACTATAGTTTCGTTTACAGTCCCCAAAAATCTAATATAACATGCACTAACGTACAAAATAACTCACCCCATTTAATTTCCAATCAATTGATCATTGAATCCCCGACAGCTCACATCAATAAATGCCACGACTCCGCCTTTGGTGCTATCTAATAAACCGTTCAGTGCCGGAGCGAGAATTCTTTAAGCCCCTGAAACCGGTCCGGCTTCGGTACGATTCAATTAAGTGGTACTGGCGGGTGGAACGGCGTGTGTGTGTTCGTGTTTGTTTGTGTGATTGTGATGTGTTACATGAAGGCGTTGACGAAATATGTGAATGGATGTTGCATGCATGTTTAGTCTAAGATATTTACCTAAGCGACGCTGTTTTATAAAACAATATTTTTTTTTATAAACTTTCGACTTCAAAACAAAAATACTAAAAAGTGCGAAATGATTGTAATTTCGCTAGAGTTTTCCGTGAAAATATCAAAATTACTAAATAGATTTATGCTTATATCTGGCATAGGCATAAATCTGTTTAGTAATTTTGTTGATAAATAAAAATGGTTGAGTCTTTACCTGAATTAGTCAAAAGACGACCAATAGACAATGAAAAAGACACTTAGGATTGGAACTCGTTTAATTATATTATGTTTTGCTTAAATGCTGCTTGTTCTCTCTCAATAGTGACTAAATAAAGTTTCTAATTTACTATTAATAAATAGTCATTTTAACAATCCGCTTTTTGAAATGACTACCAACTTATTTAACGAACCATTTTTACCGATGTATTTACTTGCGTGGACTTAGAATACATTATCTTGTTACAAAATACGTCATGACTTGGTAGCACACTTTATTTCGAACATAATTGCCTACTGTCACAGAATAATAAAACAGTATAGAAGAGAAACACATGTCCTTTCTTTTAAAAGTAAGAAGATGCAATTTTTTTTTTGTTAACAGAATGTATGGTTCACCAGCAAACAGATAAACTTTGATAAGTTTTCGTATATCTAAAGTCAATTTTAAAATAGACTACCTAAGTTCTAAATTCTATCACCTAGCACAATCAAACTTTGCGTAGGATGTAACAATGCCAATAGAATGAATGCATCTAATTCCAGTTTTGAGCTTTGAGTAATCTGATAAATATACTTACTCGTATATATTTCTACCAATTTCATCCGTACGGCCTAATTTATCAAATAAGAGTAGGTAATTCTGTATTTGACGTTACAATGAGAAAATTGCATGCCTTTAAATCTGCTAATCGACGTTGAAGAGCTTTTACGGAGAATTTAATGTCAAGTATACGAAGATTGTACCAAGATAAATCCTGAGAGGTAGGCATGGAACGAATTTGATGTGTGATGCTATAATTGTTCGGCTGTAAAATGAAGTGTTGCTTTTTACGACTGTTTCTGAGTAGGTTCTTAACCTTTAGGCTATAAATAGGATTGGAATTGGAACATGCGTGTGTAAGCTGCAATTAAAAGTGGTTTAGAGGCTTTTTTTTGGATCGCTGATTAGGTCCTTACGTCGTGTAGAACGAGTTTGTTGTAATGAGTAGGCCAGTCCTTAGGCTGAGGCTACATTAGACCGCGACGCGATTGGCAATTCATGAGCGATTATAACAAATAATGGAAATTCATGATTACGGCTACACTTACGCCAAATTTTACTGGTGATATTTGATTCGTTCTTCCAGTCGCATCGCAAATCGGCAACTGTAGCCTCAGCCTTAGTGTTATATTGAGTCTTTAGGTGATGGCTATCTTTTTAGGGTTTAACGGTTATAGTTGACAAAAACGGAATCATTATAGAATTCTTGAATGTTTTTATTTCATACTCGCTTCTACCCGTTAGTAGGTACGTCTGCGAGGTCATAAATTTAACAAAAAAATATCGGGATAAAAGTTAGCTTATGTTCTTTTCCATGTCAAAAGCCATATGCATGCCAAAGGAGACAATTTCTTTTGTTTGGGGAATAGGCCCACTACAAATTGTGGCGTTAGTTTGTTGCTTATACAGTGGTAATATTAGCAAAACTTTATGAAACCGGAACACTGAAATACGACAGTCAAAACATGACTCTCGTAATAACTTAAAATCTCACAAGAGCTATTATCTTATGAGTGGATAGGTCTCCTTGGTATTTTAAGTCAAAATAGTGCACTTTTCAATAATATATAGTATAAAACAAAGTCAGGTTTGTACTACGTGACAGATTTTGATGTAATTTACACGATTTGATAGACTTATTCATGAAAATGGATTAGATGTAGGTATTCATTTCGAAATAGCGCGGTTTTTGCCGGCCAATACTGTAAATCTAAAATAAAAAGGTGATGTGTTATAAGCTGGTTGGAAAAAAAAAACACATTATAGGTACATCACAAGAAATATTATTACTGTTTATCTCTTAAAAGCAGTATTTCTTCTAAAAAACCGGGCAAGTGCGAGTCGGACTCGTGCACTGAGGGTTCCGTACCAACTTACCTATGAAAACAATTCAATTCTCGAATCGAGTCTTGAAGATATATCAAAAAAAAAATCTTGTGACGTAAGTAACTACAAGTTTTCAGTTTTCAGACTTTATTCTATATTTGTGCTAAAATTACCATGCTTTGTACCATAATTTCAAGATTCTAGGTCAACGGGAAGTACCTTATGAATTTTGATTCCTTTGACAGTGTCGAAATGTACGTTTTTTGCAATATAAACGGGCGTATCTTCTTTTCCCGTCAACTTACAAGTTTGATATTTACACAGCTTCAAGGGACTGTGGACTTAATTTCAACTTGATACCTTCACGCGTTCTCGAGATAAAGGGTCTTGACAGACAGACAGACGGACAACAAAGTGATCCTATAAGGGTTCCGTTTTTTTTCCTTTTGAGGTACGGAACCCTAAAAAGATGCAGGTGGCTCAACCTCACCTTGATGCCGTGCCCAAGATAAATACCATACTATACACATCACATGTGCACAGCAACCAACAGCGCGTCTGCCCACTTAACAATTACAACAGTATCCAGCAAGAGCAGCTCTATTGTTAGTAATTGATGGAGTGGTGTCAACTAATATATTATAAACTAGCTATCCCCTGCGGTTTCACCCGCATTTTTTGTTACTGCTCCGCTCCCGTGGGTCGTAGCGTGATAGTATATAGCCTATAGCATTCCTCAATAAATGGGCTATCTAACACTGAAAGAATTTTTCAAATCGGACCAGTAGTTCCAGAGATTACCCCCTACATACAAACTTACAAACCTACAAACTTACAAACTTACAAATTTTACCTCTTTATAATATTAGTATAGATAAATATAATGAGTTTTCCTTACTTGTGTGCCTTGATTGTATCCTACCTTGTAGGAGATAATTATTTGGACCATAATCATGGACAGGTACCTCGATTTTGAATTGTCCGGAGGCCCTGACATGCTCTCCATAGTATGAACGAGATTGTTTGATTTGATAAATTTCTAGAGAAAATAGAATTAGGTCCTGGAATGACAATTGAGGAAAATCATCCAGCTCTGGAAGGTTGAAGGTTGCTGCTGGGTGTGAAAACTGGAACACAGAGTATCTGCAACGGGCTATTAATTACGTTTTGTTCCACGGTGATTTTGAAAATAAACTTAAAAACGCTCCTAACAAGCATTTTTTGCCGTAATACTATTTTACTATTATTTCATTATTCCGGTTACGTATCTATATAATTTTTGGTCAGTTAAGTATAACAAGATGATCACTTTTTTCATGTACAATATCATTAATAAACATTACCGTTTAACAGTGGGCCCAAAAAAAATTGTCTCCTTTGATCCAAATTCGTAAAGCCATTTTTACGTGATTAAGTAACAAACATCCACACTTTCACATTTATAATATTATTATTATTATATATATTATATATATATATATATAAATATATATAATTATATATGTGTAATGTATTTCTCTTATGCACAATTTTTTCTGTGCTAAGAAACAATTTTGTGTTCTTTTTACCTATTCCTTCGGGAGAGCTTACCTATTAGTCAATTAATCAAAACTGTGGAAACTAAATTACTATTTATCTTATTAATAAAATGCTATTATCTGATAGTAGAGACTCAGCCAAAACCGCTGACTCTAGAAGAATGGGATTTTGCAAAAGAGCTATGAATATTTATTCATCTCCTGAAAGGGTTAATTTGTTGATGAAAGTTTGTATAGGATCGTAATTTTTTACCCTCGGGATATTTCATTATAATAGCTTGTTATTATCTCATGTGTTTATTATCTATGTAAATAAAAGGGAAAACTGACTGACATACTCGTATCAATGCAGAACCGAAACTATTGAGTCTAGGAATATTGAAATTTGCACATGGCTTAATTTTTCAGATCAGTTCGGTAACTTTAGTTCTTATTGCTTTGGTACACATACTTGAAACTTAGCATAAATAGTAAGTAACATATAAGTTAAAAAACCGGCCAAGAGCGTGTCGGTCCACGCTCAGTGTAGGGTTCCGTAGTTTCCCGTCCGTCACAATAAGTGACCCCAACTTTTAAAAAATTGTTCGTCCCATCAAGTTCAAATAATTTTCCTAGAAAGTCTTTATAAAGCTCTACTTTCCAGATTTTTTTCATATTTTCTAAACTTATGGTTCAAAAGTTAGAGGGGGGGACACACATTGTTTTTTACTTTAGGAGCGATTATTTCCGAAATTATTGATATTATCAAAAAAATAATAATAAATGATTTTATAAAATCATTTTTGAATACCTATCCAACAATATATCACACGTTAGGGTTGAAATTAAAAAAATAATCGCTTTTTACTTTACGTGTTACTCTACAGGCTACTCTAATAAAACATTTTTTTTCCAATTTTTATTTTTGCGCTTTGTCGGCGTGCTTAACATACATATTGGTACCAAATTTCAGCTTCCTAGAGCTAACGGTCACAGAGATTAAGCGAGGACAGACGGACAGATATGGCGAAACTATAAGGGTTCCGTTTTTGCCAATTGGCTACGGAACCCTAAAAAAGGCACAAAACAACTTTTAGGAAACGATTTAGGGGTGTTAAAGGTTCAATTAAAATCTTGGCAGAAATTTTAATCAAAATGAATATTAAAAATATGTCATTATTAGTTTTTCAAAAAAGGTTTTAAGGGAAAAGCATTATAAAGTTATTATGAAAATATTTCCGCGAACGAAGCCCCGAGCAATGTGTTAGTTTTCTATAAATACACCCTTGATAAAATAAGAAGACACAAAACATTACTTACATCCCCATTTATCCCACAACAGAAAGCAATCTCACACCTTATACAATAAGTAATTTCCCAGTATTTCCGACCACAAGAATATCACTTCCCCGAACGATTGACATCAGGGAGAGAAGTAATTAATATTTACTTACCTACCCCTTCGTACAAGACGAGATATTGTTGTTAATATTCTGATGTAATGTAAATAACTAAATTGGTTTCACGGATTTGTGTGTTTACATTATTGTATGTGATTATTATACTGGCTTTTGTGGCTTTACTAGCGTGGAAGTACTACATTGTCCCAAGGGAAAGCAACATTATCCTAGAAAAATCTATTCTTTTGTCACCACCTGCAGCTCGCTCATGCCCTTTTATACAGAGTCTATAAGTCAAGAGTGAATAGGTTACTTCTAGGCAAGCGTGTTTCAACGTCGGCCTCAGACAATACCATATCATAGCCTATTCATAATGAAAAATATACAATTACCAGCTTCCGCCTGCGATTTCGTCTGCGTGGAATAGTTCGCTCCACTCCTATTGGTCTTAGCGTGATGATATAATTATATATCTATAGCTTTCAACAATAAATGGGCTTTTTTTGGAATGGAATTTTTCAAATCGGACCAGTAATTCCTGAGATTAGCGCGTTCAATCAAACAAACTCTTCAGCTTTGTAATATTAGTGCAGATGTCATATTACCTTTGCCTAAAGCAAGTCCCTCTGTTCCTAAATATCTAATTTAGTAACCACGTTTCCTAGGGAATAATGTTATTTGAATTTAGAACGTAAAAACTAATTGAAAAATATTAACTTAGTAAGTGCGAGCAACAAATGAGTTAATGAGTTTATTTAAAAATCAAACTGGCCGCTTACGAAAAAATAAAGATTAAAATGTGGTTACTGTTGTGAATGTAAAAAAAACTAATAATGAACTATGGTTATAACAGTGGCTATTTTTACCCGTAAACAACGTAAACAACGTAAAAAACGTTAATGCTGCAATATGTCATCGAGACATGACATATTGCAGCATTAATTTAGGGATGGCAATATAGAACCGATGCATTAAGCGTTTTTTTTTTGTAACTATCCATTTCATTTTGTTTTCCATATTATGAACTTTATACAAATTAGCGAAACTATCAAATGGGGTTTATACCGTATTTTTTCACGATCAAATGTTTCTTCCAAATTCAAAGTTATGAGGACAGGCAAAAATACTTTTTGTTCTGCCTAAAGGTAGCCTTTCGAACCGAGCGTCTATAGCGTCAGTGCCGCCGCGACAGTAATGAACGTATATATAAAATTGAAATTTAGTAATAGTCACATTATATTAAATTTTGCCTGGACCTGCGCGGCGTCAGTGACGTCACAGTGACGTCACTGACGCCTCGTCAGTGTCGCTGGGTTCGAAAGTCGTTCCCTAGAATTTCATACATTTGCATAGAACATCTATCTGTCGCTCTGTCGCGGCGTCACTGACGCTATAGACGCTCGGTTCGAAAGGCTACCTTTATCCATCTTGGTTTGAACCCAAGACCTGCAACTCGTAAGTCGGGATCATTACCACTGAGCCACCACTGCTCCTATCAAAAACTGAATATTCATAAACACATTATTCTTAAGTTCGTTTAATTCCCAAGAGCATCATATTTTTCATCTCTATTATAAAGGTACGGGCACACGATTGTAATAAAACACGTAAGCGCAACATTTACTTAAATGGCTTGATAAATTATTACACATCATATTAAGATGACAAATGACAAACGTGACACTGTAACGTCTAGGACACCTTTGTGTGAACTCGGGTTTACTTTAGCTGATTATAACTATGAGTACTTTTTATTTTAGGGTTGCTTTTAATGAATATTTAAATAATTATTTTGCAGTTTTTGTAAGCTTTTGCTAGATAATACCAGTCGCACGGGTCGATCTTCAAGGTTAAGTAACGCTTGCCAAGGTTGGTCTGTGGATGGGTGACCATCTTAACATACCGACTTTCCTCCGTGCCTCGGAAAGCACGTTAAGCCGTTGGTCCCGGCTGTCATTTGTAGATCTTTGGCAGTCGTAACGGATAGTCAGAAGCCAGTAAATCTGACTCCAGTCTTGCCATGAAGTACCGTGTTACCCCAGTTAATGGGTTGTGGAGGTCTGGTAGGCAGCTCTATCTAGGCAGATCTACCTAGTCTTTTCCCAACTATATTGGGGTCGGCTTTCAGTCAAGCCGGATTTAGCTGAATACCAGTATACCAGACCTCCACAAACCATTAACTAGGGTAGCACGGTACTTAAAGATAAGACTGGAGTCAGATTTACTGGCTTCTGACTATCAATAACGACTGCCAAAGATCTACAAATGACAGCCGGTACCAACGGCTTAACGTGCTTTCCGAGGCACGGAGGAAACTCGGTATGTTAAGATGGTCACCCATCCAGAGACAAACCTTAGCAAGCGTTGCTTAATCTTGAAGATCAACCTGTGCGGCTGTTATTATATAGCCACGAGCTCCTTCGACCTCTACAACACTATGCGGATCTTAAATTCCACATTCGACCTCACCCGTATTTATAGCCTTATTCTAAAAATAAACTTAAACACAGTCATATATCTCTTTTCCAACATTCCAAACACAATCATCAAAACCAACACATTATCCTTCCTATGCACGTCACAATAAGAGTTATTATCCAATGATTTATTGCCTCTGTGACCTTCTACGTGTCACGTTGTGTCACGTTTGTGTGTATTGTGTTCTCAGCTTTACTTTAACCACTTCATAGAGTGTTGAATTAAGTGTTGTCATAAAAAGTGTCGGAGTTTTATTGTGTGGGGGAGAGTGCAGGGTGCAGTGGCGAGACGGATTACATTGGGATTGTTTTATTGTTGCTGATTATATTTATCTATACTTATATAATAAAGAGGTAAAGTTTGTTTTATTTATTTATTTATTATATGCTTTATTGTTTGTTACCATTAATAAATACAAAAAAGGAACTAAAACTATGAAATAGGTACAAGCAATGGGCGGCCTTATCGCATTCCGCGATCTCTTCCAGGCAACCTGGAATGGACAGAGATTGCATGGACAAGAAATGGGGCAGCCAATGGTGTTACAATACCAGAACATTATTACAGTAAATATAACAATACTATATAATTATGTCACAATACACACATAGAATCATACGTAATTTCAATGCTATATAATAGATACATATATACATACATATTGACAACTATAAACAGAGAAAAACAAAATTAAAAATAAATGACGACTCGATACTCATAGCGACAGGTAATGATCCCGAACGAGTTTCTTAAAGACAGGCAACGATTGAGCGCGCTTGATTGTGACTGGCAAATCGTTCCAGAGACGAGCAGCCTGGACAGTGAACGACTTGTCAAAGAAGGTCGTGGTTTTTTGTTTGTATGGGATAATCTTTGAAGATCCAGGTTCAATTACATAAATGTATGTATTGATAGAAAGCTGCTTTCTTCCAGAATGCTATAGGCTATATTTTATCTAAAAAAAAATGTTTACGTCATAAAATTACCATATTTGTAACCGGCGGGCGGGCGAAGCCGCGGGCAAAAGCTAGTCTTAGTATAAAGGGTGTAAAAAGACCCTTCACGAAAACGAAAACCGCATATTTTACTCATCACTGGGATACTTTTTTTCTTCTAGGACATACCTGGGAATTCACTGGTTCTGGAGATATTGAAGGTCAAAGTCAAAAAAAAAATTTTTTTTTTTTTTCAAAATCGTATTCCAAGTATCATTAGTATACTTTCTTCTGAACAAACATTATCAAAATTATCAATTTTTCATAACAAATTACGCATTTGAAGGTAGAAAAATGCAACGAAAACTAAACACAACGAGCGCCTCACACACGAAAGCGTGCGGTCGGTTCAACGACCAAGCGTCAGCGGCCAAACACTCAGCTGATCGAAATTATTATTAATTAATTATTTGTTAAAGATGAAAAAAAAAGTTTTTTCCCAGCAATAATTTTTGGTCAAAGTTGCTTAATTACATGTAAAGAATGTGTAGTTATCGGCTTTGTGATCGGTCTTTTTACACCCTGTATAACAATTAGTGTTGATCCGCAACCCTCAGCCTCTTTAAAAATAATTCAAATACAGAATTAATATGTTTTTCAATGAGTTGAATTTTTCCAATATTTGTTTTTTGGAATTTTAAGCAAGATGTTTTGCCTATTTCTCTTTTTAGGGTTCCGTACCTCAAAAGGAAAAAACGGAACCCTTATAGGATCACTTTGTTGTCCGTCTGTCCGTCCGTCTGTCAAGACCCTTTTTCTCAGGAACGCGTGGAGGTATGAAGCTGAAAATTATATCAATTACTCAGGTCTACTGTCCCTTGAAGCTGTGAAAAAATCAAACTTCTAAGCCAACGCAATCAAAAGATACAGCCGTTTATGCCGCAAATTTTCGACACTTGCAAGGGAATCAAAACCTACAGGGTACTTCCCGTGAACTCAGAATCTTGAAATTTGGTACGAAGCAACGTCTTATAGCATAGATAAAGGAAAAATTACGAAATCCATAAATTTTTAGTTACATCACATAATATATTTTTTTTTAATAATTTTAAACTTACTACCCATTTCCTCATAAACGCGTAGAGGTATTAAATTGAAATTCATACCAAATACTCAAGTCTATAATACCTTTAAGCTGTAACAAAATCAAACTTCTATGTCAACGCAATCAAAAGAAACAGCAATTTAAGCTGCATATTTTGAAACTCGCAAGTACTCGCAAGGGAATCAAAACCTAAAGGGTACTTCCAGTCGACCTAGAATCTTGAAATTTGGCATGAAGCAACGTTTTATAGCACTCATATAGGGAAAAGTCTGAAAACTGAAAATTTGTTGTTACGTCACAAGAATTATTTTTTTGAAAAATCTTCAACGCTCGATTCGAGAATTAAGGTAAGTTAGAGGTATTGAGTTGAAATTAACACCATATAATTGGGTCCGTGGTCCCTTGAAGCTGTGCAAAAATCAATTTTCAATTCAATTGGTAAAGTGACGGGAAAAAAAGATTCGTCCGTTTATACTGCAAAAAACGTACATTTCGAGACTGTCGAATTGTTCGATTGAACTGTTTTTATAGGTAAGTTACTACGGAACCCTCAGTGCGCGAGTCCGACTCGCACTTGCCCGGTTTTTTATTATTTTAAACTAATGGCGATAAAACTAAAAGGGTTTTAGTCAGTAAAAACCTGAAACACTTCACTGAGATCGCAAGAAGTTACTTCGTCATTTCAGCCGAAAGACGTCCACTATTGAATATATGCCTCCTCCAAGTGTCGCCACAACGACGGAGTTGCAGGCTGCAGCTAGTATAACATAAAATCATTGGTAACATTTTCCCCGCTTAGGTAAAATAAAAGCCACTGGAAAAATTAATATTAGAGCCAACTGGAGTTTCCTATGTTCTGTGTGTGTTTAACGACCTGCAAACTTCCTCAATTTGCAAGTTTCAAAATCGTTTATAACATTTTCATCATCATTATCTTGTCATTAAATTCGTCCAATTTATTTGCGATTTACCTTTTAATTATTTATAACTTGCTGCTGTCAGCGACTTTGCCTGCGTGTTATAGACAATTACCCCAAGAAAAAGAAATTCCGGGTAAAAAAATCTATGTGATTGAATACACAAAGAATTTTTTAATATGTACTAGAAAGACGAAAGTTTGTGTATGTTTGTTACTCCTTCACGCTCATATAGCTGAACGGATTTTAGTAAATCTTAGTACACGGGTAGACCATGTTCTAGAATAATACATCGGACTTTTTTTATCCCGAGATGATGTTCCTTTGAGTCAATTTTCTTAATTAATTAAAACACAGACAACAAATGATAGAGCGGACCCATCTGTAAGCCACAAAGTAAAAAAAATACACAGCACAACTTTTACACTTCACAGCATGACAACGATCTTATACTCTAAGTTTTTCTTCCACAGTCAGATCAATGTGAAAACTACCCGCTAACTTTATACTAGAAAAGGTTCAACTTGGAAATGTAAATTTACTTTAAAAGTGTGATATCACTTTACATGAAATTTATCATAGAACTTAGTTGAAAAATGACTAGAAGCTTCAGCGTGAGTCTTTTAATATTGGATTGAGAGTAAAACTTGGTCCAGGGAGCGATTGATGGCTTCGCTGTGGCTTGGGTTTTTGGTAGATTTTATACTTGCTAGGTGGAGAAGACGTTATTAGATCGTTTATTAATAATATAGCGGGTCTTTTACCTTTGAAATTTACATTGTTATTTTTCGTATTTTCAACCATGATAGGTATATAATGTTATCGTATTTGCAATTATGCTATCAACTTTATAAACCTGGAGCTTTGGGGGCTTCCCGTGGTTTTCAGACAAGGATTACAGACAAGTCACCATAGCAATATTTTTCGTGATGGCGGCCTTTTAGGCCAGTCCAATGACACCACAATGATTGCTAGTGGAGCAAGTACCAAAACACCCCTTCTCTTTTCTTAAGACGGTATATTTTTAACTATCATAGCTTTGGATCAACTTAATCGTGATAAAACCTGTCATAGGTGCTGCATGGATCAGAATGTTGAGCTGTAAAAAGGATGGATGAAGAAAGATTGCATGTAGCGGAGATGAGAATAATAATATGAATGTGTGGCATGACGAGAATAGATAGTGAGAAATGAGTGCATATTAGAGGAGGTTTGAAAGTGGCGCCGGTGACTGAAAAGTTAAAAGGGAATCGTTTGTCTTGTATGGTCAAGTGGAGACAAAGGATGAAACGCATTACTCAAAAGGTTATGAGTATAAATGTAGACGGATATAAAGAGAGAGGGAGGCCAACGAAAAGGTAAATGGACTGTGTGAAGTGTGATATAAAAGTAAACGGAGTTAGTGATAGCGAGACGCATGACGAGATAGAATGGAAGAAAAATTATGTTGCACTGATCCCAGTAATATGAGACAAGCATTAGCATTATCAGCGTTGTAATGTTCCCACTGTCGGAGCTCAGGTCTCCTCTCTAGGAGAGGGAAAGGGCTGTAATCCACCAAGCGGGCCCAGTGCGGATTGTTGGATGTCACATGTCTTCGAATTTTTGGTTCAAGGACACGCCGGTTTCCTCACGATGATTTCCTTCACCGTTTTAAGACGGGGCTGTTACCACTGGGCCACCACTGTTCTCATATGAGACAAGAGTAGGAAGAAAAAGAAAAGCATTTAGAATTAAAAGTTCAAATAAAATTTATATTAAAAGTACGATATTTTTTTCGTACGTAATATTGCGAGTATTCTCAGATTTCATACAAAAATTTATAAATAAAGCGATATTACAGACTGTAACTCAAGACACGTAGCATACCATTCAATCGCTCAGCCCCTGTTACAACCAGCCCTCCAATTTAATGAGATAAAAGCCTCCAATCAAATTGCGATTATGGAATCTCAAGATCAAACGTCTGTCTTTGGAATTGAAGGTTTACAGAATCATCGAGATCAAAGGACCTGCTAGATTGTTGTGACATTTAATCTTTTTTGACATCCTGGTCGCCTGGTGTGCTTAACGATCGCTAAGGTTAAAGATCAATCGGTGAGGCATTAATTGTAGAATGAAAAAGAGTAAAATTATGAGCTTACATTATAGGGTTGGTCAATGTGGATGGTATTTAGAATAGAATAGAATAGAATAAACTTTATTGTACACCAAAAGAAGTTATAAACACAACATGTCAACATGTTGAAACGAAACAGTGTCGTTTTTTTTTGCGGTATTGCTGACAATAGCTACCACTATGCAAACATTTTATTCCATTCTATTACGAACAACTAATAGCACTGGTATTTGTTTGAACGATTTTTTATTATCTATTCTGAACGGATACTGCTCTTTGAATAATTTAATTTAATGTACGAACAAAATACCAGTTGAATTGTGTCGTTGAATTTGGTAAGTCAGGTCAGTCACAACAGAACTACAGGCGTCTATTATTTTTCTTGTCACTCAACTACGAGTACATTGCCTAGTCTTTATGTCTATGTTTTCTTGCGTGATAAGATTTTCCCAAAAAGTCTTTTATATCCAATAATCATAGTTTGGTTTTTGTATTAATTGATTACGAATGTAACAACTTCTAAATGTGTTCATGTCATTTGGCACCAAATGTCGATCGTCTGAGTGTATTGTTGATACGATAGTCAGCCTTATTGACAAACTACCATTTCTAAATACATACATAGCTCATCACATAATCATTTGTCTTGGGTGGAAATAAACCGAACGACCTCCGACGTAGCAGGCAGGGCCACTAACCAACAGACCAGTCAAAAGATCGCGCATGTTTCAATGTCTCGTCATATTATCCAGTTTTGCAGACACTTACTCAAGTGTCTGCAACTATACCAATTTTACATCACAATAATTATCTACTTTCTCAATTCTATATCGAATATGTGAATAATTAACACATTCACTAAACTTAACTCGAAGGAATCCTACCAAAAACCCCGCTACATCATCTTCTATAAGAACAAAGACATAATATAAATTTATATTTCGTCACGTTTTTCGGATCACATAAGCATAATTAAATTCAAACATGGCGCCTGTTTCAGTATTAAAACTTAACCTTGCATAAATATAAGCTTCTGTTATAGCAAATTCAATTTAGTTCGTGTCGAGTGCCGTTGACAGATTAGTTTTTGTTACCACACAACCTTTTATTGATGGGAATGTTTCAGGCAGCATATTTTTTTTTATTATAAAAGTATACATATAACAGAATTGTGGTAGTTGGATAGACAATAGATCCATATATAATCTAGTAATTGTTTTAAAAGAGATTTCACGCCGTCTGATCGACACTTTGTGGGACCAGAGGGCTGGCTGGTTCTTCGCCCAAAGAATTAGCATTGCTATACAACGTGGCAATGCCGCCAGCCTTCTGGGCACATTTCCAGATGACAGCGATGTGGAGGAGTACTTCGACGCCTGAGTGTATATTTTATATTTGTATTTTATGTACATAGCTAGGTTAGTAATATTTAAAAAGCTCTAAAAGTTTGTTTGTTTGAACGCGTTCATCCTAGGATGTACATCTAACGGATTCACTCACCAGGTCATCGGTCCATTTTGTGAGAGGCCGTACTAAGGTGTCTTTGGACACGCAGCGGTCACCACTTTGGAATTGGTATGCACCCAAGACTTAGATCCACTCTCATGTTTCTTCTTTTCCTTGCGTTCCAGGACCCCGGGTTTAACTTTAGGATGCCAACCCATAGGCTTCGGTCCTGCTAGGCCTCTACGGTTTAGTTGACATCTTTTTGAGGTAGGCATGGAATACTACTCGATCCGGATGGTTACGGGACGGCTGAAAGGTGACCTACCCCATTGCTCATCGTCCACAAGCCCATGCGTAGGCATGAAACCTACCGGAGGACCCATACTCAGTGCTATTAAGTTTGTTAATTTTTCGGGTTATGTAAGTACTCTTAAGGAATTGTGGAATTCAAGTAATAAATTTTGAAGTTGCCATCCCTGATAGGATTTTAATATGTCTAGTGCCTCTAGTCATATACTTGACATGTATTTTGACATGAACCGAAAGCAAACAAGGCTAGAACACGTCGTTGATGGATAGATGTTGTTTTACGTGAGGTTTATGAGGTGAGGGTGTGAGGTTAAAATATATTAGAGTGAAATAATATTAGGTACTAGGTGTTTTCTTTCAGATATCGTGATATGGAGGCAAACAATCAATGTTTAGCGACGTAAAGCTGTAGAAAAAGAATTTTTCATGTACTTATTTGCGAGTGGTAATATGACATAGACAGTTCAAAAGAAATTTAAAAGGGCTAGACAATGCATCCGTGGTATTCTTTTTTTTTGGTAGAATGAGTCATCATCATCATCATCTTCTCAGCCGAAAGACGTCCACTGCTGGACATAGGCCTCCCCCAAGTGTCACCACAGCGACCGGGACCCTCGCTAAGTCAAGGCCGCCTGGTCGCCTGGTCAGGTCAGATAGAATGGGTGTGAAAATAAATTAAAAAAGAACAGTTAACCTTGATCCAACAATATCAAGCAAAAACATGTAAATAACATTATCATGTCTGCCTATTTCAGAAAACGGTTTACAAAAATGCTTGCATTGACTGCACTGGTTCACTTGAATCTTTATGGTTCTTTCCTTAGAAGACCATGTTAGATACCAATCTGCACAGTTCTCATTTGATTTGACTGTTTAAAGTTTGTTGTATGGACTTTAAAAAAACTTTTATACCTAAGTTTAAAGACACTTTAACCCCTAATTTTGTTTCGGTGTTTCTTCTCAGGGTAGGGGTACCCTGTCTTGTTTATTTCATCTATTTTCAATATATTATAGCAAAAGTACATAATTCCACATACCAGTACCTAACAAGGTTAAGAAAATTTACCACGCGGAAGTACATTTACGGTAGCTCTCATGTCGTTATTCAAATTTCAGTACGCTACATATAAAAATTGGGTAAGTGCGAGTCGGTCTTGTACACTAAGGATGCCGTACAAACTTACCTCTGTATTTAGTTCAATTTCCGAACGGAATCGCGAAGAATTTTCCAAATTTACACTTTTCAGATTTATTCCTATATTTGTGTTATAACACCTTGCTTCGTGCCAAATTTCAGGGTTCTAGGTTATCAGGAAGTGTGCGATGAATTTAAATGCCCTTAAGAGTGTCGAAATATACCTATGGTTTTGCGACATAAGCGGCATATCTTTTTCGTTAACTTAGGGATTTGATTTTTTCACAGCTTCAAGAGTTAAAACTTGAGTATGTAATTTTGATTTCAACTCGATACCTCCACAATATAAAAGGTCTTGCAAAATAGACAGACAGACAACAAATTGATCCTATATGGGCTTCCGCTTTTTTCCTTTTGAGGTACGGAACCCTAAAAAAAAATACCTAGTTCTCGCTACAAGGAAAAGAAATCTCTACCATACGGAAGGATATTCAAAAAGAGCCAACTTAAGAAATCTATTATGCTGATCAATACATACGAATATTCGCGGATTCAGGCATAATTGCTTTTAACCTCTTTTCAAAGGTTTCCAAAGGCCGTTTGACTGCCAATACGTGTTGTGGGGTTCACAAAACGCTGCGTAATCAAGATAAGTGGGACCTCAAGGGTTAAGAACCCCCGCTTTCGAGGGGGCCTTTAATTTGTTTCATGTAATAAATTTTATTGAAGTTTGTTTCATTTCTCTTTTTACTGTTGATTGGGAAGTATTTCTTTTTTAGGATTGCGAGTTACAGGGGTAGATCTAGATTGAATCTAGATGGGAATGCTTTCGAAAACTTAATTTTTGTGCTTTATTTTGATTGTGATTTATTTTGTGTGTAGTCTCAAAAGCCCCATACCTTTACTTTACTTACACTAAAAAACTATGCTCGTTTTAAATACATGAAGGATGGTCCATTTATAGTGGCTCTAAATTTTTTTAGCTAGAGGGCATCGTAAATAATGGTTTCAGGACCTCGGAGTTCTTGTTCACCAATCAACCCATAGCCTTAGTAGGCTTCGACCCTGCTTGGACCATACGTTTTTGGTGGCATGTCATTGAGGCGTACGCAGAACACTACGCGCCGTCAACGACTTAGGCTCAGTTTGGATGATTACCGGACAGCCGGACGGCGATCTACCCAGCCAGAAGGTTCGCTACGGATTTGTGCAATTCTTTGAAACAAACTCGCTTCCCATCAACAGTTAACCTAAGTTTGCAAATCATCAGCATCGCAAACAGTTCAGTGACAAACTTGGAACATGTTTTACGAATACCCAATTCATTAATATTGGTAGTCATATTCACTGAATGATACCCACGGGGTCGGAGTAACACTAACGTATGACATTTGTTGTTATGTTAGCATGTTTGTTGCTCCTTGAGGGGTAGGTAGAGATGACATGTGTTCATGTACTTGTACGACAAGGTCCGATTATATAGGTGATAAGGTGCTGAAGATTTTTTTTTATGTAACATAAACTAATACTTGACTGCAATCCCGCCTGATGGTAAACAATGATGAGATCGTTGATGGTAAGGCACACTAGTTTATTAAGAGTCTATTCACTCTAGCCTTGAAGACACCCAAACTATCATCGAACGCGTTGACAGCAGCAGGTAAATTGATCCTTCAAATAAAATAATAATTGATCTGATTTTTAAATAGTAATTGATCTTCTAAATTGGTCCTTCGATGTACGCGGTCAAAACAACGAGGCAAAGCGCTTAGTCCGGACTGTAGAAGATTCAACAACGTAAGGGTGGGTACTCGCCGTACGACGGTTTGTCCGATAGTAGAAAGGAGATGGCGAAATCAAATCATGCAATTCATGATTTGATTCCGCTATCTCCTTTTCCGCGCACACTCTCCGTAATGCATCCTGTAAAATACTGAAAGGCTGGCTACCTTACGCCTGTTCTCTAGGCTTTGCATTTCTGGTATAAAACCAATAATAAATACAACAAACCAAAAAATGATATTTTCTATGACTTTATTGAGATGGGAAATAGTAGTCCGGTCAATTTAGACATCCAAGTATTCAGCCAAGTGCGAATTATTGTAACCTCACCCCGATTAATTAGTCTAATTTGACCGGACTATAGCTTCATACTTTGCTAAACCAAATGAGTCGGGAATATTAGAGCAAAGTAAAGAAAACTGAATACAAAAAAAAATTGATTGTTAAATAATAATACTGGTCCTTAAGTAATTACGGTTAAATTATACCGGTATTATTCAACTGTCAAGTGGTGTGATTAGGGGTACAGGGGAGAATAGAAAGGGTTGGTGTGATTGTTCAAAAGAGTCACTGCGGCCTACAAAGGGACGTAAAGGGCAACTGAAGGAACATGGCTGGGATTTAGACAGTCAAAATCTGATGCTCCCCTTTTCGGGTACGACTCGGACTTGCGCACTGAGGGTTCCGTGCAAACTAACTTATAAAAACCAGTTCTATTCTCGAATCGAATTTCGAAGATTTTTCCGAATCTCAAAGAAGTTTTTTTTTAACTTCAAAGTTTTCAGATTTTATCCTATGGTTGTGCTATGAGCCCTTGCTTCATGACAAATTTCACGATTCTAGGACTTTCACACGTTCCCGAGATAAAGGGTCTTGACAGACAGACGGACAATAAAGTGATCCTATAAGGGCGCCATTTGAATTGTTATGAAAATCGATGAAAATAAACCAAAATGTAAATCCTAATCAAAGTTTTACCGCTATTCAGCCCGTTTGTAGGACCAAAAAGCTTCCAAGCTTCTTTGATCCAACCACACCGGGACCCAATGTTGTATCGAGGGCAATCAATAAATTAATTTAGTTTTTTTTTGTAAATAAAATCCCACGTTCAGAGTCAGGGTAACTAATTAATTAAATAATCTACAGCGTACGATTACTTTCAGTCCAAAAGGTAATTTTATTTAATTTTCTTAATCAAGTCAGCCAGTACAATCATGCTACTCAATTTCAATAATATAAATAAAGTAATTTTACATTTTAAAAGGACGTGGAGGTCTGGTAGGCAGCCGCTCCTCGTAAAATACTGGTATTACAATATAGTTGGGAAAAGGCTAGGTAGATGATGAGATTTTTAAAGGACGTTGACCATCCGTGTATGGATTTTTTTAATTTGATATAAACTAGCGTTTGACTGGGTGTAAAATAAACCTCATCAGAATTTATCAGCGATTTTTAAGCAGTGCAGTGTTTCAAATATTATTACGTTTTCGACAACACCTGTCAATTATTATTCTTCAACCCGTGAAACAAGTGTTAGAATCATAGATTTTCAGAAAGGTAAGAATAGTATCTTATGCTCTCTACACTATCTTATCTACGATTCTTCTAGTCAGTCAATTTCAAGCAACGAAATTTATTTATATGAACTTGATAAATCTTCGGATGGCACATTACAAGCTATCAAAAAAATCTATAACAGAACTGTTGGAGTTTTTTCGGCTTCTAATGCAATGTGATTTTAAATAATGATTGTTATTAAAGTTATAAAGGCATTATTTCGCATACTTTGCTACTATGTTGAAATTGGTAGAGCTTAAATATTTGTCGATTAAAATCACTCACTTCCAGAACCTGCTTCAGTATTTATTCTACAAAGTCATTTAAAATTTTGCGTATTTAGACCCAATCGCAAGTCTATCTATCTCATCAAAAATTACGATTTAATGAAACTTCACGGAATGTGTTGAGAATCTTATTACCGTCTTTATAATTGAAATTGATTTAATTCAGATGTGTGCGAATTGATTCGTTAATATTCATGGGAAGCTGGAGGTTTAGATCAGCGTTGTTCGAGATAATAAATCTGCTAATAGGTATTAAGGAAGCTGAGGTTTTGCTGGTGTAGAATATTTACGTTCTTCTCATATTGAATATCGGAAAACGGAGTTATTAGTACTAAAAGTATAACATTGAAAGCTAAAGTAGCAGTTTTCTGGTCAATAGGTTTAACTACAATAAAGAAAGAAAATCATAAGTTAAGTAACACTAAGTTTCACAATATGTGAACCTATAACAGTGAAAAGATAGTAGGTATATTCTTTTGCTACAGTGATATTACTTACGAAACGTTAACCACTGAACGTAATCATCTGATGCACTTGTATATATAGATATAGGATAAATGTCATCATTGCCATATCGAAACCCATAACGACACCCATGACACAAAATCGAGGCCCGTTACAGATAATGGCAAACATTATAAGGATATTTTCAATAACCGAACACGCTCCTACTTTTCCAAATTCCACGAAACTGTCATAAAAACCTAATCCCAGCCAATATATGAACATAATGCTTCAAATTCTTCCCTGAATTGGCCCGATAAAACCCGAAATTAACCCAAAGATATAGCTGAAATAAAATCTCATTCAAATCGGGCCCCATTTGCTATCTTTGCAATAATGAGCATTACATTATGCTATATCGACAGTATAAATCCGTTTGACGTATGAATAGATTCCAAGATAATTAAGGATGCCTTCATACGAAATATTGCCTCAGTTAAAGCGGCTAAATTAAAATATTCAAAAGGCTTTAAACCGGTGCCAGCAAACTGGGCGAGGGTGTGACTCCATTGGAGGACGGAGCGAGGAGGGTATTCGATTTTGTTTAGGTTTTTGTGTAAAAGGAAAATTCTATAAGCAGGGTAAATGTTTTGATTATCTTCGGCTTAATGGTGTGCATTGAGCCAAATAAAACAGGGAAATTTGATGTTCTGAATAATATTTGTTTATTGCTTCTGGCACTCTATAGAGCAGCGTGATAATATTGTTTTATCATGCAGCAGTATTTTTTTGGTGCAACAGTCATTGTTCAAATAAATCATCCAGATAAACGAGGTTTGCGGATATGTTTTATTTTTGGTGAAATATTAAAATACACGAATGATTTCTAGGAATATATGTTTCAAACTATTAAATTTGGATGTATAATTTTTTATATTTCAAAGAGGCAAACATATAACATTCTCTTAAAATAATAATGATCATGAAAATAATAATATTTCTACAAAATCAGAATTACTGAATTATCAGTCCTTGATAAAAAGCGGTCGCTACATCCAAATGGTTTTAGATGCAGCTTTAGATTATTTTCCACGGAATTTCACGTACGTTTTATAAATTCTAATAGACGATATCAAATATTCTATCCAACACGTTTCTCAAGAGGGTGTAAAGTAAAATTGATGACCTCGTATGAGTGGCTCTGACATTTTGCAGAGATTTTAAGGTTTTTTCACAGGTCATCTGTCGGGTGCAACATTTATCTGAGATATGTGAGTATTATTTATAAATTGACCATAATAGTTATACAATGTGTGACGTTAAATGTGTAAAACCTCACACCCCAAATGATTTCTAATTCAATTGATCTCATTCTAAGAAAAAAAAATATTAAAAAAATTTGAAGCATGTGCTGTTTTAGTTGGTTTAAGATTCGTATCTGCATCGAAATTAGTGTGATTATTATCCTTTATATGAGAAAATCTAAATCGGACGACAACCATTTGTGTTTGTTTACCTATTTACACAGGTTTATGTACGTGATGGCTTCACGTGTTATTAAATAGACAAGGCAAATTTATAATGAAGATTTTTTGTAAAATGTGACCTATATTAAAAAGCGGTTTTATTGATTCTGCTCGTTATTGTGATTAAACTAATTTCAGATTTCACCAATGTTAATGTGTCATATGCAAGAATTTCATTTATGATACAGTTACTCTGCAATTTCACCCCTTTAACCATATTTTATAGAGTGCTACTTCATTAATTATTAAAGTAGAATATGCTTAGTTTGAATTTTAATATTAATATTATAATTCAATATGTTTCGCACCATTGCGGTTTATTAGTGTCATTAATCAGCAACCAATGACCCAGAAAACATGAGCACTTGCACAAATTGAAAACGGAAACATCGAATTGTAATTTGTAATAACACAATAATCTTGATCATTAAACCAGCATGTCAAATTGAATAATATAAATACATGAGGACCGTGTACAAAGCAACAAATCTAACTCCTAATCCTCGAATACACATCTGCTGTCCTTGTCATTTGGACTGTTTTGACATTCGTTAGAGAAGGATAGAGAATCGCTCTCCAAAACAACTGAATTGAGGCCTGAAACCGTTTCCACTTCCCCATCTCGTCCCAGATTAAAATACAAATTTACTCATTGAAAACGTTTTACAGGCAGATTACCTCCGTATTTATTTCCTGCTTGTGTGTCGGTAACATGTCGTTTCTAAGCTTTGTTCGTTTTGTTATCTAAATAATGGATTTCGGTTGTCTAGAACTGTTAACCAGTTTTTGTAAAAGGGTCTTTGTTTTTGGGAGTTGGCTTAAAGGTCATAATAATTAAAGCTTTGGCAAAATGTTTGGTATTTTTAACTTTTCGACGTAGGTACATTGGAAAACATTGATTTGTAAGAAATTAGTATTCAAACTAAATATCATAATCATCATCATCATCTGCCTAGCTTTTCCCAACTATATTGGGGTCGGCTTCCAGTCAAGCCGGATTTAGCTGAATACCAATATTTTACGAGGAGCGGCTGCCTACCAGATCTCCATAATATTAGTAAAAATTGATAAAATTGAAAATTGAAAAAGTACTAAGTGCGTTTTTCTAATAAAATCAAAAGGATGATTTTCAGAAAACTGGTATTGATATAGTTTCGTAAAGAATTTTGCATTTAACAAATCAAGTTGTAAGAAATTCTTATAAAATATTTAGATCGAAACAGATTGAACATTCACAGAAAATTTTTGATATCAGAATATTGTAACGAAGTTTCTACTTTGCTTATAACAGGAACATAGGCAACGAGACTAATCAAATTATTATTACGCGTCTTTCCTGCCTCCCCTGAGTAAAAACCTCTGGGAAAAACAGTGTCAGTATTCCAAGCTCTTTTTTCTGCAGTTTGTATGAAATATTCTCGTCTATTCTCATGGGCGTCTTAAGAGATGACTGAGGTATTACACTAGGAGAACTTGCTATAAAGTTGTGTTTAATCAAAATGTAATCAGAATGAGGTATTGTCTAAACGTGTTGGTAATTATGTAGTGGGTCTAATGGGTTACTATGCGGAGACTAGGCTTGATTAAGCATAACAACATGCATTGCATGCATGGGCATGGCATTTTGCTAAGTGTTCGGCCGTTTTGCGCGGTTTTTGACGCATATTTCCCCCCTTTTTTATTATTTTTGTTTCATTATTCTTTTCATGTAAGCGTCTTTCCACACAAATAAACCGTTTTTCTTTCTTTCTTTTTCTTTATATGTAGGATTTACAATATCGTGGTGTTAGTCTTAAATTTTTACTGTGTAAAAAATTTATAAATGTTAGGTATACATAATTATGTATTTTACTTTATTCTAACAATTTTTTTATACTTAGTTAAAAAGAAAAAAAATTGAGTGAATTATATAACCTAACCTAACCGGGGTAGCAGAAACATAAAAAAAACTAGATTTTTCCCCGACCCCAGTTCCTTGAAAACATTTCTTCAACGCTATCTCCACCCGTCGAAACGGCTGAGCCATCCGAACTTGATTAAATTTAAGATTTTGATAGCTCCATAAAAAGGGGAACTGCTCCTCATGATCATAACCGGTAGACACACGGGTGATATTACTGCTGGTATTTGCATACGTTAATACTGTCCTGGATATTGTCCAAAAGGAGAAGGATTAAGGTGTTTGATATAATTTGGGTTTATAGACTGACCTTATTATGGCATGTTGATCTTGGGATTATAGGGTTCTTAATATGTTAATAATTTATGGGTAAACATGAATCTGTCGAATTTGAGGTTCATTAAATAGTGTTAGTTAGTGTAGTGTTAGTAGGTAGTGTTATCTACTACAGATATACTGTGATGTCACGCAATAAATCTAAATAAAGGTTGAATTACCATCTAAGTTCCTTTAGAAAATACTGAAAGAAGTTGGTAGAGCGTAAAAACTGAGGCCCTCACTCAATAGCAACATAACAAGCTAATTCTATTAAATTAGCAACTTAAGGACACAGGTAGATTTTGGTCTCTAAAAGCCCTTTTATTTTATAGTGCGGTAGTAAATCCTTATATTTTCAACCTAAAAAAAATGCTTCTGAAAATTTCATATTTTAAATGAAAGAACTGCCTGTCTTATCTTCAGTTTTATCTCTGTATAATTTATCCTTTCTATACATCCAACTACCTTTAGTGACGGACAGTGATTTTAGAATGACAGTAAGGGATAACAGTATAATGTAATTTCTACAGCCTAATAGATAGGTATATACAGGGTTTCGATTTATAATGACTGCTCACCCATTCTCACGTTGACCGCAAAAATCATAGGCAGCACTTTAATCTTGATTGTTCGGCTTATACTACTCTTACTTAGCTATGGGTCTCTTCCAACTTCTAAACCTGAGATGAAAAAAATATTCTCCAAATGATGACGAAACTTGGATTTCAGGTAACTTACTTACTCTAAGTTGTAAAAAGTATTCCAGAATATTTTCTCGCTCAGTTTGATTCGCGTGTTTTTGTCAGATTTGTTCAATGTTTTTCATGAATTTTTTTCACCTGGAGACGAAAATATTTTTTGGTAGTTTTGTACGTGGGTACCTATATTTTTAGATCTACCGATTGGATTATACAGGTTTGTCCCTATTCTGATGTTGATTTGGTAAAATTGGTTGAAGGGTATAAAAGTTTTAGTTAATCCGAGGTTGTTAGGTCTCTTTTGGTGATATGCGAACATATCGTTGGCGTTGGGATTAATAATATTAGCTGCTTAATTAGGAAACTTCAACGTGGACTGTATAGTTTCAAGTTGAACAAACTATGTGGGAATTGATCTCTAGACTATGCTATTGAGATGCAGATGAATAACTATTATATAGCATACTTGTAGAATATTCAGCTAGCGCCAAAGAATATTCTACTTCTGCAGTCCCTTCATAGAATTCTTCAACAGTTTCAATACTCAGCAAAATGCCTTTATTAGTTTTAGTTTCTACAAAATGACAATGAACATGATTGATAAACCAGTGTGTAGTATTCCATTACTTTGCTACAAACTATCTTCGAGTTATGAATATAATTATTTAAATGCTGAAAGGCATTATTCTGTACAACTGTAAAAAAAAACATATTGTTGGGGCTAGAAAGATAACAAGTTTATTAAAGTACTAATAAGCAAGAAATTTCCAAAAATAGAAGAAAAGAAAAATTATTAACCTAAAACATTCAAATGCAGATATGACTATAACCCGTAACATTACCGCCACCGTTCGTAATTAAAATTAAGGTTTTCACCACCTACAAGTGTTAATGAGCCATTTTATGCTACGCAATGTTGTTCTCATTCACATCTTAGGTTTAAGCACCCATTAAGGTACATAGACGTATGTTTATATAGAACACTTCTTACACTTAGAAGTAACCTCTTTTAAGGAGATAAGGGAGGGTAGGTAAAGAGACAAACATTTAGAACATGTTTAGTTAGATCGAAATGAGTGTTATTAGTGTAGCTAATTACAAAATTGTCAGCAGAAGCTTGAAATTTAGAGTCAGGTTGTTAAATACAATGAATTAGCTAAAAAGAAAGAAAGAAAATGATTTATTTGGCACACAAGAATTTATACATGCAGTGTAGAAAACAAAACATGTAGTTAGAATCTAAAGCTACAACCCAGGAATCTTAAAGTCAAGAGTGAATAGGTTACTTCTAGGTAAGCGTGATCCATCGTCGACCGCATTGTCGCTTTCTATCAGGTGAGATCAAGCGCAAACATATCAACGAAAAAATAATAAAAGAAATATAGTTTATGATATCAATAGATTACAGTGAGAGGAATAAGAGTAGAATAATAACCGACATACTATAGTTCCTCAAGACAAGACCAAATAGTGTTGATGATTTATAGGTTTGAAACGTGGTCGCTCACAATGGGCCCCATGGCTTAAAGTCACCCAAAGCGTAATGGAGAGGGCTATAAGTATCCTTGTTTTGTCGAATCAGGAGTTAAGATGTCTGTAGGAGAACCATGGCCACTTACCCGAAGTATTGCGTTTAAATGGCAGTAGGCAGCACATAAAATAGATGGTAGATTAGGCCAAAAGGTTTTGGAGCTCCGTATACTGGAAGATACAACGTCGAAAATCGAGAGTTTTCACTTACAAGGAAAAACAATGGCCGGTTGCCCAACCAAACCAAACCGGTTGTGTCAGGAACCCAATGGGTGCAACACGCACAAGACCGGTCGTTGTGGTGTCACCTGGGAGAGGCCTATGACCAGCAGTGGACGTGTGAAGTTGAGTGAAGATGATGTGAAAAATAGACGAAGTGAAAACAAGTTTTATTAGCCTCCAGTGACATACATTTGTCTTTTAAAATGTCTCAAATATTATTTTGGATTGACACGTGCTATTGAAATATCACAAACTCAATCCCAAACTTTTTGGGTTTCTGATAATTCATTACCATTGATAGAAAAATGATAAGTTTAGTAGAAAATAAAGATGTAACAGACCAAAATACAACGTCCGAAATACGACTGGTGGACTTGTTACAAGTGTATGTCCAGCACAACAACCGGTCAAACTCACTACCGTCCAAGGTGACCGCCAAACGTATTTAGAATTCGTTCTAAGAATCTCCTTATTGTTTTCGTGTCGACCAACATCTTATCTTCCTGTCCTTGTCCTGTTATTTGGGGTCGGCAAAACACGTTGTTTTTTCCTCCATTCCATCCTCTCAACCGTCACATTATTACTTGTTCACTGACAACTGTTGACTCAAATTTTGTAGTAGATAAATATGAAAACAGCTCTGCTTTTCGCTTCTTTAAACTTCTTGTTTTTGATACAGGTGGTTGTGCAAGAGGGAAATAAAGTAACCTGTTCACTCTTGACTTAGAAGATTGGGTCAGGAAACACAAACTCTGGTAGGGAATTTCACTTCTTAGCTGTACTTACAATGAATGTGTTCCCATAACGTTTTGAGTATATACATAGGTACACCAATGTTATATGGCGGATACTTGGTATGCTGGTGATACATGGCCGGCTTAAGGTCATGTATCACCACCATACCAGTATCAGCATACTTTTATTAAGTTAGTCTGAAGATGGAAACCTTAAGTTTATCAGATTGGTTCTTCAGGGACCAAGCCTGAGCCCACAGTTGTATAAGAGATTCCCAGATTGTCTCAGCCTTCTGTTACGCTGAAAATGAAAAGTAAATTATGCCCACTAACCAGACCCAGGTATACGTGACATTAATTAAATCAACCTCAAAATAACCACGGTCACATATACCTCTCAATGTTGCCAACAATCGAGCAGCAGTGTTGCCAGCCCACATTTAATTTTAATGAGCTTTAAAAGGGTCCGCCCTCAACTTAATTAGTTAGAGCTTATCTACAGACAAGTTTCGCCTTGTGCATGTTAATGTAACGCAGTCGTAACACATACGGAACCTTTTACTTGAGGACGTGACTTTTTAAGTAAGCGGTTTTGAAGTTTTCGCGTGCCTGTTACCAGGTTTTGGTCTGTTTGAGAGTATGTTTTGTACATTTTGTTAGAGTCCTACGCGTACTTGGTTCTGAAGGATACTTTTAAGTTTAAAAAAAATGGCATATAAATTAAAACTAGTTTAACCACATAGGAACCACAGAGCTCTTACGCTCTGGGGTAGAGCGAGAAAATATGCCAGTTTTTACTGAATAAATGAATGTTTCTTTATTTGTCTTTTGCCACGGTAACTCTTTCAAACATTCTCACAGCTCAAAAAAAATACCTACAACACTTTTTACACACCACCTACTCTCAACAAAAGTAACAATAAGACACACGAAACTCAGACAAGACTTGCAAACTCCTCCAAAGGAACGACATGACAATCTAACACTGGCAACATCAAATTAAACCATAAGCGTACACTAACCACACTGCCTTACACTTAGTGAGCCGGGAATTTATCTACCCCGATTTAATTAAAGGTGGGCATAATTCATAGAGTACGGAACCGCTGCTCGGGCAGCGACTAAAGACGAGGAGACAATAATATTCTAAGTTTGAGCTGTCAGAACTAGAGTCAGAATCGTCACAGACTGATTTTCTTAGGAAACTAAGGGGTCCTAGGACCGATGCCCGCTAGGGCTGCGGGAAAGTATAAAAGAGGTCACGTAGCCTTGGAATGCATAGGGTGACTGAAGGATACAGGTGGGTTTTAGTCTGTTAAAAAAATAGGGAATGGTGACAGGAGGACATCGTAGCTGTTTAGCAATTAAAAGATGATGTAGCCGACGATGCAGCACGCTTGTATAGGAGTAACCTAATCACGCTTGAGTTAAACAAGAGTCGGTCTTTAACGATCAACAACGTTTTTTGTAGCTGGTCTGCGTATAACAATTGCATAATCCGCCAACTATGGTCCTAAAACTGGGAGTTAGGCCTTCTGAGTGAGAGTCGGTTTTCATCCGGCATAGCCAAAGTCATCAAGGGCCGTAATTTTTTTTTCACCTCAGCACCTCAAACAAGTATGTTTTGCAGTTTAAAGACAGTGAGCAAAATTCGATTTTGCTGCGAGCGTGAGACAAAGTAACTTTTTAATTATTTTTTTTAAATGCCGAGTCAGTGCTGGGTCTACTCACAACATTCGAAAGATTTGAACTTCACTTTGTTCTGTCACTTTCACTTCGATACGAAAAGAGCGAGAGATAGAAACAAGTCGATTCAAAGTTCGATTTTCAAATTCCATATATAATAGGCTCAAAAAAGAAACCAACAATAAAACGTTCGGAAACACGTCACCTATAAAATTTCAAATCAAGGTTTAAATGTAATTATTATACTTTTCTCTTAATAATCGAATTACATTTTTTTATGATCAAATAAAGAGATGTTGAATTAAAAAATACGAAGTTTATCATGTATCTACATAATTATTTAAAGTTTTAACAATCTTTATTGTGACAGAATAATTTAGTAATAGTGCAATTTCCGAACGCATCTTTAAAAAATAGCGGGCTTTAATTTTTTATTGTTTTCTTCTTCTGTTCGCTAGCTAAAAAGTGCGATACACGTTGGATATTATTATTTTATATCGGTTCCAAATAAAACTGTTACTTTTAATTTGCAAAACTGCAATAATTTTACTTTTAACTTTTAATTTTTACAAATATACATGTGGTTTAAATATTACCAAGTTGTATTTTTTATTACCTTTACATTATTTGTTCTCGCTGCTGAAGTGAAAAGTTGTATGTGCTACACGAGACCAAAGTTATTTGCATCTCGTGTCTTTGAATCCCTCGCTGCACTCAGGATTCTAACCTAGAATCACTCGCTACGCTCGTGATTCAAATATAGAATCCTTCGCTTACTCGGGATTCAAAATCAACACTCGCGGCAAAAACCAACTTTGCTCTCTTGTTGCACAAATAACTATTAAGTAACCGTTCTTTTTTGTTTCTTAGGCATCCAACAAGAAGGTAACTGTTTCCTATGTTTCCTATGTGTCACTCCGTACCATGTCTTGAACTAGGGCCGGGCGCAATTATGTGAAGTTTAATGTACTAAGCTCCTTGCTACTTCCTTTCTTTTCTTTCTTTCTTTCTTGCCGCGATGACGAGGTGGCGCTCCGCTCTAGCAGGGATACTCCACCGTGTCCTCCGTGCAATCTACACAAAAGCAACACACGAGCAAGTAAACACTCGCAGATTACGGTTGATTTGTATGTTAAGTTTCGCCAACGCCGACTCTGGCAGTTGCCACTGAAGTGTCTGCGCACTCTGTGGTATAATTAGAAGGAATGGCCCAGGGGTTGAAAATTAAAGCGCATAGGTGAACGACGTCAATGTACTAGGAGGAATTTCGTAATTTATGTCGAGAGGATTCGTGTTCTGGTATTTGGGTGTTTGCTGTTTGGTCCTTGTGATTTAAGGGTAGTTCCGTCTTCGTAAGACTGGTGTAGGAACAAATTGTTATTGTTAGGAATATTTATTTCAAGGACAACATTTTGTTTTTGTATATACATTTACGTTTGTACATAATTTTATCTTTCGTTTGTATATATATCTATTAAGTTGCTAATAGTTTAATATGTAGATAAATATCTGTATCCTGAATAAACACTATAAGGACAAAAACATTACATGCTTCAAAATACAGATAAACACGTATTTTCGCCAAATACCTACGTACCTAACTGACACTATCGTCCACATATTAATTACAAGTAAAGAAGAATATAAGCGATAAGGACAAGGTAATAAATTATAGAAAAACCGGACAAAACAAGAACAAAAAAGTATTTGAAAAATGCTTAGTTTAATTGTAATTTTATATAAGTAACTTAAACGACTTAATAACAAAACCTTTTTTATTTATTAGGAACCTTAACATTAGTACATTCATAGCAATAAGGAGACAATAGTACCTAAATATTACTTACCTTTTTGCAGAGTTTACATTATATAAAGGTTCCTAACTAGCAGCTAACAATAGCTTCACCCACACGTAACAAAACTTTTCCATTGTGAAATAGCCTATAATACCTATATTTCTTATGAAACAGGCTATTTTTACGGTTAGTAGGCTACTTTTACAGGTTCTATTTAATACAGTTTTTCTGAAGATCAAACAAACTTGAGTAAACCTTTGATCCTAGATCGCGAAGGACAACAGTCACTGAAGAAAAAATGAGTGGTTTTAAGGTATGATTCCGAACTCGGTAACAAGCAGCAGTGCTGTCGCGGCATTACTGCTCCCCATACAATCTCTATAAGCTTATATGAGATTACATTCCGAGCTAGGCAGCAATGTCGCGGCAGACCAGTAGCGACGCGTCTGCCGCCGCAACAAGAGTAGAAAAGAATGATTTTCTCTGATTCAGAATAGAAACAGAGCGACACTGCCGCCTTACTCGGAATCAGCGCGTCAGGCAGCACTGCTGGGCAGCACTTTAGTGGCAGCACTGCGGCAACAGCACTGCTGCTTGTTACCGAGTTCGGAATCATACCTTTAGTAAGTAAAAGTCTGGCACGCTCGCCCACTCCACCCTAAAGCGGTAGACGACATTGGCTGATTTCCCAGTTTACGAAAAAAATATAACTGTACAGTGAAACCATACATCATCATCTACCTAGCCTTTTCCCAACTATATTTGGGTCGACTTCCAGTCAAGCCGGATTTAGCTGAATACCAGAATTTTACGAGGAGCGGCTGCCTACCAGACCTCCACAACCCATTAACTGGGGTAACACGGTACTTCATAGCAAGACTGGAGTCAGATTTACTGGCTTCTGACTATCCGTAACGACTGTCAAAGATCTACAAATGACAGCCGGGACCTACGGCTTAACGTGCTTTCCGAGGCACAAAGGAAACTCGGTATGTTAAGGCGATACTATTTGCCAGCGACCTTGCGCGATCGGGCCGTAGCTAGCACCCGCGTCCCGCGACCGCGCATGCACCCCTCTTCGTACGCTCGTTTCGTCAGTTTCGTAGGGTAACCATCCGTTTCAAATAGAAAGGAATTTACTGCCGGATTTTTTATAGCTACCTTACATTTTTTTATAATCTACTTATTTTCTTAGTTACATATTTTTACAAGTAAATAATATCTCATAATAATAAGTTAAAACCTAAAAATATATAGGTACATAATTATATTTTATTATTTACCTCTAAAATACGGAGTAGTTTAAAACCAAAATTGTGTGTTTCAAGTGCAATTACTTAAAAGAAGTAAAATTAGTAGGTACGTAAGGATCGTAATGCTGGAACTTGACTTGACGAAATATTCGCAGTGTTAAAATAGAATAGAATAAACTTTATTGTACTTACACCAAAATAAGTAGTAGCAGTGTTATCGGGATAAAGTTCATTTTATATACCACTTATAGCTTTACAAAGCATGCCTCGTTAAAACCCCATGGGATGTCACATTCCCAACTTCCATACTGCACTAAGAATCATTATCATCATAATTATTCATCATTACTTCACCCAACAGACGTCCACTGTTGGACCACAAAACCGTAGTTGCCCAGCAGGGTCGAAGTTTACTGGGGTTATGTTAAAATGAACCCCGGAGCCCTGGATCGAAGGCAAAGAAGGAATAAGAGTTTTTTTTTCAAGTGATTAATCATCAGAATGACTTCCCCACTCTTGGGCGGAGCGGGAGGGCGTGTCGGACTCTTATCGACTAAAACGCACCCCGTTCCTTCGTTGCCTTTGATCTGGGGGACACGGGCTCACCTTTCGGAATTACCGTATTCCCCAGACGCTTTTGGCCCTACGTGCCCCTACAGTTTGATGACATCTCCTTGAGGCGCGCGTGGAACAAAACGCGCCGTTGACGACAAGGCTCGGTCCAGGTTATTACCAGACTGCCGGATGGCGAGCTACCTAGTGCTCAACGTCCGCGAGCCCGCGTCTACCTGGTCCCTGGTATCCTGGTTGGAAATCGGAATCGGGATCTAGGCGTCGGTAGCGTGAGTGCCGTTCACACGTTTGCAGCACTGGGTTACGACAGTCTAAAAAGGCAGTGAAACAGACTTCAATATGAAATAATTTATTTTGTTAAGAGTATAAAGGTACAAAAAATGGCTTAATCTAGAGGCTAAATGACTTTTGCTTAGATTCAGGTTTTAGACAAAAAATAGTTATTGTGACATAAAAAAATGTTGTGCAAAGTTATAGTATATTATTTTTTTCTATCAACAATATTTTTATCACACGATGTAAGGAGATTTAAAGGTAATTTATTTACACTTTATCTTATTACAGCTTTTGTACGGAAACCTATTGTTTTTTTTTTAATAACATATAATCAGAGTCATAAACTAATTTTCTACTACTGCTAAATGATATTTATTTTGCAAGTTGGTTTTTCCACTTTTCACGTCATTGTTTTTTGTCAGTTTATATGTACTAGATGAGGCCGGTGCTTCCTAGCTAACTACCCTGAGAAGGAACACCGAAACAAACTAAGGGGTCACAGTCTCTTATAAAGTCCATACAAAATGTACCTAATGGTCAAATCACATTAATTTCCTTAAATTTATCTCTGAGGGAGTATCCGGGACTTAATTTATAAATTGAATTAATAGCCATTTTCTGTAAATAACACGGCTTTTGTTCAAACTACTGTGTATTTAAAAATCCTTAAAATTGAGCACTGTCACGCACACAGAATCATTTGATTGATGTGGTGTCTCTTGATTGTTATCGCAAAGTGGTTTTTGCTTTTTTGGAAGTTCTTGTGTGACTTGACAGACAGACTTCTTGACAGACAGACGGACAACAAAGTCGTACGGAACCCTAAAAACTGAATTTTTCAAGAATCAAATCGGTAAGTTTTACATAAAATTAGTAAGTACATACAAAAATTACACAGTACAGATAATTATCTACAAAAACGTCTAAAAATATTTTTCCTAAGTGCCACCGTTTTATTTTATTTTTCACATTTTGGAAGGCTTACAGACTAATAACAACATAATGAGTATAGTAGGTAATTACATTGCTTAATTACAAGCTTCCTCATGTATGTAGTTATAATGACAACAAAAAAAAAGTTTTTGAGATATAACGATTTCAAAAGTTGAAAGAATTGTAATTCTTATCACTAATTTGATATATAATGTATATGATAAAACTTACCGTTTTGCTGAAAATTGCAAAAACTGGAATAACCAAAAACTACTCTGTAACAACCAATAACAGCTCACAACGCAGAAACCACCAACACTATGCAACAACAACACCTACTACAAGTCAATAAAAACCAATAAAAAATTAATAATAACCAACAACAAACAACAACAACATCCAACAGTAACTCAATATTAACCAACTACAACTAAACAACAGTCACCTACTACTCTACAGCCAACACAATCCAGTCAACTACACAACAGCCAACAAAAACTCACTAACAACAACAACAATTCATTCATTTCAGTAGCTTAACTGATATGGTGGAAAACACAGAACACGTTCATAGACTGTAAAAAATTTAAAACTTCCTTTTGACCTTGCCGTAGTCAGGTAAATATGTTAGTTTCAACATTCAAACAAAAAGTTTAAATTGACAATAAGCAAAATCAAAATTAGTCATGAGACATGACTGTTTTTTATTATTATTGTACACTAAATTAATGACAAAAACTAAAAATTGTCTACTACTGCACTAAAAATATTCAGTCATAGTCATGATTGAATATTTTAATCATTAGTCAAATTAAATCTGGCCCAATGTTGGGATACCTATAGCTATACCATGCTATATGGGCCGGAATTATGCCAAAATCAACACTCAAGTATTTTTTAAAATTAATCCAGACTGTCCTAACTAAGCTGTAGTATGGCTACATTACTGGCTACTTACCTCGTCTCCGCATTTTCGATGCGAGAATCTTGCAAGTCATTTGGTGTATTCCTAAAACAAAATAAAAATATTTTTACGAAAAATCTACCCTACGTACCTACGGTTAGGCATATTACTCGTACATGTCAATACCAGAACTCAAGTATTTTTTTAAACTTCTTTGATTTATTCTTACTACGCTGCAGTATGATTATACATATCCGAAGATTACATTTCATTACTCACCTCACGTCTGCATTCTCGACTCGAGACTCTTTGTCATTTGGAGTCCTCCTAAAACGAAAATAACATAATTATTTTATAAAATAAATGTGTTTTAATCTATATTTACATTCGATATTACCATAAAAATATACTTACTTGTTTAATCTGTTTTTTGCCATTATCAGGCGTTTTTTCTTTAAAGATTTGGGTTTACCAACCATTTTGGCGCGAAAATTATAATCGTAAACAATCGATCCTCGGTACTAATATTCATAAACTATAGTACAATAATCATAAGTTTTACATTTACCAATCAGAGACTGAATAAAATAAAATTTAATTTTGTGACCAAATTACATTGCAATACAAATAAAATATTTACGTAGGTACTTACTTCTTCACATAGGGCTGCCATCACCTAAATCGCCGGCGCCGGACAAAAAAAGTGACCGGGTTTCACCCGGACACTTTTTGAAACCCCGCCCGGACGCTCCCCGGACGCCCTCTAAACTAGGACTAATCCGGGGAAACCCGGACGGATGGCAGCCCTATCTTCACATATCTTTGGAGTGCATTCTTTCTGTTTGTGTCTTTTATCACTTTACGCGACTTTTTTCGCCTGCGTTGTTTATTGCCCAATATAATTTATAACTGAAAAGCAACAAATTCTCAAAAAGAGATGATTTGGTGCGCGTAGTTGTCGCTGAAGAAATTGACACAGGTCCGTCGTCGACAAGCGCCAGCGCGCGACTGAACGGACCTGTCTGAGCCGCCGCGACCGCTTTTAATTCTTATTAAACATAGTAATTAAGAAAATCATTTTATCAATTCAAACTCTGCGAATTTGTTTGTAACTAATTAGTTTCTTTATTATAGTACAAAAATGAAACGTAACAAATCAGTAATATAGTCATAATATTGAAAAAACGTTTTAAAAAGGGGTAACTTTGCGATTTTTTTCTATCGAGTGAAGTTCATCAGGTCTTGCAACTGAATGCGATTTTAACTAGATAAGATCCTTAACTAAAACATATATTTTTTTTTTAATTTAAAACACTGTAGTTTTTGTCTCAGATTGTTTTAAAAAACTAAAATTTGGGCCCTAATCTGAAATGGCGCCTTAAGATGGTCACCCATCCACAGAACAACCTTGGCAAGCGAAGCTTAATCTTGAAGATCGACCCGTGTGGCTGTTATTATCTGGCCACGAGTTCCTCATAATTATAAATAATAGAGTTTTTCATCACTTTATCCCCTTGATGATAAACAGGGTCTCTTCAATTACATTTCCCACCGTACCCTAAAAAAGAACACACCAAAAATATAACTAAAAACATATAAACAAATTACACTTACGTGTTCAAGCCGACTACAGAAAAATCTCGGCGGATTGTAGATAAAAATAAATTAAATAAGGCTTACCGTAATCCTAGGTTGAACACACACATTACTAACACATACGTGTGTATGGTTATACGTGTATGTGGGGTTCACACACAGTTGTTGTGGGTTCTGTTCGTGTGAAACATGTGATCATGTGTTCATGGCTTATCTGTGCGGAAGTTATTTTTTTTGTATTGTATTGTTTATTGTATTTTTTTCTGATTTTTATCCGCTTTTCTGTATTGTATTGTGAAGAATGCTTGTGGTTTAGGGGATTTATTTAGTTTAAGTTATTTAGTAGGTTTGGGTTTATTTTGGTGAATGGTTTTTCAACCTTTTGTATACGCTGTGTAACAGTTTATTTGTCCTTGTTATATGGAGTGTGCTAAAGAATCATGTAAACTACTGCTATTTTTTCATCAAAGAAATTAAAGGAAAGGACAAAATAAAAAAAAAAAATAAAATATTTCGATCTTGCTTTTGCAATCTTGGTCTTTAAACCAATTATTCGCAACAAAGAGCAGTCAGCGCCAGTTGTTCCTTTGGTTGAGCAAATTAATGACGTATTTGACACAATAAATTGACATCTATAAATAAAAAGCCAAAACAAAAAATTGAAACAAGCTGAAAGTGATTCAGTAACCGATTCTGAACATCCTACTTTCAGGATGTGCATTGATGTGATGTGTTTACGTGTTGTTTAATACCATCATCTACCTAGCCTTTTCCCAACTATATTGGGGTCGGCTTCCAGTCAAGCCGGATTTAGCTGAATATCAGTATTTTACGAGGAGCAGCTGCCTACCAGACCTCCATAACCCATTAACTGGAGTAACACGGTACTTCATGGCAAGACTGAAGTCAGATTTGTTGGCTTTTGACTATCCGTAACGACTGCCAAAGATTACAAATGACAGCCGGGACCTATGGCTTAATGTGCTTTCCGAGGCACGGAGGAAACTCGGTATGTTAAGATGGTCACCCATACACAGACCAACCTTGGTAAGCGTTGCTTAACCTTTAAGATCGACCCGTGCAGCTGTTATTATCTAGCCACGACCTCTTCCTCACGTTTTGTATAATACCATCTACCTAGTCTATTCCTATGTTAGGTTCGAATGCTTAAACATAATTATAAAAAGACAGCCAGAACTTATTTATTCTGGTTGTTATTTATATTAGTCCAGTCAAAATAGACATTCTAGTTTGCATTAATTCCCAACAAGCTGGATTTTTGTGCAGGCCTTAAATACGTCATTACGAATGTTATGTCAAAAGTCCCCATCGATCCCGCTTGTGCGTTGTTTTTTATTCGAGGTCAAAGGTCACAAATTAGCATTTTTTGCGTATATCTCTGAAACAACGAGAGCTATCAAAAATGGTTCAGGCAAAGTTTGAAGATCGTAAAATTGTCTCCAAAAAGATCTAGCACTTTTTCTTCTACGATGCACTGTTCTCGAATTATGGCTATTTTAAACATAGAAAATACGAATATGCACTCATGCTAAGGGATGATGGGTTCGATGAATATTTGAAGGACAAACCATCTGTAACGATACATAAGCAGTGTCGTAAAGCATACACCCGAAAGAGCAGCATCGCTGCAGCTAAAAGACAGCGTGAGGCGGAGATAGCTACCGCATCTGGGATTAGTCCTCCTCGTACTAGCACGAGGTAATGAATCGTCTTTTTGACGAAATACTGTTTGTTCTGTGGCAATGAAGCAGATTAAACGGCTGAAATAAAAAAAAGCGTAGCATCTTTGACCAAGAGTGTCCTAAACTTTCAACCCTTGACTTCAAGAAAACCATCTTTAAGGAAGCTCAGACTCGTTCTCATGAGCTAGCAAGTCCCACATTCAGTATGAATATGACTTAGTTTCTGCTGAGGCTAAGTGCTGCAATGATTGTTACACTTAAAATACGACTTTCCTGCGGTCTAAAGTAACGATATCTCGAAAGCGATGCTTTATAGAAGAAAAGTGTCCGCATTTTTTTTGTAGACAATTTTACGATCTAGCAATGACACTACTTGCTAGCTCATGAGAACGAGTCTGAGCTTCCTTAAAGATGGTTTTTTTGAAGTCAAGGGTTGAAAGTTTAGGACACTCTTTGTCGAAAATGCTGCGCTTTTTTTTATTTCAGCCGTTTTATTTGCTTCATTGCCACAGAACAAACAGTATTTCGTCAAAAAGACGATTCATTACCTCGTGCTAGTACGAGGAGGACTAATCCCAGATGTGGTAGCTATCTCCGCCTCACGCTGTCTTTTAGCTGCAGCGATGCTGCTCTTCCGGGCGTATGCTTTACGACACTGCTTATGTATCGTTACAGATGGTTTGTCCTTCAAATATTCATCGAACCCATCATCCCTTAACATGAGTGCTTATTCGTATTTTCTATGTTTAAAATAGCCATAATTCGAGAACAGTGCATCGTAGAAGAAAAAGTGTTGGATCTTTTTTGTAGACAATTTTACGATCTATAAACTTTGCCTGAACTATTTTTCGATAGCTCTCGTTGTTTCAGAGATATACGCAAAAAACGTTAATTTGTGACCTTTGACCTCGAATAAAAAACAACGCACAAGCGGGATCGATGGGGACTTTTGACATATCATTTGTAATGACGTATTCAAGACCTGCACAAAAATCCAGCTTGTTGGGAATTAATGCAAACTTGAATAATAATTTAGTCTATTTTGACTGGACTATATATTATGCAAACCTAACATACATATTGTTTTTTTTAACCCAAAAGTTGACTGGTAGAGAATGCCTTGTTGCATTAAGTCCGCCCATGTACCACCACTGTACATGAAGTTTAAATAAATAAATAAATTAACTTTCTGAGGTGCAGAAGTCAATAGTACTTTTTTCCCGACCCAGTAATCGAACCCAGAATCCCACGCTCGACAGTCACGCTAAGACCGTTTTCACATATTCCGATCCGATATCGGTATCGGACGCCGATACGATATCGGGGTAAGGTAAATGTATGAAATATGTACCTGTCTTTCATATTGTCCGGCCCGATATCGGATATCGGTGCAACGCATTTCATACATTTTACTTACTCCGATATCGTATCGGAGTCCGATACCGATATCGGATCGGATAATGTGGAAACGGTCTTACAACTATGAGACTAACTAGATTAGTTTTATAATCAGCTATCAATCATAATAATAATTACGTTCTAACTGCCCTAAATAGAAGTCTATTTCAGTCTTTAGGTAGGCACATTTTACGCGCAAACTCTTTATCAAGTTTCGTAAAACTTTGATAACCCTCAGACTATTTGAAATATTACTTTCATGTTCCTCTTTGAGAGACCATTAAATGAGTTATTTAGATTTGAGGCCATTACCAACGTTTATGTTTAATTGCTAAGTAAATAAATATTTAATTTTGTTGAAATTATTCTCTGATTGTTTTTTAATTACATTCAATCTTTGGAAGCTTTGAAAGCCTGTTTACCTGCCAGTTTGTTTCGTGAATATTGGACATTTTTCCTCATGAACTTATTGCTAGGAATATATTAACAGAACTATTGCTTCAGTTGAAAGGCGTCCGCTATTGGATATCAGCCTCTACCAAGAGTCGACACAATAAACGGTCCTGTGATTCACCTCCATTGGATTTGAGACACCATATTATCATCGGTTAATCTTGTGGTAGGCCTTACAATGCTGCGTCTTCTGGTATGCGTTTTCCACTACGAAACCTCTTCTGCGAACAATCTGCCTAGCCCTGTTCTTCACACCCTTATGCACAAAATGATTAAGGAACAAATTCATTTTACATACAGCTAAGGAGCAGAATTCCCTGCCAGGATTTGTTTTCTAATAATTATAGCTATAGCCTGGGAGTTTGACGGCGGCACGGTTAGCGTAGTGGTTAAGCGTTTGACTGCTGCGCTGCGTGTCCCGGTTTCGATTCCCGCACGGAACAAATAATTGTATGATCTACAGATAGTTGTTCCGGGTTTGGGCGTCTTGTGTATATGAGTTTTCATGTTTGTTAATGCATCCAGGATACAGGAGTAATTCCTAGTGTGGAGCAACATTCAAAAAAAAAAATATGCCTAGAGTGTAAAGGTTCCTTTTAGTCAAGCGTGCTTCAGCCATATCATTTATTTATTTATTTAAACTTCATGTACAATAGTGGTACATAGGCGGACTTATTACAACAAGGCATTCTCTATCAGTCAACCTTTGGGTAAAAAAGTAAACATTGTGGTAGGTTAGCACAATAAACAATGGTTTATTGTGTTTTTTGTTTAGCCTATCAATCAGAACATGATAAATATATACTTGTAGACACTCGATCATACTTTCCAAAAAAAAGTGACAGAATTGGCACCTAGCCAAAGCAATAGATTTCCTATTTACGATCTAACACTTAAAGATCAAAACGCTGAAATAAATAATTCGTACCGGACGTGCATCGGTAGTCAAGTGGGTGATAAATTTTCTTTAAAGTTTGGAGACATAAACATTTTAGTGGTACTAATGTTTCTTATGAAAAACCTAATCCCGGGTTGTATTACCACTATAACTCTTTTATGGGCAGAACTGTTTTTTTTTTATGTAAGAAATCGTCAAATATCTTCTCCCGCTCGATGTTTTCCTTCACCGTTTTGAGGGCAGTCGTGATATAATAAATTACACAAAGTAATACGCTAGGCTGGGGAACCCGCGATCTACAACTTATTAGTCGGGGCAGTTACCACTCGGCCTCCACTGCTCTACCAAAAAAAAAAGAAAAAGTGTGTCAGACTTTTATTAAATGTGTTCCTTCAGTTGCTGGTTATTCCATCGAGCAATCCGCGACCTTGGCAAGTATTGGCCCTAACTGGCCCTGTTAATCTTGCTGATATCGTCACTCTATCGAGCTATTTGGAAAGAATCGGTCCTAACTGGCTCCGTCAATCTCGCTGACATTTCTTTGAAGCGTACGTAGAACACAACGTGTTATCGACCTAGGATTGATTCTTAACCGGACGGCGCGCTACCCGTTGCTCGCCGTGAAAGAAGACGTAACGAGGTAAAACAAAATAGCATCCGTATGTTACCGCAGGATCTAGCAGAATATCATCATCGGCCCAGCAAATCGGAGTATATGACACAGCTAAGGAATACGACTGGATTTTAGCCAGTAAAAATCCGACACCCTGTCCAGAGTTAAAGTCTTTATTTGATGATTCCTCACGTACAAAAAGCAATTCTGAGCATAAAACAGTTATAGTGGCAATAAAACCCCGTTATGTCCAGCTGTGGACGTCTTTCGGCAAAAATAATGATGGTCTGTTTATTTCTACTACTCGTTTATTTTCTCCATGCAAACTGTAGCCCCCCAAATCTAATATGAAGATTTGTTCATTCGTTAAAATATGTGATTAAAATACTCCACCGACTGTGTCGACAAAAGTAGGTTAAACTGAAAAAATATCATCATCTATATACAAGGAGAAACTGACAAGCAATAAAATGGCGCTGCTGTCGCGCGTTCGCATCCATACAGTTGCGACGCAGTCTCAATACAGTAGCACAAAAATTATTATTTTGTATTTATCGTCAATTTTTATACCCTGAGACTAAATTGGCACAGGTAATGTCGATTTACTATAGGAATGATGCCAGTTCTTTTATGTTGTAACTAGCTGTTGCCCGCGACTTCGTCCGCGTTAAGTTCGTACAACTGCACAAAAGTAAGTTATATATAATCCTATACTTCCGAAAAAATCTGATTCATTAATTTTATATGTAAAACTGTTTAAGTTAAAACTCCAATTAGTACTTTTTTTAGTTGGGAAATCATCTAATGAACTGCGCTCTTGTGTGAAGCGGAAGTGCGTGTCAGATTATTACTGGCTAAAACTCACTTCTACATTCCTTCCTTGCCTTACCTTCCAGGGTCTCCCTTTCAAAAGCGAAACCATGGCCCCAGTAGGTTTCTTGTTTAGGTTTTTTTATTCAGATGGGTAATCATCAGAATGACTTCTCCCGCTCTTGACTGGAGCGGGAGGGCATGTCAGACTTTTCCTGACTAAACCAACCCCGTTCCTCTGTTGCCTTCAATTTTGGGACACCGAGCTTATCTTTCGGAATACCGATCCACGTCCCCAGACGCTTCGTCCCTGCCGCGGGCCCAGTTTGCTGACATCTCCTTGAGGCGCGCGTGGAACAGTTGACGACTTGACTCGGTCCGGGTTATTACCGGACTGCTGGACGGCAAGCTACTCAGTGTTCACCGTCCGCAAGCTTGCGCCTACGGTGGTCGGAAATCGGGATCGTGATCCTGACGGCGGCGGGGATGTGATGGTCGTTCCCTTTCGCACTCGCGGTCGGCCGCCTCCTTGGCTAGCATTACTGCTTCGCAGAAGTAGGCGACCGCCATGCCTCTACCGTGACCTCCGTGCGGTCCAGACAGTGCGCCCGAGTCTGGCTGGGGCGCCCTTTTCGCCTGAATCCGATGCAGGAGCCTCCCGAACTTACCGTGTCTGGTGAGGACAAACGGCATACGGAACGTGAGGACGCCGTGACCTCTTTCCAACCACTCCTCAAAGAGGGAACTTACCGCCGCAATGACGGCGTGGTTTCTTGTTTAGGTGGAAAATCATTAGAATGACTTCTCAGAGGGTGAGTCAGACTTTTACTGACTAAATCTCACCCCGTTCCTTCTTTGCTTTCGTTCCAGGGTCCCGTGTTTTCTTTTCGGAAGCTCACCCATGGCCCCAGAGGCTTCGAACCTGCTGGGCCCCTACAGTTTGCTGACATCTCTTTGAAGCACGCGTGGAACAACACCCATGGTTGACTGTCTGGATTATTACCGGACAGCCAGATAGTAAACTACCCATTGCTCGCCGTTCGCAAGCCACTCCTACGGTGGCTCTAAATCGGGGTCGAAATCCCAGCGACTGGGGCGTGAGGGGACTACTTGCCACTACTCCTCGCTCTGGACCATGGCCTGTACCAGTGCCCAGCGCGAGAGGTCACTGTCACCGATTGTCCCCACAAGGACACGTTGGTGCTCCGCCTAAGCGTGGCCCACCAGTATTTTATGCTCCAACGTTTCCTCCGGACGATCCACCCAATGGTAACACCCGGGTGTTTCTTCCGCACCACGTCAATTGCCTCAAAAACATCAACGAAACACAGAGCCGCAGAGTTCGCGTTCTAAATATTTGCCTACTCCATGGGTAAAGTCGTTAGTTTAGTTAATATAACGATAAAACCAAAATTAAAATGATTTGTTCTACAAAAAAACTAAATTAGTGTCGATAACCGCCTATAGTATTTGCCTCTTTGTTTGTAGGGTAACCATCAAAAACCTTCTCCCGCTCTAGGTGGACCGAGAGAGAGTATTACACTTTTACCAACTAATTTCCACAGTGATCTTTTAGTTGCAATTTACACTCTAGGCGACTAATTTTGGCACACCACAATTATTACTATTAAATTCACTCTTTAAAAAGTAACTACAGAGTCATGACGTCCTCACCTTGCGCTTTACGCAGGTCCTAACCGAACATGAGTGTTTCGGGAGGTAGATGTTTTGGATTCGGCGGGAAGACACGGTGGACCTTACGATCGAAGTTACCCCGCTAGGGCGGATTACCGCCGTACTGTTTGCGGGTCAAAATCAGAATCCTCCTGCCCCACCATTGATCATTTTTTTGTGTTTACCCGTTTATTCAGGCAGAAATTTTCTGGTGCGGTATTTGACTGACACCCTAATACACCAAATGAATGTTTTTCGTTAGTGAGAATAATAAACGAATTCTTGTGTGCGAGTATTTTCACCTAGCCGACTTCACATGTTGATGATCAAACGCAGTCTGTAAACTCTCGATTTTTACGGGTAGAGCATGCAGAGCTATAAAAAATACATACTTTGTTCCTTTAGATACCCTATACGAACAGTTTTGTATCCAGCCATCGAAGCCTGTTAGGGCCGATCGCTTATGGTATCTCCTGGAACGCAAGGCGAAGAAGGAACATACAAAGGTGTGGGTCTGACACCCCCTCGTGCTCCTTCCTAGAGTGGAAGAAATCACCTAAAATATAAATCGCCTTTAGTTAAAATGAATTTAAATGGATGTTTGTATTTTGAAAGGAAATCGTTTGTCTTAATGTGAAGATGAGGGCTGAAAAGCACGTTACTAAAAGAGTTCTGAATTTACATGTGGATGAATGAAGAGGGAGAGGAAGGCCAAAGAAAAGATGGATGGATTGTGTAAGGACTGATATGAAAGAAAAGGGCAGATGATAGTGTGATAACAGTGTGAGGGATGACAGGACAGAATGGAAGAAGAAAACGTGTTGCGCCGACCCCAAGTAATATGGGATAAGGGCAGGAAGAAGAAGAAGGATGTTTGTATTTTAAGAATAGGGTGCAACTCCGCAGTTGTAAAATTGTTCTCCATGGGTTTTTTTTTATTAAACAATAGTAATAATATTTTTGGTAATATTATTATGTAAAAAAAATTGTGAGAATGCAAAAATATGTGAAAAAAATGTTACAGAAATAAAAAAAGCTTTTTCTAAAACACCTCCTGGGATTTGAACCACCACCGCGTTACGTCCCAGTCTAGTCGTTTATCCATTGCACTGCAGTGTTCGATGAAAATCAAGCAAAATACACGTTCTGATATAAATGTCATAGTTGACTGCCCAGCTCTTCGTCGATGATAGCGTGATGATTTTCATTTCAGTAGATAAATTTGCAGCTAAACGGACTAATGTAACATTGCAGTATGTGAATTTCGTGGACGCTTGGATTATATAACGTGTTTTGATTAGTTTTTACAAAATATTTGGGAAAAATGAAATAGGAATGTTGATTTTCTTATGAAAAAATGGTAAAAGTATTTTTTTCCGAAAAGAATTAGATAAAACATTGACAGAAATATAAACTGTAGGTGGGATTCGAACTCGGGGCAACTCGTTCAAAACTGACAAAATGCAATATTGCTCACCTCCATAGCAAATACCGTAATAAAATATAGCCTATCGCAAGAAGGGTCCTATAAGGATTATGTATGCAAAATTTGAACAGGATCGGTTCAGTGGTTGTTGCGCCAATTGATGCTAACAATGTACAATTTTACTGTTTTATTATATGTATATAGAATATAGATGTCATTTTATTGTCAGGCCACCCTCCCTCCATCCTCACCTAGAACTCACCTGACGCGGTTGCGCGTTTGTAGCGCTACAGTTGCGATACTGTAGCGCGTTAGTAGCGCGTTGTAAATGTGACTAACGCGCATCAATAGCGCCACAAAAAGTTGCCGTGGGCGAGGGCCCAAAGAGAATTTTCTAAAATTCACCACACAAAAAGAAACAATCTTACCCAATTTAGTTTTTTAATTTTCCTGAAGTAGAACTACAGGAAAATTAAAAAATAATAACAAAGCTATTTTATATTAAACAAGAATATAAGGTACACACTAAGCCAGAAGATTAAGAACTGAACTTGCTAGCAAAACTACAATTAAGAGCTCATTGTAATAACTTCAAGATGTTATTAGAGCTTTTGCTGAGTTCAGGAATTAATTTGTCTTCTTTTCTTTAATTTTTTGTTACCTTTGATAGTATCACTTAATCCGTGTAATATAAGAATGTTATATTCGCTTTTTTTAAATTTTCTTTGCCGGTATTCAAAGAGGTAGTTCCGCCTTTGTCATTTTATACTTTGAGCTATGGCTTTGAACTATCAGCGATCAGAGTATCAATTAAAATGATGGCAATTTCCCATATAAAGAAAGAAAGAAAAGGTTTATTCATACTTCACACAATATCTCTGGGAAAATAACATTAAAATCGGTTTGAGGCCAAAAACTCATTCATTGATATTTAAGAACTCAAGCAACATATTCTCGGAATAAAAAGTATCTTATGTCTAGGCCTGTTGGTCTAGTGGTTAGTGACAACTAAACCAGAGATTATGGCTTCGATTCCCACTCAGTTCTGTATCTGGGTGTAATTTATCTATAATATAAAAATAAACCCATACAAGTATGTTTATCTGCAATTGTCTTGTACTCAATAATACAAGCTCTACTTAGATTGTTAATAGCTCTATGTAAAATTTCCAAAATATTGTTATTATTCCCTCAATCAATTTCCCCACTACCAATCAAAATACTCCACGAACTAACACCCAAGATTATTCCTGCGTTCAAACCAGCGAGATTACAAACACTGTAGCTTCAAGCGACAATATATCACCCGACTTGTTATACGGGTATAAGCAAGAAACAGGAATTTAATTTACCCGGTATAACGGTTAATGTAGTTACGGTTACCGGTAACTTATCCCGGTAATGACTTTGGGAGTCTTTAAAGGGTAGACGGAAGGTGAAATTGCAAGGGGTATGTTAGATGAGTGTCGTAGTGCAGGGAGGGGATATGAGTTGTGGTTTTTGGAGTCGAAGTGAGTAGTTTTAGAGCAATAAGAAATGTTACGTTTGTTGTTGGTTTTTAGCCTTTTGAAAAATAGAATTGTTGTTCTGTGTGAGTATTGTTAACGCGTCATACAGCGCGGTAGGCGTGGGTGGGCTTGTGGATGGCGAGTAATTGGTAACCGATTGGGCCCAGCCCAGGTCGTCGACAGTGCGTAGTATTTCAAGCACGCCTCAAGGAAATGCCAGCAAAACCGTAGAGGCCTATCAGGGTTGAAGTCTATTGAAGTCATAGGCTCGCTTCTGAAAAGGAAACCCGCCCGTGCTAAGACCATGAGAAGCTAAGACCAATTAAATAAATCATAAGAAATATTGTGTAAATAATAAAAACTACAGCCCGAAACCACACAAAGGTTGACTGGTAAAAAATTCCTAAAAGCAACGTCCGCCTCTGTGTGCATAAAGAATTAGGGCCTGTTTCACAATGTCCGAGTAGGCACTACTCACTGAATAAATTCAAAAATGTGACAGAATTCGTATGAAATTATCTGTCAAGTAAGATACTCGAAACTTAATCATAGGTGGTGAAACAGGCCCTTAAATAAATAAATAAACCTCACTTTAGACATTATACTAGGTTATTCATAAACATGAATTCTTTATTCCAGTTAAAATATAACCATCAGGCCGCAAAATAAAAAATATTCCACAGTAGATACAGGACTTAATGGTGAATAAAATAATAAATTTAATGTCTAACGACAACTCGTAAAAACGAAGTTAAATAACCAGTTTTTGTCATTATCTATTTTATTATTTTCATAACCGTATACTTTTTTTTATTATCCCTTTTTTTGTTTACGGCCTCTACTTTCCGGAATTAAAATCTAGAATTTATGTATAGGCTTTATTTATTTTACATAATCTATGGGTTGTGGAGGTCTAGTAGGCAGCTGCTCCTCGTAAAATACTGGTATTCAGCTAAATCCGGCTTGACTGGAAGCCGACCCCAATATAGTTGGGAAAAGGCTAGGCAGATGATGATAATCTGAATTTTTTTTTAGGTGGAAAATTTATTCAAGGTGTAGTGAGAGGGCGTGTCAGATTTATACTGTTTTAAACCACACATTTGTACTTCAGTTGCCCTTGGTGTTTCAGGAACACGGCTTCCTTTTCGGAAATTTCTCGTGGTCCTAGTGAGCATTTCTTCCCGGAATTTCAAAATAGGTGCTTCGAAGAACTCGTAAAGCCGCGGTTCCTGCACCTGATCTCTATCAAGTCGTATTGGATTACTGTGCAATCGGACTATGACAGTAGAGGAACTGAGAGAGATAGATTATTCTCTCTTCAAGGGTTTGCTAGGGCAGCGAGATTTTTTTAAAGAGTTACTGGAGCGCCTAATGTAATTGGAAGATTACAGGTCTTAGTCGGTAAAAATCTTACACTATTTCTCGTTACACCGAGAGCGGAGATGCTGCTCTTAAAATGGCGAAGGAAAACATTCAGAGGAAACCAGCATATCTCTGAACTAAATAGCCGAACCCATGTAAAATCCGCCAGCCCACTCTGAACCTGCGTGCTGGTTCATGACTCTTGTCTTATCCTAGATAAGAGGCCTGAGTCCCAACAGTGGGAACATTAAAAAGGTGACTAAGCTACAATTTATGCAAAGCTATACACAAATTCAATGCAGTAATGAAAAACCGCACTAGCGCTGTAGAGTTGGGCTAATATGTTTGAAATGCAGGCAAATGGAAACTGGTCTGGGTTTACCATTAGATGAATAATATGTTGAGCACGTTTATACGTACGTCTGTTCCATTAGACTGTTACTTGCTAGGTCTTACGTAATATTGAATATATAACTATATCTATTTGATATTCTAATCATATTAAACTTATGTCTTAAAGGTCAAAGTTTGTGTGTTTCTACTTCTTCATGATCAATTGGCTAAATAGATTTGGAATAGCACTGTGCGCTTCACTTTTTATCATGGTAGTATGTTTTCTTGAGACAATTTTCTAGTTTCATGCAAGTGGCAAAGATAGTAAAAAAAATATCAAAAACAGAAAATTTTATATGAGTCTACAGTGTTTCACGTTCAAATTACAAAAAAAAGATGCTATATTAAAAAAGAAAAAACTATAAATACTATTAAATGATTTTACTATGATGGACTGAGAGGTATAAATAATTTTAAAACTATTACAGAAACAATAATTAAAAAAACAAAGTTAAAATGTTAGTTGAAGCAGTTAAAAGATGTTTACACGACTTCCCATAGTCAATATCAAAGATATTGATGTTTCAGCAATCGTTGTGATTGACGAATGTCACTTCGTCGAAATCCAATTAAAAGAGTACTAGGAAAGCTTTGTATATCAAACATCAAACGCTTCCATCAAGTTCCTTATCTAGGTCCGTCACGCAGTGTTGTAGAATTTTGCAAATGTTAGAACTATTCACGTGCGCCTCAAGGAGTTGTCAGCAAACTGTAGAGGCCTGGCAGGGCCGAAGCCTCTGGGGACATGGATCGGCATTCCGAAAGGTAAGCTCGGTGTCCCCCGATCGAAGGTAACGAAAGGACGCGGTAGGGATTTAGTCAGTATAAGCCTGACACGCCCTCCCGCTCCACCTAAGAGCGGGAGAAGTCATTCTGATGATTCCCCACCTGAAATAAAAATACCTATCCTATCCCAATATATTTTTGAGTTATGGCGTACTTAGCCACAATCATTAATTTCAGCCAAAAGACGTCCACTACTGGACAAAGGCCTCCCCTAAGCGTCGTCTCAACGACCGGTCTTGTGCGTCTCGCATCAGGTCATTGGTCCACCTGTGGAAAACCTTCCAACGCTGCGTCTTCTTGCACGTGGTCGCCACTTCAGATCTTTTCGTCTCCTAGTCCGAGAAGTGGGGTCAAAGGTCTAATCAAGACACAAGCGTTGGATGTTGACATGATGATGACAGCAGCTGTTGCGATGCGACCGCTGATTAGTTTCCGCCTTTACATGTCCAAAATTATGTTTTCAAATACCTATATGGTTCTAGGGAGTAGAGTATTTTTTATTATGAACAGGCTTGGTTTTGACGACTATCTTACCTGTTAGTAAGCGATGATGTGGTCGACGATGGAACATGCTTATCTAGAAGCCTATTATATAACCTATTCACTCTTGACTTAAAGACCCCTAAGTTGTAGCTATCAGCAATAATATAAGAAATTCTTGTCGCATTTTCTCTTCGCATTTGTACTCACTCTAAGCCTCAGACGTATGTACGTATTGATGGAATTTCTTTAAGTTAATATTCAGAAAGTATTTTTCTTGGTAATACTTCTATACTACTACTACCTGTACTACTATCTGTATTACTTACTAGTGGAAGAAAAGTAGCAGTTACTACCTACATCGAAGAATGCTTTTAAAAGAGATGGCCAATTATGCAGTGCAGTATTTATGACAAAATGGAAAGAACGATGTTTTGTTTGCTGTTTTACAAACGTAGCGTTTTATTAATAGTCCGGTCAATTTAGACATCCAAGGTTACATAATTCGCACTAGGCTGAAAATAATATAATAATATAATATTATTATATATTATATAATAATATTATAATATTATAGCGTTTTATTATATTATAATTGGAGAAAAAAGATCATAAAGATACTTTTTCTTCCTTTGTTTTATTTTGACTCAAATTTTGTTTCACCAATATGTAGGTACACCATTTTTTTGAGCTAGGAAATCATAAAATTACTTTCTCCTACTCGCACTGGAACGAAAAGGCGTGTAAGGTGTTAACTGACAAAACGCCACTGTGTTTTTTTACTTGCTTTTTGCGTTTTTGGGCCATGACACTTCTTTCAAATATCAGCTGCACAGTTGACTTAAAAAGCACCGTCTTAGCTAACTAAAAAAATATTTTAAAGAGCATCTTGCAATACATTTGTTCCTGACACATCCGAAACTTATTCCTCTCAGTTCAGCATTAGCATTATCGGCCTTGTAATGTTCCCACTATTGGGACTCAGACTTCCTCTCTAGAAGAGGGAGTGGACAGTAATCCACCGCGCGGGTCTTGTGTGGATTGATAGATGTCACATATGTCTTCTAATTTTTTCGACGGTTCGGTTCTAGGACATGCTGGTTTCCCTCACCATGTTTTCCTTCACCGTTTCACAGTTCATCCTATTTACAATCACTTCCACACGACACCTATCCTTTAACTCACACAAGTAAATCAAATTTCTCAAATGGAATAACCCAATAAAATAACACAGCACCCTAAAAGAGATGCCTGGAACACATTACTGAATTCTCAAAACGGAGTATTCCCGTTTTGGCACCCAGATTTTCGGCACCAAATTTTTGGCACCTAAGCTATGCCCGTTTTGGCACCAATAGGTATATTGGATAATAGTTCTTCTTCTACCTGGCGTTAATCCCGGCCATTGCCAGGGTCCGCCTTCCGACTGAGTTTTCTCTACCTTGCCCGATCTTTATCATCCTTCTCAGTAAGGCCATTGGCTCTCATGTCGGACTTGACGACGTCCAGCCAGCGCTTGCGAGGGCGATCACGGGACCGGTATATTGGATAATAGTAACCTATACAAAATCACAGTCAAAAATACCTATAGGTGCCAAAACGGAAATAGCTTGGATGCCGCAAATTTTGGTGCCGAAGATCTGGGAGCCAAAACGGGAAGACTTCCTCAAAACGTCCCTACGTATCCCATATTAAGATCGGTAGCACTGAATTGAGTAGCATTTGTCGCGTTTGCTCAATCAGGCGGAAAAGCCTGTTAGCATCGCGGTTTGCGGTACCTCGGAAGCCTACCCGCCTTCGTGGCGTAATGAAAGCTTGTGGCAAGTTTAAATTTATATAAAAGCATTCGTGGGAAGCGAAAATAAATTCAATTTATTGTGTATTTTGTCATACGTGGTTTTGTGTTGAGTGGGTTGGTTTGTGATTTCGTTTGCGTGCGTTTTAGGGGAATTTGGTGTAGAGTACTGTGAGGAATTTTAATAGGATCAGTGTTTTTTTTTATGTTTTTGGTAGTCTCGTATTTGACCTTTACCTACTCCATCTGACGGTAAACCTTGATGTGATTGGTGTTGGAGCTCAGTTACCTAGAAGTAATCTATTCACTCTTGTTGTAAATAGGTTTGTAAATAGGTGGATAGGTTAATAGCCCCCTAAGTTGAAGCTACCAGGAAACACTGATTCCAGTAAAGAATTCTACTCAGATTCGTAGTAATAGCCGCTCACTCTTTTGATAAGGACTAAGCCCGAGACGTTGACGGTACGTAGTATTACACGCGTCTTTCAAAGCGTTTGCTGCAAATCGTATGGGCTTAACAGGACCGATGTTCACCAGGGCCACAGGGAAATTCCTGAAAAAGAAACCCGTGACCGCAAAGAGCAACTGAAGGAATATGAATGGGTTTTCAGTAAGCGTGAAGAGCGAAACGCAGAGCGGAAGAAGTCAATAAATGAATCCGCACCTTCCAGAAAAAGTGTTTTAGTTTTTCAAACGAATGATAGACAACCCTAGCACCGATACACTGGTCGTTCCAATAAACAGCCCACATATTTCTAAAAATAAGTGTAGTTAATATCGGGATTAGTCGCAGCTGCGGGCCCCAGCATTTGTTTGTTCCCAGTGACAGATCTGGTCATCCGTAACCATCTTGTGTAATCAATTTGGCTACTCTGTCCTCGACAGGCGACCAACTATCTTAGACCTCTGAGATCCTTACCAAATTCCCCTTCTTCGAAGTAATGTGAAGGCGATGAGAGGGGGTGAAGAGGTCTAGTTAGCTAGACTATTTGTAGAATGACCGGGCTGTACGTGTTTTCGGCTTCCTTCATTTTTGTAACGATGTTTGTTCAAGCTCTACTCGATATTGGGGGTAAAACAAACAGATACTGGAGGCTACACTAGCGGTTTGACCAATCGAGTTAGAAGTATCGTTTTCGTTTTTGGGAATAAGGTTTTTTTTTTTGGGGTGTTTTTAAGCTCTATATTTTTTTTTGGCCGAGAGTGTACGCTTTACATAAGTTTACACTCACACATAAGCGTACAAAGTCTTTTTTGGCTTGGCTAAAATGCCAAACCAAAAAGACTTGGTCAAACATTGTAAAGAGTGGAATTCCTTGCCGGAGTCTATGTCTATGTTTCCAGATAGATGTGTGGCCTGGGGGTATTTAAAGGTAAGATTGATTTATTTGTAGGTAAGAGACATGAAACTAAAGAAAAAGTACGAGCAGTCTTCAATTCCATAACATTACCATATCCTTTCAAAACCAGAAAAAGTCCTACAAAGCCAGGTGTCAAAAAAAAGACATGCAGATATAATATTTTACCGAACTCACTGTCCAAAGCTACAATAAACAGGCAAACCCAAGCTTCGACCTTATTCATTCATATTCCCTTCATACCTGGGTAACGAGAATTAATTTGTGCCAACCGTTTTTTGTACCCAGCGAAGCCTAAAAATGTATGTACGATGTTCGTTATTAGTAGAAACGATGTCCTAGGGTGTGTTCATATCAGCGTTTTGACGCAGAGGTCGCGTGAATTTGTGGATTATTAAATTTATTTGACTATACAGTTAATTATTAGGTTACAAAAATACGTTATAGTTGTCGTTGTAAATTCTGTACAAGAAATAATACTCAAAAGCTGACTGTATTTTAATAAATAGTTTAGGGCTGTGTCATTCTACGGTGTTAGCCCCATAGCGCACTAGCGGCCAGCGGCCAGCGGCCAGGACGCGAGACGCGACATCGAGATACATACATTAGTATGAAACCGCCATAGAGCGCGCGCACCTGCGGCCGCTGGCCGCGTGCGGACAGAAGCGCGCGCTGTATGGCGGTTTCATTTGTTTCACCTGGCCGCCTGCGGCCTGGCCGCTAGTGCGCGCCTGGGCTTATACCAAACAGGGATTTTGTGTGTGGGTTTGATTACCAGTGAAATGTGGATTTAGTGTTTTACCCACTGCAGTTTTTTCGCATAGTTATAGAGAAAAGAAAGAAAATCAAATACACAACTAACGTACCTCTAAGTTTACTGGTACAGCATTTGCCACTAAATTACATAAAAACGATACTACCTTTAGTTGGGAAACAACTCTAAAAGCGTGCACTGCTCCTCAATCAGATTTTTGTCAGGAAACTGCACTATACATAGGTCGACTTATATGGTCAACCAATTACGCTACGAAGCAAGGCGATTACAATTAAAGAGTGAGGAGAAAACACTCTTTGAAAACACACATGACATTTGCATGCACTTATAGACGGTTCCATATTTTTGACCCAGATATGAACGCAGCCTAACCAGGGGTCAACAACATAAAGCCGTGCGTACAATATAGCACATGTATCTGACTGCCCGACACATTTCTGCGTCATTGGTGCGTCCCTCCCGTATTTTTCTAGCCGCATGACAACCCTACTACATTATCTTTACATCTGTTATGTACGCTTGTTTGAAAGGTTAGGGTTGTCAACGTTAGACATGACTTAATTTAGGTAAATTAAAAAATGACGTAGGTAATTATTTTTGTGGGACTTTGACTTTACCTGTATAATTATGTTCGCCTACAAAGTCACGAAGGTAAATAAGTTTTAATGTGTGACGCAATAGGACTAAGTGAGAGATGGTCTAAGTCCTAAGCCTACAATTATGAATTGGGTCTTTGCCTAGACTTAATTTTGTACAATATTTTAAACTAAACGACGAATAACACTAAAACGAAATCTTTTTCTGAAAACAATTTCTAAATTGGTTATTAAGTGAAATACTCGTAGTAATCAGCATTCCAAATATTAGTTTGAGAAAGAGTGGAGGTATGGTGGGAATATTTTGCTATCTCTTTTGAGCACAATAACATTAATAGCGGTGATGTCACATTTCAATATGTTCATTTTTAAGCTTTTATTTAATAATAATAATAATAAATTATTTATTTGCGTAAAACATGGTATAAGATGGTGTTACATAAAATGGGAACAGTACAAACATGTTTAGCTATTTTAAGACAGCATGCAAAAATTTCAAATTTATAATAATGTACATAGTTAGGTACAAGTAAAATGTACGGAGACAATAAGTCATTCATTTGTTGTCCATAAATTCTTTTAAATTATAAAAACTACATTCACTTAACCACTGGTGCAATTTGAATTTCTTCTTCCCATAGATTTGAGAAGTGGTATTGTCACACCTTTGACAGCCCCAATTTCTTGTCCAGGCAATTATTATCAGGCTTTTTCGCTGTGTAATTGTGTACAATGAACTAAATATTCTATATACCATATATATCATATCTATCATATATACCAGGACAAGGCTTATACGTGTTCCAATATTTGTAAAATTCTTTCAGTCATTAGAGCGTGAAGCACTAGCAAACATACACATAAAAACACCTTTGTAATACTTGCGTAATAGATTTTACACAGTACTTTAAACTGAACTGAACTGGTGTGAAATACTCGGTAAGTCCAGAAACCATCGCTCATTTTATAATAATGTTGACCAACTCTTCCACCTTCGTTTACTCAACAAGGTTTGAGGTCGGTTTCCTGTGTTCAGAGATAAGGCTCAATATCAATATTTTACTTGGAACCTCCACAACTCAATTACTGGCCAGTACTGGTGTTCTGAAAATTGGTTAGTTTTTAGATTTTCAGGCTTTTGCTTCCAGTAATTGAGGAGCTCGTGACTAGATAATAACAGTCACACGGGTCGATCTTCAAGGTCAAGCAACCGCTTACCAAAGTTGGTCTGTGGATGGGTGACCATCTTAACATAACGAGTTAAGCCGTAGGTCCCGGCTGTCATTTGTAGATCTTCGACAGTCGTTACGGATAGTCAGAAGCCAGTAAATCTGACTTCAGTCTTGCTATGAAGTACCGTAAAAACGTACGTACCGTAAAGTACCGTACCGAAAAAAGGCTAGGCAGATGCAGATGATGACTGGTATTCTGAAAATCGGATGGTTTTTAGATTTTCAGGCTTCTGAACTCCTGGAGGATGAACCAATTTTTATTTTGTTGACAAGCTTTGCCCTGTTTCAAACTGTTGTATATGACATCGGAAAATTGCAGACTTCGTATGATTATAATAAATTTTTATTAGATTACAATTTCTCGATGTATTTATATTTTGAAAAATCGTTATTATTCGATAAATCACATGCAAATTCATAATTTTCCAACATAATCGTGTCTTATTTTGAAAAAACATATACGATTTCTCACGATATTTTATCATTTTAATCCTGTTAGGGTTAATAGGTGGACACCAAAGAGAAACATCGTTCTAAGGATTTCAATAATAACGTTTATTATCCTTGTCTTTATATACCGGAAGGTGTGTTTCAGAAATATTACTTGAGACGTGTGCTCCTAACCTCTGATAAAATATATTGATTACGTCACTACCGTGTTTGTGAATGCGTACGTAGATACCATAATTATGGACTATAGATGTATTGCGTCATAAAGTTTATATATAGTGATGATGGTGTAAATATTAAGAAATTAACAATCCTAATTTTAGGAAAATAATGTGAGAATCGACATTAATGGCCCAATAACTGATATCTTAAAAAAACAATACCTAAATGCACGTAAAAATTTCAGTGCTTGAATTCTGATTCTAATTTAATTTGAGTTAAAGGTGTGCATTAATCTAGTTACCTACATATTATTTACTTTTCTACCCCAATTAACCGTGCAAAACTTGCACCAAGGGTTCGCAACCCTATCGTCAACTCGTAGAGTTATTTTCACAGTCCACAGTATTCCGATGGGACCAACCACTGGATGTAACATTTAAACTTCAAACGACTGGAAAATTACCGATTAATAAAGTTAATTTAAACTTATGTTTGGTTATTTTGATAATTGCCGAGTTTCTGAGTTTAGGGCCACGGGTAGGGTTGCCAGATCTTTAAACCGAAAAGCCGGACAAACCAGTCCGTTTAGCCGGACATTTGAGTAAAAAGGCCGACAATTTATTTATACCCTGCTCGAATATTTTACTTTTTACATTCTAATGAAATAGCAAGTCATTGCTGGTCTGCAAACTCTTGTAATTGCAATAACACATAAAAAATGGTCAAATTTAAAAAGCCTAACGAAAGTCGGACAGGCCTTACCCCACCTAATTTGGCCGGACACACAAGCAAAAATCCTGATCGTGTCCGGCTTTATCCGGACGCCTGGCAACGCTAGCCAGGGGTTTATCATCAGATATCAGTTTGTTTTAAGAGTTAAAAGAGACTTCGAATGTTTTTGGAAGGGTTATTTATAAAGTTTGTGTCAGAAGTGGATAAGATTAATATTGATGTTGGGTGGGGCAATTTGATGCATAAATACAGAACATTAGCAAGATTGTTTTTGCTTTTCAAGTAGATTTCTCAAGGCCTTCACAAAGTGGATCAATGATCTGATGTGATTCTCATGGGATTCCTTTGGTTGTGAGATATATAGGACCGCACGATGGGTCAATTGGTGATTACCCCAGTTAAACCCAGCAGTGGACTTCTTTTAACTGAAATCATGATAATGAAGTACCACTTTTTAGGGTAGAAAACCATCCAAGTGTAGAGGTATGCAGAACAGTAAAGTATCACGTACCTCTGTTGAAAAGGGAGGACCTGGTTGAAGTTGGTACTTCAGTATTAACAATGTAATAATGTAAGTAATTACCAATGGCCATAATTAAGATCCGTTAAGGCATATTTTGACACTCTCGAGGAAATCAAATCCTATAGGGTACTTCCCGTTGACTTAGAATTCTTAAATTTTGCAAGAAGCTAAGTTTTGCGGGAAACGTAATTTGATGATTTACACCCTCAAAAAAAAAAGATCTTTCAACTCGAGTAAAGGACAATGTCTGAAAATTGTACATTTTTAGTTACATACTAATGTACGTAATAAACTTTTATGTGTGTCTAAAACTACGTAAATATAACTCAAGACTGTCCATAACCACCAGCGCTCCTTCACAATATACCTATAATATTGTGTTACCAAGTAACTGTATGAAGTCTGGACGTAATTCGATTTTCATACTAATGTCCCCTTTGAAGTGGCTCCTCGCAGGATGTACTAACGAAGCAGCGTACAGGGACTTTCCAACAGTAATGTTGTTATAAAATGTGCGGGAAATTGTAAATTATTGACTTTAATATACCGCAACCAATTTGGCAACTTTTGGTGGGCGTTTTTTTTATTATGGATAGGCTTGTGTTTGAACATTGTCTCGCCTAGTGGTAAGCAATGATGTGGTCAACGATGTAGTACGTTTGTCTAGAAATAACCTATTCACTCTTGACCTAAAGACTCCTAAGTTGTTTAATTTAAGTGTTTTTCCTAACAAGAATGATGAAATACTTATATCTCATGTTTTATAAATGTTCTGATAGGTTTTATTAAACTAAAAACAGCCCAACACAAACTTTTGATGTTCCCAAAACACTTAGTTTGTCTCTTATATTTAAGTTAGTTTGATTGTTGATTGATAATAATTAACTGTGCTTCCTGCATAAAATTGCTCGCAGAGTGAATTGTTTATTGATAGTGATGTTTCTCTAACCGCACTTTATTGTTTTGTTCGTATTTTCATAAGTAATGATTTACATACTGTATTAATTTCGTACACCACATTTTTTTTTACGAATTCACTAAAACATTATTTATTTATTTATTCGTTTAAAGGAGAATGACCAAAACTGTATAGAACTTGGTCCAAATGTCCACCACTAACGAGAACAATGTAATAAAGTAGTCTAAGTTGTGTGGTCTTTTAGATCTTATGTTAAGATCTGAAATAAAGATTGTTATTATTGTTTTTTATTAATAAATAGTTAGGAAAAGGCCAGACAGACTGGCATGCAAAAATATTCCCGCTCCATTATTAACTCAAACTATTGACCTAATTCAAACAACTATGTCAACTAAACCTATAAATCAGACATTCCTGCTAGAAGTTCGGTCCATTGTCCACTCTCAGACAGTCCTATTACTATTAGTTACCGATTAAATACTACTAACACAATATCGTTAGTTCGTGAAACAATAGAGAAAATAGTCAAGTTCGAAAGTCGTTTCAAACTTCGTTCGTAATGCAATTGTTAGTTTTGAAAGTCGGTGTTGAATGGAAGTCGGACTTTATAAATTTTGTTACACAATATTTCTATTAAAGATGGGAGAGGTAACGAGTTCTAATCAAATTTTGTGTTTTGAACAATCTGTTGGAGATGGGTCGACAATGAACTGGAATTTCAGTAAAAAGTATAGGTCGAATTAAGAGGGCTGTCGCAATTTTTGATGAATTTCAGCGTTTTATCCGATTTTTGACGTGTGACGATGCTTTAGATATAGCCATAAAAAAAAAAAACAAAAATATGGATAAGAAAGTTTGATAACTTATCTTGGGAGTGCTTTAAATAAATATTTGAATTTGTTTACCTACATCAGTAAAATCCTTGTCTCCGCAAAGGATGTTTTATAAAATGTTGCTTTTGGGTATCTTTTGACGCCTTGGTACACCAAAGATATTAAAGTTTAATCATTTATAAAAATGTCTATGATACAACTGTATCTTCTACATTGGAGTGCTGAAACCACTTTATTACTATTCATACAGTAATACACCAAAAATAATTCTGTAAAACCAAGATCTACTGACAGTTTTCCGTACGAAACTACAATTTTTATCTACGAAATTATAATCCAAACTCAAATAAAAAAAATTAACCAACTAAGGTGGTATTTCTATATATCTTGAAAAAAATAAATTGGGCTATTTAAAAGTTAAATAATATTTTTAAATAATTTTTGTATGCAATGCAAAAATCGAGCGTGACTGCTGCCGCCCGTCGTTTAATTTACCTATCTTCTGTTTTTTATACCCTGAGACTATATTGACACAGGAAATGTCAAAATTACTATAAGATGATGCCAGTTCTTTTGTGTTGTAATGGCATTTCTGTCAAAACGCTCAAATTTAAGAAAAATTGTAATAGCGCCCTTAAGAGAAAGTTGATTTCATTTTAAGCTCGTCATTAATATAAAGAATGATGCTACCCAAAATTAGTTCGGAATTAATAATTTTGGGCAGTATCATTCCTTATGTGAAAGCAGGGAATAGCTTTATAAAGTTTTGCGTGTTTGCTGCTTCGCTTCCGTGTGCGTACACTATTATCATAAATCGTCTTCTTTTACTATGATACCTTTTTACATAATATACCTGTCTATACTTACATAACAAGGAGGACAGATTAATTTTATATTCTTGTTTGTAGATAAACTCAAAATCTCCTGGACCATTTTTTCTCACCGTTAATTGTAACGGTGACCAAAATGGCGGAGCAAATAATGGCTACTATACAATATGAATGATATACGAATGAACTTAAGTTATGTATTTTAACTTTTACGCAGACAAAACCAAACCTACTCCTAGATAAACAAGAAAGATAAATTGTTTATATCTCGTCCAATCAACAATCAAGCCATCTCTCTATACCTACCCATCAAGTAATGGAACAAAATTACCCAGGTACAGATCCCAAACCATTTTTGGAACACGTACAAAAATCCGACATTCATGAAGCATTTCCGACAGGCATGTTCCGACACGGGTATCAATCATCGGGTTTTTTTTTTTATTTGCGAAGGAAATTCATACGCATTCATCATTCGAATGTCGTGAATGTTTATGGCCGGTGATAAAGGTGGTTTTTATTTTTCATTTTTGGTTCTTTTTTTGATGGTTCATGGTTTATTGAATCTTGTGGTGGTAGAAAGATTCGATTGATTATGATTTGGTTATTAGATCTTATGGAAGTATTCCTGTTTCGGCACCCAAGCTATTCCCGATTTAATTTTGCCTAACACTACATAGGTTGCCTCACCCACTGTGTCGTAGGTGCGATCACAAATACGTAAACACTCATATACACGACACTCGTACGTGGAACAAACTATGTATAATGTAAACTTGTATAACTAAACACATCGCAATAGCTAATAGCTCAACCACTGTGCCAAAATTGCTGAAATTTAAGCTCACAATTGTCACTAGAAGTCAATGAATGCAGTCGTTGTGGCTGAAATCGGCTAAATGACATCATCATAATCATATTAAAATAAATATTATTATAAAAGTATTTTTGTGCTATGAACTATAAACGATATACTATATAATTATTATAGCGTAGTCTAAAATGCACCTTATTCTGTAGTGGCATAAAGAAGAAGAAAAAATAACTCGCCAACCAATAAATAAGTCCGAAACACTCTCTCTGAAATGCGATACGTACCAAGGGACTTGCTACCCTCAATCCATCCATATTATATCCCGGGGTATGTTTGACGGCTCTTAGGACTGGTCAGCGCCTGTTCTTCCACCCCTGAGACCCCCAATGTCCCAGTTAATTATGAAACAATTAGGATTTCGTTGGCACATCCCTGAGGTGTTTTGCAAACTGTTTTTCCTGGAGTTTTGGTGTGGATGATATATTTTTTCCCTGTTTTTGGCACTTTCCATATTTAATTTGCCTCGCGCTTATAGAGAAAAGTAATCTAATATGGAATACCAGTTTTATTTTTGTGATAAATAATAAAATAAAAGTTATGTAAACAAAATCATTGTTTTGTAATTACAATCTGTCAACGTTAGGTGTGTAACAGTCAGGTTATATTTATATTAAACACTGTTTTAGGCTATCACGGTTTGTTTCACAATTTAAATTGTCACTTACGGGATATCTTCCGTGATTTCCGTGGAACTCAAAATAATTAAAAATCACGGAAGATATCCCGTAAGTGACAATTTAAATTATATTTATAATGGTTTAAAGTAGTACTTAGTCAATTTTCTCAAAAAATAAAATCAACGAAAATAATCTAAATATGGAATAGGCACCAAATATATACTATAATAATTATAGTGCAAAACTTGGTACACGAATAGATCATGTCTTAGAAAAGCACATAGGTTTTTTTTATTCTGAGATTATGTTGCAAAGCCGGTATGAGCTAGTAAACTATAAAAAAAATACCGACTACTCCATGAAAAATGATTGCTGTGTTTTGCTTCCTGATTATTGTATTTATTTTAGAAATATCACTTCTTAAATTTTCATGTTCCGCTGCCGTTTTCCGACTTCCTCCTTTATAATTATTTTTACGTTTAATTTATTTATGAGAATAAGGATCACTTCTCCCAATTCACTTACACTTATTTACTTCGAATATTTTTCACCTACAGATTGTACATTGAACCGAAAAAGAATTATGTCCTAACATTTTTCATGCACCTTAACACCATTTCGCAAGCGCCCTATCACATTTACTCCGACTAAAATCAATTTGACATATCCGAAGGCGAGAAAGGAAGTGACGTCGCCCGTCACCAACGGCCATCAATCAAAACATGACAAAGTAGACGCATCTATCTGATGCTACTTAATGACCTTTGAGCTGTGATTTTTTGCAAAAATTCTATCTCCATCTCTCTTTCTCCACACCAATTTTCCGTGTGAATAAAAGAGATGGATAGTATTTTGTCAGTTCGGTTGAGCGACGCTAACAGACTCGCCCGAAGCGATGTTCTTTTTTTAAATTTATCGGATTCTTTTTGTTGGGTTTTCTCTAATCGTAGATGTCCGTTGTCATAATCGCTTTGGTTGTCTTTTGTTTTTTTTTTCGTTTTGGAGTAAAAGGCGTTTAGGCTTTATTGCTTGGGCAGCGATAAGGGGTCGCGTCTTACTTTTTACGGAGCGTTGGAAATTTCTCGGAAAGATTTGGTCGGGAGACTATTCTAAACTTAATATTTGTCAAAGGAGAAACTGATTGACTGACTGATATGTGAGTAATGGGAAACGGAATGTCCGGCTGGTAGCCATCGGATCAAGACCATGTCGTGTTGTTGACGGCATATCGTGTTCCATGCTCACCTCAAGGAGATGTCAGCAAACGGTAGGGGTAGGGTCGAAGCCTACTGGGGTAATGGGTTTGCTTCTGAAAGGAAAACCAGGGGCCTTAGAATGAAAAAAATAAAAAAATCATCAATTTTTTTAGGGATCTCAAGATCTTTCTTTCCCCTTTTTCTGCTTAGGAGCCGACCGATTGGAGGAGGATGTATTAGAGGAGCTCGTGGCTAGATAATAACAGCCGCATGGGTCGATCTTCAAGGTTAAGCAACGCTTGCTAAGGTTGGTCTGTGGATGAGTGACCATCTTAACATACCGAGTTTCTTCATGCCTCGGAAAGCACGTTAAGCCGTAGGTCCCGGCTATCATTTGTAGATCTTTGGTAGTCGTTACGGATAGTCAGAAGCCAGTAAGTCTGATTCCAGTCTTGCCATGAAGTACCGTGTTACCCCAGTTAATGGGTTGTGGAGATTCAGCTAAATCCGGCTTGACTGGAAGCCGGCACCTATTGGGACAGTGCACTACCTTCTGACTTTATAAAAGAGCCCGTGTAAACCGTGAAATAAAATATTTTGAATCTCAAAACGTACGGAACCCTTTGACCACAAGTTCAATAATCCCCAAGTGATACAACGTAACTATGAACTTTTGTAAACTCACATGAAAAAGCAACGCTGCCAAAGTTTTTCAGTTTGCTATTGAAGAAGTTCAACGAACTTTCTGGAAACTTTTTATTCTAGTAAGTAATTGTATTTGCGTACATAGACCTCGTGTAATATGGCTAATGTATTCTAATTCAATTGAATGGATTGCTTTTAATAATAATTTAATAAAAGTAGCTTGAACCCTGTTCCCGATGTCATAAGGTTGCTATTTTATATATCAAAATAAAAAAATGTTTTAGTTTTACATAGGCCAACATGGGCACTTATAAAAAGTCAGAAGCTAGTGCACGGTTCCGATTGGTCGTTTTGTTATGGAGAAAAACCGGCAAGAAACTCGATGGTGACTCTTTTCAAAAATAAATATTGGGTTTACAATATTTCTTTATTGCAACTTAGAATAATTAATATACATTTAATATGCCTGTAAATAGTTTATAAGAAATTTGCTTTGCTTTGCTTTGGGAGGCCTTTGCCCAGCAGTGGGACAGCATAGGCTAGAAATAATAATATATAATAATAATAATATATGCTTTGACTGAGTAGCCTGCAATCACCGAAGGCGTGGGCTTGCGGATGATAGGCACTGAGTAGCTTGCCCTAGAACGAACCTAGAGACCTCAAACACAAAATAGGCGTAATTAATTAAACAACAAACTAATAGGCTTTTATGTACAACATTAGTAAGTAACCAAATAATAAGATCCCCTATCCTACCTCAAATAATATTTCAACAGACAAACTCGCGAGCCAAAACAGCCGACATAGAGCCACACAAATACACATAGAGCCACACAAATACACATAGACCCACACAAATACACATAGAGCCACACAAATGGGCCACGCTGTTCACTTCGTTGTCCGTCTTTCTGTCTAGACTTTTCTCCAGAACGCGTGAAGGTGTTAAGTTGCAATTAAACCATATACTAAATCCGCGGTCCCTTGAAGCTATGAAAAATTCTAAGTTAACGAAAAATAAGATATCTGTTTTCATATATAAGTTGTCAGTGTGCGAGTCCGACTCGAACTTGCCCACTTTTTATTAACAATATTATTCGGCAACCAAATAATAAGATATATATAGGAATAAGAGCCCTACCCTACCTCAAATAATATTTCAACATACAAACTCGCGAGCCAAAACAACCGACATACACAAATACACATAGATCCACACAAATGGGCCGCGCTGTTCACTTTATTGTCCGTCTTTCTGTCTATATGTCTAGACTTTTCTCCGGAACGCGTGGCTAATGTTACTAATTTTATATTTAAAAGTACTCTTATACAATACACGCCTTATAGATTTTCTTATATTTGTATTTGAAAGTAAAATTGTGGTCCATGTTTCAAAAAACACTAAAATGTCGAAAAAAAAAACCACAAGGCATGGGCATAGCAGAAGACCCCCACAATCGACCATTTCAATTTAGCACACGATGCACCAATCATCCTGTTTATAGGAAAAAGAACCCTACCCTACCTCAAATAATATTTCAACAGACAAACTCGCGAGCCAAAACAACCGACATACACAAATACACATAGAGCCACACAAATGGGCCACGCTGTTCGAGATCTTGGCTGGGACTTGGGAATTGGGCGCGTGACAATGGCTCGATGTCCCAACTTGTATATTTCTCTCATATTTTACTTTGTAAATGTTTCGCTTTTGTTTTTAGTGCACTGTACTGTTTTTTTTGGCCGAATGTGCCTGTGTGCGACGTTGAATTTATTGTTATGGGTCTCGTATGGTGGTTTAAAGCTGGGTTTCGACGGTGTCTCTTTTTGGATCATATTCTATAGCTTTGTTACGGTTTTTAATGGTAGCTTGCTTTGGTATTTTCATTGTGTTCGATAATCTATTCGTAATAAATTGTTATGCCTTCGTCGGTGATAAAAATTTGCATGTTTGTTTTACCATTTGGGTTCTAACCAAATATGATTTGTATGGTTTTAAATGTGTGTCACGGCAGACCACGAAGGAGATAGCGGGACAAATTGGATAGATTCCATTAGAATTGGCAAGAGAAAGCGCGGGCTTGCGAGAGATGGAAGAAGTGGAGGGAGGCCTTTGCCCAGGAGTGGGACAGAACAGGCTAACAAAAAAAATAAAAGCGTGTGTTTATTTTTTATCGTTGGAAGATAAAAACTCTTACATGTTTAACTAATTATAATAAATTTCACTAAAACAAAATGTGTAATTACATGACTTTATTCCACCATCATCTTTCTACTATCGGACGTACGGCGAGTGTCCACCCTTACGTTGTTAACACCTCTACGGTCCGGACTAAGCGTTTTGCCTTGTCGTTTATACCACGTACATCAAAGGGTTGGAACAATTTGCCTGCAGCGGTCGTCCCTTCTGATTATAATGTTACGAACGTGAGTAATTAAATGCCGGTTTACTAGCAGACAACTTTATTCACCACAAAACAATGACAAATTAGTCCAATCAACAAATAACCAATCACTATAAACACTCAGAGTTCCGTTTAGTATCGCTTAGGTCGCTAGGTATCACTTCAAGCACTTAGGTAGTTCGCTCTGTATCGCTGACGAAATCAAACTGAACTGCTTCTAGCCGGGGACCCGTATTTATATGCGAAGCCATCGAAAGTTCTCGATACCGACGTTTCAAGGACATTCTAGCACAAAATAGTCGCATCGGGAGGCCATAAATCATTATTATTACTCTCGTAAGTAGGTACTTATCTACCACCTTACATGCGAATTTCGACTCTATTGCTAATACCGGAAGGTACAAATTCCCTTATCCACCCACATAACTACCTACTGAATTTTATCTAATAATAATAGTGTATGTCGGACTTTTCTGGAATTTGCCAGGCCTGAGTATGTACTCCTATTCTCGAAGCTTCGCACAGCAATGCGTTTTAATTATTTGATGCTACCCTTGGTTCTGTCGAAGATATAGCGTACTCAAGTTTCACGGCGTAACAGTGCCCCCTTCTTAGTCATGCTCGTCCCGAGCATTATTAGATCCGTGATACGGCGCCAATCTATCCACATGGACTACCTTAGGTTTCCCTCGTAACCCTTTCTTGATGCGGTAGGTAACGTCGTTGATCCTTTTTATCACGGTGTAGGGTCCCTCCCATCGAGCTTGAAGTTTCGGCGACTTCCCTTTTCGTCGAAGTGGGTTGTGGAGCCAAACCAGTGCACCTTCCTCAAATCCCTTGGCGTTGGCATTGCGGTCGTATCTAGTTTTCATTTTAACGCTGGTGTGCAGGCTATTCTCACGCACTCGTTTATGCACTTCATCCAATTGATCTTGGAGGTCACTTACGAAGTCCGTAACTGGCTTAGTCTTGTCAGGTGGCACGCCGGTTATGGTATCGACTGGAAGTCTCATCTCCCTGCCGAAATTCACTCTTGCTGGGGTATGGCCCGTGCTATCATGCACTGCTGATCGATAAGACATCAGAAATAGTGGAATATACCGGTCCCAATCTTTCTGATGGTCATCGACAACCTTAGCCAGGTGATTCTCCAGGGTCTGGTTAAACCTCTCCACCATTCCGTCCGACTGTGGGTGCGCAGGTGTTGTGCGTGTCTTGTAAATCCCCAGAAGAGTGCACATTTCCTGGAACAGCGCAGATTCGAAGTTGCGGCCTTGATCGGAATGGATCTCCAAAGGTGCGCCATACCGACATACTACTTCTTCGACCACCTTTTTCGCCACTGTCGTCGCTTCCTGATTGGGTATGGCGAAAACTTCAGGCCACTTTGTGAAATAGTCCTGTATCACCACTATGTATTTGTTTCCGTCATCTGTCACTGGGAAAGGTCCAGCAACGTCGATGGCAATGCGTTCCCATGGGGCTCCTACATTGTACAACTGAAGCTTGCCCCTGCTCCTAGTCTGTGGTCCTTTCACGGATGCGCACGCTGTACATTTCCGACACCATTGCTCTATGTCTTCTCTACAATTGAGCCAGTAATACCGCTGTCTCACTTTCAGTAGAGTTTTCTTGATTCCCAGGTGTCCACCAGAAGCGCCATCGTGTATCTCCTGAAGCAGGGGGACCACTTCACGTCGTGGTACTATCACTTGTGTAGTCACCTCCTTGCCATCGTTCGATTCCCATTTCCTACAAAGCACTTCATTTTCTAGGACTAAACTGTCCCACTGTGCCCAGTAGCTCTTTGTGACAGGACTATGTGACGATACTTCATTCCACTGAGGCCTAGTTCCACTACGCTTCCAGTCCAGTATAGGTCGAATATCGTCATCTTCTTCCTGGGACTTCTTAAAGTTGCCTTCAGCCCTAATTAAGTTCACGTGTTCCCGGGCTTCATTTTGCTGGCAATGTCTACAGTCCTCATTACATGGACGTCGCGACAGGGCGTCAGCATTGTTATGCCCTTTTCCACTACGATGTTCCGTCACAAAGTTGAACTCCTGCAGCTGCTCTAGCCATCTTGCAACTTGACCCTCAGGGTTTTTGAATTGTAGAAGCCATTTCAATGCAGCGTGGTCCGTCCTCAACGTAAACTGTCTCCCTATGAGGTACTTGTGGAAATGTTGCAAAGTTTTTACAACAGCCAGTAGTTCTCGTCGAGTCACGCAGTAGTTCCTTTCTGGTTTTGAAAGTGCCTTACTGAAGTAAGCGATCACGACTTGCCTATCTTCTTGCACCTGCGACAGCACTCCACCAATTCCTGTGTTGCTGGCGTCGGTATCGACGACAAATCTTCCATCTCTGCTCGGATACCCCAGTATAGGCGCTTCACATAGCCGTTGCTTTAGTTCGTTGAATGCTGACTCACAGTTCTTGTCCCAGATAAAATCTCGTTTATCCTCAGTCAGCTGATGTAAAGGTTTTGCAATGTCCGAAAAACTCATAACAAACCGTCTGTAGTATGTGCACAACCCTAGAAATGCACGTACTTCTGTTTTGTTCTTTGGAGCCGGCCACTGTTGGACAGCCTTTATCTTCTCAGGATCGGTTCTCACTCCATCGGCGCAGATGACATGTCCTAGGTAGCTGACCTCCTTCTTGAACAGGGCACACTTCTTTGGGCTTAGTTTTAGGTTAGCCCCCCGTATCCTGGTGAATACTTTCTCCATATTTCTCAGGTGTTCCTTAAAAGTGCGGCCCATTATAATGACGTCATCCAAATATACCAGACAGACGTCACCAAGAAGGCCCACCATGACTCTATCCATGAGGCGTTCAAACGTCGCTGGAGCGTTGCACAATCCAAAAGGCATGACGTTAAATTGCCACAGGCCGTTGCCAATTCCTGTACTGAACGCTGTCTTTTCCTTATCTTTCTCGCTAATTTCCACTTGCCAGTAGCCACTTTTCAAGTCAATGGTTGAAAACCACTTCATACCACTGAGCATATCCAGTGTGTCGTCTATCCTAGGCAAGGGATAACTGTCCTTCTTCGTTACATCATTCAGCATTCTGTAGTCTACACAGAATCTGGTACTGCCGTCCTTCTTCTTCACCAGAACGACAGGAGAAGACCATGGGCTCGTAGAAGGTTCAATTATTCCGCTATCAGCCATATCCTTTACCATTTCTGCTACCTCAGTTTCTTTAGCCCAGGGTATGCGGCGCGGTCTCTGTTTAATTGGTCTAGCATCACCTGTATCTATCTCATGCTTGACGAGACCTGTTCTTCCGCAATCTTTTCCCGTTGCAAAGATATCCCGGAACCGTAGCAGAAATTCCTTGGCTTGCTGTAGTTCCGAAACTGATAAATTGCTCTTAGAATTTTCCAGAAGTTGCTGGATGTGATCAGGTTCACCTTTTATGGCGTCTTGTTTTACTGAAGATGTGTTGATTTGGCGGAGATATTTCACTTCTTCACATCTTCCAACAACACTGTTTTTCTTCAACTGGATCTCCTTTTTCCCAAGATTTACAATCCTGACCTTGGATCTTCCTTTCGTCATAACTAATGTCCTCGCGGTGATAAGTTCCGGGTGCCGGCCAATGTCTTCAACCATAACACATCTGCGTTGCCTAATTTTCTTAGGAAATTTAACTTCGACTAAGGTTTCCGTTCTTGGAGCCAATGTGGTATCCTTTAAGCAATAGAGGTTGCATGTGTTAATTCCTTGCAGGAAGACTTCTTGGTCTGGGAATTTCAATACTCCTTTATCGATATCTAAAACACATCGGTAATTCCGCAGGAAGTCGAGACCCAGTATGCAATCGTCGGTAATATTCGCAATTAACGCTGAATGGGTGTACACTTGATCACCGATTTTAAACTCGATTTCTGTATCACCGAGGACGGAGACTGGCTGGCCGGTGGCTGTCTGAAGTCGGTAGGCTGGGGTTTCTGTTTGCCACAAGATGGTGCGTTTCAGTAACTCAGGTCTTATAATAGTCCGTGACGCCCCGGTGTCAACGGTGAAATTGCAAGCACGTTGATTCAGCGTTCCCTCGATGATCAAACTATTTCCATTGTGGACTTGATTGATGGTGATGGTTGGGGCCTTCAGTTGACCAGCCAGCACCCGCCCCGCGGCCCTGGCGACATTTAGTTTTAACGACTCCTCGTTAACTTGAGTTCCGGAGTCCACACTTCCCCTCTTCCTCTTGGGGCAATCGGTACGAATGTGCCCTTTTTCTCCACATCCATAACACGTCGGAATATAGCGGGACTTTGCCGACGAAGCCACTTCTCGGTGACGTGGTTGCACTGAAGGTGAGACCACCACTTCCCGAACTCTGTGCGTACGTGAGTCTTGTCGTACGGCTTCCACTTCCAAAGCGTGGGCCATCGCACTCTTCAGAGTTTGGTGGTGTCCGAGTCGCACCGTAGCCCTGACTTCAGTATCCCGTAGACCGTCGATGAATGCTTGCACCAGATTTACTTCCACCGTCTCCGGTGTCATCGACATGTATGCCCGCCGGACCAGCCGTTCAACCTCTACTCCCCACTGCTGCAGGCTCTCGTTCGACCTCTGCGTTCTCTCGCGAAGTTGCGCGCGGAAAACATGTTCGAGGTGCTTGTCACCATAGCGAGTGTCTAGTCTCTCCATTAGACGCTCCAACGTCCTGCCGTCTGGAGGAAGGTTCTCTAGGACCAGCAGAGCGTCCCCTCGTAGGGCCAAAGTTAACGCCGCGAAAGACTGGTCATCATCCCAGCGGTTCGTCTTGACCAGTGTTTGGAATTGGTACTTAAAAGCCGTCCAGGATGACGTGCCATCAAAACGCGGCATATCAAATTTTGCGGCTGATGCACAGTGGGTGTGCGATGGTGCGCTAACAGCAACGGGTTCGCGTGCTTCGAGCTTGACAATCTTTTTGTTGATGTCCAGCAGGCGATCTTCGTGGCCATCAATTCTGGTTTCGAGGCTATCAGCTCGGGCGGAAACCTCCTTGACCTCTAAGGTGAGATTTTTCACTTTCTCGCCCAACGTGACGAGGCCGTGATCGATTTTTTCGAGGATCAGGTTCTGCTTAGCCTCTTGATCGCGGCGGGCAGCTTCCTGTTCGCGGCGGGCTTCTTCCTGGTTAGCCGCGATTAGATCCTGGAGCTTACGCTGGTTAGCCTCTTGTTCGCGGCGGGCAGCTTCCTGTTCGCGGCGGGCAGCTTCCTGTTCGCGGCGGGCTTCTTCCTGGTTAGCCGCGATTAGATCCTGGAGCTTACGTTGGTTAGCCTCTTGTTCGCGGCGGGCAGCTTCCATACTAGCTTGCATGGCGGCCAACACTGCGGCGAGGTTCATTTCCGAGGATGGCCCTGTTGGCGCCTCAGCAGCTGCCGTTGCTCCCATACCAGCCCGGTCTTCCGCTTCCAGACGTTGACGTGCAGCATCCATCTCCACTTGCCTCCTTGTTCGTGGTCCCTGTTCGTCGTCCCTCTGTAGTAATGGCATCTCACTTCTGACACCAGTTGTTACGAACGTGAGTAATTAAATGCCGGTTTACTAGCAGACAACTTTATTCACCACAAAACAATGACAAATTAGTCCAATCAACAAATAACCAATCACTATAAACACTCAGAGTTCCGTTTAGTATCGCTTAGGTCGCTAGGTATCACTTCAAGCACTTAGGTAGTTCGCTCTGTATCGCTGACGAAATCAAACTGAACTGCTTCTAGCCGGGGACCCGTATTTATATGCGAAGCCATCGAAAGTTCTCGATACCGACGTTTCAAGGACATTCTAGCACAAAATAGTCGCATCGGGAGGCCATAAATCATTATTATTACTCTCGTAAGTAGGTACTTATCTACCACCTTACATGCGAATTTCGACTCTATTGCTAATACCGGAAGGTACAAATTCCCTTATCCACCCACATAACTACCTACTGAATTTTATCTAATAATAATAGTGTATGTCGGACTTTTCTGGAATTTGCCAGGCCTGAGTATGTACTCCTATTCTCGAAGCTTCGCACAGCAATGCGTTTTAATTATTTGATGCTACCCTTGGTTCTGTCGAAGATATAGCGTACTCAAGTTTCACGGCGTAACAATAATTTAGGTGTCTTCAAAGCTTGAGTTAATAGACTAGTATCTAGTAGTATAGTAGCTTTACTATGAACGATTGCGTAACTGCTTATCATCAGGTGGAATCGAAGCCAAGCACTGGTTTATATCATTAAAAAAAGTAAAAGCAAAATCTTAACTAATTAAAACTACCTTAAAATAATCTAAACTCGTTATCTACCTAGCCTTTTCCCAACTATATTGGGGTCGGCTTCCAGTCAAGCCGGATTTAGCTGAATACCAGTATTTTACGAGGAGCGGCTGCCTACCAGACCTCCACAACCTATTAACTGGGGTAACACGGTACTTCATGGTAAGACTAGAGTCAGATTTACTGGCTTCTGACTAAAATAATTTAAATTATAACATTGAAAAATTTGTTCGTATTACTGTCAATTATTCTGTCAAATAGACTGGCAACATTATCATACGTTACGTCGCCAACTCTTGAGTGGGGCTTAGAAATATCAATATCATACAAAAAAAAATTTGCTTCGTTTGAACGTTGTACCTAAGTACGCCTCAGACCACGCCCTGCATTATTTTTATTACGAACCATCCTAAGGTTGTCTGGTAGAAATCGCTGTCAGCGATGAGACTGCCATTGTACCCATAGATTTAAGTTTCTGTACAATTTATAACTTCTTTTGGTATACAATAAAGTTTATTCTATTCTAAAACAGTCTGACCATACGATCCGAGAGTCCAACCCAAATTGGCTCAAAAATATACCAAGAAGGTTGTTATATTTCCGCTACTTGACTCCACACATGCAACAGTAGCATGCAACTCGACGAGCTAGGAAGACGAGATGGCCCAAGAAGTACCTAACAAAACAAGTAGCGTCCCATACTAAGAGGCTATCCATCTTATTTGGAAACTATAGCCTCTTCCAGCGGCTTCGCCCGTTAGAAATTAGTTTTCATAGGTGCAAATCTATAGTAATATAATAAAGAGGTAAAGTTTGTTTTTTTGTTTGTATGAGGTAATCTGTGGAAGTACTGGTCCGATTGCTAAAATTTTTACACCAATAGAAAGCTGCTGTATTACTTAGTGACATAGGATATATTTTATGTACGTGGGCGAAGCAGCGGGCTAAAGCTAGTGAAATTTTTTTTTTTTTTTTGTGGTCAATTATCGTCTATAATCGTATAATCGTCAGAAGCTAGTACAAAATTTTGACCTCCATTTCATACCTTTATAGGACGAATTTTTGAAAAAGCTGAGCCTGATATTTTGCGCAGCGTTTGCTTTTTTGACAGAGGCAAGCACTAAGGGAGGATTTTCAAAAATTCACCACCTGAAGGAATGAAAGAAAGTCTGTATGGAGAAACCTACTTTCACATGGGTGAAGTCGCTGGTAAAACCTAGTGTTGTCAGTCAATCAAATCATTTATTTGCTTTGATTGATTGATTGATTGACCCTCCTCCTACTTGCGTCGTTTCTCTTCAATGCTGAGGGTATTTTTTCTGGACTATGTTTAGCCATGTTGTCCTATCTTCGGAGATGTGAATGGTTTGCAGACTATGGTCTCCTGTGTACCACACATCGGGCCTACCTCTGGGTCTTTTCTCATCTATTTTCCCTATCACAAGCAGCTTTTCGCAACCAATGAAATCATTTATTTGGTTTGAAATCAAATAGAAACTGATTTTAGGTACTCAGTACGCAAAACAAAATACTTTAACAACGTTTGGCTACAGCAGTTACCTACATACATAAACCTACATCAAATTCAATGAACCAAAAACTCTTCCCATAATAGAATAAGATTGAAAACAAACAACTACACTGAATTGGCGCAAGGAAATACATTTCATGAAGTATTCCTGTATCGGCACCCAGATTTTCGGCACCAAAATTTACGGCTCCCAAACTATTCCCGTTTCGGCACCAATAGGTTTAGTAACCATACAGAATACTTGAAAAAAGCTCGTGGCTAGATGGCTAGATAACACCCGCACGGGTCGATCTTCAAGGTTAAGCAACGCTTGCCTAGTTTGGGCTGTAGATGGGTGATGTGATCTTAACATACCGAGTTTCCTTCGTGCCTCGGAAAGCACGCTAAACCGTGGGTCTCGGCTGTCATTTGTAGATCTTTGGCAGTCGTTACGGATTGTCAGAAGCCAGTAAATATGACTCCAGTCTTGCCTTGAAGTACAGTGTTACCCCAGTTAATAGGTTGTGAACGTCGGGCAGGCAGCCGCTCCTCGTAAAATACTGGTATTCAGCTAAATTCGGCTTGACTGGAAGCCGAAACCCAATATAGTTGGAAAAAGACTAGGTAGATGATTATATAGACATGATGAGTAACTATACAAAATACCTGTCCAAAATACCTATTGGTGCCGAAAATGTTGGTGCTGAAAATCTATGTGCCAAAACGGGAATACTCTCATTTCATATTCAATGGCGCTTACAGTTTAAATATGAAACTTTGCAAAGGAACTCCTTATTGAGCCAATATTTACTTGTTACAGGTACCCTGGCGAGGGGCCAACGTTCTACGTTTAATAAGTGACCGACTTTATCACTAGCCAGTTTGTGAGGACATATTCGTGTGCGGTAAGTGTGGTCTTTAAGTGGTTTAGCATATTAGTGTTTTGGATAGAAATAAAAAAAAATACCTGCCATCGAATTTCAAAATTAAAGTTCATAATGCATTTTTAAGCATAAACACTTTAGTTTCTTCGTTATTTAACACTGACTTCAAAAATTAAAGTTAGTTTCACTTTTTAGTAGGTACTTTTTAGGAAGGCATTGTATTTTTTCGTATAAAGTTTTTCATTCCACAATGATTACTTTTTGGCTATTTACTCGGTATTGTCGTGTGTATGTATTAAGTATAGATGCATAAGAAACTTAAATATTAACTAAACTAAGGGCCTGTTTCACAATGTCTGAGTAGGCACTACTCACTGAATAAATTCAAAAATGTGACAGATTATGGGCCTCGTTCACCATCTCCGAGTAGGCACTACTCACTGAATAAATTCAAAAATGTGACAGAATTCGTATGAATTATCTGTCAAGTAAGATACTCGAAACTTAATCATAGGTGGTGAAACAGGCCCTATGTATGAAATTATCTGCCAAGTAAGATACTCGAAACTTAATCATAGGTGGTGAAACAGGCCCTAAATATTTTTTCTAAACCTATCGTCATGAATTTATAAGAAAGTTTTATATGGACTGATCGATACTGCGTGATCAGAGGGCTGGCTCGTTCTTTGCCCAAAGACATTAACATTCATTGCGCATGTCCACGTTGTATGGCAACGCTTATTCTCTGTCAAAAGTAAAATCAGCCCACCTTTAAACCTCCTCGTGAAGTTTTAACAAGGCGTTTAGGAGGTCTTAATAAAATTTATGAGCACTCGGACTCCACGAACCGAAAGTTGGCCCCAAACGGCTCGAAAATATAACGACAAACGTTTTGTGAGATCAAAGAAGAATTTATTTACTAGGAATAGTAGTTTTCCATTACTATTTCATATTTAGTAACTTTCTTCTACTCGTTTTAACAATTACTCAATGACGAATGGAATAAAATGACACGTTATTGTCTTGTGTTTTGTGAGAAATAGTATGCAAGGGTGTCAATTATTGTTCCATGTGTATTTTATCTTAAATTATTAATTTAAAATTATGTGTTATTAAAATAAACCGTATTATAAATAATTATCTTCTTCTTCGCCGGTATCACTCTTGACAGAGTGGTCGTGGTCATGACTTCAGGTGTTGGTGGCATTCTTCACGCCGCCATTTTTTTCTGATGGCCGCCTTAGTGATGACGATAATTATTATAGGTATGCTAAAGTTCTATCCAGTTGCCAAAATTATGTATAACTGTTATCTTTTAAGTTCTCACAAATCTATGATAAGTAATATAAGTAGGCACATACCGTTTTAATTAATCTATATATATAAAAATGAAACCCGTTTTTCGTTGTCACGACATCACATGAAAACGGCTTGACCGATTTGGCTCATTTTTTTTTTAAATGTTCCTTGAAGTTCAGTGATGGTTCTTACGGAGAGAAAAATTAAAAAAAAAGTGAGGTAAAGTAGGGTAGGTAGGATAGTGTAGGGTAGTGTAGGGTAGTGTAGGGTAGTGTAGGGTAGTGTAGGGTAGTGTAGGGTAGTGTAGGGTAGTGTAGGGTAGTGTAGGGTAGTGTAGGGTAGTGTAGGGTAGTGTAGGGTAGTGTAGGGTAGTGTAGGGTAGTGTAGGGTAGTGTAGGGTAGTGTAGTGTAGAGTAGGGTAGTGTAGGGTAGTGTAGTGTAGAGTAGGGTAGTGTAGGGTAGTGTAGGGTAGTGTAGGGTAGTGTAGGGTAGTGTAGGGTAGTGTAGGGTAGTGTAGGGTAGTGTAGGGTAGTGTAGGGTAGTGTAGGGTAGTGTAGGGTAGTGTAGGGTAGTGTAGGGTAGTGTAGGGTAGTGTAGGGTAGTGTAGGGTAGTGTAGGGTAGTGTAGGGTAGTGTAGGGTAGTGTAGGGTAGTGTAGGGTAGTGTAGGGTAGTGTAGGGTAGGTTGGGTAGTGTAGGGTAGGTAGGGAAGGTAGGGTAGGGTAGCGTAGGATATGTAGGGTAGTTATTTGATGGGAGCGAAGCCGCGGGTAAAAGCTAGTTAACTATAAATTAATAAACAACCAACCTAACAACCAAGTTTAATACTGAAAACTAGTGCTTCCAACCTAGGCTCCCAACAATTTAGCCCCAAACAATAAGGTGCCAACGCTATATAGCCCAATCCGATACTAAACCAGGCACAATACGTTCGTCCATTTATTATTCAGTTCCCAGGTTGTAGCTCAGTTCTAACGCTAAATACGATTAAGTGCATGTTTTCAGTTTATAGAGCTTAAACTACAGGTCTTAGTGTGTAATAAAACCGCCAAGAACTAAAGTGTGGATGCACCTGGAGTGATATGTGGCCTAGCAGAATGGGTAACCTTAAGGGGCCTCGCACACGGCGACTTTTTGTAGCGCTGCAGTCAGTCACATTTGAAACACGCTACTGCACCGCGACTGTAGCGCTGCTAACGCGCGACCGTGTCAGATGACATCGGGGTGAAGAAGAATCAGCTATGCTATTCTCTAAAAGTCATTTTCATGGCTGTAAGCTGCGACGAACTTGACGCCGAGACAGCCTTTAAACAGAGAACGCAAATGTATGAAAAACTGTCCTAGTCAACTCACAGTTGTCACAGCCATGAGCGCTAGTGCAATGAGGGTGGTGCGTGAAAGAAGAGAGAATGAAGAACAAAACAACGATCTACAAACAAAATCTTAATTTTTGTGCCACTGTATCTCGTTTGCATCGCGACTGAGAATCGTGGCGTGGGCAGAGGCAAGCCGCTAGCGACTGCATCGCGACTGTATCGATGCGAACGCGCGTCAGCTGCGCTACTGTATCACTTCAAAAAGTCGCTGTGGGCGAGGCCCCTTACTCGGAAACCGAACGGTACTGTGGCTGAATGATGATGGTAATGAGAATTATTCTTGTACTAGCTTTTGGCAACGACAGAGGAAATTATCTTAAGGGAACGTATTGTGGGGATAAACGCTTCTGATTTTGAGTGTGGTTAATTGGCAAATATCTTCTCCCGGTTTGGATAAGACGAGAAGGAGTGCCAGTGTTTTAGTGACAAACCCACCTTTATTGTTTGTGTTCTAGGAAACAATCTTTCAATCGTTCCCGCAGCCTGTTAGGTCCTGTTTTGAGAAACGCATCAGATTTTGAAGCTGTTAAGTAATTGATTATTAAATACCCGCAAATTAGGATGATTAATATCTTCTCCCAATATTTGGTGGAATGATTATCAGTGCTTCAGTAAATAAAATCTACTTACATCCTTTGTGTTCTAGGGACTAGTCTTTCAATCGTTCTCATAGCCTATTAGAGCCTGGTTAAGGCATCGGCCCTACTGAGCCCAGAGTTACACAGAAGTCACTTTGAGGAGTGTTCTACCTGTGTCCTTCAATTGACCTTTGCATTTTAACCTAGACCGTGGCCGTGTGAAAGCAATTAAAGTGGTGACTCTCACCACTTTAATTGCTTTCTTTCAAAATTTTAATCAGTTGAAGCGCACTTTGATAAAGTGCATAGATACTACTGGATACCACTTCTCCCAAATAAAAGTATTTCTGTTCTATTGTTATTCTACTTACATTACCGGCACTCTCACTTACCATGATTACTTAAACGTATTGTGGTAAGTACAAAGGTGGGTAGACAATAAGCATTACAACACTTGAGGCCCCGAATAAAGCTGTTGATTCCAGTAAAGATGCCCTAGGATTGATCCCAGCTCATCTGTACTCTCTCTCTCTCTCTACTGATAGAGGCGCTGTAAAAATGTTCATGGTGGATTGGCAATAGTGACTGTCGCAACCCTGTGCTGGGCACGCCATAGATATGGCGGTAGCTCCCCTGTTTGATGAGTACCTCATGACGAAGGTCTTCCCTAGTCGTGGTAAGTTCGAGAGGTCCCTTCACCAGATACGTGCGGAAGAAGCGCTCAAGTTTCACTTTTGTTATGATCGCCCGGAGTACACGGTAGAACATACAGTGGAGGTGTACCCTGCTTGGGCGGAGCACTGACGTATCCTCGTGGTGGTGGTCGGCAACAACGACAATTCGCACCGAGCCCTGGTTATAGGCCATGGTCCGGAATAAGCAGGAGTGGCAGGCGGACGTGAAGAATGGAAGGGAGGCCTTTGCCATACAGTGGGACACAACAGACTAACAATAACGTAAGGTTGCCATTGTACCCATAGATTTAAGTTTCTGTACAATTTATAACTTCTTTTGGTGTACAATAAAGTTTATTCTATTCTATTCTATTCTATGAAGTGATCTCATTGCTGAAATTTTCTCTCGCTGCGAGACGGCTCTCGCTACTTTGCGATCTTTAGTGGAAAGCCAACCTAAAGGCTCGGCTAATCCGATTAATTATATTAGCGAAGACCTTTTAAATACATAACGTTATTTTAGTGATCTTGGCCAATTTTGTTTCGTTCATTCTCTTGGGAGAGTGTTTGTTCAATTAAGTAATGATTACATTCCTTCTTGAAGTATCTTAGTGATAATTGTTTTGGTAGTAATTTCGGATAAGTGGAGCTTAGCTAGACGCAGCTGGAGATATTTTTTTATGTCTGACCTTTGCCTTAAGTCTGTGTTAACCTAATTTGATTTCTATTTTGGTTGTGTCCTAAAGTCATTTGATGCTAGCAATCAATTAAACAATCGTCAAATCAAATCAAATCAAATCATCATCGTGTTTCGATACTATTGTAGTCAACTTACTCTTTTTTTGAAAAGAGTAACCATGGAGTTTCTTGCCGGTTCTTCTCCATAGGAAACGACCAATTTGGAACCGTGCACTAGTTTTCGACGTTTTATAAGTGCCCATGTAGGCCTATGTGAAATAAAAATATTTGACTTTGACTTTGAATTGTTGAACATAGGCGTCCCTAAGCATCTTTAGTTCGCTACAGATCTCTGATATCACGATGCGTAGATCGAAGTATGCATCGTGATACCAGACTTCTCCAAGCGAGCGAACATACATAATAGTCTGAAACCAACTATTATCGTGCAGTTGCCCAATTATGTCGACCAATAATTTTCATTGAATAACCAAATACTCGAATATTAATTACAATTCAACGCGTTTCTGAGAACAACCCAAAGCCAAAACCACAGGTTGACTGGTAGAGAATGCATTAAGTCCGCTTATGTACCAATATTGTACATGAGGTTTAAATAAATAATAAACAGACAGACAGTCGGACAATAAAGTGATCGTTCAGAAGCACAGTGATTCTATAAGAACTCATTTATTTCTTTTGAGATATAGCACCCTAAAAAGCCAGCTCAAATAAAATCAGTCTTTGTCCCCGCTCCGCAGATCCGAAAAAAAAGGAACACAAATGCAATTCCCTGACTCTCAGTGCGCCTTACCTACTTAATCCAACAGCGATACTAAAATAAAACTAATTAAAAATCTGAATGAAAGGAGAAAGATTAAATTACAAGTCTTTGTAGCTTCTACAAGCTCCTACAAGGCATTTTAAAATGGCACCCGTTGCCAAACGGGTCTGGCAAAACAAGGACGCAACAGGAATATTTTATTAGGAGTCAAATATAGCTAACATTAATGTAAAAACCTTTTTAGCTGGTTTAATTATGTGGAACAAGTGTAATAATACTTAACTTTTTAATTATGGCGTGTAATTAACCTTTTTTCTTAAGTGGGTCGTCTTTCATCAGTTTTCCTTGTAAAGAGATTTTTTCTATCTTTTTTTCAGAGAGTATGATCTTGTCTTAGAAGTGGGTAATATAGGAAATATGCTTTAAAATATTATTTGATGAGTTCTTAGATAAATATGTTTTTTTTTTTTGGATAGGCAATCATCAGAATGCCTTCTCCCACTCCTGGGAAAGCGGGAGAAGTGTCAGACTTTTACTGACTATACACCACCCCGTTCCTTCTTTGCATTCGTTTCAGGGGGTCCCGGGTTTTCCTTTCAGAAGCCCACCCATGGCCCTAGAGGCTTCGACCAAATATGCAAAAATCGATATTCACCATCTCACTGCTTACTATCAGGTGAGATCGCAGTTAAGATGTTTATGCTTCTTATCTTAAAGTGGGTGTGATGGCCCATATTTCTGACACTGAAAAAAGTGACCTTCACGTTAAATGCCATGTGGCTTCTACTTATTTTATCAGCTTTAAAGATTTATAACTTAGTCTTTGATGAAAACAAAATTAGCGTCATGTGAAATAAAAATATTTGGTAGGTATTTGAAATTCCAATGTAAAAGTCACACAGAAAGAGCAAAGGCATAATTTCCCAAACAAAAAGATCCATTGAAAACATTAAAAGAAAAACAAACTAAAATTGCGGAAAATATCGGATTCACAATCAAAGTTAACACGATAAGTAAACACTTTAGAAAAAGTAAAAACGAAAAAGGAATACCGAAGAAAGAAAATGTATAAGCGTATTCCGTCGTTCAGGATTTTTTCCCCGTTTTAAGTGAAACCCGAGCTTGCGGTTGTGCTTTTTGAACGTTTTTTCTATCGACATAATAATAATATAGTAAAAAACTCTCATTTTTATTTGCGTTTAGTCGTAATAGCGCTGCTTGACAAGGATTCCGGGAATTTCTACAACTTTTGTAACATTTTTTCACAAGGATTTTGTTTGGCGAAGTTTATTTATTCACTAGTTTTCTGTAAGTGGCTTTGACCGCACGAATATTGGAGTTTATTTCAAGAGATTTTGTTTTTTTACGGTGAGAAATTATTCAATTACTTCTCCCGCTTTAGACGTTTACTGACTAAAATTTCTTCTGTGTTAACACTTACTCTTGGCGTTCTAAGACCAAGGGTTTTCTCTGCAGCCTTAGTGGCAGTAGCCCTAATGGGACGATTTCAGTTTGCTGACATCCGTTTGAGGAGGAACATACCTCTGGGATATAAAATAACTAGCTTTACCAGGACATGGTCCAACCATGTGTCAAATTTTATCAGGGTCGAAGCCTACTGAGGCCATGAGTTTACCTCTTGATAGGAAAACCTGTGGTTCTGGAACACAAGGTAAAGAATGAACATAGGTGTGGGTTTTAGTCAAAGTCTGACATACCTTCCCGTGCCTTCCAAGAGCGGGAGAAGTCATTGAATGACTTGCTGCCTAAAAAAAACCAATAGACACAGTGATTCATGAAGAAGTTTTACCTACGACTATAGAAAAACTATTAATTTCAAACATTTCTAAGACCCGTGAAAAGTTGGAGTGGGTCGCTAGTAAATTCTAAAAACTTAATCAGAACCTTGTTGTCATAAATATGACAATCATCACGCCTTGCGGACCAATAAGTGTACCAAGTTAATCCTCATTAGCAGATGGAACGGTGTTACAGCCAATTTTCTTAATAAAACCCTGGACTCTCATTCACAATTCCCAGACCGATAACAAGAGGACATTAAATACACATACTAAGTAATTTAGGTCCCAAGTACGTTCTATTATACCCAATGTTCGTACAAATTAATGTTAAGACTTTAATTGTTATGTTTAATGCTAAACTCTTGGAACAAACTTTGTTTGGATCTTATCTCTATGTGTGTTTAGGTTTTTGAAACACCTTTTCTTTTGTTAAAGTGTTTTGGGACGTAATGAGCCGATAAAAGGCCTTAAGCGAAAAGTTTTAAGAGGCCAATTCATTTCTCTCATGAGGAAACGGCTGAGCAATTTCACATTAAAGGAAAAATTTAAAACAATTGGTCGACTAAGAGATTAGCTCCCAAAAAAATTAGGGTGCTCACTGCGCCAGACTTTCTATATAATTATAGTAATATACAAAATGTTGTCCATAATTATGAATGAATCCCTAAAAAAATTGAAAAGGCAATTATGTTAGTGATACTCGACCAGAATCATAAAGAAAATGTGTCAGTAACAATACCTACTAAAAAAAAACTTATTTACAGAAGTAGGTAAAAGCGTTTTGTAGAGTAAGTGGGCGGAGCCTCCTACAAGCTGTCGTAAAAATTATCTCTTTGCGGATTAATTCCGCAAAGAGATATTAGTAAACCGTAGGGGCCCAGTAGGGCCGATGCCCCCTATTTAGGACCGCGGGGAATTTCTGAAAAGGAAACCCGTAGTCCTAGAACGCAAAGGGAATCTGTAGGACACAGGTGTGGTTTAAGTAAAAGCTACGCCCAAAGAGGGAAAAGTCGTTAGATGATATCTATATCAAAGAAAAAAAAACCGGGCAAGTGCGAGTCGGACTCGCGCACTGAGGGTTTCGTACCAACCTACCTATAAAAACAGTTTAATTCTCGAATCGAGTCTTGAAGACTTTTCTATTTTTTTTTCTTGTGACGTAACTAAAAATTTTCAGTTTTCAGACTTTTCCCGATATTATAATACCTTGCTTCGTGCCAAATTTCAAGATTCTAGGTCAACGGGAAGCACCCTATGAGTTTTGATTCCTTTGACAGTGTCGAAATGTACGTTTTTTGCAACATAAACCGGCGTATCTTTTTTTCCCGTCAACTTACAAGTTTGATTTTTGCACAACTTCAAGGGACCGTGGATTTCAATATATGGTTTTAATTTCAACTTGATACCTTCACGCGTTCCTGAGAAAAAGGGTCTTGACAGACGGTCGGACGGACAGACGGACAACAAAGTGATCCTATAAGGGTTCCGTTTTTTCCTTTTGAGGTACGGAACCCTAAAAACTAGGTTAAACCCGTTAAACCTGTACTACTAATTTTGACAACATTAAATTATAAAGTCATGATTAGAGTATAAAATACAGTAACAATACAAGCAAGCAAGAAAATGGAAATAAAAGTTCACACAATAAAAATAAAATAGTAATAAAAAAAGTGGGACAAAAATAGACAATAATCAATGAATCCGTGGAGTCTACATATTATTAGATTCTCACATACACATAATATAAAAGAAGCTATACGAAAAACTACCAATAAATAAGATGTTTTCACCAATATACTCCGTACATGATTACGTAGTTAAGGATTTTTGTGCGGGAAATCATCTAATAACATCTCCCGCTCTTGGGTAAAGCAGAAGGGCGTGGTAGGGCGTGTCAGACTAATTATAACTGACTAAAATCCACTCCTTTTTTACTCCTTTCTAGGACCCCGGGGTAAGTCAAGGTGGCAGCGGTATTTGCCCCGACTTACATGTTATAGGTCGCGGGTTCAAACCTAGCCAGTCACTTTACTTTGTGTAAGTTATTTCATCACCACTGCTCTCAAAATTGGTGAAGAAAAACATCGTGAAACCGACATGTCTTAAAATCAAAAATTTGAAGACATGTGACATCCACCAATCCACATTGGGCCCGCATGGTGAATAACAGCCCAATCCCTGTCCTAGAGAAGAGGCCTGAGTCCCAACAGTGGGCACATTACATGGCCAAGGTAGCTGAGATTCGAATAATATAATATTTCTACAGCCACAGACAACATCATCTTGTTATACTTAAATTTTCTTGAGAAATGAAGTAATTTAGCGCTGGCAACAGTGGCAACATTAAATGCGTTTACATTAAAAGCATCGTAAGTGCTAATGGAATGTAAAATGTACTAATGAATTAAGTTTAGTGGCGAAGAGTGGTAACATCGGGAATGTCGTGGGAAAATGGATGAGAAGTTTGTATGTATGGGTGTTTGTTACTCTTTTCACGCAAAAAGTGCAGAATGGATTTTGATGAAACTTGGTATACGGGTTGATCATAAATCTATATTGACTATATACTTTTTATTTCCTAAGAGATAAATAAATGTATTCCCTTGGGATTTTTTTTACTATTACGGGCGAAGCCGCTTTTAGTTGCCAGTATATTATATGTACTATGTTGTAAACAAAATATCAGTGATTACTCAGTGACTTGACAAATATTTTGGATTGATCACGTTAAATTTTATACCTTCAGAAATAACCTTTTGTCAAATTGACCAATTGGACGCGTACGAATTTTTGAATAATTTCTAGACTGTGGTCACTCAGTGTTAAATATAGGTATAGATTGATGTATTGACTACGTGACGTGACCGATGTCATCTTGTTGATATAAGACAAGACGTACATAACTGAAATTATCTTGCAATACGTGTACACCTGAATACGGAAGATATAAACACTAACTACCAATGTTTTAATCCAATAATACTTTGAATAACCATAAGTACGTTTATACTCGTTGTACATGATATCGCCAAACTTTAACCACATAACCAAACTCAATGAGACGACACACTGAAACCTTGTAATAATTAAGGCTAGATTCCACACTAGGACCACGAAATAAATAAAGCAGAAGGCCAGCCGGCCTTCTACGAAGTCTTTAGCCTTTAGTCTCTGAAGTTCCTATTATGAAGCCTCATACAATAAGCAGACACGATGAGGAGCTCGTGGCTAGATAATAACAGCCACACGGATCGATCTTCAAGGTTGGTCTGTGGATGGGTGACCATCTTAACATACCGAGTTTCCTCCGTGCCTCGGAAAGCACGTTAAGCCGTTGGTCCCGGCTGTCATTTGTAGATCTTTGGCAGTCGTTACGGATAGTCAGAAACCAGTAAATCTGACTCCAGTCTTGCCATGAAGTACCGTGTTACCCCAGTTAATGGGTTGTGGAGGTCTGATAGGCAGCCGCTCCACGTAAAATACTGGTATTTAGCTAAATCTGGCTTAACTGGAAGCCGACCCCAATATAGTTGGGAAAAGGCTAGGCAGATAATGATACAATAAGCAAACACGCAGGCACGTACAGACTCGTTTCACGTGCAATGAGTAGAAGCATATTCCTGACTAGGGATGGTAATCTGATATTGATTCATAGAAGAATCGATTTTATAGGACAAGATAATCGATTTTTTACATTAGTAAGACTCTTGAAATTGAGATTCGATTTTGTCCTGGATGCAATACAAAATAAGTTATAAACATTTTGTACACCCGATTACTCATGTCAATAGTCATGTGTATTGTAGGATCATCTGTATCATGCTATTTTGAATTCAGTACTTGTAGGGTAACCAACATATTGATCTTCAAGAAATCGATCTTTTAGAACTCGATTTATTACTCAACAGATTAAAAAAACAATCTTCTTTAGAAATAATAATATTATCATCCTTATTTCTGACTAGCATTTATTTGAGATTGTCTTTGCTACGCGTCTATGTTTGCGTGTGCCTGATTTTGTCTCATGTGTAGATCACATCTACAAGACTTGTAGGTGTGTAATCTTTAATTCATGAGATTTATGTACTATGGAGATATCCTGATACCGAAAAATGCACTTCAAGCTGCTTGAATCCGATTGTCTTTGAAAAATCTCTGACAGTCGTTAAGGGAAGCTAGAAACTCGAAAATAAACCGCCTTATGACCAGACCTGTCTAGGGATCTTAGAGGCATGCGGCACAGAGTGAACCTTCACTGAAAAAGGCGCGGGGAGACAGCCTTTTGTTTTTCAAAAACAGTTTCAATCGCCTAAACTTAAAAATGACTCTCACTCAAATCAGCACACGGAACGCATTTTGATTTATCACTATAAACGAACTTCTCAGTTTGAAATACGAAACTCACAGCTGAAACCTGCACCAGATTATCATCCTTTGAAAGATCTTGTCACTTGGCTCTGGAAATCCAATAAGCAATTGCTCAATGCAAATACTAGTAATCAGTTGTATGCAATCATGCAATGGAAGCCAACCCAAGAGTAGGGTAGTTTACGCTGAAGCTACGTATGAGTTAATTTTTAATCAGACGGAACAAAGGGGGCATTGTTTACTGCCGTCAGTTTAGTCCAGATAAATAAAAATAAGAATTTATATGATGAGGGAGAAAAACGAAGATTGCACGTAGCAGAGATGGGAATGTTGCGATGGATGTGTGATGTATCGAGAATAGATGAAGTGAGAAATCAGTCTATTATAGGAAGTTTGAAAGAGGTTCTAGTGACGGAAAACTTGAAGGAAAATCGTGAAAAAACAAGGGATGGAACGCAGGTTTCTAAAAGAGTTATGAGTACATGTAGATGAATGGAGAAAGAGAAGGACGCCATAAATTCTTTACTCTCTACTCATTACATTACATTGCAAATTTACACGATTCATCTAAGGTAGAAAAGAGAGTCAGTGATAGCAAGATGGATGATCAGACAGAATGGAAGAAAAAACATGTTGTCTCGACCCCAAATAACATGGAAAAAGAGCAGGAAGATGACGAATACAGATGACGAGAGAACAAGCCTTCTGACCATATCTTTTTCATACCAGAACAGTATTCCACACGTCTAATTGAAACCTCAGACGGTATCTAATGCGATACACCTTAATGGGATTAACCAATTAAACTAGTTTTCCGCTGAAATGGGAGACGAAGAGAATACGACGGTGTTGAGGTGTTACGTTTGCGCTTTTAATTTTGTTTAATGTGTCTTACTTAGCTTTATAGTTTGTTACCATTAGCTTGGCTCTGTTGGCGCTGGATGTTCTCCTTTTAAAAATAGTTCTTTAGCTTGTAATGTTTTTGTGTTCCAGTTTGGAGCCAAAGCAGTCTTCTTTGTTTTGTGGTTGTATTAATGTTATTCTTTTTTATCAAAAGGAAATGAATCTTCCCGTTTTAGATTTGAGGTTCTTTGACTAAAAGTCACCTATGTTACTTTAGTTGCCCTTTGCGAGCCAAGGCCGAGGTAACTTTTTCGTACTATCATCATCATCATCTGACCCACCACGCCCTATCACGGGACGCAACACGCCACCGATCTGGCTTTAGGCTTTCCCGAATTGCGAGCTACTCATTTGATTGCTTGCCATATTTGAAAACTCGAATCATTTTATAACTACTATGTACATTAAACAGAAATGGAATTGACCAACAGAATAATTTATTTACAATTTATGTACACACATACACAGAAGGAAACATTATTAAAAATTAACAAAACAAACAACAATGTGCTAAATTAACTATAGATGCTCATAGATCGTCTAAATCAAATTATTTTTTTTATAATTGACAGTAGAAAATTAAATTTAAAAAACAGACTCCCGGTAGGAGAAAAATCCTAAGTTATTCGTGTGCCAAATTTCAAACTACGAGTCCCTTAAAACGCCATTTTTCAATATCAAAATTTCTGCTATCCAAAACCCACTCAAACCCGGAGATTTAATTATCGACACATTCCTTCTTGCAATCGGAATTTATAAGTTGCAGAAAATTAGAAAACTTGGATTAATTTCAGGTGCTTCCATTCCAGGTATCAGAAGTATGAAAAACTTTCCAGGAATGAAACGAGTGCTATAGTATACGTAACGAAAAAGGAAGTTGTGGAATGAAGAAAAGTGTGGTAGGAAATTTTATTTCGCATTTCTATGTTTTGAAATGATTGAAGAATGTTTAGTGCTTTTAAGCCAAGAGTGAATAGGTTGTAATTATATTCTAGGTTAGTGATATATTCTAGTTAGTGTTTTTCTTCGTTGACCATATCACCATTTCCCCTGAGGTAAAATAGTGTAATTAATATGCGACTTACACATCACATGACGTGTATATTTTTGTTATCCTTTATCGAGTTTTGAAATAACACAATATGTGTTTTGATATGTGTATAAGTTTGTTATTAATTTACGCTCAAACAGCAAAGCGGATTGGGATGAACTTTGGCACACAGGTAGACTATGTCATGGAATAGAAAATATAACACTTTTATCTCGGGATAGGAGTACGCTCCCGTGGAACAATTTTCTACTTTCTCATTACTTTCTAATTAGTGTTACTTGCGTTATGACATCGTGGCGTATAATAGTGTATTGCTGCATCAATCAATAATTAGATCAGCCGAAAGACGTCCACTGCTGGGCATAGGCCTCCCCCAAGCATCGCCACAGGGACCGGTCCTGTGCGTCTCGCATCCATCGGATTTCCGCGACCCTTACCAGGTCGTTGGTCCACCTTGTGGGAGGCCTTGTGAGATTAGATAGATATACAAAATGTTAATAATAATTAGGCAGAATCGGATAAAAAACCCATCTAGCAACCAACCACACCTCTGCCTTACAAAAGTACTCAGAGCACAGTCTACAAAGATCTTAATCTAGAACTCCCAAACTTAAAGCAAAAGGAACTCGATTTGAACTCCAGTAACCTCCAGAAGCACGCATGCACCTGTTTCCAGCAGACCAGACCAGTCGACCAGACCACGCGAATAGCACTCGATTCGAATTACAAACGGAAAAGTGGTTTTGATCCAATGTTAATCAGTATTGCGGTTTGCAAAATAGCGCTAAGTTTTAGTCGATTTGAATTTAATTCAACTAATGTTGCTATGATTAAATGGCATTCCAATTAAGTTATTGGAACATGGATTTGTCATTAGGTAAACCAGTGAAATTATGGTTCAGATATAGTTTGAAATAAGAGTAAAAAATATGTTTTGAACTCAAGTAATGTTACATGGAAAAGTTGTTTATGAAATTCGTATCTAAAAATATTTCAGACCACTTTAGAGGTTTTTTTTTCTGGTAGAGGAATCATCAGAATGACTTCTCCCGCTCTTGGGCGGAGCGGGAGGGCGTGTCAGACTCTTACTGACTAAACCCCTACCCCGTTCCTTCGTTGCCTTCGATCTGGGGGGGACTCGGTGTCAACCTTTAGGAATGCCACGTGTTCGCCCCAGAGGCTTCGGCCCTGCCGGGCCCCTACAGTTTGCTGACATCTCCTTGAGGCGCGCGTGGAACAGAACGCGCCGTTGACGACTGGGCTTGGTCCAGGTTATTTCCAGACTGCCGGACGGCGAGCTACCCAGTGCTCGCCGTCCGCGAACCCGCGCCTACGGTGGACCACTTTAGAGGTGAGAAATCCTCAAATTATTTAACCCTACCTGGAAGGAAGCTCCAGATTTTCATTGAATAAAACTCAAACATTTTCTTTAGTTGCCATTCTCGTGTCAAGTCGTCCGGTAACCGTCTGAACTGATTCCAAGTCGCCGATGGCGCTTAGTGCTCCCCGCGTACCTCAACGAGATGTCAGCAAAACCATACCCAGTAGGGCCAAAGCCTTCTGAGACCATGGATTGACTTACGAAAGGGAAACCCGGGGTCCCGGAACGCAAGGCCCAAACAAGTTATGTTTTACATAGGTACAGTTACATAGGTGCAATTTTAGTCCGTAAAAATCTGACACGCGCTTCCACTCCGCCCTAGAGCAGAAGAAGTCATAGGATGATATGCCACCTTAAAAAAAAATTTTGATGTTTTCGAACAACTGATGAAGATCCCTTAAGCTAGGAAAAAACATAAATCTAGAAAAACCAATTAAAACCAAAAAACATACCATTTGTTCTTTAATTTGTTTCAGTCCCCGCGCACCACGTAAAACTGCAACTGTACACAAATCGTCCTTAAATGAGACGGCAACGGTATTGGAAACCAATGCTATACCGGGATTTATTGTTATACGAGTATATTTAACCCAAATGAAACACTGGGTAATACTGTACTTTAAATTGTAGACACGTACTGCTGCAAGCGGGGTTAGCGCATTTTGTTGTAGTGTCGAAAAGCAGGCAAAACATCTATGGGTTTGTCTAATTTCGATACCTCTTACGCAAAAATTCGATCGTTTTCGAGAATAATTATATTCAAAAACACACATAAACACCAATACACTCATACACGCACTATCATTCATGATCATAACATGCGTGTATTTATTGGGGGGCCTGGAGTTCTAAAATACAAGCCTATAGTTTAAACTTCAGGTCTCCCACAAATTACTTTCTTTATGTTGTGAAACTAATTGTCAACTAAGAAATGCGTATTAAGTATATTTTGTACGAGATAAGTAAACAGTTTAATAATTAAAAAAAAAACTTGTGTGTGTGTTTGCTACTACTCCACGCTCAATAGCCTTAAAGGAGAAGGGTTAGAATAGCCCACCAAATATTAAATTTACTATTGCTTTTGCATTTTGCTGGCCTTTAACGTTTGAATCCCCAACCGGTCCTATGAGACCGCGCTGTTATTGTTTTACTATTGTGTCTCGTTTCGCGGGTATCTGAGTAATTAAAATATGATGGGTTACATAGAATAAATTAGTATGACATAGATTAATGAATTGCTCTGTGTATAGATGAAAACCACATGAAAATTCGTAAAGTAGTTTTTGAGTTTATCACAAACATACTAGTACACCTGGTGAGGGACTTTGTTTTATAATAATACCTAAGGAAAAGGATTATGGCACCTGTATTTTCTACAAAACTCAAAAATCATAGTTACCAGTGACTGCAGTAAAATTGTAAGGTATTGCTTACAACAAACTTATTTCGTAGCAGCTACAACTTAAATCCAGACTTTATCCTTCGCTCTGAAATCGTTGGAACGGAGTGTTTCAACTTAGCAATACATAGGTTCAATTGTTAACGAAGAAATAGGTAGCTTACAAGTTCTGTTTGAAATAACTTCTTTTCTTGGATAGATCTAAGTTTTCAAGAACTTATTGTAGCGTCACAATCTTCAACGCCTAGTCCTGAAGTCACAATTGACTTCTGGGCCTCTACGGTTTTATTGACATCTCTTTGAGGCGCGTGTGAGCCGTTGACAACATGGACTCGGTCTTGTTAGTTACTGGACGGCTGGACCGTGAGCTACCCCATTACTGGTCGTCCATATCCCCACGTCTACAGAAGGGAGAAGGTAGGTAATATTCTATTAACTTCTTCAAATCTGAGTGAAACGAGTGGAAGTATCAAACTTTTACTGACTAAAATCTACTTGAATTCCATTGCGTTCTAGGACCATGGTACCTATATCTTTCAAACATTCGCGCAACCAGTAGTACGCTACTCTATAATCTCAAAAATGGTCACAACTTGACAAACGTTTGATTTTCGAGAAATTCAGCATCTATGATTACCCTTAAGCCCACTGTTTACAGAAATGAAGCTTCATAGATGCGTGTTCGTCATTATAACTCTATTGAGGAAGCACTGCAACGACACGACGTTGCCGCTTCGTTGACAGAGTTTCATAGTTTTGTATGTAAGCTCTACGCAGGCGTACACGCAGCGTATAATGACGAATACGCGTCTGTAAAGCTACACATCCATAAACAGTAAACCTTCCTCATCTCTCATCATCTGCATCATCTGCCTAGCCTTTTCCCAACTATATTGGGGTCGGCTTCCAGTCAAGTCGGATTTAGCTGAATACCAGTATTTTACGAGGAGCGGCTGCCTACCAGACCTCCACAACCCATTAACTGGGGTAACACGGTACTTCATGGCAAGACTGGAGTCAGATTTACTGGCTTCTGACTATCCGTAACGACTGCCAAAGATCTACAAATGACAGGCAACCAACGGCTTAACGTGCTTTCCGAGGCACGGAGGAAACTCGTTATGTTAAGATGGTCACCCATCCACAGAACAACCTAGGCAAGCGTTGCTTAACCTTGAAGATCGACCTGTGCGGCTGTTATTATCTTGCCACGAGCTCCTCAAAGCTTCATCAAAGCTTCCTCATCTCTCAAGCAATAAAATATCTCCATACTACATCAGACTATTAAAAAGATTAATTTTTCCAAGGGTTTAAGAGATAAACTTCCTTGTTAATTAACTTCGTAATTAATATGATGAACCTGTTCAGACTTGTGTTCCTTATTAAATTACAGCCGATTTATATTCAAGAGAAAAGTCTGAAAAATTGGATTTTTCTTTTTTTTATTTTCATTGTGAAGAGGCCGATGAACTTTTCTGATTAATGTTTGGTTTACTAGGTCAGCTGAAGTTTTTAAAAGGCTAGTGGTCTTTATTGTTGGTTTTAAAGGCTGAAATTTTGGTTCTGATTTCAGTAAATAGGTTTCGGGGACTTTTTTTGAGATGGGAAGGCATGAATTGACTTTCCTGCTTTAAGAGCAGTGGTGGTCTAGTAGCTATCTTCAACTTAAGAGTTGTAAGACGCAGGTTTGAATTCAGCTATTATTATAGCATATAACTTTGCATAATTTAATTTATCACTAGAATGACGCTATCAAAACACATAAAACATTTTGTGCGAGTGGGTGGGATGTTCACCATGTACCAGTGATACAACGCCGCGAGGTGCATTTTAGCGCAGGCAATGCTGCTTGCAGCAACTGGTTAGAAATAAATGTTAGTTCATCTGTTTTTATAAACATTTTTATTTAGAGCCAATAACGTTGTCTGTAAAAAGAATTCAAAATAGGTTTTGGTAACGCTATAAACCAGTAATAAATACTTGTTTCTTTACTACCAACAATATTTCGTAGGCAATATTCCAACGAAACCTTAAAGAATTAACGAACAACAATCACACTGAAAACAGCCAGAATTCTCAAGAAAAACACCCCAAATCCTGAAATAATAAAAGCTAACATCTAACTTTGACATCTCACCAGATGTCCACCGCTACTTTTTACATTTGTTCGTAAAAACATCCCCCTCCACAACACTATATCTCAGCCTTAGTACTTGGCCAAAATGGCGGCCAAGTCCAAAATTAATCCTGTAAAAAACTTGGCAAGACCAAGGCAACTTTCATAAAATAAATGACAGTATCATGCATAGTAAATATCTCCTCATAATTCTTGCACTAAAACAGGAATTTTTTAAAGTATTATTAAGTTGAGCTAGGGGAAAAACTTGGCTCGTTAGATTAAAAATGATTGGTTAAGCCAATTAATTATGGAAGAGAAAAAAAGGATGATAAAGTTAACATAATATAGTTATTAATGTCTAACCAAGTAACATAATTAACTCTTTGTGTATACACAACTATTATAAAAAATATCAAAACTATCCTATGTTCTATTCTAGAATATGGCCAACCTGTTTAATTTTAAAGGTAGGAAATTATCTAAAGGCTTCTCCCTTCTTCCGCTTTAGAGTGGAGCGAGTGGGTTTATCAAACATTTACTCACCAAACCCTACCTGCGTAAATCATTTGTGGTTTGCTTTCCTGGACTATGGTATCCGTTTCAGAACTTATCAAGTAGACCTAGCAAGATAATTAACCTATGCGCCAAATTTCATCTTAATTCGTTCAGCTCTTTGAGCTTGAAGGAGTCATTATACACAGACATAATGTATATACACAATTTCGCCTCTACGATATTACCATTTTATACATGTAGCATAAATTATACAATATTTTCCCCCACTTCAATTCAAGCAGCCCCCAAAGTCCATACACTCATACATTCAAGTTGTAACTTAACTGAACTTAGCAAAGTTCACAGGTGCATAGCACTGCAGGTATCCAAGTGTTGAGTTTAAAGATCAGAGTAGTTAAGTAGTCGTAAGTTACATTATGTAATAGTCTGCTTGGAATGGAGGTGCGCTGAGATAGGGATGCGAAGGTGGGGTAGCAACGTTTAGGTTACGATTCGTTTTGTAGAATGGGAAGTTATTAGGAGTAAGTACTTACATTGGTGTGCCAATGTCTTGTGGTGTTGTTATAATAGTCGCATGGTCATTTACGAGGTTAAACAATGCATGCTGATATTGATTTATTTATTTAGTCTTTATGCAACGCAATGCACAAAGGCGGACTTAATGCCATAGGCAATCTCTAGCAGTCAACCTAGGGTGGTGAAGAGATAATATGGTAGGTGCATAAAAAGACAATGTAATTTAGAAAACAAAAGTAACAGTAGGTATATATAATAAAGTTAAAATAAACATACATATATATTTCATGTTCATTTTTGGATGGGTGACCATCCGTTACATACTCAGAAAACACGCTAAGCTGTTGCGGTAACTTTAATTTGTAATTTTTTTATTACTTGCATTTTCTTTACTAGCAGTTCAAAGTTAGCAAATTGTAAACTAGTCTTGTTGAGAGGTAATGGTATTACTATCTACAAGCCCCAGTCGCCGCTACAGGAGACGCCCCGGGTGTCGGGAATCAAGGGCGATTTCGATCACTAGCAGTGTGGGGCAGCTGCACATGATATGCGTCACCTACTATACTGCTAATCCTGCTCAACTAGCTAACTTTTTAGAATTTATACAAGGCCAATAACAGAACTGTATAGGTTGAAATACTAATCAGAAAAAAAAAATTGAGTCAATCGATGCGAAAACAAGAAGAAGAAAAAGGACATTTAGAAGAAGAAAAAGGACTTGTAGCCACTTTTTCACTATTGATCGGCTCGTGTTTGACCTCTATCTCATCTGATGGAAAGCGAAAATGTAGCAAGAAGTAGGTAAGGAAAGTAATGAAGACTCCTCAATCTAAAACATTTAAATCAACGATTAATTGCAGCACTTCTACTAGCTTCTCCATAATTTTAAAAAGCCCGTCTCAAACTTCCTCTCCAACCAATACACACACAAATCAATACCTATCAACACAATACGGCTGCAAACCAACACAATACATAAAGCATGGAACATAATTGCAACTGTTTCATTTTGCACAGTTTGCACAGTCGCAAACGTGAGCGTTTTGTTTGCGGTCGTGGAGTTTAAATATGTATTGATAAAGGACTGTTTATATTAGTACGGACGGGGACAAAGTTGTGCGGATTGGAAATGTGTTTTTGCTAAGTTGTCAATGAGTAAATATCGTGTTTTCATTATCTGATACGGTTTGCTGTTGTGTTGTGTTTGGGTCTGTTTTAATATCTCTATGTTCATTATCACCTTTATGCTTTTTCAGTTTGTGTTCGATTTCGGAGCCCATTTCTTTTTTTTTTATTGTTATAAACTAGTCCTTGACTGCGATCCCACCTGATGGTAAGCAGTGATGCAATCGTTGATGGTGAGGCGCAGAAGTTTAATAAGAGCTTATTCACTCGTTTATTTTAAAGTGAGAGCAGTAGTGGCCCAGTTGTATCTGTCCCAACTTGCAAGATGTAGGTCATAGGTTCAAATACAGCCAGGTGCATTACTTTGTGTAATTTATTTCATCACCGTTGTTCTCAAAACGGTGAAGGAAAACATCGTGAGGAAACCGGCATATCCTACAACCACAAATTAGAAGACATGCCATCGTTAATAGTGAGGAGCACTAGTTTATTAAGAGCCTACTCAGTCTAGCCTTGAAGACACCTAAATTATAATCGTAGGGTAAGACCGCAGCAGGCAAATTATCCCATTCCTTCGATTCATGTGTCCAGTGAGTAGCGATATTTGACCATCTCTCACTGTATATTTGTGTAAAGTGGTTTACCCACTACCACTCGAGCTATCATGTTTTTCAGGAGATATATTAGTTACAAATAAAACTCTACTAACATTATATTGGATTGCTGCTACAACTTATATTTTACCACAACTATTTTGTGACACCAAAACAAAATATAACACTGATATTAAAAAGGAAAAGTTAGCGTATGTGTGGAGGTGTTTTCATGAGTGTATGTTTATTACTTCTTTTCACTCGAATGGCTGATACGCTACACACGTAGATCATCGTTATCATCACCTTCCTGGCCTTATCCCGTTTTATTTGAGCTCTACGCAAGACGTATTTTTCTTCCATTCGCTCCTGTCACCGTCACGCTATCACTAACTTCCTTTTCATCCATATCATTTCTCAGGCAATCCAATCCATCTTTTCTTAGGCTTCTCTCTCTATCCATCTGTACTACACCTTTAGACTGTGTGACGAAAGAGAACTTCGGGACCCTGAAATTAAAGCAATAAAGGAACAGGAGAGGGTTTTAGTTAGTAGAAGTCTGACACGCCCTCCCGCTCCACCTAGAGCGGAAGAGGTCATTTTGATAATCTCCCACTTTAAAAATGACCCGTAGACTATGCCCTAGAATCGCACATACAATTATTTATCCCAGGACTGTGTTACCTTAGTATAATTTTCTACTTCCAAGCGAAGTCGTCGGCAGTTGCTAGTGAAAGATAAATAAAAATGCAACTCATATCGTTGGCACTTGTTTTAAAAACTGGCTGCGTTTGGTTCACTATTAATTTCTGGTATTTATACTCTGGAGAATATGGAAATAACGTGTGTTTTATATTTTCACAAGCTGTTCGTTTTTTGGGCTGTCATAGGGTTGTATATTACTAAATCCAATTGAATAAATATGGTTATTTACAAGGTATTATTATTATTTCATTTATTTAGCATTTTTACATATTTTTTACAATTTTTAAATATTTCCTTAAAAAACACAAAAAAAAAACATTTAAAAATATAAAAAATAGTAGCCCACCGGCATCGGGAACAGGGTCCAAGCTACCGGCGGTCAGGGCTCCTGAGAGAGGAACCTCCGGACTATACGCGCCGTGTCCAAGAGTGCAGCTTTCTGGATCAAGCCCTTGATCCAGCTGCCTAACGAGAGCCTCCTCAGGTGTTCGTCGAGGCTCTTGGCTATTAAGCCATTGGCCGTCACGACTATCGGCACAATGATTGCTGTGTCCACTTCCCACATGTCGACAACCTCGCGAGCTAAGTCAAGATACTTAGTTTGCTTCTCTTTTTCAGCTTTCACGAGGTTCTCGTCATGAGGGACCGCTATATCAACAATCATTGTGCGACGCTCTAATCGATCTATCACCACTATGTCGGGCTTATTGGCAACAATAGTCCTATCAGTGATGATAGATCGATCCCAATACAACGTGATATTGCCATTGTCGAGAACTGGGTCGGGCACATACCTATAGTACGGTACTTCTGACTCCACAAGATTGTATTTAAGAGCAAGTTGCTGGTGGATAATCCTGGCCACTAGGTTGTGTCTATGCAAATAGTCTCCGTTAGCAAGATGAGAACACCCAGAAATTATGTGCCGGATTGATTCTCCGGGCAGGTGGCATGCCCGACAGATGTCAACCGTACCATCCTTCACAATGTATTTCCGGTAGTTGTTCGTCATCATAACTTCATCCATAATTGCAAAGACAAAACCTTCGGTTTCTCCAAAAAGATCACCAAAGCGTAACCAGGATACGGACGCTAATAGATCAACATCGGGCCCATGTAAGGCCCGGTAAAAGCGTCCGTGAAGCTCCTTACTCTGCCATACTTCCCTGCGGTCATTAGTATCCAGTACTATTGGTTTGCACCAGTTCTCTTTAGCCAAGGAGAGCGGGGTTAGGCCCTTGTCCACCGCCACTACAGCGCGATGCATACCCACGTCCACAGCCAGGAAATATTCCCTGAGACTGCATATCTCGCGGTTATGCAGGGTCTTGGCATTTAAAAAGCCACGACCCCCACACTTCCGCGGGATATACAGCCTCATCACCGATGACCGTGGGTGATGCATCCGGTTTGCAGTAAGTAGTGAACGGACCCTCCTATCCAGGGCGTCGAGTTCCGTCTGAGTCCATTTAAGTATGCCGAAAGAGTACATCAATACCGGCATGACCCAACCGTTGAAGGCGCGCACCCTGTTCCCGCCTGATAAAAGACTATTCAGTACTTTATTCAGGCGGCCAAAGAAGCGCTCCCTCAACGATCGCTTCACGTCAGCAGCACTGATGCCTAACGCTTCCGACATACCCAAATACTTGTAAGTTTCGGTTGAACAGAGGGATCTAAGGTGTATGGAATCCGAGAGTTGGGTTCCCACGGATTCCACAATCTCCCCTCGCTTTACATGCAAGACTGCACATTTTTCCACACCAAATTCCATCCTGATGGCACTACTGAAGGTTTCAGTTACCTTCAGTAGCTCCATCAGTTGCAAGTTGTTGGGGGCAAAGAGTTTCAGGTCGTCCATGTAAAGGAGGTGAGATATGACCTGACCACCTCTTTTCAACCGAAAGCCTAAGCCCGAACCCTCCAGCAATGTGCTGAGTGGGTTCAAGGCTAGACAAAACCACAGTGGACTCAGACTATCGCCCTGGAATATGCCACGCTCGATCCTTATCGGTTCACCATTCTCTTGGATTTGTCGACATCCTGGATAGTGAAGAACCGTCCTCCACTGCCGCATACACGACATCAAGAAGGTGCGCAGAGTTGCATCAACTTTATACAGCTCCAGCACCCTCGTGAGCCATGTATGCGGCACTGAGTCATAAGCCTTCTTATAATCTATCCAACATGTCGACATATCCTTTCGAAAACGACGAACCTGTTGGCTAATGGCAATATCTATGAGGAGCAGCTCCTTAGTACCACGGAACCCGTTCCTACATCCATTCTGAGAGGCAGACATAATGGAGTTTGTCTCAATATGACTATTGATTATTATTATTATTATGAGCCCGTCGTGTCCCACTGCAGGGCAAAGGCCTCCCTTCCATTTTTCCATTCTTTTCGATAAGGTATGTATGTGGCTAATAACAGAAGAGATTTTGAACCTTTTCCTTTTTAAGGTGGGATATTATCAATACTTCGCCCTCTCTGGGCGAAGCGGGAGGGCGTGTCAGACTTTTATTGGCTAAATCCCACTCCTTCCTTTGTTTAATAGCAGAGCTACATTCATATATTGGTCCGTTACTTTAATATATTTAATGCTAGGGCATTTTTAAGTTATTAGACAAATTTTTTGCCACTTTGTACTGAATTTCTCAAGCAGAGTTACATAAATTTCTTGACCCAAATCTTTGCCACTTAGAAAGTAATTTTACTGTTACATACCAGTGCTTCATTAATGTATTGGCCCAATACTCCTACACTTTGGTACTACATCACTATAGCAGGGCTACAAAAGTTAGTACCTTTACAGTTAAAAAACCTCACCTGAAGTTTAGGCCACCATCGTGCCTCGCTCTATTGAATCCCATGGCCGGTCGGTCACTGCATATTGTATGTAACTACCGACCGTGCAGCCAACCTACTATTGAATATCACAAAACGTAAAAACAGTACAAGAATAGAATAGAATAAAACTTTATTATACAGCAAAATAGTTGCATAACGTCTTTTTAAATTAACTGTATCGTTTTAATGGCGGTCTTATCGCTTTTTTTTTATTTTTTGATGTAGCATTATAGCATATCGATCTTGTAATTTTCTCACAGTTGGGACCCAGGCCGTCTTCACTCTGGGAGTAGGAATGGATCGTAATCCATATGCGGGCCAAGTGCGGATATATATTTAATTGTTATTTTATTTTTGTAATTACCCATTCGTTCTGTAAAAAGATCTTCACATGCCATAAACCGGCTAAATAGAATTTAAGACTGAATAATATAACATTGGAAACCATCAAATGTAATTACTCTATTTAAATGTGAATAAATGAATTTGAATTTGAATTTGAATATAAATGTCACATATCTTTGAATTTTTGGTTCGGACATGTCGGTTTCCTCACGAGGTTTTCCTTCACCGTTTTGAGAACAACGGTGACGAAATAAATCACTACAATCTTAAGTCTGTTACCACTGGACCATCACTGCTCTTTTTGAAGTAGAAATCCTTTAACTTACTCCTCTTGGTCTACCCACCGTGTTCCTTCAGCTGGTCTTTGTGTTCATCTTACTGCCCTGACGATGCCCTGGTAGGCATCGGCTCTAGCGATCGCCGTCAATATTGCCAAGAGCGATATCTACCAGACAACTTGTGAATGGACTGAAAGAACTTAAAATAAAAAGGCTTTTTTTTCTATAAAAATTGTGAATTGAAGTCAAATGATGTACTTTATCTTTGTTCTGGCTGGCTAGTTTTATTTGATGCAGATAGTCGGGTACACAAGAAACTATTTAGTAGAAGCTATAGATAAAGTATTCAGAGAGATTGATTGTCAAAAGTTCTGAGATGGATGATGTGACATCTATTTGTTGTTTTTGACAATTATTTACTCTGATAGAGACATATTTTTTAAATTAAATTAATATATGCTCGGTAAATATTATAAAAAGATTATAATTATGAGATTCATTTAACGACACGGTTTAGACAGTTGACTGAGTGACCAATAGTTTTTAAACACATTAATATAGTAAAAAATTCTAGTCAGCTACGTACGATTATAAAATAAAACTGACTGACGGGTAGAGAGTGCCTTTTTGCATTAAGACCGCCTATGTACCACCACTGTCAAAAACTATGGAACCAATATTTTCAAAAAAAGAAAAAAAGTGTTGTACCTGATTCCACTTTTTCGCAGCAAAGCTTTTGTGCCAGCATTCGCTCGTGTAGAACGGGCACAAAAGTTAATTTGAATACTCGAATACGTTCGAACTCCTTTTGATCGATTCCAAATTGTTCGAATTTCGAAAACGATATTAATTGAAACCCAAAAGTTATTGCACCTCCGCAATGGGAAGTAATTGAATTAATTGGTTTCAAAATGATTTTCATTTTGATCGTTTTATTGATTGTAAGTGATGTTTGAGTTTGATGAGTTTTTGAAAGTTGTTTGTCCATGAGGCGTTTATAGCACTTTAATATTTGCACGGCTGTAAAGTACACATTGAGTTTTAATTATAATATCGTAGAGTACTGGGAATGTTTTCAATGACCGTATTTCTAGTCGGAAAATATTCTCATTTTATTCCAAAGAGATTTTGTCATTTTGATTTGATTTTAAAAGTAGCTAGAAAGTATTTATGTCAGTAAAGGCTACAGAATTCTGTGAAATAGTTACCGCGGTTCTGAAATATAAAGAGCAATTCAAGGAACAGGCGGGTTGAAACCAGTAAAAGTCTCGCTCCATTTAGTGCAGAAGAAGTTTTATTTTGAGATGTACGCAAAACTTTAAAAAAATATAAAACGTAGATTGAAGTAATCTGTGAATCCGCGAAGTCTACAGTGTTTTCATTTGCACATTTTTAAAAAGAGGCTATAAAAAGTAAAAATAATCCTATCAATATTTTGATGTTTACACTAATAAATTACGATATTCTAACCAAAAGTTAAGTTTTAAAAATATTGCAAAAATATCACAGAAAGAAACAAAACAATTGAATTAAAACGTTTAAACGATACTGCAGTTTGCACCAAAGAAGCCACATGTGCAAAAGCAGTAATTGCCAAACAAGCATGTCTTCAACATAATCTTTAACCTAGTACTTCGCTTTTTTGTTAAGAACATGCTTGATTAGGCTTTGAACTTTCTCTCACAAACTTCTGTAACCGATTTTGGCAGCTTGTTACAAAAGCGTTTGTTGTTTATGAAGAATGACTTGCTTGTCTTAGCTAATCTCCATTTGGGTAGTACAATATTAATTTCATCTTTAATACGCGTATTTATATTGTGGAAATCGTTTCTAATTTTGATAAGTCCTAAGTCTTTACATAGCCTTTTTCCAACTATATTGGGGTCGTCTTCCAGTCAAACCGGATTTATCTGAATACCAGTATTTTAAGAGGAGCGGCTGCCTACCAGACCTCCACAACCCATTAACTGCCTAGAATAAGTTTTTACGAACGTACAAAACTAAGATATTATAAAGTGAAGGCAAAGTCAGTCCATCGATTTCTTTAAGGGACTTGCGAGATGCCATTTTATAAATTGCCCGGATTGCTCTCTTTTGCAATATGAAAATTCATTCTATATCAACTGCATCCGCAGGAATCTTCCGCAGCGAAATGCCATTAGAAATAATACTGCGGAAATAAGCATAGTAAACTAACCTAGCTGAGGTTACATCTGTCAATTGACTTATTTTTCTTACTGCATATGGAAGTGGGTTTAATCTAACCAAGAGAATTTTATTTTATATGTCGCGTTTATCTTCGTAAATGAATTTTTATTAAATACTAGCTGCTGCCAGGGGATTCGCTAGCGTGAATGTAGGTTTCTCCATACAAAATTTCGAACACCCGTCTCATCCACTTAGGGTGTGATTTTTGCAAAATTGTGCTCGCCTACATGATAAACGGAATCCTAGTGAAATATTTTATAAACTTAGTCCAAGTAATTTTAGCTTTGCGTTGATATGTCTATCAGTTAGTTTTTCCTTTTATTTATATATACAATTTACTTTAGAATAACTTTTATTTATGACCTACATACTGTATTTTAGTGAATTTACACAGAAAATATTTTCTTTTTAAAACCTGATAAAAGTCAAGAACAGCAAAGAAACGAAACCAAAAACCAAACATCAAAACTTCCCGTAACCCGTACACTGAAGTACATGTCGACACACAAGTGTTTCACAGTAATTGATACATGTTTCAATTGTGCGCGACTGTCCCGCGAGAGTCAAGATTGTGGGACACGTTAATTGGTTGTTCAGATCGCATTGTACCTGGTTGTGGTTGATTTTATTCGGTTTTCGAACGGAATTGGAACTCGAAGGCGGAATTGGATGGTTTTTATTCTTCGGGGAGTAATGTTAAATGTTTAAAGTGCATTAATGTTTCGTTTTTTTTCGAATTGAGAATAATGAGGTGGCTTTTTATTGCTTTGGTGCATAGTGTTTTTCTTTGTGACTGTACTGAATTTTGGCTTGTTTTTATAAATGGTGCGGTAAATTGAAATAGATGAGTTTATTGGAAAGGAAGTTAGTGATAGCATGGCGGGCGCCTACCCCAAATAATACGGGGCAAAGGCAGGAAGATGATTATTGTAAATATGTACACGTTTATTGTAGAGCCAACTTTATTTCTCAGAGTTTGATTAATGAATACCGATAGTAAGCTCACATTTCGACAGTTACCACACAAATTTTAATCAAGGCAAAAGTTTGTGAATGTGTGAGTATGTTTCTTACTTCTTGACGTTCGAACGGCTGAACAGGTTTCGATAAAACTTGATTCACGGGTAGACTATGTCCCGGGAATATGACGGTTGGCAAGAAACTCGGATATCAATCTGCTACTGAGGAATTCCAGAAGGTGGGTTACGGTATTATTCGAAACAGTTACCGTGGCCCTGGAACGAAAAAGACAACTGAGTAAATCTAACACTCCCTCTCTCATCCAGATCGGGATAATCGGGAATTATTTGATGATATTCCACACAAAACAAAAGAAATTTTATATGATAAAAACCCAACAACACATTTGAGTCAGGAATCAAAACCCAGTATATTACCACCATAAAATGAACGAACCAGGAAAGCACATAATTCAAAATGGATCCACAAAGAAAGTACCAGAACAGCAATACATTAGCTATACAAGTGGTTACCAACGCTAACCACAAACCCTGGTCAAGTACCCAAGGAAGCCGAACCGCTAATACCCTGTATATAGACCAGATAGTTGCGGTACATTCAATTATCGGTATGCATGCAGTCTCGCACTACTGATCCGTAAGTGGTTTTGCATAACAAATTGTGGTCATCACTGGATACCACTTAGCTTGGAAGTTAACACGAGGATCTGTTATGCTTGAAAATTAAAGCTATATGAATGGGAAGATTTTTGGACTTTTGTTAATATCCATACTCACAAAATATAGCACCTTAACAGCTAAATGGATTTAAATGAAATTGATAGATTGTAATCTGGATTGGTCATGTGAAGAGGAGGGATATACACATACACATGTACATATACATGTAGACAGCTGGAAAGGGATAGAAAAGATGGATAGATTATTTGAGAATTGATATGAAAATGTACTGGGTTACTGATTTTTTTCAATTTCAGGTTTGGTCCTATAGTAACAGTTGTTTGTTATTATAACTACAACCACGTGTTTAAGTATCGGTTACTAATTACTATAGTCACGCTCTATATTTAGTAGTATGTTCTCCTATAAAGTTTTCCACCCCGGCCTACATCATAAAATCAAACCGCAAAATGAAGAACTCATCAATCCATTCATACATCAATCCAGATATAACTGCCAGAAAATATAAGTGGTACAACAATAGTGAAAAGCGAAACCATTATCTACGAGTTCAATAACCTCAAAATAAACTAATTAATCTTATTCGTACTCTTCATAAATCATCTGAGACACAAGATCCTTCGTACATTAGCATTCTATACAAAATATATAATATACAAATGAAATATTTCATTTTCGTTCGTCTTAAATTCGTTTTTAATTACAGTTTAATCTGTGGCATCTTTGCGTCTAAGTCAAGTCACATTAATTAACTTTTGATAATTATTTTTCGCGCCTCAAGTAAAAATGTTGACAGTAAGAAATATTTATGAGATATTTTTTGAAGTACGAATGTTGTAGCAACATTTTAAGTAATCACGTTTTAGGAAGAAGAGGAATGGTTGTGGAATTTACCATCTAGGTGGTACCTAAGTGGTCAATCGCGAGCCGATCAATAAATCAGTCAAGGGCGAGATCAGACTCGTGAACGAAAGATTTCGTACTGTTCGTAGCAAAAATCGAGTAAAAATCAAACTAGTGCTTGACTGCAATCTCACTTGCTGGTTGGTAGTGATACAATCGTTGAAGATGAGGCGCACTAGTTTATTAACAGCCTATTCATTCTAGCCTTGAAGACACCCAAATTATATTCGATCAGGACGACCGCAGCATGCAAATTGTTCCAGTCCTTCAATGTACGCGGTATAAACGACGAGCCAAAGCGCAAATAGAACGAATAAACGAAATTATTGTAACGAGGCTTTCATCTAAAGCTCCATAAAACATTCAAATCCAGGTGTCAAATCCGACGAAATTATAAAACCTATCTCAGCCGAGATATTAGATGCACAACGGTTATCCGGCCGCAGAGGCACGAAGGTAGAATACTAATGTGTCGGAAATCGTTACACTAACACTTTGAATAGTCAGTTGTGAGGAGTATTCTTGGTTCAGCACCCAGACTTTCAGCACCAAAATTTTTGGCGCCCAAGCTATTCCCGTTTCGACACCAATAGGTATTTTGAATGGTAGTAACCTATACAGCGGAAGTTTCTAGAGTGGCGGTCACGTACCGGAAGATAAGGTGGACCGACGGCCTGGCGAGAATTGCGGGATTCCGATAAATGCGAGACGCACAGGACCGGTCGCTGAGGCAACGCTTAGGGGAGGCTTATGCCCAGCAGTGGACGTCTTTCGGCTGAGATGATAATGAACCTTTATGGAATCCCTGAAGAGAAAATCTGGGTGCCGAAAATGTTGGTACCGAAACGAGAATACTCCATTTGAGCCACTTTGACCTACGGCCATGACTGGAAACTTAATCATTATACGGTAAATAGGTCACCAGGTTATACATTGAGAATGTAGGGATAATCGTGATTTAAATTTATGAAGGAAATTCAGGTGTGGAGTTTTTTGGACGGTTGGGCTGATTGGGTGAGATACGATTTAAAGACTGTTTAAAAAAAGTTTTGAATCCTTATTCATGTTGGTTTACCAATGAAAAAAAAATGTGTTGCACCGACTCCAAGTAATATGAGATAAGGGCAAGAAGAAGAAGAAGAAGTTGGTGTTTCAATACCGTAGCATACAAATATTTGAAATAATTGTAACATCCCTATTGTACCGCCAAACTTAAGTGGTAGTCTGCAAAGCTCATTGCTAACAGCTGCCAAGCTACTAATTGCTGAGTTCTGCAACCAATGTTCTGGGCGTGAGTGTCGATTCGGATGAAAGGTTCTAGAGTGGCGACTGCGTACCAAAAGTCGACGTCTTTTGATTCGTGGAAGTTCGTAGGGCCTCTCTTAAGGTAGACCGATGACCTGATGAGGGTCATACACGGGGTCACGAGAGGTCTTTTTTTATATAACATAAACTAGTGCTTGACTGCAATCCCACCTGATGGTAAGCAGTGATGCAGTTGTTGATGGTGAGACGCACAGAATTGTTACTTGTAGCGACACTTGGGAGAGGCCTCTGTCTAACAGAGGACATCTTTCGGCTGAAATGATGATGAGGAAATATGAATTTATTTATTTGTTAGACAAAATAATCACTAAGGGTCAGTTCACACCGCGACGCGACGCGACGCGACGCGACGATGCAGGAAGAGGCCAGTGACTTCGCGCAGCGCCGCGAGACGCATCGCAATGTTGCGAAGTGCATAGTAAAATCGTTGACAAAACGTTGCGAATGTAAAAACGTTCCGCTGCGCAGCGAGACGCCGCGCGGCGTCACGAGGCGCAGCGCTGCATGAAGCAACGTATTCTAAATTCTCACAATTAAATGTGTATCTTTTCGCGTAGTAAATAAAGTTCTATTTTGAGTCACTCTATTAAAATGTGCATGCAGCGTCGCGTCGCGTCGCGTCGCGTCTCGGTGTGAGCTGACCCTAACATAATCATTGACACAAATTCTAATACAACTCACCAGCATACAACATAACCACACAAGACCAAACTTATTCATAGCACACAAGTATACATAGGTAACATCACACGTCTTAAAAGGCCCTCACATCTTGTCTAATCTACCTGTGGTACAGTCACGTGCACAATTCCTCACACATGTCCACATGTCGATGACAACACGTACCGCCGACGAAGATTCCGCCCTTTTCCACTACCCTAAAGCGCTGGCCACACAGAAAAGACGTAAGACGCAGACGGGGCGCAGGCATTTGTCTCTACCGCGTCTCTTTCATACAAAATGTATAGAAGCGTCGCGACTCAAAACATACAGAACAGACAGGGCGCGGGCGCAACGCTGGTAGGTACATTTGCGCGCACCCGCGCCCTGTCTGCGTCTTACGTCTTTTCTGTGTGGCCAGCGCTTTATGATTGAGGGACCAGATTTAATGGGATTAAAACTAAAGCAACTTCGGCAAGTGGTCGTGATAATATACAGTCATTTTGAAGTTAATTACACTTTGTTAGAAGTGTTGTAACTTGGGATTAGGTAAATAGATTTAGTTGTTGTGTTGTTTGGTAAATATTTTGGGTGTAGGTTCATATTTGGTACACCTTTTGTATGTAAGTTTTTACAGTGGAGTTTTCAATAAAAATCGATTGTCAGAATTTTTAGTTTAATTACAGAAATTCGACACAGTATTTTATAAGAAACAATCTACTACAACGACATACAATAATCAAAGGCAATAAACCATATATAAACTTGATTACTTAGCTTTGATACGAGACGAAATCCAACGACCTTACAGCGCGAGCGCTGACTGATTAAAAAGGACAAAAAATCCTAACTTACAGAAAGGAAACATATATCTGCTATAATATAAATGAAGAATCTGACTGCCTGGCATATTAACACACAGTCAAAACTACTGAGACAAGGATTGTGAAATTTTGCACAAGGTCAAAAATTCAACCTACTTTAGCTGGCAGAATCTAGTAATATAAATATTATAGCATTGTACTATCTTCTCTCAAAGAACGTAACTATAGTAGTAACCAAACACAAGAGAGCAAAAATAAACAATCCAACATCAACCCGATTTGAAGTAACAAACAAAATAATAAATAACGTTAACGTTGCCAATGAAGAATCAAAAACTATTGTTCACTCCAAAATAAAAATCAGGGTTAACTGAATGAATATCGTCACGCGCATTTCGAAGCATTGAAAACACACTTTGTATGTTAATATCGATGCTATCGTGGGGAAACTATTCGAGATAACGCAAAAAGTGCCGACTACGACGTTCGACTTTAAAAGTCAGAATTTTATTGAAGCAAACTATTCTATTTACTGGTTATTCAATTCGTTGTGGAATGTTTAAAAAATGTAAAAATGCGGTGTTATTTTGCTGTGAGTATGAATTGCATTCTTCGGGTATTGAACCCGGAACTATCCGAATCATCATCTGCCTAGCCTTTTTCCCAACTATATTGGGGTCGGGTTCCAGTCAAGCCGGATTTAGCTGAATACCAGTATTTTACGAGGAGCGGCTGCTATCCGAATATCAGCAAATATTTTTGGGGAAATTGTAATGTTGAAATATTGTAAATAATTTGTAATTGTAATAAGGGTTTTCAGGAAAATTCACACCACCAGTTCAGCTGATGGCGTGAAACGTGTCTGGCTTCAAAAGTTAGATTTCATCATGAGAAAACTCCTTTGATGACGTCTAACATTTGACTCTGACTTTTATGTATAACTAATGTCACTAACATAAGCGTTTTGACTTTTTTCGTTGTCTGATCCATGTGAGTGAGGTGTGCTGTCACCTAGTGAACGTCATCTTAGAAAACCCTCATTTGAAAATTTTTAGTATTTTTTTATGCGAGATTCTAAATGGAGTATGCACCTATCAATTACAGAACATTTTGTATTACTTACTTGGATGATTTATTCGTAGTAGTATATTTTTTAAAAAATAAAACGCAAAACATAAGACCATTTAGAAAAAGCTGTCTTCATCAGCCCTGGAACGAAGCCAAGCGTAACGAAAAATAATATCCATTTTGCTTAATTATTTTACATGAAGTAACTCTAGTACATAAAGACTTAATGGGAGCGAAATTGCTTCAAGTAAATCTAAAGAGTTAAAACGAAGTTTCACGTCCATTTTAATTGAAACTCGGGAACTAACTTTGTGAATGGAAGAAAAATACGGAATGCATCCTAACGGTAATAAGACTAGGAGAATCAGATTACAAACAGCTTATATCATAGATACAAGTACTAGGATTCAGCCACTAATTGACCAGAAATGCAATGTTCAAAGGTATTAGGAACACACATGCAATACTAATTGGCTCAGAGGATACCATGCGTGAAACTTAGGAAGCTTGAAACATACATAGGACTGCTATCTCGCTCTCACGCGATAAGCCTTCTCACACGTACACAGATCTCAAATCTCTAACACATATACAATTCCTTCAGTTCAATTCATAATCAGAGTCGATTGCTGGGGAACGGGAACGTTTAGAATAATCCCCTGACGGTTTTCTAGCTCGCGACTACGTAATAACCCCCCAGAGTGTACAACTTTTAGCGAGATTAACAAAGTTGGCACCCCTCATTGCGGACCGGGATCTCGGAAAACATAAATTGTGATGAAATTTGAAAATAAAAATAGGCCGAGAGAAAATTTAAGGCTAAACTGGTCTGAATTGTTTAAAGGCCGTTAGGTGCTTGATCAATTTAATGTTCACTAAAACTCGTGTGGGTTTCTTTAGGTTGTTTTAAGTTAGAAATTTCTGGAGTTTGTCTGATATTGTTGAAGTTTTACACATGGTTTGAGATAGAATTTTAGAGTTCCGTGTTTTATAGGCGGTCTTGTAAATAAATTTTTTTTAAATGATACAACGTTTAGGTAAATTTTTAAGACAAAATTGAGCTATTTATGTCTAGACCATTGATCACAATAATCGTTACAGTCAAAAAACGTCCACTTTTGAACACAAGTCATCCAGAAGTGTAATCACAACGACCGGTCCTGTGCGTTTCGCACTCATCAGATTCCTGCGTCCCTCACCAGGTCAATCGGTGTAACTTATAGAAAGCTTTCCAACTCTGAATTTCGCACATGGTTGCCACTTCAAAACCTTTCATCCCTATCGACTATCTTTCTGCGAGAAATGTGTATCGCAAGCAATATCGTGTAAATATTCTGAATATTATATTGAAATTCTTGTACTACTTACTGTGTGTGAGTTAAGCCTCTGACAAGACAATTTCCGTAGTATGGAGAAAGAATCTTTCTTCTTTAAGACTATGCATGCTTGGAAGATCGCTGTCTATAACGCTGAAAATAAACGACTCTCATAATGCTTTACTTTTTCTTGTATATAGGTTCATCATCATTATCTACCTAGCCTTTTCCTATCTATATTTATTGGAGTCGGCTTCCAGTCAAGCCGAATTTAGCTAAATACCAGTATTTTACGACGAGCGGCTGCCTACCAGACCTCCACAACCCATTAACTGGGGTAACACGGTACAGGTTATATACATAAATTAACTTATGCAAAAATAAAAACTAATTAATAAACATTCCCTTTCTACATATCCGTCATAAACATTGCTACAACTCCATTCATATTTCCATTTGCAATTGAAGTTCCAAAGGACTGTTTAACTAAGTTGCAGCAAGCACCAACTTCCAAACTCACCATCACTCGGCAGAACGAATATAAAATAGTTAAGGCTGTAACATTAATTGGTAACGCGGTATATTAATTAAGAACCCAGTTTAATAAGACAGTTGACTAACTTGTTACAAAGTTTCTATTTCGCGAGTTATTCGACCAATAAAGGTCTAAAGTTTGTTGAAATTAAATTTTCGCGTCGTTTGTTATTCGGTCGGTTTTAGTTTAGTATCATTGGGGTCCTTGAGGGCTTTTAGAGCTCTTGCCAAAGAGTCCTTTAGGACTAGGTGTTGGGTACCTACTTTAAAATTATTTTACCGATTATTTTAGTAGGGTTTAAGTTGATAGGAATTTCATAATTTCCGTTTTGATATCAGGCATGTCTAAGACATGCCAAGAGAACTAAGGTTACCGACATAGCCTGAAGAATTGCCAAACTTAACAGATGGTCGATGGAGACGGAAGGTTCTAGAGTGGCGGCCATGTACCGGAAGACGCATCGTTGGAAGGCCTCTCACAAGGTGTACTGGCGACCTGGCGAGGGTCGCGGGAATCCGATGGATGCGAGACGCACAGGACCGGTCGCTGTGGCGACACTTGGGGGAGGCCTATGTCCAGCAGTGGACGTCTTTCGGCTGAGATGATGATGATAATGTCTAAGACAAAGAGATTTAGGAGAATTAATCTTAAATACAGATTTTTTTGTATCCTTTGGTTTGGTAATTGTGAGCTATTGAGCTATATTTAACTCATCACATGACTATTTGTATTCAAATATACATCACTCTAACGCCCGTTTTCAATAAGCTATCTACAGTTGCAGCTACTAAAGATAAACAAATCTATCCTTTTGCCCTTACTTGCTTTCCTATAATCTACCAACGGATAGCATTTCCTACCAAAGTTGTGGATGGATAGACAGAATCTTACTGTTTATCGAAGATAGCTATCTATCTATGAACTGCGGTAGGTTATTGAAAACGGGCGTTAGTTTACCTAGGACATTACTGACACTATGTGCCTGGCACGTGGTGTCAGTAAACCGGGACCATCAGCTTTCCGTAGGTCCTAGTTGTCCTTCGTAGATTCTTGACAGTAGTTACAGGTAGTCAGTTTCCAGAAAGTCGTGATCATCAGTTTGTTTAAGAAGTATCGTGTTGCCTAGAAGCTGATTTGTAGAAGTCTGATAAGCAGTCGCTTCATATAAATCAAGGATCAGACTGTATATTTCTTGTTTCTTTGTAAATTACAAAACTGATACAATGACATAAACTGACTTTGCAAAATCGGCTTCGTAAAAACTAACCAAAGGATGACTGGCATGAGTTGAGTTAGTTCCAAAACTTGCTTAAGTATGAAACAAAACCAAAGGATGACACACAAAAACTAAACATCCAAACTTACCAAAAACCTATCAAAACATTCCCCTTTTACTTACCATCGAAAAACTTGCGTACCCAAACATCAAAGCGGGCCATTTGGGATCAATTTACTAATATGTCTGCGGTAACAAACTTCGGCGATCCATTCACCATCAAATTGATTAAGCACATAGGATAATGGAGGGGGATCCATCTTGCTCCAGTAAATAGTTGAGAGATGGCCACTTCAACACTGTGAAACTTATGGGATTAATAGTCGAAGTCTTAAGACTTTGCCAAGGAATTAGTTACTACATGGATTGTACTTAGTTGATGATGGAAATATTTGGGACTATAATAAAAAGGTGGTCGAGAAGTAATGTGTTGTAGATTGTGTCGTAGGGGTGAAATAGGTTGATATAACATTTTGGTGCCACGGGAATCTGACCAAAATAAAGCTAAGAAAGGCTAGGCATAAGATGATGATGAATAGAAAAGGCAAGATTGAATACGATGGTAAGCCAAAGCCTTTGCCCATTAGATGAGTCGAAAGAGTCCCCAAGACTTTGGAACGCAAAAAGCAAAGTCTAAGGAATACGAGTGGGTTGTAGTCAGTGAAAGGCTAACACTCCCTCAATTTACCCAGAACGAGAGAAGTTATTACATAATGTGACATATAAAAATTACCATATCTGTGATCTAATACTGAACATGACTCCCATTCATAGCTGCACAACTGCACCTAAATCAATACACGAACAAGTCCGTTTCAATCAAAACAAAATTGTAACGCAATTTGTTACTTTATCATCATCATCTCAGTCGAAAGACGTCCACTGCTGGACATAGGCCTCCTCCAAGCGTTGCCACAGCGATCGGTCCTGTGCGTCTCGCATCCATCGGATTCCCGCGACCCTCGCCAGGTCGGCAGTCCACCTTGTGGGAGGCCTTCCAACGCTGCGTCTTCCGGTACGTGGCCGCCACTCTAGAACCTTCCGATTGTTACTTACCCTGCAACCAACCCTCTGTTTGTGCTTCTGCATTCATCAGGTCATTGGTCAACCTTGTTAAAGGCCTTCCAACGATCACTCCAACAATAAAACCTTTCGTTTCTATACACCATCAATTTTGTGAGCAATTTCCTCTATTGCTACTTAAGTTCGGACAGTTCATTAGGCTACATCAAGAACCTAGGTTTTCCTGCGGATGTCTTCATTTTTTATTCAATCATGCAAGAAAACTCTCCGAACAACGACGTCCTTTCCATTTCCCTTTGGATGACTTAAAACCTTCTGATGGGGCCTATTGTGAGAGACCACGTTGAAGACCCATTCAAAATTTCTTGCAACATGTTCTGTTTTGTGCTTTGTTGGTAATGTATTGTGTGGACACTTAGGGGAGACTTATTTCCAGCAGTGGACGTCTTTTATCTGAAATGATAATAATGATGGATTGATTAAATTGATTTTTAAATTTCTTTATGAATTCTAAGGTAAAGAAAATAGTAAACAAGCACAGATACAAACAAAAATGTTAGTAGCCTAGATCATTGCCTCTATTAACATACACGGTAGATAATTATCGTTTATTGACTACTATTTTTTTACAAAAAACTTATTGATAGTTTGTAGGATTAGCTAATCCACATTTTTAAAGTAAATGATGGATTACTTCCATAACAATACCCTTACAAATACAGGAATGCGGTAGCCCAATTTGTGAAAACCTGAAGCTACAATGAAAAGCTGAAAGGTAATATAATATGTAAATTAGAATCGTTTCAATGTAGCTGATTAAACAAAATAAGCAAACGTAAAACAAAAAGGTAATTACCAAAATGGTGACACACAGTATTACATATTAATTGTGTGCAAAGAAATTAATGAGGCAACGAAATTAACTGAGCGTTGCAGTAAACGAGTTTTTGGTGAATTATTCTGGAAAAATTATGTATGTTGAAGAATGAAATATACATGCAATATATCGACTACAAAATATGCAAAGCAAGTAAATTGCAGGATGGTGATAAATCCAACAACTTGCAGAAAGATCATTAACACTATTAATTCATGAATATGGCATAATTAGGTATATGATAGATTAACCTATCACATACCCACAAAACGAGACACAATAGTAAATCAATAATAGCGCAATCTCATAGGACCGGTCGGGGATTCATGAATTAATCTATAATCTAAAAAAAATAAGAATAGATATCCTATATTTCAGACTAAATCTAAGATAGACTACTAGTAATACGTACGTACATAACTGATTAACAAAACCTATGCAAACATGTTTAGCAATTATTCTACAGTTAATGAAGGTTTTGGTAAATAATTCTGGGCAAAATAATGTATGTTAGAATGGAATATACGTGGAATATCTCGACTGTATAATAAGTAAACTAAGTAAATAGATAATTCATCATCTGTTAAACTAATATTTAAGTAACAAAAACTAAGAACAAATATATTATACCTTATCTAGAACGATGATGACGATTCCTAACGAAAAACAAACAACTGGAAAAATTTATACAAAAAGTTGGATTAGGGCCCGATCCGCCTTACTCCTGATATAACCAGAAATAAACTGTAAGAAGCCCTATTTTTCCATGATCAACAAATTGCTCTTATACATTCTCTGAATAATAAACAAGTAATACAAGTTTTTCTACCATGATTAAAATTGAAATAACATTTTGATCCTTTGAAATATTTTAGGTATTCAGAATATTATTACCCCAAAATAAATATTTGAGGTAAATATTTGATGTTATTTAAACAAGAATCTGGATTGTATTAATAAAATTGGGTTTCAGAAAATCTTGATAAAGTTGTACATATATTATAACTTTATTTAGATCTTGAACCCGCACTTTCTATAAAATTCAAAGAAAATGCTGAAATAAAAAGAAACAGATGAACAATAAAGATCACATCATCCTATATGGGTTCCGTTTTTTATTTTGAGTGGCGGAACCCTCAAAACACAAAATGTATATTTTTTACAAAAAAAAATATGCTCTGCACTACAAATTGCTCCTGTATTTTGGGTGCGTTCACAAACGTGAAAAAAAAAAAACATCTGTAAGCTATACAATTGTTCCATACGGAAATCGAACCAACGATATGCAGTGCAATCGCCAATCAGCGCTAACCAAGTCATTGATCTGGCACGGCTGAAAAATTCTTGAGAAGAAATTCTGCTTCAAACTCCCTGTAAGTTCGAACCAGAATTTCTCTCTTTTAAAGCATGAACATAATATGGAGATATCGAGTCCAACAATACAAAGCAGTGTCTAGAAAGACGTTTTATAGAAAAACCCATTGAACTTCACGTCGATCGTTCCCGACAGTCGGTAAACATGCAACTGCCATCGTGGAGCTGAACTCCATTTTAGGGAGCTCAACGACCCGTCGGATTACGTAACCATATCGGAGTATACCCGTTTCGACACCCAGATTTTTTGGATGGTAGTAACCTTTAGAAAATCTCAATCCAAAATAGCTATTGGTACCGAAACGGGAATAGCTTGGGTGGCGAAAATATTGGTGTTGAAAATCTGTGTGCCGAAACGGGAATAGTCCACCATATCTACATGATGGTCCTAGGCGAAATAAAAAGTACGGAACTAGCCAGACAGTTATGGACTCGCGTATTCAATCTAGTCTGGTTCTCCGTTCTGGGGCATGTTTGCAATGTCCTTTCCCTTATATATCAAAGCCCGTTATTTATTTTTGTTGTAGGCTTACTAAACTTAATATTGGTTAAAAAAATCCAATTGTGTTAATTTGTGTAAAGTTTTTATTACATTTATTTGAATAAAAATATCTTAGAATATATTTAATTATCTTTGTCTTTAGAAAGTTTAATATTTTTCTCGTAATAAATTTTCTACAGTTTTGCTTATTTCAAACCTCTTATAAAATAGATATTGTATATTAATATTACTATGCACATGCAAACTCCTAGCGAAATTTGTCTTTGCGCTAAAAAAATATTTATATTACCTACTAGCAAATAAATACCGCATACATCGAAGTACCGAAAAAATTTACCTGCTTCTTCCCATCCAATTATAATTTAGGTTTTATCAAGTGAACAAACTCTTAATAAACTAGTGTGCCTCAGCATCAATGATAAGATCACTGTTTACCATCGCAGTCAAGCGCTAGTTTATAACCATTAAAAAAAAAAGAAAAAAAAAAGGTGGGTTCACAGTCAAGCACTAAGTAATTTATATCTATTAAATAAAAAGTTTGACTTTTTCTTTTGACTTTGATCGTTTTGACAGTAGTTGTAACGAAATACATTACACACAGTACCTGCCTGGGTTTGAGCAAACGACACACACATTTACTCGCTACAAAATATTTTCCTTTGTTTCCTCGGTCAGTCTTTTTCTTGCATCAGTTGCAAAAATGTTTCATATTTGAAAATTCAACTGTTACTTACGATAGCAGTTCTTGAATTAGTTAAAACTATACTGAATAATACATTTACTTTTGAAACCAACCTGCTTAGTAAGTTATAATACTGAAACTAGATCAAAGCTGAATTTCTAATAAGATTTCATCTTATATTTTTATAAGATTTCAGAGGAAAATATTTTCATATACTTAGGTACAAGTTTTATTACATATTTTATTTATTTTACGTCAAAAAGGTTTCTTAATATCAATCTCGATGTTTAATTTCCTATGCTGCCATGTCAAATCGGTATGTTGTAATAACATTTCTAATTTAGACGGTATTTTGATACTGACTCCCGCTCACCCCTATGCCTCCCTCTTCATACCCCTTTGCTGAGGCTGAGAAATTGTACCATAGAGTTTTCAGTGGCCTTGGAACGCAAAGGGCTACTAAAGGAACACTAGACACACCATAATCATGGTGGTAAGTCTTTGGAGCACTGCTGTGTCTTCGTGGGGGTGATCAGCCGCGGTGACTTCTCTTGTTGGGCCTGGTTCAGGCCATGAGCAAAGGAAGCAAGAGGAGTGGGCGGCGGTCACCTTTTTGTGCGAGGCCATAATGCTAGGGAAGGAGATGGCGGCAAGCGTTGCAAGGGAACAAATATCCTCACGCCCGTTGGGGCGTGAGGATATTTGTTCCCTGGTTGCTGGTTGCTGGGTGTTCCTGGTTGCTGCCTGGTGGCTGGTTGCAGCGGGACCCTGATTTCTGGCTTGATATAATAATAATTATTAAAGGAGCTCCTGGCTGGTTTTTCTTCATAGGAGACGACCAATTGGAACCGTGCAGTAGCTTCTAACTTTTTATGACTGCCCATGTAGGCCTATGTGGCATAAAACTTTTTACCACTTCCAACGTTTTATAAGTTCCCATGTAGGCCTATGTATCACACAACTATTTGTTTATTTTTTTCGAATAACACATTCCAACCTCATCCCTACCTACTCCCACCGCAGTTCCTCGTACATCTCTATCAAGCAATACACCAGCTGAGTTGGTAGGTACAAATAGCTGTCCGATTGATTGATTGACGACCCTAGTTCGGTCCCATGTCCCTAAACTTTTTGTTTACCGAACTGGGTCCAAGTTGCTGAACTTGTACTTTGTGAAACCAGTGATGTAAATCGATGGTGTGATAAATCCATTTTTGGTGAGAAAGTGTGGTGTCATTGGGGTTTAATTTGGAGTTTTTTGTTGTCATCTCTTATTTAAGTCCTGGTACACTTTGTATTGACCTACCTGGTAAAGGCCCTAACTTATGATTTGTACACCGTTGGCTACAATGTTCTGTGGCTACAACTGATTATGACTCAGACAGATGCCCTACTCTATACTTCGTGTTACTCACTAAATTACTATCTCACCAGATGGTAAGTGATGATGTGGTTGATGGTGGAGTCACCCTAGGCATTGGATGTCGCAAAATAACTTCTGGCTACCGCAGACTTGGGCTTGCGGATGGCAAGTAATGAGTAGTTTACCGTTCAAAAACGATCAGACCCGGCTTAATTCATGAATACCCGACCAGTCTCATAGGACCGCGCTGTTAATGTCTTACTATTGTGTCTCGTTTCGCGGGTATTGATAGGTTAATGGTGTATTGTGTTTTACGCGTGCCACAAAGAGATAGCAATAGATGGTGCCTACTGAAGCCTTCCTACCAGGACTTACTTGACTTGAAGTCTTATGTCCCTTAGATGGAGCAGAAGGCGTCCACAGTAATCCTCCATCGCGAACGGTCTTAAGCTTCACGCTTTACCTCGCTTCAGGTCATACCGTTGCTCGCTGCTTCTGCCAACACAGTACGATGCTGAGTTTATCGGGAACGGCCCCGTTTTCTTATTCCTTTATGCTTGCTAGGGCTGTGAAGTTATTCTTAAGGATTACCATGGCTCTAAAGCACAAAGAGTGACTAAAGGAACACAGATCGGTTTTGAGTTAGTTAAAGTCTGTTAATACCTCTCCATCGGTGGATGGTTAGAGCGGGAGAAGTTTTTTGATGATTTCTCAACGACAAAAAAAGTTTGTAGATAAGCTAGTTTTGTGAACATTCACAGAACTATATAAAAATCTACTTTCAAAACTAGCTGAATCACAATACAGCAACACATCGTCAAAAATAAACCAAGAAATTCGAAAACACGTCACAACCCATACAATTCGTGCAACGCAGCGTCTATTTGAACTCCGAACATCAATCGTAAGGGTCGCTGCATACTCGAACGTGACGTGAACGGTCCAAGTTTGGACCGGACCGGTTCTCTAAACTTTTGTTTTGCTGAGATTCCACCCTTTTTTGCCGAAGCGGACGGCGGCACGTACAACACAATATGGGGTGAAACTTTTAGCGAATACATACGTCTAGATGTGGATGGACTTTAAGCAATGCGTTTTCTTTTGTGCACTTGCTTTTTTGATCTTTGCTCTTTGTAGTGGGATAGTATTTTTTTTTATAACTAGGTATGTACCTATGAACAGTGATGGCCCAGTGGTAGCGGCCTCGACTTAAAAGTGGTCGTGGGTTTAAACCCAGCCAGGCGCATTACTTATAGCATCAGCCTTTTTTAATGTTCCCAGTGCTGGGACTCAGGCCTTATCTAGGAGAAGTAAAATGGGCGCATTACTTAGTGTAATTTATTCATCATCACTGCTCCCAAAACGGTAAAGGATAAATCGTCAGGAAATCTACATATCGTAGAACTAAAAAGTCGAAGACATGTGATATTTTATGTATATGGTACATTCAGGGTAACGAATCAGCAAGATTCTTGTTGTCTACACTATCGATTGACCTATCATGATTACTGTATGTATGCCTAAGGAGTGAATAAATAGATGCCAAGAAAATTAAATGAAGGTAGGTCATTGACTTCTATACAACACGTTACACAATCTATAGGCATAGAACTTAAACTGGTTTGTGTAGATTGGTCATATTAATTAATGAGTTTCGATCAAGATTTGAGCCTAGAATTCATTAGCAGATTCCTACCCCTACCAAGGGTGTATATTGCGGTCTTAGTTCAAAATTATATAGCTAATAGGTATTTAAACTTTCTTTGTTTTACTAGAATTTACCATATATCGGTAAATTCTAGTTGAATAACAAGAAATTAGCAAACTTAAGCGGCACACTAAGCAAGGGCACATTTCTCATAGAACTGGTGACCGTTGGGGTATCCATGAGGAAAAGGCTCTAGAGTGGCGGCATGACGTACCAGAAAAACCTCCCACAAAGTTGACCGATGAGCTGGCGAGGGTTGTGGGAATTCGATGAATGCGAAACGTTCATTACTTTGATTCTATTTAATCAGAAGTTTACCTTTCTGCTCACATTTCTCTGAAGCCTTTCATATTCTCACAACAAAATTTATATAACTTCCTCTAGTCCAGTCTAACCGGGCAGATACCCACATCGGACTAATGAATGATGATAAATAAAAGCCTGAAGTCATTGTACCTTCAAGCGCCATACATAATTCATGACCGTTAGGGGCAGCTCAGGTAATGTTAGGACAAAGGGAAGTCTCTCGCTAGTGAAAAGAGGATGTTTTTTGTTGGTTTTCTCATGTTTGTATTAGTTTAGATTTTAGAAAACAGACGCTTCTTTGAGAAATGTGGACAAAGGAACTGATGGGAACTAGGTAAATGTCGAAGTTCAGAATTGTCTATAAATAAATTGACTAGGGACGTGAAATTCCCAAAGAGTCTTAAAAGGCTTCCTTTAGAATCACTAATCTGGAATCTACTACGTGGGTTCAGTTAAGGTCACATTTGATTTTAGGTGGAAAATCATCAGAATGACTTGTCCCACTCTTGGGCTGAGCGGGAAGGCGTGTCAGACTTTCACCAACTAAAACCCACTACTTTGTTCTTTATTTGCCTTTCGTTCCAGGGCCTCGGGTGTTCCTTTCAGAAGTGAAACCATGGCCCAAAACCCATTGGCCCAAACAGGCTTCAAGCCTGTTGGTCCCCTACTGTGTATATCGCATGTCTTTGGATTTTTGGTTATAAGACAATATGCCGGTTACTTCACAGTGTTTTTCGAGATCAATCGCGATAAAATAAATCTAACTAAACGAGGCAATGCCAGAGCCATACAGGTTTATATCTAACATTCAGTCGAAACGCCTCACTTCACATCTCTTTCAAACCAGGTCTAGTTTCACACAATACGCTCGTTCAACACCGTGTCATAAGTTGTATAAAAATCCAATTGAAATACTAGACTGTATGTCTGTGTAACAGGTAGTCCGTGTACGTAGACAATGGTACCTCGTTTCCTTCAGATGAAGTGTCATTTACTGGAGGAATGAAATGTATTGTTAGTGAGAAAGAAATGTATCACTTTTTTTTTATTCACTAGCTGCTACAAGCAACTTCGCCTGCGTCATCATGGAAAATAATCCCAAGGGAAAATATTTCCATGACAAAAAAAATATCCTGTATGCTATTCTAGGACATGTTCTTCCTGTTTACTAAGTTTCATTGAAATCCATTCTGTAGTTTTTGCGTGAAAGACAAACAAAGAAACATTCACACTTTCACATTTGTTATACTAGTGGGATTTAATTTTAGATTCGAAGTAGAAGTAATAGTAGATGTAACAAGAAATAATGTTTTATATATTAGCCTAGCATAGCATCAGCCTTATAATGTTCCCACTGCTGGGACTCAGGCCTCTTCTCTAGAAGAGGAAATGGACTATGACCCACCAGATAGGACCAGTGCTGATTGATGGATGTCACATGTCTTCGAAATTTTGGTTCTAGGACATACCGGTTTCCTCATGATGATTTCCTTCATCCTTTTGAAAGCAGTGGTGATGAAATAAAAGACACAAAGTAATACACCTGGCTAGGTTTTACCCGCGACTGTTCCCAATGGGCCACCACTGCTCTCATTCTCGCATCAGCATCATAATCTCAGCTGAAAGACATCCACTTCTGGATACATGCCCCCCCCAAGCGTAGCCACAACGACTGGTCTTGTGCGTCTCGCAACTATCGGATTCTCCCATACATCATAATTATTCTTCACATACCGTCTACGTAGAAAATATTAATGTCATGAGGTGCCTACTGCTCGGTATTAGTACTGATTTAGTGATACTATTGATCAAATGGCTGTGGGTTCACCTCAGTGCCTTATGAATTATACATCGGTAATATTAAATAGGGCCTTATGTCTTAGGTCTGGCATTGTCTTAATAATGATCAAGTACTTGAATGTATAATGTAGGTACTTGAGTTCAACTATGTGAACATTAGTTCGTTATTCTAATACTATTAATTCCTTAATAGAGATAGGATTTCATTTAGATTTTAAATTAACTTTTTTGTTATTATCTATGCATATGCGTCGCATTCTTACGATCCCGGGAAGAGTAATAGGTCCACCTTCCAGGAGAAACCCTTTCACCGCTGCATCGTCTGTTACGCGGATTTCTCTCTAAAATCTTTCGGCCTCATCTACCATCCTGCTATTGGTGTTCGCATTTATAAAACAAATAGGTATACAATTAAAACTTGTTTTCAAAAAGATGATTGAAGCCTCAACATTTTGTAAAAGAATAAAAGTATTTTTTAAGATAAATGATTAGCTTTTTTATTTTTTCTTTCCATTTGTTTTGCCTCTTCTCCCTTTTCTTACTTTTTAGGCCTCTAATTCCATATCGTATATTTTATGTGCATTTCTGGAATTCTGAAGGAGCACTGATTAGATGCTGCTTAAGCAAGCGCACGTGACCCGCTACCACACCACTTCTTTGATATCAACCTGCCACTGAACACACGATGCTAGAAATGAGCAGATTCTGAACAATTTTTTCTGTTTTGGCGTAATTACTACAGGGCTCTCTAATGTGCGAATAAAACGAGCTAACGAATGGTATACGGCTGGTAAAGTTTACTCTTTTAATGTTTCACTTTTTCACTAGCCCTTTCAATAGATTCTACACAACATTTTTATTTGTAAGAGATTTAAACCCCTTTTATGCTAAACGGTGAATTTAAGCGTCAATATCGGCCAAGCTATAACGATAAAACTCGTTTACAAAAAGTTATTGAGACATAAATCTCGATTTAAAACCATTTTCGAGTTAAGATTATTTTTTAATGTAACCCTGTTAAATTGAAATTTATTTGGTACTATACACGTTAGTTCGTCTTTGATTAAAGATAAAGAAAGATGTAGTACTTAGGTACATTTTGATACAAGGGGAGAAAGTTTGTCATCGATTTGAAGCTTTTCATAGCGTTCTATTCCTCAATGCTGAGTGAGTGAGTCTAGTGACCAGCTTTGTCACTTTTACGTGTATGATATTCTTCCATCTGTTTCTGTCTCTTGTGGTATCTCATCAATAGTTATCGCTCAAAGAATTTAACTTTGTTTGCCTTTGAGCACCATTCATCATCATCATCATCATCGTTTCAGCCGAAAGACGTCCACTGCTGGACATAGGCCTCCCCCAAGCGTCGCTATAACGACCGGTCCTATGCGTCTCGCATCCATCGGATTCCCACCACCCTCGCCAGGTCGTCTCGGTTCACCTTGTGGGCTTGTGGGAGGCCTTCCAACGATGCGTCTACCGTATCTACGTGGCCGCCACTCCAGAACCTTTCGTCCCTATCGACCACTCGTTCTAAGAGAAATGTGCGCTGCCCATTGCCACTTAAGTTTGGCGATTCTTCGGGCTATGTCGGTTAACTTGATGTTACCCTGCTAGGAAACTCCGAACAGAGGGCTATTCCATTCCCCCTTGGGTGAGTTTAAACTCCATTATTTGCAGAAAACTATCCATGCACAAAATTATCTCCACCATGGCCCATTATATACACGACCCACACCCATATTCCCCAACTACCAATACAAACTGGCGACGTTTTTCTTCTCCAAATCAACACGTATTATATGTGTTAGCATTTTTTCATTTTTAACCCTTAGCGTAAGGATAATGGTATTTTTATATTTATGGCAACATAAATCATGGAGAGTTATCCGTGCTTTGTATTTTTTTGTATTGGTAACACTTTTTGTTTTGAGATTAGGTGTCGCCATGTTTGAATGTGTTCTAAAATAAATATGTGAAGATACCTTGATCAAAATGCATAACTGTATTTTGGAACTATGCACAAGTCCAATGAGTTCTCCCGCTCTGGGGTAGAGTAGGAGGATAAATCCACTTCTGTGTCCTTTAGTTGCGATTTCATTTCTAGGCGTTTTTTATTATTTATTCCCCAAGGACCAAGCAAGTAGTGGCCTGCTACGATTTTACCGATATCTCATTTTGATGCGAGTAGAAAACTACGCACCATCGGCAAAATGGTTTCGATCTCTCTATATTTTTTAAAATTAATATACCTAAACGTCTAGTGCTTGACCGCGATCCTACCTGATAGCAAGCAATGACGCAATTGTTGATGGTGTGGTGCACTAGTTTATTACCGGCAGTCACCTCCTTCTCATCTGCCCAGCCTTTTCCCAATTATTTTGGGGTCGGCTTCCAGTCAAGCCGGATTTAGCTGAATACCAGTATTTTACGAGGAGCGGCGACTGCCTACCAGACCTCCACAACCCATTATTTACTTCATGGCAACACTGGAATCAGATTTACTGGCTTCTGACTATCCGTAACGACTGCCAAAGATTTACAAATGACAGCTGGGACCTACGGCTTAACGTACTTTCCGAGGCACGGAGGAGACTCGGTATGTTAAGATGGTCACCCATCCACAGACCAACCTTGGCAAGCGTTGCTTAACCTTGAAGGTTTACCTGTGCGGCTGTTATTATTTAGCCACGAGCTCCTCAGCCACTCTTTATTTATTTTTTTAATTAATATACCTAAACTAGTGCTTGACCGCGATCCCACCTGATAGTAAGCAGTGACGCAATTTGTTGATGGTGTGGTGCACTAGCTTATCAAAAGCCTATTCACTTTAGCCTTGAAATTAATACAAACGTTGTTGATGCGTTCCAGTCGTCATTGTAAATCGTGTTGCATTTGCATCTATGCTTGATTATGTTTTAGCACGGTCATGGTATCATACGATAACCACATCATAATTATCATACAACAAACATTCACTCGTGTATATTTGTTACTCACTAACGCTCATACTTCTAATTCGATCGAGGATTTAGATTACACGGATAGCCAATATCATCATCAGTATAAGGCGCGCGTGGTACAGTACGCATCGTCGAAGTCTCGGGTTTGGTCCGGATAGTTAGCAGACGGTCAAACGGCGAGCTACTCATTGCTTGTCGTCCACAAGCCCACGCCTATGGAGGCTGCAAATCGTGGTCGGGATCCCGGTGGCAGGGGCGTGAAATTGTCCGTTTGTTCACGCCTGTGGCCGTCTCTTTCACTAGCATTATTGCTTCGACTCGAACTCGATTGGAACGGCTACCAGAAGGCCGGACGGTGAGCTACCCATTGCTCGTCATCCATAAGCCCACGCCCACGGTAGCTGGAAATCGGGGTCGGGATCTTGGCGGCTGAGACGTGAGGATGTCCGTTCCTTCACGAGTGCGACCGCCTTTTTCACTAGCATTATTGCTTCGTAGAAGGAGGTTTCCTCCATGCCTCGGAAAGCTCGTTAAGCCGTAGGTCCTGGCTGTCATTTTGTAGATCTTTGGCAGTCGTTACGGATAGTCAGATGCCAGTAAATCTGGCTTCAGTACTGCCATGAAGTACCGTGTTACCCCAGTTAATGGATTGTGGACGTCTGATAATAAAATAATAATATAAAAATTATTGTCTCAAATAATGATAGGCAGCCGCTCCTCGTAAAATACTGGTATTCAGCTAAATCAGGCTTGACTGGGAGCCGACCCCAACATAGTTGGGAAAAAAGGCTAGGTAGATGATGATTGCTTCGTAGAAGGAGGTGACTGCCTGCTATTCCTCGCTTGAGTTTATATCCATTTTGCTGAGTCTCTCGTGAATATTTTTTCTACTATTTTTATCTGAAAATCACTGACCTAACTGAGATTAAAACAGTTTTCCTATTAAATTCCTTCGCTGAAACAATATTCCCTACAGATTCGTGTCAGCAACTTTTTCGGCTTTATCCTAAATTGTAGCCCAAAATACAGGCTTAGGCATCAATCTTGCAAAAAGTGATTTATCGTTTAAACGGCCTGAATGAAGATAAATTAACCGTTTGTATGTACTGTCAGGGTAATTGTTTATTGCGGTATAATTGGACTTAACTGGCGAAGTAAACAGTAAGTAATGTAATATCGTTTATTAATAAAAAATGTGTACAGTCATCTATACTAATAGGGCTAGCTTCTGCTAGCAGCTTCGCATGTGTGTAAAGAAAGAAAAGTAAGAATGATTCTCTTCACAAACTTTGGACTCCTGTTTCATCTTCTTAGGAGGTGAAATTTGGAAAATCTTTTCTTAGGGTGCACCTTCGTCATCAAAGTCAAAGATTTATTGGCAGATAAATATTATGATTACAAAAGTTCTTGCAATAGTTCTATAAAAGGTCACCTTATTCAAAATTCTCGTTCTTAGTCCCAGTGCTTTGATTGTGCATTAGATATATCAGGAATCAGTGTCTTCATAGGCGACACAATTTCCAAGCTTAATATATTTATCCAATCTATCACTAAACATATTCAGCAAATATGCTTACGGAGTGACTATTCCGTTTATTATCGTAACCTTTTTCTCTCTCTTTAACTCTTTCTCTTTTGTCCTCAAGCGACAGTTTGGGTATCCATCAGGATTAATCTTGTTTGGATAGTTTGACGTAATTATGTTCTTTGTACGCTTCAGCCCTTTCTGAAATTTCTTCTATAACACTTTTGAGGCAGAGGTCGAGATAGTATCTTATTTAAAATATACTTAGGATGCAAGGTGCGTTCGTTATCATTTTACCACTGAGTTCACCTACCTTTCAATACATACCCACATCATTCACCAAAAAAATGGTTTTAAAACCATTATTTCCAACCCAGATTCCAAGTTACACGTATGTGACATCGTTAAACAAAAACCATTTAGGTTATTAACTCAATAAGCGAAAATGTTACGTTAGCGTAACTCAACATCCGAAATTAGATCCAGCTTTTCAACTGATGTGGCTCAACAAAGATTCTCTCCGACTTTTGACTCAACAAAACGCTAGACCTGGTTCCTCGATGAGTTTTGAAAAGTAAAGTTTTCGTGGGAGTTAGTCTGGTGTGGAGCTTTGTTGTAATTAGGAGTGATGATGATAATTTTGTTTTTTGAACTGAAATTTTTGTTGTAAAAGGTTTTCTTGTAAGTGTTTTGAATAATACGCCGGAATAATTGATTATTATAAGTAGAGAGTGCGATTTACGAGTTATAGTCGGGTTGAAACCCAACCAGGTCCATTACTCGTACTTTGATTTATTTCATCACCATTGCTTTCAAAACGGTAAAGGAAAAATTGTGAGGAAACTAGCATGCCCTAGAACCAAAAAAATTGTAGACCTGATGCATCTATCAATGTAAACAGAGACCGTGTGGTGGATTAAGGCCCATTCTCTCTCTTAGAGAGGAGACATTAGTCCCAACTGTGAGAACCTTATAAGCCTGGTTATGCTTATATGTTTATATTAAGATTCCTCGCTTCCTCTTTTCAATTCTTAAGGGAGACATCCAGGTCGTCCCGTCATCTCCTTCGTGCAGTTCTGCCCTGGCATCGTATTGATGTGTCTGGGCACTAATCCTGTGTTTCATGGGCCCAGGAACAATATGGGCGTATACACAGTTATCGGCTTCAATAGCGTGTAAGTCAAAAATTATCCTGATGGAGCACACTACTGGGATGATGGGACCCGTATTTGCGTGCCCAGTCACATCCAAATCCGTTCAGTCGTTTCAGTGTGAAGGAGTAAAAAAAATACATATAACCATACATGCAAACTTTCGCTTTTACGAGTATAATATTACAGTGACAAGGCGATCTAGTCGTTTCCCCAAAAAAGATAGATCCCTATCGTAAGCGAAAAATGACGCATAAGGATAGGCTATAATTTATAATAATTTATGATCACCTATACGTCAGCAGTAGTCAATCTTTTTTGTTTGAGATGAAAAATCACCCAATAACTTCTGTCTTTCAACTGTACCCTACAGCTGAAGGTTTCAAACCCAGCTACCATCTGTTTTTAGGGTTCCGTACCTCAAAAGGAAAAACGGAACCCTTATAGGATCACTTTGTTGTCCGTCTGTCCGTCCGTCCGTCTGTCAAGACCCTTTTTCTCAGGAACGCGTGAAGGTATCAAGTTGAAATTAAAACCATATTATTATATTGAAATCCGTGGTCCCTTGAAGTTGTGCAAAAATCAAACTTGTAAGTTGACGGGAAAAAAAGATACGCCCGTTTATGTTGCAAAAAACGTACATTTCGACACTGTCAAAGGAATCAAAACTCATAGGGTGCTTCCCGTTGACCTAGAATCTTGAAATTTGGCACGAAGCAAGGTATTATAGCACTAATATCGGGAAAAGTCTGAAAACTGAAAATTTTTAGTTACGTCACAAGAAAAAAAAATTGAAAAGTCTTCAAGACTCGATTCGAGAATTAAACTGTTTTTATAGGTAGGTTGGTACGAAACCCTCAGTGCGCGAGTCCGACTCGCACTTGCCCGGTTTTTATACCCTGAAACTAAAATGACATTACTCGTACAACACAAAAGAACTGGCATAATTCCTATTGTAAGTTTGACATTACCTGTATCAATTGAGTATTTTCTGTGGCCTAACCAAATGTCCTTTCCTTTGTATTGTTCGTCAAGTCGTTGAGCTCCTTAGAAGTCCTGAGTTGAGCTTTACGAGGAATGACAAATGCTTGCACTGACTGGACAGGTCCACTCAAATCTGCATGATTCTTTCTTTAAAAGGCCATCTCAGACACCAATCTGCATAGTTCGCATATGATTTGACCAATACATTTTGTATGGATATTTTTTTTAAAAGAGACTGTGACCCCTGAGTTTCTTTCGGTGTTTCTTCTCAGGGTAGTCAGTTAGGAAACACCGGCCTCATCTAGATTAATAATTATGACAAAAAAAATTGACGTGTAAAAGTGTTTCGTGAAACCTATTTGCAAAATAAATATCATTTATCTTAGGGTTTAAAAAACAGACGATAGGCGCATTACTTCCTGTTATTTATTTCATCATCTCTCAAAGTCCGTGAACCAAAAAAATCTGAAGACGCGTGACATCCACCAAACTGCACTGGGCCCGCGTAGTGGATTATCGCCTATTTCTTCTCTTAGAAAGAAAAAAGAGCTTGTGGCTAGATAATAACAGCCGCACGGGTCGATCTTCAAGGTTAAATAACGCTTGCCAAGGTTGGTCTGTGGATGGGTGACCATCTTAACATAACGAGTTTCCTCCGTGCCTCGGAAAGCACGTTAAGCCGTAGGTCCCGGCTGTCATTTATAGATCTTAAACAGTTGGGAAAAGGCTAGGCAGGTGATGAAAGAGAAAACCTTAGTCTCAGCAGTAGAAATGTTATAAGGCTGATTATGCTTTATTTCTTTAGAATATTTTTCTACTTTTAAGCTGACGAAGCCGTGAGCAGTTACTAGTGTAGGTAACGCACATGGATCCAACTCGTACATACCCGCTTTTTGTGATTATTACGAGACCCAAGTTCAGATTAGCCTATATTAATGTGAAACGACTAATTGGTAGCGATGTGTAAAACGAAATGTTTTATTCGATTGTTCGAAGACACAGAACATATAAAGGAAGTTAGAAAGGAAATAGTTCCTAATTTGTATCGGAACGCGTGTCGCCGTTCGTCTCCCACTCTTTAATTTCACTACAAGCAGAAACCCAATGCCTACGCGGATTACGCACACAAATAAAACACAAACTCTTCGATCGTGAGTTTGCTATTGGTTGTCACACTAACGCAATTACTGCGTTTGACGTACACTCATACAGGCGTAAAAAGCACATGTATACTAGGGCGACCAAAAGATCGATTATTGATATCGATAAAATTAATGTAACCTTGCTTCTTACTTTGCAAGTATTATGGACTATGTGGACTTCTGTAATACATGTTGTGAACACGTACGAGTATTCATGCGAATATAGAAACAAATAAAAAAAAATACATAACTGAATTATTAAAACCAATTTTATTATTAAAATTAGGATTTAATATGGAATATTTACAATGTTTATTATTTGATTATTATTAGAGAAAGTCGGTTGTCTCTTGACCTTACATTTCTGGTGCTTATCACCAGTTCAAAAGGAAAAAAAAATGTCCCTGAAATGACTTACTTGACTTAATGTCCTATGTCCCCTAGATGGGGCAGAGGGCGTCCACAGTAATCCTCCATCGCGAACGGTCTTGAGCTTCACGCTTCACCTCGCTCCACGTCATTCCGTTGTTCGCCGCTTCTGCCAACACGGTGCGACGCCAAGTTTGACGGGGATGGCCACGCTTTCTTTTTCCTTGGGGGTTCCAGTCCAACGCTTGTTTGGGTATGTGATTGGAATCCCTTCGGAGCGTGTGGCCAATCCATCTCCACTTGCGACGCTTGATCTGGCGGTCGATCGGGCTCTCGTGGCATTTTTCTAGCAGCTCTATGTTAGATATAGTCTCGGGCCAGTAAATTCCGAGGATGCGACGGAGACAGCGGTTGACGAAAACTTGGATCTGGCGTGAGATATCTTTGGTAACCTTCCACGTTTCGCACCCGTATAGCAGTACAGGTTTTACATTGGACCCGAAGATCTTGAGTTTTATCCTTCTAGTCAATTTACGCGACTGCCAAACAGGTCTTAGCTGCGCGAAGGTTGCTCGGGCTTTGGCGATCCGTGAAGTGATGTCTTCTTCACTACCTCCGGTTTCTGTCACGATGCTTCCTAGGTAGGTAAAATTGTGTACGCGTTCCACTACCTCTGAGTTCAACATCAACGGTGAGGGATTCTTCACACCAGTTCTGATTTCTTGCGTCTTCCGGATGTTGATTTTAAGGCCCGATCTTGCAGCCTCCCGACTTAAATTGTCCAACTTAGCCTGCATGTCGGAGTGGGTATGGCTCAAGAGGCAAAGGTCATCGGCGTAGTCTAGGTCCTCCAAGACGTTGGACAATCCCCACTCTATTCCGCGGCGCTTGTTGTCGGAGATACGAAGCATTATTCCGTCAAGAACCACAAGAAAAAGAAGCAGCGAAAGTAGGCAGCCCTGGCGCACACCAGCGTGCACTGTGATGTCAGCAGAGATGAGGCCGTCGTGCGTTACCTTACAAGAATACTTCGTGCTGTTCCCTTTTAACGGCTATGAAAACAAACTATGTAGTCCGCCCCACATGGCGGGATTTTATTTTTGCTCTTAGTAAAAAAAGATTTTCTCCTCTTAAACTGGTAAAATCAAGACATGTCGGCGAAGTCGTGATAAACGCACATCACAGTTTATACACCGAAAATCAACTGCCGACATCGTTTTAGCATGAACCACATTCACAGAATGTAAAATAAGAGTTCTATCTCAGTCCTGCGCAGAATTATACACTGAACGCAAATTGTAATATTATAGCAATGTGGCTCAAAATAAGAGTTCATACTTATTTATAGATGCAAACAACATTACAATTATTAACACAAACGACGAATTATGCTGGATTTAAATATATAGCTTTAATTACTTTTAATTCAATAGCTTTACTTACTGAACTCGTTATGTGTTTAACGATATATCTGTGCGGATAAGCACCTGATTTTAAGTTTCTTTTCCCTGACTTTGTTGTTATGTAATTATCATCATCGAAATGTTGCGAACTAATTGTGCTACATTTAGTAGGGATCCAATCAATTCTACCAGTTGTCTCAATCCATAGTTTTCTTATACCTGGGTCTGTTGGAAACCTTAAACATATTAAATCATAATTATGTCAGTTTCAATTAAAAATTTGTAAAATTTAAATACAAAAAATACATAAAAACCTTACTCAAAATCTATTAATCGTAATAAATAATATTATTTTAGTCATAAAGTGTACTATTGATAATAATCATTTGTATCATAGTAATTATCGACATTGTTTACAAATTGGCACAGCACTATCGATATGTCAAAATTTCGTGGAATTGTACTTTTGGTTCTCTCGCAGTGAGCGTAATACATTGCGCGATCGCTCACGTCGTGCAAAATGGGGTAGCATTTTGCACAACGTGCAAATCTATTGCAAGCAATGTATTACTATTGGTCTGATTGCGATTATAACGTTTTTGTCTACAAACTCCATAATACTAATGTTATAATTACAAATATCACAAGTATTTTAATGTTTTTGGACTTACCGGTGGAAAAAAAACCCTTCTCGTTCTACACTACACACCTGGCTTCTTTTCCGACAATTTACAATAGGCCAAGACGGCATAATTTAATATTTTTGCGGAGCTTACGTACGCTGTGAAAACAAAAGCACGATTGCTGACCGGTAAAGTCAATTTCGGTTGATTTTGAGCATTCGCTCATAACCGCGGCGCGCGTGCCCCGCCCACAAGGCCTTTCTAACTTCCTTTATATGTTCTGTGTTCGAAGACTATGAGGTTCTTGATTGTTTCGAGTTTGACTCGCGGGCTGATTATGTATGAAACAGCGATCAGCAAACAATTCGCAATCATCGCGCAGTCGACGCGCGATCAATCGCTTAACGTCAAAAAGATCCGTATTATCTAAAAATGGATTGCTGATCGCTCGCCGATTGTTACCATGCACTTATTGCTGCGACCCCAGCGCCAACAGCAATTGAGTAACAATTTGGAGAACTAATTTATTGTCAAACTACGAGTTAAAAACTTACAGCCATTTAACCCGCCGCCGGTACTCGCGTCTCCTTTTATGTCACCAACAGTCGCGCACGGGTCGAAAAGACCCAGACTTTTAATGTATTATTTTTAATAATTTAATTAAGTTTCGGGATTATTTGTAAATTATTTTGAAAGAAGATAACAAAACAAACTTAAAAATAATAAATGTTTATTATTTGGACATAAAAAGTAATATAAATCACAAAATTCAAGAGATCACTGCAAAATCTTACTTTTTACGTTATAGGAACAAAAAATAACTTAAACTTTTTTTATTTAACCTATAAACATAAAAAAAAAACATTTTTTTATCATAAATATAAGTAAACTTCTAAATAGTGGTAAAATATTAATTTTAAAACGTAGCATATTTTTATAATCAATCTCCAAATTACACGTAAAGATCTACTATAAAATAGTTCATTTTTAGGGTTCCGTACCTCAAAAGGAAAAAACGGAACCCTTATAGGATCACTTTGTTGTCCGTCTGTCCGTCCGTCCGTCTGTCAAGACCCTTTTTCTCAGAAACGCGTGAAGGTATCAAGTTGAAATTAAAACCATATATTGAAATCCGCGGTCCCTTGAAGTTGTGCAAAAATCAAACTTGTAAGTTGACAGGAAAAAAAGATACGCCCGTTTATGTTGCAAAAAACGTACATTTCGACACTGTCAAAGGAATCAAAACTCATAGGGTGCTTCCCGTTGACCTAGAATCTTGAAATTTGGCACGAAGCAAGGTATTATAGCACTAATATCGGGAAAAGTCTGAAAACTGAAAATTTTTAGTTACGTCACAAGAAAAAAAAAACTGAAAAGTCTTCAAGACTCGATTCGAGAATTAAACTGTTTTTATAGGTAGGTTGGTACGAAACCCTCAGTGCGCGAGTCCGACTCGCACTTGCCCGGTTTTTTTAATTTTCTACGCCAATTTTACAATAGTTTTACCTTAGTTTTGGCTTCATTTTTGATTATAAATTGATACATATAAATGTAGTATGATCTCTACATATTATATAAGTATTGCAAAATTGGCATTGCGTTTTGGTTTTTATCATCAAGGAGTTTATCTTCACCACTCTGACAGGAATCTGAATCGTAATTATCATTATCCAAATGGTCTTCAATTTCTGACGAAATTCCACCTTCAATGTCTTCCTCTTCTAATATATTTGCTATTTTCCAGTCATTCAAACGATTTGACGACATATTTACAAAGAAATAAAATCAAAATAATATTTTTGAAACAAAAAATACACTAACATATTACGTCGCAAAAGGGTCAATACCGACCCATTCTCACTTTACACCTTCTTACTATCTAAATGCTGCACGGGAAGTGGCTGAAGTGAGGTGTGCGGATAGCCTGTGAACCCACTTAAAGGTACTTAATGCGACGATATGAATGAACTAATACAAAAAGAGTTATGGCACAAAAACTAAAGTACTGGGTCTTTTTGACCCAGGCGCGACTATCCACGGGTTAAAGATGTCGAACAGATCTGATTGTTTTGGAAAAGAAAAAAAAATTGTAACTTAAAATTCACTTCAATCCACTTGAACTTTACTAAAAATAGCTTTGTGTCAACCATAAGATGGATAAAGGAATGAAATCAGTGTTTGCTTGGACTCCAAACGATATTCTACTGCTATGTCAACAAGTTTTAAAATAATATGATATTATTTTATTTTATGTGTGTTATGCAATAAAGTTACTTTGAAGAGTAAAAGTACTTTATCCTGTTTGGACTATCTGGCAGAAAATACCACTTTAGTCAAAGGTGTTGGCCTTGGTTCACTTGGCGTGGATGTCGATCCACGCGACTTCGTTCGCGTGGATCGACATCCACGCGAACGAAGTCGCGGGCACAGCTAGTTTATAATATGTTTTAAGTTTCCTGTCTTAAGTTTCCTTAGACCTTGAACCAAGGCCAACACCTTTGACTAAAGTGGTATTTTCTGCCAGATAGTCCAAACAAAAATACATTGTTAAGTTCCGACGAACTTAACAATGTATTTTTTATTGCGAAGCGCTGTTGGAGGATACCGATACAAATATAATTTATTTATTCTAGTCGTTCTTTATAAACAACATTAGCTGTAGAACTATCTGAAGCGTACACAAAAAGATTATTGGGGTTGTTTACCCGTGAAAGAGCTACGTATGCGTACGACCATGGGAAAAGCATTATTAGCAATATTTAGGTCTGCCCCCGTAACAGATAATGTCTGGCCCTGACTTTAATAATCGTCATGGTATAACAGACACTAACTGGGAATTGCACTCGTTTGAAAGAGAAAGGAAAGTTGTTAGGAATTATAAGTATTCTTGGAATAAAAATTATATCACCGGCGCCGCAACCAATTAATATTTACAAACTCTTCAGACAGGCAGCAATTTCATCGGCTCTCGTTCCACGGGGTACTATCGGGAGTGTCTGCCGAAAATCACCGCAAAACAGCACCGTTATGTCTCCCATCGGCCCGTCATTTTGCCTTACATCCTGTAAAGTTCTATTCACTGCTTCTATAGCTTTGCGGTTTGCCATTGTGCACTCAACCCAAATAATTAACATACAATCGCGTAAAACCTTTGCTTTATCGCTATTTCGCGATATGTTGCAAACCGGGCTTTCCGTACGGTCTAAGTCGATAGGAATTTTAAATGTAGTGTGTGCCGTTTTTCCTCCAGGCAATAATGTGGCTGCTATCCAGAAGATACAGAAGAACAATTTGCAGAGAAGAGGCGACAGCAAGAACAATTTTATTTTGGTTCCTTATTCGAACCAAAATAACTTTGAATAAGAAAGTATTACCTGTTCCGCCTGGTGCGTCTAAAAACAGGATTTCACCCGAGACGTTATCTACACTGCAGCATACCCTATCAAACGAACGCTCTCGGTCAGCTGATAAACGCGCTTCACGGTCCTCGCTGCTTTCTTGGGAGCGCAAAGTCGCGGTAACAATTCTTTGCGAATTTAACCGCAACTCCCTTTCGGTGAAAGTCTCAAACTCGCGTGAGAGGCGTAACGCTCTCGGTCAGCCGATAAACGCGCTTCGCGTTCCTCAAAAACTCTTCTGTGATAGAGAAACTGCCGTAAGAGAACGCTCTATACTAAGTCGTGACTCACGTTGGGTAGGCGTTTCTGACGCAAGAGTTCTGACTTGCCTAGCTCAAACTGCTGATACCCTCGTCACGATCTTCTTCTGATTCTTGGGATGTACTTAGTCTCACCCTTTATTCAGCTACACTGCGAAAGGCTTGTTTTTTTCTAGAAGGCATTTAAAAAAAATCTGATTCATACTAATAAAATATTGAACCAAATAATTCACAACAGCACAAACTTTCAAAATAAGAATAAAGTTAAAGACCAGCAGCAACCATCTTATTTAAGTAAACATACCTATCTTACTTGACTCAAATTGTAAGATACAATTTACTTTGCACTTCAATACTTGAATACCTAATAACCTGAGCCCGTGAACGCCAGATCTATTTTATAAAAGCTGAAAGTTTGTCAGTGCATGGTCCCAACGCAGACCTAACAACGATGGCCAATTATGAAGTTTGGGTTGCAGTGGCTTTGGTAGGTACGCGGTACCAAAATTGTGTAAAATACCGATCTAATTACGTCGAATTATAAAGATTTATGTTTTTGTATTACTTTCAGAATATTATTATTGAAAATCACGTTATTCATTGCCAGACACACACATTATATAGTGGAAACCCCTTGCCAGACACCTGTTCATGAAATTATATAATTGTTAACTTTTGTACCGATAGATGGCATTGTTAGCTGAGCGTGTTATCTTAGGCGCGCCACACACTGTACCGCGTCCCGTCGCGTAGTGCGGGATGGCAGATTTTACTGTTGTATGCAAGTATCTCAATTTGTATAGAAATCACCCTAATCCTAGTACAGCTCACTGCCGATGCGGATCTGCGCGGGAAGGCGTTCCGCGCGCAGTTTCTGCGCATCTGCGCGGGAGCGCGAGGCGTGCCGCGCGGTAAAACACACTGGCTCCGTAGTCCCGCGCGTGATTTGATATTGTAAAGACGTTCGTAATTAGGGATATATCCAAAATCTTCTATGGATGCAGTGTCTTTTAATTCACAAAACTAAATTGACAATAATATAATTGCTACATCTTGAAATTTAATCATTTCGTCCATTCTCCACGACGATCGACAGCACAGTGAACATATGAATTTATTTAGCGCGAGGCCGTCGTAATCTGTTTTACAGCGCGGGGGAGCAGATTACACCGCTAAGTAAGGCAGATCTGCGCCTCCGTCGCCGCGCGCGATAGCGCACCACGGCGGAACGTGGTGCAGTGTGAGGAACGCCTTAACATCGTGATTCAGAATTTAGTGTCAACTAACAACGCCATCTATCGGTATAGAAGTTAACAATTATATAATTTTATGAATTATATGTTCACAAAATTTTGCCTTTATGAGTGTGCTATGGGATCAAGAATTAAATTAGTATTAAATTGATAATTGAATTAGTTTAAAATCAGTTTTGATTTACTAATCAGCGTTGATTATATTATATACACTGCACGCAGTTGATCTCTTAGTTTGATAGATGGCGCTATTTTAATATTTTACTTCGAAAAGACTATTATAATTTTTTTATTTTATTATAAGGTATGAGCTGATTACGATGAAACAAAAAACTTAATATTACTACAATTCGCACAATTTATTGTTATGTATAAAAGTTACGTGAAGTAATGAGATCAAGTACACATAACCCTAATTTTATTTCTGGAAATCTTTAAATTCAAATATCTTTTGTTAAACTGAACCGATTGCAATGAAACAAAAACTAAATGTTACTGTAAGTTACGCTCAATCCTTGTGTCTAAAAATTATCTACATTGCTTTCGTAGATTTAACGTGATGCCCGAACAAATAAACAGACAAACAGACAAACAGACAAACAGACAAAAATTCTAAAAATGCTGGAAATGGGTTCTGTTGGTTGTTCTTTAACACCCTAGCTATTTTTTTTTAATTTCTTTTTCATGTACAAAAACCATTTTTCTACAGATTTATTATATGTATAGATATGTTGTCACTAAATAAAGTCTTTTAAAGCACACACAATAAGTTGAAATGTTAATTAAACACACGTTGCAGATATAACTACACAATTTAACTAATAAAATACTCGATATAGAAAGCTAATTTTTATTGGCAATCAGAGAGCGATAAGCAAGCGATCAACAATCAAAGAAATGGTTAACTCAATTTGACAGCTAAATTTGCTTGCCGATCGCTGTCGCATCGCTGTCAAAAACCATACGTAATACGAAGTAAAACGCTATCGCTAGGGATTCGAGTGCAACAATGCACATTTTAGTTAGTTGATTGCTCCATAGAGGCAGCACTGTCGCTAGATTGCTATCGCGTGGTATTCGCTAATACGTAATACGAATTTGCGATTGGAGAGCAATTTTCATGCAATTTTTGCTATCGCTCGGCTTTTGCAAGATACATAATCAGCCTATCGGTCTGTTATTGCTATGTGACATAGCGCGTTTATTCGTGTGTTTTTTCTCGATGGTTCAGAGTTTCGGGTGAGAGTGACTGATTGGAACAATCGAAAACTAGTAGTTGATACGACTGATTCAGAACAATCGAAGAACATCAGCTTAAATTTTGAACTAAATGTTTATTTTCCTTCACTCATCATCTCATCTGCCTAGCCTTTTCCCAACTATATTGGGGTCGGCTTCCAGTCAAGCCGGATTTAGCTGAATACCAGTATTTTACGAGGAGCGACTGCCTACCAGACCTTCCGGATTTTCCTTCACTGTGTGTATATAATATGCATGTGTGCCAAATATATTATCATTTTCTATCATTAAAATCATTATCTTTCTTTCTTTCTCGATTATTTTGTGAAACGGCGAGTCGAAGGTTGACTCGATGGTTTATTTTAACGACTCCGATTATATCGATTGTCAAAACATCTCAGAATCTCTCTTCGCTACTAATTGGGTGGTTTGACCTTGACCTCCTTTTTTGTATGGTCGGTGAAGTTTCAAGACTTTAGGGAGAGTTTTTGTTTATATAAGCTTGATACGTTTGCCAATCCTCTTGAAAAAGTAACTTGGTAACATTTTGATCAGCATTCTGGAAGAGGAAAACCAAGTTTCGAGTGTTATGAAAATAATCTAGAGGTCTTTAGGCCAAGAGTGGATAGGTTAAGAATACTGAGGAAGGTTGCGACAATTTTTACTTAAAAGTCTATAGCTTGATAGAAAAACTTAACATGATTTTGAACTCTATGGCTTATGTAACTCAATCTTTTCTCTTTTAAAACAGTATTCAAAGTTCATAAAAATGACAAGGTTTCAGAACAGATGGCCGTTAGGGCTGAAAAGTTATGGTGTGGCGAATTGCGCGTATTGAAAGACGCAGTGCTCGAAGGCCTCTTACAAGGTGGGCTAGTGACCTGGCAAGGGTTGCGGGAATCCGGTGGATGCAAGATGCATAAGACCGTTCCTTGTGGCGACACTTGAGAGAGGCTTATGTCCAACATTGGACGTCTTTCAGCTGAAATAATGATGATGAGAAAAGCAAATAGGTCCTGTTAGAGTGCCACAATTTGATAATGCGCTTCTTTTAGATCTAAGCGTCTCCCAAAATAATTTATCAAGAAATACCCGTCATAAATGTCCAATAAATTCTGTCGGAAATCATTCTCGTTTCGCAGCTTAAAGACGGTAGGTTCGGGCCGTCCCTTCATAACAAGTCGGCCGAAAAACTAAGACTCATTGAAATAATGACGTGCCTCTCCAAGTAGAGAGAAAATGGTGAAAAGAAAAACTTTTAAAGATTGGAACGCTTGGTTTGGAAGCAAAATTGATCAGTTTTTTTGTAATGTGCTGTGATTTTTGCAAGTCTTTTGGAATTCTTGTTTTAAGAAGAGCTTGTAGATAAGTAATTACTGCTTGCTTTTGGATAGTTCACCAAGCAATGGGTATTTCGCCGTCCGTTCATCCTATAAGGACCGCGAGCCCGAGTCGTCGACGGTGCGTAGTACGCACGCCTCAAAGAGAAGTCAGCAAATCGTAGGAGCTTATCAGGGCTAGTGCCTGCTAAAGGCCATGGGATTGATTTTGAAAAGGTATACTTGTGATTCTGGAACGCAAAATGCACGCCCATTAGCTCCACCAAAGAGCAGGAGAAATCATAAGCTTAAAAACAAACGAGTTTGTCTTCTAGGTTAAGCACCACATGCATCGACCTTGCCTGAGGTCAGAAGTAAGAGGTTAAGTCGGTCGCTCTCCATATAAAATACTCTTGCACTTCTTCTTCTTCCTGCCCTTATCCCATATTACTTGGGGTCAGCGCAACATGTTTTTTTCTTCCATTCTGTCCTGTCACCCGTCATAACATCACTGACTCCCTTTTCTTTCATATCAGTCTTCACACAGTCCATCCATCGTTTCTTTGGCCTCCCTCTTCCTCTCCATCCGTCCAATACTCTTGCACATAAGATATAATATTTTATCTGAGGAATGCGTTCCTTCCACGACCTGGTTCGAAGTGGCTCGAGATAAGAATACCTGGAAGAAGTTTATTCCTTTTTATTATTAGGATTATTCTATTTATGTTTTTTTAAAAGAAAAAAAAAAGTAAAATCTGACTCCAGTCTTGCCATGAAGTATCGTGTTACCCCAGTTAATGGGTTGTGGAGGTCTGGTAGGCAGCCGCTCCTCGTAAAATACTGGTATTCAGCTAAATCTGGCTTGACTGGAAGCCGACCCCAATATAGTTGGGAAAGGGCTAGGCAGATGATGATGATTCTATTTATGTTTTCTTAACACCAACTATTCGTTTAATTAATAAATACCAATTATTTATGTAATATTATGACATGTATAGTATTCAAATTGATATGGCACAACCGATCCAACGTTTTAGAGTCGACAGCGTCACCGGCCCACGCTGAAAACCAGCGCTGTGGATTAGTCGCACTATAATTATGTGTGCCTACAGCATTATGCTGAGCGTTCGGCCGTTTTGCATGGACGTGGCGCATATTTCTTACCGGTTTTTTTTATATTGTACATGTTTTGTAAATTTGCCACTGTTTATGTAAATAAAGAGTTTTTCTTTCTTTCTTTCTTTCAAGTTGGATGAGGCCTTTGCCCAGCAATTCAATTGATGTCTTCAAATAAGTTAGTGCGCCTCACCCTCAACGATTGCATCACTGCTTACCATCAAGTGGGATCGCAGTCAAGCACTAGTTTATAACAATAAAAAAAAATTGGAAAGTATAAACTGAATAAAAAAAATACGTTCCTTTGGGAAAATTTTCTACTTTTACGCGGGCAAAGCCACGGGCAATAGCTAGTTAGCAATAAACTAACGAACTACGAATATTCTGTAATAACTAAGTGCAGCTAATCAAAATGAATCCCACCGAACATAATACTCTCTAACAAGCAAAATGAATATTTCCAACAAATCCGTTTTCAATTTAATTGAAAATTCAATCACCCGGTTCAATAACCAATTAACGGGTTACGTTGACAGGTTTACAATGGATATTATTTTGCAATTTACTAATGGCTTTTTTAGGAAAACAATTTTCTTTAATGGGAAATGGCGATTGAAGACTTTTTTTTAATATTTTTTTTTTTTAAGTTACATTTTTTTTTCAACCAGCGGTTTTGAGCAATTGACGGCGTGATACTACACTATCTCACCTGAAAACACATTCGAAGACATGTGACATCCACCAACCTACACTGAGCCCACGCCCATTCCCTCTCCTAGAGAGGAGGCCTGAGTGCCAGCATTGGGAACATTATAAGGTTGATGCGATACTGTGGTTGCCGGTGAATCAGCCTGTCTAGAAGCCTATAATTCTGCATATTATGTCTGGTCTGTCACTAGTAATCAAACTGGTGAAAGATTTTTTAATATCGGTCCAATGGTTTTTAAGTTTATTCATTAACAAACATAAATATTTTTGTTTTCTCTTTAAAGTATTTGTATGAATTATTACTCTAGTTACACGCTCGCACTAAAATAACTTTGATTAAAACTTACAAAAATAGAGCATCAAAAATCCCTTCCGCCTCAAAGCCTCTGGGGCGATCGTTTCGCATTTGAAAGGGAAACCCGGAACGAAAGGCAAAGAAGGAATAAACTGTGTGTGTTAAAGAGTGGGTTTTGGTCAGTAAAAGTCTGACACGCCCACCTGCTTCACCCAAGAGCGAGAGAAGTCATTCGATAATTTCTCACATAAATAAAATCGCTATCGACTAGTAATTTCATATTACAATAAAATACTGGTCACTACATTTCATTTTTAAATAAACAGAACGATTGGACATATAATAAAATGGTCACGAGATAAAACCCATAAATATTCTATCGTGACAATTCTTTTTTAAAAGCAACCAAATGAACAACAGGGTATAAAATATTCACCTCACAATATTAACTTATTCACAAAATACAACACCTACAATAAAATATTTTTAACACAAAAATGCCGCAGAATGTTAAATGTCGGTTGACATTTGGAAAATAGGTTATATTATTAAACGTACAAAGTCACAGTTTTAAAGCGAGCAATCAAAATGTATTGAGCTACAGTGCTCTATTTTTGAACGATATTGCAAACTTGCTTTTGGTCGCGGTTTTATCTGCCTTTTTTTTGGTAAAAAAAATTCGTTCATATACCTACACTAGAAATTACTCTTGTATCGTGGGTGCGTCCGCATATTCGTAAACTTTTTTTAGAAATATAGACTAGTGCTTGACTACGATCCCGCCTGATGGAAAGCGGAGAATAGAATAGAATAAATTTTATTGAACAACAAAAAGTAACAGTACAGTTAACAAAATAAACTTAAATCTATGGGTATAATGGCGGTCTTATCGCTGAAAGTGAAATCTACCAGACAAACTTAGGAAGGATGCAATCGAAGGGCAACTGAACGACACAGGTGTGATTTAGTCCGTAGAAATCTGACACACCCGGCTGCAGAATCAGAAAGGGAGAAGTCATTTGATGATTTCATCATCTGCCTAGCCTTTTCCCAACTATTTTGGGGTCCGCTTCCAGTCAAGCCGGATTTAGCTGAATACTAGTATTTTACGAGGAGCGGCTGCCTACCAGATCTCCGTAACCCATTAACTGGGGTAACACCGGTACTTCATGGCAAGATTAGAGTCAGATGTACTGGCTTCTGACTATCCGTAACGACTGTTAAAGATCTACAAATGACAGCCGGGACCTACGGCTTAACGTGCTTTCCGAGGCAATTGGATGATTTCGTAACTCAAAAAAAAATATTTTAAATTGTTGAAAACAGTCGTTGGCCACATCAACGCGTACTATCAGGTCAGTTATAGATACCTAAGTGAACAAACGCGAGCCTATCCATAACGAAAAAAAAAAACATTACAGATAATGCCAGCACTCTAAAAAGACTTATAACAGACACAGACACTAAGATACTTCGCAGGAATTCCATTGGAAAATTGAAGAGTCTCGGACAATAGAACGAAATAAGGCAACAAATGGACGAAGCTATCAGTTCAGTCGATAGACGACGTGGACGCTTTTTGTATGAACCGATCCTATAGTGCAATAGTGACGCAATCTGTTTGGGAATGGGGATGATGAAATTCTGTAGTTTCTTTTTAGAACTTTACTTTGTTTGGAAGACAGTCTTGTTATGAAGATTTAATGGCTATACAGTATAGTAATTATTATATTCCACAAACTAAGCAGAGTAGTGCTATAAGTGATAAATATACTTATTTATTTCTAAGTACATACATGCATGGACACAGGTCAAAAGATCGTGTTCATCATACACACATTTGTCTTGGGTGGGGATCGCACCCACGAACTCCATAGCACCTCGTCGGCATAGCACGTACGAGTAGTGTAGGGCATTGCATAACCTGATTTTGCCAAGCCTGTTCCAAAATCGGACAACTGGACGTACAGCGATGTGCAAGGGGACATGGTGAAGATCCCACCCATATGCACAAAATGTTTTTGAAACACATTCATTGTACGTAAAGCTACTCGTAAAGGGTGAAATTCCCTGCCTGAGTCTGGGTTTCTGATAGCTACAATCTGCAGATTTTTAAGTCAACGTGCTCCATCGTCGGCCACATTCTCACTTTCCATCAAGTTTGGTACAAGGCAAACCTAAAAAAAGCAAAAAAAGACAATAAGCTTCTCTTCATTCCAAAACAAGAAACGTAAGCGAAAAACACTACCTACTTACCTACATAAAATCAAAATGGCTGACGTCTAAAATCGAAATAGCCACCACGACGGTGCGACTGAACTAATCTCACAATTTGCCCACTTAATGAGCCGCTCCGTTTTAAATTACCCTAGCTAATTAATTTAGAGTGTAATTATTTAAGTTTCTACACCCTTGTTTTATTCGTCGGTATTCATATTTAATCGTGGGTCTGAAATCAAATTGTTTTATGTTACACAAAGGTTTCATTATGTCTGTTTGCTTAGTAAGAAAAATGTAGGGTTTTGGTTTTCAGAAACCTGCTATAACAAAATGTGTCTGTCAGATATCAGTAGCTCGCTGCCCATCTGACTGTCCAAGCTCAAGACGTCAACAATGCATAGTGATTCATGCGTTCATCAGTCCGTTAGCTAGCCATAGGGCCACAGCAGAGCCGACGCCCGCGAGGGCCGCGGGGATTTTCTGAAAAACAAAACCCGAAGCCTTAAGCGCTGGCCACACAGATAAGACGTAAGACGCAAACGGGGCGCGGGCATTTGTCTTTACCGCGTCTGTTTCATACAAAATGTATAGAAGCGTCGCGACTCAAAACATACAGAACAGACAGGGCGCGGGCGCAAGGCTGGTACATTTGCGCGCGCCCGCGCCCTGTCTGCGTCTTACGTCTTTTCTGTGTGGCCAGCACTTTAGAACGCAAAGTGAAACAGAAAGTCACAGGTGTGGTTTTAGTCAGTAAAAGTCTAACTCGTCCTCCCGACCCGGACCTAGTTGAACGCCAAGTCTAACGACAACTCTCAACAAAACCAAGTCAACCAAAATGCAGCAAGCAAGCTGTTTGGGCTCCACGGCAGCCAAGGAAATACGTACATGTGCCTACATACATTCAAAAAACATGACCCTCCTTCTGACGAGTTCGGGTAAAAAAATGCCAATGGTAGGTATAATAAACCTCTATCTAAATACCTATTACGACGAACAACTCAGCACAAATATCAAACTTAGGCCTCCCAAAATAGTAATTTCGTAAAAGGTAAATCGAATAACTTACGTCTGACCTTTGAGTCGAGCCACCTTCGGCAATTGCACTTTAGGTAGAAGCCTAAGTTCTGTTGCCTGACTGCTGGCGGCTTTTCAGAGGCAAAAAGGTCTAATAAGCTATGTTTTTCTCTTAGAATATTGACATGATGTTCTCTACTTCATCTTTCACACATGAAAACTTGAAACATTAGGAAAAATACATATGAGAGACATCAGCGCGGAATATGACCGGGCCTTGGTTTTAACCGTGTTATTCCTACCATAGTTAGAAGCAGGGCCCAGCGAGAGAGTCCGCTTGAAAGAAGGTAAGTGCTTCCCTCTTGTTTTAGAAGAGCGAAGCGGTCACCTCCTTTTGTAAAGCATGAAACGGCCATCCTCATATCTTAGCCATTGCCACAGGAGACGCCCTTGAAGTCACAAGGCAATTGCGGACCATCGTAGGTGCACGTTGCATCAAGGTGGATTTACATCTACAGACAAGAGCGTGTCTGACACGTATCGTGCCAGACTTTGCCAGACATCACTTCTTCGCATCTAAAGTATTGAAAGCATACCTTGTCAGCCATTGACAGGCTGTACCGTCTGTGCCGGATGCAAGTTATTGAATAGCTTTAGTAAGAAAAGCACGTTTGTTTTTGTTGAAAATGTTCAGATACCTTTCTATAGTAAAATAATAAGAAATACCTACATCAGGTCGGTGCCGATACTCTCATGAACCAGACATACCAAATATTCTTTCCAAGAATGCTGGCCAGGAATCTGGTCAATGGCTGTCGGCGTCTGTGTGGCCGTGTTACGATACATAGAAATAGATTCATCACACTATATAGAATATAATATTGCTTTTTTTGGAGCGATATGTGTCTAACGTATTCGTTGTCTATAGATATAAGGGGCCTCGCCCACGGCAACTTTTTGAAGCGATGCAGTAGCGCGGCTGTCGCGCGTTCGCATCGATACAGCGCGATGCATTCGCTACCACCTTGTCCCCCAATGCCACGATTCTCAGTCCCGAAGCAAACGCGCGTCAGCACCGCTACAAAAAGTCACCGTAGACAAGGGCCCTAAATCCGTCTTCTCGTTGCGTTCCCGTTCGCATTGAATCACTTACGTAGACACCGCATAAACAACAAAAACAAATGACGGTTTCCAAATTGTACAGCGTTGTATCGTAGTTTCAACCAAACTACTACGTCTTCATACTAATTTGACAGTTCCAACCATCTCACATACTACTCAAAAACTTATACCCACAGCATGACTCCCAAATCTCAAGTGGACGATCACAAAAACAGCGCCCAACCCTCATCGTGCTAACTTACATATAACTACACACTGTCTTCGGGTCCAAACGACCCTCCCCCGATTTAATTGTCCAACTTCCTGACTTTATGCACTTGGCTTTTAATGGCAGTCGACGGGTTAAAACCTTGATCGTTAAGATCGTGGTATAGCGAGCGCGGGTTACGGATTAAAAAAAAAAATTGTGGCCGAGTTCTGAGATCGACACCATTTTTTCTCTGTCTAGAAATCTATTTTCTTTTCAGTTAGAATTTCTTGTTATATTAATAAAATGTTGCCAAGATAGTTGTGTGCTCAAAATAATGAATTTCTCATCTATTTTATTCTAGATATTTTCGTAACCGTCGGTGAGAAAATTACAAGTTGTAAACGATGTACTGTATGAAATGAGTGTTTTAGTGGCGACAACAAATTGGAAAACAAAGTGTTGCATAGTTAATAGTCTGACATAAATGAAATATAATTTAAGGCAACGAAAATTGCCTTTATTTAAATGGACTGATGCAAGGCCAAAGACCACGGAAAAGTTGTAACTTGTAGTGTCTTTAATTGTGGACGAAAATAGGCAAAGTTAGTTTACATTCCTAAATGAAAATAATATAATAGATGATCTCAATTGACACAATAATATCATTTCATTTACCTAGCCTTTTCCCTATACTATTTTGGGGTCGGTTTCTAGTCAAGCCGAATTTAACTGAATACTAGTATTTTACGAGGGGCGGCTGCCTACCAGACCTCCACAACCCATTACTGGGGTAACACGGTACTTCATGGCAAGACTGCAGTCAGATTTACTGGCTTCTGTCACATAATAATATAGAAAACAGAAACAAGTTTGTATGTAGGTAGGTATGTATCTGTCAGTGTGTGTGCATGTTTGTTACTTGCCTGACCGGGTTCCAGTCTAATCAGAAGCAACTTTCAATTTTACATAACTGTAAAAAATTGAGGATCTTAGCAAAGGTAAGTCTACTTACTACATACTTCACGCCAGAACCGATGTTCAACCTTTATCAATGATCCATCCCAAAGATGAGAGCAGAGTAAAGACTCTGCTCTCATCTTTGGGATGGATCTGCCAAATACCAGCTTGATTCATTAGAGTCAAATGAGAAGCAAGCCAAGAAAATCATCAGCAATGATGCACTTGTCGAGTCAAAACTCTAAAGTCTTGAGAATCGACGCAGAGTTCCCAGCCTATCGGTTTTCTATTACTATCGTTTACATTTCGGGGCACACTGCATTGGAATTGCACAAATCAATTCTGTCAAGCCTGTTCTGCGAGTATCATCGGACCACTAGACGCAAAGCGTTGCAACAGTGGTACATAGTTGACATCCCTCCCATACGTACAAGTAAAACGTTTTGGGAACCCATTAATTCTGTCTGCGTTTCCTTATAGCTACAATGTATTATGTTGTTTCACGGGCATTTAAATCAAGAGGGAATACTAACCATTAGCCCAATAGGCCATTCGGGCCCTGGTGCAGGCCATGGTCCGGAGCTTGAAGGAGTGGCAGGTCTGTGGCTTCTCCACAGCGGTCAATAGCGCGTATTGTTCAACGCGCGCATCAAAAAGATGACAGCAAAACGGATGGGCTTCAGAAAATGGGCTTGGAAGGATTGGCTTTTGAAAGGGGGTCGAAGCTTCTGGTGCCATGGATTGGGGGCTTCTGAAAGGATAACCCGTGTACCTGGAACAAAAGCAAAGAAGGAACAAAGAAGTGGGTTTTAATCAGTAAGAGTCTGACACGCTGGAGTCAAGCAAGACTCCCGCTCTTGGGCGGAGATCCCTCTGCGCAGAAGTCATTCTGATCTTTTTCTTCTTCTACCTGGCGTTAATCCCGGCCATTACCAGGGACCCGCCTTCCGACTGAGATTTCTCCTCTTTGCCCGATCTTTAACATCCTTTTCAGTAAGGACATTGGCTCTCATGTTGGACTTGACGACGTCCAGCCAGCGCTTGCGAAGGCGACCACGGGACCTAGCCCCAAGGACAGCCATATCCATGCATCTCCGACCAACGTACTCCCTAGGGCGGTGCATGATGTGGCCATAAAAGTCATTCTAATGATTTCACAAATTAAATAAAAAACCAAAGCACTATTTATAGCCACAAGCTCAACTAAAACGAGACAAAACAAAAGTAATCATAAGGACTTTTTCAAAAGAGAATAAATTCTACCTCGCTTAGTAACTGCCTGTGCGTTACACACATTTGTATTATAGCTATTCACGGGCCATTTGACGTCGAATGTGGAAAGTTGGCATCGGCAAAGAAGGTAGTGGTCCAATTATTACATTCGCGTACGTTTCGTAAGCCAAGTTAAAAACTTTTTTGTATAGGAATGGAGTTTTATGTGAACTGTATTTTTTAGGGTATTGCCCTCTGTATTTGGTTGTCAAGAAAATTATAAGGAACGACTGTATCACGATAATATTATAAAAGCGAAAGTTAAGTTAAATTAAATACATGCATCTGTTTATAATAAAATTGTGTGTATGATTAAGATGTTTGGTCTTATTCTGGGAGATACTTTTAATCCTAGATGTATGTGTCAAGAAACGTTACGTTAGTTGGCGTTTTTGCTCGATTTTAAACAGAACCCTTTTTATGTGAGTCCGACTCACACTTGACCATTTTTTTCAGTTGTCTTTGAAATAACCTTAAAATTGTTTACATTTTTTTTCCTTACCAGAAAAGAACCTAAAAAATCCTCTCACTATACCCCACCCTAAAAACGTGTTCAAATACGAGTAGACATTAAGATTCGGGCGAAAACTTGAAGTTTTATTGCTAAATTATTTTAATGAACTGAGCTAATTACATACATTGTAACCGAACCGCTTCATAAAGCAAATAAGCGCTTTAAACGAGGAGTTTCAGGGTGTTACACGCCATGAAAGAGGTTGAAGACTCTTATTATAATAATTATGGAGATACTTTTGAAGTATTTATTGCTTAAGTAGGCTATGGCGTGTTATAGGAGTTCGTGTTATCTTACCAATATTTGTATATGCGAAAGTTTGTTTGTATCATCCATATACATATACATGTTACTCCTTCATGCAAAAGCTACTAAATGGATTTTAATGGAACTTGGTATGGTTAAATTATTGTATTTTATTGTTTACCTTATTTAATACCTTTTATTTACAAAATAAATAATTCTTTCAAGGAAAAACTGGTCTATGATATAATGCAATGAAATGAAAAATATTGTATTTATCCTTTGCGTTGAATATTGAATTACCAAATTGGTATTTCTACTTAGTATACTAACTTAACATAAAGTAGCTTTCAAGATGCTTAAATGTACCCAAAGTACATGAAATTATCACTTACATTTTTTAAAAGATTTTCCTGTAAAAAAAAATATTTTTTATACAAGTACGTATATTTTCTAAGAGGAAATATTTGACAAAAAATGGAAAATAACATTAAAAATAGATTACTCTGCTTCCACGTTCCTAGTATTACTTAGAAATGGAGCCGAAGAAAAGAGAATTTATATAAAACAGGAAAAGTCGCTACAATAAGCGATTAAATTAATATCTGAAATGATAATCGATTTTACAAGAGAACAGTCCTTCACAAATATTTTAGGCTTCGGCCAGAGTGTAAAGCGGTAGTGGGCGTGGAGGCGTATGCGATTAAATAAGGCGTAGAGGCGTATGCGATTAAATAAAAAAAAGGAAAAGAAAAAAATAATTGTAACACATAGATGTGTATACATAACATGATTGAAACGAGTGTTCATGGTCTTTCTTGCACATTCTTCATAGAAATCCACGCTATGGAATGTGCGTCATTTTTCTGACTGACTGATACAATTCCTGATTTGTGTAATTACTTCATACTTACTTTTGTAATAAAAATATCATTAAAAAGACCGAAAGATATTCTGAATGAAGGTCTTTTACTGTTTTATTGTTTTAAAGACCCCTTAACATTAAGTAATTTTTTTTCTGATATAAAAATGTAATTATTAAATGTAACAAACTATGTAAAAAACCTTAAAGTCATTAAAAAAATACATTTGATACGTGTGATAAGGTTCTATCAGTAAATGATCAAGATATTTCAATCAACCTTGCTTGAATATGCATCCAGTTTTGCCTACATCAGATTTCGTTGTACCTTAATAAGTACCCAAGTCGTTTGATTTTTAGACAATCTCTACTACTACGGATACAAACAGCGCTTGTTAAATCTAACCCGCGCTCGCTCATCACCGTAACCAAACCCTTAAATCTATTTAAGTAAACGGGAGACGAAGCGTTGAATCTAACAGACACTGTTCAGTACAATGGGGCAATTGTGCCTGGCTACAGGTAGCAATCAGAGCCCAGTCTGTTAGTGTGAGCAATTTGGGACCTCAAGACGATATGCCTCGTCTAGGCTCTGCAGTCGATAACCGTTTAGGAATCAGTTAAGGGGCTTGCTGGCTTAAGGGGTTCGGTGAATGGTAGAATGTCTGTTTGTGTTTGATCAGGAATATAGGTAAAGATAAGCGTGAGTAAATTTAACGGCTAGATAACTACAACTGAATTTTCTTTGAGTGATCACTTCCAAAATGAAGATATTCGCAAGAGAACCAAAGTTATCGACGTAGCTTAAAGAATTGCTAAACTTAACTGGCAATAGGCGGAGCCCATTGCTCGCAGAACAGATGATCGATGGGGATGAAAGGTTCAGGAGTGATGACCACGTACTGGAAGACGCAACGTTTGAAGGCCTCTCACAGATAGCTTGTTCCGAGTTTGAGGGTCTTATGAGTTTACATGCCATGTTGCTAGATTCAATACAGGAGTAATTCTTAGTGTGAGAAAACGTTAAAAAAAATAGTGAGTCGTCAGTTTTGAAGTTTCCTAAAATGGGCAGGACTCCTTTTTTTGACTAATTTATTTTAGAAAACCTTTCCCAAAGTGTGGCTTGTTTTGCAATTGACTACTTGAATATTTGTTTCAAAGAAATAATGAAGGCTGATTTCATACCGACTGAACCGAATGAAAAGTTTTCAGGAATCTATTTACTTTTCTGTGAAATTTCTTTGAAAAATTGCCAAAACAAATACCTACTTTTTGTGTTTGATTTTCGTAATCCGAAAATGATAACACAACATTGAACCAACATAAAATATTTTTTTAAAAGCCTTCAAAAACAGTTTTCCTCAACGCCAACACGGTAAGCGTAAACAATATTATAAAAACAAAATAAAATCTACGAAAAAAAAACCCACCAGAGAGACAAAACAAATTTGGCTGTACCTAAAAGTATGTGATAATATTTTTGTCCAAGAGTTTTTAAGCTTGTAGCAGTGTGTTTTGGTGGCAGAATTATGAGCCCTAGCTCGGTTTCGGTGACAACACCCTTAATCCTGTATTTTATGAGCCACTGCAACGTTTGGTTTACATAAGGTTAGGGTACTTTTGGAGGAAATTTTACTTTGAAAATAGAGCGTGTCGCGAGTTGTCCAGTGATGTGACGCAGCTGCAAGGAGGTCGTTTGTGGAAGTTAGAACACTACTTTCAGCGTGTTTTTTTTTATTTAATATTTATTTATTTGAACTTCATGCAACAGTTAAGGTACACAGGCGGACTTATATAATAATATTATCTAATATTATTTTTAGTATTTTTTTTACATTATCGTTAGTAATAACAAGACGTGTCTGGAGTGGTGGCCACATACCAGACGATGCAGCCTGCTTTTCCTGATAGCTACAAATTTTCTCTTGTCTCTGTCACGTCTTCTAGGCAAGCATACTCCATCGTCGACCTCATCATCGCTTACCGTCAGGTGAGACAAGAGTCAAACGCGAGTCTATCAATAACAAAAAGAAAATATATTTTGCAGCTTGCTACGGAAAGCCGATATTTCACCATATTTCAGAGTGGATCCCATCGCGAAAGTTTTTCATATTCATATCTACTTTCAACACAGAAAGAATGCCAATAAATCAAAAGTCACCCTGTATCCTCTCGTATGTTAGTAAGTACCTTTTCCGCACGCGTTCAGTTTTGTAACCATCCATAAAGTTCTAGCCATATTTCGAGCCTCCTTTGTTTTTTAAACTGTGGCCGCTTTTATTAAAGCTGTGGAAAATAAAGGGAAACTGCTTAGATTTTATAATAAAATCGCAAGTTATGAGATCGCGTGAAAATGTAATGGGTAATATTGTTACCGCGTAAAAAATATTTAACGTGTGTACAGGTATTTTGTATGTTTTATGTTATGATGGTTTTTGGATCCCTTTTTTATATTCTACTAGACAATTCTATGGCTTCATTCACATGTATTTTGCTACAAGAACTTGAAAAACAAATAGAAAAAACTATTATGTTGTTAAGTTTTACAAGATTTCCATATAAACAAGTATTTGTTGTTATACTGGCTACAGAAATAAATCATCTATGAAAATTAAAACTGTGTCGCTACCACGGTTCACGAGAGAAAGCCTGGTGACGAACGACAGTGGATTTTTATTAATAGGGTCCCGTGTTTTTATTTTAATACGAAACCCTAAAAAAACCGCATCAATGCCTTCCACAGCGATACGCGCCCTTGTGTGGCTATCACTTTGGACTTTTTTATGTGCATTGTCTCTTTTTAAACTATCATCATCTGCCTAGCCTTTTCCCAACTATATTGGGGTCGGCTTCCAGTCAAGCCGGATTTAGCTGAATACCAGTATTTTACGAGGAGCGTCGGCCTACCAGACCTCCACAATCCATTAACTGGGGTACCACGGTAGTCTCCTTCTAAACTTTATTGTTTTCTATTCCAGGTACACCAGCTATCTCTTCACGTGGAATGACACCACAAAGCTGAACTCGAAGGTAAATTCACATAAACTTAATTTCGCTCTAAAATATATTATTTCAGGAAAATTAAATAATAATACCTACCTTCATCCGTTGAAACGTGTGTCGTATATATTTATAACAGATGTGAGATATTTCTGGAAGCACGAAATATTATACTGAAATTTGGAAAAGTTACAGAAAGATCCATTCTCTTGTATAAATAATAAATACACTTTAGATGTACGGAATAATAAAATACAACCAGGAATTATTTAGAGAAATATTATACGAGTGTGTTTGAGAACAATGTTTACCAACTCGTTCTGAGAACGAATATTGATCTTAGGGGCCTTAGTCCCAGCAGTGGGAAAACTATAACGCTGCCCGCCCACGACCGACAATTGGTGAACGATTTTTTCTGGGTAAAAAATAGAACACACTGATAGCAATAGTGCAACGCACACGGCCTACAAAAAGTCGGTCAGAATATACTATAGGATTATAACTTGTGACGATTATCGGGATGATTATCGGACCTACAAAAAGTCTGTCGTGGGCGGGCAGCGTAAGGCTGAATATGAGGATGCCGTATTCTGGAATCTGTAGCATTAGCAGGCAAGGAGGCACATAAGGGGGTACAATAACTTGGTGAGGGTAGTGGAATACTAAAAGTGAAGGACAAGTCAATGTGGCGATGCGTACGGAAAGGTGAAGTAGGTAATAATAAATACAAATCATTTGTTTCAAGTACAAATCCGAGTAAACAACGAGTATAAGCAGTCATTCAATATTAAAAAGAATAGTATATAACTTCAAGAATATTGAATTGAATTTTGTATTATTTTTATATTATAAACCGTCATCATCATCATCATTTTTCAGCGGAAAGACCTCTACTGTTGGACTTTGGCCTCCCCCAAGTGACGCCACAAGGAATAGTTCTGTGTGTCCTGAGTGTCGCATTCCCCGCATTATTAATGACATAATTACAATTCTTAATTCTTCAATAATTTATTATTAAAGTAAAATCGCAAAATTCAATAAATTACCTAATGACGTGGATATTGAAATCTGTTAGCAACAAAATATTTTGATATCTAGATTATGTTTTTTTAATATTTGCTTCAAAATAATAATTTATTACTGTATCGTAAATGTGTTGTGAAAAAAATATGTACGTGAAAAAAATACGCGGCCGCCATTCCAGAAGCTTTCGTATATTTTAATTACCACATGCAAAATAAAACATGGAATAAAAATAATTAAAATTTCCAGGAATTTTTACTGTTAACCATAAAAAAGATTTGTTTTCAAATATATTTAAATTTATATGATAAAATATTACCAACATATGTGTGCAATCACATTCCACCATTTAATAATACATTAGGAACCATTCCGAAATGCAATATCATAATGAAAGCATTAGGTACGTTATTTTGTTGGCCATTCATATTTACTTTATGCGAAATATTCAGCGGTTTTCAGAACTACCAAAAAATGTTAAAATGTTTAATGTAACGTATATTATGTATGTATATTTTTATGGTAGCTCTGTTAAATATGGACCGATCTGTTAAATTAAAATTCTTTATTTTACTCTCCTATCGCGAATTTCAAATTATAAATCAAAAGTAATCGTACTAATATTATAAGCGTAAAAATTTGTCATCGATTCTATAGGTTTCTTTTTAGGTGGAAAATCATCTCACTCATGAGTTGTGTGATATGATGTGTCAGATATTTACTGACTAAAACCACTCCTAGGTTCCTTTTTTGCCTTGCGTTCCAGGATCCCGGGGCTCTTTTTTCACAACCCATGGTCCCAGTAGACTTTGGTCATGCTTTATGCTACAGTTTTACTGACATCTCTTTAAGACGTGTATGGAACAAATACTTGCCGCCGATAACTTGAGCTTGGTTAGGACGGTTACCGGATCGCCAGGCGGTGATCTACTCAATGCTCACCGTCCGTAAACCCACGCCAACAGTGAATCGGTTCTATATCCGAAATGGCCATTTTGATCACGTCAATACCAAGTTAAATTGAGTCAAACAAACCACATTATCATTACTTCAAACCGCACATTTTTTATTACCTAAAAGATTACCTTTTGTATCAAAATATACCGTTTCGAACAACACATCATTTTCATGTTTCGTTTCACCCTCAGACGTATACACCAACTTTGATTGACAAACACATTTATTCCGTGTGTACCGTAGCCATTGTTTCTCATTTATCTTTTTTTCTTTTCTTTAATAAAAATGCAGTGGTAAAAAAGAAACAGGTCTGCTATTACATTTATTTATATTTTCTCCTTTGCTCTGTTTTTTGTGAAGAATGGTTTCGTATGTGAGTGATTAAGTATTTAGAATCCTTCTTTCTGTTTTTGTTTGGTAGTGACGTTTGATTAGCAGAAGTGTTTTTTAGGAAATATAATTTAGATTTATTTTTGTGTTTTGTTGAGGAGCTAGTGGCTAGATAATAACAGCCGCACGGGTCGATCTTCAAGGTTAAACAACCAAGGTTGATCTGTGGAAGGATGACCATTTTAACATACCGAGTTTCCTTCATGCCACGGAAAGCACGTTAAGCTATACCTAGGTCCCGGCTGTCATCTGTAGATCTTTGGCAGTCGTTACGGATAGTCAAAAGCCAGTAAATCTGACTCCAGTCCTGCCAAGACGTACAGTGCTACCCCAGTTAATGGGTTGTAGAGGTCTGGTAGGCAGCCGCTTCTCGTAAAATACTGGTATTCAACTAAATCCGGCTTGACTGGAAGACGACCCCAATAGTTGGGAAAATTAATGTTATGTATGACACAAAGCTATGTTATTTTGTTAAAGTACAATTCAAGTTCTTATTTTTAAGTTTTAAGTACTTTTTCTCTTTCAAGCATGCTCTTTATATGTAGATATTTAAATGTGAAAACATATTATAATTGGTTAACAGTTGCATAATTTGTTGTTTTGTTTGTTTGATAATAATGTTTGTTTTCCGTTTGAAATAAAATAAAAATAAAATAAAATGCTAGGTAAATGATGATGAATTCAGAAATTGTTGCCTTGCATTTTTTTAGGGTTCCGTTTCCAAAGGGTAAAAATGGGACATTCTGATTCTGTTTACTGTAGTGGTTCTCACACTTTTGCGCATTACAAAACTCGCGATTAGTTACTGCAGTCTCCTCAAACTGTCGCAAAATTTGATGGCTATCATTATGACGCTTAGAGGATAATGGCATGCGTAATATAATGCAGTACTTAGTTTAAACGACACCATTTATGTTAAGAATTTGTGTTAATTACTTGGTGGTAATGAAATTACACTATACAAAGATGGAGGGTAACCAAAAAAAAACCTACTAATATTGCTAACGTGAAAGTTTGTATGTATGTATGTTTGGTATTCTTTCACGCAAAAAACACTGAATGGATTTCAATGAAACTTAATACACGGTTAGGTCTGGTTAGTTTTTACTTATTATTTATTTATTTAACTAAAACGAAAAGATGCCAATTTTTACTGATTTTATTAGATACAAATTGTGTTAAGCACATTAAAGAAAATTATTAATACAGATACGAGTATAGATGTAAACGTCGCACTCAATCTTTTCGCATATCACTAGACATTCAGTCAGTATCTCTTTCCGTTCATCAGTGAACAGATCTAGTCCAGGATTGGATTCAAGGAGGGCATTGAGTGCGGTTAACATTCGAAGAATGGGTACCTACACACAAATAGATTATTCCGTCTTACCCGGCAATAGTTATCAGGAACGAAGATTTTACACAAATCTTGATACGAACTAGGATAGTTCCGTGTATTAGAACAGTGCAGATAGCTTCGTTAACGATCAAAAGTGGAACATGATGAAACCCTTTGTAGATGATAGTGAATATAGCAAAAATAGAAGGAAAAATAAATGACGGGCGATCTAAGGTTAGAAAGTGGATGGGAGAGCGCTTTTAAGGGGAAAAACTGTTTATCTCATTTCATCCTACTATTTTGTTCCCATTCAAAAATTATCTGCACTAGTTTATATAATCTTGCAGACACCGTAATCGTAACATGCCCTGTTCTTTGCCTGCATTCTACAAAATATCAAACGATATTCCCACTACCTCTAGCTAGACATCTACATATGTCTATCTCAAAATACCGGCAGCCTGTCTACTCGTACAATCTGAATGCCCCTCAGGCTAAATTAGATACGATTGCATCGCTGTCTACCGTCTAGACCTGTAGGCTATGCATTTGATATTCCGATCAAAACATCGGTTTACTCCTAAAAATAAAATCTGTTCTTGATATTTACGGTCTGGCTCATGAATAATAACTACCTCATGAATCCAAAGGTACGTAAGGAATGGAACAAAGTCTTATAATAGATTTTAATTTGAATTATAAAATTTTAAAATACAATATATTTTTAGTATTCCGTACCTACCTCAAACGGTAAAACGGAACCCTTATAAGATCACTTTGTTGTCCGACTATCTGTCAAGACCCTTTATCTCGGAAACGCACAGCGGTATCGAGTTGAAATTAAAACTATATACCCAGAATTGAATTGAACTGTTTTCATATGTACGAGTACGACTCGCTCTTGCCCAGTTTTATTTAAATAAACAAGCAGTTTTTCGTATTCCATTCAGCAAACTCAAATAATGTTTGTTTTGATTTTAGTATAACCTTGCTTGACCGACGACGTCTCAAAGAATATGTACCTAAATCTAATACTTTGTCTTACTGTTGACGACGGAAATCAGCGCTGTGGCTCTATCTTGCACACGAACCCCAGCATTTTGCTAGTGCTCAGCAATATGCTGGGGATTTTGCGCGCAAGGCTAATAAATGCCCCCGTTTTAACCTTCTTAAAGTTTGAATTTCCAAAAACCCTTAGTGCTTGCCTACGTCATAAAATGAAGTCTTGTGCAAAATTTTATTTTCCAGTAGTTTCAACTGTGCGTTTATATTTCAGTCAGTCAGTTTCTTCTTCTATAGCATAACCTATGTTATAAGTTTTTACTGACTTTGCAATAAAAATGTTTAAGAGTGTTTTTCCATGAAATATACTCGTAGATGGTTTTGTTCAGTCAAATAGAAATATAACATAAGTATTTACTTAGCTTTTAGTAGGTACTAAGGCCAGGTTTTTGAATTGAGCAACGTTTCAAGGTAAAGCAAAAACTTCAAATGCTCAATTCAAAATTAAGCGCTGATTCCCAAAACTGATTAGTTGAAGACACAAGTGTTTCCGTTTTTCTTAATTTAAATTATTAATTAAATAATTTTGAAGTCGCTTTTCGCAGAATTTTGAAACTAAAATGTTGAATGTTGAAGTGTAAATTCTTGGAATTGGTTCGTTGAAGATACCAGTTCCATGAAAAGTCTGAAAAGCGTTTACGAAATAGTCAAAAGCTAGACTGATTGGATAGCTACGAGTTTGTACAGTCAGCAAAGGAGGTAAGTAACCAGGGTCATCAGGTATAAATAGTTGAAGTTTTTATGAAAACCGATGGATATGGCTGGTGTGGATGTAAATGAAACTTAATTAAATTCTTACCAAATAACATCATTACCATCGCCATTTCAGCCAATAGACGTCCACTGACACTACTCTCCCTCAAGTGTCACTACAACGACCGGTGCTGTGCGTCTCGCACTCATCGTATAATTCCCACCACCCTCACCAGGCCATCAGTCTACCTTATGGGAGGCCTTCCGACGCTGCGTTTTGCAGTACGTGGTCACCACTCCAGAACATTTTATCCGCCTACGAGCAATGTGCCCTGGCCATTCAATTTATCAAATCTTCAGATCATACCGATAATTTTGTTTCTCCCAAATAAAAACTCATTATTAAAATCCATCTACTTATCCGTTTTCATCAGTCTCAATCTATCCGTTTCCATAAAAACTTCAAATATGTCTGACGACCCTGGAAACTAATCTTCTATGCCGACTGTACCTCCAAATGAATAGCCGGTAAAAGGATTTGAAATTGATCCAATCACTTTATTGTTAGTAACCCTTTTAAGGATCCATAGAATTCAACTTTCTATTTCAACTTTCTATTAGTAGACTAGTTGTTGCCGATGGTTTCACCTGTATACGTCTATTGGAAAGTGTGGCAGATAAAAAATTCTTTGTTTTATTCTAAGTTACGGTTTTTAGGAATCCTCAAATGGGTGGTGAGATAGTTTGAAAGAGTTATCACGGCCCTGAAACTATAAACTTGCCGACGACGAGCAATGGGTATCTTGCCGTCTGGCCGTCCGGTAAAAACCAAGCCCAGATTAATAGCGTGTGGTAACCGTTTGCGACCTATTGGACTGACGAGTGTTTTTCTATACATTTCGGGAGGATTATTGGTGAAATAATCAGAATTGCTCTGCATCATGGCAATGCTGCCTGTGTTCTAGGCACTTTTTTCATCGACAAAATAATTCTGTATGAATTCTTTGATGCGCAGCGGCTAAACCCACGAGAATATAGTAGTGGTACTCTCGAGATAAAAAGAATCCCGTATGCTGTAATCTACGCTATAACATGATTAACCTGAGTGCTATATTTCATCCAAATCCGTTCACCCATTCAATCTTGAAGAAGTAATGAAGAACAATCTTTTGCCATTGTAATTGTTATATTAATGTGATATTCTATTTTACTGTAGTTTCATTTAATTCACCTTAACACAAAGTAAAACAGAACAGAATGTGCTGAGCGTGCCCGCACCGAAAGAATGACCACCTCAGAATTTGCTGGGCGTCAGACACCCAATTGGTTTTCAGTTGGCACCCTGCAGTGACGCACATTAACTGTAATTTGTACTTTTAGACATAGTCTACATGTATGCAAAGTGATTATAATTTTGGTATCTTCAAGTCTAGAGTGAATAGGCTCTTAACTAGTGCGCCTCACCATCAACGATTGCATCATTGCTTACCATCAGGTGGGATCGCAGTCAAGCTAGTTTATAACAATAAAAAAAAAAGTTTTATTTAAACTGCTTCAGCCAACAGACTTTCACATTTGTAATATTACCAGTAGGAGGATTTTCCAGAACCTTGTCTACACAAAGACACAGATTAAAATAATCATTTTAATCCAAACCTTTGTTGAAACGCTCTTTGTGATAACAAAGAACATTTCTGTGTCTTCTGGAGAACAGACTGTGGTTTATTTTGTCTCTCATTACACATGATGAAAGCTTGACACAACGTACGTACGTCTGAATAAAATTATGTTTCCTTTGACGAAAATGTTTGGTTTCTAATCATTGTACGTTTATCTAGAAGAGTCATGTGTCAGGAGTGGTGATTGGGGGCCACCGTAAGCGCGAGCAAATACGAAACCTTTAAAGAATCGCTTAGCTGTCCCTCTGTCAAGGAACTTTTTTTCAAGAACGCGTGGAAGTATTAAGCACTTAGCAAGGAAAAGCAAAAATTTAAGTCAATGAAATCTAAAGCTACTTATACTCTGTTTAGGCATAGATTTGAAACAGAACAAAGTTTTTACAGAGAAACCTACTTTCTTTAGTTACATAGTGAAACCGCTAGCAGAAGTTGTTAAAGTTCCGTACCCAAGGGGTAAAACGGAACCTTATTACCATGATCTCGTTATCCGTTCGTCAGTCCATCTGTCACCAAGCTGTGTCTTATGAACCGTGATAGTTAAACACTTGAAATTTTCACAGATGATCAATTTCTGTTACTTTGTTATGGAAATCCCAACAATCGTGATTTTTTCACGTTTTTTTGCTACGAACGGTACGTAACCTTTCGTGCGCGAGTCCGACTCACACATGGTCGGTTTTGTTTTAAATAAACCAGTTTGTACAACAAAGGAACAATGACCTTGTAAACTTCCTTGCATAAAACAACACTCTTTCAACTCTGCCCATCAACTTTCAACACGCGTTCTCGCTTCACCTAGCTTCCGTCACCTAGGTATCACTGCTGGCGATTGGCGAGAAGCGGAAATAATCTATTGACAAAGTTACCAGTAAAAGTACGGTAATAGGCTACCAAAACATGGTAGACATTCCACCCATACGTGCAAAGAAATTTGGGAACACATTCGTTATGCGTACAGATAGGGTGTGACCACATCTGGAGAATGAACCTCGGATGTGCCGCTTGCGACCCGCTCGTGATTGGGGCCGCTCTAGCAGCGTAGCTCGCGAACTGACTTCGCTCCATGTGCGATCGGCAGTTGTACGCGAAATTAGCAAACAACTAGTCGACTCTTCACGTGACCGAAGGCTGGGCTGTTTTTCGGCCAACGAATCAGCATTGCCATCCAACGTGGCAATGCTGCCAGCGTTCTGGGCACTATTCCTGTTGACATCGACGTGGATGAATTTTTTGATGCCCAGTAAATGCCTTTCTTTTTTTTGTATATATATTTACGTTTGTACATACTTTTATCTTTAGTTTGTATATATAATATCTATTAAGCTATTAATATTTACTTAAATAATATGTAAATATCTGTATCCTGACAAATTATGTCCAAAACTAAACTAGAAGTCTGTGGTCTGTATCGTAGTGCTAATAAATTGAGGTTACACAATTTTCTCTATATCAATGTAGATACGAGAGTGTTTACCATTCAGTCAACTTCTTCCTCAAGACATTTTGGCGAAGACTTGGACCAACGAAACTAGGTATTTTCCTGTTTTTATTTTTGCACAAAAATTTTTTAGTAAACAATTTAGTAAAAATGTATTTTCCTGGTTATTTTAATAATGAGGAAAAAAGATTGTTCTACTTGACTTGGTGACTTTATTTATAAAACGAAGCGAATATGACAAAGCGCCAAGGCTAAGTTGAAAACATCTTGCTATCTCTTTTGTTCGCATGTAACCTAATAGCGGTTCGTCGCATTTCAGTTTTCTGTTAATTGTATCGTTTTCCACTAGATTTCACAAGTTTTTAGCTTAATGAAATTTGTTTTTTTTAATATTTCTATTTACGATTTTTGATATAGTACATTTTTGAAACAATATTAGTAGTGTAAAAAATTATTCAAAGTATCCAATTATACCATAATAGCACAAACTAGATTTTTTAAAGGTGGGGTATCATAAAATGGCTCTGGGCGGGAGGGCGTGACAGACTACTGACTAAAACCCACTCCTGTTCCTTCTTTGCCCTAATTCCAGGGTATCGGGGTTCTCCTTTGTCAACCCAAGACTCCAGCACTATGCATATAGCACAAATATGTTGAAAACTGAATGGAGGCTTAGGACTAATTGCATATTATATTTATGGAGTGCTAAAAATATTCATTACTGCAGGTAAACATAGAGGAACATTGAATTTAAAAAATATCTTCATCAATAACGAAGTTATAAAGCTTCATAGCTAATAAAAAGCGAAGACCTACATTTTTTTTTTTTTTTTTTTTTTCTGGTAGGGGAATCATCAGAATGACTTCCCCCGCTCTTGGGCGGAGCGGGAGGGCGTGTCAGACTTTTACTGACTAAACCCCTACCCCGTTCCTTCGTTGCCTTCGTTCTGGGGGGGACTCGGTATCAACCGTTAGGAATACCACATGTTCCCCCCAGAGGCTTCGGCCCTATCGGGCCCCTACAGTTTGCTGACATCTCCTTGAGGCGCGCGTGGAACAGAACGCGCCGTTGACGACTGGGCTCGGTCCAGATTATTTCCAGACTGCCGGACGGCGAGCTACCCAGTGCTCGCCGTCCGCGAACCCGCGCCTACGGTGGTCGGAAATCGGGATCGGGATCTCGGCGGCGGCGGCGTGAGGACCGTTCCCTCACGCGCTCGCGGTCAGCAGCCTCCTTCACGAGCATCACTGCTTCGCAGAAGGAGGCGACCGCATGCCAACCCTCCTTGCTCCGGACCATGGCCTGAACCAGGGCCCGGCGCGAGAGGTCGCCGCTCCCGATAGTCTCCACGAGGACACGGCGGTGCTCCGCCCAGGCGGGGCACACTTCTACCGTGTGCTCCACCGTGTCCTCCGGGCGGTCCACACAGTGGCGACACCTGGGCGGGACTTTGACGTCAAAGTGAATCACGCCATTTGGCCGCCATAGAAAACGGTGTTTCTGCGAAGTATTGGATTTATGAAAAAAATTGATTTTCATTTGGTTTTCACAGTTCTTATTCTGTTTTTGCATATTTATTGATTTAATTGATTAGATATTGGATATATTTAAAAAGATATCCAAACGCCTGGTTGAATGTTTGCGTAACCCAAGGTCTGGCTTTTGCTTTTAGTGTACAAATAGTTTTAATTATAACTACGTAGGGGATCTGAGAGTCTGTGTTTACTCAATTTGCTTGCCCACTAGACTCCGCCATCCCCTTCTAACCTAACCTACCCGAGTATATACTGTATGGTGCCCCAAATAACTCCATAATTGTAAAAAAAACATTAATATTTAGAGTACAATTAATATTTTAAGTCAAGAATAAGATGTTGATACACAGTTAAAACATCCCGATTTTTTCAAGCACTTATCTTAATACACGAACGAAACAACGATCGATATCTAGCCGCTTCCTCGTCTTCACTGGGACAGCTTCCTAAGTTTTATATAAATTTCAGGGCGCAATTTTATTACGAACCCAACGGTACATATGTAGTGGGATGAATAATGGAAAGTCTAAGACACATATTGGATTCGACGCACCTAAAGTATTGAATTCGTGGAGGAATAGGCGTAGTTTTGTCTTTCAATAACGTTCTCTTTTTATTGGACTGCGAAATTGGTCCTTAGTGGCACGGAAAAGGATCGGAATGGGACGTTCAGTTGATTTCCTTTAGGAGTAAGGTTTTTAATGTTAATTAGGAAGAGTCGTTAAAGGGAAATTGAAGGAGATATAAATAAGGAAACCATAACAAATTACTGAAATAAGAAGCAACTACGTGTACATATTTATAGCTAGCAAAATCTAATATACTTAAGTTCGAAGTACTCCTCCGCATCGTTGTCATCCAGAAACGTGCCCAGAAGATTGGCAGTATATTAGCAAAGAACGAGTCACCCCTTTCAGATATTGATAAGGGCTTGTCTTGAATGATTACAGCCAAAAACGTCCACTACTACGTATAGGCCTCTCTGCATTGCCACAACAACCATTCCTGTACGTCACGCATTCATAAAATTCTCTCGACCGTCATTACGGCATGAGTCCACCTCGTGAGAGGCCTTTCGATACCGTATCTTCCGGTATAAGGTCACCACTACAGAACCTTTCGCTTCCATCGACCATTTCTTCCAAGAGCTGAACTTCTGATCTTCCTACAACATTAATCATTATAAACTGCCGTCATAATCCTCACTTTATAAAAATCGACTTCCAGGCTATTATCAAATTTTTACAAGGATTGGCTGTCTGACTGCCCGTCATATCTTCACTGCATAGTTACTAGGTAAAGTGACATTCATCATATCAAAAGTTGTTTTTAGGATTTGTTAGTTAGGTTTATCCTACGTATCATTCAAAGTCACTTAGCCAGTTTCTTTATAAAAGCTAAAACTATCACTAAAAGTATTAACTTTTCCTTGACTTTTACTTTTGTTAATAGTAAATGTCATCTTGTCAATTGACAGCTAAATTAAAAGTCAACTAAAATATAATGTAGAGATAAACGCTATTATTATACGCGAAAATTTTGTCAAAATGATAGTGACTTTGGATTTAACAGCCTTTCAATGAGCAGCAAAACTAAAGGGCAAAAATAACAGTAAAACCAACAGTAAAAATTTGTGAAGAAACGAATTTAACCGTTATTATTGCTTTATGACGTTACTTTGGCTGATACCTTAGATGAAGAAACTGGCTGTAAACCACCAGAGGATTTTTTAAAAGAGAGCTCTCTCACTTCAGTCTAGACTGGGAGAAGTTATTAGATAATATTATACCTCCTTGTGCATACCACGCAAACCCCAAAATCTCTCTTACTGCTCAAACATTCAATTCTATAATATTTAATTATAGTCAAAGCCTTTCTGTAGTAGCTCAGAGCTAGAAAGCTCCTTGAATGCATCATTAAATTCAAATGAAATTATTCTTGCCTCTTCAAAATTCTGTGACGTCAACCTCAAAATACTCTCTGAAATCGAAAGACATGTCTTGACATAATTTCATAATGGCTCCTCTATATAAAAGCATACTGCTTACGGTATTCTGTACAAAATTCTATGCGAAATTTTCGAATGTACCCAACAAAAGCTTCTGGGAACATTAATAATGTTGAAATAGCTTTTAAGATTACGCTAACTTTGGAAATGTTAAAGTACTAATAAACCAAGTAATTTAACTAGCAACAAATCTTCGAAGAAGTCTGTACTATTTAATTTGCCCTGTACCCCAATTTATCTTTGGGTCCTCACAAAGGGTAAATAGTGCTACAACTAGAATAGGTCTGACTCGAAAGGAAAGCTCGTAGTGATCTTGTGTGACCTTCAAATAGCTTAGGTTTGACACATATTGGTTAACAAGCATTTCAAGAAAGGCTACATTCTAACTCGATTTCATAGTCCATGTCTCAATTTGAGCAATTTACATTCAACTTTGTGTATAGCATAGCATAGCATATTATCGTGTGATCTTGTCGTGGTAGAAAATATAAATATATTCTTTTAATCTCAATTTTTTTATGTGAATGCAGTTTTTAATGGAATTATTACCGCCGCTTGCTAATTAAGCCTCACCTGTCCTTTTAATGTATATAAAGAATGATATTGCCGAACATCAAACGTTAACATTTAAATGATGTGGCCAGTCCTATAGTTGGCATGTAACCATTTTATAGTATAGCTAGCCACATCATGAAGTGACCAACTCTATGATCTTGACACAACAAAAACTATGTCAGAAACTATACATACAGCTTTTATTATTATTATAATATCTTTGTATGCCTGTATTTTTTCAGCAAAAGTCTTCATCCAATCCTTTCATGATTCTTGGCTCTGAAACACTTCATGCCTTTTCCTAAAGAAGATCTACCACTATTTTTCTCTGCATCACCCAAAGGTTGACTGGTAGAAAATGCCTAAGGCATTAAGTCCGCCTCTGTGCTTCTATGTGCATAAAGCATTTAATAAATAAATAAATATATCCAAGTTGATATGCCACAGATATTATGGCCAACTCAGTCCTACTTAATAATAATGTATTTATGACAGTGAGCCATAATGGTTAGTAACAATATACGTTTGGTAAAACACTAAACTAATTTTGATTTGCATTAAAGGAAATATTTTAAACCTTGTAATCAATCAATAGATGCTTTCTACAATAGATCACAACATACAAAAGGGGGTTACGAACCACTAGCTACACAAAACAGAATCCGACGATCGGAATCGCAAACAAACAACTTGTAACATCGTTAGCACATACGGCAAGTGGAACGATTTGTAAATCGTCGCGTTGTATCGTGATGGATTGAGGAATGGGTCTCTTGGTACCTGCTATGTTTTCTTTGTACGATTTTAGACTTGTATGCCGTATTTCTTGCACTTTGAAAGTACGCTCTATGCATGTTCAGTGATCAGACCTGATTCCCTTGTAATCTAATTTCTATTATCTCTACGAGTTTTTGCATTTTTTTTGAGGTAGAAAATCGTCCTTTCTCTGGGATGCAGTTGGAGTGTTTGTATTATACTGACTGAAACCACACCTGTGACCTTTTTGTCTTAGGACCATGATTTTCCTTTTCAGAAATCCCCTGTGGCTCTAGGTTTTGCTGGCATCTCTTTGAGCTCACGCCTACGGTGGTTGGAAGTCGCCCTGTGATTTTCGACGCCTGAAGCGTCAGAATGTCCGTTCCTCAATCACCTCACCTTTACGGCCATCTTCTCATGAAAACATACTAGATCTTACTTGATCGCAATGTATTTGTTCCTCTATCACAACTCGGGGCCCCTGAATTTTGGAGGCCCCATACCATTGACACGACTGATACGTCGGCATCACAACTTGGGGCCCCTGAATCTTGGAGGCCCCATACCACAGACACGACTGATACGTCGGCATCACAACTTGGGGCCCCTGAATCTTGGAGGCCCCATACCACTGACACGACTGATATATCACTACGCCCAATTCAAGTTCCATTTTACACGCAATGAAGCCTTTTCCCGCCTTTTAATAACAACATAAACCCTTGAATTAGTGCCCTCGCTAAAGTTATTGTACTTTTTGACCACGTACGCGAACCTTTTACATATCCCTTGTCCTCAAAACAGAATATAAATTAAACAATATAATCAAATTTAGGATTCGTTCCAACAAAATGTCGGGAGGTTGACACAAAAGCCTTAGTCCCTCGTCTGACCGCGGCCTTGTTCCAACTACCTACGCAGGGAAATACTTTTGTGGATGTCAAGGACTTTTGACGAGTTTTTGTCACCTTTTGCGCGTAGTTAGTTTAGAATGGAGGTATTAGGGTGGTTATGTGTCGTTGTCACTTTTTCGCACGTTATATCGGCAACTAGCAGTTTGAGTCGGGTGAAAATATATGCCTATATCAACTCAGTGGTAAAGTAGCATTCTACTGTACTGGTGAAACCATTTTTAAAATTGAGGCATTAGAAAGCTTTTTTGTTATAAATAAAATTACAAATATTTCCTCGTTATTAATTTATTATTAGTATAGAGTTTCCAACATTAAGTTCATTGATATTAGTCAGGCTGTGTGCCTAATAATGTTTGAGATAAATATGGGTAAGTATTCAAATAATACATTACATGATTTATAAATTTAAAAGTTGATCATTTTTATTTTCTAAAACTATATTTGCTAACTAAAGCAATCTAAAATATGGCGCCGAAAAACTCCTCCGCATCACTGTCGACTAGTATGTGCCCAAAAGACTGATAGCTTTGCTACGCAGTATACTTCGTATGGGAGTGTTTGTATGTTCGTTACGATTTCACGAGGATTCAAATATGGCAGCCACAGGGCCTGAACTCATATACATATAAAAAGTAACAAACGCACCAACTTTTGGCTTTAAAATATTAAGTCTAATATCAAGTCCCTTTATTAATTAATTGTATAGATACACTTGGTTACCAAATAAATACTCCAGTTCCAGTTAATGCAAAATTACTTTTTAACCCAAGGGAATATTAACAACAAACAGACACATTCTCCTCTTTATTTACAACACCAGCATAAAAACTCAGAGAGCTTCACAATGAATTCTAACTCAGTATTAACTCAAGTAACGTGGACAAAAACCCCGGGCTTTGGGCCTAACCACGACAGTTAGGACACATGAAACATGGAACCAAAGTTTTGTGTATGGAAGTTTCATGTAAATAAGGGTGCTTTTTGAATGCCTGTTTTCTTGTTACGTGAACCGTTAAGGAGGTAGTTATGAGTAACAAGTCAAAGGATTTTAGAATTTAATGGTAGTGTACTTGCACAAGTATTTATACTTTTCGGATACTTTCCATTTATTGCGAGATTATTCACACAGAACTTTGAACAAAAATATCGAACGAACACTAGTCAGTAAAACTTTAACAATCTTTATTGTTGCATCCAAAGTAGGAAAAAATATTTGAGAATTTTTCAACTAATTGTTTTATTTTCACTCTGCATCGGTCTCGTTGCAAATCTCACAGGAATTGTAATATACCGTTAAACAGGGTAAATAGGAACGCAGTAGTGAGCGGAAACCAAACTTAGATTTAAATTTTCTGCTTTTATTTCTAACAAAGCATCGATTTTATTACCATAAATGAATTAAATGGATAAATTTCAGCTGAGAGAAATTGTTAAATCGACTTAAAAATCCCCTTTAAATTTTTGTTCCTATTCGTCCCAATATTCCCATTCGACCCGTTTGATTTTGGATTAAACAGCAATCTTTAGATAAATTTAAGTTAAAGCTTTTTTGTATTAGGATCAGTATCATCAGAAATTAACCTCCTTCTTATCATCATCGTCATTTTAGCCGAAAGATGTCCACTGCTGGACATAAGCTTCCCTCAAGTGTCTGGTCCTATGCGTCTCGCTTTCATCTGGTCAACGGTTTACCTTGTTGAAGGCATCACAACAAGAGATTACCTATCTATATCATCTCATCATATCTATTATCTTATAGATATCATTATTTTCTTCTTTACATCATAAGTACAGATTTTTAGTCTTATTTTCTAAGTAATACATAATTCAAGGAAGACTTACTTTCATAAGACATTCCTTATCCCGTAAAAGATATTATTTCCCCGTAATATGTAATCCTTCTGTTTACTGTTCTAAGTATCGTCATACAAAACTGTAAACACAAGTATGGAAAATAACAGTCATCTAATTATCTTAATTAGGAATGTAGATGTTATTTTCTGTACTTGTGTGTTTAACGGGGATTTTTAACCGACACGTTTTTTGTAGTTTTCAGTTTTATGTATAGTAAGTAACAGTATTTTATTTCGAATCCCTATATCTCTATTTATTACTTAATGATATTTTACATCATCATCTACCTAGCCTTTTCCCAACTATATTGGGGTCGGCTTCCAGTCAAGCCGGATTTAGCTGAATACCAGTATTTTGCGTGGAGCGGCTGCCTACCAGACCTCTACAGCCACGGTACTTCATGGCAAGACTGGAGTCAGATTTACTGGCTTCTGACTATCCGTAACGACTGCCAAAGATCTACAAATGACAGCCGGGACCTACGGCTTTACGTGCTTTCCGAGGCACGGAGGAAACTCGTTATGTTAAGATGGTCACCCATCCACAGACCAACCTAGGCAAGCGTTGCTTAACCTTGAAGATCGACCTGTGCGGCTGTTATTATCTAGCCACGAGCTCCTCTAACGATATTTTACATACAGATGTTCAAATAACTATGATATTTGTTTTGAGGGAGAAAATTAACAATTATATCTCTTCCGTTCTAAGTTGGAGGTAGTGTATGTAAGACTTTTACTACGAGTACCTATACGTAATGTAGTGACTGTAGAAGATTTACAAATAACAGCTGGGTCTAAAGGTTTTTCGAGCTTTCTGAGACACGAAAGAATCTCGCTATATTTAGATAGTCACCCATCCTTGAAACGATTTCAGAAAGTGTTGGTTTACCTTGAAGTTTGAGCCTAATGATTATTATTATTCATTTGACCACGAATTTTTCTAGAATAAAATTAAGCTTCGTAGCAAAAATTTTTGTAACCCCATCGGGTCCGAAAACTACTTCTGAAACACCTTAAAAATAAATAAACCGGATAGTTTACAATACGTAGATACATTGCTTTATCTTTTTTTGATACATAGCTTTTCTATGATATATTTATTTCTCACATCATTTTACTAAACTGCTCTATCCAAGGTAACCATTTACCTACAAATATTTACGACTAAAACAATAACTTCTTATTGCCAACTTTTATACCCACGTTGGTGCTAAAATGCAGACATTCTTACTCAAATAAAACTAAGAATTGTTTAAAGACAATGTCTCTCCCAGCTTTTGTATGTACATACATCGCATTGTTCAAATTATATACATGGAGAATAGACGGAGCGATTCCGTGACATAATTAACTATAGGGTGCGTCTAATGAAAGCGCGACCTGGAGTTTTTTTTTTAATTTAATTGACAACATTATTCAACCGCAATTGTAGGAAATGAAAAAAAATTTGATGTGTCAAGACATGATTCTCCTACTAGGTTAGTAATACCACATACAATTTTTTTGGATTTTCTTCATTTTCTCAGGTTGCGCTTTTATTAGACGGATTATACTCTATTTACTATACGATTAGAAATTTAAAGGAACATATTTTACGATCCGTTCAACTGATTTTGACTTCCATTCCATAGACATAAAGATGACATTAAAAGCAAAAAGTGGTTACAATACCAATTATTTACTGCAGCCGTCATTTATCATGCCATCAACGCAATAAAAGTCAAAATCGGTTGAACGGACAGTAAAATTAATTTCTCTAAGTTTCTAATCTAATGGTAAATAGAGTATAGGTACTCTGTATAAAGAGACCACATGATTATGCAGCGAATAACCTGTCTTTTTCTGCACGTCATAAGTAGCCATAAAATTGACACTATAATCTTTCTAGAAAAAAACTGAACGCTCGATCACTTTCTTTACGCTACATATACTAGAAATTATTCGCCCGACAGTTACCAGAGAGACAATTATTCATGTAGAGACGTATGCGGAACGGTGTAACGCTCCGGAAACCTCCATTTGAAAAGGATCGTGCTCCGACCAGACGAGTGTTGTGCCTGATTCGTGCAGTTGCCCGATAGTTGATTCGATAGTTGAACTGTAATACCAGGGTGCAGGATTTCGAATTTTAGTTATCATAGATGTTGTTACTCCGTGCCTCGGAAAGCACGTTAAGCCGTAGGTCCCGGCTGTCATTTGTAGATCTTTGGCAGTCGTTACGGATAGTCAGAAGCCAGTAAATCTGACTCCAGTCATAAAGTACCGTGTTACCCCTGTTAATGGGTTGTGGAGGTCTGGTAGGCAACCGCTCCTCGTAAAATACTGGTATTCAGCTAAATCCGGCTTGACTGGAAGCCGACCCCAATATAGTTGGGCAAAGGCTAGGCAGATGATGAACTATCATAAATGTTGTTACACCCGTACTTTGATTAACGTTGCCACGGTTCAGGTTGCCTGGAAGAAATCGCGGAATGTGATAAGGCCGCCCATTGTTTGTGCCTATGTTTTGTAGTTTTATTTCCTTTTGTATGTATTAATGGTGTACTTACAATAAAGAATATAATAAAGAAATAAATAAATAAACGTTTGCATCGCTGTCGCAATCTATCAAAATCACCTCGAATTTATCATTTGAAGAAACTTTAACAGATCATCGAGATGAAATTAATAAAGTGGACTTTTTTTCATGTATCTACACTATTTGTTGTAACTTACAGTTAGTACAAGTACGGCAATAATATAGAAGCGCGGATTCTCCTAATACAGGCACTATTTTGCTTATAAGAAGTCTCCAAATACTTATTAATATGATAAAGCTAATTGAGACAATAAACTATTTTGTGTTAGTATTTTGTATTTTTGTGCAAGAATTGGACTTCTGTAGTAGGAGAATTCAGTCCATTCTCTACATCTGTGGTTGAAACAATCTGAGTTTAAATCTGCTAGCTCCCTGACTACCGGCTTTGCTGCTCCAAATAAGTTCTTCCTTGTTTTAGTAATTTAGAATGAAAGAAAACGAGAAAATCTAACAAAACAAAGACATAGAACTGTCTCGTGGTCTTATTTCTTTGTTATGTGCTACTTTTCTAGCTTTTAAAGAAAACATTGTGACCAAAAGGAAGTGTTGTAGATCTGTTGATGTAGGCGATTTTGGGGAAGACGTATGTCCAATATAAGTAGTTGTTTTACGGCTGAAATAATGATGGAATTAATGTTGTGACACTTTCGGTTTTTGAACGCTCTAAGCAAATGTATTGTTTTTCTGTGCTCTCTTATTCATAGTTTTTTTGTGTTTGCCATGGTATGGCATTGCTTCATCATTATCATCTCAGCTGAAAGACATCCACTAATGGATATAGGCCTCCCCACGGCGTTCCTATGACTGGTTCTGTGTGTCTCACATCTGTTAGATGGCATTGCTTGCGTCGAATAAATTCTATTCAATTCAGTTTTAATGTGGGAGGTTTATCAATTGAAAATACTTTTATGCTGTCAGTCATAATTTCAGCTGAAAGACGTCCTGGACCTAAGTTTGTCCCAAGTGTCATTAAAACGACAAGTCCTTTCATAATTCAATAGAATTTTCTTTTAAAATTATTTAGCACGTTTTATACTGTACAATATGCTGTAATTAAAAGGAATATTTGTAATTACAGTATATTGTTATAAATGAAACTTTCGAATTAAATAAATAATTGTGAGCGTGAAAAGCGATTTTTCAATGGAAAATTAAATCAGAACGGTTTCATTTGACGAATGTTGGAAACGACAGCTTTAATCACAGGTTTTGTTACCTATTATTTATAAATCTTGTATTTTATTTATATAAACGTGAACAATAAATAGTAACAATATTATTATTACAATACAATACTATTAATAATTATAGCACCAGGTATTATTGTTTAGTATTGATAAAGTAGTACAGAAAACATCATAATAATGTATTTTATAACGCTATTCGCAGATTAGATTATTTTTAATTTTTGAGGTGACTGGTGGGAGTTTTAAGGTACTCGAAGAGCTAGTAAAAATAAGGTAAATAGGCAGGCCTTTTTTGGTTGGATATCATCCAATATCTTATCCCGCTCTAGAGCGGAGTGGGAGGGTATGCCACACTTACTCACAAAAATCCACTCCTTTATTCCTTCGTTCTAGGGCCCCGGAGGCTACGAAACTGCCGGTCCCCTACGGTTTTGCTATGGGGCACACAAATAAAATCACTATGAATTATGTCATCGTAGACAAAAACAGTGAAAAAATTTAAATTTACTATCCATTTTATGACCTATGATTTTTAATAATACTACAAAAAAAGGTGATTGATGGTTGATCTCGCATAACTTTTTTTGCCAAACTAATATTACAACTAAAAGGCCAAAACTGTTCATTTATTTCTCTCTAAAAAAGCTAAAACCTACAAAAAACCTTCCACTTCGCAGTTATCAATTTCTTTTACACTTGGGACGGCACGATACGAAGGCATGAAACCAATCTAAAGATGAAGTATGCCCGGTAAGGTCAGTGATTGATAGTGGAGCCCTCTATCGGGAACCTCTTGGAAATTTATGTCGGCCTGGTACCGAATAATTATACGCACCATCCCGTTTTATTTGTTGACCTGTGAAATTGGGCTGAATTGTAATGAAGTTAAAATTTATGATAGACTAGCAGCACGAGAAGCTCGTGACTAAATAATAACAGCCGCTCAGGTCGAACATCAAGGTTAAGCAACGCTTGCCAAGGTTGGTCTGTGGATGGGTGACCATCTTAACATATCGAGTTTCCTCCGTGCCTCGGAAAGCACGTTAAGCCGTAGGTCCCGGCTGTCATTTGTTGATCTTTGGCAGTCGTTACGGATAATCAGAAACCAGTAAATCTGACTCCAGTCTTGCCATGAAGTACCGTGTTACCCCAGTTAATGGGTTGTGGAGGTCTGGTCCGCTTCTTGTAAAATACTGGTATTTAGCTAAACCTGGCTTGACTGGAAGCCGACCCCAATGTAGTTGGGAAAAGGATAAGCAGATGATGATGATAGACTAGCTTCGCCTGCATGGCATCTCTATACAAACCTTGGATCCCCTTTTCATCCCTCTGTACAAACCTTAGTGCTCACTTAAGCAATTACGTAATAAAATGAAACCTTGTGCAAAATTGACGCTCGTAGTCCCAGTAGTTTCGGTTGTGCGTTAATATGTCAGTCAGTTAGTTTCTCCTTTTATTTTCATAGATATTTTTTTTTTTTTACTACAGGCTTAAAATCTAGAGTTTGTAGTTAGTTAGTTTTGTAGATTGTATAATTTATACGTGATAACCAGTGATAGGAATAGGTAGTGCCTATTTGCCTAAACTTCGAAGAACAGAGACAAGAAACGGGGACTTCCTTAGAACTAAATTTTTTCCGAGAGTCCCGAAATTGCGAGACAACACTTAAAAATACATTTAAAACATTTTTTTATTTGGAATAAGTAATTCGTCTATATTTACCAAAAGTTTGCGATTATCATAATAAATAACATACACAGTCGTTACAACAAAAATATTCAGAATTTTTTTTTTGGAGAACATTTTTTAAATGACTTGTTGATCGTAATAGGTATTACTTATTCCAAATAACATTTTTTTTAAATGTATTTAAGTGTTGTCTTGAAATTTCGGGACAGATGTCTCGGAAAAAATGTACCTAGTCCTAAGGAAGTCCCCGTTTCTTGTCTCTGTTCTTCAAAGTTTAGGCAAATAGGCACTACCTATTCCTATCACTGGTGATAACTTTGATTTCTTATAGAGTCTTTCAGTAGATGTTTTAAAGAGGAGCCCCCTATCGGAACCTACTGCAGAATTATGTCAGCCTAGTACTAAATAATTTAAACACACTGATCTGCTTTACTTGTTGAACTATGAATTTTGGCGAAATTGGGTTAAATTATTATTGTTTTTGATGTTGAATCAATCTAGAATATTCTGGGAAATATTTATATTACGAGTATATGTTGTAGTTTGTATAATTTACTACGAAGTGGTATCAATCGCATAGTCTTTCTAACAAGAGGTAATGAACAGCGCGGTCTATCGGAAACCTCCAGGAGATTTATGTCATTCTGGTAACGAATAATTAAACGCATAATCCCATTTTGTTTGTTGACCTGTGAAATTGGGCTAAATTATTGAGCTTAAAATTATGTTGGCGTTTATTTTTGGTATAGAATTTAGAATCTGGATTATCATTCTTGTGTAATATTTTAATTTAGGCCTTCTATCCACGGACGCGTATTCATCATTTTTTGTTTGGTGTATAATTGCGTGAAGCTAATGTACATCAGACTTTTTCGGCTTGACCTATTCGTTTTCCTTTTTTTTAATAATATAAACTAATGCTTGACTGGGATCTAACTTATGGTAAGCAGTCATGCAATCGTTGATGGTGAGGTGCACTAGTTTATTGAGAGCTTATTCACTGTTACCTTGAAGACACCTAAATTATAATCAGATGGGAAGACCTCAGCAGGCAAATTGTTCCAGTTCTGTGTGATTGTCAGACTTTAACTGTGTATTTTCAGTGGCTCTTTCCTGCGGTCACTCTTTCGAACATTCTGTAACTCTGACAGGCATTGGCCCAAACTAGCCTCATCCATTTTACTGACATCTCTTTGAGGTGCACATAAAGCATAACACGCCATCGACCCGGGTTTGGTCCTTACCGGACGGTAAGCTTCTTATTGCTCTCCCTCGTAGTAATCGTTCTGCAACTTCTGGTTGCAACACCTCTTTAAGGGAAACTTAAGATGGTAAAGAAAAGCGAGCAGAGAAAAAAAATCAAGAAGAATGATGCTGAAGAATTCGATGGATGCGAGACTCACAGTACCGGTCGTTGTAGCGCCACTTGGGGAGGCATCCACCGCTGGACATAAGCGGTGGATGTCTTTCAGCTAGAAAAATAATGATACTGAAGAAAATGGTCATGTTTAAATCTACTACTTCATACTAAGATAGACACATCTAAAATTGGCACTAACATAACAGTAATTTTCACTCATTGTATACACAATCCTGTCCCAATTTTATCCTGGATCTTTTAGACCTATTTTTATTTTCCTCGTCGAATATTTGCTGACAATTCTAAGCATTTATTTGCCGTTGTCGGGACCTTGACTAGGGTCTAATAGAACCTCTATGCAAAGTTTAGGCTTAGTCAAGCTTACCCGTTTTTTTATTAGACAAAGGGTTGCAAGGATCTGTGAAGGGAGGTGGGAGGTTTTTTGGTTTGTATTTTGTCTTTTTTTTTTTGATGATTTAGAAAGGAAACGACAATTATATTTTTAACATTATAATTATTATCGACTGTACCGGGACTTTATCGCCATCAGCATCATGAAGCAGCACAAAGCCATTGTTTTTTTGTTTGTCTATGTCCCTAATTTGACTTCTAAAATAAAAGTGGCCTAAGTTACTTTAGCGTCGGCTATCTACCAGTTCATTCTGACGATTTTCTACTTGAAAAAAAAAGCTGTCTACCAGTGGAAGTCGTATCAAAATTGTTAAACACGTTTTGGGGTTTCAGCAGAACAAACTGATGGATGCAAATGTTAAAAAATGCATTTCTTTTATTACTATTGAATACACTGTCACATTAATTATTTAGAATAAAAAATAACTATTTCAATTTTATTTATATATACGCTCGCGTTTCACCACTACAGCATGTTTACCCAAAAGTAACCTATTCATTATTTACTGAAAGACCTACATAATCAATTACCTTAAGTTTTTCTCTAAATAAAATCGTTTATAACCTAACAAAAGTCAAAGATACAATAATCGTTCCATTCAAACTCCGATCACGATAAAAAAATCTCAACGGATATTAGCCAAATACACAGGGGATATTATAGTGCACAAATGGGCGCGCAAACCCAAATGCACTCTGTATTCCATTACTCACATAGCCTGATGGGACGGCAATTTGATACAACTGAAGAGCGAAGAACACACTTGGGCGCTCTCTTTGTCAGAAATGATATTTGTACTGAGTCCTTGAGCAGTTTGTGGTTTGAGCAATTTCCAAATAAAGTGTGTTTGAGCTAGTCTCTGCATGCGCAAGTAAATGACACAGGACCAACGGTCTTACGTCTTTTCCGAGACACGGGGTTTTTTTTTGGAAGGGGAATCATCAGAATGACTTCTCTCCGAGACACGGGGGCGTCACCCAACTTCCAAACTCCAATCCGATACTGAAAAATCGTATAAAGGAAATTCCACTTTTTCGGTTACCTCGAGAATCAAACCAAGGATGAATTCCACCGAATACAATAATCACTTAGGGCCTGTTTCACAATGTCCGAGTAGGCACTACTCACTGAATAAATTCAAAAATGTGACAGAATTTGTATGAAATTATCTGTCAAGTAAGATACTCGAAACTTAATCATAGGTGGTGAAATAGGCCCTTAGAGATCATTTTTTACTTTCACGCAGAGATAAATTCTTTAATTTATTGGAATAGGTTCGTCCCACTACTATCACCTATGTTAAGGAGTCTCTAAGAGTGAATTTAAAGTCCTTTCTAAATAAAAAGGCAACCAACGACAAAAATATGACAGACGTAGTCCGTCTAATGAAAGCGCGACCTGAGAAAAAGAGGTTTAATCCAAAAAAATTGTATGTGGTAATTTTTTTTATTTCCTACAATTGCGGCTGAATAATGTTGCCAAGGAAATTTGAAAAAAAACTCCAGGTCGCGCTTTCATTAGACGCACTCTATGATTAAAAATCTACCTACACACGAGAAAACAATGACGTAAATAAACTTTTCTAAAATAAGTTAGATTTTGAAAAGTATAAAAATAATAAAGTGATCGTCGAACCTGCAATATTCTTTGATACTTTTAGTTTTTTATTCAGACTGAACTATAAAGGAAGAGCACTTATTACCTAGTTCCTAGAAATTCCCCGGCATAAGGGATCGTACTGGAACATAAAGTGCTTTGTAGTCCAATAGGGGACTAGTTAAGGGGATCTTAAAGGACCGAGCTTTTTTTTATATAACATAAACTAGTGCTTGACTACAATCCCACCGAATGGTAAGCAATGATGCAATCGTTGATGTTGAGGCGTACTAGTTTATTAAGAGTTGATTCACTCTTGTCTTGAAGAAGTGTGCTTGGAAAAGGGGGAAGGTACAAATTCTACACAAGTGAAAACATCGTGAGGAAACCGGCATGTCCCAGAACCAAAAATTCGAAGGCATGCCATGTCTACTAATACGATACTGTATACGCGTGGTAGATTACGGTCCCTCTCCTAGAGAGGAGACCTGACTTCCAGTATTGGGAACATTATAACGCTTCCTGTTCTGTGTGGGAAGCTTTTAGCAGAAACTCGTCAAAAAAGCGATAAAAATAGATCTCCTCCTTGTTTTCAAACCTGTTAAAAAAGAGTAACAAGTCCAAAATATTTGTAACTCTCCGTTTGCAAATCCTATTATGCAAATATGTCAAAGCCGCTTATATCGATCGCCTGATATTGGCTTTTGATTTGCAAACATTTGCCTCCCGTTTTTAAACGAGCATCGAATTCTGTCATCTGTCCTTTTTCGTCACTAACGAAAAGAGCGAGACAGAAAAAGAACCTTCGGATCTGTTCGATTCTTTATTTGAAAGTTACGGTTTTCTTTTGTTTGTGCCTTGTTTATCTTCAATTCTTTTGGTTAAGTAAAAAAGTGTATGCGTAAAGTCGTGAAATCGCTACCTTATTTTTTTGGCATTATGCTGAAATAACATAAACAATTTCTGTAATTGAATATCTTGTTGTTTATTGTTACCACTATTTCGTAAAGTAAAATCACGTCAACAGTACGTGGAAAGCAACCGCAGACGAGGAAATTTCACAGTAGCCCAGCAGTGGAACACAACAGGCTAATTAACTAACTATACTCTCATTTCACTAATTATGTTCAAATTCCTCGAAGTTATTAATTAGCGTAGAGTTCTTTAGTTTGTAGATTGATTTTGATGTTTTTTTTTGTGTGGGATTAAGATATAACTGCACAGTAATCTCAGAAATCACAGCTAGCATCAACTTTATAATTTTCCCACTACTGGGAGAGACTGAGACCTGCTCCCTAGGAGAGGGATGAATCATTTAGTAAAAATGGTTTAGTAATAGTAAATTATTGCAAGGCCTCTTACAAGATGGACCGATTACCTACTCATTAGGTAATCGGTCCATCTTCGATTACGGAAATCCGATTAGGCATCGAACCGGTCGTTATGGCGACACTGTTATGTCATGATGACATAGTTACATGTCAGTTAAGTTTGCAATCAGTGGTCGGTATTGCCGTGGCCGAATACTGGGCTGGGCAAGGTGTTTACTTAATTTTACTATTGAAATACTAAGAACATATCTATACTAATATTATAAAGAGGTAAAATTTGTAAGTTTGTAAGTTTGTAGGTTTGTAAGTTTGTATGTAGGGGGTAATCTCTGGAACTACTGGTCCGATTTGATAAATTATTTCAGTGTTAGATAGTCCATTTATCGTGGAATGCTATAGGCTATATACCATCACGCTACGACCCATGGGAGCGGAGCAGTAACGAAAAATGCGGGTGAAACCGCAGGGGACAGCTAGTACGCTTAATAATTTCATCAACAGTTGACTCGCCAATGTTCTTTTTTATTCAGCCAACAGTCTCATATGTTACCTGTAAGAGACCAATTATGAAAAACACAATTATAGCACAAATACAGTAAAAAGCCTGAAAACTGTAAAAAAAAATTACATCATAAGAAAAAAAATGTTTGCGATTCGGAAAAACTTCACTCGATTCGGGAATTTAACTGTTTTAATAGGTAAATGTGTACAGAAATATCAGAGCGCGAGTTCAACTCGCACTTGCGCACTTATTGTTTTTATTTATTTATTTCATTTTTATGCAACCAAAAGTATAAAAGCGGACTCTTTTTGTGCATCAAACTACCTCATATGTAACCTGCAAGAGACCAATTATGAAAAACACAAAATCGTTTCCAAAGAAGTCTTGTCCCGGCCCCAGGCAATGCGCTGCGTTCGAATGTGTATACTCGAACAGATTATTATTCCGTAACATTTGAGGTCAGAGCCAGAACAGTATCTACAGTCCTGTATATTTAAACAAAATTAATAGAATACTTCCCGTTGACTTAGAATCTTGAAATTTGACATAAAGCAAGGTATTATAGCACAAATATAATAAAAAACCTGAAAACTGAATTTTTTTTACATAAGAAGAAGTCAAATGTTTTCGATTTGGAAAAACTTCACTCGATTCAGGAATTGAACTGTTTTAATAGGTAAATTGGTACCGAAACCTCCGAGCGCAAGTTCAACTCGCACTTGCGCAGTTATTTTTTAAATTTATTTATTTCATTTTCATGCAACCAAAAGTACAAAAGCGGACTATCTTAATTTATCACACAACCTCGATATGCAACCTGTAAGAGACCAATTATGGAAAACACAAAATCGTTTCCAAAGAAGTCTTGTCCCGGCCCCAGGCAATGCGCTGCGTTCGAATGTGTATACACGAACAGATTTTTATTCCACAACATTTGAGGTCAAAGCCAGAACAGTGTCGACAGTCCTGTATTGTAAAGTCGCTGTTTTATTTTAAAAATTCTTTTAGTTCGTTTCGTTTTGAAGTATTTTCGGATTGGGGTTTTTTTCTGCGGGAGAGTTTATTTAGATTGCTGGTGCAAGCGGTTCGGATCAGAGGACTGCATATTTTTTTTGGTAATAAATCTCAAGATTAATATAAATGACTTTTTATTTATAATAGGTCTACTGACTTCTATTATGAAAAAAAAACACTTACACACACTCACACACTTTTAATTACATTTCATAGTAATAAATACATCGATAATAAAGAAAATACTAAACTCAAAGAAACCTAGGAGTAAATAATTATTACCAAAAATGGAGTAACGTGGCTTTAATATAAAGTTCATTTGAACGTACAATTCCAAAAAAAAAAATTCAATCCAGAAATATCAAAACTCAAAATAGCCCGTTTCAAAAAACGGCAATTTAGTTCTTACAATTATTCAGACGCCAGAAACTCTGACCAGTCGTCATTATTAGCACGCTTTCAGACACAGATGAGGATAAAAGTCGTATTTGGTTTTAAGTTCCTACCTTAAAGTCAATTCAAGCAGCCCATTCACACACAAAAACATGCAGGAGATTATAATAGTACACAGACGGGTACATAAATACAGGAACTGTCTATGTTTCTTTACTCTCGTAATCCGATGGGACGGCAATTCGACACGACCACGAGATCAAGCATAAGACCATCGGTCTTACGTGCCTTTCGAGGCACAGGGGTCTTACATCACCAACTTAGAAACTCTGGGATGTCACAGCTGCAATCATATCATGTACCTAGCCTTTTCACAACTATATTGGGGTCGGTTTCCAGTCAAGCCGGATTTAGCTGAATAATCCTAATCCTAAAACCAGTATTTTTTACGAGGAGCGGCTGCCTACCAGACCTCCACAACCCATTAACTAGGGTAACACGGTACTTCATGGTAAGACTGGAGTCAGATTTACTGACTTCTGATTATCCATAACGACTGTCAAAGATCTACAAATGTTACAGCTGCAATAATCTACATTAAATTAAAGACTTACAGAGCTTTAAGAGAAAATACCAAACTTAAGTAAGAGTGGGCACGTTGCTCACAGAAGAGATGGTCTATGGGGCCTAAAGGTTCTTCTGGAATGGTGATTTTGTACTGGAAGACCCACTGTTGGAAGGTTTCTTAAGAGTGGACCGATGGCCTGATGAAGGTTGCGGGAACCTGATAACACACAAAACTAGTCGTTTGTATCGAAGCTTTTACCTCTGTCCAGCAGTAGACATTTTTTAGCTTGAACGGTGATGAGAAGAATAACCGTTCCAAATCTAAGTGACACGTAATGATAATAATACCAATATGTGTTTCACACAGCGCTGTCGAATTCCAAACTAAGCAAAGCTTGTACTACGAGTACTAGACAACTAATAAACATACTCATACATTTCTGAATACATACATAGTATTATAGATACATTACACCCAGACACAGAACAATTAATGATCCTGCTCATCACACAACCATTTGCCTTGAGAGGGAATCGCACCCACGACCTCTGGCATAGCAATCAGGACCACTAGCTCCCGTTTTCAATAAGCTATCTATCTACAGATGCAGCTACTAAAGATAAACAAATCTATCATTTTGCCCTTATTTGCTTTCCTATAACTTACCGACGGATAGAATTTCCTACCAAAGTTGTGGATGGATAGATAGAATCTTACTGTTTATCGGGGATAGCTGTCTATCTATGAACTGCGGCAGGTTATTGAAAACGGGCGTAGGTCAGGCTAAGCAGAAATGCTTGAAATTGGCACCTAGAAAGACTGTTTTTTGAGTGTTCATCCATTATTTTTTTCAGTAAATACAAAAAAAAACTATCAAATCAGATAAAACTAACGAGATATCCCCTTTATGATGTACGGGCATATATTTCATTCCACACCATTGACACCCACGGTAGCGCAAAAGTGTTGAGATGTTACATCGGGATGCCTAACAAGAGGGAAAATTCATTCTTTCATAAATCTAAGAGAGAAAGAAAGAAAAATTTATTTTTATTATGTGCCAGATAGTTTTAATGGAGTTTCCAGTATGAAGTTTATAGTTCTGTGGGTTTATGTAAGTTTTTTTGGAGATGTTATTTGGTGTGTTGAAATAAATGGGTTCTTAATTTAAATAATAATAATATGTTGTACATGCTGGGTTTTTCTGTAAATGATGAGGCGTTTAGACGTAAATTAGCAATGTACACTCGGTGACTTATTTAGCGTAGCAGCCCCACACTAACATGATAAATGTGTGTGTAAACGCTAGCGCGTGAAACACAACAGGTATTATCGTTGTGTGCTACAAATTAACTCGTTAACGTCGTATATGTAGATGTCTGCGCATCGTCATCCCAGCGAGCCGCTAAGATTGGACGGCCCAGAGGGGAAGTGCGGGGCTTAGTTCCGTTTTCTTACGCGCGCGCCGCCACTGTCATTCCGCCATTATACCGGTAAACGAAACGCACACGCAATTTTGTAAAAACTATATTCTCATGATTATACGCCTAAATTCTATCGAAGAAGTATTTTATTCATCTCCAAAACAGTAGACGATGGAAAAATTGACCATTGTTGTTAACGGCGCCGTGGCGCAATGCGTATGATACATGTCTGACGAGTAAGAGGTCCCAAGTTCGATTCCAATCTAATTCTAATTTTCTATTTGATTTACCCCAGTATTTTTAATAGTAATGTTACAGTTACTCTCATAATAATTAATTATCTGTTATTTTCTTTTTGTTTTACTCATGTTTTTTTTAATAGTAATGTTAGTAATGTTATGGTTACTCTCTCGTAATAATTAAAATATTCGAAATATAATTTTGTAATTTTATACATATAAACTATGTATATTTACAAAATTAATTAACGAAACTTTTGTATATAACATGTAATATAAATAATTTTATAATATAATAATATATATAATACATAATATATATTATTTACTTAATATAATAATACGTTATTATTATATTATTGTTAGTTGACAATACTTAAATTGTCAACTTTTTTCGCAAACATTCACTTATGAAATTTAGTTATTTAAATTAACATTAAACACTTACACTTAATCTTTGGAAAGTATATTTTTATGATATGGGTAGGTAATCAGTAATAATGTTTACAATAATCAAGTAGCTGTGGGTATAAAACAAACAAAGTAAAACCGAGCGTGCCATCTTACAATAATTCACCTATTCAAGTAATATTATGTCTCCAGCTCAACTCGCAAACAAAATAAAACTCGTTTACTACTCGATATACACACACACATATTTGTATATGTGTTTGCTACGAATCAGATAAACAAATTCGCTTCATTCATTAGATGGAAATTTAGCTCTAATTATTAAGTGCTTGCCTGCCGTTAAAGGTGTATCGAGTTCGATCCTAGCCAATGACAAAACATTTTTTTTCTACTTTATTGGAATATAATGATAACGAAGTTTAATAAAGCTAAAAACTTAGAATATTTGCTTTAAAAACTAAGTGTATGAATATTATCATCTGCCCACTTTATTAGTTATTTACTAAGAAATAAGTCAGATAATAAGTTAACCTGGCATAACGCTTTTGCCTATCACGATCGTGTGTTCTACAACTTACTCCGAGACAAAAAATAATTAATTGTTGTGGAAAGTGATACTTTTTACAAGTAATAATTAACATGTCTCATTTGTCTACACTTTTGAGGGCTGTATATAAGTAAAATTTCGAGGAGACTTATGCTACCGGTAAGTAAGAAATCCAAACTTAACACAATGCAAAATAATTTAACATTGTTGATATTTGTTAGGTTTTAACGTAATTTTGTGATTGAGGGATGAATCATTTAGTAAAAATGGTTTAGTAATAGTAAATTATTGCAAGGCCTCTTACAAGATGGACCGATTACCTACTCATTAGGTAATCGGTCCATCTTCGATTACGGAAATCCGATTAGGCATCGAACCGGTCGTTATGGCGACACTGTTATGTCATGATGACATAGTTACATGTCAGTTAAGTTTGCAATCAGTGGTCGGTATTGCCGTGGCCGAATACTGGGCTGGGCAAGGTGTTTACTTAATTTTACTATTGAAATACTAAGAACATATCTATACTAATATTATAAAGAGGTAAAATTTGTAAGTTTGTAAGTTTGTAGGTTTGTAAGTTTGTATGTAGGGGGTAATCTCTGGAACTACTGGTCCGATTTGATAAATTATTTCAGTGTTAGATAGTCCATTTATCGTGGAATGCTATAGGCTATATACCATCACGCTACGACCCATGGGAGCGGAGCAGTAACGAAAAATGCGGGTGAAACCGCAGGGGACAGCTAGTACGCTTAATAATTTCATCAACAGTTGACTCGCCAATGTTCTTTTTTATTCAGCCAACAGTCTCATATGTTACCTGTAAGAGACCAATTATGAAAAACACAATTATAGCACAAATACAGTAAAAAGCCTGAAAACTGTAAAAAAAAATTACATCATAAGAAAAAAAATGTTTGCGATTCGGAAAAACTTCACTCGATTCGGGAATTTAACTGTTTTAATAGGTAAATGTGTACAGAAATATCAGAGCGCGAGTTCAACTCGCACTTGCGCACTTATTGTTTTTATTTATTTATTTCATTTTTATGCAACCAAAAGTATAAAAGCGGACTCTTTTTGTGCATCAAACTACCTCATATGTAACCTGCAAGAGACCAATTATGAAAAACACAAAATCGTTTCCAAAGAAGTCTTGTCCCGGCCCCAGGCAATGCGCTGCGTTCGAATGTGTATACTCGAACAGATTATTATTCCGTAACATTTGAGGTCAGAGCCAGAACAGTATCTACAGTCCTGTATATTTAAACAAAATTAATAGAATACTTCCCGTTGACTTAGAATCTTGAAATTTGACATAAAGCAAGGTATTATAGCACAAATATAATAAAAAACCTGAAAACTGAATTTTTTTTACATAAGAAGAAGTCAAATGTTTTCGATTTGGAAAAACTTCACTCGATTCAGGAATTGAACTGTTTTAATAGGTAAATTGGTACCGAAACCTCCGAGCGCAAGTTCAACTCGCACTTGCGCAGTTATTTTTTAAATTTATTTATTTCATTTTCATGCAACCAAAAGTACAAAAGCGGACTATCTTAATTTATCACACAACCTCGATATGCAACCTGTAAGAGACCAATTATGGAAAACACAAAATCGTTTCCAAAGAAGTCTTGTCCCGGCCCCAGGCAATGCGCTGCGTTCGAATGTGTATACACGAACAGATTTTTATTCCACAACATTTGAGGTCAAAGCCAGAACAGTGTCGACAGTCCTGTATTGTAAAGTCGCTGTTTTATTTTAAAAATTCTTTTAGTTCGTTTCGTTTTGAAGTATTTTCGGATTGGGGTTTTTTTCTGCGGGAGAGTTTATTTAGATTGCTGGTGCAAGCGGTTCGGATCAGAGGACTGCATATTTTTTTTGGTAATAAATCTCAAGATTAATATAAATGACTTTTTATTTATAATAGGTCTACTGACTTCTATTATGAAAAAAAAACACTTACACACACTCACACACTTTTAATTACATTTCATAGTAATAAATACATCGATAATAAAGAAAATACTAAACTCAAAGAAACCTAGGAGTAAATAATTATTACCAAAAATGGAGTAACGTGGCTTTAATATAAAGTTCATTTGAACGTACAATTCCAAAAAAAAAAATTCAATCCAGAAATATCAAAACTCAAAATAGCCCGTTTCAAAAAACGGCAATTTAGTTCTTACAATTATTCAGACGCCAGAAACTCTGACCAGTCGTCATTATTAGCACGCTTTCAGACACAGATGAGGATAAAAGTCGTATTTGGTTTTAAGTTCCTACCTTAAAGTCAATTCAAGCAGCCCATTCACACACAAAAACATGCAGGAGATTATAATAGTACACAGACGGGTACATAAATACAGGAACTGTCTATGTTTCTTTACTCTCGTAATCCGATGGGACGGCAATTCGACACGACCACGAGATCAAGCATAAGACCATCGGTCTTACGTGCCTTTCGAGGCACAGGGGTCTTACATCACCAACTTAGAAACTCTGGGATGTCACAGCTGCAATCATATCATGTACCTAGCCTTTTCACAACTATATTGGGGTCGGTTTCCAGTCAAGCCGGATTTAGCTGAATAATCCTAATCCTAAAACCAGTATTTTTTACGAGGAGCGGCTGCCTACCAGACCTCCACAACCCATTAACTAGGGTAACACGGTACTTCATGGTAAGACTGGAGTCAGATTTACTGACTTCTGATTATCCATAACGACTGTCAAAGATCTACAAATGTTACAGCTGCAATAATCTACATTAAATTAAAGACTTACAGAGCTTTAAGAGAAAATACCAAACTTAAGTAAGAGTGGGCACGTTGCTCACAGAAGAGATGGTCTATGGGGCCTAAAGGTTCTTCTGGAATGGTGATTTTGTACTGGAAGACCCACTGTTGGAAGGTTTCTTAAGAGTGGACCGATGGCCTGATGAAGGTTGCGGGAACCTGATAACACACAAAACTAGTCGTTTGTATCGAAGCTTTTACCTCTGTCCAGCAGTAGACATTTTTTAGCTTGAACGGTGATGAGAAGAATAACCGTTCCAAAATTTAAGTGACACGTAATGATAATAATACCAATATGTGTTTTACACAGCGCTGTCGAGTTCTAAACTAAACAAAGCTTGTACTACGAGTACTAGACTGCTAATAAACATACGCATACATTTCTGAATACATACATAGTATTATAGATAAATTACACCCAGACACAGAACAATAATTAATAATCGCGCTCATCACACAACCATTTGCCTTTGGAGAGAATTGCACCCACGACCCCTGGCATAGCAGTCAGGGCCTAGATCAGGAAAAATAGAAATGCTTGACATTTTTGGCACCTAACTATAAAACTAATTTTTATGTGTTTGCTTCCATTATTTTTCCTTGGGAGGGAATCGCACCGCACGACCTCTGACACAGCAGTCAGTCATAGGGCAACTAGAACAGGCAAGGTAAAAATGCTTGACATTTTTGGCACCTAACTTTAAGACTATTTTTTTGAGTCCGTTATTTCTTTCAGTAAATACAAAAAAGAACTATCAAATCTGATAAAACTAACGAGATATCCTCTTTATGATGTACGGGCATATATTTCATTCCACACCATTGACACCCACGGTAGCGCGAAAGTGTTGAGATGTTACATCGGGATGCCTAACAAGAGGGAAAATTCATTCTTTCATAAATCTAAGAGAGAAAGAAAGAAAAATTTATTTTTATTATGTGTGATAGTTTTAATGGAGTTTCCAGTATGAAGTTTATAGTTCTTTGGTTTTATGTAAGGTTTTTGGAGATGTTTTGGTGTGATGAAATGAATGCATTTTTAATCCAAAGATACTTATATTACAGAACTGAAAAGTTCAATGTTTTAACGCTCTAATCTCAGAAAATACTAGTCCGAATTAAAAAACTTTTTAAGCGATTAATGGGCCATTTATTGAGGAAGGATAATATCACGCTGCGATCAAAATAAGAGGAGCAGTAATCAAAAAAGCGAATGAAACCGCGGGGAAAAGCTATTGTGACATAAGATTTCATTTAAGTTTTAAAATTTCGATGAGATGAGATAGCAATTGGAAAAGGCTTTCGTGTTTCTTTTTAGCATTGACAGAATTTGTAGTTTCTAAGATTGCTTTTACAAATTTTATTTCTTTGTTAACGATCCGCCGCAGCTTCGAAAAGGTGTTAAAAATCTTAAAAAATCACAGGTGAGTTTTAGTCAGTTAAAGTCTGACACGCTTTCTTACTCCACCCAGAGCAGGATAAAGTTTTTGATGATTTTATAACCTCAAAAATAAATGATTAAAACCCTTTTTCCTTTAAAATCCAAGTATTGATTACTCAAAATCTTTTAGCAACTTTAATATAGCTTCTCTTTCTACTTAGATTTTCGAGCAAACGTACCTGTTAATATTTCACATAAAGTCTGAATCCAATACCTAACACAGGGTACCTTCATAAACTAGCAGAAAATCCGACGCTGCGCTATCCCAAATCCCATGTGTAAACCACCTTACTAAAGTAATATAAATCACAGGTTTATGTGCTGATCCACAAGAAGCAACTAATTAACTTATTATAAAATATAAAGCGTAGTTAATAAATTTCATCTTTTTGTTGCTTAATTCTGAGTAGGGTTGGTAAGTATACCTGTTTTAGAATGATTTAGTATGATGACTTGCTGTTTTTGATCATCATTTCAGTCTAATGATGTCTTTAGAATCATTTTTCAAAACTAGATGAGGTTGGTGTAGTCGATTGTTTAAATTGAGGTAATTAATTCATTTAAGATTAAAATTAAGTCATTTTTATGAGTTTCATCGATTATAAATTAAGAATAATGCTGAAATTTGTGTGAACCCGTTCATAGCTGGGTCAAATTAGACGAAATAATAGAGGTAAGGTTACTCGTGGCTAAATAATAACAGCCGCACGGGTCGATCTTCTAGGTTAAGCACTGATTGCCAAGGTTGGTCTGTGGATGGGTGACCATCTTAACATAACGAGCCTCTGAAAGCACGTTAAGCCGTCGGTCCCGGCTGTTATTTGTAGATCTTTGACAGTCGTTACGGATGGTCAGAAGCCAGTAAATCTGACTCCAGTCTTGCCATGAAGTACCGTGTTACCCTAGTTAATGGGTTGTGGAGGTCTGGTAGGCAGCCGCTCCTCGTAAAATACTGGTATTCAGCTATATCCGGCTTGACTGGAAGCCGACCTCAAAAAAAAGTTGTGAAAAGGCTAGGCAGATGATGATGAATAGAGGTAAGGTTACAATGATTCGCACCCAGCTGAAAATTGCTTTGATTGTTTAAGTGGCCTGCGTACACCGCGCGCTATCTCGAGTTGAGACGAAATAAAATACGTTTTTGAGGTTGATGGAATCAATCCAGATAGTATAAACAATTCTTGGACATACTGACTGGAGTAAAGTCATCATCCGCACACTGATAGTTGCTTGCTGTGATAGCAATACAAACTATTGGAAATTTGGGAGATGTTCCGTAATACCAAAAATGATGAATGAAAAATAATGTATTTCCAATATTGTTTCGAGTATTAATAACTTGATAATAATATCTGTGTTCCTACGGTAAGATATTTTGAAATATTATTGTTTATAATATAGAAAAAACAAAATAAACACATGACATTTTCTATGTGAAAATGTGCAAATTTAAATTCGCTTAATTTTCGTTTGGGGTAAGTATTTCAACAAAAAGACGATGTAGGAACCGAGATAATTATTGTCTGAATCCGAATAACATCATATTATGGTGTAAATATGCTTAAAATGCAAATGATTTTGGTATTACGTTTGTATGGATAATTCTAACGTCGCGCCCGCCTTAACACGCCATCATAAATGAAATCTAAAAAGTCCTCATCGAACCGACATAATTATGGCAAAAAAAAATTCGGGGTCGAAGGTCACATGAACCAGTTTTTTGCGATTTTCAGCAATACGGTAAGTTTTATATTTTACCCCAGACAAAAATTGTAGGTCACATCAACTTTTTAGGTTTTATTTGCAATGGTATGTTGAACATTGAACAATCATAATTATTATAGTCCGTCTAATGAAAGCGCGACCTGAGAAAAAGAGGTTAAATCCAAAAAAAATGTATATCGACGGGTTCCGGGCTATTTGTATTAACCGACATTTTTGAAACTTTACACCAGAGCAGTTCAAAGTTTCGATTTTTAGAAAAAAAATCATAACTTTAGCAAATCGCATTATTTTTAAAAAAAGAACGATATTATTGTTTTTATAACATATTCGCCATAATCAGATTAATCTTTTTTTCTAATATTCCTATTTTTAACGAAGATAAATGTCGCTTCATACAAAATGACCCAAATTTTACTTTTTTTTGTTCCAGGCTAAATGACTTAACCGCCTATGATTATTGTTTCTTATTCCAGGCTAAATGACTTAACCGCCTATGATTATTGTTTCTTATTCCAGGCTAAATGACTGATCCGCCTAGGTTTATTATTTCTTGTTCCAAGCTAAATGACTGAACCGCCTAGGCATGCAAATAATGGCTCTAAGCTAAGTGCTTTAATCAAAAACTTGGTCATATTTCAAACCTAAGCTAATTGATTTAAATACCATATCTTAAACTTATTAATGTACGGCTAATTAGTTTACGCAACTAATTTTAAAAAAATAAATTGTTTGTAATCATACTTGAATAATGAAGTTTGCAGAAATTAGCGGTTAAAACATTGATAAATTTAAAGGTACACACATAAGGTGTACCTTCCTATCTTGTTAATAATTATGAAAAGAGAAATAAAACACGCATTATAAATTGTTTAAAGACTAAGTTTTTTATTTAAAATGACAATCACCTAGGAATAGCAGTAACTTCTTAGCTTACCAAGGTAACAACTAAGGTTGTGGAGGGTGTGGTGGCCAATCTGTTCCCTGAGCGAGGGGAAAACTCTCCCCCGCTCATGGCTCCGCCACCTGCAGTGCCCGTAGCGGACCACACCAGCGACGACGAGGACGACGCTCCAGAGGTGACCGAGGTAGAGATGAGGGCGGTGATACGAAGACTCAGTGTCAAGAACACCGCCCCAGAACCCGACGGCGTGCCCGGAAGGGTATGGGTCCTGGTCATGGAGACTCTCGGGTCTCGATTGCGAGGGCTCTTTAGCGCATACATGGAGAGAGGCCAGTTCCCCCTTCGCTGGTAGACCGGGAAACTGGTCCTCATCGCGAAGCCGGGGCGCCCCGCGGACTCTCCGTCCGCGTACCGGCCCATCGTGCTGCTTGACGAGGTAGGCAAACTCTTTGAAAGAGTAATTTTAGACCGCCTCTTCGGGCATCTGGCGCGGGTGGGGCCGGATCTTGCGAACGGCCAGTTCGGCTTTCGCAGGGGGCTTTCCACGGTGGACGCCATCATGCGCGTGAGGGCCCTCACGACAGAGGATGCGGTGATTCGGGCCAGGGTCGTCTTGGCGGTGTCTTTAGACATCGCCAATGCCTTCAACTCCCTGCCCTGGAGTTACATCGGGGCAGCACTTCGGTACCACGAGGTGCCGCCTACCTCCGTCGTGTGATTGAGGCCTACCTGTCGTATAGGTTCATCATCTATCCCGGTCACCAGGGAGAGTGGAGACGGCGAGAGATGTCGTACGGTGTTCCGCAGGGATCGGTACTAGAACCGCCCCAGTGGAACATCAGATACGACTACGTGCTGCGCGGCGACCTTCTCGACGGTGTCAGCGTGGTCTGCTACGCAGACGACACGCTGGTCTTGGCGCGGGGAGAGTCGTATCAGGCAGCGGCCGTAACAGCGACACGCGGGGTTGCGACAGTCGTGGACAGGATCCAGCAACTGGGACTCAAGGTGGTATTGCACAAGTCCGAGGCTATGTGTTTTCATGGCCCTCGGACCGCGCCATCACCTGGTTCCCAAATAACGGTAGGGGGGTCCACATCGGAGTCGCGTCGACGATGAAGAACCTGGAACTCGTCCTCGACAGCCGGTGGACTTTCGAGGAGTATTTCCAACGTTTGGCCCCCAAACTGGACAGGTCTGGGGCCGCTCTGAAGCGGCTCCTACCCAACCTAGGGGGTCCAAACGCCCCCTGCCGGAGGCTCTACGCGGGGATCGTTCGGTTCATGGCCCTTTACGGGGCGCCGGTTTGGGCGCCATCGCTAGCTAAGCGACCGGCGGTCAAACTGAACGCTTGCCAGAGGGTAATGGCCATCCGGATGGTGCGGGGATACCGCACGATCTCCCGTGAAGCGGCGAGCCTCCTTGCTGGCCTACCACCGTGGGATCTGGAGGCAACAGTCCTTGCACGCATGCACGATTTGCACGTGGAGATGCAGCGCCGGGGCGAAACTCCGCTCCCAAGACAAGACGCGGTATGGCGGACAAAGTTCCGGCGGGATCTCAGGGTGGCATGGCAACTGCGACTGTTGCAACCCAGTGCTGGCCACGCCGTCATTGAGGCGGTAAGTCCCCTCTTTGAGGAAAGGTTGGAAAGAGGTCACGGCATCTTCTCGTTCCGTATGACGCAGGTCCTCACCGGACACGGTATGTTCGGGAGGTTCCTGCATCGGATGAAGCAGGAGAGGACGCCCGGGTGTCGCCACTGTGTGGGTCTGCAGGAGACGGTGGAGCACACGGTAGAGGTGTGCCCCGCTTGGGCGGAGCACCGCCGTGTCCTTGTGGAGGCTATCGGCGGCGGTCGCGCCGGGCCTTGGTTTAGGCCATGGTCCGGAGCGAGGAGGGGTGGCATGCGGACGCCTCCTTCTGCGAAGCTGTAAAGCTTGTGAATGAGGCTGCTGAGTGCGTGAGGGAACGATCCTCACGCCGCCGCTGCCAAGATCCCGATCTCAATTTCCGACCACCGTAGGCGCGGGTTCGCGGACGGCAAGCACTGGGTAGCTCGCCGTCCGGTAGTCTGGAAATAATCTGGACCGAGCCCAGTCGTCAACAGCGCGTTCTGTTCCACGCGCGCCTCAAGGAGATGTCAGCAAACTGTAGGAGCCCGGCAGGGCCGAAGCCTCTAGGGCACATGGGTATTCCGAAAGGTTGACACCGAGTCCCCCCCAGATCGAAGGCAACGAAGGAATGGGGTAAAAGTTCAGTCAGTAAGAGTCTGACACACCCTCCCGCTCCGCCCAAGAGCGAGAGAAGTGATTCTGATGATTCCCCTACCAGAAAAAAAAGGTAACGACTAAAGTTTTTATCACAATTGTATAAGAATCAGAAGTTAAGCAGTCTTTTTATTACGTAGCCTACAGTCTTATTACCTGAATGATTATTCTCATTCTTTTTCATTCCTAAACTTTAACATTTAAGTATATAAAAATCTCTTCAATTACAAAAAAAGGTTTATCTATAAAATAATTTAAATTGAAAATAATCACATAAAAAATTTAAATATTTACGACCGTTTCTTTGGTTTTTATTTCTTTACTTATTTTCTTCTAAATTTCTCAGTAGTTAAAATCAAAAATATCTCTCGTAAGAAAAAGTTTAGAAGTTTTCTTACCTATTATACGTGGTTATTTTTGATATGATGACCGGCCAAATTTTCACTGGGTGTTCTACTCATGAATATGAACAACTTTCACTATGGGATCGACTCTGAAATCACGAAAAAAAGTCATATTTTTCATATATTTTAGTCGAGTTTTCGTGATTTCAGAGTTGGTCCCATACTAAAAGTTGCTCATATTCATAGGTAGAGCACCCTGTGAAACTTTGGCCGGTTATTGAAAAATAACCTTTTAAATTAATACTATCCCTAGTTTTTCTTCAATAACAAAGATAAATTTTATCTCCTATGACAATAATTAATAATAGTTCACAACAGTTACAAGAAATAATAATTAAAATTATAAAAAATGTTGCACATGTTAGTTAAAATTCAACCAATTTTTTCCTTCTTACTTTTTAATTTATTTTTCTTGTCCCATAAAACACGTACGAACTTGCTCACAATTTGCGTCAACTAAAACGAGGTGGGAGACGCCTAAAGCGTCCGCGCGGGGTGGCGGGGGCATTTAGACTCGAGCGGTTTATCGCGATGGCGCCAAAATCATTGTTTTAACCACCGTCATAATAGTCGATCCATAATTTTTTAATTGTATTAATGTGTATACTAATCTTATTCCATTTAAGATAAACTGTTTGAATTACTAGAACTTTACTTTTGTTATAACTGAAACGACACTGCAAATAAAATATTGAATTAAAAAAATTGGTTTAACCATAATTTTTAAATGTTTACTGTTGAAATCTTAAATAGTTGAAGCGACAGACATATAATTATCTACTGTAAGCCAATTGGTTGAAGTGACAACATCTAACATTTCATGTACAGAGCTAAATGTATGGATCGACACTGGGTATGAATTTGACAAAGAGGCTAAATGTATTAAACGACGTTCTTGTATATTTACAAGGTAAAGCTAATTGTATTAAGCGACACTGGATAAGAATTTAACAAAGAGGCTAATTGTATTAAGCGACACTGGATAAGAATTTAACAAAGAGGCTAATTATATGAAGCGACATTTCTATTTATTTATAAAGTTAGGCTAAGTGCTTTAACGTACGTTGCCTATAAATTGTTGCTCCAGGACAAAAAGTTTAAACGACTGCCTGGTATTTGGCAGTAAGCTTAAGTTCACAGTTCCCAAATTTGTCAATATTTTGTGTCGCTTCATACATTGCAAGCCCAAAATGGGCCCAAAAATGCGGTTGCGGTTGTTGTTGTTGGTTAAGCGACAAAAAAGTGCTCCGATCGTCACCAAACCCAGCTCAAACGACGCAGAAAAATTCGCTGATTCCAAATATGTATAAAAGTCTATATCGCTCAGAGTGTCGCTTAATACAATTAGCCCGGAACCCGTCGATATAGTATTACAAAAGTGTAGGAGAATCACGTTTTGACATTTCACAATTTTTTTAATTTCCTACAATTACGACTGAATAATGTTACGAATTAAATTTAAAAAAATCTCCAGATCGCGCTTTCATTAGACGCACTCTATTAACTTTTTCGGTTTTATTTGCGATGGTATGTTGAACATTGAACAATACATCCATCTATTGGATGATTGTATTGTTGATGAATTTTCAGCTGGGTGCGAATGATTGTAACCTTGAATGTCTAAATTAACTGGACTATCAATTAAAGCATCCATTTGTAATCTGCGAGAATCCGTTGGCATAAATAAATCACTCTTTGTGGACTAGCAATCCATACTTTACACAGATTTACCGTTAAGTGAGAACCCTAAGACCTAAATCTAAATCGGCTTTATACACTACCTAAGTTTAACTATTTAATTTTAGAGATATCCATTAAATCCCCACTTTACGTTTCTGTTCGGATCCGAACAGCATTTACATCACCACTATTTAATCCAGTAGTAGCCGCAGTAGCTTAAAATGCCTGCTGCGGTTTTCCCGTCCGATTACAATTTAGGTGTCTTCAAGGCTAGAGTGAATAGTCTCTTAATAAACTAGTGCGCCTTACCATCAAGGATTGCATCAATGGATACCATCAAGGTGTGATTGCGGTTAAGCATCAGTTTATATCAACTAAAAAAGGAACTTAATTTTTATTCTTATTTGAACTTATACCTAATGTCGCGTTGAATCTCTCTCTAACTGAATATTGTGTGCTCATTGATCATGTCACTCATCGACAAGAAGGAGCATGCTTGTCTAGAAGTAACCTTTTCACTCTTGACTCGAATACGTCCAAATTCTGACACAACCTCCCGTTCTGCCCTAGAGCGGAACAATTTGCCTCTTGTGATCTTCCCGTCCGATTATAATTTAGGAGTCTTCAAGCTAGAGTGAATAGGCTTTTAATAAACGCCTCACACTCAACAATTTCATCAATGCTTACCATCAGGTGGGATCATGGTGGAAAAAGAAATGATGTAATAAGACTAATATTATAAAGGCGAAACTTTGTGTGTCAATGTGTTGGTTACTCTTATAGATTCAAATGGCTGTTCCGATTTGGATGAAATTTTCCAGACGGGCAGACCATAATCTGAAAGAGCTTTTTATCCCTTATCCCGATATGAGTTTCCCTTGAGCCAGTACATCTGACTCCAGTCTTGCTATGAAGTACCATCTTACCCCAATTAACGGGTTGTGGAGGTCTGGTAGGCAGCCGCTCCTCGTAAAATACTGGTATTCAGCTAAATCCGGCTTGACTGGAAGCCGACCCCAATATAGTTGGGAAAAGGCTAGGCAGATTATGATTAGATTCCCTTGATATAACAGGCGAAGCTAAAAAATAGTTCTAACTAGTATAAAATATTTTTTTTGCTTGCTCTAACCATATTTCAATATTTATTACTCCTTCGGTATCGGATAAAATTGATTATTGCGAATCATTTCACGCGGTTGTTTTGGGCATATTTCACTGTTCTGGCATTATGAATAATGGCCTGTCAATCGGTTTTTCCACAACACGTACAAAGTTGGACATAATAACGATAAAATATGATGAGCGGGGGCTTTCGCGACAACCTTAAATATTTTATTTGTGGTGTACTATTTTTAGCTAGTTTTTTTTTTTCTGTAAATATGTGTTAGAAACCCTTAAAATTTTAGAAAAGGGGTATTTTTTTGAGGTAGGCATCAATCAATTCCTTATCCGTCCCTCCTCTTTCCTCCTTCCTGTATTCGCAAAAATTTTGATAGGCGTCAGTATCAAATTTTTTGCTGCGTAAATCCTACCTGATTTCTTATAGTTGTCCTAGCCTAGTAAGTCTACATTTTGTCAATTAAGATTAAATCCATCGTAACATGACATTGTATAAGATACTTATTACTCTAGAAATATGTTCCATCAAAACAATTTGGTAGGCAGGGCACATTGCTCGTAGAACAGATGGTCGATGGGTACGGAAGGTTCTAGAGTGGCGGCCACGTACCGGAAGACGCAGCGTCGGAAGGCCTCCCACAAGGTGGACCGACGACCTGGCGAGGGTCGCGGGAATCCGGTGGATGCGGGACGCACAGGACCGGTCGCTGTGGCGGCGCTTGGGGGAGGCCTATGTCCAGCAGTGGACGTCTTTCGGCTGAGATGATGATGATGAAACAATTTACGATAATCACTCAGGCAAAGCCGCTGGCTAGTGAAAACAAGTAAATCCAGAGATGAGATTTTGCTTCACATAATTACATTACGAATACAATTGTAATTTCAGAAACACAATTCTTGGAAAGCTCCCAATCAACCTTGAAATTACTCTATGTTTTTTCATTTATGGATAAAAAAAACCCAGTCTCCATGTCTGTAATTTGGAAAATACCTCGGATATATCTAATCTACCTAGCCTTTTTCCCAACTATATTGGGGTCGACTTCCAGTCAAGTCAGATTTAGCAGTATTTTACGAGGAGCGGCTGCCTACCAGACCTCCACAACCCATTAACTGGGGTAACACGGTACTTCATGGCAAGACTGGAGTCAGATTTACTGGCTTCTGACTATCCGTAATGACTGCCAAATATGACAAATAACAGCCGGGACCTACGGCTTAACGTGCTTTCCGAGGCACGGAGGAAACTCGTTATGTTAAGATGGTCACCCATCCACAGACCAACCTTGGCAAGTGTTGCTTAATCTTGAAGATTGACCTATGCGGCTGTTGTTATCTAGCCACGAGCTCCTCCTTTCCTCCGGAAAATACCTCGGATATTTTATCTATATCTATACTAATATTATAAAGAGGCAAGATTTGTACCTATTTTTGTATGTTTGTAATGAATAGGCTCAAAAAGTACTGGGCCGATTTAAAAAATTCTTTCATTAATAGAATGCTACATTCTTCCAATTTGACATAGGCTACATTTAATTTTGAAAAAAATTAGGGATCCTTGGTAAAATTTGAACAATGTAATCGAAAGTGTAGAAAAATGAGTCTTAAGTTACTAAAAAAAGTGTTTTATATCCAAATTTCCAAAAATAAATAATTGACTACCCCGTGCGAAGCCGGGACGGGCTGCTAGTTAAATATAATTCTATTAACTCTTCAAAATGCAAACCTAATATTTGAGCTCTCTATTCAAGTTAACCTGTTACCCTAACTGTAGGTGTTGGAAACCAAATCCAAAACTGTGGCAACTGAAAAGTGGTTAATTAGGTGAAAAATCAACAGTCGCCGACTGCGTCTGCATGTTAAACTTATGATAGTAGAAGGGCCACTCTACACAAAAAATTAACGATTATAAAACATCATCATTTCAGTCAAAAACTACTGGACCTAGACTTCCTCCAAGTATCGTCACAACGACCGGCCTTTTGCTTCTCGTATCCATCGAATTCCAGTGACTCTCACCAGATCATAGGTTATCCTAGTAGGAGGCCTTTTGATGATGAATTTTCTGTTATGCGGTCTTCCCTGTGGAATTTTTAAAATAACTCTTTCTAGCCAGGTCTATTTACACCATTTTTAAAACCGTAAACTAACTAATCGTTTACCAAAATATTTCTTCTTTATTCAAACCGGTATATTTGGTTTGACACCTCGGTCGCAAACTCAGTTTAATACAAATTAAGTCATATTTTACAGCTACTATACGACCGCGAAGCAAAGGATATGCGAGTACAGTGGGCCTTCTGTGCCGTTTCTATATTAAATCTCCCAGCAATGAGATTTAAATTTCATGCCAGCAAACGTGTCAGTGTTGACTTATGAAAAGTTGTCTAACCCATATTTAAAGCGATTAAATTTAACTTTTTTTATACTATTTTTGGTTGTTTATTTAGGATACACCTTTTTTAGGTTACCGATGTATGTTTGTGTTGTAAAAGGATTAAACGTTATGTTTGCGCGATTTTGTTTTTGTGAAAAAATATATTCGTAATCGACCCTTTTCTGTTTTTTTGGAAATCGATTATGTTAAACCAGGCATGGCAGGTCTACATGCTTCACTTGATAACGTGGCCCGTTTGCAAAACTAAGACAAGCATTATAATTTGGTACTTACGAGTATTTGAGCCGATCTGGTTCATTGTATGTCGTCGTCTTGTATACAACACAATTTTAACTTGCGTTATTTAATTTTAAATGTGTGTCTTAGTTTTGCAGTTAGGCACGTTACCGACTGGGGCACGTATAGACTTATATAATAATTTATATACTCTACATAGGTATACTCTGCACTTACAGACTGCCTGCCTAGGTTTTAAATTGTATTAGTATCGACTTCTAGTTGAACCTAATTCGTCTGGATACTAGTATTTTACATACAGTTACCGTCTAACGAGTAACTTAAGTGGCTGCAGATGTGGGCAGGGCGCATTGCTCACAGAATACATAGATTGTCGATGGGGAGAAACGGTTCTGGAGTGGAAACTTACATTGGGCCCGCTTTGTGGACAGTGGTTCAATCTTCTGGAGTAGTGAGAACATTATGAGGTTGACTATGTCTTGTATACATATGATACCTATGCATATAATTACTAATTAACCCTTGAAGCCTAATCTATTTCAGAAATACACAAAGCCTTATCATACGTCTCAGAGACGTACACATATAATTCTATTTTTTTATGTAAAAGTAGACTTATTTTGTTTTTTTTTGTAGTGGAAATTTAAATTTTGTATATAAAAACAACAACACTGTTATGAATAATTACTATAATCAAAGTTATTTGTTACAAAAATAAAACTAGGTGAATAAATTGTAACAAAAAAAAATCGACTTCTTCAAAATCAACAGAAACATATTATTCTTTCATAGAAAGTTTTCTTTTTTTAACGCTAATTAGTTATTCTTACAGCAAATATTAAAACTAATCAGACTTCAAAAGACTAGGTAAACTTTAAGAACAGTTTACACAAATATCAACTTTGTGCTCGCCACATAGAGATTTTTTACATTTATAACAAACAAAAAGCGCAGTATGTAAGGATTTTTTTTGGTCAGGCCCTTCTTTTTGATTAAAATGATTAAAAACTGTAAGTTTTATGAAAATTTGGTATATAATTTCTCGCAAAGATCTTTTCAACGTCAGAGCTCCTAGTCTCTTCTTCATCCAAGGCGTGACCAAATCTATACTGAGTTCAAGAGGAGAACTTCTAGAATTTTCTTCTATTCAATGGTTTTTTATTATCAGTTATCATGTAATGCCTATATATTATAGCAGAATTAAAAAATAGACATACAATATACGAAAAACGAACAAAAGTAAAATCACCCAACTTAGTTAAAAGTTACGCAAAGCCTAAACATACGTCTCGCAAGCGTGCAATACTTCGATAAATCAAAAATGGCGGGATTTACATTAACGATACGGGCACTATACGCTAGCTCCCGGCGGCCACTGAGTTGGCAAAAGAGCACGACGCGCTATCTTCAACCGTTAGAAAGATACAAACGATATTCGATTTCGTGTATGCCTCGCAGACGTAGATTAGGCTTCTAGGGTTAAACACATGAGTCTCTCACTGTGAGTTTCCATAAACGATGATACAGTATTTTCGCAATTCACTGCGCTTTTCAAGAGAACATTACTGAACTGATAAATCTGCTGTCCACTTTTTTATCATTCTTTTATCACAAAATTCGGCCATCCAAACTCCGAAACTGAAAATATCGCTTCTCACCCAACTTTAAACTATCTTAAATGTAAAACTAAGCCCGTTTTAAAAATACGGCTAACCTAGCCAATATTTCAGACAAAAGCTGTTTAAACGACATCATAAAATAGGTGCTGTGTCGATAATGTGTTAGCAAATTGAAAATTTTATAGAATAACAATTTAAACTTCACATGGGAACCTAACTTTGCATATAATTTTACATGCAAAGTCAGGCGCGTAGCTAAGTGACTTGCGGCCCTGGGGCCAAAAAAAACTGGACCCCCATTTTCGTGCGATATCTTTAACTAACTTTTTACTGCTCAAGGTGGAGTAGGAAGGAGTGTTAGATTTGTATGGACTGAAACGGATTTTTAAACTCAATTGTGCTAAATTAAGCTTATGCTAAATTCAATTGTGGGTTAAACTGTCCAGTGTGTGTGTCCACTGTCCACATGTCTTCATTTTATTTTGTGTAAAAATTAGTTTACAATAAAGACCAGGGATCAGGTGCGGGTTATTAATTGACGCATGACAATTTACTCATAATTATATTTTTGTCTGTATTTTGTTTACAACCATCTACCTAGCCTTTTCCCAACTATATTGGGGTCGGCTTCCAGTCAAGCCGGATTTAGCTGAATACCAGTATTTTACGAGGAGCGGCTGCCGACCAAACCTCCACAACCCATTAACTGGGGTGACACGGTACTTCATGGCAAGACTGGAGTCAGATTTATTGGCTTCTGACTAACCGTAACGACTGCCGAAGATTTACAAATGACAGCCGGGACCTACGGCTTAACGTGCTATCCGGGGCACGGAGGAAACTCGTTATGTTAAGATGGTCACCCATCCACAGACCAACCTTGGCAAGCGTTGCTTAACCTTGAAGATCGACCTCTGCGGCTGTTATTATCTAGCCACGAGCTCCTCCTGTACTTTGTTTACAATAAAGAATATAAATTGCATGATTAAACTTGAGTTGTAATCTATTTTATTTATATTTAGAAGGTAGGAAAAATTTTCACTTGTTTTGCTAATCAAGTTTTGGGGCCTCCCTAGCTTCGAGGCTCCGGGGTACCTCCACCCAGCCCGTCGATAGTTACGCCAGTGTATACTGTGTACATGTGCTAAGTTTTATATTTATTATCCGTAGAAGTTCGAATAGTTCTTGGATAGTTTGTTTTCTCCTGTATCGATAAAAACTATATAAGAAATAACTTATGTTGTAGTGAAATATTAGTCTGTCGACTCAGCAATATGGTGGTTGAGTCCAAGGTGAAGAACTGAGGATGTATAGTAGGTATATAGGTATACTTCGATTCAATATATCCTGTTTTTATAGTAGTAAATCATCGAATAACACCTATCTCGTTCTATCCAACAAGAGAAAGTGTCAGATTTTCGGTGACTACATTCTGTTTTTTATACCCTGAGATTAAATTGAAACAGCTAATGTCAAACTTACTATAGGAATGATGCCAGTTCTTTTGTGTTGTAATGTCATTTTAGTCTCAATGTATAAAAAAAACAGACGGTACTCTCACTAAAACCCACTTATATACCATGTACTAGGTAAAGTAAGAGGAAGTGTTCGATTTTTACAGACTTAAACCCATATAATATGTTCCTTCAGTAACCCTTTGTGAACTTCGTCTTTATATTCTTGCATGATAGAATTTTAGAATTTATTGCTTCAAATTCCTGCCATTTCTATGGCATTGTTGGGAGTAGCGTTAAAGTCGCAATGGTAGCATGAATTGAATGTATGTGTAACTACTTACCTGCAATATGCATAGTGCATATTACAAAAAAATGTAAAAGAATTATGTGGCGTAACGATCGCGGTAATGGATGTAATCTAATGCCATAATAATTTCATTTCACATTGGAAAATCGCATGATCTAGACATAAATGACTCTTACAAAGTCTCACAAATATATTGCGTTTTGCGATCTTTTTTGACTGGGCACACGTAAGATCTGCGTTTTATACCAGGATTCGATTTTTTCAATGGTGAGTCATCTTGGGTACCCAAATGGCTATAAATAGGCGATCGTTGTTTTTTTGACTGCAAATGTGGATCGATCAGTGTAAGTCCAAGTTTTTTATGAAACTTCTTCGACTATACTTGTTTTCTGGACAATTGAGCTTTTGCATAATTTAGCCTCTCCAAAATCATGGTTTTCAACCTTTGAATCAGATGCTTCTCCACTTGAATAGAAAATTACGTCATCATCTTCAATCGCGTCGTAATAAACTACTAATATTATCATCGCACAGATGGGTTCCCTTTTAAATCTAAAATAATGTAAAAAAATATAATATTTTATATCAAAAATAACTTCAATTTCCAAAAACGCAGACAACAAATACTTACATAGAAACGTCACGTCGTATGCCTGGTCGGGTCCGGGAGACCCGCACGAACTCCAAGCATGTCTTACTACCATGGGAGCGCGCTCCAGACCGAGGAAGCGGGCGGCGGACGTCTAGCAATTCATAACGGCCAGCTACTAAATGCGGCTAGGCGCGAAATACGAATTCAAAGGAAATACAGCGCTTTACGTACACAGGTTGGTCTGAGGGACCCTACCAGGCATACCGAAGGTTAACAGAGGAGCACATGTAAGTCTCTAACTGGACAGAGTGAATTCACTGTCTGATATGTATGATAATATAGACGCACTCTATGTCTTTTATCTGCAAAAATAGGTTTTATAAAATTTACTTTTAATTTAATAAGGAATGACAGCCCTCAAATTTCCATTCTTCAAATTAACATCTGCTTAAAATTTTACACCCACAATTAATGTTACAATTTGCAAATAAACCAATGAAATATATCAGGGAATACCTCAAGTCTTGCTTGAAATTAATTACTAATAAAATTAACAGTACTGTCGACTTAATAAAGCGACCTACAAACTTAGGTAAGTAATATTTTAAGTGGCATTTCGAGTAATTTGTTACGGGTATTAAGTACACCGCTTTTTATTGCTTTCTGCGTCTGTTCAGAAAATTTTGTTAAGGTTCATTTGTTTAAGACGATTTTTATATTTTTTAACGGTAATATTTTTACTCTCTGGACTGTTCGTAAACCGCTTGAAATAATTTGGGAATTCATTTAAAAAATAAAGAATAAATGAAGAAAAAATTAAAAGGAAAACATATCCTAAATGATAATGATAGCTATTATACTTTGGGAGGCTTTCATAAAAAGGCATTCAATAAACCCTATTGAATGAAATTTTCATGAAATCCGCCGAATAAGTATAATAGCAACTAGCTAACTAAATTGAGAAAGTTGTATTGATGATTTTGATTATTATAATATCGTAAGTACTTGTGTTAAGGCCGACTATAATATTTTATACAATATGGAAGTTTTGAATTTTTTGAGCTTGAAAAGCACTTTTATCTAAAGCCTACTGACCATAAAAGCGTAGTTTCATAGACGTACATTTGTTATTATAATATGCTTGGTCTACGCTCGCGTGAAGCTTGCATATAAAACTTTAACTATATCGACGAAGCGTCAACTCCGCCGCGTCGTGCCGTGTCGTACCATTACGCGTCTATGAAGCTACGCGTACGTTGACAGTTATAGGCCTTAGCCATAGAGGATCTTATGTCTTGCAGTAATCGGTATTTTTCCACTGAGAAATCATCAAATGACTTTTTTTTAGGTGGGGAATCCTCAAAATGACTTCGCTCTGGGCGGAGCGGGAGGGCGTGTCAGACTTTTACTGACTAAAACCCACTCCTGTTCCTTCCTTGCCCCAATTCTGGGGTCTCATTCATCTCTTTCGTCAACCCAGGCCTCATGTTCATCAAATAACTGAGGAGTCATTTGATGAACATTGAGGAGCCAGATGATTGATTATTTATTATTATTAATAGGCTTGCGCTTGACCACTATCTCACCTGGATGGTCATGACGTGATTGAATGGAGTGACAGACTTTTACTAACTAAAACCCATCTGTGTTCCTTTAATTGCCCTTTGCGTGCCAGGACCGTGGCACGCAAAGGGGCCGAGTTACTTACTTAACCTTATTTCTATTTTATTAAATAACATTCATTTTTTTTATATTGGTTTAAATACTGATACTGGCACAGCAATTCCCACGGCCTATACTAGGCTTAGCATGGTAGCTTGATCACGATTCACAGATCGTGTGCAACTGGCCTATTTACTGAAGGATTTGAATGTTTGTTTACATTTGGACTACATAGAAATAAAGAGTAGTTGGTATAATGATTGGAAGCGTAGTATTGACAGTAGGATACACGGTTCAATGATAATATAATCACAGATTTGACGCCATCAACTGCATCAGACTACTTAGATTGACTTAGTTGTCTTTTTTGGCACTGTCAACTGACGCAGCCAACTAAAAGAAGTGGTCATATGTTTTTCACTTTTAGTCTCGCTGCTTTTAATGCCTTACCGAACGGTCGGATGGCGAGCTACTTTTTGCTCGTCGCCTGCAAGCCCGTTTCTAAGGTAGACGGGTACGATCGCCCTGCGACTCCCGATGCTCGGGGTGTCTCGTTTTGCGGTGATTTGGTCGTTAGGATTTACGTTCATCACGGCTATGGTGATCTCTTTTGCTAGCTGTCTACATCGCAGAAGAATACGGCCGCATCCCTTTCTCTCTTGCTGTGGACTTTAACCAGAATCAGGATTTGGCACGAAAAGTCATCGCCACCAGTTGCCTCTACAAAGATACCAAGATTGCTCATCGAGCACGGTGCGGAAATTATTACACATTTTAATTTTGAGTTTTATAAATTTAAGTTCTTTAACCTATCACATACCCGCAAGAAGAGACACAATAGTAAAACAATAACAGCGCGGTCTCATAGGACCGGTCGGGGATTCATGAAAATTATGACAATTCAAGATAATTTCATTAAGTCGATTTCCACAACACAAAATTCATCACACACCTACACTCTATCCAATTAAAAGGCGTGAACATACCCGGATCGTTTCGTTCACCTCATCTGCATGCGGCGGCTTGATTACCGCGAACTTGATACGATTACCAGTAATCAAACGTAATTACGTTTAGCTCATTGTGGCTGCTACGCTGCTAGTTACCCGCAGTTTGAATAGTGATAGTTACTGGTAGTATCCATGTACCGGTAACTATTACTATTCAACTGTGTGTGTGTTAGAGGAGACAACATAATTTAAAGACCACAGTAAATATTTATCTATTAATAATATATTAACTAATTTGTAACTAATACTACTATAGTAGTAGTATTAGTTTGTCATTTTTCAAGTCAAGTCTGTTATGTTGGCCTAGTGGTAATGCCCTGACTTACTAGTTGTCGGTTCAAAGCCAGGCACATAACTTTGTGTAATTTATTTGATTACCACTGCTCTCAATACGGTGAAAGAAAATGGCGCGATCGGCGCGTTCTGTACTTTTTTTTTATTTTGTGTTTGTAACCGTTGTGCTATGACTGTCCCGAATAAAAGTATGTCTATTTCATCTTTCTATTCTATTTTAAAATATTTGCACTAGGCCCAGCAGTGCTAGCCATGTTACGACTGTTTTGTGCTGAATTTCTTTCTACAATCGGTAACGCCTCAACGTTAGCGTTTTCGAAAACAATAAGTAGGTAAATTCGTTAGCGTTTGTCCAAATTGTAACTTGGCTAAATTTTTTACCATTCTTCTTCTTTTCGTATCGATGCTCTCATTAAACTTTTTCTGCCCAGTATTTGGCAACCTGTATGGGTTTAGCATTAGCCTCGTTTAGATCTTGCAATGTACAGATGGCTGTGCAGGATGGACAGTATAGCAAGTGCCGCATGTCCTGGGTAGCTGCTTCACACTGGCACTGCGTTAAGGATAGGTCGAGGAAGCCCCATTTCGCCATGTTGTTTATAGAGCGGCTAACCCGGGTCCGCAATCGGTTAAGAGATTTCCATATCATACCATAAAACTGAAGGATGTTGCGATGAACATTATAAAAACGATTACATTTCATTCTATCATTTTGAACGTTGTCGACTAGGATACGAATTTTCATTCGGTTGTTCCGACCACGTGATAAGCCTGCTTCTCCCCTCTCCTAGAGGTTTGAGTCCCAGCAGTGGATACATTAAAAAGCTGATTATGCTTTGCCTATGCTATAAATATTGAATCGCACGTCGACGTGCGCCGTAAATCTCGTTTAAAAAATAATGTAATCAATTTATGAAAAATTTAATCATGTTATTAAATGATGTATTTAGCATCACTTTTTTTTAAACGGCCGTCATTTTGATAGTTCAAAAAAGCCTGTAAATGGTTTTTGAAATATGTTTTTGATACACCAATGTACTAAACCAATAAATCAGTGTCGTAGTTTGATATCATTTCCTATTTAAATGTATAATTCTTTCTTTTTAGGTTTCCGTAGGTAAGTAGGTACGTCAATTGGCAAAAACGGAACCCTTACGGTCACTTTGATATGTGTGTGTCCGTCTGTCAAGACCCTTTTTTACAGGAATACGTGGAGAAATCAAACTAAAAATACAAAGACTCTGGTCTCCTTTCTCTTGCAGCAGTGAGACAGTCAAATTTTTAAGCCTACGCAATCTAAAGATAGAGCCGTTAATGTCCTATTGATGGTGGATATTTTGACACACAAAGAAATTAAAACCCTGTTGACCTAGAATCCTGATTTTTTTGACATGCAATAATAAGTTACTTGTAATTACTTTTTTTCGATCGGTAATCGAAAAAAAAAATGCAAGTAACTTTTCCCCTTCCGTAACTGATTCCCGATTCGAAACTCGAATTAGAAAACTACTTATGTAGAAGGAATGGACCGTAAATCAGCACACGGACCCAGTGCGGGTTGGTGGATGTCACATGACTTCAAATTTTTGATTCTAAGACATGCAAGTTTCTTCAAATGTTTTCCTTTAATTACCATTTTGAGAGCAGTAGTGATGAAATATTTTACACAAAGTAATGCGGCTGGCTGAGTTCGAACCCACAACGTACATTGTGCCACTACTGCTCCAACACAGGTCTTCCAGCATTCAAATCGATATAACAATTTCACCAAATTGATTCGAACAATCGAGAACAATCGAGAACAGTTGTTAATTGGATTAAACATACCCCTTGTTGGTTCATTCGTTACTCCAATGTAATTTAGTTAGTACCGTGGCGTGTTGGAGTTTAATACATTCAAGTATTGAGCGGTTCTTGAGGAATATGTGCGAGGGAACGGTAGGAGGGAATTTGAGTAAAGAGGGGACCTAGAATGGCCTAGATATGTACCTAAAGCAATTTTGAACCAAGGAGTTGGGCCTAGATCGAGCGATGTATTGCAACTTGAGATGTGAAGTGTTTCCTTGTTGAGGAGTTGTGAATTTAGGTCTTCGATGTTGGTGTTTCTATTGAGAATTGGATGTAGAAACTTGGATGTGTATTTTGAAGGATTGAAATGTTGTTTTAGCTTTATTTGTCAAGGCATTGCTGATGTATCTTTGAACTAGCTGGTGCCAGCGGCTTTGTTTGCGTGAAAGTAGAAAATTGTCAATTTTGCGGCCGGCTCCTTTGTTATCATTACTGCTTCGCAGAATGATGCGACCGCATTTCATTCTCTCTTACTCTGGAACATGTCCTAAACCGACAAAACGGCGAGAACTCACCGCCTCCTACCGCCTCCAGTAGGACACAGTGGTGCTCCGCCCAAGCGGAGATTATTCACCAAAATAAAACTGATATTTTTTCTAATAGCAGATTAAAACATCCGTCAGCAAAAAATACAAGATAAATTCAAGCCAAATACACTTTTACAAAGCCATTATCTTAAAAACAAAAGGAAAGCTTAAAATCCACAATTTTACGTCGAAACCAACAATTTGCAGTCGTAAGCATTTACCCGAAAATTTCGCTCGCAACGGATTTGGGCGAAAAAATACGAAATTTTCGCCCATCCACGACGTGAAACCGCACAATTTGGGAACTGTGCGTTTGGTTTAAAAAAATGCACAGCTTAATTAAAACTTTTAGCTGGATTTTGGAGCTATTGAATGGATTCATTATTTGAAAGAAACAAGTGAACGGTTCTAGGTGGTGACGGTAAATCGATGATAAGTTTTTTTGGGATAATAGATCAGCTATGCTATTCTCTATAAGTCATTTTCAATGACAGTTCTTCATACATTTGCGTTCGCTGTTTGAAGGCTGTCTCGACGTCGAGCTCGTCGCAGCCTACAGCCATGAAAATGACTTTTAGAGAATAGCATAGCTGGTCATGTTAACTTATCTTTATATTCAGCCTATACTATCCCACTGCGGAGCTATGCTTTTTTTTACCGAGCTACCTGGAGCAAGGCTTTACGGTAGGCGTCTAGGTCATCTCGCCACCTCTACTTAGATAGGTTTCGGTAGTATTATGTTGCCATTCTAAGGCCCCCTCTATCGTATGACATCATCAAACCAAAGCAAAACATCGTAAAAGGTAACTGAAGGACACAAATGTCTGATCCACTTTTCCATTTCTCTCGGGGTGGAATAAGTTTTTCATTGGGCGATTACCCACCTTAAAAAAAACAGTTCTGTAGAATCTTTAACAAAGAACTTACTAATTAATTTTAGTTGAACGATAGGTACTACGAATAAAAATGTATGTATGTATATTTTTTTAATTTAATAACGAACGGATAAATACGAACCCATGCCTGATTTTTAATTTGCAAATTAACAATATATTTCAGAGAAATAAAGGCGTAGTAACATAAAATATAATAATATTATTTAAAACAATAGCTCTCATTTCTATTATTATAAATCACAATAGAAACACGATATTTATCGTCCTAGAAATAATGTTGATTTATTAAATTATAGTTTGCTTCATACACACTGACAATGGAATTAATTTAGTAGAGGTTGATTTAATTTTGAATTTTTTGAACGTTGAATAAAATATCAGTTTCGTAACTTTTTTATGCTTATTTTTTATGGGAATAAAACTAATAATAATTTTAAATTTACTAATATTTGTGAAAACTATAGAGCCACAAAGCACGTAAGACGATCACCGTTAGAGTAAGATTTTAAATACCAGCTACTTTGCCTACCTGCCATAATTTGATAAGTAACTTGCAATATCTATATTGCAAGTTACTTATCAAATTACTTAGTGCCTATTTCACCACCTATGATTAAGTTTCGAGTATCTTACTTGACAGATAATTTCATACAAATTCTGTCAAATTTTTGAATTTATTCAGTGAGTAGTGCCTACTCGGACATTGTGAAACAGGCCCTTAATGAAAAATAAATATTATTTATCAAAATACACTATAATTATCAAGATATATTATTAAATTGGTTTTTATTATAATTATGTATAACTAGCTGTTGCCCGCGACTTTGTCCGCGTTAAGTTTGTAAAACTGCACAAAAGTTACTTATGACTAATCCTATACTTCCGAAAACATCTGATTAATTAATTTTACATAAAACTGTTTAAGTTAAAACTCCAATTAGTACTTTTTTAGTTAGTTGGGAAATCATCTAATGACTTTCGCTCTTCTGTGAAGCGGAAGTGCGTGTCAGATTATTACTGGCTAACACTCACTTCTATATTCCTTCCTTGCCTTACGTTCCAGGGTCTCCCTTTCAGAAGCGAAACCATAGCCCCAGTAGGTTTCTTGTTTAGGTTTTATAATTCAGATGGGTAAACATCAGAATGACTTCTCCTGCTGTTAAATGGAGCGGGAGGGCATGTCAGAGTTTTACTGACTAAACGCCACCCCCGTTCCTGTGTTGCCTTCAATTTTGGGACACCGAGCTTATCTTTCGGAATACCGATCCACGTCCCCAGAGGCTTCGGCCCTGCCACGGGCCCCTACAGTTTGCTGACATCTCCTTGAGGCGCTCGTGGAACAGTTGACGACTTGACTCGGTCCGGGTTATTATCGGACTGCTGGACGGCAAGCTACCCAGTGTTCGCCGTCCGCAAGCTTGCACCTACGGTGGTCGGAAATCGGGATCGTGATCCTGACGGCGGCGGGGGCGTGAGGGTCGTTCCCTTTCGCGCTCGCGGTCGGCCGCCTCCTTGGCTAGCATTACTGCTTCGCAGAAAAAGGCAACCGCCATACCTCTACCGTGTGCTCCACCGTGTCCTCCGGGCGGTCCAGACAGTGCGCCCAAGTCTGGCTGGGGCGCCCTTTTCCCCTGAATCCGATGCAGGAGCCTCCCGAACTTACCGTGTCTGGTGAGGACCTACGGCATACGGAACGTGAGGATCTCTTTCCAACCACTCCTCTAAGAGGAAACTTAGCGCCGCAATGACGGCGTGCCCAGGTTTCTTGTTTAGGTGGAAAATCATCAGAATGACTTCTCAGAAGGTGAGTCAGACTTTTACTGACTAAACCTTACCTCGTTACTTCTTTGCCTTCGTTCCAGGGTACCGGGTTTTCCTTTCGGAAGCTCGCCCATGGCCCTAGAGGCTTCGGACCTGCTGGGCACCTATAGTTTGCTAAAATCTCTTTGAAGCACGCGTGGAACAATACCCACGGTTGACCGTCTGGATTATTACCGGACAGCCAGATGGTAAACTACCCATTGCTCGCCATTCGCAAGCCACTCCTACGGTGGCTCTAAATTGGGGTCGGAATCCCAGCGACTGGGGCGTGAGGGGACTACTTGCCACTACTCCTCGCTCTGGATCATGGCCTGTACCAGTGCCCAGCGCGAGAAGTTGCTGTCACCGATCGTCCCCACAAGGACACGGTGGTGCTCCGCCTAAGCGTGGCCCACCAGTAATTAATGCTCTAACGTGTCCTCCGGGCGATCCACCCAATGGTAACACCCGGGTTTTTCTTCCGCATGACGTCACTTGCCTTAAAAACATCAACGAAGTACAGAGCCGCAGAGTTCGCATTCTAAATAGTTGCCTACTCTATGGGTAAAGTCGTTAGTTTAGTTCATATTGCGATAAAATTAAAATGATTTGTTCTTCAAAAAACCAAATTAGGGCAGATAACCGCCTTTAGTATTTGCCTCTTTTTTTGTTGGGTAACCACCAAATACCTTCTCCCACTCTAGGTGGACCGAGAGAGAGTATCAGACTTTTACCAACTAAATTCCACAGTGTTCTTTTAGTTGCAATTTACATTCTAGGGCGACTAATTTTGGCACACCACGATTATTACTATTATAAATTCACTCTTTAAAGAGAGACTACAGAGTCATGACGTCCTCACCTTGCGCTTTACGCAGGTCCTAACCGAACATGAGTGTTTCGGGAGGTAGATGTTTTAGATTCGGCGGGAAGACACGGTGGACCTTACGATCGAAGTTATCCCGCTAGGGCGGATTACCGCCGTACCTACTGTTTGCGGGTCAAAATCAGAATCCTCCTGCCCTAGTTCAAATCATGGTATGAGCTGGGAGGAGGAATGGAAAGCAGTCACCTCCTAGAGTGAAGCAACGTGGCTGAAACCGTGCGAAACAGGACATCCTTAGGCCCCTCTCATCGCCATTTGGACACTTCCCGGGTGTCATATGTATAGGGCGTTTACCGATCACCATCATTTTTTTGTGTTTATATGACCTGTTTATTGAGGCAGGAATTTTCTGGTGCGGTATTTGACTGACACCCTAATACACCAAATAAATGTTTTTCTTTAGTGAGAATAATAAACGAATTCTTGTGTGCGAGTATTTTCACCTAGCCGACTTCACATGCTGATGATCAAACGCAGTCTGTAAACTCTCGATTTTTACGGGTAGAGCATGCAGAGCAGTAAAAAATACCCACTTTGTTCCTTTAGATGCCCTATACGAACAATTTTCCAGCTATCGAAGCCCGTTAGGGCCGTTCGCTTATGGTATCACGTTTAGGTGCGCGTGGCACATAACGCAACGTCAGTCGACTAAAACCAGTCTTTATTCTACAGCGAAATGCCAATTAGTGCACCGTCCAAAACTCCGCGCTAACGGTAGCATGGAATCGCCCTGCGACTCGTAATGCCAAGGGCATCATCTTTGCGCTTTCTGCTACCTTCTTCGCTTTATTTGCGGAAGGAAGTGATGACTGCTTTCCATACCTTCTTTCTCTATACCAGGAACGGACGTGAGAGGTCGTTACTGCTGATCACCTCCACCCGGAGTCCTGGAACGCAAAGCGAAGAAGGAACATACAAAGGTGTGGGTTTTGGTAAGTGAAAGTCTGACATCCCCTCGTGCTCCTACCTAGAGTGGAAGAAATCACCTAAAATTTAGTTAAAAAAAAATAAATGGATGTTTGTATTTTGAAAGGAAATCGTTTGTCTTAGTGTGGTCATGTGAAGAGGAGAAATTAAAAGCACGTTACTAAAAGAGTTCTTGAGAATGGAGAGAGAGAGGAAGGCCAAAGAAAAGATGGATGGATTGTGTAAGGATTGATATGAAAGAAAAGGGCAGATGATAGTGTGATGATAGTGTGACGGACGACAGGACAGAATGAAAGAAGAAAACGTGTTGCACCGACCCCAAGTAATATGGGATAAGGGCAGGAAGAAGAAGAAGGATGTCATTGTTTGTATTTTGAAATCGGGGTGCAACTCCGCAGTTGTAAAATTTGTCTCCATGGGTTTTTTTTTGTTAAACAATAATAATAATATCTTTTGGTAATATTTTTGTTAAAAAATTTGTGAGAATGCAAAAATATGTGAAAAAAAAATGTTACAAAAATGAAAAAAGCTTTTTCTAAAACACCTCTTGGGATTCGAACCACCACCGTGTTACGTCCCAGTCTAGTCATTAATCGATCGCGCTGCAATGTTCGATGAAAATTAAGCAAAATAGACGTTCTCATATAAATGTCATAAATGACTACCCCGCTCTTCGTCCATGATAGCGTGATGATTTTCATTTCAGTAGATAAATTGGCAGCTAAATGGACTAATGTAACATTGTAGTATGTGAATTCCGTGGACGCTTGGATTTTATAACGTGTTTTGATTAGTTTTTACAAAATATTTGGGAAAAATCAAATAGGAATGTTGATTTTCTTATGAAAAAATGGTAAAAGTATTTTTTTTCCAAAAACAATAAGATAAAACATTGACAGAAATATAAATTGTAGGTGGGATTCGAACTCGGGGCAACTCGTTCAAAACCGACAAAATGCAATATTGCTCACCCCCCATAGCAAATAGCGTGATAAAATATAGCCTATATCATTAAGGGTCCTATAAGGATTATGTATGCAAAATTTGAACAGGATCGGTTCAGTGGTTTTTGCGCCAATTAATGCTAACAATGTACAATTTTACTGTTTTATTATATGTATATATATATATAGATAAGATACTTAGAGCCTGTTTCACCACCTATGATTAAATTTCGAGTATCATACTTGACAGATAATTTCATACAAATTCTGTCAAATTTTTGAATTTATTCAGTGAGTAGTGCTTACTCGGACATTGTGAAACAGGCCCTTAAAGGCCAAACGTTGTGAGTGTGTACGTTTGTAACTTTTTCACACTCGAATGAATGAATGGATTCGAATAAGACACACGGGTAGATCATGTCTTATAAGCACATAGGATACTTTTATTGTAGAAGTATATTCACTTACGTATGTGCATTTGTTATTATATGTTTAATTGCGGTTAACCAACTTGTAATAAAATAAATTTTAATAAACACTGAGATAAAATATTTTATGAGTAAAATAACCACCGTTTAAATCGTTTTTAGGATAAATTGGAATAATAAAATCAGTAAGGCAGTATATTTAATCATTTCTGAAAGTTTACCTAAAAGTTTACTGCTCGCCAGACTGTTAAAGCCCATTTAATGAAAGGATTTTATAATTAATTTATTCTAACCGAGGAAGAGGTAAATGAGTTACATAGATTTAGAAAAGATTTTGTATGAGAAACTTATTTTGATGGATATTTTAGTAGGTAATAATTACGTTTTTTTGTTCCGGAAGACGCAGCGTTGGAAGGCCTCCCACAAGGTGGACCGACGACCTAGTGAGGGTCGCGGGAATCCGATGGATGCGAGACGCACAGGACCAGTCGTTGTGGCGACGCTTGGGGGAGACCTATGCCCAGCAGTGGACGTCTTTCGGCTGAGATAATGATGATGATGTTTTTTTTATAGTGTCGTCGTGATAGATTCATTGGATAAAACACTCACTTCTGCTTACGGGGTCAAACGCAATGTGCAATGCGCAATGAGGGCAATTGTGAATGTCAATTTTTAAATTCATATGAACCTCGGAAAACACGTAAAGCTGGTTGTCACCACTTGGCCTTCACTGCTTTGTCATGTCAATTATTCCATCAATATAAATTTACTAGCTTCTGTCAACGGTTATGCCCTCGTGAAAGTAGAAAATTCTCCCAAGGGAGAACATAATCTCGGGATAAAAGGTATCCTATATACAGTTATATCCAAATCCATTCATTCCTTTGTGCGTGAAGAAGTAACAAACATACACACAAATAACAAACTTTATCAGTGAACTTGCTTATGTACAACCACTGTACATGAAGTTTAAATAAATAAATAATAAACTTAAAACTCTTAACGATTATAGTGCTAAGCATAAAACACCTCAAATCAAATCATTTTACTTGTGGCATAGTTCATGTAACATTCAAATAAATTACTACTAGCTCTTAAGCAGTATCTACTACGCCACTGCTACGCCGTAGCTTCGTAGCACTAAACCTGCTACGCGGTCAGAGCGACCGACGCGACGTACATTCAATAGCGCCCTGCACACGTACAGTTCGAACCGCGCATCTTGGACTGCGTTCCAAACCGCGGTTAGATCTGTACGGTTTGGACTGCGGATCAAACTGTTTTACTGATTACGGTTAAAAATGCATTCACGGTTTGGACTGCGGACGAAACTTACATATCTAGACAAACGTTCCGAACTGTGCGTGTAAATTGATTTTCAAGAGTTTGGACTGCAGTTTGGAATGGCGCGTGGAACGTTATAACTTTTAAAAGTTTTTGTTCCGTGTCTCCGTTACTTTCTTCAATTCTTTGCGAAATGCACCTCTTTTTTTATTGTAGGGGAATCATAAGAGGTTTAAAAATTTTATGATCTAAAAATTTGAGTTTTTAGTTCATTTGAAGCTGTTGAAAGATGGTTTTGCTTTATCAAATTATTTCTCCCACTGTGAGTGGAACGAAATTGTCACTCTTTTAAGAAACTCTAATGTGTGTACCTTTAGTTCCCTTTTACGTACCAGAACTGTAGTTGTTTTTTCGGGTCGGGGAATCATCTGAATGACTTCTCCCACTCTTGGGCGGAGCGGGAGGGTGTGTCAGGCTCTTACTGACTAAACCCCTTCCCAGTGCTCGCTGTCCGCGTCACGTTACTATACTCCTTACTTTTTATCTTCCAGAGACACGGATGTTCACGGAACAAACGAATGAATTCAGTGAGAGCCTCGACGCTCCAAACCGCCATTCTTTATATTTTACGTTTACACGTGATGCGCGCGCCAAACTGTGAGACATGCGTTCGCGTCGATGCGCCAGATCGGACTGTCAGCCCCGCACATCTACACGTACAGTTCGGAGCGCGGGATGGAACGGCGCGTGGCGTTTCCCGCGGTCCGAACTGTACGTGTGCAGGGCGCTAATAGCGCCCTGCACACGTACAGTTCGGACCGCGCATCTTGGACTGCGTTCCAAACCGCAGTCAGATCTGTACGGTTTGGACCGCGGATCAAACTGTTTTGCTGATTACGATTAAAAATGCATTCACGGTTTGGAATGCGGACGAAACTGGCATAATCTAGTAAACGTTACGAACTGTGCGTGTAAATTGATTCAAGAGTTTGGACTACATTTTGGACTGGCGCGTGGAACGTTATAACTTTTAAAAGTTTTTTACACAGTAGTGAGAAAAATGGACGATCGTTTGGTCATAGCGTTAGTTGGATTTGTAGTTAGCTTAAACAGCCGAAAAAAACGATGAGTGTGGGTAAAGGAACACAGAAAAAGATATGGACATTTACCGATGTTAATGGAATTACGAAAGTGTCATCCGGAAGATTTTAAAAATTACCTAAGAATGGATAGTGATGATTTTAATACGGATGTTCACGGAACAAACAAATTAACTCAGTGATCGCTTCGACGCTCCAAACCGCCATTCCTGTAATTTACATTTACACGTGATGCGCGCATAAAACTGTGAGACCTACGCTCGCGTCGACATGCCAGATCGACCTGTTAGACCCGCACATCTACACGTACAGTTCGGAGCGAGGGATGGCACGGCGCGTGCTGTTTCCCGCGGTCCGAACTGTACGTGTGCAGGGCGCTAATCATCATTACATCAACAATGTATAGCTTAAGAAGATTTGCAGGCATTTTGTTCTAGTCCTTCGATGCACGCTGTATAAACAAAGAGGGAAAACGTTTAGTCGAGACCTTAGAGGTGTCAACAACGTAAGGGTGGACACTTGCCGTACGTCGGGTTGTCCGATAGTAGAAAGGTGATGGTAAAATCAAATCATGTAATTACCGTAAACTCTCTCCAAAATGCATCTTGTAGAATACCGAAAGATTTTTTTTAAATTTATTTCTTTTCTAATCGTTAGTCAGAAGCCAGTAAATCTGACTCCAGTCTTGCCATGAAGTGCCGTGTTACCCCAGTTAAATGGGTTGTGGAGGTCTGGTAGGCAGCCGCTCCTCATAAAATACTGGTATTCAGCTGAATCCGGCTTGACTGGAAGCCGACCCCAATAAAGTTGGGAAAAGGCTAGGCAGATGATGATTTCTTTTCTAGCTTCTGACGTTTTATAAGTGTCCATGTAGGCCTAAGTAAAATAAAAAGATTTGTGATTGTTGATTTGTTACATAAATGGAACTAAGTAGATACAAAACTTTCATATCTAATTTTCTACTAGACAAAGGTTTAACCTAACTTAACCTTGATCAAGACTCCGCCTTAATTCTCTAATCAGAGTTCAGCCCTTACAGTACCTAAGTCATCTTTGGTGTGTCGCAGGATTTAATCGCGTTGTGTACCCTGCCTTACTTAAGTATGACCTAGTAGCTTCTAGGATTAATGTACCTACGGACTGCGTCTGGAGGCAGGCCTTGTGTGTGTACGGATTTGGAGTTTATTTATTTATTTATTAAAACCTCATGCGATATAAAAGGTACACAGGTGGACTTAATGCCATAGGCATTCTCTATCAGTCAACCTACCAGTGAATCTACAACCACGTCAAACTTCAAAAAAAGGAGGAGGTTCTCAATTCGATTGTATTTTGTTTTTAGTTGTATATTATTTTATTTGAAAAGATTAAAAATAATTACAGATTAAAATACGAAGCGGATGTAATAGTTTGACAGTAGCGTATATTATGATTCGCTAGAAACAATAGCAATTATTCCTCTTACTACAATCCTCAACTCCCTCATCCTTAAACCAACGAACGGATTTGGATGAAACTTGGCACATGCGTAAACCGTATCCTAGAAAAAGTCATAAGATTTATTATCCAGGTAGTACATTCCATTAGGGTAATTTTTTGCTCTCATACGGCTGAAGTTGCCGCTGGAAGCTAGTACTGCTTTTTATCAATCAGCAACCACCACTACTTTGCGAGCTTGCGGACAGCAAGTATTGGATAGCTTACCGTCCAGCTGTTTAGCAACCGGCTAGACCGAGGTCATGTCGTCAACGGCCTCAAAGAAATGTCAGCAAACTGTAGAGGCCCAGCAAGGTCGACGCCCGCTATGGCCGCGGGGATTTTCTGCCAAGAGAACCCTTTAGTTGTGCTTCGTCTGGTTGTGATTCGTGTGGTTGTGCTTCGTGGAATGCCTCCCTTTTTGTCTTAGAATGAAAAGGGTAACTGAAGATAAGTCAGTTAATGTCTGGCACACTCACCTAGAGCGGGAGAAGTTTTTGGATGATTTCTCACTTAAAAAAATTACTCATCTTTACTCCGAAACTGAAACCCCGCTCTCCCACAACTCTGTACACACACGTACCGCAAGCCCGTCTAATCGGAATACTGCCATAAGGCCGGGTTAACGAGACGTAGCCATTTTTGCCCGACCTCCCTTCCTCCGTCTTGATTAAAACACAGAATTGAGTTGTAGGACATAAGATCAATGCTTCATCGGAACAATGCCCCGAAATGTATTAGGATTTACCCACTTTCCCCATCTTTCACTCATTTCTCTGATTAGTGAGATTGGAAACTGTAATCTGGGACTTTGGAGAAAACTTTGATGTGTTTGGAATAGGAATTTGTTTTGTGTAAAAGAAAATTCTAGACTTCTTGGTTACGTTTGAAGATTGTATGTAACTATTTTATGTTAAAACTAGCAGCCCGTCCCGGCTTCGCACGGGGTAGACAATTATTTATTGTTGGAAATTTGGATATAAAACCCTTTTTTTGTGACTTAAGACTCATTTTTCTACACCTTCGGTTACATTGTTCAAATTTTACCAAGGATCCCTAATTTTTTTCAAAATGAAATGTAGCCTATGTCAAATTGGAAGAATGTAGCATTCTATTGGTGAAAGAATTTTTTAAATCGGCCCAGTACTTTTTGAGCCTATTCATTACAAACATACAAAAATAGGTACAAATCTTTCCTCTTTATAATATTAGTATAGATACATACGAGTATGTCAAATTGCTTTGATTACCTACATCTAATTGTATTCAATTTATATGAAGTTAAAGCTTTTTTCAGTCTCTAGATTATAATTTAATTTAAGAATGACTACGTTATTTAAGATTTAATTCTAAAATAAAAGTTATAGTATCTTTTTTTAAGTTTTTAATGTTCCCAGGAGTGCATCTTAAAGAAAGAAAGATACATAGATTTATTATGAAGTTCTGGTCACACCACTTTGCTTCGCGATAGCAATTGCGTTGAGTTACCTACGTTCAAAGCATTAGATACATTTTAAAACAAAACAAGAATAGAATGTCAACTACTTGACATTATGTTTCTCTATAATTTCTCATTCAAACATCCTCTGATCATATTTTAGACGAAGGATTGACGACAACATTTCCTTCCATTGTTTACTCCATACGATTCAAATTCCTATGAACTATAAACATTCTTGTGTCTACAATTGTTTGGATCTTAAATACGCTGTAATAGCGGTCTGTTTGTGGGATTATGACCTTTGTGGCATGTATGGTGATTTTATTACGGTAGGATTACGAGCCATGTTTGATGCGAAGGCTTACTATTATTATACTAAGCTTTTCCATAACATTCTCACTATAAAGGCAGTATCAATATAAGAATACAGAGAGACCTGTCTTTTTTTTGGCGAGGTTATCATCTTTAGATTATCATCATCATCATTAAATAATCATCAGATAAAGTCGTTAGACTTCTCCCGCTCTGGGCGGAGTGGAAGGGCCTGTCAGACATTTACCGACTAAAACCACACCTATGTCCTACAGTTCCCCTTGCATTCTAGGACTGTGGGTTTCCTTTTCAGAAATTCCCTGTTGTCCTAAGAGAGACCTGCTTACGATAGTGATATTTTTTATTAAACAGTAATACAATAGGATACCAATGAAATTTTGATTTACTTGGAGTTGTAAGTTCAAGTACACTTTATATTAAAGTTATATTATTCTATTTTTGGTAATCATTTTTATTGGTTTCTTAGGGTTTCATATTTTCTTTAATGTCGATGTATTTATAAAGATTCATGTATGAAATTTGTAAAATGTCGTATTATTTTGAAATATGCGTTCTACCATTAAAATAATGAGTCTTACACGGTCTTCTCATCCGATTATAATTTAGATGTCTTCAAGGCAAAAGTGAATAGGCTCTTAATAAACTAGTGCGCTTCGATTGCATTTTTGCTTACCATCAGGTAGGATCGCAGTCATTAAAAAAGTTAACTCTTTTGTTTAGATGGAAAATCATCCAATGACTTCTGTCACTCTTAGCCGGAGCGAGAGAGCGTGTCAGATTTTAACTGACTAAAACCATACCCGTGCCCTTCAGTTGCTTTTAATGTTCAAGAACCATGACTTCACAAAAAAAACGGTTTACTACTAACTTAATAAAACACTCTCCACATAATCACTCCCATCATAATTCGATCTACATAGCAGCATATCTCAAACCAAGCTTTTTTCAAACGATCCTCAGAATTAATATAAGTTTTACAATATATTATTGGGCTCGTCCGTCTGTCCGTCCATTTCCTTAGCTGGCCGCCATTTCCTGCAAGCGTCTCGGCCGTACATCAAACGTCTGGGTATGAATGAGACAAATTGGACGTCGAGATTTTCTGATATTTCGAAGTATGTTTGAGTTTTTTATGGAAGAAATGCATGGATAGCTGCAGATATTGATGAGGTGTCGTTCCCTTTTAGATCGTCGATTTTTATTGCGATTTGTAAACGCTCCGGGCTCTAGGCGAATATATTGTCAATGTTTTGGATTTTATACTATTAATCACTTTAAAATACATAATATAAGGGAAATTTTCCGTCATATTTCAGTTACACATGCAAATTTTGTTTTTTTCTTTACTATGATGACAAAACAACTAACAGTTTGTTTTTTATCAAACAAAACATTCACACTAGGAATTCTTATAACGTGGGTGCATTCACAAAAATGTAAACTCTCATACACGAGACACCTAGACTAACCTCTTTTTGGAGTAGGAGGATAAAAATTAAGTATATCATCTACCAAGTCTTTTTCCAACTAGCTTGGGATTAGCTTCCAGTCTAACCGGATGCGGCTAAGTACCTGTATTTTACATAGAGCAACTGCCTCCACAACTAAGTATCTGGACAAAACGATAGAATTTTTGAATTTTAATAAGTATTATATGACTTTTGAGCCTCATTAAAGAAAGCGTCGTCCTCCTTAAATAAAAATATACCGTTCTCTAGACATATTCGTCAAAGATTAGATAAAATTGTTATATTATAATTATAGTTTGTCAAATTCATACTCAAAATAAGGCAGTCTTGTCTGGTCAACCGTTTTACGATATTCGGGATGTTGGACATTGTGATCTATAAATTGTCCGATGGACCTGCGTTTAGCTCTGAAATGCCAATTGTTATAATATTGGGATTGTGTTCAACGGGTCAGTTTAGTAGCAATTGTTAACGTTAACTATCAAATATTGTGGAGTAACTGTTTCTGACTGTCCACAGTTTAGACGTTATTATAATGCTGTGGGTTACTTGCAGTGAAAGACGTTATTGTTTTGATACTGAGAAATAAATTACTTTACTGAAAAGGAAAGATTTGTAAGTTTATATTTTTGTTTGTAATGGTTAAACTCAAAAACAAACGAACCGATTTTTTAAATTATTTCGCCAGTATAATGACATCGAAATCCATTGACGAAGTAACAAAACATACACATACACTTACAAACTTTCGCCTTTTAGACCTACTGTCCACGGACGTGTGCCTTCATAAACGCATATTCATCATTATACTCTTGGTATATGCCTGCGTAAGTTTGCATACAAAACTATGAAACTCTATCGACGAAGAGCCAACGCCATACCGTCATACACCGAGCATATAAAGACATTGACGTCCGTGATGGATAGTGGGCCTTAATGTCGTATATTCGTTTTACAACTATGTGACATGATATACTAAAATAATTATTACTTAATATAATATATGTTCCACAACTATCCACACAACGCCATCAGTCCCAAGCTAAGCAGAGCTTGTGTTATGGGTACTAGATAACTGATAAACATACTTATATATTTCTAAATACATACATATTATAGATAAATTACACCCAGACACAGAACAAATGAACGTGCTCATCACACAAACATTTGTCCTGGGTGGGAATCGAACCCACGACCTACGGCATAGCAGTCAGGGCCACTGACCACTAGACCAACAGGCCAGTCAAAATCAAAACTTAATTCATCAAAGTCAAAACTTAATTGTGATTAACTTTTAAATCAAATTCAAACCATAAAAATACGCTATACATTGTGCCCTATTCAAAAGAGATTAAATGGCAATTATTTCATCAAAGATTTTTCTTCGACCTCTAATTCCCGTTTCTCTAATTAAACCAACGTAAGTAGGTAGCACAAAAAAAAACCAAATTCAAAATGAATAGGCACAAACATGAAACAAAAGAATCCGTACTACTTCAAACCACGATCTAATTAGCTACTAAAACCTTTTTGCTAGTAAAACAAGAGAGCATCGGCTTGCTAAAATCGAACAAGTACTGGCATGGATAGATTAACGAGGAATAGGTAGACCGTGAAAATTAACTGTAGATTTAAGGTTTGGGCAGTTTGGCCTGCTTAATTTTATTATTTGTTTTTTTTTTAATGTGGCTCGCGTTTGACCATGTTTTAACAGATAAAAATTAAAAAACTAAATAAAATAAAATAAATAAATATTTTATTTTATTATGGGTGGCTTACAGCTTACATTACTAGACATAACAGCAAATTAAATCAGAGCGAACTATTTACAAGGCTTCACATAATTATATAACAAGGAAACATTGTTGAAGCAGTTACAGAAATAATTGATTAACAAATACGCGTAAAATTAAAAAAAAAGAAAATTACAAAACAGTGCTTTTGGACAAAGCGCTGTTTTGTGTGGATGCCAAATAGGTCGATTGAAGAATGTGTGAATTATTATTGTCTTCTTAAAATGTTTTGTAGCCACCACCACTCATATGGTAGTGGGTATCTAAATTGTGTACCAGTGACGCATAGCTGCCACGTACCGGAAGACGTAGCGTTGGAAGGCCTCCCACAAGGTGGACCGACGATCTGGTCGCGGGAATCCGATGGATGCGAGCTGCACGACCGGTCACTGTGGCGACGCTTGGGGGATGCCTATGTCCAGCAGTGAACGTCTTTCGGCTGAGATGATGATGATGATGATTACGCATGGATGTAGGGGGTCAAAGGTCTGGTGGTTTGATTACTTATTTTTATCAAGTACTTATGAAATGATACTGTTGAAATTCATATGAGTATAACTAACCTTAATAATTTTCCCACTAACAGGAGTCAAGTCTCATATCTAAGAGATAATGGACCGTAATGCACCATGTAGACCCAATATGGGTTGGCACATCATCATCATCTCAGCCGAAAGACGTCCTCTGCTGGACATAGGCCTCCGTCCCCCAAGTGTCGCTATAGCGACCGGTCTTGTGAGTCTCGTTAAATTTACAGGTCTATCCGTTTAACCTTTTGGGAGCAGTGGTGATGAAATAAATTATACAAAACAAAGCGCCTGTTTGTATTTTGACCCCTGCAACTCGCAAGTCGAGGCATTTTTTACTAGGCCTCCACGGTTCTTCGTGACTCGACATGAATAGAATAGAATAAACTTCTTTTTAACAAATCAAAGTAAACAAGCGATCTTTTTTTGCTAGAATTTACTTTTTCTGTAGAGAATCCTTCATCATCATCTGCCTAGCCTTTTCCCAACTATATTGGGGTCGGCTTCCAGTCAAGCCGGATTTAACTGAATACCAGTATTTTACAAGGAGCGGCTGCCTACCAGACCTCCACAACCCATTAACTGGGGTAACACGGTACTTCTGTAGAGAATCCTTATGATTTATAGAAAACTTACGCATGCCAAACTATGACGAACTAAAACTTTTAACAAGAAATAGGTTGACAGGTGAAAATGTCTATGGCATTTATTAAGTCCTGTGTCCTAGTGCGTAAAATATTATATCAATTTGATAGCTAGGTCACACCAATATCGATTTGAAAAAAGATTCACAAAGATGAAACTTATAAGTGCGTGTATGTTTGTTACATCCTCACACTCAAACTGCTGTACAGATTTGGATAAAATTTGGCACACAGATAGATTATATCGAGGAAAATAGCATATTGAAGTTTTCAACCCAAAAGTAGCAAGATTTTTGCTATTTTCACGAGCAAAACCGCAGGCCCATGCAAGTATTGTATAAAAGATCCGAAAGTCAGCTGTTACAAGACTAATGTGTACGTGTTACTAAGTGGCGGCACCTTTAATCCTCTTTAATGAAAGTCGTATATCTTACAAACTACACTAGCAATACACCCTGGCTTCGCACGGGTGCAATTTAATAATATGGCGTGATTTACGTACGGCTATTACCTGAGAACACCATCATTTTACCCTAAGAAGTTCTTGAAATTAATGTAAATATATAAACACGAATAAATTGTAGTTTAGAACAATTATAATACTTGGTCGAATAAAAAGCTCTCTCTGTGAGTCGCAGCGCAATCTCTAGACACCGTATGCACGGGTTTGCGGACGACAAGTAATAGGTAGCTCTCCGTCCGATAGTGTTATTTATTATATTGAACTTCATCATGAAAAGTTTCTTTTCTTTCATCTTCTTTTTATCATTTTGTATAATATTGTTAGTGTATTTATAGAAATGATTGATTCATTTACAACCATAATACAAACCACATAGCCAACTTAAATATTAACGAAACTATAAATACTTTTATACTAAACCTATGTTCGTCTATTACAAAATACACTTAGGTATCGAGGTACTCTTCCACAACACAGTCATACGGAAATGTACCTTCTTGGTGGTTTAAATGGTAGCTTCTGGGTAGTATTAGCATTGCCATTCAACGTTGAATAGCAATGTTAATTCTTTAGGTGAAGAACGATTCAGCGTTCTGGTCACGCGAAGTATCGATCAGTCGGGGTGAAAATTCCTCGAAAAGGAGACACGCATTCGGACCCCATGACAAAGAATTCTATTAACGTATATTAACCTATCACATACCCACAAAACGAGGCACAATAGTAAAACAATAACAGCGCGGTCTCATAGGACCGGTTGGGGATTCATGAATTAATTAACCATAATAATCATAAACGACAAATACACATCTAATTGTCCAGAATTTCCACAGACTTTACTGCAACACTTCCTCAAAGGAGATATCACTATACATTGTATCCTTACACTAGCGACCTGCAAATAACGACCCATCTGCACAAGTCTATATAATTATGATTCAATATTACTATTGTATTGAGATCCATAATTATTTACTTATAATTATAATAGCTATTATAAATATGGCCATAATATTGCTACCAATGTATTGTATCAATTTCCATACAATTTTTTTATAATTAGAATTATAAAAAAATAGTGTGGAGTAGTTCATTCTGTCAATAAAACTACCTACAGTCATTCAAGTAAAATTGCAGTGTTTAAATTGTGATTAAATTTTTTCCCTCAAGGATGTTCGTTATTCCACTTTCATAGTTATTTTATTATTTTCTTCATCAATTTTATCTTTTCTTTTTTTTATCATATTGTATATTGTCAGTGTTATTTACAGACAAATAATTCTATAAACGTATATCAATTAATTATAATAATCAACTCAAATTCTCCAAAATATCCAGACTTTATAGCAACACTTTCTCAAAGGAGCCATCAGTATACATTGTGTCCATACACTAGCAACCTGCAAATAACGCTCCATCTGCACAAGTCCACATATGGTTCAATATTACCACCTAAATGCATTCAGGTGTAGTAAATATAAGATTACTTCGACCGCCGTCGACTTGGCTATTCGGAATTTGCATATAACTCGTACCGTTTTGGGCACTTAGTCGACTAAACGGTTTGCAAGTAAGTGTTTGAAAGGAAAGTTTTACATTGTATATTAATTTTGATGGGATAATATACTTAGAATTGTTTTAATTTACAAGAAATAATCAGACATAAAGAAAATAATTTCTAAGTTACCCCTGACATATTGAAAATCATATTATTAAAAACACAATTATTGTAAAAACGAAAGTTTGTCAGAATTTTGATTCTTCATGCTCGAATGGCTGAACGGATTTCGATAAAACTTGGTACAATGGTAAACTATATCCTGGAAATGCTCATAGGATACTTTTTATGCCGGTAGCATGTTCCCTACGTTTTAAATATCTTAGCACATTCTAAGTTAGGCACCTTTTTGGCATTGCTCAATTAAAATTTTCGTTTTCCATACGAATGTACGAGTATGTTTATTTTGTTGACGACTGTGTGAGGGTATAATTTTCCACTATCATGCGAAATAAACCGGCGCATGGTCAGGTTAAAGGTACCAAGAAGCACAAACTCCAACAAAGATTCCACTCTAAATAAAACTAAAACACAAACTATCTTAAAAACAGTCTTACCGGAACATTACAAAACCACTTGCATAAACATAAGTTGCCCACACCGTATATTCCCACGTAATTTTCTCTCAGCCACACCTCGTATGCCTGTAATATTGCCTGCGTCGCATTCAGGCACTTGGGCGGTAAATAAAAGATTATGTGGTGGCTACATTTTCAGCCAGGCACGGAACCACGTAGCCACGTAGCCAATTTTGGGATGTGCAGTTTCTAAGCGGTATCTTCACGCTCGTTATAGCTTTAAACATAGTAAGCAGGCTGTTTGGTGAAGTTTGTGCAACGGTTAAGAAAGTTGGTAAAGGTTTTTTGTTGAATATGGATTATTTCTACTTTGTGTTGAGAAATACAGCGTAGTATAATTTGGGTTTATGAAGAAAACGATCTTATATTTAAAATACGTCGGTCGTGTGTGGAGTACTGCAGCCACATGTGGACTGGAGCTGTTACTGCCACCTGGCAGCTTTTGACTCAGTAAAAAGGTTGCAAAGACGCTAGATGCTAATTTGAGATCCAGATTTGATTAAGATCAATCTACAAAACCCTGAACACAGGCATAGGATAGCCAGCCTTTCGGTATTTTACAGGATGCACTTTGGAGAGTGTGCACGGGAATTGCATGATTTGATTTCACCATCTCCTTTCTACTATCAAACAAACCGTTGGACGGCGAGTATCCACCCTTACGTTGTTGAAACCTTTAAAGTCCAGACTGAGCGTTTTTCCTAGTTGTTTATTCCGCGTACATCGAAGGACTGGAACAATTTGCCTGCTGCGGTCTTCCCGTCCGTTGATAATTTAAGAGTTTTCAAGGTTAGAGTGCTCTTGAAAAACTAGTGCGCCTCACCATCAACGATTGCATCACTGCTTACCATCAGGTGAGATCTCGGTCGACCACTAGTTTATACCAATAAATACAAATTTGGATGACTACACCAGCGTCGAATAGTAGTCCGCCCCTCCGATAATAACTGGATCCGATTCATTGACAGCGCGTAATGTTCCACATGTGCTTTAAAGAGATGTCAGCAAACCAAAGGCACCCAGCCGCCACAGGGACAGACTGAAAAAAAATATACCGCGCTTTTGCGCTCTAAGGTCGCAAAGGGCATCTAAACATCCAAACCCAAAATATTATCTACCTAAGTAGGCCTATATTATCACGAAAGCCTCTACCATTACAAGACAGTACTCCACCAACTCCCGTACAAGTAACTTGGAAGTTTTAATAGGGAGTGTAAGTTAAAACTTAGCCTTGACTTAAAACTTAGCGGTAATAGCCACCAGTTTGTTTACTTAAATATTGTTATTATCATAAAATGTTCTGTTAGTTTGTGTGTACCAAGTTGATATCTGTGGCTAAAAAGTACAGTCATCACTAAAAGTCGATGAATAGAATCAACATAATAAAACATTTTATTGTGAACAAATGAAACACATTTTATTGCGAACAGGTGGTTTGTTATGTTGATTCTGTTCATCCACTTTTGGTGCTGACTGTACCTACTGCAGTGTAAGATTAGAATTGTTTCTTTTTTTTTATTTTCTTTAGAAAGTTGGGACACTGTTGACACATTGAACTGGATCGCACTTTTAGACACGTAACGCATTACATAAAGATAGTGAGCCACCATAGGCGAGGGATTGAGGACAAAGAGCAATGAGCAGCTCACTGTCGTAAGGATCGAGCCGGAGTTGTCAGCTAAGGTCATGAATTTTTTTTAAACCAGTGGTTCTAGATTGCAAAGAGTAAATGAAGGACACAAGTGTGATTTCAGTCAGTGAAAGTCTGTCACGCCCTTTCGACCCATCTTAAAGCTGAAAAATGCATTGGATGATTTAAACGATAAAAAAAACTTAAGGATCATCATCATTAGCTTCCTAGCCTTTTCCCAACTATATTGGGGTTGGCTTACAGTCAAGCCGGTTTTAGCTGAATACCAGTATTTTACGAAGAGCGGCTGCCTACCAGACCTCCACAACCCATTAACTGGGGTAACACGGTACTTAATGGCAAGACTGGAGTCAGATTTCAAAAAATTTAATAATTATACTAAGAAGTGAACTACGAGTACGGTGCCCTGAAACAGTGCGACAGGGTGAGGCTAAACTAAGAAAGAGATTTTGCGACTAATTAGACAGATTCCACCAGAACTGACACGAGGAAGCGAGGGCCCGCAAACCATGGAAAGAGTGGAGCGAGGCCTTTGCCCTGAAGTGGGACAGAACAGCCTAAGAAAAAACTGGCCAAGAGCGTGTTGGGCCACGCTCAGTGTAGGGTTTCGTAGTTTCCCGTCCGTCACAATAAGTGTCCCCAACTTTTCTAAAGCTGCTTGTCCCATCAAAGTCAAAATAATTTTGCTAGAAATTTGAGCTTTCTAGTGTTAACGGTCACAGGGATTAAGCGAGGACGGATGGACAGACATGGCGAAACTATAAGGGTTCCGTTTTTGCCATTTGGCTACGGAACCCTAAAAAGAGCTAAGATGTACAACCAAGATCTCATTATACTAATGTACACAAAGCATGATAACTCACATCTATAAGAACAGCAAAACACCTTCCACACAAGTACTGCCCAAAACCAGCAAAATACATTAACCAAAAGTACTTCATACTCATAGGAAGGCCCGAAACCTCACACTTCATTACTCCGCGCCTAACGAAATAATCTCAAACTCGTATGAACTTACAGAATTTATAATATCTGAGAACCTGTTCCCGTTTCGGCACCAATAGGTAATTTGGATTGGGATTTTGTATAGGTTACTATCGTCTGTTTTTTATACCCTGAGACTAAATTGACACATTTAATGTCAAACTTGTTATAAGAATGATGCCAGTTCTTTTGTGTTCTAATGTCATTTTAGTCTCAGGGTTTAAAAAACAGACGGTACTACCCAAAATTTTTATTTTATTTTCCCAGCTTTTCGGCACCAAATTTTTGGTACACAAACTATTCCTGATGCGGCACCAATAGGTATTTTGGATTAAGATTTTGTATAGGTTACTACCATTCAAAATACCTATTGGTGCCGAAACGGGAATACCTTGGGTGCATAATATCTGCCAAACTTCGGAGTATGCCCGTATTGGCACCGAAATTTTCGGCACCCAAGCTATATCTGATTCGGCACCAATAGGTATTTTGGGTTGAGATTTTGTATAGGTTACTGCCATCCAAAATATCTATTGGCACTAATAGGTTTTTGGATTGGGATTTTGTATAGGTTACTACCCTCCAAAATATCGATTAGTGCCGAAACGGGAATAGTTTGGGTGCCAAAAACATCGGTTCCAAAAATCTGGGTGCCAAACCGGGAATACTCCATAATATCTGCCAAACTTCGGGTAACAGGCTTAGACTAAAATATTTTACCTGCTCAACGCTAGACCCTTTAAAATTTGCATTAATTATACATTAGAAATTTTGAATGACATAATTAAGGCTTTGGACAGACGGACGGTTTTATAGTTGGGTTTTACGACTTTTTTAGACTGTGTCCCATACTGTCTGGTTTGGTTGGAATTATATTACTTTAAAAAGTTATCTATTCAAAGGCTACTTTTAGGGATTGTACGTTTTATTTATTTTTTAAGGGTTGCGGTGGAAGTTTTTATTTTTGCTGTTTTGTAATATCATTTTTAAATGTGTGTCTTCTTTGTATTGCAGGTATAGACAGTTTTGCGGTATCCAACAATAGGTCAAGTACCTAGTTTTCTAGCTTTTTTGTTATTGTCTTTATTGTAACTTTGTCTATAAGTACTAAAAGGGTAAAACGAGGCCATATTATTAAAACTCTGCTGTCCATCCGTATGTGTGTTTGTCCGTCTGTCATCAGGTTGTATCTCATGAATAACTAGATAGTTGAAATTTTATAATTTATTTTTCGCTATAACAACAAATGCTAAAAACATAATAAAATAAATATTAAAGGGGGCAAGAAACGCAAGAAAACACGTTTTTTATGGGACACAATAAACATTTTTGTTACGAACGGTACGAAATCCTTCAGATGCGAGTTCGAATCAAACTTACCCAGTTTTTTAAATAAACATTGGTTCCAACACTGGTAAGTCCAGTAAAGTAGACGACAAACCCCATATGTTCAACTGCAGTTAGACATCATAAAAAAAAACATATTCCTAGAACATTCTTTACATAATACACTTCTTAAAACCATTCATCTCAAGTAAAACATGTGCTACCATCCACGGAACAGTTTTCTGGCAAAAACACTGACGCTCCAAGATAACGATATCTAAAAGACTGCCACTATTAATTCTCCTTTATATATAAGGACGAAAAACAATGTTACATGTGCTTAGAAAGCAAGTTTTTTGCTTAATAGTAAGGGTTTGAGGGAAAATAATAACAGTCACGAGGGTCAAACTTCAAGAGCTGTAAGCAATGCTTGTCAAGGTTGTTTCATACACGTGCATCAAGTTGGCAGATGACAGCAAAACTGGCTCCAGCAGGGTCGAAGTCTACTGGGGCCTTGAGTTATGCGAAAAAAGGGTTCCTAGAACTAAAGCAAAGAAGGAACGTAGGAGTAAGTTTTAGTCAGTAAAAGAGTGACTAGAGTGGGAAAAGTCATTGAATGATTACCAACCTAAAAAAATAATAATTCACGGTTGACTACTTTATTAGTTAATGTATTAAGACCTACTGTAACGCTTGCCAAGGTTGGTATGTGGATGGGTGACCATCTTAACATATCGAGTTTCTTCCGTGTCTTGGAAAGCACGGTAAGCCGTTGGTCTCGGTTGTCATTTGTAGATCTTTGGCAGTCGTTACGGATAGTCAGACGCCAGTATATCTGACTCCAGTCTTGCCATGAAGTACCGTGTTACCCCAATTAATGGGTTGTGGAGGTCTGGTAGGCAGCCGCTCCTCGTAAAATACTGGTATTCAGCTAAATCCGGCTTGACTGGAAGCCGACCCCAATATAGTTGGGAAAAGGCTAGGCAGATGATGATGTTATTAAGACCCACTTCATGCCTCAAAAACACATTGAATTGTTCCTTCAGAGCTGTAGAAATGTTGGAAAGAGTTAGATACCAGGTACGAAGGATACTGCTTGCACGCACAATATATGAATTCTGTTGAAGATTTAATTCGAAATCGAATATCAGTCTAAGAAAACGGCCAAACAACTAAAATTCTATAACGTCATAAAGAGCAAAAAATTCTTCATGGCCACTTGTACAAAACAGGATAAAAAGTGGATGTCCCCCTCCCCCTTTCACACTGTAATACATAGGTAAGCGAGACACAAACATATTTATCGACACCCACAAAGTGCTATAACGACTTAGGGCGTTTTATACCCGCGTGACAAATGGACCTTTTAACGTTGTATGTAGCGGTATGGCCGTATTCTCACGGTACTACAAACGTATAGAATATGGGGTGGTAATGTGTAATTTGAGAGGTGAAAGCTCATGTATGGTATGTCCGATAAGGTATTGTTTCGCGTTAAGTACAGCGTTAGATTTAAATACTAGCTTCCGCCAGCGGCTCAGCCTGCGTGAAAGTAAGTTATACAATCTTTAGACCTCCATTTCCTCCTCTTTGGGGCTGAATTTTGGAAAAGTTTCTGTTAGTGCTTGCCTACGTCATAAAAGAAATCCTTGTAAAATGTCACGCTCCTATATTCTGTTCAATAAACCCGGAGACTAAATTGACATAAGTAATGTCAAAATTTCTATAGGAATGACGCCAGTTCTTCGGTGTTGAAATGTCATTTTAGTCTCCGGAATTATTGAACAGAATATAGTTCAGATAGCTATAGCTATGTATTGATATGTCAGTCAATCAGTTTCTCCTTTCATATATTATCTAGACAACATATAATCAGAGTCATGAATTGTGATAATCAGGTCAATTTTGAGATAATAATTTGACTAAGCTCAATAAAGTGGAATGTCCAATTTCTAAATACCATGATTTTTTTGACTTAAGTGCCCTTCCTCACTCGTCTATCGTCAACGTGAGCATGGTTTGAAAGTGTGTTTTTTTCATTCATTTTCGTTCATTCAACGCAATGTTTGATAAAGAAGCAACACAATGATATACAGATAGCTTCGAAACGTTCTGTTGGTACTTGGTAATTCCAACAGGTATCGGAATATTTCACAAAATTGGTTCCAAGAAGTGAAAAAACTATCGAGCAGTTGCCTGGACCAGACGTAACACCCGTTTGCCCAGAGGATCCTCTCTTTCCAGTGTTATGGAGGCTTGCGGTACTTTACATCTAGTTCCACATACATACCTATCTGTAAATATCGTTTCTATAAATACGGCTGATCCCAATTCCTGTTGTTGACATCGATAAAAATAAATACATTTATTTCAAGGCCGCACAAAATAAAAAAAATCTGAAAAACAAAAACGCGCTATATTTTTGCATACATTGGTGTAGTATCCTTTAATATGCATGCCACCTGTATTGAAGATAAAGCTTAAATCCACGCATCATGTAAACCTGGCTTTATCGTGCTTACGTACGTTTTTTTTCAAACGTTTCCTGGCTTCCAGCCATTTTGTTTTGTTTGTTTTGGGGATAATGCGAAAGTGCGTTGTTTATAAAATGTGTGCGTGCATTTTGAGTGGTTGAGTAAACAGGGGTTTCTTTTTTACTGTTATGAGTTTTGAAGCTGGCCTAATTTTTTTGACAATATATTTGCTTGATGATCAGCTTCTAAAATTTCAAATATGTTAAGATTTTGGGCACGCCACGATCATGACGGTAAGACCCATCGTTGAGGAGTGGCTAAAAAAGCTCCATGGCGATCTCACTTTACTCATGACCCAGGCACTTACCGTACATGGTAAGTCCGGGAGGTTCCTGCACCGGATTCTCTGGCGTAAAAAAATCCTGAGTGTCAGGCCAAGGCCCAGAGCGAGAGAAAATGCATGCACCTCCTCCTACGAAACCAAAATGCTAGCAAAAGAGACGACCGTACACATGAAAATACGGTTTCCGGAATCCTCACGTGTCATTGTTTTTCTTTTTGTAATAAAAAGCATTTGAATAACTCTAAACGTACTAAGATTTGGAACATGGAGCCATATTTTCTTTTATTTAATTCAAAATTGCGCAATATAACATAAACTTAACATTATATCTATCCAACAATATACCACACATCAGAAAGGACCAGTTATCATAGAAACTCTGGCATCAAACTTTGATTTGAGCGGTTTTGATAGACACCCACAACAGGAATTTCAATCACCAAATCACAAAAGCCTGAAAAATAATTGAAACTGGATTTTTTTCAGAATTAATTTTTATTGTCTTTCATTCCGCTTGTGGAAATCATTCACGCGCTATGACATTGTCAGTTTTATAGGACAATATTTTGTTTTTTATCACACAATAGTACTTTGATTTGTGTGGGACCCGTTATTTCATTTTTTTGTCTAATTGGAAAAATCTGGGAATGAAATCTGTGAAATGCTCCGCAATTCATTTTTTAAATGTATTGTAAAGTTAGATATAGTATTGTGTTTAACATTTAGAGGTAAAAGTTTGTTTTTAAGTATAAATAATATGTTTGTTAGACTCAAATGTGTGGCTATAATATAATAGGAGCTCTTTAGATTTCACATGGATCTTATCATCAGAACTAGATTTTGATAATAAAAATAGGAGCAAACTGAAACTGAAGGAACCACAGAGTAGGTATTAGTCTGTGAAGTTCTTTTTAGGTGGGAAATCATCGAATGATTTCTAACGCTCTATGATGGAGCGGGAGGGCGTGTCAGACTAAAACTCACTGTTCCTTCTTTGCTTTGTATTCCGAAACGGGATCAGTCGAGACGTTTACCAGACGGTCGTAAAGTCTGACATTCTCTCTCACTCAACCTAAAGCGTGTAAAAAAAACTATTTAAACGTGCTAAAATAAAATCCAAAAAACAAAACGCAAAATCTCCTGCAAATTGCAGCTAAAACTAAACCAAGAAATAAAACTAATACCTCAGAAGATAAACCTCATTCTGACATCGCACAATGGAAAACTTGTTACTCTACGAAGCGCTACCCCTACTCGCGACAGAACAAAATGACACAGAACGTAATCCGACTAACTGAAGGTACAGGCCATGGTCCGGAGCGAGGAGGAGAGGCAGGCGGTTGCATCCTTCTGCGAAGCAGTAATGCTAGCGAAGGAGGCGGCCGCACGCGACAGGGCATGGCCGCCGGGATTTTGATCCCGATTTCCAGCCACCGTAGGCGCATGCTTGCGGACGGCTAGCAATGGGAAGCTCGCCGTCCGGATGTCTGGTAACAGTTCGGACCAAGCCCATGTCGTCGACGGCGCGTATTGTTCCGCGCGCGCCTCAAAGAGATGTCAGCAAACTGTAGGGGCCCGGTAGGGCCGAAGCCTTTTGGGGCCTGGGTTGACGAAAGAGATCCCCGGGTCCGGAATTAGGGCAAAGAAGGAAAAGAGTGGGAAAAGTCATTTTGATGATTCTCCGCCTAAAAAAAACGTGGTAAAATAAAATCCAAAAAACCAAACACAAAATCTCCTGCAAATTGCAGCTAAAACTAAACCAAGAAATAAAACTAATACCTCAGAAGATAAACCTCATTCTGACATAGCACAATGGAAAACTTGTTACTCTACGAAGCGCTACCCCTACTCGCGACAGAACAAAATGACACAGAACGTAATCCGACTAACTGAAGGCACAGGCCATGGTCCGAAGTGAGGACGAGAGGCAGGCGGTCGCATCCTTCTGCGAAGCAGTAATGCTAGCGAAGGAGGCGACCGCACGCGAGAGCCGCCGCCGGGATTCTGATCCCGATTTCCAGCCACCATAGGCGCATGCTTGCAGACGGCGAGCAATAGGTAGCTCACCGTCCGGACGTCTGATAACAGTTCAGACCAAGCCCATGTCGTCGACGGCGCGTATTGTTTTACGCGCGCCTCAAAGAGATGTCAGCAAACTGTAGGGGCCCGGTAGGGCCGAAGTCTTCTGGGGCCTGGGTTGACGAAAGAGATCCCCGGGTCCGGAATTAGGGCAAAGAAGGAACAGGAGTGGGTTTTAGTCAGTAAAAGTCTGACACGCCCTCCCGCTCCGCCCAGAGTGGCAGAAGTCATGGTTCCCCACCCAAAAAAAAAACGTGGTGAAATAAAATCCAAAAAACCAAATGCAAAATCTACTGCAAATTGCAGCTAAAACTAAACCAAGAAATAAAACTAATACCTCAGAAGATAAACCTCGTTCTGACATCGCACAATGGAAAACTTGTTACTCTACGAAGCGCTACCCCTACTCGCGACAGAACAAAATGACACAGAACGTAATCCGACTAACTGAAGGTACAGGCCATGGTCCGGAGCGAGGAGGAGTGGCAGGCGGTCGCCTCCTTCTGCAAAGCAGTAATGCTAGCGAAGGAGGCGGCCGCACGCGAGAGAGCATGGCCCTCACGCCGCTGCCGCCGGGATTCTGATCCCGATTTCCAGCCACCGTAGGTGCATGCTTAGGGACGGCGAGCAATAGGTAGCTCACCGTGCGGACGTCTGGTAACAGTCCGGACCAAAAGCCCATGTCGTCGACGGCGCGTATTGTTCCACGCGCGCCTCAAAGAGATGTCAGCAAACTGTAGGGGCCCGGTAGGGCCGAAGCCTTCTGGGGCCTGGGTTGACGAAAGAGATCCCCGGGTCCGGAATTAGGGCAAAGAAGGAACAGGAGTGGGTTTTAGTCAGTAAAAGTCTGACACGCCCTCCCGCTCCGCCCAGAGTGGCAGAAGTCATGATTCCCCACCTAAAAAAAAACGTGGTGAAATAAAATCCAAAAACCAAATGCAAAATCTACTGCAAATTGCAGCTAAAACTAAACCAAGAAATAAAACTAATACCTCAGAAGATAAACCTCATTCTGACATCGCACAATGGAAAACTTGTTACTCTACGAAGCGCTACCCCTACTCGCGACAGAACAAAATGACACAGAACGTAATCCGACTAACTGAAGTGGAATTTGCATAGCTGTCTTACAGCGAAGACAGTTGAATTGAATTGAAAACAATGTGTTTCTGTATTAAATAAATGAGTCTCCATTTATTTAGATGTAATATGGAGAGGTTATGTTGATTTGTTTATGAGAATTTGAATAGGTTTATGTTAGTTGTGCTTTGGTTTAATCTTTACTTTGTAAATGTTAGATTTTTTTTTCATTAGAAGTCATTCAATGCTGAAAGTGTTTTTGGGAGTACATTTAGTATGCGTACAGCTGAGTGGAATTCCCGGGCGGGATCTGTGTTTCCTGATAGCTACAACAAGGTTTACATCTAGGCAAGCGTGCTCCATCGTCAACCACATCATCGCTTACCATCAGATGAAATAGTGGTCAAGCACGAGCCTATCAATAATAATAAAAAAACGTTTCTCCAGCGGCTCTGGGCGTAGCGGTAGGGGTGTCGATCTGCGTTCTTAAGCTGGACATCCTTCTGAGCCACGTCAATGATCTGCGTTTTAGAGCGCAATATAGTGTTTCGAACGCGGTCCGTTATTTTAATACCTAGTATTCTGCGCTTCATGATAGCATGTTTTCAAACCTTAAGTTTGGACTTTTGGATATTAGTTAGAGACTTAGTCTGTGCATCATAGATCAGGATAGGGAAAATTCCCATTTCCATTAGTTTACGCTTAAGTGACAAAGGCAAGGTGTCTTTAAATTAGTTATTTCATGGACCAGTAGCTCTTCCAGGCGTTTTTTTTCGTCGTGTTATTTTCTTATCTTGCCTTGCTTAGAGGGAAACCTTACGGCCCAAGTAGAGATATTCCTGGACATAATGTACGTTCTCCCCACTCATATATATAATTTGTTTCTTTTGGAAATATTGATATCTTGGTTATTGTTGTATCTTGGTCTTCAACATGGTCATTTTGAATCCAACCTCAAGGCTTGTGTCGCTAAGGTCTTGTAGCATTTCATATCATAGGTAGTAGATATAGGGTGGTAGGTAGGTATTAATATGTATATATATTTACTTACATCATCATCATCTATAAAGCCTTTTCCCAACTATATCGGGGTCGGCTTCCAGTCAAGCCGGATTTAGCTGAATACTAGTATTTTACGAGGAACGGCTGCCTACCAGACCTCCACAACTAAAATAAAGCTCAAAACAGACGCCAACTTTGATAAAAATCCAATCTATATCTCATACACTGGAACGGTTTAAAGAGAAAGAAACTGCAAAAAAAGTCGCGTAAGACCGCGTCAACGCTTTGTCCTCCGCGGTCCTCGCTTTAATCGTGTTTATCTCGCAAATATAGGTCTTTTTACGTCTGCATCTGTCTGCAAACCTTATTTGTTTTGGTTCCAGCCACCTTTTTTATTAATGTCGACGGGTTCCGGGCTAATTGTATTAAGCGACACTCTGAGCGATATAGACTTTTATACATATTTGGAATCAGCGAATTTTTCTGCGTCATTTGAGCTGGGTTTGGTGACGTTCGGAGCACTTTTTTGTCGCTTAATACAACCGCATTTTTGGGCCCATTTTGGACTTGCAATGTATGAAGCGACACAATATATTGACAAATTTAGGAACTGTGAACTTAAGCATACTGCCAAATACCAGGCAGTCGTTTAAACTTTTTGTCCTGGAGCAACAATTTATAGGCAACGTACGTTAAAGCATTTAGCCTAACTTTATAAATAAATAGAAATGTCGCTTCATAAAATTAGCCTCTTTGTAAAATTCTTATCCAGTGTCGCTTAATACAATTAGCCTCTTTGTTAAATTCTTATCCAGTGTCGCTTAATACAATTAGCCTCTTTGTTAAATTCTTATCCAGTGTCGCTTAATACAATTAGCTTTACCTTGTAAATATACAAGAACGTCGTTTAATACATTTAGCCTCTTTGTCAAATTTATACCCAGTGTCGATCCATACATTTAGCTCTGTACATGAAATGTTAGATATTGTCACTTCAACCAATTAGCTTACAGTAGATAATGATATGTCTGTCGCATCAACTATTTAAGATTTCAACAGTAAACATTTAAAAATTATGGTTAAACCAATTTTTTTAATTCAATATTTGATTTGCAGTGTCGTTTCAGTTATAACAAAAGTAAAGTTCTAGTAATTCAAACAGTTTATTTTAAATGGAATAAGAATAGTATACACATTATTACAATAAAAATTTTATGGATTGACTATTATGACGGTGGTTAAAACAACGATTTTGGCGCCATCGCTTCATCAACATCGATTGATCGCGATAAACCGCTCGAGTCTAAATGCCCCCGCCACCCCGCGCGGACGCTTCAGGCGTCTCCCACCTCGTTTTAGTTGACCCAAATTGTGAGCAAGTTCGTACGTGTTTTGTGGGAGTGTTTTGTGGGACAAGAAAAATAAATTAAAAAGTAAGAAGGAAAAAATTGGTTGAATTTTAACTAACTTGTGCAACATTTTTTTATAATTTTATTTATTATTTCTTATAACTGTAGTGAGGAGCTCGTGGCTAGATAATAACAGCCGCATAGGTCAATCTTCAAGGTTAAGCAACGCTTGCCTAGGTTGGTCTGTGGATGGGTGACCATCTTAAGATAACGAGTTACCTCCGTGCCTCGGAAAGCACGTTAAGCCGTAGGTCTCGGCTGTCATTTGTAGATCTTTGGCAGTCGTTACGGATAGTCAGAAGCCAGTAAATCTGACTCCAGTCTTGCCATGAAGTACCGTGTTACCCCAGTTAACCTTCGGTATGCCTGGTAGCAAAAAGTTACACGGTATGCCTGGTGGGTCTATCAGACCCGGATATTTAACTTGTAATTTCCCAAATATTTATGGATAAATATGTTATTAAAAAATATCAATATTTTTACTAGAGGTGTATATTAGAAAATAAAATAAAAAAATATTGCAAATCAACAACTTTTAATTATTATTTTTTCAATTAAACTTTGGCAGTGTTTTTAAAGGTTTCTAAACTTAGTTACTGTTATAACACACTTTACTTATTAAAAACTAAAGAGGTCTCAATCAGACTTTTAAAACATATTAAGGCACTTCTATATACTTATTAATTACTAAACAATAATCAGTCTTTATCGGTTCTATCAATATTTTCCAGGGCTCTGGTTCTAAAGCAAGTTTCGCATTGGAAAATCGCATGATCCAGACATAAATAACTCTTACAAGTCTCACAGATATATTATTACGTTTTGCGATCTTTTTTGACTGGGCACACGTAACATCTGCGTTTTATACCAGGATTCGATTTTTTCAATGGTGAGTCATCTTGGGTACCCAAATGACTACCTATTCGCTTGCGAAGATCTATAGATAGGCGGTCGAAGTTTTTTCTTGACTGCAAATGTTGATCGATTAGTGCAAGTGCAAAATTCTTCGACTATACTTGTTTTCTGGACAGTTGAACATTTGTATAATTTAGCCTCTCCAAAATCATGGTTTTCAACCTCTGAATCAGATGCTTCGCTTCCCTGACTCTCGTGATTGGACTCTTCTAAACTTGAATTGAAAATTACGTCATCATCTTCAATTGCGTCGAGTAATAAACTACTAATATCATCATTGCACAGATGGTACCCCTTTTAAATATAAAATAATGTAAAAATATTAAATTTAATCACAAAAATAACTTCAATTTCCAAAAACACTGACAACAATATACCTACATATAAACGTCACGTCATAGGCCTGGTCGGGTCCGTGAGACCCGCGCGAACTCTACGCATGTCTTACTACCACGGGAGTGCGCTCAGAGCGGAGGAAGCGGGTGGAGGACATCTAGCAATTCATAACGGCCAGCTACTAAATGCGGATAGGTGCGAAATTCGAATTCAAAGGAAATACAGCGGTTGACGTACACAGGTGGGTCTGAGGGACCCTACCAGGCATACCGAAGGTTAATGGGTTGTGGAGGTCTGGTAGGCAGCCGCTCCTCGTAAAATACTGGTATTCAGCTAAATCCGGCTTGACTGGAAGCCGACCCCAATATAGTTGGGAAAAGGCTAGGCAGATGATTTCTTATAACTGTAGTGAACTATTATTTATTATTGTCAAAGGAGATAAAATTTATCTTTGTTATTGAAGAGAAACTAGGGATAGTATTTAAAAGGTTATTTTTCAATAACCAGCCAAAGTTTCACAGGGTGCTCAACCTATGAATATGAGCAACTTTTAGTATGGGACCAACTCTGAAATCACGAAAACTCGACTAAAATATATGAAACATATGACTTTTTTTCGTGATTTCAGAGTCGATCCCATAGTGAAAGTTGTTCATATTCATGAGTAGAACACCTAGTGTGACCGTTCCCTCACGCACTCAGCAGCCTCATTCACAAGCTTTACTGCCTCGCAGAAGGAGGCGTCCGCATGCCACCCCTCCTCGCTCCGGACCATGGCCTGAACCAAGGCCCGGCGCGAGAGGTCGCCGCCGCCGACAGCCTCCACAAGGACACAGCGGTGCTCCGCCCAAGCGGGGCACCCCTCTGCCGTGTGCTCCACTGTCTCCTCCGGACACACACAGTGGCGACACCCGGGCGTCTCCTGCTTCATCCGATGCCGGAACCTCCCGAACTTACCGTGTCCGGTGAAGACCTGCGTCATACGGAACGAGAGGACGCCGTGACCTCTTTCCAACCACTCCTCAAAGAGGGGACTTACCGCCTCAATGGCGGCGTGCCCAGCACTGGGTTGCAACAGTCGCAGTCGCCATGCCACCCTGAGATCCCGCCGGAACTTTGTCCGCCATACCACGACTTGTCGTGGCAGCGGAGTTTCGCCCCGGCGGCGCTGCATCTCCACGTGCAAATCGTGCATGCGAGTAAGGACTGTTGCCTCCAGATCCCACGGTGGCAGGCCAGCAAGGAGGCTCGCCGCTTCGGGGAGATCGTGCGGTATCCCCGCACCATCCGGATGGTCATGACCCTCTGGCAAGCGTTCAGTTTGGCCGCCGGTCGCTTAGCTAGCGATGCCGCCCAAACCGGCGCCCCGTAAAGGGCCATGGACCGAACGATCCCCGCGTAGAGCCTCCGGCAGGTGGCGTCTGGACCCCCTAGGTTAGGCAGCCGCTCTGAAGGGGCTCCAGACCTGTCCAGTTTGTGGGCCAAACGTCGGAAATGCTCCTCGAAAGTCCACCGGCTGTCGAGGACGAGTTCCAGGTTCTTCATCGTCGACCCGACGCCGATGTGGACCCCCCTTACCGTTATATGGGAACCCGGTGATAGCGCGGTCCGAGGGCCATGAAAGCACATAGCCTCGGACTTGTGCAATGCCACCTTGAGTCCCAGTTGCACGACTGTCGCAACCCCGCGTGTCGCTGTTTCGGCCGCAGCCTGATACGACTCACCCCGCGCCAGGACTAGCGTGTCGTCTTACGCAGACCACGCTGACCCCGCCGGGGAGGTCGCCGCGCAGCACGTAGTCGTATCTGATGTTCCACTGGGGCGGTCCTAGTACCGATCCCTGCGGAACACCGTACGACATCTCTCGCCGTCTCCACTCTGCCTGGTGACCGGGATAGATGATGAACCTATACGACAGGTAGGCCTCAATCACACGACGGAGGTAGGCGACACCTCAAGTGCTGCCCCGATGTAACTCCAGGTCAGGGAGTTAAAGGCATTGGCGATGTCTAAAGACACCGCCAAGACGACCCTGGCCCGAATCACCGCATCCTCTGTCGTGAGGGCCCTCACGTGCATGATGGCGTCTACCGTGGAAAGCCCCCTGCGAAAGCCGAACTGGCCGTTCTCAAGATCCGGCCCCACCCGCGCCAGATGCCCGACGAGGCGGTCTAAAATTACTCTTTCAAAGAGTTTGCCTACCTCGTCAAGCAGCACGATGGGCCGGTACGCGGACGGAGAGTCTGCAGGGCGCCCCGGCTTCGCGATGAGGACCAGTTTTCCGGTCTTCCAGCGAAGGGGGAACTGGCCTCTCCCCATGTATGCGCTAAAGAGCCCTTGCAATCGAGACCCGAGAGTCTCCATGACCAGGACCCATACCCTTCCGGGCACGCCGTCGGGTCCTGGGGCGGAGTTCTTGACACTGAGTCTTCGTATCACCGCCCTCATCTCTACCTCGGTCACCTCTGGAGCGTCGTCCTCGTCGTCGCTGGTGTGGTCCGCTACGGGCACTGCAAGTGGCGGAGCCATGAGTGGGGGAGAGTGTTCCCCTCGCTCAGGGAACAGATTGGCCACCACATCTGTCTTTAAACAATTTGTAATGCGTGTTTTATTTCTCTTTTCATAATTATTAACAAGATAGGTAGGTACACCTTATGTGTGTACCTTTAAATTTATCAATGTTTTAACCGCTAATTTCCGCAAACTTCATTATTCAAGTATGATTACAAACAATCTATTTTAAAAAAATCAGTCGCGTAAACTAATTAGCCGTACATTAATAAGTTTATGATATGGTATTTAAATCAATTAGCTTAGGTTTGAAATATGACCAAGTCTTTGATTAAAGCACTTAGCTTAGAGTCATTATTTGCATGCCTAGGCGGTTCAGTCATTTAGCTTGGAACAAGAAATAATAAACCTAGGCGGTTCAGTCATTTAGCCTGGAATAAGAAACAATAATCATCGGCGGTTAAGTCATTTAGCCTGGAACAAAAAAAAGTAAAATATGGGTCATTTTGTATGAAGCGACATTTATCTTCGTTAAAAATAGGAATATTAGAAAAAAAGATTAATCTGATTATGGCGAATATGTTATAAAAACAATAATATCCTTCTTTTTTTAAAAATAATGCGATTTGCTAAAGTTATGATTTTTTTTCTAAAAATCGAAACTTTAAACTGCTCTGGTGTAAAGTTTCAAAAATGTCGGTTAATACAAATAGCCCGGAACCCGTCGATGTGCAAATGGATATTTGGAATGGCCGATGTAGTAGAGAACGAAGTTTTGGCTAAAGGAGCTGGATATTTAGATAATGATTATACTTTTTCATCTTGATAATTGGTTTTGCTCGTAGAACAGATGGTCGATGGGGACGAAAGGTTCTGGAGTGAAACCGCGTATTGTAAGACGTTTCAAAGCCTCCCATAAGGTGGATCGATGAGCTAATGATGGTCGCAGAAAAACCAGCTTCAAGCAGGCATTATTGCTGAACTGGACCTATTTGTTTTATTTATTTATTTATAATCAATCACAATCCGCGTACTGGAAGACGCAGCGTTGGAAGGCCTTCCATAAGGTGGACCGATGATATGGTGAGAGTCGCGTTGAATCTGATGGGCGCGAGACGCACAAGGCCGATCGTTATAGCGACGCTTGGGAGAGACCGAGAGAAATTAATTGATTATTTCCCATTGTCCAAGTTTTGCAACAATAAATTGAGTATCCTAAAAGGTGGACCTTAACCTGGTTAGGGTCACGGGAATCCGAAAGAGGGGGGATACACAAAACCTGTCTTTATAGGGGAGCCCCATCTACATCAGAGGACCTTTTCGGCTGAAATGATGATGATTAAACAGATTATCATCTTGAAAACTTGTAAAAAATCGAATAACATCTTTTATTACAAAACCGTCACTCAAAATTCAACTTGGAATGCGTAATAAAACAGACATAACCGTAAATAACTGGCGATAGAAAGAAAATTATCTGCAAAATACGAACTTTGCCCTTTTCTGAAAAGAAAAATCTAAATTTATTTACAAGCAAAATATCCTTAGCATACGCCAAAAAAATACGCCAAAGAAAGGATAAACGCGTCTGTATAAAAATAAATGAACGATCACTCAGGCTAGAATAGACCAATATCCACATTGAAAAGGTCGCTAGGACCTTCATAAACATTCCGATTACTACCCTTCCCTTTAGAAGTTTATATATATGTATGATTTATCAAACATATGCCGTTATTGTACACGAGAAGTTTCGCCAAGTTCGATAAATTACTGAATTTGAATTCGATATAACTCACTCTTCGGAATGGCAGATCGTGCGTATTGGATAGGGTTTCCTTCGAGGCAGTTTAGGGATAAAGATCGATATCTCTGTCCCTTTCTATCTTATGGTATATGTCATCATGTTTCCGAGGCTCGTGGTTTCGCTTCTGAAACTTGAAATTACTTGACCTGAAAATCAATCTTATTTTACATCAGCGACTTCGATTAGTATAAAATCATCCCAAGGGAAAACACTTTTTTGGATTAAAGTGTCCTACTTGCTATTCTAGAATACGGTCTCCCAGTGTGCCAAATTTTATTCAAAACTATTTAGCTGTTTAAGAGTGAAGGAAAATATGCACTCATACATACAATATTTCGCATTTATAATATTAGTGGACACCATAGTTAAGACACCAACTGCACCGTGTAAAAAAACTAGCAGCATTGATAAATATTGCTACAGCTTCAAAGCTCGTTTAAAAAAAGGCTTATCTAAGGCTAAGTTTTTTGTTTGCTTGACGAAATATAAGTGAATTTAATAACTTTTCTTTTGATTTAATTTGATTTCGATTTATTTGTTTTCTTGTATTTCCTTTTATTCGTTTGACGTCTTTTACTATTTGACATTGAAATATAACTTTCTTTTGACTATAATGTAACATTCTGTATATCACTTTAAACAATCCCTTACCAATACGTTACTACGACTATGACTACTGCGTTAACACTTCCAAACAACCACAAAACTTCTACAACCAAACAATCAGAACTCGATGTAACGAAAACCCTTCAAAAGTGTCAAGTTGGAGTCAGTAACACAAGCCACAGTTAGAATTAATGGTTCGTCACGTTCTGTGGTCGCTACCGAACTGAACTACCCTATTATTTACCGTGGTATCGTAAAAGTGGGGCCGGGATAATTCTGTGGGACCCGCAATTGAGTTTTCGATTGTCTTCTGTTTCACAGTTATTACATACGAAAACTACTTTCGCTTTGATGATGGATTTTTGTCAGCTTCTAGTAAAAAACTCAGTCATTTATGTCGTAAAATCATGGTGAAGCGGGAAGGCGTGTCGGTATAGTATAACAGACTGGTATCTGCAACTCCACGACTACAGCGCGTATTTAATGTACGGAGAGGATGCCAGACTTTTACGGACTAAAATCAAACCTGTTTGTTTCACTTGTCCTTTGCGTTCTAGGAATACGGGTTTCCTCTTCGAAAAATTCCCGCAGTCTTAACATTAGCCCTACGGTTTGCTAAAATTTCTTTAAAGAGCGCTTGGATCACTACGTGCTGTCAACGACTTGGGCTTGGTCGATTGGACGGCCGAACGGTGATCTAGCCATTGCTCGACGTCCAAAATCACAATGCTGGCTAGTTTTTGGTTGGGACCCCAGATAGGCTAATTCATATCAGATTCAGATCAGATTGATCCAAGAAATACAAAGAAAGAAGGTGGCTGAAACCATGAGGGGGAGACAAACGTCACGTACTGCCACCCGCAGGCTGGGCAGGTTTGTGGACGATGAGCCATGGGTAGCTCACCATCCGGCCGTCCTGTAAAGACCAAGGCCGAGTCAAGGTCACATTGTTTTCCACGTGCACCTCCAAGAAATGTCAGCATAATTGATGGGGCCAATTAAGACCGATGCCTGCCAGGGCTCTGGATTGATCGATGGATTACCGTAGTCCTCGCAATAAAAGGCAACTGAATGAATACTGTCAAGTCTAACCAGCTCTAACCAGAACAGAAGAAATTATTTGATGATTTCCCACGTAAAATATGGCATGAAGTAATGTCTCATAGCACAAATATCTGAAAATTGTAAATTTGTGGTAAAGTCAGCAATAAAAACTTTTTTGCGATTCTGAAAAATCTTAAGACTTGACTGTGAAACCGAAATATTTATATAGGTTTTGCACGGAACCCTCAGTGCACGAGTCCGACTCACATGACACAAAACTCTAAATAACAAAAAAAAACGTTTTTTTTGTATTGCAATAGTTGGGTAGCAAAAATTCATCCGAAAAGATAACAAACAGTTCATATTAATAACACTGAACATTTCCCCAAGTTTCCTTAAGCCAAACTGCCCTTAATAAGGAAAAAAGGTCAGGATTAAGAAAAAGACCTAATTCTGAAAATAGCACCAATAAATATCAAGCAACAAATAGAAACATAGGATCTGGGGCCACTTTAGATGGTCTTATTTATTACATTTTAGGTGCCTAGATGCCGTTCTGCGTTCGTAATTAGAATTTTCACAAAAAGGTTTTATGCAGACGGACTGCAAAGAGTTGCTCCTTGTAAACAGCAGTTGGAAAAAAATACAAAAAAGCTGTCGCTTGTAAGAACTTCCATTGTTGTTTTTAAAAGGGGTTTTGATCAAAACTGTTAGCAACATTTTGCGTTTCATGCAGAAGTGGGTTGTTTCTTCTCTAATTAATAAGTGGATATTAATAAAAATATTCTCTGATCGTAGTACAAGTGCTGTCAAATTGTATACAGTTGACACTTAGTGTCCCAAGGGATTTTACCTTGGACAACGCATTTTTTTATTGTACTATAATTATATTCTATCTCACCTGTCTGCTGATTTCCCACTTGAATACAAAAAAACCTGATGGAAAGCGACGATCTGGTCGACGATAGAACGTGCTCACTGAAAAAACACTTACTAAAAAAGTTCGATAATACGTAAAATAGTTACTAAAACGCCCATGAAATATAATTATTAAGATCGGTGCTACACAGAACAATTAATATTACAATATCGTAGTCAATCCTAATAATGGAATATCCAGTAGTATGGTCCTCTTTGAGTGAAATGTTTACCAGTATAAAGGCACCCAGATATTCTATAGAGAGACGGTGCACTGTATTCTACGTGTGCCTCAAAGAGACATCTGTGTAATGGACGGGGCTCACTTAGAGTCGATGCATGCTAGGACTAAGGATGTTCTAAAGGGTTACCGTAGCGAAGGAACACAGATGGATTTCAGTCAGTAAACGTCTCTATATTCTCTCACTTCAGCCAGAGGGAGAGAAGCTATTTGATGATGTCCTATCTAGAAAAAAATACTACAGAAAAAAACACATTACAAATATTATCTTAAGCTTAAATAGTTTATTTTGTTTTCTTATATAGGCTCACGTTTGACAACTATCTCACCTAATGGTAAGTGATGAAGTAGCACGATTGCCTAGAATTATTATTACCTATTCACTCATGACTTAAAGACCCCTAAGTTGTAGCTATCAGGAAACACAGACACCGGTGGGAAATTCCATTCTTTAGCTGTACGCACATTAAATATAATAAGGTTGCACAAATGCACACAAAGAAGGCAAAAAACATTTAAATGTTCTAATCCCCAAATAACTGAAAATACGAGCAAGCGAATGACAACCTACTCCGCTCTTACTTTTAGAAATCATTATATTATTATACTGCAAGTTGCCCAACCGTTGCAATCAACACCAACACCACAAAAAAGTCGTCAGTCTGCCACCAACCGCTTAGGCGACACCATTTGTCTGTTATTTGTTACCATCGGCCGAACCCTTTTCCGTGCCATTTGTTCGGACCTATTCACTGATCGCAACGATACATTTAACCAGAGATTAACTGCCCGATTTGTTTACTGGAGTATCGAGGGATTTATTAAACGTTCGTTAGTTTTTTAACATCGTATTTTGGTGGATTATGATTTTGTAACAGTCATCTCAGATTTGTTGTAAAAGTTTTCGGCGGTATAAAGGTTAGTAAGGGATCATTTTAAGGGCAGAAAGAGCAAGTGAGGGTCATTCAAAATATTTTTTATAAAAACATTAATCAATTAAAGGATTATTAATTCACCTAGTAAAACAGTTTCGTCAACCACCAAAATCGTTGCGTGCTAAGTACATACGTAGCAAAAATATGCATTTTATCGAGCATATGGGTTATAACAGTGTAATACGATGATCGTTACACATGGGTATGATACGCGTTTGACACGTTTTAGGTAGCATACAAGTAGATTCACACACTGAAACAATTATCGTTATCATAATTTCAGCCGGAAGATGGCTTGAAATAGGTCTACCTTAAGTGTTGACACAACGATCGCTCCTTAATGTCTCGCGGCCATCGAATTCCCGTGACTTCCATCAGATCATTAGTCCACATTATGGGAGGCTTTCTTACGCTGCTTCTTTCGGTACGCAGTCGTCATTCCAGAACCTATATTAAAATTTGACCTACAGATAGTTTGTGTACATAAACGCGTGTACACGTGATGAGGAGCTCGTGGCTAGATAATAACAGCCGCACAGGTCGATCTTCAAGGTTAAGCAACGCTTGCCCAGGTTGGTCTGTGGATGGGTGACCATCTTAACATACCGAGTTTCCTCCGTGCCTCGGAAAGCACGTTAAGCCGTAGGTCCCGGCTGTCATTTGTACATCTTTGGCAGTCCTTACGGATAGTCAGTCAGAAGCCAGTAAATCTGACTCCAGTCTTGCCATGAAGTACCGTGTCATCCCAGTTAATGGGTTGTGGAGGTCTGGTAGGCAGCCACTCCTCGTAAAACACTGGTATTCAGCTAAATCCGGCTTGACTGGGAGCCGACTCCAATATAGTTGGGAAAAGGCTAAATAGGTCTACCTTAAGTGTTGCCACAACGTTCGCTCCTTTATGTCTCGCAGCCATCGAATTCCCGTGACTTCTATCAGATCATTGGTCCACATTATGGGAGGCTTTCTTTCGCTGCGTCTTTCGGTACGCAGTCGTCATTCCAGAACCTTCCGTCACCATCGACCGTGTCGATTTTTCGGACTATATCGGTAACCTTGGTGCTCTTGCGGATATCTTCACAATTCCTTATTGCAAAGTAGGTATTATTAATAAATATTGCATCTTTCGGTACGCAGTCATTACTTAAGACCCTTTCGGCCCCATCAACCGTCTTTTCAGCGAGTAATGTGCGAAAACGTGTCAGATATTTAGGTATTTAGAGAGATATTTTAAATACAAAAAAAGTCCAAAAAAAAACATTGACGTGTAAAAGAGTTTGGAAAAAACCTATTTGCAAAATAAATAACATTTATCATTTATTTATACATACTTCACATAACCGTCACTATCAGTGCAGTCAGCATCGCAATCTTTATTCTCACTAAAACACTAAAGTACCATCTTAACGTCAGTTTTAACGACTAACATAAGTGTTATGAGGCACACAGGGAACTATTCGAATAAAAACTTTTTGGAACTCCTACTCCCTGAAGTGCTCATATGAGTTTTACATGTCAACCAAAGTCAATAAAAGCTTTCAGATTTGTGATGTTTTTAGTCGTTTTTATTATGATTTTTGAAAGATTTTTGTAGATTTAACTGAGAGTGAAAAAACGTAAAAGTGAGTTGATGTTGTGAAAGAAAGAAAGACAATTAATTTATTTGGTACAACACAAGGCACACACAATAATTAAGTAAACAATGAACATAAAAAATAAGCAATTAAATACAATTGTTGAACTTTACCAAAATAGGTAGATTTTAGTAGGAATACCAGAAAACTAGTGCCTGACTCTGGTTTTCAACTGAAACTTGTAGTTGAGCGATTGGCTGCTGCGCTGCGTGTTGTGAGGACAAATATCACATGAAACAATTATACGTATTAATAGCCTACAGATAGCTGGTCTAATTTGAGTGTTTCGTGTATGCAAACGAAAACACCAAACCTGAAATTCCTTGTGTTACTACAAATGTGTAACCATGCATAATTATTGGCCCAAATGAGGGATCACGAGCAATCAAATATCAATATTGGAATTCTGAGAATACCATAACGTTACTCTGCTACGTTATAACAATTTGCTACGGCGTAGCGACTTGGTGCTACGGCGTAGCATGAACTAGCTACGTAGCTGCTCTACACAGTTGTTGCCGATACTGTTAGTATATTTTCAATAAATAATAATTATGTATGCAATTTTTATTTCTTTACTGGTTGACCTATCCTGATGCGACAGGATAAAAAAAGGAAAAATGGGCAGTTCATTAAATTTTGATCAGTCAGTAGACGAACATATGAATGTACTGAAAAGAATAATTTTTTTTGCGATTTCATGTTAGGGTTACAAGTTTTACTATGGGGTAAAACTTGTTTGTTATCATGAGTATGTACAATGATGTGTTTAAGTATCGGTCACAAATTACCGGTCACCTTATAAAATTATACACAAGATAAATAATATAAAAATAATATAACTTACTATTCATATAACTACTGAAAACTACTGATATATTACTATTATATTATACTACTATTGTTATACAGTAGTTGATATACTTTTTAATTCTGAAACAAAAATCTCATTACCACAAAATAAGCAGTGTCGCTCACAATTTTCTTTCTGAAAAGGCTTGATACTCATGATAATATGTCTGGCTCTTTACCAACCAATTCTGATAAGTGGAATGCCAAACAGGCGCCATGATTGAAACTCGATTAATTACTGCACTGATCACGAATGTGAATTCGTATCGTATTTTTTAATTTTTTAATTTATTATCTATAGGCTTGCGATTGACCAATATCTCACTGTCCTTTCATATTCCTTTCATTACCCACTGCTGGGCAACGGCCTCCTTCCATTCTTTCCATCGCTCCCGGCTTTGAACTACCTCTTGCCAGTTCTTCAGGAAGACATCCAAGTCGTCCCGCCATCTTCTTCTTGGTCTACCACGCCCCCTGTCCTCTCATATCTATTAACCTATCACATACCCACAAAACGAGACACAATAGTAAAACGATAACAGCGCGGTCTCATAGGACCGGTCGGGGATTCATGAATTAATATTGTAATATGAAAATTCTCATGAATGATTCTATCTTTTTTTAAAAGAGTATACATGGAGTTTTGTGCCTGTTCTTCTCCATAGGAAACGACCAAAGGCACAGGTACAATTTTATTGTACCCGTGCGCTAGTTTGTGACGAGTTATGAGATGTAGACTATGTGAAATAAAAAAATTGTGTTTGAGTTTGATGGAAAGTGATGATGAGGTCGACAATGAAACATACTTGCCTTGTGTTGTAGATATCAAGAAATACACACTCTGGCAGAGAATTCTATTCCTTAACTGTACGCACAATGAAAGTTTTCCTAAAGCATTTACTACGTACATACTCGTATAAGTTATCATCATCTGATTACGTCAAAACTCTAAAATCTTTCTGATGATTCTTAACTATATTTTTTTATCTACAACATGTAAGACAGACTGGGAATTTTGAGTAAGTTAAAATATATCTAGTTAGTAAAATATTTAATCTGAAATTAGACATTATCTGTAAAAAGCGTATTCTTCTTTTTATGATAACATAAAATTTTTGTGTAACGCGATAGAAAACAATATTATCAGGCATGTTTCTTTGGACCGATATTGAATCTTATAAATCAGCCAGTAAATTAAACATTTTTTGCCCGATGAATTATTGTTTTATTTTAAAGAATGTTCTTATTTGACTTTATACTTCAGGCTTAAATTTTATCTAAACATACTCGAACATAAAACCAAATGGGTTTTTATTAACATATTTACTTAAATAACGAAAATTCTTGATATTGCCGAGGTATATAAAATACTTAAATTACTTTGCATGGAATTTGAAAACTGTTTTCAGAAACACAATATTTATAAAAATTGTATTGGACTTCATTTTGTGGATTTCATCCACAAAATTAAGTCCAATACAATTATTTTATAAAAAAATCTGACTCGACTGACCTCGTTAAAATGGTAGACGCAAGTACATTGGCTTCGGTTTTAAGGTCGAGCATAATGTAACTGGGCTTTATCATCAAGAAAGAAAATACGTTAATACACACACACACACACACACACGTTTTTTTTTTAAAGAAAGAAGGAAAAAAAACACGTTAACATACACACACAGGTTTTTCACATATTTTAAATAAAGAAAAAAAGAAAACTCGTTAACACACGAACAAACGTTTTTCACATATTTTTTTATGTTTTCATCTGTAACTTCTACTGTTCTGGGTGGAGTAAGAGGGAGTGTTAGAGCAGAAACTCTTTCAATCCATCGCTTACTATCAGGTGAGATTGAACACTTTGAAGTATATGGTGGAGCGATGTGCCTGATCGACGCGTTCCTAAAGAGGTGACAGCCAAACCGTAGGGACCCAGCAAGTCCCTATCCTCTAGGACCGCTGAGATTTTCTGAAAAGGAAACTCAGATGTGGTTGTAGAGTGCGTGTAATGAAAGCGCGACCTAGAGTTTTTTTTTAAATTTAATTGGCAACATCATTCAGCCGCAAACGTAGGAAATAAAAAAAATTGTGTCAAGACATGATTTTCCTACTAATTAGTAATACCACATACAAAATTTTTGGATTTAACCTCTTTTTCCCAGGTCGCACTTTCATTAGAGATTAGACGGACTATAGTCAGTAAGAGTCGTTTTCTCCAGTTCCACTCTAGGAGAGGTCATTGGATGAATTTTCACCTTAAAAAAAACCATCAAGCAAAATCAAGTCAAAAAACAAATTCATTAGAAATTAAAAGAAAAACTCCATAAAAGAGTCCGTAGAACAACGAGTAACCACGCAAAAAAAATATGTATAGAAGCAAACCAACATTCTGTTAAACTACCATTGTCTAATAACAATGCCTTGCCCTGGTTTACAAACATAATGCCTTATACACCTGAATGCGAATACCTGTTTCTTTTGTACAAATCTATTCACACAAGTTACAGATGTACCCTTGCTACAAATATGTGCATCATTGTGTAGTTAGTAAAGGCGAGAATCGCGTGACGGTTAATGGAGTTTTTTGTTAGTTATGCCCTTTTGTTGTTGGTAACTGCTTTTTGGTAGGCCGTTTTTGGTGGTTGGCGTTGAATGTTGGGTGTTGTTTTTGAAAGAATTACGGTGATGACATACATAAGGATTGGAACAATTTGCCTGCTGCGGTCTTTCCGTCCGATTATAATTTGGGTATCTTCAAGACTAGAGTGAATAGGCCCTTTATAAACTAGTGCGCCTCATCATCAACGATTACATCACTGCTTACCATCAGGTGGGATTGCAGTCAAGCACTAGTTTATGGTATATAAAAAAATACTTTAATGTGACATCCTACCTATACGCCCAAAAGAAACGCATTAATTGTGTAGATGCTCGATGGGACGACAGGTTTTGGAGTGGCGACCACGTAACGGAAGACAGGTTTGGAAGGCCTCCCACAAAACTAATGGCTATTGCAAAATTAAAATCTTTGTTATTAATCTCGACAATTTTTCCTTTTTATCTCTTTCTTTTAAAAAATTGCGCCCGTTTTCAATAAGCTATCTATCTACAGTTGCTACTAAAGATAAAAAAATCTATCCTTTAGCCCTTACTTGCTTTCTTAAAATAACCGACCGGCGGATAGCATTTCCTACCAAAGTTGTAGATGGATAGATAGAATCTTACTGTTTATCGGGAATAGCTATCTATCTATGAACTGCAGTAGGTTATTGAAAACGGGCGTTAAGCAATAACTTTCAATTGATCGATTGGCTGAATCGAGGTGAGGAAACGAGGAAAATTTCTTTCTTTTATTTTTTTTATTTTGAAAACTCGTTTCAGCTGCAAATAAGTTGTATAACATCTGAATATCAAACCTAATTACCAGTAATTCACCTTGTTTTAACACCCATCGTGCTTAACATCAAGACCACAAACTCTGAAACACAGAGATCCCCTCAAATCCTTAGTTAATACAAAACCATTAACAAAATAGGTATTACGAGCGAAAGAGATATAAAACGAAATGTAATCTCTTTCATTCTGGCAGTTAAAAGTGAAACGTCGTCTAATCTAACGCCCTGAAAACATGGTTTAAGAAGTATTATTTTGTAAGATGTTTTAAATCTTGGTTTAGGATTTTAAGATTAAGGAGCGATGAGGCTTATGTTGGTTATGTTCTTTTTTCTTAACTGTGTTTAGGGGGGTAGCTCTTTCGTTACTTTTATTTTTCAGACTGAAAGGTTTTTTCAGAATTCACAATCAATCTTTGACTTAAAAGCGCTTAGGTTATAGTGTGTGTGTTCAGGAAACACTCCGGCAGGAAATTCAAAACATGTTTTATTTCACATAGGTCTACATGGTGTATACACCATCAGAAACCAATGCATGGTTTCACTTCATAGTTTCCTATAGAGAAAACCCGACAAGAATCTCTATGGTAACTCTAAAAAAAACAAAACGATTTTTCAATATTAATAGGTAGAGGTAAAAGAAAGGTAGGTAGGTCAGAATTCCATTCCGTAGCTATAAGCACAGTAAATGTGTTCCCAAAACTACATACATGTATGTCTATAGTAAGTTAAGCTCTACGTAAAAGAGCTTTTCAGAAAGGCACAATCCATACCTACTTCTATTCCTAAACAGCATTTCTGTGTTCAGTTTAAAAGGGTGAGGGTGTAATTACAGACACATGAGGTATTTCAGCTTTGTCTCTGGGACGTTGTGCCGATGGAAATGCATCTACAATGCTTCTATTAGGCCGCGTATATACTTTATCGTTACGACAGATAATCGTGTAGTTTTGGGTGTCGTAGCTTATAAATTTAAATGGAGGTGTTCATATTATAGGACGATGCGATTAACTGTCGTCTACGACAGTTGTTTTGCGATGATAAATAGATTGTCATAACATTGGGAATGGCTAGCACGACAGTCGTAAAATGATTGAATTTTCACGATTACATCGTGATGGCATATCATATGTCGAGTAATACGTTATCAAAATTTCGTCTACGTTCGTCGTATTCAGCAACATAAACGCCTTACTATTCTCCAAGAGTACGTAGAAGCGACTGTTGCATTGCGTTGTGAAACGACGTGAAATAATAGTCGTCGCTATCCAATGTAAACCACTAGATACTATTCGCTAAACGGAAAAAAAAGTTACAGGCGATAAACAGTCGTTGTCATGGGAACAGCTACAGACGATAGTCGTCCGACGATAAATTTACCGTTACGATAAAATGAAAACGTAGCCTTATACGTACACAGTTAAATTGCAATGAAATGTAGGTTACACATAATGGTTACATTAAATCAAGCACATGTCGGGAAAGACGAACTGCGTAAAGCAAAACTTGGCAGTAATATCTAGACAGTTTATTTATGTTGTAGGAAGTCTACAGGAATATACGAGTAGATAATTTTCTGAGGTCATGATTAATCCTAGGAGTCTTTAAGTCAGGAGTGAATAAATTACTTCCAGGCAAGCGTGCTCCATCGTCGACCACATCATCGCTTACCATCAGGTGCGAGGTGCTGTGCATCAGGTGTGGTCAAGCGCGAGCCTATCAATAATTAATTATAAAAAAAACATTTTTTTTGCGTTCTGCCCTTATCTGATATTACTTGGGGTCGACGCAAAATGTTTTCTTCTTCCATTCTTTCATGATCAATCAAATAATAACTTTCCACAAATTTCACACAACGCTATTTATTCCCAAACTAAGCAGAGCTTATGCTTTGAATATTAGACAATTGATACACATACTCGTACATCACAGACATAAATATATCTAAACACCTATAATATTATGAAATTCGGCACACAGGCAGACCATGTCCTTAATATCACCCTGAGTTATCCCTTAGGATAATTTTCTACCTTTACGCAGGTGAAACCACTAGCACAAGCTAGTTTTCAATAAAACAGAAATCAACGTTATGGTTATACAAAATCAGAAAAAAATTGTGAAAACATTAAATTATCGGTTTACTTAATAATATTATTATCATTCCAATAATAACAATATTAATAAATTGGATTAATATAAAATGGGAACAATTTTCCAGCAGGTTTACCAAAGTACATAATTTTGGGAAATACGTTGAGAATAATTTTATTATCGCCGTCGAAATAATTAAACGAAAATGATTACATTAATAATAGCATTTTGGTACATTAATTTTATTTTATTTGAAGCTTGTTTTACTACCACCTTATCTGGGGGATAAACTTTATAAAAAACGGTTTCCCGTTTTTGTCCAATCTGTATAATTTATGTTTATTGACACTCTCAAAACTGTATTTAGATACACAAATACCAATTTATTGAAATGACTGGGACGAAATATATTATAACGTCTGAATCATATTTGAGATATTCACAGTAGAACCAAGGTTATCAACATGCCCCGAAGAATCACCAAACTTGAGTGGCAGTGGGCAGGACTCATTGGTTGCAGAACAATGATTATTGAGGATGAATGGTTTTCTGGAGTGGCACTTACATACCAAAAGACGCAGAGTTGGAAGTCCTTCCACAAAGTGGACCGATGACCTGGTACATTGCACAGAACTGTTCGTTGTGGCTACACTTAAGGCAATCTGTGTCCAACAATGGACGTATTTTAATTGATATTTATGATCATCATCTGCCTAGCCTTTTCCCAACTATATTGGGGTCGGCTTTCAGTCAAGCCGGATTTAGCTGAATACCAGTATTTTACGAGGAGCGGCTGCCTATCAGACCTCCACAACCAATTAACTGGGGTAACACGGTACTTCATGGCAAGACTGGAATCAGATTTACTGGCTTCTGACTATCCGTAACGTCTGCCAAAGATCTACAAATGACAGCTGGGACCAACGGCTTAACGTGCTTTCTGAGGAAACTCGTTATGATAAGATGGTCACCCATCCATAGACCAACCTTGGCAAGCGTTGCTTAACCTTGAAGATCGCCCTGTGCGGCTGTTATTATCTAGCCACGAGCTCCTTGATTTGATATATATGATGAAACCGAATTTGATAGAAACGAAAAAACACGCTTGCTAAACTACTCTTCATGCTATATTCCTTCAAAAATTTTAAATTTAACTGATATAGTGCCACTAATGTATATTGGGTGTATGCCAAATCGAATGGCAAGGGTGAACTATCTTTTGTTCCTTTTTTGCAAGTTTAGCTTCGATCCACCATTTTATGTACGGCAGGAATATTGTTATCTTTAAAGTTTATTACTTATGGATGAATAAAATTTCCAAGCTGTATTATATTGCCAAGGTTTGAAAATATTGGCAGACATATTGGATTTGAAGGCATATTGGATCGGAAAAACTAATTGTGTTGAAATAAATTGGATCTAATGTTTTGGTACTCTTATTTCCTTACGTGATATTTAATCGAATCAGAAATAAGGACATTCGCAGAAAAACCAAGGCTACCGACATATCCCAAAAAATCGCCAAACTTAAGTAGAAAAGTGCGGGGCACAATGCTTGCAGAACAAATAGCCGTTGAGACTGAAAGGTTATAGAGTGACGACCGCGTACTGGAAGACGCAGCATTGGAAAACCTCCTAAAAGGTAGACCGATGACCTGGTAAGGGTTCGCCTTTGCGTTCGAAGACCAGTCGTTTCAACGACTTGGGCTCAGTCCGGTTAATTATCAGACGGCCGAACGGAGAGTCACCCATTGCTAGTCGTGGCGTAAGGGCCAGGGTCTCGAAGATTCGGACTTGAGGGCATTTGTTCCCTTACGCGTGTGGCCTCCTCTCTTGCTAGCATTACTGGGTGACGAGGCGACTGCCTGCCATTCCCCCTCGCGCCGAACCCTAGCCTAATAAGCCAATGACTGGCGTGAAAGGTCGCAAACACTCAGTCTAAGTGGGACTATACTGCTCATACCTCCACCGTATGCTGAACTGTGTCGAAAATTCATGAATGGATTATCGATTTTTGTCGGTGTTAAACGTTTTAATTGACAATATAAATTACTATAATTTATTTCTGGTCAAATTCCAAGTAACATTTCGATATTAAAGTTACAGTACCAAAATTAAAATGAAAAGGAAGCCTTGAACCGATCCTTTGACAAAGTAATGAAAACATGACGTTGGCAAAGTTTTTTTTTTCATTAAAAACTTCCAAGTTGCTACGTCATCACTGTATAGTGACGTCACTGGTTTCGGGTCCAGAAAAGTGTTGTTTATTACTTGTTAGTCAATGCTGCCAGAAGACTATTTTAGAACTGTTTCACATGTTCAAAGTACAACAGATCTATAGAGATCTACGCTTTGGAACGTTAGCGTAAAGTAAACATTTGCAGTGATTTATAACTTTTACGTTTGGGTGTATGTTTGTTACTATTTCACGCTAAAACGGCTGAACAGATTAAAATGGAAAGGGACAAAAATAAATGATGTCCTGGAATAGAACATGTGAAGCCGATGGCAGAAGCTAGTATTCATCATCTGCCTAGCCTTTTCCCAACTATATTGGGGTCGGCTTCCAGTCAAGCCGGATTTAGCTGAATACCAGAAGCTAGTATTATTATAAATTTTAATTCTGTTACGAGTACGAACTGGTTTAAAATTAAATTTTGTTTTCCGTTTGAACACCTGAAAAAATTAAGCAATATATTTATGATTTCCAGCAAAATGTCGGATTGGGTTCCAATCCCAGAACAAGCTACCATATTTTTTTATGTTTACCGGTTGTAACATAATATAACCCAGGATTTCCCAAAGGGTAAGGCTGAGTTATACTTATAGTAGATACACTCACGTTTTGCCCTTTTTTCGAGGTACAAAATCATCGAATGATTTTTAGGTTTAGGGTGGACCAGGAGGGCGTGTCAGACTTTTAGTGACTAAAATCGCACCTATATTGTTTCTTCGCCCATAGTCCTTGAACGCAAAGGTTTCCAAGACCATGGGTTTCACTTTCAGAAGTTTACCCATGGCCCCACGCGCGCCTCAAGGAGATGTCAGCAAACTGTAGGGCTGTAGGGCAGGGCCGAAGCCTCTGGGGGAACACGTGGTATTCAGAAAGGTTGACACCGAGTCCCCCCCAGATCATAGGCAATGAAGGAACGGGGTAGGGGTTTAGTCAATAAGAGTCTGACACGTCCTCCCGCTCCGCCCAAGAGCGGGAGAAGTCATTCTGATGATTCCCACCCATGGCCCCTAAATAAATTTGAATTAAGCAGTCCATTGCTCGTTGCATTGGTCTGCTGGATTGATCGAAGAAGTCACTGTGGCCCTGGAATATAAAGGGTAGTTGAAGGAGCATGTTGTGGGCTTTAGGCTTTTGACCCCATCGACTATAATAGTAACAATGTGCCCAATGCACTGCTATTTAAGTTTGGTAATTCTACGGGTTATGTCGGTAATCATGGTTCTCCTGTGGATATCATTCTTGTTTAAATAACACGCGTAAACTTAACTAAATTGTCACGTTTATGTAAACAAAACTTTTCCTCAAATGTAAAATAATCATAGCGTAACATAATTTATGTTTCAGTGCCTATTCTCCTCGCCGTAGAACACTTACGTGAAATGCTTCTACAAAATAAATCTCTACAATTGCAAAAGCAGGCATGAACAAGATATGCAGTCGCAATTTCTGTCTCAACATTCATAGTTTAAAATCTTAAATGTGGAAAACTTACTCTTCACTTATTCTCGAGTAAAAAGTCTTTTATTTTACAATTGTGACACTCAAAGAAAACAAAAAAAAGTTTTTTCAAAGTTTTGTTATATGTGTATAGGCCAGTATAGGCCAAGCAAAAATTAGAATACGAATTCGTAACTAACTGAACCCTTTACCCGAGTCAAGTAGTCTAATTCGAGGCGCTGCAAATGTTTTTATTTACTTTTTCTTAATTTTTTTATTTATGTTGTGTGATCCTGGTGACTGTCATCAAATAAATATTTTATCTTTCTTTTTTCTTCTTATTAAATTTCAAAGACATCAATAGGAAGTTTGCAGAATTCCGATAGATGCACTAGACCAGTTCGGCTGAAATGATAATGTTGATGCTTACTAACAAAATAAATTTAAGTTTGGGGGTCATTTGCGTAGATAAATTACCGAAATTTTTCACCCCGGTGGTACGTTCCCGTGAGATAAAACCACTGAAGTTCACGTGGGCGAAGCCGTAGACAGACTGAACTTATTATATCACAATTTTCGTAAGAAAATACTTTTAAAACATCCATTTTCCGAGGCCATTCATTTTGTTACTTCAATAAATAGTAACAGTTTTAACGCAAATAGAAAGGTTTTCAATAAGGCTTGAATTTTTGCTTTATTACCAACGAACGTTGCCTCGGCGAATATCTCGCTTCGAAATAAATTGTGGTATATTATAAATGGCTTTCAGGTAATTTTAAATTTATTTACAGAAACCGGCAAAACATTCAACACTTAATGTTTCCAAATAAAAATAAACATTTTATACTAGCTCACTGGCTTGTGGCGAAAGGTGGTGTTGTTGTTTTTTCCAACATTAACCCATTTTTGTTCTTTTAATTTTCGCTTCTTACTATGAAATTGTGTAACAAATACCTTCACGTAATATTTAATCGTGACGATGAGTTCCTTCTTTGAGAAGTAGCTTGAGAGGCGTCACAGTGTTCTCACTTTCTACTTGACACAGGCCCTTAGCGAATATTGTAAGTTTGGGAGGTTCCTGTATCACATTCGTGCGGAAAAAACGGCCAGTTGTCATCATTGTGTGGACCACCCGGAGGACACGGTGGAGGTGTGCCTGGCTTGAGCGAAGCACTGCTTTCGCCTCGACTACGACAGTGCTTCGCCCAAGCGGCCTTGGCTTTAAGTGTTTTCGCCTCGATAGGTCCAGGTGTCTGGTATTCTTCCGGACCAAGCCTAAGCCTTTCTCATGAATAGCTCTGTCTATATGTGATAATTGCATGATAGTCCATAAAGTAGTTGCAGCGTGATCCATCGTCAGCTAGATCATCACTCACCCACTCAGGTGAGATAGTTATCAAACGCTAACTTCGTTTAGAAATATGGTCAAGGATCATTACCTCCTCTCCTCTTGATCGTCATTAAGTATAATAATCTCTGTATTTATATGTATGTATAGGTATATATTATATGTATTATATATATATATATATATATATTAGTTATGTATTGTATATATGTAAATAGTACGCCGCAAACTACCTGCGTATCTTTTCTCCTTGTCTATCAATTCCATCCAAAGGTTGTCTGTAAAAAATCGCTGTTAGCGATAAGACCGCCCATTGTAACACCATACTAATTTTAAGCTCCTTTGTGAAATTATTTTTAAGGTGTACAATAAAGTATATATCAATCAATCAATCAATCAACGCAAGCCTATCAATAATAATAAAAAAATAGTTTTTGAGTTTATCGCGTTCTTAAAAACAGACAGGCGCGGGATGGGACTTTATGATTTATTTTTGATGATTTTTTACCTAAAAAAAAATCGTAGATAGACTAACATCAAATCCTCTACCTCATAAATCAAAGTACAAACAGTTACCACTTCAAACACTCATCTTCAAGCCCCATAACATAAACGAAGGGATAACCTAATCAGGTATTCTATCGTTTCCCGTCGATTAGCAATTAAACTTCCAAACGATGAGGACGGTACGTACCTAACGATTAAATCGTGCTCGTGACCTGACTAACTAATTTCGGGCCTACTTGTGGCTATTTTCAAGACGTTGGCATTAGCTGTCTCAGCTTTTATGGAGATTTTAAGGGGCTGCAGATTCATTTTGGGAAAAAAATCAGCGTATAACACTTCGGCGAGTTTGTAGTGATTTGTTGTTTCACAAATTTGTTTTTTTTTTAAGATTTAAAAATAATTACGCTTCTAGTCCCAAACTAAACCAAGCTTGTAATATCACTACTAAACTCATTAGCTCATCATACAAACATTTCTCTTGGGTAGGAATCAAATCCACGTCTACTGGCATAAAAAGTAAGTTAGGGCCACTAACCACTAAACCAGAAGAACAGTCAAGGAAAAGACATAAAATAACTTCTCGTGTTCTGGATATTACAAGAGAGTGTCCGACTTTTAGTTACTAAAATCTACATGGCCACCTTGAATTATAAAAAAAATCCACAGCCATTACGCAGATCTCCCTATTTCCTTAGTCTTTTTTCAACTATCTTGAGTTCGGCTTCCAGTCTGGTTAGACCGAGACAGATCTAGTTGGACGCAACTATATACCCTTGTTTAACATGGAATGACAGCCTGCCCATAAGACGTCCACAACCTAATTACTGAGAAACACAATACTCGTTGGATAAAGTGATGATCCGACTTTCTGGTGTTTAACTGTTACGACTGTCAAAGGTCTACAAATCACAGTCGGGATCAACGGCTTTACATGTATTCCGAGACACAAGGTGTCAGTAATATCCTATGAATTTAGAAAATTACATATAAATTGAAATATAGATACCTACTAACACTAACATTAGTGTGATGCTACAGAAAATTATGAGACTGCAAAACCTAGATAAATAAAACTCAAACGGTCTGCACAGTTTTCTGCAAAATACAATATGAATTAAAATATTGTAATCCGCTTGAAATCAGTAAGGATTAAAATGTCGTCGACATTTAAATGAAAATCACATTTTAATTGTTGGGCTGTGGAGTTTACTGTTAAGCACGCACAACGCATTTATTGATATTTGTTTAAAAGTTTAATGTTTTTGCCTCCACTGTATAATATTATTCATTAATGATGTAGGGTTTTTTAAGAGACTAATTTGGTTGTTTTTATTGTTTAATTTAAGATTGCAATTATTTGTTTTACTCACGAGTCATGGTGTATCAAACAAACGTGTTTTCTTTCTTTCTGTAGTGGTATGTTTTTCGGTGTGATTAGTTTATAGCATCAATATACACTGGATGAAGCAGTTCCTTACATAACGAAATAAGAGAACGAATTTTATATATAATTATTAACTATGAATGTTTGCTGGAATATAATTTAATCTATAGAAGATACCATCGATAATCATCATCTGCCTAACCTTTTCCGAACTAGCTTGGGGTCGGTTTACAGACTAACTTGATGCAACTTAATACCCATGTTTTACATGAAGCAACTACTTACTAGATCTCCATAACACAGTAACTAAGCAACACGATGCCAATGCCTATTTACTGCTCCTTGACTAGACTGATAGTCAAATCTAGCGTCTTATTACATGTAACTGCCAAAGCGATTATCAAAAATCTAGGAATGAAAACCGGACCAAAGGCTTTTACGGGCTTTCTGAAGCATATGGTGTCATTAATGCTTTAGATAAACTTAGAAACATTTAGAACTTTTCCGGTTTGGAATCCGCAACTTCATGCATGAAAGGCGTGCCTTAACCACAAGGTCATCAAAACACAAGATCACATCGAGAATGTGGCTCGTAAATTATAACTCTGTCTGTGGACAAGACACGAGAAATCTGTCTATCCAAATAACTTACAGAAAGTTGAAAGTTGTTCACGAAGGACATTTCAAGTTCCAGGAAAACAAAATTGGAACGACCGCAACTTGTTATGAGTTCATTTCTTATTCATCAATACGGCATTCGAGAACTTTGGGATGGAAACAAATTAACGCGAACCGTTAAACCAAACTGTATCATCAAAAATATCAAACGCTAAGATAAAATATCAGATAATCTCTGATCTTACCGCGTTCCAAAAATAATAAGCAACAACATTCAAACTCTAAACTTTCCTAAACCCCACAGTTTACTCGGAAAATCTTCCCTTCCGCTTGCATTAAAACTTCTTCAATCCAAAAGGTACCTTACACTCAAGTCTTAAGACACAACATTAATTGGATGAAACAAAGTCTTTTATGTACATTTTCTGTTGCTACTTGCAGCAAAGTTCTTGAACGTATAATAATAAATCTTATTACGCGGATATAAGATACAAATTGGATTGGTGATTTGATTTTATGTGCTCGGTGCTTGCGCGAGGAATGGAGCTGTATAATGAGGGATGTGTTACAAGTCGGTGCAGAATAAAGCAGTCTTGAATGGTCTTAACAACTAGACCCCAGTTACTGCGATGTAGAGTTTCGTATGGTGAATGTGCGAAATCTTACACGCGTCAACAGTTTTAAACTTTCCAGCGACCATAGTAGGCATCAGCCCTATGTTCAGCCCTCCTGAAGTTTTGTTGAATTATATTTTTGGTGCGCGTGAAACTAAGTGCCAAAACTTAGGCTCATCATACCCATGGGTCAAAGTCAAAAGCCAAAGTCAAAACGTAATATTATGTCAGTGCTTATAATTAGCAACTCAATTAGCACATTAGCAGCCTTTTACAAGCATCGTAATTTTTATTAATTCTTACGGGTAACTCTGCTTATAATTTTTATTAATTCTTACGGGTAGCTTTGCTTATAATCAGACGGCGAGCTACCTATTGCGTAGTCCACAAGACCGCGTCACTTATGGCAGCGGCGCCCAAAGCGTCTCCTGTGTCACAGAATCACGTGGTTTTACTTGCATTTGGTTGGTAAAGCGTCGAAAATAGTCTGAATAGCAATTATGTCGATCTTTTTCCCCTCTTTCTTTTCGGTCGTAACTTCACAACCTCAATTTAATTGAAAATCTGCGTCGTTTACTAGGTTGGTTCCGTACTCAAAGCGTCAGTGCACACCGAGATGCGACGCGACGCGACGATGCACGAAGAGGCCAGTGATTTCACGACGATGCACGAAGTTGCGAGGAGCATAGTAAAATCGTCGGCAACACGGCGACGCGCGACGGTCGCGAATCTAAAAACGTTCCGCTGCGTAGCGAGACGCCGCGCGGCGTCACGAGGCGCAGCGCTGCTTGAAGCAACGTATTCTAAATTCTTACAATGAAATGTGTATCTTTTCGTGTAGTAAATAAAGTTCTATTTTAAGTCACTCTATTAAAATTTGCATGCAGCGTCGCGTCGCGTCGCGTCTCGGTGTGAGCTGACCCAAAGAGTAAAACCCCTAAAGCTGTGACTCTAATGTCTGTCTTTCTGTCTCATGAACCATGAAAGCTAGACAGTTGAAATTTTCACAGATGATGTATTTTTGTTGGTAACTAACAAAAACTAAAACCAGAATAAATATTTAAGTGGCGCTCCCACACCAAAGACATGATTTTCTTGCCGTTTTTTGCTACGTACGGTACGGACTAGCACTTGGCCGTGTTTTTTTCTTTTCTTGCCTTTTCTTGTTCATTATTTATTTATTTATTAATACTTTTTATTGTACACCATAAAAATACATTTTCTTCTTCACTTTTTTTTTTCTTTTTCTTTTTGTTCACATTCTTAAGAACTCATATTCTATTTCTAACTCATATTTTGTATGTTAATTAAAGACTCAGCAGAAACATATAACTTCTTTCACTTCAAAGTATCATTAACCGTCTTTTACGGTCGCATTTTTAACCTCGAGAGTCTAAACTAGGTCGGAGTTAAACCGCATAATCCTGCGGTTCTAGATCCGAGTGACTGCTCTTAAGCTAATACTCTCTTAGCGTGTCACGCCCGAGTATTTAAAAATAATTAGGTGTTCTAATTAAATGCTCTAAATTTGTATAAAAGTGAGGAAATGTTATTTAGTTTTGTGGCGTTTAAGATAGAGTTTACTAAGTTATTCTCGGGGAAAAGTATTTTATGTGCTAATTTAGGCCATGGCCTACTCATGTATTTCAGCGTGAAGGAGAAACACTAACAATTTAGTTATTTAGCCTGTTGTGTCCCACTGCTGGGCGAAGGCCTCCCTCTCCTTTTTGCACACACGCCTATCTTCAGCCATTGCAGGCCAGTCTCTCCGGTAGTTATCCAACTCATCTCTCCACCTTCGCCTCGGTCTGTTTTACAATTTACAACCTTTATAGTGTAACAGAAAGGAATTGAAAACCTCCTAAATTTTTGTTAAAAAGTCTAGTTAAAGTATTCTGATCCAAAGAAGTCAGCGTTTAAGTATTTTAACTTGACTTTTCAATACACGATTATTTTTTGGATATCCTCTTGTTTGTCCACTCTCTCGTCTGATGGTAAGTGATGATGTGGCCGACGTTGGAGTACGCATGCCTACAAGTAACCTACTCACTCTTGACTTACAGACCCCAAAGAGCTTTCAGAAATTTATTTTAAAACAGCCTTTTAACGGCCTGGGTTTTATGCTAGACTATTTTCTCTACCAAATATCACCATATCTACTGGTCCTAAGCTGTGCTCGTTGTGTGAAGCAGACCAAACAACCTTCACCAGGGCATCGGGCCTACCAAAACATTTGGTTTGGAAAACATAGTACGAGTATTATGCCCTTGTAATCAATTAATTTGAGTGATAGCTTTTAAGTTGATGGATTGACTGTTTACTTTGAGTGTGTGGACACTTGTACCAGTATGTAATTTATTTTCTTGGAATTATTCACTGCCACTGTTGAAATACAATAGGATGGAGATTTAGCCGTGTTTTTAAAAGAATCATCAATATCTTAATTTTAAGCGAAGGATGTCCACAGTTGGACATTGGCCTCCCCTCAAGTATTGCTACATAGAACGGTCCTGTAAATCTTTTATCCATCGGGTTTCCGCGACCCTTAGTCAGGCCAACGGTCCGCCTTGTGGGTGGCCATTCAACGCTGCGTCTTCCGGTACGCGGTTGCCACTCCAGAACTTTTCGACCCAACTGCCATCATTTAATTTGCCTAATACGATAAAAAGTAGAAAATAGTAGTAGTATAGTATCATTATTTAATAAATAGCTTATGGTAGGTACTCAGTAAAGCTGTAGCATTCTAATGACAAAAGAATGTTTGTAATCGGTCTAGTAGTTACAGAGTTAAATCGTTACATAAAAACAAACATAAACTTAAATCCTTTTTCTTTATAATATTAGTTTAGTCTTTCGTTCACAAGATAAGTACTTACTATATTTAAAAAAAAAATGTTAAAAACTTAACCATCGAATGATATAAATAATATATTTACGCGTATTGTGAAACTGTAAAAGTCAGACCATTTCGAGTTTCACAATATTAATTGCTGGTAAACAAAACGAGATTTAAATTAAAAGTCTTTCAGCCTATTTGTCCGTCAGATAAAATAGTCTGTTTATGATATTTTAATAAAATGATCGATTGTGTGAAAAGTTGAGCAGTGGAAAAACTGGATTTATTTGTTGAATGAAAGATAATTCTTTTCATGCCAATTGAATGTTGGAAAATTAATGTACAGTATAATTTATTTAAGTTTCAAAAGAAAGCTGGGCAAGTGCGACTCAGACTCGCACACTGAAGGTTCTATACAAACTTACGTAAAATTAAATAATTCAATGCGAATCGAAAAAGCAACAAAGCAGTTTTCAGATTTGTTCTTATACTTGTGCTATAAAACCTTGCCAAATTTCGGGCTCAACGAGAATAACTCTATTCATTAAAGAATAGAGTTATTCTTATATATACCTTTATACCTTTATATACCTTTATACCTTTATATACCTTTCCTGCAAAATAAACGGCCGTAACTTTTTTTGTTAAGTATGATGTTTGATTTTTTCACAGTATCAAGGGACCGTGTAGACCTACGTAAGTGGATTATGGTTTTAATTTCAACTCGATGCCTCCAAGCGTTTTCAAGATATAGGTTCTTGACAGAGAGACAGACAACAGAGTGAACCTGTAAAGGGTTTCGCTTTTTCCTTCTGGGGATTCCTTACTTCAGTTCGTTTTTAAAATTTGATGTTTCATTTAAGCCTAGAAACCGTTTATGATCTATCTTGTTTGCAAATAAACGTTTATTATTATTATTGATTATTACGTTTAGTATTTACTTAGTTATAGTTGAGTTAAGTTAGTATATTAAGACTAGTTGCTTGGATTTGGATGGATTGTAGTAACTACCTCGGTATCAAGATCATGTGCCACACCATGAAGCTTTTCAAGCGCATCATTGACACAAGGCTCCATAGCGAGTGCACTATCTCTGAGTGTCAATATGGCTTCCGGGCGGGTAACAGCACCATGGACGCAGTGTTCGCCTTACGGACTCTGTCTGAGGCTTACAGAGAGAGAGAGAAGGAGAGCTCTGCATATGGCCTTTTTAGACCTGCAGAAGGCCCTCGACTGTATACCTCGGCGGGCCATATGGTAGGCACTTCGCTTCAAGGGTGTGCCCGAGGCCTATATTGACATTATCAGAGATATGTACCGCGATTCCGTGTCTTCTGTCCGGACCGCTGTTGGGGAATCCAGTGTCTTTCCAATATCTGTTGGCGTTCACCAAGGTTCAGCTCTTAGCCCGTTCTTGTTTAACGTTGTGCTTGATGTAGTTACGGCATACATCCAAGATCAGCCTCCATGGCTAATGATGTATGCCGATGACATCGCCCTCGTTAGCCAGAACAAAGCCCATCTTGAGCGCAAAGTCAACGTTTGGAAGGACACGCTGGAAAACGGTGGTCTGAGACTAAATTTGACGAAGACCGAGTACATGTGCTGTGGCAGCACGGATTCAAACACTATCCGAATAGGTTCGGATCTGGTTACAAAGACTGATAAGTTCCGGTACCTTGGATCCGTGCTGCACGCTTCTGGCAACGTGGATGACGATGAAAAACTGCTAGAGTGTCGTCTGCGATGGTATGGCCCCATCATGCGCCGCCCTAGGGAGTACGTCGGCCGGAGATGCATGGATATGGCTGTTCTTGGGGCTAGGTCCCGTGGTCGTCCTCGCAAGCGCTGGCTGGACGTCGTAGCCAATGGCCTTACTGGGAAGGATATTGAAGATCGGGCAAAGTGGAGTAAGCTTAGCAGGAAGGCGGACCCTGGCAACGGCCGGGACTAACGCCAGGTAGAAGAAGATTAAGACTAGTTGCTTCCAGCAGCTTCGCCTATGTGTTAGCAGAATATTATCCGACGGGAAAATATTCCTGACATAAAAAAATATCCTATATGCTACTTCAGGATATAGTCCATCTGTGAACCATATTTATTCAATCCTTTTGAGGGTCCTTGACGACCTTACATTCAATGAGCTCAAAATCTTTACATAAACGCTCAAGAAATACTGATCTCCTTTAAGATCTTCAGTAAACAATCCATACTTACTTTGAATTTGTTTCTATGGGAACATCGACCTCCCGATCAGAGAGTTTCGATAAAATAACGGAGACAGATTACAAAGTACCTCATCTTCGGAAAGGAAATTAGATTTCAACCGTGCCCTTTCTGGAATATTTTAATTTAAAACATTATTTACGGGAATCGACAAGTGGATTATTATCTAATGATTGAATTCAGTTTTTGTGGATTTAATTACCTGTTTTATTTAGATTGTAACTTTTTTGAAGGTTTCTTTTGTTTAAATATTTTTCTTCTTCGCATCTAGAAGTCCTACTTTTGATCTTTTTCCGATCATGACAAATTTATCCTGAGTATGACCAGGATTTTTTTATCGATGGAAAATCATGAATAGACTCAGTGGGACCTTGTAGTTAAATAAAAGGAAAGTGGACTGTATATTATAGGTGTAATACCGTAATTACATAACTTGTTGAAGACCGTACAAAGAAATGCCCGTAGTGGCCGGTGTCTGTGAGCTCAGTGCTTGGACGGGCCGCGGTGTCCGCGCAGCTCGGTGCGACCGGTTTCGGTCACCCGACCCCGCGCCGTCCCCGCGGTGGTCCATGCAGGTGAAGCGCCGACATACTCCCCGGGTTGAAGAGAAGTCTTCAATCTTCGACTGGTAGAGGGCAGATGCAGTTGAAGGCACGGCGAATGGTGCCCCGCTTCGTCTTCAACTCAGCCACTCGCGTGACTCCGTCTACGCCGGGATAGGTCTTCGTGACCCGGCCCAGGGACCAGAGCAGAGGTGGCGTCGACTTGTCCTTGATCAGGACTAATGACCCCGGCTTCAGTTCACCTCTGGAATCAAACCATTTTGATTTGGCCTGCAGCAGAGAAGTGTACTCATTATGGAATCGCCCCCAGAAGTGCTGTCTAATGAGCTGAATCCGCTTCCAACGATCCAGCCGCGTGATGTTGGTTTCAGTCAACTGAGGGTGAGGTACCGATTTAAATGGTCGTCCAATTAGGAAGTGAAAGGGAGTGAGAGCCGAAAAATCGTTAGGGTCAGAAGAAAGAGGAGTGAGAGGGCGTGAATTTAACACCGCCTCTATGTGAGTGAGACAGGTAGCCATCTCCTCGAAAGTGAAATGGGTAAGATGCAGTAGCCTTTTAAGATGATGCTTGCAAGACTTTACAGCAGCTTCAGCCAAAGAATTAAAATGAGGGCTGTACGCAGGTGTGAAGATGAACTCGATACCTTCCTGCGCCATCTCAGTTGCAACATTTGATGATTGCAAAAACCTACACATCTCGTTTGATGCACCTACGAAGTTAGTCCCGTTATCGGACGTAATGCTTCGAGGCTTGCCACGACGCGCCACGAAACGGTTTAGGGCGGCCATGTAGGCTTCAGTGGTGAGGTCAGAGACGAGCTCCAAATGTACGGCTTTTACTGCCGAGCAAACAAAGATGCACATGTAAGACTTGGTTAGTTTGCATCCTCGGCCTTTACGATTGGCTACCAACACTGGCCCAGCGTAATCAACATAACAGTTCAAGAATGGAAACTCAAGATTAGTTCTTGAACTTGGTAGTTGACCCATGATAGGCTGCACATTCTGCGCCTTGTGTCTGAGACATTTAAGACACTTATTCACGACAAACCTAGACAAGTTTCTGCCACCAAGTGGCCAATAAGTTTGTCGTATATGTGACAATAACAATTGTGGACCAGCGTGCGCAAGCTTTAAATGTTGCATATTAAATATAAGCTTAGTAAGTACGTGCTTACTACATAAAACAATAGGATGTTTCACATTAAAATCGTAGGGGGAGTTATCGAGCCTCCCGCCCACGCGAATGAGGTTATGATTGTCTATGAACGGTGTCAGAGGAAGCAATCGACTTTTGCGAGGTAATTTTTGTCCAGACTTTAACAAATTATACTCTTCAGGAAACATTTCAAGCTGTGAATGATGTATAATTAAATTTAATGAATTTTCTAGTTCTGTTACTGTAAAATTACCTTGCAATTTATTTTTATTTTTCACATTGTAAATAAAACGTTGTACATATGTAAGTATATTTTGAATTTTTGATAGGTTAGAATACTTTACTAATAAATCATGAATGATTGATGAATGAACGATATGGTCTGAATGATTACTACTCGTAATGAATGAATGATTGTTACTATCACCACTAATTAAATGAGTCACTACTTCCGGCAGACTATCTTTCCCAGGGTTTGGCATGTTGGGCCACTCATTTTCACTATGCTGTAAAAATGAAGGTCCAGACCACCACAGAGGTTCGTTTATGAGAACGTCGGCCCTCATACCACGGGAAACAAGATCCGCCGGGTTGTCCTTCGACGGTACGTAGCTCCAGGTATGACCACAAGTACTTTCCTGTATTTCATTGACTCTGTGTCTGACAAAGGGCTTTAATTGATTTGATGGAGTAGAAAGCCAACCCAGGACTATGGTCGAATCACACCAGAATCTACATTTATGAATGGGCATGGTAAGCGATTCCTGAACCTTAGTACACAGCCTTGCACCTAACAAAGCTCCACAAAGTTCAAGCCTCGGTATTGTAGTTGGTTTAATGGGCGCTACGCGATTTCTAGAAACTAGAAGTTGGACGCCTACGAATCCACTGCTATCACAAGACCGAATGTACACACAAGCGCCGTATGCTTTCTCGGACGCGTCGGTGAACACGTGTACTTCATGTGTAACAGAGTTTTCTAGCAAAACCCAGCGAGGAATATTCAATTTATTTAAAGCTGTTACTGGGCCTTCAAATGTAGACCAAAGATTTTTGATTTCCAGCGACACTTCGTCGTCCCAGTCATACTTGTCTAGCCACAGACGCTGCATGATCATCTTTGCTTCGACGACGCACGGACCTACGAGGCCTAATGGGTCAAAGATTGTACTGATGACAGACAGGACATGACGTTTGGTGACTTTAGTAGTGGAGGGTATATTTATGTTAAAAGTGAGTGAATCTGAGTCACAAACCCAGTTAAGACCTAAAGTTTTAGATTGAGCTGAGTTTGACCCTTGTTCAGAAAATTGTAAAGTGTTTTCTAACTCGTTGTTATGTGTGATTTGTTTGAGTATGAGAGGATTATTTGACCGCCATTTTCGTAAGTTAAATTTCGCTGATGATAGAATTGAATGTACATTTTTTGAAAGTTCAACAGTTTCGGCTATGGTGTCCCCTCCACTAAGAAAGTCATCAACGTAGAAGTCACGTCGTATGGCGCATTGGGCACGACTATCCTCAATGTTATCAGCCAGACTTACCAGACACTTAGTGGCTAAATAGGGTGCAGAAGCGGTACCATAGGTAACCGTGTTTAAAGTGTACGTCCTAAGTGGTTCTGAAGGTTCAAACCTGAAAATGATTTTTTGAAGAGGTCTTTGGACTGGATTGATCTCAATGGCCCTGTACATCTTCTCTACGTCACCAGAGACCACGTACCTATGCTGACGAAAACGTGTTAGAATGGAAAACAGATCGTCTTGAACTACGGGTCCGACCATCTGAATGTCGTTAAGTGACACGCCCGAACTAGTCGGAGCTGATGCGTCGAATACTACGCGTAGCTGTGTAGTGGTGCTGGAACTGCGAATGACCCCATGATGTGGAATGTAATATTTATTCATGGAGTTTTCTGGTGAAGAAGTACAGTCTGAGTCTAACGTCATATGACCTAGACGCTCATATTCCCTCATGAACTCGTTATATTTTAAATGAAATGACGGATCGCGTTTAAATCGCCGTTCAAGGGAAAGAAAACGATTTCTAGCATTGGAAAAAGAATGACCCAATGTACTAGGGTCCCCTTTTAACGGTACTGTGACGACGTATCTCCCGTCGTCATTACGAACTGTGTTTTGAGCAAAAGATTGCTCACACATTCTCTCTTCAAGTGAGAGTGAATGTTTTGAAGCGACGTTGTCAAGCTCCCAGAAATGAGTAAGATCGGGAGTGACCTTGGAATGATGGCAAAATTGATTAGCGGAAAAACATGATTGGTGCGAAATACTACCTGAAACTAACCATCCTAACTTGGTCTCGCATAATTTAGGTAGGTTTTTCCCTAAGTCTATCGTTTTGCTACCTAAGACATTCCAGAATACTTCAGCCCCTACCAGGATATCTACAACCGACGGAACGTTGAAGTTCGGGTCTGCTAACTGAAGTCCTAAAGGAATAGGGAAGTGTCTAATATTTATAAAAGATGACGGTAGAACTTTTGTGATTTCAGGCAAAACATGACACTCGATATCGACAGTAAAGGCACAGCATAAAGACTCTATTGTGAGGTGACAAGACTGTGTACTGATGGATATATTATTGTTGATACCCGTTACCTTGGTGCTCGTACCGTGTCGTAACAAACCCAGCTTCTCTGACAAGCTCTGCGTTACAAAGTTCGCCGTACTGCCGTTGTCCAGTAGCAGGCGCGCAGTGTACTTCTTACCCGTCACGCTGGTCACGTTCACCATCGCTGTGGACAGTAATACATGCGCAGAAGTAGCAAGCTGCATAGAATTGGCTGACAGCGTCACATTTGAAGAAGGAGAAGCAGAAGGCAAGACAGAAGGCAATGGATTGGAAGCAAGTTTAGGCTCGTTACATTCTGTATGCAAAAGCGTATTATGTTTTGTTTTGCAATATTTGCAATGTGAAAATCTACATTTGTTTGAATTATGTCCCAAACGTAAGCAATTAATACACACTTTAAATTCAATTGCCTTTTGTAAGCGATTTTCGATGGACAAGTTTCTAAAAGATTCACATTTAAACAATGTATGTGCTTGAGAGCAAAGTGGACATTTACTGTTTATTTTATTATTTGAATTTTCAGATTTTTTATATTGTTGATTAGGCTTAGACTCAATTTTGTTGGAATTATGACTATTATTTAAAGCGACAATAGTATTCCTATCTGAAGTGCCATTATTGGACTCCACTGATTCTAACCAGTCCGCTTTTCTGCTTAAAAAGGAACAAAATTGAGTAAGAGTAGGATCTTCACTAAAAGTGCTGTTTCTATGCTCCTCCCAGACACGTCTTGTCGTTAAGTCCAACTTTTTAACCATGAAGTAAATTATAATATCATCCCAATATTGAGTGGGTTTTTTTAAAGTGGTTAATGCTCTTATGTTTTTATTAATAGTGTTTACAAGGTTTCTAATGGAAACACTTGACTCATTGGTTATAGGTTCGACATCAAATAAAGCTTGAAAGTGGTTATTCACTAAAAGACGGTTGTTATTGTAACGTTCGCACAACAAGTCCCAGGCAAGATTATAATGATCAGCTTTAAAATCTATGTTTTTGATAATTAAAGCTGCGTTTCCCTGGAGTGAAGCTCGCAAGTAGTGGAACTTGTTAATGTCACTTATGCTAGTGTTGTCGTGAATCAATGACCCAAACGTGTCCCTGTACTCAAGCCAGCATTGGTAGTTCCCATCGAAATGAGGTAAATCTATTTTAGGCAAACGAACAAAGGAATTCCTAAAAGAAACATGTGCACCTGTGTCAGCATCTTTGAAGCCCGCCTCCGACGCAGCACTACCGGCCGACACGCCGATCAGGCTGCGCGTGAGTGCCACCAAGTTGAAAAACTGGCGGTCAAAGTCCTCACGCTCAGCTAACGCAGACTCGTCGTCGTCGGAAAGCACTTCGATCTGTGTCTGTAAGGCGTCAAATTCGGTGTGTAAGCTTTCAAATTTATTAAAACGTTCCTCTAAATCTAAACGTTGCAGCTGAGATACTGTGGAACTACTTTTGACTAAATTTAAATAGTTGCTGTAAATTGTAAGCTTCGATTTAATTGAACCACGTTTTTTAATCAATGATTTTAAGTTTTCTGCCATTGTGAATAAAAATAACAGCTATGCGCACCAATGCTAATGGGTTAAATAGATAAGAAACAGCTGTGCGTAAGTGAAAGGAAAAGGATCACTGTCAAGGTCAATCGCTCGACACGTGTTGACGTCGTGCAAAGTAGCTAATTACCACGTATTTTTATGCGAAATATACGTGTTTCACAAGCAGTGATATGGATGAGCAATAAGAAAGCACTGTATAAGTATTAAAGAAATGGATCGTCGATTTTTCGGCATGAAAAGAAAGCAGGAAAAAAATCTAATTGGAACGACTCACTCAAATACAGTATACTCCCATAAGTATGACATGAGCTCCCACGATGACGATGCAGGCTGCTTCGGGAACGACTCCTTCTTCACAATCTTCTTTGGTCGTACTGCGTGGCGTTCGCGCGGTCAAAGTCCACACAGGCGAACACGACGACCGATAATGTTGGTTACGTGATATACGGCGTTACCGGTAATTAATTTTAAGGCTATCGAAGGACCAATGAATAGACTCAGTGGGACCTTGTAGTTAAATAAAAGGAAAGTGGACTGTATATTATAGGTGTAATACCGTAATTACATAACTTGTTGAAGACCGTACAAAGAAATGCCCGTAGTGGCCGGTGTCTGTGAGCTCAGTGCTTGGACGGGCCGCGGTGTCCGCGCAGCTCGGTGCGACCGGTTTCGGTCACCCGACCCCGCGCCGTCCCCGCGGTGGTCCATGCAGGTGAAGCGCCGACAATCATTAATGACTTTTCCCGCTCTTGTGTCTGACTTGCTGACTTAAACCCACTCCTATTTTCCTGCTTTGCCTTTGTTCTAGGGTCCCGGGTTCTCTTTCACACAGCCCATGGCCCCAGGAGGCTATGACTCTGCTGGGGCCCCAGAAAAAACCGGGTTTTCTTTTCAGAATCGAAACCATGGCCCCAGAGGCTTCGGCTTTGCTGGGGCCCTAGAAAAAAACACCGACACATGCCACAAGCGCTATACCTCATCCCTCTTTCCTTCGCTCCAGTTAACGATTTCGAATCAAAGGCAACGCACGCACGTGTTTCTTTTTAACCTTGGTTAGAATACTGGACATAGATATAAAGTTATTTATATTTAAAATTCAATTTCGTCACGCATTGGTGAAAAAGCGGCCATTAACCCCCGACCGGTCTCATAGGACCGCGCTGTTATTGTCTTACTATTGTGTCTCGTTTCGCGGGTATTGATAGGTTTAATTGCAAATCTACTACTAGTCACAATTGACTATTACATACGTCATCTAACTTCTCAAAGAGATGTCAGCAAACGGTAGAGGCCCGACAGGGTCGAAGCCTACTGGGGCCTAGGTTGATAAAGGTTCTCCTTTATCAACCTAGGCCCCAGTAGGCTTCGACCCTGTCGGGCCTCTCTCTCTTTGGCCTAATTCTAGGGTCCCGGGGTTCTCCCCGGGACCCTAGAATTAGGGCAAAGAAGAAACAGGAGTGGGTTTTAGTCAGTATTAGTCTGACACGTCCTCCTGCTTCGCCAGAAGCTTTGAGCAAAGTCATTTTGGTGATCCCCCACTTTAAAAAACACGTCAGCTAACGTTACAGCGGCTTCTAGCTTCAAGGGGCGACATTTGTGGCTGCCATGTGTAGTCCACGTGCAGCCAGGCTTAATTAAAATCAGCAGAATGAATTTCTTAAGGGTATTAAGTCCTACTTAATTATATTTAGCAGAATGAGTCGCCTAAGGTTCTACCACGATCGTTTGCGATCAACCACTTTTTGCTCTTAAGTTCTTACACTAAACTGATGAGACAACTTCGTCAAACACTGCTACACTTGGTAAAGTTGTCTTACTAGCTACCTTTTTGTCGCACGTAATATTTTGTGGCGATGTTTGACAGCCTGGCAAGAATCTTGTGAGGGTTGCGAAAATCTGATGCGTGTGTGATGCACAGGACCGATCGTTGTGGCAATACTTGGGAAAGGATGATGTCCAATGGTGAGCGTCTTTCGGTTGAAATGATGATGATGATAAAGTTGATGGCGTCGAGTAATTGCAAGCTGTAGGTAACAGTTATTTTTGTGTAGCAAAGCTTTGAACGACTCTTCAGTGTAAATAAGCCATTAGGTAAACATACTCAATGCCGATACTTTTGTTTATTGTTTACAAATGTACTTAATGTTTAAACGTAAGGTTCATTTTACAGCCTCGGTTTTCAATTTTATAAAAATGCTTACCATTTCTCATCTCCAAAATTATAAGATCAATTCATGCACGAACAAAACCGTCAAAGAAATGTATTTCCTATTTAAACCCACATAAAAGGAAAATGCCATACATGTGTAGGAAATTAATATAAATGTAATATCCGCTTTGTAGTATATGTTTAAATTATTCTGAGATACTTATATTAGCACTGAATATACTCTGACATATCAATTCTCTCCAAATGGCTTTGGGTGAAAAGTTTAAGTGCTAAAGTAGGTAAAGCTTTAGAGGCCTAAACGTCTAGTTTTCTCCAGTAATCCCCAAAACAAATTTCAAACAAAATAGGTGTTTCAGTAATAGTTTCTTAAACTATAATACTTATAACTATTACATGAAATTTGTTAGACCGTACCTGTACCTATAAGGTGGATTACTTTACAGCTTTCATATTTTCAGAAAATAATTAATTATTCTTTCTAAACCGAAGCAGACGTAGGCTTAGTAACAGAAAGTCAATGACCTAGAAAGCCATTATTGTTTCTCTAAAATTACGCTAACATTTTTAAGTAAAAATAATAAGGCCCAGCATCTTACGCTTCTGTAAGAACATCAAATAAAAACCCAGCAGAATGGAACAATTTTAGATGTAACATTTATTTTTGGTATAATTTAAAAATTCTTAGTTCCGTCGGACGGACGGACGACCGTGTTGACAAGCCGTCTCGGTCCGGATTTCGTGTTCCGGAAAATCTGCGGAGTGTTAGCTGTGTAAGTCATAAGCTTATTGACTCATAGTTTTTGTTAGTGGCTTCACTAGTGTGAAGATAGAAAATTGTTACAAGTGAACATACAATCATCATCTGCCTAGCCTTTTCCCAACTATATAAGGGTCGGCTTCCAGTCAAGCCGGATTTAACTGAATACCAGTATTTTACGAGGAACGGCTGCCTACCGGACCTCCACAACCTATTAACTGGGGTTACACGGTATTTCATGGTAAGACTGGAGTCAGATTTACTGGCTTCTGACTATCCGTAACGACTGCCAAAGATAGGAACATAGACGTCAAACCTGAGACCCAAGACCGACGACAAAGAAGAAACAAAGTAGTGGATTTTAGGGAGTAACAGTTTGACACAACCTCCCGCTCCACCCTAGAGCAGGTGAAGTCATTTTGATGACCACCTAAATCTCAATAGGAACTAAATTAGTATTTTAACTTTGGTAAATTTTTATACCTACTATTGATTTCTAACAAAAGATCTGTTTTTATTACCATTAATGTATAAATAAGAATACCTTCTTAAACGCTGGGAAAAATTGGTAAATCACGATAAAATCCTCTTAAAACTTTCGTTCCTACTCGTATACACCCCTGCGTTCCTATCGACCCCGTTTGACTGTACTGCTGGAATAAAAAAGTATCCTATGTGCTGTTCTAGAACATGGTGAACCCGTGTACCAGAACTATTTATTTTCTACCTGCGATAAAATTCCCAGAAATTGCCTTTTATAAATATTCAAAAAAATATTTGAATACTATTCGTAAATATTATTTTACAAAATACTCGTAAATCAAAAATTATAATTTCGGTGAAACCTTTTTTTGTTTTATACTGCGAACAATGATACTCGTATATACGAGTACTGAAATAAAGAATAGCTAAATTAATATTCTATGAAATAAAAAAAACTACATATAATATCAAAACATTTTTACTTGGAAAAAATGTTAAACTAAATTAACCAAATGACCGACCCTAACCCAATTCGGACAAATTTTTTTTTTGTCGCTAACAGCTTATAACTGGAACACCGTAGAAACGGCTGCATATTTTTACAAAAGTCTTTTTCTTCAGATTAATTTTCGCAAATTGTTTTTCATTTCTCTTATAGTTCTTACAAGATATTACATTGTCCAAATGGCGCGTGGCTTCTCCATTGCTTGTTGAGCATTAAGCTTATTTTGAAAACTAGTTTATTTTGTGATTTATTGTTAGATGCGAGAATAACAACTGTTACTTGACTAACTTTAGTTTTCACAGGATTATGTTTTTACAATTATAACAATGATCACCGAGTCCACTTCGCACATGTTGTCAACCTCGCGAGTCAAGTCGGTATACTTGCTTTGTTTATCTTTCTCGGCTTTTACGAGGGTCTTGTCATGTGGGACTGTTATATCAACTATCATTGCACGTGTCTCGATTCGGTCCACCACCACTACCATCAGGCTTATCACAGCCCTGTTAGTGATGGTTCGATCCCAGTACAAAGTGATATGGCCATTATCAAGAACTGGGCCGGGGACCAAGATTTTGCCTATGTAGTAAGTATTCTCCGTTAGCTAGACGTTATTTACAACTACATAATTATATTTTTAGCGTTGGAAGGCCTCCCACAAGGTGGACCGACGACCTGGCGAGGGTTGCGGGAATCCAATAGATGCGAGACGCACAGGACCGGTCGTTGTGGCGACGCTTGGGGGTCTATGTCCAACTGTGGACGTCTTTCGGCTGAAATGATGAATTATATTTTTTGAATTTTTTCTTGTCTTTTCCCGTTGTAATTTATTGGCACAAAAAACCTTCCTATGTAATAAGATATGCAAGTGATCAAACTTCCTTCGACTTGTTTAGTGGCGAGCTTAGAACGGAAAACTTTAAAATTGTGTTCTTTTATTTCTTTTTCCCCTTTTTTATTAAAAAATTCTCGCGGTTGTAACTTCCTTTGACGTTCGAGCGAAAGTCTAACTCGATAAATTGATGACAAACTTCTTGTCCTTAAAATGTTCTATTTTTATTGTGCATTTTTGTATTTTTTCATAAAAAATACGTATTTTTTATTATTGACAGGCTCGCATTTGACCACTAAATCACCTGATGGTAAGCGATGATGTGGTCGGCGATGGAGCACGCTTGCCAAGAAGTACCTAACCTATTCACTTTTGAACTAAAGATGCCAACGTTGTAAAGTCCCCGTCACGAGAAGCTATAAATTTTGTAAACAAACATCTTTTACTAAGTAAACATTTTCAATCGACATGAAATAGAGACGGGTTATATGAAAGTCACAACCTCTTTAATTTAGTCGGATCATATTTTAACGACGCAAAGTGCTATCGTTTTTTGTTTCTTGGTCCGTCGCAGGGATTGTAAACTATCGGGACACCATTTTGAAATAAACGCGTCATTCGAGTTTCGAATGCGTACGAGTTTGTTTCATTGCTTTGCATATATCGCGGATCTGATTGTTATTGTTATAAATCGATGAGATGATTGATAAAACTGTAGACAGCTTCGTGATACATGTCACTGATTCTGACACAGAAATAGAAACAACTGAATCTGACGAATAATTATTCTTAAATAATATACATATTATGTTAATTAATATTGTTACTTAATAATTTATTAAATCTTAAACAAATTCATTTTTTTTGTTGGTCCAAATGTTGTGAACTCCTGAACACTTGTTTACAAAATTTATAGCTTCTCGTGACGGGGACTTTAGATATCAGGAAATACAGTCTCTGGCAGGGAATTCCACTCTAGCTTTACGTATAATAAATCTTTTCCCAAAACGCTTTTTATGTATGAGTGGAACGTTCACCATGTATCGTTGGTGCACCGCCGTACACATTTGAGTATTGACAGACAGATAGACATATAAACACACGGACGTATTAATAAACAGAAGGATATACAGACAAACAATAAAGTGATCCTCTAAGAAATCCGTTTTTGCCAACTAAGGCACAGAACCGTACTAAAGAAAATCGGCAAAAATTTTAACACACAAACAACACACGTCTACAAATACCTTCTATGATAATACGGTCAGCCGAAAAAGCAGCAGACACATACTTGTCGACAAAGGGCAGTCGCAAAAAAGGGACCAAGCTCAGAAACTCGCAGCTCACTCTATTTCACGAAGCATGTTATTTAGAAATGTTCTCGGAAAATCTCTGAAACCCACACAATAAAACAGATGGATCGTAGCAAATTGTTATTGTATTCACTACAGTATGGAAACGAGAGAAATAAAAATAATCGAACAGGGAATTATTTTGCGGGTGGTTGGTTTTGAATCTCGATACAGATGTTTGGGAAAGGTATTAGAGAGAATCCTGTTTCGATTCGGCTTTGATTTTTAGGTGGTTGCTCAGTAATACGAATTTGTAATGTATGATTATTTTTTGTTACTGATAATGCAAGTTATTTTATAAGATACAGATGCCTTTTTTATCGGTGTGGGAAATGTTAAATCTATAGGTAACTTCTTTTGGTCTGGATGGAGTCAGCCGATTCACACCGAAATGGCAGCGCCCATCAGCAATGCGAAGAAAACAGTGCAGCCAGCCGCGGTCAGGGCCATGCTACAGGGAGCCGCACACCGTTTTGAACCTTTCAAGCGATACTAGTCTTTTACAGAAGTAGACAAAGTTTAAAATTATTTCACTCTAACAGTGATCGCCATATCGCTGCTTCGCTATCAGCCGCTTCCGTTTCGGTATGCATCGGCCTTTAGATTATAGTTGACTAAATTTCACCCGTTCGTTCATTTGCTTTTTGTGTTTCAGTGCCATAGTGACTCATTCTAGCAATCTTTCAGTCCTGGCGGGGATCAGATCTAGCAGACCCCATAGATTGTGCTGTCAGCTCCCATCGTTGAGGCGTGCGTATAGTTTTGACTGCAAGCGTGACGTGGCACTAGGAATTATTTTAAAAATTTAATTGCTGAGTTAAGCTCGCTTTTGTACATGAATTCTCTGTATCTCCATGTGTTGTTTTTGTGTATAATAAATAGTTATAAAATTAAACAGATTAAATAATTACAAGCATATTCCATATTAACTCAACCCACAAGTACCAATTTCACACTCATCCTCAACTATGTAAAACTAATATTTGATCTATATTTGTTTCAGGTCGACAACGGACCGTCACAGGGGTAAGAAAAACTTTCATCCCTTTGTCTGGACCCCAAAAATAACAGTATCGATTGCAGGATCCTTATCTGAAATCCACTCCCGTCACGCATAGGCATGAAGAATGGACTGAGTTTGCCCTATTTGAATAAAATATAAGTACTGTCTAAAGTGTGAGAGAGACAAAATTATCGTGCAGTTGGAGGTTTTCTGTCAACGACAGCGTGCAAAAATTCCAAAAGATTTTAGATTCAGAAAAGAATAGAAGACAGTGTAAAAATGGAAGCCTTTGCCCTGCAGTGGGACGCAGCGGCCTTATAATAATAATAATAATTTAGATTGATATACGTTATATGACACCGATAATGTTCGATGTTAGTCATTTTGAGATTTCTACCTGTTGTTGGTTTTAGAATGTCACTTATTTAAAACCTCAGTTGTGTAAAAATTTTAGACTATCACAAGCTTGCAGTGTTACCGTTGTCAGCGCGATCTTTAAAAGAAACAACAATTATTGGTCACTTTTGACAGAGTGACCCCCAGAAGAAAGGATCAGGCACACACAGACTGACAGATACTAATACTTATTCTACAGAGTGTAAATTTTTCCGAAGTACATAAATTACTCAGTCCATACTCCATATCTGTCACAAGTCAAGGACGATTGGTGCCTATTTTTTTCCCGCAACTTAAAAAGGGTTCGGCGGTTGATCAACTTTAAGTCTCTTGCGGATAAAAGGACTCTTTTTTTGGTTTAATTTGGATTATAGACTCGGTTCGACTTAGGGAAATTAATGATTTTTAGTGGCGAATTTTTGTAGCTGAATATTATTTTTTAAATCCTAAGATTTAATTTGTTACCAGATAAAGACTTATTTTTTAGAAGATAAATTAGCACAGCATATAAACATAGCATAGTTAGCCTTACAATGTATCAATTGCTGGTACTCAGGTCTCTACGAGGAAAGATTGAGCCGTAATCCACTAAACGCGTTGGTATATCACATGAGTCGAATTTTTAGTTTTAAGACATGCCAGTTTCCTCACACTATTTTCGTTCTCCGTTCTGAGAGCGGTTTAAAAAAAAGAGGAAACAGCCAAAGAAAATTCCATTACTTGTGGGTTCAGAATCACGTACTGGATCCATGGTATTCGTTTGTGCGTCGATACACGAACCTACCTACGAACTTATGTCACCCAGGGATAAAAAAATATTGAATGCACTAAAATACTTTTTCTTTTTATTTTCATTGAGTACAAATCATTCGTAAAATACCAATCTTACCTGTTTATAATATCAATATACAATTAATAACAATTCCCAAAATTTTATTTTATCAAAGACATTATAATTAAAACTAAACTGCTATAACTTAACTCATAATTACTTAAGATACATATTCTAAAAATAACATTATATTTTAATACAACATCCAAAAATAACATACGGAAAATTTATTAAAACATATTTTGATATAACGCAACGTCATTAAAATCCTCGTGTACAAAAACACGTAAACAACTTATACATTTCATAAATTTGTTTAACTTTCCTGAGCCAAAGTTAGGAATTACTCTCCAGTCCTTCCTTAATGACACGAGATAAACGAAATATTGAAAATACCGTTGAAAAAAATTTGCCAACTTCAGAGTGCAAAAGGCGAGATCTTTGCTCACTTCGCCGAGAGTTTGTCACTCATTTGAATAACAAGAGAAACCTTTTTTCTTTCGCCTCCCTCACACCCTACTAGGGGGTGAGAGAATTAAGGCACGTGATGTATGTAAGAGGTACAGTCGATAAAGGAGGTAGAAGTAACCAGAGTCGCTTTTTTATTTTGGAAAATCATCCAATGACTGCACAGAGCAGGCATCTGACTTTTACTGACTAAAACTCACTCCCATTTTCCCTCTTTTTCTTGTGTTCTAGGACTGCGAGATTTCTTTTTAGAAGCGAACCCAAAGCCCATGTAGGCTTCAAAACTGTGGACCCCAACAGTTTTGCTGATATTTCTTTGCAGGGTGCGTACTGGTCGGCTGGACAGCGTGCTGGTCATTGCTCGCCGTCCACAAAACCACGATGTGACTGTGTGACCCAGGTTACTTATCTTCTTTATTGACTGTACATATCAAATTCATGAACTTAAGTTTATTATGACGCCGCGATGGCAATCTTTATTGTGTTTTTATTATTGTCTATTTTTTGTCACTGAAACAACTGACAGAAGAACAAGGTTCCAAAATTTGGATAGAGAAACCTCTGTTTCACATACTTACGGAGTGAATTTTGAGAAACACATAGTCTTTGTATTACATCATAAAATCTATTTCAAAATTTCAGCGAACGAACATAAAAAGGGCTAAATAGGTTTGGGCTAGGCATTGATAAGTCAGGGAGTGAGCCAGAATTTGGCTTTTTACATAAAACAAATTCACTCTGAGTACATATACACAGATTGAATCGCGCTTGACTTGATGGCAAGCAATGATGTAGTTGTTAATGAAGCACGCTTGAAAGAAATACTCTATTGACATTCGATTTACGATCATTTGTAGCGCGAGTGATCGTTTCATTCGTATAGCATAAGATACGACGTAGTTAAAGTTACTCAATAAAACCAGATTTTCTTTGGCTATCAGTGACTATAGTTTCAAGCAAAAATTCAAGATGTGTCCAACCCATTCAGCAGGGCAAACATCTTTTTGGTCCTTCGAGCCGGATCTCCCGTTTCAGTGCTCGTTTGTGCGTGTGGCAGAAACTCAACCAACAAACATACATATTATTATATATAACATAAACCAGTGCTTGACTGTAATCCCACCTGATGGTAACCAGTGATCTGCATCACTGTCACACACAGTTGAGCTGTTGAGCTGTAGATTCCTCACCTGTATGGAGAATATGGACATCAGAGATCATCATTTACTATTCAGCACCGCATATAACAATAGTAAAACAGATTATACACAATGGCAGTCATTAAAACCATAATTTTATTCTCACTAACTCAAAACCACTTTATTGGTTTCATAAACACTGTAAACAGTGAAATTAATGTCCATTGTAAACGAAATCTGTTTGCCTTAACAAATTGCCTGCGTAATTTATTTAATAGATTTCTAGAGATTATTAATGAGCTATTTATTCTTAATGATCTCAAATAAATTGGGTCACTTAAGAGCGCGTCGTATCGTCGAGCTGTTTTCTTAAGCGTTTAAGAAGGCTAGAGAAATTTTAATATATAATTATGTTCGGTTTGTGTTTATTTCGATACTAGCTATTGCCAGCAGTTTTGCTTACAGGGTAGTAGAAAAGCATTTCTAGGAAATGTCATACTCCCGGAATAGAGTGTATCCAATGTGCTATTCTAAGTTATGGTCTACCCGTGTGCCAAATGTCATTCAAATCCATAGAGCCTTTTAAGCGTGAAGAAGTAACGAACATATACAACATGTAACATAACATAACTAACGCACGTCCTCTTGGGGAGTCATTGTACTCATCATTATGAACAACTTTTATTATGGGACCAAACATGAAATCGCGAAAAAAAGTTTCAGGTGTCCCATACATTTTGACGAAATAAGCGAACATAAATGTATGAAACAGCTGATTATTTTTTCTTGATTTCAGGTTTGGTCCTATACTAAAAGTTATTCATAATGATGAGTACAATGATCCCCCAAGAGGATCTGCGTTAATTCTATACTAATATTATAAAGAGGTAAAATTTGTAAGTTTGTAAGTTTATATATAGGGGGTAATCTCTGGAACTACCTGGTCCGATTTGAATTCTTTCAGTGTTAGATAGCCCATTTATCGAGGAATGCTATAGGCTATCTACTATCACGCTACGACCCACGGGAGCGGAGCAGTAACGAAAAATGCGGGTGAAACCGCAGGGGACAGCTAGTGTTGTATCCACACATACATACTAACGAACTTACAATATCATCATCATTTCAGCCGAAAGACGACACTCCACTGCTGAATATAAGCCTACCCTAAGTGTTGACACAATGACCGGTCACTTTTTTCGTGTAACTTTATATATTCAAAAACATTACACCTTCAAGCCAAAATTCAATCCATTTTCGAACATAAAAATTCAATTTTCACCAATCAATCAGAAATCCATTAAACTGCTCTCAACCGTTTTATTGCTTGGAAACTATGAATATTTAAAATCAATGAACTCTACGCCCGTATGTCAACAAGTGATAACAAAAACCAATGACATCGATAAAAAAGGTGAAAATGTTTTTACCGCAGGCCAAGCTCGAGTCGGACTCAGGCACTAAAGGTTTTTCACCACAAAATATTGTAGAGGCCTAGCAGGATTAAAGCCTACTAATCCAGTAGGTTTCTGGGTAGACTTTTTAAAAATAAACCCTTGGTCCTATACCGGGAAGGACAAGTCAAGGAACAGTAAAAGTCTGATCAGTCCCGGTGGAGCTGGAGGAGTAATTATTAGAAAGAAAGAAAATCCGTTTATTTACGCGAAAATGACGCAATCACAAATGTAGCTAACAATAACAATAGTAGATTATGATACAACTGTGTCAAGTCAAATGTCAAGATTACCTACCGTCGCGGCTGTATTAAGACCCGAGTTGTGGCGAGGGTCTTAATACAAAAATGTTGCACCAAACTGTGACAACAAGCGCCTTTGTATACTTAAGTTCAGTGCGATTATAGTCACTTTCTGAGCAAGTATATTGAAAATAATTATCATCATCTACCAGGCCTTTTCCCAACTATATTGGGGTCGGCTTCCAGTCAAGTCGGATTTAGCTGAATACCAGCATTTTACGAGGAGCGGCTGCCTACCAGACCTCTGGTTAAACACGGTATTGAAAATAATCATTATAGGGAAAATATGCTTCACAACCGCGCAAAACGCGGCGGTCATTCTGTTGTCTTATTTAGGTATATCCCACCTAAAAATAAGACCACACCGAAAAAAGGCCAAAGATTTTTACTTAAAACCACCTCACCTTTTCAACACGTTCTACAATCATGTTGTGTTCATAAATCCAGTGTCTATGTCGGTAAAACAACGGAAAACTGTGGTTCAACCGTTTTTTCGTTGAAAACAGCGTGTTGAGTAATAAATTCTGTTTTTGCTACTTTTTGGCGCTAAAGCTGCTACAGACAGCCGTGACGCCATAGTGTCGCAGAAAGAAATAATTCTTTGTTGATTTTTGTTAAAGAGTTATTGAATCTTGACCGCGGTGCGTTGTCGCTACGTTGTATCTGTCTGAAGTAGCCTTAACTTAATTGCCTTTCTTCTCTACGCACATTTTTAGGGTTCCGTAGCCAAAATGGCAAAAACGGAACCCTTATAGTTTCGTCATGTCCGTCTGTCCGTCTGTCCGTCTGTCCGTCTGTCACAGCCGATTTACTCGGAAACTATAAGTACTACAGTGATGAAATTTGATGGGAATATGTGTTGTATGAACCGCTACAAAATTATGACACTAAATAGTAAAAAAAAGAATTGGGGGTGGGGCCCCCCATACATGTAACTGAGGGATGAAAATTTTTTTTTCGATGTACATACGCGTGTGGGGTATCAATGGAAAGGTCTTTTAAAATGATATAAAGTTTTCTAAAAAACATTTTTCTTAAAGTGAACGGTTTTTGAGATATCAGCTCTCAAAGTCGTAAAAAGTATGTCCCCCCCCCTCTATTTTTATAACTACGGGGTATAAAATTCTAAAAAAAATAGAGGTGATGCATGCTAATTAACTCTTTCAACGATTTTTGGTTTGATCAAAGTATCTCTTATAGTTTTTGAGATAGGTTGATTTAACTGTAATTTTGGTTAAGTTATTGTGCTTACACTGAAAACGATGGCTGAACCTTATAAGTTTTATTTGCTGCTACGGAACCCTTTGTGCGCGAGCCCGACTCGCACTTGGCCGGTTTTTTTGTTTACCAGAACTCATAAGTACTTAAAACCATTTAAAAAAATTGGATAAATAGGTCATCATCATCATCATCATCTCAGCCGAAAGACGTTCACTGCTGGACATAGGCCTCCCCCAAGCGTCGCCACAGCGACCGGTCCTGTGCGTCTCGCATCCATCGGATTCCTGCGAGGTATCCCTTATTAACTAAGTGTAAAATCTCTTCTAAATACGGCATGTTATTAGTATTTTTAATAAGAAAATCTAATTAGTAAATAATTACAGTTTTGAGCTGTTTGGGGTCGAAACTCTTATTAAAGATAAGGTCATGGGGTCCGAGTGCACGTCTTCGTTTTAAAGAGATTTCTTGCCAACTGATCGACACTTTGCGTGACCAGAGCTGAGGGCTGGCTCGTTCTTCGCACAAAGAATTATCATTTCTATTTAACATGGCAATACCGCCAGCCTTCTGCGCACATTTCCATATGACAGTGATGTGGAGGAGTACTTTAACGCTTGAGTGTAACCCTACTTACTCGTAGATATCACTAAAACTGGGTAAACAATAAGAAATAAATAAATTACTCATTTTTTTTTCACAGCCAGATTCACAAAAAAATATATTTGATGTTATGCAAGCATCAGACAAAGTCAAAGTAAAACAAAGTTTTAATGATTTTTCTAGTAATTACAGTTTCAGGTTTTTTGTTTGGAGCCAGAGCTCTGTGTGGATCTAGTTAAAAACATTTCTAACTTTGACTTTGATTAATATTTTTGTGACCATTTCTCGTAACATTGATCTAGATAAAAATATTATCTCTGAAGTTATTATAAAGGCGAAATTTGTATTTATGTTTGTGGGAGTTACTTCTTCATAGTATACATTTATCTTCGAAGTATATTCCTCTGAAATAATTCTCTACTAAAAGGAGTTTGAGCCTTTCATTGAGGCTGATTTCACTTACTGATGAATTGCGTACACTTGAGATTCAAAACTAAACCAATATTATATCACACATTCCACAAGGAAACAATTTGGGTATAATTGAAATAGGTCCTTAGCTAAACTTTATAAAAATTTGTCTGTATGTACAGTTTCCTCCGTTCTTCATTCATATGAAGTTGTCATTTTAAAAAGCATGTTTTTTAACCGACTTAAAAAGGAGAATATTATTTAGATAAACATTCGAGAATCAAATTATTGTTTTTAAAATTCGAAGCCGCGGTTGGAAGGGCACATCATTTGAAAAGAGTCATTACGGAGTATCCTATTGATTTAAGGGATCCCTTGCCTCCAATATCCCTTCCTACTTATAATACAATTGTTGATGTCGGTAAGTTTGTATGTTTATTATTTAGTCACAATAATTTTTTTCTAATTGTGTGCATGGTTTATCATCATTATCAACCTTTTCGCTGAAAAACATTTAGTCGTCCACTGCTGAGCATAAGCGTTCTCCAAGTGTCACTACAACGACCGGTCCTGTGCGTCTCGCAGATCCCTTGATCCCCACCGGATCGTCGGTTCACCTTGTGGGAGGTCTTTCAACGCTTCATCTTCCGTTATTTAGTTGCCACTCTAAAACTTTTCAAACTTATGGGTCATCTGCTCTACTAGCAGCTGCCCCACTTTAGTCAGATGATTCGTCAGGCTTTGTAGACCTTCCAGCGGTGCGTCTTCCCGTAGGTGGTCGCCACTCCAGAACTTTTCGCTGCCATCGACCATCTGCTCTACGAACGATGTACTTTCTCTGCTCCATGCTATCAATTAAATTAGGTAATTTTTGTGCTCTGTCGGTAACCCTCGTTCTCCTGCAGATGTCTTATCCAGTAGTAAAAAATTCCGACTTTGACACGAGCAAAGCCGCAGAAAAAAAGCTAGCAACTAATATTGAACTTAACAATCAAGATACCCGGAAGATTTCGAAGGAAAGATGCCATCAGTTACGTCAGAGTACCCGGTCACGATAATGAACCGGTCGGAATCTGGACATCAATCTTATCACGGATTTCTTCATTCCATTCGATTCCTGTTTTTAATCGAGTTGATTTATAGATACGTTTTTTGAAATCAATAGTGTTGGGGAACCGTTTTTTAGGAGTTAAGTGGTACTTTGATTAATGAAAGTTTGTTAAAATATTGATGGGTCAAATGAAACGGTTTTGTGGCTGGGAAATTATAAGTAAAACTTTGATAATAAAGATGGAAATAAGAATGAAAGGGTATAGTTGGCTATGCTGCTGTTAGGTGGATATTGTGATGATTGGTTGGTTTCGGCGGTGTCATCATCATCATCATGGGGTTTTAAAATTGGTCTCAACTTCAGCAGTTGTTGCATAGAAAACATTTTTTTGCACACATAGATATACATGTAGAAACATCATGTAGACCCATAAAAATAAAAAAATAGCAATACTTTGTCAAGTTATAGGCCAGAGGCTGCATTGATTACTTCCCCAAGTTCCCAAGTAAAGCAAGCACAAAATAAACCACAAAAAACTATAGCAAAAACTCAATGACCCAAACATCAAGTTTGCCATTAAATCCTCAACTTCTGCATATTTTATTTCTTTGAAATCTCAAGACAAACAAAAACCAAGTAGTTCAAGAAATCGTCTATTTTTTGTTTGTTTATCATACCCCGTTTGACCGAAAGTTTTCGAGTGAATGGTCGACCCACCAAGTTCTGGCCTGACTTTGGTATAAAAATAAATTATTCGAAAATTCAGTGCAGCGTCTCAAAGAGTATGCAGACTTGGCTCGAGTTTTTGTAAAGTATGATTGCAGCCCCGGCTTTCGTATACATCTTGGAGTTTTATTTGTATGGTAATCTATTCCACGGGTATTATGGAGTCAAGGAAGTAAGAAGAATATTTTTTGTTGACTTTAATGAGGTGTGGTTGGACGAATTGAATTATTCCAGTACTAGCTTTTGTTAGCGGCTTTGCCTGTTTGAAGATAGGTTTCTCTTTAAAAACTTTGAACTCCATTTCAAACCCTTAGGGAGAGAATTTTGGAAAATTAGTGCTCGCTTACTTTCTAAAAAGAAGCTTTGTGTAAAATTTCACATTCTTAGCGTTGTATTTTACTGTACGTTGAACTGTTAGTCAGTCAGTTTCTTCTATTATATGACATGTATAGATAAAATCAAGGGACGGCTTAATTTACTGAGCTTGTTAGAGACAATGCCTGCTAGAACCGCTAAGTTGTTCGTATGAGCAGCCACATGCGGTAAACACTAAGTCCAGATTCACGGCACGTAATGTTACAGGGCTGATGCATGCCATGAGAAAACCCCTGAAAAGGAAACTCGTGGACCTAGAACGACGTGGACAAAAAACAACTGAAGGCACATAGATTTGGTTTTTTTAGTAAAACTCTGGCACACACTCCTCCTCCAACCTCCACGGTAGGAAAGTTACAAGATGATTTTTCAACACAAAAAAAGGCATATGAAGTGTCAAAAGAAACAACTTCCTAGAACATTAATACTACGCGTATCAACCATAAAAGCGCGAGTCTTTTCTGGAGCTGATTCGTCATTTACCCCTCGCTCATACTTCTTCACATTATCAACACGAAATCACGCAACAAACTCAAAAGTACCTCCCCAAAACATTTACACAACACAACGAACTCGACGAAAGGGAAAATTCAATTGTTCGCGGTAGCTCGCACCTTTTCAAGTTTTCCAATTAGGTGGTACTGTGTCTCGGGCTGGTACATTTAACTCATAACCACGATAATGTGGCCAACATCTGGGACACTCAATAATGCTGTGTCTGATATGAAGAAGCTTGTCCTTCGATGGTCGTTTCTTCGAACTTGGTTTTCATTTTCGTTGTGTGTGTGAGTGTGTATGTGTGTTCTATGTTTACTTATCTATATTGTTTTAGTTTCGGTCTTCTAATAGAGGGATCTATTTGTTTGATATGAGTAAAGTTTTGTGGTTTGAAAATGGATAGTAGGTTTAAAACTTTTGAACGATCATGAGAGTAGAGGACCGGAGATAATGTAGAAGACTATCTTCTGACAATGGTTTTGCCCGTGTTGTTTTAGTATTTTCCTCCGTTATTACAGTCAATTTATATGTATTTTTAACATATAAGCTATATAATTACTGTAAAGTTTTATTCAAATCCGTTTTGCTGTTTGAGCGTGAAATAGTAACAGTTACAGACATATACCATACAAGCTTTCGTCATTCTTATAATTTTGCGAGACGTAAAATGTGAGACATAATTATGTAATTTTTAGGTGCAAAAAAACTGTGAAATACACTATTAGGCAATTACCCGGACCAGACACAACACGCGTCTAGTCGGAGCCTTTTCAACGAAGATAGAGAGACTTACCAGCAATCTGTTACACCTTTAAAACTGCTTTATCAAATATTTTGTTTGAAAAGTAATTTCAAATCAATACGAGTATTTTTTTCAAATATCAAAATAGTTCCCGTGACATTCAAACGCTGTCAAAAACACGAGAATCACATTTCAAAAATAACAACAAAGAAAAAAATATATACCGGCAAATTGTCTCAATAAAGGAAACCAATTCATAAATATTGTAACAGTTAAAGTCAGCGTGGTTGCGGTTGACAACAGGTTGGAAAAATATCAACATGTCTGTGGCGACAGGATGTTAAACCGACCACACAGTATAATGAGAAATGAGATTTAAATCAAAAGTTAACTTGCTACTAGCCAGTTGCTTCGCCCGCGTGAATACAAAAGGTTGATTGGTAGAAAATGCTTTTAGGCATTAAGTCCTCCTCTGTACTGTTGTGTGCATAAAATATAAATAAATAGGTACATACATACTCCCGTCTGGTCATGGTCTGTTCAAACTTAACATAATCTTCTTCGAAGTTAATGCTTGCTGTCAGAAGCGTAGCTTCATAAACGTGTATTCGTCACTATGGACCGTCGCCCTCGGAGACTGTGTAGCGATGCAGTAGCACTGCTGTAGCGCGTTCGCATCGATACAGTCACGATGAAATCTTTAGCTGCTTGCCTTCGCTGTGGACACTAAGCTAAGTCTTGGTGTAAACTAAGGTTTGAGCGTGAGGGAGCAATTTCAGTTGAGCAGCTTTTTGAGCCACATCAACTATCCTGTTTTTGCAACTGTCTGGTTTCTGTCCTAATTATAGTTATATTCTAACTCTGGCTAGTTATCTTCACAATACTACCACTACCTATACAATTATTAAAAGAAAATCCACTCGCCCCCAGCTAAAAATACGAAAGCCTAAAATATAGACTTTTAAAAAACAGATTTGATGAAAGACCAAACAAAAGACGATTCTATCTGAAAACCGTCCCTCATACAAAGAAAACCCACTATAGCAATGTATATATACTCGATTAGTAAAGTCTTTCATAAAAACCCGGTTCCCAGGACCGAGATATTAAGACCAGGATATTAAAGGGCGGGCAAAAACGTCGACTCATAATGACCTTGTGTTTCTTCAATCAATAAACCAGTTTTTTTTTCTCTTCGAAGTTCCGTTATTAACTCTTTTTGATGCTGATGTTTCAATTTTATGTTTTGGAAGTTTTGTAACTGTTTTTGGGTCAGGAGATAAGGTGATTAGATATTTTTAAGCAGCACTTTAGGCATTTATACCTTGTTTGTTGGCAATAGGTTCGAATGACATTACCGGCTTAATATGCATGTACTATAAGGTTGATACAACTGTGGTCAAGTTATGTTGTGATTTCAACCTTTATTGCACCATCGATGTAGGTGGTGCAAAAAAGGTATTTTTATTAAATTTTATTTGACATAAATTGGCGCTTGACTACGATCAGGTACGCACAGGTCGATCTTCAAGGTTAAGCAACGCTTGCCTAGGTTGGTCTGTGGATGGGTGACCATCTTAACACAACGAGTTTCCTCCGTGCCTCGGAAAGCACGTTAAGCCGTTGGTCCCGGCTGTCATTTGGAGATCTTTGGCAGTCGTTACGGATAGTCAGAAGCCAGTAAATCTGACTCCAGTCTTGCCATGGAGTACCGTGTTACCCCAGTTAATGGGTTGTGGAGGTCTGGGAGGCAGCCGCTCCTCGTAAAATACTGGTATTCAGCTAAATCCGGCTCGACTGGAAGCCGACCCCAATATAGTTGGGAAAAGGCTAGGCAGATGATGGTGCTTGACTACGATCCCATTTGATAGTAAGCGATAGTGCAATCGTTGATGATGAGGCGTGTTTATTATAGCGCTAGCTTTTATAACTGACATTTATGACCAGTGCGTGTCGCCAGTGATGTCATAATATGTCTCTAAAACATGGTCACTCACAAACCCTTGTCAGAAGGCTTAAAGTAATGGAAAGGGCCACGTTTGGAGTTGCCTAACGTGATCGAACCAAGATTGTAGGTATCTGCAGAAGAATCAAGGCTACTGACATAGCCCGAAGAATCGCCTAACTTAAGTAGCAATGTGCCATCGGTCGATGGGGCAGTAATTAATTTTAAATATCTGTGTATTTGATATGGGCTTCAATTATGAAAAAAAAATAAAGTTCTAAGTGAACGCAATCAAAAGTTGCAGCCGTTTATGTCGCATATTATGATCTTGATGACGAACACACTAGTCAACAACTAGTCATATTTTTTTTGGTCTTTTTATTCCCCCAAATTGTATCATACCGCCAAATTCATACGTCAAAAACGCTTTCCCCTAAAAAACCGAAAACGTCCAGCTTACACCTAGCCAACAAAATGTAATCTGCGTTTAATCTGCAAGTCTAAGTCGCAATTTACTTGTCAAAGGGCGGTCCGCGGCCGCCGCCGGCAAATTGCTACCCTGATAGCCGGACGTAGACCCAGAGGCGAACAGAGGCGAATGGACAGGAGAATCTATGTTGACAGGAGACTTATGAGGTTTTGATGCCGTTGTTATGTTGTCTTGTGTAGTAGTTTTGTGACAAGAAAACGTGTGAAGTTTGATTGTGGTTAAAGATTTAGATAATAATAACAATATTGTGAGTTTTGAGTGGGTTTGAAATATGATTGTAAGGTAGATATCGCATTTTTTCAGGTGGGAAGTCATAATATAACTTTTTTACTTTGAATATTTTAAGTCAGCAAAAGATTTACTATCCCTTTCCTTTTGGGTGACCTTCATCCAGCCTGCAGCTACAACCTTATAATGAAACTCAATATAGGTGATGTTGTTTTTGCAAATTTTGATTCACCATTAATTTTGGTAGTACACACCAATTCTATACACTCTAGATCCTTCTTAATGTTCCATATTTTATTTATCTTAAATCTTCTTCTTAGTCGGACACACTTTTCAGAGCGGTCGTGGCTGTTGCTGATGGAAAGGGTCGTTGTTCGTCATCGTTTGCCTCCAAGGCTGCAGCATTTCCACCAATGTCTCGTCATTTTTGGCACTTATTGGCATTACGTGCACACTATACTGCGCTCGACTGAGTAGTCCTAGTGATAAAGCTGATCCAACGAGCTGGGGATCGAACGCGGACTCTAATATAATTCCTACTAGCTTCCACCCGTGACTTCGTCCGCGTGGAATCCCGATTTTGAAACATTCTTCATTGGTGTTCCGCTCCTACTGGTCTTAGCGTGATGATATAAAACCTACAGCTTTCTCGATAACTGAGCTATCTAACACTGAAAGAATTTTTCAAATCGGACCATTAGATCCTAAGATCAGCGCGTTCAAACAAACAAACTCATCAGTTTTATAATATTAGTATATATTATGCTGCGAACACCTCTAACCGTTCCTAAATCTATGCGTTATGAAAATAGCCAGAGGCCCTCTGACGCTCGAGACTAATATTCCCGTACACGAATGTGTTAAATGAATTAACTCCACCATTAATAATATGTATACTACTATTTACACTTTATGCATGTATTATAAAAGGTCAACAGAATATTTTGAGGGAAATTGGTGAGAGTGTAACTTTGAATATACTGTTGCAATAATTGATGACACTGTTAGTGTTACTGGTAGTTCAATTCTCACACGAAACAATATTTATTATGATCCTATGGCAAACAGATAGTTGATTCAAGTCTGGATTCTTATGTGAATGACTTTAAAAGTCTTTTAAATGAGCCTATTACTATACAGGAGTAATTCCTAGTATGGAGTAAAGTTTGAAAAAAAATGTGAGTTCTCAATAATAATAATATGATCAATTAAAACACTTGAATATGTCGTATTGTCAATTAGAATCTGCAATAATAAGGGCCTGTTTCACAATGTCCGAGTAAGCACTACTCACTGAATAAATTCAAAAATTTGACAGAATTTGTATGAAATTATCTGCCAAGTAAGATACTCGAAACTTAATCATAGGTGGTGAAACAGGCCCTAAGGGTAAAGGAAATTCACACCGCCACGCGCCCCAGTTAGCGACTCTTGACAGATCTTTTCCTTGAAAACTTATACATTACGTTGACGTTATGTGACGTTAAACATTAGATGTTTGACGGTGATGTCAATAACATAAGCATTTTGACAGATACGTGGACCTAACGCCTCAGTGCTGCCATCTGGTGAACGTCATTAACTGAATGATACAGACATCAAACGTCATTATTATTTATAAGAAATACGACATAATAAATTAACGTAATTTGTTTCACACACTCAAAGTACAATTTCAAATTAGATTCTATTTATTAAACGTTGAAGATTCAGATCAAAAGGATGTCGAAATGAAACCGCGTAATTGTGCAAACCTTGGAAGCAAACATTGTTATGAAGAGCCAATAAATTTGAGCGAGCCTGTATTATTTATGACTGTATGTTTTATTTTTTTTTGGTAGGAAATCATCAGAATAACTTCTCTCGCTCTTGGGCAAAGTGAGAGCCCGGGCGTGTCAGACTTTTAATGACTAAAAAAACCCACTCTTTTGTTTCTTCTTTGCCTTTCGTTTTAAGGTTTTCCTTTCAGAAGCCAACCCATGCCTCAAGCCTCTGGGGTGGCTTCGACACTGTTGGTGCCCCTATAGTTTGCTGACAGTTATGTTCTATGTTTGTGTGTATGTTAAGTTAGATGAACTTAAAAACTACTGGATTAAAAAAAAGCCTGGTCATTTATCAATGAAAGTGTTAACGATCCATTCTAAGGAAGACTGGTAGATATCACAGTCAGCGATAAGACCTCCATTGTACGATGGGTACAATCAAGTGGCGATCTTATCGCTAACGATTAGAGTTGTATTACTTATTTGTTGTACAATAAAGTTAATTCCAATCTCGCTTTCACTAATCATGACAAACAGCAACATCATCTCGAAAACTTAATGCCAAAAAAATCGTTCATTTCATACAAAAACGATTTCATTTGAACATCTCATATAAACCCGATTGCATTTTCTGCTTTCCAATCGAATTTTTATCGTTCCATAATAGATCTTTCATTTCGGTCCGTTTTAACTACGACGAAAGTCGTAAAAATACACCGAATAAACTTCTTTAATCCAGAAAATGCTTCCCAACAAGATATATGTGTTTTACTGAATTTTCAAACCGTTTTTCCTTTTAAACGATGATTTGGATATGAAATACGGGTCGGGGAGATTTATTTTTCCGCTTGGATGAAGTTATCCGTAAATAGATTTGGGTGGGAACACTTTTTAGTTAGTTTGAGGTAATTTTTTGTCGGCGAAATGATTAATAGTGGAAGGAGAAATATGGTGACGGATTGTTTCTAACGAATAGGTAAATTAACTTTTTTTAGGTATTATATCCGCATCCATCGGATTCCCGCGACCCTCGCCAAGTCGTCGATCCACATTGTGGGAGGCCTTCCGACGCTGCATCTTCCGGTACGTGGCTGCCACTTTAGAACTTTCCGTCCCCACCGACCTCCGAGCTGTTCTACGAGCAATGTGCCCTGCCCACTGCCACTTAAGTTTGGCGATTCTTCGGGCTATGTCGGTAACCTTAGTTCTCTTACGGATATCTTCATTTCTGATGTGATCGCGCAAGGAAACTCCAAGCATAGCCAAAGGGCTATTCTTGGAGTTTTGCTCCATTGCTCTTTGGGTGACTTTAAGCCTTCTGATGAAGCCCATTGTGAGCGCCCATTGCGAGGTATTTATTATTTATTTATGTCATCAAATAGCTCCTCTCACTCTTGGTGCAGTGAAAAGGAGCGAGAGACTTTGAAAACATCTTTCAGCAGCTATTTGCGTTTCAGAGTCGAGGGCTGGCCCGTTCTCTTGGCAGGCAAATCGACGTAGATATCTAATATTATAGAGATATACCAAGAGAGGAGCTCGTGGCTAGATAATAACAGCCGCACAGGTCGATCTTCAAGGTTAAGCTGCGCTTGCCTAGGTTGGTCTGTGGATGGGTGACCATCTTAACATAACGAGTTTCCTCCGTGCCTCGGAAAGCACGTTAAGCCGTTGGTCCCGGCTGTCATTTGTAGAGGCTGTCTTTGGCAGTCGTTACGGATAGTCAGAAGCCAGTAAATCTGACTCCAGTCTTGCCATGAAGTACCGTGTTACCCCAGTTAATGGGTTGTGGAGGTCTGGTAGGCAGCCGCTCCTCGTAAGATACTGGTATTCAAATAAATCCGGCTTGACTGGAAGCCGACCCCAATATAGTTGGGAAAAGGCTAGGCTGATGATAGAGATATACCAAGAATTTTTATTTTATTGACAACTCCTTGGGCCATGTTGGTGAATGTTATTAGGCTTCTCACAAAGTGGATCCATGACCTAGTGATAGTCGCGGGAATCCGATGGGTGCGAGACGCACAGGACCATTCTTTGTGGTGACTATATCTAACAGTAGACTTCTTTTGGCTGAAGTGATGATGATGATACTATTTTCACCCGTACAACAAAGGCTTTTGGGAACAGCTATACAGATTGACTATAAAGAAAACCTTTAGTCAATAAGTTACCTCTTTATCAACGTGTATCAACGTCAGCTAGATTATCACGATTCATCAAAAAAGAAAACCAAACATGATACCAATACACAATATAGAAGAAACATTTCAGATTAACAAATTCATTTAGAAGTAAAACAAAACGAGAAACAATTAAAATGGAAAAAAAAATAACACGTTGAAAAAAATCTAAAATGTTCTCTAACATTTTAACATGAGTTCTGTGATTTTAAGCGTACAGCTTTATCCTGTTCCAATGATTGCCTTTCCAATAAAAAAATCCGGATTTGCATATGTGATCATAAGGGTGGATTGCCGGGCGGTGAGTACAAATGCATTATTACGCTTTTAGCGTTTACGGGAAAGAATAAAGAGGTATAGAGATTTTCGTCGATTTTATTTTATGGTGGATTTTAGACTTATTTAAAGAGTGAATGAATGACACTCGATTGTGAAGCGTTCGGAAAGTTCACATACTAAAAGTTCTTAAGACCAAAGACCAGCGCGTGTTGGTGGTACTGCAAGGCAGTCAGTAGCAATGCATCACATCAGAAGACTTTGTCATCACCATTTCAGCCGAAAGACGTCCACCGTGGGAGATAATACTCCCCCAAATCACCACAATCACCGCTGAATCTCGCATCCATCATCGGATTGCCGCGACCCTCAATGGTTACCCAAAGAATAATAAAAGAAGCATGCTCAGAGTTTGCTAGTTTGAATCAGGAATTAAGATATCTGAACAATAACTTAGATAACCTAAAGAATCATCAAGCTTGAACTGTTTACCCGAAATCGTAGCATTAGAAGGTTTCCCATAAGCTTATTTTTATTTCTTGTGGTATGTGCCATGTTTGGCGTAAATAGACATTTTTTTAATGAAAATATGTTTTCTTAGAATGATGTTCTACCTTGACGCGCGCAGATCCATTGGCAGAATTAGTAATATCATGCAAAAACTGCTACCTCACTCAAACTCCATCCAAATACCCAGTCATGATTCACGTTGACAACTGAACTGTCATTCACAGAGCACGATTAGCATCAAAAGCTTATCTCTCGTGACCTTTGACCTCCGCAACCTCATTACACCCCATACCTACCCATTATCTAGTTTACAGATATTAATATTCGCCAATCAAACTGTCTGGGCTGTTTATCGGCAAGTGCCTGAAGCTATAGCATCTATGTATGTATTTGGTGAATTGTAATTACATGTGGAACTAACTTAATATGTTTGTGCTAGCTTCTGCCTGCAGCTTCGCTCTCGTTAAAATAGGTTTTATCGCCTTAGGTGATGAATTTTGGAAAATCGTCTCTGGTGGACACTGAAATTCCGAAAGGTAAGCCCATGTCCCGCAGATCGAAGACAACGAAGTAACGGGGTCGGGTTTAATCAGTAAGAGTCTGAGACGCCCTCTCGCTCCACCCAAGAGCGGGAGAATTTAGTCTGATGATTCCCCTTCCAAAAAAAAGTGCTCACTTACGTCATAAAAATAAACTTTGTGCAAAATTTCACTCCGATTCCCAGTACTTTCGGTTGTGCATTGATAATATGTAACAGTGTGTGTATGAGTTTGTGTCGGATCTACACACAAGGTTAAACAATGCTTGCCGAGGTTAATCTATGGATGCGTAACCATCTCTTTCATACTGAAACTACTCTGTTCAGAAAGTTACTTTCAAGTCACATTAATCTGCTGGTTCCAACTGACATTAGATGGTATTATTAATCTTTGACAGTTATTACTTACGGATACACAGAAATTAAAATCCCTTTTTTCTGTAATTTTCTTTGATGTACCACCAACTGTAGATAACTAATTCAATTAAATCCATGCGTCAAAGTCCATTTCTATTTCTCCCTCTATATTTATCAAATATTGAAGTTTAGATATCCAATTCCTGCAACTCACTAACAATATTCCCAGAATATCCGATACATTTCATTCATCTATATTAAATGTACCTTCAGTTCTTACTGAAGGTACATTTCCTTTCATTCATTCGTTAAATCGTTCATATTTCGATGTTGGTCCGTATTGAATTTGTTCCCCAGTGTGCTTGTTAGCAAATTCAACAATTCTTGAACAAAAGATTTCATTTATTGATTAGTGGTTTAAGCCCGCGGGTTTGCTTGCGGTTTAGGTTGTTGATATACAGTTTATTTTGTTGGGTTACATGTAAAAGTTCGATGTTATAGACTTCGGTATTTACTTTAGGTTGTCACTGATTACGGTAAAGTCAAATATAAGAGACTAAACAAACTGCTAATTTTTTATGAGAAGTAAGTGGATTAGCTGAAAGAAGTTACTGACACAAATCCCTAAAGGTAGCCTTTCGAACCGAGCGTCTATAGCGTCAGTGACGCCGCGACTGTGACGCCGCGACAGAGCGACAGATAGATGTTCTATGCAAATGATGCGGCGTCAATGACGTCACTGACGCCGCGCCAGTGTCGCTGGGTTCGAAAGTCGTTCCCTAGAATTTCATACATTTGCATAGAACATCTATCTGTCGCTCTGTCGCGGCGTCACAGTCGCGGCGTCACTGACGCTATAGACGCTCGGTTCGAAAGGCTACCTTAAGAACCCATAGCGTTTTAATTGCGTACATAGCGTTTTAAATGCTTACCTTATACTCACAAAAATTCAAATAATGATTCACAATCAAATAAAAACTAAAAATGTTTATATCTAATAGACAGTACAGGTACTTTTGAATTGTTAGAATGTCGGTAAGTCCCAAAAATAAGTTAAATTGCACATTTAAAAGCTTAGATCTCTATACAGAAGAATTTGCAAGAAACTATCAAAGATAAAAAAAAAAACTCCAAGGACACCCTTTGGTAATATTTTTATTACCTTTGACAACAAATATAACGCAAAAATGTTCAACGTTTAATCTCCAAATTATTATTACAACCAAAAATAAATAAGACTAGTACGATAGGCCTTGAGAACAAAACTACGAGGAAAAACTAGTTTCCTTTTCATGAAATAACAAAGCCACAATAGTGAGACGTCATTTTAGATGAAAACTAGACACTAACTAATGATACTTCACTCCAAATTCTATCTCATTCAAGGTTAAAACCATATATTTCTAGGTAAAGGCACCCATTCAGAAACACTGTATTCTAAATTTGAATAGATCCATTAATTATAGATAATTATTTTCAACTGCCTAGCTTCAGCCTTTGTTAAATTATTCAAGGAAACATACCCCTGGAATAAAAGGTATAATAATATGTCCTATTCGTGGATATATTGTAGTATCGTTGAATGCTAAATTGCGGTCGGCTATCTGAGTTTGAAAGAATAACAGACATATACATACACTATTCGGGCACCGTCGGTTTATTTTTAACGTGGGTAATCATAAATACGAAGTTTCCCGCTCTGCAGCGGGGCGTGTCAGACTCTTACTGACCAAAACCCATTTCCGTTCCTTCTTTGCCTTCATTCCAGGGTCTCGGGGTTCTCTTTCGTTCCACCCAGGTCCTAGAATGCTTTGACCCTGCCGGGCCCCTACAGACTACAGTTTGCTGATATCTCTTTGAGGCGAGGTAAGTTTCAAAAAAGGTACCTATCTACAACATGAAAGTACTATGTAATTATTTGTATGGCCAATCAATTTTCTGGATATATTGGAGTAGAGGCTTTCGTTTCTCCTTTACTGCAGGTTGTACAGTAGCCTGCCTTATAATGTCAACAAACTCTGATTACTAATCTGTCTGCATAGCTCACTGAGAAACCTAAAATCACCTTTGATCACGATTTCCAGCTACAATTTGGAAGCCGTGTTTGCTTGTAGTTGTTTATTTTGCTTGTTCATTGATGATGCATTGAAAATCAAAGGGTTCACTTTAACAAATTTGTTATAGGATGGTTTCGGTGACAGCTGTCAGATTCATACAACGTAGCTATCTATCCTTTTCGTCCTGCTGTCACCCAACTCATGATATTGTTACGCCGTGAAACTTGAGTACGCTATATCTACGACGAAACCAAGAGTAGCATCAAATAATTAAAACGCATTGCTGTGCGAAGCTTCTAGACTAGGAGTACATACTCAGGCCTGGCAAATTCCAGAAAAGTCCGAAATACACTATTATTATTTAAGATTCAGTAGGTAGTTATGTGGGTGGATAAGGGAATTTGTACCTTCCGGTATTAGCAATAGAGTCGAAATTCGCATGTAAGGTGGTAGATAAGTACCTACTTACGAGAGTAATAATAATGATTTATGGCCTCCCGATGCGACTATTTTGTGCTAGAATGTCCTTGAAACGTCGGTATCGAGAAATTTCGATGACTTCGCATATAAATACGGGTTCCCGGCTAGAAGCAGTTCAGTTTGATTTCGTCAGTGATACAGAGCGAACTACCTAAGTGCTTGAAGTGATACCTAGCGACCTAAGCGATACTAAACGGAACTCTGAGTGTTTATAGTGATTGGTTATTTGTTGATTGGACTAATTTGTCATTGTTTTGTGGTTAATAAAGTTATCTGCTAGTAAACCGGCATTTAATTACTCACGTTCGTAACAACTGGTGTCAGAAGTGAGATGCCATTACTACAGAGGGACGACGAACAGGGACCACGAACAAGGAGGCAAGTGGAGATGGATGCTGCACGTCAACGTCTGGAAGCGGAAGATCGGGCTGGTATGGGAGCAACGGCAGCTGCTGAGGCGCCGACAGGACCATCCTCGGAAATGAACCTCGCCGCAGTGTTGGCCGCCATGCAAGCTAGTATGGAAGCTGCCCGCCGCGAACAGGAAGCAGCCCGCCGCGAACAGGAGGAAGCCCGCCGCGAACAGGAAGCTGCCCGCCGCGAACAAGAGGCTAACCAGCGTAAGCTCCAGGATCTAATCGCGGCTAACCAGGAAGCTGCCCGCCGCGAACAGGAGGAAGCCCGCCGGGATCAAGAGGCTAAGCAGAACCTGATCCTCGAAAAAATCGATCACGGCCTCGTCACGTTGGGCGAGAAAGTGAAAAATCTCACCTTAGAGGTCAAGGAAGTTTCCACCCGAGCTGATAGCCTTGAAACCAGAATTTTCAAGCTCGAAGCACGCGAACCGTCCGTTGCTGTTAGCGCACCATCGCACACCCACTGTGCATCAGCCGCAAAATTTGATATGCCGCGTTTTGATGGCACGTCGTCCTGGACGGCTTTTAAGTACCAATTCCAAACACTGGTCAAGACGAACCGCTGGGATGATGACCAGTCTTTCGCGGCGTTAACTTTGGCCCTACGAGGGGACGCTCTGCTGGTCCTAGAGAACCTTCCTTCAGACGGCAGGACGTTGGAGCGTCTAATGGAGGGACTAGACACTCGCTATGGTGACAAGCACCTCGAACATGTTTTCCGCGCGCAACTTCGCGAGAGAACGCAGAGGTCGAACGAGAGCCTTCAGCAGTGGGGAGTAGAGGTTGAACGGCTGGTCCGGCGGGCATACATGTCGATGACACCGGAGATGGTGGAAGTAAATCTGGTGCAAGCATTCATCGACGGTCTACGGGATACTGAAGTCAGGGCTACGGTGCGACTCGGACACCACCAAACTCTGAAGAGTGCGATGGCCCACGCTTTGGAAGTGGAAGCCGTACGACAAGACTCACGTACGCACAGAGTTCGGGAAGTGGTGGTCTCACCTTCAGTGCAACCACGTCACCGAGAAGTGGCTTCGTCGGCAAAGTCCCGCTATATTCCGACGTGTTATGGATGTGGAGAAAAAGGGCACATTCGTACCGATTGCCCCAAGAGTAAGAGGGGAAGTGTGGACTCCGGAACTCAAGTTAACGAGGAGTCGTTAAACTAAATGTCGCCAGGGCCGCGGGGCGGGTGCTGGCTGGTCAACTGAAGGCCCCAACCATCACCATCAATCAAGTCCACAACGGAAATAGTTTGATCATCGAGGGAACGCTGAATCAACGTGCTTGTAATTTCACCGTTGACACCGGGGCGTCACGGACTATTATAAGACCTGAGTTGCTGAAACGCACCATCTTGTGGCAAACAGAAACCCCAGCCTACCGACTTCAGACAGCCACCGGCCAGCCAGTCTCCGTCCTCGGTGATACAGAAATCGAGTTTAAAATCGGTGATCAAGTGTACACCCATTCAGCTTTAATTGCGAATATTACCGACGATTGCATACTGGGTCTCGACTTCCTGCGGAATTACCGATGTGTTTTAGATATCGATAAAGGAGTATTGAAATTCCCAGACCAAGAAGTCTTTCTGCAAGGAATTAACACATGCAACCTCTATTGCTTAAAGGATACCACATTGGCTCCAAGAACGGAAACCTTAGTCGAAGTTAAATTTCCTAAGAAAATTAGGCAACGCAGATGTGTTATGGTTGAAGACATTGGCCGGCACCCGGAACTTATCACCGCGAGGACATTAGTTATGACGAAAGGAAGATCCAAGGTCAGGATTGTAAATCTTGGGAAAAAGGAGATCCAGTTGAAGAAAAACAGTGTTGTTGGAAGATGTGAAGAAGTGAAGTATCTCCGCCAAATCAACACATCTTCAGTAAAACAAGACGCAATAAAAGGTGAACCTGATCACATCCAGCAACTTCTGGAAAATTCTAAGAGCAATTTATCAGATTCGGAACTACAGCAAGCCAAGGAATTTCTGCTACGGTACCGGGATATCTTTGCAACGGGAAAAGATTGCGGAAGAACAGGTCTCGTCAAGCATGAGATAGATACAGGTGATGCTAGACCAATTAAGCAGAGACCGCGCCGCATACCCTGGGCTAAAGAAACTGAGGTAGCAGAAATGGTAAAGGATATGGCTGATAGCGGAATAATTGAACCTTCTACGAGCCCATGGTCTTCGCCTGTCGTTCTGGTGAAGAAGAAGGACGGCAGTACCAGATTCTGTGTAGACTACAGAATGCTGAATGATGTAACGAAGAAGGACAGTTATCCCTTGCCTAGGATAGACGACACACTGGATATGCTCAGTGGTATGAAGTGGTTTTCAACCATTGACTTGAAAAGTGGCTACTGGCAAGTGGAAATTAGCGAGAAAGATAAGGAAAAGACAGCGTTCAGTACAGGAATTGGCAATGGCAACGGCCTGTGGCAATTTAACGTCATGCCTTTTGGGTTGTGCAACGCTCCAGCGACGTTTGAACGCCTCATGGATAGAGTCATGGTGGGCCTTCTTGGTGACGTCTGTCTGGTATATTTGGATGACGTCATTATAATGGGCCGCACTTTTAAGGAACACCTGAGGAATATGGAGAAAGTATTCACCAGGATACGGGGGGCTAACCTAAAACTAAGTCCAAAGAAGTGTGCCCTGTTCAAGAAGGAGGTCAGCTACCTAGGACATGTCATCTGCGCCGATGGAGTGAGAACCGATCCTGAGAAGATAAAGGCTGTCCAACAGTGGCCGGCTCCAAAGAACAAAACAGAAGTACGTGCATTTCTAGGGTTGTGCACATACTACAGACGGTTTGTTATGGGTTTTTCGGACATTGCAAAACCTTTACATCAGCTGACTGAGGATAGACGAGATTTTATCTGGGACAAGAACTGTGAGTCAGCATTCAACGAACTAAAGCAACGGCTATGTGAAGCACCTATACTGGGGTATCCGAACAGAGATGGAAGATTTGTCGTCGATACCGACGCCAGCAACACAGGAATTGGTGGAGTGCTGTCGCAGGTGCAAGAAGATAGGCAAGTCGTGATCGCTTACTTCAGTAAGGCACTTTCAAAACCAGAAAGGAACTACTGCGTGACTCGACGAGAACTACTGGCTGTTGTAAAAACTTTGCAACATTTCCACAAGTACCTCATAGGGAGACAGTTTACGTTGAGGACGGACCACGCTGCATTGAAATGGCTTCTACAATTCAAAAACCCTGAGGGTCAAGTTGCAAGATGGCTAGAGCAGCTGCAGGAGTTCAACTTTGTGACGGAACATCGTAGTGGAAAAGGGCATAACAATGCTGACGCCCTGTCGCGACGTCCATGTAATGAGGACTGTAGACATTGTCAGCAAAATGAAGCCCGGGAACACGTGAACTTAATTAGGGCTGAAGGCAACTTTAAGAAGTCCCAGGAAGAAGATGACGATATTCGACCTATACTGGACTGGAAGCGTAGTGGAACTAGGCCTCAGTGGAATGAAGTATCGTCACATAGTCCTGTCACAAAGAGCTACTGGGCACAGTGGGACAGTTTAGTCCTAGAAAATGACGTGCTTTGTAGGAAATGGGAATCGAACGATGGCAAGGAGGTGACCACACAAGTGATAGTACCACGACGTGAAGTGGTCCCCCTGCTTCAGGAGATACACGATGGCGCTTCTGGTGGACACCTGGGAATCAAGAAAACTCTACTGAAAGTGAGACAGCGGTATTACTGGCTCAATTGTAGAGAAGACATAGAGCAATGGTGTCGGAAATGTACAGCGTGCGCATCCGTGAAAGGACCACAGACTAGGAGCAGGGGCAAGCTTCAGTTGTACAATGTAGGAGCTCCATGGGAACGCATTGCCATCGACGTTGCTGGACCTTTCCCAGTGACAGATGACGGAAACAAATACATAGTGGTGATACAGGACTATTTCACAAAGTGGCCTGAAGTTTTCGCCATACCCAATCAGGAAGCGACGACAGTGGCGAAAAAGGTGGTCGAAGAAGTAGTATGTCGGTATGGCGCACCTTTGGAGATCCATTCCGATCAAGGCCGCAACTTCGAATCTGCGCTGTTCCAGGAAATGTGCACTCTTCTGGGGATTTACAAGACACGCACAACACCTGCGCACCCACAGTCGGACGGAATGGTGGAGAGGTTTAACCAGACCCTGGAGAATCACCTGGCTAAGGTTGTCGATGACCATCAGAAAGATTGGGACCGGTATATTCCACTATTTCTGATGTCTTATCGATCAGCAGTGCACGACAGCACGGGCCATACCCCAGCAAAAGTGAATTTCGGCAGGGAGATGAGACTTCCAGTCGATACCATAACCGGCGTGCCACCTGACAAGACTAAGCCAGTTACGGACTTCGTAAGTGACCTCCAAGATCAATTGGATGAAGTGCATAAACGAGTGCGTGAGAATAGCCTGCACACCAGCGTTAAAATGAAAACTAGATACGACCGCAATGCCAACGCCAAGGGATTTGAGGAAGGTGCACTGGTTTGGCTCCACAACCCACTTCGACGAAAAGGGAAGTCGCCGAAACTTCAAGCTCGATGGGAGGGACCCTACACCGTGATAAAAAGGATCAACGACGTTACCTACCGCATCAAGAAAGGGTTACGAGGGCAACCTAAGGTAGTCCACGTAGATAGATTGGCGCCGTATCACGGATCTAATAATGCTCGGGACGAGCATGACTAAGAGGGGGGCACTGTTACGCCGTGAAACTTGAGTACGCTATATCTACGACGAAACCAAGAGTAGCATCAAATAATTAAAACGCATTGCTGTGCGAAGCTTCTAGACTAGGAGTACATACTCAGGCCTGGCAAATTCCAGAAAAGTCCGAAATACACTATTATTATTTAAGATTCAGTAGGTAGTTATGTGGGTGGATAAGGGAATTTGTACCTTCCGGTATTAGCAATAGAGTCGAAATTCGCATGTAAGGTGGTAGATAAGTACCTACTTACGAGAGTAATAATAATGATTTATGGCCTCCCGATGCGACTATTTTGTGCTAGAATGTCCTTGAAACGTCGGTATCGAGAAATTTCGATGACTTCGCATATAAATACGGGTTCCCGGCTAGAAGCAGTTCAGTTTGATTTCGTCAGTGATACAGAGCGAACTACCTAAGTGCTTGAAGTGATACCTAGCGACCTAAGCGATACTAAACGGAACTCTGAGTGTTTATAGTGATTGGTTATTTGTTGATTGGACTAATTTGTCATTGTTTTGTGATTAATAAAGTTATCTGCTAGTAAACCGGCATTTAATTACTCACGTTCGTAACAATATGTAAAAAAGATTATAGCAACGTTACTGTTTCTGACAAGGCTTTTTTACTTAACTTAATAGACATTTTTTCAGTTTCACACTAACATTTGTCTTCGGTTGAAATTACGACCTCCGGCATAACAGTCAAGGCCACTAACTACTAGACCAACAGGTAACTCAAAATTTAATATCTTCCTCAAAAAATGTAGTCGATAGAGAATGCCAAAACTTAAAAATAGAAAACGAGAAAGCTTGTTTTTTTTTTGTAATTAATAAGTTTAACTCAAATGTCAGCCACTAAATTCATCACCTATTGCTATTCAGGAACCATTAACTTAACATGTAAACTTTCTAAATGACAACATCTATTACAAATATTAATTATTGACTCTAAGGGCCCACGACTTTTTGTAGTACCGCGCGTTACGTAAACGCGCGGTAACATCGCTATTATCGCGCGTTAGTCGCATATGTACCGCGCAATTGAAGCTATTTAACGCACTACTAGCGCGCTACAGCATCGCGACTGTATTGATGCTCACGCACGACCGTATCAGACTACATAATTATGGGAGAATCGCGACTGTATCGATGCTTACGCACGACCGTATAAGACTACATCGGGGAGAGATCGGAGATGCGACAGAAGCGCGACTGTATCACGTTTGCATCGCGTCTGATAATCGTGGCAAATAGGTAGCGACCTCATCGCGCCATTTTGACAATTCAAAAGTATCTGTGACTGGTTTATTTGTAATAAACGTATTTCTGATACTGTTACAGTATCGATGCGAACGCGTGACAACATCACTACTGTATCGCAACAAAAAGTCGGCGTGGGCGAGGGGCCTAAGCTCACACCGCCAACGCCCCGTTTTAGAAGGAAATACTCCATGTTTATTTTAATATCCGATTTTATATTCTATTAGTAAAAGAATTTTCAATATCGACACAGGGGCTCGTAATTTACTGCTACAAAGTTTTCTTCATAAAATTATATTTCGTAAGGAATGTATCGATTTTTGCTCATTAGGGACGATTAGAACGATTTACTTGTTACAATTAAAATTTATCGTAATTAAAGAGTTTGAAAATTGTTTTGTGGTTACTACCTGTACTTAATTGAAAGAGGAATAATAATATTTGTGTTTCAAACTAGATTTTTTCAGTAGTTTCTCTTACGTATCTTAATTGTCTTTGTGGTCTAGTTATAAAATAGTCAATTGTTAACTTAATCAAATAATCAAATTTAATGGACATTAAGGAACGTTAATGAATCATTACCTGTCTCTAAGTGCCAGTGTACGTAATCTAGTTATCGTATTTAGTCCTTGGTGGTTATTTAGTCCATTGTGCATGAGTCCTTTTAGATTAGTCAGGGTCATCGATGAGTAAATTCAAACACACTCAAATTATATGATGCTAATATTTAATTTTAATTTACACACATAGCAATTATAATTGATTTAGGCAGATTTAAACGCCACGCCAGCTTTAGCACTTAATTTAATTTAGATAGAAAATCATCATCTTCCTGCCCTTGTCCCGTTTTATTTGGGGTCGGCGCAACACGTTTTCTTCTTCCACTCTGTTCTGTCACTCGTCATGCTATCACTTACTTCCTTTTCTTCCATATCCCTTCTCACACAATCCATCCATCTTTTCTTTGGCCTCCCTCTCCCTCTCCATCCATCCACATCTAAACTCATAACTCTTTTAGTAACATGCATTTCATCCCTTCTCTTTACATGACCATACCAAGACAAACGATTCCCTTTCAACTTTTCAGTCACTGGCGCCACTTTCAAACTTCCCCTAATATACTCATTTCTCACTTTGTCCATTCTTGTCACACCACACATCCATCTCAACATTCTCATCTCCGCAACGTGCAATCTTTTTTCATCCGTCTTTTTCACAGCCCAACATTCTGATCCATATAGCATGACAGGCCTTACTACGGACTTGTAGATTTTACCCTTCAACTTGAGGGGCATCCGTGGATCACACGTTGTTCCAGTGACCTGTCGCCATTTCATCCATCCAGAGTTGATCCGATGCGTTACGTCTCGGTCTACCTCACCGTTGCCTTGGACAAGAGACCCGAGATACCGAAAGTCAGAACAGATTGGTATGGGTGTTCCGGTGAGAGTTAAAGGCACAGGACTGGAGAGACCGCCGAAATCGCAGAACAGGTATTCCGTTTTGGTTCTGCTTAATTTCAGGCCAACACTCTCCAGTCTGTGCAACCACACATCCAATCTGCTCTGGACCTCTAGGCCACTCTCGGCAACCAGCACAATGTCGTCGGCAAACAGCATACACCAGGGAGCCTCCTCCTGGATATCAGACGTCAGAGCGTCCATTATCAGCAGGAAGAGGTAAGGGCTAAGAGCCGACCCTTAATTTAGATAGAAAAATAAATCTAATTTAGTAATGATTCATGAAACGTTTAGTGCTAATTGTATTTAGTTAGCTTTCGTGAAAGCTTGCCAGGAGGTAAGAAGTGTTTGCTTTTACGACACATTTCGAACATGTCTAAAGCTATAGGCATGTTACTGTGTTGTGTCGTGACGCATGAAACACCAATCAAACGGCTTTGTTCAAGCATATGACTCACATCACAATGTGTATTGTCGCCAATCAAAAGCGTAAGAAAGCGCCGTGACATTACGGAACACAACAATGTGATTTTTACTTATACTCGTAGTAGGTAACTTGAACTTGTTTGATGGGTAAGTTTGTACATAATCCTCGGTGCACGACATCATTTCATTTCTATAAAGTTCATTCGATCAAAAAAATTGTTAGTGTGACGAGCAATATGACTTGATAAGAAGCTTGCCGTCGAGCCGTCCGGTAGCCGTCCAGATCGAGCCCCAGTCGTCGACAGTGCGTAGTGTTCCACGCGCGTTTTAGGAGATATTAGCTAAAACGTAGAGGCCCATGCCCGAAGCCTACTGGGGCTACGAGTTGGCTTCAGAAAGGGAAACCCGGGGCCCTAAAACGCAAGGCAAAGAAGGAACATAGGCGTGGATTTTAGTTAGAAAATAGTCTGACACGCCCTAGGGGTCATTGGATGATTTCCTACCATAAAAAAATGTTCATATTATAATACATAGCTTAATCGTTCAAAAAAAGATCTTTATGCTATTCCAATATCACATTATCTTTGAATATATAATTATGAAACCACTGCAAGAATGCAATGGCCGAGGTCCCGCGGACATTTCTCTTCTTGACAAGGGTAGAGAAAGGTAGGATTACAGGGGAGATTAAGGATTTATATAAGGGATTAAATTAAATAAGGGATTTAATTGCCATTGAAGAATGTCGTGAATTTATGTGTTCCATGGAAGTGTGCGTTGTAAAAGTCAATGACGTGATTGCATTTGTTTTATTCTTGGTGAATTGTGCTTTTGTGTTTTATTGGTTTCATTTTACGAACACTGTCCTTTACTAGGATTTTTTTTACAGACAGGGCAACAAATGGTTTAACCACAGCTCCAGCTGCACACGCCTGAACTTGATCATTACGATTAAAATTTGTTAAAAAAGAAAATTAGAATTTCGTGTACTAGGTACCTTACCACTTTCTTCTTTGAATCTAGCTTAGGTTTTCATAATATATATCTCTATTTAAATCAAGTAGATTCTAAGAACCTACTTTTTCTTAAAAAAACAAACCTTATTTACCGAGTTGCTTTTATCAATTCTGTTTTCAAATTGAATAAAAACAAAAGTGTGTACGTTACATTCTCGATTTCAATTTACGTTTTTTCTCGAAATCCAGAAAAAACTTCGCTGTCATAATAAAAACGGAAATCCAAGATGGTGACAGACACTCAAATATATTCCCCACTTATGTTATTGACATGCTAATCGAATCCCTTCCTATGTTTACCCATCGGATTGACGGCTACCGACGTATTTTCCATGGTTGATTTTGAAGTGGTAGACGCATTTTTAGATGTGTAAAAGAAGGCGGATTTTTAAAATTTAATATTTATTGTTTTTTTTTCCACAACTTTTACTCGACGCAATCTAGTCCGAAACTAAGTTTGAATAACTTCCCTCACAAAATGAAACTTAAAAAAACTCGTATGTGTCTCTTCAAAAATACGATCTGATCATGTTTGCGGGGAAAACTTGTCTAGAGGTTGCCCGAAACAGAGACGTTTAGATAGAGAAGGAGAGGCCTTTATCCAGTAGTGGAATACCTCCCGGGCAAAGGCCTCTCCGTAAAGAGAAGTCATATAAATGTAAGGTACTAAAAAGAAGTGACCAGGCTAGCTACTACAAGCGCGAGGATCGTAAACCTAGTCGTATATTCCTAGTCCTTTTGAAGGATCTACAATCCTATTCAATCGACTGAGTCCCCATAACAATAGAATAAAACCATTGATTGGAGGAGCTCGTGGCTAGATAATAACAGCCGCATGGGTTGATCTTCAAGGTTAAGCAACGCTTGCCAAGGTTGGTCTGTGAATTGGTAACCATCTTAACATACCGAGTTTCCTCCATGCCTCGGAAAGTACGTTAAGCCGTAGGTCCCGGCTGTCATTTGTAAATCTTTGGTAGGTACCTAGTCGTTACGGATAATCAGAAGCCAGTAAACCTGACTCCAGTCTTGCCATGGAGTACCGTATTACCCCAGTTAATTGGTTGTGGAGGTCTGGTAGGCAGCCGCTCCTCCTAAAATACTGATATTCAGCTAAATCCGGCTTGATTGGAATCCGACCCCAATATAGTTGGGAAAAGGCTAAGCAGATGATGATGATAGAATTTATTACCATTTTACACTAATAAAATAATCTGAAACCTCAGAATACATGATCTACTTCAAAAAATATTTCTTACATTACCAGAGTAACTCCTCACAAAATGAAACTTTTAAAAATCTCGCATGTTTCTTCCTTCATAAGCTTATGAAATTCAATGAAAAAATCATCTCAATTTCTCGAGTACGTTAAATTAATTTCCTGAAAATGATCCAGTACGTGTCAGTGACATGATATACATAATTTAAATACACGGTAGTGTGTCAGCCAAGTTCGCGAAGTAAAAAGGCGACATAAGCGTGGATTGTATATTATAAGAAACATTTTGGCGTTTGTCTTTTTTTAAGCTCGAGTGGATCATGAATTCATGACTTTACTGATTAAAAACAAATCCTGTGTCCTTTAGTTGCCCTTTGCTTATATTAAAATTTTGAACTACATACTTCCAAGTTACATTGGAAATTGATCATTTTTGAAAAGAAAATGTACCAAATCAAAATCACCATATTATTGATTACTTCGCAAGTTCACACATGTCATATTGTGCGTAAAAACTTGCCAAGTCACTCTATTGAATGACAAAAAATATAACTTTCTTTTTAGGCAGCTGAAAGACTGTGCATGACAGGAGCTATGATTTAAGAAACTTTGTCCTAAGCATATTTTTTCTCACTTCTTTTGTCAGCGAAACCGTTGTAGGCAACTTGGCATTTTTTTACATTTATGTTTTTCGTGGGATAAAATATTATAATTTCGTACTTCGTGAGGTTCATTAACAACAAGATGTAATTTTATCTCATGAAGTAAGGTTCAGTGTTCATTGCTACCTTTGGTATAATTGTATCGCAAAGTTACAAGTTTTAATATTTATTTTTTTGCAGAGGGTGAGAAATATTCAAATAACTTCTGTCGCTTTGCGTCAAGCGCGAGAAATGTTTTTTGCACTTTTGTTTGTTTACTTCAATAAGCTGTAAATAGTAAACGTATATTTTATGAATAATAAAACGAACAAAGAACGCATTGCATTTTTCATAAAAAAATAGGCGCTGTTTTGGTTTAATTTTAATTAACTTTGGCATGAGATGTTTTCATAACTATCAGTATTTGTGCTATTATCCCTGAAATAATCGTACTGAAGCGCAAACCTTTGAGGAAGGATTGTGAATCTATTTTGTAATTGAATTCCAGCTCGATCTAAAACTGAAAGGAATGTGAAATGAAAGCTTTCATGCTGCTAGCCTAACTTGTATCTGGAATTATGCGCAATATCTTGATACAATGTGTTGTTGTATAGGGAAGTGCTTTATTCCAGCTAGTAACCATAACATTATATGGAATAGGTTTAAAATAAATATCTTATTACTAGCTTCTACTAGTGGCACTAGTGGTGACGAGCAACATCTGAAAAAATTTTACCATGCCAGTTAAGATGACCTTTTCAAGGTTGTCCCATTTTTCTTTGCTGATTATCAAAATAAAACCTAGTAGGTACTTAGTTGACAGTCTAGTCTCTCTCACGAGATGGTTTTCTTCTCTCTAGCCTTTTCGCAACTTGCTTGGGGTCGGGTTCTAGTCTAACTGGATGCGACTAAATACCATTTACGAGATAATGACGTCCAAAAATCCCTAGTTTATCATAGAACAGTAAAAAGTATGGACTAGGTATAAAATAAATATCTTATTACTAGGTTCTGCTTGTAATTTGACTTGCCTGAAAATAGGTTTCCTCATATGCTCCTCTTCTCGTAAAATACTGGTATTCAGCTTAATCCAGCTTGATTGGAAGCCGACTCCAATATAGCTGGGAAAAGGCTAGGCAGATGATGATATGCACTTTGGACATGCACGCACGTTTCATTCCTTTTGGAGGTGAATTTTGGAAAATCCGCGCTAAGTGCTCGTTTAAACCATAAAAGGAAGCCTTGAGCAAAATTTCACGTTTCTAGTCCCATTAGTTTCGGCTGTGCGTGGTTCTGTGATTGAACAATTTCAGTGCGATAGATAGATTATATCTACGAAAAATAATGTTTTTATTGTATGCAGAGTGTTATGGTTCACAATCTTTCTTTAATTTATAATCTCGTGAGATAAAAGAATCTAACGGTATTAACAATTTAACTGTGGAGATATATTCAACGAAGAGTTACGCTATTTATGAAAATTAACTAAAGGAAATAGTAACAGTTCTAATATTGATTCTGTTTATTAATTCTGATCGAACAACAGTAATAATATATCTTCCGTTTTATAGCTCAAATTAAACTCAGTACTGTAACAAAGTCTGGCATTTTGCCAGAAAATAGGTACCTCTAATATCTGTTATTACTGTAAGAAATGTAGTCTTAACTGTTTTTGTTAGCGAACTAACTTTTTTTCTTTTTTTATGATATTAAGCATCTACAACTTTAATACTATTCTACTTTTACTGGTCTGACTTTTGTTAGCAATTTTATTTATTGTTTGCTTATTTGAAAAAATGTTAAGGGGAGAGATGAAACGCATGTTACTAAAATAGTTATGAGTGTAAATGTGGATAGATGGAGAGATGCAGTGGTAAAAATAGTAGCTAATATCTGCCGGGTCCTTGTTCAGGCCATGGTCCGGAGTGCGAGGGAATGAGATGCGGCTGCCTGTTTATGTGAATTTATTTATTTATTTCAATTAATAACTCAATAGTGAAGTAGTAACGCTATCGCAGAAAACGTCCGCATGTAAGCTAACATATTCACACTCCTGCCGCCACCTTAGGAAACGCCCCGGCTGTTCTCGCAGTGTCGGCTACCATGGCTTACAGTGACGAACAATTTGTAGCTCGCCGCCTACTCATCCTAAGGACTGAGCCCGAGTCTTCAATAGCGTGTAGTATTCCACGCGTGCCTCAAAGAGATGTCAGTACCGTAGGGGCGATGCCTACTAGAGCCATGGGAAAATTAGAGCACAATGGACAACTAAAGGAACAAAGGAGTAATTCTAAACGGTAAAAGTCTGACATCCGCCCAGCTCTCCCACTGTACTTTAGGGCGGGGGAAGTCATGAGATGTTTTCGTACGACAAAAAAATGGCATAAAAGATTCTCATACTATTTGCGTAAATAATTTATATACTTACAGTCTCATTCATAAAAATCCTCTAAAATAGGTTTAAAATACTTATTAGTTAAAATGCTCATTAGTACTAATAAGCCTTTTATAAAATTTTCTATTCATAAACGTTCAATAAACCCTTTATAGTTATGTTTTCGTTATGAGACACTTTAGCGTTGTTATGTTGTCGTTCTGATGAATCCATGGATGAAAAAGACAAAACCACTGGTATCCACGGCAAAAAACGTCACAAAAAAATGTAAAACGTCACCTAAGACATTTAATTTTGTTTGTCAATATTCATATTGCTTGTACCTACAGTTCGTCCGCTATAAGTTGGCGAGTGTGAAGTTAGGCTCTGCGAATTTTGGCGCTTGAAATATCGTACAAAAATAAATAAAGGTTTAAAAAAAAATATGCAATTTGCAGTTCTTATTGCTGTTAAAAACAGTTATTGGCATTTATTTTTTTTAAACCTTTATTTTTGTACGATATTTCAAACGCCAAAATTCGCAGAGCCTAACTTCACACTCGCCAACTTATAACGGACGAATTGTACCGTGCTGCCGTGCAGAGGATATTCGACTCGTGTTATTTTTCGAAGAAAATTGTATTGCACAAAAATGCGAATCACAGTTGGTTGAGACAAACCATGGATTTCTCCCCAATTATCTTGAACCTTAAATTTACAAAGATATTTAAAAACGTACATTAGGTATATTAAAATGCGGGATTTATTAAATACTTGTAAACGTGCTTACTTCACGACGACCCCAACATTTTATAGATCAATTAAAAAGGCTATGGTATTTTTGTTGAAACGGTATCGTCATTTGAACTCTACATCTGGTAAAGAAAACGGATCACATCTCTTCTGGTAAATCTTTCGACGACGTGAAACATTTTCTACTCGTTCAATAGCATGTTAATGCTTGCAGAGCTTGCATAGCTAACGATTTCACTAAACAATTTTATAAAAAAAATAGCTCTACTTTACACCTCCTTACAACAAACCTCAAAACATACGGTTCGGACGAGAAAGAAAAAGAAAAGAAATCAGCTGTTGCACATTTGTCGGCCATATTTCTCTTTATTAAAGGTTTATAGTAGGGTCGAGCCTGTTATAAGTTACAAAGCCACTATTGAATACTTACAAAGCTTTTTAGCGTTATTGGACGTTTATGAATAATGTTTTTCGGGATTCTCATTATAACAAGCTAATAAACCTATATTATCTTTTTATGAATAAGACTGTTAAGCTATAAATTATTTACCTCCCAATTTAAAGGTTAAAACCGCTAAAAGCCACTTATTATCAGTTAATTTATTTTAAAAACCAAAACCACAGAGAAACTTGAAGCTCCAACAAAAAACATACACGAAAAGGTGTGAAGGGAATCCAAAGTTATTATCACAACCTAAATGGGTTTCAACGAAAACAGTTTCAACAAAGTTGAAACTTATTATTAATGACACAAACTTTATTTTCCTTTATCAAACTGCTTTTCGCGACAGTAAATTATACCTTCCTATTGAGAATCGCTAACAGTTGAGATTTACAGACTACGGATATTCTTACCTGAGTATTTTTAGTCCTAAGAATTTTTCCTTGTCAGAAAATGTGAGATAAATTCTATGCTATTATGTTTGAGAATAATTTTGCCTTTAGGATAGTTTAGGAGACGTCATTTATAATGAATTGGTATTACGTTTATTATAAAGGCAAAAGTTTGTGAGTGTGTATCTTTGATGTCATGAAATTCTGTATTTTCTGGTAGTTACAACATAGGGGTTTCTAAGTCAAAAATGAATTAGTTACTTTTAGGCAAGCGTGCTCCATTGTCGACCACATTATTGATTTACCATCAGGTGAGATAGTGGTCTAAATTATCATCATCATTTCCGCCAAAAGACGTCCACTGTTGGACATAGGCCTCTCCCAAGTGTCGGCCGTATGCGTCTTGCATCCATCCATCACATTTCCGCCTCTATTACACGGAACTATTACACTGTCTAATTTACAAGAAAAATAAGAGGACTCAATCACGATATGTTTTTTGCCTTTTTATAGTCGCATCATAAAGCATAAAGTGAAAGAAGAATAAGAATCTAGAAAGAAACAGAATTTGACAGACATGGCGCAAAGTGGTGGTTTCCGATTAGGGCTGTTCGCTTCTGTGCATCTATATCATAAAGCATAGTGGTTAGCAATGTTCCCGCTGGGACTGAGGCATCCCCTCTAAGAGGAGGAATGGACCATAACATGAGCCCACTGCGGAATGCTAGATGTCACGTCACAGCTAGATGACTTCAAATTTTTGGGTATAGGACATGTCAGTTTCCTTAAGATTTTTTCCTTACCCGTTTTGTGAGCAATAGTGATGAAATAAATTCCATAAAGTATTTTGCTTAGCTTGAATTAAACCTGCGACCTGCCACTAGTAAGTGGGAGCCGTTACCACTGGGCCACCACTGCTCACTATCATCATACATGCTTTTATTCAGAACAGAACCAACCATTTATAAAACACTCCAAAGCGATCAATAAGCAATAAGAATAAACAGAAATATAAAAAAGAGAATGCCTCTGCGATTAAATTCAATGATACTCGTGCAAAGGGTAAAGAAAAAAATAATAAATCCAATGCTAAGGGTATGATTAATAACTGCCGTCTCCCTAGTCTTATCGAGACGGCGTACTCTTATTTACTGCCTACTCTAGATATAAGAATCCTGGAAGTGACGTTGAGTTGATTTTATTTACTTTTGCTTATAAGAAGCCGCGGAATTTTTGGGCGGATTTCTTTTTGTGAAGTTCATTGACTGTTTTAATACGTTATGAAGATTCTGTTTCAAATAAACCATTACAGGCACTTTTAAAAGGTCAAGAAGTCAGTCTGCTAGATAAAATTATGTTAATAGTGCATTCTGAAGCAGTAATGCTAGTAATGCTTTCTATCGTGTTATTAATGATGTTCTGATGTTACATGAGAGCGCATAACAGAGCATATCAGCCAATCTCTGTCCATGCCAGGTTACCTGGAAGAAATCACCGAGTGCAATAAGGCCGCCAATTGTATATTTGTAATATAAGTTTTCCAATTTATAAATTGTTACCATGGTGTGCTATAAAGTAATATCTGGGCTTACAACCACGGAGACGAAAGATGCGGTCACTGTCGGCAAAATCGGCTAGATGGCATCAACATTATCATTAATACATTACTGGTATATGACTTAACTTTTATTATATGTACAGATTAAGTACTACATTACAAATATATGTATATTTACACTAAATAAAATAAAATAAAAAATCCTAAAGAACTAACTAAAAGTAAACTAAAAAATAGCGTCGAAAAACTCCTCTACATCGCTGTCGCTGGTATATTGATTTGTAGTGGTATGTTGTGGTAGTCCACACCACCACATTATGTCCCATTTACGTTAGTCCCAGAACGAGAACCGAACAACAACGAACATGAAGGAACGTGTTGGTAGTAGGTATTGTATCTCAAGTATTTCCAAAACACAATAATTGAAAAAATATATAGTCTCAATAAAAATGAATCTGAGTTTTTTTTTTCTAGTTATAGACTTATCTCAGCTTACCGAGGAGGCTGACTCGATACATTTGTTGCCAAATATTACAAAAATATTAGAATATGTCACATCAGCATTCAAATGGAAAACAAAGTGAGTATACCGTATCAAAAACGAAATCCTTTGACACTGGCAATTACGCAAGCCGGGCGAAGCTAAAACTAATTTATGAATAAACAAGGTGATTTGAGAATGGATGAATATAAGTATGTCTGTTTAATATCGAGAGGATAAAAAAACAGAATAGTGGTGATGAAATATCCTGCGCCTGACCGGGATTGAACCCGCGACCTACAACTTGCAAGTCGCGCAGTGGATTATGGCCCATTCCCTCTCCAAGAGAGGAAGCCTGAGTCCCAGCAGTGGGGCCGATAATGCTAATGCTAAAAAAAAAACGAAATCATAAAAATTGACTCTGCAAATGGTGACATATTGTAAAATTGGTCGACTATAACTGAGATAGAGAAGTATTAAAGGACAAGTTATTTATTTAAACTTCATGTACAGTGGTGGTAACCCCAAATGAATTGGAGCAAGAACAATAAAATGATGATACTTAGTTTTAACTCACATTAGTTCACCGAACAGATAGCCGATGGGTGGTATTCGGCTAAAATGAACTGCATTTTCTTCTCATCTCATCTTTTGAGCTGTTTTATAGAAGAGGTGTACTGATGGCACATTATGCTATCAATTCTTAAGCTATAAAACAATAATCGGTGCCTAATATGTACATGTCTTTATCATCTTCTTGTCCTTTAATACATTGATTCTGCGCATCATGTTCATACTTCCATTCTATTTGATTAACCGTTACGCTATCACAGACTCACTTTTCTTTTTAACTATTCCCCCATACAAAAAATCGTCTGTCTTTCTCTCTTTTCTTTGGCCTCTCTTTCCATCTACATATTACATCATGTCCATCAGTTTTCATACATAAATGTACAGTCTAATCAATCATGATTCTTTATTTAACTTCCATAACAAAGTACTTTACCATTCTGTGCCTTATTTCTTCGTCCTTAAAAGAGGGACAAAACTGAAGCGCTTCCAGTAAATAAATTGAGTAATATATTATTTATATCGTAATCGTTCATGAAAGAAATTGTTCAAAATACAGAAGTAGCCTTAAACGATAAAAAAAGTTGAGCATTTGTTATCATAAAGTAATCATGGGGCCCTTACCTGCTCGTCGGGATGGAAACGAGTGTTGACATTCGGAAAGCGAATCATTATAAACATGGATTTAATTTTTAATGGTTATCATGATGTTTTCCCTATACAGACAAAGTCTAGAATGAGTAATGTGTTCTTTTTTTCGGCCATCTTAGGATCATAACACAGACACAATTAAAGTGACAACAAAATCATTATAACATTACAGTAACAAAGATAATATACACAAATTATATAAAGACAAAATAAATAATAATATAATAATGACTATTGCAACTGTTATAATCTAATAACTACAAAAATCTGGTCGTAATTAAACAAAAAAGTGTCACTGTTACATAATACTCTGCCTCTTGAACTAAATCGTTAACTTGTATCTAATGAGACAGTTCTTATTCTAATTACTTATTACAACTGGTTTACATGGCCATAGTGCAAATAAAACATTAAAAATAAAAAGGTTCATCATCATCTCAATCGACGACTTCCAACGCTGTATTTTCCGGTATGTGGCCACCACTCCAGAACCTTTCGCCCTAAATTCGGTCCTCACAAATCCAAAAACTCTACCATTAATAAACCCGCTGCAAATTCATTAAAAAACTCCTCACCAGCCAACACCAAATAATCAAAAAACATTATTCACAGAACCGAATTCTAAAAGGCCATTCCTTAAACCTTGTTAAACAACTTTAAAAACGCCACAAAACAAATTCGTTCCGAACAGGTAACTTTTGTTCAGCTGCCATTAAATTGAGGACGCGGGAATTTTCATAATTAACAATTTGCAAGACCAACTTCGGTGCCAATCCATCAATTTTCTACTGAGTTTGAAAACCAATTATGTAACAGAAAGACTTGCTTTGCTCCAGTCGAAATGTTTCAGAGTCCGTACCTTTGTTCTCCTAGGGTTTTAATGTACTGAATAAGTTGTGAACACTGAATTAAGTTTTGCCTATTTGCATTGCATGAGGTTTCTTTTGAAGTCGATTTTTCTTCCACTGACGCCTGTGTAAACTCTGAGTTCAGTTTGGGACCGAAAGTTTTCCATCTTGGCGTTTTCATTGTCTAAAACTAGGGTAAAACCACTCACGGTCCAAGTGCTCCGTGGGCTTACAAACAATTACTTACTTGTGTTTTAAGTTTTAATGCATTATTTGCACGATAAAGCTAAGAGTATGAAAGTACTAAGATGTCCAAAAAAATAATTAAAATAACATTTAAGCACACGATAGCTGTTAAGAGTATGGAAGTACACAGAGGCCAAAAAAAATAATTAAAATAAGCAAATGATAGCTGAATTATGTGAAAGATTGTAATTACAACTGATGAATATAAAGATTTAGAAAACAGGAAACATTTAACTTGTTTTGCCAACGTCAAAACATAAAAGCAGAATAGAAGGAAATACTCAAATTAACAACACTAATTAGCACAAATCAAATATATAATGAATAGAACACAACATTAAATAAAAATGCAGAAGCAGGAGTATTTCCGTTTCGGTACCAACATTTTTGGCTTTTTTTTATATATACCATCTAAGCTATTCCCGTTTCGGCATCAATAGGTATTTTGGATTCGGATTTGGACTTCGGTCACATTGCTAGGAAAGATAGTGGCAACCTCGAAAGACCCGGTGACCGGTAAAGTAGATGGTAAAAGGCCTCGCGGGCGCAGCCCAATACGTTGGTCCGACCAGATCCGCGCCGCTCTGAACTTCACGATATACGATACCCTTCACAACGCCGAAGATAGAAACAGATGGAGGAACATCATAAGGGCTAAGGTGATGAAGCAGGGAGGTCACGACCCTCAGCATTGAGGAATACGACGCAAGGAGGAGGTATTTTGGATGGTAGCAACCCATATAAAATCTCAATCCAAAATACCTATTGGTGCCGAAACGAGAAAAGTTTGGGTGCCAAAAATTTTGGTGCCGAAAATCTGGGTGGCAAAACGGGAATACTCCCAGAAGCAATAACTTATTATAATATCCAAATCCAACACGTAACTGCCAATTTTAATACCATTCCGTTCCGACCCAACAATTGACCATGACCCTTAAAAATAAAGGGTTAAACCAGGATTTATTACCATAAATCAAATAAGTAATCTCAATGCTTCCCGCGATATAAATCTAAATATTGAATACGTCGACCCGAAAAGGAAAAGTAAAATATTCATGGAAGAATTTTTAGCCTCCCGATTGTGCCGTGGTGTGTTAGGTATCGACTTATTTGATCTAGATTGAAATACAGATTTATATGATTCAGAGAAATATGTTAGACAGCCTAGAATATAGACAGAATATGCCAAATATTGAATATTTGAGTGATTGATGAAAATAAGTGTGAATTCTGGTAGTATTATTGGGATGAACATTGCTTCAAAATTTTAGGTTAATATTAACAGAAAAAAACAGGGCAAGTGCGAGTCGGACTCGCGCACTGAGGGTTCCGTACCTACTGACCTATGAAAATAGTTCATTCTCGAATCGAGTCTTGAAGACTTTTCCTTTTTTTTTTCTGGTGACGTGACTAAAAATTTTCAGTTTTCAGACTTTTCCCTATGTTAGTGCTATAATACCTAGCTTCGTGCCAAATTTCAAGATTCTAGGTCGACTGAAAGTACCCTTTAGGTATTGATTCCCTTGCGAGTACTTGCGAGTTTCAAAATATGCAGCTTAAATTGCTGTTTCTTTTGATTGCGTTGATATAGAAGTTTGATTTTATTACAGCTTAAAGGTATTATAGACCTGAGTATTTGGTATGAATTTCAATTTAATACCTCTACGCGTTTGTGAGGAAATGGGTAGTAAGTTTAAAATTATTAAAAAAATATATATTATGTGATGTAACTAAAAATTTATCGTTTTCGTAATTTTTCCTTTATCTATGCTATAAGACGTTGCTTCGTACCAAATTTCAAGATTCTGAGTTCACGGGAAGCACCCTGTAGGTTTTGATTCCCTTGCAAGTGTCGAACATTTGCGGCATAAACGGCTGTATCTTTTGATTGCGTTGGCTTAGAAGTTTGATTTTATCACAGCTTCAAGGGACAGTAGACCTAAGTAATTGATATAAATTTCAGCTTCATACCTCCACGCGTTCCTGAGAAAAAGGGTCTTGACAGACGGACGGACAGACAGACGGACAACAAAGTGATCCTATAAGGGTTCCGTTTTTTCCTTTTGAGGCCGTACCTCAAAAGGAAAAAACGGAACCCTAAAAATGTTCAGGTTTGTATGTTATATTATACACGCATTAAATGACAGACACCATTTAAATCCTACAAACAATGTAGATGATGAAACAATACAACACGGCTAAAAGATTCTCAGTTACGAGATTTAATCTCTATAATATCTGTATCGTAGAAGTTGTTTTTTTTACATAAAACTTTTCCTAATAAAATTAAGTGCGTGAACAAATATTTATAAGCTCAGATACATCAAACCAAGAACAACTATCTGTAAGACTATACAAATTATTTGTATTTGTATTGTGTGGAAATCTAACCTGTGATACACAGCACAGCACGCATCATTCACTACCCCAAACGTTACTGTCCTAATGGACTTGGGCAATGGATATTACCAAATATTAGTGAGAGAATAGATAGCCTAGCCCCAGTTGTGTGTACATTGCACCTACATGAATGTGTCGACAGTTAGTTATTGCTGGATCCCGTGACAGCACGATATATAGCGCAAACTGCTTCTACTGCAACAAGTGCTAACACTAAGACTTAATAGAGTCTGTTTTATCTCATTTATCTAGATGATGTTTTCGTTTAGTTCTTGTTAATAGTGCTAAACTTACATTTGTCTGTTTTCATCTTATTTATTAAAGCTTCTTGCACAGAAAAGGTACAAAGGAGGACTTAATGCCATAGGCATTCTTTACCAGTCAATCTAGAGTGGTAAAGAGAGAATATGGTAGGTGCATAAAAAAAAGAAATGTGTATTAAGAAAACTAGGATTTGTACAATACAACAGACACACATACACACATCTCCATTGCACTATTTAAAGACTCATCTCAAATTTGCCCTACGTTGAATATAATATTTATATCTTCTATGACTCAGGCCATTTGATTAAAACAATGAAGTATCGTTATCCTGACATCTATTTTAGAAGCTTAAATGGCTTGTAAAATTATCATAAATGTTGAATAAACCCAAGTCGCTTCGTATGACTAAGAAATATGTTATGGCATATTGCAATTTGGAACCAGACACTGCAGTAATTTCAAACCTCGATAAATTCACATAAAACGCCACAGTTTAATAACAAAAAAGCGTTCAAAATCATATATTAGAACATGAATAAAAATTGCAATAAGCCCCCACGATATATCTAGAAGATCGCCAACAAAATATACACCCTTCCCGCTATAAGTTTATTTAACGCCTTTACCTTTTGAGGGAAACTATCCCCTGGCTTTAAAGTAATAGAGTGGAAATTGGTGTAACAGTTTCGTAACTCCATTTCCCGAGTCATTATTCTTTTTCACTGTTGTATTACAAGTACAAAGGCTCTCTGAGCGATGGCTACGAAACATTCGAGATGTTTCGTTAGTCGCAACATTTAATATGTGACGTGATACATTGGTATGGGCGGAAAGAAATGATGTTAGATGGGGTACTGTGTTGTTGAGTATTTGTACTTTTACTATTACGATTGTGTAGTGGTTTTAGTGTTAGGAATCAGCTTTGACATTTGATTTTATATTGTTAAATTTAACTCATGCAGATTTATTAGGTTTTTTTTTGGAGTTGTTATTGAAATTGACATTTTTTTTTTTTTTTTTTTTTTTTTATGTTCCACAACTTTCACACAACGCCGTCTAGTCCCAAGCTAAGCAGAGCTTGTGTTATAGGTACTAGACAACTGATAAACATACTTATATATTTCTAAATACATACATATTATAGATAAATTACACCCAGACACAGAACAAATGATCGTGCTCATCACACAAACATTTGTCCTGGGTGGGAATCGAACCCACAACCTCTGGTATAGCAGTCAGGGCCACTAACCACTAGACCAACAGGTCAGTACATTGATGACACATGACCTCTGATTTGTACCATATTTTATTTAGGCGAGTGTTTATAGAATTTCTTATCTGTTCATCTGTATAGAACAAATAATTTTATTTCTAAAACAGAACAACTTTAAATTAAGTTAATAATTTAAAGTTAATAGAATTAAATGTAATATTTTGAATTCTATAACGATGTTTTGCTTTTCGAATTTGAAATTGAGAGATTAAATAATGAAAAATAACACTGGACTCATTTTTACTTTACTATACATCATTGACCACCATTGTACATGAAGATTAAATAAATAAATAATAAATAAATGATGATGTAACAAGTTAGACCACTATAAGTGAGAAAGTTCAACAAACAAATAAAATAAACAGACTTTCACCTAATGTTTAACGTTCCATAAATTCTATTTATTCAGACAAAGAGTGTAGAAATAACTTTCACAAATAAAGTATTAAGATATAAAAAATATCACTGAAATAAACTTCAGTCTTATTTGTAGTACTCTCTGAAACTACGTAGCTCGGCAGTATTTCACGTCAAATTAATGTTCCATTATTTTATTTAGTAGGGTGAATTTGGCGGGATTTCGTTTTAAAAAAGGTATTTTGTTTTCACTATTTCATGTCAGACAGAGTCCTTGGATTGTATTCGTTTAATAGTGAACCGAATGAATAGGTAACATATTGATTAGGGTGCTCCATCTTTGAGTATATTGACGCTTAAATCATAGGTAAAATAGCCAAAGTTAATAATCATCTCATGACCATCGCTCTTCGATGGATCCCCTATGTCGTGAAGCAGGAGTGTCTGACTTTTTTTTTAATTAAAACCACACATAAGTTGATTTAGGTACCTTTTGCGTTCAAAAACAACGATTATCTTTCTCATACTTTTTCCCATGACCCTAGAAGGCATCGGCCCTACGGGGACCTATCGATTTCCTAACATCTCTTTAAGGCGCGCGTGGAATACCACGCGCTGTCTACGATTTGGGCTCGGCCCTTATAAGATGAGCGGAGCGATCAACTGTAAACCTATCAATACTACTATGATTAAAAATATTAAAATTGTATCTGTCACCTTAGAACTGTTCTAAAAGTATCTATTGCCAAAACATTTTCGTCTTTAACAATGTTCATTCTTGGTCTATTTTTAAGTACAATAACAAATGAAAATGTAAAATTTTATGTGTATATATGTTACTGTAAAAGCCCGAACCACGGTATATCTCAGGTTTTACCAGTAAATCTTAGGTTTTACCAACACGAGTTGGTAAATGTAAGAATATGTGAAAAAGAAACGATATAATCGGGCTTTTACCATTAGAATTTGGTACATGCTAGGTTTCACCAGTGAGGGTTGGTAAATGTTGGTTTTGTATTTTCGACGATGGAGCGCGTTTACGAAGTAACCTATTCACTCTTGACTTAATGATTCCTGGGTTGTAGCTATCAGGAAACATAGACTCCGGCAGGGATTTCTACTTGTTGGCTGTACGTACAATAAATGTGTTTCCAAAACGTTTTGCGCGTATAAGAGGGATATCTACCATGTACCGATGGCGCATCGCCGTACACCTGATGGTCCGATGATGGAACGGGCTAGGAGGAATTATTTAGTTATGCAATTCCGACGCACACTCCTCAAAATGCAACCGGTAGAAACCTGACAGGCTAGCGACTCGGTGTTGATGCTCAAGATTTTGAAGCCGACTAAACGAGTGCATCATTACCAATGATTTTCTTGGCTCTCGTTTCAATAGCTTCAAGCGCTTCAAGCTGATATCGGGCAGATCCATCCCAAAGATGAGAGGAGTACTCCATACATGATCGAACTTGCGCTTGATAAAGTGTGAGCAGTTGTTCCGGTGTGAAGTACTGTCTCACCTTTGCAAGGATTCCTAGCTTTTTAGCAGCCAGTTGAGCCTTTGCTTCAATATATGGAGCAAAGTTAAAAGTCGACGTCAACGTAATACCAAGAAGATCAAGATGGTCGGTTATCGGCACGGTTGCACCCAGGAAAGTAGGAGAACTGAATTGTCTTCTTTTAGCGGAAAATTGGCATTGGCCCATTCAGTGACCGCCTCCAAGGAGCAATTCAAGTGCTCAACCACAGCCACTTGGAGAGACTTGATCTGTGACCCACTAGTTCGTGTATTGGATATGTATCTTTCAGTAACAGTACTGTCTGCATACCCAAAGATACCAGGCTTAAGCAGATTGTTAATGTGCAGCAAGAACAAAGTTGCCGAGAGCACTGACCCTTGAGGGAGTCCGGCATTAATTAATGGCCATTTGACCGGACGAGCTGCCATCGATGACCACTCGAATGGATCGGTCAATTAGGAAGTCTGCGATCCAAGCACTCAATCCAGCAGGTAAACCAAAAGAAGGAAGCTTACGAACAAGGATTTCGTGCCACACCCTATCGAGATGTTGAGAGAGACGCCAAGCGTTTCCCCATGCTTCTCGATGGCCTCATTTCAGATACGGATGGCATAGGTACGCTAAAAGATCACTAGTTAACCAATTTCGGCGAAAGCCGTATTGACGGTCACTTAAGATGTCATAAGTTTCTAGGTAGGTATGCCAGGAGCTTAGTGTTGAGTACACGGTCCAAAGTCTTACAGAACAATGCATAATTATTAAACACTAATAAATTGTACTACTAATGAGTCAAAACGTTACTTACCTATCTTTTGGTAATGTTTATCTTAACATTTACCGTGTCTTTAAGGTAAATCCTAACATTTACCAAGTGAATGGTAGTAAAAGTCCGCAATAAACGATGATTATAGAACAGTTCGGACTTTTACCATTAAGAGTTGGTAAATCTTAGGATTTACTGGAAAATCTTAGGATTTACCGTAGTTCTGGCTTTTACAGTAACATATACAAATTGTGTCTACAATCCTAAATCAGTCTGCTTTTAAAATTTTCTTTTCAATAAAATTTACAAAGAGTAGAACTTAAAATTACCAAACACCAATTCTCTCATCAACAAAATTTTTACAGTTGTTAAATTTTTCCAACTAATGCAAGTTTTTCAAAAAATAAAGAGACACAGAGTTAAATAATTTCCAATCAAAATGTCGGAGACAGCAGCTGCACAATACATGATCGCCCTGAACTCGTTTGAACGCGACTGCTCTGTGCCATCGGGCAAGTTTTCCACTTAGCCACCAATCAGACGGACTCGGTCCAACGGTTCTTTGTGACGATACGTTTATGGCGGGGGACACACTGCTGGGAAATTGGCCGATAGTTTTTTTTTCATTGGTTCAGTTGTGTAGAACGTTTTTGTGGCGACGTAGCTAGTAATTTGGTTGGGTTTGTGATTAAAAAGTGACAACAGCCCTAGTCGATGTTCAAGGTTATGCGACCCTTGTAAGTTTAGGTCAATTCGTAGATCCATTACGTATCGAGGCCTTTGTGTATATGCAAAAATTGTGTCTACAATCATAAATAAGTCTGTGTAAAGAATACGATAGCATTTAAAATTTTCTTCTCAGTAAAATTTACAAAGACTAGACGTTAAAATTACCAAACACCAATTCTCTCTACAACAACAAAATTTTAACAGCTGCTAAACTTGTACAACTAATGCAAGTTTCTCAAAAAAACAAAGAGACAGAGTTAAATAATTTCCAATCAAAATGTCGGAGACAGCAGCTGCACAATACATGATCGCACTGAACTCGTTTGAACGCGACTGCTCTGTGCCATCGGGCAAGTTTTCCACTTAGCCACCAATCAGACGGACTCGGTCCAACGGTTCTTTGTGACGATACGTTTATGGCGGGGGACACACTGCTGGGAAATTGGCCGATAGTTTTTTTTCATTGGTTCAGTTGTGTAGGACGTTTTTGTGGCAACATAGCTAGCAATTTGAAGAGGTTTGTGATTAAAAAGTAACAGCAGGCCTAGTCGATGTTCTAGGTTATAAGTCCCTTGTTTAGATCAATCTGGTGATCCATTACGTATAGAGGCCTCTCCGAGTTTTGAAAAGCAGGCTTAGCCGTTGATACTAACTGTAGTTTGAAGATATCAGACTATCGTTAAGAGAAGTCAAGAGTTATGAAATCTGATATCCAATCTTTCCAGAGCTACAGGGTTACTTATTTACATACACATAGGCAGTCGCTTTTATAATAAAAAAAATATTTTCAGTTGCATCTAGCAAGTAATTGAGTGAATAGAAATAAATGTTTAATGATGTTATATCAAAAAACCCTTAGTTCACTTGTATTAAATTAACAAAAATCCAGGGTTTTTACCATGACGTGTAATGTCAAACGCGTATATGAGATAAAAGGATGTAGCTATACACAGTATACACTCTTTATAGCTCCATCAGTTTAGGTCATCAAATGGATCGCTTGAAGAGCTCGTTGTAAGGGTTTAGAGTTCCAATTAAACTGATGCACAGTCAAACAGATACTTCTATTAATCAAACAAATACCCAAATAAAATCAACAAACTCAAGCTAACACAAATAATTGCAGATCAACCGGTTACCTAAGCCGTACAACCTACACATTCGCGTCTAATCCCAGTTTCCAACGTAAACAGATCTTAACACATCTAAAGGCTGCTTTGGCTTTGTGCTCAGTCCAGTCGGTGCAACAAATCGGTTTAGCTAGTCTGCACACAGGCTGCCAGTGGACGTAACGTGACTCCGGAATCTATCCTTTCATTTGATTCGGATGGACGTGACGAATCGAGATTATTTTTGGTGCAGTGTGGTGTTGCAACGATTTGTTTTGCGTGGGTTTAAATATTTTTAATTCAATTTTTTTTTCTTGTATTTTTTTTTTCTAGACTATATGCAGTTTTGAGTATAGTCGTCATTTATGATCGATCTGATTCATACTGAGACTCACCACCACCGTCCTTGGCAAACCATGTCCTTCCTTCCAACTTGCGTCACGTGTCCTGTTACTCAGCTGTCACGGTCATTAAATACCTCTGATGACCGTGACAGCAGAAGGCATTTCCGTGGAAAAATGCTGGACCAAGCAAAAAATTAACTTAAAAAAAACTAGTTTGCCACCGACATGCTAAGAAGAAAAATGCCGACACTTCCTCTCGCTCAACCCAAAACGGAGAAAGTACTTAACGATTTTCCACCTTAATTTTTATACTAAGACATTTTTATGTCGGTAAAACATTCGCTACAACCAAAACAGCGGTATGTCACAAATGCAGAGACAAAGTTGTACCCGGGCGCTTCAAAACTTCCACGTTTTTGTCCTATTTTGTTTTGCTACAAGCATTTTTTTTTTTAAAACGCAATGAAAAAGTTAAAAGTGTAGAACTTTTGGTATTTGCGATTTTTTCTGTCTGTAAAGTAGATTTAGTTGTATTTCCTTAATTCCAAGCTAACACACATAGTTGGAAAAGATTAAGTTAGAATTAAAAACATGCAATACAATAAATAAGAATAGCTAAACTTAAGTGGCAGTGGGCAAGGCACATTGTTCATAGAACGTATGGTCGATAGGATCGAAAGGTTCTATAATGGTAACCACGCACCGAAAGACGAAGCGTTGGAAGGATTCACACAAGGTGAACTTGATGAGAATTGCTGGATTGCAATGGATACGATACGCATAGGACCGTTCGTTATATCAACACCTGGAGAAAACTCTTTCCAACAGTGGACGTCCTTCCACTAAGATGGTGATGATGATTAAAAACAGACCTTAACTAAATCAACCGATGAACCCGAAGATTGCCAAAGTTACGGCCACTTGCCAAGTGGTCTCTGGCCAAGTGGGCATAGCTTATTGCTTGCAGAACAAAACTGACGGTCGATGAGGCTGAAAAGTTTTGAGTACCAACGTGGTTTGAAAAGGTTTCCAAAGCGCGGTGGTATCCAAGAAAGAGAAGACGGAACAGGAATTCTTAATACACTAATGCGATTCACTCTCAACGAATAAAAAAAAAGATATTGACGTTAGATAGCTATTCATCATCATCATCTTTTTCTAACTATGTTGGGGTCGGCTTCCGGTCAAGCTGGATTTAGCTGAATACCAGTATTTTACGAGGAGCGGCTGCCTACCAGACCGCCACAACCCATTAACTGGGGTAATATGGTACTTCATGGCAAGACTGGAGTCAGATTTACTGGCTTCTGACTATTCGTAACGACTAGATAGTTATTATTGACTCAAAAAATATTATAAAAATAGATGAACAACCCAACACTAAAGCAATGAAATCCAATAAAAATATAACCGTGTTCACTGAAATCACTCGTATTTATTCGTAAACATTTTCATTTTTATCAATATTTTGTCAACAAACGTTTGAAGTGTCGAATGCTTGTCAAATCCGGACTGGGAAATGTATTCAGTTTAATCGAATTCTGTTGGTTTTTATCCAGGGGATTACATTGAGTTTTACTTGTCAACTGTTGAATCAAAGTATATCGAGTATGATTTATTTTCTGAAATATATTCTTAGAAGACACCGATTGAACAGACTTCTTTACGCTCTAGCCAACGAAATCCGGACCTGGATTTCCGGCCACCGTAGGCGTGCGCATGTGGACGGTGAGCAATGGGTAGCTTGCCGTTCGTCCGCCCGGTGACCGTCTAGACCAAGCTCGAGTCGTTAACGGCACGTAATGTTTCACGCGCGTCTCAAGGAGATGTTAGAAATATAGTAGGGGTAGCAGGGTTGAAGCTTATTAGGACCATGAATTATGCGAAAAAGAACCTCGGTGCCTACGAACGAATTCAAAGAAGTAAGATGTAGAAGTGTGTGAAAGATATATCCTGTTGGACATAGGCATCCCCCAAGTGTCACCGCATCCATCGCATCCCCGCGACTCTCACCAGTTCATCGGTCCATTTTGTGGAGGGGTTTCACGTTTTGATGCTTGGTCACCATCACCAGTAAGTGCAGGACCTTTCGGCCCCATCGACCATCTGTTCTACGAGCAATGTGCCCTTCTCAATGCCACTTAATATTTATTCTGGCTTTATCGGCGACCTTGGTTCTCCTGCGGATAAAATCACTCCTCATGCGATCATGCAAGGTCGCAACGCAACTCCGAGAACACCTGTGACAACAATTATTAATATTCTACTCTAAACGATTTACTTTACTTAGCGAACTCATCTGTTTAACAACGCGACAGCCGTCATGTCACGTTCCATCTGTCAATGTCACGGGGAATTATGCAACGTTGCCAAACACGTTGACGTCATGTGTTGCGCGTCAATTGTTGCTGAATTTGACTTTACGCTACTGTCTATTTGTAGATTAGCCTTTATTTATGACAATCGCTTTCTCGAGTAGTAATAATATTATGTTCTTGTATGTAGTAAACATGCAAGGATTTTTTGTAGTGATGGAAAATTATCACGTAACTCTTGTTCTGGATGGAGCGAAAAGCAATGTCAGACTTTTATTGGTTAAAACACGTTCGTGTCCTTTCTGTTGCTTCATAGGTTCTAGAGTGGTAGGCTCTTTCGAATAATCCTGAAAGGAATTTTCTGCCCGAGTTTGTGTGCCCTGATAGCTACAACCTGAATTTTTTTTCTCTAGCTCCTAAATTGTATTGGGACGGGGCTGCTCTCTAGAGAGTACAGACGCCTCGGGTAGCTCGCCGTCCGGCCGTCCAGCGGTGCATAGTGTTCCACGCATGCCTCAAAGAGATGTCAGAAACCGGGCCCCTAACTCAGCAGAGCTAAAGCCTACTGAGGTCATGGGTTGGCTTCCGAAAGAGAAATAAGTGGTCCTGGAATACAAGACAAAAAAGGAATATAGGTCTGGTTTAAGTCAGTGAAAGACAAACGAGATACACGTCCTCCGACTCCGACAAGAGAAGTCAGTGGATGACTTGTTACCTTAAAAAAAAATGGGAAAATTTTCATAACTGCACATTACCGGATCTGAATTTGGAAATAAAAACTCAGAAACAATTATAAAAAAGCAAAAACCATTGTTATGTAATTTGTTTCAGTACATATTTTATTTTCACAAAGCATGACAAATAGGAAAGATTTCGAAGTGTCTTTCATAGTTAAAAGTTATTCACATTCAAGACTAATTTTATACCTCGAAAATGTTGCTAATTAATTAAAAAGCACTTTTACTACAAATAAAACAGCACTTTATTACCTTCTATACAAAGTCACAATTCCATTGTGTATCTCAGCTTTAAAGTTCATCCTTATATCGCAATGTAAATCAGCCTTCTGCACTACCCGTACAATGTTACCAACATAATATTTTTAATGTTTGACTTTATGTGCGTCCCTCAGAACGCTTTAAATTTTTTATCGCTTCGCTATCAGATATGCAATAAATGTTGCGTTTTTCGTAAAATGGCCTGAATTTATGTTGGCACGATTGTTTTGTTGTTGTGTTCTTGTTTTAAATCATCATTGGTTGAATTTAAGTTTGAGAAGAGCTCGTGGCTAGATAATAACAGCCGCACAGGTCAATCTTCAAGGTTAAGCAACGCTTGCCTAGGTTGGTCTGTGGATGGGTGACCATCTTAACATAACAAGTTTCCTCCGTGCCTCGGAAAGCACGTTAAGCCGTTGGTCCCGGCTGTCATTTGGAAATCTTTGGCAGTCGTTACGGATTGTCAGAAGCCAGTAAATCTGACTCCAGTCTTGCCATGAAGTACCGTGTTACCCCAGTTAATGGGATGTGGAGGTCTGGTAGGCAGCCGCTCCTCGTAAAATACTGGTATTCAGCTAAATCCGGCTTGACTGGAAGCCGACCCCAATATAGTTGGGAAAAGGCTAGGCAGATGATGATGGTTGAATTTAAGTTTGAGAGTCATTGTGGAGGGGCTCTACAATGACTCTCGACTCTACAGAACTACTTTTCTAGATTTACATGAGTCAATGATAGCTTAATGGGTTAGATAAATTTGAGTTTATCGACACATTCGTGTCGATAAACTCAAGAAGAAGAGTAAGGAGAATTATTTTTAGAATTAGTTGCGTAAAATAAGTCACATACAGATAAGTTTCCCACAAATACAGATCCGAAATTTTCCGAGGAATTTTCGGAAAATACAGATCTGTTCCAGAAACAATGTCTTTGAGCGGCTGCTAAATCCGATTAGAGACGAATGTGAACTTAATATTTTTAGTTTCTTTGTATGATCGCAATATTTATGATCGTATCTGCAGAATAACTAAGGTTACCGTCATAGCTTGAAAAATCGCCAAACTTGTTGTTCTGTTGAAAGTGGCAGTGGGCAGGACACATTGCTCGCAAAACAATCCGAAACTAATGGTCGATGAGGCAAAAAGGTGAGGCAAATATGCACCGCACAACGCAGTGATGGAAGGCCTCCCACAAGGTAGAGCGATTACCTGGTTAGGACCATTTGTTGTGGCAACACAAGGCCTATGTCCAGCAGTGGACGTTTTTCCGCTGAAATGATGATTATAATGAAGCATATTTATTAACATGATAGAACATTGATTTATAATTTGGTGACTATCTGAAATCTGCTAGAATTATCATTTGACATTTCTTTCAGGGTTGGTTGTCCGTCAATAGACTTCTTTATAACCCATGTTCAGCAGTGGACATCTCTCAAATGAAGTGATTTTTTTCTAAAAAAATATGACTTGTTTGTATTTTACATTTACTAGAATTCGTGTTTCATAATTTTAATAAAAATCTAAATTATGCATGTACGTTGCAAGGTAATTCAGCTAGCATGAAATTTGTACTAATCGCTTGTATGAATATGTAAACATAGATTATAAACGCGGAATGAGTTCGCAAACAGATCAAAGAGCCCGGTTTAATTGAAATTTTCACAAAAAAACAACACTGTTTTTATTTGAAAATAGCCAGTATTTTTGTAACAAATTTCAGAGGATTTGAAAGTCACGCTAATTTGAATTATAAAAGCTAACATTTGTACGTATGTGTGTATAATGGCGCAATCACAATTGGTCGTTAGCCCGTATTCGGGTGCACGAAAGACGTTACTCGAATTCGGGCACCTGATGCTTTATTTATTTTTTATTGTTATAAGCTAGTGCTTGACTGCAATCCCACCTGATGGTAAGCAGTGATGCAATCGTTGATGGTGAGGCGCACTAGCTTATTAAAAGCCTGTTCACTCTAAAATTACTTTGTTTAATCACTTTAATTACTTTGTTTTATTTACTGTTTTTTTACTGTTTGGTTACTGGAACACGGGTAAACAACCCTATCAACCTGTTCCCGCGTTCAACGAAACGGCGTCAGGTAACCAAAACGGAAGCTTTCGAATACGAGCATACTCGACTCCGTTCATTTACACTTACGTCGTCGCCGTCGTTTGTCCGAATTCTATAGACAATCGAATACGAGCATCGAATACGGGCTAATGACCAAGGGTAATTTCTTCACACTCAAACAGATTTTGAATTTTGACATACGAGACCTTGTCCTGGAATATGACAAAAAGGTTACTTTTTATACCGAGAGTTGCTTTAGCATAGTTTTTTCCTGTCAACCAGACGATGCCGCTGACAAAAGCTAGTGTAGTATAAATTGAATGCCAACTTCATTGTTCCCAATAAAAAACGACAGGTTAATTGCGTAGTACAAAATCAATGGCAATGCCTATCATTTTGACGATTCCACAGCATTCATTGCGTTATTTATATTGTCTATTTTATTATTTTTTTAAGCTTTTAAAGCAATTTATTGAACACACTTATATAAAGTCACGCATTTTGATCCCATGATGTAATCGGCGATGGAGCACAGTTGCCTAGAAATAACTCTTGACTTAAAGCCTTAGGTGGTAGCTTTCAGAAAATGACAGATTTCAATTTCCATTCCAATATAAGTGTAGTATAACAAACAAGAATAACAAATTGTTTAGTTTAGGTTACTAATTGTGCTAATTTTCAAGTATATAGGCAAATGGAATGTGATTTTGAATACAAACGAAATCAACCTTTTCAATCCTCAGTGCTCATCTACGGCTTAAAAGTAAGCCTTGTGCAAAATTTCTTGATCCTTGTCCCAGTAGTTTTGGCTGTGCGTTGATATGTCAGTAAATTTCTCCTCTTCTGTATACATGAACCGTTTATCCAATTTCTATCAAATATTTTTACTACTTCTCGGATATAAAGCTAAAAATATTAACTGTTATAGTAAACGCCCGTTTATAAAATATGTCTTATTCCAAATGTCTAGATTCTGGAATATTGCCAGAATATCTTTACTGTAATAACGAAGAAAATTTGTAGTCCATTCGTCATGTGACGTGTTGAAATATAGTGTTCCGGGGACGAACTTAAGAGTTTTACGTGATAAAGTTACATTATATCATATTTAATTAAGACAGGCTATAAAGAACATTTGAAATATGGGTCTTTCAATCAGTAGGTTTGAAGCAGCCATCTATAAACTAAATGGCTGTAAAAAAAACTATCTGATTTTTAAGGGACTTCGAATTCTGGATTGGGAATATGTGAAGAAAAAGAAAGAAGTACGAATATATCAAAGCCCTTTTGCCATGTTGCAAAAAAAAAAACATAGCAAAAGCAGATGACTGGCCTGTTGGTCTAGTTGCCAGTGTGAGGGCCACACTGGCAACTGCTATGTCAGAGGTGATGGGTTCAATCTCCACTCAAAATAAAAGATTTGCGTGATTAAGCACGATCACTTGCTTCTGTGTGTAATGAGATAATATATAAGTAGGTTTATTAGTTGTACTTAATCATAGCACAAGCTCTGTTTAGTTTGGAACTAGACGGCGTTGCATGAAAGTTGTGGAATATTATTTTAATATTCAAAAGAGTTAACAGTATCAGAATACAACAATAAAAAAAATGTTTAAATTTATACAAAAGAGAAAAAACACAGCCAAATAAACCAAGAGTCATAAACAATCAATTACCAACATCACAACCAAATAAACCGATCGGAATAAACAGCAAACTATTGAAAAGCTCCTTATAAATACTAGAAACGACATTCGGAAGTTTTTATCGAAGATAAACAGTTTACAAGGGAGCATCGTTACAGCAACATTTTTATTTTACGATTGGCCTTTACCCAACGCTATGAGACGAAGCCCATTCGACTGTATCACTTTTATGTCATGATACTTATTCATCTATACATTTTTCTTTAGTAAAGAAAACTTAATGTTGTTCATGATAAATGAAAAATGGATCGTCATTGACATGATTGTCTGATTTTATTTTATCATCAATCTCTTGTTCTTGTACCAATTTATTTGAGGTTGGTATCTATTTCTGTATACTTTTCTATTGTATTTTGATCTAAATATACATATAAGTGTCATCATAATATATATGTATTAGTAATTCGTCCGTAGCTGTGTCTGCCTCTTAACTCCTCCTATAGGGCTCGACCAGTGTGTACAATATATTTGAATGGGTATGATTGTAGTATCATTGATCCAAATAGTTCTTAGCATGAGTACTACGTCACAGATGAGAAAAATAAAACCCTAGAAAGACATAACTTGGTACATGTGGGACATAGATTCAGCAGTCACTGTGCTGATAGTTGTAACTACCGATTGCGTAGACATCTGCTTGGAATGAAATCTTAAAGATCAGATCTATACATATTTACAACAATAACAAATATCTCAGTCTAAAACTGGAGCAATATGGTACTCTAGAATCAGCCATGTATATTTAGAAAAGCTCACACAATAAAATAAAATGCTGCACCATCCACAAAATAGGGGCTTCCTATTATACACAGCAGAAAATCAGAAAACAAACAACAGAAACCGCAAAAAGCACAGCTTGACAATAAAACAGTAAACAACGGAATAAAACGATTAATTACATTGGCCATTCGTGTAAAGGACAATGAAAAAATGTATGTCTTGGTCGCGACAGTTAGGTTGGTACAAATTTATCGCGGCAACCAAACAATGGTTGGTTGGTTTGAGCTACACCTGCTTTTGTCGTCCAAATATTTTTGGTCTGACTTGTTTTGTTTTGTCCCGTTTTGGTGCGTGAAAATACGGAACGATATTTTTGGAGCCACCATTTTTTTGAGTGCGTAAAATAGTTGTGTTGGATTGAATTTATGAACTATGGTTTTTGAGGTCGCAGAAACATAACGTTGATGGTTTGTATGGTTTTGAGTGTTGTGAATTGTATAGGGAGATTTAAAAGCTTATTGCTATCTATTGACTCTTTGTGATCAGATTGCTGACTAACATCTCCTAAAACGTTAGTGTTTACAATTGACGTTATCTATCTATAACTCCCTCTAGCGTCCTTTAGATAAACAGCCTAGTTACCAATTAATCTAATTTGTCGATCTTTTATGTTTACTTCAACTACAGTTTTCCTAATCAACTCAGACTACACTGGTTCTTAATCTACTTCTACAAAGGCTTCATTGGTTTTCCTATTGTGTCTATCGTCGTCTTTATTAGATAATGTATGTCAAAAAAACATGTTCAAGGGACCATATTTGTTAATTAATGGAGTTTAGGCCCATGATTTTCAAAAAAGACTGACCATCTTTTTAAACATAGTCCACTGAGAAACCACAAATATATTTTTTGTTAATCTCACCCAACCGATTTTCCTGCATTCATTATTTATCTTTTGTAGGGCAACGCGTTATTCTCGACTTAATTTAATAATGGCCCACAAACCGCTTTTTATGATTTCGCTCTGTTTTGTTTTGATTAGAAATGTTTATTTTTAGGGTAAATACGGAAACAGATGGTTTGTTAAAATTATTGGTCTGGGTTTCAAAGCTTGTACCAAATACAACATTTTCATTTCTAGAAATCAGAAAGGGGTCTGTGTCTTTCCTGTTGATTATAAAATAAATATCATTTTCGGGTGACATCTCCCTTGCTGTCGGTGTATGATACTGAACATAATCCAGTAGAAAAGCCCATTGGATTTTCAAGTAAGGATGTGGCTGACATAGTTAAACATATGAAAAGAGGGAAATCACCGGGGCACGAGGGACTTAGTGTCGAGCACTTGCAGCATGGGGGTGTGCACTTATATAGGGTTTTAGCCATGTTGTACACTTTTTGTATAAGACACTCATACTTACCATCTAAGTTTATGAAAACAGTGGTTGTGCCAATAGTAAAAAATGTCTCTGCTGACATCTCTGATAGAAGTAACTATAGGCCAATTTCTTTAGCTACTATCATAGCAAAAGTATTTGATGGGCTATTGGATAGGAAACTTGACCATTTTGTAACATTGCAGGATACACAGTTCGGATTTAGGGAGGGATTGTCAACTGAAAGTGCAATACTGGCTCTGAAGCACACTGTTGATTATTATGTGAAAAGACAAACACCAATATATGCATGCTTCTTGGATTTGTCCAAGGCTTTTGATCTGGTTTCATATAATAAGCTTTGGGCAAAATTAAGAACTGCTGGCGTCCCAACTGATCTTGTGAATATCCTCTCCTACTGGTACAGTGAACAGCTTAATGTAGTAAGATGGGGGAATGTATATTCTGATGAATATTCTTTGGAGTGTGGCGTTAGGCAGGGCGGGCTGACTTCGCCACGTCTCTTTAATATATATGTAAACCATCTAATTGAGGAGATCAGCAGCATGCATGTTGGATGTCATATTGATGACATATGTGTCAATAATTTGAGTTATGCCGATGATATGGTGCTGCTGAGCCCCTCAATTGGTGGGCTTAGGCAGCTGTTGAAGGTGTGTGAGGCTTATGCTGTGGGACATGGCTTGAGGTACAACGAAAGTAAAAGTGAGTTCATGTTATTCAAATGTAAAAACAAAAATGATATCTTTATACCACCTTTATTACTTAACGGTGTGCCTCTAAGTCGTGTTACACAGTTCAAGTATCTAGGACACATTGTAACTGAGAATTTGAGTGATGAATCAGACATAGAGAGGGAGCGCAGGGCATTGTCGGTGCGTGGTAATATGTTGGCACACAGGTTTGCTCGATGTACGGCTCCAGTAAAAATTACAATGTTCAAGGCATTCTGCCAAACATTCTACACGAGTGGCCTGTGGTCAAACTTTACACAAAAGACCTACAATGCCTTGCGCATCCAATACAATAACGTGTTCAGGGCTCTGTTTAGGCTCCCTCGATATTGCAGTGCATCCGGCATGTTCGCTGACGCCAACGTGGATGACTTTTATGCAATTATGCGCAAGAAAGTTGCGTCGGTAGTGCGACGAGTACGAGGGAGCCCGAACAGTGTTTTGAGGATGATGGATGAGAGAACCGATACTTTTCTGCTCGGTAGGTTCACTGATCTCCATGTGTTGCGGGACCGGTGAGCCTACTGTGCAGAGGTAGATGGTAAAAAACATTAAAACTATTTGTGGCTTATTTATTACTAACATTAATTATAAGTTTAATTTCTTCGTACTAACAACTTTTATGGACTGTTTTGTCTGAAATAAAAGATTTTTATTTTTTATTTTTTATTATTTATAAAATGAAAAATCGTCGCTGTTGAGTAAATTTTTCGGATACATAATAATGTAAGCCAAGATTGCAAATGATTTTTCAGTTCTAGAATTTGAAAGCTTTTAAAGATTGATCTATGTATCTTATTCTTTAGTACAGCAAAATAGCCATATACGTTTATCCTTTCACTTCGTCTTCTCACAGCTTTCTAATAATATTGTCTTCCATTTATCAGGAATTTATTCAGGGCTGGTCTCCACGAGCGCGTTGAGTATCGTTAGCATACGTGGATCTATAGTGCGAAAAAATGGGACATTAAAAATAATATGCTTCCTAGAGTGATTTTCATTATTTGGGACAAATAATTAATACAACACATCAGTGTAAACGTTATAATTTTAAAGGCTATTATAATTTGGTCAATAGCCCGCCTAACTTTTACTAAATTGCAATTTTAGCATGTTGTTTTTTTTGCGATTTTGTGTCGTTTTTTCATATTTTTATAAGTGACAAATCCTGTATTAAAGTTTATTTGGATCCTTAAACTTTTGTACAGTAAGTACTATCTCTCTAACAATTGTCGGCTAAAAAAAAATGGTTGAAGTAACTTATCTACAAAGAAATTTCTCCTAACTTTGAACCACCAACAATTTCAAATTAGTAACTGTCGCAGGATACAATACTATCTTTCCACAAAAGAAAGTATCATATATCTAGTTACAATATAACTTATTTCTTTTCTATTGTAGTTTATTTCTTTTATAAATGACTGAAGATAATGTGTTTAGAATTTTTTTTCTTTTTTGCTTTCGTTTTGTACTAACATTGACAAAGCTGCATGGTAGACCTTAGGTCGACATTTGACTGTGAGGTTTTGCAAAACCTTTCATGACTTTCATGAGACGGCTAGATGGCGCTGTTCAAACATTTAAAAAACACAGCATAGCTTAAAAATCTTATTACGCAGTGGCACTTAATATGGTTTTTAATACCTAAAATAATTACTAAGTAATAATAATATAATAAAAAACAAACATAAATGATTTTATTTTCTTATTTCCGAGTACTTAATACAGCGCCATCTATACTAAAGCAAAAAAGCCAATTGGTATATTATTTAATTCGACAACAGATGGCGTAGATCATAAATAATAAAATCCCTACATTCACAAAGTAGCTCTCATTTTCGCATATTCTTATAATTAGATCGGTAGCTCAGGTGGATTAGCATGGCAGAATATCAAAGCTAGTTCCACAGGGCACAGGTTCAAATCCCAGTTCTAAGTCGACTTTTTTAAAATGTAATTATTGTATAATATAATTTATATTCTCTTTTTTATATTTTTAAACGTTTTTTATTTTATTTTTTGTTATAAATAATATAAAAATATGAGGTATAAGGTGCAATAAAGGCATAATACACAAGTATACATATACTACTATATATTAACACTATATAAATATATATACATAGATTACTTTCATAAATAGTGGTAAGTATTAGCATTATTAGTAATAGTTTTCTTACAGATTAAGATTTACTAAGTTACGAGAATTAGTAAAGGATAAAAAATTAAACTATTTTAGTGATATTATAGTTTAAGACATTTAATTCTCAAAGAAGAATACAATTTTTACTTCTTTCTTATTTATACAGTGTATAACCTAACTTAACAGTTTTACACCCAATTAACAATTATTTAATTCTCTTGTTATGAGAAATACAAGCAAAATTTATAACTGAATAACCCTATTACAAAATGGAAGACATTAAAAAAATAAAACTAGTAGTAGATATTACAAGTATTCTAAATGAAAACTGTATTGTGCCATTCTCCTATTATTTCGTTTGATTCATAAAGTTACAATACCCTTCCCTATAAATATGCAACCTTATCGTCTGTTGTTTATACCTTGAGACTAAATTGACACATTAGTGTCAAACTTACTATAGGAATGATGCCAGTTCTTTTGTGTTGTAATGTCATTAGACAGTAGTTCTGTAAATATTTTACCCACTCATAAATTATAAAAATATTACGTTTTGCATGATTATGGTTAGTGGTATTGACTATAATGATTGATTTGTGCATTATGTTATGACTAAGGTTCATAGCTTAAGTATTCGTTCCAGAACGAGGAAGAAATTGAAGCTTGACCTCAAATCAATAACAATAATAAATTGTAAGACCGGGTTATAGCTGTAATTTTGGGATCGAGTAATTTATAATAATATCATTATTTCACCCACAAAAACAAGACTTACATGATTAAAATTACCTAACTAACATAACAAAAAAAAATCAGTCTAGTGTGCGGAGCTGGTGTCTATTATAGGTGTAAACCTGTATTACAGATCACCAGGTCCTCACCCCACGGAATCAGGTATAACATAACGAGGAATATAAATAACATGTATTTAAAAACAAAAAAAATTTTGTGGCAAGATATTAATTTAGTATCTAAACGCTAATTTGCCTCTTAGCGCGAAGGTTTGTGCATTAAAAGTATGGTGTGCATAATAATTTATGTATAGTGTATGCGTGCGTGTGTATTTAACTAGTTTTCTACTTACGGTTAAGGTATTTATTTCCCAAAAATAAGAAGGTAGGTTTCACACAAGGAACCGCAAAACAATTTGACTTATGAGGGTAGGATGCAATTGAATGATTACTGCGTGCCTATAAGGCCTACGCCACAGTGCAGAATATAAGCGATTTAATACAATTGTTTCGGTTTATTATTTGTGCATATAATTTTGATTTTGTTTTGTTTAATAATTTGATTTATTTCATATTAATTGTTGTTTGAGTAGACTTTCTTTAGTATTAATTTAACTTGTTTTTTTATTTGATTTGTATAATATATAAAATATATTTTTAATAAATATTTTTTTTTTATATTGGAAAGGAATACAATATAAATATAAATTATATTGTTTTTATTTTAATTTCTTATATTATATAAGAAATCAAAATCATTAGTGTAATAACATTTTGTTGTTATAAAGTAGTGATTAAAATCCCACTTACACTAAGTTTGATCACTGTAATTTATCAAATAAATTTTAGCTACCCCGGTCTTTGTTATTACTCAATCCAATAGTCAACACTTTATATTCTCTTTTTAATATTTCGTGTGTTCGCCGTTTATTAATTATTCATATAAGCTTTGACCCCGTAAAGTCAGTGATTCCTAAGTCCTTTCGTTCCTATTGTCCCACCTTTGAACTATAACGCCCCATAAACTTTCAATGGGGTTTAAGGGTCTGTTCACACAGACCAGCTCGGAGAGGAGAGCAGATTTTTTATCACGTTGAAAACTGAGTTTTAAGTATTTGTAGTAAGGTTTATTTTTGCATGTGCACTGTTTTGTCATTAAGAATGCTTGAACGCGCAGTGCACATGCAAAAATAAACCTTACTACAAATACTTAAAACTTTATTTTCAACTTGACAAAAAATCTGCTCTCCTCTCCGAGCCGGTCTGTGTGAACGGACCCTAAATCTGGTAATCTCGCAGGCCAAGGAATGATCCGTATATCCGATTGCTGGCTAAACAGATTTGATGTCCGTCTGTCAAACTAGTCATCGTCATAATCGCCGCAGTTATAAAGGAGCGATTGGTTTCGAGGCACAGCCGGTGGTCTGGCGGACACATGCCGCTGGTTCGATCCGGACTCATACGGACATAACCTTTTTGTTACAAGAATTGCGCTTCTTTGTTTATTTTATGCGGATTGATTGTTAAACTTAATCTAGTTGAGAGTTTGTGCATAAATGGTTGTACTGGCCGTGTTCGTCTTTTATTCGGTTTAACAGGAACCCTGAATATTACACACTCTTGCACAATTATGGAACGGTGTATAGGACAATTTTATGGTCTTGCACGAACGTTATCACTACAGGCATTTCTTCTACAGGAAAAAAAAATTCCGCACGGTTGGCAGCATGACGTCATTCAGCACATCTATGTAGTTTACACTATTTGCACGACTGAGTATTACAGTAAGTTCTCCTAGTCAGCACTCATCCATTTCTCACATGTTCACTGTTACACGACCGGATCCAGAGGTAGGCACAACGTGATCACTGTCATAACGCGTTTTATTCCTACGCCACAACCTAACTTGCCCGTGCTGGATTTGAAAGTATTTCATCACTGAAGATGACGTTGCTCTAGTCGAAATTTCTGTATTTAGCGAACTCCAATCGTGCTCTTTTATGAGCTTCGGTTAGCAATGGCTTAGCAGCATGTCGATGATAATGCAGCCCTTCACTATAAAGAGCACGATACACCGTCCACAAAGATGTATCAAACAACTCTGCGTAATATCTTGTTCGTGTAAAGCCATTTCCCTCATAACCTTGCACCATAACCTGACGCTGGTATGAGTCAATATGGCGTCTTCTACCAGATCTACTACGATGTTCCAACGAACCCTCTTCTTGAAACCGCTTTATCCAAAAGTGACAGTCTTTACCTATAAAGGAAATAATATATTATTTATTTTTTTCGTGTATCGTTAATCGTGGATAATAAAATAAATAACGAACCGTGACTTTAAAATATTACTTACGTTTAAGTCTTGATTATGCAATGCTATTATTTGGGCCCTCGTAGCCATATCAATATTTGATCGCGAACTCATGATAAAATAAATGTTAAAAACTTGTTAAACGCAATCGTAACTAAACTTACTCAAAGATTGTAATGAACGTTATGATTGAACAAAAAGATTTAATTTTTATACAGTTAATATTAAACTACCCTCAATTCATTTGAGATTTATGATACGGGCTAAAGTCGCTAAACAACTTCAATATAATAAAGAGTAGGATAATTTCAACTCATTGCGTAATGACTCGATGGTCTAGTGGCTAATGGAATCGGTAAATTTTATGCCACCGAGTTCGAATCCCAGTTATTACGTGCTTTGCTTTATAAGGTTTGTAATGTCGTAGGAGACTTTGTGTTAAGATTAAGTAATTTTGTAAATAGCAAAAAACAAAGTAATGTTCTTTAAAGAGATATGTATATTTTCCAATCCTACTACTATACTAGCGCCATCTATGTCATAAAATACATATTATTAAGGCCACAGAACAGTTGACATTATTGTGTCTCGTTTTGCGGGTATGTGATAGGTTAAGACGATGAAACCCTGTGCAAACGATTTTGGTTTAGAATCTTCCATGCAATTCCGTCACAATTAGTACCTACTGGATTTGAATGAAACCTCTCAAAATGATTTGTTGTGAGATCTGTGAGTGAAAATGGCTGAAAAGACAGAGTTTTCTTTGATTTTGTTTGTTGTTTTTTTTATTATTATCGTATTGTGTATTGAAACTGAATAATTGTGATAAATTGCGATTGAAGATATTTTTTGAGTTCAAAGAAATCAAATTCTTGATAAAAATAAATATATTCTGTTTTACTTATTGAAACTTTTAAAACACGCAGAGATTGCTTCATAATTGTTTTCTTTTCATTTTTATTCAAGTTTTTTTAAAACTACATTTTCATCAGTTTTCGTAAATCGTAAGGCATTTTTTGTATTTTTTTAAATGTAATATGCCTGGACATTCTGTAGAGTGCCGAATTTTCAGCCAGCAATATGCTAATGACGGTCGTAAGTAACGCAACCCGTCGGAGCTTATTTCTGTTTTCAGCGTTCCAAGGATCTTAACACAAAGGGATGTCATAATTGTCAATTTACTGTGAAAATGTATAATTGTTTATGTGATTTGTGCTCTGTTAATGATAATAGGCTCATCCCTAATTGCATGGGAAATATGCGTCTACCATAAAAACTTTTCCGACTAACTTTTTGTGATTAATGATGTTGTCAATGTTTATTGCTATTTCAAACTAATATCACAAAAGCAAACATGTGTATAATGTATAAATATTCCACAACTATCACACAACGCCATCTAGCTCAAGCTAAGCAGAGCAGCTTGTGTCATGGATACTAGACAACTAATAAACATACTTATATATTTTTAATACATACATATTATAGATAAATTACACCCAGACACAGAAAAAATGATCCTGCTCATCACACAAACATTTGTCCTGGGTGGGAATCAAACCCATGACCTCCGGCATAGCAGTTAGAGCCACTAACCAGTAGACCAACAGGCCAGCTAAAATGTGTGTATGTTTTTTTACTTCTTTACGCTGAAATAACAGAATAGTCCTGGAATAGTTCGTAGAATCCTATTTCCTAAAGAGTTTTTTCCCTTGGGATAATTTTCTATTTTCACGCGATAAAATCGTGCGGCAAAAGTTAGTATAATATCTAAACTAATCATCATCTACCTACCTAGCCTTTTCCCAACTATATTGGGGTCGGCTTCCAGTCAAGCCGGATTTAGCTGAATACCAGTATTTTACGAGGAGCGGCTGCCTACCAGACCTCCACAACCCATTAACTGGGGTAACACGGTACTTCATGGCAAGACTGGAGTCAGATTTACTGGCTTCTGACTATCCGTAACGACTGCCAAAGATCTCCAAATGACAGCCGGGACCAACGGCTTAACGTTTGAATCCCCAACCGGTCCTATGAGACCGCGCTGTTATTGTTTTACTATTGTGTCTCGTTTCGCGGGTATCTGAGTAACTACCGTGCTTTCCGAGGCACGGAGGAAACTCGTTATGTTAAGATGGTCACCCATCTACAGACCAACCTAGGCAAGCGTTGCTTAACCTTGAAGATCAATCTGTGCGGCTGTTATTATCTAGCCACGAGCTAATATCTAAACTAATGTTATGATAATAAATAATATCTAAACTAATGTTATGAATAATTTGTTTATACGGCATGTTACGAATAACTCGACTTTTTTGAAATCCATCAAATAGTGGTGAATTTCAAAAAATCTTGTTTCATTAGAAATATACATCTTTTTTTCACACCAAAACGAATATGGATATAATTTGATTCCAAAATAGCTTTTATCCTGGATTGACAATTAGATTGTAAATTATAAAGACGAAATATATACACAAACTATGCGGGCAATGCCACGGGTGGCAGCCACTCGTAATCTATACTAATATTATAAAGAGGATAGATATAAAATTTGTAAGTTTGTAAGTTTGTAAGTAGGGGGTAATCTCTGAAACTACTGGTCCGATTTGCAAAATTCTTTCAGTGTTCGATAGCCCATTTATCGAGAAATGCTATAGGCTATATACCATCACGCTACGACTCACGGGAGCGGAGCAGTAACGAAAAATGCGGGTGAAACCGCAGGGGACAGCTAGTATTTGATAAACTTTGAAAACTATTTCCAATCTCTAAAGAACAAAGCGTTTTAACATCGCTCGATTATCAAATCAGTACAAACACAGAAATTTGTTTTCAGTTCAGTGCATAGGCACTTGCTAAAGTGATATATTGTATAAGACAGTTTAAATATTACCAGGCCACACAAGGTGGGGCTCCAGTAACAGCAGATTTTATTTAAAAAATACGATGGGCATCATATAGAAATGAAGAAACGGATAGGAAAAGGAAAATGAGATGAATGTGTTACATAAAAAGAAAAGAAAGTACTTGCAGTCATCTTTTCAGCCGAAAGACGTTCACTATTGGACATAGGCCTCCCCCAAGTGTCGCCACAACGACCGGTCTTGTGCGCCACGCATCCATCGAATTTCTGCGACCCTCACCAGGGCATCGGTCCTTCTTCCATCGCTGTCGTCACCACTCTAGAACCTTTCGTCCCCATCGACCTTCTTCATTCTGCGAACAATGGTCCTGCCCATTGCCATTTAAGCTTGGCAATTCATCGGGCTATGTCAGTAACCTTGGTTCTCGCGGGTACCTACATTCCTGATTTGATCACGGAGCATAGCATTCTCTATGGCCCTTTATGTAACTTTACCCCTTCTGATAATGATGAGGAGCTCGTAGCTAAATAATAACAGCCGCACAGGTTGATCTTCAAGGTTAAGCAACGCTTGCCGAGGTTGGTCTGTGGATGGGTGACCATCTTAACATAACGAGTTTCCTCCGTGCCTCGGAAAGCACGTTAAGCCGTAGGTCCCGGCTGTCATTTGTAGATCTTTGGTAGTCGTTACGGATAGTCAGAAGCCAGTAAATCTGACTCCAGTCTTGCCATGAAGTACCGTGTCACCCCAGTTAATGGGTTGTGGAGGTCTGGTAGGCAGTCGCTCCTCGTAAAATACTGGTATTCAGCTAAATCCGGCTTGACTGGAAGCCGACCCCAATATAGTTGGGAAAAAAAAGGCTAAGCAGACGATGACCCCTTCTGATAATGCCCATTGTGACCAACTATGTTTTAGGGCCAATGCACAACACACACACTGCTCATAGACTTTCGTCTTGAGACACTGATGTGTCATGTTGGAGGAGAAAATACCGCAGAGCTTCCCCAACCGCGGTACCCAGTCGAACCAGATTGCTAGGACAAAAAACAAATTAAAAACTCTCTCAGACATAGCAACCCCACCCTAACTCGACCACAGCAGAATCACATTAGTTAATTAAATCCTTAGTTATTTGTAACATTTTATGCAGTCCTGTGGTTTTATTTTAGTTGGGAAAGAAGATAAATAAAGAAAGGAAAGGTTGAATTTAAATACGGAATTCATTATTTCCTTGTTATTTAAAGGAAGACTGAGTAGGTTAGTTTGCTTTCTACGAATTGTAATAATATTTTATGTAGTGAAATCGTAGAATCCAATCTCAGTTATGTAAATGTTTTAGTAACTTTGATTATCACAATTTTACATTCTAGTTATAAACAGTTACTAATACACGGAGATATAGGATATGTTTAGGTACCGTTTAATACTTCAAATCAAATAGACTTTTATACAAAACGCCTCTGTCCAGCGGTTTAGTCCGCATGAAAGTAGGTTTCTCCATACAAACTTTAGACCCCATAACATGCCCACAGGCGGGCTTACGTATTTATTTAAATGGAGGTGTTCAGATATAGGAAAAGAAGATTAACTGTCGTTTACGACTTTTTTTAGTGATAAAAGATTATCTCTGTCATATAATCAGATTATATAAAAACACATAAAAACATTAAAGTATGTAACATAGAGCACAGAAACCTTAATGTTTTGATACGTTACTACAGCTACAGATGCTCCAAGGGAATTAAATATATTAAAACAGAAACATAAGAAGTATGCTCGTAATTGTTTGTAACATTTTAACACAAAAACAAACTCACAAGTTCAAGATGTCGACTCAATAAAACACGTTTGACATCACAGATTACACAGCTGCTGTTAAGATAAGAAATAATCCCGTATAGGTACTGGCTCCAAGTCTATGTGCCTTCTTAGAGAGTATAGATGTTACAGGTGGAGTATAAAGTCAAGGGATTATATGGAGTTTCCAGTTATTCTATTCAATACCGACCTCGTTTAAGCTTGTTGTAGTTGAGGGAGTGGACGGTTAAACAACTGAAACACATACAACATATATTGCTAAATACATTATTATAGGTACACCATTGATATAATAATAGATAAATTAAATCCAGACCCAGAACAAATAAACGTACTCATCACATAAATAATTGTCTTGGGTGAGATTCAAATCCACGGCCTTCAGCATAGCAGTCAGGGCCACTAACCACTACACCGACAAGCCAGTCACATATCTTACTAAGCCGTATATCACTGCAGCACAATATCATTCCATACGATGATTTATAAACGTCTTCCAAATCAACTCTTGCACCATAAATACTCATCATACCAAAAGTTTTAGTAACAGACTAGCTTCAGCCAGCAGCTTTGCTTGCATAAAACTATGTTTCTCCAAATAAACTTTGGACTCCAATACTCCCTCTTAGGGGAGAATTTCTCAATTTCGCAAAATCTTCTCTTTGTGCTCGTTTACGTCATAAAAGGAAAGCTTGTGCAAAATTTTACTTTTTTAGTCCCAGTAGTTTAGGCTGTCAGTCAGTCAGTTTCCCCTCATATGCACAAAACGATTTGGGAACACTTATTGTGCGAGAAGCTAAGGAGTCGAATTTTGTCCTAGACAGATAGCGCCAACTTAAGGTTCTTTTATTTATTTATTTATTATACGCTTTATTGTACACCAATTATTATTACAACAAAGGAAACTTAAAACTAAAACACATACAATGGGCGGCCTTATCGCATTCCGCGATCTCTTCCAGGCAACCTGGAATGGACAGAGATTGTCTGGACAAGAAATGGGGCTGTCGTTGGTGTGACAATACCAGTATTTTACAAATTATATATATTATAATAGATACATAGATATATACATATGCTATATAATAAATACAACAACAATACTTTTATTCAAAAGAGAATAGGTTACTTCCAGGAAAGTAAAACACGCTTGCCTGGAAGTAACTAAATAGTTGGCCATATCATCACTTACCATCAGATGAAATTCTGGTGGTAATGCGCTAGGTACAGACCTAGCGTATTTTCTCTTAGGCCACCGCTCTAGCCAAGATGGTCTGTATTAACAATCGAGATCGACTGGGTTTGCCAACCCTACCCAAGACTATACATACCCTTACATACCTAACCCCAAGAAAGGCACACATATCGATTCGCACCGTTTATCACTGCAACACAGTTTCCTTCGATACTATGATTTATAAGCACCTTCCAATACAAACGATGCTCCATAAATTCTCCTCACCCCCTAACGTCGTGAAGTTTTATTACCAGTAAACTTGCAGTACCTGTGAGAAAAATGAATTTGTCTTGTTTTACTTTGTAGGATGCATGCAGGGGAATAAAGAGCGGCGATTAAAAATTGTAAGGGAATATGGCGAGGTTTACGGCTTTATTGGTTTTCTTTCATGATGGTTTTTCTTGGTTATGGCTTAAGGGATATTTATTGGATTTTTAATCGTAGAATGGATAGTCAATGAGGCTGAAAGGTTCTAGAATGGCGACCGCACATTAGAAGACCCAGCGTTGGCCGGCCTCCCGCAAGGTGGACCGATGTCCTGGTGAGTCTTGCGAGAATGCAATGGACACACAAAGGACCGTTCGTTATGGCGACACTTGGGGGAGACGTCTATTGGCTTTTTGAAATACTGATGATTATGAAATGCAATAAATATACACGTATTTCTATAAGGGTTTTGCTAGGGTCAATTTAAAATGTATATAGTAGTAAAGCCAAATTGATCCAAAACCACTTAGTCATTGGAGTTAGCCTACTGCAAGCAAGTATTTTCAGAACCAGCAATAAAGAAGTCTGTAGCAACATCTATGCCCCCACATACGAACTAGACTACGAAATCCAGCATCACACAATTAGAATTCTCCACGGAATTTAAACATTCAAAACAGACCAAAGGCTCTCGAGCAGTTACCCATATCATCTGTCTGGTCGGAAGAACCTTCCTTCCAACGAAGGTCAGTAAAAATCTACACCTCTCTTTCGTCTCACCAGGATCTGAAGAAGTTACTTAACGTTTGAATCCCCAACCGGTCCTATGAGACCGCGCTGTTATTGTTTTACTATTGTGTCTCGTTTCGCGGGTATCTGAGTAACTACAGAGCAATCACAATATGTAATACAAAAATGCTCCATTAGGAATTTTTACAAACCAATTTCTCAATTCTTTTCAGGCTTTTCTTGCCAAGACGTCTAAATTAAATGAGGAGGCAAGTTAAAAACCAAAAGAAAACAGAGGAACATGATTGAAGCATTAATAGTCATTGAGTCCTATTCCAAACAAAAAGTTCAACAACAACATGATTATGGTGAAGAATAAGTTAAAATCTGTGAGTTTAGAACCATTTTCCAACACACAATTCCAAGCTCTAAAGTCAAGAAAACCTCACACAAACGCTAGATCTTCTAAAAGTTAGTAAAAGCGTAACAGTTCTACTCCAACAATTCTCAACTTCTGACACTTTGACCGTAACACTCTGGGAATCCGCAAATTTTCTACGTGTGACAAACTTTTCAAGAAAATTTGCCTTTTCATAGACCTTTCAGGTTGAAGTTTTGTAAGTAAATGTACCTTCGTGTATGAAGTGGTTATGTTGTGCAAAAAGGGGTTATTGTACTGTTAAATATGATAGACAGATGTCGTACCTTTAGAATGAAAGGGACCTAACTCAAAAATTACTATTAATGAAAATTGCGCTAGAAATTCTTCAAAACATTTTTCTTTTTTTGCATAATAGAAGTTTGTGTAAAAAGGTGTTACAGATAAAGATACCTAAAAGTAACACTGTTCAATAACCTAATAAAGTGTACTTTATGGAATGTTGATTTTGTTGATGATAATGAGTAAAGAATGTATATAAATATTTGTCCTGTGCTTCTTACTTACGATTGGAACACTCTTTTCCTGCAAACCTTTTTAACGTTTATTTATTTATTTTACAATTTATGTACAAACGAATATACAGTGAAGGAAAAATTATTGTAAAAATTATACAAAGCTATTGCTAATTAACAAACGTAACTAATGTTAACGTTATTTCATAACAATTCAGAAATTACAGGAATTTTGAGTTAAGGCACTTTCATTAGAAGGATGCGATATGTGGTTTTCTGGTTAGGGTTTCGGTAAAGTTTTACCGTAAGCAACGTTAGATATTACTTAGTTCAAAGACGCGGGTTAATTTTGTCATAGGAAATCTTTCAAGCATTGAAAGTACCTTTTAACTTTGAACAAGTTATACTCTTAAATACCTGTGTATCGTCTCGAAAAAATGTATAAGATATTTTTTTTAGTTAAAATAAAAACTATCTTTAAAAAAAAACTTGTAAAAGAGAAAAATCTTATTTTAACCTAAGGTTGTGACTAATAAAAAGTTTCACTCGTCAGCGAGCAATCATCAATCGAAAAATATATTAAGTAATAAAGTATTATTATTTATTATACTGATATAATAAATAATAACTATGAATTGCAGAATGGCAAAAATAAGAATTATCCCATTTTACCCCACCGGGGGGTTTAAATTAAAAGGAGACTGGTCACAATATTAGTGTATATTTGCCCCATTAATTGTTTTTGATGGAGGTAATTAGGTACACTCACAAAAACTCGGAGAACATTTTTCTCCACAAGATTAGATATTAGCACGAGTTTGGTGAGGCAAAGTAGAATAATTTAGAAAAAAAAACCGCTTATAACCCAAACATTTGAGGACAACTCGCTGGCCATTTAACGATGTTGTCTAAGGACGGGGTAACAATATAATTTAGAAACACCAAGGTATCACAGTTTACTTAATAGCTATAAAGACGTCCTTTTACGATGGTCCCTGAGCAGTTTATGAGTCACTACAAGTAAGTTTAGCTCTGTGTTACTTAATCATGACTGCAGCTTTGTGCCTTTGACGATGTTCACTACAAACAAAAATGGTAGTTTTTTTTTAAATATTTTTTTGGGTTTGGTGATCAACCATCTTTTCATGCACTTTTGATTTTTTTTCGTCGATAGCACATAAAATGTAATAAGAATTTAATTTTTTTTGCTCTAGCTTTGCACGGGTGTTATAAATCTTTAAACTTCTCAACTTTTCTCTTCTATAACTTATAATAATTATGTATTTTACACTTAAAGGTTTTGCTAGCATATTAATCTAAGTGAGGACTATGGTGTTGATAAAACATTATTAGTCAATTGAAAGGAATAATCGAATCCAAAATAAAGTAAAAAATATTTTTGGTTACAAAAACAGATAGACCAGTGCGTTGACGTTCAAAAGTAGAACAAATTAATAGTAGGATTGTAAATGATCGTGAATATAGCAAAAATAAATTACGTGCGAGCTGAGGTCAGGATGTGGGGAGAGCGCTTTTAGGGGAAACGTTAGTAAAAAACAGTTTATCTCTAATTACATTTAAAACTATAAGTCCTATGGAAAAAGATAATTAAATGGCAAAGTTGTAGGTAATAAAAAGATCTACAACACTGTGAAAAATTCAAACAACCATGCTAGGAAATATAAATTGACTCGACCAAAGCCGTCGGCAGAAGCTAATCAATATAGCTCGAGATAGTAACGATGTACCTCAAAACCATTTTAGTCTAGTCTTACACAGTGACAACGGGAGTATTCCCGTTTTGACACTCAGATTTTCGGCACCCAAATTTTCGGCACCCAAGCTATTCCCGATTCTCGGCACCAATAGATATTTTGGACACGTAGTAACCATACAATGGAATGATTGATATGGATGTTAAAGAACGGGCAAAGTGGAAGAAGCTTAGCTGGAAGGCGGACGTTGGCATTATTCGTGATTAGAAGTACGTAGAAGAAGAAGAAGAAGAGTAACTATACAAAATAATAGCCCAAAATACTTATTGGTACCGAATCGGGAATACATTGGGTGCCGAAAATTTTGGTACCGAAAATCTGGGGGTCGATACGGGAATGCTCCTGACACCGGTCATATATCTCGTTATCTTACTGTTCTCAGGTAACTCAACTTCAGCCTCAGAATACCAGCTCGCCTTTGATCTAAATAAATGTGCTACTGTGTTTCCGTGTCTGAAATGTCTTCGAGCAATCTGATAGGACTGTGATCTTGACACATGTAAATTGATAACAATTCATTGGACTGAAATTAGTTATTATCAAGTTGTGGAAAGTGTTTTTAGTACTTACTATTACAATTAATTGTCAACGTAATCTAATCTTAACTAATATCTTTGATGGTAAACTCTTGAAATTATGTTAAGCAGTACTTACTGGCAAGATAAATAGGCCAGAAAAATCGCCAAAGTTTAAGTGGTAGTGAGTAGGGCACATTGCTCATCCTTTTTCCCAGAAGCTTCTGCCAGCTGGACGTGAATAACATTAAAAAGATTAAATCACTTGCGCACCCAGGTAGGTGACACCAAATACAACTCGGTAAAATGGGTATTTATAGACCCAATGTTTGTGAACTGCTTTTGGTGAGAACTTAGAGGTATTATTAATTTAGTTTTTTTAAGGGAATAAAGAAAAAAAACTGTATGACTGTATTCATTATTATCAGACTACGACACTACATTAGCTGAGTGTCATAAACGTAAATCGAGGCCTTTACCGCACTGCCTGTAATTATGTTTTCGACCTTGGACTCTTGATTCCAAAAAGGTTTTGCTATTGTATTGAAGTTGGGGTAAAAAACGAATAAAATAAGCAGCAACACATCGTAATATATGAAAGCCACATTGTCCTCCTATGATATACGACCATCATTTTTGCACAAAGACTCCATTTTAACGAATTACGTATAATTAACCGCAGTCCATTTGTTGGTCCATCAATCATTCTCGATATATTTTCGTTTCAATACAATGGCGGCGTTTCCGGTTTCCTGTTACCGCCATTTTGTCCGCCATTTGGAAAATGGGAGATTGGAGATTGGGGTTCTCGCTTTGTTTGTTTTCTGGTCTCAAAACGTTCATGTTTAGGTGATTGGAGTCGAGTCGAGTCTTTTAGCTTATCGAGCAGGAAAAATAAAGGATTTGGGTGTAAGACGCATCCACTGAGGAAATTAATGGAGAATAATAATTTGGTATCTACTTTTTAAAAATGTCTTTTTAATTGTAAACAAAAATTTCCGAACCAAATTAAGAATTTCTACGTAAAGAAAACCGATTACTGTGTACTGTGACTCGTTAATCTATTTTTGCCCCATGACACATCAGGATTCTACGAAAAACATAATATTATGATTGGCTGTCGCGCTGCATATTGGAGTTTCGATTCCCGCACAGAATAAAATGTTTCTTTAACCTACAGGGCTTCAGATAATTATTCCAAGTCTAAGTGACTTGTGTGTATGAGTTCTAAAAACTGTTCATGACACATATACTTATAATTTAATACCTAAACACTCTCATTTTGGTCCTACACCCACCAAAACAAAAAAAAAGTGGTTAGGAAAACCCACATCCAAACAGTTTTCTTTAAGGAGAAATGTACTTAAAAGAAAATCACTTTAAAATTCAAAGAAACCTCTTGACACGCATCGTAAAACAGCCTGATATTCAGAATTTCTAGTAACCGAAAGCACCTTTTACTAAAAGAGAACGCCCACCAAAATTACCCTTGTCAAAATTACCCAGAAATTATACCAACTCGCATAATAATATCTTCGAAAAATCTCCCGACTTGCTAATGAAGCTTGCAGGTTTATTCGAATAATTAGCATAAAATTAGATGACATGTAATACTGCACGCGCTTGATAAATGGCGGGCGACGCCTGGGGGTGAGGAGATATTAAATTAATTTAACTTTGTTTTGTGAGACACCTGGGTTTGCTTGGTATTAATATGTAATTTAGTAGAGGGTTTTCTTGTGAGTGTGGAATGATATGATGTGATTGTTATGATTGAAAACAGAAAATGTTTTTTCAAAGATGATGGAATTTTTTTAATGCGAGTAGAGAAGACTTTGTGTAACAGTGAGGAAGTCCCAGGCTGTTATTGTGTTGCTAATATTTTAAAGCTGTAAAGATATGTATAGTCAATGGTATTAAAGTGACCTGCATGTCTTTGGAGGCCATGTGACCTAGCTATTAATAACAATTTTGAGAACTCTTCACATACATTACACTTACCTACTCTGCCTAGGTCTAGTACTGTGCCAATTTTCTAGGCAAGCCAAAAATCTTTTCGCTGAAATACTGATAAATCTACCTACTAAATACCTACTTACAAAACACACTTTTTCCCCTACTTTTAGATCCACCTAATATCCTTACCCAAACAAAATACCAACCGAAACTGACGAACATTTTGCTATAGCTTTAAACCTAAGACCGGTGTACAAAGGAGACCAAAATGTGTCTCGCAATGGATTCCTTTGTTAGCAAAAAGATGATAACTCAGGAGTACGGCTAATGTATGATATTTGTCATGAACACAACAGAATTATACGTATGTTGTGTTGAAATTAATTTTCCTACGTTTTCTGTTAGAAGTTTGTGGTGTATAAGCACTGGATGTATTATAAAACCCTAGCTTCTGCCTGCGGCTTTGCCCACGTGAAATTAGGTTTCTCCGTACAAGCGTTGGACCTCCAATCATACACTTAGGAGGCAAATTTTGGAAAATCCTCTCTAGGTGCTGGCATTCATCATAAATTAAAACTTTTGGCTACTTCCATTGAAAAAGGAAGATCCTGCGACCAAATGGGTGTTACGTCTCAACAACTATGGGCAACTGCCCAATCATTTAATTCGGACTGTTGTGCTTTTAATCACGTGGAGAGCTCTAATACCGCGATAGACAGTATTTTGCATTTGAATTGTCATATACTTGTAGCGTCATAGAAGTCTATCTATAACTTCATAATTAATTTTTAAGAATTGACAAAATTAGCAACAACATTAACAGTGCTCGATAGGGACGAAAGGTCCTAGAGTGCCAACCACGTAATGCACCAAACATACGAAGGCCTCCCAAAAAGTGAACTTAGGTTCAGATCATCAGACCAGGTGACTGGTGAGGGTCGCGATAATCCGATGGATGTGAGCTGTACGGCAGACCGGTCGTTATAACGATATTTGGAGCCTTGTGTCCAACAGTGGACGTATTTCGGCTGTAATGATGATGATTAATGATTCACAAAACAATAGCAATTTACGTAAAAGTTAATAATTCAGCAAAATTATATTATTATTTTCCTTTTTTTTATGCGCTTACTATGTTTTCCCTTTACCACCCTTGGTTGACTGGCAGAGAATGCCTAGGGCATTAAGTCCGCTTGTGTACAGCGTATATCTTAATAAATAAATGAACTATATTCGTTGATGAATGTCAAAATTAATGTTGAAACTCATCAATTTAATGTTTTAACTACGTATTTATACCATTTACAGCAATACCGTCTCGTGGTAAAAGACATTAAATAATTGAAATTTAAATGTCAAAAACATAAAAGAGTTAGTCGAGGCTTATATCAACGAACTGTCAAATACAATGAGTGTTTTTCAATTGATTTAAATGAAAAAGGTTATTGTAGAAAAGTTTACAGACTGTTTATTTCAAAGGATCAATAGAAAATTTATATTGTAAAGTAATTTGGCGTAGTTACTTTGTTTTCTATAAACTGTTTACGTTACTTCAAGGCCAGTTATATTGCTGAAAACACAACGAAGATTCTCGGAATTATTTTCAGACATAGAAAAAGAAGTGTTCACAGGAGAAATCTTTATTGCCCTATTTTACTTTACTTTCTACATTATATCTATACTAATGTAATAAAGAGGTAAAGTTTGTTTTTTTGTTTGTATGGGATAATCTCTGAAGATCCCGGTCAGACAACAAAAATGTAGGTATTGATAGAAGCTGCTTTCTTCCTGAGTGCTATAGGCTATATTTTATGCGACCCACTTACGATATTATTATTTTTTCAGAATTTACTTGGTTATCCGACTTCCACGCGGGCGAAGCCGCGGGCAAAAGCTATTTATAATAAAAAGAGATATCAACGTTTAGCCAATACTATTGAGTCTAGGAGCATACAATTTTGTACAAGGCTTCCTTGAAAACGAAAAGCACAAAGAATTTTTTTTAAAAAATGTTTCAGAATTCAACCCTTAACCAGTGTCTAAATTTTGTAAAACAATTAAACGAGGGTCTTAATCTTGTATAGAGAAACCTACGTACATGCAGGCAAAGCCGTTGCCGCAACTAATTTAATTATTTTTTCTTATGGATTGTCCTAATTCCCCATGAATTAACAAGGAGAATTAGGAAAATTTATTAGACATACACAGTCCTACCATCCTACTCCAATTCGGTAATGATCACGGCTAAACGGTACAAAATATACAAGTAGCCCATATTAGCTTATAGCTTTTTTAATAACCATAGTATTGTTACTATAAAGCTGATGATGATGATATTCAAATAAAGGATTATCCTTTATTTGAATATCATCATCATCATCTGCCTAGCCTTTTCCCAACTATATATTGGGGTCGGCTTCCAGTCAAGCCGGATTTAGTTGAATAGCAGTATTTTACGAGGAGCGGCTGCCTACCAGACCTCCACAACCCATTAACTGGGGTAACACGGTACTTCATGGCAAGACTGGAGTCAGATTTACTGGCTTCTGACTATCCGTAACGACTGCCAGAGATCTCCAAATTGGATATTTGAATGTATGGAAGGGCAAAACTAATGGAACACTCTATTTTTTAAAATTAGTTAACGAAAACATATAATATAATAAGGTTTTGATAGAACTCATAGACTAGATACAAAGCAGTACTTTGCGTGGGTTATTCTGAACTTACAGACGGATAAAACAACTGTCAAATCCAGTTACCAATAAATCTTTACAGAGCACTATCAAATTCAAGAAAAACCAAAAGAAATCTAGTAAATCCTTTTATACCTAAACAAACACATATATTTTATTTACCAGCTGCGTCGATACCAGTTACCACTTATTACTAGGAAAAGCTGCCATAGTAAATAACCTAATAACACCAGACCCTTCTCAACATTTCGACAGCAGTAGAATCGAAATAACACTAAAGGAAATATCAAAATATCAAAGATTTTTTGCGATAAAAATATCAAAAATACAAACGGCTTTTTTGGGGTCGAAAATATTGGGATTGTTGGAGATATCTTTGTGTTTTTGTTGGGGGTAAAGTTTTATAATGATAAAGTTAAGAAACGGAATTTGCTGTAGTTTGTATTTCCTGATAGATACAACCTGGGGGTGTTTAAGTTTAGAGTGAATGCTTCTAGACCACATCATCGAGCAAGCCTATAGTTAATAGCATAGAATAAGCCTTGTAATGTTCCTACTGCTGGGATTCAGGCCTCCTCTTTAGGAGAAGGAATGGACCGTAATCCACTACGCGGGCCCAGTGTGAGTTGGTGAATGTTGCACGTGTCCAATCCGTTCCACTGTTTATGTGGAAGTAGTAGTAAGCCTGCATACAGATAAACGATCAATGACAATTATGTATTCATCTAATCGAGGTTTCAAAGTTCTGAGCATCGTCGCCAAGTTGCTTGCCTGTTAGTTTTCTACCAGTTGCAATTCGGGGAGTGTACTTCGGAATTGTATAGCCTAATACCGCAAAGCCCGTCCAATCATCGAGCCACCAGGCGGACGACGCATGGCCATTTCACTATAACCTGCGAGCCTATCAAAAGAAAAGAGTGACCCCTTTCAAGTGTCAGACTTCTACTTACTAAAAACCAACCGTGGTCTTTCGGTCGCCTTTGCGTTTCATGATCACGGTGGCTCTTTCGAAAGATCCCGAAGCTACCCTTAATATAAAATGACTAAAACATTTTATAGTTGTGTATCAAGTGACAGACCCTCTCAACCGTTGTTTTGTCTCAAATTTAAGTTAGGCTTAAATGAAAACCATCAAATTCCAAATTTTAATCATTTTACCCACCCAGACCATCAGCCATTTATAGATTAATGCAGGGATAGTAAACCCTTATTGAACAATAAATATATGAAATATTTGCCAATAAATATAATGAAATATTTGCCAATAAATATATGAAAAAAATAAGGTGGTCATGACGTACCGCCAAAGACAGTTGACTTTGTAATTTGATGGAAAAAACTTATTATTATTACGTCATTGCACGTTTTTTTTAGTCCTCAAAAATAACTTTAACTTTTTTTTACAAAAGCTTTTTTTGTAAAAAAAAAGGCGTTTTGGATATAGACTTTAAGAAAAACGAAGATTTAGAGACCAACATTTTCGGCCGAATCAATTTCGTACACCCACCCACACAGGTCATTCAAGTTGTACAATCTGTCTTCGAGGAGTTGATATAGCGAGTATGCAATATGAAATCCGTATAGCATTTTTTTTAAATTAAACAGTAGAGAAAATATTGGAATCACTCTTCATGTACATTTTACTCTGGCATGCCTGAATCATTTTGACTCGTATCACCCACTGGCATGCGTGCCATAGCCCATAGTTCGCCACTCCCGGCCTAGCGGCTTCCGTGCCAACATGTCGTTAGCGTATATTGGCCTTTAATGAGCCGCACATATTGTGCCCAGCCTACAATTGACTGCACACTCGCGACTAGCCGTTAAAAACCAGTTTGCGCCGGATTTCACAGGTTTTCACCAGTTTAAACTAGTTTTACACCTGCGTTCCGTTAAATCTTTAGTGTCAATTAAGTAATTCGAAGTTTTCGTTCCGTTTGAATGTTTGTTTTAGAAGTTTCATATTGAAATTCTGTTTGGTTTAAATTGTGAAAAGCGTTTTGTATTTATGTTACTCGTAAACATACTTATCCCGAATTTAACTACGATTGTTTGAAAGAAAATAAGTGATAGAAGAGAATGTGAATATTAGGTACGGAAAATAAGGCAGTAAGAACATAGATAAACTATATCCTAACTTATAAAGAAGTAGCACTTGAAGACAGCCGTTTACCGAGGCACGGGATGCCATTTAAATAAAACGAAAGAAAAAAAAACACGTTTATTTATTACACACAAAATTAAGTAACAATTATATAGAATCTTAACGTTTGAATCCCCAACCGGTCCTATGAGACCGCGCTGTTATTGTTTTACTATTGTGTCTCGTTTCGCGGGTATCTGAGTAATTAAATATCTTATTTATTTATTTAAACTTCATGTACAGTAGTGGTACATAGGCGGACTTAATGCAACAAGGCATTTTCTGCCAGTCAACCATAGGGTTTAAAAAAATAACAGGTTGTGATAATTTCATAGATAAACTTACAAAAGTACATTTAATTTAAAAAATCACTTTGAGTAGCTCGTGGCTAGATAATAACAGCCGCATGGGTCGATCTTCAAGGTTAAGCAACGCTTGCCAAGGTTGGTCTGTGGATGGGTGACCATCTTAACATAACGAGTTTCCTCCGTGCCTCGGAAAGCACGTTAAACCGTGGGTCCCGGCTGTCATTTGTAGATCTTTGGCAGTCGTTACGGATAGTCAGAAGCCAGTAAATCTGACTCCAGTCTTGCCATGAAGTACCGTGTTACCCCAGTTAAGGGGTTGTGGAGGTCTGGTAGGCAACCGCTCCTCGTAAAATACTGGTATTCAGCTAAATCCGGCTTGACTGGAAGCCGACCCCAATATAGTTGGGAAAAGGCTAGGCAGATGATGATGACTTTGAGTAGTGAAAAATCGGCTTCACCCGTGCAAAAGTAAGTGCTCTATATAGACTTTGGACCCCTAGTTTAATCCGCGTAGGGGCCGATTTTTTTAAAGTGATCACTTTGTACTCGTTGACGTCATAAAAAGAATCGAGGTAGTTTTGGCTGTGCGATGATAAATCAGTCAGTCCCTCCTGTTAATTTAAATAGACAAGAAAATTGTTTTTATCTTACGTTTACTTTAACACCGTCGCCATCGTCATACCATTTTATCTACCCTTTCTAAAATCTTAAGCCAAGTCAGCCTTAACAACATCAATACATAATATCACGAATATTTTCCGCACTCTGCACCGGCACAATATTTCCCATACAGTGCGGAAATCGTCCATCGATACGCCAATATTTTAGCCCCCGTTCATAAGGTGAGGATGTGTGAAACAGCTTGAGGGGGAAATATCTAAATATTTATGTTTGTAACTGTATTAGCTATGGCCTTGTAAGAAAGCGTGCGGAAAATCTTTTTCCTGATTGCATGCATTGACATAAGTCTGTTCAATATGCATACATTTTTTTCATAGAATATCGTTAAAAAAAAAAATCTCTTTGGGTGGAGAGTGAAAGAGATCGAGTGTCTTACTTTTACTAACTAAAACCTAATTGTGTAAAGTAATCCTGCAGACGCAAATAAGACCAAAAATGGTCACTTTAGGACTGAATACAAAATAATCAGTTTCGTAACGATCGTAAATGGCCATACCATGACGTGATAAATGACAGGTATGCGAGTGACAAAGAGTTATCGGCAAAACCAACCTACGGTATTGCTGACATCTTGGACCCAGCAAGACCGAAGCCTCTATGACCATGGTTTCGCTTCTGAAAAGAAAACCTGAGGCACTGGAATGAAAGACAAAGAAGGGTTTAGTCAGTAAAAGTCTGACACGCCGCTCCACCGAAAAGCGGGAGATGTCATTCTGACGATTTCCCACCTAAAAAAAGTGGATTTGACTCCTTGAACATGAACAACGTTGAAAACAAAACACAAACACACATACCAACATCAACATTCGGAGTCACGCAGCCGTACACAATCCATCTCACTCACACATATGAGTTTTATTTGCGAAACCGTTCCCATTCACGCAAAAAATTGACCTCTAACAGAGTGAAGAGCGAGCGCGGGTGCTAAGGCGGGAGCGGAGTATGAAGCTTTAGGTTTTCATAGCGGTTTAATTTTCTTGGCCTATTTTATTTATTTTATTGGTCAACCAGCAGTCGCACAAACTGAAACACTAAAACGAATTAAAAAAAGCATTACAATTTCTTATAACACTGCATGGTCCATTTTAACAAAATTAAAAGTAACACCACTTTAAAGAAAAGCGCGAACTCAGTATCGTTATTGGGAACAATAAATGATACCAACAAAAATCCCAAATAAAAAACCCTTACATAGATCCCCACCGATGTTCATTTGCTACAAATAGCTACTGTAACATAAAATGAATAAAAATATTTGAACTACTTGCCACTAAACTTCACTCGTAAACATCGTTTATCGCTTCCGCCACAGCGTTCACTCATAGCTCTGGCCGAAGGCACAGGCTTGATCCAGAGTGAACGCATTGTGGCAAGGGCGGGAGCGGGCGCGATGTCGAGCCGCTGTGTTTCGTGAGTCGATGATGTACTGGGCAGTTAGAAGCTAGACGTATTTCCTAAGTTTAAAAATAGTAATCTGCGCGACCGATTTTCGATCGTGGTGGAGGACAATCTCAATGAAGATATGCCAAGTACGCAGAAAATACACAAACATGTGTGCAAATATAGGTGCAATCTACGAGAGTAAAGCAACCGAATTACCGTACCATCGAAAAGTCGAATCGCTATACCATCGGACAACGTAAGTACAGCAATTTGACACGTCTTGGGAGAGATCAGGCGCAGGACCAATAGTTGTACGTGTTTTCCGAGTTACGAAGGTGCACCACCAATTTCCAAAATCCGGGCTGCTACAGAGTAGTTCGTAATAGAAATTTCCAATACCATTTCAGTTTAGGGTAAGACTAAAAAAGCAGTTGAGAATTTAAAACAATAGACGATCGCCAGCTATTGTAACTTTATCACAGACAGTTCATCGCTAACACATCGCACTATCTCCTCACCCTATTCGAAGCCTTATATCCCTCGTCCAATGGAACGTACGTGGTCTGAAAGCGAATTTATTAGAAACAAAAAACTTGAGGTTTTCATCTATCAGTTCAGAAGCGTTTGAAACTTATGTGAATTATGTGCATATGCTTACCTCGGATCAAATATATGGAGCACAAGAATATCGAATGCTTTATTATTTATATTTTTTTGTTTATTTTATTCGGGTAGGTTTGGACAGACCCCTTTTCTTTAAATAAAGTAGATTAGAATTTATATTCTGTTTATATTGTCCTTGTTATTTAGAAAGTAGAATACCAATGAAGGGAGACTGGCTATGAAATACGTTTTAGATAAAAATACGTGACAAGTTTGTGTTTGCAACGCTATGAATATATTACGAGGACCCCAGGGATCTATAAGGGCTGGGAAAACGTTTGAAAGAGTGACCGTGGCCCTTGAATGCAAAGGGTGACTGAAGGACATAGGTGGGGTTTAGTTAGTAAACGCCTAACACGCTCTCAAATTTTTTGGAGGTGTAGTAGGCAGCCGCTCCTCGTAAAATACTGGTATTCAGCTAAATCCGGCTTTGACTGGAAGCCGACCCTAATATATTTGAGAAAAGGCTAGGTAGATGATAATGCTCTAAAATATTTTTGATAGGCAAGTAATTAAACGTATCGTAGTATCTATCATTCACAGTCTAATTATTTCAGCTGTTTGATTGAATAGCTGAATATCATTGAGGCTAGTAAAATGGCGCTGTTTTGTTTAAACTAGACTGTTTATTAAAAGAGTGACTGAAATAGTTTGAACAAATTTATTGTGTGTGCCAAATTAATATGATTTTCTCTTGTTCTAAAAAACTCTAATTTCACTTCATCACAAACTGTCAAAATACGTCACTGAGTTTATGATTTATATTTTAACGTATTTAATTGCGATAATTATAATTAAAAATAAATTAATATTTTTTCAATTGGTAACCCGATCACAAGTACACATAAGCAATCATAATCTTGAAAACAATTATCGTGACTATTAAAACATTTTCAAATACGAAAAAGGACCAGAAAATAATATTTTTAATTGTACCTACCTAGACTTAAATCTAAGTCTAAATCAAAAACTATAGAAAAAAAATCAATTTCTTTAGCAAAAACTTTAGCATTCTTTAAAAATGAAAGCCGAAAGTTTTCAACAGATTTCGTACCCCGACCCTTTGTAAGTGAAAAACTTTTTGGTACCTTTAAGATTTGGTACAACAAAGACTATGATTTCACTAGTTTTTACAGTGGTTTCGCCCGCATGAGTATTAATAAAATTTCCCGTAAGATCGTAGTTTTTCGTTTAGGGTGCTGTGATGACCCAATGGTTAAGACACCAGAAGATACGACGGTACTCCGCTCAAGCGGGGTACACCTTTACCGTATGTTCCACCGTGTACTCCAGGCGGTCCAAATAGTGGCGACACCCAGGCGTTTTTTCCGCCTGAATCCGATGTAGGAACCTCTCGAACTTATCATGTCCGGTGAGACATGATAAGTTCCGCATGACCTGCGTCATACGGAAGATGAGAACGCCGTGACGTCTTTCTAACCAAACAAACCTCACAGAGGGGACTGAGCGTGCCCAAGTCACTGGGTAGTAGAGATCTGATAGGCATTCGCTCAATGTAAAACACAGACTGAAAAACACCCTCAAGCCAGTTGGATAAAGCCTACGGAGATGACCATAAGATCGTATTTCTTGAACAAAAATATTCTTTACTCCAATATTTTTATATTCTGAATCCGATGAGGTTGAAATGCATTTGTTTAAAAAAATCATACAAACCTTCAGACCTACAGATGACAATATTTTGATCGGGCGATTGTCTATAAACTTTTAAAATTATCATCCAATAACACTACTCAACAAATTTTCAACTTTTGGTTTTATCTGAGGTCGCATTATGTGATTACTATTTCTTGCCACTAAAGTAATAAAAATATGCAAATATACACACACCATCACATCTCTATGTCCAGATAAACATCCATGTCCGAAATCACGAATTTTCCATAATTTTAATTGAAATGGCGTAGTTTTTTTGGAGTGGCTGGCTTTTCTCTTGTACTCAGTAGCAGGGGTCTCTCTAATAAGGCTCCAACAGTAATCCGCGAGCATAGCAGGCTCCCATCTGCCTTGAAATCGCTTTTCAAATGCAACAACATCTTGGTGAAAGCGTTCGCCATGTTCGTCACTGACTGATCCCATATTTTCAGGGAAAAAGTCCAAATGCGAGTGAAGAAAATGCAACTTAAGTGACATATTGCATCCCATTTTATAGTAGCAGTCCAATAAAACTTTAATTGCATTAAACAAAGTAACAATCGACGGCATGATTCGTTGGCTCCATCCACACCATTGGCGTACCAAATGGCATTTTTTTAATGGTTCCCTTACACCAACCATTGAGATATGTATAACATCTTAAGCAGCACACTTTAGGAACCCATGACTTGTCTTGATTCCTTACGACACGGTTAAAATAAGCTTGATAGCACTGTTTAATTAAGTCAGAATGTGTTTTTTTTTTCGATTTCGGCGTAAACTCGCCACAAATATAGCAAAATAAATCAGGACTGTTAACACACACTCGCGACATTTTAGAAGTCAGTTAATATACTAACAAATGCACTATGTTCCATTTGCAAAAGTAATAAGTTTCCGGACTACCCGCATTTTAACTTTTGTAGGTAGGTAAAAAAATAAAAAAATATTTATCCCTATAACCAGATGTGATATCGAAATAAAATGCATACAGTATTTTTATATTGGTCAAGCTTATTATGAAATAATATGAATTGGGTCAGATATTTTTTAAGTGTTTAGTAGTGTAATTAAAAAGTTGGACTATTAAAAGAAGTTTCTACTTTATTGTGACTTTCTTTGATTTTGTCGACGATTCCAATTACTGGTAATTTCTCAATCAAAATCAACTTTACAGTTAAACATTTATATTTAGTAGAAAAGTCAGAGCACAAAACAAAAACATGATGTTAAAGATAGTTCATGTACAAAAGCGAGTGTAACACAGCAATGAGATTTCTTCCAGCAAATTTTTGAGTTATAGACAGAAAACATATTTAAAGGTGTCAGTATATTATAATATCAGAGCCCTGGACCTTAGGAAAGCATACAAGGGGCCGAAGCCTACTCGCAGAAGTCCTTTAGACAATTTTCGTGGAACGTGCTAACAACCGTCGATTATTTCTGTACGTGCTATGCTTGTGCATCCAAGAACAAACTCTGATTGGAGCAAAACTATTGTGACACATGGGAAACAAAGATGTAGGTAGGGCTATAGAATGAAGTATATAGATAAGGCTAAGGGTTTGGGAGGTTTAACTGGTTACAAGGAACTGTATTGGTTGGCTGTGTGTGTTGGTTATGTGACAGGTTTATACGGAACCCTCAGTGCGCAGGTGCGACTCACACTTGCCCAGTTTTTTATATATATTTTTAAATATTTTTATCTATACTCTCTATACTAATATACTAATATTATAAAGCTGAAGAGTTTGTTTGTTGGAAAGCACTAATCTCAAGAACTTTTGGTCTTATTTAAAAACAATCTTCCCGTGTTAGATAGCGCATTTATCAAAGAAGGCTATAGGCTATACATCATCACACTAAGACCACTAGGAGCGGAGCACCAATGAATAATATTTCAAAATCGGGATTTCACGCGGATGAAGTCGAGGGCGAAAGCTAGTAATTGTATAAAGTGGCAATATTTTTGTCAATAAAGAAAATATGATTATTTGGAACCAGTATGGTAAAGAGTTATTGAATACCCTTTAAAATAATTATTTGTACTTAAAAGAGAACTAAAGAACAAATTAACAATTCTTTTTAAATATATCAAACAAAGTTAACAAATAAACCGTCAATTTTAGGGCTCAGAAAAATATTAACGGAGTCAAAGTTTACCTAATTAAAGTGTCACAAATTGGGCTAATTTACTTCATTGGCTCTTATTTGAGGGTTCTCTCGACAGAAGCTCGTTTTTACGACCCTTGCAAAGTTTGTCGTTATTTTAAAGACGGTGGTTGAGAGACGTATTACGGGAATGTCCACATCTTTGTAGCTGAGCCTTAAAGCTGTACTTTCTTTATGGGCTAAGCAATGGTTTTTGATGGGAAGTTGAAAACAAGGAAGTATATTTTTTACAATGCTAACTTAGGTACGGTGGATAAAAAGATTGTTATTAAAATAAGTAGTTTATAAAAGAAATAAACCAACTCAAGGTGAAACTGTCGCCAACAACGTGACATGTGGTTGCCAGTACCTAGCGCCATACACACATTGCTCGCAGAATAGTAGGCTTAAATAAATGACATTCTCTGCATAGAAGTAGCTGATCTGAGCAAAAACTTTCCCAAAGTCCTTTCAGACATTCTTCTCTTGCACTGTCTCCGACCACTCTTAAGGACAAAAGTTGACAGAGATCTTCTCTCTTCTCAGAATTGCTTTTTTAACAAAGTAGCCGTGGTCATGACTTGGTCGATTCTTGCGCTACCGCCTCTCTCTCTATGATGTCTGTGCTCCGTGTTGGAGAGCGTCCACATGGTCTTTAGCTCTCATTTTCCCTTCTACTACTAATCGTTCCATCAAGTCCTCGTTACCGGTGATATGCCCGGTAAACTAAAAGATTTGCAAGATAGGATATAAAATGCATCGAAAGAGATCTAGACTAAGTAATTTCATCACCTTTATCTGAGCTAGGCTTGATGGCACTTCCTACTGCATGAAGACTCTTGCTGAGCGGTAACTATCCATGAGGTATTATTTTTTAGTCTCAAGGATGTTTTTTTTTTTCGTGAAAATTATATAGATTAGAAAGGTTTATTCATAATAACTATTAACCATTTAAGACTGTCGATAATCAGCATGAAATACTTAACTCACAAAAACATTAGCGAAAAAAACAAACCGAATTCAATATTACCAATTTCTTACAAAAAACCTATCGTACATCAGATAAGTTGTTTTGAGATACCCACACAAGAGGGTATCGAACGGTCATTAATCATGCCTTTAAGTCTATACCTCTTCATTTGTCACCAATTTCCCTCACTCCTCTGAGTAGGGCTGCCACTATAAGGCTGCACATTGAAAAAAGTATCTAAAAAAATTCGTTTTGACTTCTACGCAAGCATGTTCCATTACTGATCACAGTACTTCATCCCACGAGATGAGACTGTGGTCAAACATGAATCTATGAATGTTATTTATGATAAGTAATGCAGCTGTCATGCATGCTTTCAGATTTTGTTTTAACAATTTCATACACAACGCAACGATCGCCTTCACTATGACACGGCGGTACTCCGCCTAAGCGGGGAACACCTCTTCCGTATGTTCTACCGTGTCCTCAAGGCGGTCGGTGCAATAGTGATAGCCGGGCGTTTGGCTCAGGCAGAAGCCTGTATCCAATACAGAATCCTTTCGAACTTGTAAACAGTGCTATGTTATTACTGTTATTATTTAAGATATTTATGTTTTTAATATCGTATGATGTGGCTGTTTAATGTTCCGCATCATTGAACTGATAAATAAAACTTAAATTTTAGCTCAATAATCAAGAATTTTTGTTGTGACCTACATGAAATGTAATTCGTCATGCTGCGATTAAAACAGCGTGACAATTGAATTATCGATGAAAATAAACATTTATATTTTTGTACTTGTTAAATATATATTTGGCATTTTAGTACGGCTGGCAGCCCTACCTCTGAGAGACTTTGAAAAATGACTACCCACTTAAGTAGTAGGGGCGGTTATCGGCTTAAATGTTCCCGTATTGCGGTTCCAGTAATAAATAGAAAAGTTATGGGAAGGAGAAATAGATTTGTGTAAATAAATTCATATTGATGTTGAGAAAAATTCTAGAATCGTTTTCTAGAGAGTTAATTAATGCTTGAGCATTATTATTGTGAACTATTTGAAACAGTTGTAATATTAGAAATATTTATCCTTTTATCATAAAAAAAAGTTTATTATAAAAGCATGTATGTTCCACTTGGTATGGTCATGTGAAATGCAGGGATGAAATGCATGTTATTAAAAGAGTTCTGAGTATACATGTAGACGGATGGTGAGGGAGGCCAAAGAAAAGATAGAGGGGCAATAGTAGGTCAACAAGACGGTATGTTTTCTTTAAGATTTTTATACATTATTGAAATGAGCAGAGCTTATTGTATGCGACGAATCGCTCTATGAAATGTACCGATAAGTTAAAAGTCAAGTCGTCAATTTTCAACCAGAGGACGCAGAGAACTTCAATCAAAGATCGAAGTTATTTGCAAAAAGTACGCCTGTCTAGACTTTTAACATTATTATTAGGTCGGTATTAGACCCTAGTTCTTAGAATTACCAATATTAGAGCAAGTTTAGTAACATGCAAATAATGTAAATTCAGTCTGTGTTTATACAGAGTGAACTAATCCTGATTTTCGAAGAATTTGAATACACGTCAATGTAATCGTATATGTATATTTACTGTAAATTTTAGTTCAAGTCTATTATATTTTTTCAGCATTTATTGCTATAACAGTTACTGAAAAAAATGTTTCACGAGAAATCTACAATTTGATCTCTTCAAATATCATTTTATATTTTAAATATTATTATATTATCAAACAAGCTTCCGCCCGCGGCTTTGCCCGCGTGAAAGTAACTTTTTTTACATAAAATATAGCCTATAGCACTCAGGAAGAAAACAGCTTTCTATCAATATATACATTTATGTAATCGGATCAAGATCTTCCGAGATTATCCCATACAAACAAAAAAACAAACTTTACCTCTTTATAATATTAGTATAGATATATCAATATCATACATCTATAGGTACTGCAGCATTATCACGCTGCCAAATGAATTCGGCTGAATAAAAACTATTCCGTTCGTGTATTTCGAGCTCATTTCTAATTTTATCTTATTTTCGTTGCGAATTTAGAACTAGGAGGATTCCATTGGATGACTGAGAAAATTTTGATTGTCATTGAGCGACTGATCTTCAACGTAAAAAGATATATAATTTTTTTTTAGGAAGAATAATAACTAAATTGTTGGATAGAATTGCATAGAATGTTATTAATGTCTGTAATCAGTGCAAAGTTGTTGTGTTGTTGGCAATATCAATAAGCGCCGTTATTGTCGGTTGCATAGGACCGTCTTTCACTAAGAACCGGTATGTATTTAAAACATTTGAAATTTTAACTCCTTGGGTGTTTCTGTCTTGGTGTTCATTTCCTTTTTAGGGTTCCGTAGCCAAATGGCAAAAACGGACCCCTTATTGTTTCGCCATGTCTGTCCGTCCGTCCTCGCTTAATCTCTGTGACCGTTAGCACTAGAAAGCTGAAATTTGGTACCTACCAATATGTATGTCAATCACGCCGACAAAGTGCAAAAATTAAATTTGAAAAAAATGTTTTATTAGGGTAGCCCCCCTACATATATGTAAAGTAAAAAGCATTTTTTTTTTAAATTTCAACCCTAACGTGTTATATATTGTTGGATAGGTATTCAAAAATGAATAGGGGTTTACTCAAATAATTTTTTGATAATATCAATAATTTCGGAAATAATCGTTCCAAAAGTAAAAAACAATGTGTGTGTGTGTCCCTCTAACTTTTGAACCATAGGTGTAGTTACTCAGATACCCGCGAAACGAGACACAATAGTAAAACAATAACAGCGCGGTCTCATAGGACCGGTTGGGGATTCAAACGTTAGAACATATGAAAAAAATCTGGAAAGTAGAGGTTTATAAAGAATTTCTAGGAAAATGATTTTGAACTTGATAAGACGAACAGTTTTTGAAAAGTTGACGATACTCATTGTAACGGACGGAAAACTACGGAACCCTACACTGAGCGTGGCCCGACACGCTCTTGGCCGGTTTATTTTCTCACCATAGATTTGCTCAGAATCGGTTCAAGGTATACCCCATAGCAGTGGTTTGATGTTCCGAGTAATTTCGACGCCGCGACTCGATACCGTCTGAGTTCACGAAGCGACTCCTCGCGTGACGTGGCTCCGTAGTCTGCGGGCGGAAGTCCAGAGGCACGTCGTGTAGTCGCGCCGCGTCAAGTTGTCCCAGAGTTTTGTTAAATAAATGATAAATGATATTTATTTTGCAAATAGGTTTTTTCAAACTCTTTTACACGTCAATTTTTTTTTTGGACTTTTTTTTTTTTGTTACTAGATGATGCCGGTGTTTCCTAACTGACTACCCTGAGAAGAAACACCGAAACAAACTCAGGGGTCACAGTCTCTTTTAAAGTCCATACAACATGTAAGTAAGTCATGCGGCGAACCATGCAGATTAGTGTCCGAGATGGCCTTTTGAAGAAAGAACCATGCAAATTTGAGTGGACCTGTCCAGTCAGTGCAAGCATTTGTCATTATTCGCAAAGCTCAACTCAGGACTACTAAGGAGCTCTACGACTTGACGAACAATACCAAAGAGAGGACATAATGGTTAGGCCACAGAAAACACTCAAATTGCCGGACATAAGTTAAAATGACTAAAAAAATAAAAAAAAAGCAATCCACATAGTCCTCACATTCACAAAAAAGAAAAACAAAATAATACAAAGAGTAATACTTAACAAATTAAGCATTTATGTCAAACAGAAATAAAAAAAATAATAATTAAAAAATGTCAAATTGTAAAGTAAAAAATATATTTGTTCTTAACCACCTTTATAATTTGTAGCAATAGCGATGTAGTTATTTGCTAGTTTTTTTTTACTATCGTTTTGTAATCTCAGCTATTCGTGTCAAAAGGTCGCGGTATGAACCGTTTTCGATATTTTATTTATTTATTTCGGTTATAATTTTACTGCGTCTTAGGTCCGATAGCGGTTGCAACCCCTTCTCACCTATAGGCATTAATTTCCAAAATCAGAAATTCTATTTTTTTCTAGACAATCCATTTTGCAACTTTACTGAAGGTCATTTTTTCGTCGCCAACCCTTTTTTATATAATTTTTATATTGGTAAATGTTTATCTTTTATATTGACAAAATTAAACGTGACATGTAGTGAAAACCTGTTTTTTTTTACACTACAGTATTCACTAACTGGTGATATTCGTGTGTACGCGGTGCCTTGATACCAGCAGATATAACCTGTCAGCGCCAATCATCAATCGATATTGACTGACGTTCAATTAATTTTGTTTGCGTCCAACAAACATGGTTCCGGAATCATTAAAAATTCGCAAACCCATATAGATTTAAAGCTACCATTGATTTAAAACTACATCTCTATTTCTGTTTAGAAGATTTTCACGAATAAACTATCTAAGCCGATTTTGATGAGATAGAAAAGGTACCCGGATAAGGGCGAAGGAATACATTTTAAATGTATACCCAATTTATTTTTTTGCTCCTCTCCTAACCTTACCCTCAACCTACACTTTATATTTGATACATAATCGCATTTTCTCTCTTGTTACAGATGAGCCGATATAATGTCGTCACTCGAAGGTAGAACGTAACACACCAAAATGGATATAGATCATGTAGTATTGGACAAAGAAGCAATCAGCCGATTCGAACAGTACACATTGGCAAAGCCCTCGCTAAATGGAGGGATCCCTTTGGACCGATGCCAAGATGCAGACTCCATGGTATCTAATAGCAGAAAAAGAGCACAAACATCACGTCAAAAAGTTGTTTGCTGCTTTTGTCTCAAAACTACTAAGTATAGAAGAAAACAATTCATTATCGGTTCCCTTACTAACGTTGTAATATTCGTCGTACTTTTAGCGTACACGTTTTTGGGATCATTCATTTTTCTTGCCATAGAAGGCGGTGCAGAAGTCCCAGCCAGGCCAAGAATACTTCCAGATAGACAGAAACTTAGTCATAGAGATATAAATAATACTCACAGAAAGACAGACGAAGAATATGATTATGGGAATCTAACTTTGTCAGCAAATTACTTTTGGGACGCCAGAAGTAGAGCCGTTGAAAATATTTGGGAGATTACGGTGTCTCTAAATATTTTGTATAGAGAGAATTGGACACGGTTGGCTGCACAGGAGATTCTGAAGTTTCAAAACGAGCTTGTACAAAGGGTTACTAGCGAAATGGCTTCACAGTATGGCGTCAGTTACCGAGAGATGGCGCTTGGTGAATTCGGGAGCGACCTGACGAACCATTATGAGGAGCACGAATGGAATTTGGCGCTTGCATTTTTCTACTCGCTCACTGTTTTAACAACTATAGGTGAGAATTTTTCGCTCTTTGTTTTAAAATTGTAGAAGTAATTCTGGGTTAGAGTACTTACTTTTATCCTACAGGCAGATAATGGGCAAAGTTAAGTTTTATTTAGTTTTAGTAGAACTAGTGTTGTACAATAACCATGGATATAATCCTGCACTATTAACAAAATGTTGTAATAACTTAGATTAACTGAGTTTGAGTTTTAGATTACTGAACCACTCAAAAAAAAATACTGCCCATGTTATCTCTATTACAAAATAATTTTGCCAGTTAATCAATAGTTCCCTGAAACATAATTTCTTACATTTTAAAAATCATTGTCAAACACTAGTTATTACTCCTGTATTACGAGTGTGTTTATAAATAATTAAATTAAAAAATATCCGTAGGCTATACAAATATTTGGACTGGCCAGAAATCGAACCCTGATACTTAGCGCTGCGGCCTATGTGTCCAAATCATAAATTTTACAGTTTTGTATTGTGAATCCACATAGTTGCTAGTACATCCACAATACAGGAGTAAACCTTAATACTCGTATTACAAATTATTAAAAAAATAAGAAGCTTTAAACTAGAATTTTGTGCCGTCAGCCTCACTCTCACTCACATCCGGAACCATAATTTGATATCATAATCAAAATACTAATAGCTCATTTTCATCTACAGGTTACGGCAACATCGCTCCGAGAACCATCCTCGGTAAAGGCGTTACTATCATCTACGCCTTGATCGGTATTCCACTTACCCTGGTCTACCTATCGAGCGTCGGGTCCCTGCTCTCCAAGATGGCAAGAAGCGTCTTCAGCCGAGCCCTCTGCTGTTGCCTCTGCTCAAATTGCGGCTACTGCTGCTACGACGAACGAAGAATGGCAGAGAAAGAACGCAGAATGAAGCTCAAAAGACAACAAGAAGAAATGCTTAACAGTCAAAATACAAGCAAAACACCAACAGAAGAATGTTATGTTTTAAAACCTGACAGTCAAAAAGATCTGTCACTTTCAGAAAGACCGACCACAAGTACAGCTAAGGATGATATTATCAGTTGGCCAGATACAGATTCTAAGCTCTCTATGCATGGTCTTAGCATACTAGCTCCCGTTCTGTTATGTCTAACAGCAATATTTATATACATAGTTATTGGAGCAGTAGTTCTGTTCAAAATAGATAACTTGGGTATCATAGACGGTTTCTATTTCTGTTTCATGGCGTTAAGCACTATTGGGTTCGGTAATATTGTTCCTGGTATGACTTACACAACAATAAATGGTGTTAGGTACTACACCATCAAATCTACTACTTTGTGGTTTTGTTCTGCGTATACTCTTACGGGTCTTGCACTAACGGCCATGTGTTTTGGAGTAATTCATGATGAAATTATTTATAGGATAAAACATCAACAAAAACAGTGGTCCCAAAAGGGTAACACAGTCAATGATGGAGTTAATATAACCGATCCGTTTTACATGAATTCCTGACAAATGTATAGTAAGAGTAAGTCAGAAAATCTGTACAGCATTATGGAAGATAGTTCTTTAGAGCGTAACAGAATCGAAATTGACAATAGAGAAGTAGTTCTTAGTGTAGATGATATATCGGCAGCTGCTGACCCCAATGCAGAATTTCCACCACCACCACCCGAAGAAGAAATTGTTGCAATAGTAACCAAGAAAGAGCCTAAAGGTTTCGGCAATATGGTAGCATACAATGCGTTACCAGAAATGTTGGAACATGTTAACACATAATCTAAAAAGACTTGAGGTTTTTGATTCTTTTATCTTATATTCTTTTTTCCGGCTGTGAATAATAATTCTTAGTTTATAAAGTTTTATGAAATATCATAATGGTCTTTGTCGAATTTACTTTTGTCAACTGTAATTATGTAAATAGTGTTGTAAATATTGTAATTAGTTAGTTATAGAAACTGATGTCTGACATCTTTTATCGGATCTATTTGTCAACTGTTAATATCAAGGTAATTGTAATGATTTTCATGTGAATAGTTTCTTTGTAAAATATGAGTTTAATAAAAAAATGGAAAACTGTATTGTTGACTTTCATTTTACTAACCTTACTTTAAAATATGAATTTGACTGAAATTCTTCGGAAAAATTATTTTTTAGGACATACAGTAAGTTACTAAGTACTTTCAGTAACTTAGAAGAGGCTTATATCCAGAAGTTGAGAATTTATTGCGATTCGAATCGTATATACCTAATTATAACTATAGTCCTTAAAAGGATATGACTATACTAGTCATAATGGTAATAAAATTAAAAACATTTCAAGTAAATTCTTTATGAGTATTTCGTAAGACATGCCATTGACCCTATATAGCACAAGACTTGGTGGTTGCAGAGCACCATTGCATGGATCCACGCAATCAAGCCACAAATAAGAAGTAAGTATAGGATAATTATAAAAGCATCAATAGGAAACTAAACAAATATGAAATACGTACAATCGTACAATAATTTGTTATTAGCCGTGGAGCACTGGAGCCGAGTTTGGATCACAGCCCATTTAATTTTCTAAGCAAAACGGCCGAACGCTCAGCATAAAGCCATGCCCTCATGCATAGTGTGCCTCTTACCAGCTATAAGATGTAAGATGTTGAGAAGATATTTTATATACATGATTACCATCAGAACATTATGGTTATATGACTGTGCTAGAAGAAGGGCATTTGAACGAGTAGTATCCGTGAGCGAGAAATGTATTCATGTATATTTCTTTGGCACGCCTTAGTGCCTAGTTTGCTTGTCGAATTTAGTTTGAAGTTAGTGTCGTTTAATTCATGTTAGTTATGAGAGTGCTACTGGTACTCACTTTACCCAGTAGCAAAATGATAAAAAACAATCAAAAAAATTGCTAACTAAAGTGTAGAAAATAAAAAGAGACCTATACTCTATTTACTATAAGATTATAATAGAAATTTAAAGAAACTTGTTTTACTGTCCGTTCAAGCGATTCTGACTTTTATTGCGTTGGTGAGATGACAAATGACGGCTGCAGAAAAAGTTGGTATTGTAACCACGTTTTTTGCTTTTAATGTCATTCTTATGTCTACGGAATGGAAGTCAAAATCGGTTGAACAGACAGTAACACAAGTTTCATTTGTTTTCTAATCTTATAGTAAACAGAGTATAAAAGTTAGAAATAAATCAGTTTAAGCAGTTAGATGCCGTTGATAGCTTCTAATCTGTGACTAAACTAAACTAAATTCTACCAACTGCATTAGACTACTTAAAGTGACTTGCTACAAACTTTTTACTCATTTTTTATGGTCGAGTTTTTCGTTTTAGCATTTCTCACTACATTTTCTTTTAAATCACAACGCTTTAAAGTAATGGCCGCCAGAATTAGTCAGAGATCTTCGCAGATTACTAAAACATTTGGCAAGGGAGTCGATAGCTGCAACCGGCACAGGTGGATCATAAAGGCCCGTACTTTCTTGGCACAGAACCTGGGTAACCCAATCGATAGTTTGGGAGTAATAAAAATAAACGCTAGCATTACATAAGATGGTCGCCAAAGGGTTCAAAGTGAAGAAGACAAATAGCGAAGTGTATTGAAATAAATGGCTCCTTTTTGTGTCTTGTTCATTTTATTTATTGCCTTTTGTATTATGATTTTAGGAGCGCTAGTTTTTAGGTCACAGGTTTTTTTTGTAATAATAATTTATAGGTTCGCGTTTGATCAGTATCACTTCTGATGGTAAACAATAATATGGTCCACTATGGAACACGCTTTCCCAGAAGTAACCTAATACTCTTAACTGAAAGACGCCTAGGTTCTAGTTGGTGGTTCATCATCATCATTTCAGCCAAAAGACGTACACTGCTGGACAAAGGCCCCCCGGAAGACGCAGCCTTGGAAAGCCTCAACAAAGTGGAATGATGACCTGGTGAGGGTCGCAGGAATCCAATGAATGCGAGACGCATAGATAGGACTGGTCGTTATGGTGACTCTTGGGAGAGGCCTATGTCCAACAGTCCTAACAGCTAAAAATAATATGTATTTTTTAATGCTATTCACTACAAAGGACCATAAACTTTTACGCATTGAAACTAACGACGATAGTTTACTTAAGCTCAATTCTGAAGTGACTACGAGTACAAGACCAAAGACCTTTTTACGGTAAAATGCTTTATTAAGAATGAATATGGAAAACACGAGTGTCTATCCAAAAACCTCACCTGATGCTACCTGCAAAATTTGCATACGATATTGAAAGTCTTAATAAATATAGGAGGAAAATCTAAGAAATATACGTAGATTTTCTCCGAGAAACTTTTCCTCGGTGCTAGTATTTTGCTTACATTTTCTAGTATACACTTGGCACAGCCATTTTGTTCAAGTCGCTAACCGAAGAGATTCAATACGTTTGGTAAAGATTGAATCTACCCCGTGGAGTCTTGTTAGAACGGTACATTCTAGGTTATTTTACATAAGTGAAGATTTTTCTCGTTAGCCCTTTTTTTGGCTAGATTGTCCTTTTTGTATTTTGTTAGTCTTAGCGTTTTTTGGGTTGTTGTCAAGTAATCTGTGTTGAGAAACATCTGGGTTTCTGATTCACGATTCTAGTTTTTTCACGTTCTTTATTTTTAAGTTTTATTCTCACTATTTACCGTCATTTCCTTTTTTTGGTTCCCCAATTTTTAATGTAGGATACAGCCGTGTTTTTCATTTTAATTCATTTATGGACATAACATAATTATGTTGAGCATTATAAGCCTTAGGGCCTGTTTCACAACGTCCGAGTAGACACTACTCACTGAATAAATTCAAAAATGTGACAGAATTTGTATGAAATTATCTGCCAAGTAAGATACTCGAAACTTAATCATAGGTGGTGAAATAGGCCCTTACAGTATTATCATAGCCGGAACTCAGGTTAGAGATGGTCCTAGGACTTTTCCCTTAAAAGGGTCGTCATCATACCATATACAAACTTATACATAAGCACAGTTCAGTTATACATAAGTACAGTTTGTTTCTTCCCGAAGGTTTTAATTTCTTTGAGAGTAAAATGAAGTAATAAATATAGCGTAAAGTAATTCGTAAATCGAGGCTGTTATCACTTCCACTGGGTCACTACTGTTCCACAATTTATTTATGTAATAAAATCATTATTCTGTGGACATCAAATTTAATCAAAACAATACATACAGTACAAGTACATCATTATTGTATTTTTAAAGAAACTAATCAGTGAATTAGATCAGATATCGATATGATCTTATCTTTTTCGATTGGACAAAAGATTATTTTAGAAACAAGTCCTATAAAAACACTGGAGGCGATATTACTATGTACCAAAATGTTTTTACAAAATAACAGGTTTTCGTAAGATAAGATACTTTTCGTTAAAGTAATGGTACGATAATATTCATCCGAAACCAAATTGGTTCATGATTACTGAGAAAAATGACACAGGATCTAAAAATATAATTCAACTTTTGCTCACACTCAAATTTCTTCATTTCACATTTTGTATAAATATCACATTTCCACCTCCGTTCCTTAGCAATATTAATCTTACGAGAAATTCGCGTGTGACGCCATTTTTTACTGTGACGTCATCAGTCGAAAAGTTCACGTGCTGTCATAAAAAATGACAGTAGCTCTGAAAGTTGGTAGTGATAAATTAGGACTGTATTTATTTGACAGCGGAATGTTACTTTTTCAATAAAGGCGGTTGATAACCCCAACTGTTATTTTTGGATCTGATTTTCTCTTTATCCGGCACTACAAAGTAGCAAATATTTTTTTTTAAGAGATGATGTTGCCCTTCTGACCCTGGAATGCCTCTCAAGTAGGGTAAAATTTACAAGTCCGTGATAAGGCCTGTTATACTGTATGGATCAGAGTGTTGGCTGTGAAAAAAAGATTGCACGTAGTGTAGATGAGAATGTTAAGATGGATGTGTTGTGTGACGAGAATGGATAAAGTGTGAAATGAGTATATTAGGGAAAGTTTGAAAGTGGTGCCAGTGACTGGAAAGATGAATAGGAATCGTTTGTCTTAGTACAGTCATGTGGAAGAGGAGGGATCAAACGCATGTTATTAAAAGAGTTATGAGCTTACATGTGAATGGAGGGAGAGGGAGGCCAAAGAAATGATGGATAAATTTTGTGAGAAGTGATATGAAAGAAAAGGGAGTTAGTGATAGCGTTACGAGTGATGGACAGAATGGAAAAAAAAATGTGATGCCGACCTCATATAAAACGGGACAAGAGCAGAAAGATGATGATGATGAATGCCCCATCGCGAAAAAACTTCGCTTTTCTCTTTGGCACCCCTTTTTCTTTCTTTTTTTTCCTTTTTCTCTTCTCAGTGATATGATTAGGTCATCACACTACCTACGCCGCGAATGACCTCCTTTAGTTTCCCAGTGAGTAACTCTTTTCCATCTTCACCCACCCAGCTTCCCTCTAGACATTGGCTACTGTCAAATTACATTTAAATGTTACTTTTTCTCTACTGTACTGTGGTATTCTGCTACACAGAACCACATATTTTAGCCTACTTACGTTTTATTACACTATACAAAACTCACCTTCAAATCTTTTGATTTAGTATCAATTCATGTAACTCATTTTTGTATATTCTTTGTATCTTATCATCTGAAAAGCATATTTTTATTTAACTCCGATTGTTTTAACGTTCATAACTTATTTTATACCGCTAATTTGTAAAATCTTAGAATATTTTTATAGTCTGACATTTTCATCTGAATTGACATCTGTCTTTGTAAATTTATTTTCTTATGCCATAGACTTAATATATGTACCATAGAGTAGTTAGACCTCCTTTAAGCTCGTTCTACATTATAATTTTCATAATAAGGGCAGCGGCAGACTGCCACCTTTGTAAACCGTTTTATTTCGTTCTGCTCTTTATTTTTATAATTGAGATTTTGAATTTTAAATTAGGAGAGATGTCAGAACGAAGGAAAAACGGCCTTCACCCCTTTTTTCAGTTTTGGTTTGGTTGTGAACGCTGAAAGTCGTTTTTCTTATCCTGGAGCTACCTACCAAGAGTGTTTCTAACTATAATAATATTGATCAGTTTATGAAATAACATAAATCAACCTGAATAATAAACCTGAGCGTTTTACTGAACGCTGAAAGTCGTTTTTCTTATCCTGGAGCTACCCACCAAGAGTGTTTCTAACTGACCCTAAACGGTGTGTGTGTTGCCATAGCCAGCCTCCACGGTCCTGGTACCTGCATGTGGACTTACCGACCGTCGTAACGGCCTGCCTGACAGTTGCCTGCCTACTACGTGTTTGTCCGACGAGTTGGCTGCCTAGACGTCGGGCTGCCCGTCGTGTTGCCTGCCTTACTGCGTGCTTGCCGAGACGCCGAGCTGCCGTTGTGTTGCCTGCTTACCACCGAGCATCCTGCGTCGTGTGAAGCCGACCCTCCTTTTTATTTTTTTTATCCTTTATAGCTAATTTTCTATATTTTATATTAACGTGGCTTACGTCTAGCTTCTTTGAGCTAGACGTAACGTTACAGCACTTTGCAGGCTATAGATTTTTTCAGAAATAAGCAACACACTTTTGTCTGTTTGTAGTGCTTTAACTGTTAATTAAATGAATGTTGAAAACTTCTTAGAATTTCTCGTAAGTAATAAAACATTTTTTATTTATTTTTTTAAACATTTTTTTTACTACTAATAGCATACCAGCTCAGAAATGACATTTTGAGATTCTCTCATCACACTACCTAACGCCTTAACAGAAGGAATGAATACAGACTGTCTTTTATCCCTAGGGATGAGTTAAGCAAAATATTTAAGGTGGTTGATGAAGTTTCCTTATTTATGGCACCTGCTTGGGACTTGGTAATTGAGTGCTTTTTGTAGGATTTCCTATGAGGTGTCTGAATAATTACAATTAGGATATTGTCGAGTTGCATGTTTGGTTTTTAAGACAGTAGAGGGGCCTTTAAGTCAGAAGCGTATAGGTTACTTTTATACAAGCTTGATCCATGGTTGACTACATCATCGCTTATCGTCAGGTGAGTTAGTGGTGAAACGCGAGCCTATTTTCCATTAATTTCTTTTTATCTCCATAAGCTATATTTGGAGATACTCGTATTATTCATAATAAAAAGTTGAGGTGGTCTGTCCAGCCGATATTTTGTAGAATTTTTTAACAAGCTATTTTATTTTTAAAAGTTCTTTTTGACCACAATCTTTAATGATGGCATACGATGATTTGGTTAACAATGGAGCGAAGCATATAAATAACGTAGTCACTCTTGACTTAATGTAATTTACGAAAACTTCACTTCTTACCTACACAAATGAATGAAAGTGTCCTCAAAATCTCACAAACTAAAATCGATAACATTACTTCTAAAACATTATTCCTTACTATAAAAGTAAACATTATTGAACAGAGTGTCAGTTACCGGTTAAAACCAACACCGCGGGCTACAATACTATCTAAAGGGTTGACTTTGAAGCTAAGGGGCCGCGCCCACGGCGACTTTTTGAAGCGATGGAGTAGCGTGACTGTCGCGCGTTCGCATTGATACAGTCGCGATGCAGTCGCTAGCGGTTTGCCCGAGCCAACGCCACAATTCTCATTCTTTTTTTTTAAGTTATATATAAATTATATAAACTAGTGCTTGACTGCGATCCCACCTGACGGTAAGCAGTGATGCAATCGTAGATGGTGAGGCGCACTCATCATCATCATCTCAGCCGAAAGACGTCCACTGCTGGACATAGGCCTCCCCCAAGCGTCGCCACAGCGACCGGTCCTGCGCGTCTCGCATCCATCGGATTCTCGCGACCCTCGCCAGGTCGTCGGTCCACCTTGTGGGAGGCCTTCCGACGCTGCGTCTTCCGGTACGTGGCCGCCACTCTAGAACCTTCCGTCCCCATCGACCATCTGTTCTACGAGCAATGTGCCCTGCCCACTGCCACTTAAGTTTAGCGATTCTTCGGGCTATGTCGGTAACCTTAGTTCTCTTGCGGATCTCTTCATTCCTGATGTGATCGCGCAAGGAAACTCCGAGCATAGCCCTTTCCATTGCTCTTTGGGTGACTTTAAGCCTTCTGATGAGGCCCATTGTGAGCGACCACGTTTCCGAGCCATATGTCATCACTGGCAACACACACTGGTCATAGACTTTTGTCTTGAGACACTGCGGTAGGTTGGACGAGAAGATACCGTGCAGCTTCCTGAACGCTGCCCAGCCGAGTCGGATTCGACGATTGATCTCTTTCTCGAAGTTAGATCTACCCAACTGGACCGTCTGTCCCAGGTAGACGTAGTCGTCCACAACTTCGAGTGTAGAGTCTCCGATCTTGATAGGAGTGGGAGCTACATGGATGTTTACCATGACTTTGGTTTTGTCCATGTTCATTTTGAGTCCCACTCTTTCGGAAGCCCTACTGAGATCACCGAGCATTGTACTGAGCTCCTCCGTAGTCTCAGCCATGACTACTATGTCGTCGGCAAACCGAAGGTGAGTGATGTACTCGCCGTTGATATTGATGCCTCGCCCTCTCCATTCCAGAACCTTGAAGACATCCTCCAATGCGGCCGTGAACAGTTTCGGAGAGATAACGTCTCCCTGCCTCACACCCCGCTGTAAGAGGATAGGTTTCGAGGTCTGATCCTGGAGTCGGACTGACATGGTGGCGTTTTTGTACAAACATTTCAGCACTTCGATGTACCGATAGTCAATCTGGCACCGTTGGAGAGACTGCAGTACAGCCCAAGTCTCGATCGAATCAAAGGCTTTCTCGTAATCCACAAACGCTAAGCAGAGAGGCAGGTTATACTCCTCAGTCTTCTGTATAACCTGCCGTAGCGTATGTATGTGGTCTACGGTGCTAAAGCCTTTTCGGAATCCGGCTTGTTCAGGAGGCTGGAAGTCGTCGAACCTGCGTGCGAGACGATTCGTGATGACTCTGGAAAACAACTTGTAGACATGGCTCAGAAGTGAGATGGGCCTGTAGTTCTTAAGGAGGGCATTGTCGCCCTTCTTAAAGAAAAGTACCACCACACCTCTGCCCCATGCCTGTGGCGTTTTGCCCTCGAGTATGACGGAATTAAATAGCTTCTGAAGGGCCTTAAGGACCGGTTTTCCACCCGCCTTCAGAAGTTCGGCCGTAATTCCGTCCTCACCCGGCGCCTTATTGTGTTTAAGTTGTTTCAGAGCCATCCTAATCTCGTACAGGCTGACGTCCGGGATATCTTCGGTATAGTGTCGGGTCAATCTAGCTCTTGGATCGTTCGCTAGATTTGCCGTGGATTTAGAGATAGACGTGTATAACTGTCCATAGAATGCCTCGATCTCTCCCAGGAGCTCCGATTTAGCGGATATGACTCTGCCATCATCGGTCTTCAGTTTCGTGAGTTGGCTCTGCCCAATAGACAGATCCCTCGCAAAGACTTTGGAGCCCTTATTCCGCTCTATCGCGTCCTTAACCCTTTCGGAATTAAAGTGGCGAAGATCGCGTTTTAAGGACTTCGAAATCTGTCTATTGAGCTGACGGTATCTGCACGAATCGTCTGAAGACTGCAGAATCATCTCACGCCTCTTCTTCATGAGCTCGAGAGTCGGATCCGAGAGCTTCTTGTTCTTATTTGTACGGTGGGTCTTGAAAAACTTAGACCCGACCGTATGGACAGTTTCCACGAACCCATCGTTACATTCGTCCACGGAGCTACCTAGGCACTCGAAACGATTGTGGAGTTCGAGCTGAAAGCTCTCGGGGTTTTGGAGCTGGATTTGTGCTGGACGGAGCGTAGACTTCACCAGTCGAGACCTTTCAAGCTTGATGTTGATATTCAATGTGCCTCTCACCATGCGGTGATCACTACCAGTTTTCACCGCATTGATCACAGAGACATCATTGAATATTTGCTTCTTCGTCGACAAGATGAAGTCAATCTCATTCAGAGGCGCACTAGTTTTCATGAATCCCCGACCGATCGCATGAGACCGCGCTGTTATTATTTTACTATTGTCTCGTTTCGCGGGTATGTGGTAGGCTATTCACTCTAGCCTATTCTAGTCGCAAGCAAACGCGATACAATAGCACAAAAATTAAGATGATGTATGTAGGTATGTTTTTGTTTTTCATTCACGCACCACCCTCCCTCCGTCCTCTCCCCGCTGTTGTCTGAAACGGTCGCGCGTTTACAGCGCTACAGACGCGATGCAGTAGCGCGTTAGCATCGCGACTGTAGCAAGTTTCAAATGCGACTGTAGCCTGTAAGTAGCGTTAGCAGTGTTAGAAAAAGTCGCCGTGGGTGAGGGCCCTAACAGTTAGACGATCGATAAGACAGCTAGTGTCGGTGTTGGCTATGTTGATTGTAGCTAAACAAGGGGCTGGGTAATCGATTGTGGGCTGTGGATGTTTGAAAGATTCACTGCAGCCTTAAAAAGAACACGAGTGGATTTTAGTCAGTAAAATTCTGACTCTCCGGAGCGAGAGAAGTTGTCTAATGATTTTTCTATCCACAAACAAACAGGTTTAAAAATTGCTTTTTCCAATTTTGTTTAAAGAAAATTGTACTTTTCAATACATATAAAATCATTTTTTTGGCATTTTTGTGAAAAAAATTAATTAACTACTTTTTGATCAGTTTTTTTACCAATAAGGTCAATATTCGTTATTCTAATCAACCCTTCAATATTGAATATTGAAGGGTTGATTAGAATAACGGTTTTATACAGTTAAAATTAAAAAAAGTACAGATTTCTTTTTAAATAGGAAAATAACTACAAAAAAGACCAAGTCTATGTCAGACATACGGTGTATAGAAAAATGAGATTTAATTATTTTCATCGTATATTATTTACCTCAGGATCCAAAGGTCCTGGAATTATGAAAGGCGTACTAACGTCGAAACTAATTTGCAGAGGTTGCGTCTCAAGACACTTCTGAGAACATGCTACCATCCGACGCCTATGCTGGTTCTCCCAAGAACAAAGCTCATTTCGTGGGAAACTAGTGTGACATATGGAAAACAAAGATATAGGGTATGGTTTTGAGAAGCTTAAGTTGACTGGTTACCAAGAACTACATACATTGTTAAAACTATGGCTCATGCCTAAACAATATTCCACAATATTCACACAACGCCATCTAGTCCCAAGCTATTGGTATGTGTTATGGGTAGTAGATAAACGATAAACGTACTTATAAATATATTTATTGATAAATAACACTCAGACACATAACTTATCGTACTCATCACACAAACATTTGTCCTGGGTGTGAGTAGAGTCCACGACCTCCGGAATAGCAGTCAGGATCACTAACCACTAAATCAACCGGCCAGTCGATGTTATTAATATACATGGATCTGAGGATTCTCTGGAGGGTATGAAGAAAAACATTAGACAAGAAATCAACAATATTCCTACTCAACTTCTAAAGCGCGTTATCTTGAATGTGAAGTCACTTTGAAGAGTACCACAGCCGCAAAGGACGGCATTTGAATAAAGTTATTTTCAAAATAGTAATTTTCCCATATGTTTACTTTCTTATTTTGTAATTTAACGAGTATATCTCTACACATAATGTAATTTCTTTATACAAGTGTTTGTCAACTAACTCATTTTAAAAGTATATCATTGTGAATGATATTTTGTATATATATTTGAGTGGGTAGATGAGCCTTGGATGGTTTGAAAATACAGTTGAGCCCAGTAAGTGGCACCTTGATCCATGTTAATGATAGTTTGTGTGTATATCTGAGTGGGTGGTTGAGTCCTGTTTTGAAAATACAATAATTGTAACCGATAAATAGCGGTAGGTGGGCGCATTGCTCGCAGAAGAGATGGACCACAAAGCAAAGTGGACCGATGACGTAGTGAGGGTCGCTGCAATAAAGTATGCGCACAGGGGAAGGCCTATGTTTAACAGTGGCCGTATTTCGGCAGCTGTGACAATGAACAATACTTCAGCAATTTGCGTGAATGTTAATAATCCAGCAAAATTATATTTTCGTTGATGAGTTCCGAAATTAATGTCGAAACTCTATCATTTATTGTTTTGACTACGTATTGCAATAACGTCATGTAGTAAAAACAATGAAATTTTAATGTCAAAAACATGAAAGAGTTAGTTGAGGTTTGTATCAACGATCAATGGATGGGGGATGCACAGGACCGGTTGTTATGGCAATACTAACGCCCGTTTTCAATAAGCTATCTACCTGCGGTTTTGGCATACTGGAGACAGTAAAACAAAAGATACAGTACAAAAATTTGACATGTTTCTGTTGTTTCATTTGTTTTTCTATCTCCGATATATGATAGATAGCTTATTGAAAACGGGCATTAGAGAAGTCCTATGTCCGACAGTACGTTTTTCGCCTAAAAAAATTACGATGATTATGCATCATAATCCGGATCCTGTTTGTTTATCCATAACATACAGGCGTGGTAAGTGATTTTGTTTTACTTATACTACACGAAGACGAAGACTAATATATAAATTCATTGTACTGTAACATCCGGCCTAAAAAACTCTCAGAAAAACACCCCTTACCTTCGGCAGTACCCTTCCATTATGAATAAACATGGCTATTTTTCGCGACTACCTGACGTTGAATATTGTCTAGACAGTTTGTTTTTATCCCTGTCAGCCCCACATGCCGACAACAGCTCGGTGATATATTTGTTTTTCATATTCCACTGATATTTCTTGCTGGCTCTGATTTGGATCGAGGATTTTTGGGGAGCAGGTTGTACGGTACTTGTGTCAATGATTGAGTTTTGGAATGGTAGCAGTTCTTCTTGCAAATATTATAAATGTGAATTGCGTATCAAGATATTTGGTTATCAAACAACGGCAGGTAGTAAATAAAATGTGTGAATATAATAAACACACGTCCTTGATAGTATGTTTAAAATCGGCAACTGAATCGTTTAAGCTATTTTTAGAATAGGAATAAAACTCTATCCTCGAAATCATAAAATATTTTTAAATAAAAAAATCCAAGCCTAGCAGGGCCGATACCCGCTAGGGCTGCGAGGGTTTTCTGAAGAGAAAATCTAAGAACGCCAAGAGCAACTGAAGAATACTGGTATGGTTTTAGTGAGTAAAGCCTGGGATACACTAGGGAACATTTTGTCCTGAAACACGAAGCGCAACACTCAATATACGTGACGCTGAAACGTTGCATAGTGTGCCGCAACATGACCCGAAACATTTTTCTGTTTTAAGACAATCACTTTGGCATGTTCTACGTAGTTGTTGAGCAACATGCTCTTCAACATGTTGCTCCATTTGCCCCCTAGTGTATCCTTGGCTTAAAAGTCTGACTCTCGCTCTACTCAGAGCGGTAACAGGAATTTCATGACTGCCCACCTTAAAAAAACCTAGTAATTGGATAACACGATATGCTTTGGAAAGGCCGGACGATAAAAAATGACGCTGGCTTTTTGAGGCACGGAAGAATCTCCGTATTAAGAAGGACACCCATCCGAAATCAAACCTCGAAGCAAGTTGCTTATCTTCGAAAATCGACCCAAGGTGTCAACTATTATTTTAGTCATAGGCTCCTCAATATGTTTCATCATCATCATCTCAACCGAAAGGCGTCCACTGCTGGACATAGGCCTCCCCCTATATCGATGGGTCCTATGTATATGGGCCAAACTGCAAAATTGCAACTTTACAGGAGAGCGTTTCAAAGTTTCAATTTACTATAACTTCAGATTGATGAAACCAAACTTTACAATTATTTGCTAGTTTGCTAAGACAATTATCTTCCTCATTTATACTATAGTATTTTATACATACATATATAGGATGTTTTTTTACGTCACATTGACCCTTCTACGTTACTTTTCGTTTAAATTATTTTTCTTAAAAAACAGTGTAAATGGGCCCATGTGCCATATTGGCCATTATACGCGTATTACGTAAATTAGCATAAAGTATATATTTTTATATTTTGTACCCATAAAATAAAGTAACAATTGAAGTAGATGATATGTAATCAATAAGAATATGAGCTATTTCGATATTTAGTTATTTATGTCACATTGACACTTATACGTTTTACAATCTGCTAAATTACGAACAGAGTTTTCAGTTAGATCATTTGAAAAATAAAAAAATACGCTATAGTTCAATTCATTTATTGAAAAAAATAATTAATTAGCTTTAAAACTTCATTTATGAACCCGGTCTTTGAGTCTTTTTGGTATTTTTATGACAAAAATTACAAAATAATTAAGAAGGAAACTGTTAATACAGATCTTAGTTTGATTAACAATATAATGTACTTTACATTATTATTTCAATTACAAAAAAAAAACAAAATTAAAACCTATCTACATAAAAAAAAACTCTGTAAGTACTATAATCTATACATATAATAAAACAGTAAAATTGTACATTGTTAGCATTAATTGGCGCAAAAACCACTGAACCGATCCTGTTCAAATTTTGCATACATAATCCTTATAGGACCCTTAATGATATAGGCTATATTTTATCACGCTATTTGCTATGGGGGGTGAGCAATATTGCATTTTGTCGGTTTTGAACGAGTTGCCCCGAGTTCGAATCCCACCTACAATTTATATTTCTGTCAATGTTTTATCTTATTGTTTTTGGAAAAAAAAATACTTTTACCATTTTTTCATAAGAAAATCAACATTCCTATTTGATTTTTCCCAAATATTTTGTAAAAACTAATCAAAACACGTTAAAAAATCCAAGCGTCCACGAAATTCACATACTACAATGTTACATTAGTCCATTTAGCTGCCAATTTATCTACTGAAATGAAAATCATCACGCTATCATGGACGAAGAGCGGGGCAGTCATTTATGACATTTATATGAGAACGTCTATTTTGCTCAATTTTCATCGAACATTGCAGCGCGATCGATTAATGACTAGACTGGGACGTAACACGGTGGTTGTTCGAATCCCAAGAGGTGTTTTAGAAAAAGCTTTTTTTTTATTTTTGTAACATTTTTTTTCACATATTTTTGCATTCTCACAATTTTTTTAACGAAAATATTACCAAAAGATATTATTATTATTGTTTAACAAAAAAAAACCCATGGAGACAAATTTTACAACTGCGGAGTTGCACCCAGTTTTCAAAATACAAGCAATGACATCCTTCTTCTTCTTCCTGCCCTTATCCCATATTACTTGGGGTCGGTGCAACACGTTTTCTTCTTCCATTCTGTCCTGTCGTCCGTTACACTATCATCACACTATCATCTGCCCTTTTCTTTCATATCAATCCTTACACAATCCATCCATCTTTTCTTTGGCCTTCCTCTCCCTTTCCATTCTCAAGAACTCTTTTAGTAACGTGCTTTTAATTTCTCCTCTTCACATGACCACACTAAGACAAACGATTTCCTTTCAAAATACAAACATCCATTTATTTATTTTTTTAACTAAAGGCTATTTATATTTTAGGTGATATCTTCCACTCTAGGTAGGAGCACGAGGGGATGTCAGACTTTCACTGACCAAAACCCACACCTTTGTATGTTCCTTCTTCGCTTTGCGTTCCAGGACTCCGGGTGGAGGTGATCAGTAGTAACGACCTCTCACGTCCGGTCCTGGTATAGAGAAAGAAGGTATGGAAAGCAGTCATCACTTCCTTCCGCAAATAAAGCGAAGAAGGTAGCAGAAAGCGCAAAGATGATGCCCTTGGCATTACGAGTCGCAGGGCGATTCCATGCTACCGTTAGCGCGGAGTTTTGGACGGTGCACTATTGGCATTCCGCTGTAGAATAAAGACTGGTTTTAGTCGACGGACGTTGCGTTATGCACCTAAAAGAGATACCATAAGCGAACGGCCCTAACGGGCTTTGATAGCTGGAAAATTGTTCGTATAGGGCATCTAAAGGAACAAAGTGGGTATTTTTTACTGCTCTGCATGCTCTACCCGTAAAAATCGAGAGTTTACAGACTGCGTTTGATCATCAGCATGTGAAGTCGGCTAGGTGAAAATACTCGCACACAAGAATTCGTTTATTATTCTCACTAAAGAAAAACATTTATTTGGTGTATTAGGGTGTCAGTCAAATTCCGCACCAGAAAATTCCTGCCTCAATAAACAGGTCATATAAACACAAAAAAATTGATGGTGATCGGTAAACGCCCTATACATATGACACCTGGGAAGTGTCCAAATGGCGATGGGAGGGGCCTCAGGTTGTTTCGCACGGTTTCAGCCACGTTGCTTCACTCTAGGAGGTGACTGCTTTCCATTCCTCCTCCCAGCTCATACCATGATCTGAACTAGGGCAGGAGGATTCTGATTTTGACCCGCAAACAGTAGGTACGGCGGTAATCCGCCCTAGCGGGATAACTTCGATCGTAAGGTCCACCGTGTCTTCCCGCCGAATCTAAAACATCTACCTCCCGAAACACTCATGTTCGGTTAGGACCTGCGTAAAGCGCAAGGTGAGGACGTCATGACTCTGTAGTCTCTCTTTAAAGAGTGAATTTATAATAGTAATAATCGTGGTGTGCCAAAATTAGTCGCCCTAGAATGTAAGTTGCAACTAAAAGAACACTGTGGAATTTAGTTAATAAAAGTCTGATACTCTCTCTCGGTCCACCTAGAGTGGGAGAAGGTATTTGGTGGTTACCCAACAAAAAAAGAGGCAAATACTAAAGGCAAGGAATAGAAGTCATTCTGATGATTTTCCACCTAAACAAGAAACCTGGGCACGCCGTCATTGCAGCGGTAAGTTTCCTCTTAGAGGAGTGGTTGGAAAGAGATCCTCACGTTCCGTATGCCGTAGGTCCTCACCAGACACGGTAAGTTCGGGAGGCTCCTGCATCGGATTCAGGGGAATAGGGCGCCCCAGCCAGACTTGGGCACACTGTCTGGACCGCCCGGAGGACACGGTGGAGCACACGGTAGAGGTATGGCGGTTGCCTTCTTCTGCGAAGCAGTAATGCTAGCCAAGGAGGCGGCCGACCGCGAGCGCGAAAGGGAACGACCCTCACGCCCCCGCCGCCGTCAGGATCACGAGAACGATTTCCGACCACCGTAGGTGCAAGCTTGCGGACGGCGAACACTGGGTAGCTTGCCGTCCAGCAGTCCGGTAATAACCCGGACCGAGTCAAGTCGTCAACTGTTCCACGAGCGCCTCAAGGAGATGTCAGCAAACTGTAGGGGCCCGTGGCAGGGCCGAAGCCTCTGGGGACGTGGATCGGTATTCCGAAAGATAAGCTCGGTGTCCCAAAATTGAAGGCAACACAGGAACGGGGGTGGCGTTTAGTCAGTAAAAGTCTGACATGCCCGCCCGCTCCATTTAACAGCAGGAGAAGTCATTCTGATGTTTACCCATCTGAATTATAAAACCTAAACAAGAAACCTACTGGGGCTATGGTTTCGCTTCTGAAAGGGAGACCCGGACGAAGTCGCGGGCAACAGCTAGTCAATAATAAAAATACCAATATCAACATTACTAGAAATTCTTAACAAGTCTTCATTAATTTTCTTTTTCTTTAAATTATTAGTCTCTTTATAAAATTACAAAAAAATAAGTGATAAAATATAATGACCACCCAAATAACTTCGTGACCAACAAACATCTCATCATCATCTGCCTAGCCTTTTCCCAACTACATTGGGGTCGGCTTCCAGTCAAGCCGGATTCAGCTAAATACCAGTATTTTACGAGGAGCGGCTGCCTACCAGACCTCCACAACCCATTAACTGGGGTAACACGGTACTTCATGGCAAGACTGGAATCAGATTTTCTGGCTTCTGACGTAACGACTGCCAAAGATCTACAAATGACAGCCGGGACCAACGGCTTAACGTGCTTTCCGAGGCACGGAGGAAACTCGTTATGTTAAGATGGTCACCCATCCACAGACCAACCTAGGCAAGCGTTGCTTAACCTTGAAGATCGACCCGTGCGGCTGTTATTATCTAGCCACGAGCTCCTCTCTAGCCACGAGCATCTATTACCTAAAATATATACCTATTAAAAAATTCCCAAAAAATGTATCATTTTAGATTTTTGACTAAAACTAGAATGGTATCATTTATTTTAGTTTATAACTGCACTTTAAGTTAGTAAATGATCACCAAATTTTGATGATCAAACTATATTTCTAACTGACTACACCGTTGGAATGCTACTTCGAGACATGGGGCGCCCCGACTAGGATAGGTTAGGTTAGAAGGGGATTGTGGAGTCTAGTGAACGAGCAAACACAGACCCCACAAACCCCTTCGTGGTTATTGTTATTAAGCTACTCAGAAGTAGTCGATGGTCCTCTACCAACATTGGAATTTATTTACTGTTTTTAAGTACTAGGTATTTATTTGGAGATAATTTACTTTTATAGGATAAACAGATGTTACATATTGAAATCTCATTTTGTATTCAAATTCCGTTTAAGTTTTGGTGTTCATTTGCTATTTTTTTACGGTTACATTTTACTAAATCTGGTGTTCAGTTAAACATAATCCAAAAAATAAAAAAATAAAAATAACTATCTGGTACAAACAAAATAAAAACCATCAACATTACTAAAAATTATTGATAAGCCTTCATTAATTTTCTTCATTAGCGCTTTCATTAATTGGCACAATGTCATTCGATGCTACTAAATTTTCTTAACAGCTGTGGTATGCAAGTGGGATAATATTTTTTCTACATAAATCAAGCAAGTCCAATTGTCAAATCAGCAGATTGGCTCGAACTACGAAACAAACGCGCGGGAACTACCCACGTATAAGTCTCTAACTACCTCTTTGGCCCTTTTACGTTTCAATTCATGTTAGATATGCCTTTATACTGTAATAAAAAATCGTGTTTCTGTGCAGATTTTTTAATTTTTTAATGGCTCACATAATTATTTATACTTAAAAGATGCGTTTACCATAAAAAAGTAAAAATGGCCAAATTGTTAGTTTGGCCCTTATACATAGGACCCATCGATATGTTAACTCGTAAATAAAAAATTAAAACTCGTCATATTGAAGGAACAATATACTGTTGCTATAGTAAAGCTGGCGATGGAGTTTTGCTATTCGCCAACTTTCCTTTTGTCTTTTTAATTAGTTTCCAAGCGATAATTTAATGTAATGGCTGGTACCAAACAATGGGATTTATTTATGTGAGTAATTTTATATTTCACGCCTTATTTATATTCGGAACAGAAGTTTTGTGTTTTTTTTTTCGTTTCGTGTTGATACTTAAAATTCTTTGTCCATAACAAAGATAGTCTTTTTGATACCTAATTAATTTGATTCTTTATAAATTAGAGTAATGGTAAAAATATATTTTTGTTTGATTGTGTTTAACCGTATTGCAATCACATATTTAAGAGAGCCCAAGCGTCCTAGAACGAAGTAAAAAAACAGGTATGGGTTTTAGTCAATAAAAGTCCGCGCCCTCCTGCTGCGCCGAAGAGTGGGAGAAGTTATTAGATGGTTTTCCACTCTTTCAACTATGCGGCTTTCAAATATTCCACCTATAACAAAATGTTGTGTTGGAAATGTCAACAAAACCTTAGGGGCCAGTAGGGTCGAAGTCTACTAAGGCGAAAGAGAATTGCGGGGCCCTGGAGAGATGGCAGAGAAAGAACATAGCAATGGGTTTAAGTCAGTAATAGCCAGACACTATGTAAGACTAAGGCCAATTGTTTTTTATACCCAAGATATGCTGTACATAGAAGCTGTTGATTTTACCTTAATAAATAAATAAATATACACCCCCGCTCTTCTAACCGCTTGCTCCACCCTAGAGCGGGAGGAGTATAATATGATTTCACATAATAAAAAGTGATACTAAAGATATGAACATCGAAAATGTCTGAAGCCTGTAGGCTATCTAAACATGTCCAGAAACCTACACAATAGCAAACAAACGCCTCATCCACAGTCCAGACAATACTATCTATCCATTAAAGGAAGGTATTTATAACAATAGCCCGTATTTATTACTATGAAACAATAAACTCAAGCCAGAACTGCGAATAATGAAAATCAAATAGCCATTGTTTTCAAGTTCGAGTATAAATTAACCATTAATAGTACACAATGGAGGCATTTTATGGTATTTATGAGCAGTTTACCAGCTCTAAACTGTCGTCAAAAAGCTTGAAAGGATATTTTTATGATTTAAGCGTCCGTTAAATGTGGAATGAAACGTGGAATGTTTGATTATGTTGATATCTGACCTTAAATCTGAACGTTAAATGTGGAATACGCCTTTAAATGTACGTTATTTTCGGTAAAAGACTGTGGTTATTGCAACATTACTTAGTTATTACAAGTATCGTATTGATGGGCTAGTGGTGACGGCCTTTACGTAAGGGGTCTCGCCCTAACAGCAATTTTTCGAAGCGATGCAGTGGCGCGGCTGAGGCGCGTTTGCATCGATTCTCAGTCACGAAGCAAACGCACGTCAGCAACGTTACAACAGCAGTTCTACAGTAGCGCTGCTGCCGCGCGTTTCGAATACGACTGTAGCACGTTAGCAGCGCTACAAAAAGTCGCCCTTAGAGTTGTAGTTTCCAAGTTGAAACCTATGTAGAGTCACGCTTTACTTTGTGTAAATTATTTCAATACCACTGCTCTCAAACCTATGAAGCATTGGACCTCTGGCGGGATTTGACCTGGTTTGACGAGGCTATTGATATTTCAAGTCACTCGCTCTGCAGACCCAAGCTCTGTTACTAGCATCGGACAACTACCTCCTAATTTTCAGGCATTTATGCCGAACTGGAACTAACAGGTGGATTCTTTTGGTGCATGATGTTAGAATTCATTTTGGCTTTCGTATTTAACGGTAAAAACGGGATCCTGTCTCTATGACTCTGCTCTCCGTCTTTCTCTCATCAGCCTATAGGGCACCAAGGAACAGAGGTTTTGTGGCCGCTATATTTAGGTTCCTTTACAACAAACGTGTTTTTTTTTGCCGTTTTTCCTACGGACGGTACAAAATCCTCCATGCGACTCGCACTTTACTACACCGCCAAATAATATGTTTTTCTTTCTTTCTTGCAAGCTAATAAGTAAGATCAGTTCTATTCCAGATCATTTCTTTTCACCTTTTGTAAAGAAACTCCGAACATAGCTCACTCTATAATATGATTGATTTATCTTTCGTAATAAAATCAATTTATCTATAAGATACATACACACTACACACACATTATAATATTCTCTTCAACCAACAAAATATAACCAATGTATTCTCAACCTACCTCTAACGAAATAAATGGAAGATTACAGGGGAATATTGAAAAGGCATTTTGTTAGACCCAATGTGTGATGAAGCGTGCATATTGTAATCATAATAGATATCAGCTCCTGGACTAAGATACGATCTCTTTGACTACATACCCGTTATATTGGAGCTGGCTGTTATTTGTTGTAGAGGGTACTTTATCGTTGTTATTTTGTTTTTGATAGGCAGATAGGCAAAATTGAAAAGAAATGGTATGTATGCTTCATATGGAATGTAGTATCTATAATATACGGTATATGTTTTTGCATAGCAATTTTTCGTACACATTGTATAACTTATTTATTAGGTTCATCAACAGCACATATATGCACATTTATAAACAAGATCAGGTACTGTTATACAGCTAAAAGAATTGATATAAACTAGTGCTTGACTGCAATCATACTTGATGGTAAGCAGTGATGCAATCGTTCATGGTGAGGCGAACTAGTTTATTAAACCAATATAAGTCTAACTAAGAGACTAAGACTATTCACTGTAGACTTGAAGATACCCAAAATTATAATCGAACGGGAAGAGTACAGCAGACTAGTTTTCAGAGCAAGGCTTATTTTCTCTTATATTATCCTAAGTAATATTATTTTATTTCCATCAATATTTTTTACCGCCAAATAAAGCGTAGCGCTTTCATTATTATCACACCGACATATATTAAAGTGAGACATAAAACCCAATATATATATTGCTATAATAAAAACTATAAGAAAAAACCTTTTCCTTTAACACGTTGTTAAATATAAAATGCTCATATTTATTCATGAAAGTATACTGAGCAACATATTCTGAGCCGATTGAAAATTATTGCGGTATACCCAGCGAAGTAGTGGATCGAGGTATTGTGTATTAGAAAATAAAATATTAAGGAGCAATCTTTGTTTGAAGGTATAAAGCAAAATAGTGGAGGGTATTATTATTTATTGGAAAAAGTGGGGTGCTTTCATAGACGCTGGAGGAGAGAGATGAAAACTCAACGGATTCGAAAGAGTTAGTATAGTCTTTTTTACATAGTATGGGTTGGATGACAGCAAGACAAAATATGCATCTTTAAGATGAGAGAAAAGGATAGATAGCTAGATTGACTCGCCTCAGCTAGAGTGAAACGAATTTGATAAAAAAAATGGTTGTGAAAATTAACAGTGATGTTCGATCATGCTTTTGCGTTTATCGTTAGTTGTTGGCAAGTTTGTTTTTTGAGTTTTTTTTTAGTTATATTGGTAACGTTTGCAACGATACAGAAATCATCAAAAATATTGTAACCAGTCACCCAGTTAATAAATATGAAAGTACAAGCTTCTGGCAGCGGCTTTGCCCGCGTGAAAGCAGGTTTCTCCATACAAACTTTGACCCCGTTACGTCTCCTTATGGGGTGAACTTTGTAAAAATCCTCTCTTTGTGTTGGCTTATGTAATAAAAGGAAGCCTTGTGCAAAATATCACATTTCTAGTCCCAGTTATTTTAGCTGTGCGTTGATTTGTCAGTCAGTCAGTTTTTCCTTTTATATTAGTAAATAGATTTACTGCTATCAGACCTCGCGACAATATTACTAAAATTATATATTATTAGGCACCTGTCTGCCTATCTTACAGGATCAGCAAACGAGCCAATATCTAGTAACCTAGGCAATATCAATATCCTGAGATTTGACCCGTTCGGCCGTCAGATTTTCGGGTCTCTTATGACCCGTTACCGAATATAATGGAGATTCATTGTAACGACGAACCTTCAGGTACATATGTACATATACGTACCATAATTATGAAGGGTACAGGAAAAGTACAGGGAATTTCCTTATGATATTTATCTATTTGATTTTAAGAAAAATGTTTTTATAGTTTGATTCATCATCTACATCATCTACCTAGCCTTTTTCCCAACTATACTAGGGTTGGCTTCTTCTAGCGTTGGTTTATATGGAGGGACTTACTTTTATGCGGGCAAAGCCGCGGGCAGAAGCTAGTTAGATAATTTACCTCAACAAAAGCTGATTATGAATCACGACTGGAGAGTTCCATTATACAGTTTTATTTAACACAGTAAATAAAGAAGATACGATATGATGGGTAGTTACTCAGATACACGCGAAACGAGACACAATAGTAAAACAATAACAGCGCGGTCTCATAGGACCGGTTGGGGATTCAAACGTTAACTAGCGACATCTATGATGTCACATAAGAACTACGAATCCTGCATCACACAAAGTTCTCCGCGCGATTTAAAGATACAACCGCCTGAAATCATCTATCGGGCTACCAGACATAATCCCTGACTGGTCGGAGGATCTTCTCTTTTCAATAGGGAGCTGCACTTTACCCTCTGTACGGATACCTCTAAAAGCTGAAGAATTATAAATTAATACAAGCACCGCTATCAACAGACTCGTGAACAATCACACTGGATTTAACACATTTCACACGCACACGAGGAGTCGTCGATATGTGAGCGTCGCTCGTATTTAAGTTTTACTGCAAATTAAAATGTCACTTACGGGATATCTTCCGTGATTGTTCATTGTTTTGAGTTCCCGATATTTCGACGCTGTTGCAAGCGCCATGATCGCGTGATGACTGGAGAGTGTGGGTGGATGGAAATAATTTCCCGCGATCATGGCGCTTGCAACAGCGTCGAAATATCGGGAACTCAAAACAATGAACAATCACGGAAGATATCCCGTAAGTGACATTTTAAATTGTGAAATAAACCGTGATAACCTAACGGCCGAAATTAATAATCAAACTGTCTCCAGTATGCCAACTGGAGATTATAAAACAAATGATACAATACAAAAATTATCATGTTTTCTATTGTTTCATTTGTTTTTCGATCTCTGATATGTGATAGATAGGTTATTGGTTTCGGCTGTTAAACAGTGTTTACTGCAAATACTTAAAACCACACATGAATAATCATAGGCAGAAAACTTCCCAAACTGTCTTGCCCAGATATTGTGTGTGCAAGTAAACGATACACACTTGAACTACTTAAAGTTACCAAAGTCGATCAAGGGCACAGAGTAACTAACTTTATTACCGCATAAGAGACAATATGAGGAAAATCTTCGCAGAATCTACGACTGAGGGACGAACTTAATAATGGAATATCGGTTTCGACTCGTAGGGTCAGTTGTTACCGTACTGGTGTCAGTATAATAAAGAAGAGAACGTGGTGAAATAGAAGTCACACGTTAGATTAGAAGCAATAATGAGAATTTTTGTGGTGTTTCAATAACTTTATTGAACTCTCATTTAATTTAATATTTTAGTCATTCATAATTTCTCTAGTCTTCCTGCAAATAGCTTGGGGTCGGCTTCAAGTCTAACCGTACGCGGATACCTGTATTTTACATGATGCGGCTGCCTATCAGATCTCAACAACCTAATTACTGGACAACTCGATACTCCATGGACAAATTGATGGTCAAACTTTCTGGCGTTAAACTATCTGCAAGAACTGAAGAATCTGAACAAAGAATATCAACCGGGTCCAATGGCTGTACGTGCTTTCCGAAAGATGGGCGTCAGTAATGTTGAGATAACCATTGGGTTATCATGATACGTTTCTTTTACAATTGTTACGGCAAGAAATTCGAAAAGTTGCCAATGTGTGGTGCCATTACCATCTCCTGCGCTAAGTATTCAGCTGTATCTAGTTTAATTAGATGACCAAACCAAAATAATAATGAGGCATTGCAGTAAAGAGGTTTTATAAAAAATTTGCTGAGATCTTGACCAAATACTAATTTTCTTCATAAAGTATATACTTGTTTCTGCGTGGTTAGTAAAAAACCACGTCTCTCGCGTGATAGTTTAAAATTACCACATGGTAACATACTCCACATCATATCTCCATAGCATATTTTTTTTTAGGTACGAAATCATCTAATGATTTCTCCCGCTATTGGATGGATTGGGAAGGTTCATCAGACTTTTACAGAGTAATGTTCCTTCTTTGCCTTCAATCCAAGGTCTCAGGCTTTTCTTTCGCACAACCCATGGCTCAGTAATTGTCAACTCGTCTACCAAACATTCAAATCTATTCAACCGTTTGAGCTTGAAAGTATAAAAACCTACACACGCATACTCAATCATTCGCCTTTATAATATTAGTGTGATTTTCACATCCTCCGGCTCACTCTTTCCACTTATTATTCGAAGCCCACTTTTCCACTCAGATGATTTCGGTCACTATCTACCCCATATTTTCCTCTATTTTCAGAAAGGTAGGGTGGAAATATCGAAGACAAAATCGGGGGAGCCGTACCAATATGTAAGAATTTCCAATTGAATGTTTTCCTATATGTTCTATGAATGTTAAAACAGTGGCGAATTGTCGGGGGATTCCGTTCAGTCGGTGTTAGGGAATATTAAACTATTTGTAGGATAGTAGTCCAGTCATTTTGAGGAGCTTCTGGTCAAAATAACAATAAAGATTTATCTTTAAAGTTAAGCAAAATTTGCAGAGGTGCCCAGTGGATGGGTGATATTAAGATACTATAACTTTGGGAAAAAGCTAGATAGATTGATAGGGTCCAGTCTTCTTAGGGTTTTTCACCTTATAAAGAAGCCCAGCGAAGTGAAAAGCGAAATATTTATAATAAAAAATTTAACTTTTGTTTGAAACATATTGAATTTCAGTTCAGTTTGTTTTTTTTTGTATCTTTTTTAACATAATTTGCAGAAGAGGATCATGGAAGAGAAAGACACTTTCCACTGACCTAGACTATAGGAACATAAACAAGACAAAGACACATAGATGTTATCAATTTTCTTTATTGTATTAACCTGTGGAACCCCGTGGCACAAAAACGTGCCAGTAAACAAGTAATTACCTTTTAACTTTGAGAACCGCTGGAAAAAAATTGTGCCACCAAACCCCGGCCTATTTAAAATTGTGCTCTAGTAGTATAATTACAGAAGCAACAGAAACAGAGCAATAATAGTTTATATTATTAATATTAATTTATTAATATTAAATAAATAAATAATAAAAAATGGCGGCCCCACAAGGCTCCACAGGTTAAAATTTTGTTTTATTATTCATTATTTTCGTTAGACACACTTATAGCTTACAATAATATTTAAATTATTACCATTTCATTTTTGTCCACAGAGTTTGACATAAATTAGGGTTTCCAAACATTTATATCATTTCCTACTACCTTCGTTATATTAAATTTGTCTAATTTGACTTTAACTTTAACATCTATTTGAAGGCGTTTTAAGAGTTGTGCTATATCATCATCTTCATTAGATTCAGAACTATCTGAATCTTCTTCCTCTTTTTCTTCAGAATCCTCTGGTTGTGCAGTAGTAGTTTCTTTGGGAGGAAAATCCTCAGTGACAGTGGGAGTGGGCGTGGAAGGAGAGGTGGTGGTTAATGTGGGGGTGGTTGAGCTGGGGTTATCAGATGTGGGGTTGGTGGAGGTTGTAGTATTATCTACAATGGTGTCATTATCACCTTCTTGCAGATTTTCAAAGTCGATACCCGTTACTTCTTCAAACCATGGCAAAAAAATTCCTGGCCGTATATAACCTAATAGGAAAAAAACTCTTTAGTAAGAGACTGATGATATCAAAAAGATCACTAAGATGCCCATGATGGGGATATACGTGATGATATTACCTGTAGGTAAACCAGATCCACAGCCGTTAGCTGTTCCAGGAAAGAAGTAAGAGACGCCTATGAGTGTTGGAATACCATCGGAGTCAACATGCACTAGCGGGCCACCATCATCACCCTGAAATGAAGACAAATACAAACTGCTTAAAATGCAAAAACATATAGGTGTCGCTGAATCCACATCAATTTTAGGCTTAATATTATAAGAAGAGTTTTTTGTGGGAAATCATCCTATGACTTTTCCCACTTTTAGACGGAGTAAAAGGCTTTTACTGACTATAATTCACAACTTGTTCCTTCTTTGCCTGGCGTTCTAGGGTGCCTTTTCCTTTCAGAAGCGAACCTATGGCCCCAGTGGCTTCGACCCTACTGGCCACCTACGGTTTTGCTGACATCTCCTTGAGGCACGCGTGGAACTTGACGCGCCGTCGTCGATTATGGGATCGGGTGGAATCCAGACGATAGGCTACCTATTTTTCGCCGTCATCAAGCTCACCCCTATGGTGGCTTGAAATCGGGATCGGAATGTGAGGGCCGTTTCTTCGCGCATGCTGTTTCCTTTACTACCATTACTACTTCGCAGAAAGAGGTGGCCGTCTACCACTCCTCATTCCAACCTATGGTCTGTACCAGATCTGAGAGCTCGTTACTACCGATTGCCTACACGAGGATACGGCGGTGTTCCGCCCAAGCGGAGCACATCTCTATCGTATACTTCAAAGTGTCCTCCGAGCTATATTATGATCGTATTTCATACGTTACTCTCTTCTATATAAGACCAAAGAATTACCTACATTTAAAAATGACTTTGAGTCTAACAACTTACAAAGCAAACATTTTGCGACGTGACGTTGTAGAATCTTGCGCAGACGGTGTTCGCAATTCTAACCATAGCGTAGGTTCTCTGACACGCTTCGTCGGAGATCGCCCTTAGGTACACCCATCTTAGTACGTCAGAATAAGGGCCTGTAATGTTTAAGATATTCAATTTAGATGTAATTTTCATTGAGTTCATCATTGTGTCATTCTTTCTAAATGAATTACAAGATATTGAGAAGATTGGGCAATTTTTGGTTTATCTCATCGCGTCTCCACTTACCATCAGACGAGATTTTGGTCAAACGTATAACAAAAAAAAAATGTCTTCGGCATAAAAAAGCATTGATAGTATAGTAAAGATTGAACGCCTACAAACCCTAACTTAAAGTTAAAGTTTACTTTAAGTTAGGGTTTGTATAAATCAACGAGCATTTTTTTATTATTAAATAGAAATCAGATGCTTATCTGATTTTCTTATTTTTTAGGGTTCCGTAGCGAAATGGCAAAACAGACATTATATTAAAAAAGTACTTACCGAAGGTATCTGTCCTGCCATGTCCACTAACGATCACCTGCTGACCATCGTAGTCACGAAACGCATCAGCTCTCGACTGTATCCGAATTGGTTTCACCAACCCTGAATGAGATATTATTGAAAACATGAATCGGAATGAAAATTGTGCAGGTAGGTGTGGCATAGTATATAAAACGAATATGCTTACTGGTAAAAACAAGAGGACGTTGAAGCTTGATAAGGGCGATATCGAAAGGCTGCAGACTTGCGGACTGGTTGTACTGAGGATGGGTGTACCATTCACTGGTCTCGAATATGTACTCCGGGTTGGTGAGAGATACTACGCCTGCGCGGACCACTGCAAGAATACGGCTGTAGAGGGAAAAAGGTTCATGAACGCTCAGCATAGTCCGATGCCTGGGGCGTTAAAATCATCAAAACCCAGAACTTTTGTTACTGTGGATGGATTTTAAAAAGAAATTATTATATAAGCGGCTAGAAAAAAGATTACCTATTAGCTATTAGATTACTAGCTACTCTTATAATATTTTCTTTTTAAAATTCATCCGCAGTAAAAAAAGTTCTGGGTAAAATCTCCCAGGCACCGTACTAGTAACAATGTTCTTACATTTTTAGGTTACTTAGTATATTTCAGGACTCTCGTCGTACAAGGCACCGAAATTATCTTACAAAGGTTCCTTTAGGTGCTTTTAATTGAACGTGGTACCAACCGATGATTATTCCTATACGCGTTATGCAAAAGCGCACTCTTGGACAATCTCCGGTTGATAGAAGGCTATTTCGACACACTTAAAACATGACTTCTTCTTTTTCTTGCATTCTGTCTTGTCACCCGTCATAATATCACTAACTCCCTTTTTTTTCATATCAGTCCTTACTCAGTCCATCCATTGTTTCTTTGGCCTCTCTCTTCCTCTCCATCCGTCTACATGTAAATTCATTTCTACATGTAAAATCTATAATAAATTTGAATTTTCCCACGACAATCGTTACGAAAAATTGGATTTTAGTCCAAAGATTCTTAACTTACTTGATAGTACAATGCGAAGTCGTGATGACCCATTCCTTGGACACAATGGAGCCACCAGATTGGCGTAAACCACCAGTTGAGTTTATCATTCGTAAAGCCGCATGGTAAGGAAACTGGCCCGGTTGTGCCTCCCACCCTGACACTATACGCGACGATGATGATGATACCGCTGCAGGCTCTGATAACATAAGGCAATTTACTTATTTACTCACAAATACTTAAAATAATACCCAATTCCTGGGTTGCGGAGGTCAAATAGGCAGTCGCTTAATCTACACTAATATAACAAAGAGGTAAAGTTGGTTTTTTTGTTTGTATGAGGTAATCTGTGGAAGTACTGGTCTGATTGCTAAATTTTTTTCACCAATAGAAAGCTGCTGTATTCCTGAATGACATAGGCTATATTTTATGTACGCGGGCGAAGCTGCGGGCTAAAGCTAGTGTAAAATATTTGTATTAAATTATTTTCTTACACACAATGCTCGCAGAACAGATGGGGCTGAAAGGTTCTAGAGTGGCGACTGCGTACCGGAAAACGCAGCGTTGGAAGGCCTCCTATAAGGTGGGTCGAAGACCTGGAAAGGGTTGCGGGAATCCGATGGATGCGAGAAGCACAGGACCGTTCAATTTGGTGACACTTGTGTGATGCCTACGTTCAAGAATAGACGTCTTCGAGCTAAAATGATGATGATGATTCTGGTTTCTTATTAATTTAGTAATTAGTAAGATATGTTTGTACTTCATTAGTAAAACAGATTGCTTTACTTACCAGGGTTGATTTCATTTTCGTTGAGAATTGGTTCCACGCTTTTATATCGTGCGGATACCTGCATTAATAAAGTAGAATAGTATCAACTTTCTTGTACACTCAAAAAGTTACAATAATTATTATTATGTTACAACGTGTATTAAACATCGACGCACAAAAGAATAACATGGATGCAGTACATTATTCTCTGGGGAACATGGGTAATCAAAAAATCAAAAAAAAAAAAAATTGACATGGGTAATCCGAAAGGTTGTCACCGTATCCCCCCAGATCGAAGGTAATGAAGGAACGGGGTAAGAGTCTGACACACCCTCTCGCTCCACCCAAGAGTGGGAGAAGTCATTCTAATGATTCCCCTACCATAAAAAACTACATGATTCTGGATCTCCAGCGATGAAATTTTTCGTCGGCCTTTTCCTATTTTTTATGTAGACTTCTTTTGTTAAAACTTTAAAATCGGTATTCTAATAGTTTAAAAAATTAATTAAGTACTTTTTAATATTTTTTTTTTTTGATTTTATGCAGTTTAAATTAAAAATAGCAAAGATGTAGTCATGTCGACATTATTTTATAATGTAAAACTGTATAAATTTGACATCATAGGTTAAGTAAACTGTATATTCACTGAATACGAATGATTAAATCAGCTACTGAACTTGGATCCCTCCAAAAACTTATGTAAATATTTTAAAATATTGCCAAATTACCACTTTACCTGAAGTACAGTCAGCAAGAACAAAAATAAACCCGATTTCAGCAACATCTTGAATGACACTGACCATTTTTGATTGTTTCAGTAAGACGAAGAAGTTTACAGAGATTCAGCTTATCAAAATTGATTCTTATTAGTTACATGATAAGATAAAATAGATTTCACGAGTATTAAGAGTTAATGATATTTTTTTGATATTTCGATAAGGATTTTTATCTGATTTTGAATGTGTGTAAAGGATTAGCGGTATCCCCCTCTACCTTGAAGCGATTTAAGTCACTGGATGATCTCTCACCAGAAAAAAAACTTTACACCTTCGTCTTGGTCTGCCTTGATGTCGCTTGGCATTTAACTTGTAGCTAGACACGACTACATACTCACACTATTGGTCGCCTGGGGTCCGTAAGGCCGCAAAATTTTACTTGAAAATAAAATGTAAGGCTTCTTGTAAACATCAAAATAGAAACTTAAAATTAAAAGCTCTACCTGGTGCTTTAGGCTCTACCTGGTGCCAGGATTATGTTTGATACAACGTATCAAACCCCCATGATCCAAGAGTCCAAACGTACACGTACGTACATAGGAACGCGGCTTTAAATGATTGTGCGTCCTCAGTTTACAAAAAAGAAAAATGCATCTTTCTCAATGTTTAAAATAATATAATTTTCCAATAACCTGAATGTTTCTGTTTGCTTTTCCGTAACGTTGTGAACGTTTCACTCGCTCATCGTAACACGGATCTACTTGAAATAAGGTATCTCATTTTATTAAAACGTATCAAACATAATCCTGGATATAAATTTATGTGATAGGTCCTTCACATGTCTATCCTAAGCCCGATCTTAAAAGCCTCCATAACTATTAAGTTTTACCGGAAAATTTGAGAACTTACTATTGATTAGACTTTTGAAAAAACACAGATTGATCAAGATTTAAAAAAAAAATCCCCGCACTAATCTTATAGTATATTATCGTAAATCTAATCCAAGTATTATCGTAAAACCATCAATAAACAAAACTTATCTAAATAGATCTAGTTGTATACTATACTACTCTCTTGTATCTTGATTTATTTCGAATGAGTCATGTTTATCGATATATGAATTAAAATTCTCATTGTATTATTTGTTATCTCGGTGTACAATAAACTGTACAAATAATAACGAATTAAGATTATCAATATCTTAGGAATTATGTTTATTAGTGTCTTTTGAGTTATTTTTATTGCTTTTTCTTGATATCGCATGATTTTTTTGGAACTGGTAAAGATAGGGCACCAAAATCTTTCATGAAATACAATAACGATAACTAACCTGGTAATTGACGCTGTTTCATTAAAACCCGAGACCATACCAAGACAAATGATTTCCTTTCAACTTTTCAGTCACTTTGTGCCACTTTCAAACTTTCTCTAATAATTTTCACCTTAGCCATTCTCGTTAAAATATATCTATCTCAGTGTCTGTGTATTTAAAATAAAACCTTAGCATCAAGTTATTGTAGAAAAGAAAGACACTACAACAGTAAAAAAAGGTAAAAATAAATAAAAAATACCTAGTCATCATTAATTTATTTTTTTGCGCCCACCGAGCTATAATTTCAAATAATCGTAGGTAAATAAACCTTTTATTCACGGAGTTTCACACAAATTAAGGTTTCCAAACACTTATATCATTTCCTACTACTTTTGAGACTTTGTATTTGCTTAGTCTAACTTTAACTTTAACATCTACTTGAAGGCGTTTTAGAAGTTGTGCCAGATCATCATCTTCATTAGATTCAGAACTATCTGAGTCTTCTTCTTCTTCTTTATCTTCTGGTTTTGCAGTAGTTGTTTCTTCGGGTAAATCCTCAGGATTGGTTGAAGCAGATGTGGTTGTAGTGAGATTGGTTGTATCGGGAGTGGTGAAAGTGGGGGTTGTGATGGTTGTCGAGGTAAGTTCGGAAGTGGTTGAAGTGAGATCGGTTGCATCTGGAGTGGTGTCAGTATGGGTTGTAGAAGTAGGGTTGTTTGTAGTGAGTGAAGTGGGTTTAGTGGATTCTGGAGTTGTGATATTTGTTGGTGTGGTTGTATCAGTGGATTCTGGAGTTGTGATGCTTGTTGGTGTGGTGGTATCAGTGGATTCTGGAGTTGTGATGGATGTTGGTTTGGTTGTATCAGTGAATTCTGGAGTTGTGGTCCTTGTTGGTGTGGTTGTATCAGTGGATTCTGTAGTTGTGAAGCTTGTTGGTGTGGTTGTATCAGTGGAATCTGGAGTTGTGATGATTGCTGGTGTGGTTGTATCAGTGGATTCTGTAGTTGTGAAGCTTGTTGGTGTGGTTGTATCAGTGGAATCTGGAGTTGTGATGATTGCTGGTGTGGTTGTATCAGTGGATTCTGGAGATGTGATGTTTGTTGGTGTGGTTGTATCAGTCGAATCTGGAGCTGTGATGCTTGTTGGTGTGGTTGTATCAGTGGATTCTGGAGTTGTGATGTTTGTTGGTGTGGTTGTATCAGTGGAATCTGGAGCTGTGATGCTTGTTGGTGTGGTTGTGTCAGTGGATTCTGGAGTTGGGATGCTTGTTGGTGTGGTTGTATCAGTGGATTCTGGAGTTGAGATGCTTGTTGGTGTGGTTGTATCAGTGGATTCTGGAGTTGTGGTGTTTGTTGGAGTGGGTTTGGTGCTGGTAGTTGAGGAAGGGTTAGTGGATGTGGGGGCTATAGTTGTTGTTGGTATCGAGTTATTGGTGGTGGTAGAACTGGGGCTAGTAGATGTCGGAGCAGGGGTGGACGTGGTGGTTAGTGTGGTGGGATTTGTAGGTCTAAGGGTTGTGGTGCTTGTTGACGTAGGGTTGGTGGCTGTAGACGTGGTCGAGGTTGGAGAAGTATCAATACCCATCACTTCTTCTAACCATGGCAGGAAAGGTCCTGGCCGTGTATAAGCTGGAAGATCGAATTAATTTATTTAAATATTATCTTAAAAGGATAACCAAGAGAAAACAATAAAATTTTATGTTATTACCAGTAGGCAAGCCAGATTCACAGCCTCTTGTAGGGAAAAAGTAGGAGACTCCTATAAGAGTTGGAACACCATCAGAGCCAACATGCACGAGTGGGCCACCGTTGTCACCCTGGAATGAAATTGAGTTAAATGCAGGTAAGTACAAATTTAAGTCTTCTGTTTTTTTTTCATGTTGCCCATTAACTGGGTTTTCTATGGTCTAATAAGCACTCTCTTCATGTACAACTAAGGCCTTACTTGAGGGTACATACAAGTAAACACAACTTTTTAGTTAGCTCGTATTTAAAATTAATTTAAAATAGTTAATATTCATTAAGTGTGATATAAATGCACTAATAGTTTCAATACTCCTCCGATACACTCACTGCACATATAAATTCACCATAAACTTTCACCTGAACGGAAAAACATAACATCAAAATGGACCTATACAGTAAACTGGCCAAAAGTATGGAGGATTTGGCTACTACATTCACTGCACGGATGGATACCTATGAAAAGGAGCTGAAGAACGTCAGCAGTAATGATGTCACGCACAAAACAATAGCCAGTCTTTCTCGTGACTTTATGGAATTTAAGTGCCTCATCTGGAAAACCATGAGTGCATTGAAGACCCAGATGGAGTTGCTGACTGTGGGCTTGGATCGGCACGAGATGGCGTCTCGCAGGCAGGTTCTAATTCTTCATGGCCTCGCTGAGCAAAAGGACGAAGATCACACGTCACAGGCAGTATTGACAATTAAGGACAAAATGAAGATTGTTAACATCTCTTCTTCGGACATCTCATCGTGTCATCGCCTGGGAGCGGACTCAAGCAAGCCACGACCACTACTCATCAGGTTTAACAGTCACAATTTGCGGAGTGAGGTATGGCGTAGTAAAACGTTGTTGAAGGGTTCCGGTCTGGTAATCTCAGAGTTCCTGACTAGGCCTAGACACGACGTGTTTATAAATGCCCGTAAACATTTTGGTGTAAAGCAGTGTTGGACTTCAGAGGGCAAAATTGTCATCCTTCTCCCTGATAAGTCGCGCCGAAGGATTGAGTCTGCGGCTGAACTCCAGCAACTCGTTTCGCTGTTTCCCGTGGCTTCTAATACTACGTCATCCGAGAAAACATCACGTAGGCAAGCTAAATGATTGACCCACAAACTTTTTTTTTCTAATAGTAACCGTTTTTATTTTTTGTTTAGCTATATTTTAATTTCATTGTCTGTTACCTACTAACTAAAGATTATTTTATCGCTGCTTTTGACGTTTGTGACTTTTGACAAGTCTAATAATAATATGACGTCCTATTTGTTCGTTCGGAAATATTGTTATAAAATATTAATTAGTAGTTCGGGTATTAGTCTTTTAATCTTTCTTTTTACTTATTTTTATTGGAAGTTGGATGCATCGAGGATTTTTGAAATAGCAGTCTATTAACTGTTATTTTATATTTGTATATTAAATTTGTTATTATATATATATTATATTTTAATATATTTCGTATTATATATTTTTTTTTTATAGTCGTGTCATGTTTGATAATGTTGATGACAGTTTTGTTTCCTGTTCTTCTGCTGATTCGTCCGATGAGAGCAGCTATACTAGTGCGTTCAGTGATGATTCTGTTCACCTTCGCGACCAACTCTTTTCTGTTTTTTCAGGCTTTGGTAAAATTTTTAATGCAGTCCACATAAATGCTCAAAGTGTTCCTGCTCATCATTCCGATCTAATATCTTCTTTCGACTCAGACCTTATTCACGCTGTCCTTGTCTCAGAGACATTTCTCAAGCCTATGCTTCCTTCAACGCAATACTCTTTGCCTGGTTACAAGCTTGTGCGTAATGACAGAACAGGCAAGGGCTGTGGAGGAGTTGCCATTTATCTCCGTGGAGACATAACGCACAAAGTAGTTGATCAGTCTCCGAGTAATTATTCTAAGTCTGCAGAGCACCTCTTTATTGAAATTACTTTTAACCACACTAAACTACTTTTAGGTGTTTACTACAGTCCTTCCTGTCATATTGATCACTTCTCTTCTTTTGAATCAAAACTTGAATATTTTTCTTCTTTATATGATCACACTATAATACTCGGAGACTTCAACACTTGTTTGTTGCAGTCGTAAACTACAGTCACTTGTCTCTTCTGTCAATATGCATATCCTTCAGCTTAACGCTACACATCAAGCTCCTCATTGTAATCCCTCACTTCTCGACCTTTTTCTGGTTTCCGATCCAAGCAAAGTAGCCACACATGGACAGCTTCCCGCTTCCTTTTCTTACCATGACCTTATTTTTCTCTCTTATAAAATTCGCCCTCCAAAACGTAAATCTAAATTTCTTTTCCTTCGCAGTTACAAGAACATTGTTTTGGATCGTTTGAGGGAGGATGCGGGCAATATTAACTGGTCTCCTGTTTATGATATCACTGACGTAGATACTAAGGTAGCTGAATTTAATATGTTAATTCTGAAACTTTTTGATGTCCATGCTCCTCTCAAGCAGGTCAGAGTGAAACATCTTCCGGCTCCTTGGTTAACTGACAGTGTTAGAAGTGCGATGTCAAAGAGGGATAAGGCTAAAAGAAAGTACAAAAGGGATCCTACTGATGACAACTGGGCTCTATACAAGAAACTGCGAAATCGCTGCGGTCGGATGTGTAGAGATGCTAAAAGGCGCCATATCCACAACTCGGTTCAAAATTTCAACACAGCACAAGTGTGGCAATTTCTCAAATCTCTAGGTATTGGCAAAGCTGTGGATGACAGCTCACCTAATATCGACCTCAACGCCATTAATTCTCATTTCTCCAAATCTCCTGTAGTTTTGGACGATAACGTCAAAGCTTCCACTCTTAGCAGTCTCTCTAAGCTCCCGCTGCCAACTTGTGCTTCGTTCTCTTTTCATCCAGTTACGGAAGGGGATATCAAAAGAGCCATCTCATCTATATCCACGAAAGCGGTGGGTGATGATGGTCTTCAACTACAGATGTTTCTCCCTATCCTTAATGAACTCGCTCCTGTCATCCTCCACATTATCAACTATGCCCTCTTTACTGGCTGCTTTCCTTCTGCGTGGAAGAAAGCACATGTCCTGCCTCTACCCAAAGTCTCTAATCCTGTGTCAGTTTCCCAGTTCCGTCCAATTTCCATACTCCCAATCCTATCCAAAGTCCTTGAGAGTGTTGTCAATAATCAACTGTCTCATTTCCTTTCCTCTAATAGCCTGCTGAGTCCTTATCAATCTGGATTCCGTCCTGGTCACAGCACTGTATCGGCCCTCGTTAAAATAACAGACGACATCCGACTGGCCATGGAAAACAGGCTTCTAACGATATTGATCCTACTGGACTTCAGCAGTGCTTTTAATTCAGTTGATTTTGACATACTCTTAGGTGTCCTATCCTCTCTTAATATATCTCCTTCCGCGATTGCATGGTTTAATTCCTATCTTCGGGGTCGCTCGCAGTCGGTTCGCTCAGGTGAGGATTCCTCTGACTGGTGCGACCTCGCTGCGGGTGTTCCTCAGGGTGGCGTTCTTTCTCCTCTTCTTTTCTCTGTTTTTATTAATGCTATCACTAAGGTCTTATCATCACACTTTCATCTCTATGCAGACGATTTGCAGCTCTATCGCCACTTTAAGCCTGAAGAACTCACTAGCGCTATCGAAGCCATCAATAATGATCTTAAAAACGTCTGTCAATGGGCTAAAAGTTTTGGACTTTTAGTAAATCCTACTAAATCACAAGCTCTCATTATTGGTGGCAAATATTTCATGAACATGTTAAACAGCCAGGCTCTACCACCTATTTTGTACGACGCTGTCGCTATAGCCTACTCTAAAAAAGTTAAGAACTTAGGTGTTTTCTTAGATGAGAACCTGTCTTGGAATGTTCACATAGCGGAAGTAAGCAGGAGGGTATTTTGCTCGTTTCAGTCTCTCAAACGTCTCCAGAAGTTCCTGCCTTTCTCAACTAAAGTTACTCTTGCTCAGTCTCTCCTTCTACCTCTTCTGGACTACGCTGATGTCTGCTTCCTTGATGCGACTGAGGAACTTCTTGACAAGCTAGAGCGTTTGCAGAATTTGTGTATCCGCTTCATTTTTGGCCTGCGAAAGTACGACCATGTGTCGGAATTTCGACGGCAATTGAAGTGGCTACCTATTCGGAAACGTCGGGATTGCCACACTCTTTCTTTTCTCTTCTCTGTTCTTCATAATCCCAACTCCCCCTTGTATCTTAGGGAACGCTTTGAGTATCTTGTTCCGCGAGGAAAACCTTGCCGCTCGTCAACCTCTCTTCTTCTTCGTTTTCCTTCTCATTCCTCCAGTCGTTACACTGGATCTTTCACTGTCCAAGCTGTGCGCCTGTGGAATTCTCTCCCACACCCAATACGGGCTAGCCCCTCGTTGGATGTTTTCAAAGGAAGAATTAGGGAACATTTCCTGTCAACATGACCCATATATATGTATAGGTTTTATGTATTGTATATAGTATGTTTATATATTGTGCTGTGCACATATTTATGTAGTTTATTCTTAGTTTTAAGTGCTTTTTGTTAATACTTCTATAATGTTAATGTTAGTTTTGTTACCCTCGTTTACAAATTTCTTTTAATGTTTCCAAGGTTTGCTGTAAGAAAACCCAATTGTGGGTTAAGCTCGCCTGTGTACATTTGTTGTTTTGTCCTATTTTATTTTTGTAAATGTTGTGTGTACAATAAAGAATAATAATGAATAATAATAAAGGTATTGAGCTGTATCTAGCTGTAAGACTGGGAGTCAACGCTATTATACTAAAAACTTTCGTACAATTTCGGATCTCGACGTTTGGAACATGATTACAAAATGGATGCCGAGCGCGTAAAGCTCGATAGTTCCTTTTGTAACTCATAGATTGAGCACAGTCTATTGCATGAGCGTACACTTTGCAGCATCGCAAAATATGGTGTGCAGAACGGATTCGGATCTTTGTGACTCAAAATTTTGTACTTACAAATAAATATAAACAGAACTTACAAAGCAAGTATTTTGTGATGTGACATTGAAATATTGTGCACAAATTGTGGTGTCGAAGACACCGTTCCTATATACCAATCGGCACGCAGTATTGGAAATTGCCCGTAGGTACACCCATCTCAGAACATCAGATTCGGGACCTGGAACAAGTTTTAGACTGCTAAGAATTTGTTTATTTACTTCTTTATTATTAAAAACCTTCCTCTTGAATCACTCTACCTAGGCTTAAAAAAAAACCGCATCAAAATCCGTTGCGTAGTTATAAAGATTTGAGCATACATAGGGATATAGGGACAGAGAAAGCGACTTTGTTTTATACTATGTAGTGAAGAAGAAGATGAATCAGTTCAGTTTTATATAAATTAAATATTTCTGATTTTAAATTTTCTCATTATTAATCTAGTGTTTTAAATCTTCTGATTGTAATTCTACTGATTGTATATCGTCTAATTGTAAATCTATTGATTAAATATTTACTGATTATAAATTTACTGATTGTTAAATCTATTGATTGCAAATCTACTGAATTCAAATAAAAGAAAAGATAAGATTTTTTTGGTAAGACATTTACCTATGTTAGTTTTAGCACGTTGCCACCATGGCAGGTCAGGAAATTCATTAACCATGAAACTAATTGTTGAGTAAGCTCGCCTTTGTACATGAATTGTCAAATAACTGAGTGTAATAATAAGTGTGAGTAAAATTAAAAATTAGGTGAGGTAAAGTGAGAGCTGTCATTTTTAAACGGTTTTTTCTAATCAAGTTGAAATGCAGTCCACTTTAATCTTACACGATGATTTGTTTACAACATAGACCTAGCCGAATGTATCCGAGACTTCATTCGAGCGAATTTCAATTTTTTAAAGAAAATTAAGTACTTATGTTTAGAGGAGCTCGTGGCTAGATAATAACAGACGCACAGGTCGATCTTCAAAGTTAAGCAATGCTTGCCAAGGTTGGTCTGTGGATGGTTGACGATCTTAACGAGTTTCCTCCGTGCCTCGGAAAGCACGTTAAGCCGTTGGTCCCGGCTGTCATTTGTAGATCTTTGGCAGTCGTTACGGATAGTCAGAAGCCAGTCTTGCCATGAAGTACCATGTTACCCCAGTTAATGGGTTGTGGAGGTCTGGTAGGCAGCCTCTCTTCGTAAAATACTGGTATTCAGCTAAATCCGGCTTGACTGAAAGCCGACCCCAATATAGTTGGGAAAAGGCTAGGTAGATGATGAAGTACTTATGTTTTGATATTACATATCAATACAAAAATGAAAATACAACATAGTAGCATGATCGACTTCAACAGCAAAAAAAAAGTTATAATTTTTTGAGTCATTTTATAGATTTGTTTCGATTTGTGTACCATACACTAGAATGACACAGTCCACTTGTGATAAGTTTTTGTTTTATTACTGTAACCCTAGACCGCAAACTACCTCTTAAAATACAGGTATACCCTAGCTTAAGAGGTAGAGTATTACTCTTGTACAGAACTCACAACTTTAAATGTATGTACTTTTCAAACTGTAAGTCAAACTCTGTATGTTTTTGTATAAATAAAGATTATTATTATTAGATTATTAGATTTCGTATTATTATCACTAGAAGTAACTAGACTACGCCGAACCCAATATAGTTGGGAAAAGGCTAGGCAGATGATGATGACCAATAGAAGTAACCAACCGTTAGTCGATGTCCTGCCGTGTCCGCTAGCATACACTTGCTCGCCTGCGTAGTTGCGGTACGCGTCAGCCCTCGACTGTATCCGGATCGGCTTTACCAACTCTAGGAGAAAATAGAATCAGAATAAGAAAGTTGCACGGGATTTGAAATATTTTGCTCTATACACAACCATTACGCTAACCGTGCCATCAATGCCAAAGTCGTATATGTAAAAGTAATTTAAAGAATATGCTTACCCGTATAAATAACAGGACGTTGCAGCTTTACAAGTGAGATGTCATACGCCTGCAAGTTAGAAAATAAGTTTTTTTTACATTTTTGAATCGGTAATATTAATTTGCATTAAGTAACCACACCACACCACAGAAACCACAACGACCAGACCTTGCTTCTCGCATTCATCGGATTCTCGAGGACTTGGTCGGTACACTTGCTACTCCAGAACTTTTTACCCCCCGTCGACCATCTGTTCAACTTAAATTTGGCGATTCTTCGGGTTATATCAGTAGTCTTGGTTTTCTTACTGATATCTTCAATTCTTCATTTCTGATGTCACGCAAGGAAACTCTGAACATAGTTCTTTCCCTTTTTCTCTTTGCTTGACTTTAATCCTTTCTGATGAGGCCCACGATAATGTAATGATGATGGTTAATAGTAACATAAAAAAAAATATTGGACCCTGTATTAGCGCTTAATAAACTAACAAATTGTGAACGAGTTAGTTGGACGTGCCCTCCAAGAATTTTGGTAATTTGGTAGGCAAAAGACCTTTCGATCTTTTTCGAGCATATTGAGTATAAAATAAATCTACATACACTGTATGTCCATACTGCAGTTAGGTTGTTGTACTGAGGATGAATGTACCATTCTGTTGTCTCAAAAATGTACGCAGGGTTGATAAGATCCACCACGCCTGCACGAACCACGGCTAGGATACGGCTGAAAACGAAAGGGCATTTTCGATCTCAAATACTGTGAAACTTGGTTAAATGGGGCCTAGAAAGGTGAGGTGAAATTCATACTGAAGTCCTGACATTTTATCGCTGAATTGCCTCTGTTAGTGAGAAAAAGCAAACCTGTACATATGGGATTTGTTCTTTCGATTTTGTCATCATAGTTGCCTGTATGATTGTGACAGCGAGTATATTTTACCTCTCTTACTGAGACTATAATTTTTTCTAATTGTGTTCCTTGAATTTTATAGGCAATTGACTTCTGTGGCACACAACATCAATTGTTCACTTTTCTAACTCACAATTATGTTTATTACCCTTGTATAATGTTTACACAAATACATTACTTTATTTAATAATCGCACCTCTTTTAATGGAACCTTTTGTAAATGAGGGAGATATATATTTATACTTGGATGTCTGAGAAATTGGGTAAGTGCAATACCTGAATAAAGAGACTGCAACTTAAACTGACTGGAACTTAAAGAGACCTGCAAAGTCTCAATTAAAGAAGTGAGACTTTGCAGGTCTCTTTAAGTTCCAGTTATTAAACTTAAATAACTGGAACTTAAAGAGACCTGCAAAGTCTTAGATTCCTGTATTAGATCACTGTATTAGATTTAAAAAGTAGTAAGATCAGTATTCAATAACTTTTTGCATTAATAACACTGATCAACAGTGGTTATGCCACACGAACTCTTGTAGGTAATCCTGTTTTGGCTACCTATCCTCATTACGAAAGTGCAGTTATTTTGTTTCAATCACCCTCAGTGTTCTTGTGATAAGCCTACTTCATTATTGGCTTTATAGCGATAAATGCACGTGAACGTTCGTAAAAAAACAGCGATAATCACATTCGTTTCCTTCATTAATTTAAAATGAGTTGGTTTAAGTCAAATACTGTGCTTTTGCGAATATATCAAGAAAGTTTAGTAACAATCCTAACTCTTTTTGTTATGTTTGTGGTGAATTGACTTTCAAAACACTATGACGAAATTTTATAAAGCTAATATTGCAGTGTTATCCCGAGTATTTTTCCTTTTCGGTTGCTCATCAAAACAAACTTTGGGCCCCACACATTTGTTGTATAACATGTGTAAAAATTTATTAGATTGGAAGAAAGGATTACGTCATATTTTTATTTTTTACGTTTGCCATTCCTATGATATGGACTGAGCCTAGATTCATGTTTCGGATTGCTATTTCGGTGTTAAACCCATTTCACACTACGCCATAATATAATAGCATATAGCATAGAGTTAATAGCACACCAATATCGCACGCTATACATTTTTCATGGAGAATAGTTCCATCAAGACATTTCGGCCATGGAAAAGCGTTATCAAGGTAAATGGAGTCCAAGAATGTTGACCGACTACTGTTGGACAATTAAAAGAAACCAACCGGAAGCCAAATATGCCAGAAAACCGTGTTAATTTTTGCTTCATTGTTACTTTTTATTTTTTTCTTGAGAACCGTCTATTTTTTTCCTTATAATCGATGACAGCTAAATAAATAAAATTCATGGGTGATAAAAAAAAATGATCTGCTTATTTTTATTCACAGCACCCTATTTTATTAAGACAATAAAAAAAAAATCGTGTGGCATGGGGATGTTTAAATTTTGTTGACCAGTGTAATTAGATATTTACCTGACAGTACAAAAACCAGATGTTATAACCCATTCTTTGGCCACAATAGAGCCACCGCATACACGTATTCCACCATTAGCACCAACCATACGAAGGGATGCATGGTGAGGGTGCTGGCCTGGCAGTGCCTCCCACCCTGATACTATACGAGACGATGATGGTGATACCTCCACTGGTTCTGGGGAATCAAAGCAAGTTAATAATTATAAACCAGTGCAGATAGCTTCGTTAACGGTCAAAAGTGGAACAAAATAGTAGGATGAAACCCATTGTAGTTAGGCCCTACTACAAATTTGTTCCCTTTCAAAAATTATCTGCACTGGTCTATTATGGATTAGTATTATGACATTTCACTTCCTAGATTTCAGAGCTGGATCTTTCTTTGTGTTATATTGGTAAATATCTCTAAAACCGTTGGTCGATGCTCTTGGCTATTAAGTCTTATACTCACTCGACTATCGACATAATGATCGTTGAGTCCACATCCCAAATGTCGACATACTAGCGAATTAAATCAAGATTTTATGTATGTATAGATTTTAATCCAAAATGGTAAGTAACATTATTGACAAAGCCCCACAAAAACGTTGCAATGGTTTTGATAGTTGATAGGTTCACATACAACCAGGTATTGAAATACGACCTTTTTGTACTTACCTTGGCTGATTTCATTTTTGATGAAGTCTGGTTCCACATTTTTGTACCGCGCGGATACCTTAAAAATATGAGAGCATGGAATATAAGAGAATGCATTCAATTTTTTTTACTAGAGCGCAATAATTTAATGCACACATGTTGAAATAAATAAAAAAATCACGGTTTAAAAAAGTGTTTTAGGAACTTATGTAATAAATAATAATTATTAAAAAACTTATAATGAAGCTTTTTTTTAATTCTTTGCTTCTTCTATAGGTATTTACTTCCCATATTTTTATGTCTATACTTTGATGAAATTGAGTTAAAAAGCAATGACCAGAAGAAAGATCAACACTACTATTTTTTATAAGGTCGACCAATGCTGACTTGATCGAATATATTTAAAAAAAAATATAAGATAGCTTTCACGAACTTTTTATGGATTCCTTTTTTACTTTTACAGTTTATGTGATAAAAAACCATTTATCTACATAAACGAAATTAATTAGTAAATAAATAGTAAAGTAAATAAAAAAATAGGTATTTGCATGCATATTAAACACATGAAAAAATAAGGATTTCAAAAATGCTTGTATTACCTACCTGAAATATAGTCAGCAGGAACAGAAACCAGCCCAATTTCATCCACATCTTAATTACTACTGGCAATTTTAACAATGACCATCAAAATCAGGTATACTGATGTTTAAATTACAATTTATGTAAATCTTACTAGTAGATTATTAATTAAATATGATAAGATAAATTAAAAATTAGAATGTTAACATTTGAAAATCAATCATTTGATAGTTTGATATAGATAATTATCTAATCAAAATTATATGAGTCGATTAGAAAATATACAAGTACGTACTAGGTACGTGCTTGGTAAGAAGAGCCCCTTTTTGAGAAGAAAATCATCATTTTTTAAATAATATAAATTTTTGCTTGACTGCAATCCCACCTGGTGGTAAGCAGTGTTATAGTAGTTGATGTTTAGGTACACTAATTTATTAAATACCTATTCGCTCTAGCCTTGAAGACACCTAACTTATAATCAGACGGAAAAACCACAGAAGGCAATAAATGTATGAAATGTCAGACTATTATATTATCTTGTTACTTTTAGCATATAATTTTATTGCAAATTTTATTATAAACATCGAGGGCCCTAATACACTGCCCTGAGACACTCTGTAAGTAATTGCCCTATGAATAGAATAATCAATATGTTAGTACTTAGTTATAGAATCGATTGTGGATATTTCAATGTTCTGTTTTCTATTTTTGTAATACGAATCTATTAGGACATTTATGTCTAGCCTTTTAAGCATAAAATTATGGTCCACGTGGTAAAAACTTGATTCATACCACAACGGATAAAGCACACAAACATTCGTTTATAACGTTTTTGAATTACTTTTTTTAATAAGTCGTAGATGGGCAGTATAACTTTTTATTTTTCAAAAAAAAAATTACTTTAGTCAAAGTATTTTGTATAAATTATATTTCTAGTTCTACAATAATTAGCATTAAAAATCAATCGCCATGCCATACTTCAATTTATGTATGATGTGGTGTGGCGAGTAGACTACTCTAGAGTTATTGACTTCAAAAATATTTATACATGATTATTAAAAAAAATACATATATTTTTAGAATATACTTTTTTTTTACATTAATCTTAAATATTTTATCGAATTCAATAACAAAAGATAACCCGTATCTACACGTGTTTGTGCAATTAAAATTCGATAATTTATTGATAAAACAATTTATCTAAATAGATCTTATTGGGTCACTACATAATGATTTAAAAAGATAAGATGATAAACGGTTATGATTCATTGATATCTAATTTATTATGTTGATTTTTGATTAAAATATTCTTCCTTGTGGTATTACAATATAATATCAGTTAAAAAAAATATTAATTGAATTTTCAATTCATTCATGTAGTAAAAATAAGATAAATATCTATAAACTGGTTAATGCTATTTGATCGTAGCGACCACGATGGTCAATTTTGCCTTAGTATCCTACTTGTACCCATGTCTTACTTAAATCTTAAGAAATCATTTGAGATTCGCATTGCGTCGCGTCTTTCACCTTTCATACCTCTCACTACACTTGATTATCAGTTCTTTTTTTACCGAGTCATATTCCTCACTAGCCTCTCAAACATTATTATTTTGCTTTCATCATATCTATTGCTAAATTTAAGTATGATTTTATTATGATCTAATGACCTATACAAACACAGACAGCTATTTTTGATGCTTAATGCAGACAACAAATCGATCTCATCAACATTGACCGATTAATGCGACGCTGTGCCATTGGGAAGCTCGCCGTCCGGCTGTCCGAATCGACCGGACTGAGCCCAAGTCGTCGAAAGCGCGTAGTAAACCACTTGCTCTACAAAGAGTTAGAGTAGTGGCCCAGCAGGGCGGATGCTCGTTAGCTAGGACCGCAGGTAATTTCTGAAAAAAAAACTCGTAGTCCTAGAACGCAACGGGCAAATGAAGGACGCAGGCGTAGTTTTAGTCAGTAAATGCCCACACACAAAAAATGAAAAAAAAAACAACAAACGCAAACACACGCCCAAAGCGAGATAAATTAAAAATCCTACTAACTCATTGCTGAGTTAAGCTTGCCTTTGTACATGAACTATCTAATTACCATGTTTTGTAATGTTTATTTTGTGTACAATAAAGAATTGAGAATTAAAAAAACCTACATTGACCGGTTGTGGATAATGCCAAATGCCAAAAAAATGGCAAATGGTGCCAAATGTACACGCTCTCCCGATCCACCCAAAGCGAGATAAGTTACTAATCCTACGAAAACCTACATTGACCGGTTATGGATAATTTACAGAAACAGTACAGCCGTAATCAATTTAGGAACCACAAGTAAAAACGTAACATCAAAAAAGGAGTTAAGCAATCACAGAAATCTTTAAAAAATTTGGCACCCGACTGGAAGAAGAGAGACATCATATTTGGTGAGAAGAGGCTGAGGAATCTACCTACGCTTCACTGATAAAATTCATTTTTTTTTTTATCTTCAACCATCGAAGCTCGAACACATGCTACAAAACCTAATCAATAAATTTTTCGAAATCTGAAGTCATGACCAACGAAATGTCAAGTTGCATAAAAGTAAATGGAAAACAATATAATATAATATTCAGGAACACTTTTACTTGCCAAAAAAAATCGCAAAAAAGACAAAAACGCCTGAAAAATCTGTTCTAGGGTGAATTGGCCATAGCACTGAAAGAAAAGCTCAGTGTGTGGGGTGTATGGCTGTGTGTGGTGAGGGTCTGTTGATTTCAATTGACTCTCTACATATAACAGCGGAAAAACCTTCAATTAATGTCAATAAATAACAAGCTGAAACTGTCAATTTGCTAGGGTTGAGTGTAGGAATTGACTCAGGGTGGGTTGGGTTTTTTTTTCTGGTAGGGGAATCATCAGAATGACTTCTCCTGCTCTTGGGCAGAGCGGGAGGGCGTGTCAGACTCTTACTGACTAAACCCCTACCCCGGTCCTTCATTGCCTTCGATCTGGGGGGGACTCGGTGTCAACCTTTCGGAATACCACGTGTTCCCCAGAGGCTTCGTCCCTGCTGGGCCCCTACAGTTTGCTGACATCTCCGCACGCGTGGAACAGAACGCGGGATGTCTCAAACTTTAATACCAAATGTTATTATGTTTTTAGGCTCAGACGGCATTGCCGTAGCCGAATACTGGGCCAGGCAAAGTGTTTGGATAGTTGTGCCATCGAAACGCTAAGAAGAAGAAGAAGGCTCAAATTAACTTCAAATGCTTAAATCAGAAACAGAAGGTTAAAATATGGTCATTTTAAGACTCTGAATTTATAAATCTCTTTGACCCGGGTAAAAAATACCCGTATCATAACAATGCTTGTTGTGGCGACGTTGATATTGGTTCGTCTACAGTGCTGGGTTAACTTAAGCAGTTACTTTATCTAGACATTCATTTGATATTAATCTCAACAATAACTACCAGCAAATTTGGTTATAAATTTAAATTAACTATTAATTCACTTTGAACTCGTTAAGGCCGCTTAACTTTAATGGGACTCAGCAGGATATTTTCCACATGGCCGATAAATACACATGAACTTGCACAGAGTTGGTGTTCTAAGACAGCTTGGTGACACGAAATCGCGCCAGACCAGGAAGGAGTAGGCGAAACAAATTGGACAGATTTCACTAACACTGGATGAAGAGAAGCATTGGCTGAAAGGTAGAAAAAGTGGAGTAAAACCTTTTTCTCAGGAGTGACAGAAAACAGGCTATCCAAAAGTAATAAATAGTCTTAAGAATAATTTTATTTGTGAGATATCGCAAGGAAGATCGAGGAGGAAAGAGTCAATCGACTAGATGTCCGTCGGTAAGCTAGTATGAATGACATTTTTACCAATATTGCATACGTTACAGATATCCGCGCGGAACAAAAGCGAAGAATCTGATTTTATCCTCAGTGAATTCCTGGTAAGTCTGATTGCCATTTACATAGATCAATAAAAGAAGAATCCATATTCTTATATCATTATGATGTTTGTCACGCAGAACGAAGCATAGACAGGCCAACACCTTCACCATGCTGCACAGTCACACGGTGTTAAACTTGTACAGCTGCAGCACCCTCTTCTTTATAGCAGTAAGTAGTAATACATTGCAATTTATGCGGTACAAAATAAGGACAGCAATATTTGATAAAATCCTAAAACCGCTATTTTCATAAATGTCTACCACTACCTACTAAAAAAATTATATTATTCCGCAATTATTTTGTTTAAATTGTAATATGAAAGATTTTTAGTTAAAATTTAGCAGAACCAAAGAGTAATACTTGTTCTACTATTTTGATAGTCTCTCCTGGCTTGTGCCTGTAGCTCTTGTCAGAAGGCAAGGAAAACCTTCAATACCTCGAGTTGCTTGTCCGAGGGGTTGGTGAAGATTAATCAAGATGTAACATTATTATCAGATCGACTCAGAATAGATAAAATGTAACAGGTCTAGAACAACTTGTGACCCACTGATGCTACTCAAGGTCAAGAGTAAAATCTATGAGTCCGAGATTAGACCTGTCATACCATATGGATCAGAATGTTGGATAGTGAAAGATATAGATGATAAAAGATTGCATGAAGTGGAGATGAGAATGTTGAGAAGGATGTGTGGTGTTACAAGAAAGGGTAAAGTAGATAACTACATTAGAGGAAGCTTGAAAGTGGTGCCAGTGACTAAAAAGTTGAAAAGGAATCGGTTTGTTGGTACGATGGTGTGACGAGGAGGGATGAAACACTTGTTACTAAAAGAGTTATGTGTACATAAATTCGACAGATGGAGAAAGAGGCTAAAGTAAAGATGAATCAATAATAATTGTGTGTAGAGTCATATGATAGAAAAAGGGAGTTACATGCGAAGTTAGAAGAAAAAACAAGTTGTTTCAACCCCAAATAATACGGGACAAGGGCAGACAATGATCAGATCATGACGAGTAATTAAAATCAAATTTCTATACATTTCAAAAATTTTTAAAGAGTTACTTTGATTAAAATAAACCATAGTTATATGTTATGATACAAAGGCACATGTGACGTGATTGCCGATAAATTTACTTTGTGACGAGGATTTTTCTGTTAATTCTGACGTAGCATTCTTATTCAGGGATGGTAAAACGGATACGGTTACCGCCGAATGCTGACTGATCCACCAGTTAGTCTGAGGATCTGTATCCAGAAGATTTTATTCCTAAAAAAGTTGCATTAAACAAATTTGTAACAAATACAACTGTTTCATTTTTTTTAAACGTGATTATCTCACGAAAAAAGATTAATCATAGAAATCAATATAATAAAGCTTAATATTTTTAGCAGTTTTATTTAATACATCATCGTCTTCTTTATAAGCGACTTCAAAAAAGGAAGAGGTTCTCAATTATTATACAACGGAATTGGTTGTTTTATTTTACAGTACTTGGGTACCATCGTTGATCATTGGCTTCATAATTGTTGATTTTGACAAGTTTGGTGGTATTGTTAACTGGTAAAATCATCAATTAACTTCTCAAAATCGACCATTCAGATACAATTCTAACAACAAACTTGAGGCCTTGATCATCAGATCATCAGATCCGGTAACTCCGTATTTAATCATAGCCGAGTTTGGGTTTATTAGTATTGTCATGTTTCGCACTCTGGCGATATAGTATCTCATCAACCTAATCTGATGATGGAATCAGAAGGTCCACCTTGGTCTACCAAAGGAGGCCCGAAAGCTGATTTTCTCCATTCTTATTGACTCACTCGCCATGTCAGCTGCCTTATACGAATCAATTTAACGTGGGTAATAAGTGCCCATAGCATAATACTGCATACGTCGGTGATGTTGATATTGGTTCGTGTTAAGCGCTGGGTTAACTTAAGTAATCAGAACATTGATTTGATGTGTATCTCAAATAAAGTAATCGGTACATTTTATTATAAATACTAACGGTGTTAATTAGAAGATAGCTTTGTTAACATAATTTTTCATTTTGGACAAGATGTTCAAGAAATCAAGCTTACTTCTTTTTGTGTTGACCATTCTTCAGGTAAAATTTATTGATTATTATTATTTTTTATAATTAATTATTTATTCAATATATTTGGTTTATTGCGTAAACAAATATCATTTTCGATGACTTCATCACGCAACAAACGCGTTCAGATATAATTTGTTATACATTTCACCTTTTTACTCATCTCTATAGCAATTTGTAAGCATTACTTGTTTATTAAAAGCACTCGAAATTCTTCATCTTATGTTTTACCATTGAAAGGCAAAGCCTGATTTCAAGGTCCCTAGTTCTTGTCTATAACAGGTAAAATGCATCCACTACTACACCTAAATTATAATAGGACGGGAAGACTGCAGCAGGTAAATTGTTCCAGTCTTTTTATGTACAGGGTATAATAAACAACAAGGCAAAATGCCTAATCCCGACCGTAGAGATGTTAACAACGTAAGGGTTCGGTATTGTCCAAAGGGAGAAGGTAGAATGAAGTCATATTATTAAGCCTTCACTAGATCTACTAATGTAATATTTAAAAAATTTTTTTTTTGTTAAGTGTTGTCATAAAGAAGATTGAAAAGAAAAGAGGTAACTGACAAAATACCAGTTAAGTATGAGTAGTTCAGCCAGTTTCTTATTTTTTTTTTTTACTTTGCAGGTATCCGCACGATACCAAAGCGGGGAACCAGACGTCAAATTAGGTATGCCTAAATAGCATTAACATAGTTAACTTCTTCTTCTTATCGTACGGTTAGTAGCCAACCTGGTGTCAGAGTTTTTAAGCCGCCCTAAGGTCTCTGAATTGGCTTAACGACTGTTGTCAGTTGACGACAACCGGGACCGACTTTTTACGTGCCCTCCGAAGCACGGAAACGCTCAGATGAAATACTACTAAACGGTCACCCATCCATAGACTGACCGCGCCAATGGTTGCTTAACTCGCTAATCGTTTACCGATTACTGAACGCAACTGGTTATGAGCGCCTCAACACATTTAACTAAAAATAAGTAAACGAAATCAAAAATGTAACATCACTATCATATGATATTTTTTGCCTAGATCCCGTGGAAGTATTAGCATCTTCGTCACGTATAGAAAATGGATGGGCAGCGAAGCCCGGCCAACACCCTCACCACGCTACCATTAGTATGTTAAATTCTACTGGTGGTATACAATTATGTGGTGGTTCAATTATCTCCAAGGAATGGGTCGTCACCGCGGCTCCTTGTACTGTCGGGTAAATAACTTGTCAAAGAGCTGTAAAGCCATCTTCAAATGAAATTTTCATCCCATCTATTCGAAAAAGACGACTTTGTTCGCCTTTAAGTGCACCCAAAGGTAGTATTTTCTATAAGAAACTTTTAGCGGGCATAAAAGTGTTTTTATTCCTCTTTATCTGAAATAAGCCGAAGCGACGTGAAGGATTCTTCAAGAATCCTTCACTTCGCTCTGGATTCAAAAAACGCCCTCGCCGTAAAAATATTACTTTGCCCCCTTATAATAAAATCTACTAGGTATTAAGCGTTCTAAATTCCTTTTTCCTTTTTAGTCGTGTCCTTGCGGTGGTTCGCGTAGGTGTCCTGTCCATTAATGATAACAACCCAGCGAGCATCTTTGAGACCACTGAATGGTACAACCATCCTATGTACAACAATCTCTCTGCCTCTTACGTGTTACAATCCCACGGAGTAACACTAGTAAAGCTGCAGCGTCCTATTATTTACAACAGTAAGTACTAATTTATATCTGTAAGATATCGCCAAAAATCCTAAGTTTACAACTTTGATTTTTTTCAAATAATGCGCCGTGGAATAAGCTTGAGAATTAACTCAGGATACATTTGTGTACAATATCTATACAAGACGGTCGCGTGATCCATACAAACTTTGGACCCCTGTTAGACCGGAATGTCTTGAATGCCTGAATTTTGAAAGACTCCTCTGTTTACGTTATGAAAGGAAATTGAGCAAAATTTCACGCTCCTAGTCCCAGTAGTTTCGGCTGTACGTTGATATATATGTCTGTTAATTAGTTTTTCCTTTTATATTTGTGTAGATTATTACCGAAGTGTTCCTTCAAACAAAATAAACAATAATTATAATGCACATTCGTTAATGACTTGCGCGCCAATAATTGTACTTTTTGATGAAAACCTTATGTTAGTTCTGATGTGAAGCATTTACACAGGATTGGTGCAACGGATCCGAGTACAGTCCAGCGCTCACGCGTACCGCAATTATGATGGTCAGTTGGTGTACACGAGTGGATATCTCAGAATATCATCTAGACATGGTACGTATTTTGTTGTTCTTCCGTTGTAAACATAATAATTATTATGTATTAAATATTTGGCTACGAAGTTGCGGTAATATACAAATAGGAAGGTCAATTTGAGCTGTAATAACTTTGAATTGATTTGGAAATTATAAGGATTTCTTATTTATTACCAAATGAATTATTTCTTAGTTTCTTATTTTAGATTTTACACTTTTAGTGTTGACGTATTATAAAATAAAAGAAAATTACATTTTTATATAATATGCCTTCCAGACTTTCCCAATTAATTAAAATAACACACCCGTAACTTCAGATCAAATGAACTGCCAGAGCTCAAGGTAGCTTACTACTAAAACTTCCCACCATTACTTGAAATCAGCGTAATTTTCTTAAAATGTTTTAGATCCCACCTTTGACGTGCTGAGATGGACATTCCTTCGGGCAATCACTGAAACTGAGTGTCGAAGGACACATACTACCAGCATACACAACACCACGATCTGCTCACGATACTTCGAAGGCAATCGTCTGGATCCTTGCTATGTAAGGTTTAGGGATTAAGGCTTTCATTTGAATAATTTTTTGAATGTTACTTTTTTGTTCTACTCAGTAAAGTGTAAGGTGTAATCTAACTTTGCCTACATTTAATTAAGTATTATGACATATGGCTCCGAAACGTTGACGCTGATAAGTACACAAACCAATACACCCAAAACATAATGGAAAGCCTACTCTTGGAGTGTCTGAGAATCAGGAATAGATATAATATATTATCCGCAGGAGAACAGAAGTTACCGCTATAGTCTGAAGAATCATCAAACTTAAGTAGAAGCGGTTGGAGTACATTCTTTCAGAACAGATGGCCTTTGAACCTGAAAAGTTCTGGAGTGGGAACTACGTTGGAAGACCTCTCACAAGGTGGACTGATGACCTGCTGAGGGTCGCGGGAATCCGATGGATGCGAGATGCATAGGACTGTTTATTGTGGCGACAGTTAGGGGAGGTCTACGTCCAATAGTCATCATCATGTCAGCCGAAAGACGTCCACTGCTGGACATAGGCCTCCCCCAAGCGTCGCCACAGCGACCGGTCCTGTGCGTCTCGCATTCATCGGATTCCCGCGACCCTCGTCAGGTCGTCGGTACACCTTGTGGGAGGCCTTCCAACGCTGCGTCTTCCGGTACCTGGCCGCCACTCTAGAACCTTCAGTCCCCATCGACCATCTGTTCTTCGAGCAATGTGCCCTGCCCACTGCCACTTAAGTTTGTCGTTTCTTCGGGCGTCCAATAGTGGGCGACTGAATTATGAAAATGATGAACTTAACTTAATTCCAGGATAGTCTTGGTGGCCCACTAGTACATGTTGAGTCCGATGGCATTCCAACACTCATAGGCATCAATTATTTCATGCCTGTACTTTATATAGGATGTGAAGCTGGCCAGACTACAGGTAATTTTTTTTACTGCTGTCATAATGACTTTTTACCAATTATATTTACAGTACAAATGCAAGAAAGATAGTATACTCAAAACATAATACAGACAATTAAATTACTTACTTCTTAAATGAAATATATTTTATTTTTTCTAGGTTCCTACCGTCCAGGACTTTTTTTACCTTGGTTTAAAGAAGTAACCGGTATTGATTTTGAAAATCTACAAGAGGATGATGAAGATGATACTACGGTAGCTGATACTACCGTGACTGATACTACTGTAATTACCACTGCCAATACTAACACCCCCACCAATTTGACCACACCCACTACAATCACCACCCCTATAACTACTACCTCTTCCACTAGTACCACCCTCAACCCCACCACTGTCTCTGAAGACCAGGATCTAGAAGATTTTACTCCGGAAGATAATATTACTCCACCACCAGAGGATACTGGAGAAAATGAAGTAGAAGAGGACCCAGATAGCTCCCGGCTGCCAAAAAACCGCGAAGTTAATGTAAATGTCAAGGTGTTAACAAATATAAAACAAATGTAATATTAAATGATAAGATGAAAATTGGTATCGTGATTTTATTTAAAAAATTGTATTTTAATGTAGATATTTCTATGTTGTTGTTTCTGTGTTGTTGATGTATGTTGTTTCTATATTGTTTTTGCACCACCCTAAGGTCGACTGGTAGAAAATGCCTAACGCATTAAGTCTGCCTTTTTACGTTAAGTTGTGCATAAAGTTTTTAAAATAAATAAATATTTTTTTTTAATTAAGTAATAAAGGTTGTAACTATTTATATCAGCTTTTGTTACTTTTTTCTTTTTATTGTAGTATTATCTACAGTTAACAATAGTATTATAACAAAACAGACTTTAAAACAAAGTCAAACGATGGAGGCTGCACAATATGGTTCGCCTTGAATTAAATCAATACCAGCGTACGACATTTCACCTGGTCTGACTAGCTGAGTATAAGAAAGGAGTGAATGGTGTCTCCAGGTTGCTGTCGATAGATACTCATCGGAACCCATAATGATTAGTGCTGTAGTTCTGCAGGGGTTTGTTCTCTCTGCAACTCTCTTTCTGCTACATATCAACGACCTGCTGATACCCGGGATCTATAGGCATGTAGAACAATGCTACCGTAGCTACAGAGTGTTCTGGTTAGTGGGGATCTAATTCGGTCTGAAAAGAAGGCTATGATTGAGCGTACGAATGTCTCACTTCAGGCAGTATGAAATGAATAAAGTAGGATCCAACGCCACGAAAACGCATGCGTGTCTGTTCAACTTTTTGGAATGTGTCCTTGGAGTGCACCAACAGCCTTCAGCAGTTTATACCTCAAACTAAAACCAAATGGGTGGTTCATTGAGTTGAGAGAGAGAGCCAAAGTAGTTGCTAGAAAATCGGCGTTCTTCCAAAGTTACACTGGGACAGCTTCTAATGTTATACAAAGCATATGACCGGTCGTGGATGGGGTACTGCATCCACATATTGGCCGCTGCTGCAAAATGCCACCTAGCGGTTTTGATTTAGAAGGGAGGCAGGCAAAGAGGCTAATTGGTGATTCAGAATTTATTAAGTTCAATCTACAAAGCCTGGAGCATAAGTGTTGGGTATTCTATAGGATGCATTTTGGAAAGTGTGCGTGGGAATCACATGGCTTCATTCTGCTATCGCCTTTCTATAATCGGACAACGGCGAGTGTACACCCTTATATTGTTAAATTTTCTACGGTCTGGACTGAGTATTTTGTGTCGTTTACACCGTGTACATTGAAAAGACTGGAACAATTTGCATGTATTAGGTATGTATATTCAAGGTTAGAGCGCATGGGCTCTTAATAAACTAGTGTGCTCAACAATGAACCAAAATTCAAAGTCACATAGCAATACTCTACATTTATTCAAAGTGAATTATGTGTAAGAATAGCTTTATTTGTCATAAAGAATTACATGCTAATTCATTTATTGAGAAACAATTTTTATCAATATATAATATCTTAAATTAGAGCGCACTGATGTACGATGTGTATATAAAAAAATAAAACCAAATAACAAATATAAATACAATGTGGCTAAACCAAAAACAGAAGACATAACTTAATCGTAAGAACATGAATGTATAAAGATTTTTACTGGAATATAAATAGTGCGCCTCACCATCGACGATTGCATCACTGCTTACCATCAGGTGGGATCGTAGTCAAGCACTAGTTTATAACCATTAAAAAAAATACAAGTTAGGAATTAGGACTAGTAAACATAAAATTAGCAAACATAATCACATAATCTATTGTGATTAGACACCACTTTACACAACGAGATATGCGATGGTTATCTTTAAAATGGTATCATAAAAAAACAATCCTAGTAAAATCAGCCTGATTAGACAAACCATCAAATAAAATTGATTTATGAGGAACAATTTACATTGAGTTTGATTATTATATCTACATACATCTTTATTGATAGTATTAATAATATATAAATACTATACTCTATTTATGCAATAAAAAAAAAATGGAAATAATATAGAAAAAATAATAATTAAAATCATAATTCGTCCAATGAGTATTGATATCAGGAGGAGCTCGTGGCTAAATAATAACAGCCGCACAGGTCGATCTTCAAGGTTAAGCAACGCTTGCCTAGGTTGGTCTGTGGATGGGATGCCATCTTAACATAACGAGTTTCCTCCGTGCCTCGGAAAGCACGTTAAGCCGTTGGTCCCGGCTGTCATTTGTAGATCTTTGGCAGTCGTTACGGATAGTCAGAAGCCAGTAAATCTGACTCCAGTCTTGCCATGAAGTACCGTGTTACCCCAGTTAATGGGTTGTGGAGGTCTGGTAGGCAGCCGCTCCTCGTAAAATACTGGTATTCAGCTAAATCCGGCTTGACTGGAAGCCGACCCCAATATAGTTGGGAAAAGGCTAAGTAGATGATGATGATGAGTATTGATATCAGTAATAATTATGTTCTTCTTTTTTTACCTTTCGTTTGGGAGTACAGACATGTATACATCTACGCCCATTTTCAATAAGCTACCTATCTAAAGTTGCAGCTACTAAAGATAAACAAATCTATCCTTTTGCCCTTACTTGCTTTCCTATAACCTACCGACGGTTAGCATTTCCTACCAAAAGTTTGACATTGACAAATAGAATCTTACTGTTTATCGGAGATAGCTATCTATTTATGAACTGCGGTAGGTTATTGAAAACGGGCGTTAGTCTATACAATGTTTTGTCAATCGACCGAGGCATCACATTTCGTACTTTGGTCCCAAAGTACATAAATAAATGACTCATCCCGGCTCCAACGGTGAAAGGAGAAATATTCCAATATTTGTAGTTCTTTTAAAGATTTCCTTTATTTGAATAGAGAATATGCAAAAACAGAATATTGTTTGTGAAAACAATATCAAAATTGGTAAAAAAGCACAATAACAATTTAGCTCTCTTGTCGAAATGCTATTTGCTATGACGGCCGTATAGGGTGTTGACCTTTGACGTCAAACATCACGTCGATTTCTTCTTTATTATTAACAGATTAGAACTTCTCTAACATCTTCTTTGGTGAAGATATTTCAAAAAATATTTTATAATACCTCGATACCTTGACTTACTTGCTATGTCAACAAGTAAAAATCATTAATCAATGAATAACAATAAAATATAACTGTAAATTTGATTGAGTCGAGCATATGTAAGAAAAAGAAGTAAAAAAACAAATGTCTTAGACAAAACTGCTCGATATGGGTAAAACATACCCTTGTCATAATGTTGTATGTAATAGCAGTATTGATATTAGTTCGACTTTAGTTAACCCGGCGTGGGTTAACTGAAGTAGATACTCTATATGTACGTTTATTTGATATTAATCTCGATAATAACTATCAGTATTTAGTTGTAAATTCAAATGGCAGTCGATATAAAGTTAGTTTCATTAACATAAATATTTAATTTTTAAACAAGATGTTCAAGAAGTCAGGCCTATTTATTTTAGTGTTGACTGTTTTTCAGGTGAATTCATTTTTAATTCTTTTAAAATTTTAATTTTTATTAATTTCACTTTATATACGTCCTATTTTATGCCACAAGTCCTATTTTAAGGGCAAATTCTTCTTTTGCTTTTAAGAGCATAAGGTCCTCATTTCTTGTATTTAAGCGTCAATTGCATTTTTCTACCATTAATGGTTCTGTTTTGATGCTGTTGTGCGTTTTTAGGGACCCATGGCATTTTATCAAAAAACATTTAAACAAAATACTACGTGTCAATGTAGACTAACGTGTGCGTTGGCCACGTAACTTTCAACTCGGTAAGCAATAGTGCTGTCATTTGCATAACCAAAGGTACCGAGTTTAAGTATAGTATTAGGATCGTTTCAAGTAAGAACACTAGGCTGTTACCTAAAGCAACGACTCGGCATTAATATCCAATTGACCTAATGAGTAGTTTCACAAAACTCAGAATGTGGAAATGCAGGCACACGATAAATACAAGAAGTAGAGATAAGCCATTGAATTCGCCAGGTGTGGAACTGAACAGGCTAGCAATAAACTAGCATAGTACAGGTAAAGGTATGAATAATTTTTACGAAAGTAAGAAGAAAAAAGTGAACCGACACAATACCGATTTTTACCAGACTTTCCTACCTTTCAGGTATCCGCGCGTCACCAAAGCGTGGAACCACATCTTATTGATAATAAGATCAACTCCGGTGAGTTTAAATAGCATTCACATAGATACCTAATAATCTTCTACCTGATCATTTGCCTTCTGCGATCTTTCCGTCCGATTACAATTTGGGTGCCTTCAAGACTAGAGTGAATAGGCTCTTAATAAACTCACCAAAAAACGCCTCACCATAAACGACTGCATCACTGCTTAACATCAGGTGGGATCGCAGTCAAACATTAGTTTATGTGATCTAAAAAAAATATTACTTGAGGTCTGCTTAACACATTTTTCCTTCCATTCTGTCTAGTCACCAGTTAAACTATCATTAACTGCCTTTTCTTTTATATCACTCCTCACACAATCCATTCATATTTATACATAGATATCTGAAAATAAGGACTAGGAATCAACATTCTAATAAGACTATCATGTTTGTCATCCAGAACAAGCAGAGCTATCATCGTCCTCATCACGTATAGTATCAGGATGGGAAGCGCTGCCAGGCCAGCACCCTCACCATGCTGCCCTTGAGTTGATGCACACTTTTGGATGGGTTTTATGTGGTGGCTCTATTATATCCAAGGAATGGATCGTTACTGCTGCGCCTTGTGCTTTCGGGTAAATAATTTATTGTTGAATAGAAAAAAAATGTTTATCTTTCTTTCTAATGCTAAAAATTAAAAAAATAACCCCCGACTACACTCCACCTCTCAGGTCCTGATGACCTTAAAGACCTGAACCGATTTCCACCAAACATAGCTAAGAACACTCTCGACTGATATCTGTCGTTTTTGCGTCGGGAGTTAAAAATTACCTAAGATACTTAGAATATTGTTACGTTCTTAATTCTCCTTTTCTCTTCTCTTTAGCCGCGTCCTTGCAATTGTTCGCGTTGGTTCGGTGTCCCTAGTTGATAAAAACCCAGAGAACATCTTCGAGACGACGGAATGGTACACCCATCCTAACTATAACGGCCTTTCTGGAGTAGCTTTACAATCGCATGGTGTCACTCTTGTAAAGCTGCAGCGCCCTCTTGTGTATAGCAGTAAGTACTAATGTTATGCTTTTTCTAATTTATGCGATACAGAGTATTGATAATTTAGTATGTGCAAGAAAAGTGACATCTACCAACCTGCACTCAGTCCGCTTGGTGAATTACGATTCATTCTCTCTCCCAAAGAGGAGGCCTGAGTCCTAGCAGTGGGAAAATTAAAGGCTGATTATGATTTTGCTACATGAGTATATGACATGAGCATGAACACCGATCATTGTGCTTTTGAACAAGAATCTTATGATAATTCTGACGAGACATTTTTACTCAGATTTGATAAAATGAATCCGGATACAATCAAGTGCTGAGGCGTACCATGACTATGGTGGTCTGCAGGTGTACGCTAGTGGCCATGGCAGAACATCATCTACAGGTCGGTATTGTTTTGTATATGTCAGTGAAGTCAATATTATTCTAGCATTTTTGAATACTTTAGTACTCAAATGAATTTTGTTCTAGGTGACACTTCTATTGAACTTAGATGGGTATACTTACGGGCTCTCTCCAACACTGCGTGTCGCAATGCTTACACCAGTGGCGTGTTTGATACCACCATCTGCGCCCGGTACTTCAATGTTACATCACAGTCTACTTGCAATGTAAGGTTTAAGAATAAGAGCAATAGCGCACTAACGGCCAGTCCGCAGCGGCCATCGAGATACATACATTAGTATGAAATCGCCATAAAGCGCGCGCACCTGACCGCACGCAGCCAGCGACCACATGCGCGGTCTATGGCTACTTACAATTGTATGTATCTCGATGGCCGCCGCGACCTGGGCGCTGCGGGCTGGCCGCTAGTGCGCTATTGCTCTTAATGTCCTTATTTGAAATACAACTTGTCGTTTCTACTTGGAAAGCACACAGTGTGTATGTGTGCGTGCCACTGTGTGTGAGTCTTTGCGTGTGTGTGTGATTATATTATTTTATCAGCATTTAACTTTTAATTTCAGGATGATCTTGGTGGCCCACTAGTGCATGTTGACTCTGATGGTATTCTTACACTCATAGGCATCTCCTACTTTTTTCCTGGAGGAACTTGTGAATCTGGCCAGCCTTCTGGTATTTTTTTTGCTTTAACTTTACAATATAAATAATAAATGAATTTAATAGAAATGATCACAAATATGTTTAGAAAATAGCAACATTTTATTTTTATTTTTACTTGTCCTAATAATGAAACATATTTATTTCTACCAGGTTTCTACCGTCCAGGAGTTTTCTTACCATGGTTCCAAGAAGTAACCGGCATTGACTTCGAAAATCTACAAGAAGATGATGAAAATTATTCTACTGAGGATGACACCACTACTGCGAACAACCCCACTACTACTACTACTCCCGCTACTACTACAGCTTCTACCAGTACTACGACTTCCACCATACTTACCACTCCAACCACTATGACCACTCCTGGTATTACTACCACTAGTACTACTCCCATCACTGCTACCACTCCCACCGCTTCTACCAATCCCAGTACTATTACTACTCCTACCACTACTACCATTCACACTACTACTGCCTCTGAGGACCAGGATCTAGAAGAACTTACTACCGAAGATAATACTACTCTACCTGCAGAGGACACTGAAGAAAAAGAAGAAGAAGAAAACCCAGACAGCCCTCAAGTTTTAAAACATCGCAAAGTGAATGTTAATGTCAAGGTGCTAACAAATATAAAACAAATGTGATATGGAACGCAGGAAAGGAAATAAGTGTCCTTAATTTTAACAAAATCTTATCAACTTAATAAAAATGGCTAAACAATGCATTTTTTTATTTTAAAAATTTTGGTTTTTTTTTTGGAATCCTCGTTTGACAAGCATTTGCAGAATCATTGTGCACTTCATTTCAACCCAACCTCTAATACCACAGTTATTCCAAGTTAAACATGTGTAAGTATAAAAATATACTTGGTACGTAAAATTAGTACTTAAATTAGTAAAAAAAAAAGTATGATGATCACATGCCACTTTTGCTAGATTACAATCAGATAAAAAATAAGTATAATCTTTAAAATGTCATAGAATCAACAGATAAGATTTGGCCTGATTAAACATACCATCTGCCTAGCCTTTTCCCAACTATATTGGGGTCGGCTTCCAGTCAAGCCGGATTTATCTGAATACCAGTATTTTACGAAGAGCGGCTGCATACCAGACCTCCACAACCCATTAACTGGGGTAACACGGTACTTCAAGGCATGACTGGAGTCAGATTTACTGGATTCTTACTATCCGTAACGACTGCCAAAGATCTATAAATGACAACCGGAACCTACGGCTTAACGTGCTTTCCGAAGCACGGAGGAAACTCGTTATGTTAAGATCACCCATCTACAGACCAAACTTGGCAAGCGTTGCTTAACCTTGAAGTTCGACTCGTGCGGCTGTTATTATCTAGCTACGGGCTCTTCTGGTAAAGTCCTTAGGTAGAAGTCTGGATCTGTATTTCCAGTAAAAAGAGAAATATACCTTTACAATAAACAGATATGACTGTAAATTCGATTAAGTCGAGTCGTAGGAATTGACTTAGAAAGGTAGAAGTATAGCAAACGGCTACCCTTTCCATAATTGTATTTCTTTTGCATTCAATGACCCCTCTCTTTCAGAAATTTCTTGTGGCTCTAGCGGACATCGGGCCTACTTACATCTCTTTCTGTTTCGTTCTCGTTTTGTTTACATTTCTTGCTTGGCTTGTTTGGTTTGGTCCTTACTGTAGGACCGGACGGTTACTAGCGTCATCCGCAAGCCCGCACCTACAGTTGTTAGAGATCGTCCTCGACTTGTCTCCTGACGTTGTCGCTGGGGCGTAAGGATGTCCACACTCTCACAAATGCCATTTCTTTTGCTAGACTACAATTGAATTCCCTCTTGCTTCAGAACATGGCCTGATCTACGGCACAGCACAAAAAGTCACCGCTGCTGATATAAAACTACGTGATCCCGGTAAAAAATACCCCTTATCATAATGCTGCTTACAGCCGCAACTTTGATATAAGTCCTTCTGCAGCGATGGGTTAACTTAAGTAAGTAACTTAATCTCAAAAATAACTAACTTTTGATCTGATTTGATTTATATCTTATCAATTAATATCAGTACTTAGTCATACATTTTGATGTAAATTCGATAAGGGTTTAATAAAAGAATATTTGTTTTACCTATATTTCATTATCGAACAAGATGTTCAAGAAGCCAGGCTTACTGGTTTTGGTGTTGACCATTCTTCAGGTAAAGTTATTTGTAATAATTTTGAAGCATTTTAGGGTTCCGTAGCCAAATGGCAAAAACGGAACCCTTATAGTTTCGCCATGTCTGTCCGTCCGTCCTCGCTTAATCTCTGTGACCATTAGCTCTAGAAAGCTGAAATTTGGTACCAATATGTTTGTCAATCACGCCGACAAAGTGCAAACATAAAAATTGGAAAAAAATGTTTTATTAGGGTAGCACCCCTACATGTAAAGTTGAAAGCGATTATTTTTTTTAATTTCAACCCTAACGTGTGATATATTGTTGGATAGATATTCAAAAATGAATAGGGGTTTACTAAAATCATTTTTTGATAATAGCAATAATTTCAGAAATAATCGCTCTAAAAGTAAAAAACAATGTGTTCCCCCCCCCCTCTAACTTTTGAACCATAAGTTTAGAAAATATGAAAAAAATCTGGAAAGTAGAGCTTTGTAAAGACTTTCTAGGAAAATTATTTTGAACTTGCTGGGACGAACAGTTTTTGAAAAGTTGGGGACACTTATTGTGACGAACGGGAAATTACGGAACCCTACACTGAGCGTGGCCCGACACGCTCTTGGCCGGTTTTTTTTTTCAATAAATGCACTCTAAATGCATCCTAGGTTGTTCCACTTAAGCGCAAAGCCTCTTTCTGCTTTTTAGCGCATAAGCTCTTTAGTTCCTGACTACAGGTTTCAAGAACATCATTTTTGCACTTTGAAAGTCTACCAGAGTCTACCAAAGCAGACTCACATTTTTGGGAACCCACATACATTCATCAAATTTTAAGACAAAAATATATTGTCCATGATGTGTTGATATCTTCACCATTAGTAGGTAGTTGTAACCATTATCGAGTGAAATTTGTATCCGTCTATTGCTAATCCGATTGCAGTCCGGATCGGCGTTACAAGTGTAGTTATTTTTTTTTTGACTACACTATCGCATTGGGTCAATCTGTAATGATAGCTGTATGTAAGTCTAATAATAAATAAAAAAAATAAAAAAGTCAGCAGCCCGGGATAAGATGATTGTTTTTCCATTTGTCGAACAGGAGAAAAGTAAGAGCCATATTACTTCTTGTCTTTGTAAGAAATGAAATGAAAGAATGCGTCGAAACTGCAAAATCTTGGACATGGGCGCCAAGTTGCTGGCCTGCTAGCTAACCATGGAGTTTCTTGCCGGTTTAAACCCAATCGGTCGTTTTCTATGGACCAATTGGAACCGTGCACTAGCTTTGACTTTTTATAAGTGTGTTTTTATTTGTGTGTGTGTGTTTTTTTAAGGTCTATGTAAAATAAAAACATTTTTGATTTTTGACATCATCACTTGCCATCAGGTGAGATAGTGGTCAAACACGAGCTTATGCATTGTAAATAAAAATGAGCAATAGAGCGCAGTACAATAAATAAATGTAAAATTAACAAATCGATTAAATTCGCAACACCATAGAACTCATGTGGCTTTAAATGCTGACTTACTGAAATGGGTATTATACAGTTAAGTATTAAATGGGTGCAAGAGTAGTGGTGGCCTAGTGGTAACTGCCCCGACTTGCAAGTTGTAGGTCGCGGGTTCAAACCCGGTCAGGCGCATTACTTTGTGTAATTTATTTCATCACCACTGCTCTCAAAACGGTGAAGGTAAACATCGTGCGGAAAGCGGCATGTCCAAGAACCGAAAATTCGAAGACGGTGGATTATGGCCCATTCCCTCTCCAAGAGAGGAGGCCTGAGTCACAGCAATAGGAACATTATAGGGCCGATAATGCTAATGCTAATTAACTGAGTCAGTCCGACTCCAGGATCAGACCTCGAAACCTATCCTTTTACAGCGGGGTGTGAGACAGGGAGACGTTATCTCTCCGAAACTGTTCACGGCCGCATTGGAGGATGTCTTCAAGGTTCTGGAATGGAGAGGGCGAGGCATCAATATCAACGGCGAGTACATCACTCACCTTCGGTTTGCCGACGACATAGTAGTCATGGCTGAGACTACGGAGGAGCTCAGTACAATGCTCGGTGATCTCAGTAGGGCTTCCGAAAGAGTGGGACTCAAAATGAACATGGACAAAACCAAAGTCATGGTAAACATCCATGTAGCTCCCACTCCTATCAAGATCGGAGACTCTACACTCGAAGTTGTGGACGACTACGTCTACCTGGGACAGACGGTCCAGTTGGGTAGATCTAACTTCGAGAAAGAGATCAATCGTCGAATCCGACTCGGCTGGGCAGCGTTCAGGAAGCTGCACGGTATCTTCTCGTCCAACCTACCGCAGTGTCTCAAGACAAAAGTCTATGACCAGTGTGTGTTGCCAGTGATGACATATGGCTCGGAAACGTGGTCGCTCACAATGGGCCTCATCAGAAGGCTTAAAGTCACCCAAAGAGCAATGGAAAGGGCTATGCTCGGAGTTTCCTTGCGCGATCACATCAGGAATGAAGAGATCCGCAAGAGAACTAAGGTTACCGACATAGCCCGAAGAATCGCCAAACTTAAGTGGCAGTGGGCAGGGCATATTGCTCGTAGAACAGATGGTCGATGGGGACGGAAGGTTCTAGAGTGGCGGCCACGTACCGGAAGACGCAGCGTCGGAAGGCCTCCCACAAGGTGGACCGACGACCTGGCGAGGGTCGCGGGAATCCGATGGATGCGAGACGCGCAGGACCGGTCGCTGTGGCGACGCTTGGGGGAGGCCTATGTCCAGCAGTGGACGTCTTTCGGCTGAGATGATGATAATTAACTGAGTAGTATACAGCAAGTCTTTTAGGACAGGATGGCGGGTTCGAGGAAAACCAGAAAACAGATTGAACGAACTGGTTAGATTTCACCAGAACTGTAAGGAAGAAAAAAAGATCTGTGAACGTACGATAGACGGAGCGGAAGGAGACCTTTGTACAGAACAAAAAAAGTCTAAGAGTGCATGAAGAATTGTTGTAAGAAGGATTAATGAGGGAAAAGTTAACTGATTAGATGACTAGTTAATCTCCTTAATCTAGTTAGAATTTTTAGCAAACTTTTATACTTCTCAGGTATCCGCGCAATACAAAAGCGTGGAATCAAATTCTATCGACAATGTTATCAACTCTGGTAAGTCTAAATGGCATTAAGTTCACTATAATAAGGACGTGAAAACCACGTTAATTACTATGTTATTGCTCACCCAGAATCCGTGGAGTCACGTATAGTGTCAGGGTGGGAGGCAAAGCCAGGCCAGCACCCTCACCATGCTGCCGTTCATTATATAAACACGAACACTGGTATGGTACGTATGTGTGGTGGCTCTGTCATATCTAAGCAATGGATCATCTCTTCTGGGAGTTGTGCTAACAAGTGAGTAACTTATGTATCATAGAGTCAAATCCAGAACTTTACACAGTTAAAGTTAGTTCTTTAAATTTGACCTTGTTAATCCTCTTTTTTGCCTCTAGCTGCGAACTTGCAATTGTTCGCCTAGGTGTAGTTTCCATTAGAGACAACAACCCAGAGCACATATTCTTGAGCACGGATGTGTACATCCATCCTGAATGGGATCAATTTTCTATTGAACCTTTGCAGCCACACGATGTCGCTCTTATAAAACTGCAGCGCCCTCTAGTTTATACCAGTAAGTACTTTACTTACATTCTAATTTGTGCGATATTGTAGTTCATTTATTTTATTTTTTTATTTATCTGGAACAATTAACTTTGTATTTGATACATTAGTTATTATGAATTCTTAAAATGAACATGCAATATAAGAAAAAATAAAACATGAATAGGTTCTAAAAAAAAACGGTAATGTCATTTAAATTAAAATTTAAAATGTAATTTTAACTCAGGTTTGATTAAACCGATCCGGGTACAGTCAAGTGCTGACGTGGACCGCGACTACGACGGCGAGCAAGTGTACGCTAGTGGACATGGCAGGACGGCATCTACTGGTCAGTATTTCAAGTAAAGTCACGGACAGATCAACATATCGATCAAAACACGTAATAAAAACATTTTCTAATTCCACGTGGACGAAGACACGGGTAAAATCATCAACACTTTTTTGTTTTGTTCTAGGTTTCACTTCTAACGTGTTAAGATGGGTATACTTACGAGCTATCTCCAACACTGAATGTCGAAATTTAACCAGTGGCGTTTTCAATACCACCATCTGCGCACGTTACTACAACGTTACATCTCAGTCTATTTGCAATGTAAGTTTTGAGGATTTGTCTCATCCTTTAAAAAATACTCGTGCAGGTAGCATTCGGTACTTAGTGACCGCGTCCTGCGACTGCGAGCTGCGGGCGGGCCGCACGACGAGTATGGATTTGTACGGAATACTAAAAAAACCAGGCAACCGCGTCGCGAAACTGCGGTACTAGTCTCTAAAAGTCATTATCATGGCGACGAGCTCGTCGTTGAGACAGCCGTCAATTAGCGAACGCAAATGTATGAAGAACTGTCATTGTCAACTTATAGTTGCAATTGATTATGACAGTCGTCGCTATGAAAATGACTTTTAGAGAAAAGCATGGCCGGTACCATACTAAGCAGTGGGTCGCGTGATCCTATGTCGAGGTCTCGCATTCACATTCGCAGCATTCGGTTATTAGGAACCGAATGCTACCTTTAGGCAGTTATCGTTTCTACTCTAAAGAGTGTAACACGGGAGTACAAGGTGTAGATGTTATTACTTTAACTGAATTTAATTAAGTTTGATTTCAGAATGATCATGGTGGTCCACTGGTGCATGTTGAGTCTGATGGCGTTCCAACACTCATAGGAATCGCCTACTTCTTTCCTGAAGGAACTTGCGAATCTGGCCGTCCTTCCGGTAAATTCTTACATTAGCAATTCAAAAGCTACTAGTATCAATGTTAACAAAAATTAAAAGAACTTAGCAACTTTTGTTCTTTAGAAGATACTATTACTTTTCCTACAATTAAATATATGTTTTCTATCAGGTTTTCTCCGTCCAGGAGCTTTCTTATCATGGTTCAAAGAAGTAACCGGTATTGACTTCGAAAATCTACAAGAAGAATATGAAAATGATACTACGATAGCTGATACTACTGTAACTAATACTACTGTAGCTGACAACACCACTATGACCGTCCCCACTAATATCACAACCCCCACTACGACTACTACTCCCATCACAACGACAATTGTCAGCACCAGTACAGACTCTGAGGACCAGGATCTAGAAGAGTTGACTCCTGAAGATGATACTACTCCAAAGGACACTGAAGAATCAGAAGAGGAAGAAAACCCAGACAGCCCTCAACTTTCAAAGCACCGCACAGTGAATGTCAATGTGAAGGTGTTAACAAATATAAAACAAAAATAAAATTTAAGACAAAGAAAGTAAGAAAAAATACAAAAGATTTTATTAAAAATAGTCACCAACTTATTCAAAATGGTTTTATACATGGAATTAATAATTGTATTATAAATATTTTTTAACAATAAAGCTGCTATTTTAAGGTTGTATTTAATTTGTTGAGGTCGAAATTCACCTTTTTCTTTCTATAGGAGTTGGAACCTTGCATATGATAACGAATTATTTTTTCCATTATTATACGGCGTCAACAAATACAGATTTTAGAACAAATAAAATCAAAAGAAACACAACATTGCACTCAAAAACGCAAATCAATACGTGGCTAAAATGGCTGCCCAACTTAAATAAGACTGGGTAGGACATGCTGCATTTCTAATGAGCTGGGTCAAAGAAGACGGCGGTCCGACCAGGATGGTCTTCTTAAGAATCAGAATGAGCAAGCGAGGAACTATGATCATTGGAAATAATAGAGGGAAGTCTTTACCCAGCCGTACGGGTAGCTACGTAGGGATAGTACGGGTTAGCTATAATAATAATAAAATCAAACGATGGCAGTAGTAAAATATGAGATAGTGAAATCATCTTAGATAGGTCAGAAGTGGCTGAGACATTAGGAAACTTTTTCACCAACATACTCGTACCAATAGAAGTAACGAAATCTCTCCCTTTTTCATATCTGTTAGCAGAATGTTTTTTAAAAGAAAATTTTACAGAGGTTATACTTACCTTTTTTTTTAATTTAAGCGTATATCTATTGATACAATTACAAACATTTCAAAGTCTTCACATGAAAAACACTGAGTTAAGTTTCTTGTTGATATTTTTGATACAACTACTCTTGTCCTAAAATGCATATTTATTCAATGATAAGACAGCGACACGTTTCTTGATTTAATGAAACATTCAAATTAGTACCAATTTTCAATCCAGGTAGCAAAAGCCCTTTTACTATAGACCTATATCTGCGCTTCCAGCAATGCGTAAAATCTATGAAAAAAACATTCTTGACCAGATGTTGATCGGTGGTTGTTGATGTTGATCGGTTGTTGTTGGTTGTTAAGTTGTTGGTGTTGTTGTTGTTGTTGAATTTAGTTCAAATAGGAATTTGCATAGACATCAGTTTGTCTTCACGAAAGGAAAGTCAACGACAGATGCAGGAATAAAACTCACCAGACACATTTTGTAATCCAGGGAGATGCATTCTCTGCGACCTCTCAAAAGCATTTGACTGCGTTGACCATAATATTCTGATCTAAATAAAATGTAAATTACATCATTACGTAATTCGTGGACGAGCTGCTGATCTGGTTTTTTCCTATTCATGTTAATCACCACCGTTAATGGGGTACCGTCTTTGGGGTCTTTAGTAAAGATGGGTGTGCCCCAGGGTTCAATTCTTGGCCCTTTCCTTTTATATTCTTGGTTTATATGAATGGTCTTCTTTATATTATGGCTAATTTATCTGATATAGCTGTCCCCTGAGGTTTCACCCGCATTTTTTGTCACTGCTTCGCTCCCGTGAGTCGTAGCGTGATGGTATATAGCCTATAGCATTTCTCGATAAATGGGCTATCTAACACTGAAAGAATTTTTCGAATCGGACCAGTAGTTCCAGAGATTACCCCCTACATACAAACTTACAAATTTTACCTCTTTATAATATTAGTATAGATAGTTTAATGAGCTGATGATACTTCTCTTATTTTTTAAAGTAGACAGAAAAGATGCGGATGTCTTGCATGTTAACGAAAGTTTGGCTGTTGTAATTCGAATGAATGGTTCGTGGTGGAATCTTTTTTTAAATGCAAACAAAACTAAATGTTCAAAGTTTTCATTTCCAAATGTCCCACAAGTTAGTCTTAATTTAATGCCTGACGGTAAAAAACTTAACGCTATTACGGAAACTGTGTTCTTAGGTTTGACTATGGATTTTAAACTGCAGTGGGGCGCTCATAATTGAACTCTCTTAGATAAACTTAGCTCGGCTGTATATGTGTTACGGCTAATACCCGAAGTGCGGCTATACCTAGTTTTAGCCGGTTAGAACTAGGTGTAGCCACTTACTCTTCGTTAAACCTAGTACGAGCCGATTGTTTTCGGGTAAAACTAGGTCTAGCCTTCATAATGCCGGCTACAACTAGGTCAAGCCATTCCCTGTTGGATAAAACTAGGTCTATCCAATATCATTCCGGCTAGAACTAGGTCCAGACAATCCCTGTTGGATAAAATTTAGATGCGTGTCCCGCCAAGCCTTCCGCCCCGCGTCACACTCATGACTCACAGCATCTGCAGCAGCGGCGCGGGGTGGAGGGCATAGCGAGGCACGCGCCTCTGCTGGTTGAGAACGCCAGGTGCTGCTGATCTACTGCAGGTCTACTAGCGAGTGTGACTCACAGCGTCTGCAGCAGCAGCGCGAGTCTTAGTTGTATCTAACAGGGATTGGCTGTACATATTTGTAGCCATAGGAACACTATTATATTAAAAATTGTACTCCTAATAATTTGTGTTAATTATTACAATGCGATTTATAAGAATAAAAAAACTCTCACGTTTCTTTTTATTGGATGTTTTTTTTAATATCTAAAAAAGCTCTGCCGATAGCATGCCGGCTACAACTATGTACAGCCAATCCCTGTTAGATAAAACTAAGACTCACGCTGCTGCTGCAGACGCTGTGAGTCACACTCGCTAGTAGACCTGCAGTAGATCAGCAGCACCTGGCGCTCACAACCTGCAGAGGCGCGTGCCTCGCTATGCCCTCCACCCCGCGCCGCTGCTGCAGATGCTGTGAGTCATGAGTGTGACGCGGGGCGGAAGGCTTGGCGGGACACGCATCTAAGTTTTATCCAACAGGGATTGTCTGGACCTAGTTCTAGCCGGAATGATATCGGATAGACCTAGTTTTATCCAACAGGGAATGGCTGGACCTAGTTGTAGCCGGCATTATGAAGGCTAGACCTAGTTTTACCCGAAAACAATCGGCTCGTACTAGGTTTAACCAAGAGTAAGTGGCTACACCTAGTTCTAACCGGCTAAAACTAGGTATTAGCCGTAACATATGCACTAAGAAAAATAAGGCAATTGACAGAGGTAGCCACAGCTATGTTTGTTTATTATGTCCGCTAGCTTCTGATATTTTATAAGTGCCCATGTAGGCTTAAATATGAAGGCGCGTCCCAGGCGCCAAAGAGATTTAAAACCTTATTTTGACTTTCATTGTGTGATTTATGGAATGATCACTGGCGGAACGTCATAATCATAAAACAACCACCGTACTCGTAAAGTTTTGTAATTAAACGATAGCGTGGACTAGATGATTACGACGGATCACTTGCGTCCCGAAACTAAATCAATTATCATTGAGAATCGTGATTATAAGGCTGCTAGTCGAAGACGGAGTCTACTTATTTCCAAAATACCACCCCACAATACCTACTCTTAGATGAATGATTCTGATATAGATACCCACGTGCCTTTAAATGAAATAAAAATATTTAATTTTAATTTGAGTCTCCGACTCTTTCTCGCTTACATGACTAACATAGCACGTCATGGTAAAATCACTGATTTTATATCATACCCTCAAGTAATGACACATACAGATCTGTCTATTTTTGTATATCAAGTAGCCTATTCTATAAATAAACGGACATGAGGCGTCATACTTCACAACGTGACTTAGATCGAATACATGTGTTAATATAGATAATAGTAATCTTTTCCACAATTACGATCCTTTTGCATCCATATCCTATCCTTTTCAGACATTTAAGACATTCTACTGGGCCGCCGAAAAAACTACACGCCGTGCATTCAACGATTTGGACTTTGTCATTATTAAACGGACGGCAAGTTGCTTATGGCTCCTCATCCGCAAACAAGCGCATAGGGTGGTCGGGGATTGTCCTGTGACTTGTTTCCTAACGTGGCCGTTGGGCCTGACGATCTGCGAATTCTTACGGATGCAGCCGTTTGTTTTGCTAGCCTGCTTCTGAAAAGTAAAAATTGCTTCGAAGAAGTAAGCGACCGGAACCCATTCTAAACCAGGACACGGTGCCGCCAAAAAGTTGCTACCCATTGATACTAAACCGTGTGATGCGGGCAAGTTTTTTTGCCTTTATTATTAAAAACAGATTTCTTAATAACTGATTACGATCTGGCATAAAAAAAAAACTAATAAGTAATTTAACTCTAGCTTATTATTATACGTTATAGGTTTTGTTAAAACTAAGAATAGCGTTCTATAGTACCTATTCACAAGTCCATAGCACTTTCTTAGAGTCAGGTATTAATAAAAACACTTTGTTCGTGTGTTATCTTCATAGCACAGCATTGTACTAACTCAACAGGTTTAGTTCTCTTTAGCCTACGCACTAGGACTGGATTGTCTAACAACTGGATTGTTTTGATATTCACATGTCAATGAACTCTGTGTTTGTGGGCAAAAAATACCCATATCATAATGTTGCTTGTAAAGGCGATGTTGATATAAATTCATCTGCAATGCTGGGTTAACTTAATTAATAATTTGTTTGGACACTTATATCTGATGTTAATCTCAAAAGTACCTAACTTTTGATCTGATTTGATTTAAATCTCAACAATTAATATCAGTACTTGAATCATACATTTTGATGTAAATTCGATAGGCGTCTAATAAAAGGCAATTCGTTTTTCATATATTTCATGTTCAATCAAAATGTTCAAGAAGCCGGGTTTACTTGTTTTTGTGTTGACCATTCTTCAGGTAAAGTTTTTATAATACTATTAAGCTATTCTTTTATATTAAACGCACTCAGGAATATATTTTCTTGGGAAAAAAAATGATATACAAGGCAAAATAAAGAAATTGTAAAACAAATCAGAAACGCCTAAAAGAGGTACCTACCGGTCTATGTAGAAGACTTATTTAAAGGTGAGTTGCTCATGGGAAAAATGGCTCAAACAAAAACTCGTAAACATATTATGTATTCTGCCAGTCTTGACCTTTGAAGGATAGAATTTTGCCAAAGAGCAATGGAACACAGTATACTAAAAGCAATGAAAGGATAAACGGACTATCAGAACTAAGGGCACCCCAGCTTCATAAATGAAACTAGGCAGGATATGTTTTCCGCATACCTGACAAACTGTTGGCTAAAGTAATATAAAGTCAGTGCTTTGAGTCAATACGCTAGATTTGAAACAAACCAGGATCGAGATGGTGGATCGTCTTGGGCAGATTTCGCCAGAACTGCAAGAAAGAAGTTCAAGCCAGCAAAAGTTGGAAGGACCGGAGGGAGGACTTTGTATAAGAGTGGGGCAGAAAACAAATATAATAGTTTGCACGGAGAGTAGTTTAAAAGAGGATCAAAGAGGAAAATATCTACCGAATAGATGACCGATATTGTTAAACCGGTAAGAATTTTTATCAAACTTTTATACTTTTCAGGTATCCGCGCGATACAAAAGCGTGGAACCAGATTCTATGGACAATGTTATCAACTCTGGTAAGTCTAAATGGCATATAGGTCACTATAATAAGTACCTAAAAATTACGTTTAATATTACTATGATATTGCTTACCCAGAATCCGTGGAGTCGCGTATAGTGTCAGGGTGGGAGGCAGAGCCAGGCCAGCACCCTCACCATGCTGCCCTTCATATTGTGAACTCTACTGGTATTTTACGTTTGTGTGGTGGTTCCATCATATCCAAAGAATGGATCGTCACTATTGCGCGTTGTGTTGTCAAGTGAGTAACTTATCACAGTGTCAAATACAGAACTTTACACACTCAAAGTTATTTTAATTAAATTAATTCTCTTTTTTTATTCTAGCTGCGACCATGCAATTGTTCGCGTAGGAGTGGTATCCATCAGTGACAACAACCCAGAGAACATGTTTTTGACCACGGAATGGTACATCCATCCTGAATGGGACCCCCTTTCTACTGAATCTTTTCAGTCGCACGGTGTTGCACTTGTAAAACTGCAGCGCCCTCTAGTTTATACCAGTAAGTACTTAACTTAAACTTGCATTACAATTTATGCGATATTATTATTTATTTATTTATTTTTTGTATTTATCTGGAACTATTTAATTTGTGTTTGAAATATTACTAATATAAATTCTAAAAAAATCATGGAATATAATAAAAAAATTAACACATGAATGGATTCAAAAATTGGTAATGTCATTTTACTCAGGTTTGATTAAACCGATCCGGCTACAGTCAAGTGCTGACGCGGATCGCAACTACGACGGCGAGCAAGTGTATGCTAGTGGACATGGAAAAACCTCATTTACAGGTCGGTATTTTAAATGAAGCCTCAGACCAGAGCTGTTCTTTATAATATAAAAATATTTATCTAATAACTTAACCTCCCGAACGTTCGCGAACATTCACCCAAAATGCCTCACGCGTCGAGGATTTTTCGTTTTTTGTTTGACCTTGATAAGGGCCACTCAACTCTCTCGTACACCCGTGTGTACGAGAAACGCGCGAGAGGCTAATAGAAACATTTTCGACTTCTACGCAGACGAAGAATCATCAACACTTTTTTTTTTGTTCTAGGTTCCATCTCGATTGTGCTGAGATGGGTATACTTACGAGCTATCTCCAACACTGTATGTCGGAATACGTATACTAGTGGCGTTTTCAATACCACCATCTGCGCACGATTCTACAACGTTACATCACAGTCTACTTGTCATGTAAAATAATTTGAAGATTAATCTAATTCTTTGAAAAATACTCGTGAAGATAGCATTCAGTTCTTAGTGACCGCAGCATATGACCGCGACAAACAACCGTGACGTGCAACCGCGACTGGATCGTGAGACCCACAGATTAGTATGGAATACTAAACAAACCAGGCGATCGCAGTCTCTAAAAAACCGAATTCTAGCTTTAGGCAATTTTTCAGTTCTCATCGGAAGAGTGCATTGTGTAGAATTCTATTACTTTAACTGTATTTAACTAAGTTTGATTTCAGGATGATCGCGGTGGTCCACTGGTGCATGTCGAGTCTGATGGCGTTCCAACCCTCGTAGGAATCGCCTACTTTTATCCTGGAGGAGGTTGTGAATCTGGTCGTCCTTCCGGTAATTTTTTACTTTAGCAATGCAATAGCTAATAATATCTATGTTCAGAATAATGAAAAGATATTAGCAACTTTTATTTTTACGAGGTAAAACACTGTTACTATCTATAATCAAATATATTTTTTCTATCAGGTTATTACCGTCCAGGAGCTTTCTTATCATGGTTCAAAGAAGTAACCGGCATTGACTTCGAAAATCTACAAGAAGAAGATGAAAATGATACTACGGTAGCTGATAGTACTGTAGCTGACACCACCACTGTGACCGTCCCCACTGAAATTACTACCTCCACTACGACTACCACCCCCAGCACAACGACAATTGTCAGCACCAGTACAGACTCTGAGGACCAGGATCTAGAAGAGTTTACTCCTGAAGATGATACCACTCTACCTCCAGAGGAGACTGAAGAATCAGAAGAGGAAGAAATTCCAGACAGTCCTAAACTTTCAAAACGCCGCGCAGTGAATGTCAATGTCAAGGTGTTAACAAATATAAAACAAAAATAAAATTTAAGATACAGTAGGTAGGAAAAAATAGAAGGTTTTTTATTGAACAGTCATAAACTTAATCAAAATTGTTTTATACATGTACTTAATTCCATAGTAGATATTTTTTAACAATAAAGCTGTATTTGTTTCAAGGTTGTATTTAATTTGTTACTGTCTATATTCACCTTCTTATTTCTATGGTAGTTTGAATCTTGCATATGAAAATCAATAATTTTTTCCATTATTATATGGCGTTGACAAGGGTATAATAAGCAATACAGATTTTAGAGCAAATAAAATCAAACGAAACACAACACTGCACTCTAAACTACAAATCTATACGAGGCTAAAAAGGCTGCCCAATTTAATTGAGACTGGTTGAACATGTCTGCCGCATTTCTCATGAGCTGTGGGCCTATAGAACACAGTATTGGTGCCCAGACACAACGACGCATAGCCACGGTAGACTACGAAGAAGACGGCGGCACGACCTGGATGGTGTTCTTAAGAATCATCATAAGAAAGCAAGAAACCGTGATCATTGGAAATAATAGAGGGAAGCCTTTACCCAAACGTGGGACAGTACGGGTTATCTAACATACCAATAAAATCAAACGATGGCAGCTGTAAATATGAGATAAGTAATGAAATCATCTCAGATAGGTCAGAAGTGGCTGAGACATTAAGGAACTTTTTCACCAACATACTCGTACCAATAAAAGTAACGAAATTACATCCCTTTTTCATCTCTAACAGAGATGAAAAATGGATCGCGGAGGGATCTTGGGGGGGGAAGATTTGCTGATCTCTGATGAACTGAATCTTTTTTTTTTAAATCACTTGGGCTATACCAACCTTTTTTTTTAATTTAAGCGTATATCTATTCATACAATTAAAACACATTCCAAAGTCTTAACATAAAAAAACACTGAGTTAAGGTTCTTGTTGATATTATTAATACAACTGCTTTTGACCTAAAATGCATAATTATTCAATGTTTAGACAGTGGTAAGGTCCCTGATTTAATGAAACATAATAAAATAGCACCAATTTTAAATTCAGGTAGCAAGAGTGATCCCTCTAACTAAAGACTATCTATGCTTCCAGCAAGGAGTCAAATCTATGAAAAAATCATTCTTGACCAGATGTTCTGTTGTGTTAATTCAAATAGGAATTTGCATAGTCGTCAGTTTTGCTAAACGAAAGGAAGTTTATCGACAGATGCAGGAATGAAACTCATTAGTCACATTTTATAATCCTGGGAGAAGACCCAGGATGCCATTGACATATTCCGTGACCTCTCAAAAGCATTTGACTTCGTTGACCATAATATTCTGATCTGTAAATTACATGATTACGGAATTCGTGGACGAACTGCTGATCTTTATTTTTTCCTAATTATCTTACAAACAAGAAAAGCAACCATAAATGAGACAACGTCCTCGGGGTCTTTAGTAAAGATGAGCGTGCCTCAGGGTTCAATTCTTGGCCCATTCCTTTTCCTGGTTTATAATAATGGTCTTCCTAATATGATGAGTTGATGACTAATTTAGCTGATGTAATTCTATTTGCTGATAACACTTCTCTTATTTTTTAAAGTAAACAGAAAAGATGCGGATGTCTTGCATGTTGACGAAAGTCTAGTTGTTCTATCGAAATGATTCGCAGCAATCGCAGCTAATAAGGTATTATAATCTTTTTCAAAATGCGAACAAATCTAAATGTACAAAGATTTCATCAAATAATGACACATTTTTGCTGTATTATTAAGAACAGATTTCTTAATAACTGTAATCAGTTATTAAGAAATCTGTTCTCTCAATCTGACCTTAAAGACTAATAAGTAATTATTAGTTTTACGTTACAGGTATTGTTAAAACTAAGAATAGCGTCCTATAGTACCTTTTCACAAGTCCGTAACACATTTTTAGAGAAAAAAAAAATTATTGATAAAAACAGTTTGTTCATGTGTTACTAACTCAACAGGTTTAGTTCTCTTTAGCCTACGCACTAGAACTGAGTTGTCTGACAATTGGATTGTTTTGATATTCACATGTCAATGAACTTTGTGTTCGTGGACACAAAATACCCATATCATAATGTTGCTTATAGAGGCGATGTTGATGTAAATTCGTCTGCAGTGCTGGGTTAACTTAATTAATAATTTGTTTAGACGCTTATCTGATGTTAATCTCAAAAGTAGTAAGTGATTTGATTTTAATCTCAACTATTAATATCAGTACTTGAATCATACATTTTGATGTAAATTCGGTAGGCGTCTAATAAAAGGCAATTTGTTTTTCATATATTTCATGTTCAACCAAGATGTTCAAGAAGCCGGGTTTACTTGTTTTCGTGTTGACCATTCTTCAGGTAAAATTTTTATATTACTTTTAAAGCTATTTTTTTTTAAACGCACTCAGGAATATCTTTTCTTGGGAAAAAAATGATATGCAAGGCAAAACAAATAAGTTGTAACACAAATTGGAAACGCCTGAAAGAGATACCGTTCTATGTAGAGGACTTATTTAAAGTTGTGTTGCCTCCCGGAAAAATGGCTAAAACAAGAACTCGTGAACATATTATGTATTCTACCAGTCTTGACCTCTAAAGGATAGAGGTTTGCCAAAGAGCACAGTACACTAAAAACAATGAAAGGATACAAACTGTGGGCTAAAGTAATATAAAGTCGGCGCTTTCAACAATACGATGGATTTGTGGCAAACCAGGAACGAGATGGTGGAGCAAATTGGGTAGATTTTGCCAGAACTGTAAGGAAGTAGTTCAAGCCAGCAAAAGTTGGTAGGACCGGAGGGAGGACTTTGTATAAGAGTGGGACAGAAAACAAATATACAATAGTTTGCACGGAGAGTAGTTTTAATCAGGATCAAAGAGGAAAAAGTCCACGGAATACATGACTGATATTGTTAAACCAGTAAGAATTTTTATCAAACTTTTATACTTTTCAGGTATCCGGGCGATACAAAAGCGTGGAACCAGATTCTATGGACAATGTTATTAACTCTGGTAAGTCTAAATGGTATATAGGTCACTATAATAAGTACCTAAAAATTACGTTTAATATTACTATGATATTGCTTACCCAGAATCCGTGGAGTCGCGTATAGTGTCAGGGTGGGAGGCAGAGCCAGGCCAGCACCCTCACCATGCTGCCCTTCATATTGTGAACTCTACTGGTATTTTACGTTTGTGTGGTGGTTCCATCATATCCAAAGAATGGATCGTCACTATTGCGCGTTGTGTTGTCAAGTGAGTAACTTATCGTAGTGTCAAATACAGAACTTTACACAGTTCAAGTTAATTCTTTAAATTTTTTGACCTTGTTAATTCTCTTTTTTTATTCTAGCTCCGATTTTGCAATTGTTCGCGTAGGAGTGATATCCATCAGTGACAAAAACCCAGAGAACATGTTCTTGACCACGGAATGGTATATCCATCCTGAATGGGACCAACTTGCTTTTCAATCTTTGCAGTCGCACGGTGTCGCACTTGTAAAACTGCAGCGCCCTCTAGTTTATACCAGTAAGTACTCTTCTTAAAGTTACATTTCAATTTATGCGATATTATTATTTATTTATTTAACGTTTGTATTGATCTGGAACTATTTCATTTGTGTTTGAAATATTACTAATATAAATTCTAAAAATTTCATGAAATATAATAAAAAAATAACACATGAATGGATTCAAAAATTGTTAATGTCATTTACATTTAAATTTAAAATGTAATTTTTACTCAGGTTTGATTAAACCGATCCGGCTACAGTCAAGTGCTGACGCGGATCGTAACTACGACGGCGAGCAAGTGTACGTTAGTGGACATGGAAAAACATTATTTACAGGTCGGTATTTTAAATGAAGCCTCAGACCAGAGCTGGTCTTTATAATATAAAAATATTAATCAAATTTATACTAATATTATAAAGCAGAAGAGTTTGTTTGTTTGTTTGTTGGTTTGTTTGAACGCGCTAATCTCAGGATCTACTGGTCCGATCTGAAAAATTCTTTCATTGTTAGATAGCCCTTTTATTCAGGAAGAAGTAACCGAAAATGCGGGTGAAACCGCGGGGTTCAGTAGTAACCTAATAGAAAGATTTTCGACTTCTACGCGGACGAAGAATCATCAACACTTTTTTTTTTTGTTCTAGGTTCCATCTCGATCGTGCTGAGATGGGTATACTTACGAGCTATCTCCAACACTGTATGTCGGAATACGTATACCAGTGGCGTTTTCAATACAACCATCTGCGCACGATTCTACAACGTTACTTCACAGTCTACTTGTCATGTAAGATTTGAAGATTAATCTAATTCTTTGGAAAATACTCGTGAATATAGCATTCAGTTCTTAGTGACCGCAGCATATGACCGCGACAAACAACCGTGACGTGCAACCGCGACTGGATCGTGAGACCCACAGATTAGTATGGAACACTCAACAAACCAGGCGATCGCAGTCTCTAAAAAACCGAATTCTAGCTTTAGGCAATTTTTCAGTTCTAATCGGAAGAGTGCATTGTGTAGAATTCTATTACTTTAACTGTATTTAACTAAGTTTGATTTCAGGATGATCGCGGTGGTCCACTGGTGCATGTCGAGTCTGATGGCGTTCCAACCCTCGTAGGAATCGCTTACTTTTATCCTGGAGGAGGTTGCGAATCTGGTAGTCCTTCCGGTAATTTTTTACTTTAGCAATGCAATAGCTAATAATATCTATGTTCAGAATAATGAAAAGATCTTAGCAACTTTTATTTTTACGAGGTAAAACACTGTTACTATCTATAATCAAATATATTTTTTCTATCAGGTTATTACCGTCCAGGAGCTTTCTTATCATGGTTCAAAGAAGTAACCGGCATTGACTTCGAAAATCTACAAGAAGAAGATGAAAATGATACTACGGTAGCTGATAGTACTGTAGCTGACAACCCTCAGCTCCACCACTGTCTCTGAGGACCAGGATCTAGAAGAGTTTACTCCTGAAGATGATACCACTCTACCTCCAGAGGAGACTGAAGAATCAGAAGAGGAAGAAATCCCAGACAGTCCTAAACTTTCAAAACGCCGCGCAGTGAATGTCAATGTCAAGGTGTTAACAAATATAAAACAAAAATAAAATTTAAGATACAGTAGGTAGGAAAAAATAGAAGGTATTTTATTGAACAGTCATAAACTTAATCAAAATGGTTGCATACATGTACTTAATTCCATAGTAGATGTTTTTTAACAATAAAGCTGTATTTGTTTCAAGGTTGTATTTAATTTGTTACTGTCTATATTCACCTTCTTATTTCTATGGTAGTTTGAATCTTGCATATGAAAATCAATAATTTTTTCCATTATTATATGGCGTTGACAAGGGTATAATAAGCAATACAGATTTTAGAGCAAATAAAATCAAACGAAACACAACACTGCACTCTAAACTACAAATCTATACGAGGCTAAAAAGGCTGCCCAATTTAAATGAGACTAGTTGAACATGTCTGCCGCATTTCTCATGAGCTGTGGGCCTATAGAACACAGTATTGGTGCCCAGACACAACGACGCATAGCCACGGTAGACTACGAAGAAGACGGCGGCACGACCTGGATGGTGTTCTTAAGAATCATCATAAGAAAGCAAGAAACCGTGATCATTGGAAATAATAGAGGGAAGCCTTTACCCAAACGTGGGACAGTACGGGTTATCTAACATACCAATAAAATCAAACGATGGCAGCTGTAAATATGAGATAAGTAATGAAATCATCTCAGATAGGTCAGAAGTGGCTGAGACATTAAGGAACTTTTTCACCAATATACTCGTACCAATAAAAGTAACGAAATTACATCCCTTTTCATCTCTAACAGAGATGAAAAAGGAAGAGATTTGCTGATCTCTGATGAACTGAATCTTTTTTTTTTAAATCACTTGGGCTATACCAACCTTTTTTAGGGTTCCGTACCTCAAAAGGAAAAAACGGAACCCTTATAGGATCACTTTGTTGTCCGTCTGTCCGTCCGTCTGTCAAGACCCTTTTTCTCAGGAACGCGTGAAGGTATCAAGTTGAAATTAAAATCATATATTGAAATCCGCGGTCCCTTGAAGTTGTGCAAAAATCAAACTTGTAAGTTGACGGGAAAAAAAGATACGCCCGTTTATGTTTCAAAAAACGTACATTTCGACACTGTCAAAGGAATCAAAACTCACAGGGTGCTTCCCGTTGACCTAGAATCTTGAAATTTGGCACGAAGCAAGCACTAATATCGGGAAAAGTCTGAAAACTGAAAATTTTTAGTTACGTCACAAGAAAAAAAATTGAAAAGTCTTCAAGACTCGATTCGAGAATTAAACTGTTTTTATAGGTAGGTTGGTACGAAACCCTCAGTGCGCGAGTCCGACTCGCACTTGCCCGGTTTTTTTTAATTTAAGCGTATATCTATTCATACAATTAAAACACATTCCAAAGTCTTAACATAAAAAACACTGAGTTAAGGTTCTTGTTGATATTATTAATACAACTGCTTTTGACCTAAAATGCATAATTATTCAATGTTTAGACAGTGGTAAGGTCCCTGATTTAATGAAACATAATAAAATAGGACCAATTTTAAATTCAGGTAGCAAGAGTGATCCCTCTAACTAAAGACTATCTATGCTTCCAGCAAGGAGTCAAATCTATGAAAAAATCATTCTTGACCAGATGTTCTGTTATTATAATTCAAATAGGAATTTGCATAGTCATCAGTTTTGCTAAACGAAAGGAAGTTTATCGACAGATGCAGGAATTAAACTCATTAGCCACATTTTATAATCCTAAGGAGGAGCTCGTGGCTAGATAATAAGAGCCGCACAGGTCGATCTTCAAGGTTAAGCAACGCTTGCCTAGGTTGGTCTGTGGATGGGTGACCATCTTAACATAACGAGTTTCCTCCGTGCCTCGGAAAGCACGTTAAGCCGTTGGTCCCGGCTGTCATTTGGGGGTCTTTGGCAGTCGTTACGGATAGTCAGAAGCCAGTAAATCTGACTCCAGTCTTGCCATGAAGTACCGTGTTACCCCAGTTAATGGGTTGTGGAGGTCTGGTAGGCAGCCGCTCCTCGTAAAATACTGGTATTCAGCTAAATCCGGCTTGACTGGAAGCCGACCCCAACATAGTTGGGAAAAGGCTAGGCAGATGATGATGAGTCACATTTTATAATCCTGGGAGAAGACCCAGGATGCCATTGACATATTCCGTGACCTCTCAAAAGCATTTGACTTCGTTGACCATAATATTATTCTGATCTGTAAATTACATGATTACGGAATTCGTGGACGAACTGCTGATCTTTTTTTTTTCCTAATTATCTTACGAACAAGAAAAGCAACCATAAATGGGACAACGTCCTCGGGGTCTCTAGTAAAGATGAGCGTGCCTCAGGGTTCAATTCTTGGCCCATTCCTTTTCCTGGTTTATAATAATGGTCTTCCTAATATGATGAGTTGATGACTAATTTAGCTGATGTAATTCTATTTGCTGATGACACTTCTCTTATTTTTTAAAGTAAACAGAAAAGATGCGGATGTCTTGCATGTTGACGAAAGTCTAGTTGTTCTATCGAAATGATTCGCAGCAATCGCAGCTAATAAGGTATTATAATCTTTTTCAAAATGCGAACAAATCTAAATGTACAAAGATTTCATCAAATAATGACACATTTTTGCTTTATTATTAAGAACAGATTTCTTAATAACTGTAATCAGTTATTAAGAAATCTGTTCTCTCAATCTGACCTTAAAGACTAATAAGTAATTATTAGTTTTACGTTACAGGTGTAGCGGCTACGATCATTGACATCTACACATGACGTCACAGAATCCTGCATCGCGCAAGCAAAGTTCTCCGCGCGATTTGAATAGATACAACAGCCCGAAATCATCTATCGGGCAGTAGCCCACCGGACATAACACCTCGTCCGGTCGGAGGATCCTCCCTTTTCAACGGAGGTATGTGGGACTTTACTCTCTGTTCCACCTACCTCCAAACTGGTGACCCTCGAGCATGAACGTCAGCGCAGCCTTCGTGCAGCAACCACGTCGTGACGTCATTATCACTTCCTCAAGCTTTCGAGCAGCGAGCCACGCAGCCAGCACGGCACTGAGGGTATCACGACCACCAGCATGCCCACCTGGTCATACCTGGTCATCACCTTCAGCCTCATCATCGACCTTGGCACACTGCACCTTCGGCCAGTCACATGAAGAGCTATGAAGAACCTCTCCTGGTCGACGCCAGCAATCAAGCCCTACGTTGCACAGTCCGGCCCCGACTCACTGGAGCCAGCTGTATAACTCCGACCCACTGGAGCCTGCAGCATCATCCCGACTCACTGGGACATCATCATCCCGACTCACTGGGACATCATCACCCCAACTCACTGGGGCATCATCATCCCGACTCACTGGGACATCATCACCCCGACTCACTGGGGCATCATCATCCAGACTCACTGGGAAATCATCACCCCGACTCACTGGGGCATCATCGCAGACAGTTCCGACTCACCGAGAACTATGCGATATCCGGTTCCGACTCACTGGAACCAGCAGCATTACTCCGACTCACTGGAGCTTGCAACACCGTCCCGACTTACTGGGACGACACCACCCCGATTCACTGGGGCATTACCGCAGTACAAAGTTCAGACAGCAACTCACTGTGAACTATGCGGTATTGGGTCACTACCCACAGAAAGCAATCAACCGCTGGCCTGGCACGCATTATAAGAAGCATCAAGGACTATCGATCTCCGATCTCCGGAGGGGAGTGATGTAGCGACTACGATCATCGACATCTACACATGACGTCACAGAATCCTGCATCGCGCAAGCAAAGTTCTCCGCGCGATTTGAATAGATACAACAGCCCGAAATCATCTATCGGGCAGTAGCCCACCGGACATAACACCTCGTCCGGTCGGAGGATCCTCCCTTTTCAACGGAGGTATGTGGGACTTTACTCTCTGTTCCACCTACCTCCAAACAGGTATTGTTAAAACTAAGAATAGCGTCCTAAAGTACCTTTTCACAAGTCCGTAGCACATTTTTAGAGAAAAAAAAAATACTATTGATAAAAACAGTTTGTTCATGTGTTACTAACTCAACAGGTTTAGTTCTCTTTGGCCTACGCACTAGAACTGAGTTGTCTGATAACTGGATTGTTTTGATATTCACATGTCAATGAACTCTGTGTTCGTGGACAAAAAATACTCATATCATAATGTTGCTTATAGAGGCGATGTTGATGTAAATTCGTCTGCAGTGCTGGGTTAACTTAATTAATAATTTATTTGGACACTTACCTGATGTTAATCTCGCAACTTTTGATCTGATATGATGCAAATCTCAACAATAAATATCAGCACTTAGTGATACGTTTTGATATAAATTCGATAGGCGTCTAATAAAAGGCATTTTGTTTTTCATATATTTCATGTTCAACCAAGATGTTCAAGAAGCCAGGTTTACTTGTTTTCGTGTTGACCATTCTTCAGGTAAAATTTTTAGAATACTTTTGAAGCTTTTCTTTTTATAAACGCACTCAGGAACATCTTTTCTTGGCAAAAAATTTGACATGCAAGGCAAAACAAAGAAATTGTAACACAAATTGGAAACGCCTGGAAGAAATACCGGTCTATGAGAGTAGTTTTAAAGAGGATCAAAGAGGAAAAAGTCCACCGAATACATGACTGCTATTGTTAAACCAGTAAGAATTTTTATCAAACTTTTATACTTTTCAGGTATCCGCGCGATACAAAAGCGTGGAACCAGATTCTATCGACAATGTTATCAACTCTGGTAAGTCTAAATAGCATATAGGTCACTATAATAAGTACCTGAATATTACGTTTAATATTACTATGATATTGCTTACCCAGAATCCGTGGAGTCGCGTATAGTGTCAGGGTGGGAGGCAGAGCCAGGCCAGCACCCTCACCATGCTGCCCTTCATATTGTGAACTCTACTGGTATTTTACGTTTGTGTGGTGGTTCCATCATATCCAAAGAATGGATCGTCACTATTGCGCGTTGTGTTGTCAAGTGAGTAACTTATCATAGTGTCAAATACAGAACTTTACACAGTCAAAGTTATTTTAATTAAATTAATTCTCTTTTTTTATTCTAGCTGCGACCATGCAATTGTTCGCGTAGGAGTGGTATCCATCAGTGACAACAACCCAGAGAACATATTCTTGACCACAGAATGGTACATCCATCCTGAATGGGACCCCCTTTCTACCGTAACTCTACAGTCACACGGTGTCGCACTTATAAAGCTGCAGCGCCCTCTTGTTTATTCTAGTAAGTAACCAATTTATATGACGCAAAGTGTTGACAATGTCTTGTATTGAAAAACATTGTTACCTTAAATTCCAATTTATGCGATGATAATTCATTATTATTTTTAACAGGTATTTTACCTAATGTCTACAGTTTGAAGTACATTTGTGCGGTCTACTCCAATGTCCATTCTTTGATATTGTTCGATATCTCTATAAGTTTCTTAATAAGTAGTACTGAGTTGAACTATGCCAACACTGATGTATATCAGTGCAGCTTGCACTGAATGGACAGGTCCACTTAAATCTACATAAATATGCCACTCATCAGAAGGCCACATCTAGTTCAAATTAATGAAACAATTGACGTGTATAAGTTTTTGTCCAAGATAAACAAAATCGTCCACACTTCAACTCTAGCGTCTTTGATCTTGATAAGAAGTGTGCTATATAGTTGTTTATCATGACTTTAGATTTGTCCATATTCAATTTAAGACCCACTTTTTTGGAAACTCTACTGAGGTCGTCAAGCATTGTGCTCGTCCGTAGTCCCAGCCATGACTATTATGTCGTCAGCAAACCGAAGATGTGTGTTTCATTCATTTCATTATTGGTCTTCTATGTAGCCTGCTATCCCGCATGATTATGGTTTATAGTGCTGAAGCCTTTCCAATCATAGGTTTATTTTTTTAGCCTTTTCGGTCCCACTCCTGGGCATAAGCCTCCTTTCCACTCTTTTCATCTTTCACAAGCTCGCGCTTCCTTTTGCCAGTACTGGCGGAATCTATCCAATTCGTCGCGCCATCTCCTTCGTGGTATGCTGCGACCCCGTCGCACTGTTTCAGGGTCGCACTGTTTCACCAACTTTGTGTTACTTTGGCCCAAGGTTTGTCGGGCATGCAGCAGTCATGTCCTGCCAAGTCCCATTTCAGTTCAGTCCAAACATAGTATTTAAAAAATAATAATTTGCTATTATTTATTTTATAGTTTATGTACACATAGATATACAGATAAGGAAACAATTAAATATAAAAATATGTACAGAGGTACTGCTTATTTCAAAAAGAAATCTCTACAAGCAGACCTGCGAAAGAGAGATTTTGTGAGATGTAGACAGTTGTGTGCAAGAAAAATATAAAAGGAAAGCGTATGGAAACTTAAATTAAATTAACTAACAATTAATTAACTTAATTTTTTTTCTTTTTGTCGAGGATTTTATGTTCAATCTGACTTGATATTTTAACTCAGGTTTGATTAAACCGATCCGGCTACAGTCAAGTGCTGACGCGGACCGCGACTACGACGGCGAGCAAGTGTACGCTAGTGGACATGGCAGGACGTCATCTACTGGTCAGTATTTCAAGTAAAGTCACGGACAAGAGCTATGAATTATAATGAATACATACAACAATATCAATCAAAACACGTATTAAAAACATTTTCTACTTCTACGTGGACGAAGTCGCGGACAAAATCACTTTGTTTTTATTTTGTTCTAGGTTCCGATTCTGACGTTTTGAGATGGGTATACTTACGAGCTATCTCCAACACTGAATGTCGGAATGCATATACCAATGGCGTTTTCAATACCACCATCTGTGCACGATTCTTCAACGTTACATCACAGTCTACTTGCAACGTAAGATTTGAAACTTTGAAAACTACTTGTGAAAAAACATGTCTTTTCTACTCAAAAAAGTGCAAGATGTAGTATGCTATTACTTTAACTGCATTTCATCATCATCATCATCTCAGCCGAAATACGTCCATACTGGACATAGGGTACATGCTGGACATAGGCCTCACCCAAGTGTGGTCAAAACGACCGGCTGCGACCCACACTAGGTCGTCGGTTTACTTTGTGAGAGGTCTTCCAATGCTGCGTCTTCCGGTACGTGGCCGCCACTCCAGAACCTTACGACTAAGAACTACATTTAACTAAGCTTTATTTTCAGAATGATCGCGGTGGTCCACTGGTGCATGTCGAGTCTGATGGCATTCCAACACTCGTAGGAATCTCCTACTTCTTTCCTGGAGGAACTTGCGAATCTGGTCGGCCTTCCGGTAATGTTTTAATTTAGCTATGCAATAACTAATAGTAGTAGTGTTCACAAAAATTAAAAGAACTTGCAACCTTTATTTTTACAAAGTACTATTACTAACTTATTCTATGATCAAATGTTATATTTTTTCTATCAGGTTATTACCGTCCAGGAGCTTTCTTATCGTGGTTCAAAGAAGTAACCGGCATTGACTTCGAAAATCTACAAGAAGAAGATGAAAATGATACCACGGTAGCTGATACTACTGTAACTAATACTACGGTAGCTGATACTACTGTAACTAATACTACTGTAGCTGACACCACCACTGTGACCGTCCCCACTGATATCACAAACCCCACTACGACTTTCACTCCCACCACAACGACAATTGTCAGCACCAGTACAGACTCTGAGGACCAGGATCTAGAAGAATTTACTCCTGAAGAAAACACAACTACTCCAACGGACATTGAAGAATCAGAAAAGGAAGAAAACCCAGAAAGCCCTCAAATTTCAAAGCGCCGCACAGTGAATGTCAATGTGAAGGTGTTAACAAATATAAAACAAAAATAAAATTTAAGACAAAGAAAGTAGGAAAAAATACAAATAATTTCATTAAAAATAGTCATCATCTTATTCAAAATCGTTTTACACATGTAATTAATTGTATTATAAATATTTTTTAACAATAAAGCTGTATTTTTTAAGGTTGAATTTAATTTGTTGAGGTCAACATTCACCTTCTACTTTCTATAGGAGTTTGAACCTTGCATATATGATAACCACACAGATCAACTATTACAGATTTTAGTACAAATAAAATCAAAAGAAACACAACTTATTGCACTCAAAAACGCAAATCAATAGCTAAAATGGCTGCCCAACTTAAATTGGAATGGGTAGGACATGTCTGGCGTATTTCTTAAAAGCTGTGGGCCAATAAAACTCAGTATTAGTGAGCACCAATACTGAGTTTTAATGTGTCCGGGCAGACACAGCGACGAATAGCCACGGGCTGCCCAACTTAAATGGGAATGGGTAGGACATGCCTGCCGCACTTCTAATGAGCGGAATTGGCCCACAGCCAATAAAACTCAGTATTGGTGGGCACTAATACTGAGTTTTACTGTCGACGAATAGCCACGGTTGACTACGAAGAAGACGGCCGGCGCGGCGGCGGGACGATCAGTATGGTTTTCTTAAGAATCAGAATGAGCAAGCAAGGAACTATGATCATTGGAAATAATACAGGGCAGGCTTTACCCAGCCGTGGGACAGTACGAGTCCGCTATAATAATAATAAAATCAAACGATGGCAGTAGTAAATATGAAATAATGAAATCATCTTAGATAGGTCAGAAGTGGCTGAGATATTACGAAACCTTTTCACCAACATACTCATACCAATAGAAGTAACGAAATCTCTCCCTTTTTCATTTCTTTTAGCCAAATCTTTTTTAAAAGTAAATTTCACTACGGTTATACCAACTTTTTTCATTTAAGCGTATATCTATTGATACAATTAAAAAACATTCCAAAGTCTTAACACAAAAAACACTGAGTTAAGGTTCTTGTTGATATTATTGATAGAATTGCTCTTGTCTTAAAAGATATATTATTCAATATTTAGACAGCGGTACATCCACTGATTTAATAAAACAAAATAAAGTAGTAACAATTTTCAATTCAGTTAGCAAGAGTGATCCCTCTAACTATAGACATATCTGTGCTTCCAGCAATTAGTAAAATCTATGAAAAAAAAACGTTCTTGACCAGATGTTGTGTCATATTTTTAATTCAAATAGGATTTTGCATAGTCATCAGTTTGGCTTTACGAAAGGAAGGTCAACAACAGACGCAGGAGTGAAACTCATCAGTCACGTTTTGGAATCCTTGGAGAAGTCACAGGATGCCACTGTCATATTTTGTGACCTCTCAAAAGCATTTGACTGCGATGACTATAATACTCTGATCTATAAATAACATCATTATGGAATTCGTAGACGAGCTGCTGATCTAGTTTTTTCCTTTTTATCTTACAGGCTGCAAAAAGTAACCATTAATGGGGCGACGTCCTCGGGGTTTTTAGTAAAGATGGGCGTGCCCCAGGGTTCAATTCTTGGCCCTTTCCTTTTTCTGGTTTAAATTAATGGACTTCTTTATATGATGGCTAATTTATCTGATTTAATCCTATTTGCTGATGACACTTCTCATATATTTTTTTAAATAGACAGAAAAGATGTGGATGTCTTGCATGTTAACGAAAGTCTGGCTGTTCTTTCGAAATGGTTCGCAGCTAATCATCTTTTTCTAAATGCAAACAAAACTAAATGTACAAAGTTTTCATTGCCAAATATCCCGCAAGTTGGCCTTAATTTAATGCTTGACGGTAAAAAACTAGATGCTATTACGGAGACTGTCTTCTAAGGTTTGACTATCGATTTTAAAATGCAATGCTTGGTTAGAACTCTCATAGGTAAACTAAGCTCGGCTTTATATGCCGTAAGAAAAATAAGGCAATTTACAGAGGTAGCCACAGCTATGTTCGTTTATTATGTCTGCTAGCTTCTGATATTTTATAAGTGCCCATGTAGGCTTATATGAAATAAAAATATTTAATTTCAATTTGAGTCTCCGCCTATTCTATAAATAAACAGACATGAGGCGTCATACTTCACAACGTGACTTAGAACGAATACATGTGTTAATATAGATAATAGCAATCTTTTCCACAATTACGATCTTTTTGCATCCATCTCCTATCCTTTTCAGACATTTAAGACATTCTACTAGGACGCCGAAAAAACTACACGCCGAGCATTCAACGATTTGGACTTTGTCATTATTAGACGGACGGCAAGTTGCTTATAGCTCCTCATCCGCAAAAAAGCGCATAGGGTGGTCGGGGATTGTCCTGTGACTTGTTTCCTAACGTGGTCGTTGGGCCTGACGATCTGCGAATTCTTACGGATGCAGCCGTTTGTTTTGCTAGCCTGCTTCTGAAAAGTAATAATTGCTTCGAAGAAGTTGACGACAGCAACCGCAACCGATACTAAATTGTGTGATGCGGGCAAGTTTTTTTGCTTTTATTATTATTACTGAATTTTTTATAAAATTATTATTATTATCTTCATAGCACAGCATTGTACTAACTCAACAGGTTTAATTCTCTTTAGCCTACGCACTAGAACCACGTTGTCTAACAACTGAATTGTTTCGATATTCACATGTCAATGAACTCTGTGTTTGTGGGCAAAAAATACCCATATCATAATGTTGCTTACAGAGGCGATGTTGATGTAAATTCGTCTGCCGTGCTGGGTTAACTTAATCTTATCTGATGTAAATCTCAAAAGTAACTAACTTTTGATCTGATTTGATTTAAATCTCAACAATTATTATCAGTACTTGAATCATACATTTTGATGTAAATTCGATAGGCGTCTAATAAAAGGCAATTTGTTTTTCATATATTTCATGTTCAAACAAGATGTTCAAGAAGCCGGGTTTACTTGTTTTCGTGTTGACCATTCTTCAGGTAAAATTTTTATAATACTTTTTAAGATTTTCTTTTTTATTAAACGCACTCAGGAATATCTTTTCTTGGAAAAAAAATGAAATGCAAGGCAAAACAAATCGGACACGCCTGAAAGAGGTACCTACCGGTCTATGTAGAAGACTTATTTAAAGGTGAGTTGCTCATGGAAAAAATGACTAATACAAGAACTCGTGAACATATTATGTATTCTGCCAGTCTTGACCTTTGAAGGATAGAATTTTGCCAAAGAGCAATGGAACGCAGTATACTAAAAGCAATGAAATCATAAACGGACTATCATAAACGGACTATCAGATCTTCATAAATGAAACTAGGCAAGATATGTTTTCTGCATACCTGACAAACTGTGGGCAGCACCGACTTACGATACGATGGATTTGAGACAAACCAGGAACGAGATAGTGGATCTTCTTGGGCAGATTTCACCAGAACTGCAAGAAAGAAGTTCGAGCCAGCAAAAGTTGGAAGGACCGGAGGGAGGACTTTGTATAAGAGTGGGACAGAAAACCAATATAATAGTTTGCACGGAGAGTAGTTTAAAAAAGGATCAAAGAGGAAAATGTCTACCGAATAGATGACCGATATTGTTAAACCGCTAAGAATTTTTATCAAACTTTTATACTTTTCAGGTATCCGCGCGATACAAAAGCGTGGAACCAGATTCTATGGACAATGTTATCAACTCTGGTAAGTCTTAATGGTATTTAGATCACTATAATAAGGACGTGAAAACTTCTTTTAATATTACTATGATATTGCTTACCCAGAATCCGTGGAGTCGCGTATAGTGTCAGGGTGGGAGGCAAAACCAGGCCAGCACCCTCACCATGCTGCCCTTCATATTGTGAACTCTACTGGTATTTTACGTTTGTGTGGTGGTTCCATCATATCCAAAGAATGGATCGTTACTATTGCGAGTTGTGTTGTCAAGTGAGTAACTTATCATAGTGTCAAATACAGAACTTTAGTAAGTTAAAGTTAATTCTTTAAATTTTATGACCTTGTTAATTCTTTTTTTTTATTCTAGCTCCGACCTTGCAGTTGTTCGCGTTGGAGTGGTATCCATCAGTGACAACAACTCAGAGAACATGTTCTTGTCCACGGAATGGTACATCCATCCTGAATGGGATCCCCTTTCTACTGAATCTTTTCAGTCACACGGTGTCGCACTTATAAAGCTGCAGCGCCCTCTTGTTTATTCTAGTAAGTAACCTCTCTTGTATTGAAAAACGTTGTAACCGTAGATTCCAATTTATGCGATATTACTTTTTAAGTAACATTGATAATAATTCATTATTTTTAATATTACTAGGTATTTTAACAAAATGTCTGACAGTTTTAAGTATCTACTCAAATATGCTTTAATATTGTTCGTCAAGTCTTTAAACTTTTTTGTAGTCCTGAGTTTAATTACGCGTACACTGATGTTATCAGTGCAGCTTGCACTGAATGGACAAGTCCACTTAAATCTTAATAATATGCCACTCATCAGAAGGCCACATCTCAATTAAATTAATGAAACAATTGACGTGTAAAAGTTTTTGTCCAAGATAAACATAACCGTCCACACTTCAACTCTAGATTCTTTGATCTTGACAAAATGTATGCTACATGGTTGTTTAGTATAACCTTAGGTTTGACCATATTTTAATAGGTATTTTACCAGGGTTCCTTCTATTTGGCAGAATCTTTATACTATACCGAATTTTATTTGGTGTAGCACAGTAAGACTTGGCATAATCTTCTTTAATCGAATATTTTGAAAACATAAAAATTATTTAGCTTATCTATTGATTTGCAGAATATTTACATGTTCGAATTTTCAACGGCATACTTTTAACATGGCAGAACTTTACTTGGCATAATAACGATTGCCATATTTAATACGGCTTGACTTTAGTGTCGCAGGATTTGGAGACAAAAAAGGTTTAAAGCTGGTAGGTCATCAAGCATTGTGCTCGTCCGTAGTCTCAGCCATGACTACTATGTCGTCGGCAAACCGAAGATATGTGTTGCCATTGATATAAATGCCCAGTCCGGAACTTTCAAAACATTCTCCATTGCATATTATACTTCTTGGTCTTCTATATATCCTGCTATTGCGCATGATTTTGGTTTATGGTGCAGAAGCCTTTCCAATCATAGATTTCTTTTTCTATTAGCCTTTTCTGTCCCACTCCTGGGCAAAAGCCTCCCTCCACTCTTTTTATCTTTCACGAGCTCGCGCTTCCTCTTGCCAGTAGTGACGGAATCTATCAAATTCGTCACGCCATCTTCTTCGTGGTCTGCTGCGACCCCGTCGCACTGTTTCAAGGCACCAACTTTGTGCTACTTTGGCCCACAGTTTGTCGGGCATGCAGCAGTCATGTCCTGCCCAGTTCAATTCTGTTCAGTCCAATCATAGTATTTAAAAAAAAAATTACTCTTACATTTTTTTTCTTTTTGTTGAGGATTTTATGTTCATTCTGACTTTATATTTTAACTCAGGTTTGATTAAACCGATCCGGCTACAGTCAAGTGCTGACGCGGACCGCGACTACGGAGGCGAGCAAATGTACGCTAGTGGACATGGTAGGACGTCATCTACAGGTTAGTATTTCAAGTAAAGTCACGGACAAGAGCTATAATTATAATTAATACATACAACAATATCAATCAAAACATTTAAAAACATTTTCTACTTCTACGCGGACGAATTCGCGGGCAAAATCATCAACACTTTTTTTTTTTGTTCTAGGTTCCAATTCTGTGGTTTTGAGATGGGTATACTTACGAGCTCTCTCCAACACTGAATGTCGGAATGCATATATCAATAGCGTTTTCAATACCACCATCTGCGCACGATTCTTCAACGTCACATCACAGTCTACTTGCAATGTAAGATTTGAAACTTTGAAAACTACTTGTAAAAAAACATGACTTTTCTATTCGAAAGAATGCAAGATGTAGTATGCTATTACTTTAACTGCATTTCATCATTATCATCATCTCAGCCGAAATACGTCCTCTGCTGGACATAGGCCTCCCCCAAGTGTGGTCACAACGACCGAACCTGTGCGTCTCGCATCCATCAGATTCCCGCGACCCTCACCAGGTCGTCGGTATACTTTGCGAGAGGCCTTCCAACGCTGCGTCTGCCAGTACGTAGCCGCCACTCCAGAACCTTACGACTAAGAACTGCATTTAACTATGCTTAATTTCAGAATGATGGCGGTGGTCCACTGGTGCATATCGAGTCTGATGGCATTCCAACACTCGTAGGAATCTCCTACTTCTTTCCTGGAGTTAGTTGCGAATCTGGTCGGCCTTCCGGTAATGTTTTAATTTAGCAATGCAATAGCTAATAGTATAAATGTTCACAAAAATTAAAAGAACTTAGCAACTTTTATTTTTACAAGGTACTACTACTTATTCTATAATCAAATATTATATTTTTCTTTCAGGTTATTACCGTCCAGGAGCTTTCTTATCATGGTTCAAAGAAGTAACCGGCATTGACTTCGAAAATCTACAAGAAGAAGATGAAAATGATACTACGGTAGCTGATACTACTGTAACCAATACTACTGTAGCTGACACCACCACTGTGACCATCCCCACTGATATCACAACCCCCATTACGACTACCACTCCCACCACAACGACAATTGTCAGCACCAGTACAGACTCTGAGGACCAGGATCTAGAAGAGTTTACTCCTGAAGATGATACCACTCTACCTCCAAAGGAGACTGAAGAATCAGAAGAGGAAGAAATCCCAGACAGTCCTAAACTTTCAAAACGCCGCGCAGTGAATGTTAATGTCAAGGTGTTAACAAATATAAAACAAAAATAAAATTTAAGATACAGTAGGTAGGAAAAAATAGAAGGTATTTTATTGAAAACAGTCATAAACTTATTCAAAATGGTTTTATACATGTACTTAAATAAATAAATAAATAATAATATCCCACAACTTCTACACAACGTCATCTAGTCCCAAGCTAAGCAGAGCTTGTATTATGGGTACTAGACAACTGATAAACATACTTATATATTTCTAAATACATACATATTATAGATAAATTACACCCAGACACAGAACAAATGATCGTGCTCATCACACAAACATTTGTCCTGTGTGGGAATCGAACCCACGACCTCTGGCATAGCAGTCAGGGTCACTAACCACTAGACCAACAGGCCAGTCAACTTAATTCCATAGTAGATATTTTTTAACAATAAAGCTGTATTTGTTTCAAGGTTGTATTTAATTTGTTACTGTCTACATTCACATTCTTATTTCTATGGTAGTTTGAATCTTGCATATGAAAACCAATAATTTTTTCCATTATTATATGGCGTTGATAAGGGTATAATTACCAATACAGATTTTAGAACAAATAAAATCAAACGAAACACAACACTGCACTCTAAACCACGAATCTATTTGTGGCTAAATGGCTGCTCAACTTAAATGGGACTGGTTAGGACATGTCTGCTGCATTTCTAATGAGCTGTGGGCCTATAAAACACAGTATTGGTGCCCAGACACAACGACGCATAGTCACGGTAGACTACGAAGAAGACGGCGGCACAACCTGGATGGTGTTCTTAAGAATCATCATAAGAAAGCAAGGAACCGTGATCATTGGAAAATAATAGAGGGAAACCTTTACCCAACCGTGGGACAGTACGGGTCTAAAATAATAATAAAATCAAACGATTCCAGTTGTAAATATGAGATAGTGAAATCATCTCACATAGGTCGGAAGTGGCTGAGACATTAGGAAACTTTTTCATCAACATACTCGTACTCATACCAATAGAAGTAATGAAATCTCTCTAAGTAATTCTACACGTTCCAAATGAGAATAGGATCGGCGGCCATATTGTGACGTCTCGTCTTACTGTCAAATCGGAGAAATTGAGTAGGGTGAGCAAAACAAGAAATTTGTTCAATTTAATTATTTACGAATCGTGAACGAAAAAAACTTTTATGAAAATGTAATTCTTCAATTTTTTTGATCTCTGCGTCACTGTGTGAAGCGTCTGAGTAGTGGCGTCATCATCGTGATCGGTTCTGCTGCTTTCCCGTATAAAATAAAGCATGGATTAATATAAGTGTTTAATGTGTATTGCACTAACTGTTATTTTAAATAAAAATAAGCATTATTACCTGTATCTGACAAAATTCAATCTGAATCGAGTTCTTCAATGCCGCTCATTTCGCCATAACTGTCTGATGAACTGTAGTATAATTTGTTAAATAGTAGTTTTAAATAACTTTTTTATCTATTTCTTAATATGACTTAACTAAGACTCCGTTAAACAAAAACAAAACCATTGAAACGCAAATAAGATTTTTTTGCAAACCGTACTTTTCAATCAAAATTTGACAGATCGAGTTTATTGACTTTCCTATTCTCATTTGGAACGCATAGTACATCTCTTAGTTGAGTCTTTTTTAAATGAAAATTTCAATAAGGTCATACCAATCTTTTTTCTCTATTGATAAAATTAAAAAACTTTCCAAAGTCTTAACACAAAAGACCCTGAGTAAAAGTTCTTGTTGATATTTATTAATACAACTGCTTTTGACCAAAAAAGGCATAATTATTCAATGTTTAGACAGCGGTACGTTTCCTGATTTAATGAAACTTCGTAAAGTTGTGCCAATTTTAAATTCAGGTAGGAAGAGTGATCCTTCTAACTATAGACCTATATGTGTGCTTCCAGCAAGGAGTAAAATCTATGAAAAAAACATTCTTGACCAGATGTTCTGTTATTTTATTTCAAATAGAAATTTGCATAGTCATCAGTTAGGCTTCACGAAAGGTAGGTTAATGACAGATGCAGAAATGAAACTCATTAGTAACATTTTAGAATCCTGAGAGAAGTTCCAGGACGGCACTGACATATTCTGTGACCTCTCAAAAGCATTTGATTGCGTCGACCATAAGATTCTGATTAGCAAATGACATAATTACGGAATTTGTGGACGAGCTGCTGATCTTGTTTTATCTTATTTATCTAACAGACAGCAAAAAGTAACCATTAATGAGGAACCGTCCTCGGCGTCTTTAGTAAAAAAGGGGGTGTGCTTCAGGGTTCCATTCTTGGCCCTTTCCTTTTCCTGGTTTATATTAATGGTCTTCTTCATATGATGACTAATTTAGCTAATGTAATTCTATTTGCCGATGACACTTTTCTTATTTTTTAAAGTAAACAGAAAAGATGCAGATGTCTTGCATGTTAACGAAAGTCTGACTATTCTATCGAAATGGTTCGCAGCTAACATAATTATAATATAATCTTTTTCTAAATGCGAATAAAACCAAATGTACAAAATCGCATCAAATAATGACACATTTTTCCTTTATTATTAAGAACAGATTTTTTAATAACTGATTACAATCTGACCTTAAAAACTAATAAGCAATTTAACTCTGATTTATAATCATACGTTAGAGGTACTGTTAAAACTAAGAATAGGGTAATATTTCTTTTACAAGTCCGTAGCAATTTCTTAGAGTAAAAAATATTATTGATAAAAACACTTTGGTTCATGTGTTATCTTCATAGCATAGCATTGTACTAACTCAACAGGTTTAGTTCTCTTTAGCCTACGCACTAGAACTAACAACTGGATTGTTTCGATGTACATGTCACAGTAAGATAGATGAAGTCGTAATATAGTTATATCCCTAGGGATATAATTATATACCGTAACATAGTTATACAAAAGCGATTCTTTACTATCTCACACATGTCAATGAAGTCTGTGTTCGTGGGCAAAAAATACTCATATCATAATGTTGCTTATAGAGGCGATGTTGATGTAAATTCGTCTGCAGTGCTGGGTTAACTTAATTAATAAAATTTATTTGGACACTTATCTGATGTTAATCTCAAAAGTAACTAACTTTTGAACTTATTTGATGCAAATCTCAACAATAAATATCAGTACTTAGTAATACGTTTTGGTATAAATTCGATAGGCGTCTAATAAAAGGCAATCTGTTTTTCATATATTTCATGTTCAACCAAGATGTTCAAGAAGCCGGGTTTACTTGTTTTCGTGTTGACCATTCTTCAGGTAAAATTTTTATAATACTTTTTAAATTTTTCTTTTGCACTAAATGCACTCACGAATATCTTTTCTTGGAAAAAAATTTATCAATTTTTTCCTAAGAAAGCAAGGCAAAACAAGGAAATTGTTAAACAAATTGTAATCGCATGAGACACCATCGGTCTATAAATATATAGAGAACTTATACAAAGGTAAAATGCTTATGAAAAAATAGCTACAACAAAAACTCGTGAGGATAATATGTATTCTTTCAGTTTTGACCTTTCATGGATAGATTTGATCTTGAACTAACATCTAGAAGTTTAAACATAAGGTTTGCCAACGAGTAATGGCACGCAGTATACTAAAAACAACGAAAAGATAAACGGACGATTAATGAATTTACTTCCAAATGCTTGGTAGTCAGAATAGTTGATGTGTGTGTGTGTGTGTGGCTTCAAACGCTTACTTAAAGGAGACAAGGCAGAGTATGTTTGTCGTATGCTTGTCTTGTATAACTAGTATATAGCTCAAAGTAGTATACAGTTGCTTTGAGACAGAGTGGATTTAAAGCAAACCAGGAAGGAGGTGGTGGATCGGATTGGATGCATTTTGCCAGAACTGAAAGGAAAAAGTGCAAGTCTATAAAAGTTGGAAGGATTCAAAGAAGTCCTTTAAAGAGTGGGACAGAAAAGAAAAAATAATGTATGAAGAATTGTTATAAGGAGGATCGAAGAGGAAAAAGTCAACCGACATGCTGACTGATATCATGAAACCAGTAAGAATTTTTACAAAACTTTTGTACTTTTCAGGTATCCGCGCGATACAAAAGCGTGGAACCAGATTCTATTGATAATGTTAATAAAGTGAAACTCTGGTAAGTCTAAATGGCATTTAGGTTAATAAGGACCTGAAAACCTCTTCTAATATTACTATGATATTTCTCACCCAGAATCCGTGGAGTCGCGTATAGTGTCAGGGTGGGAGGCAAAGCCAGGCCAGCTCCCTCACCATGCTGCCCTTCATATTGTGAACTCTACTGGTATTTTACGTTTGTGTGGTGGTTCCATCATATCCAAAGAATTGCACGCTGTCTTGTCTCGTAAGTAGCTTATCATACAGTTGAATACAGAACTTTACAGAGTTGAAGATACGTCTTTAAATTTTTTGACCTTGTTAATCCTCTTTTTTATTCTAGCTGCGACTTTGCAATCGTTCGCGTAGGAGTGGTATCCATCAGTGACAACAACCCAGAGAACATGTTCTTGACCACGGAATGGTACATCCATCCTGAATGGGACCCCCTTTCTACCGTAACTATGCAGTCGCACGGTGTCGCACTTATAAATCTGCAGCGCCCTCTTATTTATTCTAGTAAGTAACCAATTTATATGATGCAAACTATAGACGATATCTTGTATTGAAAAACGTAGTTACTTTAAATTCCAATTTACGCGATATTATTATTTAAGTAACATTGATAATGATTCATTATTTTTATTTTTACTAGGTATTAAAAAAAATCTCTAACAGTTTTAAGTAGTTTGTGCGGTCTACTCAAATATCTATTCTTTAATATTGTTCGTCATGTCTTTAATCTTTTAGTTTTGTTACGTGAACACTGATGTTTATCAGCGCAGCTTGCACTGAATAGACAAGTCCACTTAAATCTAAATAATATGCCACTCATCAGAAGGCCGTTTGGATTAAGTAAGTTTAAATTAATGAAATAATTGACGTGTAAAAGTTTTTGTCCAAGATAAACATAATCGTATACACTTTCTTTCTAGAGTCTTTGATCTTGACAAGAGTGGGTGCTACATGGTTGTTTAACACGTCTTTAAGTTTGTCCATATTCATTCAAGGACCCACTCTTTCGGAAACCCTACTGAAGTCATCGAGCTTTGTGCTCCTCCGTAGTCTCAGCCATGACTTCTATGTCGTCGGTAAACCGCAGGTGTTCAGAACGTTGAAGACATCCTCCATTGCATAATTATTATACTTTTCGGTCTTCTATGTATCCTGCTATTGCGCATTAATATGGTTTATGGTACTAAAACCTTTCCCATCATAGTTTTTTTTTTCTATTAGCCTATTCTGTCCCATCCTTGCGCAAAAGTCTCCCTCTCTTTTTATCTTTCACGAGCCCGCGCTTCCTCTGCCAGTACTGGCGCGAAATCTATCCAATTCGTCACGCTATCTCCTGCGTAGTCTGCCGCGACCCCGACGCACTCTTTCAGGGCACCAACTTTGTGGTACACACGGTGACTTAGATAGCGTAGCAGGGCACACTAACATGATAAATGTGTGCGTAAACGCTAGCGCGTGAAACACAACAGGTATTATCGTTGTGTGCTACAAAGTAACTCGTTTCTACACTCACACTCTTGCAAAAAAGCAATAGTAGTCGTATAAGTAAACGACTATGAAAATACAGCAAAAATTTGCCACTGTTGTTAATGGCGCCGTGGCGCAATGCGTATGATACATGTCTGACGAGTAAGAGGTCCCAAGTTCGATTTCAATCGTCTGATGTCACAGAAAGTTTGCTTGTTTTTATTTTCTATTTGATTTACCCCTGTTTTTTTAATAGTAATATTATAGTTTACTCTCATAATAATTAAAATATTTTGAAAATATTGTGACAAAGAAAACTGCGATAATGATCCAACTATGTTTATTACAACTTATTAATTACATACATTAAACGGAATGGTCACAATTGACGAATCTGTTCATGATTATCCTTAATACAATATATAAAGTGAAAATATTCTAAGTCAGACAAGGATGGACGTCACTTTTTTTTAATTTTTATTAGTGACATAAATCAACATGTTATCAAGAATGAATTATGATAGATATCGCAACTCTTGATCTCAATAACAATCACATAATACAACAACAGTATAATTACCTACAGCTTACTTCTTAGTCTTTTTTTTTACTTATCAATCTACATGTTTAAAAAAATGAACTATGATAGGTATCGTAACTCTTGATTTCAATAACAATAACATCATAAAAAAAACAACAACAAGAACAGCATACAGTAATACAGCTTTTTAAATATATTTATAACTAGCAGCCCGTCCCGGCTTCGCACGGGGTAGACAATTATTTATTTTTGGAAATTTTCCCGTCAAATGACTACCCTACATATCCTACGCTACTCTACCCTACCTTCCCTACACTACCCTACAGTACCCTACACTACACTACACTACACTACACTACACTACCCTACACTACACTACCCTACACTACTCTACACTACCCTACACTACACTACGCTACCCTACACTACACTACACTACACTACACTACACTACCCTACACTACCCTACACTACCCTACACTACCCTACACTACCCTACACTACCCTACACTACCCTACACTACCCTACACTACCCTACACTACCCTACACTACCCTACACTACCCTACACTACCCTACACTACCCTACACTACCCTACACTACCCTACACTACCCTACACTACCCTACACTACACTACACTACCCTACTTTACCCAACTTTTTTTTTTTTTTTTAGATTTAAACTATCCTATCTCTCAAGTTGGATCGAACTGCACATGGTGTGCGAATTTTATTATAATCGGTTAAGTGGTTTAGGAGTCCATTGAGGACAAACATTGGGACACGAGATTTATATATATTAAGATTGGATTCAATTTAAATCGATATTAATATTTAATTGGTGCACCTTCATCGTCGATTACTTCTTGTAATCTCGTTCTCATGCTAGCCACCAAATTTTCACACAGGTCAGTGCCGCGAAACGATTCCCACATGGATGACACTCAATTATCTAAATTACGTTTAAATCTCACATCAGATGAATCCCAGTTGAGCACCATGTGACCCCATAGATTTTCTATGGGGTTCAAATCGGGACTTTTAACGAATAACCTAACGTAGTGCGTCCACTAGACCTGACCTGGGAGAATATTTTTGTGATGGTAACGTTCTCCATATTTTCTCCATAATATTTTACGCCCATCCTTATCTGACTTAAAACACTTTTCATCACTAAATATAACTATGTTATTGCACCAATCAAAATCTATAAATTTTCTTGCAAACTCCATCCTTTCTTCCTTATGCAAAGCCGTCAGTAAATTTTTTTTCGCAGGCTTGCGACATTTAATTTTTGCTGCTCGTAAGTGGCGTCGAACAATTGTCATAGACACGTCGTGCATAATTGCAGTGTTTCTTGATGTAGCAAATCCGTCAGCGCTATACGTAGCAACAATATTTCGATGCAGTGGGTTGGCATCAAGATTACCTACCCATATCATAAAAATATACTTTTCAAAGATTAAGTGTAAGTTTTTGATGTTAATTTAAATAACTATAATAATTTCATAAGTGAATGTTCGCGAAAATAAAAAAAAAGTTGACAATGAAAGGATTGTCAACTATTTATAATAACGTATTATTATATTACGTAAATAATATATATATTATAAAATTATTTATATTACAAGTTATATACAAAAATTTCGTTAGTTAATTTCGTAAATATACATAGTTTATATGTATAAAATTACAAAAATATATTTCAAATATTTTAATTATTACGAGAGTAACCATAACATTACTATTAAAAAAAAACATGAGTAAAACAAAAAACAGGGGTAAATCAAATAAAGATAAAAACAAGCAAACTTTCTGTTACATCAGACGATTGGAATCGAACTAGGGACCTCTTACTCGTCAGACATGTATCATACGCATTGCGCCACGGCGCCATTAACAACAGTGGCCAATTTTTGCTGTATTTTCATAGTCGTTTACTTATACGACTACTATTGCTTTTTTGCAAGAGTGTGAGTGTAGAAACGAGTTACTTTGTAGCACACAATGATAATACCTGTTGTGTTTCACGCGCTAGCGTTTACGCATACATTTATCATGTTAGTGTACCCTGCTACGCTATCTAAGTCACCGTGTGTACGTTGGCCCACAGTTTGTCGGGCATGCAGCAGACATGTCCAACCCAGTCCCATTTGAGTTCAGTGCAATCATAGTATTATTTTTAATTTACAATTATATTTTTTTCTGTTTGTTGAGGATTTTATGTTGTGTGTGTGTGAATAGAACAAGTAAAAAAGAAAAAAAAGGATTTTTGTTAATATTATAAGTATAATGTGCTCGTCGTAAGACTAAGGGCCTGTTTCATAATGTCCGAGTAGGCACTACTCACTGAATAAATTCAAAAATGTGACAGAATTTGTCTGAAATTATCTGCCAAGTAAGATACTCGAAACTTAATTAGGTGCCGAAATAGGCCCTTAATGTTAAGTAATGTTCAAATGCTCGGGGAGGACGCTGGCACCCTAAACACAAGTTAAATCTTACCTTGGGTGCCAGAGTTCATCGAAAACGTATATTTCGTCATAAATCATAGTCTGTTGTAAATAGTGTTGTTGGTTCAAACTTATGCAATAAATATTATTATTATTTATTTATTTATTTTATTTATTTATGTTCATTCTGACTTGCCTTTTTTACTCAGGTTTGATTAAACCGATCCGGCTACAGTCAAGTGCTGACGCGGACCGCGACTACGGAGGCGAGCAAGTTTACGTTAGTGGACATGGTACGACGTCATCTACAGGTCAGTATTTCAAGTAAAGTCACGGACAAGAGCTATGAATTTCAATACAACAATATGAATCAAAACACGTCATAAAAACATTTTCAATTTCTACGAACGACGACCCTCTGTCGACCTTCTGCAGGCAAAGTTGGGAGAAAAATCATCAACACGTTTTTTATTTTATTCTAGGTTCCATTTCTGTCGTTTTGAGATGGGTATACTTACGAGCTCTCTCCAACACTGAATGTCGGAATGCATATGCCAATGGCGTTTTCAATACCACCCTCTGCGCACGATTCTTTAACGTTACATCACAGTCTACTTGCAATGTAAGATTTGAAACTTTGAAAACTACTGTAAAAAAATAAGTTGTTTTAACTCGAAAAAGTGCAAGGTGTAGTATAATATTATTTTAACTGAATTTCATCATGGTTATCTCAGCCGAGAGACGTCCACTGCTGGATACAGGCCTCCCCCAAGCATCGCCACAACGACTGGTCCTGTGCATCAGGCATCCATCAAATTCCCGCGACCCTCCCCAGGTCGTCGGCTTACCTTATGAGAGGCCTTCAAACGTAGCGTCTTCTGGTACGTGGTGGCTACTCCAGAACCTTCAGACTAAGAACTGCATTTAACTAAGTATAATTTCAGGATGATCGCGGAGGTCCACTGGGTGCATGTCGAGTCTGATGGCGTTCCAACACTCGTAGGAATCTCCTACTTACTTCCTTCAGGATCTTGCGAATCTGGCCGGCCTTCTGGTAATTTTTTACTTCAGCAATACTTAACAACTTTTATTTTACAAAAAGTATTGTAACTTTTCGTATAATTAAATCTATTTTGTTTATCAGGTTATTACCGTCCAGGAGCTTTCTTATCATGGTTCAAAGAAGTAACCGGCATTGACTTCGAAAATCTACAAGAAGAAGATGAAAATGATACTACGGTATCTGATACTACTGTAACTAATACTACTGTAGCTGACACCACCACTGTGACCGTTCCCACTGAAATCACTACCCCCACTACGACTACCACTCCCACCACAACGACAATTATCAGCACCAGTACAGACTCTGAGGATCAGGATCTAGAAGAGTTTACTCCTGAAGATGATACTACTTTACCTCCAAAGGATACTGAAGAATCAAAAGAGGAAGAAATCCCAACAGACAGCCCTAAACTTTCAAAACGCCGCGCAGTGAATGTTAATGTCAAGGTGTTAACAAATATAAAACAAAAATAAAATTTAAGATAAAGATGGTAAGAGAATAATATACAAATGATTTTATTAAAAACAATTATCAACTTAGTCAAAAACGTAAATGTAAACATTATTTTATTTAATTGAATTGTAGATTTTTTAAGCAATAAAGCTGTATTTGTTTTAAGGTTGTGTTTAACTAGTTACTTACTGTCAAGATTCAACTTCTTTTTTCGATTATAGTCTGAACCTTGAACTTGATGACAAATTACTTTTTTTCTTTTATTTATATTCTGTCAACAACGGTATAATATACCAATACACATTTTAGAACAAATAAAATGAAACGAAACACAACATTGCATTTTAAAACGCAAATCCTTGATATGGCTTTCTTGGACATGTTTGCCGCATGTCTAATGAGCTGTGGTCCAAAAAATTTATTAGAGCTCTAAAACAGCTATGTAGGACTGTTATAGCCCAAGAAGAAAACGTTCTGGATAATTTTCTTAAGAATTGAATGAGAAATCGAGGAACCTTATTCATAAAAAAATAAAGAAGGCATTTCATAGGTGGTATGACAACAAGGGTTAACTATAATAATAATAAAATCAGAAACGCATACTAAAACCCATCGTAGGTGACCAGACCAGACCAGTTCAGAACAGAGCCATTGAAAGTGTAAAGATGTGCTTGGAACTTATTTATAGGCAAGAACTCAGGACCTTGCTCGCGAAAAAGCAGAGATAGGCTTCGTACTTAACGTTTGAATCCCCGACCGGTCCTATGAGACCGCGCTGTTATTGTTTTACTATTGTGTCTCGTTTCGCGGGTATCTGAGTAATTAAAAGGAACAAGATAAGATGCACTCGTATATGGAGCGCGTTTAGCGAATAGAAAGGCTAAAAATACTATAAATAATTTTAGTCAGCCAACACGAAAATAAATAAGCTTGATTTCTTGAACATCTTGTTTTAAAATGAAATATTATATGTAAAGGTATTTTATCAAACGCAATTTGTCTATCGAAATTCACCAGAACCTACAGATAATCATGAGATTAACATCAAACAAAGTACCAACTCAAGTTAAATTAGAGCTGACGAAGAAGAAATAATATCAGTAAGTAACTTAATGATAAGGGGATTTCCTGCTCGCGTGACGTAGTTTTGTATCGGCGACAGTGATCTCTCGCGATGTACCCTGGTTTAGGCTATATTCCAAAGTGATAGGAAATGAGATGTGGTTCCCTCCTTCTGCAAAGCAGTAATGCTAGGGAATGAGATAGTCTTAATCGTGGAACGAACTTTATCACACCTCAAAGACCATGACGGGTAACCGCGCGCTTGCGAAATATGGGCAATGGGTAGCTCGCCGACTCGCCATCCGATAACCGTCCGGACCGAACCCAAGTCGTCAAAGGCGCATAGTTTTCAATGCGCGCCTCAAAGAGATGTCACTAAAACTGTACCGCCAACCGGACCAAAACCAACGAAGTCCATGAGTTAACTCCTTAAACAGAAATCCGTGGTTTTGGAACACAAGAGCAAAGAACCGTAAAGTAAATAGTAACTTTCGACAGGGTTTGACACAAAATCCTTGTTGCTAAGCTTCCTAGTCACTACCATCAACCATCAGGTAATGCATTGGTCATACGTGAGCCTATCAACAATAAAAAAATAGTCAAATCCAATGCTACTAAAACCCATTGTCATATCCAGAGTCCCATCCAACCGGTACCATTTTTTCAAGGTGTAACCGTGCCGATAACCGGTTGAGCTTATTGGAGTAATGCTATTGTCTTACTTCAATTTCAGCTGATCGGGCTACGACCGCCTTCTGCCGGTCGATTTCGCGCTGCCCCCGTAGTACACAGTACGTTGCGCTCCGTTGAGAACAGCTGTCTCAACACCCATTCAAATCTCGTACAAGCTAATTGGTATAGTATCGGGTTAATTTTATTGACGTGTACTCTGTACAAGTATAGCGTATTGTTTGTGTGTCCATAGAATGCCTCGGTCTCTCCCAAAAACTCTAATTAGTTGGATATGACTCTGCCATCTTCATCAGTTTTGTGATCTGTACCCAATAGACAGACTGATCTCTTGCAAGTTTGTTGGTCTTATTCCTTCCCTTTCCCTTATTCCACTGAATTACATCTGTAAACCTAATTTCAGTATTATAGCGGCGAAAATCGTTTTCAAGGATTTTCAAGTTCTTAAAAAGATCATCTATTTCGGTCCAAATTCCAAAAAAGAAAATATAAAAACCATCTATGGTACATTTTCGATAACATGAATTGTAAAATTGCATGAATTGGAAAAGCAATGGACCTAAAGCCTTGTTGAAAGTCTAATTTATTGTAAAGTATTTTTTTTTTCGGCATTTTCAAAAAATCCAAAAAAAAAAAATTATGAACAGTAGGATATGTCCTTTGTCTAATGAGCTACCAGTATTATACGTATTGATTGATTTGAAGAGTGCAAAATTATCTAAAACCTTTGATTCATGAGTTCAACTGCTTGAAGCGTTAAAAAGTGCTGTACTGTTGATTTTAGTTCGTCTTCAGTGCGGGGTTAAAAACTTTATCTGAATATTTAGTTGATGTTAATCTCAATTATAACAATTGTATTAGTACTAATAATATTTTATATAAGATAGCTTCATTTACGTATATTGTCATTTTTAAACAAGATGTTCAAGAAATCGGGTTTATTAATTTTCGTGTTAACCATTCTTCAGGTAACATTATTTGATTTTGGTTGAACGGGAGTCAGACTTTTACTAACCTACAGTATTCCTTCAGATAAAAGTTTACGTTTTGCAGGTATCCGCGCGATACAAAAGCGTGGAACCAGACATCAACCCTGGTAAGCCTACAAATGATACTAACAAGAGTTAGAGAGAAATTAAAGATATCGAATTTACATCCTAAGAAATTATTATTGTTTACGCAGACCCCGCGGAGGTATCATCGTCTTCATCGCGTATAGTATCAGGGTGGGAAGCGAAGCCAGGTCAGCACCCTCACCATGCTGCCTTTCGTTTGATGCACTTTAATGGTGGCGTACGTGTATGTGGTGGCTCAATTATCTCCAAGGAATGGATCGTCACTGCTGCTCATTGCACTAATGAGTAAATAAGTATTCGTAGAGTTGAAAATCCAACATCAAATGCAGAGTTACTTTCTAATTAGAATATTCGAGTATTCTAAACCCTTATTTCCTCTTCAGCTGCGTTGTTGCGGTGATTCGAATAGGTGTGGTTTCCATCAATGATAATAACCCAGAGAACATCTTTGAAACCACAGAATGGTATAACCATCCTAATTTCAACCCCTCAATAGTTGGACAGTTGCATGCGACTGCACTTGTAAAGCTGCAGCGGCCTCTTGTTTATACCAGTAAGTACTTATAGTATCTACGAGTACACGTTTAATCAGGCGGATAGGAAAAGTCTTTCTGTATGGGTTAACCTATTTGGTGACTAATCACGCCGCAGGAGACCCATCTTCTAGTGCGGAGCTGCCACTCAACTTTCATTCAGCTCCACCGACCATCCGTTGTACGGCAATTTCCAGCATGACAAATATTTAGGCTATGTCACACCTCGTTATGATCCAAAGAAGAGAGGCAATAAATAAGTCAGTTTGTGAAATATTTGTACAGAATTAATTTATACTGCTAAAAATGACCCAAGAAAAATAAAACAAACGGGGTGAGCTAAATAACACCGTTTAAAAAGGAAAGATATATAATTTTTTTTTGTAAGGAAAAGCCGACGAAAAATTTAACCACTGGGAGATTCAACTCCAGAGTCATGTACTGGATCCATGGTATTCGTTTGTGCGTCGATTTCAGACACACCCGATAATGTATACACTTGTAAATGACATGAGCATAGTCATGGTACTTTTTGATGAGAATTTTATATTAATTTGGTTTTTTTTACTCAGGTTTAGTGAAACCGATCCGGCTACAGTCAAGTGCTGACGCGTACCGTGACTATGATGGCGAGCAGGTTTACGCTAGTGGTCATGGCAGGACATCAACTGGAGGTCGGTATTGTCTTGATTATTTAAGCACTAATTATATTACAAAACGGTGTTGTATGGTAAAATTATTATTATACCGAATGGATTTTCATCCGGTTATCACAAAAATGGATAAAATGATTCATGTGAGAGGTTTATGGCCATGATCCGGAGCGAGAGAGAAAGGGATGTGATGGCATCCTTCTGCAAAACTGCAGTAAGAAGGAACGTACGTCCTCACATCCCAGCCACCTCAACAGGAGACACTCCGGGCGTTGAGAGTCGCAGAGCGATCTCCAGCTATAGTAGGCTATGCCTGCACTATGCTTGCGTGGGTTGCCCACCTCAAAAGAACATTTTTTTTTAAACCGTCGACCGACCCCACTCTACAAATCATTCTCCTTTAACGTGAATAATTTTATTTATTTACTAGGTACTGTATTATCACACAAAAATAACAAACTATCAAATCAGTGTCTTTTTCTTCTATGTTCTAGGTCCCAACTCTGATGTGCTGAGATGGGTATACTTACGGGCAATATCTAATAGTGAATGCCGGAATACATATACAAATGCCGTTTTTAATACCACCATCTGCGCACGATATTACAATGTGACTTCACAATCTGCTTGCAATGTAAGATTTGAGGATTGAGGTCCTCATTTAGTAATTAAAATTTATAATGTAAATTTTCTATCCTTTTTAGACAAAAGCAAGCAATCCCAAAATATATCTTGGTAGGTCCCTTTGCCTACTTCGCTTCTTGTTTTGCATCAGGTGAAATAGTGGTCAAGCATGAGCCTATTAATGATAAACCTAAACTTCTTTCCAGAATGATCTTGGCGGCCCTCTAGTGCATGTCGGTGCTGATGGCGTTCCAACACTCATAGGAATTTCCTCCTTTTTTAGTTCTAGAGGTTGCGACGTAGGAAATCCTACTGGTAATAAAAAAAAACATTTAAATATCACAAGGTACTGTAACTTATCCTAGAATTAAATATAAAATATGTCTTACAGGTTTTCATCGTCCGGGAGCTTTCTTACTATGGTTTAAAGAAGTAACAGGTATAGACTTTGAAAATCTACGAGAAGATGACGATGATACTACTGTGGCTGACACCACCACTATTACCACTCCCGGCTCCACAACTGATTTTGAGGACCAAAATCCAGAAGATAATACTACTCCACCTCCAGAAGACACCGAAGAAATAGAAGAAGAGGACCCAGACAGCTCACAATCTAATGAAGATGACGATATGGTGCAACTCTTAAAACGCCTTGAAGTGAAGGTAAAAGTCAAGGTTGCTTTAAACAAGTACAATGTTACAAATACAACTGTTTCGAAACATTGATTCTATTTGAAAACGTGGTCCTGTCACTATATATGATTAATCCATATATTTTATTATATTTACGTAGCTATTAATAAATAATAATGCAGAGTTTATTTGGAGGTTTTATTTATTACAGTTGCCAACTTCAGTGACTACATTTTTTTTATTTGATGGGTTGGTAGTCACGACTACGGATTAGTACCACTTTTTTATGTATGATGATGACTCAGAAACCACTTAACATAAGTGAAGTTGCAACTCTTCATGGGTAATTATTATGTTATTAAAACAATGTTCTAATTCTTGCTAATTAACCAATTCATAGTAATTCTACAGTCTTTTCGTTACTTCTCGAACTTGTAATGAACTGTACAAAGAGACATCTTAGCATAGAATTTTAGTAAAGGGTAGGTCTAGTGTTCAGTTTTTAATACTAATAATGTTGGACCCAGAACGCTGCCTTGTGGCACACTGGAAGTGATAGACTGCCTATTACTAACAGATTATAAATTTTGACAGACTGACACACATGATACAAAAACCCTTCCAAAAGCGTGTCGGGTCACGCTCAGTGCAGGGTTCCGTAATTTCCCGTCCGTCACAATAAGTGAACCTAACTTTTCAAAAACTGTTCGTCCCATCAAGTTTAAAATAATTTTCCTACGTTCCAGATTTTTTTCATATATTTTCTAAACTCGTTGTTCAAAAGTAAGATGGCACATTGTTTTTTACTTTTTTTTTTTTTTTTTTTTAATATACCATAAACTAATGCTTGACTGCAATCCCACCTGATGGTAAGCAGTGATGCAATCGTTGATGGTGAAGCGCACTAGTTTATTAAGAGCCTATTCACTCTAGTCTTGAAGATACCCAAATTATAATCGGACGGAAAGACCGCAGCAGGCAAATTGTTCCAATCCTTCGATATACGCGGTATGAACGATGAAGCAAACCGCTTTGTCCGGACCGTGCAGGTCTCGACAACGTAAGGATGGATACTCGCCGTACGACGGTTTGTCCGATGGTAAAAGCGAGATGGCGGAATTAACTTGTGACTGTCTGTCACTTACTCCAAATTAATAACAAAATATTAAAATATATTTATCTTTAAACATCACGCACGGCGCCATGGGCCACTTTGTAACTCATTAATTATCCTTTTTATGTGAAAGGAACAAAAAGCAGGGTCCGAGCCAAAGAAATACTTAAACATAATTCTAAAGAAACGAGTACGATATTCGACTCTTTAAAACTAATAAAACATCTGGTAAACATAAAACAGACCCAGACGAAACCCTTAAGAAATTAGACAAAAACGACCATTAAGCGATTCTAGAAAGTTCGGAAAGACAGTGGTGAGTTAGCACGTGTGGCAAAGGCGCATCGGAGTGATGGCCGGACAACAGGACACTTGGCTTGGGACCGCGGTGGGGGCTGGACGTTCAGCAAGAGCAAATTAGGATAGGACACTTAGCTTCAGAGCCCGGGAGAGGTCGGACGTCCAGCATTAGCGAGTTAGAATAGGACACCTTGGGTTTAGACCGGTGTAGAAGTAGGACGCTCAGAAGCAGCGAGCTAGAGTTACTTGATAAATACCATAGGGCTGAGTCCGTTGTAATTCTTAGGAGTGCCAAGTCCAGATTAGACTGATCTAGTATTTAAAGTAGCAGTGTGTAAGTGAGTGTGTTTGTTGGCGTGAATGGGTGAGTCCTTTATTATTCTAATTTATCCTGAGTGATTTGTTGTTATTATACGCGCAAGAGCGTCCAGCAGCAGCAGCGAGCTAGGCTAGCTGACTCGGTGAATACCGTCGGGCTTATAACCTGAGATAATTCTTAGAAGAGCTCGTACTGTGTTATAATATTAGATACCTATGGACTAAGTCCAGTTTAGGTTTGATTAGTACTTACAATACACAGAGTGTGTGTTAGTTGAAAGACGGATGGACGAGCGCTGATTGTGGTTTGCTACTAGCGTGATGTGTGTAAGTACGCGAGTGAATCTCAGCGACTGTGCTGGTGACTGAAAGGATGAGTGTTGTCGGTTTCATCCCTTACTTTCCTCCTTATGACAAGGTGACCTGAGCTTGCGTTTGATGTTAGGGAACTCGGGGAAAGCCTTGCTTGGAATGAACTTCACATGGAATGAACCTTACATAGTCCTGCATACTTGACGCTTATCAGCATGCTTGAAACTTATCAGCATATCTGACATAATCACGAACGAACTGATGTTAGGAGGCTGAACCGAGTAACAATCGCTACATGTTAGGGCCAGCTTGAGCTGTAATGATCTACGAATCATCAAACGCTAGTGAAGGCTACCTACCCTAAGAACTGACTGACAGCAGAATACTTTACATTGCCTTTGGTTCTCGCGCACTTCCGGGAGTTGGGGGTAGCACCGCGCAGAGACGCTTAAACTGCAATTACAGACGTTCTAAGGAACGCTAGGGACCGTATCTCGTTAAAACACACCCGGCCCCCGTAGGCCTCTTACTGATACAAAAAAAAATAATATTTAGCGAGATACGCAAATTGGACACTTATCATGAAACCCTCCGCAGCTAGACGTAGCTCGGTGACGTGGACGTTATGTTGTCCTCACTTAGGGTAGAGTAAGGAAGTGTGAAGTGACGATTTATTAAAACCACTTCGGCGTGAAACAAGGCAACTGTAAGTAGTTCTGTGACGACTGACGATGCGTCACGCTTGTTTAAGTTTTACATTGTTTTAATCATGGAACTAATTATGGGAAGTGTGTCTTATCCAATAGCATAGGCCTCACAACCCTATGCCGTAGGATTGGTCAGGACATACACGAGCGAAGAGAATCAAAATAATTCCAAAGTAGGATAATTTGCAAATACAAGCGGCACGTGTCATATATACCCTTTTGCTTCCCTCTCAGTCTCTTAACTTTCATAACTTAAAAGTCATCGTCATCATATTTATTCATTAACAATAATTACATTGTGTTTGAAATTAGTACAACTAAAAGTAGATTATCCTTCCTTATCACCTTACCAATGGATTCCCTACCCTATTTGAAATTAGCATTGTTTTCTATCCTTCCCCTCCTTGTCCCTTAGCTTTCTAAGTCGGGACAAAGAGATACAATTCTTGGGAATCCATTTCATGTCGGCGGGAGTTTGCCCAAGTCACCTGGATGAGAACTACGGAGGCGGGCGTATGGCGGGGCCCGTCTCTTTCCCCTTAGGGGAAACCGACCCAAACACCTTCATGTAGGATAATTCAGGAAAAACGAAAATTTTATCAGCCTAGGGTCTTTTAGGAACAGTCACATATGGTGCCGTGACCAGGATTCTCGTCATTAAATGTACTGATTCACTTCAGTGCAACGAGAAACGATATTTATGGGTTACTTTTAAAACAACACAACGTAATTATCTAGTAGGTACTATAAATTGTTAGGATTAATTAGGGACAAAAAGAATTACAACGGCTAGGTTAAAGATCTAAATTGGTATGAAGTTGAGGTCTCAACTATATTAATATATTTGTGGGTTCGATTCCTGCATGATTGTTGGTTAAATTATATAATTTTATATGTTATGGATTTCGGGTTCGATTCCCGATTGATGCATTGGTTAATGAATCCTGGAGATCCTGTGTCACAATGATGGGTTCAATTCCTGCTTAATTTAAAATGATTTATAAAAGTTCAATTTCTGTGTTTATCAGGGTTCGATTCCCATGAACAAAGAAATATTTGTGAGTAGACTATAGCGTGTATGACTGTGTGGTTGCGTTTACATGCTACAAATAATGGGTTCGATCCCCAGACTTATGTAACGAGGTAATGTCAGGTACCTAGTTTATATTTACAGTAGTAGGGCTCTGAGCTAATGTCACAATGGGTTCGACTCCCATCTAAAGTCAGTTTTGAGCTTGAACGAAAGTTTGTGAAAATGAGTTGTGATTTTCAGTGTGAGAGTTTATGTGTGATATGTGAAATGAGAATGGACATGAAAGATTAATAAACTAAGGTTTAACAAACGTGCAGATTATCTACACAGTAGCAATCAGTTCATCAAGAAAGTAGTAGTTACATTAGTGTTCACACGTAGCAAGATACATTATAATTTTAGTAGGATATTCTAAATGTTGCCAACTCGGCAGCTCATGTTATTTTATTTGAATAGATACTCGTGTGGCTTTAATTAAAATTCCAGGATACTAAATCATCACATCGCTGCGACAACGCTGTATCACGGTTTGTGCGTTGCGCTTGACCCGTAGTTCATCTAAATTAGCTGTCATCACCTGATTCCAGCGACTGCTGTAGCGTGGTCCCTGTTGCGAAGCTAAGTTTCACTTTATTAGACTCTTTATTATTGCTTCGCGTATGATCTTTGTAATCACACAAAATACTATTGACTAGGGTTGCGCGTTGGCACTTCAAAATGAATTTCAGCGATTAACGTTATTAAATACGGAGGAGGCATTACCAGATTGTTTAAAGTATGCACGTGTTTAGGAAATGTACAAACTGCTTGCCTAACGTTGTCTAATGAGTATTCTACTTGACTCTTGCAAGATATATAAAATTCAAGAATCAGTATCAATAACTTTCTAACACTTGTTGCATTTCAGAACTATTCTATCCTCTTAGGATCAGAGGGGGGTAACTGCATCTAAATTGAATGTAATCTAATAATCCTATGTGCGAACTATTTCAGTTACTGCGGAGTCCACCTGGGTTGCTGACTCAGCGTAAGGAATGGTCTTTGTCCTGCTACGACTGCGATAGGCTGAGTTTAAAACGAGCGAGCACCGTAGGTACCGCACGAATAACACTAGAAGAGACCCTGGTATGTAAAATCAAACTATAAGCATGCACAGGTCTACTGAAATGTAATTGTTTGGTAAATAGGTAAAGGAAGAATCCTAATATACTAGTTACACGTCGATTGCAGGTCAGATGAGACGCTGATGTGTAATATGAAAACATAAGCATACAGGTCTCCCAAATTGTATAATTTCAAAATGAATATAGGGACAGGTATTATTCAAGGAAATAGGTTCAAATACCCTAATAATATGTACTCGTATTAAATGAAGATTCGAAGAAAGTGGGAGTGTTTTATAGAGCTAGGTATTGTCTCAGGTTTCAAGTCGAATGATTATGATTATTACCTTCGTTTACCGTATTACCGGTATCATACCTAGGCATTATTAAGTTATACCAGGCCTAACTGGGATAACTATATTGACTGCTCATAACAATAAGTTATAATTGCCACATAAAATGGCTAACTAAAAGGTACGTTAAAATGTGTATTTTACGGTGTGAAAGTCATTTAGTTTTGAAGATAATAAAAAATTGCTATCCCTATTGAAATAGCATAACATAAGTTGGCCTTTTTAAAAAAGTCATTTGGCCTGTGTTTTATGGGAAACAAGCTGCACTTATGCCCGCAGACGAAAGCAATAAATTTGGTCCATTGTATTGCCATATGCGTCTTCAAATTCTAAGAGTCAATAACGAAATGACCTGACGCACATTACGGCAAAAAAAAAATTCGTTATCGCAATGTTGCCGCCCCTTACTTATAGAAAAAAAAGGGGTGTTCTGTCAGTTAAGCAGTAGAGGCTGAACACATTTTGATGGTTTCAAGTGGAAGTTACTAGGAAGAGGGTCTTGGTGATGGCCTATGACAGCAAACTTCAGGACACTTGAGTTATGATAAAAAAAAAAAGTGAACTTCGCAGGCCAATGTTGCGTTGAAATGAACTATAGGGTCAAATAAGTTTAGCGTTTGTATTAAACCTAGGGATTTAGCTGCTACACGATATTAAATTATAGCAGGCAGCACATCTTACTGTAATAATTATAATGTTTAGAGTATTTCAACATGGCGGATAGGTATGGCTCTATAAGATTCTGTATTTTTTTTATTACGATGCAGCTTTTCACATTAAAGTAATTCGCCATACTGCTGATTTCCAAATGTACCATTGGATTCTAATACTATTATATTATACCAGGTATGTAAAACCAGACTATAAACATACTAATCTTTTAATTCGGTTTAATAATGTGCCAGAGTGATTATAAGCTGAAATGGGATCAGCGACTGTTTATTATAATGACATATGTTTCTGTGAAATGTTATAAAGTTATAGCAGGCGAATACTTGCAGTTGTCTTATTAGACCCCGGTGCCAACTAGAATAACTTATTAGATCCTTATATCTTATTGGATGAGAGTAAGAATTTTTAATGAGAATGCAAAGGCTATCCTATTGTGAAAGCTCATACGCTAGACTACGTCACGCGTCTGATTTTCAGAGGGGGGAATGTGACTGTCTGTCACTTACTCCAAATTAATAACAAAATATTAAAATATATTTATCTTTAAACATCACGCACGGCGCCATGGGCCACTTTGTAACTCATTAATTATCCTTTTTATGTGAAAGGAACAAAAAGCAGGGTCCGAGCCAAAGAAATACTTAAACATAATTCTAAAGAAACGAGTACGATATTCGACTCTTTAAAACTAATAAAACATCTGGTAAACATAAAACAGACCCAGACGAAACCCTTAAGAAATTAGACAAAAACGACCATTAAGCGATTCTAGAAAGTTCGGAAAGACAGTGGTGAGTTAGCACGTGTGGCAAAGGCGCATCGGAGTGATGGCCGGACAACAGGACACTTGGCTTGGGACCGCGGTGGGGGCTGGACGTTCAGCAAGAGCAAATTAGGATAGGACACTTAGCTTCAGAGCCCGGGAGAGGTCGGACGTCCAGCATTAGCGAGTTAGAATAGGACACCTTGGGTTTAGACCGGTGTAGAAGTAGGACGCTCAGAAGCAGCGAGCTAGAGTTACTTGATAAATACCATAGGGCTGAGTCCGTTGTAATTCTTAGGAGTGCCAAGTCCAGATTAGACTGATCTAGTATTTAAAGTAGCAGTGTGTAAGTGAGTGTGTTTGTTGGCGTGAATGGGTGAGTCCTTTATTATTCTAATTTATCCTGAGTGATTTGTTGTTATTATACGCGCAAGAGCGTCCAGCAGCAGCAGCGAGCTAGGCTAGCTGACTCGGTGAATACCGTCGGGCTTATAACCTGAGATAATTCTTAGAAGAGCTCGTACTGTGTTATAATATTAGATACCTATGGACTAAGTCCAGTTTAGGTTTGATTAGTACTTACAATACACAGAGTGTGTGTTAGTTGAAAGACGGATGGACGAGCGCTGATTGTGGTTTGCTACTAGCGTGATGTGTGTAAGTACGCGAGTGAATCTCAGCGACTGTGCTGGTGACTGAAAGGATGAGTGTTGTCGGTTTCATCCCTTACTTTCCTCCTTATGACAAGGTGACCTGAGCTTGCGTTTGATGTTAGGGAACTCGGGGAAAGCCTTGCTTGGAATGAACTTCACATGGAATGAACCTTACATAGTCCTGCATACTTGACGCTTATCAGCATGCTTGAAACTTATCAGCATATCTGACATAATCACGAACGAACTGATGTTAGGAGGCTGAACCGAGTAACAATCGCTACATGTTAGGGCCAGCTTGAGCTGTAATGATCTACGAATCATCAAACGCTAGTGAAGGCTACCTACCCTAAGAACTGACTGACAGCAGAATACTTTACATTGCCTTTGGTTCTCGCGCACTTCCGGGAGTTGGGGGTAGCACCGCGCAGAGACGCTTAAACTGCAATTACAGACGTTCTAAGGAACGCTAGGGACCGTATCTCGTTAAAACACACCCGGCCCCCGTAGGCCTCTTACTGATACAAAAAAAAATAATATTTAGCGAGATACGCAAATTGGACACTTATCATGAAACCCTCCGCAGCTAGACGTAGCTCGGTGACGTGGACGTTATGTTGTCCTCACTTAGGGTAGAGTAAGGAAGTGTGAAGTGACGATTTATTAAAACCACTTCGGCGTGAAACAAGGCAACTGTAAGTAGTTCTGTGACGACTGACGATGCGTCACGCTTGTTTAAGTTTTACATTGTTTTAATCATGGAACTAATTATGGGAAGTGTGTCTTATCCAATAGCATAGGCCTCACAACCCTATGCCGTAGGATTGGTCAGGACATACACGAGCGAAGAGAATCAAAATAATTCCAAAGTAGGATAATTTGCAAATACAAGCGGCACGTGTCATATATACCCTTTTGCTTCCCTCTCAGTCTCTTAACTTTCATAACTTAAAAGTCATCGTCATCATATTTATTCATTAACAATAATTACATTGTGTTTGAAATTAGTACAACTAAAAGTAGATTATCCTTCCTTATCACCTTACCAATGGATTCCCTACCCTATTTGAAATTAGCATTGTTTTCTATCCTTCCCCTCCTTGTCCCTTAGCTTTCTAAGTCGGGACAAAGAGATACAATTCTTGGGAATCCATTTCATGTCGGCGGGAGTTTGCCCAAGTCACCTGGATGAGAACTACGGAGGCGGGCGTATGGCGGGGCCCGTCTCTTTCCCCTTAGGGGAAACCGACCCAAACACCTTCATGTAGGATAATTCAGGAAAAACGAAAATTTTATCAGCCTAGGGTCTTTTAGGAACAGTCACATATGGTGCCGTGACCAGGATTCTCGTCATTAAATGTACTGATTCACTTCAGTGCAACGAGAAACGATATTTATGGGTTACTTTTAAAACAACACAACGTAATTATCTAGTAGGTACTATAAATTGTTAGGATTAATTAGGGACAAAAAGAATTACAACGGCTAGGTTAAAGATCTAAATTGGTATGAAGTTGAGGTCTCAACTATATTAATATATTTGTGGGTTCGATTCCTGCATGATTGTTGGTTAAATTATATAATTTTATATGTTATGGATTTCGGGTTCGATTCCCGATTGATGCATTGGTTAATGAATCCTGGAGATCCTGTGTCACAATGATGGGTTCAATTCCTGCTTAATTTAAAATGATTTATAAAAGTTCAATTTCTGTGTTTATCAGGGTTCGATTCCCATGAACAAAGAAATATTTGTGAGTAGACTATAGCGTGTATGACTGTGTGGTTGCGTTTACATGCTACAAATAATGGGTTCGATCCCCAGACTTATGTAACGAGGTAATGTCAGGTACCTAGTTTATATTTACAGTAGTAGGGCTCTGAGCTAATGTCACAATGGGTTCGACTCCCATCTAAAGTCAGTTTTGAGCTTGAACGAAAGTTTGTGAAAATGAGTTGTGATTTTCAGTGTGAGAGTTTATGTGTGATATGTGAAATGAGAATGGACATGAAAGATTAATAAACTAAGGTTTAACAAACGTGCAGATTATCTACACAGTAGCAATCAGTTCATCAAGAAAGTAGTAGTTACATTAGTGTTCACACGTAGCAAGATACATTATAATTTTAGTAGGATATTCTAAATGTTGCCAACTCGGCAGCTCATGTTATTTTATTTGAATAGATACTCGTGTGGCTTTAATTAAAATTCCAGGATACTAAATCATCACATCGCTGCGACAACGCTGTATCACGGTTTGTGCGTTGCGCTTGACCCGTAGTTCATCTAAATTAGCTGTCATCACCTGATTCCAGCGACTGCTGTAGCGTGGTCCCTGTTGCGAAGCTAAGTTTCACTTTATTAGACTCTTTATTATTGCTTCGCGTATGATCTTTGTAATCACACAAAATACTATTGACTAGGGTTGCGCGTTGGCACTTCAAAATGAATTTCAGCGATTAACGTTATTAAATACGGAGGAGGCATTACCAGATTGTTTAAAGTATGCACGTGTTTAGGAAATGTACAAACTGCTTGCCTAACGTTGTCTAATGAGTATTCTACTTGACTCTTGCAAGATATATAAAATTCAAGAATCAGTATCAATAACTTTCTAACACTTGTTGCATTTCAGAACTATTCTATCCTCTTAGGATCAGAGGGGGGTAACTGCATCTAAATTGAATGTAATCTAATAATCCTATGTGCGAACTATTTCAGTTACTGCGGAGTCCACCTGGGTTGCTGACTCAGCGTAAGGAATGGTCTTTGTCCTGCTACGACTGCGATAGGCTGAGTTTAAAACGAGCGAGCACCGTAGGTACCGCACGAATAACACTAGAAGAGACCCTGGTATGTAAAATCAAACTATAAGCATGCACAGGTCTACTGAAATGTAATTGTTTGGTAAATAGGTAAAGGAAGAATCCTAATATACTAGTTACACGTCGATTGCAGGTCAGATGAGACGCTGATGTGTAATATGAAAACATAAGCATACAGGTCTCCCAAATTGTATAATTTCAAAATGAATATAGGGACAGGTATTATTCAAGGAAATAGGTTCAAATACCCTAATAATATGTACTCGTATTAAATGAAGATTCGAAGAAAGTGGGAGTGTTTTATAGAGCTAGGTATTGTCTCAGGTTTCAAGTCGAATGATTATGATTATTACCTTCGTTTACCGTATTACCGGTATCATACCTAGGCATTATTAAGTTATACCAGGCCTAACTGGGATAACTATATTGACTGCTCATAACAATAAGTTATAATTGCCACATAAAATGGCTAACTAAAAGGTACGTTAAAATGTGTATTTTACGGTGTGAAAGTCATTTAGTTTTGAAGATAATAAAAAATTGCTATCCCTATTGAAATAGCATAACATAAGTTGGCCTTTTTAAAAAAGTCATTTGGCCTGTGTTTTATGGGAAACAAGCTGCACTTATGCCCGCAGACGAAAGCAATAAATTTGGTCCATTGTATTGCCATATGCGTCTTCAAATTCTAAGAGTCAATAACGAAATGACCTGACGCACATTACGGCAAAAAAAAAATTCGTTATCGCAATGTTGCCGCCCCTTACTTATAGAAAAAAAAGGGGTGTTCTGTCAGTTAAGCAGTAGAGGCTGAACACATTTTGATGGTTTCAAGTGGAAGTTACTAGGAAGAGGGTCTTGGTGATGGCCTATGACAGCAAACTTCAGGACACTTGAGTTATGATAAAAAAAAAAAGTGAACTTCGCAGGCCAATGTTGCGTTGAAATGAACTATAGGGTCAAATAAGTTTAGCGTTTGTATTAAACCTAGGGATTTAGCTGCTACACGATATTAAATTATAGCAGGCAGCACATCTTACTGTAATAATTATAATGTTTAGAGTATTTCAACATGGCGGATAGGTATGGCTCTATAAGATTCTGTATTTTTTTTATTACGATGCAGCTTTTCACATTAAAGTAATTCGCCATACTGCTGATTTCCAAATGTACCATTGGATTCTAATACTATTATATTATACCAGGTATGTAAAACCAGACTATAAACATACTAATCTTTTAATTCGGTTTAATAATGTGCCAGAGTGATTATAAGCTGAAATGGGATCAGCGACTGTTTATTATAATGACATATGTTTCTGTGAAATGTTATAAAGTTATAGCAGGCGAATACTTGCAGTTGTCTTATTAGACCCCGGTGCCAACTAGAATAACTTATTAGATCCTTATATCTTATTGGATGAGAGTAAGAATTTTTAATGAGAATGCAAAGGCTATCCTATTGTGAAAGCTCATACGCTAGACTACGTCACGCGTCTGATTTTCAGAGGGGGGAATGTGACTGTCTGTCACTTACTCCAAATTAATAACAAAATATTAAAATATATTTATCTTTAAACATCACGCACGGCGCCATGGGCCACTTTGTAACTCATTAATTATCCTTTTTATGTGAAAGGAACAAAAAGCAGGGTCCGAGCCAAAGAAATACTTAAACATAATTCTAAAGAAACGAGTACGATATTCGACTCTTTAAAACTAATAAAACATCTGGTAAACATAAAACAGACCCAGACGAAACCCTTAAGAAATTAGACAAAAACGACCATTAAGCGATTCTAGAAAGTTCGGAAAGACAGTGGTGAGTTAGCACGTGTGGCAAAGGCGCATCGGAGTGATGGCCGGACAACAGGACACTTGGCTTGGGACCGCGGTGGGGGCTGGACGTTCAGCAAGAGCAAATTAGGATAGGACACTTAGCTTCAGAGCCCGGGAGAGGTCGGACGTCCAGCATTAGCGAGTTAGAATAGGACACCTTGGGTTTAGACCGGTGTAGAAGTAGGACGCTCAGAAGCAGCGAGCTAGAGTTACTTGATAAATACCATAGGGCTGAGTCCGTTGTAATTCTTAGGAGTGCCAAGTCCAGATTAGACTGATCTAGTATTTAAAGTAGCAGTGTGTAAGTGAGTGTGTTTGTTGGCGTGAATGGGTGAGTCCTTTATTATTCTAATTTATCCTGAGTGATTTGTTGTTATTATACGCGCAAGAGCGTCCAGCAGCAGCAGCGAGCTAGGCTAGCTGACTCGGTGAATACCGTCGGGCTTATAACCTGAGATAATTCTTAGAAGAGCTCGTACTGTGTTATAATATTAGATACCTATGGACTAAGTCCAGTTTAGGTTTGATTAGTACTTACAATACACAGAGTGTGTGTTAGTTGAAAGACGGATGGACGAGCGCTGATTGTGGTTTGCTACTAGCGTGATGTGTGTAAGTACGCGAGTGAATCTCAGCGACTGTGCTGGTGACTGAAAGGATGAGTGTTGTCGGTTTCATCCCTTACTTTCCTCCTTATGACAAGGTGACCTGAGCTTGCGTTTGATGTTAGGGAACTCGGGGAAAGCCTTGCTTGGAATGAACTTCACATGGAATGAACCTTACATAGTCCTGCATACTTGACGCTTATCAGCATGCTTGAAACTTATCAGCATATCTGACATAATCACGAACGAACTGATGTTAGGAGGCTGAACCGAGTAACAATCGCTACATGTTAGGGCCAGCTTGAGCTGTAATGATCTACGAATCATCAAACGCTAGTGAAGGCTACCTACCCTAAGAACTGACTGACAGCAGAATACTTTACATTGCCTTTGGTTCTCGCGCACTTCCGGGAGTTGGGGGTAGCACCGCGCAGAGACGCTTAAACTGCAATTACAGACGTTCTAAGGAACGCTAGGGACCGTATCTCGTTAAAACACACCCGGCCCCCGTAGGCCTCTTACTGATACAAAAAAAAATAATATTTAGCGAGATACGCAAATTGGACACTTATCATGAAACCCTCCGCAGCTAGACGTAGCTCGGTGACGTGGACGTTATGTTGTCCTCACTTAGGGTAGAGTAAGGAAGTGTGAAGTGACGATTTATTAAAACCACTTCGGCGTGAAACAAGGCAACTGTAAGTAGTTCTGTGACGACTGACGATGCGTCACGCTTGTTTAAGTTTTACATTGTTTTAATCATGGAACTAATTATGGGAAGTGTGTCTTATCCAATAGCATAGGCCTCACAACCCTATGCCGTAGGATTGGTCAGGACATACACGAGCGAAGAGAATCAAAATAATTCCAAAGTAGGATAATTTGCAAATACAAGCGGCACGTGTCATATATACCCTTTTGCTTCCCTCTCAGTCTCTTAACTTTCATAACTTAAAAGTCATCGTCATCATATTTATTCATTAACAATAATTACATTGTGTTTGAAATTAGTACAACTAAAAGTAGATTATCCTTCCTTATCACCTTACCAATGGATTCCCTACCCTATTTGAAATTAGCATTGTTTTCTATCCTTCCCCTCCTTGTCCCTTAGCTTTCTAAGTCGGGACAAAGAGATACAATTCTTGGGAATCCATTTCATGTCGGCGGGAGTTTGCCCAAGTCACCTGGATGAGAACTACGGAGGCGGGCGTATGGCGGGGCCCGTCTCTTTCCCCTTAGGGGAAACCGACCCAAACACCTTCATGTAGGATAATTCAGGAAAAACGAAAATTTTATCAGCCTAGGGTCTTTTAGGAACAGTCACAAACTCATGTAATTCCTGCGCACACTCTCCGAAATGCATCCTGTAGAACACCGATAGGCTACGCCTGTGCTCTAGGCTTTGCAGATTGGATTTAACCAAATCAGGGTCTCCAATTAGCCTCTTCGCACGCCTTTCCACCGAGTCCAAAGCTGCTAGATGGCATTTTGCAGCGCCAGCCCATATGTGGCTGCAGTACTCCACACACGATCGGACCTGTGCTTTGTATAGCATAAGAAGCTGTCCCGATGTGAAGTACCGCCGGACCTTTACCAGAACGCCGAGTTTTTTTGCAGCCACTTTGGCTTTGGACTCAATGAACCGCCCAAAGTTAAGGTCTGAAGAAACTTCAACACCCAAAAGCTGAAGACGGTCGGTGCACTCCAGTGACACATTCCGGAAAGTAGGAGTCAAGGTGAGCGGACTCCTTTTTGCAGTGACTAGACACGCTTGTGTTTTGGCAGCGTTGAATTCTACCAGATTGGCTTCACCCCATTTGGAGACTGCCTCGAGGGAGACATTCACACGCTCTACCATAGCCTCTCTTTCGGACTGGATTAGCTCCTTACTAGCCCGAGCACCCGGCAGGTATCTCTCTACAACTGTGCTGTCATCTGCATACCCATAGATACCGGGCATTAGCAGATCGTTGATATGCAGCAGAAAGAGAGTTGCAGAGAGAACAGACCCCTGAGGAACCCCGGCATTCGTTGTCATGGGTTCCGATGAACATCCATCGATAACAACTCGGAGAGACCGTTCACTCAGGAAGTCTTTTACCCAGGTAATCAGACCAGGAGAAATGCCATACGCTGGAAGCTTACTCAAAAGGCTTGCGTGCCATACCCTGTCGAAGGCCTTCGAGACGTCTAAGGAAACGGCAAGACCTTCCCCATTCCTCTCGAGGGCCTCGCCCCACAAGTGAGTGGCATACACTAGTAGGTCCCCAGTAGACCGATTGTGGCGAAACCCCTTTTTTAATTATTTCCGAAATTATTGATATTATAAAAAAATATTTTAGAAAGCCCCTATTCATTTTTGAATACCTTTCCAACTATAATATCACACGTTAGGGTTAAAACAAAAAAAAAAACACTTTCCACTTTACGAGTAGGGGTCTACCCTAATAATTTTTTTTCCAATTTTTATTTTACTACTTTGTCGGCATGATTGATATACTTAATGGTACCAAATTCCAGTTTTCTAGTGCTTACGGTCACAGAGATTAAGTAAGAACGGACGGACGGACAGACATGGCGAAACTATAAGAGTTCCGTTTTTGCCATTTGGCTACGGAACCCTAAAAATATTAGGGGGAAACGCATGAAAAAGTATGCTATGAAAAGTATGCTAACTAACCAACTCTGTAACAGTCTACATCAAACAATAATTTTTGGGCTCAATGATCACGACGGCACGATGCTGCGGCTCCATCGACAGAGTTTTATAGTTTTGTGTACAAGCTTCACGCATGTGTACACCAAGTGTAGAATGAAGAATGCTAGACGCGCATGACGCCGATTATGAAGGAGATTATTCGTCTACTATCTATACTCCGTTGGTTTAGGTAGTTAACTAAAGGTAAACAGTCTTGGTATGTCTTTTTATATTAAAGAGGTCGTATATAATATACACAAAGATTATTTAAATTTAGTTTATTAGCTAACATCGATTTAGGTAAATACCTATGTGCAAAGATTTTTACATACAATTTTTAGACAACTTTTACATAAAAAGACATACCAAGATTGTTTACCTTTAGTTAACTACCTAAACCGACGGAGTATAGTAGATATCATCTATATGATGCCAGAGCAACAAGGTAGTACCAGTATAGCAGTATCTAAGCCGTATACTTGTTGGGTAGCTCCAAATAATTATTAGTTTCGATATAAAGAGGCATTTGATTAAAATTAAGGTAATAAGTCAGTCAAATTATATTAATTCGAAATACATTTTTTTTTCTTTTTTCTTTTAGGGTACACTGAAATTATTTACGACAAGACTAGGATATGAAAAAGATCATAGCTGTTCTTTACTTTATTATATAAGGAAACCTTTAATTAAGCACTTTTATGTATGCATATACATAATTATTACAAACAATACAACACAATAAAATACGAGAAAGAATCATTTAAAATAAAATGACTGTGTGTTTAGAATAAAATCATTATTTCAAAACACTTATATCCTTTCCAACTTCTTTCGACACATTATATTTGTTAAGTGCCACCTTGACTTTGACATTAACTACGAGGCGTTTCAGAAGTTGCACCATATCATCATCTTCGTTCGATTCTGAGCTGTCTGAGTCTTCTTCCTTCTCTGGAGGTTCAGTTGTATTTCCATCAGGAGTAGTATTATCTTCAGTTGGAAAATCTTCTGGTGTTGATGCATCAAAAGGAGTAGTATTATCTTCAGTTGGAAAATGTTCTGGTGTTGATACATCAAAAGGAGTAGTATTATATTCAGTTGGAAAATCTTCTGGTGTTGATACATCAAAAGGAGTAGTATCATCTTCAGTTGGAAAATCTTCTGGTGTTGATACATCAGAGGGAGCAGTACTACCTTCAGTTGTAAAATTTTCTGTTGACTGTTCATCTAGTTCAGTTGTGGTAGAGCTGCTTGTAGTTGTATCATCTATGTCTTCTTGTAGATTTTCAAAGTCAATACCCGTTACTTCTTCAAGCCATGCCAAATATGGCCCCGTTCGGGTGAAAGCTGGTAGAATATAAATTTTAGTTAAAAATCGTCCTAAAAGTAATGCTAAAAAGTATAAATGTCAAAAGTATTACCAATAGGCAAACCACTGTGGCAGTTAGCGGTATTAACGAATGAAGTGACACCGATGAGGGTCGGAACACCGTTGGAGCCAACATGTACTAGTGGACCACCATTGTCGTTCTGGTGAGAAGAGATAAATATTTATTTAATAATATACTTACATATCAAGCAGACATGACCTTTCTTACATTTATTAAAAATATATTACAAATGAGGGAAGTTTATTCTGTTAACCTCAAAGGTATTAAATGCCTGTAAATTAGGTGACAATTTGCTTGTAGATGAACATTATTATTTTGCTTGGCCACTGTCTCACCTAATAAAAATAAAAGTTATGAAGGAATCAACGATGGATGTTAAAAAAACAAGGTAGTTGCATCATTTCCGTTGAACCTACTCGTATTTTGCGATTGTTTGAAAGGATTTATCTTTAAACCACGATTTGAATTAAGCCCCCAAACTTACACGGCAAGTAGACTGTGAAGTAACGTTGAAGAATTGTGCGCAGATGGTGGTGTTAACGATAATGTTGCCTGTATATGTCCTCATACACTGAGTGTTTGAGATCACCCGCAGGTACACCCATTGTAGCACGTCACTTAATGGACCTACAACATTAAAAAAACTTATTACAAAATTACACAATGTTAGACCATTGTAAGAAAAGACGATGGTAGCCTCAAAAAGCTCATTGTGACCGGCAAAATAAACGAAAAAAGGCACTTCCTAATACGTTGGTCTGACCAGATTGGCACCACTCTTGATTCTACAATATACGGTACCCTTCACACTGCCAGAGAAAGAAACAGATGGAAGAATATTATACAAGATAAAGTGATGAAGCATCCTGTCCTTGAACCTTTGCGTCGTATTCTTCAAGTCCCTTAGAATTAAGGAATACGACGCAAAGAGTAGGAGGGTTGCAAATCTATGATTCAGTATAATCACAACTCCGTAGAGAAATTTTACGCGAGTTATCGTACCAAATACAATAAAATTGAACGAATACCGACCATTAGTCCACGTTGTACCATGACCACTTGTATACACTTGTTCGTTTTCGTAGCTACGATACGCGTCAGCACTTGATTGTATTCGGATTGGTCTCAGCAACCCTAAAAGGAGAAATTACAACAGAATTAATATGAAAACTACTCAAGTATTAGTAAGACTACTATAGAAGATATCTGTCATGCAGAGTGATGAAATCACACAAGACATTTCTAATTAAATGTTTCTGTAAATTGTCCAGAATTAAACTCACTGGTATATACTACAGGGCGCTCCAGTTTGACAAGTCCAATGTTGTTTGTCTGCCGGGTTGTCACAAGGTCATTAAATAGAGGATGAGTATACCGTTTCGTAGTCTCAAAAACGTATTCCGGGCTTAAAAGCGACACCACGCCTGCACGAACTACTATGAAAATACGGCTACGGAGAAAAATAGAAATTATTTAAGACTTACACAGTATTCTTAAGCGCAGGTAATTGACGAGATCTTTTAGTTGCTATGGTACTTACGTGGCAATACATCCTGCAGAAGTGACAACCCATTCCTTGGCAATTACGGAGCCCCCACATCGGCCCACACTACCAGCACTGTTGACCATACGAAGGGCAGCATGGTGAGGGTGCTGGCCTGGCAGTGCATCCCATCCTGATACTATACGCAATGCAGACGATGATACCTCTGCAGCTTCTGGATTGATTTCATTCTCAAGGAGATCTGGTTCCACGTATTTGTATCGGGCGGATACCTGCAAAGATCAAGTATGAAAGATGCCGCCGTGTTTTCGTGGAGACAATCAGAAGTAAAGACCTCTCGCGCCGGGCCGTGGTTCAGGCTAAGGTCAGAAGCGAGGAGGAGGCAGGCAATCACCTCCTTCTGCGAAGCAGTAATGCTAGGGAAAGAGGAGGCCGCATGCATGAGCTACTACCAGCCACTGTAGACGTGGGTTTGCGGACGATCGTAAAAGTAATAAGTCCTAGAACGCAAAGCGCAACAGGGACACAGGTTTCAGGTTTTAGCCCTCCCGTTTCAGCCAGAGTGTCAATCATTGGATGATTTGCACTCTCAAAAAAAAAGTATAAATGCGTCGGTAGTAAAAGTACCTAACATTGAACACGAAATTAAGTCGTTTAATGGGTTTATTCATTCGATGTTAGTCACATTATAACAACTTTCTATTCAAAAAAAATTTGCTATGTAAATATTTTATTTGATAGAAAAAAAGTTTGTATAAAAATTGAACCCGAAAGTAAGTCGTTACCTACTTAGAAATAAGTCAAAAAAAAGGTTGCAGTGCACACAATGGTTGTATTTTGAGTAAGTATATTCTAAAACTTAAATCTTTTAAAACTGTATGGTCTGTGCCCTATTGTACCTGACCCATTTTAGGAATATAAAGAGAGAAATATGAGTTGAGAGAAAAGAGAGAAATATGAAATATGAGACGAATACCAATTCGGCACGGCGGGCAACCATAATATCAACTTTTAATTACTTTATTATCTACTTTAGCATTAAATTATTGTAATAACAAAGTATAGGTATGTTCTGGCTTCCGCTAGAGACGGAAAAACTTCCTTAGTGTTTTTTTAATGCAAGAACTCATTAACTGACGAATCAAAGTTTTGAACCCAGTAAATCTGACTCCAGTCTTGCCATGAAGTACCGTGTTATCCCAGTTAAATGGGTTGTGGAGGTCTGGTAGGCAGCTGCTCCTCGTAAAACACTGTATTCTACTAAATCCGGTTTGACTGGAAGCCGAACCCAATATAATTGGGAAAAGGCGATGTAGATAAAAGAGAGAAATATGAGTTAGACAATAAGAATCACTGACTGTACTAAAAAAAGCAATAAATATGTTTACCTGAAGGATAGTTAACACGAAAAGAAATGCGCCCAATTTCATGAACATCTTATTTGAAAATGAAAATACATGTAAACAAAGCTACCATATATAATCACCTCCATTAAAATTTTTATGGAGCTGTAATTATGATTTTTGTATTTGATATCAATTCTCTTGATAAAAAAGATAAGTAAATTTAGTAATAAAAAAAACATATCATGTTATGGGTATTTTATCATTAACCTATCACATACCCACAAAACGAGACACAATAGTAAAACAATAACAGCGCGGTCTCATAGAACCGGTCGGGGATTCATGAATTAATAGTAACACGTATCCTAGGTACATATAAAACAATTTTTTTTTATGTGGTCGGACGTAAAGAATGTCATCATCCCATCTCTTCCCGTGGGTGTCGTAAGAGGCGACTAAGGGACACACCAGAGAATGGGCAGCAGTATTCTCTGTGCATTTTCACCAACCACACTGCGATCGCCAACCCGCATGCCAAGCGTGGCGTTTTTGGCAAAACCCCCCAATCATGAACGAAAGAACAATAAAGAAACGGCCCTTATAGTGTGGCCATTAGTGCTGTGCACTGCCTGAGGTATGTGCGCGGCGAGACGGGGGGGGAGAATTGGCTGCTGCGCTCTGTCAGTGCGCCGTCAACGCTCGTGGCGGCAGGTAGTGTTATCTGTATCGGACTGTCTATGTCAGACGCACATGGGATAAATATTCAAAGATGGGTCGTGCGTTATCTCGTGATATAAAGACTGCCATTTTTAAGGTGGCTGAATATTTCATGAAAAGAAAAGCAGACAAAGAAAGCTTTGAATTTAAAAATGATGTGAATATTGCCAAAATCGTTGCGGAGGCTACGGGGTACACCAAAAGAACCGTGCATAATGTGATTTCTGCGGGTTATTTATCAATTGAAAATTCAAGCCAATTAAAATTTCAATCGCCAAAAAAACCAAAAGTTCTAAAGAAAAAACACGTTGTGGATGATTTTGACCTTGGAGTTATCAGAAGAAAAATTCATCAGTTTTACGAAGTTGACAAAAAAATACCAAGTGTCCGTAAGTTACTATCAAGTTTGAGAAAGGATGGCATATTGACTTGTGGACGGGAATATTTAAGACAGCTTTTACACAAAATGGGCTACCGTTTCAAAAAATGCAAATCAAAGAGACTTCTTCTTATAGAGCAGCCTAATATTACAGTGTGGCGGAAAAAATATCTAACACAAATCAGAAATTACAGAACGCAAAACCGCAACATATATTTTCTTGATGAAACATACATCAACGCCGGTCACCATGCCAGCAAATGTTGGCAATCATCGTCAGAACCCGGAATTCATGCTGATATTGGGAAAGGACGGCGATTGGTAATTCTTCACGCTGGGTGTCGAAATGGCTTATTGGATGATGCATTGACTATATTCAAATCAGATGCTAGAACCGGTGACTATCATGGAGATATGAGCGGACCTACTTTTTATAAGTGGGTAGATGAAAAGTTAAAAGATAAGTTGCTGCCGAATTCTGTAGTTGTAATGGACAACGCGTCTTACCACAGCGTTCAGGTTGAGAAGAAACCAACTATATCAAGCCTCAAAAGTGAAATGCAGAACTGGTTGCTACGCCATAATGTAGAATTTTCAGGAACCATGACAAAGGCTCAACTGCTACTTCTTATCAAAAATACACAAAAAGAACCCGTGTATAGAATTGACGAACTCCTGAAAGCCAGTGGACACACTGTTCTGCGTTTACCTCCGTACCATCCGGATTTAAATCCAATTGAGTTGGTCTGGGCTGATATTAAAAACAACATAGCCCAAAACTATATTAATTCTTCTCTAGACGAAAAAATAATCTTATTGGATAAATTGTTTTCGGAATTCACGGCGGAAAAATGGCAGAGATGCGACGATCATGTCCAGAAAAATGAAAACGATTACTGGAGTCGCGATAGTAGGTTCGATAATGTTATCGATTCATTCATAATAAATTTGCAAGACTCTGATTCAAGTTCCGGTGGCGAAGTGGAAGATGAAGATGATGACGAAATCGAAGATGAAGTTGAAACGGAATCTATGTCAGAATAACTTTCGTTAGAATATATATTTTTTTTTTTTTAAATTGTATGAGCTAGTGCTTGACTGCGATCCCACCTGATGGTAAGCAGTGATGCAATCTTAGATGGTGAGGCGCACTAGTTTATTAAGAGCCTATTCACTCTAGCCTTGAAGACACCCAAATTATAATTGGACGGGAAGACCGCAGCAGGCAAACTATTCCAGTCCTTCGATGTACGCGGTATAAACGACGAAGCGAAGCGCTTAGTCCGGACCGTAGAGGTTTCCACAACAAAAGGATGGACATTCGCTGTACGACGGCTTGTCCGATGGAAAAAACGGGATGGCGGAATCAATTCGTGTAATTCCTGCGCACACTCTCCGAAATGCATCCTGTATAATACCGAAAGGCTGGCTACCCTACGCCTGTGCGCAAGGCTTTGTAGGTTGGAGTTAACTAGATCTGGATCTCCAATTAGCCTCTTCGCACGCCTTTCCACTGAGTCCAAAGTTGCCAGGTGGCATTTTGCAGCTCCAGCCCATATGTGGCTGCAGTACTCCACACACGATCGGACCTGTGCTTTGTATAACATAAGAAGCTGTCCCGGTGTGAAGTACTGCCGGACCTTTGCAAGAACGCCGAGTTTCCTAGCAGCTACTTTAGCTTTGGACTCAATGAACCGCCCAAAGTTCAGGTCGGAGGAAATTTCAACTCCCAAGAGCTGAAGGCGATCGGTGCAGTCCAGGGATACATCCCGGAAAGCAGGAGCCAAGGTGAACGGGCTCCTTTTAGCGGTGAACAGACACGCTTGTGTTTATATAATTGTTTGTTAATATAAAAAAGTCCTGCTTTGAATTATAAGTTTAGTTCTTATTTGTCACCTGCACATTTTTAATAAAATAGGAGTATATTTGGGTTATATTTTAATCAACTAAGTAAGTATAATATATTACAGATAGCCTCCGACCGTCGTCCCGCCCCAAGTCTTGCTTTAGAAATGCACACTGAAATCGTAAGATCTGTCCGACATGTATCGATCTCATGTGAACTCATGCACTTTTTTCTTCGTCTCCCACCTCGCCGCGCATACCTCAGGGAGTGCACAGCACTAATGGCCACACTATAGTACTCGGCTGCCCGTCTACCTAAAATAATGTATACTGTGATGAACTAATAAGTTGTAAGTAGTCCAAATAACGGTAATGATTAGATACAATAAAATAATGTCATTGTCAATGTGATCGTGAGAAAAACAAAACGGAATAAAAACTGACAATCGATATGAGATATACAACAGATAATAAAGGAATTGGTAATATCCCACGTCTACATTATTTTTTTTTAAAGAAACCGTTAGGTACAATACAAAATAGTGTGATTCATATATTGGTTGTAATGACCCTCTGGTAGCTGTTTGCTTCACAGCCGCACTCGCACGTTCACCAATAGGGCACATTACTTCATCATCATCATCATCATCATCACTTTGGTTCGATTCAAACCTAGCTGTAAACGTTATTTGTGCGTTATTTGTGGGCGTTATGACCCTAGTAACTTATACCAGTTTGAAGCTAGTTATTACAATTTCACTTGAATCTGCTGACATTATCTAACCAGAATTTTTAACTGATACGATAATTCAACAAGAGCATTGAAATCGGCAATCAATATTATTAATTAAATAAACATATATCAATCAATCATAATAGATCAATCATATCGTTTTTAATTAATGATTAAAAACGATACTTCCTACGTAAGGATCTGTAAAGATAATTTTTTATCAAGAATTTACTAATTTTTACGACAAAACACATGCAAATCCGAATCAATCTTTGTTTGATGTACCCAAATTTGTATACTCAAAAATAAAAGGATGGAAGGAATAGCAGAGTGGGGCGTGTCAGACTTTTACTGACAAAAACCTACTACATGTTCCTTATTTGTCTTGCAATCTTAGAGCGTTTCCACATTATCCGATCCGATATCGGTGTCGGACGCCGATACGATATCGGGGTAAGTAAAATGTATGAAATGCCGTGCTCCGATATCCGATATCAGGCCGGATAATATGAAAGACAGGTACATATTTCATACATTTTACTTACCCCGATATCGTATCGGCGTCCGATACCGATATCGGATCGGATAATGTGAAAACGGTCTAAGACCGCGAGTTTTCCTTTCACGGCAAGACTTAGTCTAGACGGTTACCAGATGGCCGAACGGCGAGCTACCCTATGCTCCATTCTTTATTCTTTATTGAACACAACATTAACAAAAATAAAAATAGGACAGTTGATGTACACAGGCGAGTTTAACCCACAATTGGATTTTCATCATCATCATCATTTCAGTCGAAAAACGTCCACTGCTGGTCATAGGCCTCTCCCATGCGTTGCCACGACCGATCGACAGTGACGTTTTTATACTAACATTTCAGCACTTCGATGTACCGATAGTCAATTTTGAATCGTTGGAGAGACTGTGGTAAAGCCCAAGTCTCGATCGAATCAAAGGCTTTTTTGTAGTCCATAATCGCTAAGCAGAGAGGCATTTTATATTCCTCAGTCTTCTGCATTTACCAGCCGCAGCGTACGCATGTTATCTAAGTTGCTGAAGCCTTTTCGGAATCCGGCTTGTTCAGGAGGTTGGAAGTCGTCAAACCTGCGCACGAGACGATTGGTGATGACTGTGGAAAACCACTTGTAGACATGGCTCAGAAGTGAGATGTGCCTATAATTCTTAAGAAGGGTATTTTCATCCTTCTTAAAGAAGAGTACCACACCTTTACTCCATGACTGTAGCGTTTTTTCCCCGAGTATGACAGAATCAAATAACTTCTGGAAGGCCTTAAAGACCAGTTGTCCATCCGCCTTCAGAAGTTCAACCCTAATTCCGTCCTCACCCAACACCTTGTTATTATTGAGCTGCTTCAGAGCCATCCTAATCTCGTACAAGCTGACGTCTGGGATATCTACGGTATAGTGTCGGGTCAATCTAGCTCTTGGGTCTTTCGCAAGATTTGCCGAAAGTTTAGATGGGTATAACAGCTGTCCATAGAATGCCCCAATTTCTCCCAGAAGCTCCGATTTAGCGAATATGACTCTGCCATCGTCGGTCTTCAGTTTCGTGAGCTGGTTCTGCCCAATTAATAGTCAGATCTCTTGCAAAGACTTTGAAGCCCTTATTCCGCTCAGTCGCGTCCTTAATTTTTTGGTTATTAAAGAGGCGAAGATCGCGTTTTAAGGATTTCGATATCCGTCTATTGAGCTGCGGTACCTACACGCATCGTCTGAAGACTGCAGAATCATCTCACGCCTCTTCTTCATAAGCTTGAGAGTCGGATCAGAGAGCCTCTTATTTTTATTTGTACGGTGGGTGTTGAAAAACTTAGACGTGACCGTACGGAAAATTTCCATGAACACATCGTTAAATTCGTCCACAGAGCGTCCTTGCCCCCGTCACTCGCCGTCTTCAAACTCACGCCTACGGTGACTGGAAATCGGGGTCGGACACCTGATTTCCACCGGTCGGAAACCATGTACTGAATCCGTGGTATTTGTTTGTACGTGGACAAACTGTTGTGATGATTTTCCATCTCAAAAGCATTATGACTAATGTGTGTAATGTTCTACTTCCATGAGAGAACAATATAATGGTACGTTAGCGTATATGTGTAAATTTTTATCAAATTTTGACAATAACCCCGGAAATGAAAGCGTTTCCTGGAGTGAGTATAAGATATTTATCAAAATTTATAAAAATACCACTTTTTATCAATTTCACTTAAAATGCTAATAGTGATTATGAAGATAATAATTTGATCCTTCGATTAGAAACCTCATCTGATTTTGATTTTATGATACGATAAGAAAATAACCGACCCAGTCAAATGCCAAATGAAAAAAGTCCTAAAATAAAGCAAGCTAGCACAACCAAGGTTGTGAGATATAATAATATAAAGGATCTCATCGTTCTTACTAACAAGAATATCTCGATATTATTCATTCATTTTTCGCAAATTAGAAAGGTCAAACTAAGCCACTCATGAGTTTGTCGGATTTATAAAACTGGTCTATCCTACTGGAACTTATTTTAAAACATAATATGTAAGATTAAATGCTACAGAATTTTGCCTATTTATATATTTTTTTTTTTTTACAGGAACTAATTCATTGACAATTCAAAGTCAAAACCTTTTTTTTTTTACCAGCTTCCACCCCATCGGTGCCTCATCATCTATCCCGGTCACCAGGGAGAGTGGAGACGGCGAGAGATGTCGTGCGGTGTTCCGCAGGGATCGGTACTAGGACCGCCCCTGTGGAACATCGGATACGACTACGTGCTGCGCGGCGACCTCCCCGACGGGGTCAGCGTGGTCTGCTACGCAGACGACACGCTGGTCCTGGCGCGGGGAGAGTCGTACCAGGCGGCGGCCGAAACAGCGACACGCGGGGTTGCGACAGTCGTGGAGAGGATCCAGCAACTGGGACTCAAGGTGGCATTGCACAAGTCCGAGGCCATGTGCTTTCATGGCCCTCGGTACGCGCCACCACTGGGTTCCCAAATAACGGTAGGGGGGGTCCACATCGGCGTCGGGTCGGCGATGAAGTACCTGGGACTCGTCCTCGACAGCCGGTGGACTTTCGAGGAGCATTTCCGACGTTTGGCCCCCAAACTGGACAGGTCTGGGGCCGCTCTGAAGCGGCTCCTGCCCAACCTAGGGGGTCCAGACGCCCCCTGCCGGAGGCTCTACGCGGGGATCGTTCGGTCCATGGCCCTTTACGGGGCGCCGGTTTGGGCGCCGTCGCTAGGCAAGCGACCGGCGGCCAAGCTGAACGCTTGCCAGAGGGTCATGGCCATCCGGATGGTGCGGGGATACCGCACGATCTCCCGCGAAGCGGCGAGCCTCCTCGCTGGCCTGCCACCGTGGGATCTGGAGGCAACAGTCCTTGCACGCATGCACGATTTGCGCGTGGAGATGCAACGCCGGGGCGAAACTCCGCTGCCGCGACTCATGGCGGACAAGGTTCCGGCGGGATCTTAGGGTGGCATGGCGACTGCGACTGTCGCAACCCAGTGCTGGGCACGCCGTCATTGAGGCGGTTAGGCCCCTCTTTGAGGAGTGGTTGGAAAGAGGTCACGGCGTCCTCTCTTTCCGTGTGACGCAGGTCCTCACCGGACACGGTAAGTTCGGGAGGTTCCTGCATCGAGTCAAGCAGGAGAGGACGCCCGGGTGTCGCCACTGTGTGGACCGCCCGGAGGACACGGTGGAGCACACGGTAGAAGTGTGCCCCGCTTGGGCGGAGCACCGCCGTGTCCTCGTGGAGACTATCGGGAGCGGCGACCTCTCGCGCCGGGCCCTGGTTCAGGCCATGGTCCGGAGCGAGGAGGGTTGGCATGCGGTCGCCTCCTTCTGCGAAGCAGTAATGCTCGTGAAGGAGGCTGCTGACCGCGAGCGCGTGAGGGAACGGTCCTCACGCCGCCGCCGCCGAGATCCCGATCCTGATTTCCGACCACCGTAGGCGCGGGTTCGCGGACGGCGAGCACTGGGTAGCTCGCTGTCCGGCAGTCTGGAAATAATCTGGACCGAGCCCAGTCGTCAACGGCGCGTTCTGTTCCACGCGCGCCTCAAGGAGATGTCAGCAAACTGTAGGGGCCCGGTAGGGCCGAAGCCTCTGGGGGGAACATGTGGTATTCCTAACGGTTGATACCGAGTCCCCCCCAGAACGAAGGCAACGAAGGAACGGGGTAGGGGTTTAGTCAGTAAGAGTCTGACACGCCCTCCCGCTCCGCCCAAGAGCGGGGGAAGTCATTCTGATGATTCCCCTACCAGAAAAAAAAAAACCCCACCGGTGCCATACTTCGCATGGTTTGAAGAAAAAACGGGTCTAGAGTTCGAAAATTTTCAAGAAGACGTAAAAGAAATAAATGATACTATGAAAAGCAGCCCTACCACAACTGAATCTGATGAACAGACAAAAGAAGATTTTGCAATTGACTGTTATGCTACATCTTCTGATGGAAATAAGACTGAGGCTACAGAAGAAAATATAGGATTCGCGGGTAGGTGCGAAAAAAGTACGGACGTTCGGTATTTTTTCGGAATTTTATTTAAATATTTAAATCTATAAATTACATTAAATCCTGACTAATTTACAACTGTTTCTTGTCAACATCAACGGAAATTGTTGTACTCACGTTTGTGACACGTTTATGAAGAAGTAAACACTTTTTCGTGAACACCACCTGCCAGCTGATCACTGCACTAACACTACACAATATATCAGCACTTCAACAACACAATGCCTCAGTACGCCGATGTTCTCGCTGCCCAGAAGACCCTTGAAGAGAAGATCTTGAGCAAGATGAGCGAGTTGGAATCGTAGATTCAGTGTGCCGGACCCGCTAAGGCAACCACAGTGGCAAAAGTAGCCGAGGAGTTTCGCACATTCCGGGAGCTGACATTCTCCATGCTTGGATTACTGAGAAGCCAAATTAATGAGTGTGCCAAACAAGTTGATGGCTTAGAAACCAGACACAGGAGCAAAGCAAAGCAAGCAATTCGAGGCTTGCTCTCAATCTTACAGTTCCCTCAATCAAAACCTGCCACAGACTTGGGGCCCCCGGCAGCGAACATCACCGGCCTATTCTAGTACGGTTCGCCAGTGTGGACATCAGGGCTTCTGTTTGGAGGGCAAAAACCAGACTGAAAGGCTCCAAAGTGTCTGTTAAGGAGTTCTTGACCAGAGCGAGGCAGGCTGTCTTCGGTAAGGCGCGCGAGCACTTTGGCATGCGGTCGTGCTGGACTTAAGACGGCGTCATCTCCATCAGGGCTCCTGACGGAAGTCGGCACAGGGTAACTTCCACAGACGAGCTGAAGCCACTGCTGGCTAAGTACCCGAAGGTGCCAGCCACGAATCCATCTTCGAGCGGTGGGAGTGCAGACGCTGCCGGGAGCCTGAAAACCCGTAAATAATTTAATATTTATTTTTGTTGTGATTGTTTTACTGTTGTTTATCGTTGTCTGTAGTAAGTCTGTACTAACCGTAGTGCTGTGTTCCCGTCTCATAGTTTTCCATCTTCTGTTTTGTTGTCCCAACTTATTACCGGTGCTAGTGTAGCTATAGTTATTTGTATTTGTTATCACTATAACCTGTTGATTCTGTTCACATTTTGCTTGATACCTTCAACTGTCAAATTTTTCACTAAGATGTCAAAGTCAAATTGACGTAAATTGTATTGACATTCTCAGCTTTCGTTCTGAATTGCAACTATAAGAAATAACGCGTTTAGTTACCGAGTTTTATGCACCATTTTATTTTTTGTTAAAAAATACTTTTTTATTTCTTTTTTTTTGTGGGAACTACAGTTTTCTTTGGGATTATTGTTTCTTCTTCTTCTGTACTTTGTGTTTAAGATGTGTCTCATGCTTTTATTTTTATTATTTTTTTGTATTAGTGCTAGTTTTAGCTGGCGGGTGGTGCAGGGTTGCACCGTAATTATTCTGCTTTTTTTTTTGCAATCAGATATAGTTTATGGTATATATAATTATAATATATATATAACTAAATATTGTTTATGTCAGACGATGAGTCCTTCTTTTCTGCAAATGAATCTGCTGCCTCTTCAAACGACTCTAGTTTTTGTTCTCTAGGGGACACCCTTGGTGACTTCGTGGCTCGTAGCTTTGGTGATGGGTCTAGTCAGCTGCTAAATGTGTGTCACATTAACGCTCAAAGCGTTGCCAGCCACTACAGCGAGTTGTACAACACATTTAATAACAGCAACGTTCATGCCATCCTGATATCCGAAACATGGCTCAAACCACACCTTCTGTCCACCACTTACCCCCTCACTGGTTTCGTTCTTATACGAAACGATCGAACTGGTAAGGGAGGGGGTGGTGTGGCCATATATCTCCGAAGTGATTTTCCCTACAAAGTACTGGCTTCTTCCTCTTCTAACTATTCTGCTTCTGCTGAATTTCTCTTTCTTGAAGTTTGCGTCAGAGGAGCCAAAACTATCATTGGTGTTATATACTGCCCTCCCACTGTTGATTACTTCACTGAATTCGAATCAGTACTTGAATCTATGGGTTCTGAGTATGCACATCACATCATAATGGGTGACTTCAACACCAACCTCCTTGCCCAAAACTCCCCTAGGTCCCGTAAGCTCCTCCATCTTATAGAGTCAGTGAGTATGCATGTATTGCCGCTCCAACCTACTCATCATAACACTGCGAGTGATGACACCTGGTTCGACCTGATCCTTACCTCTAATCCTTCCCTTGTCTCTTTCCATGGTCAACATGATGCACCTGGTTTTTCTCATCACGACGTGATTTTCCTTTCCTATATCCTTAAACCTCCTAAACCTGAACCCAGGGTTCTGTACAGGCGTTGTTTTGCGAGGATGGACGTTGAAAAGCTAAAGAAGGATGCTTCTATGGTTGATTGGGAGCTTATGACAGAGGCCACTTCAGTTGACGAAAAGGTGTCAATTTTTAATGACATTGTGGTTAACCTTTATGACAACCACGCTCCTATCAAAAGAGTTAAATTGAAACGTCCTCCCGCACCTTGGATCACAAGAGAAATACAGATGGCCATGCGACGCAGGGACCGTGCATTTCGCAAACATAAGAGAGATCGTACCGAAGAGAACTGGATTTTATTTAAGTCGTCAAGGAATAGATGTAACCAGATGATACGCAACGCCAAACGCCGCCACATTCTCAAAAATGTTTCTTCTTCCTCTTCTGCCGATACCTCGAAATTCCTTGGAACACTTGGTATCGGTAAACCGCGACATTTAGACCTTCCAAATTCTGTTGATTTAGATGATCTGAACCGTCATTTCTCCACTGTGCCTACCTTGGATCATCTCACTAAAGCACAAACTCTGTCTCTAATCTCGGGTCTAACGCGTCCTCAAATTAATCCTTTTCGATTCGTTCCAGCTGAACCGGAAGAGATCAAAAAAATCATTCTCTCCATCAAATCCAAGGCGGTAGGATGTGATAATATCTCTCGTGGTATGATCATTACGATCCTTGATCACCTCCTACCTGCCATCTCCCATATTGTTAATTTTTCCCTGTACTCCGGAATATTTCCCTCCTTATGGCGTAAGGCTTATGTTCGTCCACTACCCAAAGTTTCCCATCCCACTCTTCCAACCCACTTCCGCCCAATTTCTATCCTTCCCTTCCTATCCAAAGTGCTTGAGGCCTGTGTCCACAAACAACTCGCAAGATTTGTGTAGTGTAATTCACTCATAAGCCCTTTGCAATCTGGGTTCAGGCCGGGACATAGCACTGTCACTGCCCTCCTTAAAGTGACTGGCGATATAAGGACAGGGATGGAAGATACCAATGTCACTGTGCTGGTATTGGTCGATTTTTCTAACGCCTTTAATACCGTCAGTCACGAGATCCTTTTGGCCATCCTGTCCTATATTATGATCTCTTCCGAAGCGCTGGAGTGGTTCACTTCCTATCTTCGGGATCGTCAGCAGTCGGTTCACGCTGGAGATTCTACATCTCGCTGGTGTGGGTTGGAAACTGGCGTTCCTCAAGGCGGTATCCTTTCTCCTCTTCTGTTTTCTATTTTTATTAATATCATTACCACCGTACTTCAGTGTTCGTATCATCTGTATGCAGATGACTTGCAGTTGTACTGTCAAGGAAAAGTCGACGAAATATCTGCCGCTATCGATCTATTAAATAGGGACTTAATAGCTATAAAGGCCTGGTCCGATAGATTTGGTTTTGCCGTTAATCCCAATAAATGTCAGGCTATCATCATTGGGAGTTCGCGAAGCATCGCTAAAATTGACAGTGCAACATTGCCACCAGTTAGAGGACGCCCGGGTGTCGCCACTGTGTGGACCGCCCGGAGGACACGGTGGAGCACACGGTAGAAGTGTGCCCCGCTTGGGCGGAGCACCGCCGTGTCCTCGTGGAGACTATCGGGAGCGGCGACCTCTCGCGCCGGGCCCTGGTTCAGGCCATGGTCCGGAGCGAGGAGGGTTGGCATGCGGTCGCCTCCTTCTGCGAAGCAGTGATGCTCGTGAAGGAGGCTGCTGACCGCGAGCGCGTGAGGGAACGGTCCTCACGCCGCCGCCGCCGAGATCCCGATCCCGATTTCCGACCACCGTAGGCGCGGGTTCGCGGACGGCGAGCACTGGGTAGCTCGCTGTCCGGCAGTCTGGAAATAATCTGGACCGAGCCCAGTCGTCAACGGCGCGTTCTGTTCCACGCGCGCCTCAAGGAGATGTCAGCAAACTGTAGGGGCCCGGTAGGGCCGAAGCCTCTGGGGGGAACATGTGGTATTCCTAACGGTTGATACCGAGTCCCCCCCAGAACGAAGGCAACGAAGGAACGGGGTAGGGGTTTAGTCAGTAAGAGTCTGACACGCCCTCCCGCTCCGCCCAAGAGCGGGGGAAGTCATTCTGATGATTCCCCTACCAGAAAAAAAAAAAAAAAAAACATTGCCACCAGTTCGTTTCGACGGTACGATTGTCCCATTTAGTTCCGATGTTAAGGATCTAGGCTTGCGCATCGATTCTACTCTGAACTGGCGGAATCAAGTGGCTAGTGTTAGTCAGAAGGTTACAGGAACACTTCGGGCTTTGTTTCGGTTGAAGAATCTGTTGCCATCAAGCACGAAGACAATGCTTGTGCAGACCTTGATTTTTCCAATCATCGATTATGGTGACGTGTGCTACTATGACCTGAATGCAGATCTCCTCAACAAACTTGACCGCCTTCTAAATTACTGCATTCGATTCGTATTCAATCTTCGTAAATATGATCATGTTTCAGCGCATCGGTCGCTTCTAAAGTGGTTGCCTATACGTCAGCGCAGAGAGCAAAGAGCGCTCATTACCTTATTTTCTCTTCTAAATTCTCCTAATTCCCCGCGTTATTTAGACTCTCATTTTCAATTCATTTGCGCCAACCATAATAGAAATTTGCGCTCATCTCATAATCGCCTACTTCAATTTCCTTCTCATCGTACTGACTATCTTCACTGTTCTTTCTTTGTTCAAGCTATTTCTTTGTGGAATGCGCTCCCCCAGGAGATCAGGATGGCAACAAACCGATTAGCATTCAAAACCAAAGTTCGCGAGATGATTCGTAAGAAGTTGGCAGTAGTATCATCACAGCGGTGAAGATATCTAATTGTCGATTATAACCAATTGTTTGACTGTGTATGTATGTATATGTAGATATATGTAGTTTAATAATTTGAGTATATATTATGTATTATTATTGTATTTATGGTTTATTTGTATATCTATTCTTGTCTCCGCTTTTTCTTTCTCTTATTGCACCTACCACTATTTTTTCTCTGCATCACCCAAAGGTTGACTGGTAGAAAATGCCCAAGGCATTAAGTCCGCCTCTGTACTTATATGTGCATAAAGCATTAAATAAATAAATAAATAAATAAATATAGAAGACTCAGACAGCTTAGAATCTAATAAAGATGATGATATGGTTAAACTTCTGAAACGCCTTGTAGTTAATGTCTAAGTCAAGATGACACTTACCAAAATCTCGATCATAATAATATTATCGATCGCATAACTAACCAGTTTTTGTTGTTATTGATTGATATCTTATTAATTTTATATATTGCTTTTCCTTCCTCATGCTTTTCCTCGTTCTATGATTATTATCAGTAAAATTTATGACTAAAAAAAGATAAATACTTATTTTTAATAAAAGGCGGCACATCGAAAAAAGGTTTGATCCATATCTGTGCATTTTTATGTTGTTAAAATATACAACATGTAACATAATTAACGCACATCCTCTTGGGGGGTCATTGTACTCATCTTTATGAACAACTTTTACTATGGGACCAAACCAGAAATCGAGAAAAAAAATTTTTCTCGATTTCTGGTTTGAACAGCTGATTATTTAATAATCAGCTGTTCTATACATTTATGTTCGCTTATTTTGTCAAAATGTATGGAACAGTTGTTCATAATGATGAGTACAATGACCCCCCAGGAGGATGTGCGTGAATTATGTTACATGTTGTATAGATCTTGGATAAGGTTTTGTCGAATCTATTTAGTTATTTATGAAGGTTGATACCTAAAAAAAACAATCTAATAATAATAAGATGATTCTTAACTAACCGACTCCACATTCGGTGAGTCTCGTTTAGAAACTAGCATATCGGAATCGGTATTTAAATGAATATTATTATTATTTTGTTATAGGTGTTTTGTGCAACTATACGATTTATCTTATCATCCTGTAGGTACGCCAATATCAACGACGTACAAGATGATTTACAGGTTTCAGGTTGCCAAGCGAGGTTGGTGTAAGTCTATCCCAAGACGAAGGTAACAGAAAACTTCACCGCTTCTCACCACTTTCACACAAAAGACACATTATTTGGGACCTTACTATGATGCATGGATTTCATATTTAGTCGTTTCCACGTGGTTTTACCGCACTGAAAAGGATTCTTAAACAAATTTTGTCATACTGGTTTATTTTAGCAATTGAGTCCTTTTCATCTATAATGTCAGTGTCACATTGCGATATTGGTTCATTTGGTACGACGTAACCCACCTTTGACTCTTTTGTGGTGTCAATCAAGTATGAAGTGATCATGTGTATTTATCGACAAAAGAATATCAAACTGATCAAGTTTGATATTCTTTACAAATTTATAAATACAGTCCATTATTGATTGTCAAATTTATATTGTTAAAAATGTAATATTTGCCGTGCAAGACAAACAGAATAGTACGGTCGTCAGCAGAGAGAGAAAATTTGAGTTGATCGACATGAAAAGCAGAGAGAGAAAGAGAAATTATTACACTTAGTAGGTCATCTAATGTAAATTAGGAAAATTAATGGTCCTAGTACACTGCCCTGTGTAACGCCATCTTCTATATTTGATCAATAATAACCAAATGGTTTAACTGTATTGATTGATATCTAATTAATTATAATTATTGTTTTAATGCTTTTCCTTGTTTTGAGATTATCAGTAGAATTTCCGATTTAAATAAGATAGACAGACAGCTATACATAAAACATTATACTATCGATCTCTAATTCCGCAAAGAAGTAATGGGTCATATGATGACTTGATAAAATAATATAATTTATCTAAATAGATCTACAAGTCACGACGAAATGATTACAAAAGATAAAATGAAACTGTTTTCATTGATTGATATCTTATTAATTATGTTGACTGCTGATTTCAATATTTTTTTGGTTGTGTTGCCATATCTCAGTGAAAAAATCTAGTAAATCTAATCTTAACTCCTAAAAGAAAGATAAGATAAAATCTAATATATAATCGGTTAACGACGTTGGGTCATAATAACACGTGAGAATTAATATTGGCCAAATATTTTTTTATTATTGTGTTTTTTTTTGTAATAATTATTCTCATTTATGATCGCTAAAATCTTTCTTATTTTATTTTGAACAATTTGAGATTTTTAGATCTTTTTTTGCCTTATTTTTATACTATCCACAACCCTCGCTAGGTAATTGCTCGACTTTATGGAAGGCTTTTCAACGCTGCGTCTTCTAGTACGTGGTCTCCACTCTAGAACCTTTCGTTCCAATCGACCATCTGTTTTACAACAATGTGCCTTGCCACTGTCATTTAAGTTTGGCGATTCGTCGGGCTGTGTCGATAACCTTGGTTCTCCTGCGGATATCTTCATTTCTAATGCGATCACACAAGAAAACTCCCAGCATAGCGTTTTGAATTGCAATTTGGTTTTTTTTTTCTGTCTAATCATCAGAATGACTTCTCCCACTCTTGGGCGGAGCGGGAGGGCGTGGCTCTTACTGACTAAACCCCTATCCCGTTCCTTCGTTGCCTATGATCTGGGGGGGACTCGGTGTCAACGTTTCGGAATACCACGTGTTCCCCCAGAGGCTTCGGCCCTGCCGGGCCCCTACAGTTTGCTGACATCTTCTTGAGGTGCGCGTGGAACAGGTCGCGCTGTTGACGACTGGGCTCGGTCCAGATTATTTCCAGACTGCCGGACAGCGAGCTACCCAGTGCTCGCCGTCCGCGAACCCGCGCCTACGGTGGTCGGAAATTGGGATCGGGATCTCGGTGGCGGCGGCGTGAGGAGCACGAGCATTACTGCTTTGCAGAAGGAGGCGTCTGCATGCCAACCCTCCTCGCTCCGGACCATGGCCTGAACCAGGGCGCGAGAGGTCGCCGCCCCCGATAGCCTCCACAAGGATACGGCGGTGCTCCGCCCAAGCGGGGCACACTTCGACCGTGTGCTCCACCGTGTCCTCCGGACGGTCCACACAGTGGCGACACCCGGGCGTCCTCTTCTGCTTGATCCGATGCAGGAACCTCGCGAACTTACCGTGTCCGGTGAGGACCTGCGTCATACGGAACAAGAGGACGCCGTGACCTCTTTCCAACCACTCCTCAAAGAGGGGACTTACCGCCTCAATGACGGCGTGCCCAGCACTGGGTTGCGACAGTCGCAGTCGCCATGCCACCCTGAGATACCGCTGGCACTCTGTCCGCCATGCCGCGACTTGTCGTGGCAGCGGAGTTTCGCCCCGGCGTTGCATCTCCACGCGCAAATCGTGCATGCGTGCAAGGACTGTTGCCTCCAGATCCCACAGTGGCAGGCCAGCGAGAAGTCTCGCCGCGCCGCCAGAAGATCGTGCGGTATCCCCGCACCATCCGGATGGCCATGACCCTCTGGCAAGCGTTCAGCTTGGCCGCCGGTCGCTTACCTAGCGACGGCGCCCAAACCGGCGCCCCGTAAAGGGCCATGGACCGAACGATCCCCGCGCAGAGCCTCCGGCTGGGGGCATCTGGACCCCCTAGGTTTGGCAGGAGCCGCTTCAGAGCGGCCCTAGACCTGTCCAGTTTGGGGGCCAAACGTCGGAAATGCTTCTCGAAAGTCCACCGGCTGTCGAGGACGAGTCCCAGGTACTTCATCGTCGACCCGACGCCGATGTGGACCCCCTCTACAGTTATTTGGGAACCCGGTGGTGACGCATTCCGAGGGCCATGAAAGCACATAACCTCGGACTTGTGCTATGCCACCTTGAGTCCCAGTTGCTGGATCCTCTCCACGACTGTCGCAACCCCGCGTGTCGCTGTTTTGGCCGCCGCCTAGTACGACTCTCCCCGTGCCAGGACCAGCGTGTTGTCTGCGTAGCAGACCACGCTGACCCCGTCGGGGAGGTCGACGCGCTGAATTGCTCTTTGGGTGAGAATTCACGTTGCCTGCTGCGGTCTTTCCGTCCGATTACAATTTGGGTGTCTTCAAGGCTAGAGTGAATAGGCTCTTAATAAACTAGTGCGCCTCACCATCAACGACTGCATCACTGCTTACCATCAGGTGGGATTGCAGTCAAGCACTGGTTTATGTAATATAAAAAAAAAATCTGATGAAACTCGGGACCACGTTTGAGTTTTTGGTCATTATTACGATATGATCTTCTTCTTCTTTTCGAATCGAAGGTAAATTCTTTAGATTGTTTGGGCCCAGTAGGTAGCTATGTTAATTGCAGCATCGGTGGCACTCATTAAATCCTCCAAAGTGTAGGTGTTTGGGAACTTGGGGCACTCCAACATGTGGCTCATGTTTTGTACAGGGCACAGCACTCACGTTTGATATCCGACGGGTCTTTGACACCCCATTTGGCCAAATTGTTTTTGCAGTGACCTACCTTTCCATACAGGCCACTGCAATTCATGTCCAGGCGGGAGACGTTCCTGGGGTTTCAAGAAGTCGGGTGGTGGCAGACTATGTTCTTCCCAAAGCCTTAATTTTTTTTTTTTTTAAAGTAACTCCTTGAGTAAGTCCCATCAGGAAATTACTTACAATATCTAAAGACTGATTATAAATAAGCTACTTCCAATAATCAGTGAGAGTAGATAAACAGCTGATAATCGGTCAACGTCCTTATACAATATGTTGTCTTTGATATCCCTTATCTCAAGGTTTATAACCTATGAATAAGGAAAAATGATACAAGAATACGCGAAAAAGAAAATTGTCGCCTTGGACACGTGGTACTGGAGATGGATCCTAGGAGTATCTTTGACAGAGATTCTTACAAATTATTTCATAGAAGAACTGGACTGAGAAAGAAGAACTAAAATATCATCATCATCATCTGCTTAGCCTTTTTCCCAACTATATTGTGGTCGGCTTCCAGTCAAGCCGGAAAAAAGGACTAATATAAATATGGTTAAAAAATGTACGGTTTCGAAAATAAAATTACCTCAATCATATTTGTCATCCGTATACATCGTAAAAGAAAAGATTTCTAAATCTTCATTCATTGTGATGTTACATGCCAGTTGAGATAGTGATCAATCGCAAGCCTACTCATACTTAAAAAATACTACTGATGTGTAACAATAGTTACTAAGGGGAGAAACCCTTGCATACTGATCTGCACAATGGTTACACCAGGGTGTCTGTTTCCATCGTATCTAAAAAGGGAACACTCGAAACACGTATTTATTTTATACTTTATGCACATAAAGGTACAAAGGCGGACTTAATGCCTTAGGCATTTTCTACCAGTCGTGACGTATCTGGTAAGGACATGTGCCAAACGGAAAGAGATGATGTCATGGCACGTGTAAGCAGCTCCTCAAAGAGGGGACTTACTTCCAAGATAGTGGCGTGCCCAGAAGATTATGAACTTAAAGCTTAAGTGATATAAGTGAAGGCAGGGCCACAGATGATAATATTATTGCAGAACTGATAATACGGCAATTATTACTGTGGTTGACTGGTAGAAAATGCCTTGTTGCATTAAGTCCGCCTATGTACCACTACTGCACAGTACTGTACAGTAGCTACAAAGATACTAGTATTTTATTTATTTATTTATGTGGATATTTTATTTTAAAAATGTCGATTTTTTGCAGAAGTTTGACTAAAGTTGGTTTATTGTTTGCAGAGTTGTCAAAAAATAATATGCCTGTTGACATTTAAAGAAATCGCGTGCGTGTGTACGTGAAATGCGTTACGTATAAAGTAAGCGCAAAAATAACGCTGGCATTCCATCATTAAAATGGCTTTGAATAATATAGAGTAGGTAATATTGCGAGTGTTATTTTTTCGTTTTTAATATAGTAGCATGCAATTTTTTCAAATGTCAAAATTGGTTCATTATTTTTTAACAACTTTAACGTATATGACTAATTGACTACAGGTGTATGACTGCTACTGTGGGTGTCCTACGCAAACATGAGGTTGTTAAATATAGGACTTAATTTTGACGCTTCTCCTTAAATCTAAAAGGAATCAAAAAGATCTAAGCACTGTTAGTATATTTTAGACAAATAAAAGCAAAGCAATTATCATTTAAGAGAGCAGATTTTTTTGCAATTTGTTATGTTGGTTACCTTAGTAATTTTCCATGAAGATCAAACGAGCGGTATATCTGTTTTTTTAATTAATCATATTTTTTATTCTATGTTACTGAAGACTGCATTGTAAACACGTGCACGAAAATAAATTAGATAACAAATCCGGATATTAACAAAAGTGCAATTTGTCGGCTTGTTCCAAAATACTTTTTTACTTATCTTCTTATCTTAATTGTGTAGACATCTATGGCAATAAATATATTATATTCATCGATAACTGGCTTTTCTGGAGATTAAATTACTTTATAAAAATAACTTCTAATTTTAAACAAAATTACCAGTAGTTCAGAAGATGTTAACGAAATCGGGCTTGTTTTTATTCCTGCTGGGTGTTCTTCAGGTAAGGTTAATTGGTTATAAATAGTAGTCATTTCTTACCGTAGTCATTCTTAGTCCTGTTTTAGAAACGAGGCTTGAGTCTCAGCAGTCGAAATATTCTAAAACTGATTATGCCATTTTTTATGCTAGTCGTCTTACTTCAATATTTATGATGGCATTTGCAGAACTGTTTTACTGAACCTACTGAACTAACTGTTATCAAAATAGTATACCTAACAAATCCTTAGTTCAACAAACATAATTATTAATACTTTTTGAGGAAAACCATCACACTATTTACTTTTAGGAACATTGTTTTATTCTAAAAAAAAATTTAGAAGTAGCGTGCTTGGTCATAGTTCTGACCTAACCTAATCTATTTCACCCAGCTCAAAATAAACAGTGGTATAGTCAAGTGCTTCTTATTCGTCCTATTACTACGGGAGACCTTCTAGCGCTATCTTTTTTGGTACGTGGTTGTCACTCTCCATCAAAACATCTGATCACAAATCATCTGTTCTGCTAGCAACGTGCCCTGCTCAATGTCACTTGTATTTACGATATTTCAGGCTTAGTCGGTCACCTGGTTCTCCAGCGCATATCTTTATATCTTCAATTGCCCTTGAAGTGGCTTTAAGGCTTCTAGTGATGCAACCACGTTTTGCAACAATAATTGCATTACTGGTCATATAGATTCATACATGATGGTTATAAATACTGTAATGTTACATAAAAACAAGTTTCAAAACAATAATGACGATACTTTTAATATTCTTTCTATTTGAACTTTTTATTCCAAGTCATTCACGCTTTGAAATTGTTTATTATTAAACCATTGTTCAAATAGGGTGAAAAATATGATGTGAACAATTATCGCCTTATGACGCTAATATCGTCCTTTTCAGAAATATAAGAGAAACATGTTGAAAGCCATACATTAATAAAATAAACATTTGGATTTCTAAAACGAAAATAAAACCATACTAAATGGTACAAATAATAACCATAGCTAGCATAGCTAAAAACAAGGCAATTTTCTGGCTTTTTATAGGCGTTTGATTTGATTTGGTTTCACACGTTAACCTATTACAAAAATTTGAAACGCTCGAAATTAGGGGACTGCCACATTAATAGATATCTTCATGCCTAATTGACAGACAACAGTGTGTCACTATCTCCAAAGTCGACGAGATATGCTACTGTATACGTTTGAGTATGAATATACATATAAAACTGGGCATACCCCAAGGTAGCATATTGGGGCTCATCTTATTTCTCCACTACGTTAATGATATTGTTAATGTGACTAAGCAAGATATTTTTGTATGTAACTGCGAACAAAAAATATAAGTCGATTACTGAACATGAAATTGACGTGAATGAAAAAATTGCTGACTTAATTAATTGGTTAAATAACAATAATTGATCTACTAATCTTAACAAATCTGTGAATTTACATTTCAACAAATATTATAATAAGAAATTCAATTTTAAGTTGGTTTTGGTCACCTTTTAGGTAATCAAAACTAAGTTTTAAGGTGTAGTAATTGATAAAAATTTGGACTGGAAGGCAGAGGTTGAGAATGTATGTAGCAAAGCGAATAAATTTATTCATGCGCTTAGAAAGATTAAGAAGATAACAAATATAAAAACGGCTGTAATGTCACATCGAAAGTATGTCAAATCCTAGTTGTGGTATGGAATAAAGAAATAGTGCCGACTTCAATAGAGCATTTATCGCACAAAAGAAGTGTATACTGTATACACAAGCCACACGGGATTCTATCAGGTGAATCGTATATAAACTGTAATGTTGATATTATAATTTTCCGTACTTTAATATTAAGCAAAACATGTTTGGACTCAGTTCATTTCGTAACATCTTTTAATACCGTGTTTTTACAAATAAATATTATTAGAAAACACCAATGTAAAAATAGGTAGCGACCCATTATTTTACTTATCATATCCAGACCTGCCCTATGTCCAGCAGTGGACGTCTTTCGGCTGAGATGATGATGATGATAATCCAGACCTGGTTATCAATCATTATACAATTAAACTCAGGATATATGTAGGTATTTAGTTGTACAAATTTCAAACACAATGAAATTGTTGTTAATGAATAAATAATAATATGATGACTTATTATGTTGGTACATAAGTAAAAAAATAGTAGATACGTGGCGTGTCGTAATCACATCAGAAATTAAGATATTCGCAAAAGAAACAATGTACGTAGACTGAAGAATCAACAAACTTAAGTGGCAGTGGGCGAGGTACATTGCTCGTAGAACAAATGATCAATGATGGTGAAAGGTTCTGAAGTGGCGACCACGTCCCGAATGACGCAGCGTTGGAAGGCCTTCCACAAGGTTTACCAATGTCCTGGTAAAGGTCGAGGGAATTCGATGAATGCGAGACTCACAGGTCGTTCTGGCGACGCTTGGGGTAGGTCTATGTCTAGCAGTGAACGTGTTTCGGCTGAAATGATTATGATGATGATGTATTAATATGTGACGTATACTTTGCAGGCATCTGCTGAATACAAAAACTTAGTGCAAAGCGCAGCATCAATTGAGAATGAAATCGACCCCGGTAAGTTTTAAATAATTTATTTACCGAACTAGAATCGTCGAGGGCTTAAAGGAGATATCAACAAAACCGTAGGAGCCGATCAGGCTCGAAACCTACTGGCTAAACGAACGAAGGCAAAGAAGGAACTAAAATGGATGTCAATCAGTAACGTCATCAGTATAGCCTAGAAGCGGGAGAAGGCATTGAATAATTTTCCACATAAAAATGGTACCTAAAAAAATAAAAACTTAAATATGAAAGTAATGACATTATGATGTTTTCTATTCACTCAGAAAATGCGGCGGAAACATCGTCATCGTCGCGTATAATAGCCGGGTGGGCGGCACAGCCTGGCCAGCATCCTCATCATGCAACCCTTCGTCCGATAAGAAACACTGGTACTATTGGCACGTGTGGAGGCTCCATTATATCGAGAGAATGGATTATTACTTCAGCAAGTTGTACTGCCCGGTAAGTCACATCGTCTGAGGATAAAACTGCTATCGACCACTCTGATTCCTCTTGAAATAGCACAACAAGTAATTCTAGGAGTTAGCTCTTTTCCATCCATTGATTACATCTTCTATCTGTTTCGAAGTTTACTCACTGTTCGTCCACTTTACGAGTACATATTACCTGCGATTCTCAAATAACACTCTTTACTCCCTTCGATAAGGCAATCTACCGGCGTTGTAATGCTGTAGTGTACTGGTTCCGTCAATTCAAACATTCAATTGCACATTTTTATTTCTTACGCATTTTTTTAAGTCGCCTTCAATTCATGGGTCGCAATACATATGGAGAAATAAATTATTATTCTATTTATTAATCTGTATACCCATAATACTTAACTTTTTATTTTTTCTTATAAAAAGCATGAAAAGAAACATTTAAAGATATAAACAATTGTAGCCAGTATCGGAAAAAGGCTCCAAGCTGCCGGCGGTCTGCTCTCCAGAGATAGGAACCTCCTAAAAATCGAGCTGTATCTAAGAGTACCGCTTTCTGAATCCTTGAAGTCCTTGACCCAGCCCCTTAACGCGAGCCTCCCATGGTGTTGGTCGAGGCTCGGCTCTTCGCTATTAAGCCATTCCCTGAGACTACTATCGGCTCAATGATCGCCGAGTTCACTTTCCACACGTGGACAACCTCGCGAGCTATATCAATATACTTGATTCGCTTCTTTGTCTAGGCTTTCACGAGGTTCTCGTCATGTGGGACGGTTATGTCAACAATCATTGCACGCCACTCGATTCGGTCCACCACCACTATATCAGGCTTGGTGGCTACAACAGCCCTGTCAGTGGTGATGGGCCAATCCCAGTACTAAGTGATAAGACCATTATCAAGAACTGGGTCTTATTATTATTACGAATATAATTATGAAACTTTCAACTTTTTTATTTATCTTGAATACCATATTTTAGGTCTGTATCTGCTCTGGTCCGAGCGGGTGGAGTATCTCTTTCCAATATGGAGTACAACTCTGAGACTACTGAATGGTACATCCATCCAAGATACAATCAAGGTAGTTCAGCTATTCAGGCAAACGACATATCACTTTTGAAGTTACAACGCCCTGTTGTTTACACAAGTAAGTTTTGTATTTTTTATACACAATATCTACTCCAAGTTTCATTAAAAAGTACTCCAAGTTTTTTAGCCCATACTATTTCTTTACTGAACCAATTCTTTCCAGTAATATTTTTACGCTATTTCATACCAGTCCGTATATTAGATATATTAAAAATTACAGTGATTTGTACTAATTTTATTTATATTGATGTAATGACTTGTAACCACAGGGCTTCTACAACCGATCAGGGTGCAGTCGCGTGCTAACGCGTTCGCCAACTATAATGGAATACGGGTCTACACAAGTGGTCATGGTGTGACATCAAACTCGAATTCGGGTCGGTATTCATTTTGCTTCTTTTACATTAAATTTAACTAAAGATTAAAATGATAAATAAAAACAAAAGTGATTATTATAAAACAGAAAAAAAACAATACAAAATAACTTTAATTTCCAAAGTCGGTGTTAATAACAAGAGACAAAATTATTATAGGAACTATATTATATTATAGGACTTCCAAAATAAGGTTTTTTTTTGGTTTTTTAAATGAAAGCCCTTTGTATTTTTTTTTTGTATATTATTTATTTAGCTATATCTCCTCTCTCCTCCAATTCCCTTCTTCCTTCAGTCAGTGTTGGTATTTCTGGTATTGTTAATTATATTGTTTTAATAGCGACCTATGTATCTACCTACCTTTATAGTCACACTATATTATGTTTTACGGTCAAAAATGAATTGTTCTCTTTATATTTTAGCTTCCATTGTCGATGTGCTAAGATGGGTATATCTTAGAGCATTGTCTAACACGGCCTGCATTTGGAACTACTTCAATTTCAACATAGTCTATAGTACCACAATCTGCGCACGATTCTTCAATGTCACCTCACAGGGTCTTTGCAGAGTAAGTTGTTTTGAAATCGCACTTCTCTGCTAAATTATCTGTACTTCTAAATATCTCGCTCTTTAAAACTCAGATTTCAACAAAATTCAAATAATGATTATGCGTGTTTGGTTTAATGTTAATTCGAAATTTTAAGATTTTTTACACATATTTCGTTTTTTTTTCATTCGTTTTATTATTTATCTACATTAATATAACAAAGGGGTGAAGTTTGTTTTTTTGTTTGTATGAGGTAACCTGTGGAAGTACTGGTCCGATTGCTAAAATTTTTCCACCAATAGAAAGCTGCTGTGTTCCTGAGTGACATAAGCTATATTTTATGTACGCGGGCGAAGCTGCGGGCTAAAGCTAGTAGTTCATAATTATGATCTTTTTGTTACCAGGGTGACAGTGGTGCCCCACTTGTACATATTCCGTCGGATGGCATTCCAACCCTTGTAGGCGTCGGCTCTTGGTGGTCAAGCAACTGCGCGTTGAACCAGCCCAGTGGTAATATTGACATTTTTTTCATATGAGTGATTATATGTTATTCTCAGTTCTTGTATTTTTGGTATTTTAAATAATATTATAGAAAGGCACTATTGTTTGTTGTTTGTTGTAGTGATTACTAGAAATACTGACTGAAAAATATTACACCAATGATTTCTTCAATTATAAACAATACAATTGCTGATTAATTGCAACACAATTACGGGAAAACCGCAACGAAATCTGAAAATGAGCATTCTGTAATAAAAATGTGTTATTCTTATTAGGTTTCACTCGTCCCGGAGCTTACATAGCATGGTTCAAAGAAGTGACCGGAATTGATTATGAAAATCTACATGAAGAAGAAGAAACTACGACCACTACCAGCACTTCTACTACGACTACCACCACCACTACTCCGATCCCTACGTTTCCTGAAGGAAATATTACGATATCAACGTCTACTACTACAGAACCAGATGAATCAACTCCCGAAGATGATACTACGACACCAACGACTGATACTACAGAACCAGATGAATCATCTCCCGAAGATGATACTACGACACCAACGGCTGATACTACAGAATCAGATGAATCAACTCCCGAAGATGATACTACGACACCAACGGCTGATACTACAGAATCAGATGAATCAACTCCCGAAGATGATACTACGACATCAACGGCTGATACTACAGAATCAGATGAATCAACTCCCGAAGATGATACTACGACATCAACGGCTGATACTACAGAATCAGATGAATCAACTCCCGAAGATGATACTACGACACCAACGACTGATACTACAGAATCAGATGAATCAACTCCCGAAGATGATACTACGACACCAACGGCTGATACTACAGAATCAGATGAATCAACTCCCGAAGATGATACTACGACATCAACGGCTGATACTACAGAATCAGATGAATCAACTCCCGAAGATGATACTACGACACCAACGGCTGATACTACAGAATCAGATGAATCAACTCCCGAAGATGATACTACGACACCAACGGCTGATACTACAGAATCAGATGAATCAACTCCCGAAGATGATACTACGACATCAACGGCTGATACTACAGAATCAGATGAATCAACTCCCGAAGATGATACTACGACATCAACGGCTGATACTACAGAATCAGATGAATCAACTCCCGAAGATGATACTACGACACCAACGGCTGATACTACAGAATCAGATGAATCAACTCCCGAAGATGATACTACGACACCAACGGCTGATACTACAGAATCAGATGAATCAACTCCCGAAGATGATACTACGACATCAACGGCTGATACTACAGAATCAGATGAATCAACTCCCGAAGATGATACTACGACACCAACGACTGATACTACAGAATCAGATGAATCAACTCCCGAAGATGATACTACGACATCAACGACTGATATTACAGAACCAGATGAATCAACTCCCGAAGATGATACTACGACACCAACGACTGATACTACAGAACCAGATGAATCAACTCCCGAAGATGATACTCCGACATCAACGACTGATATTACAGAACCAGATGAATCGACTCCTGAAAATAATACTACGACATCAACAACTACTACTACAGAACCAGACACTATTACGGAACTAGATACTACTGCACAACCAGACACAACTGTGAAACCCGATGATGCTTCTCCAGAAGATGGAGAAAATAAACCAAGGCCACCAGAAGACTCTGAAGAAACAGGCGAAAGCAGCGAAGAAGAAGGAGAAGGAGGTGACGGAGAAGAAGAAGACTCAGACAGCTCAGAATCCAATGAAGATGATGAAATAGGGCAACTTCTAAAACGCCTGGATGTAAAAGTTAAAGTTAAAGTCAGTCTCAAAAAATATAAGAAAAAAAATGAAACGAGAAAAGTCAAACATATTACTCATCATTGATTTGGTACAGTGATTTAAAAAATGATGAAGTTTTTACCTTAAGGCGACTCAAGTCAACATTTTTTACATACAAACTTCGGGGGGGTTTTACTCCAATATTTGACCATGTACATCCAAAGTTAAACATGATATCGTTTTGTCTCATTATTAATTTTGTCTGTACGGAAGCAGAATTGTAAAATAATAAGCCAATAAAAAGTTACGATCTTCTAAAGTTTCGTTTTTTTGGCTAATTTTAACACAACTTTGAGCGTAAATTAGAAATAAAAAAGCATCAAATTTCAAAAACGATGCCTGTACCGACACAGAAAATTTATCGAAGAATTTAATAAATTTTATTTGAAATTGATTGATGCAGTGGTTTTTTCGTAAAACCCCTTCTTCCAAAGGCCTTTTTGTATTTTATCACGCACGCCTTTTACTCAGAACTATCGTGCATCTCACTGAATAAAGTTACCCCCGGTTGCGGTGCGGGGGGACGCAGCGCCGCGCGCGGCTGGCTGAGTTTGGTTCAGTCTACTGCGGCCTATATCGTTCGTATGACGTGTATGTTGACTACCGATTATATCTACGCTTTATTAACCGACTTCAAAAAAAGAAGGAGGTTATCAATTCGACTGAATTTTTTTTTAAGTTATTGCATAGCTTCTATCGCGGGCCTTGAGCGTGGGGACCGAATCCAGAAATTCCACTCCACTCCGACCGGCTATGTTATGTCTGGTCGGGCAACTGCCCAATTGAACGAGACGGGTTTTGTGTCTGGTCCGAGCAACTGCCCAATTGAGCGAAACGGGTGTTGTGTCTGGTTCGGGCAACTGCCCAATTGAGCGAGATGGATGTTGTGTCTGGTCCGGGCAACAGTCCAAGTTTTTTTTGTTTAGTCTTTAGAGTGCATCATCCGACCAGAGAGATGTTTTGTCTGGTCAGGCAACTGCCCAATTGAGCAAGGCGGGTGTTGTGTCTGATCCGGGCAACTGCTGCTGAACAGCACGCCGGTCATGGGGCCCGCGTCCGCGGACGATAGAAAGGTGAACTCAGTGCGGCGCCACAGCGCTCTGTGAGGTGAGGGCGTTGTGTCTGATCATTATTGTGCAGTAGAAGGGTGTCAAAATAAGAAAACAAATGAAAATTTGTCTTTTTTTTCATTGCCGAGAAACGAACAAAGGTACGTAAGAGCGTTTTCACATTATCCGATCCGATATCGGTATCGGACGCCGATCCGATATCGGGGTAAGTAAAATGTATGAAACGCCGTGCTCCGATATCCGATATCGGGCCGGACAATATGAAAGACAGGTACTTATTTCATACATTTTACTTACCCGGATATCGGATCAGCGTCCGACACCGATATCGGATCGGATAATGTGAAAACGCTCTTAGGAATTATTTTAAATCTTTTGTTTTTCGAATTCGAGCGGCACACTCCGCAACAACCGAAACGGTATGACATGTGTGCATCGTGTAATTTCGTTTTTATTCGGAACGGTTCGGAGCGCTATGTGCAAAGCAGACGTCGCGTCGTGCGTGAGGACTAGCGTCTAACCGCTCATCACTGATACTATCTCTTTCGGGCACGATGTCAAGTGAGACAGCGTGCTTTATGGCCCCGCCCGCCAGTGAGTTCAAGCCCGCGCAAAGTGGGACCTTAATTTTAATTATATCATGATTTTACTGTATTGGATTTTCACTTGTAACCAAATTACTAAACAATTTGAGAGACACGGTAAGTTATTGACGATATTGTGTGGTAAAATATTTCATGAATTTAATATCAATACTCTACCGTGATAGTTCAGCAGGCGCTAACTAATTCTAACTAATTCCTAGTTAAAACGTCGCGTCGTTAAAAGAAAATTTTAAATAAAACAGAGCGTTTCTGTCTGTAGTAAAATATAATTATGAGACTTTTTTTGAACTATGCAGTACTGTTTGGAACCACTTGATCAATGAGGTATTAATTTAATAATCGTAATAAATGATGTTTATTTTGTGAATAAATTAAAAAAAAACGCTTTTACACGCCAATTTTTTTGTTAGTTTAAACTAGGTGTTTCCTAGCTGAATACCCTGAAAAGAAAGACTAAAACAAACTCAGAGGTCAAAGTCTCTTTCAATTCTATAGAGCTTTGTAAAACTCAAATCACATGAGAAAAATTTATGTTCGCTTTTTGACGAAATAAGCGAACACAAATGTATGGAACAGCTGATTATTTTTTCTCGATTTCAGGTTTGGTCCCATACTAAAAATTGTTCATAATGATGAGTACAATGACCCCCCAAGAGAATGTGCGTTAATTATGTTACATGTTGTATTCAAACTTTGAGAATAGTGAATATGCTCAAGCATAATATTATTATTCACTATTCTTAAAGCTCAACTCAGGACTGCCAAGGAAGGAACGTTCATAATCTCTTGAAAATGCAAAAAATACTGCAGCTCTTCTACTAAAACATTTCCTTCCTATTTTCACGCGTGTTTTCTTGTAAACGCGGAGTTTTTCCGCTACGTAGTTGACCTTTTTGAATGACGTACCCTAGAGTTTCCCGTAGGGCAGCAACTTAGGATGTTGGAAAAAAATGTGTGAAATGTTTTTTTATTCATGATGTTGAACCAATTCATTGAAGAACAAGAACATTAGAATGAAACGAGTAAAAAAAAAACAAATAAAAAAATACCTGATTAATGCAGTAGAGACAAAAATTAGGAATGTATTATTATTAAGACCCTACAATAAACAAAGGCTTTTTATTTTAGTTCACATTATTTTATTATTTATTATGAACAGTATAAAAATTAACCTCATAAGAGGATGAAACGGGGGTCCAAAGTTTGTATGCCGCTGGCAGAAGTTAGTTCCTCGTATTACAATTTTCCGAAAAGTTACTCTATTATTAAACACTTGAAATATTTCTAACTTTGTATTTAATAAAACTCAAACCAATAATTCATCTACGAATACTCCTATCAAAATTATTTCAATCCAAATCGTCTTTCTCTCATCCCAAACCAATTTCTAATTACCCCCTGTACATACTTACATAGAAGCCATTACCACCATCAGGTATCAAGTTACATAGTAATCTCAAACCGGAACATAAGCAGAGCGTTGATTAAACAGCCCGGTTGGATCGAGGGACTTACGCCATAATATAGACTGGTATAGAAGGTTAGGCGAGAAGCTCTTGGCTCTATAATAACAGTCACACGGATCGATCTTCAAGGTTAAGCAACGCTTGCCAAGGTTGGTTTATGGATGGGTGACCATCTTAACATACCGTGTTTCTTTCGTGCCTCAGAAAGCACGTTAAGCCGTAGATCCTGGCTGTCATTTGTAGATCTTTGGCAGTCGTTCCGGATAGTCAGAAGCCTGTAAATCTGACTCTAGTCTTGTCATGAAGTACCGTTTTACCCCAATTAATGAGTTGTGGAGGTCTGGTAGGCAGCTGCTCCTCGTACAATACTAATATTCAGCTTAATCCGGCTTGACTAGAAGCTGACCCCAATATAGTTGGGAAAAGGCTAGATAGATGATAGACTGGTACAAAAAGTTGACGCTACATACCAAATGAAAATGTAGGTATGTCTGCAAGCCAACAGGCCTAGCCAAGTTAAAACTGTTCTGTATCGAATCTCTTTCTTAATACAATCAGTAACACTTAGTAAATCATTTAAAAAAATTATAACTGGATCATTTCGTTAGGGCCTTTCAAAATTTAAAATTGGCTACCATTTACAGCGATGAAAATTCTAGAAACGGTTAGGTTTCAATCTATCATTTTGAACTATGTAACTTTGGCAACGATTTATCTTTTAGTTTATTCTGACCATGTGACTTAACTTTGAGGAAAGACGACCTAACAGCGTTAACGATTGTAGACATTCACTTGGCTAAAGCTGTAGCAGTATTAACACTAGCTCTAACGCGATCCATTTTATGAGCTAAACTGAACAGTAAAGTGTTAGAGCTATATACGCATAGCTTCATCCCGCTTTCTCGTTCACGCGACTAACATTATAATAAGTCTCCAAAGATATTACGGAGGTTCAGTTCCAAAAGTTCGGAACACAATTTTGCACCTTCGATTTTTATTTCTATTCCAATAAATTTTAATCGTCACGTATGTACTTACTAGAACTTACCTACGTAGGTACGTAAGAGTACGTTTTCATTTTTTGCATAGAGTTGGTTTTCTGTTCAGATCTTTTCTCGTATCTTAGACCTTCCCTTGGGAAATTACAACGGCCTGAAGCGTTACCACGTAAATATGTGTGTCCTACTAATAGTTTACGGTTTCTGTTTGACGTTTTTTGAAACAGATTTCTATGATAGATTGTAAAGAAATGGGTGATGGTTATCGACCCGGTAATTTAAGGTATCTTTTGGACAGTATAAGAGCTTTTTTTAAGGATTCACTAAGTGTATGTATGTGACCGTATAGAAACATCAAGTATAATTATATTATTATGGTTGTTAAACACGTTATTAATAATTTATCAAGATTTATCAAAAGAGTGCACGGTACGTATAATTATATCTATATTATTGTGTTAGATAATAATATTATATTTTCTAACTCTTTCCACTTGTTTAACAATCACAAGTTTATTTTTTTTATTTTGATATGATTTTAAATAAGTTGTTTATCTTGACAAAATGTTACCTATGCAAGAAAAAATCATTTAAATAAATTTTCTAGTTTATAATCTTGACATTTGAACCTAAATTCTTTCATTCTTATCGTTATTAAATTTTAAAATAACTATCAGATTTATTACAAATAACGAGAACGAGAGGCTATACCTAACTTTGGGTGAAGTCAGGCTATGAATAAAATTTTGTTCATTCATTTTTGAATTAATAATTTTTGATTTCAGTATACGTATCCGGCTATAAAAAACTATCTGACCTAATAGTAAAGATGATGTGGTCAACGATGGAGTATCCTTGCCTAGAAGTAAACTATTCACATTTTACTTAAAGACCCTTAGGATGTAGTTATTGGGAAATACAGACTCCGGCAGGAAATTCCACTCCTTAGCTGTATGCACAATAAATACGTTCTCAAAACTTATTGTTTAAAATATAAAACAATAATATATTCACTGAAATGTAAGAGGATCCAGACGTTAAAATTATCTTTTTAATAAAACTACAAGCAAAATAGTTGAGCTGAACGTTCTTTTTATGAACACAATCACCTCTTAGTAGTAAATAGTCTCTAAACTTAGTTGTGTTTAGTGCAGTTTTACTATTAGTGTGTCTATTCAGTTTAGTTTAGTGTGGTATTAAAAGATAATTGTGTTCATATTGAAGTATTAAGTAGACGTTGGCGCTGGTATGGAGACTTTAACACTAAAGTGAATGTGCTAATCAATTTTGATGTCGTATGAAAATTGTAAAGAACGAAAATTGTGTATTAAAATCGTGAGTGGATTATTACTTTTTTTTAAGTGGAGTGGTGACTGCGTATCTGAAGACGCAGCGTTGGCAGGTCTCCCACAAGATGGATTGATGAATTGATGAGAGTCGTAGGAATCCGATGGATGTGAGATACACAGGACCAGTCATTGTGGTGACCTATGTAGTAGTGATGGCCTATATCCAACAATGGACGTCCTTTGACTGAAATGAAATGATTTATTTTTAATTTCTATCAATAACTAATCTTAGAAAAATGTGATTATAATCTTAAATATAATTTATTCAATTAAATTGAATATTAGATAGTTTCTTTAATGAAACGAAATAATAACATAAAACTTTAAATAAAAAACCTAAGTTAAACCTAGCTATGTACATATAATACAAATATAAAATATACACTCAGGCGTCGAAGTACTCCTTCACATCGCTGTCATCTGGAAATGTGCCCAGAAGGCTGGCGGTGAATCCTAGAATGTTTATCATTTAATAATAACACAATCATTGACTCTCTGCATTTGTTAGTGCTAATGCAGAAAGTAATTGTGATAAATATAAATTAAAAGATATAAAAGCTTTTTTAAAACATGCTTTTATTTAACTGATTAAGAAAAATCCTTTACAACTTTAACCTACATGTTTAATTTGGGCACATAAGTATGTACCAAAAATATCACAAGCTAAATACCCCAAGTGTTTCTAAAAACAGAATTCAAAAACAAAAAGGCGTTCAACCTATTTGTTGCCTGGAGTTTATTACCACTTATAGATGGCAATGAAAGAAATCCAATAAGGGATGGAGGTGTAAAAACATCCGGAACTCACCCTCAGCAGTAGGGTGACCAGACTTGGTAAGGATGCAGGATTGTTCGAAAGAGCCGCCGTAGTAGACATATTGTCATTTGTAGGTTGTCTGGTAGATATCGCTGTCAGCGATAAGACCGCCATAGATTTAAGTTTCAGTACAATTTATAACTTCTTTTGGTGTATAATAAAGTTTATTCTATTCTATTTTATTCTATTCTATTCTGTAACTAAAGCCAGTGATGTCATTATCTTTCTGCCCTTGTCCCGTTTTATTTGGGGTCCGCACAACACGTTCTTTTCTTCCATTCTGTCACTGTCCAGCCCGAGCCAAAGTCGTCGATGGCGCGTATTTTTCCACGCTCGCCTCTAAGAGATGTCAGCAAATTGTAGGAGCCCAGCAGGGTCGAAGCCTTCTGGGGCCCTGGGTTGAACAAAAGAGAACCTCGAGACTCTGGAACTAAGGCAAAGAAGGAATAGGAAAGGGTTTGCCAGTAAAAGTTTGACACAACCTTCCGCTCCGCCCAGTGCGAGAGAAGTCATGTTGATGTTTGCTCACCTAAAAAAAACACTAAACATGACACGTGGTACTCTGTGTATTCTCGTACTGTTCTGCAATGTTAGGTTATCTCAGATGCTCTAGCACAATGAGGGAAAACTCGTATTATTTTTATTTATAGCTTTGATGTAGAGTTTCAAATATGAAGGGAGATCGATTTTGTTGTATTCATGTAAATGACATTAAGGGTGACGGTTTTTTTGGTATTTTTCTTTCATACAACGTAATTGCCTTTTATAACTTATAGATATTTGTAGCGACATCTATATTACCATTCATGAAACAAACTACGAAATCCTGCATCACGCAATTATAGTTCTCCACGTGATTTGACATATTAGAACAGCTCAAAACCATTTCTGGTGCATAACCAGACATAACACACATATATTCTCTCTTCAGTGGATGTTCGCGGGTCTTTAAAGATTCATGAATTGGCCATTCAAAAGCTTAAAACAGAAATATTAAAATCAGGAGGTTCGGAACATATTCTTAGGATAAAAAGTATCCTATGTACTATTACGGGACAACCTGTTTGAGCGTGAAGAAGAAACCAGAAAGCTAGGTTAACTAGTAGAGACAAAGTTGACTAGCAGGGAATGCCTAAAACTAATTAAATCCGTCTTTGCACCTTTAGTTGCATGACAATTAAATAAATAAACCAACATACACGCACATATGCGTATAAACTGTCGACTTTATAATATTAATCTCATCTATTATATCCAGAAAATCTTTTGATGATCCTTTGTGTAATTTATTTCATTACTACTGCTCTCAAAACGGTGAAGGAAAACATCGTGAGGAAACTAGCAAGTCCTAGATCCAAAAAATTCGAAGACATGTGACATCCACCAATCGGCAAGAGGCCCGCGCGGTAGATTAAGGCCTTTTCCCTCTCCAAGAGAGGAGGCCTGAGTCTCAGCAGTGGGAACATAAAAAGGCCGATAATGCTAAAAATATCCAGAAATAGTATCCTGATTGCTTGACTACATTTTTTGGCCACCCTACCCACCACCGTTGCGATGTGTAAACTGTTGACAATGCATACTCATACACTGGTGAAAACACATTCCTCGGGAAATATCACGGAAACTGTGCGTTGTTGTTTTATGTACATAGGTAATTATGTGTTACTTTATATACTTACTTATCTTAATAGTGGACTAGCATTTTGCCAGCGACTTGACGAGAATGTTTTCATAAAATAAGTTTTTAGAATACTTTTGAAAAACTAATTGTGACACATGATTCAAATATGTTAACCCAAGTGTTGGGTTAACCCAAGAAATAAAAATTCTCTATACAATGTTTGAGACGGGTGTGTAACGATTGCCATAATAACAAAATATCTAACGTTCACTTGACATAATTTCAGTTAACATAATTTTGTTTAACATAACGATCAGTTGACATAATGAATTGTTGATATAATTTCATTTTACCTAATTTCATATGACATAATGAACATTTCCTATAATGCGCATTTCACATAATATTCATTTAGCATATTATTCATTTACTATAATATTCATAATCTCTAAGTAACTTTAAATATAATTTAGAAAATCGCACCTGCTACCCTCAACTATTGTTACCAGGAGAAACTGGATGCAATCTGGACTTTAGGGCACCCCGACTCGGTGCAATCTGGATTTTTTTATAAACCACCCACAGAACACCCCGCGAAGCGGGGCTCCGTCGACCAAGCTCGCCCTCGACCATGCATAGAATATTTTAAGGTTTGGTTAAGTGCCATTTGAGTTAGGCTAAGACTGTGCCCATTAAACATTTTTAGGTCAAAAGAATATTAGGTCAAATGAAAGTTATATTAAAAGAATATTATACATATTGAAAATTATATAAAATGAACGTTATTCTAAATGTTATTATGTTAAATGAATATTATATGATATGAAACATTAGGTCATATGAATTTATGTCATTTGATATTATGTCATATGAAAAATATGTCATATGAACGTTAGTTCAAGTGAAATTAGAGCTTTTGTTATTATGCCAAACATTACACACCCGTTTGAGACATCCTTCACAACCATCTATCTTTATTTGACATAGTGTTTTTAAAAAAACTGCATTGCTTTTTTATTTATTTACTGAAGCTATACCCACAAGTCATCATCTGCCTAGCCTTTTCCCAACTATATTGGGGTCGGGGTGCCGCGACAGAAAACCTCCACGCGTGCTCGCGGGCTGGAATTCCCTAACGGATTCTTCCGGAGTGAAGGCCAGTCCGCGGGACGGTGCACCCTGGGAGGCGGCCAACGACTCTCTTGGGTACTTCTGCCCAAGGAGCCTCGATGGCCGTCTGCGAATGTTCTGTCTGAAGGAGCGCTTCAACGCGTGTCCCTCTGCTGCAGCAGAGGGCACAGTGGCGAAGCAAGAGCGGGCTCGGTATGCACTTACCCTGCTGCCGGGCAGGCAGGAGGAAGACTTGCTTCTCCTCCTGCCACCGTTAGTCTCGTAGCCCCATTGATTGTCCAAGGTCATGTTTCTGGTCGAGGGTCCTGGCTTAACCGCCCGGGCCGCGAGGAAGACAACCTCTATAAAAAATTACCCCAAACCTCCAAGCGGCGGCGCACCGTGAGGGAGGTGGTTAGTTTGACTAATGGGTAGCTAAATTAGTCTCTAGTGCGGACCACCTTTTTTGAGCAAGTACCCGAAGTTTTGACTCGTGGGAACAAATATGGATAAATTTATAAAAAAAAACACCCAAGGACGAGAAGGCGAGGAGCGATGCGCGGTCGGAGTCCGACGCGGCGTCGCGGAAGGGCTCGGAGAGCTCGGGGGAGGAGCTGGGGTGGGGCCTCGGGGCCGCTTGGCGGTGAGATGGACGACGGGGGAGGCTCCGCCGACGAGGCTCACCAGGAGGTCTGCGACCTGGTCGTAGAATCCTTGCGGCTGGTTGCACGAAAAAGCACCCCAAAGGGCAGGACTTCTGCCGTCGCCGAGGCCGTGCCCCCTATCCTGGAGGCCTTCCAGAAGGCCCTGGACAAACGGGGGTGCGAGGACCCGGAGGGAGGTCCTGGAAGCTGCCGCCCCTCCAAGGGAAGTCTGCTCCCAGCAGCCTCCAAAGGCGGGGAGCCCGCAGGGGCAGGGGTCGGCGCAGACCCAACCCCAGCACGAGCCAGAGGGACAGGCTCTGACCCTGCTGCGGCAGGAGCTAGCTGCCTTCTGGCAGCAAATGCTGCGGCAGCAGGAGCAGTTCCAGCGGCAATTGTCCCTGCTGGAAGGGATGGTGCTGCGTCCCCCACTCGCGGGCTCCGGTCGCAGACCGGCGGCGTCGTATGCCGCCGCAGTTGCGCCTACGGCAGCTGCCGCGCCCAAGGCTGGCCCGTCAGGGCAAGCCGGGCGTGGGGCCGTGACGGCGGCGGCTGCGACCGCGAGGCAGGCCCCAGTGACAAAGCAGCAGGGGAGGGCAGCTCCTGCCCTTGCCCCTCCTGCGAAGGGCAAAGCGGCGCCCACCGCTAGGGCGGCGCCCACCGCCAATGCGGCGGGTGCTCCTGCCGCGGCGGTGGCAAACGGGCGGCCTCGACTGCCCCCGCCTGCCGATTCTCCAGCTGGCGCCGAGTGGTCGGTCGTCGGCGCCAAGAAGCAGGCGGGCAAGGCGGCCAGGGCCGCCAAAAAGAGGGAAAGGCGGCAGCAGCGCAAGAAGCGTGCCGTGACGAACCGGCTTCGCGCCCCGGGCTCCGCAGCTGTAGTGATCACACTACAGCCGGGTGCGGAGAAGAGGGGCGTGACGTACGACGCCGTGATGGACAAGGCCAAAAAGGCGGTACTCCCTCACCTCGACGAGTACGGGGCCTCGAAGGGCTTCCGCATGCGGCGCACCGTGACCGGTGCCTGGATGCTGGAGGTTCCCGGCGAGGACAGCGGTCCTGCCGCGGACGCCCTGGCTGACAAGGTCAGGGCGTCTGTGAACGAGGAGGACGCCCGAGTGTCCGGGCCCACAAAGTGCATCGATATGCGCATCATGGGCCTGGACGACTCCGTCAAGGTGGAGGAAGTGGTGGCCGCCGTCGTTGAGGCGGGAGGGTGCACGACCGACCAAGTGCGGGCGGGCATCATCCGCCTTGACGGCACGGGTATGCGAGCCGTCACGGTGAGCTGCCCCGTGTCGGCGGTCAAGGCCATCACGGCGGAGGGCCGAAGGCTCTTGGTGGGCTGGGTGTCAGCCTAAGTCAAGGTGCTGGAGCCCAGACCGCTGCGGTGCTTCCGTTGCCAGTGGGGCACCACGTGGGAGCCCGTTGCGCCGCGGAGGTGGACCGCAGTGACCGCTGCTTCCAGTGCGGTCAGCCCGGTCACAGGGCCGTCGAATGCCGTGCGTCGCCGCACTGCTACGCATGTGCGGCGGCAGGCAAGGCTGCCGACCACCGGGCTGGGAGCAGGTCCTGCGACCCCCCCGCCACAGTCGGAGAGACGGTAAGGTCCGGAGGGGCCCTCACCCCAAAATCCACACCGCCGCAGCCAAGGCTGACGCTGCTGCCGCCATCGCCGCGGCAGAGCCCTCAAGGGGGGCTCCGGAGGAGACCGTAATGGACTGTCAGTGATGGCCCCATTACGTCTCCTCCAGGCGAACATCAACCACTGCGCCCCCGCTCAGGATCTGTTGCTCCAGAGCATGGCGCAGTGGTCGATCAATATCGCCGTGGTCTCCGAGCCGTACTTAGTCCTGCCCAGGGAAGACTGGGTCCAGGACCTGAGCGGCTCGGTGACCCTAATTTCGTCGGCCGCCGCCGGTACCCCCGCCTCTCGAGTCCATCACGAGAAGGCGGGGCTGCGTGGCAGCACGGGTCGGGGACATTGCAGTGGTAGGCGTCTACCTGTCCCCGAACCGAGATCTCGCCGATCTCCACAACTCCCTCATGGAGCTGAATGCCGTCGTCGCTGGGTTCGGATCCCTCCCCGTGGTCGTCTGCGGGGACTTCAATGCCTGGAATCTGGCTTGGGGTTCCCGGCTGACGAACCGACGGGGTCGGATGGTGGAGGACTGGGCTCTGGAGACAGGCCTGGTCGTCCTAAACCGGGGTTCTGTCCCCACGTGCGTGCGGATGCGGGGCGAGTCGGTGGTGGACCTCTCGTTCGCCAGCCCCGCTTTGTCGCCGCGCGTCGTCGACTGGCGCGTAATGGAGGGGGTGGAGACGTATTCCGACCACCGGTACATCCGGTTTGACGTCTCCGCCCGGATCTCGACCGCGCCGGTCAGGGAGCAGACCCCGTGTGGTCCGCGGTGGGCGCTGAGGCAGATGGACCGGGACGCTCTCCTGGAAGCCGCGAGGGTACAGGCCTGGGTGCAAGCACCGGACAGGCCTGTCGAAATTGACCTTGAGGCAGAGTGGTTCCAGGAGGCCATGTCGCAAATCTGCGACGAGGCGATGCCCCGAGTCCATCCAGGACGTGCTCGGCGCCAGGTGTACTGGTGGTTGCCGGAGATTGCGGCTCTGCGCGAGGCGTGCACCGCCGCGCGGCGCCGGTACGCCAGGTTCCGCAGACGCCGCACCCGCCCGCCGGATGCGGAGGCCAGGGAGGCGGAGCTATACGAGGGGTACAGAGCGGCAAGGCGCACCCTCCGAACAGAAGTAAAGCGGGCCAAGTTGGAGGCCCGCAATTTGTGACTGGGGACTCTGAACAGGGACCCATGAGGACGCCCTTACCAGGTGGTGCGGGACAAACTCCGCCCATGGGCTCCCCCTCTGACTCAGAGTCTCCGGCCCCAAGTTGTGGAGGGTGTGGTGGCCAATCTGTTCCCTGAGCGAGGGGAACATACTCCCCCGCTCATGGCTCCGCCATCTGCGGTACCCGTAGCGGACCACACCAGCGACGACGAGGACGACGCTCCAGAGGTGACCGAGGTAGAGATTTTTTTTTTTTTTTTTTTTTTTTTTCCGGTAGGGGAATCATCAGAATGACTTCTCCCACTCTTGGGCGGAGCGGGAGGGTGTGTCAGACTCTTACTGACTAAACCCCTACCCCGTTCCTTCGTTGCCATCGATCTGGGGGACACGGTGACAGCCTTTCGGATACCGTGTTCCCCAGAGGCTTCGGCCCTGCCGGGCCCCTACAGTTTGCTGACATCTCCTTGAGGCGCGCATGGAACAGAACGCGCCGTTGACGACTAGGCTCGGTCCAGATTATTACTAGACTGCCGGACGGCGAGCTACCCAGTGCTCGTTATCCGCGAGCCCGCGCCTACGGTGGTCGGTAATCGGGATCGGGATCTCGGCGGCGGCGGTGTGAGTTCCGTTGCCTCACGCGGTCGGCAGCCTCCTTCGCTAACATTACTGCTTCGCAGAAGGAGGCGACTGCCTGCCACCCCTCCTCGCTCCGGACCATGGCCTGTACCAGGGCCCGGCGCGAGAGGTCACCGCCGCCGATAGCCTCCACAAGGACACGGCGGTGCTCCGCCCAAGCGGGGCACACCTCTACCGTGTGCTCCACCGTGTCCTCCGGGCGGTCCACACAGTGGCGACACCCGGGCGTCCTTTCCTCCTTGATCCGATGCAGGAACCTCCCGAACTTACCGTGTCCGGTGAGGACCTGCGTCATACGGAACGAGAGGACGCCGTGACCTCTTTCCAACCACTCCTCAAAGAGGGGACTTACCGCCGCAATGACGGCATGCCCAGCACTGGGTTGCGACAGTCGCAGTCGCCATGCCACCCTGAGATCCCGCCGGAACTCTGTCCGCCATTCCGCGACTTGTCGTGGCAGCGGAGTTTCGCCCCGGCGTTGCATCTCCACGCGCAAATCGTGCATGCGTGCAAGGACTGTTGCCTCCAAATCCCACGGTGGCAGGCCAGCAAGGAGGCTCGCCGCTTCGCGGGAGATCGTGCGGTATCCCCGCACCATCCGGATGGCCATGACCCTCTGGCAAGCGTTCAGTTTGGCCGCTGGTCGCTTACCCAGCGATGGCGCCCAAACTGGCGCCCCGTAAAGGGCCATGGACCGAACGATCCCCGCGTAGAGCCTCCGGCAGGGGGCGTCTGGACCCCCTAGGTTGGGCAGGAGCCGCTTCAGAGTGGCACCAGTCCTGTCCAGTTTGGGGGCCAAACGTCGGAAATGCTCCTCGAAAGTCCACCGGCTGTCGAGGACGAGTCCCAGGTACTTCATCGTCGACCCGACGCCGATGTGAACCCCCCCTACCGTTATTTGGGAACCCGGTGGTGGCGCGGTCCGAAGGCCATGAAAGCACATAGCCTCGGACTTGTCCAATGCCACCTTGAGTCCCAGTTGCTGGATCCTCTCCACGACTGTCGCAACCCCGCGTGTCGCTGTTTCGGCCGCCGCCTGGTACGACTCTCCCCGCGCTAGGACTAGCGTGTCGTCTGCGAAGCAGACCACGCTGACCCCGTCGGGGAGGTCGCCGCGCAGCACGTAGTCGTATCCGATGTTCCACAGGGGCGGTCCTAGTACCGATCCCTGCGGAACACCGCACGACATCTCTCGCCGTCTCCACTCTCCCTGGTGACCGGGATAGATGATGAACCTATCCGACAGGTAGGCCTCAATCACACGACGGAGGTAGGTGGGCACCTCATGGTACCGAAGTGCCGCCTCGATGCTACTCCAGGGCAGGGAGTTGAAGGCATTGGCGATGTCCAAAGACACCGCCAAGACAACCCTGCCCCGATTCACCGCATCCCCCGTCGTGAGGGCTCTCACGCGCATGATGGCGTCCACGGTGGAGCGCCCCCTGCGAAAGCCGAACTGACCGTCAGCAAGATCCGGCCCCACCCGTGATAGATGCCCGACGAGGCGGTCTGCAATTACTCTTTCAAAGAGCTTGCCCACCTCGTCGAGCAGCACGATGGGCCGGTACGCGGACGGAGAGTCCGCGGGGCGCCCCGGCTTCGCGATGAGGACCAGTTTCCCAGTCTTCCAGCGAAGAGGGAACTGGCCTCTCTCCATGCATGCGCTAAAGAGCCCTCGTAATCGAGACCCGAGAGCCTCCATGGCCAGGACCCAGGCCCTTCCAGGCACGCCGTCGGGTCCTGGGGCGGTGTTCTTGACACTAAGTCTTCGTACCACCGCCCTCATCTCCACCTCGGTCACCTCTGGAGTGTCGTCGTCGTCGTCGCTGGTGTGGTCCGCTACGGGCACCGCAGGTGGCGGAGCCATGAGCGGGGGACAGTGTTCCCCTCGCTCAGGGAACAGATTGGCCACCACACCCTCCACAAGCTGAGGCCGGAGACTCTGAGTTAGCGGGGGAGCCCATGGGCGGAGCTTGAAATAAAGCGGGCCTCCAACTTGGCCCGCTTTATTTCCGTTCGGAGGGTGCGCCTTGCCGCTCTGTACCCCTCGTACAGCTCCGCCTCTCTGGCCTCCGCATCCGGCGGACGAATGCGGCGCCTGCGGTACCTGGTGTACCGGCGCCGCGCGGCGTTGCACGCTTCGCGCAGAGCCTCAATCTCCGGCGACCACCAGTACACCTGGCGCCGAGCACGTCCTGGATGGACTCGGGGCATCGCCTCGTCGCAAATTTGCGACATTGCCTCCTGGAACCACTCTGCTTCGAGGTCGATGTCGACAGGCCTGTCCGGTGCTTGCACCCAGGCCTGTACCCTCGCGGTGTCCAGGAAAGCGTCCCGGTCCATCTGCCTCAGCGCCCACCGCGGACCACACGGGGTCTGCTCCCTGACCGGCGCGGTCGAGGTCCGGGCGGAGACGTCAAACCGGATGTACCGATGATCGGAATACGTCTCCACCCCCTCCATTACGCGCCAGTCGACGACACGCGGCGACAGAGCGGGGCTGGCGAACGAAATGTCCACCACCGACTCTCCCCGCATCCGCACGCACGTGGGAACAGAACCCCGGTTGAGGACGACCAGGCCAGTCTCCAGAGCCCAGTCCTCCACCATCCGACCCCGTTGGTTTGTGAGCCGGGAACCCCAAGCCAGATTCCAGGCATTGAAGTCCCCACAAACGACCACGGGGAGGGATCCAAACCCAGCGACGACGGCATTCAGCTCCATGAGGGAGTTGTGGAGATCGGCGAGAGTTCGGTTCGGGGACAGGTAGACGCCTACCACTGCAATGTCCCCGACCCGTGCTGCCACGCAGCCCCGCCTTCTCGTGACGGCCTCGAGAGGCGGGGGTACCGGCGGCGGCCGACGAAATTAGGGTCACCGAGCCGCTCAGGTCCTGGACCCAGTCTTCCCTGGGCAGGACAAAGTACGGCTCGGAGACCACGGCGATATTGATCGACCACTGCGCCATGCTCTGGAGCAACAGATCCTGAGCGGGGGCGCAGTGGTTGATGTTCGCCTGGAGGAGACGTAGTGGGGCCGTTATTGGCAATCCATTACGGTCTCCTCCCGAGCCCCCCTTGAGGGCTCTGCCGCAGCGGTTGCCGTGGCGATGGCGGCAGCAGCGGTGGCTGAGGCTGCGGTGGGATGAGGGCCCTTCCGGACCTTACCCTTGGCCTTGGCGGGGGGGTCGCAGGACCTGCTCCCAGCCCGGTGGTCAGCCGCTTTGCCTGCCGCCGCACATGCGTAGCAGTGCGGCGTTGCATGACATTCGACGGCCCTGTGACCAGGCTGACCGCACTGGAAGCATCGATCACTGCGGTCCACCTCCGCGGTGCAAAGGGCCCCCACGTGGTGCCCCACGTGACAGCGGAAGCACCGCAGAGGTCTGGGCTCCAGCAACTTGACTTGGGCTGACACCCAGCCCACCAAAAGCCTACGGCCCTCCGCCGTGATAGCCTTGGCCGCCGACACGGGGCAGCTCACCGTAACGGCTCGCATACCTGTGCTGTCAGGACGGATGACGCCCACCCGCACTTGGTCGGTCGTGCACCCTCCCGCCCTGACAACGGCAGCCACTATCTCGTCCACCTTGACGGAGTCGTCCAGACCCATGATGCGCATGTCAATGCACTTCGTGGGCCTGGAGACTCGGGCGTCCTCGGCATCCAGAGACGCCCTGATCTTTACGGCCAGGGCATCTGCGGCGGGGCCGCTGGCTGCACCGGGGACCTCCAGTATTCGGGCCCCGGTCACGGTGCGCCTTATGCGGAATCCGTTGGAGGCCCCGAGCTCCTCAAGGTGAGGTAGCACCGCCTTCTTTGCCACGTCCATGACGTCATCGTACGTCACGCCCCTCTTCTCCGCATCCGGCTGTAGCGTGACCACTACACCTGCGCAGTTCGGGGCGCGAAGCCTAGCCGTCATGGCTCGCTTTTTGCGCTGCTGCCGACTCGCGCGTTTTTTGGCGACCCTAGCCGCCTTGCCAGCCTTCTTTTTGGCGCCGGCGACCGTCCACTCGGCGCCAGCCGAAGAATCTGCAGGTAGGGGCTGCTGAGGCCGCCTGGCCGCCGCCACGGTGGGCGCTTCCACCTCCTTGGTGGCGGGCGCCTTTTTGCCCTTCGCAGGAGGAGCAGGAGAAGAGTTCGGCTTCCCTTGCCGCTGCTTTGTCGCCGGGGCCGGCCTCGCAATCGCCGCCGCCACGGCCCCCCGCTTGGCTTGCCCAGCCGGGCTAGCCTTGGTCGCGGCAGTACCCGTAACTGCAGCTGTGGCGGCGTACGATGCCGCCGGCCTCTTACCAGAGCCCGCGAGTGAGGGACGCAGTACAATGCCCTCCAGCACGGACAGCTGCTGCTGCATCCGCTGCTGGAACTGCTGTTGCTGCTGCTGCTGTTGCTGCTGGAAAGCAGCCAGCTCCTGCTTTACCATCGTCAGCAGCTGATTCTCCGTCTCGGGCTGGGGTTGGTTATGTCCCTCTTTTTGGGGCATTTGTGGACCGGGTTCTCCTCGGAGCCCCGCTTGGTCTTCCCGATGGCTCTGGTTCTCTTTTCGGAGAGCTTCCAAGCCGGCTGCCTGGCGGGTGACCTCCGCCCTCAAATCCTCAATAGCGTCTACCGCAGCTGCGTTGATTGACGCTATAGCCTCGGATATGGCTATATCTTTTGAGGCTTTCGCCCTCTTCAAGGCAACACCCTTTACGGCTGCTGCGACGGCCTCCAGGAATTTTTGGGGCAGCACTATGTTGGGACATTCCTCTGGGTCTGGCTCACCGTCGGACAACCCGGGATTGGCGGCAGCCTGGCAGCTGTTCTCCGCAGGGTAGGGCCCCTCGATGGCGGTATCTTTGGATCGATCCTGAACCGCGAGCCCTCTTCCCTTCCCTGACTTCCGACCGACCCCCCGACTTGAAGTGGGGATTTTGCGGGCCGAAGGCCTCGAATCCTCTTCACCGGAGGTTGAACCCCGCCCATCCCCCGATATGGGACGTTTGAGGAATTCGTTCCTCCTAGAGGTGGTCTCCACCACCTCCATGCGCCTGAGACTGAGCTCAGATGCGGCATCTGAATCCGACGCCTCATCTGCACTCACCTCCCTCAGACCGAAGAGCCTGCCGGCCTCTTCGTTACCTGCCGGTGCCGCAGACGTGCTGGGAGTGGAACCCAGGGACTCTACGTCACCAGAGGGTGAGCCACCTTGGCTCTCTACGTCCAAAAAGGACGGTGACAGATCCTTTGTGGATCCGACGCGCTCTTTGCCCCCCCCAGAATACGAGGGGCAGACCAAGCTCTGCTTGGTGAGGGATTCTCCGACTGCGTGGCAGTCGGTACCCTCCTGGGGTAAAATATCTTTTAGAGTCGCGTTCATGGTTGTGCTGTACACAGCTTTAACCTTTTTTTTTTTTTAATTGGGGTGGGGTCCCCAATAGACTCGTTCGCCATCAAGGTCATGTCTGCTTGGCAGACACGTACCTGAGGCGAACCCACCACGGCAGTCCAGTTTCCTGGACTCCGTCCTGTTTGTGTTCCTCTTGGTCTGGTCTCTCACTTGAGGCCTTCCGGCATGAGTAGCTCTACCAGCAAAGCCCTCAAGGTCATTGAGACACACAAGCCCCACCACGACGACAACGTGGGAACACAGTTGGTGGGGGACCGAGGTAGAGATGAGGGCGGTGGTACGAAGAACACCGCCCCAGGACCCGACGGTGTGCACGGAAGGGTTTGGGTCCTGGCTATGGAGGCTCTTAGGTCTCGATTGCGAGGGCTCTTCAGCGCGTGTATGGAGAGAGGCCAGTTCCCCCTTCGCTGGAAGACCGGGAAACTGGTCCTCATCGCGAAGCCGGGGCGCCCCGCGGACTCTCCGTCCGCGTACCGGCCCATTGTGCTGCTCGACGAGGTGGGCAAACTCTTTGAAAGAGTAATTGCAGACCGCCTCGTCGGGCATCTTGCGCGGGTGGGGCCGGACCTTTCGGACGGCCAGTTCGGCTTTCGCAGGGGGCGTTCTACGGTGGACGCCATCATGCGCGTGAGGGCTCTCACGACGGGGGATGCGGTGATTCGGGGCAGGGTCGTCTTGGCGGTGTCTTTGAACATCGCCAATGCCTTCAACTCCCTGCCCTGGAGTTGCATCGGGGTGGCACTTCGGTACCACGAGGTGCCCGCCTACCTCCGTCGTGTGATCGAGGCCTACCTGTCGGATAGGTTCATCATCTATCCCGGTCACCAGGGAGAGTGGAGACGGCGAGAGATGTCGTGCGGTGTTCCGCAGGGATCGGTACTAGGACCGCCCCTGTGGAACATCGGATATGACTACGTGCTGCGCGGCGACCTCCCCGACGGGGTCAGCGTGGTCTGCTACGCAGACGACACGCTGGTCCTGGCGCGGGGAGAGTCGTACCAGGCGGCGGCCGAAACAGCGACACGCGGGGTTGCGACAGTCGTGGAGAGGATCCAGCAACTGGGACTCAAGGTGGCATTGCACAAGTCCGAGGCCGTGTACTTTCATGGCCCTCGGTACGCGCCACCACCGGGTTCCCAAATAACGGTAGGGGGGGTCCACATCGGCGTCGGGTCGGCGATGAAGTACCTGGGATTCGTGCTCGACAGCCGGTGGACTTTCGAGGAGCATTTCCGACGTTTGGCCCCCAAACTGGACAGGTCTGGGGCCGCTCTGAAGCGGCTCCTGCCCAACCTAGGGGGTCCAGACGCCCCCTGCCGGAGGCTCTACGCGGGGATCGTTCGGTCCATGGCCCTTTACGGGGCGCCGGTTTGGGCGCCGTCGCTAGGTAAGCGACCGGCGGCCAAGCTGAACGCTTGCCAGAGGGTCATGGCCATCCGGATGGTGCGGGGATACCGCACGATCTCCCGCGAAGCGGCGAGCCTCCTCGCTGGCCTGCCACCGTGGGATCTGGAGGCAACAGTCCTTGCACGCATGCACGATTTGCGCGTGGAGATGCAACGCCGGGGCGAAACTCCGCTGCCGCGACAAGTCGCGGCATGGCGGACAGAGTTCCGGCGGGATCTCAGGGTGGCATGGCGACTGCGACTGTCGCAACCCAGTGCTGGGCACGCCGTCATTGAGGCGGTTAGGCCCCTCTTTGAGGAGTGGCTGGAAAGAGGTCACGGCGTCCTCTCTTTCCGTGTGATGCAGGTCCTCACCGGACACGGTAAGTTCGGGAGGTTCCTGCATCGAATCAAGCAGGAGAGGACGCCCGGGTGTCGCCACTGTGTGGACCGCTCGGAGGACATGGTGGAGCACACGGTAGAAGTGTGCCCCGCTTGGGCGGAGCACCGCCGTGTCCTTGTGGAGGCTATCGGGAGCGGCGACCTCTCGCGCCGGGCCCTGGTTCAGGCCATGGTCCGGAGCGAGGAGGGTTGGCATGCGGTCGCCTCCTTCTGTGAAGCAGTAATGCTCGTGAAGGAGGCAGCTGACCGCGAGCGCGTGAGGGAACGGTCCTCACGCCGCCGCCGCCGAGATCCCGATCCCGATTTCCGACCACCTTAGGCGCGGGTTCGCGGACGGCGAGCACTGGGTAGCTCGCTGTCCGGCAGTCTGGAAATAATCTGGACCGAGCCCAGTCGTCAACGGCGCGTTCTGTTCCACGCGCGCCTCAAGGAGATGTCAGCAAACTGTAGGGGCCCGGTAGGGCCGAAGCCTCTGGGGGGAACATGTGGTATTCCTAACGGTTGATACCGAGTCCCCCCCAGAACGAAGGCAACGAAGGAACGGGGTAGGGGTTTAGTCAGTAAGAGTCTGACACGCCCTCCCGCTCCGCCCAAGAGCGGGGGAAGTTATTCTGATGATAGGGGAATCTACAAGAAAAAAAAAAAAAAAAAAAAAAACTATATTGGGGTCGGTTTCCAGTCAAGCCGGATTTTGCTGAATACCAGTATTTTACGAGAAGCGGCTGCCTACCAGACCTCCATAACCCATTAACTGAGGTAACACGGTACTTCATGGCAAGCCCCACAAGTAAACACTTTTAGGGCCTGTTTCTCCACCTATGATTAAGTTTCGAGTATCTTACTTGACAGATAATTTCATACGAATTCTGTCACATTTTTGAATTTATTCAGTGAGTAGTGCCTACTCGGACATTGTGAAACAGGCCCTTAATGACTTAAACAATATTCTACCAGGCAACCTTAGTATGGTGCAGAAACATGGCATAGTAGGTGTAACTTAATAGTGGTGGCTTGCTTGCTTTTCGAAGTACATATTGTTAACAGGAGATAATGAAACATCGAAGGACTGGAACAATTTGCCTACAGCGCGGTCTTCCCGTTCGACTGTAACTTAGGAGTCTTCAAAGCTAGAGTGAATTCATGAATCCCCAACCGGTCTCATGCGACCGCGCTGTTATTGTTTTACTATTACCTATGTCTCATTTCGCGGGTATGTGATAGGTTAATAAATTAGTACGTCTCACCATCAACGACTGCATCACTGCTTACCAGCAAGGGTCGCGGTCAAGCACTGGTTAATATCAATTAAAATAAAAACAATGGCATACATTGTTTATTAAAACCTATACGTAATGTATACGCAATTCTTATAAATAGTTTAATCATATTTATTCAGATGATTACGTCTTAAAATAAAGTCAATGTTTCGAAACACTTGTATTGGTTACATTATATTTGTTGAATGCAACCTTGACTTTGACCTTCACTTCGAGGCGTTTGAGGAGTTGTACTAAATCATCATCATCTTCAATAGATTCTGAGCTGTCTGAGTCTTCTTCCTCTTCTTTTTCTTCAGTGTCCTCTGGCGGTAGAGTAGTATTATCTTCGGTAGTAAAATCTTCTGGATTCAGGTCTTCAGAATCAGATTCAGTGGTGGAGCTAAGGGTGGTAGTGGTCGTAGGGGTGGTAGTAATGGAGTTTGTAGTAGTTGTAGTATCAGCCACAGTAGTATTGACATCATCTTCTTCTTGTATATTTTCAAAGTCAATACCTGTTCTTTCTTTGTACCATGGTAAGCTAGGACCTGGTCGCTCGAAACCTGGTTAACACACATTTATATTTTATTATGATAAATAAATGAAACTATTTTTGTTTAATTAGTGTAAATTTAAAATTAAATGATTACCAGTTGGGAAGCCTAAGTGGCAACCTCTTGAGTTAAAAAAGTAGGAGATTCCTATGAGTGTTGGAACGCCATCAGCACTAATATGCACTAGTGGGCCACCAATATCACCCTGAAAGAAGCTTAAGTATTATTATTTTTCGGGTTCCATACCTAAAAAGGAAAAAAACGGAACTTTTATAAGATCACTTTGTTGTCCGTCTGTCTGTCTTTCTGTCAAGACCCTTTATCTCGGGAACGCGTAAAGGTATCGAGTTGAAATTAAAACAATATATGTATATAAGTCGTTGGTCCCTTAAAGCTGTGCAAAAATTAAGTTTGTAAGTTGCCGGGAAAAAAAAGATACAGCTAAAGACTGGAATTCCCGGCCTAACAACCTAAGGATCTTAAAGTCGAGAGTGAATAGGTTTTTTCTAGGCAAACGTGCTTCGTCGACCACATCATCGCTTACCATCAGGTGAGATAGTCAAATGCGAACTTATCAATTATGAAATAAAAATATAAAAATATTACCAAATGAGGACCTCAATCCTCAAACCTTACGAAGCAATTTGACTGTGATGTGACGTTGTAATATTGTGCGCAGACGGTTGTTCTCAAGACGATATTCGAATATCTACTTTGACACGCAGTGTTGGAGATGGCCCGTAAGTAGACCCATCTTAGCACGTCAGTGGTGGAACCTAGAACATAATAAGAAAAAGACGCTTATTAAAAAAATATATAATAAAAAATAGTGTTTATTAGACATCGGCAAAGCAATGCACTGGCGAGGGTCGCGGGAATCCGATGGATGCGAGACGCACAGGACACTGGTCCTGTGCGTGTGGTGACGCTTGGGGGAGGCCTATGTCCAGCAGTGGACGTCTTTCAGCCGAGATGATAACGATGATGATGAAAGCAATATACCGGCAACAACGCATTGTAATAAAAAAAGTTTAGAAATAAACAATACAGTTGCGCTGAGCGTGCCCGAACCGAAAGAGCCGCCAATTTAGCAATTGTTGGGCGTTAAACACCCAGCGCTAGTTTTCAGTTGGCACCCTGCACTCACAGATTATGGTAAATAAAATATGAAGAAAGAAGAAGTTATATGCAATTTATGATGGTCGACAAAGTTAGTTTAGAACGTTTACATGGACGAACAGTCAGCTCAGTGATTGAGCGATTGATTGGCTGCTACGCTGCTACCCAGTAGGCTTTAACCAGGCTAAGGTAGCTGGAAATCGGGGTCGCCATGCCGGTGGCGGGGGAGTGAAGGCCGTTCCGTCGCGCGTGTGGCCGCTTCTTTCGCTAGCATTACTGCTTTGCTGAAGGAGGCAACCGCCTGCTACTCCTCTTCGCTCCAGACTATCGCCTGTGACCGTGGCCTAGCACGAGAAGCCGCTACCGCCGATTGTCCCCACGAGGACATAGCGGTGCTTGGCCCAAGCAGGACACACCTCCACCGTATGATATTAGAGCACCACCTTCCCTCGGGTGGTTACACCCTGGCGTTTCTTCCGCACAAATTTGGTGCAGGAACCTCCTGAACTTCCCATGACCGGTAAGGACTTGCGTGATGCTGAAGGTGGGAACACCGCCATAATGATGGTGTGCCCAGCACTGGTTTGCTGACATCTCTTTGAGGTGCGCGTAGCACACTACGTGCCGTTGACGACTTTGCCTTAGTCCGGACGGTTTTGGAGCTAAGTGAAACAGAGAGGCCGGACGGCAAACTACCCATTGCTCGCCTTTGCAAGCGTACGCAAGATAATACGGACCTGTAGATGATGTCATTCCATGCCCACTAGTGTACACCTGCTGACCATTGTAGTCGCGGTACGCTTCAGAACTTGACTGTAGCTGGATCCGTTTCACCAAGCCTGAATAAATACGACCATGTTAACGTAAGATCCTCATCAATAAGTACTACGATTGGTGGTCATGACATTTACAATCTACCAAAAATCAATGTTTAATTTATTGTAAGCGGTACGGTCTACAATCTTTCGACAGTTTACACTCTTGCGAGGTAGATTATAATCTTACAATTTTGCGGTGACAGCTATATAAGAAATTGTTTAGTTTCATGAGAACACGTAATACCCTTTTTATTTTGAAAGGAAACCAATTTATTTTAATATTTTGTTACGCTTAAAACGGCTATTTACATAGTCATATACCAGTAGATCCGATGGATGCGAAACGCACAGGACCGGTCGTTGTAGCGACGCTTGGGGGAGGCCTATGCCCAGCAGTGGACGTCTTTCGGCTGAGATGATGATGATGATACTCGTAGATAATATAAGTACTCACTGGTATAAACGAGAGGCCTCTGAAGCTTTATAAGTGCAGAACTGTACAGCTGTCCAATTATCATATTGTTGAAACTAGGATGGTTGTACCATTCAGCGGTCTCGAAGATGTTTTCTGGGTTATTATCACTGATGGACACTGTTCCTACACGAACCACCACAAGAACTAAGCTGAAGAAGAAAATGGGGTTAATTTTTTAATAATTTAAAAATAATTTATTGTGATATTTTTTTTTTCTCCGGTATTCTTATCTCTCTTTATCCTCCGGTACCAGCTTATCGTTGTTGTAGACATGTTGTATATGAAAGACTTACTTGTTAGTACAATGACCAGTAGTGAGGACCCATTCCTTGGAGATAATGGAACCACCACATACAAGCACTCCACCATTAGATTGCATCATACGAAGGGCAGCATGGTGAGGGTGCTGGCCTGGTTTCGCTTCCCATCCTGATACTATACGTGACGGTGACGATGATACTTCTGCGGGGTCTGGGTAAGTAATAATATCATTATGGTAGTATTAAAACGTCAATTTTGCGATGCGCGATGGCAAGTGGTTTTACTTGATTTGTTTCATTTGTTCGAAAATCTCGATTTTTTTTTATTCTTTATAAAATACATTGTTTTCACAGTTTTGGTTTCTTATTGTACCATTAAACCATGATTGGTTTGTATTGGTACTCACATTCGCCTTACACTGCTAAACACTATTAAATTATTCTAAGTCAAACTCAAATTCTAAATGTTTTTCTTTCACATAGACCTGCTACATGGGCACTTATAAAACCTTAGAAGCTAGTGCTTTCTCGATTGACTTAAGTCCAACTCGGCCTAGCCTCGTAGTTATTGCGACTGGTGCATGCGACCTGTTCCTTCGCGAGATGTTCTTCGACGGTTTAAAGTTGCGAGTGAGAATGACGGATTCGAACAATCGAAAGCTAGCGGTTGATTCCGTCAACTCGAAACAATCGCAAAGCATCTTCATTATTTTGTAGAACGCGACGGCGAGTCGATGGTTGACTCGATTATTTTTATTTTAACGACTCCGAATCTTTCGATTCTTAAAACATCTCGGAATTGCCCATCGCTACATTAATTACTCGTACATGTCATTTTTATTAGTAACTTACCTGTGTTAATACCATTTATAGGCTCACCAGGATGGATGTCTGGTTCCACGCTTTTGTATCGCGCGGATACCTGTAAAATGTGAATGTTTGATAAAAAGTCTACAATTTATCTTCTACAAAGAATAAGGTATTGGATTTGAAAGCCGAAATGGTGCAAGATAGTATTATTATAGAGTAGCAGCAGCAGGATAAATGGCAGCTGGGATCCCTAATAACGTTAGTCAGCGTAGAGTCGACGATGAAGTACCTGAAACTTTTCTTCAACAGCTGGTAGAACTTCGTGTAGCATTTTTGTCGTCTGACTCCCAGATTAGAAGTAAACGTGTGCCTCAAAGAGATTTCAGCAAAATTGAGTTCAGTTAGGGCCGATGCCTGCCAGGGCTGCTAATTCCTTAAAGGAGTTAACGTAGCCTTCGCTAAAATGAGCAACTGAAGGTTGGATCCGTAAAAGTCTGACATATTATTTGATAATCTCAATGAACCGAATAAAACCACTGAAGGTAGAAAAATGAGAAGAAATTTCCTTGTTGAGGAAAAAACGGAACGAGAAACAACAGAAATACCTATTTTGAATGAATTTAGTAAAAAAAATGCTTACAAAAATTACTAAGCACAATAATAAATAATTTTACCTGAACAACAGTTAACACAAAAAGAAATAGATGCGATTTCTTGTACATCTTGTTTGAAAATGAAAATTTATGTAAACAAACGCCGTTTTAATACTTATAACAAAATGTTCTGATATGTTCTAATTGAGGTTAACATCAAATAAATGTTTAGATTAAGTACATAACCCTCTGCTGTAGACGAAGTTAACTTCAATATACTCGTAGTTTAAAACGCCACCGGTGTAAACTATAATATGATTTGGTTATAGTGTTACATTTATTACTCTAATCATTCTATGTAAGTTAATGCAAAATGATCTGTTCGTCTTAATAATGAGACAATCAATTATTTTTCTTTTGAATTCTGGCCTTTTGTACTTCTGTCAGCAAATCTTCGAATGGAAATAATCATTGCACAGATTGATTTTTTGGTTTCGGGTTTACTGACTTTACGATGGTACTGTTTAATGCACTAGAAATAATTATTTCGTAGTTAGACCTTGCCTATATATAGATTTGATAAAGCCATAATAATAATATCGACGGGTTCCGGGCTAATTGTATTAAGCGACACTCTGAGCGATATAGACTTTTATACATATTTGGAATCAGCGAATTTTTCTGCGTCATTTGAGCTGGGTTTGGTGACGATCGGAGCACTTTTTTGTCGCTTAATACAACCGCATTTTTGGGCCCATTTTGGACTTGCAATGTATGAAGCGACACAAAATAAAAGGAGATTGACAGGGTGTGGACCAAGTGCTGCCCAGAATGAAGACCTAGTGCATTTTGTTCCTCAGGCCAATACTAATCATTTAACCGAAGCGCATCAAAATCGGCTCCTGGAGTCAAGAAAAAAAAGGGTTTTTCTAACCTAACCTAACCTAACTTAAAAATCTTTGTGTGGAAGTTTGACCAAGTGCTGCCCAGAATGTACACCTAGTGCATTTTAATCCTCAGGCTAATACTAATCATTAAACCGAAGCACATCAAAATCGGCTCCTGGAGTCAAGAAAAAAAAGGGTTTTTCTAACCTAACCTAACCTAAGTTATAAATCTTTGTGTGGAAGTTTGACCAAGTGCTGCCCAGAATGTACACCTAGTGCATTTTGATCCTCAGGCTAATACTAATCATTAAACCGAAGCACATCAAAATCGGCTCCTGGAGTCAAGAAAAAAAAGGGTTTTTCTAACCTAACCTAACCTAAGTTATAAATCTTTGTGTGGAAGTTTGACCAAGTGCTGCCCAGAATGTACACCTAGTGCATTTTGATCCTCAGGCTAATACTAATCATTAAACCGAAGCACATCAAAATCGGCTCCTGGAGTCAAGAAAAAAAAGGGTTTTTCTAACCTAACCTAACCTAAGTTAAAAATCTTTGTGTGGAAGTTTGACCAAGTGCTGCCCAGAATGAACACCTAGTGCATTTTGTTCCTCAGGCCAATACTAATCATTAAAACAAAGCGCTTTAAAATCGGCTCCTGGAGTCAAGAAAAAAAAGGGTTTTTCTAACCTAACCTAAGTTAAAAATCTTTGTGTGGAAGTTTAACCAAGTGCTGCCCAGAATGAAGACCTAGTGCATTTTGTTCCTCAGGCCAATACTAATCAGTAAACCGAAGCGCATCAAAATCGGCTCCTGTAGTCAAGAAAAAAAAGGGTTTTTCTAACCTAACCTAACCTAAGTTAAAAATCTTTGTGTGGAAGTTTGACTAAGTGCTGCCCAGAATGAACACCTAGTGCATTTGGTTCCTCAGACCAATACTAATCATTAAACCAAAGCGCTTCAAAATCGGCTCCTGGACTCAAGAAAAAAAAGGGTTTTTTCTAACCTAACCTAACCTATGTAAGTTAAAAATCTTTTTGTAGAAGTTTGACCAAGGACTGCCCAGAATGAACACCTAGTGCATTTTGTTCCTCAGGCCAATAGTAATCATTAAACCGAAGTGCATCAAAATCGGCTCCTGGAGTCAAGAAAAAAAAGGGTTTTTCTAACCTAACCTAACCTAACTTAAAAATCTTTCTGTAATCACACCTCGGACCAATACTAGTAATTAGTATTTTACTGATTAGTATTGGCCTGAGGAACAAAATGCACTAGGTGTTCATTCTGGGCAGCACTTGGTTAAACTTCCACACAAAGATTTTTAACTTAGGTTAGGTTAGAAAAACCCTTTTGACTTGACTCCAGGAACCGATTTTGATGCACTTCGGTTTAATGATTAGTATTGGCCTGAGGAACAAAATGCACTAGGTGTTTATTCTGGACAGTCCTTGGTCAAACTTCTACAAAAAGATTTTTAACTTACATAAGTTAGGTTAGGTTAGAAAAACCCTTTTTTTCTTGACTCCAGGAGCCGATTTTGAAGCGCTTTGGTTTAATGATTAGTATTGGCCTGAGGAACAAAATGCACTAGGTGTTCATTCTGGGCAGCACTTGGTCAAACTTCCACACAAAGATTTTTAACTTAGGTTAGGTTAGGTTAGAAAAACCCTTTTTTTTCTTGATTCCAGGAGCCGATTTTGATGCGCTTCGGTTTACTGATTAGTATTGGCCTGAGGAACAAAATGCACTAGGTCTTCATTCTGGGCAGCACTTGGTTAAACTTCCACACAAAGATTTTTAACTTAGGTTAGGTTAGAAAAACCCTTTTTTTTCTTGACTCCAGGAACCGATTTTGATGCACTTCGGTTTAATGATTAGTATTGGCCTGAGGAACAAAATGCACTAGGTGTTCGTTCTGGGCAGTCCTTGGTCAAACTTCTACAAAAAGATTTTTAACTTACATAGGTTAGGTTAGGTTAGAAAAACAGTTTTTTTTCTTGACTCCAGGAGCCGATTTTGAAGCGCTTTGGTTTAATGATTAGTATTGGCCTGAGGAACAAAATACACTAGGTGTTCATTCTGGGCAGCACTTAGTCAAACTTCCACACAAAGATTTTTAACTTAGGTTAGGTTAGGTTAGAAAAACCCTTTTTTTTCTTGACTCCAGGAGCCAATTTTGATGCGCTTCGGTTTAATGATTAGTATTGGCCTGAGGAACAAAATGCACTAGGTCTTCATTCTGGGCAGCACTTGATCCAACTCCCATACAAGGATTGGCAATGTCCTTTAGGAACTGTGAATTTAAGCTTTCTGCCAAATACCAGGCAGTCGTTTAAACTTTTTGTCCTGGAGCAACAATCTCCAACCTCTTTGTTAAATTCTTATCCAGTGTCGCATAATACAATTAGCTTTACCTTGTAAATATACAACAACGTCGTTTAATACATTTAGCCTCTTTGTCAAATTCATACCCAGTGTCGATCTATACATTTAGCTCTGTACATGAAATGTTAGATGTTGTCACTTCAACCAATTGGCTTACAGTAGATAATGATATGTCTGTCGCATCAACTATTTAAGATTTCAACAGTAAACATTTAAAAATTATGGTTAAACCATTTTTTTTAATTCAATATTGATTTGCAGTGTCGTTTCATTTATAACAAAAGTAAAGTTCTAGTAATTCCAACAGTTTATCTTAAATGGAATAAGAATAGTATACACATTAAAACAATAAAAATTTTATGGATTGACTATTATGACGGTGGTTAAAACAATGATTTTGGCGCCATCTCGATAAACCGCTCGAGTCTAAAGGCCCCCGCCACCCCGCGCGGACGCTTCAGGCGTCCCCCACCTCGTTTTAGTTGACGCAAATTGTGAGCAAGTTCGTACGTGTTTTGTGGGAGTGTTTTGTGGGACAAGAAAAATAAATTAAAAAGTAAGAAGGAAAAAATTGGTTGAATTTTAACTAACATGTGCAACATTTTTTATAATTTTAATTATTATTTCTTGTAACTGTAGTGAACTATTATATATTATTGTCATAAGAGATAAAATTTATCTTTGTTATTGAAGAGAAACTAGGGATAGTATTTATTTTTCGTGATTTCAGAGTCGATCCCATAGTAAAAGTTGTTCATATTCATGAGTAGAACACCCAGTGAAAATTTGGCCGGTCATTGAAAAATAACCACGTATAATAGGTAAGAAAACTTCTAAACTTTTTTTTACAAGATATATTTTTGATTTTAATTACTGAGAAATTTAGAAGAAAATAAGTAAAGAAATGAAAACCAAAGAAACGATCGTAAATATTTAAAAATTTTGTGACATATTATATATAGATAGATATTTTCAAAATAAATTATTTTATAGATAAACCTTTTTTTGTAATTGAAGAGATTTTTATATACTTAAATGTTAAAGTTTAGGAATGAAGAAGAATGAGAATAATGATTCAGGTAATAAGACCGTAGGCTAAGTAATAAAAAGACTGCTGATTCTTATACAATTGTGATAAAAACTTTAGTCGTTCCCTTTTTTTTGGTAGGGGAATCATCAGAATGACTTCTCTCGCTCTTGGGCGGAGCGGGAGGGTGTGTCAGACTCTTACTGACTAAACTTTTACCCCGTTCCTTCGTAGCCTTCGATCTGGGGGGGACTCGGTGTAAACCTTTCGGAATACCCATGTGCCACAGAGGCTTCGGCCCTGCTGGGCTTCTACAGTTTGCTGTCATCTCCTTGGCGCCGTTGACGACTGGGCTCGGTCCAGATTATTTCCAGACTACCGGACGGCGAGCTACCCAGTGCTTGCCGTCCACGAACCTGCGCCTACGGTGGTCGGAAATTGAGATCGAGATCTTGGCGGCGGCGGCGTGAGGACCGTTCCTTCAGGCACTCAGCAGCCTCATTCACAAGCTTTACTGCTTCGCAGAAGGAGGCGTCCGCATGCCACCCCTCCTCGCTCCGGACCATGGCCTGAACCAAGGCCCGGCGCGAGAGGTCGCCGCCGCCGATAGCCTCCACAAGGACACGGCGGTGCTCCGCCCAAGCGGAGCACACCTCTACCGTGTGCTCTACCGTCTCCTCCGGACCCACACAGTGGCGACACCCGGGCGTCCTCTCCTGCTTCATCCGATGCAGGAACCTCCCGAACTTACCGTGTCCAGTGAGGACCTGCGTCATACGGAACGAGAGGACGCCGTGACCTCTTTCCAACCACTCCTCAAAGAGGGGACTTACCGCCTCAATGGCGGCGTGCCCAGCACTGGGTTGCAACAGTCGCAGTCGCCATGCCACCCTGAGATCCCGCCGGAACTCTGTCCGCCATACCGTGACTTGTCGTGGCAGCGGAGTTTCGCCCCGGCGCTGAATCTCCACGTGCAAATCGTGCATGCGTGCAAGGACTGTTGCCTCCCGATCCCACGGTGGCAGGCCAGCAAGGAGGCTCGCCGCTTCGCAGGAGATCGTGCGGTATCCCCGCACCATCCGGATGGCCATGACCCTCTGGCAAGCGTTCAGTTTGGCCGCCGGTCGCTGAGCTAGCGATGGCGCCCAAACCGGCGCCCCGTAAAGGGCCATGGACCGAACGATCCCCGCGTAGAGCCTCCGGCTGGGGGCGTCTGGACCCCCTAGGTTGGGCTAAAGCAGCTTCAGAGCGGCCCCAGACCTGTCCAGTTTGGGGGCCAAACGTCGGAAATGCTCCTCGAAAGTCCACCGGCTGTCGAGGACGAGTTCCAGGTTCTTCATCGTCGACCCGACGCCGAAGTGGACCCCCCCTACCCTTATTTGGAAACCCGGTGATGGCGCTGTCCGAGGGCCATGAAAGCACATAGCCTCGGACTTGTGCAATGCCACCTTGAGTCCCAGTTGCTGGATCCTGTCCACGACTGTCGCAACCCCGCGTGTCGCCGTTTCGGTCGCCGCCTGATAAGACTCTCCCCGCGCCAGGACCAGCGTGGCGTCCACCGTGGAAAGCCCCCTGCGAAAGCCGAACTGGCCGTTCGCAAGATCCGGCCCCACCCGCGCCAGATGCCCGACGAGGCGGTCTAAAATTACTCTTTCAAAGAGTTTGCCTACCTCGTCGAGCAGCACGTCGGGCCAGTACGCGGACGGAGAGTCCGCGGGGCGCCCCGGCTTCGCGATGAGGACCAGTTTCCCGGTCTTCTAGCGAAGGGGGAACTGGCCTCTCTTCATGTATGCGCTAAAGAGCCCACGCAATCGAGACCCGAGAGTCTCCATGACCAGGACCCTTACCCTTCCGGGCACGCCTTCGGGTCCTGGGGCGGAGTTCTTGACACTGGTAAGCTAAGAAGTTACTGCTGTTCCTAGGTGATTGTCATTTTAAATAAAAAACTTGTCTTTAAACAATTTGTAATGCGTGTTTTATTTCTCTTTTCATAATTATTAACAAGATAGGTAGGTACACCTTATGTGTGTACCTTTAAATTTATCAATGTTTTAACCGCTAATTTCTGCAAACTTCATTATTCAAGTATGATTAAAAACAATTTATTTTAAAAAAATCTGTCGCGTAAACTAATTAGCCGTACATTAATTAGTTTATGATTTATGGTATTTAAATCAATTAGCTTAGGTTTGAAATCTTTGATTAAAGCACTTAGCTTAGAGCCATTATTTGCATGCCTAGGCGGTTCAGTCATTTAGCTTGGAACGAGAAATAATAAACCTAGGCGGTTCAGTCATTTAGCCTGGAATAAGAAACAATAACCATAGGCGGTTAAGTCATTTAGCCTGGAATAAGAAACAGTAATCATAGGCGGTTAAGTCATTTAGCCTGGAACAAAAAAAAGTAAAATATGGGTCATTTTGTATGAAGCGACATTTATCTTCGTTAAAAATAGGAATATTAGAAAAAAAGATTAATCTGATTATGGCGAATCTGTTATAAAAGCAATAATATCCTTCCTTTTTTAAAAATAATACGATTTGCTAAAGTTATGATTTTTTTTCTAAAAATCGAAACTTTAAACTGCTCTGGTGTAAAGTTTTAAAAATGTCGGTTAATACAAATAGCCCGGAACCCGTCGATATTTAACAGCTTTATGAAAAAGCAATATGCTAAGAAAAGAACTGACCATCGAGATGTGATTGAATTGAGATGTATAAATGTAAAAAATATGCTGTGATAAGCTCAAATAATTTGGCTAGTCCGAGTAGGCACTACTCACTGAATAAATTCAAAATGGAACAGATTTTGTATGAAATTATCTGCCAAGTAAGATACTCGAAACTTAATCATAGGTGGTGAAATAGGCCCTTAAAGGAAAAAGAAGTTTTGTGATGTGTTTATTGATGATTGTAAACAAAAAAATTATAAATATTTGGGCTAAAGTTATCGTCGTTGGTCGTTATGACCCAAGTATCATTAACCAGTTTATAGATTAAAAATACACTAAATAATGAAAGTAATGACATATTATGATTTTGTAATACAACAAGGAAGAACATTTAAATTAGTAATCAATATAATTAATTAGATATCAATAGTTAAAAACACTTTCATCTTATCTTTTATAATCATTATGTTGTGACCCAATTAGATTTATTTAGATAAGTTATGATTATCACAATTTTACGAATTTACACAGCGAAATATGTGTAAATACGGATTATCTTTTTTTGATATAAGGGTTCAATATTTTAATATTCATTTTATAATAAAAAATATGTATTAATAAAAAATCTGTTTATTTTGAGAATTAGAAGAGTAGCATCAGTTTTACTTTCCTATTCTTTTAAATTATGTTCAAATTACTATTGCATAGATTTTTTGGTTGTAGGCATAAACTACGGTATAAAATGCAGCATGGTAAAAATAATTTGAGTTTGACAGTCGTAAAGTTTTAAAAATGTCTCCAATAGCGTAGTTTAATTTGATGAAAATGTTATTGTACTTTAAATGATATTTTGAAAAATATTTTGTTAAATATTTTGAGGAACAAACAGGTAATAAAATAAAAAAATAATCAAATGTTAAGATGGCCTCTAATTCTCAAACAATTTTATTATGAATGTTGATAAACGGATACCTATGCGATATGAGGTATTGCGACATGCCTCAAGCTTTTGACTGAATGAGTTATATAATTTACTCAAGAAATTGGATAGCTATGACAGATAATGCCCTAAATAAAGTCAGATTCCAAGAATAGAAAACGTTAAAATATCCACTATTTTTTTTATATTAATATGTTATTTTACAAGTCTGATTAGAACAATTTAGGTATGGAGTACCTTAGGGCAGCATATTAGGACTTCCTCTGTTTTATAATAAACTGATGCAATAAAATGATTATAATAAATTATAAAGTAACCAATCACTTGATCTAAAAATATCTCGGAACCAATGATCATCTTTTCAAATAAATTATAGACACTTGTGTATTGGCAAAGCAATATAGAATATAAAATCATTTTATCATGCATTAAAGACTGATAATGGCCGCGAGAATGTTTTTATTAAAAGTGTCACTGTGGCCCTGGTATGCAAAGGGCGACTAAAAGTACATAGGTGGGTTTTAGTGAGTAATAATTTGACACACCCTTTTGTTCCACCAAAAGCAAGAAAAGCTATTTAATGGCCTTCTACCTCAAAGAAAAGGGGTCGTCTTACAAGACATTTACTTGGTGCGTACCTGATCTCAACTCGTTTTGTAAAATTAAAATAAGATAGCGATTTATATCGAAGGATCAAATTAATTGATTTCGAAATGTTAACATTCTAATTTTTACATTATCTTATCATATTTAATTAATGATGTACTAATAAGATTTATATAAATTGTGATTGAAAGCAGTAAAACTGTTGATTGTGATGGTGATGGTCAAAATGTTGATGAAATCGGGCTGTTTTCTGTTCTTGCTGGCTGTACTTCAGGTAATATGCCAGCATTTTTAATACCAAGCAAATTCTCCTTTTTACAGTCACTCCTGTACAGTTATTTATAATATATACATACTTTACTATTAATCCTATTGGTAAATGAAAGTTAAGGAAAAATTTTAAAAATCGCCGGAATGATAGAAGGAATTCAGGGTGGCCTATGCTCTGCAGTGGAACAGTATAGACTAGATATAATAATAATAAAAGGTACAGGAATGTCACTTTTTTCTATTTTTTTACTTATTTTGCTAATTTAAAAATAAATAATAATCTAATCACAATAAATTATTATTTTTATTTTGCAGTCAAGTTAAGGTCACCATAAATTATAAAAATGATTAGCGTTGACATTTTTTTAAACGATTTTTGTTAAAATAAAAAAATAATTATGGAAAGCAAAAATATTATTAGTAGTAGTTTAGAAGTAGTAGTATAGTAAAATATAAAAAGGCATCTTTCTCAATACTTTATTAATTTCTAATACTTATTAAGTTCATATTAGGTCTCGTACTAATACCTATTAATTTACTTTACCATTCATGCATCATACTAAATTTTCTTACGTAACAAGTTCTCATATTTGCAGGTATCCGCGAGGTACAACCACGTCGAACCAGACTTCATCGATTATGAAATCAGCCAAGGCAAGTAAAAAAAGTTTCATTTAATTTTCAATGATTAACATTAACGCAAAAAAATATTTGAATTTACTCAACTCAGGAGCTAATGAATTGAAATATCGTTATAACAATGTATAATTTTAAATTGTTTTTTCCAGAACCAGTGGCGGTATTACCATCGTCGTCTCGTATAGTATCAGGGTGGGAGGCACTGCCAGGCCAGCACCCTCACCATGCATCCCTTCGTATGATTGGCGCTAATGGTGGTATACGCGTATGCGGTGGCTCTATTGTATCCGAAGAATGGGTTCTCACTTCTGCTTTTTGTACTGTCAAGTAAGCAACCAATCATTAAAGCAAAAAGTTATTTTAGACAGACCTGCTTCTGTAGACACAATATTATGAAGTTTCTAAACTCTTATTTCCTCTTCAGTCGCATCTTAGCAGTAGTTCGTGCAGGTTTGGTAGACCTCACTAATCCAGAGTACGTTTTTGAAACAGCGGAATGGTATATTCATCCTAAGTACAACCTAAATTCTTCTAACCTGCAGGCGTATAACATCGCACTTATAAAGCTGCAACGCCCTGTTGTTTTCACGGGTAAGCATATTTTTTACACAATTTTTTATACTAGTATAATACTAGTGTATAGAGCAAAATATTTAATGCTACAAATTTTGTATGTTGTCATATATGTCGATGTTTTCTCTTAGAGTTGCTAAAGCCGATCCAGATACAGTCGACAGCTGACGCGTTTCGTGACTACGCAGGCGAGCAGGTGTACGCTAGCGGACACGGAAGGACATCGACTAACGGTCAGTTACCTCTAGCGGTAATAATATGAAATAAATAATAAATGATGTATATGTTACCAGCAATCTCTATAATGCGATTTTTTTTTATTATAAACTAAACGCTTATTAAAGTGATAACTTTCAGGTCCCGAATCTGATGTTCTGAGATGGGTTTATCTACGTGCAATTTCCAACACTGAATGCCGAAGGATATATAGCAGCGGTATCTTCGACACAACCATCTGTGCTTTACACTATAATGTCACATCACAAAATACTTGCAACGTAAGTTCTTACACGCCCACTTGTTAATGTAGTTTTCTTTGAATTCTGGGTCATCTAATCCCGGATACCCACCATATTTTACGGTGCTGAAATGTAGACGGTCATGCAGGAGGTTGTGCTCAGGCTGTGAGTAGCACGAGGAACCATGGAGTGATTTTAATAATAGGTACACGTTGGAGTGCCCCAAGTGCCCATATATCTGCATTTTACAGGATTTAATGCGTGCTGCAGTTAAAATAAAAGAAAAATAGACCAATAATAATTTTCCTTCACAAGTCTTTTCAAACTGAAGATTTGCCAACGTGCTGTGGAGCGCAGTATACTAGGTGTTACATTAACGGATCGCTTTCGAAACACTATACTGCACTCCAAAACCGCAGATCATTGACGTGGCTCGGAAGGCTACCCAGCTTAAATGGGACTGGGACGGACATGTCTGTCGCATGCTGATTGAGTGGTGGGCCGGTAAAACACAAAGTTGGTGTCCTGAAATCGCGCGACGGGGTCGCGGCAGACCAAGAAGGAGATGGCGGGATGACTTGGATGTCTTTCTTCAGAATTGGCAAGAAGTAGCTCAAAGCCAGCAACGATGGCAGGAATGGTGGGTGGCCTTTGCCCAGTAGTGTGACAGCATAGGCTTAAAAAAAAGTATTTAAAATATAGGAAGTGATTACTTGCGGTACGTTATACTTTACTAGAAGAAAAAAATTATGACTTAAATTTTTACTTATATTTAACAAAATTTCATTCCAGGGTGACCTTGGTGGCCCACTGGTGCATGTTGGTTCTGATGGTGTTCCAACACTTATAGGAGTCTCCTACTTTTTTTCAGCAAGAGGTTGCGACAGTGGCTTGCCTAGCGGTAATAACATTTATTTATACTACATATTAATTACAATAGTGGTACATTACAATAGTGGTAAAACGCTTACAGTTTGCTGCATCGTTCGTATCGTATTGCATTATATAATGTGGGTAGGTGTGTTACTGTATTTTCTCTTTTTATTTGATTCTGTTGCTAGTGAGGTATTAAAATAATTATGCGGCTCGCCAGCACACAGATAAGCCCTAAGAGGCTTTCGTGTATGGCAAAACCATTACTTATAATTGTGTTTCTTGGATAAAATAAATAAATAATAAATAAAATAAAAATAAACCGACTTAATATCAAAATGTCGTAAAAATATAATTTCAATAAGGCGTTCTCTATTAGTCTTTGGGTTAAAATACATAACACTACGATAAGGGTGCACTAAAAATTAATAAGTATATAAAATAAATATAATTACCTACACAAATATAATTTGAAATCGAATGAAGTATCATTAAAATTAGGTAGGCACTTATAATAATAAAATATAATATATCCTAATAAATACTGTGTAAATCGTTTACTCGAGTTGTCATGTCTGTCAAATAATTATAAATGAGTAAACTCAAAATAATAATTAATAATTATTTTGTGGTTGAAGGGACTTTAAATAGCAGTCCTGAATTTTACGCTGGAAGGTGACTATTTAGTAATCTGTGCTGGAAGGCAAAATTCTTTATTTTTTAGAAATTGATTGATTTTTCGTATTCATCCGCATTAACCATATTTAACTAAATACCTCTATTTCTACTAGGTTACATCCGGCCAGGAGCTTTCCTGCTATGGTTAGAAGAAGTGATGGGTATGAACACCTCTACCACCCCTAACTCTAACTCTACCTCACCTTCCACCCCAACTACCACCACAACCCTCAGATACACTGGCTCCACTTCACTCGCCACCACCAGCCCTATCTTTACAACCACCATAAACTCCTTACCTCCCACTCTAACTACCGCTACAACCCCTAGGTCCACTGATACCACCTCTCCCACCATAACCAGCTCTATCTCAGTAACCCCCACAACTCCTACATACACCAATTCCACTTCAAACACCCCTATTTCAACCATCCCCGATGCATCCACTCCCAATTCCACAGATTCTGAAGATTTTCCATCTGAAGAAACTACTACTGAACAACCAGAAGAAGATAAAGAGGTAGATGAAACAGATAGTGCTGAATCTGATGAAGATGATGATATAGCGCAACTCTTAAAACGCCTTCTAGTATCTATTAAAGTTAAAGTCAGATTAAACAAATACAATGTCACGAGGAATTAAAGTAAATGGAAACCATAATTCAATAAACGATTCAGTTACGATAGTTTTGGAATATCACTTTATAAATATGTGTACTTACAAGAATATATTTAAACAAAGTTGATCAATTTTTTTAATACGCCTTCTCAAAAACCCCTTATTATCCCTTTCATTTTTAGGCACGCCATATTTACTGTTCTCTAGCTCCGTTTTAGTGCGCATAAATATCGCTAAAGAGGTCTTAGTGATATTATTTCCATAGTCCATAAGAACAGAGGGAATGTTACGTGTAAATGTAATTGGACTTGTATTCATTTGCTACACATAAGTCAAATGTCTGGTTTGTGGTCTGATTAAGAATAACGTTTCACTATCAACTTGCATACTTATAAAAGTACATTGTTACCTTAGGGGTGAAAGTAACAATGTATCCTCACAATGGAATGCCCTGCGACAGTTACACCAATGGAGCTCAAGTCACGACTGAATTTGCTACTTTCCAACAGCCTCCTTACAGCAATTGCGCGATGGACTGATGGAGTGGTAGTGGCAATGGGTCACGTACGCATTCATGCGCGGCTAGTCGCTGCTTCAGCCGCTTTTTTCATTGTAGACAGATTCGCACTTGACCGCTATCTCACCTGATGGAAAGTGACGATGCGGTCAACAATGAAGCACGCTTACCTAGAAGTAACCTATTCACTCTAAGATTAACAATTTCCAGGTTGTAGCTAAAGGGAAACACAGACGTACATACAGGTGAGTTGTCTACCATGCGTCGGTGACGGTGGCGCATCACCGCTGCCGTAATTCAGCACTGCCGTAATCGAGTTTGACTCGCACTTAACCGATTTTTTTTTGTTAAAACATAATCATAATCATAATCATAATCATAATCATAATCATAATCGTTTATTTGCTAATATGGGAAATTACATGAAGATATTAAAAATATAGCACAGTCCAACCATATTACACCTGTGAGGCATGCAAATCACAAGCTTTATTATTATAATATATTTTCTTGCAATAGTATTATTTATAATTAATAGTACAAACAATAACGTTGTTCACAAAAACTTGAGGATAGCATCAATAAACTTTATTCCCTAGCTACTTAGCACTTCGTTTGAACTTTACTAAAGTAAAAGCACAGATTATGTTTTAAAAGATTATTTCTTTAGAATCTTTTGCTTAGCCGCCGTTCTTATTACAGAGGATTTCTTTTAACGAACTTTTGAACTTAAAGATTAGGCTCGCGTTAAAAGAATCGCCATCAAACGGGGAAAATGGGAGGTGTTGAATAAAAAAGAGTTTCGTTTAAATATTTTTTTAAGGAGTCAAAATGCAACGAAATAATTTAGCTAGAAAAATATTATAATTTTAGAAGAGAATGGCTAACCATCAGGTGTAAAAATGATCGCGACTAAAGGCAAGTCTTCAATATTAGCAAAAATTTGGCTAAGCGGTTGGTCTTGTGGTTAGAGCCCTGACTGCTATGTTGGAACTCGTGGGATCGATTCCCACCCAGGACAAAAATGTTTGTGTAATATACAATAATTATCGTTTGTTCTTTCTCTGGGTGTAAATTATCTATAATAATCTGTATGTATTGAGAAATCTATATATATACATATAATAAAACAGTAAAATTGTGCATCGTTTGCCGCAGTTGGCGCCAAAACTACTGAACCGATCCTGTTCAAATTTTGCTCCTTTTTTTAACTACTTTACCTACTTTGGTCCTATAAGGATTATGTATAATCCTTATAGGACCCTTATTGCTTTAGGCTATATTTTTATCACGCTATTTGCTATGGGGGAAGAGCAATATTGCATTTTGTCGGTTTTGAACGAGTTGCCCCGAGTTCGAATCCCACCTACAATTTATATTTCTTTCAATGTTTTATCTTATTGTTTTTGGAAAAAAAAATACTTTTACCATTTTTTCATAAGAAAATCAACATTCCTATTTGATTTTTCCCAAATATTTTGTAGAAACTAATCAAAACACGTTATAAAATCCAAACGTCCACGAAATTCACATACAACAATGTTTTATTAGTCCTCATCACGCTATCATGGACGAAGAGCGGGGCAGTCATTTATGACATTTATATGAGAACGTCTAATTTGCTTGGTTTTCATCGAACACTGCAGCGCGATTGATTAATGACTAGACTGGGACGTAACACGGTGGTGGTTCGAATCCCAGGAGGTGTTTTAGAAAAAGCTTTTTTTATGTTTGTAAATTTTCTTTTTTACATATTTTTGCATTCTCACAATTTTTTTAACAAAAATATTACCAAAAAATATTATTATTATTGTTTAACCAAAAAAAAAAAATGGTGACAAATTTTACAACTAAGGAGTTGCACCCCGTTTTCAAAATACAAGCAATGACATCCTTCTTCTTCTTCCTGCTCTTATCCCGTATTACTTGGGGTCGGCGCAACACGGTTTCTTCTTCCATTCTGTCCTGTCGTCCGTCACACTATCATCTGCCCTTTTCTTTCATATCAGTCCTTACACAATCCATCCATCTTTTCTTTGGCCTTCCTCTCCCTCTCCATTCATCCACATGTAAATTCAGAACTCTTTTGGTAACGTGCTTTTAATCCCTCCTCTTCACATGACCATACTAAGACAAACGATTTCCTTTCAAAATACAAACATCCATTTTTTTTTTTTTAACTAAAGGCGATTTATATTTTAGGTGATTTCTTCCACTCTAGGAAGGAGCACGAGGGGATGTCAGACTTTCACTGACCAAAACCCACACAAAACAAACATACAAAGATGTTCCTTCTTCGCCTTGCATTCCAGGACTCCGGGTGGAGGTGATCAGCAGTAACGACCTCTCACGTCCGATCCTGGTACAGAGAGAGAAGGTATGGAAAGCAGTCATCACTTTCTTCCGCAAATGAAGCGAAGAAGGTAGCAGAAAGCGCAAAGATGCCCTTGGCATTACGAGTCGCAGAGCGAATCCATGATACCGTTAGCGCGGAGTTTTGGACGGTGCACTATTGGCATTTCGCTGTTGAATAAAGACTGGTCTTAGTCGACTGACGTTGCGTTATGTGCCACGCGCACCTAAAAGAGATACGCATAAGCGAACGGCCCTAACGGGCTTCGATAGCTGGAAAATTGTTCGTATTCTAAAGGAACAAAGTGGGTATTTTTTACTGCTCTGCATGCTCTACCCGTAAAAATCGAGAGTTTACAGACTGCCTTCGATCATCAGCATGTGAAGTCGACTAGGTGAAAATACTCGCACACAAGAATTCGTTTATTATTCTTACTAAAGAAAAACATTTATTTGGTGTATTAGGGTGTCAGTCAAATACCGCACCAGAAAATTCCTGCCTGAATAAACAGGTAATATAAACACAAATAAATGATGGTGATCGGTAAACGCCCTATACATATGACACCTGGAAAGTGTCCAAGTGGCGATGGGAGGGGTCTAAGGATGTCCTGTTTCGCACGGTTTCAGCCACGTTGCTTCACTCTAGGAGGTGACTGCTTTCCATTCCTCCTCCCAGCTCATACCATGATCTGAACTAGGGCAGGAGGATTCTGATTTTGACCCGCAAACAGTACGGCGGTAATCCACCCTAGCGGGGTAACTTCGTAAGGTCCACCGTGTCTTCCCGCCGAATCCAAAACATCTACCTCCCGAAACACTCATATTCGGTTAGGACCTGCGTAAAGCGCTTGCGCTTAGAGTGAATTTATAATAGTAATAATCATGGTGTGCCAATATTAGTCGCCCTAGAATGTAAATTGCAACTAAAAGAACACTGTTGTATTTAGTTGGTAAAAGTCTTATACTCTCTCTCGGTCCATCTAGAGTGGGAGAAGGTATTTGGTGGTTACCCAACAAAAAAAGAGGCAAATACTAAAGGCGATTATCGGCCCTAATTTGGTTTTTTGAAGAACAAATCATTTTAATTTTGGTTTTATCGCAATATGAACTAAACTAACGACTTTACCCATAGAGTAGGCAACTATTTAGAACGTGAACTCTGCGGCTCTGTGCTTCATTGATGTTTTTAAGCCAATTGAAGTCGTGCGGAAGAAAAACCCGGGTGTTACCATTGGGTGGATTGCCCGGAGGACACGTTAGATCATAAAGCACTGGTGGGCCACGCTTAGGCGGAGCACCACCGTGTCCTTGTGGGGACGATCGGTGACAGCAACCTCTCGCGCTGGGCACTGGTACAGGCCATGATCCAGAGCGAGGAGTAGTGGCAAATAGTCCCCTCACGCCCCAGTCGCTGGGATTCCGACCCCGATTTAGAGCCACCGTAGGAGTGGCTTGCGAATGGCGAGCAATGGGTAGTTTACCAACTGGCTGTCCGGTAATAATCCAGACGGTCAACCGTGGGTATTGTTCCACGCGTGCTTCAAAGAGATGTCAGCAGGTTCGAAGCCTCTGGGGCCATGGGTGAGCTTCCGAAAGGAAAACCCGGGACCCTGGAACGAAGGCCAAGAAGGAACGGGGTGAGGTTTAGTCGGTAAAAGTCTAACTCACCCTCTGAGAAGTCATTCTGATGATTTTCCACCTAAACAAGAAACCTGGGCACGCCGTCATTGCGGCGGTAAGTTCCCTCTTTGAGAAGTAGTTGGAAAGAGGTCCTCACGTTCCGTATGCCGCAGGTCCTCACCAGACACGGTAAGTTCGGGAGGCTCCTGCATCGGATTCAGGGGTAAAGGGCGCCCCAGCCAGACTTGGGCGCACTGTCTGGACCGCCCGGAGGACACGGTGGAGCACACGGTAGAGGTATTGCGGTCGCCTTCTTCTGCGAAGCAGTAATGCTAGCCAAGGAGGCGGCCGGCCGCGAGCGCGAAAGGGAACGACCCTCACGCCCCCGCCGTCAGAATCACGAGAACGATTTCCGACCACCGTAGGCGCAAGCTTGCGGACGGCGAACACTGGGTAGCTTGCCGTCCAGCAGTTCAGTCAGGCCCGTGGCAGGGCCGAAGCCTCTGGGGACGTGGACCGGTATTCCGAAAGATAAGCTCGGTGTCCCAAAATTGAAGGCAACACAGGAACGGGGGTGGCGTTTAGTCAGTAAAAGTCTGACATCCCTCCCGCTCCATTTAACAGCAAGAGAAGTCATTCTGATGTTTACCCATCTGAATTATAAAACCTAAACAAGAAACCTACTGGGGCTATGGTTTCGCTTCTGAAAGGGAGACCCTGGAACGTAAGGCAAGGAAGGAATATAGAAGTGAGTCTGAGCCAGTAATAATCTGACACGCACTTCTGCTTCACAGAAGAGCGAAAGTCATTAGATGATTTCCCAACTAAAAAAAGTAAGTACTAATTGGAGTTTTAACTTAAACAGTTTTATGTAAAATTAATTAATCAGATGTTTTCGGAAGTATAGGATTAGTTATAAGTAACTTTAGTGCAGTTTTACGAACTTAACGCGGAAGAAGTCGCGGGCTGTTGCCCGCGACTTCTCGACGCTAGTTTCAAATATTTGTTACATGTGAGAATCAAACCCGCAATACGCAATGCAGCAGCCAATCGCTCAACCACTGCACGAATCGTGCACTGGCAAATTGATTATTTCCATCTTTTTATTTCCTTGCATTGTGACAGAAATCAGCTACTGGTTTTATGAAATGTGTTTAACCTATCACATACCCGCAAAACGAGACACAATAGTAAAACAATAACAGTGCGGTTTCATAAGACCGGTCGGGGATCCATGAATTAAGTTTCGACAAAAGAAGAAGTTTGTAGAGGCAATAGCCTCTACAAGCTTCAAAAATCAACCAACCTACAGAAAACTGAATGACTACGAAATCTCAGACATCAGAAGTGTCAGAAACAAACAATACAAAATTAAACTTTTGCACAAAGCTCGACTAGTTATTCCGGTTATCTATTGAAGTATTATACCACTTCTTTAATTTTTATTTCTTTATTGTATTAAAGTAATAAATCATTATCATCACCATTTCAGCCGAAAGATGTCGACTGTTGAACATAGGCCTCCCCCAACTTTCGCTACAGCGAAGCTTCCTGTGCAGCACGCATCCATCCGATTTCTGTAATCCTTACCAGGTCCTTGGTCCACCTTGTAGGGCTTTCTAAGGTTGCGTCTTCCGATGAGTGGTCACCATTCCAGAACCTTTTAGCCCCAACGGCCGTCTGTTCTACGAACAATGTGCCCTGCCCATTTCTTTTTTGTGTGGTGATCGCCGCGTAAGTTTAGCGATATTATAAACTTCGTGCGTTATATAAATTAATAGTACCTACATATCATAAAATACAAATATTATGTCAATAATGAAAGGAAGTGTTCTTTAAGTTTCTTCTTGAAGACAATATGGCAGCTGGAACTGTGACGCGGAATATGAAAGAGAAGAGAAGAGTTAGGTCTCTTCGAATTATCTCAACATTGTCTCTAAAACAAAGCCTTTTCCCAGTCTGTCAGTTTGCTGAATAACACCTCCAAAACCACACATTCACTTTAAATAACCGGTCCACTTTGTAGGAGGTCTTTCACCGCTGTGTTTGCCGATCGCCATTCCAGAACTTTTTGGACCCAACGACCATCTATTGTGCGAACAATGATGCTTTAAATCATCCAGAAATCGAACTCAAAGCTTCATGCTTAACAGCAGCGCTGCAATTTTAGTTCTAAGAGGCAGTCACGCTCTATTAATCAGTAGAGAAAAACAGTTCAATTTGAATTCCAACTCATGATAAATTGCAAATGCAAAAACTAAAGCAACTACAGATCGAGTGAACCATTAACAAATTACTTACTGCCATTAGGTACTTATTCACCCAGACTGAGAAATGCACAAACATTAAATTTTTCTTCAACCCAAGACAAATATGAACCTCTCAAATTCCTCGTCGGGTTAAACGGCCAAATTACAGAGACCTTTGCAGTCCTTACATTCGGAACTTTTTTAATACATCTCCTAGAGTTTTCAGGGTTCATTTAATGTTGGTCCAAGTTTTCAAACTTGGCCTCTTGTCTTGCAAACTCCTGGTGCATTTAACGAGATAACTTTGTCAGATGGGGAAGACGGGCAAAAAGACATTTAAGTACTTCATTATACTGGCCATCTCATATAGCTGCCGTGGTTTAAAATTGAGATTCAAATTAAGATGGATATTTCCTTGCTACAAAATTGAGTTAATTAATTTAATAAAGGATCTGCGTTTGATATTTAGGTGCTTCGGTTTAGCGTGAATTTCGAAAGGTATTTTGTTAGGGTTAAGGAAAACGATTCATTAATATTATCGGTATATTTCATTTATTTTTTAGGTTGAAAATCATCCAATGACTTCTCCCCCTCTTCGGGCGGAGCGTCTCAGACTTATTCCAATTAAAACCTACTCCTGTTCCTACTTTGCTCTTGTTCCAGGCCCCCGGGGTTCACTTTCAGTAGGATTTGCCCTGCTGGGCTCCTACAATTTACTGACATCTCATTGAGTCACGCGTCGACTACGCATCGTCAACGATTTGGGCTTCGTCCGAACAGTTACCATATGGCCGGACGGCGAGCTGCCCATTGCTCGCCGTTGTAGCAACACGGGTAGGCTTTGTTTTTTTTCAACCTCATATTGAGGAGAGGGAGAGTTAATGGGTTGTGGAGGTCTGGTAGGCAGCCCCTCCTCGTAAAATACTGGTATTCAGCTAAATCCGGCTTGACTGGAAGCCGACCCCAGTATAGTCGGAAAAGGTTAGACAGATTTAGGAGAGGGAGAAGTTATTTGAAGATTTCCTACCTAAAAAAGGATAAGTTTCTATCTATGTGAGAACTTAAGCACATAAGAAGTTTATTTATTTATCTCTCCTGCAAAATAATTTGTGCACAACATCGACAGATGCGAAGTTTTATAAATAAGATATGTGAAAAGTTCCCAGTTTAATAAAACGCCTTCTTCGTAGACAGTTTGACATGGGATCTGAGAAGTTAGGAACAGGGTTGACACTCTTTCTTTCTTATTAAAATAAATTGATATAAAATATTCTTAGTAGGTACTGTACTGAAAAAATGGAAGTGCGACCTTACTTTAAATACTTTTTTATTTCTAAACATACAAAATAACTTTAAAACATTATACTTACTGTACAAGGCGCCAATAAGCTTGGAATAAAGTATATTGATCTTTTCCTAATATCTCAAACTAAATGAACAAGCAAAGAACTGTTTTTCATTACAATAAATGTCCATTCAAGACAGCTTTATAATTATATTTTTTATAATTAGAGTCGATGATCGTTTTGTTTACGTTATTTATCTGGCGTCTACCTTATGAGCTATGATTACACTACTTTTGAAAGTAATATAAATGCTCAAGAAAGGAACCTACAGGCACTTCTTGGACATTCAAGTTTCAGACCGTAAAATGGTTGTAATAATAATAATTAAAAAAACACGAACAGACTAAACGCCCGTCAACCCAGTGGCGTATATTGTTTTAGGAAAGATTGCCATGGTCCAGAAATAAACAAAAATAATAATAATACATAGTTACATGACTTCCACACATCACCATAATAAAGCGGCAACCCTAGTTACTAAATCCCCTTATTTCAGTACTCGAAATATTTGTAATATACTTCTTTAAATAAGTTTCGAAACTGCGATGACAGCTTTATAGGGAATTGTCGCAGCCGAGTTGATTCCGACAATATTTTCAGCTGAATTGATAGATTTATTATTTATGAAACAATTTCGGGAAGCGATAATGTTTCATTTACTCTTGTTGTTGACGTAAGATTAATGTATTTTGTATAGTATAATAATTTAGGACATTAAAGCAGTAGGGGTGTTGACATAACCTTAAAAACGTTCGAGTACTAGGACTTATAGAGAAATATGGAATTAATGTATATAAATTCTCATCATTATCATCATCTCAGCCGAAAGACGTCAACTGCTGGACATAGGCCTCCCCCAAATAGCGCTACAGCGACCAGTCCTGTGAGTTTTGCATCCATCGGATTCCCGCAACCTAATAAATGCTTAATTAATGATATCTATTTTGGAAATAGATCTTAAAAAAATCACTTTTACACGTCAATTTTTTTTTAGTATCTACTACGTCAGCATAAACTAGATGAAGCCGGTGTTTCCTAGCTGACTACCCTGTAATTGAACCTTTAGAGCTGATTGCCATTGCAAACAAAAAATTAAAATATTAATAAAAACAGTAAGGGCTTGTTTCACAATGTCCGAGTAGGCACTACTCACTGACTTAATTTAAAAATGGAACAGAATTTGTATGATATTATCTGCCAAGTAAGATACTCGAAACTTAATCATAGGTGGTGAAACAGGCCCTAGGTATTGAAGTTCTAAAGAGAAATTGTCGCAAATTTTCAGAAACATTTAGACGCCAACACAATAATTTAAAAACCGTACATAAAAACCTGTAGCTTCATTACAACCGTGTCATACCAAAAGAGCGTAAGTCCACGACATGACAAAGTGTTCCACGCACTCAATCACCCCAAGTATAATGACGTAAAAAAAGGTTTTGTTCCCTACCTTGGGCTCTTGAAAAATAATAATTACTACCAAGCACTGCCGTTGTACGAAGATAAGAGTTCTTCTCTACGGAATAATGAGAGTCTTGCTTGCAAGGAGGGTCAAGGGTCGAAAAAACATTTCAAATCGCTGTACCTTGAGATGTTTTTGTGCATGACTGTACTTGGAGGAAATGGTTTTGTTTAGCGAACGTTTAGAGTGTAAGTAATTGTTTAAACGATGAAACAATTTGTATAATTGTTGTAGCGACATCTCTGATTCTACATAGGAACTAAACTAGAAAATTCTGCATTGCCGTATTTATACTTATGGACAAATATTGTTGGGCACTACATTTTTACTTATTTAATGAAATTAATAACACAAGTTTCAATTTTTTCATTTATAATTATTAAATCTTATGGCCTGGGCCTCGGAACAAAGCGTATATTGGTGATGATTTTAATTAGCACCCAATATTTCAGAGGACGAGAGTTGATACCTAGAATAAGTAAAAATCAACTTTTCTTTTCATTTTTTTTTTCATCTCATCGACGATTGCATCACTGCTTGCCATCAGGTGGGATCGCAGTCAAGCACTAGTTTATAACAATTGAAAAAGAACCCACCCCAAAAACAAAAACTCAAAGCACTCTTAAAGTCAGGCACTTTTGAAATGGCATCGTCAGTATGTCACAAAAAAAGAAAATAAAATCATACACGCTGTTCAAAGCTTGCTTTTTAGTAGTTGCTAGTAGTTAATCTTGAAATTATACGTATATTTATGGTTGATCTGTGGATGTGTGACCATCTTAACATAATGAGTTTCCTCCGTGCCTCGGAAAGCACGTTAAGCCGTAGGTCCCGGCTGTCATTTATAGATCTTTGGCTGTCCTTACGGATAGTCAGAAGCCAGTAAAACTGACTTCCGTACCGTGTAGTACCGTGTTATCCCAGTTAATGTGTTGTGGAGGTCTGGTAGGAAGCCGCTCCTCGTAAAATACTGGTATTCAGCTAAATCTGGCTTGACTGGAAGCTGACCCCAATATAGTTAGGAAAAGGTTAGGCAAATGATGATGATACGTATATTTATGTGAGTACGACGTAGAAAGACGTCCATGTTAAAAGCCTCCACAGTATACTCCTCTTTAACTGTCACATCCAGTGTAAATAAATTAACCGAATAGAATCTTTTAATGTTATAGGTACTAGCTGACCCGGCGAACTCTGATCCGCCTTGGAGGCAATAAATGAGCAGATTTTTTTGTTTTAAAATTAAGATAAATGTAAATAAAAAAGTCTATTAATTCAATGATTTTTTGTTGGCCATTTTTTTTGGGTGGGTTTCACTTTTCAGTATGTGAAAAACGACATTTTAGAAAATATTATAGTAGAAAATTATCCTAAGGGGCATACTGCGGGCATAAATAGTATCCAATGTGCTATTCCAGGTCATAGTCTACCAATATTCATCAAAATAAGTTCGGCCTTTAGTGCATTTGGGTTCATGGGTTTTGTGAAAATGAGTGTCAGGGATCGAAACGGAGGTAAAGAAGAAACAAGAGTGGGTTTTAGTCAGTAAAAGTCTGACATGCCCTTCCGCTGCGCCAGAACGGGAGAAGGCACTATACGGTTTTCCACCTAAAAAAAAGGCTTTCGAGCATGAAGAAGTAATATAAACATATAAATCTACTAAAAAAAATGCTTTTAGGTATATGCCATAAAACAAGGTGGACTAGCGACGACCTGGCGAGGGTCGCGGGAATCCGATGGATGCGAGACGCACAGGACCGGTCGCTGTGGCGATGCTTGGGGGAGGCCTATGTCCAGCAGTGGACGTCTTTCGACTGAGATGATGATGATGATGATGATATGCCATAACATGAAGACAATCTTTATTATCTACTACCAACATCAAAAATAACAAAGTGCTAACCTACTCTAAATCACAACAAATTCAAATTTTTCTTCCTTCTAAAGATAAGCATGTAAACATATCACTTTTAAACCCCCGAATAAGCTTAGTTTACGTAACCCACTTCAGCATCTTCACTTATATACAACTCTTTTAACCTCTAGTTCAAAAATCAACCCTATCTTCTGAAATTCAAGGTGTATTTTTGTTTGGAAACCAAGTTATTTTTAATATTCATACTGCGAGACACATCTTGGGCCTCGTCGCTCCAAGTAATTTGGAGTCTATTGTCATATAATTGTATTACGTGGCTCGAATACGGAGGCATGTGAGAAAATTATATTTTCTAATAAACATCAGTGTTAATTATGGATGGAGGAGGAAATATGAAGGAGTAGGTTCTGCATGCGGTTTTACTTGTCTGTTGCATATATTATCATAAGGGAACGTAAATTACAAGAGATATATATTTTGCAAATAGTCTTCTAATCTAATCTTCCGTGCCTAAGAAAGCATGTTAAGGCGTAGGTCCCGGCTGTCATTTGTAGATCTTCGGCAGTCGTTACGGATTGTCATTGTATTGATTGAAGCCAGTAAATCTGACTCCAGTCTTGCCATGAAGTAAAGTGTTACCGCAGTTAATGGGTTGTGGAGGGCTGGTAAGCAGCCGCTCCTCGTAAAATACTGGTATTCAGCTAAATCCGGCTTAACTGGAAGCCGACCCCAATATAGTTGGAAAAAGGCTAGGCAGATGATGATATATTTTGCAAATAGGTTTTACAAAACATTTTTACATGTTAAGATTCAGAACACCCGGTTTTAACCCATCTGGGTTTAATCTCAGGTGGGTTGATTGCTCATCTATAATATAATAAATAATATATTATATTATTACGATTATCGGTCCGACAAAAAGTCAGTCGTGGGCTGGCACCTTTAAACAGAAATTCATGAAGGTTCAGCATTGTGGAATCAAAATGTAACAAACAAACGGATAATATCACTTTCGTGTTTGTAGTAGTGTGGATAACAGGTATTGTTCTAAATATTAATACAGCCTTTTACTGTTCCCACTGCTGGGACTCAGGACTGATTTCTGTAGAGGAAAAGCGCCATAAGTCTACCGCGCGGGCCCATTGCGGGTTGATGGATATTAGATATCTTCGAATTTAAGAACAATGTTGTCCTGTGTTTCCTGATAGCTACAATCCGGGAATCGCTAAGTCAAGACTGAATAGGTTACTTCTAGGTAAGCGCGCTCCATCATCGACCGCATCGTCGCTTTCCATCAGGTTAGATAGCGGTCAAGCTACAATAAAAAAAGAACGATATCGTAGTTAAATACTCGAGTTTATCTCACTTTTCTTCAGCCTTAGTACAATTTTCTTCGTCTTCAGCTAAGGGTGACTTTAAATAAGTAACAGGTCAGGTCGTGCCTGCCCTTAGTTTAGTAATTAGAGTGTTTTTGAAATAAAGCACGTAGACCATTAAGTTATGATCAGGTTTATCTGTACTAATATTTATAAAGCTGACGATTTGGTTTGTTTGAACGTGTTAAACATTTGATTAGAAAAATAGAACAAGAAGAATATATATTTTTAAAGTGTTTTTTTTTTCTTTTGAGGTTATTTGTATTGTGTTGTTTATTTATTTAGATAAATTATCACATAACTTCTCCCTCTCTGTGTGGAGTGAGAGAAAGAAGAATCGATTTTTTACTGATTAATACCCACATGTGAGACATTTTTTACAAAGAAAGATGGTAAAAAACCGACAAAAATTCCACTTCGCACTGGGTGGATCCAGAATCAAGTGCTGGATCCATGATATTCGTTTAAGCGTTTATATCGGACGCATGTTGTATAATACTGCAAAAGGTGATTTAGACGCTACATTAACTTGGCACTTGACCCGTTAATGTGGTGGAAACCAGGCAAAGAGCTGAGAAAAGAAAACAATCATATAATCAATTTTCAAAATTTTCCTGCTGCTGAGACTCAGGCCCCCTCTCTAGGAGAAGGAATAGGCCGTAATCCACCACGCAGGCCCAAAACGTATTGGTGGATGTCATTTGTCTTCAAATTTTTAGTTCTATACTCCGTCGGTTTAGGTAGTTAACTAAAGGTAAACAATCTTGGCATGTCTTTTTATCTAAAAGTTGTCTAAAAATTGTATGTAAAAATCTTTGTACATAGGTATTTACCTAAATCGATGTTAGCTAATAAACTAAATTTAAATAATCTTAGTGTATATTATATACGACCTCTTTAATATAAAAAGACATACCAAGATTGTTTACCTTTAGTTAACTACCTAAACCGACGGAGTATAGTATAGTTTTTAAGAACAGTGTCAATTAAATAAATTACACAAAGTAATGCACCTAACTGGTTTTGAACCCACTCACACAAAGGAAACGTACCCGAAAACAATAATAATGCACTAACAATTTCAACAAACATCTTACCAAAACTTGCATACCTGGCCTTTGGTCAGAGCACACGACAAAGAGCTCGCCACCTATTATTAGAACATCGTGCTCAATATGCTGATAAAGTTACCCTCAAGTTTCTTGTCTTAAATTAATTTTACACTCGGTAAGTTGTCTGCCTCCTCGGGAAAATTTACTGCTTCCACTGTTTTCTTGTTTCGGTCGGTGTTTGAAATTATTGCAGCGGTAGCCGTATTGTATTTTGGTGTGGCGATGATTTTGGGAGAAGAGATGGTATTTTGTTCAGTGATTAAGGGTCCTCTTTTTAATCGAAAGACCTTCACTTTTGGGCATAGGCCAAGTGCCAATGCAACGACAGGGCCTATGCCTTTCGTATGCTGCGTTTCGCATCCATCGGATTCCCGCAACTGTCACCAGGTTACTGGCCCACGTTGTAGGAGGTTTTCTACCCATAGTCTCGACACCAACATTTAGAGTTGGTAAAAAATAACTGGAATTGATTTGAAAGTCTTGGTTGTTTTACTTTTCTTCCCCTCCAAACGTCTTAACCTAAGAGCCCATGAACGCCAGACTTTTTATGAAAGCTTATCTTTTTTATGAAAGTTTGTCAGCGCATGCTCTTAACCACAGAACAGTTGAATGAGAACAACACATGTAAAAACGATGGACCATTATGAAGTTTAGGTTGCAGTGGCTTTGGCAGATCATCATCATCCACCTAGCCTTTTCCTAACTATATTGGGGTATTTTACGAGGTGCGGCTGCCTACTAGACCTCCACAACTCATTAACTGGGGTAACAAGGTACTTCATGGCAAGATTGGAGTCAGATTTATTGGCTTCTGACTATCCGTAACGACTGCCAAAGATCTTCAAATGACAACCGGGGCCTCCGGCTTAACGTGCTTTCCGAGATACGGAGGAAACTCGGTGTGTAAAGATAATCACCCATTCGCAGACCAACCTTGTCAAGCGTTGCTTAACCTTGAAGATCGACCCGTGCGGCTGTTATTATCTAGTCACGAGCTCCTCGCAGTGGCTTTGGCAAATAAACGGTACCAAAGGTGTGTAAAATAGCAGTTTGATTACGTGAAATTATATAATTTCATGAACATTAAGTAACTCTATCTCTTTTAGACGTTGTGATGACTCCCTTTCTATAATTGCAATAAACCCCAATTTTTTTTGGTACCTCTGGAACTCTTCCCCACATGCCCTTCGGGACAGTCCTTCTCTGGATGTCTTCAAGATAAAAAGTAAAAAGCACTTCTCTTTATCTGTACTAATGATTATAAAGCTTAAATGTTTGTATGTTTGAACATGCTTAATCATAATAATTATTCATCATCATTTCAGCCAAAAGACATCCACTACTGAACATAGGCTTGCCCCAAAAATAGCTTCTAATAAATATAAATGTTGGTAAAAAAAACAAATGATACACGTTTTATAAAACACTACCAACAGAATAATATTGCACTTGCATTTACTAAGAAACTGTACAAGAACTTGTAAACAAAACCAATCATTTCAGTAATATCTTCTTCTATATCAAAAACGAACAAAGTTCAAGATACTGAATTCCTTTCAAAATAACTCTTTAGTGCCGCTGCACACGGGCCATCGGCCACAGCTACAAAAAGTGACCACTGCATATTTTCTATAGTTTTCATACATTTTATATTATTATTTTTTTGTGATCCGCACCGGCCACTAATGGCGATACAAAACGCCGCCACACGCCACTAGCAACTACCACTGCAAATTTTTCCTTGTTAAGGTATGATTCCGAACTCGGCAACAAGCAGCAGTGCTGTTGCAGCAGTGCTGCCACTAAGGTGCTGCGCAGCAGTGCTGCTTGCCGCGCTGATTCCGAGCAAGGCAGCAGTGTCGCTCTGTTCCCCTTCTGAATCTGAGAAATTCATCCTTTTCTACTCTTGTTGCGGCGGCAGACGCGTCACTACTGGTCTGTCGCGGCGGTAGGGCGATACTGACGCGCAGCAGTGCTGCCGCTACATTGCTGCCGCGTCATTGCTGCCTAGCTCGGAATGTAATCTCATATAAGCCAATAGAAATTGTACGGGGACCAGTAGTGTTTCGGCATCACTGCTGCGTGCAGCGTAGTTCGGAATCGTCATTATGATACTGCACAAATGACAGCCTAGCGCTCTGATGATGCCGTACAAACTTATTTATGAAAACAGTTCGATTGCCGAATTGAGTCTCGACGATTTTTCTGAACGACAGAAAAGTATTTTTGTGACGTATCTACTTTATAGTTTTCAATTTTTTTTCTATGTTTGTGCCATTTGATTTTATAGTTTTCAATTTGTTTTCTATGTTTGTGCCATTTGATCGAGTTTTATACCAAACATGATTCTAGATCAACGGGAAGTACCCTATAAATTACGATTCGACCATTGAGAGTGTCGAAACTAAGACCATATCTGTTTTCTTTTTTCTTTTCTTTGAATTTTTATTTTTCCACAGCTTCAAGGGACCGCAGTATATAGTTTTAATTTCAACTCGATACCTTTACAGACAGACAGACAACAAAATGATCCTATAAGAGATGCATTTTTCCCCTAAAAAGTAGCAGCCACCGGCCAAAGTGTGGCTATCGCGCGCTTCAGTTGTCTTTTTGGTCGCTTCTAGCTTCTCATAACGGCGTTTGTGGCTGTCTCTGTGGCCCGTGTGCGTTGAACCTTAGAGTTTAAACTTCGTCATTGGCACAAGTTGGAAGAAGAACGATATGAATCAATAGTTTTCAATAGTCCTTTCTGAACCCAGTTCTTACTGTTTCAAATATTATTGCATTGTCATTTTCTTCACTGTTTATTAAATTTTGTTATGAACTTCTTCAAACGATCAGTTTGTTTATTAAAACTTTATATATAGCTGTACATAGGTGGACTTAATGCTACAAGGTATTCTCTACTAGTCAACCTTTGGGTTAAAAAAGACAACATTTTGGTGGGTTTGCACATTAAATAAATAACGTTTTTTGATAGTGATGGTATGGGACCCTTCATGCGTGCATTTGACTCGTACTTGGCCGGTTATTTAATTTTGCTTCTGTATTTTACATTCTGTCGCGAGATTCTGATGGATGTGAGACGCATAGCCGGTCGTTGTGGCGACGCTTGGGGGAGGCCCATGTCCAGAAGTGGATGTATTTAGGCTCAGATGATACTATACGCCATACAACATGTAACATAATTAACGTACAATGTCTCCCCAAGAGTATGTGCGTTAATTATGTTACATGTTGTATGTGCTCATAAGCAACATTTTCATTCCTGACATTTCCTTTAAAAAAACAACTTTATTCTACCTATAAAACTTCACTTTTATGTTAAAGAAACATTTAACACAAAATTACATTAAATCACCATCATTGTTTCATGCCCACCGCCCGATTAAACCTTAAATACTTTAAACAAAATAATTAATAGGCCTCACCCCACCATTTAAGAGGAGATACGCATAAAATGTTTATCCTTTAAAATTTTGCTTAGATTTTGTTCTTGGTTTTGTTGACTACAGATGTGTAGCTTCATTTATGCGTATTCGTCATTACAATCTGGTCACATTCACTTGACGCATCTCTGAAATGCGAGAATCCCCCTGTTTCCCACCGCTTTCTTTTAGTTCACCCGACAAGTGTCAGGTATGGTCAACATCTTTGTTATCGGTACGCGCGTTGATGATTTGGCTAGTTCTCTGTTGTTGTTATATTGCTTTTAAACATTATTAAATCGACGCCAAGCGTTAAGTTAATGTGACCGAGTTGTATGCGCTTGGTATTAAACTCTATCGACGAAGCTGCACACATGACAGTGAGACGCTACTGCTTCGTCGACAGAGTTTCTTAATTTTGTGTGTAAGCTTCACGTAGACGAACAGTTACACCAAGCGTGTAATAATGATATAGTCCGTATAATGATAAATCCAAAAAAAAATTATGTAGTATTACTAACTAGTAGGAGAATCATGTCTTGCCACTTCAAATTTATTTTTATTTCCTATAATTGCGGCTGAATAATGTTGCCAATTAAATTAAAAAAAAAACTCCAGGTCGCGCTTTCATTAGACATACTCTACGCGTGTATGAAGCTACGCGTTCGTAGACAATAGGCCTGTCTGTAAAATTTAAAATGACACTCGTAATTACTTACGATTAGTTTTATTTAAAACAAGTGTAATTAACATTTCATAATTACGTTTCTGGAAAATGATGAAACTGAAAAACAACTGCTATTCAGTTTCAACATTTTCCAACAAGTTATAGTTTTTTTTAAATTAAAATTGAAAAATAATTATTTCTTGATGTTTTTTTCAAACGCTAAATGAGCCAGTAAATCTGACTCCAGTCTTGCCATGAATTACCGTGTTACCCCAAATTAATGGGTGGTGGAAGTCTGGTAAGCAGCCGATCCTCGTAAAATACCAGCGGTATTCAGCTAAATCCGGCTTGACTGAAAGCCGACCCCAATATATTTAATTGGAAAAAGGCTACGTAGATGATGATGATGCTAATAGATTGAAAAAAATAACTTGTTTAATTTTAGGGACGTCTTATCTAAGCAAACGAGGCATGAGGGAATATCGTTTGACGTTAAAATGAACGCCTTATCCTTTTGCTTAATTAGGTAATAAAATGTACATTTTATTGCTCCCATAATGAAATTACAGCGGTTTACACATTTTACATAACCCGTTCAAGGCAAGTTTCAAGTATCAGTTGTTTTATACCATTTCGGTTATAGGATAGATGGGCTCGAATAATTGTTCGGAATTTAACTATGTATAATGTATTAAGTCCGCCTCTGTACTTTTATGTACATAAAGAATTTAATAAATAAATTATAAATAAATAAATAATAAATAAATGTACGAGTATATGTGTGGACAGTAAGATGTAAAATTACACGGATAGTACAGGAAAAAAATCGTGTGAAACGAGAAATGTTGCGATGAGTATTTTTCGAACATTTGAACTCAAACGTTCACGGGAAAATAGACATTAAGGTATTCATGCTATTTTGCATCGTACCTTACATGTTTGTTATTTTTTCACGATCAAACGGATGAACACATTTTTTTTTGTTTTCCTTAATCTGCTATCAGTTTCACTACTTTTAGCAGGTTGGTAGGAAGGTAGATTTTATTGAAAACAAGTTTACCCACTCTTATCCTTTTTCTTTGCTTTGTATTACAGGGCCACGGGTTTACCTTTCTGAAGTAAACTCTGTGCCCCAGTAGGGGAGCTACCCATTGCTCACCGTCCGCATGCCCACGTCTGCGTTCGTAGCTGCGTCAGTGGTGGATCCTGGCAGCTGGGGAGTAAGAAGTGTTTCATTTAACGTTTTGAGAGCAGTGGTGATGATTTAATAAACCTAGAATCACAAAAAGGACATGTGACATCCATCAATCCGCACTGAATCTGCGTGGTGGATTACGATCCATTACCTCTCCTAGGTGTGGGGAAGAGCAGCGGTGGCCGAGTAGTAACTGCCCCGACTTACAATTTGTAGGTCGCGGGTTCAAACCTAGCCAGGCGCATTACTTTGTGTACATTATTTCATCACCACTGCTCTCAAAACGGTGAAGGAAAACATCGCTGTCTCAGAACCAAAAATTCGAAGACATGTGACATCCACCAATCCGCACTGGATCCCCTCTCCTAGAGAGGACCTCTGAGTCGCAGCAGTGGGAACATTATAAGGCCGTTAATGCTAAAAAAACATCTCCTAGTCTTTATATTTAGTCCAATCAGTGTGAACTTTAAAAGGTTGATTATGATTATGTATGCGTAAGCTTTATCTTTAAACTTCTACACGTACAAGTAACCACAATGTAATCATAAGATTCTATGGGAAACCACATGCTATCCTCATAAATTAAGCAAGCACTTAACTAACTAGCTTAGTTAACTTAACTTAAACTAAGTTTTGTGATCATAGTTAAGGCTGCGTTGGTTGTCTGGAGATTATCTTTAAAGTAAAGTTTGGTTCAAACCTTCGCTTTTTGTTATTAGTTCAGTTGAGTGTTTTAAGGTTGAAATGACAGAACTAAAATTAACTTCAAAAGGATAATTCATATCTCTATACGAAATGTGAAAGTAATTTTGTCTGTCTTTCTGTCTGTTACGCTTTCACCGTTAATGTTTGATCCCCAACCGGTTCTATGAGACCGCGCTGTTATTGTTTTAATATTGTGTCTCGTTTTGGATGGAGCTAACTTAAACCCCGATGATGAACATAGGCTACTTTTTATCTGTCTACAACTTCGACTTCACAGCCACTATAACCAACAGTCACGTGGACGAAGTCGCTGGCAGAACCTTACATACTGTATTTGTGTGTACATAAGAAACTTATATATTTATCACCAAACTCTTCATCATCATATCAGGCAAAAGACGACTGTTCAATTGGACATACATCTCCCCCAAGTGTAGCTGCAAAGACCGGTCTTAGACGTCTCTCATCCATTGGATTTCTGCGATCGTCACCAGGTCATCGGTTTGGATGGAACGAGAAGGACTGTTGAACTTCTAAGGGCCAATTCCTTCCATAATCTCACAGTAGTACTTTGATGTCTGAGTGTATTTGTAATTTGTGTACATATACACGTAGTTAGGTTAAGTATAAAATAAAAAGGAGAAATGGACGAGAGCAATAACAGAGTGGTACCCAAGAGATGGGAACAGATTTCTGAAAATGTGAACGTGTCATCTGAGGTCCTATAAATATAGGACGTCAGATGACACGATGGGAAGACGAAATAAAAAAAAGTAGCTGGTCTAGAATGGACAAGAATAGCAAAAGACCGAGTAGAATGGAACGCTTTAGAGGAAGCTTTGGAAGCAATGACATTTTGAAGCAATGGACTTACCAGTTGCCGATAAATAAATAAGCATATTTTATAAACTAATTTTAACGCATGTAAATATCCACTGTAGTAAGAAAAGAAAAGCATTAAAAGCTATTTTTATTTTATTTTAGGTTTAGTATAAATAGTTCACATATCCACATTTTTCGGGTTATGTTGGTAACTTTGGTTCTCCAACCAAGTTACCGAAGAATCGCTAAGCTTATTTGTCGCAGCGTTTGATAGCTTCCCACTAGGTGAACCGAAGACCTGGTGAGGGTTGCACAATTCCGTGGGATGCGAGACACACAGCACTGGTCGTAGTGAATCTTCAGGAAGATGTTTAAGATGTGTAGAAAATAATTAATAAACAATTCTAAGACCCTAAAAAGTATGTCATCTAAGACACCAAACAATTACCTTAAATCTTTTAAATATAATAGCCAAAACGAACATCAAAACAATAAAAGAGAAGCACAATAAGACTCCCATCTTCTCGAGATAGCTATCAAAGTGCTCCTAAAAATTTTCAAACAATAATAAATTTTGTTCTTCACAAATTCAAACCCCTTTTTATTCCAGTACCTGTAGAAATGTTTTCAAGCGAATCTTTATTACTGAACATTATCTTAATTAGTAAAGAGGTGTAAATTCTGCCTTAGGGCTGTTTTATAATGATCAAGTTTTCGGTGCAAATTAAATTGATTTTCATTATGGTTTAAACTTCGTTATCGAAATTTTGAGGGTGGGAATTGCGTGAGGATTTTGTGAAGTAATTTAGATTTTCGTGTGATTTTAACTGCATTGTCAAAACGTAAGCTTTTTTTAAATTATCGCCAGGCTCGCTTTTAACCACTATCTTAACTATAGGCCGACGATAGAGCACGCTTGTTTAGAAGTTACCTATTCACTATTGACTTAAAGATCCTTAGGTTGTAGCTATCAGGATATATAAATACCAGCAGGTTGTGTTTGGATGTCGGGTAAATACCAGGACTACCGAAATAAGAGGATTTGGTAGGTGAAAGTCTAATACTCACGCTCGCTCCAGACACTCAGACACTATTTATTTTAAGGGTAGGAAATCAGCAAATGAATTTTTCTTGCTCTGCTGGGAGTGAGAGAGTGTAACAGATATGAACTGAAAACCCAGTGAACCTTTATTTGCCCGTTACGTCCCCGGGCCATGGTAACGGTAACTCTTTTTTTAACATCATTACTTCCGATCTGGTGAGATAGTAGACAAACGCGAGCCTACTAATAATAAAACTATCCCATAACCATCGCAGGAGAAGTCATGGGATCGTGTCCCAACTCGAAAAACGCTGCTAACCCAACCCTCCCTGGTTAGGTCAACAACCATTTAGGATCTGATTTTGTGACTCATATTTAAGTAGTTAATGTTATGATAATTATGCTTAACCTAACGTTACCAGCATCCAATTTTTTTTTTGTAAAAATCTTCGCATAAAACCAAAAAAAAAACCTTTGTATGCAGGCAACCTTACCAGCCTATAGTCGCTTATTGTTGGCTGTACGAAAAAAAACTCGTAACATTAAAAATTTTCGCTGGCAATCCTTTTGTTTTTTTTTTCTTTCAACGCCGGGCGCGATATAACTTTTTCTTGCTGAGATACAAAAGTTACATTAGAATTGAATTAGCGAAGTTTAGTTCGGAACAATGCTTGAATTTTATTTTTTAAGTAACTTTTTGCGTATTATGTTTGTTTATAAAATTGAGAGGTACTTACTATACCTATATTTCTGAAGATACAAGAATTCAGGCTTAAATAGTGTCTGGCGAATATGGATTAATTCGTAGATATTTACTACAGATTGGTACTCTGTGTATGTCATGAGTAGTAGGTGATTTGAATCGTCATCTACCTAGGAGGTATTCCTCGAAGCGCACCAGTTTGGAGCGCACCGAATGAAGCGCACCATTTTTATTCTTTAGAGCGCACCTTTTTATTGCGCTTCGGATAGCGATTAAAAATATTAAAATTTTATTCCTCGAAGCGCACCCACGTTTAAAAATAGGGAAGTTGCTTAACCAAAAGTACCTTTTTTATATTATTAGTAGTAAGGAGGAAATAAAAGTTAATATTTTTATTGCTATCGGGAGCGCACCAAAAAGGTACGCTTCGAAGAATAAAAATGGTGCGCTTCATTGGTGCGCTTCAAAAGTGGTGCGCTTCGCGGAATACCTCCTACCTAGCCTTTTCCCAACTATATTGGGGTAAATTTGACTCCAGTCTTGGCATGAAATACCATATTACCCCAGTTAATAGGCTGTGGTAGGCAGCCGCTCCTCATAAAATACTGGAAAAGGCTAGGTAGATGATGAACATTACAATCAAAATTTCCCAAATCCTTAAAAAAAACCCGATTTTGGAAGCTATCATTCTTCCACCTAAACCTAAATGAAATCACTATATTTTTGCTCGGATCATAGCGACTGAATTTCCAATTCAAAAATTCTGCCAGTTCTCCTCGCTTCGGGTAGCGAGGAGTTACGGGTAACACTTCAATGAAAATATCCTCAATGCAGACACTAGCTTTAAGTTTTCTTTATTCCTATTCCGTTTAGTATTTTTTTTATTTTCTTAGACAAGGGTTGCCAAATGTTTTTGAAGAAAAATAATGTTTGACATTTTTCAGTCGGGAAAAACAAGTAGGTATTTGAAAGAAAAAAAAATACAAAGGACTTTTTAAAATGGTATACAGGTATTTGTTTCTGTCATAGATTTTCATTTATTAATATTTCTGTGTTTTGTTCTCTTGATTGTAATTTGTATATGCTATTGGCATATACTAACAATTTTTATAAAGTCTTCCTCACATTTTTAGAGGTGTTCATGTTTCAGAGTGTAAGAAACAATCATCGTTAAATAGTTCAGTAATTATTCATATTTAGTGTTTAATTGTACTTTATAAGTACAGTATAGACCAAAAAGTAGGATATTTTTATATTTTCTTTTTTTGCAAATGTACTAATTTATTTACTAAAAATCTATTAAGATATTTAATAAAAAGTGAAGTTGGCAGCCCTAACGCAGACAGAATTATAGCCTACATTTCAGTACATTCTTAAGGATTTGCGCACACGTAGACACTATTGTGGCCTGTGTTGGATCAAAGCAACTGATAACTAGTTTATCTGGTTCAATTTGGGTCGATGGCTAGCTGGTAGTTTTTTTGGTTAGGTACATATCTAATGACTTCTCCTGCTTTAGCGTGGAGCGAGTTAATTGACTTCAGATCTGTGTCGTTCAGTTGTCTTTTGCGTTTCAAGGCTACGGTAACTGTTTCAAACGTTTCCCCTGCAATGGCTAATTTCATTATGCAGTAGGTTAACCCTTCATTTGGCAAGATCTACTTTTTTTCTAAAATAAATATCTTGCTTGAATGATGTAAAAATACAAGTAATGTGATACAAATGCAAACTTAAAACAAAACTTACTTCCAACTTTACAAATACAGCAACAAAACCACGAAGATTTTAATTAATTTATTCATCAATGTTTCTTTTTGCCCTTATCCTATATTACTTTGGGGTCGGCGCAACATGTTTTCTTCTTCCATTCTGTCTTATCATCCGTCACACTATTACTAACTTCCTTTTCTTTTATATCGCTTCTCACACAATCCATCTCACTCACACAGCTTTTCTTTTGCATCCCTCTCCCTCTTCGTTCATCTACATGTAAATTCAGAACTTTTTAGTAAAATGCGTTTCATACCTCTTCTTCGCATGACCAAACCATAAACGATTTCCTTTCAACTTTTCTGTCACTGGCGCCACTTTCAAACTTCCTCCCATAAACTCATATTACATCAATGTTTCACAGGCGTTTATAAACATTTATGATCTAAAAATAAAAATAACTGTAATTAAATGACTTTTTGTGTCATTATACTAGTTGTTAACAGACACCGCAATTTCAAATGTCCCGTGTCGGCTTCAAAAAGTATCTAGGTCTGTGCAGTGTCTTATATTTGCTGGATATGAAGATGTTTATCAAGGTATTGCCGTTTTTCTTTAACGGTAGAATGAACTTGGCAATATTATTAATTCTGTCGAGTTAGTAGTACGTAATTAGCTTTGTTACCAACCATTTTAATCTGTATACAACATGTACCTGAAATAATATACAACCTTACATACCCTAATGAGAACCGCTTAGGCAGAATACCGCCGTGTCCTCGTGGAGATGAAGCCTACAGGGGCCTTGGTTTGAACGAAAAGGACCCGGGCCCCTTTGTTTCAGGACCCAAGACCCTGGAACGAAGACGAAGAACGAACAAGAGTTGGTTTTAGCCTTATTTTACGGTATCATCAGAATTACTTCTCCCACTCTTGGCGGAGCGGGAGGGTGTGTCAGACTCTTACTGACTAAACCCCTACCCCGTTCCTTTGTTGCCTTCGATCTGGGGGACACGGTGGACACCTTTCGGATATCCCATGTTCCCCAGAGGCTTCGGCCCTGCCAGGCCCCTACAGTTTGCTGACATCTCCTTGAGGCACGCGTGGAACAGAACGCGCCGTTGACGACTGAGCCTGACACGGAGAAGATTTTTTGGCGATTTCTCAAACAAAAAAAAAGCTGGTAATAAATTATTTTACCGCAACACTTTACCCTTGAATCCACAGCATTACATCAAACGAACGCAATAACGAATGGTCCTAAGTAAACCTCTGTTAATTATGACATGGGAGGTAACAAACTGATTGTGATGTCCTTTCAAATAACCCTTTTTGTTGAATTATTCTGTAAAATTATGTGATATACCAACAAGTAAGTACTAAAGTGAATTTTTCAATTCAATAAGTCATTTTTATTTTTTTATTTTATTTATGTACACACAGATATACACAGAAGGAAACATTAATTTCATTCATGTTGGAAAGTGATATCTAATATGTTATCTGTGAACATGTACTGGCCATTTATGATGGCTTAGCGGTATATTTTTGAAAATAAATTGTCAGTTCTGTTCTGCACCAAATCATGTTGGTTTTATTATAGGTTATGTGCCCAGAACGTTTCGTAAAAAAAATTGCATATTCGTGGAATAAGGTTTATTATTCAGAATTACGATGGCGGCCAACTATTTGGTAAATGTACCCAAATTACGTGGACGGGAAAATTACAGCGAGTGGTGCTTCGCGGCAGAGAATTTCCTAATCCTTGAAGGCATGAAACATTGCATAAAGCCAGAAGGAGCGAACGTAGGAGCTGCAGATGACGAAAAAACCCGGGCAAAATTGATTATGACAATCGACTCGTCTTTGTTTGTGCATGTGAAAAGTGTCAGAACAACTAAAGAACTCTGGGAAAAACTACAACAGTTATTCGATGACAACGGTTTTTCAAGAAGGATAAATTTGTTACGGAATCTAATTTCGATAAGACTGGAAAACTGCAGTTCAATGACGTCCTATGTGACACAAATTATTGACACGGCTCAAAAATTAAGTGGCACAGGTTTCGAAATTAATGACCAGTGGACAGGCTCATTGTTATTAGCAGGATTGCCAGAGCGGTTTTCACCGATGATCATGGCAATAGAGCATTCAGGCATTAACATAACGGCTGATTCAATCAAGTCGAAATTGTTAGACATGGAGTCAACCATAGAGGAACATGATGAAGTTGGCGGGGCATTCGCAGCTCGTTCGAAGTACAAGAAAAATATAATGACGTCAAGAAAAAATGACAATGTTTGTAGCACTGCCGATGTGTCAAAATCAAACGTCAAGGAGAAAACAGTGACATGTTACCGATGTAAACAGAAAGGACATTATCGAAATCAATGTACAAATAACGAAAATAATGCGTCGAACTTCAATGAGAAACCCCGAATGCAGTCTAATGCATTTAGTGCTGTGTTCCTGAGCGGAAATTTCTACAAAAATGCATGGTATGTTGACTCTGGAGCCAGTGTACACCTTGCGGCAAATGAAAGTTGGGTTATGAATGCGTCTTATGATCAGAAACAGGAAATTATCGTTGCGAACAGTGAAAAGTTGTCAGTTTTGTGTTCTGGCGATGTAAAGATTACAACTACAACTGGTGATATTGATTACGACATTACGGTTGAAGACGTTTATTGTGTTCCAAGTCTGGCGACTAACTTGCTATCAGTCAGCCAACTCATAAGCAAAGGAAACAAGGTATCTTTTTTTGATGGTAGCTGCTCAATATATAACAAAAAGAATGTGTTGGTAGCTACAGCATTATTAAAAAATGGAGTATACAAAGTAAACACAGTAAACCAGGAACTTTTGGCTGCATCAGTTGTATCAGGTGTTACATGGCATCGCAGATTAGGACACATTAATAAAGACTACCTGAATCAGATGAAGACTGCAGTACAGGGTATGTCTTTTGATGAAAAAATGGACATTGGCAAATCTTCATGTGCCACATGTTGTGAAGGCAAACAGTGTCGGTTACCTTTCAAGAGTACCAGCCAGAGAAGCAGTAACCTATTAGATATAGTCCATACAGATATCTGTGGGCCTATGGAAAATGTATCTTTAGGAGGGTCCAGATACTTCCTGTTGTTTGTTGACGATTGTAGTCGAATGATGTTTGTTTATTTTCTGAAACACAAGAATGAGGCTTTGAAGTGTTTCAAGGAATTCAAAGCCCAAGTGGAAAATCAAACAAAGAAGACAATCAAAGTATTAAGGAGTGACAATGGGCTAGAGTACTGCAATAAAGAGTTTGACAACTATTTAAAAGGTGCTGGAATAATACATCAAAAAACGAATACATACACACCACAAGAGAATGGATTATGTGAGCGATTCAATCGCACTATCGTTGAAAAGGCAAGATGTCTACTCTTTGATGCCAACCTAGGGAAAGAATTCTGGGGTGAGGCCACTAACACTGCAGTATATCTACAGAATCGAAGCGTGGCTGCAGCATTGGGAAATAAGACACCATATGAGATATGGACTGGCTGTCAACCTGACATAAGTCATATCAGAATCTTCGGTAGTACTGCAATGGTCCATGTAGCTAAAGAGAAGCGCAAGAAGTGGGACAAGAAGTCAGAAAAATGTATTTTACTTGGATATCCAGAAAACACAAAGGGATACAGACTGTATAACCCAGAAACAAAGAAAATATTGATTAGTAGAGATGTGGTCATAATAGAGCAGGAATCAAAATCTGAATGTTGGATGGAAGTTTCATCTAAGAGTTTTGATTCAGTGGGGGAAGAAGAAGTTAAGATAGATGAACCAAACTCGGAATCTGACAATACAGATAGCTCAGAGGACACATTTCTGGATGTGGTTGATGAGACATATAAACCTAGTGATTCTGAAGCTGAAGATATCCCACAGATCAGATCTCCAAGACCTACACGGGAGAGGAAGCAACCAGACAGGTTAAAATTTTCAAATTTTGTGCTGGTGAGACTACATATGATGATGCAACAGGTTTGTCCCTTCAGGATTGGGAGTTGAGCAATCCTCCTCAAGATGTTAGAGGAATGCCATTTTAAAAATTGGCTTTGTTAAATCTAAGATAGAACCATGTATGTTTTTGAAAACACAGGATAAGTTTATTTCGTGTTTAGTTTTAAAACGATTTCTCTATTTTTTCAAGTGATAGTCAGGAAGATTACATTGATCAGCTGTCAAAATATGAGTCAATGTAAAACTGTTCAAACTCCAATGGAGAGTACATGCATCTAAAGATGAGAATAATGTAGATGAACTATTGTTTCCTTATCAACAAATGATAGGTTCTTTAATGTTTTTAGCAATGCTTGTAATCAGACCAGATATTGCATTCGCAGTAAGCTTCTTAAGTCGATTTAATAATTCCTAAACTAAATACATGATATCCGTTATTATTTTGTAGAGACTGTGTAACTAATAACATTGTGAATGTTAAATATTTGCCATCAGCTGAGATGTCAGCTGACTTACTTACAAAGAGCTTATGCTCTAATAAGCATTATTGTTGGATAAGTTGGGGGTTCAGCATATTTATGTTTAAGTTGATTGTTTTGTACACTTATCAATATAACATTGTTAGATATAGTGGGGGTGTTGGAAAGTGATATCTAATATGTTATCTGTGAACATGTACTGGCCATTTATGATGGCTTAGCGGTATATTTTTGAAAATAAATTGTCAGTTCTGTTCTGCACCAAATCATGTTGGTTTTATTATAATTCATGTTATTTATTAGTTTATATGTAAATATTTGTATTATTGTATAATAAAAGATTTTGGCTAAATTATTTTTTTTAAAGTCATATTTTTTTTAAGTGGCGACAGGTCACAAGAACAACTTGTGATCCACGGATGCCAAGTTCAAGTTAAAGGGTAAAATTTACAAGTCCGTGATAAGACCTGTCATAATGTATGGATCTGAATATTGGGCTGTTGAAAAAGACGGATGAAAAGAGATTGCATATTACATATTATAGCGGAGATGAGAATGTTTAGATGGATGTGTGGTGTGACGAGAATGGATAAAGTTAGAAATTAGTATATTAGAGGAAGTTTGGTAGCACCAGTGATGGAAAGTTGAAAGGAAATCGTTTGTCTTGGTATGGTCATGTGAAGAGGAAGGATGATACGCATATTTCTAAAAGAGTTATGAATTTACATGTGGACGGATGGAGAGGAAGAGGGAGGACAAAGAAATGATGGATGGACTGTGTGAAGACTGATATGAAAGAAAAGGGAGTCAGTGATGGTATGACGGGTGACAGGACGGAATGGAAGAAGAAAACATGTTGCGCAGACCCCAAGTTATATGGGATAAGGGCAGGAAGAAGAAGTTTTTTTTTAGGTGGTAAGTCGTCGTATGAATTCTCCCGCTCTGAGCAGAGTGGGAGGGCGGGTCAGACTTCTACTGACTAAAACCCACTCCTGTTCCTTTTTTGCCATAATTCTAGGGCTCTCTTTCGTTCAACCCTGCCCAGGGGACCTAGAAGGCTTCGAAACTTCCACCCGGTAGTGTCGAAGCAATTCAATTTTCTAAGTTTGTAAATAGGTAGAGAGGAAGACTAAAGAAAAAGATGGATGGATCGTGTTTTGGTGTGTGAAAGGTCTTTATGCGGGTGCGACGGCACTGGGGCGCGACCACCTCAGACTTGTATTAATTTTTAAGCATATAAAGTGTACATTGAAAGTAAAGGAAGTTAACCAAATAAGACTAGACAAGGGCAGAAAGATGATGTACTTTACTAAGTTTATCTAATGCCAGCGCCACACATTGGATATATTGGCTCCAAGTTATAGTCTTGGATCCAATAGACCAATGTGTGGATCGGTCTTTTTATGCCCAGTATCGGGCCAAGACCGACCCACACATTGGTGTATTGGATCCAAGACTATAACTTGGAGCCAATATATCCAATATGTGGTGCACATGATATTACTGACATCCCGTGCCTTGAAAAGCATGTAAAGCCGTTGTTCCTGGTTGTCATTCGTAGATCTTTGACAGTCGTTACATGCCAGACGCTAGAAACTTTGACAATCAGTCTGTCCAAGGACAATCGTGTTGCCCAATAACTGGGTTGTGGAAGTCTGATTGACAGTCACTACTTCATCTATTATATAAAAACGAATCGCAAAATGTAAGCGCATAACTCAACAATGCCTGGACCAATTTGGCTGATTTTTGTTTTGAAATATTCGTGAAAGCCCAGTAAAAGTTTAAACGGGATGTGTGTAAGAAAAAACGAGATGCGTGTACAAAGTCGCGGGCAGAAGCTAGTATAATATAAAGGCAAGTTGGGAAAAAGTCGATTCTGAAAAATGAAATAAAATATTTTTCAGTCATATTAATTTGCTAGGTTTAGCTCCCGAATTTTAGCGTATGGCATTCGACGGAAGTGTTGATCAGTCAAATAAATTTTGTAACAATTCGCACTAAATGAATGCGAGCCCCAGTGCGAGTGCGGTGCTAATAACCAGACGATGGCCCATTTATTGGAGTATCCAAATTGTCTCTAAACCTATTCTATGGAGGACCTAAAAAAATCCACTGACACAGCAATAAACGTGGCAATCATGCCAGACGCTGCAAGTCGACGTCGAATGCAAGAACTAAGCCTTAATAAGTTCAAATCTTTTGTTAAGCGAAAACTTTGCCAAAAGGCTTATTACACTGTGAAGAACTACGTTGAGGACGTAAAGGCTTGGGATTGACCCGCTCCAGTGCGCACTACAACAGTTACTGTTGTCTTATCTTCTTACTTTATTTTGTTTTCGATTGTACTTTTTTACAATTTGAAATTTATTTATTACCATTTGACATAGTAAAATAATTTTTACTTTACAATTTGACATTTTTTAATTACATATTTTTTTATTTATGTTTGACATAAATGCTTACTTTGTATTATTTTTTTTTTCTTTTTTGTGAATGTGAGGACTATGTGGATTGCTTTTTTTTTCTTCTATTTTAGTCATTTTAACTTATGTCTGGCAATTTGAGTGTTTTCTGTGGCCTAACCATTATGTCCTCTCTTTGGTATTGTTCGTCAAGTCGTTGAGCTCCTTAGTAGTCTTGAGTTGAGCTTTGCGAATAATGACAAATGCTTGCACTGACTGGACAGGTCCACTCAAATTTGCATGGTTCTTTCTTCAAAAGGCCATCTCAGACACTAATCTGCATGGTTCGCATATGATTTATACTTACATGTTGTATGGACTTTAAAAGAGACCCCTGAGTTTGTTTCGGTGTTTCTTCTCAGGGTAGTCAGTTAGGAAACACCGGCCCCATCTAGTAAAAAAAAAAAGTTAAAAAAAATTGACGTGTAAAAGAGTTTGAAAAAACCTATTTGCAAAATAAATATCATTTATCAATCTACTGGGCCCAAAAACTATGAGGGAAGAAAAAATTATCGAAATATGAGAAAGATTAGATCATTAGATAGTCTACTAAGAATTTTTGGAAAATAAATCATATTTTTACACAAATGACCCAAAAACTCTTTTACCGGAAAAGTGGGTTTTAAAGAAAATCCACATTGTCCTACATATACACGCGAAAAGCGACTACATTTTACAACAGGTAATTATATGTATATTTTATTTTATGTAATTAAACATTATTTCAAGGTTGCCTGGTAGAAATCGCTAAGTGCGATAAGGCCGCCAATTGTATCTGTTTTACCATAAGGTTTCCTTATTGTTATTGTAATCTTGGTGTACAATAAAGTATATAATAATAATAATAATAATAATAATAATAATAATAATAATAATAATAATAATATATAGTCGAATTCCACGCGGATTGATGTCGCAAGCGGAAGAAAATATACTACGGAAACAAACAAAACATACAATGACATCGCATCATATCTTGCTCATTTCAATTTGTATATTTTGTTTAAGATGCTAACTAAAAAAAAAATTCGTTAGGTCTTCTAACGAATTTTTTTTTATATTCCCGATAAAATTCTGGCCAGATTTTTTTCCTGTACTATCCATGTAATTTTGCATATGACTGTACAGGCGCGCACACATATGCACTCTATATTCTTTTATGCTCTGATGGGACAACAATCCGATACTAGTAAGGATACTCGTAGATCAAGCGCTCTTCCCGAGACACGGGGAACGTTGTACGACCTGAGAATTTAGCCCAAGCTGCTAAGACAAGAAATCACCTAAAAAAGAAAAAACTGGGCTAGTGATGAGGGTTCCGTACCCACTTATAGCTTCTAGTTTTGTCCGAAAAGCATTTATTTTCATGTGATGTTACTATTAATTTTCACTTTTCAGCCTTTTTCCTATAATGGTGCCTTGAGACCTTGCTTTATGTCAAATTTCAGGATTCTAGGACATCGGAAAGTACCCTATGAATTTTGATTCCCTTGAGAGTGTAGTACGTTTTTTGCGACTTAAACGGTATATTTTTGCTAACATACGAGTTTGATATTTGTGCAGCTTCAAGGGACCGCAGATCTGATCTGAGCATATGATTTTAGGGTTTTGAATTGTCCATTTATTCCTTTTGTGGTACGGAACGATGTACGATGACAAGCCGCTAATAAATTAATGCATGTATTGATTGAGACTAAAAAAACAGTTAACGAAACGTGTGGTCGTTGATCTCGGTTGTAGTGTTCGAAATAGTCAATTGCCCTTTGCCAAAGGGCAATTGAAGCAGAAGAATTGAAGGGTAGGTTTTAGTCACTAAAAGTCTGATATTCATTCGCACTACGGAAGATAATAAAGTTTTTTTTTGCATTGAATTTTATCCTGAATATTATTCGAGAAAATGATCAAGTTCTTAAAAATACGTTTAAGATTAATACTCATAAGTCAAATATTGGATGTTTAGAAATCATTATTTTATTTTGCAATAAAAAGACATGAAAATGATGCTTGAGTGTTAATCCCTTGCCTTTGCCTTGAGTATTTGCTTTGTATGAGTATCTAGATACACCTTGTGGCTTTATTTGTTTCAATAATAAAGAAAAACAAACAAACGATTCGGTCATTTTGGAATATTAATGATTTGTTCCAATTTTTTTATTCGATACTAGCTTTTGCCCGCGGCTTCGCCCGCCCGCCCGCCCGTTACGAATATGGTAATTTTATGACGTCAATTTTTTTTTTTCAAATAAAATATAGCCTATAGCACTCAGGAAAAAACCAGCTTTCTATCATTATATACATTTATGTAATCGAACCTGGATCTTCAAAGATTATACAAATAAAAAAACTAACTTTACCTCTTTATTATATTAGTATTATATACAGATAGAGAGTTTTGTTCTTTTATTCGGTATTATTTCAAGCTGTACACATATTCGCATATGTACATAATTATATCACATTTTAGTATAAAAGACGTGATAAGTATCTTTTAAAATAAGTGTTATTTCAGTACCTGTACGTGGACTAAAATGAATACGATATTAATATTCAGTATCGCTGCTTTTTGGTAAGTTTCTTAATTCTTCATTGTACGATTTTTTTTTCTTTTGTTATAACTTTTCCACAACTCTTTTTCCTGCCTTTATCCTGTCCTTCTTCCATTCTGTACTGTTAATTTGTACGCTATCACTAACTCCCTTTTCTTTCATATCACTCCTCACACAATCCATCCTTCTTTTCTTTGGTCTCCCTCTCACTCTTCATACATCTACTGTTAGAGTATACACTCTAAACTCTTTAAGTAACATAGTTTCCTTTACACTTTATCCATTTTCAACTAAGACTTTTTACCAGTCCGTTGTAAATTTTTGCTTCTTCATTTCTAATGTTTATCACTCTATATTAAGAGCATCTTTACTATCATTTATAAGGAGTGTAAATTAAAAAGTGAGTAAAGCTTTGTATGTTATTTTTTATTGTTAGCAATTTCAAGTTATGGTTAGACATTGCCATGTTTCAAGAAACTATTTTCCTTTTGCAGTAGTGTGAGAAATAAACATTAAACATATTTGATTTATTTCGCATCGTTGATTCTTTTTGAGAGACTATAGTAAGGCTTCATGAATCATCTTTAAAGGACCTTTGCAACTAATAAAGCAGAATATTTTATATTATAGTACCAATTCTATCAATAAGACATAGTTGATGATGTTTAGTGCTGATAGAACAGTAAAAAGGAGAAAAATTATGTGAAAAAAATCACGGATATTTTTTTAATACTTCGTTAGTTGCATTTCGTCTAGACTGTGATTCAACTAAGCCACAGGCAGTTACGGATAAAAATCATGTATACCAGATATGTTATATGTATTCTAAATTTTCACAGCACGATACAAACAATTTACAAGAAGTAGAACAAGGCTGGTTGCAAGGTAAAGTACTGGAAGCAGTCACCAAGGACTTTACGTACTTAAGTTTCGAAAACATCCCCTATGCCGAGGCACCCGTTGAGGTAAATACCATACGCTTTTTTTATATAGCATAAACTAGCGTTTGACTGCAATCTGCCTGATATTGTTTTAGCAAAGCAAATATTTTGTTGTCTTTAACAGGCGTCTGAAGAACCTGAAGCATGGGAAGGAACGAGAGATGCGACCAAACCGGGTCCCATGTGCCCACAATACAATCCCTTATCTGATGAAGGTTCCGAGAATTGTTTAACTTGTAACGTGTATACTCCTGATACATCAAAAAATTACCAGTGCTTTTCTTCATGTCAGGATTAAATTACTTTTTTGATGGAGATGTCGTTGGGCTATATGGTCCCGATTTTCTGGTCAAAAATATGGTAGTAGTAGTATGCAATTTCAGGAAAAATGCACTCGGTCTTCTTAAACTTGATGATGAAGATACACCCGGAAATGTTTTATTTAATGACCAGGTTGCAGCATTGAAATGGGTACAAAATAATATTCATGTCTTTGGAGGCGATCGAAACAGTGTCACAGTTGCAGGTTTAAGTTCAGGCTCATCTTCAATTTATCAGCACATGATGTCACCGATGTCCACTGGTTTATTCCATAGAGCTATAATGATGAGTGGTGTACCTTCTTGCGATCCTAATTATCCTGAAAACGATGTTTTGGAAAAATCATTTGACCTAGGCGCACGGCTTGGTTGTGAAACAGATGGCGAAAACGAAAAACTTAAATGCCTACAAGATAATTTGATAGCTAGAGAGAAAAAATTGGCCATATTCGTGCCAGTCGACGAGCTAGACTACGATCAAGAGGGGTTCGTAACGGAAGATCCTATGTCTTCCGTAAAGATGTATTCTGATTCAAAGGAGCAGTGTCTAAATACCGCTCCATTGAATCAAGTCGAGGTCATGATAGGATATTCTGACAAAGAAGCTCTTATTGCTCTTAACGAATACCATAATTACATGATTGAACTCGCCAATGAAAATCGAGAACTCCTAGTACCTTATAAAATTTTGAGAACCAATCCAACAAATGTTAATGAAATTGCAGACACTATTAAAGATTACTATTACCCTAACAAAGATGTCAGTGTTGAGAATATTAATGAATTCGTTCGAATGAGCAGTATTTCGAATATGATATATGATGTAATAACATTTGCCAAAAAGATTTCAAAGTTTGTTGATACATACTTATTTGAGTTCAATAGTGTATCAAGCAGAAACATTTATGGCCAGGAAGGTCTGAAATATGGGATAGAAGGAGCTGCTCACGGTGATATGCTTGCATACCTGTTCCCGCTTACACCACTCAACTTGACCATTGACGTCAATAGTAGAGAGTTTAGACTGATAAAAGAATTCGTGGACCGTGTTACAGACTTTGCTACATATGGGTATGTATTTTTTTACATTCTAGCCAACATTTTAATTTGTTTAAAATAGTATACTAATAGAAAGCAATGCTACCGATCAAATAGGTGTTTTATTACCTAAGTATCATTTTTTATGTTATGTTTTCTTAAGTAACCATAAAAAATTAACAAAGCAAAAGAAGCTAGTTAATTAATCATCATCATCTGCCTAGCCTTTTCCCAACTATATTGGGGTCGGCTTCCAGTCAAGCCGGATTTAGCTGAATATCCGTATTTTACGGGGAGTGGCTGCCTACCAGACCTCCACAATCCATTAACTGGGGTAACACGGTACTTCATGGCAATTAATGATATTATTAAATGCATACATAGTGCAAAAAAATCCTTTTCTTACATTGTTACTAAAAAACTATAAGTAACATGTTATTGAACTAATTGAGAAATCAATAGCGTCTGATGTTCCTAATTTGGGCAAATACTATGTTCTCTTTTTAAAAATGTATGTGACATGTATTTGTTACAGCAACCCATCATACACTGCGGACTTCACTTGGCCGAAGTTCACAACAGAGCGTCTGGAATATGTGGAGTTCACCAACCGAACAGTGGTGAAGGAAAATCCTAACGGTGAAGATATTAAGTTCTGGGATGGAGTCTATGAAAAAATATCTAGCTAGCTCTAGAATAAAAAAAAAACGCAGGAAAATTAATGCAATATAATGATATTGTCCGACTAACCAGAAATATAATACTGTATAATACTATTACAAGCATTTATCCATAAATTGTAAAAAAATATAATAAAAAATATAATCCCTCTCCATCTATCTATATTATACTTATTACTCTTTTATTAACATGCGTCTCATCCCTCTTTTTCACAAGACCATACCAAGACAAACGATTTCGTTTTATCTTTTCAGTACTGGCGTCACTTTTAAACTACCTCTTATATACCCATTTCCTACTTTATCCATTCTCTTTGGACCACACATCCATTTCAACATTTTAATCTCCGCTACATACAATCTTTTTTTAAATTTCTGAATATTATCTTGATGCCAATTATTTTTGAAAAGTATTGAATAAATAAAAGTCTTCTAAAGTTAGAGCTCCTTATGTACTTTTAAAATCTTTATCTTGTTATGACTGTGTAAAGATCTTTTTACTGTACCTATGTATTTGTGTATTGTATTGCCATATAAATATTTGTTATATAGTTTATTATTATTTTTGTTTAGTTTTCATATTATTACTAGCTTCTGCAAGCAACTTCACTCACGTGAATGTCGGTTTTTTCATACAAACTTTAGGCCACCGTTTCAATGGCGATAGACAACTCAATCGCTGTGTAATATAGCCACACTAGCTGTTGCCCGCGACTTCGTCCGCGTTTAGGTCGTACAACTGCACAAAAGTAACTTATATATATAATCCTATACTTCCGAAAAAATCTGATTCATTAATTTTATATAAAACTGTTAAAGTTAAAACTCCAATTAGTACTTTTTTTAGTTGGGAAATCATCTAATGAACTTCGCTCTTGTGTGGAGCGGAAGTGCGTGTCAGATTATTACTGGCTAAAACTCACTTCTATATTCCTTCCTTGCCTTACCTTCCAAGGTCTCCCTTTCAAAAGCGAAACCATGGCCCCAGTAGGTTTCTTGTTTAGGTTTCTTATTCAGATGGGTAATCATCAGAATGACTTCTCCCGCTCTTGACTGGAGCGGAAGGGTGGGCGGGAGGGATGTCAGACTTTTACTGACTAAACCAACCCCGTTCCTCTGTTGCCTTAAATTTTGGGACACCGAGCTTATCTTTCGGAATACCGATCCACGTCCCCAGACGCTTCGGCCCTGTCGCGGGCCCAGTTTGCTGACATCTCCTTGAGGCGCGCGTGGAACAGTTGACGACTTGACTCGGTCCGGGTTATTACCGGACTGCTGGACGGCAAGCTACCCAGTGTTCACCGTCCGCAAGCTTGCGCCTACGGTGGTCGGAAATGGGGATCGTGATCCTGACGGCGGCGGGGATGTCATGATCGTTCCCTTTCGCACTCGCGGTCGGCCGCCTAGGCCGCCGTCGGTAGCTAGCCAAGGTAGCATTACTGCTTTGCAGAAGTAGGCGACCGCCATACCTCTACCGTGTGCTCTACCGTGACCTTCGTGCGGTCCAGACAGTGCGCCCGAGTTTGGCTGGGGCGCCCTTTTCGCCTGAATCCGATGCAGGAGCCTCCCGAACTTACCGTGTCTGGTGAGGACATACGGTATACGGAACGTGAGGATCTCTTTCCAACCACTCCTCTAAGAGGAAACTTACCGCTGCAATGACGGCGTGCACAGGTTTCTTGTTTAGGTGGAAAATCATCAGAATGACTTCTCAGAAGGTGAGTCAGACTTTTACTGACTAAACCTTACCTCGTTACTTCTTTTCCTTCGTTCCAGGGTACCGGGTTTTCCTTTCGGAAGCTCGCCCATGGCCCTAGAGGCTTTGAACCTGCTGGGCACCTATAGTTTGCTAAAATCTCTTTGAAGCACGCGTGGAACAATACCCACGGTTGACCGTCTGGATTATTACCGGACAGCCAGATGGTAAACTACCCATTGCTCGCCATTCGCAAGCCACTCCTACGGTGGCTCTAAATTGGGGTCGTAATCCCAGCGACTGGGGCGTGAGGGGACTACTTGCCACTACTCCTCGCTCTGGATCATGGCCTGTACCAGTGCCCAGCGCGAGAGGTTGCTGTCACCGATCAGAATCCTCCTGCCCTAGTTCAGATCATGGTATGAGCTGGGGGGAGGAATGGAAAGCAGTCACCTCCTAGAGTGAAGCAACGTGGCTGAAACCGTGCGAAACAGGACATCCTTAGGCCCCTCCCATCGCCATTTGGACACTTCCCAGGTGTCATATGTATAGGGCGTTTACCGATCACCATCATTTTTTTGTGTTTATATGACCTGTTTATTGAGGCAGGAATTTTCTGGTGCGGTATTTAACTGACACCCTAGTACACCAAATAAATGTTTTTCTTAAGTGAGAATAATAAACGAATTCTTGTGTGCGAGTATTTTCACCTAGCCGACTTCACATGCTGATGATCAAACGCAGTCTGTAAATTCTCGATTTTTACGGGTAGAGCATGCAGAGCAGTAAAAAATACCCACTATGTTCCTTTAGATGCCCTATACGAACAATTTTCCAGCTATCGAAGCCCGTTAAGGCCGTTTGCTTATGGTATCTCTTTTAGGTGCGCGTGGCACATAACGCAACGTCAGTCGACTAAAACCAGTCTTCATTCTACAGCTAAATGCCAATAGTGCACCGTCCAAAACTCCGCGCTAACGGTAGCATGGAATCGCCCTGCGACTCGTAATGCCAAGGGCATCATCTTTGCGCTTTCTGCTACCTTCTTCGCTTTATTTGCGGAAGGCAGTGATGACTGCTTTCCATACCTTCTCTCTCTATACCAGGACCGGACGTGAGAGGTCGTTACTGCTGATCACCTCCACCCGGAGTCCTGGAACGCAAAGCGAAGAAGGAACATACAAAGGTGTGGGTTTTGGTCAGTGAAAGTCTGACATCCCCTCGTGCTCCTACCTAGAGTGGAAGAAATCACCTAAAATATAAATAGCCTTTAGTTAAAAATAAATAAATGGATGTTTGTATTTTGAAAGGAAATCGTTTGTCTTAGTGTGGTCATGTGAAGAGGAGGGATTAAAAGCACGTTACCAAGAGTTCTAAATTTACATGTGGATGAATGGAGAGGGAGAGGAAGGCCAAAAAAAAGATGGATGGATTGTGTAAGGATTGATATGAAAGAAAAGGTCAGATGATAGTGTGATGATAGTGTGATGAACGACAGGACAGAATGGAAGAAGAAAACGTGTTGCACCGACCCCAAGTAATATGGGATAAGGGCAGGAAGAAGAAGAAGGATGTCATTGTTTGTATTTTGAAAACGGGGTGCAACTCCGCAGTTGTAAAACTTGTCTCCATGGGTTTGTTTTTGTTTAACAATAATAATAATAATTATCTTTTGGTAATATTTTTGTGAAAAAAATTGTGAGAATGCAAAAATATGTGAAAAAAAATGTTACAAAAATAAAAAAAAAGCTTTTTCTAAAACACCTCTTGGGATTCGAACCACCACCGTGTTACGTCCCAGTCTAGTCATTAATCGATCGCGCTGCAATGTTCGATGAAAATTAAGCAAAATAGACGTTCTCATATAAATGTCATAAATGACTGCCCCGCTCTTCGTCCATGATAGCGTGATGATTTTCATTTCAGTAGATAAATTGGCAGCTAAATGGACTAATGTAACATTGTAGTATGTGAATTTCGTGGACGCCTGGATTTTATAACGTGTTTTGATTAGTTTTTACAAAATATGTGGGAAAAATCAAATAGGAATGTTGATTTTCTTATGAAAAAATGGTAAAAGTATTTTTTTTTCCAAAAACCATAAAATAAAACATTGACAGAAATATAAATTGTAGGTGGGATTCGAACTCGGGGCAACTCGTTCAAAACCGACAAAATGCAATATTGCTCACCCCCCATAGCAAATAGCGTGATAAAATATAGCCTATATCATTAAGGGTCCTATAAGGATTATGTATGCAAAATTTGAACAGGATCGGTTCAGTGGTTTTTGCGCCAATTAATGCTAACAATGTACAATTTTACTGTTTTATTATATGTATAGATTATCGACAGATTGTCGTTTATAATGTGGCCATATTTAACGCACTTTGCTTTTCTAGTGGCATCACAAATCGCTACCCACAGTAATCTCAGGGTAATTCTCCCCATTACAAAAATATCATCAAGCAAGACCACACATATTACACATCCGTATTCTGTCCCATTCCAGGATAATCCTTTCCATATTTTGAGCCAAGTCCGTGCCTTAGTCAGAATGCAGCGGATTATTGTGGTCTCTGACCCCTAACATTAAGACCACACTCCACAACAGACCATAGCTAAGCTACGCTCACTTATAGTCTGTCTAGAAAGTCAACCGACATGGGTAATTATTAGGTTACAATGAAATGTGATGTACTGTCTGTTTTTTATACCCTGATACTAAATTGACACAGGTAATGTCAAATTTACAATAGGAATGATGCCAGTTCTTTTGTGTTGTGACGTCACTTTAGTCTCAGGGCATAAAAAAACAGACGGTAGGCAACTGCACTGGTTGATTAAAAAGTCTTAATCATTGTTTACTAATCAAACTTTATAAAACGTATCGAATAAAGTTTTTTTTAATGATTTAATATTATATGACGTCTTCAAACACCAAAAAATGCAAAAGATTTTTCAGATTCCTGACCCTTTATAATTTTCAATCATTAATCAGAAAAGTTACGCAGATAACTTATTTAAAAATAGACCTATCTTTAGACAAATTCTATATGAATCTGGCAAGGGGATGGGTTGACATGTATGTTTTGTTATTAAATGCAAATTTTCTTTTTTGGTATCCGAGGTACGCCAGCCGTAAACGCAGTTAGAACTGGACAAGTGTCGTCAACTAAGTGAGTTCCTGTAGAGGGAAAGCTTCGTCGAGGCCGGCCTAGAACGATGTAGCGGTATGATCTAGACGCGTTCCTACTGTTAGGACTGTTTTGAGACGGTGCGTGAGAAGAGCGTCGAGAAGGATTGGTGGAAATCTTTACTTAGCATTCTTCTTCTTAGCGTATCGATGGCAAAACTCGTTAAATACCTTGCCTGGCCCAGTATTCGGCCACGATAATGCTGTCCACTTATACGGTCAAGAGGTCTTTACGTGAACCGACAACAGGGCACGCAATGCAAGATGCAAGGTGGGACATAGTCAGCATAGAGATAGTAAGGGTTAGAAAAAAATGTGATGGTACAGATATCCTTACGCCAACACTGGACGGTCGACTTTATAAGCCCGGCCATACACCTTTATACTTTAGAATGCTTGCTAAGTTTCAACCGCGAGGGTGTCGTTTAGTTGGGTAAGACAGTTTTGTTTCGTTAGGTTCTGTATTGATTCTTTAGATGTGGGAAGTGAGACTAGAAAAATGGCTCTGCAAAATTAACTTATACTGCTCTTATAAGTTCAAAAGTGATAACTCAATCAAAATGAGTTTAATGAGTAATTTACACACATCAAAAGTGTCTAGGGATCAACATATATTTCTGCAATAACTTTTCTCCTGATTGATATTAATTAAAATTTTCTTTAAGGCTTCATCAAATAAAGTGTTTTCGTTTGTCACAGTAACGATAAACCAAGTCACCTTTGCATTAATAAAGAAATTTGCCATTTTCCTAATAAAGGGATTTTTGACATTTGAACCACTAACATTAAAGTTCGAAAAAAAGACTGAAATAACAGTTTTCTTTAAAATTTTATTGGGTAACTTAAACAATTAATAATCCGTGTTTCTACCGCGAACACTAACAACACAAGAACATCGGTTTGGCATACTCAAAATGAGTTCATCCAAATCACGCTGTGGAATGGCCGCCCATGTTCGGTGCAACAACAAAAAAAGGTCTTCTTGCGACTGGATACCCTCCATATTCGGCAGAGCTCTTCTCTGTAGCATATCTCATGCATGCTCAATCGGGTTCAAGTCTGGCGACTGAGCAGGCCAGGGCAGGACATTGATGTTAGCTGCGGCGAGAGTCTGTCTTACAACTCTTGCGGTGTGCGGTCGTGCATTATCATGCATTAACTGAAATAAGGGACCGATTTGCACTTGTAGAGGAACGATGACGTCTGATACAATCGTCTCAGCATAAATTTGAGCGTTGAGGTTGCCTCTGATCCAAATCAACTCAGTTCTTCCGCCGATCCAAATACCCGCCCATACCATGATGGTTCCACCACTATAAGGATGGACTTCCTGGCAGGATTTTAGTGTCGTATACGTCTTGTATCCGGTCTCATACCAAAACGAGACTCATCAGAAAAGCACACGAAACGCCATTGTTCTTCTGCCCAATTTCTGTGTTCAAGAGCCCATTGATATCGAATCCTACGATTGTGCATTGCTATAGGTGGTACCCGTAGCGGTCTTCGGGAATGAAGGTTCACTTCATGCAAGCGGTTTCTGACTGTTTGGTCGCTAATTAAGTTCCCTGAAGAGTGATGAAGCCTCACGGCTAACATCATGGCGGTTATTGTTGGAGCTCTTCGAGTTAAGATTTGAATGTATCGGACTTGTCTCCGTGTGGTGCAGCGATACCGTCCTCCATGGCGCTCAGCCACGGTTCCAGTGCTTCGGTAACGTGTCCAAAGTCGACTGATAACACTCTGACTTGTATTCAGAGCTAAAGCCACAGTACGTTGCCGGGAACCAGTTTCTATCATTCCCACGGCTCTGAGCATTTCTTCCCTGCTTAAATGACGTCGGTCGCCGCTCCATAATAACGTTGGTTTTAATCTGTAGTAGGGAAACAGTAGCACTAATAATGTCTTCAACGCGTTGTATGTTTTTATAGGGAAAATATTGACGGCTGATTTTCATCTTTTACTCGAATTTGATTCACAGTTCCTGATTCAAATTATGAAATGCACCAAAAAGGATCCATATAAATTTATAAAATCATAAATTTATTACAAAGCCACATCTCAATCTCAAGAAATCCGCATAAAAATGCTTGATCCCTAGACACTTTTGATGTGTGTATTTAATGAGTAAAAACTCGGTGAGAAATGAAAAAGCGTAAAAGAATTTTACAAAATTGTTCCAGTAGTTTTTGATTTCATTCATTAAAAACAAAAAATACAAGCCTTTTCTCTTAATAATATTTGTGGTGTTTTCTCGCAAAACATTAAAATAATAACTCCAAAAATCAAAAAATAGTACAACATCCCAAAAAGACGCATTGTTCTGTACAATTTTTAAAAATACTAGTGCAGGGGCGAAAAGAAGCGGCAACAATAGGGATGTGCGGATTCATCAACTTTTTAATCCAACTTTCCTGTGCTGGTGCTGCCGCTGCGTCTGCGGAGAACCTCAAACGGCGAAAATATAATAACTTAGTAGGTAGTTATATATTCGAGCCGTTTGGGGTTGAAACTCTTGGATCGTGGGGTCCGAGTGCCCACCAATTGTTTAAAGACCTATGCAAACGCCTTGTTGACACTTCGCGTGACCCAAGGGCTGGCTTTTATCTTGGTCAGAGAATAAGCATTGCCATACAGCGTGGCAATGCTGCCAGCCTTTTGGGTACTTTACCAGTCGACAGCGATGGGGAGGAGTTTTTCGACGCCATTCTTTAGGTTAATTTTTAATTTTTAGTTAGTTCGTTAGGGTTTCTTTTTTTAATTTTATTTAGTATAATTTGTAAATAATTTGTAAAAATTGAAGGTTTAGATGTAAAATAACTTTCCTAATGAATCGCATTTCGCCCATACATTGTTGCGTCTAGTAGATTCTAAAAGATCTAATCCCACATTATTAGACCATTTATCTCAACTTGCTGAACTTTATAAAGGACATGAATACATCATACTCAAGAATGTATACCTTAGTACTCGTAAAATCATACAATGTTTCAAATTGCGAACTCCTACGCAAACCGCTATGAATAGCTAGCGGTGTAATAAATAAGTAAAATGCCTACATCCTACGTACCTCAAAGAATTTACAGGTACAAACACAAAGGAGGCTCTACCGTAGTTCTGAGAAGACCGCCCCTATAGATAATTTCATAATAAAAGAATATTTTTAGGTCGGAAATCGTCACAATGTCACCGCGGAGCGATATGACGTTTCAGGCTTTTGCTGATTTAAAGCCACTCCTGTTTCTTCTTTTCCTTGGTTTCAGGGTCCTGGGTTTTCCTTTCGTCAGCGAATCCATGGCCTATTCCAAAAAAATTGCCCTGTTATACTTTTTGCCGTTGGTTCTCGGAACCCTCTTAGTGACCTTCTTCCGAACTATGGCGGTTTCGTTTCGTAATTAGAACCTACCATTATATTATCATCGTATCATTTCAGCAGAAAAACTGACAATATTTTCAAGCGCCGTGACTATGTTCGAAGTTATAAAGAAAGAAGTCCTTTATATTTATTAGAAGTCCGATATATTGCATCTAGTGGATTATAATGACCTGCACCTAGTCATCGTGGACCGATATATAATTTGATGTTTGTAGCCCTAAACGCTGTGTCTTCCAGCACGCGGACGCCACTCTAAAACCTTTTGTGCCAAAAATAGAGAGATCGTTCTGTTGGTTTGTTTTCAAGCTATGATAGTTTTAACCTTAATTCTAGTGCAGATCTTTTCATTTCTGCTTCGATCTCGCAGAAAAACTCACGTCCCTCGTCATTGCCCTTATCTACACTCCAAACTTATGTAAACTAAAAACAAAAGGAAACTTTTCAACAGCAAGCGACACATACAAAAATACGCGATTAACTCCTCTGAGAGGTTGCCAGATGTAGGCACAAAGTGAGGCACTTCACTCATGAATAAACCATATTGTCGCGTCTGTTTTGAGGTCACCTCGGGCCTCGTCTATGTTTTTTTCATTCGGATTGAAGAGACTTGAATAGTTTTGTTTAAACTGGCTTGAAAAATAACAAAAATAAATAGAATAATGGTTATTATTAAAAGTAATAAGGTTTACCTCCAGTCTTGCCATGAAGTACCGTGTTACCCCAGTTAATGGGTTGTGGAGGTCTGGTAGGCAGCCGCTCCTCGTAAAATACTGGTATTCATCTAAATCTGTGTGACTGGAATCCGACCCCAAATATAGTTGGGAAATGGCTAGGCAGATGATGATGATTATTAGAAGTAATAAGGTTTTTAGACTCATTATTTATCAATAATCAAAACCAGCATCTCTCTCAAGCTCGGGGTGACCAAACGTCATGATGACAACCAGTATTATGCTTCTCATATTCCTAGTTCTCTTTCTGAATTTCTAATAGCTATTTCTACAGCCTCTTTAATGATTATCAATTTCTCTTACTATAGAAAACTTGTTACTTTTGTTGCTACTGAATTTATCTCTAAAAAAAAAGAATTTTGAAAATCTATCGATAAATGGCGGAGTATTCGATGAACAAATATACAAAAAAAAAACCGGGCAAGTGCGAGTCGGACTCGCGCACTGAGGGTTTCGTACCAACCTACCTATAAAAACAGTTTAATTCTCGAATCGAGTCTTGAAGACTTTTCAATTTTTTTTTCTTGTGACGTAACTAAAAATTTTCAGTTTTCAGACTTTTCCCGATATTAGTGCTATAATACCTTGCTTCGTGCTAAATTTCAAGATTCTAGGTCAACGGGAAGCACCCTATAAGTTTTGATTCCTTTGACAGTGTCGAAATGTACGTTTTTTGCAACATAATGGGGCGTATCTTTTTTTCCCGTCAACTTACAAGTTTGATTTTTGCACAACTTCAAGGGACTGCGGATTTCAATATATGGTATTAATTTCAACTTGATACCTTCACGCGTTCCTGAGAAAAAGGGTCTTGACAGACGGACGGACGGACAGACGGACAACAAAGTGATCCTATAAGGGTTCCGTTTTTTCCTTTTGAGGTACGGAACCTTAAAAACATACAATCATCCAAATATAGTACCTCCTCCTTTTAATGAAGTCGGTAAAAAGTAACATAAGTAAAAAACTCAAATGTTTGTTAGTAAGTAAACCAAAAAGTATAAATATTCAACGGCATTAAATAAAACCAACAACGCATCGTGTCACAATCTTAAACTTAATAAAGATTCTCATTATTATTTTTTCCATCACCACAAAACCTCCAAAGAATCATGACAACCATATCCCCAAGCTACAATACTAATAAGCGCTCCTAAAAATATATTCAGTATTAAATATTTTTGCTTACACCATCCTTGGGAACTTCTGAATACATTATGGGGTTGAAAGGTTCAAAAGACATGTAAATATTTTACAAGCGCGGCTTCTCGTGTTTCTCAGTTCTCGAATAAATTGAATCATGTCAGAATGTTTTTTTTTGGGCGTCAATTTTGAAAATGATCTGTATGTAAAATGGATGGCTTGGGGCGTTATGTACATGACATAAAAGCCTGGCTGTGTTCTAGAATTTTCTCGTTTTTGTTAACGGATAAAATGAATTTTGAACATACTTAAAACTTGCCGAAATTAAATAATAATAATAATAAATTTATTTTTTAACCAAGAACATGCAGTTTACATACAAGATCTAAACCATTTGAACCCCAAACTAGGCAAAAGATGCATGTATTTTGGAGTCTAATTGATTCCTCCTAACTCACAATATCTTGCTTATACTAACTTAAAGTTAATAACAATATGATCGCTCTATGAAGTAATGCGATTTGTCTAATAGATTTTTATTATTATTATTATATAAATAAAAACTAACCATCAAGCTACTTTACAATAGTAAGAAGTTCTTCAGTCGAATAAAAATATACAACTTCTAATAAAATAAATTATGTTTGCTTAACAAAATACGAACTACAGAAGTGTAGATTGATAAATAGTACAAGCATTATGAACCAGACATTACAAAGCGTCTGAAAATAACTAGATTTGCATAGAAAGCGTTGCTTTTCAAAATGCATATTCTTGTGTGAATTACGGGCTACACGTTTCTGCTTTTACCTATATTATCCATTTTTTGTTACAATTTTTACCATCTTAATTTAAATGTCGAAAATGTTGAAATCTTTTCCAGCAATACTTGTATCTAATGCATTAAAAATATTGCAATTAAGAATGAATTTTGACAAAATATTTGCCAGTGGTTTTCTTTATGCCAATGCTTAATGTATAAGTATACTCATAAAAAGTATTCGTTTGTAAGCATTTCACATCAGATAAGTACCTAACTACATTAAGAAAGGTTAAACAAAGTTATCAAAGTTTGATATCGAACTTTTGTTTTATAAATCCATATTTAGATTCAGAAAAGTACATAGTTTCCAAAAATTCACTAATCCCTCATGCATATAACCCGAATTTTCATAGTTTCAGTCCAAAAATTTTCCTACATATTGTAGGCGTTGGTAAATTTATTCCTATAGACAGAATATGATCTAGGAGGATCCAGGAATAATTTATTCGCTCTTTGCTTTGAATCCTTCCCTTTGAATGATAGATTGGTCACGCATGAGACCGCATAGAACGAAATGGGCCCCAGTGTAAGGGAGTTGAAAGGCAACCCTATTTTGAAGATAGTGCCTGCTAAAAAAGTAATAGCAAAGTAGAGAAAGTCATTGATGCTATACGAATTTTGACAGCATCGAAATATTGGAAGAATACAATTCGCAGGTAGGCTGTATACGACATATTATAGGCAGCAAATACAGCAGCATTCTTTTAGACAGCCTGTTTTTTTAAATTTATTTACAAAATATTTTACACAAGCACACAAGTCTAGAAGAGAGGGCTTTAAGTGAGCCGATTAACTTCTAAGTGAAAAAAAAAGTTAGCAAAACAAAAAATATTATTATGTATTTTTTTACCCATCAATAATACAGATATATAAATATATTATACTCAAATATAAAATTGGGGAACTTGTGACTAAGTTTGGACAAAAATATGCTTGCGAACTTTAATTTTGAATGTCGGTTGAACGGAATGAACGGTTGGTTGCTAATAAATTTTAATTTAATTGAAAAAAAATATTTAAATAATTAATTTAAAATTAATTGGTTGGTAATAAATTGGGAAAATTCTTGCTGGGAGCTTATTACATAATATTATATTTATGGTTCTTTAAAATCCAACTAAACTTAGATCTTTTTGCATATCATATTGACCAAACCCTTAACCCTAAATTTGATGTGTGTCTAAAAGTTACATACTAAAAATATGTTAAAAGTACCAATGATTTGAAAGAGATGCAACATTTTAGATAAAAAATATTCTCAAAACAATCTTTGTAAAAGCCTACGCACAAGAAACACTAAAACTGAAAATGATATAACATTTTCTCAACATCTTAAATAAGTCTCTTAAATCTAAAAGCTCCGAGAAGAAAATGTTAATACTTCTTTTAAAAGCAAGAGTACAAAATGGCTTCCGTAAAGGACCAACTAATCTACTGCTGATAAGTGTTACAAATATAATAAAACTTCACATGAGAGCTAACGCGGAAAATTTTTCACGTCGCACGAGACTTCAGTATGAAATTGGATAGCAAACGCAATTTGTACGTCGGTGAGATGAAAACGACGACACTTCATTTTTCGCAAATAAAAATACATATAGTAAAAATGGGAATTTAAAATGTGGTGTAGCGTAAACCGGTATTTACGAGTATTATGGCTCATTGGTTTGGCAGTTGTGGTTTTTGAGAGACTGGGTTTCTCGGAAATGTGAATAATGTTTTGTATTTCCCATATGGTACTTTTATAGATAAATTCAAACATTTTGGTGAAACTTAAACTACCTGCGAAGTTCACGCGTAGAATACCACCTTCCATTTGAGTGACGATGATCCAAGAGACCTTAAAGAAACGCCTCTCAAAACTAACATGGCATTAAATCGTGTTCAATGAAAAATTAAGACAAGTATTTTGTTTCTTGCCATCCCTAAGAACCTGAGCACACTTTTCGGATTAAAAATTAGTCCATGAGACTAAACGATAGTGTATCTTTTTATTTAATTTTAGAATTTTTAGATTGCGATATTTATTGCCACAAATGCCAGCGCGAGGAAATTTTCCTAAATGTCCTTTGCCCCGGATTAGGCACACGGATTAGTCAGACTCTTACTGACTGACACCAGGAAGTGTTCTTCAGCTACTTTGGGGGTTTTTATTATTCTCCAAAGTATTGGCCTTGGGCTCTCCTTCAAGTATTGGCCTGCATATACATATTTATGTGGACGCAATAGCTTCTCAAAGTTTTTTTCCTATGGACCTACCCTATGACGCTATGCATCTACTGCGAATAAAAATTGGTTGTATGATCTTTCCATCTTTCACCGCCTCTTTTGTGACCATCTCCTACGAAAATACAATTATACAGGTTAAATAATGTACAAAACCCCTTAGTCTGATTTCAAACCAATATGCTTTTGCACATTTCTCTGTAACTATCTACAAAATTAAGCTCATTCCAACATCAAAACAGGGCCTCACAACACAACCATCCATTCCGTATTTACAACTATTCGGTATTGCCAGAATATTTTGATAATAGCCTCTGAAGCAACTTCATTTGCAAGCTTTAGGAGCCACCACTAAATATACCAATGTCTAGATAATTTGGGTCCGAATCAGAAATTCTCTTGGTCAGTAACCGCTGGGGTCTGTTAAATACGTATTAGAGAAGTGTTTATGGCTTGTAGTGCGGCTCAGACCGTTGTTAATAATTTATTTTAGTTAAAAGATATATTTTGGGTGTGAATTATTCGTTCCTCGGTTCTAGCCGCAAAATGGTAAATGGAATTTCGTGCGATTTTGAATCGGCTTCGTGAAAGACAACTCGTCTCGTTACATATCTCGTTGTTATGGGTTATTAAATTATAGTTAAAAGCGAGTAACTTTGTTAATTCAATTAATTAACCGTTCACTCCAAGTAAGGTCCAGTTGAAAACCAGCGTCGGGTAACTGCCATGTAGTTGTCTGCCATTTTTGCTGAACTGGACCTATGTGGCGCAACCGCGACACACACTGTGCTAGATTTTCTTTTTATTTTTTTATTACTTTTTATATTTGTTGTTTCTACATTGTTTGTGTTTATGTGTGTCAAATAAATATTTTTCTTTCTTTCCTTTTCAATTTTTTTTTTATTTTTTTTTTAAGTTATATAAACTAGTGCTTGATTGCGATCCCACCTGATGGTAAGCAGTGATGCAATTTTAGCAGGGGTGTAATTTTGGAAATATAAAGGACCAAAAAAAATCTATTACATCAAATTTTTGTTGTACAAGACAAATTAAAGAGAGTAATTGTCGTTTCAATACTAGAATCTGTCAGTGACTTAACCTACGATAAACGCGAAAAGGAACATATCACTGTTTTACAGTATGCATTTTGTAGTGTGTGCGCAAGAATTACATGATCTGATTCCGCTGTCTCCTTTCAACTATGGGAAAACCCGATGTATGACGAGTATCCATTCTTATGTTGTTTTTAAAACCTTTACGGTCCAGACTAAGCATTTTGGCCTCTTTGTTTATACCGCGTATATCGAGGAACTGGAACAATTTGCCGGCTTCGGTCTTCCCGTCCGATTATTATTTTGTTGCCTTCAAGGCTACTGAATAGGACCTTAATAAATAGTAAATACGATCAATGATTGCAACACTGCTTTCAGTCAAGCACTGGCTTATAGCAATTAAGAAAAATCATTCTACTGGGACTAAAAGTATCATAATTATTTCAAAGTATCGTCTAGCTATGTTCTAAATTACGAATATAATTTTCCACATATTTTCGGGACCTGTAAGTTTCTGTTCACATAATTGAAGGGCCTGCTAAGAAAACCTGTTATGACTGTAAGATTGATCGAAGAGTCATCCTATTCTTTTAATGAAAGAGAAACTGAAGATTTTAGTCAGCAAAAGCCCTTCCAGATTTCCCACTAAAAATAAAACTTGTATTAGACGTGCTAACACAGAGAGTAAACACATTGACTCGGTACGTCACCAGTAGTTAGGGTCAACGTTTGTACTTTAGTCAAAAACCCGTATGCAACTGTCAATACTCATGCACTCGAGACATGTATACAAATACTTCAAAACCCGAATGATGCCTCTTGATACTTGCAATCGTAAAAAATTGCAGCAAGAAATCCCCGACTAGCAGTTTTATAGAAGCATACAGGTTCGTAATCATATGCAAACACAAAAGTTAGGGTCAACGCCTGTACTTTAGTCAAAAACTCGTGTGCAACTGTCAATACTCATGTACTTGAGAGAAGTATACAAATACTACAACACCCAAAAGATGCCTCTTGATACTACAGAGAGTAGACACATTGGCTCTTTACGTTACCAGTAGTTAGGGCCAACGCGTGAACAATTACTATACTCGTAACGTATGCAACTGTCACTACTCATATACCTACTCGAGACAAGCATTCAAATACTACAAACCCCAAAATATGCGTTTTGATACTTGCAATCGTACAAATCCACTGCAAGAAATCCACGACTAGCAGCTTTGGCTCGTAATCATATGCAAACACAAAAGCATGAAGACCAAATGTTCCTGTTTAGCGAACCCACATAACGGTACTAGTAGCAATCAGATTAGTGCTTCCATTCTCAATGCGTATCCAAATGTCCATTACACTATGGGTATCCAATTGCAATGTCTAGCAGAGTCACTGAGAACTTTACCAACTTATATTTCACTTCCAACAAGCAACAATATACTCTATTCTTACAAGATCAACGGTTATAGTGACTGCAAAATAAATTTAAAACTTTGTGTATTCAATTGACATGGAAGTGGACTTTAAGCTGGTAGGATTAAGGGTGATAATAGCGTGTATCCTAAAGAACGCTTTGACGTCTATTCTGTTGCAGTCAGTTACGTTGAAAATTAGCTTGAATATAGTTTAAAGACTGCTGTAATGTTGTGTTTAACATACCTAATGCTGGAAGTTTTAATAGTAGGATTGTTCGTTTTTAGGATTCCGTATAAGGATCGGTTAAAACGGAACTTGTCACTTTGTTGTCCATCTGTACCGACCCATTTTCTCAGGAATTCCTAGAAGTATACAGCTAAAATAAATTTCAAATTCTCAGATTTACTTCTCTTTAAGTCAATAAAAAATTAAAAAAAAAAGAAAACACTAAATCAAAATAGCTTTAATTTCGGAAGTAAAAAAATTAATACCAGAAACACTGTCTTCCTATCACTATCCTTTTATGGTCCGGTCCATAAACACCGGATTTTTGAGGTAACACAAATTTAATAACAAAAATACAACCGAATTGACAACCACCTGCGCTTTTTTAAGTCGCTTAAAAATAAAAATAAAGTTTCAACATTCCACATGACGTGAATTTCGTGAAAGCTTGGAAAGAAAAAAAAAATTAGCTATCTTGACTTAGCACACGCAGTTGTCGACATGTGGAATGTAGACTTGGTTGCCATCGTGCCGATTGTCTTCTCCGCAACAAGCTGCCATTGCGCGGTTGGATCAAGGGCCTGATACAGAAGGCTTCTTCGATACAATTTGCTTGGTATGAAGGTTCCTTTCTCTGGAACCTAACCACTGGTAGCTAGAACCCTGTTTACGGCACCAGTGGACTACTTTTTTAGAAATGGTTTATTTTTATAAAATATTTAAAAGATGGAAAGAGTGGAGGGAGACCTTTGCCCAGGAGTGGGACAGAATAGGTTCATAAAAAAATGCATATAATAATATTATATACATATTCTGTAAATTAGAATAATATAGGAAATAAGAATAGGTACGTTATTTTCAGGTGTCAATATTAACACTATTAACACTCTAATTTAGACACTATCACCTACGCCTTTAAGCCTTAAGACACTGGTGATAGGTGATATTTCCGTCACTTACTTCCGATCCAGTAATTAAAACTTTAGACAGCTTAGGTCAACTAGTTTTACAATAAATTACTTTTTATTAGTTCACATTCTTAGCATAAATTAAATTAACTAGAATAGAAGCACTTCTGATGGACGTGCAGTTTTATTTCCTACAGAATATTGATCAGGTAGGCAAATAGTCATCTTATAGCGTGCCCTAGAAATAATATTATGAGTAATTATATTTTTTTCTTGAGCTAAATGATTGCCAAGCTGTAATGTTATTGCTATTTTGTGTTCGAAAACTGTAAATTTGTAGTTACATCACAAAAAACGATGCGACTCGAAATAATCTTCGAGACTTGATTCAAAAATCTAATTTTTTACTAGGGTAAGTTTCACGAGTCTGACTCGAACTTGGCCGATTTTTTTCGTGAAATCGTTTGTTTTTTTTCAAGGCCAATAATATTTCTACCGCATATACTCCATCATCATTACCATTATCATGATTTCAGCCGAAAGAGGTTTCCACCGCTAGACATACGCTTCCCCCAAGAGTCGCCACACACCTATTTTACGTTTATTACAATTATATATTTCGTTTACCTTCATCCGTGAGTCAATACGGGGTGCCAATTGAAAACCAACGCTTGATGTCTGACGTCCAGCAAATGCTGAGACGGTGACCCTTTCGGTGCGGGCATGCAAGCCGTATTATGTACTCTTTCTACTTTTTTATTATTATTTTTTTATCTGCTTTACCTTGTATTTGTAATCATTGTGCTGTCCTGTGCATCTTGCATCCATCGTATTCCCGCAGCCCTCATCTACCATATACTTCATAGAGCGTCTAAACTGCCCAATAAGATTAACGGCTTCTATTAGCCGATCTATCATAATCAAACTAATTAGTGATGCTACGGTAACTGCAGTTTGTCAATTAATTAGTATATAATAAGGTAATGAGTCCTCCCATTAATTAGATGGTGGGAAGAGCGACTATTAAGTAGGTACCTACTCATGAGAAATGTAGTGGATATATTTGTGTTATAAAATATTGTGGTTCTGAACACGGATATAGAAATATCGATAGCAGAGGTATGACTTAACGTAAGGGACATTTTAAACTGTAAAAGGGTCCCTTAAGACTATGGACGTAAGGGCCTTTTACCGAAAAATAGTAGTAAATGTAAAAATGTCCCTCAAGTTAAATGATACTTCTGGTATCGATATATTGGTTTCAGTTACGGTTTTCTTTAAGATTGGAAATCATCTGACCAGTGCAGAAGCCTAGGCCTGGTCAAGAGACCATTAACTTAGGCTAAGGACAGGAAGAAGAAGACTTCTTCCTGTCCTTATCCCATATTACTTGGGGTCGGCGCAACATGTTTTTTTCTTCCATTCTGTCCTGTCACCCGTCATAACATCACTGACTCTCTTTTTTTTTCATATCAGTCTTCACACAGTCCATCCATCGTTTCTATGGCCTCCCTCTTCCTCTCCATCCGTCCACTTGTAAATTCATAACTCTTTTAGTAACATGCATTTCATCCCTCCTCTTCACATGACCATACCAAGTTAATGGTAACCTAAGTTAATGGTCAAAAATGGAAAAATTAAAAAAAAAATATTTTACTTTTATTTTGGCTACATGTCTTCCATTATCAAGGGGTTTCATCCTACTACAATTTTATTCCCTTTCAATAATTATATTCTCTGTTCTATAATGACTTCTCTCGCTTCTGTCCTACTAAGCTTCTACGGTTTTGTTGACATCTCTTTGAGGAAGATTATATTTAAAACTTATAATAATATCTTAGTTTTAGTTTATTTTTACGCACTGTAATTGTCTGGAAAATCTTGTTATTGTTCACTAAATATACACTGTTGCAAACGTTTTTATAATTAGTTTTTTTTTATATCGTAGTTTCATTATTATATTAAAACTACTCATACTAAAATCTAAGGTCATCGAATAATCTTGAATCTAGAATGTCAAGTTATACTACCAATTTTCACGATGACTTGTTTGCAGATTACGAAGGGCAGTTTTGTTTTCTCTTTGTTAGTAAAACATTACTGTCATTTAAAAATATGGTCAACAATAACAATACTTCTATGAATATCATTAAGTTTATGTACACAGACGGTCTAAGGGGCTGAAAGGTTCTGGAGTAGTGACCACGTACCAAAAGATGCCGAAGGGTTTGGGCCTACAAAGTAAACCGATGACCTAGTGAGGTTCGCGAGAATCTGATGGATGCAAGACGAAGTATGGTTTTAATCAGTAAAAATCTTATACGACCTCCCGCTCTACCCTAGTTCAGGAAAAGTCAGGCTAAAGTAGGCTCTGAATAAACTATTGTGCCTTGACATGAACAATTGCATCACTGCTTACCGTCAAGTGGCATCGCAGTCAAGCACTTGTTTATAGTTAAAGTAATTAGACGATTTTTCACCTCACAAAAAAAACTATGATTTGGTTTTAAACCAAAACAGTAAACAATGATAGTTTACTAAAAAGTGATGAACTTATCAAAAACCTAATAAATATGAAGAATAAATCATAAGAATGAAAAATACGATGAAATTATTAAATGTTCATTTAAAACTATACAAAGACGCGGTCAACCGCTACTAGAATTTCCGCGTCGCAAAAAAAAAACAAAATAAAAAAAAAGTATGAAGAATCTTGATCTGACAGAAATCAAATACTGGTAATTAACCTTATTAGTATGCATAAACTGGTTTTGTAATATAATATTACGTATTAAAACATACCATAATGTATATATGGAAACAAATGACGTAAATTATTATCTAAGTACGCGAGTATTTTAACCTGACTTTATACATAACTAGCTTTAGCCCGCAGCTTCGCCCGCGTACATAAAATATAGCCTATGTCACTCAGGAATACAGCAGCTTTCTATTGGTGAAAAAATGTTAGCAATCGCACCAGTACTACCACAGATTAACTCATACAAACAAAAAAAAACAAACTGTACCTCTTTATTATATTAGTATAGATTATGTACTAGCTTCTGCTAGCGGATTCGCCCACGTGAAAGTAGGTTTCTCCATGCAAATTTTGGAATCCCTTTTTGAATGATGTTATGGGGGAAGAGGTCTTTCCAAAATCATTATACAGGGTACGAGTATCTTTAGGGATGAATTTTGGAAAATCATGTCGTAGTGTTCTCTTACGTTATTAAAGAAACCTTGTGTAAAATTTTACGCTGCTAGTCTAGTCCCAGTAGTTTCAGCGTTCATATACCGTCAATTAGTTACTCCGTTTAATAATAATACTAGCATTTGTCAGGAACTTTGATCACGATTTGCTTTAGTATAATAAGACCTATGAAGCCTTATATTAGATTAGATTAAAAATAATGACATTCCATATCGTACAGATGTAGCTATATCAAAAACTGTTGTATAAAAAGAACAGAAAAAAAAGATACAAACATCGCTATAGAACAAAAAATCTAACACCATCACATTAGCACGTGAAATCGTACTACAACAACGAAATGAAATAAAAAACGCAAAAAGTAATGATTGAAATGGACAAATAATAAAAATTGCAGAAAAAAAAATTGTTAATTAACTTATTATAATTAAAAAAAACCGGCCAAGTGCGAGTCGGGCTCGCGCACAAAGGGTTCCGTAGCAGCAAATATAATAAACTTATTATGTCAATTTGTTTATTTTATTGTTTATTTTATTTTTATTTTCAAATGAAAGTGATCGTTTTCAGTGTAAGCACAATAACTTAACCAAAATTACAGTTAAATCAACCTATCTCAAAAACTATAAGAGATACTTTGATCAAACCAAAAATCGTTGAAAGAGTTAATTAGCATGCATCACCTCTATTTTTTTTAGAATTTTATACCCCGTAGTTATAAAAATAGAGGGGGGGGGACATACTTTTTACGACTTTGAGAGCTGATATCTCAAAAACCGTTCACTTTAAGAAAAATGTTTTTTAGAAAACTTTATATCATTTTAAAAGACCTTTCCATTGATACCCCACACGGATATGTACATCGAAAAAAAAATTTTCATCCCTCAGTTACATGTATGGGGGGCCCCACCCCCAATTCTTTTTTTTACTATTTAGTGTCATAATTTTGTAGCGGTTCATACAACACATATTCCCATCAAATTTCATCACTGTAGTACTTATAGTTTCCGAATAAATCGGCTGTGACAGACGGACAGACGGACAGACGGACAGGCGGACAGACGGACATGACGAAACTATAAGGGTTCCGTTTTTGCCATTTTGGCTACGGAACCCTAAAAATGGATAACTAGTTCTTTACAACAGTCCAATGTAAGAACTTCGGAAAATAGCACACGGAAATTTGTCTACTACCGGGATAATAAAATAATTCGTCCTAAACAGGAAACCATTAAATAACTTAAATTGAAGCGAGACTTTAACTGTCTAAAACCCACAATGTTCCACCAAAGCTATGGTTACTCCTTCGAAGAACTTGCAGGCCTGGCATGGTTGGCCCTAACTGGCTCCAACAGTTTTTCGACATCTCTTTGATGCGCGCATGGAACATAACTCGACTAAAGCATGGTCTAGCATTGCGCTAAAGACCACCATGCCCTTCTTGGTCGTTGGAGCGTGATTCAGTTAAGAAAAGTCATAAGCCCTTCCACGACGTCTAAAGCTTCCATTGAATTGAACCCTCGAGATAACGTCTAGGCTCGAAACCTCGTCCTATAGTAGCCTTATTATAATTCGTAAGATGTAGGAAGACCCTGTTTCATATACTTTTTTTTACACACATCTACATTTTTTTAAAGGCGCAAATCTAACCTACTAGATTTTTTATACGTAATTATGCTCATTACAAATAATAAAAGAAAAAAATTTGCCCAGCGATGAGGTATCGTTATGATACCTCATCGCTGGGCAAATTTTTCATCAGTGCAAAAATTAAACCTTGTTCTATAAATATATCTAGAAAAGGAAACGGACCATATCAACATATTGCAGAACGGTCACCCAGTATGAAAACGAGTTATTTTAAATTTGTAAAGTTACAAAAATAGAATTGTACTGACATTGACACACACGTTTGACATTTTCTTCGGAGTTTCCTTGCGTGATCACATCAGAAATGAGGATATCTTCATTTCTACCAACACAACAACAAGACAACCAAGGTTATCCGAATTAACCCGAGGAATCTTCAAACTTAGTTGGCAGTGGGTAGGGCACATTGCTCGTGGTCGATGAAGAGGAAAGTGGTGACCACGTATCGGAAGACGCAGCATTGGACGGCCTCCCACAATGTGAACTATTGATCTGGTGAGGGTTGCGGGAATCCAATGAATGCGAGACACACAGGACCGGTTGTTGTGGTGACGCTTGGTGAAGGCCTACGTCCAGAAGTGGCCATAGGCCTTTACTCTAAAAATGATAGCGTTAGGTGAGTAGAGTCTTGGGTAGGTAGTTTTTAATTAGTTTAAATTAATATTTAAGTCATAATTATTAGCATAATATTATCGGCCTTATAATGTTCCCACTGCTGGGACTCAGGCCTCCTCTCTTGGAGAGGGAATGGGCCCTAATCCACCGCGCGGGCCCATTGCGGATTGGTGGATGTCACATGTCTTCGAATGAAAAAAAATAATATATATTATTCTCAAGTAATCGTTTACTTGAGAATAACAATTGTGCATCATGATTGTAATGTTTTCATTGAAATAAAAAGTTTCTTTCAATGTAATTCGTCACCCTTAAAAGTCAGACCACAATATCACTGGTGTACTCGTACAGTGGTGTTCTTTTCAATTGCATGTAAATATTGTGTACTACTCGTACATTGTGGAAATAACGTAAATGTATACTTGTATAATAATAGACTTGTTGAACTAGTTTGGTTTTACCTACTCTACTTGTGACCAGTTTAACCTTTTTAAATCAAAAGAATGCGGGTAGACTGTTTCATTCAAGGCAGTTCAAAAATTATTGCAAAAAAATAAAAATAGGCTAAGTATGTGTTTTTAGTTTGTTTTATTTTGAAGACATCGGCTGACGGGCAGAAATAAGATACGGCTTACATTTTATTTATCACGATTTTCCACAAAAATCAGTCGTGTGAAACCCAGTATTATTTAAAAATATATTGTTTCTAGATTTACCATGTGCTAAATAAGCATGTTTTCTCCCATGGTCTTTCCTGTTATGTAGGATTTGTTATAGTTTTACAATTGTAAATAAGTATCTATAAGTTCTTGCTTTTGACTATCCGTAACGACTGCCAAAGATTTACAAATGACAGCCGGGACCTACGGCCTAACGTGCTTCCCGAGGCACGGAGGAAACTCGTTATGTTAAGATGGTCACCCATCCACAGACCAACCTTGGCAAGCGTATCTTAACCTTGAAGATCGACCTGTGCGGCTGTTATTACCTAGCCACGAGCTCCTCAAAATAGCACAGTATTGACCACTAATTTCCAAACCAAAGTCCTTCAGAATCGACACCCTTAAATGAATAGTACGATACATAATTCCCTAAGTTCATCCGCACTCATCGAATACAATGGCTACGAGATGTGGGATCAATTGCTAATCGCTGGACAATAGGGCCGTTTGTGACCTCTGCTCTGGCGATAACCGTAGACTAAGAGTGTAGATGCGACTCGATCCAAACGTTTACATAAACTCTTCATGCACGGTCCGGACTAGCTTTGCCTCGTCGTTTATACCGCGTACATCGAGGGACTGGAACAATTTGCCTGCTGCGTCCTTTCCGTCCGATTACAATTTGGGTGTCTTCAAAACTTGAGTGAATAGGCCATCAACGACTGCATCACTGCTTATGTAATATAAAAAAAAATTCAGGGTGGTAAAAATAAACACACAGACACAATGTGTTGTTGCTTGTTGGTTCAGTAATTATCAAAAAATAAATAACATAAAACTAAATATTTTAAAGATCAACTCGTGGACGGCGAGCAAGGTGCAGCTCGCCGAATCTACATACACTGAACATAGGAATCCATTTTAATAAGTAAAAGTCTAATATGCCGTCCCGCTCCACCCTAAAGTGGGAGAATTTTTGAAATGATTGTATATCCAACCAAAAAAAAACACTGTTTTACCCAGACATTTGATACCAATAACACTGATTGATTTTATACTGGGACAAATAGTTTCTGAGCACTAATTGCAATAGCAATATTTACAAAAGATGCATTTTTTTATTTATAATAATGGTGATACCCTTCTTTACTTTAGTCAATGCAAAAATACATGACTTGAAAAAAAAAAAACAGCAGATTCTTCTGTGGCAATATAAACTAATATTATTAACAGGAAAGATTTGATTTTTATTTGTAGAAAGAAAAATATAAAAGAAAGATGCCAGACAACATGGCAGTTGCCTGACGCTGGTTTGGGTTTGATTTGTTTGTATGTTACGATTTAACTCAAAAACGACTTGACTGATTTAAAAAATCCTTTCATCGTTATAAAGCTACATCTTCACTGAGTAACATAGACCATTTAGATACGTTCTTTTACTCATCATCATCATCATTTTAGCCAAAAATCGTCTACTGTTGGACATAGGTCTCCCCTAAGGGTCACCACAATAAACGGTTCTGTGCGTCTAGCATCCATCGGATTCCCGCCCCTCTAATCAGGAACAGGCTCAATTTAATTTGGTGTAAAAAAGTGAATTATTCCTGAGACAGTATAATATTATTTCAAACGCATCTAAGTCATGATTTCACATGCACACGTTTACTCGTCACAAAAGCATACTTAATGCACACATTTTGTAATTTAAATTTTTCGTTGGCTTTTCGTGTCCTGAGCCGAAACATCAAATCGAACTCAAATACATCACAAAAGGCACTACGCAGTTTCGAGTTCAATTTTATATCTGTACTATCCTTGATCTATGCGTCTGGTCCGGTCATAACTCATGAATGGCACGCCCAACCAGCAAGGGTCATTCTTGGTACTGAATTGTGTCAGTTATATCTATGCTTATGTATCTCTTATTGTTTTGGTGTATTCCTCCTAGTTCCTGCGATTGATGGGTTTTCATATTATAAAATGGTGTGGGTTAAGACAATTGCTTACAATTATAATGAACGGGGATTATGTTTGGCAAAAGTTGGCTAACAGCTGTTAGAAATTTGACAGGTTTTTTTTAAGTGGAAATCGTTCAATGACGCGGGAAGGCGTGTTATACTTTTATTGAGTAAAACCCAGTCCTATAATTGGTTACAATTACAATGAACAGGAATGTTTGTGAGTAAAAGATTACAAAAAATTTGAAATACAACTGGTTGTTTTTAAGGTGGAAATATTTCAATGACGCAGAGTGTGATTGCACGCGTTCACTGACTAAACTCTTTTCTATGTTCCTTGGACACCAAATTCGGCTTTGGCCCTTCAGTTTTGCTGGCATCTCTTTGTGGTGGTAGTGGAATACTACGCGCCGTCGAAGGTTCAGGTTACCGGCCATCTGGACGACGATGTCTAACATATCACATTGTCTCAAGACGAAAGTCTAGTCTAAGACCAGTGCGCATTGTCAGTGCTTAGATATAGCTCCGAAACGTGGTCGCTCATAATGGACCTCATCACTTTAAGTCACTCAAAGGACAATGGAAAGGGCTATGCTTGTAGTTTCTTTGTAAGATCAAATCAATAATGACGATATCTGTATGAGAACTAAGGTTACCGAAATAGCTCGAAGAATTACCTAACTTAAGTAACAACAGGGCATATTGCTCGCAAAGCAGATGGTTATTGGACCCGGGAGTAATGACTTCGATGTTTTTTGTTCTTAGACATATTAAGGTTACTTCATATTATTTAGATGTAATAAATTACTCGAAGATATGCCACGACCATACTATTCGTCCCAACCTGCTCCAATATATTATAAAAACAAAAAAATAAATAATGTCCACTGCGTTTGTAACGATTAGTCTCAATCTATAAATCGATTAACATGCAACAAGGCTATAAATTATCTTTGCTCATTTATAACGGTAAAAATACAGCTATTTATACGGTATCAAATTTAAGATATTTTTAAAACTCCTCACTTATAGTTTGATATTCAGTGACGTACTTAAAACTTATTTTTTTTGTTTATTATTATAAAAATATCTAGAATTATAATATTCTATTTATATAATGTTATATCTAGAATTATAATATTCTATTTATATAATGTTATATCTAGAATTATAATATTATTATCTATTTATAATGTATGTGCGTGGGTGATATTTGAAACGAAAAAAAAACTCATACCGATTCTGAATAAGACGATATATCCTACAATCCCGTCCAATTATAATTTGGGGTATCTTCAAGGCTAGAGTGAATAGGCTCTTAATAAACCAGTGCGCCTCACCATATCAACGATTGCACGACTGCTTACCATCAGGTGGGTTATGTTATACATAAAAAAAAAACAAAAGAGGTTCCTAGCAGTGGAGTATACAAGAGAAAGTGAATTGCAATCTATCAATGTGAAATAGTAGAAATGTCATAAAGTCTTCGTACATTTTTAAAAGTGCTTTTTTGTGACTAAAGTGCTGAAAATAACACACTTCTATCTATTTCTATAAACAAACAGGACACTATTATAATAAAGCAATACTTAAACATCCAATTCTTTCGCTACGTTTTTATGTATATAGAACTCTAAAAGGACCAAAATATTTTACTGCTTTCGAAACTTGACTTCCACGTTTAATTTTGCTTGGTTTTATTTCACCAATCCAATTTTAGCCTACCAGAAACCAGTTCAGTTCACTGCATGGCAAAACCGGTAATAAAACGATACCCTTGAACCTGGTGGATACAGATAAAAATTGCATATTGGAGAGTGTTGCGCTGTAATTACATAACTTGATTCCGCCATCACCTTTCTACTATCGGTTAACTGAACTTACGGCGAGTGCTCACATGTTTTATTTATTTTAACAATTTTATGCACATTTTAACGTATAAAGACGGACTTAATGCCTTAGGCATTTTCTACCAGTCGGCCTTAGGGTGGTACAGACACAACATAGTAGGTGCATCTTCAAGATATACAAGTAAATAGATAAATAGAAAACTAATACACAAATAAATGTATACTATTTACATACATACATACAAATAACCAAAATTAAAATGAGAAAACGAAACTAACGCTGTGACAATTCTACCCACTTCTTACGAATGTGTTCACGTGCCATTACTTTAAAGGAGAACCGACTGGACGCCATTCTGATGTTCAACGGGACTGCCTTCCAGAGAGAAATCGCCTGAACTAAGAAGGAGGAATGGATATATCCAGAGCGATGAAAGGGACACCGTAGTAGACGATTATTCGTAGACCGGAGATTTTTACTATGGCCAGAGTAAAGGAATTGAATTTGAGAAGTCAAATAAGAAGGAGAAGATTGTTCACATTTACATTGTTGAAACCTCTACGGTCCGGACAAAGTGTTAAGCTTCGTCCTTTATAACGTTTACATCGAAAGACTGGAACAATTTGCTTGCAGCCATCTTCCTGTACGATTATAATAATAATAATAATACCCCATCGCCGTATCTCTACCCCATCGCCGTATCTCTACCCCATCGCCGTATCTCTACGTTGACGTCGTGATGGGGCTTGCGTGCTCTGAGCCTTGATCCTGTTGCAACAGGGTGTACTCTGTCGAGACGGTTTAGGGCGAAAGGCCAGACTAAGAGAGATACAATCCAAGCCAAGGTTGTACATGCCGAGGGCTGCATGGCTAGGGGAATGCGCTAGTCGCTAGTGTACAAACTCTGGATAATAGGGGACCTCCAGTTTTATTCACCCTTGCCACAGTGAACGCAGGGCTCTGCTGTGGTTGACCTTGTAAGTCCCTCGCTACTCGTGGGAATATAATGAATACCAGATCGAAAACTAAAAAACAACTTCTGGCAAGTATGCCTCAGATAGATGACGAAACTTCACGAATCTTTTCGTCATCGTCTTCATCTCTTTTTTCATCAATCCCATCATCATCACAATCTTTCCGCGTCACTCCGACACCATCTTCATCATCAATACAGTCAGCGGATGTTGTACAGGAGACAAATTTTGTCGGCGATACTGTACCCACTGCTAAGACTGCAACAAGTCGTAGGAAATGGAGTACTGAAATGAACAAATTCATCCTACGCACTTATCTTTATCTCACAAACATGGACACAGACAAAAATTCATATCTTCCATCGCTTCATACTAAGTTCCTAGAAAAATACCCGGATATGCAAGTAAGCCGACAAAGAATAGGTGATCAGCGCAGAGCCATAATCCAAAAGAAATTGCTACCACAAGACACTATAGATCAGATTTATGAAGAAGTCAGGGCTGAAATACACATGTGTTACACTCAGATACAGCAACACTCTACACAACTTAACACCCAGCCCAGTCAGCGCATGAGATGGACAAACGAACATAACGAAGCAATAATTAGAATATATTATAAAGTCACACTATTAGAAACCAATAAAACCGCCTATAGAAAACATTTACGTGAAGGGTTTATAAATATATATCCAGAATTAACACATGTAACAGAACAAAGATTATCTGATCAAGTTAGAGCTATTAAAAATAATTTATACATAGACACCAACAGATTAGAAGAAATTAGAAACCAGGTAGCTGTAGAATTACAAAATACCAACACCAATGCCGAAAATACTGAACAAACAAGTAGCGATCACTTAAATACACAATCGCAAATAGAGTCAGATCTATCTAGCACACATGTAAACTTTTCTGACACACCCACAAACACCCTCACTACAAACGCGACCTTAAATAACATCACTGGAACTGAAATTGTTCTTGATTCACTAGTAAATATAGAAGACAATATTAATTTCTTGAACGGTATAAATATCTCTCAATCTGAGCCAATCAATCTTAATTCTATATCAGAAAGTAATACAGAAATTGAAGCCACATTTCAACAAGCCCAACAATATTTTAATGACACACAACCCACTAGTAGACCATACATTCCCAAGCAGAAGACATCCAGAAAGTTCTCTGCAATAGTTAATTACATAAATTCGGTCATTCTTCCTAAACACGTTGATGGTGATACCCCATTTATCAGATTGCAGACAATCATTTATTGTGCAGCATGGACGGCAACTGTCTGCAACGGAGCAAAAATATCAGATTCAGTACAAAATGAACGCCACACATACAAAAATAGAAAGCCAAAATGGCAAATCAGGTTAGAAAAGAAAATTGAATATTTAAGAGTGAATATAGGTAGGCTGACACATTTCATTAACGGTAGTAGAAGCAAAAAATTAGTAGCAGCAGTCGAACAAATAAAATTAAAATATCAATTACACGCTCAATACGAAAATTCTAATACACAGATAGAACACTTTTTGGACACATTAAAACAAAAATTAAGTGCAGCATCCAGTAGACTCAAAAGATATATAACATGCACTAGTCGCAAAGTAGAAAATTCAAAATTTAAAAACAATGAAAAAATATTTTATAGAAACCTTACATCTAATAACAGAGACACCACTAACCAAAGTCTAGATACACCTTCACCGGAATCACTACGAGAATTTTGGGCCAATATTTGGGAAAATCCAGTACACCATAACGATCGCGCAGACTGGGTCAGCAATGTAAGTACAGAAATTCCAGAGATGGAATTTGAGTTCATACCTATAGACACATTTATAGAAGTCATCAAGCGTACACACAACTGGAAATCGCCAGGCACCGACAACATCCACAACTACTGGTACAAAAAATTCTCTAGCATTCATCCCTTCTTATACAACCACTTAAATACATTCATACAATCACCACATTTACTTCCAACATACATAACACACGGAGTAACATATATGCTACCTAAAGATATAAATGATACCTTAAATCCAGCAAAATACCGACCAATTACTTGCCTACAAACCTTATACAAAATATTAACAGCATGCGTAAGTGAAGTAGTATACGAACATTTGATAAAAAATAACATTTTAGCAGAACAGCAAAAGGGATGTCGAAAGCATAGCCAAGGTTGTAAAGAGCAACTAACCATTGATGCGATAGCTATGAACAGCGCCGTTAAAGGTAGGAAAGATATTCATACTATGTTTATCGATTATCAAAAGGCTTTCGATTCAGTCCCACACAGTTGGTTATTACACGTATTAAATTTATACAAAATTCACCCAACACTCAAGCAATTCTTAGAAACTTCTATGCAAAACTGGCAAACTTTCCTTAAAATCAACGCATCCTCGACAACACTAGCTACTGAACCGATCTCTATCAAACGTGGCATTTTCCAAGGAGACGCTCTAAGTCCTTTATGGTTCTGTATGGCGCTAAATCCCCTATCACACTTGCTAGATAAAACAGACGCAGGATTCACACTGGCAAACAATAATACACAGTACAAACTAACACACCTAATGTATATGGACGACATAAAGTTATATGCAGCAGACAAGGAAGCACTTTTCCAACTGGCTGATACGACTCAGCTATTTTCTGATGACATTTGTATGTCATTTGGAGTGGATAAGTGCAAAATCTTGTCAGTTGTAAAAGGTAAAGTACAAAATAATAGTTACACATTAGGATCTGGTGAATCGATCGAACCAATGGACGAACAGAGCACTTACAAATATTTAGGTTTTAAACAGTCCAGACAGATACAGCAAAAACTTTCAAAACAAGAACTGCTCAAAAAATTCACACACCGCCTTAACCTTATCTTAAAAAGTAACCTAAACTCTAGAAATATGATTAAAGCCATCAACACATTTGCAATACCTATACTCACATACTCTTTCGGAATCATACAATGGTCAAAGACTGATATTAAGAAAGTACAGCGTACTGTCCACACACTCCTCACCAAGCATAGAAAACACCATCCAAAATCATGCATACAACGACTCACACTGCCACGCCAGGAAGGAGGAAGGGGACTCATAGACATCCAAAATTTACACAATAAACAGATACATTCACTTCGAGTGTACTTCCACTATAAATCAGAAAATTCATTGCTACATAAACAGATATCAGATATTGATAAAAAACTTACACCACTAAATCTCCAAAATAGGAACACGCAAACCAATGAACACACTATAAATGCTCAACAAAAAATTGCAGCATGGTCTGAAAAAGTTCTCCATGGAAGACACCGAGCCGCTCTGAGCCAGCCACACGTCGATAAATTGATGTCGAACGAATGGCTCAAACGCGGTGAATTGTTTCCAGAGACTGAGGGTTTTATGTTAGCCATACAGGACCAAGTAGTAGCCACTCGCAATTACCGAAAACATATCATGAAAGACCAGAATCAGCCGACTGATTTGTGCAGACACTGCAACAGTGCCTCTGAAACCATCCAACACATAACAGGAGCATGTAAATCGCTAGTCCAAACTGACTATAAACACCGTCATGACCAAGTTGCTGCAATTATACACCAACATTTAGCATCCAAACATAAATTCGTAACCGAAATGATGCCGTATTATAAATATTCCCCTGAAATAATATTAGAAAGTAAGGAAATAAAAATTTACTGGGACCGGACTATTATTACAGATAAAACCATTCACTTTAACAGACCCGATATTACCGTACACGACAAAACCAACAAAACAGTATATTTGATAGACATAGCAATACCTAACTCACACAATGTTCAAACCACAATATCCGAAAAACTTAGTAATGCTCAACAAAAAATTGCAGCATGGTCTGAAAAAGTTCTCCATGGAAGACACCGAGCCGCTCTGAGCCAGCCACACGTCGATAAATTGATGTCGAACGAATGGCTCAAACGCGGTGAATTGTTTCCAGAGACTGAGGGTTTTATGTTAGCCATACAGGACCAAGTAGTAGCCACTCGCAATTACCGAAAACATATCATGAAAGACCAGAATCAGCCGACTGATTTGTGCAGACACTGCAACAGTGCCTCTGAAACCATCCAACACATAACAGGAGCATGTAAATCGCTAGTCCAAACTGACTATAAACACCGTCATGACCAAGTTGCTGCAATTATACACCAACATTTAGCATCCAAACATAAATTCGTATTCGAAATGATGCCGTATTATAAATATTCCCCTGAAATAATATTAGAAAGTAAGGAAATAAAAATTTACTGGGACCGGACTATTATTACAGATAAAACCATTCACTTTAACAGACCCGATATTACCGTACACGACAAAACCAACAAAACAGTATATTTGATAGACATAGCAATACCTAACTCACACAATGTTCAAACCACAATATCCGAAAAACTTAGTAAGTACCAAGATCTCGCCATAGAGATTAAAACCCAATGGAAAGCTCAAACAGTTCATATTGTTCCGATCGTCCTTTCTTCTACTGGCATAATACCAAAATCTCTCGCACAGAGCCTCAACACTCTACAGATGCCAGCTCACACACTCTACATGCTCCAAAAAGCCACCATCCTTAACACCTGTCGTATAACTAGAAAGTTCCTGACTTCTTCAACACTGACATCCACCTTTTCCATTTAAGTCCCGCCTTACATACTTGGCCCCGGCCCGTATGTATGGTTTATTAATCTCCCTTATACGGGAAGAAATATAAAGAACTAGTCATAATAATAATAATAAAGTTTATTGTTTTCTCTCACATAGAATTTTACAAACAGTATAAAAACAAACAAAACATTAGTGGTACTTGTTGTGAACTATGTGAGAGACTGGTTTCTGTACTAGGAGACCTGTATGACAGATTACCAGCCTCTCCAGACTCCGGACAATAGGTGACAACTGTATACAAAATCAGTGCATCACTAGCAGCTCTCCAGACAAGTTTCATATCTTTCAAGGCTGAATTTTAGAATATCCTTTTTTATTCTTTGTGTATAAGAAACTTGTGCAAAATATTTCACCATTCTAAATCCAAGGGCTTGTGTTGGGTGTTGATGAGTCAGTGAGTGAGTCAGAACTTTGCTCTTATCACACACAAACAGATTAACACCTATAAGTACTTTCCTACAAAGGTTTTCCAACGAGTCATTTATCGTTTTTTGTCACGTGATCTTTGGATCTATCATCATCATCTACTCAACCATTAATAAGATACCACCGCATCCAAGATTATTATTTCATCATTAACTTTAGATAACCTTGTGCATATTAGGAAAAACCGTATTGCTTACGATGTTTTTTGATTCTATATTTTCTCCTAGCACAAAATATGAGAATAGCTAATACTAATGCTGCAGAAGCAAAGATATTCTACAAATGAGGACTGTGACCCGCTACTGGGGCAAAAGCTTTTTCTTGATTGCAAGAGTGAGTAAGCTGCAATTTCCTACGCAGGTCCCGTGCCGATTGGTAGAGGTCACAATCACTCTGAACAAAATAGTAAATAATAATAATTCCCGACCGAATTTCGATCATGGTGGCCAATCTCAACAGAGATCAGCCAAATACGCAGGAGATATTTTAGTGCACAAGTGTGTGCGCAAATACAGATGCACTCTCTGTTCCTTTACTCTCATAGTCCAATGGGACGGCAATACGACACGACCGGAGAGAGATCAGGCGCGGGACCAACGGCTTTACATTATTTCCGAGAACAAAAAAGTATAATTAATACATACTTACTGGTAATTTTGCACAGAACATAATTATTTTCATCTAACGTCAGTCATTTACCTCAATTCTTGAGGGCAATTTATTTCGGTACATCTACGTCCGCAACCCTAAATTCTTATTTATGATTGCGTGCCACAACATGATTTTTACTGCATTCTAAACGTGCCTTCTTTCTTTATCTTCACGTGTATAAAGGAAACTTTTGGCCGAAATCAGTATTTTGTAATTCTTATTTTAGTCGCCCCTACACAAGTTCATTGTATGGCAAAACCGGTAAAAAAGGGTCCCTTGAAATGGGCCTTGAACCTGATCGATAAATGTGAATAATTTGGATTTAAGTATAGTATAGTAGTGTCTGCGGTTGCACACGCTCCATGAGATAAGCTTGTAACTTTAAAAAACGTTTTCCGGATTTTTATCTTTGGGTTTACCATTTAGTCAACCATACCAAACTTCAACTCGGCAAGTGTAGGTAAAAATCCTCACAATGTTTTTCTAGCATATTTTAGTATTAGATTTTATAATCATGGAGATAAATATTTATTTATTTCTACTTTATGCACGTAAAATTATAAGGAAGGAAATATTAAGTAGCCTAAAAAATTTATACAGTATTTGCTTTGCTGTCAATTAAAGTAAAATCTCTTTCACCTATCTTTATATGAAGGACGCTTATAAGGTAAAGTGTTACTTAAGGACGAAATTGTTCGTTATAGTTTTATACGCAATCCCAAAAAGGACCGAGTCAATTTTTTTACTGCCTTTTAAACGTGCCTTCCACCTTTATATCTTTACGTGTTCAATGGAAAGTTTCGTCCAATATGAGGATTTTATCATTCTAATTTTAGTCGTGTTTACACAAAACCAACGTGTGGTATAACCGATAAAAAGGTACCCTTGAACCTGATGAATAAGATGTATATTGTGGTTTTAATATAGTCTGCTGTGTCCGCGCTTGCATATAAATTTTATACAGACAAAGTTTATCAGACATGTTAATTTTAATTTTATATTTTTTTGTCATTTAATATTCTAATTATAATCGACTCAACCATGACATTAACTTAACGACAAGAGCTTAAGTAGAAATCTCTATTTATTTTACAAAATAAAAAATTATAGCTTATGTCATTTAATAATACAGTGGCTTTCTACTGGTGTCAGAATTTTCCAAATTTTTCAGTATTTTTTGAGTTTATTCATTCTAAACAAAAATACAAATCTTTCTTTTTTATAATCTTTATTCTTTGTACACAAAACTTATTCATACAATACAATAGTATTTGAAAATTCATGTACAAAGACGAGCTTAACTCAACAATGAATTTTCTCTCAGCAAACCTTTATAATATTAGTAGTAGTAGATTCGTATACAATAGATTTCTTATTAAATAACAACAAAATAATGAGATCACCGCATAGTGTGCGGCAATTACGGCTGTTTTTCTTTTGATCTACCGGTTTATGGGAGTCCCTAGTTTTTATATGGTCGAAGTATACTTTGATGCATAGAAAAAACCAAATCACGTTGTCAAAAGAGTTTTTAATCTGAAGACAAAAAAAGAGTTCCGTGATAGATAGGTTATAACCATGGAATACGAATACGATTAAAGTTTATTGGAGCTTAATAAACATTATCATACGTTTTAGTGGGATCTTTCGTAAGAAGTTCAGTGGCTCTTTTAACATTATTCATATTGGAATTTCTAATGGAGGTTTGTATAATCTAGTCTCTGCATATTAATTAGAAACAGGTGTTCTGTTGATAAAATGGAGCTGATAATTTTATTGTTGTATTGATTACATCGTTAAGCTTGACGAGAAGGTTGAATTGATGTATTTTCTGCCAAATACTGCTAAAACATTAGAATTTGTAAACTGCATTCTGACGGAAAACAAACTTATTCCACTGGACGTAGCCAAAAGAGAAAAATAAACAACCCTTTAGTGGCTAATTAAGATTTTAATTTTAGCACTCAATCTACACAGTTTTGCTCTTATTGCTATCTAATAAAAATATAAATCTTTTTTTGTATTTTTATCTCGAACAAAAGAACATAGAGTATGTGCTTTGGTCTGATGACTACTAACTACGTCAATGCTTGTACATGCATATTTATTAAAACAGACTGCTACTGCTAATAAATCATAATAATTTAAGGACAACGTCATCCACATATAAAAGATTCCAGAGTAGTAGAACTTGGGTATATTTCGTGGGAAGTCCATTACTAGCTTGATTAGGATTAGCTATAGCCTTGATGAACTTCTACTCCTACCCCAAATTGTCTGTTAGCTCCATGTAACTTTTAACTCTAGTATGAACATTAGTGTACGTATCTTGAACTAGTTTTACTTAGATATCTGGCAGATATTGAGTTCACTGTGCTTAAAACACTACTTTTTGAGTTATTCTATCGAAAGCCTTATACAAGTCGATGAAGATATAGTATTAGTTACAATGATGTTTTTCTGTAATAACAACAATAAATGAAATCGAAATGCGAAAAAACGGTAATTCTCGAAAATACTTATAGAAACTAACGTAACAAAATGTTGTAATAATATTTCATTTAAGACTTAAAAATATATATAATAGTTATACATAGTAAAGATTGTAAACTATACGAGCAAGATGTTTTGTGCAATATGTTGATTCGGTATTTCAGTATAGGTAGTAAAGTTTTTTATGATTACACTAGTCAACAAAGTTTTTGCCCAATAATAATGAGTTGCAATATCAAGAAGCACGTGGTAACTACTCATCGACCATAACATACACGTTTTATAGTTGGTTTAGTTTAAACTGTGAATCATGCTCATAATGTACATGCTTATATGGCACGCACGTGATAACAAACAACAACATTTTTATGTAGTATAGAATATTGCTTGACTGCGATCCCATCTGACGGTAAGCAGTGATGCAATCGTTGATGGTGAGGTGCACTAGTTTATTAAGAGCGTATTCACTCTAGCCTTCAAAACACCCAAATTTTAATCAAACGTGAAGACATGTGCAAGACAGCCGCAGCAGGTAAATTGTTCCAGTCCTTCGATGTACACGGTATAAACGACAAGGCGAAATGCTTAGTCCGGACCATAGACGTTTTAACGGTTGATACCTGCCATACGTCGGGATATCTGATGGTAGAAATGTGATAGTGGGATCAAGTCATCTAATTTCCGCACTCCGTACTCTCTATAATGTATCCTGTAAAATACCGATAGGCTAACCAGCCTAGAGCATATGCGTTGAGAATCCTCTCAATGCCTGTGCTCTAGGTTTTTTCTTTTCTGTTCAATGGAATATCTCCTTATGAGACACATAATAACAAACTAACAGAGCTCTTTATACTCGTTAACGTATTATTATCATATCTGTTAATGCATTATGTGAATGAACTTACACTGTTGTAATTGAATTTTGCGTGTTTGTTTTCATTTGTATCAATATTTGTGTCTAAGTTCTTCATTAATAAATCGCTTCGTAATCGTTTGAATAGTCATGGCAATTTTTGTTACGCATGCGGTAGTTTTGATGTGGCAGCCAAAAATCAACTCCGCAAAATCGGGTCTAAGAGCCATACTTCAGCAAGCAAGATAAACCGTGGGTTCTACAGGTGATATACTCAAGATGTGTAAGAAATTGAGAGGTTAGCTGCCAGGCCGTCATCACAAAAAAAAGTAGTTCAATTGTGCACTTTAAAAATTATTAAAATTTATTCATGTACTTCATAACATGCAGACACTTCAAACACATCGTAAGTCGTTTTATTGATATCCACAAAAAACTGAGATAAGCAAGACATGACATTAGTAACACTTTGAATGTTTTTTATGCTCTCATAAAATCAATTTAACCTAATCTATGGGCTTGTAAAGTTGCTATTTTGTTGACCAGTGTTATTAACAAAGGCATTCTGATGTACTCATTGAGGTGGTATTTTATAATATCTAACAGTTTTTGCTCAGTATTTATGTTCAATTTTAATTTTAGGTTTATGTTTTATGACCTATAATTTGTATGCTATGATGTGAAATATGGTGGTTCCAACTTTGTACTATATCCATATAATACGTACTAGTTTCTGTTAGTGGTCTTAACCGCGTGTATGTAGAAAATGTGCAGCTTATGTCACTCAGTGACTATTAAAACCAAAAAATGTTCTTATTGCTTCTTTTTTTTTTTAAGTGACTTTTCTTTTGGGGATACCTGGACGATGCCTTTGTCCAACATTGTACGTCTTTCGGTTTGAACAAAAAGACGTCCAACGAGTTTGAAATCCATTAATTTCTTAATAGCTTACTAATTTATACAGACGTACTCGTAACTAATCCAAATTGAAGATTTTTTTATAATATTTTTATTTATTACTGACGCGCAAGAAATTTTCCCATACAAACAAGTTTACTTTTTTATATTTTCAAACTTGCAATTTCTGTATTTATGTGTGTTTGGGTGTCATTTTGCAAGTTAAAATAGAACAATATTCTTTTCTTGTAATGAAATTGGATGTTTACATGCTGATTAAATTTTGATAGTAATTTGTAATGATAAACAAAGATTGCAAAATTTGATTTAACGCATCATCATCATTTGCCTTTTCCCAATTATATTGGGGTCGGCTTACTGTCAAGCCGGATTTAGCTGAATACCAGTATTTTACGAGGAGCGGCTGCCTACCAAACCTCCACAACCCATTAACTGGGGTAACACGGTACTTCATGGCAAGAATGGAGTTAGATTTACGGGCTTCTGACTATCCGTAACGCATAATAAAAATTATTATTATGCAGACCGGACCTTGTTCCTGATGCCGGTGGGCTTACTATTTTCACATGTTAAAATGTAAAACATAAATGTATTAAAGTGAAATAAAGGTAGGTAATAATCATTTTATTCTTTGTTACAAATATAGACAATATAAATAAGATACTTTTACTTACATACACCTCTGGTGATAAAATAAATTACGAAATAATTTAACTCAATCACGGAAAAGTTTCAATTTTTTATAGTTTACTGAGATTAGTCATGGATAATCAAAACAAAACTGTAAGGATATAAATTTTTGTGACAAGACAGATAGAAGGGTACGGTTGGTTCAGGAAATATCATATTTTTATTGTCTTTCCTTATTGATTCACAATTTCAAAAACAAGAAAAATAAAAGGTTTGCAATGTAGAGATTTTGTGGAGTTATGTTTTTATATTTTGAAATTGACTGCGGTTTTAAATCAGCATCACGGATGTGGTCAATTTTATTGCTTGTTTTTTTTTCAAATTTGAAGCAATTTTTTTGAAAAAAGTTTATTTTGACGGAATGTTGTTATTTAGATCGTAGGATATAATTTGGCTCTTGTATGTTGATCATAGAAGATATTTTCTGTAGCTTAATTTTTTCATATACATAATTATGTATATGAAAAAATTAACTACTTACTTTTTTGGAATAAATAAGCCAAAAAATCCATAGATTCTGTGTGATAATCCATGAAATCATAGCAATCATAAAGTATAAGTATACTCAGGCTTATAATGTTCCCACTGCTGGTACTCAGTCCTCTCTAGGAGAGGAAATTGGCCATAATTCATCATGCAGGCTTTGTACCGATTAGTGGATGCCAAATATCTTCGAATTTTTGATTTTAGGACTTGCCTGTTTCCTCGCGATATTTTAATTTACCGTTTACAAAATGGCAATGACACATCGGAAAATGCAGCATTTGTAAACAAGGTATTCCGATGCGGAAGACCTGGTGAGGGTCTCTAGAATCTAATGGATGCAAGACGCAGAGGACCGGTCATTTTAGCAACACTTAGAAAAGGCCTTTGTCTAGCAGTGGATGCCTTTCAGCTGAAAAGAGGTATGTGTGACTATGGCATGACCAAAAACATTTGCATATTATATGATAATCAAAATAAAACGTTTGATTTTTTAGACACTTTAAATGAACAGACCGTGACTTTGTTATTATTTTAAAATCTTTCTTGCGTTACAAATTATTTTATATATATTCCATTACATACTCGTTACATTGAATTAGTTACTTATTTGGTACATAATATTAAAAAAATATTACACACTAAACTATATACAAATTGGATGAGTGACCATCTGAACATAACGAGTTTCCTCCGTGCCTCGGAAAGCACGTTAAGCCGTAGCTCCCGGCTGTCATTTGTAGATCTTTGGCAGTCGTTACGGATAGTCAGAAGCCAGTAAATCTGACTCCAGTCTTGCCATGAAGTACCGTGTTACCCCAGCTAATGGGTTGTGGAGGTCTGGTAGGCAGCCGCTCCTCGTAAAATACTGGTATTCTGCTAAATCCGACTTGACTGAAAGCCGACCCCAATATAGTTGGGAAAAGGCTAGACAGATGATGATGATGAAAATATATACAAATTAGTCTATACCTATAATGTTTTATTTTTCTATTTAATGTTTATTTATTTATTGGGGAAAACAAACAATAACACATGGAATATTACAAACAGAAAGAATTTGAAATAATTTTACAAATGTGAAATCAACAACGTTCTCCACAGATAAATCGACAACAAGGGTTTTTGTATTTAATTATTTAACACCGACTTCCGAAATCAAAGTTCTTTTGACCGTTTTATTGCTTATCGTTTTTGTGATGAAGTTTGTTTTTTTTTATAAAATCTTTTTACACACAAATCTTTTAAATAAATGATCAGACCAATGTGACCTTTGTTTCATAATATACAGAAATTATATATTTCTTACGCAAAAACAAAACGTATACTATGTATATTTGTTATAGGATGGTTTCGGTGCAAGCTGTCAGATTCATACAATGTAGCTATCTATCCTTTTCTCTCATCTTAAACATGCATATTTTCATCCTGCTGTCACCTAACTCATGTTATGTAAAAAAGACTAGTGCTCTTACCAACACTCAAAATGCGAAGATACGTGATACATCGGTAATACTTGGCGTATCGACTGTTTCTGACTGTTACAATTGCATAGCGGACAGCACCGCTAACCGAACACGGTACCTTAGGGGCCTCGCCCACCGCGACTTTTTGTAGCTACGCTACTAACGCGCTACAGTCGCATTTGTAACGCGCTACTGACGCGCTAGTGCATCGCGATTTTAGCACTGCAAACGCGCGACCGTTTCAGACGACAACGGGGAGAGGACGGAGGGTGACGCGTGAAAGAAAAACAAAAACAATCTAGGTACATACAAAATCTTAATTTTTGTGCCACTGTATCGCGTTTACATCGCGACTGAATAGTCCGTCTAATGAAAGTGCGACCTGAGAAAAAGAGGTTGAATCCAAAAATTTTGTATGTGGTATTACTAACTAGTAGGAGAATCATAAATCTTGACACTTCACAATTTGTTTTTATTTCCTACAATTGTGGCTGAATATTGTTGCCAAATAGATTTAAAAAAAAACTCCAGGTCGCGCTTTCGTTAGACGCACTCTAGCGCGTTTGTAGTACTGCTGACGCGCGTTTGCATCGCGACTGAGAATCGTGGCGTGAACGGAGGCAAGCCGCTAGCGACTGTATCGAAGCGAACGCGCGACAGCCGCGCTACAGCATCGCTTCAAAAAGTCACCGTAGGCGAGGACCCTTAATCTCAGTAACTAGGTTGACAGTTGACTATCGACAGTTTCCATTTTCCCAGTTTTTAAATCTGGAATTGAAAATGCTAGAACTCCAAGCTAATCTCGGTACTTTTTGAAGAGAAACATCGAACTCTTCACAGCTTATCAGATTACTTATCGGTGGTTTTTGATCAAAGAAAAAGAAAAAAGATACTGTTATAAGAGACCAAAGGATTGTGTTAACAGGATTGGTAGCGTATTTATTAAAGAGAAATTTTATTACTTCGTCTCAAACTTTTTCGTTTGTGTGTTGCATGTCGCGTGACGGTGACGTCAGAGCAGCTGAGGCCAATATGGCGGCGCCTATAGTTCGCATCAGCTGACCGTGTAGTGTATAGACTATTACTCATTTGTGCCAGAGCTCCACGCTGTTTGTTTTTGTCAGTGTGTGTGTGTGAATTCATGAATCCCCGACCGGTCCTATGAGACCGCGCTGTTATTGTTTTACTATTGTGTCTCGTTTTGTGGGTATGTGATAGGTTAATAAACACTGACAAAAACAAATATATTATTCCAAATTTTTTTAGTTAAATGCCTATAATGTGAAAAAAGTATAAAAATCACAAAACCCTTTTTTTCTTTATTCTTAGTATCACATTATTGCCTGCCAGGCTTTCGAGTAGTAACCGTAACCCTCGCAACAACCGGACCCTGTTACATACCCTGTATCCGGAGCGAGGAGGAATGGCAGGTGGTCTACTCTTTCTGCGAAGGAGTAATGCTGGCGAAGGAGGCGATCGCAAGCGTGAAGGAACGGACGTCCTTACGCTCCATCCCCAGGATTCCAACCTCGATTTCTAGCCATTGTAGACGTGAGCTTGCGGATGGTGAACAATAGGTAGCTCGCCGTCCGGCCGTCGACAACTTTTCTGTCTGAAAACTGGCTGTTCGTCAGAAAAAACAATTAACATCCGATTGCAGCACCTTACCCTTTAAAAAAATTATACAAAATTTCATTCAAATCCGTCAAGCCGATGAGGAGCAATTATGTAGGTATAGGTGACGAACTCACCCACAGAAAAATTATATATACTTAATATAGATGAGACGCACTCCATTTTTTATAAAGTTTCTTTTAACAGCTTTATTCATACCAACGTAAAGCTAATTAGTGTTTTTTACAAAGTATTTTTTTTTAATCTTAACATGCATTGCCAACATTGTTACGGTATTATATAACTGGTCTTATTTTTTTAGTTTATTCATTTTTATAAGCATTGTTTGACTTAGAATAAAACTAGAATCGTATTAGACTTGATAATATTTTAAAATCTTTAATGTCTAATCTGTCCTGTCTGGGTGTTTAATCTTTAAAATGAATTAGCTGCTTTTAGCAGCTTTGCCTAAAAAGTATCAAGAATTGCATTTAATATTAAATGAACGATTTTTTTAATAATCAAGCAGTCAATCATGCAGAAAAATGGTACTTATTGCACATTCCAAAGCGTAGATCATTATGGAGAAGATAGTACAAAAAACTTTATAGATACTCTTCTAAATCAGCCTTTTTTGAGGTCGTAAGTCATCTGTTTTCCTTTTCTGCAATTTGTGTTTCAAGACTCTGAGTTTATCTTTTGGGAGTCAACCCATGGCTCAGTAAGCTTTGACTCTGCTAGGCCCCAATGGTTTTACTGGCAGCTCTTTGAGGCACACGCGACCCGAACGGTTATTGGACAACCGACAGCGAATTCCATTGGTCGTCAATCATTCTGTATGCTATTCCAGGCCATGATTTACCCTTTTGCTATTTGCCATGTGTTATTTTCATCCAAAAATGCAAATGGGATACGAAACTATTATCGTTCTCGTAAAAAGAGGCGACGACTACAAAATTCAATCCCATTTTATTAGGTGGCAAAATCATCTTTTGTCTTTGTCATCAGTGGTTTTTTGCGTTCTAGGACAACTGGTTTCTGAATCACTTAAGCAGTTTAATGCAGTTGATAGCATAAAAACTATGAATGAATAGAAATAAATTGCACCTACTGCATCAGACAACAAACGTGTTATGTAAGAACTATTAATCCTTTTTTTTTCAGTTGGGTTTTATGACAGTGTCTTTTATATTTCCTACTGTTTTAGTGAGTAATAATTATGAAATCGTTGCAAAATGAAATAAATGTTTTGACGCAAAAATTCACCACTTTACTTATTTTGTCATTTTGATGAAGCCTGTGTCACTCTCAGTACTAAGACAAATCTAATGACGCATCTCAAGCTAAAATGCAACCAGCCGTGTAGGATTTAGAGAAGGTATGCAAAAGAAAAATATCTACCTACATACGAGTATGTAGCGACTACGAGTATATATGACGTCACAGAATCCTGCATCGCGCAAGCTAAGTTTTCCGCGCGATTTGAATAGATACCACAGCCGTCATCTATCGGGCAATAGCCCACCGGACAGCATCTCGTCCGGTCGGAGGATCATTCCTTTTCAACGGAGGTTTGTGGGACTTAACTCTCTGTTCCGCTACCTTCCAAACATATGTAGATTCAAAAGCATAACCCGCCTTATGGGTCCTACGATAACGAAAGGGAACCCTGGGACCCTAAAATTACAAAAAAGAAGGAACATGGGTTTTAAGTCAGTACAAGTCTGACACGCCCTCAAGCTCCGCCTAGAACGGGAGAAGTCATTTTAATGACCTACCACTTTAAAAAGAAACCGCCTTCTGGGTCGAGTATCTAGAGAATAATGTTCATCGTGAAGAGGTATAGAATATTGGCTAACGTCTTATTAAGAACTTGTTTCATAAGATATTTTATCAAACCGAATGTGTAACAGTATGTATGTGATATTTAAACTAGGAAATATAAATGTGAAGCTGTCATTTATTTTTCATTATCTACATTACGGATTACTGTTTTGCTGTAGGTACACAAGACACCGGAACGACCATTTGTAGGCCATAAAAATATTTATTTGCTAATGCTTTCTCATGTAGCGGACCATACTTGTACGAAAAGATTAGTAAACAGTTAAGATTAGTAATCTTGTGATAAGGATGTAAAAAACAGCTTAACGTTTGAATCCCCAACCGGTCCTATGAAACCGCGCTGTTATTGTTTTACTATTGTGTCTCGTTTCACGGGTATCTGAGTAACTACGGAAACAAAAAACCTTCTATCAGTTATTATTTAATTGTTAAACCATTCATAATCACATGCAAACCTACACTCATTCAGGATCTTGTGTACCTTAAAAATAATGTTAAATTCTACTTAGAACAATAAACGATTACTATTATTATTGGGTACGAAATCGAAATCGGTGTAGCATCCAATCGGTCAATAACTGCACCAAGCGTGCCGTTAAAACGGATAGTTCGATTACGATGATGACCTCACATAAGGTAGAAATTGGTCACTCGATAATAACTCAGACTTACGTAAAACCTCGTGAAACCCAACTACCTGATCAGACCCAAAAAAAAACGACATATCTAAAAAACTGGTTTGATTAAAATTAGGACTGCTATATTTAGAACTAGTCGTAAAAAAATAAATGTCTCAACGGGCCTCTACATTGTTAGAAACGTAAAATAATCAAATATATATGGTAAACATTTTTTTTGTGTCAGTTCATCTGGTCATTGACCTTTTCTGGTGTTGATTACCATCAAATAACAATCTAACGTTCATAAATTCCGGTTCTTTGCAATTATGGCATGCCCAGGCACGTCAGAATCGCTGTGGTAAATCCCCTGTTTGGAGAGTGGCTATAGAAGTGGCATGATGTTCTCACTTTTCACCTAACGCAAACGTGAATGAGGGTGGGTGTTATCAAACGTGAATGTTTCTGAAGGTTCCTATTTCTGAATCATCGGGAAGAAATGCCACCGAGTTTCAAAGGATTCTCAATACAGTGGCTGTCGCAACGCAACCCAGCGCTGGGCACGTCAAAATCATGGCGGTAAGGTCCCTCTTTTAGGAGTGGCTTCTTTTTACTTTCCTAACGACATACCACATACTACCTCACTTGACTTGATAAGTTCGGAAGGTTCCTGTTCCGGATTCAAGTGAAAGAAACACTCGGCTGTCATGATTGTGCGGATCCCCCGGTGGACAAGGTTTATACGGAGGAGGTCAGTTCCGCTAGGGTCAAGCACCATCGTATCCTTGTGGTGTGGAGGCGATCTGCGGTGAAGACTACCTGTGTCCTGGCTCAGGCCATGATCCGTTACGAGGTCGATAAATAATGCATTAGAATTAATTGATTAATAACCAATACTTATTCTGTCTTGGCTATAATAGTTAAAGAAAACGGTAACCAAAATCTGGTTTTTATAGTACTATGATTAATCTTTTGATCGACGATTTGGAACACAGATAGACTAGTACATGCTTCAATGTAGGTCATGGTACGAAATGAGATGAAATAGGAAGCAGCTACTTCCTTTGTGATGCTGTAAAACGAGAGAAGAAGGTGGTGGAAAATGATATCCTCACGCGCCAGTCACCGCCGCAGAATACACTTCGGGCATCAGGAGTCGCAGAGTGATTAGCGAACATTGCACGCAGCTTACGGACGGTGAGCAATACGTACCTCCCCGTCTGTTTAGGACCTAATCCGTGTTGAATGCGCCTTGATTTCTACGCGCGCCTCAAATATAGGGTGGTTTGGCAAAGTTACGGTGACCCTGAACCACAAAGAGCAACTGAAAGAATATAGACCGATTTTAGTCTGTAAAAATCTGACACTCTATCTCACTTTTCCCAAAACTGGAAGATGTATTGGATGATTTCCCAGATGCAAAAAAAATTCATGCAGGCGGAGCCACTGGCAAATGCTAGTATATATCTAGGGGCTTTGGTCATTCTCCTGTTAGCCCCGCCAAATTCTAAAAGACTTATGCATACCCTTTTTGTTGTACAGTCCAGTGCAGTGATTTAACCGATACGCTTAACGTTTGAATCCCCAACCGGTCCTATGAGACCGCGCTGTTATTGTTTTACTATTGTGTCTCGTTTCGCGGCTATCTGAGTAACTACGGAGCGTATTAAGTTATAAGTTAGTTTTGTGCATATATGTGAGATAAAAACCTCACAAGATAGTAGCATCGAAATATAAGAAATAAAATTTAAATTGACGTTTAGCGACACGTGAACAAAAAGTCAACGACGTTTATTGGTTACACATTTTTTAGATTACAAAAGTTTGTGGTTTTCATCAATAGGTAAATTTATATATTTAAGTGTAGCTAGTATACCTATTATGCTTAATTTAAATAAACTATTTTTTTTTATTCAGATGATTGACAAACATGAATTTCCGGTTAAATACTTAAATAATTTGACATTACTTAAATGTCAAATTATTTTTATATTTTTAATAATGTCAAATTAACATGTAAACGATTCCATTGAGTTTGTTGTTCCGCTGAAGTGTTTATTATTTTGTTTATTTACATAGATAAGTATTAAAAAAATCTTATCTAGCTGTAATTACAGTAGAATTACAATAGAACTTTAAACTACTTATAACTTACTAAAACCTAAAACTGGCGTCAAAAAACTCGATGTCAGTTATTTTATTATTGTTGTAAAATAATAGGTGAGAAGTATCCATGCATTTGAATAAAAAATGTAAAACTGTACGTTGTTTTAAAATAAAGTAGATTCCAATTGTTATATCTACATTATGTAATGTGTCAATACGACAATAACAGAAAACTATAGCAATACTAATCATTATGAATAACTTTTAGTATGGGACCAACAATGAATTCACGAAAAAAAATTCAGCTGTCCCGTACATTTTGTCGACTTATGCAAACGTAAATGTATCTATGAGTTACTCATAATGAGCTCGTGGCTAGATAATAACAGCCGCACAGGTCGATCTTCAAGGTTAAGCAACGCTTGCCTAGGTTGGTCTGTGGATGGGTGACCATCTTAACATAACGAGTTTCCTCCGTGCCTCGGAAAGCACGTTAAGCCGTTGGTCCCGGCTGTCATTTGGAGATCTTTGGCAGTCGTTACGGATAGTCAGAAGCCAGTAAATCTGACTCCAGTCGACAGTCTTGCCATGAAGTATCGGGTTACCCCAGTTAATGGGTTGTGGAGGTCTGGTAGACAGCCGCTCCTCGTAAAATACTGGTATTCAGCTAAATCCGACTTGACTAGAAGCCGACCCCAATATAGTTGGGAAAAGGCTAGGCAGATGATGATGAGTTATTCATAATGATGAGTATTGCCAGTGAGTTCATTTATGGTCGTATTGCCATATCCACAAAATATATAAAGTCCACATTGTATGCTAAAATATAAATCTTTGTTTAAAACTGGCTTCGTTATAAGACTAAGATAAGATGTGCATTGACTATTTATTTAAACTTATAATATGTAAGCTATTATTCTACGATCCTCGGTCATTACCTAAGCAAGCCTTTAATGGGATCAATAGCTTGATTCAGAAAGCGGTACTCCTGGACACGGCTCGTATTATGAGTGAATTTATACCATTGTAATCTTGTCTATCAGTAGCTTAGATTCTGGTCTTTCTACCGATAGGTTACTATTTTAATATTTAAAAATGTTAATAATATTTAAATACTTTGATAAAAAAAATACAATAATAAGCTATTTATAATTATATTTAATTAAATACAGACACAAAAAAACACCAGTATGCATACGCTTATAAAAAAAAAGTTTTAAATTAAAATACTATTAACGTGTGTTCTAGTAAGTTCCATATTTTATTTCCTTATCCAAAAGTTCATCTTAAGATGGTGATACTCACTGACACTAAAGTTTTTTTCCATTTATGTAGGTACAATAATGACTTTGTAAGTCCTGAGCAATTGCTCCCTACGTATGTATAGAAATGAGCAATAAATCATTGAGATCTTTAAGTATCATTATATGACAAATAATTATTATTGAGTGCTTAATGTCTATTCTAGAAATAAAGTCTGACGCAAACCTATCTCGTACACTGTGGCGCAAAAATTCCGGGTCGCTAATATAAACTGTTATAGTCCGTCTAATGAAAGCGCAACCTGAGCAAAAGAGGTTAAATCCAAAAATTTTGTATGTGGTATTACTAACTATTAGGAGAATCATGTTTTGACACTTCACAACAATTTCAATTCAATTTCAATTTTTTTTATTTTCTATATATGCGGCTGAATAATGTTGCCAACTAAATTTAAAAGAAAACTCCAGGTCGCGCTTTCATTAGACGCACTCTATAATAATTAGTGATAGTGTGACGTGTGACAAGACAGAAAGAAAAAACGTGTTGTACCGACCCCAAATAAAACGAGACAAGGGTAGGAAGATGATGATGAATTTCTTAAATATTGTATACAGATAACATAAATTAATGTAACTGTAGCATGTTATTCATAACTGGTTAAGACATAACACGTTTTGTTTACTAATCAGTTTATTGTATACCAAAAAAACTTTAATCGCGTGGAGGAAGTACAAAGTATTTTAATACTTCCACGTGACATGATGTAAACAAAATTAATAATACTAATGGTTAACTGGTTAATGTTTTAATATTCTTCCTCTGGGGCAATATTTAATTCCTGTAAGGTAGCGGAAGCTAGAGGGCGTTGTATAACTCTTTTCGTGAGCTCGTCCAATAAATGTTTTATGGAATTTAAGTCTAGGCAGTGCTGCTGGCGATCTCATGTACGAAGTATTGACGTTTCAAAGATATACACATCAATGAAACTTGCACTAAAAAAGGCTTAGAAAAGTTGATAATCTACAATCGTTAACGCTTTAAGAACGTCTGTTTTCAACGTTAAGTCACGTGGTCAGAACAAACAAATAGAAAATTCGTAGCCAAGTTCACATCGTTTATCAATACATCTTATAGTTTTACAGTATCCAAGTAGCTGAATTATAATTTTGACAAGTGCTAACGAAATTACCAACTTATCGTATTTTTAAATCACTTACCTACTTCGTTTTATTGCCGCCTGTAAACGGTTGTAACTTGGCTAGGCCTACAGGGCCTTATATAGTCCCAGCCATGTAGCAGTAGCGTAGTGCATAAAAACGCTTCTTTAAAATCTATCCTACATATCAACGAAGAGTTAGAAAAATGTTTGCTTTTTTTATTATCTTCGTGTTATGTTTGCCATCTTCATTACTTTCCTACGATTCTCTGAGGATATTACCGTCATTCGGTAAAAGATCAATAATGAAAAAGCATATTTATTGATATTCTTTTGAATGGTACTTTTTATTTAAACCACGTTTTAAAGACATGACACCATTCTTCTGGTTTAGCAAACTGTAGGGACCTAGCAGGGTCGAAGCCTCTGGGGCCGTGGTCCGGATTTCCAAAAAGTTAGCTCGATGTGCCCAGGTCGAAGGTAACGAAGGAACAGGGTTGGCAGAAATCATTGTGATGATTTTTTACTTAAAAAAAAAAAACATTATTCTGGTTGTATAACTAGTTTTATTAACAATCCTCCACCAAAGCAAACGACAAAATTTCATATGTGTATCGTACGTGTTCATTGTGCAGTTTAACTTTACGAAATTGTCGCAGGTATGTAAGAGCTCACATTATTGTAATAAAATTCTCAAAGGTTTTTTTGGACCTTCACAGCCGTGAGATATTTATTTCTTAGTATACATAATGCTCACGATGAATCGGTATTTTTGTGTAGTTGTATGCCTTCTTGTGTACCTTGGCCTACCATTTTCTAGTGTTGTAATGCTCATGTGGTTTTCTCTTTTTTATTGTTTATTTATTTATTTAATGGTTTTGTACACACATATGAATTGGATAATAAGAAAGTGACAGAATATAGGTACAAGGTGATGTTTATTTCTAAAGAAATCTCTTCCAGCAAATTGTGAAAGGATAGTTGGAAGAACCTGTATGAATTACAAATAACTAATCGCTTTTCTTTTGTTATTTCTCTTAAAATACTCGTTGAATCATACTACCAGTACTACCCTGACTGATCAGTACTACCCTGAATTTTCCCATTGTAATAATTTTTTGTACAATCTGCAAATGTTGCGATATATCGTAGCATTGTCACCAATCCTTGAAATTACTTATAATGACAGCTTGGTTTGAAACAAAAGCGGATAAAAATATCTTTTCTGTTTTAGTTAAAAAAAATTCAAACATCTATTGAGATCTACAAAAAACATTGTCAAAATTATCTAATACGAACAATCTGTGTAAATAATATTAAGAGATATCGCAAGTTTTCTGTGTCCCATTATTTTTATGGCCCAGTGTATAATAATAAGAAGAACGAAGTTTGCTTAAAGTTGTAGGCAGTTGCACAGAATTAGTCTAGATACGAAGGCAGGATATCGTCTCGACACCAATCATTAGAAGCTGGCAATAAAATTAAAACAAACAAAATTATTTCTATACAAAAATCTGAAACACAAAGAGCGAAAGATAAATGGACCTAGTTCTGCAGAAAGCAGCCAAGTGGCACTTTTTCGAAAATAGAGTTATTAACACAGCCATACTAAATTCGACATGCCGGATGTTTTACAAAGACAACCAGCTCGATATCTCCTCTTATGGCTGAGATATGAATCGTCAAATGCAGCCATTCAATAAAAAATATTTTGTAAAAAACAGTCATCATGGTGTAAAATGCAGCCAATTTTGAGGCAAACTGCCTAGCCTATATTGCACAAGTCAGCCTGCTATCTGGCTGTTTTGTACAAATTTCAAAATTTTTGATGTTATCGGGGATCGAGTTTCGTAAAAAGCAGCCAGTGTACGTTGGCTGTTTTCTGTATACTGTATATGTGTTATGAGTCCATACTTGGCTTTTTCTGACGTCATCATTATGACACGTCCATGCGAATAAGGACGATTTTTAAACTTGTTTCTTATTAGTATTAGCTTATGACATCTCTGAGCGTAGCCATATAATGTTTACTTCTTTAAATTAGTAATTGTGAAGGAGGTTAGAAGCGGGAAACCTACAAAAAGGAAACAGTTTCTTCGAAAATATAAAATAGAAACGTTTTTTTTGCTTGGGCTCGCGTTTGACCACTATCTCAAGTAACCTATTCACTCTTGACTTGAAAACTCCTAAGTTGTAGCTATCAGGAAACACAGACTCCAGCAGGGAATTCCACTCCTTAGCTGTACGCATAATAAATGTGTTTCCAAACCGCTTTGAGCATATAGGCGGAATGTTCACCATACATCGGTGGCCCATCGCCGTACGTCTAGTAGTCTGATAGTGGAAAGGACTTGACGGAATCAAATTGTGCAATTCCTGTGCATACTCCCTGAAGTGTAAACGATAGAAAACCGACAGGCTAGCAAGTCGGCGCCGATGTCCAAGACTTTGAAGTTTCGACTCAAGAGCATCATTACTGATGATCTATTTTTATTTGGGTTACATTTTTGATTGGTCTACACTGTCCTCGCATATTTGTCTGTTTTGTAATATGAAAGTATTGTAAACCCAATCATTTTTTTTGAAAAGAGTAACCATGGAGTTTCTTGCCGGTTCTTCTCCATAGGAAACGACCAATTTGGAACCGTGCACTAGGCTTCGACTATTTATAAGTGCCCATGTAGGCCTATGTAAAATAAAAACATTTTTTATTTTATTTTATTTATGATCCTCTTGGCTCGCTTCTCAACTGACTTAAGTGCATCAAGTTGGTATTTGGCAGACCCATCCCAAAGATGAGAGGAGTACTCCATACACGATCGAACTTGCGCTTTTTAAAGGTTGAGCAGCTGTTCCGGCATAAATTATCGTGTCACCTTTTCTAAGATCCCCAATTCATTAGCAGCCCGCTGAACTTTTGCCTCGATGTACGAGCCGAAATTTAGGGTAGACGAGAACGTTACTCCAAGAAGCTCAAGGTGGTCGGTTATCGGAACGGTTACACCCCGGAAAGATGGAGCCGGGTGGAAATGACTCCTCTCTTCTCGGCGGAAAAAAGACACGCCTAGGTTTTAACAGCATTGAACTTGACCAGATTGGCATCGCCCCAATCGTAGACCGCCTTCAAGGACGAGTTAAAGTGTCCTCTCGGAAAGACTGGATCTGTGACTCACAAGCGCGTGCGTCGGACAAGTACCTGTCAGCAACAGTGCCGTCGTCTGCATGCCCAAAGGTACCGGACTTACATAAGTAAATCGTTTATGTACAGCAAAAACAATGTTACCGAGAGTACCGACTCCTAAGGGACCCCGGCATTAATAGACATTTGACCGAATGAGCAACCATCAATAACTACGCGGATGGATCTATCCCTCAAAGAAGTTGGCGATCCAATCATACAGGCAGTTGGATAGACCGAAGGAAGGAAGCTTAGTAATAAGGCTTTCTTTTAAGGCGAAAACTTTCGAGATATCAAGGGAGACGGCAAGCGCTTCCCCATGCTTCTCGATGGCCTCGCTCCAGATGTGAATGGCATACTCTAGAAGATCCCCAGTAGACCGATTTTGTCGAAAACGGTATTGCTGCTGAGTATATCATTCACTTCTAGGTGTGCCAGGAGCTTCCTGTTGAGCAGGGTGCTCCATACTCTTACAGAAGATGGACGTGATGGATACAGGACGGTAGTTCGCTGGGTCAGCTCGGCTAGTCTTTTTGGGCACAGGCTGCACGTTAGCTTGCTTCCAAGCAACCGGTACTTTTCCAGTCTCATATGAGAGGCGAAATAAGCGTGTAAAAATTGTGTGAGACAAGTGACAGCGGAAAAATTGTATTGTATTTATTCGATTTTTTTTATTTGAAATCTCAATAAATGACTAGTGTTCATTAATGTAGGAAGACGATAAACATTTTGTTACGTTTTTTAATAAAGACTTCTAAAACGATTTTTTAGTTTTCACTATTAAGAAGTAAAACAGTAAATACAGCATTTTATTTATTATCTTGTCTGTCTTTTACATACTTTTATTCCATTTTGAATTAATGCAGAACAGCCAACTTATGTGGCTGGTTTATTCTTTATTGTAATTCCGACGAAATAAGCTATTTTGCATAAAACAGCCACGTCAAAAACGCTAATATTGGTATTATGCTAAATGATACGAAATACTGAATAGGATATAAATAACTGCTATACTTTTCCCAATAATTCTCAAATATTAAATAAACAGAAAAGTAAAAAATGGCAGAAAAATAAGAAAGGACAACTTTCGATACAAAAACGCTCATAACTCTGTTTGTACTTTTCCTCATATGGCTGCTTTCTGCAGAACTAGGTCCAAATATTAGTGATTTTAAATTAGAAATTCATTGCACATATTATAACAAAGATACGGTTAGCATAATAATTATTCGAAAATTTACAAAAGTTATGCTAAAAATAGAAGCCGTCATAAAAAGTTTTTGGTTTTTACGCAGGGCGCTCATATAATAAATTGGACGAAGGCTGTGTGGTACAGACTTTGTCAGGTTGTGTAGCGAGAATCAAGTGTTTAGTGCGCGTTTGTGAGACAATTAAATCAGTGCAAAATGACTATCGGGGACGGAACTGTGGTAAGTTTTTTCTATTGTGTGTTTTACTATTTTTTGTATGTGTATTATGTTTCATTATTTTTTATGCTTTTTTATAAAATTTCTTGTTGTTTTTTTTTTAATTATTTATTTATTATGTAGGCCTATGTAAAATAAAAACATTTTTGATTTTGATTGAAAAAAAAATATCTTCATAATCATAGGTTTTCATAGAAAAAATATGCTTTATTGTAATTTCTTTTTTAAATAAATATTTCACTTGATAAAATATGCGATTTCAATTTTTTTATTGAGGTTACTATTTTTTTGTAAAAAAGTTATTAGTATAAGATTGTCAACAGTACGATTTAGGTTTATTTTTTGTAGCGATGCTAAAATTGTACAATAAAATAATTGAGTTATTTTGTCAACAGTAGAGTTTGTAATTGAGATAATTTCCATCTAAATACTAAACAACAAAAACTTAATGACGATTTGCACAGAAGAGACAAAATGATTGCAGTTGCGTGTTCCACATTAATAAGAATAATGATTTATGTTTCCTCAACGATTAGAAGACAAAAACCAGACATTGTTTTATGTAATTAGAACCATTTTCTTCCTTTTATTTCTTCTGAAAAAGTTTATCATTTTTCATTTAGGTATTTATCAAAACGTGATATATCACAAAAGTGCATTAGCAAACTTAATGCCTTAGTTATCCTCATGCAAAATGTATGAGAAATATATGGAAAGTACACGTGGTTAATAATATATTTTTTTAGTTTTACTACAGTAATTTAAAGATGAACAGTATACAGTATAGTATTCACGACCAAAGGGCTAGCTGGGCCAGTTTTAAGCCATAAAATTTGCATTGCTATTCTAAACATTCATTCTAAAAATGGAAATGCTGTTTTTTTTTACATAAACCGGTTCTTGACTGCAATCCCACCTGATGGTAAGCAGTGATGCAGTCAATGTTTAAAACCTTTCGGATACTTTTCTCATTGACAACCATTTTTTTTACAATACTCAAGGAGTTTTCATTCGTACCTATTTCATTATTTATTATCTTTGCAGTAGCAGTTTCTTGTAGTTATAAATTTTTAAATTAAAATACAGTAATTTCGTTGGAATATCGCATCAATAACAACAATTATAACCACATTTTCTTTATCAAAATTATGAGGCAAATAATAATAGTATTAACTATTAAGTTTGCAATTACGAGTACATGTTTTTCTAATAATTCATGGTGTGCCACATAAACGTATTTTCTTTCTTAATAATATAGTACTATCAGCAAAAAAAATCAACCAAAAAACTCTAACATTTTTCCTTAAAATTTCCACAGTATAAAAACTTCGACTACTCTTTGAACGCGAGCAAACTGCTTACCGTCAGGGATGGAGACCTGGAAGTTCTTCTCAAACTGTATAACATCAACCACAAGGCTTTGGAAGACATGATCAAGAATATACGGGAGTGGTATGAGAAGCAGCCACATTTGCCCCAGGGACAATTGCGTGAGTACTCTTTTTTATATTAATTCAATAGCTTTTGCCCGCGGCTTCGCCCGCCTGCCCGTTACAAATATGGTAATTTTATGACAAAAACATATTTTTTTAGATAAAATATAGCGTATAGCACTCAGGAAGAAAGCAGCTTTCTATCAATATATACATTTATGTAATCGACCCTGAATCTTCAAAGATTATCCCATACAAACAAAAAAAACAAACTTTACCTCTTTATTATATTAGTATAGAAGTATAGATTAACAGGGATGGGCCACAGTACCCATACTCCTGCACTTTGGAGGATTTAATGGGCACTACTAGTGCTGCAGTTAACATAGCCACCTACTGGACCCAAACAGTTTATCGAGTTTACCATCGATTCAAAAACCTTCTTTTTTAATCGATGGTAAACTTGTTAGTGACTGCTGGACCCCTGGCTGATCAAAAGCAGTCAATGTTCAGATTTACGTATCATTTACTCAAGTTGGTCGGTTGATGGGTGATCATAGCTTACATAGAGATACACTAGACGTATTATGCTGATGATCTCTTTTGTAGATCTTTAAAAGTACAAAAAATTATGTATAGCTTAAGCTTATGTTGCCAAAGAGTGTCGTTATTCTCAGTTTCTCAATTATGGAGGTTAGGTCGGAAATTGGTCGATATAAAACAATGATATTCCTACAAATGGTTTCCTAATTATTATTGTAATCTTGGTGTACAATAAAGTGTATAATAAATAAATAAATATTCAGCAGCATTTGCGATTAGATTATAGTAAAACTCCAAAATTGGGGAAAGGCTTGGGAGTATGATTGATAAATAGTTTAGTGCCAAAGGTGATAGACGCGTTTATCCTCTCATGTGGTCGCATTCCCTGCCGGAGTCTTTGCTTCTTTATTGCTACAAACTAAGGATCTATAAGTCAAGAGTGAATAGATTACTTTGAGGGAAGGGCGCTCCATCGTTGCTTTCCATCAGATTAGATAGCTGCAGCCAAGCGCGAACCTATGAGCTATAAAAAAAATGCGGAAATTAAAATAGGGTCTTTTGTCTTTGTGTGTGTAGGGTATTTAGTCAATAATCATATAATTTGTTAGTAAGGACTAGATATTGTGTATTAGTTGTACTTGTTTATAAGTTACATGTAGAGGATCTCAGTCATCTGAAAAAAGATTACCTAATAATTATTAAAGGTAAACTGAAATACACTATCGCTTCAAACATTGAACGACTGAATAATCCTCTCAAAGGCAACTTCTCTAAGATTTGTACTGATGCCGTGCCAATGTACGAATGCATTTAGTGCATTCGTGTAAAGTAAGCCGTAGGTCCCGGCTGTCATTTGTAGATCTTTGCCAGTCGTTACGGATAGTCAGAAGCCAGTAAATCTGACTCCAGTCTTGCCATGAAGTACCGTGTTACCCCAGTTAATGGGTTGTGGAGGTCTGGTAGGCAGCCGCTCCTCGTAAAATACCGGTATTTAGCTAAATCCAGCTTGACTGGAAGCCGACCACAATATAGTTGGGAAAAGGCTAGGCAGATGATGTGTGAAGTAGTAGTAATGTCCGGTTATGTGAAGGTTATAAGTAGCCTACTAGTTTCTTAATTGCCGATTGCATGTAAAGAAAATGAAATTATAAATCATATTACAGAAACCAATTATATCGGAAATGTGACTCACTAGTCAATAAAATGTTTTGAAAAGTTTATTGGTAGAGTTGTTAATGTTTTTTTTTTTTTAATTATTGATATGCATTTGCGATGGAGCATGCCTAGAAGCACCCTATTCACTCATACTAAAATTCTTCTTAAGTATGTATAATTTTATAATTTTGGCAATACAAAATAGTTGTACGTGTCATAAAAAAACCTCTTTAATCTATCATATATACCCGCGAAACGAGACACAATAGTAAAACAATACCAGCGTGGTCTCATAGGACCGGTTGGGGATTCAAACATTAAATATGTTTCTATAGTTGTAGCAGCTAACTACAATTTTATATCTTGCGAATCCACCAACCCGTAATGGGCCCATTCCCTCTCCTAAAGAGAAGGTCTTAGTCCCAGTAGTGGAATAATAAAAAAGGCTAATCATATTACTTGTGTTGTAAACTAAAAAATTTGTAAATAAACCTACGGTTCAAGAACAATAAAATTCTATGTATGAGGCAAAGTTTAAAAAAATAAATGCATAATGTCATCATTGCGGTTGTATTTCCTAAGGTAGCCGAAAATACCCGAAGCGTATTATCGTTTTTGCGATGTCTTTAAATGGTACAGTCCAAAGATCACTTAAGTTATCCTTTTACACGTTTACTTAGCACCTTCAGTTAATCTACTACGATGATGTTGTTTATTCGTTCTATTATCGTCTTGTCATAATATGCGCACAGGTGTTATATAGGTACTTACACTTACGAATTAATATTTTACTAGCATACAAACAAGATATATTATAAAGTTATGTAATATTGTTCCGATCTTACATTATTTCGCCATTTAGAGGCGAAATAATTTGCCTGCTGCGGTCTTCCTGTCCGATTATAATTTGGGTGTCTTTAAGGCTAGACTGAATGAACTAGTGCGCTTCACCAGCTAAGACTGCATCACTGCTTACCGTCAGATGGGATCGCGGTCAAGCACTAGTTTATATGTATAATAAAAAAAATAACGACATGTTATAAATATTCTCCCTTGTTTTCCCTACTTCTGTCAAACGGCTTTGAGATCTTTAGAAATATATTTGCACTAATAAATTATTGGTTAAGTGTTCTTTAGAATGTACATAACATTTTGAAATCCATCAATATTTCGCAAAGAAAATGGATTTAGAGGTCAGGGAGGCTCCAACTGGGCGTAGCTAACCGAAGTTAAATGCACACTTAGATGACAGTGCAAGCATGTGTCCATTTAACTCCGACTATACTCTATTTACTATAAGAAAAGAAAACAAAAGAAACTTAATTATGTTACTGTCCGTTCAATCGATTTTGACTACCATTCCGTAGACTTTAAAAGCAAAAAGAGTGGTTACAATACCATCTTTTTCTGCAGCCGTCATTTGTCATGTCACCAACGCAATAAAAGACAAAATCGGCTGATCGGACGGTAAAACAAGTTTCGTTAAATTTCTTTTCTTATAGCAAATAGAGTATAGATGTTCAAGGGTGCAGTGGTGGCCCAGTGGTAACTGCTCTTCCATAACTGGTGGTAGCTCCCCGACTTACAAGTTGTAGGTCGCGGGTTCAAACCCAGCCAGGCGCATTACTTTGTGTAATTTATTTCATCACCGCTGCTCTCAAAACGGTGAAGGAAACCATTGTGAAGAAACCGGCATGTCCTAGAACCTTCGAAGACTTGTGACATCAAACAATTCGCACTAGGCCCGCGTGGCGGATTACTGCCCACTCCCCCTGCTAGAGAGGAGGTCTGAGTCCCAACAGTGGGAACATTACAAGGCCGATATTGCTAATGCTAAGATATTCAAGGGACTATAATCTTTAAGTTATTGGATGACACAACTATCGGTACAGTAATAATCGCCAAGTAAACAATTCGCAAGTCAATAACCTCGTGAACCAAGTCAAAACACTTTATTTTTAACTTTCTTGGTCTTTATGAGAACCTCTTCAGGCGTAACGCCTCATACCTCCTCCTACATTAATTATGGTTCATATTTATTCAAATTCTTTATAATGTCTGTCTTATTATATCTTTGACGCAAGTTTAATTATGTAGACAACAATGAAATAATTAGTAGCCATATTTATTCATCTATAAAGTTTCTCGCAAACTTTAAAATCAATACTAATAATAATATGTTTTTTTTTAAGAAATTTTTAAACTAGAATATGTGTATATAAAAATAAATAAATGTAATATTCCACAACTTTCACACAACGCCATCTAGTACTAATCTAAGCAGAGCTTGTGCTGTGACTACAAGACAACTGGTAAACATGCTTTTGTTTATCTAAATACATGAATATTATGGATAAATTAGACTCAGACACAGAATGAATGACCGCGCTCATCACACACACTTGTGTGGGAAACGAAATTACAGAAAGGAGAAGGAAGGAGTGGACTTTAGTTAGTAAAAGTTTGACACGCGTTCCCGATCCGCCCAGGGAAATTATTTGAATGTTTCCCACCTAAAAGAATGTAATAGATCTTACAGACTAAAATAATAATATAAAGTAAATACAACTTATTGTTAGTAAATAAGACAGGAGTATGTTAGTAATGGGAAGGCCCATTGCACTATATTTACAAAATCAGTTCTGCTGTTCTTGTTCTGTGTATCAGGTTCTGCTCTTCACACAAAGAACCAGTAAAAGGCGTTCACTGAACTGTAAAAAACAATAAATAAAAACTGGTCAGAGAAGGGTGATTTGCACGATATACGAGTAGACTTTGTTTATAATGTCAGACAAGACAACTATCTATTTTCATCCGACTAGTCACTGGCCCGATGTACCGGAAGACGCAGCGTTGGAAGGCCTTCCACAGTATAGACCAATGACCTGGTAAGGGTCGCTGGAATCCGATGGATGCGAGACTCATAGGACCGGTTGTTGTGGCGACGCTTGGAGGAGGCCTTTGTCCAACTGTGGACTGTTTTTTAGCAGGCCAATGGACTGCTGGACCAACTGACATTTTTCAGCTGTAATGATGATGGTGATGAGTCATTAACAGCAAAGGTCTATTTATATCTGGAGTCTTATCATAACGTGTTAAATTGTCAGTCGTGCAATCGAAGAAGAGGGATGGAGCTGTACACACTATACAACGTGTTTTTTTATATCCCATAACTCTAGGGTATGATTGAGGCCATATCAAAGAATCAACTGGAATATGAGTTATGTTCCAATCCTTCGATTTTTTTTTTAATTTTTTATACAATATAATTCGGCTAAGTCACGATTTTTAATATAAAACAACCTTACGTAAAATATGACAACGTCGCATTTTCTTAGCTTTAAATATGAATGATTGGTTTGAATAAAAATGAATTACTTGTATTTATCAATGAAACTTAGATATATGATATCTCCGAAACGATGCATTTTTGGACCACCTATTCTAGGAGTTTTAGAATTATTATTACCTATAGAATATAATCCTAGAGTTATGGGATATCAAAAAATACAGATTGTATAATTATACTTCTATTTCTTTGACAGTTTAGAAAAAAGGGGAGGAGCTCCTACATACAACAAACGTAATTTTTTACTATTCTTTATTCCGGCCGGTACGGAACCTTTAGTGCGCGAGTTCGACTTACTACTTGACTGATTTTTACTGTTAAGTTATTCCAACTTGAATTTTAACGTTATATCAATATCGTGCCATTGACATTGTTAATGTACAACGATACGGATATCGACCTGTTCATACTAAAAATAGAACTTTAATTTAATCATAAAGCGTATAAAAATAGCATAGCATTATAAATATCCTCATTGCTTTTTTTAAGGTGGGAGGGATCATCAAATGACTTCTCCCGCTCTTTGTGTCAAACTTCTACTGACTTAAATTCACTCCAGTTACTTCTTTGCCCTAATTCCAGGGACCTGGGGTTTTCTTCCGTCAACCCAGGGCCCCAGTAGGCTTCGAATACTTAGGCCTCCTCTCTAGGAGAGGGAAAATCGGAGTGCGTATAAAAATGCAGAATAATATTATTTTTTTTTAAATAGGACTAGTTTGAAAAAAAACGGGTAATCCACATTTAAATTGGTAATGAATAGTTTTACCACTATCTAGTATAATTATTTCTGCTCACTTGAATTCATAACTTATAATGTATTCAAAATGGAATAACTTGAAGTCCATTTGTGTATCAATACTCGTTATCTTATGAAATATTATTATTATTACAGACACTTTACTAGATAGTGCGGTAGTGTTTATGTCAGTAATAAAAATCATAACAAAATAATTTATACATTACTAAGTATCGAACCAAGTGGGCCCTATTTTGTTTTGACTAGTTTATAACCGGTAGTATAAACTAGTCAAAACAAAATAGGGCCCACTTGGTTTTTATCATCGAAAATGAAAACTGATCAAAAAATTTATTTTTTATGGGTTGATATGTTGAGGATAAAGGGTTATTAATTGTTTAAACCAATCAAAACATGAAGAAAACTTTAATTTCCTTAAAAATACACATAAAAATGAAAAATTAAAATTTACCCTAAAAAAACCAAGTTTGACAATTTCGATTTTTATTACTAAACAAATATGGTTGGTTACACAGGGGTATTTTTAGTAACGGGTGAGTCTTCCTCGGTTACGTATGCACTCTCTCAGCCTGTTTGGGACACTTACAATCAAATGGGTGATGTTTTCCTGGGGTATTTGCTCCCAGCACATTTTTAAAGCGTTTATGAGCTCCTGTTGACTGTGCACTTCACTAAAATTTTCTTTTAACTTTCTTTTCAACTGGTCCCATAAATGTTCGATTGGATTGAGATCGGGGCTCATTGCTGGCCATGGTAACACAGATATATTGGCTTCAGATAGAGTGCTCTGAGTTAGGCGAGCCGTATGCGCACGAGCATTATCCTGCATTAGAATGAAATTGTTGCCCACTCGTTGTGCATAGGGAATGATATGAGGTCGGACTACACGCTCGACGTAGCTGGCAGCAGTTACGGTACCCTCGTTTAAAATTTCTAGCTTTGTTTTACCCATTAAACTTATTCCACCCCACACCATAACACTGGGCCCCCCAAACCGATCAGTTTCGTGGATACAAGGGTTGGTAAAACGTTCGCCTTCTCTTCTCCACACTCGAACGCGTCTGTCATCACTATAAAACCTAACTTTACCCTCATCTGTGAAGAGTACAGTCCTCCAATTGTCCATAGTCCACTCCTGATGTTCACGTGCGAACCTAAGACGAGCTGCACGATGAGCCCTCGTAAGTTTAATGCGAACAACACGCATTCTGGATCGTTGTCCATCTTCATGGAGTCTGTTGCGGATCGTTTGGTCGCTTACTCGCGTACCAGTGGCTTGCCGCAGTCGATTTTGTAAAGTACGGGCAGTAACGGTGCGCTCCCGGCGGGCAGATAAACGAAAGTATCGATCCTCTTGAACACTTGTGGATCGTGTTCTTCCTGATCCAGGTCTTCTAGCAACACTGCCAGTCTTCTGATAGCGTTCCCACACATTCCTGATAGCTCGCCGCGATACTCCTAGTCGTAATGCTACTGCTCGCTGAGACTCTCCCTCTTGCAGCAATACCACTGCTCTTGAAGCAGTTTCCATGCTCATATGGTTCCAAATACGTGGCATTACAATTAGCACTAATGACTCAATTAAAAAAACAGTTAAACAAAACAAGAAACGCCAGTAACGATAGTCGGAACACAACTGCATAAAAAATTCTGCATAGGGTGTTTTTGACTTATTTTGTTTAAATCTCGCCACTTGAGGGTAGAAATTAAAAAATGTTGTTCAAAAGAATGACAAGAACTCTTAACGTTTGAATCCCCAACCGGTCCTATGAGACCGCGCTGTTATTGTTTTACTATTGTGTCTCGTTTAGCGGGTATCTGAGTAATTAAACATCTCAGTTTTACGGTAAAACAGTTGAACTTATCCATAAATAAGTTTGAAGTAACATACCAACAGTTTTTGTGAATAAATCGTGGTGGGCCCTATTTTGTTTTGAGTAGTTTATTATACCGAGACTTATGAATAGATGTGACACATAAAAATATCAGATATAAACTCAATCAACATTACTTGAGTCATCATCAGCCGAAAGACGTCCACTGCTGGACATAGGCCTGCCCCAAAAGTTGCCACAATGAGCAGTCCTGTGCGTCGCGCATTTGTCTCTTCCTATACATGGTCGCTACTCCAGAACCTTCCATCTCAATCGACCATCTGTTTTCCGAGCTGAAATTTGGCGCTGTTTAGGGGATTACTTAAGTATGAAAGACGTCCACTGCTGGACATAGGCCTGCCCAAAACGTCGCCACAATGACCGGTCCTGTGTGCTACGCATCCATTTCTTCCGGTATGTGTTCGCCTCTCCAGAACCTTCCGTCCCCATCGACCATCGGTTCTACGAGCAATGTGCCCTGCCCATTGCCACTTAAGTTTGGCGCTGTTTAGGGGATTACTTAAGTATGAAAGACGTCCACTGCTCGACACAGGCCTGTCCCAAACGTCACCACAATGACCGGTCCTGTGCGTCGTGCATTCGTCTCTTCCGATACATGGTCGCCACTCCAGAACCTTCCATCCCCATCGACCATCCATTCTACGAGCAATATGCCCTGCCCACTGCCACTTAAGTTAAACCGTTCTTCGGGGATTACTTAAATATTAACTATAGACTAGTTTTTTTCGAGGACAATGTACTACCAAACTGGATTCGAACTAGGTTAATGTATTTTTTTAACCCGTCTATTGATTTAGATTACCGTTAGTTTAGAAAATTCCAATATATCTCTACCCAGTAACAAGATACTATATCTTGTGACCGTGCAGAGATTTTACTATGTGACTAAAGATTTTTGTACTGATCTATTTTTATCTTTTTACAGAGACAGCACTCAATCTTGTCATGACTTATTATTATAAGAAACTTGTTTCGATTTCAATAAGGAGCCGGTTCTCAATTCCCAAAATGTTTTTATTTTTTATTTTTGTGTATTGCCCACTTACCTACTTGTATGCGCTTGGACCAATTTCAATTTTTTTTTGTCTAAAGGGGTATACTTTTCAGGTGGTCTTTGTTTCAGGAGACCGGGTTCTCTTTCATACAACTCAGGGCTCCAGTAGGTTTCGATCGTACTTGGCCCCTATGGTTTGTTGATATCTCTTTTGGGAGAGCGTGAAATATACGTGCCGTCAAAAACGTGGGCTCGATCCGGACGGTTACCAGACGACCGGTCGGCGAACTACCCATTGCTCGCCGTTCGCAATCCTACACTTAATAAGAAAAACATACATAGTTGAACTCTAGGTAATTACAAGAGTTTAAAAATAACTTAAACAATCATCTTATCTATTTAAGTATGAGGACACAGGAAATACGCAATTAAATCATAATTAATACTTAGATCTAGAAGCAAGTAAATATCCTCGTTACGTCAAGGCTAGAATAATTTGCGATTAGCATTAAACACTTGGATAAAGTTCAGAAATGATCTTGTTTTTTCTTCAATTGTGAAGGCAAACTTGGTAACTTTACAATGCAATGTTTCTTTTTTCATTACATACCAATGCCTAAATTACATTATTACAAATGTATACCTTTAATAATTACACACTTTCACACCGTACTTTATTTTACATCAAATCAAATAAAAATTATTCAGATTATTTTTTCTGATACATGCGAGACGCACAGGACCGGTCGTTGTGGCGACGTTTAGGGTCTCTCCCAAGTGTCGCCACCTATGTCCAGCAGTGAACGTCTTTTGGCTGAGATGATGATGATGAAATATTATTGCTCTTTGTAAATATTTGAACATAATAGCCTTCCTCAATAAATGAACTATTCAGCACTAAAATCCTACGTAGATTCCCAGCAGATTCGAAGCTTTCTAGGGCCCATGGGTTGTATGAAAGAGAGCCCCGGGATCCTGGAATTAGGGCAAGGAAGGAACAGGAGTGGGTTTTAGTGAGTAAAAGATCCCGTTTCAGAGCGTCCGTTCCGTCCTCCCGTTGTAGAGCGGAATAATTCATTTTGTTGATTTCCTGCCTAAAAAAAACACTAAAATACTAAAGAAGCCATAACAACTGTAGCACAGGATAGCTAGCTAGGTCGTTGAAATCTCTACGGTCCGCTAAGCGTTTCGCTTCGTTGTTTATACCGCGTGCCTACATCGAAGGACTGGAACAATTTGCCTGCTCTGGTCTTCCCGTCCTATTTTAATTTAGGTGTCTTCAAGGCTAGAGTGAATAGGCTCTTAATAAACTAGTGAGCCTCACCATCTACGACTACATCACTGTTTACCATCAGGTGGAATCGCGGTCAAGCACTAGTTTATAACAATAAAAAAAAATACTAGGATCAATGACTTAAGGTGTACATAGAGGCTCGGATGAATTTAAATATATAATAGCCTTGAACACGAACTCATACGGCGTAAATCTAACCTATCATTCTGTTTTTCTATTCATTATTTCCACTTTAATAAACAATACAAAGCATAGCAATGTTTTTGTATATCTTTTTAGAAGTCTGCTAGTATATATGTTGCTACACGTGTAAAATATTAATGAATGAAAATATGGAAATCGAATGGAAATTTAATGATACCGAAAGCCGGTTTTTTTCTTGTCTCTTACTAATGTTTTGAGAGTAATATTAAAATAGATTAGGAATAACCAAAAATGTGTCCTAATCTATTCTAATATTTTTTGTGCAAAGACAGATTTGAGAGCTATTATGGTAGCTATGTAATAGTGTATAACCGAAATATTTTTTTTGGAAAAACAACGTTTGCTAAGTCAGCTAGTTATTTCATACCTAATTCAATTAAAAAAAAAAAAACTTTACGTGAATAACAAATTACAAAAAAAATATCAACCTAAAAATTTTGCACATTAGTTTTGTAGCATAGTTTTCAGAAAATAACCCAGATCTAATCTTTAAGCTTGTAAACTCAAAGATTGGATTCCCACAGGCTTAAAAACTAAACAAAATACTTGTATCTAACACAACTAGTTACAAGTATTTTGCTTTGTCTTGTCAATTAAAACGCTTGTCACAAACGTCCTTGCGTTATGATCAATATATTTTGCACGCAATACCCACAATGCGGATACAGTCATAATGTTGAAATTGGTTTGATTTCGTCATACCTTTGTTATTGGTTACCAATCGCCACTTTAATCGATTGAAACCCAGTGTTTTCCAGTCAATTTAAGATGGCTGACGTCATGGAAGAATACAAAGGAAATAACTGGGCTTAAAAGCCAGTTATTGGTAAGCAATAATTACGGTAACTTGTCCACTCCGGTTTTTTCTATGATGATGTTACTTACTGCAAGGAATGGAAGCCATCATCTACATAGATGTGTCACACAAACTTTCATAATATCATACTCTATATGCACTTATGCTTGCTTGCTTAGAATTTCCTTGCGTGAGAGTCTAGGCTATTGATATAGCCCGAAGAATCCAGTAACTTAGGTGGCTGTTCGTAAGATAGATGTTTGATGGAACGATGACGACGGATAGATGTTTGGTGGGGTTTTTATAGCCCGGCGCAATTTTAGCCCTAACTCGTAGGTACCGTAGTGAGCACATTTTCTTATGCGTCCAAACAAATTAATAATTAAAAAAAAAACTGAATATGTTTTTTGACTAATGATACTAATTTAAAGCTGAAGTTTAGGCTTTCAAACGATATATTATCGTTTTTTTTTAATACAGTAATCTTTAAAGAAAACATCTACAAGCTCGTATGTTGAGTCAATTTGGTTCTTTGCGTGTGTAGTAGGCTGCGACATACATTAAAAGTATCGTTCCGGGTCTAGTTCATAATCCAGTTTTGACTTTAATCTCATGGTCTGTTAACCACAGCTAGGAAAACCCAGTGTAGGACTTTTTTTTAATAAAAATACCAGTTCTTGAGTCATCTGTTAATGATTATGACGCTAACGGAAAAAGTGGGTGGAATAATTACTATATCAAGACAATGTTGTTTACTATCTTGTTGATGTAAATAAGTATTATATCTAGTTGTTAGCCATTATAATAGTTGTTACTTACTGTCATCTTGAAAACAAGTTAAAGTATCTGCTTGTTTTTCCTGTTCTAGGGTGTTTTGATAGTTATAGGCACTTTGTTTATAAGTTCAGCATTACTTGTTGGAGCCGGTATGTGTTGGGTAGTCATCATCATCTGCCTAGCCTTTTCCCAACTATATTGGGGTCGGCTTCCAGTCAAGCTGGATTTAGCAGAATACTAGTATTTTATGCGGCTGCCTACGTGTTGGGTAGTATTAGTATATTAACCTATCACATACCCACAAGACGAGACACAATAGTAAAACAATAACACCGCGGACTCATTGGACCGGTCGGGGATTCATGAATTAATATATCTAGACTCCCACGCATGTCATTTTATCTTTCAAATATCATTACAGTGACTGTCGAAAAGTCACTAATGTAATGTTATTTCCTGCATTTATAGCACGCATATCTTTACATTTGTACATAATAAATTCTTTCAAAGGTGTGTTTGTCACCCATTTTCTCCTAAACGGATTGTTCAATTTAGATGAAACTTTGTGTGCATATCTGAATGGGTCTAAGGACAGTTTGATAATACAATTGGACAAAATAGGTAGCGCTTCAATTGGGTTCTCATTTTTTCTTCTTTCAAAAAGCCGGCGGCGTTCAGGCTAGATAACGTCTATCAGGACCACTCGCCTATTATATTTATAAAAAAAAAGTAGTGTACCAGTGTTAGAGTCAGGGTCACCAGGAGATGGGAAGATATTCTTAATGCGAGCCATATCGAAGAATGCTGCTTTTTACCTTTTGCTTTTGCAACCCTAAGGTCCAACTACGCAACGACATCTCTAACAGGAATTCATCAAGGCTTTTGGCTATCAGGCCATTGGCGATAGTGACACTTGGCACTAACAACCAAGTCTACATTCCATACGTCAACAACTACTTCATGTGCTAAGTCGAGACATTCTATTTACTTCTCTTTCTCAGTTCTCTCGAGGTTCTCGTATTCTAAAATGGCGATATCAATACTGTCATTGTACTGTACGTTAATCGGTCCGTCACTACTACTTTCGTTTGATTAGCAATAATAGTCCTGACAGTGATAATAGACCGTTCACAGTATATCGTGACATGGTCATTAATAATTGTTGCACTGTAGAGCAAAGGTTTTCCTCTCATTTTGACTCATGTATTTACACAAAGTAATGCGCCTGGCTGGGTTCGAACTCGTGACCTACAACTCGTAGGTTGGGGTCGTTACCACTGGGCCATCACTGCACTTAATCGAAGCCAGACATATTATTATGAACGAATTACAACTCGGTCACATTAACTTGACGCTTGGTGTCAATGTAATAATGTCCAAAAACAATCTAACAACAACAAAAACTAGCAAAATTAGCGACGCGCGTATCGATAACAAAGATGCTGACCATACCTGACACATGCCGAGTGAGCTAAGGGAATGCGGTCGGAAGCAGGGGGATGCCTTTCAGAGATGTTATTGTGACTGGATTGTACTTTTATGATTAGACGCGTTGCTGCTATGCAATATATGTCAGGCGTTCTAAAATTGGGAAATGCCTGATCAGGAGTTAATTCATGCAGGCTGACAGAGATGATGACACTCCGACACTTCTTCTTATAACGACAAACTGCAACTGAATGAGGTTTCTAAATTTACATTTTTTTATGAAAAATAGCTTAGGAAATAAGTAAAATGGTCTCGGAGTTATGTTATTTCTGCCGAAAAAGAGGCACATTCGAAATTAGTAACTTACATTATCATAATCATTACAGCTTATGATACTTACCTATCTTTTTCTCTATTCCAGATGACCAAATGATCGTCGGCCACCTGAAGACGCGAGGTTTCAGCGTGGAACAAGCCAAGGAGAAGATTGACAACTACTTTTCCGCCAGAGTGAAAATGCCTGATGTCTTAATAGGCAGAGAACCCCTTTCTCCTCTCATGGATAAATATCTAAAGGAAGGATACTGGGTCGTACCTCCAATGAGGACTAAGGAGAATCATCGGGTTATTTTGTTCAGGTAAGCAAATCAAAGGATTTTAAATGGAAATTCCAAAAATAATAGAGCTAGTACACAACTATACATGACCAATATTTGAGATTGAACATGTGAATTTTCACTTAAATATTATTGTAGCCGGCCGTAAGTAGTTTTTGCTGGGCATTAACCTCTCTTAAATGTCACATCCGTCTAATTCCATAACCTGGTCCTCGGTCGAACTTTTAACCATGTTTTTTGCGTAAAGTTTGGGGATACTTCGGGTTATGTTGGTAAACAGCAGTCCACCTGCCCATGTATGTCTCCATTTCCAATTCAGTCCCTCAGAGCCATTTCCATTATTTTTTTGATGACTTACAGTGTTTTCATTGACCGTCCATAAGTTGCGGATATAAATTGGCAGGCGTTTAAATATGCTGAACAAAAGCCACCACGTTTGCAAATTACGATACTTTCGACCAGGTCTAGTGTTAACCAATTAGGGCTTTCATAGTGGTCTTCTCAAGCTAACAAAGGGACTTGCCATTATTTCAACTCTCCTAGTTTGGAGTAACGTATTTATAAGGGCTCTTATTATACAAAACTCCGATGCCATATAACGCCGCATCGTAGCTGCCTGCGATACAAAATACTGTGATGCGATATCGTATATTTAATTTTTGATAAATTATAATGAGCGATGTGAATCAAGTTTTTGCGATGAGTCATACGAGCTCACAGATTTTTTATGATGCGACATCTCATCGCAATTTTCTGTTCAGGCCCAAAATCACCAACATATCTTTTTTTTTATTATACCAGTCTCCAAAAACTCTCCACAAAATCTAATTTTTTTTTTTTTAATCTGTGGTTTTAGATTTTATTTATTTATTTATTTAATACTTTTTACAAACATTTTATAAATTATATTTACATATTAAACTAATAAATGACTTAATAGATATATACAAACTAAAGATACAAACCTATACAAATCTAAATTCAAAAAATAATAGCCAGTATCACAATGCAGTTTCAATTTGTAACCGTACCTTTGCTACGGGGAAGCGCGTTCAAATATTTAGTAGTGCCAGCAAAGCTGTTTACATGCTGCCAACTCTGTCAGAGGTCGACTCGTGAAAATTTTAACAGATGTACGAGAAACGTCGGCTCTAGTTTATTTCTTGGTTTTGTGGGAAGTTAGGTAACTGTTTTTGAGTGAATCTTGTTGGGGTTCGTTTGAGGATGGCTGAAAGTGAATTATTGGTTTGTGTTGCGTAGTCTTTTTAATATTCCCACTGCTAGGAGACAGGCCACCTCTCTAGGATAGTAAGTGGGCTGTAATCCATCACGCTGGCCCGTGCAAGTTTGGTTGATGTCACATGTCTTTGAATTTTAAATTCTAAGGCATGCTGGTTTCTTTACGATGTTTTTCTTCACCATTTTGAGAGCAGTGATGATAAAATAAATTACGCAAAGTAATGTGCCTGACCAAGTTCAAACTTGGTCAGGCCATTGGAGAAACCATTGCATGCTGGTTTCTTAGTTATCAAATGTTTTTCATTCGCTTAAAATAAAAAGAGGCAATTTTTTTAATTATTCTAAACTCAAAATTTTGCCACACTTCACCACTTTCGTTCCATATCAAACTACTGTTTTGGGAACACATGTATTATACGCACAGCTAAGAAGTAGAATTCCCTACTGTCTGTTTCACGACAGCTATAATTTAGGGGTTTCAAGCCACGAATGAATAGGGTACTTAGAAGTAAGTGCGTGAAGTAAGTGAGGCAAGCGTGCTCCATCCACATCATCGCTTACCATCAGGTGAGATAGTGGTCAAAGGTGAGCATAAGCATAATAAAAAAACACGAAAATCTATCAAGCTTACACTGTCGAATATCGAAATTCCGAGAGAATTGAAGTCATAAAATCACCACACAAACGAAAATGTTCTAGTCTATTTCACCATGTCAAAATTTCACCATCTTCTCTTCCAGGATAGTGAACCCAGATATGACAGTCCTCGACGTGGTCAAGCTGGGCTTCCTGATGGGAGACTACAGACTCTTCAACGAGACCACACAAGGAGACCACTGGATCTTCGACTTCAGCAACGCTACTCTCAGCCATGCTATGCAGTTCACACCAATCTTAATCAGCAAGATTTATTACCATATAACGGTTAGTTATTTTTTTATGTATGACCAAAGTACATGAACAATTATTTATGTGTATTTGAATAACGTGAATTTCATGGCATATCGGCAATGTATCAACGATATTTGTGTTAAATTTCTTGCATATTTTACATACAAACCATGTCTATGCGACCTTTACATTTATCGCTTGCCAATTCAATATATTTTGTAGTTTTTGACAAACGTATCAGACAAATTAATCATAACCGAACGCAATTTTGGCTAGACTTTGAATAATAATTTAGAGTAAGAATACACATGCAACATAATAATATGCAAAGAAAAACGTATTTATCAAACTTATCACTAAGATCGTAACCAAACACAAAAACCAGATAACAAACAACAATAAATAAAATTAACGTAACGTAACTTATTTATAATTCTGTAACTAAACCTAAACGGGTACAAAATCTTTCATGCCTGAATGACACTAATATAATAACAATATTCGACAAATTTTACACAACGCCATCTAGACCCAAATTAAGCAGAGCTTGTACTGCGGGTATAGACAACTTACTATAATGATCTGGTAAGGTCTGTAACTATAACACGCCATTGTATTTATCCACAGTCCTGCTACGCTATCAAGATTAAAGGCCTGCATCTCATCAACGTGCCTTCCTTTGGCTACTCAATCCTGGCCCTTTTCAAGAAGATCATGAAAGCCAAACATGTGGAGAGGCTGCATCTGTATGAAGGTTTTGACAAGATATTCAAAGTGTTGCCAAAAGAGATGTTCCCTAGTGACCTCGGTGGTACCGCTAAAATGACGGTTCAGGATATTTCTGGTAAGCTTTCTTATTATAGTTCTTTATTTTATTACTGAAACTTTGTGCTTCGGTAAGGACGTAAATCCGTTGGTTCTGGTTGTCAATCATAGACTGACACTTCGTGCCTCGGTAAGCACGTAAAGCCAGCAGCGTTGTCATTCGTAGATCTTTGACAGTCCTTACAGTTTTTCAGATGCCAGAAAGTCTCATTATCAGTCTATCTATCGTCTGTTTTTAATACCCTGAGACTAAATTTCGCCAGTTCCTTTCTGTTGTAATGTCATTTTAGTCTCAGGGTATAGAAAACAGACGATAGGGAGTATCGATCTGCAGTGCTATTCTTTAACGGCCAAACCCAATAATCTATCTATCTCCTGTTTTGCCATACTGGAGATAATAAAACAAATGATACAAAACAAAAATTATACATGTTTTCTGTTGTTTCATTTGTTTTTCTATCTCCGGTATGTGATAGATATATTATTGGTTTCGGCTGTAAGAAAACAGCCTTGGGCACACACAGCGCTGCCGCAGCGGCGAAATTCAAATTGGTATTCTCTAAGCTGTCAGAAGCTACACTAGCGCAATTGACAATTACAGTTCTTCATACATTCTGCATTCACAGTTTGAAGGCTGTCTTGACGTCGAGCTCGTAGCAGCTTACAGCCGTGAAATTGACTTTTAGAGAATAGCATAGCAGTAGCTGGTTTGTGGAAGTCTAATAAGCAATGTAAAACACAGATATTCAGCCGTATCTAATTAGATTGGAAGTCGACCCCAAGCTTATTGGGAAAAGGCTAGGAGATGATGACTATCGACTAATAGTAACCACTACAGTGATAGACCCGGAAAGGTTCTTAAGTAGCGTATTTTGTGCATGTCAAATTACGTGTTTGTGAACGCACCCACAATGCAGAAGCAGGTCTTAGTTAAAAAAATATCCGGCTTTATATCGCACACATCGAAGGGCTGGAGCAATTTGCCGTATGCGGTCTTTCCGTCCGATTATAAATTAGTTGTCTTCAAGGCTAGAGTGAATAGGCTCTTAATTACTCAGATACCCGCGAAACGAGACACAATAGTAAAACAATAACAGCGCGGTCTCATAGGACCGGTTGGGGATTCAAACGTTAATAAACTAGTGCGTTTTACCATAAACGACCGCATCACTGTTTACCATCGGTTGATAACTCAGTTAGAAGTTTATATCATTTAAAAATCGACCCTGGAACGCAAAAGGCAAATGAAGGGACTCTGGTGGTTTTTAGTCAATAACAGTCTCACTTTCTCTTGTTCTGCCCAAAGCGGGTATTACTTTTTAATTAAAAATGTCATTGGAAAAACACCGATAAAAAAATTGAGCAATGGGGGAACCAGAATCAGGACTTCAACACGGTGTATAATTAGCATTAGCATTATCGGCCTTGTAATATTCCCTCTGTTGGGACTCAGGCCTCTTCTCGAGGAGAGGGAATGGGCCGTAATCCAACACGCGGGTGTAGATTGGTGGATGTCACATGTCGAATTTTTGGTTCTAGGACATGCTGGTTTCCTCATGATATAATACACCTACTCAACTAAATCATCATCTACCTAGCCTTTTCCCAACTATATTGGGGTCGGCTTCCAGTCAAGCCGGATTTAGCTGAATACCAGTATTTTACGAGGAGCGGCTGCCTACCAGACCTCCACAACCAATTAACTGGGGTAACACGGAACTTCATGGCAAGACTGGAGTCAGATTTATTGGCTTCTGACTATCCGTAACGACTGCCAAAGATCTACAAATGACAGCCGGGACAATGGCTTAACGTGCTTTCCGAGACACGGAGGAAACTCGTTATGTTAAGATGGTTACCCATCCACAGACCAACCTTGGCAAGCGTTGCTTAACCTTGAAGATCGACAAGTGCAGCTTTTATTATCGAGCCACGAGCTCCTCCACCTAATCAACTAAATAAACTATTCTAATAGTGTACCATTCTATTTCTCTTACAGACATGTGGTATGAAACTCTCCAATCTGACACCTGGAAAGAATTCTTCGCGAACCAGGATAAGAACTTCACCGTCGACGAATCAAAGAGGACCGCAGCATCAAAGATATCTGACTCGTTTGGAGTAGAAGGTTCCTTCAGAAAACTAGAATTAGACTAATTTTATTAAGAACTAAAGATGCTTGACTTGTAAGGAGTAATGGTGATTGAGGTATGCACTCATTAGTTTTGGCTGTAAGTGTAATTTTACGTACAATATTTTTTCTTCTTCTTCTTCTACCTGGCGTTAATCCCGGCCATTGCCAGGGTCCGCTTTCCTACTAAACTTTTTCCACTATGTCCGATCTTCAACATCCTTCCCAGTAAGGCCATTGACTCTCATGTCGGACTTGACAACGTCCAGCCAGCGCTTGTGAGGGCGACCAAGGGACCTAGCCCCAAGGACAGCCATATCCATGCTGTCCTTGGGGCTAAGCCTCTCTCTCTCCGACCAACGTACTGCCTAGGGCGGTGTAATTTTACGTACAACTAAGGAGTAGAATTGTTTGGCAAAATTTGTGTCCCTGTCTTTAAGTCAAGACTGAATAGGTCACTTCTAGACAAGCTTGATTCATAGTCAACCAATTCATCGTTTACCATTACGTGAGATAGTGGTCAAATGCAACTCTATCAATAATTGGATAAGGTTTAAATTCCGTTAAGGCGCCGCTTCACAGTAGTCCAGTGCTAAGCTAGTTATGTGGAGTTTAGCTTTGCATCAAAATGTTGGCAGGATTGTTCACTGTGGCTCATGGCTTCGTAACGTACGAATGCGTGACTGGTACATAAATGAATTACGCATACAAGACGTCTTACTATAGCAAGCATATCTTGTGTAGCTATGGACGGTCGGTTTTATATTCATAGTCAGCTGTTAAGAGAATTTGTTCAAAGTTTATTTTTTAAATAGTGAAATTTTCGAAATATTGTCTTTTTTTTCTCAGTTGTTTGGGCTCCAATGTAACATAGCAGGTTACATTTAAGCTATATTTTATCTTAAAGCTATGCTAGCCTTTGCTATGAGTGCATACCCTTAAAAAAGACTTTATTATAGTTTTAGATTTTAATAGTAATTCCAAATTAAGTAGTGATGACGTAAGATGCGTATTAAGAATATAATAAGTCCGAATTGACTGTTATTATGGCTTGATTAGTTTTTAATTCTTACATAAAGAAAATAGTAGGAAAATCATTAGTGATAATTTTAATGACGGAAAAATAGTACAAAATAAAATGTTTGAACAGAAAACTATTAAACACAAATTAAATACAATATTTCAATAGGCATTGTATTTTTTTACAAAATACCAAAGCTTTTGTAGACTTAAGATTGGAATTTAATAATTACTTTTCAAATCACTTAACAGAAACTCAAATATTTAAGTAATGTTAAGAAAGTGTTAAAATAAATTATTACATTAATGACAGATTGTGCTGATTTGGGACTAAGTAGTTAAGTCAACGAAAAACTTGATACGCCTACTGAGAGTTGCTCAAATATTTTTGTAACAGTCGCGGAGCTGTCTATCAATATTTTTTTTTTTTCGTAGACACTAATCATTTTTTGAGTTAGTGTCTTGTAAAGTGTTTCTTTCAGAGAGGAAATATATTTAAACAGTAGCTGTCTACTATCTGTTGTACTTAAATTTACTTTAGCATATCAGTTGATTTGCTACATAATTTGAGTTACAAGATAGTCTCTGTTTATATTTTTTCGCCCTTTGATCGAATTCTTTTATAAAATCGTCTTTATTTATAATTTTTGACGTATTTGTGATTAACCAATACGAATTGTATATCATTATCAGTATCATGTTCTGTAGAAGTTGGAGTCTCGATGTGTTTTCTAATACTATCATTATACTCAGATACGTTTGAAGACATTTTTGTACATCAGTATCATCTAGGAGTATTAAAAGCAAGAGTGCTCCAACGTAGACCACACCATCGTTTACCATCTGGTGAAGTAGTGGTCAATTGCGAACCTATGAATAATAAAAATCAGCAGTTCTTTTTTATATGCACAAATAACATCTGTAAATATAACCACTTATTTTATTTGTAGATAAGTGATTTGTAAAAATAATGTATTACAATTTGACAAAATCTTTAAAAAATCATTACTTAAAAAAATATTGCCGTCGTTTATAAAATATAAGTTCTTTTAATTAGTATATAATTTAACTGTATAAAATGTAAGTACCTATGCGTGATATTTGAAATAAATTTAAGTATAATTACAATCTGTGATTTTATTTATTTACTTTTACTATCATAAATGTTACAAAAATAAAATATTTAAAATAAAATACTTTTGTTATATTGCAACAGCGATAGGCAAACAATGTTACTCCTTTAGGGCGCTTGTACGCGCTAAGAAATTTCGCAGTTTCTGCGGCAGATAAAGCACTTTATTCTATCTCTGTCAAATAAATCATTAATATATTTTTAAAATTTTCTCTTTATTCATTTCAATAAATACATATCAATTATATTTTTAAATACTTCTATATAAAATAAAAACTTTTTAAAAATATAAAAAATAGTAGCTCACCGGTATGGGAACAGGGTCCAAGCTACCGGCGATCAGAGCTACAGAGAAAGGAACCTCCTAACAATACGAGCCGTGTCCAGGAGTACCGCTTTCTGAATGAAACCTTATTTACATTATTATTGTTTATTTTCAAAAAAAAAATAGACGGTTGCTTAAAAAAAATCAATATATTAATAACTTAACAAATATTCTTAATGCTACACCAAATACAAACAAATTTAATCAAAATCTAGTTTTCTAAATGATCCAGCCAGGAATTCCTCGTTGATGTCAGAGTTTGGTCGTTTCTTTTCATTGGATACCTGGTTCATTGCGTTCAAAAGGAACTGTTTTGTGTTCGTGCTTCTTATTTCTTTTTCGTATATATCTGAAATAATAAAATAACAGGCATTGAAATATTAATTTGTAAAGTCTGAATTGGTTTTTTTTTATATAATTATGTTTGAAGATATTCAAGTGCGTGACAGAATTTCCGAATGCCGTAATAGAGCGTTCAGATCCTAGAACCTATCTTTATTCACGATACATGTTTAACAAATATTGCGTTTTATAAAGTAACAAGCTTTTAAACCACGCCCAGTTTGATGATTCACGGATCGGGAAGGGCCCTCTTAAATCTAGGCAGTTGATGGATGATATCTCGACTCTTAGTTGTTTTTGAACTTTTTTAAGAATCCCTACCCAAAGGGTAAAACGGGACCGTTCGTCCGTCTGTCTGTCTGTCCGTCTGTCATCAGGTTTCCAGTTTTTGTCATTTTGACCTACGGGAGGTATGAAACCCTTCGTACGCGAGTCCGATTCGCACTTTGTCGGTTCTTTAAGTAATTGATTAAACTCACCTTTGAACTCATCCATAGATGGCTGGTCTCCACCATAGTCCTTTGGCAGATATCTCTTGGGCACACTCATATGTAGGTCATCCAGATTCTCATGTACCACAACTCGGTCTATGATCTTTGGACTGAAGAACTGTCTCATGAAGCTGATGACGTGTTGGAGAAGACTGGTGGCGTTGAGGACGTGGATGGAGTGGATCCGGAGACCAAGACCCTCCTGGAAGTGAATATATTTATTTATTAGATATACACTTTAGAAAAATAATATAATCTTTATATCCAAAATTCTTCTGTTGGATGGCTGGACCGATTTGGATGAGTTTTTGTGTATGTATTTGAATGGGTCTCTGAATGGTTTTAAAATACAATTGAATTCGGTAGATACAATTAAAAAATTGGGTATTATTTTTTTTTCTCACTAATTGTCAGCTTTTGAGCAGTACAACTTCTATTAAGACGGTGAGTATGTGTATGTTACCGGCAATCTGTATAATTTCGGTATTTTATGCAATAACTAGGCTATCTATAGAATATCTGGAGTGTCTTGGCAATGTACGAAGCGAGTAAGTTGGTGAAAACTCCGAGCTTAATCCTTTCCATTGCTTTTTGGGTACCCTTAAGCCTTCTGATCGCTCACAATGGGCCTCCCATTGTAAGCGACCACTTTTCGGAGCCATCTTTCATCATTGGCAACACACAATAGTTTTACTTACATGAAACAAATGAGCCGACTTTTGCATTAAAGTAGGGTTTAATCTGAGCAGGTGCGCGAAGGTTGCATGCTTCATGTCCAACACCCAAATGTCGCCCAAAAAGTAGTCATATTTCATTCTGATGTCTGCAAGCTGGAATAACATTGAAAAATAAATTAAGTATACAATAGATATTACGTGTGGCGCCGACCCCAAGTAGTATGGGATAGGGGCTGGAAGAAGAAAAAGATTATAACAGATTTTTTTGAGGTGGATAATCATCCAATTACTTCTTCCACTCTACGGTGGAGCGAGAAGACGTGTCAGACTTTTGATAACTATAATTACATTTTTATCTTGTACATATCTATGTCAATTGGCTGTTGCATTCTAGGACAACGGTTTTTTTTTAAGAAATTCCCTGCAGCCCTAACGACCCATCGGCCCTGCTAGTCCCCTACGGGATTGCTGACATCTCTATGAAATTAATTTTTCGTAAGTGTATTTAATTAGAAAAACGTATTGATACACGTGGAAATTTATCACTGCAAAATTTAGCTTCATAATAGTTTCGCCCGTGGCTCAAGTGAATTCTGCTTCGGTTGCAAATGATAAAAATTTTCCACTTGTATCAAAATGTACTATTTTATCCAAATTACATTTAAAGTATATCAAATTTTAAGTCATTCGCTAATTGATTGTTATCTAATATAATTATTAGGTTAGGATAACTTTTAAAATCAATTTTCATGATATGCCCTAAACAAATATACATATAAAAAAGACATAAACATTGCTAGTTAAAAATAAGAATGAAAGCGTTTAATAAATAATACGATGCAGCACGCTTGACTAGAGGGAAAACATGCTCCCTCATCGACCACACCATCGCTTAACATCAGGGGATATAGTGTTTAAAGGTGATCCTATCAATAATAAAAAAAATAACAAATTTAATATCATACCATAAAAGTATTTCTAAGGAAGGCTTCACAGGAAAAGTTGCTCGGATCTGGGTCCCCGAATTTGATGATACTGACTCTATGACCCTTGAAAATCTTCGGCGTTGAAATCTGAATACTGTAAATAAAAAAAAGAAAAAGTTAAACATTGCAGCAGAAGAATTTCCACACTTGATTAATAGTATAGTAGACTTCATATTAGTTGAGAGAAGTGGCTACTTGGAAGTATTAGGTCGCAGCTTCAAAGAGATGTTAGCAAATCGTAGGGGTCCAACAGGGTCGAAGCCTAGGGCCACGGGTTGTACGAAAAAGAACGCCGGGGCTCTGGGACGAAAGCAAAGAATGAACATGATTGGATTTTTGTCAGTAAAAGTCTGACAAGTTCTTCCGCTCCGTCCAGAGCGATTGAAGTCATTGGATGATTTCCCACCTAAAAAAGATCGTAAGTTGAGAGCATTACCGCTGGGACACTACTCTGCAACCTTCTGTATATTATTAGAGCATATTGCAATCCAGCTGGTATGGTTCACCAACCGTAACGCAGTACCGATTGCAGCTAGTTATAATTATAGCATACAACGAAACTGCCATTATTTACGGCCTGTGTTTCTATTTACCACTTATTAGCAGTTTTGCAAACAAGCTGACTGATTAAACTGATATAAGGTACGACGCAAAATAGCATCGTACCTTACTTAACGGCTTATCGGCGTGTATAAGCGGCCTAAGGTGGACAGTAATTCCTAAAAGGTTGGGGAAGTATGGTCTAAAATAATAAGCATATCCCCGTAAACTGTTGCATTGTAATGTGTGTGGTAATATCTCGAACTTTAGAAGATAACGAATCATCTGCTTGTATCACTCATGGTGAATGATACAAGAAAATATTATGAACGAACTTTTAAAATAAAGAAGTTGATGTAACGGCACATATCTATTTCTAAGAAGACTAGCTTCTGCCAGCGGATTTGCCGGGTAAAAGTAGTTTTTTCCTTACTAACTTTGGACGCCCGTTTCAACCCCTTAAAGGATGAACTTTTGAAAATCCTCCCTTAGTGCTCGCTTACGTCATGAAGAAAAATCGTGTGCTTTCATATTCCTAGTCCCATTCGTTTCAACTGTGCGTTGATATATCAGTCAGTCCGTTTATCCTTTTGTACATATTTAAAAGAATATAAGTATTACCACTATCGCACTTTTATGAAGGCAAAAGTTTGTGTGTGTATGTCAAACGGCGTGTTCAACATACATGTGTTTGTCAGTAATTTACGTTTGAACGGCTGAATTGATTTGGATGAAATTTAGCACAGAGATAAACCTGGAACAGTAATTAAAGTCGATTGACAGATCTGAATACGATAATGGTCTAAGCGACTAACGGCCGAAATTAATAATCAATACATCACATATCGGAGATTGAAAAACAAATGAAACAACAGAAAACATTTAAATTTTTGTATGGTAGGTATCATTAGTTTTTCAACCTCCGATATGTGATGGATTGATTATTAATTTCGGCCGTTAGTCGCTGCGATATCATTACGGTTTCGATTACGTGAATCGTGCTACAGATTGCTGGCAACATTGCCACGTCAGATATACTCGTATCAATCACTAGCATACAAGGAGAGAAAGTCTTGTAATATAAACCACTTTTATGATTATGAACTACTTTAGTTATCAATAAAAAACAACAGGAGAGATAGCGTTTTTGTTACTACACTTAATCAACTTATAAAAAACTAGCTAATGCCAGCGGCTTCGCCCGCGGGGAATTATTCGAGAAAGTTGCCATCAGAAAACCGTTTCTTTAAAAAAATAAATTAGGTATGACTTAAATAAAATATTAAACTAATTAAGATTAAACAATAACGTTTTTTCTTCACTTAGATAATTTAAACAAGTAAAAAAGCTGTTATTAATACACAAATAAATTTTCTATGCAAACCGTACTTTTCAAGTAACATTTTATCTTATGTGAATCGCATTGTAAAATGTTTTATGTAGACACAATTGCTTTGACAAAAATCCTATTTCCTATGTGTTAGTCCAGAATTTGGTCTATCCTTAGTACCAATTTTTATCTAAAATCTGATCAGCCGTTTGTGCGTGAAGGATTAACAAAGATTCATACACACATAATTTATACGTATACGTATAAACTTTCTCCTCTATGAGGTTAGTTTGAAGACCGGCTAGTCGTATAATATTTACGTCATAATATTATGCTTAGAAGGCTGTTGACCTCTAGACAAAGCAACATTCTAGTTACAACGAGTGTTGAAACGTCAAAATGGATTGACCACGTAATGTCTGACGTGTAAAGGCCTAAAGGGGTATGTTCCAGTAAGTCAAAGTAGGTCTAAAGTTGCCTGTGGAGAGGGTTGAAAGTAATACTTTTCATCCCTAGGGCGAAACGCTTTCAACTGACAGCAGTCAAATTATTTTGGTAAAAATCCAGTTCCATTTTCACATTTCTAGTCAAACATGTCCTATCTTTCTATACAGCCACTTAATGACAGCGCATTTTTAATTCGATATTGGCAACACGATCTCCATTTGTTTTTATTTTAATTTTATTTTAATAAGTACAGTGATAGACTACAGACTAAAACAATCAACACATTTAACACAACGTACAGTATATAAATGTGAAGTACAATTAAAACTGTACATAGCATTCTATGTTCAATGTTTCACTAGCAACAGTAATGGTAAAGCAATGTGTGAAAGTTAATAAATAAGTGACACATTTTACTAACGTCACAATTTTAATTTACACAGATTCTGATGATTTCTAAACTCAGACAAGATAAGTCTTCTTCAAGACATATTATGGACTTTAGGATATATTGATTGTATATTTTAGGTTTAAAAAAAAGAGCGGGAGACGTCATTCGATAATTTTAAAAGTAAAAAAAGGTTAATTACCAATCTTACTACGTTTCATTATTGTTATAATATAATGTAATCTTTTCCAAGTAATCTACAAAATTCTTGGTAAGAAAAATATGAAGAGGAAAACGCTGAAATTTTACTGCTGTTCACATTAAAAACAATAGTAACGACGTCAATGAAAATTATAACTAATTAATTCCCAAAATAATTTATTACATTATATTATATTTCGTATTAGGTACGTTTGAAGCGCTGTGCCACAGAATCATTTGCGTCATTACATTATTATAATTGATAAATTATAATTTTATCAGTTTAAAGTTATATAATTTTGTCGACTCTATAAAAAGACATAATTTTTTATTAGTCTAGGTGTGTGAGAAGCTTTAAAATACCTACAGTATCATCAAGTGCATATCAGAAAAATCATAGGGGACAACGGGGTGGAAGCCACTATGGTCATGGGTTTGCTTCTGAAAGGAAAACCCGGGGCCATGGAACGAATGACAAAAGAGGAACAAAGGTGTAGGTTTTAGTCAGTAAATGTCTGACATGACACGTCCTGCCCATGAGCGTTCTTGCGCATGCAAAAACATTCTGCATTCAGCAACTTTTTAGTCTAACAATATACGCCATGTATTAGACATCAACGCACGTATGATACCGTGAATCCAGTACATGATTCTGGACCCCAAATGGTTTCTTTTTTACACTGTGTAATAGCTATTTTGAAAAATTTTTTGTTTAAATAAAATATTAATTTAGAATTAATAAATTAAATACTTTTTAGTTAAATAATAATAATTTCCTTTTTAATTTTTGTTTCACTAAAAATGTTATCGGGGATTATGTAATCGTTACTCTATTAATTAACTCTGATTTTTTACGAATACACTTCCTCGAAAACTAATTCTTATTACACCACGACTAAGTTCAATATGTCAAGCAAATTATATCCTCTTATTTTTTTTTTAATTTATTTGAATTCTTTTGAATATTTGTTTTTTTTATTATTTATTTATTATTCGTTTATTTCAGACATTAACCCATAGAACCCTTATTGAATAATTATCTCCTCCAATCGTGAAAAATTCAGCATGGAAAAAACAGCAAATTAAATCTTCTGTACTTATTAATTAAGGGTCGCTCACGGTGACTCTTTGAAGCGCTACAGTCGCATTTGAAACGCGCGTCAGCAGCGCTACTAACGTGCTTTTAATTTGTTAAAAAAACGAGTTTAAGTTTTGAAGTGAGTTCTTTAGATGCACCGCCATATTATTGTTCTTGAGGTAGAAAATGCTTGCAATAGCCTGTTGCCTTTTTAATTAAAACTAAAATGTATGGCAACTATGGAAAATTTTCGTCAGTGGAAAATTTATGAAAATGCGTCGTAATTTTCAGAAAAAGCAATTCTTCGTTAGTGTATTAAAAATGTTGTTTGATATACGTGGAAATTTAATAGAGATAAAGTTTTTCCACTTACATCAAAATGTACAGTCTGTGCCCTATGTTACCTGACGCTTCTTCGAAATATAAAAAGATTAATATGGGATCAGAAAATAAAAAGTGCCGTTTTGCACGGACGTGGCGCATATTTCTAGCCTTTTTTTATGTTTGTAAAGTTTCCCTGCAAATAAAGAGATTTTCTTTCTTTATTAAGTTTGAACTCAAATTCAGTTAATCAGTAATTTTAATTTATTTTTGTTTCCTTAAACTCAATGCTTCCTGATTCTTTAATTACTATCATCATCTCATCATCATCTGCCTAGCCTTTTCCCAACTATAATTGGGGTCGGTTTCTAGTCAAGCCGGATTTAGCTGAATACGAGTATTTTACGAGGAGCGGCTGCCTACCAGACCTCCACAACCCATTAACTGGGTTAACATAATGACGACACAATCAACTTATATGAAGTCTTTTATACTATTACTTACTATGAAGTCCACAAATCTTCGGAGTCTGATAGCACTTTCTCCCTGTTCTGTATTATCTCTGGTGCCAGCAGTCTGTATTTGTAGAAGTTGTCTATTCTCCGTTTTGTTTTCTCCATTGATCCTTTTGTTATGATCAGCATCCTTTCCACATAGTCTCTATCTGGAAAAAAGATTTATACTTTAATATAACCGGCACAATTTAAAATAAAGGGACAGAAATACAATAAGCGTATTAACATAATTAGCGCAAAGAAGATTTGTGTAGATATACAAGACTAGCAGCCGGTCCCGGCTTCGCACGGGGTAGACAATTATTTATTTTTGGAAATTTGGATATGAAACACTTTTTTTAGTGTTAGTTTTCTACACCTTCGGTTACATTGTTCAAATTTTACCAAGGATCCCTAATTTTTTCAAAATGAAATGTAGCCTATGTCAAATTGGAAGAACGTAGCATTCTATTGGTGAAAGAATTTTTTAAATCGGCCCAGTACTTTTAGAGCCTATTCATTACAAACATACAAAAATAGGTACAAATCTTTCCTCTTTATAATATTAGTATAGATAAGTCTATCATTATCATCTCCCTAGTCTTTCTAGCTTGGAGTCGACATCCAGTCTTACTGGATGCGGCTGAATACCCGTGTAGATGGAGATTTTGATTGATTTACACCTGTTAAGTATTTCGTGCGTGAAAAAGTAAAAAACATAATACATATGTCGCAGCGTCGACTCATTTCAATTTGAATCAGCGCCATCTATCTCTCACTGGAGGAACTATGTAATTAGATTGTACAGCCTTAGCTGAAACTTTTCCAAATGAACCTGATTTTCCAAACCTTAGTTTGGGAACGTCAAGTAAATAACTTGGGGATGGTTAGCGTGGAGTAATGGCGACACCGAATGAGGAGTCTGGCTGGAAGATAGCCGGATATTTGGCATTGACAGGTGCATGGACTTTGACAGTCAATTTTTTATGGTTTTTCGGATTAACTTGGAACTGCAGCTAGGCACGGGTGTGCTGGAAGCTTGGAAGCTGAAAAGGCAATTTTGGAATCGGCCTGGCGGTCTGGATAGACAATTTCCAATGCTCCACGCTAAACTTCCCGCGTTCCTAGATTTTGGATCGAGCCATATTGTGTGTAAGCAAATAAACAAAAGTGATATCGAAGACTTTGCTTTGCTTTCCTGACATATCACGACCCCTCTGATAACGAGACTCCGTTACATATATCTTCTCAAATGCCAATACAACTTGAATTGCCTTGACGATCGTCTAAGCGCTTACTGTATTTAATTGATTCGGCCGAAAATTTTGTTCTCGATATATCTTTGTTGTTCCTAAGGTCCATTAAAAACTTAAACCACCAAAAAATAATAATTCGACGGAGTATATAGACAAACTTTCGCTTTTGAAATATTCGTGAGAAGTGTGATATGCAAAAGTGCATTTTGACTTGCAAAATTGCTTCACCTATGACGCACACTGCATGATAATGACGATTTGTTTGATTTCTTCGACCTCCATCGCTTTGTTAATAATTACTACTGCGAATGTACAATGTTTCCTAACGAATTTTAGTCTTCAATGAAATTTTATTCTAACGGTTTCTGACTAAAGGGTTCACTATCAATGAAATAGCTATAATTTATTATTGACCAGAAGCTACCAGCGGCTTCAACCGCGAAATAGTTCCGGAAGTATGTGCCCTTGGGATAATAAAATTATGCCAAAGGAGCATATTTCCGACAAATCATTTCATCTGCCGATTGTTTGTTGATGATTTTTTTCCTAAAAATTGTCAATATTGTAGTTCCAAAAATTCGAAGACATGTGACATCCGCCAACTCGCACTGGGCCCGTGCGGTAGATTAAGGCCCATTCCCTCTCCTAGAGAGGAGGCCTGAGTCCCAGCAGTGGGAACATTATAAGGCCGATAATGCTAACGCTAATGCTAATATGGAGTTGTAAACCTTATCGGTTTTCTTACCTATTCCAGCCTCAACTAAATGTGGCTGTTTGTTGAACCAATCGATGATGGCGTCCACATCCTCTTCTATGGTACTCTCCTTCAATCCCAGTTCTTTTCTGATCTCCTGCACATCTTCCTTGGTATAAGGAAACATTGGATGCATGCCGTCTTCCGACATCTGTAATTTGAAGAAAAATAAGTTTAGTTTCTAAACTTATCAGATCTTTAGGAAACTGCTTGGGGTTGGCGAAATAATTTTTTTCTTGATTTTATAAAACGTGAAACTTTAGTGGCACATTGCCCTGCCCACGGCCACTTAAGTTTATGCCGCTCGTAGAACGGGTGGTCGATGAGGCCGGAGGGTTCTGGAGTGGTGGCCACGCACCGGAATACGCAGTCTTGGAAGGCCTCCCACAAAGTAGACCGATGACAAGGCGACAGTTGCGGGAATCCGATGGATGGGAGACACACAGGGCCGGTCGTTAAGGTATCGCTTGGGAGGTGGGTGTCTATGTCCAGCAGCGGACGTCTTTTGGCTGAGACGATTATGATGATGATAAAACGTGGTAAATTATTTCAATGGTCATTGTGACCTTTGTAGATACTTAATAATTGCATCAAAAATTCCTCGCCGTTGTTCTTCATAAACATTTAGATTTTAGTTGATAATTAACATATGCCATAATAGTATATGACATTGATCTTTCAAATGGCGCAGAAATCAAACCAGATCTTGGATTCACACGTGTATGCTATTGCACCATTTCGAAAGGCAGCATAATATTAAAAAGATAAATAGCTTGAACTTGAAAACGTATCTATTACCTTCATATTTATTACTAAATATTACTGTCATTAATTATATTTTTTAGGTAGTGTATATCGTCGATCATCTTAACCTGTCGAGCCCCGGGGGGGGCGCCATTATTTTTTATATTTTAATATAATTAATATTAATAAATTAATATAAATAATTTTAATAATATAAACTGTTGTTGCTCTGTTTCTGTTGCTTCTGTAATTATACTACTAGAGTACAATTTTAAATCGGTCGGGATTTGGTGGCACAATTTTTTTCCAGCGGTTCTCAAAGTTAAAAGGTTCCACGATTCCATATATTTAAACTAATTTTAGATTAAGTAATCGGCAATGAAAATTGAAACAAAGTTCGGTTTATCTTGGTTTTTTTTTTGGTTTATTTTGGTTTTGGTCTTATGTCTAAATGTATTACTAGACGGAGGAGCTGAGTACAATTCTTGGTGACCTTAGTAGAGCTTCCAAAAGAGTAGGTCTTAAAACGAACATGGACAAAATCAAGGTCATGGTAAACATCTATGTAGCACCCACTCCTATCAAGATAGGAGACACTACTCTCAAAGTTGTGGACGACTATGTCTACCTGGGACAGACGGTCCCGTAGGGTAGGAATCCGACTCAGCAGGACAGTGTTCGGGAAGCTGCACTGTATCTTCTCATTCAATACACAGCCGTGTCTCAAGACAAAAGTCTATGACCAGTGCGTGATGCCATTGATGAACTCCGAAACGTGGTCGTTTACAATGGGGGCTCCATTACAAGCGACCACTTTTCGAAGGCTAAAATTCACCCAAACGGCAATGAGAGAACCAAGGTAACAAGGCACGTGATACAAGACGTAAGGTGGAACAAGGTCTGCTAAGAAACGCCGCACAAACACTGAAGATCGGAATCGTCCGGGAACCCCATCTGTATAGATTGTCTTTGCTAAACCCAACTTTGGTGCAAAGTCTGTTTAGAGTTTTAAAAGTAGTCCAAAGTGATTTATGTCCTGGATAGAGGCTCTCCGACGGTTCGACAACGTCTTCAGGGGTTTAAATTTGTCCCACCAGAGGTCGCATCATGTGTTTGTACATAATTGTTATGTCATGTCACTAAGATGACCGTTTCCGATTCGTAATATCGTCAACGTGAGCACGATTTATAAGTTTATTGTTTTTATCCAACGAAATGTTATGGTCTGTTGGCATTCGGAGATTCCGGCTATCACTCGAATATTTTATCAAACTTGTTCCAAGAAAAATATTTTTAATTTATGACTGCATTATGAAAAGCCAAAGTAAATAATAATATCAGATTTTTAGAGATTTAGAACTAGGTTAGTTTTACACAAATTTTGTTTTTGATTTCTATAGAAAACTAGATAACATTCACAAGATTTCAAAATATCTGGAGAAAGATGTGTAATAACACCATAATCACGTAAAAGCGGCTGTACGGAAATGTATGTATCTCGTATTGGCCACTCTTAACTTTAAGATAATCAGAAGATAACTGTAACACACCTTAATGTAGGACAAAAAAAAATTGATCTTGAAAACGGACACATTCACACTTATTACAAACTTCTCTCGAACAAAAATAAACACTAGTACACCAAAATAAATACTCGTAAACCTGATGAAAATCTCCACCAGTATCAAAAATTCCTTCATCTCCTCAAACGCCGCTTATTCTTACGTCCGTACCACTTCATCATCTGCCTAGCCTTTTTCCCAACTTTATTGGGGTCGGCTTCCAGTCAAGCCGGATTTAGCTGAATACCAGTATTTTACGAGGAGCGGCTGCCTACCAGACCTCCACAACCCATTAACTGGGGTAACACGGCACTTCATGGCAAGACTGGAGTCAGATTTACTGGCTTCTGACTATCCGTAACGACTGTCAAAGATCTCCAAATGACAGCCGGGACCAACGGCTTAACGTGCTTTCCGAGGCACGGAGGAAACTCGTTATGTTAAGATGGTCACCCATCCACAGACCAACCTAGGCAAGCGTAGCTTAACCTTGAAGATCGACCTGTGCGGCTGTTATTATCTAGCCACGAGCTCCTCCTTACCACTTAAAGACCTTAAAAAACGCTTAAGAGTCGGTCATACTAAATTGATTCTGCCAAAAATTTTGGTTTCTATATATCTTCATTTTTCTCAAGGTCTACACAAAATATTTTTTTTTTATTTGGATAATGGGGATTTGTTAAAAATTCGCGCAATGACGTAATAATAATCCCCGTATACACGTCACGGGACAAGATTAAATTTTCAACAAAACTTTACCCTGGTTTACGAATAAACTTTTATAAGGACACTCAATACTAAAGACACACGCGCTATCACTTTTAAATTTTGCACTAAACTGCTACAGACACCGTCTATCTTTTACAACGTTCTCACCTGATAATATTGAGTAACATTATTACATTCAGTGATGGTGCGCGCTTGAATAAAGATGAGGAGCCCATTCGGTCACGATTGTGAAAGAAATCCGCAGAAGGATTCGTTGGTGGACATAAAGGTAGAGAAAAAATTTGAATGACTCAAAAATACTGGTCAGTTACACAATTTTGAATTTTGAATAGAATTCTTTGATTAGCCTATATTTGGTAACAGTTTTCGAAACATAAATGGAAGTTGAATTCTACAATTCAATTTTAGTTTCTCTAGTAGTATAGGGCCGATGCCAGCTAGGGTAATAGGACATTTTTGAAAGGGATACCGTGGTTGTGGAACCATAAAGGCACAGGTGGGGTTTTAGTCGGTAAAAATCTGTCACACCCTTCCACTTTACCCAAGAGCAGGAAAAGCCATTAGATGATTGCTTACCTCAAAAAACAGATGACTGATTTGCTTAATCTATACTAATATAATAAAGAGGTAAAGTTTGTTTTTTTGTTTGTATGAGGTAATTTGTGGAAGTACTGGTCCGATTGCTAAATTTTTTTCAATAATAGAAAGCTGCTGAATTCCTGAGTGACATATTATAGGCACATATTATTTAATATACGCGGGCGAAGCTGCGGGCTAAAGCTAGTGTGAATATACTCGTAGATAAAATAATGTGAGTTCTTCATTGCAAATATCTACATCTCAAGAGCAATGTCAAGTGACAATAATAATATATTAAAAAGTTAACGATATCGTCCATTGCCAAACAAACATCAATTTGTCAAGGATATTGTAACGAGGTGTTTCCTGTCTTTTCTAGTATTTTAATCAATATTTATGTGTTAATAAAGGTGTGTTGAAGATTACGTAAATCACACTTTGATATTATAAAGGCGAAAGTTTGTGAATGTGCCATTTTGCAAAATTCATGGGGTTCCGTTGACCTAGAACCATAAAATTTGGCTTGTAGCAAATACAGGAATATCTTAAAAAATCTTAATAAATATATTGTAAAAACTGTAAAATTTATAGTTATGTCACAAAAAAAACCTTTTTTTGATTCGGAAAAATCGTTGAGATTCGATTCGGAAATCGAACTACATAAGTAGTGGGACCCTCGGTGTGTGAGTCTGACTCTCACTTGCCCAGTTTTTTTAATGAAACAACCTTCTAAGAAGTATTAGAAAACATTACAAATAAAAGATGAATGAAATCGGTAAAGCCTTTCTATTAGGAGAAATAATCATGGGTTCATTTTTATAATATAGGCTTTCTATAGATAAACTGTCTTATAATATCCTATATACCTTTCAGTGCAAACGCCAACAACATTAATATATTTTACGAGCAAATGACAAACTTTCTTTTAGTAAGCAAACCAACCTGTAGTGGAAACCTGTTGCTGGCATTTTTTTTAGTTTTTTTTACAAAAACGCTGAACAACTTTTTCTTTTTTTGTGATGCCCAACTGTACTGCTTTCAATAACTAGTTGATAAGGTGCAAAAAGAAGTATTTTAATTTAAAGTAATTAATTAAAATTTAATTAATTTTACAGTTAACTAGCGACCCGCCCCGACTTCGCACGATGCATGTACTATATTACGATATTATGCATGTACTATAGTACATGCATAGTATAGTAACTCTTCTTCTTCAACTTGGCGTTAGTCCCGGCTTTTGCCAGGGTCCGCCTTCCGGCTTAGCTTGCTCCATTTTGCCCGATCTTCAACATCCTTGGCAGTAAGGCCATTGGCTCTCATGTCGGACTTGACGACGTCCAGCCAGCGCATGCGAGGGCGACCACGAGACCTAGCGCCAAGGACAGCCATATTCATGCATCTCCGGCCAACGTACTCCGTAGGGCGGCGCATGATGTGGCCATACCATCGCAGACGACATTCTTGCAGTTTTTCCCCCACGTCACGGACACCAAGACTACCTCGGATGAATGAGTTGCGTATGCGTTCGGATCGCGTTACGCCGCTCATCCACCTCAGCATCTTCATCTCCGTGACGCGAAGCTCCTGGGTGTGTCTGCTTAGTGCCGGCCAACACTCGCCGCCGTACAGGAGGACAGGACGTATGATGCATTTATATATCTGTCCCTTAAGCTTCGGAGGCATTTTGCGGTCGCATACAACGCCCGTAACCTCTCGCCATTTCGCCCAAGCCGCACCTATACGTGCTTGGACATCGTCGTCCACATTGCCAGACTCGTGCAGCACGGATCCAAAGTACCTGAATGTATCGGAGCTTGTGATCCGGTCCGAGCCTATTTGGATGGTGTTTGAATCCGTGCTGCCACAGGACATGTACTCAGTCTTCGCCACATTTAGTCTCATAGTATAGTAACTATACATAGCATAGTATAGTAACTATACATATAAAACTACCTCTTGAATCACTCTATTTAAAAAAAAACTGCTTCAAAATCAGTTGTGTAGTCGTAAAGATCTAAGCATACTAGGAAGCGACTTTGTTTTATACTATCTAGAAAAAATGCGCTTTTATTTCCCCACTAGTTAGCTAGTAGAAAATTATGCCAAGAGAACATATCTACCAGGAAAAAACGAATCCTCTATTCTAGGATCTTTTCTACCTTTATACTAAGTTTCATTAAAATACATTCAGTAGTTTTTGCGTAAAGGAGTAACAGACATCCATACAAATAAAATTTCATGTTACTAGTATTAAAAGAATTGGTAGATTTTCTACCGAGTTTATCCGCAAGTGAAGTGCGGATCTAAAGTTTTATTTTTATTTAGTTTTCCTGTTACTGCGGATACTAGTATCCTAAATTAATTAAACCAGATTTCCAAATAAACAAATGCCTTGAACCTTTGTTTTGTAAGGTGGTAAATCATTGATATGACTTCTCTCGCTCTGGCTGAAGCGGGAACTTTTGTACATTATATATATATACAAAAGTTTCGGCACCCAAGCTATTTCCGATTGGGCACCAACACGTATTTTGGACGGATAACGTAACCATACAAAATACCAGTCCAAAATACCTATTGGTGGCGAAAATCTGTGTGCCGATACGGGAATACTCCTTCGCTTTGCCCAGAGGGGGATGGCCAATGGGATGATGACGGGGTGATAAAATGTTAGGCTTCTACTGACTAAAACCCAGTCCTGTTCCTTCTTTGCCTTCACTCCAGGGTTCTGTTTCGTCCAATTCGGGCTCTATTAGGCTCTGCCGGGCCCCTACAGTTTTCTTACACTGTCACTTTGTGGATGCCTTGAATTCTTGGGTACCGTATTAAGATGTTTTACTGGTATTTTTGAAGTACACTGATGAATAAATAACGCGATGTACCGATATCCCAAATAATATGGGTAGAAAGATTATCTCTATTGATTTTTGTTTTTTTTGCAACCATTCATAAATTTAAATACGGAAAGTAATCGAAGATTAAAAATTATTTATTATTATTTTATGTTTTTACTGAATTTTAATTAACAGTCGCATTATATTACGTCGAAAGACATTGGTATTTTTATATTTATTTTACTCAAAAATGTGTATCTGTTTTATGTATTATTTTTATTTTGTTTCTGTGCTAAATTCAAATCTTTATTTATTTTTTGTACCAACAAAAATTAAAATACCAAACAAAATGAAAACTAAATAATAACACTTACATTTAATAATCACTGAAAATTCCGCACCGCACTGAATAACTTAATTTTTTTTTTCAAAACCACTGCTTCACCGAACTTTTGAAATAATAACAATGTATTATAAAAAAAATCGGAACCATAAAAATTAAGTTTTTATTATTTGCTAGACGTCCAAAGCAAAGGACAAACGGTCGAGGTTTGGTGGGCACGCCATTTGTAAATCTTTATAAATATGAAGCGTGCGAAAAATCGACCTCGAAGGATTTTTTGCCTTAAATAAGCTTCATTATGTTATTGTTATATTTTTAAATACAAAACTAAAATTCACATAATATTATCGCCAAATCGTCGTGTCCTTTTATGATTTTTTTTTAAATAAATAGAAAAAGTTTCATTTAGAATCATTTGGTTAATAACGATATTTCTTTCCAATTTTATAAGTTTTTTACTTATAAAATGAATGATGGAATAAAATGGATCATGATGCAAGGTCATACATTTTCTTAATTAATTTTCATTCGAGTCACCCTAATAATATTTCTTTTTATAAACATAGTAAAAAACGTCAAACATAAAATACTTGTCGTATTTTTCTACATTTTCACTTGTTTTTACTAAGCCTCAAAATATACTTAGATTTTAACCAATTTGAAAAATAAAAAGAGGTTTTTGAGAGGGCTCTATATTTTGTCCAGCGAATCTTCATCATGTCAAATCATCTCATAATATTTGGTGATTTTTCTTTCTGCCCTTATTCCATATTACTTCGGTGCAATGCAGATAGATCATTAAACTTTTCAATAATTGATGTTCATGTAGTTCTTTCGGAATTGCATACTTGTTTATTGTTTCATTAACATCACACATAAGCATAAATGCATAATCAGTCTTTTAATGTTCCTACATCTAAAAATGAAAACGTAGCATTTTCATGGACCTATTTTGGTTTTGTGGTGTGTGGGCAGTGGACAGAGAGTAAAGTCCCATATACCTCCGTTGAAAAAGGAGGATCCTCCGACCGGACGAGGTGTTATGTCCGTTGGGCAACTGCCTGATAGATGATTTCGGGCTGTTGTATCTATTCAAATCGCACCGAAAACTTTGCTTGCGCGATGTAGGATTCTGTGACGTCATGTGTAGTAAGTAGATCGTAGTTGCTATAAGTTAATGCAACCGAGTTGTAACTTATATTTCAATTGAAAATCCCAAAGCAATGTGTTGATCGCGTAAATATACTTCGACTTATATGCTCTCTAAAACAAGTTTTTTTTACAAAAAATACAACAGCTCGTGGAAATAATAATAAGAAAATAATAATACATTAAATTAGTTTTTGCTGTCTCGAAATGAAATAATGAATTCCACATTCGTGATTTTGTTTAAAGACAAGATTTCTAGGTATTCTAGAAATCTTTAGTAAAAAGATTTTAATAAGTGATTATTATGCATTCTATGAAATAAATCGGTACAAAAAGAATATGAACAGTGCATGTTTTTGTTGCATGTTTAAAAACTGAAATTAAAATGAATTAAAAATGACGACACGACGACGTTGGCCCAGTGGTTGAGTGATTGGCTACTGGGCTGCTATATCGCGGGTTCGTTTCCCCTTTCGGATGTTGGTGACACTTCACATTACACTAAATTCATAGAAACTCCTATAATATTTATCAAAGAATCAGGTACGGTGTTAATTTTTTCAAAGGTGTTAATTTTAGCTGAACTCTGACGAAACCTTAGCGACCAGCTGCTTCTAAATTTAGCACAGATAACAGTAAATATTTTGTACCTTCAAACGTGCATTGCCTTGATAGTTGTATAAGTGCGAAATCTTAAATCTATATATATAAAAGAAGAAACTGTCTGACTGACCCGTAGCCTAATTCATGTAAAATCAAACGAATCAAATATCGTTGAAGTTTAAAGTCGTTCGATCTAAGACCAAACCAAAATCGGTATTTACGTATTCCTTGAAAGGGATTTGATAGAATGACAATTGTTATAATAGCGGCAACAGAAATACGTCGTCAGTGAAAATTTAAATTGTTTAGCGATCACACACACAATTCGTGAGATTGTAGCCTGGGGACAAACAGACAGACAGACAGACGAACGGCGAAGTTTTAGTATTAGTTGTTCTATCTTACCCTTAAGGTATGGACCCCTAAAAAGATGGGCAATATTAGTTATCCAAAATTACCTTATATTATAAGCAAACGAAGACGCGGGGCAGTGCTAGTTTTGTTATATAGCCTCGCTAAAGCTTAAAATATCACATATCACATCCTAAAGTAATTTATAACGACATAAGTGTTTTATTTATATACCACCATAAAATGCATCTGTCTATTAATAATTATAAAAAATATATGTTTGCTATTTTGATCTCAACCGGAATATCCTAATTATAGTTTGAACTTACAAGGTCCAATCAATAAGCCATACGTGTAAATAAAATTTAAGTACCGTATGAAAAATAAGTTTTTTTTACTAAATGCATTTAGCATAATCGGATTTGTAATATTCGTACAGTTGGGACTCATGCCAGGAGGCCTGAGCCCCCTCGTTTGGCCTCCTAGAGTCCCCTAGGAGAGGAAATGGGTTGTAAAGCAACACGCGGGTGCAGTGCAGATTGGTGGATGCCACATTTCTTTGAATTTTTGGTTCTAGGACATGCCGGTTTCCTAACGATGTTTTTCTTCACCGTTTTGAAAGCAGTGGTGCTGAAATAAATTACAAAGTAATGTGCCTAGCTGGGTTTGAACCCGAGATCTACAACTTGTAAGTGGGAGCAGTTACCAGTTATTCAAATAAAGGCATTATGAAAATATCAAATGATACAAAGTTGGATGGTCTACATAGTTCTCTCATACTTGTAACTATTAATATTGTGATATGAAAATATTCTCGAAGTATTTTTTTTTCGGAACGAGTACTTGGAACCCTACGCTAGTAATAATTTGATTTTCCTGCTAGAAACGGATGTCTACGTCATCGAAATGGTTGAACAAAATTTGATGGGACTTTCATACACACTTTATTATATTACATTAATTGAGCTACTTTTTACACGAACAAGATTCGAAGATCAAAAGAAGAAAGTCTATATGATTCCTATGGGAACAGAATTTTAAAAAACCCTGTGACCTGGAACGCAAGGCAAAAAACTCAGCTAAAGTCTAAAACGTCTTCTCGCTCCAACTATACTAAAGTTATAGAATGGTTTCGGTGACAGCTGTCAGATTCATACAATGTAGCTATTTATCCTTTTCTCTCATCTTAAAGGTGCATATTTTCGTCCTGCTGTCATCCAACCCATGCTATGTAAAAAAGAGTATAGGAGTGGTAGAAGTCATTGGATGATTTTCCATCTAATTCTTAATTCTTTATTGTACACAAAAACTATATTTAAGTACAGTGATTTTTACAATTCATGTACAAAGGCGAGCTTAACTCAACAATGAGTTTTCTCCCAGCAAACCTTTGAGTAACATAGAGATATCACATTCGAGGGCAGGATCTAGTGTACAACATAAACCTACATAATAAATAAATAAATATATTTATGCATATATATAAATATTATACATATACTAATAAATACCAATATATACTAAGAAAGAAAAACCCATTTTGTAAATTCATAACACACATTTTTCACGAATTAATTTACGTCAATCATTTCACGAAAATTGAATAAAACCATCTTCGAAAAGAGGGTATTTTTAGAGACAAACATAAGGAAAAGTATTGGTTTTTCCTTGTGCCTGTCACTAAAGTCACAAACCTTTCACCAATAATAGTCTTGACACAAATATACTTACACCTACAGGGAAAGTTCGCATCTTTCAAATAAAGTTGTCAAAAAATAAAAAGCCCAATTGGACATCTGTCATCGCGACGTGCTACTATAAAGTAAGCACAAAAAGAAAACTCGCAATATATTCTGTCATATATTATAATTTAACGCGTCAAAAAAAGTATCTATATTTTTATAACACTTTATTTAATTAATTACTATTTTATTGATTCTTGTCAAATGTCAAATCTTTTATTTTTAGACAACATTAGGTGTTTTGATAACATTTAATAGTGCTAAAAAAAGTCACTCAAATGTCTTTGGAAAGGTCAAAGTTTCATCTTTATATTTAGATCAGGTAAAACAGTGCAAAAAAATCAAGAACATCGTAATTAAAAAAAAATAACATTAACACGTATAAGCACGAAAGTCAAGGTTAATCAAGTCTTCCAGTCTGTCCGTAGATAGGTGACTGTAGTGTATTATGTAACAATTAGAGTACCTACAAAATAAGTTGATATGCACATTAACTAAATAATCTGCAAATTACCGAGTACGCTAAGGTGGAAGTAAAGCGGAGAGGAGCTCCCGCCTTAACCTTCTGACCTAACCTGACCGTGTCGAAGTGCCCTAAAATAAATTAATTGTTCATCGTAAACTGTCATTAAACTTTAGATTATTAACAGAAATTAAGTAAATACAGTGAATTCGAATATTTCATTCAATCGAAGAACCCGTTTTATAACTTAACCGTACCGTATCACGTAACCGTGCTTGGCTATTAAGGCGGGCACGACGTTAGAATTATCCATACAAACGTAATACCAAAATCATTTGCAATTTAAGCATATTTACACCATAATATGATGTTATTCGGATTCAGACAATAATTATCTAGGTTCCTACATCGTCTTTTTGTTGAAAAACTTTCCCCGAAACGAAATTTAAGCGAATTTAAATTTGCACATTTTCACAGCGAAAATGTCATGTTTTTATTTTGTTTTTTCTATATTATAAACAACAATATTTCAAAATATCTTTTCGTAGGAACATAGATATTATTATCAAGTTATAAATACTCGAAACAATAATGGAAATACATTAATTTTTCATTCATCATTTTTGGTATTACGGAACCTCTCCCAAATTTCCAATAGTTTGTATTGCTATCACAGCAAGCAACTGTCAGTGTGCGGATGATGACTTTAGTCCAGTCGGTGTGTCCAAAAATTGTTTAAACTATCTGGATTGCTTCCATCAACCTCAAAAACGTGTTTTATTTCGTCTCAACTCGAGATAGCGCGCGGTCTCCGCAGGCCTCTTAATCAGATTACCTGGGAAGTCTGCAGATAAATTATAAGAATTGATTTTTTTTTCCACTTCAGATTCATCACATCAGATAATCTATAGATTTATTAAGTAAATCTGCACTCTACCTTATTTACGTATGTTAGTTACAGTAATGCCAAAATATCCTACTAATATTATAAATGCGAAAGTTTGTGAGGATGGATGTATGTTTGTTACTCTTTCACGCAAAAACGGCTGGACCGATTTGGTTGAAATTTGGTATGTAGTTAGGTTATACCCTGGATTAACATATAGGCTACTTATAGGAAAAAAAAGAAGCGTGATCTTATTTATTCTTCGATTTTGTTGTTGCGGGCGAAGCCGCGGGCGGAAGCTAGTTACTTATATATTAGCTAAAAGTACTGGGAGCATTACAATAGTACAGATATTAAAGTGACTCTCCGATAAATACAAAAACCTCTTTAAAAAAATAACACCACGTTTAGAACGCGACACAAAGAATGATGAAAAATATAGAAATGATAAAAGAAAACAACACTGTGTGTCTCTGTAATAATTAAGAAATTATAAAAAATGACCACGCAGTTTAATAAAAGCAGGTAGGTAATATGATACCAACTACTGAATAATTATATCATCCGGGAAATTTTTACAATGCTCATCACCTATGGAGCAAAGTAATTAAGGCTGCACTAGTCGCGGGCTCGAACTCATTCATGAGTGTGGCCAAAAAGTGCGCTGTCTCATTTGACATCGTATACCATAAAGAAAGTTAATATTTACTGTGAGTGAGCAATTAGACACTAGTCTTTACGCACAACAAAAGTAATGAAACTTTTTTGGCTCACAACATGAAGTCGAAAAAACATAGTCGAGAACGGCCGGTACCCGTCTGGGCCGAGCTCAAGTCGTCGACGGCTCGCCTCGAGGAGATGTCAGCGTAGGAGCCCAGCAGGGTCGAAGCTTAGCCCCGGTAGGTGGCTAAGATTTGCTTCTGAAAGGAAAATCTGGGGTCCTGGAATCCAAGGCAAAGAAACGACATATTAATAAGAGTGAGTTTTTAGTCGGTAACAGGAAAAGTCATTGTATGATTTCTCACTTAAGAAAGAAACATAGTGGAGAAAAAGTTAGACTATACTAAATTTGTTATAGGATGGTTTCGGTGACAGCTGTCAAATTCATACAATGTAGCTATCTATCCTTTTTTCTCATCTTAAAGATGCATATTTTCATCCTGTTGTCACCCAACTCATGCTGTGTAAAAAAGACTATACTTAACTAATAGTACTACAAATAACGATTGCAATAAATGTTAGCTTGTGTAACAAACTGCGTGGTTTTTCTTTCTAAACACTTCGCAACTCATTTGTAATACATAATTAGGTACTAATAAGGATGTGAAATTCTATCGCTCCACATTTTTTTTCGTATCTAGCTGTATATTCAAGGTGGCGTCATACGGAATGCGTAGCGCGGTATAATTCTTTGCGAAATCTATCGGCTTTGCTTTGATTTTGTGTGACGTAGAATAAAATTGAATGAATTTATTTTTATAAAGTGAGACTATTGTAAAATGTGCAAACTCTAAACTAATATATAATACTCGTATGTTGTTTTTTTATTGCAGCCGCTCCTCGTAAAATACTGGTATTCAGCTAAATCCGGCTTGACTGGAAGCCGACCCCAATATAGTTGGGAAAAGGCTAAGCAGAATGATGTATGTTGTTTTTTTTTAAGTTTAATTTAAGTTTGCAATTATTGTTTAAAAAGAAGAAAGATTTGAGTTTTTGCTTGAAATGATGATTATGATGAAAGTTAACAATCAAAGGTTAACTGGTAGACAATGCCTTGATGCATTAAATCCGTCTACGTACCACTACTATATATGAAGTTTAAATAAATAAAATAAATGATGAATTGAACATGTAAAAATCAACGACTTTCTAAACATTATAAAAATAAAAAAGTAACTGAAATAATGCACAACTTAATGGGTTATTGTTAACTCGTCACAGTTTGACACGCCACACAATGCACTTATGAATGAAATTAATATGAGTACTTACAACTAAATTAGAAAATTGAAGTTACGGGCAACATTGCAATTTTACTGTTGTGTATTTTTCTAGAAATTAATTATTTAATTCTAAGCAAATAATATGGGCAATTGGGCATCGATGCACAAGCGTGCATCAGTATCAAGGATACTCTTCGAAACTCAACAAAGAAATTAATGCTTACCGCGAAGTGTATAAAAAATATTTTATATTTCTTTACTGTAAACTAACCTTAACCTTTCAAGCTTCTGTAGTGTTGTTTATAATTAGTGTATAATAGTGATCAATAATATATGCTATTCTACTATGCATACAATGTGCCGTTTTGAAACTGCAAAACATTTCGGGAGGTTGTAATAAAAGTCACAAATAATAATATAAAATAATCTGAATACAAGTTGTCGTAGCTCCAAATTTCAAACATACGTACTAAACTTTCGCCGAATTTGGCTGAATTTAGCGGCTGCCTACCAGACCTCTACAACCCGTTAACTGGGGTAACACGGTACTTCATGGCAAGACTGGAGTCAGATTTACTGGCTTCTGACTATCCGTAACGACTGTCAAAGATCTACAAATGACAGCCGGGATCTACGGCTTAACGTGCTTTCTGAAACTCGGTATGTTATGATGGTCACCCATGCACAGACCAACCTTGGCAAGCCTTGCTTAACCTTGTAGATCGACCCGTGCGGCTGTTATTATCTAGCCACGGGCTTCTCAAAATTAGTGGGACATATTGATACAAATACATGCTTGCGTACAAAAAGTTTTACGTTATATTTATCATCATAGACGCAGGTTACTGACCTCCACTGTTAAAATAGTTATTTGTGCAACAAGAGAGCAAAGTTGGTTTTTGCCGCGAGTGTTGATTTTGAATCCCGAGTAAGCGAAGGATTCTATATTTGAATCACGAGCGTAGCGAGTGATTCTAGGTTAGAATCCTGAGTGCAGCGAGGGATTCAAAGACACGAGATGCAAATAACTTTGGTCTCGTGTAGCACATACAACTTTTCACTTCAGCAGCGAGAACAAATAAAATTTTTACATACCTACTGCTTCAATTCTTCCGGTGCTACATCGCAGACATCATCACTGGATTCACTCATATTTATTTATTATTATTTTAATAATATCTAACGTGTATCGCACTTTGTAGCTAGCGAACAGAAGCCCGCTATTTTTTAAAGATGCGTTCGGAAATTGCACTCATCATCATCTGCCTAGCCTTTTCCCAACTATATCGGGGTCGGCTTCCAGTCAAGCCGGATTCAGCTGAATACCAGTATTTTACGAGGAGCGGCGTTCGGAAATTGCACTATTACTAAATTATTCTGTCACAATAAAGATTGTTAAAACTTTAAATAATTATGTAGATACATGATAAACTTCGTATTTTTTAATTCAACATCTCTTTATTTGATCATAAAAAAATATAATTCGATTATTAAGAGAAAAGTATAATAATTACATTAAAACCTTGATTTGAAATTTTATAGGTGACGTGTTTCCGAACGTTTTATTGTTGGTTTCTTTTTTGAGCCTATTATATATGGAATTTGAAAATCGAACTTTGAATCGACTTGTTTCTATCTCTCGCTCTTTTCGTATCGAAGTGAAAGTGACAGAACAAAGTGAAGTTCAAATCTTTCGAATGTTGTGAGTAGACCCAGCACTGACTCGGCATTTAAAAAAAATAATTAAAAAGTTACTTTGTCTCACGCTCGCAGCAAAATCGAATTTTGCTCACTGTCTTTGAACTGCAAAACATACTTGTTTGAGGTGCTGAGGTGAAAAAAAATAAGCTGTGATATTACTGACCTTAATTTCTGATTCAAGTTCAATAAAATTGTAAGGCCGTGTACATTAATCCTAATTTATAGGCATCGTCACCCTTGAGTCCGTGACCTTATCTTCTAAAATTTAATTGGTCGTTTTGCAACAATATTGTTAAAATTAATCAATGTCCGGTATTCTAGTAGTTAACCTTAGATACTTCCTCAAATTTTGCATAGAATTGATTTAAAATTGTATATAGATAATCTAAACGGTTTTATAATTTCAAAAATCATGATTAACCTTGCCTATTTTAAATCTACTTATGCCAGGGGGATGCCTGGTATAAATAGATCTAAAATATATTCAAATCTGGCTGCGGATACGAATTATATCGTATTATTATTATTAGTATTCGTGTAAACTGTTAGAAAAATAATTGTGTTTAAAAAAAAATACATAGACTTTTTCGGTGCGTTAAATAATATCAAGGAATATTTAGCAAGTATTGTAGTATTTTATTCTTCACCCGTTTATGCCATTTATGGCTTTTTAGTTTTTTACTACGTACCTACTTTAAAAAAGGAACGTTCAGTCGACTTGACAAACGTAATCCTTTTTTCGAAGTCGATTAAAAAAAATCATACGACAAGATAAGATAGAGAAACGTTGTTTACTGAAAGAAAAAAAAACCTAATTAACGTTTTTAAACAGTAATTACCTAAGTATCATTAAAAAGTGACAAATGAATGCGAAGTTACAGAAATATACTATAGACACGTTTATGCCCAAAAAAGTTTTGTATTGAAATAACGAGCCTAAAAAAATCACATAAAGTAATAAACTCGAAGCATTGCGTTCAAAACTGTTTTAAGCGTCAAAATATCCTAATGATAAATACTTCACTGACGCATGTTTCATAAAAAACTTGGCTTTGTGAGATTTTCATGACAATGACCTCAGTAAAATGTTTCACATATTTTTTTTTATTTTACTAGGCTCGTGTTTGATAACACCTGATGGTAAACGATGATGTGGCCGATGATGGAGCACGTTAACCAAAAAGTAACCTAGTCAGTCTTGATTTAGAACAAAGATAACCTAACCTGGGGGGTTAGGTTATCAGGAATCGTACACTCTGGCAGGGAATTCCACTCCTCAGCTGTACACCTAATGAATTTGCAGTTTTTCTATATCAATGCAGTCACAGACATCATCGGAGTCACGTGTCACGTCACAGTTCCTTTAAATAATGATAATTAAATTAATTATGTTTCTGAATCAATTACTATAATTATTTTTAATTGTTTGGCTTTTACGTCTAAGTTATACCCTTTACCTAACATACGAGTAGATGTTATCTATACCAGACATTTTATTCTTCTTTTTTGAAGATAAAAAAATCATCAAAATGGCGTCTTCAGCGAGACGAAGTTTTAAACTTTTATTGACTCTGATCTTCGGTTTACCTTTGCGTTTCAGATTTTGACTTTGTACAGTGGGTAGTGACTTTGACAAACCATCCCGCAACTTTGGTGGACCACTTTGGTATATTTAATAAGGATAGAATATTCTTTGAAAATATTAAAGACATCAATCAGCCCTAGCAAGCTTCGTCAATGTTTTGTAAAATTTCAGTTTCTATTCTACAGTGCTTGACTGCAATCCCACCTGATGGTAAGCAGTGATGTAGTGCAACTACTCGTATATTGGGGTCGGCTTCCAGTCAAGCTAAATTTAGCTGAATACCAGTATTTTACGAGGAGCGGCTGCTTACCAGACCTCCACAACCCATTAACTGGGGTAACACACAAAGAGAAGACTCTACAAATGACAGCCGGGACCTACAGCTTAACGTGCTTTCCGAGGCACGGAGGAAACTCGGTATGTTAAGATGGTCACCAACCTTGGCATGCGTTGCTTAACCTTGAAGATTGACCCGTGCGACTTTTATTATCTGGCCAAGAGCTAACATTCTCACAATCCATTAATATTTTCTTTGGTTCTCCGTCTTAATTTATAGTAAGTATTCTGTTTTTATGGGTTATGTAACAATGCTTCTTTGTATGCGATTGCAGTAAAAACAACAACAACCACTGTCATGGATGGATAATTATGATTAACGATACCTAAGTGTAACCATCTCAAATATTTTTAAGTATACTTTGGATGCTTAAATATTAAAAATATTAACATCATCATTATTTTAATTGAAGGAGGTCCATTGTGGGACATAGACCTCATCAAGTGTTGCTAAAACAACCAGTCTGTATCCATTGAGTTCTCGCGACCCCCACCAAAACATCGGTCCACCTTGTAGGAAGACTTCCAACGCTGCGTCTTCCGGAACGTAGTCACTCTAGAACCTTTCGTCCCCATAGACCACCTGTTCAGAGAACAATGTGCCCTGCCCAATGCCACTTAAGGTGACCACGACATTAGAATTTATCCATACAAACGTAATACCAAAATCATTTGCAGTTTAAGCATATATACACCATAATAATTATGATGTTATTCGGATTCAGACAATATTTATCTAGGTTCCTACGTCGTCTTTTTTTTTCAAAAACTTACCCCAAACGAAATTTAAGTGAATTTAAATTTTCTCAGCGAAAATGTCATGTTTTTATTTGGTTTTTTCTATATTATAAACAACAGTATTTTAAAATATATCTCCGCAGGAACACATATATTATTATCAAGTTATAAATGCTTGAAACAATATTGGAAATACATTAATTTTTCATTCATCATTTTTGGTATTACGGAACATCTCCCAAATTTCCAATAGTTTGTATTGCTATCACAGCAAGCAACTGTCTGTGTGTGGATGATGACTTTACTCCAGTCAGTATGTCCAAGAATTGTTTATACTATCTGGATTGATTCTATCAACCTCAAAAACGTATTTTATTTCGTCTCAACTCGAGATAGCGCGCGGTGTACGCAGGCCTCTTAAATTTGGCGATTCTTCGAGTTACGGCGACGAAAAATAACCGGGTATCCAGAAACATGTACTGGATCCATGGTATTCGTTTGTGCATCGATGACACACCCAATATTAATAGAGCTCAGAGCCGTGGGAATGATAGAAGCTGGTTCCCGGCAACGTACTGTGGCTTTAGCTCTGAATACAAGTCAGAGTGTTATCAGTCGACTTTGGACACGTTACCGAAGCACTGGTACCGTGGCTGAGCGCCATGGAGGACGGTATCGCTGCACCACACGGAGACAAGACCGATACATTCAAATCTTAACTCGAAGAGCTCCAACAATAACCGCCATGATGTTAGCCGTGAGGCTTCATCACTCTTCAGGGAACTTAATTAGCGACCAAGCAGTCAGAAACCGCTTGCATGAAGTGAACCTTCATTCCCGAAGACCGCTACGGGTACCACCTATAGTAATGCACAATCGTAGGATTCGATATCAATGGGCTCTTGAACACTGAAATTGGGCAGAAGAACAATGGCGTTTCGTGTGCTTTTCTGATGAGTCTCGTTTTGGTATGAGACCGGATACAAGACGTATACGACACTGGAGAACCCCTGGACGCCAACAGCGATTAAAATCCTGCCAGGAAGTCCATCCTTATAGTGGTGGAACCATCATGGTATGAGCGGGTATTTGGATCAGCGGAAGAACTGAGTTGATTTAGATCAGAGGCAACCTCAACGCTCAAATTTATGCTGAGACGATTGTATCAGACGTCATCGTTCCTCTACAAGTGCAAATCGGTCCCTTATTTCAGTTAATGCATGATAATGCACGACCGCACACCGCAAGAGTTGTAAGACAGACTCTCGCCGCAGCTAACATCAATGTCCTGCCCTGGCCTGCTCAGTCGCCAGACTTGAACCCGATTGAGCATGCATGGGATATGCTACAGAGAAGAGCTCTGCCGAATATGGAGGGTATCCAGTCGCAAGAAGACCTTTTTTTGTTGTTGCAACGAACATGGGCGGCCATTCCACAGCGTGATTTGGATGAACTCATTTTGAGTATGCCAAACCGATGTTCTTGTGTTGTTAGTGTTCGCGGTAGAAACACGGATTATTAATTGTTTAAGTTACCCAATAAAATTTTAAAGAAAACTGTTATTTCAGTCTTTTTTTCGAACTTTAATATTAGTGGTTCAAATGTCAAAAATCCCTTTATTAGGAAAATGGCAAATTTCTTTATTAATGCAAAGGTGACTTTTTTTTTCCGTTAGGGGAATCATCAGAATGACTTCTCCCACTCTTGGGCGGAGCGGGAGGGCGTGTCAGACTCTTACTGACTAAACCCCTACCCCGTTCCTTCGTTACCATCGATCTGGGGGACACGGTGACAACCTTTCGGATACCGTGTTCCCTAGAGGCTTCGGCCCTACCGGGCCCCTACAGTTTGCTGACATCTCTTTGAGGCGCGCGTGGAACAGAACGCGCCGTCGACGACTAGGCTTGGTCCAGATTATTACCAGACTGCCGGACGGCGAGCTACCCAGCGCTCGCTATCCGCGAGCCCGCGCCTACGGTGGTCGGAAATCGGGATCGGGATCTCGGCGGCGGCGGCGTGAGTTCCGTTGCCTCACGCGGTCGGCAGCCTCCTTCGCTAACATTACTGCTTCTTCTTCTTTCAGAAGGAGGCGACCGCGTGCCACCCCTCCTCGCTCCGGACCATGGCCTCTACCAGGGCCCAGCGCGAGAGGTCACCGCCGCCGATAGCCTCCACAAGGACACGGCGGTGCTCCGCCCAAGCGGGGCACACCTCTACCGTGTGCTCCACCGTGTCCTCCGGGCGGTCCACACAGTGGCGACACCCGGGCGTCCTTTCCTCCTTGATCCGATGCAGGAACCTCCCGAACTTACCGTGTCCGGTGAGGACCTGCGTCATACGGAACGAGAGGACGCCGTGACCTCTTTCCAACCACTCCTCAAAGAGGGGACTTACCGCCGCAATGACGGCATGCCCAGCACTGGGTTGCGACAGTCGCAGTCGCCATGCCACCCTGAGATCCCGCCGGAACTCTGTCCGCCATACCGCGACTTGTCGTGGCAGCGGAGTTTCGCCCCGGCGTTGCATCTCCACGCGCAAATCGTGCATGCGTGCAAGGACTGTTGCCTCCAAATCCCACGGTGGCAGGCCAGCAAGGAGGCTCGCCGCTTCGCGGGAGATCGTGCGGTATCCCCGCACCATCCGGATGGCCATGACCCTCTGGCAAGCGTTCAGTTTGGCCGCTGGTCGCTTACCTAGCGATGGCGCCCAAACTGGCGCCCCGTAAAGGGCCATGGACCGAACGATCCCCGCGTACAGCCTCCGGCAGGGGGCGTCTGGACCCCCTAGGTTGGGCAGGAGCCGCTTCAGAGCGGCACTAGTCCTGTCCAGTTTGGGGGCCAAACGTCGGAAATGCTCCTCGAAAGTCCACCGGCTGTCGAGGACGAGTCCCAGGTACTTCATCGTCGACCCGACGCCGATGTGAACCCCCCCTACCGTTACTTGGGAACCCGGTGGTGGCGCGGTCCGAAGGCCATGAAAGCACATAGCCTCGGACTTGTGCAATGCCACCTTGAGTCCCAGTTGCTGGATCCTCTCCACGACTGTCGCAACCCCGCGTGTCGCTGTTTCGGCCGCCGCCTGGTACGACTCTCCCCGCGCCAGGACCAGCGTGTCGTCTGCGTAGCAGACCACGCTGACCGCCGAGGTCGCCGCGCAGCACGTAGTCGTATCCGATGTTCCACAGGGGCGGTCCTAACCGATGCCTGCGGAACACCGCACGACATCTCTCGCCGTCTCCAAAGGTGACTTGGTTTATCGTTACTGTGACAAACGAAAACACTTTATTTGATGAATCCTTAAAGAAAATTTTAATTAATATCAATCAGGAGAAAAGTTATTGCAAAAATATATGTTGATCCCTAGACACTTTTGATGTGTGTATATTGGGGTCGGCTTCCAGTCAAGCCGGATTTAGCTGAATACCAGTATTTTACGAGGAGCGGCTGCCTACCAAACCTCCACAACCCATTAACTGGGGTAATACGGTACTTAATGGCAAGACTGGAGTCAGATTTACTGGCTTCTGACTATCCGTAACGACTGCCAAAGATCTACAAATGACAGCCGGGACCAACAGCTTAACGTGCTTTCCGAGGCACGGAGGAAACTCGTTATGTTAAGATGGTCACCCATCCACAGATCAACCTTGGCAAGCGTTGCTTAACCTTTAAGATCAACCCGTGCGGCTGTTATTATCTAGCAACGAGCTCCTTCATATAATTCATCTTCATATAATTAACAACTGTAAAAAAAAACTATCAGGTTTAAAATAGCTTCAAAGTGTCAAAACGGTCAAAATGTACGTCATAGTATAGTCGTAATGTTAGTGTCGCATCTTCACATGGTTTATTTGAAAAATATACACGCTGAACAATGGACATGAACTGTATAAAGTTTTTTTTTGTTACACACTCTTGGTTGACTGGGTAAAGAATGTGTGAGGCATTCTCACCCACCCACCAAGAACACCTTTTTAAGTACCTTTTGTGTTTCAAGATATTTTATTAAAATAAATATACTTACGCTATCATTATAATATAATTATTACATCTGATCATTTGTAGATCTTTGGATAGTCAGAAGCCAGTAAATCTGACTCCAGTCTTGCCATGAAGTACCCCAGTTAATGGGTTGTGGAGGTATGGTAGGCAACCGCTTGTAAAATACTGGTATTTTTCAATAATTTTAGTACAGTAACTTCATAGTTGACAGAGGACATCGATTTGAAATTCACTTAGTGTTTTCTAAAGGAATTAGTCATCTTAATTGTATTGTAGGCAAATAATATAGACGTCGCCGCACTACATTAGTAGCACATCAGTATATCAATACCGTACGAGTGTGTGGAACCTACGCACGCACTCGCTAGCTAGTGACGCAATTTAGATTAATAAAAATTTAAAAATAGATATTTTTTTATCCTTATGTAGGTAATTCTTGAATATTTTAGGAGATGAAAAAATACTATTATCTATTTAAAAATTATTGAAATATATTCATACTTCTTTCAGAATAGAATTTGTGTTTAGGTATTATCATGATAGTAGCTCTTAAGAAAAATAAGCTGATAAAACATTTTACTCAAAATTTGAAATATATGGCATCATCATCACCTAGTCTTTTCCCAACTATATTGTGGGGTCGGCTTCCAGTCAAGTCAGATTTAGCTGAATACCAGTTTTTTATGAGGAGCAGCTGCCTATCAGATCTCCACAACCTTAATTGGGGTAACACGGTACTTTATGGCAAGACTGGATTCAGATTTACTGGTTTCTGACCGTCCGTAACGACTGCCAAAGATCTACAAATGACAGCCGGGAGCTACGGCAAAACGTGCTTTCCGAGGCACGGAGGAAACTTGGTATGTTAAGATAGCCAAAATTTGAAATATGTGCAAATAATACTCTTTCATACAAAGTTTTATCCGCAATTCTATTTATCTCCTAGAAATAACAAAAACTAGCATAGTACCTACATACCTACTTACCTCGACTGTTTGGCTTAGACTTTACGTTATCTGTCAGTAAATGGATAATTCCAGATTTTATTAAATAGATTGCAATCATACATATGATTTATAATTACAAATACATATACGAGTATGTGAGAAATAGCGAGAAAAACTAAAACAATGCAATCTTGATATTTCTAAGGTAAAATGATTTGAGGAAAATGTTTTAATAAATTATTTTTGTATTATTTCTTTTCTGCAACTGCCTCATTCTAGAAACTGATGAGCTGAGCTACCGATTTTATTTTTACGAAGTTTTGTAAAATCTTTTTTATTTTTCTATCTGGAATTTCTCAGAAGCAGACCCAAGAGGGTAACTAACATAATTATGATATCGTAGCGGCATCTATGACGTCACATAATCCTGCATCGCCGGAGGGGATGATGTAGCTACATCTTTGACGTCGCAGAACTAATCCTGCATCGCGCAAGTACAATCCGGTCACATTAACTTGACGCATCTCTGGAAAGCGAGCATCCCCCTGCTTTCCACTGCATTTTTTTAGCTCGACCGGAAAGTGTCAGGTATGATCAGCATCTTTGTTATCGATACGCGCGTCGATAATTTGGCTAGATCTCTGTTTTTATTATTTTGTTTTTGAACATTATTTCATCGACGCCAAGCGTCAAGTTAATGTGACCGAGTTGCAGAATATTATAGAACAACACGAAATCATCTATAGGGTATAAAAAAATCATTTTGAAGTCGGTTAAAAAATAAAGAGTTCAACAAGTACCAATTATTTATTAAAAGTGAAATTATAAATTTATAAAATATTATCACAAATAAATTAGAATTTTCAGAATCATTACCTACACAAATGCTGTCTTTTAAAATCGAGTTATTATAAGAGTTACATAACATTTTTCAATCACTAGACACCAACTAATTTAAAGTGGTTTTTAACTAAATAACATTTCTTTAAACCTTTTGTATAGTACCATTTACAAAATAAGCGTAAAACACTATACCCGCAATATTTATATTCCATGATTAAATTGGGATTAAATAATAATGATGGAATATATTGCAAGTATTATTTTTCCGCTTACTTTAAAGTAGCATGCAATTGCTTCAAATGTCATAACGGGCTTACTATTTTTTGACAATTACAACTGCCGCACTCAAAAACAGTTAATGATTCATTAGCGCCCCTTATTCCCATTTAAGTTAAACATAGCCAAACCTTCTTACTTCTAAACGGTCCATTAAGAAATTGTCACATTGACAGTTTTGAACATTGTAAAACTCTGAGTGCGGCAGTAATAGCGAAGCCTTTTCCTACGTATTTGTATATAGCAATGAATGGCGTGTATGTGACACAATTCTATTTGAAGAAAAGATATTTTGTGATATCCCACTCAAAAAACAAAAATTATTCTAAAGCAGCAGGATAGCCAAGTTGATAGTCTCCAATCGTTAACGCTAATAAATCACGTTGTCAGAACAAATTAGTAACCAAATTCACATCGTTCATCGCTACATCTTATATTTTTATAGTAGTGGTCTTTTTAAACCACTTAAGCTAGGCGTCACTGAAAAGTATTCCTGTTTCGGCACCCAAGCTATTCCCGATTCGGCAGCAATAGGTATTTTGGATTGAGATTTTATATTGGTTACTACCATTGAAAATACCTATTGATTGTAGAAAGAGATTCTACGCGAAACGGTTGTAACTTGACTAAGCCTGCTGACCCATATAAGTATTAATCTAGTCTACGCATAAAGTCTTGAAAGATCCAGGCATGCCTGAATAATCTTCATTAAATTTAATGGACTGCCTGCAGGATTCGTCTGTAGAAGCGGTTTCCATGTTCTTTACGATTGCTATGTGTTCATCCGTACTCACTTCTTTGAAGTCCATCTCTGAGGAAGAAATTGTCATTTGATTAGTAAATGATAACCAGCGTTTTAGAACATATTAAGGTCCCTGGCAGTTGAGTGGAATGCAGTGTGTCTTCCACTGCACGGCCGATGTTAATTAGGCTAACCAAGAAAGCAGAAGAGAGATTATCTAGACGCTTATCGCAAAGTCTAGTTTGAGGTGGCTCAAGATAAAAATACATTGAAAGTTTTGAGGTAGGCCTTTGCCAAGTAGAGGAAAAATAAAAGCTAAATAGTAATAAACAAAAACTTAAATAGTATACAGTTTGCTTGTCACTAAATTTCAGGCACTTTGAAAGTTATTTTTTGAAATCGTAAAATATACCACTATTACTTACAATAAATGCGAATGCTTAAATAAAATACTAATAAAGAGAAGAAATCTTAACAGATGTTATAATAGAAATTGTTTTGATAAATGCAACCATGCTTTTGAAATTGTCGATTCATCGTACAGTATCACCTAACGTATTTAATATAGCAAAAACCTTCTCCTACACAATTGAAATATTTTTTATTAATAAAACATTGTACTAAGATATGCTTTATTAAAAGCAATAAATATTAACCTAAAGACCTGTGTACAAAAGTCTAAATAGACACTATTTAAGTAGGTACATGACAGATTTTTATACTATTATAAAAGAAAAATACGTGTTTTAGTCCTGGAGTTGCGGATGCTACGGTGCCCGATATGCTACTACTACTAAAATAAAAATATATGTGTCCTCCGCAATTTCAACCATGTGTCTGGTGGTTATTGCTCCGCTCCTGTAGATGTTAGTAGCGTATTTATGACCTTTAACGTTTGAATCCCCAACCGGTCCTATGAGACCGCGCTGTTATTGTTTTACTATTGTGTCTCGTTTCGCGGGTATCTGAGTAATTAACCGTTCTCAAACATAATTTTTTTTTTATTTGATTAGTTACTCATAAAAAGTAACAAATAAACTATAATTCATCATTATCATTATTACAACCGAAAGAGGTCCTATGTTGAACTTAGGACCCCCTCAACTGTCGCCACAACAAACGGTCCTGTGAGTCTCGCATCCATTGGATTTCCGCGACTTGATTTTTCGTGACATATCGGTAACCTTAGTTCTCTTACAGAGGACGAGGAATATAAGAAAAGATATCTCACCAGTCAATTCCTTCATAGATCTTTCATCGCCACCCAAATCTTTAGGGAGATGCTCTCGAGGTATGTGGTCATATAGAGACTCAACACTGTTATGTACAACTAATCTTTGAGCCAACTTCGCACTAAGAGCTTGTTTGAAAACCAGAAGGATTGTGTCGAAGAACTTTGAACCACTTATTAGATGAATCTTCTTCATTCTTTGACCTAGGGCTTCCTGAAAAAAAAATATAAATACTGGTTCATGAACCAAAGAATATAGTTTACAGCGACATCTATGACGCCACGTAAGAACTAATTCTGCTTCGCGCAATTAAACTTTTTAAGTTAACTTTATTCCGGTTTTTAAACCCTAAGACTAAATTGACTCTGGCAAATGTCAAGCTTAACCCTAAGACTAAAATTGACACTGGCAATTAATGTCAAAATTACAATAATAATGATTCCAGTTCTTTTGTGTTGTGACCAGTGTGACAACCCACGTAATGTCATTTCAGTCTCAGAGATTAAAAAAAGACCCGTGATAGCCTAAAACAGTGTTTAAAAGACCTTAAGTTTTCAGGCTTTTCCATAAGTGCTATGAGACCTTTTCTTATTTTCATGATTCTGGGAACAGGAAGTACCTTAAAATAATTTAAGAATACTTACAACAATCAAAGTAAGTGCCTTGTGTATAGTAATGGGGTTCAGTTTCTTCACCGTTCCCATGGTGATGTTTCTGCTGTCACCCACTAGTTCATATCCGTTGCAGTAGTCGTGCTGTAGCATGTACTGACCCAGCTGAAAAATTAAAAAGTTTTCAATTAAACAACAGCATTGTTGGCCCAGTGGTAACTGCCCCGTCTTGCAAGTTGTATTTCGCAGGCTTAAAATCAGCTAGGTGCAATTTTTTGTGTAATTTATTTCGTCAGCGCTGCTCTTAAAACTGCGAAGGAAAACATCGTGAGAAACCAGCATGTTCTAGAACTACGGGCCATACAAGCAAAATCAATCAGAAGTGGTATCAAGATGAAAATCTTTATAACCAGAAAGATTTCATAAAAACTTGAACACCCTCTAAAAACTTTAAATCTTATTTCGAGGACGGTTTTGAAAAAAGTAATAATTATTATCATGTCTTAATTGTTTATTTCATTTTGTTATATCTTGGGCTAAGTTTCTAGTTCAGTAATCCAAATAATAAGATTCTCCTATACTACTTTTAACATCCCCTAAATCACTTAAGAGGGGTAGTTTTGAGAAACGAATAATAAAAATCTTTTTTATTTTTAGAACAGAATATTGCATATAAACAAATTTACCCTTTTTTGGTCCCTTTCAAATTGAATTTTCTAAAATCCCTTTCAAGTTTTTTTATTATTATTATGCATAGATAATATCTCACCTTATGGTGAACGATGATGTGGTCGATGGCGGAGCACGCTTGCCTAATATTTAGTACTCGTACCCGTCATTAAAGGAAAACTTGGCCAAAAGTTCGTATTCCTAGTTTTAGCTGTTTCGGTCCTGTGTTGATTATGTCAGTCAGTTAGTTTCTCCTATACTATGTATACAGGTGTGTGACGAAAAATTCCACAACTGAGAGGTCCAGAATTATGTACTAAATCCATGGTATTCGTTTGTGCGTCAATGTCTGATATACGATGCATAACATAAATATTGAGTTCATAGGAACTCAATTGTAGTTTTTTAGTACTTACCACGATTAAATATCTGTAATAGGAGACAAGTTCAAATTTGCTGTCGTCTTCTCCAGTCAATGTTGATATCACCACCCGGTAGTTGTCAGACGATGGCTTTGGCAGGAGGCACGTATTACTGGAAATTGGCAAACAAATACAAATTAAAAACCGGCCAAGAGCGTGTCGGGCCACGCTCAGTGTAGGGTACCGTAGTTTCCCGTCCGTCACAATAAGTGTCCCCAACTTTTCAAAAACTGTTCGTCCAATAAAGTTCAAAATAATTTTCCTAGAAAGTCTTTATAAAGCTCTACTTTTCAGTTTTTTTTCATATTTTCTAAACTCATGGTTCAAAAGTTAGAGGAACACACTGTTTTTTACTTTTGGAGCGATTATTTCCGAAATTATTGATATTATCAAAAAATGATTTTAGTAAACCCCTATTCATTTTGGAATACCTATCCAACAATATATCAAACGTTAGGGATGAAATAAAAAAAAAACACTTTCCACTTAGATGTAGGGGGGCTATCCTAATAAAAAAAAAACATTTATATTTTACTACTTTGTCGTGATACATATTGGTACCAAAAGTGATGGTCCAAAAATGTATGGACCAAAAACCCAGAGTCGATTAAGACAAATTAGGTATCAATAGCTTTATTAAAATGCACAATTTACCCCACCGAAAAAAAATTGCCCATATCCATGGGGTATATGAGTTATAGACGAACAAAGTATATATGGAAAAATCATGAATAACTGGTTATTTTTACCAGTTTTGCAACAGCAATATATTAATAATGAATAACTTGTTATTTTTACCAGTTTTTTCAACAGCAATATATTAATAATAATAATCATAGGACAATAATCAATATAAGTAGCGATTATATGAACCTATCAAGTTGAAATCTTATATTTCACAGCTTGTAAATCATATGTCCTTACCTTACCTTTGTCGTGAATTCTTTTTACAGTTGAATGTGCCTATTTTGTCTCAGATTATTTATTTTTTCAGTCACTTATTAAAAAAAACAAATGGAAAAATATTTATTTCAATTATTTTCAATGTCTATTAATATATCATCTAAGAACCCAGCAGGTTGCATAAGGTCGTCTTGGTACCTGGCCCAGATGTAGGCACAACTGCCCAATGTGCGGCGACAATGAATACAGCTGCAACAGTATTCCGAAATCCTATTCGTGTTATATAAAACATAACAGTTTTTTTTTTCTGGTAGGGGTATCATCAGAATGACTTCTCCCGTTCTTGGGCGGAGCAGGAGGGCGTGTCAGACTCTTACTGACTAAGCCCCTACCCCGTTCCTTCGTTGCCTATAATCTGGGGGGGACTCGGTGTCAACCTTTCGGAATACCACGTTTTCATAAAACATAACAGTAATATGTTCTTGTCCCGGCGTAATCTCATTAATAAAGGACTTTGAACTTGATAGTTGCATATGATCGCTAGTTATATTTATTATTGTCTTATGATTATTATTATTAATACAATGCTGTTGAAAAAACTGGTAAAAATAACAAGTTATTCACGATTTTTCCATATATACTTTGTTCGTCTATAACTCATATACCCCATGGATATGGGCAATTTTTTTTCGGTGGGGTAAATTCTGCATTTTAATAAATCTATCGATACCTAATTTGTCTGAATCGACTCTGGGTTTTTTTTGGACCATCGCTTTTCAGCTTTCTAGTACTGACGGTCACAGAGATTAAACGAGGACGGACGGATAGACATAGCGAAACTAAGGATTCCGTTTTTGCCATTTGGCGACGAAACCATAAAAAGAAAGAAAAAATCTAAATTACATACGTCTTTGGTAACCACAAAAAAAAAACCAAGAAATATTGCATAAATGGAAACACATCAATAATATGTTTTTATGTCAATAATGGTTATCATATATCAAGTGGTTGATGTTTTCCAAAAGTAAGGGTTTTTTAGTAATCATTTCTGTTGCTATCTTACCAATTTCATTATACAAAGTAAAATATTGTGTAATAAAACAGCTCACTTTAGTACAAATAACCTATTTAGACATAATCTGTATTATCCTCTTTAAATAAATATTTTAAGTTCTTATGGTGTACAATAAAGAATTAAGAATTTATTACTCAAACGAACTAAATAAATTATTCCAAATATACTATTTAGAGGTAATCTTGAACACGAAGATTTTTTTAGATGGGAAATCATCATATTGATTTTTTCCACTTTTGCGGAGCGGGAGGGCTTGTCAGACTTTTAGTGACTAAATCCTACTCCTGTCCCTTCTTTGCTTTCGTTCCAAGGGCATGTTACAACCCATCTAGCCCAGTAGCCTTCGACTCTTGTGGGCACCTTGGAATGTAAAATATATAAATTTACAATTACATGCCAAAAAGAAAATCACCACATTACACAAAATTACCACATAATAATTATTAAATACCACTACAGAAAATAAAATCATTGTACATAAATATATCAACCGTCATTTGTCATATTTTAGAATTATTTAAATATTAAATAAATTTTAGTCAAAATATTTGTCATTTGAAAATTCATTAAGGTGTTTAATATTTCAAATTTACAATTATAATTATGTAGAAAAGAAAAGAAAACCCGTCATAGATAAGTAGATAAGACAAATTATATGTTCCTGCTTATTAATTTCTACTTGAATTTCTTAAAACTCGTAGCATTATAAATAATATCTTGATTAGTAGTTTTTGTAGAAATCATATGATTTAAGAGGATTTAACTAGTCAGACAGACAAAAAATATGTCCGTATATAATTCTATGAAATTGACTTTTTTTGTATATTACTTCTAATTTTACAAACTGTGTCTACAGATACATTTATTTAACTCTGCTTTCGCAAGTATTCCTTAATCACTTTTGTAGCAATTTTTCTGTTTTTTTTTTCTGTAAAGAATAAGTTAGGAGTCGGCTCCCAGTCTAACCGAATGCAGCTGAAGGCATGTGTTTTTGGGCCTGAGCACATCACGTTTTTGAAACATACCAATGGCGCGCTTGTAGCGATACGCACGCGAGTCAGACGCAGTGAGGTGCCGCGCGCTTGAATCGATCCAAAGGCGATGCTAACGCGCGAGTGTATCACTACAAACGGCAACAATCTTCTCTGTAGGATAAAAGTATACTAACAGTCAACGTGAGTTTCAATAAAGCGCGTCAACGGAGCGTGTAAAAAACGTGGTGTGCACAGGCCTTTACATGGAGCAAACGACTAAGACAATCCTTTTTAAATAAATAAACAAAATTAATACGTACCAAATATTAAAAAGGGGTTTAAACTCGTTCCTTATATCGTAGTTCTGCAAGAACTCGGGCATCAAACTGGTGAAAGTACACAGTTTGTCGAAGCGCTGTTTTGCTCTTTCAATCGATCCTTTACTGTAGATGAGGTAGCGCTCCAAGAAGTCCCTATCTGTAATTTAAAAAAAAGCATGACTCCATTTGATGAGCCACATACGTTATTACCCACTATCCGTGTTTACCCTACTCTACCTTTTAATATACTTATACATTCTTTTTTATTAATTCATAAATCCCCGACCGGTCTCATAGGACCGCGCTGTTATTGTCTTACTATTGTGTCTCGTTTCGCGGGTATTGATAGGTTAATTGTGACTAGCTGTTGCCTGCGACTTACATATTATATTTTTATTCTTCTTCTTCAACTTGGCGTTAGTCCCGGCTTTTGCCAGGGTCCGCCAAGACATATTATATTTTTATTAATTTCGTAAAAATGCACTAATCTTACTGATAATTCTGCACTTGCAATCAATTCCAAAAACATCGAATTAATTTATTTTACTTTCACATAAAACTGCTGGAAGAGATATCTTTAGGAATAATCATCACCTTTGTACCTATCTTTCTGTCTCCTTCTTAATCTTTCTAATATTAAGTGTGTACGTAATGAAAATAAATTATAAACTATTGAATCAAAATAAATAAATGTGACACCAGGTTTTACTCATCTATAATGCTATTTATCAATGGTTTTAAAGGAGACATTTAGTCTGTTATTAATGATAATAACATGTGTTTGCGCACAATACTTGCGTCATGCTTATTTGTCTATACTAGTGAGGTATCATTGTTTTTTTTTTCTAGTTTTAGGTACGAGTTTTTTTATGTAAGAAATCATCGAAATACTTCTCCCGCTCTTGAGTGAGCGTGGAACACTAGGAGCCGTCGAAGACTTGGGCTCGGTACGGACGGTTACCGGACGACCAGAGGGCGACCTTTTTTATGTAACTACTATTAAAATCCCGTGCGATCTCATGCGACCGCGCGAAACGACATCGCAACTTTGGGTTGTGGAGGTCTGGTAGGCAGCCACTCTTTGTATAATACTGGTATTCAGCAAAATCCGGCTTGACTGGAAGTCGACCCCAATATAGTTGGGAAAAGGCTAGGTACCTAGATGATGATGAGGTGATGGTTATAGGTACCCGTGACCAAAACCAGCCAGTTGCCATATAGAAAGCTTGGAGATAAATAAGGGGTTAGACTAGTGCTTGACAGCGATCCCACCTAGCGGCAAGCAGCGATGCAATCATTGACGGTGAGGCGCACTCCTACGATGGTTGGTAAACGATGGTAGAGTCAGGATCATGACGGCTGGGCGTGAGGGTCATATCCTCTTGCGTGCCGCCGCCTCCTTCGCTAGCATTACTGCTTCGCACATGTAGGCATCGGCCTGCCATTCTTCTTCGCTTCGGACCATGAGTAAGGCAGTATTTTAAAAATTCCTCTCTTAGTAATCTACGTTATAAAAGGAACCTACAAACTCTCCTATGTTATGAAAGGAAGCCTAGTTCAAAATTTCACACTCCTAGTCTCTGTAGTTTTGACTGTGCGTTATAACTCCGTGGTGCGTTGATACGTCAGTCAGTTTTTCCTTTTAGAAAATCGACCAGCAGTTCAATGTTAAGATATTTTTACCATCAAGAGTCGGAGATTGCTGAAACCTTTACAGTCTAATATTACTAGCTTCTGCCTGTAGTTTCACTCGAGTGAAAATAGGAAATATTATTTGGGCACATTTCCAGATGACAGCGATGTGGAGGAGTACTTCGACGCCTAAGTGTATATTATATTCGTATTATATGTACATAGGTTTAGCATAAAAGTATAGTTAAGACTAAATTTAAGGTTTTTTATATAGTTTGTTACTTTTAATTACTCTGATTATATACATTAGATACAATCATTAAATTAATAGAATTTATTAAAAGAAAAGTCCAAGGTTAAAATAATAACACTAGACAACAATAATAGCTAGATAGTTGAAATTCTCACAGATGACGTATTTCTATTGCCATTATATCAACTAATACTAAAAACAAAATAAAATAAACATTTAAATTGGGCTCCCATACAGCAAACGTGATTTTTTGACGTTTTTTTCTAAGGACTATACGGTACCCTTCGTGCGCGAGTCCGACTAGCTCTTGGCCGCTTTTAAATGACCATACAAAGACAAATGATTCCCCTTCAACTTTTCAGTCACAGTTGCTAGTTAGTTCCTTTTAAAGTAATATAGTATGTCAGGGTCGGCAGTCAGACAGACAGGTTAAACCAGTTGCATATACATATGGCCAGATATTGCGGTCAGGTTATAATAAACTTGAACTTAATGCAATATAACTGCATCATCGGTGATTGCCATCGAATTGCACAAAAAACCCAGCAACAGAAAAAAACATGGTTAAAAAGATAATTTTAAGGAAAATCAAATCAAATCATTTTTGATGATTTGATTTGATTTGCAACAATCATTAATGTTGATTTTGAAGATTAAGTTTTTAATTACTTACCTACTCAGAATTCTGAGTTGATGATTGTTATTGATATAACAATCACAGTATATTATACTAAATGTTAGGATTTAACTTTTTACAGATGACATATTTCTGTTACCGCTATAAAAACAAATAGTAAAAACAGATTAAAATAAATATTGAAATCGGGCTCCCATCCCATTCATACCTTACACCAAAGGTGATTTTTATGTTACAGGTAATACGGAACCCTTGGTGCATGAGTCCGATTCGCACTTAGCCAGAATTATTTTTAAAATACATTTCGATATCTCCGGGCAATAAATTGGTAATCGCAGGAATTAGTTTTTCGATTTCTTACTTATTGTCCGAGTAATAAAGACGGTAATTGAAAACCTAATCCCTGCGGTTACCAAGTCATTGCCCGGTGACGATCCGAAGATTTGTATTCTTACACTTTCTTTGACCTCTCTTGTTCCCAGTATTGTAGTATTTAATTGTAGACATATGACGTCACAAAATCCTGCATCGCGCAAGCAAAATTCTCCGCGCGATTTTAATAGCTACAACCACAGAACAGTTGAATGTTCTGTGGGTACAACATCCCGAAATCATCTATCGCGCAGTAGCCCACCGGACATAACACCCGTCCGGTCGGGGGATCCTTCCTTTTTAACGGAGGTATGTGGGACTTTACTCTCTGTCTCACCTACCTCCAAAGTATTGGGGGTCAGGTTTTTATACTATTCGGTGCCAGGATCTTCTGTATTGGTTTCTCGGCTTTGGTAATCAGATCAACTTGACGTCTCTTGATTCCACGCCAATGGCGGGTGACTTCTGCCTTTATTTTGTTCTATCAGGTTTATCGCAATTTTTACGACATGGTTCTTTTATCTAAGACGATTTTTGCTAAGTTTTTCTATATTTGAAGTTACTTTAAAGCTGCATCTCTACTCATTACGACTTTTTTGAATTTATAGTCTTTGATATTTGAGTTTTTTTTTGTTATAGTCTTTGATTCGTGAGTATTTCCTTAGCATTACAGACCCTTGCCTCAAAGAGGTGTTAGCCAACTGCATGAGCACGGCTGGGTCAAAGCCTACTGGGGCCCTAGATTGAACGAAAGGGAACCCCGGGACCCTGGAACGAGAACAAAGTAGGAACAAGGGTTTGTTTTAGCCAGTAAGTCTGACACGTCCTCCCACTCCGCCCTGAGTGGGAGAAGTCATGTTTTATTTATGTTTTTACTGGGAGAAGTCTTCTTATCCCTAAAGTCGACTGGTAGAGAATGCCTTGATGCATTAAGTCCACCTATGTACCTACCCAAGGAGATGTCAGCAAACTGTAGGGGCCCGGCAGGGCCGAAGCCTCTGGGGAACATGGGTATTCCGAAAGGTTGACACCGAGTCCCCCCCAGATCGAAGGCAACGAAGGAACGGGGTAGGGGTTTAGTCAGTAAGAGTCTGACACGCCCTCCCGCTCCGCCCAAGAGTGGGAGAAGTCATTTTCATGATTCCCCTACCAGAAAAAAAAAACACAGTAGGTACATGAATTTTAAATAAATAAATAATTTCCCACCGCAAAAAAGTCCTTATCACAAAACCAGTGCCTTAAAAAAAGAAACGCACCATAATAATTTGTTGAGGTAGAAGCCTTTTTGGATTCGCACATATTATTTTCTTCTTTTTAAATGTCGTATTTATTGCATTTTTATTTTCAATATCTTGTTAACCTTTAACATACATCACACCTGATCATAAAATTTGTATTTTATTCTGTGGTTTGTCCTCTGCGAGTCTCAAATAAATGTTTTTTTTTCCTCAAACGTTTCAGGTTTAAAGGGATCCAAAAGCTGTGCCAAGTCTTATTCACATTAGGAATTATTACTCTAAATACGAATGACATTATTTTTGTGTGAGTTTCAATCTTCTCATTAGGCCTTTAACTACATTGTGATGAATGATTGGAATGTCACTGATAGAAAAAAATAATAATTAGGTATTAGTATTGTCTATTGTATTTGCAAACGCAACTATTATAAATATAGGATATTTTTAAACTATAACGTATGGATTGTGATTGCGAACGCTACCATTGTATATGTAAAAAATATTGTACGTAAATTACGAATTCAAGATGTGTGATTGTTTCAGATGATATTACACAGAGCCCTAGGACCTCGGGACCAAAATCAACCACTGCGCCAAAAGTGCCGTCAAAAATTCCTATCGCAAACTTTTACCAACATTTTACCTGACCCAAGAAAGGAACCTAAAACCACATTCACTATTTGCATTTGCAACTGCTATACTAATTTAGCCTCTGGACTGGACAATATTTAATTAATTTATTAAATCTTCATGCAACATTTAAGGTACACAGGCGGACTTAAAGCCATAGGCATTCTCTACCAATCAACCTAGAGTGGTGAAGAGAGAAGGTGGCAGGTGCATAAAAACAAAAAGAAATTAATATTAAGAAAACGAAAAAAAAATCACAACAAAATAAAAAAAATAACATCACATTTTTAACCGATAACAATAATATTAAATTGTTGATAAGTTAGTTGAACGATTATGTATGAGATTGACTTGCCCTACCGCAATGTCATGAAATAATTGATTTGCGGTTGCATTTAGAATTTAATTAAAATATTGATTAGATTTAATAATTATTCAATTAAATCCTATTACTCAATTCAAGCTAAATTAAATACTGCTGCGTCCTCACACTCGGTCTTCATCTTTCTGCCCTGCATTAATTTTCTTACGATCCATCCTAAGGTTGTCTGTTAGATATCGCTAACAGCGATAAGACCGCCATTGTACCCATAGATTTAAGTTTCTGCATAATTGTTCCTTTTTTAGGTCTACAATAAAGTTTATTCTATTCTATTGTTGTGTCGTTTTACTTGAGGTCGGAGCAACACGTTTTTTTATTCCATTCTGTCCTGTCTCTCATCACGCTATCACTATCTTCCTTTTCTTTTATCATATCACTTCTCACAGAATTCATCCATCCTTCATCATTTTTTCTGTGACTAGATACAAGTACCTACTACATATTATAATTATTGACTTGGCATATTATTGCATAATTTTTGCATCCACTTATAATCACGCAATCTGTATCAATCCAATAAAAGTAGTGTTCTCTAAGATTCATCATCTACCTAGCCCTTTCCCAACTACATATATTGGGGTCGTCTTCCAGTCAAGCCGGATTTAGCTGAATACCAGCATTTTACGAGGAGCGGCTGCCTACCAGACCTCCACAACCCATAAACTGGAGTAACACGGTACTTCATGTCCTTTAATAAGTTTGTGTGTGTTGGGTCAGGCGCTCTTCAGGGATGCGATTTTTTAATTGGAGAACAGATTTATTGGCATTTTCAATAGTTTGTAAGTACTTAGAATGTAGTTTAGAACTATAAGAAGACTCATGGGTGGGATGGAAAGAAAGAAAGAAGAAAGTAGATTGATTTCCATTTTAAAGGGTATTGTTCAAATAGCCACTTCAATTTCTGAAGTTCATTTTATCACTGATGTTACTCATAGTTTAATCTTTTTCGCAATACATGATGTTGTACGAGGTGAATATGACATGCAGGGAGAGTGACTCATAAGGATAAAACTTTGAAGGGTATTTATTATCTGATTATTAAAATAATGATTGCAGCATAGTCTCAAAACAATTTGAGCCCATAGTTTATACAAACGAATTGTAATCCTTACTAATATTATAAATGTGAAAGTGTGGATGGTTGTTACTTAATCACGCAAAAAGATTTGGATACAATTTGGTATGCATGTGGCCTTTGACATGGAAGAGAACATAGGCTATCTTTTATCTCTGAAAGCTAGAGTGGAAGCTCGTTTAAAAAGATTTGTTGCTCTGTATCAAATGCAAAAAATCTAATCAATATCAATCTTCTAACTTAACGTTTGAATCCCCAACCGGTCCTATGAGACCACGCTGTTATTGTTTTACTATTGTGTCTCGTTTCGCGGGTATCTGAGTAACTACGATACTAAGCATTATTAATTAAGAAACATTGTGTAACTTTTGGTTTCCCAAAGAAATAAATAAAAAGGTGTTGTCTCTATTACTCATTTTCTATTCACAATCATGGATAGAATGCAACTTACAGCCGAACCCAATAACCTATCTATCTCCAGTTTTGTCATACTGGAGATAGTAAAACAAATGATACAATATGAAAATTATACATGTTTTCTGTTGTTTCATTCGTTTTTCTATCTCCGATATGGTGATAGATAGGTTATTGGTTTCGGCTGTTAGTCTCTCCATAGTCCAGTCAATATAGACATATCAAGTAACAAAAATTCCCGGAAAGCCAAATATTGGTGGAGAGCTGGGGTATACCATGACAAATAAAATTTAAAAAATCCCCATCGATCCCATGACGGGTATTGTTGTTTTTATTTTATTGTTGTTATTCGTAAAATACTGGTATTCAGCTAAATCCGGCTTGACTGGAAGCAGACCCCAATATAGTTGGGAAAAGGCTAGGTAGATGACGATTCGACCACTACTTTTATGTCTAAATTGACCGGACTACCAAGGCAGTAGAAAAAGAAAAGAAACTTACCAAAGTCCTTTCGCCGAAAATGAGGTTGTTTACTAATCCAATCTTGAAACTGATCAATATCTTGCTTCAATTTATTTAAATCATCGTAACCAAAACATGTTCGAACTGTCATTAACTGATTTTTATTAAACTCCAAAATTTTGCACGGTTTTATTTCCTCCATAATATATTTTTCTTATATGTACTGTCTCAACCAAGTTCGATCACTGTATGCAGTGAAGGAAAAATGGCCAACGAGTTTTATAGTTAGTATTATTATTGTAGGTAAAGACGCCTTGGCGATTGGGATTTATTTTTCGCGACTGCAGTGTGCCGGTTATTATTGATTGTTAGAAATAATAATACAACTTTTTTTAATTTTTTTTATTTTAATAATTATATTTATTTGGAAAGATGGGTAAAAATATACATAACTAATTAAAACTACCTCTACACTAACTCTCTAAACTATTATAGGATAACTAGGATACAACTATTTTCTGAAGATTTAATATAGACATTAACAATCATTATTCCGGTAAGTCCCCTGATTGAGGAGTGGCTGGAATGGCAACACGGCTGTCTTACCTTCCATATGACGCAGGTCCTCAACGGTCATGGGAAGGTCGGAAGGTTCATGCACCGGATTCGTGCGGAAGAAACGCCCGAGTGTAACCATTTTAATGACTGCTCAGAGAACACGGTGGAGCATACGGTAGAGGTGTGCCCCGCTTTAGCCGAGCATCACCGTTGCCTCGTGGAGGCAGTGAGGAGGAGTGGCGGACAGTCGCCTCCTTCTACGAAGCAGTAATGCTAGCGAAGGAGGCTACCGTCTAATATCCTACAGAGGCCTGGGTGGATGAAAGAGAACCTTAGGACCCTGGAATTAGGGCAAAGAAGGATCAGGAGTGGAACTTCATGGAGTGTATAACATATTTAAGGAAATCAAAAAGATTGACATTGTTCATTTTTCAAAACTACCCCTATGAAACGATTAAGGGGGTACTAATCAAAGTGCTAGTCAATATTAATATGGCGAAAGTTCTATGTATAAGTTTGTTACTTCTTCACGCTAGAACGTCATTAAAAAATTGCGATGAAACAACACGGCATAAACGGTAAGCATAGAGGATACTTTTTATCCCGGGAGTATGTTCCCTTGGGAGAATTTGTTACTTTTACACGAGCGAAACCACTGACAGAAGCTGCTTTTTTTTATTTAAGTATTTATTGCGAGTAACTTAAAACTCATAGTTACAATAATTACTTAAAACTATGTTAGTAACAATATTTACTTAATTAATAAAAATTATAATAGCCAAGAGCCTCGACCAACCTCTTAGGCGGCTTGATTCAGAAAGCGGTACTCCTGGACACGGCTCGCATTGTCAGGAGGTTCTTTTCCTTGAAGCCCTCACCGCCGCGCCGGTAGCTTGGACCCTGTTCCCGATAACGGTGGGCTACTGTTTTTTATATTTTTAAATGTTTCTATTTTGTATGTTTTTGTAAAAATATTTAAAAATTTAAAGAATGTGTATTTACAAATGAATGAAGGATAATAATAAGAATTAATTAATTATAATTAATTTTTCCTGCGTGCCAACATCGCAAAACAGCACATTGTCACTTGGTCCTATTTTCAAGAATATTTTTCTTACGCGGAACCCTAATTATTGTTCTGAAATAAAATTAGCCCAAGTTACCCCTTATTACATCATCTATGAATAACCCTCGACCACTTGAGGGTTAGTGTACTAGGGTTTGAATGAAAGAATATCACTTTCTTTACCAGGCTGGTTTATTTCAGATGTAGTGCTTACAGCTGGCGGTTTAGTGGTTAACAAAAAAAGTACTTATGCTAAGACCTTATACTATTGCCAAAGAATCATAATACCGCGATGTAGGAATTGTACAAAACGGTACAACGCCATCTAGTGACGACAAAATAAACAAATTTTACTTTTCCGTAATCGTTCGTTCGTACGTTTTCCATAATGTCTGTGTGCGGTTAAACAGCTATCTATCAGCGAAACTACTGTCAAAACTGATTCAGTTTTTTAGAGATTGAACGAAACAGACCAAATTAATTAAAAGTGAATTTTGCTTATAATGTGTCTAGATATGACTCCTAGTTTTAACCGGCTAGAACTAGGTGTAGCTGGCTACATGTGGATAAACCTAGATGTATACTTATTATCGTCGGTTAGAACTTGGTTTAGCCTTCATCACAGCGGCTAAAACCAGATGCAGTCACACTCTGGTGGTTAAACTTAGGTGTATCAGCTAAAACTACGAGTAGGTTTTTTGTAAAGCGCATTTTGCATTTTGCATTTGCGCATTTGGTTTTGTTTTGAGAATCTTATTTTGCGTTTCCAGATTGTTTTGCTTATTATATTGCAAAAAATTAAGGAATATGCATTTAGCTTAGTATTGTTAAATGCATTTTCACGTGAAGTTCCTCTGTGGAAAAACCAAATGCGCATTACTGGAAAAACAGTCGGTATTTTGGGTAACTCAAAATGTAATTTAAGCTTATCTTATTCAAATAATTGAAAGCCATTTTTGCCACATACATGAGGCTCATGATGGAATGGCTTATCCTGGGTAAGTAAGTCCCCTCTTTGAAGAGTGGTTGGAAAGATGGTCATGTTGTCCTCACCTTCCGTATGTTGCAAGTCCTCACCGTACATGATAAGTTAAGGAGTGGGTTGGTGAGCATGAATGGAATAATGTTTTCGCGAAGATGATTGGCGGTAGCGACCTGTCGCGCCGGGCCCTGGTACAGGTCATGGTCTGGAGCGAGGAAGAATATCAGGTAGTCGCCTCAATCTGCGAAGAAGTAATGCTAGCAAAGGAGGTAGCCGCACGTGAGAGGGCATGGCCTTGCCGCTGGGATTCCGATACCGATTTCCAACCACCGTAGGCGCGTGCTTGCGGATGGCTAGCAACGGAGTCCAGTAATTATCTGGACCGAGGCCAAGTCGTCAACGTTGCGTAGTATTTCACGCGTGCCTTAAAGATATGTTAGCTAATCCATAGAGCAACAGCAGGGTCTAAGCCTCTCGGGTTATGGGTTCGCTTCTAAAAGGAAAACCCAGGGCCCTGGAATGAACGCAAAGTGGAGACAAAGGAGTGGGTCTGACACGCCCACTCCGCCCAAGAGCGGGAGAAATCATTCTGATGATTCACCTAACTAAAAAAAAATAGACGATGATAAGGTTCACCTAAGTCATTCACACACTGGTGGTTAACCACCAGTGTGTAACAGCACCTAGTTTTAGCCGCTGTGATGAAGGCTAAACCTAGATGTAACCGAAGATAGTAGGATAAATCTAGCTTTAACTGCATGTGGCTGGCTACACCTAGTTCTAGCTGGCTAAACACAAGGTGTAGCCACACTTCGGGTGTTAGCCGTAACATAGATATACGATATATTTTCATATGCATTAAAAAAATATTATTGCGACATTACAAACATAATTATGACACTTCAACTTAGTCTATATTTAAGAAAAAAACGTGTTGTGCCGACCCCTAGTAATATCGGATAAGGGCAGGAAGAAGAAGAAGAAGAACTTTGTTTAAGTATATTTATAGATTAGAGATGCGGCTAATAGTGGTTCTACCGAATAACCGAATCATCATTTAGCATCTAAGTAGCCTTTTCCCAGATATATAAGGGTCGGCTTACAGTCGAGCCGGATTTAGCTGAATACCAGTATTTTGCGAGGAGCGGCTGCCTACAAGACCTCCACAACCCATTAACTGGGGTAACATAGTACTTCATGGCAAGACTGGAGTCAGATTTACTGGTTTCTGACTATCCGTAACGACTGCCAAAGATCTAAAAATCACAGCCGGGACCTACGGCTTAACGTGCTTTCCGAGGCACAAAGGAAACTCGGTATTTAAGATGGTCACCCATACACAGATCAACCTTGGCAAGCGTTGCTTAACCTTGAAGATCGATCGATATTATCTAGCATCGAGCTCCTCAACCGAATATACTCCTGGATAATTCGGTTTCCCTTCGGTTTCCCGTTTCACAGTGCTGCCGCGCAAACAACGTTTGTTTTCTGAGGAAGGAAATTTGTTTGAGGAAAAAGAAATAACCTTTTTAGATAAAGCTGAAAGGTTGGTCTTCTTGCATCACAATCTATCGCTGCTTCATTATTATATTAAATTTTATTTCAAATACACTTGGTGTAATTACAGTCACAGTTGAGAAAACCACATAGTACATTCATTATGCATATATACAACTCAATCACATTAATTTGACGCTTGACGTCAATGAAATAATTTTATTTTATTTATTTGGGAAAACAAACGAATATACAATTTTACAATAAGTAGTATAAATCCATAAATGAGATAAATGCACAACCAACAACATTTTCCACATAATATAAAAAGTATTTAACATTAAAATTCTGTACGTGCGACACAAAACTGTACATTAAATTATATTAAAATTAAATGAAACTAAATTCATGTCAACCAAATATTAAAATTAAATTAAATACATATTAAATCATAATCAAATCTAAATTGTCTTAACATTAAACTCAAATTAAATTAAATTCGGATTAACAAATAAATAAAAAAAAGAATTACATTAATATTTAAAACCAAGATAAAACATTGTACATTAATAAAATATCACACAGACAAACAATACAGTGCAACAGGAGGCAGTAAGTTCAATAAGGTAATTATGTATTTGACATTTTATCATGAAATGTCCAAAAACAATATAACAACACCAGAGAACTAGCCAAATTATCGACGCGCGTATCGATAACAAAGATGCTGACCATAACTGACTCTTGCCGGGTGAACTAAGGGAATGCGTTAGGAAGCAGGGGGATTCTCGCATTTCAAAGATGCGTCAAGTTAATGTGACCGAATTGTATGTGTAAGAAATTCTTTCTTTATCAATGCATTACTTACACGTGCTAAAATATTAAATAATCAAGGTTAAGTAGCTGATAACTGCAGTGTTGTGTTAAAGTGGCGAATCTAACTAAACCAATTAGAAAATTAATTACTTCTAATTGACCGTTATTACCTACTACAAGATTATATAGAAAATGAATGTTGTCGGCGTCGTGTACCTATAGCATAGTCGTATAGTATGTATAATCAGCCTTATCACGTTCCCATAGTTGGACTCATGCCTAGGCTTGTGGACGGTAAGTAATGGGTAGCTCACCGTCCAGACGTGAGGTAACCGTCTGAAACAAGCCGAAATCGTCGACGACACGTATTGTTTCACGCGCACCTCAAAGAGATGTCAGCAAATTATACTGGCCCAGTAGGTCCAAAGCCTACTGGGGCCCTGAGTTGCACGTAAGAGAATACTGGGACTCCTAGAGCGAAGGCAAACAGGGAACATGAGTGGGTTTTAGTCAATAAAAGTCTGACACGCCTTCCCGCTCAGCCCAGAGCGGGCGAGTCATACTGATGATTTCCCACCTAAACAAAAAAAATAATCACGCAGGCCCAGTGCGTGTTTGCGAATACTGAAATGAAATATCTCTATTTAGGGTATAATACCCGGCAAATACGTTGGCAAGTTTCGCGCATGGTGCACAAAACAGCCAATGAGCGAACAGGACGTAACGCAGTGCGGAGGCAAAAGTCGTCTAACGCACCAATCATAAACTACTATTATAATGCTGCACCAATCGCGCGCCGGATCGGCGCTACCTCGTACCCCGCGTCCCGCTTGACCACCAAATAGACCTAAAAAACGATTTCTGCGCATTGCCAAGTTATGTGCCGCCGGTTATACCGTACTCGAAGAATGGCAATAGGATCCTATTACTTAACTTCTACAGCTATCCGTCTGTCTGTCAGTGGGCTGTATTTTTTGTTCCGAAAATGGTAGAGAGTTGCAATTTTCACAGAATGTGCATTTCTATTGCACAAAAACAAACAATGTAATTAAGTTAAAACCTAAAGGAAATCTCATATAAGAAACGTTATTTAGTCAGCATTTTTTGTTCAATTTTAATATTGTAGTACATAACCCTTCCGACTCAAGTCCAACTCGCACTTGGACTGTAGATTTTATTGTATTCGTGAGTCTACGATACCAGAAATATGAATTAACGTAATGGACATTTTTACGTTTTGGGAAAACGGCCCTTAAAACCATAGTCGTAAAGGTCGCTTTTACAGTTTTGGTAAATGTCACTTACGTTATTTCATATTCCAGTATCGCTATGCTAATCCTAAGCACAGTTACACTATTTATAAATAGACAATTATAACGTAATAAACTAATTATTCATAATTGGTTTCGTGTTTGCCTACAATTAAATAGAGCATTGTTTATTTTTCATTAATAGTTATCTGATCGATTTAGTAGGAAGTTATTTATAACGTCCACAGTGAAGAGTTTTTCTTTAAAACGTCGAAGATGATGTAAAAACTGGCTGAATGCGAGTCGGACTCGCGCACGAAGGGTTCCAACCAAAAAAAAAAACAAAAAAAAATATGTGGGCTCCCATTCAAAAAGTCTTAGAAAATTTTATTCTGCTTTTTTTTTCATTGTTATATGATAGTAAGCAGTGATGCAATCGTTGATGGAAAGGCGCTTAGCTTAGTTTTTAGTATTTTTTGTTATAGCGGCATACATCATCTGTGAAAATTCCATGTGTCTAGCTATCACGGTTTATGAGATACAGCTTGGTGACACTCGTACAGAAAGACAGACAGACAGCGGAGTCTTAGTAAAAAGGTACTGTTTTACCCTTTTGGGTATGGAACCTAAAAATTATACTGATATATTAGTCAGAAGCCAGTAAATCTGACTCCAGTCTTGCCATGAAGTACCGTGTCACCCCAGTTAATGGGTTGTGGAGGTCTGGTAGGCAGCTGCTCCTCGTAAAATACTGGTATTCAGCTAAATCCGGCTTGACTGGAAGCCGACCCCAATATAGTTGGGAAAAGGCTAGGCAGATGATGATGATAATATTATTTGCTTAACTGTTCGGCAGCCTTCGGCAGCCTTCGGCTATCTCCGTCACTTGTCGGGTTACTGTTACTGCGCGGGCGATGGCGCGTGGTCCATCACACTTCTTTCTCTAGCGAAAAGAGCCGAGGACACACGCGCGTCTTGTAATTACTACAATTAGCATTGCCAGGCGTCTGGATAAATCCGGACACGGTTAAGCTTCTTGGTTGTGTATCCGGCCAGATTAGGCAGAGTACAGCCTGTCCGGCTTTTGTTAGGCTTTTTAAATTTGGTAATTTTTTATAGATTTTCATGTGTTCTTGCAATTTCAAGCGTCTGCAGACCAGCAATGACTTGTTACTTCATTAGAATTTAAATAGCAAAATTAAAAAATGCCTTTGAAAAAAAATTGTTGGTCTTATCGGTCGGCTAAATCAAATGTCCGGCTAAATGGCTGGTTTGAGGATTTGGCAACCCTACCTAAAATGGAGATTATCCATTTTGGTCCAAATTCCAAAAGTAATCGGCTAAGGAAAAAAATATATTTGGTAATCTGTTAAAACTTGACCCCTTAAGAATATTTTATTATGGCATTGAAACTGTGGGACCATTGCCCTTGATGTTACTTAAGTTTTAAGAAAACCATCTTGCATTATAAATGTATGGATAATTGGATATGGCAATTTATGTTATAAAAAATGTTTTCGTTAAAATGAATTGACAATAATAAATGAGGGTAATGGTCCCACAGTATTGTTGCTGTAATACTTTTTTTTGTGAAATCAAGCTCAGACAGAATAAGGTATTTTTTTTCTTTGGTCGGCAACTTTCAAATTTGTACCAAAAATGTATGAACCGTAGATGTCCTTTGTTAAATGTACGGTTTTACAGTACAATCATCAAGACCATTTGAAAACCGCACTACTACTTCGCAGAAGAAGGCTACTGTTACTTTGCGTTGGATGAAATAATTTTGAAACCAAGCATACGTTTTTTTTTTTCAGGTTGGTAAACATTAGAATGACTTCTCCCGACTTTTACTGACTGAAACCCACCAAGTTTCTTTGTTATCTTTGATTTGGGGACACTGAGCTTACCTTTCGGAATTCTGATCCATGTTCATAGAGGCTTCGACACTGTCGGGCCCCTACAGTTGGCTGACATCTCCTTGAGGAGCGCATAGAACAGAACGCGCCGTTGAGAACTTGGCTCGATCTGGGTTATTACCGGATGGCAAGCTACCCAGTGCTCGCCGTCTTCAAGCTACCATGCACATACGTTGATGATAGTCGGTTTGAGGAGGGCTTTTCTAAGTTACGGCAAACAATACAATCCATAAATAAACAGCCTGCACGACTGCGTTTAGTCTAGTGTCTATGGTGCTAAGTTATGCCGTGTCCACACATACCCCGACAGTTAATGTATTTTAGTGTGCGTCCATTCGGGCAAAATAAACATATTTTCTTTCTGTCTTTCTTAAATATACAGAATTACTCGGTCTCGCCTTAACGCTTTCGTACGCGTTGCGTGTGAGATGCTCTTGACCTTGCCGAAGGATAACGCTGTAAAGTCAGCGCACTACCTCCAAACTTATGTTTAATACTTTCTGTCGTTAATACTATTTGAATATAATCTTGAACTTTGTCCTCACGGAGTTATATAATTTTGTGAATATTATTTTACTCGTATGTACTCGTAAGTAATCTTTATATTTCGACATATACGTAGTGAAAAACTTTTATGTAAAGTTTAGTTTTGTGATTTTCTTATTAGTTGCAGAAAAACAAAAAATAAAATAAGAATTTATTACTAAACTTTGGTTTTTGCTTTGGCGGCAGTGGGCAGGGCACGTTGCTCGTAGAACGGATGGTCGATGGGGTTCAGGAGTGGCGGCCATGTACCGGAAGACGCATCGTTGGAAGGCCTCCTACAAGGTGGACCGACGACCTGGCGAGGGTCGCGGGAATGCGATGGATGCGAGACGCACAGGACCGGTCGTTGTGGCGACGCTTGGGGGAGGCCTATGTGCAGCAGTATACGTCTTTCGGCTGAGATGATTATGAAACGATATAGTGTCCAATAACAAAAAAAACGGGCAAGTGCGAGTCGGACTCGCACACTGAGGGTTCCGTACCAATTTATCAAGATGAAAACAGTTCAATTCTCGAATCGAGTCTTAAAGATTTTACAAAAAAGAAAATCTTGTAATGTAACTAAAAATTTAAGGTTTTCGGAATTTTTCCTTTATGTGTGCTATAAAACGTTGCTTCCTGCCAAATTTCAAGATTCTAGGTCGGCTGGAAGTACCCTTTAGGTTTTGATTCCCTTGCGAGTACTTGCGAGTTTCAAAATATGCAGCTTAAATTGCTGTTTCTTTTGATTGCGTTGACATAGAAGTTTGATTTTGTTACAGCTTAAAGGTATTATAAACCTGAGTATTTGGTATGAATTTCTATTTAATACCTCTACGCGTTTATGAGGAAATGGGTAGTAAGTTTAAAATTATTAAAAAAAAATATATTATGTGATGTAACTAAAAATTTATGATTTTCGTAATTTTTCCTTTATCTATGCTATAAGACGTTGCTTCGTACCAAATTTCAAGATTCTGAGTTCACGGGAAGCACCCTGTAGGTTTTGATTCCCTTGCAAGTGTCGAAAATTTGCGGCATAAACGGCTGTATCTTTTGATTGCGTTGGCTTAGAAGTTTGATTTTTTCACAGCTTCAAGGGACAGTAGACCTGAGTAATTGATATAAATTTCAGCTTCATACCTCCACGCGTTCCTGAGAAAAAGGGTCTTGACAGACGGACGGACAGACGGACAACAAAGTGATCCTATAAGGGTTCCGTTTTTTCCTTTTGAGGTACGGAACCCTAAAAAAAAACAAAACCAATCCTAAATTATTTTTACAAAACGTAGATTTGGACGATGGTTGAAAAATTATCATAGTACGATTGCGATGTAATATTTCTGGTTAAGACGAATTCTCAATGAATTGGAGTGTTGTTGCAGTTGCTTCTTGGCAGGCGTTTATGAACCTGAACACAAGGTAACCTGTTAGCTCCATTTGTTAGTCTTGACCCTCCAATAAAAAAGGCTCAAGTTCAGTTTATTTGCGTATGCTAAAGTGTTAGGACGTCTACTTTCTTTCTCCGAAATACGAAGTCTTGATCAAAATTTCGCGTGTTTCCTATCACGGTTCCGAAATTTTGAATAAACAAAAATGATTCGACGTTTCGAATTTCTAAACCTACTATGATTCGTAAGGTTCCGAAAATGAAAAACTGGTCTTGACAGATAGATTAAAGAAACACGCAAAAAGATCGAAACTATATTTTTCGAAGAAACAGAGTAGACCTTCTGGTTCCGTCTAAAATCATCTAAGTAAGCCAAAAGAGTACATCAAAACTGGCATGTACTGGCTAACACCCCGTTTATACGCTGGCCAAGACTGGGTCAACGTGTAAACGCACCACAAGATACTTTTAATCATCGGAGTATGGTATCCTTTTAGATTTTTGCCTCTCTAGGTTTTGCTGGAGGACGCGTCAAACTTTAACTGACTAAAACTTAAACTTGTTCCTTCTTTGCCTTCGTTCCAGGACCCCTTAAAGTCCGTTTTATACAACCCAGGGCCCCAGTAGGTTTCGATACTTTGAAGTATCGAAACCTACCCGTACTCTATCGTACCCTTGTAATATTTGTCTACTTTCACGTGAGCGAAACCGCTTGTTTCTTGAAGCCAGTAGGTGATCAATAAACAGATTTTAAAAGGCATTTTAACATTATATACGAAGAAAAACTGATCAAGAAAATAAACCTCTTATTATTAACTTATCCTAGTGATTATAAAAAAAAGCTAGGATTATAGTTGCGTTGTCACTGTAATTTATTTAGTCACATGTTATAAAAAGTGATTATTATTGGTAGGTATTATCTGAAATTGTGAAGTCATCTAAAGACTGTTTTTTAATCTCTGAGACTAAAATGACATTACGCGGGTTGTCACACTTGTCACAACACAAAAGAACTGGCATCATTATTACTATGTATAATTTTGATATTTGCCTGTGTTTTAGTCTCAGGGTATAAAAAACGGACTTTAGTGTCCGCAAAATAATTATATATTGTACGGTCAACACACATAAAAAAATACATACTCACAGCCGAATATAAAACCACCTTTATGAATCGGTTAAAAAGAAAAAGTCATGAACATTGTTATGTCAAGTAAGGTTTATTAGTATAAATATACAACTTGAATAGACAATGTTCTCTGATTGCTAGACATTCGATATGTCGGTCGTAGTTCGTAAGTCACTGGATAGATGGCGCTTTTAATAGTTTCTTTAACAATGTGATCGATAAAACTTTTTAATAAGTAAGATGAGTAAGTACATTATATATATTTTATATCATAGCATAGCAACAGCCTTATAATGTTCCCCCACTGCTGCGACTCATGCCTCCTCTCCAAGAGAGGAAATGGGCCGTAATCCACTACTCCAGCCAAGCGCGGGTTTTATTTAATTTATTTATTTATCAATAACAGCTTGGCTTTTTGCTTTTTTGGTTTATAAGAAAAAATATAAAGAAAACAATCAGAAACGGCTGCAAGTCAATTAAAAGTCCTCACGTATCAATCAGACTTGATATTGAGAAGTGAGCAAAAATAGACCTTTAACACAATGAACTTATTAAAAGGTTACGGTTATTTACAAAATGTCAATAACAAGGGCTAAACAAGTAGTTCTACTCTTTGGTTAATTAAATAAGAAATAATAAGTTAAAACGCAGAGGTTTGTGTCGCAATTTTAAAAAGGATACGTAACAGCGATCCAATATACCTACGAGTATTTCTTGAATTTACAAAATACTAATGGTCCACATGGAAGGGTGCTATTCGCTTTTATAATGGCTAGCTGGCTGGCCGGTTGGCTGGCTGGCTGGTTGACTGGCTGGCTTGTCGGCTACTGTCAGTCTACTCCCTACTTCGACCATGTGGTGGGATGTGACGTTATGGCGGCGTAGTAGAGTGGCGACATCTCTTGGCCAACATTACAAAAAATATTACAAAAAATTTGGGAACAATAAATTGTAGCTTTTGTGTCTTCTAGCTGGCGTCACAAAAGTCATATCGGTAACAGTCCGGACCAAGCTTATGTCATCGAAGGCGCGTATTTTTCGTAAGTTCAGTTTATTATTAAATTAATTTAATCAAAATATGTATTACCGAAGTTTAAAAGAGTTTCTTCTTTAACCAGCAACCTATATCTAAGATAGACTATTATACATATATTATGTACATATTTCTTTGGACATCAAGAGTGAAATGTTATACTTAATGACAGTCAGACATTTTTTTTTAATTAAAATATACCACAGTTAGAAATTAGAAACTTTCGAAAAAGCAGCCAAATATCCCTATTAATATGTAACAAGAATGTGTACAAAACTTTGTGCATCGCAAAAGTCACATGTGTAAGATATTCCACATATTGTCAGTTCAAAACAGAGCTACAGTCCGTCTAATGAAAGCACGACTTGAAAAGAAGAGGTCAAATCCAAAAATGTTGTATGGTATTACTAACTAGTAGGAGAATCATGTCTTGAAACTTCAGATTTTTTTTTATTTACTACAAATTACGGCTGAATAATGTTGCTTCAGGGCGCGCTTTCATTAGACGCATTTGCTATGCTATGCAAGTAATTGGGCATAGTATTTCCACTGGATATTACCATAACTTCAACCAATCCTGTGTTTTCCACTGTCAAAGAATAATGCCAGAGTTTATGATAGCTAGGCTCTACTTCTAATAGCTATGTATGAACTAAAATTTAGAACTTCTTTGTATCGTTGACAGGTTCACGCTAGACCGCTATCTCACCTGATGGAAAGTGACAATGCAGTCGATGATGGAGCGCTCTTATCTAGAAGCAACCTATTCATTCTTAACTTAAAGATTCCTGGGTTGTAGCTATCAGGAAACAGACTCTGGCAGGGAATTCCACTCCTTGGCTGTACGCCAAGGAGTACGGCTAGTGACTCGGCGTCGATGCTCAAGACTTTGAAGCTTCGACTCGGCGAGTGTATTTTGACATTACCAATGATCCTCTTGGCTCGGTACTTGGTACCAAAATAACTTTTATTCAGTTAAAAAAAATCTATCCAACAATGTAATTCACATAACTAGGGGATTGCATCCTCCCTTCAATGAGCTTGGTAGTCTTTTTTTTACATTGGAGAGAAAATAAAATATCATGTTTAAATTTTTTCTAACCCATTTAATCCAAACTTAAGGTCCTAAAAGTCCCAGGCATACCCATATATTGTTCATTGAATTTGTCCACTTTTCTCTTAGATTCATCCGTGCGAGCTCTGTTCATCTCTTTCATCAAATTTTGATGTGATTCTGATGATATCGTTTTGATTAAGTTATCTGGAAAAATGAAAAACATAGACGTTATTCTACTTTATTTGGCACGTATATTTCATTAGAAAATAATCCTCCCGGCCAAATTTCGATCACGGTGGCCAATGTCAACAGAGATCAGCCAAGTACGCAGGTAATATTATAGTGCATAAATGTGTGCGCAAACACTAGTGCACTCTCTGTTCCTTTACTCTCATTGTTCGGAGAGAGATACTACCAATACACAGTCGCTATTCCAGAACCTCTGTGCCATATTCCGTATCTCTTCTGCATGCAATATGCCACTTAACACTAAAATTTTTGAGACTATGTATTTTTCAATTGGTGCCTAGTTTATGTAATTATAGTATTGTCACAAACCAGCAACAAGTAGCTATTACAAAATAATTTGCTTATTGCGACCGTTAAAGTATTTCATCATCATCATAATCAACCTAGCCTTTTCCCAACTATATCAGGGGTCGGCTTCCACTCAAATCGAATTCAGCTGAATACCAGTATTTTACGAAAAGCGGCTGCATACCAGCCTTCCATATCCCATTAACTGGTGGTGGTAAAACTGGAGTCAGATTTACTGGCTTCTGACTATCCGTTTTTGTTTGCACCTATATCTGAAAAGGATTGTTCTTGTGTCCTTTTTAAATTCTGTGCCGTTGTTTTTTTTTTAATTTTTAGGTGTTTCTTCTTGATAAAAAATTTAGCCGTTTTCAGTATGGGAAGTAATCAAATAACTTCCCACTTATCTTGGTGGAACGAAAAGGAGTGCCAAAATTTCACAGACTAAAATCCATATGAAACTTTTTTAGTTGTTTTTCCACCGGACTCTGATACGGTGTAGCTACCGGTGAAAGTGTGCAGCGCATGCGATGGACGCATTTAATTAATGAAAACGTCATAGTATGCTATGGGGCTACAGAGGGAGGAAACAACCTGACCGTGTACCGTGTTCGGATGCTCTCTTTGTTTCAGGTGCTTGAGCCAGCCGTCAACGTTTCGGATCAACGACTTTCGGATCAGGTGCGGGTCATTCAGCGTAACCATAATTGTTGGATGAGACTGTACTTGATCGCCTCCGAACGGAAATGAGGAACCGTGTCAGAACAACAATCCTCACAACATAAGCAGTAAATGTAAAAGTGAAAGCTACAATAAATCCAAATGCATAACATATAACTAACTCACCATGTAATATCTCAATTGATTGCTCCTTCCCACCATACTCTTCAGGTAAAATATCTACTTGCACAAACTCTTTCAACGCTTCAAGAGATGTCGCCACATGTATTCTACTGGATATCTTCGCTGAGAAAAACGGTTTCACAATTTTGACAAAACCGTCAATGAATTTTGAGCCAGTCAGAAATATGATCCCTTTTATTTTTGTGCCATAACCTTCCTGTAAAGTTAAAATATTGTGTTTAGAAAAAGATGATCATTTTTTTAATTATTCCGTTTCATTATATTTTTATTATTTTACAGACTTGAATGATTTGGATCATTTATTTTATTATTTGCATATTTATATGACGTTATTAAATTGTTTTTTTTTTAAACAAACAATAAAAGTGTTTGCTTTTTTGACAGTTATTATGTAATTTTGTAGTTATTCAACATTTTATTTATATTAGAAAGAAAGAAAAAAGAAAGAATGAAAGAAAAAATGTTTTATTTGGCACACACAATATATACACACAGTGTAGTAAAAAAATAATAATTTAGGTACTTTAAAAATAAACATAAATAAAACCAATTAACAACCTATCACATACCCGCAAAACGAGACACAATGACACAATAGCCTCTAGACAATAACAGCGCGGTCTCATGCGATCGGTCGGGGATTCATGAATCAAACACTGTGTGTGTGTGGTCGGTGTCGGTTGATTATATTATTATTGTTTATTTTAGGATTTTTTGGTATGCTTTCGTTTTCTTTATTTTTTTTTAGCTACAGTTAATGTGATACTTGTACTTGTTCAATGTTTATTTTTTTCTATTTTTTGTACAATGTTACTTAATGTTAAGAAATTATTACTAGAGTGTGTCTAATGAAAGGACGACCTGGAGTTTTTTTTTAATTTAACTGGCAACACTATTCAACCGCAATTATAGAAAATAAAAAAAATAATTATAAAGTGTCAAGACATTATTCTCCTACGAGTTAGTAATACCACATACAAAATTTTTGGATTTAACCTCTTTTTCTCAGGTCGCGCTTTCATTAGAAGGACTATTTATGACTCAAAATTCATCGCTTACCGTAATAATAGGTATAAACTGCTGCAATTCAACTAAGTTTAGCTTCGACAGTACATCTGCTGTGCTCGAATCATACATATCACAAATAAGCGAAAAACCCCGACAGAAATCGGTATTTTTTAAATATTCTGCAACCTGAAACCAATATTATTCATCATCATCATCTGCCTAGCCTTTTCCTAACTATATTGGGGTGCTGCATTGCTGAATGTATTTTACGAGGAGCGGCTGCCTACCACACATCCACAACCCATTAACTGGGGTAACACGGTACTTCATGGCAAGACTGGAGTCAGATTTACTGAAACTAATATTATTATGATCTTGAATTGATAAATAAATGAAAGATGATTGTCAATATCAAATGGTCTTTATAATATTTTACAGTTTCACAAGGTCAGGTCTTAATTGTATGTAGACTCAACGACAGTCTACGTAGACCGGTCATCTATACATATAATAAAACAGTAAAATTGTACATTGTTAGCATTAAATGGCGCAAAAACCACTGAACCGATCCTGTTCAAATTTTGCATACATAATCCTTATAGGACCCTTAATGACATAGGCTATATTTTATCACGCTATTTGCTATGGGGGGTGAGCAATATTGCAATTTGTAGGTTTTGAACGAGTTGCCCCGAGTTCGAATCCCACCTACAATTTATATTTCTGTCAATGTTTTATCTTATTGTTTTTGGAAAAAAAAATACTTTTACCATTTTTTCATAAGAAAATCAACATTCCTATTTCATTTCTCCCAAATATTTTGTAAAAACTAATCAAAACACGTTATAAAATCCAAGCGTCAACGAAATTCACATACTACAATGTTACATTAGTCCATTTAGCTGCCAATTTATCTACTGAAATGAAAATCATCACGCTATCATGGACGAAGAGCGGGGCAGTCATTTATGACATTTATATGAGAACGTCTATTTTGCTCAATTTTCATCGAACATTGCAGCGCGATCGATTAATGACTAGACTGGGATGTAACATGGTGGTGGTTCAAAACCCCAAGAGGTGTTTAAGAAAAAGCTTTTTTTTATTTTTGTAACTTTTTTTTCACATATTTTTGCATTCTCACAATTTTTTTAACAAAAATATTACCAAAAGATATTATTATTATTGTTTAACAAAAAAAACCCATGGAGACAAATTTTACAACTGCGGAGTTGCACCCCGTTTTCAAAATACAAACAATGACATCCTTCTTCTTCTTCCTGCCCTTATCCCATATTACTTGGGGTCGGTGCAACACGTTTTCTTCTTCCATTCTGTCCTGTCGTCCGTCACACTATCATCTGCCCTTTTCTTTCATATCAATCCTTACACAATCCATCCATCTTTTCTTTGGCCTTCCTCTCCCTCTCCATTCTCAAGAACTCTTTTAGTAACGTGCTTTTAATTTCTCCTCTTCACATGACCACACTAAGACAAACGATTTCCTTTCAATATACAAACATCCATTTATTTTTTTTTAACTAAAGGCTATTTATATTTTAGGTGATTTCTTCCACTCTAGGAAGGAGCACGAGGGGATGTCAGACTTTCACTGACCAAAACCCACACCTTTGTATGTTCCTTCTTCGCTTTGCGTTCCAGGACTCCGGGTGGAGGTGATCAGCAGTAACGACCTCTCACGTCCGGTCCTGGTATAGAGAAAGAAGGTATGGAAAGCAGTCATCACTTCCTTCCGCAAATAAAGCGAAGAAGGTAGCAGAAAGCGCAAAGATGATACCCGTGGCATTACGAGTCGCAGGGCGATTCCATGCTACCGTTAGCGCGGAGTTTTGGATGGTGCACTATTGGCATTTCGCTGTTGAATAAAGACTGGTCTTAGTCGACTGACGTTGCGTTATGTGCCACGCGCACCTAAAAGAGATACCATAAGCGAACGGCCCTAACGGGCTTCGATAGTTGGAAAATTGTTCGTATAGGGCATCTAAAGGAACAAAAAGGGGGTATTTTTTACTGCTCTGCATGCTCTACCCGTAAAAATCTAGAGTTTACAGACTGCGTTTGATCATCAGCATGTGAAGTTGGCTAGGTGAAAATACTCGCACACAAGAATTCGTTTATTATTCTCACTAAAGAAAAACATTTATTTGGTGTATTAGGGTGTTAGTCAAATACCGCACCAGAAAATTCCTGCCTCAATAAACAGGTCATATAAACACAAAAAAATGATGGTGATCGGTAAACGCCCTATACATATGACACCTGGGAAGTGTCCAAATGGCGATGGGAGGGGCCTAAGGATGTCCTGTTTCGCACGGTTTCAGCCACGTTGCTTCACTCTAGGAGGTGACTGCTTTCCATTCCTCCTCCCAGCTCATACCATGATCTGAACTAGGGCAGGAGGATTCTGATTTTGACCCGCAAACAGTAGGTACGGCGGTAATCCGCCCTAGCGGGATAACTTCGGTCGTAAGGTCCACCGTGTCTTCCCGCCGAATCTAAAACATCTACCTCCGGAAACACTCATGTTCGGTTAGGACCTGCGTAAAGCGCAAGGTGAGGACGTCATGACTCTGTAGTTTCTCTTTAAAGAGTGAATTTATAATAGTAATAATCGTGGTGTGCCAAAATTAGTCGCCCTAGAATGTAAATTGCAACTAAAAGAACACTGTGGAATTTAGTTGGTAAAAGTCTGATACTCTCTCTCGGTCCACCTAGAGTGGGAGAAGATATTTGGTGGTTACCCAACAAAAAAAGAGGCAAATACTAAAGGCGGTTATCTGCCCTAATTTGGTTTTTTGAAGAACAAATCATTTTAATTTTGATTTTATCGCAATATGAACTAAACTAACGACTTTACCCATAGAGTAGGCAACTATTTAGAATGCGAACTCTGCGGCTCTGTACTTCGTTGATGTTTTTAAGGCAATTGACGTCGTGCGGAAGAAAAACCCGGGTGTTACCATTGGGTGGATCGCCCGGAGGACACGTTAGAGCATAAAGTACTGGTGGGCCACGCTTAGGCGGAGCACCACCGTGTCCTTGTGGGGACGATCGGTGACAGCAACCTCTCGCGCTGGGCACTGGTACAGGCCATGATCCAGAGCGAGGAGTAGTGGCAAGTAGTCCCCTCACGCCCCAGTCGCTGGGATTCCGACCCCAATTTAGAGCCACCGTAGGAGTGGCTTGCGAATGGCGAGCAATGGGTAGTTTACCATCTGGCTGTCCGGTAATAATCCAGACGGTCAACCGTGGGTATTGTTCCACGCGTGCTTCAAAGAGATTTTAGCAAACTATAGGTGCCCAGCAGGTTCGAAGCCTCTAGGCCATGGGCGAGCTTCCGAAAGGAAAACCCGGAACCCTGGAACGAAGGCAAAGAAGTAACGAGGTAAGGTTTAGTCAGTAAAAGTATGACTCACCTTCTGAGAAGTCATTCTGATGATTTTCCACCTAAACAAGAAACCTGGGCACGCCGTCATTGCGGCGGTAAGTTTCCTCTTAGAGGAGTGGTTGGAAAGAGATCCTCACGTTCCGTATGCCGTAGGTCCTCACCAGACACGGTAAGTTCGGGAGGCTCCTGCATCGGATTCAGGGGAAAAGGGCGCCCCAGCCAGACTTGGGCGCACTGTCTGGACCGCCCGGAGGACACGGTGGAGCACACGGTAGAGGTATGGCGGTTGCCTTCTACTGCGAAGCAGTAATGCTAGCCAAGGAGGCGGCCGACCGCGAGCGCGAAAGGGAACGACCCTCACGCCCCCGCCGCCGTCAGGATCACGAGAACGATTTCCGACCACCGTAGGTGCAAGCTTGCGGACGGCGAACACTGGGTAGCTTGCCGTCCAGCAGTCCGGTAATAACCCGGACCGAGTCAAGTCGTCAACTGTTCCACGAGCGCCTCAAGGAGATGTCAGCAAACTGTAGGGGCCCGTGGCAGGGCCGAAGCCTCTGGGGACGTGGATCGGTATTCCGAAAGATAAGCTCGGTGTCCCAAAATTGAAGGCAACACAGGAACGGGGGTGGCGTTTAGTCAGTAAAAGTCTGACATGCCCTCCCGCTCCATTTAACAGCAGGAGAAGTAAACAAAAAACCTACTGGGGCTATGGTTTCGCTTCTGAAAGGGAGACCCTGAAACGTAAGGCAAGGAAGGAATATAGAAGTGAGTCTTAGCCAGTAATAATCTGACACGCACTTCCGCTTCACAGAAGAGCGAAAGTCATTAGATGATTTCCCAACTAAAAAAAGTACTAATTGGAGTTTTAACTTAAACAGTTTTATGTAAAATTAATTATTCAGATGTTTTCGGAAGTATAGGATTAGTAGTTATAAGTAACTTTTGTGCAGTTTTACGAACTTAACGCGGACGAAGTCGCGGGCAACAGCTAGTAAAAAATATTAAGTGTAAAAATAGGGCTTTTAATGTAAATAACCTGCTTCTTAACAAAAAAAAAACTCACAAATATAGTATACTCACCACTACAAATAATTTGAAGAGTAAGACATAGTCGTTCTGTTTGACATCTGCACTGGGATTAACCTTGATGATAATCACCCTGTGGTATTCCTTAGTAAGAGTTGGTACCAATGCGAATAGCCTTTAAAAAAGAAAATACATATTTATATGGTGACTTAAGTAGACAGCATGAAGATACGTATGTACAATCCTGTCACATTAACTTGAACTCGCATCTCTGAAATGCGAGCATCCCCCCGTTTCCCCCCGCATTCCCCTAGCTCGCCCGGCAAGTGTCAGGTATGGTCATCTTTGTTATCGATACGCGGTAATTTGGCTAATTATCTGTTGTTGTTACATTGTTTTTTAACATTATTTCATCGACGCCAAGCATTAAACTAAATGGTCTAAATTCGGATGCAATAAGATAAAGAGATAAATTAAGAGATGGACTTAAATAGTGCATTTTGAAGTAAATAGGCAAACGTTGTCATGGCAGTCGAGTGGAATTTATTCAGATGGTCGACGGGGACGAAAGGTTCTGAAGTGGAGACCCCGTGTTGGAAGACGCAGCGTTGATAGGTCACATACACATGACCTCTTGGAGGTCGCGAGAATTCGATGGATGCGAAACGCACAGGACTAGTCATTGTGACGACGCTGAGGGGAGGCTAGGCTATGTCCAGCAGTGGACGCCTTTCGGCTGAAATGATGATGATGGAGCATGCCCGAGCTGAAGGAGAGAATTTTATGATACTGCGAGACAGCAATAACAAATGCCCACGTGTATTAAACGACGTTTTTCAACGGACTTGAAAAAAAAGTTATGCACATAGATACTTATGATATGAAATAGGCCCTTACAATAATTTATTACTAAATGTAATAAATTATTGTAAGGGCCTATTTCACAATGTCCGAGTAGCCACTACTTTCTGAATAAATTCAAAAATGGAACAGAATTTGTATGAAATTATCTGCCAAGTAAGAAACTGGAAACTTAATCATAGGTGGTGAATTAGGCCCTAAGAAATGGTTTGCAGATTCTAATTAAAGTAATAAGATCAATTTCTTTAGGGCTGTTCAGCGACTAGCCTGATGTTACCTTATGTATCATACATTAAATAAGCAAGGGGGCATTTTTTTGCACCAGTGCGAAATATACTTTACTACGTGCCTAAAAGCGGTAAGATATTGTCTATCCGTCCATCTGTCACCAAGCTGTATCTCATAAATCATGAAAGTTTGATACTTGAAATTTTCACAATCATGTATTTCTGTTGCCGCTATAACAGCAAATACTAAAAAATCTAATAAAATAACTATTTAAGGGGGCCCCCATTCAATAAACGTGATTTTTTGACGTATTTTGCTACGAACATAACGCTAAGCAGAGCTTTCTGCTTAGCTTGGGCCTAGATGGCGTTGTGTATGTATAAAAAAAAAAAAATAATTGACCCACCCATTATTTAAAACTCGTGCGATATCACTTTCAAAAATATTTGTTACTTGGAAGTACTTCGGCATAAGCGTCCTAAAAGTGCATATTTTGTCTATTTGTTTCTTTGCTCTTTCCAATGATCCTTTTGAAGTTATTATAGACTTCTCGATGTAGGGTTTACCTGTAATATAAGGAAAAAATGTTAATTATTTTAATATCTTAGTAAATCGTTCTTAGGAAACCAAAGAGGTTAAAAGTCAGGAATGTAATTGCGTTTCATTAGAACAATATTGCGCTATTAGTTTTGCTAATAGCACCTTATGTCACGTGTGTTACTCTGAAAAGGTGGGCAGAGGTGTAGGTCTTTTTACAGTATACAGGGTGTACGGGACAGCTTTCCACAAACTTTAAGGGCTTGTTCAGTCAGAGGATATTCAGATTCGTCTAATAAGCAGGCCCTTAAAGTTTGCGGAGGGCTGTCCCTTACGCCCTTTATAATCGATACCAGAAATATGAATTAACGTAAGGGATATTTACTAAAACTGTAAAAGTCTCCCTTAAATAAATGTACGTAAGGTCCTTTTACCTATAACGTAAAAATGACCCTTACGTTAATTCATAGTTCTGGTATATGTGCGTAGATTTTTTTTAATTGCTATATAAGCTAATGCTTGATCGCGATCCGTCCTGATGGTACGCAGTACTTCATGGCAAGAATGGAGTCAGATTTACTGGCTTCTTACTATCCGTAACGACTTGCCAAAGATCTACAAATGACAGCAGGGACCTACGGCTTAACGTGCTTTCCGAGGCACGGAGGAAACACGGTAATTATGTTAAGATAGTCACCCATCCACAGACCAATCTTGACAAGCGTTGCTTTGCTTTGAAGATCGACCTGTGCGGCTGTTATTATCTAGCCACGAGAACTCATATATTAACCAAAAAAAAAACCAGAAAAATAAAAACACGTACCTAATTAAAACTATACAATTACACTAAGGGCCTGTTTCACAATGTCTGAGTAGGCACTACTCACTGAATAAATTCAAAAATGGAACAGAATTTGTATGAAATTATCTGCCAAGTAAGATACTCGAAACTTAATCATAGGTGGTGAAATAGGCCCTAACTCTGAGGGCCTGTTTCACAATGTCCGAGTAGGCACTACTCACTGAATAAATTAAAAAATGTGACAGAATTCGTATGAAATTATCTGTCAAGTAAGATACTCGAAACTTGATCATAGGTTGTGAAACAGGCCCTTACTCTAACGTTTGTTTTAACCTAACCTCCTTGTATATATTTTAAAACTCATATTTACTAAATGACAGGCTTCTACTAGTTTTTTTTAATTACTTTTTTACGAGCCAAGCATTCATATGAACCTTGACACGTCAAGGCTTTATTTTTATCAGTTTAACTAATCAAGTTAGCTGTCATTAGTAAGATTTTTTCAAATCTGGAAGTACTTAACTAGACATGATAAAAAAAATACAAATCCATCAACTCCAAATTATATATTAACTTTTTTACTGCACTTCGGTGTTTTAAATGGCTTTTTTTCGGCTAATTTGTTGCTAAATCTTTTACTAAGCAAAGTTGTGTAACTGGCTGCAAGGTGATTGCTTTTTTTTGCTAGAGTTCAGTCTATCCGTTGGTATGCATGTCACTAACGCCCGTTTTCAATTAAATAACCTACCGCAGTTCACAAATAGATAGCTATCCCCGATAATCAATAAGATTCTACCTGAAAGACCTACCATCCACAACTTTGGTAGGAAATGCTATCCGTCGGTAGATTATAGGAAAGCAAGTAGGTAAGGGTAAAAGGATAGATTTGTTTATCTTTAGTAGCTGCAACTGTAGATAGCTTATTGAAAACGGGAAAAAAATTGACATAAATAATATAGGTTTCACTACGATTACAGGATAAACGCAGTAAAACCTATACAATTTTGTCAAAATGACAGTGACTTTAGCTTTAACAGCTCTTCAATGAGCAGTAAAAGTTAAGGACAAAACTAACAGTTAAAATTGTGAAGAAACGAATTTAACCGTTAGTATTACTTTACGATGTTACTTTGGCTGTTACTTTGGATGAAGAAGCTTTGGCTATTTTGGCTGTAAGATTGACAATTTTGACTACATGTTGTATTTAGCATGATTGACTATAATTTCTTGTGTACAGTTTTTTATACAAACAAAAATAACAACCTCGTTTTTCAAGTTTGTCTATTTATGAATCCGAATATAAGTAAATTGCTAAACGTTTATGTTAATTATAATTATAATAAGACCTTAAGCGACTTGTAAATAGTAGTCTAAACGGACTTTAGTCCACTTAAACGTTCTGCCATGACACTAAGTCATGTAATCACTGTGATAATATTTTCTTGCAAAATATTGTCGCGAATGTGAAATATTGTAGGTAATACTATAGTCACATATTGCGTCAAATTATTACAAACTGGCTTTTTTAGCGAGGAGCTCGTGGCTAGATAATAACAGCCGCACGGGTCGATCTACGGGTCGAAGGTTAGGCAACGCTTGCCAAGGTTAGTCTGTGGATGGAGGACCATCTTAACATACCGAGTTTCCTTCGTGCCTCAGAAAGCACGTTAAGCCGTAGGTCCCGACTGTCATTTGTAGATCTTTGGCAGTCGTTACGGATAGTCAGAAGCCAGTAAATTTGACTCCAGTCTTGCCATGAAGTAACGTGTTACCCCAATTAATGGGTTGTGGAGGTCTGGTAGACAGCCCCTCCTCATAAAATACTGGTAATCAACTAAATCCGGCTTGACTGGAAGCCGACCCCAATATCGTTGGGAATAGACTGGGTAGATGAACAAACTGGCTTTTTCGAGTGGTTTTGCTTAAGCGATCTATCGTTTCACGAATTTATAATAATTTATGTTTTTTTTACTTAAATTCGTTAGTTGTAGTAATATTACGAATTGTATAAGTAGAAATAATTATCATTAAAATGTATTACAGATTGTACGAGTATAAGTAGTAATTTTTTTAGCATTATCGGCCTTGTAATTTTCCCACTGCTGGGACTCAAGCCTCCTCTCTAGGAGAGGGAGTGGGCAGTAATCCACCACGCAGGCCCAATGCGGATAGGTGGATCTCGCATGTCTCCGAATTTTTGGTTCTAGGACATGCCGGTTTCCTCACGATGTTTTCCTTCACCGTTTTGAGAGCAGTGGTGATGAAATAAATTACACAAAGTATGCGCCTGACTGGGTTTGAACCTGCAACCTACAACTTCCAAGTCAAGGCAGTTACCACTCGGCCACCACTGCTCCCTTAAGTAGTAATAATTATCCTATAAACATTTGAATTTTTTTTTCCAAACCCCTGGTATCGATATTTTGGAAAATAATTATGTAAAACTTAATATTAGCATACGGTACGTAATATAAATAGCTTGAAGCTATATAGGTATACTAATTGCAGTAGGCGATATGATAATTTAATATGATGATCTGCGATTTTGTTTCCATCAAATTCGAATAGTCAATGTTACTAACTTCAAAATGGAGGAATTCTATGTTTCTGTATTGGAATATGGAAATATTGTAAACCGAATAATTTTTTAAAAAGAGTAACTATGGAGTTTCTTGCCGGTTCTTCTCCATAGAAAACGACCAATTGGAACCGTGCACAAGCTTTTGACGTTTTTTAAGTGCCCATGTAGACCTATTTAAAATAAAAACATGTTTGATTCTTGATTTTTTTATTTTTGCTGTATATTTATTTTTTAGTAACGTTCACTATCTGTTAATTAGTAATATTCTGTTTTGTTTTTGTTGACAAATATTTATAAAACAGCATTTTTTGTCAAATTCCATTTTTATTATTATGACAATTTGCAATGCTTTATATTTTTAGTCAAGTTTGATATTTCATATTTTAAATGATTAATTTGTAGCCCAGCGTTAGTAGCAGTCCAGCCTCCTAACGAGAGACTCCTAAGAAATTGGTTGAGGCTTTTGGCTATTAAGCTATCGGCTGATATGACTATCGGTACAATTCCCACATGTCTACAACCTCGCGAGCCAAGTCAATATACTTGATGTACAAATTATTATTATAATTTGTTTCGTCGTTTTGGTTATTATTATAATTTGTAGTGATCTGTGTGTTTTAGTCAAGTTCAATTATTTGTGCACCTTGAGGAAGGCGGTATGTCCTAGAACCAAAAATTCGAAGACATGTGACCAATCCGCACTGGGCCCGCGCGGTTGAACATTACAAAGCAAATGCTAATACTAATTCAATTATAATTGTAACGTTCTGTATGATTTTAGTTAAGTACGTTATTAGACTTTGTTGGAAATCTGTTACTAAGCAAGTTGTAATATAATCAAAACACCGGAAATATGCTTAAGAAAAATGTTGTGTCATGCGAAGTATTATATGTTTTTGTTTCACGTGCTCACTAACAATAAACCTTGACTTGCTTGAATGTAAAATACATGGGATTGACACAATGAGATTATATCAGCAATTATCATGGTCATAAGTTCAAAATGTGTAGAATTGACATATTATTTATTTATTATTTAAACTTCGTGTACAGTGGTGGTACATAGGCGGACTTAATGCATCAAGGCATTATCTACCAGTCAACCTTAGGGCTGAAAAGACAACACTGTGGTAGGTCTGTACTTTATAGTCATTGGTCTGCACTATAAATAAATAACAGATAGTACAAATAGATGTTTTATGGATAAACCAAGTTGACTTATTTATTTTTGGTTGAGTTGAGATTATTTAATTTTAGACAATCACTGGCACTATTCTAATGTATGAAAATATCGTTTCAATACTGTAAAACGATATTTTCATATTCTTATCAATATATTCGTATCAAACTCCTCCAAAACAGGTGTTTATTTGACAAGTCTGACATCATCTACCTAGCCTTTTCCCAACTATATTGGGGTTGGCTTCCAGTCAAGCCGGATTTAGCTGAATATCAGTATATTACGAAGAGCGGCTGCCTAGCAGACCTCCACAACCCATTAACTGGAGTAACTCGGTACTTCATGGCAGGACTGGACTCAGATTTACTGGCTTCTGACTATCCGTAATGACACCAAAGATCTACAAAATATGACAACCGGGACCTACGGCTTAATGTGCTTTCCCAGGCTGAAAGGAAACTTGGTATGTTAAGTCCCATCCACAGACCAACCTTGGCAAGCGTTGCTTAACCTTGAAGGTCAACCGTGCAGCTGTTATTACTTAGCTACTAGCTCCTTTGGCAGGTCTGACAATAGGTCGTTATTTTTCACCTTCCTACCCCGACCTGACATTTTATAATCTCGATACCTATTTCTTTAATAATGTATTTATGTTAGAACAACGTTTGCTAGATCTGCTAGTATAGTATATTTTTGTGGGGGCTCTCATCATAAGTTAACATTCGCTAAGATAAAATTTGCCTGCCTATAATTTGGGATATCTTCAAAGCTAGAGTGTATAGGCTCCTAATGAACTAGTGCGCCTCACTATGAACGGTTGCATCACTGTTTACCATCAGGCGGGATTGCAGTTGCGCACTAGTTTATGGTATATACAAAAAAATTGAGTAACTTAGTAGGATGTTATATAAAAAAAAAGATAAAAAAATCGAGTACTTACTGTAATCTTTTTTTATTAAATGTTCCTGCGATTTTATCCATTCGTTTATAATAGTTATTGCTTGTTCTCTATTCGCTTCATTATCAAAGTTATATTCCTTCCTTATTTCTTCTACCACTTCTGGTCCAAATTTTATTAGTTTATTTTCTGGTTCTACTATGATATCCATTTTGAAATCCTTTTTGCTTACACTATCAAAATAATTCTCTGTTCAAAAACATAAAATAACACTGCCACCACCAATTCTGAAATTAAAAAAAAAAAACATAATTTTATTTCAAATATTATGAATATTCATGACATGATGTATTATTTTTTAATATTTTTGTTTTTGAGATATCTTAAAAAATGAAAACTATATGTAAAGAAGATGAATAAAGAGATAATGTTTATGATATTTTTTCAATTCCTTAATTCTTGTTTAAAATACATTAATTTACAATGACGTTAAAATATGCAAGGCAATAATTAACATAACGTCGTAACATAAAAGAGTAATATTTGAATTGACATTATTTTCAAACAAAACATTTGAAAGTGTATAGGAAAAAAATCAAAGATAAAACATTTATAAAATAATATAGTAAAAAACAATGCGGAAAAATGTAAACGACTGATTTTAAAACTGCAATAAAAGAATGTTTTTCTTTATCGCAAACTATTTTTTTTTAATTTACTTTGTCCACCTCGATTTTTGACTAAACTCTTGAACTTTATTTTTAATACTGTACACAAAAATAAATAAATAATAAAATAAACATTGACAGTGAAAAAAAATTATAAAAAAATGGTTTTTCTATATCCAAAACAATTTTTATTTTTATTTATGTTTTTTCACCTCGATTTTTGACCAAACTCTTGATTTTTTTTTAATACTGTACACAAAATTAAAAAAAAATATAAAATAAACATTGACGGCAACCAACCTTGCAATGTTGTCAAGCCCACTTGCCAACTGACTCAGCACTAGTCTTACTAACGCAAAAAGATACATTACCACTATTATTAAATAAAAATAGGACAACTACAGACTGGGCGACCCTGATGCAACTTTAAATCGCTCTAAGTCGAGCGCGTTTTTTTTTTTTTTTATTGACTGATGCATCTTTATACAAAAGTGATAAAAATGTTGTTGCGTATCCATTAAAATCAAAGAAATAATCTAATTAAAGAAATAAAAAAAGACCCATGAAAATGTACCACTAGCAGCAAGCAAATATACCTACATTGTATGGACCAAATACCTATTGGTGCTGAATCAAGAATTGCTTGGGTGCCGAAAATTTTGGTATCGAAAATCTGCGTGTCGAAACTAGAATACTCCCTAAATCTATTCACACGTAGAGGCATAACTGATTAGCAAATTCTCCTATGACCTACGGACCACTGACTGTCCATAAAAGATATTATAAAATAATAATTGTGTGAAGAAACCAACATCTACCTACATATATTTTGTCTCAACCTCTCCCGGTCCACCCAAGAGCAGGAAAAGTCATTCTGATCCAATTTTCTTATGGCCGGTTTTCAACCTAGCTTGATGCAACCGGGTTCCGGCTTTTTTAACTAACAAAGTTATAAACAAAAAAATACAATTTAAAACGGCAGTAAAATTTATGCTTAATTATGATTAATTAAGTATCTACGAACTAGTATTTACAGCAAAAACAGATGTTAACATACACTTATCAAAAAGTAATTAAATGAAACGAATTTGTGTAACTTTTTGTCTCAATTGCCTTGAGAACCTAAGATAAAATTGACATTAGCATTTTTTAATGGCATCAAAATCGTAGAAACTATAATAAACTCATTGTACAAAGACTAATTAATTAATAAAACAAAGTAGAGGAAGAAGCTACGGCTTCAATACAAGTATCAAAGATTTTTTTGTAAGCGTTTTTCATTGTAATGTGTAACTGGAGTATCTTAAAGGCTAGGTGTCAGCATTGTGCGAACCGCCCTCGGCCTAGAAGGTATGGTGAAGCACACGGTGGAGGTGTACTTTCATTGTGGGAGGCCTTCCGATACAGCTTGTTTTTCTAAAATATTTTACACCAACCCTTTATTGGATTTAACACTTTACGTTAGTCTGGCGATAGTCGCTTTAATACGTGTCAATGGGATCCTACAATATTTAAAATCGAACCATAGGTACAATTCAGTCACATTAAAATGACGCTTGACGTCGATGAAATGATGTTCAAAAACAAAATAACAACAACAGAGAACTAGCCAAATTATCGACGCGCGTATCGATAACAAAGATGCTGACCATACCTGACACTTGCCGGGCGAGCTAAGGGAATGCGGTGGGAAGCAGGGGGATGCTCGCATTTCAGAGATGCGTTAAATTACTTGACCGGATTTTACCATTGTCTTACGCAAGAAATCTGACACGTGCTTGAATCAAGTTCAGTGTCTTTTGTGTCGTAAGTAATCATGATCAATGGATAGTAAAATTATAATTGACTATATTATAATTTTAATTGCATTTTAATTGGTTTCTGTACCGTATAAAACTACGTATTAAATAAATTATTACTAACACCCTGGACTTGGTTTATTTAAACTTACAAGAAAGATGTAGCAAAAAAAATATATTTTATTTGGCACGCATAGATACTGTAAAAGCAATATTTAGAAAACTTTTATTTATTCATCACAGACGGGTACACAACACAACCTTTATTTACAAACCAAAAACTAACTATAACTACACTAAAATAAAAAAATAAAACAATTAAAACATCAAATAAAACGTACCTCACGTTGCTATTCGCACATTGAAAGTAAGTAGTACATTAAAATCGATAAATAAGACAAGACATTTTGTAATTATACAGGGTTAGTTGTAAAAAACTGGCAACTTCTTACGAATATGTTACTATCATCATAAACAACAACTTTTGTTCTATGACTTTTAAAAATTTAAAATGTTTTAGTTCATTATATTTTCATACAAAATTAAAAACATTTAATTTGAACGCGCTAAATATTACAAAGTCTATATGAAGCAAGCCATAGTACATGGCGGGGGGAGCGGTAGGCGTAGGTAGGTACAGCAAAATACAGAGTTGAAATGTGTTAGAGCAACAAAATCTTGAAATTTTGTTTTTGACAAATGTATTATTAACTAAGTTATAAAAAAAGCATCATTCAACAACATCATTTATCATATTGATAAATGTGTTATTAACTAAGTCATAGATAGGGATTGCAATTGCTGGATCCAGCGATGCGGATCCGCAAACGTATCAATTTCTATTGTTTAGTTTCGAATTGCATCCGTAATTGTTATATTCTATGACAACTGCCCGATAGATGATTTCGGGCTGTTGTATTTATTCAAATCGCGCTGAGAACTTAACTTGCGTGATGCAGGATTCTGTGACGTCGGATGTCACTACAAGGGTATAACATGTTATTTAATTTTAAGTTGTTTCTTTTCATCTCAAATGGTTAAGAAACGAAAGCAAATTAAGTGAAAGGTTTCATAGATTATCGTTAGAAGTTATTATACAAATTACTTAATAAAAAAATATTAATGTCGCCTTTTTATTTGCGTTCCACATTTTGCTGGATCCGCGCTGGATCCAGCTGGATTCCGGTCAATCCAGCAAAAATCCAGCTGGATTGAAAACGCTGCTGGATTGCAATTCCTAGTCATAGAACAATAGTTGTCGTTTATGATGCCAGTAATACCGCCCTGCAAGGTTATCAGTGTTGTCCAAATAACCCTGTATATTTTCTAAAATGCTGGTTTTGATTATTTTTATAGTAATTGTTCCCACAATAAGTTGCGTCCAGTTGCCTTATCTGTATACCTCGACACCCGTGTCAACAAAAATATTATTTGCCTAAACTAATTGACATTATGACGTAAAAAAATATTGTTTTGCAAAATTATCCTCTCTAATTGTTTATAAAGTGTTATTTTAAACATAAGTGCACGAGTTTGCATAGTAATATGATACCATCGTATCCGGTATCATTACATTTCTTAGGTAGATTTCAGACGATTATTATTTTTAGTCTTCAGATTTTGTAGTTTTTATGTATTTTTTATTGTTTATTATGGGAATTATTTCTTGAAATTCCGTTTATTTATTTTTATATGCATATTATTTATTTTTTTAAATATTTCTTATAAAAAGCATATTAAAAAATAAACATAAAAAAGTAGCCTACTGGTATCGGAAATACGGTCCAAGCTACTTGCGGTCAGGACTCCAAAGATAAGTACCTCCAAACAATACCAGCCTTATCCAAAAGTACCGCTTTCTGGATTAAATAATTATTTATTTTAAAATCGTAAAACGGAAAAATATTCGATTAATGCCAACATTAGGTACTTCAAACTCACTTCACGTAAGTTATTACGGTGAAGTGTAAATCTGTGTTAGGTCCAGCTGATGATAAAGAATGTTAGTCTACTTCACCTAGGTTTTAATGGTGATTTTTTTCTGATTAATAAATATAGATAGTTTGTATAATCGTCTGTATCTAGCCTTAGATGGCGAAATGTCAGCAATGGGGTTATTACAGGTCTTTGCTTATTATGACGTAATTATATACTAGCACAATGTCAAGCTTATAACTACCTAGGTCTATAGACCATTAATCATCATCATCATCTGCCTAGCCTTTTCCCAACTATATTGGGGTCGGCTTCCAGTCAAGCCGGATTCAGCTGAATACCAGTATTTTACGAGGAGCGGCTGCCTGCCAGACCTCCACAACCCATTAACTGGGGTGACACGGTACTTCATGGCAAGACTGGAATCAGATTTACTGGCTTCTGATTATCCGTAACGACTGCCAAAGATCTTCAAATGACAGCCGGGACCAACGGCTTAACGTGCTTTCCGAGGCACGGAGGAAACTCGTTATGTTAAGATGGTCACCCATCCACAGACCAACCTAGGCAAGCGTTGCTTAACCTTGAAGATCGACCCGTGCGGCTGTTATTATCTAGCCACGAGCTCCTCTGTCTATAGACCATTAATAACACTATTAAACAATTAAATAATAAAAACATACTTCATCAGATAAAAATAATAATAATATCGGGTGTGTCGTTACGGATAGTCAGAAACCAGTAAATCTGAGTCCAGTCTTGCCATGAAGTACCGTGTTACCCCAGTTAATGGGTTGTGGAGGTCTGGTAGGCAGTAATATACTGGTATTCAGCTAAATCCGGCTTGACTGGAAGCCGACCCCAAAATATAGTTGGGAAAAGGCTAGGTGGTGAAACCCGAAAAATTCAAGAGTGGATAATATTACATCGCTTACCATCAGATGAAACCCCGGTCCAAATTAAGCCTATCTATAAAAAAATACTTTGTAGAAAGTAGGGAAGGATAGGGTTGACTTTAAATCAGTTGATGGGAGCGAAGCTGTGAGTAAAAGCTAATATAATAACATATTTAGTCCGGTCAATTTAGACATGAAAGTAGTGGTCAAATAACAAAAATTCCCGGAAAGCCAAATCTTGGTGGCGAGCTAGGGTTTGCCATTACAAATAAAGTTTTAAAAATCCCCATCGATCCCATGTATGCTACCAAAGTTTTTGGGGTCAAACATCAAAACTTGAGGTTTTTTTTGACTTTTCTCGAAAATGGCAGGTTTTCTCAAAAAAACCCTAATAAAAGTTGTAGATTTTAAAATTTTCCACAAAAATGGTCTATGTATTTTTTTCTGAATAGTTACCATTTGTGAGATATCGCGATTCTAACTGTCACATTATACACGACATGCACAGGAATTTTTGTTATTTGAGATGTCTATATTGACCGGACTAATTTGTAAAGAATTGCGTACGGAGGTCCATTGGTATAGTTAGGTAAACTTTGATGGATACAAAAAAACATGTCTGTATCAGAAAACGTAAAATACCTAAATAAATAACGGATGTAGTTTTTTTGTTCACAGGCACGAGTTTTGGTAATTAAATAAATAAAAAAATAATTTATGTAAAATAACTTGTGTAGAGTTTAAACAATAAAAATCCTTGTCCACAGAGAAACCCATTTGTTTTTCCCAAGTGATACAAGACTTGGTTTTATAAAACAAATATATAAATCACAACGAGTCATGGAGAGAAGTATGCTGAACATAAGAAAACCTTCATCACTCAATAATAGATGAATTTAATGGATCGTCACCCATCTACTGATTGACCTCGGACAGAGTTTCATAACCTTGATGACCAATCCATACGCTTATCACTATTGAACGACGAGACCACGAAAATCAATCAAAAATTAGACAAAAAATGATATTTATTTTGTTAGCAGGTTTTTACAAACACTAAGGGCCTGTTTCACAATGTCCGAGTAGGCACTACTCACTGAATAAATTCAAAAATGTGACAGAATTCGTATGAAATTATCTGTCAAGTAAGATACTCGAAACTTAATCATAGGTGGTGAAACAGGCCCATATATTCATTTTTTTCCTCATTTTATACTAGACTAGCTGTTGCCCGCGACTTTGTCCGCGTTAAGTTCGTAAAACTGCACAAAAGTTACTTATAACTAATCCTATACTTCCGAAAACATCTGATTAATTAATTTTACATAAAACTGTTTAAGTGTCAGACTTTTACTGACTAAACGCCACCCCCGTTCCTGTGTTGCCTTCAATTTTGGGACACCGAGCTTATCTTTCGGAATACCGATCCACGTCCCCAGAGGCTTCGGCCCTGCCACGGGCCCCTACAGTTTGCTGACATCTCCTTGAGGCGCTCGTGGAACAGTTGACGACTTGACTCGGTCCGGGTTATTACCGGACTGCTGGACGGCAAGCTACCCAGTGTTCGCCGTCCGCAAGCTTGCACCTACGGTGGTCGGAAATCGTTCTCGTGATCCTGACGGCGACAGGGGCGTGAGGGTCGTTCCCTTTCGCGCTCGCGGTCGGCCGCCTCCTTGGCTAGCATTACTGCTTCGCAGAAGAAGGCAACCGCCATACCTCTACCGTGTGCTCCACCGTGTCCTCCGGGCGGTCCAGACAGTGCGCCCAAGTCTGGCTGGGGCGCCCTTTTCCCCTGAATCCGATGCAGGAGCCTCCCGAACTTACCGTGTCTGTTGAGGACCTACGGCATACGGAACGTGAGGATCTCTTTCCAACCAACTCCTCTAAGAGGAAACTTACCGCCGCAATGACGGCGTGCCCAGGTTTCTTGTTTAGGTGGAAAATCATCAGAATGACTTCTCAGAAGGTGAGTCAGACTTTTACTGACTAAACCTTACCTCGTTACTTCTTTGCCTTCGTTCCAGGGTTCCGGGTTTTCCTTTCGGAAGCTCGCCCATGGCCCTAGAGGCTTCGAACCTGCTGCGCACCTATAGTTTGCTAAAATCTCTTTGAAGCACGCGTGGAACAATACCCACGGTTGACCGTCTGGATTATTACCGGACAGCCAGATGGTAAACTACGGTGGCTCTAAATTGGGGTCGGAATCCCAGCGACTGGGGCGTGAAGGGACTACTTGCCACTACTCCTCGCTCTGGATCATGGCCTGTACCAGTGCCCAGCGCGAGAGGTTGCTGTCACCGATCGTCCCCACAAGGACATGGTGGTGCTCCGCCTAAGCGTGGCCCACCAGTACTTTATGCTCTAACGTGTCCTCCGGGCGATCCACCCAATGGTAACACCCGGGTTTTTCTTCCGCACGACGTCAATTGCCTTAAAAACATCAACGAAGTACAGAGCCGCAGAGTTCGCATTCTAAATAATTGCCTACTCTATAGGTAAAGTCGTTAGTTTAGTTCATATTGCGATAAAATCAAAATTAAAATGATTTGTTCTTCAAAAAACCAAATTAGGGCAGATAACCGCCTTTAGTATTTGCCTCTTTTTTTGTTGGGTAACCACCAAATACCTTCTCCCACTCTAGGTGGACCGAGAGAGAGTATCAGACTTTTACCAACTAAATTCCACAGTGTTCTTTTAGTTGCAATTTACATTCTAGGGCGACTAATTTTGGCACACCACGATTATTACTATTATAAATTCACTCTTTAAAGAGACTACAGAGTCATGACGTCCTCACCTTGCGCTTTACGCAGGTCCTAACCGAACATGAGTGTTTCGGGAGGTAGATGTTTTAGATTCAGCGGGAAGACACGGTGGACCTTACGATCGAAGTTATCCTGCTAGGGCGGATTACCGCCGTACCTACTGTTTGCGGGTCAAAATCAGAATCCTCCTGCCCTAGTTCAGATCATGGTATGAGCTGGGAGAAGGAATGGAAAGCAGTCACCTCCTAGAGTGAAGCAACGTGGCTGAAACCGTGCGAAACAGGACATCCTTAGGCCCCTCACATCACCATTTGGACACTTCCCAGGTGTCATATGTATAGGGCGTTTACCGATCACCATCATTTTTTTGTGTTTATATGACCTGTTTATTGAGGCAGGAATTTTCTGGTGCGGTATTTGACTGACACCCTCATACACCAAATAAATATTTTTCTTTAGTGAGAATAATAAACGAATTCTTGTGTGCGAGTATTTTCACCTAGCCGATTTCACATGCTGATGATCAAACGCAGTCTGTAAACTCTCGATTTTTACGGGTAGAGCATGCAGAGCAGTAAAAAATACCCACTTTGTTCCTTTAGATGCCCTATACGAACAATTTTCCAGCTATCGAAGCCCGTTAGGGCCGTTCGCTTATGGTATCTCTTTTAGGTGCGCGTGGCACATAACGCAACGTCAGTCGACTAAGACCAGTCTTTATTCAACAGCGAAATGCCAATAGTGCACCGTCCAAAACTCCGCGCTAACGGTAGCATGGAATCGCCCTGCGACTCGTAATGCCAAGGACATCATCTTTGCGCTTTCTGCTACCTTCTTCGCTTTATTTGCGGAAGGAAGTGATGACTGCTTTCCATACCTTCGCTCTCTATACCAGGACCGGACGTGAGAGGGCGTTACTGCTGATCACCTCCATCCGGAGTCCTGGAACGCAAAGCGAAGAAGGAACATACAAAGGTGTGGGTTTTGGTCAGTGAAAGTCTGACATCCCCTCGTGCTCCTTCCTAGAGTGGAAGAAATCACCTAAAATATAAATAGCTCTTAGTTAAAAAAAAAAAAAATTGATGTTTGTATTTTGAAAGGAAATCGTTTGTCTTAGTGTGGTCATGTGAAGAGGAGAAATTAAAAGCACGTTACTAAAAGAGTTCTTGAGAATGGAGAGGGAGAGGAAGGCCAAAGAAAAGATGGATGGATTGTGTAAGGATTGATACGAAAGAAAAGGGCAGATGATAGTGTGATGATAGTGTGACGGACAACAGGACAGAATGGAAGAAGAAAACGTGTTGCACCGACCCCAAGTAATATGGGATAAGGGCAGGAAGAAGAAGAAGGATGTCATTGTTTGTATTTTGAAAACGGGGTGCAACTCCGCAGTTGTAAAATTTGTCTCCATGGGTTTTGTTTGTGTTAAACAATAATAATAATATCTTTTGGTAATATTTTTGTTAAAAAAATTGTGAGAATGCAAAAATATGTGAAAAAAAAGTTACAAAAATAAAAAAAAAGCTTTTTCTAAAACACCTCTTGGGATTCGAACCACCACCGTGTTACGTCCCAGTCTAGTCATTAATCGATCGCGCTGCAATGTTCGACGAAAATAAGCAAAATAGATGTTCTCATATAAATGTCATAAATGACTGCCCCGCTCTTCGTCCATGATAGCGTGATGATTTTCATTTCAGTAGATAAATTGGCAGCTAAATGGACTAATGTCACATTGTTGTATGTGAATTTCGTGGACGCTTGGATTTTATAACGTGTTTTGATTAGTTTTTACAAAATATTTGGGATAAATCAAATAGGAATGTTGATTTTCTTATGAAAAAATGGTAAAAGTATTTTTTTTTCCAAAAACAATAAGATAAAACATTGACAGAAATATAAATTGTAGGTGGGATTCGAACTCGAGGCAACTCGTTCAAAACCGACAAAATGCAATATTGCTCACCCCCCATAGCAAATAGCGTGATAAAATATAGCCTATATCATTAAGGGTCCTATAAGGATTATGTATGCAAAATTTGAACAGGATCGGTTCAGTGATTTTTGCGCCAATTAATGCTAACAATGTACAATTTTACTGTTTTATTATATGTATAGACTAGCTGAACCCCGCGGTTTCACCCGCATTTTTCGTTACTGCTCCGCTCCCGTGGGTCGTAGCGTGATGTTATATAGCCTATAGCATTCCTCGATAAATGGGCTATCTAATACTGAAAGAATTTTTCAAATCGGTCCAGTAGTTCCAGAGATTACCCCCTACATACAAACTTACAAACTTACAAATTTTACCTCTTTATAATATTAGTATAGATGAGGACGTTTTGTTTTCTAGCCGACTACCCTGAGAAGAAACACCGAAACAAACTCAGGGAATAACAACCAAAGAATAAATAAACAAAGTTTTAAATTATATTCGCAGAAACAAAACGTTCAGTAAGATGTCTTCAAAAACAGATTTAGCTAAGGAAATTAACAGGAGATTAGATTTGTCAACCTTTAAAATCAATTCTAATTATTTTACTTCCCATATATTCATAGGGTTCCCTACTTCATTTCGAAACTTGATGATTCGATTTTCATTATTTCGAACATATTTATGCAACGATACAACGATAATTCAGTTGAACGATGTTATATAATTGCTGTTTATGTATATTATTTATTTAACAACGATAATTCAGTTGTACGATGTTATATTGCCGTTTATGAATATTATTTATGGAAACTTTACATAATTATATGTACAAGGCCTCTTGTAATGAGCCCTTTAAGTATTTGTACTTATCAATAATAAATTAGTGGTGTATATTATAGAGTAATTAAAAGGTTTAAGAGGACAGTGCAGACAAGTCAACACAGTACTAAATAAGTAAATAACAATAACGTGGATCAATTCATTTTCGTTTCGCAAATAAACTTATTTGATTAATTAATCGCCTCAGCGGACAAGATTAATCTTTAAAAGGATAGAACGTCACTTCTCTAAAATAATTTTAATTAAATAACATTTTATAAGGACTTTGTTTCAAGGAAATGCGCTGAAATTTTTTGGGGAGGAAAATTATTAAATGACTCTTCCTACTCTGGGTCGAGCAAGAATGAGTGCCAGAATTGTACCGACTAAAACCCAGCCGTGGTCTTTCGTACCTGGGACTCGTTCTCAACAGCCGGTGGACTTTAGAGGAGCACTTCTGACGCCTGGCTCCCAAACTATGGTCTGGAATGCCCTAAAGAGGCTCCTGCCCAACCTAGGTGGTTCAGATACCTCCTTCCTGAGGCTCTTTGTGGGAATCGTTCAGTACTTGGGCCTTTACGGGGCGCCAGTAGGAGCACTGTCACTGCGAAAGTGACCAGCGGCCAAGCTGAATACTTGCCAGAGGGTCATGGTCATCTGAATAGATTGAGGATACCACACGTTCTTTCGCGAAGCAGCGAGCCTCTTTACTGGCTTGCCACCATTGGATCTGTCAACAGTTCTTACACGCATGCACGATTTGTGCATGTAGATGCCATGATGACAAGTCACGGCATAGTGGAAGTATTCCGGTGGGTTCTCATGGTGGAATGGCGACAGCGACTGTCACAACCCTGTGCTGGACACGCCATAGTTAAGGCAGTAAGTCTCCTCTTTGAGGAGTGGCTGGGAAGTCTTTACCGCGTCCTCACCTTCCGCACGATGCATGTTCTCACTAGACATGGTAAGTTCAGGTTGTTCCTGCACCGACTTCATGCATGAACACGATTTCCAGCCACCGTAGGCGTGGGCTTGCGTTCGGCCGTCCAGTAACCCTCCGGACCAAACCCAGGTCGTTGAGGGCTTGTAGTATTCTAAATTGTAGGTTCTCAGCAGAGTCGAAGCCTACTGGGGCCATGAGTTATGTGAAAGTGAACTCTGAGGTCCTAGAACGAAGGACAAGAGATAACAGGAGTGGGTTTTAGTCAGTAAAAGTTACCACGCGCCACCACTTTGTTCAAAAGCAGGAGAGCGTGTCAGACTTTTATGTCATTGCATGATTTCCCACTGAAAACAAAACCCAAACCTTCGGTTGTCCTTTGCGTTGTAGGGCCGTTATAACTCTTTGGAACAATCCCACGGCCTATCTGTATTACCTGACATTGTATAATATGTTTTTTTGTTGCCTAATAAAAGGTTTTAAAAGTCAAGACCAAGACCAAAAAAAATAATTAAAATACTCTTGATTTATTTATTTTGGTTAAGGTTTTAAGTTTAACGTTTTTTTAAGTTTACGGTCATGTGCGTATTTCAGAATTTACAATAAAAATCTTTCTTTTCGTTCTTTTAGTTCATGAACTGAAAAAAGGTAACCTAACCTAACACATATGTACAGTTTCACTGTGATATTTAAACTGTAACATTACCTCTTACCGCCTATAAAGTAATATAAACTCGTAATGGCTGACTGGCCTAATGACATTGGCCCTGACTCACGAGTCATTGAGTAATGTAGGCTTGACTCAGGCTAGTCTTTGCTCTCAGCGATTTGTTTAATTATTATTGCTGTAAAACATGCACCAATCTACACCGAGTTCACGTCTTGGCCTATGCCGCTATAGCTGGAATCACCATGCCGCGCTAAGTCGTCAGTAGACGTCATCCATATCTTTCCTTTTTTTATCTTCAGATTTTTACTGATTATTTATTCTCTCGTGGCTAGATAATAACAGCCGCACGGGTCGATCTTCAAGGTTAAATAACGTTTGCCAAGGTTGGTCTGTGGATTGGTGACCATCTCAACATACCGAGTTTCCTTTGTGCCTCGGAAAGCACGTTAAGCCATAGTTCCCCGCTGTCATTTGCAGATCTTTGGCAGTCGTTACAGATAGTTAGAAACCAGTAAATCTGACTCCAGTCCTGCCATGAAGTACCATGTTACCACGGCCTCCAAGGGCCCCACAATTATGCCCCTATACTTACGATAAAAATTTCAGGTGTTCCATACATATGCATATGTCGACAAAATGCAAGGAACAGCTGAAATTTCATCATGCACATTCACAGGGACTAAGTCGCAGATAAAATCTTGTATTATAATCAAGATAATCACAGAAGGATAAAAAAATATATAAATAAACGTAATTTGTTTTGTATACCCGGAAGATTTTAATTTTGCATTTTCGCTTGTTTTGGAATTGCATATTATTGCATAATCATTAAATTTATCATTTTAATTAATGCCTTACCCCGATAACCTATTATTTTAGCAAATACCTATTCAATCAATTTGTTTAGAGACAGGATCAAGTTATTCTAATTCAAATTTTGCCATTTAAACTATGAGACAATCCATATTCAATTTTTGAAGTTTTTTTGCAAATCTGTCTACCTAGACACACATACCTACATAATACAGCAAGATCATTATTCTTATTTTGAATTTTTTTGCTGTAAAGGATAACTTCCTCATAATCATTTCAGCCGATAGATGTCCACTATTGGACATAGGTTTTCCCAATTGTCGACATAACGACCGGTCCCCTGCATCTCCCATGAATCGGATTCCCTGACTTTTCATGACAGGTCATCGCAACTATAAAATCACTGCTTTATATATACCAATTAAATAAAAAGCGATCAGCAGCTTTTTATTTAATTGGTATAAACCAGTGCTTGACTATGATCCCACCTGATAGTAAGCAGTGATGCAGTCGTTGACGGTGAGGCGCGCTAGTTTATTAAAAACCTTGACGACTTCTAAATTGTAATCTGACGGGAAGTCCGCAGCAGGCAAATCAAATTGTTCCAGTCCTTTGATGTACACGGTATAAACGACGAGGTAAAGCGCTTAATCTGGACCGTAGAGGTTTCAACAACAACAGCTAGTCATCTACCTAGCCTTTATCCCAACTATATTGGGGTCGGCTTCCAGGCAAGCCGGATTTAGCTGAATACCAGTATATCACGAGGAGCGGCTGCCAACCAGACCTCCACAACCCATTAACTGGTGTAACATGGTACTTCATGGCAAGACTGGAGTCAGATTTACTGGCTTCAGACAATCCTTAACGACTGCCGACTGATCTACAAATGACATCCGGGACCTACGGCTTAACGTGCTTTCCGAGGCACGAAGGAAACTCGGTATGTTAAGATGGTCGCCCATCCACAGACCGACCTTGGCAAGCATTGCTTAATCTTGAAGATCGACCTGTGCTGTTATTATCTAGCCACGAGCTCCTCGAGCGCACGAGAACAACAACAGCTAGTATAATATAAAAAATACAAACCCGATTTTACAATCACACACAAACACCTTTGGAGTACAAAATAAAATATACATCCACGGACTGAATGACAAACTGTACTAAGAAATCTAACGGTCACTCACTTTGTCACTAACATATTAGAATAATGCACAAGATACGCCGTGATTAGACTTGAACACAAAAAATATTGTTATCAGTCGTCTTATCAGATAAGAATGAGACACTGATATGGAAGATGTTCTAGATATATCTGCACAGTAGTTTGGTAAACAAAATATGAATATGATGTCATTACCAGTGGACCGACGATCTGGCGAAGGTCGCAGAGGGAATCCGATGGATGCGAGACGCACAGGACCGGTAGTTGAGGCAACGCTTGGCGGAGGCCTATGTTCAGCAGTGGACGTCTTTCGACTGAAATAATGATTTCATTACGTTTAATAAATCTGCATTTCTAAGTTATAATTATTATTTGTGTGTATATCTTACAAGTTTTTTTATTCAGACAGGGTGTTAACGTTTGAATCCCCAACCGGTCCTATGAGACCGCGCTGTTATTGTTTTACTATTGTGTCTCGTTTCGCGGGTATCTGAGTAATTAAAATACGATTGTTGAAAAAAAAACGAAAAAAAATGAGATTTGACCTTCAATATCTCCAGAACCAGTGAATTCCCAGGTATGTCCTAGAAGAAAAAAGTATCTCAGTGATGAGTAGACTATGGGGTTTTCGTTTACGTGAAGTTTCTTTTTACAGGCGATATACTTAGTTAGGGTGTATTTTTGATAATATCTCATTTATTTGTTGATAGGTTTATTTTGTTGGGTGGTATATTTAGGTCGTTCAAAGTGCAGGTAGGTACAGAGACAATTTGAGAGCTCCAATATTATATTTACATGATTTATGTGCTAATACTGGTATTCAGCTAAATCCGGCTTGACTGGAAGCCGACCCCAATATAGTAGAGAAAAGGCTAGGCAGATGATGATGATGTGCTAAAACTGCGTTCATCGTTAGTGAAATTAACTAACTAAAATGATTTCATCACAATAAGTACTGATTCAAATGATTGTGGCTATTAGGATGATTCTTAATTATGTTGTTACAATAATAAAGGTAAGGAAGCAAGTAATACTTACCTGATTCTTGATACGTGTGAGTTGGAGTTTGGTTGTGGATTCCGTATTTAAAATGTGAGGGAGTGGTAGGCGGTCGTCTCCTTCTGCGAAGCAGTAATGCTAGCAAAGGAGGCGGCTGCACGCGAGATTACATGGCCCTCACGCCGTGGCCGCCGGCTTTTCAATATTGATTTCCAGCCATAGTAAGCGAAGGCTTTCGGACGGCGAGCAATGGATAGGTCGCCGTCCAGACGACGGTGCGTATTGTTTTATGCGCGCCTCAAAGAGATGTCAGCAAACTGTAGGGGCCCGATAAGATTGAATCTTACTGGGGTTCTGGATTGACGAAAGAGAACCCCGGATCCTTAGAATTAGGGCAAAGAAATAACAGGAGTGAGCTTTAGTTAGTAGAATCCTGAAACGCCCTACCGCTCCACCCAGAGAGATACAAGTCATTTTAATGATCCCCATCTTAAAAAAAGGCGTACGAGCGAGAAAAAGGGATAGAGCTATACAGTATACTCGTACACCATATATGTATAGCTCAGTTTCTTTAACAGTTCGGTTTAGGTTGTGAAATGGATCGCATCATGAGCTTGTGGAATGGCCTCTGGGCAGGGTAATTCTTTTCCATTGATAATTAATTTTTGTCGTACAGTCCTTGGCCTCCCTCTTTAGTTGTTAAAGTTTTATGCTACAGCTTTGCTTGTTATTTTCTTAGAAACTCATTTGATAGATTAGTAAATTCAGAATTGAAGGAGCTCTCAGGCTAGATAATAACAGCTGCACGGGTCGATTTTTAAGATTAATCAACGCTTGCCAAAGGTGGTCTGTGGATGGGTGACTATCTTAACATACCGAGTTTCCTTCTTGCCTCGGAAAGCACATTATGCCGTAGGTCCCGGCTGTCATTTGTAGATCTTAGGCAGTCGTTACGAATAGTCAGAAGCTAGTAAATCTGATTTCAGTCTTGCCATGAAGTACCGTATTACCCCAGTTAATGGGTTGTGGAGGTCTGGTAGGCAGCCGCTAAAATCTGGCTTGACTGGAAGCCGACCCCAATATAGTTGTGAAAAGGCTAGGTAGATGATAATGAGTAGTTTCAGGATTGAAGAACGGAACCCTACAGGTACTTCCATGATGGCGCTTCAATAATTTACTAAATAATTGCATGATTATCTCGTAAGCTGGCAATAATTGTCAGCTGAGACAAACGAGTTTTCATCATAATTAGTTATTACCAGGTAATAAATAAATGATAACTTTAATTAGATATTGATGTACTCTCATAATAAGCTAAAGACAGTGATTCCCATAATATCGGCTTACAACAATGTAGCGAGTATTTCCACACTAACATTATTAAAAGTTTTTGAGTTTGTGTATACAATCCGGTCACATTAACTTGACGCATGTCTGAAATGAGAGAATCTCCCTACTTCCCACCGCATTCCCTTAGCTCGCCCGGCAAGTGTCAGGTATTGTCAGCATCTTTGTTATCGATAAATTTGGCTAGTTCTCTGTTGTTGTTATATTGTTTGTTAATGTGACCGAGGTGCACACAAGTGCAGCAAATGTAGATTTTCCATCACGGGTTGCTAATATTCTACCAGAAGTGTTCATGTCGCTATCAAAAATCATTTTATGTCACTCTGATTATTATTTTGTTTCTCTATCAATAGATGTATTGGGTAATGATTGGCATTGTTTTTAAAAAAATAATCAGCTGTTCCCTACATTTATGTTTGCTTATTTCGTCAAAATTTATGGAACAGCTGATTATTTTTCTCGATTTCAGGTTTGGTCCCATACTAAAAGTTGTTCATAATAATGAGTACAATGACCCGCCAAGAAGATCTGCGTTAATTATGTTACATCTATATATCTATTTATTACATATAATAAAACAGTAAAATTGTACATTGTTAGCATTAATTGGCGCAAAAACCACTAAACCGATCCTGTTCAAATTTTGCATACATAATCCTTATAGGACCCTTAATGATATAGGCTATATTTTATCACGCTATTTGCTATGGGGGGTGAGCAATATTGCATTTTGTCGGTTTTGAATGAGTTGCCCCGAGTTCGAATCCCACCTACAATTTATATTTCTGTCAATGTTTTATCTTATTGTTTTTGGAAAAAAAACTACTTTTACCATTTTTTCATAAGAAAATCAACATTCCTATTTCATTTTTCCCAAATATTTTGTAAAAACTAATCAAAACACGTTATAAAATCCAAGCGTCCACGAAATTCACATATTACAATGTTACATTAGTCCATTTAGCTGCCAATTTATCTACTGAAATGAAAATCATCACGCTATCATGGACGAAGAGCGGGGCAGTCATTTATGACATTTATATGAGAACGTCTATTTTGCTTAATTTTCATCGAACATTGCAGCGCGATCGATTAATGACTAGACTGGGACGTAACACGGTGGTGGTTCGAATCCCAAGAGGTGTTTTAGAAAAAGCTTTTTTTTATTTTTGTAACATTTTTTTTCACATATTTTTGCATTCTTACAATTTTTTTAACAAAAATATTACCAAAAGATATTATTATTATTGTTTAACAAAAAAAAACCCATGGAGACAAATTTTACAACTGCGGAGTTGCACCCCGTTTTCAAAATACAAACAATGACATCCTTCTTCTTCTTCCTGCCCTTATCCCATATTACTTGGGGTCGGTGCAACACGTTTTCTTCTTCCATTCTGTCCTGTCGTCCGTCACACTATCATCACACTATCATCTGCCCTTTTCTTTCATATCAATCCTTACACAATCCATCCATCTTTTCTTTGGCCTTCCTCTCCCTCTCCATTCTCAAGAACTCTTTTAGTAACGTGCTTTTAATTTCTCCTCTTCACATAACCACACTAAGACAAACGATTTCCTTTCAAAATACAAACATCCATTTATTTTTTTTTAACTAAAGGCTATTTATATTTTAGGTGATTTCTTCCACTCTAGGAAGGAGCACGAGGGGATGTCAGACTTTCACTGACCAAAACCCACACCTTTGTATGTTCCTTCTCCGCTTTGCGTTCCAGGACTCCGGGTGGAGGTGATCAGCAGTAACGACCTCTCACGTCCGGTCCTGGTATAGAGAAAGAAGGTATGGAAAGCAGTCATCACTTCCTTCCGCAAATAAAGCGAAGAAGGTAGCAGAAAGCGCAAAGATGATGCCCTTGGCATTACGAGTCGCAGGGCGATACCATGCTACCGTTAGCGCGGAGTTTTGGACGGTGCACTATTGGCATTTCGCTGTTGAATAAAGACTGGTCTTAGTCGACTGACGTTGCGTTATGTGCCACGCGCACCTAAAAGAGATACCATAAGCGAACGGGCCTAACGGGCTTCGATAGCTGGAAAATTGTTCGTATAGGGCATCTAAAGGAACAAAGTGGGTATTTTTTACTGCTCTGCATGCTCTACCCGTAAAAATCGAGAGTTTACAGACTGCCTTTGATCATCAGCATGTGAAGTCGGCTAGGTGAAAATACTCGCACACAAGAATTCGTTTATTTTTCTCACTAAAGAAAAACATTTATTTGGTGTATTAGGGTGTCAGTCAAATACCGCACCAGCAAATTCCTGCCTCAATAAACAGGTCATACAAACACAAAAAAATGATGGTGATCGGTAAACGCCCTATACATATGACACCTGGGAAGTGTCCAAATGGCGATGGGAGGGGCCTAAGGATGTCCTGTTTCGCACGGTTTCAGCCACGTTGCTTCACTCTAGGAGGTGACTGCTTTCCATTCCTCCTTCCAGATCATACCATGATCTGAACTAAGGCAGGAGGATTCTGATTTTGACTCGCAAACAGTAGGTACGGCGGTAATCCGCCCTAGCGGGATAACTTCGATCGTAAGGTCCACCGTGTCTTCCCGCCGAATCTAAAACATCTACCTCCCGAAACACTCATGTTCGGTTAGGACCTGCGTAAAGCGCAAGGTGAGGACGTCATGACTCTGTAGTCTCTCTTTAAAGAGTGAATTTATAATAGTAATAATCGTGGTGTGCCAAAATTAGTCGCCCTAGAATGTAAATTGCAACTAAAAGAACACTGTGGAATTTAGTTGGTAAAAGTCTGATACTCTCTCTCGGTCCACCTAGAGTGGGAGAAGGTATTTGGTGGTTACCCAACAAAAAAAGAGGCAAATACTAAAGGCGGTTATCTGCCCTAATTTGGTTTTTTGAAGAACAAATCATTTTAATTTTAATTTTATATGAATAAAAAATAATATGAACTAAACTAACGACTTTACCCATAGAGTAGGCAACTATTTAGAATGCGAACTCTGCGGCTCTGTACTTCGTTGATGTTTTTAAGGCAATTGACGTCGTGCGGAAGAAAAACCCGGGTGTTACCATTGGGTGGATCGCCCGGAGGACACGTTAGAGCATAAAGTACTGGTGGGCCACGCTTAGGCGAAGCACCACCGTGTCCTTGTGGGGACGATCGGTGACAGCAACCTCTCGCGCTGGGCACTGGTACAGGCCATGATCCAGAGCGAGGAGTAGTGGCAAGTAGTCCCCTCACGCCCCAGTCGCTGAGATTCCGACCCCAATTTAGAGCCACCGTAGGAGTGGCTTGCGAATGGCGAGCAATGCGTAGTTTACCATCTGGCTGTCCGGTAATAATCTAGACGGTCAACCGTGGGTATTGTTCCACGCGTGCTTCAAAGAGATTTTAGCAAACTATAGGTGCCCAGCAGGTTCGAAGCCTCTAGGGCCATGGGCGAGCTTCCGAAAGGAAAACCCGGAACCCTGGAACGAAGGCAAAGAAGTAACGAGGTAAGGTTTAGTCAGTAAAAGTCTGACTCACCTTCTGAGAAGTCATTCTGATGATTTTCCACCTAAACAAGAAACCTGGGCACGCCGTCATTGCGGCGGTAAGTTTCCTCTTAGAGGAGTGGTTGGAAAGAGATCCTCACGTTCCGTATGCCGTAGGTCCTCACCAGACACGGTAAGTTCGGGAGGCTACTGCATCGGATTCAGGGGAAAAGGGCGCCCCAGCCAGCCTTGGGCGCACTGTCTGGACCGCCCGGAGGACACGGTGGAGCACACGGTAGAGGTATGGCGGTTGCCTTCTTCTGCGAAGCAGTAATGCTAGCCAAGGAGGCGGCCGACCGCGAGCGCGAAAGGGAACGACCCTCACGCCCCCGCCGCCGTCAGGATCACGAGAACGATTTCCGACCACCGTAGGTGCAAGCTTGCGGACGGCGAACACTGGGTAGCTTGCCGTCCAGCAGTCCGGTAATAACCCGGACCGAGTCAAGTCGTCAACTGTTCCACGAGCGCCTCAAGGAGATGTCAGCAAACTGTAGGGGCCCGTGGCAGGGCCGAAGCCTCTGGGGACGTGGATCGGTATTCCGAAAGATAAGCTCGGTGTCCCAAAATTGAAGGCAACACAGGAACGGGGGTGGCGTTTAGTCAGTAAAAGTCTGACATGCCCTCCCGCTCCATTTAACAGCAGGAGAAGTCATTCTGATGTTTACCCATTTGAATTATAAAACCTAAACAAGAAACCTACTGGGGCTATGGTTTCGCTTCTGAAAGGGAGACCCTGGAACGTAAGGCAAGGAAGGAATATAGAAGTGAGTCTTAGCCAGTAATAATCTGACACGCACTTCCGCTTCACAGAAGAGCGAAAGTCATTAGATGATTTCCCAACTAAAAAAAGTACTAATTGGAGTTTTAACTTAAACAGTTTTATGTAAAATTAATTAATCAGATGTTTTCGGAAGTATAGGATTAGTTATAAGTAACTTTTGTGCAGTTTTACGAACTTAACGCGGACGAAGTCGCGGGCAACAGCTAGTATTGTATATTTTAAATTGTTTGGGACGTTGTAGGGATGTCAGTGTCAGTCTTTCAGTCTATCGAAAGGTTGGCTGTAAGAGATTGCCCTGTACAATAAGACCACTTAGTATTTCCTTATTTTTATAACATTATAATCATATTTACACTACCTATGTTGTGCAATAAAGAGTAATAATGTATAAAATAAATATACCTTATTTTCTTATTTCCGTACTTATTTGAGCAACTTAGTAGGTTTATGAATTTGCATAGAGAACGCTTACTACAATGTTTCATTTTATTGTTTGTTGTAGAAGTTGAGTCGAAACTATGTTTAGTATTGAAGGTTTGCAGTTTCATTGCATTCATCCGAGGTAGTCTTGGGGTCCGTGACGTGGGGGAAAATTGCAAGAGTGTCGTCTGCGATGGTATGGCCACGTCATGCCGTCCTATGGAGTAAGTTTGTCAGAGATGCATGAAGATGGCTGTCTTTGGGGCTAAGTCCCGTGGTCGTCCTCGCAAGCGATGGCTGGACGTCGTCAAGTCCGACAAAAGACTCAATGGCCTTACTGGAAAGGATGTTGGAGATCGGGCACAGTGGAGAAGGCTCAGTCGGAAGGCGACCCCTGGCAATAGCCGGGACTAACGCCAGGTAGAAGAAGAAGAAGATTGATGGTTTGCAGTTTATTATGACTGCTTGTACTTCGGACTACGGTCTCCAAGTCAGCGGGCTGCGGTGATGGAAAGGCTTATCTTAAGGCTTTTTTTTATCTATAAGTATAATATTATTGTTACCTTGGTTTTTAAATAACTATTTCTCTTTTATGCACCAACCATATTATCTCTTCACCACCCTAGGTTGACTGGTAGAGAATGGCTAAGGCATTAAATTCGCCTATGTACTTTGTGCATGAATCAATAAATAAATGCTAAGGGGCAGTGAGTGGCGTGGCAACTCGGACTTAGCAGATGTCGTCAATGGGCAGTAACCTGATTTACGTAACCAAGACAATCACATCCAACAATCGAGCTTGAACAACATAGATTTTAATCCTGGTAGAATACGTAATAATTTAACTGACTGGCAATAGATCGTTTAGTTCCAAGGCAATTAAATAGTCGTTCTATCGAACCCCGTTCAAGGAACACGTGAATACTGATTTTGAGTAGGATTTCGATCGAACGACTGTAACTTCAATGATATTAGACTTGTTTGATTTTACGAGAATCAGGCTACCAATCACGAGGCGGCATCATCATCATCGTCATTTTAGCCGAAAGACGTCCACTGCTGGACATAGGCCTCCCCCAAGCGTCGCCAGAACGACCGGTCCTGTGCGTCTTGCATCCATCGGATTCTCGCGACCCTCGCCAGGTCGTCGGTCTATCTTGTGGGAGGCCTTCCAACGCTGTGTCTTCCGGTACGTGGCCGCCACTCCAGAACCTTTCGTCACCATCGACCATCCGTTCTACGAGCAATGTGCCTTGCCCATTGCTACTTAAGTTTAACGATTCTTCGGGCTATAGCGGTAACCTTGGTTCTCTTACGGAGATCTTCATTTCTGATGTAATCCCGCAAGGAAACGTACGTACGCATGACCGTAGTAAGTAAACGTGGAGTTTTTAATATGCGATATTTATATCGCAATGTTGGACACATTACATAACAATCATATAACTGAACATTAGAGTACGCCAATGCAAACGCATGAACGCCGCTCGATTGGTACATATCACACGTATGCTGCTCTCCGCGCCACTGCCGTCGAGGTCTTTTCCATATGCATCTGTGCCATTCTATGCTCTCGTCATTCCTTACACAATTCATCCATTTTTTCTTCGGATTTTCTCTATCTTTCCATCTATTTTTTTTTATTGAGGCGTGAAATTAATGAAATCATCTAACAACACCTCCTGATTTGGCAGTATCAAGAAAGAGTGTCAAGAGTGAATAAAACTTACCTGTTTCTTCTAGTACCCTTTATATTCCAGGGCCACGATAACTCATTCGGATAATTCTACAGTTGTTGCCTCTCAAATGCATTTACTTATTTTATACTCATAAATTCTCCCAAACTCTCCAAATATTGGCGTGCTAAAATAACGACTTTGTTATCGATACGCGCGTCGACAATTTGGCTAGTTTTCTGTTGTTGTTACATTGTTTTTGAAAAATATTTCATCGACACCAAGCGTCAAATTAATGTGACTGAGTTGTACACTCCAGGCGTTAATGTGACAGAAGATAAACTGTTTTTAGTTGGATGCAAAATCAAAACCAGTACTTAAATACATACCTATTTCTTAGTTACAGTTTTTGTTAATCACAGGAAAATAAACTGGATTCTCAAGGTGGACAGCCAAATTAGCGACAAACATAACTGGGACAGCTACGAGTATTTATGTTACTCAGACACAAGGTTTCGTTGCTATAATAATTTCCATAACATGAATAGATCGTCGTCAGATAAAGTAACACTAAATTAAAAAACTGAAACTCTAACATCAAAAATTCACGATTGATAATATTCGGAAATGTCGAAGGTGAACCGTTTTTTTTTGATAATTTTTGAGTTGCATTGGGCACGCCATAATTGGGCATAGTTTATAAGGAAGTGTAACCATTTGCAAAACAAACATTTATCATTTTGTCACTAAGGTACCTAGTTACGAGTTTGCTCTGATAATCTCTGAGATTCTCAATTAAAATATGTTTAAATATAAGTGTTTTAAATGTCATTGTATAAAAATTAAATAGTCCTAAGAATCACAAAGGCACAGAAGAAAAAATTTAAACTGCCAACGACGAATAATTTATGAAGAAACACGTGAAGCCTCTTAACCAAGTCACGTGTGTATACTGACCTTAACATTGGGGTCAGAACCATGGCGCTATAAGTAATTGTGGTCATACATGACATACATAATTTAAGGAGCTCGTGGCTAGATATTAACAGCCGCACGGGTCGATCTTCAAGGCTAAACAACGCTTGCCAAGGATGGTCTGTGGATGGGTGACCATCTTAACATATCGAGTTTCCTTCGTGCCTCGGAAAGCACGTTGAGCCGTAGGTTTCGGCTGTCATTTGCAGATCTTTGGCAGTCGTTACGGATAGGCAGAAGCCAGTAAATCTGACTGTAGTCTTGCCATGAAGTACCGTGTTGCCCCAGTTAATGGGTTGTGGAGGTCTGGTAGGCAGCCGCTCCTCGTAAAATACTGTTATTCAGCTAAATTTGGCTAGACTGGAAGCCGACCTCAATATAGTTGGGAAAAAGCTAGGCAGATGATGATGATGACATACATAACTTAATATCACATTTGTGTTTCACATAGAGACACGAGTAATTCGAAACTAGGGTAGCTATGGCTAATGGCACAGAAGAGAGTAGTGATGTAACGAAAATTCGCATTTGCATCCGCATTTGTGAATATTCGCACATTTTTAAACACTTGCATTCGAAAAAATCATACGAATGGTTTGGCTACCATAGAAGAAATAATTTATGGTTAGAATGGATATAAAAAAACTAAAATTAAAATTAATTTATGTTAGGTAAGAACCCATATCAACTTATGATTCACCTCATCATCAAAAGATATTTGTTAAAATACAAGATTCAATAAATTTACAATATAAATTAAAAACATTAGATAGGTAAGCAAATTAAATAAGTAATGTACAAAAAATTAAAATTCAATAAATTATATTCAATCAATTAAAATCAATAAACTAAAATTATAATAATTAAAAAAATAAATAAAATTAGAACTTAATCAATCTGTGTATTGAAAGACAAAATACATAGTATGTATACTGTTCTTATTAAATTTATCACTACATTCTTGAGAACAATTGCAAAACGCCTGCAAATTTTTAACTAATTAAGTCAATCAACCTGGCGTTCCGTAAGCATAAAATTACAAGATTTAGAAAAAGGTGAGAAAACCAAACCATTCATTCATGGAAATACAAGAAAAGGTGGACCAATGACATGGTAACCCGATGGATGCGACACGCACGGGACTGTTCATTGTGGCGACACTTGGGCAGAACTGTCTAACAGCGTCTTTCGACTGAAATGATGATGATGATGATAATTTTAAATTGTGAAAAAACTGTTTAGCTAAAGATTTAAGAATTACCCAAAAACTAAGGAAACTGTTACTACGAATTAATCCATATTATAATTAAATGATTTTTCACATAATATTATCGTGTGTCCGTTATGCTAGCGTACACCAGAACTGCAACGAGTTAGTTTCTATGCCAAAAAACTCTGTGTAAATACTGCCTAATTACTGTAAAAATAAAAAAAAATCTTCCTCTTTAGTTTAGGAAATAAACACCATTTTCACTATGTACGCTAGCGTCACGATCAAGCTAGCGTACACATGGCTGTACTCGAAAACGGCTAATTGTAAAGCAACAGATTTGGACACAAAAATACTGTTCTAATACTTCTCCCGCTATGCAAAATTTCATAACGATTGCTCTTGTAGGAACAGAGATATTGAACAAGACTTTTCAATGACATTCGGAGCTGGCGTCATGGCAGCGTACACATAGTAGTTCTTATAGAAAGGGAACTTTTCTTGTAATGAATGCTATATATATAAATAGTGCGTGAAATTCTGCCTCTATTAGTGTAAATACTTTATGCGAATTCGCAGGGGAATAAGCAAAAAAACCTATGTTAAGTTCTAGGAACAAATATACTGACGTACTGTCGCGAACAATAGTTATTTGTGCAACAAGAGAGCAAAGTTGGTTTTTGCCGCGAGTGTTGATTTTGAATCCCGAGTAAGCGAAGGATTCTATATTTGAATCACGAGCGTAGCGAGTGATTCTAGGTTAGAATCCTGAGTGCAGCGAGGGATTCAAAGACACGAGATGCAAATAACTTTGGTCTCGTGTAGCACATACAACTTTTCACTTCAGCAGCGAGAACAAATAATGTAAATATTAATATTTACTTATACTTATATATATATTATATTAATGTTTATTTATTATTATTTTAATAATATCCAACGGGTATCGCACTTTGTAGCTAGCGAACAGAAGAAGAAAACAATAAAAAATTAAAGCCCGCTATTTTTTAAAGATGCGTTTGGAAATTGCACTATTACTAAATTATTCTGTCACAATAAAGATTGTTAAAACTTTAAATAATAATGTAGATACATGATAAACTTCGTATTTTTTAATTCAACATCTCTTTATTTGATCATAAAAAAATATAATTCGATTATTAAGAGAAAAGTATAATAATTACATTTAAACCTTGATTTGAAATTTTATAGGTGACCTGTTTCCGAACGTTATATTGTTGGTTTCTTTTTTGAGCCTATTATATATGGAATTTGAAAATCGAACTTTGAATCGACTTGTTTCAACTTGACAAAGCACCTTTGAGCATATCTGTACCTGTACTATGAACAGAAATTAACAGGGTTTTTTACTTATTCCCCTGCGAATTCGCATAAAGTATTTACACTAATAGAGGCAGAATTTCACGCACTATTTATATATATAGCATTCATTACAAGAAAAGTTCCCTTTCTATAAGAACTACTATGTGTACGCTGCCATGACGCCAGCTCCGAATGTCATTGAAAAGTCTTGTTCAATATCTCTGTTCCTACAAGAGCAATCGTTATGAAATTTTGCATAGCGGGAGAAGTATTAGAACAGTATTTTTGTGTCCAAATCTGTTGCTTTACAATTAGCCGTTTTCGAGTACGGCCATGTGTACGCTAGCTTGATCGTGACGCTAGCGTACATAGTGAAAATGGTGTTTATTTCCTAAACTAAAGAGGAAGATTTTTTTTTATTTTTACAGTAATTAGGCAGTATTTACACAGAGTTTTTTGGCATAGAAACTAACTCGTTGCAGTTCTGGTGTACGCTAGCATAACGGACACTATTATCGTCTGTTCGTAACTTTGACGCCTAAAGTTTTTTATGAGTAATCAACTACATTGCTACAAGTTGCTTTTTAACTGATTTATAAAGCGCCTACGGTATAATTAAAGGTATTGACTAACTAATTTTTATCAGGGGCTGCATAAAATCAATCAAAAATATTTTTAATGAAATGATTTTTCATGTAATTATCGTCTGTTCCGAACTTTGACGCCTATAGTTTTTTTATGAGCAATCCACTACATTGCTACGAGCGGCTTTTCAATTGATTTACAATTATAAAGCGCCTACGGTATAATATATTTTAAGGCATTGACTAACTTATTTTTATCAGGGGTTGCATCAAACCAATCAATTTTTTTTATTTCACATAGGCTTACATGAGCTCTAATAAAACTGAAGTCTGAATAAGTCTGAAGCTAGTACACGGTTTCAATTGGTCGATTTCTATGAACTGTATTCCCAAAAATTTTCTACTTTTGCGGGTGAAGCCGCTAACAGTAGCTAGTACCTACATCATGCAGTCTATATCAATCGTACGTGGTATAATATAAGCTGGTTGCAATATCGGCACTGCCTTTGGCGTGCACGCTCGGCAAATAACACCGCTGGATATGGTTTATCTCCATAATGGAACGGAATATCAGTTGAATCTTGGGGTTTTATATTCAAAAATTCTTCAAAAGTTCCCTAAAATGATAAAAGTACTCTTACGTCACGTCTAAATATAATGAAAATTCATAGTCTACGCCATATACATTTTCAAATATTTGTATTTGAATGTAATTTATTTTTCTATTTTTAAAATAAGACTAAAATGTCGATGAAAAAAATCCACAGGGCATGGGTAGTGTTTAAAAGTCTGAAAGGATAGCAGATAACCCTTCCAGTGGACCATTTCAATTTGGCACACGTTGCAGCAAACACACTGTATATTATAAAAAAATAATAGAGAAGACATTTCCCTTCATGTAAAGGCTAGAGTGAATAGGCTCTTAATAAACTAGTGCGCCTCACCATCGACGATTGCATCACTGCTTACCATCAGGTGGGATCGCAGTCAAGCGCTAGTTTATAAACATTAAAAAAAATTTACATTAATTCCAATACACTCTACGGTAATTTAAACAATCTTTTATCAAGTAATGGATCGATTTTTTAGTAAATACCTATCATATGGCAGCTTTGGACTCAGTGGAAAGGCGTGCGAAGAGAGTAATTGAAAAAAGATCCAGATCTGGTTAAGTCCAATCTACAAAGCCTTGAGCACAGGCGCAGGGTAGCCAGCCTTTCGGTTTTTAACAGTATGCATTTCGGAGAGTGTGCACGGGAATTGCATGAACTGATCTCACCATCCCCGTTCTACCATCGAACAAACCGACGTACGGCGAGTATCCACCCTTACGTAGTTCAAGCCTCTACGATCCGGACTAAGCGTTTCGCTTCGCCGTTTATACCGCGTGCATCGAAGGACTGAAACAATTTGCCTGCTGCGGTTTTCCCATTCGATTATAATTTGGGTGTCTTCAAGGCTAGAGTGAATAGGCTCTTAATAAACTAGTGCACCTCACCATCGACAATTGCATCACTGCTTACCATCAGGTGGAATCGCAGTCAAGCACTAGTTTATAACAATTAAAAAAATGTATATTAAGCCAGGAAAAAATTGGGTTTTGAAAAATAAAAATAATAAAATGGCAATATAATATCATTTATTATCTAATGTTATGACCAAGGTTAACAATATATATTATGTGCAATCTTGACTGATATGACTAAGGCATCTGACTATGTAAACCACAATTTTCTTTGAAAGAAACTTTACGCCTATGGTACGAAGACCACTGTCACCGCCGCACCCGCACGATGTATGATACTTAGTATGTCTTAAAACAAAACGTTAAATTAAATATATTTCGGATTGTAGAGAGGCCAAATATGGCGTACCACAAGGTAGCTTTATGGGACTACCCTTGTTTCTCTTTTATATCAATAATTTACTACGTCAAATACCTATAATGTTGTTTACTGTCACAGTACTTTGTGCTAGTAAAATGTTCGGACTTAAAAGTAATGAAAGTGAGATTAATAACACATTAAAGAGATCTAGCAGAAATAACTTAATTATAAATTTACAAATAAACGCAGACAATGCATTATACCAAATGGATTAGCCCCACCAATCTATCAGATCTAATAAGCAAAAACATGACTGAAAAAATTTAATTAAATACCTAGGAATTTTATTTGACAGCAAACTAACTCAGAAAACTTATTCTGAGGACGTGTGTAAAAAATTAAGGTATAATTATCTTATTTATACATATACATTTTATAGCATAAAGTAAACAATACTTCACTCCTTTTGATTCGGAGTAATCTTTTGCAGCAATTGCAGTGAGAGGGAGGATATATTTAAAGCGGAAAAGATAAGATCTAAGGCAAGTGTTTCGGTCACTGAAAATTGTAACCTTTCCGTTTTTATACCAACCAATCAATAATAAAAAAACCGGCCAAGAGCGTGTCGGGCCGCGCTCAGTGTAGGGTTCCGTAGTTTCCCGTCCGTCACAATAAGTGTCCCCAACTTTTCAAAAACTGTTCGTCCCATAAGGTTTAAAATAATTTTCCTAGAAAATCTTTATAAAGCTCTACTTCCCAGATTTTTTTCATATTTTCTAAACTTATGGTTCAAAAGTTAGAGGGTTGTTTTTTACTTTTGGAGCGATTATTTCCGAAAATATTGATATTATCAAAAAATGATTTTAGAAAACCCCTATTCATTTTTGAATACATAGGTATTCCAACAATATATCACACGAAAGGATTGAAATTTAAAAAAAAAACGTTTTTTGCTTTACATGTAGGGGGGCTACCCTTATAAAACATTTTTTCCAATTTTTATTTTTGCACTTGGTCGGCGTGATTGACATACATATTGGTACCAAATTTCAGCTTTCTAGAGCTAACGGTCACAGAGATTAAACGAGGACGGACGGACAGACATGGCGAAACTAAAAGGGTTCCGTTTTTGCCAATTGGCTACGGAACCCTAAAAATATACAGAAAAGTTAAGCTCATAATGCATGATTATGTACCTAAGAAACTTAAAAAAATCTAGAAATTACATTAACAGATTAGTCTACACTCAAACACCTAAAAGATCCAGGCATGCCCATATATTCCTCATTAAATTTTGCTGCATGTCGTTTTGATTCATCTGTACAAGCTTTGAACATCATTTTCACATACTCTATATGTTCTGGGGAACTTAATTCTTTCACCAGATCATCTGTAACAAATAATTTGTTTAACATAAGAGACATAAAAGCATTTGAGAAGGACCCTTTACACAATGATTTAACTTCTTAAAATGTTACAGATACTTTCAAAGTCAATCGCAAGGGTTAATCGAAAAGTAACGTTTAGTTAGTTAAATGATAATAAAAATAACAGAAAATCAGGGAAATAATGAAAAGGCTACTAAAAACCTAAGGCTTATGCGTCTTCTGGCCGACGCCTCACTAGCCATAAAAGTAGTAATAGTAATAATAGTTTTTAAGTGGATTAATCTTATAAATTACTAGCTTTAGTCCGCAGCTTCGCCCGCGTACGTAAAATAGCCTATGTCACTCAGGAATACAGCTGCTTTCTATTGGTAAAAAAAAATTAGCAATCGGACCAGTACTTCCACAAACTACCTCATATAAACAAAAAAGCAAACTTTACCTCTTTATTATATTAGTATAGATTGTTTCTTACCATGCAAATCATCAACAGATCTCTGTTTTCCACCATAGTCCACTGGCAGTAGTTCTTTAGGTATTTCTTTGTACAAATCTTCCAAAGATCGTTGGGAATGTATTCTCTTACTAATCTTCTCGCTAACAATTTGTTTAACTATGTTAATGAGTAGTTCTATAGCTTTTGATTCAGTAAGCATGTGGATGCCTTTCAATCTCGCTCCGTAGCCTTCCTGTAAATTTTTTTTTTACATGATTTTCTTATTATCTATAATATGTATGTATTTAGAAATATATAAGTATGTTTATCAGTTATCTAGTAGCCATAACACAAGCTCTGCTTAGCTTGGGACTAGATGGCGTTGTGTGAAAAAGTTGTGGAATATTATTATATTATTATTATCTCTTTATTTATCTTTTAGATACATATAAATTATATTTTTACATATTTCTTACAAAAAATAATATAAAAACATTTAAAAATATAAAAAATAGATATTATTAGTACTTAATTATCAATTTACATATCTTGCAAAAATATCATTTGTATAAATATAGAGTTGAGGTCTTAATCCTCATGGTTGTAGGAATTGAAAAATGGCTTCAAGCTCGCATCAAAATACCACTTACCTATGAAATCGACGTTTATAAATACGAAAGAAAGTATTAAATAAGTAATATTAAAGAAAATACGAACCCAAAAAAAACTAGTAAATTAATAAATATAACCAAAAATAAATTAACGCAACTTTAATACTTATCAGTTTATTTAAATTTACAATTCCATGCCAATTCAAAGTATCTCGATTAAAAAAATGGCAACTTCAAAGGTCCTATTGTTTTTATGTCAACCTAGACATTGACCAGAAAACCTCAAGGAGGTAGTAACTGAGCGAGATACTTGTATATTGATCAGAGAACTAAATAAACTGTTACTAAATACTCTTAAATAAACTTACCCGCCCAGACCATTGTATATATTAAAATTATTTGGTACTTACTTATTTAATAAAAACCTTTACTTTACCTTTCTTCTTCTTCTTCCTGCCCTTATCCCATATTATTTGGGGTCGGCGCAACATGTTTCTTTCTTCCATTCTGACCTGTCACCCGACACGCTATCATCAACTCCCTTTTCTTTCATATTAGTCCTCACACAATCCATCCATCTTTTCTTTGGTCTCCCTCTTCCTCTTCATCCGTTCACATGTACATAAATTCATAACTGTTTTAATGACATGCGTTTCATCCCTCCTTGACATGACGATACCAGGACAAACGATTTCCTTTCAGCTTTTCAGTCACTGGTGCCACTTTCAAACTTCCTCTAATATACTCATTTCTTACTTTATCCATTCTCGTCACACCACACATCCATCTCAACATCCTCATCTCCGCTACATGCAAACCTTAAAGTAAAGGTTTAATCATCTTAATCATCGTCAAACTGGAATTATGATAGTATAGATACTTACAATTAATATTGTTATAATCTGCTGTAGTTCCACAGTGTTAAGTTTTGTCATCAAATCAAATAAATCCAGTTGTCTGCAGTCATAAATCATTATTATACCATTGCAATAATCATGTGTTTTTACGTATTCGGCCAACTGTAAGAAATAAACATATAATTTATTATTTATTTATTTAAACTTCATGTATAGTACATAGGCGGACTTAATGCAACAAGGCATTATCTACCAGTCAACCCTATAATTACACACAGAGCCAGAATTTATAACTTTTGTAGTGTACAGAAAGAAAGAAAAAAAATATTTGTGACTAAGTCAGGACCCTGAGTAGTGCGTGCTGCGTGTCTTATAACCGGGTGCTGAGACCCCGGTTATATTATATTATTGAAAAGTCTCTAATACAGTCAGTACCCGGCGAAAAATTTTGTACTTTTTATGTGTATAAAGTATAAAATAAATAAAATTGGCTAACTTCGGCTTCGTAGAGCGTTATCTCTGTCACACGAAATACAAATAGTCCGGTATCTATTAGGAGCTGTTAAGAGACATTATTATTTTTTCAATTTTTTTTTTATAAAAACTTTCTCACGAACGAACTTGCTGGCAAAGTACTAGTAACAGTATCTATAACAGCCAGTTTCTTCATAAAATCCTTTCCTTGATCATTACTATTATAATAACAAGTTTAGTGTGTTTCTTGATTCAAGTAACAGTTAAACTAAAAGTCAACTAAAACTTGTTTTTTTGTTTGTATGAGGTAATCTGTCGAAGTACTGGACCGATTACTAAAATTTTTACCAATAGAAAGCTTCTGTATTCCTGAGTGACATAGGGGGCGAAGCTGCGGGCTAAAGCTAGTCTCAAATAAAACAAAATAGAAAACTTACGATCGTTATGTACTGGTAATACTGCATTAGGCTATCATTCCTTAATTCCGTATTGCTAATCTGAACCAAAATTATTCGATAAAAATCATCCGTCAAAGTGGGCATTGCAACGAGCTTTCTGAAAATTAAAGGATATTTAAATTAACGAAATATAATATTTAAAGGAGTATACCCGTCTCAACACTCAGATTTTCAGCACCAAAATTTTCAGCACCCAAGCTATTCCCGTTTCGGCACCAATAGGTATTTTGGATTGGGATTTTGTATAGGTTCCATCTATCTAGAAAATCTGGGTGCCGAAACAGGAACTATTTAAATACCATCAAATCCAAAAACTAGCTTGAGGTTGATTTCCTGTCCAACCGGATGCCAATGAATATCCAGAACCTCCACAATCTAGTAATGGGCAACACGATACTCCTTGGATAGACTGATTGTCAGACTTTCTGGCTATTAGTAATGGTAGTCAAAGATCTACGGATGATAACCAGAACTAACAGCCTTATGTGCTTGCCAAAGCATGAGGAGGATGAGGGAGACCTGAGTCCCAAAAGTGGGCAATATACAAGGCCGATAATAGTAATGCTAAAGTAGGTTTGGTGTCAGTAGATAATATCCTAGATAAACTTACAAAAGTACATCAGCAACTAGGCCATCAAGACAATCACAGAACATAGACAATATTATATTAAGGGTCAGATATAAATATAAAAAGTACAACTCGGTCACATTAACTTGATGCTTGGCGTCGATGAAATAATCTCCAAAAACAATATGACAAGAACAAAGAACAAGCCAAATTATCGACGATAACAAAGAAGCTGATCATACCTGACACATTCCGGTTGAACTAGAAGCTCGCATTTCAGACATGCGTCAAGTTAATATACCGGATTGTAAGTGTATGCTTAAACGTAAATTAAAAGTTATTTTACCAAGAGCCTACCTACCAGACCTTCCCATTAACTGGGGTAACATGGTACTTCATGACAAGACTTTACTGGCTTCTGACTATCCGTAACGACTGCCAAAGATCTACAAATGACAGCCGGGACTAACGGCTTAACGTGCTATCCGAGGCACGAAGGAAACTCGGTACCTATGATAAAATGGTTACCCTTTGGAGGTAGCGGAACAGAGAGGTAAAGTCCCACATACCTCCGTTGAAAAGGGAGGATCCTCCGGGTACTGCCCTATAGATGATTTCGGGCTGTTGTATCTATTCCAATCGCGCGGAGAACTTTGCTTGCGCGATGCAGGATTCTGTGGCGTCATATGCAGATTATGATTTCGCTACAACCCCACCACAGACCAACCTTGGCAAGCGTTGTTTAAACTTGAAGATCGATCCGTGCGGCTGTTGTTATCTAGCCACGAGCTCCTTTAATCATATCAAAATACAAGTAATATTTACCCAATTCTCATCAAGTCTTGCAGTTCCGCCTTCACATTGGTTTTCATAAAAAATTTTGGTAGCAGCGCCTTCATCGTGCATAACCGGTCTATCTGCTTTTTTGCCTTCTCTACGGAACCTTTATTACTTATTAATGCCAGCTCCAAGTATACTTTGCCTGAAAATATGAAATTTATTGTTTTTAATTTATACTTCAAGCCTATAATGTTCTGTTAACCAGATGACCTGCCAGTGGTTTGCCAAATTACTTCTGCCACTCTGAGTGGAGTGAGCAGAAATCTTTTCTGGGCATGGTTATTTAAGTGCCGGGTCCCAATTCCCCGGGGTCCGTTTGTCTATCTGCCTATCTGTTTTCCTGTCCGTCTGTCACCAGGCTGAATCTCATGAAAAGTAATAGCTAGATAGTTTAAACTTTCACAAATGTTTTATTTCCATTGCTGCTATAGCAAAAAAAAAACTAAAAATGAAATAAAATAAATAAATTTAAGTGGGGTTTGCATACGAAAAACTTCTTCTCCCGTTTTTCACTATGGACGGTATGCAATCCTTCGCGCATGAGTCCGTCTCGTTCTTAGCCAGTTTATGCTTGTTATAATGCAAAATTCGACCCTGGTTTTTATTGCATTCAAAAACCAACTATACCTGATCCATTATCACATTAATTGTTTTATTTTTATTTTTAAATGGATTAGTTACATAATTATGTATCTACGCTTTTAACTATGTCCTTTTCTGTGATGCAAATGGTTTTAGTTTAGCTTCAGGTAGTTGTCGTCTAGACAATTACGTATGTAAATGTATTTTGGAATAATTGATATTTCATCATGCATCACTGGGTGACATTCATCTCATGTTTCTTTATTAGTTCTAAGTAACCAGACCGGTGTTAGTTTTATAATTTAGTTTTAATGTTTTTTTTTTTTGTTATTTTATTTTTGTATCTTTAAAGTGCATGTTGGTTGTTACTTGAAAATTATTGTTATTTGTTTTTTTGTTATCTGTGGACATTTCCATTACAATTGAGTTCCAGGATCACAAGATATCGATTTTAATACCTACCTTAAAAAAATAAGTACCTAACATAGACAAATTCAAATGCAAGAGATAAAGGAATAGTTGACTGGAAACTGTTAACTATACAGTAAAATCGGCAAAAAAATATATAATAGAATAATTAATAGGTAATCTATTTGTAGGCTACTAAAACCCTTGGCTCACGCATGCTGCTTTATTGTACAACTCGGTCACATTAACTTGACACTTGACGTCAATGAAATAATGTTTAAAAATAATATAACAACAACAGAGAACTAGCCAAATTATAGACGCGTGTATCGATAACAAAGATGCTGACCATACCTGACAGTTGTCGGGCGAGCTAAGGAAATGCCCATTTGCTTAGCTCACCCGGCAGCAGAAGGATGCTCGCATTATTTTCAGAGATGAGTCAAGTTAATGTGCACAGGTTGTAAGTGTATTATTAGACTGTCTAGTTGCACGTATAACTATTCTGAATATAATTTGTAAATGGATGAGGTACACGTCTTCGGTCGGTTCGTTCTCTTTGTTGAGGTTTACGTCTTTGTCGCATATGCGGATTAGATTGCGTCTAATGAAAGTGCGACCTGGAGTTTTTTTTATTTATTTAATTGGAAACATTATTCAGCAGCAATTGTAGGAAATAAAAAAATTGTGAAGTGTCAAGACATGATTCTCCTACTAGTTAGTAATACCACATACAACGTTTTTGGACTTAACTTCTTTTTCTCAGGTCGTGCATACTATATGACGGAATAATTTACACATTTTTTTTTCTCAGCGCATTAAAAGAAAATTTCGATAAAAGCTTTGTTTATTCACTTCAAAATTGACATCAAACTGATACAAAAGATTTGATCACACTAAAAATACTCGTGTTCATTTTTTAAAAATAAAGAAAAAATGGTCCAAAAATAGTAAATTTTGCATAATATATTATAATACGTGTGTTATGTTCAAAAAGTCATTACAAAAGCAAATCTAAAATCTAGTTTTTCCAGTTTATATATATAGATTCTGGTCACATTGACTTGACGCATCTCTGAAATGTGAGAATCCCCCTGCTTCCCCCCGCATTCCCTTAGCTCCCCCGGCAAGTGTCAGGTATAGGCAGCATCTTTGTTATCGATACTCGCGTCGATAGTTTGGCTAGTTCTCTGGTTGTTATTATGTCTTTGAACATGAGTTCATCGACGCCAAGTGTCAAGTTAATGTGACCGAGTTGTATGTCTATTAATAATTAATAACTGCATGAGATACCGTCCTATGGTCTGTTTTTTATATCCGGAGACTGAATTGACACAAGTAATGTCAAATTTACTATAGGAATGATGCCAATTCCTTTAGATTGTAATGTCATTTTAGTCTCAGGGTTTAAAAAACAGACCATAGTTGATATTGTAATATAAAATCAATGTAGTTTTGTATCTCAATTGTCTGCGCTATTGGACAATATGTAAAATCATTCAAACAGACGCGATTTTTGTTTAATGGAGCTGAGAATATTTTATTGTTGTTTTGGGTACCTCAGTAAAGTTTGACGAGAAAGTTGACTTGATACATTTGCTGCCAAATATTGCCAAAACATTGGAATGTGTACTCATCCACATTTTAATCCTATACTAATGAACTATTTATACGAAGATAAAGCTTAAGTATCCAAGCCAAAAACATTAACAACGACTAGCGTTTTGTGTTTGTTGTTATTTTGATGATTATGCCATAAAAAGAAAATGCTTAACATTTTTTTAGGTTTATCGGCCTTGTCATGTTTCCACTCCCAGGCCGCCTCTCTAGGAGAAGGCATTGCAACATTTTTTTTATATTTGCAAATTCTCTTGAATCTATCTGAGAAAAACGAAGAGTTTTATCAGACTCCCACCGACTAAAACTTTTGGTAAGATACTGCTGCTGCATCCAAAGCAGCGGGACACAAATCAGGCTATTAAAAATAATGTTTATATTATGTTAGAAAAAAAAACTGATAAAGTATCTAAAATGCCACTTACGGGATATCTTCCGTGATTATTTATTGTTTTGAGTTCCCGATATTTCGACGCTGTTGCAAGCGCCATGATCGCGGGAATAATCACGGAACATTTCCCGTAAGTGATATTTTAAATTTTGAAATAAACCGTGATAGCCTAAAACAATACTGATAAAGTACTTACTAAAATCCTTCTTTATAATATGATCTTGTTTTAGTATCCACGACTCCAGAATATTAACAGCCTGCTCCATCCTTCCAGGCTTTTCCAGATTATGGATCTTCCTTATTTCGTAAATATCACCTAGTGACACTCTGAATAGGGGATTCTTCAGAAAGGTCTCCATTTTTTTTTTGTTTGTTATTGATTTTATTTCTTTATCACTACTTCGTCTAAATTGTTTTTTTAATTTTTTTACCACTACTCCTAAGTTACTTATTTACTGATACTTTTTTATTGATAGAAAAAACTGTGAACCGACGTGAAGCTCAATATTCAACTAAATGAGAGCATAACCAATACTATACGTAATAACTTGTTTAGATTCTCTTTCATCACTATTGGCAAAGTCATTGGCAATATTACGAAAGTATATGTTAAACCAGTTTGCATGTTATCGTCCGTACCCCACAGAAGGTGCGTTTTAAGCTTAGTTTTAATTTAGTTTTAGGTTTTTTTTTTAGTTGATATATATAAACTAGGGCTTGACCGCAATCCCATCTGATGGTAAGCAGTGATGCAATCTTAGATGGTGAGGCCTTCAAGACACCCAAATTATAATCGGACGGGAAGACCGCAGAAGGCAAATTGTTCAAGTCCCTCGATGGGCGGGTTATAAACGACGAAGCAAAACGATAAGTAGTTGTAGATAGTATTTGATAAGTCCTGGTTGAAAGCTCATACGTTAGGACTGTTTTTTACGTGGGAAATCATCAAATATTTTCTCCCACTCTGGGTGAAGCAAGAGCTCCTTTTCTCTTCACCCACTCAGTGTTTAACTGATTAAAATCTAAAACCACAGTGCTTCTTCTGTTGCCCTTTTTGTTAGGGCTACGGTAACTCTTTCGAGGGGTGTATGGGGTCCATTAACATCTGAAGGACCCAAGCCAACCTTACCTGCTAGCGGTGCACCCTGCTGTTCAACGGACAAGGCTCTGGCAAACCTGGTTTCCCTCTCGTAGGGTTGTGGGGGTCAGACGGCTGGTCGCCTCACGTAAAACCAACCTCAGTCAAATATTTATGGATAGGAATACATATTTGGGTACTCGTGCTAGGGCGTCGCCGCATAACGACGCGCAGGCACATCGCCCTAAACCTGTGACAAGTGGGTTAGGGCTACCGTGTCAAGTACGGGCACGGTTAAAGAGGTTAGTACCCAAAAGGAAGTTCCGCTTTGCCACCTGGAACATTGGCTCTCTAACCGGACGTTGCAGGGAACTCGCGGACGTACTTGCGAAGCGTCGGGTCCAGTGCGCCTTCCTTCAGGAGACGCGCTGGAAGGGGAATAAGTCCCGTGACATCGGGCAGGGGTACCGGCTAGTGTACGCCGGAACACCATCGGGACGGAGCGGAGTGGCCGTAGTGCTGTCTAAGGACCTTCAGGATGGCCTTCTTGAAGTAGACCGATACAGCGACCGGTTGATGCGAGTTAGGGTGCTGATCGAAGGATCAGTTACGAACCTAATCAGTGCCTACGCTCCTCAAACTGGTTGCTGTGAGTCTGAAAAGGAGGCCTTCTGGAATGAGTTCGAAGACGTATTACGCGCTATTCCGAATTCCGAAGATGTTTTTGTTGGGGGGGACCTCAACGGTCACGTAGGTCAGTTTGCTGGAGAGCACGGACGTGTTCACGGTGGTTTTGGATACGGCCAACTAAATGCAGAGGGAGTCAGTATACTCAGGACCTGCGCCGTATCGGACCTTGCCATCGCGAATACGTTCTTTCAGAAGAAGCCCCGCCATCTTATTACGTACCGTAGTGGTGCCTACTCAACCCAGATAGATTACCTGTTGGTGCGACGGTGCCACATTGGCAAGGTTACCAACTGCAAAGTCATCCCTGGCGAAAGCCTAACGGCTCAACACCGCCTCCTTGTCCTGGACTTTGCGGTCGTGCCAAGGAAGAAAGTTGTTGAGAAACGCGAACCCCGCACTAAGTGGTGGTTGCTTAATGGCTCTAAACAGTCGGACTTTATTGCGGAGGTCGAGCATCTTGAGGTGAGTGCTCCGCATGAGTCCGTTCAAGAGATCTGGAGTAGGATCCATTCAGCAATCACCACTGCGGGTAAGCGCGTCCTTGGCACTTCTCGTGGTGGCCGCGTCATGGACAAGGAGACGTGGTGGTGGGATGACGGGGTTCAGGAGGCGACTCGGAAGAAGAGGGGTTTATTTAAACAGTGGCAAGGGACCAACTCTCCGGAAGACAGGGAGGCATATGGAGCGGCTAAGCGCGCTTGTAAAAAAGCTGTAGCCAGAGCCCGCAGCAAAAGTCTGTCGCCCTTGTACGACAAGCTGGAAACTGCGGAGGGGCAGAAGCTTATTTTTAAGCTGGCGCGTGCCCGGGAAAAAGCTACACGGGACATTAGCAAATGTCTTTGTGTAAGGGACGCCCAGGGTAAGCTGCTCTATGATGCTCCTTCTGTTAAGGAGAGATGGTGTACATACTTCTCGGAGCTGTCTAATAAACAGCATCCCCACAACCTCCCTCCCGAACCGCCTCCTAACCTCGGACTTATTTCCCCTATTTCCCCCGACGAAACCCGCATTGCTCTTCGCCACATGAAGAACCGGAAATCGATTGGGCCTGACAATATGCCAATTGAGGTGTGGAAGGCGATGGGCTCACATGGTGTGGACCTTCTGACTGATCTTTATAACCGCATCCTGACCACCAAGGAAATGCCAAACCAGTGGCGACTAAGCCTGATTATCCCGGTCCACAAAGGCAAAGGTAGCGTACAGGATTGCAGTAACTACCGCGGTATCAAGATCATGTGCCACACCATGAAGCTCTTCGAGCGCATCATTGACACAAGGCTCCGTAGCGAGTGCACTATCTCTGGGTGTCAATATGGCTTCCGGGCGGGTAACAGCACCATGGATGCAGTGTTCGCCTTACGGACTCTGTCTGAGGCTTACAGAGAGAGAAGGAGAGCTCTGCATATGGCCTTTTTAGACCTGCAGAAGGCCTTCGACTGTATACCTCGGCAGGCTATCTGGTGGGCGCTCCGCTTCAAGGGTGTTCCCGAGGCCTATGTTGACATTATCAGAGATATGTACCGCGATTCCGTGTCCTTTGTCCGGACCGCTGTTGGCGAATCCAATGTCTTTCCAATATCTGTTGGCGTTCACCAAGGTTCGGCTCTAAGCCCGTTCTTGTTTAACGTTGTGCTTGATGTAGTCACGGCAAACATCCAGGATCAGCCTCCATGGCTAATGATGTATGCCGATGACATCGCCCTCGTTAGCCAGAACAAAGCCCATCTTGAGCGCAGGGTCAACATTTGGAAAGACACGCTGGAAAACGGCGGTCTGAGACTAAATGTGGCGAAGACTGAGTACATGTCCTGTGGTGGCACGGATTCAAGTACTATCCGGATAGGGTCGGATTTGATCGCTAAGTCTGATAAGTTCCGGTACCTTGGATCCGTGCTGCACGAGTCTGGCAGCGTGGATGACGATGTCCAAGCACGTATAGGCGCGGCATGGGCAAAATGGCGCGAGGTAACGGGCGTTTTATGTGACCGTAAAATGCCTCCGAGGCTCAAAGGGCAGATATATAAATGCATCATACGGCCTGTCCTCCTGTACGGTGGCGAATGTTGGCCAGCACTAAGCAGACACACCCAGGAGCTTCGCGTCACGGAGATGAAGATGCTGAGGTGGATGAGCGGCGTAACGCGATCCGATCGCATACGCAACTCATTCATCCGAGGTAGTCTTGGTGTCCGTGACGTGGGGGAAAAACTGCAAGAGTGTCGTCTGCGATGGTATGGCCACATCATGCGCCGCCCTAGGGAGTACGTTGGTCGGAGATGCATGGATATGGCTGTCCTTGGGGCTAGGTCCCGTGGTCGCCCTCGCAAGCGCTGGCTGGACGTCGTCAAGTCCGACATGAGAGCCAATGGCCTCACTGAGAAGGATGTTAAAGATCGGGCAAAGTGGAGAAAACATAGTCGGAAGGCGGACCCTGGCAATGGCCGGGATTAACGCCAGGCAGAAGAAGAAGAAGACGGTAACTCTTTCGAACAATCCGCAACCCTGAAGCAAGAAGACAAAGAAGGAACAGGAGCGGGTTTAGTCAGTAGAAGTCTCACACGCCCTTTCGCTTCGCTTAGATCAGGAGAAGTTATTACATGATCACCACACCTAAAAAAAACTGTCAGACGTTGGCCTTAAAAGGCCTCGTCAGTTTTGCTAATATCTCTTTGAAATGTGTAACACAACACGCCGTTGACCTGAATTTGGTCCTTTCCGGAAGGCATGCGGCAGAACAGCTCAGAACTACTCGGTTTGTTGCCTGCAAACTTGCACCTACAGTAGCCGGAAATCGCCCTTCAACTTCCGATGCCAAGAGCTTCTCCAGCGTGGATCGGGATATGAAGCTTGTTTCCACCTCGCGGTTTTTGCTGCATTTTTGCTGCATATGTACAATGGTGGTCTTATCGCTGACAGTGATATCTACCAGACAACCTTAGGATGGATCGTAAGAACTTACAATTTAGTACAGGTGGTAGGTGGTAGTGGGTGTACACTATAAATAAGTGGATATAAAATAATTATAAATAATATTAAGGCGGGCGCGACGTTAGAATTATCCGTACAAACGTAATACCAAAATCATTTGCAATTTAAGCATATTTACACCATAATATGATGTTATTCGGATTCAGACTATAATTATCTAGGTTCCTACATCGTCTTTTTGTTGAAAAACTTACCCCAAACGAAATTTAAGCGAATTTAAATTTGCACATTTTCACAGCGAAAATTTCATGTTTTTATTTTGTTTTTTCTATATTATAAACAACAATATTTCAAAATATCTTTACGTAGGAACACAGATATTATTATCAAGTTATAAATACTCGAAACAATATTGGAAATACATTAATTTTTCATTCATCATTTTTGGTATTACGGAACCTCTCCCAAATTTCCAATAGTTTGTATTACTATCACAGCAAGCAACTGTCAGTGTGCGGATGATGACTGGACTCCAGTCGGTGTGTCCAAGAATTGTTTATACTATCTGGATTGCTTCCATCAACCTCAAAAACGTATTTTATTTCGTCTCAACTCGAGATAGCGCGCGGTCTCCGCAGGCCTCTTAAGCTACAAAATTCGGAAAAGAGAAAAGAGGGAAAAGAAAAGAATAGAGTTGGTGGAAGAAAATAAATCAACTAAAACCAGTAGCATTACAAAGAGATCAAATGGTCTTAAACTAGATTTTTAAAAGAAACTAGTGACTGGGCTTGCTTGATTGGTAATGGCAACGCCTAACACAAACTCATCGCCTGGATCGCAATCGACATGTCGCAAAACTTGGTAGAATGGGACGGCATCAGAAGTTTGACATTCTCCGATAATCTAAATTTTCTAGAATGTGTCTCATGAAGGAAATTTAAACGTTCTTTGAGATAAGAGGGAGCTGTAGGAATATACAGGACACTATAAAGTATCGATAAAAAGAGAACGTTTAAACAATGTGTAATTCTATCTGCCAAACGAATGTTTGAATCTATACTAATATTATAAAGAGGTAAAATTTGTAAGTTTGTAAGTTTGTATGTAGGGGGTAATCTCTAGAACTACTGGTCCGATTTGAAAAATTCTTTCAGTGTTAGATAGCCCATTTATCGAGGAATGCTATAGGCTATATACCATCACGCTACGACCCACGGGAGCGGAGCAGTAATGAAAAATGCGGGTGAAACGGCAGGGGGCTAGTCTTAAATATACAAGTTGTCGAAATATTAATTGACCAGTGTGATTGAATAACAAATTGCATAACATTTTGCTGTCTTTAAATTGCAGTGTATTGCCAATAATTTTGTTTTGTTTTGAAACTGTTTTTAAGCGTTCTCAGAGGTGAAGGCCAACAATCTGTTACCAGAAGTGACTGTACTATACTGCTTTTAAATAATGACGAAGACAAAGAATCATACAATAATAATAGTTCTATTTCGTAAAAAATTAAAACTGACCAATGCCGGGGTTCCTCAGGGAACTGTTCTCTCTGCAACTCTCTTTCTGCTACATATCAGGGGCTGGTGCTGCAAAATTCATTGGAAAGGCATGCAAAAAGGCTAACTGGAGACCCAGATTTATTTAAATTCAATCTGCAAAGCCTCTCCATCTTATGTGCCTATCGGTGTTCTACAGGATGCATTTCGGAGAGTGAGCGCGCGAATTACATTATTTTATTCCGCCATCTCCTTTCTACCATCGAACAAAACGTCGTACGGCGAGTATTCTTACGTTGTTGAAACCTGTACGGTCCGGACTAAGCGCTTTTCCTCGTCGTTTACACCGCGTACATCGACGAACTGGAACAATTTGCCTGTTGCGGTCCTCCCGTCCAATTATAATTTGAGTATCTTCAAGGCCAGAGTGAATAGGCTCTTAATAAACTAGTGCGCCTCACCATCAACGATTGCATCACTGCTTACTATCAGGCGAGATTGCAGTCAAGAATTCGTTTATGTAACGTAAAAAAAACTCGTTTTAAAAAAGAAGTCTTAATCAAATAATAGCTACGATTTGATTAAGAAAATTATGTCCACATAAAGTTTTAAGAATATAATTATACCTGTAAACCTCAAGAAAACATTCTAAAAAACTATTAATATTTATCGATGCTGTAGTCACGTGTTAAAACAAAAAATGATTCATATCTGTTTTAAATTTTTTATTTAATTTGATAATCGGTGTTTTCTACATGGTTGGCAAATGTTTTGTATAAGTAAAAACTGATACAAAACATTTATCTGATTAATTAAACTAAAAAAAAAACATAATAAATATTTCACCTCTTTAAGAGTGGAAAAAAACCATCAGTGATCCAGTGCTTAACTTTCATTATTATAACTGGAAATCTTGTGCAAAATATCAGGCTCCCAAACCAATTAGAATGTGCAATGTACAGGGTACACATATATCTATGTATAATATATTTCTAAATATATAAAGAAATATTTTTTTTTTTACAAAAGATCGTCCATTTAATTCAATCTTCTTTCTTCATCGTTAGTATCGTCAAATACATTTTTTCAATAAATTTGTAACAATTTAATCTACACTCAAGCATCTAAATGATCCTGGCAAACCCATGTACTCTTCATTGAATTTTCCCTCGTACCGTTTTGTTTCATCTGAGCAAGCTTTGTTCATCACTTTCATATACTCCACATGTTCTTCTGAACTTAATTCTTCCCTCCATTCCGCTGTAATTAGAATATTATCTATAATTATTATTTAATTGTTTATCTGGGTGTCACAGAAAGCACTTAAAACTTGGTCACAGCAGTCATTTGTAGATCTTCGATAATCATTATGAGTACTAGAATGATATAGAGTAGAAAATCTGACACCTGTCGTGCCAAAGAGTATCTTTTGCGTCGGTATAGTCACGGTAATACTATTCGGTTTTGTTTCATCCTATAAAACACATGTGTTAATGCAATAAAGTATTTGAATTTGATTTTTTTTAATTTGAAGTAATTATGTCACATGTCTATGTGACATTTACAACCGACAACCGGTCTACATAGACATCCTGTCTATGGAGATAACTGCGTCATACACAATACTATTATTAGCTACATTTGATTAAGTGTAAAGCTCCAAAATACCTAGACCTATAGTGAAAAAAAAAAACATTAAAAATCTTCAAAAGTGATGGTCCAAAAATGTATGGACCAAAAACCCAGAGTCGATTTAGACAAATCTGGTATCAATAGCTTTATTAAAATGCACAATTTACCCCACCGAAAAAATTATGTCCATATCCATGGGATATAAAAGTTATAGGCTAACAAAGTAAGTATATTGGAAAAATTTAAATCTTATATTTCACAGCTTGTAAATCATATGTCAAGATACTTTTGTCGTGAAATCTTTTTACAGTTGAATGTGCCTATTTTGTATCAGATTATTTATTTTTTCAATTATTTTCAATGTCTATTAATATATCATCTAAGAACCCAGCAGGTTGCATAAGGTCGTCTTGGTACCTGGCCCAGGCCAGATAATATATAATGCTTATTATGTGGGCACAACTGCCCAATGTGCGGCGACAATGATTACAGCTGCAACAGTATTCCGAAATCCTATTCGTGTTATATAAAACATAACAGTTTTTTTTTTCTGGTAGGGGAATCATCAGAATGACTTCTCCCGCTCTTGGGCGGAGCGGGAGGGCGTGTCAGACTCTTACTGACTAAACCCCTACCCCGTTCCTTTGTTGCCTATAATCTGGGGGGGACTCGGTGTCAACCTTTTTTTCGGAATACCACGTGTTCATAAAACTTTGAACTTGATAGTGAAAAGGACTTTGAACTTGATAGTGCATATGATCGCTAGTTATATTGATTATTCTCCTATGATTATTATTATTAATATAATGCTGTTGAAAAAACTGGTAAAAATAACAAGTTATTCACGATTTTTCCATATATACTTTGTTCGTCTATAACTCATATACCCCATGGATATGGGCAATTTTTTTTCAGTGGGGTAAATTGTGCATTTTAATAAAGCTATTGATATCTAATTTGTCTGAATCGACTCTGGGTATTTTTTGGACCATCGCTTTTTCAATGTTTTATGTGTCTGATGACTTGACTTATTAATAAAAAGACAGGGTAACATTATTACTGTGCCTAGTTTTTTTAAATGTGACCTATATTAAAAAGTGATTCAATTGATTCTCCTCGTTGTTCTGATCAAACTATTTTCTGGTTTAATGCATTTAACGTTAGACGTTGTATATTTAGGTTTCGCATATACTTACTAAAAATAATGTTGAATATTGGGATTCATTTCATTTTTCTACACCTAATCCTTGGTTAATAAATCTCACCGTGTATTACCCCAGTTAATGAATTGTGGAGGTCTGGTAGGCAGCTGCGCCTCGTAAAATACTAAAGCTGTATTCAGCTAAATCCGGCTTGACTGGAAGCCGACCCCAATATAGTTGGGAAAAGACTAGGTAGATGATGATGATGAAATCTTACCATGCAACTTTTCAATAGATCTCTCGTTTCCACCGTACTCTACCGGTAAAATTTCTTTCGGCACCATTTTATGTAAATCTTCGAGGGTTGCTTGGACGTGTATTCTGTTACCAATCTTCTCGCTTACTAGAAGCTTCACAGTCTTCACTAGCAGATCTATGCCTATTGAATCTGTTAATATGTGTATTCCTTTTAACCTTGCACAGTAGCCTTCCTGAAAGAGACGTTATAATTTAGTAGGTTATACAAAAAAATAATCTAAGAGAACAAAAGAAAAAAGACCTGGGTGAAAAGTATCCAACAGATTTATGATCTCTCCGAGTACCAAGTTTCATCTATATCTTTAAGGGGGAAGCGTCAGGGTAGCCCGCGAAATTCAAATTTTCTTGCGTTTTTTGCAATTTGCAGACCAGTGGTAGGTTGTATGAAGTTAAAAATTTAAAATTTCGCGGGCTACCCTGACGCTTTCACCTAAAGACTATAATACATTACAGACAGCTACTTTCCGATCACATAGGCTATTTATATTATTTGTTCTTTTTTTTCATTTAATTAATATATCCTTATTAAATTGTTAATTTTTGAAATGCAAATTATATTATTCGTGTTAAAATGTAGGTAATTAACACACAAAAGTTACACAATAAGACGTAAAAAAAATTAAATGTATGAATTAAATAAGCGATGTGAATTCTCATGACTCCTAAGTCACGGTCATAACTATATACAATGTGGATAATTATGACAATACGACAATAAAGGAAAAAACTGGCAACACATCATCATTATGAATAATTTTTAGTAAGGGACCACGACCAATCCTGAAATCGCGAAAAAAAATCAGCTGTCCCGTACGTTGTGTCGACTTATGCAAACGTAAATATATAGAACAGCTGAAGTTTTTTTGCGATTTTAGGATTGGTCACATCATCATCATCATCCCATACTAAAAGTTATTCATAGTTATGAGTATTGCCAGTGTTTTCATTTATTGTTGTATTGTCATATTCACATTGTATAAATATATTACAGTTAATAACTGTCATGATGTAACTGTGTATGTATACCACTTTTCTACGTTTATTTATATATTTATTTAATACTTAACGTTTGAATCCCTGACCGGTCCTATGAGACCGCGCTGTTATTGTTTTACTATTGTGTCTCGTTTTGCGGGTATCTGAGTAATTAATGCACATAAGGGTACAAAGGCGGACTTAATGCCCTAGGCATTTTCTACCCAACCATTGGGCAATGCAGAGAATATTAGTGGTAGGTGCAATAAAAGAGAGAGAAAATATGAATCTTGAAAAGATATACAAATTAATCCCGATACAACACGATATAAATATAATTTGAATACTTACAATTACAATCGTTGCAAACTGCTGTAACTCAACGGTGTTCAGTTTAGTCATAAGTTCTATTAGATTGAAGTTACTGTAGTCGTATATTATCACAAAACCGTTGACGTAATCGTGAGCTTTAAAGTATTCACTGAGCTGAAAAACAAAACAAATAAAAAAAAAAAAATTAATTACTCGAAACAAGACACAATGCAGCTATAGCTCCTTCTTCTTCTTCTTCCTGCCCTTATCCCATATTACTTGGGGTCAGCGCAACACGTTTTCTTCTTCCATTCTGTCCTGTCGTCCGTCACACAGTCACTAACTCACTTTTCTTTCATATCGCTCCTCGCACAAAGGGTGCTGATTATAAAATAAAATAAAAATTATGTATACTAACGATTATACTGTACTGAAAATACTGCAGAAAAGTTTCAGTTGTGAATTCCTTGTTGTTGAATTTGATCATTAGTATCCTGTAATAGTCTTCAGTTACAGTTGGTAGAGGGATCAACCACCTGCAAGAAAATATACTATTAGGTCTCTCGTACATGACATGGTTTTCTCCGGACGGAATTGTCCGTCCGTAAGCACGACGCACAGTGTTTTGAAAATGATCGATGTATTGTTAAAGAATATGAATTATGTTTACTTATTGTTGTCCATCTCTATCCTCTGTTTTCCCCATATTTCTGGCAACATTCAGTTATTACAACTCGGTCAAATTAATTTGACGCTTGGCGTCTATGAAGTAATGTTCAAAAACAATATAACAACAACAGAGGACTAGCCAAATTATCGATACGCGTATCGGTAACAAATATGCTAGAGTGAATAGGCTCTTAATAAACTAGTGCGCCTCACCATCTAAGATTACATCACTGCTTACCATCGGGTGGGACCGCAGTCAAGTACTAGTTTACATAACTTAAAAAAAATGCTGACCATACCTGACACTTGCCGGGCGAACTAAGGGAATGCGGTAGGAAGTAGGGGGATTCTCGCATTTCAGAGATGCGTCAAGTTAATGTGACCGGATTGTACTTTGAATGTCGTGACGTTCGTCTTTTGAAACAATTTTTTGACACCGCAACATGCGTACGAGCATTATCATGTAGAACGGCAACGGTCGTATTCCCTGAGCGGGTATAACTTTAGAATCGGGTCGCAGGAGTAGGGGGTTGGTAGTCGGAGGGGGGGGGAGGGGGGACTCCCCCCTCCCCCCTAGTACCACTCCCATGAAAAGGTAACTCACCGTTTCCGAGAAAAACGATCTTTTGTAACCTAACCTCAAAAACCTCAAAAATGGTATAACTTTAGAATCGGGTCGCAGGAGTAGGGGGTTGGTAGTCGGAGGGGGAGGGGGGAGTCCCCCCTCCCCCCTAGTACCACTCCCATTAAAAGATAACTCACCGTTCCCGAGAAAAACGATCTTTTGTAACCTAACCTCAAAAACCTCAAAAATTGTTTAAAAGACGTAGTCGCCGGAGCCCCGCTTCGCGGGGCTCCTACTTCTGGGTGGTTTATAAAAAAATAACCACGAACGAGGTGCCAGGGTCTGTGTTCGCTCGCTTCGCTCGCTCACTACGACCCTGGCACCTCGTTCTAACCTAACCTGTCCGAGTCGGGGTGCCCCTAAGTCTTACTCACATATAATTAGTATGATTATACGACTTTCTACTAAACAGGATATCTAGGATGATATAAAAGTAAACAACAAATACATATACAACTCGAAGAGGAACAGAATGAATCAAAATAAAATTGAATGAATGACCGAAACGAATGACAGTGACACAGACACAAAATGTTGACTTTATTTTTTTTTTACGTTCCGTTCTACCGATGTAGCACGATATTTTACACTACAGGTAATAAATTGTGACAGCTTCGGTTGTCAAGTGCCCATTTTAACGTTCCGTTTTACAGTTTATCGAATTTGAGGTTAGAAATTTATTTCGTAAATTTTTCGAAAATTAGGCATTACCTTGTGAAAAGAGTGGTATTGTTATAATCGGGAACCCAAGCCCTACCAGTTTTGACCATTTTCAGTCCCCAAATCCTGCGACCCGTAACTAAAGTCAAGCCGAAATGAATTGAATGATTCGGGTGTTTCTGGGAATACGACAATTAGCAATTAATTTGGGAATACTGTACTTACGTTATGTCCAATACGTGTTGCAGCTCCACTTTGGCGTTGACCTTCGAGAAGAATTTAGGTATCAACGTCTTCATCGTACACAGTCTGTCAATCTGTTTCTTTGATTTCTCTACCGAACCTTTGCACGATATCAAAGTTGTCTCCAAGTAATGTTTACCTGAAATAGTAACGATTTTTTAAAATTCATTATAATAGTATAATGTACTGATTATCGTAGTTTGGTTTAGATTTTTGTGGTTTTTGTATATTAGTAAAAATTTAGCAGCTCCTGAATAATTAATTTCTTATATATTGTTGGCAAAAAATCGATTAAAGGACATACCCCGCGGTTCATATATTTTTGGTCCAAATTTGAAAGTAGCCGGACATAAAAAAATCTATTAGAACTTACTTTGACAATTATTTTTTATTATGGCAACTACTCGTAAGTTGTGGGACCAAAATCGAACTCTTTGATTTCACAAATCATGTTAACGAAGATGTACGCAACATGGCTTTTTACAACTAAAATAACTCCAAAGACAATGGTCCTCAATGGTCCTACAGTTTTGATGTGATAATAAGAAATGCTCTAGAGGTCAATTTCCACCCAGATTATCATGTTTTTTTTTCTTGGCTTTACTTTTGGAATTTGGACCTTCATCGTTTTGAAATTTGAATGATCTTCTTTAAATATTAGTGGAAACTGATGCATTCTATAAAGTGTGACATTTTAATTAATAAGTAAAATGGCCATTGTATGACGAAAATCTTCACGTCGACTTACTAAAATCCTTTTTGATAATGTGGTCTTGTTTTTGTATCCACTCCTCTAAAATTTTGATGGCTTCTTCAAGTCTCTCCGTTTTGTCCAAATTATAAATTTTTCTTATATTTTCCACAGCACCCGGAGGTAGTTTTAAAAGACGATTCTCCGGTATCGACTCCATTTTGTATTTTTCACAAAACAGAATTCAAAAAACACTATTTTTAAATTTTATATCGAGTTTTTTTAACAACTAGGAACTTAGTTAATTTTTACTGCATGCATGATATTTAACTGGCTTACATAAATCCGGTGTAAAGTGTAAACATTAGCTGTCACATGTACTTATAAGTTTTGTGACCATTAATTTAATCATTTTATTGTGCGTCAGGGTCAGTTTTGTACAGTCACCACCAAATGTTTTCACAAATATTTTTTCAACCGCTATTGTTTACCTATTTATCTATTTTTATTATTCGAAAAGGGCTGGGGTTAAACACTATCTCACCTGCGGTGCTATTATCTAAAATGGCGACGAGTTCGTCGTCGAGACAGCCGTCGAACAGCGAACGCAAATGTATGAACAACTGTCATTGTCAATTGCAACTGTGAGTTGACAATGACAGTTCTTCATTGCTATTGCATTATATTGCATAGCAGATCGTAAGCGATGGTGTAGTCGACGATGGAACATGCTTGCCTAGAAGTAGCCTATTCTTAAAGATCCCTTGCTTGCAGTTACCAAAAAACACAGACTCCAGCAGGAAATTCCACTTCATAGCTTTACACACAATGAATGTGTTCCCAAAAAGTATGGGTGAGGATAACCACCATGTCAATGTAACGATGCTGCATCCCCGTACGTCTTGTAAAAAAGTTTTGGCGGAAATAAAATTTATGCATTTTGACACACACTCCCCGAAATACAACCGGTAGAAAACTGACAGACAACACCGCTTCAATACTCAAGAGTTTAACGCTTCGATTCGACAAGTATAGGTCTCTATCAATCGTCTTCTGGGTTTGCTTCTCAATCGAATCTACTACATCTAGACCAGTGCAGGTAGCTTTTGAAAGGGAACACATTTATAGTAGGATGAAACCCATTGTAAATGATAGTGGATATAGCAAAAATAAAAGAAAAAATAAATTACGGGTGATCCGAGGTAGGAAAGATGATGGGTGTGCGCTTTTAAGAGGAAAAAACGGTTTATCTCAATTTCCGACGATACTACAAGTCCTATGGAAAAAAGTTAAATAGCAAAGTTTTAGGTAAAAAAAAGTTTTTTTTTCTTTTATTTTTGCTATATTTACTATCATTTACAATGGGTTTCATCCTTTTATAAATTTGTGCCACTTTTGACCGTTAACGAAGTATCTAGCAGATTCGTCCTAAATATGAGATGATGTATACGTATGCAAGTGATCGTACACGTACACATTGACAGACAGATTAAATTAAAAAATCCAACGAATTGAGAATGTCCTCCTTTATATACTTGGTTAAAAAATATGGAAAAATTGAATCCCAAAATAGAACCAATGTCAAAACACACGACCGCAAAAACACCTTTTTTAGACTTGGTTAAAAAATAAGCAAAAAATATGAAAAAATTAAAACCAAAATAGTACCAATGTCAGAAAACCCGACCGCAAAAACGATGAAAACAGTTGGAAACAGGTCACTTTAAGCAGTTTGATGGTGTAAGTGGAATATTTTAGTTTAATCATAGATTTGACATGATCTCCTAAATCATAATACAGACTACTTAAAATCACGACGGTGATCAATAGGTAGTTCACTGCCCGCTCGTCCTGTTAGGAACGAGCCTAAGTCATCAACAGCGCATAGTGATCCACGTGTTTCTCAAAGAGATGTCAGCAAACCGTCGGTAGGGGCCCAGCAGGGCCGATGCCCACTAGCTAGGACCGCGGGGAATGTGTCCTAAAACGCAAACGCGAACTGAAAGACACAGTCAGTAGAAGTCTGCTACGACCACTCACTTCACTCGGAGCGAGACATGTCACCAGATGATGTCCGCACTTAAAAAAAAACACTTTTTAATCGTAATTTTAGTATTTTGGATATCGATTTTATTAATAGTTTTATGGGACACGCAGTAGAGGCTCGATAATTGGATGGATGCGAGACGCACAGGACCTGTCGTTGTGGCAACGCTTGGGGGAGGTCTGTGTCCAGCTATGGACGTCTTTCGGCTGGAATGATGATTCGTCATCATCATGATGATGAATAATTTTATGTGGCAGAACAGCGTTTGTCCGATCAGTTAGAATAACTAATAAGTGATTACCAAAAAAATCCAAATTAGATGAGATTTTCACAAGTGCATAGTAAATAAGATACGAAATATACTTATGATTTTGACTGTATGTGAATATTTTACCACAAAAAATCCTACGCATAGCCAAATAAAAATAATAAATGTAGTGTAATAATAAACTAAAAGTCACACGAATACGTAATTTAAAGTTTGCTCAATTTAAAAAAGCCTTCGTTTTGTTTTTAGCTACAATTAAGATTATTATCTTATAAAACAATAGCTTTTGCCCGCGCCATCGCCCGCGTTAGTTTTATTATTTTTTTAGGTAGAGGCATCATCAGAATGACTTCGCGCACTCTTGGGTGAAGCAGGAGGGCGTTTTAGACTCTTACTGACTAAACCCCACGGAATATCCCTGCCCCCAGAGGCTTCGACCCTGCCGGGACATAAAGAGATATCATAATGTGTGTCGGGTAGTCAGAAGCCAGTAAATCTCACTCCAGTCTTGCCATGAAGTACCCTGTTACCCCAGTTATTTATTGGGTTGTGGAGGTCTAGTAGGTAGCCTATGCTTTCCGAGGCACGGAGGAAACTCGTTATGATACGATGGTCACCCATCCACAGACCAACCTTGGCAAGCGTTGCTTAACCTAGAAGATCGATCTGTGTTCTATTACTTACACTGAGCCACCAAAAAAAATTTACGCAGTGGTTAAAAACTTTTCCTGTATAGTTGGGAAGAGGCTCGGTAGATGATGAACGTTTGTTTAATAGAAGCCATGGTCTACCTGTATGCCTAGTTTCATTCAGACTTTTGAGGCACCAAGCGCCACAATACTGATAGAAACAAATATTTATGAACTAATCACCGGCCCTCCTGGATAGCACAGTTAAAACTATTATTTTAATTTAAGGCCGTAACTCCTGAGGCAGTATCATAAAACAGTGATTTTTTTAAGATTACCACTCGATAACTAGTCAAGAGATTTGAAAAAAAAATATCGTCCCCGTAGGGCGAAAATTAACAACAATAATTAATGTTTGAATCCCCGACCGGTCCTATGAGACCGCGCTGTTATTGTTTTACTATTGTATCTCGTTTCGCGGGTATGTGATACATTCATTAATAATTAACGCACCTTTCAACAGACTGAGAATGTGACAAGGACATTTTCCGATCTTAAACAAAATGTCTTCTGAAGAAATAAAATGTGAATTTTTTGTGTCTATACAGGTTGTTTGGCGCATGGAGCGACACAATTTTTCCAGGGATTTGGGAGGTCATTAGCTAGGTTACCCATACACCCTTTATCCCAGTCACGGTTAGTTACATATGATTTTTTTATGAAATAAGTACCCAAAATGTTTCCTTTAATTCAAAATAACTTTTTTGTTTGTAGGTGTATTGGCACAAAATAAATTTTGTTGTTTTCTATAAAGTCTTTTAAATCCAAATAAATATTTTTTTGATGCAACTGGTTTCAAGAAAATTACTTACGAGCTTACAAAGTTTAATTTTTTATTAAATGTATAAAAATTTTCAATCTCTAAACTGGTTAAAAAAATACTAAGAGCCATTTTTCGCATAGCGTAAGCTAAGTCTATAAACTCGTAGCATTAGCTCAAGATGTTGAAACACACGCCTAGCGTACGTGTAAGTGTTGTGCATGTGTGCGTAGAAGCAGGCGATCTGCAGGTTGCCTAGGTCAGGATCACAAGTCATTGCATTTTTTTCCCTGTAATATTCACTTGGGCGGTTAATTGAGTCCAAGGCTAAGATAGCAACTAGGAAACTGTTTTTTTTTGTATTTTTCTCCGAGTAGACAGCAGGTCTATCTGGTATCAGCTCATTGTTGACATGGGGCATGATGTAAAGTCCTCTATTTATTCACTTTCGATGACAAAGTAATAAAATCTCTAATGATCGAACTAGATTAAAGTACGGAAAAGCAGTAAGTTCGGTGAAGCTGGCAGATCGACCTCTCACCCTCGTGTCTAACTCCAAAGTAATCTCTCTCAAATCAAATATAATATAACTAGCTTTTACCCGCGGCTTCGCTCCCGTCAAATGACTAGAATTTTTAGAATTTTCCTGTCCGTAAGAACCATCACTGAACTTCAAGGAACATTTAAAAAAAGAATCAACCAAATCGGTCAAGCCGTTTTCATGTGATGTCGTGACAACGGAAAACGGGTTTCATTTTTATATATATAGATAGATAGATAATAATATATATAAAAACACCCCGGTGTTCCCTCATACACTTGCGTCGGGGGCTGCGGGTGCAGTTTGACTTCCGCTGCCCCGGACTAATGGTGACCCGATCCTTGTGAGTCCCGTCCCGTATTGGAGAGTAGCTCTCTTATATTATTTACATTTAAGAGAAACGCGCGTGGAACACTACCCGACAACATCTCGGGTCCAGATTGATGGGCCGACGGACGTCCCCTAAACCTTCGACCCTGGACCTTATTTTTTCACTCAAGCACACTGCTTGACGTTTCCGTCAAACTATAATAGATGGCGTTGTACTACATTAAGAATAATCAATAGTGATTCTAATAGTTGTTCGTCTGTGTTGACTCTGCGACATATTATATAATATTAAAATACCTAATACTTAATTAAATACAAGGAAAAATACTTTATCTTAGTTAATTCAACAAAAAGTGCGGACAAAAATAAAATAAAAAATTTCAAATTACATAAGTCTTTGAGCATGAGAAAATGGCAAATATTTCTATTCAGTACAGTCAACAATAAAATAATTGTGTTAGTACCTAAATATAAACATAAATCATGAGAAAATATTATACTTGAAGGCTCGTCCCAGGCGCCTAAGAGATTTAAAACCTTATTTTGACCTTCATTGTGTGATTTATGGAATGATCATTGAGCGGACGAGAGTGACAACCCAGTTGTCACTCTGGCGGAACGTCATAATCATAAAACAACCACCGTACTCGTAAAGTTTTGGAATTGAACGATAGCGTGGACTAGATGATTACGACGGATCACTTGCGTCCCGAAACTAAATCAATTACCTATCATTGAGAATCGTGATTATAAGGCTGCTAGTCGAAGACGAGTCTACTTATTTCCAAAATATCCACTCTTAGATGAATGATTCTGATATAGGTACCCACGTGCCTTTATACTTATTAACATCAACTGGACACAAAACAAATCCAAACTCAAAGGCACAGAAAATTGGAAGGAACGTAATAAAAAAAAAATTATAACGTACCTATGAGGTTTTTACCCCCAACAAAAAGTTTGAAATTGAAAGTATAAATTAAAATTAAAACAAAAAACTTAGAAAAAAAACAAGCTTTTAGTTTATTTATCAAATGGGGAATCACCAGAATGGCTTCCACTCGGGCGGATCGGGAGGGCGTGTCAGACTCTTACTGACTAAACCCTACCCCGTTTCTTCGTTACTTTCGATCTGGGGGACACGAGCTACACAATGTAGGGTTTCGTAATTTCCCGTCCGTCACAATAAGTGTCCCCAACTTTTCGTCCTGTTCGTCCCATCAAGTTCAAAATAATTTCTGTTCGTCCGATCAAGTTCAAAATAATTTTCCTAGAAAGACTTTTAAAGCTCTACTTTCCAGATTTTTTTCTTATTTTTATTTTACTACTTTGTCGGCGTGATTGATACCGCCGACAGTTTTAATTTCAACTTAATACTTCACGCGTTCCCGAGATAAAAGGTCTTGACAGACAGACAGACAGGCAGACAAACAGACGGACAACAAAGTGATCCTATAAGGGTTTCGTTTTTTCCTTTTAAGGTACGGAACCCTAAAAAGGCATAGGGTCAAAGAAATCGATTATTATAATTTCCGATTCTTAAGTGATATCGATTTCATTTCTTTGTACCTATTTAGTAAACGATTATAGTTTTACAGATTTATGTGTTACCATAGAAGCTCGTCATTGGTATATCTTAGATTTTACTTAGTCGCCCGAACCTGAAACTTTTTTCTCTGTGGATTGATTTAAAAAATAAAATAGTTACATACATACATTGCATTTTTAGAAAAAAAAAATTATTAAAAGGTTATTTTAATATTTCGCCACTTCATAAAACGGGCATAAAACTAAATTACCTTCAATATTATGCAATGCCATTGTGATTCTAGACGTTAAGTCAGCCACAGGTAATTTAATAATGACACCAGCCTGACCTACATAATTATTATTTATGTTACCGACCAAACCTGATTTTAGGATGAACTACTTAACTCTTGCCTAGTCCAAACCGTTTAGCAGTAGAATTTTAGGAGATCCCGGCACGGACAGGTTAGGTTAGAAGGCTAAGTCGGGAGCAGAGCGGGGTGGGGGGGTTTTCCTATCAGAAGCGAACGCATCACTTAGACCCCACTGAGCCCCTGCGGTTTTGCTAACATCTCTTTGAGGTGCGAGTGAAACTCTTCACGCCATCGACGACTCAGGCTTTGTCCGGATGATACCGGACTGCCGAACAGCCACGGCCACCTGGATCCAACGCAGGAACCGTTTGAACTTACCGTGTCCGGTAAGGACCTGCGTCATATGGAAGGCGAGGACGCCGTGACGTATTTCTAACCACTCTTCAAAGAGTGAACTCCGACTCCATAAAATATGTGTTCAACTATCTTTATGAAATAGTTTTGATGACGACTGTACTGACGTCAAATAAAATTATTAAACCAAAAAGTATCAAGACTTATATATACTCGTGACCGGTAAATGCTAGTGCCAGTCTTACTTAAACCGGTTAGATGTAGCATATCTATGTGTGTGGATAATAAATTTAAAATTCCGACTTTATATGAAAGTGTTTGTATGAAACCCTCAGTGTTGACACAGACAAATCACAAAACTGTTTTATAAGTAACTGTTCAAATAAAAAAACAATTTACAATAAACAAAAGCAAAATGGAAGCTGGTTCGGAAAGTTCTATTTTCAAAGTACCTCCGGGTGCTGTGGAGAATATAAAAAAAATCTATGATTTGGATAAAATAGAAAGACTTGAAGAAGCTATCAAAATTTTGCAAGACTGGATTCAAAAACAGGATCATATTATCAAAAAAGATTTCAGTAAGTACTTCTACAAGAGCTTTATAAATATACAGGGTTACTGGTAACTCGATGTGTTCCTTGCAGGACGTCATTCTTCTTCTTCTTCTACCTGGCGTTAATCCCAGCCATTGCCAGGGTCCGCCTTCCTACTAAACTTTCTCCACTTTGCCCCATCTTCAACGTCCTTCCCAGTAAGGCCATTGGCTTTCATGTCGGACTTGATGACGCCGGCCCTTGCAGGACGTCATAGCAGGATTAAAACGCAATAAATTAAGCCACCAAATGTTCTACCAAATTTCAGTAGTTTTTAAGATGGAAAGATTTTTAGTTCTTACTTTGCCAGTAACTAAAAGTTCAAAAATGACAACTGTTGACAAATATATCACTAATTAAACATTAAATTGTTTGGAGATTTTGCTATTACTTTGAACAAAACGTTACCTAGTACAAAAAAATAATACTACGCCAGGTGGCACAGGCTATCAAATGCATTTTTTCCTCATTGTTTTTTTATATCAATAACACGTTTTTTAATAGCTAAACTTTTTTCTACATATTATTAGCTCCACATACTTATCATAGTTTTTTTAATTCCATCTATACGGAATGCTTGGAAGGCAAAAAGGCGTCGTCGTTAAAATTGAATTAAATCATCATCTGCCTAGCCTTTTCCCAACTGTATCGGGGTCGGCTTCCAGTCAAGCCAGATTTAGCTGAATACCAGTATTTTATGAGGAGCGGCTGCCTACCAGACCTCCACAACCCATTAACTGGGGTAACACGGCACTTCATGGCAAGACTGGAGTCAGATTTACTGGCTTCTGACTATCCGTAACGACTGCCAAAGATCTCCAAATGACAGCCGGGACCAACGGCTTAACGTGCTTTACGAGGCACGGAGGAAACTCGTTATGTTAAGATGGTCACCCATCCACAGACCAACCTAGGCAAGCGTTGCTTAACCTTGAAGATCGACCTGTGCGGCTGTTATTATCTAGCCACGAGCTCCTCGTTTAAAATTGAATTAAATAATTTACAAAAACCTTGAAAATCAAACTGTATCCATGTGTAGAGAGCAGTGGCGGCCCAGTAGTAACTGCCCCGACTTGTAAGTTGTAGGTCGCGGGTTCAAACCCAGTCAGGCGCATTACTCTGTGTTATTAATTTCATCACCACTGCTCTCGAAACGGTGAAGGAAAACATCGTGAAGAAACCGGCATGCCCAAGAATCAAAAATTCGAAGACATGTGACATCCGCCAATCCGCACTGGGCCTGCGCGGTGGATTATGGCCCATTCCCTCTCCTAAAGAGAAGGCCTGAGTCCCAGCAGTGGGAACATTATAAGGCCAATAATGCTAATGCTAAATGTAATCCATGTGTATGTACAGTAAGTGAACTAAGTTCAATTGCTAACGTTTCAGGTAAGCATTATTTGGAAAAAACTTTGATAACATGCAAAGGTTCCGTAGAAAAGTCAAAGAAGCAGATAGACAGATTGTGCACGATGAAGACGTTGATGCCCCAGTACTTTACGAAGGTCAATGTCAAGACGGAGCTGCACAAGGTTCTGGAGATAGCGTAAGTAACGGTAGGGATACTATAAGTATGTTTGAAAAAAATCAAGCCATTTATAATCGGCGGCACGTAACTTGGCAAGAGTCGTTCGATGCGCAGAAATCATTTTTTTTATCTATTTGGTGATTAAGCGGGACGCGGGGTATGAGGTAGCGCCGGCCCGGCGTGCGATTGGTGCAGTATTATAATAGTAGTCTATGATTGGTGCGTTAGTCGATTTTTGCTCCCGCACTGCGTTACGTCCCGTTCGCTCATTCGCTTTTCTGTGTACTATGCGCAAATTTACCCCCACTACGTCAAATTCTTGCCAAGTTACGTGCCGCCGATTATACAAGAAAACAACAGACAGGAAATTGACTCTGACATAGTTAGCAAAGATCCGTCTAATAACTATAAACAGCTAATAATAAATCAATTCAAGTCAATAGGATAGAGCTATTTCATGAAATGTCTAAATATCATTCGGCTAATCACATAAATTAATTTAAGTAAATTGACAAGGAATCGACGACCTGGCGAGGGTCGCGGGAGTCCGATAGATGCGAGACGCAGAGGACCGGTCGCTGTGGTGACCCTTGGAGGAGGCCTATGTCTAGCAGTGGACGTCTTTCTGCTGAGATGATGATAATGATGATGAAATTGACAAGACTTTTAACTGATCTGCAAATTCAGCTTATAATACGAAAGGAATTTCGTTACAACTGGGTGTGGTTTTCTTATGTCCAATATAATATTTTTTTGCAGGTGGGTGTGCCCTTTACCAACATTAACTGATGACTATTACAGGGTAGTAATGGTCAAATTCACTGACAAAGATTTCACAAGTGATCTTATTATGCAGTATTTTCAGTTCGCTATAATCGTTAGTATACAATCCATTTTCTATTATAACCTGCGAAAAGGATGCAAAAATATCAAATAATGTATAAGTGAAAAATACTAAGATTTAAAAGAAAATATATTATATTGAAAGAGATGACCCACTGCAACCCAACACAAAGTGAGACAAATGATGAAATCTATTTAACATGACCAACCATTAACAAATTAAGGAGCTCGTGCCTAGATAATAACAGCCGCATGGGTCGATATTCAAGGTTAAGCAACGCTTTTCAATGTTGTTCTGTGGATGGGTGACCATCTTAACATAACGAGTTTCCTTCGTGCTTCGAAAAGCACGTGAAGTCGTAGATCCCGGCTATCATTTGTAGATCTTTGGCAGTCGTTACGGATAGTCAGAAGCCAGTAAATCTGACTCCAGTCTTGCCATAAAGTACCGTGTTACCTCAGTTAATGGGTTGTGGAGGTCTGGTAAGCAGTTGCGCCTCGTAAAATACTGGTATCCAGCTAAATCCGGCTTGACTGGATGCCGACCCCAATATAGTTGGGAAAAGGCTATTAGGTTAGGTTAGGTTATTTTTTTTATTTTAAAAGTGCAATTGAGAAACAGCAGTATTATGATATGTTAATTTTTTTTTAGCTCGTTGAATACATCAAGGCACACGATTACGTCAATGGTTTTATAGGAATATTCGACTTTAGAGACATTAATCTATTCGACCTTATATCGAAATTGAACCCAGTGGAGTTACAGCAGTGTGCAACTATTGTAATTGTAAGTATTGTTGAATTTTTTAAATTAGGGACTCTACAAGCATAGTGCCACAGATCCAGAAATACTTGAGTCGGCGCAACACGTTTTCTTCTTTAATTAGTCACTTTCCCAGCAAATAAAAGTTTTTCTTTCCTTCTTCTTTTCTTCCATTCTGTCCTGTCATCCATCAGACTATCACCAACTCCCTTTTCTTTCATAATTATCGATCCTTACACAATCCATCTTTTCTTTGGCCTCCTGAGAAATACTTGCTCTTGATTATTTTTTTTTCTTTCAGGAAGGTTACGGTGCAAGATTGAAAAGTGTACAAATATTAACAGTTTCAAAAGCTATAGATGTACTTATTAAGATTTTCAAGCACTTAGTAAGCGAGAAAATTGGTAACAGAATATACGTCCAACCAACTCTTGAAGATTTACATAAAGCAATACCGAAAGAAATTTTACCGGTTGAGTACGGTGGAAATGAGAGATCTATCGAGAAATTGCGTTGTAAGTTTTAAGTTTAATATAATACTATATATTTACAAAATCGCGGCAGACCAAGAAAGAGATGGCGGGACGATTTGGATATCTTCCTTGAAAATAGGCAAGAAGTAGCTCAAAGCCGGGAAAGATGGAAGGAATGGAGGGAGGCCTTTGCCCAGCAGTGGGACAGCTAGATATAATAATATAATATTTACAAAGGAGATTTTTGAATGCAAGGTTTTGATAAGACAAGTGACGGTTGGTTGCTTGCTAGCTACACCTAGTTATAGACGGCTAACACTAGGTGTAACCGCACTTCGGCTAAGCCGTAACATATGCACATATTATTTACATTGTTAAATATTTCTTACAAAAAAATAAAAAAACTTTTAAAAATAGTTGCCTACCGGTATCGGAAACAGGGTCCAACATACCGCGGCAGTCAGGGTTCCAGAAAAAGGAACCTCTTAATAATAGGAGCCGTGTCCAGGAGTACTACTTCCTGAATCAAGCCCTTGATCAAACCGCCTAACGCTAACCTCCTAAGGTGTATTTTTTTTTTCTGGTCATATTATCAGAATGACTTCTCCCGCTCTTGGGCGGAGCGGGAGGGTGTGTCAGACTCTTATTGACTAAACCCCTACCCCGTTCCTTCGTTGCCTTCGATCTGGCAACAAAGAGGTGTTGGTCAAGATTCTTGGTTATTCATCAAACCATTCCCTGACACAACTATCGGTACAATGATCACCGAGTCCACTCCCCACATGCCAACAACCTAATATTTTTCTAATTATTAACAATATTCTCATTACAGCAGAATTTGTGGAAGAATTAAGTTCAGAAGAACATGTGGAGTATATGAAAATGATGAACAAAGCTTGTTCAGATGAAACAAAACGACATGATGGGAAGTTTAATGAAGAATACATGGGCACACCTGGAGCATTTAGGTGTTTGAGTGTAGATTAATAAAATGAAATAATAATAATTAACAAAATTAAAAAATAGCCTTGCTTTTCTTTTCCTACTACAGTGGGTATTTAGATGCCTTAAACCTAATTTATAAAAAAAGAATACTTATTTATTTTTTGCCAACCAGTGTAGCTTGTCCTTCGATTTCACAGCTCGTAAAAATTCACACTCTGAATATTCGTTTTGCCGATGCAGTATATTGTTAATTCTCTGTGCCTTTGGTTTATAACATTTCTTAAGTATTGTCGGTGTTACGCCGTTAATATTTCTATATCTTTAAGTATTTTTATAGTCTCATGTAGAAGCTCATTTGCCATATAGTAAAAATTCAAATTCGGTTTTCCGATATAAATAATCTGCTAGAAAGTGGTGGTGCGAGGATTCTGCACTATTCTAGGTTCGTGGTAAATCACTTGCTTGAAGATTCTAAATGCTCTATAAAGAAGGAGGAAATCTTGCAGGGAGTTTTTTTTTTAACCAATACGTCATAATCTTTGCCAAAAATTGTTATTATATCTATGCCGTCAGGGGAACTTGATTGCAGTAATTTTTCAAAGAACTGCAGAATTTCACTGGGTTCCAAAAACGCCAATGCCAGAAGAAAACTTTTCGGTTCTAGAAAGATTTCGGTACATCTTCCGTTTTTCCGGAAGATGTACCGAAATCTCTCACGATCAGCAATAATTGCAATTAAACCATATCTTTGTAATTATTACAAAGATATGGTTTAATTGCATTTTTTTATGACGAACAGTAAAATGTATATATCTTTAGGTTGAAGGTACACAAGTTTTCCCTCGATATACAATCTATAGCAAAGCTGACGTTGATGCCTAGTTCGCACTCAGCTAGTAATTTAGTTTAGTAACGAGTAATTTAGTAACTAAACGCGTCTGAACACCAAAAATTTAGTCGAGTAGTTTAGTAAGGAATTTAGTCCAGTCGATCCATTTTACTCTATTTTTATCGGGCGAGTAGCACCTCCCACCACGCGTCCGAGCCACTGGCACACCGATTAAACGAATCCGAACCTGTCGAATTAGTCGAGTTCATTAGTTGCCGCAAAAATGTCGTTTCGCTGGATCGTAGAAACTTTAAAAATTGTTTCTATATAGAATATAAATGCTTATGGAATAAATCCTCACATTATAAAAACACAAACAAAATATGAAACAATCCGCATACTTGGATTTAGAAAATACAATGAATATACCTACAGTACGTTAAGTAAAAAAAAATAAAAGCCACACAATAACTGTTTTTAACAGCAACAACAACTGCAAATTGCATTTTTTTTTAACCTTTATTTTGTATGAGTTTTCATTCACCAAAATTCGCAGAGACTAAATTTAGACTCGCCAACTTATAAGGGCCATACTGTATCTGGAATTGGCGAAAAGGCAAGAAAATTGAAAATTAAATAATTAATCTGTTTATTTATTTTTTTGCGTGGTAGGCTGTTCATCTTGCAAAACGTCACTCACTTATAAACTGTACTTGAACAAAGTGCGAACGATTTTTGGGCAGAAGCGAGTATTTTAGCTACTAAATTACTCGTTACTAAACTAAATTACTAGCTGAGTGCGAACTAGGCATGAAGGTAAATTGGTAAGTATCGACTGATCATAATTTCTTTTACAGTTTTGTATAATACGACAAGTTTGAAAGGCCTCGCTTTTAATATTTTCAATTATTGTCTACGTTACCAATTTCGAAGGCTGAGGGTCATGATTCTTCATCTGCTTAGCCTTTTCCCAACTATATTGCGCTTCCAGTCAAGCCGGATTTAGCTGAATACAAGTATTTTACGAGGAGCGGCTGCCTACCGGACCTCCACAATCCATTAACTGGGGTAACACGGTACTTCATGGCCAGATTGGAATCAAATTTACTGGCTTCTGACTATTCGTAACGACTGCCAAAGATCTGGGGCTGAGGCTGAGGGACATGATTATGATCACCTTACACACCTTAACACCTCACGAGAATAATTACATTCCTCTCGTTTGTTCAATTTACAAATCCAGTAGAACTTATTATTAATTTGTCTGTTTTTGGTATAGCCATATCCATTTATAGACATTTTTATTGCACTTTGTATGTCTCACACTTGTAAGAATTCATTTGAATACTTTATCGATTATTATTTAACTGAGCAAGAATACGCACACAAAGTGTCAACTAACAATAACTTTTGTTAAGCTACCCAAAGGCAATAACATAAAAATAAAACTAAATAAACCAACCCGTGTCTATGCAATTTTGCTTTGTGTTTTTAAGTAGGCGTTTTCTTTTTTTTTTGTGAACACCTACTTACAAAATAAATATCATTGAGCGGCGGACTTTCCTCAATACTTTCCCTTAACCTATCACATACCCGCAAAACGAGACACAATAGTAAAACAAACAGCGCGGTCTCGTAGGACCGGTCGGGGATTCATGAATTAAGGGGTCTTATGGACCTACCACACGCACAAGCTTCACCACAGTTTTGACAGCGCAGGCCAGGGTTTGTACATAGAACAGCGTGCGTGTGGTTGTTTAAACTCATATAGTTTTACAGGGTGCCGTGTACAAAGCGCAGGCAAGATTGTGGTGAAGTTTTGCATGTGGTAGGCCCATAAACCTGTGTACAAACTGGCCTGTGCAGGTAACACTGTGGTGAAGCTTGTGCGTGTGGTAGGCCCATTAGGCAATGAAGCCGCACCTGCAGGCAAGATTGAAATACAGCACCTATTAATGCAAAAGTGCTTGCGGGCGGCCATGAAGACTTGATGACGTGTTTTTATTTTACATAGGCCTACATGGGCACTTATAAAACGTCAGAAACTACTCCACGATTCCAATTGGTCGTATCCTATGGTGAGGAACCGGCAAGAAACTTCATGAACTCCGACAAGGTGATTCTGCTGCCCTTGAGAGTAGTTTTAGCATCTCAAATCAACCGATGATGCTCCATATCCTTGAACCACCCCAACGCCGGTCTGGTTTTGCCCAGAGGGGCTCCTAGTCTGTGGCACACATTTAGGTACTCCAATTTAAAGTCTCCAATTTGTAGTGTTTTAGAGATTGTTTGAACTATAGTGTTATAGCTTCTCACCAGACTTTTCTGGGAACAGCAAAATTTTCCTACTAATAGAACTTTCATAACTGTCTAGGCCCAGTGATAAGAATTCTATCTTGAAGTAAGTAAGCGTTTTGCGGACGAAAGGCTTGAAGCTGGAGAAATCCTTAGATAGTGAAGCCAGGTCAAAATGAGTGGTACCTGTTCCAGCTGTAGCACGCTGCAGCTTATATTCGTACTCGCTCATACGGGAGCTAAACAAGAAGAAATTAAAGTGTTCAGGTAATAGTGAGAGTTGCAGGATAATTTTATCTATTTATTTAATTTAAACAGAACGGCCAAAGCCAATAACACCATTTAAACATAGAGAAACAAGTACTAAAAAGACACAACACAATAGAGTATAATGTGGAGTGAAGGTGTCAGCAGTCAACAGTGTTTGTGAGACTGAACTGGTCAGTTATTTAACAAAAGTTTTGTGGGTTATAACGGGAAAAATATCTTCAAATATAGGTTTTCAATCATGTAATTCAAATTAATCTACACACAAACTTCTAAATGATCCAGGCATGCCCATATATTCTTCATTGAACTTCCCTGCATGCCGTTTTGTTTCATCTGTGCAAGCTTTTTGCATCATTTTCATATATTCCACATGTTCTTCTGAACTTAATTCTTCCACCCATTCCGCTGTAATGAGGAAATGATTAATTATTAGAACGATCTCAATTATTTTTAAATGTCTCAGAAAGCACATTAATTCATGAATCCCCGACCGGTCCTATGAGACCGCGGTGTTATTGTTTTACTATTGTGTCTCGTTTTGTGGGTATGTGATAGGTTAAACTTGTGGCTGTCACTTACAAATCGTTGACAGTTGTTACGGCTAAAGTCTGTTTTTTAATCTCTGAGACTAAAATAACATTACGTGGGTTATTACACGTGTCACAATACAAAAGAACTGGCATCATTATTATTGTAAGTTTAACATTTGGCTGTCCCAATTCAGTCTCATCTCAGGCTGTAAAAATCGCATGATAAAAGTACCTAATAAAATCTGTCATTAGTCTTGCCAAAGAGATCTGATTTTTGGGTTTTAGATTTCAGATAAATGGCCAATTACTAGTAGTGACAGTAACTGTAAGAAGTATGCGCTCTATCTCGACGCACTCCACCACCACTTGGAGACTGAGGAACAAGCTCTCTTATTCCTTTTGGAGACGCAGATCGGAAGTCTGTCAGACTTGTCGTACCTTTCTTACCAAGGGTTTACCAGGAACTCAACTTTTTTCCTTGATCTAATCACGAATGTGCTATGCCTATGACTTTTAGTAAATTAACCTATCAATACCCGCGAAACGAGACACAATAGTAAGACAATAACAGCGCGGTCCTATGAGACCGGTCGGGGATTCATGAATTAATGTAAGATTCTAATTAAGTAAATCACTGTTACCGTGCAATTTTTCAGAAGATCTCTCGCTTCCACCGTAATCAACCGGTAAAATTTCTTTCGGCACTACTTTATGTAAATCTTTGAGAGTTGGCTGGACATATATTCTGTTGCTGATCTTCTCGCTTACTAAATGCTTTACAGTGTTTATAAGCAGTTCCACGGCTTTTGAATTTGTCAGTATATGGAAACTCTTCAAGCGTGCACCGAAGCCTTCCTGAAAAGAAACAAATAATTGTCATGTGTATAATTTAGGTATCTTCAAGACTAGAGTGAATAGGCTCTTAATAAACTAGTGCGCCTTACCGTCAACGAATGCATCACTGCTTACCAACAGGTGGGATTGCAGTCAAGTACTAGTTTATGTTATATAAAAAAAACCTTTACCACATAAATATTCCAAGTGCGCAAGCATCTGTATTCAATCCATATCAAAATAACAATTGGGCAGACCATCATTATCGTGAGCACGCCATCATTATGGAAAGAAACGTCCGTTGCGTCACAGTCATGGGTTCCATCGAAAACCAGCGTCAGGCACTATACTCCGTCGGTTTAGGTAGTTAACTAAATGTAAACAATCTTGGCATGTCTTTTTGTCTAAAAGTTGTCTAAAAATTGTATGTAAAAATCTTTGCAAATAGGTATTTACCTAAATCGATGTTAGCTAATAAACTAAATTTAAATAATCTTTGTGTATATTATATACGACCTCTTTAATATAAAAAGACATACCAAGACTGTTTACCTTTAGTTAACTACCTAAACAAACGGAGTATAGTTGTCTGGTTTTCATGCTGAACTGGACCTATTTTGGTGCAGCCATGAGGCACACAACTATTTGTTTTTCTTTTCCTGTTTCTATTTTATGTTATTTTTTTGTTTCGTTTCGTTAATTTTAAAAAGTTTATTTTCTGTGTCTTGTGCTGTACCAAATAAATTATTTTTCCTTCTTTTTTCTTTTGAAAACGCCCGGGAGTCAGCATTATGATGACCGCCCGGAGGACACGATGGAGCATACGAGCACTGGGATTTTTTGGGAAAATATACATTCCTAGTTTCTGCCAGCGGAATCGCTTGCGTAAATATTGGAAATTAGGTATTGTATCATTGACATAAATTGCAATGATGTATACTATAAAGTTTATTAGTCACAGGAACCAGCGCATTTTACCTATGATTAAGTAAAATATCTCCAATGGATGCCAGACGCACAAGACGGTCGTTGTGGCGAAGCTTGGGGGAGGCATATGTCCAGCTGTGGACGTCTTTCGGCTAGGATGATGATGAAGTAAAAAATTTTGGAAAATCAAAATTACTTACGATTATAATAGATGCGAACTGCTGTAAATGCACCGGGTTCCATTTAGACATAAGGTCCAATATATTAAGGCGACCCATGTCATAAAGAACTATAAAACCATTGACATAATCGTGTGCTTTGATGTATTCAGAAAGCTGAAAAAACAATATTAAAAAAATAAACTTTTTAACTCAAACAAAATGCACTGTACAGGTCTCCCAAAGTGATATATGAATGAATGCGCATAGAAATCTTCGTGACTGTTCGGCAACGTTCGTATTCCAAGAGCGTCGGAAGACGATATGTATATAGAGTGGTTAAGTGCATTTTCTTCATACATAATTTAGTAGAATTATGTGTTTTGTGCTTTGTGTTTCTGGGAATACGACAATCAATAGCGAAGATCTGCATGCGGATAATTAATTTGGTACTTTTTGCGCTAAACTAAAATTATTGACATTTTTAAAACTAGCGTCTGTCCATGTGTCAGTAAATAATAAATAACAATCTGAACCAATATTAAAAACTGCTTGACTAATTTCAAAAATCTTTTGCCATAAGAAAGCTGCATCTTCACTGAGTAACAGATAGGCTATATTACATTTTCAGTTTTTTTTTTAGATAAAACAGATATTACTAAACTCGCAAGCGCGCGCATTTAACACCAAAGGTACAGTTCGTCAAGCTAGACCCCGACCCTTGCTCGAGCCAGCCCGCGCAGCTGAGCCCTGTAATCCAAATTCCCCAATAATAATAATATCTTTTGCTAGATTCAGCCCGTCCCTTGCTGCCCTCCCCAGCAACGCCCTAAGCCGAGGATCGACCAAACAGGGGGTACCCTTAGTTTAGTAGCTTAAAGTCTGATTTTTTTTAATTTCTGAGACTAAAATGACGTTACGTGGGTTGTCTAACTTGTCGTAACACAAAAAAAGTGGCATCATTTTTATTGCAAGTTTGAAATTGGCCTGTGTCAAAATTGACATATACTCTGTCTATATATAAAACTGACTTTAGTTTTAAGTAAGCCCTGGCTGGAGGCTTTGATTTTTAATTGAGGCCGCCACAGGCAAGACCGGTTAAGCAGCCGATAACCTCATAGGTTGACCTGCGAGAGGACATACACAAAAAAAAATCGTCAAGCACGAAATGCGAGATCATTGCAGCTGTACGAACGATTGTCACTATCCATTCCTAGCATTTAGCATAGATGGTTCCTAATGGGACAGAAAACTAAAACTAAAACCAAAATGTCATAATTATTGCAGTTTTCACCCAATTTTATCCCAATTTGCCCTGGGACCTTCTTAGCCTTCTCTCCTTACTTCTTCTTTGTAGTTTATAAAAGAAAAAAATATTTTATTTTAATGTATAGCATAGTATAGCATCGGCCTTATAATGTTCTCACTGCTGGGACTCAGGCCTCCTCTCTAGGAGAGGGAGTGGACCGTAATCCACCACGTGAGCCCAATGCTGATTAGTGGATATCACATATCTGCGAATTTTTCGTTCCAGGACATGCCGGTTTCCCCAAGATGTTTTCATTCACCGTTTTGAGAGCAGTGGTGATGAAATAAATTACACAAAGTAATGCGCCTGGCCGGGTTTGAACCCGCGACCATTGAGCCACCACTGCTCCTTTTAATTACTCAGATACTCGCGAAACGAAACACAATAGTAAAACAATAACAGCGCGGTCTCATAGGACCGGTTGGGGATTCAAACGTTAAATGTATACTTACGATTATATGGTACTGATAATATTGCATGATAGTTTCACTTGTCAAACCATTGTCATCGTTGTTAAATTTGACTATTAATACCCTGTAGTAGTCCTCTGTCAGAATTGGTAGAGGTATTGCCCAACTGAAAGAAAATAATATATTGTTAACACATTAACTTTTAAAAAACGGTTGTTGTATGTCGTAAAATTAATAATGATTAGGGTTTTCCGACAATATAAGTACTGATGACAGGTAGTAAGATAAGCTGACTGAATTGGCTATTTTCAATTAAAAACAACAGACGATAAGTTGGTAATTTTGTTAGTGCTTGTCAAAATTGTAATTGGGCTACCATTATTTTATACTGTAAAACTATAAGGTGTAATGATGTTTTTTTTTATGTAATGAGTGTTTCTTTTGTATATGTGATTTTAAATTAAAACTAACAATAGTTTGTAAGTCTTTTTTTATATGCACTAACCCGTGGATCCAGTTGTCCTACAATAAAATCATTTGAATTTGATGTGAATTTGGCTACGAATTTTCCATTTTTTGTTCAGACCACGTGACTTAACTTAGAGAACAGTCGTTCTAATAGCGTCAACTTGACTAAGCCTGCTGATCTATCAACGCAGCTTAAAGGTCACAGCTTATTAGAGCCACCCGGCACTCACTTCGCACCGCCTCGCCTCCGGCGGCTAGTATTTTTGTATAAGTATGCGCTCACTACATCACGGAATTCAATAATCATCATCTGCCTAGCCTTTTCCCAACTATATTGGGGTCGGCTTCCAGTCAAGCCGGATTTAGCTGAATACCAGTATTTTACGAGGAGCGGCTGCCTACCAGACCTCCACAACCCATTAACTGGGGTAACACGGTACTTCATAGCAAGACTGGAGTCAGATTTATGCGCTCACTACATCACAGACCTCAATAATACCCCTAACAAATTACCTATTTCAGAGACTCTTTTCCTATTTTTTTGATTGACGCTCACCCGGTCTTAAAATCATCACTGAGATTTTTTTGTTGGTTGGAGGACCATTTCGTTGTTCGTTCGCATCTTAGTTAAAACAATAATTAATCAGAGTAATCTGTATCCAACTACGTTCAAATTAGTTTCTAATTTGAATAAATGCATCCGAGCCTTCTGTTTCTCCTTGTATTGTTTTTATTCTATGTGTGTATTGTTATATATATGATATATTTTTTATAATAATTTCTGGTATTGTGACACCATTAACTGCCCCATTTCACTTGAGATCACGAAATGCGATAAGGCCGCCAATTGTTTTTGCCTATGGTTTTAGTTTTAGATCTTTTTTTATGTATGTAATGGTGTACTTACAATCTATACATATAATAAAACAGTAAAATTGTACATTGTTAGCATTAACTGGCGCAAAAACCACTGAACCGATCCTGTTCAAATTTTGCATACATAATCCTTATAGGACCCTTAATGATTTAGGCTATATTTTATCACGCTATTTGCTATGGGGGCTGAGCAATATTGCATTTTGTCGGTTTTGAACGAGTTGCCCCGAGTTCGAATCCCACCTACAATTTATATTTCTGTCAATGTTTTATCTTATTGTTTTTGGAAAAAAAAATACTTTTACCATTTTTTCATAAGAAAATCAACATTCCTATTTGCTTTTTCCCAAATTTTTTGTAAAAACTAATCAAAACACGTTATAAAATCCAAGCGTCCACGAAATTCACATACTACAATGTTACATTAGTCCATTTAGCTGCCAATTTATCTACTGAAATGAAAATCATCACGCTATCATGGACGAAGAGCGGGGTAGTCATTTATGACATTCATATGAGAACGTCTATTTTGCTTAATTTTCATCGAACATTGCAGCGCGATCGATTAATGACTAGACTGGGACGTAACACGGTGGTGGTTCGAATCCCAAGAGGTGTTTTAGAAAAAGCTTTTTTTTATTTTTGTAACATTTTTTTTTCACATATTTTTGCATTCTCACAATTTTTTTAACAAAAATATTACCAAAAGATATTATTATTATTGTTTAACAAAAAAAAACCTATGGAGACAAATTTTACAACTGCGGAGTTGCACCCCGTTTTCAAAATACAAACAATGACATCCTTCTTCTTCTTCCTGCCCTTATCCCATAATATTACTTGGGGTCGGTGCAACACGTTTTCTTCTTCCTTTCTGTCCTGTCGTCCGTCACACTATCATCACACTATCATCTGCCCTTTTCTTTCATATCAATCCATCCACCTTTTCTTTGGCCTTCCTCTCCCTCTCCATTCTTAAGAACTCTTTTAGTAACGTGCTTTTAATTTCTCCTCTTCACATGACCACACTAAGACAAACGATTTCCTTTCAAAATACAAACATCCATTTATTTTTTTTTAACTAAAGGCTATTTATATTTTAGGTGATTTCTTCCACTCTAGGAAGGAGCACGAGGTGAAGTCAGACTTTCACTGACCAAAACCCACACCTTTGTATGTTCCTTCTTCGCTTTGCATTCCAGGACTCCGGGTGGAGGTGATCAGCAGTAACGACCTCTCACGTCCGGTCCTGGTATAGAGAAAGAAGGTATGGAAAGCAGTCATCACTTCCTTCCGCAAATAAAGCGAAGAAGGTAGCAGAAAGCGCAAAGATGATGCCCTTGGCATTACGAATCGCAGGGCGATTCCATGCTACCGTTAGCGCGGAGTTTTGGACTGTGCACTATTGGCATTCCGCTGTTGAATAAAGACTGGTTTTAGTCGACAGACGTTGCGTTATGTGCCATGCGCACCTAAAAGAGATACCATAAGCGAACGGCCCTAACGGGCTTCGATAGCTGGAAAATTGTTCGTATAGGGCATCTAAAGGAACAAAGTGGGTATTTTTTACTGCTCTGCATGCTCTACCCGAAAAATCGAGAGTTTACAGACTGCGTTTGATCATCAGCATGAAGTCGGCTAGGTGAAAATACTCGCACACAAGAATTCGTTTATTATTCTCACTAAAGAAAACCATTTATTTGGTGTATTAGACTGTCAGTCAAAAACCACACCAGAAAATTCCTGCCTCAATAAACAGGTCATATAAACACAAAAAAATGATGGAGATCGGTAAACGCCCTATACATATGACACCTGGGAAGTGTCCAAATGGCGATGGGAGGGGTCTAAGGATGTCCTGTTTCGCACGGTTTCAGCCACGTTGCTTCACTCTAGGAGGTGACTGCTTTCCATTCCTCCTCCCAGCTCATACCATGATCTGAACTAGGGCAGGAGGATTCTGATTTTGACCCGCAAACAGTAGGTACGACGGTAATCCGCCCTATCGGGATAACTTCGATCGTAAGGTCCACCGTGTCTTCCCGCCGAATCTAAAACATCTACCTCCCGAAACACTCATGTTCGGTTAGGACCTGCGTAAAGTTCAAGGTGAGGACGTCATGACTCTGTAGTCTCTCTTTAAAGAGTGAATTTATAATAGTAATAATCGTGGTGTGACAAAATTAGTCGCCCTAGAATGTAAATTGCAACTAAAAGAACACTGTGGAATTTAGTTGGTAAAAGTCTGATACTCTCTCTCTCGGTCCACCTAGAGTGGGAGAAGGTATTTGGTTGTTACCCAACCAAAAAAGAGGCAAATACTAAAGGCGGTTATCTGCCCTAATTTGGTTTTTTGAAGAACAAATCATTTTAATTTTGATTTTATCGCAATATGAACTAAACTAACGAATTTATCCATAGAGTAGGCAACTATGTATTTAGAATGCGAACTCTGCGGCTCTGTACTTCGTTGATGTTTTTAAGGCAATGACGTCGTGCGGAAGAAAAACCCGGGTGTTACCATTGGGTGGATCGCCCGGAGGACACGTTAGAGCATAAAGTACTGGTGGGCCACGCTTAGGCGGAGCACCACCGTGTCCTTGTGGGGACGATCGGTGACAGCAACCTCTCGCGCTGGGCACTGGTACAGGCCATGATCCAGAGCGAGGAGTAGTGGCAAGTAGTCCCCTCACGCCCCAGTCGCTGGGATTCCGACCCCAATTTAGAGCCACCGTAGGAGTGGCTTGCGAATGGCGAGCAATGGGTAGTTTACCATCTGGCTGTCCGGTAATAATCCAGACGGTCAACCGTGGGTATTGTTCCACGCGTGCTTCAAAGAGATTTTAGCAAACTATAGGTGCCCAGCAGGTTCGAAGCCTCTAGGGCCATGGGCGAGCTTCCGAAAGGAAAACACGGGACCCTGAAACGAAGGCAAAGAAGTAACGAGGTAAGGTTTAGTCAGTAAAAGTCTGACTCACCTTCTGAGAAGTCATTCTGATGATTTTCCACCTAAACAAGAAACCTGGGCACGCCGTCATTGCGGCGGTAAGTTTCCTCTTAGAGGAGTGGTTGGAAAGAGATCCTCACGTTCCGTATGCCGTAGGTCCTCACCAGACACGGTAAGTTCGGGAGGCTCCTGCATCGGATTCAGGGGAAAAGGGCGCCCCAGCCAGACTTGGGCGCACTGTCTGGACCGCCCGGAGGACACGGTGGAGCACACGGTAGAGGTATGGCGGTTGCCTTCTTATGCGAAGCAGTAATGCTAGCCAAGGAGGCGGCCGACCGCGAGCGCGAAAGGGAACGACCCTCACGCCCCCGCCGCCGTCAGGATCACGAGAACGATTTCCGACCACCGTAGGTGCAAGCTTGCGGACGGCGAACACTGGGTAGCTTGCCGTCCAGCAGTCCGGTAATAACCCGGACCGAGTCAAGTCGTCAACTGTTCCACGAGCGCCTCAAGGAGATGTCAGCAAGCTGTAGGAGCCCGTGGCAGGGCCGAAGCCTCTGGAGACGTGGATCGGTATTCCGAAAGATAAGCTCGGTGTCCCAAAATTGAAGGCAACACAGGAACGGGGGTGGCGTTTAGTCAGTAAAAGTCTGACATGCCCTCCCGCTCCATTTAACAGCAGGAGAAGTCATTCTGATGTTTACCCATCTGAATTATAAAACCTTAACAAGAAACCTACTGGGGCTATGGTTTCGCTTCTGAAAGGGAGACCCTGGAACGTAAGGCAAGGAAGGAATATAGAAGTGAGTCTTAGCCAGTAATAATCTGACACGCACTTCCGCTTCACAGAAGAGCGAAAGTCATTAGATGATTTCCCAACTAAAAAAAGTACTAATTGGAGTTTTAACTTAAACAGTTTTATGTAAAATTAATTAATCAGATGTTTTCGGAAGTATAGGATTAGTTATAAGTAACTTTTGTGCAGTTTTACGAACTTAACGCGGACGAAGTCGCGGGCAACAGCTAGTAAAGAATATAATAAATAAATATTAACATTCACTTTACTTACGATATTTCTATGATTTTCGACAGCTCTAATTTAGCGTTAGTCTTCGAGAAGTACTTGGGCATCAGCGTCCTCATCGTACACGATCTATCTATCTGTTTCTTTGCCTTTTCTACGGAACCTTTGCATGTTAACAAAGTTCTCTCCAGATAATCTTTACCTGAAACATTAGAAATTGATGTTTATCATCATCATCATCTCAGCCAAAAGACGTTCACTGCTGGATGCATCGCCAGAGCGACCGGTCCTTTGCGTCTGTGCAAGAGAACCAAGGTTACCGACGTAGCCCGAAGAATCGCCAAACTTAAGTAGCAGTGGGCAGGGCACATTGCTCGTAGAACAGATATTGTTTATATACTTACTGAATATACACAATATAATACAGTTCGATTTTAGGTTTTAGGATATTTGTACATTAATTGAAATTTGACGACGCATAAAATCTATTATATTCTCTTGGTGATAACTTTTCTGAGGTGGTGATTTTTCCGTCGTATGACAAATTAATTTCATTATGCAACATACGCTGAGTATTGCTGATGCATAAGCTCGTCTTTGTAAACGCTATAGGTATACTTACTAAGCTCTCCGTCCGGACGTCCGGTAAAAGTCCGGACCAATTGCATCACTGCTTACCATCAGGTGGGATTGCAGTCAAGCACTAGTTTATGGTATATAAAAAAAAATCAAGCCCATGTCGTTGACGGCGCGTATTGTTCCGCGTGCGCCTCAAGGAGATGCCAGCAAACTGTAGGAGCCCGACAGGTTCGAAGCCTTCTGGTGCCTGGGTTGATCAAAGAGAACCCCGGGACCTCGGAATTAGAGCAAAGAAAGAACAGGAGTGGGTTTTAGTCAGTAGATGTCTGACACGCCCGCGCTCCGCCCAGAACTGGAGAAGTCATTTTGACGATTCTCCACCTTATAAATAGAACGGCGAGCACTGGGTAGCTCGCTGTCCGGCAGTCTGGAAATAATCTGGACCGAGCCCAGTCGTCAACGGCGCGTTCTGTTCCACGCGCGCCTCAAGGAGATGTCAGCAAACTGTAGGGGCCCGGTAGGGCCGAAGCCTCTGGGGGGAACATGTGGTATTCCTAACGGTTGATACCGAGTCCCCCCCAGAACGAAGGAACGGGGTAGGGGTTTAGTCAGTAAGAGTCTGACACGCCCTCCCGCTCCGCCCAAGAGCGGGGGAAGTCATTCTGATGATTCCCCTACCATAAAAAAAAAACCTTATAAATAGAAAAAAGGAGTACTTACTAAAATCTTTTTTGATAATGTGATCCTGTTTTATAATCCAGTCCTCCAGAATTGTAATAGCTTGTTGAAGTCTTTCTATTTTTTCAAAATTGTGTATTTTCCTTATTTTCTCCATTGCACCCGGAGGTAGTTTCAAAAGATGATTTTCCGGTATCGACTCCATTTTATTTTTACTTTTCTCAAAACGGTTTACTTTATTTAGAAAATTAATTTAAAAAACACTGTACTTATTTTGCATTGATTTTTAATCCTTTAATTTCAAAATTTATTATTTATATTATCATTGACTATTTAATAACTTAGTTTATTATTATTATTTTTTATATTGATTTTAAAATTTTACTATTACCTATTAATTTATAATTTACCGAATACATTGGCACTACTATCTATTTGTGTTATGGACAACAGACTGGAGGACATAGCACTAATCATAAAAGTCAGTCTAGTTAAATACTCTAATAATATGCATTAGTACAGTCATCATCAAAATTGCTTTATCAACTAACATTATTATTTTTAGCTATATTCAAATCAAAAACACAAAATCAAGTGCATAACTTAACAGAAAACTTAGTTTTAGGCGATGATAAATAGGGTACACCTAAGAGTTGCCACTAGTATGTGGCTGCACCTAATTCTACCGCATGTGGCTGGCTACACCTATCATAGTTCTAGCCGGCTAAAACTAGTAGTCCAGTCAAAATAGACAGTCCAGTTTGCAGTTTTGTAGACAATTTTACGATCTACAAACTTTGTCTGAACCATTTTTCGATAACTCTCGTTGTTTCAGAGATATACGCAATGAAAGCGAATTTGTGACCTTTGACCTCGAATGAAAAACAACGCACAAGTGGGATCGATGGGGACTTTTGACATGTCATTTGTAATGATGCATCCAAGGCCTACACAAAAATCCAGCTTGTTAGGAATTAATGCAAACTGGAATCATAATTTAGTCTATTTTGACTGGACTATAGGTGTACCCGCACTTAGGGTATTAGCCGTAACATATATACACCATGTCCCTAAACTCAACGATAAGCTGATACCGGGGGATAGATCAGCTTATGACTATTCGGAGAAAAGTACAAAAAAAATATCACAATTTATTTTTTAAGTTATAACAAAAATAAGAAATTCTTCAAAAATGTAGACCTACAGATTGTGATATTTTCCTCTACCATTACCGCAGTTGTTTAAATATTGTTGTTCTTTTTTTGTAGCGGCAACCTAAATAATATTCTTAAAAAATCCAGAATACCTCTAGATTTTTCACAAAAATGTATGAAACTTATGTGATTACCCAAATTTATTGAAGATTTTTACTTTTAGCCAACTTTAACTTGTCCTGGTGTAAAAAAAGATATGAACACTAGGATGGCAAGTTTTTAAAAAAAATAACGCAACCAAACAAGATTTCAAAATGGTATAATACTATATTAAAACTGACTCAAAAAAATAATATCCCTACAAGTTCAAAACAAGAAACTAATTCCTAACAGTAATCACTTTTCCTACGTGCCTAAAATGGGTTCTCGGTAAATTTCTAAATAATAAATAATAAAAATATCAATAATAAATTATTCATCAATCCAATGGTTAGTAAAAAACTTATATCATCTATATGTTAGTAAATTAAAGATTAAAATTTTGTGATAGCATTTTAGTTTATGATCAATAACCTTATTCCAACAGCAACCATTAGCATTTATGCTTTCGACTGTACAATTTTACATATTGATATTTTCTTACAACCTTTTACTATAAATAGATATGAATATAAAACCGCATTTTAAATTCTCGACATGTTGAAGTCTAGGTAGGCAGATTATTTGAATAAAACCAGTCATAATGAATTCTAAAACATTGTAAAATAAAATACCGGTCTGGCAATGATATTGAGGATATTTTTTTACACTACGCATTTGCATAAATCGGCTAATCGGCGAATATATGCGGCCGTATTTTTTTGTTACATATTTGGTTTCTTCACAACTTCAAGGGACAGCAGACTTGAGTATAATAATATGGTTTTAATTTCAACTTGATAATTATACCATACTATGCGATCCCGAAATAAAGGGTCTTGACTGACAGAGAGACGGACAACAAATTGATCCTATAAGGACAACAATCGACCGACGTCATCGTCGTTTGACGGGATCGTTTTTTCCTTTTGAGGTATGGAACTCTAAAAATAAAAAACCGGGCAAGTGCGAGTCGGACTCGCGCACTGAGGGTTCCGTAGTAACTTACCTATAAAAACAGTTCAATCGAACAATTCGACAGTCTCGAAATGTACGTTTTTTGCAGTATAAACGGACGAATCTTTTTTTCCCGTCACTTTACCAATTGAATTGAAAATTGATTTTTGCACAGCTTCAAGGGACCACGGACCCAATTATATGGTGTTAATTTCAACTCAATACCTCTAACTTACCTATGAATAAAGTTCAATTCTCGAATCGAGCGTTGAAGATTTTTCAAAAAAATAATTCTTGTGACGTAACAACAAATTTTCAGTTTTCAGACTTTTCCCTATATGAGTGCTATAAAACGTTGCTTCATGCCAAATTTCAAGATTCTAGGTCGACTGGAAGTACCCTTTAGGTTTTGATTCCCTTGCGAGTACTTGCGAGTTTCAAAATATGCAGCTTAAATTGCTGTTTCTTTTGATTGCGTTGACATAGAAGTTTGATTTTGTTACAGCTTAAAGGTATTATAGACTTGAGTATTTGGTATGAATTTCAATTTAATACCTCTACGCGTTTATGAGGAAATGGGTAGTAAGTTTAAAATTATTAAAAAAAATTATATTATGTGATGTAACTAAAAATTTATGGTTTTCGTAATTTTTCCTTTATCTATGCTATAAGACGTTGCTTCGTACCAAATTTCAAGATTCTGAGTTCACGGGAAGCACCCTGTAGGTTTTGATTCCCTTGCAAGTGTCGAAAATTTGCGGCATAAACGGCTGTATCTTTTGATTGCGTTGGCTTAGAAGTTTGATTTTTTCACAACTTCAAGGGACAGTAGACCTGAGTAATTGATATAAATTTCAGCTTCATACCTCCACGCGTTCCTCTAGAAAAAGGGTCTTGACAGACGGACGGACAGACGGACAACAAAGTGATCCTATAAGGGTTCCGTTTTTTCCTTTTGAGGTACGGAACCCTAAAAATGGCCTTTTCCATCCCGTCTGGCTAGCTGCTACCATGCTTCGGCTCAGAGGGGCCGTCCTGACTGCTGCTTGCCCCAGGGTGGCGCCCCTCCCTAGCGATTTCCAGGAATCACCGTGCCGCCTTCTGGGCAGCAAGTTCCTTTCCTTTCCCTGCCTTGCGGCCCGCCTCTACTCAGCGGTGGGGATCTTGCAAGCCGAAGTTTCCTCAGACGACGATCCCTGGCCGTCTCCCGTTTCAGGAGTAAATTCTTAGCGTGTCGATGGCAAAACGTTGTCAGATACCTTCCCTGGCCCAGTACTCGGCCACGGCAGTTCTGTCCACTGATGCTGGCATTAGGTCCTCACGAGGACAAGCAACAGGGCACGTGGTGCAGGATGGAAGATGGGACATGGTCTGTGGAGCGACGCCGCACAAACATTGAAGATCAGAGTCGTCCGAGAACCCTCATCTATGGAGTTGGAAAGGAGAAGGAGGAACTGATTCCCCCTAGATAAAGTTTCTTCAACATATAGACTTTATCGACTACTCGGTATCGGTATCTGATGCCCTCTAAGATCATAGAGACTCGACAAGCCCAACTTAATGACAGTATAAAGGATAGTAATCACACAAAGGTCACGTAAATGATAATTACCTGCATCACCTGATATGATACAATTATATTTTGTTTAATTAACTACTTCTCGTACAATTAAATGCTTGTTGTTGCAGTCTCTTAGAAGCAATCTAGAATAAATTTAATGGCAGTAAGGACCGTATCACACTAGCGGTTAGCGACTGCGGTGCGGGGCGGGCGAACTGCGAACGCGTCGCGACCGCGCCGTGACTGCACAGTGAAGACGTCGTGGACGCATGGCGTAACGTTTACGCCGCGTGTTTAAAAAAAAAAACAAAATCGTTTTTATTTCACATAGGCCTACATGGGCACTTATAAACCGTCAGAAGCTGGTGTTTGTAGACAGTACACAATGGCGTCCACGCTGCTATTTGTGGCGGTCTCGTTGCGCGTCCACAACGAATTTGCTGCACTTACGCGGCGTGTTCGTTGGGCGCCCGTAACGTACCTATTGGCGCTTGAAGGAAGCTCGCAATCTGCAAGTGTGATAAAGCCCTAAGGCAGACGTTTGACCTCTGACGTGGATGACGTTACGGACGTAAGTTGGTCGGGGTAGATGTTTAAATATGTTACTGACAATCTGTATAATTATGTACATACTTTACTTAGGTAATGTACAATTATGTTACCGGCTAAACCCGATTTTAGGATAAACTAGTTTAGCCTAGGCCAAACCAGTTCTCTTCACGCTCGGAGTTCTTCTAACCTAACCTGTCCGTGCCGGAATGTCCTAAAATTGTACTACTAAGGGTCAGCTCACAGCGAGACGCGAGACGTCGCGACGATACTGCAAGAGGCCAGTAATTTTGCGCTGCGCCGCGCGCCACCGCGAGACGCATCACAGCGTTGCGCATAGTAAAATCGTTAGCAACACGACGTCACAAATGTTAAAACGTTTCGTTGCGCAGCAAGACGCCGCGCGGCATCACGAGGCGCAGCGTCGCGTGAAGTAACGTGTTCTAAATTCTCACAATGAACTGTGTATCTTCTCGCGTAGTACATAAAGTTCTATTTTGCTATTGGGTTTTTCCATTAGGAATTACTCTGTAGCTGCCCGGAGTTTAAAAGTCGGTGGTGTGTGCCTCGGAAAGCGCGTAAAGCCTTTGGTGCCTACCTGATCTCTCTCCGGTCGTGTCGGATTGCCGTCCCACGTACTATGAGAGTAAAGGAACAGAGAGTGTACCTGTCCTAGCGCACACACTTGTGCACTAAGTATAATATCTCCTGCGTACTTGGCTTGATTGGCCACCGCGAAATTCGGTCGAGGAGGATTATTATTAAAAATAACAAATTAAATATTAATTTGGAGCAATAGCGAGCTAAATTGAGAGCTTTTTTATATCTCAGGTTTGCGCTTGGCCACCATCTCACCTGATACAAAACGACGTTGCGGTCGACGCTGGAGGGCGCAATAATACGATTTTTGTGTACTTTGGGATTTCTTTACAATATTTTGATGGTCTTTGTAATTTATGCACTTTATTGGTCTTCCAATTCTTGAGTAGTGTACAGTTTAGATATGAGAGTAAATGTAAAGATGTAATGACCATAAGATCCGGAGTGAGAGGGAGATGAAAAATAAATAAAAATAGGATTCCTTATAAGGTATGAGGTATAAAGTTTATTTAAGAGACACGAGAAAGCTGGAAGGTCTACAGTCATGAAGAGAAGCCTCGCAACAGCCCTCAAACCGTTCCGACCTTCCGACGTCTTTTGAGTCAAAACCATAGATTTCTGTGGTCAACACCGTCACCAGTCGCGCTGAAAACCAGTCGCACTGTGTGTGTGCCCACGGCATTATGCTGAGTGTTCGACAGTTTAGCGCGGACGTGGCATATTTCATGCTGTTTTCTTTTTTAAATAAAGTCTAATTGTAATTATTTAGTCACTGCTGATGTACAAATAAAAAGTTTTTCTTTCTTTTTTCTTCTTTCTTCATCAGGCAGCCGGCCGGAAAGCAGGCAGAAGTCACGTACAGGTGAGGCCCTCAAGGGCCTGGAGTAGGTTACCAGGATCAGCTTGTCTCCATCAGGTGGTCCTAAGCTATTTAGCGTATTTTTACTTGTCGTTGCTATCTATTGCTGTTCTGATATCAGCTTAATATTATAAATATTATATGTATAGGAAACACTCTACTCAGATCAATCACTCTACGCGCTACCTCGCTTTCGAATACCACACTACAAAATTTTCTCTGACAATCAAGCTGGGAGATCCGTTCCATCAAGGATTTTAAAAATGAAACCTAAAGCTTCTTACTTAAAGTCTTTGATATGATATTTATTTGTGTTACAAATTAATATCATTATAGTTTTCAAGAATATAAACTAAAGGAGATAATTTTATTTTTCAACAACTTTGCTTTTAACATACCTAGGTACTAACTTAGCTCTAAATATGATTAGCATCACTAACTAAAAAATCCTTACGCCACACAACAACACCAATGAAAAATTCTCTGAACGTATGGCGTAGGTTGTATCCGGATCGTATGGATTTTTTTCTATAGATTGTATATACGGCAACTTGAACTTTTTTTGAAATTATTACATAATAAATCTAGATTACAAGCATATACGTCTTGAGGTAGCAGAGTTATCTCATCCAAATCATGAAGAGTAGAGTAAAATGAACCACAGGGAATAAGTTTTCGTCCAAAAACTAAATAAGCGGGTGAGAAACCATTTCGTTCATTGAAATATTGCCTAATCCCAATAGGCTGATTATATTATTCTTATGCTTATGTTAGCCGTTTAGTTTCGGAAAAACAATATGTCAAAAATAATTAACAGCAAAAGGGACTTTTGCGCAAAACGTTGTCCTTCCAGTCCTTGTTAAATGTGAATGTGTGATATTGAGAACAATGCAGATAATAAACTTAACCCAACCTTCTTTTGTATTTTTTTTATTGTCAAACACTTTCAATTTTTTCTTACAAATTAATCAACTTTCAACCCCCTAAATGATCCAGGCAAACCCATGTAATCTTCATTGAATTTCACCGCTTGCCGTTTTGTTTCATCTGAGCAAGCTTTGTTCATCATTTTCATATACTCCACATGCTCTTCTGAACTTACTGCTTCCACCCATTCTTCTGTAATGAGAAAATTACTAACATTGTAATTTGAACAAAATAAAATGTTTTCGTTTCAGTATCCTCAAAAACACGTTCAGCTGTTGGTCTTGGCTGTCATTTTAGATCTTTGACAGTAGTTATGGGTAGACTAAAATCAAAAAATCATGCACCAAATCGGTTGCCGATATTACCTTGATATCTGTTTTTTATCCAGCTTCAATAAATTAATTACTGGTAGCACAAAATTTACATTAATCTAAATTGCCATCAATGCGCTCATCGCGGAACATCATAATCATGAAGATGAAGTAGTCGTGCGACTTGAGATTAAACAAGGTTAACTAAGTCTCATTATCCTCTATTATCTTATTGAACCCATGGACTTCTAGATTTTTAGTGCAATTTTTATAACGCCTTTTAACTCATTGACGCCGTTGATTTAAAAATTATTTTATGCTTCTAGACCAAACATACGCTGTGCTTTGTCTCTCAGTGAGTCATTATCATCATTTTAACCGAAAGACGTCCACTTTTGGATAAATAGGCCTTCCAACGCTACGTCTTCCGGTACGTGACTGCCACTCCAGAACCTTTCGTTCCTATCGACCATACGTTCTACGAGAAATGTGCCCTGCCCATTGCCACTTAAGTTTGGCGATTCTTCGGGCTCTCTGTTAGTAAATTAATTCAAAATTTGCATTAAATAAACTACTGGCACACCTTGTAATTTTTTAATAGAACTTTCTGTTCCACCGTACTCTACCGGCAGAATTTCTTTTGGCACTACTTTATGTAGTTTTTCGAGGTTTGGTTGGACGTGTATTCTGCTACCAATCTTTTCGCTTACTATATGCTTCACAGTCTTTACTAGCAGTTCAATGGCTTTTGAATCTGTAAGCATCAGTATTTTTTTTAGTCGTGCACTGTAGCCTTTCTGAAAAGAACATAAAAAATATTATTTGTTGTTCACGCTTGACCGCTGTTTCACCTGATGGGAAGCGACGATGCGGTTAACATAAAAAAAATATAATAATTTTGCAATTCGGAAAAATTTTCAAGATTTCATTCGGGAATTGAACTGTGTTCGTAGGTAAGTTTGAGCGGAACCCTCAGTGCACGAGTCTAACTCACACTTGCTTGGTTTTTTAATCAAAAATCGAAGTAAAAATCCATAATACTTACGATTAATATAGTTAAAAACTGCTGTAACTCAACTACATTCAGTTTAGACATTACTTCAATTAAGTTAATTTCACTAAAGTCGATTATAACTACAAAACCATTGACGTAATCATGTGCTTTGATGTATTCGACGAGCTGAAAAAAAAAAACAAATGATTTCAAACCAAAAAAAAAACTATGCAGTTTTGCACAAGCATTGCCTTGTTTAAAATTGCATATTTCTTCTTCTTCCTGCCCTTATCTCATATTACTTGGGATAAGGGTGACAGTTTTCTTTTCCCATTCTGTCCTGTCGTCCGTCACACTATCACTAACTCCCTTTTCTCTCATATCACTTCTCACACAATCCATCCATATTTTCTTTGGCCACCCTTTCCCTCCCCATCCATTGACATAAAATTGCATATTTAAAATTCAAATTTGATGTAACTTAGGGACAATAAGCTTACACACACACACGTACACACGTACCCACCCATACACCCACAACACTGATACATACACATATACATACTCATCTTTCCGCCCTTATCCCATATTACTTGGGGTCGGCGCAACACGTCATTTTCTTTCATACTGTCCGTCATGCTATTACTAACGCCCTTTTCTTTCATATTACTTCTTACACAGTCCATCCATCTTCTCTTTGAATGAATGATATACATATTTATTTGCAGAATATACTCGTACATAGGTAGCTAACAAGTTCTTGTGATCTATGGGGTTTCACTACATTCAGCATTTTTAAGCTGTACAGATATTTAAATATAGCATCACAATAAATTTCAAACCATATTATCTTTCAGCAATAACTTTTTTAATTTTTAAATGCTTTTACTTCCTCTACACAGTTTTTAGAGAAAAAGTAGAATATATACTCACGATTATATGGTACTGATAATACTTCATATAACTTTCAGTTGTAAAGTTTTTATTGTTAATTTTAACGATTAATACCCTGCAATAATCCTCTGTTATAATTGGTAGAGGAGTCACCCACCTGCAAGAAAATAAATCTTTACTATATGATAATGGTTCTGTATCTATATGATAATGGTTCAGGTTACACTGGAGAATGTTTAGGTCTGGGAATGCGAGATCTCCTTGTCTGGAGTGCATCTCGACAGACGCATAAGCCTCATCACCATGACAACATGAAAACCAATGAACAGTGTGGAAACAGTCGGTAGGATATTTACAAAACCTACTGCAAAACTGTTGTGGCATAATTTTGTGAATTGGTCATCTTAGCTCAACCAATTATTCAGACTAGTCTTTTCTAAACTTCATTAGGATTGATGGTCTAAGCCTTTATCACAGTTTTTTTTATCTTTGATAAGTTTGCGCCTGATTGCTATCTCGCCTGATGGAAAGCGACGATGTGGCCGACGATGAAGTGCGCTTGCCTAGAAGTAACCTATTCACTCTTGACTTAAAGATTCCAGGGTTGTAGCTATCAGGAAACACAGACTGCGGCAGGGAATTCCACTCCTTGGCTGTACGCACAATATTTTTTTCTTTAGAAAACATTATTTTAATTTCCAATACTTACGCTAATTCCAAAATTTCTTTCAACTCTTCCTTAGCATTGACTTTTGAGAAGAACTTAGGCATCATCGTCTTCATCGTACACAATCTATCTATCAGTTTCTTAGACTTTTCTACGGACCCTTTGCATGATATCAAAGTTTTTTCCAAGTAATCCGTACCTGAAACATAAGAATTTGAACGTTAATTTATATACGCGTACACACACATTTTCGATTGAATTTTTCATAGCTTCTGTAAATTAGGTAATTGTGGTAATATCTAAATTCGGTAATAGTATAGTATAATTAGGTAATAGTATAGACACAGTTCCATCGAAGGATTTTATCAATCAACCACCACAACAAGAGCACCGCTGTATACTAGTGGCGGCGATCAGCAGCAACGACCTCTCGCGCCGGGCCCTGGTCACAGTCCAGAGCGAGGAGGAATGCCAGACGATCGTATCCTACTGCGAAGCAGTAATGCTAGCGAAGGTGGTGGCCGCACGCGAGAGGGCATGATCCTCTCACTGCCGCACCCCGGGATCCCGATCCCGATTTCCAACCACCGTAGGCACGGGATTGCGGACGGCATGCAATGGGTAACTTGCTATCCGACAGTCCGGTGCAGGAAAATTCATACTGCTGTTTTACCAACGAAGAAAAAAGCTATCACGAAAGATTTTTATCATTAGTTGAAGTGTTGCATAGTCTATATCCAAAGTTCTTCAACGAATAAAATTCTCCACAAAAAAAAAGTTATCAAAATCTGTTTATATTTGATAAACATATTATCTACACTAATATAATAAAGAGGTAAAGTTTGTTTTTTTGTTTAATGAGGTAATCTGTGGAAGTACTGGTCCGATTGCTAAAACTTTTTCACCAATAGAAAGCTGCTGTATTCCTGAGTTATATAGGCTATATTTTATGTACGCGGGCGAAGCTGCGGGCTAAACCTAGTCTCGAAATAAAGAGCAAAAAAAAACACAGTTAATGATAGCATTCTGTTCTTAGTTTCCGAGACGCACGACCACGACCTGCTCCACCTACTGTTTACAGCAGTGCAGGTTACTGTTTAGTATAGATTTGTGCAGAGTACTAAACGAAACATGTGACCACGTCGTGCGACCGGTGCCGTACAAATCCATACTAAGCAGTGGATCGGGTGGCTCCTCCTTTGAAACTTGGTTAAAACTTGGTCTGTGACGTGTTGTTCCTTAATTTATGATGTAACATAGCTGTCGCATCAGTTCGTCTGTCCTATTGTCGGGAGCCTTAACACATCTACAACGTGTAAATGCGCACAAACTTAGACACCCCAAATGATTTTTAATTCAATTGACCTAACTCTGAGAAAACAAAAATCATTAAAAAAAAATTGAAGGTTTTATGTGCTGTTTTAGCTTGTTTAGGATTCGTATCTGCATCGAAATAAGTCTATTTATTATTTCGTTTATGAGAAAATCTAAATTGGACGGCAACCATTTGTGTTTGTTTACCTATTTACGCAGTTTTATGCACTTGATTTGTTATTATATAGACAAGGTAATTTCTTTATTTTATTTCTGAATTTGCGTCAGAACAGAATACCATATAACATTGTTAGTAAAAGAGTTAGAACTATGTTAGTACTTTGTGTCTGTTCATTCTAATCAGTCAATAATTTTTATAAAGAAAAGATTTTTTGAAAAATGTGACCTATATTAAAAAGTCGTTTTATTGATTCTGCTCCTTATTGTGACTAAACTAATTTCAGGTTTTGCTCATTTAATGTTACACGTTGTATGTACTTACCAAAATCCTTTTTGATAATATGATCCTCTTTTTGAATCCACTCCTCCAAAATTTTTATAGCTTCTTCAAGTCTTCCTATTTCATTCAAATTATGGATTTTTCTTATATTCTCCAAAGAACCCGGAGGTTGTTTCAAAAGTCGGTTTTCTGGTATTGACTCCATTTTGTTTTCTCAAAACAGTTTTTTTATTTAAAAAGTTAAGCATACATTTTAAAACCACTTCCTATTAAGTACAAAATTAAGTTATTTTAAGCGCACCCGTTGAGACTTGTACATGTGTTATGTGTAACCGGTTTACATAAAACTGGCGGTAGCAATAATTATCGCGTGTATTTATAACTTTTGACGCTGTTTATTTGATAGATCAAGGATGGTCAGCATAACTTTTTCCAGCCTTAGTTACATTGTTTCGACTATGATAATACCAGCCTGTAACTGAGAGGTGCAATGGGAAAATCAGTCCTCATAAAAATTATATATACGAATATACAACTCGGTCACATTAACTTGACGCTTGGCGTCGATGTATAATGTCCAAAAACAATATAACAACAACAGAGACCTAGCCAAATTATCGACATGCGTATCGGTAAACTCGTATTCCAGAGATGCGTCAAGTAAATGTGACCGATATGTAATCATCTTCCCAGGTCGTTGTCGTGTCCACTACGTGTATATGTAAATCAGGCTAGTGTCAGCAACACCATGATCAACCAATCCATGCTACCTCCATTCCACAAACACATACTCATAATATAGCCATATTTTTATAATTATTTAAAAAACTGTAAAATTATAACTCTGAATAAAAAATTAAGTACTATTTATTATTTCCTCTATTTATCATTTTTACACATTTTATTATATTTTTAAATATGTATATAAAAAAAAATTAGAAATATAAAAAATAGTAGCCCACCGGTATCGGGAACAGGGTCCAAGCTACCGGCGGTCAGGGCTTCAGGGAACCTCCTGACAATGCAAGCCGTGTCCCGGAGAACCGCAAAAATAATAATATGCATAATATTATTATCAGTATAATATAAATATTACTATTATTATTCAATGTGGTGTTTTTGAGGAGCTCGTGGCCAGATAATAACAGACGCACAGGTTGATCTTCAAGGTTAAGCAACTCTTGCCAAGATTGGGCTGTGGATGGGTAACCATCTTAATATATCTAGTTTCCTCCGTGCCTCGGAAAACAAAAAATTGTGGAGGTATAGTAGGCAGCCGCTCCTCGTAAAATACTGGTATTCAACTAAATCCCGCTTGACTGGAAGCCGGACCTCCCCAACCCATTAACTGGGGTAATACGGTACTTCATGGCAAGACTGGAGTCAGATTTACTGGCTTCTGACTATCCGTAACGACTGCCAAAGATCCACAAATGACAGCCGGGACCAACGGCTTAACGTGCTTTCCGAGGCACGGAGGAAACTCGTTATGTTAAGATAGTCACCCATCCACAGACCAACCTAGGCAAGCGTTGCTTAACCTTGAAGATCAACCTGTGCGGCTGTTATTATCTAGCCACGAGGCGGTAGATAATAAGATCCACCATAAATTGATTCCACACACTCTTCACTCATTTTCCTGCGTGTGCAATATTTATAGTTTTACGATTTGTTATAGCTTCGTCTGTAGGTATGTTTTAGTTTATTATTTTGTAAGATTATTTGTGTAATTTATCTATGGTCCTTAGTTTCCTGATAATAAAGGATTAATATTATTTTAGATGAAATGGATTTTTTCAAATTATTTTTTTTCAAAGGACAATGTTCAGCTCTCGCTCTCTTAACATATCTCCATCGGTGATTGACTGGTTTCATAGTTACCTGCTTGGTCGCCGGCAACGTATTTGCATCGGAGAGACCTTGTCTTCCTGGTGTAGTACTTCTGCTGGAGTACCGCAGGGTGGCGTATTATCCCCTTTACTTTTCGCTGTTTTTATAAACTCAATTTCCAACGAACTAATTTCTTCCTACCATCTATATGCTGACGATCTACAAATTTACTCGAGAGCACCGCTTGGGAATCTATCTGAGGCTATCGTCACTGTCAACCGTGATTTGGCCCGCATATGCGATTGGAGCAAGAGGTATGGTCTTACGGTCAACCCTATAAAGACGCAGGTTATAGTGGTGGGCAGTTCTAGGATGGTTTCTAGGATCGATTGGACGACCCTTCCCCAAGTCTCTTTTGACAACTCCATAATTCCTTTCAGTGATAAAGTCAAGAACTTGGGGATATTTATTGACAAGAACTTTTCTTGGACTGCCCAGCTACAAGAAGTCAGCCGTAAGGTCTTCGCATCTGCCGCAACTTTGAGAAGACTCCGTAATTTCCTGCCGACCGCCACCAAGATTGCGCTTGCACAGTCTCTTCTGCTTCCCATCCTTGATTATGCTGATGCCAGCTATCTTGACCTTACTCAAGAACAACTGGATAAACTTGAGCGGCTTCAAAATTTTTGTATTAGGTTCATATTTGGTTTGCGGAAATATGACCATGTATCCGAATTTCGTGTGAAGCTCAAGTGGTTGCCAATTCGCCTTCGCCGGAATGCTCATATTCTTTCCCTCCTATATAATGTTCTCTTTTCCCCTTTTACGCCTCTTTACCTCAAAAAACGTTTTGAGTTTCTCTGTAACTCACACTCTAAATTTCTTAGGTCATCAGAGAACTTGCGACTTAAAATGCCAATGCACTCCACAACTTTCTTTGAGAAGTCTTTTACTGTCCAAGCTGCTCGTTTGTGGAACGAATTGCCAGACACGATTAAACGTGCAAAATCGTTGCCTGTTTTCAAAAAACTAGTTAGGGAACATTACTCGTCGCTGTGAGTATCGATAGATATAATTTATATTTCTGTCTGTAGTTTTTAATATGTATGTATATATATATATGTGTCGTGGAGAACGAGACTTAGCTATCCAGTCCTGGTTTTGTTATGATTATGGTACCAAGGGGTATAACGCCGTGACGTCATTTGTTATGGTGTCGCGTGGACGGAGTCGTATGAGAGGGCTGGGAACCGGGAAGCAAAGACCAGTACAGTATCGGTTGCACAGCTTCGAGGTCCGCACCTCTGATACGAAACTATCGGTTTGCCCATACATTTGTTATTACTTAGTATTGCTACCTGTGGTTGCTACTTGCAACATTAATGTGAACTATAAAAGTGACAATATAATTAACTGAACATCAAAGTGCATAGTTACTTAAAATCCCTTCGTAATGAACCCAGTACCACTGTATCAAGATGATGACGGCCATATCGCTCAGCCACTCCTGGCGCCGTCATCAGAAGTGGGATCTGGATCTGTTCCCACTGGCACGTAATGTTTGAGAAGAAACGGACCAACTTATTGTTGTCATAAGAAGACTAAGATTGGTGTTTGAAATTACGCCGGCAGGAATCAACAGTGTGCTACAGTGACAGTGATATCATCTGTGTCAAAGAATGCCTTGGAAAGTGGATCTCTCATCAATATCATAGCCCTCAGGAAGGCACTAAAAGGCAGTGCTTCATGGTTATCATAAATATCAAGCGTAGACATGACGTGGGCGCATGTGCGTGACCTATTTCTCGTATGTTATGAGTGATCCGAAACTCTTCCTGTCATCAACATTTTGTTCAATGTAAACAACGGCAAGTCGAAGAAAAGTGAATGTGAAGCAGATTGCAGATTTGCAAGCCGTTAGATGACGTTATTATTGGCTGGCTAGAAGAATTAAACCACGAAGAAATCGCTAAATCATGTGTTGAGCTATCGTCACTCAGTTTGAGGCTCAGCTACATCGCTTAGTATTGACCACCGTGCCGTAATTTCGCACGCAAAGAATTACTCGAAGAAGTAAAGGAAGCTGACAAGTAGCAGCCCGGTATTGCTGCATCAGCGCGGGAAGCATCACATCATCGACAAGCAACGTGAGCTACAGGGAAGCCGGCGGCGCAAGCGGCGAGGCTGCCGAGCAACGTGTCTGTAGTTGGTATTTGCGGACAGTTGGAGAAATCTGGTCAGTCGTATAATTTCTATTTTTAATCCAGAGCTGAATGGTCCCTTGTTAAGCAGTCTATCAGTCATAACTTCGAAGGGCCACGTAAGTACGAGATTGTTTATATTAACAGTATCGGTCGGCTAACATAAACCGTAGCGAACAAAATAATCTCATGTGACTTTTTTATTTATGCCCACGGCTTGCGTAGCTTATTTCAAGTGGTGCCAGACGATTGTTAGAAGTACTTCTTTGTTCTGTGGTTAGAAGTATGGTTTGATGATTGGGCGTAAAATCTTTAAAGATTTCATAATACAAAGGACTTATTCTTCTTTGAATATTTTATAACAAAAGTTATTGTTGGTAAGTGTAATACTATACTTAATTCGTTGTTTCATGTTAATGCTAGAGGCATAATAAAGAGCAACGAATGCCTTTGTTCCTTTGCCTAAAAATGTTCTCATGCTTTTATTGAGGGCACTATTTAGATTTCTTTGATTGACGGATTATCACGAGTTATGTACGGTGAGTTTTGTATCAGACTTCAAGACCGGAATCGTGCTGTTTATCGCCCGTCGTATAGGATTAGTCTTGACAATAGACAATATTAGTTCCTTCCAACGACAAGGAACTATCGATGCCAATATCATCCGTCCTAGTCCAGTCTCCCTGCATATGGAGACTGCCCTATCCGCTTTGCGAAGAACCTTAATGGTTCTGAACGTATAGCACAGCATGGCATCGGCCTTGTGATGTTCCCACTGCTGGGACTCTCTGGGGATCGGAGTGGGCCGTGATTCGACGCGTGGGCCCGGTGCGGGTGTGCGGATGTCGCGTGTCTTTGAGTTTTTGTTTCTGGGACGTGCCGGTTTCCTCGCGGTGTTTTCCGTCGCCGTTTTGGGAGCGATGGTGGTGAGATGTATTGCATGGGGTGGTGCGCCTGGCTGGGTTCAGGCCCGTGACTCGAAAGTTTAGTCAGGGCCGTTGCCACTGGGTCACCACTGCTCGTGAACGTATGGTGGTAAAATATCGCGAATTACTTAAACTCCAATATCGTTACTGATAGGTTCCCTCTACCTCTCATGGTAAATCAAATAGCAAGGCTATCAGGTGTATGTTTCTGTTTGCCTAGATTGTGCTAGTGTAGTGGTTTTAACCAAATTCTTATAAGATGAGAATCTTTGACTATTCCCTGAGAATATTCATCAACTGAGACAATTCGAATATTCATCAAATAGAGTTTTAAAAGCGGCTCTCAAATGATGACTCCTTTATTTTATTCGTTCGAATATGGAAGCGTGGCCGTCCCCGGCAGACTTGGCGACGCACTGTATTGGCAGAAACGAAAGCCATCGGATTGACGTGGAGCGAGGTCAAGCGTAAAGCGCAAGACCGTTCGCGATGGGTGACTACTGTTGACGCCCTCTGCCCCAGCAAGGGGATAAAGGATCTTAAGTCATTTTATTCGTGAACGCGATTGTCAAATTGCGCGATAATTGCGATTGCTACTGCGAATATTCATTACATTACTATTAAATACCACTCCTACGAGTTGAGACTTTGCCTGTAGTGAACGCTGTAAAGCGTTTTTGAATTTATTTACAAGGATAATTCTTTGAAGTAAGTACCGATTGTAATTCATTAAAAAAAAAAAAGCATCACAAGACAAAATCGATATGACACCTCGTGTTCATCGATGATGGGCATTTCTAAAAGCCTCTGATTTTCAAATCCTTAAACGTGAAGGCCGTCGTATGGCTCAAGTGGACTTCTTATCTCGGAATGCGGGATGGTAATCCGTTCTCGTTCTTCCAATGTTGAAAGGCAAAAAAAAACGTGTTGATCTCGTAACCTTATCAAGTAACGGGTTATTAGCAAAACAGCTACTTGATTAGGAGGTTTAGTCATTAATCGAGAAACTTTGGGAAGATCCGTTTCCACCTGGTGTTGCTAAAACCTTTGAGAAGTAGTCAGGTTATTTGCCACGCAAGGTACAGAGAAGTCGTAATCATTGTCTCCAAATGGCTCACGAGCTTTTTGTTGGGCCGTAATTAATCATGTGCTTGAGTTACTAATGCACATTGGATGAAAAAAAAAGGCTCTTGAAAAGGTTTACGAACATTAGGCATTGGTTTGAACTTGCAGCTAAATACGTCCGTAAGTTCGTTGATAGATGTAGGTATAACGATGACGATGATAACCAGTAAAGTACTGTCTAATTTTGGCCGTATACAGGCGGAACTCTACCTGATTCCTTAAAAAAAATGTGTTCAGTAGCGTATTGTCCATGTTGTTGACATAACGAGTAAGCTCAGTGCCATAAATGACGATAAAAAATACGTCATAGTTTTTAATTGATGCTTTTACTTTTGTTCTTTACCGTACTCTTCGTAACGACTTAGCCACTATGATTGGAGCCTTTTAATCTAGTGTATTATTATTCGGAGCCCTGATGGGGGTAATAGCAGATCAATGTCGATACGATTTTTGTAACTTAGGATATTTTTGGATTTGATCACCACACGATCCAGTCGCGCTAGCGGGCAAGTTGAAAGGATGATGAGCACGTATTCTTTGATGAGCACATTAAAAAAGGTATGCTTACATCTGTAGACACACCACATAGTTGGTCTTGCCAAAAAGCTTTGAAAGATCAACTTACTTTGAATTGTTTTATTCACTGCGTAACAGGGGCAATCCCTCTTGAACTTTGATAAAATGTGTTCTACCTTTGAATCTTGTAAGTTTTAATGTGTGAAACGGAAACAAACGTTTGCGAGAGAAGTGCGCAAATGACAATGAATTTGAACAAAAAGTGGTAAGTACGAAAAATGTAAATTTTAATGAAGTTTGTTATTAGTGATTTGATTTTTATTCAAAGTTAAGAGAGAAACCAGACTGAATTGGTTCCTAACAAAGGACCGTTTGAAGTAGTAGACTTACTTGATGGTGAACGTTATCTTTTGAAATCGTAACCGAGCTTATAAATATGCTCACAACTGTATACGAAAGATGCCTCTAAGCAGTGCTCCTGATGAGCTGAATTTATTTGATGTAGAAGATGAGGTGGATTATATCTCCACAGAAAAGAAGACACATACTATGCTATAGCTATTTGGTCAAACTGCACGCACCAATCTGTAGTCGTAACTGCAATTCACTTGTGAGTTGTTCAGGGCGCGATGGGCAGTTGGTGGTGCGGCGGGGGCCTGGGTTTCTGAGGAAACTATGTTTTGTGTTGGTCATGTGATGGCCTGGGTTTCTGAGGAAACTATGTTGTGTTGGTCATGTGATGGCCTGAGATTTGGTCAAACTGCACGCACTTATCTGTAGTCGTAACTGCAATTCAATGGCGAGTTGTTCGGGGGGCGATGAGCAGTAAGTGGTGCAGCGGGGGCCTGGGTTTCTGCGGAAACTATTTTTGTGTTGGTCATGTGTTGGCCTGGGAGTCGTGGACTCTATAAGCGAAGTGCTTGTGACGTCACTTGAAGTAGTGACGATATGGGTGGCACGAGTTGTCACTAGCTGCGGAGACAGCTGGGCTATGAGCGTTGTATGTGGTCTATGTTTTGTTTATGTGTCTGTGTTGACTGTAAGATACTTTTGAGGCTTAGAGGTACCTTTTGATATTCTGATTTGATTTGAATCGAAATGTGTGTTGAAATGAATGTTGTTATTAAATTAGCTACTGCTATTGTACTTAGTCTTGGTCAGGTTGGCCGAGGTTGTACTGTTGCTCCTGAATTGAACTTTGATTGCAGGTGCACACGAGGACGTGTAATATGTCAGGTTGGCCGTGTCGTGGAGAACGAGACTTAGCTATCCAGTCCTGGTTTTGTTATGATTATGGTACCAAGGGGTATAACGCCGTGACGTCATTTGTTATGGTGTCGCGTGGACGGAGTCGTATGAGAGGGCTGGGAACCGGGAAGCAAAGACCAGTACAGTATCGGTTGCACAGCTTCGAGGTCCGCACCTCTGATACGAAACTATCGGTTTGCCCATACATTTGTTATTACTTAGTATTGCTACCTGTGGTTGCTACTTGCAACATTAATGTGAACTATAAAAGTGACAATATAATTAACTGAACATCAAAGTGCATAGTTACTTAAAATCCCTTCGTAATGAACCCAGTACCACTGTATCAAGATGATGACGGCCATATCGCTCAGCCACTCCTGGCGCCGTCATATGTATTTATTATATAGCGTATGTATATATCTATGTATCTGTTATAATACTAGTATATATGTAATTCAGTATGTTCATTCGATGCATTGTCACACCAACGATAGCCCCATTTCTTGTCCAAGCAATCTCTGTCCATTCCAGGTTGCCTGGAAGAGATCGCGGAATGCGATAAGGCCGCCCATTGTCTGTACCATGTGTTTTAGTTTAAGTTTCTTTTTATATTATATGTAATGATGTAAACAATGAAGAAACCAATAAATAAATAAATAATGTTCAAAACGGCCCTGTACATAAAAAGTAGCGGAATATACGATAATTAATTGCTTTTTTATTACATAAGTTTTTTTTTTAATTTATTGTTATTTAGGGTTTTATTGTTTCGTCTAGGACATATCAAACCCATTGTACTAAAAATATCTACATCAGTCCTTAACATTAACTTAATTAATATAGTTCACTATTGGCTACTGAGGGGATCGGTGTTGAGGCTGTGGCAGTAACAGGTAAAACATTTTCGCCATTTCTATGACATAAGTTGCAAATAATTCTGTGACACGGACAAGATTTTTGCCAACGGGTTTATAATAATAGTAGAATATACACTAATTATTTTATTATTGACCTTGTTGGACAAATTCAGTCGCGTCGTTTCTCACGCTCAAACATGATGAGTCTGTAACTATGTATTTAATTAGGTGTAATTACAAATGTTATCTATTTCGTGACGTAATAATCTAGACAAAAAGAACAAAGACTAACTAAGGAAGTGTCTAAAGGTGGCCACTGACCGGGGTTACAAGGCGTAATGTAACAGCAAGCATTCGTGCAGTAAGTACGTCGTGTTACGGGGAAACCAGCGAGCAACGAGCCGCTCGTTGCTCGCTTTGAGTGCTCCACCCAGCTGTCGGTTTTTGTCGAATCCTTTAACTGTTACGCGGTTCAGTACAGAGTTTTGACGAGTATGTTACACCGATTTTAGAACACAGCGTAACTTGCTCGATGCGTAATACGCGCGATGCAAATGTTACGTTACAGCTCCTAACAAACACCAACCCACCTTAAGAACGACAAGGCCAATTATAATTATACAATTATGTATAATGAACACACACACTAATCACGTTATTATAAAGGCGAAAGTTTTTGTGTGTATGTTTGTTAATTCTCCACAATTGAACGGCTGAGCCGATTTGGATAAAATTTGTCGCACGCAGATTAAGCATTGCCAACATCATCAATATAGCATTGCCATACAACATGGCAATGCCGCCAGTCTTTTGGGCACAGTTCCAGTCCACAGCAATGCGGAAGAATGTTTTGACGACAAATATATGTATATTATATAATGATAATCTCGACAATTATTATTATTAATATCGGCTATGCAAATAGAGAAACAGGGCAAGTTTTTGTTTAAATGCGGAAAGTGATTTAAGAAAAAAGCCGGTTTGGTCACTATCAGACCGGTTTTTTTCTTAAAGTGTAGTATTTTTTACAACCAGTCGAAAAGTTTGGAATTGCATCCAGATTAAAACCGAAACCGGAACGGCGGTAGGTCTCTGCCCGGAGTACACGGTGGTGCACATGGTGGAGGTGTGACCCGCTTGGGCGGAGCGCCGTATCCTCATAGGGGCGATCGGCGGCAGCGACTTCTCGCGCCGGGTCCTGGTACAGGCTATGATACGGAGCTAGGAGAAGTGGCAGGCGGTCGCTTTCTTCTGCGAAGCAGTATTGCTGGCGAAAGAGACGGCCGCATGCACGAGGGCCCAGCTCTCGAGCCCGAGCCGCCGGGATCCAGACCCCGCTTTCCAGTCACCGTAGACGGTGGCTTGCGGATAGTGAGCTACCCATTGCTCGCCGTTTGGACGTCCGGTAACAGTCCAAACCAAGCCCAAGCCAAAGTCGTTCATGGCACGTATTCTTCCACGCAGGCCTCAAAGAGACCTCAGCAAACTGTAGGAGAACAACAACGTCGAAGCCTACTAGGGCCTTGGTTGGGTTGAACGAAGGAGAACCCCGGGACCTGGGAATAAAGGCAAAGAAGGAACAGAAGTTGGCTTTAGTCTGTAAACTGACACGCCCTCGTCATATTGATACAACATGTCCCAAAATTCAACGGTAAGCTGATATCAGGGGATAGAACAGCTCATGACTATTCGAAAAAAACCGGCCAAGAGCATGTCGGGCCACGCCCAGTGCAGGGTTCCGTAGTTTCCCGTCCGTCAAAATAAGTGTCCCCAACTTTTCAAAAACTGTTCGTCCCATCAAGTTCAAAATAATTTTCCTAGAAATTCTATATAAAGCTCTACTTTCTAGACTTTTTTCATATTTTCTAAACGTATGGTTCAAAAGTTAGAGGGGGGGGACGCATTGTTTTTTACTTTTGGAGCGATTATTTCCAAAATTATTGATATTCACAATTTAAATTGTCACTTACGGGGTATCCCGTAAGTGACAATTTACGGGATTTAATTTACGGGATACCCCGTAAGTGACAATTTAAATTGTGAAACAAACCGTGATAGCCTAAAACAGTATTATTGATATTATCAAAAAATGATTTTAGTAAACCCCTATTCATTTTTGAATACCTATCCAAAAATATACCACACGTTAGGGTTGAAATTTAAAAAAAAACGCTTTTTACTTTACATGTAGGGGGGCTACCTTAATAAAACATTTTTTTCCAATTTTTATTTTGGCACTTTATCGGCGTGATTGACATACATATTGGTACCAAATTTCAGCTTTCTAGAACTTACGGTCACAGAGATTAAGCGAGGACGGACGGACAGACATGGCGAAACTGTAAGGGTTCCGTTTTTGCCAATTGGCTACGGAACCCTAAAAAATACAAAAAAAAATTATATCACAATTATTTTTTAGCGGTTCACGGCAAAAACATCACTTTATCACTACGTCATATCGTATGATCCTTTTTTCGATAGCCAGGTTGCAGTCGTCTCAGAAGTAATTAGCCAAAGTGTGTGATTTTTAGTAAAAAAGCCCCAGACTTGTTATGTGTCGATTCGCTTCAATATTGCTTGGCTTGCACTTATTGTGCATTATTATTATGGTAAATTAAATTAGTAAATAAATAAGTTTGATTAGTGTTTCCGCTTTAATTTAAATAACCAACGCCTGAGGTGGCAAATACAAGAAAGGGCTCAAATAAAATAAAATATCCCTTCCCAGAACCGTTTAGTCTAAATGATGTTAATGTTTCACAAGGTTATCATGCAATTTTCAAGAAACTTGATAGTAATAGTTTTCAAAGGTAATATTCTACGAAATTGTCTAATCAACTATCCCTTGAAGCCATTTTTGTTATTGAGGACTTATTTTTCATTATCAATTTAGTAGAAAATTTCTTGTTCTTCTGAGTGTAAGTTATTTTATGCTATAGTCAGAGAAAAATATTTCAATTTTTTAATGTTTTTTGTAAAAAAAACTGAAATAAGAGTAAGCTTTTTTAGTAGTTACTTTCATCTCAAATAAACAAGTAAATATCGTGGTTTCATAAGTTTTTATCTTTACAATATTGTACTCTACTACTGTATTGTTTATATTTGTATTAATAGATTTTTTTCTAAATGAAATGGCCGGAATTGGTAGAGAGCTTTGCCCAAACAAAAAATATTTATATACACAGACATATCGCACCCCTCAAAAATATTAAAACTTGTGAGTGAACCAACCATTTAGTTCGATTCAATGCAGAACATGTTGCTAAGTGAAATAAAAAACTCCAAAAAAACAGCAACCAATGGCGACCGATCAACTGTGATGCAATAATAATAAAATGAACAGTGTTAGTTATTTCAAATAATAAAAAAATTGAAAAAAAAAGGATGTTCTTTATGTAACAGTATTTATGGCCAGACCAGTTGCATAAAAATGACACACTCATTTCACACAGAGTGTTGGTTATTGAAATACTATGAAACAGCTTGATATTTTTTTATTAGAATAGGTCATAAGTCTTTTTTACCCTTTTTCTATCAAAGAAAAAAATGGGAGGTAGGGGAAGGATCCCCCACCTCGCATTTTTTTCTTTGATAGATTCTGGGGAAGAACAACATTCAAGCCCCGTATTCATGGTAAACATTTGTTTAGCAACAAAGTTGAATCAACGTGTTGCCGAGTTGCTGTCAACATGTTGCTGGCAACACTGTGTGTTGCAGAGTTGACAACAGCATGTTGACTAGCTCTCGCTCGATGAGCGGACTGCCGTGTGGACAACCCATACTGATTTAAACAAAGTTTCCAGCAACATTCTTGCCGTTCATCAACAACGTTGATCAACTGTTGTTAAAGAAATATTTACCATGAATACGAGGCTTTATCGAATCAGCTAGTATTAACTGAAGGCATAGTCCAAACATCCAAGACAGGTTGAAATCAAACTTAAGTTTAGAGCCGACTCTTTTGATTAAAGCACCAATTCAAAATATACCTCATTATTCCGTAAATAAAGTTGATTTTTTATAAGCAATGGTGATAAATTGAGGTATTTTACTAAAATAATTGCTTGAAGTTTTTCAAGTGTAAATATTGTTTTGAATGTAAACGCATGAGTTGAGTTAATGAGATTTCGTGAACTGTTTGTAGAGTTTAATTGTTTATTGTAAGAGTAGAGGCGTTTGTGGTCTTTATAATGTGGACGTTGACCTATTACGTACGATGACCTATTACGTTTTTTAAAGCACCAATTTTTGCCTTTAACTTCACTTGCGGTCACTCACTTTTTTGGATGAAAGGTGTTTTTTATTTTATTTAAAGTACAGTGACAGACAATAGTAAAGGAGCCGCACGGGTCGATCTTCAAGGTTAAGCAATGCTTGACAAGGTTGGTCTGTGGATGGGTGACCATCTTAACATACCGAGTTTCCTCCGTGCCTCGGAAAGCACGTTAAGCCGTAGGTCCCGGCTGTCATTTTGAAATCTTTGGCAATCGTTACGGATAGTCAGAAGCCAGTAAATCTGACTCCAGTCTTGCCAGGAAGTACCTCAGTTAATAGGTTGTGAAGTAGGCAGCCGCTCCTCTTAAAATACTGGTATTCAGCTAAATCCGGCTTGACTGGAAGCCGACCCCAATATAGTTGGGAAAAGGCTAGGCAGAGTCTATAGTAAGAAAATGACATATTTCTTTCTGAATCTATATTATAATGACTAGGTTAAGCCGTGACGGCAACCGTGCCACTTATCGACGATTTATTAGTAAACACCACACCACTTCTGTGAGTCCCGTAAACCTCAGTAAGACCTTTTAAAGCCCAAGTGGGGTCGTTATGGCTTCGTATCCTAAAATTAAAGTAAATAAATAAAGCTGTATACCGCGACGCCCTTAATTTGTACCTGGTGTTGGCATTCTACGTGGATTTAGATGGCTCTAGAAGGAACAACACATACAAAGGGCAGCATTATTACATTCAACACAACTTAGAGTGGCACTGACGAGTCAGGTACTAGACATGAACTGAAATCAATAATAGTTATGTATTAAAAATCACTGAAAACCGGGATGCATGAACGCTGCACATACTAGATTCCCTACTAGTATGTGCAGCAAATTTCCTTAAAACCCATAAAAAATAATTTATCTATTAACTACCCAAAGAGTGTGGATTGATGGATAGGAAGAGGCAGAAAAATGAGACTAAATTTCGATTTGACGGAAGTTGGTACAAATACTCATCCTTTGGGCTATCTCTTTTTTAATATCCAGTGTTTTATATGTTAGCAAATAAATAATATATCATGTGGCTCCGTGCCCATGCCTCAGATACAAAGCGCTTGTACTCATGTAAGTCATAAGGTCACCAGCTGGTAGGCCTTCTAACACCGCATCTTGCTTGACTTAAGATCCTATATCCCCTAGCTGGGGCAGAGGGCGTCAACAGTAGTCACCCAACGCGAGCGGTCTTGCGCTTTATGCTTGACCTCGCTCCACGTCAGTCCGATGTCTTTCGCTTCAGCCAAAACGGTGCGTCGCCAGGTCTGCCGAGGACGGCCACGCTTCCGTTTCCCTTGGGGATTCCAGTCCTGTGCCTGTTTAGGTATATGATTGGAATCCCTCCTAAGCGTGTGACCAATCCAACTCCTCTTGCGACGCTTGATCTGGTGGTCGGTCGGGCTTTCGCGGCATTTCTCCAACAGCTCTACGTTAGAGATGGTCTCGGGCCAGTAAATCCCGAGGATACGGCGAAGGCATCGATTTACGAAAACCTGGATTTGTCGTGAGATCTCCTTTGTCACCTTCCACGTTTTGCACCCGTAAGGCCCGGCGCCTACTATCGGTGGGCATCGGTGCGGCTCGGTACAGCTCGAGCGCTTTACGCCGGCTTCGAGCGGCTTAGGGCGCCTTAGAGCTCTGTCGGGCGACTTCGGGCGGCCTCGGCAGCCGTAAGCATGGCTAAGGATGCCGAGGCGGTCTTCGGGTAGCTCGGGTGGCAGTTTCGGATCAGACACGTCGCAGAACAGTCATTTCGATCACCGCACGCGCCTTCATTATCGTATCGTACAAGTAGACGCAAAATAACTTGGCAGTCCTGAACATAGGCTCTGCGAATTTCTGCGCATGTACATTCGTAAAGAAAACTGTTATTGGCATATTTTTTTTAACCAAAATACTAATAAAAATGTCCTAATACAGGGACCAAGTAAAAATAAAATAAATATCTTAACAATTTGAGACTAAAAGCTACAAACGTTTCTCTTCTTCTTCAGCAAGTTGAACAAAGAGCACTAAGTCCCAATCCACCATTATAAATACACACACAACTGCTTTCACGGAACGTTACGAGTGACTGCTCTGCGATGTTTCTGCAGCCCGAACTATTCTTAGGCTACCCAAAATCAGCTACGGCGTCCTTAGGCGTGTTTACGACTGCAGAGGCAGCTCTCAGGCGCCCAAAGCCGCCCGAAGTCGCCCGACGCAGCTCTAAGGCGCCCAAACCCGCCCGAAGCCGGCGTAAAGCGCTCGAGCTCTACCGAGCCACACCGATGCCCACCGATAGTGGGCGCCGGGCCTAAAGCAGCACGGATTTGTCGTTTGACCTGAAGATTTTTAGCTTAACTCTTCGAGTCAATTTCCGTGATTGCCAAACCGGTCTCAGCTGTGCAAAGGTACCGTGGGCTTTGGCGATTCGAGAAGCGATGTCTTCTTCAGTTCCACCAGTTTCCGCCACGACACTTCCGAGGTACGTGAATTTCTGGACGCGTTCCACTGCCTCAGTGCCGATTAGCAGCGGCGCAGCATTAATCACCCCTGTACGCATTTCCTGGGTCTTCCGCGAGTTAATTTTAAGCCCAGTTTTTGCTGCCTCCTGACGCAGGTCGTTCAATTTTGCTTGCATGTCGGCGTGCGTATGACTTAGCAGGCATAGGTCATCGGCGTAGTCCAAGTCTTCTAAAACGCTGGACAATCCCCACCCTATCCTGCGGCGCCTCTCATTGAAGATGCGAAGCAAAATTCCGTCAAGAACGACTATAAAGAGAAGAGGCGAGAAGAGGCAACCCTGACGAACACCCGCGTGCACTGCGATGTCCTCCGAGATGAGGCCGTCGTGAACCACTCTGCAGGAATATTTCCGATATATGCTCTGTAATAAGCGGACCAATTTTGGTGGCACTCCCATTTCCAGCAGGCGAGACCAAATGCTGGACCACTTCAACGTATTGAAGGCTTTTTCAAAGTCCACAAAAGTGAGATATATCTCCCTTTGCCGCATCCCACACCGCATCTTGCGATACTCCAAAAATCTGACCTGAAAAGAAAAATTCTCGAAAAAAGAAAAACAAAGATCACTGTCTCTTCAAGTAACTCTACATGACAACATTCACCACGAAACAATTCGCCATGGTCGTAAATCGCCATAATTGGAGGGTAGACGTACAGTATAGCCCTTACATGAGGGTGAGAAATCGTGTCATCTCTCTCACTCTTACTGAAACTGAGCTGTGGGAATGAGACAAGATAAGGTTGAATAAAACAAGACGGTAATTTGCAATCATTGATGTCAATTGAAGCTAAGAATTGATGACAATGTCAAAAGTTTCAGGGCCTGCAGTCACTTAACCGTCGCATTGTGGAGACAAGGCAATAAGAGCAAATGTGTATAATTGTATCATCGTCATCATCAATTCAGCCGAAAGCCGTCAACTGCTGGACATAGGCCTCCCCAAAGCGTTCCAAAAGACGCGATGACCTGGTGAGGGTCGCGGAAATCCGATGGTTTTTATTTTATTTATTTGGGAAATGATGGTAAGTATTTGGAGGTATGTGGAACAGAGAGTAAAGTCCCACATACCTCTGTTGAAAAGGGAGGATCCTCCGACCGGACGAGGTGTTATGTCCGGTGAACGTAGGGTTCAGCGTTAGTCTCCCAATAGGTCTACCTAGTGGGAGACTTTCAACGCTGTGTCCACCCTTATAATAATTTTAAAATCAATCAAATTAATTCCTTAATTTATGAATCCCCGACCGGTCTCATTGGACCGCGCTGTTATTGTTTTACTATTGTGTCTCGTTTCGCGGGTATTGATAGGTTAAATCTTCAATCAATTAATTTATTCGAAGTTTAGGAAAATAATTTATGTTCCGATAAAGCCGTTACTCATTATAGGAAGATCCTATTAAGACTTGATGGAAATAACAAAAAGGGTACAAATAATTTCAATTCAAAAATTATGGCTAACCAACCGTGAATCAAGTATTCGCAACCTTTTCTCGTTTAAATTATAAAACCTTTCGATCTAAATGATTCGGGATGTAAACGGACTAATTTAGATTGGGAAGAGATCGAAATTAAATTAAAAAATTATTGTTATTTTTTGAGGAACAGAAAACAAAAAAGGTGATTAAAGATGGTCCAGTTGATCTTAAAGCGATCCTGTTTGAATTTCCGAAATGCACGCTCGCTCCATCGCATTACCACATGAATTGCTGAGTTCATCCAAGCAGCAGGTGGACGCTTCGACGATGACGATGATGAGGTCATCATCATCATCACCACGCGTTCCCGTGATAAAGATTTCCCACCAAAAAAATTAAGCCTTACGTCACTTGAAAACCCAGCTAAACTTAGAAATAACTTGAAGAGAAACTTGGTAGCATTCATAAGCTTTGCATATCATATTCCGTTCATAAGTTCTAAGCTCTAACTTAAGCACTAAGCACTCTAAGCAGGTAGATTGGGATTCACTTAACTGGGCAATTTATGGCTTCATGAATTTTAAGATAGGTATTGCGAGCTGGTCTTCGGTTTAGAATTCGATTAACGCTGCCCGCCCACATCAGATTTTTTGTAGGACCGATAATCTTAACAAATTATAATACTATAGCATATTCTGACCGACTTTTTGTAGGATGAGTGCGGTGCGCTATTGCTATCAGTGTGTTCTATTTTTCACATAGAAAAAATCGGTCACCGATTATCGGATGTGGGTGGGCAGCGCGGCAGTGCTATCCGCAAATATGGTGACTTTGTGCAGGTTCTTACTTTATCTTCTTTTTTCTTTCTTTCTATCCAATTTTTTTTGTTGTAATTTCATTGTAAAGTCAAGTTTGTTGACTGAGTAGTGAGTTGGGTGGCAAATAAAAGGTAACTTGCATTAAATCAATTAATATAATGAGATTAAAATATAATAAATAAGAATAAACTTTAACTCGAAGCAATGATAGAATAGAATAGAATAGAATAGAATAGAATAGAATAGAATAGAATAGAATAGAATAGAATAGAATAGAATAGAATAGAATAGAATAGAATAGAATAGAATAGAATAGAATAGAATAGAATAGAATAGAATAGAAATTTATTTTGCAAACATGGGTACACACAATAGTTCCCCCGACTTGTCAGTTATCGGTCGTGGGTTCAAACTTAACCAAGCGTAAGTAAAGTATACTTTAAGTAATTTATTTCATAACCGCTGCTCTAAAAAACGGTAGAGGAAAACATAGTGAGGAAACCAGCATGGCCTAGTATCAAATATTTATATTTAGATTTATTTAATATTTTGCCGTCGATAAAATTAAGCATAGATACGAGTACCTTTATTTCGATATTTACACATTATAAAGACTCATACTGTATTACTTTGGCTGTTACTTTGGATGAAGAAACTGGCTGCAACACTTTAAATAGTAAAGCAATTAGCCTTACCTTTGTCTCCAAGAACGTATATCGAGAAAAGAACTTTACGCTAACGGGAAAAAAATTCAAAACGCCCAGTCATATTCAACCCTTGGAATGCTATTCAAAAGCGTTTGCCGATGCCATCTGATTATGTAAAGTTTTCGGTACACGGTGGCAGAACGCTACGGAAACAATAGCATTCGTCCTTAAGCTTAGGCTACATGAGAGGAAAGTCAATAGTGTTAGGAAAATCTTGAAAGAATTTCTTCGTAACGTTCGTGAGTGAAATTGAGAATTTCAGTGAAAAATTTATTTATTTAGCTTCTTAAAAAAAATATCTACAGATGTTTGATAATGCTTTATTTTTGTATTTTATACTATGCTATGTTATGGAAGAGCGGTATCTTCTAACACAGGCATTATTTGCTTAATTCTTTTAAGCAAATAATGCCTGTGTTAGTTAGGCTCCAAACAAAACTTTTGTATACTGTTTTGAAACATTAATAAACTATTATTATTATGACATTAGTTGAAGCTTCTACTTTTTTTTTAATGTAGCAAGAAATTTAATCATACTCTTTATTTACAGATTACAAATATATATTTACACAAAATAAAAAACCCTAAAGAACTAACTAAAAGTAAACTAAAAAATGGCGTCGAAAAACTCCTCCGCATCGCTGTCGACTGGTAATGTACCCAAAAGGCTGGCAGCATTGCCACGCTGTATGGCAATGCTTATTCTCTGGCCAAGATAAAAGCCAGCCCTCGGGTCACGCGAAGTGTCAACAAGGCGTTTTGAGAGTTCATTAAACATTATGACATTATGTTCTATTAATAGATTATGATATAAGTGTTTAATGTAATATATAGCCCGGTCAAATTAAACATTTAAGGTTACAATAATTCGCAACCAGCTGCAAATTGGTTTGATTGTTAACATACGTTTTTCGCGTAAAAAAGGTAAGCATAAATAAATTTAACTCACACAAAAATTGTAGGTCAGATAATATCTACAAAAATGGCTAAATGCTTTTTTTCCTATGTGCCACGGCTTGTGAGATATAACGATTCGATCGATAATAATTTGGGAAATAATCGCTCCAAAAGTAAAAAACAATGTATCCCCCCCCCCTCTTAATTTTGAACCATAAATTTAGAAAATATGAATAAAATCTGGAAAGTAAAGCTTTATACTTTCTAGGAAAATTACTTTGAACTTGATGGGACGAACAGTTTTTGAAAAGTTGAGGACACTTATTGTGACGGACGGGAAACTACGGAACCCTACATCGTGCGTGGCCCGACACGCTCTTGGCCGGTTTTTTCTTCCTTAACTTCGAAGCTTGATTTTTACACAGCTTTATGAGACCGCATACTTGAGTATACAGGTAACTTCCTTCACTCACGATACCTTCACGCGTTTGTGTGTCTGTTTCATCCAGTTCTGCAAACAGTGGTTTACGGTAGCAAAGTTTACAGCAAGAAGGGCTATACATGAACAGTGTTTTCTGTATGAAGTCGTATCGTAGAAGCGTGTTTTTATATTAGATTCCACACTCAGCTAAAGTACGTCCACTGCTGGTCACAGCCCTCGTCAAGCGTCTTTGCCACAATAACCTCAATCTCTCTAATCTTACTCTGTACATTTTAACTAAATTCAAAATAGTAGGTATGATACCCCACACAGTCGTAACTGTTAATTGTTCAAAATAGTTCTATTAGTCATTTTACGGTATACTGGGTGTAAGGGACAGCCCTCCACAAACTTTAGGAGCTTGCTCAGTAGATGAATCTGAACATCCTCCCACAAGATTTTTTTCAGGAAACGAAAAAAAATGTCAGCCTCACCATACAAAATTATAAATTTTATCAGACAGTTTGTATGGAGAGGTCGTTTGTATTTCATTTGCTGAAAAAAAAACATGTGAAAAGATGTTCAGATTCGTCTACTGCGCAAGCCCTTAAAGTTTGTGGAGGGATGTCCCTTACACCCAGTATTTAACTCAAAAATCGGTTCTGTTAGTTGGTGTGTCTTTATTTATAACCATTTTAAAAACCTTTTTGTATTATGGTCCGTACGGTTAGACAACTACAACGTTTCTTCTTTTTTAAAGTGAAACTTTTATTATATCGTCTCTAACTTTTTTGTCTGAGTGTTGCATGTCGCGTGACGGTGACGACAGAGCAGCCGAGGCCAATATGGCGGCGTCAATACCGTATAGTATGTAGACTATTACACATTTGTGCCAGTGCTTATGGCTATTTTGTTTGTTTTTGTCAATGTCTAATATACCTTTAATGGAATATTTTTAGTAAGAAATTAGAAGCGTTTAAGTTTTAATTAACACAAGTCTTGACTAAATATTAGGGTGACTGTATTAGTACACATTTCAGTTAAGCCTAGCGTAAAATATAAGCTTCAGTACTACAATATTTACTACACTGCAACGCTTACCCGGCTTCACTAGCATCATATACTATTCTAGGCCAGCACGGGCTCGTGTATCCCCGACTTTACGGATTTTATGAGCTTCCACCCAAGCTTGTGGTTTGTGGGACGAATATTTTACCGATAAATATCTTTAAGACGTTTCTTTTCTGTTTATCGTTCGGATTTTGCTGATTCTCTTAACAGTTTTTCTTTTAAACCGGTTTTTATGGCGGGAATATTGTCTGCATTGAGCAAGATTGCGCGATCGCTATCTTCGCTTTTAGTTTTGTTTTTTTTTTTTGAGAATGGCAACATTTGTGTTACCGTTTAGGTGAATTGCTGATTTTTATTTTCTTTTTGCGGGGTTTTTTTTTTAGGAAGCGTAATTATCAGAATGACTTCTCCCACTCTTGGGCGGAGCGGGTGTTTGACTCTTCTTCATTGCCTTCGATCTGGGGATACCGAGCTTACCTTTCGGAATACCGATCCATGTCCTCAGAGGCTTCGGCCCTGCCGGGCCCCTACAGTTTGCTGACATCTCCTTGAGGCGCGCGTGAAATAGAACGTTGATAACGTGGCTCGGTTTGAGTTATTACCGGACTGCCGGACGCCAAGTTACCCAGTGCTTGCCGTCCGCAAGCCCGCACCTACGGTGGTCGGAAATCGGTATCGGGATCCCCACGGCGGTGGGGGCGTGATAGCCGTTTCATCTCGCACTCGCGGTAGGCGACCGCCCGCCACACCTCTTCGCTCTGGACCACGGCTTGTACCTACCAGGGCCCAGCGCGAGTCAGAAGCTGCTTGAAGTGTGGAAGTTCCTTCAATTGCCATTTGCATTTCAAAGCCGCCGTGCCTTTTTCAAAAAATCCAGCAGTCACTTATTTAGGCTTGTTTATTAATTAGCGAACCGTGAGCTACTCAGCAGCTCTCTATATGATTAAATTAATTAAATTAAATTCAAAAGCTCTTCGTTGTTAATTAATTCACACTTAATATTAGGCCCCTAACCTAGATCCAAAAATTAGTCCCATAATATAATTTAGATAAACTTAATCCTAACATATTGTAACATAATCCTTTCAAATCCTTGCGAATTAATTAATTTTAGATAGAACATCGATAGGAATTAGCATTTAGGGAGTATTCCCGTTTCGGTACCCAGATTTTTGGCACCAAAATTTTCAGCACCCGAGCTTTTCCCGACTCGGCACCAATAGATATTTTGGACTGGTAAAAACCATAAAAAAGGAGCTCGTGGCTATATAATAACAGCCGTACGCGTCGATCTTCAAAGTTAAGCAACACTTGCCAAGGCTGGTCTGTGGAAGGGTGATCATCTTAACATACCGAGTTTCCTTCGTGCCTCGAAAAGCACGTTAAGCCGCAGGCACGTAGGTCCCGGCTGTCATTTGTAGATCTTTGGCAGTCGTTACGGATAATCAGAAGCCAGTAAATCTGACTCCAGTCTTGCCATGAAGTACCGTGTTATCCCAGTTAATGGGTTGTGATGTCTGATAAGCAGCCGCTTCTCGTAAAGTAGGTACTGGTATTCAGCTAAATCGGGCTTGACTGGAAGCCGACCCCAATATAGTCGGGAAAAGGCTAGGTTGATGATGTAGATGATGAGTAACCATAAAAAATACCTATTCGTGCCGAAACGATTGGGCCTGTGGTTACCAGTGGACAGGTTAAATAACCTGTCCACTGGTAACCACAGGCCACGAGGCATTAAATACCCTCCAAAAATAGTGGTCATAGCGCCTTGGGAAAGTGCTATGAGCGAACTCCCAAATTAAAAAAATATGAAAATGTCCGAAAGTAAAGAATGCGTTATGTCATGCGATCCGGCTAACCCCCGGCGCTCTCCAGTAACCGGGCTGGAGAGTGTGAAATCTGTTACCGAAGACTGTCCAGGAGCGAGTAACCAGGCTTCTGAAGCAGTTAATGCTACTGGAAAGAAGAAATTTATCCAGCAATCATTTCACCCTGCTTTGTTTATTGCGAGACCAAGAAGCGCTTCACTGGGAAACAAAGGAAATGATTCTGCCGCTACTGTGCCACCCCAGACTAGCCACCTCACTTTTCCTAGCGAAGGTAAAGACAGTGCACAGCCTCCAGATTGGCAAAGAATACCCGCAGCAAGAGGTGCAAAACGAAAGAAACTATCTGATAGCCCACCTGCAGTAACAACCTCAAATAGGTTTGAAGATCTTCCTATTGACCTAACTGGTAATGATGATGCTGTCGAACAAAAAAAGCCATCTAAACCTCCCCCAATAGTTCTCTATGGAGTTAAAGATGTCAACAAGCTTACAGAATTACTGAGAACTGTTGCAGAACAAAATGACTTCACCTACAAAGTAGTAAATAAAAACCAGATACGAGTTAGCAGCAGTACAATTGAAACATATAAGAAGCTAATTCAATTGGTACGGGAACATCATTTAATTGGGCACACATTTAATACAAAAGAGGACAGGAGCTATAGAATTGTGATTAGGAATTTACATCACTCGACACCACTTAGTGTAATAAGACAGGAAATCGAATCAACTGGCAATGTGGTTATAGGCGAAATCATAAATTCTAAATATGGCCCTGACAAAAAGCCAACCTCGACCTTCTTTGTCAACCTGATGCCAGGTCCAAAGAATAAAGCCGCTAAAGAAATAAAATATATTTACCACCAATCCGTTGTTATAGAGGATCCTAGAAGGAAAAAGTCCATAGTGCAGTGTCAGAGATGCCAGCAGTACGGGCATACGAAGAATTACTGTATGAGACCCTACAGATGCGTAAAATGCGCCCAGTCTCACAAAACATCAGAGTGCCCAAAGGTCGACCGAAACACTCCTGCAATGTGTGCTTTGTGCCAGGGACCTCATCCAGCCAATTATAAAGGCTGTGAAGTCTATCGAGAAATTTTATCCCGTAAAACATCCAGGCCCACGAATAAAAAGCAACAGAGTAAAATAGTGACGACACCTACAGAGATTAAGACAAACCAAAGTGGCGAAGAAAATGCCAGCAAGACGTTATACTCTGAAAAACTGAAGGCCTCAAAAACCCAAAGGGATTCCTCTGACAACCAACAGGTTCACATATGGAGTAATTCTGTAGAAAAAATACTTCTGAAACAGTCAGAAAAGTTTGACCTACTCTTTCAACAAATGAGTACCATGATAGGACTCTTGACAACCCTAATTAACAAGATGACAAAATGAATGCCTTAAAGTTGGCAACTTGGAACATAAATGGTCTTGCGCCAAATAAAGATGAAGTACAAATACTAATAAATGAACATAAGCTGGATATAGTTCTTGTTTCAGAAACACACTGTACCACCTCCAGCAACATCAAATTTGATGGCTGCCACACTTATCTTACAAATCATCCAGATGGAACGGGTCATGCGGGGACGGCTATAATTGTAAGAAAGTCTATAAAACATCACGTAATGCCCGAATTCAAAACAGATTACCTGCAAGCTACAACAATCGCTGTTACGGATAAGTGTGGATATTTCAACGTGTCTTCTATCTACTGTCCGCCCAAACACAAAATAGACCATGATATGTTTAATCGGTTCCTTTCAACTCTTGGTCACCGATTTATAGCGGGTGGTGACTGGAACGCTAAGCTTAGCCATTGGGGATCTAGGCTTATTACTACCAGAGGAAGACAATTAAAGAGCTGCATTGACAGTAACCACCTTACCACAATATCGGCTTCCGAACCGACTTATTGGCCTACAGATCCAAACAAAGTGCCTGACCTCCTGGACTTTTTTGTCGTGGGTGGGCTCTCAAGGCACTATTTTAAAGCCGAGTCTTGTCTTGACAGTTCCTCAGACCATACGCCAGTCATCCTGACAGCCAGTACGACACTGATAGAATATGAGACACAGGACACACTTAGCAATAAACGAACGGATTGGCAGGCATTCCGTGAGTACATTGAGGCAAATATCCAGCTAAACGTGGCACTCAAATCGCCTGATAATATCGAAGATGCTGCCAAATATATAACATCCCTTATTCAGGAGGCTTGCTGGAAGTGTACTCCTGTACTTAAAAATCAAAATGTCTCCACAAATCAGCCCATGCATATTAAGCAACAGATCCTTGAGAAACGTCGCCTAAGGAGAGTTTGGCATCTGACAAGGCATCCAATGGACAAAACTGCTCTAAATAAAGCGACGGCAAACCTTAAGTCCGAGATCCGAAGTCTTCACGAGGAAACCTTGCAGTCAAAGCTTGAGTCACTGACGCCCACTGCTACAACAAACTACTCGCTTTGGAAATTTACCAGAAACTTGGACCGACCTGAAGTACCAAAACCGCCTATAAGAACATCTTTAAACAGATGGGCAAGAACGCAACAGGACAAAGCAAACGCATTTGCGGAGCACCTTGCCAAAGTGTTTACTCCTAATGGCGATGCGTATAGCGATGTTGATTTTGAAAGAAGCGTTGAGGACACCCTTAGCCAACCGCTGCAACTGGACTTACCACCCAAACCAGTTACGACTCGGGAGGTGTGGGGAGTAATCAGGATTCTCAAGGACAAAAAAGCGCCAGGTTTCGATCTAATAACAAAGGAAGTAATTGGAGAACTACCAAAAAAAGCAGTAACTTTTCTGACTACTCTCTTTAATGGCATCTTGCGCGTACAGTATTTCCCACAATTGTGGAAAATCTCTCAAATAATAATCATCCACAAGTTGGGAAAACCAGCTCATGAAGTTACCTCTTATCGGCCAATCAGTTTGTTACCCATCCTATCGAAGTTATTTGAGAAATTATTACTCCGCCGACTTCTGCCCATTCTTGCTAGCAACCACGCAATACCGGATCATCAGTTTGGATTTAGACAACAACACTCCACAATCGAACAAGTCCACCGAGTTTGTAATGAAATAAGAACAACATTTGAGGAGAAGGAATATTGCTCATCGGCGTTTCTCGACATCCAGCAAGCATTTGATAAAGTCTGGCACAGTGGGTTGGTCTATAAAATCAAATGCAATATTCCACATAGCTACTACCTACTGCTGGCTTCATACTTGTCAAATAGAATGTTCCAAGTCAAAGAGGGTAATTGTACTTCATCTTTCCATAGCATCAGTGCGGGTGTCCCCCAAGGGTCAATACTTGGTCCGATGTTGTATACGCTATATACAGCAGATCTGCCACAAGTCCCAGGAGTTATAACCGCGACATACGCTGATGATACAGCAATTCTAGCCAGGAATAAAAACCCTGTTGCTGCATCAGAAACATTACAGACGGGTCTTGATGAGATTAGCATCTGGTTAAACAAGTGGAAGATAAAAGCTAGTGCCAACAAATCAATTCATATAACGTTTACCCTGAGACGTGGCGACTGTCCACCAGTCACTCTTGGTGGTAATACCCTAACCCATAGCGAAAGCGTACGATACCTCGGTATGCATTTGGATCGACGATTGACCTGGAAGAATCATATAAAGAGTAAAAGAGACGAGCTTAACATTCGCTATAAAAATCTTTATTGGTTAATGGGACGAAACTCAAAACTCTCTGTAGATAATAAGCTCCTTATATACAAAAGCATACTCAGACCAACATGGATGTACGGTGTACAACTGTGGGGAAGCGCCAGTGACTCCAATATAAACATCCTACAGCGGCTTCAAAACATTATATTGAGATCAATAACCAATGTACCATGGTTTGTTACAAACACAGAGATACATGGGAACCTACAAATCAGCACCGTTAAAGAGGAAATCTTACACAGTACTGAAACATATAAAAAGAGGCTAGCGAATCATCCAAATGATCTAGCAATCCAGCTAATACGTACCAGGCATGATACCCGCTTGAAGCGGCGTTTGATCCTGGAACCAGACCAGGCTTAGGCATTTCCATTGAGGAGCTGTCTCCGCTGGGAGACACACTCGCCATGACACAACGCACTTCACAAATTTGCTTATAGTCAACGACTGATTGCAAATGACCCCAGAGAAAAAAAAAAAAAAAAAAAAATTGGTGCCGAAACGGGAATAGCTTGGGTGCTGAAAATTTTGGTTCCGAAAGTGGAATACTCCGCATTTAGTAGTTTACTGTTATGACGGCATATAAGCTTGAGTTACGTTTGTCGAGTAATGTTGTGTCTAATCACGATTCTAGGTAAATTAAATGTTGTTGAATATTTATTTAACCATGACCATGAGGAGATCTAACCATGAAATCTAACCACGAGAACCAAGGTTACTGACATAGCCCGACAAATCGCCAAACTTAAGTGGCAATGGCAGGGCACATTACTCGTAGAACGGATGGTCGATGGGGACCAAAGTTCTGGAGTGGCGGCCACGTACCGGAAGACGCAGCGTTGGAAGGCCTCCCACAAGATGGACCAATGACCTGGCGTGGGTTGTGGGTATCCGATGAATGCGAGACGCACAGGACCGGTCGTTGTGGCGACGCTTGGGGGAGGCCTATGTCCGGCAATGGACGTCTTTCGGCTGAAATGATGGTGACGATTTATTTAACAGCCATTCAAGTTGCTTTATTATTATGTTTTTCTACTTTCTTTTTACCTAAGAAAGTATCCATTTTCAAAACAAGTGCGAGTCGAACTCGCTCACTGAAGGTTCCATACCAACTTACCTATGAAAACAGTTTAATTTCCGAATCGAATTTTGAAGATTTTCTAAAATCCCATTTTTTTTTCTGGCGTAACTAGAAATTTACAGTTTTCCGACTTTTTCCTATATTTGTGCCGTGGAACATATCATTATTAATAAGTTTTGGTAAAAAAAACTGACCAAGCACCACAACATGTAGGTAGATATTATACACATAGTAGTGCTTTTAAAATCAGTATCGGTTTTGCATGAATTTCTATTTCCAGACTGCTCTCATGCCGGAGGTTATATACTTTCATACTACTCTATGTGGTTGGCGGGAAAAGATTTCTGCTAGCTGCTTCATTTTCCAGCTTTATTTAGCTTACTATTTTGTGTTACGTTGGAAGAACTCTCAATCTTAGTAAAATATTTTATAGGTTTTTGAACAATCATTTATATGTCAGGTATAGTCATAATAATTTTTTCGACACTTATAAATAACACGATTGGAGAGAGATCAGATGCAGGACCAAAGGCTTTAAGTGCTGTCCGAGGGATATCAACACCAACTTCCAAACTTTGGCGAATCTGGGAATCGAACGCAGGACCTTACGATCGGTAGTCGCACTTGTGACCATGAGACCAACAACGCAGTCAGTTCGTCACAACTACGTCCACTATTGGACGAAAGCCTCCTCAAAGAATAATCATGATGACCGGTTTCTCACCTACTTTATATCCAGTGAATTTTGGTTTTATTCTCTAATTTTGACCGGTTGGTTAGTGGCCGTGATTGCTGTGCCAGAGGTCTAGGATTCGATTCCTACCCAAAATAAATATTTGTGTGATGAGCATGATTAATTTTTCTGTGTGGATGTATTTTTTATGTAATATGTATGTATTTTGAAATATGTATAGTTGGCATAAGAAAGTTACACGAGTATTACAATCAGGTCTGATTAACTTGACGCATCTCTGAAATGCAAGCATCCCCCCCCGTTTCCCCCCTTATTCCCTTAGCTCGCCCGGCAAGTGTCAGGTATGGTCAGCTTCTTGGTTATCGATATGCTCGTCGATAATTTGGCTAATTCTCTGTTGTTGTTATATTGTTTTTGAACATTAGTTCATCGATGCCAAGCGTCAAGTTAATGTGACCCAATTGTATTTATCTAAACGAAAAATCCCTTCAGTTTATCTTTCTTCTTGGAAGGATGAATTGAAGGAATATATTGTCAAGAAACCCGAGGATAGCTGAGAAAAAGTGACTCATATATGGCATTTTCTATAAGCAAATATTCCAAGAGACATGCCTGCACTCCGAGATATTGAAACTCACCTACCTACTTATATGGCGTATGAGAGTATTTTATTCTTATGTTGTTTGTATCTAAGGCCGTGTTCATGACTTAGGATAATAATAATATTTATTTTTATAAAACACGGTATTAAAAGTTGATAAAAAATAAAATGAGTCCAAACATGTTTTGCTTAATATTAAAGCATGCAAAATTATAATATCAACATTACCGTTTATGTTAGAGAAATTCTTTAACACTCTAGAAACTATTTTCATTCTTTTTAAACTAGTGCTTGAACACGATCCCAGCTGATGGTAAGCAGAGATGCAATCGTTGATGATGAGGTGCACTAATTTATTAAGAGCCTATTCACTCTAGCCTTGAAAACACCTACATTATAATTTCTAAGGTTGTCTGGTAGATATCGCTTTCAGCGATAAGACCTTGAGAGATTGTACCCATATATTTAAGTTTCTGTACAATTTATAATTTCCTTTGGTGTACAATAAAGTTTATTTTATTCTATTCTATTATAATCGGACGAGATTTATAGAGGAAGTCCGTAGCAGGAAAAACTGTTCCAGTCCTTTGATGTACGCGGTATAAATAATGAGCCGAAATGCTTAGTCCGGACCATAGAGGTTTCACAACTGTGTATCTTTAACCTAAGAGATGCAACTATATGACTCAGTAGCATCTACCTCTGCTCCTAAGTGTTTGCGTACAAAATTTCATTACTTTTGGACTTGAAGAATTTCCCTAACATAGAGTGCTTACACAACAAAGCAAGGTAAGTAGGTACTTGGAATATTTAGTTTGTCGATAGAAATATGAATTTAGATAATTGTGTAGCGGTAAATGGAATCATATGAATATTAGCATAGCATAGTATAGCATTAGCCTTATGATGTTCCCGCTGCTGGGACTCTGGCCTCCTCTCTAGAAGAGGAAATGGGCCATAATCCACCACGCGGGCCTAGTGCGATTTGGCAGATGTTACATGTCTTCGAATTTTTGGTTCCAGGAAATGCCGGTTTCCTCACGATGTTTTTCTTCACAGTTTTGAGAGCCGTGGTGATGAAATAAATTGCAAAACCTTCCTCAAGCGTCGCGTCGCCATAACGTCTGGTCTTGTGAATTTCGCTTTTTTCTATTCGCCAGAAATGACAATTTAAACCGTAACCGGACGCAGATACCAATTGAAACATAATTATTTTTTTGTCAAGCGTTGCGAAGATATTAGAGTGCAAAAGTGGAATAAAAACGCCAATTGACAACCCCCTATTGGAATTGGCCTATTACGTTCAGCTTAAACAAAATCTCTACAAACAGTTTCATGATACAATTTCAACAACTATAAAGCCCCCATCATTTATGCCAAACGCATGATGGCGTGATATGAAAACGATTTGCACTACAGCAACTGACAAAATTGCTCCGATCTGATTTACTACTTAAACATAGATTAAGTTTGTGCTAACTGAAATTCAGATAGGCAAAAACATGTCATCATCTACCTAGCCTTTTCCGAACTATATTGGGGTCGGCTTCCCGTCAAGTCGGATTTAGTTGAATACCAGTATTTTACGAGGAGCGGCTGCCTACCAGACCTCAACAACCCATTAACTGGGGTGACACGGTTTTTCATGGCAAGACTACAGTCAGATTTACTGTTTTCTGATTATCCGTAACGACTGCCAAAGATCTATAAATGACAGCCGGGACTTACGGTTTAACATGCTTTCCGAGGCACGAAGGAAACTCGGTATTTTAAGAGGGTCACCCATCCACAGACCAACCTTGGCAAGCGTTGCTTAATGAAGATCGACCTGTGCGGCTGTTATTATCTAGCCACGAGCTCCTCAAAGGTGAAGGGTGAAAAAAAGGGTGAAAATCAATCAATCAGAAAAAATGATGCTCATTACTTTCATTTCACGCGGGCAAAGCCGCGGGCAGAAGCTAGTAAATAAAATAAAATTAAATTAAAAAGTTAGACAACCATGCAAATCAATCTACTTTGTATGTGTACTAAATTCCTACTAACATTTAACACTACGTAGCCTCATAGCACTCTAGAATCTTCTCGCCGCTAAAATGTAGCTAAGTTTCCAAGCACACTACATCACTAATTGATACTAAAACTTACATGGCACGATGGTAACGACATTTTAGCCCCTCTAATGCACTTACTCAGTAAATAGTCTGGACCTGTTTAGTAATTAATGGGATGTTCGAGCCAAAAATAAATGAGATAGCCTACTGCACTTTGCTGGTTTAAATGTTTACGACGAAAGTGGCGAATAGTGCAGTCTAATTGGAAATAAAGTTGTTTTATTTCCAATTACGGACTTAATTGATTTTTCTTGAAACAAAGAAAGAATAGAATCTATTCTATTCTATTCGAGAAAAAACTTTTACTTTTGAAAAAAGATTTGTTTGACTGTAAAAAACATGCCAACAATTTTAAAAATAATCTTACTAAAACATGATATATAACGCCACTAATTTTCAGATTTTACGGATCACCAACTTTTTTCAATATTTTTTTGGATGTCCTATATTACTAAAGTAAGTTGTATTTAAAAATCAGTGTAAGCCGAAACCAAAAATAGTTTCAGTGATATCTGTGATAAGTTTGGCTACTCTTCGGGTTATGTCGGCCACTTTGGTTCTTTTGTGGATATCTTCATTCTTGATACGATCACGCAAGGAAACTTCGAGCATAGTCCTATCCATTGCCTTTTGGGTGACTTTAAGCCCGCGGATGAGACCCATCTTATTTGATCGTCAAAGAGTGCCAAGAATCTACCGAAGATATGCCACTTCCCCATTAAAACAATTTATAACAAAAATCATGCTAGTGTGGAGCCGCTACCCAGGACATGCGGCACTTACTATGCTGTCCATCCTGCACAACCACCTGCACTTTACAGGACCTAAACGAGGTCAATGCCAGGGCCATACAGGTTGCCAAATACTGAGCAGAAAAAAATAGTGAGAACATCGACATGAATAGAAGAAGAAGTCGTCAACACAAATGTCCTGTCTCCAGAACCATGATTACTCTATGGCCGATAACAGTTCATTGGCAATTTGGGCATATAAATCAAATATAGCTGAACGGACTACGGTGATGCGGAGTAATGCATCCGATAGAATTTATCGATGATAATGCTGTATCATCGGCTGCTAAATGTGAGCTGTTTAAATTAAGTTTTAGGAGGGAATAGTGTTAGGGTCCTCGCCCACGGCGACTTTGTTCACGTTACAGTCGCATTTGAAACGCGCTACAGTCGCATTTGAAACGCGCTACTGCATCGCGACTGTAGTGCTGCTAACGCGAGACCGTGTCAGACGACATCGGGTAGAAGAAGAAGGGAGGGTGGCGCGAGAATGAAAAACAAAAAACTAATTATGTTGGATTAAAAAACTATTTCTAGTTAGACACAGATGTGATTTTAGTCGATAAAAATCTGATCGCCCTCGAGAGAAAGTTAGGACTTCTCCCACCTCTAAAAAAAGCCTGAGCAGCCAATTCTTCAGAGCTATTGCTAAGAAAAAACATATATTTTTGAACGTAAACATTGAAACCATAAACAGATTTGTTCAAGACAAACATAAATATGGCCAACATAGCCAGTGGCCAGTGACAAATGTCAGGCACGACTGGCAACGAATGGCTTGCGAGCTTAGCAAGGTGGTCTCAGACGGGCAGAGTAATCGCTTGCTATGTCGACTTACATATAGATGGAATGTGTTTGAGGAATCGCCGTTCGTGGAGCGAGATGGGTTTTTGAGACTTTGATGAAGATGCGATACGATTTTGTAAAGCGTAAAGTGAAAATTTATCAACGACTATACTAAATTTGTTATAGGATGGTTTCGGTGACAGCTGTCAGATTCATAAAATGTAGCTTATATATTCTTTTCTCTCATCTTAAAGATGCTTATATTCATCCTGCTGTCACCCAACTTATGCTATGTAAAAGAGACTATAGCTTCTGCTAGCGGGTGATTTCAAAAAAGAGGAGGTTCTATCTTCCGCTGTACAACGCAGTCACATTAACTTGACGCTTGGCGTCGATGAAATAATGTTCAAAAACAATATATATCAACAGAGAACTAGCCAAATTATCGACACGCGTATCGATAACAAAGATGCTGAGGATACCTGACACTTGCACGGTGAGCTAAGGGAATGCGGTGGGATTCTCACATTTCAGATATGCGTCAAGTTAATGTGACCGGATTGCATTTTGGTTTAATGTATGTTCACCGGTATCTCGGTCAATTCTGGACCGATTTTTTTTTGTGTAAAAGGTTGTACTTCCGGATAGGTCTCATAGAAACATGATTATGATCTTATGATAAACTTTGAAATTATGGTTCGGAATTCCTCATATGATCATAGCAGAAATGTCGTGACAAATCAAATTGCCTTGTTTATTATACGTTTCGATGACAGACCGAAAGAAGAAGGGGCGAAGAGAAAGGAGGGGGTACACGGGGTGGGTGTAACTAAAAAAATATTATGAAAAAAAAACATTTTTCGAAAAAAATACAACCGACTTCAATGTTAAAAAAAAAACACTAAAAAGTACAAAATAACTTTAAAAGAATCTAAGGGCCCTCGCCCACGGCGACTTATTGAAGCGTGGCTGACGCACTACAATTGCATTTGGAACGCGCGTCAGATGCGCTAGTAACTATTTAGTAATCTGTGGCGCTACTAACGCGACCGTGTCAGACGACAGCGGGGAGAGGACGGAGAGAGGGTGTCACGCGAATGAAAAACAAAAGAAATCAACATACAAACGGTACACGGTCGCGCGTTAGCCGCGCTGCAGTCGCGATGCAGTAGCGCATTAGTAGAACGGCTGACGCACGTTTGCATCGCGACAGAGAATCATGGTGTGGTCGGGGGTAAGCCGCTAGCGACTGCTTCGCTTCAAAAAGTCGCCGTGGGCGAGGCCCCTAACTCTTTAAAAAAGATTATTCTAATTAGTTATCAAGGACCTACAACGCAAAGGGCAACTGAATGAACACAGGTGGGTTTTAGTCACTGTCAATCCCCCTAGAGTGCGAGAAGTTATTTAATGATTTCAGACATTGAAACAAAAGTTGCAGGCATTACCGTTGACATACGACCTACTGTTTCCAACACAAATTAATTGAGTAAAAACACATTTTCCTCGTAAAACCGAGTCCATATTTTAAAACGCTAACCATTAAATAACTCGCTGTATAATTTTTATTGTTACAAACAATACAAACTTGTTTCCGGCTGTATATCATACCTCGCGCTCTGCGTTTGCATAATATGTCGGTACTTTTTACTACGGACACTATTTTTAAGGTTCCGTACCTCAAAAGCAAAAAACGGAACCCTTTTAGGATCACTGTATTGTCAGTCAGTCTGTCAAGACCTTTTACCTCAGGAACGCGTGGAGGCATCGAGTTAGAAAAACTATATACACGATCTGCGGTCCCTTGAATTTGTGCAAAAATCAAACTTGCGTGTAGCTGTGGTAGAAACATCCACCTACTCCACACCTCATCACCCCTTCAGAACATCTCTCCCTGGAAGCTAATTACAGTGGCCAATCTGGAAATCTCTTAACCGACTGCGTACCCAGGTTGGCTGCTGTAAAAACAATCTGGCCAAATGGGGCTTTCTCAACCCATCCTAAGCACGGTGCCAGTGTAGAGCAGCTACCCAGGACATGCGAGACTTGTTATGCTGTCTATCCCACACAACCACCTGCACTTTGCATTTAAACGAAGCCAATGCCAGAGCCAGAGGATGATCTGTTTTTGGAAAGAGTTGAGTTGGTTGGAATGTAGCCCGCCAAGGTCCACGCACAAAGACTAATTGCAGAAACCAAATCACAAGATAAATAATGTTCTTTATCTGAACATCCTACAGATCCTACAGCTGGTTTGGATAATAAAAGAGGGGACGAAAGCTAGTGAACAATACACAGAAGTTGGCCATGTTTTCCTAACACTGAAAAACAACACTAAATAACTCAGGAGCCCGCAACAAAGTTTAATAAACATAGGTAGGACAGCGGGTGTCGCCGACATCAATTGATTTATATCTGACGAGGAGACGCTCTGATCTTTGCGCCTCGTTTGAAAGTATTGACAGATGCTCCACAAGAGTACAGTTTAGGGCTACCTCATTAAATGTTTACTTTAAAAAATATACAAAAAAAATTCAACCGACTTTAATGTTAAAAAACACTAAAAAGCGTGTATTTCCGTTCATCCCACCGACTTCGTCCCCCTGGTGGGACGAACGGGAATTTACAAAAATATTATTTTTGCTAATGGGTTGTGGAGGTCAGGTAGGCAGCCGCTCTTCGTAAAATACTGGTATTCAGCAAAATCCGACTTGACTGGAAGCCGCCGCCAATATAGTTGGGAAAAGGCTAGGTAGATGATGATTATTTTTGTCCCCGATCGCCCCCTGCAGGATTATAGGGGGATGAATGGAAATATGTTCTTAGATTAGTGCCATTCGTCCTACTAAATAATTTTGTGCGTAAAATGTTTAATCGTTGTTTCGTAGTTTACTTTCTTTGTCATGATATTACATAGGTATACTATACTATACTATTGTTAGAGTGCGTCTAATGAAAGCGCGACCTGGAGTTGTTTTTTAGGGTTCCGTACCTCAAAAGGAAAAAACGGAACCCTTATAGGATCACTTTGTTGTCCGTCTGTCCGTCCGTCTGTCAAGACCCTTTTTCTCAGGAACGCGTGGAGGTATGAAGCTGAAATTTATATCAATTACTCAGGTCTACTGTCCCTTGAAGCTGTGAAAAAATCAAACTTCTAAGCCAACGCAATCAAAAGATACAGCCGTTTATGCCGCAAATTTTCGACACTTGCAAGGGAATCAAAACCTACAGGGTGCTTCCCGTGAACTCAGAATCTTGAAATTTGGTACGAAGCAACGTCTTATAGCATAGATAAAGGAAAAATTACGAAAACCATAAATTTTTAGTTACATCACATAATATATTTTTTTTTAATAATTTTAAACTTACTACCCATTTCCTCATAAACGCGTAGAGGTATTAAATTGAAATTCATACCAAATACTCAGGTCTATAATGCCTTTAAGCTGTAACAAAATCAAACTTCTATGTCAACGCAATCAAAAGAAACAGCAATTTAATCTGCATATTTTGAAACTCGCAAGTACTCGCAAGGGAATCAAAACCTAAAGGGTACTTCCAGTCGACCTAGAATCTTGAAATTTGGCATGAAGCAACGTTTTATAGCACTCATATAGGGAAAAGTCTGAAAACTGAAAATTTGTTGTTACGTCACAAGAATTATTTTTTTGAAAAATATTCAACGCTCGATTCGAGAATTGAACTTTATTCATAGGTAAGTTAGAGGTATTGAGTTGAAATTATCAGCATATAATTGGGTCCGTGGTCCCTTGAAGCTGTGCAAAAATCAATTTTCAATTCAATTGGTAAAGTGACGGGAAAAAAAGATTCGTCCGTTTATACTGCAAAAAACGTACATTTCGAGACTGTCGAATTGTTCGATTGAACTGTTTTTATAGGTAAGTTACTACGGAACCCTCAGTGCGCGAGTCCGACTCGCACTTGCCCGGTTTTTTTTTAATTTAATTGGCAACATTATTCAGCCGCAATTGTAGGAAATAAAAACAAATTATGAAGTGTCATGACATGATTCTCCTACTGGTTAGTAATAACACGTCATCCGTTTTTTTTGGATTTAACCTTTTTCTTAGGTCGCGCTTTCATTAGACGGACTATAGAACTAGTTATCATAAACAATTTTAGCATGGCAACAAAGCTGTGTGACCAACCTCGTATACTGTTTGATTTTACAATTCATGTTACCGAAAATATACGTAAGATGTTTTTTTTTTTAAATTTGTATAATTCCAAGGGTACTTTTTGAATTTGGACCAAAATGGATGATCTCCTCTATAAGTAAACATCTTTCAAGCAATACTATCGTCACTCGCCAGCCCTACTGCTGGGTCCGTGTAAACGCAGCACGCACTGTTGGCCGTTGCTTATCGGTCGCGCGCCAACTTCATGTATTATGGACCAGCCTCGAGCCACCAAAACTACGATTTGTGTAGTGCCAACGGTACGCTTATTGTCCTTTTTTTTGGTGTTATGGTACATAATGATGCACTCCTTACTAGCACACCTCCATGACTAGTGGCACTTCTATCATATGGCTAGATATGTATCCATGGGCCTCCGTTACCAAATAACAAAATGACTAATATTATGTGTTTATTTATATCTAAGGATCCTTTGGTCTTAGACGTTTGGATGGTGTTCGAAGGGCCAAAATTAACTTGTGAATGTGTGTGTTATGTACAAGTATGTATGTGTCATGTTTGGGTAGGTGTGTATTTGTATACGTAATAAGTTTTGTTATTGTCGTCGTACCACCTTGTGGGATGCCTTCCAATTCCAACGCTGAGTCTTCTGTTACGTGACCGCCACTCCAGAACCTTTCGTCCCTATCGACCATCCATTCTACGAGCAATGTGCACTGCCCACTGCCACTTGGCGATTCACCAAACTTATTTATGTGTAGGTACATCGATATAATAGTAGATTATGGCGTGATTAGGGGATAAAGCAGCGTTAAAAGTTGCATGTATTGAACTCCAAACGAAACGAAGATTGAAAAGTTTTAATCCCGAACGTTAATGAGGGCTAGACTTGGACATTATCGAGCGGGTGGAGTAAAATTTTTTTTTTTCTATTTTAAATCAACGTGCAGTTTAAGAGTAAGTATGCAAGATATAAAATGGTGAGTTTTTCTCACTGGAAGTGCTATAAAATTCCTCGTGCCGTATCGGGAGCAGCCGCTGACGTGATATAGGACGCTCCACATTTCCTCTATCGACAAAACGTTAGGAATCGGTTTTAAATTCCCTATTTAAAACCGATTCTTACCGTATTTTTCGTTAGTTGTTTTGTGAGTTCAATTCTATTTGCTGAAGAGAAAATGTGGGAAATTAATTGAAGATTTAAAAATCTTTTTAAATTGGTATTTAGAGATTTAGACCACAAAAGGTATAACAGATTATTTTTTCTTTGCTGGGAAATCATCTAATGTCTTCTGCCGCTCTAGAGCGGAACGAGGGGGTGCATCAGACTTTTACTGACTAAAACCTTCCTTCTTTGCCTTCATTACAAAACCCCGGGGTTCTCTTTCGCTCAATCCATGGCCTTAGTAGTCTCCTACGATTTTACTGACATCTCCTTGAGGCAAGCGTGGAACACTACGCGCCGTCGACGACTCAGGCTGGATCTGGACAGTTATTGGACGGAGTGGGAGATTTATTTTTTTAATTTGATTGAAATATTTAAAAATGAAAATAAAATTTATACATCATGTACGTACATAAAAAGAAAAAAAAAAAACTTTCAAGATTGAACGTTCTCAATCAGGATGTTTAAATCCTGTTTATCTGCAATCTTCTTCTTACTGCCCTTATCCCATATTACTCGGGGTCGACGCAACACGTTCTTTTTCCATTCTGTCCTGTCATATGTCACACTATCACTAACTCCCTTTCTTTCATATCACTCCTCCCACAATCCATCCATCTTTTCTTGATTAACATCACTGACGGCTACAATTTTTGATTCCTACTAGTATATTATTCAGACAATATTCCCACATTCACTATGCAAGTACAATCACAGTCCATTTTCGCTTACATCACCTTCGCCCCTTATCTAGCCAATAAACAATAGCCGTTATGACTCGGGACGGTCTATAAATATTTATACTGCTGAAACTTAGCGAGATATTTCCGCTATTCTTTTAAAAGAATGGCTGTTACTTTGTATTGCTGTTCTTTGAAAGAAATGTGTTTTGTTTGTTATGGAGATAATTCTTTGTGAATGAGGTGAATCAAGTTAAATGGCTGTTGCAATATTTTTTTTTGTAGTCTTTTTGGTTTTAATTAGGCTTTATAGACTAGCACTTTTCTAATGACTGTTTAATAATCGCGAGAAAGTTTTAATAATAAAATGTACCTCAATCAGTATTTTGATTACTCTTTTTTATGTAACGTAAGCAGAGCAGAGTTTCTATGTAACATGAGACTCGGGCCTCCTCTCTAGGAGAGAGAATGGGCCATAATCCACCAAGCGGGCCCAATGTGGATTGGTGGATGTCACATGTCTTCTTTGGTTGTAGGTCATGCCGGTTTCCTCACGACGTTTTCCTTCACTGTTTTGAGAGCAGTGGTGATGAAATAAATTACACAAAGTAATAATTAATTCATGAATCCCCGACCGGTCTCATAGGACCGCGCAGTTATTGTCTTACTATTGTGTCTCGTTTCGCGGGTATTGATAGGTTAATAATAATTTTTAGTAATAATTTTATCTTTGTTCAAGACTAAAACTGAGTTTGATTTTTTTATTCTATTTTTTATTTTAATGTGTAACCACTAACGTACCGAAAGACGCAGCGTTCCATAAAGTGGACCGATGACCTGGGGAGGGTCTCGGGAACTAGATGGAAGCGAGACGCACAGGATCGGTCGTTATGGTGACGCTTGGAGGATACCTGTGTTCAGGAGTGGACATCTTTCGGCTGACATGATGATGATGATGAACATTTAATATTGATTACGTTTTTCTAGTGCAAATCCAAGAAAAATGATCTCTTAAGAAGTCATCAAGAACAAAATAGAATTATTCAAGAAAGACCGCCCACCTACCATTTTATCTAGTGAGTTGCCTGGCGGTTCAATTATAAGAATTTAGTAGCCCCCCGGGGTTCGCTGACGGCCCGCTAGCAAGTCATAAATTTAACATCCCCCGCTAAAAGAGATAGGTGGAAAATCTATTAAGTTTTCCTATTTCGTTATTATAATGTGGTGGAAATTTTTATGCGGTTTTTTATGAAACTATTTCACCACCTTTTGTGATGAAATCTTGTAGGTAACCGAATGTTTCTGATATATGACATAGCGACGGTGAAGTACCAATACCTCTTAACTAATATTTATCGAGAAAATCATTATTTACAACGATGAATTTAAAAGCCTTTTTCCGCGTTTTTTTTCTAAAACACTATTATAAAACATTAAGGAAAATAATAATTAAATTATTAATTTAAAAATTATTAAAAATAATTAAATTATTAATAATTTAGTTTTTTGACTTATCCAAAAATTAAACGATTTTTGCAGTTTTTGTAAATTTTCGACTTCGACAGTTAGAAGCAACAAACAAATAAAGGGAGAAGGGAGGGAGGGAGGGGTTTTTTTTATAGGTAAATTTTTCAACTTTTTGAAAAATTTTTGAGTGCCCAAAACTAACAGCTACATAATATTAGCTTAACCACAATTTCTACTTGCTATTACTGCACATTTGCTGTAATACGAGAAAAAAATAAGTTAGTTTGACCGACTTTGACTAATGACCGCAGATTTGGGAGGTCCAACGCATATTGCGTTGATGTGATGTGAAAAACTGTGGAGTCGTATTTGTCTTGCCAAGAAATGAAGAAAACTTATCTTTGCATGCGATGGTATTTGCCCTAGAACTTCAATTCAATCTCTTTATTGTGGACTTAGACTTTTTGCAAGAAATTCTACTCCTTTTTTGTACGATTTGCTGTACGATAATGAATGTGCTCGTAAAATGCTTCCTACGAATGGGTGGCAACCACGTGGCAACCATGTATCGATAGCGCAACACTGTATGTGTAGTAGTCTGATTCCCATCTCTTCGGATTCTCATTTAATAAATTAATACATTATATTATGCAAAAATATTTTTTTGTTAATTCATGAATCCCCGACCGGTCCTATGAGACCGCGCTGTTATTGTTTTACTATTGTGTCTCGTTTTGAGGGTATGTGATAGGTTAATTGTACTTATATGCATCTACAAAAGTGAGCGGACTTGCAGACGGTAAATAATGGGTAGCTTGCCGTCCGGCAGCCCGATAATATAATCCGGACCGAGCCCAAGTCGTCAACGGGGCGTACTGTTTCACGAGCGGCTTAAAGAAATGGCAGCAAATTATAGGGGCCCAGCAGGGTCGAAGTTTCTACGGCCATGGGTGGGCTTCTAAAAGGAAAACCCGGGTCCCTGGAACGAGGCAAAGAAAAATCGGGGTTTAGTCAGAAAAGTCTTACACGCCTTCCCACTCTGCCTAAGAGCGTGAAAAGTCATTCGGATGATTCCAGACCTTTAAATTTTTTTACAAAGTAATTTTTTTTCTGGGACACCCACTAATATAAGTGTGTTTCGACTCTATACCATCTTCTATTCTATCGGAACATGTGTAAGCAGAATTTCGAGCCACGCTTACTATTTTCATCAGTCTTTCCATTTATCAATCTCTATGTTATTGTCTCAAAAAGCTTTTTCTGTTCGATTGTAATAAGTATAATGTTACTGTTAAAATGATTTCGATTGATCTGGAGGGGAAAATTAGGTACTTATAGATACCATTAGTCATGTATCCAAAAATATTTAATTACTGAAAAGAAACGTATGATACTTGTGATTTTAGTAAGTAAATTAAATTGATGTAGGTTTTAGGTTACTTAGTTAGGTAGTATAGTTTTGATCTTTTCGATATTGTTTGATTTTGGTATTTTAGTTGACTATTATTTGTGTTTAATTTATTTGATATTTTTTTATTTTTAAACGCGGTTAATTAGTAGCATTCATTTCTAAATTAGTTTTTGACGGCTGCAATTTTGTTACCACTTATGTTTATTAGTATTTAAAGTAAAATAAAACTTTAATACACGGGGTGTGTCTGACATCGACGCACAAACGAATACCATGGATCCATAATAAATGTCAAAAACAAAAAAAAATTGGCCACTTTTATCGCAATTTGGAACGCTGGTTATAAGAATGATCATCATTTAAGCTGTCAACACAGATAGGCAACATCCTCCATAGTTTACCCGTGACCCAAACATTCTAGTCCTCGATAACCTGAAAATAGTTTGAACAAAATAATGAGCAGAATTAATTGCACTACTTTTTAATGTCAAATTCTTCAAAAAAAACATAATTTGAAAGGTTATTCTTCCTATCTATTAGTAGGTCGAGCCATTAGGTTCGTGAACCCCCCAAAATAGGTAAACAAACACAAATAGTTGTCATCTAATTGAAATTTTCTCATACGCGGAATATTAATAGTACTTATTTCAATGAGGATACCATTTAAATTAAACTAAAACTGCTCCTAAACCTTTACATTTTTATTAATAATGTTTTTTCTATCAGATTAAAAGTCAATTTAATTAAAAATCATGTGGGGTATGTGAGGTTTTGCGCATATAACGTTACACGTTGTATATGCAATGCAGGTACACATACCAAGTTAAACCACGCGTGTGTTCAACCCATTTGTCTTATCAACTAGCAATGGACCTTGACGAGAAGCAATGCATCAATGTATCTATAGATGTGGGTAGGTAGCTCAATTCCTACGATATACGGTCGACTGGCGAGGGATATCCTGAAGCAAGAGCTTTTAGTACTGGAAGTTGGAGCAAGGAAGTAGTTTAATGGTCATCGTTTTGAAAATTTATTGGGAGGTTTAGTTTTTTTTGTATTTTTAATCTGTTACTTGAAGGAGCATTTGAAACAATTTATTTTTTATTATTCCATTCCCCCTCGCCGCCGGGATTACGATTCTGATTTACAATTTGTGGACGGCGAGCAATGGGTAGCTTGCCATCCAGCAGTCCGGTAATCGCCCGGATCGAGCCCAAGTCGTCAACAACGGCGCGTTCCTTGCCTTAAAGCGATCTCGCAAAACCATAGGGACCCAGCAAGGTCGAAGCCTTTAGAGCCATGGGTTAGATTCTGAAAGGAAACGGGAACCCTGGAACAAAGGCAAAGAAGGAATGGAGTAGGTTTTAGTCAGTAAAAGTCTGGCACGCCCTTCCTCTCCGCCCAAGAGCGGGAGAAGTCATTGTGATGACTTCCTACCTTTATAAAAAAGTATTCGCTCACGATGGGTCTCATCAGAAGGCTTAACGTCACCCAAAGGGCAATGGAAAGTGCTATGCTCAGAGTCTCCTTGCGTGATCACATCAGAAAATGAAGACTGACGTTTAGGGGAGGCCTATGTCTAGCAGTGGACGTCTTTCGGCTGAGATGATGATGATGATAAAAAAAATGTTATGTTAAGTTTTTGTGTACAATAAAGAATTAATAAAGAACAGAAATAAAATAGAAATAATTGTATATTACTCCCTGAAATAAACGCCCATTTTCCTATAATCCGGACTCCAAGCACAAAGACTATAGAACAAGTTATTACTGTAGTATTAATTAAAGTTCTGTTGTTATGATAATAGCGTGCAGTTATTAAGATTCAGGTATTAAATTGTAACAGCATAATGGTCATACCAGCTTTTGTTATGAGACATTTTCGTAATTGCACTCGGATGTTACGCTGTAAAAATGGTTTGTGATGCAAATACAACGTGCTATTTATGTAGGATTTTTTTTGAGTGGTGGCCCAGTGGTAACTGCCTTGAATGAAAGCAGTTAAGTAGTGGCCCGGTGTTAACTGCCCCGATTTGTTTTGTGAATTGGTGAGATTTAGTTTTAAATGTGTTTTTATTTGATGATTTTTTTTTCAATTAGTGTGTGGACATATTGATACAGCTAAGGAGCTCGTATAGGAGCAGATAATGTAGGAGCAGTGGTGGCCGAGTGGTAACTGTCCCGACTTACGAGTTGTAGCTCGCGGGTTCAAATCCAACCAGGCGCATTACTTTGTGTAATTTATTTCATCAGCGCTGCTCTCAGAACGGTGACGGAAAATATCGTGAAGAAACCGGCATGTCCTAGAACCAAAAATTCGAAGACATCTATACTTTTATACTAATATTATAAAGAGGTAAAATTTGTAAGCTTGTATGTTTGTATGTAGGGGGTAATCTCTGGAACTACTGGTCCGATTTGAAAAATTCTTTCAGTGTTAGATAGCCCATTTATCGAGGAATGCTATAGGCTATATACCATCACGCTACGACCCACGAGAGCGGAGCAGTAACGAAAAATGCGGGTGAAACCGCAGGGGACAGCTAGTGTGACATACACCAATCTGTACTAGGCTCTCGTGGTGGATGACGGCCCATTCCTTCTCCTAGAGAAGAGAGTCCCAACAGTGGGAACATTACAAAGCCGATACATTTTTTTTCGAGTTTTGGAAATCAAGTGCCGTAGTGGTTTTGGTGGTTAAGGCATCGGCTTCGAGCCTCTTGTTTCGGGTGCAAAACCGGGCTAGTACTATGTATTTTTTTGTTACTAGTTTATTTAGGACATTACTGATACCTCGTCGCAACTCTTTCCTCCGAGGTAGTCTTTGTGTCAGTGACGTGGGGGTAAAACTGCAAGAGTAAAGTAGGCGATGGTATGGCCGTCATGCGCCGTCCTATACGGAGTACGTTGGTCGGAGATGCATGAATATGGCTGTCCTTCGCTGTCTGGTCTGGACGTAGTCATGTCCGACATGAGAGCCAATGGCCTGACTGAAAAGAATGTCGAAGATCGGGCAAAGTGGAGCAAGTTTATTCGAAAGGCGGACCCTGGCAATAGTCGGGATTGAAGAATAAAATTTCTAAAAATAAACATCAGAATAACCAATACTGACACAAATGATACCTGAAACAGTGCAGAGGTACTCACTATGTCAGATTACTTGTGCTGAGAATTTAAGAAGGGGCGCTGAAAATATTTACTGTTGCTTCAGAAGTGCACACTGTTGTTTTTGTAACAGTTCTTCAAGTATTTAAAGGAACTGATATCGAAACGTTCTTTTTCGCTTTACTCTAGGTACCTACTGTTCCAGAAATAACAGTTCGTTCCTCCCTATTGCTACGATATGTTATACAGTCTATTACCTACTGCATTGGCAAGCAGTTGCAGGTTTTTTTCTTTGATTTTAGTGCTTTAGATGCAACAGTAGCGTCTATCGAATTACCAACTTGACCAATGTCGTGCAACCCATCTAGTCTCTAGTTAGAATACGTGTGTTGGAGCGTCATCATCATCATCAGCCTTCATCAATGAACAGGTCAGGCACTTCTCAACTTTGGAACGCCTCACAAATGTCACATAGCAGCAACACGTCTAATCAAGCAGTAATTAGTTCGTAATATGCTCGGTCTTTATGACATCTCACTAGTTCATAATCCTCGTACTGCCTGCCTCGTACCTATTAAATTTCTTTTAACTTGCATTGAGCATTTATTTCCACCGGAATATCCCTTAATTCATGAATCTCCGACCGTCCTATGAGACCGCGCTGTTATTGTTTTACTATTTATTGTGTCTCGTTTTGCGGGCATGTAATAGGTTAATTCACGCACAACGTGTCAGACAGAAAATTAAATACCTATTTACGATTATTCTCTACCTGAATTCCAGCGATGGAAATCTGTAGATTAAATTGAAAAAAATATTCATGCGATGCAATGGATCACTTTACCCGGTCGCAGTCTTTAAGATATATTATGAGATATTTGTGTACCCTATATTAATCCAGCTTCTGAGTAATGGAAACGCAAGTCGCTTTCTTAAATAATACAAATAAAAGTCCCATTGGGGCCCTGTTAATTTGCAAAACAAAAGGATCGAGTATGATAAGTCACAGGAACAAAGTTGTGACCATCGGCCCTTCAACACAAACAGGCTCGACAAACACGACACTTAGAAAATGAAACTCAAATAACTGTACCCTCATTTACACAGGGACACATTGTTTAGTAAAATGTCTGTTTTTTTTTTTGATAACCTACATTTTTTGCCCCGCGAACTTGGGGAATGAACAACCCGGCAAACTTGGTCAGAGATCGCTCAAGATATTCTAGATTTGGAAGGAGAAATGGGAGGCCTTTGCCCAGCAGTGGGACACTAACTTGACTATAAAAAATATATACATTTTCACCTTCACAAAGGGGGTACCCCTATCCCTAAGGCTGGACGACCTTTGCCCAGCAGTGGGACACTAACTTGACTATAAAAAATATATACATTTTCACCTTCACAAAGGGGGTACCCCTATCCCTAAGGCTGGACGACGCCGCCGAGGTCGACCTGGGAAGAGGTAGCAAGTTGCCCTAGACGCCTACTGGGGATTTGTTGCAAGGTGGCTCAAAAGAATACCTGGAAAAGTTGGGGGAGGCCTTTGCCTTTGATATTACTTGATTCAGTAACCGTTCTCCATTTTCGTTCTCCACAGACCAATTTGCTATTTGGACTGCTCGTCGACCGGATTAGCATTTGCATTATCGGCCTTATAATGTTCCTACTGCTGGGACTCAGGCCTCCTCTCTAGGAGAGGGAATGGGCCATAATCCACCGCGCGGGCCTATTGCGAATTGGTGGATGTCACATGTCTTCGAATTTTTGGTTCTAGGACATGCCGGTTTCTTCACGATGTTTTCCTTCATCGTCGACCGGATGATTAATTTATTTCCGTTCCCCTAACAGAGGTCAGTACCTCGACCTTTCAAAATTACCTGTATTGGTTTATTTGAAACTAGCTGTTGCCCGCGACTTCGTCCGCGTTAAGTTCGTAAAACTGCACAAAAGTTACTTATTTAACTAATCCTATACTTCCGAAAACATCTGATTAATTAATTTTACATAAAACTGTTTAAGTTAAAACTCCAATTAGTACTTTTTTTAGTTGGGAAATCATCTAATGACTTTCGCTCTTCTGTGAAGCGGAAGTGCGTGTCAGATTATTACTGGCTAAGACTCACTTCTATATTCCTTCCTTGCCTTACGTTCCAGGGTCTCCCTTTCAGAAGCGAAACCATAGCCCCAGTAGGTTTCTTGTTTAGGTTTTATAATTCAGATGGGTAAACATCAGAATGACTTCTCCTGCTGTTAAATGGAGCAGGAGTCAGACTTTTACTGACTAAACGCCACCCCCGTTCCTGTGTTGCCTTCAATTTTGGGACACTGAGCTTATCTTTTGGAATACCGATCCACGTCCCCAGAGGCTTCGGCCCTGCCACGGGCCCCTACAGTTTGCTGACATCTCCTTGAGGCGCTCGTGGAACAGTTGACGACTTGACTCGGTTCGGGTTATTACCGGACTGCTGGACGGCAAGCTACCCAGTGTTCGCCGTCCGGAAGCTTGCACCTACGGTGGTCGGAAATCGATCTCGTGATCCTGACGGCGGCGGGGGCGTGAGGGTCGTTCCCTTTCGCGCTCGCGGTCGGCCGCCTCCTTGGCTAGCTACTGCTAGATTACTGCTTCGCAGAAGAAGGCAACCGCCATACCTCTAACGTGTGCTCCACCGTGTCCTCCGGGCGGTCCAGACAGTGCGCCCAAGTCTGGCTGGGGCGCCCTTTTCCCCTGAATCCGATGCAGGAGCCTCCCGAACTTACCGTGTCTGGTGAGGACCTACGGCATACGGAACGTGAGGATCTCTTTCCAACCACTCCTCTAAGAGGAAACTTACCGCCGCAATGACGGCGTGCCCAGGTTTCTTGTTTAGGTGGAAAATCATCAGAATGAGTTCTCAGAAGGTGAGTCAGACTTTTACTGACTAAACCTTACCTCGTTACTTCTTTGCCTTCGTTCTAGGGTTCCGGGTTTTCCTTTCGGAAGCTCGCCCATGGCCCTAGAGGCTTCGAACCTGCTGGGCACCTATAGTTTGCTAAAATCTCTTTGAAGCACGCGTGGAACAATACCCACGGTTGACCGTCTGGATTATTACCGGACAGCCAGATGGTAAACTACCCATTGCTCGCCATTCGCAAGCCACTCCTACGGTGGCTCTAAATTGGGGTCGGAATCCCAGCGACCGGGGCGTGAGGGGACTACTTGCCACTACTCCTCGCTCTGGATCATGGCCTGTACCAGTGCCCAGCGCGAGAGGTTGCTGTCACCGATCGTCCCCACAAGGACACGGTGGTGCTCCGCCTAAGCGTGGCCCACCAGTACTTTATGCTCTAACGTGTCCTCCAGGCGATCCACCCAATGGTAACACCCGGGTTTTTCTTCCGCACGACGTCAATTGCCTTAAAAACATCAACGAAGTACAGAGCCGCAGAGTTCGCATTCTAAATAGTTGCCTACTCTATGGGTAAAGTCGTTAGTTTAGTTCATATTGCGATAAAATCAAAATTAAAATGATTTGTTCTTCAAAAAACCAAATTAGGGCAGATAACCGCCTTTAGTATTTGCCTCTTTTTTGTTGGGTAGCCACCAAATACCTTCTCCCACTCTAGGTGGACCGAGAGAGAGTATCAAACTTTTACCACCTAAATTCCACAGTATTCTTTTAGTTGCAATTTACATTCTAGGGCGACTAATTTTGGCACACCACGATTATTACTATTATAAATTCACTCTTTAAAGAGAGACTACAGAGTCATGACGTCCTCACCTTGCGCTTTACGCAGGTCCTAACCGAACATGAGTGTTTCGGGAGGTAGATGTTTTAGATTCGGCGGGAAGACACGGTGGACCTTACGATCGAAGTTATCCCGCTAGGGCGGATTACCGCCGTACCTACTGTTTGCGGGTCAAAATCAGAATCCTTCTGCCCTAGTTCAGATCATGGTATGAGCTGGGAGGAGGAATGGAAAGCAGTCACCTCCTAGAGTGAAGCAACGTGGCTGAAACCGTGCGAAACAGGACATCCTTAGGCCCCTCCCATCGCCATTTGGACACTTCCCAGGTGTCATATGTATAGGGCGTTTACCGATCACCATCATTTTTTTGTGTTTATATGACCTGTTTATTGAGGCAGGAATTTTCTGGTGCGGTATTTGACTGACACCCTAATACACCAAATAAATGTTTTTCTTTAGTGAGAATAATAAACGAATTCTTGTGTGCGAGTATTTTCACCTAGCCGACTTCACATGGTGATGATCAAACGCAGTCTGTAAACTCTCAATTTTTACGGGTAGAGCATGCAGAGCAGTAAAAAATACCCACTTTGTTCCTTTAGATGCCCTATACGAACAATTTTCCAGCTATCGAAGCCCGTTAGGGCCGTTCGCTTATGGTATCTCTTTTAGGTGCGCGTGGCACATAACGCAATGTCAATCGACTAAGACCAGTCTTTATTCAAAAGCGAAATGCCAATAGTGCACCGTCCAAAACTCCGCGCTAACGGTAGAATGGAATCGCCCTGCGACTCGTAATGCCAAGGGCATCATCTTTGCGCTTTCTGCTACCTTCTTCGCTTTATTTGCGGAAGGAAGTGATGACTGCTTTCCATACCTTCTTTCTCTATACCAGGACCGGACGTGAGAGGTCGTTACTGCTGATCACCTCCACCCGGAGTCCTGGAACGCAAAGCGAAGAAGGAACATACAAAGGTGTGGGTTTTGGTCAGTGAAAGTCTGACATCCCCTCGTGCTCCTTCCTAGAGTGGAAGAAATCACCTAAAATATAAATAGCCTTTAGTTAAAAAAAAATAAATGGATGTTTGTATTTTGAAAGGAAATCGTTTGTCTTAGTGTGGTCATGTGAAGAGGAGAAATTAAAAGCACGTTACTAAAAGAGTTCTTGAGAATGGAGAGGGAGAGGAAGGCCAAAGAAAAAATGGATGGATTGTGTAAGGATTGATATGAAAGAAAAGGGCAAATGATAGTGTGATGATAGTGTGACGGACGACAGGACAGAATGGAAGAAGAAAACGTGTTGCACCGACCCCAAGTAATATGGGATAAGGGCAGGAAGAAGAAGAAGGATGTCATTGTTTGTATTTTGAAAACGGGGTGCAACTCCGAAGTTGTAAAATTTGTCTCCATGGGTTTTTTTTTTGTTAAACAATAATAATAATATCTTTTGGTAATATTTTTGTTAAAAAAATTGTGAGAATGCAAAAATATGTGAAAAAAAATGTTACAAAAATAAAAAAAAAAGCTTTTTCTAAAACACCTCTTGGGATTCGAACCACCACCGTGTTACGTCCCAGTCTAGTCATTAATCGATCGCGCTGCAATGTTCGATGAAAATTAAGCAAAATAGACGTTCTCATATAAATGTCATAAATGACTGCCCCGCTCTTCGTCCATGATAGCGTGATGATTTTCATTTCAGTAGATAAATTGGCAGCTAAATGGACTAATGTAACATTGTAGTATGTGAATTTCGTGGACGCTTGGATTTTATAACGTGTTTTGATTAGTTTTTACAAAATATTTGGGAAAAATCAAATAGGAATGTTGATTTTCTTATGAAAAAATGGTAAAAGTATTTTTTTTTCCAAAAACAATAAGATAAAACATTGACAAAAATATAAATTGTAGGTGGGATTCGAACTCGGGACAACTCGTTCAAAACCGACAAAATGCAATATTGCTCACCCCCATAGCAAATAGCGTGATAAAATATAGCCTATATCATTAAGGGTCCTATAAGGATTATGTATGCAAAATTTGAACAGGATCGGTTCAGTGGTTTTTGCGCCAATTAATGCTAACAATGTACAATTTTACTGTTTTATTATATGTATAGATAAATGCTTTTGACATTGACTTCACCAGTCAGCCATCCTTTCAAACCGTGTGCCCAAGTCCACTCCTACGACATTTGCTCCCTGTATCCCCATGGAGCAAATTAACAATTGAAACTAGAAATTAATTACAACTAGTGGGCTTATAACTGCCCAACCCTTTTGAACGGAGGACCAGTGGACCTCCGACCCTAGACGTTATTTGTTTTATCCGTACCGAGTACGATACTACAAAAGTTTAAACGTTTATTGAAAGGTGAAATGATTTACTAGCTATCAGAGTGTTGTAAAACATTGGGGTGTCAATATATTTGTTTTTAACTGATTTCAAAAAGTAGAAGGTTCTATCTAAGGACTGAAATTTAGAAATTGTTTTTTATTCAAAGATCTGATGATGAACTATGAAGTAATTTTTTTTTTTGTTATAAACTAGTGCTTGACTGCGATCTCACCTGATGGTAAGCAGTGATGCAATCGTCGATGGTGAGGCGCACTAGTTTATTAAGAGCCTGTTCACTCTAGCCTTGAAGACACCCAAATAATAATCGGACGGGAAAACCGCAGCAAGCAAATTGTTCCAGTCCTTCGATGGACGGAACTCTTCATAGGATCATAGCAGAAATGCCGTAACAAGAAAGTGGCTAAGGTGTACCCATAACATTTTATTTTTCTAAAGACGTTATGATTTTGTGGATTTATAAAAAAACGCGCTTTGACATAATAATAATAATAAGCGGTTACACGTCACGGAATCATGAGCTCCTTAGCATTATCGGCCTTTTAATGTTCCCACTGTTGGGACTCAGGCTTTCTCTCTCTAGGAGAGGGAATGAGCCGTAATCGTCCACGCAGGCCCAGTGCGGATTGGCGGATGTCACATGTCTTCAAATTTTTGGTTCAAGGACATGCGGTTTCCTCACGATGTTTTCCTTCACCGTTTTGAGAGCAGTGTTAATGAAATAAATTACACAAAGGAATGCGCCTGACTTGGTTTGAACCCACGTTCTAAGTCGGGGCAGTTAAGTACCACTTGGCCGCCACTGCTTCTATATATCTGCTCCTATAATGAGCTCCTTAGCTGTATCAATATGGTCACACACTAATTGAAAAAAAAAACATCAAATAAAAACACGTAAACTAAATCTCACCAATTCACAAAACAAATCGAGCATCTATCGTTTCTAAAACTCAGCTTAATCCTCGAAACAAATATCGTTTTCCATTGCCACTATCACATTCAATATCAAACGGGTATACGCTATAAAACAGGCAATGTATATCACGATTCAGCGTTCTTGTATGCAAACACAATTCGTTCAGCTTATTTGTATTCTAACTGTTTTGCGCGATTCAAATTGTAGTATATTGAAAAATAAATGGTCAAGTGAATGTTGGGGTTTACTGTGGGTTCTGTAGTCAGGGCCTTTGCTATTGTTATTTGCAACGATATTATGGGTTGCTTTTTTAGTTTGGAAATGACTTTTTCTTATTGTTATAAACTAGTGCTTGACTGCGATCCCACCTGACGGAAAACGGTGATGCAATCGTAGATGGTGAAGTGCACTAGTTTATTAAGAGCCTATTCACCCTAGCCTTGAATACACCCAAATTATAATCGGACGGGATTTAATGAGTTTTCTCACTCTAGGACAGAGTGGAAGGGTGTGGCAGACCTTTACTGAGTAAAACCCACTTCTTTGCCTTACGTTTCAGGATCCCATATTTTCCTTTTAGAAGCGGCCCCAAGTAGGCTTCAAAGATGCTGGGCCCTACGGTTTTGCTGAGATCTCCTTGAGGTGCACGTGGAACACTACGTGCCGTCGATGACTCGGGCTTTGTCCAGATGGTTATTGGACGGCTGGATGGCGAGCTATCCATTGCTCACCATCTGAATGCCGCATTAAGAGCGTTCTGGTGTTATCTCTCATTTTTTGCTCTGCTTTTGCTCCATCAAACATTGCGTTGGATGAACCAACAAGCTCAACAACCATTTTCAAGTTGACAAAGATGATAAATTATTTTGCAAATAGGTTTTCACAAACACTTTTACACGTAAAATTTATTTTTAGCATTTTTTTTAATAGATGAGGCCGATATTTCCTAACACTACCCTGAGAAGAAACACCGAAACAAACTCAGGGGTCATAGTCTCTTGCAAAGTCCATACACAATGTAGTGGTCAAATCATATGCGAACCATGCAGATTAGTGTCTGAGATGGCCTCTTGAAGAAAGAACCATGAAGATTTGAGTGGACCTGTCCAGTCAGTACAAGCATTTGTCATTATTCGTAAAACTCAAGTCAGGACTACTAAGGAGCTCAATGATGTGTCGGGAACCACTCAAGGGGTTTTGTTTCTTACAAAGTTTGTGACGGAACCCTAAAATTCAGAATTAAATACAGCAAGGCAAAGCGCTGACCAAATCAATACGATAGCAAATAGTCAGCTTTTTATATTTTGTTGCTACGTCTGCTTAGTGCTCGCGTTGGTTTGCTCAGGGATATTATGTTAGCTCACTTTTTAATTTATACCTTTTTAGATTTTTTACAGAGCTTAGTAATGGATCGGTCGGTGCTGCTTTAGGTTGTTTACTCTTTTTATTATCATTTCAAAGGTACATCCTTCATCATCATTTCAGCCGAAAGACGTTCATTGCTGCACACAGGCCTCCCCCAAGCGTCGCCACCACGACCGGTCCTGGATTCCCGCGATTCGTTGATGATGAGGCGCACTAGTTTATTAAGTGCCTTTTTGTTTGATCCTTAACGACACTAGCATTACGATTGGACGTAAAGACCGCAGTAGGCCAATTGTTCCAAACAGCTCAATGTAATTAATGCTTCGTGTTTTAGAGATATATCGTTCAAAAATGCTTTTAGATTCAATGGTTATATGTGAATATCAAAGAGACTGCTAATTGCAAATGGATAGTTTATTATTTAAAATACTTTTATTTCATATTCCAACAAAGAAATGCATTTCTTTGTACGCAAAGAAACGTAGAATATAATAATATTGTTCAAGATAGTACTTTATAAGAATGGCTTTTATATAGAGAATGTAGTTTTTATTTTTAATGAGAAATACATTAGGGATTGCAGTTTTCTCTTATTGAGGTTAATTGGGTTCAAATATGAGTTATAAAGTTGAAGAAAGTATAGTACAGTATAGTATAGTATGTTTAAAGAAGTATAAGATGTAGATACAATCCGGTCACATTAACTTGACGCATTTTCGAAATGCGAGAATTCCTCTGCTTCCCACTGCATACCCTTAGCTTGCCCGGCAAGTGTCAGGTATAGTCAGAATCTTTGTTATCGATACGCGCTTCGATAATTTGACTACTTTTCTGTTGTTGTTATATAGTTTTTGGACATTATTTCATCGACGCCAAGCGTCATAGATAGACAAGCTTCAGCCAGCGACTTCGCCCGTTTGAAAGTAGGTTTCTTTATGTAAACTTTGAAACCCCCGTTTCCACCAGTTCCTACCAGACCTCCAAAACCCATTAAATGGGGTAACACGGTACTTCATGGCAGGACTGGAGATCAGATTTACTGGTTTCTGACTATCCATAATGACTGCCAAAGGCCCTAAATTAATATAAATATTTAATAACTCACAACAATAATTTCATAAAATATTCCCATTAACACTGGAATGACTATTAAAAATAGGATATATCACAGGCGCGTGGAACTCTTCCCGTCTTCACCGTATCATCAATCTTCACTACGCTAAGGGAATTAATTAAATTTCCCACTGACTCAGTTACGTGGACGCAGGTTTAGGTGTCATGGAAGAGACATGATTTTGGATTAAGTCATTTATTTTAAGCAAATGCATTTTTTTACAGAGTAGTGGTTGTAGGTCGGGGATTCAAACCCAGTCAGGCGCATTACTTTGTGTAATTTATTTCATCGCCGCTGCTCTCAAAACGGCGAAGAAAACATCGTGAGGAAACCAGCATGTCCTAGAACCAAAAATTCGAAGACATGTGACATCCATGCTTAAAAACAGCGTTGAAAGGCCTCCCGCAAGGTGGACCGATGACCTGATGGGTCGTGAGAATCCGATGGATGCAAGATGCATAGGACAGGTGTGGCGACGCTTGAGGGAGGATTATGTCCAGCAGTGGACGACTCTGGGCTGAAATAATGATGATGATTATGACGTGCTTAAAGTATATTGTGTGAAAGTTATCGAATGATTTCTCATCTTAAAAAAGATTTCTGTAACATTTCCTGAAATTTGTCTGCAAATATCCACCCTTACGTTGTTGAAACCTCTAACGGCGTAGACTTAGCATTTCGCCTCGTCGTTTATACCGCGTATATGAAAGGACTGAAACAATTTGACTACTGCGGTCTTCCCGCCTGATTATAAATAAACTAGTGCACCTTACTCGCAACGATAGCATCACTGCTTACCGTCAGGTGGGATCGCTGTCAAGAAAAATACTGATTTCATATTTAATTTATTCAGACGAATTTAATGTCATTTTCTAAATAATTACGTAAATTAATCTCAGATTTTAATCAACGACGTGGCGTTTCCAGTAAATCTTATAGCACACATGAAGGGTTTACAAAGTACCCACCTTAGTAACGCAGTAATTAATTTAAAAATAAATTAAACTAGATTAGACGGGACTGCGACAGTCTGGCTCTAGTAAATTGTCTAACGCAATCCGAACTTGCTGAAATAATGTGCGGTGATTACATTGTGAATTCTAGTCGCGTTATTTGAATTGCTGTCTGTCTGTGTACGGGTTTTGGGAAAATAGTAATGTCATTGGATGGGAATCTAAGAAACAGCCATAGAGCCTGTCTAAAGGTCATTGGGCACCTTAGTATGGAAACCTCCTGTACATTTTTCTCCATGGATTTATATATAAATAACTAAATACACTGAAAGGTCATATTATTCCCCTTAGTTTAAAACTATTTTGATTAATGTACACCACTCTTTGCAAAGCGGGCCCTATGACCTTTATATTTTTGACTTTTTTCGTTCTTCTTCTTCTTCTTCCTACTCTTATCCCATATTACTTAGGGTCGGCGCAACACGTTATTTTCTTCCATTCTGTCTTGTCATTCATCACACTATCACTAAATCCCTTTTCTTATATATCCCTCTCCCTCTCCATCCTACTACATGTAAACTCAGAACTTGTAGTAACATTTCAGGGTTCCGTTCAGTAAGGGTAAAAACAGTACCCTGTAACTAAGACTCCACTGTCTGTCTGTAGGCAGCAATTCTTCGTAAAATACTTGACTAGTATTATTTATACAGCTAAATCTGGCTTGACTAAAAGCCGACCCCAATATAGTTGGGAAAAATCTAGGCAGAGGATGATGATTAGTTTAAACAAATTCATCCAAAATAAACACGACATAAGTAGGTAAATCAATTCTTCGAGTAACGTTGGTGTAACTGGTTGCTAATCAATAAAGTCAGGCGTTATCATAGCTTATTTAGTTTTTTTGAGATAAGAAATCATTAAGAAAACTCTTTCCAATCATTTATTTTATTTATTTATGCTAACACACACATAATTATGAAGTTACAGACAAATCTTTATCCTCCTGAGACCCGGCGGGACTTACTTACAAATATCTGATTAATGAAAGTTAATTTCTATGGATTTATATCACGAAGTACTAAAAGTTAAGTCAAATAAAATCTACCTTAACCCTATTTAGCGTAAGGGAAGGTATCACCAATAATAACTTGGGTTCAAAGCGGTAATAAAGTAAGTTATTTCATTTTTTTTCATTATTTATGTATTGTTTATTGCTAGGTCAGATAGTTTTATATGGAAAACATCTTATGTAATCATTTATACGGCAGAATAACGTACCTATGGGTCAGCAACTGTAGGGGCCCGGTAGGGCCGAAGCCCCTGGGGAACACGGAAATTCCGAAAGGTGAGCCCGTCTTCCCCCAGATCAAAGGCAGCGAAGGAACGGGGTGGGGTTTAGTCAGTAAGACACACAGACACGCCCTCCCGCTCCGCCCAAGAGCGGGAGAAGCTATTCTGATGATTCCCCGCTTGAAAAAAATAACCTATGGGTCAGCAAGTCAACGGTATAAAAAACTAAGCCTCGGTTTACAATACCTTAATGCTTTGCCCAGGTTGAAACCTCCTCAGTTCTAGCCAATCTAGGTATAAATCATAGCCTCCATCTCGACTATTACTATGCCACGCGTTATCGACGCAATCGTATGCATGAAACGTATGCATGCAAATCAGATGACGATGAATTTTCCATGAATCTTGTGTTTTGTGACCGTCATGTTAAAAGCGAGGCAATTTGCATGGAACTACTTCCAGCATTATTCCTTGATGTTAGTGTCCATCAGGCTGATACCAACGACCAAGGTGACAGGAGTAGCAAGATTTTTTTATCAGGTGGAGAATCATCAGAATGCCTTCTCCCACTCTTGGGCGGAGTGGAAGGGCATGTCACAATTTTACTTATTAAACCCCAGTTCCTTCGTTGTCTTCGATCTGGGGACTTTATAGAATCATTTCTATAGTAAGCTCTTCGCGAGACTTTCACACACTGAGGAGTTGCAAGGTGGTCCTCAGTCACTGAAGGCGTGGGATCACAGACGAAGAGTAATGTGTAGCTCAGAATTTTTTAATAGGCGCCTAATCTTTTTCTCTTCACAGGTCATTTTTTCTTTTTTTTCCTCTTAAAATAGAAAAGAAAGAAAGAAATGAATCAGGTGCCTATTTCAATGAAACAACTCACCCTGACTACAGAGTACGAAAAGCGACAAACTCCAGAGTCACGTGCGACTCAACCGGGTGTTATGCATGTCCCCGACACATGTATTTATTGCCCCGTTTGAGTAATCCTTTAGAAATCATTATGTAGGTACTGAAAAGTCTGATTTCCTCTTATTGGTGCATTTCTTTATAGAAATTGGAATTAATGGTACATTATTATAAGATATCTCGTGGCTAGATAATAACAGTTTGTGGATGTGTGACCATCTAAACATACCGAGTTTCCTCCGTGCCTCGGAAAGCACGTTAAGCCGTAGGTCCCAGCAATCATTTGTTAATCTTTACCAGTCGTTACGGATAGTCCCTTGAAAATAGGTTTCTCCATACAAATTTCGAACCCCCATTTCTTCGTCTTAGGGAATGTATTTTGGAAAATCTTATATTAGTTTTCGCGTATGTAATAAAAGGAAACCTTGTAAGTTTCTAGTCCCAGTAGTGTCGACTGAGCATTGACATATAAATCAGTCAGTTTCATATATTTAAAGTAAAAAAAAATAGTAGACTACTTAGTTAATACACAAACACACAAATAAACACACAAGTCATTTATTCCACAAAATAGCAAACTTCCTATGCTTTTTAAAAAGCGACAATCCTCTCTTCGAAGCTACATATATTCAGTAGTCACCGGTGTTCCAGATACATACATTTTCCATTCTTGCCGTGTTTTGCTGGAAGTAATCAACCAAGCGATCCATTTGTCTGATCACAGGCAACAATCGCCTGGATGCATCCTGCATGGGAATAATTGTGAATGGTTTTTCTTTGTTAAAACGACACCTGCCACCTAAAGTCTGTTTTTAATGCCTGAGACTAAATTGACACCGGCAAATGTCAAACTTAAAGTAAAAATGATTCCAGTTCATTTGTGTTTTGATAAGTTTGACAACACACATAATGTCATTTTAGTCTCAGGGATTAAAAAACAGACTTTAGTAACCTAATAGAAGTTTTATTTCAAATTATAAGTATAATCGATTAGAGTACAAAACTAAATCGATAAATTACAGAAAACCAAACATCAAGAAGTCAATTAGATATTAAAGTATTACAGTAGTATAACAATTTAAGCATACGAGTATTATAATATTATTATGTATTTTACTCAAAAAAAAAAAACTATTTAGTTAAAAGATGAGATGAGGTAATTTTGATTTTCATAAGTTTAACTTAATTCATTCATACGATGACATAAGCTTATTATACTAAAGTTACACGATAGTTGCGGTGACAGTTGTCAGATTCATACAATGTAGCTATCTTTCCTTTTCTCTCATCTTAAAGATGCATATTTTCGTCCTGCTGTCATCCAACTCATGCTATGTAAAAAATACTTTATTTTACTCACATATCTAAAAAGAAATTTCTTTCTTTCCAACCACAATAGGAACAGAACTACTGGACAATACCAGTTGATTCTAATTGCGGTGCATTGTCGAACGCACGCCGCCTGCCTTCCAATATGTGGCGATTGAATTCACCAATTATTTACATACATTAATATGCAAAATGTTGCTCCCGTCTACACGTACGTTGGGGTAGGATAGGGTAGGATTCAGCGAATGAGAGAAAATGACAAAACAATTACCTTTTTAAGAAGCTTTTTTTATAAACCTAATTTGTGTGAAATGATCGGCTGAAATGATGATGATGATGAGCCCTATCAATAAGTGAAGTTTCTAAGTAAGGTGTTCCTCTTTCTGTACCCAGTTCTTTTCTTTACCCAGAATTCTGCGCTCCACTGCTTGCTGACAAACCCCAAAGTGTTAGTCTTAATTCAAAAACCGCAGTGATTACTCGCTGCTCGTCAAACTGCATCTTGCATGTTTAAAAACTTCATTACAAAATGGTCTCGAAACGGTTTGCACATAAAATGCGGAGCTAGCCGCGGAATTGGAATTTAATATTGATTAGAAAATGCACTGTTGTCGCAGTTTTTGACATTGTTTTCTGTGACAAACTCTGGTGAATATTTAAAGGATAGCTGGGGCTGGATATTCCAAATTACGTAGCCAGCTACATACATCATTATTTTTTCTTACCTTATTCTCTCTCTTTGCCTAGTCTTCACACCAACAAAAAAATAACCTTTTTGTTGATCTAGGCCTAGCCTTATCCAATATCATTCGGGGTTTCTCGGGGGAGCCTTGTAGCGACATCTACTACATATGACGTTACAGAATCCTGCATCGCGCAAACAAAGTTCTCCGTTCGATTTGAATAAGTATTGGAAAAAACTCGGCAGGTATGCAGGGCAGGGAACTAAATTAGAGCCAAGTTTGTTCTGGCCATGTTCTAACAGAGGGCAGCGGTACCAGGAAGTAAGCAAGAGAGATCTTGAAGCACTATCTTGGTGTCAAGGGCACCGACCGTACTACAAACCATACCAACAATTACTCCTTCTCATTATGAATGATAATACGGTTGGACATCCTATAAGTATTATTTTTATTTCTTTACTTCACTGATTTTCTATGTATAGATCCACTTCAGCACTTCTTTCTGGTGATTCGGCATGCACCTACTATCTTTTACATAAAAGCAATAAAACAAATTTTATTCTCGTCTCAAAACAGTGATGATGAAAAATCGGCCCTTTAGAGAATATAACCGACAATTGTTAGTAATGTATGTCACGTCAAGAATTTTCAAACACTAACGCAAAATGTTCTTTGTACCCAGAATAAATTAACGCTGAATAAATTGACTTTAGCAAGTGTTTAAATAGAATAAACCAAGTAGGTACTACAACAAATAATCATTATAAACGTTTAACAATGTGCTACTTCCATACTTAATGGATGTAGCACACTAAATCGAAAAGTAGGTGATTCTGTCAGTCTGTTTTAGATTGTAGATTTTTGTACCAGTCTGTAGAGTGCGTCTAATGAAAGCGCGACCTGGAGTTTTTTTTTTAATTTAATTGACAACATTATTCAGCTGCAATTGTAGGAAATGGATAAAACAATTGTCAAGTGTCAAGACATGATTCTCCTACTAGTTAGTAATACTTACCACATACCTACAAAATTTTTGGAAATTACCTCTTTTTCTCAGATCGCGCTTTCATTAGCCGGACTATAGTACTTAGGTACCTGCGTCTTCTTCTTTTCGTATCGATGCTCTCACTACTTTTCTGCCCAGTATTTGGCAACCTGTATGGCATTGGCATTAGCCTCGTTTAGATACTGCAAAGTGCAGGTGGTTGTGCAGGATGGACAGCATAGCAAGTTCTGCATGTCCTGGGTAGCTGGTCCACACTGGCACTGCGTTAACGATGGGTCGAGGAAGCCCCATTTGGCCATATTGTTTTTACAGCGGCCAACCTGGATCCGCAGTCGGTTAGGAGAACATAACTTCAAGACAACTTAAGGGTGGATACTTACCGTACGTTGTCTGATGGTAGAAAGGAGATGGCGGAATCAAGTCCTGTGTGAATTCCACGCATTGTTCGGCGTCTACCGTAGCAGTCAGGGTCAGAATCTTGGTGGCCCCTTCGCTAGTATTACTGCTTCGCAGAAGGCCACTCCTCCTCGCTCCAGAACATGGCCTCCAAGGCCCGGTGCGAGAGGTCGTTGCCATCGATTACCTTTAAAAGGACACGACGGTGGGCCCAAGCGGGGCACACCTTTACCGAGTGCTCCACCGTGTCTTCCGGGTGATGCAGGAACCTTCCGAACTTACCATGTTCAGTCATATGGAAGAGGATGCCGTGACGTCTTCCCAACCACTCATCCTCAAAGAGAAAACCAACTACCACTTCAGTGAACGTGGATATCAGCTCGCCAATTGCCTTGATACCCTATGACAATGCCATCCCTCATAAAACTGTGTAAAGCATTATAATGATGCATGCAGCAGCAGCTAAGCTACCAATTAACTGACTACGGAATATTTTAGTCTCTCGAAACTTAGGAATATTTCGATGGGTTAGGTTAGTTTAGAATTGGAATTTTCTGCCCGAGTCCATATTTCCCCTGATAGATTTAAAATTAAGTAAAAGAGTAGATATTCTATTATCGATCACACGATTGTAACGTACGTAACATTGCATGAAACAGTACTCCTCAATCACAAGCTTATCTACATTAATATTAAAGTACTAGCTGCTGCCCGCGACGTCGTCTGCGTGAAGGCTCTACAGCACCAAAAAAACTAACGTGTCGCTATAGCATTATAAGTAATTAACTTTTAAAATAGCATTAAAATACATGTTTTTTTTTGCAAGCGAAGCAAGTTTAGAGAATTATTGGGAATCCTGCTGAGTTCAGTCATAAGTTGTGACTGAAGGAAATAGAGAAAATGATGTATGTGTGGAATATCAGTCTTGCCATGAAGTAGGTACCGTGTTATCCCAGTTAATGGGTTGTGGAGGTCTGGTAGGCAGCCGTTGGAGTTGAGCTGTTATTTCAGGCTACTTTGGGTTGGTAGTGATGATAGTGAAGAGGTCCGGGCGACCAAACTTTCGCACGTAATGCCGCGGCCAGACTATGCTCCTCGCGCTGCTCATCGCTCTGCTCCTCGCGCTGCCGTGATTTGCCGCGATGTTGCTCTCTCTCTCTCGCGCGCAAAGACCGACAAGATAGGGAGCAGTGGGCAGGACGAGGAGCATGACGAGTGGCATGACGAGTAACGTGGCCACACTATGTCTCTGCCTCCTTTCCTCGTTACTTCCCATGCTACTCGTCGAGTGTGTGGCCGCGGCATAACAAAATGCATCTTGGGTCTTCTCGTGCATGTACCACGGACCTTTTGTAAAGGTGGAGGGGAGAATGACCATGAATGAGCATTTGTATTATTCTGCATAGAGATAGACGTAGTTCTCAGCTTTGAGCTTTCTTTGGGAGGTATTCCACGAAGCACAACCAAACGAAGCACAACCAGATGAAGCGCAACTAAAGTATTCCACGAAGCACAACTTTGTGCTTCAAATAAAAATTGATTGTGAAAGAAAGTTGTGCTTCGTGGAATACTTTAGTTGTGCTTCGTCTGGTTGTGCTTCGTTTGGTTGTGCTTCGTGGAATACGGTTGTACCTTATAAATACCAAACGCTGTCTCAATTTTGGCGTACATGTCCTAAGAAACTGAGTAAAGAGCGTACAATAATGGCGGAGATAAGAACCATTGTTTACTCTCAGCTGGATCAAGAAGCTGTAGAAATGCATGGTGGATGGTTTTTTTTTATGATTTGGGGTGCCTGTCTGGGGGTCTACATTATAGTGGGCAAAATGGTAGCCAACCTCTCCGCGACAGAACTGAAATGAGAGGATATTGAAGAGAATCGTACGCACGGTGAGTCTCGCTGATCCTTCGAAGCCGGTCATCAGGCATGGGTAAAACGATGTCTCTGTTATCACATTCCTGATCGACTAACACAACAGATACCTCATTCGTCGTTAGAGCATTATACCACACTGGATGGGCTGTGATCGGCCTTCTATCTGCTCTGATGACAAACTTAAAGTGGTTGCGCTCGTTCTCAGGCACCGACGCGAGGGCTGCTTTGAAGTTGCTAATTTGCGGATTAACGTTATGCAACATACTTTGCAATCCTTTGAACAGACCAGACCAAATTGAGGATGTGTCTACTTCAACACTTGCTTGTTGTTCACCAAACAAAGTCATCTGGAAGGCGCTGTTATAAGCTCGAATGTATTTAAAAAAATGGCTGGACTTCGAATGCTCGCCATTAAGTCCCCTTTTCCATTTGCGGACTTGGCAGTGGGTACAAACTTCTTCTAAGGCAACCATATCTCCATGGGCGGCGTAGTTAATCACGGTATTGTAGATAAATCCACTTCCTTCTTTATTTAGCCGTTTGCTCTTCGATATCGTAAACCGTGGATTCATCATCAGATGTCGAAAGTTGATTTATGTCACGACACAGGCGATCTTATTCTATTTGTGCCGCATGCTGTTCTCTTGGATTCTGTCACGTTCTTGCGATAAATGAGCTTCAATGTCACTTCATCATCAATGAACATCACTTTTTTGTAATACTTAACACCGCATTTTTTTTAAATTGTCTTCCTCAACTCTGCTCAAGATTTTGAGGGTTTTGTTGGAACTTATATTTGTCAAACGAACTATACGATACAACTGTTATGAAGAAACTGCAAAATGCCATCTATGAATTTTAAGAATAACTAACTACTAACCTCGCCAACATGATAAAATTTCAATTATAAATTTCCAAAAAGTGTTAATATGTAACTTTATTTGATTTTTATGAAATGTCATAGATGGCGCTGCTTTAAAATTTCCTTTATACTACTAACATTCATTAAATTATGTTTTTCTGCCCAAGTTACTTAAATGGCGTAGTTTTTATATTGTAAAGCTAAATAATAGCATGGCTTACTCAAAAACAACATTTATATATGCGTCGTTAGATTACACGCTGCCACATAATGCGTAAGAAAAATAAAGATTCACAGCTCCTCCCCCGTAGGTGGTAGCGTGATAATATGTAGCCTATTGGTTTTCCCGACCTCTCAGTAATATTCATGCAAAATTTGAAGTAAATCCATGGAGTACTTTTTGAGTTTAACCCGGACATACAGATAAACAGACAAACAGACATGAATTCTAAAAACTATATTTTTGGCTTCGGTATCGATTGTAGATCACGCCCCAAGTATTCTTTTAAAAAATATTCAATGTACAGTTTTGACTTTCCTACGATTTTATTATATGTATAGATTTATCTTTTTGTTTGTAAATAATAAACTGAAAAACTACATTACGAGTATTTATCGTCTGCTATGATTTTTAAAAATCATTTCTGCAGTAGAATGCTATTTTATCACTATAGTGACATAGGCATATACTTTCTACTATGTTTAACATTGGGAAAAGCCAGATAAAAAATATTGAAAAATACCTGATGAATGCTGCTTTTTAAATTAAAAAAAAACAAAGGTAGGTATGTAGGAAATATTCAATAAATATTTTTATTACAAAAAGTGTACAAATGAAGTTTTTGTCATAAACAAATTATCGACTGTTACAAATTTTTTGGTTCTTGAAAAATAATTGAAAGCTTACGCAATCAATTTTTTTTTCGCTATATAACGATGCATGCATGCTGATGTTCTTCGGTATTCTGCAAATCTGAAGCTTCGCTTTTCTTACACTCTTTATTCTGCGAGTAGTAACTGTATATAGTTTTGAGTAATTGGATTATTATCATTTTTTTTCCCGATTAACCGTTTTGCTGGTAAGCTTACCACGGTTGTGGACTTTGATTTTTCGTCGAAAGTAAAACATGTAAATTATATTAACAGCCTTTATCTTAATGAAGCTTTGACTAGCTTCTAAGACTTTATGACTCTCGAAGAAAGGCTTTTCAAACATCTGCATGCGTTTATGTTTAATGTTACTTTTTATCCCAGCTCCATTCCTGTCAGATTCTCATCAAATTCTAGGCCGGAAGGCTTGTAATGTATTGACACATGTATCTCATGACTATCAGCCAAATGACAAACGAAAATACGCCTGCTATAACTTGGCCTAGATCTAAATGTATAGACGCTGTCTCAAAGGCCATAATCTTCAACAGCCGCAGTTTTTCGAAACCGCACTACAGATGAAGTAGAAGCATATTATCAGTACTATTGCTGATCCTACAACTGTCAGTAACTGATTTATGCTGACCGTTAATCCACAAACATTGCTATCTACAGAAGCCATTTTAGTAGCGTCTCGATTCCTTGTTGAATTGTCGTCTATGATCCATTGAAGTACTTGCACATCCAACTCATAACAACCAGTAAGGTAACGAAAGCAAATGCAATCAGGAGCAATTGTAAAATATCAACGTTGTAGCAAGTGTGTGCACCAGAATCACCTTTAGATTTACCCATATCTTCATTTACCACTAGTTATATGGCAAACGACTAAGAACAAAAGAACTAATAAAACGATAGAACCTACGACCATAAGAAGCTGGTTCAAATTAAAACTAAGTCCACAAGAGTGTTCAGCAGCAACTTTGGAACCCATTCTCTAAATTTTATGGCTAATCATGGTACCGGAGTACTTTACCTTTAGTTTTCCTGCATGTTACATGTTTTTTTTCGGGTTTTTGTAAATTTTTAGTTGATTATTCGGACCACCATTTTCTGAACGACAGATCGGTTTTTGACATTGTTGAAGTGAAAAACGAAGAAAACAGTTAGGCAGATCTTTCTTTTTGGTTGGGTCGAAAGAGTTTTGTTTTGAAGCTGTTTTTTTCGCATGCTAAAATTATTTCCTACGGCCGGCCGAGAAAAAGGCAGGATTTTATACCTATTTCTATGAATCAATATTTAATGTAAGGGGGGCTTCGCCCACGGCGACTTTTTGAAGCGATGCAGTAGCGCGGCTGCCGCGCGTTAGTAGCGCTACAGCCGCGATGCAGTCATTAGCGGCTTACCCCTGCCCACGCCACGATTCTGTCACGATGCAAACGCGCGTCAGCCGCGCTATTGCATCGCGGCTAACGCACAACCGTGTACCGTTTGTATGTAGACTACTATTGTTTATCATTCACGTGCCACCCCAAGTAGCACGAAACTGCATTATAAGATGTCACAAGAGGTAACATCGGTAACTTTAGCACTTATGAAGAGTTATTACAGTACATTTGACCTGCAATAGGTGGAAAGTGAGCTTTCACCTAAATAAGAACGTTATTTTGCGTAATGGAGACCACACTGTAAAGCTTGCAGCGTTAATATAGGTAACAAGTTCAGTACCTATTACACAGCTTTAAGCAATTTAAAGGATTTTTGTGGACTTTTACTAAGCTATATTCTGAATTGAAGATCACAAGTGTACCCTTAGATCGAGCATATAGGACGAGCGGATGGTGAACTACTCGTTACTCGCTGTCCGCAAGCCCGCACTTACGTTGAGCTTAGATTACTCCGCGATTCCCAACGCCTAGGGCATCTTCTGTGTAGTGGCAGAGATGTGAAGACGTAGGTGGAAGTCAGTAACATCTGACACCCTCTTTCGCTCTACCTACAGTTGGAAAAGTTATAAAAAAAGCGAACCGAAAATCGTCACATAACTCTCTTAGTTTAAATAACAGTTTAAATAAGAAAATACCTAATAAAATGATTACTAAGTGATTTATGGTAAAACAAACATTTATTAAAAAATAAATAAATCGATAAGTATAACAAAATCAAATTAAACTTTGTACAAAAGAAAAATGCATACAGATCTAAACTTCCTATAAAATTACATTGCGTCAGGCCTCCAGTTTTGTTTTCCTGCAAAACATACAAAAAAGAAGAATTAATAACAATAATCTACTTTAGTAAATGTTTTTTACGTAGGTATTGTGAATCAAACCGAACTTGTTAAAAAAGTTCAAACAATTACCTAATTTCTCAAGGTTAAAAAGCTTAAATACAAAGTTCTTTTAATATTTGGTATAAACTAGTGCTTGACCGATCCCACCTGAGGGTAAGCAGTGATGAAATCGTTGATGGTGAGGCGCACTAGTTTATTCACTGTAGCCTTGAAGACATTTAAGGCATTATACAAAATTATGTTTAATTTTAACCTTTTGACCGCCTACATCGGATATATCCGACAAATACTTGGTCGTCTACTCCACCAGAGTCGCACACCCATGACCAAATACTCCATCTCATCAGCTTCTCTGTCACCTATGGGGATTTCAGAGCTAAAATAGATGGAGCACCCAGTCACGGATACACGACCCTGGCGAATAGGACACGTCGGATCAAATACGACGTCGGGCGATAAAAGAGTTAATCATTTTGTCTCCTTATCGCTGCCCACGTCAGACTTTTTGTAGGACCGATAATCGGAATAATTTTAATCCTATATTATAATATTCTGACCGACTTTTTGTAGGGCGTGTGCATTGCACTATTGCTATCAGTGTGTTTCATATTTCACCTACAAAAAAACTGTCACCGTTTATTATAGGACGTGGGCTGGCAGCGTATAACCAACTCCACCATTAACTGTTGGAAGGATTATTTCCATTGTTTTTCACCGTTCAGCAAATTATTAAAAAAATATTCCTAAGAAGGACTAAGATTTTTGAAGTAAGAATTTTATTATAAATCCCACACCACTTACCTTTAATATTTTGAACATTACTAATAATGTTTGATTAGTAAAGCAAAATTTTTACAATGAAGACCAGTGGTCATTGCAGTGTTATTGTGAACTTTGTTTTAAAATATACCTAGTTAGTTTTTCCTTATTCAAAACCGTGAACCAAACCGCACAGGGCCCGTAGTTGATACAGTAGGTACATGATTCTGGACCCCTTAGTGTAGGATTTTTTATTTATTTAAACTTCATGTACAGTCAGCACCAAAAGTCGATGAACAGAATCAACATAACAAAACACCTGTTCGCAATAAAATGTGTTTCATCTGTTCACAATAAAATGTTTTGTTATGTTGATTCTGTTCATCGACTTTTGTTGCTGACTGTACAATAGTGGTACATACAATTTAATGGTGTGTGTCTACCTAGCCTTTTCCCGACTATATTGGGGTCGGCTTCCAGTCAAGCCGGATTTAGAGGTATCTTAGTTTAATTCAAACTGTATAAAGTCGTTGTCTAACACACCCTGTAGATCTCGATCCAATGCGCGTTTGATATTTATGTAGGTACCTCTGAATAGGAGTTCTTTACAGTACCTATCTGATTTCCATAACCCACTAACATTCATCTCCTAAACTATTGCAACCGAATAAATTAATCCAAAAGTCATTTGGATCGTATCCTAAGTTTCTTTTTTAGGTAGGATATCAAACAATGACTTCTCCGGGGGGTGATTCATTTTCACATAACCCATGGCCCTGTAGGACCCCTACGATTTGCTGATATCTTCTTGAGGTGGTCGACGACTTGCGCTCTGTCCAGATGGTTACCGGACGGCTAGACGGCGAGCTACCCATTGCTCGTCGTCCGCAAGCCCTCGCCGTCGGGCGGCTGGCGCGTGACAGCCACTTCCTCTCATGTGTGGCCACCTCCTAAGCTAGCATTACTAAGAGTAGTGGGTGGAGTGTATTTGAACTACTCTGCTCTCCATACGCTCTGTTCGGTACCAGACTATTCTCTCTGATTCGAAGCTACGTGTTCATTTTTGTTTTATTTAAAACTCCATTCCGCTCGAATATGCTCCACTTAAACTTTTTTTAAGGTGTCAGACAGATTGTCACTTTTGCTGACTAAATCCCAACCCGTTCCTTCTTTGCCCTCGTTCCAGGGTCCTGGGTTTCGCTCCACTTACACTGTTTCCACTGATGCGGAGTGGACATTTTGAGCTCGGTGATTGATCAATTCACGGATCCTGTTCACTCCACCCAGCTTTACGTCATAGTCCAAGAAAATTAGTCAATTTACGGCAAGAATCTCTGAATGAGAGATAGCCGGTTAAAAACTTGCATAAACCTTTATTTTCACACTCTAAACCTTATCTCAAAACCTGCTCGCAAATATTTCTATTTGCAATAAAGATGAAAAAAAAAAAACATTTTTGACCTGGCAATTTCTGCAGATGCGGACACCCTATGGTAAGAAGAATAAAGTTAACGCCAGAGCTGGAATTCACGGCCTCAAGTCTGTTATTAGAATAGTATCAAAATTGTCGATCATTGACTTCATAATTGCTGATTTTGACAAGCTTTTGCCAAGTTTGGACTACCACACTTCAACAATTATGAAGCTAAAAATCGTCAATTCTGATGCTATTATAATAGCAGACTTGTGGCCTAGTAATTCTGTCACTCTTTCGAATATTTCACCAAACTTGTTCTAGGACATGCCAAAACAAATGTTTATGCAAGTTTATAGCCGACTATCTCCTATTTCGAGGTCAAACCCTTTTTTTCCTGGACTATCATTGGAAAGGGAAACGCGGAAGTATTCCCGTTTCGGCACCAATATAACAGGTATTTTCTATAGACATAAACAATACAAAATCCCAATCCAAAATATGTATTGGTGCCGAATCGGGAATAGCTTGGGTGCCGAAAATCTGGGTGTTGAAACAGGAATACTTTGAAACGCGCACTTAAAATCTAAAGGTATATACAACACACTTAGATACTAATGAAATCCCAACACCGCAGGTTAATTAAACACAAGTGACATTTATTACCAAGTTTATTAATTTCCAAATATATACATTCCCAGTCTATTCTATCATACCAACACTGTATCAGTCAGCGAAATAGGAATACAGCCTACGCCTTGAACATAGTTAGTTTTAAACAATTTCGCAATCACATTAATTTTCAGTACAGTAGCTGTACTTGACTAAGTAGTACCACGCTTATAACTAAAACTTCTTGTGACACACTCACAAGTTTTTGAATTGATTATTCAAAGTCAGAAACTTGTCAAATTGTATTTTAATAACATAGACATAGAGAACTAGACTCAAAATTACCGTGGCAAGTTTGTAATTTTTTTTGTAATACTTGTCTGGCGCAGGACCGGTCGTTGTGGCTACACTTGGGGGAGGCTTACGTCCGGCAGAGGATATCTTTCGGCTGAGATGAAACAAGCAATCGAAGGTGAAACAAGCAATCTTTGCCGGGGACCAATCAGAAATTAAGAAATAAAGAATAATTGGTCATACGATCGCTTTGTTTCTCTTAAACTTTTGTGATTGAAATAGTGAGTATTCTAAAGAAATTACGAGTATATACTCACTTGAATGCTTAGAGATAGCGCATACGAGTAACTTTAGTCTCCGCAACTAATTTTGTTTCTCACTACAAGTCTATCGGATTGTATGAAAGTGTGCGCATGTAGTGACGCAACAGGGAGATTTTTAAGTCCGCAGATTCAGCGAATTGTCGGCGAAGCATCTATCGCTCTATCTATTAGTAACAAATTTTTTAATGAAAAAGTCTCATCGCCTTTAAATAAATTACCCGTTGGCTCCCCCTTTGTCATGTTCTCTATATCTATGTTCAATGCTCAAGTTCTGAACTTCGAATGCTCAATTAAAAAACCAAATGAAAGTCAAATGTGGAGTATTTGAGCACACCAACCATCAGTGAGTCAATACTTGAGTATAGTGCGAAATTACTACTTCTCGATTAAATAAGATATCTTTGGTTATTTAGTGCAGGGTATTACTACCATTATTATAGAAAAGCAGAAGAAGGATACAGCGCAAGAAGATAAGAAAAGATAAACTAAACTTAAAGGAACTTCTTTGGTCAAAGATTTGAGACCGAAGATACTAAATTTACTAGAAAGGTTACAAAACAAAAATATTACACGTAGTTTAATTCTTGCGCTGCTATAGAAAAGCGTAGAAATCAGAAAAAGCATTAATAGACCCCAAGAACACCAGAAATGTCAAATTACTGAGTTTTGTTCTTCCTGAGATGTTTCCGACGGCTGTTCTCCATGGAGCGAGTGACCAGCCAAGTGGAGAAGGAGTAGGAAGCCCACTGCATGGTCCGGATAACACTCACGAAGATCGCATGAGGGAAGTAACCAGTAGTCTTGTCAACAATACCGACGAGACCGATGGCAGACTTGACAAAGTCTTTGGCTGAAGGAGCGAAGGTGGTACTCCTACGGATCCCTGACATATTGGAGCAGACGAATCCGGGCAGTACTGCCTGGATAATAATGCCCTGTTTGCTGTATTCCATTTGTAAGCCTTCGGTGAACTTGTCGACGTAAGCCTGTGGAAGGAATCGCAGTTGAATAAATTTGTTTTGGTGACATAATGTGAGTGCCTCACACGTTAGAATGCCCCAAGTGCCCCTACACATGCACTTTGGAGGATCTGATGAGTGCCACCTATGCTGCTATTAAAGAAGCTACCTACTGCGCCCAAAAGTCAAACGAGTAAACCGTAGAATCGAAAGGAAAAAAATGAGTTGACTGAAGTCCTCCAGCAGTTAAAAGTAGATTAAATTATAAATAATATTATACTGACTTAATCTAAATTTGAAAAAAAAAATCTAATCAATTGTTTATTACTGTTTCTGTTTTATTGTTGGCTTTCATGCTTTATTTGTAGCGCAGTCAACTTAAAAGAACAATGAGGGGTGAGGTTAAAATCATTCGCTCCCAAAACCCAACCTGTCCCTAACTGCAACCCCCTTAGCGGAATGATGCTAGTTGTTCTTACCTTAGTAGCAGCATAGACGGTGAGCAGCGGGCTAGGAATCATCGAAGAGGCTGATCCCATGTTGATGAGGACGCCTTTCTGCCTCTGGACCATGCCTGGTAGGACGAGGCGAGTCATGCGGGTCACCGACACCACATTGGCCTTGATCAGAGTGGTTGTTAGCTTATCCCTGTTGAAGAAGAGATTGAGATAAGAGTTTGAATGTATGTGTGTATCTTCTATTAGGAGCTTTTTCAAGAATTGGGCAACCCTGTGCCAAATTTCATTAAAATCGCTTCAATAGTTTAGCATTAGTATTGTAATGTTCCTACTGTTAGGAGTCAAGCATCTTCTCTAGGAGAAGAAAAGGCCGTAAGCCGTAACCCACCACTCGAACCCAGTGCGGATTGGTGGATGTCACATGCTTTCGTATTTTTGTTTCTAGGACATACATACACCACCGGTTTACTCACGAAATTTTCATTCACCGTTTTAAGAGCAGCGGTGACGAAATAAATTACACAAATGACTACTCCTGGTTGGGTTTAGACCCACGACCTACAACTTTCAAGTCGGGGCAGTTACCTCCCACTGAGAGGTATTCCTCGAAGCGCACCAGTTTTCAAACTAGTGCGCTTCGAGGAATACCTCACCATTGAGTCACCACTGCTCCCTCTTACTATAGTTTAATAGATTTACAATATTAGTCTGAATAAAAGTCGCAGGAATGCGATAGATTTGAGATGCACAGGACCGTTCGTAGTGGTGACACTTGGGGGAGGCCTATGTCCAACAGTGGACGTCTTTTAACTGAAATGATAATAATGATAGAAAAATTAGGATTATCTGTAGGGTCTGTTTGTTTCGGGTAATTGTTCGCAGGCAGTTGTACAGTAGTTTTTTACGCATTAAAAACATAGTTTCTTTATGAAGGTCTTGTAACTTTTGATGAAGTTTGCAATCGCATTTAACTAAGGTGAATCTCATAGGAACGGTAAATACTACGTAACTAAATAAAGGGTCCAACAATATAGTTGGTAGATATCGGCAACTTTTTTATTATGCATTGGTTCGCGTTTGAAAACTATCTCACCTGATATGGCCGACAATGGACCACGCTTGCCTAGAAGTAACCTACTCACTTAAGGGGGATGTTCCAGCTTAGCCCGCGAAATTCAAATTTTCTTACGGGTTTTGCAATTTGCAAGCCAGTGCACGGTGGTCCAAGCGCCCTACAAGGGCGGTCATTAATATCTTACTTTATTAAATTTGTTAAATGGGATGTTTTTTGAAGGGTAAATAATAAAAAAGTACTTCACTAATGTAAATTAATGCTTTATTTACATAATTTAATACATTATGTACAATAAACTGTAAAATATGTACTATTTAATTTACATTTAAATTGTCAATATTTGAGATTTATTCTCCCTCGCTCGGAAATACATCTGAATATTATATTAATGCTGTTTATGATGGGATTATCATTAAATATATATTCTTTTATATATTATACATATTATGTACAACAAAAGGCAAGAAAACTAAAACTACAATTTACATATTTACAAACGTCATCATAACCATAACTAAGTTAAATAAGTACAACAACTATCCTAATTTGAATTTAAAATAAATTTTTAATAAATCTAAAACCTGCCTTGACCTAGCGCTCTTTTTCTTACGGGGAAGTTTCCGAAGATCAGTAATGAATGCGCACTTCGTGCACTTCTCATTACCCTTTACTAATTCTACACATTCAATTTCATTTAACCAATCTGAATACTTATTCAAAAAATTTGATTTACTTCTAGAGACAATTTTCCAAAATCTATTAAGACTTTTACATAAATTGAGTATCTTACTATCTAAGTTCTTAATGTCTACATTTTCGACCTCATCCAGTGCAGCTAGAATAGTTTCCAACGCGTGTTGATGTTTTTGAGGAACAGTTCCAATTATGGCAGACCAAATCTCAAAGAAATGCATCCTTGAGAAAGAACATTTAATCAAAGTACATGAAAAAAAAAATATTATTTATTTTCGTAAGTTTCGTAGACCGTGCTACGCCAGAGCCTACGCAGACGTAGAGGCTATATAGCGACTATAGTAGCAAAAGGAAGCAAAAAAACCTTTTAGGTTTTCAAAATAGACAGTTCAATCTTTAATATAAGATATGTGAGAGTATTAGATTATGGTTGAAATTTTTTGTAGGTCTATGTGAAGTCAACTATAAGATACAAATTTAATAGAAATACTGTGTGGCGTAGCACGTAAAAATACGTCATAATAAGTAAAATAAAACTTAAAAATATAACTAATTAGTAATAACATACCTTGATCTTGAAAATCCATGTCACAAACACCACTCAAAAACAACGCAATTCTGAGAATTCACAGTTAAACAAACAGTACTGCTAATGCGTTACTGACAAGGCGCGCGCAACGTAATGATGTGTTCACTTCGGAGGTAGAAAAATATGTGATAATTAGGTAAAATGGGTGACATATTTATACTTTAGGGTAGCTTGTTTATTGGTAAATCATTATAGATAATTAAATTGGGGTAATTGATGATGAAATTTTTGCATTAATGACCTACGGAGGAACCACCGTGCAGTGATAGGTTGTATGAAGTTAAAAATACTTAAGCGGTTGTAAAACGTAACTAGTTATATAATTATAAACATAAAAATCATCAATACAAGCCTCCAAGCTCACTTAGTTGCAAGAACGTTTTTTACCTCGAAAAAATCGTTCCTACACTTAGGTGAGCTTGGAGGCTTGTATTAATGATTGTTATGTTTATAATTATATAACTAGTTACGTTTTACAACCGCTTAAGTATTTTTAACTTCATACAACCTACCACTGGCTTGCAAATTGCAAAAAACGTAAGAAAATTTGAATTTCGCGGGCTACCTGAAGCATTCACCTTAATGACTTTTGATGTAGTAGTATTATATCAAGAAGACAGAAGTGGTAACTCCATAAACTGTGCCATGGCCAAGGCTAGGTCAATGCATAGGTAACTTCTAAGCAAGCGCACTCTATCGTTGACCACGCTGAAGTTTTTGATCAGGTGAGATAGTCAGGCTTACCAATGATAAAAAACATTGGTGGTTCAGCTTAAATAAAAAAAAGTTTAATCAAGAATTATCGTCTTATATTCTTCGAAATTGTAACATCATATAGCTTATCAATTCAATAAATTATACACCAAATGAATAGAATTCTTACATCGAAAGAACGAGACTTTATCATCATAATTTCGTGTATAAATTATATTTCAATAAAAAAAAGTCTGACGTAACATCAACACCTCATATATGATTTCATAGAATTGTAACAAAACCAATCAACTATTTTATTGGTTTCACATTATTGAGTATACACGAATTGTTTATGATATCATGAAAAACCGGCAAAGTGCAAATCGGACTAGCGTGAAGAGTATCGTATTTTGGTATTGTAGACTTGTGACATTTTTGATTCGCCACACTTTGCCGGTGAATGAAAATGTGACGATTTTACAATACCAAAATCTTTACAGGACTGTCGCAACCCCACGTATAGCTAATTCGACTTCCGACTGGCATGACTCCCTCTGGGCCAAGGCAAGAGTATCGTCTGCGTAAAAAGGTCGCCAGAAGCACATAGTCGTACCCAATGTTAAACAAAGGCGGTCCTAGTGCCGATCCTTGCGGAACACCGCACGACATCCACTTTGCTTGGTAACTCCGGTAGATGATGACCCTGTCCATTTGTTAGACCTCAATCACACGATACATGTAGGTTAACACCCAGTGATAAAGGAACGCCTTCCCAACGAAGGGTAGGCCTGGCAGGTGCCTGGGCAGGGTATTGAAGAAGTGAATATCCTTACTGGAATCTGTAGGCCCTAAACAGCCGGACTGACTATTCGTTTGTTATGACTGCATATCGATTGCGCAATCGGTTGGCAGTTTCGATACAGTTAAGTATGTAAACTACAATTCCGATTGTCTATTTGTAATCTGTTTAGAGCCCTGAAATGACACAGACTAAATACCAACAGCTTCCAAATAAAATAGAAAAAAAACCTTTCTTAACTGGTTTACCAAATTGTATTCAGGCACACGTTTTAACTCTTACCTTTTAAGTATTCGAAATAATGTTGAAGTGTTTACGATTTTTTCGAAGTGAACGTTAAAATTACTTATTCTTATTTTGGCTCAATAAGGGCGTTTTGTTTTAAAGGTCAAATTTAATGAGACGACTCTTGAAGCAGGTTTTCTTTATGTGTTTTATGAAAGTTAAAGGGCTTTTTTCAAGTTCTTAAATTGACGTTGGCATTGTAATAAGTGTGGTTATTTTTAAATGCGACTTTAATCATATTGAATTCAATTTTCAATTTTTTGGTGCTGCTTTAACGTACCTAAGAACTGAGGAAAACTATACAGTATACACCGAACAATTTGGTCTTGAAGAAGCTATGAAAATAATTTAAGCCGTATACATTATTATTAGGCTATTGGATAGAATTGCCATCGTGAGGGGCAGTAAGGCACATTTTGCTTTATAGTTCTGGAGAGATGACTGCCTAATGTAAGATGCAGCGTTAGAAGGACTTCCGATGCACATTATCAGGTCTGTCTCTGTCAAGGCTGCCTGGAAGAAATCGCCAAGTGCGATAAGGCCGCCAATTGTATGTTTTTACAATAAGGTTTCCTAATATTATTATTGTAATCTTGGTGTACAATAAAGAATATAATAAAGAAATAAATACCGATCGTTGTAGCTATAATTAGGGGAAGCCTGTGTGCAGCAGAGGCTGAAATGATCATTAATACAGTATTAATATATCATAATTAACACAGTATCCAAAAATTCATATAAAGGACACTATACCCTTTACAACTACACTACATCGTCTACATCTAAATATATTATGTACATTATCAGCATATCACCGTAGTGTAGGTACAAGCTCGTAACGTAGAAGCCATCTGATGCGGCGATTAAGCTCAAGCCATTAGCTCCGACGTCATGGCTTGCTACTATATTAACCCTGTAGAGAAACTATGTGGGCTCTCTTGGGGTTAGCTGGTTAATGGTAAGATGTTAGAACAAAATCTTTTGTTGGTTATATGTGTGGCTACAAGCAGGTAGCCTGTCTGATGGTAAATATCAAATAATAATGATATGGTGATATGTGGTAACACCGTACTAATCTTAAACTCCTTGTAAAATTATACCTTTTTTTTTAATCTTTATTTAAAGAGCTCTTTCGCTAGTGCGAATATGTCACTCTGTAGGTTTACAAAAAGAATTACATATTTTCACAAAAACTAAAAATTATACAACCTTAAAAAATCCTCTTCTCCATATATTTCGTCAAATTATGAGAACATACCTAAATATATAGGGCTAAGGTAATGAAGCAGGGAGGTCACGACCCTCAGCATTGAGGAATACGACGCAAGGAGGAGGGACCTAAATATATGAAGAAGCGGACTTTTTTTTTTCGAGATTTCAGTTTTGGTTGCATAGTAAAAGTGTTCATATTGATGAGTACAACAACCTCTTTTAAGGAAAGCCTGTCCTATCAACGTTGTATTTATGGTGTACAATAAAGAGCATATCAATCAATATGCACCTTCAGGTACGTGCAACAGAACAAAATGGAAGAAAGGGCAGAAGAAGAAGAATACCAGGTTTTTTTTTTATGGTAGGGGAATCATCAGAATGACTTCCCCCGCTCTTGGGCGGAGCGGGAGGGCGTGTCAGACTCTTACTGACTAAACCCCTACCCCGTTCCTTCGTTGCCTTCGTTCTGGGGGGGACTCGGTGTCAACCTTTAGGAATAACACATGTTCCCCCCAGAGGCTTCGGCCCTACCGGGCCCCTACAGTTTGCTGACATCTCCTTGAGGCGCGCGTGGAACAGAACGCGCCGTTGACGACTGGGCTCGGTCCAGATTATTTCCAGACTGCCGAACAGCGAGCTACCCAGTGCTCGCCGTCCGCGAACCCGCGCCTACGGTAGTCGGAAATCGGGATCTCGGCGGCGGCGGCGTGAGGACCGTTCCCTCACGCGCTCGCGGTCAGCAGCCTCCTTCACGAGCATTACTGCTTCGCAGAAGGAGGCGACCGCATGCCAACCCTCCTCGCTCCGGACCATGGCCTGAACCAGGGCCCGGCGCGAGAGGTCGCCGCTCCCGATAGCCTCCACAAGGACACGGCGGTGCTCCGCCCAAGCGGGGCACACTTCTACCGTGTGCTCCACCGTGTCCTCCGGGCGGTCCACACAGTGGCGACACCCGGGCGTCCTCTCCTGCTTGATTCGATGCAGGAACCTCCCGAACTTACCGTGTCCGGTGAGCACCTGCGTCATACGGAAAGAGAGGACGCCGTGACCTCTTTCCAACCACTCCTCAAAAAGAAGAATACCAGGTGCGTATGCAAATTCGGTGGTCCTCTCAAAGGGCAGATATATAAATGCATCATACAGCCTGTCCTCCTGTACGGCGGCGAGTGTTGGCCGGCATTAAGCAGACACACCCAGGAGCTTCGCGTCACGGAGATGAAGATCGTAACGCGATCCGATCGCATACGCAACTCATTCATCAGAGGTAGTCTTGGTGTCCGTGACGTGAGTGAAAAACTGCAAGAGTGTTGTCGGCGATGGTATGGCCATATCATGCGCCGCCCTAGGGAGTACGTTGGTCGGAGATGCATGGATATGGCTGTCCTTGGGGCTAGGTCCCGTGGTCGCCCTCGCAAGCGCTGGCTGGACGTCGTCAAGTCCGACATGAGAGCCAATGGCCTTACTGAGAAGGATATTAAAGATCGGGCAAAGTGGAGAAAACTCAGTCGGAAGGCGGATCCTGGCAACGGCCGGGATTAACGCCAGGTAGAAGAAGAAGATGCAAATTCGGTATCTACTGTCGACTTTGCAGAGAGGGCTCTCTTCAATTTTTGAAGTTGTTCATACTGTGACTTACCGGAACAATATTTTTATAAAGCTGTAAGGTACATTTAAACGACTTACTGTGACAGTTGGTTCGAGATGACTAGAGAAAAAAATACCTGGAAGAATCTGAAGGAGGCTTTGCCCAGCAGTAGATAATTATAAGTTAAATAATGAAATCAGAGTCTAAACCTCAACCTTTTATCTAATAAAGATATCAGTCAGTCCATTTGTGATCACCTTTCCTTCAAAATTTACACTTAAAAATTCAAATATTTCAGCCAAAATGTCTCACACCTGAACCATTTCAATGCAATATCAAATTCACCGCTGTCACAAATAATCTCACACCAATAGCGTAGAATGGCGTAGATTCGCAGAATATTTCAATCCTGCACTTATATAGCACCTGGCATCGACCCGGCTGCATTGAGTCCGACAGTGTTCAGGTTTTCGCGATATTAGCGTTGGTTTGAGATGACTAGAGAAAAAAAACATCATCATCATCTCAGCCGAAAGACGTCCACTGTTGGACATAGGCCTCTCCCAAGTGTCGCCACAGCGACCGGTCCTGTGCGTCTCGCATCCATCGGATTCCCGCGACCCTCGCCAGGTCGTCGGTCCACCTTGTGGGAGGCCTTCCAACGCAAAAAATACCTGGAAGAATTTGGAGGAGGCTTTGCCCAGCTAGAAAATTATAAGTTAAATAATGAAATTAGAGTCTAAACCTTTACCTTTTATCTAATAAAGATATCAGTCAGTCCATTTGTGTTCAACTTTCCTTCAAAATTTACACTTCACAATCTAAATATTTCTCTAATAAAGATATTACTTAGTCAGTCCATTTGTATTCAACTTTCCTTCAAAATTTACACTTCACACAATGCAAATCTTCTTCTTCTACTAGGCGTTAGTCCCGGCTTTTGCCAGGGTCCGCCTTCCGGCTTAGCTTGCTCCACTTTGCCCGATCTTCTACATCCTTGACAGTAAGGCCATTGGCTCTCATGTCGGACTTGACGACGTCCAGCCAGCGCTTGCGAGGGCGACCACGCGACCTACCGCCAAGGACAGCCATATTCATGCATCTCCGGCCAACGTACTCCATAGGGCGGCGCATGATGTGGCCATACCATCGCAGACGACACTCTTGCAGTTTTTCCCCCACGTCACGGACACCAAGACTACCTCGGATGAATGAGTTGCGTATGCGATCGGATCGCGTTACGCCGCTCATCCACCTCAGCATCTTCATCTCCGTGACGCGAAGCTCCTGGGTGTGTCTGCCTAGTGCTGGCCAACACTCGCCGCCGTACAGGAGGACAGGACGTATGATGCATTTATATATCTGTCCCTTAAGCTTCGGAGGCATTTTGCGGTCGCATACAACGCCAGTTACCTCTCGCCATTTCGACCAAGCCGCGCCTATACGTGCTTGGACATCGTCGTCCACGTTGCCAGACTCGTGCAGCACGGATCCAAGGTACCTGAACTTATCGGAGCTTGTGATCCGGTCCGAACCTATTCGGATGGTATTTGAATCCGCGCTGCCACAGGACATGTACTCAGTCTTCGCCACATTTAGTCTCAGACCGCCGTTTTCCAGCGTGTCCTTCCAAATATTGACCTTCCGCTCAAGTTGGGCTTTGTTCTGGCTAATGAGGGCGATGTCATCGGCATACATCATTAGCCATGGAGGCTGATCTTGGATGTATGCCGTAACTACATCGAGCACAACGTTAAACAAGAACGGGCTGAGAGCCGATCCTTGGTGAACGCCAACAGATATTGGAAAGACTTTGGATTCGCCAACAGCGGTCTGGACAGAGGACACGGAATCGCGATACATGTCTCTGATAATGTCAATATAGGCCTCGGGCACACCCTTGAAGCGAAGTGCCCACCAGATGGACTGCCGAGGAACACAGTCGAAGGCCTTCTGCAGGTCTAAAAAGGCCATATGTAGAGCTCTCCTTCTCTCCCTGTATGCCTCGGTCAGAGTCCGCAAGGCGAACACTGCGTCCATGGTGCTGTTGCCCGCCCGAAATCCATATTGACACTCAGAGACAGTGCACTCGCTACGGAGCCTTGTGTCAATTATGCGCTCGAAGAGCTTCATGGTGTGGCACATGATCTTAATACCGCGGTAGTTACTACAATCCTGTACGCTACCTTTGCCTTTATAAATAGGAATAATAAGGCTTGATCGCCACTGGTTCGGCATTTCCTTGGTGGTCAGGATGCGGTTAAATAGATCCGTCAGAAGGTCCACACCATGTGAGCCCATGGCCTTCCACACTTCGATTGGCACATTGTCAGACCCGACCGTTTTCCGGTTCTTCATGTGGCGAAGAGCAATGCGAGTTTCGTCGGGGGAAATAGGGGAAATAAGACCAAGGTTAGGAGGCGGTTCGGGAGGAAGGTTATGGGGATGCTGTTTGTTAGACAGCTCCTCGAAGTATGTGCACCATCTCTCCTTAACAGAGGGGGCATCATAGAGCAGCTTACCCTGGGCGTCCCTTACACAGAGGCATTTGCTAATGTCCTGTGTAGCTTTTTCCCGGGCCCGCGCCAGCTTAAAAATAAGCTTTTGCCCCTCCGCAGTTTCCAGCTTGTCGTACAAGGGCGCCAAACTTTTGCTGCGGGCTCTGGCTACTGCTTTTTTGCAAGCGCGCTTAGCCGCTCCATATGCCTCCCTGTCCTCCGGAGAGTTGGACCCCTGCCACTTCTTAAATAATACCTTCTTCTTCCGGGTCGCCTCCTGCACCCCGTCATCCCACCACCACGTCTCCCTGTCCATGGTGCGACCACCACGAGAAGTGCCAAGGACGCGCTTACCCGCGGCGGTGATTGCTGAATGAATCCTACTCCATATCTCTTGAGCGGACTCATGCGGAGAACTGATCTCGAGGTGCTCGACCTCCGCGATGAACTCCGACAGTTTAGGACCATTAAGCAACCACCACTTGGTGCGGGGATTGCGTTTCTGGGTCACTTTTTTCCTTGATACGATCGCCAGGTCCATGACAAGGAGGCGGTGTTGAGCCGTTAAGCTTTCGCCTGGGATAACCTTACAGTTGGTAACCTTGCCAATGTTGCACCGTCGCACCAGCAGGTAATCAATTTGGGTTGAGTATGAGCCACCACGGTACGTAATAAGATGCTGGGGCTTCTTCTGAAAGAACGTATTCGCGATGGCTAGGTCCGACACAGCGCAGGTCCTGAGTATGCTGACTCCCTCTGCATTTAGTTGGCCATAGCCAAAACCACCGTGAACACGTCCGTACTCTCCAGCACGCTGACCTACGTGACCGTTGAGATCCCCCCCAACCAAAATATCTTCAGAATTCGGAATAGCGCGCAATACGTCCTCGAACTCATCCCAGAAGGCCTCCTTTTCAGACTCACAGCAGCCAGTTTGAGGAGCATAGGCGCTGACTAAGTTCGTTACCGACCCTTCGATCAGCACCTTAACTCGCATCAACCGGTCGCTGTATCGGTCTACTTCAAGAAGTCCTTCTTGGAGGTCCTTAGACAGTACTACGGCTACTCCGTTCCTGCCCGATGGTGATCCGGTGTACATTAGCCGGTACCCCTGCCCGATGTCACGGGACTTATTCCCCTTCCAGCGCGTCTCCTGAAGGAAGGCGCACTGGACCCGACGTTTCGCAAGTACGTCCGCGAGTTCTCTGCAACGTCCAGTTAGAGAGCCAATGTTCCAGGTGGCAAAGCGGAGCTTCTTTTTGGGTACTAACTTCTTTAGCCGTGCCCGTACTTGACACGGTAGCCCTAGCCCACTTATCGCAGGTTTAAGGCGATGTGCCTGCGCGTCGTTGTTCGGCGACGCCCTAGCCCAAGTACCCACATCATTCTTTGCCATTCCATGTATATGTGACTGAAGTTGGTTTTACGTGGGGCGACCAGCCGTCTGACCCCCACAACCCTTCGAGAGGGAAACCAGGGTCGCCAGAGCCTCGTCCGTTGAACAGCAGGGTGCACCGCTAGCAGGTGAGGTTGGCTTGGGTCCTTAAGATGTAAACGGACCCCAATCACCCCCGGACCCCAATCACCCCCGGACCCCAATCACCCCCGGACCCCAATCACCCCCGGACCCCAATCACTTCACACAATGCAAATATTTCTGCCAAAATGTCTCTTACTCGAACCAATTCAATGCAATATCAAATTCACCGCTGTCACAAATAATCTCACACCAATAGCGTAGAATGGCGTAGATTCGCAGAATATTTCAATCCTGCACTTATATAGCACCTGGCATCGACCCGGCTGCATTGAGTCCGACAGTGTTCAGGTTTTCCGCGATATTAGCGGTGCCAAGCTCCCGACTATTGAAGTCGCGTCGACTTCCAAGGCTTCTAGCGATATTATTTTCTTTGAAAGTTGTTTTTGATAGGTTTTGAAAAGATATTTGAAGAGTTTTGTGTGTAGTAAGGTCACGTTCAGTGACTGTGTTGAATTTGAGCCATGGAAAGATTAGTTTTGTTGCTTAAGTATGACTTAAATAATAAGTTACAATTTTTTTGAGGTGGGAAGTCGTCAATTGAAGAGCTAAATGAAGCGTCAGAATTGTACTGGCTAAACTCACCTGTGTTTCTTTAATTATCCTTAATGTGGAAGGGGCGCACTAATTCTTCCGTACGAGAAACTTAGCAGATTTCGGCTCTAGCACTAATTGTTACTATTATGGCGTACAATGAAGTCTATTCTATTCTAGCTAACTCTATAACCTATGCAGACACCTCTTTCAGACGTGCGTGGAAGACTAGGCACCTTCGACTCAAACCTGTTTTTTTATCGGACGGCACACACACTCCGTTGCTGTCCTGCCTTAAGGTTTAAAAGATCACAAATTTCCTACTGGGTATACTATGTCCCCAATATGTTCAGCAGTTCAAACCTTGAGAAATACACTCATAAAGTTTCAGCTTTTTAACTTAGTGTCATCATCTACCTAACCTTTTCCTAACTATATTGGGGTCGGCTTCCAGTCAAGCCGGGTTAAGCAGAATATCAGTATTTTACGAGAAATGGCTGCCTACAAGACCTTCACAACCCTTTAACTGGGGTACACGGTACTTCATGGCAAGACTGTAGTCAGATTTACTGGCTTCTGAATATCCGTAACGACCGTCAAAGATCTACAAATGACAGCCGGGACCTACGGCTTAACGTGCTTTCCGAGGCACGAAGGAAACCATAGACCAACTTTGGCAAGCGTTGCTTAACCTTGAAGATCGACCCGTGCGGCTGTTATTATCTAGCCACTTTGTAAAATTAGTGTGATATCTGCAAATCACATGGTCGGCAATCACCAAAACGTTCTTACATGCACGTAACTAGAATTGATCTATCTAATATCAATTTCTATATGCCACAAATTTGTGTACGCTTTATAGACGAATTGTCATACCCTATCTATCTACACAAAATAAAATTTCTGACATTCATAAAGCCGTGTTCAACGCAATTCAAAATCAAAGCTCCGGTATTTACAGCATTTAACTTGTCAAGGAGAATAAAACGGGTGCCACCGAGTGCCATTTTGGATTTAGTGACGTCAAAAATTTAATATTATGTCACTAGTTGGATTGGAAACTTTTCGGTTTTTAAATTTATATCTTCTAGAGAGGTCAAATTAAGTGTATTTAAGTAAGGAAAGGTAAGGAAGTAAGTGATAGCGTGAAGAGTGACAAGACAGAATGGAAGAAAAAAACGTGTTGCACCGACCCCAAATAAAACGGGACAAGGGCAGGAAGATGATGATGATCTTCTAGAGAGGTCAGATTTTGTGAGAATTTTTTTGGAAGAATTCGTGGACCGATAACTTGGTGAGGATTGCGGGAGTTCGATGGATGCGAGATGCACAGGGATGGTCATTATTGGCGACACTATTTTGTTTTATTATGTATAGGTTCGCGTTTGACCACTGTCTCACCTGATGGTAAGCGATGATGTGGCCGACGATGGAGCACGCTTGCCTAGAAACGACTATGCCCAACAATGGACGTCTTTTGGCTGAAATAATGACGATGAATGGTAATTAGTGATAGCGTGAATAGAGATTTGGTTGATCATGATTTTGGATGTACGGTCAAGATTCCTGTCATAAAACTCATAAAGCTGTTCATTATTGCATTTATGCTTAGAGCGGTAGTGGCCAAGTGTAACGGGCCCGACTACAAGTTGTAGGTCATGGGTTCAAACCTAGCCAGGCACCTTAATTTGTGTAATTTATTTCATCACCACTGCTGTCAAAACGGTGATGGAAAATATCATGAGGAGACATGCATGTCCTTTAAAACTAAAAATTCGATGATTGTGACATTTACCAATCCGCACTAGGCCCGCGTGTGGATTACGGCCCATTCCATCTTCTAGAGAGGAAGCCTCCGTCCCAACAAAGGGAACATTACAAGGCCTTTAATGGTAGTAATGCTAATTTATGCATAAAATACTCGCAGCAAAACAGTAAAATATCTAAAAGGAACGAATATTTATAAGATTTTTGAGCTGTAAGCGGCCTCGCCCACGGCGACTTTTTGTAGTGATGCAGTAGCTGGCTGCCGCGTGCTCGCATCGATACAGCCGCGATGCAGTCGCTAGCGGCTTGCCTCCGCCCACGCCACGATTCTCAGTCGCCAAAAGATTAGATTTTGTTTGTAGATTGTTTTTTGTTTTTCATTCTTGCACCACCCTCCCTCGCAGTGGCGAAGTGTGGGTTTTCTTAATAGGTAATCCGGACCAAAAAAAGCTTACCTTGCTCGAGTGTGATGCGTGAATTCCAGTAACTATAGCTGTGGCCCTGTGGCTGACTTCAAAATCTTGTACTCATTAATTGGCTTTTGCTCACTGGGGTTGAATTTGAGAAGCATGTTGCTATGAAATGTGATGAAATTAGGATAGAAAATACTCTCCTCTATATCTATCATGCATGTATTGAAAATAACATATAAGTAAATAAAAACCACCCAAAGCCACAACTTTCTAAAAAAATACATATATAAAGTGCAACTTTAATTTTTACAACTTTTACGCTTAAGATACGCCTTCTTACATGCTAAATCAAACAAAACCATGCATGCATGCAAATAGTAATTATGATCTAATGCGAGAATCGAATTCGCAATATTTCGCGCAACGGTGAATTATATAATTATTATTGTGACAACACTCAGGTCGTTAAAACTATATGAAAAAGATAAAAGAAAATATGTATCTACTTTACTATTACATATTTATCATAGTTTTTAATATTATAATATTACGTATTTCATAATTAAGTATAAACCACTTTATCGATAAAACCTCTGTTTGAAGTATCGCTTATTTATTTATTGTGTAGACCTACCAGAGTGTTGTCTTTTTAACACTGAGGTTGACTGGTAGAGAATGCCCTGATGTATTAAGTCCGCCTATGCACCATCACTGCACAAAGAAACTGCTGACGTTTGCGTCATCTGATAATTCTGCTTATTTTTGTGATAACATCAATCGGTTTTATCCCCGTTCCAGGCCAATAGATGGTGCTAGCAGCGACTTTGCAAGATATTTACATGGATCTTCTTTTATTCCTAATAAATGACGTTAAAAGCGTATATACTTGTGACTGTACGTATATACTCTGTGATATTATTTTACAAAACGAAATTTTAAAAAGTCGAGTGCTTAACCTCTGCAATTTAATACAGCGCCATCTACTAGTATAGATATTAATTGTCCATTTCAATCATCTTCGAAAATTTGAAATAAGAGCCCATTTTTCCATAATTATGTGTGTATAGAAGTTGATCATTTAATAAATAAACCATAATAAAGTGAAAAAATAAATAAATGGAAAATCATATACTCTTCAAGCACGGATTAATACATGTCACGCCATCTAGTGAAATGTATTTGAACCTTGTTATCATTGAGGCCCCGTGATTTGATAACTACCTATTTTTCTACATAGTTATACTCTACAGCTATTTGTCTTTTTTTTGCTATCGAATTTTCGCAATATTAACAAAATCACTGCTTAAATAACTACTTTCTAATAAAACTACAAACTAAAACCATTATAATTATTATTCTTACCATACCTATTCAAGTACGATTACCAAACAATACAACTGAACTGTTCTTCTTTTTGCTGCACTATAACTACGCAAAACTATCACTAGTTTAGATATAAACCAATTTCAACCATAAAACTATAAGATTCTAAATTATGATACGAATACCTATATCAAATAAAATGCAAATGAACAGGTGAAATATGACACATGAATAAGCGCGAACCAAAACTGTCAAACTAAATGCTAATTAAATTAAGAAGTTCAGTATCATTCCATCTCGTTCTAGCGGACGCATTTTATGATTTAACTCGATAAATACCGGGTTGCCTGCAAACGCTATTTAGCCGTATTATACTGGCTTGTCGCTTGTATAACACCGCTAGATGTCGCTAGAAACTATGAATTAAAATGTATGAAATTCACGTTTATAAGACCGGGTTACAGACCTGTTTTGCGTAAGTTGTGAGTGATTGCTCCGAAAAAACTTGCAGGCGTTTATTTATTGTTGATTGTTATTTTCACAAGCAAGTATTATGCAGTTATAAGATTTGATTAATACATAATTAATTTGTTAAGGTTTGTTGTTGTGTTTGTAAAGGAAAGCCGGCAGGAATGGAGTTGTTTACAGGCCGCGCTACTGCTCCCTCGTTCCTCTACCCAAAGTGGTCTGACGCGGTCTCGCGTTAGCAGCGTTAAGTCGCGATGCAGTAGCGCATTGAAAATGCGACTGTAGCGCGTTAGTAGCACTGCTAACGCGTGTGAGCAGCGCTACATAAAGTCGCCGTGGACGAGGGCCCTAAAATATGTTGATGTAAAGAAAAATGATTACGTACACTTGTGGAATATCAAGGAAATATTCAGGGTAGCTGTAGGAAACTCCAACATTGTTGACTAGGGTCCCGATCTCTAGGCCAGCGATCTCCTTCTCAATGGTGTCGTAGATCTCTTCTCCGGCACTGAAGTCCACCTGGATGATCTTGGTTGCAACTTTGTATTCCGATTCTGTAGGAAGAGAAAGGAAATAGATGTGTAGAGGTAGATCTGTGACCGCCTTTTTGTGCGGACGTGATGCTTAGCCCGCTTGTACATGAGACGGTTTTTGCGTCGTACGGCGGTAAAAAATGTACCGTGTACAAGCGGTCATACACTGCGGAACAACACTGATGATATACGGTGGTGCCGTTCCGAAGCGTCGCCGTTTGTGTCTACAAGCTCTCTCAGTGATCCATACAACACTGCGCGCCGTGCCGTACTTATGGACGGAGAATTGACCGGACCTACGTACGGAGTGAAACCGTCTCGTGTACAAGAGGGCTTTTATTTGGTTTTTAGCGACTACGACCGGGTTGCGTGACCCACTGGTTTTATATGGCATCGATCTCGCGACACACTGCTTTGTAGGTATGGATTTGTATTTGTCGCCTGGTTAGTTAAGACTCCATACAAATCCATACTAAGCTGTGGGTTTTGCGACCCGGTCGCTGCCGCTAAGAAGCTAAAAATGCTACCTTTAGTTCTCCAACATGACCATGAGCATGATCTTACTTACCAATTTCCTGCGCTGTCGCCTGGAGTTTATCCATTGAACGACTGACTAGAACTATGTCACAGCCACGGGCAGCCAACTGCAACAAAAAAACATAAATGTATCCTCCGGAATTAAAATCAAAAATGTTTTTATTTTACATAGGCCTACATGGGCACTTATACAACGTCAGAAACTAGTGCACGGTTCCAATTGGACGGTTTCCTATAGAGAAGAACCGACAAGAAACTCCATCTACGACTCTGCTTATACAAGACGTGGTGGTAGTGGCCCCGACTTATGAGTTGAGGGTTGCGGGTTTGAACTCAGCCCATCCCTCTTCACCCTTCGTTGGGGCGGCACTTGGGGGACGCCTATGTTCAACAGTCAACGTCTTTCCACTCACCATTAGGTGGGATCGCAGTCAAGTAAGAGTTTATATCACTTAAAAAATAATGATGATGTAAATAAGTAATGTTTTAAAAAAAAACTTAGTTATCCTAATTGTAGACAAATAGCGGAAAGGTCATTTTTTGTCTAAGTTAAATGTTATTTCTAACTATTAGCTTTAAGTTTATACTTAAAAGTAATAAAATAAAATATACAATAGGTATATTATAATTCAGAAATTGCACAGTTTTTGTGGAAAACGCACCGAGGCGAAGCTAAACAGTTTTTTATTGTGTAGTAAGTTATAACCAGTATGGCACAAATTGTATAACATTACCTATATTTACGTATTTATATATATCAAAGAAGAAACTGACTGACTTATCAACAGGACTTAGACTAGGAGTGTGAAATTTTGCACAGTTTCGTTTTAGGACATAAGCGAGAATATTTTCCAAAATTTAACCCCTAGCGATAAAACGGATTCAAAGTTTGTTCAGTGAAACTTAATTTCACGCGGGTGAAGCTACGCTGATAGAAGCTAGTTTTAATACAATAATAGTTGTTACAAAAAGAGTTAAACATGCGGATTTTTTTAGGTGGGAAATCATCAGAATGACTTCTTCCGCTCTGGGCACAACGGGAGGGTGCTGGAAGACGCAGCTTTAGAAGGCCTCCCGCAAGGTGAACCGATGACCCAGTGATCGGTCCACCTTGTAGAGTGGAGAGAGAAGGTGGACCGATGACCGAGTGGTCGCGGGAATACTGGCGCAATTTCATTAGTCGATAGGGCCCGCATGCGGGGTGCGAGAGATTTCTGGAACGCATGCCACAGGGCCCGCATTCGGGGAACCGTTTTCATTAGTCGATAGGGCCCGCATGCCGGGTGCGAGAGATGTCTGGAATGCGTACTACAGGGCCCACATTCGGGGAACCGTAGACGGTATACCGAACATGTATCGAATTGGTAACTTTCATTGGTTGTTATCTCGCATCATATATTTTAGCATCTGTATACCGAACGAGTTAACGACTAATGAAAATGCGCCATACGATGGATGCGAGACGCACCGGACCTGACCGGTCCGCAAAGTAGTGTTGTGGTGACGCGTTTTATCAAAATCATTAGGGGTGTATGAAGTTTTGCGAATTTAACGTTACACGTTGCATATTTTATTTTTTCGTCCGTGTGTCGCTGCGGAGTGCCAACTAAAAACCTGTGCTAGGTGTCTGACGCCCAGCAAATGCTGAGATGGCAACCTTTCATGGCACTGTCAGCGTAATTTTACTGTGTCATTGTATTATTCTTGTTTTTTATTTAGTGTTTACGAGTATTGCTACTGTGTTATGAAAATAAACATTGTCTATTGTATTCTATCTTCTAATGATAGTGACAGTTGTTTTGCCAGATGCCCGCCATCGCCAGTCGAATAACACCGAATCGGACTCGAGTCAATATCGAAACAATAACAAACTATCGAGATTTTCGACCATCATCATCATCGAGATTTTCGACCATCATCATCATCATCATCATCATCATCATCATTTCAGCCGAAAGACGTCTACAGTTGGACATAGGCCTCCCCCAAGTGTCGCCACAATGAACGGTCCTGTGCGTCTCGCATCCATCGGATTCCCGCGACCCTCCCCAGGTCGTCGGTTTTCGAACAATCAAATAAAACCTCTTGCCATCGCGTATCGCTAATCACAGTATTCTTAAAAATGACTGATGGGCAGATATTTGCAGATTGTCATGTACTTGTTTCGGTATTCCATACATTAAATATTTATACCAATATGCTAGAGTTATCACTGATGTGTGAATCGTCGGAATTCATTACTGAATAATTTGTACTAATTTGTAGGCACAATACAACGTCTATTCTGAGCAATTTATATATAATTACTTTGTATTTTAGTGGTTAGTTTAGCTACAATTTGAGACCTTAACTACCAATTAATTAAGTCGAAAATTGAACCTGAAATTCTAATTTAGAGTAGAATATTGATGTGGTAAAGTACCTGCTACTAATTGGCATTGTTTTTTTTACTTTTATTCATTTTCTTATGGTGATTTATTTACAATTTTAAATATTTTTTTACAAACAGCTGATTAAAAGAAACATTAATGCCTACTTTGCACAGACGCGTAGAAGCGTTATAAAATTCGTCAATAATGACGAATACACGTTTATGAAGCTACGCGTCCGCGGCGCATAAACGCTTAGTCAAAGCCGCAATGACGCGAGCGACGTTGCCGCTTCGTCGACAGAGTTTAATAGATTTGTCTACGAAACTATGTGTCCGTGGATGGTAGACCTTAAAAAATATCAAAAAAATTATGTCCTACCGGTATTAAGAACATAATTCAAGCTACCGGCACCTACACAGGCGAACTTAATGGCGGAATTACTGATATGTTCGCGCTTCACCATTACCCACCTTAAAGTAAGCGATGGTGTGGTCAACGATGGAATATGATTGCATAGAAAAGTAACCACTAAATTTTTGACTTACATTCCTCCGGGTTCAAGGGTTCCAAGGGCTATTGTCGGCGTTTCCTTGCGTGACCACATTAGAAATGAAGATATCCGCAAAATAACCAAGGTTACCGACAGCTCAAAGAATCGCCAAACTTATAGCAGTGGGCAAGGCATATTGCTCGTAGAACAGATGGTCGATGGGGACGAAAGGTTCTGCAGTGCAACCACGTGCCCGAAGACGCAAGGTTGGAAGGTCACCTACAAGGTGGGCCGATGACTTGGCGAGGATCGAGGGAACCCGATGGATGCGATATAGCTATTATGAAACATAGAGGCCCGCTAGGGACGATTCCTGCCTATGTTTACCTAAACTATTGTTGGGCCATTCTTCAAATACGTAAAGGTATTAAGGATATTTGCTTATTAAATAAAATTATACCTCTAAATCGATCACTGGTTTGACATAAGTCCCTACTTATATTGACTGAGAGCCAATATGTACTCTGTTTTCAATATTACGTGTATTTGCGAGTTCAAATAATATAATAATTATAAATGGCTGAGCAAATGCTCTTGAATAAACGTAATAAAGATGGTTTAGTTACAGTCATTTGCATAAGTGTTCTTGCTGATAGTCAAGGTCACAGAAAAGTTACTGATACTTAAATAAGTGCGCGTAGTATGTGCATTAAGTCTACTTTTGAGAAAGAGGTCAAATCCGGTAGGGCCGAAGCCTCTGGGGAACACTGAAATTCCGAAAGGTAATCCCGTGTCCCCCAGATCGAAGGCTACGAAGGAACTGGGTAGGGTTTAGTCAGTAAGAGTCTGACACGCCCTCCCGCTCCGCCCAAGAGCGGGAGAAGTCATTCTGATGAAACCCTGATATTCCTAAAAAAAAAACTGACTCGGCGTTCAGCGTTCGGAAAGCTGCCGGGATCTTCTCGTCCAACATACCAGTCTCTCAAGACGAAAGTCTGCGACCAGTGCGTGTTGCCAGTGATGACATAATTATGGCTCCGAACGAACGTGGTTGTACTCAATGGGCCTCATCACCCTAAGGGCAAAGGAGAGGGCTATGCTCGGAGTTTCCTTGCGTGATTAGGTGATTACATCAGAAATGAAGAAATCCGCAAGAGAACTAAAATTACCGACATAGCCTGAAGAATCGTCAAACTTAAGTGACAGTGGGTAGGGCACATTGCTCGTATAACAGATGGTCGATGGGGACGAAAAATTCTGGAGTAACGACGCATGCGGAAAGACACAGCTTAGGAAGGCTCCTCACAACGTGGCCCGATGACCTGGTGAGTTTCGCAGGAATCCGATGGATGCGAGACGCACCGGACCGGTCATTGTGGTGACGCTTGAAGGAGGCCTAATTACATTAATATTATTTATTTATTGACACTTCATGCAACATATTTATAAGTATAAAGGCGGACTTAATGCCTTGAGCATTTTCTACCAGTCAACAAAGGGTAAGCTTATACCTACAGTCCCATTGCTGGGAAAGTCTCCCTCCGTTCCCTTCATTGTTCCTGGCTCTGAGCCACTTCTTAATTTCCAATGAGGATATCTAAGTCATCTAGCCACCTCATTCTCAAACAAGAGTACATCTAAGAAAATATCCGACAAATGTTTGGCAGACTTTGCGATGCAAAAAGATTAAAAAGATAAATATTTTTTTCTACTAAATGAACTGAAAAGTTAAATATTTACATCTTAACACCTAAGTTTTATTTATTGTGATTGAGTTCAAAAAGTCTGGCACTTAGATGTTTAACAAAATTCTTAGAAATACGTTAACTTCAAGAATTGCTGTTTAGAATTTATTATTGATGAAATGTGCTTTTTTATTTTTTATTAGACGGTAAGTTCTGCCTCGCAATCACAATGCTTAATCTATCACATACCCATGAAACGTGATAGGACCGGTCGGGGATTCATTAATTAACATACATTTTAAACCTTACAATGTAAAAAAAAATAGATTTTGGTTATACACTTCTACCAAAGCGAAGATAAAAATTGTTTTTGATAAGATTTTGTTTAATTCATGAATCCCCGACCGGTCTCATAGGACCGCGCTGTTATTGTCTTACTATTGTGTCTCGTTTCGCGGGTATTGATAGGTTAAGGAGTGGAAATTCGCACGGCTGAAGCCTGTTTTGTCACGGCTATTTTTTGAGGTGAGAAATCATTCAATGACTTCTCCTGTCCCGTCTGGACCTCTAGGCCTCAGTGTTGTCAACTGGTGCATTCGTCATATTAGAACACTCCCATTGGAGTAGATTTTCCTTTGGTTTTTGTTACCATATGAGCCATTCATAATGACTACAAAATTTAAAGGCTCAAACAATATTTCGGTGGCACTACGTCTACAATGATATTTACCTGTTTGGCATACTCCTTGCCGATGCCATCGGTGCATCCTGTCACCACTGTAACAAGAGAAATTTTTTCAATATTAAATATTTGAAAAAAAAAACTCGTTTCTATGAAAAAGTTAAACAAGTTTACATTATATAATATTTTAATAAAAATATCTGTCTCTCTCGCCAAAATGCCATTTTTTATAATAGCCGAACGAGCGCAATGTAATATGACGTCATAATACATTCGGACTTCTCTTTTTTATTAGCTTTGAAGCTAACTTTGTTCTCGATAACGATATTTTAAAAATTCTTTCATATTTATTTACTAAAGTCTGATTTTTACTCTGAGACTAAAATGACATTCATCTTTATTATTGTAAGTTTGACATTTGCCTGTGTCTTTAGTCTCAGGGATTAAAAAACAGATTTTAGTGTTGAAAGTGTATTAATTGAGAAATAAAAAAAAATCATGCGTATTCCCTATTCCCATTGCACATATAATTCCGTACAGCAATAGAAATGTTCTTCAGCATAAATAATGCATGCTCACGCGGTTCGCATCGGCCTCAGTGCTCTCGGTATCAATTACAAATTATGCTAATACCACAGCATCCTATGTTGATTCAGCACTATCCAGGAATATATGATCACGGTGGGATGGGATGCGAAATATTTGCGGGGCCACGATTAGGAACATGTGGCCTTTAGGCGTTTTAATCTCATATACGATGCTGGCTATTGGAAATTCCTTTCCCAAAGGCTTAGTGTTTAGGGATAATGGGCATTACTTTCAGATATTTTAGTCATCATCTTCTTCCTGCCAGTTTAATTTCGGGCAACAGGTTTTTTTTTCTATTTTCCCTTCTCAACGGTCATGCTATTGAATCTCTTTTTTTACACATCCCTTGTCACTCAATGCAATCCATCCGTCTTTTCTTTGGCTTCTTATGTCACATACATGTATACTTATCATCAGAATTCTCCCGCTCTTGGGCGGAGCGGGAGGGCGTGTCAGACTCTTACTGACTAAACCCCACCCCGTTTCTTTGTTGCCTTCGATCTGGGGGATACGGTGACAACCTTTCGGATTTTCCGTGTTCCCCAGGGGCTTTGGCCCTACCGGGCCACTATCTACAGTTTGCTGACATCTCCTTGAGGCGCGCATTAACATGCGTTTTATCCCTATATTTTTAGTGGTGAAAACTTAGCAAAATATCTGTTAATAAAGCTTCCTCCTTCTTACGTTGTTTCCCTTCCTGTTTCATCAATTTTACTAATATGCTATTCCTCCATCTGTTTCCGTATCTGGCCCTACGGTTACTCAGAACAAAAAAAAAAGTTGGCCATTCAATTTCGTACCTACATTAAGTGTGTCATGACTTCACTTTCACCATTACCAGCCCCAAAATGGCAATGTCACAATTGATGGTCACTACACTGACATGAATTAAGTTTGTCAATGAAGATAGGTCATTGTCCGATTAATCTGTTTCATACGGCAAGTTCAATGACAAAAGTACTTCATATATTTTTTTTTTTTTTATATTTTTTTTTTTTATATTCCACAACTATCACACAACGCAGTCTAGTCCCAAGCTAAGCAGAGCTTGTGTTATGGGTACTAGACAACTGATAAACATACTTATATATTTCTAAATACATACATATTATAGATAAATTACACCCAGACACAGAACAAATGATCGTGCTCATCACACAAACATTTGTCCTGGGTGGGAATCGAACCCACGACCCCTGGCATAGCAGTCAGGGTCACTAACCACTAGACCAACAGGCCAGTCAAATTATATATATATTATCGGTATTTGACCTTTTTAAATCATCCTATACTTATTGTATGTATTGTCACAGTATTGTATTTTGACCTTTTCAAATCGTTTTGTATTGTCACAGGTTACAGTATCGTATACACTAATTTTTTTTTTTAATTGCTAGGTATTAGAGTCGTTTTTCTTTATTACTTACCGATAAATAGTAGATGAATACAAAAAAGCGATAAGTACTAATTTTGTCCAATCTTAAGGTAAACTAAATTCCATAAAAACTCAGGTACGCCTGCCAGGATTTAAACCTATGATCTACCTTTACTTTGTTTAATTAATTTCATCACTTCTGCTCTCAAAACGATGAAGGATAAAAAACATTGTGAGGAAACAGGCATGTCAAAGAACCAAAAATTCGTTGACATGTGACATCCACCAACCCACACTGGGCCCGCATGGTGTATTACGGCCTATTCCGACACCTATGTGTTTAAACTATCTTTACTTATGCTTTATGTTCCCTAGGGATTAATTTCACAGGCGAAGCCGCTGGAAAAACCTAGCAATTTAATAAATATCATCATCCATCTAGCCTTTTCCCAACTATATTGGGGTCGGCTTCCAGTCAAGCCAAATTTAGCTGAATACGAGTATTTTACGAGGAGCGGCTGCCTACCAGACCTCCACAACCCATTAACTGGGGTAACACGGTACTTCATGGCAATTTAATAAATATATTATAGAATTAAAACTTACTGCCCACAATGACACGGGAAGCATAACTGCTTACATAACACACTTTCTCACTAAACTCGTTCTTATAGTACCTACGTAGGACGTCTACATTGCAAATTAAACCTTAACGTAACACGTTAAGTCCTAAGATGGTATAGTTTAATTTTACGGAGGTGAAAGTTATTGGTATGTTAACATGATTCACCGTAATTGTTGGATGTGAAGATAAAGAATTAAACCTACCTACCTGTTTTTCTTAGCTCTATACAGATTTTTTATTCAAATAAAAAAGCTTTTAGCATTGATATTAACATTATTAACGTACATCGAAGGACTGAAATAGTTTGCCTGCTGCGGTCTTCCCGTCCAACTATAATTTGGGTGTCTTCAAGGCTAGAGTGAATAGGCTCTTAATAAACTAGTGCGCCTCACCATCTAAGATTGCATCACTGCTTACCATCAGGTGGGATCGCAGTCAAGCACTAGCTTATATAATTAAAAAAAAAAATAAGAGTTTCTACTTGATAAACAACAATTAACAATTGACCATTTACAATAATATAATTGGTCATCATCATCTGCCTAGCCTTTTCCCAACGAAACTGAAACGTTTTACCAACAGTCGATTGGTCCATGAACGGTTGGTCAACATAATCTTTAACCCATTAACTTTTCGTCCAATGAACGTTTCGTCCACAAACGTTTCGCCAACATTACTCTACGTCAGGGAATGTTTAACCAACAGAATGTTTTGACCAATAACTTTTCACCCAAAGAACAATTGGGCCATGGACTGTTCCAGTGTTTAAGTAATCTCTAGAAGCAATATTAGCCTAAGGATATAACCGTTGGACTACCAAGTCACAGGTCGTAGGTTCGAACCCCGGCACGCACCAATGTCTTTTCGAATTCATGTGCGTATGATAAATTAATTATGACTTATGAATATGAAGTTAACAAATAATTAAACAATTTAAGCTATTGCATAGCTTCTATCGCGGGCCTTAAGCGTGGGGATCGAATCCAGAAATTCCGTAACGAAAAAAACCTAACACCCGCCACTCCGACCGGCACTTGTCAAAGAAAAACGAAATGGACTTAAAAACTTATTTAAGCGGCTGGGCACACATTTGCCATTGACGAAAGTAATGTTTTATTTAGTTATATTTGAAGTTTCAATATCATTTTCTTTTGTAAAATGACTATTTTAAGCGGCTGGGCACACATTTGCCATTGACCAAAATAAAGGTTTTTTTTTAGTTATGTTTGCAGTTGCAGTATTATTTTCTTTTGTAAAATAAATATTAGTTTATTTATATATTGTAGTTTTAATTTTTGACAGTACCTTCACCTCATCAACCTATCTAAAATGTTATGTATACAAAAAATATAAATATACAAAATTAGGATCGTGATCGAAGAGGAAAAAAAGTTAGGTAAAGTAGGGTAGTGTAGGATAGTGTAGGGTAGTGTAGGGTGAGTAGGGTAGTGCAGGGTAGTGTAGGGTAGGGTAGACATGGTTTTACACACCGTGGAAAAATCTCTAAGTTGTACTGGTTTCCTCACGTCGTTTTCCTTCATCGGTTTCAGCAAGTCAAATAATTAATTTATCATACGTACATGAATTCGAAAAGACATTGGTGCGTGCCGGGGTTCGAACCTACGACCTGTGACTTGGTAGTCCAACGGTTATATCCTTAGGCTAATATTGCTTCTAGAGATTACTTAAACACTGGAACAGTCCATGGCCCAATTGTTCTTTGGGTGAAAAGTTATTGGTCAAAACATTCTGTTGGTTAAACATTCCCTGACGTAGAGTAATGTTGGCGAAACGTTTGTGGACGAAACGTTCATTGGACGAAAAGTTAATGGGTTAAAGATTATGTTGACCAACCGTTCATGGACCAATCGACTGTTGGTAAAACGTTTCAGTTTCTTTCCCAACTATATTGGGGTCGGCTTCCAGTTAAGCCGGATTTAGCTGAATACCAGTATTTTACGAGAAGCGGCTGCCTACCAGACCTCCACAACCCATTAACTGGGGTAACACGGTACTTCATGGAAAGACTGGAGTCAGATTTACTGGCTTCTGACTATCCGTAACGACTGCCAAAGATCTCCAAATGACAGCCGGGACCAACGGCTTAACGTGCTTTCCGAGGCACGGAGGAAACTCGTTATGTTAAGATGGTCACCCATCCACAGACCAACCTAGGCAAGCGTTGCTTAACCTTGAAGATCGACCTGTGCGGCTGTTATTATCTAGCCACGAGCTCCTCATTTACAATAATTGGTAATCATTGTTATTAGTTACTCAGATACCCGCGAAACGAGACACAATAGTAAAACAATAACAGCGCGGTCTCATAGGACCGGTTGGGGATTCAAACGTTAATAATAAATTGGTAATTAATAGTAATAATTGATAATGAGTAATAATAATAATTGATAACTAATAATAATCAACAATTGATGATCAGTAATAATAGTTTTTCTTAGTTTTTTTTTTATTTTTAAATTATTTGTATAATACAGTCGTAGAAAAAAACCAATAACTACCCCATTCTTACCAAAAATACATAAAATAACGTACCTTTATTATTAAGTTTATTTTTACTTACAATTCTAAGTCAACCCAAAGTATCCCGTTCCAAAAAACGACATTTCATAGGGACAGTCAGTTGACATGTTTTTTTAACCTTATCGAAACAAATATATTTAAATTAATAGACAACATAGTTAAACACATCTCCTAAATTATTATTATGTAACTGAATCAGACTGACACCTCACAGTAATCATTTTGTTTCTACACAAAGTGACAAGTGACAGACGTCACTGTCAATTTGACATTAACCCTTATCAGCTGATTGGAAGTTAGTGTTGAGTAATTACTTAACGATTAACGAAGGGTGAACTGTTAATTTATAGATACTCGTATACTAGAAGTCCCAACATAAGTACCCATACCAGAAATATGAATTAACGTAAGGGACATTTTTACAATTTTGGTAAATTTCCCTTACGTTTTTAGGGTTCCGTACCTCAAAAGGAAAAAAACGGAACCCTTATAGGATCACTTTGTTGTCCGTCTGTCTGTCTGTCTGTCTGTCTGTCTGTCTGTCTGTCAAGACCCTTTATCTCGAGAACGCGTAAAGGTATCAAGTTGAAATTTAAACTATACAGGGTGTGGCGTAAATAGTGGTCCACCGTTAAGGATTCGATTAACCAGATAATTTACTATAACCTACTAAAATTTTAACCATTTTTACCCAAGAGTTCTGGAGATACATTTTTTTTTCTTTTTTTAATAAAATTTCTACATTTTGTTATAAATTTGGTTGTATTAAAAAAAAGAAACATCTTTTTCTTGTTCTGATTTCTGTTAATAACTGCTGAATACTAGAGCTATAGTGAATAATTGTCTTTTTTTAAGTATATTTCGAGAATTTGAAGAAAAAGCAATTCTTCTCTATTTTTAATCCAAATTTTTTACATTATCTGCAAGTTCAAGAGCGATTTCTGTAAAAAAAATGTACTATACTCTCAGTGCCCATGAATTATAAAATATGCCTACTAAATACCGATTCTAAAAAGGTATCATAATAGCAGATCCTATTGGTGAACAGAAAGATATTCAATTTTAATCTAAGAAAGGAAGATTTTCATTAAAATACATTTTTAGTTTTAGTTACGTTATTACTTACGATTTTCATTAAAAAATTACTACACTGCAATGCCAATACCATTTTTTCATTATTGTTGCAATCTGATACAATGCACCCAACCTTTTTGGCTTAAGCAAAATAAAACAATTCATACTTGTCATCATTTATTGAAATCTTAAACATGGTTAAACAATATTAAATTTAAACACAAAATGTTCAAAATGGCTTCCAATCGCAGCGATAAACGCTCTGCAACGTCGAATAAATGAACGTTTAATCCTTCTAGCATACCCGCTCGCGCTGAATTCTCTAACTGTTGTCTGGATCCTAGTCCTCAATTGCTCAATACTTGTTCTTTATAAACTTTTTCCTTTAGGCAGCCCCAATAAAAGAAATCCAGGGGATTTAGGTCTGGCGAGCGCGGTGGCCACAATATTGGACCTAAGCGCCCTATCCACCTATTTGGATACACTATATTCAAGTGCTCTCGTACTGCACGAGCATAGTGAGCTGGACAGCCATCGCTTTGCAGCCACATGTCTTCTTGGACTTCAGGAGCGACATTTTCCAAAAGCGACGGCAAGTCGTTTCGCGAAAAACTCAAATACCTCTCCGCATTTAAATTTTTCTGGCAGCTCGTGTGGACCAATTATCTGTCCATTTATGATTCCGGTCCATTGATTTATTTTTAATTGATATTGTGATCTATCTTGTCTTATGAGATGCGGGTTTTCGATCTGCCAACGATGCAGGTTGTGCAAATTCAAATAACCATCTTGCGAATGGGGGCCATTTTGAATATTTTGTGTAATTTTAATGTTGTTTAACCATGTTTAAGATTTCAATAAATAATGACAAGTATGAATTGTTTTATTTTGCTTAGACCAAAAATGTTGGGTGCATTGTATCAGATTGCAACAATAATGAAAAAATGGTATTGGTATTGCAGTGTAGTAATTTTTTAATGAAAATCGTAAGTAATAACGTAACTAAAACTAAAAATGTATTTTAATGAAAATCTTCCTTTCTTAGATTAAAATTGAATATCTTTCTGTTCACCAATAGGATCTGCTATTATGATACCTTTTTAGAATCGGTATTTAGTAGGCATATTTTATAATTCATGGGCACTGAGAGTATAGTACATTTTTTTTACAGAAATCGCTCTTGAACTTGCAGATAATGTAAAAAATTTGGATTAAAAATAGAGAAGAATTGCTTTTTCTTCAAATTCTCGAAATGTACTTAAAAAAAGACAATTATTCACTATAGCTCTAGTATTCAGCAGTTATTAACAGAAATCAGAACAAGAAAAAGATGTTTCTTTTTTTTAATACAACCAAATTTATAACAAAATGTAGAAATTTTATTAAAAAAAGAAAAAAAAATTATATCTCCGGAACCCTTGGGTTAAAATGGTTAAAATTTTAGTAGGTTATAGTAAATTATCTGGTTAATCGAATCCTTAACGGTGGACCACTATTTACGCCACACCCTGTATACTCAAGTCCATGGTCCCTTGAAACTGTGCAAAAATCAAACTTGAACTTGTAAGTTGACGGGAAAAAAAGATACGCCCATTTATGATGCAAAAACGTACATTTCGACACTGTCAGAGGAATCTAAATTTATAGGATGCTTTCCGTTGACCTAGAATCTTGAAATTGGGCACGAAGCCTATTATAGCAATAATATAGGGAAATGTCTGAAAACTTAAAAAGTTACGTCACAAGATTTTTTTTTGAAAAATTTTCAAAATTCGATTGAAGGTTGGTATGGAACCCTCAGTACGCGAGTCCGACTCGCACTTGCCCGGTTTTTTTTTTCATATTTCCTGTATCGTACGTTGTTCTGACCAAAAACTAGCTTTTTGACCGAAAAATAATATTAATAAACTTATTGCAGTGTTACCTACTGGATCCAATTGTATTTCCAAACCATCTGGGGGCTAGTTATTTAACACCTTTTTTTAAGTATTTTTGTTTAACTAAGCCTTGGTTAAAAAAATACACTAATGATGCGCAAATAAAATTTCTTTCCAAGCCGTACTTACTTTTAAATTCTTTTTAATCAACATTTGGCAGGTCGAGTTTATTGACTTTCCTTATTTCGAACGCGTTGTAAACTCAAAACTGGATTTCTTGTATACCTGAGTTTTACCGGTGCCACCAGTTTTCCCGGTTCTGAAACCGGAATATCTGTGTGTAGGCCAAACAGTTTATGCCATATGGGATTGGAGCTCGCGATATGCACCTCCAACCTGTGCCATTTAAGATTCCGTGACTCATTTGGACCCTATAAGACCGTCTTCTTGACTACTTCAATAATATTTTTTTCAATTAATCTCATACAATTCAAAAGCAAGATGATAATCATTACTTATTCGTTGTTAATAGTGAAGTAAGAAAACCTTACAATATTTTTTTTTATATTTTTAAATGTTTTCGTATTTTTCATATTCAAATAAATATTTAAAAATGCAAAATATAAGTACGTTAAGAAGTACAGGAGATAATAATAAAGAATAAGAGGTACTCCTAGACACGGCTCGTGTTGTTAGAAGGTTCCTTTCTCTAGTTACTCAGATACCCGCGAAACGATACACAATAGTAAAACAATAACAGCGCGGTCTCATAGGACCGGTTGGGGATTCAAACGTTAAAGCCCTGACTTGGACCCCGTTCTCGATACCGGTGGGCTACTATTTTTTATATTTTTAATACGCTTTTTATAAGAAATATTTAAAAATGAAAATAATACGTGTACAAAGATAAATAAACGGAATAATAATAATAATCTTCGTTTATTTCTCCTTACAAATCAAAACCTTATGCTTAAACAAGATGGTAGTACACAAATAGGTAGCACTTCAAGAAAAACTCGAAAAAATTAATTCAACAGATCTCAACGTTAACGTTTGAATCCCCAACCGGTCCTATGAGACCGCGCTGTTATTGTTTTACTATTGTGTCTCGTTTCGCGGGCATTTGAGTAACTACACAACGAAAGTTGATTATTCTTTTCCCAAACATAATAAGTTGTACACATTTGGGAAAAGAATATACTCGTAATATAACTTTCCCAAAACAGGTCTACCCTCAAACACAGTTAAGCAAAACAAACAAATATTTCAGACACCGCAGTATTTTAATCTGCTAAAAGCCTAAGCAAATGTAAGCATCCGAAATACTAAGGATTAAAATATTAATGTTGAGCAAAAACTTCTGTCTCAGACTTGAGAAACAAGCAAAGAGCGAGGAGGGTAGTTCTGCAATAAGAATTGTTAACGTCTACCGCCCCGCGCCCGTAGGAAGTGTGGCAAAGTTTTAAATACCCTCAATGTGTAAATAAACTAAGTTATAATGCACGGGCCACAAAATGAGCGAGGTTTTGACAAGAAATTATTTTGAGTACGCTCTCGACATCCTTAACTACCAGCCTAGGTTGGCGCGGGCTTGCGTATGACGAAGTATGGATAGCTCGCCGTCCTAAAACACTTCATGAAAAAACCTCATGATTTTTGACATACTTTTTTGCTTGGGGTCAGCGCAATAAGTTTTTTTTGCTCCTTTGTACTGTCACCCGTCACACTATCACTAACTCTTCCCTTCTTTTCTTTCATATCATTTAGTTTTCTTCCTCTCTAGTCCCCCACAAACTATTTTGTTCAAAGATGCTTTCAGCCTAAAGGTAGCATTTGGTTCTTAGCGACCGCGACCCACAACCGTGACTTGGTTACGCGACCCACTGTTTAGTATGGATTTGTATGACACTGGTCGCACGAGGCGGTCGCCTGCATTGTTTAGTACTCTATACAAACAAACCCATACTAATCAGTGGGTCAGTCGCGGGTCGCGGTTGCTAAGAACCGAATGCTACCAAAACTGCTTGTTCAATACTTTTATTTTTGCAACGCTTAACAACTGGAAAATTGTAGACGATAATACAATATAAAGACTCTGTGTATGTATTGACGTCAACGAAAGAGTCAAAACTGTCCAGTTCAATACAGTGTTTAGTCTAGTTTTAAAGTTTTGTAGGTCACATCGACTGACAATGAGTACTTGTTGAGCAATCTTACATTCCAAACCGTGATGATTAGACACAAACACAACACGCATTATAAACAATTTGACACAATTGAAATACCTAGATTAATTTGTAAAATAGTGTCATCTGTCTACACAGTTGAATACATGTACTTTTTAATCGAGCTACGAGGATTTATTCCATTTTACGAACTTTTATTATCCATTCTGAATGGATACCACTCTTTAAATTAGGTAAAGTCAGGTCAGTCAAACCAAATCAGTATAACAGTTATTTTTTCAGCAGCAGGTTTACCATTTATCCCGGCTGTCCTTTGTAGATGTTTGGCAGTCGTTACGGATAGTCAGAAGCCAGTAAATCCCGACTCCAGTCTCGCCATGAAGTACTGTATTACCCCAGTGGGTTGTGAAGGTCTGGTAGGCAGCCGCTCCTCGTGAAATACTGGTATTCAGCTAAATCCGGCTTGACTGGAAGCCGACCCCAATATAGTTGGGATAAGGTTGGGTTAGGTTGGGATGATAGATGAGGTTTACCATTTAGACCACAGAATCAATAAGGCAGAAAGAACTGCAGAACAAACCGTCTTCGTCCATAATCGCTGCCGCTCTCCATGAACCGCGTATTCCCTAGCCCCCTAATACTGACTCTCGTAAAACTTCAACAGTAAAGGTAACATTTCTTAGTTTAAAGCAAGGAACAAGTTTTACTTAACTCTTGAAACGTAGTCTTTACAATGACTCAGTACTACTAGTACAGCTCCTTACGAAACTGATTTATATGTATACAAAATTTCTTCAGCAAAAGAAAAAAATACATTATGTCTAAATGTTGGACATTGACCTAAGGAGTTGGTATTCTAGTCACAAGCAATTGGAATCTACAAAAGTTCACTACTTAGTCCGGTCAATATAGACATATTTAATAACAAAAATCCCGGAAAGCTAAATATTGGTAGAGCTAGGGTATACCATGACAAATAAAGTTTTAAAAATCCCCATCGATCCTATGTGTGCTACCAAAGTTATTCGGGGTCAAATGTCAAAATTTGAGATTTTTTGGATTTTTCTCAAAGAGTTTTCTCAAAAAATATCTCAAACCAAAGCTGTAGATCTTAAAATTCTCCACAAAAATGGTATTTATAACCCATTCGTGAGATATCGCGATTCTAAGAGTCAAGAAAAGTTAATCTGACAGCTGTCAAAGTAACATCATCAGCTAAAGAAAACCGAAAACTTTGGCATCGATCTTGCCATTTTTGACAAGCACTTGAAGTAAAGTTTTAAACAACTTCAGGCTTTGTCAACAATTTAAAGAACGCGAAGAAAATTGAGCAATAAAAAAAAGTCAGTCCCCAAACGAAGTGAAAAAAAAAAAAAGCGGTACAGTTTAAGCCCAATATAAGAATACCTTTGTGGCCAAAGAACAAGCATTTGCATATTTAAATAACCGTTTAAGTAGCAGTTTACATTTGAATGCTGTTGAAAAAAGAACGTAATACTTTTTTGAAACAAGTCTATAAGAGTTTCAGCAGTATTTTTAACTAGTAGCACTATTGGGAAAGATATTATGTGTAGGCTGAGGGATTTTTGAAGAGCCACTGTGACTATGGAACTCGTGAGAAGTTCGGGGCTATATAATAACAGCCGCACGGGACGATCTTCAAGATTAAGCAAAGCTTGCCAAACTTGGTCTGTGGATGGGTGACCATCTTAACATACCGTTTCCTTCGTGCCTCGAAAAGCACGTTAATATGTAGGTCTCAGCTGTCATTTGTAGATCTTTGGCAGTCGTTACGGATAGTCAGAAGCCAGTAAATCTGACATCAGTCTTGCCATGAAGTACCGTGTTACTCTATGGGTTGTGGAGGTCTGGTAGGCAGCCGCTCCTCGTAAGAAACTGGTATTCAGCTAAATCCGGCTTGACTGGAAGCCGACCCCAATGTAGTTGGGAAAAGGCTAGGCAGATGATGACTGTGGCTATGGAATGTAAACGGCAACTGAAGGGACACGAGTCAGTCGAGACAGAGGTCAAATTGCATTAGCATTAGCATTATCGGCCTTATAATGTTCCCACTGCTGGGACTCAGGCCTTCTCTCTAGGAGAGGGAATAGGCCATAATCCACCGCGCGGGTCCCGTGCGGATTGGCGGATGTCACAAGTCTTCGAATTTTTGGTTCTGGGACATACCGATTTACTTACGATGTTTTCCTTCACCGTTTTGAGAGCAGTGGTGATGAAATAAATTACACAAAGTAATGCGCCTGACTGGGTTTGAACCCGCAACCTACAACTTGCAAGTCGAGGCAGTTGCCACTGGGCCACTACTGCTCCCCAAGCAAAGCAAAATTGCATGCATTCCTATTTTCTGTAAAAAAGTTATATTCCTTATATAATGTCTCAAAAATGTTACAAGTCGATTTTATCAGTGTCAACGTAACCGTGTGGATACGAGTATCTGATAAGCATTGTGGACACAACGTGGTTATCGTGATTTAGTTCTTCATATATTAAAACACAGCTGTCTTGTTACAGACAGTGTTACAACTTAGAAATAGGTACTGTATTTATGGTGTTTTTTTTTTAATTGTTATAAAGTAGTCCTTGACTGTGATCTCACTTGATGGTAAGCAGTGATGCAATCGTAGATGGTGAGGCGCACTAGTTTATTAAGAGTCTATTCACTCTAGCATTGAAGACACCCAAATTCAGATATACACAGATGTGTACCGATAATTATATTAAACACGCTATTCGGAGCGTGGCTGATGCCTACTAGGCCCTCGATTAATTTCTGAAAAGGAAACCTGGGACCCTGGAAAGAAGGCGAAGAAGAAATGGGGTGGGGTTTAGTCAATAAAAGTCTGACACGTCCTCCCGCTCCCCGCAAGAGGACCTTAAAAAAGAGGAAGTTTAAAAGTGGCGCCAGTGACTGAAAAGTCGAAAGGGAGTCGTTTGTCTTGGTGTGGTCATGTGAAGAGTAGGGATGAAGTTCATGTTACTAGAAGAGTTATGAGTTTACATGTCGATGGATGGATAAAATGGATGTATAGTCAGTTAAACGGTTAGCTCAAAAAATAATAAACATCTAATAATGATGTAATAATTTATGCGCATACTTAATATATTTTTATAAAACTTGATTCAAATATTGACCTGCATAATTACACACACCTACACCGACCACAGGTCTTATGAGAAATCCTAGATGAGTAAGCCTTTACCGTTGATCGGAATACCGGACATCGATCTGTTGTCCGATTCACGTAATCAAAACCGTAACGATATCGTAGCGACTTAGTCGTTTCGACCATCATCGAATTCACATCCATCAATCAAGCTTGAACGACACCGATTTTAAAGTCGTTCGATCGAAGTGTCGTTGACGCGTATTCAGCTATGTCAATAATTATCAAGTCATTTGTAGATCTTTGGCAGTTGTTACGGCTCGTCAGAAGCCAGTAAATCTGACTCCAGTCTTATCATGAAGTACCGTGTTACCTCAGTTAATACTTAATAGGTTGTGGAGGTCTAGTAGGCAGCCGCTCCTCGTAAAATACTGGTATTTCAGCTAAATCCGGCTTGACTGGTAGCCAACCCCAATATAGTTGGGTAAAGGATGATGATTTCAGGTCATAGGATATCAGGTCAAAATAAACAGAAAAATATTAGATAATAACTAGTAACATCAATAACCAGTTATAAGGATTAGATTCAAATTTGTTGTGATTCATAATATGAACCAGTTCAAACAGATGATCAAACCAGTTTCTAGACTATTAACTATAATGAAAGCTAGCATTCTCTTTCATCACAAATATGCAAAATTGCGAATTATGTAATTGGCATCATTTATATCCGATTAGATATATTATGGAAGAACGGCAACGCCACGTGCCAGAAGACGCAGCGTTGGAAGGCCTCCCACAAGGTGGACTGACGACCTGGTGAGTTTCTTTGTTGTTCTTTCCATATTTTAGATGCAAGACACACAGGACCACTCGTTGTGGCGACGCTTGGGGGTGGCCTATGTCCAACTCGCCTGCCTGTGCAGGCCTGTGTTGGTCTTTTGGCTGAAATGATGATGATGGTGCTAATGATATTATGGAGAAGTCAACGAGTCTTTTAAGGCGGGGAGTCATCCAATGACTTCAACCACTGCCACTGTAGAATGACGAGAGCGAGCACATCGGATTTTTGTTCGCTAAAGCCGCACTTATCTTCTTTAGTGGCCCTTTGCTTTCTGCGACTACCGGTTTCCTTTTCAGGAATTGCCGTGGCCCTAGGGGGCATCGGTCCTAGCGGGCCTCTAGGTTTTGCTAACATTTCTTTAAGTCTGACTCCTCCAGTTTGATCCTAACTGGACCGGCGGACGGCGAGCTTCCCATTGCTCGTCGTGACCCATGCCTACGGTGGCCTCAAGAGACACAACGGTGCTCCACCCAAGCGGGGCATATCTCCACCTTATGCTCCACTAGGTTCCTAAATCGTAATTAATGTTATAATGAAACTAGGGCAATGGAATTTTTTGAAAGAGTTATCGAGGCCCTGTAACGCAAAGGGCAACTGAAGGAACATAGAAAAGTTTTAGTCAGCGAAACTTTGATACGAGTTCTCTAGTGGAAAAACGATTGCATCACTACTTACTATCAGGTGTGATCGCAGTTAAGCACTAGTTTATGACAAATAAAAAATAATTTAAAAAAAAATGTTACTTGGTGCAGCTGGTCTACACAAAAACCTTACCGACACAACGTGATAAAAATAGACGGCCTTGACCAAGACTGTTATATAATATTATTATATATAGATCATAATCTAATAGTGCTCTAAAAACGGTAAAGGAAAACATCGTGAAGAAACCGGTATGTCCTAAAACAAAATTTACGAAGACATGTGACATACACCAATCCGCACTGGTCCCGCGTGGTGGATTATGACCCATTCCCTCCCCTGGAGAAAAGGTTAGAGTCCCAGCAGTGGGATTATTATAAGGCTGGGAATTATGCTTTACCTAATATGTCAAAATCTCGTGTCACAGTGTTTGTAACAAAACTCCGTCGAAACGGCTTGATCGATTATTTATTTGGTAGGTCTAAGACTAGGTCATCTATTTTTAACTCCTACCCCAAGCCCTAGCTTTTTTGATAATTTATATGACAGAACAATGTTTGTTCTTTTTTAATTGTTAATGAAGGAGCTCGTGGTTAGATAATAACAGCCGCACGGGTCGATCTTCAAGGTCAAGCAACGCTTGCCAAGGTTGGTCTGTGGATGGGTGACATCTCTTTGGCAGTCGTTACGGATAGTCCATACCATATTATCTCTTCACCACCCTAGGTTGACTGGTAGAGAATGCCCATGGCATTAAGTCTGCCTTTGTACATTGAGTTGCATGAAGACTAAATAAATAAATAAATAGTCAGAAGCGAATAAATCTGACACCAGTCTTGCCATGAAGTACCGTGTTACCCCACAGTTAATGGGTTGTGGAGATCTGGTAGGCAGCCGCTCCTCGTAAAATACTGGTATTCAGCCAAATCTGGCTTGACTGGAAGCTGACCCCAATATAGTTGGGAAAGGGCTAGGTAGATGATGATGATATGAGAGATGAATGTTTGGTGTGTCAAATAATCACTTCATAAGTCATAGTTCCCAAGATAAGAAGTTGCTAGGCAATAAAAAGTGATAATACCATCTGCCCAGTCGTTTAAATAAATAGATTACCTATTAATTCTAGTTTACCAACTAATAGCACTACATTTAAAAACATTTAGATTTAATTAAAGTGACTCATTTTCAGGTCATATTTAACAAACCATAACCAATAACCAAAAGCCCGCATTTGGATCTTAGCGACCGCTACCGCTACCGGGTCGCGCAACCCACTGTTTAGTATATTTCTATGGCACCAGTCGCGCGACGCAGTCGCAATTCTGCAACCGTTCTCAGACAGTCGTTTCTCCTTTGCACTTTTCACCGACAGGACGTTTCGTTTTTGAGAGATTCGTAGATAGAACGTTTCACCTATGGACGTTTCGCCGACAGAATGGTTCGCATTAGTAGGGAAGCCCCAGAAGGGATTTCGGGATTTACTAAAGCGCGGCAGATTAATATACAGGGGGATACCTTGCACCCAGTTAAGTACCTCCACCAAATATGAGGCCCATATATAAAGCCGCCCGTGAAGGATACAGGATCAGATTAGTAAAAAAAAAATGACCCTCAGACATTCTCGAGCGCGTCAGATTAAGGTAGGGTGAGTTAATTACATCTTAAAAAGTGTATATTCCACTAATCTGACAATTTGAGAGAGACGTAAAGAAAGGGGAGGGCAGCAAAGTTGTAAAAAAAAAACGTCATCTCGACATTCTCGAGCGTAGCTAATTTTTTTTTTATTTTGAAGGAAATAATTCAAGAATAATGAAAAATATATAATCTGACGATTTCCGCAAGCCGAAATAACAAAAAATCGTCGATAAAGTTAAATCCTTGCAGTTGTGTGATGGCTACATTTCCTTCTCCGGTTTTCTAAAGAGTTCCCTCAAAATTAGATTTCGTGGGAATTTGAACTGATTCGGACCTTTCGATTTTGAGAAATTTTGAAAAATCTCCAAAAAATACGTTTTATATTTTGAAAGTGGTTTTTTTTAAATAACTTTTAAACGGCTTTATCGATCAACTTCAAAAACTAATCCGCCTTTGAGCTTGAAAAACCACGTCGACCGCTACCAAGCTGGTCAAAATCGGTTGATTCGTTCGAGAGATATCGTGAACGAAAGAAACCCGAAAAAGTGATTTTTCGGGATTACTCCGAAATTTTTGGTTCGATAAATTAAAACTAGAAAATAACTTATGAGGATGATAAAACTGCGTTGAAAGCCGCAAACCGCGTGAAAATTACTTGATCCGTTCAAAAGTTATTGCGGTTTGAAGATTCCAAAAATAGTGTTCTATGAAACTTTTATCAGACTTTCGAGCTGGGAGAGCTCAAATATTATCTCTTTGAACTTAGCGAGCTCAAAATATCACATAAAATATATTTCGAGCTCAAAAATGATATAAGTACAATTTTAAGCGCCCAGGAATGGAATTAGCTGGAAGTTGCAGGGGTTTTTTTGTCAGATCAGGCGAATCCCTCTAGATAATCGTCAGATTATGAGACAGTACGTTTAGAACATAAAGATGAACCATATATATCTTAATCTGACGCGCTTGAGTATTTCAAAATGGCGAATTTTTTTTGCACATTATGAAAGTGGCCACGAGTTTGCGTCCCATCGAAATGGTCAGATTAGTGAATGAGATCTTTTTTTTTGGTGCACTTAACACTCCCTTAGAAAATCTGACGCGCTCGATTAAATTATTTTTTTTTCCATTTTCAACCCTTCCATACAACCACCCCCATCATGCAAACGATCAGATTAACATACGTACATTATTAAAAATACGTAGGGCATTGATGCTATCAATATCTGACGCGCTCGAGGATGTCCATGCAACAGTTTTTTTTTACATATTTAAAAATCTATAGCCGCTTCCCCCACCGATGAAAAGGTATAATCATAGAACATTTTTTTCTTCTTATCATCTAAGCTTTGCAACCCAATAGGTCTCTACGACGCTCGAGTAAATCCCCATTTAGCATCGTGGCCTCCCCTACTACATTTGTTAGTTTCGACGATAGGACTTTTCAACTATGGAATATTCGCCGTCAGATCGTTTTCTCTACGATTGTTTCGATATGGCTTTTTCACTATTTAACTACAAAAACTGTCGGAGAACGGTTGCAGAATCCGCAGTCGTCTGGTTTGTTTAGTACTCCATATAAATCCATACTAAGCAGTGGGTCGCGTGACCGGGTCGCGGTCGCGAAAAACCGAATGCTACCTTTACGTATAAAGCCATACTTTTTATGAATCTTTTTATACATTTGTTATGTTAACGATTCATTATTATCCTCATACTCTGCTGCACGTTTACCTATATTATAGTAAAATATATTTCCTCAATGACAAGGATTCTCTAAAATATTGTAATGTTCTGCTCCATTAAATAAATGAAAACTATATAATTAAGGCGCCTGTTGACAGGTGATTATGCTCTTTTTATTATTATTAGGTGACCTTGTTTGAAAACTATCTCACCTGACGGTAAGCGATGATGTATAGTCTACGTTGGATTTGGATCACGCTTGCCTAGAAGTAGCCTATTTACTTTTGACTCTAACGTAGGAGCTACCAGGAACCACAGATTCCGATAGGGAAATCAACGTTCTTTAGTGTTAACACATGCTTGAACTTGGTACGACGGATTTGGTCCGTCTGCACCAAGGTCGAGCGTTCTCGTTCGGTCGTTTAAGCGTGAAGAAGTAACAAACGTACACAGACAAAAACTTTCGCCTTTGACTAATAATCTGATATAATGCTGCCCTAGGCGCAAAATACACAGAAGCGATGAAAGATTCGGATGCGATGCGGATGTGGATCGGATTTGTGTCGCTTCAAATTTTATTCGTACAAAATGTATGAAAGAGATGCGTCGAAAATTACACAGAAAGGATGCGGCGCGGATTTATCTGGCATTCTTTCTGTGTAATTTCATAATATATTTCACATCCGCATCGGATCCGAATCTTTCATCGCTTCTGTGTATTTTGCTCCCTAGATAGCAGTAGTGGCGGGTTCAAACCCAACCAGGCGCATTACTTTGTGTCATTTATTTTATCATTGCTGTTCTCAACACGGTGAAGGAAAACATCGTGAGGAAACATTACGATAAAAAGGTAAAAAATAATGGAATTTTTGCATTAATATTTCTGAGGATCTTAAAGGGCAGGTTCGAAGTTTCAATAAAAACAACTTTTGCTTTTCAATATAGGCCTTGAATTCTCTTGTTTCAAGTAAAGGTACAAATCTTAAAGGCCAGTTCCTGTTTTATTTCCTACAGCCGAGTAAGGTCTAGACGGGCACCAAGCTACAATAGCGGCCTTAGCAATTATCGGCCTTGTAATGTTTCCACTGTTGGGACTTCTCTCTAGGAGAGGGAATGGGTCGTAATCCACCACGCGGGCCCAGTGCGGATTGATAGATGTCACATGTCTTCGAACCCTTTGGTTCTAGGACATGCTAGGTTCCTCACGATGTTTTCCTTCGTCGTTTTGAGAGCAGTAGTGATGGAATGAATTACACAAAGTAATGCGCCTGGCTGGGTTTGAACCCATGACCTACAACATGTAAGACAGGGCCGTTACCACCGGGCTATCACTGTTCACTATATTTATTGTTTTAAAATTATGTAATATAACGCGCTCACATTAACTTGACACTTGGCGTCGATGAAATAATGTCCAAAACACAATATAAAAACAACAGAGAACTAGTCGAATTATCGACGTGCGTATCGTTAATAAAGATGCTGACCATACGGACACTAGCCGGGCGATCTAAGCTAATGTGGGGGAAAGAAGGGGATGTTCGCATTTCAGAGATACGTTAAGTTAATTACTCAGATACCCGCGAAACGAGACACAATAGGTTGGGGATTCAAACGTTAATGTGATCGGATTGTACGAGTATATGTATAGCACCAACTTAATATATATCGTTACACGTTTAATATACGTATACGTTAAATTATTAACCTATCACATACCCGCAAAACGAGACACAATTGTAAAACAATAACAGCGCGGTCTCATAGGACCGGTCGGGGATTCATGAATTAATAATCGTTAAATACCATTTCTCTCTAACAAATAACTAAAATAAGAAACTAGTTGTCTCCAACTTAAAACAAGCAAGTCACGTAGGTAGTAGAATACAAAAATCGTATTGTTCGTAGCAAAGTTTATGAATAATTTTAATTAAATGCTAATTACGACGAAACGGCTAAAATAAAGAATACCTACACATTTCTTCGTACATTGTACCTTCTTACTTAATCTGTGCGTTGTCCAATCAGCAGATTTCACTATAAACCGTATGGTTAACGTGCGCAAGATTAGGTGGTAAGTAGGGTTGCCATCTGTTTTTGATAAAAAAAATAACTTTCATAATATTTATTTTAAAGATTTAAAAAAGTATAACAGAAACTAGTGCTTGATTGCAATTCCGCTTGATCGTAAGCAGTGATGCAATTGTTGATGGTGAGGCGCACTATAGTCTTTTTTATATAGCATGGGTTGGGTGACAGCAGGACGAAAATATGCATCTTTAAGATGAGAGAAAAGGATAGATAGCTACATTGTATGAATCTGACAGCTGTCACCGAAACCATCCTATAACAAATTTAGCATAGTTTATTAAGAGACTATTCTCTCTAGCCTCGAAGACACACAAATTATAATCGGACGGAAAGACCGCAGTAGGCAAACTGCAGCAGCTATGCGATTACGAGATGTTTTAACAATAGAAAACATCGGAATCGTTAAAAAAACCCATCGAGTCAACTATCGACTCGCCGTTCTACAAAATAATCGAGATGTTTTTGATTGTTTCGAATCAACGGAATCAACCACTAGTTTCTGATTGTTCGAATCAGTCACTCTCTACTCGAATCTCTAAACCATCGAGGAAGAACTCGTGAATGAACGCGCCATGCGCCAGTCGCAATAACAGTCCGAGTCGAACTCGAGTCAAAGTCGAAACTATCGAGATGTTCGAACAATCGAATAAAACCTCTCGCCATCGCGCAACGTTAATAAAAAAAGTAATTTTCAAAATTTAATTTAAGTATTTTTTTATTAGTTTCTTCACTACAAACCAATTTATTATGTGCTTCTACCACACGCAATAGTTTTTCATTAGGTATCCTTACATTTTTTCTAAACGTATTACGTTTGCAACGTCGTAGGTGCATACTGCGTCTGTAATAGTCAAGTACTTAGGTACTTAAATATAAGTATGTTACGCATCACAGATTGAAAATAGAATACTTTCTTAAACTTTATTTTTATGCAAAAGTATGACGTATGTTTAGCAAAAATGAAGTAAGGTACCTACGTTATCAAAAAGTATGATTGGCAACCCTACATAGTAGATATGTGGATGTGCGTTTGATTACGTGAATTCGTAATCGGTCCGTATGTTACCTAGATATTTTTTTACTTATTTTATTTATAGTTTAAAACACTGATAAAAAGAAAACAAACAAACTTCACCATCCCGATTGTTTGAACTCTTCAGAAGAAAAACGCGGACGAAGCCGCGGGCAGAAGCTAACAATATAACATTCTACATAATAATACATCAAACTAGCCCTAACCAATTTATAAATTCCGAAACACAGTACGTAAACATCTGGTCGTGTTTGGGAAACCATTTTCTATTTGTGTAGGTACCGTTCAACATTGTCGATCGATCGCATCTGCATTTGCATTGAACCTAACATACAAAGGTCACCGACCGGCTTCCGTAAAATTGAGAAGTACGACGATAATCTGCCCTAGTTCTTACATAACTAATAACTAAGCTTAAATAATAGGTGTAGAAGGTAATAACAGATAATGAAATACTCACGAGCCCATTTTCCATACTCCTTAAAATTCACTTTGTTGACCACTGGCCCAATAGCATAAGTATACAAAGTATCAAACACCAACTTCGCAAATGATAATAAACAGAACACAACACAACCTAATCCGGTAATTTGAAGTACTGAATACGGCATTTTTCACAATTTTTACTAAGTTTTTTTCGATAAATAAAAGTGAGAGGTTAGGTTAGGAGAGAGCGACTCCGTCACCGCTTGACACAATTCGCGCATGCGTACTAGTCGTCGAAGAAAGTAGCCATGCGCAGTGAATGAACGACGTCAACGATGCCGGAAAGCGAGTGAGTGAGTCGTAATCGAGTACCCGGCCGAAAATAACCGAGCGCTGATCGAAATATGTGAAAGAGATGGAAGTAAAATATAGTGCTGTCTCACTCTGCCAGTTGATAAGTACGACATTGTACGGGAGTTTGTAGGTCATCCTGATTAATTGAATAACTGGAAGTAATAACTGAAGTTTTTGTAAGAACTAGGAAGTATTTCATACGAAAATGGATAAAAAAAGTAAGACAATCATTAGTATGATCAGTTACTTACGAAATCTCTGTAATCCTGAAGGATTTCGAGAAGCTATTTATTTATTTATATTAGGTACTTACCTACCATCATTTAAAACAATAATATAAAAAGGTCAATTTGATTGAATTTTAAATCTACATAAAAAAAAAACAAGCATTATTACAATACAGACACATATGCGAGGACAGTGTAGCCCAGATACAAACTAGGGTTGCACTTGGTGCAATAATAATAAAACAAAAAATTAAATAGGTAGGTACCTACCTGATACTAAAATAGATACAGACATGTATCTACGTACAAAACTATATATTTTATAATTTACTTTTTTTTACAAGAAAATAAGTGTTAAAACTTAAACATGACACAATGACAGGTAATGTTTTTTCTCAAGCCAAATCCAGCACTTTTCATATCATAAAATGATGGTAATTTCAACTAAATCTCACCCCAACACACACGTTCAAACAAAAATACATTTTTTTTATTTCTCATAGGCCTACTTAGGCATTAAAAACACACAAAACCCACACAATAGTTCCAATTGGTCGCTCCCTGGTTACTATTTTAATAGTTGATGATTGTTTCTACAATATTTCTATAATTATGGTAAACCAAGCATAGGTACAAGCCCCAGTCAGTAATGTGCCCCACTTGCAAAACTAACACACGTTGTTAAAATTTGGTGCTTATTTAAACTGATCTGGTAAGTTTATAATTATGTATGATGGCAGTGTAAACTATACAACGCAAACTTCACTTGCATTTACATGCTTGTAACGCAATACAGAAATAATACGTGAAAAAAATAATTCTAATTGACAAATAATTTTAAGGAAACAATTACACTTGTTAAAAAAATTAAGAAAACCGTTTCTATTACCAGCTGCTGAAAAAGAACCCTGTCGGTAATCCTATGGGAATAAAACACAATTTAAACCAAAAAATAGATGTCAAATTACAATAAAAAATCCCTCCCAAGGAAATAACTACTAATACCTACCAATGGGCTAGGCGATGCAAGGCTCGGGGCCCTGACCTCAAAGGGCCCCAAAACCTGTTTAGCAAACCTCTTATTGAACAAGCGATGTTCCTACCTTCTACATCTAAATAAAATAGATTACAACACAACTTTAATCATGGCAACTCATTTTAGCCCATAAAAGTGGGACACTCGCCCCCTTCCATTTCACCCAGAGCAGGAGAAATTATTTCAAAAACACGTAAATAAGGGGCCCCAGTATTTTTTTAACCAGGGCCTTTAGTTACTCAGCTACGCCACTGATCGTACCCCTTCATTACGGGTATTATAATTGTAGTTAAGGATACCGATACCAGCATTTAGTACCAATACAATCAGTAAGGCTCCTCGCTCACTGCGCACGACAGCATTGCTTCTACGCGCTTCTTCTCGCAATTGCAACGCGCTACAGCATCGCGACTGTATCGATGCAAACGCGTGATCTTGTCGTATGACATCGAAGAGAACGGAGGGAGGGTGGTGCGTGAATAAAAACAAAAAAATTCGGCATACAAAATCTTAATTTTTGTCCTACTGTATCGCTTTTGCATCGCGACGAAGAATAGTTGTGTGAGCAAGAGCAAACAGCTTTGCTACCGCATTGCGACTGTATCAAAGCGAACGCGCGACAGCATCACTACTGCATCGCTACAAAAAGTCATATTCGCAGCGATTTTTAGGGTTCCGTACCTCAAAAGGAAAAAACGGAACCCTTATAGGATCACTTTGTTGTCCGTCTGTCCGTCCGTCCGTCTGTCAAGACCCTTTTTCTCAGGAACGCGTGAAGGTATCAAGTTGAAATTAAAACCATATATTGAAATCCGCGGTCCCTTGAAGTTGTGCAAAAATCAAACTTGTAAGTTGACGGGAAAAAAAGATACGCCCGTTTATGTTGCAAAAAACGTACATTTCGACACTGTCAAAGGAATCAAAACTCATAGGGTGCTTCCCGTTGACCTAGAATCTTGAAATTTGGCACGAAGCAAGGTATTATAGCACTAATATCGGGAAAAGTCTGAAAACTGAAAATTTTTAGTTACGTCACAAGAAAAAAAAATTGAAAAGTCTTCAAGACTCGATTCGAGAATTAAACTGTTTTTATAGGTAGGTTGGTACGAAACCCTCAGTGCGCGAGTCCGACTCGCACTTGCCCGGTTTTTACTTCTGTAACATAGTACAGAAACGCTCCTCGTAAAATACTGGTATTCAGCTAAATCCGGCTTGACTGGAAGCCGACCCCAATGTAGTTGGGAAAAGGCAAGGCAGATGATGATGAACATAGAACAGAAAAGGCAAAGTTTCACTCATGCACCATCCTCCCTCCATTCTCTCCCCAATGTCATACAAAAAGGTCGCTCGTTTGCTTCGATAAAATCGTTGCTGTTATACACTATAGTCCGTCTACCGAAAAAATTGTATGTGGTATTACTAACTAGTAGAAGAATCATGTCTTGACACTTCACATTTTTTTTTCCTACAATTGCGGGTGAATAAAGTTGCAAATTAAATTTAAAAAAAACTCCAGGTCGCGCTTTCATTAGACGCACTCTAGTAGCGCGTTGCAATTATGCGACTAACGCACTTTAGTAGCGCTGCTGTCGCGGTCGTGGGTTTACGAAACGCGCGTCAGTATCGCTACAAAAAGCGGCCGTGTACAAGAGGCCTAAGACGTTGTAATTCCCCTAATTAGTTTCCAATGTCCGATGAAGCCATTTGTGTAATCAGTATAGGTTAGACGGTAATTGATTGATGCTAAATGTGTGAATCATGACTTGGCACAGCTTGGCCGCTGTTAAGTCAAGCGTGCTAAGCTTTGATTTGGATGGGTGGGCATTATAATATTAGCTGATATTGTATTTTGCTGAATTGAGGAGCTCGTGTCGATCTTCAAGGTTAAGCAACGCTTGCCAAGGTTGGTCTATGGATGGGTGACCATCTTAACATATCGAGTTTCCTTCGTGCTTCGGAAAGCACGTTAAGCCGTAGGGCCCGGCTGTCATTTGTAGATCTGTGGCAGTCGTTACGGATAGTCAGAAGCCAGTAAATCTGATTTCAGTCTTGCCATGACGAACCCCAGTTAATGGGTTTTGGAGGTCTGGTAGGCAGCCGCTCCTCGTAAAATACTGGTATTCAGTTAAATCCGGCTTGACATGGAAGCTGACCCCAATATATTATAGTTGGGAAAAGGCTAGGCAGGTATTCTGTGAGAATGTTCAAATGGGTCACCGTGACCTTTGGACGCAAAGGGGAACGGAAGGAATCCAGGTTTTTTTTAGGTGAGAAATCATCAGAATAACTTCTCTGGGCAGGGAACGACGTGTCAAACTTTTACTGACTAAAATCCGCTCTTGTTCCTTCTTTACCTTTGTTTCAGGGCCCCGGGGTCCTCTTTAGTAATAACCCAGGGCCTCAGTATGCTTCGACCCTGTTGGACCCTTAGGTTTTACTGACATTTCTTTGAAGCACGCGTCAAACGTGGTTTCAGGTGCTGGAATTTCAGAGACACGAGACTCTCAGAGGTCAGAAGTAGTTTAGCAGGTCCTGCTTGTCTTGTTCGAATTATTATTATCGGACTTATAATGTTCCCACTGCTGGGACTCAGGCCTCCTCTCTAGGAGAGAGAATGGGCTATAATCCACCGCGCGGGCCCAGTGCGGATTGGCGGATGTCACATGTCTTCAAATTTTTGGTTGTAGGACATGCCGGTTTCTTCACGATGTTTTTCTTTCGCCGTTTTGAGAGCAGTGGCGAAATAAATTACACAAAGTAAGGCGCCTGACTGGGTTTGAACCCGCGACCTACAACTTGCAAGTCGGGGCAGTTACCACTGGGCCACAAACTGCTCTACAGTTAAGTACTTGTTTGTACACTCTCTGCTTGTTTAAATAATAAGGCAAAAAAAATGCCGCTTGTATAAAACAAGGAAGTAATTTCAAGGAACAACAGAACAAGCCACAATATACAATAAGAGCACTAAACAGAAATGTCAATACAATTCACTTGAACACTGGCAGAGTTTCTTCGTCAGTATTTCAGACTTTACCACAAACTACTTGTTTAGGTAAGGCTTAGGTTCTACAGCTAGCGGATTTGATTTTAGGTGGAGACTCGTCGGAATGACTTCTCCCGTTCTTAAGCAGAGCAGAGGCGTGTCAGACTTTTACTGACTGGACTAAACCCCACCCTGTTCCTTCTTTGCCTTCGTTCCAGGGTTCCGAGTTTTCCTTTCGGAAGCCCACCCATGGAAGCGGTACGCCGTGCTTGTATGGTATTGTCAAGCACAAGGGCGTCTCATTGGGGCCATGGGTTGCACGAAAGAGATTGCATAAAAACGAAAAAAATAGTAAAAACAAATATACTTTCAATACATTTTATTATAGATTTAATATTTTTTTCTGGCTTGAGTGTCACCTAATTCCTTCTACATGTAACCAGTTAAATTTTGTAATCTACATATATATAACTCGAGACCGGCTGAACAGTTTAATTTATCTTGGTCTTGAAATATTCGTGGAGGTCCAGGGATGGTTAAAAAGGTGAGAGTAATGCAAACAAATATCGACAGTACGAAGTCTGCCGGGTTAGCTAGTAGAAGATAAAAAGATATAAAAGGATAAAACAAAGTACTTTACGTCACAGTTTTCCGCTACTTCAAAACAATGAAACCCAACCCTTACTCTGAATAGAAACTTAAATGCTATCGAAGTTATTAAGTTCTCAAGTTGCCGCTGACGATACTGAGCCGGTTATACGGAAATTTTAATTAGCTTTTAAAGTTCCCTTTAGTTGAAAACTAGTCAATCAGGCGATGTGTTTATTGAGTATTCACTTGGCTGTCCCCGGAAACATGTGTGGGAGATGGCATGGAATGTCATCAGCCTTATAATGTTCCCACTGCTGGGACTCAGGCCTCCTCTCTAGGAGAGGGAATGGGCCGTAATCCACTAGGCGGGCCCAGTTCGGTTTGGTGGATGTCACATGTCTTCGAATTTTTGGTTTTAGGACATCCGGTTTTCTCATGATGTTTTCCTTCACCGCTTTGAGAGCAGTGGTGATGAAATAAATTTCACAAAGTAATGCGCCTGGCTGGGTTGGAACCCGCGACCTACAATACAACTCGAAAGTCGGGGTATTTAGCACTGGGCCACCACTGCTGCTCTCTGTGTAGAAGTTAGCGGCGATTTATTAAGCCTGTGTATAGCTGATTCCTGAAGCGGCAGCGTTTAAAGGCCTCCCACAAGGTTTTTTTTGGTAGGGGAATCATCAGAATGACTTCTCCCGCTCTTGCGTGGAACTGGAGGGCGTGTCAGACTCTTACTGACTTAACCCCACCCCATTCCTTCTTTGTCTTCGTTCTGGGGTTACGAGAAGCTTGTGTATAGCTGATTCTTGAGGAGGCAGCCTTGAAAGGCAAAGAAGCAAAACTCCAAAACGTCTTAAAATGTCACTCGTGCGTTTTACATGAAAAAGAGGGAGGGAGCTATACACCCTATAATAATATAGCTCCAAAGTCAGATCGTAAAATGGTACGCGTTAAGAGCTCGTGGTAGGGCAACAGGATTTAAAATAAAACTTAAAAGTTGAACTTGAAACTTTCAAAAACCCTTTCTTAGTGCTCGGTTACGTCATTAAAGGAAACTTTGTGCAAAATTTCACGTTCCCAGTACCAGTATTTTGGCTGTAGGTACCTCTCTCTCTGTGTTTCTCTTTTTATATAATTACGTACCTATGTAAATAATAATGTAAGGATACTTTAAAGATTATTCCCGTATAATTAGTTATTATCATTTACATTTCAATGATTTTGATCAAGATTACAATTTTATACCTACTCAGTTGGTACAAAAATAATCTACCTACTTTTTACAATTTGATTTTAGGTATAAGGATCATACCTTTTAAAATATGTATAATCTTCTCAAGTTCTATACTTAGATGTAGCAGTATAAATTAATATTATGAAAAGATAAAATTTGTAAGATTGTACGCAGTTTTTTACTCTATACTATATTCACAGGACCGTTCATTGTGGTGACGCTGGGGGGAAGCCTATCCAACAGTGGACGTCTTTCGGCTGTAATAATAAGGTTTGTGTTAATGAAAATGAAATCGCAATACAGGCTCTCGAGTAAATCCGAGGCGGGACCTTCATAATAAAATTAATTGTATGCTAAGAAAATCACATTAATATACATTATTATCATAAAATTACTTAATTAAGTACCTAATTCTCAAGTATAATATTATGAACGTCAAGAAGTTTTTGCACCATTTTTTTATTGAGCGATATGGCTCTTTATCTCAATTTATATAATAATTGTAAGTACTTACATTTAACTTAATATCCTTTTAAGTAAAAATAAAATTGCAAATCTATTCCACAAATGACCTAGTTCTGAGGCAAAATCATAAAAAACTGGGCAAGTGTGAAGCGGAGTCGTGCACTGAAGGTTGTTGCAGTGGTAACAGTGAAAACAGTTTAATTTTCGAATCTCGAAGACTTTTGAATCCGAATCGCAATTTTTTTTTTGTTTCGTAACTACTAATTTATTGATTTCAGTTTTTTCCCCATATATTTGTGCTATGCTGTTTTATGCCAAATTTCAGGAATTTAGGTCAACAAGAAGCTCCCTATGAATTTTGATTCCCTCGAAATATAAATAATTTGCGACATTTTTATCTTTATTGAAGTACAACACGAACAAGTAGAATGATTCAACAATCATCATCATCTACCTACTCTTTTCCCCATTATATTCCTAGCCTTTTCCCCATTATATCCCAGTCAAGTCGGATTCCACAATCCATTAACTGGGGTAACACGGTACTTCATGGCAAGACTGGAGTCAGATTTACTGGCTACTGACTACCCGCAACGACTGCCAAAGATTTGCGGTTAAGCGTTACTTAACCTTGAAGATCGACCCGTGTGGTTGTTATTATCTAGCCATGAGCTCCTCATTTTTGAACAAGTACAATCATTCAACATTAAACGCTATTTAAACAACAAAATATAACTTTACCAAGACGTAACCGAACACAATAACCCAGTAACTATTCTAGTAATTAAATAGGTTATTAACTAGAAGCGTAGTGCGTAAAGGAGGCACCAATGCGATCTGTTCGTTACAGACTTCATGAACCACAAACTTGAAACTGTTGTGGCGGTTTCTGTTAGACTCTAGTTATTTAGAGTGAGGCAGGATTTGAGAAAGTATAACATGGAATACAAAGGAGGTATCAGCAATACCTTAGAGACCCAGCAGGGTCGAAGGTTCAGAGGCCATCTTCTTCTCGTGTCGATCTAACTCAAATTTTGTCCGACCAATATTTCACGAAGGAGATGGCGCGATGAATAGAACAGATTCCGCCAGAACTGGCAAGAGGAAGCGCAGGCTCGCGAAAGGTGGAAAGAATGGAGGGAGGCCTTTGCCCAGGAGTGGGACAGAACAGGCTCATAAAAAAAATAGCCACCTGGACAGCTCTATCGTTGGCCTCGTATAAGTCGTTAAAAGGCAGGTAGTTGTGCATGCTGGGCAGGAAAGGAGATGACGCATATCCTGTGAAGGGGCTCCACACTGGCTCGTTATTTGCGATGGAGGAAATCTAATTTGGCCAAATTGTCTCGGCATCGACCAACCTGAGCCCTTAGTCGGTTCAGAAATAAGGGCCATGGGTTCACTTCTGAAAGGAAAATCCTGGAAAAAAACGCAAAGAGGGGACACAGGAGTGGGTTGTAGTAAGTAATAGTATGACACGTCCTCCTGCTCTGCCCTAGGATTAGCCATTTACAATTTTCTAGATTATTGCATAGATACTGCAAACATTATATAAGTTTGTATCCATGGCATGGCGAGTATCCACCCTTACGTTGTTGAAACCTCTACGGTCCGGACTAAGTACGTTCCCTCGTCGTTTTTACCAAGTATCCGCGTACCTACATCGAACGACAGGGATAATTTGCCTGTTGCGGTCTTTCCACCCGATTATAATTTGGATGTCTTCAAGGCTGGGGTGAATAGGCTATTAATAAACTAGTGCGCCTCACCATCAACGATTCATCACTGCTTACCATCGGGCGAGATGGCAGTCAAGCACTAGTTTATGTTATACAATGTGGATATAACAATACGACAATAAATGAAAACAGTGGCAATACTCATCATTATGAATTACTTTTAGTATGGGACTAATCCCAAAATCGCGAAAAAAAAATCAGCTGTCCCATACACGACGACTGTCGACTTATGCAAAGGTAAAATGTATGGACCTGAATTTTTTTTCGCGATTTTGGGAATGATCCCATACTAAAAGTAATTCATAATGATAAGTATTGCCAGTGTATTCATTTATTATCATATCCACATTGTACAAAAAAGCGTTCTATGATACCTACCAATATCGTAATAAAATACTATGTTTAAAACCTCCTTTATCCTTTTCAAACTCGAGTGAACCAGTGAGTCGCGCTATCTTCCTATGATATATTATCTAGCAGATAGTGTCCCCGTTCGAGTCTTCTCAGTCGGACTACGGGTAATAGATTGACTTTAAAAACAATTTTCATTAGCTCCCTGACAGATGTAGAATGGAATCCAGGGATTTACAGACATTTACTTATTGGTGAGAGTATTTTAGTGGTATTCAGTGAATGGTTCTACTTCCGAGTATTGTGATAAACTTAGTAAAACTTAGTTTTAGTTTACATAAAAGCTGATACTCTAAAGTGGGATTGAGCCGGATATATTTATTTGCTGCATGTCGGATGAGGTGATGGGTAAAAGAGCCACAAAGTATTTTCTAAAATTTACAAACACTTCAAACACATCATAAAAAACTGGCCAAGAGCGTGTCTGGCCCACGCTCAGTGTAGGGTTCCGTAGTTTCCCGTCCGTCACAATAAGTGTCCCCAACTTTTCAAAAACTGTTCGTCCCATCAAGTTCAAAAAAAAAAATTCTAGAAAGTCTTTATAAAGTTCTACTTTCCAGATTTTTTTCATCTATACTAATATTATAAAGAGGTAAAATTTGTAAGTTTGTATGTAGGGGGTAATCTCTGGAACTACTGGTCCGATTTGAAAAATTATTTCAGTGTTAGATAGCCAATTTAACGAGAAATGCTATAGGCTATATACCATCACGCTACGACCCACGGGAGCGGAGCAGTAACGAAAAATGCGGGTGAAACCGCAGGGGACAGCTAGTATTTTATAAACTTATGGTTCAAAAGTTAGAGGGGGGGGGACATTGTTTTTTACTGTTGGAGCGATTATTTCCGAAAATATTGGTATTATCAAAATATGATTTTAGTAAACCCCTATTCATTTTTGAATCCAACAATATATCACACGTTAGGGTTGAAATTTAAAAAAAAAATCGCGTTTTACTTTACATGTAGGGGGGCTACCCTAAAAAAACATTTTTTTTGCAATTTTTATTTTTGCACTTTGTCGGCGTGATTGACATACATACTGGTACCAAATTTCAGCTTTCTAGAGCTAACAGTCACAGAGATTAAGCGAGGACGGACGGACAGACATGGCGAAACAATAAGGGTTCCGTTTTTGCCATTTGGCTACGGAACCCTAAAAATTGAGGAAGACCATCGGGTTCCGAAGTTTGTAAGGAGAGAAACCTACTTTCCCGTGGGACACGTTGCTGGTAGAAGCTAGAAAAAAGAATATCATCATCATCATGCATCCTGACCGGTCCTGTGCGTCTCGCATCCATCGGTTTCACGCAACCCTAGCCAGGTCGTCGGTCCACAAAAGCGAAAAGACAATGTACTTATAATTGGTTTGTTCATTTATCAAAAAAATCCAACTGACTAAAATAGTTAGTTAGCCCATTGTGTCCCACTGCTGGGCGAAGGCCTCCCTCTCCCTTTTCCACACACGTCTATCCTCAGCCATTACGGGCCAGTCCCTACGGTATTTGTCCAGCTCATCCCTCCACCTTCGCCTTGGTCTGCCACGATGTCGCCTTACAAAATAATATAATGGTAATTATTAATACTTAATTTTCTTTTTGTAAAAAAATAGCTGTTATTCCTTGAATTAAAAAAATAATACCTGTCCCATAACTGATTGTGTTGTTGTTGTTATTTTTTCATGATATGTGCCGTGCGTGTTTGGACGCAAATAAACGATTTTTCTTTACTTGAGGATATTTTTCCTTCGTCCTTTTTTAGTTGAACTTTAGTTTCGTTCCATTCCATTGCCGGTCTTGCAATCTCATTTCAAAAACTCATTCTACTTCACACAAGAACGGAGCCGCGGGCACAGCTAGTATGTGCCTTAGGGCGTTCCCTCCCGGCATTTCCAGAGGCATTTCCACTTACGTCCACGTTTCAAACCCCTCACATTGTGAGCATATTTCAAAGAAAATATCCCACTGTAAAATCCTGTAAAATCAGAGAACTTCTGAAAAATTCCGGTCAAATTAAATTCTAGAAATAACTCCTGAAGCTATTTACGTTGTGTTTTTTTTTTATTGGTCAGTATGAATAATTCAACATTAATATAAACGTAGTTCGTACTAGATTACGTCTGCCGTACACTCACTTTGTTCGACTCAGGTGTACTGCAGTCTGTACATCTGACATTAGTGCAGTTTTCACGAAACGCGTGGGTCAGTGCCATGAAATTCTCGGCGTTAAGAAGTTTTGGTCTCAAAAAAAGTGTCTTTTATAAGCTACCCAGCATGATTCTGTTAAACGATATACCTAATGCCAATCTAGCGCTGGAGCTAACTTTTTTCTAAGTTATTAATTTTTTGACTAACTAAATACATTAATGAATTTTCGATGCATTCAATATGTTAGACTTCAATAAATAGGGCGGAATACGGGTTACTATTTGGTGTTATTACATAGGAAGTAGCTAATTTTTGGATGGTCTCACTTTGAGCTGTGATTGACTTTAAGTTCAAATAAGCTTTACAACTAGGGCTTTTTGGTTTTAGGTTTCGCACAAACCATGGTCCCTCCTCATCACCTACTGTTTTTCTGTCATATCTTTGAGGCGAGCATGGAATACTACATGCCTTTGACGATGGTTACTGGACAGAAGGAGAGGCTAGAGAGGAGCTCGTGGCTAGATAATAACAGCCGCACAGGTCGATCTTCAAGGTTAAGCAACGCTTGCCTAGGTTGGTCTGTGGATGGGTGACCATCTTAACATAACGAGTTTCCTCCGTGCCTCGGAAAGCACGTTAAGCCGTTGGTCCCGGCTGTCATTTGTAGATCTTTGGCAGTCGTTACGGATAGTCAGAAGCCAGTAAATCTGACTCCAGTCTTGCCATGAAGTATACCGTATTACCCTAGTTAATGAGTTGTGGAGGTCTGGTAGGCAGCCGCTCCTCGTAAAATACTGGTATTCAGCTAAATCCGGCTTGACTGGAAGCCGACCCCAATATAGTTGGGAAAAGGCTAGGCAGAGAGACTGGACAGAAGGACGGAGAGCTACTATTGCTCGCCGTCAAGAGACGAGGATTTGTGACGCCTACAATGGCTGGAAATTGGAGTCGAAATCTTGACGACCGGGACATGAGAAAGCCTGTTTCCTTATGCGTGTTACTGCTTCCTTTCTTAGCATTACTGTACGACAATTTGTTCCCTATAACCTGTAATAAAGAAATAATTATTGTATTCGTATTTGTTAAGTGGCAGAAGTTATTTATATAAATACGAGTATACCTTATTGCTCGTTGTTGTCACTGTACTCCAATAAAATATTTCTGCTTCTATTTTCAGATACTAATTTGTATGATGCTAATATTTAGCAGAATCGTATTAGAATCATAATTATATTATGAATCATATATTTTTCATGCGGCAATATTTACACAGAATATGATTCTGATATGAAATTAATTGAGTATGATTCGGCTAATTTGTGCAAACACTACGAATATTAGAAGAATAATCATCTGCCTAGCCTTTTCCCAACTATACATATTGGGGTCGGCTTCCAGTCAAGCCGGATTTAGCTGAATACCAGTATTTTACCAGGAGCGGCTGCCTACTAGACCTCCACAACCCATTCACTGGGGTAACACGGTACTTCATGGCAAGACTAGAGTCAGATTTACGGGCTTCTGACTATCCGTAACGACTGCCAAAGATCTACAAATGACAGCCGGGACCTACGGCTTAACGTGCTTTCCGAGGCACGGAGGAAACTCGTTATGTTAAGATGGTCACCCATCCACAGACCAACCTAGGCAAGCGTTGCTTAACCTTGAAGATCGACCTGTGCGGCTGTTATTATCTAGCCACGAGCTCCTCTCTAGCCTCTCCTTCTGTCCAGTAACCATCGTCAAAGGCATGTAGTATTCCATGCTCGCCTCAAAGATATGACAGAAAAACAGTAGGTGATGAGGAGGGACCATGGTTTGTGCGAAACCTAAAACCAAAAAGCCCTAGTTGTAAAGTTTATTTGAACTTAAAGTCAATCACAGCTCAAAGTGAGACCATCCAAAAATTAGCTACTTCCTATGTAATAACACCAAATAGTAACCCGTATTCCGCCCTATTTATTGAAGTCTAACATATTGAATGCATCGAAAATTCATTAATGTATTTAGTTAGTCAAAAAATTAATAACTTAGAAAAAAGTTAGCTCCAGCGCTAGATTGGCATTAGGTATATCGTTTAACAGAATCATGCTGGGTAGCTTATAAAAGACACTTTTTTTGAGACCAAAACTTCTTAACGCCGAGAATTTCATGGCACTGACCCACGCGTTTCGTGAAAACTGCACTAATGTCAGATGTACAGACTGCAGTACACCTGAGTCGAACAAAGTGAGTGTACGGCAGACGTAATCTAGTACGAACTACGTTTATATTAATGTTGAATTATTCATACTGACCAACCTTGGCAAGCGTTGCTTAAGCTTGAAGATCGACCCGTGCAGCTGTTATTATCTAGCCACGAGCTTCTCACTTTTAGGCCCGCTGATTTGTAACAAAAACATTCAGTAACACCACATGCCTCGTGCCATTTTCATCAATTCAGGAGCTATCTAACACCAACTGGGGAATAAAGACAATTTTATACCAATATTACGACCTTCAGAAACTTGTTCGGCAAATCGTCTTCAAAGTAGACGAGTTTCCTCCGACACGTACGATCTCGGCTGCTTTCCGTTTCGTCACTTTCCCGATTCGCCATTGTATAAAAATATTAATTATAATTTACTTTTTATCACGGACGCTGAGCAATGGGTAGCTCGCCATCCGGTCAACCGTTAATCGACAGAACCGAGCTTAAGCGGTCGACTACGTGTATTTGTCTACTCGCGGTTCATATCAGCAAACCGTAGGGGCTCAATAGGGTCGGTTCCCCTTAGCTAGGGCCGCAGGGATTTTCTAAAAAGGAAATCCGGAGTCCTGGAATGCAAAGGGTACTGATGATCATAGGAGTGAGTTTAACCAAAGAGTCTGAGACGAAGAGCGGGAGAAGCCATTGGATAATTTCTCACCTTAAAAAACCCTCACAGACAAACTTTTGCCTTTAGCTGATCGAGAGTTTTTATCTGATGTCATGGTAACTGTAGATTGGAGGAAATTACCTTCAAAAGGACTTGAATTATAGTCCATAGTCTCGATTCGTCAACATACAAAAATACGTATAATATTCGTTCTTCCTGATTGTTTAACCTTCTGTTCGGTAAACACTACCTTTCATATTGCAAAAGAATTAAACTTATAATATTTAAGTAATAATATTTATTAGTTGTAAGAGCAAAGCCCATCCTATATATTTGTCTCAATTATACCTTTTCATTTTCTAAATCCAGTGTGGTAAATAATTTATTTTCCTTTTAATTTTCAATTCGTGTAAAAATGCCATCTTCAAAAATACTTTAAACGAGCGACTGTAGTTGTACTAAATAAAATTGAATATTTTGTTCGGCTGAGAATACCAAAACATACGTTTTGGGAGATTCCCGCGCACGCTCAAGGATCCTATCGGTCCACCTGTTCCTCACGGTCGTTGTTGAAACCTCTACGGTCCGGACTAAGCGCTTTGCCTCGTCGTTTATACCGCGTTCATCGAAGGACCATTTGCCTGCTGCGGTCTTCCCGTCCGATTATAATTTGGGTGTCTTCAAGGCTAGAGTGAATAGGCTTTTAATAAGCTAGTGCGCCTCACCATCAACGATTGCATCACTGATCACTGCTTGCCATCAGGCGGGATTGCAGTCAAGCACTAGTTTATGTTATAAGTAACAAAAACTTGTCGGAGGTCATCCAATGTTGCATCTTCCTATAAGTGGTGGGCTCTCACCATCTGTTCTGCGAGCAATCTTTGCCCATTAAAGTTTGGCAACCATAATTATAAGTGTGCAAAAAAGTGCCGTATCCGGAAGCAGCCGATCAATCGTGTAACATGTCCGCACGTATCGAATGTCGAGTGAGTACTTTGACGACGTTGCACGCTTGCCACAGGTGAGGCACTAGCTCTGAGTGGCGAACAGTTCTTTTATTTCTACCCTCACAAGATAGGATAGATTTAGATTTATGTTTTTACTAGCTTCTGTTTGCGGCTTTTTTCGCGCGAACCTTTGGTTTGGACTCCGTTTATGCCCTTATGGAATGAATTTTCAAAATCCTTTCTTATTCTTTGTATACCTTATTAAAGTCATTTCTAAACAACTATCAACGATTGTATCACTGCTTACCATCAGGTGCGATTGCAGTCAAGCACTAGTTTATGTTATAAAAAAACCTTGTGAGAGCGTTTTCACATTATCCGATTCAATATCGGTGTCGGACGCCGATCCGATATCGGGGTAAGTAAAATGTATGAAATGCCGTGCTTCGATATCCGATATCGGGCTGGACAATATGAAAGACAGGTACATATTTCATACATTTTACTTACCCCAATATCGGATTGGCGTCCGACACCGATATCGGATCGGATAATGTGAAAACGCTCTAAGAGGCCATCCAATGCTGCGTCTTCCTATAAGTGGTGGGCTCTCCAGAACCTTTTGCCTCTATCCACCATCTGTGCTGCAAGCAATCTTTGCCCATTACACTAAAGTTTGACGATCATAATATAAGTGTGCAGAAAAGTGCCGTATCAGGAATCAGCCGATCAATCGTGTAACATGTCCGCACGTATCGAATGTCGAGTGACTACTTTGACGACGTTGCACGCTTGCCACAGGTGAGGCACTCGCTCTGAGTGGCGAACAGTTATTTTATTTCTACCCTCACAAGATAGGATAGATTTGGATTTATGTGTTTAGTAGCTTCTGTTTGCGTCTTCGAGGCTAGAGTGAATAGGCTCTTAATAATCTAGTGCGCCTCACCGTCAACGATTGCATCACTGATTACTGCTTACCATCAGGCGAAAATTGCAATCAAGCACTAGTTTATGTTAGACTAGCTAACCCGGCAGACTTAGTACTGCCGATTTTTTTTTCGAATATTTCTCACCTTTTAAACCTTCTTTAGACCTCTACGAACATTTCAAGACCAAGATAAGATAAATCCGTTTAGCCGTTTTCGAGTTTTAGGGAGACTTACGACCAGCAATTGATTTTTTATACATACCTATAAAGATGTAAAGAAGAACCTTGTGGGAGGCCATCCAATGCTGCGTCTTCCCATAGTACCTAGCACTCTAGAACCTTTCGTCCCCATCCACCATCTGTTCTGCGAGCAATCTATGTCCATTCTAGTTTGTCGATCATAATAGTAGCGTGCAGAAAAGTGCCGTATCAGGAATTAGCCGATCAATCGTGTAACATGTCCGCACGTATCGAATGTCGAGTGAGTACTTTGACGACGTAGCACGCTTGCCACAGGTGAGGCACTAGCTCTGAGTGGCGAACTGTTCTTTTATTTCTACCCTCACAAGATAGGATAGATTTAGATTTATGTTTATACTAGCTTCTGTTTGCGGCTTTTTTCGCGCGAACCTTTGGTTTGGACTCCGTTTATGCCCTTATGGAATGAATTTTCAAAATCCTTTCTTATTCTTTGTATACCTTATTAAAGTCATTTCTAAACAACTATCAACGATTGTATCACTGCTTACCATCAGGTGCGATTGCAGTCAAGCACTAGTTTATGTTATAAAAAAACCTTGTGAGAGCGTTTTCACATTATCCGATTCAATATCGGTGTCGGACGCCGATCCGATATCGGGGTAAGTAAAATGTATGAAATGCCGTGCTTCGATATCCGATATCGGGCTGGACAATATGAAAGACAGGTACATATTTCATACATTTTACTTACCCCAATATCGGATTGGCGTCCGACACCGATATCAGATCGGATAATGTGAAAACGCTCTAAGAGGCCATCCAATGCTGCGTCTTCCTATAAGTGGTGGGCTCTCCAGAACCTTTTGCCTCTATCCACCATCTGTGCTGCAAGCAATCTTTGCCCATTACACTAAAGTTTGACGATCATAATATAAGTGTGCAGAAAAGTGCCGCACTAGGAAGTAGCCGATCAATCGTGTAACATGTCCGCACGTATCGAATGTCGAGTGAGTACTTTGACGACGTTGCACGCTTGCCACAGGTGAGGCACTAGCTCTGAGTGGCGAACGGTTATTTTATTTCTACCCTCACTACATAGGATAGATTTGGATTTATGTATTAACTAGCTTTTGGCTGCGGCTTTTTTTGCGCGAACATCTATTTTGTACTCCGTTTATTTACTTAATGTATGAATTTTAGAAACCCTTTTTTAATCTTTGCATTACATTAAAAAATCACTTTTTAATCTGTGTAAAATTTAAGCAAACTAGGGTTTGGGCTAGGCACTGATGAGTGTTTCAAGTGAGTGAGTCAAGAATTTACCTTTCATATATTTTAATAAAAAAAAGAGAGTATACTATTTATCTGGCACATAATGTAGAAAAAACAAATAACTTAAGATTAAAAAAAAAAGAAAACCAACACACTCAGCTAAACTAAACTAACGGCTGTGCCGAACAAGTCCAGTTCTTCGTAATTTAAATAGAAATTGGTGAAAAAAATGGATGAAAAAGAACAAAAAAAAATAACCTTAGTTTTTTACATTTTTAAATCAAATTCCATGGCACTTTTTTTCGGATAGAAATAATTAAATATCTTCTTCTGCTCCGGGAATTCAATAAGAAGTCTGATCCTCATGAGATAATTTTCTACTATCACACGAGAGAAGCCACTGGCAGTGGCTAGTCAGTAAACACTTATTTGGTCGTGCTTGGAATTTACTAAGTTAATACGTAGGTGTGTGTGGTGTGTAAGCTATACCGTTACTTTTTGGTGTACAATAAAGTTTATTCTATTCTATTCTATATGCTTTTTTTGATCAGGAAATAATTTCAAAATCCTACAACTTTGTAACTCCAGTTTATATTACAGTAACATAAACTATAGAGTGCGCAAATGTTTAGAACGCTGACTGTTACGACCCGTACATATTTTTTCTGCTTCGTTGACATTCATAAGGTAATTTGCGTTTTTATTTGAAAGTAAAATAAATGATTAGGATGCTTTTGGAATTAATCGCAAATACAGATTTATAAGTTACTTTTGTGCAGTCACGGGCAACAGCCAGTCCGTACAAGATATCTATACTACACACACGAAGATATCGCCTAGCCTTTACTCCACAAATTCTCCTGAGACTGACTCACAAACGCGACTCATGTCACTTTGTCAAATCAGGCGCTTCCTCCGGAATCTTGCGGCGATGTGAGCGAGGATCCCACTTATATGGAGCTGACTGTATGTGATGTCAATAATTGTAAAGGCGGGTTTATTTGAAGCCAGTAAGATGCAGCTAATGATGGTCTTCAGGCTTCTGTGTAGTCATTCGGAGTAAATTTGGTATCGTGATTATTTGTATGGTTAACTCACTTTTGCTGGTAACTTCACACGAGGGAAGCTAAAATATAATTTAAAGGCAATATACATACTTCGGGGAAAACAGTTATGAAGCCGTGTTGTCCTAGAACTAAAAATTCGCAGACAAGTGGCAGACTGGAATCCGCACTGGGCCAGAGAGAGGAGGCCTGAGTCACAACATTTGCGGCCTTCTAATGTTCCCAACGTTACCTAAAGCCGTAAATTATTCTATGGTGCTCTCATTTCTATAATAATAATATAATACGTAGTGGAGCTGGATTAGTATTTGAGCCAAGCATTTTAATCTTGAGTAATTTGTTGATCCATTAACTTATAACAGACTACTTGCTTACTTGCTACTTGCTTGTTGTACTTGCTTATACAGTAAGTATGCGTTTAACACAAGATTTAAATTTCGTTTCATTGAACTCCTTAACTTTCACCAGGCCGTATTACTCCACTTACAAACGCACCCCTTTTAATTATTTTTCCACAAAGGTGAATATTAGAAGTGGTAGAGCCTCACTTCAAAAACCAAAATTGCCAATTTCAGTACCTGAATGAAAGTAATGTAACACCTTTGAAATGTAGATTTTTTTTTATCTTTTTTTTACGCATCAGACTAGTTTCGAATGAACACAGAAATGGTTTTATTTTTATGTTTGATCCTAAATATTATAATTATTATGCTCTTATTTCTGTATATGAGTATTTCGGAGTTACGTGATGTCTTTGGCTTCTGTACTTGTTAATTAAAATCTGTGTCATCTCAGTACCTAATCTTTCATTTGTTCAGTTTCTAAGACGAATATCGGTATATACGTCTGTATATATTGTATATACATTTGAATGTTTGTATATACATACGTCTGTCCATTAATAACTAAAAGCCATTAAGGCTTCTAGGTAAGGTCCACACCAGAAAAATAACCCCCTACAATTCCTTAGGGATAATTTCCTACTTTACTCAGCCAAAACCGCTAACAGAAGCTCATACTCCATAAATAACCAACTTATACGGTTCTAAAATGCCTTTACTTTCCTTTAACACTTCTAATGGCATTTCAAAACTCGTAACATTTAAGAAAACACCTTACTCCTTAATTAAAATTGAACGCGAACATTTTACCGAAGTTTGGCAGTCTATAGCTGTCTGTGTGGAGTTAGCAACGACTTGGAAAATGAATGATGAGAATGATATTAGCCTGTTATAGGACCTATGAATATGTAAAGTTATTACAAGAGGAATTTAAGGAGTTTAGAGATATTTTGTGGGCTTACAAATGAATGGCGTATTGGCTTAATAAAATCTTTTTTTTATTCCGTTTGTGTCCCACTGCTGCGTAAAGGCCTCCCCTTTCTCCTTCCACATCTCTCTGTCTTGGGCCATCGCTGGCCAAGTTTGTCCCGCAAACACGATCAGATTGTCACACCACCTTCGCCGCGGTCGCCCTCGACGGCGACCAAACTAATAGCATTTTATTGCTTGATATAGGCCTCCCCTAAGCGTCGCCACAACGACCGGGCCTGTGCGTCTAGCATCGGTTTTCCGGGGTACATATTACAATACCGACATTTCATAATAACTATGACTGAAATACCGACGTCCGAAACATCGAAGTTCAAAATACCGAAAGTTTGAAATACCGATAGCCGTTATATCGAAACATGAAATACCTATGTCCAAATGCCCGAAAGGATGAAACCCCGAAAAAAATCTGCGAGTTACTTGGAAGTAGCGCGGTTGGTCACTGTTCTAACCTAACCTAACCTAATTTCATCCAGTTCAATATGAAGAATCCTACTATTGATCTTCGGGATTTTAAGCTTCGGGATATGGATCTTCGGGATTTTAAGCTTTCGGGTCAACGAACTTTCGGTATTTCAAACTTTCGACCAAACAATCATTCGGCGTTTAATTTTTCGGGATTTCGTCCATAGGTATTTTAAAATAGGTATTTTGAATGTCGGTATTGTAATACGTACTCGTTTTCCGCGACTCTCACCTGTGGTTGCTCGGTTCACCTTGTTGGAGGCCTTCCTAAGCTGTGTCTTCCTGTACATGGTCGTCACTCCAAAACTTTTCGTACATTTTGAGCTGTGGCGATACTTGGAGTTGTCCTATGTCTAGTAATTAACGTCTTTCGATTGAAAAGACATCATCATTTGACGATGATAATGAGAATGTACTAGCAGTTTATTTGTGAGTTTTCACTAATAGCGCCTGAATAAATAGTAATCGCAATCTGCGTAATGAAGACTTGGATGTTCTACGAAACTATTTACCTACCTGAAATCTCATTCAAATCACACTTCGTGGGATTTTTATGTTGTTGTGTTGTTAGAAATGGACGTGTACTTCAAAGTACACGTCCATTTCTGAAACTGAGTTACCTTAGAAGGTTTAGCCCTCTTGTACACGGCACGTTTTTTGCCGTGCGTAACCACGGTTAATTCGCCGTCCGTAGGCACGGCGCGCAGTGTTTTATGGATCACTGAGAGAGCTTGTAGACACAAAATGCCGCCGCTGCGTCGCTACGGCACGGTGCCGCCGCCGTGTTTCATCAGTGTTGTATCGCAGTCAGCGGGCAGTTGGTTGTGCCTCTTGTATACGGTACGCTTTATTACGTACGTACGTATTGTGAGAAAAACGTGCCGTGTACAATAGGGAAGGTATTTATTTTAACCCAAATATGCGGGGAAAAAAGTTATGAGATTCAACATAAAACTCATATTTTCCCACTTATTTTCAATAAACACATAATAGGCATAATCCACATTGCAGTACAGAATTTCTACTTATTTAAACTTAAACTTGTTTTAGAACTCTCAAGTCAATTAAGTACTAAATATATTCAGTTTTCAGTCACTATGTCAACATTATTTTATCACTCAAATAGGTTTATTTTAGACGCCGAATGTTTTAGTTTGCTTGCTTAACGAATTTCAATAAAGCTTGTCACTTGTACATATATGTCGTTTACGCTGAAAACATGAAGTTTCTAGACCAATTTACTTGTTGATTACAGAGTAATTATTTGTAAGTATAATTGAGTGTAAAGCTTAACATACAAGTGTAAGGCTTAAGTCATAAATGTAGGTAAGCCATAATCCTAAGGCTTAAGTGAAAGAATTAACTTGTTGAAAGCAGGACACTGGGATGTTCTAAAAACAAAAATTCGAAGAAATGTGTCATTCACCTATCCGAACTGGGCCCAAGTGGTGGATTATGGTCCATTCCATCTTGGTCAACTCAGAGAGCTTTGATACCCATAATACAAGTTTAGTCTTAGCCTGGCTGTCAGAGTTTTATAGTTCTGTGTTAATTTACAATTTACTATGTACAGATGCCATAACCATGTGTGACTACTATGTCTGTGTAATTGTAAATCTGCAAACAAAGATTAATTATTACTATTATTTTCTCTCCTAGGTCCTTAAACCCCCGTAGATGTGGACCTGGAGACGGCTAGCAATAGTTAGCACACTGTCCAGCCAACGGGTAATCGGCCAGAGCGAGCCCAAGTCATCGACGACGTGTAGTATTCCACACGCATTTCAAAGGGACGTCAGCAAACCGTAGAGGCCCGGCAGGGGAAGCCTCTGGGGCCATGTGTTTGCTTCTGTAAGGAAAACTAGAAAACCTGGAACGAAAAGCAAAGAAGTAACATAGAAGTGGGTTTTAGTCAGTAAAAGTCTGACACGCCTTCCTGCTCCGCCCAAGAGTGGGCGAAGTCATTCGATGATTTCCCATCTACAGTGGAAATATTAAAAACGCTGACTCATGCTAGAAGATTCTAAAAATCTTAAAACAAATCTGTTCCAGCTTCTTTTAACCTAAAAGTCTGTTCTGTTTGAGTTAACTTAGCCACCTGTTGTTTTATGTATTATGTAAAATACTTACTAACGACTCAACTTTACGGCTTTCTTGTGCATTACGTGCAAGACCGTTTTTTAAGTTACTGACTTTGTAAGGTGACTGTGAAAATGCACTTACAACATGGTCACATTAACTTGACGCTTGACGTCGATGAAATAATGTCCAAAAACAATATAACAACAACAGATGACTATCGACAAATTATCGACGCGCGTATCGATAAAAAAGATGCTGACCATAACTGACACTTGCCGGGTGAGCTAAGGGAATGCGGTGGGAAGCAGGGGGACGCTCGCATTTCAGAGATGCGTCAAGTTAATATAACCGGATTGTGTGTCTATGAAGTTAATAATACATATTTATATTTTAAGTGGCATATCTGCCGCATACCAATCGAGTGGTGTGCCATCATGACCATCATAATCATTTTCACCGAAAAACGTAGTCGTTCTTCGGTTGAAATGAACTTAAAAAAATCTTCCTTATCAAAATCTCATTATTGAAAAACTATATTTAACTAAAAACAATCACCCTGCTAAACTTTCTACCAGTCGACAACGGTTCTAAATTTTCTTTCTAAACTTTTCTCACATTTATTTCAAAGCCACACACCGCCTTTATGCTATCCACAATTCCCACTAGTCTAACAAAGCAAAAGCCAGGAGAAAGCCCCGAAACCGCATTAAGCATCATTTACTTCTGTGAAAGTAAAGTGAGAAGGTATAACAGAGCAGAACTTGAGAAAAACGTCGACCCAAGGGCTCTACAGTCCTGCCGTGAATGAGACAGCCTTTAGTGCTGCACATAATCCACGGGAACAAAATATAGTGATACTTTTTGCATAATCCCGGGATCAAAAATTTTCTGTATAAAAAATGACAACACACTGAATAAAATGAGTTAAACTGATGATTGATATAATGATCTGAATGTTGATTAGAATAATAATAAAAACTTGACGTATTTTTTACGGTTACTGTCTTACTAGGTGTTTATGATAGACAAAAAGATTGTGCAACAAACAACAATCTGGGAAAAAAAGTTAATAAATAAACGGCTCGATTGGCGCAGTGGTTGAGCGATCGGTAGCTGCGCTGCTTGTAGCGTGTTTGTTTACCCCCCAGAACAAATATTTGTATGGCTTACAGATAGTCGTTCCGGGTCTAGATCATCAGCTAGATGTAATGTGTATGTGAGTTTTTCAATTGATGATTATTATAGTATCAATGTATAAACAAAATCAAGTTCACTTACATAAGTATTAAAATAATCTTCCGCTTTGCTGTTACTCGTATGTGTCTGTGAGTTTATTATTATGTTTGTAAACGCACCCAGGATATTAGAGTACATCCTAGTAAGGGGCAAAGTAAAGAAAAGTAGAGTATCTAAAAACCTAAACTATAAATGAGCACAAAAATGTCTTATATCATGAATCATAATTATGTTGATTTATGTATTATATTACTACAACACATAGTCAACAACATACATTAATCCCGATGAATCCCGGTATTCCCGGCATTCTGAAACTTTCGCCCCACACTAAGTTCACGCCATAAGGGCGGCACGACGCAAAGTGGTGCACTCTCGCAGCTTTGTAATACACGTAGAAAAAGTAGTACATTTTAATTTTTTTTTCTTTCGTCCCCTCCCGTTTATTTTATCTTTTCATAGTAAATGCTATTACATGAAGCTACTCGCTTTTCAAAGGAAGTCGACAGATTTAGTTAGAGGAGCACTTTATCTGTTAATACCACTTTTTTTACAGATTTGTACCTTTAAATAATGGAATAGAGAGAAATAGCGAATTTTGTTAGTTTAGGTTGTAAATTGCATTGGTTCCAGAAATCATTTAATCTCTGGAACCAATGTAATTTTCTAAGTTTGTAATTTAAAATGAATACAGCATATCCGCAAGAAAACTGAATTCATCGAAATACCTACCCCAATGAATTGCGAAACCGAAGTTTCAATCAGCAGGGTACATTATTCGCAAAACATGATGATGGGGTAGATGATCGATGGGGTCAAAAATTTTGGAGTGGCGCCCACTAAGGAAGGAAGTTGCAGTGTTGAAAAGCAAGCCATAAGGTGTGCCAACGACCTGGTGCGGGAATCCCGATTGTCAATAACTTGGAAAATCGAAGATAGCTAATCATAGGTCTTAATTTGTAAGCAGTCCTCCTCCTCCTCGAGTCGTATTTCTCATTGCTGAGGGTCGTGAAGATCCCGCTGGATTAGTGTCTTCCTGATGGTGTCTCGCCATCTATCTGTCCTCGCATATGCCTTTATTGTGCCTTTATTGTCATTTGGAAATATTGTATACCTAATATTTTTTTTGAAAAGAGTAACCATGGAGTTTCTTGCCGATTCTTCTCCATAGGAAACGACCAATTGGAACCGTGCACTAGCCTTCTTGATGAAGTCCATGTCTATTTATATGCCCATGTAGGCCTATGTAAAATAAAAACATTTTTTATTGATTGATCTGTGACGGTTCTTGGCGCCATGAAGTGCGACGTGTAATTGGTAAGCAATAGGTAATCGCAATTACCTACCAAATCAATTACCGATTGTATATTCTTTCTTTTATTTCACATCCTTTCAGTTACTTTAACACAAACCTTTCCTCCGTCCTCCTATCCCGATATCCTATCCTCAGAGTACTCTAGAAAATTCAATAGTCCGCAGGCAGCGCTGAACATAAATAGAATCACAATAGCTGCAGCGCTGAGCTCTCTTGACCTACCGAGCTGGTGTTACTGAGAATTGGATAGACAGAAGTCTTGGTAAGGAAAAGAATATTTATCTAGAAGAAAAAAACGATTTCTTTAAATTCAGAAACTGCTGTTTCTGATTTTGTATCTTCTGAAATTGAAGATGAAGAGTCCCTGTCTTAAAGAGAAGGCCTGTGTCCCAACAATGCGAATGTTCTAATGTTGATTTTGCTATTACGTAAGTAGCGCACCGTTCGGCAGTCCGGTAAACGTCCGGACGGCGCGTTGTGATCCACGCGCGCCTCAAGGAGATGTCAGCAAAACTGTAGGGGCTCAGCAGTGTCGAAGCCTCTGGGGCCATGAGTTCACTTCTGAAACGATAACTCGGGGCCCTGGAACGAAGGCAAAGAAGGAACAGGAGTAGGTTTTAATCAGTAAAAGTTTGACTCGCCCTCCCGCTCCACCCAAGAAATGAAGAAGTCATTCAGATGATTTTTTACCTACAAAAAAAAGGCTAAACCATAAAGGAAGAGCCTTCCACAGGATTTGCCGTCTACCCGTTGATTCTGTGTCTTTTTGAAAGCACGCTTGCTGCTTTCAGGGCCCTGGGACGTGTTCGAGCTTGGCTTCGAATCATCACCAAACGCCTACCTGTTTTTGCTAAGCAAATCAACGGCGCAATGTTTTTTGATTGCGCTAATTATTTCTAAGGTTCCATTTACATATTTAGATGTTACTTTTTCTTTGTTCTCAATCAAGACAGTACACATTTGACTACTTATCAGCATTATTGGAGTCTTCTTGAAAAGTCCCTATAATTTTAATTCCGTTGTCTATCAGAATCTGTCTGTTACCAGGCTGAATCTCATGAGCCGTAATAGCTAGAAAGACTTTAGAGTGGCGACTATGTCCCGGAAGATGCAGCGTTCGATGGACTCCCACAAGGTGGACCGATGACTTAGTGACAGTTGCGGGAATCCGATGGATGCGAGTCGCACAGGACAGGTCATTGTGGCGACGCTTCGGGCCTATGTCCAGCAGTAGACGTCTTTTGGCTGAAATAGAATGATACAGTGACAGTCATATACAAGTGTACAAGTGTTCGCCGACTGACCTGATAACTACAAGTTAAGTTTGGCAAGTTCTTTTCGTTGCCTCTTAAGTGACCTTAAGTTACCCCTTACGTAAGCAAGAAGCTTCTTCATTTAATATTCCAGGCAGCCCAAACTTCAGCCCACAATTTTAAACTTCTGATGTTTACCTGCCATGCAACAGGTGAGACGAAGGGAAATTTTCTTTTTAAAATTCATGAGACGAAATTGTCGATGTAGGTGCCGATGGCATTACGAGGTGATCACCTACCCGCTTATTTACTGGAAGTTATTTGAGAATATGAATAAGGTTATTACATACAGGATTTATTACTCTTCAAGAATATTTACATAGACTTGGAGGAAGTCGAAAATGAAGTGCTTTATTTTAGGTGGGAAATTACCGAATTACTTCTCCCGCTCTTTCGTGTCAGACTTTTACTTCGCTAGCATTACTGCTTCACAGAAAGGTGATTGCCAGCCATACTTGCCTATGGACTATGGCCTGCACCAGGGTTCGGCACTAGAGGCATTAGAGCGCCCTTGCAAGGGACAATTCAGGGCTTAAGAATAGAGGGCTAATAAATATTTAAGCGGAGGTATTTGACAGTTGTACTCTCTTTCATTTCCTGTTTAACCTATCACATACCCGCAAAACGAGACACAATAGTAAAACGATAACAGCGCGTTCTCATAGGACCGGTCGGGGATTCATGAATTAATTGCATGTTTTTTAGGTGTAAATTCATTAAATAATTTTGCCAGGAGTGGCGCAAACTGGACTTTTACTGATTAAATAACCTTATAATTTGATTGTCGAAAATGGTAGCTGAAACCAATAGCTGAACTTACTTTCTCGAACACGGGGGAATGTCGAATGTCCTCCGTGCTACGGATGGGTGATCATTTTAACATACTTCGGTATGTTAGGATTATCATTCATCCACAGACTGACTTCGGCAAGCATTGCTTAACCTAGGAGGAAAATAACTTAGTTGTATTATTTACTAGATAAATCCAAAATGGGACAGATCTTGTCCCAGGTCAGTTAACCGAATCTTATATGAAAGAGCTAGACTGGAAGTGGCCAAAAGTAACCAAACTCTAAACCTCACACTGGAGAAACCATAGTTTTGGACACTATAACAAGGAAGTAGTCACAGTTTTGAGCAAAGCTTTGCATGGAAACTTTAGTTTAAAGAAACTTAAGACATTGCGTTAAAGTTTTAGACCGTAGCTATAGTGGGGACGCAGAATATAACCGAATTTGCGATGCAAAACAGTTTTTTTTGTACTACACTAAAAAAGTTGTATGTTAAAGTGGTTTAAGTTAGCATTACTGCTTCGTAGAAGGCAGAAGCAACTGCCTGCCATTCCTCCTCGCTCCGGACCATGGCCTGTATCAGGGTTCAACGCGAGAGGTCTTTGCCTCCGATTACCCTTACGGGGACACAGGGGAGCTCTGCCTAAATGGAGCACGCGTCTACCCTATGCTCCAACGTGTCCTCCGGGTTATCCACACAATGGTGACATCTTGGCGTTACTTCCGCAAGAATCAGGTGATGGAACCTCCTGCATTTACCATGTCCGGTGTGAACCGCATCATGCGGAATGTGAGGACACCATGACGTCTTTCCAACCATTCTTCAAATAAAGGACTTACCGCTGTAATTATGGCGGTAAGTCCCTTCTTTATTATAATATAATTTCACCATGAAATCCGGGCGGTTCAGGAGAACCGCTCCTATCGTTATTTGGGAATTATGTGGTGGCGCGTTCCCAGGGCCATGAAAGCACGTGGCATCAGACTTGAGTAGTGCCACCTCAAGTCCTAATGGCTGGATCCTCTCCGCGACTGTCACAATCCCGCGTGTCCTTAATAAAATGACTTTTCATTATGTTAGCAAAATCACTAAAATAAACTCGACGTCGGTAAGAAAATATTTAAATACAGACAAACTGTAATAAATAAAATGTCCAGTACCTACACAATTGTAGACTAAATACTACAATTAACTATAGGGTTTATGCCAAAGAGAAGTCACGAGCCATTTAGAGGCATTTGACTTGCAAAACAGTAGTGTACTGAAAAGTTGTGCATATTTTCACTGCTAGTTTTAGATGCAAGTCGAGCGATTTAGGTCTTTGCTGTGTTTTAAATGTTTATACTTTTAAATGATTATACTTGTACTTATTAGTATGCATTTTGTTAGACAAGTGGAACGTAGAGTTTGATATTTCAGGTTATTGATTGAGGTAGATTGCATATTGATTATGACTATAATCCGCAGGCTGATTATGTATCTTGCAAAAGCCAAGCGATAGCAAAAATTGCACGAAAATTGCTCTTCAATCGCTAATTCGTATTACGTATTAGCGAAAACCACGCGATAGCAATCTAGCGACAATGCTGCCTCTATGGAGCAATCGACTAACTAAAATGTGCATTGTTGCACTCGAATCCCTACCGATAGCGTTTTACTTCGTATTACGTATGGTTTTTGACAGCGATGCGACAGCGATCGGCAAGCAAATTTAGCTGTCAAATTGCGTTAACCATTTCTTTGATTGTTGATCGCTTGCTTATCGCTCTCTGATTGCCAATAGAAATTAGCTTTCTATATCGAGTATTTTATTAGTTAAATTGTGTAGTTATATCTGCAGCGTGTGTTTAATTAACATTTCAACTTATTGGGTGTGCTTTAAAAGACTTTATTCAGTGCCAACATATTATACATTTGCCTATCTTAAGTTTCCTTAGACCTTGAACTTAGACCTTGAACCAAGGCCAACACCTTTGGCTAAAGTGGTGTGTTCTGCCAGACAGTTCAAAAGCTCATTGGATTCTCGGTTGGTCATTTTATACTGAAACAGGATAAATTACTTTTACTCTTTAAAGTAACTTTATTGCACTAACACATATAAAATAAAATAATGTTATTTTAAAACTTGTTGACATAGCAGTAGAATATCGTTTGGAGTCCAAATAAACACTGATTTAATTCCTTTATCCATCTTATGGTCGACACAAAGCTATTTTTAATAAAGTTCAAGTGGATTGAAGTGAATTTTAAGTTAGGTACAATTTTTTTTTCTTTTCCAAAACAATCACATCTGTTCGACATCTTTAAATGGCTGTAAGTTTTTAGGGTTCCGTAGCCAATTGGCAAAAACGGAACCCTTATAGTTTCGCCATGTCTGTCCGTCTGTCCTCGCTTAATTTCTGTGACCGTTAGCTCTAGAAAGCAAAAATTTGGTACCAATATGTATGTCAATCACGCCAACAAAGTGCAAAAATAAAAATTGAAAAAAAATGTTTTATTAGGGTAGCCCCCCTACATGTAAAGTAAACAGCGTTTTTTTTTTTTAAATTTCACCCCTAACGTGTGATATATTGTTGGATCTGTATTCAAAAATGAATAGGGGTTTACTAAAATAAAATTTTGATAATATCAATAATTTCGGACATAAACGCTCCAAAAGTAAAAAACCCTCTAACTTTTGAACCATAAATTTAGAAAATATGAAAAAATCTGGAAAGTAAAGCTTTATAAAGACTTTCTAGGAAAATTATTTGGAACCTGATGGGACTAACAGTTTTTGAAAAGTTGGGTACCTACACTTATTGTGACGGACGGGAAACTACGGAACCCTACACTGAGCGTGGCCCGACACGCTCTTGGCCGATTTTCAACTCGTAGTTTGACAATAAATTAGTTCTCTAAATTGTTACTCAATTGCTGTTGGCGCTAGGGTCGCAGCAATAAGTGCATGGTAACAATCGGCGAGCGATCAGCAATTCATTTTTAGATAATACGGATCTTTTTGACGTTAAGCGATTGATCGCGCGTCGACTGCGCGATGATTGCGAATTGTTTGCTGATCGCTGTTTCATAGGTAATCAGCCCGCCGGTCACATTAACTTGACGCATCTCTGAAATGCGAGAATCCCCCTGCTTCTCACCGCATTCCCTTAGCTCACCCAGCCAGTGTCAGGTATGGTCAGCATCTTTGTTATCGATACGCGCGTCGATAATTTGGCTAATTCTCTGGTGTTATTACATATATTGTTTTGGGACATTATTTCATCGACGCCAAGCGTCAAGTTAATGTGATCGAGTTGTACTTGTATTATTTGAAAGAAAGGACATGAAACTGGAGCGGCTAAGCGCGCTTGCAAAAAAGCAGTAGCCAGAGCCCGCAGCAAAAGTTTGGCGCCCTTGTACGACAAGCTGGAAACTGCGGAGGGGCAAAAGCTTATTTTTAAGCTGGCGCGTGCCCGGGGAAAAGCTACACGGGACATTAGCAAATGCCTCTGTGTAAGGGACGCCCAGGGTAAGCTGCTCTATGATGCCCCCTCTGTTAAGGAGAGATGGTGCACATACTTCGAGGAGCTGTCTAACAAACAGCATCCCCATAACCTTCCTCCCGAACCGCCTCCTAACCTTGGTCTTATTTCCCCTATTTCCCCCGACGAAACTCGCATTGCTCTTCGCCACATGAAGAACCGGAAATCGGTCGGGCCTGACAATGTGCCAATCGAAGTGTGGAAGGCCATGGGCTCACATGGTGTGGACCTTCTGACGGATCTATTCAACCGCATCCTGACCACCAAGGAAATGCCGAACCAGTGGCGATCAAGCCTCATTATCCCTATTTATAAAGGCAAAGGTAGCGTACAGGATTGTAGTAACTACCGCGGTATTAAGATCATGTGCCACACCATGAAGCTCTTCGAGCGGATCATTGACACACGGCTCCGTAGCGAGTGTACTGTCTCTGAGTGTCAATATGGCTTTCGGGCGGGTAACAGCACCATGGACGCAGTGTTCGCCTTACGGACTCTAACTGAGGCTTACAGAGAGAGAAGGAGAGCTCTGCATATGGCCTTTTTAGACCTGCAGAAGGCCTTCGACTGTATTCCTCGGCAGTCCATCTGGTGGGCACTTCGCTTCAAGGGTGTGCCCGAGGCCTATGTTGACATTATCAGAGACATGTATCGCGATTCCGTGTCCTCTGTCCAGACCGCGGTTGGCGAATCCAAAGTCTTTCCAATATCTGTTGGCGTTCACCAAGGATCGGCTCTTAGCCCGTTCTTGTTTAACGTTGTGCTCGATGTAGTTACGGCATACATCCAAGATCAGCCTCCATGGCTAATGATGTATGCCGATGACATCGCCCTCGTTAGCCAGAACAGAGCCCAACTTGAGCGGAAGGTCAACATTTGGAAGGACACGCTGGAAAACGGCGGTCTGAGACTAAATGTGGCGAAGACTGAGTACATGTCCTGTGGCGGCGCGGATTCAAATACCATCCGAATAGGTTCGGACCGGATCACAAGCTCCGATACGTTCAGGTACCTTGGATCTGTGCTACACGAGTCTGGCAACGTGGACGACGATGTCCAAGCACGTATAGGCGCGGCTTGGGCAAAATGGCGAGAGGTAACGGGCGTTGTATGCGACCGCAAAATGCCTCCGAAGCTTAAGGGACAGATATATAAATGCATCATACGTCCTGTCCTCCTGTACGGCGGCGAGTGTTGGCCAGCACTAGGCAGACACACCCAGGAGCTTCGCGTCACGGAGATGAAGATGCTGAGGTGGATGAGCGGCGTAACGCGATCCGATCGCATACGCAACTCGTTCATCCGAGGTAGTCTTGGTGTCCGTGACGTGGGGGAAAAACTGCAGGAGTGTCGTCTGCGATGGTATGGCCACATCATGCGTCGCCCTATGGAGTACGTTGGCCGGAGATGCATGAATATGGCTGTCCTTGGCGGTAGGTCTCGTGGTCGCCCTCGCAAGCGCTGGCTGGACGTCGTCAAGTCCGACATGAGAGCCAATGGTCTTACTGTCAGGGATGTAGAAGACCGGGCAAAGTGGAGCAAGCTGAGTCGGAAGGCGGACCCTGGCAAAAGCCGGGACTAGCGCCTAGTAGAAGAAGACATGAAACTATGTTTTCACGATTTTTGATTTAAAGATCATGATAGCTACAACTTAGGGGCTTTTAAGAGTGAATAGGTTACTTCTCGATAAGCGTGCTCTATCATCGGCTGTATCATTGCTTACCAACAGGTGAGATAGTGATGAAACGCAAACCTATACATAAAAAAATGTCTAACTTAACCTCACCAAAGCTACTATAAAACGAAAACTTCATTATCAAAGAAAAAGTACATACAGCCGAACATAGAATCTACTCCTATTTTAAAGTCTGTAGAAGATGTTGGAGAATATATATTATTCAGCAAAAAACTTGGGACTAATCAATTTTTATTTTTTGGTGACCTTTTTGCCTAGCAAAAAAGGACATTATCCTATGGAAATAAGACTCCACTTTATCTACCAATTTAATACAAAAAAAAAACAAATTACTCTAAAAGTCTCATTTCAAACTTTTAATAGAAGTTTCCAAATAAAATATTTATATTTACACTTCAAACAAGTTGAAAGATGTCCTGAAGTAAATTAGCTGAAGAAAATGAGACAAACTTGCATCGTTTTTATTTTTATGGGTACTTTAGTTTATGATCTTAGTTTATGGTAATACGGCCCATAAAGTATTGATGTCAACAGTTTTAGTGATTAGCTTTGATTATATAAACTAATTGACTAACTGTGATTTGCGATTCTGTCTGTAGAGTTTTTAATGACCGTTGTTTTTTCTTTTTTTTTTAAACGATGTGGGGGGTAATCATCAGAATGACTTCACCCGTTATTGGGCGGAACGGCAGAGCGTGACAGGCTTTTACTGACTAAACTCACTCATTTGTTCCTTCTCTGCCTTCGTTTCAGGGCCCCGGGTGTTTATTTCAGAAGCCAAACTAATTGACTAGCTGTGATTTTCGATTCTGTCTGTAGAGTTTTTATTGACTCTTGTGTTGGATTTTTTTTTTTAACTTTCCTGGGTTTTTTGTTTCATCAAAAACGTCCCCGCCAGCCGTGGGATGTTGAAAAGGATAAAAAAAATCAGCTCACTTACTCAAAAACTTTTATCCCTATCGCTTTTAGGAACACAATTTAGGTACTGTTTACCGCACTAGTGCAGAAAAGTACACTTGGCTCAACCCCACCAAAATTTATTGTATTTGTCGTATCAGACGGGGCGCGACTTGATCTCCACGAGTCACTGGTCAAGTGGTTAACCCTTGTTTATAAATGTTTTTCAAACGTACATTAAAAAACATCGTTTGATACACGTGTAAAGTCACTGCAGCACTAGGTTCCGTAACACTCTTACCTACGGCTTGGATGAACTCAATGACAAGCTTTCTCCATTTGTATTTTTTCCTCGAATTTGCTATACTTAATAATAACTTCTGTCTGGGACACCCGGAAGCGATGTCGATCCTAATATACAAAAATCAATGAGACAACACTTTTAAGCACCATCCATTGACATTTCCATCCCTCGCCATCCAATAAAAAGTCCATTAATAAAATACAGCAGGCATACTCGATAGTCGATAGTCCGATGGGTACTCTTGACGTACAAAATTGAATATTATTCGCAAATTGAATCCGTCGGTACCTGTCAACTGGATTCATATTTCGTTTACTGCTACTGTTGGTAGTCGATTGAAATTCACTTTGGTTTTCGTGATTATTATCTTGTGGGTTAGTAGTCACAAGTACACAGCAATATTAAAATTAGAAACGATAAAAAAATAGTTTATTGGCACAATCAACGATTGAATCGAATTTGCACTGGGTTTTTATCAAACCACACTGAGTCCGCGTGGTGGATTACGGCCCGTTGCCTTTCCTATAGAGGAGGCCTGAGTCCTAAAACTGGGAACATTATAAGACTGATGCTATACTTTGCTATGAATTAAGATATACCAAGACTACCGACATAGCCCGAAGAATCGCCAAGTTCAAGTTGCAGCGGGCATGGTACGCTCGCATAACAGATGGTATTTTGGTAAAAAACGCAGCGTTCGAAGGCCTTCTGGTGGACCGATGACCTGGTGTGGGTTACGGGAGTCCAATGGATGCGAAACGAACAAGATCGGTCGCTATGGCGACACTGTGGCGACACTTGTGGAATGACTATGTTTAACAGTGGACATCTTTTGGTTGGAATGATGATGATGACAAGAATCAATCAACAAAAGGATTTTGGAGTTTCGTAGTTTAATTCCCTCGTGGCATCATAGATGTCAAATCAAATCAAAACATTTATTGGTTCATAAGGTTTTACGAGCATAGTAGATTTGTATCAGTGTGTCGCTGTATCTACAGAAAATAAATAGATAAATATTCAGCTGCATCTGACAGGAAACCTACATACTTCAAGACACCAAATTCCCCTTGAACTTCCTTCAAATTTACGACAAAAGCGTCAAATTGACTCTTCGTCGTAGAAATCTCGTTCCACAACATCATAGTAAGGTCTGTGCCCACTTCACACGGTCAGGGGAGCAGTAAAAACGTCCTCTAGATCAGCAAGATTTTATGCCCACTAGCTTCAACAAGTTTTTGCATCGCATGAAGTTTTATTTCAAGCTCAGCATTCTTCTGTCCACAAGCTCGCGTGATATGTAACCTTGTATACAAAATTTGGCGGACATTTTGATTTAGCACGTTGCTGTGGTGAGCGGTGAAGTTATTTTTCTTTTTCAGTGTAAAAATGTTGTTCAGCTAGGAAGGTTTTAGTATTTTTTAAAGGAGAAAGTGCTGAATTCAGTACAATAAAAAAAATAAAGAAAGGTGATAAAACTATGGCACTTAAAAATAATCATAGACGAGTACCTACAGAGAATATCATTGTGTAGAAAATAATAGATGTAAAATAAAAAACAAACATTATGAGTCAACTAGCACTATATACAAAAAATGTTTGCATTCATGTTTTCTTAGTACCTATTTGTATTTTACGAACTAATTCCTTGAATGGTTTCTAAAAGCGACAAGAATTGTAACCAAGATTTATGTAACTCGTAATAATTATTATTTAAATGGATTTGTGTGGGAGTGTCCATGGAGTTTCTTGCACGCCCTTCTCCATAAAGATCTATCCACGCTTTGGAACATGCCAATTAGCTTCCCTTTTTTGACTGACTGACATTTTGACAGTTCAGTTTGCCTGCCAATAGCCTATATAAAATAAACCTATTCTGTTTCTCCGTAAAAGAGTACCAAATTCAGAATCTGTAGAGGCTTCGCCCACGGCGACTTTTTGTAGCGATGCAGTAGCGCTGCATCGCTACAACTGCGGCTGCCGCGCGTACGCATCGATATACCTAGTCACGATGCAAACGCGCGTCAGCAGCGCTACTATAATATCCGGCAAATACGTTGGCAAGTTTCGCGCATGGTGCACAAAACAGCCAATGAGCGAACAGGACGTAACGCAGTGCGGAGGCAAAAGTCGTCTAACGCACCAATCATAAACTACTATTATAATGCTGCCCCAATCGCGCGCCGGATCGGCGCTACCTCGTACCCCGCGTCCCGCGCCCACCACCAAATAGACCTAAAAAACGATTTCTGCGCATTGCCAAGTTATGTGCCGCCGGTTATAACGCGCTACAATCGCAATGCAAAAGCACAAAAATTAAGATTTTGTATGTAGATTGTTTTTGTTTTACATTCACGTGCCACCCTTTCTCAGTCTTTTCCCCGCTGTCGTCTGACAAGGTCGCGCGTTAGCAACGCTACAGTAGCGCCTTAGCATCGCGACTCAGTCGCTGAGGACGAGGGCCCTTACATTTAAAAGCATGACCTCCCCTAACCTCGGCAGCAGAATACAGCTCGTATACATGTCAAACAATTTCAGATAAGACCGACATTAGACTGGCGAATGATTCCGCGGGGAGCTCCGACACATAACGCATAGTCACTCCCTCCGCGAATGTAAATTTGTTAGGAGGTGTTATTTTAAACGTGATAATGTGTCTAGTTTAGTCCTAAAGATGTCTTTATCGTGTGGTTTAGAGCAGTGGTTCTCAAACTATGGGTTGTGACCCACTAGTGAAACTTGTTGGTATGAGCCGCTTAAGGGCCCAACGTCGCGCTGGTGGGTTAGATCCTAAGCGACTCGGGCTGTCAGTGGCGCGTAGTGTCACATCAAAAACGATGTGGCGATGGTCAGATAGTGTGACAATATCCTCCGCCACTCTCCATCCAGACACCATGCGGACAGCAGAAGGAGTCCCCCACGAGAGATCCACAATCGACTCCCCCTGCCACCTTACTCATGTGGACACTGACCCCCGATTTAAAAGACGAAGATCAAGTGTCGTCGCCCAGCCTTGTACCGCGCGTCCCCTCGGCGTATCCCGGGTGTTTCCCCAAGCTCTCGAGTGAGCGTTGAAATCGCCTAGTATGAGGACAGGACGAGGTGAGCATTTGTATTGAATACAGTTTGCAACTCCGTCCAGATACCTCTCAAATTCGGTGAGGGAAATGTTGGGAGACACGTAGCAGCCTACAATGGCAAGTGATCCCCATTCCACCGCAACGAAACCTTGTCCCCTGTCTATTAGGCAACAGTGAAGCCGACCGCTTCCACTAGCCCAATATATGGCAACAGAGTCCATGGTGTCTCGGAACCAGCGAGGGTGATCCGTAAGACCGTAGGGTTCTGCTACTACCGCCAAGGCAACTGACCACTCCGCAACAGTCTGCATAAAAAGGTTCTGCGCGTTGCGGCAGTGGTTCAGATTGCACTGGAGAACTTTCAGGGCTGGGAATGCGAGGTCTCCATGTCCTCTGCAGGGCCCGCACTCAGTGGTGCCGGCGCCGATTTTTGTGCTTGCAAGGTACGCTTCTTGCGCGGATTGCATTTTTTGCCTCCCAGCCGATGATCCGCTGGAAGACCCTGGTCCGCACATAGCGGACACCGCATGGTCTTTGCCGTACATTCCCTAGCCTTATGAGCACCCCCGCAAGCGTAGCACTGCGTGCTCCGGTCAGTAGCACTAGTGCACTGGCAGCGGACGTGCCCGGGCTCGAGGCAACGGAAACACATCATCCGACGCGTACCCAAAACCTGGACTCTTACAAAGGTCCATCCTAAGCGCATGCACTTGTCAGACGCCAGTTTTTTTATCGTCGCCAGTGGAGCACGAACCCAGACGACCCAGACCCATTAAGGGTCCTATAAGGATTATGTATGCAAAATTTGAACAGGATCGGTTCAGTGGTTTTTGCGCCAATTAATGCTAACAATGTACAATTTGACTGTTTTATTATATGTATAGATATATATAGGTTTGTATCTTTAGTTTGTATAGGTATGTAAATATAATTTATAGTACTCATAATTCAATCAAAATAAATAATTATATGTAAAATATAATATTATAAAGAGGTGAAATTTGTAAGTTTGTAAGTTTGTAGGTTTGTAAGTTTGTATGTAGGGGGTAATCTCTGGAACTACTGGTCCGATTTGAAAAATTCTTTCAGTGTTAGATAGCCCATTTATCGAGGAATGCTATAGGCTATATACCATCACGCTACGGCCCATGGGAGCGGAGCAGTAACGAAAAATGCGGGTGAAACCGCAGGGGGCAGCTAGTATGAAATGAAATAAACATGTAATGTGTGTCGTGTGTTTCTCCGTAAAGAAGTACCAAATTCAGAATTCGTAGGAGCCTTTGCCCACGGTGACTTTTTGAAGCGATGAAGTAGCGCGGCCGCCGCGCGTTCGCACCGATACAATCGCGAAGCAATCGCTAGCAGCTTGCCCCCGCCCAACCCACGATTCTCAGTCGCGATGCAAACGCGCGTTAGCAGGGTACTAACGCGCTACAGTCGCGATGCAAACGCGATACAGTAGCACAAAAATTACGATTTGGTATGTAGATTGTTTTTGTTTTACATTCACGTGCCACCCTCTCTCCGTCAACTCTCCGCTGTCGTCTGATATGATCGCGCGTTAGCAACGCTACAATAGCGATGCAGTAGCGCGTTAGCATCGCGACTCAGTCGCCGTGGGCAAAAGCCCTTACATTTAAAAGCATGACCTCCCCTAACCTCGGCAGCAGAATACAGCTCGTATACATGTCAAACAATTTCAGATAAGACCGACATTAGACTGGCGAATGATTCCGCGGGGAGTTCCGGCACATAACGCATAGTCACTCCCTCCGCGAATGTAAATTTGTTAAGAGGTGTTATTTTAAACGTGATAATGTTTCTAGTTTAGTCCTGAAGATGTCTTTATCGTATTGCGGTCTGGAGGTTTCTGAGGACAAACAGTTGTCTTTCTAAATTGGATACAAGAGAATTTAATTTTTTTTAACTGATTTCAAAAACGGGTGCGACGTGCGTCAATTTTTGTGTTTGTTACTTTTTTTTAGCTGAGGAATCATCGGAATAACTTCTCCCTCTCTTGAGCGAACCGGGAGCGCGTGTCAGACTTTTACTGACTAAACTCCACCCTGTTCCTTCTTTGCTTTCGTTCTGGGGTCACGAGAATTGTGTTGTATCTGCGATTCATTTTTATATCTTTTTAATATAAATTTCTCTTTTTCTCTCTTTTATTGCACTTACCAATCAATCGGCAGCATCCATACGTTGATTATTAAGTATTAAATTAAAAAAAATCTATCAAAATGTCATCAAAATCACATTGTCATTCATAGTAGCGGTAAAAGTTCTAAATAATTTGTAAATATATTAATAATCTTCAAAAAGTTTAAATATTTGCATTTTGTTTTTTTTTCTTTAATGAAAAAATTGGATTTACGATAGACAGAGATTTCTGACCTAGAACTATCAGAACATACTTTGAAAAGTGAACTTAAATTAAAAAAATTGAAGTTTGTAATTAATAACTTTTAATTAAACTTATACTCGAAGACTACTAATTCTTTTTAAATATCTGTCATATTCAATTTTACTGAAAAAATCGAACTTCATAATTTTTAATCTTCTATAATCTTAGGTATTCGTTTTTTTCTTCGTTTTTTTGAATATTTAATCAAAACTTTTAGATAGTTGATAATACCGTAGAGGTCCAGCAGGGTCGATCCCTCTAATTGACTTCCGAAATTAAAGTTATTTTGCAATTTTTTGTGAAAAATCTTTTTATTTTAAGCTTAAGAGGGCTGTCACAATTTTTGATGAATTTCAGCGTTTTATCCGATTTTTGACGTGTGACGATGCTTTAGATATAGCCATAAAAAAAAAAACAAAAATATGGATAAGAAAGTTTGATAACTTATCTTGGGAGTGCTTTAAATAAATATTTGAATTTGTTTACCTACATCAGTAAAATCCTTGTCTCCGCAAAGGATGTTTTATAAAATGTTGCTTTTGGGTATCTTTTGACGCCTTGGTACACCGAAGATATTAAAGTTTAATCATTTATAAAAATGTCTATGATACAACTGTATCTTCTACATTGGAGTGCTGAAACCACTTTATTACTATTCATACAGTAATACACCAAAAATAATTCTGTAAAACCAAGATCTACTGACAGTTTTCCGTACGAAACTACAATTTTTATCTACGAAATTATAATCCAAACTCAAATAAAAAAAATTAACCAACTAAGGGGGTATTTCTATATATCTTGAAAAAAATAAATTGGGCTATTTAAAAGTTAAATAATATTTTTAAATAATTTTTGTATGCAATGCAAAAATCGAGCGCGACTGCTGCCGCCCGTCGTTTAATTTACCTATCGTCTGTTTTTTATACCCTGAGACTATATTGACACAGGAAATGTCAAAATTACTATAAGATGATGCCAGTTCTTTTGTGTTGTAATGGCATTTCTGTCAAAACGCTCAAATTTAAGAAAAATTGTAACAGCGCCCTTAATAGTTGTGTGTACCCTTAGACAAATTTAAATTCCTTCCACGTTTCAAACTCTGTCATCAGATCAGCTTGATGGTACCCTATTGCCAGAATGCATCTCTTGTCAATTCTAATAATCTCAAACAATCTACATATTACATGACTAGCTGTTGCCCGCGACTTCGTCCGCGTTAAGTTCGTAAAACTGCACAAAAGTTACTTATAACTAATCCTATACTTCCGAAAACATCTGATTAATTAATTTTACATAAAACTGTTTAAGTTAAAACTCCAATTTGTACTTTTTTTAGTTGGGAAATCATCTAATGAACTTCGCTCTTGTGTGAAGCGGAAGTGCGTGTCAGATTATTACTGGCTAAGACTCACTTCTATATTCCTTCCTTGCCTTACGTTCCAGGGTCTCCCTTTCAGAAGCGAAACCATAGCCCCAGTAGGTTTCTTGTTTAGGTTTTATAATTCAGATGGGTAAACATCAGAATGACTTCTCCTGCTGTTAAATGGAGCGGGAGGGCATGTCAGACTTTTACTGACTAAACGCCACCCCCGTTCCTGTGTTGCAGAGGCTTCGGCCCTGCCACGGGCCCCTTACAGTTTGCTGACATCTCCTTGAGGCGCTCGTGGAACAGTTGACGACTTGACTCGGTCCGAGTTATTACCGGACTGCTGGACGGCACCCAGTGTTCGCCGTCCGCAAGCTTGCACCTACGGTGGTCGGAAATCGTTCTCGTGATCCTGACGGCGGCGGGGGCGTGAGAGTCGTTCCCTTTCGCGCTCGCGGTCGGCCGCCTCCTTGGCTAGCATTACTGCTTCGCAGAAGAAGGCAACCGCCATACCTCTACCGTGTGCTCCACCGTGTCCTCCGGGCGGTCCAGACAGTGCGCCCAAGTCTGGCTGGGGCGCCCTTTTCCCCTGAATCCGATGCAGGAGCCTCCCGAACTTACCTTGTCTGATGAGGACCTACGGCATACGGAACGTGAGGATCTCTTTCCAACCACTTCTCTAAGAGGAAACTTACCGCCGCAATGACGGCGTGCCCAGGTTTCTTGTTTAGGTGGAAAATCATCAGAATAACTTCTCAGAAGGTGAGTGAGTCAGACTTTTACTGACTAAACCTTACCTCGTTACTTCTTTGCCTTCGTTCCAGGGTTCCGGGTTTTCCTTTCGGAAGCTCGTCCATGGCCCTAGAGGCTTCGAACCTGCTGGGCACCTATAGTTTGCTAAAATCTCTTTGAAGCACGCGTGGAACAATACCCACGGTTGACCGTCTGGATTATTACCGGACAGCCAGATGGTAAACTACCCATTGCTCGCCATTCGCAAGCCACTCCTACGGTGGCTCTAAATTGGGGTCGGAATCCCAGCGACTGAGGCGTGAGGGGACTACTTGCCACTACTCCTCGCTCTGGATCATGGCCTGTACCAGTGCCCAGCGCGAGAGGTTGCTGTCACCGATCCCCACAAGGACACGGTGGTGCTCCGCCTAAGCGTGGCCCACCAGTACTTTATGCTCTAACGTGTCCTCCGGGCGATCCACCCAATGGTAACACTCGGGTTTTTCTTCCGCACGACGTCAATTGCCTTAAAAACATCAACGAAGTACAGAGCCGCAGAGTTCGCATTCTAAATAGTTGCCTACTCTATGGGTAAAGTCGTTAGTTTAGTTCATATTGCGATAAAATCAAAATTAAAATGATTTGTTCTTCAAAAAACGAAATTAGAGCAGATAACCGCCTTTAGTATTTGCCTCTTTGTTTGTTGGGTAACCACCAAATACCTTCTCCCACTCTAGGTGGACCGAGAGAGAGTATCAGACTTTTACCAACTAAATTCCACAGTGTTCTTTTAGTTGCAGTTTACATTCTAGGGCGACTAATTTTGGCACACCACGATTATTGCTATTATAAATTCACTCTTTAAAGAGAGACTACAGAGTCATGACGTCCTCACTTTGCGCTTTACGCAGGTCCTAACCGAACATGAGTGTTTCGGGAGGTAGATGTTTTAGATTCGGCGGGAAGACACGGTGGACCTTACGATGAAGTTATCCCGCTAGGGCGGATTACCGCCGTACCTACTGTTTGCGGGTCAAAATCAGAATCCTCCTGCCCTAGTTCAGATCATGATATGAGCTGGGAGGAGGAATGGAAAGCAGTCACCTTCTAGAGTGAAGCAACGTGGCTGAAACCGTGCGAAACAGGACATCCTTAGGCCCCTCCCATCGCCATTTGGACACTTCCCAGGTGTCATATGTATAGGGCGTTTACAGATCACCATCATTTTTTTGTGTTTATATGACCTGTTTATTGAGGCAGGAATTTTCTGGTGCGGTATTTGACTGACACCCTAATACACCAAATGAATGTTTTTCTTTAGTGAGAATAATAAACGAATTCTTGTGTGCGAGTATTTTCACCTAGCCGACTTCACATGCTGATGATCAAACGCAGTCTGTAAATTCTCAATTTTTACGGGTAGAGCATGCAGAGCAGTAAAAAATACCCACTTTGTTCCTTTAGATGCCCTATACGAACAATTTTCCAGCTATCGAAGCCCGTTAGGGCCGTTCGCTTATGGTATCTCTTTTAGGTGCGCGTGGCACATAACGCAACGTCAGTCGACTAAAACCAGTCTTTATTCTACAGCGAAATGCCAATAGTGCACCGTCCAAAACTCCGCGCTAACGGTAGCATGGAATCGCCCTGCGACTCGTAATGCCAAGGGCATCATCTTTGCGCTTTCTGCTACCTTCTTCGCTTTATTTGCGGAAGGAAGTGATGACTGCTTTCCATACCTTCTTTCTCTATACCAGGACCGGACGTGAGAGGTCGTTACTGCTGATCACCTCCACCCGGAGTCCTGGAACGCAAAGCGAAGAAGGAACATACAAAGGTGTGGGTTTTGGTCAATGAAAGTCTGACATCCCCTCGTGCTCCTACCTAGAGTGGAAGAAATCACCTAAAATATAAATAGCCTTTAGTTAAAAAAAATAAATGGATGTTTGTATTTTGAAAGGAAATCGTTTGTCTTAGTGTGGTCATGTGAAGAGGAGAAATTAAAAGCACGTTACTAAAAGAGTTCTTGAGAATGGAGAGGGAGAGGAAGGCCAAAGAAAAGATGGATGGATTGTGTAAGGATTGATATGAAAGAAAAGGGCAGATGATAGTGTGATGATAGTGTGACGGACGACAGGACAGAATGGAAGAAGAAAACGTGTTGCACCGACCCCAAGTAATATGGGATAAGGGCAGGAAGAAGAAGAAGCATGTCATTGTTTGTATTTTGAAAACGGGGTGCAACTCCGCAGTTGTAAAATTTGTCTCCATGGGTTTTTTTTTGCTAAACAATAATAATAATATCTTTTGGTAATATTTGTGTTAAAAAATTTTTGAGAATGCAAAAATACGTGAAAAAAAATGTTACAAAAATAAAAAAAAAGCCTTTTCTAAAACACCTCTTGGGATTCGAACCACCACCGTGTTACGTCCCAGTCTAGTCATTAATCGATCGCGCTGCAATCTTCGATGAAAATTAAGCAAAATAGACGTTCTCATATAAATGTCATAAGTGACTGTCCCGCTCTTCGTCCATGATAGCGTGATGATTTTCATTTCAGTAGATAAACTGGCAGCTAAATGGACTAATGTAACATTGTAGTATGTGAATTTCGTGGACGATTGGATTTTATAACGTGTTTTGATTAGTTTTTACAAAATATTTGGGAAAAATGAAATAGGAATGTTGATTTTCTTATGAAAAAATGGCAAAAGTATTTTTTTTTTCCAAAAACAATAAGATAAAACATTGACAGAAATATAAATTGTAGGTGGGATTCGAACTCGGGGCAACTCGTTCTAAACCGACAAAATGCAATATTGCTCACCCCCCATAGCAAATAGCGTGATAAAATATAGCCTATATCATTAAGGGTCCTATAAGGATTATGTATGCAAAATTTGAACAGGATCGGTTCAGTGGTTTTTGCGCCAATTAATGCTAACAATGTACAATTTTACTGTTTTATTATATGTATAGATAGATAATAGATCAACATTCAATATATTTAATACGTGGTGCTACTTGAAAAAAAGCGCGTTTTTAATTTTCAAAATATTTTTGTATCTGATAAAATCTCTTTTTAGACTCCGTTCGGATGCCAAGTAGTAAGTACCCTGAATCTTGTTAGACTGGAAAACGATCCTAACATAGTTGCAAAATGCGACACAGATTGCATCTTATTATTTAAGTAGCAATATAAAATTAAACTGTAATTTAAACTTCATAATTTTCATCTTGCAAATGTCTACCAAGACGTAGCAACTTAGGGTCCTAAGAGAGATTTAATTATGATAACTTAATCAGCTTAAGAGGAGCAGTGAACTTAGTACATAATTAGTTCACTAGATGTCATCATATTTTATCAGCTTAAAAACTGAATTTTTGTTGGCGGTATTGAAATTTTATTAGGAACCATGTGTTTTTTGGATAGAAAATATGCATGTCGACGTCTCCGGGGAAGAAGTCAGCATTAGTAGGAATCAGGTTTACGATTATCTACTTCCGGATAATAAAATAAATCAGTTTTTCGATTACTGAATCGTAAAACCTTCCTTTCGGAGATTTAGACCAGAGATGACTGTACTTAAATCACTTTACCAATTGCGTATTCGACGAATTCAATAATTTGGCAAATTCACGATTAGACGAGCTACAGCTTTGACCAATTTCAAATTTGACGGACTGCGTACTTGACGAATTACCGACTTGACCAATGTCGTGCCACCCGTATAATTAAGCCTGACTTGAGGACTTCTACTTTGAGAACTCTAGGTTCTTGACGCTTTGGATTTTGGGGAAAAACTTATTTAGGCTGCTGCTTAAATCATTCCTGGAGACAATACAAAAATGTGAATAAATATTTGGTTTCAGTAGGTATATTGCCTTTTAATTAACTCACTGTATCCGGGCAAGTCAATTAAAAGTGTAAGTTTTAAACTTAGGTACCCTAAAGTAGGTACGTAACACGGTTTACCTTGAACAAGTTATAAATTCAATTTTCAAAAGTGTCCCCCCGTTTTTATATTCATATGAAAACCGCTCGGGGCTTCACTGTAGTTTGGGGTGTTTCTTGGAGAATGAAAAAACAATATAAGTTTTTTTATTATTTTGTACTCTAAGTTACGTTGTATATATATTTTTAGTTTTTTTTTTGGTTTTTTTAGCTACATAATAACAGCTGCACGAGTCGATCTTCAAGGTTAAGCAACGTTTGCCAAGGTTGGTCTGTAGATCGGTGACCATCTTAACATACCGAGTTTCCTTCATGTCTCGGAAAGCAGGTTAAGCCGTAGGTCCCGGCTGTCATTCGTAGAGCTTTGGCATTGGTTACGGATAGTCAGATAATCAGTAAATCTGACTCCAGTCTTGTCAGGAAGTAGCGTGTTACCCCAGTTAATGGGTTGTGGAGGTCTGGTAGGCAGCCGCTCCTCGTGAAATACTGGTATTCAGCTAAATCCGTCTTGACTGGAAGCCGGCCCCAATATAGTTGGGAAAAGGTCAGGTGGATGATGAAGAGTGACAGAGACAGTAGAATAGTTTGTAAAAGGAAAATCTTGTTACCATGTGTAGTGTCATGATGTAGCGACATCTATGACATCACATAAGAATTACGAATCCTGTATAGCGTAATCAAAGTTTTTTTGCGCGATTTGAGTAGATACAACAGCCTAAAATCATCAATTGGGGCAACAAGATATACCACCCGTCAGAGGATTCTCCCTTTTCAATTAAAGTTTTTCTACGGAGGTTTGCGGGACTTTAATCTCTGTGCAACATACGTAGGTACTTCCAAACATGAAGAGACGCAATGAAAGTAGGTATTAGGACATCTTTTCATCATCATCTTTTATTACGTAATAATAATCAACAACTTTTAGTTGTTGAATAATACTATTCAACAACTTTCAGATAACTACTACGTCTAGTCCCAAACTAAGCAGAACTTATGGTACCTCTAGACAACTGATCACCATGATCATCGGTTTTTTATTATAGTTGATAATAAAAAACCGTTTAAAAAAATAACCCTACCAGGTAACGAGACTAAAATATAAGACGGGAGCTCAAGGCCAGAATCTAATATCACTCAACACTGACGCGCTACTCGACAAGTGGCTCTCATGAATTTTAAAAAGGCATTTTCTTTGACGGGCATTGCGTTTAATCTTTCGAGAGGAATTGAGGCTAAACACGAGAAGTTATCTGTTGCGTAGGTAGTTTATTTTTCTTTTCTATAATAGCCTTTTTTTTGCAGCCTTCTTTTGATGAGTGTAATGCAGGATTCTACTGAAAAGTTAAAGGTTTATTTTCTATTTGCCTTCTTGCCTCAGTATTCTGCTTCCGTTAGTCACAACGTAATGTTAAATCTACCACATGTTGTCTTTTTTAAACCCAAAGGTCAATTGTTACAGAATGCCTTGTTGCATTAAGTCCGCCTATGTACCAGTACTGTTAATTAAGTTTAAATAAATAAATGTTATACAGCCTACCTCGCATCCCAGCCGCCGAGATCCTGACCCCTATTTTGAGCCACGTAAACTTGCCGCGAGCAATGGGTAGCTCGCCGTCTGGATGTCTGGTTGCCGTCCGGCTCAAACCTAAGTTGTCGACAGCGAGTATTCAGCCGGATGGCGGTTGCGATACTTTTTACAAAGCGGCGTCCAACGTTTTGCGAGTGTGTTCAGGGAAGTCATCAGAATAAAAAAAAAACTTCTCCCGCTCTTGTGCGGAGCGGGTAGGCGCAGACTCTTACAGACTAAACCCCACCCCGTTCCTACGTTGCCTTTGATTCTGGGACACCGAGCTTACCTTTCGGATAATCGATCCATGTCCCCAGAGGCTTCGGCCCTGCTGGGCCCCTGCAGTGTATTGTGAGTGTAGAGTCCCTATCAATTACGATGTACCAATTCAAAAAAGTATGGTTAGGATGGGTAGGGCAGGCAGGGTAGGTAAGTTAGCCATTAAGCAGGGTGGGTATAACTAACGTTAATAGACACGTATGCGAGGTGCATAAAGGGCAGATGATGATACCATTTTTTTTTCTTAAATCAGAACTAAACTTTTTATTTTTAATGGACTAAACTTTAATTCATGAATCCCCGACCGGTCCTATGAGACCGCGCTGTTATTGTTTTACTATTGTGTCTCGTTTTGCGGGTATGTGATAGGTTAAAATAACATTTATCAATTTAAGTAAATATTCTCTCGGTCAATTACCCCCCCCCCCCCCGTTATGAACCCCACGATATCCGATACCACTCCCCCTTTCACTATACACACACACAATACGCCTTGGTACTGGTTTATGTAAAAAGGAATGACCCAGTGCATTAGTGAAACGGATGTCTTCTCCGTCTGTGTGGCAGATGAGACCTAGCTAGTGCTGTGACGAGGATGTAGCTATCGATAAACCCGTTTATGTTATTTTGTTTGTTTCAGGAAATCCAGGTACTCACTTAAATAAGAAAGTACTCGATACGTGTCGTGCGTAAAATTAAACTATTTTCCCGGGCCCAGTGTGGATTGGTGGATGTCATGTCTCCGAATTGTTGGTTCTAGGACATACCGGTTTTCTCACGATGTTTTTCTTCACCGTTTTGAAAGCAGTGGTGATGAAATAAATTACACAAAGTAATACGCCTGGCTAGGTTTGAACCCGTGACCTACTGATTGTAAGTTGGGGCAGTTACCACTCAGCCACCACTGCTCAAAAATAAAACTATTATGATTAAAATAAAACACTTTGAAACTTATAAAAACCGGGCAAGTGCAAGTCCGACTCATGCAATATAGGGTTTTGAACAGACTTATCGAATTATGAGAACAATTCAATTTCTGAATGGAGTCCGTAAATTCCGAATTACAATTTTTATGTGACTCCATCCGGATTGACTCCCGCTTGGGCGGAGCACCGCCGTGTCCTTGTGGAGGCTATCGGCGGCGGTGACCTCTCGCGCCGGGCCCTGGTACAGGCCATGGTCCGGAGCGAGGAGGGGTGGCAGGCAGTCGCCTCCTTCTGCGAAGCAGTAATGTTAGCGAAGGAGGCTGCCGACCGCGTGAGGCAACGGAACTCACACCGCCGCCGCCGAGATCCCGATCCCGATTACCGACCACCGTAGGCGCGGGCTCGCGGATAGCGAGCACTGGGTAGCTCGCCGTCCGGCAGTCTAGTAATAATCTGGACCGAGCCTAGTCGTCGACGGCGCGTTCTGTTCCACGCGCGCCTCAAGGAGATGTCAGCAAACTGTAGGGGCCCGGTAGGGCCGAAGCCTCTGGGGAACACGGTATCCGAAAGGTTGTCACCGTGTCCCCCAGATCGATGGCAACGAAGGAACGGGGTAGGGGTTTAGTCAGTAAGAGTCTGACACACCCTCCCGCTCCGCCCAAGAGTGGGAGAAGTCATTCTGATGATTCCACTACCGGAAAAAAAAAAAAAAAAAAAAAAAAAAAAATCCGGATTGACTGGAAGCCAACCCTAATATAGTTGGGAAAAGGCTAAGATGATGATGATGATGTAACGAAATATTTACTTACAGTTTTCTGATTTTTTCTTCTTCTTCTTAGCGTGTCGGTGGCAAAACCAGTCAGATACCTTGCCTGGCCCAGTACTCGGCCACGGCAATGCCGTCCACTGATGCTGTCATTAGGTCCTCACGAGAACAAGCAACCGAACACGTGGTGCAGGATTGAAGATGGGACATGGTCAACCAAGATTTTTTCTTATGCTTGTGCTATGTGACAATGCTTGTATTTTCTTTTCAAAACTACCCAAAAAATCGTTGAACTTAAGGACGTACGTATAAGTAGACAAGGCAGATTGCTCGCAAAATGCTCGCACAATGCACGTTGGTAGGGTAGAGGCCTTGCGGAGCACAAAGCGACTTGGACAAATCATTATGGCGACACTTGGGAGAGTCAAACCCAAGTCGTCGACGGCGTGAAGTGTTTCACGTGCCATCAAGGAGATGTCAGCAAATCGTAGAGCCCCAGTAGAGTCGAAGCCTCGAAGGCCATGGGTTCGCTTCTGAAAGGAAAACTTAGGGCCCTGGAACGAAAGGAAAAGCAGGAACATCAATATTGGTTTTAATCAATTAAAATCTGACACACCCTCCCGCTACCCCCAACAGCCGTTAATAAATGATTGTTGACCTAATTAAAAAAAAAAACATATCAACTTATATACTTACGTTAAAAAATTTACAAAACATCGATACCATTCTATCGACATAGGACCCCGCCCTACCAAATGTCGTGCCAGAAGATTATTATCCCAGAGATTACCATTCCACGAGACACAGCCAAAATACTAAAAAGAGTTGCAAATCTGCATCGCTGACTCCGAAATTAGGTGAATGCTTTATCTTCAGACCTTTTTTGTTTAATAGGGCAAGTAGAAGGGGAAAGTGTGTTTCTGTAACACGATTTTATTATTCCAATAGAATTCTCGTTTTGAATTGGTTGACACCGATTGAAGATGAGCGAGACACACAGGACTTTTCATTGTGGTGACACTAAGGGAGGTCCATGTCCAGCACTGGACGTCTTTCTGCTGAAATGATGATGAGTATGATGATGATGATATAACAGTATTCAAGAGTAGGTATGTAACGAAAATAATTTTAATGCTAATTAGAATGAAACTTGGCTTGGACCCTAGACGATTTGAAAATACAATCAAACCTGCATTCAGATTTTCAATATTTTTTCTAACGAAAAGCCAGCTTTTGAACGGAACAACATTTCATCAGGACCGCTATTACTCGTATTGTTTAAAAAACCATATAAATTAGTGCTTATAGGAATAAAAACATGCGCGAATGAAATGCAAATAAAAGCTTAAACATTCAGTCACTCACTCAATCAGTCGGCGACATATATGAAAGAGTGGTAATTATAAATTCATTCAATTTTAATTTGAAATCATCCCAGTTACCGCATTGTTTACGGGACAGATTTTCACAAAATGTATACAGTGTGACTGGCCTGTTGGTCTATAGTGTTTGTCCTATTAGTCAAGAGGTTAGTGGTCCGGACTGATGTAACGGAGGCCGTGGGTTCGATTCCCACCCAAAACAAATGAGGGGGGCTGATGCACACGTTATGCTCGTGAACATGCGTCGTCAATTCAGAGTGGTCATCTCTTAACTGCCAGTGACTAAATAAATAATGAATTTATTTACATTGTGTTGAGATAATAGAAGCCACAACAAATATGTAACCGATAATCATAACATGCTGTATAAGAGTGTCCTTGGAGTTTCTTGCACGTTCCTCTCCTGAAGGTGTCTGCAAAACCGTAGGAGTCCTGTAGGGTCTAAGGCTACAGTGATACCATTGGTTGTGCGAAAGAGTACCCCGTGACTCTGGAACAAAGACAAAGAAAGAACATAAGAGTGGGTTCCAGTCAATAAAAGTCTAATAACACCATTTTCACTTCCTCCTAGAGCGGGAGAAGTCATTGATTGCAAGATGATGATGATGATGACGCCCAAAAAAACCTAAAATAGGTTGTAAATTTTTCAGCGAAAAACATCCAAAAAAATTAACTTACAAAAATCCCTGTCGCTATGTTTCAGTGGACATTAATATATTTCGAGGCAGTAAACAAAATGGGAGCAAAAGTTAACTCATATCCAAACTGAGATTACTTTTTGATTAAGTACGCGTCGGCTATTTGACAACTCGTTAAAGGGCCTTCATTTGAACTTGTATTAAGGTGTCTCACAAATTGTGACTGTTTTGACTAATTCTCTGAAAATCATGTTTTATTATACTTTTTGGGACACTCGCTTCGAAGTTTTGAGTGTCTGTAGAGCAGTTTTAGGGTTTTTAATGAGAAGTTACTGCTGATTTTTTTATGAGGATTTATTAGTCTTTGTTTAAAGTCGAAGACTCAGGCTTGATCGTAAGCGACACTTTTTCGAAAATGCAATTTTAAGCTTTCTGTCGTTTAAGATAAACAATCATCATCATCTCAGCCGAAAGACATCCACTGCTGGACATAGGCCTCCCCCAAGCGCCGCCGCGTCGATCCACCTAGATAAACAATTACACCTGCAAAAAGTTGGCGGGTAAGGGCTCATCGGATTACTTGCAAGTTATAAAAGACTTGTGAAGAATAAAATTAAAATACAATTCACACAACCCACCACTGTTTTCTCAACTAGCCTTTGCATAGTGTGTTTGATTGCGCCGCTATTACCTTAAAACAACATTCCCACTCTTGGGAATCAAGCACACTCTCAGAGAGATTGAATGGGTCTAACTCGTCGTAATCCAACACGCGGCCCAGTTCGGGTTGGTGTTGATGTCACATGTCTTGAAGTTCTGGTTCTCTTACGATTTTCTTTCACTGTTTTGAGAGCAGTGGTGATGAAATAAATTACACAAAGTAATGCGCCTGGCTGAGTTTAAATCCGCCGCCTACAACTTATAAGTCGAGGCTGTTGCATTAATTACAATTTAATAATTATAATATTATATAAATTTATTTAATCTATTAAGGATTTTCATTTTAATTTTGTGGTTTAAATGTATTGTACAATTAGCGACGCTTCAAAGTATACTCTTCAACACTCAGCTTAAATATTACACACACGTAGTCATACCTTCTGCATATCTACAAATCGTTGCTCATAGATTTCTAAACGGCATTGATTTTCATTTAATACTTCGTATATCACTGACTGACATACAAGCTAAACTACTGGGAGTAGAATTTTATATTTTGCCCACGATTTTCTCTTGTACCGTAGGCGAGCACTAAGACACGGTATTTTTAAAATTCTCCCCCTTTGGGGATGAACGATACCCCATCGTTTATATGGAAAAACCTATCAAAGTTAATATAGAAAAGTACGTTTTTCGTCCCTGACGTTAGTGATTGTGTTAGTATTCAATTGTGCTGTAAATTATTCAATCATTAATTTTAATAACTCTGCTAATACTACAGATTTACCACATCATTAAAGAATTAATGATACCAATTTCCACTTCAGACAACATTATTTATGTTATATTGATGGTAAGAGGATAGTCAGAAGCCAGTAAATCTGACGCTAGTCTTGCCATGAAGTACCGTGTTACCCCAGTTTGGGGTTATGGGTTATGGAGGTCTGGTAGGCAGCCGCTCCTCGTAAAATACTAGTATTCAGCTAAATCCGGCTTGACTAGAAGCCGACCCCAATATAGTTGGGAAAAGGCTAGGCAGATGATGATGATTGATGGTAAGAGGTCAGTTCTTTAGATAGACTGTTTTGCTAGAAAATTAAAAATGGTCACTAAAGTGTTGCATGTGTCAACATTGTTATTTGAATGTCAAAGTTTGCAGTTGAGTGCGATACACGAAAATGAGGGTATTCTAAAATGACGTTTAGCAAGTTCTTCTGTCATATTTAGATATTCAGGAAAATAACTAAATCAAATCGCCGTCTCAACATGACACTGGCAGAATAGTCGCAACCGGCTCAATTGCCATTAAAAAAAAAAAAAAAAAAAAAAAAACTAAATCAAACTTTCGATGTATCAAAAGATCCCTAAGTGGCTTCCAGAAAGCTCAATTATATAGCTATTTTTTGTATTTTAAATTTATCCACTCAATCTCTTGCTCTCACTTTCTCCTTTTTTTTAGGGTTCCGTACTTCAAAAGGAAAAAACCGCTCCACTTTGTTGTCCGTCTGCCGTGTGTGTTGGATATAAGCCTCCCCCAAGCGTCGCCACAACCACCGATCCTGTACGTATTACATCCATCGGATGCCCGCGACCCCACCAAGGCATCGTGGACCGATCCCTTAGGAGGTCTTCCAACGCTGCGTCTACTGGTATGTGGTCGCCACTCCAATACCCTCTGTCCGTGTGTCTATGAGCAATGCGCCCACACCACTTAAGTTTGGTGATTTTTTGGGCTATGTTGGTAACCTTGGTTCTTTGCGGATATCTTCAACCACATCAATAAGTTAGAATAGTGTAAATATCATTGTTTGCTGATGTGCAATCCATTGACATTGACAATTGCATATAATAATATGGTACGTAACCTTTGCACTTCATAATAGATACCTATCTTCAATCTTTTTAGTTTCCGTATTCTAGTAAGAATTTCTAAAGGTCAAATAATATGCATTTTCGAAATTTCTTGATTTTAGTCGTATTGGTGATTCTTTGGGCTACATCGGTAACCTTGGTTCTCTTACGGATATTTTCATTTCTAATGTGGTCACGCAAGGGAACTCCGAGCATAGCCTTTTCCATTGTAGAAGGTGGATCGATGACCTGGTGAGGGTCACTAAAATCCGATGGATGCGAGAAGCACAGGACCGGTCGTTGCGGCTACTGCGGCTACGCTTGGGGGAGGCCTATGTCCGGCAGTGAACGTCAATCGTCAAATCGTCGGCTAAGACACCAGGGTACAACAGTTGCCGCAGTTGCAGTTATACGGCTCGACCTTTATCCTTTATTCGACGGTCAATCGGGGTAGAACACGAAGTTTGTTGCTAAATTACAACTGCCGCAGAAATGAAGATAATTATCTGCAGGAGAGCCGCAAACTTAAAGTAGCAGTGGCCAGGCATCGTCAACGGCTGGTATGTTCCACGGGTGCCTCAACGAGATGTCATCAAAACCGTAGGAGCCCAGCATGGTTGAAGCCTCTGGAGCAATGGGATGGTTTCTGAAGGTAAAACCTGGGACCCTGGAACGAAGGCAATGAAGGAAAAAAACAGTTGGCTTTAGTCAGTAAAAGTCTGACACGCCCTCCTGCTCCACCCAAGAGTGGAAGAAGTCATTCTTATGGTTTTCACCTTAAAACAAAGTGGCCAAGCATATTGCTCGCAGAACAAATGGTCGAAAAAGATTAAATGTGTTGAACGAAATAAAAGTTGATCTCGACTGTATCGTTAGTTGCTGTGGCGACGCTTAGGGGAGGCCTATGTCCAGCAGTGGACGTCTTTCGTTTGTAATGATGATGATTATATCGTTGAAAACATGATTGGTTAAAAAAAAATGTTTTAAAATATAAATCCTTGAGGGAACTGATTTTCAAACATCCTTCAAACTTTGACCTTTAAAAATGAAACTCTTATATTGCCAACAAATTAAAAACAACAAATAATGAGTAGAAACATAATGCAAACCTTGATTGTCTATTTTTTCTTATATTGTGATAAATTTTCAACGAAAAATCGTGAGCAATTTGGGAACATATTCTTTCTACAGCTACGGAGTGCAAAAAGTTGTAAAAATAGTTTTTTTTTTTCAAAATCGATTAAAAATGTTTTGTGGTGTTTGGGCACTTATAAAATGTTCAGGTGCACATTGAAACTTAGATTAGAAAAAAATCTCAACGGCTCGTATTGCCAGGAGGTTCCTTTTCCTGGAGCACTGACCGCTTGGACCCTGTTCCCGATACCATTATGCTACTATTTACATTTTTAAATGTTTTATTTAACAAATATTTAAAATGTAAATAATATGTAGGTATATACAGACAAAAAAACGAAATAAATGACACGCCCTCCTGCTCCACCCAAGAGTGGAAGAAGTCATTCTTATGGTTTTCACCTTAAAACAAAGTGGCCAAGCATATTGCTCGCAGAACAAATGGTCGAAAAAGATTAAATGTGTTGAACGAAATAAAAGTTGATCTCGACTGTATCGTTAGTTGCTGTGGCGACGCTTAGGGGAGGCCTATGTCCAGCAGTGGACGTCTTTCGTTTGTAATGATGATGATTATATCGTTGAAAACATGATTGGTTAAAAAAAAATGTTTTAAAATATAAATCCTTGAGGGAACTGATTTTCAAACATCCTTCAAACTTTGACCTTTAAAAATGAAACTCTTATATTGCCAACAAATTAAAAACAACAAATAATGAGTAGAAACATAATGCAAACCTTGATTGTCTATTTTTTCTTATATTGTGATAAATTTTCAACGAAAAATCGTGAGCAATTTGGGAACATATTCTTTCTACAGCTACGGAGTGCAAAAAGTTGTAAAAATAGTTTTTTTTTTTCAAAATCGATTAAAAATGTTTTGTGGTGTTTGGGCACTTATAAAATGTTCAGGTGCACATTGAAACTTAGATTAGAAAAAAATCTCAACGGCTCGTATTGCCAGGAGGTTCCTTTTCCTGGAGCACTGACCGCTTGGACCCTGTTCCCGATACCATTATGCTACTATTTACATTTTTAAATGTTTTATTTAACAAATATTTAAAATGTAAATAATATGTAGGTATATACAGACAAAAAAACGAAATAAATCTAAAATACTAAAACGTCCCTCTTCATATACGCACTCTGCATTTTTTTACACTGATCACAGTTTCTTTTAATTACTTAATTTTAATTTATGTTAAAACTAGCTGTCCCCTGCGGTTTCACCCGCATTTTTCGTTACTGCTCCGCTCCCATGGGTCGTAGCGTGATGGTATATAGCATTCCTCGATAAATGGGCTATCTAACACTGAAAGAATTTTTCAAATCGGACCAGTAGTTCCAGAGATTACCCCCTACATACAAACTTACAAAACTTCTTTATAATATTAGTATAGATAAGATAATCTATAGTGATTTTATCTATCTATATATCTTACCTTTATACAAAAGTACTCACTCAATAGCGGTGTCGTAGAAGTGTAAGGCGGAAAAACAGAACAAATATTTGCCTCTTGTACTTTACTTGGTAAGACGTTTTCGCAATGACATGCTAGGCCAAAGATTATGTTAGAGAAGCGTCAGGTGATATTATAGTATAGAAAAGAATATAATTTAGTCGACACAGTCATTACAATAGGATATAGCATAAAATAACAAAAAAAAGGGTACAGAAATATAATACAGTTACGCTGAGCGTGCCCGATTCGTTAAAGGATTTTTTCTTTAACACGAGCTTTTGACGCGATCCCTTTGACGACCTGAACTGAATCGTTAAAGGGATCTGGCTATGTAGATTGTAATAGTATAGCTCTATCCTTCTTTCTCGCTCGTACATCTGTCATTTTAATACTTTATGGTAAGGCCCTTGGGTACACTAATTAAGTGGCTCTACATGCCTAACAGAGTTAAGATCGGATACCTTTTTTGTGGAAAATAATTCAATAGTACCACTTTCAGTGAAGCTAGAAGGAAACTTTTACTGATTTAATCACCCCTTTCTCCTACGTTTCTTCAGTTACCCAATGCATTCCAGGGCTTTCAAAAATTCCTACAGTCCTAAGAGATGAACTTCTTTGTCACTACTAGAAAATAAACTTTCTTATTATAACTTACTTAACTTACAAGCCTCTCTGAGGCAAATAGGCAGAAAAGCAATCGTGTCGTATCTATCCTCTGATCTTTAGATATTTCAATGCCAAGTGTGACAAGTTGTTTAGTCAACACTATATTAGCGATCTTAGTGGACTCCACTCGTATAGGAATACAACGGAAATCAGGTGAGCCATACTATTTTATTAAATTTTTATTTGTTAACCATGTTGTGTAATTGGGATCGTACTAGATATTTTTTTATTCTATTGAGGGAAGTATTTTCAGTGCGACTTAAAAATTGGGTTCTTACAAAATTAGTTTTAATAAATATAAAATTACTGAAACCTCAGTGTTACACCAGTTAATGGGTTGTGGAGGTCTGGTAGGCAGCCGCTCAATAGAATTCTCGTTTTGAATTGGTTGACACCGATTGAAGATGAGCGAGACACACAGGACTTTTCATTGTGGTGACACTAAGGGAGGTCCATGTCCAGCACTGGACGTCTTTCTGCTGAAATGATGATGAGTATGATGATGATGATATAACAGTATTCAAGAGTAGGTATGTAACGAAAATAATTTTAATGCTAATTAGAATGAAACTTGGCTTGGACCCTAGACGATTTGAAAATACAATCAAACCTGCATTCAGATTTTCAATATTTTTTCTAACGAAAAGCCAGCTTTTGAACGGAACAACATTTCATCAGGACCGCTATTACTCGTATTGTTTAAAAAACCATATAAATTAGTGCTTATAGGAATAAAAACATGCGCGAATGAAATGCAAATAAAAGCTTAAACATTCAGTCACTCACTCAATCAGTCGGCGACATATATGAAAGAGTGGTAATTATAAATTCATTCAATTTTAATTTGAAATCATCCCAGTTACCGCATTGTTTACGGGACAGATTTTCACAAAATGTATACAGTGTGACTGGCCTGTTGGTCTATAGTGTTTGTCCTATTAGTCAAGAGGTTAGTGGTCCGGACTGATGTAACGGAGGCCGTGGGTTCGATTCCCACCCAAAACAAATGAGGGGGGCTGATGCACACGTTATGCTCGTGAACATGCGTCGTCAATTCAGAGTGGTCATCTCTTAACTGCCAGTGACTAAATAAATAATGAATTTATTTACATTGTGTTGAGATAATAGAAGCCACAACAAATATGTAACCGATAATCATAACATGCTGTATAAGAGTGTCCTTGGAGTTTCTTGCACGTTCCTCTCCTGAAGGTGTCTGCAAAACCGTAGGAGTCCTGTAGGGTCTAAGGCTACAGTGATACCATTGGTTGTGCGAAAGAGTACCCCGTGACTCTGGAACAAAGACAAAGAAAGAACATAAGAGTGGGTTCCAGTCAATAAAAGTCTAATAACACCATTTTCACTTCCTCCTAGAGCGGGAGAAGTCATTGATTGCAAGATGATGATGATGATGACGCCCAAAAAAACCTAAAATAGGTTGTAAATTTTTCAGCGAAAAACATCCAAAAAAATTAACTTACAAAAATCCCTGTCGCTATGTTTCAGTGGACATTAATATATTTCGAGGCAGTAAACAAAATGGGAGCAAAAGTTAACTCATATCCAAACTGAGATTACTTTTTGATTAAGTACGCGTCGGCTATTTGACAACTCGTTAAAGGGCCTTCATTTGAACTTGTATTAAGGTGTCTCACAAATTGTGACTGTTTTGACTAATTCTCTGAAAATCATGTTTTATTATACTTTTTGGGACACTCGCTTCGAAGTTTTGAGTGTCTGTAGAGCAGTTTTAGGGTTTTTAATGAGAAGTTACTGCTGATTTTTTTATGAGGATTTATTAGTCTTTGTTTAAAGTCGAAGACTCAGGCTTGATCGTAAGCGACACTTTTTCGAAAATGCAATTTTAAGCTTTCTGTCGTTTAAGATAAACAATCATCATCATCTCAGCCGAAAGACATCCACTGCTGGACATAGGCCTCCCCCAAGCGCCGCCGCGTCGATCCACCTAGATAAACAATTACACCTGCAAAAAGTTGGCGGGTAAGGGCTCATCGGATTACTTGCAAGTTATAAAAGACTTGTGAAGAATAAAATTAAAATACAATTCACACAACCCACCACTGTTTTCTCAACTAGCCTTTGCATAGTGTGTTTGATTGCGCCGCTATTACCTTAAAACAACATTCCCACTCTTGGGAATCAAGCACACTCTCAGAGAGATTGAATGGGTCTAACTCGTCGTAATCCAACACGCGGCCCAGTTCGGGTTGGTGTTGATGTCACATGTCTTGAAGTTCTGGTTCTCTTACGATTTTCTTTCACTGTTTTGAGAGCAGTGGTGATGAAATAAATTACACAAAGTAATGCGCCTGGCTGAGTTTAAATCCGCCGCCTACAACTTATAAGTCGAGGCTGTTGCATTAATTACAATTTAATAATTATAATATTATATAAATTTATTTAATCTATTAAGGATTTTCATTTTAATTTTGTGGTTTAAATGTATTGTACAATTAGCGACGCTTCAAAGTATACTCTTCAACACTCAGCTTAAATATTACACACACGTAGTCATACCTTCTGCATATCTACAAATCGTTGCTCATAGATTTCTAAACGGCATTGATTTTCATTTAATACTTCGTATATCACTGACTGACATACAAGCTAAACTACTGGGAGTAGAATTTTATATTTTGCCCACGATTTTCTCTTGTACCGTAGGCGAGCACTAAGACACGGTATTTTTAAAATTCTCCCCCTTTGGGGATGAACGATACCCCATCGTTTATATGGAAAAACCTATCAAAGTTAATATAGAAAAGTACGTTTTTCGTCCCTGACGTTAGTGATTGTGTTAGTATTCAATTGTGCTGTAAATTATTCAATCATTAATTTTAATAACTCTGCTAATACTACAGATTTACCACATCATTAAAGAATTAATGATACCAATTTCCACTTCAGACAACATTATTTATGTTATATTGATGGTAAGAGGATAGTCAGAAGCCAGTAAATCTGACGCTAGTCTTGCCATGAAGTACCGTGTTACCCCAGTTTGGGGTTATGGGTTATGGAGGTCTGGTAGGCAGCCGCTCCTCGTAAAATACTAGTATTCAGCTAAATCCGGCTTGACTAGAAGCCGACCCCAATATAGTTGGGAAAAGGCTAGGCAGATGATGATGATTGATGGTAAGAGGTCAGTTCTTTAGATAGACTGTTTTGCTAGAAAATTAAAAATGGTCACTAAAGTGTTGCATGTGTCAACATTGTTATTTGAATGTCAAAGTTTGCAGTTGAGTGCGATACACGAAAATGAGGGTATTCTAAAATGACGTTTAGCAAGTTCTTCTGTCATATTTAGATATTCAGGAAAATAACTAAATCAAATCGCCGTCTCAACATGACACTGGCAGAATAGTCGCAACCGGCTCAATTGCCATTAAAAAAAAAAAAAAAAAAAAAAAAACTAAATCAAACTTTCGATGTATCAAAAGATCCCTAAGTGGCTTCCAGAAAGCTCAATTATATAGCTATTTTTTGTATTTTAAATTTATCCACTCAATCTCTTGCTCTCACTTTCTCCTTTTTTTTAGGGTTCCGTACTTCAAAAGGAAAAAACCGCTCCACTTTGTTGTCCGTCTGCCGTGTGTGTTGGATATAAGCCTCCCCCAAGCGTCGCCACAACCACCGATCCTGTACGTATTACATCCATCGGATGCCCGCGACCCCACCAAGGCATCGTGGACCGATCCCTTAGGAGGTCTTCCAACGCTGCGTCTACTGGTATGTGGTCGCCACTCCAATACCCTCTGTCCGTGTGTCTATGAGCAATGCGCCCACACCACTTAAGTTTGGTGATTTTTTGGGCTATGTTGGTAACCTTGGTTCTTTGCGGATATCTTCAACCACATCAATAAGTTAGAATAGTGTAAATATCATTGTTTGCTGATGTGCAATCCATTGACATTGACAATTGCATATAATAATATGGTACGTAACCTTTGCACTTCATAATAGATACCTATCTTCAATCTTTTTAGTTTCCGTATTCTAGTAAGAATTTCTAAAGGTCAAATAATATGCATTTTCGAAATTTCTTGATTTTAGTCGTATTGGTGATTCTTTGGGCTACATCGGTAACCTTGGTTCTCTTACGGATATTTTCATTTCTAATGTGGTCACGCAAGGGAACTCCGAGCATAGCCTTTTCCATTGTAGAAGGTGGATCGATGACCTGGTGAGGGTCACTAAAATCCGATGGATGCGAGAAGCACAGGACCGGTCGTTGCGGCTACTGCGGCTACGCTTGGGGGAGGCCTATGTCCGGCAGTGAACGTCAATCGTCAAATCGTCGGCTAAGACACCAGGGTACAACAGTTGCCGCAGTTGCAGTTATACGGCTCGACCTTTATCCTTTATTCGACGGTCAATCGGGGTAGAACACGAAGTTTGTTGCTAAATTACAACTGCCGCAGAAATGAAGATAATTATCTGCAGGAGAGCCGCAAACTTAAAGTAGCAGTGGCCAGGCATCGTCAACGGCTGGTATGTTCCACGGGTGCCTCAACGAGATGTCATCAAAACCGTAGGAGCCCAGCATGGTTGAAGCCTCTGGAGCAATGGGATGGTTTCTGAAGGTAAAACCTGGGACCCTGGAACGAAGGCAATGAAGGAAAAAAACAGTTGGCTTTAGTCAGTAAAAGTCTGACACGCCCTCCTGCTCCACCCAAGAGTGGAAGAAGTCATTCTTATGGTTTTCACCTTAAAACAAAGTGGCCAAGCATATTGCTCGCAGAACAAATGGTCGAAAAAGATTAAATGTGTTGAACGAAATAAAAGTTGATCTCGACTGTATCGTTAGTTGCTGTGGCGACGCTTAGGGGAGGCCTATGTCCAGCAGTGGACGTCTTTCGTTTGTAATGATGATGATTATATCGTTGAAAACATGATTGGTTAAAAAAAAATGTTTTAAAATATAAATCCTTGAGGGAACTGATTTTCAAACATCCTTCAAACTTTGACCTTTAAAAATGAAACTCTTATATTGCCAACAAATTAAAAACAACAAATAATGAGTAGAAACATAATGCAAACCTTGATTGTCTATTTTTTCTTATATTGTGATAAATTTTCAACGAAAAATCGTGAGCAATTTGGGAACATATTCTTTCTACAGCTACGGAGTGCAAAAAGTTGTAAAAATAGTTTTTTTTTTTCAAAATCGATTAAAAATGTTTTGTGGTGTTTGGGCACTTATAAAATGTTCAGGTGCACATTGAAACTTAGATTAGAAAAAAATCTCAACGGCTCGTATTGCCAGGAGGTTCCTTTTCCTGGAGCACTGACCGCTTGGACCCTGTTCCCGATACCATTATGCTACTATTTACATTTTTAAATGTTTTATTTAACAAATATTTAAAATGTAAATAATATGTAGGTATATACAGACAAAAAAACGAAATAAATCTAAAATACTAAAACGTCCCTCTTCATATACGCACTCTGCATTTTTTTACACTGATCACAGTTTCTTTTAATTACTTAATTTTAATTTATGTTAAAACTAGCTGTCCCCTGCGGTTTCACCCGCATTTTTCGTTACTGCTCCGCTCCCATGGGTCGTAGCGTGATGGTATATAGCATTCCTCGATAAATGGGCTATCTAACACTGAAAGAATTTTTCAAATCGGACCAGTAGTTCCAGAGATTACCCCCTACATACAAACTTACAAAACTTCTTTATAATATTAGTATAGATAAGATAATCTATAGTGATTTTATCTATCTATATATCTTACCTTTATACAAAAGTACTCACTCAATAGCGGTGTCGTAGAAGTGTAAGGCGGAAAAACAGAACAAATATTTGCCTCTTGTACTTTACTTGGTAAGACGTTTTCGCAATGACATGCTAGGCCAAAGATTATGTTAGAGAAGCGTCAGGTGATATTATAGTATAGAAAAGAATATAATTTAGTCGACACAGTCATTACAATAGGATATAGCATAAAATAACAAAAAAAAGGGTACAGAAATATAATACAGTTACGCTGAGCGTGCCCGATTCGTTAAAGGATTTTTTCTTTAACACGAGCTTTTGACGCGATCCCTTTGACGACCTGAACTGAATCGTTAAAGGGATCTGGCTATGTAGATTGTAATAGTATAGCTCTATCCTTCTTTCTCGCTCGTACATCTGTCATTTTAATACTTTATGGTAAGGCCCTTGGGTACACTAATTAAGTGGCTCTACATGCCTAACAGAGTTAAGATCGGATACCTTTTTTGTGGAAAATAATTCAATAGTACCACTTTCAGTGAAGCTAGAAGGAAACTTTTACTGATTTAATCACCCCTTTCTCCTACGTTTCTTCAGTTACCCAATGCATTCCAGGGCTTTCAAAAATTCCTACAGTCCTAAGAGATGAACTTCTTTGTCACTACTAGAAAATAAACTTTCTTATTATAACTTACTTAACTTACAAGCCTCTCTGAGGCAAATAGGCAGAAAAGCAATCGTGTCGTATCTATCCTCTGATCTTTAGATATTTCAATGCCAAGTGTGACAAGTTGTTTAGTCAACACTATATTAGCGATCTTAGTGGACTCCACTCGTATAGGAATACAACGGAAATCAGGTGAGCCATACTATTTTATTAAATTTTTATTTGTTAACCATGTTGTGTAATTGGGATCGTACTAGATATTTTTTTATTCTATTGAGGGAAGTATTTTCAGTGCGACTTAAAAATTGGGTTCTTACAAAATTAGTTTTAATAAATATAAAATTACTGAAACCTCAGTGTTACACCAGTTAATGGGTTGTGGAGGTCTGGTAGGCAGCCGCTCCTTGTAAAATACTGGTATTCAGCTAAATCCGGCTTGATTGGAAGACGGCCCCAATGTAGTTGGGAAAAGGCTAAGCAGATGATGATGATGACTGAAACCTTAGTTTTAAAAAATCGTTTTGGATCGTAGAGTGATGATGTTGATGATGCCATAGTTTTCGAGTACAGCGACTGCATTCTTTGGCTTCTTATGGTGGTTGCGAGTTCAGATATGCTGCTTTGTTTAGGGCCTGTTTCACCACTCATGATTAAGTTTTCAATATCTTACTTGGCAGGTAATTTCTCAGAAATTCTGTTCCATTTTTTAATTTATTCAGGAAGTAGTGGCTACTCGGGTATTGTGAAACAGGCTTTTAGTGTTTTTATTTTCATCTTTGGGTGAAAAACTTAAAACTCAAAATTTTGAATTTTGATTCAAACATAGAGCGCATATAATCAAAGCACCGTTGGCGGTCTAGCCTTGTGGTCATCACGTTTTTGATCTAATTCCAAAATCCGTTCCATTAAACTACCTTACAAAAACAAATACTTTATACTAAACTTAATTTGTTTATCATAAAACTGTATTTGTAAATTATTTTTATCACCGTCAATTTTTTTAATTAGGTATACAAGAAGTTTCAAAATCTTATTTAACGTATCGAGAGAATCAATCGTTATTGTAGTGTTTAATTAATACAATTAGTTATGAATTGTTAGAATGTCCTCAAAAAAGTGTTAATTATATTCAAATATTTTTTACCAGCAGTGATGGCCCAGTGGTAACTGCCCCGACTTACAAGTTGTAGGTCGCGGGTTCAAACTCAGCCAGGCGCATTACTTTGTGTGATTTATTTCATCACCATTGCTCTCAAAACCGGCATGTCTTAGTACCAAAAATTCGAAAACATGTGACATCCACCACTCCGCACTGGGCCCGCGTGGTGGATTAGGGCCTATTCCCTCTCCTAGAGATGAGGCCTGAGTCCCAGCAGTAGGACGGTCATTAAAAGGCCGATAATGCTAAAAAAAATTACCATGTTTGTGGTATAATTATTTGTTGTGCTTATACTTTAACACGCAAGTCTATCTGACGTTGTATAGTTCATGTAATTTTAAATGCGTGTCTTAGTTTAGCAAGTGGAGCACATTACCGACTGGAGATGTATGGCTCATCATCATCACAGCCGAAAGACGTCCACTGCTGGACATAGGCCTCCCCCAAGCGTCGCCACAGCGACCGGTCCTGTGCGTCTCGCATCCATCGGATTCCCGCGACCCTCGCCAGGTCGTCGGTCCACCTTATGGGAGGCCTTCCAACGCAGTGTCTTCCGGTACGTGGCCGCCACTCCAGAACCTCCGGTACGTTTGGCTGGTTTACCCTAAATAAGAACAGTTAAAATGCAGCATGTAGCTGTAACCACGTCTGTACCATTGGGGAATCCCAACAACCTATATTATGTAAGTCCACCTTTAGCACGGTATTTTACGTCACCATACTCATTGGTTTCCAAGATAAACTAAGAAAGAACCTATGATCAAATCATGTTAGTTTTTGCTTGGCTTTAAATCCATTTTTCAAGCTCCTCTTCTTTGCCTTGTATTCCTTAATGCTGAGGGTCGTGACTTCCCTGCTTCATGAACTTTTACTTTTATGATATTCCACCATCTGTTTCTGTCTCTGGCATTGTGAAGGGCATTGTATATCGTAGAATCAAGAATGGTGCGGATCTGGTCGGAACAACGTTTTGGGCTGTGCCCGTGAGGCCTTTTTCCATCTATGGGGTTTCAGCCGCATTCGGTTAGGCTGGAAGCCGACCCGTGATAAGGCTAGAGAGATGATGATTACACCAATATTGAGGGTTTACTTGTAGCGACATCTACTACTTATGACGTCACAGAATCCTGCATCACGTAAGCATAGTTCTCCACGCGATTTGAATAGATACAACACCGTCACTCGTCCGATCGAAGAATCCTCCCTTGTCAACGGAGGTTGTATATGGGACTTTACTCTCTGTTCAACCTTCCATCAAAATACTCGTCATTCTTCGCCAAACTTCTTCATTCAGGGTCGTTAGGAAATGTAAAGGTCTTTATAACCTACCTATCAATTAAAAACTACAGGTTTTATTTATAATGTTACATGTTTTTCTTTGTAACAATTAAAGTAATTATTTCTTTTAACCTGTCGTAAATCGCTTCATTAGACGTGTTGATATTTTTAATTAGAAATAATTAAAGATATGCCAAAACAAAACGTTATTGTTCAAGGAAATTGTAGTTTTTCTCTTTGTTAGGACCTTTTTAAAAATTAAAAGAACACGGCTTCATTTTCCATGCGAGAAGGAGTGGCAGGCGGTGGTCTCCTTCTACGAAACAGTAATGCTAGCGAAGGAGCCGGCCACACGCGCGAGGGCATGACCTTTGCACCCCTGCCGACGAGATTCCGATTTTTGGCTTGCGGACGGCGAGCTATGGGCAGCTCACAGTCCGGCCGTCGGATAAACGTCCAGAACGAGCCCAAATCGTCGACAGTGCGTAGTGTTCTACGCGCTCCACAAAGAAATTTCAGCAAACCGTAGGGGTCCAGCAGGGTCCGTGGGAAATTTCTGAAAAGGATACCAGTAGTCCTAAAATGCAATGGGCAACACCAAGAGTCGTCAGACACACCCTCCCACTCTGAGCGGAGTGGGAAGTCATTGAATGATCTCTATCCACCCTTTGATAAAAGCTGCATTTTACATAACATCAGTACTTACTCCAGAATTGGAGAGACCGATCCGGTTGCCTTATAACTAGATGTTCCGGTCTGAAACCGGATCACTCTAAGTGGTCTTGCAAATCACGCCTGACGTAACGAATGCCTTTGTATAGGAAAATGTGACGGTAGGTTTTAATGGAATAGATGTCGGTTAATAGAAGTTAAGTTATTACATTTTGTTTAAATTTACTGCTTTATTTAAAAAATAAATTGTGTGATATGAGAAGTCATGAAATAACTTCTTCCGCTCTGGCTGAAGTCGGAGGGAGTGTCAAACTTTTACTGACAAAAACCCACAGTATTTCTTTTGTTGGCTTTAATTGCAGGGGCTGCGATAACTCCTTCAAACGATCCGCAGCCCTAACTGGCCTCTACAACTTACCAGACATCTCTTTGAAAAATACAACGCGTGGAATGCGTGAAACACACCGCACCGTCGACCCGGGCTTGGTCTTTACCGGATGGCTGGATGGCGAGCTACCCATGACTCGCCATCTGCAAGCCCACACCTTCGAAACCAGTTTGTAAACTCTTCTTCTTCTACCTGGCGTTAATCCCGGCCATTGCCAGGGTCCGCCTTCCTACTCAGCTTTCTCCACTTTACCCGATCTTCAATATCCTTCCCGGTAAGGCCATTGTAAACTATCAACAAACCAGTTAGTAAACTATTATGACTACTCGTAGACATCGATTTTTTATTCATAATAGTAATCAATTATGTACCCACACACGTGTTAAGTACTTTTGTTTCCTTCGAATACATAATTGTATAATTTTTTATAGAAAAATCCAAGGTTTTCGTATTCAACGTAAAACTGTTGGTTCGTAGACATAAGCATGCCTTTGAATCACTCTATCTCCAAATCCGTTGTGTACTTTTAAAGATCTATACATAGGGACAGTTTTTGTCTGTCCCTGTGTACCTATAGATCTTTGATAGTGACAGTGGGAAACGACTTCGTTTTATACTATGTAGTGATATGAAATGATAAGACAGAAATGACAATAACAGCCGCACAGGTCGATCTTCAAGGTTAAGCAACGCTTGCCTAGGTTGGTCTGTGGATGGGTGACCATCTTAACATAACGAGTTTCCTCCGTGCCTCGGAAAGCACGTTAAGCCGTTGGTCCCGGCTGTCATTTGGAGAACTTTGGCAGTCGTTACGGATAGTCAGAAGCCAGTAAATCTGACTCCAGTCTTGCCATGAAGTACCGTGTTACCCCAGTTAATGGGTTGTCGAGGTCTGGTAGGCAGCCGCTCGTCGTAAAATACTGGTATTCAGCTAAATCCGGCTTGACTGGAAGCCGACCCCAATATAGTTGGGAAAAGGCTAGGCAGATGATGAGTGATATGAAATGATAAGACCTACCTACCTTTTCCCAACTATATTGGGGTTGGCTTCCAGTCAAGCTGGATTTAGCTGAATACCAGTATTTTACGAGGAACGGCTGCCTACCAGACCTCCACAACCCATTAACTGGGGTAACACGGTACTTCATGGCAAGAATGGAGTCAGATTTACTGGCGTCTGACTATCTGTATCAACTGCCAGAGATCTACAAATGACAGCAGGGACCTACAGTCTAACGTGGTTTCTGAGGCACGAAGGAAACTCGGTATGTTAAGATGGTTACCTATCCATAGAACAACCTTGGCAAGCGTTGCTTAACCTTGAAGATCGACGCGTGCAGCTGTTATTATCTTGCCACGAGCTCCTATATGATAAAATTTTCAACTATTTTCATCAGTGTTAATTATATCTTAAAAATCTAGCCATTAATTAAATTAATTAGTGGCTAGATTTTTAAGATATAACTAGTTGTATCTTAATAATCTAATCACTAATTCTAAGAGGTTAATCTGAGTTAAGCATGATAATTATGGCTATTTAATTATTATAATTATTGTTTTATGTCAAATTCATAGGTCTAATAATTATGAATGAGTGAGAATAATTTCTTTGAAGAAAAATATTATCTTTATAAAAAGGTTATTAGTTCTTTTTATTTTTGTTCAGGGTTTTTATCTGTTCTCTTCTGTCCCACTCGTGGACAAAGGCATCTTTCCACTCCTTCGTACGTCCCATGTTGTCGTATTCGTTCTTCCTTCCCTCTCTCGTAGGCTCAGGCTTTCTCCTTTTAGTTTTGGCGAATGTTAGAGATTGCTTTGAAGAGTGTCAGAGGTCCTTAAGACTTTATTTGAATAATGTTATTTTCAAAAAGTAATTTTCATAATTATGTCTTTAGTTCCTGTATTTATGTCCCTAATATAAATATATAAATCTCGTGTTATAGTGTTTGTTATCGAACTACTTCGCAACGGCTTGGCCAATTTTATATGTATGTTTGTTGTTTATTTCGGTAGGTTTTTTTTAGGCGGGAAGTCATCACAATGACGTCTTCCGCTCTTGGTTGGAATGAAAGAGTGCTTGGCTGAAATGAAAGTTGCAATGGAAGGTGGGTAGGCCTCTGGTGTGGGACGCAACCTGCGTCGACACCCTTGCGCCATCCCATGTTCCTAGTTCGGCGGGCTGTGCCGGCGCTGCCGCCGCGGCTGCTGAGTCTCTCAAACGGCGCAAATACTGTAATCTTATTGGTAATTACAGTTGTGAGCCATTTGGGGTTGAAACTCTTGGGTCATGGGGTCCGAGTGCGCGTCTTCTTTTTAAAGATATTTCACGCCGTCTGATGGACACTTTGCGGGACCAGAGGGCTGGCTCGTTCTTCGCCCAAAGAATTAGCATTGCCGTACAACGTGGCAATGCCGCCAGCCTTCTGGGCACATTTCCAGATGACAGCGATGTGGAGGAGTATTTCGACGCCTGAGTGTATATTTTATATTTGTATTATAATGTACATAGCTAGGTTTAACTTAAGTTTTTTATTTAAATTTTTAGTATTTGTATATAATTTGAATGAAAGAGCGGGTCAGACTTGTACAGCCTAAACCCACTCTTTTGTTCCTTCTTTGCCTTCGTTCCAGGGCCCCAGTGATTTTGGTGGGGTAAATAATAATTATTTAATTACCGTAAGCTACTTTTTACCCTCCTAACACACTGCTTATTTTTTTTTTATTTATAATTTATACATCAGAACAACATTTCCCAAGTCAGTTAGTTATTATAATATAATTAAACTTGTTATTTCTTTTTTTTTTGCTTCTACAAAAGTTAGTTTCTTCCGAGACATTCTAATAAACCTACTACCTATATCACGTGTACTATTCATACAAATCAATGACATGTTTGTCTATATCATAAGAACAGTGTATAAGCATAGAAAAACATAATAACGTAGTTATTTGTATTTCTCATTTGTCTCATAAATGTAGGTATAAATCATCCATCAATAGTTCTTTGTTACTTACTGATCGATGGTATACCTACAAGTATAGATAATTTGTAGCGACCTCTATGTCTTCACATAAGAACTATAAATCATGCATAGGGCAATTAAAGTTCTCCGCGTGATTTATGGCGCAATTTCATTAGTCGATACGATAGGGCCCGCATGCGGGGTGCGAGTGATTTCTGGAACGCATGCCAGGGAGCCCGCATTCGGGGAACCGTTTTCATTAGTCGATAGGGCCCGCATGCCGGGTGCGAGAGATTACTGGAACACGTGCTACAGGGCCCGCATTCGTGGAACCGTAGACGGTATAACGAACATGTTACTTTCATTGGTTGTTATCTCGCCTGCGGAGACTCCCCACATGCGGTATACCGAACGAGTTAACGACCAGTGAAATTGCGCCATTAAACAGATACAACTGTTCAAAATCATCTATTGGGTATTTGCTCTCCAGACATAACACCCGTCTGGTTGGAGGCTTGCGGGACTTTACTCTCCAAATATCAGATATGTGAATTTGCGCAATACATCTCTCTGTGGCGACATCTATTTATTTATTTATTGGTATACATATCTACAATGTTACACTACACATTCAGAATATACATACTTGCTTTTATATAAACCAAGTGTACAATATCATACGATAGACACAGCATACATACATTTTACTAAAACAGACAAGCTTTTACAATTATAACAGTGCAGATACAACACTTAAAATCTAGTATTACATTATGACAAATGTCGGTTGGAATTTCATCATTTTAAATCTATGGTGCTATATAAGAACTAAAATTCGAAAACTAGCATAGCAAATTGTCGTAAGGGAACATATTCCTAGGATGCAAAGTAACGTTTTTTATCGTCACTCCTGACTTAATGGTAAGGTGAGATAATGTTCAAGCGTGGATCTATCAAGATATAAAAAAATAGTTTAAAAACATAGAGATAGAAATAGTGATTTTCCTGATAGTGAACTTGTTTCGATAATGTTCATAAAAAACCGCTTTTCAGATCTTGGTGTCTTGCAAATATGCGTATCAAATCCATGAAAATCGGCTCATACGGTGATGGTTGATAAAAACGGTACAAAAATACTTACAAACTAAAATCATAATACTTATATTATAACAATATTAAGAATTAATCATTAGTAACTACTTGTGAATAGGAAAATTCATCTACTAAGAGGATAAAACGGGGGTTAAAAGTTTGTATGAAAAAATCAACTTACACGTGAGTGAAGCCGCTGGCATAAACTAGTTTCAGATAATAAAGCTAATGACTAAATAAACTTTATTCCATCGTCATGATGTTTTTCACACTATAGAGGTGTGAATTTGATTAGCAACATCCGTAATACTGCGGAAAACATTTTCAACACCATACGAAAAATATCATGATTTTAAAAATGAAATAAAGAAAATTAAAGACGTAAAATGAAGTTTAACTGGACTTATTAACAGTCCAATTTATTAATTCTTGACCCAGAAATCGAGGTATCGATACTCATTTGAGCATTAATACCTACATCGATTCATTTACAGGCAGTCTACTCTACTCATACTTAAAACAATGTTCCTAGTTTTTTTTTCTAAGATAAAAACCCCAAAAAAAGAATAAAGAGGAAAAAAAGAAGAGATGGGAGGTCATCAAAATTACTTCTAATAAGTATCCATACTTACTTAATATTATAAATGTGAAACTAACTCTATAGGTCTGTCTGTTACGCTTTCACGGTTAAACTACTGTACAGATTTTGATGAAATTTTGTACAGAGTCAGCTTGAACTTTAAGGATAGACGTAGGCTACTTTTTATCTGTTTTCAACTTCGCGTCCGCTGTAACCAACATTCATGTGCGGACGAAGTCGCGGGCAAAAGCTAGTATATACCTAATAGTTTTTGTAGTGGCAATAGGTAATTAGGCAGGGCACATTGCTCGAAACAGATGGCCGTTGGGGCAAATAGGTTCTGATGTGGCGACCGCGTAACAGAAGACGCAGTGTTGGAAAGCCTCTTACTAGGTGGGCTGATGACCTTGTAAGGGTTGTGGGAATCCGACAGATGCGAGACGCATAGGACCGTTCATTGGGCGTCACTTGAGTGAGGCCTATGTCCAACAGTGAATGTTTTTCGGCTAAAATGATGATGACACGGATGATGTTAAGGTTTTTTAGTTGTTTTTTTTTGTTAATCAAAGTTTTAAATCAACATTCTGAATTAAAATAATGTTAATCAAAATCAAATTCAAAATTATTTTACTTCAAATATAAACCTACATGGACTGACTTATAGTCTAATCAACAACACAGCCAATCATTCAACCTAGCGATTAACACTAGTTAACACCAACCATGCCATCGAACAACTAACGCCCGTTTCAATAAGCTATCTATTGACAGTTGCAGCTACTAAAAATAAACAAATCTATCCTTTTGCCCTTACTTGCTTTCCTATAACCTACCGACGGATAGCATTTCCTACCAAAAGTTGAAGATTGATAGATAGAATCTTACTGTTTATCGGGGATAGCTATCTATCGGTATGAACTGCGGTACGTTATTGAAAACGGGCGCTATGGTTAACACCAACCACACCATCAAACAACGAAATGACATCACCGTGAACTTTGCACCACACCAATGTCGTAACACTATGTCAAAGGCCCATAACGCGTTGACATCAACCGTTCACACTGTTGACAGTCCCATTGCCATTACACATACATGCCACGGTCAAGCGTAAACGCTTTGTTTGTCCAACTAACGTGAGCATGCAAATGTTTGCGATACATGACAAACATTTGATGTTCTGTTGCTTGTTTCATGTTGAGTGATATTATTTTGAAGTGCATGGTAAATCTTTGGAGATTTCCAGAGATGTTTTTTGTTAAGGTGGGAAGTCATTAGAATGGGTTCTCCCGCTCATGGGCGGAGAGGAAGGGTGTGTCAGACTTTTAATGACTGAAATCTATTCCGTTCCTTCTTTGTCTTCGTTCCAGGGCCCCAGGGTTCACTTTCGTACAACCCAGGGCCCCAGTAGGATTCGACCCTGTCGAGCCTCTATATTTGCTGACACTATCTCTTTGAGGCGCGCGTGGAACACTACGCGCCGTCGACAACTTGTACTCAGTCCGAACAGTTACGGGGCGGCCGGACGGTGAGTTACCCATTCCTCCCGGTCCGATTACACTCGGCTGTTGCTTGCCAGTTTTCTCTTAGCTTGAACTTGACGCGAAAAACTATGTAAAAATTACGATACTTAAATAAAATCACTCTTGTTTATTATCGGCCTTGTAATGTTCAGACCTCCTCTCTAGGAGAGGGAATGGGCAGTAATCCTACACGCGGGCCCAGTGTGGATTGGCGGATGTCACAAGTCTTCGAATTTTTGGTTCTAGGACATGCCGGTTTTCTCACGATGTTTTCCTTCACCGTTTTGAGAATAGCGGTGATTAAACACGTGCATAAAATTACTCATCAATAAATAATTAAAGTTATTCAATAACTTCCTAAGAACATCAATAAAGCTTGATTACTAAGACACGAGCCTTAATTAATTGCCGATTGCCTTGGGATCAATTATGATTTAATTTATTTTGCAATAAACACACATGTAATTAAAACAGACAGGTAGAAGGAAACAGAGAAATAGTACAAATAACACACAAACGTGACACTAATGTATACAACGTTGATTAGCTATGTCCACACTGTGCCCTTTCATCTTCAACTTTCGTCTTCATCTTTCTATTAAACTTTCGTTAGTTGCTTTCAACAATTGAATGCGTTATGAAACGCATTATCCATCTGACGTGGAATGACATGTATCACTGCGCGCGCAACACTTTCAACTGTCATTGCACATGCGTCAAAGGCATGCCCGACTTGCGCTGTTGACTGCGCTATGACGCATGCCCTTGTTGAACAAAAAAGGGCATAGTGTGGACATAGCTATACAACGTCAAAAAAATGATGACAGTGATTTAAAAATGAATAGGAATCTTATATTATGATCATGTGAAGAGGAGAAATGAAACGCATATCAACGAAAAGGTGGTTTAAAATCGAACCAGTGAGGAAAAAAACGGGAAAGAAAAGAGAGTCAGTAATAGAGGGACAGGTAACAGGACAAAAAGAAAAAAAAACGTGCTGCGCCAACTCCAAGTAATATGGCAAGGAGAAGAAAATAATTGTTGGATAATACCTACTAATTTAGCGTTGGAAGGCCTTCCACAAGGTGGACCGACGACCTGGCGAGGGTCGCGGGAATCCAATGGATGCGAGACGCACAAGACCGGTCGCTGTGGCGACGCTTGGGGGAGGTCTATGTCCAGGAGTGGACGTCTTGCGGCTGAGATGACAATGATGACCTACTAATAAAATATACCGTGACCTATCTCAAAAGAATCTGGTGGACCCTATAACATTTTCCGGTACCTATCGACTTTGCAGACTTCTAATCGGTACAGTATTCTATGACGCAATACAATGATTAATTTCTCGCTCGTGTAGTCTCTGCGATACCTACAGGTTAAAGTGTAATTGTGAAGTGATTTTTCAAAGAGGCTTATGTCCATACTGAGCACAAATTCAGAAACGAGAAAAAACGTTTAACCATGACATAGATTGTTTTCTATTTTATTTTTGCTAGGGTCTTACCTGTTGATAAGTCATATTTTTGACTTAATAACCTTCAAATTAATTAATTAAACTATTATTGTATCTTTGGGTATGCAGATCAATGACAGATACCCTGAACAAACCTAAGAAGATAGTTTGCTTTTGGAATGAGGTGGGCTTGCTGGAATAAAGGCCGGATGGCCCACGCACAATGGTCCAACGGGACTAAGTGCGGAAACCAGAACGCAAAAATAAGATTGGGTATGCCGAAGATATTGTTGAAAGATATGTGATGTACGAGCTAGTGGGTCACAGATTCAGTTTTTCCGAGAGGCTATGGTTGAACGCTTGAACTCGTCCTTGAAGGCGGTCGCAGTTGGCGATTCTAACCTGGTCAAGTTCAATGCCACTAACACCCACACGAGTCTTTTTACCGCTAAACGGAGCCAACTCCACCTAGCTTCATCTGTCCGAGGTATGACCGTGCCGATAACCGACAACCTTTGAGCTACCCTTTTTTTTCGGGATGGAAATCCTCATGAATGTCTTACGCCCTGGGGTGGGTGGAGGCGTCTGTCAGACTTTTACTGACTAAAAACACCCTGCGTCATTGGCCGCGGATGTAGCTTGACTTCCACTACTACAGAGTAGTGGTGATCCGATCCTCGTGGGTCTCTTCCCGTATTGGAGAGTAGCTCTCTTATACATCTAAGAGAAACGCGCGTGGAACACTACGCGACCACATCTTGGGTCTAGATTAACTTTGAGCTACCAAGGGTAATGTGGTCCTGTACTGTCAATTTTGGGCTCATACATCAAGGCTCAAATGGCTGCCAAAAAACCAAGAAATCTTAGTAAAAGTGAGGCGGTACTTCACACCGGAACAGCTGCTCAACCTTTATCTAGCGCAAGTTTGATTCTGTAGGGAGTACTGCTCTCAACTTTGGGATGGCTCTGCCAAATACTAGCTTGGCGCACTAGAGTCGAAGTTGAGAAGCAAGCTAAAAGGATCATTGTAATGATTCAGTTATCGAGTCAAAACTCCAAGGTCTTGAGTATTGAAGTCGAGTTAGTAGCCTGTTGGTTGCCTATATTTTCTGGGAGTCTGCATTCGCCCAGTTCGTTCCATCATTGGATCACTATTTGTACCACCTGTAAATGGTAAACATTCTAACTATAAAAGGTATAACATATTTATAGTACGTACAGCTAAGGAGTGAAATTCTCTGCCGGAATCTATATTTCCGGACAATCGGAAATATAGTTTCCAGAATCTAGGGGTCTTTAACTCAAGACTAAAAACTTTTATGCAAGCGTGTTCTATCATCGGCCACATCGTCGCTTACCATCATCATCAGAAGCCCATCAAATAATTATCTATGTATAGTAATTCCTTGGTCCAATCTAATTCAAATTTTGCATAAACATCTTGTCATAGAATTGATAGAAGTGTTACATATTTTATAGAAATTCATTCCCTGACGGGGTTAGAAAGGTGTAGACAGATTATAAAATTAATAACGTAAAAAAAACAACTAAATTCTATTAGAACCAATTTCGACTTCTACGCGAACAAAATCACGGGCAAAAGCTAGACAACATTAATACTAACTTATTATAACCTTGAAAATATTTGATGAACGAAAGAATACCCGCAATTAATTTGTTATACCTATCCTATATTTATTTGTGTTTTCTGATAGCTAAAACTTAGGAGTCTTTAAGTCAAGCGTGCTCCATCGTCGGCCACATCATCGCTTACCATCAGGTGAGATAGTGGTCAAACGCGAGCCTATGCATAAAAAAAAAATTATTAAACGAGGTAAAAAGCCACTATTTTGCAACAAACGTTTGAACCCATGGACAATGATGGTGACGTCATTTGCCAAAAACAATTTTGCAACTACAGTTTTTATTTACGCACAAACGTTATATTTTATTGCGTGTAGCGAATGTGTTGCAAGGTTAACTAGTATAATTTTATTGTAAACAGTCTTGGCGTAGCAACCGTATACTTATGTCCTATCTAGGTATGATTTTTCCTGCATGACTGAACTTAAAGGTGTATGATTGCTCTAACCTTACCCTTGTATAAGGCCTACTATCCATGGACACGTAGTTTCATACACGTGTATTTGTCATTATACGCTTGGTATGTTGCATACAAAACTATGAATCTCTGTCGACGAAGCGGTAGTGTAGTGCCGTCGTGTTGTTGCCATCGCTTAATTCGCAAGATATTTGGTTTTAGCCATATATACCCTCAACATCATTATCGTCCACTGCTGGACATAGGCCTCCCCCAAGCGTCGCCACAACGACCGGTCCTGTGCGTCTCGCATCCATCGGATTCCCGCGACCCTCGCCAGGTCGTCGGTCCACCTTGTGGGAGGCCTACCAACGCTGCGTCTTCCGGTACGTGGCCGCCACTCCAGAACCTTCCGTCCCCATCGACCATCCGTTCTACGAGCAATGTGCCCTGCTCACTGCCAGTTATGTTTGACGATTCTTCGGGCTATGTCGGTATCCTTGGTTCTCTTGCGGATATTTTCATTTCTGGTGTGATATACCCTATCCACTACAAATGGTGTAAGCAACTCTGAATCTATTTATTTTGTCTCATAGTCAACAACGACCAAAAATCAAAGAAATTTTGTAAAAGAAACATTTATGTTAAGCATCAAGGAAATGTTGTACGAGTATTGTAAAAATAAAAGTATTACACCGTATCGAATCGAATATATTGGTCTAAAACATCGTAAAAAAAATAATAGTGCATCAGATATACTATGTGTGTGTGGTGTGAATGTATAGTGTGTTCAAAGAAAGGGAATTAAGCAAGTAAGATATTTTCCTCAAAATTGTTTCTCTATCAAAAATTAAAAAAAAAAAACGGGCGATTGCGAGTCGGACTTGCGCACTGAGGGTTCCGTACCAACTTACCTGTGAAAACAGCGAGTCTTAAAGATTTTTCAATTTTTTTTTCTTGTGACGTCACTACAAATTATTAGTTTTTAGCCTTTTCCCTATATTTGTGCTATAATATCTTGCTACGTGCCAAATTTCAAGATTCTAGGTCAACGGGAAGTACCCTATGAATTTTGTTTCCTTGGATAGTGTCAAAATGCACGTTTCGTGCAACATAAACGGGCGTATTTTTCTTCCCGTCAACTTCAAATTTTGATTTTTGCACAGTTTGAAGGGACCGCGGACTTGAGTATAATATAGTTTTAATTTCAAATTGATACCTTCAAGCGTTCTTGAGATAAAGGGTCTTGACAGACAGACATACAGACAGACAACAAAGTGATCTATAAGGGTTCCGTGTTTTTCTTTTGAGGTACAGAACCCTGAAAAACATCAGAGCTTAATATTGGTCACCAAAAACAAAAATCTAAAAATTAATATCGCCTGCTATTACCAAAAATATAGCGCTAAATCCCCAAAATATACATCTCAATTTCAACATCTCCGGTATTCCAACAAGAACTTTATACCGCAAGACAAATTGCACAACACTTTGATAAGAAATCGTTGTGGTTGAGATGTCCCATTGATAAGGGTAAAGGGATGTTTCGGTTCTGCGATCAAGCGAGAACGAAGGATTTATGGCGTAAATGTAGGCGGAAGTAAGTAAGACCGTGCTTTAAATGGGTATCTATAGATGGTTATTGTTGATAGCCTTAGGTAAGGATAAGTAGTAGGTAGTGTAGAGCCTATATTCTAGTTATGATTGTGTGTATTAAAAAGTGTATGGGGTAAGGAGCTCGTGGCTAGATAATAACAGCCGCACGGGTCGATCGTCAAGGTTAAACAATGCTTGCCAAGGTTGGTCTGTGGATGGGTGACCATCTTAACATACCGAGTTTCCTTCGTGCCTCGGAAAGCACGTTAAGCCATAGGTCCCGGCTGTCATTTGTACATCTTTCGCCGTCGTTACGGATAGTCAGAAGCCAGTAAATCTGATTCCAGTCTTGCCATGAAGTACCGTGTTACCCCAGTTAAAGTCTGGGTTGTGAAGGTCCAGTAGGCAGCCGCTCCTCGTAAAATAATGGTATTCAGCTATATCCGGCTTGACTGGAAGCCAATATAGTTCGGAAAAGGCTAGGCAGATGATTATTAACCGACTTCATACTTTATACCGCTTATCTTAATATTAATAGGTACTTCATTATCATCATGTTTTCAGTCGAAAGACCTCCTCTTTTAGAAATAGGCCCTCCTAAGTATCGTCACATGGAACGGTCCTCTGCGTCTCGCATCCATCGGAGCCCCAATATACTTAATATTTACCATACTCTAAATGATGAACAGTGAAATAATTTATGTATACTTTTTTAGACTTTTTTTTCAAAATATAATATTCTCACGTCAAACACAAAAATCAAAAAATGGACGACGAAGCCCGAAAATTTGTTAAACAACATAATATTGTGTATTGTTGACGCTAAAACTCCTAAACTAGTTCTAAAAGCAATTAAAATTTGAATGCAATTTAACTAAGTTCCTAGGAAACCAGCTGCAAACAGATTATGATGCATTCCAAGCTTAAAATAAACGTACCATATAACAGAGTGTAATCAACTTTATAATGTTTCCTGAAGAGTCCAGTCTTGCCATGAAGTATCGTGTTACCTCAGTTAATAGGCAGCCGCTCATAAAATTCTGGTATTCAGCTAGAGCCGGCTTGACTGGAAGCCGACCTCAATATAGTTTAGAAACAGCTAGGTCAGGCCTCTCTTTAGAAAAGGGAATAGATAGTAGGGAACGTCAATTTGCTCACAATGTTTTCTTTCACCGTGTTGAGAGCAGTAGTGATAATGCCTCTGATCATGTTGAAATCAACAACAATCATCAAATTATGACGAAATAGTTTGTAAATTATTTGAAATTCGTATATTATCTTCTTAGTTAAAATTTTTATTATTCTTTTCTTTCCAGATCAAGATGGAAAAAATATCCTATCATCCACTCATCACAGTGACGCAAGATGACATGAAGAAGGTGCGCCATACTTGTGGAATAGATGACGTGAAGAGAATCAACGACTCCTTGGATATTGTGGAAGAATGGATCAAGAAACAGGAGCATTTGGCGGAGGCGTACCAGTATCTAAGTAAGTTTATGAAAAAAATAATACGTATGCAGTATTACCGTGTTACCCCAGTTAGCTACTGGGCCCAAACAATCTAAAGAGTTTACCTTCGATTCGAAAAGAAGAAGAACCCCAGTTAATGGGATGTGGAGGTCTGGCAGTCAGCCGCTCCTCGTAAAATACTGGTATTCAACTAAATCGCGCTTGACTGGAAGCCGACTCAATATAGTTGGGAAAAGGCTAGGTAGATGATGATGATGCAGTATTTGGAACAGGGTGTAAAATTCTGCATCATCTCTCTAGCCTTTTTACAACTAGCTTGGGAAGTCAGCTTTCAGTCTAACCGGATGCGGCGTTTACCTGTGTTTTCCATGGAGCGACTGCCTATCAGACCTTCACAACCCAGTTACTGGTGAATTTCTGGGATCTGAATACCTGTTACAACTGTAAAAGATTTACGATTGACAACCGAGACCAACGGTTTTACGTGCTTTTTGAGGATGGGCTGCGTTAAGTTATAATTTTATACCTATCATAAACTAGTGCTTGACTGCAATCCCACCTGATGGTAAGCAGTGATGCAATCGTTGATGGTGTTGAAGTTGCAAATATACGTATGCTATTCTAGCAAATAATTTTGCTAGATGATGTGGAATTGGTGTGACAGCAGCAAGCTTAACTGAGTTGATAATCAATAATCGTTAACGGTCTACTACAATGTACTCGTATCTTCGTTAAGTCACTTGGTCAGATAAATGAACAGATAATTAATGTAAAGCCAAGTTCACTGTGAAAACTCACAGTGAACTTGGCTATAAATTAATTATATTATTATTCACTTAAGCCATTTATTTTTTTTTAATTAAAAAAAATTAGTTAAATTGAGTTGCATATACAAAGTGTTGTTTTGTAAGTGTATGGCATTTCGGGAGGTAATTATGTTAGAGATATTCGATCCGAATCAATAATAAAATGAGTAGGTATTTTTTCTTTATGGAAATCGGTACGTGTGAACCTTTATTAAAACGCGGTCAGTCTGATTGTCGCCCTATAACTGCGCTTTCACATACAAAAACACTATTTCATTGATCCAAAGCACACTAGCACTTCCCGCACGTTTGTTTAGAGAGTTATTCTGAATACCAACTAAAATTTTAAAAAAATATTGAAATTAATGATTATTCATTATTGACCAAGTATTGTATTTTTATATGATTATTTGTGACTTTTTTTACTACCTCCCGAAATGCCATACACTTTTAAAACAACACATTGTATAAGTAATCAAAATTAATTATATTTTCCAGATCGAGGACTCTTAGAACGAGTATTCCTGATAGCAAAAGGGTCAGTGGAAGAAACGAAGAGGAGAGTGGAAAGGCTACTTACTTCTCGGGGAATGATGCCAGAACTATGCGCGAATAGAACTGTGGCAGAATTTGAACCTCAATGGGATGTCGTGTAAGTCATGTTTTTACAGTATTTATACCGCTAACTTTATTTCTTTTTTTTTTCCTTCTCTTGTCCCATATTACTTGTGGTCAGCGCAATACATCTTTTTTTCTTTCATTCTGTCCTGTCACCCGTCATAATATCAGTAACTTCTTTTTCTTTCACATCACTAACTTTATAAGGTTTATTTTTTGTATAGTTTTTTTTATTTTGATAATGCAAATATGTACTCCTCACACGAACTGTAATAGACGATTATTATTATCTTATCTATTTAGTGCCAACGAATTATGACTCATTAAAGGCTTATGACCGAAGCTACAGGCATGTTTTTATTAAATTAAAATTGACCCGTTTTAAACCTTTTTTGTGTAATAATGTTTTGACTAATAACAACAACATTTATAGAAATGTTTGGTTAAAAATATTAGTAAAAACACCACCCAAAAGGTGAATGAATGTTATTGTAAACTGACCTCAAAATCATTGATAAGTACATAAGTACCACTCAAAATAGTGCGTAAAAACTTTATAATGAGTGATAGAATAACATAACTCTAACCACTATTTATTTTGATAATTATTATGATTGTGTCAGGTGCTATAAAAGCATAAACGCTTTTCTTCGAAACTACATAACAAAAAAAAAATCGTCTTTAGAAATGTTCCGAAACACTTTATTGGTTCTTGCCCCTGTTATTTTGATACATCACATTTTTCCGAATCGAAAAAAAGTTTTGTTTGAGACGTAACTACTTTACTATTTTCTCATTATTTCCTATACCTGTGAGTTATACCTTGCTTGATGCGCAATTTTAGGATTCTGAGTCAACTAAAAGAACCCTATGATTTTTGATTCCTTTGAGTGTCGAAATATTCGTTTTATGCGACGTAAATGGCCATAATATCTTTTTTTCGTTAACTTATAAGTTTCTTTTTTTAACAGCGCAAAAATGTGATTATATTATGGTTTTAATTTCAATTATGTAAATACTTTCACAAGATCTAGAGATAAAATGTCTTGACAGAGAGATGGACAAATGTGGTCATAGAATTCCATTAGCATTAGCAATTATTTTGCTAAATATTATACCTATTAATTGTCTTATTTCAGGAACTATGTGCCTCTCCCGAAACTGCATCCAACGGACCAGACCAGAGTTACGATAACACAGTTTCTAACTGAAAAACTCGACGGATTCAGCATTCTGTCTTACTTCAGATATTGCTTTTTGGTAAGTGAATCAATCTATCTAGCCACTTTTTAACTGTCCAGCAGCTTCTAGTCTAAAAAATAGTCACTACCGTTTTGTTCCACATAGAGCAGGAGAAGTTATTTACGTATGATCTACCCGCACACCAAATAAAATCACCAGTTTGAACAAAAATAATTATTTTTGTGAAATTAAAAAAAAAATATTAAAAAGAATCAGCCCAGTCCGACTTAGACCCATGTTCAAATACTGTTGAACATGGGTCTGATTCGGGTGGCCTTGGATAAATAAATCAAAATCTTTGTTTAGAAAACAAACGAAATGTAAGACAAATTACTAGAGGGTACAGATAAAATATTATTCTACAACACCCCGTGCGGCTGGATAATAACAGCCGCACGGGTTGATCTTTAAGGTTAAGCAACGCTTGCCAAGATGGGTCTGTGAATTCGGCAGTCGTTATGGATAGTCAGAAGCCAGTAAATCTGACTCCAATCTTGCCATAAATTACCGTGTTACCCCAGTTAATGGGTTGTGGAGATCTGGTAGCCAGCCGCTCCTCGTAAAATACTGGTATTCAGCTAAATCCGGCTTGACTGAAAGTCGACCCCGATATTGTTTGAAAAACGCTAGGTAGATGATGATAATACAAAACTAAAAAAATATCAATTGAAGTAAATAAAAATCGTTATATTTCAGATCGGTGAATACAGGATAAACTTCGATTACACTCCTTCGGAAAGATTCGTGATTGATCTCACAAACATACACATAGGTCTGCTCGGTAAACTCAACCCTGTTGTCATCAAAAAAGCTGAAGTTCTATGCACTGTAAGTATGCAAACTGTGAAAATAATAGTGGAGTACAGATGTAAGCAGTGGTGGCCCAGTGGTAGCTGCCTCGACTTACAAGTTTTCGAACGGATTACTTTGTGTAATTTATTTCTTCACTGCTGTTTACAAAACGGTGAAGGAAAGGCATGTCCTAGAAATAAAAAACCGGGCAAGTGCGAGTCGGACTCGCGCACTGAGGGTTTCGTACCAACCTACCTATAAAAACAGTGTAATTCTCGAATCGAGTCTTGAAGACTTTTCAAAATTTTTTTCTTGTGACGTAACTAAAAATTTTCAGTTTTCAGACTTTTCCCGATATTAGTGCTATAATACCTTGCTTCGTGCCAAATTTCAAGATTCTAGGTCAACGGGAAGCACCCTATGAGTTTTGATTCCTTTGACAGTGTCGAAATGTACGTTTTTTGCAACATAAACGGGCGTATCTTTTTTTCCCGTCAACTTACAAGTTTGATTTTTGCACAACTTCAAGGGACCGCGAATTTCAATATATGGTTTTAATTTCAACTTGATATCTTCACGCGTTCCTGAGAAAAAGGGTCTTGACAGACGGACGGACGGACAGACGGACAACAAAGTGATCCTATAAGGGTTCCGTTTTTTCCTTTTGAGGTACGGAACCCTAAAAATCGAAGACATGTGAGTTTTACCAATCCACACTGGGCCTGCGTGGTGAATAACGGCCTATGTCTTCTCCTGAGAGGAGGCCTGAGTCTCAAAAGTGGGAACATTACAAAGCCAATAATGCTAATGCTAAAAAAAAAATGCATTTCGCATAGCATATTATGCATTTATAGGTACACCAGATAATTGCAGAATCCATTACTTTATAATACATTTTGTAAAATTGTCTACTCTAGATTGGTAAGACATTGCTGGATCACAAATTAAGCGTCTGATGTGATATTGAGAACTTTATATAATCTTACGAAGATTAAGAAAACCCGGTGACTCATATTTGAGGTCGTAGACCTTTGGAAAATGTACAAGCAAAGCCACTTTATACACTTTTCTTTCACCACATTACTCAAGATTAACACACACACACACGAAACTGACGCCTGAACTTATAACGAATGCAACACTTACTATTTGCGCTAAAGATAGCTTTATTATACTACTCGTGGAACTATTAACCAGGCTCTTGAAATAAATTAGCTCAAGTTAAAAAATTATACTCTAAACAATTTACCAGTATATTTTATAGATATGGTTGACGCCTAGTCAATTATCGACAGCAATTTTTATATTGGAATGCTGTGTAAATAAAGTACCAACACGTTTTTTATGACATAGCTTGACACAAAATCTATGATTCTCTTTTAGATGTTTTCTTTTTACAACCTTCGTATTTATTTCAATTACAGGAAGGTATCGGCACCAAAATCAAAGGCATCCACATACTGAACGCACCACCTTTCGTTGACAAGCTTATATTTCTTCTAAAGCAAGCTCTTCGAGAGAAGGTAGCAAACAGAGTTCATGTCCACAATAGTTACGAAGATCTTCATAAGCATATACCTAAGGAAATCCTGCCTAAAGACTATGGTGGTGATGAGGCGTCGGTTTCTAAATTGAGTGGTGAGTAAAACCTCTTTATCATCATCATCATTTCAGCCGAAAGACATTCATTGCTGTACATAGGCGGGGAGGCCTATGTACAGCAATGAATGTCTTTCAAAGCGTCATCATAACGATCGATCCTATGCGTCTCACATCTTCTTGGAAAACATGTAAAGCTGATGATTCTGGGTTCGATCTGTTCCCAGTCAGGTAGAATTGCAGACTCATAGGACTGTAAGAGTAAAAGAACAAAGAATGGAGCTGTATTTGCACAGTTGTAAGAGTACAACTGTGCAAACAGACAGAGTGACAGAGAGCTGTCAGTGCACAGAAGATAGCTATATCCTGTGTACTGCTGCAAACATGTTTGAAATTTAGTCAGAAAGATTACTGTTACAGAATTTTATTCATGAACTGTTACACTTTTCTTAAGAATGATTCATCGGAAAATCAGTACCTGAGTCCAAACTACTAAAGGCCCAAGCCTTAAGTCCGCCTTTGTACAATGCGTTGCATGAAGAATAAATACATAAGATTCTCAAAAATATGCTAGAAGCTGCGAGTACGCATTTACAAAAAAAATCGAAAGAATTAAAATGAATTAATAATGCAAATTTATTTAAAAAACAAGCTGTAAATAGCTAAATGGACATAACGTCCCCGTAGAGTGAAAATTAACTAAGTGACACTTTTAGGTAAAATGAGTTATGAATGCCATGCTTATCACGATTTTTTGCTTTATTTTTCTATCTAACCGCCGTAGCTCTATTGTTCGTTATCAGAAAGTTAGATTGTGTGAAAAATAACTAACATGCAATAATATACAATAATTATGAGGGTTATATTTAATAAAATATGTTAGTGATTTCTAATATGAACTATGTTTGTCCAGAAAAATACGTAAGCGTACATAGTTATTTATACTCTGACATATTAAAAACGAATTGCTTTGATATTGAAATCGAAAATTCACTAAGTGATCTTAGTTAGTCAATGTAGGATAAAGTTAATAGAGTGACAACTAATTAAGTCGTTTTAGTGATAATTTGAATTAAAATTTCAGAGTAATAAATAATTATTATCTTTTAGTGAGTTTACACTCGTAATAACTCGCTAAATCCATTAGCTTTGGCATCACCAAAATCTTTTAGTTATTTATAATTTACTTAAATTGAATCAACTTGCCGAAAAATTGTTGAGTCACGCATCCTGGGTAGTTGTTACTCACGCCTCCATACCGCAGCGAAGTACAACTAATATGGACTCTCCAGGTGTTGATCAGTTCTCTATGAAATCTCAAATTAATCAGGACTAAGAAAAGTAAGAAACAACCTAAACGTTGGAAAAAAGTAATCCAAGCCAATGAAAGAAGAACATTATCAAAAGGAAGATGCGCAGCTCGTCGCTCTGGGAGACTTTAACGCCTACTATCAAGATTGGATTTTCCCATACTAGAGGACCGATCACGCTGGGAGAGAAACACAAAAGATCGCTGTAGCGCCATCGCTACTAGGCCCATGCCTTTCCCAGCAGGTTAAGCAAGGGGTGCCTAATGTAGTTCGTCATACCGCCAATTTACTGGATCTTCAGCTGACTACCGACCTGGATGTATTGTAACAGGCTCCTCACCAATAGGACCTTCAGATCACTGTCTGTTGAAGTCTATATCGTCCTTCTCCCCACTGTGACACACGCAGTGAACTGAGAATATGGCGAAACAAATCAGCAGATTGAGATGAGATACAACACTTTTTTGCATCTTATCCTTGGCAGCAGGTCTGCTTCTCTTCGGAAACTCCGTCGAGCTGTGCGAATGCTACATCCAATGTGGTGCGGCGCTGTGAAGTATTCTATCCCCTGTAGTAATGTACCTATCAGTGGCTCAGCTTGCCCGCGCTTCAACGCTGACTGCGCTGAAGCTGGTTTCTCACCTGGGTGGATACTCGTAACCGCAAAACTCTGGATCTGAGCTCAACGAAGAGCTCCTTTAACCATGCTGCCAAGTCTTACAAAAAGCACCAAGTACAGCTCCCTTTAATAGCATTACATATATTGACAAAAAACTCTCTGCGCAACTATCTGGCAATAGAGCATTCTGGTCTTTTACCAAATTTGTCGAGGCAAACTTCTGTCGATCCACACTGCCTCCACTGGTTAGGCTAGACGGAACACTGGCTCATACAGCGACAGGCAGGTCTCTTTACATCTCTTTTCACCAATAATTCACGTCTAGTGCTACCCCAATGATTTTACCTCATTGCTTCACTTCATTGCCCGAGGTCCGCATAAGGAATAAAGAGATTCTGAGAGCGCTGAGTCGTCTAAATATAAAGTATAGCTAGTGATTGTTCTCAAGACGCCGCCACAGTGGTCACCTGTATTGACACGCTTGTATCACCTCTCATTTAGAACTAGTATTAGTGCTCAAGACCTGGAAGCTTGCTAATGTGCAACCCGGGCCCAAAAAAGGCAGCCGTGCCGACCCTGCTAACTATCGGCCGATTCCAGTAACCTCCATACTCTGCATGATTATGATTACCCGGAAGGTAACGATCTCCTCAGTGACCGACAGTACTGGTTTCGTCGCAATCGGTTTACTAGGGACCTACTAGTGTATATCGCTCACTTGTAGGGCGAGGTCTTTGAGAAGACTAGGGAAGGACTAGCAATTTCCTTAGACATCTCGAAGGCCTTCGGCAGGGTATGGCACGCTAGCCTCTTGAGTAAACTTCCAGCGTACGGCATTTCTCCTGTTCTGATTGCCTGGGTCAAAGACTCCCTAAGTAAACGGTCTCGCCGAGTTGTTGATGCTCATCCAAACCCATGACGAGTCATATCTGTTCTCTCTGCAACTCTCTTTCTGCTGCATATCAACGATCTGCTGATGCCCAGTATGTATGGGTATGCAGATGACAGCACAGTTATAAAGAGATACCGGCAGGTAAGGAGCTAATCCAGCCCAAAAGAGATGCTATGGTAGGGCCTGCAAATGATACACTTCAAGCAGAATCTCCAAACTGGACTTAGCTAAAAAAAGCAAAACACATGCGTGTGTGTTCACTGCGAAAAAGAATCCGTTAATTTTGGCGACTATATTCCGAAATGTATCCCTAGAGTGCACCGACCGCCTTCAGCTCTTAGGACTTGAAGTTTTCTCAGACCTCAAAACGAGTTTTGATTTTACTTTTGTTTTTTTTTTAAAAAAAAGGATTTTTCTTCTTACATGACATTTGTGACCAAATATATTATAATAGACTCAATAGATTTCTATCTACATGAGTCTATATGTGGTTAATAACTGGTAAAAAACACATAATTATAATTTTGATACAAATTAATAAATAACTAACTTGCCTAAATATTACTCTCAACGAATTTTTTTCAAGTAATATTTAACTAAAGGATGTTAAGTTAGCACCAAAATCGTAACGAATAAAGCGAAAAATAACTAACTTGAATTTTACCTAATAACTCATTACACATAGAAGTTATATAAAACATATAATAAATAATAGAAAACTATAAACAAATTAAATTGAAATTAAGTCAAAAGTCTTTTCTATCACGTTAATTTTTGAAGTTATGATTTTTTTATTTTTTCCAAACTTTAGACGACGATATCTCAAAACTAGCATATTGCAAGTTGGTTAATTTTCGCTCTACGGGGACGATAATTCTACGACATTCATGATTTCTTAGACATAAAATTATAATATTACATCCATTATCATCTATACATATAATAAAACAGTAAAATTGTGCATCGTTTGCCGCAAATGGCGCCAAAACTACTAAACCGATCCTGTTCAAATTTTGCATACATAATCCTTATAGGACCCTTTTTGCTTTAGGCTATATTTTATCACGCTATTTGCTATGGGGGGTGAGCAATATTGCATTTTGTCGGTTTTGAACGAGTTGCCCCGAGTTCGAATCCCACCTACAATTTATATTTCTGTCAATGTTTTATCTTATTGTTTTTGGAAAAAAATACTTTTACCATTTTTTCATAAAAAAATCAACATTCCTATTTGATTTTTCCCAAATATTTTGTAAAAACTAATCAAAACACGTTATAAAATCCAAACGTCCACGAAATTCACATACTACAATGTTACATTAGTCCATTTAGCTGCAAATTTATCTACTGAAATGAAAATCATCACGCTATCATCGACGAAGAGCGGGGCAGTCATTTATGACATTTATATGAGAACGTCTATTTTGCTTGGTTTTCATCGAACACTGCAGCGTGATTGATTAATGATTAGATTGGGACGTAACACGGAGGTGGTTCGAATCCCAGGAGGTGTTTTAGATTTTTTTAATTTTTGTATATTTTTTTTTCACATATTTTTGCATTCTCACAATTTTTTTAACAAAAATATTACCTAAAAATATTATTTTTATTGTTTAACCAAAAAAAAACCATGGTGACAAATTTTACAACTGTGGAGTTGCACCCCGTTTTCAAAATACAAACAATGACATCCTTCTTCTTCTTCCTGCTCTTATCCCGTATTACTTGGGGTCGGCGCAACACGTTTTCTTCTTCCATTCTGTCCTGTCGTCCGTCACACTATCATCTGCCCTTTTCTTTCATATCAGTCCTTACACAATCCATTCATCTTTTCTTTGGCCTTCCTCTCCTTCTCCATTCATCCACATGTAAATTCAGAACTCTTTTGGTACCGTGCTTTTAATCCCTCCTCTTCACATGACCATACTAAGACAAACGATTTTCTTTCAAAATACATACAAACATCCATTTCATTTTTTTTTAACTAAAGGCGATTTATATTTTAGGTGATTTCTTCCACTCTAGGAAGGAGCACGAGGGGATGTCAGACTTTCACTGACCAAAACCCACACCTTTGTATGTTCCTTCTTCGCCTTGCATTCCAGGACTCCGGGTGGAGGTGATCAGCAGTAACGACCTCTCACGTCCGGTCCTGGTACAGAGAGAGAAGGTATGGAAAGCAGTCATCACTTCCTTCCGCAAATGAAGCGAAGAAGGTAGCAGAAAGCGCAAAGATGATGCCCTTGGCATTACGAGTCGCAGGGCGATTCCATGATACCGTTAGCGCGGAGTTTTGGACGGTGCACTATTGGCATTTCGCTGTTGAATAAAGACTGGTTTTAGTCGACTGACGTTGCGTTATGTGCCACGCGCACCTAAAAGAGATACGCATAAGAGAACGGCCCTAACGGGCTTCGATAGCTGGAAAATTGTTCGTATTCTAAAGGAACAAAGTGGGTATTTTTTACTGCTCTGCATGCTCTACCCGTAAAAATCGAGAGTTTACAGACTGCGTTCGATCATCAGCATGTGAAGTCGACTAGGTGAAAATACTCGCACACAAGAATTCGTTTATTATTCTCACTAAAGAAAAACATTTATTTGGTGTATTAGGGTGTCAGTCAAATACCTTACCAGAAAATTCCTGCCTGAATAAACAGGTAATATAAACACAAAAAAATGATGGTGATCGGTAAACGCCCTATACATATGACACCTGGGAAGTGTCCAAGTGGCGATGGGAGGGGTCTAAGGATGTCCGGTTTCGCACGGTTTCAGCCACGTTGCTTCACTCTAGGAGGTGACTGCTTTCCATTCCTCCTCCCAGCTCATACCATGATCTGAACTAGGGTAGGAGGATTCTGATTTTGACCCGCAAACAGTACGGCGGTAATCCGCCCTAGCGGGGTAACTTCGATCGTAAGGTCCACCGTGTCTTCCCGCCGAATCCAAAACATCTACCTCCCGAAACACTCATGTTCGGTTAGGACCTGCGTAAAGCGCTTGCGCTTAGAGTGAATTTATCATAGTAATAATCATGGTGTGCCAATATTAGTCGCCCTAGAATGTAAATTGCAACTAAAAGAACACTGTGGAATTTAGTTGGTAAAAGTCTGATACTCTCTCTCGGTCCACCTAGAGTGGGAGAAGGTATTTGGTGGTTACCCAACAAAAAAAGAGGCAAATACTAAAGGCGATTATCGGCCCTAATTTGGTTTTTTGAATAACAAATCATTTTCATTTTGGTTTTATCGCAATATGAAGTAAACTAACGACTTTACCCATAGAGTAGGCAATTAACTATTTAGAACGTGAACTCTGTGGCTCTGTGCTTCGTTGATGTTTTTAAGGCAATTGACGTCGTGCGGAAGAAAAACCCGGGTGTTACCATTGGGTGGATCGCCCGGAGGACACGTTAGATCATAAAACACTGGTGGGCCACGCTAAGGCGGAGCACCACCGTGTCCTTGTGGGGGCGATCGGTGACAGCAACCTCTCGCGCTGGGCACTGGTACAGGCCATGATCCAGAGCGAGGAGTAGTGGCAAATAGTCCCCTCACGCCCCAGTCGCTGGGATTCCGACCCCGATTTAGAGCCACCGTAGGAGTGGCTTGCGAATGGCGAGCAATGGGTAGTTTACCATCTGGCTGTCCGGTAATGATCCAGACGGTCAACCGTGGGTATTGTTCCACGCGTGCTTCAAAGAGATGTCAGCAAACTGTAGGTGCCCAGCAGGTTCGAAGCCTCTGGGGCCATGGGTGAGCTTCCGAAAGGAAAACCCGGGACCCTGGAACGAAGGCAAAGAAGGAACGGGGTGAGGTTCATTCAGTAAAAGTCTAACTCACCCTCTGAGAAGTCATTCTGATGATTTTCCACCTAAACAAGAAACCTGGGCACGCCGTCATTGCGGCGGTAAGTTCCCTCTTTGAGAAGTAGTTGGAAAGAGGTCCTCACGTTCCGTATGCCGCAGGTCCTCACCAGACACGGTAAGTTCGGGAGGCTCCTGCATCGGATTCAGGGGTAAAGGGCGCCCCAGCCAGACTTGGGCGCACTGTCTGGACCGCCCGGAGGACACGGTGGAGCACACGGTAGAGGTATTGCGGTCGCCTTCTTCTGCGAAGCAGTAATGCTAGCCAAGGAGGCGGCCGGCCGCGAGCGCGAAAGGGAACGACCCTCACGCCCCCGCCGTCAGGATCACGAGAACGATTTCCGACCACCGTAGGCGCAAGCTTGCGGACGGCGAACACTGGCCGTCCAGCAGTTCGGTAATAACCCGGACCGAGTCAAGTCGTCAACTGTTCCTCGAGCGCCTCAAGGAGATGTCAGCAAACTGTAGGGCGCGGCAGGGCCGAAGCCTCTGAGCACGTGGATCTGTATTCCGAAAGATAAGCTCGGTGTCCCAAAATTGAAGGCAACACAGGAACGGGGGTGGCGTTTAGTCAGTAAAAGTCTGACATGCCCTCCCGCTCCATTTAAGAGCGGGAGAAGTCATTCTGATGATTACCCATCTGAATAAAAAAACCTAAACAAGAAACCTACTGGGGCTATGGTTTCGCTTCTGAAAGGGAGACCCTGGAACGTAAGGCAAGGAAGGAATATAGAAGTGAGTCTTAGGCAGTAATAATCTGACACGCACTTCCGCTTCACACAAGAGCAAAAGTCATTAGATGATTTCCCAACTAAAAAAAGTACTAATTGGAGTTTTAACTTAAACAGTTTTATGTAAAATTAATTAATCAGATCTTTTCGGAAGTATAGGATTAGATACTTAGATTACTTTTGTGCAGTTTTACGAACTCAACGCGGACGAAGTCGCGGGCAACAGCTAGTTATATATATTGACATATCTAATTGCTTTTGCATGCATTCAACATTTATTATTGCGTGTATTTTTTTTTTTTAATATAACATAAACTAAAGTGCTTGACTGCAATCCCGTCTGATGGTAAGCAGTGATGCAATCGTTGATGGTGAGGCGCACTAGTTTATTAAGGGCCTATTCACTCTAGAATTGAAGATACCCGAGGTGATTTTGAACTTAGGGACTCAATGTATTAAGTGCTTAATCAATGCTATTAGTATGACTCACGGTTACAGTCTAGATTTAAACACAAATAATTAATGTTTTATGAATTTGTCCTTAGCGTTGATTTTTTTTTATTTTAAACCTTTTGATTATTATTTTTTTATTTATTCTTTCAGAACAATGGAAAGAAACTTTAAGAACAGAAGAAGCGAGAAAAATGGTAGCAGAAGCAGAGAAGTTGGTTAGCGACGAATCGAAGAGACAAACATCAAAGTTCAATGAAGAATATATGGGAATGCCTGGATCGTTTAGAAAATTAACTGTAGATTAAAATACGTTCCTGAGATTCTGGACTAATGCTCGAACTCAGAGATAATTATTAGCGTCCCTTAATGTCCATTAACGTTAATCATCCCTTAACTTCTAAACGGTCTATTAAGAAATTGTCATATTGACAGTTTAACATACAAAGTTTCATTAGGAAAACCTATCAATGTGACAATTTTTTAATGGCTCGTCAAGCAGTTAAGTGATGATTAATTAATTAATGTCTCAGAGTATGAACATAAGTGGCATTCTATCAGTAATATGGTACAATTTGACAACATAGTTGACACAGTCATTGAGTGAATGGTTGCGTGTTGTAAGTCCGATTTCCGGCGGAAACTTTATGTATAGGTCCGCAATTTTGGGTCTGGGCATATCCTAGAATGGGCATGCTTTGAAAAATGTGTTAAAAATGTGTTGAACTGTGTCATCTGGTCAAAACAAATTTTAGATTTTTTTATATTATTGTACCTACCAAATTACCAATACGAGTAGAATGCTAGTATAGGTACGTAGTTCCAGTGATATAATAGTAGTTCTTTGATTTTTCAAGTGATGGTGGTCAAATAAAGAAAAACGTAATTTGGTATTTTTTTAAAGGGTGGATGTTTTAAGTTAAAATGTACATATTTCGAAGTACTATTAAGAGTATAAGTGAATTTATTTTAAGAGCTTTCAAAAGTATAAAAAAGCGAAAAGAAATATTTATTACTAAATTATTAAAGTCAGAAGAATACAAATTTTTAATTCGATTGAATTAGCATTTAGACTTAATTAATAAATAAATTTAAGAGTAGTGATGATTGTTTTTTTTTTAACAACTTATGTTCAAAACACTGAAAATCAAAATGATTTATAATGATTTATTCTGATAAATATAAAGTTAGATACATTCATCATCTGCCTAGCCTTTTCCCAACTATATTGGGGTCGGCTTCCAGTCAAGCCGGATTTAGCTGAATACCAGTATTTTACGAGGAGCGGCTGCCTACCATACCTCCACAACCCATTAACTGGGGTAACACGGTACTTCATGGCAAGACTGGAGTCTGATTTACTGGCTTCTGACTATCCGTAACGACTGCCAAAGATCTACAAATGACAGCCGGGACCTACGGCTTAACGTGCTTTCCGAGGCACGGAGGAAACTCGGTATGTTAGGATGGTCACCTATCCGTCGTTTATAACTATAAAAAAAAACAGTTCAACTTGTGGGAGGCCTTCTATCCCAAACGCCAAATCAACAAACTGTTCTGTTATTCTTAGCAGACATTTAATAACCTTGACTGTTTAATTGTCGTTAATTCTATTGTAATCATTGTTGACCTTCACGTCATACTACGTCAGTAAGTATTACAACTACAATCATACTGGTTATGCTCAGTCATTAACAAATCATTACATTAATTATACTTAGAATCTGTGTGGAAAAATCTTGTATCTAGACATCCGATTCAACAAAAAATGTGTTTTTAATGTGACTTTAGGTTTAGGGAAAAACTTGTACCTATACAAAAATGTGACTGATTTTTTCTTAGTAGAGTTGAGTAGAGCGGGAGAGCGGGAGGATGTAACATACAGTTACTGACTAAATCCTACTCCCTTCTTTACCTTGCGTTACGGGATTCCAAGTTTTCCTTTCAGGAGCGAATCCATGGCCTCATGAGGCTTCGACCATGCTTACCCTTGGTACGATTTTACTGACAGTCATCTCTATGAGGCGCACGTGGAACACTACGCGCCATCGACGACTCGGGCTCGGTTTGGAAGGTTACTGGACGGCGAGTTACCCATTGCTCGCAGTATGCAAACGCCAGCCAAAATGACTAATTGTTGGTATAAAAATGGAATTAATCAATACAACAGACAAACCGTGGAACGGCTCCTAGTTAACTAATTTCAAGTTCTGTTTGTGGCCAGTACATTAATATTGGCTACAAACTTACTTAACTTTTTTATTAAATTATACACTTTTTCAAGATCAATTTATTTTCAAATAAAATACAGACACTACTGTTTTCCCATGTTCATTTAAACGAATAATCTATATATCATCAAAACAGAAAAATTGCAATTTAAAGACGTTTTAATCTAGCGAATACATATCTTATCAAGAACATCATCATCCATCATAATTACTTATCTAAAATGAACACAATGTATCTGAATTTATAATTTGGATCCATTATCACTATAATACGGCGTGAATAAGTTGACATGGCGACATGTATGTTTTGTTTTATTGGCTTTACGCATTCTACAAATGGGAGATGTCAACATACTCTTCTTCTTCTACCTGGCGTTAGTCCCGGCTTTTGCCAGGGTCTGCCTTCTGGCTTAGTTTGCTCCACTTTGCCCGATCTTCTACATCCTTTCCAGTAAGGGCATTGGCTCTCATGTCGGACTTGACGACGTCCAGCCAGCGCTTGTGAGGCCACGACGACTACGAGACCTAGCGCCATGGACAGCCAAGGAGCAATGTCAACATACTACCACAGTCGATTGCTCCAAAATTGAGGTACAATAATTGCACATGTCAATTGATTTCCTATAAATTCCTAGTGCGTAAAATGCGTAAAGCCAATGAAAGGGAAAACATACATGTCGACATGTCAACTTGTTCACGTCGGCCACGGTTTACGTCACTATAAAAAAGGTGTATTATTACATTCTACCCAAAAATAATGCGTTATATTTTAAGTAGTATGTTACAGTTCACTGTCTTTTGACAGTTTACAATCTCTCAAAAGAGATTATATTATAATCTTACGCTCTTTACAATTTTATGGTGACATAATATAAGATTATTGTAATGATTAAAATAATATTAAGATAAGATTATTATTAAGATTTTTAATAATGTGCATTTTGGCTTATATCTAGTCCGTGTCGCAAAAGTATTATCGACCTATGTAATAAAAAAAACAATTATTTATCGTAAATTCCGATGTTCTTTAATGTACAGGGCCATTTTGAAAATTTTACTTTATACTTTGACTTTGATGAAATAGGGTCTGTAGGTCTAAAATCTAAGATAAATATTATGTTAATTTTTAAATTCAATTTGTTATTACAATTAAAATACAAATACTATGACTATTTCATTTATAGTGGGATATCATTAAATGACTCCTAGGGAAGGTAGAGTCAAATTTTTACTTATCTAACCTTCACAACCCAATTATTGGGTCACACGATTTCCCTTGGCAAGACTGAAGTTAGTTTTCCTGGCTTCACACTATCCAAAAGGACTGTTAAGTAACTACGAATGACAACCGGGTTCAATGGCTTCTTGCGCTTTCTGAGGCTTGGAGTTGCATACAAGAATATAAAATAATAGAATAAACTTTATTGTACACTAAAAAGTAATAGTAAAGTTTATACAATAAGTTAACGGCCGAACCCGATAACCTATCTATCGCCTATTTTGACATACTGGAGATAGTAAAACAAATGATACGATACAAAAATTATACATGTTTTTTGATGTTTCATTTGTTTTTCTATCTCCGATATAGATAAGTTATTGGTTTCGGCTGTAAATCTATCAAGGTGCCTTACAAATTAACAAAGTCACCTATCCACCGACCGATCGCGTCAAAAGTTTTTTACTTAACCGCAACTTAGCTGTTATTATTTGAGTGGTAGAGAATGCATTGGTGCATTAAGTCCGCCTTTGTACCACCATTGTACATGAAGTTTAAATAAATAAATAACAAAAACAGTTTACTAGCGCAAAAAAGATGCAATCTTAAATCTAACTAACAATAAAAATATGATAGTCAGACGTAAGCAAAATAATTCAAGTGCACAAAAAGACGGTCAAAAGACAGATAATTCATCAAATACCTACTTACAACACTAACTTTATCGCAATCAGCTTATGCAAAATAAAAACATAATGCGATTTGGTATTGAACTAGCTTTGCACGCGACTACGTCCGTCTGGATGTCGGATTTTGCAGACGCGAAATTGAAACCAAATTAAAATTATACCTGTAGTGACTCACCGAGAACAGTCCGTGATACCCCAATTAATGGGTTGTGGAGGTCTGGTAGGCAGCCGCTCCTCGTAAAATATTGGTATTCAGCTAAATCCGGCTTGACTGGAAGCCGACCCCAATATAGTTGGGAAAAGGCTAGGTAAGTAGATGATGAGTGACTCACCGAGAACAATGCGGTTTTTGGTTCCGTCTCACTGGAACCAACCTATTATCGGCCTGACACGCATCATGACGCATCAAGGATTCAAGGAGACATATCCGATGTCCGGAGGGGAGTGATGTAGCGACATCTATGAAACATGATTATTATTTAATTACACCATGGTATTTACAGTATAATAAAAACTAAACCTAAACTAATTAAAACAAACTTAAAACAAACTAAAATATGGCGTCAAAAAACTCCTCCACATCGCTGTCGACTGGTAATGTGCCCAAAAGACTGGCAGCATTGCCACGCTGAATGGCAATGCTTATTTTCTGTCCAAAGTAAAAGCCAGCCCTTGGGTCACGCGAAGTGTCAACTAGGCGCTTCGAAAGATCTTTATACAATTTGTGAGCACTCGGACCCCACGAACCAAGAGTTTCAACCCCAAACGGTTCGAAAATATAACTTCCCACAAGGTTATTATATTTCCGCCGCTTGAGGTTCTCCGCAGCCGCAGCGGCGGAACCAGCACAACACGACGAGCTTGGAAGATGGGATGGCGCAAGAGTATCGACACAAGTAGCATCCCATACTAAAGGCCTACCCATCTTCCAAGGGAATAACGACATACCGTCCGGTCTCTTGCCATCGTCGCGTGCCAGGCCATGAGGTTCTAATACAGCTGGAACGCCGACGGTGACAAGAGCGCGTCTGATTATGTCGTTGATATTCGCGTGCCGTGCTATGCGACCCGCACTTCGGCTGCATGATAGACCGTGGTGTCCGAGGCTGTTGACAACTTCGCCACAGTGGCAGCGATGAGGAGAACAACAGGGAGCCCCTAGACGTAGGGAAGCAGCGAGACGGAAAGTGGTATCATCGAGCAGGGTGCCTAAGTTGCCTATGAAACTAAACTACAAAATTCTGCTTCGCACAATTTGAGCACAAACAAACATATCATCTACCAAACAGAAGGCCAAACCAGACATAAACGCCCGTCTGTTAGAAAGATCTTCACTTTTCAACGATAAAAGAAAGATACCTTCAATAAGGTCTATCTTTGGAGTTTATTTATTTCATTTATTCTATCAACGGTTTATTGCCAGTTACATTATTATTTGTATTCTACCAGGATAAATATTAAGAAGAAAAATTATATTTACATATTAAACTAATAAATGACTTAATAGATATATATACAAACTAAAGATAAAAGTATTTACAAATCTATATATATACAAAAATAAAAAAGGATTTACTGGGCATCAAAAAACTCATCCACGTCGATGTCAATAGGAATAGTGCCCAGAACGCTGGCAGCATTGCCACGTTGGATGGCAATGCTGATTCGTTGGCCGAAAAACAGCCCAGCCCTCTTTGGAGTTCATAATTATCATAACATACCCTTATTTCTTTTGCACACAAGGTGCCTTACAAACTTTCAAGGTCACTACAATTATTCCTTTATTGAAGACTGGCATCTGTACTGGAAAAACCTGTCTCACACATTACCAAAGGGCCCAGAACCTGTATTTTTATTTTTAAATATGGTCTTTTAGAAAATAATAAAAAATAATATTTTAAAAATTACAGAAGCAGTAAAAGGAAATAATCAAAAAACCAAAATCTGGTTACAATGTGATCCGGAGGTCAATATGGTTTGATGGTTATTTCAAACATGCTCCACACAAAATTGCATAAAAATCAGTTCAAAAGTTGCGTAACAAACAAAGTTACTACCACATTTATAATATTAGTATAGATTGTTACAACAGACATACATACCTACCCATTCATCTTAATTTATAACTCAGAGTTTTTGCGTCATATAATAAAACGTGTTTGTTAGTTCAGTTTAGTCCGTGTTTATAAGTAGTCGTTTTTTCATGCATTACACAAAATTATCGAATTAATTATATTATTATGGAAAGTTTAAAAAACACACCAGTTTTTAATTTTAACCATGACACTCTTGAAGAAGTTAGGAAGGAACTTAATTTGAATCAAAATGAAATCAATAATATGTTGGATACTTTTGAAAGTTGGATTGCCAAACAGGAGCATTTTACTAAAAAGGATTTCAGTAAGTCTTATTTTTTTAATATTACAGGTTTATAGTAATTAAATCTGATCATGTTCGCGGGACAAACTCGGCCAGAAACCGGCCTTGAGCGGTTTGGGAGGAAAAAGGAGAGGCCTTTGACCTGTTAGTGGGAGATATAAAGGCTATTATTTTTTTTTTTAACTGTCATTCTACATTAATACTGCTATATTAAATTTCTAGAATTTTAAAATTAACTAGAATACGTATTGAATGATTTTAATGATCATAATTCCGTAAGTAAATATGTTATACAAATCATATTCTAATCAATAATTAATTCATGATCTATCTATCTATAATATTAATATGATAGATCTTTGTTGTTCTAAAAATGATTAGAAAATATTACTTATTTTAAAATAATAGAACAGAATAAACTTTATTGTACACCAAAAAGTATGAGTACAGTTAATACAATGACTTAAATCTATGGGTACAATGGCGGTCTTATCGCTAACAGCAATATTTACCAGATAACCTTAGGAATAACATTTTTGTCTAAAAATATAGTCTGTTTGTTAGATACAAAGTATATTTTTAGACTAACAAACTTGTTTACCGTGACCGGTTACAGATGCATGCGTAATGGTCCAATGCTGGAACAGGTTTCGTGGGATTAAATTAACACGTTTTTGAACGAGCGATAGGCTAGGAAACCGGCCTTCAGAATCAGAATCAGAATCATTTTATTCGTAAACATAGGTGATAAACATATACAGGATCTTAAAAATGAGGTAGTGCGCTATGTTTTGTCCATTGACATACAAATTATTAACTTCATAACTTGAGGTAGAATAATTCTGATAAAACGAAGATCAACCTAAGGTCGTTGCGGGTTAGTGGCATGTAGCATTTCATTTGTTTTTTTTTTAACTTCAGTATTGGTTCAAGAATTTAAAACTTCACCTTGGCTATGGTTTATCGGTTTAGGTGGTTAACTAAAGGTAAACAATCTTGTTATGTCTTTTTATCTAAAAGTTGTCTATAAATTGTATGTAAAAATCTTTGCAACTAGGTATTTACCTAAATCGATGTTTTGTGGAGGCTATCGGCGGCGGTGACCTCTCGCGCCGGGCCGCGTATTGCCAAACTGTATGCTGACCCAGACCGGGGTTGCTCTGAATTCGATCGCAGTTTGTCGTTGTAGTTGAAGAACAAACTGTATACCTATTCAGAGAGTGTCTGAATCAAAACACATTTTGCTTTAAAATACTAAAGCAAATTACATACGAGTCCAGACGTCCAGCGTCTGGTGTAGTATGTTATATGGCATTGATAATTTAGAGCAAAATGCATGCGAGTGCAGACACGTTTTATCTCTTTTACTCCCGCGAACGCAAAAGTTCGAAATGAAAATGATATATTACAAATATCAGAAAATATGTCAACTGTTTTTCTACCAGCATAATCGTACCGCAAACTAGGCAATTGACAATCTTATTCCAATCATTAAGGTCCCACTTTGCGCGGGCTTGAACTCACTGGCGGGCGGAACCATAAAGCATGCTGTCTCACTTGACATCGTGCCCGAAAGAGATAGTATCAGTGATGAGCGGTTAGACGCTAGTCCTCACGCACGACGCGACATCTGCTTTGCACATAGCGCTCCGAACCATTCCGAATAAAAACGAAATTACACGATGCACACATGTCATACCGTTTCGGTTATTGCGGTGTGTGCCGCTCGAATTCGAAAAACAAAAGATTTAAAATAATACCTAAGAGCGTTTTCACATTATCCAATCCGATATCGGTGTGGTGTCGGACGCCGATCCGATATCGGGGTAAGTAAAATGTATGAAATATGTACCTGTCTTTCATATTGTCCGGCCCGATATCGGATATCGGAGCACGGCATTTCATACATTTTACTTACCCCGATATCGGATCGGCGTCCGATACCGATATCGGATCGGATAATGTGAAAACGCTCTTACGTACCTTTGTTCGTTTCTCGGCAATGAAAAAAAGACAAATTTTCATTTGTTTTCTTATTTTGTGTCTGATCATTATTGTGCAGTAGAAGTACTGCACAATAATGATCAGACACAACGCCCATCTGGTCGCGCGCCGCGTCGTGTACCTCACCTCACAGAGCGCTGTGGCGCCGCACTGAGTTCACCTTCCTATTGTCCGCGGACGCGGGCCACATGACCGGCGTGCTGTGCAGCAGCAGTTGCCCGGATCAGACACAACACCCGCCTCGCTCAATTGGGCAGTTGCCTGACCAGACAAAACATCTCTCTGGTCGGATGACGCACTCTAAAGACTAAACAAAAAAAACTAGGGCTGTTGCCCGGACCAGACACAACATCCATCTCGCTCAATTGGGCAGTTGCCTGAACCAGACACAACACCCGTTTCGTTCAATTGGGCAGTTGCTTGGACCAGACACAAAACCTGTCTCGCTCAATTGGGCAGTTGCTCGGACCAGACACAACACCCGCCTCGCTCAATTGGGCAGTTGCCTGGACGAGACACAACACCCGTCTCGTTCAATTGGGCAGTTGCCCGACCAGACATAACAACTCTCTGGTCGGAAGATGCGCTCTAAAGACTAAACAAAAAAAACTTGGGCTGTTGCCCGGACCAGACACAACATCCATCTCGCTCAATTGGGCAGTTGCCCGAACCAGACACAACACTCGTTTCGCTCAATTGGGCAGTTGCCTGGACGAGACACAACACCCGTCTCGTTCAATTGGGCAGTTGCCCGACCAGACATAACAACTCTCTGGTCGGAAGATGCGCTCTAAAGACTAAACAAAAAAAACTTGGGCTGTTGCCCGGACCAGACACAACATCCATCTCGCTCAATTGGGCAGTTGCCCGAACCAGACACAACACTCGTTTCGCTCAATTGGGCAGTTGCTCGGACCAGACACAAAACCCGTCTCGTTCAATTGGGCAGTTGCCCGACCAGACATAACATAGCCGGTCGGAGTGGAGGGTGTTAGGTTTTTTCGTTACGGAATTTCTGGATTCGGTCCCCACGCTCAAGGCCCGCGATAGAAGCTATGCAATAGCTTAAAAAAAATACAGTCGAATTGATAACCTCCTTCTTTTTTTGAAGTCGGTTAATAAAGCGTAGATATTATAGGTAGTCAACATACACGTCATACGAACGATATAGGCCGCAGTAGACTGAACCAAACTTAGACAGCCGCGCGCGGCGCTGTGACACATCGTCCCCCCGCACCGCAACCGGGGGTAACTTTATTCAGTGAGATGCACGATAGTTCTGAGTAAAAGGCGTGCGTGATAAAATACAAAAAGGCCTTTGGAAGAAGGGGTTTTACGAAAAAACCACTGCATCAATCAATTTCAAATAAAATTTATTAAATTCTTCGATAAATTTGTGGTGTCGGTACAGGCTTCGTTTTTGAAATTTGATGCTTCTTTTATTTCTAATTTACGCTCAAAGTTGTGTTAAAATTAGCCAAAAAAAACGAAACTTTAGAAGCTCGTTACTTTTTATTGGCTTATTATTTTACAATTCTGCTTCCGTACAGACAAAATTAATAATGAGACAAAACGATATCATGTTTAACTTTGGATGTACATGGTCAAATAGTGGAGTAAAACCCCCCCGAAATTTGTATGGAAAAAATGTTGACTTGAGTCGCCTTAAGGCTTACATTGATCTATAAATAACAGTTTTGAAGTCGTTTTTTTTAAAGTAACTCTATTTTTACACTTTATTAAATGACGACCCATTCTGTGTATTTATAGCCCAGTAGATAGAGAAACTGCGAGCAGTTGTTAGCTTACAATAATCGCTTCCAAAAGATGTTTTTTTCTAGGATCGTTCGGTATCGTATGGACATGCCAAATCTAAGTTTGCGACCTCGAAAGTAAGAGGGAGAATTTTTTTTTAGGGCTATATATTAAAAACTACCCCGTAATTGGACAAAACAAATTAATTCTCAAAAGGTGTTTTTTATGGATAGTTGTTCAGTTTCACGGATAGTTATAACAACCGCAACAGCATAACAAAAAAATATGGGAAATTATGAAACACGTTGTATAGTCAGTTACAGATATTCGCGTGTTACAGTTTGCTTTACATTCAAGTGAGCAAAGTGCATACAATCTCAGAATGCTCTGAGCTTGTATGTACTTTGCTCGCAATTTGTTTGTGATTTCAATGAGCACGACGTAGTTCAGTACAGACTATGGGTGTCTGGGTTAGCATACAGTTTGGCAATACGCCGCCGGGCCCTGGTACAGGCCATGGTCCGGAGCGAGGAGGGGTGGCAGGCAGTCGCCTCCTTCTGCGAAGCAGTAATGTTAGCGAAGGAGGCTGCCGACCGCGTGAGGCAACGGAACTCACGCCGTCGCCGCCGAGATCCCGATCCCGATTTCCGACCACCGTAGGCGCGGGCTCGCGAACAGCGAGCACTGGGTAGCTCGCCGTCCGGCAGTCTGGTAATAATCTGGACCGAGCCTAGTCGTCGACGGCGAGTTCTGTTCCACGCGCGCCTCAAGGAGATGTCAGCAAACTGTAGGGGCCCGGCAGGGCCGAAGCCTCTGGGGAACACGGTATCCGAAAGGTTGTCACCGTGTCCCCCAGATCGATGGCAACGAAGGTTACTGACTAAACCCCTACCCCGTTGGTAGGGGTTTAGTCAGTAAGAGTCTGACACGCCCTCCCGCTCCGCCCAAGAGTGGGAGAAGTCATTCTGATGATTCCCCTACCGGAAAAAAAAAACCTAAATCGATGTTAGCTAATAAACTAAATTTAAATAATCTTTGTGTATATTACATACGACCTCTTTAATACAAAAAATATACCAAGATTGTTTACCTTTTGTTAACCACCTAAACCGATAGACCATAGTGCAATATTGGCGATTATCTTTTTGGTTCATTTTTCAATGGGATCAGCTGCTATATTGTTGATCCATCCCAGAGACGAGAATAGTAGCCTGATTTATGTAAAATCAAACAAGTCAAATTTGGTAGAAGTTTGTAGGCGTTCGATCGATGACCTCTCCAAAATTGATATACACGTTTTCTATGAACGGGATTCGATAGAACGACAGTTAAATTGACTTGAAACTAAACGATCAATCAACGGCTTATTGCCAGTTACATTATTATGTATTAATTATTGTCATTATGTTTAACAGGATAATTATTTATACACGCGCTGTACGCGTTAACGACACTTCGATTGAACGACTTTACAGTACCCGGCGATAAATTTTTGCATATTAACCTTTAGAAAGAGCTGTATTTTATTTATTTAATTAAGGTTTACCAACAGTTGTTACAGATGTTTATGGATAGGAACTTACAAGTAATAGTGTCTTAAATCTAACTGTACAACCAATTACAGGCAAACACCACTTGCAAAATGCTCCTGCTAATGAAAAATTATTTATACTTAAACGTAATTCTGTTTTTACAATTATTCCATCTTGTTTCAACTTTACTTAAATTCTGGACACTAAATAACGAATGCACTAATAATAAACACAATTCCACTATTTATTCAAGACGTTTGACAAACACCTCTGCTGAATCTGCGTGGACGTCAACCAGGTCGCTGCGTTCGTTTATTTTATACTAGTTTCCGCCCGCGGCTTCGCCCGCGTGGTGTGTTGATAAAAAGCAGCCTATAGCAAAAATAACAAAATCGAAAAAAAATATATAAAAAAAGTATGAGTAAAAGCAGCCTATATGTTAATCCAAGTTATAAACTATCTAAATACCAAAGGATAATGGGCAAATTGTCCCAAGTGTTGTAGCACTTTGTGTGATATATCAATTTGTAGATAACGTTTAGAGGAACAAACTATTGTATGACCACGAAGCTGGATTCCGCGTCAGAAAAAACTTACAGGTGTTTAACGTTTCTTAAAAAAAATAATTAAAAGTTAGCGTTATTTATGGTATTTCATAAGAGATATAGAAGAAGAGCTCTGCATATGGCCTTTTTAGACCTGCAGAAGGCCTTCTACTGTATACCTTGGCAGTCCATCTGGTGGTCACTCTGCTTCAAGGGCGTTCCCGAGGCCTATATTGACAATATCAGATATATGTACCGCGATCCCGTGTCCTCTATCCAGACCGCTGTTGGTGAATCCAATGTTTTCCCAATATCTGTTGGCGTTCACCAAGGTTCAGTTCTTAGCCTTTTCTTGTTTAACGTTGTGCTCGCTGTAGTTACGACTAACATTCAAGATCAGCCTCCATGGCTAATGATGTATGCCGATGACATCGCCCTCGTTAATCAGAACAAAGCCCATCTTGAGCGCAAAGTCAACATTTGGAAAGACACGCTGGAAAACGGCGGTCAGGGACTAAATGTGGCGAAAAACGAGTACATGTTCTGTGGTAGCACGGATGCAAACATTATCCGAATAGGTTCGGATTTGATCACAAAGTCCGATACGTTACGGTACCTTGGATCCGTGCTGCACAAGTCTGGCAACGTGGATGACAATGTCCAAGCACGTATAGGCGCGGCTTGAGCAAAATAGCGCGAGGTAACGGGCGTTCTACGTGACCGCAAAATGCCTCCGCAGCTCAAAGGGCAGATATATAAATGCATCATACGGCCTGTCCTCCTGTACGGTGGCGATTGTTGACCAGCATTAAGCAGACACACTCAGGAGCTTTGTGTCATGGAGATGAAGATGCTGAGGTGGATGAGCGGCGTAACCCGATCCGATCGCATACGCACCTTATTCATCCGGGTAATGTTGGTGTCCGTGACGTGGGTAAAAAACTGCAAGAGTGTCGTTTGCGTTGGTATGGCCACATCATGCGCCGTCCTATGGAGTACGTTGGTCGGAGACACATGAATATGGCTGTCCTTGAGGCTAGGTTCCGTGGTCGCCCTCGCAAGCGCTGGCTGGACGTCGTCAAGTCTGACATGAGAGCCAATAGCTTAACTGAAAAGGATGTCGAAGATCGGGCAAAGTGGAGGAAAGTCAGCCAGAAGGCGGACTTAAGGCCAGGTGGAAGAAGATATATTAGTAAAAACCAACTTGACAGGTAGAAACGCTTTGCCACAGCTTTACTGTTCATGTTTGACAGGTAATCGCACCATCTTAACTTGTGCATACATTATGAGTATTATTTGGTTCCTGGGATTTGTGAGGCACCAGGCTGATGATTTTCAATGCCCCACAAGATTTTTGGATGATGTAATTCCGATTGATCGTAACGAATTAATAAGATAATCCATTTTGTAGGTTAATGTAAATTGTGAAAAGTGTGTGTAATTATGACAGATAATAAAAATGATTTTCTCATTTTTTATCCTTTACTGTATATATTATACATATAAAACACTAGCATAGCAATAAAGATGTAGGACAAACATCCTACTGAAAGCGGATACTTTTTTTTAGCTTGTTTTCAAAAATATTTTTTCCTTACTTGGACATCACTTAGAGTAAAAAGGAGTGAATATATGTAATAAGGGGAACACGTACAACATTTGACTACATATCATATATTGCTACAACGGTTGGGACAAACTCCATACAAATCTGCCCATCATCCTTTCAACCAGATCGGTCCAGCCGTTTTTTCGTGAAAGAGTAACAAACATACATCCATCCTCACAAACTTTCGCATTTATAATATTAGTAGGATTATTTTATACAAAGAATAAAAAGAATAATCAAAAGAAGCAAATCATAGTTGTTTTAACAGCTCCTAATAGATACCAGACTATTTGTATTTCGTGCGACAGAGTTAACGCTCTACGAAGCCGAAATTAGCCGATTGTCTCTGTCCAAAGCCGATTGTCGATGTGCATTTTTTATCGCTGGGTACTGTAAATTGGTGTCTTTTAAGCTCAATTGATAGATGTGAATACGATAATGGTCTAAACGACAAAGTCACTACTATAAACGTTACGGTTTTGATTACGCAAATCGGGCTACTCCATACAAGATCAAACTTGCACTTGATCGAGGTTGAGCAGTTGTTGCAGTATAAAATACCGTTTCACCGTTTTGAGAATCCCGAATTAACATATTTATAAATACATTTTCAGGTCGTAGATACTTGGAATCATGCATAATACAAGGAAAAGGATCTCTAGAAAGAGCTAAAGCAAATTTAGACAAATTATGCACATTAAAGACATTGTTGCCAACGTATTTCGAGAAATATAATGTCAAGGAACAGTTCACGGACTTCTCTAATTTTGTGTAAGTATAGTTATTTCGCATCCATCGGATTCCCGCGACCCTCGCCAGGTCGTCGGTCCACCTTGTGGGAGGCCTTCCGACGCTGCGTCTTCCGGTACGTGGCCGCCACTCCACGCGCAGGACCGGTCGCTGTGGCGACGCTTGGGGGAGGCCTATGTCCAGCAGTGGACGTCTTTCGGCTGAGATGATGATGATGATGATGATGATGATGATAGTTATTTGGATTTAGACTTTGGACTTTGTGTTACGGCACAGGCCATGCTTTGGAGCGAGGAAAAATGGTAGACCAGCATAATTTTTAGACCTTTCGGCAGTAACAATTGGCATGTTGGGCCCTAGTACAGGCCATGATACGGAGCTAGAAGTAATGTCAGATCAGCACAATTCTTAGATCTTTCGGCAGTCACGATGAGTAGAGTGTGATGGGCCCTGGTACAGGCCATGATACGGAGCTAGAAGTAATGTCAGATCAGCACAATTCTTAGATCTTTCGGCAGTCACGATACAGGCCATGGTTCGGAACGAGAAATGGTGGGCCAGCGCAATTTTAATTTTGTGTAAGTAAAGTCATCTGGATGTAGACCTTCGGCAGCAACGGTCGGCATCACGGGCCCTGGTACAAGCCATGGTTCGGAACGAGAAATGGCAGGCCAGCATAATTTATTTTTAAAATTACATTTCAATAAATTAGAGATGGTGTTGTATTTGGATTCAAGTTTTAGAACTTCATTTGCACCGAGTGCAACTACATTTTGAGTTCAAGTGATTCCTGTCTATACCAGCTTACTTAGATGAAAACACAGAATGTGATAGGGGCACTAATTTTATGTTTTTGCTTTAGGTTTTTTTTATCGATGGCTTAGAGTAAAAACCTCGTAACTGCGAAATAAGTATATTTTAGGCACAAAAAACTCAAATTAAACCTTAATTATCATTTAACTTAAATGTGCTTCTGTGTGATTTATTCAAATATTTAAAAAATGATAATTTATTACAAGCACTTAACTCTATTGTTTTAAATTTTTTTGGTGGTGTGTTTTAAGCTCTTCTATATAGAAACGTAACAAAATAAAATTTCCTAAAATTGCAGACACGAGGTTCTCACTTCAAGTCATGTAGATTATTATCTAGGTACAATAAAGTCATTCGTCATCATAATTAAAGCATAATTATAAAAATAAATGCTTGCTCGAAGAAAACTCATTACTGAGTTAAGCTTCCCTTTGTACATGAATTGTCTGATCACTATGTTGTATGTTATGTTTTGTGAACAATGAAAAATTAAGAATACATGTGTAAATTATTGTGAATGTGATGCTATCTAATAATTGGGTTGGTTTTTGAGTTAGATAGGTAGTCGTTATTGGTAATGTATTGGCCTTCAGCTGTATACGGCAGAGTTGATCCCAACTTAGGAGAAATATTACATGTTTAGGTAACTGGTAATTAGTAACCGATACTTAAATACGTGATTGTAGAAACAGACAACTTTTAATAAGGAACCAAACTTGAAATCACGTGAAAAAAATTGTTCTGAATAGCTGACTTTTTTGCGAGTACAGTTGTTCACTAATTACCAGTCACTCCATATTTTTAAATTTGACTACGTAGGTCTATTTTTAAGTAAAAAACATAGGTAACTTATATCACTAAAACACAACAACTACAACACAAACAACAACAACAGCAAAACAACAAAAATAACAAGTCTTCTGTGTGTTTTGTCTTGTATTTCTTCGGAAAAAGTCTAGGTTTGATAATTGAATTCAAATTTTATAGCGTCATGGATTTTGTGTTATCTTTTTCAGGTTACACGGATCAGTACCAAAACTAGTGGATAGCCGTTACAGGGTGTACTGCGTAAAATTGGTGTCTTCTGACTACGAATCATCCGCGCTGCTAGAATACAATAGGTATATTATGTTGGTAAGTTGATTTATTTTAATTATTCGTATAAAAATGGTAAAATAGGCAGTCTTTTGGCTTTTGGAAGGCTAAAATCCGATATATAAAATGCTTTACTGAACAACAAAAGCTAACCCGTGGATAACCAAGGTAAAGATAGCGAGAAAAACAAAATAGCATTATGAAGTATTCGACCACAACAGCATACTTACTTATGGAAAGTAGAGAACATCACTTACCATCATCTGACTTCTTGAAACCCCAAGAACATCTCCCGCCTGGGCGTGATCTGCACTGGTCTATATGGAAAGCACTAAATCGGTTGCGCACCCAGGTAGCCCGCTGCAAACACAACTTGGCGAAATGAGATTTTATAGACCCGTCAGATAATCAATGTGAGTGCGGTGCTCCTGTTCAAAACATGAGCCACAAGTTAGAATGCCCCAAGTGTCCTTACACCTGCTCTTTGGAGGATCTGATGAGTGCCACCAACGTTGTTATTAACGTAGCCACCTACAGGGCCCAAAAATTTACCGAGTTTACTATTTAAGCAGAGAAAATGGTAATGGGACATTTAGACTGACATTAAAAATTATTACAGCAGAATATATTTTTCGTGAAACAAGCCACGCGTGAGTAGCCTTTGCTTAATAGAGGCCTCTTCTGTAAGAATCAGATGTATTTTAGGGCCCAGTACAATTTTGCTGATGTATAAACTTGTCACCGATTCAGTTTCACGTAGAATGACAGATAACTTCACTCTCTCTTCACTGAAATATTCACGCTGACATTTAAACAGAATAACTTGACAGGCTTTAAAAGTGATGATGATGAAATAAATACACAAAGGCTTTCTATCTTTTTTTGGGCGCAGCGGGATCCAGGGCCCCGAATTTTCCTTTCAAAAGCGAATCCATGGTCCCAGAGGCTTCGATCCTGCTAGGCCCCTACGGTTTTGTTGACAATAATAGGCTGCACTAAATGATCTCTGAAATTATAATTGAACCATCATCTACCTAGTCTTTACGCTACGCGACTGCCAAAGATCTACAAAAGATAGCCGGGACCTACGGCTTAACGCACTTTCCGAGGCAGTGTTTGCAGATGAATGGAAGACGATTGTATTGGCATATCAAAAGTACTGTGTGATTGATGTATATGTTGTTGTTTATAACTTCAATTGTTTTTGTTTGGTTGTCTAACCGTTGTAACTAACTAAAAAAAAATGTTTTGTACTTACAGATGAATGAATACACAAGACTATACGACTACTGGCTTGGAGTCATCTGCGTTGTCGATTGCAGAGACGTCAATATTATGAGTTTTGTTTCTAAGCTGAAGAATGTAATGGATCTTCGTAATACTATGTCTGTGGTCTTGGTGAGTATTAGTAGAGAACCAAATTATTCTGCGATGTTTTGCTTAATTAAATAGCAAGTTCTGTCTGGTAACCTAAACCCAAAACTACCAAGCAGCTCTTCTTCTTCTACCTGGCGTTAATCGCGACTTTTGCTAGGGTTCGCTTTCAGGCTTAGCTTGCTCCACTTTGCCCGATCTTCGGTAAGGCCATTGGCTCTCATGTCGGACTTGACCACGTCTAGCCAGCGCTTGCGAGGGCGACCACGAGACCTAAAGCCAAGAACAGCCATATTCATGCATCTCCGACCCCATAGGGCAGCGCATGATGTGACCAAGCAGCTATTTGTATTTAATCCGTCACTACGTTTGGGATAAAAACTCAGTAGCCTTCGTTTCATTTAAGGTTCAACAGGCTACCTATGTTTTTAAGACGTTGCTATATTATTAGTATTTACGGATCACCGGTTTGTTTTTTTTCCTTCCTCAAACCATTACAGCTGCCTAAAAATCGTAACAACTTTCTACCGTGCAGACCATGGAATTATTTACAACCCTTTCTTTTGGGGTGAAAAATTATCAAATAGCTTCTCTCGTTCTAGGTGGAACAGGAGAGCGTCTCAGACTTTTACTGATTGAAACCCAGCTATGTTCTTTCAATAATTATCTATTACATTCCAGGGCCACGGTAGCTCTTTCTTACATACATCATCTATCTAGCCTTTTCCCAACTACATTGGGGTCGGCTTCCAGTCAAGTCGGATTTAACTAAATCTTAATATATATGAATCTCGTGTCTCAATGTTTGTCCTCAATGGACTCCTAAACCACTTAACCGATTATAATAAAATTCGCACACTATGTGCAGTTCGATCCAACTTGAGAGATAGGATAGTTTAAATCTCAAATTATAGTCGCAACTTTAATTTATTGCTAATTATTTGTCTATTATTATTTGACAGTCACAATTATCTGTTAACTCCAAATGATTCTAACAGAATGATGTCGATACCTTTCGACTGGGTTGAGTAAGTAATCAATAGATGGCGCTGCTATGGTAAATTTACGAACGTGTCATATAAGCTACATTTTAACAGCATAGTTACCACGTGTTGTTGACGCTATAAAATTAATTAAATTTATTTTGTAGTGAACGAAATACCGTATAATTCAGCTAATTATTTTTTTAATAGATAAAGTGATTCAAGAGGAAGGTTTATATGTATAATGCATGCATAATATAGTAGAGTAACACTAATAAATTTGCACCCGTGCGAAGCCAGGGCGGATCGCTAGTACCAGTATAATTATATGAGGAGCAGCTGCCAACTAGACCTCCACAACCTATTACCTAGTCTTTCCAGTCCAGTCTTGCCGTGTTACCACACGGTACTTCATGGCAAGACTGGAGCCAGATTTACTGGCTTTTATTTCCGTAACGACTGCCAAAGAAAGATCTACAAATGACAGCTAGGACCTTCGGCTTAACGTGCTTTCCGAGGCACGAAGGCAACTCGGTATGTTAAGATACCCATACACAGACCACCTTTGGCAAGTGATGCTTAACCTTGTACATCGACCCGTGCGGCTGTTATTATCTAGCCACTAGCTCCTTTTTCTTCAAAAAAAAATCAACCCTATTGCATAAAAATTTTATACGTTTTTTCAGACGGGGTACACTATGAGGATCAGAGCAATTTATGTCATATCGGAGTCGAAAACCGTCGATGTTTTTATAACATTACTGAAGCAGGTACTCAGTCAAAAAGTAGGTGAAAGAATAAAAGTTGTCAAAACTGTCGAAGCTTTGCATGAACACGTGGATAAGGACAGTCTGCCTAAAGACTATGGTGGTAGTGGAGACAAGACGCTGAAGGAACTGAATGGTAAGTTTTTTGTCGTTTTATTGATATAATCGTACTAGTTTTTTCCAGTGTTTTCACCTGCACGAGAATATACAAGGTGTGTCAGACATCGCACAAATGAATACCATAGATCCAGCACATGATTCTGGAACCCCCGATGATGGAATTTTCGTTAGCATTTTTCTAATAAAAACACCTTTTTAAAATCGATTTTCTAAAATATTTAGAAAAAAAATAATTAATTTCATACTTTTTAAATAAAAAATGTCGTACGGATTGATTAGAAGAACGATATTATCTACGCCGCCGATGACTTTTTAATTACCTAATTAATTGTTTTTTAAAAAGTAATTAATCTATTTTCTCCAAAAATGTCATTTGGTTTGATTAGAATAACGTTTTAATACAATTTAAATTAAAAAACTAACAGATTTTTGTTGAAAAAAGTGGGAAAAACCCGACGGAAAATTCCACCACTGGGGAGTCCAGAATCATGTACTGGATCCATGGTATTCGTTTGTGCGTCGATATCTGATACACCCCGTAGAAAATTATACCATACCATATTATGTCTCATAGTGCAGTTAGATATTGGTGACAAATTGTTCAGATTCGGTTCAGTATTATCAAAAATTACCCCCTACAAAGAAACTTATGTCTCTCTCCTCTCTCCTTATGCTTTGTCCTGAATGACTAACTGACGGATCAACGCAGTCTAAACCGCTGATCGTAAAGACCTTTCACTTGACACCTGATAAGAGAGGATTTTCGATCAATCCACATATCGGACATATCACATATCGGAGATTGAAAAACAAATGATACCATACAAAAATTTACATGTTTTCTGTTGTTTCATTTGTTTTTCAATCTCCGATATGTGATGGATTGATTATTAATTTTGGCCGTAAGAGTATGACAGAGTATTCTTTGATCTAATCCTTATTGAATTTTTATATTTTTCTGTTTCGATTTGTATTTTTTCTAAAATGCGTACTTATTAATATTTCAATTTTTTCAGAAACCTATTCGAACGAACTAAGCTCAAAGGAACACGTAGAGTACTTGAAGGAGATGCTTCAAGCGAAAACAGACGAGAAGTACCGAATGTCCGACAAATACAACGAAGAGGTGCTAGGAATGCCTGGGTCCTTTAGAACACTGTCAGTCGACTAGTTTTAATTTCTTCTTCTTTTCGTGTCGATGCACTTCAATTAAATTTTCTCTGACCAGTGTTTGGCAAATATTATTGGCCTCGTATAGATCCTAAGAAGTGCAAGTGGTTGTGCAGGATGGGCAGCTTAGCAAGTGAAGCATGACCTACAAATAACAAACAATTACATCTAGAAAATATCAAAAATAAAATTTAAATTGAATAATTATGCAAGCAATAGCGTTATTCGCAACAATCATAATTATTTTAAACATAAATCACGTGCTTGATTGAAAATTGACAATAATATAATTTACTTATAATAAAATAAAATTTAAGAACATTAAGATAAAATAGATTTTAATAGAATAAAATATGTTATAAAAAAATAAAATCAACAATACTTATATATATTTTTGATAATTTTTTGGTTAGCCAACACTGTGAACAACACAGCGTTGGAAAGCCTCCCATATGATACTCGTATATCGATGGTATGGTGAAATCCGTGGGAATCCAAGGAAGCACTTAATCGTACTATGTAATGAACCTAGAGAGAGTCTAGCAGTAGAAGTATTCCTGTTTCGGCATCAAAGGTTTCAGTACCCAAGCTATTCCCGTTTCGGCACCAATAGGTATTTTGATTAGTAGTAATCAGTCATCATCATCAACCACTACAAAATATCAATCCAAAATACCTTACGGTGCCGAATCGGGAAAAGCTTAGGTGCCGAAACTGGAATACTTCTAATGATATGGTAGGCTAAAATGATAAGCAAATATTAGTAACTTAGGATTTTAGTAAATTATTGTTGTAGACGTCTATCATTTATTGATAAGTTTATTTTTATATAGTTCTTAATTTTTATTGTGCTTTTGGGCACCAAGCTGACAGGTCTACATAAGTTGTACTCTCATATCTACATATTTTATAGAGTATCGGATTATAGTATATAGATTGTTTGTAACATAAACACCTCAGAAATGTTTCTGTGATATACACTCGTAGCTAAAATTATGTTTCCCAAACATAAATAAATAATACGCTAATATTTTCAGGTTTTAAATAATTATAATCTGCATAAAAACAGTGGCTGTGTAGTAAGTAAGTTCTCGTAAATACTTAAAACCATTAGGATCAATTATGTATTTATTTCTAAAAATAATTTTACGAGAAGTTGAGATTTTGATCTTGGAAATCCGTGATAATTATTTTAATTACGGTTTACATTTTACTTATAATCACTAGTATAATTATAATTATTATGTACAATAAAGAATTAATCATGTTTTCTTGCTAACCTATTCCGTGTTATTCCCAGTCAAAAGTCTTCTTCCTTACTTATAGTTTTCTTCGCGAGTATCCACCCTTACATATGTTGCTGAAACTTCTACGATCTGGACTAAACATTTCACCTTGTCGTTTAAATCGCAAACATCGTAGGACTAGAACAAAATGCCTGCTACGATCTTCCCGTCCGATTATAATTTAGATGTCTTCAAGGTCACATTAAGTTGACGCATCTTTGAAATGCGAGCATCCTCCGTTTCCCCCCGCATTCCCTTAGCTCGCCCGGCAAGTTTCAGGTAAGGTCAGCATCTTTGTTATCGATACGCGTGTCGATAATTTGGCTAGTTCTCTGTTGTTGTTATATTGTTTTTGGACATTATTTCCGATGGCGTCGATACGCCAAGCGACAAGTTAATGTTTTGATCTACATCAGTCAGCCTGGTTTTGGAGCGCAGCATAGTGTTTTAAATACAATCTGTTATTTTAACATGTTAAATAATATTTTATTTCATAAGCAAACTTTACCATATACTACATACTATATTGATGAATAAATAAACTCTACTTTTGCCATTGGACCGAAACTTAAGTGGCTAAAGAGTCAAATATAGTTCAACACTTCCGCACTCTTTTTATGGAAATGTTCTATGGTATATATACTCGTATAGCGGAATTTCAATGAAGAATTTTGAAAGTCTTACGCATTTATAAGTTGGTTGTGAGCTTATTGGAATTAAAATTTGTTTACCTTTCAAATAACCTTGCAAATCCTCGCCGGTTCTTCTCCATAGAAAACCAATTGTAACCACGCCACGCACTAGCTTCTGATTAGTGCCCATGTAGAGCTACGTAGATAAATTAAAAAAAAAAAGATTTTGATTTTTTTAAAGAAATCCAGTGGTAGTAAACCACATGATCTAGCTGTGCTAACACTAATCTCTGAAACTATATGAAAATATTATGATTTTTAATTTTTATTGCACGACATAGTCCTCCCCATAATGCCATCACTCTGCTACAAGACGCTCCGAAAGGCTTACCTCTCTCCCTCTACCTAGTCTTTTCCCAACTACATTGGATTCAGCTTGCAGTCAAGTCGAATTTAGCTGAATACCAGTATTTCACGAGGAGTGGCTGCTATCAGACCTCAACAACCCATTAACTGGGGTAACTCGGTACTTCATGGCAAGACTGGAGATCAGATTTACTTCTGACTATCCGTTACGACTGCCAAAGATCTACAAATGACAGCCGGGACCTACGGCTTTACGTGCTTTCCGAGGCACGCAGGAAACTTGGTATGTTAAGATGATCACCCATCCACAGACCAAACTTGGCAAGCGTTGCTTAACCTTGAAGATCGACCCGTGTGGTTGTTATTATCAAGTCACTCATCATCATCATTTTCCTAGCCTTTTCCCAAATATATTGGGGTCGGCATCCAGTCAAGCATGATTTAGCTGAATACCAGTATTTTACGAGGAGCGGCTGCCAGTATCAACGATTAATAATGAAGCTGTGAAAAACTCATGGCAAAATGCGTATAATCGTCATCATCATTCATCATTATCATGCCAGCCGAAAGGTGTCTACTGCTCGACATAAGCCTCTATCGATGTGCGTCTGGCATCAATCGGATTCCTGCGACCCTCACCATCGGTTCACCTTGTGAGAGGCCTTATAACGCCACGTCTTCCGGTACGCGGTCGCCACTCGAAAACCTTTCGTTCCCATCGACCATCTGTTATTTTTGATTAGAAGTCTGTGTAAAATGAAAATAAATAAAATAATACTTAACTGTAGATAATATTTATGGCTAAGCCATGTCTAGAAGTCAAGAACAAGGAATTAAATCTAAAAAAGTCTAAAAAAAATATTTGGTAATACTTACTTCTGAAAAGTTTTAGCATAAAAAAAGCAATTAATAAAAAAAGAAAATGGATATACATGGTGTTTGGTTCATCGTGTGCCAAATTGATATGGTCGACTGGAGGGGTCATCTGCTATCCTTTCAGACCCCTAAACACTACCCATGTCCTGTGGAATTTTTTTCATCGACTTTTTGATTTTTTTTGAAAAAAGACCCGATTTTTACATTCAAATATAAATATAACAAAATGTATAAGACGTAGAGCATCAATTTTAGACACACAGTTTTTGTACGAAGTCTTTTCCCGTCTTAATTGTATTGAAAGCCGTTCCAATGCTTTGAACTAGTACTTCCCTAGTTGGAACCACCGTGGCATATACCAGCTCTTTTGCAGGTTCCCCAGACCCTTCAAACAAGTGTAGACCTAGAAAAACTGAGTGCAACTACAGAGGCCAAAATTTGAGCAGTATTTGTAAAACTTATGAAATTATTGTAAAAAGATGTTTTTTTTTTCTTTTATATCAAGTAAAACCCACGAAAAAAAAGATACAAAGCAAGTTTTACTTTATATGAGTGATTTAACAGATTAATTCATAAATCCCCGACCGGTCCTATGAGACCGCGGTGATATTGTTTTACTATTGTGTCTCGTTTTGTGGGTATGTAATAGGTTAAATAGGCGTTCCAGGTACAATTTAAGCAAAAATAGTTTTTCAAATCATAATTTTGAATGTTAATTTTATGTGACTCGATTCGCAAAACTAGCGATCTCACATAGTTGTAATAACATTTTTATGATATGTGGCACATCACTAGCAAGAGGATAGACTAGAGATTTATTGAGAGAGTTTGAAGATTCCAGTCTCTTTTCGTTCTTTTTTTGCAGCCATGTAAATAGCTGTAACAAGAACAGCTTTAATTTAAGTCCGAAACATTGCAAATAAATTTAAAAAAATTTAGGTGGCTGATATCACTAATTTTGTATTTGAAAGTACCTCCAAACAATATACGACTAAATAAAATTAAAATTGAGGCTCTACGTCTTATACATTTTGTTATATTTATATTTGAATATAAAAATCGGGTCTTTTTTTCAAAAAACTTTAAAAGGTCGATGAAAAAAATTCCACTGGACATGGGTAGTGTTTGGGGGTCTGAAAGGATAGCAGATGACCCCTCCAGTCGACCATATCAATTTGAACACGATGAACCAAAGACCCTGTATACCTACAATAATATAATTAGTCTGCTGACGTCAAACCAAGATATTAAAGTGTTTATCCGTATTAAGATGTTTTTTTTTGACAGTCAATCTTCTACGCTTATTTGCAAATGCTTGACTAATATGAGTGGATTCTTGAGTTCATATTACGCCCGTAAGTTTACAATATGGCGTATTTAGCAAAATACTAGCTAGAGCCCTCGACTCTGGAACATTGATTTAAGTAGGTACCTACTTTATATATTTAAGAAGAGATTCCCATATAAAATTAACATAAGATAGCATTAAAATATCTCCACTGCTGAGAATCAGGTCTCCTCTCTAGGAGAGCGTGAACATTGAACGTCCGCCATATTGTCGTCATCGGAGATCTAGCAAAGTGGAGGAAGTTCAGTCGTAAGGCGGACCCTGGCAATAGCATTCAGGCCAGGTGGAAGAAACATAGCAACATCCTTATAATGTTACTATTGCTGGGACTCAGGCCTCCTCTCTAGAAGAGCGAATAGGCCTTAATCAAACAGCAGCCCCAGTGCGGGTTAGTAGATGTCACATGTCTTTGAATTTTTAGTTCTAAGACATGCCGGTTTCCTCATGATGGTTTTCTTTCACTGTTTTGAGAGCAGTAGTGATCATATACTGTCTGGGTTTGAACCCGCGACCTACAAACAGAATGAAATGCTTGAACCTGTGACAGACAAAATTACTTCCATTATTTATAACTAGCTTTAGCCCGCAGCTTCGCCCGCGTACATAAAATATAGCTTATGTCATTCAGGAATACAGCAGCTTTCTATTGGTGAAAAAATTTTATCAATCGGACCAGTACTTCCATAGATTACCTCATACAAACAAAAAAACCAAACTTTACCTCTTTATTATATTAGTATAGATATTAAGTGTAAATTATTCATTTGATAGGCTCACGCATGACTATAATCTAACCTGATGGTAAATTATTGGATTGGATTACAATTAAACTTGGTACACGGGTAGACCAAGTCCTAGAATACACATAAGACTTTAATTTTTATACCACCTCTTCTATGAGGTCCTTTTATGTGCCATGCAACCCTCAACTAAAGCAAGTCATTCTGTCTCTAGGGATCTAATGTACTCGTAGTATAGGCATTCATTATATCATCATCTGCGTAGCCTTTTCCCAACCACATTGAGGTCGGCTTCCAGTCAAGCCGGATTTAGCTGAATACCAGTATTTTACGAGGAGCGGCTGCCTACCAGAACTCCACAACCCATTAACTGGGGTAACACGATACTTCATGGCAAGACTGGAGTCTGACTGGATTTACTGGCTTCTGACTATCCGTAACTATTGCCAAAGATCTACAAATGACAGCCGGGACCTACGCGCTACGGCTTAACGTGCTTTCCGAGGTACTCGTAGTATATAATACTTTCTTAGGCAATAATGCGATTGGTATTTGGAACGTAAAAACCATTTGAAAAATAAAACATATACTTAAATAATCGACGGCACCCGAACAAGTGGATTAAAATGTATGCAGCAAACGAGTTTATTAAAAAGTTTAACTGGCACTAAACTAAAAAAAAAAGAATAAACTTGGTTACTGTCGTATCTTTAAAATAATAAGGAAAGAGCAACTGCGTCATAGAAACTTAAAAAATATACAATCATTTTCGCGGTCAAACACTAGATTACATAATAAAAAAAAATGTTGTGAAATTTGTTTACTTCAAATAGCAAACTTGTTGACTTAACATGGACTTGTGAATAGTGTTTTACCATTATCGACTTTGTAATGTTCCCAGTGTTGGGATTCAGGCCTCCTCTTAAGGAGAGGGAATGGGCTGTAATCAAACATGTTGGCCTAGTGCAAATTGGTGGATGTCACATGTCTTCGAATTTTTGGTTCTAGGAGATGCCGGTTTCCTAACGATGTTTTCCACCACCGCGTCCGTTTTGATTTGAGAGCAGCGGTAATGAAATAAATTACACCAAGTAATGCATTGCTGAGTTAATCTCGCCTTTGTACATGAACAATCCATATCACCATGTTGTTTGTGTTTTTTTGTGGGCAATGAAGAATTAAAGATATGCGCCTGGTTAGGTTTAAATCCGCAACCTTCAAATTTTAAGTCGTGCATTAGGTCACCACAGCTCTTAAATAGTACTTATATTTTTCTAATATCGCGTCACACACGGTGTAAAAAGTAAAGTAGGATCCAACAAGTAGATAAAGTCGTTTTTTGGACCGCCTGCATGCTGCATAGTTTTAAACAACATGCGAAGTATTCCCGTTTCGAAACCCACAAAGTCGGTAAATATCGGTACTAACCCATATAAAGTCTCAATCCAAAATACCTATTCAAAATTCAAAATATTTTATTTTACATAGGCCTACATGGGCACTTATGAAACGTCAAAAACTAGTGCACGGTTCCCAATTGGTCGTTTTCTATGGAGAGGAACCGGCAAGAAACTCCATGGTTATTCTTTTTTAAAAACTATTGGGTCTACAATACTTTCATATTACAACACAGACACATATGCGAAGACAGAATAGACCAGTGAATATTGTACCCAAAAATACAATAAAAATAAAATTAGTCAAAAACTGGGTTGAAAAGTTAGTAATTAGAATCTGTAGTCTACAGTGCCCTATTGGTGCCGAATGGGGAATAGCTAGGGTGCCAAGTTGGGAATACTCCCAACATGCAACCTTCATAGTACATACTATAAGATGTTACGCTTCGCCACTGCCAAGACTGATTACGAGTTTCCAGCAAGTTTGAAATCGGTTTTCGATGTCAACAGTGCCAGGTGGGTGCCAAACTCTAGAAGTGTCGTGGATACCTGTTCGCCAATAGACACGAAATTGCTTCTAAGACTTGGCGAGAGCAGTAAATGAAAATATATTTCGATTGCAGACTGTATTTGAAACAAAAAGATGTCTTGAAAATAAAGCTGCAGGTTGTAGAACGGGAGGAGTCATTGGATGATTTCCAAATTTAAACAAAACCACTAATATTAAAAAGGCGAAAGTATATGAGTCATCATCATCATTATTTCAGCCAAAGGACGTCAACTGTTGGACATAGGCCTCCTTCAAGTGCCACCACAGTGAACGACAGGATCATACATTGTGGTGGTAGGGTACATTGCTCGTAGAACAGATGGTTTATAAGCACAAAAAAATCTACAGTCGTGACCGCGCACCGAAAGATGCTGCGTTGGAAGACCCTTCACAAGGTGGACCGGTAATCTGGTGAGAGTTGCGGGAATCCGATGGATGTGAGACGAACAGGACACTAAGGGAAAGTTCCAAGAGAGGAGGCCTGAGTCGCAGCAGTGAGAACATTAGAAGGCCGGTAATGCTAATGCTAAGGAAAAGTTTAATTCCAAAAGAGGAAAAAAAATCTCCTCGCTAATTCTTACTTGTCTTTCGGTTGAAATGACGATGACGATAAAAAGAAAAGTGATGTTTGTCTTGGCGTTGAGACGGGTCACTAGAATATTCTTTGAACCACAACCAATATTGAAAATGAGTGTCAAACTGATGACGACAATAGAGTATTAGCCCAAAAGAGATAGGTACAGAAGACATTCTACATACAAAGCGTGCTTGAGTAACGCACACATAGACACTGCTCACAGACACGATGACTCGGACCATACGCGCTTGGACTGTGCTTGGACTGAGCGGCCGGCGCCTACTCTAGCGCGATCGGCAAGCGTAGGTGTGAAAAGTGAAGTACATACAAGAGATTGTCTTCTGTAGGCATTAGGAACCAGTTTTTGTCAACTGCATCAGATTATAACCTTCCATCTTGATCGATCAGCTATCAACTTTGTAACCTTGAACATCGTAAAACAAACATTTAACTTCAAAATCAATAAAAATGTTTGCTCATAATATTTCAATTGTATTTACTGAGTTCTCCAGTAGTTGAGGTACGTTTTAAATGTTCAAGAGAGTCGGTTTTTTAATACTTATGTAACAGAAGGTAATACGGCCTTTTAGAGGTCGAATTTCAATGTTATGGATAAACTCGTCACTTCGAGTAATAACAGCCACACTGGTCAAACTTTACGGTTAAGCGTTGTTGAAACCTCTACGGTCCGGACTAAGCATTAAACCGCTTACATCGAATCAGGAGTGGAACAATTTGCCTGCTGCGGTCTTCCTGTCTGATTATAACATAGGTCTGTCTTCGAGGCTAGAGTGTACCTATATTCTCTTAATAAACTAGTGCATCTCACCATAAACGATTGCATCACTGCTTACCGCGCCTCGTACACCCAGCGGGGCCATCGGTTATATTACGCTCAGAATACATGACAATAAAATCGATTTTAACTTGAATCAATGTACCACTTGAATCACTTATTAAACTCCAAACCATTTTTAACAGAACACAAGAAATTAAGCAAAAAAAAAATTGCCTGCCCATTGAATTTATATATGTGCAAAAAAAACATCATTGTTATGTATTTTACGAGCAATGTGCTGTCCACTGCCAGTTAAGTTTTGCGATTCTTCGGGCTATTATGGCTCTTCTACTGATATCTTCATTTCTGGTGCGAGTTGACGCAAGGAAACTCCGAGCATAGAACTTTCCATAGCCCCTTCGGTGACTTTAAGCCTTCTGATGAGGTCAATCGTAAGTTGCTTATACATAACTATAAATAAATTTAATGAAATACTTATACACATAAAATTTACAAGTAGTACACTACAATCTGCTACCTTTTTTGTTTTAAGAGGTTCCTTCCCGATCCATCTATCGTCAACGTGAGCATGGTTTAAAAGCTCGCTGTTTCATCCAATAAAGACGCAATGCAAAAAAGAGGGGTAACGCCTGAACGTTCTGTTGGCATTCAGTAATCATTCACATGAATATTTTATGAAACTTCTTAATTCTTTATTGTACACAAAACTTATAATTAAGTACAGTGATTTTGACAATGCATTTACAAAGGCGAGCTTAACTCAACAATGAGTTTTCTCCCAGCAAACCTTTGAGTGACAGAGAGATAACTGCTTGCTGAAAATACGTGTTCTTTTTTACCTAAAAGTTTATGCAAATAAATTTCGTCATTCATAATGTGGGTGTGAAGTCTGTAAATATATTTTGTTTACTCTTTTAATTTTTGAGTGCATTATAAAAGGACAAACTTCACACAAAATTGCACATTTTCAGAGGTCTTCACTGATTTACTTGTACACAAACTTATAATTTCACTAAAAATCACATGATAGCCACAAAATATCCACAGAATGATTTGTGTAACAACGTCATGATGATGATGATGATGCCATCTAGCCGATTTCGGCCACAGCGACCACATTCAATGACTTGTTATGGTGGTTATGAGCTCTGATTTGCAGCTCTGTTATGCGCCCTCATGTGGCTTGCATATCCAACTTTGGCCAAAAAACTCCGAGCACAAAGCGGACATGACAGGGCACCATTAACGACATGATAAACTATAGCTATTGGTGGTCGTACTTTGTGTTCGTCGCGTATCTGGTCCAATTTTAACCTCCTCTTATTTTCAAAAGCGTATATGCTTTGCTGCACATGGCGTCTCCATTCAGGCTGATCTTGTGCCTGTTTCTCCCAAGTAATGGGGTCAACACCGCATTTCTTCATGTGCCGATTCTGAACATCTTTAAAGCATAGAAACTGTCCACCACGATTTCGTTCTCCTTGCTGGAGTTCAGAATAGAAGATACGCTTCACCAATCTCTGTTCACACATCCTAGAGATGTGCCCACACCACCTGAGCTGCCGTCTCATCAAGTAGGCAACAACGTCATAATCACGTAAGAGCCGTTGAATTGAAATATATTTGGGGTTGGGCACTCTTAAGATTTTTTTTTATCACAGCTTGTTTGAAAGACATCGCTGTCAGCGATAAGACTGCCTAAATATTAATATAAAAAAAATAATTAAAATAATTGCGCGATGCCGGATTTCGTAGTTCTTGTAGATATCACAACAGGAACAAAAACATTTTAAATTCTATTCAATTGTTAATTATTATGACTTTAGGTTTTCAGGAATTATAATTAAACACTAGCTAGAGAAACAGATTTAATCTACGTTCAACCTTATGTTTTGTTTTTTAAAAGCTTAATTTTTTAAAAAGACTTTGTTCTCACTTATTGTTTGCCAACTTTAGGTATCTAATTAACTATTATTTTGCACTGACGTTAATTAGAAATTATATATAATTAGTATTTTATTGGTGTTGCAGTTTATGATTCTGTAATTCTTTTTATGAATCGTTAGTATTAAAGAGCCTATTATACTACTCGATACGTCGACTCGATACATCGACTCTATACGTCAAACCCGGAAACGAGTGGTATAATAAGCCTACTCGTTTTCACGAAAGGTCTTAGTCTTCGTCGCGTAGTGTAATAAGGGTGAGACGGTCTTACTCGTAATTCCGACTGCAAAACCAGGCTCGACGTATCGAGTCGATGTATCGAGCAGTGTAATAAGACTTTAAAGAGTGACTTTGCAGTTAAAAAGATGTTCGTAGATTACCTTCAAAATCACCCGAGATTGTAGTATTGATAAGGTAATTTGAAATACAGAAAAAACAAGCGTTGTAACTTTAAATAAATAATATTCAATCAACCACATTTAGTGTTATTATCATTATCTTCATCATTTCAGCCAAAAGACATTTTTGTTGGACGTAGGCCTCCCCTAAGTGCCACCGGTCTTTTGCGTCTTGCATTTACCTGATTCCTACACCATTGCATTTACCAGATTCGCCATACTAAGATGTCGGTATTTTGTAGGTGTAACGAGACTTATTCGCCTCGTTACATGGAAAGGATTTTTGGTCGATTTTAGTCGATTTTGTCTATGTTTTTTGTCTGTGGCACGGTCTTTGAGTGTCGTCTGTCAAAATCTGGACGTCACTCTGCGATCCAGCTAGCGTCCGTAATGGACACGTAATTTTTTAATTTATATTATTTCCTTGTAATCGGCTATAATCGCCGTAATTTAAGCCATTTAGTGGCATCTATATTGCATAAGGACTTCATGGACGTAGTATAATGCCAGAGATTCAATTGGTAAGAGATTTGTCGTATTTTTTGTCAAACATTTTCTAGGGCGTGGTAAACGAATTATTTTTTCTTACTAGTTTTCCATCTTTGCAGATTTTACAGTGATTTGTCGCACGCAGCTGTTTTAAAACGCTGTGTCAGCGCACTGTAAGCTATTTTTGAGAAGGAAGACGGTAAGTTTCCATTCCTAAAAGGGTTTTACGCGACCCACGTGTTTGAATTCGAACGTACAATCTAACTTGTTTTTATGATTTTGTTACAGCCGTCTAAAAGGCGTCTTTTCCTTCTTTCTTACTTCTGGTCTTTCCTTTGGCCTTTTTGTTCATCTTTTTCGGCGTTACCCCGAGCATACTTCGGGAAACTTGAAGCCTCGCATCCTACGCGTCATGAAGGATTTTGGAACAAATAACCTATAAGTAACATGTTAGGGATCATTTCGGTAGGAGAATTCCTTTACTATATTCTCTTTTGTTTCAAAGATGCAACAATAACAATAATTTCCATAATTCCCAATAACACTAACTATTTTTTTTAATTATTAGTGTAGAATACAAAGTCATGATTTGAAGCTTACGGGCAGAGACATTAAAAGAATAGACAGATGTATTTTATTGTTTTATTCTTTTGAGATAGCCTCCCACCGGCAGATTAATTGTCCAAACTCTTCCAACTTCGCTATTCCGGTAAGTGTGACTTCCTGGCGCCCGAATTTTATATTTGTTTCTTATTCAACCATTTTCTATTATTTGGGAGATCACACACTAACATACCAACACATTTAGCAACCATCCAGCTACACACAACCCAATAGAAATTCTTTATTTTTTTAATTTTTTTATTATTACATTTGTCGCCTCGAACAGGACTTGAAGTTTGCTTCATGACTTTGTTTTTGGGATAGGTATTGTTGCATCTTGTGATAATATATCTATTGTTTACAGATATTGTTTATTCTGTATTAATTTAATAATTATTGCTAATTGCTGTAAACAACTTTAATAATTATTCTTATGATATATTGTGAAAAACATACTTCTATTTAACAATATTGTACACTTGCTAGTACAATATTAATTGTTTTTGTGTTTTGTTAACCTGTATTGTTACAGATTTACCTTTATACTTACAAAAGCAACATAATTGTATGGTAAGACAGCTTTTGTTATATTTAAGTGTTCAACGGTGTAGACTTAGTGCGGTGAAACTTTTATATTTTACTTTTGGTGAACTTAACTTCAGTTTTACTTGTAAACTTAACTTTAAGAGATTGAAAACTCAATTGTAAGTTATTATTGCATCTTTTCACTCCTAAATACTTTAATATTTTCATAAAAAAGACTTAGAATTTTTGAAAACCGGATAACCACATTTCAACTTAACCTCAAATATTTTTTTTTAACTTTGAAGTTTTGCCTTTTGCTTTTATTTGGTTCATTGATCATTTTGCCTTTTCATCATGGATAAGGAAGCTCAATTTTCTCCGCCTCTTGCTGAAAAGAATAACTTGGAGTCTGAAGGTGCTTGCACGGTTCCTGAAGCTAATGCACATGTGCCTGACATGATTAATTTGACAGATGTTCAACATCCTTTTGATCATAATGACAGGGTTGCACATTCTTCTTCAGCTCTTGCTACGCATGCCTTGCCTTCTTTTAATTCAATTAATGCCTTGGTTAATGATCACATTAAGAAAAACTTGCCTTCTGCACATAAATTGCCAGACTTAAAAAAGAGTAAAATTAATTTCAGTGGAAAAACCTGTGTCAGGGAATTTATTACTGAGGTTGAAGAATACTTTTTATATAAGAACTTCGATGAAATTGTATTAGTTGGTTCATTTACAGACTTGCTTAGTGATATTGCTCTTAAATGGTTTCGCACGGTTCGTATTCGTATTTCTTCATGGCATGAGCTTAAGCTTGCTTTACTTAAACGTTTTGACAGGCCGGACTTTGACTACTTTTTGGAACATGACCTCCGTACCAGGAAACAGAAAAGTTCTGAATCACTTCCGGACTTCATTACCGATATTATGGATATGGCTAGTCGTCTTTCTTTTCCATTGTTTGATGCGGTTTTGGTTAGTGTAATTAAACACAACATGTTGCCTATTTACACACCTTTTATTTTTGGTAAACACATTGACTCTGTTGAACAATTTCTTGATCTTGCAAAGGAACTTGAAGTTTTTGTCAACAGAAAGGCTTTGAAAGACAGTAGAACTGATAAATCCACAGCTAAGTTTAATGCAGTTTCAACAGATAATATAACCTGTTTAAAATGTAAAAAATCTGGTCATCATTTTAAAAAGTGTCCATCCATTCCTGGTGTTATTTGTTTTAAATGCCAAAAGGCTGGAGTCACATCTAAGAATTGTGACGTTTGTAATGTAGATAAGAAAAACTCTGATGAGTCAAAAAACTAATTAGGTCACATCGAGCCCCTGTTATTGATATAACTGCGAGTGTCTCGATGAACAAAAGTTTAGTTAAATGTCACAAACCTGATGATGCTACTCGTAACAAAGACTTTGCGGATTGGTTAGATTACTTAAAAACATTCTTCAAAATTTATAAATCAGCTCCCGTTTTATTTGTTAAACATAATGATATTAGACCATATTTACAATTTTCTGTAGGTAAACATACTTTTTCTGGTTTATTGGACAGTGGTTCCAACAGTTGCGTTTTAGGCGCAAATTGTCATGAACAATTTTCACGTTTAGGTTATAAAATAAATTCCGTTTCTAGTTCTGCTTATACAGCTGATGGTTCTTCACAGAGAATTATTGGTACTATTAAATTACCTGTTACTTGTGATAATTTAACTAAAAATATTGATTTTCTTATTATACCTTCTTTTCAACCTGACATCATTTTAGGTTTCGATTTTTGGTTAAAATTTGATTTGGCTAAAGATTTATGGAAAAATATAACTTATGTTCAGAGTAATAGAGTCCAAGTTTGTACAGTCACATCTGCTAGTGAATTGTCTCCTTCTGAGAAACAGAAACTAAAGGATACAATTAAACTTTTTGAAGATATTTCTTATGAAAAGAAAGGCTTAGGTCTTACTCATCTCGTTCAACACAAAATTAATGTTACTAGCGAACCTTTTAAACAAAGATATTGGCCTTTAAGTCCTGCAAAGCAAAAGGAACTATTTGATGAAGTCGAGGTTTTATTAAGGGAAGGTATCATTCAACCTTCTAAATCACCTTGGTGTTCACCTGTCTTAGCTGTAGAAAAGAAAGATGGTAGTACCAGATTATGTTTAGATTCGAGACGTTTAAATTCAGTCACTATTAAAGATTCTTATCCTCTTCCTTATACCTCTAGAATATTAGATAACCTTGGTGGAGCTAAATATATTAGTACAATTGACCTTTCTAAAGCATTTTTACAGATTGCTCTCGAAGAATCTTCTCGAGAAAAGACTGCTTTCGTTGTTCCGGGAAAAGGACTTTTTGAATTTGTTCGCATGCCATTCGGTCTCACTAATGCACCTGCTGAGTTGCAGAGACTCGTAGATAAACTTTTTGGTCCTGAATTTGATAATACTGTGTTTTGTTATTTAGACGATTTAATTTGCGTAAATTCGGATTTTAATTTACATATAGAGTATTTGCATAAAATTTATAATATTTTGAAAGAAGCTGGACTCACAGTTAATTTAAAAAAGTGTAACTTTTGTAAAGATAGACTCCGTTATCTTGGTTATATAGTAGATAGTAATGGTTTGCATACTGATCCTTCTAAATTAGATACAATAAAAAGTTTTCCACGTCCTGAAACCGTTAAACAACTTCGTAGTTTTCTCGGTCTGTGTTCATATTATCGTAGATTCATTTGTAAATTCGCTGATATTGCTTCTCCTTTAACTAAATTAACTGCTGGTAGTAAAAACTCTAAAAAACCACTTTGTTGGAATGATGAAGCTGAGATTGCATTTGATAATTTGAAAGAAACTTTAATTACTGCTCCTGTTTTGCAATGTCCTAACTTTGAAAAACCTTTCTTTTTACATTGTGATGCCAGTTCTGTTGGCCTTGGTAGCGTTTTGAGCCAAGAGGATGATAATGGGGATCAACATCCTATTGCGTTCTATTCTAGATCACTCAATAAATGTGAACGCAATTATAGCACCACAGAACGTGAATTACTTGCCATCTTAACTTCCATAGAACATTTTAGACCTTACATTGAAGGAATGAAGTTTACCGTTATTACTGATCATGCTAGTTTGAAGTGGCTTTTAGGCCTTAGTAATCCCAGTGGACGCTTAGCACGTTGGGCAGCTAGAATTTCTCAATTCACCTTTGATATTGTTCATAAGAAAGGATCTTTACATTTAGTCCCAGATGCTTTATCGCGTATTGAAGTCGCCGCTATTGATATTTCTCAGAATAATTTAGTTCTACCTGACGATGATATTCATGATCCTTGGTATAAAAATATATTTATTAATTGTCAAAAATCACCTTGCAGATATAGAAATTTTAGAGTAGAAAATAACACTTTATATAAATTTTGTAAAAGTAAATTTGATCCTAATAGTCGTCTTAATTGGAAAATAGTTATCCCTAAAGAACATATTTTAGACACAATTCGTTCTAATCATGATGATATTAATTCGGGCCATCTTGGCATTCATAAAACGGTAAATAAATTGCGACAACACTATTTTTGGAAAGGAATGTTCAAGGATGTTCAAAAATATATTCTAGCCTGCGATACTTGTAAAGCTTATAAACATACCACTCATTCTCCCTTTGGTATTATGATTAATCCTAAAAAAGTCGATAAGCCTATGTTAATGCTATCAGTTGATATAATAGGTATATTACCTAAAGCCTATTCTGGTCATAAATATATTCTTTCGGTTGTTGATGTTTTTACTAAATTTTGCTGGATTTTTCCTATGATAAATGCTACTACTCGAGTAATAAATAAACTTCTTGAAAAAGAAATATTTCTTAAATTTGGTTGCCCCAAAATAATTGTTTGTGATAATGGCACACAATTTACTTCTAAACATTTCGTAGAATTCATGAAAGGTTTTAATATTACTAAAATATTTTATAACACTTTATACACCCCTCAAAATAATCCTGTTGAGAGATATAATAAAACTGTTGAAACTTGCATCGCTTGCTTTGTAAAAGATGATCATAGAACTTGGTCTAAATGTTTACCTCATGTTCAATTAGCTTTAAATAATAGTGTTAATCTTGCTACAGATTTCACACCTAATTTTTTGATGTTTGGTAGGGAGCTTGTTTTTGACGCTTCCTTACATCGTATTAGCGATTCTATTGAAAACTTAAGTGAACTTGAAGTTTCCAATAGAACTCACTATGCTGATTCTCTTAATTCACTTAGTGATATTTTTGCTAAAGTTCAAACTCATTTATTAAAAGCTTATCAGCGTAATGCTCGCTATTATAATAAGGGTCGTAGAGTCATTTCTTTTGATGTGGGTGATGTTGTGTGGAGAAGAAGTTTTGTTCAATCTCATGCACCTGCTTATTTTTCGGCGAAACTTGCTCCTAAGTTTATAAAATGTGAGATTACTGAAAAGATTTCGGATAACGTCTACGTTCTAAAAGACCTTAAAAAAGGTTCAACTGGGCGTTATCACGTCAAAGACATAATTAAATTTTGATTTGGTTTCCAAATGTTGACTTGTTTTTGATATTTTTGTTTGGAGGAGGCTTTAATAGATGATGTATGAAAGGATGTATAATAGGTACTGCTTCTTAAAAGGGATTGTGACAGGTAAATTTCAAACGGATTTATTAAATTCAATTAAACATTCTAAAACATAACTTAGGACATTTTAATGACTTTTTCACACCCACACATGCATTTTTCATATCAAAAGATCTTATTTTTTTTTTGTTTTTTGTATACACTATTTTATACAGTTTATACAATTTTTTTTTTACATTCTCGTATACAATTTTAAATTGCTACCTACTTATTTACACTTGGGTGCTTATTGTTATACTTGAATGTATGGGACTTGCTTCTAACATCCTGTTAGAAAGCAAAATCTTATCTTTTTGATCTGTGGATCATTCTGTTTCCCATGTGTGGAAATAGTAATGATTTCTGCATTTCTCCTTTTTTGCAGTTTTGCTAGCTCTTTTTGAGTTGGTATCTTCTGTACATCTTTTTAGGGATTTCTTTACGAGTGGCAATTGTTCTTGCTTGTAGGGATTTCTCCTAATTTTTGCTGATCTTGGTGTAATTTTTTTTCCCTTGATTTCGCATTTTTTTTTTTTTGCTATTGTGCTCGGGAAGTCGGTGGTGTTATGCCGATCACAATATGCATATTTTTGGAGATGTTTGTGCTCGGAAAATCGGTGGTGTTATACCGGTCACAACATTCTTCCTCTTTTGTTCTCTTGCATCCTTGCGTATGCAATTTTTTTGCTATTGTGCTCGGGAGTTCGGTGGTGATATGCCGATCACAATATGCATTTTTCAAAGATGTTTGTGTTCGGAAAATCGGTGGAGTTGTACCGGTCACAATATTCTTTTTTACTCTCTTGCCTCCTTGGTTTAAGAGATTTGATACTGTGTCTCACGGTTATATTTTGTTCCTGCTAGTCAGTAGCGAGGGTGCCTAACTGTACTCATATGGACATTTCTTTGGTTTTTTAAGACAGCGGCAATTGCGCCTAACTGTATCCAAATTAACATCTTTTATAGTTTATTTTACTTGCTAGTCGGTGGCGAGGGTGCCTAACCGTACTCAAGTTAGTCTTTATAGACATTTCTTTGATTTTTTTTCTAAAACAGCGGCAATTGCGCCTAACTGTATTCATATTAACATTTTTGTTAGTTTATTTTACTTGCTAGTCGGTGGCGATGGTGCCTAACCGTACTCAATTTTGTTTTTGTTTATAACATTATGCATATTGGTCAGCGATGATTACGCTTGGCTGTACTTATGATATTTGCTTGGATGTTGCTTGTTAGTCAGTGGCGAAGGTGCCTAACTGCACTCATGCTAGTTCTTGTGATATTGTAGGTCGGTTATGTTTGTGGTCTAACTGTACTTATTTTAACTGCATGTTGTTCTCTTCTAGGACGTTTTTTTTTACTCTTTTTTGGGGTTTATTGTTTTTGGAATTTGTATTTCCATTTTGTTTTTTTTGAAGCTTTTGCTTTTGTCTTTTGTTTTTTTCTTATCATAAAAGAAATTGCTTTCTTTTATTTTTTCGGGGAGGGATGTAATGTAACGAGACTTATTCGCCTCGTTACATGGAAAGGATTTTTGGTCGATTTTAGTCGATTTTGTCTATGTTTTTTGTCTGTGGCACGGTCTTTGAGTGTCGTCTGTCAAAATCTGGACGTCACTCTGCGATCCAGCTAGCGTCCGTAATGGACACGTAATTTTTTAATTTATATTATTTCCTTGTAATCGGCTATAATCGCCGTAATTTAAGCCATTTAGTGGCATCTATATTGCATAAGGACTTCATGGACGTAGTATAATGCCAGAGATTCAATTGGTAAGAGATTTGTCGTATTTTTTGTCAAACATTTTCTAGGGCGTGGTAAACGAATTATTTTTTCTTACTAGTTTTCCATCTTTGCAGATTTTACAGTGATTTGTCGCACGCAGCTGTTTTAAAACGCTGTGTCAGCGCACTGTAAGCTATTTTTGAGAAGGAAGACGGTAAGTTTCCATTCCTAAAAGGGTTTTACGCGACCCACGTGTTTGAATTCGAACGTACAATCTAACTTGTTTTTATGATTTTGTTACAGCCGTCTAAAAGGCGTCTTTTCCTTCTTTCTTACTTCTGGTCTTTCCTTTGGCCTTTTTGTTCATCTTTTTCGGCGTTACCCCGAGCATACTTCGGGAAACTTGAAGCCTCGCATCCTACGCGTCATGAAGGATTTTGGAACAAATAACCTATAAGTAACATGTTAGGGATCATTTCGGTAGGAGAATTCCTTTACTATATTCTCTTTTGTTTCAAAGATGCAACAATAACAATAATTTCCATAATTCCCAATAACACTAACTATTTTTTTTAATTATTAGTGTAGAATACAAAGTCATGATTTGAAGCTTACGGGCAGAGACATTAAAAGAATAGACAGATGTATTTTATTGTTTTATTCTTTTGAGATAGCCTCCCACCGGCAGATTAATTGTCCAAACTCTTCCAACTTCGCTATTCCGGTAAGTGTGACTTCCTGGCGCCCGAATTTTATATTTGTTTCTTATTCAACCATTTTCTATTATTTGGGAGATCACACACTAACATACCAACACATTTAGCAACCATCCAGCTACACACAACCCAATAGAAATTCATTATTTTTTTTTATTTTTTTTATTATTACATAGGATAATTATTATATTCGAGCCGTTTGGGGTTGAAACTCTGGGATCGTGGGATCCGAGCGCTTTGTTGACACTTCGCGTGACCCAAGGGCTGGCTTTTATCTTGGACAGAGAATAAGCATTGCCATACAGCGTGGTAATGCTCCCAGCCTTTTGGGTAGATTACCAGGTGACAGCGATGCGGAGGAGTTTTTCGATGCCATTCTTTAGTTAACTTTTAGTTATTTCTTTAGGGTTTTTTTTACTTAATGTGTGTATATTATTTGTAATGTACATAAATTGTATTTTGTAGGAAACTTTCAAACGCTGCATCTTCCGTTACGCAATCACCACTTGAGAACCTTTCGGACCCATTATGTTCACTGTAGACCTTTCCTGATCCATCTTCATTCGTCATCCAAACTTCAAAATCACTGGAGAGAACTCTGATAATAGAAATATGGTAATGCAGTTAATAATCCTGCTTGCATTTAAAAAAATAACAATTATTCTAAACTCATAATGTAAAGTTCATCTCTGTTGATGCGATTATAATGATTCTATCGTTATTTATAGATTTATTAATTAAATGTATTGGTGATTATTATGGTAACTATACATAACGGATATTATACAGAGGTATTTGTAAGTTTGTATGTAGAGAGCGTAATCTCAAAAAGAATTCTGAAAATTGAAAATACTATTTGATCACTGACGTAGTCATTAGCAGACGGCGATCGTTGTATAGCTCACCGACTTTGCCCGATAGCGCGCTGTGTTCCACGTACGTGTCTAAAAGCTGCCAGCAATATAGATGAAGTCCACTGTGGTCAATGCTTGCCAGAACGGCAGGATTCTTTATAAGGTTTACCGCGGCCCTGGAAAGCAAAAGGCAACTGAAGAGACTGATTGAGAATGAGATGGGTTCCAGTCAATTAAAGCATTTTTTATTTTTTTTTATATACCAAAACAAAGGTAGGAAGGGAAAGAGAGAAAGATAGTTCATGAGTAATACTCATTCCACCTAAAACAGTAGAAGTTAAGGTACAAACTTTCTATTTACACGTGGGTTAAGCCTCTGGTAGAGGCTAGTCTTGATAAACCAGAAAGCACGTGTTACCAGTAGGTATTAGAGATGCCGCAGGAGAATTGCAGAAGATCTGGAAGCTCTTGGGGGAAGCCGTGGGGACAATGTGACAGGTTTTTTTTAGGTGGGGTATTAGGGCGTGTCAGACTATTACTGACTAAACCCCATTCCGTTCCTTCTTTGCTTTCGTTCCGGGATCTCGGGTTTTTCTTTCGGAAGCTCACCCATGGCCGCACAGGCTTCGACCCTGCTGGGAAAATGAGACTATGCTATGGAGCTTTGTTATACATCAAACAAATTGATCCTGTGGTAATCAAAGAGGCGAGGCAACGGAAAAAAACTTGATATCGATAAAACTAATAATCTCGATTATTACTTTTTATTCAAGTTTTTTTATTGTTTACGCGAAAAACTGGTTGTTACATGTTATCGTATTGTTTTCAAAAGCATTCAAATACAGCTTGAAGAGTTTTTGCGAAACTTTTAATTAATCTGATGCTAAGCCGCATTGATAATAATTTAAATTTAGATACTCATCATCCAAAAGAGATAAACTAAAAAACAATTTAAGAATGTTATAACTATTCTAAATAATGAGGTAAGCAGTAAATCAAAAACTTTTCTTTTACTTGATATAAATACATTATATTAAATACTAGCTATCCCCTGCGGTTTCACCCGCATTTTCCATTACTGCTCCGCTCTCATGGGACGTAGCGTGATAGTATATAGCCTATAGCATTCCTCAATAAATAGGCTATCTAACACTGAAAGAATTTTTCAAATCGGACCAGTAGTTCCAGAGATTACCCCCTACATACAAACTTACAAACATACAAACTTACAAATTTTACCTCTTTATAATATTAGTATAGATATTATTTGCTAGCTTCTACCAACGGCTTCGCCCGCGTGTAGAGTTAGTTTAGTCTTAGCGTGATGATAATATCGATACCTTTGGGTAGAAAGGTCGTATAAACCAAAACCCGACTTTTCAGTAGAGCAGAAAAACTATTTTTTTTTTTACATAAAAATTCATAACTTTTTTCCTTTTGAAGTTATAAAAAAATGATCTATGAGAAAGGTTCTTACATTTTGCAGATGAAAAAGGTTAAATCATCAAAACCCAGCTATCTTCTTTAGTTTTAAAGTTAGCTTGCATTTACGTCTAAGAAAAAATCAATGTTTGGTTTATACACCCCATGAAAATAGACTTTGAAAAAACTGTGGGGGTCATATATCCACTTTTGGTAACCATAGGGGTCATATTTAATGTCGTAAAAACCCATATATGTATTTTTTAGGGTTCCGTACCTCAAAAGGAAAAAACGGAACCCTTATAGGATCACTTTGTTGTCCGTCTGTCCGTCCGTCTGTCAAGACCCTTTTTCTCAGGAACGCGTGAAGGTATAAAGTTGAAATTAAAACCATATATTGAAATCCGCGGTCCCTTGAAGTTGTGCAAAAATCAAACTTGTAAGTTGACGGGAAAAAAAGATACGCCCGTTTATGTTGCAAAAAACATACATTTCGACACTGTCAAAGGAATCAAAACTCATAGGGTGCTTCCCGTTGACCTAGAATCTTGAAATTTGGCACGAAGCAAGGTATTATAGCACTAATATCGGGAAAAGTCTGAAAACTGAAAATTTTTAGTTACGTCACAAGAAAAAAAAATTGAAAAGTCTTCAAGACTCGATTCGAGAATTAAACTGTTTTTATAGGTAGGTTGGTACGAAACCCTCAGTGCGCGAGTCCGACTCGCACTTGCCCGGTTTTTTTTTGTATTAAAAACCATTTATAATCATAGATCAATTGAATTCTGACTAATAAAATAATCCTGTTACACATAGAATTAGTAGGAACTCAATTATTATTATTCTAATACCCAATAATGGTCGATTCAAATAAAATAAAACTACCTGAAATATGAAATCAACATTTATTAAGTATTATAATACATTCTAATCAATAGTATCTGTCCGGTACCTATCATTTATCACGCTCGTTCTTCTGATTGTCGCTGCGCGCAAATGCGAGTCTTGTATGATGATCGTAAAGTGCTTCTTGCAATCTTCTTCTTCCTGCCCTTATCCCATATAGGTAACTTGGAGTCGGCGCAACACGTTTTCTTCTTCCATTCTGTCCTGTCGTCCGTAACACTATCACTAACTTCCTTTTCTTTCTTATCGATCCTTACGCAATCTATCCATCTTTTCTTTGGCCTCCCTATCCCTCTCCATCCATCCACATGTAAATTCAGAACTCTTTTAGTAACATGCGTTTCATCCCTTCTCTTCACATGACCATACCAAGACAAACGATTTCCTTCCAACTTTCCAGTCACTGGCGCCACTTTCAAACTTCCCCTATTACACTCGTTTCTCAGTTTGTACATTCTTGTCACACCACACATCTCAATCTCTCCTCTTCACATGACCATACCAAGACAAACGATTTCCTTTCAACTTTTCTGTCACTGGCGCCACTTTCAAACTTCCTCTAATATACTCATTTCTAACTTTATCCATTCTCGTCACACCACACATCCATCTCAACATTCTCATCTCCACTACATGCAATCTTTTTTCATCCATCTTTTTCACGACCCAACATTCTGATCCATACAGTATGACAGGTCTTATCACAGACTTGTAGATTTTACTCTTCAACTTGAGGGGCATCTTCATCTATCCTTTGTTGCTCGGTTGTGTTATATCCCGGTCTACCTCACCATCTCCTTGGATAAGCGAACCGAGGAACTGAAAATCGGAACAAATCGGTATGGGCGTCCTAGCGAGAACTAAAGGCGAAAGATTGGAGGGACCGCCGAAATCGCAGAACAAGTACTCTGTTTTGGTTCTACTCAATTTCAGGCCAACACTTCAATCTTTGCCTCAACACCTCCAATCTGCTCTGAACCTCAAGGCTACTCTCGGCAACCAGCACAATGTCATCGGCAAATAGCATACACCAGGGGGCCTACTGTAGACCGGACTTGGATACTACACCGACTGTACATCAATCGGATCAACTGCACATACTTCACAGGCACACCTTTCTCCTTAAGGGCCCAACACAGTACCTCACGATGTACCCGGTCGTATGCCTTTTCGAGGTCAATTAATACCATGTGCAAGTTTTTATGTGCACCTCTGTATTTCTCGAACAGCTGGCGTATAGCGGAAATGGCATCCGTTGTACCCCGACCAGGCATAAAACCGAATTAGTTCTGTGAAATTTCACTCTCTTCTCTCAAACTTCTTCCTCAATTCAATACTTCTTCCTCCTTTACTTTCATAGTATGTGACATTAGCTTTATTCCTCTATAATTGTTGCACTCAAGAACAAGAACCTTTCTTTTTAAAGATGGGCACCAAAAATCTTTTGTGCCAATCATCAGGTATCAATTCTTCTTTCAACAAATTATTGAAGAACAAAGCTAACCACACCCATCCATTCACTCGCAGTAACTTCCACACTTCAACTGGTATTCCAAACTGGGCCAATGGCCTTACCATTCTTCATTCCATTTACTGCTATTCTGACTTCATCCATACTAACCATTCTTACTAATCCCACATTTTCTGGTTTAGTTTCTAAAATCCCACTCCAATCATTTTCCTCATTCATTAGTCTTTCAAAATATTCCTTCCACCTCTCTTTGACTTTTTCATCATCTGATAGAACCATTCCAGGTTCATTCCTTACACATTTTACTTGACAAACACCCTAAAATAAGGTGCGGCTTGCAATGAACATGGTTTAAACATCAACGTTGCGAACTGTGTTTGGATTTACGACGTCAAATTTAACCTGTGTTAAATGCATTACTTAAATAATGCATTTAATACTTTAGGGCGTATAAACCATTTAAAATTAATGCATTTAACACTTTAGGGCATATAAACCATTTACAAATAATGCATTTAAAACTTTAGGGCGTATAAACCATTTACAAATAATGCATTTAAAACTTTAGGGCGTATAAACCATTTACAAATAATGAATTTAACACTTTAGGGCGTATAAACCATTTTCAATTAACGACTATTTTTACACCCTGAGTTAATATATATAAATTATGGTCATTACGTCATAACAAAATTACAAAAAAAAAATATTTGGCTTTTACATTGAAAATTTACCTTTTTTAAGAGGCTATGATCGAAAATTTCTGGGTCGTATTAACCATTTTTGAGCGAATTTCTACATTTCGTATATACAGATCGATAGAGAAAAAAATTCTGAGAAAAATGGTATATATAACTCAATTTGGCCAAAATGGTTTATACGACCTTTCTACCCAAAGGTAGCGATATATAGCCTCATTAAATGGGCTTTCTAAGACAGTTTTCACATTATCCGATCCGATATCGGTATCGGACGCCGATACGATATCGGGGTAAGTAAAATGTATGAAATGCTGCATATCTCATACATTTACCTTACCCCATTTACTACCCCTTATCGGATCGGAAAATGTGAAAACGGTCTAACACTGAAAGAATTTTTCAAATCGGACCAGTACTCTCTTAGATTAGCGCGTTCAAACAAACAAAATCTCCAGCTTTATAATATTAATATAGATATATAGATGTCTTTTCTATTTATAAACCTATGAAATTGTAGAATTTTTTAACGGGTTACTTTGAAATGTGATATCTTTGGATTGACGTGGAATTGAAAGGTCAAATAAACTTTATATTAAAATGTACGTTATTTCATTTTTGGTAATAATAATTATTATTCACTTTTGACTTTAAAGATCCCTAAGTTGTTAGCTACAACTTAGGGATCTTTAAAGTTAAAAGTGAATAATAATTATTAGGGAAATGAATTAGGAAACACAGACTCCGGCAGAGAATTCCACTCCTAGCTGTACGTAAACTAAATGTGTTCCCAAAATGCTTTATGCGTATAAGTAGGATGTCCACCATGTACCGGGGGCGTGACGCCTAACGTTGCCAATGTCCCGCTCCTGGCGGGACGTCCCGTTTTTTACCCCCCTCCGGACGCGTCCCGCCAAACGCCTGAGGCTAAGAACTCACGGAGCGATTTTCGCCCGCGACCGCCGCGGTCGTGGAACTGCGGTTTTATTTCAAAACTCATGAGAACGGTTATTTGCGTGGTTACGCAGCCGCCGCGGTTGCGATCATCGCCCGCAGACGTGGCGGGCGATGATCGCAAGATGGGCGGTTGCAAAATAGTGTTGGATTTCTGTACCTCCCGCCGCCCGCCGGCCCCCGCGGTCGCCCGCCAACCGACCGCAGAGCGCGCGGGCGCCACCCGCCGAGGCTGCGGGTGACCGCGGCCCGCGCGATTCTACTAGTTGCACGCCGGCACAGCGGGAACCGCAAACAACCGCGTACACCGCGGGCGTAAAACGCGTCGTGAGTTGTGCTTTAATTTTTTACATAATTATGTATCTGCATTCTATAGAAGCTGCGGGCCCGCAACCGCGGCGGCCGCGGGCGAAAATCGCTCCGTGAGTTCTTAGCCTGAACGGGACGCCCGAAATTCCGCTTTGCAAGAAAGACTGTGTAAATGTGTAATAAGTGATGCTGTCACTGTCTGCCAATATGAAACGGCAGTGACAGTATCACTTTTAAACCACGACTATAAGTCCACGTTTTGGATTTAGGGGGCTTGATTGATCTCAGTAATCTGTAGTTTTTAATAAAGGATTTTAATTTTAACCTATCACATACCTACAAAACGAGACACATAACAACGCGGTATTATAGGACCGGTCGGGGATTCATGAATTAATTTTGTTTTTTTATGTCCCGATAATTTCATATAAGTCCCGCTTTTTTGCGTTTAAGTCCCGTTATTTTGAAAAATAGATCTGGCAAGCCTAGTGACGCCGTACTTACGTGTTATGGTCCGATGATGGAAGTGACTTGGCGGAATTAAATTGTACAATTAACTAAAGTAATAACAAAGAATACTAATCTATTCGAAAATCAAAATCATTTTAAAAATCATTCAAAACATCATTCTGTCTCGATCAATCGTTTAAAGTAAACAAAGATGGAAATATACAAGATGAACTTGAGAAAAATAATTGGTTAAGTGCCATACCAGACGGAAGACTTTTAGCGTCGATGGTCGACGATTTGACGTCTCATTCGGTTTGGTAATTGTAGCAAGCTAAGCTACAAATAATAATAATATTCCACAACTTGCACACAACGCCATCTCGTCCCCCAAGCTAAGCAGAGCTCGTGTTATGGTCACTAGACCACTGATAAACATACTTATACAGGGTGATTGGAAGATCGATGCAAAGCTTTAAAGCGAAGATAGTACAGACCATTTAGAACCATTTAAGCCATGGCTATGTTCGGCGAAGTTTTATAATTCTTTTTTAAACCGACTTTTAAGATTTTTTTCAAAAATTCCCAAAATTTTATGTAAACTGCATATTTTTAGCCAAATTAAATGATAAATGAATTAACTTTTATTTTATTTAATTAAAGTAATGTCTAAGCTATCCGAAAAGACATGTTTTAGGCTTTTCTGTCATAAGAAGATTTTTTTACGGACATTTAAAGTTCAGCAGAAATTTAGAAAAAAATTACAGTACGTTTTTTAAACCTTATTAAAAAAATAACAAAGGGTGCTTTTTTTGTTCAAACCTTTTTGAATATATGTGTGATAAGCGTTCTTTCTTTTGAGGGATCATTTAAGCGGATATCTTACAAATTATTGAAGTTAGGACCTAGAAACTGATTGGAGGGAGATTTTTTTAAAGGACCATGGGGGATTTTGTATGAGACCCGTCCCCACCCTTCAACAGCCATGGGATGCGTCTCGATTTGTTTACTGAGACCCAGAAAAGCCTAAAGTACCTGCATTACTTTCAAAATCAATTGGGTTTATTCATAAAAAAAACTTTACACCAAAAATATATATTTTATTTTTGAACTAAAATCATATTTTTCTACAAACAAAAAGCATATTTTCACGTAAACAAATAACGATTCTATACAAAAAAAATAATACTTGGTTCTCAAACGGAAAATCTTCTTGCCTGGCGTTACTCCCGGCTATTGCCAGGGTCCGCCTTCCGCCTGAGTTTTCTCCACTTTGCCCGATCTTCAACATCCTTCCCAGTAAGGCCTTGACGACATCCAGCTAGCGATTGCGGGGGCGACCACGGGACCTAGCCCCAAGGACAGCCATATCCATGCATCTCCGACCAGTGTACTCCCTAGGGCGGCGCATGATGTGGCCATACCATCGCAGACGACATTCTTGCAGTGTTTCCCTCACGTCACGGACACCAAGACTACCTTGGATGAATGAATTGCTTATGCAATCGGATCGCGTTACTCTGCTTATCCACCTCAGCATCTTCATCTCCGTGACGCGAAGCTCCTGGGCGTGTCTTAACATTCGCCGCCGTAAAGAAGGATAGGCCGTATGATTCATTTATATAATTATCTGTCCCTTGAGCTTCGGAGGCATTTTGCGGTCGCATACAACGCCTGTAACCTCGCGCCACTTTGACCAAACCGCGCCTATACGTGCTTGGACATCGTCTTCCACGTTGCCAAACTCGTGCAGCACGGATCCAAGGTACATGAACTTATCGGATCTTGTGATCAGGTCCGAACCTATCCGGATGGTGTTTGAATCCATGCTGCCACAGGTCCCGGAACCCCAATGAAAACATCTTTGGAATTCGGAATAGCGCGCAATACGTCCTCGAACTCATTCCAGAAGGCCTGCTTTTCAAACTCACTTCTTCGCTTCGATCAGCACCTTAACTCGTATCAACCGGTCGCTGTATCGGTCTACTTCAAGGAGTCCATCCTGAACGTTCTGACACAGCACTATGGCCACTCTGTTCCTTCCTGATGGTGATCCGGTGTACACTAGCCGGTAACCCTGCCCGATGTCACGGGACTTATTCCCCCCTTCCAGCGCGTCTCCTGAAGGAAGGCGCACTTGACCCGACGCTTCGCAAGTACGTCCGCAAGTTCTCGTTCTCTCGCTTCGCAAGTAATTAAGTACATCTAAAAGCATGTCAAACGGTACACTGCACTACACAAGAGAAAAAATTATATGAAAATCAATATATTATAAAACCTAAACCCCACGTATTTGACATATGTCACCATAGTAAAAAGTTCTCTATTCTAGTAGATCTTTCAAATGACACGTGTTTCGAATCTGTTGGTTGGTGGGGACGTTTCTTCCCAAGGTCCTTTCGGCAGACTACCTAAAACAACATTTGAATTAAAATTATTTATTTTTCATACATAAAGCTTTAAGGCAAAGATAGTACAGACAATTTAGAACCATGTAAGACATGATTGCCTCAGACGAAGTCTTACCAATTTTTTTTTAACCTATTTTTGTATTATTTTTCAAATATTCCCAAAATTTTAAGTAAACTGCTTATTAATGGCCAAATTAAATGATAAATGAGTTCATTTTTATTTTATTTATTACGGTAATGTGTAAGCAACCCAGCAAAGTATGTGTTAGGTTTTTCTAACATTGGAATTTTTTTTACATACTTTTAAAGTTCAGAAGAAATTTAAATGTTTTATCAATACGACAGAAAAACCTAAGACATACTTTGCTAGGTTGCTCACACATTACTGTAATAAATAAAATAAAAATAAACTCATTTATTATTTAATTTTGCCATAAATAAGCAGTTTACTTAAAATTTTGGGAATATTTGAAAAATAATAAAAAAGTAGGTTTAAAAAATGTGTTATAGCTTGGCCAGAAAGAGTAGAAATTAAATAAATATGAACTAAAATTTTCCACGTATAGCAACTCGAAAACCAATGTCAAACAACAGTCAAAATAACAAAACAAAGAAAGTAGTTTGTGAATTATTGCTATTTTGGTAAATATTAAACGTTTTAGTCGGTGAATTGTTATTAAAAATGTGCAAAACGATAAAAGGTGGTGCCAGAGAAGTAATTTACAATGTTTTTAAACGATGTTTGGCGGAGTATCATGCCGGAAAACTTCTAACCGAGTTGGACAATCTTTACAAACGAGTTGCTGATGCCAGGTATTCATTCACTCTAATTTTGTATAATATATATAGTTCATGATCCAAGTTACAGTTAACATCAGTTAGGCCTTTAAAAAAATCCATATCATCGACGTTTTTTACGGATTTAACATAACATTAGTTGTTTGTTTACATTTGAAAATTTCTTTCACAATGACTTTATTTTATAGAGCGATTGCAGTTTTTGATCGTCGACTACGTCATTCTAAATTCATGTTTTATTTTGATTCCAGGAAAATCAAAAAGCGGTATCCGACGCATAATAAACGGAAGTAATAAAAACGATGGCAAATTTACAACACCAGTTTAGCAAAATGTCGTAATTTTAGATCACACGCCTTACACCTCTGACTTGAGCCCTAACGATTTTTTTACATTCCCCAAAATCAAAGCAGTCTTCGTGGTCAAAGTTTCAGCTCAACAAAGAAGCTGTTGACGAATATTTGTATTCGTCAACAGCTTCTTCGGCCATTTTGACTATCCGATTCGGCAACCGTTCTCCTACGATCGATTCGCCATTCCCCACTTCGGACTGGAATAAATGTTTTAAAAACTGGTTTTGGACGCATACAAAAGTGTAATATTCTTTGAAAAACAGTAAATGGTAATAATCTATTAGATTGTCTGTACTTATTTCAAACGACACAATTTAAAGGCTAATAATAAAGATGTATAAACTTTCCTAAACTTTTTTATTTATCAATTATAAAACTAGACCTTACCACTTATTACGCATCTAGTTTAATGATTTTCCCTATTCTCACATTAAAAAAAATACTTTAAGTATCAAGATCGTTTCTGAAGTAGAATAAATGATACCATCTAAAAGCATCTAAACGATAGTTGCGACCTCAATTTTTTTCTACTCTTTCTGGCCAAGCTATACATGGTTCTAAATTGTCTGTACTATCTTTGCCTTAAAGCTTTATGTATGAAAAATAAATCATTTTAATTCAAATGTTGTTTTAAGTAGTCTGCCGAAATTTAAAAAAATCTCCCTCCAATCGGTTTCTAGGTCCTAACTTCAATAATTTGTAAGATATCCGCGTAAATGATACCTCAAAAGAAAGAACGCTTATCAAACATGTATTCAAAAAGGTTTGAACTAAAAAAGCACCCTTAGTTATTTTTTTAATAAGGTTTAAAAAACGTACTGTTAATTTTTTCTAAGTTTCTGCTGAACTTTAAATGTCCGTAAAAAAATTGTTTTATGACAGAAAAGCCTAAAACATGTTTTTTCCGGTTGCTTAGACATTACTTTAAGTAAATAAAATAAAAGTGAATTCACTTATTATTTAATTTGGCTAAAAATATGCAGTTTACATAAAATTTTGGGAATTTTTGAAAAAAATCTTAAAAGTAGGTTTAAAAAAAAATGATAAAACTTCGCCGAACATAATCATGTCTTAAATGGTTCTAAATGGTCTGTACTATATTCGCTTTAAAGCTTTGCATCGATCTTCCAATCACCCTGTATAAATATACATATTTCTAAATACATACATAATCCTACTGTGAAAATGTGAATGTTTGTTACTTAATCAGGCAAAACGGCTGAACAGATTTGGATGAAATTGGGCATGTATATGGATTTTGACATGGATAAGAACATAGGCTACCTTTAATCCCGATTTTTTTTTTCCGAAATCCTCGCAGACGAAGTCGCACACAGCTGTGTGTAATTTATCTATATATAATTTATAGATAAATTATATATAGATATATAGAACAGAACAAAAATAATCGTGCTCATCACACAAACTTTTGTCCTGGGTTCCCACCCCATAACCTCCGGCATAGCAGTCGGGGCCACTAACCACTAGACCAAATGATAATCACTGGTTAAAGCGGCTAAAAGTATCGCGTCTGGTACTGTCCTTAGTCATTCGAGTAGCAAACGAACTCTCAATAAAAGTAAATAACTCTCAACTTTTCATTTAGTTTTTACTCTACAGTTTGACAGTGCGGTTAGTAACTTTGTAACAAATTTAAAAATGGAGTGTTTAAATGATGATAAAATGATAAAATTCCGTCCGGATACATTGGAAGCTGTGAGGAAGGAACTTAATTTGGATAAGCCGGGAAGAATTAGTGAAGCTTTAGATATTTTGGAGAACTGGGTGCAAATGCAGCCGCATTTTGTGAAGAAGGATTTCTGTGAGTTGTTAATTGTTGTTAGTGTGATTAAATATAAACTTTTGAATAATTATCCGATTTCGAAATATTTTTTTTTTTAATTTGCGCAATTCTTGTTTATTTATTTAAACTTAATGCACATATAGTGTGTGTATTCTTAATTCTTTTTGTACACAAAAACATAACATACAAAATGGTTATATATAGTGGGTGGCCAAATTATTAGGGACAGTACCTATCTAGATTTCTTATATTATTATCAACTTTAATTGCATTTTGCAGGCAAATGGTTGGTTGTAGGTCCGGCTAATATTTTTTATTCAAAGACTTTATTGATTGAATAATAAAACCATAAAATTTTAAATCAAATTCATTTACATATTTTTGAAAACAAAAAGTTACGTAACACCAAATGTTGAAAAAAGTCAAAGTTATAAATCTCACTTTATATGCTAACCAATGGATTTATATAAAAAAAAAATTATTTGGTATTATTACTGGCATCAGTATTATTATTTTTGATATAAAGCAACACTGTGAGATCGCGCCATTTTTTTTAAAGTGGGTTTGTTGTTAAAACTTTGTTGACTTCTTTCAACATTTGGTGAATATTTGGATCCTTTTAGCGCTGATAAAAATAACATCAAAGAGTGGCCATTATACCGTAAACCTGCTGTAGAAAGCCAGAACTTGCATAGAGAGCATACTACGATAAATGGATGCTGTCATAAAATACTAGTAATATTCATCCATCTTATTACGTATCTTGATTTTTCAAAAATATATAAATAATTTTGACCTCAAATTTGATGTTTTTATTATCTCAATCAATGAAGCCTTTAAATAAAAAATATTAGCCAAACCTACAACCAACCATTAATTTACCTGCAAAATGCAATTAAGTTGATAATAATATAAGAAATCTAAGTACTGTCCCTAATAATATGGCCACCGATGGTAGATAGTTCATGTACAAAGGCGAGCTTAACTCAGCAATGAGTTTTCTTCCAGCAAACCTTTGAGTTATAGATAGAAAACATATTCCAGAGTAGGACCCAGTGCAACATACTATTATTATTACACACGGTCCATGAACATGGAAGCAAAGACACAGGAAAAAACTATACCCCTTCTTTTAATCTATCTATATATATAAAAATGAAACCCGTTTTCCGTTGTCACGACATAACATGAAAACGGCTTGACCGATTTGGCTGATTTTTTTTTAAATGTTCCTTGAAGTTCAATGATGGTTCTTACGGAGAGAAAAATTCTAAAAAAAAAAAGTTAGGTAAAGTAGGGTATGTAGGGTAGTGTAGGGTAGTGTAGGGTAGTGTAGGGTAGTGTAGTGTAGGGTAGGTAGGGTAGAGTAGCGTAGGATATGTAGGGTAGTCATTTGACGGGAGCGAAGCCGCGGGTAAAAGCTAGTATTTTATGAAACTATTGGTACATTGGTACTTTTTCCTGGTTTCGTTTTCGTTACCAAATCGTGCGTATAAAAACAAGACATTAATTTTTTGGTACCATAAATTTTTGACGTGACAACGTCTTAACCCTAGATTACTACTCTACGTCGCAGAGGCGCCCGCGTTTTTGATATATTGCTCTCTCTTTTTATCCTTCGCGCGTACGGCATTGACGTTCAAGGACATCTCAGTCATCGCCAGCACGTGTCACATGACGGTGGTTGCGTTACGGTAAGTGTGCTAGTTTTTTTGATATTACTACCCTTGGCGCTCCAAAGACGTATGAGTAGCTTGTATGTAAGTTTTGCGCTATACATTAAATTATTTTGTTAGTGTTTTTTTTTGTAATTTTAGTTACTACCGGTGTGTTTTATCTTTTTTAGGTACGTTTTGAAATTTCAACATCAAGACTAGTAATAGAAGAGTCACAGAAGATAAAACTAAGATAAACTGCTGATAAAACTACAAAAAAGACTAGAAGCACCTACGTTGAAACGCCATATCCGGAATTATATCGAAGTCATCCTGAAAAACCTTTCGATTACTCTGCTGTAGAAAATGAGGGTCCACCACCGCCAAAAAAGAAAATATTGCTCTTATTGTACATCTAAAGTGTCAAAAATCTATTTGCAGCGAACATCAAGTTCATGATTGTATTGAATGCATCCAAAATATTTTTTTGTTACTTTGTTATTTTTTTTTAGTTAATTACTTCATTATTTACTATTTTTTAAGAGAAGTGTATACTTAAAGATGTGTTTTTTAATTTTTAATGAGAAAACTGTTTGATTGCCTAAGTTCCTTAAATTTGTTCCTAACATTTATTTGATTAATGATTTTATAATAAAAATATATAAATATTATTTAAAATTGGGGTTTTTCCTTTTTAGTAATATACACAATTATATAAACAGTTAAAACATTAGCAATCATAGTTATAGGTTTTGAATAAATCATTAGTCAATATGATGCGCCTCGCGGGCGTATGAGTAGTTTCTTTGTACGTCGCAACATGAGTAGTAATGTAGGGTTAAATTAGGTTGCGGCAGGGAGTCACTTATGAAAAAGTGTAACGCTCGGTAACGTTACGATGAGTCACCGAACGAGAGAGAGGCCCGCCGAATGCCTTGCGTCTCTCTCCCACTCAACTATGATCGGTCTGCCGCGCGCGCAGCACTAGAGAATTAGGCGCATTGAATCGGCACATGCTTGTGTCTCTGTCTTTGTCTTTCTCGAACTCTTTATATTCATATCAATAAATATTCTACCGAGAAAAAGACGTTGTCACGTAAAATCTTCGCCCGTAAAAACGACTTTACAGGCAACCATTTTTTCTAATAATTTTTTCAATTACATTTATTCTAAAAAAAATATATTTTAAAACACACTTCTACGCTTTATTTCAAACTAGATGACGCCGTTTTTTCCTAACTAAAAAACAGATAAAAACTTAAATAAAAAACCATTTATTTCTACTACACAATTACTTACATAATTCATTTTTTCAAATTAGTTAAAAAAAATCTTATTACATTAAATCCATAATGTTATTATAGATTTAAATTACCGTATAAATTATATTTTTAAATATTTCAATACAAAATAATAATAAAAAAAAACATCATCATCTGCCTAGCCTTTTCCCAACTATATTGGGGTCGGCTACCAGTCAAAATCAAATAAAAAAAAACATTAAAAAAAATATATTATAGCCCACTGGTATTGGGAACAGGGTCCAAGCAGGACCGGAAGTCAGAGCTCCAGAGATAGGAAACTCCTAACAATACGAGCCGTGCCTAAGAGTACCACTGTGGCGTGTTTTGAATCAAGCCCTTGATCCAGCCGCCTAAGGACCTTGACCAACAGATCGAGGCTCTTGGTTATTAAGCTGTTCCTTGCCACGACTATCAGTACAATGATCGCCGAGTCTACTATTATTAATAATCTATGTTTTTTTGAAAAGGAGTTTTCTACCTGGGTTTTCTCCCGGTGGTTTTTCCTAACTCCCGCCCTGAGACCCTCAGGGAAAAGGAGGTTCGGATCCCCAGTTAGTTCGTCACAAAGACTGAGTCCCCCAGTACTTTGCTCAGAATATTGACTGTATGAATGGCTGCTTGTTTAATTAATAATCTATAAAATTATTAAGGTAATATTATATATTATATAATTTAAATTTTATATTTATTAACGCAGTGAGTGAGCTGTGGTGGCCTAGAGGAAACAACCCCGACTTACAAGTTGTTGGTTGTGGGTTCAAACCCATTAGGCGCATTACTTAGTGATTACACGATTACTATTCCACCACCATTACTCTCAAAACGGTGAAGGAAAATATTGTGAGAAAACCGGCATGTCCCAGAACCAAAGAGATGAAGATATCTGACATCCACTAATCCGCACCGGGACCACGTAGTTGTTTACAGCCCATTCGATCTCCTAGAGAGAAGACCTGACTCCAATGAGGCTGATGAAGCTCATGCTATATACATTAGGAGGCCTACACACGTGACCTTAAGAGGCCTGCGTACACCGTGCGCTATCTCGAGTTGAGACGAAATAAGAAAAAATCAAGATAGTATAAACAATTCATGCACACACTGACTGTAGTAAAGTCATTATCCACACACTGACAGTTGTTTGCTGTGATAGCAATACAAACAATTGGAAATTTGGGACATGTTCCGTAATATCAAAAATTATGAATGAAACATTAATTAATGTATTTCCAATATTGTTTCGAGTATTTATAACTTGATAATAATATCTGTGTTCCTACGGAGAGATATTTTTAAATAGTTATTGTTGTTTATAATATAGAAAAAATCAAATAAAAACATGACATTTTCGCTGTGAAAATGTGCAAATTTAAATTCGCTTAAATTTAGTTTGGGACTTACCCCAAACTAAATTCGAATTTCAAAAAAAAGATGACGTAGGAACCTAGATGAATATTGTCTGAATCCGAATAACATCATATTATGGTGTAAATATGCTTAAACTGCAAATGATTTTGGTACTACGTTTGTATGGATAATTCTAACGTTGCGGTCACCTTAATGTAACAAAACAGTATCAAATTCATGCAAATAAACGATATTATTATATTATCTACCAGTCAATCTTTGGGTTAAAAAAGGCATTAACATATATAGGTAAAATTGCGGTGTGTGATAGACGTAACATGATAAGTTCATTTATTTATTTTTATTTAATCTATCAATACCCGCGAAACAAGACACACTAGTAAAACAATAACAGCGTGGTCCAATGTGACCGGTCGGGGATTCATGAATTAATTAATTTATCATGATCAATCATTTTTCAAACGACAATTTTTTACTGTCCTAAGAATTAGGTAACGGATAATTCATAAAAACAATGTATTTAAAATATGTACAGAAGGTCAGTTGCAGAACACAAAAAATTGACATTCTAATTACAGTTTTATTTAATTCGGTGATAATCTTTTTGTTACTGAATTTAAATTTCTGTAAAAAGGTGAATGCCCACTTTATACAGAAAAAAAGTGCTTGCAATAAATAAAGAGGAAATATACGCCAAATTGTATATTTTAAATCGCAGAAAACCCAACATAGTTTTGATAATTATAAAAATTATTAACATTTAGGCGGGTCCAACCAAAGGCGGTGTTGAAAAATGGGTTTTCTGTGCAAAAGCAATAGTAAAAAAACAAAAAACGGTTTTAATAACCAAAAAGGTAGTGTTTACGAATATGCATTGTATTCCAAGTACCTAACAAACGCGAAACTTTAAATCAAGACAGAAGCAATAAATGCGGTAGGTACTGTCAAATTGTAAGCCAACTTGTGAATGATATTGTTTGAATAGAGTTTGTAAATTACTTCTATTTTTTTTTTATTTAAAACTGTATAAATGATTGTAGCCTGTACCTAACGTAGAAGTATTATATTTTTTCAAAATATGTGAATATGCCATGGAGAAATTTATGGTTTTACGTACTATTGGACATGCTTAACTTAAATGTTGCATGCTTAAAACATTGTTGTTTTTATTTATCGATTGGAATAAGATATTTGCAAGGATTAATGTATTTAATGATAAATAACACGAACGAGTCGAACGAAACGTTGCGCCATCTCTTTTATTTCTACGCGGAGCAACAGTGACAAAAACTAAAAACTGCGTCGTCTATTCACCGCGCCTTAAGCCGTAGGTTCCGGCTGTCATTTGTAGATCTTCGGCAGTCGTTACGGATAGTCAGAAGCCAGTAAATCTGACTCCAGTCTTGCTATGAAGTACCGTGTTACCCCAGTTAATGGGTTGTGGAGGTCTGGTAGGCAGCCGCTCCTCGTAAAATACTGGTATTTAGCTAAATCCGGCTTGACTGGAAGCCGAACCCAACATAGTTGGGAAAAGGCTAGGTAGATGACGTGTATAAGTCATCATCATCATCATCATCTCAGCCGAAAGACGTCCACTGCTGGACATAGGCCTCCCCCAAGCGTCGCCACAGCGGCCGGTCCTGTGCGTCTCGCATCCATCGGATTCCTGCGACCCTCGCCAGCCTCGTGTTTAAGTATCGGTCACTAATTACCAGTCACCCTATTTTAAACCTGAGACAGAACAGAAATAATTATTCGCAAATATCCGGGTGCATACAGATCAAAACGTTTCAAAGAGACTATGTAATTAAGTTTAACTAGAATAATTACAATACAGTTTTGAGATCGAAGGTTATATTTTAACTGCCTATTAACCGTTGACGGGGCAAGCTAGATAATTCTTCTATAATTATTTCCTAAGAACAACTCGTAACTTGTTAAGGTGGGTACTGTCCGGGGTTACGGGGTGCAAGGTAACGTGTTATAATAATAAATAATAAAAATATTTATTTCACAAAAATGTAGGAACACATTGCACTGTTTACAAAGCAATGTCTTAATATTAACAAAATAACATCATTAGCACAATCTTTTTAACATTATCCCTTAAACTATGACTAGCCTGTATCTTAAGAGATCAGCCATAAGGGTAGTAATTATAATATGACATTCACAGTACAAGTCAAACAGTGTCGGTGTCACATAAGCAACGTTGAGCATATAAGTAAGAGTCTGTGTATGTGATGGTGTGTGTTTGAGTGTATATGGGTGCGTTTATAAGTTTATGTGTGTGTGTGAGTGTCTTTTGAAATTATTTGTTACGAGATGAATGTTAGGAGATTCTCTGTTGTAAGGTAATCCTGTTGAAGTAGCCATAGGGTGATTTAAATCAAGAATGTTTAGTATATGCTCGATGCGTAACACGCTCGATGCGAATGTTACATTACATCTCGTAACGTTGGTCAGTACCCACCTTTAAAGTGCAAAACTGCATTCCATAACCTTGTTTGGAGGAAGTAAATATTTTGTAATTATTGATCTTATTATAATTATTTTTGGCAGCCTTTCCCATCCTACTCCTGGGCCAAGGTTTTCCTTTATTTCCCTTTGTAACGCCGTTTCCTCCTTTCAGACCTATTAAAATTTTAATTTTAATTTTAATTATTCTCCTGTTTATCTTACCATCTTTATTTTTTATGTGGGTGATGTTATCAAATAACTGCTGCCGGGAGGAAACATCGCTGGAGAGACTTTAACTGACTAAAATCAACAGTGTTTCTCCAGTTGCCCTTTTATTGGGAGGATTGTGGTAACGCCTTCGAGAAGTCCGCAGTCCTGGCAGGAATTAGCCCTAGCTGGCCCCTGCAATATTATAATCTAATATACAATGTAAATATGACAATACGACAATAAATGAAAACACTGGCAGTCCCTACTCATCATTATGAATAACCGGTTGTTGTGGCGACGCTTAGGGGAGGCCTTTCTCCAGCAGTGGACGTCATTCGGCTGAGATGACGATGATGATGAATAACTTTTAGTACGGGACCAAATTTAACATTGTGAAAAAAAATCAGCTATTCCGTACATTTTGCCGACATAGGCAAACGTAAATCTCAATCATTCCATCATTCGGTCAATCATTCAATCTTTCGGTCATTCGTGTTTTTAAACACTTTAGTATTCTACTTTTGACGATTGACTTTTAAATAAATAAAACAAAGTCATATTATATTAAAATAGTAACAATTAAAATATTGGAAAGATTCGACTTCGTGAGTAAGCAACAACTGTTTCCAAACACAACTCTCTCCTAATATATACTAGATACCGTAATATTTTGATCAATAATATTTAAACATTCATTTCAGCCCGAGACTACCTAGAAAGGGCCCTGATTACGGCTAAAGGATTGGTGGAGAGAGCGAAGGAGAAACTAGACAAACTATGCACGTTCAAAACTCTGATGCCGGAGTTTTTTAATGACATCGATATCAAAAGAGATTTGGAACCACTTCTGGAATTTATGTGAGTGATTTTTTCTAAAAGACTGCACTACATTTCTTTCTTTATTTTGTCTTTCTTTCTGTCCATTTTTTTTCTATCTTTCTTTTTTGTTTCTTTCTTCCTTTCTTTCTTTCAATTTCATTCCACTTATCACCCTGTATAATTAGTAATTGGTAAAATATTGTTAATCTATCCCCCCCGTAGTTGAGAAAAGGCTTCCTTTAGTAATATATCTAAATAATTTGAAAATGAAATCAATTCATGCGTAGCATCATAGTGCGGCCACGTACCGGAAGACGCAGCGTTGGAAGGCCTCCCACAAGGTGGACCGACGACCAGACGAGGGTCGCGGGAATCTGATGGATGCGAGACGCACGGGACCGGTCGTTGTGGCGACGCTTGGGGGAGGCCTATGTCCAGCAGCATGATCTCAGCCAATATACGTCCAGTTATTCGGCTGAGATGATGATGATGATGATAGCATCACATAGAAGATGCACTCACTGCTCAGAAAATCCATTGGTGATAGACCTGACAAACAATTTTACGCTGCCTGCCCACGTTCGACTCTTTTAGTACAGATAATCATAACAAATTTTAATACTATATTATATTCTGACCGAGTTTTTGTAGGACGTGTGCGTCAAACAATTGCTGTCAGTGTGTTCTATTTTTCTCCTACAAAAAATGGCGTCTGCGCATGCAGAATTGCAATTAGTCAGTTTCGTACCAACGGGTTTGGGCTGTGGACAAATTACATTAATTAAAGGCGATATTATTATAATATCTGGGTGTGTGTCATTAATTACCAGTCAGGTAATTAGTGACAAAGACGTGTAATACTCATGATAAAAAACAAATTTAACTATGGGACAAAAACCTGAAATCGTGAATAAAATCAGCAGTTTAGTACATTTTTATCAGTAGTCGAACATAAATGTACTGAACAGCATTTCTTTTCGTGAATTTAGGTTTGTTTTGAACAATCGAAAACTAGTGGTCGATTTCGTTGTATTGAAACAATCGAAAAACATCAGCTATACTATTCTCTAAAAGTCATTTTCATGGCGACGAGCTCGTCGTCGAGACAGCCGTCGAACAGCGAACGCAAATGTATGAAGAACTGTCATTGTCAACTCACAGTTGCAATTGACAATGACAGTTCTTCATACATTTGCGTTCGCTGTTCGACGGCTGTCTCGACGACGAGCTCGTCGCCATTTTAGAAAATAGCACCGCAGGATTATTTTGTATTATAACGGCGAGTCGATGTATGACTCGATGGTTTATTTTAACGTCTACGATTCTTTCGATTGTAAAAACGTCTCAAAATTGAACAGCTGTTCGATACCAGAAATATGAATTAACGTAAGGGAAATTTACTAACGGCCAGTTTCTTCATAAAAGCTAAAACTATCACTAAAAGCATTAACTTTTCCTTGACCATTACTGTTGTCAATAGCAATGTCATCTTTTCAATGTCTTCATCCAAGTGACAGCTAAATTAAAAGTCGACTAAAATAAAATGTAGGGATAAATGCAGTGAAACCTATACAATTTTGTCAAAATGACAGTAACTTTGGATTTAACAGCCTTTCAATGAGCAGCAAAAGATAAGAGCAAAAGTAACAGTAAAACCAACGGTTAAAATTGTGAAGAAACGAATTTAACCGTTATTATTACTTTATGACGTTACTTTGGCTGTTACCTTACATGAAGAAACTACCTATAAATCTGTAAAAGTCGTCCATAGTCATAAGGGACCATAGCCATAAGGAGGACAGGGAAGAGTCATAGTCGTAAGGTCCTTTGACCTATAACGTAAAAATGTCCCTTACGTTAACTCTAAATATTTCTGGTATCATGTGTCCTTAGCTACGAGGTCTTCTACTATATCTATATAATTCTAAGAGTAACTTGTTGGATTTTCGTTAATTATTTTTATTTCCCATTGCAGTCATACAGCACATATGGCTCATTTGACTCCTCAACATCACAGGGTGGTCACCATCAAATTAAACTCAGAAAATTTCGAATCCGGAGCCATCGTGAATTACTACAAGTACCTTATTATGGTAAATATTAGTATTAATAAAAAATATTTAAAAGTCGAAGACCCTATCGACTTAAAAAAAAATTATATAAAAAGGTTCTGAAGTGGCGACCACTTACCGGAAGACGCAGCTTTAGGAAGTGTGGACCGATGACCTAGCGAGGGTCGCGGGCATCCGATGGATGCAAGACGAACAGGAATGGTCGTTGTGGTGGCGTTTATCGGAGGCCTATGTCCAGCAGTGGACGTTTTTCGACTGAGATGATGATGATGAAAAGCAATGGCTGCCATTTGGCTGCATCATCACCCTAGGGTTATTATTATATTATACCCAAAATTATGCCATGAATTGCTAGAAAGTGGCTATTAATTTTTGTTTAAAACATGAAAAACTTAAATTGAAAAAGTAGACCAAATGAACACAATTGATTCTTTATCTCGAGGAGGCCTATTTCCAGCAGTGGACGTTTTTCGACTGAGATGATGATGATAAGACTTATTTATCTAAGTAACAAATATATCTATTTCTTTTCCAGGTCAGTGAATACTTCATGAGAGTTGAATACTGCGCAGGTTTCCAAATTGTAATGGACTACAGTGAAATAAATATCTTAGCCTTTGTCACTAAGATCAACCCTTTGGAGCTTAGACAAATCATTACTTTGATGACTGTAAGTATGTGGTTCAACTTTCAAAGAAAGAAAGAAGGAAAAAGAATTTATTATTTTTAAAGATGGCGCATACCTTAAAAAAAAACCAATAACAACAAATAAGATGTAATGATTTTCGCAATTAACCTGATGGGATTGCTAACGATAAAAACAGGAGTTTGAGTGGTCCTGTCCGCAAATAACCGCCGTCCGTCCGGTAACCGACTGGACCCGTGTTGTCGACGGCGCGTAGTGTTCAGTTCCACGCGCACGTGTAAAACTGTAGGGGCATGAGTTGACTTCCAAGAGAAACCACGATCAGGGTGTGAGTTTTAGTCAATAAAAGTCTATCACGCCCTCGTGCTCTGCCCAAGAGCGCTAGAAGTCATTCGGATGATTTCCCACCTAAAAACATTGTTAGAATCAAGCAGATGATAACTAGTTTGTGAAAATACGTCAAATTCTGATTTCTGGCTGTTATTTATAGATCTTTAGCAGTCCCTTTTCTCCTAGCAGTCCCTGGCAGTCAGGGTTTATAAATGTCAGATAGGCAGTAGACTGGAAGCTGACTACACCATAGTTCTATAGGTGGATAGTACCTAGTCTTGCAACTTGATAATATGCAGCCGAGTATTAGTATTTAACACGAAAGGACTGTCTATCTGACCTTCATAATTCATTAAATGGGTCACACAAGACGGTGTTCCTCACCCATCGTAGGCTCATGCTTGCGGACGGCGAGCAACGGGTAGCTCGCTGTCCGGGCGTCCGGTATTAGTCCGAACCAAGCTCATGTGAGCAAACCGTAGGGCCCCAACAGCATCGGAGTCTACAGGGGCCTGGGTTGACAAAAGAGACCCCGGCTCGGGACCTTTGAATTAGGGCAAAGAAGGAACAGGAGTGGGTTTTAGTCAGTAGAAGTCTGACAGGCCCTCCTGCTCCGCCCAGAGCGAGAGAAGTCATTTTGATGATTTCCCACCATAAAAAAACCACCTTGTGTGTGACCCATTCCATTGGCAAGACTGCTGTCAGATTTTCTACATTCTGCCTATCCATAACAGCTGTCAAAGATCAACAAGTACAAATGACAGCCGAGAGCAACAGCTTAACGTGCTTTCCGAAGCCCTAACGAACCTTGATATGTTAATATGGTCACTCATCTACAGTTCGACCTCGACCAACCATGCTTGACCTTGGAAATCGACTCGTGTTATGGGTTTATTGATTAAATGCTTTATGCTCACCAAAATACGGAAATGACCCAGGCACCGATTTATTGGGAAATATTCGACTGGCCTGTTAGTCAAGTAGTTAGTGGCCCTGACTGGTATGCTGGAGGTCGTGGGTTAAATTCCCACCCAAGAAAAATGTTTGATGAGCTCTATCATGTGTTCTGTTTCTTGGTGTAATTTATCTATAATATGTATGCATTTAGAAATATATCAGTATGTTTATCAGGTAGGTATCTAGTAGACATACAGCTTTGCTTAGTTTGGGACTAGATGGCATGTTATTATTATTATACTAGCTGTTGCCCGCGACTTCGTCCGCGTTAAGTTCGTAAAACTGCACAAAAGTTACTTATAACTAATCCTATACTTCCGAAAACATCTGATTAATTAATTTTACATAAAACTATTTAAGTTAAAACTCCAATTAGTACTATTTTTAGTTGGGAAATCATCTAATGACTTTCGCTCTTCTGTGAAGCGGAAGTGCGTGTCAGATTATTACTGGCTAAGACTCACTTCTATATTCCTTCCTTGCCTTACGTTCCAGGGTCTCCCTTTCAGAAGCGAAACCATAGCCCCAGTAGGTTTCTTGTTTAGGTTTTATAATTCAGATGGGTAAACAGCAGAATGACTTCTCCTGCTGTTAAATGGAGCGGGAGGGCATGTCAGACTTTTACTGACTAAACGCCACCCCCGTTCCTGTGTTGCCTTCAATTTTGGGACACCGAGCTTATCTTTCGGAATACCGATCCACGTCCCCAGAGGCTTCGGCCCTGCCAATGGCCCCTACAGTTTGCTGACATCTCCTTGAGGCGCTCGTGGAACAGTTGACGACTTGACTCGGTCCGGGTTATTACCGGACTGCTGGACGGCAAGCTACCCAGTGTTCGCCGTCCGCAAGCTTGCACCTACGGTGGTCGGAAATCGTTCTCGTGATCCTGACGGCGGCGGGGGCGTGAGGGTCGTTCCCTTTCGCGCTCGCGGTCGGCCGCCTCCTTGGCTAGCATTACTGCTTCGCAGAAGAAGGCAACCGCCATACCTCTACCGTGTGCTCCACCGTGTCCTCCGGGCGGTCCAGACAGTGCGCCCAAGTCTGGCTGGGGCGCCCTTTTCCCCTGAATCCGATGCAGGAGCCTCCCGAACTTACCGTGTCTGGTGAGGACCTACGGCATATGGAACGTGAGGATCTCTTTCCAACCACTCCTCTAAGAGGAAACTTACCGCCGCAATGACGGCGTGCCCAGGTTTCTTGTTTAGGTGGAAAATCATCAGAATTACTTCTCAGAAGGTGAGTCAGACTTTTACTGACTAAACCTTACCTCGTTACTTCTTTGCCTTCGTTCCAGAGTTCCGGGTTTTCCTTTCGGAAGCTCGCCCATGTCCCTAGAGGCTTCGAGCCTGCTGGGCACCTATAGTTTGCTAAAATCTCTTTGAAGCACGCGTGGAACAATACCCACGGTTGACTGTCTGGATTATTACCGGACAGCCAGATGGTAAACTACCCATTGCTCGCCATTCGCAAGCCACTCCTACGGTGGCTCTAAATTGGGGTCGGAATCCCAGCGACTGGGGCGTGAGGGGACTACTTGCCACTACTCCTCGCTCTGGATCATGGCCTGTACCAGTGCCCAGCGTGAGAGGTTGCTGTCACCGATCGTCCCCACAAGGACACGGTGGTGCTCCGCCTAAGCGTGGCCCACCAGTACTTTATGCTCTAACGTGTCCTCCGGGCGATCCACCCAATGGTAACACCCGGGTTTTTCTTCCGCACGACGTCAATTGCCTTAAAAACATCAACAAAGTACAGAGCCGCAGAGTTCGCATTCTTAATAGTTGCCTACTCTATGGGTAAAGTCGTTAGTTTAGTTCATATTTCGATAAAGTCAAAATTAAAATGATTTGTTCTTCAAAAAACCAAATTAGGGCAGATAACCGCCTTTAGTATTTGCCTCTTTTTTTGTTGGGTAACCACCAAATACCTTCTCCCACTCTAGGTGGACCGAGAGAGAGTATGAGACTTTTACCAACTAAATTCCACAGTGTTCTTTTAGTTGCAATTTACATTCTAGGGCGACTAATTTTGGCACACCACGATTATTACTATTATAAATTCACTCTTTAAAGAGAGACTACAGAGTCATGACGTCCTCACCTTGCGCTTTACGCAGGTCCTAACCGAACATGAGTGTTTCGGGAGGTAGATGTTTTAGATTCGGCGGGAAGACACGGTGGACCTTACGATCGAAGTTATCCCGCTAGGGCGGATTATCGCCGTACCTACTGTTTGCGGGTCAAAATCAGAATCCTCCTGCCCTAGTTCAGATCATGGTATGAGCTGGGAGGAGGAATGGAAAGCAGTCACCTCCTAGAGTTAAGCAACGTGGCTGAAACCGTGCGAAACAGGACATCCTTAGGCCCCTCCCATCGCCATTTGGACACTTCCCAGGTGTCATATGTATAGGGCGTTTACCGATCACCATCATTGTTTTTTGTGTTTACATGACCTGTTTATTGAGGCAGGAATTTTCTGGTGCGGTATTTGACTGACACCCTAATACACCAAATAAATGTTTTTCTTTAGTGAGAATAATAAACGAATTCTTGTGTGCGAGTATTTTCACCTAGCCGACTTCACATGCTGATGATCAAACGCAGTCTGTAAACTCTCGATTTTTACGGGTAGAGCATACAGAGCAGTAAAAAATACCCACTTTGTTCCATTAGATGCCCTATACGAACAATTTTCCAGCTATCGAAGCCCGTTAGGGCCGTTCGCTTATGGTATCTCTTTTAGGTGCGCGTGGCACATAACGCAACGTCAGTCGACTAAGACCAGTCTTTATTCAACAGCGAAATGCCAATAGTGCACCGTCCAAAACTCCGCGCTAACGGTAGCATGGAATCGCCCTGCGACTCGTAATGCCAAGGGCATCATCTTTGCGCTTTCTGCTACCTTCTTCGCTTTATTTGCGGAAGGAAGTGATGACTGCTTTCCATACCTTCTTTCTCTATACCAGGACCGGACATGAGAGGTCGTTACTGCTGATCACCTCCACCCGGAGTCCTGGAACGCAAAACGAAGAAGGAACATACAAAGGTGTGGGTTTTGGTCAGTGAAAGTCTGACATCCCCTCGTGCTCCTTCCTAGAGTGGAAGAAATCACCTAAAATATAAATAGCCCTTAGTTAAAAATAAATAAATGGATGTTTGTATTTTGAAAGGAAATCGTTTGTCTTAGTGTGGTCATGTGAAGAGGAGAAATTAAAAGCACGTTACTAAAAGAGTTCTTGAGAATGGAGAGGGAGAGGAAGGCCAAAGAAAAGATGGATGGATTGTGTAAGGATTGATATGAAAGAAAAGGGCAGATGATAGTGTGATGATAGTGTGACGGACGACAGGACAGAATGGAAGAAGAAAACGTGTTGCACCGACCCCAAGTAATATGGGATAAGGGCAGGAAGAAGAAGAAGGATGTCATTGTTTGTATTTTGAAAACGGGGTGCAACTCCGCAGTTGTAAAATTTGTCTCCATGGGTTTTTTTTTGTTAAACAATAATAATAATATCTTTTGGTAATATTTTTGTTAAAAAAATTGTGAGAATGCAAAAATATGTGAAAAAAAATGTTACAAAAATAAAAAAAAAGCTTTTTCTAAAACACCTCTTGGGATTCGAACCACCACCGTGTTACGTCCCAGTCTAGTCATTAATCGATCGCGCTGCAATGTTCGATGAAAATTAAGCAAAATAGACGTTCTTATATAAATGTCATAAATGACTGCCCCGCTCTTCGTCCAAGATAGCGTGATGATTTTCATTTCAGTAGATAAATTGGCAGCTAAATGGACTAATGTAACATTGTAGTATGTGAATTTCGTGGACGCTTGGATTTTATAGCGTGTTTTGATTAGTTTTTACAAAATATTTGGGAAAAATCAAATAGGAATGTTGATTTTCTTATGAAAAAATGGTAAAAGTATTTTTTTTTCCAAAAACAATAAGATAAAACATTGACAGAAATATAAATTGTAGGTGGGATTCGAACTCGGGGCAACTCGTTCAAAACCGACAAAATGCAATATTGCTCACCCCCCATAGCAAATAGCGTGATAAAATGTAGCCTAAATCATTAAGGGTCCTATAAGGATTATGTATGCAAAATTTGAACAGGATCGGTTCAGTGGTTTTTGCGCTAATTAATGCTAACAATGTACAATTTTACTGTTTTATTATATGTATAGATTATGAACATTGTGATGATTACTGTTAACTTCTTAAGAATATGCTCACAAAACTTTAATTTTGAATGTTGATCATTAGCATTATCGGCTATGTAATATTTCCATTATTGGGACTCACATCTTCTATCTAGGAGTGGGCATAGGCCGTAATCCACCTCGCGGACCCAGTGCAGATTGCTGGATGTCACATATCGTCGAATTTTTGAATCTAGGACATGCTGGTTACCACACGGTGTTTTCCTCTACCGTTTTCAGAGCAACCAAATGGTGATGAAATAAATTACACAAAGTAATGCGCTTCTACCTTGAACCTGCGATCTAAAACTTGCAAGTCAGGGCAGTTACCATTGGACCACCACTACTCGCATGATCTGAGATCTGATGCTGAATGTTGATCGGTTTTTTCTAAATCCCCTTATCTCTTTTTCAGGAAGGCTACGGTTGCAGAATAAAAGGCATACACGTGATCTCGTCGTCCAAGATGGTGGACGCGCTAATAAGTCTGCTGAAGCAAGTGTTCAGTGCGAAGCTAGCTGAAAGGATACATCTGCATAAATCTGCAGAAACATTGTATGAACACATCCCTAAAGAGGTGCTGTCATGTGACTACGGTGGTCAAGAGAAAACTGTGTTGGAAATTAATAGTAAGCTGACTTCTTTTTTATTATGAGTTACTCCCCCCACCTGTTTTTGGTGGGTAAAAATTCAACTCCTATTCTAAGATCTTCGTTAATTGTCGTATTCCCGGAAACACCCGAATCAAAATACCTACTAAATTATGCATGAAGAAAATGCGCTTTACCCCTCTTTATACATATCGTCTTCCGACGCTCGGGGAATACGGCCGTTGCCGAACAGTCACGAAGATTTCTATGCGCACTATCACTTTGGCAGACCTGTACCTTTTGTTGCCCTTTGGCGTCTAGGGCCGCGGTAACTGATTTGGACAATCCTGTAGCCCTGACAAGCAGCGTTTATAGCAGGCACTGTCACTTATACTGCCATTACTTTGAGTCGCATGTACAACATGTTCAAAGTTTATTCCATTCTTTTTACGAAATATCAAGTAGGTCGTATTTTTAACTCCATCTAATAATATTGGGAGCCCACCTCATCATCATCATTATTAAACACTGTTTTAGGCTATCACGGTTTGTTTCATAATTTAAATAAACAAACAAAAAAAAAAAAACAAAAATAAACATAAATCACGGAAGATATCCCGTAAGTGACAATTTAAATCATCATTATTATTTCAGCATAGACCTCCCCCAAGCATAGCCACAACGACCGGTCCTGTGCGTCTCGCGGCCATCGGCTTCCCACGACTCACACCAAATCATCGGTCCACTTTGTGGAAGGCCTATGTCCAGCAGTAGTATGTCAATAGGATTAGTAAAGGATAATTAAACTGTTTCGTTGGTCTAGTGGTCGCAAGAGTGACTACTGTGCAATTACTCTCTAGTTGCCCGGAATATCGAAGTTCGTGGTGTGATACCCCCGTGCCGAAAGCACGTAAAGCCGTTGGTCCTGCGCCTGATCTCTCTCCGGTCGTGTCGGATTGCCATCCCATCGGACTATGAGAGTAAAGGAATAAAATGTACCTGTGTTTGCGCACACACTTATGCACTATAATATCTCCTGCGTACTTGGCTCTGTTGAGATTGGCCACTGTGATCGAAATTCGGTCGGGGAGGATTATTAAAGGATAATTATGTTTTAACCCATTATTTTCCTATTTCAGAAGACTGGTTAGAAACTTTGGGGTCCAAGGAGTTCTTGAACTACATGGGCAAGATGAGTAAAGCGAACACCGACGAGTCTTGCAGACAGTCAGATAAATTCAATGAGCATTATGTCGGCATGCCTGGATCCTTCAGGGCGTTGAGTGTAGATTAATGTTTAGAAGAAATTCATTAATATTTTTCTAGTTTGTGTGTGTTTTGTGTTCGTTAGGAAACATTAAGGGGTGATTTTTTGAAGCGCGGCTGACGCGTGTTAGCAGCGCTATAGCTGCGATATAGTCGCTGGCGGTTTACCCCCTCCCACGCCACGATCGCGATGCAAATGCGCGTCAGCCGCGCTACTGCATCGCGACTGCAGCGCGGCTAACGCGCGACCGCGTATCGTTTGTTTGTAGACTGCTTTTGTTTTTCATTCACGTGCCACCCTCCCTCCGTCCACTCCCTGCTGTCGTCTGACACGGTTGCGCGGCAGCCGCGCTACAGACACGATGCAGTAGCACGTTAGTAGCGCTAATGCGACTGTAGCGCGTTAGCCGCGCTTCAAAAAGTCGCTGTGGGCGAGGGCCCTAACTATAGCTGTGAATATCGATAAAGCCTGTTTTTTAATCCCTGAGACTAAATTATTGACACAAGTAAATGTTAAACTTACAATAATAATGATTTGACAGTTCCAGTTCCAGAGACCAGTTTTTTTGTGTTGTGACAGCACATGTAATGTCATTTTAGTCTCAGAGATTAAAAAATATAGACTATAGTGGTCGTTTATGTCTCTCTAAAATTTTCAATATGTATGTATAAATTCTTTTCTTTTTTTTTTTTCTTTTTTTTCTTTTTATTACTGGTTTGGCAACAGCAATGACAGCTCTATTTCTTGTCCAGATTGCTTGGAAGAGACCGTAAAATGTGATAAGGTCGCCCAATATATGTATGTGTTTTGGTTTTAGTTTCCTTTTGTATGTGTAATGGTGTTTAATAAAGTGTGTTTAAAAAATAAATAAAATGAATAAATAATGTACGGTAACAGCGTTAAAGTTTTTTTTAATACGTCATAAATCGTAAACCGCAATTAGGCTGCCTGTCCACCGGAGCGGAGCGAGGCAGCGGAGCGGAGCGACGGAGTAATGCGGAGCGGAGTTGCGTACTGTGTCTGTCCACGGGAGCGAAGCGAGGCAGCGGAGTCGAGCGAGAAAGTAATGCGGAGCGGAGATGCAGACTGTGTTTTTCATTACGGAGCTGGACCGCGAGCACGCGACGAGTCATTCGAGCTTACGGTCCGCTCCGTTTCCCCGCTCCGCTGCCCCGCTCCGCTGCCCCGCTCCGCCTCCGGTTTTGTATGAATTTTTAAAATAGTTTGTAACTCCCTGTCCACTGAAGAGGAGCGGAGATTTTGTGCAATCCTATTGGTTAATATTTCTCAGTTTCTCCACTCCGCAGCCTAGCTCCGCTCCGGTGGACAGGCAGCCTTAAGTTGGTATAGAACCCTCAGTGCGCGAATCTGACTCGCACTTTTGCCCGGTTTTTCTTTTTTTTGTTATTTTACACCAATTTGCACACTATTTCTATGGAATCAATTCGTGAGCACTTTCAAACAAAAAAGAAAACAAGTTTGCTGTAGCAGAAATACAGTCATTAAAATTTTAGTTCTCTACCTCCTTACGGTTATGAGATACATAGACAGACAGACTGACGGACGGATGACATGTAATAGGGTACCGCGCTGGCAGTTTTCGGGTAAAAAAGGGGATTCTTTTAAAGATGTGCATTATGGAAGTACCTACCAAATCACGATAGATCGCCAAACAACCTCATGTATTTCCTAATACAACATTTAGGGCCTATTTCACCACCTGTGATTAAGTTTCGAGTATCTTACTTGGCAGATAATTTCATACAAAATCTGTTCCTTTTTTTAATTTATTCAGTGAGTGGTGCCTACTCGGACATTGTGAAACAGGCCCTTAGTTTACCTAATTTTTTGAATAGAGTATTCAATAAAAACAAATTACCTACTTAGTATATTGATGGGTGTAGGTATAATAAAGGCAGCAGAAGTATCATCTTAATATATATAAATCTCGTGTCCCAATGTTTGTCCTCAATGGACTCCTAAACCACTAACCTAACCGATTATAATAAAATTCGCACACCATGTGCAGTTCGATCCAACTTGAGAGATAGGATAGTTTAAATCTAAAAAAAAAAAAAAGTTGGGTAAGGTAGGGTAGTGTAGGGTAGTGTAGTGTAGGGTAGTGTAGGGTAGTGTAGTGTAGGGTAGTGTAGGGTAGTGTAGGGTAGTGTAGGGTAGTGTAGGGTAGTGTAGGGTAGTGTAGTGTAGTGTAGTGTAGTGTAGGGTAGTGTAGGGTAGTGTAGGGTAGTATAGGGTAGTGTAGGGTAGTGTAGGGTAGTGTAGGGTAGTGTAGTGTAGCGTAGTGTAGTGTAGGGTAGTGTAGGGTAGTGTAGGGTAGTGTAGGGTAGTGTAGTGTAGTGTAGTGTAGTGTAGTGTAGGGTAGTGTAGGGTAGTCATTTGACGGGAAAAAATCCAAAAATAAATAATTGTCTACCCCGTGCGAAGCCGGGACGGGCTGCTAGTTATTATTATAATTTCAACCGACTGATGTCACTGTTGGATATAGGCCTCCGTCTAGAATCGCTACAACGACCAGTCCTATGCGTCTGGCATCCATCGTTCACCAGGTTATCAGTTCACCAGGTGGGAGGCCTTCCACCGCTGCGTCTTCCAGTACGTGGTCGCCAGTCCAGTATCTGTCTTCTGGAATAAATTGGGGAAATCTGCTGTTTGTATCTTGTGAGCAAATAATATGTAAATGATTAAAGTAAATGGAACACTCAAATGTAATGTAATGCAGTGAAGCCAAATAAAAAATTATATTTTTAGAAAATACTTTGTTTTATTGTCAGTCACATTCAGTCTGTTCGATTAAATTTCTTATAGTAATAATTATAAAAAAATAATTTATGTATGTCTATGTATATATAAAAAGTGAAACCGTCTGACTGACACATCAAAACACAGCCAAAACTACTGAGACCAAAACGTAAAATTTTGTATACTTAAAGCTTTCTTTTATGGTGTAAATGAGCACAAAGAAAATAAACTTTGCCAGAGGTGAACAAGGGAAAATTCGTTTGTGCGTAAAAGAATAATACCCAAGTTAGTATAGAGCTCATCATCATCTACCTAGCCTTTTCCCAACTATATTGGGGTCGGCTTCTAGTCAAGCCGGATTTAGCTGAATACCAGTATTTTACGAGGAGCGGCTGCCTACCAGACCTCCACAACCCATTAACTGGGGTAACACGGTACTGCATGGCAAGACTGGAGTCAGATTTACTGGCTTCTGACTATCCGTAACGACTGCCAAAGATCTCCAAATGACAGCCGGGGCCAACGGCTTAACGTGCTTTCCGAGGCACGGAGGAAACTCGTTATGTTAAGATGGTCACCCATCCACAGACCAACCTAGTCAAGCGTTGCTTAACCTTCGACCTTCGATCGACCTGTGCGGCTGTTATTATCTAGCCACGAGCTCCTCAAAAAAATTAGTATAGAGCTATTCCCCAGCAATACCCAAAATGCAGCTCGTATGTTATATGATAGTTAACTGCACTGTTAAAATAAATTAGATTTAACTCGCAATAAAGCACCGAGTTAAAAATTTATTGAACGATATAGCTACTGATATTTTTCATACATTTTATGGTTTTCAGGCAAGTTTGCTATTAGTTATCCATTAGGCGATTGTTTTTATTTTTGAGAAAGGGCTTCCCAACTTGAGGTGTGAACCCGTTGGGTCGATTGCAATTAAATAAATATTGTTATAGACGGCGAAAAACTCCGGCAACCGATGTATAGAAATAGTACGCGCCGTATACAACTCGGTCATATTAACTTGACGCTTGGCGTCGATGAAATAATGTTCAATAACAATATAACAACAACAGAGAACTAGCCAAATTATTGGAACTCGTATCGATAACAAAGATGCTGACCATCTGACACTTGCCGGGTGAGCTAAGGGAATGCGGGCCGGAAGCATAGGGATGCTCACGTTTCAGAGATGCCAAGTTGATGTGACCGGATTGTAATTATGACCATGTTTCCGAATAAGAATAATAAGAAATATGCACAGATCGTAGATACATGTGTGATCTGTATATTAAAATACTAGTTTTTGCCCGCGGCTTCGCCCGCGTGAAAGTCGGGAACTAAGTAACTACTAAATAAGTAATAACATTTTTACATAAAATATAGCCTATAGCACTCAGGAAGAAAGCAGCTTTCTATCAATATATATATTTATGCAATCGAACCAGGATCTTCAGAGATTATCCCATACAAACAAAAAAAAACCTCTTTATTATATTAGTATAGATTGGCTTTTACTTTAAGATTACTAAAATGTACAAGTCGCTTCCTCTATGGAGAATAAAATATTGGTCTAAATATTACAAATCTGATCAATTTATGTATCAACACTTACATTATTATGAGGAGCTCGTGGCTAAATAATAACAGCCGCACAGGTCGATCTTCAAGGTTAAGCAACGCTTGCCTAGGTTGGTCTGTGGATGGGTGACCATCTTAACCTAACGAGTTTCCTCCGTGCCTCGGAAAGCACGTTAAGCCGTAGGTCCCGGCTGTCATTTGTAGATCTTTGGCAGTCGTTACGGATAGTCTACTGGCTTCTGACTATCCGTAACGACTGCCAATCTGACTCCAGTCTTGCCATGAAGACCGTGTTACCCCATTAATGGGTTGTGGAGGTCTGGTTGGCAGCCGCTCCTCGTAAAATACTGGTATTCAGCTAAATCCGGCTTGACTGGAAGCCGACCCCAATATAGTTGGGAAAAGGCTAGGCAGATGATGACTTACATTATTATTATCTGAAAGTAATCGCAACACCATTGCAATGAATAAAAATAGGAGTTCAGGTTTGATTTGTTTCATGGCTATTGTGATTTAATTTTTTCTGAAAAAGAGTTTCTCGTAGATTTTGCTACTTTTGTTGTTATTTTAATGACTAAACAGCAGCAGTAATATGCGCTTGAAAGGAAACGTAAAATGAAAAACCTTTTTCATTGAAAATCCTCCGAAAAAACACTGTTTTAAACCCATTGCAATTTATTGTAAAACATCTTTATTGCAAAGATATTATTATAACTAGCTGTGCCCGCGACTTCGTTCGCGTGGATGTCGGAACTTAACAATGTATTTTTTATTGCGAAGCGCTGTTGGAGGATACCGATACAAATATAATTTATTTATTCTAGTCGTTCTTTATAAACAACATTAGCTGTAGAACTATCTGAAGCGTACACAAAAAGATTATTGGGGTTGTTTACCCGTGAAAGAGCTACGTATGCGTACGACCATGGGAAAAGCATTATTAGCAATATTTAGGTCTGCCCCCGTAACAGATAATGTCTGGCCCTGACTTTAATAATCGTCATGGTATAACAGACACTAACTGGGAATTGCACTCGTTTGAAAGAGAAAGGAAAGTTGTCAGGAATTATAAGTATTCTTGGAATAAAAATTATATCACCGGCGCCGCAACCAATTAATATTTACAAACTCTTCAGACAGGCAGCAATTTCATCGGCTCTCGTTCCACGGGGTACTATCGGGAGTGTCTGCCGAAAATCACCGCAGAACAGCACCGTTATGTCTCCCATCGGCCCGTCATTTTGCCTTACATCCTGTAAAGTTCTATTCACTGCTTCTATAGCTTTGCGGTTTGCCATTGTGCACTCAACCCAAATAATTAACATACAATCGCGTAAAACCTTTGCTTTATCGCTATTTCGCGATATGTTGCAAACCGGGCTTTCCGTACGGTCTAAGTCGATAGGAATTTTAAATGTTGTGTGTGCCGTTTTTCCTCCAGGCAATAATGTGGCTGCTATCCCTGAAGAGGCGACAGCAAGAACAATTTTATTTTGGTTCCTTATTCGAACCAAAATAACTTTGAATAAGAAAGTATTACCTGTTCCGCCTGGTGCGTCTAAAAATAGGATTTCACCCGAGACGTTATCTACACTGCAGCATACCCTATCAAACGAACGCTCTCGGTCAGCTGATAAACGCGCTTCACGGTCCTCGCTGCTTTCTTGGGAGCGCAAAGTCGCGGTAACAATTCTTTGCGAATTTAACCGCAACTCCCTTTCGTCACGATCTTCTTCTGATTCTTGGGATGTACTTAGTCTCACCCTTTACTCAGCTACACTGCGAAAGGCTTGTTTTTTTCTAGAAGGCATTTAAAAAAAATCTGATTCATACTAATAAAATATTGAACCAAATAATTCACAACAGCACAAACTTTCAAAATAAGAATAAAGTTAAAGACCAGCAGCAACCATCTTATTTAAGTAAACATACCTATCTTACTTGACTCAAATTGTAAGATACAATTTACTTTGCACTTCAATACTTGAATCGAATGTAAAACTCTTTTTATGGAACGATTTAACGATGTTATCCAGTCAAGACCTTTTCAAAGACAGAACTGTTAAGACACCTAATAACCTGAGCCCGTGAACGCCAGATCTATTTTATAAAAGCTGAAAGTTTGTCAGTGCATGGTCCCAACGCAGACCTAACAACGATGGCCAATTATGAAGTTTGGGTTGCAGTGGCTTTGGTAGGTACGCGGTACCAAAATTGTGTAAAATACCGATCTAATTACGTCGAATTATAAAGATTTATGTTTTTGTATTACTTTCAGAATATTATTATTGAAAATCACGTTATTCATTGCCAGACACACACATTACATAGTGGAAACCCCTTGCCAGACACCTGTTCATGAAATTATATAATTGTTAACTTTTGTACCGATAGATGGCATTGTTAGCTGAGCGTGTTAGGCGCGCCACACACTGTACCGCGTCCCGTCGCGTAGTGCGGGATGGCAGATTTTACTGTTGTATGCAAGTATCTCAATTTGTATAGAAATCACCCTAATCCTAGTACAGCTCACTGCCGATGCGGATCTGCGCGGGAAGGCGTTCCGCGCGCAGTTTCTGCCCATCAGCGCGGGAGCGCGAGGCGTGCCGCGCGGTAAAACACACTGGCTCCGTAGTCCCGCGCGTGATTTGATATTGTAAAGACGTTCGTAATTAGGGATATATCCAAAATCTTCTATGGATGCAGTGTCTTTTAATTCACAAAACTAAATTGACAATAATATAATTGCTACATCTTGAAATTTAATCATTTCGTCCATTCTCCACGACGATCGACAGCACAGTGAACATATGAATTTATTTAGCGCGAGGCCGTCGTAATCTGTTTTACAGCGCGGGGGAGCAGATTACACCGCTAAGTAAGGCAGATCTGCGCCTCCGTCGCCGCGCGCGATAGCGCACCACGGCGGAACGTGGTGCAGTGTGAGGAACGCCTTAACATCGTGATTCAGAATTTAGTGTCAACTAACAACGCCATCTATCGGTATAGAAGTTAACAATTATATAATTTTATGAATTATATGTTCACAAAATTTTGCCTTTATGAGTGTGCTATGGGATCAAGAATTAAATTAGTATTAAATTGATAATTGAATTGGTTTAAAATCAGTTTTGATTTACTAATCAGCGTTGATTATATTATATACACTGCACGCAGTTGATCTCTTAGTTTGATAGATGGCGCTATTTTAATATTTTACTTCGAAAAGACTATTATAATTTTTTTATTTTATTATAAGGTATGAGCTGATTACGATGAAACAAAAAACTTAATATTACTACAATTCGCACAATTTATTGTTATGTATAAAAGTTACGTGAAGTAATGAGATCAAGTACACATAACCCTAATTTTATTTCTGGAAATCTTTAAATTCAAATATCTTTTGTTAAACTGAACCGATTGCAATGAAACAAAAACTAAATGTTACTGTAAGTTACGCTCAATCCTTGTGTCTAAAAATTATCTACATTGCTTTCGTAGATTTAACGTGATGCCCGAACAAATAAACAGACAAACAGACAAAAATTCTAAAAATGCTGGAAATGGGTTCTGTTGGTTGTTCTTTAACACCCTAGCTATTTTTTTTTAATTTCTTTTTCATGTACAAAAACCATTTTTCTACAGATTTATTATATGTATAGATAAGTTAAAATATGTAATTATCATATTTTCTTTGGGCCCCCGAAATGGAAAAAGTGGAGAAAGACCGGGAGTGGGACAGAATAGTCTTACAAAAAAAAAATAGTATGAAGACAAAAGACTGAATCTGAGCCACAAGCATTAATCTAAAAAAATAAATTAACAAACGAAACTTTGTCATTTTAATCACACGCGCACCACATAGTCACTGTTTTATGGCACTGATCAGGCGCTAGGGACTTTACTTAATAGAATACATATTGGGTGAACGCCTCCTCCAAAGTTGTCTCTATCCTGAACGGTGTATATGCAGTAAGGACCGGCTGTCTTTTTAATTTCACCTTCCCTGTTTTCCTATCAATGACCATTCCTCTGCTTCAAAGGGGATCTTTCCAAAATCTTATTTTTAAAGTCCATCCATATTTGTTTGACCTACAGAAACGTGATCCACATCTGGGTGCTACACACAACGTGATCCACAACACACTCCTGTTAAAGCTAAAAAAAACAAAATATATTAATGGAAATGAGAAATAATTATTTAATGCAACCCAAGCCGCGGGCGACAGCTAGTTCAATTATGGACCTAAGATTTTAATTAAAGTTGTATTAGCAATCCTTGAACTAAGACACCATTTGCAATTTAGTTGCAAAGCGGTCTGATTCATTGTACCTACTTCTTACTGCTTTTAAATGACAATCATAGGTCAACATTATCGTCATCATCATCTCTATTTGACATTTGTTTAATAATGGAATGTCTTTTTAATAATTTTTTGAACATAAAGCTAGCTCTATTTTTTTACGGCCCATCCCCTCTTCTAGAGAGGCGAGACCTGAGTCCCAGCAGTGGGAACATTATAAGGCTAATGCTGCAGCTGCTGCTATTTTAGCATGTAGGAAAATTTTCGTATCATTACGAATATGCGAAGTCAGATTATAATAAACCAGGCATACATGTCCCAGTTGGTAGCGTCCCCACTTGCAGAACTACTAACCAATTGCAAGATACGCATTTAAAATTTGGTGTTTATTTGAACCGATGCGATGTAATTAGTTTATAGTATGTGTGCAAAACTTGGCTTTGAGTCGTCATCAGACGCCTGCTTGTTTTTACTGAGCTAAATTACATTGATTAGTTATAAGGCATTATTATAATAATAGTCACAGGGGTAATTCAGTGCTAAAGTTTCAGGACCTGAGCATGAGGTCCAGCTATGAAGCTTTCTCACTAAATCCAGGTCCCATTTAACTGAGTTTTACTGTACTAGTTAGCTGTCCTTCATATAAACAAACAAACAAAATCTTCTGCTTTATAGTATTAATATAGATATCAACTGTAGGTATGTAATAAATTGTCATATTGTAATCCTTTCATCCATCATTTAACATAATACACTTAAAGACTTCGGTCTTTTTGACCTCTGACCGACCTTTTGCGTCTAATTCAACTTTAATAATAGTGTCTGCATTGTAAACTAAGAATAAATCAAAGCTGTTTGGAATGCTTGATTAATGTCAGTTGTCACAGAAAAAAAATACAGGACAATAAGATGAATAAATTTTCAATACGTCTGTTTTAAATCAAATATCCATATGCGAAAGAAACATAGAACGAAACGTATTGGAGATAAAACAGAAAGATAAACTGAATGACAAGATTTTAAAGGAGAAAAAAGAGGAAAGAAATAAAAGGAAGAGGAAGATGAGCGGGAGCAAAAAGATGCAACTAAAAAAATCAGGTAACTTAAGTGGAACTGGTCTGGCAACCTGGCCATGTCTTGTAGATCGAAGAAAGATCGCTGGATCAAAAAGTAACTGAGTAGGTAGATACCAAGAGAAGAAAATAGAAATAAAGGCTGATCAAGACTCTGAAGATGAACTGAAGAAGATGTTTTTTCGGAAAACAGTTGCACCAAGGTGAATGACTTTAGTTAGAGAATAGAAATGAATGGGAATCATTGAAAATTAATGGAGAAGTCCTACGCCAACGGGGAGACTACTGTTTAGAGGTAAGTATGAACAATATTATATTTACTAACTTTACTTTACCATACTATATCATGGGCTTGTGGACGGCGAGCAAAGGATTGTTCACCGTCTGACTCTCCGGACCGAGTCGTCGATAGCGCGTAGTAAACCATGAATTGTAGCAGCCCAACAGGATTGAAGCCGACTAGAGTCAATTTTCACTTCTTAAAGGTAAAACCGAGGTCCTGGAACGCAAGGCAAAGAACTTTTTGATTTTTTCATCATCATAGGATGATTCCAGTTTTATGCCTTACACATTTTACCTGACAAACGTCCCTCGCCGTTCTTACTCTTGTTCTAGCAAGCCGGTACAGCTCTTTTTGGTCTGCCGGACTGTCCAGTGTGTCGTATAGCTTCTTCTGCAATTCTGCTATTACCACAGCTTTCTTAGCTTTTTTCTTTTGAAAATCATACTCACTCTTTTTTTCAGCTACCGTTTTCCGGTTCTACACGCTGCCATTCCTTGAACTTGCTTTGCTTTTCTTTCAACAAGTTCTAAACCATGTTTAGATAGTGATCTACTGTGCCTTTTCCTCTTGACTCTTCTAAAATAACTTTCATTGCATGTCTAATACATTCAGAAATCTTATTCCAGCCTTAATATATCATTTTGTCCACCACTCGCTCTCTGAACTTCTTTACACAAACATTCTTCTCTAACATATGCCATTTTATTTTAGGGGGAGGACTCTCTGTGTTTTTGTTACAATGCATTTTCAAAACTGATCATAAAATTTGAACCTTAAAAATATCGCGCCAAATTCCCCGTATTGCTGTCGACTGGAAGTCTTCCCACAAAACTGCCAGTACCTATGTGGCATTAGTATAGCCATACGAGTATAAGAAACACTCAATAAATTAGAAAAACCCAGAATCCTCATTAATTCAATGCTCTTGCTCAATTATAACAAAATAACTAAAACGTATAAGATATTTATTTGAAAAATAGAATGAGTTTCAGGTTGGGTGGGTCTTTAGGTATATTTATGATTAACATGACGGAGGCAAAATAATAATTACAATTAAAGACGTCAGACAATACGCAAATAGACTTTTTATCATGACTTTTTACATTAAATTAATATTATTTCTTAACAACAGTCTTTGGGATTAAAACGTCTTCGAACCTTGGTTAGAGATTGGTTTGTGTGTTTGGTTTATGTTGCGGTTCCAACCAAGGTGACGTCTGCTGGGACACTGGATTTACAACTGCGTGGAAGACGTACACTTGGACGGTTCACATCGGACGGAAAATGCGTCGAGCGTATCATCGGTCGCGTCCACTCCGTCAAATTATACCTTTCACATTAAGCGTCTAATCAGTTTATCCGTTCAGCATCGAATCTACAGAGTGGTTACTTATTTATTTTTATTGTAAACTCAAGAAATAGAAGTTGTTAGAATAGTCGCTATATTTTTTTGTCGCTAGACAGATAATTTAAGTCAAGATCTAGCAAAAAAGTCTACCTAACTCCTCACTAGCTCTTACGTCGACCGACAATGCGTTGACGGAAACGGAATAGACGCTGTACGCTCGACGCACTAACGTATCATCGGTTGAGTGTGAACGGTCAAGTGTTTTTCTATACATTTGTCTGTTCTGGCGTTACGCGACCGATAATACGCGACGCATGTTCCGTCAGATATGAACCTTCCCAAGAGTTAAGATTAATAAGCATATGGACAGAAATTTGTCACGTCTTCCTCTCAAAATGGATGTAAAAATGGGTCCCTCATTACTAAAGGGTTTATACTCAGAAACCAATATGTTGTAGCTATATGTCAGCCAAAATTGTTTTAGACACAAGCCTTTAGTAAACACCTCGAGGAAGCTCTCTTTAGGTGACTAGAGCAAGGGTATGATTCAGAAAGCGGACCTCCTGGGTTTTTTTTTTTTATGGTAGGGTAATCATCAGAATGACTTCCCCCGCTCTTAGGTAGAGCGGGAGGGCGTGTCAGACTTTTACTGACTAATCCCCTACCCCGTTCCTTCGTTGCCTTCTTTCTGGGGGGGACTCGGTGTCAACCTTTAGGAATACCACGTGTTCCCCCCAGAGGCTTCTGCCCTGCCGGGCCCCTACAGTTTGCTGACATCTCCTTGAGGCGCGCGTGGAACAGAACGCGCCGTTGACGACTGGGCTCGGTCCAGATTATTTCCAGACTGCCGGACAGCGAGCTACCCAGTGCTCGCCGTCCGCGAACCCGCGCCTACGGTGGTCGGAAATCGGGATCGGGATCTCGGCGGCGGCGGCGTGAGGACCGTTCCCTCACGCGCTCGCGGTCAGCAGCCTCCTTCACGAGCATTACTGCTTCGCAGAAGGAGGCGACCGCATGCCAACCCTCCTCGCTCCGGACCATGGCCTGAACCAGGGCCCGGCGCGAGAGGTCGCCGCTCCCGATAGCCTCCACGAGGAGACCTCCTGGGTAAGGCTTCAATAATTACAGTTGGGATTTAAATGGTTTCCCGTCTGCCAGCTTCTGTCTTCTGCCGGGGCAGTTACCGTAAGGCTACTACTGTTCTGCTCTCAACGTACGTGAATGACACATATAGGCACACTCATACAGACCAAATTACACATTTGTTATTTAAGGGCCAATCCACACAGGTTTAATTATAAATAATATTTAAATACTACAAAATAAATCTGATTCCATGAACTCAAGATAGGAAAAATAAGATAATCGTTTATTTACTCACACATGTGTACAATACGTACGTCATAAATTGGTCAGTATCAATTACAACATTTACAAAATGTTGGCGTGTGACCACAAAAATGCACTAGGTATTTTAGTATATTTTAAGGCACTGTTATAAGGTGTTGTTTTAAAGTTCATATTTTTTTGAAAACTGCATTTTGAATTATTTTATCATTTATTTATTATTATCAAAAACTGGGCTAGTCCGAATCGAAATCGGACTCGGTACTGCGCATTGAAGGTTCCGTACCAACTTACCTATGAAAACTGTTCAATTCTCGAATCGAGGCTTGAAGATTTTTTTGACTCACAAAAAAAAACGTTTGACGTAACTATAAATTTACAATTTACAGACTTTTTCTTATTTATGCCACAAGACCTTGCTTTGAGCCAAATTTCAGGATTCTAAATCAATGGAAAGTACCGTATGAATTTTGATTCCTTTGAGAGTATCAAAATGTACGTTTTTGTGCAATACAAACGGCCGTATATTTTATCATTTGTTAATTTTCAACTTTTATTTTAGCACAGCGTCAAGGGACCGCAGACCTGAGTATATGGTTTTTATTTCTACTTGATACCTCTACGCGTTCCCAAGACAAAGATTCTAGACAGACAGACAGAAAGACGGACAGCAAAGTGATCCTATAAGGGTTCAGTATTTTCCTTTTGAGCTACGGAACGCTAAAAATGATCTGGTAATAAAAATATTATAAATTAATGATAAATTCAAATGTTTTCTCTAAAAAACTCATTTAAATTGTTATGAGCTTTATAGGACCGGTACTATGAAATATGTTAATGTTCATTATGATATATTTAGTTATTTTTCTATCAGAAATCAATACACTTTTGGGATCCGTTATTAAATATTGAAAATGGACCCTAACTCTTACATAGGCATGTTGGTGAATCCATTTCATCATCTGAGCCAAAAGATGTCTTCTGCTGGACATAGGCCTCCCCCAAGCGTCGCCACAGCAACCGGTCCTGTGCGTCTCGCACTTTATCTAATTACCTATTAAGTATATTATTTCTAATTCCACACATCACACAGTTCAGTATTTGTAGTATTCCAATTAGGAATTTCACGGAATACCTCATGTCAATCATAGCAAATTAAAAAATAAACTACATATAAAAAGGGACATGAAATCCTTCGTGCCTTGCATTTTTTAATAATATGAACTAGTGCTTGATTGCGATTCCACCTGATGGTAAACAGTGATGCAATCGTTGATGGTGAGGCGAACTAACATAAGAGCCTATTTAATCAAGCCTTGAAGATAACTAAATTATAGTCGAACGGGAAGACCCCAGCAAGAAAATTGTCCCAACCCTTCTTATTACCATTTGACTCTAGTTATGGACCAGATCACCAGTTTTTTTTTGGGCAGTATTGGAAAATTCTGAAACAGACTTCCACACAGATGAGCCAGTCTGGGACAGTCTCAGTGTCAGAATCCTACTGACTAAACCACACTCCTGCCTTACATTTAGCCTATCACATACCCATAAAACGAGACACAATAGTAAAACAATAACACCGCGGTCTAATAGTCGGGGATTCATGAATTAATCCGTAGACATAACGTTCGTGTCATATATTGGTTATACATTATTTGCTTCTAAGCAACTCCGCGTGCAAATGGCGTCACTCCAGAAAACCTTTTAACCTTTACAATAATTTTCAGAAGAATTCCAGGGCTGTGAAGCCGACAGCACGAAGCGTCAGCCCCAGTAACAATGACCCATATACCTACACATCGAAAATCAGGAAAGTACCGTCCTTCACAGGTCTTTACAAGTCCCTAAGATACAGGTTCTGCCTAGTTTAATTCATGAATCCCCGAGCGGTAGCCGGCGACCGCGCTGTCATTTTCTTATTATTGTGTCTCGTTTTGCGGCTATTTGATAGGTTTAAGGACCACCATCCAAACATTCAACTGGTTACTTATATAGTTACACTAGCTGTCCCCTGCGGTTTCACCCGCATTTTTCGTTACTGCTCCGCTCCCGTGGGTCGTAGCGTGATGATATATAGCCTATAGCATTCCCCGATAAATGGGCTATCTAACACTGAAATAATTTTTCAAATCGGACCAGTAGTTCCAGAGATTACCCCCTACATACAAACTTACAAACTTACAAATTTTACCTCTTTATAATATTAGTATAGATATAATATTGATGAATTTGTACTAGTCTTAGCCCTCTTGTACTCGGCACGTTTTTCGCCGTACGTAGCTACGGTTAATTCGCCGTGCGTATGCACCATGGAGTGTTTTATGGATCACTGAGAGAGCTTGTTGACATAACCCGTTTCCACCATCGGACAAGCCGTCGTACGGCGCGTATCCACCCTTACGTTGTCCAAACCTCTACGGTCCGGACTAAGCGTTTCGCCTCGTCCTTCATACCACGTACCTACATCGAGAGACTGGAACAATCTGCCTGCTGCGGTTTTTCCGTCCAATTATGATTTGGGTGTCTTCAAGGCTAGAGTGAATAGGCTTTTAATAAACTAGTGCGCCTCACCATCGACGATCACTGCTTACCATCAGGTGGGATCGCAGTCAAGCACTAGTTTATAACCATTAAAAAAAAAAAACGGTGGCGCTACGGCACGATACCGCCGCCGTGTTTGATCAGTGATGTATCGCAGTCTATGGCCTCTTGTACATGCTATGTTTTATTACGTACCTACGTACGGTAAGGAAATCGTGCCGCGTACAAGAGGCTTTAAGGTGTGATATTTTTATGGTAACAATGAACAATAAACATCATTATTATTCTTCAACGCAGCTATGTACAACACATTGTCGCCCAAAATGGCGCACTAAGCCAATGGCTCCCAAATCAAGAATAATAAATATCAATAACTATAACTACTATTTATACCTATATATTAGATCACCAGTTATTTATAACTAAATTACATTGACATTGGTAGTAAATAAAATTGTGGTTAAAAAGAGACATAAATAAATCAGATTCTGTATAGGACAAAAAAGAACTGGTTCCAGTTTTGTTTAATAATACGATCCAAACTCTAAACTCTAACCATAAATTGTTTTGATGTTCGATTCGTATTGTATTTTGAAACCTAATGCTACGATAGATAAAGTCACAAATCGCTTGCGATATATTTGATGACGTCAATCGCTTTAGAAACTGGATAAAGTGACATTTTAGTACCTATCCAAAACAATATTATTAAAAAGTCTATGGTCTGTTTTTTAAACCCGGAGACTAAAATGACATTTCAACACAAAAGAACTGGCGTCATTCCTATAGTAAATTTGACATTAGGTACTTGTGTCAATTTAGTTTCCGGGTTTAAAAAACAGACCATAGATTGGTCTTGTAAATAAATAAGGCTTAATAACATATTTTAGTCTATGATAAAAAGAGCTATCGAAACTCCAAGTGGTCAATCCTAAAGAAGTTTCTTTTTAGGGTTCCGTAGCCAAATGGCAAAAACGGAACCCTTATAGTTTCGCCATGTCTTTCCGTCCGTTCGTCCGTCCTCGCTTAATCTCTGTGACCATTAGCACCAGAAAGCTGAAATTTGGTACCAATATGTATATCAATCACGCCGACAAAGTAGTAAAATAAAAATTGGAAAAAAAATGTTTTATTAGGGTAGCCTACATATAAAGTGAAAAGTATTTTTTTTATTTTAACCCTAACGTGTGATAATTGTTGGATAGGTATTTAAAAATGAATAGGGGTTTACTCAGATCATTTTTTGATAATATCAATAATTTCGGAAATAATCGCTCCAAAAGTAAAAAAAACAATGTGTGTAACTTTTGAACCATAAGTTTAGAAAATATGAAAAAAAATCTGGAAAGTAGAGCTTATACAGACCTTCTAGGAAAATTGTTTTGAACTTGAGGGGACGAACCTTTTTAAAAAAGTTGGAGACACTTATTGTGACGGACGGGAAACTACGGAACCCTTCACGGAGCGTGGTCCGACACGCTCTTGGCCGGTTTTTTTACTTTATTGACTGACCAACGTTTTAACTAACTGACTTGTGTACCTTTAATTTGCCTTTACATTCCAGGACGACTACTCTGTTTCTCCAAAATAAGAAGTTTCGACCGAAATTTAATTTTACCTCGGTTTCATTCGTTTCCGAAATTTAGAATGAACGAAAATGGTTCCACGTTTCGAATCTATAAACCTACTCTACTCGTAATTTGTAATGTTCCGAAAAAGAAAATATAACATTGACAGATAGATTATTTGGAATGTTAACGCCAAACTGACGAAACACGCTTAACTTTGATCGAAACTTCGTATTTCGGAGAAAGGGAGTAGACATCCAGGATCGTGGTGTGTCTTTCGATCGATCTCACAACTCTGGCAGGCTAACGCCTGCCATGGTTACGGTTGCTTTGATGGCCCTGTCATTAACATTTTTGAAATTTTGAAAATAATTATTGTCCGGTAGAAGAAATATATGAAACTAGCTTTTACTCGCGGCTTCGCTCCCGTCAAATGACTACCCTACACTACACTACACTACACTACCCTACACTACCCTATACTACCCTACACTACCCTACACTACCCTACACTACACTACACTACACTACCCTACACTACCCTATACTACCCTACACTACCCTACACTACCCTACACTAACCTACACTACCCTACACTACCCTACACTACCCTACACAACCATACACTACCCTACCTACCCTACACTACACTACCCTACACTACCCTACACTACCCTACACTACCCTACACTACCCTATACTACCCTACACTACCCTACACTACCCTACACTACCCTACACTACCCTACACTACCCTACACTACCCTACACTACCCTACACTATTCATTTTTATATAATTATGTATATAGATTCTTTTTCGGAATTTAGATCATAATGGAATTTCATTTTCTCTAGAGCCTTCTGACCGATCATGAGCTAAGCATATCAGCATCAATTCATCGAATGGTTTATTTATTTTTTGTTCTATTCTAAACTGTGGCAATCTGTCTTAGAACAATAAGCCACTGGGCTGACCAACTTTTTGTCCGTTAATGTTTTTTACATCATAGTAAGAGCGGTTTCATCTCTCTATGGCCTCAAGACTGGGATGTGACATCTCTTCAACCTCGTGTGCTGTTGTTCTCCTGTTCCACTCAATGCTAGTGCTAGCTCATTTGTGTGTTGTACGAGTCTTTTTTATTATTTAATGTTTGAATCCCCAACCGGTCCTATGAGACCGTGCTGTTATTGTTTTACTATTGTGTCTCGTTTCGCGGGTATGTGATAGATTAAGGTTATGTTGGCTTCATTCTTGCTTTGCCGTTCGTATATTGAGGTGTATGTATAATTGTACATATTATGTATATTTGTTACTTATACTTTGGGGTATATTCATTAAAGATATTTCGTAATGCTTAACTTTGAAATTTTTCTAAAATATCAATGTTGGTATTGCTTGCTGTGCCTCATAGTTAAATGCCATATGATGTTTTGATTAGAACTGTAACAATGTAAATGTTTTGACATACGTAATATGAATAATGTTAGATCGACGTCAACCTATACTTACTAATAACACTACAATTGCTATAGGTTGATGCGGGTGACAGCTGTCGGATTCATACAATGTAGCTACCTATCCTTTTCCCTCATGTGTAAAGTTGAATATTTTCGTCCTGCTGTCATCCTACCCATGCTATGAACAAAATATGAAAATACCTTCATATAGCTCAAAGTTATTACTTATGTGAGCGTGCGTGTGTAGGCTTGTTACTCTTTCAACTTCAAAAAGGTGAACAAATTTATATGAAATTTGGTCCCTTGGGTAGAAAATATCCTGGAACAGCACATAGGATATTTTTTTTAACCCGGGAATATATTTTTGGGATAATTTTAAGCAAAGCTGCTGGCCAAAGCTAGTCAGTCAGAAAAAAAATTGATTGTTAACTTTTACGTCTTCACGGCCGAACAAATTCGTACAAAGCTTGCTCTGGTAGAACATGACTTTGAAAAGGCAAAGGATTCTGTCATTTTTGTTCCCAGTAAAATAATATTCTTTTAGGATAATAAACTACTTTTCACTAGAGAAAAGTTATAGACACTGGTCGTCTAATTATAGTCGCATATTGTTTAAGTCATGTTTGTTACATTGAACAAAGTATGGCATTAATGAACTTGGTATAATATTATGAGTATCTATGTATAAAAACCATAACATTTCATTTTTGTTTTCAAATAACATTTATTATAGTCCTGGGAGGCCGTTTGGTCGCAGTCTTACTTCATACCACTAGTTATCCAGTCTTTTGCCAACCATGTTGTGGTGGTAGACTTTCAGTTCAGCTAGATGCTGCTGAATACAGTACTCATTGGTAAGTTTTATATTTATTGCCTTCAATTCTTACCTGGTTAATTTCGCGTTTAGGATTTTTTTTATTGATAGGCTTGCGTTTGATCACTATCTCGCCTGATGGTAAGCGATAATGTGGTCAACGATGGAGCACGTTTTCCTAGAAGTATCCTATTCACTCTTGACTTAAAGAAATTGATAAAATGTTGAATAGTTTATATTTTATGCAAATAAAAGGGGAACATCAGTAGAAAGATTGAATGGAAAGCGGCCACCTCTTTCTAAAAAGCAATAATGCGAGCGAATGAAATAGTACCGTAAGGGAACGGACATTGCGAGGTTGATAATTCTTGGATTGCCTTTATCTACTTTCAATTTACAAATATATACAGACAAAGATGTTTAACACATTCCTCTTATCTTTCAAGAAACAGCTACTTGAAATGTTATGAAACTCTTTCTGATAATGAAAAATAAAAATACATTGGGTTGCAAAAATTCCGGCTCGCTACTAAAAAGTGTAATAAAAAAATACCGTAATACCTATAAAGAAATAAAATGAAATAAATTACTATTGTAACATTACTACGCTGACTGTTCCTCCTTGCACCATGGTTGATGATAATCCAAGAAATTACCTATAATGACAGCTTGTTTTTAAATAATTGTGAAATAAATATTGGTTTCCTTAAAATTTATTATTTAGCAAAATTCAGAAAATCATTTAAGATGTAATTTGTGCGAATGAAACCCAGAAACGGTTGATTTATAATACATTTTTAGTACGAGTATTATCGGCCTTGTAAAGTTTTCACTATTGGGACTAAGGACTGCTCTCTAGGAGAGGGAATTCGCCGTAATCTACCACGCGAGCGCAGTGATGTATAATAAAATTATTATTAATTTATGTATAATTATATTATTACTTAATAAGTATTGCTAATCTTTTTATAACATTTTATTTTCACGATCGATCTATGTACATAGTTTTGAGATAAATCGCAGTTTTTATACGCGACCCATTATTTCTGTGGTTCAGTGGAAATTATATGCTAATTTATTCCAAGTAATCACGGATTTTAATCGCATTGTTAGTGTTATGTTTTTAATATGTTAAGTTCCTTACACACTGGATAGAGTCGTAATGAACGGTCGGAGACGTCTTGAATCCATGCGACTGAGAAGTCGTATCGAGTCAATTTAAATGCTTTCATTAAGTCCACCTGTGCACTTTTTTGTGTGTATATAGTATTAAAGGAATAAATAAGTGAAGTGTGACTTAGTTTCTGTAGAAAGATCATTACGGTATCTCTTTTACACACGAATTTTACTAATTTGCAGTGTTTGGTAGATTTAAATCCTTATTCATTAATTTGTAAAATATGTGTGGATAATATACTTGGTATAGTTTTTAACTACTTATACTAACAGCTACTAATAGGTGTTATCAACTACTTTTTTGGCTCAACATGTTTGACCATGGCTATAAATAATAATATAAATTAAAAAATCAACAGTTCATTCATTCAATCAACAATAAATTAAATTAAATAATTAGGTCAATAGGCATAAGATCAAAATAAATAGTATAGATTCAATCAGTAATATTAGAGCAATTTAATCTTTAAAAGTTCATTAACATTGTTTATCAGTTGTCTAGTACCCATAACACAAGCTCTGCTTAGCTTGGGACTAGATATCGTTGTGTGAAAAAGTTGTGGAATATATTATATTGTTATAGGTCGTCAGTACTTTTGTTTCATCAACTATTATAATAATTTGTATGTTTGTTTAAGTCAAATCTTGCTACTGAATTTCAATGCAGTTACTCGTAACCAATTGCGTTCATATTTTACAAACAATGAAGTCATTCTAAATCTAACATGGTGGACTCCTGAAGATGGACGATGACTGGTAATTAGTGACCGATACTTAAACACGTGATTGTACTCATAATAACAGACAACTTTGCCTGCTGCCGTCTTCCCGTCCGATTATAATTTGGGTATCTTCAAGACTAGAGTGAATAAGCTCTTAATAAACTAGTGCGCCTCACCATCAACGACTGCATCACTGCTTACCATCAGGTGGGATTGCAGTCAAGCACTAGTTTATGTTATATAAAGAAAAAAAAATGGAACCAAACCTGAAATCGCGAAAAAAGTCACCAATTCAGTACATTTCGACCAGTTAGTAGGCGAACATAAATATACCGAACAGAAAATCGATTTACAATAAACATACAAGTACCTAGTTAAATTTAGCACGTAGAGAACCGTGAATCACAACCGGTCGACGTAACGAAACAAGTTTAAAAGGTACTTTATCATACTTTTTTTATTTACGTACATAAAAACGTTTTAACAATATCTATCTCTTTCAGTTTATTGCCGACATCCACCCGAGTGTGACCCTAAAATGGTATCAGTGCTTAAAGATAAAATCCTGGAGTTTCACCCAGACACCCTGGAATATGTGAGGAAAGATGTGAATTTGGATAAGCAGAGCAGAATTGATGAGGCCGTGGATATCCTGGATGATTGGGTCAAAAAGCAACGGCATTTCACTAAAAAGGATTTTTGTAAGTTTTTTTTGTTATAATTTATAGGGTTCTTCTTATCAATCATGTCGATTTGGGTAGTGGAGCTTTTTGGACCCGGTCCTAATTTCCACCTTTAATTATTTTTTGTGGTATTTTGAGACCAGAAATAAAATAAATGATTTATTTGGTTACTGTAATGCCTTTTTCCTTGAGGTCCCAAAATATTCTGGGACCGCTATTCCGGTCCAAAAAACCCCAATACCCTTCGATTCAGGTAGTTGGTAATTTACAGATGTTTGACAGTTATAGGTCAAAAGCGTGAAAGTTCGGTGACCAGTTTTTATCAAAGGGCGATATTTACTCACTAACTTTTAGAGGTCAGATAGGTAGTCGTGGCTGTGTGGGTTGTGGAGGTCTGTTAGGCAGCCGCTCCTCGTAAAATGCTGGTATTCAGCTAAACCCGGCTTGACTGGAAGCCGACCCCAATATAGTTGGGAAAAGCTAGGTAGATGATGATAGGTAGTCCCGTGAAAGACTAGTGTGGAACTATTATAGGAGATAACCCAGATACATGACGTAGTTTTCTGGTTCAGTCAGGGTGGAAGGAAATGATAGGAAGTCACCTTTTTCTGCGATGCAGTAATGCGAATAGTTACCGTGGCCCTCACAACAGGGCAATTAAAAACACTGTGGGTTTTAGTCAGTAGAAGTGTAACACTTTCTCCCGCTCTACTCGTAGCGGGAGGTGTCATTTGATCAATTCTCACGTAAAAAAAGTAGCAATATATACATGGGAAAAGATAGAAAGGTGATAATGGTTTAGGCTGTGGGATGTTTTCGATAAAGTCGCGACATAAAGGGCAAGATGATTGATGATGATGACCTTAATAAAACAAAATTTATGTATGATAGTATAACTTTATGCTATTGGTCAACTAAACCTATTTCAATGTCATATTTCTAAATGACCAGTCACGCTGCTTAAATTTGAGAAAACCATTTAAAAAACCACACACACTCACATACACGCAATAACATTTTATATTACTTATGTAAAATACTTTGAAAAGTAGGTAGTAACAATAACCGAAATGCATAGGCACGCATGATAATAATCTACAACTTCCAAACTAATCTTATTACTTAAAATTGTGAAATCACCAAACGAATATAAATGTAAATGTTTTTCTTAGAAAATATATTTTTATGTATATGAATAAAAACCACGAGATGATTTATCGATGTTTTATAAACCAGACGAAACATAACAAGACTCAGGTTATCTCAATAACAATGCGATAAGAAAAATATAATAACACAAATATAAATGTGAACCATTTTTTATTCAATCAGTTAGTTTATTATAATCACTGGTCGCATAGTAGGAATGACCTTGATAAGACAAAGTAAAGTCTGTTTTTTATACCCTGCGACTAAATTGACACAGGCAAATGTCAAACTTACAGTAGGAATGATGCCAGGTACTTTGTATTGTGGCAAGTGTGATAATGTTATTAATATCATTTTAGTCTCAGATATTAAAAAACAGACTACTATAGTTTTAACTTTACTTTCTGCTGTGTATGGTTTTCCTATGGCTGAAAACGCCTCAAAACCTTAAACCATTGCAGTCATTGTGCATGTGGCTTTTTTAAAATTAGGAAATCATTCAAAGACTTCACCCACTCTACGACAGAGTTGGATGTGTCAGAATTTTACTGGCAACAATCGTAAACACGAAACACGTATTTTTCTTCTTTGCCTGCGCGTTTCAGAACCACGTTACGGGTTTCACTTTCAGCAGTTAACCCATGGCTCCACTATTGTGCATTCATCTAAGGCATAGTCTTACAATATTCCTGTAATACTATGACTAAGAGATTGAATATCCTACCGGATTCTATGTTTCCTAATACTTACAACTTAGGGGCCTTTAATTCATGAGTGAATAGATTATTTCTAAGCAAGCGTGCTCCACTGTCGACCACATTGTCGCTTACCATCAGGTGAGATACCATGCGGCCCAACTACGTCCACATGTGACGTCTACCAACCCACAGAGGATTGATGTGTCAGCTTTAGTAAATTCAAATTAATGAACATCTGATGAGGACTGAACTGGTGACCTTCTAGCAAGTCTGCATCAGCCATTGGTGTATTCATTGCCATTTCAATAAGGAAATAAGAAGCCAATTGTTATGCGCAATGTACAACCTTTTATGAATATGATCTTTAACCCAACACGTTCTAATGAAAATATAGTTTGTGAGACATCAATTAATAGGTATGTGGGAACAAATTATTGGTGAGAGTTGGAACAGGACTTGAGGAGAGGAGATGAGAATGTTGAGATGAATGCGTGGAGTGACGAGAATGGATAAGGTGTGAAATGGGTATATTAGAGGAAACTTGAAGGTAGCACCAGTGGTTGAAACGTTGACAGGGAATCGTTTGTCTTGGTATGGCCATGTAAAGAGGAAGGATAAAAAAATGACACTAAAATAGTTATAAAAATGTAGTATAATATAATTATTACTATGTTAAAATAAAAATGCATGTCATGTGGATTGCTAGAGAGAGTGAGGGAGGCCAAAGAAAATGTGGATGGATTGTGTGAGGAGTGATATGAAGGAGAAGAGTGTCGGTGATAGCGTGAAGGTTGATAGGCAACATGCAACAAAGCCAGGAAGATAATGAGGATGATGTTTTAGATCTAGACCTTGATCATTGTCATTACACTAATTAGATAGGTGGAACTTTTTATGTATTTGAGTATGTTTGTTGTTCCTTCACGCTCTAATAGCTGGTAGACCATGTCCTGAAATAGAGCAAGAGATACTCCTTTAGATTATTTTTATTTTGTACTCGTTAATTGGCCTTTCCTTTCAAATTATTTTTGAAAGAAGAACTTCATAAATATAACCAGTAAACCATCGATAACGAATCATCGAAAACAATCTAAGTACCGGTCACAAGAGTTTAGGTAACAACATTAGCAGTGGCTATTAATCCCGCGGTTACCTACGTCAAATGAGTGAAACTTGAGAAAAAAAACGTTACGTTTTTTGTCGACGCCCGTCAAACAACTACGAAGAACTTTGGCTCACATTAGGAATTACTCGTGTATCGTGGGCGCGTTTACACACGTGTAAACTCGCGTACCAGACACCCAAACCCAGAAAAACTAGCTACGATCAGTCATCATCATCTCAGCGAAAGACGACGGGAGAATTCATTTTGATGATTCCCCACCTGAAAAAAAAACCGACCAAGAGCGTGTCGGGCCACGCTCAGTGTAGGGTTCCGTAATTTCCCGTCCGTCACAATAAGTGTCCCCAACTTTTCAAAAACTGTTTGTCCCATCAAGTTCAAAATAATTTTCCTAGAAAGTCTTTATAAAGCTCTACTTTCCAGATTTTTTTCATATTTTCTAAACTTATCAGCGCTCACTTACTCACTTTGTCAGCGTAATTGACATACATATTGGTACCAAACTTCAACTTTCTAGAGCTAACGGTCACAGAGATTAAGCGAGGACGGACGGACAGACATGGCGAAACTATAAGGGTTCCGTTTTTGCCGATTGGCTACGGAACCCTAAAAACCCCGCTAACCGTGCCGTCATTCGTCCGTAGGTACGTAATTTAATTTGAAACTCCATACTGAGTTTCAAATGTCATAAAAGGAAGCCTTGTGCAAAATTAAACGCTCCCAGTCCCTGTAGTTTCGATTGTACCTTGATAATATGTTAGTCGGTCAGTTTCTCCTTTTATACAATGTGGATATGACAATAAATAAAAACACTGGCAATATTCATCATTATGAATAACTTTTAGTATGGGACCAACACTGAAATCGCGAAAAAAAAATCAGCTGTCCTGCATATTTTGTCGACTTATGCAAACGTAAATGTTGTATTGTCATATCCACAATTCCGCATTGTATAACAGACTAGTCAATAAATGAAGCGACGTACGGTATGATGCACGTCTTTTTTAACCAACTTCAAAAACGAGAAGTTAAATAACGAAGAGACAAAACTATTACAGAAATACAGACTTCCGAAATTAAAGTTATTTTGCATTTTTTATCGGTTGTATTTTTTTACGTAAAACGTTTTTAGTTCCATTTTTAGTTGTGGTTTTAAGTGTGATGTAGAACAAGTGTCCAAATTAATATATAATCAATTTATCATTTTCAGCTCGAGACTACCTTGAAAGGACACTCATCAACGCCAAAGGGATGGTGGAACGAGCCAAGCAAAGACTCGACAAACTGTGCACCTTCAAGACTTTGATGCCTGAGCTATATCCTGGTCCGATGTCCAGAGAACAGTTCGAAACTATAGATAGTTTTGTGTAAGTACTTTTTTATATAAATAAAACGAGAAAAATAAAAACACTTAACTAATTAAGACTATACATACGGGACCAGTCTTTGTGGGGCCGCTTGGGGGAGGCCTATGTACAGCAGTGTACCTCCTGAACCATGCTCGGTGAGGACCTTCGTCATGCGGAAGGTAAAGTCGCCGTGACGTCTTTCCAATCGCTCCTAAAAGAGCAGCGTGCCCCGCACTGGGTTGCGACAGTCGCTGTTGCCATTCCACCGTGAAAAGTTGATCATCTACTGCTACGTCTGATCTGTAATGTTATCCGCATTAACGTTCAATAGTTTGCCAGCCAAACAAGATCGTTCACTTGAACTCATGACTACTAATTGTTGTTGTTATTGTCATCGTATATGTAGATAAAAAGGCCTATAAATAGTTCTACTTCTCTGCTCACCCTCAGATCAGGTCATCGGTCGAGTCGCAGTCACATACTAGACTGTTTTAAAATGTTAATTCATTTTTATTTTCAGACGCTACGGGTTTCTTCCCAAAATGACAAAAGAGCACTACAGGGTGTCTCTTTTTAACGTGAAATCAGACGATTATCAATCCTCGGACATACATAGTTTTTACAGATATGTTACTGTGGTAAGTTATATAATTAATCTACTTACTAAGAAATTATGACCATGGTTTAGCATGATTTTTGGTGGTTATGGTATGGTTATGATTAGGGCATAAATCTCGGAATTCCGGAATATCGCAACATCGGAATCTCGGAGTGCAAGTTCCGATATTACAATTCCGATACTGGGTGACCCAATATCGAAATCGGACAATGTTTCCTATATTTTGAGTTTTAAACTAAACCTATATTTTAGTTCTGTAGTTTAATTACTAATAAGTATAGATGAGTAATTTGTATAATATACAAATGTTTCCAATAATTGTAGTTCCAAATTGTTGATTTTTCTTTAATATTTAAAATTTTAATATGTTTGTTGATTCTAAGTTCGATAGTTTATTAGTTGTAAGTATAGGATATAATAATGAGTGATATGATAAACAAATATTTCCATTTCTTGTTGTTCCTAATTGTTGAGTTTGCTTCCACATTTTAAATTATAAGAAGTTTTGTTGATTCTGAGTCAGGTAGTTTAATTAGTAATAAAAATAATGGAAAATAATGAGAAATATGTGATTTTATATATACAGTGAGCAAACTTAAAAACAAAACAACCAACGTATGAACCAAATTAAAGAATATTGAAATGTTTTTTATTTTTTTTTTATTTGTTTTTAATTTAATTTTAGTTTTGCATATAAACAAGTGTTTATTTACACCAACCTCCTATTAACAATTTAATTAAATACAGGTATATACAAACTTTAAATAATACTATCTACAAAAAACAGGAAACTCACAAAGCATCAAAAAATTCGTCCACAATTCCACATTGATGTCAATGGGAAAAGTGCCCAGAACGCTGGCAGCATTGCCACGCTAGATGGCAATGCTGATTCGTTGACCGAAGAAAATTCCAGCCCTCTGGTCACGCGAAGTGTCGACCAACCGTTTGCTGATATCGCGGTAAACACGGTGAGCGCTCGGACCCCAAGGCCCCAGTGTTTCAACCCCAAACGACTCAAATACATAGCTTCCTAAAAGGTTACTATATTTGCGCCGTTTGAGGTTCTCTGCACCTGCAGCAGCCGCTCCGGCACAGCACGCCGTACTCAGAAGATGGGATGGCGCAAGTATTGAAATAGTTAATTAATGTGATATTATATACGGACCTATTTTAATAGGTGGTACCTATCTGGCTATCGATAGAACTATGTCAATTTCATATAAACCTAGTAACCGTTCCACGGATTGTTTGTTTATATTTATAGTTGTCAGTTGATCATAAACAGTTCTCAGAATAACACAATAAAATTCATTGTATACGTTATCCTGGTTTCCCTGCTTACACTCTGCTTAAATATTGTGCCCCTACAGTGGTTATGGGCCCAGAACGCATAAATCAGGAGAGATTTAAACGTGATAAAGGAAGAAATTGGAGTGAAAATGAGTTCTGTCAAAATTGATCAACTCCATCAGAGCAACTACGAGACCTGGAAAATCCAAGTGGAAGCCGTTTTAGTTAAGAACGATGCCTGGGGATACGTGAACGGAAGTATCGCACGCCCAGCAGAACCAGCCGAAGCAGTAAAGTGGGACATTGGAGACTCGAAAGCTAAGTCTGATCTCATTTTATCGATAAGTCCGAGCGAATTACGACATCTACGAGGATGTAAGACTTCGCGAGACGTATGGTTAAAGTTACAGAACATTCATGCGTCGAAGGGACCTGCAAAAAAGGCGACATTACTAAAACAGCTGTTGCTCCATAAATTGGAAGAAGGTGGTGATGTAAGAGAACATGTTATGAGATTTTTCGATGTGAAAAGCCAGTTAGCTGACATGGATATCGAAATGCATAATGATCTGACCTCGATAATGCTCCTGTACAGTCTGCCGTCCAGCTTTGACAACTTTAGATGTGCCATAGAATCTCGAGATTCATTGCCGGATCCAGATACGCTCAAGATTAAGATTTTAGAAGAAGATCATTCCAGAAATCGAAAAGAAAGTGTAGATAGAGCATTTCTTGTAAAGGGAAAGAAGTCTTCTAAACCAAAGAGTGGTACTGAGCTGACAAGTTCGAAATTCAGATACAAATGTTTTAAATGTCATCTGTATGGTCATAAAGCCTCTGATTGTACGAAGAAGAACAAAGAACAGTGTAGTGATACCGTAAAGTATGTGTCGAATGATTATGAAGTACCTGATATCGATTCCAATTTTGTAACATTTAATTGTGTTTCAGATGTTAATGCTGTTTGCAACGGGAGTGGAAATTGGATCATCGATAGTGGCTGTACATCACATTTGTGCAATGATGCAAGTAAATTCGACAAAACACTTGTGCCTTTGTTCGGTAAGCTAAACTTAGCAACGAATTCAAGCACAAACGTACAAGGTAAGGGGACAGTCAGATTACTTACATGTGATAATGGTTCTAAAACAATTGTTCAATTGCCCAATACTCTATTTGTTCCGGATTTACGATGTAGCCTAATTTCAGTAAGCAAAATTACTGATCAGGGGTTTAGCGTTACGTTTAAGGATAACATAGCTAGTGTTCAAGATAGTTATGGTAACACTAAACTTGTTGCGAATCGTAGAGGTAATTTATATTACGTTGAGGAACATTTAGATAGTGTGTCAGCCATTTCTGAGCAAAAGGTTGACGTATGGATGTGGCATGAACGTTTAGGACACTTAAATGCAAAGGATCTCGTCCGAATTTTAAATAAATCTGGCATGAATGTTAAGATGACAGATGTGAGTGACTTGTACAATTGTGATATTTGTGCGAAAGGTAAAATGTGTATGTTACCGTTTACTAGTTCAAATGGGCCATGCGATGAAAAGTTAAGAATTATACATTCTGACGTTTGTGGACCCATGCAACATACGTCAATAAATGGCGCGAAATATTTCGTCACTTTTATTGACGATCATACTAGGTGGTGTGAAGTATACTTTCTCAGCAAGAAAAGTGAAGTGTTCACGACATTCAAAGTATACAAAAGTCATGTCGAGAATTTGTTAGGACATAAAATAAAATATCTTCATACAGATAACGGCGGTGAATTCTGTAATCGAGATTTCGACGATTTTTTGAAGAAAGAAGGAATAGCAAGAATGTTGACAGTTCCTGGCGTCCCGCAACAGAATGCTGTTGCTGAGAGGAAGAACAGGACGTTGGTGGAAATGGCGAGGTGTATGCTCATCTCGTCAGGATTATCTCCGGGTTTCTGGGCTGATGCTGTAGCGACAGCATGTCACGTAAGAAATCGTTGTCCAACAAGAAGTCTTGAAGGTGAAATACCGTTTGAGAAATGGTTTGAACGACCTGTCAGATTAGACTACTTACAAAAGTTTGGGTCTAAGGTACACGTGTTGGACAAGACACCCGTTAAAGATAAGTTTGCTCCACGAAGTTTCGAAGGAATCTTCGTAGGTTATCCTAGAGATCGAAAGGGTTATAGAGTATGGATACCAGCGCAACGACAAGTTATCATGTCAAGAGATGTGAAGTTTCAAGAATTGAAGAGTGAAGAAAAAGAAAATTTAAATTTACGATTTGATCCCTTCAAGATTGACCAAGAAGGGCCTGCAAATATTTCGGACCAACCAGCAACGGTGGAAATAGAATTCAATCCTAACCAATCCAGCAGAATCCAAGATAACAAAATTCCAGAGGTGGAAGGTGAAGGCATTTCTGTACCTGTGGAAGGATATGAAGGTCAAGAAACATCCTTTGATGCACCACAACTGACGGACGTTCCAGATATTGCTGTAGGACCATTTCAGCACGATCATCATCGGGATGATGTTCATACTGATGGGGGGAGGGCAATGAAGAGAGGTCCAGGGCGACCACGACTGGAACGAGGTCACGTCGGACGTCCACGGAAAATATACAATATGGTTAACGTAGAGCCAGATATTCCCGTGGAGGAACGCGTCGAATCAACGGAAGAGTTTGTTGATTGTCAGGATTTTGCCGGAGTCGTTGAAATTACTTTAAAGGAAGCTTTATCCAGTAATGAAAGAAAAGGATGGAAAGATGCAATACTTTCAGAAGTGAAGAGTTTAATCAAGAATGACACCTTCGATATAGTCAACAAACCTATGGGACGGAACGTCGTAGGTTGCCGTTATATTTTAACGACAAAGTTAAATGTGGATAAAACTGAGAAGAAGAAGGCCAGGCTGGTGGCAAGAGGTTTTAGTCAACTTTATGGAATAGACTATAAGGATACCTTTGCGCCTGTAGCTAGACTTGACACAGTAAGATTGCTAGTTGCACTTGCAGTTGAACTTGACCTTGAGATTCATCAATTGGACATAAACACGGCCTACCTAAACGGTTTGTTGGATGAGGAAATATATATGAAGGTGCCAGACCTCCTAGAAGAATGCCTGCAAGACCTCATGCGGATAGAACAGCCAGGTTCAGTTATACATGAACGTGCCAGCAAGTTGTTATGCAACCTGAAGTCTGGGGGCGAGGTGTGCCTGCTGAAAAGATCTTTGTACGGTTTACGCCAGTCAGGTCGTCAATGGAACATCAGGCTGGACGAGGAGCTGAAGTCCATGGGGCTACAAGTCTCTTTAAACGAGCCATGCCTTTATTTTAAGGCCGTAGATTCAGAAACGAAACTCTTTGTACTAGTTTACGTAGATGACATTTTAGTCGCATCGCAAAGAGGTGAGTGTATACAAACTTTCAAAAGGGAACTGGCCATGAAGTTTGAATTGAAAGATTATGGCATTGCGAAGTATATGTTAGGCATAGAGTTTGACAGATGTGACAAGAGCATTAAATTGTCACAACGAAAATATATTGACGATTTGTTAAATAAATTTGAATTAAGTGGATGTAATCCGATTTCTACACCCATGGATCCGAAAACTAAGATTACGAAACCTACGGAACAATGTGATACGGGGCAGTATCCGTATCGAGAGTTAGTCGGTTGTTTAATGTATTTATCTACGGGCACAAGATTGGATATTACGAATACTGTGGCAGTATTGAGCCAATTCTTGGATTGTCCTAATCAACAGTGCTGGAATGCAGCAAAACGTGTACTGCGCTACCTAAAACATACGAGAAATCACGGACTTATGTTTACGAAAACAGGTAAAACATTGCATGGTTATTCAGATGCCGACTGGGGTGGATGTTTGATAGATAGACGTTCTTATTCCGGTTATGTTTTTATGTTAGGAGGTTTTTTTTTTTTTTTTTTTTTTTTTATGGTAGGGGAATCATCAGAATGACTTCCCCCGCTCTTGGGCGGAGCGGGAGGGCGTGTCAGACTTTTACTGACTAAACCCCTACCCCGTTCCTTCGTTGCCTTCGTTCTGGGGGGGACTCGGTATCAACCGTTAGGAATACCACATGTTCCCCCCAGAGGCTTCGGCCCTACCGGGCCCCTACAGTTTTATGTTAGGAGGTGGATGCGTGTCTTGGAAGTCACAAAAGCAGAAATGTGTATCGACTTCGAGCTGCGAAGCCGAGTATATAAGTTTGGCGTCATCTATGAAGGAGGCAATTTACCTGAACAGCTTGCTTACTGAGATTGGGCTATGTAAGTTTGCACCATTATCTTTACATGTAGATAATCAGGGGGCGATTTGCCTTGCCGGTGATCCAATGTTTCATTCTCGGAGTAAGCACATTCACATCAGGTACCACTTTATTAGAAGTGTATTGAAGAACAATACGAGTATTGAGCTAAAGTATTTATCGACAGACTCAATGCTCGCGGACATATTAACGAAAGCTTTGCCCAGAGTAAAGCACTATTCGTGCATGCGTGGTTTAGGCATTGCTTGTTAATTGTTTATTTTGTTATGATTGTTCTTTGATATTACTTTCTTTTGTATGTGTTTTTTCTTGTATTGCTGTTTGTATTTAATATGCGCATTAAGGGGGCGTATTGAAATAGTTAATTAATGTGATATTATATACGGACCTATTTTAATAGGTGGTACCTATCTGGCTATCGATAGAACTATGTCAATTTCATATAAACCTAGTAACCGTTCCACGGATTGTTTGTTTATATTTATAGTTGTCAGTTGATCATAAACAGTTCTCAGAATAACACAATAAAATTCATTGTATACGTTATCCTGGTTTCCCTGCTTACACTCTGCTTAAATATTGTGCCCCTACAGCAAGGGTATCGACACAAGTTGCATCCCACACCAAAGGCCTACCCAATTTCTAAGGCATTATGGTCATCCGGTCAGGTCTCTTCCCATCGTCACGTGCCAAGCCGTTGGCTTCTAAAACAGCTGCCACCCCAGCGGTGGCAAGAGCTCGACGGATGATGTCATTAATGCTGGCATGCCGTGCTATCCGACCAGAGCTTCTACTGCAGGATAGGCCATGGTGCCCGAGCCGGTCGACTGCTTCGCCGCACTGACATCGATGTGGGGCTCCACTAGGAGCACCTAGACGCAGGCATGTAGCGATCCGGAATGTAGAGTCACTCAGCAAAGTACCTATATTAGGTGACGGTAGAACCTGTAGCCAGAGGCCCGACTCCCATTCACCCACAGCCAGTAGGCGAGCACGCTCAGCAGTATTGGTGGACGTATTAATGAGATTATTCCTTTGGGAAGATGGATTCTCGGGCAACGCCTTGTATTCAATCCAACCTCATACTGATTTTGTGCAATTTATGAATAAAATGTGTAATTTCTAAAGAAATAACGAAATTCCGATATTAATATCGGAATTCCGATATTGAGATCTAATATCGGAAATCAGTATCGGAATTGAAAACCTTCCGATATTACATGCCCTAGTTATGATTATGACATGCCATAATTATGGCGGCAAGTCCTCTCTTTGAGGAGTAGCTAGAACGGCAACACGGAGTACTCACCTTCCGAGTGACGCAGGTCTTCACCGTACACATTTTATTATCACTGCTCTATAAACGGTGAAGGATGGTATTTTGAAAAAATCATGTTACAGTACCAAAAATGTGAAGATATGTGACATCCATTAATCCGCAAGAAGCCCACATGGTGATGGTTTCATTTTGTTTCTTGAAGAAGAGGCCTAAGTCCCAGTAAAACATTAAGTATAATAATATGGTTGATTATGTTTATGCACACGATTTGTTTTATTTTTTACAGATATGTGAATACGTAAGAATACATGATTACAACAGTGGCCTGATTGTAGTTCTGGACTTTAGGAATGCAAACATTTTGACATTTATCACTAAATGCACTCCTATGGAACTTAGACAAATTCTCACATTGATGACAGTGAGTATTGAAAACTTTTCACGGTTTTTTTTCCATTTAATAATTGATGCGCCTTCTAATAAAATTACTTCAGTGTTACGCCAGAGCGGCAAAAAAAATGTTTTTATACCACAAACTAGTGCTTGACTGCAATCCCACCTGATGGTAAGCAGTGATGCAATCGTTGATAGTGAGGCGCACTAGTTTATTAAGAGCCTATTCACTGTAGTTACTCAGATACCCGCGAAACGAGACACAATAGTAAAACAATAACAGCGCTGTCTCATAGGACCGGTTGGGGATTCAAACGTTAATCTTGAAAATTACCAAAAAATACAGTCATGAGTGTATTTTTATTGAATGAATCGTGTTGTTTTTACAGATCTTGATCTTATTAATTTAGTAAAATTGTTGTAAGTTTAAAAACGGCTTGAATAAGAACTGTTATAATTTAAAACCTACACATACATTAAAAATGTTTTAAATCATACCACTAGACTATGAAATTTCCAATAATATGACGTCAATAAAAATACTGGTATTCAGCTAAATCCGGCTTGACTGGAAGCCGATCCCAATATAGTTGGGAAAAGGCTATGCAGGTGATGATGATGACGTCAATCTACACTAATATAATAAAGAGGTAAAGTTTGTTTTTTTGTTTGTATGAGGTAATCTGTGGAAGTACTGGTCCGATTGCTAAAATTTTTTAACCAATAGAGAGCTGCTGCATTCCTGAGTAACATAGGCTATATTTTATGTACGCGGGCGAAGCTGCGGGCTAAAGCTAGTGAATTTATAAATATATTAAATACATTATTGTTTTATTGTCTTAAAATCATTGATGTTGGCTCCTTCGTGGTTGTAACGAATGAACGTTCTTAATTGAGATAGATAGATTGTACACCAAATATAAAATTACAATAGGCACTAAAAAATAAAAGTAAATATACTTGTATATTGTATTTGTCATTTGTAAATCTTTGGAAGTCGTTACGGATAGTCAGAAGCCAGTAAATCTGACTCCAGTCTCGCCATGAAGTATCGTGTTACCCCAGTTAATGGGTTGTGGAGGTCTGGTAGACAGCCGCTCCTCGTAAAATACTGGTACTCAGCTAAATCCGGCTTGACTAGAAGCCGACCCCAATATACATAGTTGGGAAAAAGGCTAGGTAGATGATGATGATACTCGTATATTGTTTTTGCCTTGTTGTAATAAATATAGGTATGTTGTAGTAATAGTTTTCGTTGTAGTAATAGTCTTATAATAACCAATTATATTTCAGGAAGGTTACGGCATGAGAATAAAGCAGATACATTTAGTAACAGCGTCTAAGATGGTAGACGCTCTTCTTGGATTCCTGAAACAGGTCTTAAGCTCAAAGCTAGCAGGAAGAATACATTTGCACAAGAACCTTGACTCTCTGTATGAGGTGGTGCCGAGAGATGTCCTACCTGAGGAGTATGGAGGCAAGGAAAGGCCTATGCAACAATTGAGTGGTATGTATTATTTTTATATGGCACGAGCTTCGAGCCAGTGGCTTCGCCTGCGAGAAATTAAGTTTCTTACAAACCTTGAAACCCCGTTTCATTCCTTTAGAAGGTGAATTTTAGAAAATCATCTCTATGTGCTCGCCTCCGTCATAAAAGGAAACCTTGTGGAACTCTTCATGCTCTTAGTCCCAGGAATTTTGGCTGTGCGTCAGTTAGTCATTTTGGCCTTTTTTATAAAGGAATATAGACACTTTCTCAGTGAAAAACTTGTGCAAAGTTTCACTCTCTTAGGCCCTATAGTGGTGCCTTGATATGTCAGCCAGTCAGTGTTTCCTTTTATACGTACATATAGATTAACTAATGCTTGGCTGCGGTACCTGATGGTAAGCAGTGATGCAATCGTTGATGATGAAGCTTACTAGTTTATTAATGAGATTTATGTTTTCGCTATCATCAGTTTTTTGAGGATAGGAGAGAAGTGATTTTTTTATAATTATATATGTTTGAAATTGACGAGCATTTCAGATGAGAAGTTTCTTACACATTTTTCTCCATAGAGATGAAAAAATGATGATGAGAATGTGCTATAAGCATCATTTTTCTGTCTGACTTCTTGATAATGGATGGTTTTTACTGACAAAAACCCTCTACTGTTCCTTCTGTGACTTTATTCCAGGATCCCGGGATTCTCTTTCGTTCAACCCAGGACATATTATCCCAAGGTTAAATACAATTTCTAATGGCCATATTTTATTTGTTTCAGATGAATGGCTAGACAGGCTGACTTCCAAAGACTTTGTAGAGTACTTCAACATGATGTATCAAGCGAAGACTGACGAATCGTGCAGACAAGCAAATAACTTTAATGAACAATATGTCGGAATGCCTGGCTCTTTCAGGGCTCTGAGCGTAGATTAAGCTTATTTGTAAAGTCTATAGTCTGTCTAAAATGTCTACCAACTTGGGTAATTATTATGCTGACGGCCCACGTCAAACTTTTTGTAGGGCCGATACTTAATCGTAACAAATTCTAATCCTATATTATATTCTGACCAACTTTTTGTAGGACGTGTCCATTGCTCTATTGCTAACAGTGTGTTCTATTTTTCACGTACAAAAAATCGGTAACCTAATCGGTCGTGGGCGGGTAGCGTTACGGTACAATGAAATGTGATATAGGCAACACTGGTTGAATAATCAAGGTCAATTAAACGTTCTTGATCATTTGCTACTGATAAAAAGTAAACAATTTTCAGTGATGATGAATCAATAAGTGGAGCAGAATATTTTAGACTCGGATTTTTGTTATGATTCCTGATTTATGTTATTGTTTTATACTGACTTTTGTGACAAAGAATATTATTAAAGAGACCGAAATAATTATATTCGAAATGAAAATCGTTGGCGTTTTTTATGGTTTTAGAGACCCTTTATAATATTAAATATTAAAAATACATTCAATACTATTTATAAGGTTCTATTAGTAAACAACGATCAAGACCTTTTCATCAACCTTGCTTTGTTGCATCAGATTTCACTGTACCAAAATAATTATCGGAGTCAGTTGACTTTTTAGACAGACTATACCTCTACTCTATATACTTGTAAATGTTTTGTATACTGAATCAGAACTATTTATTAATTTATTAAATGCTTTTTGTACGCAAAAGCACAGAAGTGAACTTAATGCCATAGGCATTTTTAAACTGTATACATTCGTCGTTATTCTAATCAACCCTGATGACCTTTTTTAGTGAAAAAAGGAATAAAATTAATTAGGTTTTAATTATTTTAAATGTACTAGAAAGCTTATGATATTGTATACAAAGAAATTTACCCTCTGAGGGCATGTAATGTGGGACCAAAGTTTGTATGAAGAAAATCTAGAGCAGGAACCACCAGATATTATCATGTCCGGTGAGAACCTGCATAATGGGGTAGGTGAGAATGCCGCGGCGTCTTTGCAGCCACTCCTTGAAGAAGAAACTAACAGCCGAACCATGTACGTTATTGAACTATCTATCACATACCGGAGATAGAAAAACAAATGAAACAACAGAAAACATGTATAATTTTTGTATTGTATCATTTGTTTTACTATCTCCAGTATGCCAAAACTGGAGATAGATAGGTTATTGGGCTCAGCCGTTAACCGCCATAATTATGGCGTGCCCAGCACTATCGTCGTTGTCACCATTCTATCACCATAACAATTCATTTGGCTGTGATTGTGATTGATGTATTCATAAGTTAAAAATTATTTCACTTAAAGATTCGAATAAATGATTGAAGTTGTAGAACTGATGTTTTTATTTTTTACTTCCTCAATCTAAATATAAAAGGAGAATGGATCAAAGAAAGAAAGATAAATTATTTATTTGACACACACTGTTATCGGATTGAATAAATAAATTATTAATATGTATATCAACGAGTTTCCGTTGTGCGTCGATATGTGTGTGGTGTGTGTGTGTGTCCTATGGCCTAGGAGCGTAACATTTTGTAAAAGGTTACCTTTTATAATGTAGGCGAGCATGAAGACAGGATTTTCTAAAATTCAACCCCTAAGGAGATGGGAATGGAAGTCCAAACATTATATGGAATAACCTATTTTCACGCAGACTTAGCCACTTCAGAAGCTAGTCTTTTATATTCCTTCTTGCTTCGCCTAGAGAAAAGGAGCCTCCTTCTTCTTCTTCTTCTACCTGGCCTTAGTGCCGGCTTTTGCCAGTATCCGCCTTCCGGCTTAGCTTGCTCCACATTGCCCGATCTTCTACATAAGGCCATTGCTTTCAGTAAGGCCATTGGCTCTCATGTCGGACTTGACAACGTCCAGCCAGTGCTTGCGAGGGCGACCACGAAACTTAGCGCCAAGGACAGCCATATTCATGCATCTTCGGCCAACGTACTCTATAGGGCGGCGAAGAGAGAAGGAGCCTCCAATGTTTACTAATTATCGTTTCCTTCAGGATCCTCAGTGATCTCAATAAACACATCAGCCTGCTAGAATGGCAGGATAGTAGATATAAAAAGTTACCGTAGATGTAAAAAACAAAGGGCCACTGAAAGAACGCAGGTTTGTTTCCTTCACTAGTATTCTTAGCAAACCGATTGCAGCTGGCCGCTGTTTGCTATTGCATATTTCAACTGCTACATATGTATTGTTACATGTAGCTATTAGCAAATACAAAGGCGCTGATGATCATTAAGTTGAACTCAGAGATGATTCAGAGTCATTACTCCACTGCGAGATTGTTAAGAAAGACAATTTATTTGCTCAAAATGATGCAATTTTATGATTAACTTACAATCATAATCATTATATTGGAAATGCTCCAAATCCCTGCAAAATGGCCAAATGCCCAATTTAAAGCTTTGCCTCTATTTTGCATAGGGTCACTGCTTTACGCTGAGCGTATATTGTTAGTAAATTCCTGAGCATCAGGAGTCTTAACCACCAGTAGTTTAATACTGATACCGGTGGGGGGTGGTATTGCATTTTTTTTTTATTTTTTTTTAATTGTTATAAGCTAGTGCTTGACTGCGATCCCACCTGATGGTAAGCAGTGATGCAATCGTTGATGGTGAGGCGCACTAGCTTATTAAAAGCCTATTCACTCTAGCCTTGAAGACACCTAAACTATAATCGGACGGGAAAACCGCAGCAGGCAAATTGTTCCAATCCCTCGATGTCCGCGGTATAAACGACGAAGCGAAACGTCTTAGTAAAAATTTATATTATTCTTTGTTAAAATGTATAATTGTTACTTATACATAAATATTTTTTCTTTTACTAGTAGTGTAGTGTTCCACGCGCGCCTCAAAGAGATGACAGCAAAATCCTACTAGCTCAGCATGGCCAATGCCTGTTAGGGTCACAAAGAATTTTTAAAAGGAAAACTGTGGTTTCATTCTTCAGTTGTCATTTGCAATATATTATGCAAATTGCAACTGAAGAACACGGGCAAGTTTTCAGTGAAAGCTTGACCCGTCCTCTTTAGAGTAGGAAAAGCCATTGGATAAACTCCCATTTAAAAAAAACAGTATCTCTAATAAAAAACCTGATGGAAGCGGAAAGAGGAAGTAATAATAATAATAATCGTTTATTTTCTCTACACAAATTACTTAATGCTAGGTTTACATGAAACACGTACATGGAATTAATTTTGTGAGAGACTGGTGCCTGTGGTAGGTCTCTATGAAACCTGTATTACAAGTCACCATCTCACCATCAAAGTGCAGTTTCGTGAAAAATGCAAGGAATGCCAATTTGGAACCGTGCACTAGTTTTCGACGTTTTATAAGTGCCCATGTGAAATAAAAATATTTTGACTTTTGACTTTTAATGGAGGCAGAACTTTACTGCAAAGAATAGGCTAGCAAAAAAATTAATAGGACATTGGACTATTTATTCAGGGTCTCAAGTCTGCTATTAGAATTGTATCTGAATTGTCGATCATTGGCTTCATAAATGTTGATTTTGACAAATTACCAAAGTTAATACCAAAGTTGTGTGTTCCTATGGAGAGATATTTTGAAATATTGTTGTTTATAATATAGAAAAAAACAAAATAAAAACACGATATTTTCACTGTGAAAATGTGCAAATTTAAATTTGCTTAAATTTCGTTTGGGGTAAGTTTAAAAAAAAAGACGACGTAGGAACCTAGATAAATATTGTCTGAATCCGAATAACATCACATTATGGTGTAAATATGCTTAAACTGCAAAATATGATTTTGGTATTACGTTTGTATGGATAATTCTAATGTCGCGGTCACCTTAACCTACGAGTATCACATACCCACAAAACGAGACACAATAGTAAAACAATAACAGCGCGGTCTCATAGGACCGGTCGGGGATTCATGAATTAATAAATCTTCCTCATAAGTTTGGTTAGTTGCTAGGTAGGTTAATAATTGTTGTGTGAGAACATTTTACTAATTCTCCCATTATGCTTTATTTGTTTATTATAGTTGAGTATTAATAGAATTCACATACTCGTATGTCTAGGTGTAAACAAATTAATTGCCAGTTTTAATTACCATTTCAATTTTATATAAGTTTAAAAAAAACTTTTGTTCTATTGTGTTATTTTTAAAGCACATTTTTAAAAATAGTTGTTTTATTAATATACATATACCTAACATCTATTGAAATAATGATCAAGACCCAGTTAATATTCTTACCACCTACTGCTGTAAAAGACCAGATACAATATTTTAGCAATTGTATTACCATTATCGAATCTTTTAATGTTTCCACTGTTGGGACTCAGGCCTCCTCTCCAGGAGAGTGAATCGAAGATCGATCACATGTTGACTGCGGATGATGGAAGTCACACGTCTTCGAATTTTTGGGTTCTAGGAGGATTCCTCACGATGTTTTCCTTCACCGTTTTTGAGAGCAGCAGTGATGAATTACACAAAGTAATGCTCCCGGCTAGGCTTAGTACCACTGGGTCGATTTTTTATCACAAATAACGCAAATAAATAAGTTAATAAGATTTAATTTGCCATCAAACCAGAATTTTGATTAGACATTATTAGACAATTATTTTTTTCAGTTTTATTAGCACTTTGTAACAATTATATCCGTGAGAACATTAAATATTTTATTGAAGTGTATTACAACGTATTGAAGTGAACACAATCTCGTTAATTACTTTAAAACATATAATAATTATTAATGGCACTTTACGCAATTAGTTTCTCTGTGTGCCGTGGGTTCGATTTCCGTACGAACCAAATGTTTGTATGGCCTACAGATAGTCGTCCCGACTTTGGGTGTATTTGATTTATATGTTTTTTTTTTTCTGGTAGGGGAATCATCAGAATGACTTCTCCCGCTCTTGGGCGGAGCGGGAGGGCGTGTCAGACTCTTACTGACTAAACCCCTACCCCGTTCCTTCGTTGCCTTCGTTCTGGGGGGGACTCGGGGCCTTCATTGATTTGTATGTGAGTTTACATTTTTGTGAAGGCGCTCGCCGTCCAATAAATCGATCGGAACGAGAGGGGAGATACTGGGTAGGGAAGTGTACCTTCATTAGAATAAAATATTGTACAATTTGAATCCACCTAGCCTGTTTAGTTCAATCACTGTACTACTATAGTCCGTCTAATGAAAACGCGACCTGAGAAAAAGAGGTTATATCCAAAAAAATTATATGTGGTAAGTATTACTTATGTTGGTAACCACAATACAGACATAATATACTCCCAGAAAAATAGGGCCACCTGGCATACGTCAAACCAGTTGATCGAAACAGTACCTGCGTGAATATTTTTCTAAAAAGCTAATTCTGGTAAAGAATTATCTGGAGAGTCGGGTGTACAACAGTAACTGTTAGGGTCTTGACCTGGACTTTAATGAAAGGCAGTGGACTGTAACTGAGAGAAGCTCGTGGCTAGATAATAACAGCCCCACGGGTCGATCTTCAAGGTTAAGCAACGCTTGCCAAGGTTGGTCTGTGGTTGGTGTGGACCATCTTAACATAACGAATTTGCCTCGGAAAGCACGTTAAGCCGTTAGGTCCCGGGCTGTCATTTGTAGATCTTTGGCAGTCGTTACGGATAGTCAGAAGCCAGTAAATCTGACTCCAGTCTTCTCCAGTCTTGCCATGAAGTACCGTGTTATCCCAGTAAATGGGTTGTGGACGTCTGGTAGGCAGCCGTTCCTCGTAAAATACTGGTATTCAGCTAAATCCAGCTTGACTGGAAGCCGACCCCAATATAGTTGGGAAAAGGTTAGGCAGATGATGATGATGAGTGGACTGTAGAACTGACAAATGTACATCAAGGGTTTTTTTTAGGTGGGTCATCAATATGACTTATCCCGCTCTGGGCTGAGCCTTACTATGAAGCGTACCCGTAATAGGAAGATAGGTCAGTGCTAGAGATAATTATTACTGTTAATAATTATCTATACATATAATCTATATACATATAATAAAACAGTAAAATTGTGCATCGTTTGCCGTAAATGGCGCCAAAACTACTGAACCGATCCTGTTCAAATTTTGCATACATAATCCTTATAGGACCCTTTTTGCTATAGGCTATATTTTATCACGCTATTTGCTATGGGGGGTGAGCAATATTGCATTTTGTCGGTTTTGAACGAGTTGCCCCGAGTTCGAATCCCACCTACAATTTATATTTCTGTCAATGTTTTATCTTATTGTTTTTGGAAAAAAAATACTTTTACCATTTTTTCATAAAAAAATCAACATTCCTATTTGATTTTTCCCAAATATTTTGTAAAAACTAATCAAAACACGTTATAAAATCCAAACGTCCACGAAATTCACATACTACAACGACAAATTGTCACACAGAACGGTGGTTGCTGAAAATCAGCACCGTAGATTGTTGGAATTACCCAGCGTCACGGTATACGCTGAGCAACGACCTATTTTCGCCTAGATGCGACGCACAACTTGGATTTATTACTGTTTTTGTTCTTGTTGTTGCTTATATTGTTTATTTGTATTTTGTTTGTTCTGCCGGCCCAATAGGTGCAATAAACCACAGATGATAAATGTATTGACAGAAAATTAAACAGCAGGGACAACTGTCTTTTGGCTAGTGCTGTAAATTATGCCTGGTACACACATTGGGCCCGACAGTTAATGTATAGATTGTGCGTTCATTTGGGTAAAATAAACTTATTTTCTTTCTTTCTTCTTTCTTTCTTCTTTACAATGTTACATTAGTCCATTTAGCTGCAAATTTATCTACTGAAATGAAAATCATCACGCTATCATCGACGAAGAGCGGGGCAGTCATTTATGACATTTATATGAGAACGTCTATTTTGCTTGGTTTTCATCGAACACTGCAGCGTGATTGATTAATGACTAGGCTGGGACGTAACACGGTGGTGGTTCGAATCCCAGGAGGTGTTTTAGATTTTTTTAATTTTAGTATATATTTTTTTTCACATATTTTTGCATTCTCACAATTTTTTTAACAAAAACATTACCTAAAAATATTATTATTATTGTTTAACCAAAAAAAAACCATGGTGACAAATTTCACAACTGCGGAGTTGCACCCCGTTTTCAAAATACAAACAATGACATCCTTCTTCTTCTTCCTGCTCTTATTTCGTATTACTTGGGGTCGGCGCAACACGTTTTCTTCTTCCATTCTGTCCTGTCGTCCGTCACACTATCATCTGCCCTTTTCTTTCATATCAGTCCTTACACAATCCATCCATCTTTTCTTTGGCCTTCCTCTCCTTCTCCATTCATCCACATGTAAATTCAGAACTCTTTTGGTAACGTGCTTTTACCCTCCTCTTCACATGACCATACTAAGACAAACGATTTCCTTTCAAAATACAAACATCCATTTAATTTTTTTTAACTAAAGGCGATTTGTATTTTAGGTGATTTCTTCCACTCTAGGAAGGAGCACGAGGGGATGTCAGACTTTCACTGACCAAAACCCACACCTTTGTATGTTCCTTCTTCGCCTTGCATTCCAGAACTCCGGGTGGAGGTGATCAGCAGTAACGACCTCTCACGTCTGGTCCTGGTACACAGAGAGAAGGTATGGAAAGCAGTCATTCACTTCCTTCCGCAAATGAAGCGAAGAAGGTAGCAGAAAGCGCAAAGATGATGCCCTTGGCATTACGAGTCGCAGGGCGATTCCATGATACCGTTAGCGCGGAGTTTTGGACGGTGCACTATTGGCATGTCGCTATTGAATAAAGACTGGTCTTAGTCGACTGACGTTGCGTTATGTGCCACGCGCACCTAAAAGAGATACGCATAAGAGAACGGCCCTAACGGGCTTCGATAGCTGGAAAATTGTTCGTATTCTAAAGGAACAAAGTGGGTATTTTTTACTGCTCTGCATGCTCTACCCGTAAAAATCGAGAGTTTACAGACTGCGTTCGATCATCAGCATGTGAAGTCGACTAGGTGAAAATACTCGCACACAAGAATTCGTTTATTATTCTCACTAAAGAAAAACATTTATTTGGTGTATTAGGGTGTCAGTCAAATACCGCACCAGAAAATTTCTGCCTGAATAAACAGGTAATATAAACACAACAAAATGATGGTGATTGGTAAACGCCCTATACATATGACACCTGGGAAGTGTCCAAGTGGCGATGGGAGGGGTCTAAGGATGTCCTGTTTCGCACGGTTTCAGCCACGTTGCTTCACTCTAGGAGGTGACTGCTTTCCATTCCTTCTCCTAGCTCATACCATGATCTGAACTAGGGTAGGAGGATTCTGATTTTGACCCGCAAACAGTACGGCAGTAATCCGCCCTAGCGGGGTAACTTCGATCGTAAGGTCCACCGTGTCTTCCCGCCGAATCCAAAACATCTACCTCCCGAAACATTCATGTTCTGTTAGGACCTGCGTAAAGCGCTTGCGCTTAGAGTGAATTTATCATAGTAATAATCGTGGTGTGTCAATATTAGTCGCCCTAGAATGTAAATTGCAACTAAAAGAACACTGTGGAATTTAGTTGGTAAAAGTCTGATACTCTCTCTCGGTCCACCTAGAGTGGGAGAAGGTATTTGGTGGTTACCCAACAAAAAAAGAGGCAAATACTAAAGGCGATTATCGGCCCTAATTTGGTTTTTTGAAGAACAAATCATTTTCATTTTGGTTTTATCGCAATATGAAGTAAACTAACGACTTTACCCATAGAGTAGGCAATTAACTATTTAGAACGTGAACTCTGCGGCTCTGTGCTTCGTTGATGTTTTTAAGGCAATTGACGTCGTGCGGAAGAAAAACCCGGGTGTTACCATTGGGTGGATCGCCCGGAGGACACGTTAGATCATAAAGCACTGGTGGGCCACGCTTAGGCGGAGCACCACCGTGTCCTTGTGGGGACGATCGGTGACAGCAACCTCTCGCGCTGGGCACTGGTACAGGCCATGATCCAGAGCGAGGAGTAGTGGCAAATAGTCCCCTCACGCCCCAGTCGCTGGGATTCCGACCCCGATTTAGAGCCACCGTAGGAGTGGCTTGCGAATGGCGAGCAATGGGTAGTTTACCATCTGGCTGTCCGGTAATGATCCAGACGGTCAACCGTGGGTATTGTTCCACGCGTGCTTCAAAGAGATGTCAGCAAACTGTAGGTGCCCAGCAGGTTCGAAGCCTCTGGGGCCATGGGTGAGCTTCCGAAAGGAAAACCCGGGACCCTGGAACGAAGGCAAAGAAGGAACGGGGTGAGGTTTATTCAGTAAAAGTCTAACTCATCCTCTGAGAAGTCATTCTGATGATTTTCCACCTAAACAAGAAACCTGGGCACGCCGTCATTGCGGCGGTAAGTTCCCTCTTTGAGAAGTAGTTGGAAAGAGGTCCTCACGTTCCGTATGCCGCAGGTCCTCACCAGACACGGTAAGTTCGGGAGGCTCCTGCATCGGAATCAGGGGTAAAGGGCGCCCCAGCCAGACTTGGGCGTACTGTCTGGACCGCCCGGAGGACACGGTGGAGCACACGATAGAGGTATTGCGGTCGCCTTCTTCTGCGAAGCAGTAATGCTAGCCAAGGAGGCGGCCGGCCGCGAGCGTGAAAGGGAACGACCCTCACGCCCCCGCCGTCAGGATCACGAGAACGATTTCCGACCACCGTAGGCGCAAGCTTGCGGACGGCGAACACTGGGTAGCTTGCCGTCCAGCAGTTCGGTAATAACCCGGACCGAGTCAAGTCGTCAACTGTTCCACGAGCGCCTCAAGGAGATGTCAGCAAACTGTAGGGCGCGGCAGGGCCGAAGCCTCTCAGCACGTGGATCTGTATTCCGAAAGATAAGCTCGGTGTCCCAAAATTGAAGGCAACACAGGAACGGGGGTGGCGTTTAGTCAGTAAAAGTCTGACATGCCCTCCCGCTCCATTTAAGAGCGGGAGAAGTCATTCTGATGATTACCCATCTGAATAAAAAAACCTAAACAAGAAACCTACTGGGGCTATGGTTTCGCTTCTGAAAGGGAGACCCTGGAACGTAAGGCAAGGAAGGAATATAGAAGTGAGTCTTAGGCAGTAATAATCTGACACGCACTTCCGCTTCACACAAGAGCAAAAGTCATTAGATGATTTCCCAACTAAAAAAAGTACTAATTGGAGTTTTAACTTAAACAGTTTTATGTAAAATTAATTAATCAGATCTTTTCGGAAGTATAGGATTAGATACTTAGATTACTTTTGTGCAGTTTTACGAACTTAACGCGGACGAAGTCGCGGGCAGCAGCTAGTGGGATAATAAGAACTTTTTGAAAAACTGTGTTGGTAGAACTTCGTTCTCGTCATAACGTTATTTAAAAAAAATATAAAAGAACATAGCTATTACTTTTTTCCTATTGTGGCTGAGACGTAAAGATATCCGTTTTGCTACACTCAAAATAGAATAAGTTATTTGGTAATTTTCCACTTCAAATAAAAGGTCTAAGTTTATTTGACTAGTTAGATTTGTAGCCGTGGGAATTTGTATAACTTATATTATTTTAGTTATAACACAACTCGGAACCATGAAACGTTTTAATATAAGTAGGTACAAACAAGTACAGTCACAAGCATAAGTAGATTAAAATATTTCGTAGATGTTCTAAAGTTGTCAAAAAATAAGAGGTTTGTTTTTACATTTAATTCATGAATCCCCGACCGGTCTCATAGGACCGCGCTGTTATTGTTTTACTATTGTGTCTTGTTTCGCGGGTATTGATAGGTTAAGAAAGACTCTAGAACGAAACTTAGAACTATAATGTAATGTTATACGATAAAACATACTTAAATATATAGTATTTTTTAAAAATACATGTATATATTTTTTGGCGTGTTAAATAACATTATGATGAAATATGCTTCGAGTATTCTTTTTGAGCTTACTTTATAGTAATTTTTTAGAAAAATGCCAAAACCATCTTTACTGAGTAACTTTTTTGGCTGAAGCTAGTCAATGATAAAAAAGAAACAAGATAAAATTTAACAAATGAAATCCTTAAGTGTGAGAAAAGGTCTTACTAATTTTATTATTACGGTCAACGATGAAGTAATGAATACCTAAACACCTTAATACGGTACAAGCAGTACCATTGAAAACCATCAAAATTATTGTTATCAACTGAGCACAAGTAAATCTATATATTATCCTAGTCGGCATGGCAACGGCGTGTTATTTTCCATGCGCTCTTCAAAGAGATGTCAGTAAAACGTAGGGGCCCAGCAGAGTCAAGGCCTACTTGGGCCATGGGTTATGTGAAAATGAACCCCGAGGTAATGGAACGAAAGCAAAGAAATAACAACAGTGGGTTTTTGATGCATCCTCCCTCTCTGCCCAGAGCGGGAGGGAGAAGTCATTGGATAATTTCACACTTAAAAAAGAAATGCAAAAACAAATGAAAAATTTAAAAAACCCCCGACTACTCTCTACCTCTCAAGTCCTGATGACCTTGAAGACCTGAACAGATTTCCACCAAACTAAATAGCTAAAAACACTCTCGACTGATATACCTTTCAAACAAAAAAAATCTCATTAAAATCGGATCATCCCTTTGGGAGCCAAGATGCCACAGACCCCCCGTCATTTTTGCGTCGGGAGTTAAAAAAAAGGCTACTATACAGAAAATACGAATGTAACTAATCTCAAAATTACCTCAGGAATATGAGATGAACATGAGCGGTGAACGAACTTTTCAGATTGAATTAAGTACAAATTATTTCGTTTCATACGTTAAAATACAAATTTAAATGTGTTAAAGTAATAATACTTATGATAAAAGTGAAAGTGAAAGTTTTTGTGATGTGCATAATTATGTAATGTGTATTAGGTGTTTCTTCAAGTTTGAATAGCTAAACGGATTTCGATGAAACTTGATACATGGATAGAGCATGTCTTGGACTAGTAAATAGGAAACTTTTTTCTTAACGTTTGAATCCCCAACCGGTCCTATGAGACCGCGCTGTTATTGTTTTACTATTGTGTTTTTTCGCGTTTCGCGGGTATCTGAGTAATTAATAATAATTTGGGATAATTTTCTACTATCACGCAGGTAAAGTCACTGGAAACAGCTAGTAAATAAAATTAATATATTAAACAATTTTGTTGCTGACTGTACAACCAAATAAATGTTAAATAAATACCCACGGAAGGTAATTGTTTCCACCATTCTTATATTAGTTAGACATCAAAGCATGTGGTAAAAATAAAGCTGTGAAAATTTTTGATTAGTTTAAGATAATATAAGTGTTTTTAAGTTGCATATCAAAAAACAAAATGGAGTCGGTATCAGAAAACCGTCTCTTAAAACTTCCTCCGGGTGCTTTAGAGAATATAAGAAAAATCCATAATTTGGATCAGCCAGGAAGAGTTGAAGAAGCTGTCAAAATTTTGGAAGAATGGATTCTTAAGCAGGATCATATTATAAAAAAGGATTTTAGTAAGTACACCTACATATTATGTGATAGGGCTTCCGAGAATAGTTGGGACGAGATTTGACAACAATATGATTGCCATGTCTCATGTGACCCTGGTACAGGGCATGGTCCAGAGCGAGGAGGAATGGCAGGCGCCCGCTTCTTTCTGCGAAGCAGTAATGCTAATGAAGGAGGCGGCCGCACCTGCGAGGACAGCCTTCTCGCCCTGCTGCCGGAATCCCGATCCCAATTTTCAGCCACTGTAGGCTTGCGGACGGCGGCCGATGGGTAGCTCGCCGTCCAGTCGCCAATAACCGACTAGCCCGAACCTAAGTCATCAATGGTGATAAATATAATAATAATATTGTATATTTACGCGACATACGGTACAGGCGGCAGTGATCTCAGATTTCGTTAAAATTTTGTGTTTGTCAATTCATCCTCCTCCTTGCGTCGTATTTTTCAATGCTGAGGGTCGTGACCTCCTTGTTTCATCATCTTAACCCTTACGATGTTCTTCCATCTATTCCTGTCTCTGGCTATGGTGGTGTGTAGGGCATCGCTAACCGTATAATTAACAGCAGCACGGATCTGGTCGGACCAACGTATTGGGCTGTACCCGCGAGGCCTTTTTCCATCTACGAGTACTTTACCGGTCACAATTAGCCTTTCAAGGTTGCCACCGTCTTTCCTTGCAATGTGACCGAAGTATCGCAGTATCCTGCGAAGGCACTCGGACGACATTCAGACGTCAAGTCGTTCAATTTATCAATTCTGTACTTGAGAAAATTCCGAATTTTAATTTAGGCAAACCATATATGTAAATTAAAGTCAAATGTAGGAGAATGTAAGTTCTATTTCTGATATTTCAGGTAAGGATTACTTGGAGAGAATTTTAATATCGTGCAAAGGTTCTGTAGAAAAGTCTAAGAAGCAGATAGACAGATTGTGCACGATGAAGACGCTAACACCTAAGTTCTTTGAGAAGGTCAATCCTAAGGAGGAGCTGCAAGACATTTTGGACTTAGTGTAAGTAACAGTAGCGCTAACAAAGTTTAAGAAAAAAATGAAGTTAGAATGCATCCAATTGGATTTGAGGAAGTCGACTTTAACATAGTTTAGAAAAAGCCATTTTGTTATATTGGTTAAACTGACATTTACCTAGCCTTTTCCCAACTATATTGGGGTCGGCTTTCAGTCAAGCTGGATTTAGCTAAATACCAGTATTTTACGAGGAGCGGCTGCTTACCAGACCTCCATAACCCATTAACTGGGGTAACACGGTACTTCATGGCAGACTGGATTCAGATTTAGGTACTGGCTCCTGACTATCCGTAATGGCTGCCAAAGATCTACAAATGACAGCCGGGACCTACGCCTTAACGTGCTTTCCGAGGCACGAAGGAAACTCGGTATGTTAAGATGGTCACCCATCCACAGACCAACCTTGGCAAGCGTTGCTTAACCTTGAAGATTGACCCGTGCGGCTGTTGGTATATAGCCACGAGCCCCTTCCATCCATTGCAATCCATCGTTCAATGTATTTACAATATATTTTATTGCAGGTGGGTGATACCTCTACCAATGATAACAGAAGACTATTACAGGATTGAAATCATTAAAATCAACAATAAGAACTTCACAACTGAAAGTTTTATGAAGTATTTTCAGTACACTGTAATCGTTAGTATACATTCCATTTATTTATATAGCACAGAGAAGGAAAAAACGTCCGGAGATTTTTTAGGTGAAATAGGGTAACTTAGCCGGTTTTCGGCCGCTTAAGCGAACGTATGACTTTGTGACGATTTTTCTCCTTGACAATAAAGTCGCAGACTAGTTTCTTAAATATTTTTGAACTCGAAATATAATGTAGTTTTGATATTTGTAGACATTTTATTCGTCAACGTCACATTAAAATTGCTAAAAATTAAAATCTCTGAAAATAGCGATTTCTCCTGTTTTCGGCCACCTGTTTCAGTTTTCGGCCATTATTTTGCTAGTTTTCGGTCACTAATCTACTATTTGAAAAATGATCTCTATTTTCTATACAGTAGGTTCTATAATGAATTTAAAAGCAAAAAATACTAATGAATCAACGATTTTAATTAAAATCTTTAAAATATTAAACATTTACAAATATTTTATACATAATAGTAGGAACATTTGTAAGAAAAAAGTATATTATGGCATAACAAAAATAATTGAGATTACGGAAAAATGTCTAAATCGTGATCAACGTCCTCGTCTTCAATAATGAGTCTAATCTCGTTTTCCTTATTTATTTCTTTAATATTTTCGAAATCAGTCTTTATAATATATTTATCAGTCTCATTATTAGTCTTCTTAGTATTAATTTCTCCATCTTGATCAATATTGTTAATATTATTATCCTTTTTTTGTTCCTTGTTAATCTCGTCTTCGGTCTGCTTACTCTTAGGAATATTAAGTGTTTTTTTGTTCTTATTAACTATTTTCTGTTTTTTTGGTTTCGGTTCACATTTTTTTTGTTCTCTTTCAACTTTTCTCTTATTTTTTTCGTCTATCTTATTTTGTTTTTCTTTTTCCTTTAACTCGTGAAAATCTCTCCAAGCTTCTGAAGATATGGCACTAGGAAATTTATTAATATTTCTCTTTGTAGTTAGGATTCCAGTTGGACTAATGGGAAATCTTAAATGATTTTTAAATGGATCATTTTGTTTATTATTTTGCAGCATACCCGAAGAATTTACTAATAATATATCATTAACAGGATTTACGTTATTAGTATTATGATGGATCGCATTTTTTGGAGAAGACGGCGACTGGCGAGTGTGCACTTCAGCTACTGTAATTATCTTTGACGTAGATGCTACACAGTCACTTTGTAGAGGTAGCAATGCCTGTGCTAAATCATACTCTTTATCGTCTTGAGGAATCTCTTCTAAAGTAATTTGGGTTGCATTTGAATCCTCAAAGTTTATGTCGGCTATTTTTAAAACAGAAATGTCACTTAGCGATACGTATGCACCAACATCAGGAATTGAGATATCATCAAGCAAAGAATAGTCTTCAATAACACCATCTCCTCCTCCAGTATTGACGTTTGCCTTTCTTATCATATTATCGTGAACATTCGTTTGTACAGGTGTTTTAAACGCAGAAGAATTAACAACTTCAGTAGACTTACGTGGTGTTTTGGAAGTTGACCGTCGATTTTTATTAAAGGACGATTTCGATAACTCTATTTCACTGCAGACCGTATCTGGATCAATCCCTCTCTTCAATAAATTTTCTTTTATCGAAACAACCACTTTTATTGCACTTGCGAAATCTCGTTCCCTTAACCCGCCGGAGGATAGTGATCTCTTCTTCCTTCTTTCTTGAAAATCCTTTACGCATTTCGTGAAATCTACTGCATCTACATCGAAGGGGAATAGCCCACACTTTCTGAATCCATTCTTAATAGATAGTGTCATATCTACATCTAGGGTTTCCTTAAATACTTTGCAAAAATTTGTCTTCGTCACGGTTTTATTGAGATTTTCCGATTTGGCCTGCCAGTTTCTTAAAGTTTTTTTCCATTCTTGTTTTAAAGGTTTAAACACACTAACATCGGCTGGTTGCATAATGTGAGTAGTATTCGGAGGTAAAGCGTATAAAACAATGCCATTTTCATCACAAAAAACACTTAAGGCCATAGACATATGTGATTTATGCCCATCTACGAAAAGGATTACTGGTTTCTTTATATTATTCTTCACTAACCAGTCATTAAAATCGTTCGCAATGTATTCAAAAAAAACATCTGAGCGCATCCAACCTGATTCAGATTTTCCTATAATCCAGCCTTCTGGCATATTTTCTACAACCGCTTTTGGCGGTCTAATGTAAGGAAAAACCACAAGTGGAGGACATACTTTCCCCGATGCAGTCATCATTATTAAAACCGTAAGTGTTTCTTTTTCGTTGCCTCTTTTAACAACATAAACATTTTTGTAACCTCTCGGGGCTAAGACTTTACCTGATTTTGGACATAGTGAAACTCCAGTCTCATCACCGTTTAATATTCTGTCAGGATCTTTCATGATGTCTGCTATTCCTCTTTCAGTCAAAAAATATTCAAGCTCTGTAAACCATTTTCTGATTGAGCTCTCTTTTACCGCTTCTCTGGCTTTATTAATACCTTCAGGTTCACGTAAGCTAATCTCCGGATGCCTTCTAAGAAAACCTTGGTACCATGTTTGTCCTGGTCGCCCTTCTGGAAACTTATCTTCTTTTCCAATATCTTTTATTAATTTTGTAACTGTTTCCAGCAAGACTTCTTTGCTTACAGGAATACCACATTTTGCTAAATCTATAATCCAGTTCACAACTTTTTTCTCTCCATCAAGGCCTAATATAGGCTCTGGACCAACTTTTCGAGGCTGTTCTTTACTTCTACCCGAAATTCGATCCTGGATTGTTGACCGAGGAACACCAAAAAGTCGACAAGTTTCTCTAATACTTTTTTTTTCAATTCTTATGGCCTGAACAGCTTTAGCTAACGCCTCTTCGGTATATTGAAAATGAGTTCTCGTTTTTTTAATATTTTTTTTAAGTTTCTTTCTCTCAGGAGGCATCTAAAACATGAAATTAATTAATGATTAAATCCTTTATTTATCTTTACACACATTTATATATAATTTTTTTTTTTTATAAGATATTAAAAAAATAAACTAGTAACGAAAATAATTTATTAACTATATTCAAAATCTTGTGGTTCCAATATACGTTATTTCCACTGAAACAAACATCAACTTTAGCTTTGTATAAATTAAGTTGATTTTAGAGACTAGTACTATTGAATACGTCATAAAAATAATAAAACTGCATTGGAAACTTCACTTTATTTGAACGTATTAAAGTTCTTTTTGCGAAATCACGTAAATTGAAAACTAAATTGTGAACGTGTACAATTATATCCTACAAATACCTATGCGAATACCATTGTAAGAACTTTTTGTTTTTCAATTACAATGTTTGTAGATTATAACTACATAGTATACAATTAAATTTTCTTAAATAATATGACCGAAAACTAGATTTAAAACATCTGATTTTCGACCGTCCTTTCAAATACGGCCGAAAATTAAGTTTATGTTAACTGATTTTCGGCCACCTGATTTTTGACAGGCCGAAAAATCAGATTGTGTGAACTGATTTTCGGCCATCCCTTCAAACATGGCCGAAAACCCAATTTAAATTTATTAGTTTTCGGCTGTTGGTCAACTTGCTTAATTTTCTAAATAACTGATAAAACAAATTTTGGGGAAGTCCCTTTATGTCTGTATTGTTCGTCTGACTGAAGATTTCGATTCAATTAGATAAATTATTACCGTTAGCTTTTACTGGCCGAGAATCAGTTAGCAAATTATTAGTTTTCGGACACATCGATTAGCTTAGGCCGAAAGGTAAATATTAAAATTCCTATTTTCGGCCGTCAAAAATTAAATTACTAAAAAGTGTTATTACCACATAATTAACTCAAAACATGCGGCCGAAATCTGACCACACAAATGAGAAGCAGTTCTACTTTGTTTACAAATTATTTCTTTTTAAAGAATTCCTAATTTAATCATCAAAAGAATAAATTAAATGTAAATGGTTTTCTTCTAGTTTTCGGCCGGCCGGCCGAGAACTAGATAATCCCCCAAATCATTATCTAGTTTCCCGGCCATCACATTTAAATGTAAATAACATAATCTTTCTTCCATTTTAATTAAAATAACACTAACTAAACTTATCTCCCGTACACAGAACAACAATTTAAATTTATAAATCGATAAACAACTTTGTAACTTACCTTGCGAAAATTACGCGCGCACTATTTTTTCCACTTTTTTCGACACACGCGTGCACTGTAAGACTTTCGGAGTGTCACTGACGACACAGATGGATCATTAAAAAGCTACAAAATTCAAAAGTTGTAGGGTTTATACCAATACATTAAGTAGGCGTTGTTTTTTAAATGAGTAGGGTAAAGTTTCCTTATTATATTAATATAACAACGTACTGGCCGAAAACCAGAGGAGGCCGGCAAACCGGCTAAACTACCCTATATCGCCTGTAAAAAGACTCTTAACGAAAACAAAAATCCCATATTCTACTCATCACTGGGGTAGTTTTTTTCTTCTAGAACATACCTGGGAATTTACTGGATCTGGAGATATTGAAGGTCAAAGTAAAAAAAAAAGATTATTTCCGGCAATATTTTTCGGTCTAAACTACTTTATTACATGTAAAGAATGTGTAGTTATCGGCTATATGATCGGTCTTTTTACACCCTGTATTATGGTCAGAGAAAAAGGGATGTAGAAGCAAGGCTTGTTGCAACCTAAAATAAATTAAGATACATGCTACGCCATGCTAAAATGTATGGAAGAAAAGTATTTGGTATATGTATAACAAATATAAATAGTTATGGCAAGCAAATAGGCCCTTTATCAAAGTATGATTTTAAGCCTGCAATTTGAAACATTGTAATCTTCGTTTAGTGCAACAACTCAATGTCAAAGATTTATTTGCAGATGAATAAAAAAAGTTCTTTAGCTTAGCATATTGAATTGTGCATTCATAATATATATTATGTATGATTCATTAAGCATGTCATTACGTCATGATTTTTTTTTTATAAATAAATATATAAACCTTAAGTTCTTGACTGTAATCCCACCTGGTGGTAAGCAGTGATATAATCGTTGATCAACAAGTGCACTAGTTTATTATTGCCTTGAAGGCACCAAAAATTTATCAATACTAATATAATAAAGAGGTAAAGTTTGTTTTTTTGTTTGTATGAGGTAATCTGTGGAAGTACTGGTCCGACTGCTAAAATTTTTTCACCAATAGAAAGCTGCCGTATTCCTGAGTGGCATAGGCTATGTTTTATGTACGCGGGCGAAGCTGCGGGCTAAAGCTAGTTTTTAAATAATTATGTTCGTTTGTTTTTCAGCTCTCTGAATACGTAGTAACACATGATTACGTAAACGGTTATATAGTAATAGACGATTTTACTGATCTCAATCTACTCGAGCTTATGTCTAAAATGAACCACGTTGAAATGCAGCAATTTATGACTATTTTGACTGTAAGTATATTATTTTTTACTTTGATTTATAACTGACTTCACAGAAAAGGTTATCAATTCATTTATGAACCGATTTGGAAACTTGATTTCTTTCTTTGTTTGTTTTAATTGGTCTCAATTTAATGAAACTTCAGTTCTACAGCAATTTTTAAAATAGTTGATTTTTATTCTTCTAGTAATCAAAAATTAGTTAAGGAAAGGAAATCTTGATAATTGCATGCCGGAAGACGCAGCGATGGAAGGCTTCTCCCAAGGTGAATTTATGACCTGACGAAAAGTTCTGTGCGCAAGACGTACAGGACTTTTCGTTGTAAAGACTCTTGGGGGAGGCCTATGTCCAGCAGTGGACGTTATTTGCTGAAGTGATGATGATGAGATGCCAGTTAATAAATAATGTTTCTTTCAGGAGGGCTACGGTGCAAGATTGAAGGGTATACATATACTAACAGATTCATTAGCAGTAGAACTGCTAATAAAAACTATGAAGCTTTTTGTAAGCGAGAAGATTGGTAACAGAATACACTTTCAACCAACCCTCGAAGACTTACATAAAGCTGTGCCGAAAGAAATTTTGCCGGTTGAGTACGGTGGAAACGAGAGATCTATTGAAAAATTGCATGGTAAGACCGTCAATCTAAAGACAAACTAAACAAAATCACAAATTTCGACAAATTGTACTTCTTCTTCTTTTTGTATCGATGCTCTCATCAAACTTTTTCTGCCCAGTATTTGGCAACCTGTATGGCTTTGGCATTGGACTCGTTTAGATCCTGCAAAGTACAGGTGGTTGTGCAAGATGGACAGCATAGCAAGTGCCGCAGGTCCTGGGTAGCTGCGCCACACTGTACTACACAGATTGTATTCTACAGATTGTACACTTGTACTACTAGTAAATGAAGAAGTTAGTAATAAAAAGAGAGAAAGGCTTATCGTCATGCCGGTCAAACATTCGGTGAAAGATTCTGCAGGGGAAACGGAAATAAAAAATGTCGTGGCAACGAACTCCAGACCAATGGCATAACTTGCGTTCTAAGACAATCAAATAAACAGTAAATTTTGATATAGTTCTAATTATTCATAATTTTATGATTACAGAGGAATGGATTGAAGAATTAAGTTCAGAAAAGCAGGTGGAGTATATGAAAATGATGAGAGAAGCTTGCACAGATGAAACTAAACGGCATGACGGGATGTTCAATGAAGAATACATGGGTACACCTGGAGCGTTTAGGTGTTTGAGGGTAGATTAATTTGTAATAAATTATTGAAAATTTGTATTTGATTAAACTAAAGAGAGAGAGAGAAAGAAGATTGGGCAAAACTATTTTTTTTTTAAAACGTGCTTTATTTCTCAGATAGATATTGTATACTCTAAACGGTTTAGAAGTTTAAAATATTACGCCAAAGTTCTTTTTAAAATTAATGGCATTGAGAATTTTATTTACGGTCCTGTAGGGGTAAAACATATGACAATACATCATTAGGCAACTGATTTTATAAAAATAAAAAATGTCGTGTTATTATAATGATAAGAATACAATAGTTTTAATTAAAATATCGTAATGGTTTCTATTTTTTTGATGAATTCAAGGTAAAATTTTTGTCAAATTCTCAGTTAACCTTTGTACTTATATTGTGTCTTTTTACTAAAGTACGTTTTGTGACGGCGGTAAAAAAAGATCTTATCTTACTAGAATATTAAAAAAAAATGTTTTTTTTTATGTCTGTGTTTTATCAGAAGTTAAACTGGTCAAACATGGAGTACTAATGATACCTAACAGACGACATAGTCATAGTTGTAGGAACCTGTAAAGCAAATGATGAGATTCGCTTGATAATGAAAGTTCTAAGATAAATATTTTTATTTTAGGTTATGAAATACTTATCATCATCAATCATCATCATCATTTTAGCTGAAAGATGTCCACAGCTAGACATAGGCCTCCCACAAGCGTGGCAACGTATGGTCTTGTGCGTCTCGCATCCATTGGACATTGGTCCAATCTCACCAGGACATTGGTCCACCTTGTGGGAGGCCTTCCATTGCTGCGTCTTCCGGCACGTGGTCGCCACTCCAAAACCTTTCGTGCCCCTCGACAATATTAATGTTCTACTAGCAATATTTACATACTTAAAAAAAACTGCCTTTAGTGCAAGATGCTACTTGCGTTGATATACTCTTCCGCCATCTCATCTTCTCAACTCTTCGTACTGTACTGGTGCTGCCGCTGTGTTTGTGGAAACCTCACGCAACGGAAATATAATCCAAACTAATATTATAAATGCGAAAGTAACTCTGTCTGTCTGTCTGTCTGTCTTTGCTTCACGCCTAAACTACTGAACCGATTTGTGTGAAATTTGGTACAGACATAGTTTGGAACTTGAGAATGGACATAGGATTGTTTTTATTACAAAAAATAAAATAAAAAGTAAGATAAAAAATAAAATAAAAAATAAAATTTATTCCGGACATACAGCGCCATCTATTGGTCAAGAGTCGGCATCAATTCAGTACTGAAAATTCATCGGAAAAAATGTAAATAAATAGTAAAAAGGTATGAAAATATACTATAATACAACTTTTAGTTTGGGATGAACGTACGATGTCCCGTAAAAAAATAACAATCGAAGCACTTCATCGCACGATGAAAGACATTAAAAACAATCAATGTATTATGGGAAGAATGGTGGTTCTATTGGCCGGTGACTTCCGGCAGACCCTGCCGGTTATAGCAAGGGGCACACCGGCAGATGAAATCAATGCCTGTTTAAAAGCATCTGTGCTATGGACACATGTGAAAAAGGTTTCACTGTCGACGAATATGCGAGTATTATTCCATAATGATTGTCAAGCCGGGCAGTATGCTGCTGCTCTTCTGAAGATCGGCGAGGTTCGCATGCCTACCGACTCCGAGAGTATGATCACGCTGAGCAGCGAATTATGCCAAATTTTGGATAGCACATACAATTTAAAAAATAGTGTCTATCCGGATTTACGCGCTAATATCGAAAATCGCGCTAATATCGAAATGGTTATGCGAAAGGGTGATATTGGCGCCAACAAATGAAATAGTAGGCCGGATAAATGACCAAATCGATGGTCCCTAAGTAAAGTATCGAATCAACAAAATAGCAATTTTTTATTATGACTGTTTTGAGCTCTTTTTAAAAGGATGTTTTTTTAATACAACTTCAAAAATTAGGAAAATTCTTAAGTTTCCCGATATTTGAAGTTGTATTAAAAAACATCCTTTAAAAAGAGCTCAAAACAGTCATAATAAAAATTGCTATTTTATTGATTCGATACTTAGGGACCATCGAAATTATGTCTGACGTAGAGGGAGATGTCATCGAGTATCTATCAGTAGAAAACATCGTGGATGCCGAGCAAGTGACATCTTACCCAACAGAGTTTCTCAACTCCTTAGAGTTATCAGGAGTGCCTTCTCACAAGTTGAGGCTGAAAGTTGGAGTTCCTGTGATGCTTATGAGAAACCTAGATCCACCAAGGCTATGTAACGGCACACGGTTACAAGTAACCTATTAAACATTAAACATTTTTCTTTCTTTCTTTTTTTTTCTTTCATTAAAGCCGTTAATCGTTAAAGCCGTAAAAATCTGCCGGAAGTCACTATTCCACGCGAACGAAGTCGCGGGCAAAAGCTAGTAAGCTATATTTACGACCAGTTGTTGGCCAAATTCTTGGTTCGTGGGGACCAAATGCTCACAAATCTTTTAAAGACCATTCCAAACGCCTTGTTGACACTTCACGTGACCCTTCTTACCTTGGACAGAGCTTTGCCATACAGCGTGGCAATACCACCGGTCAAATTTTTTTCATCATCATTATCTCAGCCGAAAGAAGTTCACTTCGCCACAATAACCAGTTCTGTGCGTCTGTGTGTTTATTCTGTGGTCATCGGTCCACCTAGTGCGAGGCCTTCCAACACCGCGTTTTCCGGTACGTGGCCGCCACTCTAGAATCTTCCGTCCCCATCGACCATCCGTTCTACGACCAATGTGCCTTGCCCACTGCCACTAAAGTCTGGCGATTCTTATCATACAATTTTTTAAATTTCTTCTTCTTCTTCTTTCTGCCCTTATCCCATATTATTGGGGGTCGGCACAACATGTTTTTTTTTGCATTCTGTCCTTTCACCCGTCATGCTATCATCAACTCCCTTTTCTTTTATATCAGTCCTCACACAAATTCTTTTTTTTTTTAATTTCCAACTTAAAATTCAAACCGGACCAGCTGCTTCGCGAGATCAACATAAAACAATCGTATGTTTTAATAACACGGGCACAATATCCAAAACGAGCAATAACAAGAGCTCAGAAAGCTATTACATCGGTGGCGGAGCAATTTGAGGCTATTCCGCCGTGAAAATCGCCAGCGAGTTTACAATAAATCCACATTTCACGTACTACTTGTGCTCGAACACACTTTTGGTGGAAAGCGGTTAGGAAACGTGTATTGTGTGTTGATACGACGGTTCTGAAGCTTGCTTTAGCTGTATTTTGTCTGCTAGTTTTGGCTTTGGCTGTACATTTGATAACGTTTTAGGTTTGTGTAGGTTTGAATGAAAATACGGAAGCCTTTTAAATGATTTATTAACTAAAACTGGCTTTAGATTCACAATATTGGTCGATAGCTCTTATTTCTATATTACTACTAGTGTAGTGTAGTGCCTTTACCAGCGGCTTCGCCTAGGTAGATCAGCTGATTCTTGTTCTTAAGTGAGAATCGTCTAATGACTTCTTCCGTTCTGGATGGGGCGGTCGATCGTGTCAGACTTTTACTTACTAAAATCCACTCCTGTAATTCCTTGTTTGCCTTCGTTCCAGGGCCCCGGGGTTCATTTTCGCATAACCAAACTGACCCTAAGTAGGGGCCTTCTACATTTAGCATCTACAATGGCACACTACGGCTGATTTTCGAAATTGCAACGTGACGAGCCAACAATAACGGTTCTGTATTTTCAATTTGTAAACGCTGTTCTCGAATATTTTTGGCGTACATTTTTAAAGGGCTGTTGCCTTGAATTACAAAAAATTTGGAGATGTGTTATTGCAGCATTAACTTTTGGGAAATAATAATGGTTCCGAAAAACAAATTAATCTCCAGCGATCTGTGGCCGACTATTATTCTAATTAACCAGCGTTATAATTAATTACCGACAAAAAACCCAAAACATTAACGAAAAAAAATACCTAATTTAACAACAAATTAGAGCATGTTCAAATTACTTGTTCTCCTCCTAAAAAAATGAGTCGTCGAATAACAAAACTAAACTTCCGAATGGAATACTGAACTTCCGACAAAATTACTAAGTTACCGACAACAGAGGTTTTGTCATAATAATCATATTTTTACTACTTGCATTGAACTGTTTTAATTTCTATTGTTGGTTATCAAATTTATTTTTTAACTCTCAATAATAATGAAAATACCTTAACTGTTCGGCCCGTGAGATCGGGTTTAGACATTTTTTACTACCTATCAAAACTACATTTTTATTCTGATTCATTCCGTTTTTCTTCGGTTGCTAGGATAACTTAAGATGCAAGAGCGAGCGAAGCTAGTTCACGACTTAGGGGCACCCCGACTCGGACAGGTTAGGTTAGAAGGAGGTGGCGGGGTCGTAGTGAGCGAGCGAAGCGAGCGAACACAGACCCCGCCACCTCCTTCGAGGTTATTTTTTTTTAAACCACACAGAAGTAGGAGCCCCGCGCAGCGGGGCTTCGTCGACTACGCCTTTTAATAAATTTTTCGAATCGTAAATATTCTAGGAAACCAAAGTCTACGTAGTTTTACATTAAAGCATAAATACGACTGTTCTAACTTTTTAACGCCCGAAATAGGTACTACTTACCGATACCCAAGCATACCCGTAGTAAGTAAAATTCATGATATACGATACAAGCAAAAGTTATTGTACAAGTACATTTTTATATTTTTTATAAGTTTCTGTATAACCACTCAGAATTATATTTTTAGTATAGTGTTACAGTTAAAATAGCACCACAGTCTATGAAATTTGAAAGGTAATTTATGAATTAATAGTTGGCAAATATAGATAAAAATTACAAAGCATAGTTTTCGGCAGAACGTAATTTATGCCGGTAGAAAAGTATTATAGCAATAAACAGTCAAGTTTATTTTTCGAAGATTTCAGTATCTCATTCGGTCGTTTCGTCATTTTTATTCGGACAAAAGTAGTCGGAAAGTTAGTATTTTAGGCAGTAGATTTAATATTTTGAGTAAGGGTAATTCTTCTTTTTTTGTCGGAGCTTTTATTACTACCCTTAACTTTTGAGAAACTTTTTGATTTATTATGGTATCCAGTTAATGAGTGAATTAGAAACAGTCAGGTGGTTTGGCCATATTCAGTGAAGGGTGACTACCGTCAAACGGGGTGAATTGGAACGTAGGAGTGAAAAGGACCAAAACTTTGATTAGTAATTTTTCTTTGGTATATATTTATACGAGTACTCGTACTATTGTCTAAGAAAGCGTCTATTTTTATTACAATTAATGAATAAATAAGAGTATTTAAATGCTGGGAAATTGTTAAATAACGTGTAAATTCACTTCAAAGTTGTTTTAAGTGGAAAATCATCCTATTCACCCGTCTTTTTTTTAGGAGGGGAATCATCAAATGACTTCTACCACTCATCCTTCTTGCGTTTCTATTGAACCTTCACAAGTATTTCAGGAATATTTTATTTAGGCTGGCGGAGGAGTCAAGTCTGGATGTTTCACTCACTTCTAACAAAGTACAATATTTCTTCTTATAAACTACTATCACTGTTGTCACATCTCCCTTGCTTCTCTACTCCAAGACGAATCCAGTAATGATGGACATCCGTTCTCGTTAATTCCTCTTATTTTATGTCCTATACTTATACCGTCATTAATTGTTGTACTTTCCACGTTTTTTGGGTAAAAAATATTGAGGATATTACTTTAGAGTTAAGCTTGATAGATGAGCCTTAAATTATTTTTTGGGAGCCGAAAACTGGAGGATATTTAAGTATTTCGCATTGATCTGAGAAACATGAAGTTCGACAATCGATTGATTTTGAAATTCAATCTCAAAAGAGTTAACGTTCCACCCAATGCAGCTATCCGGTGGATGGATGTATGGAACACTCATATAGCATAATCAGCCTTATAATATTCCTACTGCTGAGATTCTGGTCTCCACTCTAGGAGAACGAATGGGCCACAATCCAACAAATGAAACCAGTGCGGATTGGTGGATGTCACATATCTTCGAATTTATTGGTTATAGAACATGCTGGTTTCCTTCACCAAGAAAAAGAAATAGCACTGGTTGTGGAGACTACCTAATGACCACACAAAACTCAAATTCATCATCATCTACCTAGCCTTTTCCCAACTATATTGGGGTCGACTTCCAGTCAAGCCGGATTTAGCTGAATACCACTATTTTACGAGGAGCGGCTGCCTACCAGAACTCCACAACCCATTAACTGGGGTAACACGGTACTTCATGCCAAGACTGGAGTCAGATTTTACTGGCTTCTGACCATCCGTAACGACTGCCAAAGATCCACAAATGACAGCCGGTACCTACGGTGTAACGTGCTTTCCGAGGCACGGAAGAAACTCGGTATGTTAAGATGGTCACCCGTCTACAGACCAACCTTGGCAAGCGTTGTTTAACCTAGAAGATCGACCTGTGCGGCTGTTATTATCTAGCCACGAGCTCCTCCAAACACAAATTCATATCCTTATTAAATCAGTAGACTGTTTTATGTTCCCGCTAAGATATCGCAACAAATGTACTCACAGATATAAACAGAGTATCTGGTTTAACTCAACTTTTCCGCTTCCCATTTTCCGGCGCAATAATTAGATACGTGGTTTGAAAGCCAGCTTTCTACAACTTTGTGCTTTCTGTCTGTCTTAAATTATTTATTTTGTTGTCTGTTGTCTAAGAGAAAATTAGATTCGTGCCGTTTATTTGTTGGGAATGAGCTTATATAATCATAGGGGCTGAGTCGTACGTGCTAAAAAGTCGCTAGTCATTTTAGAACAATATCTTCTTTGAACCGAATTTCAACAAGGATAGCTAATCTCTACGGAGTCAAGCATGGAATCGTGTACGGAGTACTAAAGCTACATGTATACAGGTGCTGCTTAATGCTATCTAGCAGCTTTGGACTCAGTGGAACGGCTTGAGGCTAATATGAAGCATGAGCTGAGAAAAGCCAACCTTTTGGTATTTTACAGGATGCATTTTGGAAGGCGTGTGTAGAAATTACCTGAGCTTATTCCACCGTCACTTTTCTATTATCAGACAAACCCGACGTACGGGGAGTGTTCACTATTAAATTGTTAACATCTGTACGGTCCGGACTGTGTGTTTCGCCTTGTCGTTTATACCACGTACATCGAAGGACTGGAACAATTTGCCTTCTGTGGTTTTCATGTCCGATTATAATTTAGGTCCTCAAGGCTAAAGTGAATAAGCAAAATAAACTAGCGTACTTCACCAGCAACGGTTTTTAGGGTTCCGTAGCCGATTGGCAAAAACGGAACCCTTATAGTTTCGCCATGTCTGTCCGTCTGTCCTCGCTTAATCTCTGTAACCGTTAGCTCTAGAAAGCTGAAATTGCTGGACCAATATGTATATCAATCACGCCGATAAAGTGCAAAAATAAAAATTGCAAAAAAATGTTTTATTAGGGTAGCCATGTAAAGTAAAAAGTGTTTTTTTTTTAATTTCAACCCTAACGTGTGGTATATTTTTGGATAGGTATTCAAAAATGAATAGGGGTTCACCAAAACCATTTTTTGATAATATCAATAACTTCGGAAATAATCGCTCCAAAAGTAAAAAACAATGCCCCCCCCCCCTCTAACTTATGAACCATAAGTTTAGAAAATATGAAAAAAATCTGGAAAGTAGAGTTTTATAAAGACTTTCTAGGAAAATTATTTTGAACTTGTTGGGATGAACAGTTTTTGAAAAGTTGGGGACACTTATTTTGACGGACGGGAAACTACGGAACCCTACACTGGGCGTGGCCCGACACGCACTTGGCCGGATTTTTTTTATGGTAGGGGAATCATCAGAATGACTTCTTCCGCTCTTGACCAGCAACGGTTGCATCACTACTTACCATCAAGTGGGATCGTATTCAAGGTCTAGTTTACATCATTTAACAAAATAAAGGTGCAGTGGCAATATCTTTGGACGTGCGTGAAACACTACGCGTTGTCAACGACTTGGGCTCGGTCTGAACGTTTACCGGATGGCCGGTCAGCGAGCTACCCATTGCTCGTCGTCCGCAAGCCTACGCCTACGGTGGATCTAATAAGGTGCTGGGCTGGGATTGTCGTGGCAGTCATGATATACCTCTTCACTTTTGACTTCCTAGCAGTACAGCTTTCAGTGTGGATCACAAACTTTACCAACTTTTAAAATATGGTCTAGAATCACTCACTACCTCTCTTGAACGTCACGTCATTTAAAAATATGTATTATGTTTCTCTATATTATTAAACGTCTTTGTTATTTAGTGGAGATGTAGCTTTCTAAAGAATTTTTGACCGATCGAGTAGTTTTTGAGTTAAATCGTAACATACAAACAAATCTCTCCTCTTTATGACGTTAGTATAGTTTGTACATAATATGCATTGTACATATATAACTACCAGCGTATCTTTTCTCCTTGTCTTTCAAATACATCCAAAAGTTGTCGGAACAAATCGCATTTAGCGATAAGACCGCCCATTGTTACACCCTATTAATTTTAAGATCCTACTGTATTTTTTATGGTGTATAATAAAGAGTATGTATCTACATATTTCCTTAAGGTCTTCAGGACATTACTGCCCTCTTGTTGCTAAGCTTCCTCTTACTAGCAGCCATTTTGGAGGCTCATTTATTAAATGTGCAAGTACCCCCAACCTTTTATTTAGCAGAGCATGTGTTATGGGTACTGGATAACTGATAAACATACTTAAGTATATATTTCTAAATACATACATATGATAGATAAATTACACACAAACACAGAACAAATGATCGTGCTCATCACACACATGATCATATTACTTAGAACAAAACGATACCCCCTGATGTAAATTTCAAACTTCCTGCAATATACTCATTTCTCACTTTATCTAATCTCGTTACTCTACTAATCCGTCTCAACTTGATGAATCTCTTCCGACCACCATAAGCGCTGGCTTGCGGGAGTCAACGTCGTCAATGGCGCCTTCTGTTCCACGCGCCTCAAGGAGATGTCAGCAAACTGTAGGGACCCATCAGGGCCTAAGCCTCTGGGGACACGGATATTCTGAAAGGTAAGCCCGTGTCCCCAGATCGAAAGCAACGAAGTAACGAGGTGGGGTTTAGTCAGAAGGACTGACTATGGCTATGTCCAAGAGCGGGAGAAGTCATTCTGATGATTCCCTGATGAAAAACAGTGATCAATCCCAAACATTTCAATAATCGCTGACACCCACACACGCAGATACCCACAGACACCCTCACGCGTTTGTAGAAATTTGTTTTATACCGATGTACTCGTATATTAATAACATTTTTTTACGGTACTCTACTAATCCGTCTCAACTTGACGAATTCTCACATCAAACAAAAAAAAACATTTCGATAATCGCTGACACACACACACGCAGACGCCCACACACATACATACGCACATACGTTTGTAGAAATTTCATTGAATCCCTCGAAAATGCAGCAATACACACATTAACTGCCTTTAATTCAGTATTCAGTATAAACTGCGCTTAACCATCAGAAGATAAATCAAAACACTGGGGTTCCGGACAATAGAGGCTTTATGGCCATCATTTTACTCAGGGGTAGCATTGCCAGGCGTCCGGATAAAGCCGGACACGATCAAGCTTTTTAGTTGCTTGTCCGGCCAAATTAGGCGGAGTCAGGCCTGTCCGGTTTTTTGGGCTTTTAAAATTGGTCATTTTTTTTTAGATTTTTATGTGTTCTGCCTTACCTTGTATCGCTAGCGCAAGTAGAGCGGACCAGCAATTACCTAAGTCAATTTTATTTTAGTTTTATTACAATTTTAAATAAAAAATAAGCAATGCTTGATTCATCATCATATACCTAGCCTTTTCCCAACTATATTGGAGTCGACTTCCAGTCAAGCCGGATTTAGTCGAATACCAGTATAAACAGCGCTTGATTGACTTAAAAAAAAACAAATGTCCGGCCAAGATGGATGGTTTGTCCGGCTTTTTGGTTTGAAGTCCTGGCAACCCTACTTAGGGGTCGAAAACACCCCGGCATGTAATAACGGGACCTTACTAATTTAAGCTATCAATTTCATGTGTTCTAATGGTTTCATATTGTTTCGCCTTCTCGTGCAAATCGTGTGTAACATTTCGTTATTTCTGTTTGTTTTTCATGCTCCATTTGCTTGTTAATATGTAATAAATTGTGGGGTCAAAAGAAATGTTTGTTGAACTCTGATGTGATTAATTTTGTAGCTAGACTAAAGTTAACCATATTTTTATATTTATCTAGACACTAGCAACTACCAGCTGCTTCACTTGCGTGAAAATAGAAAACAATTCCAAAGGGCACTTTTTCTCCGGTATCGAAGGTATCCTATGTGCAATTCATGATCTACTCCTACAAGGTGGACCGATGATCTGGTGAAGGTCGCTGGAATTCGATTGATGCGAGACGCACAGGACCGGTCATTGTTGCGACGCTTGGGGGAGGCCTATGTCCTGCAGCAGCATCTTTTGGCTGAAATGATGGTGATGATGGTCTACTCATTTACCAAATTTTCACTTAAATCCTTCAGATGTTGGAATATACAGAAGCTTTCACCTATAAATATTTTTGTTATGTGATGATCCCAATCTTGACCTCTACCTATTATTTGTCTGTCGTCTTAGCATAGGTACGAATGGCGAATGGCTTTCCATCAGAAGAGAATTTAACCTTGTATCACGAAGATAACATTAAACGATTGCATCTCTACTTGATGGTAAGAAGTGATGGGATCGCAGTCAAGCACTAGTTCATATCAATTTGGATAAAAAAATACTTATACCAATTTTTTTGGGTGGGAAATTATCAAATAACTTCTCCTACTCTGAGTGGAGCGGCTTTTACCGACTCAAGCCCACCCGAGTTCTACTTATCACTTGCTGTTTGTATAGCAGAGCTACAGTAACTCTTTCTCTATATCCTGCTTTCCTGGCAGGCATCTACCTTAGTGGGCCCTGTCTGTTTGCTGATGTTTCTTTGAGGTGCGCGTTGAACACGATGCGTCTTCGACTCGGGCCTGCTATTTAAGACGACGAGCAACCCAATACTTACTGTCTACAATCCCACACATACGGTGATTGGAAAACGTTGCCCTAGCATCTTCCGTGGCATAATTTTGAGCCTAAGAGGACATTTTCAAAAAAATAAAAGGGTGTTTTGAAAACCATGACAACATAATTTTAAAGTCTTTATTTTTCTATCTTCAAGATGTTATTTTTACATTTCATACAATTTCACAAATAAAATAAATATAGACAAATAGTTATCTCACACTTTTAAAACTAACACTCTTTTTTACTCATGGCAAGGGATTTGTTTTCACGCAAACTCTCATTTACAAATTATAAATGTAGAATAAATAAAATTGCCACTTTTTTATTAACTTTTAGAGCAGTTGCCGTTCGCGACTGCGTCGGTATGAGTTTAAAATGTGCGCTCGAATATACACCACTTCGTTTGTGCCTCGCTAGAGGAAATTTTATCTACATTACGCCAACCATTTTGCTCAAACCGAAACAGCCTTCAGAAACAGCTAAACAGTCGTTTAACAACTGTGTCATATAATTTAGTTTTATATGATACGCATAAGATATACAAACTATCAATATTATACGTTGTACAATATAATTTGGCATATTCCAATAAATCTATTTATTACAACAATATAATAAATCATTCAAACGCTCTAATGTATAATAACTACGTACAAAAAACCGTTTTATTTTTTTAACTTACACTAGATTTTTTCACTTCCGTAACTTCACTTAGTAATAACTTACTTTTAGACACAAGTATGTTGTCCTATATAAGTCCTATTTCATAAATTTTATTACTAAACTAATTAAAATAATTAACACATAAGGTCAGTCATTTCTTTACTTAAGTTTTGGTTGAGACTGTTTATCAAATATCAAATCCTTCATTTCTACAGTGTCCTGAAAATTATACTGTTCTACGTTATCGGGAACGAAAGTAAGTTTACCAACCTACATGGGAGTCACTCTCTCCGGTTCTTTAACCTCTTTCAAGGTATAAACACTCCGTCTAACCGCACCTCCTTCGTACCGGGCATTCGAGACATGGTGCAAAACCTCTGGTAATGATTCCCCATCAGAATGCATCACTGTGTCATCAGTCAGGTTCCCGCTTTCGTCTCGTCAAGATCTATGAAGAAACTCTGAAGTGAGAACCTTCTGGTTGTTCGCTTTTAAAACTTTCTCGTGGTGCCTCAGTCGATGAACGATCTCATCGTGAAGAACGTTGAAGCACATGGCAGTGAGAGCAAGGCCGGTCATGATGTATATTGAGCAGAACCAGACGGTACCAGATGAGGCTCCATTCTTCTGTGTCGCACCTGGAGCCAAATGTCCAAAACCAATCGTACTAAGACTCATGAAGCAGAAATAAACTCCATCTATTGGGCTCCAGCCTTCCAACTGGTATAACACTAAAGCTCCAAAGAAAATGTAAGTAAAAATCGCCGCTAAACATAATGAAATAGGAGCTAAAATGGAGAATCCTCGTAGGGATACCTTTGAGTCTGTATCAGTGCAGCTCATAGAATCACAGTCTCTTAGGAAGCTTAACCCTTGAGTCTTATCTTTGATAGAGTTTGTGCTAACACTGTGTGCCTGAGAAGCTGATATTATTGTTCCTGACGGTGATCTGACGTAGTATGGTTCTTGAAGATGTAAAGTCTGATGTCGGTAGTCGTCCTGTCTTCTGACTTTTTCCTTTCTTTCTTTACTGGTCATAGTCCGTTCGTCGAGACAACAGTACCCGCATTTAGTACAAATACAGCAGCATAGTGCTCTGCTGAATACGCTTCTGGCTAGTCGTGATAGCAGAGCTCCTACTACGGAGAGATAGAGCAGTGTTAGAGGGATGCCTATGACAGCGTACCCTATTGTGACAGCTTTTCCTAGAGCTGTCCTTGGCGCCACACTGCCGTAACCTGTAAGCAAAAAAAATATTAGAATAGGGTTTTTTTCAAAATAGAGAATCAAATACTCTTCTGAGATGATTTGCTATTGCTCACACGGATGCTTTTATAAGAAGCCAGGCTTATGTAAGAATAATAATTACACTTGGTTTATGACATATTGTATGGTGTGGTGTGACTGTGTGGTAAAATACACCATCGGGTGTATGTTATAATATTATTATTATTATGTGGACTAAGTCCGCCTTTGTAATTTGTTTTGCAAGAATTTATTTTCTTGATTATTAATTATTGATTATTTTTTTATTAGCCTATATTGTGTCCCACAGCTGGCAAAGGCCTTTCTCCTTTCCAACGCCTCTGTCGTAATACAAGATCCTGTCATTGGCCTCGCCCGCATACTACCAGGATAAAAAGAATCCTATATGCTATATTTCAGGATAATATATAGGATAATGTTATAGGCATAAATAAACTGCGGCAGCCTTAGCAAGCTACAATAGTATCTCCTTGCATTAGGGCTGTCGCGCTCTTCCGTTTTTAAAGTTTTTTTTAAGTGGGAAATCATCTAATGACTTCTCCCGCGCTTGGGCGAAGCGGGAGGGCGTGTCAGACTTTTAGTGACTAAACTCACTTCTATGTTTCTTCTTTGCCCTTGGTTCCGGGGCCCCGAATTTTCCTTTCAGAAGCGAACCCATGGCTTTGACCCTGCTGGCCCCTACGGTTTTGCTAACATCTTCTTGAGGCGCGCATGGAACACTACGCGCTGTCGACAACTCGGGCTGGCTGAATGATTATTGGACGGTCGGACGGTGAGCTTCCGATTGCTTGCCGTCTCACACTACGCACTAAATCAATATTGACAACAATTGGGAAGTCATGTTGTTTGGACGTTTGTGTGAAACAAAGATACAACTAATAAACGAATAATATCTTACCTATTGTAGTGAGAACAGTCAGAGAATAAAGGAACGCTTTCGCGAAGTTCCACTCATAGTCATCTACCACGAGTGCAGGCGCTGACTCCAGCGCCCTGGCCCCGCCATACTGCGCAGAAACATCAGCTGCCACCCTCGCCACCAGCTTCTCCTGAAACCTGGCTATCTCCTGAGCAGCCAACCTCGTCCAATTCTCTTTATACAAAATGTTCAAGGACACTGTAATCTCCCAAATACTCTCCACCGTCTGCGACCGCAATTCTGCACTTGCCTGACTTATGGATCCATTTAATTTTGACAGAGGAACGGACTTCTGATTCTCAGATGCTTGATACGATGTAGTAGCAAGAGTTTTCTGGTGTATTTTTGCTGCTCCACCTTCTATTGCCAAGAATATAAAAGCACCGACTAATGTGTAAGCTAGAAGTAGTGTGAATATGCCCAGATTGGTCACACAACCTGCGATAAAACTCTTTTTCTTGCTCTTTTTAGTCTTGACACAGAGACAACACGTTGTGATGACATCCTCGTCAATCCTGTAGTTTTCTGATTTTCCGTTCTTTTTATTATACTTTCCGTTTGCATGGTTCTTTTTCTTTAAACTTTTGTCCATGTTCGTCTTCATGAGTGCGAAATTGAGTGTTCGAAATCGTCAAAAAAAATTAGGATGAGCTTCACTTTAAAAAATCTTCTCGTAATCTTGATGGAGACGAAAAAACAGAAATCCATCTGAAACAAAAGAGACCACGTTTATTTACTTTTCCTTGGTTTTATTAGTTTCGAATGAGCTTTCGCCTCGAATGTCTATATAAACCCAAATTCGACAGAATAAAACTGCTTTACCAGAGAAAGGCGGGTATAATAAACGAAAGAGGAAAGATAAAATAAAAATGGTAAATATAAAGTAAAATATATTAGCATATGCTACAAAAATATGTTGGTTACTGCCCTCCTACTATGAAGTCTTAAAATCATCATGAAAACGGTGTTAGAGAGAGACGGAGCTATAGGATAAATAGCGTTATCTCTTTATTACATCAAAATTATGTTGATTTTAAGATGTCGTGGTAGGGCTCGAGATTTGAATATTTTTTTAGTCCTTTTTTATTAAGTACCTATGCGAACGCAGTGTTGTATATCAAAGCAGAGTTTAGCTATGTCAATAACAATTTCATTATTACGCTAGCTAATATTTTCTTGATTTATTTTCTAGGGTTCCGTATCTCAATTGGTAAAAACAAAACCCCTCGTTGTCTCCCTATACGTCAGACCATTTGTCAACACCCATTTTCTCAGGGACGCGTTAACGCGTTAAGTTGAAATTAATATGGAATACTCAGATATACAATTCCTTCGACCAAATGAAAATTTAAGTAAATGTATAAATAAAGCCATTTAAACTCTATTTAAGACGCATATTTTCAGCCTGCATGGGAATAAAAACTTTTAAAGAAATTCTTGTAATTTCATGTACCACAAAAAAGAAAAATATATCGAAAACCGTGACATAAATAAAGAAGATGGATTTATTTCGCAAACAACGAGTGCCTGGCGCTGGTTTTCAACTGAACTTGAGGTTGTAACTGTGGCCGGACGTAAAATAGTTTTGTCTAGTAATTCAATGACGGTGATACGTACTTAAACAATCAAAATGAGTATCCGTAAAATAGATACATTACTAAATAATTACTTTTCATGATTATAAACATAAGTTGGTATGGAACCCTAAGTGTTAGAGGACGACTCGCATTTGACCGATTTGTTTGCTTCAACTGTGCCTCAGGCTTCGACCTAGTATTAAAGTGGATTTGTTTTTGTTATCTACTTTTATTCCAGGCTGGGCTTAGGTTTATTTTATGACTTAAGTGTACAAGATCAGTGTTCTAAATCATCATCTGCCTAGGCTTTTCCCAACTATATTGGGGTCGGCTTCCAGTCAAGCCGGATTTAGCTGAATACCAGTATTTTACGAGGAGCGGCTGCCTACCAGACCTCCACAACCCATTAACTGGGATAACACGGTACTCTCAGTGTTTTAAATAAGAGTCTGAAACTTAGGTAATTGGAGAAGAAATAAAATTGTTAAAGGTCATGACGATTTTTTTTATTAAGTATTCCCGTTTTTTACGTTTTGTATTTTGGATGTTAGTAACCAATATAAAATCCCAATTCAAAATACCTATTGGTGTCGAATCGGGAATAGCATGGATGCCGAAAATTTTGGTGCCGAAAATCTGGGTGACGAAACGGGAGTACTTCTTTTTTATCACTACAAGGGCCTGTTTCACAATGTCCGAGTAGCCACTACTTCCTGAATAAATTTAAAAATGGAACAGAAATCTATGAAATTATCTGCCCTAAGAGTTTTTTGTCTCGAACCTATATGACATTTGGCGTGCACTTTGTTTTAAAGTCAACATTTACATTCGCGAGAATTTCAATATTCGCATTCGCGTTCGTGAATATGAGAAATGACATTCGTTACATCACTAGTCTAGAGCAACAAAACAGAAAAGACTGGAAGTAGGTGGAACAGAGAGTAAAGTCCCACACACCTCCTGTTTAAAAGGGAGGATCCTCCGACCGGACGAGATGTTATGTCCGGTGGGCTACTGCCCGATAGATGATTTCGGGTTGTTGTATCTATTCAAATCGCGCGGAGAAGTTTGCTTGCGCGATGCAGGATTCTGTGACGTCATTATGTAGTACATATCGCTATAAGACTTTTAAAAAATCTAATCTTTTCATCAAGCATCTTGCAACATATTAACACTACTTAGTATACAGCGCATAACAGTTTTAACTACATTACAAGAGGGAACTACTAGATGCATTATTGCACAACTCGGCAAGATGTCGTCGCTCACATATAATATATCTGCATTAGTGATACAATTACAGAACTGTGTGATTGTCGTCTAACTTGAACTATGTACGTATGTCTATGTGTATGTATGTGTGTGTGTGTATGTTTACTCTACAAATTGTTATGTTTAAATGCCTTGAAGATAGGATGGACTAAGAGAGATCAGTCATCTTATTAGGGTTTCGTTCCGCAGTCCGTAAAAACTTCGCTTTACTACCTTATTTTTTTTTAAATTTTTAATTATAGAATCAGTTTGTCGTCTGTCTGTCTGTCATTGTTCTGTTTCTGAATAACATGTGGAAGTATTAAGATGAAATTAATATCAAACACCCTTGGTATAGTGACATAATTTCTTATTCTAGCTCTCAGATAATTAATATAGACTGCGGGAGGGAATAAAATTGTAATCTTGAGAATATTCAAGTCTATTATTCGCGAATGCGAATGTTGACTGTCAAACGTCAAAATGTCATACAGGTTTGACATTTCGTGTCAGTCAAGTTTGAATCGAACATAGCAGAGCCGTTACACGCTGATGGAACGAAGCTAATATCACATAATTCGAAAAATCTATACTTATAATAAAATCGTAGGAAAGTCAAAACTGTACATTGAATATTTTTTTAAAAGAATACTTGGGGCGTGATCTACAATCGATACCGAAGCCAAAAATATAGTTTTTAGAATTCATGTCTGTTTGTCTGTTTGTCTGTTTGTCTGTTTATCTGTATGTCCTGGCTAAACTCAAAAAGTACTGCATGGATTTACTTCAAATTTTGCATGAATATTACTGAGAGGTCGGGAAAACAAATAGGCTACATATTATCACGCTATCACTTACGGGGGAGGAGCTGTGAATCTTTATTTTTCTTACGCAATATGTGGCAGCGTGTAATCTAACGACGCATATCGCGGGTCTCAAACCATAGGGGCGTATAAGCAAAAAAGCGATTTTTCGTTTTTAATGCCATTAGATTCTACTATAACTAATACATTACCTCAATTTTTCTTATAATTTAATATTAATTACTTTTTGTGTAAATTGCAAAATATTATCAGCCGTAACCTAGACAGTCTACAATTATTCTCATGCCATACAGCCGTATGATAGACGTAAGAGCAATATTATTGGTTATTAAAGCAGTTTCAACGTGCCATACAGACGTATGCACGTACGAATTTAAATTTTGTTATGATCCAAGGAAATAGTTTCAGACCATAGAGACGTATGCACATACGACCATCAATATCAACACGATCCTGGGGATATTTAGTCATCACTGCAGACGTATGCACATACGTCTACATATTTATAGTATGGCTGTCTCAAGATTTCGTCAATACGCGGACGTATAGTCACAAACAACACCCAACACAGTCATTCTGCGGTGAGCTGCCATAGCGAGTAGATGTTACTTTAATGCGTGGAAAACTTTGGCGAATTTAGTGTGAATAATTAAACGTAGAGACAATATCATGCGTTTAGCCCTAAAGCAGTAGCAGTAATACTGTATTTATCAATGACTAGCTTTTGCCCACAGCTTCGCCCGCAAGAAAGTCAAATAACCAAGTAAATTCAGAATTGATCTTCCGGAGGACACGGTGGAGCTTACGTTAAAGGTGTGACGTTTGACTGCTCCGTCGGTCTAGTGTTCGCAAGGGTGACTACTGCGCGTGGGTCCTGGGTTCGATTCCCGGGTCGAGCAAAAGTTGCTATTGGGTTTTCCATTAGGAATTACTCTATAACCCGGAGTTTGGAAGTTGGTGATGCGATATCTCCGTGCCTCGGAAAACATGTAAAGCCGTTGGACCTGCATCTGATCTCTCTCCGGTCGTATCGGATTACTGTCCCATCCGACCATGAAAGTTAAGGAACAGAGACTGTACCTGCGTTTACGCACACACTTGTGCACTTAATATCTTCTATGTACTTGGCTGATTTCTGTTAAGATTGACCATCGTAATCGAAATTCGGTCTGGAGGACTATTATTAAACGGAGCACGTTTGGGCAGCGACTACTCACGCCGGGCCATGGTACAGCCAATGGACCATTGCAGAGTGAAACGAAATGACAGCTGATCGCCGCCTGCGAAACAGTATTGCTGGGGAATGAGGCGGCCGCACACGTGAGGGAATTACCCTCACGCCGCAGCTGCCGGGATTCCGACCCCGATTTTCAGCCACCGTATGTTTGCGGACAGCGAGCAATAGGTAGCACGCCGCCCGGTCATCCGGTAACCGTCCGGACCGAGCCCAAGTCATCGACGGCGCGTAGTGTTCCACGCGCGCCTCAAGGAGATGTCATCAAATCGTAGGGGCCCAGCAGGGTCGAAGCCTACTGGGGTCATGGGTTACGTGGAAGTGAACCTCGAGGCCCTAAAACGTAGACCAAGAAGGAACAGGTCAGAGTGGGTTTTAGTTAGTAAACGTCTGACACTTCCGTCAGTTGTCGTTTGAATTCCAGGATCATGGTTTTTCAATCGGAAGTTAACCGATATTTCCAATAGGCTTCGCTGACATCTCTCCCAGGCACGCGTGGAACACTTCGCGCCATCGACAATTCGAGCTCGGTTTGGATGGTTATCGGACGACTGGGTGGCGAACTACCCATTGCTCGTTACCTTGTTTATGATGGCTTGAAGTTGGGGTTCGTTCTCTCGTGCCTGCGGCCGCCCACTTTGCCAACATTACAACGTCGCATAAAGAAGCGTCTGGTACCTATTTCCCCTCGCTGTGGACCACGGCCTACACCAAGGTCCGGTGCGAGAGATCGCCAGTGCCGATCGCCCACACAAAGAAACGTTGGAGCTTTGCCCAAGCGGGGCACACCTCCACTGTATGCTCCACTATGTCCTCCAAGCGGTCCACACAATGGTAACCGTGCGCTTCTTCCATCCGAATCAGATGCCTGTCCCTCCCGAACTTACCATGTCCATTGAGGACATGCGTCATGCGGAAGGTGAGGACGCCGTGACGTTTCTCCAGCCACTCTTCAAAGAGGGGCATTTATCTACCACCATGACGTGCCCCAGAAAGAAAGAAGTTAAAACATGCATGGAACATTCTATATACGTTTTTACTTAGAAAACTTTGTGTAATTACTACCATTTCGTTTTTTTCTAGATCGTACAACAAAACTGGTTTATATTTCTACTCTGAATTCAACCACCTCGTAATATTAATGGCATGCCATACAGGCGTAAGAAATTTAAAAAACACGTAAATAACGTTAATTTTGGTAGGTTCTCATTCCTAATTTGCAATATTTAAGGTCATCAACTAAGTAAAAATAAATACTGGTAAAAATATTAATAATTTAATGGGACGGATTTTACGTCCATAAAATCTATGTATTTTTGGGTGAATTTTTACGGAGTTTTACCGTATAGTCGTCATGCCAAATAGATGTATCAACCGAAAACAAGTGTTACAGAGGAAATAATTTAAAATCAAACACCCTATATTAACTACAGTGTAAATATATAGCTACATGCAAAAAGGCAACAAGCTGGCTTAACCACGAAAAAAGTTATTACATTTTTTGTCGCTCCTGAAAAGTAGGGGTTTTGTGCATACGCCCCTATGGTTTGAGACCCGCGATATATAAATGTTGTTTTTGAGTAAGCCATGCTATTATTTAGCTTTACAATATAAAAACTACGCCATTTAAGTAACTTGGGCAGAAAAACATAATTTAATGAATGTTAGTAGTATAAAGGAAATTTTAAATCAGCGCCATCTATGACATTTCATAAAAATCAAATCAAGTTACATATTAACACTTTTTGGAAAGGAGACAATTTCTTTTGTTTGGGGAATAGGCCCTCTACAAATTGTGGCGTATAGCAATGAAATGCATGTTAGTTTATTGCTAATAATCTATAGATTACAGTGGTAATATTAGCAAAACTTTATGAAACCGGAATACAGTGAAATACGACAGTCAAAACATGACTCTCATAATAACTTAAAATCTCACAAGAGCTATTGTCTTATGAGTGGATAGGTATCCTTGGTATTTTAAATCAAAATACTGCACTTTTCAATAATATATAGTATAAAACAAAGTCACGTCTGTACTTAACTACGTGACAGATTTTGATGTGATTTACACGACTTGATAGAACTTATTCATGAAAATGGATTAGATGATGAGATTCATTTCGAAATAGCGCGGTTTTTGCCGGCCAATACTGTAAATCTAAAATAATAAGGTGAAAAAAGCTGTGGTGTGTGGTGGTTAATAAGCTGGTTGGAAAAAAAAACACACATTATAGGTAAATCACAAGAAATATTATTACTGTTTATCTCTTAAAAGCAGTATTTCATCTAAAAAACCGGCAAGTACGAGTCGGACTCGCGCACTGGGGGTTCCGTACTAACTTACCTATGAAAATAATTCAATTCTCGAATCGAGTCTTGAAGATGTTCTTTTTTAAAAAAAATTGTTACGTAAATACACATTTTCGGTTTTCAGACTTGATTCTATATTTGTGCTAAAATTACCATGCTTCGTACCATAATTTCAAGATTCTAGGTCAACGGGAAGTACCTTATGAATTTTGATTCCTTTGACAGTGTCGAAATGTACGTTTTTTTGCAACATAAACGGGCGTATCTTCTTTTCCCGTCAACTTACAACTTTGATATTTACACAGTTTCAAGGAAATGCGGACTTGAGTATATAGTTTTAATTTCAACTTGATACCTTTACGCGTTCTCGAGATAAAGGGTCTTGACAGACAGCCAGACAGACAGACGGACAACAAAGTGATCCTATAAGGGTTCCGTTTTTTCTTTTTGAGGTACGGAACCCTAAAAAGATGCAGGTGGCTCGTCTTCACCTTGACGCCGTGCCCAAGATAAATACCACACTATACACATCACATGTGCACAGCAACGAACAGCGCGTCTGCCCACTTAACAATTACAACAGTATCCAGCAAGAGCAGCTCTATTGTTAGTAATTGATGGAGTGGTGTCAACTAATATATAAATATAATAAGTTTTCCTACTTGTGTGCCTTGATTGTATCCTATCTTGTAGGAGATAATTATTTGGACCTTAATCATGGACAGGTACCTCGATTTTAAATTGTCCGGAGGCCCTGACATGCTCTCTATAGTATGAACGAGATTGTTTGATTTGATAAATTCCTAGAGAAAATAGAGTTAGGTCCTGGAATGACAATTGAGGAAAATCATCCAGCTCTGGAAGGTTGAAGGCTGCTGCTGGGTGTGGAAACTGGACCACAGAGTATCTGCAACGGGCTATTAATTACGTTTTGTTCCACGGTGATTTTGAAAATAAAACTAAAAACGCTCCTAACAAGCATTTTTTGCCGTAATACTATTTTACTATTATTTCATTATTCCGGTTACGTATCGATATAATTTTTGGTCAGTTAATTATAACAAGATGAACACTTTTTTCATGTGCAATATCATTAATAAACGTTACCGTTTAACAGGGGGCCCAAAAAAAATTGTCTCCTTTATAATTAAAATTTGATCATGTTGGCGAGGTTAGTAGTTAGTTATTCTTAAAATTCATAGATGGCATTGTGCATTTTCTTCATAACAGTTGTATCGTATAGTTCGTTTGACAATTACAAGTTCCAACAAAACCCTCAAAATCTTGAGCAGAGTTGAGGAAGAAAATTAAAAAAAAATGCGGTGTTAAGTATTACAAAAAAGTGATGTTCATTGATGATGAAGTGACATTGAAGCTCATTTATCGCAAGAACGTGACAGAATCCAAGAGAACAACGTGCGGCACAAATAGAATAAGATCACCTGTGTCGTGACAGAAATCAACTTTCGACATCAGATGATGAATCCACGGTTTACGATATCGAAGAGCAAACGGCTAAATAAAGAAGGAACTGGATTTATCTACAATATCGTGATTAACTACGCCGCCCATGGAGATATTAGCTTTAGAAAAATTTTGTACACACTGCCAAGTCCGCAAATGGAAAAGGGGACTACATGGCGAGCATTCGAAGACCAGCCATTTTTTGAAATACATTCGAGCTTATAACAGCCCCTTCCAGATGACTTCGTTTGGTGAACAACAAGCAAGTGTTGAAGTAGACACATCCTCAATTTGGTCTGGTCTGTTCAAAGGATTGCAAAGTATGTTGTATAACGTTAATCCGCAAATTAGCAACTTCAAAGCAGGGCCCTCGCGTTGGTGCCTGAGAACGAGCGCAACCACTTTAAGTTTGTCATCAGAGCAGATAGAAGGCCGATCACAGCGTCACAGCCCATCAAGGGTGGTATAATGCTCCAACGACGAATGAGGTAGCTGTTGTGTTAGTCGATCAGGAGTGTGATAAAAGAGACATCGTTTTACGCACGCATGATGACCGGCTTCGAAGGATCAGCGAGACTCACCGTGCGTACGATTCTCTTCAATATCCTCTCATTTCAGTTCTGTCGCGGAGAGGTTGGCTACCATTTTGCCCACTATAATGTAGACCCCCAGACAGGCACCCCAAATCATAAAAAAAACCATCGCTCTTTACTCGGTTTCTTAGGACATGTACGCCAAAATTGAGACAGAGCGTTTGGTATTTATAAGGTCCAACTAAAGAAAGCTCAAAACTGAGAACTACGTCTATCTCTATGCAGAATAATACAAATGCTCATTCATGGTCATTCTCCCCTCGACCTTCACTAAAGGTCCGTGGTACATGGACGAGAGGACCCAAGATGCATTTTGTTACGTGCGAAAGTTTGGTCGCCCGGACCTCTTCACTATCATCACTACCAACCCAAAGTAGCCTAAAATAACAGCTCAACTCCTTGCAGGGTAGGCTTCGTACGACAGGCACGACTTGATCTCTCGCGTATTCCACCTGAAGTTAAGTTCAATTAGAAATGCTAATTTTTAATGCTCAGCTTGGAGACAATGCACGTGTTCCGGAATTTTACGATGTCCTTCTAAGTCATGGCAAACGTACACAAGAAGAGAGAGGTAGACAGGTGGTGCTGCTAGAGTCTCTCCGTAGAGTGGTACACTCTCTTGGTAGTAGAGAAGCGGACTTAATGCCTTAGGCATTTTCTACCAGTCAACCTTTGGGTGATACAAAAAAATAGTATCCAGCGTAGAAGAACTCATTCGCTGTGTGTACGGGGATGTCAGTCGTATACTGCACCAGTAGAATTCTTGGGTGTGTGAGTAGGCCATTTAGATGCCCATAAATGATCAGGCTGCAGCAATTAACGAATGCATTCTCTGGGAAATTGAGGAGAATGATGTGGTCTACACCTCGATAAACACTGTTGTCGAGCAAGATAACACTACACGTTATCCCGTGGAATTTGACCCTGTCAGCAAGTGGACTTTTAGTGCATATCATCCAGCTGAAGGTCAGTGTCCCAATTGTGCTTCTTCGGAACCTATCTCCTCCAGAGCTGTGTATCAAGATTCGCCTTATAAATGATAAATGATATTTATTTTGCAAATAGGTTTCACGAAACACTTTTACACGTCAATTTTTTTTTGTCAAAGTTATTAATCTAGATGAGGCCGGTGTTTCCTAACTGACTACCCTGAGAAGAAACACCGAAACAAACTCAGGGGTCACAGTCTCTTTTAAAAAAAATATCCATACAAAATGTATTGGTCAAATCATATGCGAACTATGCAGATTGGTGTCTGAGATGGCCTTTTAAAGAAAGAACCATGCAGATTTGAGTGGACCTGTCCAGTCAGTGCAAGCATTTGTCATTCCTCGTAAAGCTCAACTCAGGACTACTAAGGAGCTCAACGGCTTGACGAACAATACAAAGGAAAGGACATTTGGTTAGGCCGCAGAAAATACTCAAATTGCCAGACATAAGTTGAAGTGACTGAAACGAAAGGAAAAAGCAAGCTATCCACATAGTCCTCACATTCACAAAAAAATAATAAAAAAAAGATTCAGATTCAGATTTATTTATTTTGTGAACATAGGTATAAATTACAGGTGTTATTCAATATTTTAATTGTACAAACCATGTCCCGCCAATAGGCATACAAAATCAGTCTTATGGAGTTAGTGTCTAGTAGAACTTATCCATGTATATAAAAAGAATTAACAATGTCAAAGACTTGTCAAAGATAATTAACATGCATGTCAAATTGTAAAATTGTCTCATTAAAATATGTTAAATGTCATGAAAATAGGATGAAATAAATAAAAAAAAAAAATACTTACACAATGTCAGAAGATTAAAAAAAAATAAAAATAAATTGTCATTAAAATTTGTCATCCAGATACTCCTTCACAGAATAATATACCTTGTCATTTAGTAGCTTAAAAAGCTTACTTCTGAACTCACAATTATTCTTACTATTTCTAATATGACAAGGTAATTTATTGTACAATTTAGGTGCCATTGCATAAATACTTTTATAAGCAAAAGCAGTTTTAGTGACTATTGTTTTTAATTTATCTGAGCGACGTTGACTTTCTACATGACTAAACAAGTGTATGTTCGTTTTCACAAACATCAGAACCTCATAGATATAAGATATAAATAAAATTTACAAAAAGTAATACTTAACAAAGTAAATATTGTTGACAAAAAAAAAAAACCACTGACACACCATTGAAGCAGAAATTCTTATGGTTGTGGCATCGGCGTGGCAGCATTTAGGTATACCACGCATTTCCCCCCTATCTTACAACTTCCCGTTCCAGTTCAAGCACGTACAGTTCTCAGGACGAGTTGCTTCTCACAAAGGCAACTGTACGGTGCTTGCTCCCGCGTCACCAGTCCTGATTCTCTTTACATTTTGGCACCTGGCAACGTAATTTATAGGGAAGCCTTTTCCCAACTATATTGGGGTCGACTTCCAGTCAAGCCGGATTTAGCTGAATACCAATATTTTACGAGGAGCGGCTGCCTACCAGACCTCCACAACCCATTAACTGGGATAACACGGTACTTCATGGCAAGACTGATATTCCGTCTCCTTCCATCATATTGATGTACCTATGTGTATACATCATTTTCTCTATTTCCTTCAGTCACAACTTATGACTGAACTCAGCAGGATTCCCATATAATTCTCTAAACTTGCTTCGCTTGCAAAAAAAAACATATATTTTAATGCTATTTTAAAAGTTGTTTACTTATAATGCTATAGCGACATCTTAAGTATTTTTGGTGCTGCCTTCACGCAGACGACGTCGCGGGCAGCAGCTAGTTACAAATAAACTAAAAATATCATGATCATCATCTGGCTACCCTTTTCCCAACTATATTGGCGTCGGCTTCCAGTCAACCCAGATTTGGCTGAATACCAGTATTTCACGAGGAACGGCTGCCTACCAGACCTCCACAACCCATTAACTGGGGTAACACCGTACAAATAAACTAAAAATATCACGTTACAAATTATTTATTTTTTCAAAATAATTCTATAAATCTTACATTTCCCTACAAATTGAGGCCACAATTTAGCGAGACGCGGTCATAAATAAAACCTTCTTAATCACCTTAGTATTTATTAAGAGGCAACTAATTTACTAAGTTCAACCATTAAGCGACTTATATCAATGTCCTGGAAATCTCTTTGATTCCACTACATTACATTCAAAAGACATTTTATATAAAGGTGCGTCTATACTTATATAATTGTTGAAAATTTTCTCATTGGTAGGTAAGAAGAACATCCGTGCTTTCTATAAGCGTGATGAACAAGCAAATGTTTTGATCTTAACCATCTCATTAATTTGTTCGGGAGGTTACTGCATCGGATTCAGGGAGGACACTGAGGAGCATACGGTATAGGTGTGCCCCGCTTGGCCGGAGCATGCCCGTGCCCTGGTGGAGACAATCGGTGGCAACGACTTTTCGCGCTGGGCCGTGGTACAGGTTATGGTCCGAAGCGAGGAGGAGTGGCAGGCGGTCGCCTCCTTCTGCGAAACAGTAATGTTAGCAAAGGAGACGGCCGCATGCGCGAAGGCATTGTCCTCACGCACCAGCCACCGGGATACCGACTTCCAACCACCATAAGCGTTTTAGCCGATAAAAGTCTGACACGCCATTCCGCTCCGCCCAAGAGTGGTAGTAACTCGCTCTGTTAATTTCCTTCCTAAAAAACTAAAAAATATATTTTGATGATATGATATTGACAGGTGTTATACCTGTCAATATCATATATTTTGTACTTTCTATAACAATCGTTATCGCTACAATATCAATTTGTCTGTATATTTAGTTTTTCACCAAACAAACTTTGTATAAATAAAAAAACTGGTAGCTGATCGCTCCACTCACGCGGTTGCGGAAATGTGGTCGCTCCTTAAAAGCATTTTGTTAAATGGTTATTGGAATGAATATTTAAAAGCCTTTTTGATTCATTGGTTAACTCATTAACGTTATCAATTGCCCGCTCTTTTGAGTAATGTATTTCTTGGGTTTTCATTCTCCAAGCGGAAGGAAATGTTCGCCAGTTGCATTTTTTACAAACCTCGTGAAGAATTAATAATTCTGTGAATTGTGGCTTTTTTGAACCAGTACGGATTCATTGATTTTAGAATGTTAATAATTTTGTTTCTGCTGAAAGTGTTATTCAAATACACTACGTTTAGTTTAATAAATTTGCTTGTAAATAAGACTTACTGCGGTCTTTCCGTCCGATTAAAATTTAGGCGCCTTCAAGGCTAGAGTGAGTAGACTCCCAAAAAACTAGTACCTAGTTTATGTTATACAAAACAAGCTTCAAAACTAAAAAATCTTTTAAAAGATTGTGAGAAAGATTATATGTCCAGAAAAGAGATAAACTTTGAGACGACGGCGAATAAAGATGTATGAAAGAATAAGCTATGTTGCACTGAAAAACCGGGCAAGTGCGAGTCGGACTCGCGCACTGAGGGTTCCGTAGTAACTTACCTATAAAAACAGTTCAATCGAACAATTCGACAGTCTCGAAATGTACGTTTTTTGCAGTATAAACGGACGAATCTTTTTTTCCCGTCACTTTACCAATTGAATTGAAAATTGATTTTTGCACAGCTTCAAGGGACCACGGACCCAATTATATGGTGTTAATTTCAACTCAATACCTCTAACTTACCTATGAATAAAGTTCTATTCTCGAATCGAGCGTTGAAGATTTTTCAAAAAAATAATTCTTGTGACGTAACAACAAATTTTCAGTTTTCAGACTTTTCCCTATATGAGTGCTATAAAACGTTGCTTCATGCCAAATTTCAAGATTCTAGGTCGACTGGAAGTACCCTTTAGGTTTTGATTCCCTTGCGAGTACTTGCGAGTTTCAAAATATGCAGCTTAAATTGCTGTTTCTTTTGATTGCGTTGACATAGAAGTTTGATTTGGTTACAGCTTAAAGGTATTATAGACCTGAGTATTTGGTATGAATTTCAATTTAATACCTCTACGCGTTTATGAGGAAATGGGTAGTAAGTTTAAAATTATTAAAAAAAATATATTATGTGATGTAACTAAAAATTTATGGTTTTCGTAATTTTTCCTTTATCTATGCTATAAGACGTTGCTTCGTACCAAATTTCAAGATTCTGAGTTCACGGGAAGTACCCTGTAGGTTTTGATTCCCTTGCAAGTGTCGAAAATTTGCGGCATAAACGGCTGTATCTTTTGATTGCGTTGGCTTAGAAGTTTGATTTTTTCACAGCTTCAAGGGACAGTAGACCTGAGTAATTGCTATAATTTTCAGCTTCATACCTAAACGCGTTCCTGAGAAAAAGGGTCTTGACAGACGGACGGACAGACGGACAACAAAGTGATCCTATAAGGGTTCCGTTTTTTCCTTTTGAGGTACGGAACCCTAAAAACCATATCTTATTTACCTCGAAAGGGTAAGGGTATTGATACTTCCTTGACATATAAAGTAAGAAGCTTTATAGTGGCATATTTTCACGAAAAATATCATCTTTCAAAGTCTTCTATCATTTTTGCCTGATACCTTAAGGAATTCTTCAGAAATAAATATGAGAAGAGCCACTTTCTTAAATTATAAGTTTTTTTTGTATATGCAAATAATCCAAATTCCTTCTCTATGCCGGTCATAATTATCAAACTCTGTCATGTACTTTGTATCACTACATTGTATAAATCAAAGTCGCTTTTTCCGTCCCTATATCCCTATGTATGCGTAATTAGAGACATAATAGAAAGACAATAGGTGTGCGGACGCCGGTGACCGCTCGGGGCACAAAGCATGAACTCTTTAAAACTCCGCAACGGATTTTAATGCAGTTTTTGGATAGGGAGGTTTAGTTTGGGTTTTATTCAGGAAAAGTCTGACACGCCCATTCGTTTCACCCAAAGAGGAAAAATTATTTTGAAGATTTTGCCACCTAAATAAATCTCTGACAACATAAACAGATTCTTTCCCCTGCGATTTCCTGTGTTCCTGTGTTTCCTGCTATCGAAGCTCAGTGGGCACACAAATCTATTTCACAAACATTCCTGTTTGGAACAAATAGGTGAAACAAAATATTTGTTTTCAAGTGAACACTCGAATCGCATTCGCCACCGAATCAAATTGTTGTATCGTTTTCAATATGATGCTTTTTCTTCTTACGATTTTTTTTTATCTGAATTTTTCTTACAATTTGGGCTAATAGGAGAACATTTTAATTTGGTATACTTCCTGGGTTAGTTGAATTTTTTTTTTGCCAATCCTATCTCATCCAACAATCCTCGGTTTCACCTGATGAAATTTGCCTTTTCACGAGGTGAAGAAACCTCAAGAAAGTTTATTGTTAATCGTTATTTACATTACTATCAAAGGTTTCCTACCCGCTAAACCAACAGGCCAGTCGAAGTGCCAAAGTAAATGCTTACATGTGTTACTTTTGAAAGTTGTCTATCAATTTTTACGTTATAAGGTAGGTCTGTCGTTGCATCTGATTGCATTTGAAATTTCCCTAATAAGTATTAGAGTATACTCAGTTTGCCAATCCAAGAACATAATGGCTAAATACGTCTAAGCCAATCATTACGGGGCCTGCATGTTATACACAAGGGCTCTTGACATGCCAAGAGCTAATGGGTTTGATGCCAATCTCTATACGATTATTGTCATCCTTCTCCATGCCACTGGAATGCTCCTGTATTGGTGTTAAAGTATTGATTGATTCTGGGAATAGTTCTAACTACACATAGATTATTTAAGTATAAATCTTTTAGAATTTTTTGAATGAATATGATTTAAAAATTGTATAATTTTATTTGTGTGTCCATAGTAATATTATAGATAGTTTCAATACAGATTAGAGACAGAATTTATATATACATTTTTTGTTGCTAAATCTAATTCCTTGAATAAATTTTACCAGACAAGTACAATTTCTACCGTTTTCTACTGAAATTCTATTTCAGTTTCTTTTTTGTTAAACTATTCTGAATTCCAAAATAAATATACTCCCTAAAATTCTCTTTCTAAATTTCCAGAAGAATATTTCGAAACTTTAATTTCGGGTAACAGCAACCAAACTGTCCACTTAAAAGTGTCTGCAGCAAAAATAAGTTTAGCCATTGCATTTTAAAAGTGGACTTACCCTGTTGGTGATAGTACATTGAAGAGATAGTTTGGACTACAGCGACGTCTAATAGCTCTCGATAGAGGCAGCTAGAGTAGAATGTGGGGAATGGTCGCAAGGTATTTGGTGTTATTGTTTCCCCTTGCAAGTGAATTTAGAAGGTCCACATTAAAACAAACATCTACGCTGACTTAAAAAATTATCATCTACCTAGCTTTTTCCCAACTATATTGGGGTCGGCTTCCAGTCAAGCCGGATTTAGCTAAATAAGTATTAATGATATTCAGACATCAAACTTGAAGAATTTATTTCAATAACAGAAATTAATGCAAAAAAAAAGTAGCATTATTTAATGGTATCATTTGTTTTGTAATCTGTAAGACAGATGATACTAATTATATATTTGAAAGTATAGATCACAATATTATGGTAGTGATCAAATAACAAGAAACTCCACGAAGACAATTTTTTTCTGCAGTCTTTGAAAGTTTACTCTTTTAATTTCTATCACGTTGATAGTAAAAATCTGCCAGCAAAAGTGATGCTAAATCTTTGACTTTGTCCTTAATGTCGTTTTTCGATGCACTATATTTATTTGATTTTACATTAAGTATGTTTATTTTTTATTCAAACCATGGCATTTGCATTGCCCTCATGTGCTTTTCCAATGTTTTCTCCCTTCTTTTTCTGTCAACCACTACACCATGAACCACTGTTTTATGTTAAATTATTATTAGTGTCATATTATTAGCTAGCAAACCTTTATAAACATTATTTAAGACCTTAATATTACCTACATATGTCTACTATATGAATATGAGATTCGGAGTTTTTTTCAGAATTGCTGTTCTGCAACATTGCTTTACACTGTCCGGATATTTTGTTGTGTGCTTTAGACTCTGGAGAGGTAATGTTTTCGAGGGTGCTTGGCTGCGGGTGGATGTAATTGTGATCTAGGAATGCAGCACCTTATTACTAGTTCATATTACGCTGTTTCGGAGCTTAGAATGCGTTCGTAGTGTTAGTACTGCCAACAATATTAGATGGAATTTAATAGGGACTTGCTTTTGGAGACTTAACTCTTACTTAGTTTCTGAAAGAGTTTTTGACGATATACCACGGATATAACGTAAAGATTTTCAGGTTTGGTTAGTATTCAATGTAAACTAGTAAGCCCTAGTTTTCAAATTAACTATTTTAGTAGAAAGAAACTTATAGGTAGTGGGGCCAAATTTTTTTTTAATAAAGAAATATTGTAGAAAAGTTCTAAAAATTATGACCTATGAGTGACTAGCCACATTATCCTTGGAACCAATATTGTTATGTTTTTGATCCACCTCCTCAATTTCTTCTAACAACTTATCTGAGACTAGACAATAAAGTCAAAAGACTTAGTCGCTTTCACTTAGTGGTAAATAAAAAAAAACAAAAAACTGTTCCTAACTATACTAAATTTGGTATAGGATGGTTTCAGTGACAACTGTCAGATTCATACAATGTAGCTATCATTCTATCCTTTTCTCTCATAAAGTTGCAAATTTTCGTCCTGCTGTCACCCAAGCCATGCTATGTGAAAAAGACTATAGTCAATATTAAGGTAAAACTGTCAATTACAAACGAACAAAGTCTATCAGATCAGCTAAGAATAAAAATTATTTATAATGTACACCAAACAATTTTAACAACTTTGTACGTGAAGTTAAATATATGGGTACAAAAGCGGTATTATCGCAGACAGCGGTATCACAGGCCTATTGTGTTTAACGTCAAAAATTCTGCGCGTGTAACTAAGAACAAAGCAAATAATTCGAGGTTATTTTTTGTGGAAAAATATAAATGAAACTAAATTCTACATAGCCTTGGTTTTCAGTAGGCTGAACAAAATCAATTGTAAAAAATATTTGCTGTATTTAAAATTGAAATGTTTTATATGCCTTTGTCTATGAAAAAACAGAACATAATTTTTATACTTTTTTTGCTTTAACCCCTACGGGTTACTAGTTCCTCTATTTATTCAGAATACAAAGGGCTGGGCTGTTTTTCAGCCAACGAATCAGCATTGCCATCCAACGTGGCAATGCTGCCAGTGTTCTGGGCACTATTCCTGTTGATATCGACATGGATGAATTTTTTGATGCCCTCGTATACTCGTATATTTACGTTTGTACATACTTTTGTCTTTAGTTTGTATATACATATATGTATTAAGTTTTTAATATTTAAAAATGTAAATATCTGTATTTTTATACTGTATGTATCTCTGAACTTGCTTCTACCAGTGGCTTCGCCTGCGAGAAAATAATATACAAACTTTGAACAACTGTTTCGTCCCTTAGGGAAAGAGTTTTGGAAAATTCTTTCTTATTGCAAACCTTACGCAAAATTTGAAACTCCTAGTTTCAATAGTTTCGGCTGTACGTTGATATATCAGTCAATCATTTTCTCTTTTTATATTTACGTAGATAACGCATGTTTATTAAAAAAAGAACCCAAAATCTAGAGAATTTAAAGAATAAAAAGAGATAAATTATTGTTAGATCTTCATTTAGTCGCAAAAGTAAATTTGCTTATTCTAGTTTATTTTAGACTAGCTTTTACCCGCGGCTTCGCTCCCGTCAAATGATTACCCTACATATCCTACGCTATCCTGCCCTACCTTCCCTACACTACCCTACCTACCCTACATTACACTACCCTACATTACACTACACTACACTACCCTATACTACCGTACACTACCCTACACTACCCTTCACTACCCTACACTACCCTACCAACCCTACTTTACCTAACTTTTTTTTTTTTAATTTTTCTCTCCGTAAGAACCATCATTGAACTTCAAGGAACATTTTAAAAAAAGAGTCCGGTCCCCAAGATACAGGCACCGCCGAGTTTGGGGACCACCGTAATTGACTACACAAAGCTCGCAAATAGTTACAGACCTGGAATAAGTTACGATTGTTTAAATTTAAGGCAACTACTGTAACAATGATCCAATAAAATTATTATTATTATTATTATTTCTCACTTCTTTATAGTTCTTCCCGTATAAGAGAGATTAATAAACCATACACACGGGCCGGGGCCAAGTATGTAAGGCGGAATTTAAATGGAAAAGTTGGATGTCAGTGTTGAAGAAGTCAGAAACTTTCTAGTTATACGACAGGTGTTAAGGATGGTGGCTTTTTGGAGCATGTAGAGTATTTGAGCTGGTATCTGTAGAGTGTTGAGACTCTGTGCAAGAGATTTTGGTACTATGCCAGTAGACGAAAGAACAATTGGGACAATATGGACTGTTTGAGCTTTCCACTGGGTTTTAATCTCTATGGCGAGATCTTGGTACTTACTGAGCTTTTCAGATATTGTGGTTAGAACATTGTGCGAGTTAGGTATTGCTATGTCTATCAGATATACTATTTTATTTGTTTTGTCGTGAACGGTAATATCGGGTCTGTTGTAGTGGATTGTTTTGTCTGTGATAATAGTCCGGTCCCAGTAAATTTTGATGTCCTTATTTACTAAAATTATTTCTGGGATGTATTTATAATATGGTATCATTTCAGCTATAAGTTTATGTTTGTGTGCTAAATGTTGGTGGATTATTGCAGCAACTTGGTCGTGACGGTGTTTATAGTCGGTTTGGACTAGTGATTTACATGCTCCTGTTATATGCTGGATGGTTTCGGAGGCACTGTTGCAGTGTCTGCACAAATCTGTCGCCTGATTCTGTTCTTTCATGACAAATTTTCGGTAGTTACGAGTGGCTACTATTTGATCCTGTATGGCTAGCATAAAACCCTCAGTCTCTGGAAACAATTCGCCTCGTTTGAGCCATTCGTTCGACTTTAATTTATCGACGTGTGGCTGGTTCAGGTCGGCTTGGTGTCTTCCATGGAGAGCTTTTTCAGACCATGCTGCGATTTTTTGTTGTGTGCTAGTAATGTGTTCATTTATTTGCGTGTCCCTATTTTGAAGATTAAGTGGCGTAAGTTTTTTATCTATTTCCGATACCTGTCTGTGTAGTAATGAATTTTCTGATTTATAATGGAAGTACACTCGAAGTGAGTGTATCTGTTTATTGTGTAAATTTTGAATGTCTATGAGTCCCCTTCCTCCTTCCTGGCGTGGCAGTGTGAGTCGTTGTATGCACGATTTTGGATGGTGTTTTCGATGCTTTGTAAGGAGTACGCGGACAGTACGCTGTAATTTCTTGATATCTGTTTTTGACCATTGTATAATTCCGAAAGAGTATGTGAGAATAGGTATTGCAAATGTGTTGATGGCTTTAATTGTATTTCTGGAGTTTAGGTTGCTTTTTAAGATAAGGTTGAGGCGGTGTGAAAATTTTTTGAGCAGTTCTTGTTTTGAAAGTTTTTGTTGTATCTGTCTAGACTGTTTAAAACCTAAATATTTGTAAGTACTCCTTTCGTCCATTGGTTCGATCGATTCCCCGGATCCTAATGTGTAACTATTATTTTGTATTTTACCTTTTACAACTGACAAGATTTTGCACTTATCCACTCCGAATGACATACAAATGTCATCAGAGAATAGCTGAGTTGTATCAGCTAGTTGCAAAAGTGCTTCCTTGTCTGCTGCATATAACTTTATATCATCCATATACATTAGGTGTGTTAGTTTGTATTGCGCTTGTTGGTTTACCAGTGTGAAACCCACGTCTGTTTTATCTAGCAAGTGTGATAGTGGATTTAGTGCCATGCAAAACCATAAAGGACTCAGAGCGTCTCCTTGAAAAATTCCACGTTTAATAGAGATCGGTTCGGTAGCAACTGTTGTCGAGGATGAATTGATTTTAAGGAAAGTTTGCCAGTTTTGCATAGATGTTTCTAAGAATTGCTTGAGTGTTGGGTGAATTTTGTATAAATTTAATACGTGTAATAACCAACTGTGTGGAACTGAATCGAAAGCCTTTTGATAATCGATAAACATAGTATGAATATCTTTCCTACGTTTAACGGCGCTGTTCATAGTTATCGCATCAATGGTCAGTTGCTCTTTACAACCTTGGCTATGCTTTCGACATCCCTTTTGCTGTTTTGCTAAAATATTATTTTTTATCAAATGTTCGTATACTACTTCACTTACGCAGGCTGTTAATATTTTGTATAAGGTTTGTAGGCAAGTAATGGGTCGGTATTTTGCTGGATTTAAGGTATCATTTATATCTTTAGGTAACATATATGTTACTCCGTGTGTTATGTATTTTGGAAGTAAATGTGGTGATTGTATGAATGTATTTAAATGGTTATATAAGAAAGGATGAATACTAGAGAATTTTTTATACCAGTAGTTGTGGATGTTGTCGGTGCCTGGCGATTTCCAGTTGTGTGTGCGCTTGATGACTTCTATAAATGTGTCTATAGATATGGACTCAAATTCCATGTCTGGAATTTCTGTACTTACATTGCTGATCCAGTCTGCGCGATCATTATGGTGTACTGGATTTTCCCATATATTGGCCCAAAAATCTCGTAATGATTCCGGTGAGGGTGTATCTAGACTTTGGTTAGTAGTGTCTCTGTTATTAGATGTAAGGTTTCTGTAAAATATTTTTTCTATATTTTTTGAATTTTCTACTTTGCGATTAGTGCATGTTATATATCTTTTGAGTCTACTAGATGCTGCGCTCAATTTTTGTTTTAATGTGTCCAAAAAGTGTTCTATTTGTGTATTAGTATTTTCGTATTGAGCGTGCAATTGATATTTTAGTTTTATTTGTTCGACTGCTGTTACTAATTTTTTACTTCTACTACCATTCATGAAATGTGTTAGTCTACCTATATTTACTCTTAAATATTCGATTTTCTTCTCTAACCTGATTTGCCACTTGGGCTTTCTATATTTATATGTTTGGCGTTCATTTTGTGTTGAGTCCGATATTTTAGCTCCGTTGCAGACAGCTGCTGTCCATGCTGCACAGTAGATTATTGTCTGTAGTCTGCTAAACTCGGTATCGCTATTAACGTGCTTAGGAAGAATGACAGTGTTTATGTAATTAACTATTGTAGAAAACTTTCTAGACGTCTTCTGCTTCGGAATGTATGGTCTATTTGTGGGGTGTGTATCATTAAAATTTTGTTGGGCTTTTTGAAATGTGGCTTCAATTTCTGTACTACTTTCTGAGTTAGGGTTGAGATTAATTGGATCAGATTGAGAAATGTTTATATTGTTCAAGAAATTATTATCTTCTATACTTTCTAGTGAAACAGAAACAATGTCAGCACCAGTGATGTTATTATTAAAAGCCACGTTTGTTAGGGGAGTGCTTGTAGGTGTGTTAGAAGAATTTGCATTTGTGCCAGATAGATCTGACTCAGGATGCAATTGTGTAATTAAATGATCACTACTTGTTAGCTCAGTATTTGGGGGATTGGTATTTTCTAATTCTACAGCTACCTGATTTCTAATTTCTTCTAACCTGTTTGTATCTATATATGCATTATTTTTAATCGCTCTCACTTGATCAGATAATCTTTGTTCTGTAACATGCGTTAATTCTGGATATATATGTATAAACTCTTCGCGTAAATGTTTTCTATAGACTGTTTTATTGGTTTCTAGTTGTGTGACTTTATAATATATTCTAATTATAGCTTCGTTATGTTCGTTCGTCCATCTCATGCGCTGGCTGGGCTGGGTGTAAGCTTGTGTAGAGTGTTGCTGTATTAGAGTGTGACACATGTGTAGTTCAGCCCTGACTTCTTCATAAATCTGATCTATTGTGTCTTGTGGTAGCAATTTCTTTTGAACTATGGCTCTACGCTGGTCGCCTATTCTTTGTCGGCTTACTTGCATATTCGGATATTTTTCTAAGAATTTAGTATGGAGCGATGGAAGATATGCATTTTTATCTGTGTCCAGGTTTGTAAGATAGAGGTAGGTGCGTAGGATGAATTTGTTCATTTCAATACTCCATTTCCTACGACTTGTTGCAGTCTTAGCAGTGGGTACAGTATCGTCAACAAAATTTGTCTCCTGTACAACATCTGCTGACTGTATTGATGATGAAGATGGCGTCGGAGTGACGCGGAAAGATTGTGATGATGATGGGATTGATGAAAAGAGTGATGAAGAAGATGACGAAAAGATGTGTGAAGTTTCGTCATCTATCTGAGGCATACTTGCCAGAAGTTGTTTTTTAGTTTTCGATCTGGTATTCATAATATTCCCACGAGTAGCGAGGGACTTACAAGGTCAACCACAGCAGAGCCCTGCATTCACTGTGGCAAGGGTGAATAAAACTGGAGGTCCCCTATTATCCAGAGTTTGTACACTAGTGACTAGCGCATTCCCCTAGCCATGCAGCCCTCGGCATGTACAACCTTTATTATTATAATCAGCCAAATCGGTCAAGCCGTTTTCATGTGATGTCGTGACAACGAAAAACGGGTTTCATTTTTATTTATATAGATAAGTAAAGTATTTTGTATGAATAAAATAAGAAAAGTATTAGAAACCTATTTGTAAATATTTTATTTATTTATCTTTTTCTTTAGAAATAATAACTATTTTCTTCGAATTTTAGCATTTGCTTACTAAGATTGAAACGTTTCAGTAAACAAAATAAAAAATGATTGTATCGATTCAAATTAAATTTTAATTTGCTAAAGGTACCTATAGAATGCTGTGCATTACCGATCCTTAATTATATTGTTAATAATAAGAGTAGAATCTACCTCTGGTAGATGATGAAGAGTAAAATCTACCTTGGATGAAAAAACCTACTACAAGGAATAACAATAATTAACAAACAAAATGCCTGGGGTCCTGGAACGAAAGACAAATAAGGAACAAAGGAGTGGGTTTTAGACACTAAGGGCCTGTTTCACCTATGATTAAGTTTCCAATATCTTACTTGGCAGATAATTTCATACAAATTCTGTTCTATTTTTGAATTTATTCAGGAAGTAGTGGCTGAGTAGACATTCTGAAACAGGCCCTAAAAGTCTGACACGGTCTCAAGAGCGGGAGAAGTAATTCTGATGACCTATAACAAACAATAAATAATTTAAAAAGACACAATATTACCACTTTGTTACATAATAAAACATTAATCGCTAAAAATAAAATAAATATTAATGTAACAAATATCAAAATATTTGAAGTTAAATTATTAGTTATTAAACTACTTTAGCCTGAAAACCTGTCTAATACTGGCATTCAAATAAATTTGACATGTCCTTCACTCCAAATTAAGTATCTATTATATTAAAATGAATTTAGAAATCAGTCCTAAATAAGACAAACAATAGTCCCGCGGGCTAAGAACTCAACAATAACACGATTAGACATCTAAAACATCGCTTGTAGAATCAAATAAAATAAACAAAAATGAATTTAGTATTTAGTAAAATAAACAAATGAATCTTGATGCCTCAATAACAATGAACATTTAAAAGGAACCGTTCAATACTAAATCATCTCCACGCAAAACCGATTCAATCTACAACCAAAGAATCGCCCAGAAAAATCCAGCCAATCGTCCTGAAGAAGGTAATGTAATTCAACCCAAAACCAATTTCAGGTGATACCGATAAAGATTCTGCATAAATCATTGGTTTAATTCAATAATCCCGCATTTTACCTAACGTGCAGCAATTGAAAATCTACTCTATCTATATCAATTTAAATGACTTATTTCATTACGCTGTGTGGGAGAGGATTCTCTGCGACCTGAAGGCATAAATTCTGAAATTGATAATAAAATTTTAGTAGGATCGCATTATGTTCAATGTTATATTCAATGGTTTGGATTTGTGGGTGGATGTGGAGGTTGTGAATATGAATATTCAGCATGGAATCTATATTCTTCCATGCTTAAATTAAATGCTTATTCCCCTTGGTTTGTGGCTAGTGCAAGGCAATTGGACATTTTCTGCTGTGTCAGTAAACATAGCATTTTGATTCCATCTTTTTTTAGATGAAAATCTTATGGAAGTTATTTTCAGTAACCGACTTCAAAAAGAAGGTGTTGTTAAATCGTCGATTTTATTTTTATAATATACATAAATGTTCCCCGATTACTCGTACATACCCGGGCCGATTACGGTCCTATGCGTCATTGCATATCAGGATCCATCAAATTCCCGTAACCTTCACCAGATTATCGTTTCACTTCGTGGGACTTCCGGTTCGCAGTTACCACTCCAGAACTTTTTACTTTTTCGACCCAACAGCCTATTCGGCCAAGGATTCGAGGAGCTCGTGGCTAGATAATAACAGCCGCACGGGTCAATCTTCAAGGTCATTTGTAGATCTTTGGCAGTCGTTACGGATAGTCAGAAGCCAGTAAATCTGACTCCAATCTTGCCATGAAGTACCGTGTTACCCCAGTTAATGGGTTGTGGAGGTCTGGTAGGTAGCCGCTCCTCGTAAAATACTGACTGGAAGCCGACCCCAATATAGTTGGGAAAAGGCTAGGCAGATGATGAGCCTGTTCGGCCAACAGGAATATTGCCACCAAATTCACCTATCATACAAATTAATTTCCCATCTTCGAAACTACAACATAAAACACAGAACAACTTTTTCCTCACACGGATTAAACGGAGCAGTATCCGAAGTTTGGCGAAACTTGCCGATTAGTTCCGAGCTCAAATCCGGAACTCAAGTAAAAACGGTGTTCCGACGAGTAGCGAAGTTTCGTGAACTTCGGGCGGTTTCATAACAAGTTTGATGCGGTCGTGTTGCTAAACAAGGTGCCGAAAATAGATAATAATAATAATAATATGATTTATTTGCCAGAGATTAAATCGGGTGTTTTACATTTCCTTAACCAACTACTTACAGCTAGATTTACAATAATATTTATAGTACATGAAGGAAACAGTAAATTACTATTGGACTCCACACTAGGTCGAGCCTGTCTCGTGGAGTCCGAGAGTGAGGTTACCAACGAAACGCGTAATGGTGTAATTAGTGTTTGCGTATCGTCCTTGCAAAACAACAGTAGGTAGCAATGCGCTAATAACTAGTTATAATAATAATGTAAGAGAAAAAAAAAAAAGAACAAAATAAAATAATAATAATAGTAATTAAAAAAAACTACATAGAGAGAGCATGCATGCGTATGTATGTTCGTGTGTATATGGGTGTGTGTGTGTGTGAATGAGTGTGGGTGCGTGCTTGCGTGTGTGTGTGTGTGTGTGTGTGTGTGTGTGAATGCGTGCGAGTGTGAGTAGGTAGCAGAGTGCTCCGTGAGAATGTTTTACGTGATTACTCTTATGAAGGATTCAGTTTGACTGTATGATTGTGTTAGCAGCCAATTTCGAACAATCTTTTTGACTGCCCTTATACTGCAATTTTTTATGTCACAAATTTTGACTACTTTATTATATATGTGGCAAAGCATAAAGCATTGCATGTGCTGTGCAAAGATAGTCTTAGTACTAACCGACCCACACATAAATACTCGGCGTTTCAAAAGTTGCGGATATTCTGGAGACTGAAGGACGATTTTGTGTTGTTTCAGTATTAATTTGTGTATGTATAATTGACGAACATTCAATACCGAGGCTTCCTTATATAAAAGATTGGTTGGATATTGAAATGGCTTTTTGTACATAACTTTCAGTACTGAACGTTGAGCTCGTTCGATTTGGATCATGGTGGAAATTCCAACTCCACCCCACACTGTTATGCAGTAGCAGAGAACTGACTCACACAGAGCCACATAGACCAGATGTAAGACTTTTTTATTGTTGGTGTTGCGTAAAAGTTTCATGATGCGAATCAGTTTCCTGGAGCGTTTGGCTACCAAATCAATGTGGGGTTTGAAAGAAAGTCGTTGATCTATTAGTACCCCCAGATATTTAATCGTATCCACCTGTTTAAGACTCTCGCAGCAGCAATGGAGGGGTTCGCATGTAGCTAAATGTATCTTAATGCTAATGGGATGTTTAGGTTTAGATGTGAGAAGCGATTATCGAAAGTTCTTGATAGTTTTGTAAAGTATTATAGCTTCTTGATAATATAATAACAACTGCACTGTTACCGTCTGTTTTATATACCCTGAGACTAAAATGACATTACAACACAAAAGAACTGGCCTCATTCTTATAGTAAGTTTGACATTACTTGTGTCAATTTAGTCTCAAGGTATAAAAAACAGACGATAGAGAAGTTGCAATGAGGGTGTTCAAAAATGACGTTCTCCAGGTGTATGAAACGTCATGTCCAGGTGCTTATCAAAACCTTAGCAAATAACACTGTCGAAGGTTTATTGATGGTACCACTTCTAGTACGCGGTTTTCAGACTGTGGAGGTCAAAAAATGTAGTCGCTTCAAGTAGAGAGAGTGTGCGCGGGAATTGCATGCCTCCTTACTACCATATTCGGACAACTCAACGAATGGCGAGCATCCATACGTTGTTGAAACCTGTCTTGTATTGAATGAGGTATTCGCGAAACTTATCAACGGTGAAAGCTAAATACCTTTATCATTATAATTAATTATATTTATATGATTATAATTAATGATTGAATAAAAATATCTACGTAATATTTTTCTTAAATAGAAATCCAATGAAACAAAATTGTTAGGGCCTGTTTCACCACCTATGATTAAGTTTCCAATATCTTACTTGGCAGATAATTTCATACAAATTCTGTTCCATTTTTGAATTTATTCGGGAAGTAGTGGCTACTCGGGCATTGTGAAACAGGCCCTTAGTGTAATAAGGCGACGTACGCAACAGATCACGATTCGTAACCATCAGTGTCTATATTTGCATATTCTAAACCAATGTTCCAAATGATACATATCAGTGTTCCGCAACATTTCAATGATTCAGACGCAAACGTTCCAATCGCAAAGATGACACACTTTGCTTACTGCTACGAGTACCGTACATGAGCAATATAAACCAAGCTACAGTACAAAATATATATCATTGTTACAGTGCACAGTGTACTACATTTTGCTACTTAGCTATACAGGGTGTATTCGCAAGGCTGCCATACGAGACTGCGCAACGGTATTCACACTACAAAGCCTATTGTATTTCTTGACACACCACTTCACGACGCATCTACATTTGTACCTGTTTATATTTACGTGCTAGTACGTTAGCTAGTGCTAGTGCTGTTGAAAATTATCCCAAGGGAATAATACTCCCGGTAAACATACTAAATACTGAAATCGGGAACTGGGAATCGGGAAAATGTCAGACACGTCACGATTTTGGATGATTACTTCGCTCAAAAAAAAACTATGTCCGACGCGTGAGTAGGATTTTGGTCTCTTTGTTTGATGGCTTTAAGATTTATACGTCAATTTATTGGCTATTATAGTCCGTCTAATGAAAGCGCAACCTGGAGGTTTTTTAATAATTTAATTAGCAACATTATTCAGCCGCAATTGTAGGAAATAAAAAAAATTGTGAAGTGTCAAAACTGATTCTCCTACTAGATAGTAACACAACCTACATTTTTTTTGGATTTAACCTCTTTTTCTCAGGTCGCGCTTTCATTAGACGGACTATAACTTGAAAATACGTCCTACCTGGTTGGAAGGCCAATAAATTGACTTTTAATTTTTTTTAACAAAAGTGTGGTGATGCGAATACAGAAAATACGTTCCGTAAAATAAGTGACAAATATCCGTCTAACCAAAAAGCTTTTTTATAAAAAAAAAATACTTTCACGGCCCCAAAAAAGAAAAGATGTAAACAATGTCGACTATTCCAATTACAACCATATCAGTGTAAAGATGGTCCCACGATGTCCCCCGGAAAACACCGAACGGTTTAAATGCAGAAATTCCGCAGTACCTTGCGGAATATTCGCGTGGCGATGCACGAAGCTTCGTGTAGGACAAGCGCCGTCGGAATGCCAGACAGGGTTCAATTTAATTGAACAGTAGCCACGGACACTCGAAACTGTGTAGTATTCTGAAATTGGACTCGTGGAAGTGCGGTCTAGTATTAAGCTGTTGGGTTCGTTTCAAGCGTTTATACATTTTATTTTTTAGTTTCATTTTTTTTTAGTTTTTGCGCATGCCTATTTGAAATTTTAATCGTGGGTTTTTTTAATTGGAAAACAATCTAAGGTCTACTGACGAGGTAGGGTGGACTGACAACCTGGCGAGGGTCGCGGGAATCCGATGGATGCGAGACGCACAGGACCGGTCGCTGTGGCGACGCTTGGGGGAGGTCTATGTCCAGCAGTGGACGTGTTTCGGCTGAGATAATGATGATTAATCTAATGTCCCCCACTGTAGTTCGAAGCAGGAGAGCGATCCATTGACTCCCCCTGCTCTAGAGTAGAGTAAGAGAGCGCGTCAGATTTTTACTGACTAAAACCAACTCCCTTTTTCTTCTTTGCTTTGCGTTTCAGGACCTCGGGTTTTCCTTTCGAAACCAAATGGCTCTTCTTTAACTGACATCTCTGAGGCGAGCTGCATAAGTGTTTCGAATTTTAGTTCCTATCTGACTTCTTACTTGTCGCTACACGTAGCAATCTTAAAATAGACTCCTAGCCAAAACAATAAATTAATCAGCAAATACCTATACTTATAACACCCATTCTTGCCTATCTCTTTCTCTCCCATTATTTCGTCTCTTCGAACTTAAACCCTAAAACGACTCAGTGACAACAGCCTTAATTAATACAGCCCCTTTGACAAGCCTATTGTCAAAATTCAAATCATGCTCAACCTTCCGTATCAGAGTCAAAGGAAGCGATTTTCTAAAGTCCTTTGGTATTGAATCGTGAGATAAGAAATGAGTGTCTTTGACTATTTTGTGAGTGAGGTAGTTAAAATGTAGTGACAGTTCTATTTTAGACATGATCAGCTGAGCGATTTATGATTTCTTTATTTAGTCTTTATACAACGCATTGTACAAAGGCGGACTTAATGCCATAGACATCATGTTTCTGGGGTTGGTAGACGCTACAGCAACCTGTTACGATCCTTAAGTAATCTTTCAGCTTTTTTTACGTTCAAAATAAAAAAAAATAATTGTTTATTTCAAATAAAAAAAATTGTTAAAAAGAACACTCTGAACGACTGAACGAATTTGAATACCATTTGGTACACGGAAAGACAGCCGGGACCTACGGCTTAACGTGCTTTCCGAGGCACGGAGGAATGTCGGTATGTTAAGATGGTCACCCATCCACAGACCAACCCTGGCAAGCGTTGCTTAACCTTGAAGATCGACCCGTGGAGCTGTTATTATCTTTCAGCTAGTGATACAGACAAGTAAAGAAAATTAATACGCCTACGCTGGTTGTGAGTACCATTCAGCTGAGCTTTCCGAAGAAAATCGCCAACAAGGTCTGTCTCCCTTGTGAATATATTTATCTTGTTAGTCTCTTTTTACTTATTTTCTCAACATGAAATTCTCATACTAAGATTGAACATGAATAAAATTCAGACAAAGTGTTATAATTATGTAAGATACGATGCAAAATAGCATGGATACCTTAATGTCTATTTTCCCGTGAACGTTTAAGTTCAAGTGTTCGTAAAATACTCATCGCGTCATTTCTCGCTTCACACGATTTTTTTCCTGTACTATGCATGCAATTTTGCATCTGACTGTACATAACTTGCTACAAGTCTGTATTTTACATAGAGTGACTATTAAAATTGAAAGGCCTCCTAAAAGGTGGACCGATGACCTGGGGGTAGGTAAGTCTGCTATTAAAATTGTCAATTTCGACAAGACAGTTTGGTATTGTTAACTTGTCAAAATCAACAATTATGAAGCAAATGATCGGCAATTTAGATACAATTCTAATAGCAGATCTGAAGATCTGGGAAGAGTTGTGAAAACGTTTTTAAAATCGATCCTTTTTGAGCTTTATAACGGAAATAGTCCCGTTTATATCCGGCTCGAAGGACCACAAAGATTTAGGGTCTTTGATTCCCCTACCATAAAAAAAAACACCTAAGTACGTTAAAATAACGTTTATTGAGTGATAAATTATACTATTACTTAGTATAATATAATGAGTGTACGCGAATTGAATGATATTTGTATACTAAAGTATAAAAGACCGCGCGTAGCAAGTAAAGTCCTGATACAATGATGTCAAATTTGTACATGCTTGCACTGTACACTGCAAACAAAACTGCGATTCTTTCCTTCATATAATATTAGTATAGATATCTATAGACTCTGATAGATATAACTATATAGGTAGATTTTTACGACGTAGATACCCTAAAGAAATAAAATAGAATATGGTTAACGATAGAACCATAAAATAGACATTCAAATCGGAGTTATTGACCGGGACTTTAGTGTTAATAAAGTGGTACTTAACCTAAGATTATATTGTTAGCTTAATTCATGTACTGTTAAGATGTAATAATTATATTTTTTAAGGGGAAAATTACCAAATAATTTCTCCTGGTTTGGGTGGAGTGAGAGAGAGGATCAGACTTTTACTGACTAAAACCCGTCCGAGTCTCTTCAGTTGGCCTTTTGCGTTTCAGAGCCGCGGTGAGTCTTTCACACAAACTCGTAGCCCTGCCAGACTTCGGCCTTGTCATGAGTTCGACTTGAAGAATTATTCTAATGTTGTCCATTTGTCTAAAAAGGCTATAAGCTCTATAACATTACGCTACGAATAATAGGAGTGGAGTAGTAATCAAGGACGTGAGCGAAACCGCTGGGACAGTGGGGACACAAAAACATTTTAGGTACAACTTAAAAATTAAATATATTAAGTACCTACTCGAACTAGTAATCATTAATCATTTTATATATTTCAATGCTCCATGCACTGGACTAAAACAGATTGCTATTTAGTTTAATTGTAAACTACACACGCAGACCAAATAGTGAGTGCTAAACCTATCAGGATAGAATTTATAGATCTAATGAAGTGTATATTGGTTCATTTGGTCCTGAATGAACTATAAAACAGAGATAGATTCCTATTATTTCGTATTGAATGGGCGTTTTATTTCATAGAAACGGACTTTACTATTAACAGTTATAGTATGCTATCGAGTTTAGTGTTTTTTGAAGCTTATTCAGCGAATTGGAAAATAAAATGTAAATTTTCTGACATTATTTCCGTTGGCAACTAATGAAGCTACCATTTTCATGGTAGAGTAATCTAGTTTACTGGTTCTTCGTCAATCTATTTATCTAAAAGGATAAATTGACTGACTGACATACCAACACACAGTTGAAACCACAGGTTGAAACTATTGGAGCTTATTAAGCTTCCTTTTATCCAGTAGGCGAGCACTAAGAGAGGAATTTCTAAATTCTTCTCCTATGGTGTTGTTCTTGAAACGGGTGTTATAAGGTTATGGAGAAACCTACTTTCGAGTGCACGAAGCCGCTAGCAGAAGCTAGTTTATAAAATCAGTACTGCATCTCTTTCTGAAACGCAAATCACAACTGAAGAATAAGAACGGTCCTGGAACGCAATAATCAACTGAAGAAACATAGGTAGGTTTTAGTTAGTTAAAGTCTAACATTCTCTTTCGCACCACCCAGAGCAGGAGAAGTAATTTGAAGTTTTTGATATGTTATCTCTAACATATGATAGGAGAAAAGGCTTAATCACTGATCCATTACGACAAACTGTTCCTAAATATTTAATAAAAGCAATTCTTCCTTCCTTAAAATACTCCAAATAATTACTCAAGAGAAAAATATCCGTCGACGTGAAACGAAATCCTAATCCACTTTACTCTTAACTGCCAAGGACATTTAAAACAATATTCCAATACGAAAAAGAAATATGAAGGGAGATAAGACCAAGTTTTTAACAGGGATATCCGGATATTGGAGTATTCCCGTATCGGTACTCGGATTTTCGACACCAAACATTTTCGACACCCAAGCTATTCCCGATTCGGCACCTATAGGTATTTTATATAAGTAGTAACCATACAAAATATCAGTCCAAAATAGATCCCTCCCTCCTTGCGTCGTATTCCTCAATGCTGAGGGTGGTGACCTCCCTGCTTCATCACCTTAGCCCTTATGAAGTTCCTCCATTTGCTTCTATCTTTGGCGTTGTGAAGGGCATCATACATCGTGGAGTTAAGAAGCCAAAATAGATATTGGTGCCGAATCGGAAATAACTTGGGTGCCGAACATTTTGGTGCCGAAACGGAAATACTTTCGGGTATCATCTTTTATCCTTGCGAACTTGGACCAAAAAAAAACAATTTTAAACGGTCCTTTAAGACCGGATTTTGCAAGTATGAAAATACTTTAAATGGGCGTGTCGACATTTTTACATAGCAATATGTTTTGTAACTTGACAATTCTTTTACATTTTGGATAGCAAGCAGTGTTAGGCCCGAAGAGGGTCTTATGCAAATGCCTTTTTTATAGGCACAATGTAAAATGGACCCGTGAGGGGTTTAAATTTAGGAAAGGTTCTTTTAGTCCAGCCTTGCAATGGCATTTTGCAAGCCTGGTGGATGAAGGAAAACAGACGCTTATATTCCACTCGCAACTGATTCCCTCCTGAACTCTGAATTTTCTGTTAGCAACCTGAGAGTATTTAAGCTCGCCATTGGATCCGGTAAGGACCAAACCTGAGTCCACACGTCTGCCTCAAAGGAACGTCAGCGAAACAGACCCTTTAGTTTGAAATAGTTACTTATTTGGAAAAAAAGAAAGAAAACATATTTATTTCGCCCTAAATGGACGCACAATAAAACCACGGACGCAAATAAAATAATTAGATTCGCCAACCAAATTGGGAAATTTATTTGAAAAAGAAAATACTGTTTTACCATAAATTTCATTTTTTTTTACAAGTGTTAAAACACACGTCGATTTAAATTAGATGAGACTGATATGTCCTAACTGACCACTCTGAGAAAAAGCACCGAAACCAATACAGAGGTTCAATTTCAATGACCTATGCGAGGCCAACGACAGTGCTGTCCAGGTGGCTAAATATTGGACGGACAAAATTTGAGTTAGATCGACACGACAAGAAGAAGAAGAAGAAGAACTCAGAGGTTTTGGTGCTTTCCAAAATGTCTATCTTTAAAATCCTCACAAATTTAACACGATGACAATGTACCTAATTTCAAAACGCAATATCAAAACCCATTGTTCAGTAAAGTAAAACGCGCGATTTATATTAGAAAGCACACAATCTTTAAAGACAACACCAGACGACTCTGTAAAACAATACAGGCAGGCAACAAAAGCCATTGTATCGACGACAACGCTAAAATAAAGACGAATAAATTTCGCCCTGTTCCTCCAAAACTCGTTTTAGGGAGCAAGTAAATTAATTTTATTATCAATTTCGGTCCATTTACTCAGCTTAAGGACATTACTTTGGGCTGTTATGAAAGTCAAATTGATAATCTCTCACCGGTTGGAGACGCGCGAACTCGTTCGGATAGTCTGGGCGGGCCGTTACTTTTTATAGAATTACTGATGTGAAAATTTAAAATGGCGGATGGTGGGACTAAAGGAGAGTGTGTGGCCCGTAAATGTTGATGGTGATCGGTTATCTCTGCCGCTGAAAGGGTATGATGGTGATTAATATGAGATTGTCATTTTGGATAGGTTATTATTTGTATATTCCATGGATCCTTATCCAAGGACATAATTGAAGCAAGGAAATTTTTAGGGTTCTGTACCTCAAAAGAAAAATGGAACTTTTATAAGATCACTTTGTTTTCCGTCTATCTGTCTGACTGTGTGCTTATCTATTAAGACCCTTTACCTTGAAAACGCATGAAGGTATTCAATTGAAATTAAAACCGTATACTTAAGTCAACAGTCCCTCAAAATTGTGCGAAATTCAAACTTCTAAGTTTACAAATAAAAAAGATACGTCTGTTTAAATGTAGCCTAGTTTTATAATTTTTAACTCACAACAAATTTAACCGATTTGCTGGAGACTCAACTCAAATCAAAAATGTTTTTATTTTACATAGGCCTACATAAGCACTTATAAAACGTCAGAAGCTAGTGCACGGTTCCAACTTCGGAGTTTCTTGGAGAACCACATATTTTCATCTGCAACACTAGGAAGTGGCGACGGGAGCAGTTAAATATTTAAGTGACAGTTTCACTTGTATGTTTTGTCGTTAAGAAAGTGCTGATTCTCAGCTTATATATTCAGACTCGCTGCTGCCAGCGGCTTCACCCGCGTAAAAGTAGTTTTCTCCATATAATTTTTAGACCCCCGTTTCATGCCCTTTCTTTTTAGGAAGAAAAAACCCTTATAGGATCACTCAGTTGTCCATCTGTCTGTCTGTCTGTCAAGACCCTACGAAACGCGTGAAGGTATCAAATTGAAATTAAAACTACTCAAGTCCGCGGTCCCTTGAAACTGTGCAAAAATCAAACTTGTTAGTTGACGGGAAAAAGATACGCCCGCTTATGTTGCAAAAAACGTACATTTCGACAATGTCGAAGGAATCAAAATTCATGTGGTACTCCCCGTTGACCTAAAATCTTGAAATTTGGCACGAAGCAAGGTATTATAGATAACACAAATATAGGGAAAAGTTAGAAAACTGAAAATTTGTAGTTACATCAAAAAACTGTAGTTTTTCAGAATTAACATGTTTCTTACACATAATAATACAGAAACAACCTGAAACCAGATTTAGAATAGGTGCAGAAAATTTTTAAAGCAGAAACTCGCTCTAAATACAGCTGGAAAAGCTCAAAGCAAGCAAATGCAGCGACGTACCAGTAAGTAAAAGGGGTTTCACAGATCCGATTTGAAAAATTCTTGCCAATAATGCTAGAGATACAATATGGTGAAAAAGAATGGAAGGAAGGAGATTTTGTTTGAGTATAACAGTGTGTAAAGTCACACATACTTCAAAAGGGAGGATCATGTGACCAGACGGGTGTTATGTCTAGTCTGAGCAACTGCCCGGCAGTTGATTTTGGGTTTTCGTGTATGTTCTAATCACGCGGAGAACTCTAATGCCACGATAAGGGATTTTGAATTTTAGTTCCTATATAATTATAACGTTAGAGATACACAGGTTTAATTCATGAATACCTACCCGACCGGTCTCTTACCGCGCTGTTATTGTTTTACTATTGTGTCTCGTTTCGCGGGTATTGATAGGTTAAATAAGTAAAAGTCTGTCACTGCCTCTCGTTTCACACAGAGCGGGAAAAGATATTTGGAGTATTATCAGCTTAAAAAAAACTACATAATACATCTACCAATACAGACTGGACCCGCATGGTGACTTACGACCTTTATGTATGTATCTACTCCACAATTTCTATCCAAAAACGTTTACAAATTAAAGACTTCCACCAAAATTTCGTAAAGAAAATTTAATAAAAATCCTAAAATTCCTAGGTCCAGGAACTTCTATAGAACCAGCCATTAACTTCAAAAGGTACAATAAACGGGCCGTTGCTAAAGTTTCGTGTTCATCATTTAAATAACATACCTATGTACCTACAGGTAAAGCCGGAGTTTTGGCAATATTCCTGTTTCGGCACCCAGATAAAATTATACGAAATAATGTGGAAAGACTTAGTATTATGGTCTATCGGTTTAGGTAGTTAACTAAATGTAAACAATCTTGGCATGTCTTTTTATCTAAAAGTTGTCTAAAAATCTTTGCAACTAGGTATTTACCTAAATCGATGTTAGCTAATAAACTAAATTTAAATCTTTTTAATTTTTAATCTTTGTGTATATTGTATACGACCTCTTTAATATAAAAAGACATGCCAAGATTGTTTACCTTTAGTTAACCACCTAAAGCAATAGACCATAGTGAGAACAAAATATCCCATTGGTTCTACCGATGGAACAGGTAGAACAAGTGGGAAATAGAGAATCCCAATAGTTCTACTATTTTGTTATACATAATATCGTAGTACCAGTGAAAAAAAAATCCCATTAGTTCTACCGTAGAACTGTTCCGTAGAACTAGTGGGAACAAATGCACCACCCAGACTATCCCAATTCGGCACCAATAGTTATTTTGGACTGGTAGTAACCATACAAAATACCAGTCCAAAATAATTGTATCACACTATTCTGACAAACGAAATCCCGACGAACGCTATTTCGACAGATCACTATCCCGACCTGCAGTAGACCAACAGAACTCTAAGTCGATGGAGTTTAACTCGACAGAACGATATCCCGACGGTCATTAGGTCGACAGAATACTAGATTGACTACCTCATCATCATCATTTCAGCCGAAAGACGTCCACTGCTGGACATAGGCCTCCCCTAAGCGCCGCCACAATGACCGATCCTGTGCGTCTTGCATCCATCAGATTCCCGCAACCCTCGCCAGGTCGTCGGTTCACCTTGTGGGAGGCTTTCCAACGCTATGTCCCTTCCGTCCCCATCGACCAACTGTTCTACGAGCAATGTGCCCTGCCCACTGCCACTTAAGTTTGGCGATTCTTCGGGCTATGTCGGTAACCTTGGTTCTCTTACGGATATCTTCATTTCTGATATGATCACACAAGGAAACTCCAAGCATAGCTCTTAATTGACTACCTATATATACCTATTGGTGCCGAAAATCTGGGTGCCGAAACGGGAATAGGTACTCCAGTTTTGTATTGAACTAAAACTTTTCACGTTTAAACGTTACGAACGAACAAACTTCCCCTATTTATTATATTAATGTTGATGATATAAATTGATGGGCGTAATAGCTTTTACTGGTAAAGGAAAATGGGGAATTTTAATCTGAGAGTTTTCTTTTCAAAATGTTAGCTTGACATTTTCGATAATTTGTTTTCGGACAAAGGCCTCTCGTTAAGGAGCGTTTTCATGTTTAGGATGGGAAAAATTGTAAGTAATTGATCGTTTAATTTGAGTTTTTTTTTATATCGTATAATTATATTTGTTTAAAACCTTCCCAACACGTGTCAACATTTTTTTTTTCAGTACACTTCGTCGAAAACTGACTCTTATCGCACTATGATTAGGTTAAACATTCATGACACATTTATAATAGACCTCGTATTTTTTTTATTTATCACAAAAAGGAAACCCTTGTTGTGATAAATAGAGATTTCATTTAAGCTCTCCGCCTCCCCATTTTACAATCATAGACTAAAACAAGATGCTCCCCTACATAAACTTATAGCAAAAGCATAACAAAATTGTATTTTCCGTTCACAACACGTGTGATGAATGTAATTAAAAAAAAATTGTATCTTAAGGGGAGAAGAGTAGTATACCTATCATATTTCTTTTCTCTCTTTTTGATGCATATTTGTATATTTTAATGATGATCATAGGTACTCTACAAAAGCTCTGGGCTTCCCAGATTCTTCTTGGGATTCATGATATTGACAAGTTGAGTATTGTTAACTTGTCAAAGTCAACAATTTTGAAGCAAATGTTCGACAATTCAGATACAATTCTAATAGCAGACCTGAGGTCCTCTTCCCTCCAAGCATAGGAGTGACTGTAATTAAATCACACTCACACGTGTTCCCTCACGAGAAACAGTAATTAACAATAAAGCATTCCGATCACAATGTTATGAATAAACTAATTAATTTTCATGTTAATGATCACCGCAAATCCCTGAGTGACAACTGAGCTAGGTACTCAAATTTAAATTATCCAAACTAATATTATAAATGCGAATGTAACTCTGTCTGTCTGTCTGTTACGCTTTCACGCTTAAACCGCCCAACCGATGTTGATGAAATTTGGTACAAAGACACATTAGAGCTTGAGAAAGGACATAGGCAGCAAATTATCACGCTATTCGCTTTGGGGGGTGAGTAATATTGCATTTTGTCTGCACTCCGTGGACCATATTGAACGTCATTGGTCGTGAGTTCGAATCCCTACTCCAGTTATTCTTTTTGTGTTTATTTTATCTTCTTTTTTAGACATAATTTAGAAAGATAAGTCGATTTTAATACTAAAACTGCTTTTTAAATGTTTTCAACGTAACTTCGACATTTTTATTCGGCGACTACAGTCTGCGTTTGGCCATCAATAAACGCTACAACAAGATTTTACCTAAATTCATTTAAAAGTTGGACAAACTTCATAGGATAGTTCCCACTATGGAAAAACATTCGTCTGATTTACGAGGACGTTAGACAAATATACACAAAAAATACTGGGTAAATGAACAAGTAATTTAAACGACATGAACGTACAATTAATGTAATTGGATTCGCTTATGCGGCTTATTCGGCTTTGCGCTATCAGAAGGTCGGTGTCCCGATTATGCTCCTTTATTAACCCTCTGCCAAAATTGTGTAACTCTGCAGAGAAATATTATCGAGGCAAAAATGATCGCAGTCCTAGCAGACATCGGACGGAGAGGACCTTTCCATTTGCTGACATCACTTGAAGTCGCGCGTGGATTCGGGCTTGCTTTCACTCGACGGCCCGATGGCACAATCACAGGCGTGCTGGTGGTGTTTGGGACTCTGCCTAAAGCTTGACACCTGGAGTGTCACGGAGTGAGAGGATATCCTATCCCTCATATTTTCAGCCACCTCCTTCGATCGCATTAGTGATTCATTGAAGGAGATGACTGGGTGACATTTGCTCCGCCGATTGCGTCCTCGAGGACACGGCAGCGCGGCGGTCCGCATAAGCGGGGTAGACTTCCACCGCATGCTCTATTGTACTTATCCTCCAGGTGATTCGCATAATGTTACTACCACATCCTAAATTCAAACCTTTTGAAATACTCAAGCTATGATGGCGCGCTTGCTTGAAACGCAAAGGGCAACTGAAGTAACACAAGTGGGTTTTAGTCAGTGAAAGTCTGATAGTCTCTCTTGCTCCGCTCAGAATGGGAGAAGGTATTTGTTGATTTATCTTAAGAAAAAGTGCAGAACTGCAAACCTTAAAGGTTACGGGTGCCCACCACAGGATCAGGTCTACAGATCACTATTTTTTTACAGCCTTCATTAAAAAGCATTTATTTATTGTTACTAGAAATTAAAGCGTGTATATCCTTTTTTTGACAAACAAAATATCATATAAAAATCTTACAACAAACAACAAAATAATATAAACGAGAAACGTACATAAACTAATTTTGGGAAATCATCTGAATGAGATATTCTGCTTTTGGGCGGAGCGGGAGGACGTGTCAAAATTTTACTAACAAAAACACATTCCGTTCCTTCTCTGCCATTGTTACAGGGTCCTGGGTTTTCCTTTTAGAAGCCAACCCATGGCCACAGAGGTTTCGACCTTGCTGAGCCCCTACAGTTTTGCTGACATCTCTTTGAGGCTCGCGTGGCCCATCGCGCCGTTGACACCTTGGGCTGGGTTCGGATTATTACTAGACTGCCGGACGGCTAGCTACCCATTGCTCGCCGTCTGCAAGCCCATGCCTGCGGTGGTTGGAAATCGGGATTGGAATCCCAGCGACGGGGGCAGGAGGGTCGTTCCCACTTGCGTGCGGCCGTCACCTTCGCTAGCATTACTGCTTCGCATAAGGAGGCGACCGGACCATGGCCTGTACCAGGGAACCAGTGCGAGCAGTCGTTGTCGCCGATCGCCTCCACGAGCATATGGCGGTGCACCGACTAAGCTGGGCAAACCTCCACTGTATGTTGATCAAGATCCGGGCGATCCAAATAGTAGTGATACCTTGATGTTATTTTACGCCTGAATCTGGTGCAGAAACCTTCCGAACTTATCATGTCCGGTGAGAACCTGCATCATACGGAAGGTGAGGATGCCACGCGCCGTAACGTGTTTCCAACCACTCCTCAAAGAACCGCCTTAATGATGGCGTGCCCAATATATAAACTAATGCCTTTTCACTCGGGCTAGGTAGAAACGTCAACTGCTACGACCCTTACAAATACTCTTTCTGTTCGTACATCTGGACGTAAAACATTAAAAAAACATTTCCTCAAGGTAATTAAATGTGTCTTTACTTTTAAACGGTTTATGGGAAAGTTAAATAAATAATTTCGATCCTTTCGAAATGAATTGCGAGCACAGAATGATAGTATTTTTTCCGAACTTAACGCGGACAAAGTCGCGGGTAACAGCTAGTATAATAATAATAATGTCTTTAGGTATCTTCAATGCTACGCAACCTGGAGAGAAGAAACTATAGTATGGTTTAATAAATCTGCAATTTTAGATTATTTTATTTTCTTACATTTCTGAAAAGAAGAGCTATATCACAAAAAAAAAAGATTTGTCGTTTGTAAGGCCGTCTAGGATGTCAAATCCATAGGTATCCTTCTCGAGTCAGTTTGGTGTAATAACCTTGCGACGAAGCGCCAAAACTTGTCGAAAAAATTGAAAAATAAGAGAAATGAGTGCTAGTAATAAATTACTATTTATAAATATTTGAATAAATATAAAAGTACATTTAAATTAAATGATAAAGGTCTAATTTGGGTTTTTTGTTCCTCCTGAAAATATACGTATTTCGCGGTTACGAAGTTTTCACTCTATCAATATGGTAGTAAGATAATGATAATACATAAATGTTATAGTCATTAGTAGTACTTAATTCTCAATTTTATAAATATCAAGAGTATTCGTTACTTTCGAATTCGGCCTAAAACACACCCTCGTCTGGCTAACTCAAACTATGTTAGAGCCAGCTTCCAGTCAAGCTGGATGCGGCTGAATACCAGCATCGTAAGGTACGATGCAAAATAGCATGCATACCATAATGTCTATTTTCCCGTGAACGTTTGAGTTCAAGTGTTTGAAAAATACTCATCGCGTTACTTCTCGCTTTACACGATTTGTTTCCTGTACTATCCATGCAATTATGCATCTGACTGTACATAGGGTCCTCCACAACCCAAAAAGTATTAAAGTAACCATTGGCAAGAATTCTGTCAGATTTCCAGGCATCTGCGGACCTAAAAAGGTCACACTGAGCACCTAAAGAAGATCATATCCCAAATTCCTGGCAAATCATAAGCAATTTTTCTGATATTCGTAAAATGGTTGCACAAATTAGCCGAATCATACTCAATTTAATTCATATAAGGATCATATTCCGTGTATTGCCGCATAGAAAAAAAAAAATCTTATTATAATCCTAATACGACTCTACTAAAGTGGCATTTTTAGACCCACTGTGTTTCCGTAACGACTGTCAAGGCTCTAATAATGACAGCTAGGACCAAAGGCTTAACCTGTAGGTCCTCGGTGGCACGAAAACGTGCCAGTAAACAAGTATTTCCTTTTAACTTTGAGAACCGCTGGCAGAAATTTGTGCCACCAAACTCCGACCAATTTAAAACTGTACTCTAGTAGTATAGTTATAGAAGCAACAGAAACGGAGCAATAACAGTTTATATTATTAAAATTATTTATATCAATTTATCAATATTAAATAAATAAATAAATAAATGATAATGAGGGGGGGCACGGGGCCCCACAGGTGTGCTTTACGTTTAAAAATACACGATGCCCATTGCTCGGACTGGTTTATAGACTGAATTTTGGACTCCTCACCAGTCTAATGATATACGAGTATAATGTCGCGGAGATTCGATTGCTAATACTTGAACCATTATTGTATGATTCACTTACTAAGCAATCGAAATCTGTGAATTATGTTACGTGTATTATTTAATTTGTGTATTTTGTCTTTGTGATTGTATATTATGCTTTTGTTGTTATTTTAATTGTGATATGATCCTCAGGTGGTCGAAATAAATGTATTATTATTGATGATGGTATTAACACTGGACACAATAACCAGAGAGCCAATCCTAATAATATATTTTCTAAAAACATCCGTCAGTATATACAACACAATGAAATTTGTATTCCTGTAACATCCAATTTTTGTAAGTCAAGATCATATATACCTATTTATTATTGACACACCGACAGTAGTACATACAAGGTTATTTATGTGGAACAATATTTACATTTGGACACTGATTTTAATGCTTATTACTAGTATACAGTCATGGTTTACATAATATTTGGTACAATAATTAATATGGCATAACATCACAATTACTACACTTACACATACAAAATGAAAAAAAAAAACACATAAAATTTAAAATATTAATCACATAAAATCTGTGGAGATAAAGATTATGAAAATAATGTGGCTGGGCGTACAGAGAGAGGGAGACCAATTACAAAATGTATGGAAATGGACACAGATGTGGTTTAAGTCAGTAAAAGTCTGACACGGTCTTGCACTACAACTAAAAATATACATGAACAGTGATATAAAGGAAAAGGGAGTTGACAGCGTGACGGGTGATAGGATAGAATGGAAGATAAAAACGTGTTGCGCCGACCTCATATAATAATGATGATGATTCTTGTACAGCTGCTAGAAGTTGTACGCAGCCGTCAGCAAGCGTGATGAGGTAAATGGAGAGAGAACTGAACTGTCTTCTTGAACTTCATCACGCTCCTGACAGAGCGAAAATAGTCACGATGAGTTGTGTCCAGGTGCTGGTGTTGTTGTAGCTCGCATCACGACCTCTTTTCACGACTTACGTCTCTTTTCTCTCTCTTCTTGAATAAATAAATAAATTATTAAATAAATAAGTGAATGCATAAGTTATTAAATAAATAAATGAATAAATAAATTATTAAATAAATTTAATATGGTTTAACGTCATAATTATTATCAAAAATTTAACATACTAAATGAAAATAAATATGATGAAGACGATGATGATGATTCCTTGTTCCAGTTACTTAAATTCTGAACAGTGCGGGAAGCTGACAGCTACTGGCTGGTCCGACTTGAGAAGATGTACGCAGCCGTCAGCAAGCGAGATGAGGTAAATGGAGAGAGAACTGAACTGTCTTCTTGAACTTCATCACGCTCCCGACAGAGCGAAAGCAGTCACGATCACGATTAATTATTTCCAGGTGCTGGTGTTGTTAGCTCGCATCACGACATCTTTTCACGACGTACGTCTCTTTTCTCTCTCTTCTTGAATGAATAAATAAATTATTAAATAAATAAGTGAATAAATAAATAAGTTAATAAATAAATTTATTTTGGTTTAACATCTAAATTAACATCTAAATTTACACATACAAAATGAAAAAAAAACATGATGATGATTATGATTCTTGTTTCGTTTACATAATTCCTGAACAGTGCGGGATGCTGACAGCAACTGGCTGGCGCGCTGGTCCGACTTGAGAAGATGTACGCAGCCGTCAGCAAGCGTGATGAGGTAAATGGAGAGAGAACTGAACTGTCTTCTTGAACTTCATCACGCTCCCGACAGAGCGATAGATGCGGATGTGATAAATGCGATGATAGCAGTCACGATGAGTTGTGTCCAGGTGCTGGTGTTCTTAGAGTTCGCATCACAAACTACGCCCCTTTTGTTGTATCAATAAATGAGTAACTAAATAAATCATTTAATAAATAAATTTAATATGAACATCAGAATTATAACCACAAAATTAAACATACAAAATGAAAACAAAATATACACTCATACAACAATTATGTATGTTTTTTTTTAAAACCAAAAACGCGTTGATGATAGCATAACGGGTAACAGGATAGACTGGAAAATAAAAATGTGTTGCGCTGAATCCAAATAATACGGAAACAATGATGATGATTCTTGTACCACTGCTGGAAGCTGGCAGCTTGCAACTTGAGAAGATGTACGCAGCCGTCAGCAAGCGTGATGAGGTAAATGGAGAGAGAACTGAACTGTCTTCTTGAACTTCATCACGCTCCCGACAGAGCGAAAGCAGTCACGGTGAGTTGTGTCCAGGTGCGGGTGTTTTGTTAGCAAGCAAGAGGGAGAGGAAAACCTAAGACCATATGAATGTGTTTTCTTAAAACTAAAAGTTGGTAATAGCGCGACGACTGACAAGACAGAGTGGAAAAAAATGTGTAGCACTTACTCCAAATAATAAGAGACATGGACATGAAGACGATGATGATAATGATTCTTGTTCCAGTTACTTAGTTCCTGAAAGCTGGCATGTAATGGTTGGCGCGCTGGTCCGACTTGAGAAGATGTACGCAGCCGTCAGCAAGCGTGATGAGGTAAATGGAGAGAGAACTGAACTGTCTTCTTGAACTTCATCACGCTCCCGACAGAGCGAAAGCAGTCACGATGAGTTGTGTCCAAGTAAATGTAGTGTTCTTACAGCTCGTATCACGACCTCTTTTCACGAGATATGTCTCTTTTCTCTCTCTTCTTGTATGAATAAATAAATATTTTTTTATATAGATTAACATTAAAATTATTAGCACAAAATGTAAAAAAAACATGATGATGATGATTTTTGTTTCGGTTACTTAATTTCTAAACAGTGCGGGAAGCTGACAGCTACTGGCTGGTGAGCTGGTCCGTCTTGAGAAGATGTACGCAGCCGTCAGCAAGCGTGATGAGGTAAATGGAGAGAGAACTGAACTGTCTTCTTGAACTTCATCACGCTCCTGACAGAGCGAAAGCAACTATGATGAGTTGTGTCCAGGTGCGGGTGTTCTTATAGCTCACATCATTTCTTCTTTACAAGACGTATGTCTCATTTCTCTCTCTTCTTGTATGCATAAACAAGTTGATGAATAAATTTAATTTGGTTAAACATCAAAATTAATATCAAAAATTAAACATACTAAACGAAAAAAAAACATGATGATGATGATGATTCTTGTTCCGGTTTCTAAATTCCTGAACATTGCTGGAAGCTGGCAGCTATTGACTGGCGAGCTGGTCCGACTTGAGAAGATGTACGCAAACGTCAGCAAGCGTGATGAGGTAAATGGAGAGAGAACTGAACTGTCTTCTTGAACTTCATCACGCTCCTGACAGAGCGATAGTAGTCACGATGATTTGTGCCCATGTGCTAGTATTCTTTTAGCTCGCAGGAGGGAGAGGAAGGCCAAATACAAGATGGATGAAAAAAGACACAGGTATGGTTTAAAAGTATGACACGCCCTCGCGGTCGATCTAAAAAATATATGTATTACTTATGAACAGTGATATAAAAAAAAGAAGGTTGATGACAGCATGATGGGAAATACGACAGAATGGAAATGTTGCGCCGACCCCAAAAAATATAAAACAGAAGCAGGTAGGTAATGATGATGATTCTTGTACTACTGCTGGAAGCTGGCAGCTTGCGACTTGAGAAGATGTACGCAGCCGTCAGCAAGCGTGATGAGGTAAATGGAGAGAGAACTGAACTGTCTTCTTGAACTTCATCACGCTCCCGACAGAGCGAAAGCAACTATGATGAGTTGTGTCCAGGTGCGGGTGTTCTTATAGCTCACATCATTTCTTCTTTACAAGACGTATGTCTCATTTCTCTCTCTTCTTGTATGCATAAACAAGTTGATGAATAAATTTAATTTGGTTAAACATCAAAATTAGTATCAAAAATTAAACATACTAAACGAAAAAAAAACATGATGATGATGATGATTCTTGTTCCGGTTACTTAATTCCTGAACAGTGCGGGAAGCTAACAGCTACTGGCTGGCGCGCTGGTCCGACTTGAGAAGATGTACGCAGCCGTCAGCAAGCGTGATGAGGTAAATGGAGAGAGAACTGAACTGTCTTCTTGAACTTCATCACGCTCCCGACAGAGCGATAGCGGTCGCGATGAATTGTGTCCAGGTGCGGGTGTTCTTTTAGCTCGCATAGCGTACCTCTCTTTTCTCTCTCTTTTTGTATGAATAAATGATTCATTAAAAAAATAAATTATTAAATAAATAAGTTTAACATCAAAATTATTACCACAAAGTTAAACATACAACATTAAAAAAATAATCGTACAACACCTGTGTATGTTTTCTTAAAACGAAAAGGGAGTTGATGATAGCGTGGCGGGTGACAGGACAGAGTGGAAAGAAATGTGTAGCACATACCCTTAATATTAAAGGACACTGGCAGGAAGATGATGATGATGTTGATTCTTGTTTCGGTTAATTAATTCCTAAAAGCTGGCTGGCAGGCTGGTTTCCAACTTGAGAAGATGTACGCAAACGTCAGCAAGCGTGATGAGGTAAATGGAGAGAGAACTGAACTGTCTTCTTGAACTTCATCACGCTCCTGACAGAGCGATAGTAGTCACGATGATTTGTGCCCATGTGCTAGTATTCTTTTAGCTCGCAGGAGGGAGAGGAAGGCCAAATACAAGATGGATGAAAAAAGACACAGGTATGGTTTAAAAGTATGACACGCCCTCGCGGTCGATCTAAAAAATATATGTATTACTTATGAACAGTGATATAAAAAAAAGAAGGTTGATGACAGCATGATGGGAAATACGACAGAATGGAAATGTTGCGCCGACCCCAAAAAATATAAAACAGAAGCAGGTAGGTAATGATGATGATTCTTGTACTACTGCTGGAAGCTGGCAGCTTGCGACTTGAGAAGATGTACGCAGCCGTCAGCAAGCGTGATGAGGTAAATGGAGAGAGAACTGAACTGTCTTCTTGAACTTCATCACGCTCCCGACAGAGCGAAAGCAACTATGATGAGTTGTGTCCAGGTGCGGGTGTTCTTATAGCTCACATCATTTCTTCTTTACAAGACGTATGTCTCATTTCTCTCTCTTCTTGTATGCATAAACAAGTTGATGAATAAATTTAATTTGGTTAAACATCAAAATTAGTATCAAAAATTAAACATACTAAACGAAAAAAAAACATGATGATGATGATGATTCTTGTTCCGGTTACTTAATTCCTGAACAGTGCGGGAAGCTAACAGCTACTGGCTGGCGCGCTGGTCCGACTTGAGAAGATGTACGCAGCCGTCAGCAAGCGTGATGAGGTAAATGGAGAGAGAACTGAACTGTCTTCTTGAACTTCATCACGCTCCCGACAGAGCGAAAGCAACTATGATGAGTTGTGTCCAGGTGCGGGTGTTCTTATAGCTCACATCATTTCTTCTTTACAAGACGTATGTCTCATTTCTCTCTCTTCTTGTATGCATAAACAAGTTGATGAATAAATTTAATTTGGTTAAACATCAAAATTAGTATCAAAAATTAAACATACTAAACGAAAAAAAAACATGATGATGATGATGATTCTTGTTCCGGTTACTTAATTCCTGAACAGTGCGGGAAGCTAACAGCTACTGGCTGGCGCGCTGGTCCGACTTGAGAAGATGTACGCAGCCGTCAGCAAGCGTGATGAGGTAAATGGAGAGAGAACTGAACTGTCTTCTTGAACTTCATCACGCTCCCGACAGAGCGATAGCGGTCACGATGAATTGTGTCCAGGTGCGGGTGTTCTTTTAGCTCGCATAGCGTACCTCTCTTTTCTCTCTCTTTTTGTATGAATAAATGATTCATTAAAAAAATAAATTATTAGATAAATAAGTTTAACATCAAAATTATTACCACAAAGTTAAACACACAAAATGAAAAAAAAACCGTACAACACCTGTGTGCGTTTTCTTAAAACAAAAAGGGAGTTGATGATAGCGTGGCGGGTGACAGGACAGAGTGGAAAGAAATGTGTAGCACATACCCTTAATATTAAAGGACACTGGCAGGAAGATGATGATGATGTTGATTCTTGTTTCGGTTAATTAATTCCTAAAAGCTGGCTGGCAGGCTGGTTTCCAACTTGAGAAGATGTACGCAGCCGTCAGCAAGCGCGAAGAGGTAAATGGAGAGAGAACTGAACTGTCTTCTTGAACTTCTTCACGCTCCTGACAGAGCGAAAGCAATCACGATGAGTTGTGTCCAAGTACATGTGGTGTTCTTAAAGATCGCATCACGACCTCTTTTCACGACGCAGGTCTCTTTGTACGTACATACGAAATAATATTAAAATCTGAACACTGCTAAGTATGCCTATTACAGTTCGGTTTACGCCATATTAAGTACCTACATTTTGTTTTCTACAATTTTGTCTGTTTTTAACTTTGAGCTCCTGTAATAGGCTCAATGTCTCATATACAATTGTCATGCATTTGTTTTATAAATGAATAACTGAATAAATAAATATAATATGGTTTAAAATCCACAAAATTAAATAAACAAAATCAAAAATAAAACATACAGGACCCTTGTCTGTGTTTTCTTAAAATGGAGAGGGAGTTGATGATGTAAAACATGTGTTGCGCCTACCCCAAATAATAAGGGCAGGAAGATGATGATGAGGATTCTTGTTCCAATTACTTAATTCCTGAACATTGCTGGAAGCGGTCAGCTACTGGCTAGCGGGCTGGTCCGACTTGAGAAGATGTACGCAGCCGTCAGCAAGCGTGATGAGGTAAATGGAGAGAGAACTGAACTGTCTTCTTGAACTTCATCACGCTCCCGACAGAGCGATAGCGGTCGCGATGAGTTGTGTCCATGTGCTGATGTTCTTATAGCTCACATCATGACCTCTTTTTGCGACGCATGTTTCTTTTCTCTCTCTTCTTGTATGAATTAATAAGTGAGTAAATAAATGTTTGACAAGTGAATAAATAAATTGTTGAATAAATTATTAAACTATTAAATATTAAAAAATAAACGGTCTTGATGAATTGTATCCAATTGAGTAGTAGTGTTGTTTGGGCTCGCATTATGACCTCTTTTCTTCTAGTTCTGTTAGGTATGGTGGGTTCATTAGCAGAGCTATCAGCCACAGAAATTGATCTGATTTGTCCACCTAAACCGTGACCTCCCACGTGGCCCATTAACATCACTGTCAGGTACCATCATAGGCTTTACGGAGACCTTATTATTCTGGAGGCACTGTCAAAGAATTTCAGTATTCTAGATTGTAGTAATGCTTGGTGCAGAACAATTGAAATATTTGATCTATAAAATACAATGCATTCCATCACCACATTTTTTGTAGACCATCTACTTTTTTCTTATAGTCCGTAATTGCAGGATTAGATCTTATTTAATTTATTGTTTTAATAATAAGGAACAATAAATAGCTATAATGTAAAACACTAGTTTCTGTTAGCGCTTTCAACAGCGTAGAAGTAGACAATATACGAGTACATATGCCTTTGTCACATTTAATGATGGTTAATATAACGCATAACGTCTAAATATAACACGTTATTTCTTCATACCGCATAGCGTGTGCATTCGCGTTATACATACAACGTCTGGCTCAACAAAACGCCAACAGCGATACCAAATCGAAACAGCAACTTAGCGCGATAGCGCCGTCTCTAGCCCGTTGCCGAATAAAATGATAACATCTCCGCGTTTAGACAACTGTCGAGTTTTGTTATAACTTGTTATAATAATAAATGATTAAATCATTAAATAAATAAATTTGTGTTTCTTTTTTTCATTTTGTAATTAATAAAATTAACAAATACAACACTTGTATGTGTAATTTTTTTTAACTAAAAGGGAGTTAATGACAGTGTGATGGGTGACAGGATAAAGTTGGAAAAAGAATGTGGTGAATCTACCTCAAATAACACAAGATAAGAGCAGGAAGATGATGATGATGATGATTCTTGTTCCGGTTACTAAATTCATGAAAGCTGGCTGGTGGACCATTTTCCAACTTGAAAAGATGTACGCAGCCGTCAGCAAGCGTGATGAGGTAAATGGAGAGAGAACTGAACTGTCTTCTTGAACTTCATCACGCTCCCGACAGAGCGATAGATGCGGATGCGATGGATGCGATGATAGCGGTCATGATGAATTGTGTCCAGGTGCGGGTGTTCTTATAGCTCACATCATATCCTCTTTTGAAGACGTATGTCTCTTTTCTCCCTCTTCTTGTGTGAATAAATAAGTTAATAAATAAATTTTATATGGTTTAACATCAAAATAATTAGGTATCAAAAATTAAACATACAAAATGAAAAAAAAATATAATGATGATGATTCTTGTTCCGGTTACTTAATTACTGAACAGTACGGGAAGCTGACAGCTACTGGCTGGCGGGCTGGTCCGACTTGAGAAGATGTACGCAGCCGTCAGCAAGCGTGATGAGGTAAATGGAGAGAGAACTGAACTGTCTTCTTGAACTTCATCACGCTCCTGACAGAGCGAAAGCAAACACGATGAGTTGTGTCCAAGTACTGGTGTTCTTATAGTTCGCATCACGACCTCTTTTCACGAGGTATGTCTCTTATCTCTCTCTTCTTGTATGAATAAATAAATTTAAGATAGTTTAACATTAAAATTATTAGCACAAAATGAACAAAAAAAACAGAGCGAAAGCAATCACGATAAATTGTTTCCAAGTACTGGTGTTCTTATAGTTCGCATTACGACCACTTTTCACGACGCAGGTCTCTTTGTCCGTACGTACGTAATAATATTAAAATCTGAACACTGCTATGTATGCCTAATACGGTTCGGTTTACGCCATATTATTTTGTTTTCTACAATTTTATCTGTTTTTAACTGTGAGCACCTGTAATAGGCTCAATGTTTCACATACAATAAATTGTTATCCATTTGTTTTATGAATGAACAACTGAATAAATAACTATAATATGGTTGGTGCTCGACAGGTTAAAATCCACAAAATTAAATACACAAAATCAAAAATATAACATACAAGACCCATGTCTGTGTTTTCTTAAAATGGAGAGGGAGTTGATGATGTAAAACATGTGTTGCGCCTACCCCAAATAATAAGGGCAGGAAGATGATGATGAGGATTCTTGTTCCAGTTACTTAATTTCTGAACACTGCTGGAAGCTGACAGCTACTGGCTGGCGGGCTGGTCCGACTTGCGAAGATGTACGCAGCCGTCAGCAAGCGTGATGAGGTAAATGGAGAGAGAACTGAACTGTCTTCTTGAACTTCATCACGCTCCTGACAGAGCGATAGCGGTCACGATGAGTTGTATCCAATTGAGTAGTAGTGTTGTTTGAACTCCCATCATGCCTTCTTTCCATCTTAGTTCTTTTAAATCTGGTAGGTTCATCAGCAGGGCCATCAACCACGGAACTGATATGATCGGGCCACCTCAACAGTTACTTCCCACGTTGTCTTTGATTAACATGTAGGTACGCGGCACACAGCGTAAGTCTCTTTTCTCTCTCTTTTTGTATGAATAAATAAGTAAATAAATAAATTTAATATGGTTTAACATAAAAACTATTATCAAAAATTACATCACAAAAAACATGATAATGATGATGATGATGATTCTTGTGCCGGTTACTTAATTTCTGAACACTGCTGGAAGCTGGTAGCTAGTGGCTGGTGGGCTGGTCCGACTTGAGAAGATGTATGCAGCCGTCAGCAAGCGTGATGAGGTAAATGGAGAGAGAACTGAACTGTCTTCTTGAACTTCATCACGCTCCTGACAGAGCGAAAGCAGCTACGATGAGTTGTGTCCATGTGTTAATGTTCTTATAATTCACATCACGAGCGCTTTTCAGAACGTATGTCTCTTTTCTTGCTCTTCTTTTATGAATAAATATGGTTTAACATCAAAATTCAAAATTATTATCATAAATTAAGCATACAAAATGAAAAAAAAATCATGATGATGATGATGATTCTTGTACTACTGCTGAAAGTTGGCAGCTTCCGACTTGAGAAGATGTACGCAGCCGTCAGCAAGCGTGATGAGGTAAATGGAGAGAGAACTGAACTGTCTTCTTGAACTTCATCACGCTTCTGACAGAGCGATAGATGCGGATGCGATGATAGCGGTCACGATGAGTCGTGTCCAGGTGTTGGTGTTCTTTTCGCTCACATCACGACCTCTTTTCGCGACGTATATTTCTTTTCTCTCTATTATTTTATGAATGAATAAATAAGTGTATAAATAAATGATTAGACAAATTAATGAATAAATAAATTAATAAATAAATTATTAGACAAATGAATAAATAAATTATTATATAAATAAATTAAATAAACGGTCATGATGAATTGTATCCATTTAAGTAGTAGCGTTGTTTGAGCTCGCGTCATGACCTCTTTTCATCTAGTTCTGTTAGGTCTGGTGGGTTCATTAGCAGGGCCATCAACCACAGAATTGATCTGATTTGTCCACCTCAACCGTGATCTCTCACGTGGCCTGTTAACATTTTATCATCACTCTGTCAGGTATCATCACGTGCTTTACGAAGGCCTTATTATTCTGGAGACACGGTCAGAATGTATGAAATTTTGTGAGATGGATGTATGAATGTGTATTATAGAGAAGTCCTACGCGACTTATGATGTGTCTGTTTTTAATTTTTGTTTTATACTTTATTATGTTTTTATTGTTGTGTTTTGTTTTTGTACTTGTTTCTCTATATTTAAATGGTGTAATTAGCTTCGGCCGTTCTGTTTAAATTAAATAAATGGTCAATGAATTTCAGTATTCTTGATTGTAGTAGTGCTGTTAGATATTTAGAGCAGAAGAATTGAGATGTTTGGTCCAAAAAATACAATGCATTCCATTACCACATTTGTAGGCCATCTACTATAGTCCGTAGTTGCACGATTAGATCTTATTTTATTTTAATAATAATAAGGAACAACAAATGGCTATAATATATTGTAAAAAAAATATATACCTCGGTCACAGTTACTGGTGGTTAATACAGGGTGTAAAAAGACCGATCACAAAGCCGATAACTACACATTCTGTACATGTAATTAAGCAACTTTGACCAAAAATTATTGCTGGGAAAACACTTTTTTTTTCATCTGTAAAAAATAATTAATTAATAATAATTTTTCAGCGGAGCGTTCGGCCGCTCGCGCTTGTTCGTTGAACCAACCACACGCTTATGTATGTGAGGCGCTCGTTATGTTTAGTTTTCGTTGCATTTTTCTAACTTCAAATGCGTAATTTGTTATGAAAAATTGATAATTTTGATAATGTTTGTTCAGAAGAAAGTTTACCAATGATACTGGGAATACGATTTTGAAAAAAAAAGGAAAAAAAATGTTGACTTTGACCTTCAATATCTCCAGAACCAGTGAATTTCCAGGTATGTCCTAGAAGAAAAAAAGTATCCCAGTGATGTGTAGAATATGGGGTTTTCGTTTTCGTTAAGGGTCTTTTTACACCCTTTATAACGCATGGCGTTCAAATATAACACGTTATTTTTTCATAGCGTATAGCGTTTGTTAAATTGATTCAACCTTCGTGCTATAATATGGCGTTTGGCTCAACAATACACCAACAGCGCAGCGGCACCAAACGAAAAAGCAATGTAGCGCAATAGAGTCGTCGGTACCTATAGCATGATGCCGAATGAAATGATCCTGTCTCCACGTTCTGACTACTGTCGATTTTTTTTATAACGTGTTAATGATAGCGTATAAAAAAGCGCGCTATAAAAATATATATTGAATATATTTTTATAGCGCGTAGTTATAGTAGTAGTTTATAACGGAATTGAACATCACTAGTTACAGTATGTCACTCAGTAAAGTAACATTGTAGTAGTAAAAGGAATTTACAAAGAAATATATTTAAAAAATCTTCTTTATGTTATTAGAAAAGATAAAACACTGGCTGCTGCCAACAGATTCACAGTTTAAAAGTAGTTTTCTCCATACAAACCCTAACGTGTGGTATATTGTTGGATAGGTATTCAAAAATGAATAGGGGTTTACTAAAATCATTTTTAGGGTTCCGTACCTCAAAAGGAAAAAACGGAACCCTTATAGGATCACTTTGTTGTCCGTCTGTCCGTCCGTCTGTCAAGACCCTTTTTCTCAGGAACGCGTGGAGGTATGAAGCTGAAATTTATATCAATTACTCAGGTCTACTGTCCCTTGAAGCTGTGAAAAAATCAAACTTCTAAGCTAACGCAATCAAAAGATACAGCCGTTTATGCTGCAAATTTTCGACACTTGCAAGGGAATCAAAACCTACAGGGTGCTTCCCGTGAACTCAGAATCTTGAAATTTGGTACGAAGCAACGTCTTATAGCATAGATAAAGGAAAAATTACGAAAACCATAAATTTTTAGTTACATCACATAATATTTTTTTTTTAATAATTTTAAACTTACTACCCATTTCCTCATAAACGCGTAGAGGTATTAAATTGAAATTCATACCAAATACTCAGGTCTATAATACCTTTAAGCTGTAACAAAATCAAACTTCTATGTCAACGCAATCAAAAGAAACAGCAATTTAAGCTGCATATTTTGAAACTCGCAAGTACTCGCAAGGGAATCAAAACCTAAAGGGTACTTCCAGTCGACCTAGAATCTTGAAATTTGGCATGAAGCAACGTTTTATAGCACTCATATAGGGAAAAGTCTGAAAACTGAAAATTTGTTGTTACGTCACAAGAATTATTTTTTTGAAAAATCTTCAACGCTCGATTCGAGAATTGAACTTTATTCATAGGTAAGTTAGAGGTATTGAGTTGAAATTAACACCATATAATTGGGTCCGTGGTCCCTTGAAGCTGTGCAAAAATCATTTTTCAATTCAATTGGTAAAGTGACGGGAAAAAAAGATTCGTCCGTTTATACTGCAAAAAACGTACATTTCGAGACTGTCGAATTGTTCGATTGAACTGTTTTTATAAGTAAGTTACTACGGAACCCTCAGTGCGCGAGTCCGACTCGCACTTGCCCGGTTTTTGATAATATCAATAATTTCGGAAATAATCGCTCCCAAAGGATAAAACAATGCGTCCCCCCCTCTAACTTTTGAACCATAAGTTTAGAAAATATGAAAAAATCTGGAAAAAAAGCTTTATAAAGACTTTCTAGGAAAATTATTTTGAAATTGATCGGACGAACAGTTTTTGAAAAGTTGGGGACACTTATTTTGACGGACGGGAAACTACGGAACCCTACACTGGGCGTGACCCGATCACCCGACACGCTCTTGGCCGGTTTTTAAACTTTCTATTGGTGAAAAAAAAATTAAAATCGGTCAAGTAGGTAGCAAACAAAAAATCAAATCTTTCCTCTTTATAATATTAGTTTAGATTTACGACGATGGCAAGAGACCGGACGGTATGTCGTTATTCCCTTGGAAGATGGGTAGGCCTTTAGTATGGGACGCTACTTGTGTCGATACTCTTGCGCCATCCCATCTTCCAAGCTCGTCGTGTTGTGCTGGTTCCGCCGCTGCGGCTGCGGAGAACCTCAAGCGGCGGAAATATAATAACCTTGTAGGAAATTATATTTTCGAACCGTTTGGGGTTGAAACTCTTGGTTCGTGGGGTCCGAGTGCTCACAAGTTGTACAAAGATCTTACTAAACGCCTTATTGACACTTCGCGTGACCCAAGGGCTGGCTTTTACCTCGGACAGAGGATAAGCATTGCCATACAGCGTGGCAATGCCGCCAGTCTTTTGGGCACATTACCAGTCGACAGCGATGTGGAAGAGTTTTTTGACGCCTTACTTTAGTTAGTTTTTAGTTAGTTTAATTAGTTTAGTTTTTTATTATACTGTAAATAAATTTTGTATATATAGTAAACAATAAAGTTTAGATTTAACAATAATATTGTAGCTCGCAACGTAGTTCCCAGATTAGCTGTGAGATACCTACACATAAAATAAAATCGCAAGACAAGTTATGAAGAATTTATTTTAATTATTGATATGGGTGGCCATCCTTTAAATTCTGATAAAATCATTTTCTGCATTCTGATGAAAACATTTTAAACCGTTGGTTCTATGTACATACATAAGTAGTGTTAATATAATTGGAACGTAAAGATTTCTAAAATGAAAATGTATTTTTTTTGGAAGAAGGAATTGTTAATGTGATATTTTTAATGAGGTTAAAAAGTGGTTAAAAATCTGTACATTAATAAAACATTATATTTGAGGTTTATGTAATAATTATTGTAATGAACGCATAGAACCGGTCGCTGTGGCGACGCTTGGGGGAGGCCTATGTCCAATAGTGGACGTCTTTCGGCTAAGATGATGATGATGACGATAATAATTGTGACGCAAAGTGGTACGGGATATGGCGTTCTCTTTTGCAGGTCTATTGAAGCTTCACTTTGATAGTCGTTACAGGCCTAGTCAGAAGTTAGAAAATCTGACATCAATATTACCAAGGGTTACGAGTTTGACAATTCTTGGGTTGTGGAGTTCACATAGGTAGACTGTCCTTGTAAAATACTAGTATTCAGCCGCTTCCGGTTAGACTGGATGCCCAACCCAAACACAATATTGGGAAAAACTAAGGTAAGTTTTTTTAGGTTGGAAATCATCAAATTGACTTCTCCCGCTCTGGGCGGAGCAAGAAGGTTTATAAGATATTGACTGTCTAAAACCTACTCCTATCCCTTCTTTTGCCTTTGTCTCAGAGCCCCGAGTTGTCCTTTCGAACAACCCAGAGCCCCAATAGACTTCGACCCAGCTGGGGGCCTACGTTTTGCTGACATCTTTTTGAGGCGCGCGTGAAACACTACGCGCCTTGGACGATTCGGACGGCCGGATGGCAAGCTATCCATAGCTCGCCATCCGCAAGGCCACGCCTACAGTTCCACAAACCCACCCCCTACGGTAGACTAAGGTAAGATTCTTTTAATTTCTTGTCAGGTTTTAAAATGTCTGACTTGTCAACTACGATGCCCCAGGGTCGCGATAACTCTTTCAATCAATCCTGCCAGATTTAATGACCACCAAGGAAATCACCTAATTTCCAATCACTAAATTCCCAATATTATATTCTAGGTATACATTAAAATACATAAACTTTCCTCATTCATTGTTGCTCTTTCTTTAGTGATAACCGCATCAAAATGCGTTGCGTGAATTCCTACTGCCCACTTTATTCAGCCCACTGTGTTGGTTGTTTGTTTGTATCGTAGAAAACGCGCGACAGCATTGCTTCAAAAAGTCGCCGTGGGCGGGAGGCCATAACGAGCCAAATCACCCAAAGGTTAACAGGTAGAAAATGCCTAAGTCACTAACGCCCGTTTTCAATAAGCTATCTATTTAAAGTTGCAGCTACTAAAGAGAAACAAATCTATCCTTTTGCTCTTACTTACTTTCCTATACGGTTAGCATTTCCTACCAAAAGTTGTGGATTGATAGATAGAGAATCTTACTGTTTATCGGGGATCTATGAACTGCGGTAGGTTATTGAAAACGGGCGTAAGTCCGCCTCTGTACCTTTATATGCATAAAGTATAAATAAATAAATGAGACAGAACGATGAAGCAAACCCGCGGTAGAAAGCTATGTTTCATACCTGAAGATGTTTCAGATTTAATCATAAAAGAAATATCTCATAAAATTATTTTATAACGTAATATTTTATGATCTCGTTTACGATGTTATTCATGAGAACCTAGATCATTTTATTAGGGTATATTGGGTTAGCATTAACATCACATAAGCGGGTTAGGGTTACTCGATCCTGTATATATTTGTGGGTATCGTAAACAAAACTTGAGAGATACCGGTCTTTATTTATAAACTAGCTTTGTTGTGTGGCTTTGCTCGCGCATTATCAAAACTTAAAAATATTGATTTAAAATAAACTATTTACAGGGTCTTTTTACGGCACCAATAGGTATTTTGGATTGGTATTTTGTATTGGTATTTTGTATTAGTCACTACCTATCCAAAATACCTACTGGTGCCGAAACAGGAATTGCTTTGGTGCCGAAACCTTTGGTGCCGATAAACTTCATGCCGAAACAGGAATATTATAACAAGTAGTTAAGAAGTAGAGTCAGCATTGTTTATGTGTATGTATTTTAAGTATTTATTGATTGTTAACTTATTTATTTCTTTTCTTTACGTCTATTTATTAAGTTGCACCTGCCATGTTGTGTTTCTGCGCCACGCTAAAGTCGACTGGTAGAAAATAATGGTGGATAAAGTTTTAATAAATCAATAATTGCACATTCCAAAACGAAGAATGTGCAAGAAACTTATGAACACTCTTAAAGTAGGTTGTACTCGTATGTGACAAATATCTGAGATACATATTTCTTGTCGTTTCTCTATTATGTGAGAACAATGTAAATAAATAAAGTAAAAATTCAATAAAAATATTGCCATACAGCGTGGCAATGCCGCCAGTCTTTTGGGCACATTACCGGTCGACAGCGATGTGGAAGAGTTTTTTGACGCCATACTTTTCTCGTAGTTAGTTTTTAGTTAGTTCAATTAGTTTAGAGTTTTTTTTTATTATACTGTAAATAAATATTGTATATAGATAGTTAAAAATCAATATATATTGTATAAAAAAAAGAAAATAAAATAAGTCACTGGCTGAAAAAAAATATTTTGAAATCCTGATCCGTTCATGTTATACCCAAGGCTCCATATCACACCAATTATGTTAAGTTTCAAAATTATTCAGTAGTTAAGATATGGATTATTAGTATTTAGGCCTACAAATGTATAAATATAAGTTGGTAGCGACCTCTAAGTCGCCATACATACACTAAAACGACAATATCATTCATAGTAGCATCGGAGTTCGCCTCTTGAATAGAACATAATAAATTAACCCGAGATCAACTACAGGACAGTGGCCCCGACCAGACACAACACCTACCTCTTCGGAAGGAATACTTTCTTTTAGTGAAGGTTTGTAGGTTTTTTCACCCTATTTAGCGTACCTTTAAAGCTTCACACTTCTTTAGTAGACGAATATAAATGTACTGAGCAGCAATTTTGTTTCGCGATTTCAGGTCTTGCTCCCATAGTAAAAGTTGTTTGTTATCATGAGTACTATCACGTGTTTAAGTACCGGTCACTAATTATTTACCAGTTACCCCCCATATGTACGACACAGTCATATAAATCTAAACTAATTTGATGAACAATGTTAAGACGCCGCCGCGCGAGGGGATGGCCAACGTGTAGCCGAGTGGTTCGTAGAATAGTGAAGCATTCAGGCAAACACCAATGCTTGTCGGCCTTAGCAGTAAGGTTAATAAATCGTACCGTGTTCAAGAAATCATAAACTTTCGATACATCACTGATAAAATACAGTGGCTGTGCCATGCCGTAGCGCCGCCGTGTATGTCAACAAACTCCCCCAGTGATCCATACAACAATGATAACCTTGCTTACACACGGCAAAATACAGCCACTTATCAACGCGATTGACCGCTAATGTAGACAACAACATAGCGTATATCCCAATACGATTGTTTTATCGCGACACGAATATTCAAACGATAATAGGTACTAGTAGGTAGGATAAAAAAGTACGTATCCATCAACCTTTACTAGATCGTGTAGTGGGTTTTTGATATGAAATCTCTTTCTCCCTATCTCTCGCTTATTGATAAAGAAATCTCTATCTCACTCTTATTGATCAAGAAATCTCTATCTCTCTCTTATTGATCAAGAAATCTCTCTCTTTTATTGATTTGTCCTGCATTTGGAACCTTAACAATTTGTAGACATGTGTATTTTTTACCATGAATATAGTCGCTTTATCGAAATAGGCATACGTAAAAATTCCTTACTACAAAAAACAATAGCATAATTTAAAAACACCTCTTTTAGATTTATTCATCAGCCTACATATCGATATAATTCACAAAAGACTCCGATCTGTTCAGCGATTGATTAGCAAAATTTCCGTAGAGAATTTTCTTAATAAGTGTTAAACAGTTCTGAGATCCACCGCTTTCTAAATTGAATAGAACTAAATGAATGAAATGAAGAATTTGTAGTAGAATTGAAACCCTATTTTGACCTAGAAACCTGACAAACTTTGTCATTAAGGGTGATCAAAGGAAGTACACGAAATCAAATTTTATAAAGTTTTTGCCTTTTGCAGTTAAATTTCAAGATGTTTGTTAATTAAAATATGATTGGCAGAAAGTAAAAGTTTTTGTTTAGGTAAGAAATCATCTAATGACTTCGTCACCTGTTTGGAAAAGTTGCTAATCTGTAGCGACAGCAAACGGCAGATTCGCAACTTTTCTATATAGGTGCCGACTTGTTCTCCCGCTTTTGGGCGGAGAGCGAAAGCGTGTCAGGCTTTTAATGACTAAAACCACAGAACATATAAAACTAAAACCCATTCGTATGTTCCTTTTTTGTCTTTCATTCCAGGGCCCCGGCTTTTCCTTTCAGAAGCGAACCTATTGCTCCAGTAGGCTCCGAGTCTGCTAGACCCCTTTGCTGATATCTCCTTGAGGCGCGCGTGGAACACTACGCGTCGTAACTCAATAGGGTAAGAAGAACTACGAGGGTTGTATTGATGATTTTAATTATTATAATTACGTAGAGACACATTTATTACGACCGCAAATCATATTGTAATGAACATACCATGTGACTGCCAAATGCCAAAAAATTACGAAAAACTGAATTTCGTATGTTCTTAACTTCAAGTTTTAAGAGTTTAAATCCGCGTGAATAGAACATCTATAATCCAAAATCAACTGTCAGGCAGTTGCCGAGACTAGACACGCCATCTCGTCGAAGGACGTCATCTCATTGTTAAAATTCTCCTAATGATAGATAACACAGAAGAGAAGAGCTCGTGGCTAGATAATAACAGCCGCACAGGTCGATCTTCAAGGTTAAGCAACGCTTGTTGGTTTGTGGATGAGTGACCATCTTAACATAACGAGTTTCCTCCGTGCCTCGGAAAGCACGTTAAGCCGTCGGTCCCGGCTGTCATTTGTAGATCTTTGGCAGTCGTTACGGATAGTCAGAAGCCTGTAAATCTGACTCCAGTCTTGCCATGAAGTACCGTGTTACCACAGTTAATGGGTTGTAGAGGCCTGGTAGGTAGCCGCTCCTCGTAAAATACTGGTATTCAGCTAAATCCAGCTTGACGGGAAGTCGACCCCAATATAGTTGGGAAAAAGGCTAGATAGATGATGATGACAGAAACAAGACTGACGATCCTTTAGACAAAATCCCATTGTCACCTACAACATAAAGACTGGCCTATTCACTGCCTGGATCCTAACAGAAGCTTGTACTATAAGTACTTACTTCAGTAGCTATATGAATTTCCCTAGATAGCTAGGACGTCGACCCGAAACTATCTTTGTAATTTAGGAGATAAATTGATCTTTGATATCAGTTTAAGTCTCGGAATGGTGTCAATAAACCTTATTGTTTAGGCGAAAGGAAACGCTCTTTTTGTAGATATATAAGTGAATATACTAAGGCTTGATGTATCTTTTTTTAAAACATTGTCAAATGTACAACATTTCAAAATTCGTTATAAGGTTTGGTAGACGGAAATTTTTACCTGTAAAGTTTTTGCGAAACAAAGAAAGATCTTGACACAAAAAATATTTAGTACCTTCATAGTAATAATAGATTTATAAAATAGTTATAATAATAAAGACTTACCTTCTACTCTCATATCTTTGTTGATCAGGCCCCAAACGATTCGCGATTACATCTTCGTTTGATCTCTCCTTAACAGCATCAATGTCTATCACTAATCTTATTCACTGTGTTCTTATTTCAATACTTTTCACATCAAAATAAGCATAGTAATGAGCGTTTTAATAAAACTCCGTGGTCGCACATCTTTAATAATTTTCACTGAACTGTCAACACAGATATATTCACAATTGAACTTGCTTAACACTAATCACTTGAGTTATTGACATTGTCAATCTAACAAACAGTCATTCAAATGTCATTTTCAATATCAAATTCGGATTTTAGAACGCAATTCAATGGTTTATAAGCAACATATTTTAGTTGGTGTTCTCAAATCTGGGAGACACAGCCATCTTGCTTAGCTTACTACGCATGCGTCAATTCTGAAGCTAACGCATGCGTGTGGGGATGAAATGAAATATTAAAAATGGCATTGTGCTTGGTTACACGTGTATAAAAGATTAAAAGCATCTCGTTTGCTATACAAGACGGATCTTTTTGAGGGATCTTTAGAAAATGTTATGCAAAAGGCTTCATTAGAGTAATGTAACACTAGACTTAACAAGCTTCTTAAAATGTCAGTCCCTTTGATGGACAGACGACTGGAATTAGGTGTGTTACTAGGATTCAACCGTATCCTTTATTGTACTACACACGTCAAAAACAGCTTTCGTTAACAAGGAAAGCTTGAAATAATTTCTAATGTTAGCTTGTTTAAATATGGACGATTTCAACTAAAATATGTATTAGTATAAACAATATAATTATAAATATATATAACTAGCTGTTGCCCGCGACTTCGTCCGCGTTAAGTTCGTACAACTGCACAAAAGTAACTTATATATAATCCTATACTTCCGAAAAAATCTGATTAATTAATTTTATATAAAACTGTTTAAGTTAAAACTCCAATTAGTACTTTTTTAGTTGGGAAAGCATCTAATGAACTTCGCTCTTGTGTGGAGCGGAAGTGCGTGTCAGATTATTACTGGCTAAAACTCACTTCTATATTCCTGCCTTGCCTTACCTTCCAGGGTCTCCCTTTCAAAAGCGAAACCATGGCCCCAGTAGGTTTCTTGTTTAGGTTTTTTTATTCAGATGGATAATCATCAGAATGACTTCTCCCGCTCTTGACTGGAGCGGGAGGGCGTGTCAGACTTTTACTGACTAAACCAACCCCGTTCCTCTGTTGCCTTCAATTTTGGGATACCGAGCTTATCTTTCGGAATACCGATCCACGTCCCCAGACGCTTCGGCCCTGCCGCGGGCCCAGTTTGCTGACATCTCCTTGAGGCGCGCGTGGAACAGTTGACGACTTGACTCGGTCCGGGTTATTACCGGACTGCTGGACGGCAAGCTACCCAGTGTTCACCGTCCGCAAGCTTGCGCCTACGGTGGTCGGAAAACGGGATCGTGATCCTGACGGCGGCGGGGATGTGATGGTCGTTCCCTTTCGCACTCGCGGTCGGCCGCCTCCTTGGCTAGCATTACTGCTTCGCAGAAGTAGGCGACCGCCATACCTCTACCGTGTGCTCTACCGTGACCTCCGTGCGGTCCAGACAGTGCGCCCGAGTCTGGCTGGGGCGCCCTTTTCGCCTGAATCCGATGCAGGAGCCTCCCGAACTTACCATTTCTGGTGAGGACATACGGCATACGGAACGTGAGGACGCCGTGACCTCTTTCCAACCACTCCTCAAAGAGGGAACTTACCGCCGCAATGACGGCGTGGTTTCTTGTTTGGGTGGAAAATAATCAGAATGACTTCTCAGAAGGTGAGTCAGACTTTTACTGACTAAACCTCACCCCGTTCCTTCTTTGCTTTCGTTCCAGGGTCCCGTGTTTTCCTTTCGGAAGCTCGCCCATGGCCCCAGAGGCTTCGAACCTGCTGGGCCCCTACAGTTTGCTGACATCTCTTTGAAGCACGCGTGGAACAACACCCACGGTTGACTGTCTGGATTATTACCGGACAGCCAGATAGTAAACTACCCATTGCTCGCCATTCGCAAGCCACTCCTACGGTGGCTCTAAATCGGGGTCGAAATCCCAGCTACTGGGGCGTGAGGGGACTACTTGCCACTACTCCTCGCTCTGGACCATGGCCTGTACCAGTGCCCAGCGCGAGAGGTCGCTGTCACCGATCGTCCCCACAAGGACACGTTGGTGCTCCGCCTAAGCGTGGCCCACCAGTATTTTATGCTCCAACGTTTCCTCCGGACGATCCACCCAATGGTAACACCCGGGTGTTTCTTTCGCACCACGTCAATTGCCTTAAAAACATCAACGAAACACAGAGCCGCAGAGTTTCCGACGTTTGGCCCCCAAACTGGACAGGTCTGGGGCCGCTTTGAAGCGGCTCCTGCCCAACCTAGGGGGTCCAGACGCCCCCTGCCGGAGGCTCTACGCGGGGATCGTTCGGTCTATGGCCCTTTACGGGGCGCCGGTTTGGGCCCCGTCTCTAGGTAAGCGACCGGCGGCCAAGCTGAACGCTTGCCAGAGGGTCATGGCCATCCGGATGGTGCGGGGATACCGCACGATCTCCCGCGAAGCGGCGAGCCTCCTCGCTGGCCTGCCACCGTGGGATCTGGAGGCAACAGTCCTTGCACGCATGCACGATTTGCGCGTGGAGATGCAACGCCGGGGCGAAACTCCGCTGCCGCGACAAGTCGCGGCATGGCGGACAGAGTTCCGGCGGGATCTTAGGGTGGCATGGCGACTGCGACTGTCGCAACCCAGTGCTGGGCACGCCGTCATTGAGGCGGTTAGGCCCCTCTTTGAGGAGTGGTTGGAAAGAGGTCACGGCGTCCTCTCTTTCCGTGTAACGCAGGTCCTCACCGGACACGGTAAGTTCGGGAGGTTCCTGCATCGAATCAAGCAGGAGAGAACGCCCGGGTGTCGCCACTGTGTGGACCGCCCGGAGGACACGGTGGAGCACACGGTAGAAGTGTGCCCCGCTTGGGCGGAGCACCGCCGTGTCCTCGTGGAGACTATCGGGAGCGGCGACCTCTCGCGCCGGGCCCTGGTTCAGACCATGGTCCGGAGCGAGGAGGGTTGGCATGCGGTCGCCTCCTTCTGCGAAGCAGTAATGCTCGTGAAGGAGGCTGCTGACCGCGAGCGCGTGAGGGAACGGTCCTCACGCCGCCGCCGCCGAGATCCCGATCCCGATTTCCGACCACCGTAGGCGCGGGTTCGCGGACGGCGAGCACTGGGTAGCTCGCTGTCCGGCAGTCTGGAAATAATCTGGACCGAGCCCAGTCGTCAACGGCGCGTTTTGTTCCACGCGCGCCTCAAGGAGATGTCAGCAAACTGTAGGGGCCCGGCAGGGCCGAAGCCTCTGGGGGGAACATGTGGTATTCCTAACGGTTGATACCGAGTCCCCCCCAGAACGAAGGCAACGAAGGAACGGGGTAGGGGTTTAGTCAGTAAGAGTCTGACACGCCCTCCCGCTCCGCCCAAGAGCGGGGGAAGTCATTCTGATGATTCCCCTACCATAAAAAAAAAAGAGCCGCAGAGTTCGCGTTCTAAATATTTGCCTACTCCATGGGTAAAGTCGTTAGTTTAGTTAATATTACGATAAAACCAAAATTAAAATGATTTTTTCTTCAAAAAAACTAAATTAGTGTCGATAACCGCCTATAGTATTTGCCTCTTTGTTTGTGGGGTAACCATCAAAAACCTTCTCCCGCTCTAGGTGGACCGAGAGAGAGTATCAGACTTTTACCAACTAATTTCCACAGTGATCTTTTAGTTGCAATTTACATTCTAGGCGACTAATTTTGGCACACCACAATTATTACTATTAAATTCACTCTTTAAGGTGAATGCTTCAGGTCAGCCCGCGAAATTCAAATTTTCTTACGTTTTTTACATTTTGCAAGACTTTGGTAGGTTGTTTGAAGTTAAAAATACTTAAGCGACTGTAAAACATAACTAGTTATATAATTATAACCATAAAAATCATCAATACAAGTCTCCAAGCTCACCTAAGTGTCGGAACGATTTTTTCGAGGTCAAAGACGTTCCTGCAACTAAGCGAGCTTGGAGGCTTGTACTGATGATTTTTATGGTTATAATTATATAACTAGTTACGTTTTACAGTCGCTCAAGTATTTTTAACTTCATACAACCTACCACTAGCTTGCAAAATGCAAAAAACGTAAGAAAATTTGAATTTCGCGGGCTGACCTGAAACATCCCCCTTAAGAGTAACTACAGAGTCATGACGTCCTCACCTTACGCTTTACGCAAGTCCTAACCGAACATGAGTGTGTCGGGAGGTAGATGTTTTGGATTCGGCGGGAAGACACGGTGGACCTTACGATCGAAGTTACCCCGCTAGGGCGGATTACCGCCGTACTGTTTGCGGGTCAAAATCAAAATCCTCCTGCCCTACTTCCCATCACCACTTGGACACTTCCCAGGTGTCATATGTACAGGGCGTTTACCAATCACCATTGATCATTTTTTTGTGCGGTATTTGACTGACACCCTAATACACCAAATGAATGTTTTTCGTTAGTGAGAATAATAAACGAATTCTTGTGTGCGAGTATTTTCACCTAGCCGACTTCACATGTTGATGATCAAACGCAGTCTGTAAACTCTCGATTTTTACGGGTAGAGCATGCAGAGCTGTAAAAAATACCTACTTTGTTCCTTTAGATACCCTATACGAACAATTTTGTATCCAGCCATCAGAATCAGAATCAGAATCAGAATGTCTTTATTGTGGGCATAGGTTACATACAGATGTTTAAATTTAGCCCGTTAGGGCCGATCGCTTATGGTATATCCTGGAACGCAAGGCGAAGAAGGATCATACAAAGGTGTGGGTCTGACACCCCCTCGTGCTCCTTCCTAGAGTGGAAGATATCACCTAAAATATAAATAGCCTTTAGTTAAAATGAATTTAAATGGATGTTTGTATTTTGGAAGGAAATCGTTTGTCTTAATGTGAAGAGGAGGGATGAAAAGCACGTTACTAAAAGAGTTCTGAATTTACATGTGGATGAATGGAGAGGGAGAGGAAGGCCAAAGAAAAGATGGATGGATTGTGTAAGGACTGATATGAAAAAAAAGGGCAGATGATATTGTGATGATAGTGTGACGGATGACAGGACAGAATGGAAGAAGAAAACGTGTTGCGCCGACCCCAAGTAATATGGGATAAGGGCAGGAAGAAGAAGAAGGATGTTTGTATTTTGAGAATAGGGTGCAACTCCGCAGTTGTAAAATTGTTCTCCATGGTTTTTTTTTTATTAAACAATAGTAATAATATTTTTTGGTAATATTACTATGTAAAAAAAATTGTGAGAATGCAAAAATATGTGAAAAAAATGTTACAGAAATAAAAAAAAGCTTTTTCTAAAACACCTCCTGGGATTCGAACCACCACCGCGTTACGTCCCAGTCTAGTCGTTTATCCATTGCACTGCAGTGTTCGATGAAAATCAAGCAAAATACACGTTCTGATATAAATGTCATAGTTGACTGCCCAGCTCTTTGTCGATGATAGCGTGATGATTTTCATTCAGTAGATAAATTTGCAGCTAAATGGACTAATGTAACATTGCAGTATGTGAATTTCGTGGACGCTTGGATTATATAACGTGTTTTGATTAGTTTTTACAAAATACTTGGGAAAAATGAAATAGGAATGTTGATTTTCTTATGAAAAATGGTAAAAGTAATTTTTTTCCAAAAAGAATTAGATAAAACATTGACAGAAATATAAATTGTAGGTTGGATTCGAACTCGGGGCAACTCGTTCAAAACTGACAAAATGCAATATTGCTCACCCCCCATAGCAAATAGCGTGATAAAATATAGCCTATCGCAAGAAGGGTCCTATAAGGATTATGTATGCAAAATTTGAACAGGATCGGTTCAGTGGTTTTTGCGCCAATTGATGCTAACAATGTACAATTTTACTGTTTTAATATATGTATAGAATAGATAACTGTAAATAGCCCTAAGGCTGACTGGTAGAGAATGCCTCGATGCATTAAGTCCGCCAAAGTACCACCACTTCACATGAAGTTTAAATAAATAATTTCATTTGAATAAACTCATTATTATTATTTAAGGTAGACTACTCCATGTATTATTTTTAATTCTTACTATCCACCCTAAGGTTGTCTGGTAGATATCGCTGTCAACGATAAGACTGCTATTGTACCCATAGATTTAAGTTTCTGCATAATTTATTACATCTTTTAATTCATGAATCCCCGACCGGTCTCATTGGACCGCGCTGTTATTGTTTTACTATTGTGTCTCGTTTCGCGGGTATTGATTGGTTAATGTACCATAATAGTTTATTCTATTCTGTTCAATAGTCTGACTAATTCCTGAGTAGCCATTCCACTGATATCTGTCAAGGTTTCTGAGAGCGGCTGGCAATTTAAAACAGAATTTTAAGCATCCAATGCAGGGACCCAGCAGGACCGAAGCCTCTGCGGACATGGATCGGTATTCCGAAAGGTAAGCTCGGTATCCCCAGATTGAAGGCAACGAAAGAACGGGCTGGGGTTTAGTCAGTAAAAGTCTGACACGCCCTCCCGCTCCGCTCAAGAGCATGAGAAGTTATACTGATGATTCCCGACCTGAAGAAAAAAAAAGTCAGCCGGCTGGTCAATCGAATCATGAAATATACTCTCGGAAATCAGTGCATTTTTGTTGTTTGAAATTAGTTCAAAGGCGTTCTACCTCCAATCTTTATTCGAAACAGATTTTTCGAAAAATCTATAGTTTCAGTGGCAGCTCGTTGTATTTTCGAGTCTTCAAGCTTTTTTCAGACACGGTCACGGTGATTTTCCGGATGACTAATGATCCGGGTATCGTCAACGAAAAGGCAATTTTCCCATAATTATATCTTCGTCACTTAGGCGTAGCTTCCCTCATCGTAATCTGCATTGTCATCTTTGCTTGTATTTATTTAGGATCTCCAATTAAGGGTGCACACAATATTCAAGTATCTTGTAATTAGAGGTATTTTGTTATTGTACTCCTTCAGTTATAGGAGACCACAGCATGCACAAAAATAAATTTGATTGCGATGTACCTTTTGGCATTATGAAATTAATATTATAAACATTGCAGCTACATAAACCCTAAATATCTCACTGATAGAAACAAGACTTAGGGCCTGTTTCACAATGTCCGAGTAAGCACTACTCACTGAATAAATTCAAAAATGTGACAGAATTCGTATGAAATTATCTGTCAAGTAAGATACTCGAAACTTAATCATAGGTGGTGAAACAGGCCCTAATTGTCAAAAAACATTGATGACGAACGGGTTTAATGAGATATTTTAAACAAAGAACAATTGCTTAAAAACTAGCTTCTGCCTGCGGCTTCGCCCGCGTGATGACCCCGTTTCTCCATACAAATTGTATACGCCCGTTTCATCCATTTAGGGGGTGAATTTTGGAAAATCTATTACTATATAGAATATAAATCTATACTCACCTACGTTATAAAAACCAAAATTTCACGATCCTAGTCTCAGTAGTTTTGGCTGTGCGTTGATATGTCAGTCGGTCAGTTTCTCCTTTTAAACATAGTACATTTTAGTTTTTCCAAATGAATGTAAACTTTTTGTGATGTGTGTACGTTAGTGTTATCTGTAGTTATGTGCTTGCTATTAATAATGCGGTTTTCATTGGAGTGAGTCTGTAAATGCCGTTAATTAATTATATTGATAACTCGCTTCTGCCGGCGACTTCGCCTGGGACCCCAGTTTCACCCCTTAGGGAGTGAATTATGATTGTGTATGAAATGTTTTTTTTTAAACATAAAATAAATATGTTCAAGATTATCCCTGGAACGCAAAAGGAAGAAAAAAACCGGCCAAGAGCGTGTCGGGCCACGCTCAGTGTAGGGTTCCGTAGTTTCCCGTCCGTCACAATAAATGTGCCCAACTTTTCAAAAACTGTTCGTCCCATCAAGTTCAAAACAATTTTCCTAGAAATCTTTATAAAGCCCTACTTTCCAGATTTTTTTCATATTTTTTAAACTTATGATTCAAAAGTTACACATTGTTTTTTACTTTTGGAGCGATTATTTCCAAAATTATTGACATTATCAAAAAATGATTTTAGCAAACAACAATTCATTTTTAAATACCTATCCAACAATATATCACACGTTAGGGTTGAAATTAAAAAAAAATCACTCCACTTTACATGTAGGGGAGCTACCCTAATAAAACATTTTTTTCCAATTTTTATTTTACCACTTTGTCGGCGTGATTGATACACATATTGGTACCAAATTTCAGCTTTCTAGTGCTAACGGTCACAGAGATTAAGCGAGGACGGACGGACAGACATGGCAAAACTATAAGGGTTCCGTTTTTGCCATTTGGTTACGGAACCCTAAAAACGGTGATGTAAAATTTCTAATCAAAGACAATACACAGTAAATTGCCGCTTTAACGTTTGAATCCCCAACCGGTCCTATGAGACCGCGCTGTTATTGTTTTACTATTGTGTCTCGTTTCGCGGGTATCTGAGTAATTAAAAACTAACATAAGCATCGCGTCCTTCGTGAAACCGTGTCGCATTGTGAAGATGCCAAAATGAGTTTCATCAGAATACCTACAATATCGACCATATCGCTGAAATCAATTTTCATACATAATGTCATCGAAAATTCTTCTTCTTTCTGCCCTTATCCCATATTACTTTTTTTTTTGGTGGGGGAATCATCAGAATGACTTCTCTCGCTCTTGGGCGGAGCGGGAGGGTGTGGCAGACTCTTACTGACTAAACCCCTACCCCGTTCCTTCGTTGCCTTCGATCTGGGGGGGACTCGGTGTCAACCTTTCGGAATACCACGTGTTCCCCAGAGGATCCCATATTACTTGGAGTTGGTGCAACACGATTTTTTTCTTCCATTCTGTCCTGTCACTTGTCATACTATCACTCACTCCCTTTTCATTCATATCACTCCTTATGCAATCTATCTATCATTTCTTTGGCCTCCCTCTCCTGCCCACATACCATATACATACATACTTAGAGTGCGTCTAATGAAAGCGCGACCTGGAGTTTTTTTTATAATTCAATGGGCACATTATTCAGCCGCAACTGAAGGAAATAAAAAAAATTGTGAAGTGTCAAGACATGATTCTCCTACTAGTTAGTAATACAACAAACAAAATTTTTGGATTTAACCTCTTTTTCTCAGGTCGCGCTTTCATTAGACGGACTATACATCTTTTAGTACTCTCTACTCATTCTTTAAAATATTATGAGAATTGTGGTTATTATCACTTTCTTTCTTCTATTCTTCTTCCTGCCTTTATCCCATATTACTTGGTTATAATCACTTAAATAGTTTTTTTTATTTGATTTCAAAGTTATCTGCCTAGCCTTTTGTCAACTATATTGGGGTCGGCTTCCAGTCAGGACGGATTTTGTGAATACCAGTAGTTTACGAGGAGCGGCTGCCTACCAGACCTCCACAACCCATTACTCAACTGGGGTAATATGATTCTTCATGGCTAGACTGGAGTCAGATTTACTGGATTTTGACTATCCGTAACGGCTGCCAAAGATCTACAAATGACAGCCGAGACCTACGGCTTAACGTGCTTTGCGAGGCACGGAGGAAATTCGATATGTTAAGATGGTCACCCATCCACAGACCAACCTTGGCAACCGTTGCTTAACTTTGAAGATCGACTTGTGCGGCTGTTAATCTGTTGTCTGTCTAGCCACGAGCTCCTCAATTTGATTTCAAAGTTATTAATGAAAAACTCTATACTAGTAGGTACCTTTAGAATACCGGTATGTGTACATACAAAACTTAGATATATGATGAGTACATAAACTGTGCTCTCAGTCTCTCTACCAAATTAAACCGGTCAGGTCAGTCCCTAACCAGAAATTCCAAATATTTATAGAGTACCCCTTATAACCTTCTGCTCGCTGCAAAAACAGGGTACAAAGATGTGAAACCGCAACTGTCCGGGGCCTTTGAGACCCCCAACGAGGGTTGATGAGTATTTAACAAACGTAAAACGCACAGCATGAATAATTATGTACCCTTAAAAGAGTTGGTGGACAGAGGGTGGTGATACAGTTAGCTGATGTGTCAGTAAGTGCAGTAGGGTTAATTTAAAAAACAGTTTTTTTTTTTGTTGATTTTATTTATTTGTTTGTTAATAGTGGTCTCCTGTGGTTCTACCCGCGTCTTTGGTTCAAGTAGAGCTAGTGGTATGAGTAAGATAACCAATAAATATACTTAAAATTGTTTCTTAGTAAGTGAATTAGCATGTAATTCTTTATGAGAAATTAAGCTATTCTTAAACCTAAATATTTCTATAAACATGCATATTATAGATAAGTTACACCCAGACAGAGAACAAATGATTGTGCAAAACCAACATTAGTCCTGGGTGGGAATTGAACCCACGACATCCAGCATAGCAGTTAGAGCCACTGACCACTAGACCAACAGGAATGTCCTTTGACCGACACACATAATAGCTGCCATAGCCTCCATTATATCCCTTCATTGGCAAATTATGAACACTAGAGCTTCAAAAATGTAGTTTTTCTGTAACGTTATTCTATACTTTCTCAATATTTATTTTTTGCTAGTCGCAAAACAGCTTGAATGCAATTTTGAGCAACAACACGCCAACTTGTTGCATTTTACACATCTTTACACTTTCTCAACATTCTTTAACATCTTGAGCGGAATTTACGACAAGAGATTTTTGGATAACATTCTAAGTTTGTGAGCTATAAATAAACTTAACTTAAAAATATCAGCAAACTCACATTACACTATTTTCGTGGTTAGCATCTGATGTACATTCAAACATCACATTCACATCATCATCACATTTTAATAAGTACGTGTGTGTTTCCATCTTAACATAACGAGTTTCCTCCGTGCTTCGGAAAGCACGTTAAGCCGTAGGTCCCGGCTGTCATTTGTAGATCTTTGGCAGTCGTTACGGATAGTCAGAGGCCGGTAAGTGTGGCTCCAGTCTTGCCATGAAGTGCCGTGTTGCCCCAGTTAATGGGTTGTGGAGGTCTGGTAGGCAGCCGCTCCTCGTAAAACACTGGTATTCAGCTAAATCTGGCTTGACTGGAAGCCGACCCCAATATGGTTGGGAAAAGGCTAGGCAGATGATGATGATGACGTGTGTGTTTCACAAATACTGTACTTATTAAATGTGACTTTCTAACCGACTGCAACTATAATTTTAATTGTGTCAAATGGACGTTTTTATTTATCTAGGACATTATTGACGCTCCCTGCCTCGAAAAGTTCGTACACAAAATCCCGGTTGTCAAACGTAGATCTTAGACAATCGTTACAGGTAGTTAGACGCCAGAAAGCTTGACTATCAATCTATTCAAGGAGTATCTATAGTATGGGTTGTGGACAAATAGGCAGTCGCTCCGAGTAAAATACGGGAATTCAGACGCATTCGGATAGACTGGAAGCCGACCTGAAGCTGGTTGGGAAAAGGCTAGGGCGATAATGAAACATTTTTATTCTTTGGCACCATATAACACAAGGTGATTCGTAAAGGCGTCGCAGTGCGTAGTGGTGTAGGTTAGAAACACTTTGTAACGATCATATCAAAGGTTACTGCTCGCCAGATGACTAGCTAGGCTCTAGATGCTCAGCAAACTGTCTGTCTGTATGTTTTCCATCCGTCCAGCCACTTACAATCGTCATTTACCCTAGCGTAGCCTCAGTCTACTTTACGGAGCTTAAACTAAAATGAATGTTGTCATTTTAAGCGTAGGTTGTGTTAGTTTAAAGTTTATCTTTGACTAAGCTCGCCTTTATACGCGTAATGAAAGGAAATGTTACTACTTACATATTTAATGGACAGTTTAGGGAGATGGTTGGGTGGTAGGATAGTTCGAAAAAGTCACTGCTTGGAAAAAAGGGCTACTGAAGGAGTACGGGTTTTTTTTTGAGGTGGAGAATCAGTAAATGATCTCCCGATCTAGGGTGGAGTGAAAAAGCGAATCAGATTTTTACCTAGTGACTAAAACCTACCTCTGGCCTTCAGTTGCCCTTTGTGTTCCACATCTAGATTATCTTAGGTTAGTTTATAGTGTACACCGCAGACTACCCCTGTACAATTTTAAGTTCTTACGACCCATCCTAAGGTTGTCTGGTAGATATTACTGTCAGCGATAAGACCGCCATTGTACTCATATATTTAAGTTATAGTATAAACTGTACTGTTAGTTTTTGGTGTACAATAAAGTTTATTCTATTGTATTCTATCTCTTTCAAAAATTCCCTACAGTTTTGCTGACATCTCTTTGAGGCGCAAGTGGAACACAACACGCCATCGACGACTCTGGCTCGGATCTAGAGCGAATAAGCTTTCAAAAATCTAGTGCGCCTCACCATCAATGATTGCATCACTGCTTACCATCAGGTGGGATCGCAGTCAAGCACTAGTTTAAAATACATATAATAAAAAATAGCTGCCGCACATACTAACCATATGTGTGTGAATCTGTTTATACAATCAACCCGTCTTCGTGAGATATTTACCTGAGGAATAGATATGAAAAGAAAGTTACTTAAAATCATCAGCGTACGGACCAATTATAGCAGAAAGATCATACTATTTAAAGGAGTAAATCTATTAAATGGACAGTACAAAAGAGTGCGATAACATAAATACTTTTAAATATAAGCTTAAGCAACGTGTTTCTACATTCTAACTGCTAATATACTCTGGAGAAAATCTGTATTGTAATATAAAGTCATATGTATCACCCTGTATCTCATTGTAAGCGAACTGTATGTTCTTATGAGAAACAAATTTCTTTAAACCGAACTTATCTTTCTAAGAAAAAACTAAACTCAATTTTTAATAACCGACGCTACTAGAATATTCAAAAATTATATGAAGTTTGCATATAATCTGAAAGCCTATAATGTAATCATTTCATCACCTCTAAGTGCCCACTAAAAAGGTTTGACCTCCTAGGTTACCTTTAAAAATAATCCAATTTTTCATAAATTTTTATCTTATAACTTCATTATCTACACAAGTTGCTTGTTTTTTAGTTTTTTAAAGTCAAAGGCATTTATTTAAAACAGACCATTTACAACGGTAAGCGATGATGTGACCGACGATGGTCAGTCACAATAGGGAATATGCAGGCAATTTTTTTATTTTTTTTATTCAATATTCACTTCATTTTGATGTAGAAAAAAAATAAACCATAGCTGTAAGAGTAGTAATTACTTTTTTATAAAATCTTAAAAATATTGCTTTAATTTGACGAATTCAAACGCTCCTATTTCTCGCGCGCTTGACATGACGTCATCGGATACGTCCTGTCAGTTTATTGTTTGCATTGAGAGTTAGTTTGATAGATAACAAGGTGTTTTAGTCGTGTAATAATCATGGAAGAAGAAAAAATGCCATTTTATAGATATTGCATGATACCAATGTGTACTAACACTATAAAAAGTACACCAGATATTCACCATTCCTGTCAGTTTTGTGCCCTATGACGTCAACGTCGTCGCCGTCGTCGTCTCACCATTGGTCGTTTTCATTCGACCAATGGTGAGGCGTTTTACAAATTTGAATTTCGCTCGTAAAATTTTCACTTTTTGATTTATGTTTTAAATAACTAAATGCATATTAAATTAGAAAATAACGAATTGAGTGTAATACTACGACCTTAAAAGTATAGGGAAAAAAAACTCAGGCCATTTTATTTTTTATGCATATTCCCTATTGCCTGCTACTCACTCATGACTTAAAGAAAGAATTGTAGCTATCAGGAAACACAGACTCTTTAGCTGTACGCACAATAAATGTTTTCCCAAAACGCTTTGTGCGTATGGGTGGAATGTTCACCACGTACCAGTAAAAATATAAAAAATTCAATATTTTGCCATCTTATAACATTCCATTCTTAAATCCTTTTAATTCGATCGAAATAACTTTTGTACCCAATTAGCAATAAAACGTGAATGAATAATGATAATAGGTTAAATTAATTAAAAGCTATTGAATAGTTATCGAAACTAATTAATTGCCTTGTGACTGAATAGTAAATCTGACGAATATTCGGTCAATCAATAAAAACAGTATGGGCGGTTTTGACCAACAGTGGTGTCATTAGCATTAGCATTATCGGCCTTATAATGTTCCCACTGCTGGGACTCAGGCCTCCTCTCTTGGAGAGGGAATGGGCCATAATGCACCGCGCGGGCCCATTGCGGATTGGTGGATGTCACCTGTCTTCGAATCAGTGGTGTCAACTTTTAGAAAATGCAATTTGAAAGATACCTTTCAAATCGTATCCACTCGTATACACGAGCATTGGTGGCCTAGTCGCTTGGGCTGAGCACCGCCATATTGCCCTCGTTGGGGTGTTCGACGGCAGCGATCTTTCGCGCTGGACCTTGGTACAGGCTATGGTCTGTAACGAGGAGAAGTGGCAGGCGGCCGCCTCATTTTGCGATGCAGTAATGCTAGCGAAAGAGGCGGCCACACATAAAATTGGTGGCCCGGTGGTAATAGCCCTGAATGTTGTTGGTAGCGGGTTCCAATCCAGCAAGACGCATTACTTTTGTAATTTATTTCATCACCACTGCTCCAAAAACGGTGAAGGAAAACATCGTTAGGAAACCAGCTGTCTGTCCTAGAACTAAAAGTTCAAAGATATGTGACATCTACCAATCCGCACTAGGCCTACGTGGCAAATTTTCTCTTCTAACTGCTGCTACAGTTAGCTAGAGCTTGAGTTCCAGCAGCGGGAACCTTAAAAGGCTGATTATGCTGTGCTATGCATTTGAATGGTCTAGTTTTTTGTTAATGTAGGACTTTCTTCATTCATTCCTTACAGATGACCTATGGATTAAAAGAATTTTTGAAGACCTTCCGAATTGCACATGCCACGGCTTAACACAGCTTAGTGTAATACAACATTCAGAACTGCCCATTATCCTTTTGCCCATCCCTAGTGCAACATTTCGCTGACAAAAAGGTTTTTGAAAACGTCAGTAGGAAGCGAAAATCATAATTACTTCATTTATTATTATGTTACCGATGTACGCAATAATACTTGCATTGAAAGTAGGGTTTTGTTACTGAATAGCCATGGATGAAATTAAGCAAACGAGTAGATCATATCCTGAAATAGCACATTACTTTCACTACCAAGTTGCATTGGGATAATTTTCTACTTCAGCACAGGTGAAGTCGCAGGCAAAAGTAACTTATAAATGATAATACTCATAAATTGTAGTAATGATAATAGTTGTTTAAGCCAATGGCTTAATAGCTACGTCATCATCATCTGCCTAGCCTTTTCCCAACTATATTGGGGTTGGCTTTCCAGTCAAGCTGGATTTAGCTGAATACCAGTATTTTACGAGGAGCGGCTGCCTACCAGACCCCCACAACCCATTAACTGGGGTAACACGGTACTTCATGGCAAGACTGGAATCAGATTTACTGGCTTCTGACTATCCGTAACGACTGCCAAAGATCTCCAAATGACAGCCGGGACCAATGGCTTAACGTGCTTTCCGAGGCACGGAGGAAACTCGTTATGTTAAGATGGTCACCCATCCACAGACCAACCTAGGCTTTGCTTAATAGCTACGTGCTTCAACTAAAATCCTAGCAGCAAAATAAAAGCAATTGGGCTTGCGGACAGCGAGCAATGCGTAGCTTGCCGTCCGTTATCATTTGGACCGAGCCCAAGTCGTCGATGCCGCGTCCTGTACCACGCGCGCCTTAAAGAGATGTCAGCAAAACCTTAGGAGCCCAGCAGGGTCGAAGCCTGTGGGGTCATGGGTTGATTGATTGATATATACTGGGTTGGCTTCTGAAAGGAAAATCCGGGGCCCTAGAACGAAGGCAAAGAAGGAAAGAAGAAGTGGGTTTTAGTCAGTAAAAGTCTGACACACTCTCCGGCTCCGCCCAAGAGCGGGAGAAATCATTCTGATGCTATTTATAGACAATTTAATTCTAACTGTAAGAACACATTATGGCATCATATCAGTCTGTTCACTAAAAAACCCTTGCAACCACATGAAACTGAAACCTCAAAAGCCTTTGTAAAATTCAAACACGAGAAACAAGTAGCTGCGCAGCGGTCCCTCATGTGACTGTGATCTTATTTGACGGCGGTAAAGCGAGTATTTTGCACCCTTGGGCATTAGTCCGTGATGCGATCAAATAGTATAAGGGTGAAAGTACACCGGTAACTCACGGCGATGCAATGCTGCGTAGATTTTTTAAGATAGCGATATAATATTATAAACCGTTTGTGTTTATGCTCCTTTTTTTTATATATATACCATAAACTAGTACTTGACTGCAATCCCACCTGATGGTAAGCAGTGATGCAATCGTTGATGGTGAGGCGCACTAGTTTATTAAGAGCCTATTCATTCTAGTCTTGAAGATACCCAAACTATAATCGGACGGAAAGACCGCAGCAGGCAAATTGTTCCAATCCTTCGATGTACGCGGTATAAACGACGAGGCAAACCGCTTTGTCCGGACCGTGCAGGTTTCGACAACGTAAGGATGGATACTCGCCGTACGACGGCTTGTCCGATGGTAGAAGTGAGATGGCGGAATTAACTCATGTAATTCCTGCGCACACTCTCCGAAATGCATCCTGTAGAACACCGATAGGCTGGCTACCCTACGCCTGTGCTCTAGGCTTTGCAGATTGGATTTAACCAAATCATTTTACGCGAAAAATTACAAAATGACTCCTCCGGTGGTCTTAGAGAGCGTGACAGTATTTACTGACTAAAACCCACAGTGTTCCTTCAGTCTTTCTTTTCTTTTTTTGCGAAGGCTGCGGTAACTCCTTCGAACAATCCACAACCCGGGGTAGGTGTTGGCCCTTGGCTGGCTTCAGTGGCTGTCCCCATAAAGGAGACAATTTTTTTTCGGCCCACTGTTAAACGGTAATGTTTATAAATGATATTGCACATGAAAAAAGTGATCATCTTGTTATAATTAACTGACCAAAAATTATATCGATACGTAACCGGAATAATTAAATAATAGTAAAATAGTATTACGGCAAAAAATGCTTGTTAGGAGCGTTTTTAGGTTTATTTTCAAAATCACCGTGGAACAAAACGTAATTAATAGCCCGTTGCAGATACTCTGTCTTCCAGTTTCCACACCCAGGAGCAACCTTCAACCTTCCAGAGCTGGATGATTTTCCTCAATTGTCATTCCAGGACCTAATTCTATTATCTCTAGGAACTTATCAAATCAAACAATCTCGTTCATACTATGGAGAGCATGTCAGGGCCTCCGGACAATTCAAAATCGAGGTATCCAAATAATTATCTCCTACAAGGTAGGATACAATCAAGGCACACAAGTAAGAAAACTCATTATATTTATATATTAGTTGACATCACTCCATCAATTACTAACAATAGAGCTGCTCTTGCTGGATACTGTTGTAATTTTTAAGTGGGAAAACGCGCAGTTGGTTGTGCACATGTGATGTGTGGTATTTATCTTGGGCACGGCATCAAGGTGAGGTTGAGCCACCTGCATCTTTTTAGGGTTCCGTACCTCAAAAGGAAAATACGGAACCCTTATAGGATCACTTGGTTGTCCGTCTGTCTGTCTGTCTGTCAAGACCATTGATCTCGAGAACGCGTGAAGGTATCAAATTGAAATTAAAACTATATATTCAAGTCCGTGGTCCCTTGAAGCTGTGTAAATATCAAACTTGTAAGTTGACGGAAAAAGAAGATACGCCCGTTTATGTTGCAAAAAACGTACATTTCGACACTGTCAAAGGAATCAAAATTCATAAGGTACTTCCTGTTGACCTAGAATCTTGAAATTATGGTACAAAGCATGGTAATTTTAGCACAAATATAGAATAAATTCTGAAAACTGAAAGTTTTTAGTTACGTCACAAGTTTTTTTTTTTAAATCTTCAAGACTCGATTCGAGAATTGAATTGTTTTCATAGGTAAGTTGGTACGCAACCCTCAGTGCGCGAGTCCGACTCGCACTTGCCCGGTTTTTTAGATGAAATACTGCTTTTAAGAGATAAACAGTAATAATATTTCTTGTGATGTACCTATAATGTGTTTTTTTTCCCAACCAGCTTCACATCACCTTATTATTTTAGATTTACAGTATTGGCCGACAAAAACCGCGCTATTTCGAAATAAATACCTACATCTAATCCATTTTCATGAATAAGTCTATCAAATTGTGTAAATCACATCAAAATCTGTCACGTAGTATGGACGTGACTTTGTTTTATACTATATATTATTGAAAAGTGCACTATTTTGATTTAAAATACCAAGGAGACCTATCCACTCATAAGATAAATAGCTCTTGTGAGATTTTAAGTTATTATGAGAGTCATGTTTTGACTGTCGTATTTCACAGTATTCCGGTTTCATAAAATTTTGCTTATATTACTACTGTAATCTATAGATTGTAAGGAATAAACTAACGTGCATTTCATTGCTATACGCCACAATTTGTAGAGGGCCTATTCCCCAAACAAAAGAAATTGTCTCCTTTTGCTGACATCTGTTTAAGGTGCGTGTGGACAAAACAACACGCCTGTGACCTACGTCCTTGCCATGACTCGCCGTTCGCAAACCCGCGTTTACAGTGGCGGTAGTCGTTCTGCAACTCCCGATGCCTAGATGCCTTACAAAAAGAAAAATCTCTTTGTGCAAAATCAATTTTTCTTTTTGAAAGGGCTTAATATAATATTACCTATACTAATATTATAAAGAGGTAAAATTTGTAAGTTTGTATGTAGGGGTTAATCTCTGGAACTACTGGTCCGATTTGAAAATTCTTTCAGTGTTAGATAGCCCATTTATCGAGGAATGCTATAGGCTATATACCATCACGCTACGACCCACGGGAGCGGAGCAGTAACGATAAATGCGGGTGAAATCGCAGGGAACAGCTAATTATGTATACATTGACTGGTAGGTAGTGACCAATACTTAATCACGTGATTGCGATCACGAACAAATTACTTTCACTATGGGGCCAAATATGAAATCGCAAAAAAAAACTCTTGCTCTGAGTACATTTATGTTCGCCTACTCACAGTTTAATATAAACTGAATTGCTGATTTTTTCTAATTTTTTTTTATGGGGCCTTCGTATCGTATCGCTCTCACTGGACTACACACCGTAGCTGCCAGCCCGCAGCTTCCTGTTTATTAGTCAAATAGCGACGTTTTACGAATGCTTCTGTCTGTTCAGGCCATATTGACATGTCATTGAGCTACGTATGACAAGAACGGTACACAAAATCATTTTGAGACTAGGGATTCCCTGAGGTATGGCGTATTTTCTATATTATGAATTTATCTATATACATACCTATGCATAGGTATGTCTGATTGTCTGGTAATCATCCGGACCGAGCCTAAGTTGCCGACGGCAATAGTGTTACACGCGCGCCTGAGAGCGTTTCCGCATTATCCGATCCGATATCGGTATCGGACGCCGATACGATATCGGGGTAAGTAAAATGTGTGAAATATGTACCTGTCTTTCATATTGTCCGGTCCGATATCGGATATCGGAGCACGGAATTTCATACATTTTACTTACCCCGATATCGTATCGGCGTCCGACACCGATATCGAATCGGATAATGTGAAAACGGTCTGAAGAAAGATGTCAGCAAAACCGTAGGAGTTCAGCAGGGTCGAAGTCTCTTGTCCAGGGGTTTGTTTCTGAGAGGAAAACCCGGGGTTTTGGAATGAAAGGCAAAGAATGAACAAAGGAGTGGGTTTTAGACAGTAAAGGTCTGACACGCCCTCCCGCTGCACACAGAGTGGAAGGAGTCGTTGGATAATTTCCCACGTAAAAAGGTGTATGTTCTCAATGAAATTTTAAACTAATTGATATTATAATAGTACTAGCTTTTACCCGCGGCTTCGCTCCCGTCAAATGACAACCCTAGATATCCTACGCTAGCCTACCCTACCTTCCCTATACTACCCTACCTACCCTACACTACACTACCCTACACTACCCTACACTGCACTACACTACCCTACACTACACTACCCTACCTACCCTACACTACCCTACACTACCCTACACTACCCTACACTACCCTACACTACCCTACACTACCCTACGCTACCCTACACTACCCTACACTACCCTACACTACACTACCCTACCTTCCCTACTTTACCTAACGTTTTTTTTTGAATTTTTCTCTCCGTAAGAACCATCATTGAACGTAAGGAATATTTAAAAAAAAAAACAGCCGAATCGGTCAAGCCGTTTTCATGTCATGTTGTGACAACGAAAAACGGGTTTCATTTTTATATTATAATAGTATGTATAGAAAACTCACTATTATGTTAGGCTTGCGTTTGTACTTACATGGATTATCAAATCACTATGTACTATGTTGTGTTATGTATTGTGAAATATATAAACAAATACATAATTAAACAAAGAATGTTTTTTTTGTTCCACCACTGCACATAAAGTTTAAATAAATAAATAAATTTAATCAAATCTCTTTTTTCTTGTTTTCTTTGTTTCTTACTGTCTAAAAAAACTTGCAATAGTACATTGTTACCCTAGGGGTGAAAGAAACCTCATTAATCCACCACCTATCTTTAAGTTCTTCAAATAATTGCATACAAAATATTAATGCTACAACTAACAAAGAGGTAAGACAATATACAGATCCTGTCCATTCACTAAAGGAGACAATTTCTTTTGTTTGGGGAATAGGCCCACCACAAATTGTGGCGTATAGCAATGATATGCACGTTAGTTTATTACTTATTATCTATAGATTACAGTGGTAATATTAGCAAAACTGTATGAAACCGGAATACTGTGAAATACGACAGTCAAAACATGACTCTCATAATAACTTAAAACCTCACAAGAGCTATTGTCTTATGAGTGGATAGGTCTTCTTGGTATTTTAAGTCAAAATAGTGCACTTTTCAATAATATATAGTACAAAACAAAGTCACGTCTAGTACAGACGTGACAGATTTTGATGTGATTTACACGATTTGATAGACTTATTCATGAAAATGGATTAGATGTAGGTATTCATTTCGAAATAGCGCGGTTTTTGCCGGCCAATACTGTAAATCTAAAATAATAAGGTGATGTGTTATACACATCACCTTATTATTTTAGATTTACAGCTGGTTGGAAAAAAAACACATTATAGGTACATCACAAGAAATATTTATTACTGTTCATCTCTTAAAAGCATTATTTCATCTAAAAAACCGGGCAAGTGCGAGTCGGACTCGCGCACTGAGGGTTCCGTATGAAAACAGTTCAATTCTCGAATCGAGTGTTGAAGATTTTTCAAAAAAAAAACTTCTGACGTAACTAAAAATTTTCAGTTTTCAGACTTTATTCTATATTTGTGCTATAGTTACCTTGCTTTGTACCATAATTTCATGATTCTAGATCAATGGGAACTACCTTATGAATTTTGATTCCTTTGACAGTGTCGAAATGTACGTTTTTCGCAACATAAATGGGCATATCTTTTTTTCCCGTCAACTTACAAATTTGATATTTACACAGCTTCAAGGGATCGTAGACTTGAGTATATAGTATTAATTTCAATTTGATACCTTCACGCGTTCTCGAGATAAAGGGGCTAGGCAGACAGACAGATACGAGAGACGGACAACTAAGTGATCCTATAAGGGTTCCGTTTTTTCCTTTTGAGGTACGACACCCTAAAAGTTGCAGGTGGCTCAACCTCACCTCACCTTACCTTGATACCGTGCCCAAGATAAATACCACACTATACACATCACATGTGCACAGCAACCAGCACCGCGTCTGCCCACTAAACAATTACAACAGTATCCAGCAAGAGCAGCTCTATTGTTAGTAATTGATGGAGTGGTGTCAACTAATATATAAATATAATGAGTTTTCTTACTTGTGTGCCTTGATTGTATCCTACCTTGTAGGAGATAATTATTTGGACCATAATCATGGACAGGTACCTCGATTTTGAATTGTCCGGAGGCCCTGACATGCTCTCTATAGTATGAACGAGATTGTTTGATTTGATAAATTCTTCGAGAAAATAGAATTAGGTCCTGGAATGACAATTGAGGAAAATCATCCAGCTCTGGAAGGTTGAAGGTTGCAGCTGGGTGTGGAAACTGGACCACAGAATATCTGCAACGGGCTATTAATAACGTTTTGTTCCACGGTGATTTTGAAAATAAACCTAAAAACGCTCCTAAACAAGCATTTTTTGCCGTAATATTATTTTACTATTATTTCATTATTCCGGTTACGTATCGATATAATTTTTGGTCAGTTAATTATAACAAGATGATCACTTTTTTCATGTGCAATATCATTAATAAACGTTACCGTTTAACAGTGGGCCCAAAAAAAATTGTCTCCTTTGCATTTGAAAATATCCAAAGAATACTAAAAGAATTTTCATATTTTCTCCACCTTGAATATTTTAGTCAGACATTTCCAACGCTACGTACTCCTTTTATCGAGGCGGAAGTAGTACTGAGACAGGAAGTATCAAAATGACGTCACGTAAGTATGTAACGAGGGTAGAGAGTCGACAGTATCCTGTGAAACACGTAGGAAATCTCTGAAAATCACGTACGAACTGATCTATGAAATGGCTACTTTATTTGGCTTTGGAGCTGCAATTTTTGAAGTGTTAGTATGGAAGGTTTTGAAATTTTTGATCTTGGAGGGTTGTTAGCTGAAACATTGCTAGCATTTTTTTTAATGTCAAGGCTTATCAACTTTTACTGACTACGTTACTGTAACTCATAGTCCTAGTTCGCAAAGGACAACTAAACGAATATTTTTTTATTTCTTTTAATCGTTATAAACTAGCGCTTGACTGCGATCCCACCTGATAGTAAGCAGTGATGCAATCGTCGATGGTGAGGCGCACTAGTTTATTAAGAGCCTATTCACTCTAGCCTTGAAGACACCCAAATTATAATCGGATGGAAAAGCCGCAGCAGGCAGATTGTTCCAGTCCCTCGATGTACGCGGTATGAACGACGCGGCGAAACGCTTGGTCCGGACCGTAGAGGTTTGGACAACGAAAGGGTGGATACCCGCCGTACGACGGCTTGTCCGATGGTGGAATGGGGATGGCGGAATCGATTCATGCAATTCCTGCGCACACTCACCGAAATGCATCCTGTAAAATACCGAAAGGCTGACTACCCTGCGCCTGTGCTCAAGGCTTTGTAGATTGGATGCCATATCCATATCTCCGGAGTCCAAAGCTGCCAGGTGGCATTTTGCAGCTCCAGCCCATATGTAAGGGGTATATAAGGGGGTTTTAGTCAGTAAAAGTCTGATACGCCTTACCGTTCTATTCTAGAGAGAAAAAAGTCATTGGGTGATATACATCCTCAATAAAAAATTACTCTTGAAGCGTGCAACCTCGATGGCGTGACCTTTAAAAATTTGTGATGAAAATGAAGGTCTAATATTTTCACGTTACCTATACTGCAACAGGCAAAGAGGAAAATTTTCTTCCAGATTCTGTGATTTATTGAAAAAGTGCTTAATCTAAAAACAGTACGTTTAAAGAAAACGTTCTCCTCAGCTCCATTTATGCAATAATTATAGTAAGTATACTCAAGTAGAAAGTATAATGTGGGCAGTGGGCACATTGCTCGAAGAACGGATGGTGAAAGGTTTTAAAGTGGCAAACTCGCACCAGAAGACCTAACGTTGGAAGTCCTCCATAAAATGGACCGATGATCTGGTGAGAATCCGATGGATGCGAGAAGCACAGGACCAATTTTTGTGGCGTCGCTTGGGGGAGGCCTACGTCTAGTATTGGACGTCTGTCGTCTGAAATGATGACAATTTTCTCCTGCTCTGTGTGGAGTACAACAACCCATTCAGTTACCTTTTGTTAGTCTAATTTGAAGACTCAAACAGCGTATCTGAATGCCAATCTAGCAGTTGACGTCTTACGGCTAAAATGATGATGACGATGACTGTTCATGCAACAATTACCTTCTTGACTTTGTTTATAATAAAAAAACACATCCGTACATTCAAAGAAAACCTCCTAAGCTCCAATTATACAATAAAATAAGTTCTTAATGAAACATAAACAAAATACAGAAGGAACAACGGCCCACTTAGCATATTCAGGGACTCGGTCGTTACAACAAGTTTGCGGACCGTTTCCCAAAGCTGGCGTGTTCAATTGAATCTTCTGAAGGCACTTGCCCATTGCCGCGTTCCAAGTTTCGTGATAAAAAATTTGAAGACGAAGATGTGTGTTCTCTAGATAGGTTTCATGTTGGCACTTTTTTTTTTTTGAAGGCAGGTGAACTATGTGCTTTTATACTTATTAACGCTAAAATATACGGCCCACCCCTATGGTGGCTTTTTTTTTCGGTAGGGGAATCATCAGAATGACTTCTCCCGCTCTTGGGCGGAGCGGGAGGGCGTGTCAGACTCTTACTGACTAAACCCCTACCCAGTTCCTTCGTTGCTTTCGATCTGGGGGACAGGGTGACAACCTTTCAGATTCCGTGTTCCCCAGAGGCTTCGGCCCTACCGGGCTCCTACAGTTTGCTGACATCTCCTTGAGGCGCGCGTGGAAAACAGAGCGTGCCGTTGACGACTGGGCTCGGTTCAGATTATTACCAGACTGCCGGACGGCGACCTACCCGGTGCTCGCCGTCCGCGAGCCTGCGCCTACGGTGGACCCCTATGGTGGCTGGAAATCAGGGTCGGGATCCCGGTAGCTGGGACGCGAGGATGACCGTTCCGTCATGCGTGCGACCGCCTCCTTTGCAAGCGTTACTGCTTGACAGCAGGAGGCGACCACTTGCTATTCTTCCACGGTCCGGACCATGGCTTGCAACAGATGATTGAACTTGATTTTGAAGGCATATCCAATTTAAGATAAGTGTGTTTTTAAATCTCGGAAACAGTTCTACTAATACCAAACATATTTTTTTTGTCATCATCATCATGAAACATCTCAGCCGAAAGAAGTCCACTGATAGACATACCCCCCCCCCCCCCAAGCGTCGCCACAGCGACCGGTCCTCTGCGTCTCGCATCCATCGGATTCCCATGACTCCCTCCAAGTCGTCGGTCCATCTTGCGTTTTTCTTGTCAATACTTTTAAATTCCAGCTTACCTCTTCCAGCGAATGCCAATCTGAGACCCAAACAAATTCTTACTCGACTGGATTTGAAAACTGTAGCCAGGTGGACAGTACGCCACCCGGTCGTGATTACCTCAGAAACACCAAGAACTCATTACCATATATTAAAATTAATTGTTAAAACTAAAAGAGAATTAGATTTAGTCTAACAAATTTAAAGGAAAGGAATTTCAATGAGTTCTGGAGTAGTGTTGCCAGATTTAATTCTGGGATTTTGGAATAATGTTGACGAATAATTTAAAATTGTTTACGTGTCGTTAAATTAAGCAACTCTCGTTGAGGTTAGTATGTGGATGGGTGACCATTTTAACACGCATTTACTTGGTGTTACGCTTTCTCTTTTTTTTAAGTAGGGAAACCATCAGAATGACTTCTCCCGCTCTTGCGCGAAGCGAGAGGGCGTGTCAGACTTTTACTGACTATACCCCACCCCGTTCCTTCGTTGCCTTCGACTTGGTGTTACGCTGTTATTGGATTATGAAGGTCAGGTATGCAGTCGCCTTATGTATTTTTTTACTATTAATAGTCTCGCACTTGACGATGATGGAAAGCGACGATGTGGTCGAGGATGGAGCACGCTTATCTAGAAGTCACCTATTTACTCTTGACTTAAGGATCTACATGAACTTTACTTCTGAGCTGTACGCATGTATAAGTGGGATGGCCACCATATACCGGTTGCGCATCACTGTACATACATCTGGTAGTCGTCCGATGATACGAGTAGAACGTGCCTGACGGAATTAAGTTATGCGATTTCGACGCATATATTATAATGTACACTAGTCATCACCATCATCATCTGCCTAGCCTTTTCTCAACTATATTGGGGTCGGCTTCCAGTCAAGCCGGATTTAGCTGAATACCAGTATTTTACGAGGAGCGGCTGCCTACCAGACCTCCACAAGCCATTAACTGGGGTAATATTATGTACACTAGTATTGACACTAAAATACTACCCAGATTCATCTAATGTGAATGAAAACCGATCCAAACAGAATTGAGAAATGGCTAAGCAAAGTTAGGTATTTCAATTATGAATACAAACTCAAGATGTGTGTGATATATTCGCTTTTCATCTCTGTTGCACATTACGTACAAACACTACGTACATTGCAGGCATTCGTTGGAGTTAAAAACCAAACATTGACTAAAGTAGTGGTTCACCTTCCAAAAAAGTCGAAAATTTCAACCGAACGACCGAATAGCATTCGGCTTTGGATGGCGGCGCCATTTTTCATTGGCACCAGATATTTATACTAGTCCCTGTTGGACGCGACTGATGGTACCATTCGGTCACTGTCTTTGAAACGTTTTATTTTAATTCGATTTTTTATCTCAATTTCTAGTAAGTACTGCGTTCCCTAAATTCGTTTTTTATTTGTGCCCTGCCTTTCCATTAGATGATTGAAGGATATTTATTTTTGCAAATAGGTTTGTCAAACACACAGGAGCTCGTGGCTAGATAATAACAGCCGCACAGGTCGATCTTCAAGGTTAAGCAACGCTTGCCTAGGCTGCCCTCGTAACAGCAAATGCAGTACTTGCAAAATGGCGGTTTCGAGAAAAACGCGTTTAAGTGTTTTAATCAAATATCTACTTTCCCTGATATAAATCTCATAAGTTTTGTTACGGAAAAGGTATATAAAAATACAAAGTATTATTCAGTTTAGTTTTGAAGTTAATTTTTCTTATCTAGGTCTTTAGTAAGTTGAATACTGCCCTTTAACCTTGTATTTCTAATAGTAATAAATCCAAGAAGTAAAGTGAAATGCAGTACGTGTGTTTGTTACTGCATTTGTACCAAGGAAATGTATTGACTGCATTATGCACTAGCAAAGTTAATTATTATTTATTATTGAATATATGTAGAATAAAAGGCATAATGCAGTGCAGTTGTTTAGTTTGATTATATTAACTGTAATTTTACAGTAAGTAAGCAACATTTTTTTTTAATAGAAGTTATTTCAAAAAACCTCGCAGTGGGGTATGTTGTAACAACTTTACGGAGTAAGTTATCAATAGTTGTTCTTCTACCTCTTCTAGACTACGCTAATGTCTACTTCCTTGATGGGACTGAGGAACTTCTTGACAAGCTGGAGCGTCTGCAGGATCAGTGAATCCGCTTCATTTTTGGCCTTCGACACTACGACCATGTGTCGGAATTTCGACGACCATTGAAGCTAACTATTCGCTAACGTCGAAATTGCCAGTCTTTCTTCTCTGCCCTTCATAATCCCAACTCCCTCTTGTATCTTCGGGAACGCTTCGAGTATCTTGTTCCGAGAGGAAAGGTTTGTCGCTCATCATCCTCCTTTCTCCTTTGTTTTCCTTCCCATTCCTCCAGTCATTGCACTGGAACTTTCACTGTTCGCGCTGTGCGCCTGTGGAATTCTATTTCATACACATTACGGGCTAGCCCCTCGTTGGGTGTTTCCAAAAAGAATTAGGGAAAATTTCAACCTGTTTTAGCGTTTGTAAAGTTTCTTGTGCTGAATGTGCCAAATAAATCTTCACTAAATAGTATAAAACAAAGTCGCTTTCTCTGTCCCTATATCCCTATATGATGCTTAAATCGTTGAAACTATGCAACGGATTTTTATGCAGTTTTTTTAATAGATAGAGTGATTCAAGAGGAACATTTATATGTATAATATAGTAGGGAAACACTGATAATTTTACACCCGTGCAAAGCCGGGGCAGGTCGCTAGTTATACAATAAAAAAATTATTTTCAATTCCTAACACTATAATTAGCCCGAACCCGGTTACAACTAGCCGTAGGATGTACCACCCAACAGTTTTTTTTTTCAGAGACGTTTTTTAAAAAACATCGTTACAGTTTTGATCTAAAATTTATTTGAAATAAATAGTTGAATAGTTGTTAATTAGAATGGTACTGCTGGATTTCATAAATACTTTACAAATAAACTTTCAAAGCCAAGAAACGAAAAATTGTTAAAATATGCCCCCCGCTCAGGAGAGCGGTGTTCCGTTTATATAATTTAGGAAGCTTAACTAAAATTATATAAACGGAACACTGCTTTCATAGGAAACTGAAAAATATTTATATAAATGGAACACTGCTTCCCTAGGAAACTATTTTTTTTAATTAGTAAACGCACGTTAACAGTATTTTAGTAATACTTAATTTAACTTAAATCTCACAGCCTTTGTTTCATGTTTCATCACAGTCTTCTACTTCTAAACTATTCACAAGATCAGTCGAAGAATCATTGATGTGGAGGTTTTTCCAAAACAGTAATCTGTTTTGGGGTATTATTTTGGACAATGTAGAAAGAATAGCAGATTTTCTTGCTTCTGTTATACTTACCTCTTAAATGAATATGTGTGATGGGATTAGGAATTGATGACTTTAAGTATTTAACTTTTAGGAACTCAATTTCATGAATCATTCTATCATACTGTGTCTCCACATATAAGTTACCTACTTTTATTTCTGTGTACCTCAACAGTCATAATATCTTTTAAATATACTCTGTTTATGCTCTTTGTAAGTCTATGTTGAGATAAATGATCATAAATATACATTTGCAGAAGTCAGAAACTTTCATAGCTTTTAGCTTCGACTGAAGCACTACCTACTTAGTGTTAAACGCAGCATGCGCTATAATAAGACATCATATTTTACATTTTTTATTCCATGATACTAGGGTCAATCGCAGTGTAAACCATTACTGCATTTGACCTTAAATAACATAGAAATAAATTAATATACGAATGTACAAGATTAAAACGCAGCCAAAATGCGAGTACTGCGTTTCTTACTAGTATTTAGATGTGATTACTGCACTTTAATCTGGTATATGTTCATTACTGTATTTATGCTAACAACATTAGATAAAACCATGTTCCAGCCATAGAATTTAAAAAAAAAAAAACTACGTATAGCTTGAACTCTCCTTATGTCATTTATGATAAAAACGGAAAATCGTAAAAATGTCGATTACTGCATTTGCTGTTACGAGGGCAGTAGGTTGGTCTGTGGATGGGTGACCATCTTATCATAACGAGTTTCCTCCGTGCCTCGGAAAGCACGTTAAGCCGTTGGTCCCGGCTGTCATTTGGAGATCTTTGGCAGTCGTTACGGGTAGTCAGAAGCCAGTAAATCTGACTCCAGTCTTGCCATGGAGTACCGTGTTACCCCAGTTAATGGGTTGTGGAGGTCTGGTAGGCTGCCGCTCCTCGTAAAATACTGGTATTCAGCTAAATCCGGCTTGACTGGAATCCGACCCCAATATAGTTGGGAAAAGGCTAGGCGGGCAGGCAGGCAGGTTTGTCAAAAACACGTCAATTTTTTTGGTCAATTTAAGCTAGATGAGGCCGGTGTTTCCTAGCTGTCTACCCTAGATGATAAGCAGTTAAGAGGTAGACAGTTCTTGAACAAAAAAAAAGTTAAAATCAGATGCGTTGTTCCAATTTTCAAATTAATTTCCCCGTTTACCGCAGCCCTGGAACGCAAAAGGAAAGTGAATTGATTTTAGTCAGAAAAAGCCTGACACTCCTTTTAACTCCACTCAGAGTAGGAGAAATCCATCATCATTTTAGCCGAAGGACGTCCGCTGCTGGACATAGGACTCCCCCAAGTGTCGCCACAAAGAACGGTCCTATGCGTCTCGCATCCATCGCATTCCCGCGACTCTCACCTGTTCATCGGTGCACCTCGAGGGAAGTGTTCCAACGCTGTGTCCTCCGGTGCGCGATCGCCACTCTAGGACCTTAACAGCCCCATCGACCATCTCATTCTGTTCTACGAGTAATGGCAATGGCAGTGAAACTATCAATATCTTCGAAGCTAGAGTGAATAGGCTCTTAATAAACTAGTGCGCCTCACCATCAACGATTGCATCACTACTTACCAAGTGGGATTGCAGTCAATCACTAGTTTATGTTAAACTAGCTGTCCCCCGCGGTTTCACCCGCATTTTTCGTTACTGCTCCGCTCCCGTGGGTCTTAGCGCGATGATATATAGCCTATAGCATTCCGCGATAAATGGGCTATCTAACACTGAAAGAATTTTTCAAATCGGACCAGTAGTTCCAGAGATTATCAGGACCAGTAGTACATACAAACTTACAAACATACAAACTTACAAATTTTACCTCTTTATAATATTAGTATAGATAAAAAAAAAACCTATCTTAAAAAGGAAAACGTCTACTTAATATGTATGATCTTAAGCTGAAACCGAATTCTTCAAAATCTCATTTACTTCCACTCATTACAAGAATAGCTGATGCTGAAAAAGAATCGCAATTAAACTCTCGAGACAGAGATTAAATAAAATGATTTAAGTTTTCAACTCAATGAATCATAAATTAGATAATCAATGGAATCCGATTGGAATTGTGTTCAGCGAATTTTAATTTAAAGGTCTATTCCTACTGGTGCTGCGAACATTTGCTTTGTTCGTTCAGTAATTTTTTTTTTAAGAACTGATGTCTGTTTTTTGGATGAAGTGATGAATAATTTTGAATTTCGTTTTTTAGCTCTTCATTATTCTTTATTGCACACAAAAACAACAACACAACAACAACAACATTAATAAAAAATTTGACAGGCAAGCTTAACCCATAACTGGGTTTTCTTACAGCAAACCTTAAGTATAACTTACATAAAAAGAAATGATATAAATGAGAATTACAAAAAATCTCTCTCTTCAATTTTTTTTAAACTATTTTGTTGTATAATAAGCCCGAAATCATATATCGACCAGTACTGTGAGACGCATAATGTTAGTTTTATTTATTTTTAATGTTAGTTTCTTCATGTTTTTCCAACACTGTGTGCACAAACACACACAGTGCGTGCAACTATGTGTGCATAAATAAAACATTTTTATTTCTTCTTTTTTTCTTTTAGGTGCCCAAACCGGAGGGTTTTCAACGACGGAGGTTTGCAGGACTTTACACTCCTTTACCTTCAAATACAACCATAAGAACGCGGACACTTTAAGAACGAACGAACGCTCGCTGCTACGTTACACGCTAACCAACACAGACCTTTAAATAAACTTCTTAAGCGATAACAACGTCTGAGCTGACGATTTACTGGTCAGCGTTTTCAGTGATCTTTGGGTTATAGAGTACTTGACTTGCTAATATTTATGTAAGAACTTTCAAAAGTTGAGATTGTCACAGTCAATTCATACAGACTTTTGGAAGTTTATTACTGCTATTAAAGCAATTGGCATACTTAAGTACTGTAAAAAGACTAGCTTCTGCCAGCTGCTTCTCCTGCGTGTAAGTAGGTTTTTTTATACAAACTTTGGACACCCGTTTCATACCTTTGATTTCTAGACTTTCCAGTCCTGAATTTGCTGAAAAGAGGAACTCTTATAATTCTTCATTATTTGATTTTGTTCGTCATATAGACAGTGCTTGATGGTTCTTAATTGTTCCGATTTTGACTCGAGTCCGACTCAGTCTGTATTGCTTCAGTGAGTTCATTCATGAGTTGTAACTTCAATGGTTTAGAGTTTCGAGAGAGAGTGACTGATTCGAACAATCGAAAACTAGCGGTCGTGTGACTCGATAGTTGACTCCATGGTTTATTTTAGCGACTTCAATTCTATTGTTTGTAAAAACATCTTGGAATCGGACATGGCTAGACAGTGCACACTGCACATGGACATGTGAATTCCTTGCATTGATTTACATCTAGGTACAAACTGTACTGTATTGTATGTATATGTCGCAGGGATATGATAAAAACAGGGATATGATAAAACCTTTAAATTGCCACAGAAAAGTTATTTTTGTCATTTCACTGAATCAATTTAAGCATTTTTTTAATTTGTTCACATTTGTTTAGGGAAATGATAAAATCGTGTTGTTATTTTTACATCCTCTGTGATTTGATCAAATCCCTGTTTTTTTTAGCGACATATATTTAGGTTTTTGGTGTTCATTAAAAGAATAACATACTTTATTTCAAATTTTTATTCGACGGATTTGCTCATTCATGAGCTATCAGAAAAGTACAGAGTAGAGTAGATTTCTCACATTTAGTAACATTTGATGGCTAGGTAGAATATTAAAAAAAAAAACTTAAAATGTTCGATAACAGCTCAATTTGGGTCCTCATAGTTACCGCATCTACAATTACCTCGAAAACAACTCATTTCAAGGAATGCAACAAATTACTTATCACCATAGGGTGTCACGGACGCGTTACCTTTTTTAGCATAACAAAATGTCTCAAGAGTTAACTACTGAGTAGAGCGAGGGAGCTTAAAGTTTTAGTCATAAGTGAAGCGAAGAGAGTTAGTACTAGAATCTATAATGCAGTATAGAATTCGTTGGCTTAGGGCAAAAAGGCTTTAGGGGAGAAATTTTTACTTTGCACTTCATAAGAAATAGCTTGTATTAAACCCCTAGCTTCGCTCCCAATTTATACTCTATCTATAGTCTATCACTGCACTCAGGAGTTAATTCTGGAATCCCTCGTAACACTCGAGATATACACCACTATTTTGTGATTAGTAAAAATAATGAGGCTCTATTCTTACCCTTTACTAATCATATTTGTTTAGTCAAAAGTAAAAAAAATGAATTTCCAAAATCCTTATCATAAATTTTGTTAATTAAAAATACTATGCGCAGTGCTTTTCCAGTTTGATCGCCATTCATAGGTAAATAATACTTTAATAATAACTTTACTGTTTATGAATATTATTTATTTAGACTACATATATTGTCCAAGTACAAGACCTTTTCTAATAAGCCCTTTAAGTATTTGTACTAATTAAAAATTAGTGGTGTATCAGATACTTTTATTCTCTAGATTAATCTTTATCTATAAGTTGGTACTTTTATTTTGTTCTTATCAGCTTATTAAAGTTAGTCTGTTATCTAGATGAGGTTTGATTGGAGATACTTTTCTGATATATTGTTCTATGACGTCACTGTCAACTCCTAACACAGTTATGTTGCGGCCGTGTTCTTTGAACATCTGAAAACAAAAAAAAAACATTACATACCTACACATCTTAGGAATCTTATTTATTTGTTTATTTTTGGAAAATCAACAGCTTATTTAAATAAGTAAATAAGTTATATGAGTTAAGAATGCCCACCATACTATCAGTGAACGACCCAATGCATTTGCGTCAAAGTTACAAGCGAGATAAAACATGATGATCAATAATTATCCTATGGACACCTGCTATGCTATTCTCTAAAAGTTATTTTCATGGCGACGAGCTCGACGTCGAGACAACATTGTCAACTCACAGTTGCATTTGACAATGACAGTTACACACAACACACACACACACGCACACACACCCACAAACAGATACATTTGCGTTGAAGAAGCGATGTTTGAAGGTCACACTAAAACTATTGTGCCCAGGATCATTAAAATTTCATGAGTTCAAATCCAAATTATACTAGAAAAAGGATTTTTTTGACAGAGAGCTTGCTTTGTGTGCTATGGTGTCTTCGGCGTTAGTGGCAAGTCATCTCTTAGCCACTGTTGGGACTCTGGCCTCCTCTCTAGGAGAGGGAATGAGCTGTAATCCACCATGCGGGTTAGTGGATGTCACATGTCTTCGAATTTTTGGTTCTAGGACACGCTGGTTTCCTTCACCGTTTTGAGAGCAGTGGTGATGAAATAAATTACACAAAGTAACGCGCCTGGCTGGGTTTGACCCGCGACCTATAACTTGTAAGTCAGGGTAGATACCACTTGGCCACCACTGCTCTCAATCAAATCTAATTTATAGGTTATCCATGTCTTTTTCTTACCGAAAATCCATTTCCTCCTTTGGTTAGGAAGTCCAAGCTCGTGACCTGGTAGTCCCTATCCAGGTCGAAGTCCTTGTACTCATCACCGTCCTTCAGTTTTATCTCCATCACTTTTGGTATCGACGTGTCAATAGTCGCTTTAAAACCTGGCAAAAGAATCAGAGCATTAAACGAAATAATAAAATTAAAAATAAATAAATTATTTGCTTGAAATACGTGTTGATTTGAAAGTGTATGGCATTACGGGAGGTTGTAAAAAAAGTAATTTTATATATTTTTTAAAATTTTAGTTGGTTTTCACAATAACTCCCTAAACAAACGTGCGGGAAGTGCTAGTGTGCTTTGTATCAATGAAATAGTGTTTGTGTGTGTGAAACGTAGTTATAGGGCGAGTATCAGACGGTCTGCGTTTTAATAAAGGTAGTTCACACGTGCCAATTTCCTTAATGAAAAAATAAATTAAAAAAAATGACGTGTGGCACTCGGAGACTGCCGCGGTAAAGCTATTGCATAGCATTTTTTTATCAACTTATGCAATTATAATTATTTTTTCGTGACTTGCTTCATTAATAAATGCACTTTGTTTATTCATATTTAAAACACTTTGTACACAAATTATACGAGTACAGATTTTTACTGTTGTACATAGATGATAAATACCTATACACCTATATACTTTCTCATAAACAGCTGATTACGGTAGTTTTCCAATACAACGAATGCCACCTAAAGGCGGGTTGCTGAACTAAAGAGACAAGCATGATATTTCAAAAAGTCATTAAAAGTTCTGGTATTTATCGATAGATGGCTGTGCCGGTCGGAGTGGGGAATGTTAGGTTTTTTTCGTTACGGAATTTCTGGATTCGGTCCCCACGCTCAAGGCCCGCGATAGAAGCTATGCAATAGCTTAAAAAATTACCTACTCATTTTATTATTGATTCGGGTCGAGTATCACTAACATAATTACCTCCCGAAATGCCATACACTTTCAAACTAATACGTTGTATAGCTGTCTAAATTCTTCATATTCCTCCTCATATTTAGCACGCAATTGTATACGTGGGTTTTGTTTAAGATCTAATGACTTCTCCCGCTTTAGAGTGGATCAGTAGGGCGTGTAAGACTTTTACAGACAAAACCTATGTTTTTAATACAAAAGTGTCGAAACGCCTAGTTTATCAGTAGGAGAGGTTTCTTATAAATAGCCTAGACCCACTATTTTATTGATAAGTTTGCGTTTGACTAGTATTACTATTAGTATCTCACCGGATGGTAAGCAATGAAGTGACGTGGACAACGGAGGGACGCGTGCCTAGAATTAACCTATTCACTCTTAACTTAAAGATAAGACTGAGGACCTGTGATCACCACGTATTTTATACGCACCAAGCGCCGTCGACGCACGTTTCTAAATCGCGCGTGTTTACGCGCGATTTAGAAACGTGCGTCAACGGCGCTTTTTATCCTACTTAATTCATGAATCCCCGACCGGTCCTATGAGACCGCGCTGTTATTGTCTTACTATTGTGTCTCGTTTTGCGGGTATTGATAGGTTAAGCTCTACAGGCTACGACTGACTCGCGTGCTTATCGTGTATGTATCGCTACAAACGAGCGTCAAGGGCGCATTTAGAAAACATGGTGTCCACAGGCCCTAAATTGTAGCTATCAGAAAACTTTACCATGTTCGACTGTAATTCTTAGCATTAGCATTATCGGCCTTATAATGTTCCCACTGCTGGGACTCAGGCTTCCTCTCTAGGAGAGGGAATGGGCCATAATACACCGCGCGGGCCCAGTGCGAATTGGTAGATGTCGCATGTCTTCGAATTTTTGGTTCTAGGACATGCCGGTTTCCTCACGATGTTTTGAGAGCAGTGATGATGACATAAATTACACAAAGTAATGCGCCATGGTGGGTTTTAACGCGCGACCTACAACCTATAAGTCGGGGCAGTTACCACTCGGCCACCACTGCTTACCATGCACACTGCTTAACTTAACCATCATCATCATCATCATCATCATCATCTCAGCCGAAAGACGTCCACTGCTGGACATAGGCCTCCCCCAAGCGTCGCCACAGCGACCGGTCCTGCGCGTCTCGCATCCATCGGATTCCCGCGACCCTCGCCAGGTCGTCGGTCCACCTTGTGGGAGGCCTTCCGACGCTGCGTCTTCCGGTTCAACTTAACCATGTTCGACTGTAATTATTAAGTACATTTATTTAGACTTACCTGCAAAATGTGGTGTATAAGGACCAGTGTATGGATGCGCCCTCCAAGGGTGCAATACTGCGTGTTCCAAAGCTTCAATGATATACTTCCCAGGGAGCACGAAAGTGACCATAATATTCTTAAATGGCGACAAATTTATTACTGAACCCTTCGTAATAACTGGAAACATAAAATAAAGAATTATGTAGCTTTGGTTAGAGATATTTTTAAAAAGCTTCGCCGTAGAAAAGTTGTAGGTATGTTTCTATAGTAAAGAAATATTAGAATTAAAAAGTATTTTATTATTTTTCACTTAAGCTTACATGGGCACTTATAGAGCGTCAGTAGCTATAATGTACGGTTCCAAAAGGTCGTTTCTTCTACTCATCATTATGAACAACTTTTAGTGTGGGACCAAACCTGAAATCGAGCAAAAAAAATCAGGTGTGTGTGGCACAGCTGAAAGAAAAGAAAGAAAGAAAAACGGTTTATTTGTGCGGAAAGACGCATACATGATAAGAATTATGAAACAAAACTATAAAAAAAAAGGGGAAATATGCGTCAAAAACCGCGCAAAACGGCCGAACGCTCAGCAAAATGCCATGCCCTCATACATAAAACGACGAGGGCACAGCGCTGGTTTTCAGCGTTGGCCGGTCACAGTATGACAAAAAAAAGACGTCGGGCGGTGTGGTACGCCAATTGATTCAAATACGAAGAGGCTAAAGAATAAATAAATAAAAATAAATTCATAAATAGATACACATAAATGTGAAATAGAATATATATACATAGTGGCAACACCACGACGCGTCCATAGCGCAATCATGCAGCTTGTCAGTTGTCTGTATAATCTGTGACAACAGACGCTGATACGCGATCGGCGATTGGACGCGACGCGATACTGTTGACACTAACAAAGGAAATGACAAAACAAGATGGGACTCGGAAATTTAAAATAAATTAGTGCAGAGTGACAAATATTTAATAAGTATTGTGTTGTTTGCGTGTTATAAATATTAGTGATAAAGTGTGGATCAGATGAACTGCAGAAAAGCAATACACGGGGACAGGCAAAGTTGAAATGTTTCTCACATTGCTTATGAAAAATTCCAGGAATAGATTGCACGAAAACAACAGGTAGTGATTTTGTATGAGATTGCTTTAGTGTGCAATCAATGGATTGCTAAGTCAACGAATAAAAAAATAAATAAAATAGTATGGTTTTGGTGTATCATTAAAAGTTAAGAGCATTATATTTATAGTTAACGTAGAAAGTTTAACTAATCGTGAGTACTTTTATTTGTAGGTTTACAGTACTATGTGCTAAATTAAAGCGAAGAAAAAAGTACGCCGATAGCACCAAGGCACGTCACAGGGATTCTAAGAACCAAGGCACAGCGCTGCTGAAGATCAAAACCCAAGACTGCAGCTGATTTTTGTTCGCTTATTTCGTCAAAATGTATGGAACAGCTGTTTTTTTTTCGATTTCAGGTTTGGTCCGATACTAAAAGTTGTTCATAATGATAGGTACAATGACCCCCCAAGAGGTTGTGCGTTAATTATGTTACATGTTGTATATCTTCAACCCTTTAACAGTTCAGTTTAGGTCGTAAAATTAATCGCGCCTCTGAGGTATGTCTATGTATTATAGGATAATGATAGAGATAAAGAATATGTGATTATTGCTGATTTATTTTTAGTGGTTATCGAGAGAGAGATTTCTTAAATTTGAATGTGGGCCCGGTTAACCAATAAAATAAATTTTGTGGTCAAGTGGGCCCGCGAGGCCAGTAGCGAACGGGCCCAGTTGACCGAAAACTCATTAAGAAAAGTTCAATGTACTTTATTTCATGTTTATCTTGCTCCGTCTATACTGCGTACTAATTAAAAATGTGGAAGGGATGGTGTTTTTTTTTGAAAATTGTGTTATACATACAATCCGATCACATTAACTTGACGCATCTCTGAAATGCGAGCTGCCCACTTTCCCCCGCATTCCCTTAGCTCGCCCGGCAAGTGTCAGGTATGGTCAGCATCTTTGTTATCGATACTCGCGTCGATAATTTGGCTAGTTTTCTGTTGTTGTTATATTGTTTTTTGGACAAGCGTCAAGTTAATGTGACCGAGTTTTACATTCGGATTTCTTGCATCCGAATGTATAGTTAGGATAGCTTTACCGATCACTCAACAAAACAATTATTTTCAGATCCCAATAAATAAAGTCATACTCACACACCTCCTTTTAGAACAGAGCTACGCATCATGCCTCTTTGAAGGAAAGATATCGAAGGCAGAGTAGTTGGATGTAGTTCTTGTGACTGAAACAGTAATGGGTTAATCTTAGCCAGTACGCGATACAAGGCAATATATTTCTCTTCAGGCGAGTAATGCTATACTAGATCATATTCTCGAGCATTTAATTCCATGTTACATTACATTAATTTTTTTATTTTTTCAGTGACTGAAAAATTGAAAGGGAATCGCTTGTCTTGGTATGGTCATGTGAAGAGGACAGGTTAAACGAATGTTACTAAAAGAGTTATGAATTTACATGTGGATGGGTGGACAGGGAGAGGGAGGTCAAAGAAAAGATGGATGGATTGTAAGAGCAGTGAGAAGAAAGAAAAGAGAGTTAGTGATAGCAAGACGAGTGACAGAATAGAATGGAAGAATAAATATGTAGCGCCGGGACGGGACAAAGGGAAGAAGATAATGAATATTACATCCATTAATAAAAAACCGGGCAAGTGCGAGTCGGACTCGCGCACTGAGGGTTCCGTAGTAACTTACCTATAAAAACAGTTCAATCGAACAATTCGACAGTCTCGAAATGTACGTTTTTTGCAGTATAAACGGACGAATCTTTTTTTCCCGTCACTTTACCAATTGAATTGAAAATTGATTTTTGCACAGCTTCAAGGGACCACGGACCCAATTATATGGTGTTAATTTCAACTCAATACCTCTAACTTACCTATGAATAAAGTTCTATTCTCGAATCGAGCGTTGAAGATTTTTCAAAAAAATAATTCTTGTGACGTAACAACAAATTTTCAGTTTTCAGACTTTTCCTTATATGAGTGCTATAAAACGTTGCTTCATGCCAAATTTCAAGATTCTAGGTCGACTGGAAGTACTCTTTAGGTTTTGATTCCCTTGCGAGTACTTGCGAGTTTCAAAATATGCAGCTTAAATTGCTGTTTCTTTTGATTGCGTTGACATAGAAGTTTGATTTTGTTACAGCTTAAAGGTATTATAGACCTGAGTATTTGGTATGAATTTCAATTTAATACCTCTACGCGTTTATGAGGAAATGGGTAGTAAGTTTAAAATTATTAAAAAAAATATATTATGTGATGTAACTAAAAATTTATGGTTTTCGTAATTTTTCCTTTATCTATGCTATAAGACGTTGCTTCGTACCAAATTTCAAGATTCTGAGTTCACGGGAAGTACCCTGTAGGTTTTGATTCCCTTGCAAGTGTCGAAAATTTGCGGCATAAACGGCTGTATCTTTTGATTGCGTTGGCTTAGAAGTTTGATTTTTTCACAGCTTCAAGGGACAGTAGACCTAAGTAATTGATATAATTTTCAGCTTCATACCTCCACGCGTTCCTGAGAAAAAGGGTCTTGACAGACGGACGGACAGACAGACGGACAACAAAGTGATCCTATAAGGGTTCCGTTTTTTCCTTTTGAGGTACGGAACCCTAAAAAAAAACTTCAGGTCGCGCTTTCATTAGATGGACTATAATCAGGCAAACGATATTGCTCACCTTCCATACGTCGTTCGCCTAAGAACGAACACTGATGTGAATTTACTTTCCGAGTTTTAGATAATGCATATTTATGATTTAAACTAAATCACATCAAATAATAACTTACTCTCGATGGAGTGTTTTCACAAACGTAACAATATACTGGGTGTAAGGGACAGCCCTCCACAAACTTTAAGGGCTTGCTCAATAGACGAATCTGAGCATCCTCCCACAATTTTTTTTTCAGGAAACGAAAAAAATATTCAGCCTCACCATACAAAATTATAAATTTTATCGGACAGTTTGTATGGAGAAGTCGATTTTTTTTTTCGCGTCCTGAAACCGACCCTTTATAATACAGGACAAGGGCAGGAAAAAGGAAAAGTATTTTATAATAGTTACCATATGTAAATATGATTCAGCGACAAAGTTCCCAAGGGCACACTCCTGTGATGCGCACACGTCCATGTCGAAGTCTCCATCTGCATAGCCCACTACTTCATTGACTATTTTGTGGAGTTTGTGCGCGTATGGCTCCAAAAGTGCCTTGATCTTTGGATCTGAGGACAAAGATTTAAAATTTTCATCTAATATTCTTTATCCAGCCGTTTTATGGTCACCATCTTTTTTAAAATTGATATAAACTATGTACTTGATTGCGATGCCACCTGATGGTAAGCAGTGATACTATCGTTGATGGTGAGACGTAATAGTTTATTAAGCGCCTATTCACTCTAGCCTTAAATAAATTAAATTATAATCAGACGGGAACACCGCAGCACGCAAATAATTGTTCCAGTCTTTCGATGTACACGGTATAAATGAGAAGACGAAACGCTTAGTCCGGACCCTAACAGCCGAAACCAATAACCTATCTGTCACAAATCGGAGATAGAAAAACAAATGAAACAACAGAAAACATGATAATTTTTGTATTGTATCATTTGTTTTACAATCTCCAGTATGCCAAAACTGCAGATCGATAGGTTATTGGTTTCGGCCGTAAAGGATTTAACATCGTAAAGGTGGAAACTTGCCGTAAGACGGGTTATCCGAGAAAGGAAGTGGCAAAATTAAGTCATGTAATTATGGAATCAACAAAACCAGGGGAAATACCGTACAATGAAAGTTTACTCAAAGGCTAGCGTGCCATATCCTGTCGAAGGCCTTCGAGACGTCAAACGAGACAGCAATCGCTTTCTTATTCTTCTCGATCTTACCCTACTCGATGCAAGTGAATGCTCGAATTTTACATAGTGCTACTGCCTATTTAATCTTTACAACCCAGTAATTATAAAATCACACTTGACTAAACTCATCATCATCTGCCTTTTCCCAACCATATTGGGGTCGGCTTCCAGTCAAGCCGGATTTAGCTGAATACCAGTACTAAACTGCTCCTAAATTTAAAAAAAAATATTGTACCCACCTTCAGGAATAGAACGGTTAAGAAAGACGGGTGAACCCTCATAGGACTGCAACTCTCCATGTTTGTCGAAGTACGCAGTCATGTTCCCGAGGTACTTGCTGTAGGAAGAAGCTGTCACAATTAAGACCTGTAACAATTTTAAAATATTAATAATTGGACCTTGTTCCTGATACCGGTATAAATTTAATAAATAGGAGTCCTATTTATTAAATTTATATATTTTTTGTGAAAAAAATATTTTTTTAAATATAATTGATATGTAGTATAAACATGTGATATGTAAAGTGATATGTAGTATAAAAGAAATAAAGAGATAATAATAACATATCACTAGTTTTTACTCTTTACTGCAACCGCGTGTAATGTCGGTTATAGAGGACACGAAGTCAGATAAAAAGTGTCCTTCTTTTGAATTTTAAGCATACCAAATTTAATCAGATTCGGTAGTTTGAAAGCGTATCAGACAGATTTACTTTCACATTTATAATGTTAGTATGAATTGACTAGATGATGTCGGTGTTTCAACCAATGATAAATGGAAGTACAATACCAGGGACATCGAATTCTACACCAAAGAAAGAGAGATACACGTAAGAAAGCATTCATTAAAATTTATATTACCTATACTAAATTTGTTATAAGATGGTTTCGGTGACAGCTGTCAGATTCATACAATGTAGCTATCTATCGTTTTCTCTCATCTTAAAGATGCATATTGTCGTCCTGTTGTCACCCAACCACTACATGCTATGTAAAAAAGACTATAGTTACGAATAATCTTTATAGGTAATTTGAGATTCTATAATGCTTTAACTTTTCCCTAATATCGCTGCATAGGTACCCGAAAAACAAACAATGAACTGTTTTTCAATACTAGAAAATGTAAATGGTCAGAAGCCAGTAAATCTGACTCCGTCCTAAAATAACAGAATGATAAAACTAAAAAAAATATATGATATCCATTACCACGTACATAAACTTCCACCGAAAATTAGTTTGAACGAGATCAAGTAAGTTTTTTAATACGTCATATATCGTAAACCCTCAGTGCGTGAGTCCGACTCGCACTTGCCCGGTTTTTGTTTGGGTAGCTAGGTGACTGCCTTTCATATTTTTCCATAACCGATTCTTATCCTGAGTAACCTAAATTACTACAAATCGCCTACGTTGACCACACTGCCAATAGCTTGCATTCACAGAACAGTTCCCAGTAATAATTTTCCTACTTAACCGTTTAATACCAGTTAACTGATCATAAATTAATATCGCTCTATAATAGACCTGCTACCATAATTAAAGGGTTATTAAGAGTTTTAATTAGTTATTAATACGTTATAATTAACTTGACCTAATTAGAATGCATTATATTCTGATTAACGCGTTCATTGGTTAATATTTTGGAGTTAATTATTAGATTCCAGTTTGTGGTTCAAATTTGTTCGAGTATAGTATAAATAAGACTTAACTAAACAATTTTGATACTTGCTAAACTGTTAAACTCATGGTTGGCGCAGTAGTTGAGCGTATGGCTGCTACGCTGCATGCATCGGGTTTCATTCCAACATCATCATCTTCCTGCCCTAGTCCCGTTTTATTTAGGGTCGGTGCAACATGTTTTTTCTTTCTTTCTATACCCTTTCATATCACCTCTCACACAATCTGGATGGATTGTGTTTTCTTTGATCTCCAGGCAAGGAAGGGGCAAAGTTAAAAATCGTAAATGAAGTAGTCATTCAGAAACCGCCATTCGAATTATATATAATTTTTTAGATATTTGAAAATATTTAATTTAAAAAATCTATTGTTAATGAAAACGTAGAATGTTGGAAATATTTAAAGTAGTAGTGTAATGGCTATGGAAATTAACTTTAAAAATATATTTAGACTCACAATGGGTTTCTGTTTTACATAAAAACACAGGTAAACAGGTAAGGCGTCAAAAATAACTTCACATTCGGTTTTAAACTGTACAATTAAAATAATTGCTAAATTAACCGACAAGTCAACTGCAGTACATAACAAAAACTATGAAACACCGTGTTTTTGTTAAAGACGATTATAGAATCAAGGTATACGGCTTAAAAAAGTAGTTAGCATGATTGAACGGAGTGCAAACATAAGACAAAAAATTCAGAAGGTCACTAACCAAGTTGGATGATACAAATAAAATAATACAGACTTCAGTCTTGCCATGAAGTTCCGTGTTACCCCAGTTAATGGGTTGTGGAGGTCTGGTAGGAAGCCGCTCCTCGTAAAATACTGGTATTCGGTAAAATCCGGCTTGACTAGAAGTTGACCAATATAGTTGGGAAAAAAGGCTAAGCAGATGATAACGATGACAAGTAATACTGTAGGTTATACAATTAAGTATTGCAGTATAAAATCAAAACGCAATAATGTCACGTTCTTATAATATTTGAAGTATTTATTAAAAAATGGAGTATAAGCCAATATTATAACAAATTGCGGTGCCCTTGCTACTTTTCTATCAAGTAACAACCTTAAATTAAATTATAATCTTACTTGATAGATTTGTTTAAAGTCTGTCTGTAAAAATATTAAACATAATATTATTCATGCGATAAATGTATCATTTTATAATTGTATTGTTCTAGTATTATGATTTTATTCTAGTACATTTTCTAGTTAAATTTTATTTTGATAATATTTATTGTAAGGCCTTTGATAGCATCACACATTGCACGATATTCGATGCACCACCAAATATAACACGGGAAATAGAAACGATCTATATTCAACTACTGCTAAATATGTACACCCACAAAATACCGCTGTCATATAAAACTTGTAAGCATAATATAATATGTCTTAAGTTCGAAATTCTTGAAGGAATCAAACAGGGGGACACGCTATGTCCAAAGCGATTAGAGTGCGTCTAATGAAAGCGCGACCTGGAGTTTTTTTTAAATGAATAGTCAGAAGCCAGTAAATCTGACTCCAGTCGTGCCATGAAGTACCGTGTTACCCAAGTTAATGGGTTGTGGAGGTCTGGTAGGCAGCCGCTCCTCGTAAAATACTGGTATTCAGCTAAATCCGGCTTGACTGGAAGCCGACCCCAATATAGTTGGGAAAAGGCTAGGCAGATGATGAATGGGCAACATTATTCAGCCGCAATTGTAGGAAATAAAAAAAATTGTGAAGTGTCAAAACATGATTCTCCTACTAGTTAGTAATACCACATACAAAATGTTTAAATTTAACCTCCTTTTCTCAGGTCGTGCTTTCATTAGACGGACTATTAATGCTCCATAAAAAGTCTTCAAGAAGCTGACAGACGAATAAGAAGAGGGAAATATTGTCATTGCAAAGTGAGATTGATTAATCGGCGGTTCGCTTATAACATTATCGTCTTCTCTCCCATAGCCAGACTCGATCAAATGTGTCTAGACCTTAACATCGCTACAAAGAATGTACATGTACGCAGATAGAATGTAAAATAAATCTAAAAATATCTCTGAGGCAAGACAAGGGAGAGACACGACACAGTATAAGAGAGGTCCATTAAATAACTATTTAAAAGCACTTTACCTATCTCACTTAAGCATAAACTGATAAACACGCGTTTTATCTCTATTTGAACATAGTGATTTTTGACTAACATACAAAAGTTTAATCTAAAGGCTTGCCAACATGCTATGGAGTACGTGTAGTGGCTATGTACTTATCTGTTGACAAGCAGACAAAGAAAATTTTGGAACCATCCATAACCAAATACTGTATTCCATCCAACCTTTGCGTTGATTCTGGTAGAAATCTACCACATGTTGTTTTTTTAAACCCAAAGGTTGACTGGTAGAGAATGCCTTGTTGCATTAAGTCCGCCTATGTACCACCACTGTACATAAAATTTAAATAAATAAATAAATCTATCAGTTCAAGACATTATTATTCAGGATATTTCCAATAGAAACAACATGCTTTCATGAGCATGCTGTTGTTTGGAGGTATGCAGAACAGAGAACAAAGTCCCGCAAACCTCCGTTGAAAAGGGATGATACTTCGATGGTAGATTTCGGACAGTTGTATCTATTCAAATCGCGCGGAGAATTTTAATTGCGTGATGCAGGGTACGTAGTTCTTATATAACGCTAAAGATGAAGTTAAATGAAATTTGCTTGCACGTTTATACGACGCGTGGCAACTTACCTACGAGTATTAGTTTCGTGTCAGATATCGAACCAATTCCAATAATTTTAAAACGGATGATTTAACTTCCTATACAAAATTTGTGTGAACCGTGAAACGTGTCAAATTTATTTCAAAATATTGTGGAACTAACTCTTGAATAGAACGTCGTAACTTCACTATAGGCAAGCTATGAAATTTAATAAAAATTCATAGCTTGATCATCATCATCATTTCAGCCGAAAGACGTCCTTTATTGCTGGACATAAGCCTCCCCAAGAGTGGCCACAATGACCAGTCCTGTGCGTCACATCCATCGGATTCCCACGACCTTCATCAGGTATTCGGTCCACCTTGTGGGAGCTAATCGTATACTTAGTTCAAATACCGACTGACTTATAGATAATTCTAAATTTAAATTCCTAATTTGAACTAAGGACCTGCTAATCATTGTCTAAAAAAACTAATCACCTGGTTTTTTTTAGAGTTTCGTACCAATGTACATATTTCTTTTGCCTTTAAAGTCCCAAAAAATATGCCATAACTATGTTTTGTGTTTAATCTTTTTTAAATTTCGATGAAACTTCACTTAAATAGGACAGACCTGAATTATGACAATGGATACCTTTCATGACGGTAGAGAGATCTCTTAAGATACTAAAACATTTTTCAAGCGGGCAAAGCCAAGTGGCAATATAGGCTAAAAAAAATATCGGTCACGTAACCATAAAATGTGCACTGCGGCAAAACATAGCAGCTACCTACCATGTTTTTACGTGATATTAATTAATTATAAAAACGCTAGGACTTGACTTACTTGACACGAGAATGTCAAATAACCTTACAAGCCAGCCTGCACTCTATAAGGCTAAGGTTATGCGGTCTAGGTGCAGTGAATTATCATAACGAGTAAGGCTATATCATAGAATAGAATCATTGCCATTTACAGTACGGACAGGATGAACTGGACTTTTTCTTTACTTCAAACATTCTGTACCTACCTCAACTGGGACCAGTATTGCCCAGCACAGGTGCAGAGCCTGGAGGGGAGTAGAAATTTCTGAACCAGGGCCAAACTTTAGATGATGCTTAAAAATCAATAGGACAGTGCCAGCGATGAACAAACACAGGCGCAACGGTGTTCGGCTATGAAAAAGTTGGTTAAAGAGGATCGCATGTAGCGGAGATGAGAATGTTTGACGTTAAATGTATGACGAGAATGGATAAAGTGAGAAATGAGTATTAACCTATCAATACCCGCGAAACGAGACACAATAGTAAAACAATAACAGCGCGGTCCAATGAGACCGGTCGGGGATTCATGAATTAAATGAGAAATTTAAAAGTGGCGCCACAGACAGAAAAGTTGGAAGGAAATCGTTTGTCTTGGTATGAACATGTGAACAGGAGGGATGGGCAGGAAGAAGAAGAGCCCAACCTATGGAAGATTTGTGTTTATTATATTACATGTTGTATATACGCAGCACTTACCTTATGTCCAGGCTTCGCTTTGCTCTCAACTACTATTGGGTAAGGTCCATCCACTCGCTCTTTGCTCGGCGCTTCTCCATTCCACAGCAGGCTGTGCGTATGACCTCCGATTATTATATCAATATTTTCTCCTGCATGTTTTGCTATTTGCCTGCGACAGAAATAAAACACATGAAAATGAAGATTTTGATAAATTATTTATTTATTTTTGCAAATAAATAACCTTTACACGTCATTTTTTTTTGGGTAGACTACCAGAAAAATAAGGTTATTCGAATAGGTAGGACTCAAGGGAATGACTCGATCGTCAAGGTTAACTAAAGCTTGCTGAGTTTAGGCTATAGATTGGCAACCAGTCATTTATATACCGGGAACCCTTGGTTTGTTGTCTGTGTATTTGTTTGTACTAATATCCGAAACATCTGGACTGATACAATAACACCGAAACGACTTACAGCTACTTTAACGCTACATTTAACTTTAACGTTAAAATCTGTAATCACTAACACTACACGCTTATAATGGACTATTCTTAAGAGGCCTGCGGAGACCGCGCGCTATCTCGAGTTGAGACGAAATAAAACACGTTTTTGAGGTTGATGGAAGCAATCCAGATAGTTTAAACAATTCTTGGACACACCGACTGGAGTAAAGTCATCATCCGCACACTGACAGTTGCTTGCTGTGATAGCAATACAAACTATTGGAAATTTGGGAGAGGTTCCGTAATACCAAAAATGATGAATGAAAAATTAATGTATTCCATTATTGTTTCGAGTATTTATAACTTGATAATAATATCTGTGTTCCTACGAAAAGATATTTTGAAATATTGTTGTTTATAATATAGAAAAAACAAAATAAAAACATGACATTTTCGCTGTGAAAATGTGCAAATTTAAATTCGCTTAAATTTCGTTTGGGGTAAGTTTTTCAACAAAAAGACGTAGGAAGGATGTAGGAACCTAGATAATTATTGTCTGAATCCGAATAACATCATATTACGGTGTAAATATGCTTAAATTGCAAATGATTTTGGTATTACGTTTGTATGGATAATTCTAACGTCGCGCCCGCCTTAACTTATTTCCTTGTTCTATAGAAACTGCGTACAATAATCCTGCTGCAATCTCAGTATTTTTTCCATTGATTCCGAAGGCAATAAAAAATATTGATTTGAATTTTTAATGTCTTTGGCATTGACATAACTTTCACAATCATGGCAATAATGTGACGCGATATTGGCTATAGCGATATGCCAAATTGTTTGATGATGTTTGATTGATTGATTGTAATTAGTACGGTGCTACAATGGGCGGTCATATCGCTAACAGCGATAAAAGATGATGAGAGTGATGATGGGTTGTGAGGGTCAGTTAGGCAGTTTCTCTTTTTATTTTTTTATTTATATAAGCTAGTGCTTGACTGCGATCCCACCTGATTGTAAGCAGTGATGCAATCTTAGATGGTGAGGTGCACTAGTTTATTAAGAGCCTATTCACTCTAGCCTTGAAGACACCCAAATTATAATTGGACGGGAAGACAGCAGCAGGCAAACTATTCCAGTCCTTCGATGTACGCGGTATAAACGACGAAGCGAAGCGCTTAGTCCTGACCTGATAGTTTCGACAACATAAGGATGGACATTCGCCGTACGACGGTTTGTCCGATGGAAAAAACGGGATGGCGGAATCAATTCGTGTAATTCCTGCGCACACTCTCCGAAATGCATCCTGTAGAACACCGAAAGGCTGGCTACCCTACGCCTGTGCGCAAGGCTTTATAGGTTGGAGTTAACCAAATCTGGATCTCCAATTAGCCTTTTCGCACGCCTTTCCACTGAGTCCAAAGTTGCCAGGTGGCATTTTGCAGCTCCAGCCCATATGTGGCTGTAGTACTCCACACACGATCGGATTTCTCGAAGTGAAACAGTGATTTTTCAGTTGCAGCCGGTAAGAATGGACGCCACTTATACCTGGTGGGCATCCCATACACACAAAGTGTTTTGAGAATACGTTCATTGTGCATACAGTTTTTTATAGGTGAAATACCTTCAGAATGAATTCTAACGTTCTAGGGTATAGCGAATGGGCGTGTCAGACTTTCCTGAATAAAAGCTACTCCATTGTTCCTTTTTTGCCGTTCGTTTCAGGAACCTGGGTCCTTTCAGATGCGAACCCATAGACCCCGAGGCTTCGACCCTGCTGAGTTCTACGGTTTTGCTGAATTGTCGTCGACATCGACGTCGGCTACATCATTTTATGGGTGTCGAGTGTGTTCTATTGCAGCTGCGAATAAATTGTCTGAGATCTTAATATATCAGATAATTTATCTGCAGCTAAGAAAAAAGTTATTTAGCAGCTATTGGATGGTGAAAAAGACTATGATATTCTTACTCCTTACTAAACAGTGGGTGGCGCGGGATTGTATGGCACCAGTGACCGACACGGTCGCCTGGTTTGCTTAGTGATCCATACAAATACATACTACGCAGTGTGGGCCGAGCGAAACGGTCAAAGTCGCGGGTCGCGGTCACGCGTCGCAGTCACTAAGAACCGAATGCTACCCTGATTGACGAAAGAGTAAAACCGCGGTCTTATGGCTCGTCGGTGAAGCTCGCCAGTGTATAATGCAATACCTACCTTACAAGAGCTTATGGCTCGTGACTCGACATGTTTGCTTCTTTTTCTACGATAAGACTGTTTTATTCGTTAGTCGATCAGCACCAAACGAGCTGCGAGTAAAACCGACGTTCTTAAAATATAGGCGCGGTATAGGCTCTTACGTCGATCACCCATTTTAAGTCGGCAAAAATGGAACCGACTTTTCAACACTGAATGTTTCTAAAGGCTAATTTCTAAAGGGTATTTTTAATATACCTAGTTGTTTTTCTAATAATAACACATCAAACCCATCAAACACACAAAACCCATTCTCCTCCATTATTTAACCCAACTATTTAACAATATTCTGCAAACAGGTACCTTCCCCAAAGATTTTTGCCACTCTAATATCATTCTTCTCCACAAAAAAGGCGACAAATCTGATATAAATAACTACAGGCCGATTAGTTTAATTTCCCACATTTACAAAATATTTATCAAAATTATCGAAAACCGCATATCCGGCGAACTAGACAAACAGCAACCTCCTGAGCAAGCAGGTTTCCGTCCTGGCCTCTCCACGACAGATCATCTCCACGCAGTCAATCAATTAATAGAGAAACACCAAGAATACAAAATCCCGCTCCATCTGGCGTTTGTTGACTATTCAAAAGCATTCGACAGCATCACACACACAGCCATTTTTGACGCTTTAAGAAGGCAGCAAATAGATCCCACTTATATTGACCTGTTACGGATAATTTATAAAAATAGCACAGCCGCAATCAAATTAGAAACCACAGGTCAAAAATTTAATATAGAAAAAGGTGTCAAACAGGGCGACCCGCTGTCTCCTAAATTGTTCACCAGTACTCTCGAAGAAATCTTCAGAAGATTGGCAGCCGATTGGAGGGAGAGAGGAATAGTCATTGGCGAGAAGAGGTTAACGAATCTCCGTTTCGCTGATGACATTGTTCTCTTTTCCTCTTCAGCTACCGAGCTCGAATGCATGCTACAAGAACTAAGTGCGGCAAGCCTTGAGGTTGGACTGAAGATGAATATGTCGAAAACTAAAGTCATGACCAACGAAGCGCCAAAAACTATAAAAGTGCACGGAGAGACAATACACCATGTCCAGGAATACCTTTACCTGGGCCAAGTAGTCTCTTTCCAGGCGAGGCAAGACAAAGAAATCGCAAGACGAACTGAAAACGCCTGGAAGAGCTACTGGTCCATGAAAGACCTATTTAAAGGTGAGTTGCCCATGGCACAAAAACGGAAACTCATGGACATGTGTATTCTCCCAGTGCTGACGTATGGTGCACAGACTTGGTCTTTAACTAACATCCAGAAGTCCAAACTTAAGGTTTGCCAACGAGCAATGGAGCGCAGTATACTCGGTGTTAAATTAACGGATCGAGTTCGAAACACTATATTGCGCTCCAAAACCCAAATAGCTGATGTGGCTCAAAAGGCTGCCCAGCTCAAATGGGACTGGGCAGGACATGTCTGCCGCATGCCTGACAAACTGTGGGCCAATGTAGCACAAATTTGGTGCCCTGAAACAGTGCGACGGGGCCGCGGCAGACCACGAAGGAGGTGGCGCGATGAGCTGGATAGATTCCACCAGAACTGGCAGGAGGAAGCGCGGGCCCGCGAAAGATGGAAAGAGTGGAGGGAGGCCTTTGCCCAGGAGTGGGACAGAATAGGCTAGTAAAAAAAAAAAAAAAAAAAAAAAAAACACATCAAAACTCAATAACCCTTTAATATAGATAAGCTATACATCAGTATTAAACCCAGTCTAAGTAACTTTATCGACTTATAGACGATTTAAATGCATAGGTGGCGTGGCGACCATCCACTATATTTTCTAATAAAGTTGTCACGAGATGAAGCACTGCATAAGACGGGTGTTCCAATATAATGCTGATAAAATATCTGCTAGAAGTGAATCGGGAAGATGGAAATAATGGGTTGGGATGACGTTCGTTTTATGGAAAGGTTTTAATATCTTCTTTCTTGTATTTTATGGTGATCGGGGTCAGAATTTGGCATCTTTGTAGAGTGCAATTTGATGGAGAATAGGTAGGTACTGATTTTTGCAGATCGGGCGAATCTCTGTGTACATCGAATTATATCGGTATATCTAATTTAATGTAATAATCCATCAACGTTTGAATCCCCAACCGGTCCTATGAGACCGCGCTGTTATTGTTTTACTATTGTGTCTCGTTTCGCGGGTATCTGAGTAACTACACGCTAATTTAATGTAATAATCCATCACATTATTTAAAGCTAACGCAGTGTTAATAATCCATTATATTATTAACGCTCATTCTCTCAGAGGAGCTCGTGACTAGATAATAACAGCCGCACAGGTCGATCTTCAAGGTTCCTTAAGCAACGCATGCCAATGTTGGTCTGTAGATGGGTGACCATCTTAACATAACGAGTTTCCTCCGTGCCCCGGAAAGCACGCTAAGCCGGAGGTCCCGACTGTCATTTGTAGATCTTTGGCAGTCGTTACGGATAGTCAGAAGCCAGTAAATCTGACTCTAGTCTTGCCATGAAGTACCGTGTTACTCCAGTTAATGGGTCGTGGAGGTCTGGTAGGCAGCCACTCCTCGTAAAATACTGGTATTTAGCTAAATCCGGCTTGACTGAAAGCCGACCCCAATATAGTTGGGAAAAGATGATGATGGTTTAAAATAATGAAAACTAGCTTCAGCCAATTCAGTTTTCATTATATTAAACCACAGTAGCAGAATTTGACAATTAGAATTAATCCAACTTACAGATATATTAATAACCTAAATTAACGGTTTGCCAGTTTTGTCGAACTTAATCAGATTTCGAGTGACATGGAACAAATTAGTTCGGTTTGGACGAGTTTGACATAATTGCATTTGACGATTAATTAATTGTTTGCGACTATTCCAAATGACGAATGCGGGTTTTTAATCAGTATTGTGGCTAAAATTAATAGATGTACCGCAAACCCACAAATAATTGGAATTTAGTTATTATACAGGATTATTTGTAAAACACTGGCAACCTCTCATAGCCATTGCCGTGGTTGCCAAGTGTGTACACCCTGAGACTAAATTGACACAGGTAAATGTCAAAACAATACTAATGATGCCAGTTCTTTCTCACATAATGTCATTTTAGTCTTAGAGATTAAAAAAACAAACTTTAATTGTTAGGTAATTCTACTAATGTTACTTGACCGAACTTGACATTTTTTTCAATTGAATTTTATATTATTACTTTTTTGTGAATGGAATAATTTTTTGCATGCCCACAAGACGGTAGAATATGGAGGAGTTCATTACCTATATACGAGTAAGAAAACATACATGAACCAATCACACAACAATCGCAAAGAAATAAATGATGCATCGTTTTATGATTTTGGTACTTACTTGTCGACTACGAGTCCACAATGAGATAGAACTATAATGATATCAACTCCTTGTTCCGTCAAGAGCTTGGCCTCCTTCTGCACCACCGGAATCGGTTCTAGGAATGTGACACCAGCGGCATTGGAGGACCGCTGAAACAAGGATGTTGATTAAAGTTGGATAAATAGTAGAAGAAAAGACTAAGATTTGGAGAAGAAAATTGGAAGTAGGGTATGGTTTGAATAGGTTAGACATAGGTTTAAACTCAGACGATATTATCATGTAGTCTAGCAATAATTTCGGATTTAAATGTTATATTTACGAGTAATTCATAGTGTAAAATTATTGTTAAAAGTTTGTATTTTTTAAGATACAATATTTGTTAATTGATGTATACTTGTGGATAAAAAGCCAACACAAAAAAAAAATAAAAAAAACAGCAGAAGTACTTCTGCCAATGGCAACTTCTACAGTATTCTAATTAAAACAAATAATAGAGACTAACATTTTATTTTAAGCTACTCTCATAATGAGGTTTAAGAGGTGTTAAAGTTTTATGAAGACCGCAGCAGGCAAGTTATTCCAGTTCTTCGATGTATGCGGTATAAAAGACGAGGCGGAACGCTTAGTTTGGACTTAGTATGATACAAATGCATTGCAATCTCACCGCTGTGTCTGTAGTAATAAGTCCTATAATCCCAATCTTCCTTCCGTTCCTCTCCAGAATCAGATGGGGCCGGTAGATGCCATTCATTGAGGAGTCTTTGTCGCTGATGAGGTTCGCGGCAACCACTGGTGCTTTCAGAGCTTTTATGTATGGAACCAGACCTGGTATGCCGTCGTCGAACTCGTGGTTGCCTAGAGCCTAAAACAAAAAAAAATGTATTGAATTCGTTGTCATAGTTATAGAAACCATAGCAGTTTATTGGTAAAGGGTGCTATTCGGTTCTTAGCAACCGCAATCTGAGAAGGCGACCGGTGGCATACAAATCAGTGCGACCCGTTCGCGGTTGCTAAGAACCGAAAGCTGCCTTTACAAGATACACACACGTACGAGTACAAAAATATTTACGATTGACCACTTTTAGTTCAGAACTACAGTTACGAAAATTAAAGACTTGCCATTATTTTTAGGTTTGTAACGGAGAAAAAATTCGGTGCTTGTAATGACAAATTGAATGCAGAAAAAACATACACAATATTTCGTTAATAATACCATAGCAGTAAAATAATTTATATTTTACGCAGCATTCATAGGGTTATTAAAATTTAACAAGAATAAAGCTAAAGAAAAACGTGACCCACGTATGCCACGTATGCCATGGAATAAGATAGACTCTTGGATTTGCTTGAAAACGGATGATTTAGAAACATACTTGCTAAACGTATAAGTAAATCGTCTGTTTTCAAGCAAATTCTAGAGCCTCATGTCATAATCATAATATCAATCGTAGCATACGTGAGCTCAATTTGTCTTTAGCAGCCGAAACTCACTCTATGCTTGTTTTCTTTTTTAATTTCAAGTTGTTTGTTATTTTTACATTGTGTGTGTCTATGTGTGCCAAAGTTCTTTCTTTCTTTCAATCAATCTTTCTTTCTCTACTACAAAAAGCCGAGCAAGTGCGAGTCGGACTTGCGCACCGAGGTTTCCATACCAACTTAATTACGGTTTACGATTTATGACGTATTATCTCTTTCTAACCAATTTTCGTTGGGAGTTTGCATAGTAATGGAGATCCCTAAATTTCATTCTTATTTCTATTTTTGTGTAAAAATCTTGATGCAATTCACAAAATACATCTATTGACCAAATTTCAACAGTATAGCTCTTATAGTTTCGGAATAAAGTGGTTGTGGCATACGGACGGACAGACAGACGGACATGACGAATCTATAAGGGTTCCGTTTTTTGCCATTTGGTTCTGGAACCCTAAAAACTTCACTAACTTACATGAGCATCATTGGGCAGCATATTAATAAACTTCTGCGTGATATTCCACTTCAGCAGGGTATACCAGTACGTCCCCTGGTACGTGTCTCCAGCGTTCAGCAGCAGAGCGCCTGGCTTCTCCTGGAGTAGGGTGTGGATCTCCTGGTAGAGGCGCGCGAAGCCACCCAGGCATGATGTGTCGTTGGTAGTGCATATTGGGTAGACTACTGAGGTTTCTTCGAATCTGGATGAAGAAAAAAGTTGATTGAATTTTGGGTTTTGATTTTGGTTTTAAAGTTGATACCCTGGAGCCATGACTAATGGTATATCATTTGCTGAGGGATTGTCTGATTGGCCATGGAACGCAAAGGGTAACTTAAAATTTACCTGTGTTAATAAATAAATATGGTTATTTGTTTTTGTATGACAGTAAATCTTGAAAATTTTCAAATGAAGTCCTCGAATTTTTAAACCTCACGACAAGCTTTATATACATGTCGCCGTAAAATTGTAAATACCGTTAGATTATAGTCTATCTGATTATAGTCTGTAAACTGTCGAAAGTTTGTGAACTGAAACATACTGCTTACAATAATTCAATGCATTATTTTTCGGTAGATTATAATCTATCAAAGTGTAACGGTTAAATTACAATCTGTCCCGCGTTAAATTGTGAACTGTTTGAAGGTAGTTCGTGATTGGTCGGTCTTAGGCGATTAACACACTGCTATACACCATGCAGCGTAGCCGCGTCAATGGTAGATTGACTGTTAGAGAATGCCTTGATGCATTAAGTCTATGTACCACCATTGTACATGAAGTTTAAATAAATAAATAAATACGTGTTTTAACGTTGCTTAAAAGTATATCCGTTTGTAAAGAAAACATTGTCCAATTCAAAGAAAATGCATCCAAATGCATTCATTCAGATCACGCGCCCACAAACGGAGTAAAATGCACACAGGCGCGTACGGTGCGTCTGTCAAGACCGCTAGTAGCGTATAAATTGTGCAATTACGTAATAAAATTGATAGTAAAAAAAAATATTTTAAGAATTTTAGCGTATTTAACTATGTAAAAACCTTTTTTTAGTCCTGTATTTCAGTTTTAATATAAGCAGCCGCTCCTCATAAAATACTGTTGTTCAGCTAAATCCGGCTTGACTGGAAGCCGACCCCAATATATGTAGTTGGGAAAATGGCTAGGTAGATGATGATTTTATCATTTAAGTTTGAATTATTCCCATTTGTCCCCTCTAGCCTTGTCCTCCGGGGTGACAGCTGGGAATTTTCTTCCCAGTTGTCACCGGGGTGACAATTTGTGCCATTTGTCCCCTTTGAAAACTGACTAGAGGGGACAAATGGGAAGTTTTTTTCCCAGTTGTCACCGGGGGGGGGGTGACGTTTGCTACAATTCCTTCCTTTGATTTCAAATAAGCATGCGACTAATAAGCACGTGTAACTTTACCCTTAGTGATTATCTGTGATTATACGATTACTATTAATAAAAGTTTATAATCTGTGATTGTAGCTATTAAAGGAAACGTAATGTTGATTTTTTCTCATTTGATTCTATTGTTTTTTTAATATTTTTATTTACTTAACTAGCTGTTGCCCGCGACTTCGTCCGCGTTAAGTTCGTAAAACTGCACAAAAGTTACTTATAACTAATCCTATACTTCCGAAAACATCTGATTAATTAATTTTACATAAAACTGTTTAAGTTAAAACTCCAATTAGTACTTTTTTTAGTTGGGAAATCATCTAATGACTTTCGCTCTTCTGTGAAGCGGAAGTGAGTGTCAGATTATTACTGGCTAAGACTCACTTCTATATTCCTTCCTTGCCTTACGTTCCAGGGTCTCCCTTTCAGAAGCGAAACCATAGCCCCAGTAGGTTTCTTGTTTAGGTTTTATAATTCAGATAGGTAAACATCAGAATGACTTCTCCTGCTGTTAAATGGAGCAGGAGGGCATGGGCAGACTTTTACTGACTAAACGCCACCCCCGTTCCTGTGTTGCCTTCAATTTTGGGACACCGAGCTTATCTTTCGGAATACCGATCCACGTCCCCAGAGGCTTCGGCCTTGCCACGGGCCCCTACAGTTTGCTGACATCTCCTTGAGGCGCTCGTGGAACAGTTGACGACTTGACTCGGTCCGGGTTATTACCGGACTGCTGGACGGCAAGCTACCCAGTGTTTGCCGTCCGCAAGCTTGCACCTACGGTGGTCGGAAATCGTTCTCGTGATCCTGACGGCGGTGGGGGCGTGAGGGTCGTTCCCTTTCGCGCTTGCGGTCGGCCGCCTCCTTGGCTAGCATTACTGCTTCGCAAAAGAAGGCAACCGCCATACCTCTACCGTGTGCTTCACCGAGTCCTCCGGGCGGTCTAGACAGTGCGCCCAAGTCTGGCTGGGACGCCCTTTTCCTCTGAATCCGATGCAGGAGCCTCCCGAACTTACCGTGTCTGGTGAGGACCTACGGCATACGGAACGTGAGGATCTCTTTCCAACCACTCCTCTAAGAGGAAACTTACCGCCGCAATGACGGCGTGCCCAGGTTTCTTGTTTAGGTGGAAAATCATCAGAATGACTTCTCAGAAGGTGAGTCAGACTTTTACTGACTAAACCTTACCTCGTTACTTCTTTGCCTTCGTTTCAGGGTTCCGGGTTTTCCTTTCGGAAGCTCGCCCATGGCCCTAGAGGCTTCGAACCTGCTGGGCACCTATAGTTTGCTAAAATCTCTTTGAAGCACGCGTGGAACAATACCCACGGTTGACCGTCTGGATATTACCAGACAGCCAGATGGTAAACTACCCATTGCTCGCCATTCGCAAGCCACTCCTACGGTGGCTCTAAATTGGGGTCGGAATCCCAGCGACTGGGGCGTGAGGGGACTACTTGCCACTACTCCTCGCTCTGGATCATGGCCTGTACCAGTGCCCAGCGCGAGAGGTTGCTGTCACCGATCGTCCCCACAAGAACACGGAGGTGCTCCGCCTAAGCGTGGCCCACCAGTACTTTATGCTCTAACGTGTCCTCCGGGCGATCCACCCAATGGTAACACCCGGGTTTTTCTTCCGCACAACGTCAATTGCCTTAAAAACATCAACGAAGTACAGAGCCGCAGAGTTCGCATTCTAAATAGTTGCCTACTCTATGAGTAAAGTCGTTAGTTTAGTTCATATTGCCATAAAATCAAAATTAAAATGATTTGTTCTTCAAAAAACCAAATTAGGGCAGATAACCGCCTTTAGTATTTGCCTCGTTTTTTGTTGGGTAACCACCAAATACCTTCTCCCACTCTAGGTGGACCGAGAGAGAGTATCAGACTTTTACCAACTAAATTCCACAGTGTTCTTTTAGTTGCAATTTACATTCTAGGGCGACTAATTTTGGCACACCACGATTATTACTATTATAAATTCACTCTTTAAAGAGAGACTACAGAGTCATGACGTCCTCACCTTGCGCTTTACGCAGGTCCTAACCGAACATGAGTGTTTTGGGAGGTAGATGTTTTAGATTCGGCGGGAAGACACGGTGGACCTTACGATCGAAGTTATCCCGCTAGGGCGGATTACCGCCGTACCTACTGTTTGCGGGTCAAAATCAGAATCCTCCTGCCCTAGTTCAGATCATGGTATGAGCTGGGAGGAGGAATGGAAAGCAGTCACCTCCTAGAGTGAAGCAACGTGGCTGAAACCGTGCGAAACAGGACATCCTTAGGCCCCTCCCATCGCCATTTGGACACTTCCCAGGTGTCATATCTATAGGGCGTTTACCGATCACCATCATTTTTTTGTGTTTATATGACCTGTTCATTGAGGCAGGAATTTTCTGGTGCGGTATTTGACTGACACCCTAATACACCAAATAAATGTTTTTCTTTAGTGAGAATAATAAACGAATTCTTGTGTGCGAGTATTTTCATCTAGCCGACTTCACATGCTGATGATCAAACGCAGTCTGTAAACTCTCGATTTTTACGGGTAGAACATGCAGAGCAGTAAAAAATACCCACTTTGTTCCTTTAGATGCCCTATACAAACAATTTTCCAGCTATCGAAGCCCGTTAGGGCCGTTCGCTTATGGTATCTCTTTTAGGTGCGCGTGGCACATAACGCAACGTCAGTCGACTAAGACCAGTCTTTATTCTACAGCGAAAGGCCAATAGTGCACCGTCCAAAACTCCGCGCTAACGGTAGCATGGAATCGCCCTGCGACTCGTAATGCCAAGGGCATCATCTTTGCGCTTTCTGCTACCTTCTTCGCTTTATTTGCGGAAGGAAGTGATGACTGCTTTCCATACCTTCTTTCTCTATACCAGGACCGGACGTGAGAGGTCGTTACTGCTGATCACCTCCACCCGGAGTCCTAGAACGCAAAGCGAAGAAGGAAAATACATAGGCGTGGGTTTTGGTCAGTGAAAGTCTGACATCCCCTCGTGCTCCTTCCTAGAGTGGAAGAAATCACCTAAAATATAAATAGCCTTTAGTTAAAATAAATGGGTGTTTGTATTTTGAAAGGAAATCGTTTGTCTTAGTGTGGTCATGTGAAGAGGAGAAATTAAAAGCACGTTACTAAAAGAGTTCTTGAGAATGGAGAGGGAGAGGAAGGCCAAAGAAAAGATGGATGGATTGTGTAAGGATTGATATGAAAGAAAAGGGCAGATGATAGTGTGATGATAGTGTGACGGACGACAGGACAGAATGGAAGAAGAAAACGTGTTGCACCGACCCCAAGTAATATGGGATTAGGGCAGGAAGAAGAAGAAGGATGTCATTGTTTGTATTTTGAAAACGGGGTGCAACTCCGCAGTTGTAAAATTTGTCACCATGGTTTTGTTTTTGGTTATACAATAATAATAATATCTTTTGGTAATATTTTTGTTAAAAAAATTGTGAGAATGCAAAAATATGTGAAAAAAATGTTACAAAAATAAAAAAAAAGCTTTTTCTAAAACACCTCTTGGGATTCGAACCACCACCGTGTTACGTCCCAGTCTAGTCATTAATCGATCGCGCTGCAATGTTCGATGAAAATTAAGCAAAATAGACGTTCTCATATAAATGTCATAAATGACTGCCCCGCTCTTCATCCATGATAGCGTGATGATTTTCTTTTCAGTAGATAAATTGGCAGCTAAATGGACTAATGTAACATTGTAGTATGTGAATTTCGTGGACGCTTGGATTTTATAACGTGTTTTCATTATTTTTTACAAAATATTTGGGAAAAATCAAATAGGAATGTTGATTTTCTTATGAAAAAATGGTAAAAGTATTTTTTTTTCCAAAAACAATAAGATAAAACATTGACAGAAATATAAATTGTAGGTGGGATTCGAACTCGGGGCAACTCGTTCAAAACCGACAAAATGCAATATTGCTCACCCCCCATAGCAAATAGCGTGATAAAATATAGCCTATATCATTAAGGGTCCTATAAGAATTATGTATGCAAAATTTGAACAGGATCGGTTCAGTGGTTTTTGCGCCAATTAACGCTAACAATGTACAATTTTACTGTTTTATTATATGTATATAGATTAATAGTTAATATTTTTCTATTGTAATTGTCATAGTGATTGTATGTAGCATAAGAAATAAAAAAGGTAAAATCTATGGCAATTACATTTTTTTTGTGCGAAGGAAGTGATCGTAGCAAATGTCACCCCTCCCCCCGGTGACAACTGGGAAAAAAACTTCCCATTTGTCCCCTCTAGTCAATTTTCAAAGGGGACAAATGGCACAAATTGTCACCCCCGGTGACAACTGGGAAGAAAATTCCCAGCTGTCACCCCGGAGGACAGGGCTAGAGGGGACAAATGGGAATAATTCTTAAGTTTTAGCATGTAAGGTACCTTTGTTGTCCGAAACAATGCATTTTTTTTGAAAATTTATTGATAAAAAACTTGATAGATAAAAAAAACATTTGTTTAAAACACATTTCCTAATGTGAAAATGAAAGTCATTGATCATTGTTTTGCGTTACACAATAACTCCGCTGTTTGTACCGTCAGCGTCACGCTTGACCACTTTCAAGGTCTACCGAAGAGTTAATGATGACGGTGACGGTATTTTTAGAATAGATAATTATAACGGTTACGCTTGTTCAACAAAAATCAGAAATAAATAAAATGTGAATTCGTACCTCACACAGTATACTCGTATGTATACAGGAAAAGTTTTTAACCACTGCGTAATTTTTTTTTGGTGGCTCAGTGTAAGTAATAGAACACAAGTTGACTTCAAGGTTAAGCAAGGCTTCCCAAGACCTGACGCCTAGGACTAGTTGTAGGGCTCTAGCAGGGTCTAAGCCTACTGGGGCCCTGGTTTGCACGAAACAAAACCCCGGGGCTCTGGAACGAAGCCAAAGAAGGAACAGGAGTGGGTTTAGTCAGTAAAAGTGTCCTACTTTGGTAGAAGTGATATTGATGATTTCACACCACAAAGAAAATAACCTGACAACATTTCATTCATTTTGAATTGATCAAAAATATACCTTAAGGTATATCATAAGATATGTTTTCTGATCAGTTCAAAACTTGCCTATTTCAAGAGCGGGTGACACAGCACCATCTGCCTAGCCTTTACCCAACTATATTGGAGCCGGCTTCCAGTCAGGCCGGATTTAGCTGAATACCAGTATTTTACGAGGAGCGGCTGCCTACCAGACCTCCACAACCCATTAACTGGAGTAACACGATATTACATGGCAAGACTGGAGACAGATTTACTGGCTTCTGACTATCCGTAACGACTGCCAAAGATCTACAAATGACGGGTCCGTGGCTTAGGCCCCCAGTGGTTGACGCACCTGTGGCCGACGCCCCCGATACGATTAATTTAATATCTTTTTTTTTTGTGCTTTTTCACTTAGTACAGGAAATGAGTAAAATGTTTCACCCTAATAATAAAGTATTTTTCCTTGCTAAACAAAAGTTATCCTTCAAATAGCAGAGAGAATAGATCGCCACTTAACCAAATCCTTACACACCTTTTTCCCCATTAGAAGCATATTTATTATGTATCCAAAAAATCTAAAACACTTCATATAAAATGTTTTTACATTTAGGTGATGAAAACTGTGATTTATATTTAAAAAAATACTAGATTTCTTGTCGAGATATATAAATAAATAATGAAAAATAACTAAGACTTTAATTTTTCAAAACATACCTCTAATATAAAAGCATTTCTATGTTATAAATATAATTACGATTTAATGTTATGCTTATTTTACAATCAATATAAGTACATTTAATATTTTTGTAAAACAATTTTTGTGCCTGACAGTACATTTGATCAAAAATTACTTTGAATTAAATTAATCGTATCGGGGGCGTCGGCCACAGGGGCGTCGACCACTGGGGGCCTAAGCCACGGACCCCAAATGACTACCGGGACCTACGGCGGGTGAAACTGTATGCAAAAGCTAAATTCGGCGAGGTTGTTCTTACTCTAGTTCTTCGACTTTTTTATAATATTTAGCAACCGAATATAATTTGGTCATGGCCCTCGAAACAATCCAGTCGGAATTTAGAATACTTACATAATAAGCGACTGTTAAATTCATTTTATTCTTTAAGTTACAACACTGGTTTTACAGTATCAAACTGAGGTTAGTTTATTTCTATTTTCGTGCTGATTTACTGACGAAAAAGAAGGACTCGGGTCACATTTTGAGTTGTTGTATAGCACCACTACTTGAATAAGTATTTGCGTGTATATAGTCCGTCTAATGAAAGCACGACCTGAGAAAAAGGGGTTAAATCCAAAAATTGTTTATGTGGTATTACTAACTAGTAGGAGAATCATGTCTTGACACTTCTTAATTTTTTTTATTTCCTGCAATTGCGGCTGAATACTGTTGTCAATTAAATTTAAAAAAAAACTCCAGGTCGCGCTTTCATTAGACGCACTCTACCTAAGGCCTACTACTGTCCACGGACGTGTAGCTTCATAGACATGTATTCATCATTACACGCTTGGTGTGCGCTTGCGTGTACTTTACATACAAAACTATGAATCTCTGGCGACGAAGCGACAACGACACTACAGTACGACGATGTTGCCGTATCGCCTAGAAATATTTAGGTACCAAAACGCGTAAATTCCCTGCTAAGTCAACTAAGACCAAAGGAATTGTAAAAATCCATAACATAAATGGATTTCTAAACAATTCTGAAACAAACAATACTGGGCAAGACCGAAATGCAAATGTTTGTCATTGTCAAGATTGTCAAGAACACGTTGTCTGTATGGATTGGCTAGACCCATGACTAGATTTATTTCGTCGCTGTTAAAAAAACTGCAAGATCTAAATCTCAGATACAGCCTGGTGGCAGACGGACAGACAGATAGACAGAGACAACCAGATAAGCAAGCAAATGGACGGACAGCGAAGTCTTAGTAATAGGGTCCCGTCCCGGGTCCTCGTAAGGGTTATTTGCGTCGGCGATCTCTAGCGACGGACGCTGGAGCTAAAGCCACGGTGTTTTTTTTTAATTGGTACTAGTAGTGATGCAATCGTTGATGCGTTCTGGAGCAAGGAGGATTGGCAAGCAGTTGCTTACTTCTGCGAAGCATTAATGCTATCGAAGAAGATGACCGCAAGGATGAGTGAACGCACATCCTCACGCCCTAGTCTCCAGGCTATCACCCCCGGACTAGACGTAGCCATTATAGACGAAGACTTGCGGACGACAAGCAATGGTTAACTCGCCGTTCATTCTTCTGGTAAACATCCAGATGGAGCCCGAGTCGTCAACGACGCGTAGATTTCCACGCGTGCCCCCCAAAGATAAAGATACCTCAAGAGCCCAGCAGGATCAAGGCCTACTAGGCCCATGAGAATTGACTTTTGAAAGGGAAACCCATGGTCCTAGAACGCTAGGCAACTAAAAGAACATAGGTGTAGTTTTAGTCAGTCCTAGAAGTCATTTCATGCTTCTAAAGTCAAATACCCTCTATTTCTTTATAGACATAGAGGTTAGATAGTTGCCAACCCTACAAGATACGGAAGTTTAACGAACGATGTTATTTTAAGAACGAGTTAGACACTTGACATATCAAGTGGGCGAAATTATGAATAAACGCAAAAGCGTGTATCCGACTGTTACGTTATCTCGAACCGGTGAACAAATTCACACGTGTAGACTTTTACCGGTTTTGTAGTATTCCGTAGCTAAATCGATAAAAACAGACTGTTCATCTGCCAGCGTCGGTCTGTTTGTCAAGACCCTTTTTCTCAGGAATGCGAAGAGATATGAAGCTGAAATTGATATCAAATATATTAGGTCTTTTTTTAGCCGGGACATCATCGTAATTACTTAAAGCGTGTCCGACTTTAACTGACTAAACCCACTCCTGTTGCTTCTTTGCCTTCGTTCCACGTGGTGTATAGTCATGCAAAATAGCTCATTTTCAGTGGCTTTTACTGGATTAATTTTACACAAATAATGTATGATTTCATTTCAACAGAAACCTAGATAATCCACAAGATCTCTGTGTTTCCAAAACGCCTAGAAAAAGATGTGTAATAATGTCATAATCTCGTAAGAGTGGTTGTGTGGAAATCACTAGTTTATCTCGAGTTGAACGCTCTTAATAAGGTCAATGACAACAGCTAAATTTTATTCCGATCATTAAAACCTCTTTCACGCGGTTATACAACTCGTAGGTCCTAACAGCTGATACCTTGGTTGGAGATTGGTTTGCGTGTTTGGTTTGTTTAAGGTGGGAAGTCATCAAAACTTAATTTTCCTGCTCTGGGCAGAGCGAGAGAGCGTGTCAGACTTCTTCTGACTAAAACCCATTCCTAGGAACAGAAGTGGGTTTAGCCAGTAGACAGTTCTTTGCTTTAATTCCCGGATTCTCAGGCAGCCAGTAAATCTGACTCCAGTCTTGCCATGAAGTACCGTGTTACCCCAGTTAATGGGTTGTGGAGGTCTGGTAGGCAGCCGCTCCTCGTAAAATACTGGTATTCAGCTAAATCCGGCTTGACTGGAAGCCGACCCCATATAGTTGGGAAAAAGGCTAGGCAGATGATGATTCTCAGGGTTCTCTATCGTTCAACCCCGGGCCAGTGATGCGGCCACAACCAAGGTGACCTCTGTTGGGCTTCTGGATTTCCAACCATGGAAATCCAGAGTCCTAACAGAAGACGTTTTAATATTATTCCGATCATTAAAATGAAACAGTTAAACTTCAACGCCAACGTTTTCCGCCATTGCAGGTAAAATAATAGGCAGGTAGTTAATCTATTTGGCCTTCATTCAATGCGGAGTGAGGGTCGATTTTGAGTGACTTTTGTTCAATTTTCTTGAATTGCTAATTGATGCTTATTTTGCAAATGTGCCAAAAAAACAATCGATTAAATAGATGTGGAACTTAACAGATAGATAGACCACACTTTTAGATTAAAATATAGGAGTTTTTACTTTATATTATGTCAATAAACACTCTGGAATGTTCCCCTTGACATCAAAAAATCTAAAATAAAATTTTCCTTCAAGCGTTTTCAAATTAGGAACTATTGAAGTCCTCTCAACCTTAGTTCCGTCTTCATCATAATTTATTGTTATTTGTATTCTCTTTAATGATTTGATATTTTTCATATAAATACGATATAATAAACTATACTTACTATATTTTCTATATATATTTACGTTTATGCATACTTTTATCTTTAGTTTGTATATATATCTATTAAGTTATTAATATGTAAATATCTGTATCCTGAATAAATAATCTCTTTCGTTAAAAAAAAAAAAAAATCCGATATGATAAATATCAAATCATTAGTTTATAATTTTAGCATAAATGTGTGTTTTATTATTATAAGCAACATATTTTATTTATTCTGTTTGAAGCATCTGTTATTTAGTAATTATTGTTTATTATGAGAACCTATCACACTGTTGTCGTTTAACTCGTTCGTTAGGTTAACCCAAAGGTTGTCTGGTAGAGAATGCCTTGTTGCATTAACGTTTGAATCCCCGACCGGTCCTATGAGACCGCGCTGTTATTGTTTTACTATTGTGTCTCGTTTCGCGGGTATCTGAGTAACTACGTCCGCATATATACCACTATAGTACCTACATGAAATTTAAATAAATAAATAATGTTAATTGGACCGGTTCAGGCTTTCGACGCATGACCTTCGCCGAGCATACTCATGAAAGCACAGTACCCCTATTCACGTAATCAAAACCGTAACGATATCGTAGCGACGTAGCCGTTCAGACCATCATCGTATTCACATCCATCAATCATACTTGAAGGACACCGATTTTAAAGTCGTCCGATTGAAGTGTCGTTGACGCTTACTCAACTAAGTCAATCATTTAGCATTAAGCATTATCGGCCTTGTAATGTTCCCACTGTTGGGACTCAGGCCTCCTCTCTAGGAGAGGGAATGGGCTGTAATCCACCACACAGGCCCAGTGCGGATGTCACATGTCTTCGAATTTTTAGTTCTAGGACATGCCGGTTTCCTCACGATGTTTTCCTTCACCGTTTTGAGAGCAGTGGTGATGAAATAAATTACACAAAGTAATGCGCCTGGCTGGGTTTCAATCATTATCCTGGTAGAATATAGAATAATATAACTGGTAATAAGCCATTGATTAGTTTTAAGCAAATTGAACTGTTGTTCTATTGAACCCCGTTCAAGGAACACGTGAATACCGATTTTGGGTAAGACTTCGATTGAACGACTATAAAACTTCAACGATATTTGACTTGTTTGTTTTTACGTGAATCAGACTTACAGGTCAAGGCCGAATGCGTTCGGGCATCCCCAGAATGCATGTGACTACAGCGCCGAGAGGACGTGTCGTGATAATCAATAGCTATGTCCACACTGTGCCCTTTCATCTTCAACTTTCGTCTTCATCTTTCTAATCAACTTTCGTTAGTTGCTTTCAACAATTGAATGCATCAAGGAACGCAACGCCAATATTGTCATTTAGTTCAGTCGTAGTTTGTCAGCTTGTGGAAACATGTGTGACGACAACATTTTACTTAGTGGAATATGTGCTGCTTACTTGGTCATAACAAATTCCAGAAAAAAAAGAATCAAGCACTACACTTTCAACTGTCATTGCACATGCGTCAAAGGCATGCCCGACTTGACTGCGCTATGACGCATGCCCTTGTTGAACAAAAAAGGGCACAGTGTGAACATAGCTATGAACAACACAGATCACAGGAAAACAACACGGAAAAATTAAATCGCGAGAACTGTTTTTTTTTTCTTTTGTGTTTCATAGGCTGACGTTTGACCACTATCTCACGTGATGTGGTCGGCTATGGAGCACGCTTGCCTAGAAGTAACCTATTCACTCTTTACTTAGTTCATGAATCCCCGACCGGTCCTATGAGACCGCGCTGTTATTGTTTTACTATTGTGTCTCGTTTTGCAGGTAGATATGTGATATGTTAAAGACCCCTATGTTATAGCTAGACAGACTGACTCGGTGTTTTGTTATTGGCAACAGGATGAATGTACAAAATATTATTGACGTATTTTGAGGGCATGACCCCCTCCCCCCGCTATTGTAGCTCAGGTGTCTTATGTCTGTATACTAGTAGCAACACAGTTTCTTTTTTCAGGTGGAGCGGGAGGCCGTGTCATACTTTTACTGACTAAATCTCACTCCTATTCCTTCTTTGCTGTCGTTCCAGGGCATTTTCACATAACCTTATGACCCCAGTAGGCTTCGACCTAGCTAGGCCCCTACGTTTTCCTGACTTCTCCTTGAGGCGAGCGTGGAACACTACGCTCGATCAGTTACCGGACGGCCGGACGGCAAGCTAGTTGCAACATCGTGTCATTTTCTCTTAATATGTAAGTTTCCTAAACTACAGAAGTGCCAATAATAAAAATTAGTGTGGTGCTAAATGAATTCACTTTACCCAGACACATTTTTTTATTATAATAACGTTGTCTAAAGTAAACCTTGAGTTTCAGAAAACAAACATATTTTTTTTGTGTTGACCTTCTACAAGATCTAAAATAAAATATTATTGGCTGTACCATTTTTTTATGGAGTTTGACTAGATTTTTAGCCTTTAATTAAATACTAATAAAAAAATCTAAAGCCTAGAATTATTTAAATTTTGACATTATTAAAACCTAATTTTCATATTTATTTGAAAACCAGTTTTTTTCTAGCCTAAAATTAATTCATAGGCCTTGGTATACACAAAGACAAAATAGGTTTTCTATACAATAATTTACATTAAAAAGTAAATACATAAAGGAAGTACCTACTAAGTGAGCCAGACAATCGTTTAAAAGAGTTATTATGGCCATGAAATTTGAACGAAACAAACAGATGGGTTTTAAATGAATAGTCATTCTGACATTCGCTCCACGAGAGAGAAATATGGAGACGAAAATATTTGCTTCTAAAAATAAAAATAAAAATGCTCCTTAGGAAATAGTAATAAAATAATATCTAAATCTCACCTGTCATGAAAATCATTGTAATGCACAATATCCAATTGATACAAATCATTTCCTCGCAACACATTTGCACTAACTGCCAATAAACACACACACAACAAATAATTACACAGCGAAAACATTTAACAAACTTCTAAAAAGACTAAAAACTAAAAATAAAAAGAAAAATAATTCACTAAAAAGTAAAAAAAGAAAAACAATTCACTAAAAAGTAAAAAATAAAAATAACGACTAGTTTAAAATTCGAACGTCTCGTATCACTTTTGCCGCGACATTCGCCATTCAAAGTTTGAATACTACTGCACGTTCTCTGTTTTATGCCACTACTCGTTATTATTATCTGTAAAAAACAAAGCACGAGCGAGTTGGACTCGCGCGGAGACGGTTCCGTAGCTACGATGACTTTTTCTTCAGATTTAAAAATAAAACATGGTAAGTGTAATCGTGTTTTATTTTTAAATCTGGTTAAAAAGTTCAATAATATTTATTTTATTTGTTAAGTCCTCACTCTATTACCATTAGCAGTGTAAAATCAAAGGACATTTTCTGCGTCCATACATTGTTGGCCCTGGAGCCATAAACATTGGAAAATTATGTATTGTGTTCTCTATCATTAGTAAACTCCTCTAGAGTCTCATTTTTATAGCGGACTAGCTGCACATAAGATGTATTTAAAAAAAGTGTCAGATTTTGAGGTTAAAATCGAACTATAACAATGAATATTAGGTATGGCTTTTCATAACTCTGAGTGGTTTTTAAAGAACTGAAAAACGATATCATAATACATTTGGCTATTTTTAGTACTTAGAGACATCTATATATTAAAAAAGACAGTTAATCATCGTATATTCGTTCGAACGTGAAAAAAGAACAAACATCACTCACAAACTTTCACCCAATAATATTATAATATTAATTCATGAATCCCCGACCGGTCGCATGAGATCGCGCTGTTATTGTCTTACTATTGTGTCTCGTTTCGCGGGTATGTGATAGGTCAAGTGTGATCATAGTTAATTTTGGTAGTTATCTATTAGCTCAGTTGAACTAGGAAGTTTGTGAAAAAAAATATAGATCATGCCTAAAAAAATCTTATGACGCGAAAGTCGCTATGAGAGCGATGCCAAAACCCTAAATATAAGATTTGGCACGAGTACAAATATTAGTAGGTATGTATTTAGGGCATATTCCAACATCATTATACACACCTAATACAATATCACTGTATATAATCACTAATCACATTAAATACAAATCTATGCGTTTAATATTGTGAAACAAATTTGAAAAAACTGATAATAATTTTTTTATCATAATTTTTCTATATTTATGGTTTTTTGTTTAGTGTGTGACGTGGTGAATATTATTACCTAATAGAAAATAAATTATAGAATGTAATAATAATATTTTTCGTTCTTTCTTACCTTATAAGATAGGAACACAGATTTTGATATCTTTACGGAAGAAATGAGGACTGTCAGAATTTGAAATTGAGTGAAATTAATATATGACAATGCTCCATTTTTTTTTTAAATATACACATAGTTTATTAAAAACTAGCTTTAGCCCGCAGCTTCGCCCGCGTACATAAAATATAGCCTATGTCACTCAGGAATACAGCAGCTTTCTATTGGTGAAAAAATTTTAGCAATCAGACCAGTACTTCCACAGATTACCTCATACAAACAAAAAACCAAACTTTACCTCTTTATTATATTAGTGTAGAAATGTAGATAACCTCTAAAAATTCCCATGCAAAATATCTGTTTTTAATTTTAATTATTGTTTAAATTTTATTTTTATGTCTTCCTTTTACTTGAATGTTTAAATAGTCTAAATAACTTAGGCCGTTCTGTTTCTAGTAAATAAGTAAGAAATAAAAATATTATTTGACAAAAGTTAAAAGTTGGCAAAAATAAAAGACCCGGTTTGGCATTTGAGAAAGACCTTAGAATGTGAACTTGGAACGAAACAAAAAGAACAATAAAATAATACTTCATCATCATCTGCCTAGCTTTTTCCCAACTTTATTGGGGTCGGCTTCCAGTCAAGCCGGATTTAGCTGAATACCAGTATTTTACAAGGAGTGGCTGCCTACCAGACCTCCACAACCCATTAACTGGGGAAACACGGTCAAATAACCTAAAATATTTTTTTAAATGCATACTTTATTTGGCTCGTTTTAAATAATGTCTATTTTATTTTTTCACTATTTACGCCGCTATGACTAATGTCAAAACGGTCTTTTTATTTTTTAACAACTATACCAGGTTCACAAAAACACAATAAAACAGTGACAATCATCAAAAAAAAATTAGCAGTACCCATATCTTTACGGTTACGTCAAAAAGTCAAATTTCAGCAATATTGACAGACAGTTCGAAATGTCGTTATTTAACACTCGTCTCTCGTGAACCTTGAGTAGCGAACGACGAAATAAATGCTTTCATAAATAATACATAATTTTACATAATAATATTAAAATTTTACACAGCTGTAAATTAAACATACGGAAACAATTTTTATTTTAAAGAAATTGTAAATTTATAAATTATAAGGTAAGTGATGTTTTTAACGTAGTTTTTACAAAATAAAGATAAAAGTAATTTTGTTTCCACCAATAACCTGTTCCTAGTGATAAGGCACTTGGATACTATACACAGTTATACACGTTAAGAGACATGCGCAATGCACTCACACATTAAAGTACTTAGGCTGCCGAGTGTGACATTTGATTGTATGATATATCCGTCGTACCAAGTTCGAGCGTATGTTAATACTTACCATTAACATACGCTCGAACTTGGTACGACGGATTTGGTCCTTCCGTACCAAGGTCGAGCGATACTCATATAAGTTTGGTTTGTCGTACCAATTTCGAACTTGTATTAGTCCTAACTAGCTTCTTTCTACCAGCGGCTTCGCCGGCGTGAAAATAGATTTTTATGAACAAAATTTCCTCTCCTAGAGCCTGAGTCCCAGCAGTGGGAATGTTATAAGGCTGATGCTATGCTATACTACAAACTTAAGATTGACAAGAAGATGGGTGTGTGATGGCTCCTAATAAACTAGTGCGCCTCAATATCAACGATTGCATCACTGCTTTCCATTAGGTGAGATTGCAGTCAAGCACCAGTTTATATTATTAAAAAAAAGAGCAAGAATTGACTGCATATGTAGCACAACCTATGCGCCGGCGCACATCTTGACGTCCATTAAGAGAAAGTCATACTTTTACACATTTGTATTCGGTGCCATCGTGTTATAATATAGAAGGTGTAATATAAGCACGAGGAGCTCGTGGCTAGATAACAACAGCCGCACAGGTCGATTTTCAAGGTTAAGCAACGCTTGCCAATGTTGGTCAGTGGATGGGTAACCATTTTAACATAACGAGTTTCCTCCATGCCTCGGAAAGCACGTTAAGCCGTGGGTCCCGGCTGTTATTTGTAGATCTTTGGCAGTCATTACGGATAGTCAGAAGCCAGTAAATCTGACTCCAGTCTTGCTATGAAGTACCGTGTTACTCCAGTTAATGGGTTGTGGAGGTCTGGTAGGCAAGCGCTCCTCGTAAAGCCACGAGCTCCTATGTAGAAGGTGCAATATAAACAACGCAATCTGACAAGGGGTCATTGCACTCTAGTGATTTAGCGAATGTTAGATGTCGCACATTTACGAATGCGAATGTTGATTTTCAAATAAAGTACGCGAAAAATGTCATACATGTTTAACAGTTCTTGGTAGCCAAACATAGCAGAACCGTTACAAATTGATAGAGTGAAAGTAATTACATTGTGACTGTCTGTCACTTACTCTAAATTAATAACAAAATATTATAATATATGTATTTATCTTCAGACATAACGCATGGCACCATGAGCCACTTACTCATCAATTATCCTTTTAAAGGCAAACGAACAAAAATCAAGGGCCAAGCCAAAGAAATACTTAAACATAATTCTAAGGACACAAGTACGATATTCGACTCTTAAAACTAATAAAACATCAGGTAAACATAAAATAGACCCAGACGAAACCCTTAAGAAATTAGACAAAAACGACCATTAACCTATCAATACCTGCGAAACGAGACACAATAGTAAGACAATAACAGCGCGGTCCAATGAGACCGGTCGGGGATTCATGAATAGCGATTCTGGAAGGTTCGGAAAGACAATGATGAAATAACACGTGTGGAAAAGGCGCGTCGGAGAGATGGCCGGACCACGGGACACTTAGCTTCAGGGCCCGGGAGAGGTCGCACGTCCAGCAATAGCGAGTCAGACGAGGACACTTGGTTTTAGGACGGACGATAGAAGTAGGACGCCTAGGAGCAACGAGTTACTATAAGGCTAAGTCCCGTTGTAATTCTTAGGAGCGCCAAGTCCAGCTTAGATGGAACTAGTATTAAAGTAGCAGTGTGTAAGTGTGTGTGGTTGTTGGCGTGAATGGGTGAGTCCTTTATTATTCTAATTTATCCTAGGCTGATAATACTGAATTAGTCATTTACTAATGTATTTGATAATTAATGAGACAGTTGTGCATTTATACTATGTACTAATAGAATAGTTCTCTATAACCTTAATTATGTTTAACTATACTCGTACCTATAACTCACGCTATTTACTTTAAATCATTTGCTAATGTATTACTTATTTTAGATAATTATTCGTGTCATTAAGAAAGTAGCCGTTGTCATTATAGTTAGTTAATTTGTTCTAACTATGTTTAACTATATGACCTAAGGAATATAAAAACTAGTTCATAAGAAATTCAGTCAGTTCATCTTTATAATTGGACGTGGCAATATCTAATTTCTAACTCAAGTCATCATCATCATTATCTCAGCCGAAAGACGTCCATTGCTGGACGTAGGCCTTCACTAAGCGTCACCACAACGACAGGTCCTGTGCGTTTTGATCCATCGGACATCATCATCTCCGCTGAAAGACATCTACTGCTGGACATAGGCCTTCACCAAGCGTCGCCACAACGACCGGTCCTGTGCGTCTCGCATCCATCGGATTCCCGCGACCCTCACCGTGTCATCGGTCCACCTTGTGCGAGGACTTCCATCCATCGCTGTGTCGTGTGATACGTGGTAGCCACTCCAGAACCTTCCGTCCCCATCGACCATCTGTTCTACACACAAATTCTTGTAATTTAGTCTTACGCCCGTTTTCAATAACCTACCGCAGTTCATAGCTAGATAGCTATCCCCGATAAACAGTAAGATTCTATCTATTAATCCACAACTTTTGGTAGGAAATGCTAACCGTCGGTAGGTTATAGGAAAGCAAGTACCTAAGGGCAAAAGGATAGATTTGTTTATCTATAGTAGCTGCAACTTTAGATAGATAGCTTATTGAAAACGGGAATTAGTGTATAAATTAATTATTGTAAAATAGAAGCATACTTACTGTATAACATACCTATTGACTAAACTCTTTGATTGTGTAACTTTTTCGTAGTTTTTATATTTTTGTTTGAATGTTGGCATTTTGATAATGTGTGTAGTAATGGCACGTGCGTTAGTAATTTTTATTTTGATTTGGTACGTCATGATTATAATGTTTTTATATTTTACTAATTATAAGAGAAGTCCTGTTTACGAGTATTACTGAGTTTTAGTTATTTCCTACAGTTCACTTCCATCATAACCCTTTTTTTTTTCAAAATCGGTTAATGATTGACCGAGATATCGGAAAACATACATCAAAAAATACTACACCTGAATATAGAACCTCCTCCTTTTTCATCATCTGCCTAGCCTTTTCCCAACTATATTGGGGTCGGCTTCCAGTCAAGCCGGATTTAGCTGAATACCAGTATTTTACGAGGAGCGGCTGCCTACCAGACCTCCACAACCCATTAATTAGGGGAACACGGTACTTCATGGCAAGACTGCAGTCAGATTTACTGGCTTCTGACTATCGGTACCGACTGCCAAAGATCTACAAATTACAGCCGGGACCTACGGCTTAACGTGCTTTCCGAGGCACGGAGGAAACTCGTTATGTTAAGATGATCACCCATCCACAGACCAACCTTGGCAAGCGTTGCTTAACCTTGAAGAGACCCATGCGGCTGTTATATTATCTAGCAACGAGCTCCTCAATTAAGTAAACGTTTAATAGTGAAAAAAAAACTCGCCACTTATAACCAACTTACTACGGCCTTCGCAACCATCCGGTGACAGACACATTCTATTTCCTAACAACGTACGCTCATCTGCATACGTAATATAAAAGTGAAATCGCTGCACTGACTATAATATTAAATTAAATAATTCTATATATGCATTCCGTTTCTTCGTGGTTTATTATCGTTTCACGAAAGTTTAGTTAAAGAAACTCTTGTGTGTATTGGGGTATCTGTAGCCTCTATATTATTATTGCAGCTTGTTTTAAAAATAATAAAAGAACACCAGCAGTATTTTCTGACAGCTACAACTTAGAGGTCTTTGTGAGGAGCTCATGGCTAGATAATAACAGCCGCACAGGTCGATCTTCAAGGTTAAGCAACGCTTGCCTAGGTTGGTCTGTGGATGGGTGACCATCTTAACATAACGAGTTTCCTCCGTGCCTCGGAAAGCACGTTAAGCCGTTGGTCCCGGCTGTCATTTGGAGATCTTTGGCAGTCGTTACGGATAGTCAGAAGCCAGTAAATCTGACTCCAGTCTTGCCATGAAGTACCGTGTTACCCCAGTTAATGGGTTGTGGAGGTCTGGTAGGCAGCCGCTCCTCGTAAAATACTGGTATTCAGCTAAACCCGGCTTGACTGGAAGCCGACCCCAATATAGTTGGGAAAAGGCTAGGCAGATGATGATGATTGTTACTGCAATAGTAGGTAAAAAAATTAGGCGGACCCTGGCAAAAGCCGGGACTAACGCCAAGTTGAAGAAGGAGACAACTTAGAGGTCTTTGAGGCAAGAGTGAATAGGTTACTTTTAGGCAAGCGTGCTCCGTCGTCGGCCACATAATCGCTTACCATCAGGTGAGATAGTGGTCAAACACGAGGCTATGCATAAAAAAACATAGAAAGCGTCTAATGAAAGCGCGTCTAGGAGTTTTTTTTTAATTTAATTGGCAACATTATTCAGCCGCAATTGTAGGATATAAAAAAAAAATTGTAAGGTGTCAAGACATTCTACTATAATACCCGGCAAATACGTTGGCAAGTTTCGCGCATGGTGCACAAAACAGCCAATGAGCGAACAGGACGTAACGCAATGCAAAGGCAAAAGTCGTCTAACGCACCAATCATAAACTACTATTATAATGCTGCACCAATCGCGCGCCGGATCGGCGCTACCTCGTACCCCGCGTCCCGCTTGACCACCAAATAGACCTAAAAAACGATTTCTGCGCATTGCCAAGTTATCTGCCGCCGGTTATACTATGGTCTGTTCAATAATTCCGGAGACTAAAATGACATTTCAACACCAAAGAACTGGCGTCATTCCTATAGAAATTTTGACATTACTTATGTCAATTTAGTCTCCGGGTTTATTGAACAGACCATAGTTAGTAATACCACATACAAAGTTTTTGGATTTAACCTCTTTTCTCAGGTCGCGCTTTCATTAGACGGACTATAGTGGTCAAACACGAGGCTATGCATAAAAAAAACAACAAAATTTCTATTTCTGACTTCACTTCTTTTTACTCTATTGTCCGAACTTAGCCTTGGTTCTGAAAGGTTTCTATCAATTGGTAATATTTAACCAAACCCTCCGGACCGTAACAGAACTAAACATTTAACATAAGCAAAAAATCTGTTGTTCACGTAAAAGTATTTAAATTTAAGTGTAGCATTTAACTTTACAACAAAATTAGACTCACTTTTTCTTGTTTACAAAAATAGCAAAGTGTCGCCAGGTTAATCTCAGATATTTGCAAAGTTTAACTTTTTATCATCATCTTTAATATTTCAGCCGAAACACATCCTCTGCTGGACATATGCCTCCCTCAAGCGTCGCCACAACGATCCTGTGTGTTTCGCATCCGATACATTAGCATTAGAGCGTTTCCACATTATCCGATCCGATATCGGTGTCGGACGCCGATACGATATCGGGGTAAGTAAAATGTATGAAATGCCGTGCTCCGATATCCGATATCGGGCCGGACAATATGAAAGACAGGTACATATTTCATACATTTTACTTGCCCCGATATCGTATCGGCGTCCGATACCGATATCGGATCGGATAATGTGAAAACGGTCTTAGCATTATCGGCCTTGTAATGTTCCCACTGTTGGGACTCAGGCCTCCTCTCTAGGAGAGGTAACCATCCAGTGATCCATTATCTTTTTATAATAAGACTCAGATGTGGTTGATGGATTACTAGTGTACAGTTACTCTCTACTTTAAATACAGTCAAACGGGGTGAATACGAACGCAGGGGTGAATAGGAACAAAACTTTGAAGTGGATTTTCACGTTACTTGACAGGTTTTCCGATTTAATTATTCCTATTTATTCATTAATTGTAATAAAATGCGATGCTTAAGCAGAAATCAATATAAAATATTTAACCAAAGCAAAAATCATAGTCAAAGTTTTGTTCCTATTCACTCTTGCGTTCCTATTCACCTCGTTTGACGGTACCTTGTTGGTTTAGTGTTCATAAGAGCGACTGCTGAGCGTGGGGTCGTCACATTAGAACATCTCAGCCCCATTGACTTCTCTGGGGAACACGGAAAATCCGAAAGGTTGTCACCGTGTCCTCCAGATTGAAGGCTACGAAGGAACGCGGTAGGGGTTTAGTCAGTAAGAGTCTGACACGCCCTCCCGCTCCGCCCAAGAGTGGGAGAAGTCATTCTGGTGATTCTCCTACCGGAAAAAAAGCCCCATTGACTAGGCCACTTCTGTTTTTTACACTTCAGTTTGGAAATTATTAAGGCTAAAATCAATCAACTCAGACCATCTCAATATCGTACAATTAGAAAATTGTTAAAAGATCTAGACTAGACGAGGAAGTTTTTATTTATTTATTAAAACTTCAAGCAACACAAAGATACAAAGGTACAAAGGCGGCCATCTTGGAAGCGAGGTTTTTTCCGGGAAAGGACGTACAAGAGCAGAAGTGCCTTGAATTGTTTTAATTTATGTGGTCTTGTGACACTATTCTGAGTTTTAATCAGAGGTGTGATTACTACAACAATATTCTTTTTTTTTATTATTTGACATAAACTTGACAACGATCGCACCTGATGGTAAGCAGTGATGCAATCGTTGAAGGTGAACCGCACTAGTTTATTAAGAGCCTATTTAGGTTCAGCTTTAATCCTCTCAAGATTAAAGGGCCAAAGCCTCCAGGGCTGCGAGATTATTCTGAAAAGTTCCACGACCTTGTAACAAAAATAAAATTGTTCCTTCTCAACCTTTCATTCTAGGTTCCATTCAGAAGCGTACCCATGCCCCCAGTAGGTTTCGACTTTGTTGGGCCCCTACGGTTTGATAACACTATGCACCGTCTACGACCTGGACTCGGTCTGGAAAAGTCTGACAATCCCTCTTACTCCAGAGCAGGAGATGATGGTTGATGATATTCCCACCAAAAAATAAAACGAAATTTCCACTTCCGCAGTTAGTTCCGCTTCTGCATAAAGACTCCAACATTTTGTTAGAAGGTACAGCTGCGATATATAATAATGCAACATGATGTAATTACTGCAATTATGGTAATCCAAGGTCTATCAGATACTCTAAGATAAAAATAATTACACAAACACGTGCATGATTTGAAGTTATGTCTGAAGAACTGATTGTAGGGTATTTTGATCATGAGAATATAGTCAGATTTTCGTGCAAACTCTCCAAAATCTCCTTTTACATCGAACACAAACATTTTACATTACTATGTAGTTTCAAATACATAAAAATTCTAAGACAGCCATTTTATTTTTTTTAATATCTTAGTAATAATTAAAACTCAGTCTGTTTGACGTATGTCACGGGTTCAAAACCAGCCCAACGCATTACTTTCAGTAATTTATTTCATCACATCTGCTCTCAAAACGGTGAAGGAAAACATCGTGAGGAAACCGGCATGTCATAGAACCTTAAATTCCAAGACATGTGACATCCGCACTACATTAGGTCCGAGTGGTGGATTACGGCCCATTCCCTTTCCTCGGAATGAGGTCTGAGTCCCAATAGTTGGAAAATTACAAGACCGATGATGTTAAATATTAATAACATAATTAAAATTAACCAAGTAGGTATTTAAATTTAATCACACATTAGTGAGAGGAAACCATTGTTATAGGCCCTTGTAATGATTATTATCTAACTTACCTTGTACCCTGGGTCCCTTCACTGTTTAATATTTATGCAACACGAGCGACTCGTCTTAGCTTTGCACGGGCGTTTCATTCTTATGAGTTCTTGGCTTTTTTTCAATTATATGTAATACACATGATTGTATGTCTATTAATGAATTTGAAGGGGCACGTCATAATTATGGCGATGTCACGGCTTCCTGGCGACGCTGGTACAGACCATGGTTCGCAGCGAGGAGGAGTAGGAGGCAGGAGCCTCCTTCTGCGAAGCAGTAACGCTAGCAAAGGAGGCGGCCGCATGCGAGAGGGGCATAGCCCGTACATAATTTTTCTATAGATCTTCTTCTTAGCGTGTCGATGGCAAACTATTCAAATACCTTGCCTGGCCCAGTATTCGGCCACGGCAATGACCTCCACTGATGCTGTCAGATAGATGCTGTAGATAAAATCTATCAATAAATAAATATGTTTAAGTTTTGATTTCATAATTAGAACTTTAAGCACAAATGATAAAAATTCAGTAAGAAGTCTTGCCCGCCCTGGGAGCTCTCTACGTAGATGATTTCCCACCTAAAAAAAATATACAATTTTATATTTTTATGAGAGCGGGGCAAGACTTTCACTGACTAAAAGTCACTCTTGTTTCTTCTTTGCCTTCGTTCCAGGGCCTCAAGGGGTTCATTCTCCCATAACCCATGGCCCCAGGATTCTTGTATATATATTTATCTTGCACACAGCATCACATTACCTGAGATATTTTTAAAAGTTCTGCCCACACATGACTGTTTTTTTATTGTCACGTACTTTATAATCAGTGGAAGAGAAATCAGACTTGCTCTTAGACCTTGAGTGCTAGGCAAAGTTAAATAGAGCCTGTACGTATTATATATAATCTAAAAGTACTACGAACTGATTTAATTTATTTCAATACCGACGAACTACTACCACTTGTATTCGATTGTACGATTTTTTATTATCAAAAAATCTATCTACATATTTATTTATTATACACTTTATTGTACACCGTTACACATGCAAAAGGAAATTAAAACACGTACTTACACACAATGGGCAGAAACGAACAGCCGATACTACTGGAATTAGGAGCATGAATTTTCGCACAAGGTTTCCTTTTATGACGCAGGCGGGTACTAAGAGAGGATTTTCCAAAATTCACAGAGGAAACGGGGCTTCAAAGTTTGTATGGAGAAACCACCCACTTGCATGTGGGCAAAGTCGCTAGCAGAAGCTAGTACAACATATTATTATGTAACTGAAAAGTTGCACAACCTAAAAAAATTCAATAGCAAAATTAAGTTACAATCAAAATATACGCACTGGAATTGAAAAAGACCGTATTCTAAAATCTAGATGACTGACATGAATACCGATCTTTGATATTCAGAACTAACCCTCCAGTCTACAAAACCCGCCATCCGTTGAAATCTAGAACATCTCCCACACGGATACCTAACAGACACCTTTTAAAAACATGAATGCAATGTTCATACCTCATGCAAAATTCATAGCGGCAGCGTTAAGAGGAATTGTCGCCAGACTCGTCCACATGACGCAAATAAAAAATAATAAGTAGACATGAAAAAGCCTTGGAGGTAATAAGAATGGCTGATACGGTATACCATATTATGCAACCGCAAGTACGAGTATGTAATCGTCAGCAACGTCAGGCAACTACCACGTAGTTATCTGGCATTATTGCTGAACTGGACCTATTTGGCGCAACCGTGTGACATGTAGTGTCAAATGAATTATTACTTCTATTTATGTTTTTTTTAAGTTTTATGCTTTAGATTCTATCTACATGTTTTGTTTCTACAGTGTGTGTTTATATGCTTGTTGACCAAATAAACAATTTTCTTTCTTTCTTTTTCTTTTCATTTCTTTATCATAGCATTGGCTTTATAATCTTTCCACTGCTGAGACTCAGACCTTCTCTCTAGGAAATTGAATGGGCCGTAATCCACCAGGCAGGCCCAGTGCGGGTTGGAGGATGTTACACGTCTTGTTGTTTCCTCACGATGTTTTCCTTCACCGTTTTGATAGCAGTGACGGTGAAAAGAATTACACAAAATAATCCGTGGGTGGGTTTGAACCCGCCACATACAACTCGTAAGTCGGAACCTTTTATCATTAATCACTGAACCATCAAATCTCTCAATCTTTCTGAATTCTCTCAATCGACCATGGTCTCGGTAAATGAGATGTTGCTAAAACACCTCATTCACACTCATTTCAACTTCAAAGTTTACTTTTAGAATTTTTTGTGGCATATCCAACTTTCTACGAGCCACGGTCAGAACTGTTCTTTATTGCAACATATAATTAAATTTTAGAAGGAAGTGTGGATTTTTACGAGTCCCGCACTACGGACTACGCTCTAAAATGAAAATTCCTCGGAAAATATACTGGCAGAAGGTTTCTCATGAACCGGGAGTTTATCATTCTACTTAATTAGATGGTTCTCATGGGTTTTTAGACAAAGTCTCTGTCGGCGATAGTGATTCAAAGTGCTAATTAAAATCTTTTGAGTTGATCACATATTTTTTAAATTATCGAGAAACATCTTTTGCTGTCTCTGGGCATGAAGTCGGTAATCTCAAAAGTTAGTTTTTTTATTACCGGTTTTATTACCCGGACGATAAGTTGGTCATTGAAAATCTATTTTTTGCGCTTACCGACTTATTGTCTGGAAACGTTGCTTTGATAAAACAAAGCTAATAAGATCAATTTTAAACCCCCGGGCGAAGCTAGCAATTGAGTGAGTGACCAGAAACCCTACCACGAACTCTTAACGCGATTCATTTGACGGCCTAAACTGAAATGTTAATAGGGATAGTGCTAAATGATGAATAGGATACTTTGCGTGACCAGAGGGCTGGTTCGTACTTCGCCCAAAGAATTACGAGTAACATTATTATGCAACGTAGCAATGCTGCCAGTTTTCTGGGTACACTTTTTTAAATAATCATATGTTAGTTAGGTTTAGTATACAAGTAATTTCGAGTAACGTTATTAGAGACATAATCGAAAGACAATAAATAGGTGTTCGGACGCCGGTTACCGCTCATGGCTCAACCGATTAAAACTTAAGTTTGCTACATAGTTTGTAAAACCTATAAATAAACAATTAGAAGAAAACTTCAAAAACAAGAATCATCATCTGCCTAGCCTTTTCCCAACTATATTGGGGTCAGCTTCCAGTCAAGCCGAATTTAGCTGAATACTAGTATTTTACGAGGAGCGGCTGCCTACCAGACCTACACAACCCATTAACTGGGGTAACACGGTACTTCATAGCAAGACTGGAGTCAGATTTACTGGCTTCTGATTATCCGTATCGACTGCCAAAGATCTACAAATGACAGCCAGGACCTACGGCTTAACGTGCTTTCCGAGGCACGGAGGAAACTCGTTATGTTAAGATGGTCACTCATCCCCAGACCAACCTAGGCAAGCGTTGCTTAACCTTGAAGATCGACCCGTGTGGCTGTTATTATCTAGCCACGAGCTCCTCAAAAACAAGAATAAGAAGAATAAATCATCACCCATTTTACAGAATACCTTATTGATTACTAGGTCACCACGACCTCCCGTCACTTTGACCTGAAAATTCCGTCTCACCGTAGCCCATTTCTCATTCCGCACGCTTGTTCTGAAGAAAAAAACAATGGATATAGGTGTCAAATATGAATGCGTCTTCACTCTCATTAGGCCTGCGTCACCCACAATCTACCTGATGGAGTTTTTCTTGTATTTTTCTATGGTTCCGTACCTCAAAATGAAAAACTAAACCCTCATAAGATCACTTTGTTGTTTATCTGTCTGTTAAGACCTTTTATCTTGGATGCGTTGAGGTATCAAGTTGAAATTAATACCATATTACTCAAGTTAGCGGGAGCTTGAAGATGTACAAAAATCAAATTTGTAAGTTAACGGAAATAAAAGATACTGTCGTTTATGTCAAATACACGATGAAGGGAATCAAAATACGTAGGGTACTTCCCGTTGATCAAGAATCCTGTAATTTGGCACAAAGGAAGGTTTCATGGTACAAACATGGGAAAAAGTCTGAAAAAGAAAAATTTGTAGTTACGTCACAAGAAAAAAAAACGATTCGGAAAAAATTCCGAGACTCGATTCAGGAATTGAACTGTTTTCATAGATAAGTTGGTACGGAACCCTCATTGCGTGGGTCCGACTCGCACTTGCCCAGTTTTTTGCATAAATACACGGCCCGTACCCTCGGTTCGGCTGAAAAAACTGAAACAGGCCTTTTAAAAGGGAAAAAGATTCTTTTTTACGGTAATGGTCGTCGCTTTTGATGGTACGTGGCAATTTCTTTTTTGCCTTTTTTGGATGATAAAGGCGATGTGAGTTCCGTGTTAAAACTGTATGCGTGCCTTGGCTAAATACTGGCTGGACGCTGATTTGGTAAATTACGTAACATACATGCGTACATGGAGATAGTAACCCAATTTTATTCTATTACACTATGAACACAATACTATACACAATACACATACACTTTTTCTTTCTTTATTTTTTGATTTGATTATTATTAGATCTAAATAATTAAATTAAAATAGGCCCTGATCAAGCGATGTTTATCTATTGTTTAATTGATTACCTAGTTGATTTATGTTTTTATTAATGTGATTGGAATAACTTAATGGAGATTTAATAGCTTCTAACATAGTTTTATGTAAATATTGCTACATCAAACTATGATTGTAGCTACTGCCTTTGGTGTGGGATACTATATAATTATATCGACACCCTTGCGCTTTTCCGCCTTCTAAGTACAGAATGCCGTGGGGTCCAAGCGCTCATTGAGTTTTTCGGAATATCAGCAAACAACTGGTCGACTTTTGGCGTGATCAAAGGGGAGGGCTTTTCTTCGAGCGGCGCAACAATGTGAGCAACGTGGCAATGCTACCCGCGTTCAGAGTACTTTTCCCATTGACATCGATGTGGATGATTTTTTTATGTCCAATGCGTATTTTTTCTACACGTTTGTATATTTTTGTTTTTTATTTAGTCTGTTCTATCCCACTCCTGGGCAAAGACCTCCCTCCACTCCCCCATCATTCGCGGGCCCGCCCCATGCTGCCTCTTGCCAGGAATCTGTACAATTCGTCGCGCGATTTAATTCGAGTTCTGCCGCCCATCACACTGTTTCAGGGCATCAACTTTTTACTACTTTGGGCCAGAGTTTGTCGTTCATGCGGCAGACATGCCCAAAAAAATATTATATCGACTATTCTAGGAGTCAAAGGAAGATACCCACTTGGTATCTATATCTTAAGCTAATTAAATTAAAACCTCGACGAACAGGCTTAGAGCTCATTAAATGTTAAAATTGAACGATCTCAAATTATAACATCTTTATGGGGAAGCCAAAAAATGGGCGGAACAAATTAACTTCAGCAAATAATAAGATAAGAGCGGTTCCATGTTTGTTAAGGGAATGAGAGAGTAAAATCTTCTTCTTCTTTTCGTATCGATGCTCTCATCAAACTTTTCCTGCCCAGTATTTGGCAACTTATATGGCTTTGGCATTGGCCTCGTTTAGATCCTGCAAAGTACAGGTGGATGAGAGAGTAATATAAGAAGAAAAGATATCAATTCATGCTAAAGATAACCGTTGTGAGAGATTCTGGAAGTAGGTTGGCTGACTGGTACCTACCTACTGGCGGACTAGTACGGGTGCCTAGGTTGACTGGTAGAGAACGCATAAGGCATTATATCTGCCCTTGTACTTTGTGTTGCATAAAGAATAAATAAATAAATACGTAACTATGTTTTTTTAGGTAAGAAATCATCTGTATGACTTGTCTCGCTCTTGGGTAGAGCGGGAGGGCGTGTGACTTTTGCTGACTAACACCCTTTGTTTCGTCTTTACCTTCGTTCCAGAGACCCGGGTTTTACTTTCAGAAAAAAAGGTACTATTATGTTTTATTAGCCGATCGCTGATCCGACGCGGATCTGCTGCTGTTTAAAATGTGAAAGCGCGAGGTTGCTCGCGAAATTCAAGTGTTTTGTTTTTTACACATGACCTTTTCGTGAAATAGCCATTCAATGGAGGTAAGTCCCGATAGGGTTTTATTTATGATGTTAATGTTTATAATTCCATAAATAAATACAACATGCAAAATGCAAAAAACTTGAGCAGCCCTCTTATTAGATATTATTTTGCAATTTGAGCTATAAAGTCACTAAATAACTTTTCCTGCTCTAGGTGGAGTGAGTAAGATTTGTAGAGAGATCATCATCCCACCCGTGTTCCTACAATTGCTATTTCTGTTCCAGGGCCACCGTAGCTCTTTCGAATAATCCCGCACGCCTCTTTACCCTTTTTTTCTGTGTGAAATCATCATGTGGGCCCATCCATTTTGCTGACAGCTCCTTGAGGCACTAGTGGAAATCATCGCCACACTTCTACCGATTTAATGTACGCGAAGGGACCCGAAAAATATTTTACAAATAAAAAAACTGTCTCTTTCAAATCAATTTATTTTTTAACAATTATATTATTATTATGGATAAAAAAAGAATAATAACCTTTAATTAATTTTCTTTACTAGGTAACAAAATCCGTGCAAATGACTAAAAAATGGTACTTTAAGAGAAAGTTAGTAGACAAAGATTATAGAATAAGGAAGGAAACACAAAAGATTCATTATTATATTACCAATTTACTTTAATATTTTTATTACAATGAAAAAGTCCTAAAATCTAAAATACTTACATTCAAGACAAATCAAAATTACAAGGAAAACGCATGTGAAGCCTGTGAATTTTTTTCGTAAAAGTTTTACTTTACGAGCTTTTACTAGTGGCTACGACCATTTGAAAGTAAGTTTCTCTATACAAACTTTATACCTCATTTCATTCCCTAACAGCTAGTTTCTTCATCCAAAGTAGCAGCCAAAGTAACATCATAGAGTAATAATAACGGTTAAATTCATTTCTTCACAATTTTAACTGTTACTTTTGCCCTTAACTTTTACTGCTCATTTGAGGGCTGTTAAAGTTAAAGTCGCTGTCATTTTAACAAAATTTCATAAGTTTCACTGCGTTCACCCACATTTTATTTTGGTCATTTTAGTCCTTCAGTTAATGTCAAATCCCATAATATAAGTGTTAATCCATCCACCGCGTGCAACCGCGAAAAAAAGTAGCCCTTTGACTACTACTAATAAACGTGATGTCAACTTTTCAATGATTCAAAGTTCTCTTATTCTGAAACCACGAGTTATACTCGTAAATAAAACAAAGAAATGCAAGGATGAAAAAAATAGAAAGAGCGTTAAAGGCACTGTTTGACAGCGACTCGATGAAAATCTCAGTACCAAAAAGATGAAAATATCACAACATTTAAAATCATACTTTGTCTTAATGTACCTAAGGTTTAAAATCAGGTGCCTAAAGAGACTTCTGTACACAGTGCGTCATGATGGAAACGATACTTCTACGTTATGATTGCCAATTGATCCGTTAAGCTATGATTGCAAATTTAATCCAGTAGGAAAATTTAAAATTTTTCTTCCTCGTCCGGACCATGTGTTGGCAATTACGGGTCACAAGTGGTCTGCGGAACCCAAGATGGGAACCACTGCACTAGTGCAAAGAACTGTTGCAAGGAAACAGTTCCATTATACAATTATTGCCTAATTGACGTCTCAAGACCGTTGTCGCGTTTGAAAAAGCCTCAAATCCATCGATGGCGATGTGCTTAGAAGTCATAAATTACCACAGAGGAGAAAACAATTTGTAGTATCTAATAGCATACAACAGGCATTTAAATTAACCACACAGACATTCGTGTAAAAGTACATATACACACGCAGTCACGATATCGTCAAACCGTCAAAAATCACGTCTTCTTAAGCCGATCGTGACTCACGGTTGGGACTGATGTCCTACGACCTCTACTTAACTAATAACAAAAGAAATAGGTGTAGAGGGCAATCTACACACAAGTGCGCTCGGGCAACGCACACATAGACACCGCTCACAGACACGATGCCTCGAACCATGCGCGCTTGGGCTGTGCTCGGACTGAGCGGCCGACGCCTATTCACAGAAGGCAATCTACATACAAAACGCGCTTGAAAAACGCACACATAGACACCACCACCGTTCACAGACACGATGTCTCGAACCATGCGCGCTTGGGCTGTGCTCGGACTGAGCGGCCGGCGGCGCCTCTAGCGGGATCACTGAGCGTAGGTAAAAGTGAAGTACATACATGAGATTACCTTGCGCTCGAGCAACGCACACATAGACACCACCACCGCTCACAGACACGATGTCTCGAACCATGCGCGCTTGGGCTGTGCTCGGACTGAGCGGCCGGCGGCGCCTCTAGCGGGATCACTGAGCGTAGGTAAAAGTGAAGTACATACATGAGATTACCTTGCACTCGAGCAACGCACACATAGACACCACCACCGCTCACAGACACGATGTCTCGAACCATGCGCGCTTGGGCTGTGCTCGGACTGAGCGGCCGACCGACGCCTCTAGCGCGATCGCCGAGCGTAGCTATGAAAGTGAAGTACATGCATGAAATTGCCTTCTGTATCTATCTATTTTGTGACTATACTTTTAACTGTTTGAATGGCGACTTGACATGACGTGATATTTTGTGCATACACCATTGACAAAAGTAGTAAGGACAGGGGGGACCGCGTCTTTTTCTAACAACGCTGACAGCTATCTTCGGGAGTGGTCGGTAATCTTCGAAAGCGCCTGTCAATTTAAAAAAAAATCGGACCTCACTATCTTTACTATTTTAATCTTTGGCGTGAACCTTTAAGGCAGCGTTCGGATCTTAGCGACCGCAACGTGCGACTGCGACCCTTTGCTTAATATGGATTTATATTGCACTGGTCGCGCGATGTGGACGCCTGTTTTGTGTAGTACTCCATACAAATTCATACTAAGCACTGCGCTCGCTAAGAACCGAATGCTACCTTCACGGGGCCCGCCCACGTCCGATAATCGGTGACCGATTTTTTGTAGGTGAAAAATGGAACACACTGATAGCAATAGTGCAACGCACACGTCCTAATAAAAGTCGGTCAGAATTTAATAATGGATTATAATTTATTCCGATTATCGGTCCTACAAAAAGTCTGTCGTGAGCGGGCAGCGATACAGTGAGCCTCTTGAGTTTATATTAAAGTTAAGAGATCGATAGTGCACCTATCTCAGTACTTATTACTTACACTCCTCTGTGTTTTAAACTATGTTTTGTTAAATTAACTCAGTCAACTGTTTATAACGATTCTGCCACTAGTTGTGATCTTCAAAGGTGAGTATGTTCTGATGTAGGCTTCCAGAATCTTCTGGTCGCGGCCAATGTCCGTAGAGTTCTTTCGGTTCTTGAACATCTGGAATTAGAAATGGATTATTATTACACTTATGTAGGCAGTTTGTACTGTCCTTTGGCAGTCGTTACGGATAGTCAGAAGCCAGTAAATCTGACTCCAGTCTTGCCATGAAGTACCGTGTTACCCCAGTTAATGGGTTGTGGAGGTCTAGTAGGCAGCCGCTCCTCGTAAAATACTGGTATTCAGCTAAATCCGGCTTGACTGGAAGCCGACCCCAATATATGTAGTTGTCCTAGCCTGGAAAAGGCTAGGCAGATGATGATGATGATGTAGGCAGTTTGTTCTGCGTGAAAGATCTGGCGTAAGGGTCCTTGCCCACGGCGACTTTTTCTAGCGATAGATATAGTCTGATTTGCAAAAATCGCCGCGATGGAAAGGAAGATGGGTCTACATCTTAATAAGGCTCACGTTTAGGCGACGGGATAAAGGACTTGATTCAGAAAACAGTATTTCTGGACACAGCTCTTTTTAGCCTTATGCACCGGTAGTTGTTATATTCTTCAATGTTTTTAAATTTTTATGATTCATGTTAAGCAGAGAAAGGTGTGCATAGCGGATCGGACAGGTCTCTCACGGCTGGCCGGGCCTAACCCCACTCCCATTTTTATCTCTAACTAGCTGTCCCCTGCGGTTTCCCCCGCATTTTTCGTTACTGCTTCGCTCTCGTGGGTCGTACCGTGATAGTATATAGCATTGCTCGATAAATGGGCTATCTAACACTAAAAGAATTTTTCAAATCGGACCAGTAGTTCCAGAGATTACCCCCTACATACAAACTTACAAACCTACAAACTTACAAATTTTACCTCTTTATAATATTAGTATAGATAAGAACCATGCCCATATTAGTATGGAGCTGAAAGTCAGCAATGTCATGCAATGCCCAAATTGCAGCTCTATGTCATACGATAACTTTTTAGCGATATTTTTATGATATCTAGATTTAATGTTATTTAAAGCACCGATTCAAAAGATATTGGGCATTAAACATGATAATTTCCTGCTGGTTTTTTATACATTTTATCGTGTATGGACAGCATTGCTATTAGTTTTTCGCTAGGAACTTCATAATCACCTTATTGACTTAAATGTGTTATCACATAAACATGTCAATTAATTGGAACTATCTAGTCGGTCTCCATTGTAGTGTCAATATGTGTGTGGACCATTCCTTTATATGGCAGAAAAACCCTTTCACAAGTTAAGTAGTAGTAGATTCAGATTTAACGTAAAAATACTATAAACAAACAAATATAAGATAATTAAATAAAGGAATCCTTACAGAAAATCCGTCTCCTCCATCAGAGAGGTACCGGGGTGCAGTCACCAGGTACACTTCATCATCATCCAGTGGCACAGCATCTTCACCGACCACCACGGAGGTGATGCGCTGTCCCTCAGTGAGGGACACGTTGTATGTCACACGGAGACCTGGGAAGAGGTCGCAGAATAAATTAATGTTAATTTTTTTGGAAAACGGTAATTATAGAAGTAAAATGTCAATGATACCGTCAAATAGGGTGGAAAGGATCGCAGGGGTGAGTAGAGACAAAATTACACTAGAACCCTCTGGAAGCTTAAGAGCCCCCGCAGACTGCAGACTCTTTGATCGGCCGATAGTTTGATCGGTTTGGGCCGGCAGCGCGCACACGGGTCCAACTAAACCGTCAAGTTGGTGGTTGGCGCGCACACCAACCAGCAATCGGTCGATTGCTCTCGCACGGTTTGCTAGTATAGAGAACATGAAAATCTCTGCGCCGAGCTCGGAGCGAACTGAGTCTTCCGATCAAACAATCAAGAAGAGCGTCGTACTGATTTAGCAGTCGGCCGGCAGATTAGTTTGAAGGAAATCGGGAAGCCTATCAAACTTTTTTATCGGCCGATACTGAATCTGAATGCATATGCATACCTCTCCATACTGATTAAGAAGCCGACCAAACTATCGGCCGATAGAAAGTCTGCAGTCTGAGGGGGTAAGAGCCCCCGCAAGATCTTGATTTACAGGCAGATTCCAGCAAAATACCCTCAAACTCACCTGCAACCTGCAGCAACCAGGGTCCCTTGAAGGGGTCGTAAGCCCACGCGTCGCTGACGCTCCTCTCCAGCGCCTGGCGAACGTATCTGCCTTCCAGCTCGTACACATCCACGCGGTCGTTGAAAGGCAGCAGCTCGAAGATTGAACCTTCCGTTATTGCTGGAACAGGCAGACATTTTGTTATGAAGGAACAATTTTTCTATTTTAAAGTCTTCTTCTTATCGTACGGTTAATGGCCAACCTGGTGTCAGAGTTTTCAAGCCGCCCGAAGGACTTGACCTAACGACTGCTGTCAGTTGACAACAACCGGGACCGACTTTTTACGTGCCCTCCGAAACACGGAGACGCTCAGATGAAATACAACTAATCGGTCACCCATCCATAGACTGACCGCGCCAAGGGTTGCTTAACTCGCTAATCGTGTACCGATTAGTGAGCGCAACTGGTTATGAGCGCAATTATGAGCGTTATTTTTACATCATAAACTTTTATTACATCGTCTCAAACTTTTTCGTCTGTGTGTTGCATTTGCATGTCGCGTGACGGTGACATCAGAGCAGCCGAAGCCAATATGGCGGCGCCAATGGTCGGTGTAGTGTACCTATAGTTTATTACTCATTTGTGCCTGTGCTCCTCGCTATTTTGTTTGTTTTGGTCAGTGTTTATTATACCTTTAATAGAATATTATTCCGCCAATTTTTAGTTATATGCCTTTATTGTGAAAAAAGTTTCACTTTTACCGTGGTTTCATAAAAACCACACAGTACTATTTTTATTGTTTGTTGCGCAAATAAAACAGTTAATTAGCCTAATATGTCCCACTGCTAGGCGAAGGCCTCCCTCTCCCTTTTTCACACACGTCTGTCCTCGGCCATTGCGGGCCTGTCCTTCAGGTAATCATCCAGCTCTCGGTCATCAGTCTCTCTCTCACTCTCCTGCCTGCCTTGATGTCACCATGCTTTTAATGGAACACAAAAAGTGGTTCTTTTAACTAAGAGTTCCTCTTACATGCGGCAGTCATGTCCGGCCCAATACCACTTTAGAGGGATTGGGCCGGACATGTCTGCCGCACACATGTCTGGCTTTTTTAAGGGCTTTTCGTCAAATAAGGCAGGTCTAATAAAAAATAATTATAATTGAGTATGATGCACTAATTTTTTCGATGCGATCAGCCTCCGGCAGGGCGTAAATATTAGGAACTATAAAATTCGAATATTCCCAAGACCTGAAGCACTAGTTTATAATTATATCCGATGTTTTCAACTCAACCAAAAAAATTTACTTCTAAATTGAATAGATCTACAATGTATCCTAAAAAAATGTAACAATAAGGTATTGTTAAAACACATGGAACGAGGAAATATAGCTGGCTAAGGCCTACTGTCCACTGATGCGTAACTTCACAGACGCGTATTCGTCATTATATGCTTGGTCACAGCTTACATACAGAACTATGAAAATCTTTCGACGAAGCGGTAACGCCGTGCAGCTTGCATCGCATGCAGGCTTCATGAGGCCTGCGGTACCGCATGTCATAATAATATAATGTTGGGCGTACATCGAGCGAAAGGACATTTTCATTTTTATAAAAATAGCGGGAAGGTTTTCGTCGTCCGATGGCATTGTTACAAATGATTGAAAAAGCACGCGTGTAGTACACCTCGTAGACAGAATTCACTACGCTATACTGCAGATTAAGTTGCCTGGCGTATTTTGATGCTTGTATGAAACTAAGCGTCCGTAGATAGTAAGCCTAAGACAAGAGGCTTTTATTATTAGGCTTACTATCTACGGACGCTATATACGGCATGTTTTTTAGGCCATAGACTGTGATACAACACTAATGAAACACTGCACAAATGCCATGCCGTAGAGCCACCGTGTATGTCAATAAGCTCCCGCAGTGATCCATAGAATACTGAAAACCTTGCAGCCCAAGCACGGCTAAATAACCGTGCCTACACCCGGCGAAAAACGTACCGAGTACAAGAGGCCGATGGCCATCATAGTTCAATGATAATACCAATTACAAAAAAAAAATACTTACTTCCTTCCATAATTGAAGACTTGATATTACCGCGTTGGATGAACGACAAATATTTGTACGCAGATGAAGATACTTTCGACTTGGCCTGAAAAATAAAACTGTGTTTAGTTTCAACCTTATCGATTCTAATAGTATAACTGGTAACAAATGTTAAATGATATTTATTTTGCAAATAGGTTATCACAAACACTTTTACACGTCAATTTTTTTTGGACTTTTTTATTTATTTACTACATGAGGCCGGTGTTTCCTAACTGACTACCCTGAGAAGGAACACCGAAATAAACTCAGGGGTTAGCAAGCTAGCTAAAGTAGTTTTGAAGATATAATTGTGTTAATTAGACGTACCGAAATCGCGCTAGATTATCCTAGGAAACCCACAGATGCAATGCACTAACTTTTGGGTACACAATGGGTATTTTTCTTTGATCGGGCACTTTGTAACGATCTAAAGCCATCGTGAGTCTAGAGCAGAGAAAGACGCTTGTACTTCCATACACACATCCCTCCCATGCGTCGTTGTTATAGTCCGTACTAATACACGAAAAGAGAACATCAAAACATGACCGAACTTGTTTCCACCTAAAAAGGCTGTTAAATGACTTCTTCAGGCGACAAAGAAGCGCTCCAACGAACAATTGCAGGTTTCATAGTAAAAGTTGTCTGTTATCATTAATACACGTGTTTAAGTACCATAGCATAGCATCAGCCTTATAACGTTCCCACTGCTGGGACCCAGACCTCCTCTCTAGGAGAGGGAATGGGCCGTAATCCACCACGCAAGCCCAGTGCGGGTAGGTGGATGTAACATGTCTTCGAATTTTTGCTTCTAGGACATGCCGATTTCCTCACGATGTTTTCCTTTTCCGAGTTTAAGTATCGGTCACTAATTACCAGTCACCCTATAGACCTCTCTTTACTCACGGCCTCAAGCTGAGCATCCACCAGCATGTCTCCGAGAGTACACTCTCCAAACACGCAGTCGTCAAAGCGCATGGTGTACTCCGTAGAGCCCACAGGAACGTTCTCCGCCTCATGGACCCGCTTCGCGTAGGGGGCCAGCTTCTCCTTTATTTTGGGGTCTGGAAATGACAAAAATATTTTTTAGTACTTACTCTTACTTACTCCAAAAACTCTTAGTTCTACTACTTTTGGGAATGCAATTTACAGTTTTTTGCACTCGTGCGTAAAAGTGTGCCAGCGATCTCGAGGCGTAGTTACTCAGATACCCGCGAAACGAGACACAATAGTAAAACAATAACAGCGCGGTCTCATAGGACCGGTTGGGGATTCAAACGTTAATTTATTGAAGACACTTATTTATCGTATTAGGCTGGGTTCCAATAAAAGACCACTGCAATCACCAGTCGTCGGGCAGCCCCCGTATATTTATTTCGTAGTAAGTAGCAGTATTAAAAAACGTCGTTTGTTATTTGGTCACTGCAGCACTCGACTCTATAACACCCTTGCCTGCGGTTCGGGCAAATTCTATGTCGGCCACTTATATCAAAATCTAAACCTCGAATCACAGTTCGATCGAACAAACGGAAGGGAACCAATAGGGTCGATGGCTGCTAGGGCTGCAGGAGCATTTGAAAAAGTGACCGTGGGTCCACCCGACCAAATTGGGTCCACCCTAAAACGGGAGAACTCATTAAATGATTTCCCACTTCAAAAAAAGGTTAGACGCTGGTTTGCATAATCAACATCGTGAATGAGATCAGAATCTATGACATTAGCCCACATTACAATAATTGTTTATTATTAACAAGCTATTACTATCAATAATAAGGTGAAGGTTATTAATCAAGATCGATCTCCTGAAAATAATAGTTCGTCTGACTATTAATAGATATAAATTGATATCGCTGATAACCTTTTAGGAGAGACAAACTTGACCTCAGATATTGTGTCGCTGAAATATCAATGTCTGGCGATCTATTTTGATTAAATTCCTGTCGGAGTCTGTGTTTTACGATAACTTCAACTTAGGAGTCTTTAACCTATCACATACCCGCGAAAACCAATAGTAAGACAATAACAGCGCGGTCGTACAAGACCGGTCTGTACGGAGGGATTCATGAACTAAGTCAAGAGTGAATAGGTTACTTCTAGGCAAGCGTACTCCATCGCCGGCCATACCATCGCTTATAATCAGGTGAGATAGAAGGCCAATTCCATAACAAAAAAAAAAACAACGTTAACCGACCGAAAACTACATTTAATCCTTCAAGTCCTCTTAAAGTACTAGGGCTGCAGTAACTCTGTAAAAGAGCCTCAAATCACCAGCTTCCACCTGCCTTTTACCCGCTTCTAAGATTTTATTCGAAATGAACGTACCACTGGGATGAAAAAAGTGCTATATCCTAACGGCCGAACCAATAACTGATCTATCACATATCGGAGATAGAAAAACAAATGAAACAACAGAAAACATGATAATTTTTGTATTGTATCATTTGTTTTACAATCTCCAGTATGCCAAAACTGGAGATTTTACAATCTCCAGTATGCCAAAACTGGAGATCGATAGGTTATTAGTTTCGGCCGGTCATGCCAACTTGCCAAATCTTCTTGCAGACATTGAAGTGCGATGTAATAAGAAACTATAGCCATATATTAATTGGGACGCTGTTTTACAACCGTTTGGAAGACGTTTAATCGTCGACACTTATTAATGACTAATCCAAATGATTTTCATCATCTCATTATATATTTCTTAGCCATCATCTTACCTTCAGGTATAGATCGGTCGAGGTACAGAGGGTTGCCTTCCCACTTGACGTAGTCTCCTCGGAAGTCGAAGTAGACTGTCAGGTTGCCCATGTACTTGGTGAACGCTGAGGCTTGGACTATCAGCACCTGGAATAGAAGAATAGCTCTCTTAATAAGCTAGTGCGCCTCACCATCAACGATTGCATCACTGCTTACGATCAGGTGGGATCGCAGTCAAGCACTAGTTTATAACAATAAAAAAAAGATAGCATTCATCACCAATATTATCATCAGCGGGGGTATTTCCTAAACTCCATTGATAGCTTAAATGGTGATCACTAGTTATAGTCAGCGTTCCGAGCTGCGATAAAAGTGATAATATCGCGAACCCGACCAATGTGCAACGTCACAATTAATACTCAATAGCTCTTTTACTTTGTGACTATTAAATTCGGTCGGATTTGCGATATAATCAATACTATCGCAATTTTAACGCTAGTTATAACGAGTGATTAATCATTTGAGCTATCAGAGATAGGCAATACCCCTGCTGGTCAGCCTGAACACATCCACGTCTAGATATAGGACTCCCTAAGCGTTGGCACATAGACAGGTCCTATGTTGCTTGCATCTAGTAGATCTCCGTAGACTTCACCAAATTCAATTAAATATATAAATAGATCTACCTTGTAGATCAATGACTTCCAATTCCAGTACACAGCGGTCACAATAAAAAAAATAAAAACAAAATAGAATACCTACGTCTTACTTACGTATCCAAAAATTTACTATAATATAGTCGAGTAAATTTTCGCCAGGGACATATTATGCGTGTAGAGAGGCCAAAAATCTTCTTTTTTTTTATTTGTTTTTTTTTTCGCCTTATAATCCATTATAATTATATAAATCAGACACGGGTACGGACTTATAAAATAGTATTAGCTATTTAATTACCTGATGTTTCTTATCAGCGGAGCTCTCAATGAAGACGGGATACGGTCCAGCGACAGCCTCCCCGCTAGGAGCCTCTCCGTTCCAGAGTAGGGAGTGCGTGTGTCCTCCCACGATGATGTCTATGTGTTCTGCCACGTCACGGGCTATCTCTCTGAAAAACATATTAAAGATATTTAGAACTTGTCCTTCAAAGAGGTGAAAGTCTGCAAAAGTTGTACAGCATAAAAATGGAATTCCCTGCCGGAGTCTGTGTTTCCTGATAGCTACAACTTAGGGTCAATTCACACCGAGAGGCGACGCGACGCGACGATGCAGGAAGAGGCCAGTGATTTCGTGCTGCGCCGCGCGCCGCCGCGAAACGCGTCGCAGCGGTGCGAAGCGGCATAATAAAATCATCGGAAACACGACGTCGCGAATATAAAAATGTTTCGCTGCGCAGCGAAACGCCGCGCGGCTTCACGAGGAGCAGCGCTGCATAAAACAACGTATTAATAGAATACGTAATTTCATGCACAAAGATACACATTTCATTGTGAGAATTTAGAAATTCTTACAATGAAATGTGTATCTTTTGGTGTACTAAATAAAGTTCTATTTTGTGTCACTCTATTAAATGCATGCAGCGTCGCGTCGCGTCTCGGTGTGAGCTGGGTATTTAAATCAAGAGAAAATCGGTTACTTCTAGGCAGATGTAATTGAGCGGAGTATTCTAATATCGCGATACAGAATTTTGAATTTTAGTTCCTATTGTATTGTATATCGGCCTGGTATCGGCCACTCCATGACCAAATTGCCATAGATGTGGCTTCAACATGAATCTACATTTTTAACCTATCACATACCCACAAAACGAGACACAATAGTAAAACAATAACACCGCGGTCTCCGAGGACCGGTCGGGGATTAATGAAATAAGTAAAACATTTCTTAGTAAAGTGTAGCTTGTATTTACATAAATACATATAACACACACACACACATACATAACATTATGTAAATGTACATTAAGTTGCACCTACCATGTTAAGGGTGATGACCTTAGGTCGACTGGTACTAATTAATGTCTAAGGCATAAGTCCGTCTTTGTACCGGGGCTTGTTTACTTGTGCACATAGTTTTAATAAATAAATACTGGCCTGTTGGTCTAGTGATTAGTGACCCTAACTGCTATGCCGGAGGTCGTGGGTTCGATTCCCACTCAGGACAAATGTTTGTGTGATGTGCACAATAAATTGTTCTGTGTCTGGGTGTAATTTATCTATAACATGTATGTATTTAGAAGTATATAAGTATGTTTATGACTTGTCTAGTACCCATAACACAAACTCTGCTTAGCTTGGGACCAGACGGCGTTGTGTGAAAGTTAAAAAAAATAACTTCTAAAACAACTAACACAATACAAGCTAAGTAACGCGCAAGAATCTATCATCCATGACGACCTTATTACTGCCTAAGTTGCTGCAACCTTGGAACAGTTATTATCAACGTGAAGTAATTACACTATCCAATTGTTTACAGGTTTGAGACAGGTTTCTTCTAACTGTTTTATTTGTTACTTACAGATGATAATAACTTTAAAAAAATGTAACCATTCTCGAGTATCGCTACTTAGTATTTATTTATTTATCAATTGCTACTTGCCTACTTACAGTTTGCACCAAAGCGCAAGCTAACAATCTACAAACTAAAAATTTAATACAAAATTGATCATTTCTTTACTGCTTTAAAAGCGGTCACTAAGAACCGAATGCTACTTTAAAGAGTGAAATTCTCTACCGTAGACAGTATTTCCTGATAACTACATAACTTTTTGCAGACAACAATCAAGTAGCTCGCCTTCCGGTAAGGATTGAGCCTAAGGGAAGGTTCATATCTGACGGAACATGCGTCGCGTATTATCGGTCGCGTAACGCCAGAACAGACAAATGTATAGAAAAACACTTGACCGTTCACACTCAACCGATGATACGTTAGTGTGTCTAGCGTACAGCATCTATTCCGTTTCCGTCAACGCATTGTCGGTCGACGTAAGAGCTAGTGAGGACTTAGGTAGACCTTTTTGCTAGATCTTGGCTTAAATTATCTGTCTAGCGACAAAAAAATATACCGACTATTCTAACAACTTCTATTTCTCGAGTTTACAATAAAAATAAATAAGTACCGCTCTGTAGATGCTGAACGGACAAACTGATTAGACGCTTAATGTGAAAGGTCTAATTTGACGGAGTGGACGCGACCGATGATACGCTCGACGCATTTTCCGTCAGATGTGAACCGTCCCTAAAACAACGAAACTTAACCCAGTAGGGTCTATGCCTGCAGCCTGCTAGGGGTCTGAGAACGTTTGGGCGCCAGAACGCAAAAAAGCAACTGTAGGACACAAGTTGGTTTCGCTCTACCCTAGAGATGGAAAAGTCATTTAATGTTTTCTCAACTCAATTTTTGTCAAATTATTTATTATTCTTTGCATTCTTTTAAATTTAATTTTAATTAAACTTTTAAGTATACCTAAGTGTTCAGCACGAACTTACAGCCGAAACCAATAACCTATCTATCATATATCGGAGATAGAAAAACAAATGAAACAACAGAAACATGTCAAATTTTTGTATTGTATCATTTGTTTTACTGTCTCCAGTATGCCAAATCGGAGGTAGATAGCTTATTGAAAACGGGCGTTAATGTTTTAAAGAAATTATTACCATCTGTTTTCATGACGACTGTTACCTACATCACCACAATTTGTATATGTTCTTTGTTCATTCGACCAGCAAAGATACAATGTCCCATTATTTCGTTCATCCACCGACAAACTCCGGTACTTATGGTATAATTGAGCAATTTTATCGTCTTGTTACTTGTGACAGAACAATGGATTCTCAGACACAAAGCTCGATAAAATCGTATGAAGTTGAATGGGATGTTATTTTCTTATCACGTTTAGTTAACAGTAATTCACCCAGTTATACTATTCATCATTGTAGTGACTGTCAGGAAGTTTCATTTAGTTGAGGAAAAAGACGTGAGAAAAGTTTTGAGAATTATTATTTTTTGTTTATTCTGCAACAATGGAGGGATGAAACGCACGTTACTAAAGCAGTTATGAATTTACATGTGGAGGGATGCAGAGGAAGAGGGAAACCAAAGAAAAGATGGATGGATTGTGTGAGGACTGTTATGAAAGAAAAGGGAGTTGATGATAGCATGACGGGTGATAGGACATAGGTATGTTGCGCCGACCCCAAATAATATGGGATAAGGGCAGGAAGAAGAAGTTTATTCTGCAACAAAAATGGACTGGCCCATAATGGCTGAAGACAGACGTATGTGGAAAAGGGAGAGGGAGGCCTTTGCCCAGCGGTGGGACACAATGGGCTAACTAACTAACTGTGACATGGCAATCTGTTAGATGACAATAGGCCACTGTTTTAGCTGAACCTTTGAGGCAAGAGTGAATGTATTATTTCTAGGCGATATTATTTTCTTATCACGCAGAGTTAAGAGTAATTCACCCAGTTATCTATTCATCATTGTAGTGACTGTCAGGAAGTGTTGTCATTTAGTTGAGGAAAAAGACGTGAGAGAAGTTTTGAGATTTTTTTTTATTTTATTCTGCGCCAAAAATGAACCGGCCCGTAATGGCTGAAGACAGACGTGTGTGGAAAAGGGAGTGGGAGGCCTTTGCCAAGCAGTGGGACACAATGGACTAACTAACTGTGACATGGTAATCTGCTAGATGACAATAGGCCACTCTTTTAACTGAATCTTTAAGTCAAGAGCGAAGGTAAGTGTGCTCCATCTTCGATCGCATCGTCGCTTTTCATCAGCTGACATGACGGGCAAGTCGAGCATACCTAATTATCAAATGACCTCTCCCGCTCTAGGGTGGAATGAAAGAGACTAAAACCTACCTGTGTCCTTCAGAAGCTTTTTGCGTTATAGGGTCACGGACAGTCACTCTATCAAAATAATGATTCCTCAACCCTACAGTCATCGGCCTTAATGGGCCCCTTAAGTTTTGTTAACCCTTAGCGTTCGTAATCGGTGGTGCGTGGAATACGCTTTACAATAAATACTTGTATGATAAGGATATTATGAACACCCTTAATTACTCAGATACCCGCGAAACGAGACACAATAGTAAAACAATAACAGCGCGGTCTCATAGGACCGGTTAGGGATTCAAACGTTAATAATCCATTTTTTGGTTTAGATGGCAAATCATCAGAAGAAGAAGAGAGTGTCAGACTTTGCCTTTGTTCTAATCTCCGGGTTTTCGTTTCATTACTGATACGTCTGTTTGAGGTGCGCATGGAACATTACGCACCGTCAACGGCATGGGCTTGGTCCGGACTGTTACCGAACGTCCAGGCCGCGAGCTACCCATTGTTCGCCATCCGCACCTTTTAGCCATGCCAAAGAAAGAAAGATTCCCAAAGAAAGATTAAGGCTTTGGGAAGAACATAGTCTAACACCACCCGATTTCTTAAAACCCCAGGAACGTCTCCCGCCTGGACATGAATTGCAGTGGCCTGTATGGAAAGCACTAAATCGGTTGCGCACCCAAGTAGGTCGCTGCAAACACAATTTGGCCAAATGCGGTTTCAAAGACCCGTCGGATACCCAATGTGAGTGCGGTGCTCCTGTACAAAACATGAGCCACACGTTGGAGTGCCCCAAGTGCCCAAACACCTGCACTTTGGAGGATCTGATGAGTGCCACCGATGCTGCAATTAATGTAGCTACCTACTGGGCCCAAACAATTTGAAGAGTTGGCCTTCGATTCGAAAAGAAGAGAAGACGCGGAGTTGAGAGTAATTCACCCATTATTATTCATCATTGTAGTGACTGACAGGAAGTGTCGTGCATGTGACGTCATTTAGTTGAGGAAAAAGACGTGAGAGACGTTTTGAGATTTTTTTTTTCGTTTATTCTGCGTCATGGCAATCTGTTAGTTGACAATAAGCCACTCTTTTAGCTTTTTTAAGGTAGGAGTTCATCAGAATGACTTCTCCTGCTCTTGGTCTTGCTCTTGTCCAGGAGAGTATCAGACTTTTACTGACTATAAATCCATTCCTTTGTTCCTTCTTTGCCTTCGTTCCAGGGTCCCGGGTTTTCCTTTCAGAAGCCAACCCACGGCCCCAGTAGGCTTCGACCCTGCCGGGCCCCTACAGTTGCTGACACTTCTCTTTGAGACGCGCATGGAACAATACGCACCGTAACAGCATGGGCTTGGTCCGGACTGTTACCAGACGTCCGGACCGCGAGCTACCCATTGCTCGCCATCCGCACCTTTTAGCCATGCCAAAGAAAGAAAGATTCCCAAAGAAAGATTAAGGCTTTGGGAAGAACATAGTCTACCACCACCCGATTTCTTGAGACCCCAGGAACGTCTCCCGCCTGGACATGAATTGCAGTGGCCTGTATGGAAAGCACTAAATCGGTTGTGCACCCAAGTAGGTCGCTGCAAACACAATTTGGCCAAATGGGGTTTCAAAGACCCGTCAGATACCCAATGTGAGTGCGGTGCTCCTGTACAAAACATGAGCCACACGTTGGAGTGCCCCAAGTGCCCAAACACCTGCACTTTGGAGGATCTAATGAGTGCCACTGATGCTGCAATTAACGTAGCTACCTACTGGGCCCAAACAATATAAAGAGTTTACCTTCGATTCGAAAAGAAGAGAGAAGAAGAGCCATGCCCTTCCACTTACTTGTCGACGTCAAGTCCACAGTGCGACAGCAGGATGATGATGTCCACTCCTTTTTCGCGCAACGCTTCGGCTTCACACTTCGCCGCCGCCTTGGGGTCAGTGAACTTCACCTTGCCAGGAGATGACAGTTTCTGTAAAGACATATTGAATGTATAACAAAAAACTAACCATGTTAATTTTGAATTAGGAAGTTTAATTTTTCAGATTTTTATTTGACTATGTCTTTAAATTATGAATCCCCGACCGGTCCTATGAGACCGCGCTGTTATTGTTTTACTATTGTATAGGTTAAATTAGTTCTACTGCTCTGAGTGGAGCGAAAGGGAGTGTCAGACTTTGAATTAAACTAACCTGTTACTTTAGTTGCCATTACATTTGAGGGCTACAGTAACACAGGCTAATGAAGGAACATAGGTGCCGTTTTAGTCAGTAAAAGTCTGACACACCCTTCTGCTCCTCCTTACAGTGGGAGAAAACAGTAGACGAAGACCTCAAAAATGGTTCTGTACGACATGCTACTAAAATGTTTAGTAACTAGAGTGCGTCTAATGAAAGCGCAACTTGAAGTTTTTTTTTTAAATTCAATTGGCAACATTATTCAGCCGCAATTGTAGGAAATAAAAAATATTGTGAAGTGTCAAGACATGATTCTCCTACTAGTTAGTAATACCACATACAATTTTTTTGGATTACTTTTTCTCAGGTCGCGCTTTCATTAGACGGACTATTTATCCATTTACATATGATTTCCAACACTGTGTTAAATTACTTGTAACACCACAAAATAAAAACAATAGGTACTTCTTGCTACATAATTGCAATCAAATTGCCATCCTGTTTTTAATTTTATTCATAACATAGAAACACACAGTACTATATCAGTTACAATGTAATTAATTACTATTCTTCTATCTAATCATAACTCTAATTGTTTTATACTGACCTAAATTTAAAACATTGTATGGGTCTAAAACAAAGTTGCGCTATCAATATTATAAAAAATTATAATCGTTTGTTTTTTATTTATATACTCCTATATAATCGACTCGGAGTCACTATGTGTTAAGTATAACTACATGATCGATTTATACCTAATCTTCTATTTCTGTGCTCTTTATAAGAATAAATATCTTTTAATCAAATTATTTCAAAATTTAACAAATGTACAATAAGTGTAATAAAGAGAATAAGAATTATTTATACTATGATTTTCTCTATGAGGCATGTATGGAACACAATGCGCCGAAATCAAAATCAAATCTATTTATATATTTATTATTTTACATGGGCACTTTTATAACGCCAGAAGCTAGTGCACCGTCAAATAATGCTGTAGTGAGTTTTTTTTTAAATTTCCAACTCATGGTTCCACCAGGAAATCCTTCCTATTATTCATACATACTTACATAGTTATTTCACACGCAGAACAGTTATAAACTAATGTCTCTAGACACGAGAACTAATAAAGAGATTTAAGCAAAGTTTTCCAGAGTGCGTTTTAAAGTAAACACGCAAAATGGGATGGAATCACGCTACGCATGACACCAGTAGCGTAGCTACGTATAATATAAAAAGGAGGCCCCACTTTTACCTGATTGCGATAAAGCCGTAAGCCGTTGGGTTTAGGTATTTCTATTTTTATTATTTAGTTTAGGTATTTACCCAAATAACCAAATAGCTCCTAACAATTTAACAATTCGTAGGGCCAATAGCCTGAGAGTCTCTCATTAGTAAGAATTTGAGTTTTTGGAAAGTAATTTTATGCTTTCAACCGGGGTCTCTGAAGTCTGGTGGCCCCATATAATTGATACGGCGGTAGTTACGGCCCTGAATGACACTGGTACCTAATGAACACGTCACAAAGTCATGTATTGCGTGTACTTTATGAGATGTGGCACGCACTTCCGGGCTACAATTATTATAGTTTAATCTTTTTACATAGGTAAGGGAGGAGCTCGTGGCTAGATAATATCAGCCTCACGGGTCGATCTTCAAGGTTAAGCAACGCTTGCCAAGGTTGATCTGTGGATGACCGAGTTTTCTCCGTGCCTCGAAAAGCACGTTAAGCCGTAGGTCCCGGCTGTTATTTGTAGATCTTTGGCAGTCGTTACGGATAGTCAGAAGCCAGTAAATCTGACTACAGTCTTGCCATGAAGTACCGTGTCACCTCAGTTAATGGGTTGTGGAGGTCTGGTAGGCAGTCGCTCCTCATAAAATACTGGTATTCAGCTAAATTCGGCTTGACTGGAAGCCGACCCCAATGTAGTTGGGAAAAGGCTAGGTAGTAGATGATTATAGGTAAGGGATGATGGGCCATGGGTTCGCTTTTGAAATGAAAACCCGAAGCCCTAGAACACAAGGCAAAAACAAAACGTAGGTACTTACGGGTTTTAAAATACTACTTATTCAATAACTATTAGCACAGCATATTTAAGAAGCGATAGTTCAAAGTGACATTTATTCAGTGATAATATAATTGATAAATCGTTATGATGACACTGCTGCACTGATGAAATAAATGGTTGGAATGTCACTGTCAATAGGGCAAGTTGTACGAGATTGACTAGCACTATCAAAATGTTATTTGGCTTGAAACTTGTAATTCTTAGAGCGTTTTCACATTATCCGATCCGATATCGGTGTCGGACGTCGATACGATACCGGAGTAAGTAAAATGTATGAAATGCCGTGCTCCGATATCCGATATCGGGCCGGACAATATGAAAGACAGGTACATATTTCATACATTTTACTTACCCCGATATCGTATCGGCATCCGATACCGATATCGGATCGAAAAATGTGAAAACGGTCTTACAATTAATCTATTTATTTATTGCCAGTCTTTTGGACACATTACCGGTCGACAGCGATGTTGAAGAGTTTTTTGACGCCATACTTTAGTTAGTTTAATTAGTTAGGAGTTTTTATTACACTATAAAGATTAGCGCAGTGGTTAAGCGATTGACTGCTGCGCTGCGTGTCCCGGGTTCCATTCCCGCACTGAACAAATATTTGTGTGATCTACAGAGAGTTATTCCGGGTCTAGGCTTCTCGTGTATGTGAGTTTTCAAGTTTGTAAACGCACCCACGATACAGGAGTAATTTCTAGTGTGGGGCAACGATTAGAAAAAAAAAAAGTTGTACTAAGATTAAAAAAATATATATTTATTTGTATAAAAAATAGTGCTACGTATGGATGACCCTTAGTTTTTAACACTGGGATTGAATTGTGTCATTTCGTACTAGAGTTTCGCGCACGCCAACTCCAATCCCAATGTTTATCGCACACTAAGTTTAATCCCAATTTCACTATGGTCATGCAATATTAAATTAATTTTGCGCAAGCATTGATCGTATCGATTGTCGACGACCTGGCGAGGGTCGCGGGAATCCGATGGATGCGAGACGCACAGGACCGGTCGCTGGGGCTATACTTGGGGGAGGCCTATGTCCAGCAGTGGACGTCTTTCGGCTGAGATGATGATGATGATCGAAACTCAATGTCGACCGATCGGAATTGGCTTCAACAGGGCGCGTCGGTCTCCAGCCGTCTCCATAAATTTTATATGGCAACTAGACTGTCTTGTAGAACTACATTAGATCTACCCCGTACTACATCCTATTCTACGTTCAAATCCGGCGCAGCCCACGGGTGCGTCGATAAATGTGGTGAGAGATGATGTCCTATGATTGACTAAACTTTAAAACAAAAATTGAAAGATAGAGACGAGACAATTCTCAAATCGAACTAAGAAAGTTTACGAACGATAAGAGTTTATTTAAATAAGTAAACAAATTCATAAATCCCCGACTGGTCCTATGAGACCGCGCTGTTATTGTTTTACTATTGTGTCTCGTTTTGCGGGTATGTGATAGGTTAACCAAATGTCTGGAGTGTAAAATAGTCCAGTCAAAATAGACATTCCACTTTGCATTAATTCCCAACAAGCTGGATTTTTGTGCAGGCCTTGCATACGTCATTACGAATGATATGTCAAAAGTCCCCATCGATCCCGCTTGTGCGTTGTTTTTTATACGAGGTCAAAGGTCACAAATTAGCGTTTTTTGCGTATATCTCTGAAACAATGAGAGCTATCGAAAAATGGTTCAGGCAAAGTTTGTAGATCGTAAAATTGTCTACAAAAAAGATCTCGACACTTTTCTTCTACAAAGCATCGCTTTCGAGATATCGTGACTTTAGACCGCAGGACAGTCGTATTTTAAGTGTAACAATCACTGTAGTACTTAGCCTCAGCAGCAACTAAGTCATATTCATACTGAATGCGGGCAATGACACTACTTGCTAGTCTGAGCTTCCTTCAAGATGGTTTTCTTGAAGTCATGGGTTGAAACTTGAGGACACTCTTGGTCGAAGATGCTGCGCTTTTTTCATTTCAGCCGTTTTATCTGCTTCATTGCCACAGAACAAACAGTATTTCGTCAAAAAGACGATTCATTACCTCGTGCTCTAGTACGAGGAGGACTAATCCCAGATGTGAAAGCTATCTCCGCCTCACGCTGTCTTTTAGCTGCAGCGATGCTGCTCTTCCGGGTGTATGCTTTACGACACTGCTTATGAATCGTTACAGATGGTTTGTCCTTCAAATATTCATCGGACCCATCATCCCTAAGGGCTGGATGACTTCAAGAAAACCATCTTGAAGGAAGCTCAGACTCGTTCTCATGAGCTAGCAAGTAGTGTCATTGCCCGCATTCAGTATGAATATGACTTAGTTGCTGCTGAGGCTAAGTACTACAGTGATTGTTACACTTAAAATACGACTGTCCTGCGGTCTAAAGTCACGATATCTCGAAAGCGATGCTTTGTAGAAGAAAAGTGTCGAGATCTTTTTTGTAGACAATTTTACGATCTACAAACTTTGCCTGAATCATTTTTCGATAGCTCTCATTGTTTCAGAGATATACGCAAAAAACGCTAATTTGTGACCTTTGACCTCGTATAAAAAACAACGCACAAGCGGGATCGATGGGGACTTTTGACATATGATTCGTAATGACGTATGCAAGGCCTGCACAAAAATCCAGCTTGTTGGGAATTAATGCAAACTTGTATCAAAATTTAGTCTATTTTGACTGGACTAAAATGCGATAAAGAGTTTCGTTCCAAAATTAACTTATTATAAACAGCTTATTTATAAACATAGTGTAAAAGATAAAATAACTTATTTACTACTACTAAGAAGCTATCAACCAAACATGTAGGTACTTGTAGATAATAAGAACAACGAAATAACTATGTATTAAGATAAAACACGGTGGGTTTTTCGTGCAGACAGAGGGTATTTCTATTTTACATTGTGGCTACAATGTTCCCAAATATTTATCATGGAATATGCATGCATTTTTTATTTCCTAAAACAGACACTTTTGGTCTAGTAAATAAATATGAAAGAATTTTCCAAAAGCTGCTAATAAGAAAGAGAAGTTCGAAATGTAATCTGTTGTCATATTATACCGCACAGGAACGGTCGTTGTGGCGACGCTTGGGGCTTGCCTATGTTCAGCAGTGGACTTTTGGCTAAAATGATGATGAAAAACTATAGCTCACCTCAGTGTCGGGTGTAATAAGCCCTATGAGGCCAATCTTCCTCCCATTCCTCTTCAGGATGAGATGACGCTGGTACAACCCCTCCAGGGATGGTTCCTCGCTGGTGTCCATGTTGGCTGCAAGCACAGGTGCCTTCAAGGCGGATAGGTAAGGAGCCAGGCCTTCGGGGCCGTCGTCAAACTCGTGGTTGCCGATTGCCTGCGGAATAGAAAATTAGCATTAGCATTATCGGCCTTGTCAACAGTGGGAACATTCCACTGTTGGGACTCCGGCCTTCTCTCTAGTAGAGGGAATAGCTATAAACCTCCACGCGGACCCAGTGCGGATTGGTATTCGAATTTTTGGTTCTAAGACGTGCGGATAAGTGAATGTCACATGTCTTCGAATTTTTGATTCTATGACATGCGTGTTTCCTCACGATGTTTTCCTTCACCATTTTGAGAGCAGTGGTGATGAAATAAATTACACAAAGCAATGTGCCTGGCTGGGTTTGAACCCGCGACCTTGACTTGTAAGGCAGGCCGCACACCGGCGCCACATGCTACACGTATCGAACATTTACGTCGCTACAATCGTTGCGCTACAATTCAGCTTACTACAATTAATGTATTGTATATACGCACATCGGAAGCACAGATGTAGCGTGGCACCGCTTTCAGCATGTCGACGTCATCTTCTGATAACGACGATTTCTTGATGTGGCAATTCATGAGAAAAAAAGACGCTATTGGGTTCATCCGTTTAATCAAGATTACACAAATTACGAGAATTTTCATTGAATTTTTCACCAATCTTAGTCCAAATAATTTCTGTAATCCGTCTGTTATTATAATCATTGAGTGTATGATTGTATAATATAGGGTTTTTTCGACATCTATACATATAATAAAACAGTAAAATTGTACATTGTTAGCATTAAATGGCGCAAAAACCACTGAACCGATCCTGTTCAAATTTTGCATACATAATCCTTATAGGACCCTTAATGATATAGGCTATATTTTATCACGCTATTTGCTATGGGGGGTGAGCAATATTGCATTTTGTCGGTTTTGAACGAGTTGCCCCGAGTTCGAATCCAACCTACAATTTATATTTCTGTCAATGTTTTATCTTATTGTTTTTGGAAAAAAAAATACTTTTACCATTTTTTCATAAGAAAATCAACATTCCTATTTGATTTTTCCCAAATATTTTGTAAAAACTAATCAAAACACGTTATAAAACTCCAAGCGTCCACGAAATTCACATACTACAATGTTACATTAGTCCATTTAGCTGCCAATTTATCTACTGAAATGAAAATCATCACGCTATCATGGTCGAAGAGCGGGGCAGTCATTTATGACATTTATATGAGAACGTCTATTTTGCTCAATTTTCATCGAACATTGCAACGCGATCGATTAATGACTAGACTGGGACGTAACACGGTGGTGGTTCGAATCCCAAGAGGTGTTTTAGAAAAAGCTGTTGCACCCCGTTTTCAAAATACAAACAATGACATCCTTCTTCTTCTTCCTGCCCTTATCCCATATTACTTGGGGTCGGTGCAACACGTTTTCTTCTTCCATTCTGTCCTGTCGTCCGTCACACTATCATCTGCCCTTTTCTTTCATATCAATCCTTACACAATCCATCCATCTTTTCTTTGGCCTTCCTCTCCCTCTCCATTCTCAAGAACTCTTTTAGTAACGTGCTTTTAATTTCTCCTCTTCACATGACCACACTAAGACAAACGATTTCCTTTCAAAATACAAACATCCATTTTTTTTTTTAACTAAAGGCTATTTATATTTTAGGTGATTTCTTCCACTCTAGGAAGGAGCACGAGGGGATGTCAGACTTTCACTGACCAAAACCCACACCTTTGTATGTTCCTTCTTCGATTTGCGTTCCAGGACTCCGGGTGGAGGTGATCAGCAGTAACGACCTCTCACGTCCGGTCCTGGTATAGAGAAAGAAGGTATGGAAAGCAGTTATCACTTCCTTCCGCAAATAAAGCGAAGAAGGTAGCAGAAAGCGCAAAGATGATGCCCTTGGCATTACGAGTCGCAGGGCGATTCCATGCTACCGTTAGCGCGGAGTTTTGGACGGTGCACTATTGGCATTTCGCTGTTGAATAAAGACTGGTCTTAGTCGACTGACGTTGCGTTATGTGCCACGCGCACCTAAAAGAGATACCATAAGCGAACGGCCCTAACGGGCTTCGATAGCTGGAAAATTGTTCGTATAGGGCAGGAACAAAGTGGGTATTTTTTACAGCTCTGCATGCTCTACCCGTAAAAATAGAGAGTTTACAGACTGCGTTTGATCATCAGCATGTGAAGTCGGCTAGGTGAAAATACTCGCACACAAGGATTCGTTTATTATTCTCACTAAAGAAAAACATTTACTTGGTGTATTAGGGTGTCAGTCAAATACCGCACCAGAAAATTCCTGCCTCAATAAACAGGTCATATAAACACAAAAAAATTATGTTGATCGGTAAACGCCCTATACATATGACACCTGGGAAGTGTCCAAATGGCGATGGGAGGGGCCTAAGGATGTCCTGTTTCGCACGGTTTCAGCCACGTTGCTTCACTCTAGGAGGTGACTGCTTTCCATTCCTCCTCCCAGCTCATACCATGATTTGAACTAGGGCAGGAGGATTCTGATTTTGACCTGCAAACAGTAGGTACGGCGATAATCCGCCCTAGCGGGATAACTTCGATCGTAAGGTCCACCGTGTCTTCCCGCCGAATCTAAAACATCTACCTCCCGAAACACTCATGTTCGGTTAGGACCTGCGTAAAGCGCAAGGTGAGGACGTCATGACTCTGTTGTCTCTCTTTAAAGAGTGAATATTATAATAGTAATAATCGTGCCAAAATTAGTCGCCCTAGAATGTAAATTGCAACTAAAAGAACACTGTGGAATTTAGTTGGTAAAAGTCTGATACTCTCTCTCTCGGTCCACCTAGAGTGGGAGAAGGTATTTGGTGGTTACCCAACAAAAAAAGAGGCAAATACTAAAGGCGGTTATCTGCCCTAATTTGGTTATTTGAAGAACAAATCATTTTAATTTTGATTTTATCGCAATATGAACTAAACTAACGACTTTACCCATAGAACGCAACTATTTAGAATGCGAACTCTGCGGCTCTGTACTTCGTTGATGTTTTTAAGGCAATTGACGTCGTGCGGAAGAAAAACCCGGGTGTTACCATTGGGTGGATCGCCCGGAGGACACGTTAGAGCATAAAGTACTGGTGGGCCACGCTTAGGCGGAGCACCACCGTGTCCTTGTGGGGACGATCGGTGACAGCAACCTCTCGCGCTGGGCACTGGTACAGGCCATGATCCAGAGCGAGGAGTAGTGGCAAGTAGTCCCCTCACGCCCCAGTCGCTGGGATTCCGACCCCAATTTAGAGCCACCGTAGGAGTGGCTTGCGAATGGCGAGCAATGGGTAGTTTACCATCTGGCTGTCCGGTAATAATCCAGACGGTCAACCGTGGGTATTGTTCCACGCGTGCTTCAAAGAGATTTTAGCAAACTATAGGTGCCCAGCAGGTTCGAAGCCTCTAGAGCCATGGGCGAGCTTCCGAAAAGAAAACCCGGAACCCTGGAACGAAGGCAAAGAAGTAACGAGGTAAGGTTTAGTCAGTAAAAGTCTGACTCACCTTCTGAGAAGTCATTCTGATGATTTTCCACCTAAACAAGAAACCTGGGCACGCCGTCATTGCGGCGGTAAGTTTCCTCTTAGAGGAGTGGTTGGAAAGACATCCTCACGTTCCGTATGCCGTAGGTCCTCACCAGACACGGTAAGTTCAGGAGGCTCCTGCATTGGATTCAGGGGAAAAGGGCGCCCCAGCCAGACTTGGGTGCACTGTCTGGACCGCCCGGAGGACACGGTGGAGCACACGGTAAAGGTATGGCGGTTGCCTTCTTCTGCGAAGCAGTAATGCTAGCCAAGGAGGCGGCCGACCGCGAGCGCGAAAGGGAACGACCCCCACGCCCCCGCCGCCGTCAGGATCACGAGAACGATTTCCGACCACCGTAGGTGCAAGCTTGCGGACGGCGAACACTGGGTAGCTTGCCGTCCAGCAGTCCGGTAATAACCCGGACTGAGTCAAGTCGTCAACTGTTCCACGAGCGCCTCGAGGAGATGTCAGCTAACTGTAGGGGACCGAGGCAGGGCCGAAGCCTCTGGGGACGTGGATCGGTATTCCGAAAGATAAGCTCGGTGTCCCAAAATTGAAGGTAACACAGGAACGGGGGTGGCGTTTAGTCAGTAAAAGTCTGACATGCCCTCCCGCTCCATTTAACAGCAGGAGAAGTCATTCTGATGTTTACCCATCTGAATTATAAAACCTAAACAAGAAACCTACTGGGGCTATGGTTTCGCTTCTGAAAGGGAGACCCTGGAACGTAAGGCAAGGAAGGAATATAGAAGTGAGTCTTAGCCAGTAATAATCTGACACGCACTTCCGCTTCACAGAAGAGCGAAAGTCATTAGATGATTTCCCAACTAAAAAAGTACTAATTGGAGTTTTAACTTAAAAATCGGGACAAGAAACAACGTTCTCCGTCGCCTGACATCCACTAACTGGGGAGCATCACCACAGGTACTACGCACAACCGGCCTGTGTCTTTCATTTTCTGCGGGGGAGTTTGCATGTCCAGTATGGCATCGTTCTGCCCACGCTAGGGAGGTTGACATAGCGCTAAACGATACCTGCCGGATTATCACAGGGTGCCTAAAACCAACCCCACTTGCAATGCTGTACCCACTGGCGGGTATAGCTCCACCGGAGGTTCGCCGCGAAGTAGCCAGCCAGATAGAAAAAGCCAAGCAGGAACAAAACAGCCGACACCCCTTATACGGGCACCAACTACCACATGCGCGCCTAAAGAGTCGTAAAAGTTTTTTAAGGTGTACGATCTCTTTAAAGAACAGTGCTCCGGACCAAAGACGTGAATTGTGGAGGGAAAGACTCCCCACTCCTCCTAACTTCATCTCTCCGGCAGAACACCTGCCACCGGGACACGAACTGCAGTGGTCAACCTGGAAATCTTTGAACCGACTACGGGCTCAAGTTGGCCGCTGCAAAGATAATTTGGCCAAATGGGGTTTCCTCGACCCAACACAAGTACCGTGCCAGTGTGGAGCCCCTTCACAGGATATGCGTCATCTCCTTTCCTGCCCAGCATGCCCAACTACCTGCACCTTCAACGACCTATGCGAGGCCAACGATAGAGCTGTCCAGGTGGCTAGATATTGGTCGGACAAAATTTGAGTTAAATCGACACGAGAAGAAGAAGAAGACTGAAACAGTTTTATGTAAAATTAATTAATCAGATGTTTTCGGAAGTATAGGATTAGTTATAAGTAACTTTTGTGCAGTTTTACGAACTTAACGCGGACGAAGTCGCGGGCAACAGCTAGTCTGCAATAAATTCAATGTTGTCTTTCATTTTGTCAAACCAACGCGACACGAAAAACGAACATGTTCGATCTTTAATTATTGTAGCGCGGATGTCGTCTCGCCACAAAGTGCGCCCGCTACAAATGTTTCCTCGGTGTGCGTGCTCACGTAGGAATATACGAGGGCGTTAAATGTGTCGCATTTTAAATGTGGCGCTACAATTCTGGAGAAACAATTGAATGCCTGGTGTGCGGCCTGGCTAAGTCGGGGCACTTACTACTATGCCACCACTACTCTCACGTTTAGAAAATGGTACGACATAATTATAAAGTTTTCGAAGAAAAAACTCACTGTCATACACAAGGATCTTGTATACGCTACGGACTAACTGGATTGATAACCACGCAATATTCCACATTCTAAAGTGAACTTTATTTTCATTGTGGTTAAGTTCATATTTTTTATTGACAAGCAACATCTTACTGCTTCATACAAAAATCAGAGTACCTACAAATCATGAATATAAAGTATCCACTTTATGTTCGGCTGAGCAATGAAAAAAGCCGACATTTTGAAAATTATAAAATGCCTATAAATGGTCTATTTGAAATAAACATTTTTGATTTTGCATGGGCCTAAGTAAATCTGACTCCAGTCTTGCCATGAAGTACCGTGTTACCCCAGTTAATGGGTTGTGGAGGTCTGGTAGGCAGCCGCTCCTCGTAAAATACTGGTATTCAGCTAAATCCGGCTTGACTGGAAGCCGACCCCAATATAGTTGGGAAAAGGCTAGGCAGATGATGATGGGCCTAAGTATTATTATTATAAATGGAAATATAAGCTTGTAAAAGCCTTTTATTTTTGACAACTTTGGAAGGTGTGACGGTAATATTCAGTTCATTTCCCCCGGTCTAGTCCATGTCCAAGGTCATTTACACTCAAACACTACGAAGTACTATTTAATTGTTAACATATATTCTTTTTTTTTCTTGTTAGCCTATTCTGTCCCACTCCTTGATAAAGGCCTCCCTCCACTCTTTCCATCTTTCGCAGGCCCTCCTAACATTTCTGGCGGAATCTATCCAGTTCGTCGCGCCATCTCCTGTGGTCTGCCGCAACCCCATCGCAATGTTTCAGGGCACCAATTCTTTGCTACCTTGGCCAACAGTCTGTCAAGCATGCGGCAGACATATCCTACCCATCATGACTTACTAGGCTCTTAACGTTTGAATCCCCAACCGGTCCTATGAGACCGCGCTGTTATTGTTTTACTATTGTGTCTCGTTTCGCGGGTATCTGAGTAATTAATAAGCTAGTGCGCCTCACCATCAACGATTGCATCACTGCTTACCATCAGGTGGGATCGCAGTCAAGCGCTAGTTTATAACAATTAAAAAACAATTATTATCGAAATATTCAAAACTATGTCATTACGATAAGATAGGGTACAAAAATGTCTAATTAATTTAGGGATTTTTCAGCTCGCCATAATTGATATTTAATTGAAAGTTGACGTCAAACCAATTAAGAAAACTCGAAACCAAAATTGATCATTAATCATCATCGATAACTCCGCATTCAGAACCCAATACAGTAATTACTGTAAATGTTTTTTTTTTATTATTAAAACTGTATGCACTTAGTCAATTACTGAACAAATGCGGACTTAATGTCTTAGGCATTTATGTCCAAATTTTATTATAAAGTGTATTAGCATAATCAGCCTTATAATATTCCCATTGCTGGGACTCTGGGCTCCTCTCTAGGAGCCATAATGGGCCATAATCATCCACGCGGGCCTAGTACGGATTGGTATTATCCTCCTAAGTATTATGAAGTGTACAACAAGGTATACCATAAATAAATACTAAAGGTCATTCCAGATAAACGTGCAATAAAAGTCATTGACCCAACTACATTTATTGACATTCTTAATTTCAAAAATGGAAATAATAACATAAAACTGTCTTCAATCGACATCTATTGCGATCCTTTACGTTTTCTACTAATGAAAAACAGTTCATTGTTTGTTTTTCATGAACCATCGCAGAGATATAAGAAAAAGGTCAATGTACTTTATTGCAAGCTTATATGGAATAAGATATAGTAATAATGTATGTTACGTTAAGTATTGCTGAGAGCAATGGTGGCTCTGTGGTAATTGCTCCGACCTACGAGTTGTAGGTCATGGATTCAATCCCAGCCAAGGCTTTGTGAAGTTTATCACGTCACCACTGCTCCTAAAACAATGAAGGAAAACATCGTGAGGAAACCAGCATGTCTTAGAACCAAAAATTAGAAAAGATGTGACATTAACCAACCCGCATTGGGCTTGAGTGGTGGAATATTGTCCATTCCCTCTCCTAGAGAGGAGGCTGGAGTCCTAGCCGTGGGAACGTTAAAACGCTGATTATGTTATGCTAAGCATGCGTTTACTGTTATTTACGTCAGATCCGTAATTTTATAAATACAACAACCATTAGTTATTATCCTTTACGCCTATAACGATCTGTTCCGAATTTCGATACCTCCAGTCGCTCGTCCAAGTGGTTCATGAAGTAGACTGGGATGTAACACATCAGATCAACTCAGCATAGATGAAATGGCGACAGGTCACAAGTCAAAACAAGTGTTAGGGTTGGACCACATCTGGCAGCACGGAATCGCATTTGTTCCGCCTGTGCTACCACGTGCTGCAGTATGCTGCCGCATGCGAACGCGCGCTGTCGCATTTCGCAGACAAAAAAGTAGCAAGTGATCGGCGGTGAAAGGATGCGTTAGCATGCTATCGCGCTCTTCAGCGTTCCGGAGTCTCCCTCCTTGCCGACCATTGCATTTTGTCCGTGATGCCGATCGCCTCAAGGATTCCGCCGCGTGCTATCGCATTATGCTTTCTGTCTCAGTCTAGCAAATGGCAGTTCTAAGCGACAGAAAGAGAAAGGATGACGGAAAAAGGCGATTCCGTGCTGCCAGATGATGTCCAACCCTTAAGCCTGGGATACACTAGGGAACATTTTGTCCCGAAACACGACGCGCAACACTAAATTTACGTGACGCTGCAACGTTGCATATTGTCCTGCAACATGCCCCGCAACATAGTACGTGACGCGGGGCATGTTGCTTGCTCCCGCCTTGAGAGCGAGCGCACGAGTCCCGCGTCAGTATGCATGTTCCACGTAGTTGTTGAGCAACATGTTCCGCAACATGTTGCTCCATTTGTCCCCTAGTGTATCCTTGGCTTTATACGACAGATCAGAATGTTGGGCTGTTAGAGAGCGTAAATGCGAGCCAAAGATATAAGTAATATCAATCGGAACTTCCGACTTATCGAAGTCCGATACGAACCGCCACCACGGGCGTAACATCCATAGTGTAGTCTCAGACTTTTTCATGAAATTTTTGGGAGGTGGGAAATCAGAATCCAGTAATGCCAATAATCCCAACTTTTCTGTTGAAGTTGACTTTGCCAAGGAGATGTCAGATAAGAACAACGTGTGAAAAAACTTACTTTTTACCCGCCGTAATACACACATCAAAAGTGTCTAGGGATCAACATATATTTTTGCAATAACTTTTCTCCTGATTGATATTAATTAAAATTTTCTTTAAGGATTCATCAAATAAAGTGTTTTCGTTTGTCACAGTAACGATAAACCAAGTCACCTTTGCATTAATAAAGAAATTTGCCATTTTCCTAATAAAGGGATTTTTGACATTTGAACCACTAACATTAAAGTTCGAAAAAAAGACTGAAATAACAGTTTTCTTTAAAATTTTATTGGTAACTTAAACAATTAATAATCCGTGTTTCTACCGGGAACACTAACAACACAAGAACATCGGTTTGGCATACTCAAAATGAGTTCATCCAAATCACGCTGTGGAATGGCCGCCCATGTTCGTTGCAACAACAAAAAAAGGTCTTCTTGCGACTGGATACCCTCCATATTCGGCAGAGCTCTTCTCTGTAGCATATCCCATGCATGCTCAATCGGGTTCAAGTCTGGCGACTGAGCAGGCCAGGGCAGGACATTGATGTTAGCTGCGGCGAGAGTCTGTCTTACAACTCTTGCGGTGTGCGGTCGTGCATTATCATGCATTAACTGAAATAAGGGACCGATTTGCACTTGTAGAGGAACGATGACGTCTGATACAATCGTCTCAGCATAAATTTGAGCGTTGAGGTTGCCTCTGATCCAAATCAACTCAGTTCTTCCGCCGATCCAAATACCCGCCCATACCATGATGGTTCCACCACTATAAGGATGGACTTCCTGGCAGGATTTTAATCGCTGTTGGCGTCCAGGGGTTCTCCAGTGTCGTATACGTCTTGTATCCGGTCTCATACCAAAACGAGACTCATCAGAAAAGCACACGAAACGCCATTGTTCTTCTGCCCAATTTCTGTGTTCAAGAGCCCATTGATATCGAATCCTACGATTGTGCATTGCTATAGGTGGTACCCGTAGCGGTCTTCGGGAATGAAGGTTCACTTCATGCAAGCGGTTTCTGACTGTTTGGTCGCTAATTAAGTTCCCTGAAGAGTGATGAAGCCTCACGGCTAACATCATGGCGGTTATTGTTGGAGCTCTTCGAGTTAAGATTTGAATGTATCGGTCTTGTCTCCGTGTGGTGCAGCGATACCGTCCTCCATGGCGCTCAGCCACGGTACCAGTGCTTCGGTAACGTGTCCAAAGTCGACTGATAACACTCTGACTTGTATTCAGAGCTAAAGCCACAGTACGTTGCCGGGAACCAGCTTCTATCATACCCACGGCTCTGAGCATTTCTTCCCTGCTTAAATGACGTCGCCGCTCCATAATAACGTTGGTTTTAATCAGTAGTAGGGAAACAGTAGCACTAATAATGTCTTCAATGCGTTGTATGTTTTTATAGGGAAAATATTGACAGCTGATTTTCATCTTTTACTCGAATTTGATTCACAGTTCCTGATTCAAATTATGAAATGCACCAAAAAGGATCCATATAAATTTATAAAATCATAAATTTATTACAAAGCCACATCTCAATCTCAAGAAATCCGCATAAAAATGCTTGATCCCTAGACACTTTTGATGTGTGTATATTTATATTTGTTTAAATAATACCTATGTATTAAATGCTAAATACCTAAGTACGTATTGCATTTTTTGCAATACTCATATACTTAATTAGATTTATGCCTCTAGATAAGATTGTGTTATTTTGAGTAATGCAAATACTATGTCACTAAACTCAAAATACTATGTCATACCTATACGATAATAGTATTGTAAAATCTTTTTTTATCAACATTTTTATCTTAGACCAATAAAAATAATGTTTGTTCATAATATTATGGTTGTATAAATATGTGTAAAAGACTTATATTTTGATATTTCTGGTGATAAATAACTTAGTATGTATCTACTGCTGTTGGTATGCTAATAAATCAACAAATCGTCGTTGTAGAGCAAGAATTTAGTAGGTAACTGACATTTTTGGCCGAAATGAATTAATGATGCCAAAACATCTTTATGTTAAGACTAGCTGTCCCCTGCGGTTTCACCCGCATTTTTCATTACTGCTCCGCTCCCGTGGGTCGTAGCGTGATGGTATATAGCCTATAGCATTCCTCGATAAATGGGCTATCTAACACTGAAATAATTTTTCAAATCGGACCAGTAGTTCCAGAGATTACCCCCTACATACAAACTTACAAACCTACAAACTTACAAACTTACAAATTTTACCTCTTTATAATATTAGTATAGATATTGGCCAAAAATATGACATGAAGTGCGAATCAATGAAATAATCTAAAAGTCTGAGTGGGTTTTTAAAATGTATTCAATCAAGTTACTTGCCCAGCCTTTTCACAACTATGGTCATTGTCATAAAAAATGTAACTTTTAAAGGCATATTACACCACTCGTTTTTACGAACGGTCTTAGTCTACGTCGCGTAGGCGTCACGTATAAGGGTAAGACGGTCTTCGACGGGGCTCGACTTATCTAGTCGACGTAACGAGTCGATGTATCGCTTAGTGTAATAGGCTCTTAAGTCTGACTTCCCTTTCTACATACCATCTACTTACATGTGCATCATGGGGTATCAAATTCATGAACTCCTGGGTGACATTCCACTTCAGCAAGGTATACCAGTAAGTTCCCTGGAAGCTGTCTCCCGCGTTCAGGACTATGGAGTCAGGCTTCTGCTCCAGGAGAGTGTGGATCTCTTGGTAAAGACGAGGGAACCCGCCGATGCAGGAGTTGTTGTTGTACCGGCAAGTTGGCGTGTCCACTGAGGTCTCTTCAAACCTGGAAAACAGAGATTTTATTTTTGAGTGTTACTTAAGAAAATTATAGAGGAGGAGCTCGTGGCTAGATAGTTAGAAGCCAGTAAATCTGACTCCAGTCTTGCCATGAAGTACCGTGCTACCCCAGTTAATGGGTTGTGCAGGTCTGGTAGGCAGCCGCTCCTCGTAAAATACTGGTATTCAGCTAAATCCAGCTTGACTGGAAGCCGACCCCAATATAGTTGGGAAAAGGCTAGGCAGATGATGATCATCATCATCATTTCAGCCGAAAGATGTCCACTGCTGGACAGGCCTCCCCTAAGCGTCTCCAAAACGACCGGCCCTGTGCGTCTCGCATCCATTGGATTTCCGCGATCCTTAAATCATCGGGCCACCTTGTGGGAGGCTTTCCAACGCTGCGTCTTCCTATACGTGGTCGCCACTCCATAACCTTCCGTCCCCATCGACCATTTTTTTTACGAGCAATGTGCCCACTGCCACTTATGCTTTATCTTTCGTTAAATGGTTAATTACGATTGTTTGAGTGACTGGCACTTAAAATTTGTAGTTTAGTCATACTATTTTAATAGTGAAAACCAAAGACCACTCATTGAAACCAACGATAAATTATACGTCATTAGTTCAAGCTGACCACTTATTGAGAAGGCATTTTGGAGTATTCCCGTTTCGGTACCGATACCTGTTAGTATGGGTGCCGAAACGATGATGATGGGTGTAACCAATATGAAATTCCAATCCAAAATACCTATTGGTGCCGAATCAGGAATAGTTTGGGTGCCGAAAATTTTGGTGCCGAAAATCTGGGTGCCGAAACGGGAATAAATAATTTTTTTCCGATCGAAATTGTTTTTTTTTTATAAATTACTAATTGCTGCTAGCGGATTTGTCCATGTGTAAGTAGACCATCCTCCCAAGTCCCAGGACCTGTTCTTGTGACTCCCAGGATTGAACGTATCCTAAGTAGGTACTATTTCAGGAATAATAAACTAGTCCGCCTCATCATCAATTATTTCATCACTGCTTACCATCATGTGGAATCGCAGTCAGTTTATAACAAAGAAAAAAAAACAAAAAAAGGACATGTTCTTCTCGTGAACTATATTCCATCCGAATCAGTAGAGTTATTAAGACGTAATACGCAGGGTTACTTTCACTTTACATTTTAACATATTAGTATAACAGTAAGGATAAACTCAAGGTTTTCTTCACGATGTTTTCGTTCACCGATAACAGTTATGACCAAGATAAATTAAGTAACTAAGGTACGTACACTACCTCTTGAAGTAAAATTAATTAGACCCATTTCATTGTGAGTGTTAAGTTATTACAGTTATGCACATAACTGCCACATCTTTTTTATACAAGATCGCTTTTGTATATGTTTTTGTTATAGTTGATATTATTTTGTAAATACGTTGTTGGTATCCTCACACTTACAGATTTCCGAAAATATCCCATAATATTAACGAAAAATATGAGGACTTGGAGTTGAAGGGTAAAAATAGCCTACGACCAGATCTAGTAAATAAACACAAAAAAATGGACTATCCAACTACAATGTAGAAATAAAAATAAAAAATAGTTCAAATTAACTTTAATTTCGAAAGTCGGTGTTTCTATAATAATTTTGTCTCTTCGTTATTTAAATACAGTACACAGTTACAGTGTACAGTTTTAAGTCTGGGTAAACACAGACTTCCAAAATATTTTCCTCCTTCTTCCTTTGGTGAGTCATCGACCAGGCATATAAACAAAGCAATTTTACTTGTTACGGCATTTCTGCTATGATCCTTTTAGGAGTTCCGTTCCATAACTTGGAAGTTCATAACAATATTCAACATTGATCATAACGGTATTTTAATTTTTTATTTACCTATATGTGAGATAGAGTATAAATTATTGTTTTTAAAGGGCACTGATAATATTGGCAATCGGCCTAGCAAATACATTCTCCTATTATCGGGGGCCGAAATTAAATAGAACTGTGACCTAAACAAACGATTGATAACATTATCCTCTACAATATTTACCATATTATATTAATAACATTGTACTATTATCAATCTTTGTACAGAAATAGAGATAGGTTATTTGTAAAACATGAGTAAGTAGTGTAGGATGTGTAAAAGGAACGAATGAATGATGTGTAAAATGAAGCATAAAAGTGTGTGATTCAAAAAAGGAACAGTATGAAAGAGACAGAGAAGAGATGGCGACTTATGACAGATGACAGGACAGGACAGTGAAGTTGTAAAACAAGAAAAGGTGAAATAATACAGACAAGCAAATGCTTCTTCAACCGTTTTATTTCCTCCTCCACACTGCTGTAATCCCATAACATTACAGCGGTACAAAAACATGGTTTGTAAAGCATGGTGTCATACATACAGAAGTCCTAACATGTAGACCAAACAGACGCAAACTAATAACAAATCAGTAAAATCAACAAAATTTTACAGATGTACCACACTACACCTTCACCTTTTAGGGTTTTTTTTAGGTAAGGACAATCATCAGAATGACTTTTCCCGCTCTTGGGCGGAGCGGGAGGGCGTGTCAGACTCTTACTGATTAAACCCCAGCCCGTTCGTTCGTTGCCTTCGATCTGGGGACACGGGCTTATCTTTCGGAATATCAGTGTCCCCAAAGGCTTCGGCCTTACCGGGCACCTACAGTTGCCGACTAGGCTCGGTCCGGGTTATTACCGGACTGCCGGACCGCAAGCTACCCAGTGCACGCCATCCGTAAGCCCGCGCCTAATGTGGACACCTCATCATCTGCCTAACCTTTTCCCAACTATATTGGTCGTCTTCCAGTCTAGCCGGATTTAGCTGAATTCCAGTATTTTACGAGGAGCGGCTGCCTACCAGACTTCCATAACCCATTAACGGGGGTAACACGGTACTTCGTGGCAAGACTGGAGTCAGATTTACTGGCTTCTGACTATCCGTAACGACTGCCAAAGATCTACAAATGACACCCGGGACCTACAGCTTAACGTGCTTTCCGAGGCACGGAGGAAACTCGTTACACACCAACACAACCACACACAACACCACACACAACACACACATCCACAGACCAACATTGGCAAGCGTTGCTACTAATCTAGCCACGAGCTCCTCCTACTGTGGACACCTATACAGGACGTGCAATTCCTAGTGTGGAGTAACGTTTCAAAGGATCTGGCTTTGCGTAAATTGGAAGATCGACCCTTTTTTTGTGGTGGCAATTCATCAAAGTGTCAGACTTTTACTGATTAAAAACACACCTTGACTGTCCTTCAGTTACTCGTTGCAGAAATTTCTCGAAGTATTCCCGTTTCGGGACCCAGATTTTCGGCTCCCAAGCTATTTCCAATTCGGCACCAAAAGGTATTTTGGATGGTAGTATAACTAAGCAATAATCCCGTTTTGGCACCAAGTTTTAAGTCACCAAAATTTTCGGCACCCAGGCTATTCCTGTTTCGGCACTAATAGGTATTTTGGATTGGGATTTTGTATTGGTTACTACCATCCAAAATACTACTATTGGTACCGAAACGGGAATAGCATGGGTGTCGAAAATTTAGATGCCGAAAATCTGGGTGCCGAAAGGGACTACTCCGTAACCAATACAAAATCCCAATCCGTGGCCCTAGCAGTTACCAGCTTTGCTTGGTTCCTACAATCTGCTAACATCCTTTTGAAGCGCGCCTACGCCTAGTAGTATTGTAATGAGTACAGCTTATTGACGATTCTGACTCGGTCCTCACCATACTGTAGGACAACGAACTACCCATTGCTCATCGTCGTCTTCAATCCCGCGCAAGCTCTACCCACGCTTCAAGCGGCCATTATTATTTTGCCCCGAGTCTCTCAAGTGTTTACTGACACCGTTGCTCTAAACTCAAATTGTTGCAGTTATACCGGTCTGATTTCGTCACAATCTTGACATTAAACAAGTACCAGACATTGACAGCGATAATAAGGTCGTATTAATCAACAACGAACTTTAAATTGGACCTACGATATGAGTAAGAAGGTATTTTACGTCGACCAATGTACAGTTTCTAGACCGAGATTTATCTCATTTATAACGCGACTACGAGAGGAGCTCGTGGCTAGATAATAACAGCCGCACAGGTCGATCTTCAAGGTTAAGCAACGCTTGCCAAGGTTGGTCAGTGGATGGGTGACCATCTTAACATAACAAGTTTCCTCCGTGCCTCGGATAGCTCGTTAAACTGTAGGTCCCGGCTGTCATTTGTAGATCTTTGGCAGTCGTTACGGATAGTCAGAAGCCAGTAAAATCTGACTCCAGTTTTACCATGAAGTACCGTGTTACCCCAGTTAATGGGTTGTGGAGGTCTGGTAGGCAGCCGCTTCACGTAAAATACTGGTATTCAGCTAAATCCGGCTTGACTGGAAAGCCGACCCCAATATAGTTGGGAAAAAGCTAGGCAGATGATGATAACGCGACTATGAGAAACTGGGAGTAAGAAACATACGACCACGAAGTCTACTGGGGCCATAGTTTACGTCATTTTAAACCCCAGGGGTCTGGAACGAAGGCAAAGAAGGAACAGGAGTGGGTTTTAGTTAGTAAAAGTGTGACACGTCCTCCAGCTCCGTTCAAGAGCGGAAGCCATTAGATGATCCCCACACCTAAAAAAAAGTGGCAGTGGGCAGGTCACATTGCTCGTAGAACAGTGGTAGTCAATACGACAGGAAAATGGTAGATTCCATTTAACCAAGTTCGGAGCTGTTTCAATGATTCCTTATACTATCTACGAGTATTTAGTTGTTTAGACACTTGAGATATAAAACCACACTACAATGAATCAAATCTGTATAATTTATTATAGTGTGAGTGGTAATTAGTGACCGATACTTAAAAACGTGATTTACATATAACAAATAAATTAAATATGGAGGAAATCTGAACTAAAGAACTTAAATCAGCAGTTCAGTACAGTTTTTACCAGTTAATAGCTGAACAGCAGTTTTTTGCGATTTCTGGTTTGGTCACATAGTATAAGTTCTTTTTATCTTTTGTATGGTTTAAATAATATTTGTTTGTTATCTTATCACGTGTTTAAGTCATCATCATCTGCTTAGCCTTTTCCCAACTATATTGGGGTCGGCTTCCAGTCAAGCCGGATTTAGCTGAATACCAGTATTTTACGAGGAGCGGCTGCCTACCAGACCTCCACAACCCATTAACTGGGTAAACACGGTACTTCATGGCAAGATTGGAGTCAGATTTACTGGCTTCTGACTATCCGTAACGACTGCCAAAGATCTACAAATGACAGCCGGGACCTACGGCTTAACGTGCTATCCGAGGCACGGAGGAAACTCGTTACATTAAGATGGTCACCCATCCACAGACCAACCTAGGCAAGCGTTGCTTAACCTTGAAGATCGACCTGTGCGGCTGTTATTATCTAGCCACGAGCTCCTTGAGTGTTTAAGTATCGGTCATTAATTACTAGTTACCCTATATAAATGACAAATTCCTGACCCATCAACATTAGCATTAGCATTATCGGCCTTGTAATGTTCCCATTGTTGGAACTCAGGCCTCCTCTCTAGGAAAGGGAAGGGACCATAATCGTAAGAAAAAAATATGGACATATGATTACTCTGAATAAAGAACGATTTATTATTATTATAATCCACCACGCGGGCCCAGTGCGGATTGGTAGATGTATGTGACATCTACCAATCCGCACTGTTCCACCTGCAATGTGTGGATCGGTCTTGGCCCGATACTGGGCATAAAAAGACCGATCCACACATTGGTGTACCTATTGGATCCAAGACTATAACTTGGAGCCAATATATCCTATGTGTGGCACTGGCATTAAAGAGCCTCGCGCAAACGAGGGACGAACGAGTTTTTTTTTAAATATTTGATAGGCTCTCATTTGACCACTATTTCACCTGATGGTAAGCGACGATGTGGTCGAACACTTCTGATTCACGTAAATTCGAACAAGTCGAATATCGTTGAAGTTTTATAGTCGTTCGATCGAAGTCCTACTCAAAATCAGTATTCACGTGTTCCTTAATTACTCAGATACCCGCGAAACGAGACACAATAGTAAAACAATGACAGCGCGGTCTCATAGGACCGGTTGGGGATTCAAACGTTAAAGGAAATTTGATAGAACGACAAATCAATTCGCTTCAGCAGGATGCGTGATAAATCCGCGCCGCATCCTTTCTGTGTAATTTACGACGCATCTCTTTCATACATTTTGAACGAATAAAATTTGAAGCGACAAAAATCCGATCCACATCCGCATCGCATCCGAATCTTTCATCGCTTCTGTGTATTTTGCGCCTTACTTATACCAGAAAAAGGCCTCGGTGATGCTCCTTCCACGTTAAATTAGTCCATGTATGACTCTGCCCGTTTCATCCTATTAGGGTTTTTTACGGTGGGAAATCATCAAAATGACTTTCCTCTTCTGACTAAAACCCACAGTGTGTGAATTTCAGTTAATCTATAAATATAGATTTACTCACATGCTCTTTAAACATATATTATGTTTGCTGAATAAGGAAGGAAAAACCGTAAATCTGGTTTTACATACTTAAATATAATAATAATAATATGTAGGTACATAACAAAAACGTGATACACATATTAAAATCGAAAGTCTTGATCTGTTCGTGGGTTAATTTTAATACATGATGCAGTTTGACATTGCAATACCTACATTTTTATCATCATCATCATCTCAGCCGAAACGCATCCACTGCTGGACGTAGGCCTCACCCAAGCGTCGCCACAGTGACCAGACTTGGACAGGTGGACCGACGACCTGGCGAGGGTCACGGGAATCCGATGGATGCGAGATGCACATTTTTATAGTTTTGATTAAAATGACAAGCAAGTTTTTCAGCCTCGATCACAATGGCTCGAGACGTAGCATCTAAAGAAATCTCTTTAAAACTTAAATTCAATATTTATTCACAAATGAATAAGTTAATAAGAATTACGACGACTCAGGTTTTTGTTTTTACTTTCCTTATATTATTTGTAATGCAAGGAGAGGTACCTTGAGCGCTAAAGACATTCAGTCATACGCTCCTAATGGTGACCTCGCTACGCCCGTGCGTCATACTTCTCTCGGCACTAAATAAGTTAACTTTTTTTTATATAACATAAACCAGTGCTTGACTGCAATCCCACCTGATGGTAAGCAGAGATGCAGTCGTTGATGGTGAAGCGCACTAGTTTATTAAGAGCCTAAAACTTTCACCCTTAGGGAAACCAAGTAGGTACTATTTTAACTTAGAACACAGGAAAATGTTAATTTCTTGGTAAAAACAAATTATTATACAAATAACCATGTTAATATTTATGATATTCTGTTCATAAACACACTTCCTCTCAGTACACCCAGAGCAAAATAAGTTATTATATTTGATGTATTCCCACCATTAATTCATGAATCCCCGACCGGTCCTATGAGACCGCGCTGTTATTGTTTTACTATTGTGTCTCGTCTTGTGGGTATGTGATAGGTTAAAAAACAATCTCCCACTCTGTATTATCAAACGTACGTCCCGATGCTGAGACAAGATTTATCTATCTGATAAGGTTATCAATGAGGAGATGGGATCAAACTATCTAGGTGTTATCGTACCATTGAATGATATTGACAATGAGATAAACTACAAGGCTACTCCTGTATTTCTCAAAGACAGCCGACGCGACGAGTAAGCAGACGGTTTAATTTTTTTGGCAGGAATGCTTTTTTTAAATTGCTTGCAGAAGCAATCAAAGAACCTATATTAACAAAATCGGGGGAAACAGTTTGGTGTTGTAGCTACACATTTATCATCTCCACCCAAAATTGAATTACACTACTGTGGTCTGTTTTTTAAAGCCTGCGACTAAAATGACATTACAACACAAAGGAAGTGGCATTATTCCTATAGTAAATTTGACATTACTCGTGTCAATTCAGTCTCCGGGCTTAAAAAACAGACCATAGATAGCTAAAGAATCAAAGAATTTGGTATATTATTAGTACGAACTACTATTAGTATCAGTAGAACGGCCCTGACTTGTAAGTCACGGGTTCGAATCCAGCTAGGTCTATTACTTTGTGTAATTTTGTTCTCGATCACTGCTCTCAAAACGGCGAAGGTAAACATCGTGAAGAAATTTTAAGGAGGTTTTTGCGATTGTCGTAAAGATAAAATTGTAGGATCTTGACCAGCGCTACCAAAATGTAAATTTTTTGCCGCCATATTCTAAAAAAATACAGTTTTTACAAAAATGTCTACAACAACTATTTGAAAACGATTTGTGCTGACACCTACGATTTGTGCTGAGATAGATTTTCTGCTGGACCTTCCAGTAGAAAATCTATCTCATGGGACCTCTATACCGTCAAAAATTAATTATTTTAATTATAACTTTACTAACTGCATAATTATTATTATAATAAACTTTTATATACCTACAAAATAAAGCTAATTTTTCATTTATTTTCTTCACAAGTGTGTCGAAAAACGTCCTATGATACACGTGAGTAATTGGTGATTAGCGTTCTTGGCTCCCTTAAGACCCTCGCCACCGCTCGGGTATTAATACCACCTTGACGATAATCTTTCTACATTACACACCTATACCATAATCTACTATTATTTTGTAAATAGGTTATCAAAACCCTATATATCACGTCATTTTTATTTCGTCCGTTTATACTAGATCAGGCGTTTATTCCTGACTACCATGAGAAGAAGCATCGAAACCAACTCAGAGGTAATCGGTCTTTATTCAATATATTTGTAGTCAATACATACAAAAATACTGTAATCGTAAATAATGTAATCGCAATGTACCACACATTGCCATGTTCATCGAAGAATCGGTGTTTCATCAAAATCTTGATTAAAATGTCACTTACTATCTAAGTATAATCATCAGTCTATCATCAAAATCGTGATTTAATTAATATTCACTATTACTGAGTAATCGGTCGATCATCAAAACGTGATTAAAATCACGATTTAATGTTGATTATCTAAATGTTTCAAAACGCCTTGTTGACACTTCGCGTGACCCAAGGGCTGGCTTTTACCTTGGTCAAATGATAAGTATTGCCATACAGCGTGGCCATGCCGCCAGTCTTTTGGGTACATTACCAGTCGACAGCGATGCGGAAGAGTTTTTCGACAACATACTTTAGTCTACTTTTTAGTTCTTTAGGGATTTTATTTTTATTCAGTGTATAATATAATTGATAGTTAAGTGTTTCTTTTTAAAGTGCTAGTTTAGCATTAACATTATCAGCCTTGTTATGTCCTCACTTTAGGGACTCAGGCCTCCTCTCTAAGAGAGGGAATGGGCCGTAACCCACAATGCGGGCCCAGTGCGGATTGGTGGATGAAACAATCATATAGTCGAATTTTAGGTTCCATAACTTTTCGTTCCTTCACGATGTTTTCCTTCACCGTTTTGAGAGTAGCGGTGATAAAATAAATTGCACAAAGTAATGCGCCTGGCTGGATTTGAACCCGCGACCATATATAACTTGTAAGTCGGGGCAGTTACCACTGGGCCACCACTGCTCTCCCTATTTTTTTTATATCTAAACTAATTTATCATTACACCTCCAAAAATAAAAATAAAATAAAAAAAGTATTAATTACTCAGATACCCGCGAAACGAGACACAATAGTAAAACAATAACAGCGCGGTCTCATAGGACCGGTTGGGGATTCAAACGTTAAAAACGATGAACTTGCCATAAAATTATTAAATAACGTTCAGTCGGTACTGTTCTAGTAAAATAATATAGCCATAATCATAACATACTCGAAAGTACATAGTATTAAAATAGTAACAAATGACTATAGAATTATCGTGACTCTCAAAGAATAGACTATGAAACTAGTATATTTATTATTATGTATGTCACAACTATTTATCGTGTTTACGGTTCAGATTTTAATGCAATACCTAAGGGCCTGTTTCACAATGTCCGAGTAGGCACTACTCACTGAATAAATTCAAAAATTTGACAGAATTTGTATGAAATTATCTGTCAAGTAAGATACTCGAAACTTAATCATAGGTGGTGAAATAGGCCCTTAAAGTATTAAAATCTGTAAAAAATTACATATGTGACAATTTTCAAAAATGTTAGATTTGGAAAATCTTATTTTGTTGAAGACCCAAAAAAACATAGGCTCTGTTAAGACTAAGGGCCTGTTTCACAATGTCCGAGTAGCCACTACTTCCCGAATAAATTCAAAAATGGAACAGAATTTGTATGAAATTATCTGCCAAGTAAGATATTGGCAACTTAATCATAGGTGGTGAAATAGGCCCTAAAGCTAATTCTTAGGGACAAAATTACACAAAAATAGGTAACCAAAAATTTAGACTTACCTCGCATGAAAATCATTATAATGTATTATATCCAATTTGTACAGTCCCTCGAAAGGTAACGCAAATCCATTCGTATACCCGAACAGGAACGTCAAACACCACAGAACAAACATTTTACGGTTATCAACTATCGAGTTTATTTGTTTCGGTATTTATTTTTTCATAGCGAGCGCGCGTGTAGTCCCTTCGACTTCAGACGCGGTACTGAAGTGAAGTTAGGTGGGGCGACCGACCGCGTAGTTATTGATGTAATTTTCAGTGAATGCGCAAGGACTGTGGTCTATGTATGCAACAGGCGAGGAAATGAGGATATGTCTTTCCTCTTCCTTGCCTCTGGTTTCCTAGTCGCCGTCTAGGACATTCTTATAGCATCTATCCCCCATCTTACGAGTATCTCAAAGAACGTTTTAAGTTGCTTCATATTCTAGACACTTGTCTTGATATAATTATTATCATTGGAGAACTTGAAACTTTTGATGCCTTCACATTCTACCAAATTCTATGACAAATCTTATTTTATTTCGTCGCTACCATTTAGTTACTCGTATGTAACATATCATTATATTTATACGTAGGTACATATATACCAGTACACCGCACATTTTTAGGGTTCCGTAACCAAATGACAAAAACCGGAACCTTTATAGATTCGTCATGTCCGTCCATATGTTACAGCCATTTTTTTCCGAAACTATAAGAGCTATACTGTTGAAACTTAGTAAGTAGATGTATTTTGTAAACCGTATTACTATTTTGGTATACAATAAAGTTTATTATATTCTATTCTAGCATCTCTATCGATCGATCCCTCAGTACGACACTGCCTTCAATTTGATGGTAGTGTACAATTAGATTCTTTGTTTTTAAGGTTGTAGGTTCCTTGACCTTCCTCCGTCCTTGTTTAAGTGCTTTACTCAGTCCAATAATAGCATCAGCCTTATAATGTTCCTATTGCTGGGACTCAGGCTTCCTCTTTGAGTGACGGAATGGACCGTAATTTACCACGCTTGCCCAGTGCGGGTTGGTAGATGTCACATGTATTTTTTTTTACGGACTGATGGATGTCACACGTCTTCGAATTTTATAGTCCTAGGACATGTCGGTTTCCTCACGATATTTTCCTTCACCATTTTATGAGCAGCGGTGGTGAAATAAATTACACAAAGTAATACGCCTGGCTGGGTTTGAACCGTCGACCTACAACTTGCGAGTCGGGCGGTTACCACTAAATCTCCTCTTGTCTCTTCAAATTGATGGTAGTGTATTATTAGAATAGGTATACTGAAAACTTTTTGAGGTTGTAAGGCCGATTGACCTTCGTTCGTCCTTGTTTAAGGGCTTTAACTCAATCAGGAGTTAATGTCTTTAGAATGGGTTCAATCGACTATACTGTGTGCTGTGTTACCTGCACTTTGGAGGATATAATGAGTGCCACCGATGCTGCAATTAACGTTGCTACCTACTGGGCCCAAACAATCTAAAGAGTTTACCTTCGATTCGAAAAGAAGAAGACTGTGGAAGGAGTGGAATTCCCTGCCGCAATCTATGTTTCCTGATAGCTATAACTCGGGAATTTTTATGTCAAGACTAAATGCTTATGCACTACATGAGTCTCATGACTCAGCGCAGCGGTAGTGAAATAAATTACACAAAGTAATGGACCGACGCCCTGGTGAGGGTCGCGGGAATCCGATGGATGCGTTTTCTGTGGCGACGCTTGGGGGAGGCCTATGTCCAGAAGTGGACGTCTTTCGGCTGAGATGATGATGATGATGAATGCACCTGTCTGGGTTTGTACCCTATAAACTTACTTACAAGTTTATAGGGTACAAACCCGGAGCAGTTACAACTCGGTCACCACTGTTCTCTTCAAATTGATAGTAGGTAGTGTATTATTAGGTTCTACTGAAAACTTGTTAAGGTTGTAGGTCGGTTGACCTTCCTCCGACCTTGTTTAAGGGCTTTTACTTAGTTCATTACTCTAATAATATTTGGAGTTAATGTCCTTGGAATGGGTTCAATTGACTTTACCGTGTACTTCTTGACCGCCCTATTGTGAGCACTAGTACTTTGCCCGTGACTTCGTTCGCAAGAATGCTTTCTTAGAAAACTTAAACACCCCTTAAATAAGGATTTTAGGGGTGTTTAAGTTTGTATATAAGGATATGGGAGTAGTTTTAAAAAAGTACTAAGAACTAAGACTACTCATTTTTATTAAAATTCGTACCAAGTCTCAAGTTTATATTATACTAGCTGTCCCCTGCGGTTTCACCCGCATTTTTCGTTACTGCTCCGCTCCCGTGGGCCGTAGCTGATGTAGTGATGGTATATAGCCTATAGCATTCCTCAATAAATGGACTATCTAATACTGAAAGAATTTTTCAAATGGGACCAGTAGTTCCAGAGATTACCCCCTACATACAAACTTACAAACCTACAAATTTTACCTCTTTATAATAATAGTACAGATGTAGGTTTTCCATACACACTTTGGACCCCTGTTTGGTCCCTTTAAAAGGTCAATTTTGGAAAATCCTCTCTTAGTGCTCGCCTATCTATACTAATATTATAAAGAGGTAAAATTTGTAGGTTTGTAAGTTTGTATGTAGGGGGTAATCTCTGGAACTACTGGTCCGATTTGAAAAATTCTTTCAGTGTTAGATAGCCCATCTATCGAGGAATGCTATATACCATCACGCTACGACCCACGGGAGCGGAGCAGTAACGAAAAATGCGGGTGACACCGCAGGGCACAGCTAGTGTCATATACGAGTATAAGGAAACTTTGTGCAAAATTTCACACAACTGGTCCCAGTAGTTCCGGCTGTGCGTTGATATGTCAATCAGTCATTTTGTCCACCAATATACAGTGTGAGTCTTTATAATGTGCACATATGGAAATGAGGGAATCTATGCTTAATTTTATCGACGAAACAAATAAAAAAAACTGAATGTTTTGAGAAATTTTACAATTTTTTGAAAAATTAATGAAAAAAATTGATTTTGCCAAAAATTATTAATATTTTTAATTGTGTCAATTTTTTTCCATAATTCTCATTTTATGAAGACACTTAATTACTTCCAATCATTATGGCATTTGTTGCATCGTGATAGATAAGTACAGTCAAACGGGGTGAATAGGAACGCAGGGGTGAATAGGAACGAAAATGGTTACTGGATTTTAACGTTATTTAACAGGTTTTTCCAGCATTTAATTGCTCCTATTTATCCATTAATTGTAATAAAATGCGATGCTTATACAGAAATAAAGATAAAATATTTAACCAAAGTAAAAATTAAAATCAAAGTTTTGTTCCTATTCACCCCTACGTTCCTATTCACCCCGTTTGACGGTAATTTAGTTTTAAAGTTACACAGTTTACACTGGGGTCACAAAAGCAAACATTTTTTTTTTAATTCCATAAAAAATAAAATTATAATTTAGAGTTTTTAAGGTTCCGTAGCCAAATGGCAGAAACGGAACCCTTATAGTTTCGCCATGTCTGTCCGTCCGTCCTCGCTTAATCTCTGTGACCATTAGCACTAGAACGCTGAAATTTGGTCTCAATATGTAAATTAATCACGCCGACAAAGTAGTAAAACAAAAATTGGAAAAAAATGTTTTTTAGCCCCCGTACATGTAAAGTGTAAAGTGATTTTTTTTTTAATTTCAACCCTAACGTGTGATATATTGTTGGATAGGTATTCAAAAATGAATAGGGTTTTAGAAAATATTTTTTTGATAATATCAATAATTCCGAAAATAATCGCTCCAAAAGCAAAAAACAATGTGTCCCCCCCCTCTAACTTTTGAACCATAAGCTTAGAAAATATGAAAAAAAATCTGGAAAGTAGAGCTTTATAAAGACTTTCTAGGAAAATTATTTTGAACTTGATGGGACGAACATAAATTGGGGACACTTATTGTGACGGACGGGAAACTACGGAACCCTACACTGAGCGTGGCCCAACACGCTCTTGGCCGGTTTTTAAATATTTTTGGCGCTGATAAAATTAAGCATAGATTCCCTCATTTCGATATGTGTACATTATAAAGACTCACACTGTATACATAATATAGGTATGCCCAAGTTCAGTCACTTGAACTTACAAGTTTAGATCATTGCCCAAGAAAAGCTGGTATAGCACTTAGCTGACCCGCAAAGTCTGGAAAGTTTTATGAGAAAAACTAGCCTATGCCAGCGACTTCACCCTCTTGAAATTTATCCTAAGAATAAAAATTAGGATAGTTTTATTCTAGAGCTATTGTTATAAACTAATGCTTGACTGCGATCCCACCTGAAATGGTAACCGGACTGGTTGGTAAGCAGTGATGCAATCGTCGATGGTGAGGCGCACTAGTAAGTGTATTAAGAGCCTATTCACTCTAACCTAGAAGACACCCAAATTATAATCGGACAGGAAAACCACAGCAGGCAAATTGTTTCAGTCCTTCGATGTACGCGGTATAAACGACGAGGCGAAACGCTTAGTCCGGACCGTAGAGGTTTGAACAACGTAAGGGTGGATACTCGCCGTACGACAGTTTGTCCGATGGCAGAACGGGGATGGCGGAATCAGTTCATGCAATATACGATAGACGATTATTTTTTTTTGAAGACTGTGAACTAGAAAAAGAGCCAGCCAGCTAATTAGCTTAGCTGATCAAAATATTATAAGCTTGAATACCTAGCAGACATTCTTTAGACATAGTCTCCAGACTCTTGGACCAAGGAGGATGGATGCTAATCACACATCACAGAATACCTTCAACATTATCTTAGCCGAAAGACGTCCACTGCTGGACATAGGCCTCCCCCAAGTGTATCCACACCGACCGGTCCTGTGCGTCTCGCATCCATCGGATGTGACGCATATCTTCCCATAGCTTATTGTGTTGTTATTATTATTTTTATGTTGAGCGCCATATTGGACGCAAACAAATTATGTATTTTTCTTTCATTCTTTCTAGCTTAGTGATTTCATTCAACATGCACCAATGCGCGTTTTTTTTGTAGGAAGCGGTATCATCAGAATGACTTCTCCCGCTCGTGGGCGGAGCGGGAGGGCGTGTCATCACTCCTCCTCATTCTTTGCCTTCGTTCTAGAGCCCCGTGATTACTACCCCCTGCCCCGGTTGAATGTAAGGTTGAATTGGAAGACTACTTGCTCATAATAGTTACGGTATCCATCATAATTACAAAAATGAAAATAAAGACTTGTAATAAAACAGAATCGTATAATGTACAATCGGCCGTTAATATACCACAACGCTGTATAGTCTAGCGAGTTCAACCTATACATAAAACTAAAGAAACTACAAATATAGAAAACTATCGGTCAATACTTATACAAGTACTCGTACAATCCGGTCATATACACATGACACTTCTCTGAAATGCGAACACTGCCCGCTTTCTCCCACATTCGCTTAGCTCGGCCGGCAAGTGTCAGGTATGGTCAGCATCTTTGTTATGGCGCATTTTCATTAGTTGTTAACTCGTTCGGTATACAGCATGCGGGGAGTCCCCGCATGCGGGATAACAACCAATGAAAGTTACCAAGTCGATACATGTTCGGTATACCTACTACGGTTCCCCGAATGTGGGTCTTGTGGTACGCATTCCAGACATCTCTCGCACCCGGCATGCGGGCCCTATTGACTAATGAAAATGGTTCCCCGAATGCGGGCCCTGTGGCATACGTTCCAGAAATCTCTCGCACCCCACATGCGGGCCCTATCGACTAATGAAATTGCGCCATTATCGACAGGGACTTAAAAACACCTTCATAAAGGTTACAGAATTATAAGTGTTACATGTTGAATCTGTAACAGAATCAAATCTGTAACACTTATAAATGTGTTTTCAATGTGTTTAACCCAAAACACTTATAAAAGTGTTAACTCTGTTAATAAGTGTGCATCTGGATTGAGGGCCCATTTTTTAAATCCTTACGAAACGAAACCAAATTTACAGGGAATTTAGTAAAAAATTAGTAAAACTTAGAGCACTAATCCATAAATTTCTAAAACAAAAACTAAAACTTTTATAGTTAAATAACGTGGGCCCTCAATCCAGATGCTTCGTAAAGAGGCATAGTCTAGATCTCGGAAAGTACTATGTCTGGGTTAATAATGTTTATTTAGGAATTTAGTAAAGAATTTCTAAAATATTTTAAGAAATTCCCAAATTTCTAGAATGTCGCATTACAGATTTATAGCGGTTTATCTTGGGCCCTCAGATCGTAAATGTAATTTCTCGAAAACTGAATTTATGTGACGAAATACATATCTACGACTTTAAAAGATGTTAGTTAGATACCTCTCTGAATTCGTAAAAAAGAAATAGTGACCCAAAAGTTAATCGTTAAAAAGTAAACGAAAGTTGAATTTTACCGAAACGTCTGAACTGAGGGCCCAAGATTTTCGGCTTTTTTTACTAGACTTAACCTCATAGATAAACGCAAACTAGACTAAAATGTTCTACTATTTTTTACTAAATTTTAACGTATCGTCCGTTTTTCTAAGTGTTATACTTTAAGAGAAAATTAATTTTCAATTTTGTATAGGAAGATGTCGTGTAGGGTGACCATAATGTTTTGAATATCCTATACCTAGGAAAATACCCCTGGGGATTGTACGAGAGGATACATACTGATCAGTACAAAAAAAATGATTTTGTCCAAAATTTATTTTTGGAATCTCTGGTAGGTACTCCAGATCTTGGCCATAGATACGACAACTAATTAAAACATTTATTTATTTATCTTTATCTTCCATCTATTTTTACAGGTTTTATTTAACCCTCAATGCGATAAATGCACCCCCATATGAATTGACGGACTGTGCGAAGCATAAAACCCAGGTTTCTATAAGCTCTTCTTTTACAGCACCGCGTGACGTGATCAGGTGTTAAAACTTAATCCCAGGTCCTTAACTTCTGTGAGTCGTTGCATAGGCAACCCGTCAATATGGTAACTGCTCAAGATGCACGAGAAAAAGTGATTGTCACACACTTCGTACATACTACGTACCAGTTGACCACTTTATCTTTATTTTACGCTACCCGCCCATGTCCGATAATCGGTGACCGTTTTTTTGTAGGTGAAAAATAGAACACACAGCGATAGCAATAGTGCAACGCACACGGCCTACAAAAAGTCGGTCAGAATATACTATAGGATTATAATTTGATACGATTATCAGTCCTACAAAAAAATTGACACTATGCAAACATTATTAAAACTAAATAAGTGTTATTTTTAATTTATTTGCTTCAGGCAACTAGGCCTATATTATAAATCAGACATATAACAGAGATCTGATTCCGATTCAGAAAGGTCTTCTGATTGATTTTCCACCTCCGATTCCGATTTTTAATCGAAACTTGTATCGGAGTTGCAAACGGACACATAAGAAAACACCGAGCATAGCCCTTTCCATTGCCCTTTGGATGACTCTAAGAGCGTTTTCACATTATCCGATCCGATATCGGTGTTGGACGCCGATACGATATCGGGGTAAGTAAAATGTATGAAATGCCGTGCTCCGATATCCGATATCGGGCCGGACAATATGAAAGACAGGTACATATTTCATACATTTTACTTACCCCGATATCGTGTCGGCCTCCGACACAGATATCGGATCGGATAATGTGAAACGTTACTTAGCCACTTGAATGCTTTCAGTGTCATTATGTCATCACTGCCAATACGCACTTGTTATTGACTTTTGTCTTGAGAAACTGTGGTATTATATTGTTACGAACGTGAGTAATTAAATGCCGGTCTACTAGCAGAGAACTTTATTAACCACAAAACAATGACAAATTAGTCCAATCAACAAATAACCAATCACTATAAACACTCAGAGTTCCGTTTAGTATCGCTTAGGTCGCTAGGTATCACTTCACACACTTAGGTAGTTCGCTCTGTATCGCTGACGAAATCAAACTAAACTGCTTCTAGCCGGGGACCCGTATTTATATGCGAAGTCATCGAAATTTCTCGATACCGACGTTTCAAGGACATTCTAGCACAAAATAGTCGCATCGGGAGGCCATAAATCATTATTATTACTCTCGTAAGTAGGTACTTATCTACCACCTTACATGCAAATTTCGACTCTATTGCTAACACCGGAAGGTACAAATTCCCTTATCCACCCACATAACTACCTACTGAATGTTATCTAATAATAATAGCGTATGTCGGACTTTTCTGGAATTTGCCAGGCCTGAGTATGTACTCCTATTCTCGAAGCTTCGCACAGCAATGCGTTTTAATTATTTGATGCTACTCTTGGTTTCGTCGAAGATATAGCGTACTCAAGTTTCACGGCGTAACAGTGCCCCCCTCTTAGTCATGCTCGTCCCGAGCATTATTAGATCCGTGATACGGCGCCAATCTATCCACGTGGACTACCTTAGGTTTCCCTCGTAACCCTTTCTTGATGCGGTAGGTAACGTCGTTGATCCTTTTTATCACGGTGTAGGGTCCCTCCCATCGAGCTTGAAGTTTCGGCGACTTCCCTTTTCGTCGAAGTGGGTTGTGGAGCCAAACCAGTGCACCTTCCTCAAATCCCTTGGCGTTGGCATTGCGGTCGTATCTAGTTTTCATTTTAACGCTGGTGTGCAGGCTATTCTCACGCACTCGTTTATGCACTTCATCCAATTGATCTTGGAGGTCACTTACGAAGTCCGTAACTGGCTTAGTCTTGTCAGGTGGCACGCCGGTTATGGTATCGACTGGAAGTCTCATCTCCCTGCCGAAATTCACTCTTGCTGGGGTATGGCCCGTGCTGTCATGCACTGCTGATCGATAAGACATCAGAAATAGTGGAATATACCGGTCCCAATCTTTCTGATGGTCATCGACAACCTTAGCCAGGTGATTCTCCAGGGTCTGGTTAAACCTCTCCACCATTCCGTCCGACTGTGGGTGCGCAGGTGTTGTGCGTGTCTTGTAAATCCCCAGAAGAGTGCACATTTCCTGGAACAGCGCAGATTCGAAGTTGCGGCCTTGATCGGAATGGATCTCCAAAGGTGCGCCATACCGACATACTACTTCTTCGACCACCTTTTTCGCCACTGTCGTCGCTTCCTGATTGGGTATGGCGAAAACTTCAGGCCACTTTGTGAAATAGTCCTGTATCACCACTATGTATTTGTTTCCGTCAACTGTCACTGGGAAAGGTCCAGCAACGTCGATGGCAATGCGTTCCCATGGGGCTCCTACATTGTACAACTGAAGCTTGCCCCTGCTCCTAGTCTGTGGTCCTTTCACGGATGCGCAAGCTGTACATTTCCGACACCATTGCTCTATGTCTTCTCTACAATTGAGCCAGTAATACCGCTGTCTCACTTTCAGTAGAGTTTTCTTAATTCCCAGGTGTCCACCAGAAGCGCCATCGTGTATCTCCTGAAGCAGGGGGACCACTTCACGTCGTGGTACTATCACTTGTGTGGTCACCTCCTTGCCATCGTTCGATTCCCATTTCCTACAGAGCACATCATTTTCTAGGACTAAACTGTCCCACTGTGCCCAGTAGCTCTTTGTGACAGGACTATGTGACGATACTTCATTCCACTGAGGCCTAGTTCCACTACGCTTCCAGTCCAGTATAGGTCGAATATCGTCATCTTCTTCCTGGGACTTCTTAAAGTTGCCTTCAGCCCTAATTAAGTTCACGTGTTCCCGGGCTTCATTTTGCTGGCAATGTCTACAGTCCTCATTACATGGACGTCGCGACAGTGCGTCAGCATTGTTATGCCCTTTTCCACTACGATGTTCCGTCACAAAGTTGAACTCCTGCAGCTGCTCTAGCCATCTTGCAACTTGACCCTCAGGGTTTTTGAATTGTAGAAGCCATTTCAATGCAGCGTGGTCCGTCCTCAACGTAAACCGTCTCCCTATGAGGTACTTGTGGAAATGTTGCAAAGTTTTTACAACAGCCAGTAGTTCTCGTCGAGTCACGCAGTAGTTCCTTTCTGGTTTTGAAAGTGCCTTACTGAAGTAAGCGATCACGACTTGCCTATCTTCTTGCACCTGCGACAGCACTCCACCAATTCCTGTGTTGCTGGCGTCGGTATCGACGACAAATCTTCCATCTCTGCTCGGATACCCCAGTATAGGCGCTTCACATAGCCGTTGCTTTAGTTTTTTGAATGCTGACTCACAGTTCTTGTCCCAGATAAAATCTCGTTTATCCTCAGTCAGCTGATGTAAAGGTTTTGCAATGTCCGAAAAACTCATAACAAACCGTCTGTAGTATGTGCACAACCCTAGAAATGCACGTACTTCTGTTTTGTTCTTTGGAGCCGGCCACTGTTGGACAGCCTTTATCTTCTCAGGATCGGTTCTCACTCCATCGGCGCAGATGACATGTCCTAAGTAGCTGACCTCCTTCTTGAACAGGGCACACTTCTTTGGGCTTAGTTTTAGGTTAGCCCCCCGTATCCTGGTGAATACTTTCTCCATATTCCTCAGGTGTTCCTTAAAAGTGCGACCCATTATAATGACGTCATCCAAATATACTAGACAGACGTCACCAAGAAGGCCCACCATGACTCTATCCATGAGGCGTTCAAACGTCGCTGGAGCATTGCACAACCCAAAAGGCATGACGTTAAATTGCCACAGGCCGTTGCCAATTCCTGTACTAAACGCTGTCTTTTCCTTATCTTTCTCGCTAATTTCCACTTGCCAGTAGCCACTTTTCAAGTCAATGGTTGAAAACCACTTCATACCACTGAGCATATCCAGTGTGTCGTCTATCCTAGGCAAGGGATAACTGTCCTTCTTCGTTACATCATTCAGCTTTCTGTAGTCTACACAGAATCTGGTACTGCCGTCCTTCTTCTTCACCAGAACGACAGGAGAAGACCATGGGCTCGTAGAAGGTTCAATTATTCCGCTATCAGCCATATCCTTTACCATTTCTGCTACCTCAGTTTCTTTAGCCCAGGGTATGCGGCGCGGTCTCTGTTTAATTGGTCTAGCATCACCTGTATCTATCTCATGCTTGACGAGACCTGTTCTTCCGCAATCTTTTCCCGTTGCAAAGATATCCCGGAACCGTAGCAGAAATTCCTTGGCTTGCTGTAGTTCCGAAACTGATAAATTGCTCTTAGAATTTTCCAGAAGTTGCTGGATGTGATCAGGTTCACCTTTTATTGCGTCTTGTTTTACTGAAGATGTGTTGATTTGGCGGAGATACTTCACTTCTTCACATCTTCCAACAACACTGTTTTTCTTCAACTGGATCTCCTTTTTCCCAAGATTTACAATCCTGACCTTGGATCTTCCTTTCGTCATAACTAATGTCCTCGCGGTGATAAGTTCCGGGTGCCGGCCAATGTCTTCAACCATAACACATCTGCGTTTCCTAATTTTCTTAGGAAATTTAACTTCGACTAAGGTTTCCGTTCTTGGAGCCAATGTGGTATCCTTTAAGCAATAGAGGTTGCATGTGTTAATTCCTTGCAGGAAGACTTCTTGGTCTGGGAATTTCAATACTCCTTTATCGATATCTAAAACACATCGGTAATTCCGCAGGAAGTCGAGACCCAGTATGCAATCGTCGGTAATATTCGCAATTAACGCTGAATGGGTGTACACTTGATCACCGATTTTAAACTCGATTTCTGTATCACCGAGGACGGAGACTGGCTGACCGGTAGCTGTCTGAAGTCGGTAGGCTGGGGTTTCTGTTTGCCACAAGATGGTGCGTTTCAGCAACTCAGGTCTTATAATAGTCCGTGACGCCCCGGTGTCAACGGTGAAATTGCAAGCACGTTGATTCAGCGTTCCCTCGATGATCAAACTATTTCCATTGTGGACTTGATTGATGGTGATGGTTGGGGCCTTCAGTTGACCAGCCAGCACCCGCCCCGCGGCCCTGGCGACATTTAGTTTAACGACTCCTCGTTAACTTGAGTTCCGGAGTCCACACTTCCCCTCTTCCTCTTGGGGCAATCGGTACGAATGTGCCCTTTTTCTCCACATCCATAACACATCGGAATATAGCGGGACTTTGCCGACGAAGCCACTTCTCGGTGACGTGGTTGCACTGAAGGTGAGACCACCACTTCCCGAACTCTGTGCGTACGTGAGTCTTGTCGTACGGCTTCCACTTCCAAAGCGTGGGCCATCGCACTCTTCAGAGTTTGGTGGTGTCCGAGTCGCACCGTAGCCCTGACTTCAGTATCCCGTAGACCGTCGATGAATGCTTGCACCAGATTTACTTCCACCATCTCGGGTGTCATCGACATGTATGCCCGCCGGACCAGCCGTTCAACCTCTACTCCCCACTGCTGAAGGCTCTCGTTCGACTTCTGCGTTCTCTCGCGAAGTTGCGCGCGGAAAACATGTTCGAGGTGCTTGTCACCATAGCGAGTGTCTAGTCCCTCCATTAGACGCTCCAACGTCCTGCCGTCTGAAGGAAGGTTCTCTAGGACCAGCAGAGCGTCCCCTCGTAGGGCCAAAGTTAACGCCGCGAAAGACTGGTCATCATCCCAGCGGTTCGTCTTGACCAGTGTTTGGAATTGGTACTTAAAAGCCGTCCAGGACGACGTGCCATCAAAACGCGGCATATCAAATTTTGCGGCTGATGCTTGAACAGCAACGGGTTCGCGTGCTTCGAGCTTGACAATTCTGGTTTCGAGGCTATCAGCTCGGGCGGAAACCTCCTTGACCTCTAAGGTGAGATTTTTCACTTTCCCGCCCAACGTGACGAGGCCGTGATCGAGTTTTTCGAGGATCAGGTTCTGCTTAGCCTCTTGATCCCGGCGGGCTTCCTCCTGTTCGCGGCGGGCAGCTTCCTGTTCGCGGCGGGCAGCTTCCTGTTCGCGGCGGGCAGCTTCCTGTTCGCGGCGGGCTTCTTCCTGGTTAGCCGCGATTAGATCCTGGAGCTTACGCTGGTTAGCCTCTTGTTCGCGGCGGGCAGCTTCCTGTTCGCGGCGGGCTTCTTCCTGGTTAGCCGCGATTAGATCCTGGAGCTTACGCTGGTTAGCCTCCATACTAGCTTGCATGGCGGCCAACACTGCGGCGAGGTTCATTTCCGAGGATGGCCCTGTTGGCGCCTCAGCAGCTGCCGTTGCTTCCATACCAGCCCGATCTTCCGCTTCCAGACGTTGACGTGCAGCATCCATCTCCACTTGCCTCCTTGTTCGTGGTCCCTGTTCGTCGTCCCTCTGTAGTAATGGCATCTCACTTCTGACACCAGTTGTTACGAACGTGAGTAATTAAATGCCGGTCTACTAGCAGAGAACTTTATTAACCACAAAACAATGACAAATTAGTCCAATCAACAAATAACCAATCACTATAAACACTCAGAGTTCCGTTTAGTATCGCTTAGGTCGCTAGGTATCACTTCACACACTTAGGTAGTTCGCTCTGTATCGCTGACGAAATCAAACTAAACTGCTTCTAGCCGGGGACCCGTATTTATATGCGAAGTCATCGAAATTTCTCGATACCGACGTTTCAAGGACATTCTAGCACAAAATAGTCGCATCGGGAGGCCATAAATCATTATTATTACTCTCGTAAGTAGGTACTTATCTACCACCTTACATGCAAATTTCGACTCTATTGCTAACACCGGAAGGTACAAATTCCCTTATCCACCCACATAACTACCTACTGAATGTTATCTAATAATAATAGCGTATGTCGGACTTTTCTGGAATTTGCCAGGCCTGAGTATGTACTCCTATTCTCGAAGCTTCGCACAGCAATGCGTTTTAATTATTTGATGCTACTCTTGGTTTCGTCGAAGATATAGCGTACTCAAGTTTCACGGCGTAACAATATGTTACTGATACTGCGAAGCTTCCCGAACGCCGCTCCGCTGCCCAGCCGAGACGGATTCGGGCCTATTTCTCTTGACTTCTTCCACTATATTCCCTTATATCAGTATCCCTAGGTATAGGATATTCAAAACATTATGGTCACCCTACAAGACATCTTCCTATACAAATTTAAAAATCAATTTTCTCTTAAAATATAGCACTTAGAAGAACGGACGATACGTTAAAATTTAGTAAAAAATAGTAGAACATCTTAGTCTAGTTTGCGTTTATCTATGAGGTTAAGTCTAGTAAAAAAAGCCGAAAATCTTGGGCCCTCAGTTCAGACGTTTCGGTAAAATTCAACTCTCATTTACTTTTTAACGATTAACTTTTGGGTCACTATTTCTTTTTTACGAATTCAGAGAGGTATCTAACTAACATCTTTTAAAGTCGTAGATATGTATTTCGTCACATAAATTCAGTTTTCGAGAAATGACATTTACGATCTGAGGGCCCAAGATAAACCGCTATAAATCTGTAATGCGACATTCTAGAAATTTGGGAATTTCTTAAAATATTTTAGAAATTCTTTACTAAATTCCTAAATAAACATTATTAACCCAGACATAGTACTTTCCGAGATCTAGACTATGCCTCTTTACGAAGCGTCTGGATTGAGAGCCCACGTTATTTAGCTATAAAAGTTTTAGTTTACGTTTTAGAAATTTATGGATCATTGCTCTAAGTTTTACTAATTTTTTACTAAATTCCCTGTAAATCTGGTTTCGTTTCGTAAGGATTTAAAAAATGGGCCCTCAATCCAGATGCACACTGTTAATAAGTGTAACAGGTAAACGCAGCCATACTTACTGTGCAACTGATTATTTCTGTTACACATATTAACACTTATTAACACATATAAAAGGTTACAGTTTGATTCGGTATCATTATTGTATCTGTTAAAACTGTATAAACAACACTGTTTTTAAAACTGTTTTAAAAAAAACAGTGTTAAAAACACTTAATACGGTTACAGTTTGAGTCCCTGGTTTTCGATACGCGCGTCGATAATTTGGCTGGTTCTCTGTCGTTGTTGTATTGTTCTTGGACATTATTTCATCGACGCGAGCGTCAAGCCTTGTTGTACCTTGTATAGTATACATTTGATATAATAGTACTGGGCAAGATTTAAAAGTGCCATCCATAACCCAGAAATCGGAATTACTAAGCAATTTCAAATTTTCTTCTGTACTAAAAATAATCACAATGTCACCGTCATAATTATAATGACCAATCATAAATTGTTTTCCATCGATTGTTTGATACTGCTCAGGAATTTGCAGATCTTCCAGCTTGCTAGGAACTTTTGGTAGACCCTTGTTTCTGGTTCTATTTATCATAGATTGCATTGCCTTTTTACTAGGCATGTACGGCGCACTAGTGGATGGAATGTCTTGACTACATTGTTGTATTATTTGTATTGGATTATCCATCCCACCTCGGGCTTTTTGTTTCAGAGATGTAATTTACGCATCCTAATTTTTTCGGGATCTGGTATATGGCTGTGTAACTTTATAACTTTGTTAGCAACGTAATGTTTACCGTCACGTTTTATTGTTTTAAGGCACACGTCACATTTCTTATAACATTTTTCTAAACATGTCCAATAAAACACATCATTACGCACTTTATTTACACAGTACATGTAACCATCCAATATCAACTGCTCCTTTCCGTTTCGTGACAACACAATTTCGCACGAAGACATGATTTTGACGCTTAACTTAGTTAAAACAACCACGAGCAATGCACTTTTCTCTCTCCGATATGAAATAACATCAATGTCAAAAATGAAAATATACCTACCCTTAAATTGTGAGGGTGATGTTGTGTGTACCATAAAGCAGTATTTAATTATTATCTGACGATACATATCAGAGTAGTATTTTGTCGAACGTATGTTCCGTCGAAATAGAGATCTATCGATCAAGTGCGAGTCGGAGAAGTGATTTGTCGAAGTAGTGGGTTTCGAAATTGTGTGTTGTCGAAGTATGTTCTGTCGGACTAATGCTTGTCGAATTAGTGTTCTGTCTAAGCAGTGAGTAGTCGAAGTAGTGCATTTCGAAATTCAGACTGTGTCGAAATAATTAACTGTCGAAGTTCAGGATGACACTCGTTAATTTGACCGAGTTGTATGTCCGACCCAACTGAGCAATGGTGGCCCAGCCCTGACTTAAAATGTCGAAACACAAAACCTCTGTTTTGTGTTATTTATGAGTATGATTTTTGATGATACATCTTTTCCTTATTTTACAAATTGCAATATTCTCTCTGAAAACTATTACAGTTGTGTAGTTTTAAGTACCTACTTTTTATTTTTAGCATTAGCATTAACGGCCTTATAATGATCCCACTACTGGGACTCAGGCCTCCTCTCTTGGAGAGGGATTGGGCCATAATCCACCGCGCGGGCCCATTGCAGATTGGTGGATGTCACAAGTCTTCGAATTTTTGGTTCTAGGACATGCCGGTTTCCTCACGATGTTTTCCTTCACCGTTTTAAGAGCAATTTATTTCATCACCACGATGAAATAAATTACACAAAGTAATGCGCCTGACCGGGTTTGAACCCGTGACCTACAACTTGCAAGTCGGGGCAGCTACCACTGAGCCGCCACTGCTCCGGCACTACTTTCTATACTGTATTATTATTAAGTATTGTTTATCAAGCCATTGAGCTCCTTAAAGTTTGAATCCCCGACCGGTCTTATGAGACCGCGCTGTTGTTGTTTTACTATTGTGTCTCGTATCGCGGGTATGTGGTAGATTAATAGTCCCGAGTTGTGCTATACGTATACTGACTTATACTTGCACCGACTGCATAGATCTACTCAAATCACATTAAACGAATTGATTCCGCCATCCCCTTTTTATCATCGGATAAACCGTCGTACGGCGAGTATCATCTTACGTTGTTCAAACCTCTACGGTCCGAACTAAGCGCTTCGCTTCGCGCGTGCATCGAAGGACTGGAATAATTTGCCTGCTGCGGTCTTCCCGTCCGAGTATAATTTGGGTGTCTTCAAGGCTAGAGTGGCTCTTAATAAACTAGTGCGCCTCACCATCTACGATTGCATCACTGCTTAACATCAGGTGGGATCGCAGTCAAGCACTAGTTTATATAATTTTAAAAAAAATTTGTTAATACATACTTTGTAAAAAAAACCGAAACATCTAATCACTTACAAAAGTGAAAACAAGCAATCTCAAATAGATTTGATCTTTCATCATCATCATCATCATTTCAGCCGAAAGACGTCCACTGCTGGACATAAGCCTCCCCCAAGAGTCGCCACAACGACCGGTCCTGTGCGTCTCGCATCCATCGGATTTTATCTTTACTAATAGAAAATTTAAAAAAACCTGCACAAGTTACGAGTATATACCGGGCCATTCATTAACGTCACAACAGCTGCATAGGGCCCATAAAACATAAAGAAGATTGGCAAAACCCCATGTACTTTCAGTATCACATACAGGCTTAACGTTTCATAGAATGAATATATGGATTAGAATGCTACAATAGAGTATAACAAAATATGTAATGGTAAGACATACATTAGAGTTGGGGATTTAAAATGATTTATAGACATAACCTCAAAATGGACCAGAAAAATAATACAAGGTTAGGTACCTTACCTAATTATGTAACTTAGAGCTTGACCAGAAGGGGCGAATTCATCGCGATTCTCTCGTGCGTATCACGCGCGACCGTTGCGCCCAGAAAGAGCGTATCAACGCTGGAGCATTCAACAATTCCGTATCAAATGTAGGTGCTCAATTTCCCTGGATATGTGCACTCGCTCTGGAGTTCGCGCGTTTAACTGGACGCAACAAGGTGTGTAGTATCTCGACTCGCGTGTAATACGCGCGAGTTGAGGGTCTGGCGTTGTGCACGCGATTTACGCGCGTATTTGGAATTCACGCGATACTTGTGGACGCGACGTATTTGTGCTAGTATCTTACTAGTATATTACTAGCGCGCGAATGATTTCGCGCGAAACGTTTCTAAACGAATTCGCTTCTTCTGGACAAGGTTTTAAGGCAGACCCTTAAGCGTCGTCCTATTTAGCTAACTATCATACGATTGAACGATGTGATTTTGTCACACGATGAGATTAGTTTTATCGACGAAACCCTGTGCTCGCGCGATGATTTACAAGCTTCTATTAGGACACTCTAAAGAATGTGTGTTTAATCACATCGTCCAATCGTACGTGGTTAGGGTCAGCTCACACCGAGACGCGACGCTGCGCGCACATTTTAATAGAGTGACTCAAAATATAACTTTATTTACTACGCGAAAAGATACACATTTCATTGTGAGAATTTAGAATACGTTGCTTCATGCAGCGCTGCCCCTCGTGATGCCACGCGGCGTCGCGCTGCACCTCTTGATGCCGCGCGGCGTCTCGTAACAGGTAAAAAACAAAACTATAGTATTTAGTAACATTTTTTTATTATAATTGTAACAATACATTGTCAAGAAATACCGCAGGGAGATTGTTCCTTCGTGTCGATCGTAAGCTAAATACCAGACTACACTCATGACATGTGAACAACAGCCCACGGTTCTGAGTCATACTTTACAATTACAACAGTAGCCGATAATGGCTTCGGTTTTCTCCTTTAAACTGGTCAAATCAAGACACGTCGGCGAAGGCGTAATAAGCGCACATAACAGTTTATACACCGAAGATCAACTGCTGACATTGTTAAAGCATGAAAAACATTCACAGAATAAATAAGAGTCCTATTTCAGTCCTGCGCAGGTTTATACACTAAACGCAAATTGTAATGTACTAAAGTAACGTGGCGGCACAAAATAAGAGTTCACACTTCATTTATAGTTGCAGACAACATTACAAATACTTAACACGAACGACGAATTATGTTTAGGCAGGGTCAAACAAAAATATCATGACAGTTTATATTTTTTTTTGTATTTGACATACCTAAGTAACAGCTGACGCAATAAGCCTATTTTATGCGTTTTGTTTTTACCGACTGTTCGGGTCATTCACCGAACAATAGGTAATATGTCAGCGTAATTGCGACACCGCGCCATATGCATTAAATATTTTATGTATCACCTAAGTAAAACAGTCAGTACGCTTTCGGATAGCATATCGGGCGCGACTCAATCTCATCCTATTCACCTCATTAGTTTTAATTGTTATCCCTTTTGTATTATTGAAATATACCAATCTTTACAATCTTCAATCTTAGTATCTCTTAATCTAACCCTAACCCCGAACATTGGTCCTTCGAGCCTATTAGAGCGGGACCGACGCGTGTGCATTAGTGTATTTCGTGTGTACTAACTGTGCAGTGTGAGTGTCTCGCTTGAAACCTGTAACCAGACCCTGGTGAACAGAATTGAGTGAATCAAAATTTTCATCATCCTGCTGATCCTGTTGAACCTGGTTTTCGAGAGTATCGCATCATCTCCTTGCGCTGCTACTCCAGGTTTGTTCTTGCAGCCATCGCAAGGACATTTGATCTCCAAAGAAGACTTCAGCCCAAGTAAGGTCTCTTTTCTATCCCTATAATGTCGAACATGGAAGACATTTTATCAACCCAACACCAACTGATCGAAGCCATAAATGGGCTCTTCACCAATTTCAAGAAGGATGGTGCAGAGCGCAAGACCCCAGACTACCTACGTCGTCGATTAGCTACCTTGGAACAATACTTTACAGAATTTCATAATAATCATATGACTTTGTTATCTTTTGGTGATAAATCTCATACATATTTCAGTACTAATCAATACGATCAAATGACTGAAAAATATAACAACATTAAATCTACTATTCAGAACTATACCCCTCTAGCAAACAAACCGCAAACCTCTGAATTGAAACCTCCTACGTTTCAACCAACTGCGGACTCTCAATCGTTAAACCTCGCATCCCAAGCTGCTGCTAAAACTCTTACTTCTGAAGAGAATAGAGCCGAAATTCTCTTAAAAAAGCAAGCCACCAACTTTAAGGCTTTCTTAAGAACATCTTCCAACATCGACCTTGATCTCGTCACGGAAAAATGGGAGTTCGAAGACCTCCTGAAGACGATACAATCTCGTTGGGCGGCTATTGACTCGCTTCATTGGGAGCTGGACAACGAGTGTGGTGGATCGAACCCAGAGTACGAAGAACAATTTACTCAATACGAGAAATATTATAACAAAATCAAGAAAGACATCAATAAGAAAATGTGGTCCGTCGCGCATATTGAAAAATCTACCCCAAAATTGGAGATAGCTGCCTTTGAGGGAAGCTACAATAAGTGGATTTCGTTCAAAGATCTTTTTACCGAAGCAGTTCACAATAACCCCTCTTTGTCGAATGCACAAAAGATGCAGTTTTTAAAGAGTAAGGTGAAAGGTGAACCCGAGAAATTAATCCAACATCTCCAAATTAGCTCCGACAATTATCTAGTCTGCTGGAATATCCTTAATCATCGTTACAATAATAAACGACTGATCTTTACTTCTCATCTGAACAATATCATGAACATCCCTGCAAATCAGCAACAGACGGCAAATCATAAAACGCATTCACGACACTACGTACGAGAGCGTAAATGCTATCAAGAACCTTGGAGTTGATGTGACTTCGTGGGATCCGTTTCTCGTATGTATATTGTCCCAAAAACTGGACTCGGATACATATGAGGATTATCTACAAGCTTTAAAATCCCCGCGAGAGTTGCCCGTCTTAGAAGATTTCCTTAATTTTCTAGAAACTAAGTTTATGACGCTGGAAACTACTCGTAAGAAGCTTGACAATCCCACGCAGAAGTCATCCATATCTCAATCCAACAACAATAACAAACCGTCCTTCTCAAAAGGTTCCAATTATAGCCGAAATTATAACAATCCCAAAACTAATTACTCAACAAACCAAGTTTCGCAATCGTCAAAGTCCAAACGCAAAAATGGCTTTCGCAAGGAATGCCCTATTTGCAATTCCGAAGACCATCGAATTCATGCATGTCAAAAGTTAATGGAATTACAACCTCATGAACGGAAAAATACCATCGCTAAATTGAATCTTTGCATTAATTGCTTACATTACCACGAAGGCAAAAAATGTCTTTCCGAAATAAGATGTAAAGAATGCAATAAAGACCACAATACCATTTTGCATGAAGCATTTACATCACATCGGTCTGGGTCAAATACAGCCACGATTACGAAATCGCCATCCCAACAGCAAGAAAGAAACACTGTCGCATCGCTTCTTAGAGAACCCTCAGAAATATTGCTTGCCACAGCAATAATTAACGTACAAGCAACGGACGGATCCTACCAAAAAATGAGAGTTCTTTTAGATCAAGGGTCACAGACATCCATTATTAGGGAAAGCGCAGCTCAGCTGCTAAGACTACCACGACGGAAATGCAACGGATATATCTCTGGAATAGGAAATAAGGAAAACAACTGTAAGGGCAGGATTACCATTAAATGTTCATCGTTAGTTAGTGATTTTACCTTTGAAACCGACGTTTATATAATGAACAGACTGATAAATAACTTACCCAGCTGTACCTTACCTAAACCAGACTGGCCTACTCTTAACCAAATAACTCTAGCAGATCCCGAATTCTATAAAAGCAGGCCAGTAGATATCTTATTTGGAGCAGATATTTACTCCACGATCCTTATGGACGGTATTTGTCGATCAGAACGTATGTTGCCTATAGCCCAACAAACTCAATTGGGATGGATCCTAAGCGGCAACTACAAAACGTACCATTGCAATGTGATCTTAAATAACATCGAAGAGATTCAGCAATTTTGGGAAGTGGAGGACATACATGAACCACCAGCGATATCAGAAGAAGATCAAAAATGCATCAAATTCTACCAATCTACGACCTCAAGACAGCAAGATGGAAGCTACGTCGTGAAAATACCATTCAAAGAAAATTTTGAGGAAAATATTGGCGAGTCGAAAACAAAATAGATTGCTCAATTCTTCCAATTAGAGCGGAAATTAAGTAAGCAACCAGCTGTGGCACGTGACTATAAAATGTTTATTTCTGAATACCTAGAGCTCGGACATATGACACCAGTTGCGCCACACGTACAGCCGGACTGCTACTTATCGCACCATTGCGTCCAACGAGCTGAGTCAGCAACTACTAAACTGCGAGTTGTCTTCAATGCCTCGGCAAAAACCTCGAGCGGTTACAGCCTCAATGATCTTATGTGCCGAGGACCCAATTTGCAACAGGATCTTCAAAGCCTTATCCTAAAATGGAGACAATTTAGATACGCTTTTACAGCAGATATAGAAAAGATGTTTCGCAAAATCTGGTTGCATCCCGACGATCAGAAATATCAGAAAATCATCTGGCGGAACAATCAATCACAACCTTTCAAAGAATACCAGCTAGCGACAGTTACCTATGGCACAAAAGCCGCACCGTTTTTGGCCATGATGACACTGAAGCAGCTGGCCAACGATGAAAGGCCCAACTATCCGCATAGCTGCGCTCCGAACATCTTAGAGGACTCGTTTTACATGGATGATCTCATGCATGGAGAACATTCAGCGGAAGCAGCAAAACAGCTCAAAGCTGAGATGATCAACCTCCTCAAATCTGGAGGGTTTAATCTCAGAAAATGGCGATCAAACTTACGGGAAATAAAAGATAATTCGGATGCACCTCTAAAGGAAGACTTTGACTTCAAGCAACCGGAGTCAACCAAAACTTTAGGTCTTAGGTGGGAACCAAACAACGATCTATTTATCTTTCACCCCATCGTATTTATCTCACAAGATATCCTTACAAAAAGACAATTCCTATCTCAGATATCGAAAATTTTCGACCCTTTGGGCTGGCTAGCACCAGTCACGATAAAGCTCAAGATCTTGTTTCAAGAACTTTGGAAATCAGATCTGGGTTGGGACCACCCTGTCCCTCAAGACATTGCGTCAGAATGGAATACAATTAAAGCCGATCTATCTCACATCTCTCGATTTAAAATTCCACGTTGGATTCAAACCCAGGATAAAGATACCATCGAACTACATGGCTTCTGTGACGCTAGCACAAAAGCATACGCTTGCGTCGTGTATTGCAAAATACAAAGAGGACATGAAACCCATGTCACTCTCATTGCCGGGAAGTCAAAAGTAATACCGCTGAAAAAACCACAGTCCATCCCGCGCTTGGAACTCTGCGGCGCTCTCTTGCTGTCAAGGCTTATGCAAAAAATAATCCAAGCCCTAAGTAGCTACAAGGTGCATGTTTATGGCTGGATTGATTCAATGGCCGCTCTAGGTTGGTTAAGTGGCGAACCGGAGAAATGGAAACCTTTTGTTGCAAATCGAGTGAGGAGTATCACAGAAATAATTCCTAAAGATAACTGGAGTTACGTAAAATCCAAGGAAAACCCCGCAGATTGCGCAAGTCGTAGTTTACCTGCTGCTCAACTAGCCAATCACTCACTATGGTGGCAGGGGCCCGACTGGTTGCCACAATACAACCCTAAAGAATCTCATAAGATGCCGATTTATACAAGTATTACTAGCGAAGAACTAAGGAAAAAAGTAAACACGGTCATCATTAACCCCAAAAATTCTGTAGTCATTCACCTTTTAACAAAATATAGCACTTTAAGGAAAGTGACTCGAGTGCTAGCTTACATCAATAAATTCATCGACATCGTTGTTTACAAGAAACAACGCACAAATTTCCTTACTCTGCAAAATATAAAGACAGCAAGAGAAATGTTAATCAAGCACGTTCAAAATGAATATTTCCACGAAGAAATATCGCGGTTGAAAAATAATGAACCACTTAATAAGAAAAGCCAGATTCTAAATCTCAATCCCATACTGGACTCCAATCAAGTACTCCGTGTCGGAGGTAGACTTAAACATTCGAATCTTGATCCCGAAATGAAGCATCCCATTATAATACCGAATAAGTCGAAACTGGCTGACCTTATCATAGATGAATCCCACGAACTTGTATTTCACGGAGGAGTAAAAATGACTACTGGATTTATAAGAAGTAAATATTGGATTCTTGGAGGCAACAGAGTCACTAAGAAACGGTTAAGAATGTGTGTCAAATGTATAAGAAATAATCCCACATCACAACATCAAATCATGGGCGACCTACCTCCAGCACGATTGATTCCTAACCGGCCCTTTTACCACACTGGACTAGATTATACCGGACACATCTTTATGAAGGCAAACAAAGGTCGTGGCATTAAAACATGCAAAGGATACGTCGCGGTTTTTGTCTGCATGGTGACTAAAGCTATACATTTAGAAATAGTCACCGATCTTACAGCGTCAGCATTTATTGCCGCTCTTCGACGAATGTCGGCTAGAAGAGGAGTTCCAGGCCACATCTACAGTGACCAGGGAACTAACTTCATAGGAGCCAACAAAATCTTAAAACAGGAGCTTTCCGAAATCTCAAGCATCGTATCTGATCAAGAAGTAAGCTCGACAATCTCGGAAATGAATATTGAGTGGCACTTTAACGCACCATCATGGCCATCTGCTGGCGGACTCTGGGAAGTTGCTGTGAAGAACCTTAAACACCATCTCAAACGGGTCGTGGGAGAGCAAAAACTAACCTACGAGGAATATATTACCTTACTATCCCAACTCGAGGCTTGTTTGAACTCTAGACCACTGTGCCCTCTGACAGAAGATCCGGAGGATTTGGACTATCTGACCCCGGCTCACTTTCTGGCAAGCGGCCCTAACTTAACGATTTACGAAACAGAGCATGATCTCAGAACACGATGGCACCTGACGCAAAAAATATACCAAGATATATGGGCTAAGTGGAAGACTGACTACCTCTCGCAGCTCTCTACTAGGGCCAAATGGCGGCAGCACCAAAAAGATCTTAATCTTGACGACATCGTTATTATAAAAGACGACAACCTTCCACCAGGAAAATGGAGTCTAGGTCGCGTAGTAACGCTGCACCCTGGAAGTGATGGACACGTAAGGGTCGTCACACTTAAAACAAAAAATGGGATCTTAAAACGCCCAGTTGTAAAACTATCCTTACTGCCGACAAATAGTAATGAACAAGATTCAAATGCCCAAAAAGTAGATAACACTCCTCCAGCTACGAAGAAAAAACGACCCATCTCATTCTCAGCTATAGTTTTATCTTTGACATTATTTTTACTGTCACTTCTTAATACCGCTCAAGCATCCTACAACATCACCATGTTGACAAACAATAGTGTCTACTTCGACAAAATATCTAATATGCACTTAATTAGAGATAATTGGCATTTAATAGTCTATTATGACACAAAGCCTTATCAAGAAGGAAAGGCGGCACTATTAAAGTATATCGTATATCTTGAAACCTTATGCTCTACGATTAGAACACAAACACCTTGCGACGGCGTCATGTTACAGCTCGAGCACGAGTTCGAAGAAATCAAACATTACGATAATATTGTCGTGATGAATGACTCCTTGATGACTAATAACAAACGGCGGAGACGCGGCTTGCTAGACGGAGTGGGCTACGTTGCAAATAGTTTATTCGGAGTGTTGGACCAACGATTTGCAGCAAAATATGAGAAGGATATTGACCTTTTAAGGCATAATGAAAACCATCTATACAACCTCTGGAAGAACCAAACGTCTGTCGTAGAAGCTGAATTTAATATCATGAAAAGGATGGAAAATACTATAAACAAACATCATAAATTAATTAATCAAAAGCTTAATTACCTCCAAGATTCTTATAAAAATCTCGCCCAGCAAGTGCAAAATGTAACTATGATCACAGATTTCATAACTTCGGCTTTTACTGCCAACAACTTACTGAATACCCTTCGAAGAATCCAGGACACCATTTTAGATACAGTAACTGACATTTATAGTGGGAAACTGGATTTTCATTTAATATCTCCGAAACAACTCAGATCAGAGTTAAGCATAATTTCCGCACAAATATCTGGAGACTTGGTAGTTCCGGTCGACAATTTTAACCTTAAAGATCTTTACAGCTTGCTCAAAGTAAGAGCTAAATACTCTGGCAAATACCTAATCATAGAAATAAAAATACCCTTGATTGAAAGGGATGTTTACGAGGTATTCAATCTTATCCCGGTCCCACGCATTGTGAAAGATAACTTGATCATGAAGGTCAAAACTATCTCGGAATTAGCAGCCATCAATATGAGAAAAGATTCGTATTTGACCGTCACAGACACAGATCTACAGTCCTGCATATTACAAAACCCAGCGACTATTCTGTGCCATTTCAGAAAGCCTATTCACCGCATGAAGGATGACCATAGCCTTTGCGAGACAATCCCAGACACCAGAACTTGTAAAACTAAAACTACTTTGTGCAAGAATGACTGGAGAGAGTTAACATCAGAAAACAAATATTTTTATTTATGCTGCAATGATTGCAACGTCAAACTTTTGTGTGAAAATCAAATACAGGCAGTAAGGTTATCAGGTGCTGGTCTGCTGCGCGTAGGGGAAGGCTGTTTAGTAAAAACAGAAAATTTTATGGTGTATTCAAACAAAAGATTGTCTAGTAAAATTAGCTCAACGACAAAGATTATTTCGCCAGAAATATCACCAATCAATCATATGATAAATATCACCATGCCAGAAATCGCATATGAGCTTAATCCCAATAACTCGGATAACCTCATGCAATTTGAAGCTATTAAGAGAAGTCTTGAGATCATGAAGCAGAGTGAACCTTTGAGCACCAACATCTCCTACCACGACGTTCATCAGTATGCTGCTATATATCTCGTCATATCGTTCATCTTGTTATTGGTGGCAGTTTACTGTTTTAATTATTGGCGGCAACGGCGACGTAACGGAAATCACTCCACTCCCACAGTAGAGCGTTCAGCAGCATCAGCGGCGACTGGGTTGCCATCTCCACACACCGTTCCAGAAAGTGTTGTGATTGAGTGTAGTGAATTTAGGGAAAATGGGCAATCTAGTAGTAAATCAGTGAAAAGTGATCCTAAGAGACTAGCTCTATCTAGTGAGTGCATACAAAAAAAGGAAGATAGAGGTTCTTCACCGATCTTTCGCGTGTTTTCTCTTCCTGATTTAAACTTTAGAGACTCTGTTTAAGTTATAATGTTATCTTCATCTCATCATTTAATATAACTAACCCTACATAACTATTTTATTATTTTAAGAAAATTGTCTTCACCTTGTTAGTATTAATTTCATTACTAACTTAACATACTAACATCATCCTTTTCTCCCTCGGGAGCATGTTCGGGTCATTCACCGAACAATAGGTAATATGTCAGCGTAATTGCGACACCGCGCCATATGCATTAAATATTTTATGTATCACCTAAGTAAAACAGTCAGTACGCTTTCGGATAGCATATCGGGCGCGACTCAATCTCATCCTATTCACCTCATTAGTTTTAATTGTTATCCCTTTTGTATTATTGAAATATACCAATCTTTACAATCTTCAATCTTAGTATCTCTTAATCTAACCCTAACCCCGAACACCGACTTCACAAAAAGGACGAGGTACTATTGCATTATTGCGTTTTGTTTCCGTAACGGGACTGTACCCTAAAATCATGGTTTTTTAATTACTCCGGACTGCTAATATTGTATTTTAGCTTGGAAAATAACTAACGATATATGACCCATAAGTTGCATATAACTAGATTTGTGTATGTTTGGATTTTGATGTGATATCCAGCTCGCCAATCTTCTTTGGTAAAAACGTTAAAAATCAAATGGCACGTATTAATGTTTGAATCCCCAACCGGTCCTATGAGACCGCGCTGTTATTGTTTTACTATTGTGTCTCGTTTTGCGGGTATATTATAACACTGAAAAATGACACAATAAGTTAGGAGCATATTCATTGAAGATATAAAAAGCAGAAGAACACATTTCTTCTGCTCCCCTAGCTATTATAATTTTTTAAAGTTATGATTATTATTGAAATAAATACAAATATTCAAAAAATACAGCCGTTTACAACAAAATCACCACTTACTTTTTAGACGACGTCCTGTGGGGTCTGTGAGACCCGAACGCACTATAAGCACATCTATTTGCTCTATCGCTGACGCAATTACAAAACTATTGTCACAAAGCGGTGTGGCAAAGTCGTTACTTCAGCTACCCAGAGCGGCAAAATCGCCTTACGAATTTTTAATATGATACAAGGATTTTTCATCTGCCTAGCCTTTTCCCAACTATATTGGGGTCGGCTTCCAGTCAACCGGATTTAGCTGAATACCAGTATTTTACGAGGAACGGCTGGCTACCAGACCTTCACAACCCATTAACTGGGGTAACACGGTACTTCATGGCAAGACTGGAGTCAGATTTACTGGCTTCTGACTATCCGTAACGACTGCCAAAGATCTCCAAATGACAGCCGGGACCAACGGCTTAACGTGCTTTCCGAGGCACGGAGGAAACTCGTTATGTTAAGATGGTCACCCATCCACAGACCAACCTAGGTAAGCGTTGCTTAACCTTGAAGATCGACCTATACGGCTGTTATTATCTAGCCACGAGCTCCTCCTGATGACCCGCTGCAGATGATGATACGACAAGGATTTTTGTGTGATTGGGGTCTATTAGACCCCACGTGGTTCACGAGAGTTAATAGATATATAATGTAATACTGGTGCCAATCATTTAATTTTATTATCATCCGTCGTCCGTGGTCGTATTTTACATATTTGTTATTTTAACTGGTTTAACATATTTAGTGTATTTTATCTTAATTGGTCCTGTTGAGTTGGTTTGTGACATTTTTAAGATTATAAAAGTTTTCACTTGCGTCTCGTCTCTGCTTAACTACTTTATGGTCTGCAATAAAGGTTTATTATTATTATACATTAATCCATCCTCTTGAATCGGGCTTCCGTAGATTCCCGTCCGTCACAATAAGTGTCCCCAATTTTTCAAAAACTGTTCGTCCCATCAAGTTCAAAATAACTTTCCTACAAATTCTTTATAAAGCTCTACTTTCCAGATTCATAGACAGACAGAGACATGTAGAGGGGCTACCTTAATAAAACCTTTTTTCCAATTTTTATTTTTCTACTTTGTCGGCGTCATTGATATACATATTGGTACCAAATTTCAGCTTTCTAGTGCTAACTATCTCTGAAAGAGATTAAACGAGGACAGACCTGTCCGTCTGTCCTCGTTTAATCTCTGAAACATGGCGAAACTATAAGGATTCCGTTTTTGCCATTTGGAACCCTAAAAAATCCGCATCAAAAGCAGATGCGTAGTTTTAAAATAGGTCAACTCTGGCCAAGGTTAGTAGGCTTGCCCCCTATAAATACTCAGATGCGCTACTGACCACAAGCAGTTTGCAGGCTCGCGAGAAGTACGTCGACTGGTAAGTGATTATAATTACCAATTAATTTTAATTAAAAAAAAACGAAAAAAAATATTTTTAATTACTTTATTATAACAACTATTTCTATTTATTTATCTTAAATTTAAGGTGGGCGCGACGTTAGAATTATCCATACAAACGTAATACCAAAATCATTTGCAATTTAACCATATTTACACCATAATATGATGTTATTCGGATTCAGACAATAATTATCTAGGTTTCTACATCGTCTTTTTGTTGAAAAACTTACCCCAAACGCAATTCAAGCGAATTTAAATTTGCACATTTTCACAGCGAAAATGTCATGTTTTTATTTTGTTTTTTCTATATTATAAACAACAATATTTCAAAATATCTTTTCGTAGGAACACAGATATTATTATCAAGTTATAAATACTCGAAACAATATGGGAAATACATTAATTTTTCATTCATCATTTTTGGTATTACGGAACCTCTCCCAAATTTCCAATAGTTTGTATTGCAAGCAACTGTCAGTGTGCGGATGATGACTTTACTCCAGTCGGTGTGTCCAATAATTGTTTATACTATCTGGATTGCTTCCACCAACCTCAAAAACGTATTTTATTTCGTCTCAACTCGAGATAGCGCGCGGTCTCCGCAGGCCTAAGGCGTTTTAAAATTTTACACTGTGCAACCTTATCAACGCATTTTTTAATTTTTTTTTCTGTTAGAACATAATTTCATCTATTTAAAAAAGGATTACATAAAATACCTATGTTTCATCGTACGTACCTACGTAACATTTGCTCCACCGTATCCTCCGGGCTATCAGCACTCGTCATACACGGCTGGTGTTTCTCCCTGCTGAGTTCGAAAAAGGTACAATCAAACGGGACGAATAGAAACGTAGGGATCATCATCATCAGCATCATCTTAGCCGAATGACGTCCACTGCTGGACATAGGCCTCCCCCAAGCGTCGCCTCAGCGACCGGTCCTGTGTATCTCGCATCCATTGGATTCCCGAGACCCTCGCCAGGTTATCGGTCCACCTTGTGGGAGGCCTTCCAACGCCGCGTCTTCCGGTACGTGGCCGCCACTCTAGAACCTTCCGTCCCCATCGACCATCTGTTTTACGAGCAATGTGCCCTGCCCACTGCCACTTAAGTTCGGCGATTCTTCGGGCTATGTCGGTAACCTTAGTTCTCTTGCGGATATCTTCATTTCTGATGTGATCGCAGGGGTGAATAGAAACAAAAATTTGAAGGAGATCTTTAACTTGTTTACAAATCAATCGCAATAAGTTAGTCGAAAAGCAGTTCCGCATCATTCACAGTGGTGGTTTAAAATTACAAATCATAATTTAAAATTGGGTTAATACTAGTTTCAAAGCATACTAAAAAAATTGAATTAAATTAGACCAAGATAAGCAATAAAGACTATTTAAAAAAATTGAAATATCAAACATAGCTTATAAAATAAAAACATACAACCAAATTGAGAACTCCTTTTTTTTAAATCAGTTGAAAAGTAAGACACTCTCTCTCCACTCAGAGCGAGAGAACTAGTTTTATGACCTACAAAAAAATGACTTATTCTTATTTTTCAGGTAATTCTTTACTTTGAATCCAGGTTTGGAACCTTTAAATTAAGACTATTTTGAAGTAAGGATATCAAAATGAGTCTTCGAACGTTGAGCAACGACTCTGTTCACTGGTACATGCAGGAGCTGACGTCTCGTGTGGTGGCCCAGTCAGGCATCCCTTCCGACCGATATCACCTCGGCAAGATCATCCTGCAGAGCCTTAAGGACGCTCCCGATTTTGTTTTGCAGGTAAAATTCAAAATTAATTTTATTTTACATGGACACTTATAAAACGTCTAAAACTAGTGCACGGTTCCAAATTGGTCGTTTCCTATGGAGAAGAACCGGCAAGAAACTCCATAGTTACTCTTTTCAAAAAACTAATGGGTCCACAATACTTCCATATTACAACACAGACACATATGCGAGGTCAGTGTAGACCAGTAAATATTGTATCCAAAAGCACAATAAAAATAAGCATAGTCAAAAACTGGGATATAAAGATACTAAAACGCAATCCAAGGTAAACTTTCAATTCAGCTAGCACAAACTCTTCACGACTCGACTGGCAAGAAGAAGAAGACCTGTACCCAGGTGCAGGTCTTGTTCTTCTGCCCGGTCGTACACTCCTGGTGGAGTGGACGTGGTCACGGATCATCTGGTAGGCTACTTGGTTAGAGTGAATCTGGATTGAGGGCCCATTTTTTAAATCCTTATGAAACGAAACAAGATTTACAGGGAATTTAGTAAAAGATTAGTAAAACTTAGATTAGCAATCCATAATTTTCTCGTAAATTAAAACTTTTATAAGTAAACTAGCGTTAGCCCGCAGCTTCGTCCGCGTACGTCAAATATAGCCTATGTCACTCAGGAATACAGCAGCATTCTATTGGTGAAAAAATTTTAGCAATCGGAACATTACTTCCACAGATTACTTCATAGAAACAAAAAATCAAAATTTTATCTTTATTATATTAGTATAGACTAGCTGTTGCCCGCGACTTCGTCCGCGTTAAGTTCGTAAAACTGCACAAAAGTTACTTATAACTAATCCTATACTTCCGTAAACATCTGATTAATTAATTTTACATAAAACTGTTTAAGTTAAAACTCCAATTAGTACTTTTTTTAGTTGGGAAATCATCTAATGACTTTCGCTCTTCTGTGAAGCGGAAGTGCGTGTCAGATTATTACTGGCTAAGACTCACTTCTATATTCCTTCCTTGCCTTACGTTCCAGGGTCTCCCTTTCAGAAGCGAAACCATAGCCCCAGTAGGTTTCTTGTTTAGGTTTTATAATTCAGATGGGTAAACATCAGAATGACTTCTCCTGCTGTTAAATGGAGCGGGAGCGGGAGCGGGCAGTGTTCGCCGTCCGCATGCTCGCACCTACGGTGGTCGGAAATCGTTCTCGTGATCCTGACGGCGGCGGGGGCGTGAGGGTCGTTCCCTTTCGTGCTGGCGGTCGGTCGCCTCCTTGGCTAGCATTACTGCTTCGCAGAAGAAGGCAACCGCCATACCTCTACCGTGTGCTCCACCGTGTCCTCCGGGCGGTCCAGACAGTGCGCCCAAGTCTGGCTGGGGCGCCCTTTTCCCCTGAATCCGATGCAGGAGCCTCCCGAACTTACCGTGTCTGGTGAGGACCTACGGCATACGGAACGTAAGGATCTCTTTCCTACCACTCCTCTAAGAGGAAACTTACCGCCGCTAATGACGGCGTGCCCAGGTTTCTTGTTTAGGTGGAAAATCATCAGAATGACTTCTCAGAAGGTGAGTCAGACTTTTATTGACTAAACCTTACCTCGTTACTTCTTTGCCTTCGTTCCAGAGTTCCGGGTTTTCCTTTCGGAAGCTCGCCCATGGCCCTAGAGGCTTCGAACCTGCTGGGCACCTATAGTTTGCTAAAATCTCTTTGAAGCACGCGTGGAACAATACCCACGGTTGACCGTCTGGATTATTACCGGACAGCCAGATGGTAAACTACCCATTGCTCGCTATTCGCAAGCCACTCCTACGGTGGCTCTAAATTGGGGTCGGAATCCCAGCGACTGGGGCGTGAGGGGACTACTTGCCACTACTCCTCGCTCTGGATCATGGCCTGTACCAGTGCCCAGCGCGAGAGGTTGCTGTCACCGATCGTCCCCACAAGGACACGGTGGTGCTCCGCCTAAGCGTGGCCCACCAGTACTTTATGCTCTAACGTGTCCTCCGGGCGATCCACCCAATGGTAACACCCGGGTTTTTCTTCCGCACGACGTCAATTACCTTAAAAACATCAACGAAGTACAGAGCCGCAGAGTTCGCATTCTAAATAGTTGCCTACTCTATGGGTAAGGTCGTTAGTTTAGTTCATATTGCGATAAAATCAAAATAAAAATGATTTGTTCTTCAAAAAACCAAATTAGGGCAGATAACCGCCTTTAGTATTTGCCTCTTTTTTTGTTGGGTAACCACCAAATACCTTCTCCCACTATAGGTGGACCGAGAGAGAGTATCAGACTTTTACCAACTAAATTCCACAGTGTTCATTTAGTTGCAATTTACATTCTAGGGCGACTAATTTTGGCACACCACGATTATTACTATTATAAATTCACTCTTTAAAGAGAGACTACAGAGTCATGACGTCCTCACCTTGCGCTTTACGCAGGTCCTAACCGAACATAAGTGTTTCGGGAGGTAGATGTTTTAGATTCGGCGGGAAGACACGGTGGACCTTACGATCGAAGTTATCCCGCTAGGGCGGATTACCGCCGTACCTACTGTTTGCGGGTCAAATTCAGAATCCTCCTGCCCTAGTTCAGATCATGGTATGAGCTGGGAGGAGGAATGGAAAGCAGTCACCTCCTAGAGTGAAGCAACGTGGCTGAAACCGTGTGAAACAGGACATCCTTAGGACACTTCCCAGGTGTCATATGTATAGGGCGTTTACGTTTACCGATCACCATCATTTTTTTGTGTTTATATGACCTGTTTATTGAGGCAGGAATTTTCTGGTGCGGTATTTGACTGACACCCTAATACACCAAATAAATGTTTTTCTTTAGTGAGAATAATAAACGAATTCTTGTGTGCGAGTATTTTCACCTAGCCGACTTCACATGCCGATGATCAAACGCAGTCTGTAAACTCTCGATTTTTATGGGTAGAGCATGCAGAGCAGTAAAAAATACCCACTTTGTTCCTTTAGATGCCCTATACGAATAATTTTCCAGCTATCGAAGCCCGTTAGGGCCGTTCGCTTATGGTATCTCTTTTAGGTGCGCGTGGCACATAACGCAACGTCAGTCGACTAAAACCAGTCTTTATTCAACAGCGAAATGCCAATAGTGCACCGTCCAAAACTCCGCGCTAACGGTAGCATGGAATCGCCCTGCGACTCGTAATGCCAAGGGCATCATCTTTGCGCTTTCTGCTACCTTCTTCGCTTTATTTGCGGAAGGAAGTGATGACTACTTTCCATACCTTCTTTCTCTATACCAGGACCGGACGTGAGAGGTCGTTACTGCCGATCACCTCCACCCGGAGTCCTGGAACGCAAAGCGAAGAAGGAACATACAAAGGTGTGGGTTTTGGTCAGTGAAAGTCTGACATCCCCTCGTGCTCCTACCTAGAGTGGAAGAAATCACCTAAAATATAAATAGCCTTTAGTTGAAAAAAAATAAATGGATGTTTGTATTTTGAAAGGAAATCGTTTGTCTTAGTGTGGTCATGTGAAGAGGAGAAATTAAAAGCAGTTCTTGAGAATGGAGAGGGAGAGGAAGGCCAAAGAAAAGATGGATGGATTGTGTAAGGATTGATATGAAAGAAAAGGGCAGATGATAGTGTGATGATAGTGTGACGGACGACAGGACAGAATGGAAGAAGAAAACGTGTTGCACCGACCCCAAGTAATATGGGATAAGGGCAGGAAGAAGAAGAAGGATGTCATTGTTTGTATTTTGAAAACGGGGTGCAACTCCGCAGTTGTAAAATTTGTCTCCATGGGTTTTTTTTTGTTAAACAATAATAATAATATCTTTTGGTAATATTTTTGTTAAAAAAATTTTGAGAATGCAAAAATATGTGAAAAAAAAATATACAAAAATAAAAAAAAAGCTTTTTCTAAAACACCTCTTGGGATTCGAACCACCACCGTGTTACATCCCAGTCTAGTCATTAATCGATCGCGACGCAATGTTCGATGAAAATTAAGCAAAATAGACGTTCTCATATAAATGTCATAAATGACTGCCCCGCTCTTTGTCCTTGATAGCGTGATGATTTTCATTTCAGTAGATAAAATTGGCAGCTAAATGGACTAATGTAACATTGTAGTATGTGAATTTCGTGGACGCTTGGATTTTATAACGTGTTTTGATTAGTTTTTACAAAATATTTGGGAAAAATGAAATAGGAATGTTAATTTTCTTATGAAAAACCGGCCAAGTGCGAGTCGGGCTCGCGCACAAAGGGTTCCGTAGCAGCAAATATAATAAACTTATTATGTCAATTTATACACCTGGTGAATGGAGCCTAAACTCTCCCGATATTTTGCCTTGTACTTATCGTTTTCAGTGTAAGCACAATAACTTAACCAAAATTACAGTTAAATCAACCTATCTCAAAAACTATAAGAGATACTTTGATCAAACCAAAAATCGTTGAAAGAGTTAATTAGCATGCATCACCTCTATTTTTTTTAGAATTTTATACCCCGTAGTTATAAAAATAGAGGGGGGGGGACATACTTTTTACGACTTTGAGAGCTGATATCTCAAAAACCGTTCACTTTAAGAAAAATGTTTTTTAGAAAACTTTATATCATTTTAAAAGACCTTTCCATTGATACCCCACACGGGTATGTACATCGAAAAAAAAATTTTCATCCCTCAGTTACATGTATGGGGGGCCCCACCCCCAATTCTTTTTTTTACTATTTAGTGTCATAATTTTGTAGCGGTTCATACAACACATATTCCCATCAAATTTCATCACTGTAGTACTTATAGTTTCCGAGTAAATCGGCTGTGACAGACGGACAGACGGACAGACGGACATGACGAAACTATAAGGGTTCCGTTTTTGCCATTTTGGCTACGGAACCCTAAAAATGGTAAAAGTATTTTTTTTTTTCCAAAAACAATAAGATAAAACATTGACAGAAATATAAATTGTAGGTGGGATTCGAACTCGGGGCAACTCGTTCAAAACCGACAAAATGCAATATTGCTCACCCCCCATAGCAAATAGCGTGATAAAATATAGCCTATATCATTAAGGGTCCAATAAGGATTATGTATGCAAAATTTGAACAGGATCGGTTCAGTGGTTTTTGCGCCAATTAATGCTAACAATGTACAATTTTACTGTTTTATTATATGTAAAGAAAGATAACGTGGGCCCTCAATCCAGAAGTTTCCATAAAGAGGCATAGTCTAAATCTCGGAAAGTACTTTAACTGGGTTAAGAATGTTTATTTAGGAATTAAGTAAAGAATTTCTTAAATATTTTAACAATTTCCCAAATTTCTAGAAAGCATTACAGATTTATAGCGACTTATCTTGGGCCCTCAGTTCGTACTGTCATTTCTAAAGAATCTGCAAAAACTGAATTTATGTAATGAAATACTTACTACGACTTTATTATATGTATGTTAGTTAGATACTTCTCTGAATTAGTAAAAAATAAATAATGACCCAAAAGTTAATCGTTAAAAAGTACCTAAATGAGAGTTGAATTTTTCCGAAACGTCTGAGCTGAAGCCCAAGATTTTCGCGACCCTGGCCAGGTCATCGATCCACCTTGTGGGAGGCCTTCCAACGCTGTGTCTTCCGCCCTTTAATCGTATTTCTCTATAGTAATGTAAAATAATTTTACTTACTAACCTTGAGCTGAACCGACTTCCAAGGGTGCACCGTTTAGGACTTCTTGTGTAGGTTCTTGATAGGTTTTAAACATGTTTACAGATAGATGGAGCGACAGGCCAATCAGAATCCTGTGGCTCAGTGTTAGAGAGGTCGGTGCGCTGTGCACAGAGCCTGCGGAGGTTGGGGCTGAAGCGTGGAGACGTGGTGATGCTGTTGGCGCCCAATCATCTCGATGTAGCCATACCGCTGTATGCAGCGCTGTATCTTGGAATTGCCGTGACTGCTTTCACACCAACTGCGACAATAAGTACGTATATTTTGGTCATTTTAAAGGTAGCATTCGATTCTTAGCGACCGCGACCCGCGACTCCATGCAAATCCATACTGAGCAGTGGGTCACGCTACCCGGTCGTGGTCGCTAAGAACTGAATGTGGTAACATAATTAAGGGAAAAAAGTGAATTTGTTACTTTTTAATTCAAAATGTCAGTTTTTGCATACTGGAGATAGTAAAACAAACTATACAATACAAAAATTATATGTACATGTTTTCCTATGTTTTCTGTTGATTCATCTGTTTTTCTATCTGATAGATAGGTTATTGGGTTCGGCTGTAAGACAACGATACAGCTTAAAATAAAAGGTAAAGATGTTTTAACTTGCAAAACGCTAATGAAAAATTCTGACATTGCGGGTCCAGAATCACGTATGTAGTGATCATAACAGATTGTACATCACGCGTTTACGACACAAGATTTTTAACTTTTTAGATGAACTTCAAGAAATATTCGCTGTTACAAAACCCAACATAATATTTTGCCAAAACGAAGTGGCTTCCCGAGCACAATTGACGTTGGACAATTTAAACTTGAACACTCACATTATCACCTTCGATAAGGCAGATGATTTCTGCACATTTACGGATTTCATACAACAGTATGGTGATGACACTCCAACGAAAGATTTCAAGTAAGTCTTCTTCTTCTATCTGACGTTAATCCCAGCCATTACCAGGGTCCGCCTGCCTACTGAACTTTCTCCACTTTGCCCGATCTTCGACATTCTTCCCAGTAAGGCCATTGGCTCTCATGTCGGCCTTGACGACGTCCAGCCAGCGCTTGCGAGGGTCATCACGGGACCTAGCCCCAAGGACAGCCATATCCACGCATCTCCAACCAACGTACTCCCTAGGGCGGCGCATGATGTGGCCATACCATCGCAGACGACATTCTTGCAGGTTTTCCCCCACGTCAGGGACACCAAGACTACCTCGGATGAATGAGTTGCTTATGCAATCGGATCGCGTTACGCCGAATATCCACCTCAGCATCTTATTTATTTATTTGATCTTCATGCAACATGGTACACTGGCGGACTTAATGCCGTAGGCATTCTCTACCAGTCAACCTAGGGTCATCTTCATCTCCGTGACGCGAAGCTCCTGGGTGTGTCTGCTTAGTGCCGGCCAACACTCGCCACCGTATAGAAGGACAGGCCGTATGATGCATTAATAAGTAAATCTGCCCTTTTTAACGAAAGATTTCAAATAAATCTTACCTACATATGTGTCGTAAATGGCAGCTGATTTGTTGACAGCAAAACAAGGCACGCCATCTAGTGGCAACTAGAAGAACTAGAAGTGACGTGCTTTGACAGAGTCAGGCGTTTCCGCCGAGCGAGGTTCTGCCCACAGGACAGCGACACTCTCAGTCAGGCCGGGACTCCACCAAAGCGGAGATGTGTGCGGTGTGCTGTGCGAGAAGAGATGTTCTTGAGCGCGTGCTCGCGTGCACGGTACTAGCAAGATGGCTGGACAGAGCGCGCGGGAGGCTCTATGGGTCGCTGGCGAGCGAGAGGGGGGAGGGTGACATCGCTCACTGCACGCCGCTCATATCTCTCGTCTCCACTGCGCGTCCGCGCACAGCTCACATCTCCGCTTCCATCGCGCCATACAAATATTACACATCTCCGCACAGCAATCTCCACTGAAGCTGCGCGGACAGGAGATGTTTTAATAACAAAATTCTATTGGTTGTTTGAAAAACATCTCCTCTCCGCTCGTCTCGTCTCCGTTTTGGTGGTCTCAGGCTGTTGCAACGTGAAAACGAAATGGAACTGTCCTAAGGTTTGTTGTTTTTAACCTAATGAGTGCACTGTATCGAACTGTATTGAGAAGTAAAGTGATTGAAGTTCTAGCCATTGTTTATTGCACGATACCAACGATCCGCCTGATTGTGGATCGTAGCTCGAAACTATCCTTTACGATCAGATTTACTTTTAATAGCATTATACCTTTCCAGATGTTCAGACTTCGACCCTAAAGAATCAATAGCGTTCATGGTAGCAACGAGCGGCACCACAGGATTGCCTAAAGTGGTCGCTCATACACATAAGTACTTCACCATTGTCATGCCTTATATTTGGTAAGTAAATATTGGTTCAAAGAAAGAGGAAAATAAAATATTTATTAAGATTTATGCACAAGTAAAAAACACTGTACAAAGGTGGACTTGAGGGTCTAGCGCCCTATCAGTGCCATAAAACATTGACTTTCTGAAACCTACTCCCCTGTAACGGTTGCGTCAATAGGTTTGGACAAAATTATAATTATGTTTATTATAAACTCATATAGGTACAACATTTGCAACATATATGATTTTTTCGTGGAACTAATGCTTAATAATAAATAAGTAATAAAAAAAAATCGACATGAAAATTTTTCACTTGTTTTCCCCACTCCTTTCAAACGACTTTTGACTTAAGAAATATGTTTACACATCGTGATACTATAAAGTTTTAAACTCCAATCTCTCACATACAAGTCATCATCATCTGCCTAGCCTTTTCCCAACTATATTGGGGTCGGCTTCCAGTCAACCTGGATTTAGCTGAATACCAGTATTTTACGAGAAGCAGCTGCCTACCATACCTCCACAACCCATTAACTGGGGTTACACGATACTTCATGGCAAGACTGGAGTCCGATTTCCTGACTTCTGACTATCCGTAACGGCTGCCAAAGATATACAAATGACAGCCGGGACCTACGGCTTAACGTGCTTTCCGAGGCACGGAGGAAACTCGTTATGTTAAGATGGTCACCCATCCACAGACCAACCTTGGCATGCATTGCTTAACCTTGAAGATCGCCTGTGCGGCTGTTATTATGTAGCCACGAGCTCCTCAATCTCTCATATACAAGTAATTACAATTATTAATTCTACCCTGTATTTTGACTTCAATTTTCTGGTTCCCTCTTCAGGAGCCGACATAGGCGATTCCCAACACCGACGCGCCTCACATTTATTTATTCACCAATACAATGGTCCACTGCCATGAGCAATTTCATCAGATCACCAATACTGCGGTACACACGTCTTCAAACTTCGGCGACAATGACACGGGAGCACGCTTGCTATCTTATTAACACGTATAAGGTAAACTGTAGTTTTTAAAAGCTGTCGTCTGCTGGATATAGATAGGCATCATTTAGCAGCAGCTTACTCTTGAGATCAATTCTGATTAGTCGACATTGGGATCGCATCGTGACATTTCGTACTAAACGGTTTAGCGCACGCCAAATCCAATCCCAATTTCACGCAATTTTAAACTAATATAGCGCTAACATCGAACTCAAGAATACGAAAGGTCACAATCCCAATGTCGACCGATTGGAATTGAACTAAAGAGTAAACCTGATATGTCATCTGCTTTCACGACAGTTGATTCTTAGACAGACGTCGGTCAACTACATAACAGTTCTTTTCTGGATACTCTCATTTTGGAATCTGTAGGTACTTTATAGAAACTCCATACCACTCCGTACTTACCTCGCTAGTTACAGCATGCCTACCCGAACATCACGCAAGCGTTTGAAACATCAATAAACCAGCAGATTTAGAGCTTCGAAGTATAAGGGCTGAACAAGTGTGTAAAATACAGAATTAGGCTGCGTAAAGGTATTCGTGTACGCTTATAGTCATATAGTAGAGTTTATAACTCTTTTATGCAACCTAAAACTATGTTTTACATACGTGTACAGCCCTTATACAGCTGTAATCTGTAAATCAGCTAGTTTATTGATGATTCCAACGCTTGCTTGCTGCTTAGGTAGTGGTTACGTTTAGTTCACGAGACGTAGCTAGGGGGGGGGGAGGTGCATTATGGGGCAATGCCCTACCTTGAAATCACAACGCCCAACCTTAAAAATACCAAAACTAAGATAAATAATTGAAATAAAATGTTTGTTCATAGTTTGAGATAAATAAAAAACCATCACTGACCTAGAGGTCAGTTATATACGCGGTGATTGATTAAAAAGCCAGTGCTTCGACGGCAGATCAAATTTGATAAATTTTCTAGCTTTGCCCTACCTGGAACCAATGCTGATCTACCTCAAATTCGACTCTACCTACATCCCAGCTATGCTATTCTCTAAAAGTCAATTTCATGGCGACGAGCTCGTCGCCGAGACAGCCGTCGAACAGTGAACGCAAATGTATGAAGAACTGTCATTGTCACGTGCAACTGTGAGTTGACATTTTGTCGCCATTTTAGAGAATAGCACCGCTGGTGGCATTGTCATCATCATCTACCTAGCCTTTTCCCAACTATATTGGGGTCGGCTTCCAGTCAAGCCGGATTTAGCTGAATACCAGTATTTTACGAGGAGCGGCTGCCTACCAGACCTCCACAACCCATTATCTGGGGTAACACGGTACTTCATGGAAAGACTGGAGTCAGATTTACTGGCTTCTGACTATCCGTAACGACTGCCAAAGATCTCCAAATGACAGCCGGGACCAACGGTTTAATGTGCTTTCCGAGGCACAGAGGAAACTCGTTATGTTAAGATGGTCACCCATCCACAGACCAACTTAGGCAAACGTTGCTTAACCTTTAGATTGACCTGTGCGGCTGTTATTATCTAGCCACGAGCTCCTCGCTGGTGGCGTTGTATTAACTTTAAATTAAATGTATCGTTACAGCCAACCTACATAGTCACAATCCCCACTATGATGGCGATGTTCCTGACGCCTGCTAATGACTCCCGAAACAACTTTGACCTGACGTGTTTCGAGCTGATCATGCTGGTTGGCATGTATGTGGCACAGAGCTTAATAGATGAAGTTAAGGTCTGTACCTTTTAAATAATTTCTCGTGAATCCGCATTTTTAACCGACTTCAAAAAAGAGAAGGTTAGGTAGGGTCGGGTGTCTCACATTGAACCAGGCAGCTACATTGAACCACCGCCGAATCTCAAAAATGCGACATTGCCAAACCGCACTAATATGAGTGAAAGAGAGGTATTTACGTTCCATTCCTGCCCACTAGTTTGCGTGGCGATCGCGTGCAAAGTGGTTGTGTGAGGAGTATTCGAAAGCAAACTGACTCAAAAAGTAAATATTTTTTGCCAATTTCATTCTTTTTTAGCTTTTTTCGTTTAAATAATATCAATTTATTTATATGTACACTGTTTTCTACGGTTATTTAGCAATTAAAAGAGCTATAATTGATGATTTTAAGAGATTGATTTGCCGGTAAAATTTTGAGTTTAGTGATCAAAACGTGGTGTGTCTCACATTGAACCACCTGAGGGTGGTACACATTGAACCACGGTTTACTGTGTACACCCCAGTCGTTAAAGGAGTGTTTTTTACAATTATTTTAATTTAATTTTAATTTGTTATATTATGGAAGGTACTTTTGTTTTTATAATGAAAAACTGTTACTTTTGTTTTTATTATTAAAATATGATAAGAATTTGACTGAAAAGGTTTTGTGATGTATAAAACTAAGACTCTCGGTTTAATTGCATATGATTTAAAGTTATTTTTATAAATATAAGGCTGATTTTTATTATTACTGTTTATTATTATTATTATTATAAAGTATTTGCCTTATAAATTGAACTAGAAGACATCGTAAATAAGGTGTCTCAATGTGGACGATACCCTGGTTAAATGTGTACCACCTGTGGTACACATTTAACCAAAAATCTTTTTTCATAAAAATCTGTTTTACACCGAAACTAAAAGGAATAAGAGAAATTAATGTTTTACAAAATTGAAGCTAAATAAATATGCTAACTATACACAAAAAATTAAAGGCATTGATGGAACATCCAGCCCACTATGAGACTTTGAAATTTACCTGGTTCAATGTGGGACAACTTACCATATATCGAACTTACAACCTCTTCCTTTTTGAAGGGAAACTATGTAGCTGGAAGGTAGGGACCGGTATTCTGTAATCGGTAAATCAATGTATCCAAACCGTTTTTGCAATTAAATAGAATTGTCATGAGATGCACTCTTCGAAGATAAATCAATGTGAAAGCAGTTATGGATAGAAACACTACCGTGTCGTTAATTAATGAAATGTCCTCCAAACTTGATTTCGGGTATGCACAAACAGCACTTTTCGTATTCATAACAAATAGAAATGCAAGTCCTGTTTGTTGTAAAACGTTTCTAGTACGAAAATATTACCTTGTTTTCAAATTAGAATAAAATTTTCTTTTAGGCTGTTTCGCCAAAAACAGAAGTACTGAATATCTACGGCCTAAGTGAGCTAGCTGGCCTCGCATTCCTCGGAGACAATCCTGCACCAGGGTCCTGCGGCAAACCAATGGCATGCTACCAATATCGTGTGAGAAACATCATGTGTGACTAGTATTTGTAGGACAAATAATTTCTTCTTCTTCTTCGTCCTACCAATCTATACCATATCACTTTTGCGCTCTACGTGGAATCTGTTTTAAACAAAAATATTTCATGTGCTCTTGAACAGTACGACGAAGACCATTTAATTTATGAAGTATGTTATGATTTTAGTTAATAAACATCGACACGAATCAAGAAATTTACAAGCCGAACGTTCCAGGCGAATTGTGGATCAAAGGACCATGTCCTGCTAAGGTATGAAGGTATAAAGAAACACAAATAAAAAAGATAGGATATAATATACTTACTTTCTCAATTATTTTGTCAGGAATTTATAACAACTGTTTTATAATTTTTAGGGGTATTACAACAACATTGAAGCCACGAAGGAAACCTTCACAAAAGACGGCTGGTTGAAAACTGGAGACATTTTCTACAGAGATGAGCACTGGAACTTCTTCTACATGGATCGGATCAAGTTACTACTAAGGGGTCATTGTTGGGCGGTAATAACAATCATTTTAATTAACCATTGTCAAAACTTTATTAGAGGAAGTTTGAAAGTGGCGCCAGTGACCGAAAAGTTAAAAGGATATCGTTTGTTTTGGTATGGTCATGTGAAGAGAAGGGATGAAACGCATCTTACTAAAAGAGTTCTGAATGTACTTGTAGATGAATGAAGAAGGAGAGAGAGGCCAAAGAAAAGATGGATGGATTGTGTGAGGAGTGATATGAAAGAAAAGGGAGTTAGTGATAGTGTGACGGACGACAGGACCGAATGGAAGAAGAAAACGTGTTGCGCCGACTCCAAGTAACACATGATAAGGGCAGGAATAAGATTGTCAGTCCTAACTAAGCAGTTTTGTTTACCTATGGACGTTGAAACTCCGGGGCAAGGTGTTGAAAGCATTAGCAATATCATGATATTGCTAATGCTTTCCATGAGGCCATGGCCTCGCTTTGCACTATGGAGCACGCCCGAAGTAAACCAAACTATAGGTAGTTGTCTACTATATCCGCCCCCTCCCTTCTCGAGTGCTGGACTAGGAAGAAAAATTACTCAAAAAGTTTGACAGCGTAATTACGTAAGATAACCGAAGGCATCATTAAAAAGATATTTATATCGGAAAGTAGGTATTAATAAAAAATGAATTGTTCTTAATGAAATGATTGAATTTAAGACCTTACAAATCAATATCTAGAAGATTTTGAAATAGGTACACGGTTTTTTCTGTATTGTAAAATGCATGTCGATTGTCAAGGATGGTTTCGAGCTTCGTTCCAGAAACAGGAGAGCGTACGTCGCGTAGGTATCGTGGAATAAATAACAATGGCTTTAAATTCAATCACTTATCTTCTCACAAACAACAAAACGTAGGACAATTCCAGTGCGTCTTCACGCTGAGACGGCTTGGCTGATCATCCAGTGTCCTGGCAGGCTCTCCCCACCTCGCCGCCAAATGGAAACGCCTGACTCTGTCAACTCTAGTTCTTCTAGCTGCCACTAGATGGCGTGCCTTGTTTTGTTTTCTACAAATCAGCTGACGGATACGACATGCATGTATTGTACTCTTAAACCTTTACTTCACAGATCTCACCTTTAGAAATAGAAGCAGTGATCCGCAAGCATGCTGGAGTATCAGACGTAGCCGTCACAAGTATCACTCACAATAAGTTGGGTGATCTGCCAGTCGCGTTTGTGGTCCCACGCCCCGGGGCCCATCCCAGCGCGGATGAAATTAAAAACTTGGTTATAGGTAAGATTATGATGTAACTGTAACTTACTTACTCGATGCAGAAACCCCTGGGTTGCAAGTCAGTAAAATCTGACAAGCTTTCCGGCACTGCCCAGAGCGATACAAGTCATATTGATGATTTCTTACTATAAAACAAAAATCTAATAAGGAGAAAAGTTAAAATTATGATTCTCTATTTCCTAAGTATTTTTTATTACGAAAATCTTTTTTACTTTTCAAAAGTTCTAAGTTTTTACGAATACAAAATACTTTCTGGGATTCAAAGTAAGGGCAGAGTCAGCATATAGATTTTTTGTATGTGTACATTTGAAAATGTACGTTGCTCTGTTTCAAGTCCATTATTTTTCTTTCCAGAATCCTTGGAAGAAAGAAAGCGTCTACAAGGCGGAGTCATCTTCGTCAACTCGCTACCAAAAACTGCTTCCAGCAAAGTCGACAGACGAAAACTTAAAGAATTGGCCCTAGTTCTGCCGAGGGCGTAATCGTCACGTAGTTTTGAAACATTTGTGTGGCTGTGTTTTTAACGTTAACGCTGCCCGCCCACGTCAGACTTTTTGTAGGACCGATAATCGGAATAAATAAATTAAAATCCTATATTCCGACTTTTTGTAGGCCGTGTGCGTTGCACTATTACAATCAGCGTGTTCCGTTTTTCACCTGCAAAAATCGGTTACCGATTATCGGACGTGAGCGGGCACCGTAAACGTCTTTAAAATACGTCTTTAAAACAGACTGTTTACCAGGTCACAAAAATGAACCGATCTATATTCTCTTACTTTAATAATTATAAATAACACAAACTTTTTTTTTTTATTAAGTATAATGTTCTTGTATATATTGTTTTTTATTTTATGTACATAGTTAGGTTTAGCATTAAGTATACATAGATAAGTTAAAATTTAAGTTTGTTACGTAATTTGTTGATTAATTATTTTCAAATAAATAACTTTTATTAAGAAACTTTGTGTAATTGTTTGTTTTAACCTACCAACCACAGAAAACCTACAAAGAAAAACACTGATAAATAACAGACAGAATCATACCAAAATTTTTGCAAAAATCTTGCAACGTGTGTCCAATATACAACTACACCCTTGCGAGACAACATAATATGCGCGGGTCAATGACCTTTAGTTTGAATCCATTTTCCTTTCATACTTTAAACCTGTCTGGTTTTTACTCTGTTACTTCTTCTTACACTATTAAATTTAAAAAAAAACAGATTTACTCTTCTAAATATTTTAATACAATTTTACACTGGATACCTAGGTTAGTAAAATAACATTCCACTTAATATTCGACAATGATTTTGGCAGAATCGACGGCAGAATAAAGGTTTAACCGAAATCGGTGTCATTTATTAAAGGTGTTAATAACAATAGTAGTTTATGATACCTACAAGTGTGTAATGTGGGTGATTACAGTTGAGGCGGTACTAAGACCCGAACAGTGGCGAGGGTCTTAGGAGAGCCGAGAACGGTAATCATCAATTACCCATTTGGTACCAATATGTATATCAATCAAAAAATAATCAGCTGTTCCCTACATTTATGCTCGCATATTTCGTCAAAATGTATGGAACACCTGATAATTTTTTCTCGATTTCAGGTGTGGTTTTGTACAAAAAGTTGTTCATAATAATGAGTACAATGACCCCCCAAGAGGATGTGCGTTAATTATGTTACATGTTGTATATAAGGAATAGTAGTGGTCCCAAAATGCTTCCTTGTGGAACACCATAGAAGTTTTGTCGAGGCTAGGAGTCAAAGTTGGTGAGACACGACGACGCTTTGTCATCAAATTTCGTAATTCTAGTGATCTGTGCTCTATTTCTTAAATATTATTTGAACCATTCCAATGCTGGGCCCCTTATTCCAATTTTACATAATTTCTCGATAAGAATGGAGTGATTTACAAAGACGAAGGCTTTACTAAGGTCTAAGAGCAGAGCTGAGGTTGTATTTTTAGAGTTGATGTTATTTTTAAAGCTGCCAGTGAAGTGGATTTATTTTTTCTAAAACCGAATTGCTCTTTGGCCAGTATATTATATTTGTCTAAAAAAGAGCAGACTCTTTTGTACATGACTCTTTCAAAAACCTTGGATAGAATCAGAATAAGAGAAATGGGTAGTTATTTTTATCTGATTTAGAGCATTTTTTATGCAGTGGTTTTATTATAAATATTTTGAGTTTATCTTTGAAGCAACCTTGTTCTAGACATAAATTTATAATACGAGTATATGAAAGAGGTTCTGCTATGAATGGAGATATTTGTTTTAACAGATCTGTGGAGATGTCATCGTAACCGGTGGATTTTGTGGTGGATCTTTAATATGCTAAAAAATTCTAAAGGATTTGTCGAATTTAGGAATATGCTATTGTCATTGCTTTAAAAATCTTGCATTTGCTTCCTAACTGTTACTAAATAGATTTTCTAAAAATTGGACAGTGTATTAAGCCTCCCTAAATAATACAACTTTTGTATAATTAAAACATATACTTATAATATTATGCTTCCAAAACTTATCGTTTTGTAATGATTAAGATAAGAGGATATAGCTGTACCTTTTCGTTACGGTTCATTTTTGTGACCTAGTAGAGTATGTTTTAGTGCAATTTTAAAAACGTTTGTTGTCAAAAACGGCCACAAAGTCACAAGTCTGTTTTTTATTCTCTGCCTGTGTCAATTTAGTCTCAGGCTTTAAAAAACATACTTTAAATAAGTAATTTGTCATAACTACGTGACGGTTACGCCCTTGGCAGAACTAGGGCCAATTCTTTAAGTTTTCGTCTGTCGACTTTGCTGGAAGCAGTCATTGGTAGCGAGTTGATGAAGATGACTCCGCCTTGTAGACGCTTCCATTCTTCCAAGGAATCTGGAAAGAAAAATAATGAACATGAAACAGGGCGACGTAAATTTCAAGCATCTGGGGCGTCTGCGGCGGTTGGCAGGCTTAAAGCTTGTCTTCGCCGTACGATTTCAGCCGGTTCCTTTGTTTGCATCGCTGCTTCACAGAAAGAGGTGACTGCCTCTATTCCTGATCACTCCATGCCGTGGCCTGAACCAGGGGCCTCACTATAACTCAATGCCGACTACTGCAATTCCAGAAAGTGGAGGAACCCAGGCTCTTCTTTAGGTGGGATGTCATCATATGACTTCTACCGCTCTGGGCAGAGCTCGTGTCAGACTTTCACTGTCTAAAACCCACTCCTGTTCCTTCTTTGCCTACGTTCTAGGACCCCAGGGTTCTCTTCCTTGTATCCCACGGGCCTGTGCATCAAGTAAGTACGTAAGTAACATCATAATCTTACCTCGAACTAAGTTTTTAATCTCGTCCGCACTGGGCTGGGCCCCGGGGCGTGGGACCACAAACGCGACTGGCAGATCACCCAACGTATTGTAAGTAACAACACCTGTGACGGCTACGTCTGATACAGCAGCATGCTTGCGGATCACTGCTTCTATTTCTAAAGGTGAGATCTGTGAAGTAAAGGTTTAAGAGTAAAATACATGCATGTCGTATCCGGTAGCTGATTTGTAGAAAACAAAACAAGGCTCCATCTAGCGGCTGCCATCTAGTGGCAGCTAGAAGAACTAGAGTTGACGTGCTTTGACAGAGTCAGGCGAGATAGGGAGAGCCTGCCAGGACACTGGACACTCAGTTAATAAAGTTTAATTAGAACCACGTTAGGACTGACAATGGTTAATTAAAATGAAGGTTATTACCGCCCAATAATCACCCTTTATCAGTAACTTGATCCGATCCTTGTAGAAGAAGTTCCATTGCTCATCTCTGTAGAAAATGTCTCCAGTTTTCAACCAGCCGTCTTTTGTGAAGGTTTCCTTCGTATTTTCAATGTTGTTGTAATACCCCTAAAAAAATATAAAAACAATTGTTATAACAATTGTTATAAATTCCTGACAAAAAAAAATGAGAAAGTAAGTATATATCCTATCTTTTTTTTATTTTTATTTCTTTAATATACCTACGTACCTTAGGAGGACATGGTTCTTTGATCCACAATTCGCCTGGAACGTTTGGCTTGTAAATTTCTTGATTCGTGTCGATGTTTATTAACTAAAATCATAATATTCTTCATAAATTTAATGGTATTAGAGTATAGTAGTATAAAGATGTTCTGACGGGAAACAAGAGCAAGTGGGCTGCAGAAGTCTTTCATGTTCACTCGGGTGTGGTTCCACGCTGTAGGTAGGTATAGGTAGGGCTGCAATAACGTTGAATAATTTGCCTGGTGACTAATTCCTCGGTTGGGCTACACCAACAAATATTTGAAAATGACGTGACATACCACATCTTTCTGGACCACGAAGCTGTGGTCTGTAGCTGCCCAACGCGCATATACCCTCAGAATAGTGAGGTTGCCTTAAAAAACCCGTGAAATCACTAGGAAGCTTCAGGGCTTCTAGGGGGATACAGAAACAGCAAATAGTCTGTGCTTCCAATTACAGCTATAGTTGAATGGAAAAAACATTCTTCGTCGTGCTGTTCAAGAGCACATGAAATATTTTTGTTTAAAACAGATTCCACGTAGAGCGCAAAAGTGATATGGTATAGATCGTTAGGACGAAGAAGAAGAAGAAATTATTTGTCCTACAAATACTAGTCACACATGATGTTTCTCACACGATATTGGTAGCATCCCATTGGTTTGCCGCAGGACCCTGGTGCAGGATTGTCTCCGAGGAATGCGAGGCCAGCTAGCTCACTTAGCCCGTAGATATTCAGTACTTCTGTCTTTGTCGAAACAGCCTGAAAGCAAATTTTATTCTAATTTGAAAACAAGTTAATGTTGCCGTACTAGAAACGTTTTACAACAACATTTTTATTTGTTATGAATACGAAAAGTGCTGTTCGTGCATACCCGAAATCAAGATTGATTGATTTATATATATTCTTATACAACAAAAATATAATTTTAAAAGGGCCTTAAGAGTAGTGCGATGTTATGTTGCAATGGGCGGTCTTATCGCTAACAGCGATTTTTTACAGACAAGCTTTGGATAAGTTTGGAGGACATTTCATTAATTGACGACATGGTAGTGTTTCTATCCATAACTGCTTTTACACTGATCATCTATCTTCGAAGAGTGCATCTCATGACAATTCGAATATCTAATTACAAAAACGGCTTGGATACATTGATTTACCGATTACAGAAAGCCGGTCCCTACCTTCCAGCTACATATTTTCCCTTCAAAAAGGAAGAGGTTGTGTATTCGATATACCTAACCTCCTCTTTTTTGAAGCCGGTTAAATATGCGGATTCACGAGAAATTACTTACAACGTACAAACCTTAAGTTCATCGATTAAGCTCTGTGCGACATACATGCCACACAGCATGATCAGCTCGAAGCACGTCAGGTCAAAGTTGTCTTTGGAGTCATCAGCAGGCGTCAGGAACATTGTCATCATAGTGGGGGTTAGAATTGCGTAGGTTGGCTGTAAGGAAATCATTCAAAGTTAATACAAAGTCATTACCCAAACAAGATATAAGCGTTTGAAATATCAACAAACCAGCTGATTTGCAGCTTAGAGCTGTATAAGGGGGGTCCATTTGGCTCACCTAAAGTTCTTTACCCGAAATTGTTCTTCCTAACGATTTGTAATCGGAATGATCACTCTTGCTGCTCATGCTGTGACTAGCGAGGTAAGTACGGAGTGGTATGGAGTTTCTATAAAGTAGGTAGCTACGGTATCCAAAATTAAAGTATTCAAAAAAGAACTGTTATCTAGTTGGCCGACCACGTCTGTCTAAGAAGGGTTTACTCTTGAGTTTGATTCCGATCGGTTGACATAGAATTGTGATATTTCGTACTCTTAAGTTCGATGCTAGCGCCAAATTAGTTTAAAATTGCGTGACTTTAGCGAAATCGGGATTGGACTTGGCGTGCGCTAAACATTTGTATTGAGCTTGGCGTGCGCAAAACCACGAAACGAAATGTCACAATCCTATCCCAATGTCGAGCGATTGGAATTGAACTCAGAGTAAGTCTACTGTTAAATGATTTCTATATCCAGCAATTGACAGCTTTTAAAAACTACAGTTTACCTTATACGTATTATTAAGATAGCAAGCGTGCTCCCGTGTCATTGTCGCCGAAGTTTGAAGACGTGTGTACCGCAGTATTGGTGATCTGATGAAATTGGTCATGGCAGTGGACCATTGTATTGATGAACAAACGAGGACGAGGCGCGTCGGTGTTGGGAATCTCGTATATCGGCTCCTGAAGAGTAAGACAGAAAATTGAAGTCAAAATACAGAGTAGAATTAAATGTAGTTACTTGTATGTAAGAGAACATTCCTCATCGTCGTAGTCTCAAAATATCGTGAGTATTACCAGAATCCCTGAGTTATCATAGACAGGAAAGTAGGTACAGCCTGGTTTCAGGGGCCCCGGTCAGCTCATCATCATCTACCTAGCCTTTTTCCCAACTATATTGGGGTCGGCTTCCAGTCAAGCTTGATTTAGCTGAATACCAGTATTGTACGAGGAGCGGCTGCCTACCAGACCTCCACAACCCATTAACTGGGGTAACACGGTACTTCATGGCAAGACTGGAAGGACTGAAGGACTGTCAGAAGGATAAAAATACTATCCAAAAACTCAAATTCTTACTAATAGGAGGCTCTGAGCAGTGGTGGCCGAGTGGTAACTGTGGACTTATAAGTTGTAGGTCGCGGGTTCAAACCCAGCCTGGCGCATTACTTTGTGTAATTTATTTCATCACCACTGCTCTCAAAACGGTGAAAGAAACCATCCTGAGGAAACCGGCATATCCTAGAACCAAAAATTCGAAGATATGTGACATCTACTAATTCGCACAATTCCGACAATTTCGACAATTCCGCGTGGTGGATTATGGCCCATTCCCTCTCCTAGAGAGGAGGCCCGAGTCCCAGCAGTGGGAACATTAAAAGGCTGCTAATGCTAAGAGGCTCTCAGGCTACTGGCCAGTTGAATTGCGCAATTGTCAAGTTCTATTTGGGTTTGTTTCTTAATATAAAATAATATAAAAGAGATATTGTTTTTATTACGAAACTAGCTGTTGCCCGCGACTTCGTCCGCGTTAAGTTCGTAAAACTGCACAAAAGTAATCTAAGTATCTAATCCTATACTTCCGAAAAGATCTGATTAATTAATTTTACATAAAACTGTTTAAGTTAAAACTCCAATTAGTACTTTTTTTAGTTGGGAAATCATCTAACGACTTTTGCTCTTGTGTGAAGCAGAAGTGCGTGTCAGATTATTACTGCCTAAGACTCACTTCTATATTCCTTCCTTGCCTTACGTTCCAGGGTCTCCCTTTCAGAAGCGAAACCATAGCCCCAGTAGGTTTCTTGTTTAGGTTTTTTTATTCAGATGGGTAATCATCAGAATGACTTCTCCCGCTCTTAAATGGAGCGGGAGGGCATGTCAGACTTTTACTGACTAAACGCCACCCCCGTTCCTGTGTTGCTTTCAATTTTGGGACACCGAGCTTATCTTTCGGAATACAGATCCACGTGCTCAGAGGCTTCGGCCCTGCCGCGACCTACAGTTTGCTGACATCTCCTTGAGGCGCTCGTGGAACAGTTGACGACTTGACTCGGTCCGGGTTATTACCGAACTGCTGGACGGCAAGCTACCCAGTGTTCGCCGTCCGCAAGCTTGCGCCTACGGTGGTCGGAAATCGTTCTCGTGATCCTGACGGCGAGGGCGTGAGGGTCGTTCCCTTTCGTGCTCGCGGCCGGCCGCCTCCTTGGCTAGCATTACTGCTTCGCACAAGAAGGCGACCGCAATACCTCTACCGTGTGCTCCACCGTGTCCTCCGGGCGGTCCAGACAGTGCGCCCAAGTCTGGCTGGGGCGCCCTTTACCCCTGAATCCGATGCAGGAGCCTCCCGAACTTACCGTGTCTGGTGAGGACCTGCGGCATACGGAACGTGAGGACCTCTTTCCAACTACTTCTCAAAGAGGGAACTTACCGCCGCAATGACGGCGTGCCCAGGTTTCTTGTTTAGGTGGAAAATCATCAGAATGACTTCTCAGAGGGTGAGTTAGACTTTTACTGACTAAACCTCACCCCGTTCCTTCTTTGCCTTCGTTCCAGGGTCCCGGGTTTTCCTTTCGGAAGCTCACCCATGGCCCCAGAGGCTTCGAACCTGCTGGGCACCTACAGTTTGCTGACATCTCTTTGAAGCACGCGTGGAACAATACCCACGGTTGACCGTCTGGATCATTACCGGACAGCCAGATGGTAAACTACCCATTGCTCGCCATTCGCAAGCTACTCCTACGGTGGCTCTAAATCGGGGTCGGAATCCCAGCGACTGGGGCGTGAGGGGACTACTTGCCACTACTCCTCGCTCTGGATCATGGCCTGTACCAGTGCCCAGCGCGAGAGGTTGCTGTCACCGATCGTCCCCACAAGGACACGGTGGTGCTCCGCCTAAGCGTGGCCCACCAGTGCTTTATGATCTAACGTGTCCTCCGGGCGATCCACCCAATGGTAACACCCGGGTTTTTCTTCCGCACGACGTCAATTGCCTTAAAAACATCAACGAAGCACAGAGCCGCAGAGTTCACGTTCTAAATAGTTAATTGCCTACTCTATGGGTAAAGTCGTTAGTTTACTTCATATTGCGATAAAACCAAAATGAAAATGATTTGTTCTTCAAAAAACCAAATTAGGGCCGATAATCGCCTTTAGTATTTGCCTCTTTTTTTGGTGGGTAACCACCAAATACCTTCTCCCACTCTAGGTGGACCGAGAGAGAGTATCAGACTTTTACCAACTAAATTCCACAGTGTTCTTTTAGTTGCAATTTACATTCTAGGGCGACTAATATTGGCACACCATGATTATTACTATGATAAATTCACTCTAAGCGCAAGCGCTTTACGCAGGTCCTAACCGAACATGAGTGTTTCGGGAGGTAGATGTTTTGGATTCGGCGGGAAGACACGTTGGACCTTACGATCGAAGTTACCCCGCTAGGGCGGATTACCGCCGTACTGTTTGCGGGTCAAAATCAGAATCCTCCTGCCCTAGTTCAGATCATGGTATGAGCTGGGAGGAGGAATGGAAAGCAGTCACCTCCTAGAGTGAAGCAACGTGGCTGAAACCGTGCGAAACAGGACATCCTTAGACCCCTCCCATCGCCACTTGGACACTTCCCAGGTGTCACATGTATAGGGCGTTTACCGATCACCATCATTTTTTTGTGTTTATATTACCTGTTTATTCAGGCAGGAATTTTCTGGTGCGGTATTTGACTGACACCCTAATACACCAAATAAATGTTTTTCTTTAGTGAGAATAATAAACGAATTCTTGTGTGCGAGTATTTTCACCTAGTCGACTTCACATGCTGATGATCGAACGCAGTCTGCAAACTCTCGATTTTTACGGGTAGAGCATGCAGAGCAGTAAAAAATACCCACTTTGTTCCTTTAGAATACGAACAATTTTCCAGCTATCGAAGCCCGTTAGGGCCGTTCTCTTATGCGTATCTCTTTTAGGTGCGCGTGGCACATAACGCAACGTCAGTCGACTAACACCAGTCTTTATTCAACAGCGAAATGCCAATAGTGCACCGTCCAAAACTCCGCGCTAACGGTATCATGGAATCGCCCTGCGACTCGTAATGCCAAGGGCATCATCTTTGCGCTTTCTGCTACCTTCTTCGCTTTATTTGCGGAAGGAAGTGATGACTGCTTTCCATACCTTCTTTCTCTATACCAGGACCGGACGTGAGAGGTCGTTACTGCTGATCACCTCCACCCGGAGTCCTGGAATGCAAGGCGAAGAAGGAACATACAAAGGTGTGGGTTTTGGTCAGTGAAAGTCTGACATCCCCTCGTGCTCCTTCCTAGAGTGGAAGAAATCTCCTAAAATATAAATCGCCTTTAGTTAAAAAAAATTAAATGGATGTTTGTATTTTGAAAGGAAATCGTTTGTCTTAGTATGGTCATGTGAAGAGGAGGGATTAAAAGCACGTTACCAAAAGAGTTCTGAATTTACATGTGGATGAATGGAGAAGGAGAGGAAGGCCAAAGAAAAGATGGATGGATTGTGTAAGGACTGATATGAAAGAAAAGGGCAGATGATAGTGTGACGGACGACAGGACAGAATGGAAGAAGAAAACGTGTTGCGCCGACCCCAAGTAATACGGGATAAGAGCAGGAAGAAGAAGAAGGATGTCATTGTTTGTATTTTGAAAACGGGGTGCAACTCCGCAGTTGTAAAATTTGTCACCATGGTTTTTTTTTTGGTTAAACAATAATAATAATATTTTTAGGTAATATTTTTGTTAAAAAAAATTGCGAGAATGCAAAAATATGTGAAAAAAATATACAAAAATTAAAAAAATTTAAAACACCTCCTGGGATTCGAACCACCACCGTGTTACGTCCCAGTCTAGTCATCTATACATATAATAAAACAGTAAAATTGTGCATCGTTTGCCGCAAATGGCGCCAAAACTACTGAACCGATCCTGTTCAAATTTTGCATACATAATACTTATAGGACCCTTTTTGCTTTAGGCTATATTTTATCACGCTATTTGCTATGGGGGGTGAGCAATATTGCATTTTGTCGTTTTTGAACGAGTTGCCCCGAGTTCGAATCCCACCTACAATTTATATTTCTGTCAATGTTTTATCTTATTGTTTTTGGAAAAAAAATACTTTTACCATTTTTTCATAAAAAAATCAACATTCCTATTTGATTTTTCCCAAATATTTTGTAAAAACTAATCAAAACACGTTATAAAATCCAAACGTCCACGACATTCACATACTACAATGTTACATTAGTCCATTTAGCTGCAAATTTATCTACTGAAATGAAAATCATCACGCTATCATCGACGAAGAGCGGGGCAGTCATTTATGACATTTATATGAGAACGTCTATTTTGCTTGGTTTTCATCGAACACTGCAGCGTGATTGATTAATGACTAGACTGGGACGTAACACGGTTGTGGTTCGAATCCCAGGAGGTGTTTTAGAAAAAGCTTTTTTTATTTTTGTATATTTTTTTTCACATATTTTTGCATTCTCACAATTTTTTTAACAAAAATATTACCTAAAAATATTATTATTATTGTTTAACCAAAAAAAAACCATGGAGACAAATTTTACAACTGCGGAGTTGCACCCCGTTTTCAAAATACAAACAATGACATCCTTCTTCTTCTTCCTGCTCTTATCCCGTATTACTTGGGGTCGGCGCAACACGTTTTCTTCTTCCATTCTGTCATGTCGTCCGTCACACTATCATCTGCCCTTTTCTTTCATATCAGTCCTTACTACACAATCCATCCATCTTTTCTTTGGCCTTCCTCTCCTTCTCCATTCATCCACATGTAAATTCAGAACTCTTTTGGTAACGTGCTTTTAATCCCTCCTCTTCACATGACCATACTAAGACAAACGATTTCCTTTCAAAATACAAACATCCATTTAATTTTTTTTAACTAAAGGCGATTTATATTTTAGGAGATTTCTTCCACTCTAGGAAGGAGCACGAGGGGATGTCAGACTTTCACTGACCAAAACCCACACCTTTGTATGTTCCTTCTTCACCTTGCATTCCAGGACTCCGGGTGGAGGTGATCAGCAGTAACGACCTCTCACGTCCGGTCCTGGTACAGAGAGAGAAGGTATGGAAAGCAGTCATCACTTCCTTCCGCAAATGAAGCGAAGAAGGTAGCAGAAAGCGCAAAGATGATGCCCTTGGCATTACGAGTCGCAGGGCGATTCCATGATACCGTTAGCGCGGAGTTTTGGACGGTGCACTATTGGCATTTCGCTGTTGAATAAAGACTGGTCTTAGTCGACTGACGTTGCGTTATGTGCCACGCGCACCTAAAAGAGATACGCATAAGAGAACGGCCCTAACGGGCTTCGATAGCTGGAAAATTGTTCGTATTCTAAAGGAACAAAGTGGGTATTTTTTACTGCTCTGCATGCTCTACCCGTAAAAATCGAGAGTTTACAGACTGCGTTCGATCATCAGCATGTGAAGTCGACTAGGTGAAAATACTCGCACACAAGAATTCGTTTATTATTCTCACTACAGAAAAACATTTATTTGGTGTATTAGGGTGTCAGTCAAATACCGCACCAGAAAATTCCTGCCTGAATAAACAGGTAATATAAACACAAAAAAATGATGGTGATCGGTAAACGCCCTATACATATGACACCTGGGAAGTGTACAAGTGGCGATGGGAGGGGTCTAAGGATGTCCTGTTTCGCACGGTTTCAGCCACGTTGCTTCACTCTAGGAGGTGACTGCTTTCCATTCCTCCTCCCAGCTCATACCATGATCTGAACTAGGGTAGGAGGATTCTGATTTTGACCCGCAAACAGTACGGCGGTAATCCGCCCTAGAGGGGTAACTTCGATCGTAAGGTCTACCGTGTCTTCCCGCCGAATCCAAAACATCTACCTCCCGAACACTCATGTTCGGTTAGGACCTGCGTAAAGCGCTTGCGCTTAGAGTTAATTTATAATAGTATTAATCATGGTGTGCCAATATTAGTCGCCCTAGAATGTAAATTGCAACTAAAAGAACACTGGAATTTAGTTGGTAAAAGTCTGATACTTTCTCTCGGTCCACCTAGAGTGGGGACCCAACAAAAAAAGAGGCAAATACTAAAGGCGATTATCGGCCCTAATTTGGTTTTTTGAAGAACAAATCATTTTCATTTTGGTTTTATCGCAATATGAAGTAAACTAACGACTTTACCCATAGAGTAGGCAACTATTTAGAATGCGAACTCTGCGGCTCTGTACTTCGTTGATGTTTTTAAGGTAATTGACGTCGTGCGGAAGAAAAACCCGGGTGTTACCATTGGGTGGATCGCCCGGAGGACACGTTAGAGCATAAAGTACTGGTGGGCCACGCTTAGGCGGAGCACCACCGTGTCCTTGTGGGGACGATCGGTGACAGCAACCTCTCGCGCTGGGCACTGGTACAGGCCATGATCCAGAGCGAGGAGTAGTGGCAAATAGTCCTCACGCCCCAGTCGCTGGGATTCCGACCCCGATTTAGAGCCACCGTAGGAGTGGCTTGCGAATGGCGAGCAATGGGTAGTTTACCATCTGGCTGTCCGGTAATGATCCAGACGGTCAACCGTGGGTATTGTTCCACGCGTGCTTCAAAGAGATGTCAGCAAACTGTAGGTGCCCAGCAGGTTCGAAGCCTCTGGGACCATGGGTGAGCTTCCGAAAGGAAAACCCGGGACCCTGGAATGAAGGCAAAGAAGGAACGGGGTGAGGTTTATTCAGTAAAAAAGTCTAACTCACCCTCTGAGAAGTCATTCTGATGATTTTCCACCTAAACAAGAAACCTGGGCACGCCGTCAGTTGGAAAGAGGTCCTCACGTTCCGTATGCCGCAGGTCCTCACCAGACACGGTAAGTTCGGGAGGCTCCTGCATCGGATTCAGGGGTAAAGGGCGCCCCAGCCAGACTTGGGCGCACTGTCTGGACCGCCCGGAGGACACGGTGGAGCACACGGTAGAGGTATTGCGGTCGCCTTCTTCTGCGAAGCAGTAATGCTAGCCAAGGAGGCAGCCGGCTGCGAGCGCGAAAGGGAACGACCCTCACGCCCCCGCCGTCAGGATCACGAGAACGATTTCCGACCACCGTAGGCACAAGCTTGCGGACGGCGAACACTGGGTAGCTTGCCGTCCAGCAGTTCGGTAATAACCCGGACCGAGTCAAGTCGTCAACTGTTCCACGAGCGCCTCAAGGAGATGTCAGCAAACTGTAGGGCGCGGCAGGGCCGAAGCCTCTGAGCACGTGGATCTGTATTCCGAAAGATAAGCTCGGTGTCCCAAAATTGAAGGCAACACAGGAACGGGGGTGGCGTTTAGTCAGTAAAAGTCTGACATGCCCTCCCGCTCCATTTAAGAGCGGGAGAAGTCATTCTGATGATTACCCATCTGAATAAAAAAACCTAAACAAGAAACCTACTGGGGCTATGGTTTCGCTTCTGAAAGGGAGACCCTGGAACGTAAGGCAAGGAAGGAATATAGAAGTGAGTCTTAGGCAGTATTAATCTGACACGCACTTCCGCTTCACACAAGAGCAAAAGTCATTAGATGATTTCCCAACTAAAAAAAGTACTAATTGGAGTTTTAACTTAAACAGTTTTATGTAAAATTAATTAATCAGATCTCTTCGGAAGTATAGGATTAGATACTTAGATTACTTTTGTGCAGTTTTACGAACTTAACGCGGACGAAGTCGCGGGCAACAGCTAGTTAATCAATCACGCTGCAGTGTTCGATGAAAACCAAGCAAAATAGACGATCTCATATAAATGTCATAAATGACTGCCCCGCTCTTCGTCGATGATAGCGTGATGATTTTCATTTCAGTAGATAAATTTGCAGCTAAATGGACTAATGTAACATTGTAGTATGTGAATTTCGTGGACGTTTGGATTTTATAACGTGTTTTGATTAGTTTTTACAAAATATTTGGGAAAAATCAAATAGGAATGTTGATTTTTTTTATGAAAAAATGGTAAAAGTATTTTTTTTCCAAAAACAATAAGATAAAACATTGACAGAAATATAAATTGTAGGTGGGATTCGAACTCGGGGCAACTCGTTCAAAACCGACAAAATGCAATATTGCTCACCCCCCATAGCAAATAGCGTGATAAAATATAGCCTAAAGCAAAAAGGGTCCTATAAGGATTATGTATGCAAAATTTGAACAGGATCGGTTCAGTAGTTTTGGCGCCATTTGCGGCAAACGATGCACAATTTTACTGTTTTATTATATGTATAGATAGATAACTTTACCTCAACTAGCACTGGGCTTTACCGCAATCAGATAAAGGCTTCCCTTTTATTGTTATACGGGGTTTAGGGACTACCTACGTAGCACGGAGCTACGCAAGGAAATTCAGCAACAAACCACTTTAAAGCAATATTTACTTACCAAAAATAGGGCATTACGATGGTGAAGTACTTATGGGAATGAGCTACAACTTTCGGCACGCCTGTGGTGCCGCTTGTTGCTAGCATGAACGCTATTGTTTCTTCAGGGTCGAAGTCTGAACATCTGAAAAGGTATACCAAATAAATGTATTTTCTTTCTTTCTTTTAAAAGAAAATCTGATCGTCCAGGATAGCGTAGTGCTACGATCCACAACCAGGTGGACCTACGTGGGTATCGTGCAACAAACAATGGCTAGAAATTCAATCACTTTACTTCTCAATACAGTTCGATACAGTGCACTATTAGTCCAGTCAAAATAGACATTCCAGTTTGCATTAATTCCCAACAAGCTGGATTTTTGTGCAGGCCTTGAATACGTCATTACGAATGTTATGTCAAAAGTCCCCATCGATCCCGCTTGTGCGTTGTTTTTTATTCGAGGTCAAAGGTCACAAATTAGCGTTTTTTGCGTATATCTCTGAAACAACGAGAGCTATCAAAAAATGATTCAGGTAAAGTTTGAAGATCGTAAAATTGTCTACAAAAAAGATATCACACTTTTTGTTCTACGGTGCACTGTTCTCGAATTATGGCTATTTTAAACATAGAAAATACGAATATGCACTCATGCTAAGGGATGATGGGTTCGATGAATATTTGAAGGACAAACCATCTGTAACGATACATAAGCAGTGTCGTAAAGCATACACCCGGAAGAGCAGCATCGCTGCAGCTAAAAGACAACGTGAGGCGGAGATAGCTACCACATCTGGGATTAGTCCTCCTCGTACTAGCACGAGGTAATGAATCGTCTTTTTGACGAAATACTGTTTGTTCTGTGGCAATGAAGCAGATAAAACGGCTGAAATAAAAAAAAAGCGCAGCATCTTCGACCAAGAGTGTCCTACACTTTCAACCCTTGACTTCAAGAAAACCATCTTTAAGGAAGCTCAGACTCGTTCTCATGAGCTAGCAAGTAGTGTCATTGCCCGAATTCAGTATGAATATGACTTAGTTGCTGCCGAGGCTAAGAACTACAGTGATTGTTACACTTAAAATACGACTTTCCTGCGGTCTAAAGTCACGATATCTCGAAAGCGATGCTTTATAGAAGAAAGGACTCTTGGTCGAAGATGCTGCGCTTTTTTTTATTTCAGCCGTTTTATCTGCTTCATTGCCACAGAACAAACCGTATTTCGTCAAAAAGACGATTTATTACCTCGTGCTAGTACGAGGAGGACTAATCCCGGATGTGGTAGCTATCTCCACCTCACGCTGTCTTTTAGCTGCAGCGATGCTGCTCTTCCGGGTGTATGCTTTACGACACTGCTTATGTATCGTTACAGATGGTTTGTCCTTCAAATATTCATCGAACCCATCATCCCTTAGCATGAGTACATATTCGTATTTTCTATGTTTAAAATAGCCATAATTCGAGAACAGTGCACCGTAGAAGAAAAAGTGTGAGATCTTTTCTGTAGACAATTTTACGATCTACAAACTTTGCCTAAACTATTTTTCGATAGCTCTCGTTGTTTCAGAGATATTCGCAAAAAACGCTAATTTGTGACCTTTGACCTCGAATAAAAAACAACGCACAAGCGGGATCGATGGGGACTTTTAACATATCATTCGTAATGACGTATTTAAGGCCTGCACAAAAATCCAGCTTGTTGGGAATTAATGCAAACTTGAATAATAATTTAGTCTATTTTGACTGGACTATATCATTAGGTTACAAACAACAAAACTTAGGACAGTTCCAGTGCGTTTTTATGTTGCAACAGTCTGACTGAGAGTGTCGCTGTCCTGGTGGGTTCGGCGCCACCTTGCCGCTAAACGTAAACGCCTGACTCTGTCAAAGCACGTCACTTCTAGTTCTTCTAGTTGCCACTAGATGGCGTGCCTTGTTTTGTTGTCAACAAAACAGCTGCAAGATACGTGACGTGAAGATTAACCTTTCAATAACCTACCGCAATTCATAAATACATGGCTATCTCCGATAAACAGTAAGATTCTAGCTGTCAATGTCACAACTTTTGGTAGGAAATGCTAACCGTCGTCGGTAGGTTATAGGAAAGGGGTCATTGTACATTCGTCACAGTGTCGACTCGCCACACTTTTGAAAATTCCCATACATTCATTGTTAACTCGTCACAACCACAAAAAAATATTATTTATTAATAAAACTTGTTGTAAACTCGACACACATTTTAATTTCATGCCATTTGTAAGGAAAGTAGCGTTAGCAAGTAAAGTTCTAGCTTTTACATAATTTTAATATGAAACAAACTCTTCAAACCCAAATGAGTTATTTGGTTAACAATAAAATAAATAAGGAAATATATCAAAAGTTTCTGGGCACGCCGTCATTGAGGCGATAAGTCCCCTCTTTGAAGAGTGGTCGGAAAAAGGTCACGGCGTCCTCTCGTTCCGTATGACGCAGGTCCTCACCGGACACAGTAAGTTCGGGAGGTTCCTGCATCAGATTATGGAGGAAAGGACGTCTGGGTGTCGCCACTGTGTGGACCGCCCGGAGAACACGGTGGAGCACACGGTTGAGGTGTGGCCCGCTTGGGCGGAACACCGCCGTGTCCTTGTGGAGGCTATTGGTGGTGGCGATCTCACGCGCCGGACTTTGGTACAGGCCATGATCCGGAGCGAGGAGGGGTGGCGGGCGGTCGCCTCCTTCTGCGAAACAGTAATACTAGCGAAGGAGGCTGCCAACCGCGAGCGCGTGCGGGAACGGCCCTCACGCCACCGCCGCCGAGATCCTGATCCCGATTTCCAACCACCGTAGGCGCGGGCTCGCGGACGGCGAGCACTGAGTAGCACGCCGTCTGGCAGTCTGGTAATAATCTGGACCGAGCCCAGTCGTCAACGGCGCGTTCTGTCCCACGCGCGCCTCAAGAAGATGTCAGCAAACTGTAGGGGCCCAGCAGCGCCGAAGCCTCTGGGGAACATGGAAAATCCGAAAGGTTGTCACGGTGTCCCCCAGATCGAAGGCAACGAAGGAACGGGTTAGGGGTTTAGTTAGTAAGAGTTTGACACGCCCTCCCGCTCCGCCTAAGAGCGGGAGAAGTCATTCTGATGATTCCCCTACCAAAAAAACAACAAATGTTTATTTAATAACTTTAAAGTAATGAAATTCATTTTTTTCTATAAACGTTGTGAAGTAAAAATTGTAAATCAGCTGAATAGAAAAGCCTAAACCTGTTTTTAGGGTTCCGTATCCAAAATGGCAAAAACGGAACCCTTATAGTTTCGTCATGTCCGTCTGTCCGTCTGTCCGTCTGTCCGTCTGTCCGTCTGTCACAGCCGATTTACTCGGAAACTATAAGTACTACAGTGATGAAATTTGATGGGAATATGTGTTGTATGAACCGCTACAAAATTATGACACTAAATAGTAAAAAAAAGAATTGGGGGTGGGGCCCCCCATACATGTAACTGAGGGATGAAAATTTTTTTTTCGATGTACATACCCGTGTGGGGTATCAATGGAAAGGTCTTTTAAAATGATATAAAGTTTTCTAAAAAACATTTTTCTCAAAGTGAACGGTTTTTGAGATATCAGCTCTCAAAGTCGTAAAAAGTATGTCCCCCCCCCTCTATTTTTATAACTACGGGGTATAAAATTCTAAAAAAAATAGAGGTGATGCATGCTAATTAACTCTTTCAACGATTTTTGGTTTGATCAAAGTATCTCTTATAGTTTTTGAGATAGGTTGATTTAACTGTAATTTTGGTTAAGTTATTGTGCTTACACTGAAAACGATGGCTGAACCTTATAAGTTTTATTTGCTGCTACGGAACCCTTTGTGCGCGAGCCCGACTCGCACTTGGCCGGTTTTTTAATTAGATTTAAGGTGATTTATTATTAATAGTCCTGTGATTTGAGAAAATCATAAGAGAAATATTAGTACCTATGTTAGCGGTAAATCAGCAAGTAGTAATGTATACTTAGCTGCAAATTAGGTACTGCAATTAAAACTGTGATAATAGTGATTTTATAAAGATTGTCTGTAATTTAAAAAAATACATGATTGTCTTTTTTGTTCTTGTGTTTGATTTCTCTGCTGTCCGTACGTAGAAAACACGTGTGACGAGTTTACAACACTCCAAAATATTTTATTAAGAAAAAATAAATTTGTGGCGAGTTTACACATATTTTTAACAATGGGGAATGGAATGTGTGTCGAATGTACAATGACCCCTTTAGATAGATAGCTTATTGAAAATGGGCGTTACTTACTTGAAGTCTTCCGTTGGAGTTTCGTCACCATACTGTTCCATGAAATCCGTAAAGATGCAAAAATCATCTGACTTATCGAAGGTGATAATGTGAGCGTTCAAGTTTAAGTTGTCCAACGTCAATTGTGCTCGGGAAGCAACTTCGCTTTGGCAGAAGATTATGTTGGGTTTCGTTACAGCGAATATTTCTTGAAGTTCATCTGAAAAGAATAATTTTGTGACGTGGTATAGGGGAGAGGTGGCATGAAAGGGACATTTTTGTTCTAGTGGCTCTAGTGAACGCTCTATATAATATTTTAAATAGTTTGAACCTGAATGAGAAACCTACATTCATCTTCTAATGAAATAAAAGTAAATAATGAATATATTCTTATTCTTAGGTACTCATATTAGCGATTTAAAAAAATGTGGATTTTGTCCCTTTCATAAATGAGCTGTATTGAAAGGGACGGATTCATTTATGAAAGGGACAGTACATAATATCTACATAAAATCATTTTACAATATATTAATACTAGTTTGGTAATGTTTAAAAATCTAGTTTTTTAAGTTACAAACAAACAACAATGTTAAAGTTTGGTTATCTGGCTATCCTAACATAAATCCACATAGGTGCTAATCGTAAAATTATCACTAGTAATACAACTAGCAAAAAAAAAATAACCATCTAATAACAACTAAAAATATTTAGAGAAAACCACTGAAACTGAAATTAAACAGTAATTAACCGTTTTATAATTGTTTTTTTTTTAACAACTTAAGTGTTTATATTTTTTATATGAGTTTTACTCAATTGTCTTAACTTATTTGGTTTCTTGGTTACATTTAATCATCAACTAAGATATATAAGAGAGACTAAGACAATAATAATGCTTATATACAGTTTCATTCACAACTTCTTCTATTTTGTGTACGTCTATAAGTGTTCTGGGTATATTTATACTGCAAAAGTAATAATAACAAAAATAATACTATAAAATCAACAAAATAGATAGACAAATAAATAGAATACTTTTTATTGCAAAACATGATGATAAGAAAAGCTTAAAACTAGTCATTCCTTAGCCAGATTCTAGGTGTTACAGAGATTATGTACTATTTAGCTAATTAAAGTACTGTTTATGAATGTGACAGTTACGAAAGGGACGTCCCATTCATAACCATTTTTCGTGTCCCTTTCATAAATATGACACAAAAATAATAAAAATGACTTTAAAACCTACTACCAATTAATAAAAAAATTCTGACCTTTTGCTCACGTATTTGTCGATAACTAGGTCGATCGAAAACACTGGTAAAACAATACTTATCTAATTATAACACTTTACAAAACATTTCGACAGAATAACGAAAAATTTACTTTTGTGTACGATTACGAACACTTGCTCGCCGTCGCCATGTTTGAAATGATAGAAGCGGGACGTTAGGTACGAATGGTTGGGCCTCGGGGTTGTCACAGAACAAAAATATTCTCGTTTCGAGAAGTTTCTTATTTTACAAGATATTCGTCTTGTCCCTTTCAATACGCGTCCCTTTCATGCCACCTCTCCCCTACGTCACAAATTTTTAGCTGTTATCGTATATCTACTTAGAGCAAGGTTAAATGCTCTAAGTATATCTATGACTATCTAAATGCCGTTATCTGACAAAATCATTTTTATGTTACGTTACGATTTTACAATATTTTTATATATCAATACAGACACATCAATATTGTACCCAAAGCACAATAAAAAAATACCTATCACATACCCGCAAACCGAGACACAATAGTAAAACAATAACAGCGCGGTCTCATAGGACCGGTCGGGGATTCATGAATTAATCAAAAACTGAGTGAAATATGTATTTAGTTATCAAAATCCGTAGTCTATAGTGTTCTCACATTCACGCTATCAGAGAGAGGTTATAAAAATATAAGAAATAAGAATCAAAGCTATCAACAAATGAGATGTTAACAAACATCTTACAAATCCATACTAAGCAGCGGGACGCGAAATCCGTTCACGGTCGCGGGTCGCAGTCGCTAAGAACCGAATGCTATCTTTAAAATTACCAAAATACGTACACGTAACGTAAATATAACGTAGTACGTACAATAACGTAAATTAAACGTAGTACGTACTTATTGTCGCAGTTGGTATGAAAGCAGTCACGGCAATTCCAAGATACAGCGCTGCATACAACGGTATGGCTACATCGAGATGATTGGGCGCCAACAGCATCACCACGTCTCCTCGCTTCAGCCCCAACCTACGCAGGCTCTGTGCACAGCGCACCGACCTCTCTAACACTGAACCACAGGATTCTGATTGACCTGTCGATCCATCTATCTGTAAACATGTTTAAAACCGTGATTCTTCACAAGAAGTTGGTTCAGCTCAAGGTTAGTAGGTAAGATTATTTTACATTTATAGAGAAATAGGATTAAAGGGCGGAAGACGCAGCGTTGAAAGGCCTCCCACAAGGTGGACCGATGACCTGGCCAGGGTCGCGGGAATCCGATGGATGCAAGACGCACAGGATCGGTCGTTGCGGCGAAGTTTGGGGGAGTTCTATGTCCAGCAGTGAACGCTTTTTGGCTGAAATGATGATAATGATGAAAGAAATAAGAGTAAAATTGACAGTTTTCTGTACAAGTTAACCAAGTTATAGGAATGGTGTTCATGTAAGAGTGAGTAACGCGACATTCAAAATATGTATGAGCACCTTCCGCTTTCGTAGTTTGCCTTGGATTGCGTTTAAGTATCTTTACCTGCAAAACAAAATCGGGAGCGTCCTTAAGGCTCTGCAGGATGATCTTGCCGAGGTGATATCGGTCGGAAGGGATGCCTGATTGGGCCACCACACGAGACGTCAGCTCCTGCATGTACCAGTGAACAGAGTCGTTGCTCAACGTACAAAGACTCATTTTGATATCCTTACTTCAAAAAAAGTCTTGATTTAAAAGTCCCAAATCTGGATTTAAAATAAAGAATCATCTGAAAAATAAGAATAAGTCATTTTTTTTGTAGGTCAATCATAAATTAGTACTCTCGTTCTGAGTTTTTATTTTTCACAGTGTAAAATATTAAAACGCCTTAAATTTAAGACAAATAAATTGAAATGATAAAAAGTAATTGAAATTAATTGGTGATTATAACCACTTACCAGTCGACGTACTTCTCGCGATCCTACAAACTGCTTGTGTTAGAATATTATTAGAGTATTTATAGGAGGCAAGTCTCGGTCTTATCGCTGTTAGCGATAAGACCGCCCATTGTAAAACCGTACTAATTGTAAGCTCCTTGTAAAATTATATTTATGGTGTACAATAAAGTATATATCAATGAATCAATCATTCAAGCCGACTAACCTTGCCCTGAGTTGACCTATCAGATTCAGATTCACTTGTTGTTTGTCAGAGGTGGAAGTTTAGCTCTTAACGTTTGAATCCCCAACCGGTCCTATGAGACCGCGCTGTTATTGTTTTACTATTGTGTCTCGTTTCGCGGGTATCTGAGTAATTAAGAACATTATTATAAAAAGTATCACTGTAACATACCCATGGGGTATACAATATACTAACGGTAAAAAAATTGAATTATTCCCATTTGTCCCCTCTAGCCCTGTCCTCCGGGGTGACAATTTGTGCCATTTGTCCCCTTTGAAAACTGACTAGAGGGGACAAATGGGAAGTTTTTTTCCCAGTTGTCACCGGGGGGGTGACATTTGCTACAATTCCTTTCTTCGATTTCAAATAAGCATGCGACTAATAAGCACGTGTAACTGTAACCCTTAGTGATTATCTGTGATTATACGATTAGTATTAATAAAAGTTTATAATCTGTGATTGTAGCTATTAAAGGAAACGTAATGTTGATTTTTTCTCATTTGATTCTAAATTTTTTTTATTTACTTAATTAATAGTTAATATGTTTCTAATGTAATTGTCATAATGATTGTATGTAGCATAAGAAATAAAAAAGGTGAAATCTATGGCAATTACATTTTTTTGTGGGAAGGAAGTGATCGTAGCAAATGTCACCCCTCCCCCCGGTGACAACTGGGAAAAAAACTTCCCATTTGTCCCCTCTAGTCAATTTTCAAAGGGGACAAATGGCACAAATTGTCACCCCGGTGACAACTGGGAAGAAAATTCCCAGCTGTCACCCCGGAGGACAGGGCTAGAGAGGACAAATGGGAATAATTCAATAATTCAATTACAGCATGTCAAAATACACAAAATAATTATAATAAAGTATTGGACAAATTACATAAAAATAAAACAACACATTCAAAATTAATTAAAACAAAAGCGATGGTCCAAAAAAAACCCAGAGTCGATTCAGACAAATTAGGTATCAATAGCTTTATTAAAATGCATAATTTACCCCACCGAAAAAAAATTGCCCATATCCATGGGGTATATGAGTTATAGACGATCAAAGTATTTATGGAAAAATCGTGAATAACTTGTTATTTTTACCAGTTCGGCACCAGAACGGCATTATATCAATAATAATAATCATAGGACAATAATAAATATAACTAGCGATCATATGCAACAATCAAGTTCAAAGTCCTTTAATAATGAGATTACGTCGGGACAAGAACATATTACTGTTATGTTTTATGAACACGTGGTATTCCGAAAGGTTGACACCGAGTCCCCCCCAGATTATAGGCAACGAAGGAACGGGGTAGGGGTTTAGTCAGTAAGAGTCTAACACGCCCTCCCGCTCCGCCCAAGAGCGGGAGAAGTCATTCTCAATACGACAGAAAAAAAAACTGTTATGTTTTATATAACACGAATAGGATTTCGGAATACTGTTGCAGCTGTATTCATTGTCGCCGCACATTGGGCAGTTGTGCCCACATAATAAGCATTATATATTATCTGGCCTGGGCCAGGTACCAAGACGACCTTATGCAAGCTGCTGGGTTCTTAGATGATATATTAATAGACATTGAAAATAATTGAAATAAATATTTTACCATTGGTTTTTTTTTTAAATAAGTGACTAAAAAATTAATAATCTGAGACAAAATAGGCACATTCAACTGTAAAAAGATTTCACGACAAAAGTATCTTGACATATGATTTACAAGCTGTGAAATATAAGATTTCAACTTGATAGGTTATTAGGTTCATATAATCGCTACTTATATTTATTATTGTTCTATGATTATTATTATTAATATATTGCTGTTGAAAAAATTAATAAAAATAACAAGTTATTCATTATTAATATATTGCTGTTGCAAAAACTGGTAAAAATAACCAGTTATTCATGATTTTTCCATATATACTTTGTTCGTCTATAACTCATATACCCCATGGATACGGGCAATTCTTTTTCGGTGGGGTAAATCGTGCATTTTAATAAAGCTATTGATACCTAATTTGTCTAAGTCGACTCTGGGTTTTTGGTCCATACATTTTTGGACCATCACTTTAAAAAAAAAATACACCAGAACAGTATCAATCCACCAAATAATAAACGTCAAACTTCAATAAGATTAAATAAAATAATCAAGCTTACTATGTCCTTATATTAATTTGTCTTCCAAGTACTCATTGACTGTATAGTATGTTTTCTCGCACAATAAATTAAAAAGAGCCCTTTTAAAATGGTGTATGCTATCAAGATCTTTTAGTGTATTTGGCAATTTATTACCTATATAGCTTGGGTACCATTGGCAGCCGCTCCACGTAAAATACAGGTATTCAGCTAAATCCGGCTTGACTGGAAGCCGACCCCAATATAGTTGGGAAAAGGCTAGGCAGATGATGATGATAGCTTGGGTGCCATTCCCAAAAAGCTCTTAGAGTATAGTGCATTTTGTGTGGAATAGTATATATCTCTCTATATCGTCTTTTTGATTTTAAATTGGAAACAAATGCAAATTTGATTTTGCGAATACTGCTGCCTTGTAAATGTACCTATAAGGTAAAGTAAGTACTTAGTTTATATTCTTTAAATAAGGGTCTACAAATATCAGTCTTTTTTAGCTTAAACACAGCACGTACACATTCCTTTTGAGCTTTGTCTTTATTAGTGAAATTCCCCCAATATATTTTTTTTATATATACCATAAACTAGTAGGATGGATACTCGCCGTACGACGGCTTGTCCGATGGTAGAAGTGAGATGGCGGAATTAACTCATGTAATTCCTGCGCACACTCTCCGAAATGCATCCTGTAGAAAACCGATAGGCTGGCTACCCTACGCCTGTGCTCTAGGCTTTGCAGATTGGATTTAACCAAATCAGGGTCTCCAATTAGCCTCTTCGCACTCCTTTCCACCGAGTCCAAAGCTGCTAGATGGCATTTTGCAGCACCAGCCCATATGTGACTGCAGTAGGTACTCCACACACGATCGGACCTGTGCTTTGTATAGCATAAGAAGCTGTCCCGGTGTGAAGTACCGCCGGACCTTTGCCAGAACGCCGAGTTTTTTTGCGGCCACTTTGGCTTTGGACTCAATAAACCGCCCAAAGTTAAGGTCTGAAGAAACTTCAACACCCAAAAGCTGAAGACGGTCGGTGCACTCCAGTGACACATTCCGGAAAGTAGGAGTCAAGGTGAACGGACTCCTTTTTGCAGTGAATAGACACGCTTGTGTTTTGGCAGCGTTGAATTCTACCTGATTGGCTTCGCCCCATTTGGAGACCGCCTCGAGGGAGACATTCGCACGCTCTACCATAGCCTCTCTTTCGGACTGGATTAGCTCCTTACTAGCCCGAGCACCCGGCAGGTATCTCTCTACAACTGTGCTGTCATCTGCATGCCCATAGATACCGGGCATTAGCAGATCGTTGATATGCAGCAGAAAGTGAGTTGCTTAGAGAACAGACCCCTGAGGAACCCCGGCATTCGTTGTCATGGGTTCCGATGAACATCCATCGACAACGACTCGGAGAGACCGTTCACTCAGGAAGTCTTTTACCCAGGTAATCAAACCAGGAGAAATGTCATACGCTGGAAGCTTACTCAAAAGACTTGCGTGCCATACCCTGTCGAAGGCCTTCGAGACGTCTAAGGAAACAATACATTATTTCAAAACGTATGGTTGATGAGACAAACGCTTTGTATGCTATCAATACTACAGACTCATTAGGTATTTTCGCAAGATTATATAGCGAATAATAATATTGATTTTATTTTTTACAAACACTTTCTACATGTTCTTTCCAATTTAGAAGATTATCCAAGTAAAGTCCTAGGAATCTGGCACTATTGGTTTCACATATTTTTTGGTCTACATATTTTATATTAACATTTTGTTTTTTCGTTCTTTGTATTGTTGGAACGTTAAAACTTGTGTTTTTTCTAAGTTTATATTATGTTTATTTTTACGTAACCAGTTTATAACGTAATGGATAGAATTATTTATTTATTTAACGATTTATGTACACACGAATCATCACACACGCACACATGGTATAATCATTTTGCAATCATCGGCAAACAGGACGGTCTGATAGCCGGTACATTTCGGCAAGTCATTTATAAAAATGAAGAAAAGCAAGGGCCCGAAGGCACTCGCTTGGGGTACACCGCAAGCTATATACCTAATGTGAGCAACTTCTCTCTTAGACTTGGGACAAACTCTGTTTATAATCGTGATTTGTTTCCTTCTATATAGATAAGATTTTATTAGGCTCAACATATTTCATCGGACACCATAACGTTCTAATTTACCCAGTAATATTGTATGGTCCACGTAGTCAAATGCCTTAGTTATGTCCATGAGTACTGCGGCAATTGGATTTCTCTTGTCAATTTTTTTTACAATTTTAACAACTAACACATAGATTGCTTTGTTAATGTTTCTATTTTTCCGAAACCCATATTGTTCATTGACAAGTATATTATTTGTTTCAAAGAACGAGCTAAGGGACTTGTAGATCACTTTCTCAAAAATCTTCGAAAGTACCGGTATTAGGGCTATTGGACGATAATTCGAAATGGTTGCTTTGTCCCTTTTAGTTTAGTCTTTGTCTCGTAGAGATTTCATCATATCCTGTGCTATTGGTATTTTTTAATTTATGAATGATTTTGTAAAAGTCTGTAGCATCCGTCGTCGTCGGTGCCATAAAAAGGGTTTTTGGGAAGTGATTCACAAGAGATATAACACTACCATTTGCATCATTTTTTGCGTGATGTACCGAATCTGTATAATAATCATTAAAAGCCGTAGCTATGTCTTTAGGATCGTTAATTGTCTTACCATCGACAAAAATTTGCTTAACAGATTCCGAAGAATTGTAAAGTTAGTTAAGTAGATATTCGAGGTGAGGAATTTTTAGGGCGCTACCCTTAGCGTATCACGCTTTTCTCACCCTTGAACCATCGCGGAACACGGACTAGATTTTATCCCTTGTCATTAGCCCGGGTGTTGAAGCTAGTAATAGTCGGTTGTGCTGATTTACTATTATATTTGCAACTATCTATATTTAGAAATATACGTTCTTCACCGCGAGTTGGATTTTTACTTTTAGGTCACTTCATCGCAAGATATATAAAAGGGGACAAGTAGGATATCTTCCATATGCGTCCCCAAATACCGTTCAATTGCTGGGACACATTTTTTTAAAATAATTTCTCATGATCTAGATTAAATATATTTATTTAACAGCTACATAGGTACTCAATGGGAACATTAGAGCCTGATCTCACTAGAAGACATGGCTACCCAGTGAGGTATGGCCCTCAATAATACCTACCCAGAGATAAAATCGGTTGGGGCTGTGTCGGTGACGCCCGTTTGTTTTAACGTGAAACGTCTTATATCCGTGCGCAGGGACTCAAACTGTAATCGTTTTAAGTGTTTTAACATTGTTTTTTAAAAGAGTTTAACAGAAAAACACTTTTTAATGTAACAGATACAATAATGTTACCGAATCAAACTGTAAACTTTTATATGTGTTAATATGTGTAACAGAAATAATCAGTTGCACAGTAAGTATGGCTGCGTTTACCTGTTACACTTATTAACAGTTTTAATACTTTTATAAGTGTTTTGAGTTAAACACATTGAAAACACATTTATGAGTGTTACAGATTTGATTCTGTTACAGATTCAACATGTAACACTTGTAATTCTGTAACCTTTATGAAGGTGTTTTCAAGTCCCTGTCCTGTCACTTTTAGTGTTAAAAGAAAAACAGATCACCTTTGTTCTAAATATTTTAATAAAATTTAACGCTGACTATAGATAGGTACAAATAATATTCCATTTCATATTCGACAATGATTTAATTACCCCAATTAATGGGTCTGGTAGGCAGTCGCTCCTCGTAAAATACTGGTATTCAGCTAAATCCGGCTTGACTGGAAGCCAACCCCAATACAGTTGGGAAAAGGCTGGGTAAATGATGATGATGATGATTCGACAAAGATTTTGGCAGAATCAATGGCAGTAGTAAAGGTTCACCCGAAATCGTCATCTTTTACTAATCGTTTTAATAACAATTAAAGTTTTACCCCGTACTTTATCTTTTTTCCTTTTTTTAAATCCATTGTTCACGCCCTTTTCGTTAGAGCACACCCAATCTTATAACGTTTTCATAAATAAATACGGCGCTATCAATCGAAAATTGCACCAAAGTAGGTACGATCCTTCTTCACGAACGAATCGTCTGTGCGATTTACAATTCAGTTTAGTGTAGGTACACTTCCCGGCACGTAAGTTGGCAAGAGTCGTTAGTTGCGCAGATATCGTTTTTTAGATCTATTTGATGGTCAAGCGGGACGTGGGTTTTGAAGTAGCACCGATCCAGCGCGCGATTAGTGCAGTATTTATAATAGCAGCCTATAATTGGTGCGTTAGTCGACATTTCCCCGCGCATTACTTCTACGTCCCGTTCGCTCATTCGCTTTTTTGTGCGCCATGTGCGAATTTACTCCCACTACGTCAAAATCTTGCCAAGTTACGTGCCGGATATTATAGTGTGATCACGATCACTACTAACAATTTTGCTGCCAAACTATTCCAGTGGATAGTGTAATAAGGCTCCCTAAATAATAAAACTTATGGTTAAAAATTAAAACTAATACAAGTGTATGTTCCTTTCCTAAAACTTATAGGTTTGTAATTATTAAAGGTAAGAGTATATATGGACCTTGGCGTAACGGTTAATTTTTTGTGACCTGGTAACAATGGTGCTGGTTTGACGTTAAAGAAACGGAAACACTCGCCATGAGTGTGGCCGTTTTTAACAAAAGCTGCGAACGTCCGTGCGTTCCCAGTTTTTGGACCGGGGAGGGGGGGTTGGGGTTGATCAGATTTTTAGGTCGGATCGTCCGCGGCTATCAACCTCAGCTCGCAACTCTCTACCGAAGATCCCGTTTACGCTTTGATCAGTAATAAAGGGAGTTACCCCCCTACCCTGCCCACCCCTACGCCCATGACCACACTAGATACTTATATTATAACTACGACGGTTACGCCCTCGGCAGAACTAGGGCCAATTCTTTAAGTTTTCGTCTGTCTACTTTGCTGGAAGCAGTCATTGGTAGCGAGTTGATGAAGATGACTCCGCCTTGTAGACGCTTCCTTTCTCCCAAGGAATCTGGAAAGGAAAATAATGGACTTGAAACAGAGCAACGTATACATACAAATACAAAAAATCTATATGGTGACTCTGCCCTTACTTTAAATCACAGAAAGTATTTTGTATGTTCGTAAAAACTTAGAACTTTTCAAAATTAAAAGAGATTTTCATAATAACATTTTCGCGTATTAAACATGAAATTATTTACATATTAGTTAACAAAATGGAGATTTGAATACCTGTATTTTACGAGGAGCGGCTGCCTACAACCCATTAACTGGGGTGACACGGTGCTTACTTCAAGGCAACTTACATCATAATCTTACCTCTAACCAAGTTTTTAATCTCATCCGCGCTGGGCTGGGCCCCGGGGCGTGGGACCACAAACGCGACTGGCAGATCACCCAACTTATTGTGAGTGATACTTGTGACGGCTACGTCTGATACTCCAGCATGCTTGCGGATCACTGCTTCTATTTCTAAAGGTGAGATCTGTGAAGTAAAGGTTTAAGAGTAAAATACATGCATGTCGTATCCGACAGCTGATTTGTAGAAAACAAAACAAGGCACGCCATCTAGTGGCAGCTAGAAGAACTAGAGTTGACGTGCTTTGACAGAGTCAGGCGTTTCCATTTGGTGTTTTTAATTGTTATACTTCAACTAGTGCTTGACGGCAATCCCACCTGATGGTAAGCAGTGATGCAATCGTTGATGGTGAGGCGCACTAGATTATTAAGAGCCTATTCACTCTAGCCTTGAAGACAAAACAAGGCACGCCATCTAGTGGCAGCTAGGAGAACTAGAGTTGACGAGCTTTGACAGAGTCAGACGTTTTCATTTGGCGGCGAGGTGGGGAGAGCCCGACGGGACAGCGGACACTCTCAGTAGAGATGTGCAGAATGTGTCATTGAATTGATCATAGTGAAGTGTATCACTCTTTTAGTTCAGTAGTTCATTTAGTCCAATGGCTCAGGTCTTATCTCATCGATGGTTTTCGTTGGTTACTTCAACGATCAGTGCGATGTTTTCAACTCTTATAGTTCAGTAGCTCATTTAGTCCAATGGTTTGTGCGGTGTTTTCGATTACTGAGAACTGCGAACGAGATTTTGTCTTGGCTGTGACGAGATACATATTTTTTTAATGTTACTGTGAATAACAGATTTCCCTTCATGTAAATACTTTTTCTTTCTTTCCTCATACTTTTATTCAGGCTTAGGACTGACAATCTGCGTTCGGTTTAGTTCGCGCGCATCGCGCATTCGCGTCATCCCCCGCTGAACTAGTGAACTAAAGATATGTTTGTATTGGAACTGGACTAGTGAATGAAGAACTAATCGTAACTAAAGTAGTTCATTTGACGGATTCATTCGCGAACGACACATCACTAACTCTCAGCAGTCTCAGCTAGTCCACAAGCTAGTCCGTCTCAGCGTGAACATGCACGGGAACTGTCCTAAGTTTTGTTGTTTGTACCTACCTAATGGTAATGCACTGTATTTAATTGTATCGAGAAGTAAATTGATTGAATTCCTAGTCATTGTTATTTATTGCACGATATCCATAATTGTTTTTGGATCGTAGCTCGAAATCATCCTTGACAATCGACTTGCACATTACAGTAGGTACAGAAAAACTGCGTACCTATTTCAAATATTTTTCGTTTATTCTAGATTTTGATTTGAAGATTGATATTGATTTGAAGATTGAATTTAAATTCTTAAATTCAATTTTCAGGTTTTTATTTTCTTCCTTAAAAACAATTCATTTTTCTTTGATACCTACTTTTCGAAAAAAGTTTACGTTTTTGAGACATTGTTCTTTTTAGTCCAGCATCGTCATCCAAATCCGTTCAGCCGTTTTTGCGTGATTAAGTAACAAACATCCACATTTTCACATTTATAATATTATAGTTAAGAATTAAGATATAGTATAGCAAAGTGTGAACGTGTTCTTAATAAAAGTATGGCGAGCGATATTGTTGTGCTATGAACTCTATGCTATATGCTATATATTACCTATTCCTATATTATAGCGTAGTGTGAAATGAACTTAATACTGTTAAGCAATTTTGTTTACCTACGGACGTACTCGTAAGTAACGTCCGTAGGTAAACAAAACTGCTTAGTTAGAACTGACAATGATTAATTAAAATGATGGTTACTACCGCCAAATAATGGCCCTTTATCAGTAACTTGATCCGATCCATGTAGAAGAAGTTCCATTGTTCATCTCTGTAGAAAATGTCTCCAGTTTTCAACCAGCCGTCTTTTGTGAAGGTTTCCTTCGTGGCTTCAATGTTGTTGTAATACCCCTAAAAAATATGGATATAATTATAAATCCCTGAAAAAAAATGGGTAGGTATCCAATCTTTTTTTATTTTTGTTTCTTTAACATACCTTAGCAGGACATGGTCCTTTGATCCACAATTCGCCTGGAACGTTCGGCTTGTAAATTTCTTGATTCGTGTCGATGTTCATTAGCTGAAATCATAAAATAATTCATCATTTAAACGGTAACAGAGGTTTTTCTGCTGAAACAGAAGAGCAAGTAGGCTGCAGAAACCAGTCACGCTTACTCGGGTGTATGGGTCATCATCTGCCTAGCCTTTTTCCCAACTACGTTGGGGTCGGCTTCCTGTCAAGCCGGATTTAGCTGAATACCTGTATTTTATTACGAGGAGCGGCTGCCTACCAGACCTCCACAACCCATTAACGGGGGTAACACGGTATTTCATGGCAAGACTGGAGTCAGATTTACTGGCTTCTGACTATCCGTAACGACTGCCAAAGATACGGCTTAACGTGCTTTCCGAGGCACGGAGGAAACTCGGCATGTTAAGATGGTCATCCATCCACACACCAACCTTGGTAAGCGTTGCTTAACCTTGTAGATCGACCCGTGCGGCTGTTATTATCTAGCCACGAGCTCCTCTGTATGGGTAGGCTGCTTTATTGTCAATTATAATTTGTCTGGTGGCTGATTCCTTTATATCACTGCTTTCTGGACCACGAAGCTGTGATCTGCCCAACGCGCATATACCCTCAGAATAATGAGGTCGTCTTGAGAAATAGGTAGCTTCAGGGCATCTAGGCGGAACAGGGCTGACTATATCTGCCTAGACTATAGTTGATTGGTACAAAATTCGTCGTGCAGTTCAGAAGCATCTATTTTTTCATGAACATTTTTTTTTTAAATAACGAAAGCGAAGATACAACGAAAAAGATGATATTATTTGTCCTACTAAACACTGGGGTAAAACTGTTCTCACGCGATATTGGAAGCATCCCATTGGTTTGCCGCAGGACCCTGGTGCAGGATTGTCTCCGAGGAATGCGAGGCCAGATAGCTCACTTAGCCCGTAGATATTCAGTACTTCTGTCTTTGGCGAAACAGCCTGAAAGCAATTTTATTTTATTCCGGTTTTAAAATAAGTCAATACTTCTGTTACCTACATCAAATGGAATTTTTACACATAAAGTTCCAAAGATTATTGTTAAAATAACTATGGTTAAAGGGTTCTTAGCAACCGCGACCGGGGCACGTGTGCTTAGTATAGACTTGTATGCCACCAGTCGCGCGAAGAGGTCGCCTGATATGTTTAGTACTTCATACAAATCCGTACTAAACTGTCCGTGGCGCGTCCCGGTCGCGGTCGAGTATCGCGGGCGCGCGTCGCGGTTGCTAAGACCTACTTTTTTGAAGTCGGTTAAAAAGGCAGATTCACGAGAAATGAGTTAAAAGGTACAAACCTTAACTTCATCTATTAAGCTCTGTGCCACATACAAGCCACACAGCATGATCAGCTCGAAGCACGTCAGGTCAAAAATGTCTCGGGAGTCATCAGCAGGCACCAGAAACATTGCCATCATAGTAGGGGTTAGAATTGTGTAGGTTGGCTGTAAGGAAATCATTCAAAGTTAATACAACGCCACTACCCAAGCAGCATGCAAGCGTTTAAACTTTAATAAATCAGCTGATCTGTTTAAGGGATGTATAAGTGTGTAAAACACGGCTTTAGTCTGCATAAAGGAATATTATAACTCTACTATATGACTATAAGCGTACGCGGATACCTTTATGAAGCCTAATGCTGTATTTTACACACTTGCACAGCCCTATATAGCTGTAAGCTGTAAATCACCTGGTTAATTGTAGTTGACTGACCATGTCTGTCTAAGAATCGATAGTCGTTGAAGCAGACAATGCCTACCGATTAGAATTGAACTCAAGAGTAAGTCTACTATTTAATTATGCCTAGGTATATCAAGCAGATCACAGCTTTTAAAAACTACAGTTTACCTTATACGTGTTATTAAGATAGCAAGCGTGCTCCCGTGTCATTGTCACTGACGTTTGGAGCCGTGTGTACCGCAGTATTGGCGATCTGATGAAATTGTACATGGCCGTCGACCATTGTATTGGTGAACAAATAAAAACGAGGCGCGTCGGTGTTGGGAATTTCGTATATCGGCTCCTGAAATGAAAAACAAAAAATTGAAGTCAAAATTACAGGATATACAATTAGCCTGGTGCGGTCTTCCCGTCCGATTATAATGTGGGTGTCTTCAAGGCTAGAGTGAAAAGGCTCTCCATCAACGATTGTATCACTGCTTACCATCAGGTGGGATCGCGTTGCGGTCAAGCACTAGTTTATAACTATAAAAAAACTGATTTGAATTCATTGTAGTTAGTTTTAAGTACGAGAACCGAATATAAAACTGTTTTAGTCTCAATATGTCTCCAGTCTTGCCATGAAGTACCGTGTTACCCCAGTTAATGAGTTGTGGAGGTCTGGTAGGCAGCCGCTCCTCGTAAAATACTGGTATTCAGCTAAATCTGGCTTGACTGGAAGCCGACCCCGATATAGTTGGGAAAAAGGCTAGGTAGATGATGAGTCTCAAGATGTCGTGAGTATTCAATTGGATACCCAGAGGCAGGGGCGTAGCGACTGCACCGTATCAGCTGTATCAGTATATGGGCCCCCGAGGCTTCAGAGGCCTCGGTCGGCAGTAAAAATACTGTCCGAAAACTCAAATTCTTACTATAGTCTTTTTTACATAGCATGGATTGGGTGACAGTAGGACGAAAATATGCATCTGTAAGGTGAGAGAAGAGGAGAGATAGCTACATTGTATGAATCTGACAGCTGTCACCGATACCATCCTATAGCAAATTTAGTATAATAAGAGGTTCTCAGGCTATAGGCCTGTCGAATTATCAGGTGCTATTTGAGTTTATTTCTTAATAGCAACAATATAAAACAGCTTTTGTTTTAATTACTTACAAAAAAAAAACACAGCCAGTTTTAGTCAGTAAAAGTCTGACACGCCCTCCCACTCCGTCCAAGAGCGGGGGAAGCCGTTCTTATGATTTGCTAACTAAAAAAAAGCATCATCATCATCTCATCCGAAAGACGTCCTCTCTCCTGGAGATGGCCCACCCAAGCGTCGCCACAACAACTAGTTTTGTGCGTCTCGCATCCTATGGATTCCCGCGACCCTCGCCAGGTCGTCGGTCCACCTTGTGGGAGGCCTTCCAACGCTGAACCAATATTTACTTACCAAGTATAAGGCATGACAATGGTGAAGAACTTATGTGAATGAGCCACAATTTTCGGCACGCCTGTGGTTCCACTCGTTGCTAGCATGAACGCTATTGATTCTTCAGTGTCGAAGTCTGAACATCTGGAAAGGTATAATGCTTAGTAAATCTGACATGAAAACTTCAAATAATTTTTGTTTGTGAGTGTCCTTTTTACGCTGCCCGCCCACGGCCGCCAATCGGTGAACGAATTTTTAGATGAAACATACAAACACACTTATAAGATGGATGCGCCGGGTTTAAAACACGGTGATTTGATAAAAACCCATTTTTATTTGTGAAAATATTAAAAACAAGTCTTAAATTTTATTTTTATTAATTCTTTTGATTACTTCTGTATAATGATAGCTGAAATTGTAGCTTACTGTGCAGCTTGCATTTGGTCAGGTCGAGAAAAAGCATAATAATTGAAATCAAAAATAAACCCAAAACACCCAAGTGTTTATAGGGTTTATTCCCACAAAGTCCCAAATACCCGGTTTTTTCCCAACTTGGTTTAAACCCAGGTGGGTTGATTGCTTATATATATTATTACGATTATCGGGCCTACAAAAATCTGTCGTGGGCGGGCAGCGTTTTTATTATGATGTAAGTATTGTGTAAAGGTAGCATTCGGTTCTTACCGATCGCGACCGGCGACCACGACGTCTTGTCCGAACGATCGGAACGACCCATAGCTTAGTATGGATTTGAATGCTACCGGTCGGACGACAAACATATTAGAATACTTTTGAATTCAAAACTTACATATTGTAATTTAGTCGGAAATCGAGATAAACCGTTTTTCCCCTTAAAAGCGCAGCCCCATCCACTTCCCTACCTTAGATCACCCGTAATTACTTTACAATGGGTTTTATTCTACTATAATTTTGTTCCCATTCAAAAATTATATACCCTGACCTAATAATCATGTAAAATCTCTAATACGTATTTAAGATATACTTACTTGAAATCTTTGGTAGGAGTGTCATCACCATACTGTTCCATGAAATCCGTAAAGGTGCAGAAATCGTCGGACTTATCGAAGGTGATAATGTGAGGGTTCAAGTTTAATTTGTCCAACGTCAATTGTGCTTGGGCAGCCACTTCGTTTTGGCAGAAGATTATGTTGGGTTTTGTAACAGTGAATATTTCTTGCAGTTCATCTGAAAAGTTAAAAATCTTGTGTCGTAAACGCGTGACATACAAAGTGCCATGATCACTACATACGTGATTCTGGACCCGCAATAGCAGAATTTTTAATCATAAGCTTTTTACAAGTTAAAAAATCTTCACTAAAAAACATTGCGCGACGCCGCGCGGTGTCGCGCTGCACAGCGGAACGTTTTTACATTCGCGACGTCGTGTTGCCAAGGATTTTACTATGCGCCTCGCAACGTTGCGACGCGTCTCGCTGCAGCGCGCGGCGCAGCGCGAAATCACTGGCCTCTTCCTGCATCGTCGCGTCGCGTCGCGTCTCGGTGTGAACTGACCCTTAAGGTAACATTCAGTTCTTAGCGACCGCGACCGGGTCGCGTAACCCACTGCTCTATATGGAGTACTAAATAAGTCATGAGAACGCGTCGCGCAACCGGTGACATCGCGGTCGCTAAGAACCGAATACTACCTTTAAAATTACCAAAATATACGTACTTATTGGCCCAGTTGGTGTAAAAGCAGTCACGGCAATTCCAAGATATAGCGCTGCATACAACGGTATGGTCACATCGAGATGATTGGGCGCCAACAGCATCACCACGTCTCCTCGCTTCAGCCCCAACCTACGCAGGCTCTGTGCACAGCGCACCGACCTCTCTAACACTGAGCCACAGGATTCTGATTGTCCTGTCGCTCCATCTATCTGTAAACATATTTAAAACCGTGATCCTGGAGACCTGGAGTATTCCCGATTTGGCACCAATAAGTATTTTGGATGATAGTAACCAATACAAAATCCCAATCCAAAATACCTATTGGTGCCGAATCGGGAATAGCTTGCGCGCCGAAAATCTGAGTGCCGAAACGGGAATACACTGTTACCCTCCACAAGCGGTTCTAATTCCCAGCCAGAGTCTGTGTTTCCTGATAGCTACAACTTAGGGGTCTTTAAATCAAGAGTGAATAGGTCACTTCTAGGTAAGCGTGCTTAATTGACGGCTTCGGTGTACCCTAGGAAGTCAGTAGCAGTTCAGCTCAAGGTTAGTTGGTGAGATTGTTTTACGTTTATAAAGAAATAGGTTTAAAAACATACAAAGGGCAATGGAAAGAGCTATGCACGAAGTTTAGTCTCTACACTCGAAGTTGTGGACGACTACGTCTACCTGGGACAGACGGTCCAGTTGGGTAAATCTGACTTCGAGAAAGAGATCAAGCGTCGAATCCAACTCGGCTGGGCAGCTTTCAGAAAGCTGCACGGTATCTTCTCGTCCAACCTACCGCAGTGTCTCAAAAGTCTATGACCAGTGTGTGTTGCCAGTGATGACATATGGCTCGGAAACGTGGTCGCTCACAATGGGCCTCATCAGAAGTTTTAAAGAACAGAACCCAAAGAGCGATGGAAAGGGCTATGCACGGAGTTTCCTTGCATGATCACATCAGAAATGAAGATATCCGCAAGAGAACCAAGTTTACCGATATAGCTCGAAGAATCGCCAAACTTAAGTGTGTTATTGGGCAGGGCACATTGCTCATAGAACAGATGATCGATGGGGACGAAAGGTTCTGGAATGGCGAAGATGCAGCGTTGGAAGGCCTCCCACAAGGTGCACTGATGACTTGGTGAGAGTCGCGGGAATCAGATGGATGCGAGATGCACAGGACCGGTCGTTGAGGTGACGCTGATGCTTGTACCTAGTCCTAATATCACTAAGGAAGCATTTTTGCTAGCTGAATCGAACGTTTACCTGCAAAACAAAATCAGGAGCGTCCTTAAGACTCTGCAGGATGATCTTGCCGAGGTGATATCGGTCGGAAGGGATGCCTGATTGGGCCACCACACGAGACGTCAGCTCCTGCATGTACCAGTGAACTGAGTCGTTGCTCAACGTACGAAGACTCATTTTGATATTCTCACTTCAAAATAGTCTTGATTTAAAGGTTCCAAATCTTGATTTAAAGTAAAAAATGGCCTGAAAAATAAGTAAATTTAAGTAAGTCATTATACGTCTTGTCCCACTCTCGAGTGGAGCAAGAGGGAGTGTCACTTTTCAAAAGACTTTGAAGAAAAAAACGGAAGTGATTCTCCATTCGTTTGTATGTTTTTTTATACTATCGAGTATGTTTGATATTCGAATTTTTAAAAATAGTCTTTTTTGCGTATACAATTCTATTTTTTAACCAGCTTTAAAATTAGTATAATCAAATAATTAATTAGATTTATTATCTATTTAAATCCATATATACATATATTAAGGCTGCGCGCAAACGGAATCTCGGCCACAGCCACTATAGTGGCTGTTGCGCGCTACCGCCGCATTTATAACAGTGTCAGACGCTAGCGACAGCCACCGTGTTCGGAAACCGTCACATCTTATAACCCGTTCCCTACTGCGCAGTCTTACGATTGCTTGACGATGTAATAATAACAATAAATCTTTATTGCAGATCATAATATCCATAGTTATACAAGTAAATATTAAATAATTTGGGCAGGAATAAACGTCCTCAGGATGTTTGAATCCTAGTAAGCATATTATGCGAGTCGCTTACGCATGATGGAATGGAAGCCATCTACCCTGGCCTCCGGCTAGCAACTGTTTCATTGCACTTACAGTTGGGGTCAGCAGCACCATGTCGTCCGCGTAGCTAAAGTTGTTCATACAAACGATGTCGACCCAGCATCCTACTCGTGTGCTGCTGAGCCAAACTATGTATAAGCTCGTTCACGTACAAGTTGATATGAATGTCTCAACATCCATTGAGGCATCATGCTTCATGGTGACGCGTCCGATACGTAGAATGTCTAACGGGTGCACGGGGGTTGGAGTAGTGCGACAGTGGTGGGTGTCAGCGTTTTGTGTGGGCCGCAGCGACCACGAGTGGCAAGAGACGACACTGCTGTAGCGAGTGGCCGCCACGGGCTACATGAGCGGCCCACTACAGATACAGAATACCTATATGAAGAAATGTGTAAAGTTGCTGTCGCCGGCAACCAGTGATTGTGGTTGTTGGCCCATTTGCGCCGAGTCTTACTTAACCAACAACCAGTTTAGTTTGTTGTGAAAAATATATTTTTTTATCTCATTAACATAATTATGGCCTATTAATTTCCATGTTATCGATTAGAACACCTATTTTAAATTTAGTTTCTGAATTAATTTTACTCAGATTTACATAAAGTAAGGCTCTTCTCTTTATTCTAATTATGCTCTTTTCGGTGCAATTTTGACAAACATTATAACATTAAAAAATGCTTAAAGTTAATTAGGTTCACCTCTGTATTATTGTGTATGTAAATAACTAGCTGATTCGGCAAACGTTGTTCTGCCATATACATTATAATGTAACATGATTTTTTACACCTTGTGTCCGAAAAACCCAAATATCTTACGGAACCCTATTTTTTTCCAAAATATAATTTAGCCTATGTTACTGGATAATGTAGCTTTCGAATGGCGAAAGAATTTTTAATAACGGTCCAGTAGTTTTAAGCCTATTCATTACAACCAAACAAACAAAGTTTTCCTCTTTATAATATTTTTTTAAATAAAACATTTAACTAGTTTCACAGTTGTTTACTTTTAGATTGGGTCTCTCCAGACGTACCACACCACAACAAAAATATGGGCCAAGTTGGATTTTTTTTTTTAAATAAATAGTTTAATAGTTTTTTAGGAAGATGATGAGTTTCATTCACACTGACCACATTTTCTCGTCGAAAGCAACCATCATCTACCTAGCCTTTTCCCAACTATATTGGGGTCGGCTTCCAGTCACGCCGGATTTAGCTGAATACTAGTATTTTACGCGGAGCGGCCGCCTACCAGACCTCCACAACCCATTAACTGGGGTAACACGGGTACTCATGGCAAGACTGAAGTCAGATTCACTGGCTTCTGACTATCCGTAACGACTGCCAAACATCTACAAATGACAGCCGGGACCTATGGCTTAAAGTGCTTTCCGAGGCACGGAGGAAACTCGTTGTGTTAAGATGGTCACCCATCCACAGACCAACCTTAAGATCGACCTGTGCGGCTGTTATTGTCTAGCCACGAGCTCCTCCATCGTTTGGTTGATATCGACTACATCCAACTACATTGCCCGATGGTGTGGTGTCGCCATCGCCACCACATTGCAACCACCAGTGACATCACGCATTAGTCAGTCTGCAAAAACTGGCTACATCATAATCACAACGTAACAACAACGCAACAACGTCTATATTTGTAGTTACTACAACGCAACCACGTCTATATTTGTAGTTACTACAACGCAACTGCTACGGCTAGATATTACAGCGACACTACCTATTCACCCGTCCATCATCATCTGCCTAGCCTTTTTCCCAACTATATTGGGGTCGGCTTCCAGTCCAGTCGGATTTAGCTGAATTTAGTATTTTACGAGGAGCGGCTGCCTACCAGACCTTCACAACCCATTTAACTGGGGTAACACGGTACTTCATGGCAAGACTGGAGTCAGATTTACTGGCTTCTGACTATCCGTAACGACTGCCAAAGATCTACAAATGACAGCCGGGACCCACGGCTTAACGTGCTATCCAAGGCACGAGGAATCTTAGTAGGTATGTTAAGATGGTCACATATCCACAGACCAACCTTGGCAAGCGTTGCTTAACCTTGAAAATCCACCCGGCTGTTATTATCTAGCCACGAGCTCCTCAATGCTGCAGCGACACTATTCACCAGTAACCGCCCGTACACCTAATATTGCACAAATCGCGGCCCCCGGGGATCAAAATGATAATTGACATTACCATAGTTTTAGTGTTATCTCATATTTGAAGTCTACGGTGCCTAATACATCTACACAATTTTTCTTAATTCTTAATTCTTTATTGTACACAAAAATAAACATTACATGACATGGTGATTAAATAGTTGTTGGTTGTAGATTTTTTTTTTCGTGAATTTCTAGCCAATATTCATAATGTTACAAAATAATACAATATTATTCACGCAAAAACGCTTTTTTGATAAAGAATATATTATGATGTTAGTAAAACAGTTTTTTATTACAGAGACGACAAAAACTTTTGCAATAATATTCTCGGAAAACAAAACTGCGAAATGAATTATTTTCCGTCAATAATTATTCGTTGAATATTATTTTAAAACAGCAATGCAATACTCATAATTACTCGAAAGCAACGAGAATAATATGATAAGTGTTATAGTCCGTCTAAAGAAAGCGCGACCTGAGAACAATTTTGAATATGACTTTTTTAATACAGTTACTCAAAAAGTGGCGTATTGCAGGGACGTATAGCGTTCGGGTAGTGGGCTATTACACACTCGTGCTTTTTCTTTACCATTCCCGAACTCGTGCTTTTTCTTTCCCAACTGTCAAAATAATGTCTATCAAAAAGAAAAAACCAACCATGAAATTTTTACTAAAAAAAGTTTTTATGATAAATCATAAAATAAGTTTTTATGATAAATCATAAAATAAGTTTTTATGATAAATCATAAAAACTTTTTTAAATATTATTAAAAAGAAGCTACTAATTTGTTTCAATATCAGATTTAATGATTTGATTCAATCAATCAAAGGTTAGGTTTCATTTCATTTCATCTCGTTAAGTTGCATTTTCATTTCATATCTATAAAAAAATTCTACTGAAGACTTGGCTGTATGGGCTGAGTTTCCCTTGCCTACCTAGAATGGGTGAAGAAAAAAAATAAAACCTCTGTTTATATTCTTTGACGGTTGGCGCCATTTTGATTAGTTAGTTGAATTTATTGTGTTTTTATTATTTCATTAAATTGCTTCATTTTTTCGCAACTGTATTAAAAATAGTCGTTCAGTACACGTGCGGAACTGTCATTGCAACTTGTTCCGACTGTCAACCCTCACCTTCGGCTGCGCCTCGGCTCGGGAGACATTTGTCGGAACTCTTTGCAATGACAGGCTTTCCACACTTGTAATGAAATATGCTATACTAACTATGGTCTATCGGTTTAGGTAATTAACTAAATGTAAACAATCTTGGCATGTCTTTTTATCTAAAAGTTGTCTAAAAATTGTTTGTAAAAATCTTTGCAAATAGGTATTTACCTAAATCGATGTTAGCTAATAAACTAAATTTAACACGTTAAGTGCGAAGCGAGGCCTAAATCACCCCTGATGCAACTTCCCTGTGGTGCGGCAAGCATAAAGTGAATTTCTCTGTCGTGCGAATGGCATAGCTTTGGTTTGGTCCAGTGTAGGAAAGAGATAAATATATATTTGAGATCACTAATGGTTCCGGACTCGGTGGTGTACCTACCTTGGTACGGGATGTCTTAGGCCTCGTGCCGCACTGAATTAATATAATTTTAATGCAGTGCGGAACGAGGCTAAAACGTCCCATATCCCCCCTGACCTCGTACCACACTCAACACGAGCTTCCCGCGACCAGTGTTGTGCATCACGTCGATTGGAGAGCACGTCTTTTTACAGCACCGAACATGTCTAAACGATGTCGGAAGAAGTTAATTAAAAAAAAACCAGAAACAAAGCCAAAACAAGCTTTTCTACTACTTTCTTTTCTACTTCTGGTTGCCTTTTTTTTCTATTCTGTGAACCGCATTAAGAGTTTCATATAAGTACAAATAGAAAGATAAACCTTATGCATAAACCGTAATCCATTATTTTCCAATAATAAGTCTGTAATAGGTGCCTCTTAATGGTATAGAATGGAACGCTTCGTGCGCGAGTCCGACTCGCACTTGGCCGGTTTTTTTTTCTTTATGGCGCCTTCAAGCACAATTTAGATTATTTAAAAAAAAATTATCCTTTGATAGCTTTGTGTTGTTTTGCCAGGTTTTGCCCTTAAAACGATCTAATGAGATATAATTGATCAAAATCGGTCAAGTCGTTGCGTAGTTAAGACAGTTTAAAAACGTCGATATTATTTTTCCCATCACTAATCGCAGCGAAAATTTGCCCTATTTCAGTGCGTTACGAGGTGTATAAGATCCCATATTTTGTTTTGCTAATAATTCCTAAACTAGCCATCAGATCCCGGGGCGACGGTGGATTAGGGTTCATCAATTCACTGTCTATATCAATAAGGACCAAAATTCTCATTTATTTTTGATTTCGCGCCAGAAAATGGATTTTAGTCTGTAAAAGGAGGTGGGGTCTAATAGACCGCGTGTCGCCCTAACGTCTGGTCAAGTGGTCACGGTACGGGCCGATTATACCTCGTGCCGCAGGAACGGAAAGTATGCAAAAATTGGTGCCGCAGCTAACGTGTTAAATAATCTTTGTGTAGGGTCGGGTGTCTCACATTGAACCAGGCAGCTACATTGAACCACCGCCGAATCTCAAAAATGCGACATTGCCAAACCGCACTAATATGAGTGAAAGAGAGGTATTTACGTTCCATTCCTGCCCACTAGTTTGCGTGGCGATCGCGTGCAAAGTGGTTGTGTGAGGAGTATTCGAAAGCAAACTGACTCAAAAAGTAAATATTTTTTGCGAATTTCATTCTTTTTAGCTTTTTTCGTTTAAATAATATCAATTTATTTATATGTACACTGTTTTCTACGGTTATTTAGCAATTAAAAGAGCTATAATTCGTGATTTTAAGAGATTGATTTGCCGGTAAAATTTTGAGTTTAGTGATCAAAACGTGGTGTGTCTCACATTGAACCACCTGAGGGTGGTACACATTGAACCACGGTTTACTGTGTACACCCCAGTCGTTAAAGGAGTGTTTTATACAATTATTTTAATTTAATTTTAATTTGTTATATTATGGAAGGTACTTTTGTTTTTATAATGAAAAACTGTTACTTTTGATTTTTTTATTAAAATATGATAAGAATTTGACTGAAAAGGTTTTGTGATGTATAAAACTAAGACTCTCGGTTTAATTGCATATGATTTAAAGTTATTTTTATAAATATAAGGCTGATTTTTATTATTACTGTTTATTATTATTATTATTATTACAAAGTATTTGCCTTATAAATTGAACTAGAAGACATCGTAAATAAGGTGTCTCAATGTGGACGATACCCTGGTTAAATGTGTACCACCTGTGGTACACATTTAACCAAAAATCATTTTTCATAAAAATCTGTTTTTCACTGAAATCAAAAGGAATATGAGAAATTAATGTTTTACAAAATTGAAGCTAAATAAATATGCTAACTATACACAAAAAATTAAAGGCATTGATGGAACATCCAGCCCACTATGAGACTTTGAAATTTACCTGGTTCAATGTGGGACAACTTACCATATATTAAATAAGACATCTTTAATATAAAAATACATACCACCACACCACCACCTAAACCGATAGACCATTGTAGGAGAATTACGTATGTCCTGACACTTCATTTTTTTTTTATTTCCTACATTGCGGCTGAAAAATGTTACCAATTAAATATAAAAAAAATACTCCAAGTTGCGCTTTCATTAGACGCACTCTAATAAATTTAACCAACAACAGAATTTTAGTAACTTAACTTGAATCTAAAATATCTTTAATTTCAATAACATTGGTGTAACCTATTTAAAATATTATAAAGGTTTAAAAATTAGCTAACATTAAGCGTTTTTTTTATATCCCTAGGTCTAGTAGTTAGCAAGTTATAGGTATTCATCATCTCATCATCTACCTAGTCTTTTTCCCAACTATGTTGGGGTCGGCTTCCAGTCAAGCTGGATTTTGCTGAACACCAGTACTTTGTGGCCTACCAGACCTCCACAACCCATTAACTGTTATAGGTTATAGGTATTCAAAAATCGTTAGGTATTTTTTTATTATTCCTGAAAAATCCTGTTTTTGCAGTTACCATTTTGTTTCCCGGGGGCCGCGAAAGGTATTCGTGTATTTTACCTCATTTACTAGTAGATTTTAGTGGAACTAATCGTGCAGGGAGGTACTACCCAAATGGACACGATACTTCACGATAGAGGCCATCGCTTGTGCCCTTCGCTCCTTTGTATTTCACAACATTTGGTCCGATGAAGTAATATTAATTTTCTTATTATAATTTACTAGCTTCCGCCCGCGACTTTGTCCGCGTGTTCAAGAATCGGGATAAAAGGTAGCCTATGTTCTTTTCCATGTCAAAGACCATATGCATGCCAAATTTCAATTCGTTCCTCTAATCCGTTCGGCCGTTTTTGCGTGATTAAGTAACAAACATCCACACTTTCACATTTATAATATTAGTTAGGATTAGCAGCATTTAGAAAACTTCCTAACTTCTACAATTTAAATTTTATTACATTTAATGAAAAAAAATTAAGTACTGCTGCGAAAAATTGTTAGACGCCGTAAAGATCCCCTTCAAATTGTCTCTATTCGCCCCTGCTTTTCTATTTACCCCGATTGACTGAACGTTGACGCCATATTTTGGGGAAGATTTTTAAGTCTTTAGTGTATAATAATATCGCACTCCCGGTGCGACACTGACACTTTTGCAAAAAATGCAAAAATGAGCTAAATGTCTAAAAATGATCCTAAAACAATATGGTTAACATTTATCCAAAAGTAAAGTTAAAAGTTGACGTTGCAATATGAGCTGTTCATCTCATCTATACTATATTTTTAAGTAATTATTTAGTGAGGTGTCAAAGTTTTAAACGCTTCTCCTGAAAAACTACGTTTTTACATATATAATAAGTGACAGTGTCGCACCGGGGGATCGCATAATATACGATATGTAGTTTTAATCAATTAAGTGTTTTTATTTTTCTTGTCCTACTTATCTGTTTTAAAATAAATTATACTATGTTCTTAGAGAAAAAAAATGCGTAAATAAGGTGTAAAATTTAAAACCTTATGCCTTAAATTTAAGATGTAAAATTATAAAGTATTTTTTTTAAACTTTATTCAACACAATAGTTTTTTTTAGCATTCTCTACCAGTCAACCAAGGGTGGTGAAGAGAAAGCATAGCAGGTGCATAACAAAAATTAACACAATAAAAAAAAAACAAAAAGTAATAAAATTAATTGGTGATTATAATCACTTACCAGTCGACGTACTTCTCGCGAGTTCGCCTACAAACTGCTTGAGGCAATGCTGTCTTAGAACTATTCATCCTAATGAGTTTTACTTTAAATATTTATATAGATAAGTTCCTAAAATAGCATAACAAATGTTTATGTATTATAATAATTATGTAATATAAGTTCCTGATACAATGGAACGGCTCATGTTTTTGTTAAGGGAGAAGCGTCGGGTAGTAAATTCAAATTTTCTTACGTGTTTTGCAATTTGCAGGCCAGTGGTAGGTTGTATGAAGTTAAAAATATTTTTTGGGACCGTAAAAGGTAACTAGTTACATAATTATAACCATAAAAATCATCAATACATCCCTCTTAGTTCATATAAGTCGAGGAACGATTTTTTCAAGGTCAAAAACGTGTCTAGACTTAACTGAGCTTGGAAGCTTGTATTTTTGAAGTAAATTTGAATTTCGCGGGCTAGCCTGACGCTTTTACCTTAAAACCCCCGTGTGTCAGCGTGTGAACACAGTGGAGCATACAGTGAAAGTGTGCCCGTTTGGGCGGAGCACCACCCAAATACCGAAGCAGTAATTCTAGCGGAAGCGGCCGCACGAGTGCAGGAATGGCCCTAACGCCCCGATTTCCAGCCACCATAGGCTTGGGCTTGCGGACGACGAGCTACCCATTGCTCGTCGTCCACCCATCCGGTTACTATACGGACAGAGCTTAAGTCATCGACGGTGCGACGGATATGTCAGTAAAATAAAGCCTGCGTCTGGTGGCGGAGACCATCCCCGGAGACTGCTCACTGAACAAGCACTTTTTCACACTGGGTATCACGACAGTTCTCTGGCTGTATGGAGGCAGAGGAAACTGTCGCGCATGTACTTCTGGAGTGGACAGCCGTCAGTGGTACAAAAACACAAATCCTGGAAACACCGAGATCAATGATAGATGCCCTGAACAAACCTAAGAAGATAGCTTGCTTCTAGAAGGAGGTGGGCTGGCTGGAATAACGGCCGGACGGCCCACGCACAATGGTCCAACGGGACCAAGTGCGGAAACCAGAACGCAAAGATAGATATAATAATAATTTTATATAATAATAATTTTATTTCTCTTCCACAAATAACAATAACAGTAGAAAAATACAACTTATAACATTGATGTGATATAATAATGTTAATTTGTGGGAGACTGGCGCCTAAACTAAGCCGGGGCTTGTATTTTAGGATACCAGGGGCTCCTCTCTACAGGGTTAGCAGCAAAATAAAACTTTATATCGTATTAAACAACATTATAGATGGTGAAAATCTAACGAAAGTTAAAAAACAAAAATTTGTTGCTTCCGGTTATATAATAGTGGAAGAAGAAGCTAAAAGAAAAAATAATCAAAAGTTAAATTCATGTAAAGTGTAATGAGGTTTTAGTTGTATGTGAGTGTGTGATAGTGTGTTGTGGTGTGTCTTTGAGTGTTTAAGTGTGTGTGTGAGTGTGTCATATTGCAAGGTGTGAAGATGTTAGCGTGACTATGTTTACGTCGAGTAGGCGAGTGGCTGAAGAAGATATTAGTATAGTCGTAGTATTAGTCAAATAGTTTAATTTATCTTTTTATGGCTAGCAATTCTTCTGTTTTTATGTAGTCCAGTTTAAGTAAGTAGCTAGATATTATTTGTTTACATTTAGTTTTATTGCAATTGTAAATATTTAATTCTTTATTTAATTTATTATATAGTTCAGGTCCTCTAGAAGTATAAAATTTCTGCGAAAAGCCTGTCCTAGATTTAATGGTTTTACAAATCGCGTACGGCCTTCTAGTAGTTAATTTTGAAAGATCAAAGGAGGTTGGATTTGAGTGTTGCCGAAGTACAGTAAAAAGTATATAAATTTGTCTAACAGTCAAAACATTGGCTTCTTGATACAGTGTTGTTGTGGGAAAGAGACGCGGTTTACGGAGACCAACTTTTAGTATTAGCCTTTGGGCTCTTTCTATTTCTAACATTTTAGTTTTCGCGGCTCCCCCCCAAATTGTTACACAATATGTCAGGATAGATTGAACTAGGGCAATATATACCATTTTAAGCGTTTTACCTGTGGCTACCTGTCTAAGCTGTTTGAAAATATAAACAAGTTTTCGTACTCTTTTAGATAAATTATGAATATGCTCATCAAATGACAATCGTTTATCAATGGTTACACCAAGGTACCGAATACTTTGTGCTGGTTGAATCTCCGTGCAGCCACATTGGCTCATGGGTGGAAATGAACACTGATGAATATATAAAGGAGGCTTATTATGTAAAAAGGTTTCTGTACTCCTAATTGCAAAAGGAATGTATTTTGTTTTGTCTACATTAAGCGTAAGCGTGTTTTTAGCTAACCAGTGGCACACCGTGTTCAGACCCGATTGGGCTAGAAAATAGGTTTCCTCCCACGAATCACCAGTAAAACTAAGAGTAGTGTCATCAGCATATGATATAATTTTGCAGTTTTGAAGTTTAAGCTGACACAACTCATTTATGTAACATAGAAACAACGTGGGGCCAAGAATGCTTCCTTGCGGAACTCCATGCGATATAGGTTGCTCGTAACTCAAGTGGTCACCAATTTTCACACGCTGGGTACGATCTGATAAATAATCGTTAAACAATTTGAGTTCATTTCCTCGTATTCCCATACTGCTTAACTTGCAAATCAGGGTGGGAATACAGACTGTGTCAAACGCCTTAGCAAGGTCAAGAAAGATAGTCAAGCATTTTTTGTTTTTATCTATATTTCCCACCAGGAAGTCAGTTACGATAGTTACGAGTATGTCAGTAAAACCACAGGGGCCCAGCAGGGTCGAAGACTACTGAAGCCATGGGTTTGGGGGCCCTGGAACGCAAGCGTATATAAGAAACATAAGCCTGGGTTAAAGTCAGTTAAAGTTTGACGCAGAGCGGGAGAAATTATAGGATGATTTCGCACCTAAAAGAGAACTCATTTTTTGAGCTGTTATTTTAATATTCGAGATGTTATTATGATCAGTTGAAAAACATATTGAGCAGTTATTTAATTTAATGGCCGTTGATTAATTATTGCGACAGTAAAACATGGACAGTAATAAAAATTCAATTGGTCGGTTATTTTATCATACAATGTCAATTCTAAAAATAATTGAGCAGTCCAATAACTGAATGAGCGGTAAAAATGATGGAATGGGCGGTTCGATAAATAGTAAGGCAGATCATAGCGAGCGGTGACGAGGTATTCCTCGAAGCGCACCAGTTTTGAAGCGCACCATTTTTATTCTTCGAAGCGCACCTTTTTGGTGTGCTCCCGATAGCAATTAAAAATATTAACTTTTATTTCCTCGAAGCGCACCTATGAGTAACTTTCGAATAGATATAGGGTACTTTTGGTGAAGCATCTTCCCTATTTTTAAACGTGGGTGCGCTTTGAGGAATAAAATTTCAATATTTTTAATTGCTATCCGAAGCGCAACAAAAAGGTGCGCTCCGAGGAATAAAAATGGTGCGCTTCAAACTGGTGCGCTTCGAGGAATACCTCGCGGTGACACCCGAACTCGAACAAAAAACATCCTTATGGTTAACACCGCGACCCAGAGTACCCCGAATCGGATAGGTTAGGTTAGAAGGCTAAGGTGGGAGCGAAACGGAGCGGAGCTCCCGCCTTAGCCTTCGTGGTTTTTCTTTTAAACCACCCAGAAATTGGAGCCCCGCTAAGTAGGGCTCCGACGACCTAACTTACCTAAATTATTTGCTTAGATTAAAATTTCTTATTAGATAGATATTACTCACACGTAACCGCTCGTTCAATATTTTTTACCGCCCATTTAATTATTTTCCTGTTAAATTTCATTATTTTTATTACTCATTTTTGTTTATTTTACTGCTTAGTTTTAACTGCTGAACTTACCAAAACCGCTATTTACAACTGCCTCTTCAAATCAGTGCCAAAAAAAGAACAATCACGATCTTGTAAAGCGTGAACCTGTTGAAAAATATGTAGGTAAAACAATAAACAAGGATTTTAATTACTTTTTGGTTTTTTTTCGCCAAAATTTTAGTCGTGTCTTTGCTTATACATGACATGAAGCATAGTTTACATTTTATCTTTTTTTAGGTGGGAATCACCAAAATGACATGTTCCGCGCTCAGAACGGATTTGTGTCAGACTTTTACTAACTAAACCCATGCCTGTTCCTTCTTTGCCTTCGTTCCAGGGACCCGGGGCTCTCTTTCGTACAAACCAGGGCCCCGATAGGCTTCGATCTTGCTGGGCCCCTACGTTAGACTTTAACTGACAACATCTACTCAAGGGTTTCAAGTGTTATTTCGATAGATCATCTCTCCCATATCTTCTTCTTCTACCTGGCGTTAGTCCGGGCTTTTGCCAGGATCCGCTTTCCGATCCGATCTTCTACATCCTTGCCAGTAAGGCCATTGGCTCTCATGTCGGACTTGACGACGTCCAGCCAGCGCTTACGAGGGCGACCACGAGACCTAGCGCCAAGGACAGTCATATTCATGCATCTCCGGCCATCGTACTCCATAGGGAGGCGCATGATGTGGCCATACCATCGCAGACGACACTCCTGCAGTTTTTCCCCTACGTCACGGACACTAAAACTACTTCGGATGAATGAGTTGCGTATGCGATTGGATCGCGTTACGCCGCTCATCCACCTCAGCATCTTCATCTCCGTGACTCGAAGCTCCTGGGTGTGTCTGCTTAGTGCTGGCCAACATTGGCCGCCGTACAGGAGGACAGGACGTATGACGTATTTATATATCTGTCCCTTAAGCTTCGGAGGCATTTTGCGGTCGCATACAACGCCCGTTACCTCTCGTCAATTCGCCCAAGCCACGCCTATACGTGCTTGGACTTCGTCGTCCACGTTGCCAGACTCGTGCAGCACGGATCCAAGGCACCTGAACGTGTCGCACCTTGTGATCAGATCATCTCTCCCACATGTCCCCCGCAATTATAATATTTTTGTCGTTAGAGCCTAAATCATGCTTTATTTAGATGACATTGAAAACAGGTTGGTTATGATTTAGTGTTGACTCTGTAAGGAAAGTGAATCTTGATTTTAAAAACAATATTTTTTTTTGCTGTGATTGTTTCCGGTTCTTTTATTTGTTATTTAACATCTATACCAGTTCAATATTTTAGCACGTTAAGCCGTAGGTCCTGGCTGTCATTTGTAGATTTTTGGCAGTCGTTACGGATAGTCAGAAGCCAGTAAATCTGACTCCAGTCTGGCCATGAAGTGCCGTGTTACCCCAGTTAATGGGTTTTGGAGGTCTGGTAGGCAGCCGCTCCTCGTAAAATACTGTACTCAGCTAAATCCGGCTTGACTGGAAGCCGACCCCAATATATGTAGTTGAGAAAAGGCTAGGCAGATTATGATGACCAGTTCGATATTTTAGCGTTTTTAGGGTACAGAACCCTTTGTAGGGATGAATCACTTTGTTGTTCGTCTGGCTGTCTGGCAAGATCTTTTAACTCAGGTACGCGTGGAGGTAAAGAACTGAAATTAAGACCATATCCTTGGTTTTAATTTCAGTTCGATTGCATTCTACGGTTGCGGTCCCTCGAAGCTGTGCAAAAATCAAACTTGTAAGTTAATGAAAAAAGAGATAGGTACTACGATATTTATGTCGCAAAAAGAAACGTAGGTACATTTCGACACTCTCAATACCCTTAGGTTAGTACCAGTAGTAGGCTCGGTCGGGATAGTTCCCGACCGAGTCTAAGTCATCGAAGGCGCGTAGTGTTCCACGCGCGCGTCATCATCTGCCTAGCCTTTTCCCAACTATGTTGGGGTCGGCTTCCAGTCAAACCGGATTTTCCTGAATACCAGTATTTTACGAGGACCAGCAGCCTACCAGACCTCCACAACCCATTAACTGGGGTAACACGGTAGGTACTTAATGGCAAAACTGGAGTCAGATTTACTGGCTTCTAACTATCCGTAACGACTGCCAAAGATCTACAAATGAAAGCCGGGACCTACGGCTTAACGTGCTTTCCGAGGCACGGAGGAAACTCGATATGTTAAGATTTTCACCTATCCACAGACCAACCTTGGCAAGCGTTACTTAACCTTGAAGATCGACCTGTGCGGCTGTTATTATCTAGCCACGAGTTCCTAGCGCGCGTAGTGTTCAAAAATAAGTCAGTATAACCAAATAATCCAGCAATGATGAAGTTAGGCATCGGCATCTTATGGGTTGAGTTCTAAAACCTGTGGTCCTACAATGCATATGGCAACCGAAGGATCATAGGTATGTTTTAGTCAGTAGGTACTCTTAGTCAGTAAGCTCTTCCGCGCCGCCCTAGACTAGAAAAAATACTAAAAAAAAGTTAGGAAATAAGTAAAGATAATTTACCGTAACGGATTTTATGTGGAAAACTGTGAAATTGTAGCGCCTGCGAAATAACTGATGCAAAATGTTCTGGCGCAGCTTCAAGCGCCTGTTCAAATAATCTTCAAAACCAGTTGTACAAAATTTTGCTAGTATTTTTCTGGTTGGCGTTAATAGGTTGTGGAGGTCTGATAGGCAGCAAATAGCGTGATAAAATATAGTCCTATAAATAAGCCGAAAGTGGCCTATAAGGATTATGTATGAAAAGTTTGAAAAGGATCGGTTCAGTAGTTTTTGCGCCAAGTATGGCCATCAAGAAACAATTTTACTGTTTTATTATATGTATAGATTTCTTTCGGTAGTAGGTAAGTAATAGAATAAAAACAATAAATATTTACAATCAAAGCATTTATTCAAAATATTATATTAGGTACACAGGAATACATGGGAACTTAATGAAACGTCAGAAGCTCTGTACACAGTTCCAACTCGAAATGTCAGAGTTCAGTTCAAAATGTCTACAACAGTCCGTCTAATGAAAGCGCGTCCTGAGAAAAAGAGGTTAAATCCAAAAAAAATGCATGCGGTATTACTAACTAGTAGGAGACTCATGTCTTGACACTTCACAATTTTTAGGGTTCCGTACCTCAAAAGGAAAAAACGGAACCCTTATAGGATCACTTTGTTGTCCGTCTGTCCGTCCGTCTGTCAAGACCCTTTTTCTCAGGAACGCGTGGAGGTATGAAGCTGAAATTTATATCAATTACTCAGGTTTACTGTCCCTTGAAGCTGTGAATAAATCAAACTTCTAAGCCAACGCAATCAAAAGATACAGCCGTTTATGCCGCAAATTTTCGACACTTGCAAGGGAATCAAAACCTACAGGGTGCTTCCCGTGAACTCAGAATCTTGAAATTTGGTACGAAGCAACGTCTTATAGCATAGATAAAGGAAAAATTACGAAAACCATACATTTTTAGTTACATCACATAATATATTTTTTTTAATAATTTTAAACTTACTACCCATTTCCTCATAAACGCGTAGAGGTATTAAATTGAAATTCATACCAAATACTCAGGTCTATAATACCTTTAAGCTGTAACAAAATCAAACTTCTATGTCAACGCAATCAAAAGAAACAGCAATTTAAGCTGCATATTTTGAAACTCGCAAGTACTCGCAAGGGAATCAAAACCTAAAGGGTACTTCCAGTCGACCTAGAATCTTGAAATTTGGCATGAAGCAACGTTTTATAGCACACATAAAGGAAAAATTCCGAAAATCTTAAATTTTTAGTTACATTACAAGATTTTCTTTTTTGTAAAATCTTTAAGACTCGATTCGAGAATTGAACTGTTTTCATCTTTATAAATTGGTACGGAACCCTCAGTGTGCGAGTCCGACTCGCACTTGTTTTATTTCCTACAATTGCGGCTGAATAATGTCGCCAATTAAATTTAAAAAAAACTCCAGGTCGCGCTTTCATTAGACGCACTCTACATACAATATTTTTAAAAGACATTTCGTCGAAACTGTTGAATTTTTGTCGTTGACTTGTACATTTTGTCGTAGTGTGGACCGTAACATGAAAGACAAAGACCGACATCACAATCTTGACACTTTATTTTTGTCTTTTTTTTTAATTGTTATAAACTAGTGACTGCGATCCCACCTGATGGTAAGCAGTGATGCAATCGTTGATGGTGAGGCGCACTAGCTTACTAAGAGCCTATTCACTCTAGCCTTGAAGACACCTAAATTATAATCGGACGTGCGATCGGTAGACATAGGCAATTTTGTTCATACCAGTGTGAGAAACTAGGGTGACGGAGACGCTGGCAGCAGATGTCATTGCGGACGTACACACAGACCCCGGCACGCTGCAGGAAGTGATGCTCCAATGAGTATCCCGGGCAGTTGAGGTACGCCGCATATATCTGATGGACATCTAATCTGCGTCTCCGTCAAGAAAAGCAAGTGAAATTCTTTCCTTTTTTATATTACCCAGCACCCCCCACACACACACACACACACACGAAAACACACACACACACACACACACACACACACACACACACACACACACACGAAAACACACACACACAGCACATTGGAGCCTTTTAAGACAGCCATTTTCGTTACGTACCAACTCTTGAGGCATGTTTCTTGCTTGAGGCACAATTGAGTCAGTTGGCTTCTTATGTAGAAGTTCAAGCAGCACTTTTTCCTTAAATGATTCTAAGGAAACCGTGCTGCTTTTTCATTTTTGGTGCAGTAAAAAGTAGTTTAATAATAACATCTGTAAAATGTCGATGCCGATCTTTTTGTAGGTACCTACCATCTTAACGATTTGTGCTCACTCGGGCAATAAGCTAACCTTTGATTAGTCGATCCCAAGGATCTTGTATAGGTACCCTAGATTGATTACAAAGCATTTGAGCAATATTGAAGTGTGCTTTATTTTCATTAATGGCAATGTAAATAAAGTTCTATAAAGTCTTTCAAGTTTCTATTGAAAAAATGTACCCAGCAAGACAGTAGAAAGAAGTAGTGTGTCCCTTTCTTACAAGTCTATGAACACCCTGGTAGAAAGAGACAACATACCGCTTTGTGGGTACGTTACTGAGGTTGACGTAATCAATCCAGATACCATTAAAATCGTTGGTCGATCCATTACTGTCATGAATTTATTATACAACGTTGATACGACAGAGGGGCTTTCCTTAAAAGAGGTTTTTGTAGTCATCAATATGAACGACTTTTATAATCCGACCAATACTGAAATCATCATCATCATCTACCTAGCCTTTTTCCCAACTATATTGGGGTCAGCTTCCAGTCAAATCGGATTTAGCTGAATACCAGTATTTTACGACGAACGGCTGCCTACTAGACCTTCACGACCCATTAAATAGGGTAACACGGTAACCAACACTGAAATCACGAAAAAAAATCCGCTCCTCCATACAATCATGTTCACATAATTTGACAAAATGTATGGAGGAGCGGATATTTTTTTTCGTGATTTTAGGGTTGATCGCATAGTAAAAATTGTGCGTATTGATGAGTACAACGACTCGTGTTGAGGCATGCCCCTTTGTCGTATCAACGTTGTATAGAATTACCATATTCGATTTATTAGTGACTTATCCACGCATATTTTCCATTGGTAACAGTGGGGTTAGTGCGTTGGTTAGTAGAAAGAATGAGTACATCTCTCCTAAGGGTCAGTTCACACCGAGACGCGACGATGCAGGAAGAGGCCAGTGATTTCGCGCTGCGCCGCATCGCAACGTTGCGAGGTACATAGTAAAATCGTTGGCAACACGGCGACGCGAATGTTAAAACGTTCCGCTGCGCAGCGCGACGCCGCGCGGCATCATGAGGCGCAGCGCTGCATGAAGCAACGTAGGTACCTATTTTAAACTCTCACAATGAAATGTGAATCTTTTCGTGTAGTAAATAAAGTTCTATTTTGAGTCACTCTATTAAAATGTGCATACAGCGTCGCGTCGCGTCTCGGTGTGAGCTGACCCTAACTTTACATTTTCAGACACACAAACCTATTCTATAATATCTGTAACCACCTTTTAACAATGCTTTGTATTACCACCATTTTTTGGGTTATTTTTCCGCCTAGCGGCTTATGTTCCCGTGCAGTATGTTTTTTTAGATAAATAATTATCTACATTTCATATTTACAAGGAACATTTAAAAATATACTAAACGATTTATAACTACAGTACTTACTTATAATAAAAAAAAACACTACACTAATTACAACTAATAATTCTATTTTGGAATGTTTACTCCCAGTATCGTATGTCGTGTATCTTAATATTAATAAGAAGCTATCCCTGGACATATTTTTCTTCTTCCTGCCCATATCCTATATTACTTGGGGTTGGCACAACACGTCTCTTCCTTTCTGTCCTGTCACCCGTCACACTATCACTAACTCCCTTTTTTTTCACAAGTACTTAGGTATATATCACTCCCCACACAATCCATCCATCTTTTCTTTGGCCTCCCTCTCCCTCTCCATCTATCTACATGTAACCTCAGAACTCTTTTAGTAACATGCGTTTCATCCCTCCTCTTCACATGACCATACAAAGACAATCGATTTCCTTTCTTTTCAATCACTGGCGCCACTTTCAAACTTCCTCTAATATACTCATTTCTCACATTATCCATTCTTGTCACACCACACATCCATATCAACATTCTCATATCCGCTACATGCAATTTTTTTTCATCTGTCTTTTCACAGCCCAACATTCTGATCCATGCAGTGTTACAGGTCTTACCACGGACATACAATGTGGATATGACAATACGACAATAAATGAAAACACTGACAATAGCTCATAATTATGAATAACTTTTAGTATGGGACCAACCCTGAAATCGCGAAAAAATATTCAGGTGTCCCATACCTACATTTACGTTTGCATAAGTCGGCAAAATGTACGGGACAGCTGAAATTTTTGTAGTAGAGTAGAGTATTGCCAGTGTTTTCATTTATGGTCGTATTGTCATATCCACATTGTATAATGGAAGGAGTGGATCGACTTCTTTCATAAATCTATTATATTGAATAACCATATTAAGGGCCATGTGCACCGACATAAGTTTAAGATGACCATCTGATTAACGTCAATAACCGACGATAAGGAACAGGAAATATTGCTAAAACAGCCGTTTTAATATTAAAACAGTCGATTTGGTGTCGGTGCACATGGCCCTAAATACATTTGTTGGTGACACGACCACGTCTATTTTCCACTGGTAACCAGACAGTGGGATGAGTGCTCAGAGGAAAGAGTGAGTAGGTAAATCACTCTTATCTATCCATTTACCAAATATTTAACGTCTTTGCCATTTACAGAAACATACAAACATTTTCTGTTATATCTATAAATTTGACCACCTTTCAACATTTTTTTTATTACCACCGTTTTTAGGTTATTTTTCCGCCTAGCGGTTTATGATCCCGTATAGTATTTTTTTAAGATACTTAATTACTTACATTTCATATTTACAAGGTACCTACATTTAAAAAATACTTAACTATAATTACAGTATGACAAAAAATAATAATAAAAACTCTAACAAATAATTCTATTTTGTGTTGAAGAAAAGACATCTTAATATAATTAGAAACAATGATGTTTTAGTACCTCATTTTTTATTAGAATATCATTGATTAGAAATCTATCCCTTTCCCCATTATCATTATTTTTCCAATATCGGCTACTTAGCCTAGTGGTGCCCATACAAAAAGACTGCCTAAAAAGGTCCATAATTCTATAATCGTAATATTTTTGCACTTAGTTAAGCGGCTATAATGACTTCAGGGGCTTTCAGTCGCGAAGCCTTCATATAACTCCATTCCTTACGAGTTCACTTTGAAACAGAAATCTATAGGTCAACAACCCTTCTATTGTTCAATTACTTCGATTTTTTTAAATGTATACAACATTTGTCTTCAATGCCAAAATCATAAGCCGAAAAACACCGGATTACCTTTTCAAACAACTAAAACCCATAATACGCATCTATCTCTTTCTTTCCTATAAACTAACGCCTATTACTCGAACTCTTGCCGTCTCGTTTTCGCACGTAGAAAATTGAACTCAATATAACTCGATCCGGACCGAGTTATGAGGAAGAAGACAGTAAACATTGCATAGGTGCAAGCGAGAAAGAAAAATTCATTCATTGTGCAATTATAATGATTCCAAAATAAGAATGAATTTCACTGCATAATAACTGATATTGGCGAGTAATACATCTTATTTGGTAGGGTTTTTTATACAACCGAATTATCATGGCGGTTATCTTTCATTTTCTGTTTTGTAGTTGTTTTTTTTTTGTTTTTAACGTTACTGTACATATATTTCGTGCTATTTAGTAATGGCATTAATTCATGGTAGAGATATAATATTGTTAATAGATTCTTTGTATTGCAACCAAATCCTGTTCCCAAAATTAAGTTACGAGTGTTACGACAATTAATAAAAACGCCGGTTTGGATTTATTGCATCATTGAGCGAACTGCATTTGGTGAGTGAACTTTAATAATATATTTTACATACTATTTTTAAAATTGCGTTTACATAAATATTGGTTCACTGCGTCATCTTTTGAGGAAATTGTGAATTTGTGAAAAAAGTTGGGAACGCGGTCACTAGATGGCGTTGTTAGTTGAGCGACGTTTTCTGAATCTCGCAGTTAAGATTTTCCGTCGCTTAATTAGGTCAGGTTTATAATATTTTTAGAATAAGTAGCGGATTAACTCGCACGCAAGTCTACCCCTCGCCACTGGGGGCTTTGTTACCTTTGAGCGTGCATGATGGTCATTACCGCTAAGCTGTTCATGAAATCGTTGGTAAAAAATTATTTAAAATAACCAATAGGCCCTTTACTAGATGTTCCCAAGATCTTTATCTCGGGAGTCCCAGTAAATGGGCAATGATTTTCCTTTTCCATCTCCTCGAACCACTGTCCTTTCGGACACAATTCAGCAATTGAAACGTAGCTGTAAAGGAGAAAAATTACCTATTAAAAAAATCCGTTCCATTCTTGAAATAAACACTAAAGCGCCATTTACATGATGCAAGTTTCTTGCCTGTTGCAGACAATAAAATTGAAGCAATAAATTACCTGCATGGTCTAAATAATACGTAACATTTTGATCTTTTGCGCAAGTTTTGCTTGCCAAAATTTTCTTGGTGCACATACAAAAATTTCTAAAAACCTTCCCACACTTAAGCGCCATTTACATGATGCAAGTTTCTTGCCTGTTGCATACAATAAAATTGAAGCAATAAATTACCTGCATGGTCTAAATAGTACGTAACATTTTGATCTTTTACGCAAGTTTTGCTTGCCAAAATTTTCTTGGTGTAAACAGCACATACAAAAATTTCTAAAACCTTCCAACACTTGAATGAAAAATTTGACAACGCAAATACGTGCAATACTTGAAGCAACCCGCCAATGAATGGTACACGCACATTCAACTCTCTATTTAGACAAGTCAAAACTTGAAAGCAATAATCTCCTAAACATTATTGTATTGGTCTAAACAGAAGACATTTGCAACTATTTTTTGTCAAGACTTGCATTCAATAATTGCGTTAAATTGTTTTACTTGTATCCTCGTGTAAACAGTTGCGTACAATTCTTGAAGTGCAATTAACGCACTTAATTTATTGCATTCAATAATTGCACTTGAATGTACAAGAAAATTGTATCGTCTAAATCACGCTTTAAATGAAAAATTTGACAACGCAAATACGTGCAATACTTGAAGCAAACCGCCAATGAATGGTACACGCACATACAACTCTCTATTTAGACAAGTCAAAACTTGAAAGCAATAATCTCCTAAACATTATTGTATTGGTCTAAACGGAAGACATTTGCAACTATTTTTTGTCAAGACTTGCATTCAATAATTGCGTTCAATTTTTTTACTTGTATCCCCGTGTAAACAGTTGCGTACAATTCTTGAAGGGCAATTAACGCACTTAATTTATTGCATTCAATAATTGCACTTGAATGTACAAGAAAATTGTATCGTCTAAATCACGCTTAAAGCGCCATTTACATGATGCAAGTTCCTTGCCTGTTGCATACAATAAAATTGAAGCAATAAATTACCTGCATGGTCTAAATAGTACGTAACATTTTGATCTTTTGCGCAAGTTTTGCTTGCCAAAATTTTCTTGGTGTAAACAGCACATACAAAAATTTCTAAAACCTTCCAACACTTGACTGAAAAATTTGACAACGCAAATACGTGCAATACCTACTTGAAGCAATAATCTCCTAAACATTATTGTATTGGTCTAAACAGAAGACATTTGCAACTATTTTTTGTCAAGACTTGCATTCAATAATTGCGTTCAATTTTTTTACTTGTATCCCCGTGTAAACAGTTGCGTACAATTCTTTAAGGGCAATTAACGCACTTAATTTATTGCATTCAATAATTGCACTTGAATGTACAAGAAAATTGTATCGTCTAAATCACGCTTAAAGCGCCATTTACATGATGCAAGTTCCTTGCCTGTTGCATACAATAAAATTGAAGCAATAAATTACCTGCATGGTCTAAATAGTACGTAACATTTTGATCTTTTGCGCAAGTTTTGCTTGCCAAAATTTTCTTGGTGTAAACAGCACATACAAAAATTTCTAAAACCTTCCAACACTTGACTGAAAAATTTGACAACGCAAATACGTGCAATACCTACTTGAAGCAATAATCTCCTAAACATTATTGTATTGGTCTAAACAGAAGACATTTGCAACTATTTTTTGTCAAGACTTGCATTCAATAATTGCGTTTAATTTTTTTACTTGTATCCACGTGTAAACAGTTGCGTACAATTCTTGAAGGGCAATTAACGCACTATTTATTGCATTCAATAATTGCACTTGAATGTACAAGAAAATTGTATTGAAATCTAAATCACGCTTAAGCGCCATTTACATGATGCAAGTTTCTTGCCTGTTGCAGACAATAAAATTGAAGCAATAAATTACCTGCATGGTCTAAATAATACGTAACATTTTGATCTTTTACGCAAGTTTTGCTTGCCAAAATTTTCTTGGTGTAAACAGCACATACAAAAATTTCTAAAACCTTCCAACACTTGAATGAAAAATTTGACAACGCAAATACGTGCAATACTTGAAGCAACCCGCCAATGAATGGTACAGGCACATACAACTCTCTATTTAGACAAGTCAAAACTTGAAAGCAATAATCTCCTAAACATTGTTGTATTGATACTAAACAGAAGACATTTGCAACTATTTTTTGTCAAGACTTGCATTCAATAAATGCGTTCAATTTTTTTACTTGTATCCACGTGTAAACAGTTGCGTACAATTCTTGAAGGGCAATTAACGCACTTAATTTATTGCATTCAATAATTGCACTTGAATGTACAAGAAAATTGTATCGTCTAAATCACGCTTTAACATAGGGGTCGAGAAAAGTGCACGTGAGGCGTAGGTAAGTACCTACAGCAAAATACAGAGTTGAAATGTGTTAGAACAAGGAAATTTTAAAGGTCTGGTTTTGCTAAATATAGGTAAAGTATTTTAAAAATTCATAGATCAATAGTGTAGTCGTGTATGATGTCAGTGATACAGTCGTTAGGGTTGTACAAATAACCCTTGTACATACATCTGCCTAGCCTTTTCCCAACCATATTGGGGTCGGCTTCCAGTCAAGCCGGATTTAGCTGAATACCAGTATTTTACGAGGAGCGGCTGCCTACCAGACCTCCACAACCCATTAACTGGGGTAACACGGTACTTCATGGCAAGACTGGAGTCTGATTTACTGGCTTCTGACTATCCGTAACGACTGCCAAACATCTACAAATGACAGCCTGGACCTACGGCTTAACGTGCTTTCCGAGGCATGAAGGAAAGTCGGTATTTTAAGATGGTCACCCATCAGGTCAACCTTGGCAAGCGTTGCTTTACCGTGAAGATCGACCCGTCCGGCTGTTATTATCTAGCCACGAGCTCCTTATATACTTAGTAAATAACCCTTGTATCATTAGATATTAATTCCTGGGTTCCTTACCTGTCTGATGCGTTGGTGGTGATACTTTTGCTATCAGCGTGGTCGGTGTCGTCTTAGGACTCGACATAATCATCTCCGAACATTCGGTTCATGTCACGGTCCACATCTCGATAGTTACGTGTCATCTAAAAAAAAATGTTTTATCGTACATTTAGTGCCGCAAACAGTTAGGTATATATAAATGAAAATCCACCAAAGACATAGATGTGAAAATGGAAGACAAGAGCCAAATCGAATGTTCGCGAATTATTCGAAAATGCGGGTAGACAGAGAACAACACGATAATAATTATTATTGTGATGTGGTGGAATTAACTAGTTCACCAATAAAAGAATTGAGATTTAAATGGATGCCAAATTCTGTAGACCGTTACGTAATAAAAAGGATTGATTGAAAAATATTTCGTAACTTAGAAATTCACTGTTTTCTCATACTTCTCTTTGTACCTAGGTAGGTAGGTATATGTCGAGGCCAGATATTAGAATTGTTTACTAAAGTATCATAAATGATATGTCTAGCTAAAATTAGCCAGATCGTTTAACCGTGAGAAACGCAGCTACCTCTACGACACAAACATCATCATCTACCACGCCTTTTCCCAACTATATTGGGGTTGGCCTCCAGTCAAGCCGGAATTAGCTGAATACCAGTATTTTACGAGGAGCGGCTACCTACCAGACCTCCACAACCCATTAACTGGGGTAACACGGTACTTCATGGCAAGACTGGAGTCAGATTTACCTACTGGCTTCTGACTATCCGACCTCTACGACACAAACAAATTACAAAATATGTGAGCTATTTTTGCGTCGCAGGGCCAGGTAGCTGCGCCTGCACTTTACTCAGTGGCGTAGCGTGCCTTGTCGGGGCCCCGTATAAAAAAATTGTTTGGAGGCCCTTATATGGGGGTAAAGATTTTTCACAAAAGAAAAAAAAATACTGTGAAAAGAAACATTTATTTATCACTAGCTTTTGCCCGCGCATTCGCTCCCGTCAAATGACTACCCTACACTACCCTACCCACCGTACACTAATCGATAAATAGAAGACCTAAAGTTTAGTATAGACGTGAGGCATAAATATTGGAACAGGTATGTGGATTAGGTATTTTTCGATACGGATTCGTACCTAATCCAAAGCGTTGAAGATCAGGTATGGCATAAAATATACGTACACAGTCTACATACTAGATATTCCAAACTTTTTGAATGTGGGGGCTTAGTTTCAATTTAATCAGCACTGGCTCGTAAATACTTTCAATGAAAAATAAAAACTTTCACGTAATAATAACTATGACTAAAATGCATTCATATAATAATGTTCTGGCTACTTTACCCAGTTATAAATTTAAGCCATTAAGAATGAAGGATAATTGTTATCACTACATTAGGCGTTAAAAACCAAAGTATTCTTGTTAATTTTTAAGTACCGTTAGCCCATAAAAAAGGAAATTATTATAATCCTTCGTTCCACAAAATATCAGAAACGGAACGTTCCGAATATTTCTTACCCAATCCACATACGTAACAGAATATTGATATCGATACAAAATATTCGGATTAGGTATTTTTTAATACTAGGATTAGGTGGAACAGGTATAGTTTTTACCTAATCCGTCCCATGTCTAGTTTAGTACAATTTTTTTTTTCGAATTCTTCTCACCTTTTAAACCTTCCCTAGAACTCCACGAATATTTCAAGACCAAGATAAGATAAATCCGTTCAGCTGTTTTCGAGTTTTAATCAGACTAACGAACATCAATTCATTTTTATTTAGAAAGATAACATAATTTAATCATTTTACAAATAAAAAGAAATTAGAAAGTTTTTATTTTTTTTCCTTACACACTTTGGGGGCCCCCGTGACCCGGGGGCCCCGTATAATTGATACGGCAGATACGGCGGTAGCTACGCCCCTGACTTTACTCGTAACGTTGTGTAAAGAAACGCATTGCTGAACCGCGTTCCATGTGCTTAGGTTAAACGTACAGTTGTAAAAAGTGTTCCTAGGTTAGAGATTGTTTTTTGATGAAATCCACGCGCCAACACGTTCGATCTAGCGCTTAGAGCATTATAGGTTAAATGCTCTAAGATCTAGCGTCCCGACAGAGGTCACTTTGGTTGGAGATTGGTTTGTGTCCAACCAAGGTGACAGCTGTTGGGACGCTGGATTTACCATGGTGTAAAAACGTTTAAGACGTTTCTATTAAGAAACTAGATACCACTCACCTCGCATTCTGGCAACTCCAGAGGAAGTTACGACGAAGAAAAAGAATTTCCTTTATTTTTTATTTGTTACACGACTGTCCATAAATAGGAGTATGTTTGTATGTGAGTTTCATTATTCTACTGATCTTTTAAACGCCTGAACATAGGTATTTACATTGAGGTATTGATAGCCTCATCGTCCTGAGTGACATAGGCTATTGAAAAGTAAGTATGAAATTGCAATGTGGTGGGTATAAATAAATAAGTGAACATCCACCCATGTTTTTTAAATCTATTAATGCACATATGTTTCATTTTACGCATCACAGTGAAGACTGAAAATTGAGTATGGTAAGTTGTCCCACATTGAACCAGGTAAATTTCAAAGTCTCATAGTGGGCTGGATGTTCAAACAATGCCTTTAATTTTTTGTGTATAGTTAGCATATTTATTTAGCTTCAATTTTGTAAAACATTAATTTCTCATATTCCTTTTAGTTTCGGTGTAAAACAGGTTTTTATGAAAAATGATTTTTGGTTCAATGAGTACCACAGGTGGTACACATTTAACCAGGGTATCGTCCACATTGAGACACCTTATTAACGATGTCTTCTAGTTCAATTTATAAGGCAAATACTTTGTAATAATAATAATAATAAACAGTAATAATAAAAATCAGCCTTATATTTATAAAAATCACTTTAAATCATATACAATTAAACCGAGAGTCTTAGTTTTATACATCACAAAACCTTTTCAGTCAAATTCTTATCATATTTTAATAATAAAAACAAAAGTAACAGTTTTTAATTATAAAAACAAAAGTACCTTCCATAATATAACCAATTAAAATTAAATTAAAATAATTGTAAAAAACACTCCTTTAACGACTGGGGTGTACACAGTAAACCGTGGTTCAATGTGTAACACCCTCAGGTGGTTCAATGTGAGACACACCACGTTTTATCACTAAACTCAAAATTTTACCGGCAAATCAATCTCTTAAAATCACGAATTATAGCGCTTTTAATTGCTAAATAACCGTAGAAAACAGTGTACATATAAATAAATTGATATTATTTAAACGAAAAAAGCTAAAAAAGAATGAAATTGGCAAAAAATATTTACTTTTTGAGTCAGTTTGCTTTCGAATACTCCTCACACAGCCACTTTGCACGCGATCGCCACGCAAACTAGTGGGCAGGAACGAAACGTAAATACCTCTCTTTCACTCATATTAGTGCGGTTTAGTAATGTCGCATTTTCGAGATTCGGCGGTGGTTCAATGTAGCTGCCTGGTTCAATGTGAGACACCCGACCCTACCTATTTTTCAAAGGTACTACTACTACTATACTTTTGCATTTTTATGCAAAAGTATAAAATAAGGTATTTTCATATAGATTTTTCTATTAACAAAGTATGTTGGTATAGTCCGTCTAATGAAAGCGCGACCTGAGAAAAAAAGGTTAAATCCAAAAAAAAATAATGTGGTATTACTAACGAGTTAATTAAGTCTTGACACTTCACAATTTTTTTTATTTTGTACAGTCGCAATTGGCTGAATAATGTTGCCAATTAAATAAAAAAGAAAACTCCAGTTACGCACTCTACCAAAAATAATGTAAGATGCAAAATGCCATTGCAATTGCTAACAGAAAATTAATTTATAAAGCTTGCCACACTGCTTTAACTACCTACGATAAGTCGGTAATCGCAAAAATTAATAGCCCGGGAATCGAAATATGAAAAACCAATAATTATTATTGTCGTCATTAATCTTTTTATTTCACTAAAACAACTCAATACACTTCTTAATCAGGTTTAACTAAATTTAAATCACAAAACACACATAACGGATTAACCAATTCTAAATCGGCACGGGCTGTTGTTCCGCAGCACCTACATACTAAATAATCATCAGTCATTATTGGGGTGAAGCTCAGCATACAAAATATGTTCAAATGTCCATGTTTGCACGTAAAACCTTCAATGTTTTCATCACAGCACTGGCAGACATATTCACAACTATTTTCTAAAACACTGAGCACATTTTTGTCAAATTCAATTTCAGTTCTATATTTTTTGCAATAATATTCAATGTAATTTTTACTACCATACAAAGTTTCCATGTCCAATTCACTTAGTTTTCCTGCCTTTTGACATTTCTCACACAAATCATTCAGTAACGACTTTGCATGAAAATATAATAGTTTTTCTTTAACAACGTCTGGTGACGTTTCTGGTAATGTGAACTCTGGAGTTAAACGCATCACTTTCTTTAGGCCATCAAAGTAAGTCATGAGAATGAAATAGATTTTAAGTTTGTACGCATCTTGTGATGCAGAAGTGTACAGTTCATCAAATTCTATTTTCGGAATTACCTTCAATTTTGTTAATTGAAACCTCAATAGTTCTATGCAGTCCCAGAAGTAAGTTAACCTCTTTGATGGATTGTTTATAAGTGTTGGTACTATTGATTCCAGCTTGGACTCGGTGCTTATGAAGATGACTTCCATTTTATGGGCTTCTTTTCTACAGAGCACTTTCCGATTGGCCATAGCTAAGGCACACATCACATTGTTCGTCGAAAATCGTAGACCATAAAGATCATAAGTGGGATACAGGTCTTTGAGCTCTAATTGATCAAGTGTTACATTCAAATTGCCATCTTTCAATTCAATATTAATTTTATATATTTTCACATTGACCGTTGATAAGTAAATGCCTTCCGTTGTATAAGCAATGTCTGTAATTCGGTAATCATTCACATTGTTTAGATATTGAGAAAGTACTTTTCCGTTATTATTGATAAGTTGAATCAATAAATGTCTGTGCTTACTGCATAAGAAAACAATGTTATTATCTATGACTGTGTACTTTAAGTTAGCAGCGATCATCCTATCTTTGTGTGGCCAGAGTGCATGGGGCCGAAGAAGACTTATATTTTCATTTTCTATTTCCATATCAAAAGCGTGTACTTGTCCCAAATCATCTGCACATATCAAGTAGAAGTTATTTTCTAACTTTGGTATCCATTTCATTTCAGTTATTTCTGTCATATCAGCTGCAATACGTCCGCGCACTTTGGGTGCATCCATGTTACTAAATATCTGCCAAAACAGGACAGAACCATTTTTCTGTGCAGTGGCAAAGAAGCAAGAATTATCTGAATTCACTTCTGGTGCCCAGCAAATTGCCGACGTTTCAAGGATAAACACAGATTCCTTCAGGTCTTCAAAGAACACTGGAGTCCTGTTGTGCTTCAGAATCTTTGTAACATAAGGAGACAGATTCAAAATACTTTTCCAGTTAAATTGCTGTTGTTGAAAGAATTCGACACCTCCAATGTTATTTAGGACTGCGAGAACACATCCGAAATTGAGTGGCGACCACTTACACATCAGCACGCTAGTCATTTCTTGTGTCAGAGCCGGGTTGTGCGGCCAAAATGATGAATTCACTATCATTTCCGTATAGTCGACATTACGCATTTCAGACTTCAAAAAATTCGCATTACATACATCTGACGCCGGACTGTCCTTAGGGCTAAGTATTAAACTTTCTGTGAAATCTAAATTTCTTTCCAAACACTCCAAATTATATGAGTATTCGAGAAAATTCACGTGCTTGGTTGTGCGAACAGTTATAATTGAATTACGCCATGATAAGTGGGCAGTTTCATTCTTGATTATAGGTATAGATCGCTTGGTAAGTTCGAAGTACGTTTCTTGTCCCATTTTGTTCATTTATCTTTAATTTATTGAATTTAAACGCACATTGTTTTCCAAAATACAGCATGTGTGACAGTGAAATGACACATAATATTTACACTGACTTTACACTGACTGACAGTGACAGTTACACAAAATGTCTGTGTTGTCAGTTGTGTAATGTTTTCGTCTGAGACTTGTAAGCGCATTCGATTCAGCAACATATAGCTTGGCCAGAAAGAGTAGAAATTAAATAAATATGAACTAAAATTTTCCACATATAGCAACTCGAAAAACAATGTCAAACAACAGTCAAAATACCAAAACAAAGAAAGTGATTTGTGAATTATTGCGATTTTAGTAGATATTATACGTTTTGGTCAGTGAATTGTTATTAAAAATGGGCGAGACAATAAAAGGTGGTGCCGGAGAAGTAATTTACAATGTGATTAAACGATGTTTGGCGGAGTATCATGCCGGAAAACTTCTAACCGAGTTGGACAATCTTTACAAACGAGTTGCTGATATACCAGGTATTTATTAACTCTAATTTTATATAATATATATAGTTCATGATCTAAATTACTGTTAACATCAGTTAGGCCTTCAAAAAAATCCATTATATCGACGTTTTTTACGGATTTAACATAACATTAATTGTTTGTTTACATTTGGAAATTTCTTTCACAATGACTTTATTTTATAGAGCGATTGCATTTTTTGATCGTCATCTACGTCATTCTAAATTCATGTTTTATTTTGATTCCAGGAAAATCAGAAAGCGGTGTCCGACGCATAATAAACGGAAGTAATAAAAACGATGGCAAATTTACATCAGCTTTTTTTAAGCTGGCTTAGCAAAATGACGATATTTTAGATCACACGCCTTAAACCTCTGACTTGTGCCCTAACTACATATTTTTTTACATTCCCCAAAATTTAGCAGTCTTCGTGATCAAAGTTTCAGCTTACCCGAAGAAGCTGTTGACGAATATTTGTATTCGTCAACAACCTCTCTTCTTCTTCGGCTATTTTGACTATCCCCACTTCAGAGTGGAATAAATGTTTTAAAAACTGGTTTTGGACGCACGCAAAAGTGTAATATAGTGGAGAATTCTTTGAAAAACAATAAATGGTAATAATCTATTAGATTGTCTGTACTTATTTCAAACGACACAACTTAAAGGGCAGCCCTAGTAATAAAGATGTTTAAACTTTCCTAAGCTTTTTTATTTATCAATTATAAAGCTAGGACCTTACCACTAATTATGCATCTAGTTTAATCATCTACCTAGCCTTTTCCCAACTATATTGGGGTCGGCTTCCAGTCAAGCCGGATTTAGCTGAATACCAATATTTTACGAGGAGCGGCTGCCTACCAGACCTCCACAACCCATTAACTGGGGTAACACGGTACTTCATGGCAAGACTGGACTGGATGCATCTAGTTTAATGATTTTCCATATTCTCACATTTACTTAACAAAAATTCTTAAAGTATCAAGATCGTTTATGAAGTACAATAAATGATACCATCTAAAAGCATCTAAACGATAGTTGCGACCTCAATTTTTTTCTACTCTTTCTGGCCAAGCTATACTGAATCAATCATGGAATCAATGCGCATGATGTCGCATATCATCATATAGCTTGGCCAGAAAGAGTAGAAATTAAATAAATATGAACTAAAATTTTCCACGTATAGCAACTCGAAAACCAATGTCAAACAACAGTCAAAATAACAAAACAAAGAAAGTAGTTTGTGAATTATTGCTATTTTGGTAAATATTAAACGTTTTAGTCGGTGAATTGTTATTAAAAATGTGCAAAACGATAAAAGGTGGTGCCAGAGAAGTAATTTACAATGTTTTTAAACGATGTTTGGCGGAGTATCATGCCGGAAAACTTCTAACCGAGTTGGACAATCTTTACAAACGAGTTGCTGATATGCCAGGTATTCATTCACTCTAATTTTGTATAATATATATAGTTCATGATCCAAGTTACAGTTAACATCAGTTAGGCCTTTAAAAAAATCCATATCATCGACGTTTTTTACGGATTTAACATAACATTAGTTGTTTGTTTACATTTGAAAATTTCTTTCACAATGACTTTATTTTATAGAGCGATTGCATTTTTTGATCGTCGACTACGTCATTCTAAATTCATGTTTTATTTTGATTCCAGGAAAATCAAAAAGCGGTATCCGACGCATAATAAACGGAAGTAATAAAAACAATGGCAAATTTACAACACCAGTTTAGCAAAATGTCGTAATTTTAGATCACACGCCTTACACCTCTGACTTGAGCCCTAACGATTTTTTTACATTCCCCAAAATCAAAGCAGTCTTCGTGGTCAAAGTTTCAGCTCAACAAAGAAGCTGTTGACGAATATTTGTAATCGTCAACAGCTTCTTCGGCCATTTTGACTATCCGATTCGGCAACCGTTCTCCTACGATCGATTCGCCATTCCCCACTTCGGAGTGGAATAAATGTTTTAAAAACTGGTTTTGGACGCATGCAAAAGTGTAATATTCTTTGAAAAACAGTAAATGGTAATAATCTATTAGATTGTCTGTACTTATTTCAAACGACACAATTTAAAGGGCAGCCCTATTAATAAAGATGTATAAACTTTCCTAAACTTTTTTATTTATCAATTATAAAACTAGACCTTACCACTTATTACGCATCTAGTTTAATGATTTTCCCTATTCTCACATTAAAAAAAATACTTTAAGTATCAAGATCGTTTATGAAGTAGAATAAATGATACCATCTAAAAGCATCTAAACGATAGTTGCGACCTCAATTTTTTTCTACTCTTTCTGGCCAAGCATAGTTAGCAATATGATAAACGATATCTGTATGATATCGATTTATAAAAATAAAAACTTGGTAGTTGGTACGACTTTAGTGCTTTAGTTATCCACAAATTCCAAATTAGTCATAATAACTGGAATATCTGTCAGGCTCAGGCGATTTGTTAACGCGACAGCCTGCAGCGGTGATAACGTTAATCGGAACGTCAAACACGAGGTCGGTTTGACATTTCAGGATCAGCTGTTTGTACACAAAACTCGAATCGTAGTCAGTGCACGTTGGTTTATTGATATCGCGTAGTAAAAGTGATAATTTTGGTTATTAATGGTCTTTGAAGCCTCGGCTAACCTTTAAAGATGGGAAAAGGAAGATACAACGCTAAAGCGCGAACAGTTGTGAAGACAGTTTGCGATAATTCGCAAACAAATGAGGTAACCAAATATTTGTACTTATTGAATTATTTCGAACCGTAAATAAATATCACGTTATACTAATAGTAGCCTATTTTAATTAATAATCAAGCAGAATATTTGAAAACTTAGATTCCATTTATTTAATTCTCGGATTTTAATTCAAACCTTAGTGGTTACGTATATAATTATTTAAAAACCATGCCGCATCTTAGGACTTATGGTCAGGAGCACTAAATAGGTCTTCCACCGCCCGTGTGGTAAGGACCAGGCTCCGTCGATTTGGGCCCCCAAAACTGAAGGGGCTCAGTAGGGCCGATCAAAACCGTTTTTATTTTTAATAGGCCTACATGGGCACTTATAAAACGTCAGTAGCTAGTGCACAGTTCCATTTGGTAGTTTCCTATGAAGAAGAACTGGCAAGAAACTCCGTGGTTACTCTTTTCTTCTTTTCAATACCTGCTAGGAAGATTAGAAACACTGAAACAAACCAGAGGTTAATAAATGTGGTTTATTATGTTTTTCTAGATTCAACTGGAGTTTGCCACCAATGAGTATGGAGCTAGTGATGCCACCAACCTGTTGGCACTGCCTTCAAAGAAACGAGACACTAAAGTGGTCAAAGAAAAGGTAGAAAAGACAAGGTTCCTGTCCAAGGCACAGAGAAAAAGATTAGAAAAGATTGTTGAGAAGAAAAAGAAGAAAGAAAATGTAAGTATACATCTAATAATAATAAAGCCGTTTATTCCAAGATACCAATTATTTACAATTCAAATGTTGTTAGTAGTTTGTTAATAAGTTTTCCTTAAACTATGTTAGTATTTGTTAGTTCTTTGGTATCTGGACCCCTTTTTGGGTAAAGGCCTCCTCCAGGTTCGTCCACATGTGCCTGTCCTTGCCTAGGTCTAACCACTTGACACCTGCTATCTGTGCAATATCATCAGCCCACCTTTTCATTGGTCTACCAACATTCCTTTTCCCCTTTGGGCCTTTCCATTGTGTGGTCTCGATTGTCCATCTTTTGTCGGTGTACCGTGAGATGTGTCCTGCCCACTTCCACTTTAATGTGAGTGCATGTTCAAGAGCATCAGTGATTTTGGTTTTTCTCCTGATAATTTCATTTCTCACTTTGTGTATTTTCCTAATTTTCAACATACTCCTTTCCATGGCTGTTTGAGTGGATTTGATTTTTTGTTTTACCTTACTTGTAAATACCCAAGTCTGACATGCATATAGCAGGCATGGTAGGAGACATGTGTCAAATACAATTTTTTTCAAGTGTAATCCGTAGTTTCCTTTTAAGATTTCTTTTTGAGACCAGTATTTTTTCCAAGTTGCGTTTATTCTCCGGTTTATTTCTTCTTCATTGTTAGTTTTCTTAAAAGATACTTGTTTTCCCAGATATATATACTCTTGGACATACTCTACGCTATTTCCCTTGATTGTAATGGGTCGCTTGTGGCTATTAGTCATTATTTTAGTTTTGCTAAAGTTCATTTCCAGACCAATTTTAGAGCTTTCATAATCAAGTGTTTGCATCATTTCTTCTATGTCTTTTGGTGTTTCGGCTACAATAGCTATATCATCCGCAAATCTTAGATGGTTTAGATATCTCCCGTTTACTAGCAGTCCTTTATTTGACCACTTTAACTTTCTGAATATGTTTTCGAGCACTGCAATAAAAAGCTTCGGCGAGAGCGGGTCTCCCTGTCTGACACCTCTTTCTATTTTTATTTCATCTCCTCTAGTCTCAAGTTTAATTTTGCTTGTACTATCTGAATAAATGTGTTTTAAGATGTTAATATATTTTTGGTGGACTTTTGAATATTGCAGTGCATTCCAGATTGAAGAGTGGCTAATGCTGTCAAATGCTTTGCTATAGTCGATGAAGGCCACATACAGAGATCTATTGAATTCTTGGTGCTTTTCTATGATTTGTTCTAGCGTGTGTATGTGGTCCATCGTGCTGAAGCCTGATCTGAACCCTGCTTGTTCTTTAGGTTGCATTTCATCAATATCTTGTGTTATTCTCCTTAGAAGTATGGATGAAAATAACTTGTATATGCTTGACAGTAGGCTTATTGGTCTGTAATTTCCTATATCTAAGGGGTTTCCTTTCTTGAATAACAGAATGATGTCTGATGTGCGCCACTGTTCTGGAACTGTTTCCGTATCCATTACCATGTTAAATAGTCTTGTCAAGTGGTGGGTTAAAATGGGTGCGCCTGTTTTCAAAACTTTGTTGCATAGTCCATCTGGGCCAGGGCTTTTCTCTGCTTTTAACCGTTTGATGTGTTCATAAACTTCGGATTCTTGGATTGGTGTAATGTCGTTATCATCATTATGGTTGCTACTTTGTATTTCGATTTCGATGTTATTATTTTTTCGATATAAATCCTTATAAAAGTTTGTTGCGTGATTTATGACATCTTTCCTTGAATTAGTTGCCTTTGTCTTTTGTTCTAGTTTATGAATCCATGTTTTATGTGTGGACAACTCTTTGTACGCTCGTTTGGTACTTCTATATTTTTGTATGTTTCCAGTAATAATGTTGTGTCTATGATTGTTGTAGTCCTTTCTTATTGATCTGTTGGTTTGTTTATAAATTCTACTAAGTTCATTTCTCATATGTTTTGTTCTGTTTTTAGTTTTTATTAATTCTGTGCGCCTTTTTATTAGTTGAATCGTGTCGTGGCTGAATATTCTCTGGGCTTCTGCTTGAACTGAGTGCTTCGGCTTTAGACTGTCTAATATGCTGTTTTGTAGAATATTGTAGTAAGTCTGAGTGTCGTTTGAGTCCACTTTAGATCCTAATTTAGTTTGTAGGTTGCTATTATTAGTTTTTATTTCTTCATCTGTCTTCGGGACCTTAAGTGGCGTTGCGAAGTTCTTTCTACTCTTGAGCGGATGACTTAGAAGTACTGTCGCTCTCAGTAGTCTGTGATCAGAAGGAAATTGTACATTGTTTAGTATTTCAATGTTTCTTATTAACTTGGGTTTATTTATCATTATGTAATCAATTTCATTCTTGGTTTTTTGGTCAGGTGATATCCAAGTCCATCTGCGATTCTGCTTTCTTTTGAAAAATGTGTTCATTATGGATAGTTTGTGTTGGAAAGCATATGTGGAAAGGCGGTCGCCTCGTTCATTGCGTTCTCCATAGCCATACTGACCTAGGATTGGGTAGTGGTCTGTTTTTGAGCTTCCTATCTTTGCATTAAAGTCTCCCATCACCATTACTTTCTCATCAGCTATTTCATGTGCGGTTTCTATTTCCTTATAGAATTGTTCAATTTCATCATCGGATGCCTTTTCGGTGGGAGCATATACCTGGATTATTGACAGTGAAAAACTTTCGAATTTCAGTTGTAGAAGTGCAACTCTTTCCGATATTCCTATGAAGTTGCTTATATTCTTCTTATACTTTTTCTTTATTAAGAACCCTACTCCATAAAGACCTTTTGTCTGGCCAATGTAGCAGAAGATGTGATCCTGGTGCTCTTCGATATTATATCCCAGTCTTCTGACTTCTGAGAGTCCTAGGATATCCCAGTTGATGTAGTTTAAGGCGTAAGTCAGTTCAAGGTATCTCTCCGTTGATGACAAGGATCTCACGTTAAATGTACATACTTTTAGGTTTGATTTCCCTGGAGGGTTTTGGTCTAATACCCCACGGTGACCAGCCGGGTTGGGGATTGTTTTTGTTTGTTCTTTTGTGCGTTTTGTTCTGTTTCTTTGTCGGCTGGCACCTAATTCCTATTGCGTCTCCGAAGTAGTTGGTATGTTGCTAACAGAGTTACTTCTTGTTCTCATTAAGTCAAATGTATTCAATCTGCCAGAATTCGGTAAATGTTGTTTCCGTGGTTGGACATTTTCTTCCGGTGTAGTGAGCAGATCTCGTTTTCTTTTTTCTGATTTTCCTCCAGATTTTATAATTAAATGATCATATTTAATGGTAGCAAAATTTCCTTTTTTCCTTTCTTCCTGCAATTGTTGTTGGAGAGATTTCCTTTTAGCGATTACCTCTTTTGGATAGTCTTCTGTGATGTAGATCTTGTATTGTTTTTTGTTTTCCATAATTTGTTGTTTTTTCCAATAGTTTAGGAATGATATTTTAATAGGTCTTGGTTTTTTGCTATTTTCAACTTTTTTTCCTAATCGATAGACTGAGTTGATGTCGCTTTTATAAACTGACAATTCTTCAGAGTTTAGCTGCATTGTTTTTGTTACATAATTCAGTAGCTCCATGTTGCTTTTCTCCGTCTCTTCGAGTCCAAACACAATTATATTGTTTTTACGGTTCAGGTGTTCAAGTTTAGTAACTTTTTCTTTTAATTGTTCGTTTTCTATTTTTAATTTCTTAGTTTCGCTTATAAGTCCTTCTAGTTTCACATCAATGCTTGTTAATAACAATTTAGTTTGATCCTCCATTTGAGCTTTGATTTGAGCCATAAATATTTTAAATTGTTCTTCCATGTTTTAAAACACAAGACTTATATTCGTGTTTCCGAACGTAAAATTAAGGGTATATTTCTTCCGAGTCCTGGCAACACTGATCTCGTGATAGTGACAGATATTGCAAAGTGTCACACCTGACAGTGACGGATATTCAATGTCAGTCTTCCTTTTCGCAAAATGTGAGGGTAGAAGATTTTTCTTGTGTGGTTTCGAATCTTTTCAATCACTGATTTTATGCGTTTCTCAGGATATTGCCACGAAATAACACTCTCACAACAAAAGGGGCACTTCTTCTTCGCTTTGGTAGCAATTTCACGTTACTATTTGCGATTTTTACACTGTTATTCGAAAATAATTGGAGAGCAGTTGTGCTTCTGACAACAGTTTGACAGCAATATCGTATACATCTAAAACACAATAAATACATAACAGATATTTCAAATTTTGGTTTTGTTAAATTAAGTTGCTTAAAACAATAAAATATGTATGTACAGGTACACTAATATTATAAACAAATAAATTCTATGATAAATATTAAATCAATATAATTAAGAGAACTATTAATACAACAATTATACTGACAACTAAACTAAGGTTGAGAGGACTTCAAATAGTTCCGAATATTACATCATCATCATCATCATCTCAGCCAAAAGACTTCCACTGCTGGACATAGGCCTCCCCCAAGCGTCACCACAGCGACTGGTCCTATGCGTCTCGCATCCATCGGATTCCCGCGACCCTCGCCCGGTCGTTGGTCCACTTTGTGAGGGGCCTTCCGAATTGTATGCTTGAAAGAAAATTTTAAATCATGATTTATTTTCTAAATTCCACAGCGAGCATCCCTTCTAGAATCCCTATCGCAAGTGCAAGCGACAGCAGAAGAAGCGCGACAGTTGACGGGCATATCAGCTGTGCAGACCATTGGCCTCCGGAAGCTGAATGAGCTCAACTTTGAATGGGCTCCTCAGGATGTACCGGAGGACAATAGCAACAAAAAGAAGATTAGCAGTATTGCTGGTATGTGTGGTATCTACGTTTCCTGATAGCTACAACTTATGAATCTTTAAGTCAAGAGTGAAGTGGCTAGAGTGCATCTAATGAAAGCGCGACCTGGAGTTTTTTTTTAAATTTAATTGGCAACATTATTCAGCCGCAATTGTAGGAAATAAAAAAAATGAAATGTTGAGACATGATTCTCCTATTTTGGATTTTTTTTGTAATTTTTCTAACATGTAACTATTTTTTACAAATAATTTTCTTGGCCTGAAAATCAAAATAATAATATTATATTGTACTAGCTTTTACCCGCGGCTTCGCTCCCGTCAAATGACTACCCTACATATCCTACGCTACCCTACCCTACCTTCCCTACCTACCCTACACTACCCTACCTACCCTACACTACCCTACACTACCCTACACTACCATACAGTACCCTACAGTACCCTACACTACACTACGCTACACTACACTACCCTACACCACCCTACACTACCCTACACTACCCTACTTTACCTAACAGTTTTTTTTTTAGATTTAAACTATCCTATCTCTCAAGTTGGATCGAACTGCACATGGTGTGCGAATTTTATTATAATCGGTTAAGTGGTTTAGGAGTCCATTGAGGACAAACATTGTGACACGAGATTTTATTCGATTATAATTATATTTTTATTTTATTTTATTAAGATTATGTAAGTAACATGAATTATATTTTACAGGAGCAAAAAAGCGGTTACGCCTCCTGAAAATGGATACTGAAGAAAAAATAAAAAAGAAGAAATATGATCCCAATATAGTTGGTCTTGAAGAAAGTTCTTCAGAAGAAAGTACCTCCGAATCTGAAGATGAACCAGAAATTCTAAACGGTACTGATACAAACGAAATTAAGACTCAAGTGACTGCAGATAAGGTTGAAATTGCTGAAGCAGATAAAAAGCCCGATGTATCAGAAACACAAACTTCAAAAAATGATATAATAGTAGTAGAAGATGACAATGAAACAAAGAAAAATAAAAATACTTATAAAAAAATTGAAAAAGAAATTAAAGTCGAAAAGAAGCCAGTACTAGAACATCCTACAGTACATGTTGAAGTGAAAAGAGACCCTAAGATTCAGGTGCAAAGGTTGAAATTGCCAATACTAGGTGAAGAGCAAAGGATTATGGAGCTTATCAATGAAAATGAATTTCTCATTGTCGCTGGTGAAACAGGTAAGCAGATTGAAGTTTATCAGGAAAATTTACGACAGCATGATTTTGACATCTACTTAATTAAAATGTTAGCTTTGACAGGTGTATAGACCTACACTCAGGGGCGTAGCTACCGCCGTATCTGCCGTATCAATTATACGGGGCCCGGGTCACGGAGGCCCCCAAAGTGTGTAAGGAAAAAAAATAAAAACTTTCTAATTTATTTTATTTTACAAATGACAAAATTAAAAAAAGGGAAAAAATAAAAGAAGGTAAGGAGAGTGAATATTTAAAATTTGATTTTTATTTATAAAATGGTCAAATTACGTTATGATAATTTTTTTTTCTTTTTTTTTCTTTTGTGAAAAATCTTTACCCCCATATAATGGCCTCCAAACATTTTTTTTTATACGGGGCTCCGACAAGGCACGGTACGCCACTGCCTACACTCGAACTGCCTCGTTGGTCTAGTGATCGCAAGAGCGACTACTGAGCTAGGGGTCCTGAACTCGATTCCCGGGTCGGGCAAAAAAGGAATTACTCTGCAGCTGCCCGGAGTTCGGAAGTTGGTGGTGTGATACCCCTGTGCCTCGGAAAGCACATAAATTCGTTAGTCCTGCGCCTGATCTCTCTCTGGTCGTGTCGGATTGCCGTCCCATGGGACTATGAGAGTAAAGGAACAGAGAGTGCACCTGTGTCTGCGCACACACTTGTGCACTATAATATCTCCTGCGTACTTGGCTGATCTCTTTTAAGATTGGCCTCCGTGATCGAAATTCGGTCGGGGGAGTATTATTAGACCTACACCACAAAAGATATAGGTACAGAAGGTAATCTAAATACAAAACGCGCTCGAGCAACGCACACATAGACACCGCTCACAGACACGATGTCACGAGCGCCCTACCGCCTGCTCTAGCGCGATTCCTCATGATTTTTTGCACCGTTTTAAAAGCGGGGGTGATGAAATAAATTACACAAAGTAATGCGCCTGGCTGGGTTTGACCCCGCGACCTACAACTCTAAAGAAAAAAAAAAACGTAACGGGAAGGTGAAAGCTTCAGGGTAGCCCGCGAAATTCAAATTTTCTTACGTTTTTTGCAAGTTGCAAGCGAGTGGTAGGTTTTATGAAGTTAAAAATACTTAAGCGACTGTAAAATGTAACTATACTCCGTCGGTTAGGTAGTTAACTAAAGGTAAACAATCTTGGTATGTCTTTTTATATTAAAGAGGTCGTATATAATATACACAAAGATTATTTAAATCTAGTTTATTAGCTAACATCGATTTAGGTAAATACCTATTTGCAAAGATTTTTACATACAATTTATAGATAACTTTTAGATAAAAAGACATGCCAAGATTGTTTACATTTAGTTAACTACCTAAACCGACGGAGTATAGTCACATAATTGTAACCATAAAAATCTTGAATACAAGCCTCCAAGCTCACTTAGTTGTAGAAACGATTTTTTCTATGTCAAAAACCTTTGTTTTCAATGCTTTCACCTTAAATCGTAACCGCCTCGCGTTACCACTGGCCCACCATGCTACCACTGGCCCACAACTGCTCTCAAAGGAGATTGCCCGTTTTGTAAGGGACGTTGGGTCCCAGTGGAAAATGCTTGTACTCTGAAGATTTTTATTTTACCTAATAGTAAAAACATAGCATTTTCATTATCGGAAACCTTTTTTCATTGTGTCACCCTGGTTCAGGAGATATCTATATTTTTCTGTTTTAAAAACCTAGGTTATAATTACAAATTGACAGACTAAACATCACCATGAGCATGGAATTATGTCTCTATTACTTTAATTTCATTAGTTTATGAAAAATTATATAGAAAATAATTTGCACACAAAAAAATAAATAATATTTTTAGGTTATTATTCCAAACAGGTACACGACAGCACAAAAGGGACCTGCCCCGTGGCATTCTCCTTTGATTAAATCTCTCTCTTTTCCTTCCAGGCAGTGGCAAAACCACCCAAATACCCCAGTTCCTCTACGAGGCAGGGTACGCCCAACACAAGATGATAGCCGTGACGGAGCCGCGGCGGGTCGCCACCGTCGCCATGTCGGCGCGAGTGGGCTACGAGCTGGGCTTGACCAGCAAGGAGGTCTCGTACCTCATGCGGTTCGAGGGAAACGTCACCAAGGACACGAAGATCAAGTTTATGACTGATGGTGAGTCTCATCGGCATTAATCTATAGGGTTCGCATTTTTTTTTAACATTATAGGCCTTATAATGTTCCCACTACTGGGACTCAGGCCTCCTCTCTTGGAGAGGGAATCGCAGATAGGGTCCGCATTACAATACCGAAAAAAGACCGTTTTTTTAAAATACGTGGACGAAATCCGTAAAAATTGAAAGTTTTACATCTTGAAAGTTCATTTGCCTGAAATCTTAAAATCCCAAAGATTCATATTCCCAAGTTCAAAATCCCGAAATTACATCCCAAAGCCTAAAATCTGTATAAATCTGTTTTATTTTAAAAAGTATCGCTGACGCGGCACCACTCGCTCCGCTCGGCTCGCGCGTGGTTGGTCATAGTTCTAACCTAACCTAGGTAGTTCACCCAGTTCAAAATGTCGAATCTTACTTACAATCTCCCGCAGAAATGTTTTCACCCTTGACATTATCTAGTTGCAGGCAGATTGTATGATTCCTCATTTTGAACTTCGTGAAATCCAGGTCACTAACACAAAGTCACATCATCTGCCTAGCCTTTTCCCAACTATATTGGGCTCGGCTTCCAGTCAAGCCGGATTTAGCTGAATACCAGTATTTTACGAGGAGCGGCTGCCTACCAGACCTTCACAAGCCATTAACTAGGGTAACACGGTACTTCATGGCCAGACTGGAGTCAGATTTACTGGCTTCTGACTATCCGTAACGACTGCCAAAGATCTGCAAATGACAGCCGGGACCTACGGCTTAACGTGCTTTCCGAGGCACGGAGGAAACTCGATATATTAAGATGGTCACCTATCCACAGACCAAACTTGGCAAGCGCTGCTTAACCTTGAAGATCGACCTGTGTGGCTGTTATTATCTAGCTATTATGAGCTCCTCCACTCCGCCACTATTATTAGGTACTACTTAGTTGTTGCCCGCGACTTCGTCCGCGTTAAGTTCGTAAAACTGCACAAGTTACTTATAACTAATCCTATACTTCCGAAAACATCTGATTAATTAATTTTACATAAAACTGTTTAAGTTAAAACTCCAATTAGTACTTTTTTTAGTTGGGAAATCATCTAATGACTTTCGCTCTTCTGTGAAGCGGAAGTGCGTGTCAGATTATTACTGGCTAAGACTCACTTCTATATTCCTTCCTTGCCTTACGTTCCAGGGTGTCCCTTTCAGAAGCGAAACCATAGCCCCAGTAGGTTTCTTGTTTAGGTTTTATAATTCAGATGGGTAAACATCAGAATGACTTCTCCTGCTGTTAAATGGAGCGGGAGGGCATGTCAGACTTTTACTGACTAAACGCCACCCCCGTTCCTGTGTTGCCTTCAATTTTGGGACACCGAGCTTATCTTTCGGAATACCGATCCACGTCCCCAGAGGCTTCGGCCCTGCCACGGGCCCCTACAGTTTGCTGACATCTCCTTGAGGCGCTCGTGGAACAGTTGACGACTTGACTCGGTCCGGGTTATTACCGGACTGCTGGACGGCAAGCTACCCAGTGTTCGCCGTCCGCAAGATTGCACCTACGGTGGTCGGAAATCGTTCTCGTGATCCTGACGGCGGCGGGGGCGTGAGGGTCGTTCCCTTTCGCGCTCGCGGTCGGCCGCCTCCTTGGCTAGCATTACTGCTTCGCAGAAGAAGGCAACCGCCATACCTCTACCGTGTGCTGCACCGTGTCCTCCGGGCGGTTCAGACAGTGCGCCCAAGTCTGGCTGGGGCGCCCTTGGCCCTAGAGGCTTCGAGCCTGCTGGGCACCTATAGTTTGCTAAAATCTCTTTGAAGCACGCGTGGAACAATACCCACGGTTGACCGTCTGGATTATTACCGGACAGCCAGATGGTAAACTACCCATTGCTCGCCATTCGCAAGCCACTTCTACGGTGGCTCTAAATTGCGGTCGGAATCCCAGCGACTGGGGCGTGAGGGGACTACTTGCCACTACTCCTCGCTCTGGATCATGGCCTGTACCAGTGCCCAGCGCGAGAGGTTGCTGTCACCGATCGTCCCCACAAGGACACGGTGATGCTCCGCCTAAGCGTGGCCCACCAGTACTTTATGCTCTAACGTGTCCTCCGGGCGATCCACCCAATGGTAACACCCGGGTTTTTCTTCCGCACGACGTCAATTGCCTTAAAAACATCAACGAAGTACAGAGCCGCAGAGTTCGCATTCTAAATACAGTGTAAACTCTATATAACGACACTGAAGGGACTGTGCATTTTATGGCGTTATTGAGAGGTGTCGTTAAATAGACACAAAGAAAAACAGAATTAGAAAAGTAAAGTTTATTTCAGACTAGTTCTCTCCCGTTGCTATTGTGCGTATCAGTAAAAAAAAATATTACTAGCCATGTTTACAGTCGGTAAGTTTGTGACCAACTGAGAATAATGATAACGTATAGATAATCTTGATAATCTAAACAGTCAACACGTGCAAACAATCCCAATTTGTAAACAAGGAACGAATTTCGATATGCCGACAGTCAGTTTATTGCTGACTAGGATAACAAAGCCACAAACGAACGTACACAGCTGTACAGTTTATATCAATTTTAGCAACTTAAAAGGTACTTTTTATTACTCAACCGTCGTAATTGAGAGTGGGTGTGATGCTATGTGGAGTGTATCAATGTATGGTAGACAAGCTAAACCAACCAATGTCAATTAATTTCGACGCTTTAGAGGGTTTGTCATTAAATCGAGTGATGTTACATAGAGTTTACACTGTAGTTGCCTACTCTATGGGTAAAGTCGTTAGTTTAGTTCATATTGCGATAAAATTAAAATGATTTGTTCTTCAAAAAACCAAATTAGGGCAGATAACCGCCTTTAGTATTTGCCTCTTTTTTTGTTGGATAACCACCAAATACCTTCTCCCACTCTAGGTGGACCGAGAAAGAGTATCAGACTTTTACCAACTAAATTCCACAGTGTTCTTTTAGTTGCAATTTACATTCTAGGGCGACTAATTTTGGCACACCACGATTATTACTATTATAAATTCACTCTTTAAAGAGAGACTACAGAGTCATGACGTCCTCACCTTGCGCTTTACGCAGGTCCTAACCGAACATGAGTGTTTCGGGAGGTAGATGTTTTAGATTCGGCGGGAAGACACGGTGGACCTTACGATCGAAGTTATCCCGCTAGGGCGGATTACCGCGGACCCGCAAACAGTAGGTGTTTGCGGGTCAAAAACAGAATCCTCCTGCCCTAGTTCAGATCATGGTATGAGCTGGGAGGAGGAATGGAAAGCAGTCACCTCCTAGAGTGAAGCAACGTGGCTGAAACCGTGCGAAACAGGACATCCTTAGGCCCCTCCCATCGCCATTTGGACACTTCCCGGGTGTCATATGTATAGGGCGTTTACCGATCACCATCATTTTTTTGTGTTTATATGACCTGTTTATTGAGGCAGGAATTTTCTGTTGCGGTATTTGACTGACACCCTAATACACCAAATAAATGTTTTTCTTTAGTGAGAATAATAAACGAATTCTTGTGTGCGAGTATTTTCACCTAGCCGACTTCACATGTTGATGATCAAACGCAGTCTGTAAACTCTCGATTTTTACGGGTAGAGCATGCAGAGCAGTAAAAAATACCCACTTTGTTCCTTTAGATGCCCTATACGAACAATTTTCCAGCTATCGAAGCCCGTTAGGGCCGTTCGCTTATGGTATCTCTTTTAGGTGCGCGTGGCACATAACGCGACGTCAGTCGACTAAGACCAGTCTTTATTCAACAGCGAAATGCCAATAGTGCACCGTCCAAAACTCCGCGCTAACGGTAGCATGGAATCGCCCTGCGACTCGTCATGCCAAGGGCATCTTTGCGCTTTCTGCTACCTTCTTCGCTTTATTTGCGGAAGGAAGTGATGACTACTTTCCATTCCTTCTTTCTCTATACCAGGACCGGACGTGAGAGGTCGTTACTGCTGATCACCTCCACCCGGAGTCCTGGAACGCAAAGCGAAGAAGGAACATACAAAGGTGTGGGTTTTGGTCAGTGAAAGTCTGACATCCCCTCGTGCTCCTTCCTAGAGTGGAAGAAATCACCTAAAATATAAATAGCCTTTAGTTAAAAAAAAAAAATGGATGTTTGTATTTTGAAAGGAAATCGTTTGTCTTAGTGTGGTCATGTGAAGAGGAGGAATTAAAAGCACGTTACTAAAAGAGTTCTTGAGAATGGAGAGGGAGAGGAAGGCCAAAGAAAAGATGGATGGATTGTGTAAGGATTGATATGAAAGAAAAGGGCAGATGATAGTGTGATGATAGTGTGACGGACGACAGGACAGAATGGAAGAAGAAAACGTGTTGCACCGACCCCAAGTAATATGGGATAAGGGCAGGAAGAAGAAGAAGGATGTCATTGTTTGTATTTTGAAAACGGGATGCGACTCCGCAGTTGTAAAATTTGTCTCCATGGGTTTTTTTTTGTTAAACAATAATATCTTTTAGTAATATTTTTGTTAAAAAAATTGTGAGAATGGAAAAATATGTAAAAAAAAATGTTACAAAAATAAAATAAAAGCTTTCTCTAAAACACCTCTTGGGATTCGAACCACCACCGTGTTACGTCCCAGTCTAGTCATTAATCGATCGCGCTGCAATGTTCGATGAATATTACGCAAAATAGACGTTCTCATATAAATGTCATAAATGACTGCCCCGCTCTTCGTCGATGAATGGATGTTTGTATTTTGAAAGGAAATCGTTTGTCTTAGTGTGGTCATGTGAAGAGGAGGAATTAAAAGCACGTTACTAAAAGAGTTCTTGAGAATGGAGAGGGAGAGGAAGGCCAAAGAAAAGATGGATGGATTGTGTAAGGATTGATATGAAAGAAAAGGGCAGATGATAGTGTGATGATAGTGTGACGGACGACAGGACAGAATGGAAGAAGAAAACGTGTTGCACCGACCCCAAGTAATATGGGATAAGGGCAGGAAGAAGAAGAAGGATGTCATTGTTTGTATTTTGAAAACGGGGTGCAACTCCGCAGTTGTAAAATTGGTCTCCATGGGTTTTTTTTTGTTAAACAATAATAATAATATCTTTTAGTAATATTTTTGTTAAAAAAATTGTGAGAATGGAAAAATATGTAAAAAAAAATGTTACAAAAATAAAATAAAAGCTTTCTCTAAAACACCTCTTGGGATTCGAACCACCACCGTGTTACGTCCCAGTCTAGTCATTAATCGATCGCGCTGCAATGTTCGATGAATATTACGCAAAATAGACGTTCTCATATAAATGTCATAAATGACTGCCCCGCTCTTCGTCGATGATAGCGTGATGATTTTCATTTCAGTAGATAAATTGGCAGCTAAATGGACTAATGTAACATTGTAGTATGTGAATTTCGTGGACGCTTGGATTTTATAACGTGTTTTGATTAGTTTTTACAAAATACTTGGGAAAAATCAAATAGGAATGTTGATTTTCTTATGAAAAAATGGTAAAAGTATTTTTTTTCCAAAAATAATAAGATAAAATATTGACAGAAATATAAATTGTAGGTGGGATTCGAACTCGGGGCAACTCGTTCAAAACCGACAAAATGCAATATTGCTCACCCCCCATAGCAAATAGCGTGATAAAATATAGCCTATATCATTAACGTTTGAATCCCCAACCGGTCCTATGAGACCGCGCTGTTATTGTTTTACTATTGTGTCTTGTTTTGCGGGTATCTGAGTAATTAAGGATCCTATAAGGATTATGTATGCAAAATTTGAACAGGATCGGTTCAGTGGTTTTTGCGCCAATTAATGCTAACAATGTACAATTTTACTGTTTTATTATATGTATAGATAATCACACCCATTATCTTCGATTTTCAGGTGTCCTGCTAAAAGAGGTCCAATCAGACTTCCTTCTCAGTAAATACTCCGTGGTCATCATCGACGAGGCTCACGAGAGGAGTGCCTACACAGACATCCTCCTCGGTCTGCTCACCCGGATCGTCCCTCTGAGGAGGAAGCGAGGCTGTCCTCTGAGGCTCATCATCATGTCTGCTACGCTCAGGGTCGAAGACTTTACTGAGAATACCAGACTATTTAAGACACCACCTCCAGTCATTAAGGTTGGATTTTGTTTAATTTTTTGCATGCTGATGATTTCTTTGATCACTATCTTAGTTGATATAAAAAACGGAACCCTTATAAGATTACTTGTTATTATTGACTAGCCTCTGCCAGTGGCTTCGCCCGCGCTAAAGTAGATTTCTCCATACAAACTTTTGACTAACGTTTCAGCTTTTTATTTATTTATTTATTGGTCTATCTACAATTGTTACACTATACATTCAGAATATACTTGCTTTTAAATAAACCAAGTGTACAATATTATACGATAGACACAGCATGCATATAAAACATTTTATTATGTGGGTGAATTTTGAAAAATCCTCTCTTAGTGCTTGCTTACACGTGAAATTTCGCAAAAATGGTGGCCCAATCATACGGAACCCTTCATAACCGAGTGCTACTCGCACTTGACCGAATTTTATTCTTATTTCAATGTCGCTTTCTACAGATCGAATCCAGACAGTTCCCGGTGACCACACACTTCAACAAAAACACGAATAGTGACTATTTGAAGGAAGCGTATAGGAAAGCTGTTAAAATACACACCAGACTGCCGGAGGGGGGGATACTCATCTTTGTTACGGGGCAACAAGAGGTAATCTACTAACAATAGTCGACCTGACAAAAAGAGGTTAAATGCAAAAATTTTGATGTGGTGTTACTAACTAGTAGGAGAATCATGTCTTGATACTTCACAATTTTTTTAATTTCCTTCAATTACGGCTGGATAATGTTGCCAATTAAATTTAAAAAAAACTCCATGTCGCGCTTTCATTAGACGCACTCTAATTTATCATTTCAGCCGAAACACGTCCACTGCTGGACATAGGCCTTCCTAAATAGAACGTTCTAAATGCTACGAAATCTATGCGAAGTAAGCGATAGTACAATAGCAGGAGGGGGGAACAGTAGGTGTAGGTAGGTACAGCAAAATACAAAGTTGAAATGTGTTAGATAGAACAACGAAATCTTGAAGGTTTGTTTTTGGTAAATGCAAAAATGTATTGTTTTAAAGATTCATAGAACAACAGTTTATTGTTTATGATATCGGTTATACAGCCCTGCAAGGTTGTCATGGTCTATCGGTTTAGGTGGTTAATTAAAGGTAAACAATCTTGGTATGTCATTTTATATTAAAGAGGTCGTATATAATTATTAGCTAACATCGATTTAGGTAAATACCTATGGTCTGTTCAATAATTCCGGAGACTAAAATGACATTTCAACACCAAAAAACTGGCGTCATTCCTATAGACATTTTGACATTACTTACGTCAATTTAGTCTCCGGAATTATTGAACAGACCATAGTTGCAAAGATTTTTACATACAATTTTTAGACTACTTTTAGATAAAAAGACATGCCAAGATTGTTTACATTTAGTTAATTAAGTACCTAAACCGATAGACCATAGTGTTTTACAAATAACCCTGTATCCATACACAAAAGATTTATATGTTTTTTTTTATGATTCCAGGTGCACTACCTAGTTAGAAAGTTGCGGGCAGCCTTCCCTTACCGCAAAGATGTGAACTATAGCAAGCTGATTACGAAGAACAGGAGTGTTTCCGAGGCAGACGCCGCACTGGACTCGGAGCCTGAGGACATCGAGAGTGATGATGATGAGGTAACGTCCTCCGGAACCTATTTTTTCTTCATAGATAGCTAACGGGGTAACGAGTTTCCTCCGTGCCTCGGAAAGCACGTTAAGCTGTAGGTCCCGGCTGTCATTTGTAGATCTTTGGCAGTCGTTACGGATAGTCAGAAGCCATTAAATCTGACTCCAGTCTTAGCATGAAGTACCAACACGGTACCCCAGTTAATGGGTTGTGGCGGTCTGGTAGGCAGCCGCTCCTCGTGAAATACTGGTATTGACTTAAATCCGGCTTGACTGGAAGCCAACTCCAATGTAGTTGGGAAAAGGCTAGGCAGATGATGATGATAGCTAACGGGGACGGTACCCCTATTGGGCGCTAAAGTTTTTCTAGAGGGTGGTAGCAGGTCCAAATGCAAATATGAGCGTTAGAAATAACAATTTTAATCACGACCACGAGTAGTACGCTTTCAGAGAGAATTATATTTTAATTTGTGATTATTAATATATAATAGACAGACATAACATTGGTATAATTAAATTTTATGTACAGGAGGGCGTTGGATTTATTTTTCCTTTTAAAGGGGACGTTAGTTCGTAAAAGGTTGGGAAACTATGGTTTAAATCGATACATTATGGTGCGACGAATGATACCGGCATTCAGTCTACTGCAAGCATCGTATTTTTAACCGACTTCAAAAAGGAGGAGGTTCTATGTTTAGCTGTTAAACAAAGCAATTTTACTTGTTAAGATATTTCTGATATGATCCTATTAGGAGTTCCGTTCCACAACTTCGAATTTTGTCATCAGCTCACAACAATATTTCTATGGGGGCAACTCGGGAGTATAATCTTTCAAAAATACAAAATCTTTCGACAATTCACGAGAAATTGCTGAACATGCATAAAAGAAATAGATACAGCCGAACATAGAAATTTCTCCTTTTTGAAATCGGTTAAAAATTAAAAACGAGATTGCACAATGAAATAATTGTGAAAACGTTCAATAGTGCCTAATAGTTTAAAAGTTATTTTGCGTTTCAGGTAGAAAAAGAAATGAAACGCGCCCGCAAAGCACGGAGGAAGCTAAAACAAAAGTCTAAGACTCTGCCTAAGATCAACCTGGATGATTACGACATGCCTGATGACGATGGGCAGGCAGACTTGATCGACGACGATGACGATAGTGAAGGCCATCTCAGCGATTCAGGTACGTTTGGTTTTCGGACTTAGGTGAAAGCTTCAGGGTAGCCCGCGAAATTCAAATTTTCTTATGTTTTATGCATTTTGCAAGCCAGTGGTAGGTTGTATGAAGTTAAAAATACTTTAGCGACTGTAAAATGTAACTAGTTACATAATTATAACCATAAAAATCATCGATACAAGCCTCCAAGCTCACTTAAGTGTAGGAACGATTTTATCAAGGTCAAAAACGTTCCTACATTTAAGTGACACAAAAAACGTAAGAAAATTTGAATTTCGCGGGCTACCCTGAAGCTTCCCCCTTTAAGGACGGCGAGCAAAGGGTAGCTCGCCGTCCGTTGAAAAGAAATGTCGGCAAGAGTGAAGGGGCGTTGTGGATTGTTCGAAAGAGTTACCGCGATCAGAAAAGGCAACTGAAGAAATACTGTGGGTTTCTGTATAAGTTTGACATTCTCTCTCGATGAATCCAGAATGGGAGAATTCGCTCATTTACTCCAATTTTAATAAATAAATAATAAATCTTGTTCCTAACGATACGTGTTTTTTTAATCATACAAGATTTTGGAAAATAAACTTTTTTGCAGCAGTGGTGGCCCAGTGGTAACTGCTCCGACTTGTAAGTTGTAGGTCGCGGGTTCAAACCCGGTCAGGCGCATTACTTTGTGTAATTGATTTCATCCCCCACTGCTCTCAAAACGGTGAAGGAAAACATCGTGAAGAAACCGGCATGTAGAGGTCTAGAACCAAAAATTCGACGACATGTGTCATCCACCAATCCGCACTGGGCCCGCTTGGTGGATTATGGCCTATTCCCTCTCCAAGAGAGGAGGCCTGAGTCTCAGCAGTGGGAACATTATAAGGCCGATAATGCTAATGCTATGCATTGACTCGCGTTTGACCACTATCTCATCTGATGGCGATGATGTGGCCGATGATGGAGCTCGCTTTCCCTGAAAGTAACCTACTCACTCTTGACTTAAAGACCCCTAAGTGGAAAAATAAACATCATCATCGGGGTCGGCTTCCAGTCAAGCCGGATTTAGCTGAATACCAGTATTTTACGAGGAGCGGCTGCCTACCAGACTTCCACAACCCATTAACTGGGGTAACACGGTACTTCATGGCAAGACTGGAGTCAGATTGATACTGAGTCAGAGAGATACTGGCTTCTGACTATCCGTAACGATTGCCAAATATCTACAAATGACAGCCGGGACCTACAGCTTAACGTGCTTTTCGAGGCATGGAGGAAACTCGTTATGTTAAGATGGTCACCCATCCACAGATCAACCTTGGCAAGCGTTGCTTAACCTTGAAGATCGATCCGTGCGGCTGTTAATATCTAGAAAAATAAACGCTAAAAATTATTTCCATAGTTGATTTTTAGGTTCTATACCTTTTTCCTTCTTTCAGATACTGAAGAAGACTTGTTAGCCCTCTCCATCAAGTCCTGTCGGCAGCCTCTATGGGTGCTTCCTCTATACTCCATGCTGAGTCAAGGCAAGCAGGCGCGCGTGTTCCAAGCGGCCCCTCCGGGCGCCCGGCTGTGCGTCGTCAGCACCGATGTGGCGGAGACCTCCCTCACCATACCAGCCGTCAGATACGTTGTGGACAGTGGGAAGAAGAAGATGCGGTAAGTTGTATTGTGAACTGTCATAGTAGTTCCGCAAGAGAACTAAGGTTACCGACATAGCCCGAAGAATCGCCAAACTTAAGTGTCAGTGGGCAGGGCACATTGCTCGTAGAACAGATGGTCGATGGGGACGGAAGGCTTTATAGTGGCGGCCACGTACCGGAAGACGCAGCGTCGGAAGGCCTCCCACTAGGTCGACCGACGACCTGGCGAGGGTCGCGGGAATCTGATGGATGCGAGACACATAGGACCGGTCGCTGTGGTGACGCTTGGGGGAGGCATATGTCCAGCAGTGGACGTCTTTCGGCTGAGATGATGATGATGCTAGTAGTCATAGTCGGCAAGCAGGCGCGGGTGTTCCAAGCGGCCCCTCCGGGCGCTAGGCTGTGCGTCGTCAGCACCGATGTGGCGGAGACCTCCCTCACCATACCAGCCGTCAGATACGTTGTGGATAGCGGGAAGAAGAAGATGCGGTAAGTTGTTTTGTGTACGAGTTAAAGAAAAAAAGATAACATGTTTACTTGGCACACGATGGATAAACAAGTAATCATCATCATCTCAGCCGAAAGACGTCCACTGCTGGACATAGGCCTCCCCCCAAGCGTCGCCACAGCGACCGGTCCTGTGCGTCTCGCATCCATTGGATTCCGTTCACGTACCGGAAGACGCAGCGTTGAAAGGCCTCCCACAAGGTGGACTGACGGCCTGGCGAGGGTCGCGGGAATCCGATGAAACAAGTAATAGCAAACTTAAATAATAAATTAAAAAAAAAAACAATAACAATGTGTAATCCCTCGCCAAGCTCGAGAGTTCAGTATATAAAACCATCACTTACGTTCGGGATTGATACTTAGCAAGCTTTGTTTTGTTCGGAATCCACTATACCGCCCCTTGGGCGGAGCACCGACCTCTCGCGTCGGGCCCTGGTTCAGGCCATGGTCCGGAGCGAGGAGGGGTGGCATGCGGTCGCCTCTTTCTGCGAAGCAGTAATGCTCGTGAAGGAGGCTGCTGACCGCGAGCGCGTGAGGGAACGATTCTCACGCCGCCGCCGCCGAGATCCCGATCCCAATTTCCAACCACGATAGGGTTCGCGGACGGCGAGCACTGGGTAGCTCGCTGTCCGGCAGTCTGGAAATAATCTGGACCGAGCCCAGTCGTCAACGGCGCGTTCTGTTCCACGCGCGCCTCAAGGAGATATCAGCAAACTGTAGGGGCCCGGCAGGGCCGAAGCCTCTGGGGGGAACACGTGGTATTCCTAAAGGTTAACACCGAGTCCCCCCCCAGATCGAAGGCAACGAAGGAACGGGGTAGGGGTTTAGTCAGTAAGAGTCTGACACGCCCTCCCGCTCCGCCCAAGAGCGGGAGAAGTCATTCTGATGATTCTCCTACCAGAAAAAAATATACCGCCTAACTATACCGCCGCGAGTTAAAGACACTGCTGTATCCTTTAATCACATAATCATACTATATTAACTTTTAAAAGTTGCGAATGAATTTGAACTTACCAGCATAAAACATAAAGTTTATTTTCCCATTTCCAGCGTATACGACCACATAACGGGTGCTAGTGCCTGGCGCATAGTATGGACCTCCCAAGCGAGCGCGGAGCAGCGGGCGGGGCGGGCGGGCAGAGTTAGTTCCGGACACACGTACAGGCTGTATAGCAGCGCTGTGTTCCAACATGAGTGTCCGGAACAATACCCGCCGGACATCTGCAGGCGGCCTGTGGACGATTTAGTGCTAACTATGAAGTGTATGGGTATTGACAAGGTAAGGACTTCCGTGAATTTGTTGTGTGGCCGTCCGGCTGTCCGGTTAGCGTCCGGACCGAGCCCGAGTCCTCGACAGCGGGGGCGCGAAGATGTCAGCAAAACCATAGGGGCCCAGCAGTCGAGGACTCGGGCTCGGTCCGAGCCGTTTCGGGTCGAAGCTTAGGGGGACCATGGGTTTGCTTGTGAAAGGAAAATCCAGGGGTCCTGGAAGGCAAGGCAAAGAAGACATATAAGACCGGATTTTAGTCTGTAAAAGTTTGACACGCCCCGCTTATTCATACCATACCCCACCTACTAACTGTAGGAGCCCAGCAGGGTCGAAGCTTCTGGGACCATGAATTGGATTCCGAAAGGGAAGCTCGTAACCCCGGAACGAAGGCAAAGAAGGAACGTGGTGGGGTTTAGTTAGTAAAAGTCTGACACGATCTCCCGCTCCACCCAGAGCGGGAGAAGTCATTTTGATAATTTCACACCTAAAAAAAACCTACTAAAACTACATATTTTCGATTTTCCTTTATTTTCACTTTAAACTTTCCTCTATTTCAACAGTTAGTAAACTTTCCTCTATTTCAATAGGTAGTAAACTTTCCTCTATTCCAACAGGTAGTAAACTTTCCGTTCCCGACGGCCCCCGACAGAATGCAGCTGCGAATGGCTGAGAAGAGACTGCTAACTCTCGGCATCCTGGAGAAACCCCCCATGAAGAATATTCGCAAAGATGAGGAGGAGGTGAGTCTGTATTCTCGGTCTAATGTCACCGGCCAAGTGCAAGTCGGACTTGACCGGTGTTAGCAAAAAAACTGCAATAAAATCGTTTTTGTCATGGCAATGGCCATAATATGGTATTATTATATGGCAATACCATAATATAATATTATTATATGGCAATATCATAATATGATATTATAATGAGATGTGACTGCTAATCAATTAATACTAAAAATGATTAAAATAAATTTGATTTATCCATACTAATATTATAAATGTGAAAGTAACTCTGTCTGTTACGCTTTCAAGGATAAACTGCTGAACCGATTTTATTATTATAATAAAATATTATGTATTATCTCCAGTCTTGCCGTGAAATACCGTGTTACCCCAGTTAATGGATTGTGGAGGTCTGGTAGGCAGCCGCTCCTCGTAAAACACTGGTATTTAGCTAAATCCGGCTTGATGGAAGCCGACCCCAATATAGTTGGGAAAAGACTAGGTAGATGATGATGAATAAAATATGATGTATTTTCCTTGCAGGTGCTAAAAGTGACACCTCTCGGCATGGCAGTGTCCGCGTTTCCTCTGCTCCCTCGCTACGGCAAGATGTTGGCTCTGAGCCACCAACAGAACTTACTGCCTTATACTATCATGATGGTGTCTGCTTTAACTGTACCTGAGGTAAGTTATTACACGTGGGATCAAATGGAATGGCGGCTCGCTACACTCCGCGAGTCCGGTGCGTATTGTTCCACGCGCCCCTCAAAGAGATGTCAGCAAACTGTAGAAGGGCAGCAGGGTCAAAGCCTTATGTTGCCATGGGTTGAGTGAGAGAGAACCTGGAATTTGCGACCCAGGAACGAACGCAAAAAAGGAACAAAGGATTGGGTTTAGTTAGTAAAAGTCTGACACGCCCTCCCGCTTCGTCCAGAGCGGGAAAACTTAAATGAATGAAGTATTTCCCACCTATAAAAAACACTCCACAAGTCGCTGAGGAACAAATTCATGTGACCGCGGTGGTGAGGAACGGGGGCAGTCCACGTACCTATTACCTAACTACATTAAATTATTTATCTTTTAGATTTTGAATGTTTCATAAAAATACCCAATGGTTTTTGCTGCTTGAAGCGAAGATCTTGCCTGCGTTAGACATAACTTTGAAAAAAAATGTATGATAAAATTGTAGATATTCGTAGGTATATCAAATTATTATGCAAATAATCTAGTTTAACATATATTTTTTTCAAAACATACGGACTAGCTGTTTAGCTGTGATCATCGTCATCTGCCTAGCCTTTTTTCCCAACTATATTGGGGTCGGCTTCCAGTCAAACCGGATTTAGCTGAATACCAGTATTTTACGAGGAGCGGCTGCCTACCAGACCTCCACAACCCATTAACTGGGGTAACACGGTACTTCATGGCAAGACTGGAGTCAGATTTACTGGCTTCTGACTATCCGTAACGACTGCCAAAGATCTCCAAATGACAGCCGGGACCAACGGCTTTACGTGCTGTTTAGCTGTGATGTTGGATTTAAAATATTCAAAAACTATATAAGAGTAATACGAGTATCTGCCCCTTAAAAAACACGGCAATCCGCTTTTTGTATATTCTAATATCTTTTTTTGCTCTTAGGTAATGTCCGGTAAGCCGGACAGTTGGCCGGCGACTGGGCACATGCTACTCCTGGGCGACCCAGGCGTGTTGCTGCGAGCCGTCGGCGCGGCCGAGTACGCATATTCTAAAGGAGAGGAAGAAGTCTTCTGTGCCAAATATGGGCTTAGAGAAAAGGTATGCTTTTGGAAGAAAGAAGTAGAAAGAAAATTAAAAAGAACCCCCGACTACTCTCCACCTCTCAGGTCCTGATAACCTTGAATACCTGAACCGATTTCCACCAAACATAGCTAAGAACACTCTTGACTGATATACCTTTCAAACAAAAAAAGCTCATTAAAATCGGATCATCCGTTTGGGAGTTACGATGCCACAGATAGACACACACACAGACACGTCAAACTTATAACACCCCGTCGTTTTTGCGCCCGCGCCGGGGGTAAAAACATGTTTATTTTACCCGAATGAACGTACAGTAAAATATACAACAATCTGTCGGGCTAACATAAACTAGTGCTTGATTGCGATCCCACCTGATGATAAGCAGTGATGCAATCGTTGATCGTGAGGCGCACTAGTTTATTAAGAGCCTATTCACTATAGCCTTGAAGACACTCAAATTATTCATGTGTTCATTAGAAAGTAAGAAAAAAAAAAGAAAATATGTTTATTCTGCCCGAATGGATGCACAATAAAATACAACAATCTGTCGGGCAATGTGTGGACCGGGCATAACTAGCTCCATAAATACTCAACGGAACACTTGTCTAGGTTGTTTAATAAGGAATATGCATGCATTTTTTAATTTGCTAAATTAATATTGGTGGATGTCACGTCTTCGAATTTTTGGATCTAGGACATGCCTCACGATGTTTTCCTTCACCGTTTTGAGAGCAGTGGTGATGAAATAAATTACACAAAGTAATGCGCCTGACCGGGTTTGAACCCGCGACCTACAACTTGCTAGTCGGGGCAGTTACCACTGGGCCACCACTGCTCTACGGTTTCTACGGTTTTGCAAACTTTTATTTAGGCGCGCGTGGAACAATTTGTGCCGTCGACAACTTGGGTTCAGTCCGGACTGTTATCGGACGTTCAGACGATGAACTATCCATTGCTCGCTGTCCGGAAGCCTACGCCGAAAGACCACAGCTTTCTTAAATAATATATTCTATTATATTCGAACTAGGAAGGCCTCCCACAAGCTGAACCGATGACCTGGCGAGGGTCGCGGGGATCCGATGGATGTGAGACGCACAGGACCGGTCGTTGTGGTGACGCTTGGGGGAGGCCTATGTCCAGCAGTGGACGTCTTTTGGCGGAAATGATGATGATGATTATGATGATATTCAAACCACCAGGGTATCAAAGAAATCCGGAAGCTCCGCAAGCAGTTAACGTCGGAGATCAACTTGAGCGTGGCTGGCGTGGACGTGACCGTGGACCCCGCCATGCAGCCGCCCAGCGACGCGCAGGCGCGCCTGCTGAGGCAGCTGCTGCTCTGCGGGCTGGGAGACCAGGTCGGGAAGAAGATCGGCCTGGACGAGGTTAAGCAAGGTTGGTCTACTGCATCTATACAACATGTCCGCCATGCAGCCGCCCAGCGACGCGCAGGCGCGCCTGCTGAGGCAGCTGCTGCTCTGCGGGCTGGGAGACCAGGTCGGGAAGAAGATCGGCCTGGACGAGGTTAAGCAAGGTTGGTCTACTGCATCTATACAACATGTCCGCCATGCAGCCGCCCAGCGACGCGCAGGCGCGCCTGCTGAGGCAGCTGCTGCTCTGCGGGCTGGGAGACCAGGTCGGGAAGAAGATCGGCCTGGACGAGGTTAAGCAAGGTTGGTCTACTGCATCTATACAACATGTCCGCCATGCAGCCGCCCAGCGACGCGCAGGCGCGGCTGCTGAGGCAGCTGCTGCTCTGCGGGCTGGGAGACCAGGTCAGGAAGAAGATCGGCCTGGACGAGGTTAAGCAAGGTTGGTCTACTGCATCTATACAACATGTCCGCCATGCAGCCGCCCAGCGACGCGCAGGCGCGGCTGCTGAGGCAGCTGCTGCTCTGCGGGCTGGGAGACCAGGTCAGGAAGAAGATCGGCCTGGACGAGGTTAAGCAAGGTTGGTCTACTGCATCTATACAACATGTCCGCCATGCAGCCGCCCAGCGACGCGCAGGCGCGGCTGCTGAGGCAGCTGCTGCTCTGCGGGCTGGGAGACCAGGTCAGGAAGAAGATCGGCCTGGACGAGGTTAAGCAAGGTTGGTCTACTGCATCTATACAACATGCAGCCGCCCAGCGACGCGCAGGCGCGGCTGCTGAGGCAGCTGCTGCTCTGCGGGCTGGGAGACCAAGTCGGGAAGAAGATCGGCCTGGACGAGGTTAAGCAAGGTTGGTCTACTGCATCTATACAACATGTCCGCCATGCAGCCGCCCAGCGACGCGCAGGCGCGCCTGCTGAGGCAGCTGCTGCTCTGCGGGCTGGGAGACCAGGTCAGGAAGAAGATCGGCCTGGACGAGGTTAAGCAAGGTTGGTCTACTTCATCTACACCTACCTTGTACTTACCTACGCCTCCCGCGCACTGTTTTCACCCTTACTCCCCCCGCTATTGTACTACCGATTGCTTTGTATTGACTTCGTAACATTTAGAATGTTCATTTTAAATATTTTTGTTTGTATGAAAATATGATGAACTAAAATATGATACATTTTTGAAAGTCAGAGAACAAAAAATGTTCTTTATGATGATAATAACATAAGCTTGAGAGGTTAGGTTAGAGTTTTACAAATAACCATTTATATTTTTTAAATACCGTTTGTTTTTTTTATTCACCTACCATGATTCAGCTATCAGGTAACATACTCGTAGATTCCGGTAGGAAATTCCACTCTTTAGCTGTAGGCGCACAATAAATAAATGTATTATGGTCTATCGGTTTAGGTAGTTAACTAAAGATAAACAATCTTGGTATGTCTTTTTATATTAAAAAGGTCGTATATAATATACACAAAGATTATTTAAATTTAGTTTATTAGCTAACATCGATTTAGGTTAATACGTAGTTGCAAAGATTTTTACATACAATTTATAGACAACTTTTAGATAAAAAGACATGCCAAGATTGTTTACCTTTAGTTAATTACCTAAACCGATAGACCATAGTCTGCCTAGCCTTTTCCCTACTATTTTGGGGTCGGCTTCCAGTCAAGCCGGATTTAGCTGAATACCAGTATTTTACGAGGAGCGGCTGCCTACCAGACCTCCACAACCCATTAACTGGGGTAACACGGTACTTCATGGCAAGACTGGAGTCAGATTTACTGGCTTCTGACTATCCGTAACGACTGCCAAAGATCTACAAATGACAGCCGGGACCAACGGCTTAACGTGCTTTCCGAGGCATGGAGGAAACTCGTTATGTTAAGATGGTCACCCATCCACAGACCAACCTAGGCAAACGTTGCTTAACCTTGAAGATCGACCTGTGCGGCTGTTATTATCTAGCCACGAGCAAACCGATAGACCATAGTAAGTAAATGTATTACATTTATGCTTCTTTTTTATATCACCAGGCGCAGACAAACGGAAATTCAAGTACGCGTACCACTGTGGTGAAATGGAGGAGCCAGTCCACCTACACTCAGAGTCCATCCTGCGGCAGACCATCCCCGAGTGGGTGGTGTTCCAGGAGCTGTACGAGACCGGCAGCGAGGACCGGAGGAAGATGGTGATGAAGAACGTCACCGCTATAGAGCCGGAGTGGCTGCCTCTGTTTGTGCCGCAGCTTTGTAATCTAGGTAAGATCATTTTTAGGGTTCCATAGCTAAATGGCAAAATACGGAACCCTTATAGTTTCGCCATGTCTGTCCGTCCGTCCTCGCTTAATCTCTGTGGCCGTTAGCTCTAGAAAGCTGAAATTTGGTACCAATATGTATGTCAATCACGCCGACAAAGCGCAAAAATAAAAATTGGAAAAAATGTTTTATTAGGGTAGCCCCCCTACATGTAAAGTAAAAAGCGTTTTTTTTTTTCATTTCAACCCTAATGTGTGATATATTGTTGGATAGGTATTCAAAAATGAATAGGAGTTTACTAAAATCATTTTTTGATAATATCAATAATTTCGGAAATAATCGCTCCAAAAGTAAAAAACAATGTCCTCCCCCCCCCTCTAACTTTTGAACCAAAAGTTTTGAAAATATGAAAAAAATCTGGAAAGTAGAGCTTTATAAAGACTTTCTAGGAAAATTATTCTGAAATTGATGGGACGAACAGTTTTTGAAAAATTGGGGACACTTATTGTGACACGTGGACGGGAAACTACGGAACCCTACACTGAGCGTGGCCTGACACTCTCCTGGCCGGTTTTTAAAATTAGTAGTACCTTAGCTTTTTTATGTATGTTCACCGATCTCTCGGTCAATTGTGGACCGATATTGTTTTTATTTTTTGGAGTATAACTCATGAATGGGTCCCATAGAAATAATGTTATGATCTGATGATGAACTTCGAAGTTATCAAACGGAATTCCTTATAGGATCATAGCAGAAATATCCCAAAAAGTAAAATTGCTTTGTTTATACGTGTAGTCGATGACTGACCGAAGGAAGAAAGGAGGGAGCAGGGGGTGCCACAGCTGAAAATGTTAAATAAAAACTTTCTACAAAAAAAAAATAGAATCATCTTCAATGTTAAAAAAAAACTTCAATTTCGGAAGTCGGTTTCATATATCGAAGAGACAACACTATTATAGAAAATCCAAATTCCGAAATTAATTAAAATTATTTTGTACTTTTTAGTATTTTTTTTTTTTTGTTAATATTGAAGTGGGTTGTCTTTTTTGAGGACTCAGTACCTGCACGGTAACTGACGAATCGACGTTTTAGTACTAAAATCTGTACTAACTATTCTGTTATTTCCTAAGTGACCCCTTTAGCGTCTCTACGAACTGTTCTGTTATTTCCCAGGTGATCCCTTAGAGGACCGTCCTCCGAGGTTCGACGAGAGGACCGGTCGCGTCAAGTGCCACTTCAGAGGCACCTTCGGCAAGGCGGGCTGGCAGCTCCCCGTCTCCGAAGTGGACTTCCCTGAAAACATGGAGAGATACAAGTAAACTACTTTTTCGTTACTCATACTTTGTAAGTAGGTCTGAAATTGCTTGAGGAGTGGGTTGAAAGTAAGTAATACTTTTCATCTCTAGGGAGAATTACTTTCAACTGACAGTTGTCAAATATAAAAAAAAGTGTTATCTTTTATCACATTTCTATTAAACAGTGTCCACACAGCTGCAGAGGTTGGTCTTCAAGATTAAGCAACGTTTACCAAGGTTCGGTCTGTGGATGGGTGACCATCTTAACATAACGAGTTTTCTCCGTGCCTCGGAAAGCACGCTAAGCCGTAGGTCCCGGCTGTAATTTGTAGAACTTTGGCAGTCGTTACGGATAGTCAGAATCCAATAATTGTGACTCTAGTCTTGCCATGAAGTACTGTGTTACCCCAGTTAATAGGTTGTGGAGGTCTGGTAGGCAGCCGCTCCTCGTAAAATACTAGTATTCAGCGAAATCCGGCTTGACTGGAAGCCGACCCCAATATAGTTGGGAAAGGCTAGGCAGATGATGAATATGGTGTTCAAACTTTCTATACAGCCAGTCAATTATGATAATGAAAAATACCTGAATAGCTATCTGGCCTCAAAAATAAAAACAAAATAGGCGGGAAAGTGGTAATCTGGCAATCCGATCTTCATTTGCTTTTTCGACTAACAATTTGTAGGAATGATCGTCGGCTTTAATTTTTATTTTTCCATCTATGTATTTAGTTTTCTATCTTTGACTGTTCTGTTGGTTGAGTCACTATACCCGTGGTCGTCAAATTGCGGCCCGCGGGCCGCATGCGGCCCGCGGCCGTAATTTGTGCGGCCCGCGACAAAGTAAATTATTTCATAGTCAACTATACCTTATTTTTATAATAGGTTTGCGTTTGACCAGAACGCGCCTGATGTTAAGCGACGTAGTGGTCTACGATGGAACACGCTTACCTAGAAGATACCTATTAACTATACCTACATTTCATAAACAAAATCAGAACCGACTTTGCGTTCGAATCCGGCGAGACGGTGACTGACGATAGTCTGCCGCACGCGTCGCTACATTATAGACCGGCGCGGGCGTGTACCCTGCGCGCTCCCCGCTCACCGCCCCGCCGCGCCGATACACCGCACTGGACTGGAGTCGAGACGAGGCGCGAGCTATTTCATTTGTTTTAACGCACAAGACTGAACGTTTCTTGCTTCATCCATTGCGCGTGCGGTATTCTATGTATAATGGCGGGAGTATCATCTAAATGTGCTACTAAAAGGAAGATAATTGACGAAAATAGAAGTTTTCAAGAAAAATGGGAGGAAGAATTTTGTTTTATAAGTGGACATAAGGAAGGTACTGCTATTTGTTTAATATGCCGGGAAACTGTCGTCGGAATTAAGCGATACAATTTATTTCGCCACTACACAAGCAAGCATAGTTCATTTACCGAAGCCTACCCTTTAGATACGATTGAAAGAAAGAATAAAATAACTCATTTGAAATCATCAATTCATCGTCAACAAAATATTATGACGGTAGCAGTCGGGCAAAATGAGGCTATTACAAAAGCATCGTACCAAGTGTGTAACATTCTTGCAAAACGCATGAAACCCTTCACTGATGCTGAATTGATGAAAGAGTGTATGATAACTGTTTCTCAAACGTTATTTCAAAATTTTTCAAATAGTAAACAAATAATGGCAGAAGTAAAAAAGCTTACACTTTCTGAATCCACCTGTCGCCGCCGTGTTGAAGATATTTCGAAAAATTTGTTTGAGGCAGTAATTGACAAACTGAAAAACTGCAAATACTTCAGTCTTAGTTGCGATTCCAGTACGGATATAACTTCTATGTCTCAGTGCTCATTATTTGTTCGGTACTGCACAATGGACGGAATCATAGAAGAAGACTTCTTAGCAGTGATTACCATGAAGGGTCGTACGAGAGGCTGTGATTTTATGGAAGTTCTAAAAGAATTTGTAGAAAAACACAGCATACCTGTAAATAAGTTGATATCAGTGTGTACTGATGGTTGTCCGTCAATGGTGGGTGCAAATATTGGTTTGATTGCTTTAATGAAGAAGGAATGGAATTTATCAAATTTGTTGCCCATTCATTGCTTGCTGCATCAAGAAACTTTGGCATGTAAAATTTCGAATAACAAATTGAAAGACGTGATGAATACGATTGTTAACATTATAAATTTTATTCGCGCGCGCGAACTTAATCATCGAAAATTCAAAGACCTTCTTGAAGAATTACAAGCTAATTATGGCGATGTTATCTTACATACAGCCGTCAGATGGTTAAGCAAAGGAAAAGTATTAGAACGGTTCTTTTATTTAAAACACGAAATAATACTTTTTTTGCAACAAAGTGGCAAAGAATTCCCTCAACTACAGCAAAATGACTGGTGGACACTTGCGGCTTTTTTGACCGATATCACTATGAAATTCAATAGTCTTAATTTAGAGATGCAAGGACCTAACAAAATTATTGGACAAATGACAAATAAAGTGTTTGCATTTGAAGACAAACTGCAATTATACATAAACGAACTCGAAGCGGGAGATTTTTCAAATTTCCCAACTGTTTCTGCTCTGCAATCCGAAGTTTCCATTCCAGACAGTACTATCCATCAAGAATTGATATCATATTTGAAAGAATATCTGAGAGAAATACAAAATAGATTTGACGATGTGCGAAAAATTAAGAACTGCTTTATACTTGTGGAAAACCCTTGGCATGTCGAAAACGAAGATATGAAATTATTCTGCCAGTTTGGATTTTCTAAAACACAGTTAATGAATGAAATCATTGAACTAAAGCACGACACACAGCTTAAAGCTAGTTTTATTGAGCACCGTGAAAAGCAGGAGTACATAAAATTTTGGAAAAATACCCCTAGCAAGTATAAATCTTTACAAGACTGCGCACAATTTGTTTTAACCATATTTCCTTCAACATATCTCTGTGAAGCTTCATTTTCGAAAATGAGCTTCTTAAAAAATAAATACCGTAATCGTCTTTCCACTCATTTAGAAGACACAATGAGGATTGCATGTAGTCCAAAAGATGCCGATATACAAGAAATAATTAAAAAAGTTCAACACCATAATTCCTAATTATAAAACATTGGTATTTTTTATTACGGCGTTGAACTTTTTAAATCATTTCTTACCTACCTATGTTTATACATTATCTTTTTCCAATAAATATTCTAGTGAACAATATGTTTGAGTACTTTTTTCGATATCAACTCCCACGCGAACGACGTCGCGGGCACAGCTAGTGCGAAGTAAATAACGAAATGAGCTGAATACACATGTATAAGTGTGCAAACGCTCTTGGAGCGCCTTCACATACTCTGCGGCCCGGCGCTGGCACTCACATTGTCATGTGTGGCCCTTGGCCAGTCAAGTATGACGACCGCTGCACTATACTCTATTTACTTTAAGAAAATAAATTTAAAGAAACTTGTTTTACGGTCCGTTCAACCAATTTTGACTTTTATTGCGTTGGTGACATGACAAATGACGGCTGCAGATAAAGTTGGTATTGTAACCACTGTTTTTGCTTTTAATGTCATCCTTATGTCTTCGGAATGGAAGTCAAAATCGGTTGAACGGACGGTTTTCTCTTCTTGTAGTAAATAGTGTATAGTGGTATAATTCTGTCAGATAATCTAACAATTAAAGCAGATTCTATCATAAACAGTGACAAAACAATTTTTACTAAGATTGTGTATTAAAAAGAAGATATTTCCTCCCCACAGATGGTTCGCCCGTTTCCTCCTAGAGGGCGCAGTGTTCCCAAAGCTGAAGAAGTACACTAAGTCCCTCTTGTCTCCTCCGTCTACCATGGTCAAGAGTTGGGCCAAGCTACAACCGAGGACCGAGTTGCTTTTGAGAGCGCTTGTAGCGAAGAGGGTCGGGACTAGAGACCAATTGAAGAGTGTTTGGGAGGAACAGAGTACTTGTAAGTAGTTTTTTTTTGTAGGTAGATAGAAGTGCGAAGCCGGGAGAGGCGTTAACTTAATCAGTCAATCATTTATCTACACTAATATAATAAAAAGGTAAAGTTTGTTTTTTTGGTTGTATGAGGTAATCTGTGGAAGTACTGGTCCGATTGCTAATTTTTTTTCACCAATAGAAAGCTGCTGTATTCCTGAGTGACATAGGCTATATTTTATGTACGCGGGCGAAGCTGCGGGCTAAAGCTAATTTAGTATAAATGTGGTATATGAGTTGTTATAGTGAAAGTGAGACAGTTGACGGCATTTGTGGCGCAGTGGTTGAGCGATTGACTGCAACGGTGCGGTTCGTGCGTTCGAACCCCCACGAAACAAATATCCAAATATTCTATTTTTGTCTTGCGTATGTGAGATTACATGTTTGTGAGTGCATCCACGATACAGGAGAAATCCCTAGTGTGAGGCAATGTTAAAAAAAAATAAAGAAAAAAGGTTAGAGCACTATGTTGATATTATTGACATAGCTAAATACGCGTCAACAACATTTCGGTTTAACGATTTTAAAATCGGTGTCGTTAAAGCTTACGTGAATCAGGCTACACAGCTGTACACACAAACAAGGGCGTCGCCAAGGGGGGGCAGGGGGGGAAATTAAATGCAGCAAGCCGCAAAGCGACCAAAGTGCGAGCAATTGACTTCCTTAACTATTAATAAATGCAGAATTATAATTATGCTGCTATATTATAAACTGCAAGAAATTATAAAGAAGCTACTGCTGTTGCGGAGAAAGTCGGGCTGGAGTTGGACATTACATCAATGCAATGTATTACGGGGGAAACAACGTCATAGAAACAATCATTCAGCAGAAAGCCCTTCAGAATACTGGAAGAGATCTTTAGTAATACCATACTTAGATTCAATTATCACCTCCCTTGAAGTCCCTGGAGTAGCATCGAGCCGGGCACACAACTAATGAGTTATTCTTTTTGTTTGTTTCAGTTCTTCTTGCAGAGTATCTGAAATGGATACCAGTATCTGGTCACAACGAAGTGAGCCTTCTATGGCCGCCTTTGCAATAGTCATTAAGTGAAACTTACGAAATAAGTGCCTTCTTGTAAATAAAAATGTTATTTTATTGATTTCTTGGATTTCTTTTCTAGAACACCATTCATAGTCCATCTTAAGGTTGTCTGTTAGATATATCTGTTAGCGATAAGACTGCCATTGTACCCATAAGTTTAAGTTAATGTTATAAGTTTTGTTTCTATTTTGTACATATATTGGTTAGCAGTACACCCGCGGTTCTGACATCAGGATGGCGGGTGTACCTAATATTTAAAATATCATCATACGGGTGTAGGTACAAACATTTTCAAGATAGGTACGTAAAGGTACACAGAAGGTACCAAATAACGGTAATAAATTTTACCCCGCCATTCTGTTACACACTAGTTACGTTACATTTTACTCTAACTCTGGCCTTACGGATAGTCAGAAGCCAGTAAATCTGACTTTCAGTCTTGTCATGAAGTATCGTGTTATCCCAGTTAATGGGTTGTGGAGGTCTGGTAGGCAGCTGCTCCTCGTAAAATACTGGTATTCAGCTAAATCCGGCTTGACTGGAAGCCGACCTCAATATAGTAGGGAAAAGGCTAGGCAGATGATGATGACTCTAACTCTGGCCTGCAAAAAATACACAAGTTAATCAAATAACTCTAAATACAACATTGTTATACAGCACTTAAATTATTATTAACATATACTGTGTATAAGCATACCCATAAAAAATGGTATGCTCAAAATGTACCATTTTTTAGGGTGCCGTAGCCAATTGGCAAAAACGGAATCCTTATAGTTTCGCCATGTCTGGCCGTCCGTCCCCGCTTAATGTCTGTGACCGTATATTTTTGGATAGGTATTCAAAAATGAATAGGGGTTTACTAAAATCATTTTTTGATAATATCAATAACTTCGGAAATAATCGCTCCCAAAAAAATGCGCCCCCTTTCTAAACTTGTGGTTCAAAAGTTAGAGGGGGGGCCTCTAACTTTTGAACCACAAGTTTAGAAAATATAATATAATAATATAATAATTAATTATTATATAAATTTAATTAATTTTGAACTTGATGGGACGAACAGTTTTTGAAAAGTTGGGGAAAATTATTTTGACGGACGGGAAACTACGGAACCCTACACTGGGCGTGGCCCGACACGCTCTTGGCCGGTTTTTTTAAATTCTTAAGTGACAAATATGTAAATCAATTTATTAACTAAATATTGAAATTCATTCATCCGATTAGGAGATAAGAGAGAATATAGAAACGGACACACACGCCTTTTGAAATTTGCGGAAATCTAGGAAAATTTTATACTCATAATTTTCCATGCAGGTTATCATTTCATCGTAGGCCTAGCAAAGTTATGACCGTTCGGTGTCGAAACTGCAGAAGTGCAGTCGCGCACTGAGGGTTCCGTAGCAACTTAATTACGGTACTCATAGTTTTGGAAAGAAATGGCTGTGATATACGGACAGACAGACAGACATGACGAATCTATAAGGGTTCCGTTTTTTGCCATTTGGTTACGGAACCCTAAAAACGTTAACTTGAGTCATTTCAGCCCTTGTCAATATTGTAACTTTTACCATAAAACAACATGAAATAGCATCTCGCGATGGTAACGTTATTTATCATCATTTTATCAAAAAGATTTTATCATGCTGACTGTATATACCTAGGTACATAAGTACCTAACAACGAAATCATTATGAGATTGCGATATTTTTTATGAAACACGCAATTTTATCTCTAATTGCATCATAAAATACACAGTTTATTTATTTCTTTATGCACACAGTGGCGGACTTAATGCCTTAAGCGTGTTCCACACGGTTGTAAAACCACGTCCCGACAGAGGTCACCTTGCTTGGAGCCGCAACACAAACCAATAGCTATGTCCACACTGTGCCCTTTTTTGTTCAACAAGGGCATGCGTCATAGCGCAATCAACAGCGCAAGTCGGGCATGCTTTTGACGCGTGTGCAATGACAGTTGAAAGTGTTGCGCGCGCAGTGATACATGTCATTCCACGTCAGATGGATAATGCGTTCCATAACGCATTCAATTGTTGAAAGCAATTAACGAAAGTTTAATAGACAGATGAAGACGAAAGTTGAAGATGAAAGGGCACAGTGTGGACATAGCTATTCTGCAACCAAGGTGACTGATCTAAGCAAAGGCCACACTGATGTAATCCAGTCTGTATACGCTACTACTATCCAACGAATCAACTATCATAAATCTATAAATGACTATTGGGGTCTACAGCTTAACGGACATTCGGGGCAGGGGGAAATCTCGGTTGATACCTATTAGTGATGGGCGATTCCGAGATAAATATCTCGGATTACCCAAATAGGCGTAGTTAAATATCTCGGATTCCTAAAAAATTACAAACGAAATAATCGGAATTGTTTAAATCAACCATAAACTCGCCGTACTACAAAATAATCGAGATGTTTTTCGATTCTTTCGAGCCAACGGAATCGACCGCTAGTTTTTGATTGAACCTACGAATCAGTCACTCGAAACTCTAAACCATCGAGGAACTACTCGCAAATGTCACAAAATCAGACCGAGTTGGACTCGAGTCAAAGTCGAAACAATGGAGATGATCGAGCAATCGAATAAAATCTCCTGCCATCGCGCATTGCTAGTACTATACCTTAGAGATTGCTGAAGCCGACACTTACATAAAACGACTTTCACGTTCAAATCCAGAGGAATGCAGTAATCCAGCATTCCAACAGAGGTCACCTTGGTTGGGGCCGCAACCAGGGACTCAAACTGTAACCGTATTAAGTATTTTTGACACTGTTTTATAAAACAGTTTTAACAGAAAAACACTTAAATGTAACAGAAATAATCAGTGGCACAGTAAGTATGTTTGAAAACTCTGCGTTTACCTGTTACACTTAGGGCCTGTTTCACAATGTGCGAGTAGGCTCTACTCACTGAATAAATTAAAAAATGGAACAGAATTTGTATGAAATTATCTGCCAAGTAAGATACCTACTCGAAACTTAATCATAGGTGGTGAAATAGGCCCTTAAGTATTAACAATGTTAACACATTTATAAGTGTTACATATTTGATTCTGTTACCAATTCAACATGTTAACCTTTATGAAGGTGTTTATAAGTTCCTGGCCGCAACACAAACCAAATATACAAACCAATCTCCAACCAAGGTGACCTCTGTTGGACCGCTGGTTTTACAACTGTGTGGAACACATTTTATAGTGTCCTATTTACCTAGTACTACCGTTTACCAAGATTATGATCAGCCCACACCTTACTCACCGATCTGAGTAACATATAGATAACTATCCACATTAATAAAAAATATACCCACTTGAAGATAATTTTAATCAGAGTTCACGTACCTACACCTGCACCTGTGAGAGATAATGTAGAAAGGTGCGGTTACTACCAACCAACTGATAACAGTTCTGTTCTCTGATTGTTAGTGCAAGTGGACTTGATAAACGTTGTTGCTATGCGATCCGATGTTTGAACGATTGGTTCCCTTAGGCGCTGGCCACACAGAAAGGACGTAAAGGTGGATCCACACATTGCGAGCATGCGCTCCGTACGGCGCACAACGCATGCCTCGGCTTGAGGCGTGCGTGTTGACAAATTATACCAACATATGCTCGGGTCGCGCCATCGCGTGCGAAGCAAATGCTCGAGGCAAGTAGGCGCGCAGACTTGGCAAGGCATGCGCTTCGCACGGCGCACAACGCACCGCGCGTTGTGCGCCGTGGCTCATTGCGAGCACTGGCGAGCAGTGCGTTTGGATGGTTGTGTCCGCCTCGCTGCGGATGTAGGCGCGCATTATGAACGACAAAGAAATGTTAAGAAAAGCAGTTTTATTATACGAAAGTAATAGATTATTATGGGATCCTAAACATAATCATTATTTTAATAAAAATAAAAGAGAAGACGTATGGCGTATAATCGCGAACGAAGTAAATGTAACCGTCGCTGAGTTGAAAAAAAAAATTCTCTTCTATGGGTTCTATCGGTTTAGGTAGTTAACTAAATGTAAACAATCTTGGCATGTCTTTTTATATAAAAGTTGTCTAAAACTTGTATGTACCTAAATCGATGTTAGCTAATAAACTAAATTTAGGTACCAATATTATGCCTATGTTTTATACGACCTCTTTAATATAAAAAGACATACCAAGATTGTTTACCTTTAGTTAACTACCTAAACCGATAGACCATAGGATCTTATACTGCTGCTGTGTGGGTTGGAGCGGCCCGAGCATGCGCTGCGCACTGTTTGGCCCGAGCAAACGCAGTTTCATTTTCGCAGTCGAGGCGTGCGTTGATATTGTACGCGGCACACGCCTCGAACGTGCATGCGCGGCTACATCCACACCTAACGTAATGCTCGCACTGAGGCACTTTGATCTTGAAGCATTTGCCGACATACGTTGGCTCGCCCTCGCGCGTGCGGAGCGCATGCCTCGCCCCGAATATACAGGTCTACACTTGGCGAGGCATGCGTTGTGCGCCGTGCGGAGCGCATGCCTCGCAATGTGTGGATCCACCTTTAGACGCAGACGGGGCGCGGGCATTTGTCTCTACCGCGTCTCTTTCATACAAAATGTATAGAAGCGTCGCGACGCAAAACATACAGAACAGACAGGGCGCGGGCGCAATGCTGGTACTTTTGCGCCTGTCCGCGACGCGTCCTCGTCTTACGTCTCTTCTGTCTGGCCTGCCCCTTAAGGGTCAGCTCATACCGAGACGCGACGCTGCATGCACATTTTAATTTATGAATTCGTATGCTCAAGAAATAAGTACCGATAAAAGGAGAAAGTGACTGACATATCAACGCACAACCGAAATTACTTGGCGTAGGAACATGAAATTTTGAGAAAGCGTACACTAAGAGTTAGTTCACACAGTTCACGACAGTCGCGAATGTTAAAACGTTTCGCTGCGCAGCGAGACGCCGCGCCGTGCGGCGTCACTAGGCGCAGCGCTGCATGAAGCAACGTACCTAAGTAGGTACCTATTCTAAATTCGCACAATGAAATGTGTATATTTTTGCGTAGTAAATAAAGTTCTATTTTGAATCACTATTAAAATGTGCATGCAGCGTCGCGTCGCGTCTCGGTGTGAGCTGACCCATAGAGATCTACGCTTTGGAATGTGCAACAACGGTTTTCTCACTAGAGTGCAACCTACTGAAAACTCTTACTCAGCTAGATTGCGTCTAATGAAAGCGCGACCTGTAGTTTTTTTTTTAATATTTAATTGGCAACATTATTCAGCCGCAATTGATGTGATGATTCTCCTACTAGTTAGTAATACTACATACAATTTTTTTAGATTTAACCTCTTTTTCTCAGGTCGCGCTTTCATTAGACGGACTATAGTAGTGTTAGTTTTGTACTTAGATAAGGTTAGTTCACATTAATTATTTTCAAATTCAATGGCTTTTCAAAGTTGTTTTATTTATTTTTTTAAGTTTTAACTATATAAACTAGTGCTTGACTGCGATCCCACCTGATGGTAAGCAGTGATGCAATCGTAGATGGTGAGGCGCACTAGTGTATTAAGAGCCTATTCACTCCAGCCTTGAAGACACCCAAATTATAATCGGACGGGAAGACCGAAGTAGGCAAATTACGATAGCGAAGCAGTCATTGCTAAGACACTTCTTTCGAATTCACGTGCCTGATGTGTACTTAAGTTTGGACATTGTTTTTTATTTGTTTCTGTTGAAATAATAATTAAAACACCGTTATAAATATTAATAGTATTTATTACAAAAATAAATTAAAACATTAACTTATAAAATATTAACTTATTTAGCTTTGTAATACCTCTTGGATACGCCGTCGAATTTGTTGCCAGTGATGGTCTGTAAATGGACAAAAAATAATAATTTAAAAAAATACACAGATTATATCAGTTACTATCGGATCACAGTAAAATGTAGGTAAGTACATTTTGATGTTAACAGTAATGGCTTGATATAGAATTAGATGATAAGTGAATATAGTACATTTCTATTATGCAATATGGTTATTTTATTTATTTATTTTATAATTTGTGTACACACATACACAGAAGAAGATACTTAGTTAAATAAAAGTATGTGCAAAGGTACTGCTTATTAGGAAAAGAAATTTTCTTCCAGCAGACCTGTGAAAGAAGAAATTAGAAGAAATATAGACAATAGTTGTCTATATTTTTACAGCTGAATATCATCAGTATTTCACATGAAGCGCCTGCCTATCTGACACGATACCTTGGCAAAACTGGTGAAAGATTTACTAGTTTCTATGTATCTGTAATTGTTAAAGATCAGTAAATAACAGTCCGGACCAAGGGCTTAAGCTTAAAATTACCCAAAAGGCAATGAAATAAGGGTTACGCTCGGAGTTTCCTTGCGTGCTCACATCAGAAATTAAGATATCCGCAGAAAAACCAAGGTTACCGACATACCCCGAAGAATCTTAGTTCATGAATCCCCGACCGGTCCTATGAGACCGCGCTGTTATTGTGTCTCGTTTTGCGGGTATGTGATAGGTTAAGAAACTTAAGTGGCAGTGGGCAGAGCAGATCAGATTGCTCGCAGGACAGATGGTCGACAGTCAACGCGGTCGTGAATCACAAGTCTGTCCATTCAGTCCCCATTTCTGGAGATGTGCCCAATAAACTTTATTATTTGTAACTGCACAATCGACGAAAGTCTGACAAGTATAGCAACTCTTTTATAATGGAGTTATTGATGTGGAATTCTGTCTACGGTATTTTCAATATCCGTCTACGGTATTTTCAACACCACTTCTGCAAGGCATCAATTTTTCGGCGATATTGTACCTACCTAATTTGTATATCTCTGGTTAGAAACAGCTTGAATTTTGTGTGCAATATCGTGGATAGATAAAATAATTATGCAATCAACGTCTGTGGCGCTATGAATGATAAAATTAATCAATGCGCTAATGCAGTGACGACAATAATAAGTACCAAAATGATAAATTTCATTAATCACTATTTTTAATTATGATAAAAGATTTATGTGAGTCAAATCTGTTTAAGTCATTTGAGCGTGAAAGAATCATACACCACTACTGCGCGTATACAACTCGGTCACATTACCTTGACGCTTGGCGTCGATGGAATAAGGTCCAAAAACAATATAACAACAACAGAGAACTAGCCAAATTATCGACGCGCGTATCGATAGCAAAGATGCTGACCTTATACTTGCTGGGCGAGCTACCCTTAGCTCCCGCATTCCGCATTCCCTAATGCGGGGGGAAGCAGGGGGATGCTCGCATTTCCGAGATGCGAAATGACATATAAATTTTCGCCTTTACAATATTGATGATTATAATGGTGCTATCTAGCCGATATCAGCCACAGCGACCGCATTCCATGGTGGTTGTGAGCTCAGATATGCCGGCCGCACCGGTCAACCAGAAAGAGTTATTCGGTTTTTCCATCAGGAATTACTCTGTAGCTAGTAGCTGCCCGGAGTTTGGAATTTGGCGGTGCGATACCTCCTTAGAAAGCATGTAAAGCCGTTTGTCCTGGGCCTGATCTCTTTTAGGTCGTGTCGGATTGCCATCCCATCGGACTATGAGAGTAAAGAAGTAAAGGAACAGAAATTGCACCAGTGTTTGCGCACACATTTGTGAACTTTAATATCTCCTGAACTTGCCTGATCTCTGTTGATATTGGCCACCGTGATCGAAATTCGGATTATATTTATATATTTTTTATGTTGATGGATGAAGAAGATCCAAATTAACAGCGTAAAAAAATGGAGAGAGATGGATAAACTTTTGGAGGAGTATATGGAACAGAGAGTAAAGTCCCAGATATGTCCGTTGAAAAGGGAGGATCCTCCGACCAGACGGGTGTTATATCTGATGGGCAACTACCCGATAAATGATTTCGTGCAGCTGTATCTACTCAAATCGCTAGATAATAACAGCCGCACGGGTAGATCTTCAAGGTTAAGCAACGCTTGCCAAGGTTGGTCTGTGGATGGGTGACCATCACCATCATCATCATCTGACTGCAGTCTTGCCATGAAGTATCTATCGTGTTACCCCAGTTAATGTGTTGTGGAGGTCTAGCAGGCAGTCACTCCTCGTAAAATACTGGTATTCAGCTAAATCCGGCTTGACTGGAAGCCGACCCCAATACAGTTGGGAATAGACCAGGTAGAAAAAGAGAGAAATGTGACGTCATAGATGCTGCTGCAAACTTACCACGATAAGGTCATCATCGATGTACTCCCTCTTGAAGGTGGCGTTGCCTTGGGAAGCGGTGATGGTCTGGGTCACTGTGTTGCCGTCCACTACGTACGTGGTCTTGATCTGGAGGCAGAGGATTCATTTTAGTACAAAATACAACTCGATAAAACAACTCTCGTAGATACGAACTTCTTTGATTAAGTGGGGAATCATCAAATGTCTTCTCCCGTTCTCGACAGAGTGAGAGGAAATGTCAGATTTAAGTGTGAGATATCGTTTTTTTTTTTAGCATTATTGGCCTTATAATGTTCCCACTACTGGGACTCAGGCCTCCTCTCTAGGAGAGGGAATGGGCCATAATCCACCGCGCGGGCCCAGTGCGTATTGGCGGATGTCACATGTCTTCGAATTTATGGTTCTAGGACATGCCGGTTTCCTCACGATGTTTTCTTTCACCGTTTTGAGAGCAGTGGTGATTAAATAATTTACGCAAGTCGGGGCAGCTACCACTGGGCCACCACTACTCAAAGTGAGATATAATGAGTGAGAGCATTATATATTCAAATTCCTTATTATAATTTTATAACGTGAATATTTTTATGCCGTTGACGGCAAGACATAGCATTCGTTTATATTGACATCACATCTGTACCATTTTGTTAATGGTAATGTTCTACAAATTAAAAAAAAATGTATTAGAGTACTTACGGGGGTCTTGTCAGCACCGATAACATCGTCGAATTCTACTCCAGATTGGAATTTGACCTCCTTGGGGCCCTCGAAGCCGTGGGTATGGTACGTGTAGGTGTCACCATCCTTCGTCAGCTTCTGGTCGGGAGAGAACTTCAGGACCTGCTCGATTTTGTCTTCGGGGAGACCTGTGTAACGAAGAAATTATTATTTTCAGACTGTGTAGGACGGATCTTAAATGATTATACTCTTTCTAAAGTCTGGTTTTTAATCCGTGAGACTAAATTGACACTGGCAAATGTCAAACTTACAATAATAATGATGCTAGTTAGTTCTTTTGTGTTGTGACAAGTGTGGCAACCCACGTAATGTCATTTTAGTATCAGATATTAAAAAACAGACTTTCAGTATCTTTTTATGAGGACTACACATAGATATCAGAGAGGAGCCGTTCTGCCCGAATGCGCACAGTTTGTGCAAGTCGCGTTGAAATGGACACGCCCCTTTATCATTTCTTGTTTTTATCTTTTTTGTGGGATTACAGGACCTAAAGAGCGGCCACTCTAAGACTGCATACAAAAAAAAGAGATATGCAATGATACGAAGTTTGCAAAATAGCTTGAAGCATTTAAGTAATTTACTTATAACGATAAAATGTTGCTTGTAGAATAATCTGACAATCAGAATGATTGCATGTATAACGGTAAATAAATAAATACGTAATTTAATTACACTGCTGTGAGACTATGTAAATCTGTATACAACATGTAACATAATTAACGCACATTCTCTTGGGTGGTCATTGTACTCATCATTATGAACAACTTTTACTATGGAACCAAACCTGAAATCGAGAAAAAATAATTAGCTGTTCCATACATTTTGACGAAATAAGCGAACATAAAATTTATGTTCGCTTTTTCATTTCCATATATTTAATGTATGGAACAGCTGATTATTTTTCTTCGATTTCAGATCCCATACTAAAAGTGATGTGCGTTGGTTGAGGAGTTCGTGGCTAGATAATAACAGCCGCACAGGTCGATCTTCAAGGTTAAGCAACGCTTGCCTAGGTTGGTCTGTGGATGGGTGACCATCTTAACATAACGAGTTTCCTCCGTGCCTCGGAAAGCACGTTAAGCCGTTGGTCCCGGCTGTCATTTGGAGATCTTTGGCAGTCGTTACGGATAGTCAGAAGCCAGTAAATCTGACTCCAGTCTTGCCATGAAGTACCGTGTTACCCCAGTTAATGGGTTGTGGAGGTCTGGTAGGCAGCCGCTCCTCGTAAAATACTGGTCTTCAGCTAAATCCGGCTTGACTGGAAGCCGACCCCAAAATAGTTGGGAAAAGGCTAGGCAGATGATGACTAAAAGTGATGTGCGTTAATTATTGTTACATGTTGAATACAAAAGGCAAAGTCCTAACTCACTCACTGACTCATCAACGCTCATCCCCTTGGAACTTCCTAAACTAAGACTGGGACTAAAAAAATATAGTCCTCGTTAAGACTCATAATAATGATTCAGACTAAGTATATTTCCGAGGAAAAATATCTGTTTTCGAACCTAGCAATCTCTGTTATCACTAAATAAATTAATCTATAAAAAATATCCAATTTGTTATCACTACTTAAACGCACTGATTTTAATCCGAAACGGAAACTAACTAGTGGTTGACTCACTCTAACAAAATAAATCAGAAAGAAAAATCGAGAAATCTTTATAAACTGCCACGTAAATTAGGCTCTTCAAAGGCATTTCCTTGGGTCAAGGAAAGCCGTTCCATTTGTATGGTCATGTGAAGAGGAGGGATAAACATATTACAGCATGTTGCATATACTTATGTATATGAGAAACGAGTATAGGTATTAGAGGAAGTTTACAGCTGGATTAATGGAGAGGGAGAGGGAAGCCAAAGAAAAGACGGTTGGATTGTGTAAGAAGTTACATAAAAGAAAAGGGAGTAATAGCGTGACGAGTGATAGGACAGAATGGAAGAAAAAAATATGTTGCGACCCCAAATAAAACGGAACAAGGTCAGGATCACAGAACAGTTGAGAGACAGGAAGATGATGATGATTCTAAGTCATTTACTTCTCAATGGAATTGAATTGTAGCTTTTATAATTTTATTGACATAAAGAATGATAACAGAAAGCCCGCGATTCAAAATTTCTCAACGACTCTTTTATGAAATAGCCATTCAAAAGGGGAAAGCAGACTGATAGGGTTATACTGATGTTTTCATCAAATAGAATACAGGATCTGTGCACTGAGTGCGAGTTGTTTTTACGTTAATGCGATTGAAAAATTCACCGCGTTTGTCTCTCGAATTGGTGAAGAGCTTGGAGCGGGCTAATCGGAGCGCCGAACGCGTTTACGTTGCGGTCTTCCCGTCTGTTCATAATTTGGGTGTCTTCAAGCCTAGAGTGAATAAATAGGCTCTAAATAAATTAGTAGGCTTCACCATCAAAGATTAATTGCATCACTGCTTACCATGAGGAGAGGTCACTGTCAAGCACAATCTATCACTAACTACATACTTAGTATAAAACAAAGTCGCTTTATCTTTGTCCCTATATCCCTATGTATGCTTAAATCTTTAAAACTACGCAACGGATTTTGATGCGATTTTTTTTAATAGATCGAGTAATTCAAAAGGAAGGTTTATATGTATAATACATGCATAATATAGTTGAGTAACACTGATAAATTTACAACCGTGCGAAGCCGGGGCGGGTCGCTAGTGTCGTATAAAAAAAACGAACTCGCACTAGGCACTAATAAATGGGTGACATACCGACAGCGCGAAGGAATCCATCGAAATTCTCCTGCTTAACGAAGCTGTAGGTCTTGTTGAGGTACGACATGGTGTGTGTGTGGAAGTGGACTCCTGGCAGGTGACTGTCAAGATACCGGCCGGCCAGCCTTATTATATCTGGCGCTAATCTACCTGATATGATAAGGGCTTTAGAGGAAAAATTGTATCCGCTTGGACGGAAGCCTGTCTCATATGGTCAATTTGTGTTGTAATGGGTCATGTTATGGTTTTTTTAGCATTAACGTTTGAATCCCCAACCGGTCCAATGAGACCGCGCTGTTATTGTTTTACTATTGTGTCTCGTTTCGCGGGTATCTGAGTAATTAATGGCTTTGTAACGTTCCCACTGCTGGGGCTCGTGAAAGTAAATATACAAGATATTTATTTTGCAAGTAGATTTTCACCAACACTTTTACACGTGAATTTTTTCCGTTAATTTATGCTAGATGAGGCCGGTGTTTTCTAGCTGACTACCCTGAGGAGAAACACCGAAACAAACTCAGGGGTCACAGTCTCTTTTGAAGTCCATACAAAATGTATTGGTCAAATAAGTAATGGTCAGTAATTGTTTCCATACAAACTTTAAAACCCCGGCGTTTCGTCCCTTAGGAGGTGAATTTTAAGAAATTCTTTCTTATCATCATCATCATCTACCTAGCCTTTTCCCAACTATATTGGGGTCGGTTTCCAGTCAAGCCGGATTTAGCTAAATACCAGTATTTTTCGAAGAGCAGCTGCCTACCAGACCTCCACAACCCATTCAATTAAGAAATTCTTTTTTATAATTTGTATACATCATAAATGAAACTTATGTGCAAAATTACGGCATTCTAGGTCCAAGAGTTTGTCATCATGTATGAGTCAGTGATCAGATCAATCACTGACTTATCGATCTCCGGCCAGTCAGGACTTTGGACTTTTTATTATGATTATTTTTGTTGTGCTTATGGGTACAATATTGACTGGTTTGCCCTGATCATATCTATTAATATACAAATCTTTATACATATCTATTAATATTGTAATGGTTCCATATTTTTTTAAGTAACAATGGAATTTCATGCCAGTTCTTCTCGAAAGAAAACGACCAAATGGAACCGTGCGTTAGCTTCTTATGTTTCGTAAGTGCCCATGTATGTCTATGGGAAATAATAACATTCTGATTGATTGATTTTTCGTCTATTCACGCGGTACTGCAGTTGCTGCTGCTATGGCAGTGGATTTTTTTTATTATTGATAGGCTTGCATTTGACCAGTGCATTGTGGTCGACGATGGTGTACCTACGTTTTCTTAGAAGCTAGCTAGTTGCTAATTGTTAGCTTGTGTATATCTGAATATACTTAGTTACCCTGAAGGATAATGTTACCAGATCAGTGTGTCCCGCAACTTCGTAGACATCCACTCGTAGACCACAGAACAAAAAATCTCAATGGTCTCAATTGCAACTGCTATTTTTACGTTCATTTATCATTCAAAAATTCATTGTTGGAAATAAAAGCAACCTAAGTTACTGCTAATTGGCCAGAAGTGGCTAAGAACAGAAAAAAGTAGAAGAATCGAAAGCAAGCCTATAACTTGCAGTGGGGCACAACAATAATATTAAATTACTGCTACTCGCCTTAAAATAGCTGTCTGTCCAGTAAACGTCCCGTCAACATCGGTCGGCCATTTTAAAGAATAGCAAGTACAAATAAAAGACAAAAAAGTTGTTGTTAGTTTTTTAAGCATTTGAAGGCGCGTCCCAGGCGCCATAGAGATTTAAAACCTTATTTTGACCTTCATTGTGTGATTTATGGAATGACCATTGAGCGGACGAGAGTGACAACCCAGTTGTCACTCTGGTGGAACGTCATAATCATAAAAAACAACCACCGTATTCGTAAATTTTTGGAATTGAACGATAGCGTGGACTAGATGATTACGACGGATCACTTGCGTCCCATATCATTGAGAATCGTGATTATAAGGCTGTTAGTCGAAGACGAGTCTACTTATTTCCAAAATACCACCCCACAATACCCACTCTTAGATGAATGATTCTGATATAGGTACCCACGTGCCTTTATCAGAAGTGGGATACGAAAAACAGTTGGATAAAGATACTCAGCCGCACAATCAATCTAGCAATAGTGGATTGCTCAGTGAAGAGTAGTTGCCTACTAACCCGTTTGTTAGCAATGCCGCAGCAAACATCGCAGTCTGCAGCAAACAATAACGCGATTCAGTTGATGAAGTTCAACCCAAATGATGAAGATGCTAATGTTAAGGGCTGCAGATCGGAGCAAAGGAGACTGCTAGTGAATCAGCTATGCGTTAATGGGCAAATCCCTAGCGAGTGAATTCCTATAGTCAAGATGTCAGAAGAGGCAATCACCGGGTTCGTTATTTCTGCTCTGAGCTCGAAAGACCACATGATTCGTCGTGAACTGAATTTCTTTGATATCACAACTCGTGCTCAACTCTTCCGGAGATTCGGTGGGATTTCTGTAAAGCATTGTACCGGTACCGAAGATAATGATAGTAATGGCAATAAATCAAAAAGACCTCACCTGTCAGACTCGAAGTTCTATGGATAATGTCATCGGCGTGTAGTTCCTAGACACAAAATAGTAGAGTGTAAAAGGCGACGACCCAGCTAATCGAGCTGATGGTTTCAACACGGATCAAGTCAAGGACAAGCCGGCACCAATCACCTGTTTCACCTGCGGGAAGACTGGCCACGTAATTACGTCATGCCCTGAGAAGAGAGGCGGCGCAGCGTCAGGGAGGTAAACACTTGTGAGCACAAGACTTCGAGAGGTAAACTGACGACGGCATCTGGTGAGCATATCTGTTTCCTTTTTGATCTGGGCTTATTTTAGCAGCCTGCACGACTGTGGTTGAGGCTCGTTATCATTTATATGAACTAGACACTCAGGCAGTCGTTCGAGCGGTGGAACATTTGCACGGCCGGAAGTTCACATTTTATATAGACTGTAACTCGTTGAAGGCGACTAAATCAAAGGTCGATTTGATACCCCGCGTTCATAGGAGGTGGGTCATGCTTCAAGCGTACGATTTTGATATTCTTTATCGTGAAAGGTACAGCATGGATCACGACGATTATCTATCGCGTAATCATCTACCTAAGATCGCAACTGTAGAACATTGTTCAGATATCATTGTTTCTCCTAGTTCTACTCCTGCAAAGAAAGTATGTTCGTAGAGTTTCATGGAGGTTAGTTGTCTGTCGAACAAAAGCGCGACACTGAAATCCTTCGGACGGCGATTTAGCGGAAAATGTAGCAAAAACTTATGATGTTAGGATTGGTATTCTTTACCGGAAAATTAACTGTAATAAAACGGTTTCTTGGCTACCTATAGTACCTCGCTCATTGGTATGGACTCTGATCAGTCACATTCATTCGGAAATTCAACATTTAGGACCCGATAAGACTCTCGTCAAAATTACAATCTCTATTGGTTCCCCGAGATGTCGAAAAGTGTTCGCAGGTTTGTCGACTCATGCATAATATGTGAAACCTCGAAAGGTCCCTCAGGTGCCCAACTAGTAAGACTTCACTTCATTCCTAAAGAGCCAACCCCTTGGCATAGGTACGCTGCACATAGATTTTACTGGAAGATTGACCGGTGAGAGTGATCAAAAAGGATACTATTCCGTTATATTTGATGTGTTCACCGAGTACGTCCTTTTAGAACACACCACCTCTATAAATGCCGCCAGTGCCATTATGGCACTGAAGAAAGCTATTTGTTTGTTTGGGGCTCCTAAACGAATTGTAGTTGATCAGGGTCGCTGTTATATTAGCGGTGAATTCAAGAAGTTGTGCGGACCATCACATTGACCTTCACTTCTTCGCCACTGGCTCAAGTAGAGCAAACGGTTAGGTTGAACGGGTAATTTAATGCGAACTCTAAAATCATTAGTTACAATCATTGAAAATGATCCACACAAGAATTGGCGCGATGAGTTTAGCCAACGTGCAACTTACTCTAAATAGTACAAGGTCTACCGTCACGAAATATACTTAGACTGAATTAATGCTTGGAGTTCAATCGTACTCGTTAAGAATTTCCAAGCTTTCCACTGAAGATGGTCCACACGATCGCTGAAATTTAGAAGCGATACGCTTAAATGCATCCAAGGTTATAGAGAAAGTTGCTAACGCTGATACTATTCGTTTTAACCGCGGAAGAGCTAAAGTAAATCCTTTTAATAGAGGTGATTATGTTTTCGTAAAAAGTGTAGATGGTCCTTGCCATACGTTAAAGTATTCGCACGATAATTTGCGTTTGGTGTCCGGAGGACACGAGGGCTTAATGGAATTAGCTGGAGGTAGGTATTATGAATGACGAGGAAGCCGTGAAGGCGGTAAATATGCAGTCAGAAGACATTATTGATGCCGACTTTAAGACTATGTCGGCTTCAACAATCGCAGTGTTGACACCATAACTGCAGATTACACCTAGTGCTGTTCGGTAGATAAGTTTAAAAAAAAAAGAAAGAATGAAAAGAAAAGAAAGTAGTGTTGGTGTGTGTGCTGGTTCGGTAGTGATGATGGGATGACCTTTGACGTAGAAGTAGACATCCACTGAGCAAAGTGTTCAGAACCTAAAGTATATAGGTTCCGATTGTGTGATGTGATTACGTGTGTATGGGTGTTGTTGTCCGGTTTTGCCTATTGGTTGGTAATTCGAAGGGACGCAAACCCAGAGACGATGTTGTCCGGTCCTGGCTAGAGTGCTAGCAGGTCGAAGGGACGCAAGCGTCTGTGTGTCACGAATGGATAGTATTGTCCGGGCTAGCGGTGCTGGTTGGAGGGACGTACGTATCTAGTTCGGTGACGTGAGTGATGGCGAGTCGAAGGGACGGTGTTGTCCGGTCTTGCACTTGTGGCAAGTCGAAGGGACGCATTTGTCCGGGCTGCGCATCATGAGTTGGCGAGTCGAAGGGACGGTGTTGTCCGGTCTTGCACTTGGGGCAAGTCGAAGGGACGCATTTGTCCGGGCTGCGCATCATGAGTTGGCTAGTCGGAGGGACGGTGTTGTCCGGTCTTGCACTTGGGGCAAGTCGAAGGGACGCATTTGTCCGGGCTATGCATTGTATGAGAATAAAAGAGTGGTGCAAGTTGCGAGAATGAGTTCGAAACTAGGCTGTGGCCTAAAGTAAGATGCACTGGCTCATGTCAGGGTGGACGAGCATGGTGGCTCGATTAACAGTATGGTACCTTCTCGTTGCTGGAATACATGTGCGCCCGAGGACGGGCGATTGTCAGTCCGGCCGTGAAGGCGCGTCCCAGGCGCCATAGAGATTTAAAACCTTATTTTGACCTTCATTGTGTGATTTATGGAATGACCATTGAGCGGACGAGAGTGACAACCCAGTTGTCACTCTGGTGGAACGTCATAATCATAAAAAACAACCACCGTATTCGTAAATTTTTGGAATTGAACGATAGCGTGGACTAGATGATTACGACGGATCACTTGCGTCCCATATCATTGAGAATCGTGATTATAAGGCTGTTAGTCGAAGACGAGTCTACTTATTTCCAAAATACCACCCCACAATACCCACTCTTAGATGAATGATTCTGATATAGGTACCCACGTGCCTTTACATTTATTAAAAAGCTGTTATTTGGGTGTAACAAACAGACACTTTAATTTTATTTATTTTCAGTAAAAGATTAGTATGTATTTGTAGAAGAATAGTAAATATGTATTATTACATTATTATAAAAATATAATATTTGATTTAAGTGCAATATTGAAATATTATACAAGAAAGTTACCTTTGATTTCCAAAATAAGTGCTAAGTCCAGATATGATAAGATTAGGTAGTAGATTTTGATTTGGTGAATCAATCACAGGAGATAACGCGAGATAACCGTGTGCTAGTTATTTTGGTTGTTGCTAAGTGGTACCTTGGTCCACACACATATATTTAGCTTTTTTTTCTTTCTTTCTTTTCTTTTTCTTTTGATAAAAATACAAAAATAAACTACTAACATTAAAGTAGCATTCTGTTCTTAGCGACCGCATTTGATACGTTTCCACTTCTCAGTAACTGAATTAATGAATTGATTTGATTTTAAAGGTTTATAACATAAGGTAGATATAACGTATAAAAAAACCGGGCAAGTGCGAGTTAGACTCGCGCACTGATGGTTCCGTACCGACTTACCTATGAAAACAGTTGAATTCTCAAATCGAGTCTTGAAGATTAAAAAAAAAAATTGTTACGTAACTACAAATTTTCAGTTTTCGGACTATATTCCCTATATTTGTGCTGTAATGTCTTGCTTCGTGCCAAATTTCAAGATTGTAGATCAACGGGAAGTACCCTAGGTTCCTTTGACAGTGTCGAAATGTACGGTTTTTGCAACATAAACGGGCGTATCTTTTTTTCCCGTCAACTTACAAGTTTGATTTTTGCACAATTTTAAGGGACTGCGGACTTGAGTATATAGTTTTAATTTCAACTTGATATCTTCACGCGTTCACGAGATAAAGGGTCTTGACAGAGACAGACGGACAACCAAGTGATCCTATAAGGGTTCCGTTTTTTTCCTTTTGAGGTACGGAACCCTAAAAGTAAACAAAAAGAATCTTATTCTAAAATGTAAAGTAACGTTTCACAAACTAGTAAATGTTAATTAGGCTACATTGTCTTTTGTAACCACAGAAATCTAAATTATTTAACTTAGATTTCTGTGGTATTAACATTTTTTTTAATCTAAATAGATTAAACTATTTAGATTTCTGTGTTTGTACACAGAAATCTAAATAATTTAATGGGTAGACCAGATTGTGGAATTCTGTCATAGGACTCCTTGGTTTCTTTCGTAATTTGAAAGGATTAATATATTAAGAATATTTAAAAATTGGGTATGGGTACAGGGCTTAATGGAGGAAGTAATGAAGATAAAAACTTTTAAATACTAAACATATTTATTATAAAAATAATTTAAAATTATAATGTAACTACTTAAATATGTAAATGCTAAAATAATGTTATGTTCTATGCTGCCTTGTAGTATCTCTTAGAAACGCCATCCCATTTGTCCATTGTGATGGTCTGAAAGAAGAAATTTTTAGTTTACTATAACGAACATAATTTTATGTTTATTCTTCTAAATTCGGAAATTGCATTACGATTAAAAAAGCATTTTCGGACGAATTCGTCGGGGCGATAAACTGATATTATGTGGCAAGGAAAGACGAGTGAAAAAAATGTGAATTAACTGTGATTACATGGCTAGGAAGGGGATGACGACTAAGTTGACGATTAAAAGTAGAAAAGGAAGAATTGTTGCGCTGACATATATTTTAGTATACAGGAAAAGTTTTTAACCACTGCGTAATTTTTTTGTGGTGGTTCAGTGTAAGTAATAGAACACAGATCGATCTTCAAAGTTAAGCAACGCTTGCCAAGGTTGGTCTGTGGATGGGTGACCATCTTCACATAACGAGTTTCCTCCGTGCCTCGGAAAGCATAGGCTGCCTACCAGACCTCCACGACCCAATAACTGGGGTAACAGGGTACTTCATGGCAAGACTGGAGTCAGATTTACTGACTTCTGACAATCCGTAACGACTGTAAATGACAGCCGGGACCTACGGCTTAGCGTGCTTTCCGAGGCATGGAAGAAATTCGTTCTGTTAAGATGGTCACCCATCCACAGACCAACCTTGGCAAGCGTTGCTTAACCTTGAAGTCGACTTGTGTTCTATTACTTACACTGAACCACAGAAAAAAATTTACGCAGTGGTTAAAAACTTTTCCTGTATAGTAGGGAACGAGAATGTTGATGATGAAATTAATCGGTATATATTTAAAACACTTTTTTCATGTTAAAAAAGATCCTAGAACGTATCCTTGAGACACCCCTTGCCCTTACCTTAAAGTAAGCCGTAGATTTCAGCTAAAGGAACGTTCACCGTCTTGATATTTTTCCAAATTTAGATTTGAATTCATTTTTATTGAAACCTTAAGGCAAGCGTTAACAAATTATCGAGTTTTTCAATATTACGGTATGTTTCAAGGAGTCATAAGCTTATGAAAAATCGTTTGTGATGGTAGAAGCACGGTAAAACTCACCACAACTAGGTCATCTCCATCGTATTCCCTCTTGAAGGTAGCTGTTCCTTGTTCGGGCTTAGCTGTTATTGTTTGAATCACTGTGTTGCCATCAACTGTGTACGTAGTCTTGATCTGTAAGTAGTAGAATGTTTAGTTAGTAACTAGTAACTGTACAATGTATGATTTGATTATGCTAATGAAATTATGGAAAAAATCGGGATGCATCATTCAGTCTTTTATTCTTTTCCCAATTTTCATATTTAGGGCCCGTTTCACCACCTATGATTAAGTTACCAATATCTTACTTGACAGATAATTTCATACAAAATCTGTTCCATTTTTGAATTTACTCAGGGAGTAGTGGCTACTCGGACATTGTGAAACAGGCCCTTAGTATTCTAACCGCTTGTCATCTAAAACTTTTAACTGCCTCGTCTAGTAAATTGTCTCAAATGCAACTACTGAGCATCTGGTCCTGAGTAAGTTCGGTCACACAGTTCTTTGGTCTTTCCTTTTATACTCGAAACTTTTTTTCGGAATATCAGACGGCAAATTGAATATAGAATGGAAAATAATGACGGAAAAAATTATTATCAGAACAGTCTCTTTTAAATTATTAAAAAATGACCTAAAATTAAACATCAAATAAATAATTTGGTACTTAATACTTACAGGATACTTCTCAGGGCCAATGACATCATCCAATTCCTCACCAGACTTGAATTTAGTTTCTTTGGGACCATCGGGATAATTTATTATGTTGGTGTAAGTGTCACCATCCTTTTCCAGCTTGTGGTCAGGGGAAAACTTCAGGATCTGTTCAATCCTGTCAGGAGGAGCACCTAGAGAAATGACAAAATATTTATTTTAATTTCATGTACAGGCGTAATTAATGCATCAAAGCATTCTCTACCAGTCAACCTTTAGGTTAAAAAAGACAACACTGTGGTAGGTCTGTCCAATAAACAAATAACAGATACAAAAATATTTCCATTTAGAAAAACGATTTTACACCTTTCGTGTTTCAAAATTTTCTCAAGTAATTTTCAAACCGATATGGACACCAAGCTACACTGAAACCGATATTAGATTGATCACACGGTTTTTACAGGGTGACTGGTTATTACAGTAACTTAAAAGAAAATATCTGCTGTTCAGTAGTTTTGAACCAGTTAGTGACCAAACATAAATGTACTAAATAGCAGATTTTCTCGCGATTTCAGATTTGGTTTCATCGTAAAAGTTTGTTATCATGAGTACAATCACGGGTTAAAGTATCGGTCACTAATTACACCACCATATTCATACTATTCAAGTCCGTTCAAAATGAAATCACCCATTCTAATTTAAAAAAGTAACCACTGATTAATCACTTCTCCCATAACCTGGTGAGGGTCGCGGGAATCCGATGGATACGAGACGCACAGGACCGGTCCTTGTGACGACGCTTGGCAGAGGCCTGTGTCCACCAGTGGACGTCTTTGAAAATGATGATGATGGTGATAATGAATCACTTATTGCAAAAGATGAAGACGAACATACCTGCAAACAACAGGAATCCATCGAAGTTCTCCTGCTTAACGAACTTGTAGGTTCTGCCAATGAAAGACATTTTGATGGTGTTGATTCAACTGATAATCTAGTTAATGACAAGAAATAGGACAACGCTGGCTTATAAACAGAAGCTAATCTGACCGATATGATAAAGCTGAATCGTGTTCGTATCTACGAGTTAGACGATGTGATTCATTGCGCATGAGAAAAATTGCTGACCTGTCGTGATGGGTAATTAGTAAAGTATGTAATAAAAATTAAGTTGACGCCATATGGAATATGCATAAAAAATATTTGTTATCTAACCATTTTGTCAATTAATATACAAAAAAAAAATACTAACTGTGAAAACTAAATCGAAATTAGTAGAAAAGCAAACGAGATATAAACATCATAATCATCTGCCTAGTCTTTTCCCAACTATATTGGGGTCGGCTTCCAGTCAAGCCGGATTTAGCTGAATACCGGTAACGAGATATAAACATTTCAAGCAAATTTATCTGTCCCTCTTGCCAAAACTATGGCAGCCGAACGGACGGAATGTAAAATTTTTCATCATTCATATTAATTTAACAAATAAAACAAATAAAAAATGCATGCATATTCCCTATTCGTGAGTCACAATGGCAGGTGTTTTACAAAATTTTATTATCTACCTATTACTCATAATATACCTACACCAACAAATTGTACCTAAAAAGTACCTCAAGTAGAAAAAACAGTCGTGTTTTTTTTGAATAAATTTGGTTCTGAAAGAGGTACAGATCTTTTGGAACTAGGAACTAAATAGCATATTTTAGGTACAAACAGCCGCACGGGTCGATCTTCAAGGTTAAGCAACGATTGCCAAGGTTGGTCTGTGGATGGTGACCATCTTAACATACCGAGTTTCATTTGTGCCTCGGAAAGCACATTAAGCCGTAGGTCCCGGCTGTCATTTGTAGATCTTTGGCATTCGTTACGGACAGTCAGAAAGCAGTAAGTTTGACTCCAGTCTTGCAATGAAGTACCATGTTACCCCAGTACCAGTAGTTTCGGCTGTGCGTTGATATCTCAGTCAGTTAGTTTCTCTTTTTATATATGAGTAATGTATAAAGATATGATATATACTTATATACGAGTATGTATAAGATAACGCTATCTTATTCGTTTAAGGTTCTGCGATACGAAATACTCATTGCATAATAATCTAGTCGGGAGCGTGAATACACGGGGCTCCTTCGGTCTGATGCCTGCGGTCCTGAAGCTCAAGTTTGCTATTAGAATTGTATCTGAATTGTCGATCATTGGCTTCATAATTGTTGATTTTGACAAGTTAACAATACCGAACTTATTTTCGCTCAATAGCCTAGCGTCGCGCGTTGCTGTTCAAATTGCATTGCTACGTTGTCTAATCGTCATTTCAGCCGAAAGACGGCTTTCCCCAAGCGTCGCCACAACAACCGCGTCACGCATCCATCGAATTCCCGCAACCCTTACCCGGTCATCGGTCCACCTTATAGGAGGCCTTCCAACGCCGCGTCTTCTGGCACGTAGTCGCCAGAACCTTTCGTCCCCATTGACCATCCGTTCTACGAGCAATGTGCTCTGCCCACTGCCACTTAAGTTTAGCGATTCTTCGATATATGTCGATAATCTTGGTTCTCTTGCGGATATCTTCATTTCTGATGTGGTTACGCTAGGAAACTCCGAGCATATCCCTATTAATTGTTCATTGGATGACTTTTAGCCTTCCAATGAGGTCTGCTATGTTGTCTGCATCCAGAATATTCTCTCGACCTTCACGAGGTCATCGAAAGCCGGTACATCTTATCATTATAAACCTATAAATGGATAAGTCTATCTTATCCAGCGGTGTCTTTACGAAGGTGTGGAGTCATTGGGCAATTTATTGATAGCCAATGTTGATAATTGATTTTACTGTATTTTTATGGTTTAGTTGCTTTGCTGGGTAATCATTTACTGGGTTACCACCCACCATATCTTCATCTGTTGCATCACTATTGTAACCATTGTAATGGCAGTGACATCACATTTCAGTTTGTGCATCCAAACACTGTTATTTAACAGTTTCGCTTCCAACAGATTACAAAGGTTTTCTGTTTTGATTAATTTTGGACAAAGAAAATGTCTTTCTATTTCTGATTTTGAACAGTCACGTTTTGATATAAACAATAAAAAAAAAATTGAGTCAAGTACCTAATTCGACTCTATCATATGTTACATGGTCTATAAATCCACATGAAGTTATATTCTACTCAGACATTCTGTGTTTATGGGTGTATTAAAGGTAAAATAAATAATGGCAATATCACTTAAACAGTTTATTTTATTTTATTTAAAATTTCGAGCGCTCTTTTTTCTCTATTCACCCACAAACATAAGTTAAAAATGTATAAAAATGAAACATATTTTTAATGACAAAAATAAATTATAATATAAACTACTTAAACATTAACTTATGCAGCCTTGTAGAACCTCTTGGCAACGCCGTCCCATTTGTCGGAGGTAATGGTCTAAAAAAAGAAAAAGCAATATTAGAATACTAATGTTTTCTCATCTTCCTCTTGATTGAAATATACTTCCTCCATTCGACTCGGCATAGTCGTCATGACAACGAAAGAAAATCTTCAATTAATATAAAAAAATAACAAAATATTTCTGTCAATAGGACTAAAAGATCCTCTTATAGGCTCTCCTACGTCATAAAAGGTACCCTTGTACATAAAATTTAATACTCGTTGTTCCAGTAGTTTCGACTGTGCGTTGATCTGTCTGTCAGTCAGTTTCTCCTTTTCCACATACAGTTTGGTATAGGATTAACTGAATCCTTGTAGACAGAAATACCCGCTCTTAACCTTTTAACTGCCTTCATTGGATATATCCAGCAAACACTCTCTGGTAGTGGTTCATGGTAAGACTGGAGTCAGATTTACTGGCTTCTGACTATCCGTAACGACTGCCAAAGATCTACAAATGACAGCCGGGACCTACGGCTTAGTTACGAGCAATATATTTTTTAATAAAGACAAAAATAGGGACATATCTGCACTTACCACAACAAGTTCATCACCATTGTACTCTCTCTTGAATGTCGCTGTGCCTGATGGCGAAACGATGGTCTGAGTCACTGTGTTGCCATCGACCACGTATGTGCTCTTAATCTGAAAGAAAATACACTTTCTTGAGTACACAATGAAGTTGGGGTCAATCGAGACATCTAACGGTCGACCAGTGATGTGAAAAAGAACATTGTTAGCTTAAGGGTGAAAGTAACTTATTTAGTCCCAAAAAGGAGTTTGGAGGGCGACCGTAGCGAGGTCACCGTTCGAGCCTACTATCAGAGTATGAGTAATGAAAAATTATATTAATTCCAAAACATACTGTCGCACTCAGAGACAGTTAAGAAGGCACCGAGCTTTTTATACACAAAAACACGTTTTTATAACCCTTGTTTGAAGTAGTAAGTAATTAAATTAAAATCTAAGAAAATATGTTGGTATTATTGAGGATATATACTAGGCCGTATATACGATGGAAACACGATTTGATAAAGTTTGCTCGATAGAATAAATTCACAAAGATACCTCTAAAAACCACAATAAACGCTTAGTACGACGTGAATTCTTGACGGAAGGTTCTCAGATTTTTAATATTAACAAAACTACATGTTTTGTATACGGTATACACTTTATATTTTCAAAATGTTTATTTGTTTAACAATACGAAGGAAATACCTAAACTGGCGCGCAACCAGCCCATCATAACTAGAGCCGCCTCGCCTCCCTCTTATCCGCTTTAGTCATGCTTCGGCCGTCGAACGGGGAACCTGTGTCGCTTGCGATTACGCACGGGTTTAAAAAAGTTACGAGTAAAATTGTGTTAAAATTCACTGTAGGTACTCGTACCTATTTAAAATGAGGAATAAAGTAAACAAAACAAGGGAGAGAAGTGGTTGGCGAAAAATCAATGCTAAACGGTTGCATGAAAAAATGAATTAATATTCGTATACGTATATGTACCTACCTACATACTTATTTACCAATTATCTGACTTGGGTATATTTTTTTTTCAAATGGGATATTTTAAAAAACAATTATTTTATCTTTCTAGATCAAGATATTACAGACCGCGAATTTTGAAAATAAAGAGAGTACGGTACTGAAAAAAATATATTTGAGAGTGAAAAAAAAATATCTTCGAAATATTTTTTTTTTTAGTTGGGGAATCATCAAAATGACTTCTCCCGCTCTGGTTGGAGCGGGAGGGCGTGTCAGACTTTTACTGACTAAAACCCACTCCTGTTCCTTCTTTGCCCACCTACAAAATATTTTTTTTTTTGTTGGGGAATCATCAAAATGACTTCTCCTGCTCTGGGCGGAGCGGGAGGGCGTGTCAGACTTTTACTGACTAAAACCCACTCCTGTTCCTCCTTTGCCCACCTACGAAATATTTTTTTTTAGTTGGGGAATCATCAAAATGAGTTCTCCCGCTCTGGGCGAAGCGGGAGGGCGTGTCAGACTTTTACTGACTAAAACCCACTCCTGTTCCTCCTTTGCCCACCTACGAAATATTTTGTTTTATTTGGGGAATCATCAAAATGAGTTCTCCCGCTCTGGGCGGAGCGGGAGGGCGTGTCAGACTTTTACTGACTAAAACCCACTCCTGTTCCTCCTTTGCCAACCTACGAAATATTTTTTTTTGTTGGGGAATCATCAAAATGACTTCTCCTGCTCTGGGCGGAGCGGGAGGGCGTGTCAGACTTTTACTGACTAAAACCCACTCCTGTTCCTCCTTTGCCCACCTACGAAATATTTTTTTTTAGTTGGGGAATCATCAAAATGACTTCTCCCGCTCTGGTTGGAGCGGGAGGGCGTGTCAGACTTTTACTGACTAAAACCCACTCCTGTTCCTTCTTTGCCCACCTACGAAATATTTTTTTTTTGTTGGGGAATCATCAAAATGACTTCTCCTGCTCTGGGCGGAGCGGGAGGGCGTGTCAGACTTTTACTGACTAAAACCCACTCCTGTTCCTCCTTTGCCCACCTACGAAATATTTTTTTTTAGTTGGGGAATCATCAAAATGAGTTCTCCCGCTCTGGGCGAAGCGAGAGGGCGTGTCAGACTTTTACTGACTAAAACCCACTCCTGTTCCTCCTTTGCCCACCTACGAAATATTTTGTTTTATTTGGGGAATCATCAAAATGAGTTCTCCCGCTCTGGGCGGAGCGGGAGGGCGTGTCAGACTTTTACTGACTAAAACCCACTCCTGTTCCTCCTTTGCCAACCTACGAAATATTTTTTTTTTGTTGGGGAATCATCAAAATGACTTCTCCTGCTCTGGGCGGAGCGGGAGGGCGTGTCAGACTTTTACTGACTAAAACCCACTCCTGTTCCTCCTTTGCCCACCTACGAAATATTTTTTTTTAGTTGGGGAATCATCAAAATGAGTTCTCCCGCTCTGGGCGAAGCGGGAGGGCGTGTCAGACTTTTACTGACTAAAACCCACTCCTGTTCCTCCTTTGCCCACCTACGAAATATTTTTTTTTAGTTGGGGAATCATCAAAATGAGTTCTCCCGCTCTGGGCGGAGCGGGAGGGCGTGTCAGACTTTTACTGACTAAAACCCACTCCTGTTCCTCCTTTGCCCACCTACGAAATATTTTTTTTTAGTTGGGGAATCATCAAAATGAGTTCTCCCGCTCTGGGCGGAGCGGGAGGGCGTGTCAGACTTTTACTGACTAAAACCCACTCCTGTTCCTCCTTTGCCAACCTACGAAATATTTTTTTTTTGTTGGGGAATCATCAAAATGACTTCTCCTGCTCTGGGCGGAGCGGGAGGGCGTGTCAGACTTTTACTGACTAAAACCCACTCCTGTTCCTCCTTTGCCCACCTACGAAATATTTTTTTAGTTGGGGAATCATCAAAATGACTTCTGCTCTGGGCGGAGCGGGAGGGCGTGTCAGACTTTTACTGACTAAAACCCACTCCTGTTCCTTCTTTGCCCTAATTCCGTGGTCCCGGGGATCTCTTTCGTCAACCCAGGCCCCAGAAGGCTTTGGCCCTGTCGGTCCCCTACAGTTTGCTGACATCTCTTTGAGGCGCGCGTGGAGCAATACGCGCCGTCGACGACATGGGCTTGGTCCGGATTGTTACCAGACGTCCGGACGGCGAGCTACCCATTGCTCGTCGCCCGCAAGCATGCGCCTACGGTGGTACCTACTAAGTATGTGATGAAAATATTTTATGCAGCTAAATTCATACTGAATTCTCGGTAATTACTCAGTAAAAAAATAGAAGCAATAAAAAGAGATAATAATATAATTCTGGAAGAACATTATGGAAACAAAGTTAAAAAGTTTTTACTTTGATTGTCTTCTACCAGAAATAATTGATTCAAGGCTGGACAGAAAAATGGAAATTCGTGAGCAACAATATATTTTAGACGCAATAGATAAGAAAGAGTCAGCAAAACGAAAAAAAGCTATGCCTTCCGCGAGTATTATTCCAGAAGCGAAGCGGAAAAAAGTTACAAAATAGTAATACACGTAATAATATTGTACGGCGGCACAGCGCAGTGACGCGCGCGCGGCTCGCTCGCTCGCTTGCCGATGTGCCTCACGCACACATACACAGAGCGCAAAGAAAACCTAAAGTCGATTAGCGCTAGAAACTCGGTGCGCTCTTAATGATTCATTAGCGTTCCTTAATATCCATTAAAGTGAAACATAGCCAAACCCTTCGAAACGGTCCATTAAGGAATTGTCTTAAGGGTTTGACAATTTCTTAAAGGACCGTTAAAGATTTTAGTCATTAAAGACGTTAAGGGACGCTAGTGAATCATTGACTGTCTCTGAGTGCGACTGATAGACTATAAAGTGTAGTAGGTAAATGTAGCGAGATTATTCACCAAGAGAGTACAGACATTCCATCTGTTAACACTCCCTCAAACCTATTTTTGCTTAACCTTTCGAATACCGTTAATAGAGACACGATAGAAAGACACTGAGAGAGCGAACGCTTCGCTCGGGGTTTAATAGATTAACCTATCAATATCCGCGAAACGAGACACAATGGTAAGACAATAACAGCGCGGTCTCATAGGACCGGTCGGGGATTCATGAATTAAGGTTCTAGAACACTTACGGGGGTCTTGTCACTGCCGATGACGTCATCGAACTCTTCTCCAGACTTGAACTTGCGTTCTGAAGGACCCTCAGGTGTGGCTGTGATGTAAGTGTAGGTGTCGCCGTCCTGGACCAGCTTCTGATCAGGGCTGAACTTAAGGGTAGCCTCGATCTTCTCGTCGGGGACTCCTGTATAGAGAAAAAAGAAATTGAATGAGCCCAACAAGTAAAGAAAAAGACAGGACCGGTCACTGTGGCAACGCTTGGGGGAGGCCTATGTCTAGCAGTGGACGTCTTTCGGCTGAGATGATGATGATGATAAAACATGAAAGGCAAAGTCTAGATGCTGATGTGTGTAGATAATTAATTTTCGACGACTCAATCGTCTTTTGATGAAAGTTTTTATAAAAGGCTATAGCTTAACTAAAACGAACTATAACACGAAAAGTGAGAACTTACGAAATGAGGAATCATTCGTGTTTTTTATTAATGTAACTCGTATTAAAAATGGAAATTAAAGATATATGAACATAAAATGAAGCGCTTTCAATCCAATAGGGAAACATTTTGTAAATAAATTCTATAAGGAAAGATAAGATTATATTTTCAATACGATCATGTTTGGGGAGTAAACTAGTCTAGCGAACTCAAAAAGAAAGAAGAAAGGGGAAAGCTTTATTCTAGTCTTTAGCATTAGCATTACCGAACTTGTATTGGTCCCAGTGCGAATTGGTGGATATGTGACATCCACCAATTTGAAATTCACTCATCTAAATTTTGGTTCTAGGACATGCCGGTTTCCTCACGACGTTTTCTTTCACCGTTTTGAGCGCAGAGGTGATGAAATAAATTACACAAAGTAATGCGCCTGGCTGCGTTTGAACCAGAGACCTACAACTTCTAAGTCGGGACAGTTACGGAAGGGTCACCACTGTTCTATCCGAGTAAAAGGACATAATGCAGGCAATTATAAAAATACTTCAGAACGGGTACATACCAGCTGACTTCAGGAATCCATCGAAGTTCTCCTGCTTCACGAAGGTGTAGTTCTTGCCGAGGAAAGACATATTGGCTGCAGTTTCAGGCGGTCTAATGGCAAAGGTTTGGCCAACTCAGGCTTATAACTTAACCCTAATCTGGCCGATATGATAAATGTAATGCCAAATTTATGACCGTCTGATAGTTCAAATGAAATGTGAATCATTTTTCAAAATAAGTGTGAAGAGTTTTTATCGACGATTATCTTTTTACTGCCGGTTCATCGACAAAAACTATGCAGTTTTTACCACTTTTTGACTCTTCACTTTTTACCTAGACAGAGGATAAGCATTGCCATACAGCGTGGTAATGCCTCCAATCTTTTGGGCTCATTACCAGTCGACAGCGATGTGGAAGAGTTTTTTGACGCCATATTATAGTTCGTTTTTAGAAAGGGAAGCCAAAGAAAAGATGATTGGATTGTAGGTATGTGGACTGATATGAAAGAAAAAGGAGTAAGTGATCGAGTGACGGGTGATAGGACAGAATGGAAGAAAGACGTGTTGCGCCGACCTCAAGTAGTTAATATGGGATAAGGGCAGGAAGAAGATTTTAGTTAGTTTTTAATTGTAATCAGTTTATAGTTTTTATTATTTTTATTATACTGTTATTATAGTTAAGTATTTTTTTACTTACTTATCTGTTATTTGGTGTATATGTCACTTTGCAGTTGTTTACCCTTATCAATGCAGGGATTATCGTAATTTAATTTCTATTTTCGGGGATTACCTTTTAAAAACATACAAAAGATTCAAATCAAACTGTTAATTGTCTGTACTGTATCTATGTTTACATCTGCATATTTGTGTGTGAATTTTGTTGTTCTTGTTATCATTGTATCATTTATATATAAAACGTTTAAAAATAGTATCATACTGGTATCAGGATTCAGGAACAGGCTCCAAGCTACCGGTGGTCAGAGATCCAGAGATAGGATGCTCTTAAGTTTGTTCATTACTTCTAACACTCATTATCTCGTCGATACTTGTAATTTCGTTTTTTTTTTATTTCATATAAACTAGTGCTTGACCGCGATCCCACCTGATGGTAAGCAGAGATGCAATTGTTGATGGTGAGGTGCACTAGTTTATTAAGAACTCTAGCCTTGAAGACCTAAGTTATAATCGGACGATTAGGCAAATTGTTCCAGTCCTTCAATGTACGTGGTATAAACGACGAAGCGTACCACTCAGTCCGGGTCGTAGAGGTTTCTACAAGGTAAGGGTGCATACTCGCCGTACAATATGACGGTTTGTCTGATGATAAAAAGAAGATGGTGGAATCAAAGCATGCAATTACCGCTCAATTATCACTCCTGTAAATGCATCCTGTAAAATACCGAAAGTCAGGCTGCCCTAAGCCTGTGCTCAATTGAGGCTTTGTTGATTGGACGTAACCAAATTTCGATTTTTAATAAGCCTCAACTATGGTATTCTCTAAAAGTCATTTTCCTGGCGACGAGCTCGTCGTCGAGACAGCCGTCGAACAGCGAACGCAAATGTATGAAGAACTGTCATTTTCAACCCACAGTTGCAATTGACAACTTTTAGAGAATAGTACCGCTGGATCTCGGATTTATTATTATTGTACTTAAATGTATATTTTATGATTTTATCCAATTATTTACGCTCACTTCATCCACGTCGAAATTGAAGTAATAGCTAGATCGATTATATCAGAGAATGAATAACTCTAATCATATCGGTATCTGTTACCAGAGATTATGATTTACAAACAAACCGTTTTATGGCTTTTTGATATTAGTTCAGATCTAAAGTCCGTGCCTGAATGTAGGTTGATAAATCCTTGCATGACTCGCTAAAATTTATAGGTCTATCTTTATAATCTACAGCAAGGCTTATCAATAGATACGTTCGCAATTTGCCAATATAGCCGCCATTTTGAATAAGCTACAGTTGTCGAATTTGGCGGGAATACTTTATAGTCTATCACGAATCCGCACTGGGCCCGCGCGGTGGATTACAGCCCGTTCCTTCTCCTAGAGAGGAGGCCTAAGTCCCAGCTGTGGGAACATTATAAGGCCGATAATGCTAATGCGAATACTTTATAGTCTTGTTTAACCTTTAAAGTGGGATTGGGCTGGACAAGTCTGCCACATGTCAGATGAGCTGTGGGCTAAAATAGACACTTTTTGGATCCCATTAAATGCTAGGGGTCATCGTGACAGACCAAGGCGAAGGTGGAAAATGAGCTTGACGACTACCCGCAACGGCTGAGTACAGAAGTGTGTGGAAAAGGGAGTGGGAGGCCTTCGTCCGGCAGTGGGACATAATAGGCTAACTAACTTAACCGGCGAATACTACATGATTATTCAGTGCTCTTATCACCTTTTGTATTAGTGAGAGATCATCAAATGACTCGTCCCGCATACCCCAGATCTATCACGCCATTTGTCACGTGACTCCTCAGCAGGTAATGTCGAACAAGTTTTCTTTTCTTTTATGACTCAAGTCGATTTCCGTAGAAACTACACAACACAACTTAAGAGTCTTCAAGTCAAGAGTAAATAGGTTACATCTATTCTAGGCAAGCGTGCTCCATCGTCGGCCACATCATCGCTTACCTTCAGGTGAGATAGTGGTCAAACGCAAGGCTAAGCATAATAATAAAAAAAAACCATTCATAAAATAGGAAGTTAGGTATGTTTAATAATACACAACCGTGATTGATGATCGTGAATAGTACACACGTAGATCAATATCAGTTTCTAATTAGAATTATTTCTAAAATACAGAGATATAAAAACGCCTGGTCAGGATGACTTCAAGGTTTAATCATAGAAATAAATAAATTTGAAAACATTACATCATCGTCATTGGGACTAAAGGTTTTGGAGTGACAATCACGTGCCGGAAGACGCAGCTTTGGAAGGCCACCTAAAAAGTTGACTGATGACCTGGTGTGGGTCACGGGAACCTGATGGATGCGAGACGCACAAGACCAGTCGTTATGGTGACGCTTGGGGGAGGCCTATGTCCAGCAGTGGATGTCTTGCGGCTGAAATTATGATGAGACGGGAGGAGACTCAGAGGCACGAGTTTTTAACTCGACAGTGGATGTGGAGTGGATTCCAAGAAGATCGAGACGATCGATTATCGGCCTGGTTAGATCTCGGAAAGTTGGAGGTGGATGGGATTGACTCCTTTTAGAGAATAAATTCCCAACGGGTGCTATCGCGCTGCCTAAAATGGGTTTATATTACGTAAAGGAGGCGATAGAACTTTATTTTCTTGCTTTTCAAGAAAAAAAAATTCTGGAGTAGTTCATTAAAGGTTGGGACTGGGAGGCTAGGTGTGTTTTAGAGGAAAAAAGACATAATTAATAAATAACCATTTATCAAACTCTTAATCATGATGACGTGTCTTATTCACTATCGCAGAATTATAAATACTAAGAATCATACGAGCTGTTTTGACATGGAATCAGATAAGTTTTGTCAATTAATCAATCTTTATCAAGGCTGAAAATAAAGTCAGTACAGGTGCTGATGACATGGGGAAAGGTCTTCTTCATTTGGATTCGATGGTCATCATCATCATCTTCCTGCCCTTAACCTGTAGGGTGTACTTGGGGTCGGCGCAACACGTTTTTTTCTTCCATTCTGTCCTGACACTCGTCACGCCACTAACTCCCTTTTCTTCCATATCACTTCTCACACAACCCATCCATCTTTTCTTTCACATCTCCCTCTCCATCCATCCACATGTAAACTCATAACTCCTTTAGTAACATGCGCTTTCGATTCGATAGTAAACTTGTTAAGCTTTTTGGACCCATTTGGTGGCTACGGTAAAAGCAGCATCGGATGCACTCATCAGATCCTCCAAATAATAATAATATAATAATAATAATAATAGCCCCCTAAACAACCACACGTCCTGATTGACCATCTAATCACGTGGGGGGCGGACACACGTATAAGAAATTACTGGCGTGGCTAACGTGGCTCTGGAAACCCATTAAAAATGGAGACCCGTTCAAAAAAGAAACGTATAGGACCGCTGCCCGGGGGCGATCGCCGGGGCGCACCTGGAGCTGACGCTGGGTGTCTCAGCATGCGAACCGTCAGCGGTGAGGAGTTGAGCAGGCGGGCTCCCACCGACAAAGATACTACAGCCGAAATCACTGACGATGGTGACAGACTGACGGACAGGACAAACACCCCTGTAGAACCATACAGTCCAAGTACAGTATCGTATGCACCCTCTGGAAAGTCAACACCATCCATACCATCGTCACCACCTTCCAGTACTAATCTTAACACAGTCCGACCCACCCCGTCCTTGAATGTTGCGCGGGAGGTATCTACCTTCTTACCCGCGTCCACCAAGGCGGGCAAAGCAAGAGTTCGCATGAGATGGAGCAAGGAAGTAAACATATTTATCATGCGAACTTACCTATATATCACAAAATTAGAGACCGATATGACAACTTACAGGCAACAACTGCATGCACTTTTTACACAACAATACCCAGAGGTCACTGTTACAGAGCAAAGGATTTCAGACCAGCGTAGAACAATAGTTAGGAATAAACTTTTGGCACAAGACATATTAGATCAGTTAAGGGAAGAAGTTCGAACACAATTACAAGTAGAAACAGAGAGTATTGAAAACACTATTAATTTGGACGTAACACAAAACACAACGGAAAATAGTCAACAAGAACCACAACTGCACGGCCACTCAAATTCTAACACACAATCTCAAACATTCTATCAGTCACAAACACTTTCACAAACCATACATACATCTACGCAAACCGAGAGTATTACTATAACACTAGAAAATGACTCTGAGATCCTCGCAAACATCGATCAAAATCATCTTTCAGATCCACATATACAAAAAATATACGACAAATTTAAAACAGCTCTCATTCAATATTCTGGGATGGATCAGGCAGCTCGACCAAAGTTGCCTAAACTTAGATACACACCAAAACTAAACCGGCTAATTTATTTATTTAATCAAAGTATTCTCAACCAATATATTAGCGAAGAAACTCAACTAATAGATTTACATACTTTAGTATATTGCACAGCATTAGTTATTTCCGAAGAACTTAATTATAAAATCACAGAACATACAGTAAATACAAGACCAAAAAATAATAATAAACCACCTTGGCAGCAGAGACTTGAAAACGATATAGAAAAACTGAGAGCAGATTGCGGTAGACTAACTCAGTATATTAATAACAATAGATCAAACAAGGTAGTTAAGAGAGTAGAATCATTATTTAAAAACATGGCCGTACATACTAGACATGAAAATGAGAATAGGAAACCGGAAGAATTTTTAGATACTTTGAAACAGAAATTAGCACTTAAAGTTCACAGGTTAAAAAGATATAAGAAAGCCCAGGAGCGTAAAAATGATAATTCCCTATTTGTTATGAGTGAAAAGAACTTCTATAGGAATCTACAAATGAAACCACAAACTGACACAATAGTTGAGCAAAATATAGAATTACCAACAGTAGAACAACTTGATACATTTTGGTCTGGTATATGGGAAGAGCAAGTACATCACAACGATAAAGCAACTTGGATTACAGAAGTAGAAACAAAATGGGGCGAAATAGATGAAATGGAATTTCATGAGATAACCGAGTCTGATATTGCAAATATAACGGCCAGGTTACATAATTGGAAGTCACCGGGTATAGACAAAATTCAAAACTTCTGGTTCAAAAAATTAACGATACTTCACAAGTTCATAGCAAACATTTTTACAGATATAGTACTAGGCAAACAAAATATACCTGACTTCATTGCGACAGGAGTAACGTACATGCTTCCTAAATCTAAACATACATCAGAGCCTTCCCAATACAGACCAATCACATGTCTACCCACAATTTACAAAATACTAACATCGGTTATTACTAACAAAATCAACTCACACATTGAACATCACAAAATAATAGCGGAGGAACAGAAGGGTTGCAGACGGGGCCACATGGGGTGCAAAGAGCAATTAGTAATAGATTCAACTATCCATAAACATGCCACTACAAAAAATAGAAACTTGCATTGTACTTATATAGATTATCAAAAAGCGTTCGATAGCATTCCACACTCTTGGTTATTACACATTTTAAAAATATATAAAATAAATCCCAAAATAATAGAGTTTTTGCGAACTATCATGGCACGATGGAAAACCACACTACAGTTAAACAATCATCTCAACACTCTTGTAACTCGACAGATACATATTAGGAAAGGTATTTTTCAGGGCGATTCACTGAGCCCTCTCTGGTTCTGTCTTGCCCTGAACCCTTTGTCTCATTTACTCAATCAGTGTCATGCCGGATATAATTTAAAACATAATTCTAACGAAACCACTGTCTCACATCTCATATATATGGACGATATCAAATTATATTCTAAAAACGAAAAAGAAATGGAAAAACTTATAGAATTAACAACAAAGTTTAGTCACGATATTAATATGAAATTTGGATTAGATAAATGTAGGACATTACACATTGTAAGAGGTAAAATAAAACCCGGAAATTATATAATAAATGACACCGACACAATAACAGCTATGGAACCAACAGATCTCTACAAGTATTTAGGATACAAGCAAACTAAAGGACTTGACCACACATCCATCAAACAAACACTTAATACCGAATATAGGAGACGAATTAACGCAATATGTAAAACACAGCTATCAGGAAAGCACCTTATAAAAGCCCTGAACACTTTTGCCATACCAATATTGACCTACTCATTTGGAGTTATAAAATGGTCCAAAACTGACATCGAACAATTAGAAAGAATCACACGCACTACACTAACAAAATATAACTACCTACACCCTAGATCCGCTATCGAACGACTTACTATTAAAAGACAAAATGGGGGGAGAGGCCTAATCGATATTCATCACTTGTGGCAAAAACAAATCTCTAGACTTAAATCATTTTTCTACTCCAAATCTCGCATGAGTGACATACATAAGGCTATCACTTGTAATGACTTTAACTTCACACCATTAGACTTAAGCAATCAAAGCTCATCAGACACAAACGACTCTAACCCACAAATTAAAAAAATAGAGAACTGGAAGAAAAAAGTACTTCATGGTAGGCACCCTCATGATTTAGAACAATCACATATCAATACTGCAGCATCAAACCAGTGGTTAAAAATAGGAAATCTGTTCCCAGAAACCGAAGGTTTCATGATAGCCATACAAGACCAAATTATTAACACAAAAAACTATAGGAAATATATTATTAAAGACTCAACCATCACAAATGACAAATGCCGCAGGTGTCAAATTCAACCAGAAACCATACAACACATAACCGGAGCATGCACTACACTTACACAAACAGACTACACTCACCGACACAATCAAGTAGCTAACATCATTCACCAAAAGCTAGCAATCAAGCATAGTCTTACACGAAACTCCGATACCCCTTACTACAAATATAAACCAGAAACAATCCTAGAGAATGACGCTTACAAACTTTATTACGACCGCGCTATACTTACAGATAGGACCATCCACTACAATAGACCAGACATAACACTTCAGGATAAACTTAAAAAGGTCACTTATCTCATAGACATCGCAGTTCCCAATACCCACAACCTACAAAAAACCATAACTGAAAAAATCAGCAAATACACTGAACTGAAAGACGAAGTAACAAGATTGTGGAGACAAGAAAAGGTCTATGTTATACCTATAGTACTTTCAACGACAGGCTTAATCCCCAACCATCTTCTCCGAAGCTTAAAGTTAATAGATTTAGATGAATCAGTTTACATAACCCTACAGAAAGCTGCCATATTAAACACATGCAGAATAGTTAGGAAGTTCATGCAGTTGGAAGACGAAAATACATCCCCTTAATAAAAACATACACTCTGCATTTACTTGGTCTTGGCCCGTAAATGCAGCTATTACCAGCAATTAGCTGAGAAAAAAAAACACTTCTGAATAATAATAATGCTTTATTTCTCTCAAAAAGGATACAGACATTGGTTCACGTCATTATTATGTCAAATCAAATAAATTTGTAACCTTTGTGAGAGCTGGAGTCTATAGTGGGTTCGGGACCTGTATTATAAATCTCCAGGCTCTCACCCTCTTAAGCAATACTATTAGTAGGTACTAATTTGAACACATCAAGGCAAAATCTGAGAGTGTGTATGGTGTGTATGATGTATGTTGTGTGTGAGTGTGTTGTATGTGTGTAAAAGTATATTTGTAAGAGTTAGTGTAGGTATGTGTTTCGAAATGTGGTTTACAATTTACTATCGAATTTATTTTAAAACAGCTAATATATTTTCCGTCTCAAAATAATCCAAATCAAGAAGCCAATTTATTATTTTTGCCTTACATTTGGATTTGTACAAGGGGTATATGTTTAAAAATTTGTTAGTGTTATTATACACATGACTACTAAGGAAGCGGAAGAAGCGTTGGGCCGAAGCAAAATTTGTACGAATATAGGGACAAACCGAATGCTTACGTCGTTGGGAGATCAAAGAAGGATCGTAGGGAGTGTGGCCGTGCGTTGTCATTAAGAGATTAAGTATGTATATTTTACGGACAGTCAGAATCTTACAAGTTTTGTAAAGGTCTGTGGTAGAAAAGCGATAGGGTAACTTCCAACCAACTTTCAACAATGCCCTTTAGGCGCGTTCTACTTTTAGCATGTACGATCTTCCCGAACCACCCCAACTAACTATACAATATTGGATAAGGGATTGGCAAAGAGCCAGATACACCAGTTTAATCACCTTGGAGTCAGCAACGTCACGGAGGTTCTTAAGAACATAAATTAACCTGCGCAACCGTGTAGTAAGTGTGTCAATGTGAGTACCAAAAGTTAGACAGTCGTCTATCTGCACTCCTAGATACTTAATGCAACTTACGCGATTTAAGTGAGGGCAATCGCAGCATATATTATGAGTTGAGATGCAAGAGTGAGCGATTAAAGCAAAAGAAGAGGAGGATGGCTTACCAGCGGCTGAAAACGAGAAGGTAAGGTAATTCGTTTTATCAACGTTAAGAGTGAGCAGGTTCTGTGCCAACCAGCTGGTGACAATGGCAAGTCCAGACTGTGCATATTGAACCACCAGGTCCCATGAATCCCCGGAGAATATTAAAGCAGTATCATCGGCGTATGTAAAGATGGAAGCATTAGGAAGCTTTAGCTGACAGAGGTCATTTATATAAATGAGGAAAAGCGTGGGACCGATAATACTGCCCTGGGGAACTCCAAATGTTATTGGGAGTTCATCGCTGGTCCAATCTCCAATCCTGAGACATTGTCGCCTGCCTGTGAGATAACTACTGAAAAGGGACAGTTGAGTGCCCCTTATACCAGTTCTCTCAAGCTTGGCAATGAGGGTAGGGACAGAAATAGTATCGAAGGCTTTCGCCAAATCTAGGAAAACTCCTATGACCTTCTGTTTTTCATCAAGTTTGGTAACGATAGTATTTGTTAGGTCTAATACAGCATTGTTAGTAGAAATTCCGGAGCGAAAACCATATTGAGAAGATGAAAGTATGTGATTTTGATTTAAAAATTTGACTAATCTGTTGTTCATTAATCTCTCAAGTAATTTAGAAAGTGTAGGTAAAATTGAGATAGGTCTGTAGTTGTTCAAACGATTTCTGTCCCCTCCCTTATGAATTGGGTGCACAACTGCCAGCTTGAAGGCGTTCGGAAAAGTGCCTGAACTAAAAGCAAGGTTACATATATGTAAGTTAAGTGGGGAATGAGTATATTTTTGTTTTTTTTAAGAAAAGCGGTTGAAATATTATCGGAACCTAAGATGACATATTAGATTCATAATTATTATTATTTATTTATTATTTATTATTAGACTTACATACAGCTATCATTACAGATTGACCCAATGCGATAGTGTAGTTAAAAAAAAAAATATAAATTATAATATCAAACCAAATCCAATACATAATGTCAACAAAAATATAAAATTAAATATAAGTAAAAAAAACATAAATTGTAATCACATGTCAAACCAAATCCAATTAAAAAATGTCAACCAAAATATAAGTCAAAAAACAAATATAAGTTGTAATCTTATGACAAATCGAATCCAATTCAAAATGTCAATAAAAATACAAAATTAAATATAAGTAAAAAAAAAAAAACATAAATTGTAATCACATGTCAAACCAAATCCAATTAAAAAATGTCAACCAAAATATAAGTCAAAAAACAAATATAAATTGTAATCTCATGTCAAATCGAATCCAATTGAAAATGTCAACAAAATAAAATAAAAAATAAATTAACCAACATAATAAAATTTGAAAAATAAATACCATTAAATTAAATCAATTAATTGTCATTAAATATTACCGCTATAACATAAAAAGTATAGTGTAACTTTTGTGAACTCGCTCAGTGAACATGAGAATATGTCAATCCTATCAGCAACCAGGTTCAGTTAAATTAAATGATCCAATTCTGCTTCATCTGTTCCTAGAAGGGCAAGGGAATTATGACAAGCTTGGCGAACATCGGTTTGTGGGGGTACGGTTGCAACAGCAGGTATGTTTTCAGCTAAGGTACGTCCAATACTAGCAAAATAACCGTTCGCTTCATTTACGGAGCTCTCTGGATTCGCGTTTGACAAAAGAGTGTCGGCGTGAGTCTTGACTTTTGCAGTGTCAGTAACTGATTTTATAGCCTCCCAAAGTTTTTTATTGTTATTTTGTGCATTACTTATTTGTTCTTTATTATAGTTAGATTTGATAGTTTTAAGTATCATAGAACAGTAGTTTCTGTACCTTTTAAAAGTTGTTTGTAAAATTTCATTATCGGGATTTTTTTTAGATTTTAAATGCAAATTGTCGCGGTTCCGTAAACATCTAAGAAGCCCTGGGGTCATCCAGGGTTTGCTTAATCTTTTGCGGTTGGATACCACTTTAAATGTAGAATTTTGAAGTATAATTTGTTTGAGAGTAGAGATAAAGAATTCGGTGGCTTCATTAACATCTGGAGAGGTATACACGGGGCTAAAATCTGCCTCGAGAAGGTCCAATTCAATTTTTTCGTGGTCCAATATTCGAATAGTTCTAGTTTTTTGCCGAGAATAACTGCTTTTGGTGTGGTTCTCCAGAAACAACAGAACTGTATCATGATCGGTAATTGAGGTATTAGCGACGAAACAAAAAGCAGGATGCCGCGTTTTTAGGATTAGGTGGTCCAAACAAGAATTGCGGTGTCGTGTTGGAAGGGTGTGTGCCGGAAGCATGCCGTGATAAGCTAACATAGTCAAATACTCAGTTGCACGAGAATCATCGCTGGTTTCATGAATATTAATATTTATGTCACCGGTTAAAATAATATTTTTATAGTAGGAGACAGATTTCAGAAGCTCATTTAATGAATCCAGGAAAGCGGCGACATTCCGAACAGCAGGCGAGCGGTAAATTGCAATTACAACGGTATCATTATTTAGCTTTAGCAATAAGCAATTGCAATGCGGGGGCCCTACAGTTTGCTGACATCTCTTTGAAGCACGCGTGGAACAATACCCACGGTTGACTGTCTGGATTATAACCGGACAGCCAGATGGTAAACTACCCATTGCTCGCCGTTCGCAAGCCACTCCTACGGTGGCTCTAAATCGGGGTCGGAATCCCAGCGACTGGGGCGTGAGGGGACTACTCGTCACTACTCCTCGCTCTGGACCATGGCCTGTACCAGTTCCCAGCGCGAGAGGTCGCTATCACCGATCGTCCCCACAAGGGCACGGTGGTGCTCCGCCTAAGCGTGGCCCACCAGTACTTTATGCTCCAACGTGTCCTCCGGACGATCCACCCAATGGTAACACCCAGGTGTTTCTTCCGCACCACGTCAATTGCCTTAAAAACATCAACGAAACACAGAGCCGCAGAGTTCGCGTTCTAAATATTTGCCTACTCCATGGGTAAAGTCGTTAGTTTAGTTCATATTACGATAAAACCAAAATTAAAATGATTTGTTCTTAAAAAAAAACAAATTAAGGTCGATAACCGCCTGTAGTATTTGCCTCTTTTTTTGTAGGGTAACTTTAAAAGACTTACCAACTAAATTCCACAGTATTCTTTTAGTTGCAATTTACATTCTAGGGCGACTAATTTTGGCACACCACGACTATTACTATTATAAATTCACTCTAAAGAGTGACTACAGAGTCATGACGTCCTCACCTTGCGCTTCGCAGGTCCGAACATGAGTGTTTCGAGAGGTAGATGTTTTGGATTCGGCGGGAAGACACGGTGGACCTTACGATCGAAGTTACCCCGCTAGGGCGGATTACCGCCGTACTGTTTGCGGGTTAAAATCAAAATCCTCCTGCCCTACTTCCCATCACCACTTTGACACTTCCCAGGTGTCATGTGTACAGGGCGTTTACCGATCACCATAGATATTTTTTTTGTGTTTACCCGTTTTTATGGTGCGGTATTTGACTGACACCCTAATACGCCAAATGAATGTTTTTCGTTAGTGAGAATAATAAACGAATTCTTGTGTGCGAGTATTTTCCCCTAGCCGACTTCACATGTTGATGATCAAACGCAGTCTGTAAACTCGCGATTTTTACGGGTAGAGCATGCAGAGCTGTAAAAATACCCACTATGTTCCTTTAGATGCCCTATACGAACAATTTTACATCCAACCATCGAAGCCCGTTATAGAGTGGAAGAAATCACCCAAAATGTAAATCGCCTTTAGTTAAAATGAATTTAAATGGATGTTTGTATTTTGAAATGAAATCGTTTGTCTTAGTATGGTCATGTGAAGAGAAGGGATGAAAAGCACGTTACTAAAAGAGTTCTGAATTTACATGTGGATGGATGGAGAGGGAGAACAAGGCCAAAGAAAAGATGGATGGATTATGTAAGGACTGATATGAAAGAAAAGGGCAGATGATAGTGTGACTGACGACAGGACAGAATGGAAGAAGAAAACGTGTAGCGCCGACCCCAAGTAATATGGGATAAGGGCAGGAAGAAGAAGAAGGATGTTTGTATTTTGAAAACGGGGTGCAACTCCGCAGTTGTAAAATTTGTCTCCATGGTTTTTTTTTTTGTTAAACAATAGTAATAATATTTTTTGGTAATATTACTATGTAAAAAAAATTGTGAGAATGCAAAAATATGTGAAAAAAATGTTACAGAAATAAAAAAAAGCTTTTTCTAAAACACCTCCCGGGATTCGAACCACCACCGTATTACGTTCCAGTCTGAACAGAATCCATTGGACTGCAGTGCAGTAGCGCGGCCTGTAAACAACTCCATTCCTGCCGGCTTTCCTTTACAAACACAACAACAAACCTTAACAAATTAATTATGTATTAATCAAATCTTATAACTGCATAATACTTGCTTGTGAAAATAACAATCAACAATAAATAAACGCCTGCAAGTTTTTTCGGAGCAATCACTCACAACTTACGCAAAACAGGTCTGTAACCCGGTCTTATAAACGGGAATGTCATACATTTTAATTCATAGTTTCTAGCGACATCTAGCGGTGTTATACAAGCGACAAGCCAGTATAATACGGCTAAATAGCGTTTGCAGGCAACCCGGTATTTATCGAGTTAAATCATAAAATGCGTCCGCTAGAACGAGATGGAATGATACTGAACTTCTTAATTTAATTAGCATTTAGTTTGACAGTCTTGGTTCGCGCTTATTCATGTGTCATATTTCACCTGTTCATTTGCATTTTATTTGATATATTCGTATCATAATTTAGAATCTTATAGTTTTATGGTTGAAATTGGTTTATATGTAAACTAGTGATAGTTTTGCGTAGTGATAGTGTAGCAAAAAGAAGAACAGTTCAGTTGTATTGTTTGGTAATCGTACTTAAATAGGTATGGTAAGAATAATAATTATAATGGTTTTAGTTTGTAGTTTTATTAGAAAGTAGTTATTTAAGCAGTGATTTTGTTAATATTGCGAAAATTCGATAACAAAAAAAAGACAAATAGCTGTAGAGTATAACTATGTAGAAAAGTAGTTATCAAATCACGGGGCCTCAATGATAACAAGGTTCAAATACATTTCACTAGATGGCGTGACATGTATTAATCCGTGGTTGAAGAGTATATGATTTTCCATTTATTTATTTTTTCACTTTATTATGGTTTATTTATTAAATGATCAACTGCTATACACACATAATTATGGAAAAATGGGCTCTTATTTCAAATTTTCGAAGTTGATTGAAATGGACAATTAATATCTATACTAGTAGATGGCGCTGTATTAAATTGCAGAGGTTAAGCACTCGACTTTTTAAAATTTCGTTTTGTAAAATAATATCACAGATAATTACTCGTATTAGCAGCAGTACAAAAGTATATACGCTTTTAACGTCATTTATTAGGAATAAAAGAAGATCCATGTAAATATCTTGCAAAGTCGCTGCTAGCACCATCTATTGGCCTGGAACGGGGATGAAACCGATTGATGTTATCACAAAAATAAGCAGAATTATCAGATGACGCAAACGTCAGCAGTTTCTTTGTACAGTGATGGTGCATAGGCGGACTTAATACATCAGGGCATTCTCTACCAGTCAACCTCAGTGTTAAAAAGACAACACTCTGGTAGGTCTACACAATAAATAAATAAGCGATACTTCAAACAGAGGTTTTATCGATAAAGTGGTTTATACTTAATTATGAAATACGTAATATTATAATATTAAAAACTAATAAAAACTATGATAAATATGTAATAGTAAAGTAGATACATATTTTATTTTATCTTTTTCATATAGTTTTAACGACCTGAGTGTTGTCACAATAATAATTATATAATTCACCGTTGCGCGAAATATTGCGAATTCGATTCTCGCATTAGATCATAATTACTATTTGCATGCATGCATGGTTTTGTTTGATTTAGCATGTAAGAAGGCGTATCTTAAGCGTAAAAGTTATAAAAATTAAAGTTGCACTTTATATATGTATTTTTTTAGAAAGTTGTGGCTTTGGATGGTTTTTATTTACTTATATGTTATTTTTAATACATGCATGATAGATTTTCTATCCTAATTTCATCACATTTCATAGCAACATGCTTCTCAAATTCAACCCCAGTGAGCAAAAGCCAATTAATGAGTACAAGATTTTGAAGTCAGCCACAGGGCCACAGCTATAGTTACTGGAATTCACGCATCACACTCGAGCAAGGTAAGCTTTTTTTGGTCCGGATTACCTATTAAGAAAACCCACACTTCGCCACTGCTGCAGTGTTCGATGAAATACCTAATAAAATAGACGTTCTCATATAAATGTCATAATTGACTGCCAGGCTCTTTGCCGATGGTAGCGTGATGATTTTCATTTCAGTAGATAAATTTGCAGCTAAATGGACTAATGTAACATTGGAGTATGTGAATTTCGGGGACGCTTGGATTTTATAACGTGTTTTGATTAGTTTTTACAAAATATTTGGGAAAAATCAAATAGGAATGTTGGTTTTCTTATGAAAAAATGGTAAAAGTAATTTTTTTTCCAAAAAGAATAAGATAAAACATTGACAGAAATATAAATTGTAGGTGGGATTCGAACTCGGGCCAACTCGTTCAAAACTGACAAAATGCAATATTGCTCACCCCCCATAGCAAATAGCGTAATAAAATATAGCCTATCGCAAGAAGGGTCCTATAAGGATTATGTATGCAAAATTTGAACAGGATCGGTTCAGTAGTTTTTGCGCCAATTGTGGCTAACGATGTACAATTTTACTGTTTTATTATATGTATATAGATAACATTTGACTATACCTTACGGTACATGCTGATCTTTATCATGATCTTCCATCGAGGTATCACTATACGACATTTGCATTGTTGGTTAACTACACTAATATAATAAAGATGTAAAGTTTGTTTTTTTGTTTGTATGAGGTGTGGAAGTACTGATCCGATTGCTAAAAATTTTTCACCAATAGAAAGCTGCTGTAAGTATTCCTGAGTGACATAGGCTATAATTATTTTATGTACGCGGGCGAAGCTGCGGGCTAAAGCTAGTTATAAATAAGCCATAGTTCCTTACCACAACCATCTGGTCGCCAGAGAACTGCCTGACGATGGTGAGGGAGTTGCCGTCGTTGAACTTCTGCACGCGTGTGACTGTGTTGCCGTCTACTGTGATCGTCGTCTGGCACTGGAAAGAGATCGAAAAACCATTATAAGGTATAATAATAAAACTCCCCCCCTCGACCGAGTTTCGATCACGGTGGCCAATCTCAACAGAGATCAGCCAAGTACGCAGGAGATATTATAGTGCACAAGTGTGTGCGCAAACACAGGTGCACTCTCTGTTCCTTTACTCTCATAGCCCGATGGGACGGCAATCCGACACGACCAGAGAGAGATCAGGCGCAGGACCAACGGCTTTACGTGCTTTCCGAGGCACGGGGGTATCACACTTCTAAATCTCCGGGCAGCTACAGAGTAATTCCTAATGTAAAACCCAATAGCACTTTTTGCCCGACCCGGGAATCGAACCCAGGAACCCTTGATCAGCAGTCGCTCTTGCGACCACTAGACCAACGATGCAGTTAAGGTATAATATATTGTAAGTAGTGTAAAATATAAACAAATATAAGTATCTAATTGCAAAGAAAGGGTATTGAGTATCCTTCATAACCAACTCAGTTATGCAAACTATATATATCATTACGCTAAAACCAATGGGAGCAGAGCACCATATACTCACAGCGCGGTCAGCAACTTTGTCTTCGAAAGTGACTCCAGATTTGAAGGTGGTCTCGTTCTTGGTGGTAGGGGTGGCGGTGGTCACGGTGTACGAGTCTCCGTCCTGGGTGAACTTGACGGAGGGCGTGTAGTTGAGGTAGCCCTGCGTTTGCTCGGCGCTCAGACCTGGGGACATGGAGAGACTGCTATGAGATTTATTTATTTAAACTTCTATTCTAGTGGTGAAACATAGGCGGACTTAATACAGCAAGGCATTCTCTACCAGTCAGCCTTTGGGTTAAGAAAGACAACACCTAATGACCCTGACCCCTGCCTACCAGATTTAGACTGAGTTAAAAGGAATTATAACTTTTTTCTGCCATATATCTGGAGAAGAGAAAGGGAGGCGCCTGCCCAGCAATAAGACATTATCATAGCATTATCGGCCCTGTAATGTTGCTACTGTTGGGACTCAGGCTTCCTCTTTAGGAGCTAGTGCGGATTAGAAGATGTAACATGTCTTAGAATTTTTAGTTCTAGGCAACGAGATTTAATATAATTTAATGTCTTTGGTTCTAGGACATGCCGATTTCCTCAGGATGTTTTACTTCATCGTTTACCGTTTTTCCCCGCGGTAGAATATGCCTTGCACACACTACACAACAACACATACTTTTTTTAAATGGGGAATTATCAGAATGACTTCTTCCACTCTTGGGAGGAGCGCAGTGTCAAACTTTTATTGACTAAAGTCCACTCCTTTGTTCATTCTTTGCGCGTATAAAGTGCAGTGCAATTAGAGTCACTTTCTGAGTACCTAAGTGTGTTGAAATACATATTATATACAACGTGTAACTTTAAATGCGCAAAACCTCAGACACCCCAAACGATTTTTAATCCAATTGACCCTATTCTGAGAGAAAAAAAAAATATTAAAAAAAAATTGAAGGTTTTATGTGCTGTTTTAGTTTGTTTAAGATTCGGATTTACATCGAAATGAGTATGATTATTGTCTCGTTTATGAGAAAACCTAAATTGAACGACAACCATTTGTGTTTGTTTACCTATTTACGCAGGTTTATGCACGTGATGACTTGATTTGTTAATAAATAGACAAAGCAAAATTTTTAATAACTTTTTTTTGAAAAATGTGACCTATATTAAAAAGTGGTTTTATTGCTTCTGCTCGTTATTCTGAACAAACTAATTTCAGGTTTTGCGCATTTAACGTTACACGTTGTATATACTTTAATACTCGAACAATATTTGCTTGGTAACTATGCATGTTTACCTACCAATCGGTCAAGTCCAGGGTATATGATAAAAGTAACGAACACTCTTTTAATCAGAAAAGCCAATCATTAGATTACCATAATACTCTTTAGAGATTATTTTAATGCACTTGGTGATATAATATACTAGACTTTGATCCGACACATAAACTATCTCATAAAGGGAATTAACGAAATCATACTTTATAGGGGAGTAATCTACATAATATTAAATTTGGCGCCAACCATCATCATATGCCTAGCCTTTTCCCAACTATGTTGGGGTCGGCTTCCAGTCAAGCCGGATTTAGCTGAATACCAGTATTTTACGACGAGCGGCTGCTTACCAGACCTCCATTACCCATTAACTGGGGTAACACGGTACTTCATGGCAAGACTGGAGTCAGATTTACTGGCTTCTGACTATCCGTAACGACTGCCAAAGATCTCTAAATGACAGCCGGGACCAACGGCTTTACGTGCTTTCCGAGGCACGGAGGAAACTCGTTATGTTAAGATGGTCACCCATCCACAGACCAACCTAGGCAAGCGTTGCTTAACCTTGAAGATCGACCTGTGCGGCTGTTATTATCTAGCCACGAGCTCCTCTTGTTTTGGCGCCAACCATGCGCCAATAATTCATGAATCCCCGACCGGTCTCATAGGACCGCGCTGTTATTGTCTTACTATTGTGTCTCGTTTCGCGGGTATTGATAGGTTAAGAGAGATTTTTTTTTTTATTATTCGTGGGTTTTCCTTTGGCCACTATCTCACCTGATGGTAAGCGAAGATGTGGCTGACGATGGAGCATGCTTGCATAGATCATATAATCTATTCTCTCTTGACTTAATTACTCAGATACCCGCGAAACGAGACACAATAGTAAAACAATAACAGCGCGGTCTCATAGGACCGGTTGGGGATTCAAACGTTAAAGACCCTTAAGTTGTAGCTATCGGGACACTCCTTAACTGTACGCATAATAAACGTGTTCCCAAAACACTTTGTGCGTATGGAGAGATAAACTTCTATGAAGGTAAGCATCATTAAAACCGGCCAAGAGCGTCTCGGGCACCGCTCAGTGTAGGGTTCCGTAGTTTCCTGTCCGTCACAATAAGTGTCCCCAACTTTTCGAAAACTGTTCGTCCCATCAATTTCAAAATAATTTTCCTAGAAAGTCTTTATAAAGCTCTACTTTCCCGATGCTTTCCATATCTTCTAAACTTTTAGTTCAAAAGTTAGAGGGGGACACATTGTTTTTTACTTTTGGAGCGATTATTTCCGAAATTATTGATAGGTATTATCAAAATATTATCTTTGTAAACACGTATTTATTTTTGAATACCTATCCAACAATATATCACACGTTAGGGTTGAAATTAAAAAAAAAAACATTTTCCACTTTACATTTAGGGGGGCTACCGTAATAAAACATTTTTTCCCATTTTTATTTTACTACTTTGTTGGCGTGATTAATATACGAGTACATATTGGTACCAAATTTCAGCTTTCTAGTGCTAACGGTCACAGAGATTAAGCGAGGACGAACGGACGGACGGACAGAAATGATGAAAATTATCTCTTTAAGGCGTCTGTAGGAACCAACCCTGAAATCGCGAAAAAAAAATCTGCTGTCCCGTACATTTTCTTTTATGGAAACGTAAATGTATGGGACACCTGATTTTTTTTTTCGTGATTTTATGTTGTTCCCATACCTACTAAAAGTTATTCATAATGATGAGTATTGTCAATGTTTTCATTTATTTTCGTATTGTTATATCCACATTGTATAACACACCAGCTCAGATGCAACACGCCGCGGACTCAACAAAGTAAATATGATTAGTTGTTGTGTTGACAAAGTATGTCACCAAACTCATTAGTACGGAAGCTTCAAGCGGAATTGCAATACTTGTAAAAGGCTGCCGTGTCAAAAGTACTGCCATGTACGTTTAATTGAACTAACTGTTCATGTAATTGCACAATTAGTTCGCAATAAACGTTTAGACTCTGACTGTGAAGTTTGTGTTGGTCAGTCTGAGTCAGTACGTGGAAGCTAGTTCGTTGAAGCGTTGTGTACTTTATTGTTTTTAAAAACCAGTCTGTGTATAGTGTCTAAGGGATGGTTCTTAGTTGCCTGAAAATAAAGAATAATTGTTTTTACTGCTGGATGTATCTCTAGCAGTAGACCTATGCCTTCTTTGCCTTTCACTTTAATTATCTGTGGCAAAAGTACGAGAGCCCTGGTACCCATATTTGGGTACCAGTGGTCAACAAAATTATTGTTTAAGTGAAGATTATTATAACTCATACGTGTTTCCCTTGTATATATCTTTTTGAGCCAATAAAATCATTATTATTATTATTCATTATTATTATATTTCGTGACAGGGCTTTGAGTTTACCTTTCAGAAGCGAGTTCGCTGCTGGGCCCCTATGGTTTTGCTGAAATCTCCTTTAGGTGCGCGCGGGCGCCTTCTTCGCTAGCATTACTGCTTCGCAGAAGGAGCCGTTAGCCTGCCAATCCTCCTCGATATTTGTACGAATCATACTCAATTCATTTCATATCAGAATTATTTTTCGTGTATATATTTTCGTATGAAAAAAATATGATTCATATAAATTATTATCCTAATAAAATTTTACTTTAGTAGCCTTTTAAGATCCGCAAAAATTTATTTTTGTATTGTATTGTCTTCTTCTTCTTCTTCTGCCTGGCGTTAATCCCGGCCATTGCCAGGGTCCGCCTTCCGACTAAGTCTCCTCCACTTTGCCCGGTCGAAAACATCCTCCCCAGTAAGGTCATTGGCTCTCATGTCAGACTTGACGACGTCCAGCCAGCGCTTGCGGGGGCGACCACGGGACCTAGCCCCAAGGACAGCCATATCCATGCATCTCCGACCAACGTACTCCCTAGGGCGGCGCATGATGTGGCCATACCATCGCAGACGACACTCTTGCAGTGTATTGTGTTCAGCAATAATATTGAATAAGTTGTATATAATATGCATGTTATAACATATGATACCTGCAGCGATCTTCCCGTCTTCAAGTCTAGAGTGAATAGGCTCTTAATAAACTAGTGCGTCTCACCATCAACGATTGCATCACTGATAGTGTTTACCATCAGGTGGGATCGCAGTCAAGCACTAAAGATAAAGATAAAGATAAAGATAAAAGATAATTTATTTTGCAAATATGGGTATCAGTGAAAGATGACAGAAGAATATAGGTTCAGCCATATTTTACCATGCAGGCATGCAAAAGACCGAATTTTACATACTTAATTACTTAACACTACTAACACTATATAATTAAAATGTTTATTTATGATATTCTGTTCATAAACACAATTTAAATTTTATTAAAACTTCAAATTATGCTACTCTTAGTTTTATGTACCTACATTATTCATGATAGTTTATTTAATTATAAATTATATACAAATACTAAACAATTTAAATAAAAAACTTAAGTTAAACCTAGCTATGTACATATAATACAAATATAAAATATACACTCAGGCGTCGAAGTACTCCTCCACATCGCTGTCATCTGGAAATGTGCCCAGAAGGCTGGCGGCATTGCCACGTTGTATGGCAATGCTAATTCTTTGGGCGAAGAACGAGCCAGCCCTCTGGTCCCGCAAACTCAGCAGACGCGGCGGCAGCGCCGGCACAGTCCGCCGAACTAGGAACATGGGATGGCGCAAGGGTGTCGACGCAGGTTGCGTCCCACACCAGAGGCCTACCCACCTTCCATGGCACCAACGTCATACCATCTGGTCTCTTCCCATCGTCACGTACCAAGCCGTTAGGTTCTAGTACAGCAGGTACCCCAGCGGTGACAAGAGCTCGACGAATAATGTCGTTGATGCTAGCGTGTCGTGCTATGCGGCCTGCGCTCCTACAGCAGGACAGGCCATGGTGTCCGAGGCTGTCGACAGCTTTGCCACAGTGGCACCGATGTGGAGCAACACAAGGGGCGCCTAAGCGTAAACAGATAGCGAGCCGAAACGAGGCGTCATCCATCATAGTGCCTACGGTGGATGACGGGAGTGCCTGAAGCCACAAACCCGACTCCCATTCCCCCACAGCCAGCAGACGCGCACGCTCAGCAGTACTTGACGATGTATTTAATAGGTTTTTACGTACAGTACTGCAGAGCGGCACGTCCCACAGTCTCTGCGAGGACAGGTTGTCGGGCAAATCCGTGTTGGGACAAGCCATTTTCCAAGCATTCAATGCATCGGACAAGCACGGTACCTCATCATTAACCAGTGAGGAAGGTAAAATATTCCTGGTTAAAGTTTCAGTACCGTGCACCGAGGAAAGGAATGCTGGTAAACTTATACTCGAAATTTTGCGGACGCCGAGGCCACCCAGCCGAATGGGAAGGGTGGCTTGCTGCCATGCTCGGTCGTCCAAAGCCACATTTAGGATCGAAGAAAGAGTGTTTCTAATAATTTGATCGACTTTTTCCAAAAGTTGTGAGTGTTTCCAAAGATGGGAGGAGCGGAGGGTATATGTAAATTTTGGCCCAAAACAACAGTATCGAATGAGTGTGAAAGCCGAATGCATGTTAATTTTAAAGTCTTTCCGAGACATCATTAAAATTTTGTATTTTCTGTTCAATGAAAGTTGAAAAAGATTCATCGAAAATTACTAACACTAAATACAATTTTAAAATAGCACACAGTGCAACACAAAACAACCAAACTAACTTAAAAAATCCTTTTCATTGAGGTAATTCACTATGCTATAGTATGTTTTAACCACTAAAAAACTTCGTAGTTTTTTTTTAAATAGTGCTAACGGAAGCTGTTTCCAACTCTTAGGTAACTTATTATAAATTAGTGGAGCCATGCAGTAGACACTCTTGCGCATAAGTGCTGTCTTGGCTGGTTCCTGACACAACAGGCTGTTATCGCGTCTATTGCGGGGAAATACATCAGCCATGCGTTTAAAGCGACCAGGATTTGTCTTTACAAACACAGCTGCCTCTAGAATATACAGACAAGGCAATGTTAAAATCTTGTAATTTTTGAAGTATGGTTCACGACTATCAGTGGGTTTTAACTTAAACATAGCCCGTATGGGGACTATTCGGGCTGTTCAATGAAACCAATCGTTTTGGGAATGGAGATGAATATATTTCCCAAATTAATATTTTTATATTCAGTTTTTCTAGTAAGTCTATTTGACATGACATGTGTCAATTGTCTCTGACTTCCACACAAAGAGTACTATATACAAACAGGTTCCCACAGTATCCCCCTTCAAGAAAACCGTACTTGTTTTGTAGGTTTAACGATCCTGCCGGAACGGGTAACGTATGGGTTTTCTTCGACGTCTTCTTCTGTGGCCGCTGGCAGAATGTGGGCAGGTTTCAGTCGATCTAATGATACCACTGATTCTCGGTTGGGCAGGCGTATTTTGAAATACTTGTCGTGTTTCTCAATAACTTCGTAGGGACCTTCGTACGGCGGCGTTAATGATTTTTTTGTACAATCTACACGTAAAAATACATGAGTGCATGTCGACAGCTGCTTCGGTACAAAGGTAGTGCGTTGTTGTGGAGCGGGTGCTCGTGCACAGGACTCATTTAGCGATGCCATTGATTGAGTTAGATGACGTAAAAATAACGGGTCTTCGTTATCTATCTTCGCAGGCACAAAAACATCTGCAGGTAACCTTAATGAAGTGCCATAAATCATCGTAGCGGGACTGTAGTTCGTCTCCTTATGAATGGCCGTGCGTATTCCAAATAGTACTGTGGATAATTCTTGAGCCCATTGTTGTATATTCCCTCTTGCGGTTAATGCTGTCTTGAGAGTGCGATGAAATCTTTCTACGAGACCGTTTGATTGCGGATGATAGGCAGTAGTGCGGATCTTTGATATACCCAGTTTGTTCATTAGTTTTTGAAATAGTGATGATTCAAACTGTCGTCCTTGATCCGTAGAAATACGCAGTGGGCAACCGAAGCGAGTGATCCATGTATCGTATAAGACTCGAGCGACGGTCTCTGCGCTTATGTCACTGACTGGCACTGCCTCGGGCCATCTGGAGTATCGATCGACAATTGTTACCAAGTAACGGTATCCTTCTGATGGAGTGAGTGGTCCAGTAATGTCAACATGTATGTGTTCAAACCTTCTGGACTCGGGAAACTGTATGAATGGAGTTTTCGTATGCCGATGTATCTTAACTCGTTGACACGCAACGCAGCATCGCGTCCATTCTGAAACATCTCTATTCATTGCTGGCCAGAAATACTTCTCGGCAATCATTTTTCTGGTTGTTCGGATACCGGGATGACTCATTTCGTGTAATGCTTTGAAGGCAGTCTCACGAAAAGATTTCGGTAAATATGGACGTGGTGTTTTAGTTGTGTTCTCGCAGTAGATTTGTTTCTTTATTCCAGGCAATGATATCTTGATAAAGTGGAGATTGTCTTGCTTCATTAAGTCCGTCAAATCTTTGTCTTGCATTTGTTCGTCTGCCAGATTATTGAAATCAATGACGGAAGGACAGTCAATGGCAGTTATGCGAGATAGTGCGTCCGCAACTACGTTGTCCCTTCCGTGTATATACTCAATCTTGCTGCAGAATTGACTGATGAAATGGAGTTGCCTTTCCCGTTTTGGAGTGTCACTAGCGTTTGCTGTTTTGGCCATGGCGTAGGCCAGAGGCTTGTGGTCTGTATACACGACGACATCATTTCCTTCGATCAATCTTCTAAAATGTTTGACAGCCATGTAGACAGCTAGTAACTCGCGATCGTACACGCTGTATCTTGATTGGGTATCGCTGAGCTTCTTCGAGAAGAAAGATAATGGTTTCCAAATGTTGTTTATTTTTTGATGTAGGACTGCTCCTACACTTAGGTTTGAGGCGTCTGTCATGATGCATAGCGGCGCACCTTGTACAGGGTGTGTTAATTGCACAGCTTCCATTATGCTTTGACGGCATTTATTGAAAGCGTCGTCTAATATCTGGTTCCAGATGATAGGCGTTTTATCGTTCTTCTTTTTATTATGAAGGAGCTTATTCAGTTCTATTTGAGTTTCAGCTTGCTTAGGTAAACAATCGTGGTAGAAATTAAGCATTCCTAGGAAACGTCGAAGATCTTGAACATTTTCTGGTTTTGGGTAGTTTGAGATTGCTTGAATGCGCTCAGAAGTAGGCGTGATACCCTTTTCTGTTACTTCGTAGCCCAGGAAGTTTAGCTTCTTTTGACCGAATAGGCACTTTTCTAAGTTGATTCCTATTCCGTAATCCGACAGACGTTTCAAAACAAGTCGCAAATGTTTTTCATGCTCTTCTGGGGTGTTAGAGTAGATGAGTATGTCATCAATAAAGCAGTAGCAGCAGTAATCCAGGTTTCTCAAGACTTCATGCATAAATCGCTGAAAGGTCTGTGGCGCATTTCGTAAACCAAAAGGCATACAACGAAACTCAAAAAGACCGAAAGGTGTCGTTATTGCCGTCTTTTGTATGTCGTTTTCAGCGATCGGTATCCAAAAAAATGCCTTTTTCAGGTCGATTTTCGAGTATATCTTCATGCCATTTAATTGATAGGTGAAGTCTTGAAGCCTTGGTATTGGATAGCGGTCTGGAAGCGTTACTGTGTTCAGGCGACGATAATCCCCACATATGCGAAGGCTGCCATCTTTTTTTGATACAACGTGCGTCGGGCTGGCCCACGGACTTTTGGATGGTTGACAAATGCCCATTGACATCATTGCTTGAAACTCGGCTTTGGCTGCGTTGTATTTAATTGGCGGCAATGGACGGGGTCTTGCAAAGAGTGGGGGGCCGGTAGTCTCGATATGGTGCTTCACATTATGCTTGATTTCCTTCGTAGGTGTCATAGGTTTTAGGACTTTAGCGAATTCTTTGAGAAGTGAATGATAACGGTGTCCTGGTTCGATTACATATAGTGTTGTATCTTGTGTAGTATTTACCGTCATAGTGTTGATTGAAAGATCAGTCAAACTGTCAACAAGTTTCTTGTTGTGTAAGTCCACAAGAAGTTGGTGGTGCTTAAGGAAATCCGCACCAAGTATTGACGTCTTCACATCCGCTATTATGAAAGTCCACTTGAAGTTGCGTCGGAGTCCAAGATTTAGTTGCATAGTTTTTTCTCCATATGTTTTAATCGGTGTACTGTTTGCAGCGAATAATTTAAAAGGTGTTACTATCGGTGTTCGCTTAGTTTTTACGGCTAGCACCGATAGATCTGCACCAGTGTCGACCAGAAATCGTTCTCTTGTATTTCTATCGATTATACATAGGCGGTTATTCATTTTTGCTACACCGACGCCACGTCTAGTAAGTCCATTTGACATGACATGTGTCAATTGTCTCTGACTTCCACACAAAGAGTACTATATACAAACAGGCTCCCACACCCGGATACACCTTTTTTGTGCTTTGAAGGCGGTTTTTTTTTCGGTTGAGTTTCCCCAAAATATGATACCATACCTCAAAATGTGATTCTACTATTCCATAATAGGCAGTCAGAAGTGCATCTGTGTTGATTATGGTTGATAATGAGTGTAGAGCATATGCAGACTTACTCATTTTCTTACATAAATTATCAATTTGTGATTTCCAATTCAATTTTTGATCAATTTGTAGACCCAGAAATTTCGTACTTTCCATCTCTTCTATAATATTATTCTCGTAGTGTATATTTAAGTTAATACTAGCGGTTTGTTGTCTAAATTGTATAATTTTCGTTTTACTCAAATTTATTTTTAAATTATTTGCGTCTAGCCATTTTACCGTCTGTTTTAAACTATTATTAACGTCACTCTCATACGTAGTTATACTATTACAAGGTATTGTAATCGTGCTATCATCTGCAAAAAGTGTTATTGGCCGTTCAATAGATTTTGGTATAAAGTAGTAGAATGAATATAAAGGGACCCAAGACGCTGCCTTGCGGTACCCCAAACAATACTTTACGCTCTGAAGACCAAAATATCTCCTCATGTTTAGTGGCTATATTTATTTTATTGACTTCAGTTATTTGTGTTCTATTTTGTAAATATGAACTAAGTAAATTAAGGACATTGCCTCTAATTCCGTAGGCTTCGAGTTTCTTTAAAAGAGTAGCGTAGTGGACATAATCGAATGCCTGGGTCATGACACAAAATATACCACATACAGGGTTCCGTTGATCAACATTTTTAATTACATTGTATATAAAATCATATATCGCCATATTAATAGTCCTATGTAAACGAAATCCTTTCTGTTCCTCGCACAAAATATCGTGTTTCTCTATGAATTTATAAAGTTCCCTATAAATATACTTTTCAAATACTTTAAAAAATACTGGAATTAATGATATGGGTCGATAGTATTCCATCCGTTCTCTATTCTCTCTTTTAAATAGTGGCTTAATAATCGAAGTTTTTAATGCATCAGGGTAAACACCTGCGCTAATACTTAGATTAATTATGTGACTTAAATGACCACTTATTTCCTTTGACACCTGTTTTAGTATTTTTGTGGCAATTCCGTCATATCCTACACTATCTGTATTGTTTAATGAAACTATGATTCTCTCTATATCTAGTGGTATACTGGGAGCCATAAACATTGTTTTATTGTTGACATCAATTTTATTATATTCGGGTTTGCTAGTTGCATCAAGTTTCCCTTGTACTTTGTCGATAAAATAATTGTTAAAAGCTTCAGCAATATCTTTAGGTTTTGAAAGAGTGCTGTTATTATGTATAATTTTAGAAATATTTGATTTAGGTAGGTTATATTTAGCACGATTAATAATTTGCCACGTAGTTTTAGATTTATTTTTAGATGAATTTATTTTATGATTGTTTTGCGCCTTTTGTGTTAGATGTATAATTTTTTTGTGCAAACGAGAGTACGCAGTGAAGGTGTATTTATTATTTTTGTTTGGGTTTAATCGATAGTTCCATAAAAGTGTCCTTTTTTTTGACTGCCTAGTTTGATTCCTTTTGACAACCATTTAGGTTTTTTTAATACATCTATTTTGATCAATTTAATTGGAAAACACAAGTCATATATTAATTTAAATAAATTTAGAAATCTATTATAGGCTTCATTCGGATCAACTGTGTCATAAATCTCTGCGAATGACAGACTTTTTATGTGATTTTTAAACTTTATAATATTTTCTACACTATAGTCTCTTTTAGCCGTGTACCAGTAATTTATGAGACATTTGGATTGAACTGAACAATGAAGCAGCTGTGCTGTATGATCAGACAATGCCAGTTCTACTACTTCAGTTTTACACACTTTACTGAAATTATGAGCAAAATTGACTATACATGTCATACTAGCCATGCGAGTTGGTTGTTTTAATGCTAGTTTCAAGTTATAGCTCATTAAAAGATATTCGAAAGCATTTGAGTGGCTATTAGGTTTAAGCATGTCGATATTAAAATCCCCAGCTAGTACAATGTTTTTATATCGTGTGTGTGTTAATTCTTGCAAAAGTGTTTTCATTTTATCGAAACAGAAATTGAGATTATTGATATTAGGTACTCTGTAGATACATACGAGAACTATCTTATAATCGGGTAGCTCAATTGCACAGCACTCAAATATACCTGATGTAGACATTTTAGAAATTTTAGGTATTTCCTTATATTTGAGACCATTTTTTACAAGTATACAGTACTAGTTTATGCTATATAAAAAAATTTATATGAAGATCTCCATTTCAAATGACGTCACAATTTTGTTCTAGATTTTGATGACTTCGCTCCTACGTGCTCAAACACTTTTAGAGTCGACTAGCATTTTCAGAACTTGCAAGCAAAGTAGCGACGCGTAACAATACTTGTAATATATTGAATTAACTAAAATCATGATACTGAGTGCATTGCTTGTTACATCATATCTCAGCCACATTTTATCTATTAAGGTATCAGTTTTGTCACACCAATCTTGTCAGATAGTATAGTACGCCGCCCGAACGCGACTCGTGACAATGTGGCCACTAGCTGTATTACTAGTAACTAATATTATATTTACTCAATCACAATGTATGCAAAGCGTGCTCGACGAAAGAAAAGATCTCCTCGAAAGAGAACTTGCAATGATGGTCGGAAACTCAATAGAACTAAGTGATAGTGAACTCAAGGCAAACGAAATTATCATGAATCTTAAACATGATGAGATTCAGCGTGGTTTCCTACATCCAAAACAGTTTAACCTGTCGAAGCACTTCTTCGAATATAAGGATGAGGTGAAGAAGACCAAGTTGTTCCAGATAATACAGAGTATGCCGAAGGGAGCAGTCCTCCACGCTCACGACACAAAATTGTTAAGTCCAGACTACGTGCTGGCGTTGACTTACTGGGAAGATCTCTGGGTTTGTTGGACAGAAGACAAATCCTTAGTTGAATTTTATTTTTCTAAAATTACTCCTGCTTTCCCATGTGCCACTGAATGGGAACTTATGAGCGAAGCAAGAAATGCCTCCGGTGACGTTGAACAATTCGACGCAGATCTGAGAAAACACTTCACCATGGTCATTGACAATCCCAATGAAGTGTATACCGACGTGAATGCTGCGTGGCAGAAGTTCCAGCGATATTTCATTTCTACAGGAAATCTGTTCAGTTACAAACCAGTTTTTGAACAATATTATTACGATACGCTACTCGAGTTCAGGAAAGATCAGGTGATGTACCTTGAACTCAGAAGTACAATGCCGTCGTTGTATGACTTAGATGGCAACGTCTTCGACGCCGTGGAGACAGCAGTAACTTATAAACGTGTCACTGAAAAATTTATGAGAGATTATCCAGATTTCTTTGGAGCAAAGTTGATTTATTCACCGTTAAAACTCGTAGGTAAAGCCACATTACAGGAATGTATCAGAACCGCCTTGCTGATCCAGAGTTTGATGCCAGATTTTCTGTTGGGCTTCGATTTAGTTGGTCAAGAGGACTTTAGGGCACCGCTGAGGGAGTTCCTACCCGAACTCGCAGAAATAAGAGAACAACTCGACTTATATTTACACGCTGGTGAAACAAACTGGTACGGTACTGCTTCTGATGAGAATTTATTAGACGCTGTAGTTCTGGGTGCCAAACGGATCGGCCATGCGTTTGCTCTCACGAAACATCCTCTACTGATGGAAGAAGTGAAGAAAAGACAAATAGCTCTGGAAATTAATGTGGTATCGAATATTGTTCTCAAGTTAGTCCAAGATCCTAGGAATCATCCATTAGCAACTTACCTGAGCCAGAATATGCCTGTTTTGCTATCGTCTGATGATCCAGGAGTGTGGGAGGCTTTACCGATGTCCCACGATTTTTATGTGACATTTGTTGCCGTGGCTAGTCGACACGCAGATCTAAAATTATTGAAACAGTTGGCTTTAAATTCTCTGTATTATAGTTCGTATCCTGAAAAACACAAGTTAGTGCATGAGTTTGATATTCGTTGGACAAAATTCATCGATGCAATTGTAAAAGATAAATGGTAGTCTACAATCTCATTTTTTTGTAGTGCCGGATTGGTTTTTGATTGTGATGTTGAATTTTGTTTATATTAAAACGTTAATTTGATGAAGTGTTTTATTTCTGATTCTTTTATTTAGTTACTTAAAAATATAATCAATTAGAAATAATTTTTAATACCTACAAGTATAATAATTATCGGAAAGCACGTTAAGCCTTAGGTCCCGGCTGTCATTAGTAGATCTTTGGCAGTCGTGACATGATTAGGGATTGCAATTGCTGGATCCAGCATACAGCAATCCAGCTGGATCCAGCGCCTTTTTAAATACGCTGGATCCAGCATATAGTGCTGGATCCAGCAATGCGGATCCGCAAACGTATCAATTTCTATTGTTTAGTTTCGAATTGCATCCGTAATTGTTATATTTGTAATGGCAACTGCCCGATAGATGATTTCGGGCTGTTGTATCTATTCAAATCGCGCTGAGAACTTAGCTTGCGTGATGCAGGATTCTGTAACGTCAGATGTCACTACAAAGGTATAATTATGGTATTTAATTTTAAGTTGTTTTTTTTTATCTCAAATGGTTAAGAAACGAAAGCAAATTAGTGAAAGATTTCATAGATTATCGTTAGAAGTTATTATACAAATTACTTAATAAAAAAAATATAAATGTCGCCTTTTTATTTTCATTCCACATTTTGCTGGATCCGCGCTGGATCCAGCTGGATTCACGTCAATCCAGCAAAAAATCCAGCTGGATTGAAAACTCTGCTGGATTGCAATCCCTAGACATGATAGTCAGAAGCCAGTAAATCTGACTCCAGTCTTGCCATGAAGTACTGTGTTACCCCAATTAATGTGCTGTGGACGATTTTCGATAAGGCGTAGACTCTGGATTTTAATTTTATTCGTCGCCACAACGACCGGTCCTGTGCGTCTTGCATCCATCGGATTCCCGCGACTCTCGTCTCCATCGACCATCTGTTCTACGGGCAACGTGCCCTGCCCACTGTCACTTAAGTTTGGCGATTCTTCGGGCTATGTCAATAACCTTGGTTCAGCCAACCAGCTAGCTGGTATGCAGCCGCTCCTCGTAAAAAACTGGTATTCAGCTAAATCCGGCTTGACTGGAAGCCGACCCCAATACAGTCGGGAAAAGGCTGGGTCTTTGATGAAGACCTACACGGCTACACACGTGTTTTAAAAATAAGTACACGTGTAATAAAATGTTTAATAGCTTGCGTATTTACTATAAACTAGCTGCTGCCCGCGACGTCGTCTGCGTGAAGGCTCTACAGCAACAAAAATACTTAAGATGTCGCTATAGCATTATAAGTAAACAACTTTTAAAATACATGTTTTTTTTGCAAGCGAAGCAAGTTTAGAGAATTATATGGGAATCCTGCTGAGTTCAGTCATACGTTGTGACTGAAGGAAATAGAGAAAATGATGTATGTGTGGAATCTTGTCATGAAGTACCGTGTTATCCCAGTTAATGGGTTGTGGAGGTCTGGTAGGCAGCCGCTCCTCGTAACATACTGGTATTCAGCTAAATCCGGCTTGGCCGGAAGCCGACCCCAATATACACACATCAAAAGTGTCTAGGGATCAAGCATTTTTATGCGGATTTCTTGAGATTGAGATGTGGCTTTGCAATAAATTTATGATTTTATAAATTTATATGGATCCTTTTTGGTGCATTTCATAATTTGAATCAGGAACTGTGAATCAAATTCGAGTAAAAGATGAAAATCAGCTGTCAATATTTTCCCTATAAAAACATACAACGCATTGAAGACATTATTAGTGCTACTGTTTCCCTACTACTGATTAAAACCAACGTTATTATGGAGCGGCGACGTCATTTAAGCAGGGAAGAAATGCTCAGAGCCGTGGGAATGATAGAAGCTGGTTCCCGGCAACGTACTGTGGCTTTAGCTCTGAATACAAGTCAGAGTGTTATCAGTCGACTTTGGACACGTTACCAAAGCACTGGTACCGTGGCTGAGCGCCATGGAGGACGGTATCGCTGCACCACACGGAGACAAGACCGATACATTCAAATCTTAACTCGAAGAGCTCCAACAATAACCGCCATGATGTTAGCCGTGAGGCTTCATCACTCTTCAGGGAACTTAATTAGCGACCAAACAGTCAGAAACCGCTTGCATGAAGTGAACCTTCATTCCCGAAGATCGCTACGGGTACCACCTATAGCAATGCACAATCGTAGGATTCGATATCAATGGGCTCTTGAACACAGAAATTGGGCAGAAGAACAATGGCGTTTCGTGTGCTTTTCTGATGAGTCTCGTTTTGGTATGAGACCGGATACAAGACGTATACGACACTGGAGAACCCCTGGACGCCAACAGCGATTAAAATCCTGCCAAGAAGTCCATCCTTATAGTGGTGGAACCATCATGGTATGGGCGGGTATTTGGATCGGCGGAAGAACTGAGTTGATTTGGATCAGAGGCGATCAGACGTCATCGTTCCTCTACAAGTGCAAATCGGTCCCTTATTTCAGTTAATGCATGATAATGCACGACCGCACACCGCAAGAGTTGTAAGACAGACTCTCGCCGCAGCTAACATCAATGTCCTGCCCTGGCCTGCTCAGTCGCCAGACTTGAACCCGATTGAGCATGCATGGGATATGCTACAGAGAAGAGCTCTGCCGAATATGGAGGGTATCCAGTCGCAAGAAGACCTTTTTTTGTTGTTGCAACGAACATGGGCGGCCATTCCACAGCGTGATTTGGATGAACTCATTTTGAGTATGCCAAACCGATGTTCTTGTGTTGTTAGTGTTCGCGGTAGAAACACGGGTTATTAATTGTTTAAGTTACCCAATAAAATTTTAAAGAAAACTGTTATTTCAGTCTTTTTTTTGAACTTTAATGTTAGTGGTTCAAATGTCAAAAATCCCTTTATTAGGAAAATGGCAAATTTCTTTATTAATGCAAAGGTGACTTGGTTTATCGTTACTGTGACAAACGAAAACACTTTATTTGATGAATCCTTAAAGAAAATTTTAATTAATATCAATCAGGAGAAAAGTTATTGCAAAAATATATGTTGATCCCTAGACACTTTTGATTTGTGCAGTTGAAAAAAGGCTAGGCAGATGATGATGGTGATGTATGTGTGGAATGTATTCCATTCCAGGACACAAAAGTGTAAAAATACGTACAAAGATATCGTACCTTACAACACTTCCCTAAAAATTACGTTGCCAGGTGCCAAAATGTAAAGAGAATCAGGACTGGTGACGCGGGAAGCGGCAAGTACCGTACAGTTGCCTTTGTGAGAAGCAACTCGTCTTGAACTGGAACGGGAAGTTGTAAGGTAGGGGGGAAATGCGTGGTATAAATGCTGCCTCGCCGATGCCACAACCATAAGAATTTCTGCTCCAATGGTGTGTCTGTGGAGTGAGACGACTTTAAGGCGAGTCTCGTTACACAGCTCTGGAGGAGATAGGTTCCGAAGAAGCACAATTGGGACACTGACCTTCAGCTGGTTGATATGCACTGAAAGTCCACTTGCTGACAGGGTGTTCAGAAATTCCACGGGATAATGTGTAGTGTTATCTTGCTCGACAACAGTGTTTATCGAGGTGTAGACTGTGGTCTACACCTCGATATCCCAGAGAATGCATTCGTTAATTGCTGCAGCCTGATCATTTATGGGCATCTAAATGGCCTACTCACACACCCAAGAATTCTACTGGTGCAGTATACGACTGACATCCCCGTACACACAGCGAATGAGTTCTTCTAAGCTGGATACTATTTTTTTGTATCACCCAAAGGTTGACTGGTAGAAAATGCCTAAGGTGTTCGGGTCATTCACCGAACAATAGGTAATATGTCAGCGTAATTGCGACACCGCGCCATATGCATTAAATATTTTATGTATCACCTAAGTAAAACTGTCAGTACGCTTTCGGATAGCATATCGGGCGCGACTCAATCTCATCCTATTCACCTCATTAGTTTTAACTGTTATCCCTTTTGTATTATTGAAATATACCAATCTTTACAATCTTCAATCTTAGTATCTCTTAATCTAACCCTAACCCCGAACATTGGTCCTTCGAGCCTATTAGAGCGGGACCGACGCGTGTGCATTAGTGTATTTCGTGTGTACTAACTGTGCAGTGTGAGTGTCTCGCTTGAAACCTGTAACCAGACCCTGGTGAACAGAATTGAGTGAATCAAAATTTTCATCATCCTGCTGATCCTGTTGAACCTGGTTTTCGAGAGTATCGCATCATCTCCTTGCGCTGCTACTCCAGGTTTGTTCTTGCAGCCATCGCAAGGACATTTGATCTCCAAAGAAGCCTTCAGCCCAAGTAAGGTCTCTTTTCTATCCCTATAATGTCGAACATGGAAGACATTTTATCAACCCAACACCAACTGATCGAAGCCATAAATGGGCTCTTCACCAATTTCAAGAAGGATGGTGCAGAGCGCAAGACCCCAGACTACCTACGTCGTCGATTAGCTACCTTGGAACAATACTTTACAGAATTTCATAATAATCATATGACTTTGTTATCTTTTGGTGATAAATCTCATACATATTTCAGTACTAATCAATACGATCAAATGACTGAAAAATATAACAACATTAAATCTACTATTCAGAACTATACCCCTCTAGCAAACAAACCGCAAACCTCTGAATTGAAACCTCCTACGTTTCAACCAACTGCGGACTCTCAATCGTTAAACCTCGCATCCCAAGCTGCTGCTAAAACTCTTACTTCTGAAGAGAATAGAGCCGAAATTCTCTTAAAAAAGCAAGCCACCAACTTTAAGGCTTTCTTAAGAACATCTTCCAACATCGACCTTGATCTCGTCACGGAAAAATGGGAGTTCGAAGACCTCCTGAAGACGATACAATCTCGTTGGGCGGCTATTGACTCGCTTCATTGGGAGCTGGACAACGAGTGTGGTGGATCGAACCCCGAGTACGAAGAACAATTTACTCAATACGAGAAATATTATAACAAAATCAAGAAAGACATCAATAAGAAAATGTGGTCCGTCGCGCATATTGAAAAATCTACCCCAAAATTGGAGATAGCTGCCTTTGAGGGAAGCTACAATAAGTGGATTTCGTTCAAAGATCTTTTTACCGAAGCAGTTCACAATAACCCCTCTTTGTCGAATGCACAAAAGATGCAGTTTTTAAAGAGTAAGGTGAAAGGTGAACCCGAGAAATTAATCCAACATCTCCAAATTAGCTCCGACAATTATCTAGTCTGCTGGAATATCCTTAATCATCGTTACAATAATAAACGACTGATCTTTACTTCTCATCTGAACAATATCATGAACATCCCTGCAAATCAGCAACAGACGGCAAATCATATAAAACGCATTCACGACACTACGTACGAGAGCGTAAATGCTATCAAGAACCTTGGAGTTGATGTGACTTCCTGGGATCCGTTCCTCGTATGTATATTGTCCCAAAAACTGGACTCGGATACATATGAGGATTATCTACAAGCTTTAAAATCCCCGCGAGAGTTGCCCGTCTTAGAAGATTTCCTTAATTTTCTAGAAACTAAGTTTATGACGCTGGAAACTACTCGTAAGAAGCTTGACAATCCCACACAGAAGTCATCCATATCTCAATCCAACAACAATAACAAACCGTCCTTCTCAAAAGGTTCCAATTATAGCCGAAATTATAACAATCCCAAAACTAATTACTCAACAAACCAAGTTTCGCAATCGTCAAAGTCCAAACGCAAAAATGGCTTTCGCAAGGAATGCCCTGTTTGCAATTCCGATGACCATCGAATTCATGCATGTCAAAAGTTAATGGAATTACAACCTCATGAACGGAAAAATACCATCGCTAAATTGAATCTTTGCATTAATTGCTTACATTACCACGAAGGCAAAAAATGTCTTTCCGAAATAAGATGTAAAGAATGCAATAAAGACCACAATACCATTTTGCATGAAGCATTTACATCACATCGGTCTGGGTCAAATACAGCCACGATTACGAAATCGCCATCCCAACAGCAAGAAAGAAACACTGTCGCATCGCTTCTTAGAGAACCCTCAGAAATATTGCTTGCCACAGCAATAATTAACGTACAAGCAACGGACGGATCCTACCAAAAAATGAGAGTTCTTTTAGATCAAGGGTCACAGACATCCATTATTAGGGAAAGCGCAGCTCAGCTGCTAAGACTACCACGACGGAAATGCAACGGATATATCTCTGGAATAGGAAATAAGGAAAACAACTGTAAGGGCAGGATTACCATTAAATGTTCATCGTTAGTTAGTGATTTTACCTTTGAAACCGACGTTTATATAATGAACAGACTGATAAATAACTTACCCAGCTGTACCTTACCTAAACCAGACTGGCCTACTCTTAACCAAATAACTCTAGCAGATCCCGAATTCTATAAAAGCAGGCCAGTAGATATCTTATTTGGAGCAGATATCTACTCCACGATCCTTATGGACGGTATTTGTCGATCAGAACGTATGTTGCCTATAGCCCAACAAACTCAATTGGGATGGATCCTAAGCGGCAACTACAAAACGTACCATTGCAATGTGATCTTAAATAACATCGAAGAGATTCAGCAATTTTGGGAAGTGGAGGACATACATGAACCACCAGCGATATCAGAAGAAGATCAAAAATGCATCAAATTCTACCAATCTACGACCTCAAGACAGCAAGATGGAAGCTACGTCGTGAAAATACCATTCAAAGAAAATTTTGAGGTAAATATTGGCGAGTCGAAAACAAAATCGATTGCTCAATTCTTCCAATTAGAGCGGAAATTAAGTAAGCAACCAGCTGTGGCACGTGACTATAAAATGTTTATTTCTGAATACCTAGAGCTCGGACATATGACACCAGTTGCGCCACACGTACAGCCGGACTGCTACTTGTCGCACCATTGCGTCCAACGAGCTGAGTCAGCAACTACTAAACTGCGAGTTGTCTTCAATGCCTCGGCAAAAACCTCGAGCGGTTACAGCCTCAATGATCTTATGTGCCGAGGACCCAATTTGCAACAGGATCTTCAAAGCCTTATCCTAAAATGGAGACAATTTAGATACGCTTTTACAGCAGATATAGAAAAGATGTTTCGCAAAATCTGGTTACATCCCGACGATCAGAAATATCAGAAAATCATCTGGCGGAACAATCAATCACAACCTTTCAAAGAATACCAGCTAGCGACAGTTACCTATGGCACAAAAGCCGCACCGTTTTTGGCCATGATGACACTGAAGCAGCTGGCCAACGATGAAAGGCCAAACTATCCGCATAGCTGCGCTCCGAACATCTTAGAGGACTCGTTTTACATGGATGATCTCATGCATGGAGAACATTCAGCGGAAGCAGCAAAACAGCTCAAATCTGAGATGATCAACCTCCTCAAATCTGGAGGGTTTAATCTCAGAAAATGGCGATCCAACTTACGGGAAATAAAAGATAATTCGGATGCACCTCTAAAGGAAGACTTTGACTTCAAGCAACCGGAGTCAACCAAAACTTTAGGTCTTAGGTGGGAACCAAAAAACGATCTATTTATCTTTCACCCCATCGTATTTATCTCACAAGATATCCTTACAAAAAGACAATTCCTATCTCAGATATCGAAAATTTTCGACCCTTTGGGCTGGCTAGCACCAGTCACGATAAAGCTCAAGATCTTGTTTCAAGAACTTTGGAAATCAGATCTGGGTTGGGACCACCCTGTCCCTCAAGACATTGCGTCAGAATGGAATACAATTAAAGCCGATCTATCTCACATCTCTCGATTTAAAATTCCACGTTGGATTCAAACCCAGGATAAAGATACCATCGAACTACATGGCTTCTGTGACGCTAGCACAAAAGCATACGCTTGCGTCGTGTATTGCAAAATACAAAGAGGACATGAAACCCATGTCACTCTCATTGCCGGGAAGTCAAAAGTAATACCGCTGAAAAAACCACAGTCCATCCCGCGCTTGGAACTCTGCGGCGCTCTCTTGCTGTCAAAGCTTATGCAAAAAATAATCCAAGCCCTAAGTAGCTACAAGGTGCATGTTTATGGCTGGATTGATTCAATGGCCGCTCTAGGTTGGTTAAGTGGCGAACCGGAGAAATGGAAACCTTTTGTTGCAAATCGAGTAAGGAGCATCACAGAAATCATTCCTAAAGATAACTGGAGTTACGTAAAATCCAAGGAAAACCCCGCAGATTGCGCAAGTCGTAGTTTACCTGCTGCTCAACTAGCCCATCACTCACTATGGTGGCAGGGGCCCGACTGGTTGCCACAATACAACCCTAAAGAATCTCATAAGATGCCGATTTATACAAGTATTACTAGCGAAGAACTAAGGAAAAAAGTAAACACGGTCATCATTAACCCCAAAAATTCTATAGTCATTCACCTTTTAACAAAATATAGCACTTTAAGGAAAGTGACTCGAGTGCTAGCTTACATCAATAAATTCATCGACATCGTTGTTTACAAGAAACAACGCACAAATTTCCTTACTCTGCAAAATATAAAGACAGCAAGAGAAATGTTAATCAAGCACGTTCAAAATGAATATTTCCACGAAGAAATATCGCGGTTGAAAAATAATGACCCACTAAATAAGAAAAGCCAGATTCTAAATCTCAATCCCATACTGGACTCCAATCAAGTACTCCGTGTCGGAGGTAGACTTAAACATTCGAATCTTGATCCCGAAATGAAGCATCCCATTATAATACCGAATAAGTCGAAACTGGCTGACCTTATCATAGATGAATCCCACGAACTTGTATTTCATGGTGGAGTAAAAATGACTACTGGATTTATAAGAAGTAAATATTGGATTCTTGGAGGCAACAGAGTCACTAAGAAACGGTTAAGACAGTGTGTCAAATGTATAAGAAATAATCCCACATCACAACATCAAATCATGGGCGACCTACCTCCAGCACGATTGATTCCTAACCGGCCCTTTTACCACACTGGAGTAGATTATACCGGACACATCTTTATGAAGGCAAACAAAGGTCGTGGCATTAAAACATGCAAAGGATACGTCGCGGTTTTTGTTTGCATGGTGACTAAAGCTATACATTTAGAAATAGTCACCGATCTTACAGCGTCAGCATTTATTGCCGCTCTTCGACGAATGTCGGCTAGAAGAGGAGTTCCAGGCCACATCTACCGTGACCAGGGAACTAACTTCATAGGAGCCAACAAAATCTTAAAACAGGAGCTTTCCGAAATCTCAAGCATCTTATCTGATCAAGAAGTAAGCTCAACAATCTCGGAAATGAATATTGAGTGGCACTTTAACGCACCATCATGGCCATCTGCTGGCGGACTCTGGGAAGCTGCTGTGAAGAGCCTTAAACACCATCTCAAACGGGTCGTGGGAGAGCAAAAACTAACCTACGAGGAATATATTACCTTACTATCCCAACTCGAGGCTTGTTTGAACTCTAGACCACTGTGCCCTCTGACAGAAGATCCGGAGGATTTGGACTATCTGACCCCGGCTCACTTTCTGGCAAGCGGCCCTAACTTAACGATTTACGAAACAGAGCATGATCTCAGAACACGATGGCACCTGACGCAAAAAATATACCAAGATATATGGGCTAAGTGGAAGACTGACTACCTCTCGCAGCTCTCTACTAGGGCCAAATGGCGGCAGCACCAAAAAGATCTTAATCTTGACGACATCGTTATTATAAAAGACGACAACCTTCCACCAGGAAAATGGAGTCTAGGTCGCGTAGTAACGGTGCATCCCGGAAGTGATGGACACGTAAGGGTCGTCACACTTAAAACAAAAAATGGGATCTTAAAACGCCCAGTTGTAAAACTATCCTTACTGCCGACAAATAGTAATGAACAAGATTCAAATGCCCAAAAAGTAGATAACAGTCCTCCAGCTACGAGAAAAAAACAACCCATCTCATTCTCAGCTATAGTTTTATCTTTGACATTATTTTTACTGTCACTTCTTAATACCGCTCAAGCATCCTACAACATCACCATGTTGACAAACAATAGTGTCTACTTCGACAAAATATCTAATATGCACTTAATTAGAGATGATTGGCATTTAATAGTCTATTATGACACAAAGCCTTATCAAGAAGGAAAGGCGGCACTATTAAAGTATATCGAATATCTTGAAACCTTATGCTCTACGATTAGAACACAAACACCTTGCGACGGCATCATGTTACAGCTCGAGCACGAGTTCGAAGAAATCAAACATTACGATAATATTGTCGTGATGAATGACTCCTTGATGACTAATAACAAACGGCGGAGACGCGGCTTGCTAGACGGAGTGGGCTACGTTGCAAATAGTTTATTCGGAGTGTTGGACCAACGATTTGCAGCAAAATATGAGAAGGATATTGACCTTTTAAGGCATAATGAAAACCATCTATACAACCTCTGGAAGAACCAAACGTCTGTCGTAGAAGCTGAATTTAATATCATGAAAAGGATGGAAAATACTATAAACAAACATCATAAATTAATTAATCAAAAGCTTAATTACCTCCAAGATTCTTATAAAAATCTCGCCCAGCAAGTGCAAAATGTAACTATGATCACAGATTTCATAACTTCGGCTTTTACTGCCAACAACTTACTGTATACCCTTCGAAGAATCCAGGACACCATTTTAGATACAGTAACTGACATTTATAGTGGGAAACTGGATTTTCATTTAATATCTCCGAAACAACTCAGATCAGAGTTAAGCATAATTTCCGCACAAATATCTGGAGACTTGGTAGTTCCGGTCGACAATTTTAACCTTAAAGATCTTTACAGCTTGCTCAAAGTAAGAGCTAAATACTCTGGCAAATACCTAATCATAGAAATAAAAATACCCTTGATTGAAAGGGATGTTTACGAGGTATTCAATCTTATCCCGGTCCCACGCATTGTGAAAGATAACATGATCATGAAGGTCAAAACTATCTCGGAATTAGCAGCCATCAATATGAGAAAAGATTCGTATTTGACCGTCACAGACACAGATCTACAGTCCTGCATATTACAAAACCCAGCGACTATTCTGTGTCATATCAGAAAGCCTATTCACCGCATGAAGGATGACCATAGCCTTTGCGAGACAATCCCAGACACAAGAACTTGTAAAACTAAAACTACTTTATGCAAGAATGACTGGAGAGAGTTAACATCAGAAAACAAATATTTTTATCTATGCTGCAATGATTGCAACGTCAAACTTTTGTGCGAAAATCAAATACAGGCAGTAAGGTTATCAGGTGCTGGTCTGCTGCGCGTAGGGGAAGGCTGTTTAGTAAAAACAGAAAATTTTATGGTGTATTCAAACAAAAGATTGTCTAGTAAAATTAGCTCAACGACAAAGATTATTTCGCCAGAAATGTCACCAATCAATCATATGATAAATATCACCATGCCAGAAATCGCATATGAGCTTAATCCCAATAACTCGGATAACCTCATGCAATTTGAAGCTATTAAGAGAAGTCTTGAGATCATGAAGCAGAGTGAACCTTTGAGCACCAATATCTCCTACCACGACGTTCATCAGTATGCTGCTATATATCTCGTCATATCGTTCATCTTGTTATTGGTGGCAGTTTACTGTTTTAATTGTTGGCGGCAACGGCGACGTAACGGAAATCGCTCCACTCCCACAGTAGAGCGTTCAGCAGCATCAGCGGCGACTGGGTTGCCATCTCCACACACCGTTCCAGAAAGTGTTGTGATTGAGTGTAGTGAATTTAGGGAAAATGGGCAATCTAGTAGTAAATCAGTGAAAAGTGATCCTAAGAGACTAGCTCTATCTAGTGAGTGCATACAAAAAAAGGAAGATAGAGGTTCTTCACCGATCTTTCGCGTGTTTTCTCTTCCTGATTTAAACTTTAGAGACTCTGTTTAAGTTGTAATGTTATCTTCATCTCATCATTTAATATAACTAACCCTACATAACTATTTTATTATTTTAAGAAAATTGTCTTCACCTTGTTAGTATTAATTTCATTACTAACTTAACATACTAACATCATCCTTTTCTCCCTCGGGAGCATGTTCGGGTCATTCACCGAACAATAGGTAATATGTCAGCGTAATTGCGACACCGCGCCATATGCATTAAATATTTTATGTATCACCTAAGTAAAACTGTCAGTACGCTTTCGGATAGCATATCGGGCGCGACTCAATCTCATCCTATTCACCTCATTAGTTTTAACTGTTATCCCTTTTGTATTATTGAAATATACCAATCTTTACAATCTTCAATCTTAGTATCTCTTAATCTAACCCTAACCCCGAACATAAGGCATTAAGTCCGCTTCTGTACTTCTACCAAGAGAGTGTACCACTCTACCGAGAGACTCTAGCAGCACCACCTGTCCACTTCTCTCTTCTTGTGTGCGTTTGCCATGACTTAGAAGGACATCGTAAAATTCCTGAATACGTGCATTGTCTACAAGCTGAGCATTAAAAATTAGCATTTCTAATTGAATTTAACTTCAGGTGGAATACGCGAGAGATCAAGTCGTGCCTGTCGTACGAAGCCTATCCTGCAAGGAGTTGAGCTGTTATTTCAGGCTACTTTGGGTTGGTAGTGATGATAGTGAAGAGGTGGTCCGGGCGACCAAACTATCGCACTTAACAAAATGCATCTTGTGTCCTCTCGTGCATGTACCACGGACCTTTTGTGAAGGTGGAGGGGAGAATGACCATGAATGAGCATTTGTATTATTTTGCATAGAGATAGACGTAGTTCTCAGCTTTGAGCTTTCTTTGGTTGGACCTTATAAATACGAAACGCTCTGTCTCAATTTTGGCGTACATGTCCTAAGAAACTGAGTAAAGAGCGTACGATAATGGCGGAGATGTTTACCCTCAGCTGGATCAAGAAGCTGTAGAAATGCATGGTGGATGGTTTTTTTTTATGATTTGGGGTGCCTGTCTGGGCGTCTACATTATAGTGGGCAAAATGGTAGCCAACCTGTCCGCGACAGAACTGAAATGAGAGGATATTGAAGAGAATCGTACGCACGGTGAGTCTCGTTGATCCTTCGAAGCCGGTCATCATGCGTGCGTAAAACGATGTCTCATTTATCACACTCTTGATCGACTAACAAAACAGCTACCTCATTCGTCGTTGGAGCATTATACCACCCTGGATGGGCTGTGATCGGCCTTCTATCTGCTCTGATGACAAACTTAAAGTGGTTGCGCTCGTTTTCAGGCACCGACGCGAGGACTGCTTTGAAGTTGCTAATTTGCGGATTAACGTTATGCAACATACTTTGCAATCCTTTGAACAGACCAGACCAAATTGAGGATTTGTCTACTTCAACACTTGCTTGTTGTTCACCAAACGAAGTCATCTGGAAGGCGCTGTTATAAGCTCGAATGTATTTCAAAAAATGGACTGGCTGGACTTCGAATGCTCGCCATTTAGTCCCCTTTTCCATTTGCGGACTTGGCAGTGGGTACAAACTTCTTCTAAGGCAACCATATCTCCATGGGCGGCGTAGTTAATCACGATATTGTAGATGAATCCACTTCCTTCTTTATTTAGCCGTTTGCTCTTCGATATCGTAAACCGTGGATTCATCATCAGATGTCGAAAGTTGATTTATGTCACGACACAGGCAATCTTATTCTATTTGTGCCGCACGCTGTTCTCTTGGATTCTGTCACGTTGTTGCGATAAATGAGCTTCAATGTCACTTCATCATCAATGAACATCACTTTTTTGTAATACTTAACACCGCATTTTTTTTTAAATTGTCTTTCTCAACTCTGCTCAGGATTTTGAGGGTTTTGTTGGAACTTGTATTTGTCAAACGAACTATACGATACAACGGTTATGAAGAAAATGCAAAATGCCATCTATGAATTTTAAGAATAACTAACTACTAACCTCGCCAACATGATAAAATTTTAATTATAAATTTCCAAAAAGTGTTAATATGTAACTTGATTTGATTTTTATGAAATGTCATAGATGGCGCTGCTTTAAAGTTTCCTTTATACTACTAACATTCATTAAATTATGTTTTTCTGCCCAAGTTACCTAAATGGCGTAGTTTTTATATTGTAAAGCTAAATAATAGCATGGCTTACTCAAAAACAACATTTATATATGCCTCGTTAGATTACACGCTGCCACATAATGCGTAAGAAAAATAAAGATTCACAGCTCCTCCCCCGTAGGAGATAGCGTGATAATATGTAGGCTATTTGTTTTATTGACCTCTCCGTAATATTCATGCAAAATTTGAAGTAAATCCATGCAGTACTTTTTGAGTTTAGCCCGGACATACAGATAAACAGACAAACAGACAAACAGACAAACAGACAAACAGACAAACAGACAAACAGACAAACAGACAAACAGACAAACAGACAAACAGACAAACAGACAAACAGACAAACAGACAAACAGACAAACAGACAAACAGACAAACAGACAAACAGACAAACAGACAAACAGACAAACAGACAAACAGACAAACAGACAAACAGACAAACAGACAAACAGACAAACAGACAAACAGACAAACAGACAAACAGACAAACAGACAAACAGACAAACAGACAAACAGACAAACAGACAAACAGACAAACAGACAAACAGACAAACAGACAAACAGACAAACAGACAAACAGACAAACAGACAAACAGACAAACAGACAAACAGACAAACAGACAAACAGACAAACAGACAAACAGACAAACAGACAAACAGACAAACAGACAAACAGACAAACAGACAAACAGACAAACAGACAAACAGACAAACAGACAAACAGACAAACAGACAAACAGACAAACAGACAAACAGACAAACAGACAAACAGACAAACAGACAAACAGACAAACAGACAAACAGACAAACAGACAAACAGACAAACAGACAAACAGACAAACAGACATGAATTCTAAAAACTATATTTTTGGCTTCGGTATCGATTGTAGATCACGCCCCAAGTCATCATCATCTGCCTAGCCTTTTCCCAACTATATTGGGGTCGGCTTCCAGTCAAGCCGGATTTAGCTGAATACCATATTTTACGCGGAGCGGCTGCCTACCAGACCTCCACAACCCATTAACTGGGGTAACACGGTACATCGTGGCGAGACTGGAGTCAGATTTACTGGCTTCTGACTATCCGTAACAACTGCCAAAGATCTCCAAATGACAGCCGGGACCAACGGCTTAACGTGCTTTCCGAGGCACGGAGGAAACTCGTTATGTTAAGATGGTCACCCATCCACAGACCAACCTAGGCAAGCGTTGCTTAACCTTGAAGATCGACCTGTGCGGCTGTTATTATTTAGCCACGAGCTTCCCAAGATCACGCCCCAAGTATTCTTTTAAAAAAATATTCAATGTACAGTTTTGACTTTCCTACGATTTTATTATATGTAATATACAGGGTGTTTGGTTCATCGTGTGCCAAATTGATATGGTCGACTGGAGGGGTCATCTGCTATCCTTTCAGACCCTCAAACACTACCCATGTCCAGTGGAATTTTTTTCATCGACTTTATAAAGTTTTTTTAAAAAAGGACCCGATTTTTACATTCAAATACAAATATAACAAAATGTTTAAGACGTAGAGCCTCAATTTTAATTTTATTTAAACGTATATTGTATAAAGGTACTTTTGAAAACAAAATTAGTGATATTAGACATCTAGATTTTTTAAAATTTACCCGCAAAGTTTCGGACTTAAATAAAAGCTGTTCATGTTACAGCTATTTACATGGCTGCAAAAAAAGAACCATAAGAGACTAGGATCTTCAAACTCTCTCAATAATTCTCTAGTCTATCCTCTTGCTAGTGATGTGCCACATGTTGTAAAAATCTTATTTCAACTATGTAAAATCGCCAGTTTTGTGAATCGAGTCGGATAAAATTAACATTCAAAACTGTGAATTGTAAAATTATTTTTGCTAAAATGGTATCTGAAACACCTACTTAATCTCCTAGAAGGTGAAATCTGTCTCGTATTTCACTTTTCGTTGGTTTTACTTGAAATAAAAAAATAAAATTCCATATTTACAACCATTTAATGATTTTTACAAATACTGCTCAAATTTTGGCATGTGTTGCAAGTGCAGGCCCGACATCTGTTTTGTATTTCGTCACTTAGTTGTTGTACGAAGTCATTTTCCCTCTTTAATTGTATTCAAAGCCGTTCCAATGCTTTGAACTAGTACTTCCCTAGTTGGAACCTCCGTCGCGTATACCAGCTCTTTGGCAGGTTCCCCAGACCCTGCGTACAAGTGTAGACCTAGAAAAACTGAGTGTCGAAATACGGAACAGGTGTCGGGTCTGCATTTGCAACAGAGGCCAAAATTTGGGAGGCATTTATAAAAAATATGAAATTATTGTAAAAGACGCTTTTTTTTCTTTTATTTCAAGTAAAACCCACAAAAATAGGGTGTTACGAAGCAGGTTTTACCTTATATGAGTGATTAAACAGATTAAATAGGTGCTTCAGGTACCATTCAAGCATAAATCATTTTTCAAATCATAATTTTGAATATTAATTTTATGTAACTCGACTCACAAAACTATCGATTTCACATAGTTGTAATAAGATTTTTATGACATGTGGCACATCACTAGCAAGAGGATAGACTAGAAAATTATTGAGAGAGTTTGAAGATCCCAGTCTCTTTTAGTTCTTTTTTTGCAGCCATGTAAATAGCAGTAACACAAATAGCGTTAATTTAAGTCCGAAATTTTGCGACTAAATTTTAAAAAATTTAGAGGGCTGATATCACTAATTTTGTATTTAAAAGTACCTCTGTACAATATATGTCTTAATAAAATGAAAATTGAGGCTCTACGTCTTATACATTTTGTTATATTTATATTTGAATGTAAAAATCAGGTCTATTTTTCAAAAAACTTTAAAAAGTCGATGAAAAAAATTCCACTGGACATGGGTAGTGTTTGGGGGTCTGAAAGGATAGTAGATGACCCCTCCAGTCGACCATATCAATTTGGCACACGATGAACCAAACACCCTGTATAATAATATAGATACTGGAAAAAGTTAATCCTTATGTTATCTTGTCAGTCTTATAAGGTGAAATACTTACTTATAATGATAGTATTAACTAGATATCTATATATATACATATAATAAAACAGTAAAATTGTACATTGTTAGCATTAATTGGCGCAAAAACCACTGAACCGATCCTGTTCAAATTTTGCATACATAATCCTTATAGGACCCTTAATGATATAGGCTATATTTTATCACGCTATTTGCTATGGGGGGTGAGCAATATTGCATTTTGTCGGTTTTGAACGAGTTGCCCCGAGTTCGAATCCCACCTACAATTCATATTTCTGTCAATGTTTTATCTTATTGTTTTTGGAAAAAAAAATACTTTTACCATTTTTTCATAAGAAAATCAACATTCCTATTTGATTTTACCCAAATATTTTGTAAAAACTAATCAAAACACGTTATAAAATCCAAGCGTCCACGAAATTCACATACTACAATGTTACATTAGTCCATTTAGCTGCCAATTTATCTACTGAAATGAAAATCATCACGCTATCATGGACGAAGAGCGGGGCAGTCATTTATGACATTTATATGAGAACGTCTATTTTGCTTAATTTTCATCGAACATTGCAGCGCGATCGATTAATGACTAGACTGGGACGTAGCACGGTGGTGGTTCGAATCCCAAGAGGTGTTTTAGAAAAACCTTTATTTTTGTAACATTTTTTTTCACATATTTTTGCATTCTCACAATTTTTTTAACAAAAATATTACCAAAAGATATTATTATTATTGTTTAACAAAAAAAAACCCATGGAGACAAATTTTACAACTGCGGAGTTGCACCCCGTTTTCAAAATACAAACAATGACATCCTTCTTCTTCTTCCTGCCCTTATCCCATATTACTTGGGGTCGGTGCAACACGTTTTCTTCTTCCATTCTGTCCTGTCGTCCGTCACACTATCATCACACTATCATCTGCCCTTTTCTTTCATATCAATCCTTACACAATCCATCCATCTTTTCTTTGGCCTTCCTCTCCCTCTCCATTCTCAAGAACTCTTTTAGTAACGTGCTTTTAATTTCTCCTCTTCACATGACCACACTAAGACAAACGATTTCCTTTCAAAATACAAACATCCATTTATTTTTTTTTAACTAAAGGCTATTTATATTTTAGGTGATTTCTTCCACTCTAGGAAGGAGCACGAGGGGATGTCAGACTTTCACTGATCAAAACCCACACCTTTGTATGTTCCTTCTTCGCTTTGCGTTCCAGGACTCCGGGTGGAGGTGATCAGCAGTAACGACCTCTCACGTCCGGTCCTGGTATAGAGAAAGAAGGTATGGAAAGCAGTCATCACTTCTTTCCGCAAATAAAGCGAAGAAGGTAGCAGAAAGCGCAAAGATGAGTCGCAGGGCGATTCCATGCTACCGTTAGCGCGGAGTTTTGGACGGTGCACTATTGGCATTTCGCTGTTGAATAAAGACTGGTCTTAGTCGACTGACGTTGCGTTATGTGCCACGCGCACCTAAAAGAGATACCATAAGCGAACGGCCCTAACGGGCTTCGATAGCTGGAAAATTGTTCGTATAGGGCATCTAAAGGAACAAAGTGGGTATTTTTTACTACTCTGCATGCTCTACCCGTAAAAATCGAGAGTTTACAGACTGCGTTTGATCATCAGCATGTGAAGTCGGCTAGGTGAAAATACTCGCACACAAGAATTCGTTTATTATTCTCACTAAAGAAAAACATTTATTTGGTGTATTAGGGTGTCAGTCAAATACCGCACCAGAAAATTCCTGCCTCAATAAACAGGTCATATAAACACAAAAAAATGATGGTGATCGGTAAACGCCCTATACATACATATGACACCTGGGAAGTGTCCAAATGGCGATGGGAGGGGCCTAAGGATGTCCTGTTTCGCACGGTTTCAGCCACGTTGCTTCACTCTAGGAGGTGACTGCTTTCCATTCCTCCTCCCAGCTCATACCATGATCTGAACTAGGGCAGGAGAATTCTGATTTTGACCCGCAAACAGCAGGTACGGCGGTAATCCGCCGTAGCGGGATAACTTCGATCGTAAGGTCCACCGTGTCTTCCCGACGAATCTAAAACATCTACCTCCCGAAACACTGTTCGGTTAGGACCTGCGTAAAGCGCAAGGTGAGGACGTCATGACTCTGTAGTCTCTCTTTAAAGAGTGAATTTATAATAGTAATAAAATAATAATAATAGAAAGTAATAATAATAGTATAGTAGTAGTAATTATTTTTAAGGTGTACAATAAAGTATATATCAATCAATCAATCAATCAATCGTGGTGTGCCAAAATTAGTCGCCCTAGAATGTAAATTGCAACTAAAAGAACACTGTGGAATTTAGTTGGTAAAAGTCTGATACTCTCTCTCGGTCCACCTAGAGTGGGAGAAGGTATTTGGTGGTTACCCAACAAAAAAAGAGTCAAATACTAAAGGCGGTTATCTGCCCTAATTTGGTTTTTTGAAGTACAAATCATTTTAATTTTGATTTTATCGCAATATGAACTAAACTAACGACTTTACCCATAGAGTAGGCAACTATTTAGAATGCGAACTCAGCGGCTCTGTACTTCGTTGATGTTTTTAAGGCAATTGACGTCGTGCGGAAGAAAAACCCGGGTGTTACCATTGGGTGGATCGCCCGGAGGACACGTTAGAGCATAAGGTACTGGTGGGCCACGCTTACGCGGAGCACCACCGTGTCCTTGTGGGGACGATCGATGACAGCAACCTCTCGCGCTGGGCACTGGTACAGGCCATGATCCAGAGCGAGGAGTAGTGGCAAGTAGTGCCCTCACGCCCCAGTCGCTGGGATTCCGACCCCAATTTAGAGCCACCGTAGGAGTGGCTTGCGAATGGCAAGCAATGGGTAGTTTACCATCTGGCTGTCCGGTAATAATCCAGACGGTCAACCGTGGGTATTGTTCCACGCATGCTTCAAAGAGATTTTAGCAAACTATAGGTGCCCAGCAGGTTCGAAGCCTCTAGGGCCATGGGCGAGCTTCCGAAAGGAAAACCCGGAACCCTGGAACGAAGGCAAAGAAGTAACGAGGTAAGGTTTAGTCAGTAAAAGTCTGACTCACCTTCTGAGAAGTCATTCTGATGATTTTCCACCTAAACAAGAAACCTGGGCACGCCGTCATTGCGGCGGTAAGTTTCCTCTTAGAGGAGTGGTTGGAAAGAGATCCTCACGTTCCGTATGCCGTAGGTCCTCACCAGACACGGTAAGTTCGGGAGGCTCCTGCATCGGATTCAGGGGAAAAGGGCGCCCCAGCCAGACTTGGGCGCACTGTCTGGACCGCCCGGAGGACACGGTGGAGCACACGGTAGAGGTATGGCGGTTGTCTTCTTCTGCGAAGCAGTAATGCTAGCCAAGGAGGCGGCCGACCGCGAGCGCGAAAGGGAACGACCCTCACGCCCCCGCCGCCGTCAGGATCACGAGAACGATTTCCGACCACCGTAGGTGCAAACTTACGGACGGCGAACACTGGGTAGCTTGCCGTCCAGCAGTCCGGTAATAACCCGGACCGAGTCAAGTCGTCAACTGTTCCACGAGTGCCACAAGGAGATGTCAGCAAACTGTATAATAGGGGCCCGTGGCAGGGCCGAAGCCGATACCGATCCACGTCCCCAGAGGCTTCGAAAGATAAGCTCGGTGTCCCAAAATTGAAGGCAACACAGGAAGGGGGGTGGCGTTTAGTCAGTTAAAGTCTGACATGCCCTCCCGCTCCATTTAACAGCAGGAGAAGTCATTCTGATGTTTACCCATCTGAATTATAAAACCTAAACAAGAAACCTACTGGGGCTATGGTTTCGCTTCTGAAAGGGAGACCCTGGAACGTAAGGCAAGGAAGGAATATAGAAGTGAGTCTTAGCCAGTAATAATTTGACACGCACTTCCGCTTCACAGAAGAGCGAAAGTCATTAGATGATTTCCCAACTAAAAAAAGTACTAATTGGAGTTTTAACTTAAACTGTTTTTTGTAAAATTAATTAATCAGATGTTTTCGGAAGTATAGGATTAGTTATAAGTAACTTTTGTGCAGTTTTACGAACTTAACGCGGACGAAGTCGCGGGCAACAGCTAGTCCTACATAAAGGTGTGAAAGATAGTCAGAAGCCAGAAAATCTGACTCCAGTCTTGCCATGAGGTACCGTACGTGAATTTCTTAGTTATTCTCTTCCCGGGCCTAGTGTGGGTTGATCTTAGTGCAGCTTTCATCTAAATCCAGAGGCGTAGCGACAGCCGTATCAGACTTATTAATTATACGTAGGGTTGCCAGACCTTCAAGCCGAAAAGCCGGACAAATCAAAAAGTTAGCATTGACATTTGAGTAAAAACAGCCGAAATTATTTATTTGATCAGTAATTGCTGGTCTGCAAACGCTTGCAATTGCAAGAACACATGCATGAAAAATCTAAAACACGGTCTAATTTAAAAAGCCTAACAAAGCCGGACAGGCCGTACTCCACCAAATTTGGCCGGACACATAACCAAGAAGCCTGACCGTGCCCGGCTGCGTATTGCCAAACTGTATGCTGACCCAGACACCCATAGTCTGTACTGAACTACGTCGTGCTCATTGAAATCACAAACAAATTGGAGCAAAGTACATACGAGCTCAGAGCATTCTGAGATTGTATGCACTTTGCTCGCTTGTTTATAAAGCAAACTGTGACACGTGAATATCTGTATCTGACTATACAACGTGTTTCATAATTTCCCGTAATTTTTAGGGTTCCGTACCATAAAAGGAAAAAAAACAGAACCCTTATAGGATTACTTTGTTGTCCGTCTGTCTGTCTGTCAAGACCCTTTATCTCGGGAATGCGTGAAGGTATCAAGTTGAAATTAAAACTATATACTTACGTCGGCGGTCCCTTGAAACTGTGCAAAAATCAAACTTGTAAGTTGACGGGAAAAAAAGATTCGCCCGTTTATGTTGCAAAAAACGTACATTTCGACATTGTCAAAGGAATCAAAATTCATAGGGTACTTCCCGTTGACCAAGAATCTTGAAATTTGGCACGAAGGAAGATATTTTAGCACAAATATAGGGAAATGTCTAAAAACTGAAAAAAAAGTTTTGAAAAATATTCAAGACTCCATTCGAGAATTGCACTGTTTTCATAGGTAACTTGTTACGGAACCCTCAGTGCGCGAGTCCGACTCGCACTTGCCCTTTTTTTTGTTATACTGTTGCGGTTGTTATAACTACCCGTGAAACTGAACAACATTCCTAAAAACTAAAAAATATACCTTTTGGGAATTAATTTAGATAATAATAATTCAATAAGACTGGTAATGTACCCAAAAGGCTGGCAGCATTGCCACGCTGCCGCTGTATGGCAATGCTTATTCTCTGACCAAGAAAAATACCAGTAGGTAGGTACAGCACATACGACAGCGATGCGGAGGAGTTTTTCGACGCCACTCTTTAGATTACTTTTAATTAGTTCTTTAGTTTATTTTATTTTGTGTACCTAAATATTTATTTGTAAGGTACATAAATTGTATAGATAGTTTTAAAATTTAAATAAAATCCTAAGTTTTAACTTATATCTATACATATAGGTAATAAAACAGTAAAATTGTACATTGTTAGCATTAATTGGCGCAAAAACCACTGAACCGATCCTGTTCAAATTTTGCATACATAATCCTTATAGGACTCTTAATGATATAGGCTATATTTTATCACGCTATTTGCTATGGGGGGTGAGCAATATTGCATTTTGTCGGTTTTGAACGAGTTGCCCCGAGTTCGAATCCCAAAAAAAAAAAAAAAACCTACAATTTATATTTCTGTCAATGTTTTATCTTACTGTTTTTGGAAAAAAAAATACTTTTACCATTTTTTCATAAGAAAATCAACATTCCTATTTCATTTTTCCCAAATATTTTGTAAAAACTAATCAAAACACGTTATAAAATCCAAGCGTCCACGAAATTCACATACTACAATGTTACATTAGTCCCTAGTAGCTGCCAATTTATCTACTGAAATGAAAATCATCACGCTATCATGGACGAAGAGCGGGGCAGTCATTTATGACATTTATATGAGAACGTCTATTTTGCTTAATTTTCATCGAACATTGCAGCGCGATCGATTAATGACTAGACTGGGACGTAACACGGTGGTGGTTCGAATCCCAAGAGGTGTTTGAAAAAGCTTTTTTTTATTTTTGTAACATTTTTTTTCACATATTTTTGCATTCTCACAATTTTTTTAAAAAAAATGTTATCAAAAGATATTATTATTATTGTTTAACAAAAAAAACCCATGGAGACAAATTTTACAACTGCGGAGTTGCACCCCGTTTTCAAAATACAAACAATGACATCCTTCTTCTTCTTCCTGCCCTTATCCCATATTACTTGGGGTCGGTGCAACAAGTTTTCTTCTTCCATTCTGTCCTGTCGTCCGTCACACTATCATCACACTATCATCTGCCCTTTTCTTTTATATCAATCCTTACACAATCCATCCATCATTTCTTTGGCCTTCCTCTCCCTCTCCATTCTCAAGAACTCTTTTAGTAATGTGCTTTTAATTTCTCCTCTTCATATGACCACACTAAGACAAACGATTTCCTTTCAAAATACAAACATCCATTTTTTTTTTTAACTAAAGGCTATTTATATTTTAGGTGATTTCTTCCACTCTATGAAGGAGCACGAGGGGATATCAGACTTTCACTGACCAAAACCCACACCTTTGTATGTTCCTTCTTCGCTTTGCGTTCCAGGACTTCGGGTGGAGGTGATCAGCAGTAATGACCTCTCACGTCCGGTCCTGGTATAGAGAGGGAAGGTATGGAAAGCAGTCATCACTTTCTTCCGCAAATAAAGCGAAGAAGGTAGCAGAAAGCGCAAAGATGATGCCCTTGGCATTACGAGTCGCAGGGCGATTCCATGCTACCGTTAGCGTGGAGTTTTGGACGGTGCACTATTGGCATTTCGCTGTTGAATAAAGACTGGTCTTAGTCGACTGACGTTGCGTTATGTGCCACGCGCACCTAAAAGAGATACCATAAGCGAACGGCCCTAACGGGCTTCGATAGCTGGATAATTGTTCGTATAGAGCATCTAAAGGAACAAAGTGGGTATTTTTTACTGCTCTGTATGCTCTACCCGTAAAAATCGAGAGTTTACAGACTGCGTTTGATCATCAGCATGTGAAGTCGGCTAGGTGAAAATTCTCGCACACAAGAATTCGTTTATTATTCTCACTAAAGAAAAACATTTAAGTATTTGGTGTATTAGGGTGTCAGTCAAATACCGCACCAGAAAATTCCTGCCTCAATAAACAGGTCATATAAACACAAAAAAATGATGGTGATCGGTAAACGCCCTATACATATGACACCTGGGAAGTGTCCAAATGGCGATGGGAGGGGCCTAAGGATGTCCTGTTTCGCATGGTTTCAGCCACGTTGCTTCACTCTAGGAGGTGACTGCTTTCCATTCCTTCTCCCAGCTCATACCATGATCTGAACTAGGGCAGGAGGATTCTGATTTTGACCCGCAAACAGTAGGTACGGCGGTAATCCGCACTAGCGGGATAACTTCGATCGTAAGGTCCACCGTGTCTTCCCGCCGAATCTAAAACATCCTCCCGAAACACTCATGTTCGGTTAGGACCTATGTAAAGCGCAAGGTGAGGACGTCATGACTCTGTAGTCTCTCTTTAAAGAGTGAATTTATAATAGTAATAATCGTGGTGTGCCAAAATTAGTCGCCCTAGAATGTAAATTGCAACTAAAAGAACACTGTGGAATTTAGTTGGTAAAAGTCTGATACTCTCTCTCGGTCCACCTAGAGTGGGAGAAGGTATTTGGTGGTTACCCAACAAAAAAAGAGGCAAATACTAAAGGCGGTTATCTACCCTAATTTGGTTTTTTGAAGAATAAATCATTTTAATTTTGATTTTATCGCAATATGAACTCAACTAACGACTTTACCCATAGAGTAGGCAACTATTTAGAATGCGAACTCTGCGGCTCTGTACTTCGTTGATGTTTTCAAGGCAATTGACGTCGTGCGGAAGAAAAACCCGGGTGTTACCATTGGGTAGATCGCCCGGAGGACACGTTAGAGCATAAAGTACTGGTGGGCCACGCTTAGGCGGAGCACCACCGTGTCCTTGTGGGGACGATCGGTGACAGCAACCTCTCGCGCTGGGCACTGGTACAGGCCATGATCCAGAGCGAGGAGTAGTGGCAAGTAGTCCCCTCACGCCCCAGTCGCTGGGATTCCGACCCCAATTTAGAGCCACCGTAGGAGTGGCTTGCGAATGGCGAGCAATGGGTAGTTTACCATCTGGCTGTCCGGTAATAATCTAGACGGTCAACCGTGGGTATTGTTCCACGCATGCTTCAAAGAGATTTTAGCAAACTATAGGTGCCCAGCAGGTTCGAAGCCTTTAGGGCCATGGGCGAGCTTCCGAAAGGAAAACCCGGAACCTTGGAACGAAGGCAAAGAAGTAACGAGGTAAGGTTTAGTCAGTAAAAGTCTGACTCACCTTCTGAGAATTTATTCTGATGATTTTCCACCTAAACAAGAAACCTGGGCACGCCGTCATTAATGTTTATACCCATCTGAATTATAAAACCTAAACAAGAAACCTACTGGGGCTATGGTTTCGCTTCTGAAAGGGAGACCCTGGAACGTAAGGCAAGGAAGAAATATAGAAGTGAGTCTTAGGCCTGAAACTGCGTTAAGCGGGCACCCGCGCGGTTTCATACAAAAGTGCTCCGTCGCGGGGACCAGCGCGGGTGTCCGTCACGGGGAGGCGCACCCCGCACCCACGCGACGGGGCCCGCCTCCGTGCGACGGAACCCGTCGCGGGGGCACGCGCGGTCCCCGCCAGGGAACACGCACGGGCATGTTCAGGGTTGTCATTTCATCATTTGACAAAAATGACATAACGAATGTTGCCACTTTTTTGCAATTCTTAAATAGTGATGTACCTCCACCGTAAATTGCCGTTAATAAAATCAAGTAGTATCGTTTTTTATAATAATTTTTCCTGAATAGTAGATAGCTATTTAAAATGAAAAAATACAGAAGTAATAACGTATATTTTTATGTTAAACATTTAAAAAATATTTAATGAATGATAAATGATATTTATTTTGCAAATAGGTTTTCACAAACACTTTTACACGTCAATTTTTTTGTTGGACTTTTTTTTACTAGATGAGGCCGGTGTTTACTAACTGACTACCCTGAGAAGAAACACCGAAACAAACTCAGAATTCTAATCGATATGAAGACTGGTTAAAAAATATTCTCCCAAAATTGAAACAGAATGCAGTTATACTGATACTGTATACTGCAATCGGTTTTAATTTTGGAAGAATATTTTTTACCCAATCTTCATATCGATTAGAATTCATTTCCTTGTGATGGTCATCTAGCCCCTTTTTTGCATCGAAAACTAGTGCACCGCCATCCACGAAACTGTCTTCGCTTCCAAAGTGGGACAGTTTTTTTTTTGCTAGTCGTCGTTTTGCTATGTAATAATATATTAAGTTCTCCATCGACACGACTATACAAGCACACCGTTAAAATTGAACTAGCGACACTGCGTAAATCGGTCTCCGCGACGGGTCCCCGCGACGGGGACCGTCGCGTAGCCACGGAGTCCACGCGCGTGTCCACGCGCGTAGACACGCGACGGTTGCCCGTCGCGGGCTCCCGCTTAACGCAGTTTCAGGCCTTAGCCAGTAATAATCTGACACGCACTTCCGCTTTACAGAAGAGCGAAAGTCATTAGATGATTTCCCAACTAAAAAAACTACTAATTGGAGTTTTAACTTAAACAGTTTTATGTAAAATTAATTAATCAGATGTTTTCGGAAGTATAGGATTAGTTATAAGTAACTTTTGTGCAGTTTTACGAACTTAACGCGGACGAAGTCGCGGGCAACAGCTAGTCAGAAATATATCAATTGTTTTTCTACCAGCATTTAATCATACCGCATGAATGCATGCGAGCACTTGCATGCATTTTGCTCTAAATAAACATACTACACCAGACGCTGGACGTCTGGACTCGTATGTATTTTGCTCTAGTATTTTAAAGCAAAATGTATTTTGATTCAGACACTCTTTGAATAGGTATACAGTTTGCTCTTCAACTACAAAGGCAAACTGCGATCGAACTCAGAGCAACCCCGGTCTGGGTCAGCATACAGTTTGGCAATACGCTACCCGGCTTTATCCGGGCGCCTGGTAACGCTAATTATACGGGGCCTCCTGGCTTTATGGACCCTGGTTGGAAGCATAGCGACGACGAAGTGCCAATACCTCCTATCTGAAATGTTAAAAATTTCCTGACCCAAATGTTTGAGGAGATCTACAATTTAACTTCATACTGTTGCAATTAAATATCCGCTTCGGAGATTTCAGTAAAATATGCGGAACCATACATATAAATATTGTTATAGCTAAAAAGTAATTTTCTCAAAAAATGCCAGTTAGGAGGTATTGGCACTTCACCGTCGATAGCTAGTTCATACACCGGGTATGTAGCACTGTGCCGATTTTCAGGGGGCTGCTAACTGTGACCACATCCATTTGAGGACTGGATCAGCGTTGGAAGGGAACTAAGGTAGAGGTGGTGATCATTAGTATTTTTTAGACTTTTGAGAGGGTTATCATTTATTTGTAATGTTCTCAGTCGGGACTCCAGCCTCCTCTCTAGAAGAAGGAATGGGCTGTAATACGCTACGCGGGCTCAGTGCGGATTGGTGGATGCCACATGTCTTCGATTTTTAGCTTCGGGTCCTGGGTTTAAGTCCCAGATCACGTAAAAAGTGCTATTGGGTGGTTTTTCCATTTGGATAGCCCGGAGTTTGCAAGTTGGTGATGTGACAACTACTGACAACCCTGTGCCTCGGAAAGCACGTAAAGCCGTTGGTCCTGCGCCTGATCTTTCTCCGATCATGTCGGATTACTGTCCCATCGGACTAAGAGAGTAAAGGAACAGAAAGTGCAGTGCGCCTGTGTTTGCGCATACACTTGTGTATTATAATATCTGCTGCGTACGATTACTTGGCTGATCTCTGTTGAGATTAGCCACCGTGATCGAAATTCGGTCGGAAGGACTATTTTTTATATTTAAAAATCAATAAAACAACTTCATATACTTGAGAGTTATAAATACTTATTAGATACAGTAAATAAATTAAGCCTTGTAATATCTCTTCGCAACACCATCCCATTTGCTGGTGCTGAGACTCTGAAACAAGAAAACAGTATATTTTTAATATAATATTAGTTTCAACTAACGTAAAGTAAAGGTAGCATTCGGTTCTTAGCGACCACGACCCGCGACCGTGACTGGGTCGCGCGACTCACTGCTTAGTATGCATTTGTATGACACCGGTTGCGTGACGCGGTCGCCATTACTCTCCTTAACGAATCATAATGATTATTCATACGACAATATGCTTATTTTTAGGTGGAAAAACATCTAATGACAACTCCCGATTTTGGGTGGAGTAGGAGGACGTGTCAGTCTATTACTGACTAAATACCATTCCTGTTCCTTCTTCGGAATCGTTCCAGGGCCAACAAATGGACCCAATAGGCTTCGACCCTGCTGGGCCTACGATTTGCTGACATCTCCTTGAGGCGTGCGTGGAACTACGCGCCGTCAAATGATAATGTGCTAAAAGTATGTTGTATAAATAATCAGTATTACTTCCAACAGTAACTGTTAGTTCTTATCATCAGAGCAAGGTGCGTCCCGTGCCTTATCTTACGGTGCCTACCTTATGTTGTATCTATCAATATCTACCCATATCTGAATTCGATGAATTCGCTGATAATTATTTGGTTTAGGTTAGGTTAGGAACTATGAGGACATTGAATTGTTGCTGCAAGCATCGTCAATATGAGTTGAACAGATACACGCACGCATGCACCCTCACACACACACACACACACACATCCTCGACACATGCACTCACACCTACACACATGCACTCACACCTACACACATTCCCTCACGTACCCACACACACTATATTTTAGTTTGTTATTATTTCTTTTTTTTTTAATTTTATTTTTGTTTAAATTCTTTTAGGTATATTTTTGTTTGGTACACCACTTTTACCATTTTTTGTAATTGAAGAGCGGGGCCTCCTAGCACAGGTATATCTTTACTTAAAAGGAGGTCCCTATGTAAGATTAACTGTAAAAGTTGTAGATGTTACTGTAATAAACTTTTTGTATTTTGTATTTTTGTATTTGTAGGTTAGGTTAGGTACCGACGATACGTGGCTACCGCTGCATCATCATCATCATCTCAGCCGAAAAACGTCCACAGCTGGACATAGGCCTCCCCCAAGCGTCGGCACGACCGGTTCTGTGCTTCTCACATCCATCGGCTTCTCGCGACTCTCGCCAGGTCATCGGTCCACCTTGTGGGAGCTGCATACCAGAACCGAACCTACCTAAGCACCTACTACCTGAAGGTAGCATACGGTTCTTAGCGACCAGGACCAGGTCAGGCGACCCATTGCTTAGTATGGATTTGCATGACACCTGGTATGCAGTCGCCTGGTTTGTTTAGTATACAAACCGTAAGGGCCCAGCAGGGCCGATGCCCCATGCTACTAGGTAAGACCGCGGGGAGTTTTTGAAAACAAAACCCGTAGTCCCAGAACTCAAAGGGCAACTGAAGGACACACATGTGGTTTTAGTCTGTAAAATTCTGATACGCTGTCCCGCTTCGCCCAGGGCGGGAGAAGTTAATTTAAAAAAATCGGATTTACTAAAATTATTGCCGTTATCATTCGATTCTGACTATAGCGTAGTGAGAATTACGAATTGACAATTCACAACCAACAGGTTAAAATATAAATAAGACTTGTTTCTTACCACAACCATCTGGTCGCCAGAGAACTGCCTGACGATGGTGAGGGAGTTGCCGTCGTCGAACTTCTGCACGCGTGTGACCGTGTCGCCGTCTACTGTGATGGTCGTCTGACACTGAAAGAAGATCGTCAAAACGTTAAAATAAACTACCAGTAATCCACATTAACCTTAGATCGAAAAGACTAGAATTGTAGAAAGACCATTGCGCAACAGTGAGATGCACAGCATCATCGTCATGCCACTAAAGACATAGGCCTCCCCCAAGTGTCGGCGTCTCGCATTCATCGAGTTCATCAGGTCAGCGGTCCACCTTGTGGGAGGCCTCTTTCAGGACTCGCGTGTGCCCGGTACTCCAAAACCTTTCGGCCTCATTGACCATCAGTTCTGCGAGCAATGTTCTCTGGCCACTGCCACATATGTAAATTTGTCGAATCTTGGGTCTTTCGGTAATCTTGGTTCTCTTGCAGATATCTTCATTTCTGAAGTGATCATTCTTTATTTTACACCAACATTACAATAATAATAATAGGAAACCTTAGCGGCCTTATCGTGCGATAAGGACTTTCTATTGCCCTTTGGGTGACTTTAAACCTTCTGAAAAGGGCCATTTCCATCTGAGAAGCGACCACTTTTCGAAGGTATATTCTTAGGGCACAGTAATCTAGATATTATCGTATACTCACGGCGCGGTCAGCAACTTTGTCTTCGAAGGTGACTCCAGACTTAAAAGTGGTCTCGTTCTTGGTGGTAGGGGTGGCGGTGGTCACAGTGTACGAGTCTCCGTCCTGCGTGAACTTGACGGAGGGCGTGTAGTTGAGGTAGCCCTGCGTTTGCTCGGCGCTCAGACCTGGAGACATGGAGAGGCGTTTATGAGATTTAGATTAAGTTAAAAGGAATTATAGCTCTTTTTCTGCCATTTGTTTAGAAAAGGCGAGGGAGGCGGTTCCCAGCAGTGGGATATGAACTGCAGTAATAACTGTACAACACAGAGACTTTAGTTGTAGCATCATCAGAATGACTTCTCTCGCTGTAGACTTCCGTCTGGCAGAGCGGGAGGGAGTGTCAGACCTTTATTAACTAAAACCCACTTCTTTTGTTCCTTCTTTGCCTTCGATCCGGGGCTCCAGGGTTTTCTTTCAATATTAGTACATTATTCGAAGGTGTAATTTTGGTAATTACCGTCAAGGCGGTATTATACCCAAGCCGCAGCGAGGATCTTAAAAGAGTCAAAATATCACAGTTTGGTAACAAGCGCCACTTTCTGAGCAAGTGTTTTGAAATAAATTTTATATACTTTATTACTGATGCAATATTTGCTTGGTAACTATGTACAGTAGGTACGTATATATTATGTTTACCTACCAATCGGTCAAGTCCAGGGTATATGATAAACGTAACGAACACTCTTTTAATCAGAAAAGCCAATCATTAGATTACCATAATACTCTTTAGAGATTATTTTAATGCACTTGGTGATATAATATACTAGACTTTGATCCGACACATAAATTATCTCATAAAATGGATTAACGAAATCATACTATATGGAGGAGTTCTAGGTAGGTACATATAAATTTTGGTGCCAACGAAGGGAGTAACTTCTATGAAGGTGAAGGTGAACATTTTTACACAACCTGCTCGATAAGGCTCTATACAACAACGAAAAATGAGAGATAGTAACAAATACCTTCTCCCACTCTAGGCGAAGCAAGAGAGTGTCAGACTTGTACTGACACACCTGTGTTCCTTCAGTTGTTCTTTATGTTTTAGGGCTGACTTTGGCGCACCAAAAATTTCTTCTTTTCTTCTTTGTGTTGATCCCAAGTAATATGGGATAAGGGCAGGAAGAAGAAGAAATTTCTTCTTTAAAGAGTGGTTATAGAGGCGTCATTGTCACCTTCCACATGACGCAGGTCCTCACCGGAAATTAGTGTTTAGGAATGTACATAGCTTTTCAGTCTTCCAGGTGTCATCATTTTGCAGATCGCCCAGAGGACACAGTGATCTTTAACATTACGGTGGAAGTCTGACCTGCTTGGGCTGAGAACCACCAAATTTTCGTTGATTTAGAATCAAAATTTTCGAGGAGATGCTTCGCTGGCGCTGACCTCTCACATCTGGCCCTGGTTCAAGCCATGGTAAGGCGAAGGGGCGAGAAAAAATGGAAAGCAGTTGACATCCTACCTCCTCTACGATGAGGCAAGGTAGCTGAAACCGTGACAGGGTCCTCAAGCCCCTCCCACCGTCACTTGGAGACCTCCTGATCGTGAGTTACCTACAGGGCGATTCGTGACCACTATAGATCATTTTTAGATATTTAAACTAGCTGTTGCCCGCGACTTCGTCCGCGTTAAGTTCGTAAAACTGCACAAAAGTAATCTAAGTATCTAATCCTATACTTCCGAAAAGATCTGATTAATTAATTTTACATAAAACTGTTTAAGTTAAAACTCCAATTAGTACTTTTTTTAGTAGGGAAATCATCTAATGACTTTTGCTCTTGTGTGAAGCGGAAGTGCGTGTCAGATTATTACTGCCTAAGACTCACTTCTATATTCCTTCCTTGCCTTACGTTCCAGGGTCTCCCTTTCAGAAGCGAAACCATAGCCCCAGTAGGTTTCTTGTTTAGGTTTTTTTATTCAGATGGGTAATCATCAGAATGACTTCTCCCGCTCTTAAATGGAGCGGGAGGGCATGTCAGACTTTTACTGACTAAACGCCACCCCCGTTCCTGTGTTGCCTTCAATTTTGGGACACCGAGCTTATCTTTCGGAATACAGATCCACGTGCTCAGAGGCTTCGGCCCTGCCGCGCCCTACAGTTTGCTGACATCTCCTTGAGGCGCTCGTGGAACAGTTGACGACTTGACTCGGTCCGGGTTATTACCGAACTGCTGGACGGCAAGCTACCCAGTGTTCGCCGTCCGCAAGCTTGCGCCTACGGTGGTCGGAAATCGTTCTCGTGATCCTGACGGCGGGGGCGTGAGGGTCGTTCCCTTTCGCGCTCGCGGCCGGCCGCCTCCTTGGCTAGCATTACTGCTTCGCAGAAGAAGGCGACCGCAATACCTCTACCGTGTGCTCCACCGTGTCCTCCGGGCGGTCCAGACAGTGCGCCCAAGTCTGGCTGGGGCGCCCTTTACCCCTGAATCCGATGCAGGAGCCTCCCGAACTTACCGTGTCTGGTGAGGACCTGCGGCATACGGAACGTGAGGACCTCTTTCCAACTACTTCTCAAAGAGGGAATTTACCGCCGCAATGACGGCGTGCCCAGGTTTCTTGTTTAGGTGGAAAATCAACAGAATGACTTTTCAGAGGGTGAGTTAGACTTTTACTGAATAAACCTCACCCCGTTCCTTCTTTGCCTTCGTTCCAGGGTCCCGGGTTTTCCTTTCGGAAGCTCACCCATGGCCCCAGAGGCTTCGAACCTGCTGGGCACCTACAGTTTGCTGACATCTCTTTGAAGCACGCGTGGAACAATACCCACGGTTGACCGTCTGGATCATTACCGGACAGCCAGATGGTAAACTACCCATTGCTCGCCATTCGCAAGCCACTCCTACGGTGGCTCTAAATCGGGGTCGGAATCCCAGCGACTGGGGCGTGAGGGGACTATTTGCCACTACTCCTCGCTCTGGATCATGGCCTGTACCAGTGCCCAGCGCGAGAGGTTGCTGTCACCGATCGTCCCCACAAGGACACGGTGGTGCTCCGCCTAAGCGTGGCCCACCAGTGCTTTATGATCTAACGTGTCCTCCGGGTGATCCACCCAATGGTAACACCCGGGTTTTTCTTCCGCACGACGTCAATTGCCTTAAAAACATCAACGAAGCACAGAGCCGCAGAGTTCACGTTCTAAATAGTTAATTGCCTACTCTATGGGTAAAGTCGTTACTTTACTTCATATTGCGATAAAACCAAAATGAAAATGATTTGTTCTTCAAAAAACCAAATTAGGGCCGATAATCGCCTTTAGTATTTGCCTTTTTTTGTGTTGGGTAACCACCAAATACCTTCTCCCACTCTAGGTGGACCGAGAGAAAGTATCAGAGTTTTACCAACTAAATTCCACAGTGTTCTTTTAGTTGCAATTTACATTCTAGGGCGACTAATATTGGCACACCATGATTATTACTATTATAAATTCACTCTAAGCGCAAGCGCTTTACGCAGGTCCTAACCGAACATGAGTGTTTCGGGAGGTAGATGTTTTGGATTCGGCGGAAAGACACGGTGGACCTTACGATCGAAGTTACCCCGCTAGCGCGGATTACCGCCGTACTGTTTGCGGGACAAAATCAGAATCCTCCTACCCTAGTTCAGATCATGGTATGAGCTGGGAGGAGGAATGGAAAGCAGTCACTTCCTAGAGTGAAGCAACGTGGCTGAAACCGTGCGAAACAGGACATCCTTAGACCCCTCCCATCGCCACTTGGACACTTCCCAGGTGTCATATGTATAGGGCGTTTACCGATCACCATCATTTTTTTGTGTTTATATTACCTGTTTATTCAGGCAGGAATTTTCTGGTGCGGTATTTGACTGACACCCTAATACATCAAATAAATGTTTTTCTTTAGTGAGAATAATAAACGAATTCTTGTGTGCGAGTATTTTCACCTAGTCGACTTCACATGCTGATGATCGAACGCAGTCTGTAAACTCTCGATTTTTACGGGTAGAGCATGCAGAGCAGTAAAAAATACCCACTTTGTTCCTTTAGAATACGAACAATTTTCCAGTTATCGAAGCCCGTTAGGGCCGTTCTCTTATGCGTATCTCTTTTAGGTGCGCGTGGCACATAACGCAACGTCAGTCGACTAAGACCAGTCTTTAATCAACAGCGAAATGCCAATAGTGCACCGTCCAAAACTCCGCGCTAACGGTATCATGGAATCGCCCTGCGACTCGTAATGCCAAGGGCATCATCTTTGCGCTTTCTGCTACCTTCTTCGCTTCATTTGCGGAAGGAAGTGATGACTGCTTTCCATACCTTCTCTCTCTGTACCAGGACCGGACGTGAGAGGTCGTTACTGCTGATCACCTCCACCCGGAGTCCTGGAATGCAAGGCGAAGAAGGAACATACGAAGGTGTGGGTTTTGGTCAGTGAAAGTCTGACATCCCCTCGTGCTCCTTCCTAGAGTGGAAGAAATCACCTAAAATATAAATCGCCTTTAGTTAAAAAAAAATTAAATGGATGTTTGTATTTTGAAAGGAAATCGTTTGTCTTAGTATGGTCATGTGAAGAGGAGGGATTAAAAGCACGTTACCAAAAGAGTTCTGAATTTACATGTGGATGAATGGAGAAGGAGAGGAAGGCCAAAGAAAAGATGGATGGATTGTGTAGTAAGGACTGATATGAAAGAAAAGGGCAAATGATAGTGTGATGGACGACAGGACAGAATGGAAGAAGAAAACGTGTTGCGCCGACCCCAAGTAATACGGGATAAGAGCAGGAAGAAGAAGAAGGATGTCATTGTTTGTATTATTTTGAAAACGGGGTGCAACTCCGCAGTTGTAAAATTTGTCACCATGGTTTTTTTTGGTTAAACAATAATAATAAGATTTTTAGGTAATATTTTTGTTAAAAAAATTGTGAGAATGCAAAAATATGTGAAAAAAAATATATACAAAAATAAAAAAAAGCTTTTTCTAAAACACCTCCTGGGATTCGAACCACCACCGTGTTACGTCCCAGTCTTGTCATTAATCAATCACGCTGCAGTGTTCGATGAAAACCAAGCAAAATAGACGTTCTCATATAAATGTCATAAATGACTGCCCCGCTCTTCGTCGATGATAGCGTGATGATTTTCATTTCATTAGATAAATTTGCAGCTAAATAGACTAATGTAACATTGTAGTATGTGAATTTCGTGGACGTTTGGATTTTATAACGTGTTTTGATTAGTTTTTACAAAATATTTGGGAAAAATCAAATAGGAATGTTGATTTTTTTATGAAAAAATGGTAAAAGTATTTTTTTTCCAAAAACAATACGATAAAACATTGACAGAAATATAAATTGTAGGTGGGATTCGAACTCGGGGCAACTCGTTCAAAACCGACAAAATGCAATATTGCTCACCCCCCATAGCAAATAGCGTGATAAAATATAGCCTAAAGCAAAAAGGGTCCTATAAGGATTATGTATGCAAAATTTGAACAGGATCGGTTCAGTAGTTTTGGCGCCATTTGCGGCAAACGATGCACAATTTTACTGTTTTATTATATGTATAGATTACCTGTTGATTAAGCCAATTTTTTTCTTGGTGCGGTATTTAATTAAAGTCCCAACCAACTACTCCACCAAGAGAAACTTCGAAATTAACGAATTCTATCATCAAAATGACTTCTCCCGCTCTTTGGTGGCATGTCAGACTTCTATTGAATAAAACACACTGCTGTTCCTTCTTCGCCTAAATTCCAGGACCCCGGGATTCTCTTTCGTTCAACCCAGAGCCCCAGTAGGCTTCGACGCTGCCGGACCCTACAGTTTGTCGACGACATGAGCTTGGTCCGGACTGTCCGTCCGGACGGCGAGTTATCCTTTGCTCGCCGTCCGCAAGTCTGCGTCTATAGCTGAATAGGTTACAAAGGATACTCAATAGCGTTTCTCTGCGACTAGATACTTGTATTTGGCTTGTTTTTAGTGGAATTCCACTTCATATGCTTTCTTCTGCGTCGGGACTGATCAACACGTCTAAGAAATTATCAGTGTTTTTATTTTAAGGTGGGAAATCATCCAATTCTTGCTCTGAATAGAGTGTGAAGATTTGTCACAATTTTACTGACTACAACCACACCTGTGTCCTTCAGTTGTCCTCTGTATTCTAAGAACACTTGATTTATTTTCAGGAAATTTGCGCGAAGCACTAAGTGTTTTTTTAAGTGGGAAATCATCAGACTGACTTCTCCCGCTCTTGGGCGGACCAGGAGGGTGTGTCAGACTTTTATTGACAAAAACCTACTCCTTTGTTCGTTCTTTGCATTCGTTCTAGGGCAAAGCACTTAGTGTGTGATAGGTTTTTGAGTGTGGCAATTGGTTGGACACTACCGTCTGACTTTCTCTTAGTCAGTTTAGGGTAGGTAAGTAGTTACCTACATTTTCTTAGAGGTGAGGGTGAGAGGAAACAATGAACAAATCTGTGCGACTTCATTTATATCATCAGATGCAATGTCTCTATAATGTATTAGATTGTAAAACATAGATACATTTCAGGTTTTATTAAAAACCACTGATTAGGTATCCTGCCGTGATATTGTAAACACCGTAGCACCACAATATTATAAATGGCAGGAGATAGTTAACTTTCGTTATATGTGTTTTGATTTATGAAAAAATCATTTCAAACCATAAAATAAGTCCCCTCAAAATTAGACTGTTCACGATCCGCCGCTTATCGAAAAGAAAAACTTTACAATACCACTAGACATTTTATAAACTTAGGGTGTTTGCAATAACTCGGTGACATTGTGAACATATCATATTAAACTACACAAAATAAATCCCATCAAAATTAGACTGTTCACAATCCGCGGCTTATCGAAAACGACTTTACAATATCACTAGACTTATTATAAACTTACGGCGACTGCAATAACTCGGTCACATCATGGACAAATCATATTAAACTACACAATAAATCCCATCAAAATTAGACTGTTCACGATCCGAAACTTATCGAAAACGACTCTACAATATCACTAGTATTTTTATAAACTAACGGTGTTTGCAATAACTCGGTGACAGATCAGCATTTTTTTTAGACTTATCCATAGATATTAGAATTATATATTTATGATCTATCGGTTTAGGTGGTTAACTAAAGGTAAACAATCTTGGTATGTCTTTTTATATTAAAGAGGTCGTATATAATATACACAAAGATTATACAAATTTAGTTTATTAGCTAACATCGATTTCGGTAAATACTCGTACCTAGTTGCAAAGATTTTTACATACAATTTTTAGACAACTTTTCGATAAAAAGACATGCCAAGATTGTTTACATTTAGTTAATTACCTAAACCGATAGACCATAGATTTCTGTAGACTTACCTAAAGCATTGACAAAATCCTCGAAATTCTCTTGCTTCTCAAACTTATATTCCTTTCCTAAGAAGGCCATTTTTACTTGTTTATCGACTCGGGTCTATTTCAAACTGAACGGTCTAGGGGGTAAGAGATACAGTTATATAGTTGACTTGTTATCCCCTGGATTTAGATAAAGTGTACGTTTGTGGTGTTAATGATAAGTTTTATTGCATCTCGAGTCAAGGCGGCGAGCGATGGCGGCTTGTCTTTTATGTGTTAATAGAGGCGTAGCTACCAACGGAACAGGCGTAGCAGTTATACGGGCCTCCCAGGGTTAAGGGGCCCCGGTTGGATAATAAATTTACTGTCAAAAAACTCAAATTCTTACTAATGAGAGGTTCTCAGGCTATTGTGCGGTCGAATTGCCGATTGTCAGGTGCCAACTAGTACTGAGCTTTACCACAATCAGAAAAAAGAGGGGGGGGGGATTTTTATTTATTATTACCTATATAATTTTTTTATATTTTTTAATACTGGTATTCAGCTAACTCTGGCTTGACTGGAAGCCGACCCCAATGCAGATGGGAAAAATAATGTTTTTTTTTATATTAGTACTGCTCAAAAATTCAAATTCAAATGAGAAGCTCTCAGGCTATTGGCCTGTCGAATTGGGGAATCGTCAGGTGCTATTTGGGTTTATTTCGTAATGAAAACAATATAAAAAGGACAGTGTTTTTATTACGAAATGCCTTACCTAACTAAGTAGCACTTGGAATTATTGTAATCAGATAAAAGAGGGCCCCTCATTTTTATTATTAGAAGGGGCCCCTTAGGGATTAGCTACGCCACTGTGTTAGGGTGTGTTTTATATGTCATCGGCTTTATGAGTAGGTACTATCACTTTTTTTAGGACTTGAGATAATTTTGTATCTTACGAGTACTTTAGGTAAAAAGAAAGTCCCCATTGACCTTTAAGTGCATTTTCTTTGCGAAATATTGATGGATTATTTAATATGCTATGTACCGTTTGAAGAAGACTTAACCTATATTTTTTTTGTGTAAGCAGATTTCAAAAGTTCAAAGCCGTTTGAAAGGAGTAGGGAAAACAGGTGAAAAATATTATGCCGATATTTTTTTTTTTTAGTAAACGTATTAGTCAAAATTAAATGAAAAAGAACATTAGCTATATCCACACTGTGCCCTTTTTTGTTCAACAAGGGCATGCGTCATAGCGCAGTCAACAGCGCAAGTCGGGCATGCCTTTGACGCATGTGCAATGACAGTTGCAAGTGTTGCGCGCGCAGTGATACATGTCATTCCATGTCAGATGGATAATGCGTTCCATAACGCATTCAATTGTTGAAAGCAACTAACGAAAGTTTAATAGAAAGATGAAGACGAAAGTTGAAGATGAAAGGGCACAGTGTGGACATAGCTCATGTTGTATATGAGCGTACTCGTATAATAAATGAGTTTAAAATATTTTTTTTTTCAAATGTATTTACCAAGCTGTTACCGAGGAGTACCTATACTCTATTTAGGTTCCTACTATAAGATTAGAAATTTAAATAAACTTGTTTTACTGTCCGATCAACCGATTTTTTTATTTTTATAGGCTTCAGAATGTCACTGTTTTATGGAATTTCGCGCGGCGCGGATATAAACCCCGCAGCATCGGTTGGCAATACGGAAACTGTCTGTGACTGACTGAGACGCCACCGGCACACTTCAGAACCTTCAGAGCTGCAAATTGTATTTAATTAGAGGAAAGGTGTACAAAACGATCCCCCTAAGGAAAAATGCTTACAGAGTCCAAAATATTAAAATTGTATTATAGACAACTACTGATAGAGAGCGTGTAATGAAAGCCTGGAGTTTTTATTAATTTAATTTGCTACATTATTCAGCCGCAATTGTAGGAAATAAAAAAAATTGTGAAGTGTCAAGACATGATGGTAAGTTTTAGAATCGCGGCTTTCGAAGGACCAAACTAGCGTTGTATAAGTTTAGCGGGAAAATAATTTTTACGTTGGATGATATATTGGACACAGAAATTGAGCTAAAGGAAGTAGGTATGGGAAGAGTATTGTGACTTACTTGGGAGAGCTGGATGCCAGGTTTCTGCACTGACTGCCGGGTGGATGACGACACTCACACGTGTTCTCGGATGTTCTCACTCGCGATTAACAAATCGGTTATATTTCGCGTCACTGTGTCTTTGTGTCGGCCAACACGTTAATTAGGAGGTTTATGGTTCAGCGATTAGATATTAGATCACCGCGGCGCCGCGGGTTTCCTGGATCAGCGGGTTACTAGCGGTGGTGTTGCGCGGATGGAGTCTTGAAGCAGAAGAGAACGGTCAACCAAAAAATGGCGACCATTTTTGCAGCGGGCGGAAATGTTCCTGATTGGCTTAGCGGCGAACAAGCTTTCTCATTCGCCGGCATGGGATATGAGGATATGGGCAGTTGGAGTATGATTGGCTCAATACTGTCGTCCAATATGAATGATTATAATGTGTGAGATGCGTTTGGATACATGATACAAAAAATGTTTATAGGGCTAGCTTGCGTAAGCATTCTGCCCGGCTTTCGAGGATATGAAGTATACTCAAAAAGTAAGGAGTCAAATTAAAGCGGATTGAAATTAAATTAACTTGGACAAAAGAGAAAAGTTATAATGAAAATATGTGAACTACAGCTAAATTAGATGTTTAATTACGCGGTGGTATTATTGAGAAGGTAAAGGACATAGTTTAACAACGGGTCTTTTGAAAGAGCCACTGCATGTCTTCACCATGGCAACGCGAGTTATCCCATCCTTGCCGGGAAAAATCTCGGTGATTATGCCCATTGGCCAACGTAGAGGAGGGACATCATCCTGATGCATGAGAACCACTGTACCAATCTTAATATTGTCGGCGGCATTCAACCATTTTTGCCTAACTTGCAAGTTATGTAAGTATTCTAAACGCCACCTTCTCCAAAAGCTACAAACCATTTGGTCAAGCAATTTTTTGCGGCAAGTTAGAGGTTTCGTCGTTTCGGGAACGTTTACGACAGGCAACGTAGTTAACGGAGAAGCCATTATAAAATGAGCGGGAGTAAGCGGTTCTGGGTACGGATCCTCACTCAGGACACAGAGCGGTCTGGAATTTAGAACTGCCTCAATTTCAGTGAGAACAGTCGAAAGCTCCTCATAAGTAAGAAGTTGAGAGCCGATAACACGATATAAATGCGTTTTAGTAGATTTAATATTTGATTCCCACAGCCCTCCAAAGTGGGGGGCGCGGGGTGGAATCATTTTCCACTCTATGCGGTAGCGGTTAGCAAGTAGTTCTTGTAATTGAGCCTTGGCTCCAACGAAGTTTGTTCCGTTATCAGAATATAAATAAGAGACGGGGCCTCTGCGGGAAATGAATCTTTTAAAAGCTGAAATGAAGGTGTCCGATGACACGTCGGTAACCAATTCAATATGAACTGCTTTGGTAACGAAACAAATGAATAAGCATATGTAAGCCTTCTGACTTCTTTGGCCTCTGCGTCGACATAAGGTTACTTTAATGGGACCAGCGTAATCCACACCCGTATGAACAAAAGCTTTAGTCTCTTGTACGCGGCAAGCGGGTAAATCAGCCATCTTTGGACTGGGGTGAGAAGGAGAAACTTTGAAACAAAAGTTACAAGCATGTACCCTTTGTCTGACGACACCTCTGGAAGAGATGATCCAATATTTTTGGCGTAACAGAGAGGTAAGAAGGCTTACACCGGCATGACAATGAATGCGATGATAATAGTCTATTAGAACATGTGTAAAGTTATCATGTTTAGGTAAAAGCGCGGGATGCTGAGCTTCATAAGGAAGGTTCGCATTTGACAACCTGCCACCAATTCTAATTATGTTATGCTCGTCTATAAATAGATCGAGTTTCTTAAACTGTGAGCGAAGTTTTTTATTTTCAATCTCGTCATAAATATCTAAAAAATGAAACTGTTGAATACAATGAATTAAATAAATTTCAGCGGCAACCAATTCACGGACAGTAATTGTCTTATGTGACTTGTCATAAGGAATAATATGCAAAAATCTCAAAATGTATACAATTATGCGCAATATTTTATGTAACGATGTAAATTTTTGAGAAAGGCTATATATCAAGTTAAGTTCTGATACGGTAGATACTAATGTTAAAGATTTATTTTTAAACTCAGGCAATTGCTCGCTGCATGAGGAAACAAACGGAGTAATAGGCCACTCATCAGTTTGTCGCAGAAGCCATTCAGGGCCATGCCACCATAAATCATGGTTTAGTAACTGTTCGGGTAGAAGACCTCGAGACAGACAGTCACTAGGATTTTCTTTTCCGTTAATATGGTAAAAATGTTTAGGATCAAGATTTTCTTGACATTTAGCGACGCGGTCACTAACAAAAATGTTCCACTTGTGAGGTGAGGAATGAATCCATGAAAGTGTAATTGTAGAATCGGAAAAGGCAAATATTTTATTAATAGCGGTGCGAGAGCGGTAAGTGTCATAAACTAGTTTAATTAGTTTAGACAAAAGAACAGCGGCGCAAAGCTCTAGACGAGCCAGAGATACGACCTTAACAGGTGCAACTTTAGATTTAGCACACACCAAATTTACGTGTGTATTACCATTTGTGTCAGTGACATGTAAGTATATAACGCAGCCATACGCATTCAAGCTGGCGTCAGCAAAACCTACTATATTTGTCACGCAACCCATAGTAACGGCTACATGACGCGGCAATTTTAAAGAAGAAAGTAGAGGCAGTTGCTCTTTGAATTTTTGAAAGAGAAGTACGATAGAATCGGGTGGAGTTTCATCCCAATCTGTGTTTAATTTCCATAATTCTTTTATGAGTAATTTCGCGAATAAAACTACAGGAGCCACTAGACCGAGAACGTCCCACAGACGGGCAATAGTGGAAAGTATGACGCGTTTAGTACAACCTTTATCTAACTCAGATGTAGTAAAGGTGAAACAGTCCTCGGAAGGAATCCATTTGAGTCCAAGGATTTTTAAATTATCCCCGTCAGAGAAATTAATAGAAGAGCGGTTGGAGTGTGGAATAACCTCCAGTAATTCCAAGGAATTACTTGCCCATTTAGTAAGGTCAAAGCCCCCAGCTTTAAATAAGGCGATAAGTTCAGCGGAGAGAATCTTGGCTTCTTCTAGAGTAGGGGTCGAGTTAGCCAAGTCATCCATGTAAAGCTCATGAGAAGCGACAATGGATGCGCGCGGGAAGCGATGTTTTTCATCCTCTGAAAGCTGGCGCACAGTGCGCATGGCTAGAAAGGGACTGGGCTTGAGACCGAAGGCAACACGGTTAAATTTAAATTCGCGAACAGGTTCAGTAGTATTAAATCGAAACAATATTTTTTGATATTTTCGATGATCCTCAATAACCTTAATTCGAAGATACATCTGTTTTATGTCAGCTGTAACTGCAATAGGAAATAAACGGAAATTTAAAAGTAATAAAAATATGTCAGCCTGTAAATTAGGACCTGTATGCAGTAAGTCATTCAATGAAACGCCATTATGAGACTTAGCGCTCGCATCAAGGACAATGCGCACCTTAGTAGTTTGTTTATCATTCCTAATAACAGGGTGATGCGGTATGTAATATCCTATAGTCTGATCAACAGAACTAGGTGTAGTTTCAGTTAAATAATTTTGATCGATATACTCTTGAATTATTTCGTTATAACTAGCGCGCAAAGAAGGGTCGCGAAGCTTAGTTTTTTCCAAATTAATTAAACGTCGATAAGCGACAGCATATGAATTTCCGAGTGATTCTGGATTTTTACAGAATGGTAAGGCAACACAGTACCTACCACTGGAGTCACGTGACACAGTAGAAGCGTACAGCTGTTCACACTCCCGTTCAGCGGGGCTCATAAAAGATTTTGAAGGTATTTCTTCGATATTCCAAAATTTATGTAAAGATTCGTCCAACGACAAAAAACAATGAGAATCATCTACTGTTAACGCGGTAGAAAAACATGAAGCGGTATTTAAATCGTCGAGACTGTTATTGTTATTATATAAACTAGAGGGTATCTCACCCATAATTATGTATCCAAATACGGTTTCAACAGCTGATGGCGCGGTAGGTGAGAGAATTCTGTTATGAAGTAATAAATACGGAAACAGTTTTGCCCCTAGAAGTAATTCAACCTCACCGGGCACGTGCCACAGGGGGTCGGCTAGCGGTAACTCGAACAAATGTTGCACAGCAGAGGTGTCAACCAAGTGAGATGGTAATTTATCAGTTATACAATCAATAACAAGAGCGGTTATTTTAAAAGAATTTGTTTTATTTTTTGAAGTAACTGTTATCTCCACGTAACCTATGATAGGCCGCGAAGAGGTTCCTACACCCTTTATAAATGAATTTGAAAGCGGTATAATATTTAATTGCAGTTTTTTACAACAGGCTGTAGTAATTATATTATTTTGCGAAGCGTTATCTATTAAGCACCTTACAGAAACGGATTTGTTATGTTTGTTATCAACATAGACTTGTGCTGTTGACAAAACAATCGTAGTACGTGGAGTCCTTATTCCTACGCGAGAACATGCACAAAGCGCCACCTGTTGTGACTGCGCGGAAGCGTCAGCTGCTATCGATCGCTGCTGTGAAATTTGTTCCAAATGTAAAAGAGAATGATGTTTTTTGTTACATGTTCTACAGGTGTGTATAGATTTACACTGCGAGGCAGTGTGCGTTGTACTAAGGCAGTTTACACATCCACGTTTATTTTTAATAAAATCCAAACGCGAACCGGCCGATATTGTTTGAAAGTTTGGACAGGTGTACAGTTTCCAATGATCTTTGCTACTACAATACATACAAGTTTGGTTATTGTCACAAGCAACAAATGTATGTACTGTACTATCACGTGATTGGCTACGACAAGAATTATTTTTATTATTGTTGTTACTTATGGATGCGGTCCGAGTTAAAGTAGATCTATCTAATATTTTTACTTGCGATTTTATAAATTCAACGAAATCCGTATAAGTAGGAATCTCCACATCTCTCATATGCATCTCAAATGAATGTATGATAGCGGGATCTAACTTTTTTAAAGCTAAATTTAATAATATGAAATCCTTTAGGTCGTTAATTTTTAATTGTTCTAGTGCCGAAACAGACGCGTGAAAACTTTCAATAAAACTATTTAAAGACGCGGAATTATTAATTGCGGGTTTGATATTTAAAATATTAGACATGTAGTGCGAGCCTAATGCTCGTTTATCTTGATACTTTTGAACCAAACTGTTCCAGATAGACGCGTAATTATCCCCTGACGGAATAATTCCGGCGGTAATTTGCAATGCGTTTCCTTTTAGGTTACCTATTAAATATTGCACACGTTGAGAATCTGTAAGGTTTGAATTTTCATGGACATTTGATTTGAATGATTCATAAAAAACAGGCCAATTATCAATTCTACCATCAAAAAACGGAATCTGAATTGGTGGCAGCTTGACTGAGCATTTTGATTGCGGCGCGGTATCAGTAGACGCTGACGCTGAGTCCTTCAATGACCTTGAGGACTTCGCTTCAATAAGTGAGCGTATTCTCTCTACTCGCGTATAAACTCCGTCAAAAGATATTTGACTGTTATAATCTATTTTATGATCAGGATTTATTTGTAAAGAATATGTATTTATTTTATCTATGTTAGAAATAAACTCTTGACGTGTAACTGAGATTATTTGCGTGTCTGCCATAAACGTCTCAGCCGAACGTAGCTCAATACTAGTCGTATTTATTTTCTTTGATATTTCATACAATGACGATAAACGCTCAAAGATTGCTTGGTTTTTAGCTTGCAGTATTTTAACTTTTATTTGAAGATCTTCCATATTGGAGTAGTTCTAGTAACTATAGCGGACAAAATAATTTATGTTTATGTAGGTAGACTTCAAGAATATTTTATATTTTTTTTTTTATTTAAGTAGCGGGTGAAAGAAAATTATTGCGGTTGAGTTTATGTTATAGGCAAGTTTGCCGAACTAACTCACGATAATTAGCGGTTTTAATAATTCCCTATGCTATTTCAATGCAACAGGCGAACTATTAAGTTGGTACAGTAGTTCTCAATGATGTAGGTAGGTACCTAGCGGGGAATGTAAGAACGATAGTATGCGTTCAATATGGCGGTTTTACGAATTCAGGTTAGATAAGTAGGTACCTATTTAACCTAAATCCTAGGTATGAGACCTATGAATGCTGATTCTATGAATCCGACTCGAATGGACCATTTAACTTATGGTAAGTTTTAGAATCGCGGCTTTCGAAGGACCAAACTAGCGTTGTATAAGTTTAGCGGGAAAATAATTTTTACGTTGGATGATATATTGGACACAGAAATTGAGCTAAAGGAAGTAGGTATGGGAAGAGTATTGTGACTTACTTGGGAGAGCTGGATGCCAGGTTTCTGCACTGACTGCCGGGTGGATGACGACACTCACACGTGTTCTCGGATGTTCTCACTCGCGATTAACAAATCGGTTATATTTCGCGTCACTGTGTCTTTGTGTCGGCCAACACGTTAATTAGGAGGTTTATGGTTCAGCGATTAGATATTAGATCACCGCGGCGCCGCGGGTTTCCTGGATCAGCGGGTTACTAGCGGTGGTGTTGCGCGGATGGAGTCTTGAAGCAGAAGAGAACGGTCAACCAAAAAATGGCGACCATTTTTGCAGCGGGCGGAAATGTTCCTGATTGGCTTAGCGGCGAACAAGCTTTCTCATTCGCCGGCATGGGATATGAGGATATGGGGAGTTGGAGTATGATTGGCTCAATACTGTCGTCCAATATGAATGATTATAATGTGTGAGATGCGTTTGGATACATGATACAAAAAATGTTTATAGGGCTAGCTTGCGTAAGCACATGATTCTCCTACTAGTTAGTAGTACCACTTATAAAATTATTGGATTTAACCTCTTTTTCTCAGGTCGCGCTTTCATTAAACGGACTCTACACTAAGATAGTCGTTCTGTTTGAATTTGTTTTTACTTTCCGACTTTTTTTCAAAATGAAATGTGGCCTATGTCAAATTGGAAGAATGTAGCATTCTATTGGTGAAAGAATTTTTTAAATCGGCCCAGTACTTTTTGAGCCTATTCATTACAAACATACAAAAATAGGTACAAATCTTTCCTCTTTATAATATTAGTATAGATTTACATATAAAACGTTTTCTACAAGTTTACCAAAGATCCCTAGGGTCAAAACGTTAGCGGTCAAATTAGTTGATGGCAATAGTATTTTGTTTTAAACGATTGGGAATCATTTTACCTCGAAGGATCTTTTTGTACACCCATCCTCTACTACGACAGTTTCTTTGAGGATTAATAGTGTTAACTAGATACTAAGCGATGTGTCTCCTACTAATAAAGTGACAATTGAACTGAAGGTTGGTTTGAAAAAATATCAACATAATCACAACGTAACAGGTCGAAACTTACTGGGGCCCTGGGTTAAACGAAAGAGAGCCCTGGAATGAAGGCAAACAAGGACAGGAGTGGGTTTCAGTCTGTAGAAGTCTGACACGCCCTCCCACTTTGCCCAGAGCGGGAGAAGTCATAATGATGAGTACCTATCTTTAAAAAAAACCAAAAGGTATATCGAGTTGTAACATTGTTTCACCCCTAGGGCCTAGGCCCTATGCCTGGACACCGCTGGCACCGTCTTAGTTACGGCACTGTAAAACTCCCTTTTCCTTCAAGTCACTTTTCACCCAATCCATCTCTCTTTTCTTTGGCCTTTCTCTCCCTCTACACCCATCATTATCATCATCCCAGCCGAAAGATGCCCACTGCTAGACATAGGTCTGCCCAAGCGTCACGTCGCCACAATGACCGGTCCTGTACATCTTACATCCATCGGATTCCCGCGACTCTCACCAGGGCCTCAAGTTCGCTATTAGAATAGTATCAGAATAAGGGCCTGTTTCACAATGTCCGAGTAGCCACTACTTCCCGAATAAATTCAAAAATTTGACAGAATTTCTATGAAAATATCTGCCAACTAAGATATTGGCAACTTAATCATAGGTGGTGAAATAGGCCCTTAGTCTATCATTGGCTTCAAAATTATTGATTTTGACAAGTTTGGTAGTGTACTAACATTTAGTAGAGGCCCAAGTTATTAGCCACCTTGCGGGAGGCTTCGGCTGAGGCTACAGTTGCCAGCGATTTGCGATGCGACTGGAAGAGCGAATCAAATATCACTAGTAAAATTTGGCGTACAGTGTAGCCCTAATCATGAATTTCCATTATTTGTTTTAATCGCTCATGAATCGCCAATCGCGTTGCGGTCTAATGTAGCCTCAGCCTTCCAACGCTGCGTCTTTCGGTACATGGCCGCCATTCCAAGACCTTCCGTGCCCATAGACCACCTGTTCTACTAGCAATGTGCCCTGCCCACTGCCACTTAAGTCATTCAGACCCATCTACATGTACTATACTCGTAACTCCTATTCAGAGCCGTAACTAGTCTTTTATACGCCCGGTGCGAGCTTCTATAACTGCGCCTCTCGAAAGAAGTACAATACGAACAAAAAGGGCTAAAGATATGACATTTTTGCGCCCCTTCAGAGTCTGCGCCCTATGCCTGGGCACCGCTAGCACCGCCCTAGTTACAGCACTGCTCCTATTCACAGAAATCTAAACAATAACTCTTATTACATAACCATAATATACATATTTTCTGCAATAATATCTAGCTTCTACAATTTCTTATCAGATTTCTATTATTAATATACAATGACGGTGGTTTGCTAAGCCATGGCCGTGGCCGTGGCAATATAATAATAATTATTATATCAGTATTTATATCTCTTAGCACTTAGTATGTTCTAGATAATCAGTTGAGTCTAGTTTTACGACAAGATTGTTCTTTAATTTCACGTTATATTTTTAAACTAGCTTCTGTTCTCTCTGAAAATTATCCCAAGGGAACATGATCCCTAGATAATTCTTAATTTTATATTCAAATTTAATTTTCTATTGATTAAAAAAAAATATTTGAATATTATTTGTAACTAGCTGTTGCCCGCGACTTCGTCCGCGTTAAGTTCGTAAAACTGCACAAAAGTTACTTATAACTAATCCTATACTTCCGAAAACATCTGATTAATTAATTTTACATAAAACTGTTTAAGTTAAAACTCCAATTAGTACTTTTTTTAGTTGGGAAATCATCTAATGACTTTCGCTCTTCTGTAAAGCGGAAGTGCGTGTCAGATTATTACTGGCTAAGACTCACTTCTATATTCCTTCCTTGCCTTACGTTCCAGGGTCTCCCTTTCAGAAGCGAAACCATAGCCCCAGTAGGTTTCTTGTTTAGGTTTTATAATTCAGATGGGTAAACATCAGAATGACTTCTCCTGCTGTTAAATGGAGCAGGAGGGCATGTCAGACTTTTACTGACTAAACGCCACCCCCGTTCCTGTGTTGCCTTCAATTTTGGGACACCGAGCTTATCTTTCGGAATACCGATCCACGTCCCCAGAGGCTTCGGCCCTGCCACGGGCCCCTACAGTTTGCTGACATCTCCTTGAGGCGCTCGTGGAACAGTTGACGACTTGACTCGGTCCGGGTTATTACCGGACTGCTGGACGGCAAGCTACCCAGTGTTCGCCGTCCGCAAGCTTGCACCTACGGTGGTCGGAAATCGTTCTCGTGATCCTGACGGCGGCGGGGGCGTGAGGGTCGTTCCCTTTCGCGCTCGCGGTCGGCCGCCTCCTTGGCTAGCATTACTGCTTCGCAGAAGAAGGCAACCGCCATACCTCTACCGTGTGCTCCACCGTGTCCTCCGGGCGGTCCAGAGAGTGCGCCCAAGTCTGGCTGGGGCGCCCTTTTCGCCTGAATCCGATGCAGGAGCCTCCCAAACTTACCGTGTCTGGTGAGGACCTACGGCATACGGAACGTGAGGATCTCTTTCCAACCACTCCTCTAAGAGGAAACTTACCGCCGCAATGACGGCGTGCCCAGGTTTCTTGTTTAGGTGGAAAATCATCAGAATGACTTCTCAGAAGGTGAGTCAGACTTTTACTGACTAAACCTTACCTCGTTACTTCTTTGCCTTCGTTCCAGGGTTCCGGGTTTTCCTTTCGGAAGCTCGCCCATGGCCCTAGAGGCTTCGAACCTGCTGAGCACCTATAGTTTGCTAAAATCTCTTTGAAGCACGCGTGGAACAATACCCACGGTTGACCGTCTGGATTATTACCGGACAGCCAGATGGTAAACTACCCATTGCTCGCCATTCGCAAGCCACTCCTACGGTGGCTCTAAATTGGGGTCGGAATCCCAGCGACTGGGGCGTGAGGGGACTACTTGCCACTACTCCTCGCTCTGGATCATGGCCTGTACCAGTGCCCAGCGCGAGAGGTTGCTGTCACCGATCGTCCCCACAAGGACACGGTGGTGCTCCGCCTAAGCGTGGCCCACCAGTACTTTATGCTCTAACGTGTCCTCCGGGCAATCCACCCAATGGTAACACCCAGGTTTTTCTTCCGCACGACGTCAATTGCCTTAAAAACATCAACGAAGTACAGAGCCGCAGAGATCGCATTCTAAATAGTTGCCTACTCTATGGGTAAAGTCGTTAGTTTAGTTCATATTGCGATAAAATCAAAATCAAAATGATTTGTTCTTCAAACAACCAAATTAGGGCAGATAACCGCCTTTAGTATTTGCCTCTTTTTTTGTTGGGTTACCACCAAATACCTTCTCCTTCTCCCACTCTAGGTGGACCGAGAGAGAGTATCAGACTTTTACCAACTAAATTCCACAGTGTTCTTTTAGTTGCAATTTACATTCTAGGGCGACTGATTTTGGCACACCACGATTATTACTATTATAAATTCACTCCTTAAAGAGAGACTACAGAGTCATGACGTCCTCACCTTGCGCTTTACGCAGGTCCTAACCGAACATGAGTGTTTCGGGAGGTAGATGTTTTAGATTCGGCGGGAAGACACGGTGGACCTTACGATCGAAGTTATCCCGCTAGGGCGGATTACCGCCGTACCTACTGTTTGCGGGTCAAAATCAGAATCCTCCTGCCCTAGTTCAGATCATGGTATGAGCTGGGAGGAGGAATGGAAAGCAGTCACCTCCTAGAGTGAAGCAACGTGGCTGAAACCGTGCGAAACAGGACATCCTTAGGCCCCTCCCATCGCCATTTGGACACTTCCCAGGTGTCATATGTATAGGGCGTTTACCGATCACCATAATTTTTTTGTGTTTATATGACCTGTTTATTGAGGCAGGAATTTTCTGGTGCGGTATTTGACTGACACCCTAATACACCAAATAAATGTTTTTCTTTAGTGAGAATAATAAACGAATTCTTGTGTGCGAGTATTTTCACCTAGCCGACTTCACATGCTGATTATCAAACGCAGTCTGTAAACTCTCGATTTTTACGGGTAGAGCATGCAGAGCAGTAAAAAATACCCACTTTGTTCCTTTAGATGCCCTATACGAACAATTTTCCAGCTATCGAAGCCCGTTAGGGTCGTTCGCTTATGGTATCTCTTTTAGGTGCGCGTGGCGCATAACGCAACGTCAGTCGACTAAGACCAGTCTTTATTCAACAGCGAAATGCCAATAGTGCACCGTCCAAAACTCCGCGCTAACGGTAGCATGGAATCGCCCTGCGACTCGTAATGCCAAGGGCGTCATCTTTGCGCTTTCTGCTACCTTCTTCGCTTTATTTGCGGAAGGAAGTGATGACTGGTTTCCATACCTTCTTTCTCTATACCAGGACCGGACGTGAGAGGTCGTTACTGCTGATCACCTCCACCCGGAGTCCTGGAACGCAAAGCGAAGAAGGAACATACAAAGGTGTGGGTTTTGGTCAGTGAAAGTCTGACATCCCCTCGTGCTCCTTCCTAGAGTGGAAGAAATCACCTAAAATATAAATAGCCTTCAGTTAAAAAAAAAATAAATGGATGTTTGTATTTTGAAAGGAAATCGTTTGTCTTAGTGTGGTCATGTGAAGAGGAGAAATTAAAAGCACGTTACTAAAAGAGTTCTTGAGAATGGAGAGGGAGAGGATGGCCAAAGAAAAGATGGATGGATTGTGTAAGGATTGATATAAAAGAAAAGGGCAGATGATAGTGTGATGATAGTGTGACGGACGACAGGACAGAATGGAAGAAGAAAACGTGTTGCACCGACCCCAAGTAATATGGGATAAGGGCAGGAAGAAGAAGAAGGATGTCATTTTTTGTATTTTGAAAACGGGGTGCAACTCCGCAGTTGTAAAATTTGTCTCCATGGGTTTTTTTTTTGTTAAACAATAATAATATCTTTTGGTAATATTTTTGTTAAAAAAATTGTGAGAATGCAAAAATATGTGAAAAAAAATGTTACGAAAATAAAAAAAAAGCTTTTTCTTTAACATCTCTTGGGATTTGAACCACCACCGTGTTACGTCCCAGTCTAGTCATTAATCGATCGCGCTGCAATGTTCGATGAAAATTACGCAAAATAGACGTTCTCATATAAATGTCATAAATTACTGCCCCGCTCTTCGTCCATGATAGCGTGATGATTTTCATTTCAGTAGATAAATTGGCAGCTAAATGGACTAATGTAACATTGTAGTATGTGAATTTCGTGGACGCTTGGATTTTATAACGTGTTTTGAATATTTTTTTTCAAAATATTTGGGAAAAATCAAATAGGAATGTTGATTTTCTTATGAAAAAATGGTAAAAGTATTTTTTTTTCCAATAACAATAAGATAAAACATTGACAGAAATATAAATTGTAGGTGGGATTCGAACTCGGGGCAACTCGTTCAAAACCGACAAAATGCAATATTGCTCACCCCCCATAGCAAATAGCGTGATAAAATATAGCCTATATCATTAAGGGTCCTATAAAGATTATGTATGCAAAATTTGAACAGGATCGGTTCAGTGGTTTTTGCGCCAATTAATGCTAACAATGTACAATTTTACTGTTTTATTATATGTATATAGACAATTGCATAACTGTAAAAAATAAGACTGACATATTTCATTTTTTATATTGTACCTACTACTTAAATTGTTATTTGCACACCCATGTGACGGTTAAACATGGAGAACTTTATTATTCATCCAAAAACAACCCAACCCAAAAAAAAAAATGATTATGATTATAAAAAAGTAGGAATGATAATAATGTGTGCGATTCCAAGACATGGTAGCACGTATGTCTATCCAAATCGAGGGAAATAAATATACACCAAAAGCCAAAAGGAGTAGAAGGCGCGGGTTTGCGGACGGCGAGCAATGAGTTGCTCACTGTCAGGCCGTCCGGAAACCGTCCGGACTGAGCCCAAGACATCGACGGCGCGTAGCAAGGAAACCTACTGGGGCCCTGGGGTTCTGGAATATACGGAAAAGAGCCCTGTAGCCCTGGAACATAGGCAAAGAAGGAACAAGACTGCGTTTTAGGCAAAAGTCTGAGGCTCCAGAGCGAGACAAGTCATTTTAATGATTGCCCAACTTAACCAAAAAAAAACTTTAGATTATTGTGATAATGGGTCATGCTTGGTTGATTTCTTCGATAGGTAACGTCTTCTCCAAATCTTCTAGCCAAGATTCGGTTCGCATATTGTGTTATTCTATTGTGATTATCCCACTATTTGCAGTCAGTAGACTGATCGGGCTGGTTCGAGGAGGCTCAAAAAAAAACCTGGAACAAGTTGGGGGAGGCCTTTGTCCAGCAGTGGGAGAGCATAGGATAAATAAGTAAGAGCCCGATCTCGTTGAGGAGCTCGTGGCTAGATAATAACAGCCGCACGGTTCGATCTACAAGGTTAAGCAACGCTTGCCAAGGTTGGTCTGTGGATGGGTGACAATCTTAACATACCGATTTTCCTCTGTGCCTCGGAAAGCACGTTAAGCCATAGGTCCCGGCTGTCATTTGTAGATCTTTGGCAGTCGTTACGGATAGTCAGAAGCCAGTAAATCTGACTCCAGTCTTGCCATGAATAAACTTTACTATAGTCTGTCTAATGAAAGCCCGACCTGAGAAAAAGGGTTAAATCCAGAACTTTTGTATGTGGTATTACTAACTAGTACAAGAATCATGTCTTGACACTTATTTTTTTTTATTTCCTACAATTGTGGCTGAATAATGTTGCCAATTAATTCATGAATCCCCAACCGGTCTCAGAGGACCGCGCTGTCATTGTGTTACTATTGTGACTCGTTTCGCGGGTATTGATAGGTTAAATTAAAAAAACCCCAGGTCGTGCTTTCCCTAGACGCACTCTATGCCCAAATTAAAGTCTTGTGAACAGTGGCGTAGCTAGTTCTAAGGGGCCCCGTACAATCAAATTTTAAATTAGCACCTGTCAATTTGACAATTCGACAGACCAATAGCCTGAGAGCCTCTCTTAATAAGATTTTGATGTTTTGGACAGTCATTTTATGATTCCAACCGGGGCCCCTGAAGCCTGGGGGCCCCGTATTATTGATACGGCTGATACGGTGGTATCTACGCCCCTGCTTGTGGATAGGATGAGGTAGCAACAGCATTCGAGGTAGCAACCAGTAAAAATACAAAATAACTTTAATTTCGGAAGTTGGTGTTAAATAACGAAGACACAAAAATATTATAGAAACACCCACTTCCGAAATTAAAGTTTTTTGAGTATTCAATGAGGAGTTGTTCGCGAAATTAGCAAACAACTAGTCGACTCTTCACGTGACCAGAGGGCTGGGCTGTTTTTCGGCCAACGAATCAGCATTGCCATCCAACGTGGCAATGCTGCCAGCGTTCTGGACACTTTTCCTATTGACATCGACGTGGATGAGTTTTTTGATGCCCAGTAAATCCCTTTTTATTTTTGTATATATACCTATAGGTTTGTATCTTTAGTTTGTATATGTAAATATAATTTATAGTACTCATAATTCAATCAAAATAAATAATACTTATCTTTGACCATGAGGAGGTCTATTCCATAATTAAGAAGTTCATCATCAGATCATAACAATATTTCTGTGGGACTTCGTGAGTTTAATCTTTCAATGAAAAGAAATTCCTGTGAATTTCTTTTCATTGAAAGATTATCGGTCCACAATCGACTGAGACATTGGTGAAAATACATTAAAAACATACATACAGACGAACATAGAACCTCCTCCTTTTTGAAATCAGTTAAAAAAATACACATACTTTTATTTTCAGAACCAGCTGTATTTTTATTATTGTACCGTTTAACGTCCACCACCTACATAACAAAATTAATTAAATTAACTAAATAATTTTAATCATAATTATTTATTCTTTAATTACTTCATAAACTCTAACGCATTTGCCGGGCCAACCGTCGACTGTCGTGACCTGAAACAAATAAATATAAACGATTAAACTAAAGTGCTTTCCTTCAGCATCCAAAAAAAAATCAATTTTCTTAGATTCCACACGAAAATTAATATAAATATGGCGATATTATAGAAAAAAACGGGTATTTAGTCTGAACGGCCCAAAGCGAATGGGACACGGGCCATTCGACCGTAACCAAAAATAGCCTCCGTTCCAAAGGACCGGTGATAAAATGATTTCAAAATTAATTTAAAGGGACAGTCGCATACAGTCGCTTAGTTTATGAATGTTAACTATTTAAATATTTGTATTTTTTTAATAATTATTGTGTTCATTTGTTTCTTGAAAATAAGACTGATTTTTACTAAATCTTATTGCTTAATTGTAATTTCTTATATTTTGTTGATTTTTTTTTAACTGATTAATGATTGAATTAATTACCAAATTTAACTTTTGTAAACATTTTATATTAAGGGCCTGTTTCACAATGTCCGAGTAGACACTACTCACTGAATAAATTCAAAAATGTGACAGAATTTGTATGAAATTATCTGCCAAGTAAGATACTCGAAACTTAATCATAGGTGGTGAAATAGGCCCTAATGCTAATTGTTTTTCTAAGGAAGATAAACCAATCAGGCACCTGTCCAGCAGATATGATTAGGAATATGACAAATGAAGATACGTAACTATGTAAGTATCTTCAAGAATTTCGCAAAGATAGTTTAAGAAGATAATTATACGTATGAAAGACTAGCCTCGGCCATTGACTTCGCCCGCGTTAAAGTAGGTTTCTCCATACAAGTTTTGGACCTCCTCACGCGTGTGTGCGAAAAAGAGGCATACACGAGAGTGTATGCCTCTTTTTCGCACACACGACACACACGACTTTAACTGAGCTGATAAATTGTATGGCGCTGTAGAGATACAGCGCCATACAATTTATCAGCTCAGTTAAAGTCGTCAAATGGACCGTGTAAAGAGCTTATGGTATGGTAGGGTCTCAGATTTGATTGTTTTGAGTTTATGAGTCGTTGAGCTCCTAACAGTTTGAGTTGAGCAACAGTAATTACTGACACATGCTTGCTCTTACTCACTGAAAAGGCATACAGTTCACTTGAATTCACGCAACTCTCACTAGGTAGATCGGTCCACCTTGTAGGAGGCCTTCAAGCACTGAGTAGGTGTGTGCTACGTGGTCACCACGACCACATCTTTCGACCTCATCGACTGCACTTAAGTTTGGCGATTTTTCGGGTTATGTTGCAAGATGAAACGTGATCGCTAACAATGGTGTTGATAATCCTGATATAAAAAGAAATACCGATTTGATAATCCAGATCACGAGATATAAAAGTGTAAACTTACCACAGTTAATATTTCTGGAGTGAAAGTTCGGACATGCGTTGATCTCCGACCGTTGTCTTCTGTTTGAGTCTGTGTCATGACTTCCCCGTCGGCCACCACCAGAGATTTTAACTGGAAACCAATAAAAATAATAATTAGCGATTTTCCAGCAATGATAAAGCTCTTTCTAGAAGGAGATTAGCTCGTGGGCAATATTTTACAATTGCAATAAAAATGCCAGTTACTTGCAAGAAAATACAGTAGTGATTGATAAAGTAGTAGGTGCAATTTCTTCGAAAGCAGTATGACTCACTTAACCGCTGCCTACCCGTTCGTTGTTCCTGTACGCTGAGTGTGAATTGTTTTTACGTTAACTATCGAAACGTACCGCGTTTAGCTCTCTGATTGGTTGCTGAGCTTGGAACGAGCCAATCGTTCGGAGCGCCCATCATCATCATCTGCCTAGCCTTTTCCCAACTATATTGGGGTCGGCTTCCAGTCAAGCTGGATTTAGCTGAATACCAGTATTTTACGAGGAGCGGCTGCCTACCAGACCTCCACAACCCATTAACTGGGGTAACACGGTACTTCATGGCAAGACTGGAGTCAGATTTACTGGCTTCTGACTATCCGTAACGACTGCCAAAGATCTACAAATGACAGCCGGGACCTACGGCTTAACGTGCTATCCGAGCGCCGAACGTCATAAACTTGTCGATGGCGTAAACGTAAAACAAACTCGCACTAGGCACTGTGTACGACAGTTTAACACGTCAATTATTATTATGGTCTGTTCAATAAACCCGGAGACTAAATTGACATAAGTAATGTCAAAATTTCTATAGGAATGACGCCAGTTCTTTGGTGTTGAAATGTCATTTTAGTCTCCGGAATTATTGAACAGACTGTAGATTAGTGATTATCGCTTACCTATTGTACAAAATGTGTGCTCTTCTATGATTCGTGAATTCGCTATTACAACACACTTAACAACAAAGTTCCTTTTTTCTGTGTTCTCGCCTGATTTACCATCAGGTGAGATCATGGTCAGGAGCGATCGGATTAGGCACAAAAGAGATAGGTACTCAAGGCAATCTACATACGAAGCGCGTTCGAGCAACGCACACATAGACACCGCTCACAGACACGATGTCTCTGACAATACGCGCTTGGACTGTGCTCGGACTGAGCAGCCGGCGCCTACCTACGTCTTGTGAAGATCGTACAATCCGGTCACATAAACTTGACGCATCTCTAAAATGCGAGCATCCCCCCGCTTCCCACCGCATTCCCTTAGCTCGCCCGGCAAGTGTCAGGTATGGTCAGCCATCGATAGCAAATATCGGTACGCGCGTCGATAATTTGGCTAGTTCTCTGTTGTTGTTATATTGTTTTTTAACATAATTTCATCGACGCCAAGCGTCAAGTTAATGAGACCGTGTTGTACATACATGAGTTTGCTTTCTAGTCCAGTCAAAATAGACATTCCAGTTTGCATTAATTCCCAACAAGCTGGATTTTTGTGCAGGCCTTGAATACGTCATTACGAATGATATGTCAAAAGTCCCCATCGATCCCGCTTGTGCGTTGTTTTTTATTCGAGGTCAAAGGTCACAAATTAGCGTTTTTTGCGTATATCTCTGAAACAACGAGAGCTATCGAAAAATGGTTCAGGCAAAGTTTGTAGCTCGTAAAATTGTTTACAAAAAAGATTCAACACTTTTTCTTCTACGGTGCACTGTTCTCGAATTATGGCTATTTTAAACATAGAAAATACGAATATGCACTCATACTAAGGGATGATGGGTTTGAAGAATATTTGAAGGACAAACCATCTGTAACGATACTTAAGCAGTGTCGCAAAGCATACACCCGGAAGAGCAGCATCGCTGCAGCTAAAAGACAGCGTGAGGCGGAGATAGCTACCACATCTGGGATTAGTCCTTCTCGTACTAGCACGAGGTAATGAATCGTCTTTTTGACGAAATACTGTTTGTTCTGTGGCAATGAAGCAGATAAAACGGCTGAAATAAAAAAAAGCGCAGCATCTTCGACCAAGAGTGTCCTCAACTTTCAACCCTTGACTTCAAGAAAACCATCTTTAAGGAAGCTCAGACTCGTTCTCATGAGCTAGCAAGTAGTGTCATTGCCCGCATTCAGTATGAACATGACTTAGTTGCTGCTGAGACTAAGTACTATAGTGATTGTTACACTTAAAATACGACTTTCCTGAGGTCTAAAGTCACGATATCTCGAAAGCGATGCTTTATAGAAGAAAAGTGTCGAGATCTTTTTTGTAGACAATTTTACGATCTACAAAATTTGCCTGAACCATTTTTCGATAGCTCTCGTTGTTTCAGAGATATACGCAAAAAACGCTCATTTGTGACCTTTGACCTCGAATAAAAAACAACGCACAAGCGGGATCGATGGGGACTTTTGACATATCATTCGCAATGACGTATTCAAGGCCTGCACAAAAATCCAGCTTGTTGGGAGTTAATGCAAACTTGAATAATAATTTAGTCTATTTTGACTGGACTATTCTGTACCTATCTATTTTGTGGATCAAGATCAGGATTATATCTATAGAAAAACTTGTCCTCACCTTAACACCATCAGGCCTCTCCTCAATGAACTCTTCATTAAACTTGAAGGTAAAGGTGATAGTCTTAAACGTGGTGGTCATCGTGAAGGTGTAGGTGTCGCCATCTTTCGTCAGAACTGCTACGGGACTCACTGCGCACGCGGCTTTCCGCTGTATTAGGCCCACTCCTGGAAAATAGAGACAGAACATTATTAGCATCTAGATAGGCCCAGGTGAAATAAAAGAGTGGTTATATTCAGGTATTTTACTACGGTCAATATTTAATTATTTTAAAAATCGATGCGATTGCTGTCGCGGTGTTAAAAGGAATGTGGAGGGCTCGCGAGTCGTCGATGGCCGCTGCGCTACCACGCCGCCCGCTCCCCTCTTCTAGATGACGCATGTGTGTCTTCGAGGTGTTAACACGCGTTAACAGCATCTCTGTACCTTGCGGACGGTGAGCAATGGGTAGCTAAACATCCAGACGTCTGAAAACAGTCCAGACCAAGCCTAGGTCGTGGACTGACCCACGCGCGGCTCAAAAAAATAATAATAACAATATTCCACAACTTTCACACAACACCATCTAGTCCCAAGCTAAGCAGAACTTGTGTTATGGGTACTAGACAACTGAATACATACTTATATATTTCTAAATACATACATTTTATAGATAAATTACACCCAGACACAGGACAAATGATCGTGCTCATCACACAAACATTAAATTTGTCCTGGATGGGAATCGAACCCACGACCTCCGGGATAGCAGTCAGGGCCAGTAACCACTAGACCAACAGGCCAGTCTGCCAGATGGCAGCAAACTGTAGGGGCCCAGCAGGGTCGAATTCCACTTGGGCCATGGGTTATGTGAGAGTGAAGCCTGGGGCCCTGCAACAAAGTCAAGGAGGGAACACTCCCGTTTCCTCCTTGCCCTTGTTCCAGGTCAGTTTTAGTCAGTAGGAGTCTGACGCGCCCTCCCGCTCCTCCCAAGAGCAGAAGTCATTGGATAATTTCCCAACAAAACAAAAACATACCCTTCTGCTAGGAAGGTAGGCTAAAGGAGGCCAGAGTCAATAAACTAGTGCGCCTCACCATCGACGATTGCATCACTGCTTACCATCAAGTGGGATCGCAGTCAAGCACTAGTTTATAACCATTAAAAAAAAGAGTCCCAGCAATGGAATCTTTTGAAGGTTTATTTATACTTAACAGTACACTATATACAAGACAAAGACATTGTTTTATGAAGCGTCATTATCATGGAATAATAAAATAAGCGACTTTGTAATTATAATGGGCATTTTAAATTAGTATGGTAATCGTTTTGATGCGTACCTATTCAGTGAGCTGGCCTTAACCATGACGTGTTAAAATGACAGGCGTGCGAGCGAGAAAGATGAGGGAGCTATACACCCTATACAGGATGTGTCAGACTTCGACGCACAAACAAATACCATAGATCCAGTATACATGATTCTGGACCCCCGGTGATGGAATTTTTCGTCGGATATTCCTTAATTTAAAAAAATGCCTAAACTACTTATGTAAAATCGTTATTCTCACATTTTTGGAGAAAAAAAATGTTTTAATTACTTTTTAACTTAAAAATGTCGTAATTAGCACAAAGCTGACGAAAAATTCCATCACTGGGGGGTCCAGAATCATATACTGGATCCATGGTTTTCGGGTGGTCTTTTAAGAGGTCACGGGGCCCACTTCCATGTGCTGCAGGTTTTAGTAAGGTAAGAATCCCACACTTCCTGGTAAGCGCCTCTTGAAGTTATCCCCCCGAAAAAAAATGGTATTTGTTTGTGCGTCCATGTCAGACACACCCGATATAGCTTCATACCTTTAACAATTCAATTTACAGCCGAAACCAATAACCTATCTATCACATATCGGAGATTGAAAAACAAATGAAACAACAGAAAACATGATAATTTTTGTATTGTATTATTTGTTTTACAATCTCCAGTATGCCAAAATTGGAGATCGATGGGTTATTGGGTTCGGCCGTTAGTTACTCATGATTTTTTTTTTTACATATGTATCAGTCATACGAAAAAATCAATGTTGATAAATGTTTACTAATAACGTTTGTCTAGTAGTCGAGTTTATCGTCAATAGCAGATGAAACACAATCATTATTATAATGTTATGACTCCGGATAATGGTTTATTCAAGGTTTATAATTAACTCCACACCTACTCAGTAGGTTTATGTTGAACTGGCTTCATTTTTAGGGTTCCGTACCTCAAAAGGAAAAAACGGAACCCTCATAGGATCACTTTGTTGTCCGTCTGTCCGTCCGTCTGTCAAGACCCTTTTTCTCAGGAACGCGTGGAGGTATGAAGCTGAAATTTATATCAATTACTCAGGTCTACTGTCCCTTGAAGCTGTGAAAAAATCAAACTTCTAAGCCAACGCAATCAAAAGATACAGCCGTTTATGCCGCAAATTTTCGACACTTGCAAGGGAATCAAAACCTACAGGGTGCTTCCCGTGAACTCAGAATCTTGAAATTTGGTACGAAGCAACGTCTTATAGCATAGATAAAGGAAAAATTACGAAAACCATAAATTTTTAGTTACATCACATAATATATTTTTTTTTAATAATTTTAAACTTACTACCCATTTCCTCATAAACGCGTAGAGGTATTAAATTGAAATTCATACCAAATACTCAGGTCTATAATACCTTTAAGCTGTAACAAAATCAAACTTCTATGTCAACGCAATCAAAAGAAACAGTAATTTAAGCTACATATTTTGAAACTCGCAAGTACTCGTAAGGGAATCAAAACCTAAAGGGTACTTCCAGTCGACCTAGAATCTTGAAATTTGGCACGAAGCTAGGTATTATAGCACTAACATAGGGAAAAGTCTGAAAACTGAAAATTTTTAGTCACGTCACCAGAAAAAAAAAAAGGAAAAGTCTTCAAGACTCGATTCGAGAATGAACTGTTTTCATAGGTCAGTTGGTACGGAACCCTCAGTGCGCGAGTCCGACTCGCACTTGCCCTGTTTTTTATTAATCATTGTCCTGTTTTTCTACGCCTTATATTGTTTGACTAGCTTTTGCCTGCGACTTCGCATGCCATATACCTATTATAGTCTATACCGACAACCTGGCGAGGGTCGCTCGGTCGTGGCAATTCGATGGATGCAAGACGCACAGGACCGGTCGTTGCGGCGACGCTTGGCGTTCTATTCTTTTAATTTTATTTAATTTCTATTCTTCTATACTAATATTATAAAGAGGAAAGATTTGTACCTATTTTTGTATGTTTGTAATGAATAGGCTCAAAAAGTACTGGGCCGATTTAAAAAATTCTTTCACCAATAGAATGCTACATTCTTCCAATTTGACATAGGCTACATTTCATTTTGAAAAACATTAGGGATCCTTGGTAAAATTTGAATAATGTAACCGAAGGTGTAGAAAAAAATCCAAAAATAAATAATTGTCTACCCCGTGCGAAGCCGGGACGGGCTGCTAGTCTTCAATAAAGTAATTCAACTGATGAAAGCATTTTAAAAATAGGTTCAGTAGTTTTTGAGTTTATTGGTTTCAAACAAAAATACATACAGACATATTTTTCCTCTTCATTCGTCATTTTACATTCGAGTTTGAACCGGGGCAAAGTCGAGTAGAATACCTACTAGGTTTTTGTCACGGAAGTGAGTTTGTTAATATCGGTTCAAGGCGTTTTAGAATAATAAGCTGGGTCGAGTTTAGGCGAACCAAAAACTGATGACATCACTAGTCCTACAACAAACACATAACGCGCTTCAAAACCCGGTGTTCTAATTTTTTTTTAAATATATGAAATATCAATTCCACAGCGCTCTAAAAAAATTAGAAGTAGAGGTAGGAAAAAATAAATTATAGGCGTCATGTAAAATATTATTAATTATTATTATACATATATCATACTTATATAAATAATTTTTTTTTTTAACTAGGCTACTATAGACTTGTTAAAAAAAAAATTATAATGTGTAACATGACGCCTATAATATAATTTATTTTTTCCTATCTCTACTTGTAATTTTTTTGGAGCGCTGTGGAATCAATGTTTCATATATTTAAAAAAAATGGTCTTTTAAGAAGAACGGCGCCCCCTCTATGTGCTGGGTGATTACCGGGGTGGTTTTAGTGAGGTAAAAATCCCACACTCCCCAGACTTATCCCCAAAGTCCTGGCGCCTTTTGAAGGTTTCCCCTCGAAAACAAAAAAAAAGGCTACTATTGACAAAAAATAATAATTATATTAAAATTTAAAAGATAACAAAAATTGAATTGTAACCAAACTAAAAAAACTGTAAGTAGGAAATGAGGCTTTTACGACACACGAGATGTCTTAAGGGAAAACATACTAGTTCTGTTATTTCTATTATGTACGAGTATAATAAACCACTTATGGTTTGCCTTAAATAATACGAATAATAATCCACAGCTATCACACAACGTCATCTTATAGGCCCAAACTAAGCAGAGCTTGTTTTAAGAGTATTAGACAATTGATAAACATATACTTAGGTACTTACTACTTATATGTATATTTTTAAATACACACATTATAGGTAGGTAAATTACTCCCAGATACAGAACAAATGATCGTACTCATCACTCAAACATTTGTCCTGGGTGGGAATTGAACCCACAACTTCGGGCTTAGCAGTTAGGGCCACTGACCACTAGACCAACAGTTCAGTCAAAAGGTAAAATTATGTCAACTCTACTTATTTAATTTTAGAGTGTAATATGTGGCTCTAGCGAGTGTGAGGCCAAGGTACCTAATTATAAACAAAATATATAATAGTCTACAAGAAAATAAATGCAGGTATACATAATAATAATAATAATCTACGCTATGTGCGTCATGGCAACCAATGAATGTCGAATTAGCAGTCCAAAGTCTAGTTTCTACTAAAATAATAATTATACTAACTAATTACATAGGTATTTAAATTTTAGTCAATTCTAAAAACATAATTTACAATAGCTTAGCAAAGCATCAGCTTTTTAATATTCCCACTGCTGGGACTCAGGCTTCCTCTCTAGGAGAGGGAATGGGCTGGCCGTAATCCACCATTGCGGATGTCACAAGTCTTCGAATTTTTGATTCTAGGACATGCCGATTTCCTCACGATGCTTTCCTTCACCGTTTTGAAAGCTGTGGTGATGAAATAAATCGCTGGCTGGGTTTGAACCTACGACCTACAACTCGTAAGTCAGGGACCACTACTGCTCTATGTGATAGAATATTTGTTGTAATTTTAAATTAGTTAGTAGTAGGCAAGTACCATTCTCTCTAACTAACCTGTCTGAGGATCTTTAAGACAAGAATGAATAAGTTACTTCTAGGCAAGCGTGCTCCATCGTTGGCCACATCATCGTTTACCATCAGGTGAGATATTGGTCAAACGGGCGCTTATATCCTATGCAGCCGTTTATGTCGCAAAAAACATACTAACAGAAATATTTTTTGCGACTTAGGGCCTGTTTCACAATGTCCGAGTAGGCACTACTCACAGAATAAATTCAAAAATTTGACAGAATTTGTATGAAATTATCTGTCAAGTAAGATACTCGAAACTTAATCATAGGTGGTGAAATAGGCCCTTATACTCGTAAGGCTGCATCGTTTTTTGTAATAAATTAACTTAGTAGTTTGATTTTTTCACAACTTCAAGACACCACAACAGACAGAGTACCTATCTGGTTTTAATATAAACTCATACTCAACGCGTTCCAGAGATAAAGGTCTAAACGTGAAAAAAGTTGGTAAAATCAATAGGTACAGCGTTGATTTGTTGGATTCGTTTCTTATAATAATTTGGTTATTTGTATGTATTTACAGTTCTCTATTTACTTGTTTAATATTAAGTTGCACTTGCACCTACTATGTCATGTTCTTGCACTACCATAAGGTCGACTGGTAGAAATATCCGTCTTTGTACAGTTTTTACTAGTGCATATAGCTTTAATAAATAAATTGTTTACTCACCGATTAACTTTAAATACTCCTCAAACTGATCGGAGGACTTCAACTTGTACCTCACATTAACATATCTGTCTATCTCCATTTTCCAGACCGTGTTATAGGGCGGACAAGCTACAACTGATCGCTGTCTACTCGACGATGTTGAAGGCTGGTGTAGGTCTTCTTGGCAATCACTTTGTACTCTGAAATTAAAGAATAAAAACCGTTGATATTAGAAAGAAAAGAAAGAGACAATACATGTTTATTTATGCCTGATGAATCGACGTACGGACGCAGCGGGATAATTCGAAAAAGTCACCACGTCCTTGTAAGGCAAAGGGCAATTGAAAGAACACCGTTGGATTTTTAGTCTGTCGGATATTCCTTGTCGCTCAATTCAGAGCAGGAGAAAGATTAATTGATGATTTCCCACACAGATAAAATGGGCTTCGGAACAAATAAGTTTCTGCTCGTCCATCGAGTGATTCCAGAGAAGACGGTGATCACGTGCTGCCGTGCAGTGAGGTTCAGGGGAGACCACCTGACCTCCGGCATAGCAGTCAGGGCCACTAACCACTAGACCATAGGTACCCAACGAGGACGGTATCGACCCCTAGTGGACGCTGGAGCTTTTCTCGGGAGCGGTAGCGGGTCCAAGGGCAAACGGAGGCGTTAAAAATAAAAGGCCTATTACGCCACTCGTTTTTACGAATGGTCTTAGTCTACGTTGCGTAGTGTAATGAGGGTAAGACGGTCTTACTTGTACGTAGACTCAACGACAGTCTACGTAGACCGATCGTAAAAACGGGTGGTTTAATAGGCCTTTAAACAATAATCACGACCACGAGTAGCACGATTACAAAAAGATATTTTTTTAATTTATGCTTATTAATAGATTATAGACAAACATATATATAAAAATTGGTATAATTTAATATTATGTAAAAGGAGCGTCGGAATTTTTTTTCTTGTAAAGGTCGCAGCAGTTTTTTTTATGTAACAAACTAGAGCTTGACTGCGATCCGACATGATGCAATCGTTGATGGTGAGGTGCATTAGTTTATTAAGAGCCTATTCACTCTAGCCTCATAAAAAGTTGAGAAACTGTGCACTAGGCCATCAGGCCAGTCCAAAGTAACATGTAGATCAACATTTCGACGTTTTATGACGTATAAGGGTCAGTTCACACCGAGTTACGACGCGACGCTGCATGCACATTTTAATAGTGTGACTCAAAATAGAACTTTATTTACTACGCGAAAAGATACACATTTCATTGTGACAATTTAGACCAATTTTTTACATTCAAGATGTCGTGTTGCCAACGATTTTACTGGACAGCGCGAAATCACTGGACTCTTCCTGCATCGTCACGACGCGTCTCGGTGTGAACTGACCATAGGTAAGCAGGTACTAAGGAAATAAGTAAACAACACAATGATTCAACAATTCTACACTAACCAGGTAACGACACAAACAAACACTGCTATATTTTGGATGGTCGATGTTGATTTTAAAAGATAAATCATTATTATTTGTTCGCTAAAAAACTACTAATCTAATCTTCTACAAAAAATCTACTAATCTAATCTTAAGAATTGGCCAGAAGTGGCTCAAAGTCGGGAACGATGGAAGGAATGGAGGGAGGCTTTTGCCCAGCAGTGGGACACTGGACAGTATAGATATAATAATTCCTAACAAAATCGCACAAATATATTTACAATTAGCTTCTGCCCGCATGAAAATAGAAATAAAATAAACGAAAGAAAAATATAGCTATCTAATAGTGAAAACATTTTTGAAATCGGTCGAGTAGTTATTAAATTAAATTATAACATACAAAAAAAACAAATCCTTATAATAAATTAGTTTAGATACACAGTTACAAATTAGAATACATTACATAAGTAACTACTTTCATAACTATAATAAACTACATAAATCTGTACTAATATTAACCAGAGGTAAAATCTAAAATTTGCAATTTCGTAAGTTTGTATCAAAGGGATAATCTCTGAAAGTCCTGAACTGATTCTGAAAATTCTACTTTTACTTTCTGGCAAAAGCTTATATTAAAATTAAAATAAAACGAGGAAAAAAATACATAAATAGAGATACTATGTAATATCTTCCTTGTTTTTTTACACAACTATTTATAATATTGTGTTAGATATTAAACGATAAATAAATATACAACACAAATACTTACACGACACAAAAAATCAAAACACAAATAAAAATACAATTTGAAAACAGAACTCGACTCGTGCGCACTATACAAGTGTACTAATCCATTGCTCAACGGCTACTGATGGCCACTAAAACATAAATGTTTACGTAACGCGACTGTGTGGTCTGACGGTTGATTGATAATAAACCAGTTTCTACACAGCACGCAATACTCACGCATGACATGTGCTCTAGTAGGGCACTAACACACGAGCCGTTTGAACTAACCTTTAAAGGCCTGTTACACCACTCGTTTTTACGAACGGTCTAAGGCCCGTTTTCAATAACCTACCGCAGTTCATATATAAATACCGGTAGCTATCCTCGATAAACAGTAAGATTCTATCTATCAATCCACAACTTTTGATACGAAATGCTATCCGTCGGTAGGTTATAGGAAAGCAAGTAAGGGCCAAAGGATAGTTTTGTTTATCTTTAGTAGCTGCAACTGTAGATAGATACATTTGTTCCCAACGAGTAACACCCTCAAATGTCACACTGTTACTCGATGGGAATGTTAGCTTATTGAAAACGGGCGTTAGTCTACGTCGCGTAATGTAATAAATAAGGGTAAGACGGTCTTACCTGTACGTAGACTCAACGATAGTCTACGTAGACCGGTTGTAAAAACGAGTGATATAATAGGCCCTTTTTACTTGTACGTAGACTCAACGACAGTCTACGTAGACCGGTCGTAAAAACGGGTGGTGTAATAGGCCTTTTACATTGATTGAATTGATCGAAGTCCTATCAAACTTAGTTTGGTCGTCATCGTGATTGTTCTATTTTATTCAAGTTCTCTTATTTATATTGATTTAGTATATTTATCATAGTATTTATTAGTTTATAATATTAACATATACATATGTAATAACTAATAATATACGTATTTTATAATTATAAACAACTTAGTTTATCAAAAAAACATCTATCTGTTATTTATTTATTATGTAGACCGACCACAGTGTTGTCTTTTTAACCGTAAGGTTGACTGGTAGAGAATGCCATGCCATGTACCACCAGAAGTTTAAATAAATAAATAAATTTTGTGACATCTACTAATCCGTTCGAGGTTTTCTGACGACGTTTTCCTTCACCGTTTTGAGAACAGTGGTGATGAAATAAATTACATAAAGTAGGTAATGTGCCAAGATGGGTTTGAACTTGCAACTCGAAAGTCGGGGTGGTTATTGTTGCACCGAAATATTAATTACTCAGATACCCGCGAAACGAGACACAATAGTAAAACAATAACAGCGCGGTCTCATAGGACCGGTTGGGGATTCAAACGATAATATCTTGACCGTTACTTAGGCCTGAAACTGCGTTAAGCGGGCACCCGCGCGGTTTCATACAAAAGTGCTCCGTCGCGGGGACCAGCGCGGGTGTCCGTCACGGGGAGGCGCGCCCCGCACCCACGCGACGGGGCCCGCCTCCGTGCGACGGAACCCGTCGCGGGGGCACGCGCGGTCCCCGCCAGGGAACACGCACGGGCTTGTTCAGGGTTGTCATTTCATCATTTGACAAAAATGACATAACGAATGTTGCCACTTTTTTGCAATTCTTAAATAGTGATGTACCTCAACCGTAAATTGCCGTTAATAAAATCAAGTAGTATCGTTTTTAGGGTTCCGTACCTCAAAAGGAAAAAACGGAACCCTTATAGGATCACTTTGTTGTCCGTCTGTCCGTCCGTCCGTCTGTCAAGACCCTTTTTCTCAGGAACGCGTGAAGGTATCAAGTTAAAATTAAAACCATATATTGAAATCCGTGGTCCCTTGAAGTTGTGCAAAAATCAAACTTGTAAGTTGACGGAAAAAAAAGATACGCCCGTTTATGTTGCAAAAAACGTACATTTCGACACTGTCAAAGGAATCAAAACTCATAGGGTGCTTCCCGTTGACCTAGAATCTTGAAATTTGGCACGAAGCAAGGTATTATAGCACTAATATCGGGAAAAGTCTGAAAACTGAAAATTTTTAGTTACGTCACAAGAAAAATAAATTGAAAAGTCTTCAAGACTCGATTCGAGAATTAAACTGTTTTTATAGGTAGGTTGGTACGAAACCCTCAGTGCGCGAGTCCGACTCGCACTTGCCCGGTTTTTTTTATAATAATTTTTCCTGAATAGTAGATAGCTATTTAAAATGAAAAAATACAGAAGTAATAACGTATATTTTTATGTTAAACATTTAAAAAATATTTAATGAATGATAAATGATATTTATTTTGCAAGTAGATGAGGCTGGTGCTTACTAACTGACTACCCTGAGAAGAAACACCGAAACAAACTCAGAATTCTAATCGATATGAAGACTGGTTAAAAAATATTCTCCCAAAATTGAAACAGAATGCAGTTATACTGATACTGTATACTGCAATCGGTTTTAATTTTGGAAGAATATTTTTTAACCAATCTTCATATCGATTAGAATTCATTTCCTTGTGATGGTCATCTAGACCCTTTTTTGCATCGAAAACTAGTGCACCGCCATCTCGTGGATGGCGGTGCACTAGTTTGATTTCTAGGATGGATGAAAAACTGTCTTCGCTTCCAAAGTGGGACAGTTTTTTTTTTGCTAGTCGTCGTTTTGCTATGTAATAATATATTAAGTTCTCCATCGACACGACTATACAAGCACACCGTTAAAATTGAACTAGCGACACTGCGTAAATCGGTCTCCGCGACGGGTCCCCGCGACGGGGACCGTCGCGTAGCCACGGAGCCCACGCGCGTGTCCACGCGCGTAGGCACGCGACGGTTGCCCGTCGCGGGCGCCCGCTTAACGCAGTTTCAGGCCTTACTTCTATTATTACACTTATATAGGGAAAATCCCGTCGTTAAATTGTTTCACTACATTGCGTGGTTATTGTCCGTATAAAGAATACGAGTAATGAGACTAAGGGCCATTGCAGAACACGTTTTTTTGACGTACATTTCCCAAACGCGCCGTTAACGCGCGTTTGGGAAATGTACGTCGACGGCGTACTTTTATCCTACAACAACAGTTTGTCGTCGTTTGGTGCGAAACACACGCGCGTTAGCATTGATATACAACACACGCGCGTCAGCATCGCGTTTGTATCGATTGAAACGCCGACACCGGTGCGTTGCGCGTTGTTAGCGCGCGCTACACATGGAGTTTCCCCCGCAATTAGGGACGTGTAAATCTACGCTAGTTACAATCGAACAATTTGGTGCACCGCACTTTGGAGCACAAAAAATGGAGACTTTCGACGCAGAAAATTTCATAACTGAAATTCAAAACCAGCCAATATTGTGGAATTCACGATTACCGGATTATTGAAAACACAATATTTCGTTTGTATCGAAACACACGGGTGTTTGCATTGCGTCTGTATCGCTACAAACATGCGTCAACGGCGCGTTTAAAAAACTTGGTGTGTACAAGCCCTAACATTACAAAGGTGAAAGGTTGTTTGTGTATGTTTGTTACTCTTTCATCCTCAAACGGCTACACAGATTTGATTTGATAAAATTTGGTACACGAGTAGACCATGTAATGGAATAGTATAAAAGACACCTTTTATCCAGTTTTCTTCCCTTTGGATATTTTACAACTATTACGTGGACGCAGCCGCTAGCAGAATCTAGTATGAAACTAAAACTGGGAAATTTTGCATTTACATATTTAAGCCGTCAAAACATGTTAGGCAAGTTTTAAAAATTTAGATAATGTTATCTAGAAGGATTTGGAGGGAATTGAAAGTAAAATACAATTTAAGTCTAGCATAAGATCTACAGAGATCAAACTGACAAAAATTGCATCTAAAATGATGCAATTTTTGTCAGTTTAAGTCTTGAGACATATGTGATAAACAGTTGAGATAAATACCTATGTAAAGTGATAAAACTGTCAATAATTTAGAATTGAGTCGGTTGAATGCACTGTGCAATACAGTCAAGAGATTTAGATGTTAGGCAACATAATAGTTAAATTTCGCACGCATGTTTATTATGTAGGTATGTTAATATTTGCAAAATAAACACAATTTATCAATAACTTATTTCTAACATTTTCATTTTACTCGTAGTGTTCTTTTACGCCACGTTTTATCGTTGACGCGCGTTTTTATTCCACAGAAGGTGTATCAGACTGTGTGTGTCTGCGTGCGCATCGCGTCTGTATCGCTACAAACGCGCGTCAACAGCGCGTTTAAAAAACTTGGTGTGCACATGCCCTTAACGCTGAGGTTAAATTAGACCGCAATACGATCTAAGAAAAAGGGATAAAAACATACGTTTATTTTTAATAAATAATGCAAGTAATGCAGAGGATATTTGATTCGCTTTTCCCTTCGCATCGCAAATCACTGGGAACTGTAGCTTAATAGGTACATAGTTAACACGTTATTTGAAAAAGGAATGTGCTAGAACATTGCTTAACATTTACATTCCTTGACCGATCGTAGCTACTAGACCATTATGTGAAATTTATACGATCCACATTGGTTCAAGGCTAGATCTATCTTTAGTTTAATCACATGACACAAACATATTATGACGAATCGTGTTAAAAAAAAATAGACGTAATTTTGTGTTATTTAACACTATAACTAGAAGAGCAGAATATAAATTTTTGGCCATTTTACTTTCGCTACACTAATATGGAAGAATATTTATTATTTATGTAATTGTTTATACATATACATACCAAATATAAGATAAGATGGAAACAGAAAAATAAGTACAAAGGTAATCTTCTAGTTGATTGTTTTTTTTTTTAGTAGTGATGTAATGAATGTTAGATTTATCACATTATCGCGAATGCGAATGTCAAAAAATGTGCCAATATTCGCAAATGCGAATATTCGTTACATCACTATTTGTATTAAGATAAAATCGTTTTTTCTTAAGCTCGCTAACTATTTTCCTCGCCCACATCACGATTCTCAGTCGCAATCTCGCAGTGCAAACGCGATTGTGTTGCACTTTTCTCGCGATACAAACGCGATAATGTAACGGCACAAAAATGATGATTTTGTATGTAGAATGTTTCATTCACGTGTCGCCCTCCCTCCGTTCTCTCCCTGAGATGTCGTCCGACACGGTTGCGCGTTTGCATCGATACAGTTGCAATGCTGTAGCGGGTAGGGATGAGTTCGATATACCAAAACGTAACTTATATCGGATATGTGTTTAATATCATATCATATCGATAGCTAAATCTACATAACCGATATGACAAAAACTATACCTAACGAGTCAGTTATATCCACCAAAAGCCAACAAACGCACGAAGTACGAACAAAACGCAAACTTCACATCACAGCGATATGAAATCGAAACAGTTATTCGCTTTGTCTCTGTCTAACTATTTAAGTTTTACTGGCGTAAAAGAGATGAAGCGAATAGTACGTAACCACAGAGTACTTTTGTACGTAACTTTAGCAGGTGTTCGCTTGGTTAATGCAATGCGTGCGTAATATATCTTAAGGCGTTAGCAATAAGGTCTAGTTTCTATTTGTTTAGTTACAATAACGTGGTCAAAAGTTGGTGACTATCTGGCGATTACTTCCTATTGGTGAAAAAAATCATTGTAAATATGACGATTTTTAAATGCGCCAGAAAAGTTGTCAAAATTATAGAATTAAAAAACTTTTCTGCTAGTCCTAAGCCTAGTAAAGCATGAAGGGAAATCGCCGTAGTTACAAGGTAAATTGATAAATAAAAAATCTTTAAATATCTAAAGTCCTATAACGATGTAAATACTAAACGGTAAAAGTGTGAGTTTGCGTTTGTCGTTAGTTTGCGTTCCCCTTGAGTTTGCTAGTGATATCAATAATCACGGCTACGTGTGCATACCGTCCTAAGTTACTGATTATTGATATCGATATCCAAAAACGGTTTTCGATATCGATATGAAAATTGAATATCGGTTACATATCCGTTTGCGACAAAAACCGAAAACGCCCATGTCTAGTAGCGGGCTAGTGGCGCATTGAAAATGCGACAAACGAACCATAGTAGTGACTAGTGATGCTATCGTGCGTTTACGAAACGTGCGACAGTATCGCTACAAATCGTCTTGTTTGTAAATAAGCTTGTCTATAGCAGCACGTGAAATAGGTTAGGTTAAGTTCATTTTGAACTATCACCTACAAGGTACCTACTAAGGTATTTAGAGAATGTTAGAATGAACAACGCGAACCATAAAAATGGAACTTATATGTAACTAGCTGTCCCCTGCGGTTTCACCCGCATTTTTATATAGCCTATAGCATTGCTCGACAAATGGGCTATCTAACACTGAAAGAATTTTTAAAATCGGACGAGTAGTTCCAGAGATTACCCCCTACATACAAACTTACAAACCTACAAACTTACAAATTTTACCTCTTTATAATATTATTAGTATATTAGTATTATACTCCGTCGGTTTAGGTAGTTAACTAAATGTAAACAATCTTGGCATGTCTTTTTATCTAAAAGTTGTCTATAAATTGTATGTAAAAATCTTTGCAAATAGGTATTTACCTAAATCGATGTTAGCTAATAAACTAAATTTAAATAATCTTTGTGTATATTATATACGACCTTTTTAATATAAAAAGACATACCAAGATTGTTTACCTTTAGTTAACTACCTAAACCGACGGAGTATAGTATTAGTATAGATAAAAAAAATAAGGTTACGAGTTTTTGCTGACGTCGGGGCCCCTTAAGCTCAGGGGCCCCATATCCTTGATACGGCTGATACGGCGAAACTACGCGTCTGCTTCTTATCATCAAAACACACTGTTGTTATGATTCACTAACCTGCTTGTGCGCTCCACAGCTGTTTCATTTGTAGTATTATCAGAGCTAGTACTACGAGGCAACATGCGAGCACTTGCCGTCTCGCTCTCACCTTCCACAACGGGCGATGAGTGACAAGGACGCATAGATTTGTTTACTGAGTCTTGCAAAACTGATGAACACTCACTAGACTCGTTTATTTCATCATTGAATGATGTATTGTTGACTGACTTTGATGGTCCCATCGTATTATTTAATTCAACTGCCATTTTTCCAACCACATTTTCCTCTTGAAATGAATTCTCTTTAGAGTACTCAATAATAAGATCTTTTAATTCACTTTTAGATACATAATTTTGTGGAATGTCTTGCACGGTTCTCTCTAAAATGTCTAGTCTCTTAAGTAAGGGCGTCATGTCGATATTATTGTAAGAAACAGATGGAAGTTTTTCTAAATTTTTTGCCACAAATACAGGTATTACTTCGGAGTCTGTTTCTTTAAAGAAGGAGATGATTTCTTCAATATTTCTTAATTTCTTCTCTTCACTTTTACTGGAGTCCAATGGCTTGTTCAAGGATTCTAGTAGTAACGATTTCGCTCCTTCAATCTCATCCGAACTAAAAGCACTTTCACATATTTTGACAAGGCTTTCTTCCGTCATAACATCTATTTTATTTTGAACAAAAGCTAAAACTTCACTAATGATAATATTACAATTGGAACATTTTAATCCATTCGATACGTTATCCATCGTTCTAAGAGAGGTCATCAACCTCACGTGCGCTCACTCTTGCGGCCAATACTTCACTGAAGTTTGCCAATAGGAAGTAAGAGTGGGGAGGTGTGGTAGGTACACATCGCTATCTCTTATGTGTACACGGAATTTAGTGGCGCGGTGACGTCATTATTTTGTTTTTTTTTTTGTCAGTTTTCCTTATACTAGTTTTAAATGGTTACTAACTTACATAATATAAAACGGATTCGAAAAACTTCTATGAATGAAATTTTTGAAAAAAAATTGCACACCCGACTGCAGCGCAAACCTACCGGGTTTAATGTAATATGAATTGTATTTTTAAACCGTCTAGGGACCTATTCAAATATATACTGAAAGTTTTATCCAAATCGGTTAGGCTGTTGAGGATGAATAATGAGATTGAATTTGGTATATCAAACGCACCGTTGACTCGCGTTTTTGACAGTGTGCTTTTATGCTACAGAAGGTCTACAGGCTGCATCTAACTCGCGTCTGTATCGCTACAAACGCGCGTCAACGGCGCGTTTAAAAAACCACGTGTGCACAAGCCCTAAGACAAACGTTTCCAGTTGATAGCACGAAGCCGTAAACTTGAGACAATTACTTAGAGAATAAAATTTATTCGTTCAAAACAATTATCTAGCTGCAAATTGCAACCGTAATTGCAGAAACCGCACTGCTTGAAGCCATAAAACGTCTGTGTCACAATCATTAACCAACTTCTTAGACTTTGCAAGAGAAGCAAATGATACAGGCTCCGCGTTAGGGGATCCCGCACTTAATCGTTGCGATAATTAATCAAATTATGAAATGTAAACACAGCTGATTACACACAAATTTTATTTAGTATATTATGTTAATTAAAAAACCGGCCAAGAGCGTGTCGGGCCACGCTCAGTGTAGGGTACCGTAGCTAGTTTCCCGGTGTCCAACTTTTCAAAATCTGTTCGTCCCATCAAGTTCAAAATAATTTTCTCAGAAAGTCTTCATAAAGCTCTACTTTCCAGATTTTTTCATATTTTTTAAACTTATGGTTCAAAAGTTAGAAGGGGGGGGACGCATTGTTTTTTACTTTTGGAGCGATTATTTCCGAAATTATTGATATTATCAAAAAATTATTTTTGTAAACCCCTATTCATTTTTGAATACCTATCCAAGAATATATCACTCGTTAGGGATGAAATTAAAAAAAAAAACTCTTTCCACTTTACATGTAGGGGGCTACCCTTATGATACATTTTTTTTCCAATTTTTATTTTACTACTTTGTCGGCGTGATTGATATACATATTGGTACCAAATTTCAACTTTCTAGTGCTAACGGTCACAGAGATTAAGCGAGGACGGACGGACAGACATGGCGAAACTATAAGGGTTCCGTTTTTGCCATTTGGCTACGGAACCCTAAAAAGGTCTATGCAGGGAGGCCTATTAATTGAATTTGCTGCAGTGGGGCCGCAAATTGCAGCAAATTCATTCCTTGGCTTAATCCGCCACTGTGCACTGGTATACGAGTAGGTATGCTGTGGTCGGCTTCCAAACCAACTGGTTAGCGACATCATGGAAGACCAAGAGGAAGGTAAAGAGATGAGTCGGACAAGTACCGAAGGGACTGGCCCGTAATAGCTGATAGCTGAGGACAGATATGTGTGGAAAAGGTTAAAAAAAGAGGCCTTCACCAATCATTGGGACATATTAGGCTAACTATTATAAGAGAAACAAAATATCAAAGTACAACTTGCTAAGTACCTAATGTACCTAGTTTTACGCAGAATGTCGACTTACCAGTTTGCCTAGAACTAGTCAAGTTCTGCTCGACACATTTACGTAGGTACCTACTTTAAAAGTGATTATTGCAATTTATTGTTAATGGGTATTGATGACGCTCGTTTAACTGACCTGTAATTACAAACCTCCATAATACAGGGTCGCCAAACTTAAGTGACAGTGGGCAGACTGGGCAGGGCACATTGCTCGAAGAACAGATGGTTGATGGGGACGGAAGGTTCTAGAGTGGAGACCACTTACTTACCAGAAGACGCAGCGTTGGAAGGCCTCCCACAACGTGGACCGATGACTTCGTGAGAGTCGCGAGAATCCGATGGATGCAAGACGCACAGGACCGGTCCTTAATTGTGGCGATGGCGACACTTGGGGGAGGTTTATAACCAACAACGTAGACGTCTTTCGGCTGAGATGATGATGTTGATGATGATGATAATACAGGGTCGAATAAAATTAGCTAAATCAACTCTGCAGACAAATACGTCTAGATAGAAGGTAATAACCTGAGGAGCTCGTGGCTAGATAATAACAGCCGCACAGGTCGATCTTCAATCTTGCCATTAAGTACCGTGTTACCCCAGTTAATGGGCTGAGGAGGTCTGTAGGCAGCCACTCCTCGTAAAATACTGGTATATAGCTAAATCCGGCTTAACTGGAAGCCGACCCCAATATAATTGGGAAAAGGCTAGGCAGATGATGATGACTTAATAATAATAAAAAAAAAAGTGATTAGGTACGCAATAGACACTCACTCGTTGGCTGTGCAATCATTGTATAATTATTACGCGTTATTTTTTGCCTTTTAAAAAAATATAGGCAAAACGCTTATCACCAGTTTGCTATTACTTATTGAGTAGGAGTATTAAGTTTTTTTTTGAGGTGTGAAATCATAAGTAATTACTTTCTCAGCTCTAGGGCGTAGAGATTGGGCGTGTCAGACTTTTACTGACTGAAACTCACCTTCCTTGTTCCTTCATTTGCCAAGCTTTCAAAACAACTAACTAACTAACAACAACTAAGTTTTTTGTTTGGAGTAAGCAGTAATCTGACTTCACGGCCGCTCTGTGAGTGTAATAGGCTTTAAACTATTGCACTTCGCTATCAACGATTGCATCACTGCTTACCATCAGGTGGGATCGTAGTCAAGCACTAGTTTAAGTTATACATAAAAAAAGTTTGCAAGTCGTACGTTTTAGAAACACTATAGGTATATATAAGCGTACCGGTCTATTAAATTTGTTTGATCTGTAAAAATGCAAGCTTTTTTATGGTCAAATGATCAACTTTGATTTGAGTCTGCCACTTTGGTACCTACCGCGTCAAAAGACACCCCGAGCATTGGGAGTCGCAAGGCCATTCCTTACACCCAATTTTAGTGGTTTACTGTAACTATAGCAGGTATAATAATAAAAAAATAATCCACTTACATTCAAGTTTTCAGAGTAATGAAAGTTTCAGCTGAAGATCTTGATAGATTACAGTTAATTAAAACTATAATTTACCAAAACTTACAAATACCTACTCTGTCACTTTTCGGTGACTGACAGTTGACAGTATTTTTTAAATTTTTTTTTTATTCATCAACAAATACATATTATATTAAATACTTTTTCAAAATATTCAAAACCCTTCAAAATTGTTCTTTTTCAAAACTGGGTGTCGCATAAGCTTTTTTCTCCATAACCACACTCGTGCGAAAAAACTGATCCACAAGAACCAATCTCGAAGCGTAAAATAGAATCAACTTTATTGCGCTCTTAAAGTGTCTACGCAGGGCCTCAGGAAAAAGGTTCCACGCCGGGTCTGACCAAAAGCATTGGACTCAAGGCACCCTAGTCAGCCTCCTAGCAGCTTGCACCAGGGCGCTGATGGAACTGTCCAACTTACATCTTGAGGTGCAGTCATCCGACCTGCTTGGAGATCTCATCTGGAGACAAATGGGGCCAAAAATGTATGGCGCAGTAACGACTGTCCGAAATATTCAGACCTCAGGATTTGACAGGATGGATGACCTGGTGAGGGTCGCCAGAGTCCGATGGATGCACGCAGGCCATTGTTGCGACACTTGGCCTATGTTCAAAATTGGACTTTTTTCGGCTGAAATGATGATGAAGGCTCAAGATATTTCAACGAGTGACGTGCCGTGGCCTGGGATGCCTTATTAGGTATTCTCGTAAGGAACTTATTTATCAAAAAATACAAGGTCTCTCTCTTCTCTTCTCAGTCGTACACTTCTGGCGGAGGTGTCGTGGTCATGGATCGTCTGGTAGGTTGGTTGCGGCTTTAGCGAGACTTCTCCATCTCTCTCTGTTCATGGTACTTCGTGTGCAGAATGCACGCAATGCATGCATGCAATGAGGGAACTCTTCGAAGAGGACTTTATTAGGTCTGCCCATCTTTGGTAGATGTAGATGTCGGTCGCGAGATCGTCGGTTCTCTACACTTCCTTGTTCTACTAAACGTTCCAAAGAGCTTTCGAGCGACGATATGTCCAAACATCTTAAAAATTCGCTGTTGACCAATCGACGAGTCTTTTTTTATTCGAAGCTCTTTCAGAATGGAAGCGTTAGTGCTACGAGCAGTTAATTTTATCCTCAGCATAAAGGGTGTAAAAAGACCCTTAACGAAAACGAAAACCCCAAATAGTCCTCATCACTGGGATAGTTTTTTTCTTCTAGACCATACCTGGGAATTCACTAGTTCTGGAGATATTGAAGGTCAAAGTCAACAATTTTTTTTTCGTTTTTTTTTTAGAATAGTATTCCAAGTATCATTAGTAAACTTTCTTCCGAACAAACATTATCAAAATTATCAATTTTTCATGACAAATTACGCATTTGAAGTCACAAAAATGCAATGAAAACTAAACACAACGAGCGCCTCACACACACAAGCGAGCGATCAGTTCAACGACCAAGCGCGAGCGGCCGAACGCGCAGCTGATCGAAGTTATTATTAATTAATTATTTTTTAATGATGAAAAAAAAAAGTTTTTTCCCAGCAATATTTTTTGGTCTAAGTTACTTAATTACATGTACAGAATGCGTAGTTATCGGCTTTGTGATCGGTCTTTTTACACCCTGTATAGGTATTGTAATTTATTTCATCACCACACTGCTCTCAAAACGGTGAAGGAAACCATCGTGAGGGAACCGGCATGTCCTAGAACCAAAAATTCAAGGACGTGACATCCCCCAACCTGCACTGGGAATTCCGGCCTTTCTGAATTACGGCCCATTCTCACTCCTAGAGAGGTCAGAGTACCAGTAGTGGGAACATTAAAATGCTGATATGTATGCTATACAGTATACATACAGGTTCTACCTTATTCAAAATAAAACAAAAACAATACTAAAAATAGAAAATTTTAATAATAATAATTAAAAATAGGGTGTAAGCTACCCTCATAAATTCTGAGAAACAACATGAATCCACAACAATTGATATTTAAACAACGGACATATAATACACTTCATTTGGTCAAATTTAACACTAAATAATAATACTGATAGACGTCAAATCTTGATGACCGGGCTATAGTTGGACAGGTTCACTGACCCTCGCAGCGCCTGCTTCTGAAGATTCTGCAAGAGAAGAAATAATAATATAATTTTAACCCACGCGACTGCGTCAGGAGGAAGATACAGTTACCCGGCACGTAACTTGGCAAGAGTTTGACGTAGTGGGGGTAAATTCGCGCATGGTGCACAAAAAAGCGAATGAGCGAACGGGACGTAGACGTAATGCGGAGGTAAAAGTCGACTATCGCACCAATCAAATACTACTATTATAATACTGCACCAATCGCGCGCCGGATCGGCGCTACCTCATACTCCGCGTCCCGCTTGACCACCAAATAGATCTAAAAAACTATTTCTGCGCAACTAGGGACTTTTGCCAACTTACGTGCCGGGAACTGTAACACCATTTAAAAAGCGTAAAATAATTATTTTTTTATAAACTTTTTTAACACTGAAGTCGGTGATGACGTTACGCGGGTCAAAACACAAAAGTACCGGCATCATTTTTATTGTAAGTTTGACATTTGCCTATTTCAATTTAGTCTCAGGTATTAAAAAACAGACTTTAAAGTTTTTTTTTATATAATAGAATGTAATTATTACTTTAATAAAATTCTAGGTAAATTTTCTCATCCAACCGTTGACAGCCAGAGTAGGAACGCTTACTACAGTGAAATTTGACCCTGCGGCTTACCTTTTTAAACATATTAGCCATCAATAAATTAGTTTTCTTAATGTTTTCCTTTTTCTTTTCCTCCTTTTTCTGTACGACTTCTGGCAACGTTTTGTATATCCTTTCAGAATGCTTCTTCATTTCTCGTTCACTTATGAATTTAGCAGAAGCTGAAAATTTAGAAAAAATAAAATGTATTTTTTTTAACACTTAAAGGTTTGCGCTTGACTGCTACCTCACCTGATGGAAAGCGACGATGCGGTCGATGATGGAGCGGGTTAACCTAGAAGTAACTCATTCACTCTCGACTAAAAGACTCCCAGGTTGTAGCCATGTATTAGCCCCATAGCGCACTAGCGGCCAGCGGCCAGCGGCTAGGACGCGGCGGCCATCGAGAAACATACATTAGTATGAAACCGCCATAGAGCGCGCGCACCTGTGGCCGCTGGCCGCGTTTGGACAGAAGCGCGCGCTCTATGGCGGTTTCATTTGTTTCACCTGGTGCCTGCGGCCTGGCCGCTAGTGCGCGCCTGGCCTTATGTACGAGAAAGACTTGGTAAGTTTGTGCAGAGATAGGCCCGGAGGAGGGATAATCCCTGCCGGAGTTAGTGCGTTCCTGGTAGCTACAACCTGAGGGTTTTGAATAGGTTACTTCTAGGCAAGCGTGCTCTACACTCGACCACATCATCGCTTACCATCAGGTGAGATAGTGGTCATATGCGAGCTTATAAATAATTTAGAAAAACAGATTTAACCCCGTCCATTACGAGAGAAGCCAGAGAAAATATGGATGGATTATTATATATATTTTAGTATTGTGTAAGGAGTGACATGAAAAAAGGGAATTAGTGATAGTATGACGGATGCTAGGACAGAATGAAAAGAAAAAACGTGTTGCGCCAACCCCAAGTAATATGGGATAAGGCTAGGAAGAAGAAGAAACAACACCGTCCGTATATCAGTGTGATTTGAACCACAACTGTTTAATAATAAGGTCTAAAATGCCTTACACTTTTTCCTATGAAAATGGAGTCCGAAACCAACCGTACATCAGTGTGATTTGAACCACAACTGCTTAATAATAAGGTCTAAAATGCCTTACGTTTTTTCCTTCGCAAATCGAGTCCAATCTGTTTAGCCAGTAGTCGTAGTTCATCAGAGCTGAGGTTCGTTAAGTCGGGCTGTTGTTCCACGTGCAGTGATAGCAGGTCCCGTTGGGCAGCACGCAGGGTTGCTCTGCAAATATAGACGTTAGCGTCATGAGAATAAGAGATGCTAAGGCCTAGTGCGGTTGGTGACACAGCCAAGCAAATATCGTACTTATGCTTATACAAAGAGCCAAACTAATATCGTTCTTATGCTAATCTGAACAAAGTTTTAAATTCGAGAGGACATGTGCGCAAGGGTTCGCGTATTCTTACTGACTTTTAGGGTCTGTTCACGCCAAAACGAAGTAATGTATAGATAATAAATAATATGCCCCATAGCTTAATAAATCAACTGGTTTCCGAAATTACCGTTTGGCAGCTTAATCGTCTGAAGGTAGCATTCAGTCGCAAGACCCACTACTTAGTATGGATTTCTACGGAGTACTAAACAAACCAGGCAACCGCGTCGCGCAAGCGGTGCCATACCATTCTATGGCCAGCCTAGGTAGAATAATGAATTATGAATTTATGACTGATAAAATTGTCAACATTTAAGAACTCACCAAAGTTTCTATGTACCGAACGCATGTTACAAGGATCGACACACCGCATACAAGGATTACAGCATGAGTCGCAAGAATCGACACGTGGGCTGCAAGGATTTTGTTCACAAGGACTGCAAACGGGGTTGTTACTGCAAGGTTTGCATGGCTCTCTTGAATAAGGAACGCAAGACTCCATAGAATCGCAACGCTTGTAGCACATACCTACAAAATGATCTGATTTAATGATCGATGGATTAAGGATAATATACTTTAGGCCCCGAGCGTGGTGAGGGGCTAAGCGAACGCAATCGCACAGTTATCCGATGCAGTTTACGCGAATTCAACGCGACTCAGTAACTTTATCCTACGTGCACCCGTTCGTGTCCGTTTATTCCGCTCAGTACCGCACCGCACCGACGTGCAGTTAGTTGGTCACGTACGCCACCTAGGGCATCGAGAACCGGCTCTATTTTGAGAACCGGTTCTTTCGGTTCCAAACTCAAGCCAGAACCGGGTACCCGGTTTTTTCGGTTCTTTCGTTTTTTTTTTCTTTTCACGCGTTGTAGTTGAGCTAAACTCGCGTGCGAGGTGTCAATAGACGCGTCTCCGCGAGCCCTAGCCAACCGCGCTAAAATTGATTGAAAAAAAGGCGGAATTTTTGGTGAAAAATACTAATTTGGAAAACTGAACCTAAATTTGGGTTCGCGTAATGCTAGCTAAAATGTAGGTCCAGTGGGAAAAAAGAAATAGAAAAAGACTAAATATTTTAAAGATAAAAATTTTGAAAAAATATTATTTTGGTGAAAATTCAAAATGTACCGGGAGGGAAAAATCGCGCTGCGGGAAATGGTATTTCTCGTCAAATATAATAGGAACTAGCCTATCTTAGGTCGCTAGCGCAAAATTACCGCACCAAAATAACCCTTCTAGACAATGAGTTATCGCGATTGTACTAGAAACCCGTCGCCCCAAGGTGGATTTCTAAGTCAACTTCGACTGATGTCGTTTGGTGACTAAAGTCATGATAGACTATAGATATATCACAAAAATTGTATTCTTGATAATGTGAAGATAAGAAATGTGTATGATTTGAATGTTTTCATTGAATAAAGTGAAAAAGGATCTACAAATGCCGAATACATATCGCCGAGTGGTGGGAGAGAAAGAAAGAGAGAGCGGATGAGCATTGTGATTTTTTTCTTCTAATATGAATTTAAATATTTCCTAAGATTCTATGATCTAACATTTGAAAGTGTCTACGATGCCGTAACGTAACTCACCATAATTTTCTATCTGAGACTGAGCTACAAATTAAATGTCGCGGGATATTCTGGAGCATTTACCTTAATGTTGCCGAAGCTTGCTAAAGATTCATCAATAGTATTAAAATTATAAGGTTATTTATTAATATAGTGAAATAATAGTATTTATTCTGTTTGGATTATAAAATAATTCGGATTATAACTTGATATTCAGCATAAAGAGTAGGTATTAAGTATAGAGATAATATTATTTCTAAATTTATTTTAAGAGAGAACCGAAAGAACCGAAAGACCCGGTTCTCCATTTTACAGAACCGGTTCTTTTAGGGTCCCTCAGAACCGGGAATTCCCGGTTCTTTTAGAACCGGGAAAAACCGGTTCCGATGCCCTAACGCCACCGCAATAGAATATCAATTGTAGGTTCTATCGCGCCGCCTCGCTTCGTAATCGCGGACACGTTAAATCGCCTTCGTAGGACACCGTGTTTTGGAGGTGTAAGTATTTAACTGTCCATTTTGAATTGACTATGGCGGGCGCCTGGAGGGGCGTGACAGTGATCTCGTTAACGTTAAATCGTCCTAGTTTTACCCTAATAAAACACGTGTCTCCCACAATTCATTCTGACGACCTAATCGCACCTGCCCCAAACACCTCATAGTCGGTTTGTTCAAGGCCGAAACACCTACAAAACTAGTTGACCTACCCGCTTCTAGCCTTAAATGTAAGTAAAGCGTTATACGAAAAATATAAAAAATATTTAAGCGAAATCTACTCCTAAACAAAGAGGTTTAAGTACGAATTTACAATGGCAAAATACCTCCACAATACACAGGTGTAGACGCCACATTTCCAGTGCATGTAGGTTTGTGTACAACGACCATTTTCAATCTCGGAGTGTATCGGGCTTGAGTTCTGAAGTAAGAAAACCTGGTGAGTTCTTAAATTATCGCGACGGTTTAAAGAAAACGCAAATAAACTGGGTACATCCCTACTGAGATGAAAAATCGCAGCTTGAAAGGGCTTCTAATTTTCAAAAAGGAACACGCACGATGAATTCTCTACCGCCGGATGGTGGACATTCCCTATCTAACGCTACAGCTAATGGAAAGCCCGCACAGCCCGTATACCGTACCGTACGTAGTACTCACTGATACCAACTGTACTGATAACGCAGTAAGCGCTACAGGCAATGCCTAACTGTAAAAAAAAAACTAAACACTCTAGGGAATATGTTTGTAAATTCTACCATAGCTGGGGAAGTTTCCAGTAGATCACTTTATCTTTATCCTTAGTAACAAAAACCGGCCAAGTGCGAGTCGGGCTCGCGCACAAAGGGTTCCGTAGCAGCAAATATAATAACTTAACCAAAATTACAGTTAAATCAACCTATCTCAAAAACTATAAGAGATACTTTGATCAAACCAAAAATCGTTGAAAGAGTTAATTAGCATGCATCACCTCTATTTTTTTTAGAATTTTATACCCCGTAGTTATAAAAATAGAGGGGGGGGGACATACTTTTTACGACTTTGAGAGCTGATATCTCAAAAACCGTTCACTTTAAGAAAAATGTTTTTTAGAAAACTTTATATCATTTTAAAAGACCTTTCCATTGATACCCCACACGGGTATGTACATCGAAAAAAAAATTTTCATCCCTCAGTTACATGTATGGGGGGCCCCACCCCCAATTCTTTTTTTTACTATTTAGTGTCATAATTTTGTAGCGGTTCATACAACACATATTCCCATCAAATTTCATCACTGTAGTACTTATAGTTTCGAGAGTAAATCGGCTGTGACAGACGGACAGACGGACAGACGGACAGACGGACATGACGAAACTATAAGGGTTCCGTTTTTGCCATTTTGGCTACGGAACCCTAAAAATGGAAAGCGATCTACCGAAAACTTTCGCAGGTATATACGTGATTTCTTACCTCCTTTCACTGATGAACTTCAAACAATTCTGTCTCTCACTGGTCTTCTCCACAAAGTCCGGTCGGTTCTGTTCCAGATATTCTCTGACCGTAGCCAGCTCGATCCTCCTAGCGCAGTCATCAGAAGTCTCACACTCGTCGGGACAACTCCGCGATCTAGTCTTACTACATCGAGGGCTAGGACTCGAGCGACCCGACTTTTCCCTACATGGACTCTCTTTTTTCCCATCGCACTTACGCTTTGGTACCTTTACAATGATATTCTTTAATGGACGGCCCTTTTTCTCGCAAACCGTCTCCTCACTCAACATGCTTTCGGAAGTCTGAATGATTAGATTGTAGGCAATGCATTTCTTTTGCAGTTTTTCAAAAGCCTTTGAGCGTTTACACTTGTGATTTCTGCAAGCGCAATGATGAACCTTCTTACATTTTTCGCAGTTGACCGAAGTGCTACTAGACACCTCACATTTCCGACCTCTGCATTTTGTCTTCTGGTGGTATTTTTCACATTCTTTTTTAATTTTATTTAGTACTCTACAAGCGGCAGAATCAGAAGATGTAGTAGGCAAATCGGAGGAGCGAGGAAGCTCAGACGAATCTGTGCAGATTTTGATGCCTACACAAGAGTCCTTGCACGACGGTTGAACGCTTTTATCAACTGGTTTATCTGAAGAGCGCTCGTCCGATGGTTTATTCCGTTTCATCTGATCATTACTTGATTTAGTGTCTGTACTAGTGCAACCACCCGTTTTTTGTTCCGGATCGGTACTATCTTCAGTTTCAAGAAGATAATTTAACACCGTTATAATTTCCGAAAAGCATTTATTTTTCTTTATTTTTATCATTTCTGTTTTAGAATAACGGCGAGTAATGTCTTTTATCATGTCTACTACAGGGTCTGTCTTTGAATTCCCTGGACAGCAGACATTGTAACAGCATGTTTCTTGTCGTACTGGTGTTTCCTTTTGTTCATTATTTGGGGATGTTTTATCTGTCTCAACTCCAACATCATTTGTTTCAGGTTTAGGTTTTTCGTCTACTATTTTGGCATCTTCTTCACAGAAATCTTTTTGTATTCCTATAGTTGCTCTGGTTTTCATCTTGCAATCACATTTATTATTGCTATCGCATTGTTTTTGCGGTGTATTTGTCGTCTTTTCTTCATTTTGTTCTACTTGATAACAGTTGTCGGACATTATGACTTGTTCTGAAGGTAAGTCAACGGTAACAGGACGATTGTTATTAGTTTCGACATCCTTTGTACATATGTCATCTGTTTGAACGCATGTACATACTGTCAACTTTCCCGTATCAGTGTTAGCTCGTCTAAGGGGTGGTTTTTCTTTTGCTATACAAATGTTAGGTAATGTATTGCAATTAACACTACTGTCTGTCAAATGTTTCTTTGACAAACAGGATTTTTTTGAAACTGACGGTTCTATAATACAGATTTTGTTTTGGTCAACATACAGTATGCCGGAGCATTGAGTAGATTTATTGTCTTCATTAGCCGATGTCGCTTCGTCAGCGACACATATCTTCTCTGTGCCAACACATTCGCTTACTTGTTCGCCTTTTTTATTTTTGTCGGTTCCTGTCAAATTTAATGTCAGTGTCATATTTGTGCCTTTAATGGGTATTGTATAGTCTTTACCGCTTTCTTTGGATGATCCCATGGAAGCCCCTTTTTCTTCTTCACACTTTTGAGTTTTACCTTCTTTACTACCACTCCCTAAGGATTCAATAATAATTTTCCCGGAGGTACTATTAGTACCCACGTCGCTACAAGATTTTCCTCCTTCAGAACCAGAACTATGAATCGAAGTTTTCCTACGATTCTCACAGATTAATTTCGAGCAATCATAGTTATCTATGATGACAATATCAGACAATGTCGGATCGGAAATTTTGGGATTAATACTTATTTCAGTTTGAAGGCACCTTGTAGCTTCATACACTGGAACACATTTTTCGTTAGATCTTTCAGGTACAATACATTTGGTTGAGGTTCCACAAAGGTTTTTGGCTTCGGAACTGGAAGAACAGTAATTGTTCGTGCCATAGCACATATTAATGAGCATGTTGGTTTGAGACGATTTCGAATGCTTTCTTTTTGCACGTTTTGACGTGTCATCCGAACAGCTGCTTTCAGTCGCAGTCTGCATCTGACGAGGGGGTTGTATCAGCTCTATTTTATCATCTTTAACAGAATTGCAAATGCTCCCGCATTGTATACCTGTACTACCCACAGGATCTTCGGGCTGTACGCCTCGGTTCGTTAATTTACAGCATTTGTAAATCATAAAATTGTCACATACATCCGAGTTAGAAACTTGTTTCCTGTTACAAAGGCATACATATTTAATTTCGCCAGTTTTTTTATCTGGGACAATGCGAGTGTTGCCAGGCGAACATGTTGTACTCTTTTTACATTCACAATTCGTTGCACCACACGCTTGTTTTTTCGTTTGGCACGGCTCGTCTTTGGTTTCGGCTTCTTCGATCGGTTTTATACTCACCTGCACGGAACTGTCCACGCAATGCATGTTAGGCTTTAAATAATGGTGTGGACAGCAGCAGTAGTGATTTTTACTTGGACCAGCTTCACCTATTTCCCTTTCCGCCTGCATCTTTTTCTTCAAGTTTGGCCGTTTTTGTCCTTCCGAATGACTCGAGGAAAGAGTGAACACGGAATGGCTTCTCTGGTTTCTCATTGTATTGAATCTCTCTAAGTCCATATTGGAGGACGAACCTCCTTCTAGTTTGCTAGCATCACCAGATCCGTCATCGTAGTTATTTCTAGTCAAATCTTTCATCAGATCTTTAAGTCTGTTGCTTATTTTGGCCTCCTGACTTACTGGTACTTTAAATGCTGTTTCGGAACTTACAAGTTTCTGCTTTAAGAACATTTCTTTGTCTTTCAAGTGTCTTTTGTACGCCTCTTCGCGCCTGAGAGCTTCTAAATATTTTAGGTACAGCTCTTCTGAGGATGTTTTAGGGAACGCATTTTCTGAAGAAGTCTTTCCTCTGCTGGAGACATCCGAGTCTGTGATAGAAGCCATTGTCTTCAACAAATTACTACTTAGTCTTTCGGTGCTAGCACTGAACAAATTTGGGGCACTTTGTGATGTAGAAGCGACTATGTTAGGGTTGAACTTCTCGTTTCTTAGAATAGATTTCTTTGGCTTTTTATCTGCACTGTCTCCCGTATTATTAGCATCAGACGTACTCGTTGTAGTGTTATTCTCTTTGGTTCCTAATTTTTTACTGTCAAAAGTGAGTCCTGACAGAAATTCTGTAGTAGTTTCATCATCTCTATATTTCGAACTGATGAGTCTACGAACTATATCTTTGATTAACTTTTTCTTTGTGCTACCATCGTCGTAACGCTTTTGTAGAGTAACTTTTAGTAATTCAACACATTTTTCTAAATCTTTGGTCAGTGAATGATTTGATCCTTTGCTTGAGTCTGTAGTAAGAGGTCCACTGGACTCGAGACTGGACTTATTCCCAGCGGTGCTATTGTCAGGTCTAGGTTCATTTTCATTCATTTGGTTCTGATGATACATATGTCCTGGCAAATATTCAAAGCTTTCTGCTTCTGATAGTTGCTCTCCACTCCTTTCTTGTAAAGTTATATTTTCTTTAGCTTCAATTAGCTTTTTCGGTCTCAGTTTTCGTCTGACATACCTAGTTTTCTTTCTTCTTAACCTCTTACGCAATGTATTAAGGCTAATCATGACAGGAATCTTCTGATTGTAGGGATTAACAGGTTTAGGTTCTTCAGCTGGAGTGTTTGATTTTTCATTTGATGATTTATCTTTAGTCAATGAAGTTTGTACTTCTTTATCCATTCCTAAATAAGGATTAGTTTCTACTGAAACTTTTTCAGGAGATACACTAACATCCTTCTTGACATTATCTATAGTGACTCCGCCATCTCGTTCAACGTTAAATGAAATATGCTTTGTAAGATTAACATTGATAGACGGAGCTTGATTCGTATCTGATGAATGTGGTACATTAACTTCAACAAAATCGACATCTTTTTTGTAAATCTTCGTTGTTTTCTTTCCTAAACCTTTTTTTGATTTAGATTTATTCTCATTTTCATCTAGAGGTGTGGAATGTGAGGTAGGGGCTCCAATATCCTGCTTCGTATCATTGTTAGAGTATTGTTGTTTTAACGCAAGTCTTTCTAAGGTACTAAGGCTGGACGCTGAGTTTTTTCTATCACTTTCGTTACCATAGCCTACGTCAGCGAGAGAGTCCCATTCTAATTTTCGTTGAGATGTGACACTACTGGTGGGAGAGAGTGGCTTATGAGCTGATAGGTCTAACAGTGCGTCTAATGCTGAAATGTCGATAGTTAAGATAAATTAGTGAAAATTATTGTAATGATAATGTCTTTCAATGTAAGAAAAGGTTGTGACTTATCTAGAAAACCCCGAAACTAAGAAATAATCCTATAAACAAATAAACCAAAACTGTTAAATAAATAAGGCTGAACTCGCAATGTATTTCGAGATTGATAGACCAACCAACTTGATAAATTCAAAGGTACACAAACAAAAGTATTTTTAATATATTGCTACCAATGCTCATAATTATCGTAATAATGAAAAATACTCTTCTGGAACCTTTAAAACTTAAATCAAGTACTTATTCTAATGATTATATACAGTCTACTCAAATAAACATTTGAAATATTTATCAGAAGCAAGGCTCGGAACCGGTTTGAAAAATACCGGTTAACACCGGTTTATTTCGGTTTTCCTCCGAACTTTTCTAAAGAACGTGAACGTTTTAAGAACTATATTTTTACCTAAATTAACCGGTTTATTCCATGAACGGGATGTCGGTAAACGTGTTCTAACTTGTCGAGATGCCGTGTATAGCGGCGCGGTATGAAAACGTAGGTTGTGGCGATATTTCTTTTCATTCGTGTTTATTTAATACGTATGAGATGCGTTGATGGTACGCTTTTTAGGTGCTAGCAATGATTGGGACAGGAATATTCTGATGATGAAGATGAATATCTTCATCATCAGATATTCCTTTCTTCTTTTTCGTGATTCACCTGTTAAAAAGTAATAAATAATACACATTTGTTTGGAATAAACAGTGAAATAGGCGTGTCAGACTCTTACTGACTAAAACCCACCCCGTTCCTTGCTTTCGATCTGGGGGAACGCGGGCTTACCTTTCGGAATTTCCGTGTTCCCCAAAGGCCTCGGCCCTGCCGGGCCCCTACAGTTTGCTGACATCTTGAGGCGCGCGTGAAACAGAACGCGCCGTTGACGACTGGGCTCGGTCCGGGTTATTACCGGACTGCCAGACGGCGAGCTACTCAGTGCTCGCCTTCTGCGAGCCCGTGCCTTCGGTGGTCGGAAACGGGATCGGGATATCGGCGGCGACGGCGCGAGGGCCATTCCCTCGCGCGCTCGCGGCCGGCAGCCTCTTTCGCTAGCATTAAAACTGCTTCGCAGAAGGAGGCGACCGTCTGCCACTTCTCCTCACTCCTGACCATGGCCTGTACCAGGCACTGGCGCGAAAGGTCGCCGCCGCCGATAGCCTCCACAAGGACACGGCGGTGTTCCGCCCGAGCAGGGCACACCTCTACCATGTCCTCCGGGTGGTCTACACCTTGGCAATACCCGGGCGTCCTTTTCTCCTTGATCCGATGCAGGTACCTCCCGTACTTACCGTGTGGTGAGGACGAGAACGAGAGGACGCCGTGACCTCTTTCCAACCACTCCCTTATGAGGGGACTCACCGCCGCAATAACGGCGATGACGACAGTCGCAGGCGCCATGCCACCCTGAGGTCTCGCCGGATCTCCGTTCGCCATACTGCGACTTGTCGCGGTAGCGGAGTTTCGCTCCGGCGGGCGGTGCATCTCCACGCGCAAATCATGCATGCGTGCAAGGACTGTTGCCTCCAGATCCCACGGTGGCAGGCCAACAAGGAGGCTAGCCGCTTCGCGGCATATCGTGCGGTATCCCCGCACCATCCGGATGGCCATGACCCTCTGCCAAGCGTACAGGTTGGCCGCTGGTCGCTTACCCAGCGACGGCGCCCAAACCGGCGCTCCATAAAGGGCCATGGACCGAACGAACCCCGTGTAGAGCCTCCGGCAGGGGGCGTCTGGACCCCCTAGGTTAGGTAGGAGCCACTTCAGAGCAGCCCCAGTCCTATCCAGTTTGGGACGTCGGAAATGCTCCTCGAAAGTCCACCGGCTGTCGAGGATAAGTCCCAGGTACTTCATCGTCGATCCGACGCCGATATGGACCCCCCCGCCCCTACCGTTATTTGGGAACCCGGTGGGCCATGAAAGCAAATAGCCTCGGACATATGCAATGCCACCTTGAGTCCCAGTTGCTGGATCTTGTCTATGACTGTCGCAATCCGCAATTTGGGGGATGGACTGCTCGCGTCCGTAGGATCTACTTAAGTTCTGATTGCCCTACACGTGTCCCCTGGGTAGTGCTAAACAAGCAGTGAATTCGGTGGTAGGCCTTAGCATCGGCTGCCGGCTTAAAGTTACCACCCACCAGACAGAGTCTTGCCGCCAAGCGATACGTCGTGTTCCGGCATGATGTTTGGTGAAGCCGTATGGTGGAAGATGGGTCTGAGTAGTTGTGCTGCGATGTACGCCGGGTATGATGCACTATTTGTTGTCGTGTCGGACGGTTGATCTTGGAGGGTAGCGGGATCCGAAGCACGGTGTCTCCGCTGGGGGTTGGGGCGATGGGGGCAGACAGTTGGGGGCCCAAGTAGTGTGCCAGCCACACACGAAAGGCTGCCCCGCCATCTGTGAAAAATCCCAGGGTGGCCCCGGTTGGCGACCGGACGAGAGGACCCGATGGCGATCCCTGGGGGGGTTCGGGCGTCCCCGCAGTCTCCATATCAACCCTCCATTGGCGCAGCAATGCTGACCGTGTTGTTGGGTCTAATATCGCAACACCGCTCAACTGCCATCTTCCACCGATCCTATTCACTCCTAATTGGGAAAAAATAAATAATGAAAGGTCCAAAAAAGAAAGGCAAGTCTTTACAGCGGAGGCACGTCCTCTCTTTTCAAGTGCAGCTATCGAATATTCGAGGGCTGCACTCAAACCTCAATGCGGTTCACCACCATCTAGAGACCGACATGCCTCACTTGCTTTTCTTGACGGAGACCCAGATCGGATGTCCAGCAGATGCGGCGTACCTCAACTACCCGGGATACTCATTAGAGCATCACTTCCTGCAGCGTGCCGGGGTCTGTGTGTACGTCCGTAATGACATCTGCTGTCAGCGTCTCCGTCATCTTGAAGACCCTTTACTATCCACCTTATGGCTGTTGGTGGACACCGGTATGGACAAAATTGTCTATGCCTGTGTCTACCGATCGCACAGCGGGGATCAGGAGACAACTCGGTTGTTTGACCACCTCAGTGAGGCCGCCGATATGGCTCTACATCGGCACCCTGACGCGCAATTCGTCGCTCTGGGGGACTTTAACGCCTGCCATCAAAACTGGCTTTTCCCATACCAGAGGTCCGACCACGCTGGGAGGGAATCGCGAAACTTTGCAGTAGCGATGGGTCTCTCCCAGCTGGTTACACAAGCGACCAGGGTGCCCGATGTAGTTGGTCATACCGCCAATTGTTGGACCTTCTGCTGACCACCGACTCGGACAGATGTATTGTAACAGTCTCCTCGCCTATAGGAACTTCAGATCACTGTCTGGTGAAGTCTGTGTCGACCTTCTCCCCACCTGACTGCGACTCTCGCGGTGAGCGGCGAATGTGGCGATACAAATCAGCAGATTGGGATGAGATGCGACATTTCTTTGCGTCTTATCCTTGGCAGCAGGTCTGCTTCTCTTCAGAAGATCCGTCGAGCTGTGCGGATGCTATATCTGACGTGGTGCGTCAAGCTATGGAATATTACATCCCTCATAGTGACGTACCCGTCGGTAGTCCAGCTCACCCATGGTTCAACGCCGATTGTGCTGAAGCTGAAAAGCGTAAGCATTCGGCGTTTCTTGCCTGGGCGGACGCACGTGATCGTAAAGCTCCGGATCTGAGCTCAAAGAAGAGAGCCTTTAACCATGCTGCCAAGTCCTACAAAAAGGCACTAAGGAAGGCTCGCTTCGATCGTATTACTCATATTGGCAAAAAACTCTCTGCACAGCCATCTGGTAGCAGAGCATTCTGGTCCCTTGCCAAATCGGTCGAAGCGAACTTCTGTCGACCCACACTGCCTCCGCTGGTAAAACCTGATGGAACACTGGCTCATACGGCGAGAGAGAAGGCAGGTCTCTTTGCATCTCTCTTCGCCCATAAATGCCCATAATTCACGTCTTGACACTAGCAGTGCTACCCCACCGATTTTGCCTCATTGCGACTCTTCAATGTCCGAAGTTCGCTTAAGGAATAAAGAGTCTAGACGTGAATAAAGCTAGTGGCCCAGATGGTATACCAGCGATAGCTCTCAAGGCCTGTGCGCCCGAGTTGTCTCCTGTTCTGACACGCTTGTATCGCCTCTCATATAGGACTGGAATAGTACCCAAGTCCTGGAAGCTTGCCAACGTGCAACCCGTGCCTAAAAAGGGCAGTCGTGTCGATCCTGCCAACTATCGGCCGATTTCAATAACCTCCATACTCTGCAAGATTATGGGGCGTGTATTGAACTCGCGCCTCATGGCATACCTGGAAGGTAACGATCTCCTCAGTGACCGACAATACGGGTTTCGCCACAATCGGTTTACTGGGGACCTACTAGTGTATGCCACTCACTTGTGGGGCGAGGCCCTCGAGAAGAATGGGGAAGGTCTAGCCGTTTCCTTAGACGTATGGAAGGCCTTCGACAGGGTATGGCACGCAAGTCTTTTGAGTAAGCTTCCAGCGTATGGCATTTCTCCTGGTTTGATTACCTGGGTAAAAGACTTCCTCATTGAACGGTCTCTCCGAGTTGTCGTCGATGGATGTTCATCGGAACCCATGACAACGAATGCTCAGGGGTCTGTTCTCTCTGCAACTCTCTTTCTGCTGCATATCAACGATCTGCTAATGCCCGGTATCTATGGGTATGCAGATGACAGCACAGTTATAGAGAGATACCTGCCGGGTGCTCGGGCTAGTAAGGAGCTAATCCAGTCCGAAAGAGAGGCTATGGTAGAGCGTGCGAATGTCTCCCTCGAGGCGGTCTCCAAATGGGGCGAAGCCAATCAGGGTAGAATTCAACGCTGCCAAAACACAAGCGTGTCTATTCACTGCAAAAAGGAGTCCGTTCACCTTGACTCCTACTTTCCGGAATGTGTCACTGGAGTGCACCGACCGTCTTCAGCTTTTGGGTGTTGAAGTTTCTTCAGACCTTAACTTTGGGCGGTTCATTGAGTCCAAAGCCAAAGTGGCCGCAAAAAAACTCGGCGTTCTGGCAAAGGTCCGGCGGTACTTCACACCGGGACAGCTTCTTATGCTATACAAAGCACAGGTCCGATCGTGTGTGGAGTACTGCAGTCACATATGGGCTGGTGCTGCAAAATGCCATCTAGCAGCTTTGGACTCGGTGGAAAGGCGTGCGAAGAGGCTAATTGGAGACCCTGATTTGGTTAAATCCAATCTGCAAAGCCTAGAGCACAGGCGTAGGGTAGCCAGCCTATCGGTGTTCTACAGGATGCATTTCGGAGAGTGTGCGCAGGAATTACGTGAGTTAATTCCGCCATCTCACTTCTACCATCGGACAAGCCGTCGTACGGCGAGTATCCATCCTTACGTTGTCGAAACCTGCACGGTCCGGACAAAGCGGTTTGCCTCGTCGTTTATACCGCGTACATCGAAGGATTGGAACAATTTGCCTGCTGCGGTCTTTCCGTCCGATTATAATTTGGGTATCTTCAAGACTAGAGTGAATAGGCTCTTAATAAACTAGTGCGCCTCACCATCAACGATTGCATCACTGCTTACCATCAGGTGGGATTGCAGTCAAGTACTAGTTTATGGTATATAAAAAAAAAAAAAACCCACATGTCGCTGTTTCGGCTGCCGCCTGGTATGACTCTCCTCACGCCAGGACCAGCATGACGTTTGCATAGCAGACCACGCAGACTCCGTCGGGGAGATCTCCGCGCAGCACGTAGTCGTATCCATTGTTCTACGGGGACGGTCCTAGTACCGATCCCTGCAGAACACCGCACGATATCTCTCGCCGTCTCCACTCTCCCTGGTGACCGGGGTAGATGATGAACCTATCCGACAGGTAGGCCTCGATCACGCGACGGAGATAGGCGGGCACCTCGTGGTGCCGAAGTGCCGCCCCAATGCTACTCCAGGGCAGGGAATTAAAGGCATTGGCGATGTCCAAAGACACTGCCAAGACGACCCTGCCCCGGATCACCGCATCCCCCGTCGTGAGGGCTCTCACGCGCATGATGGCGTCCACCATGGAGCGCCCCCTGCGAAACTGGCCAAACTGGCCTTTCGCAAGATCCGGCTCCACCCGTACTAGATGCCCGACTAGGCGGTCTGCAATTACTCTTTCAAAGAGCTTGCCCACCTCGTCAAGCAGCACGATGGCTGGTACGCGGACTGAGAGTCCGCAGGGCGCCCAGCCTTCGCGTTGAGGACCAGTTTCCCGGTCTTCCAGCAAAGGGGGAACTGGCCCCTCTCCATATATGCGCATAAGAGCCCTCGCAATCGAGACCCGACGACGAGATGGTTGTATTTCATGACGGGCAGATGATTTGATGCGATGCGACGGGTGGACCGGGGGGTACAAGAAATTTCACACAGACGGAGACGCAAGCAGTATCTACAATGTAGATATGACAATACGACAATAAATGAAAACGCTGGCAATACTCATCAGTCATCATTATGAATAACTTTTAGTATTTAAATTTTAGTATTGGTCCACAGAATAGGTCTGGTAGGCAGCCGCTCGCTCCTCGTAAAATACTGGTATTCAGCTAAATCCGGCTTGACTGGAAGCCGACCCCAATGTAGTTGGGAAAAGGCTAGGTAGATGATGATTGGTTCACAGAATACATCTTATAGTTTCGTAAAAAGTGCTGTGACATACGGAAGGACAGACCGACAGACATGACCAATCTATAAGGGTACCGTTTTTTGCCATTTCGCTATGGAACCCTAAAAATGGCTGACTATCTAACGGGTTCATAGGATTTGTGAAAAGTAATATTATGTTTACCGATTATTTATCGCCATTATCAATTTATTTCACCAAAAAAATATTACATACTTACATATTTTTTATGATTTGCAGCGGAGCTTATACATATGATGCAATGACATAAAGGTCCGTCGCGAAACAAAAAAATCTGAACACCGTGAAGCGTTTCTTTATAGTGCGTCCGCATTAACCGGTTTTTATTGCTCTAAACCGTTTAATCCGAAAAAACCTTTATATAAAACTTATAAATACCGGTTTAAATAAACCGGTTTATGCGAACGAAACCGAATGTAAAGGTTTTTCCATCAAGTACATCATAACGGTTTGAAAATTTAACCGGTATCCGAGCCTTGATCAGAAGATGTATAAGTAACAAATTTTTCTTATAATTTAATATTAATTACTTTTTGTGTAAATTGCAAAATATTATCAGCCGTAACCTAGACAGTCTACAATTATTCTCGTGCCATACAGCCGTATGATAGACGTAAGAGCAATATTATTGGTTATTAAGTAGGGCTTTCAAATACCGGATTTTTTCAATACCGGTATCAATACCGGTATTGGAATAGCTCAATACCGTGATCACGTGATCACGGTATTGAATTCAAGTTTTTTGTATATTTTTTAAATTTTTTAAAAAGTGCTTTTTCTTCTTCGAATCATAATAATATTTAAATAAATAATGAAATTATTGGTTAAAAACACAATTTTATTTTTTTGTTTCCAATAAAACCCACGAAAAGAGAGATACGAGACAGATTTTACCTTATAAGAGTGATATAACAGATTAAATAGGTGTTTCAGGTACCATTTAAGCAAAAAATTGTTTTCAAGTCATAATTTTGAATATAAAATTTACGTAACTCGATTCACAAAACTAACGAATCCACAAAGTTGTAAAAAGATTTTTGTGGTATGTGGCGCATCACTAGCAAGAGGATAGAGTAGAGAATTTTTGAGAGAGTTTGAAGATTCCAGTAATTTTTGGTTCTTTTTTTGTAGCCATGTAAATAGCTGTAACATGAACAGCTTTAATTTAAGTCCGAACCTTTGCGAGTAAATTTTAAAAATCTAGATGACTAATGTTACTAATTTTGGATTTAAAAGTACTCTTATACAATATACGTTTAAATAAAATTAAAATTAACGTCTACGCCAAATACATTTTCTAATATTTAAATTTAAATGTAAAATGTTGGTCTATTTTTCAAAAAACATTAAAATGTCGATGAAAAAAAATCCACAAGGCATGGGTAGTGTTTAGGGGGGCTGAAAGGATAGCAGATGACCCTTCCAGTCAATAACTTTAATTTGGTACACGATACACCAATCATGTGTGCGGCAGAATGGCTGGTTGTCTGTGGCGTTGGTCTATGCGAGTTGATTCCAATATTTGCTACATAATAATATATATAATAAATAATTGCTACATAGGATATGTATTTAGAAACAATTTTTTTTTTGACAAGCAATCCTGACGTTTGGTTGGCTGGTCACCTCCTTGTTTTAAGTCAAACATACAGAGTCCTGTAGGTCCTCGGTGGCACGAAAACGTGCCATTAAAAATGCACTAAAAATGCATTATCTTTTAACTTTGAGAACCGCTGGAAAAAAAATGTGCCACCAAACCCCAACCGATTTAAAATTGTACTCTAGTAGTATAATTACAGAAGCAACAGGAACAGAGCAATAACAGTTTATATTATTGAAATTATTTATATTAATTTATTAATATTAATTATATTAAAATAAAAATAAATAATGGCGGCCCCCCCGGTGCTCGACAGGTTAATATAATAATAATAATAATTGCTCCATATTTACTTCATTAGTCTAATTTAGTTGTAACTTCAAACATATATTAAACTAGCTTTAGCCCGCTGCTTCGCCCGCGTACATAAAATATAGCCTATGTCACTCAGGAATACAGCAGCTTTCTATTGGTGAAAAAATTTTAGCAATCGAACCAGTACTTCCACAGATTACTACATACAAACAAAAAAACAAACTACCTCTTTAGTATATTAGTATAGATAAAGGATGCTATTTAGAGCAATTATTTATTATATTTATGTAGCAATTTGCGAATCAACTCTCATAGACCAACGCCACATACAACCAGCCATTCTGACGCACACCCAAACATCCTGTACATTAAATATTGTAATACCGTAATCACGGTATTGGCAAGTCAATACCGGTATTGAAAAATGACCAAAATATATCCGTGATCACGGTATTACGGGATCCCGTAATACCGGTATTGAAAGCCCTATTATTAAGGCAGTTTCAACGTGCCATACAGACGTATGCACGTACGAATTTAAATTTTGTTATGATCCAAGGAAATAGTTTCAGACCATAGAGGCGTATGCACATACGACCATCAATATCAACACGACCCTGGGGATATTTAGTCATTACTGCAGACGTATGCACATACGTCTACATATTTATAGTATGGCTGTCTCAAGATTTCGTCAATACGCGGACGTATAGTCATAAACAACACCCAACACAGTCATTCTGCGGCGAGCTGCCATAGCGAGTAGATGTTACTTTAATGCGTGGAAAACTTTGGCGAATTTAGTGTGAATAATTAAGCGTAGAGACAATATCATGCGTTTAGCCCTAAAGCAGTAGCAGTAATACTGTATTTATCAATGACTAGCTTTTGCCCACGGCTTCGCCCGCATGAAAGTCGAATAACTAAGTAAATTCAGAACAAAATATTATGACATCGCAATGTGGGTCCAATCTAAGTCATGACCGTAAGACATAAGTATCACAGGTTTCATTCCGTCTTTTAAGGCACCAAGCAACATATTACTGACAGAAAAATGAACTAATAACCAGCAATCTACTTTCCATTCTTTAGGCACGCCATAATTTATGGTGGTAGGTCCCTTTTTTGAGAAGTGGTTGGAAAGTCGTCACTGCCTCCTCACCTTCCTCATGACGCAGACCCTCACCGGGCATGGTAAGTTCTGAGGATCCTGCACCGGATTCATGCGGAAGAAACGTCCAGGTGTCATCATTGTGTTGATCTTCCGGAGGACACGGTGGAGCTTACGTTAAAGGTGTGACGTTTGACAGCTCCGTCGGTCTAGTGTTCTCAAGGGTGACTACTGCGCGTGGGTCCTGGGTTCGATTCCCGGGTCGAACAAAAGTTGCTATTGGGTTTTTCATTAGGAATTACTCTATGGCTACCCGGAGTTTGGAAGTTTGTGATGCGATATCTCCGTGCCTCGGAAAACATGTAAAGCCGTTGGACCTGCATCTGATCTCTCTCCGGTCGTATCGGATTACTGTCCCATCCGACCATGAAAGTTAAGGAACAGAGACTGCACCTGCGTTTACGCACACACTTGTGCACTTAATATCTTCTATGTACTTGGCTGATTTCTGTTAAGATTGGCCATCGTAATCGAAGTTCGGTCTGGAGGACTATTATTAAAGGTGTGCTCCGTTTGGGCAGCGACTACTCACGCTGGGCCATGGTACAGCCAATGGACCATTGCAGAGTGAAACGAAATGACAGCTGATCGCCGCCTGCGAAACAGTATTGCTGGGGAATGAGGCGGCCGCACGCGTGAGGGAATTACCCTCCGTATGTTTGCGGACAGCGAGCAATAGGTAGTTAGCACGACGCCCGGTCATCCGGTAACCGTCCGGACCAAGCCCAAGTCATCGACGGCGCGTAGTGTTCCACGCGCGCCTCAAGGAGATGTCATCAAATCGTAGGGGCCCAGCAGGGTTGAAGCCTACTGGGGTCATGGGTTACGTGAAAGTGAACCTCGAGGCCCTAAAACGTAGACCAAGAAGGAACAGGAGTGGATTTTAGTTAGTGAACGTCTGACACTTCCATCAGTTGTCGTTTGAATTCCAGAATCACGGTTTTTCAATCGGAAGTTAACGCATATTTCCAATAGGCTTCGCTGACATCTCTCCCAGGCACGCGTGGAACACTTCGCGCCATCGACAAAGTCGCATAAAGAAGCGTCTGGTACCTATTCCCTCTCGCTGTGGACCACGGCCTACACCAGGGTCCGGTGCGAGAGATCGCCAGTGCCGATCGCCCACACAAAGAAACGTCGGAGCTCTGCCCAAGCGAGACACACCTCCACTGTATGCTCCACTATGTCCTCCAAGCGGTCCACACAATGGTAACCGTGCGCTTCTTCCATCCGAATCAGGTGCCTGTCCCTCCCGAGCTTACCATGTCCATTGAGGACATGCGTCATGCGGAAGGTGAGGACGCCGTGACGTTTCTCCAGCCACTCTTCAAAGAAGGGCATTTATCTACCACCATGACGTGCCCCAGTAAGAAATAAGTTAAAACATGCATGGAACATTCTATATACGTTTTTACTTAGAAAACTTTGTGTAATTACTACCATTTCGTTTTTTTCTAGATTGTACAACAAAACTGGTTTATACTTCTACTCTGAATTCAACCACCTCGTAAGATTAATGGCATGCCATACAGGCGTAAGAAATTTAAAAAACACGTAAATAACGTTAATTTTGATAGGTTTTCATTCCTAATTTGCAATATTTAAGGTCATCGACTAAGTAAAAATAAATACTGGTAAAAATATTAATAATTTAATGAGATGAATTTTACGTCCATAAAATCTATATGTATTTTTGGGTGAATTTTTACGGAGTTTTACCGTTTAGTCGTCATGCCAAATAGATGTATCAACCGAAAACAAGTGTTACAGAGGAAATAATTTAAAATCAAACACCCTATATTAACTACAGTGTAAATATATAGCTACATGCAATAACTCAACAAGCTGGCTTAACCACGAAAAAAGTTATTAAGTTTTTTGTCGCTCCTGAAAAGTAGGGGTTTTGTGGATACGCCCCTATGGTTTGAGACCCACGATATGATAAGTGTAGATATTTATGTAAATAAACTTACATTTCTGTGAGTTATTATCATCAAAATTAATGGATTCATCGTCCGTGTGTCTCATAGATACGTCAGCAGGTGCTTCTTCAGTGATGATCGGTGGAGATTCCGTGTGCGGAGAATCAGTCTTGGTTTGTTGTTCCTCATCATCCTAGAATTTATAGAAATTATATTATATTAATAGATAATGGTTAGTTTAACTTACATAATGTGGTATGATTACTTACTTTTCACAGAAAAACCTACATGTTTTATGGCATTCAAACTATATGCAATATGTAATTCATTAAATATAACACATGGGATATAATTTAATGTGGGAAGTACTGATTATTCCTTACAGGCCAATGTAACGCTGACAATAGCTAGTATTTGATCTATGGAGTAAGTAATAAAAATAAGTTTACCTGTGAACTAGAAGGATCCGGCAGTGAACACCGTATAGAGATTCGACAAACTTCCTGTGAGGATTCGCTTTTCCTGCCACCAGAATCGGACGAGTCATTTTCACTCTTCATTTTACGCCAAAACAAGCCACTCGTGTCCTTAATTTCACTTTGAGCTGTAGATAGCGAGAAGAATTGTTCTAAATCCCTCTTTCTACCAAACTTTTTGTAGTAATCAAGTATTGTTGCATTTACTGCGCTACGGGAATCGACATCGTCGAAAGTCCCAACAGCACTTGTTTTTTCAATTTCATCATTTTCCATAATTCATTAAAGCAACTGAATAAAGTTTTTACCAGTTCTTACAATAAAAACATTACAATTTGCAGTATTTACGTTGTGCAACGGCTCCGATAAATGTACATTTTCAAATTGTTTGACGTTTTCAAAAATAAAACAAAAGACGTCAGTAGTTTTTAATTGACTGCTTTGGAATCTAGGTTTTTGGGTTAAGTTCACGGAGAGCACTTTCATTACAATACGTTTTGTTCGTCGCATTATTGATCCCATCAATCAGCTTTTCCTACTTTAAACTCCTGTGATCTTTCTCACAAATAACGTGAATTTTATCGAGATAAAACGTTGCTTTTTCTCTAAATTTGCCTATCCGGTGCTCATCAATCCCTGTCAGCAATAGTGTAACTCAACATCTCTGAATTTATAAGTTGTCTACTGAACATAAATAAAAAGATAAAATGAAAGTAGAACTAGTGTAGAAATCATGCAGGTTTAGATTATTATTTTATTGTATAACGAATAACGACACTACAAGCAAACGAACGAAATAAAACGCGTTGACACCAGTTGACATTCCACTGATTCCAAAGTTGACAGTGACAGTGACATTGGCAATTAAATTTGATGATTTTTGTGCGACAGCAAAGGGGAGTTTCTTGTAGATAATTTCTCTTAATTCTGCGTTTACCAATTTAAAAAACTCCTAAAATGTCTAGACAGACTTCCAGACTTGATGCCAAGAAAGTTGTAAGTTTCCAAATCGAGTATCCACATAATTTAGTCCGATTTACAATTTATTTGTTGTCATACATGTAATAATTTATGAACATCTTATTTTTTGTAGAATTCCGAGCTGCTTACGCTCACCTATGGCGCTCTAGTGTCGCAAATGTTGAAGGAGACTGAGAATGCTGAGGATGTGAACAAGCAATTGGAGAGAATAGGCTATAACATGGGTGTAAGACTTATTGAGGATTTCTTGGCCAGGACCACGTCAACTCGCTGTTTGGAGATGAGGGAAACCGCTGATAAGATTCAGCAGGCTTTTAGGTCAGTAACTTATTTATTTTTTATTAGAAAACGTCCAATATAATCGATGGTCCCTAAGTAAAGTATCGAATCTACAAAATAGCAATTTTTTTTTATTACTGTTTTGAGCTCTTTTTAAAGGATGTTTTTAAATACAACTTCAAAAATTTGGAAAACTCTTAAGTTTCCCGATATTTAGAGACGTATGTTATCGAAATGTAATAGTCTAGCCGTCGTATAACAACGAAAGTTAACTCTCGCGAGTTTACGTTGTATCGGCGAGAGCGTGAAAAGGACGGAACTACCACTATCGCGAGTGTACGCGGGGGTGGCCCCGCGCCCCGCCGTGCATGCGCGTCCGGCGTTGCGTTTGCGTAATATTAAGTAATTCATTCATTTTTTTTAAATACTATACCTAAAATACCGAGTAATTAGTCAATTACCCTTAAAAATGCACTCAAGATCGAGTTGGTTGGACAATTATTGGAAATAAACAGTAAGAATGAACAACAACAAAACCTTGAAACAGAGTCAGTAATTTTAAATCCAGGTAAGTTTTACTATGTAATACTTTAAATATTTTATTTTACTTATTTTATTACTGATATAATATTTAATTTTAGTCTATAGGTTATCTAAATTATCTATAAACTTTATCTATAAATGCAGTTTTACTAGCATTAAAAATGTTTAACGCGTAAGTGATCGAAACGGGCAGATTCAATTGTTTACGGCGCGTTGTCGTTTCCAAATAGTATCGAAAATACCAGTTTCGATGATGTACGTTGTTTTTTCATAACTTATTTGTATCCAAAATGACTATTTCGATACTATACGTGGTATTATAAATTAAAATCTTTACTGATAGTGCCACTTTCGATATTTTTGGATGGAAATAATATATTTTTTTGGAAAGATTCGATAGTCTTTAATTAAAAATGAAGTACAAATTTGCTTTTTTTAGTATCTATTTTGTATCGTCCTTAATTGAGGAGCTCGTGGCTAGATAATAACAGCCGCACAGATCGATTTTCAAGGTTAAGCAACACTTGCCTAGGTTGCTCTGTGGATGGGTGACTATCTTAACATAACGAGTTTCCTCGGAAAGTACGTTAAGCCGTTGGTCCCGGCTGTCATTTGAAGATCTTTGGCAGTCGTTACGGATAGTCAGAAGCCAGTAAATCTGACTCTCCAGTCTTGCCATGAAGTACCGTGTTACCCCAGCTAATGGGTTGTGGAGGTCTGGTGGGCAGCCGCTCCTCGTAAAATACTGGTATTCAGCTAAATCCGGCTTGACTGGAAGCCGACCCCAATATAGTTGGGAAAAGGCTAGGTAGATGATGATGATGATGATTCGATAGTCCTTAATTAAAAATGAAGTACCTACAAATTTGCTTTTTTTAGTATCTATTTTGTATAATTAATAAACCTGGATTATTGGAGAGCTTTCAGCTCGAACTCCACAATCGTTTCGAGTCCCTATGAAGCTCCGTGGACGAATCTAACGATGGGTTCGTGGAAACTATCCATACGGTCGGGTCTAAGTTTTTCAAGACCCACCGTACAAATAAGAACAAGAGGCTCTCGGATCCGACTCTCGAGCTCATGAAGAAGAGGCGTGAGATGATTCTGCAGTCAGACGTTACGTGCGGATACCGTCAGCTTCATATACAGATTTCGAAGTCCTTAAAACGCGATCTTCGCCACTTTAATTCCGAAAGGGTTAAGGACGCGATAGAGCGGAATAAGGGCTCCAAAGTTTTTGCGAGGGATCTGTCTATTGGGCAGAGCCAAGTCACAAAACTGAAGACCGACGATGGCAGAGTCATATCCGTTAAATCGGAGCTCCTGAGAGATCGAGACATTCTATGGACAGTTATACACGTCTATCTCTAAACCCACGGTAAATCTAGCGAACGATCCAAGAGCTAGATTGACCCGATACTATGCCGAAGATATCCCGGACCTAATACCCGGCAAGCTATTTAATTCCGTCATACTCGAGGGCAAAACGCAACAGAGGGCAGAGGTGTTTTGGTCCTTAAGAACTACAGGCCGATCTCACTTCTGGGCCATGTCTACAAGTTGTTTTCCAGAGTCATCACGAATCGTCTCGCGCGCAGGTTCGACGACTTCCAGCCTCCTGAACAAGCCGGATTCCAAAAAGGCTTCAGCACCGTAGACCACATACATACGCTACGGCAGGTTTGCAGAAGACTGAGGAGTATAACCTTCCTCTCTGCTTAGCGTTTGTGGATTACGAGAAAGCCTTTGATTCGATCGAGACTTGGGCTGTACAGCAGTCTCTCCAACGGTGCCAGATTGACTATCGGTACATCGAAGTGCTGAAATGTTTGTACAAAAACGACACCATGTCAGTCCGACTCCAGGGCTAGACCTCGAAACCTATCCTCTTACAGCGGCGTGTGAGGCAGGGAGACGTTATCTTTCCGAAACTGTTTACGGCCGCATTGGAGGATGTTTTCAAGGTTCTGGAATGGAGAGGGCGAGGCATCAATGTCAACGGCGAGTACATCACTCACCTTCGGTTTGCCGACGACATAGTAGTCATGGCTGAGACTACGGAGGAGCTCAGTACAATGCTCGGTGATCTCAGTAGGGCTTCCGAAAGAGTGGGACTCAAAATAAACATGGACAAAACCAAAGTCATGGTAAACATCCATGTAGCTCCCACTCCTATCAAGATCGGAGACTCTACACTCGAAGTTGAGGACGACTACGTCTACCTGGGACAGAGGGTCCAGTTGGGTAGATCTATCTTCGAGAAAGACATCAATCGTCGAATCCGACTCGGCTGGACAGCGTTCAGGAAGTATACATTCTTATTTTTAACTACAATTTATTTGCATTTGTTTTTGTCTTAAGTTAGGGTAAGCACACACTACGATTAAACGCACGCGTTTAACTTATTTTATTATTTTCTGAGATATATTTTTCGTACGACTTTTATTTCAAAACTATTATTCTCATAGAAGTTATACTACATACCAATTTTGTATTTTTATAGTAGCTGTGTTTTAATTGTGATTTCATTCTTTAAAGTTCCTATTATTTTAGTTTATATAGAAGGTACTTACGATTTGTATTTGTTTAAATTTAACCTAGATAAAAATAATACGTGATCTCAGATTTTAAAATTAAGGAAATTACATTAAGGTAACAGAGACTGATTAAATTTAGACAGTTTTCAATTTATTTTTCAATTTATAATAACACATATAAGTACCTACTTTAATAAAGATGTTTTATGTAAATTCTGTTCTGTTGTGTTATTAAAAAATAATGGTAAGTACAAGCAATCTACGCAGTAATTAATCGAAAGTGAAAGTTTAAATAAATTATTCCTAATATAATCCAAAGTAGAATATCGAAATAGGCAGATGTGATAAAGTTTTGTAAATGTAATTCCCTGTAAATAGTCGAAAGTGCCAGTTTCGACGCAAAAAGCAAGTTCAGTTACGAAGTATACTATGGTAACTCAATTTTCTCGAAAACTATTCATAATTTACAATTTTACCTCATACGTAATAATTTGTAGGGTCAACACAAATGTTTTTCCTAATTTTTATAAAGATTTAATCACCCGTGACAAAATTATGCAAAAAATAAACTTTAAATCGCTCTCCTGAAAAGTAGCGATTTTCACTTTCGATACTTTACTTAGGGACCATCGATAATGTTAAATCATGTACACATAGGTAAAATCATCAAACATTTTTTCTTATTGTTTTCTTATTTTACTATCAGTTATTCCAGTCATTTAGTGTACAGCACCCATTATAGGTAGTCTTTTACTTGTACATAATTAGTTGGATCTCAGACCCACTAATCATTGAAAATATTACACCGCTTTTTAAGCCAACCTATTAGGGTACAGGACCTACTTCAACTGTCTTAGTTTGTAAGTGGAGATATGGCTGATGATGGAGCACGCTTGCCTAGTTATTAGGAAAATAAGTCTATTTTCCTAATAAGAGAGATTCTGTAGTCCCAGAAGGGAACTCTACTCCTTAGCTGTATGCACAACAAATGTGTTAAAATAAATAAGAAATCATAATCATAGAATGAAAAATTTATTTGGACACAAACTCTTGGGATAATAAGTATCCAATAAACACGGTCTAACCTAGTGCCATGTTTCATCTCATCAACCCATTCACCTAGTTGGGTGTAACATACTCACATTCGCATTTATAATATTAGTTATGATTTTCCAGACTATATCTCAACATGCAGCCCACAGTCACCAGCTGGAGCAGTGCGGGGGATGAGTTCTCTCTGGTGTGGGACCAGTGTGCCCTCAGCGAGTGGGTGGAGATGCCCAACAGTGGGCTCAAGTACTGCGCCCTTATACCTGGGGCCATCAGGGGTGCTTTACAGATGGTGCAGCTTGAAGTGCAGTGTTGGTTTGTTCAGGTAAATACAAATTTATTTTTTTCACACACAACACCATCCAGTCCCTAAGTAAGCAGAGCTGAGGAGAGATGGTATGAGTACTAGACAACTGATAATAATACTTAATTACTCAGATACCCGCGAAACGAGACACAATAGTAAAACAATAACAGCGCGGTCTCATAGGACCGGTTGGGGATTCAAACATTAAAGATTTCTAAATATGTCCATATTTTTAGATAAATTACTCTCAGACACAAAACAAATAACTGTGCTCATTACACAAATATTTGTCCTGAGTGGGAATCAAATCCACTACTTCTGACATAGAGTTTTGACCACTAGACCAACAAGCCAGTCAAATCACTGCATAGTCCCCTTTAGACAACCTTTGTCTGTCTGTCTGTCCCCATGTATGCTTTGATCTTTAAAAGTACACAATGGATTTTGATGGGGCTTTTTTTAATATGAAAATCATTCTGGAATTTATGTGTGTGAAAGTGAAATCGCTTTGTAAAGCCTCTGAAGAAACTACTGGTTAGGTTGGTTGTGCTAGCTAGTGCAAACAATTGCATCTATTATAAATCGAAATGTGGTCAGCCTTAGCTTATTGTTACTTAACTTAGCAAGAGTATCGCAAAAATATTTTTTTTTTACTAATTACACGAAAATCTCATATAAATTAAACTGTTGTTTTTTTGTCTCGTTTAGAAAAATAAATTTGACGCCATCTAGCGAATATTACAAGAAACTACGTCTAACAACATGGGACACATTTTAGTACATGTATGAAATTGCAGATGGCGTTGTTATAAAATTTTACAATGTACTAGCATTTTACTCACTTTAGTGCAAGTGCGAAAACATAGATGGTGTTGTTACAAACTCAAAGCTCAATATAAATAATAATTATTGACATTATTTTTTATTAAATTAACGCATCAGTTACTAATTATTTGCTATAAACGATAAAGAGTGGAGGGAGGCCTTTGCCCAAGAGTAGGACAGAACAGGCTAACAAAAAAAAATATGGTACTTAAATTCAAAAGTGGTTTGTTTTGTACTAGACTACTCTGTGTGTCTCAGTGGCGTACGCTACACCGCGCCGCTTTGGAAGGCCCCTATATCAAAATTAGTTCGGGGGCCCAAATGAAGGGATAGAGGGAAGGGGAAATATCTATGTCTATCTATGTCATCGCTAAGGTGTCGCTCCTAAACGGATGAACCAATTTTGATATAGTTTTTTTGTTTAAACAGTTTACAATTTTTTTTTTCTTTCAGGACCAATTGAAAGGCGATGCTGTAACGGAACTGAGAGTGAAATATATCAAGAGATTAGAAGATGCTGTGCCCGCTGGGGAAGATTAGTTATTTCCCTTCATTAACTGTTCCAAGATATTCTATAAAGTACATATAAAAATGTATTGTAAAAGGCGAATACTTTTCTATAAGCTAAGGAAGTATTCGGTTCGTAGCGACCGCAACACACGACCGCGAGCGGGTCGCGCGACCCACTGCTTAGTATGGATTTGTATGAAGTACTAAATAAATCGATATCGTTGCGCGACCGGTGCCATACAAATCCGTACTTAATTAATAATAAGCAGTGGGTCGCGGTTGCTAAAAACCGAATGCTATATATTTAGTCTTTCTAAGTATGCGACATGGACTCCATTATCCCCCTTTATGTTAAAAGAAACACGCCTTTTTCTTCAATACGTCTAACGACCACACATCGCGTTTTTTAAACGCGAACTCGACGCACGTTTCTAAAGAACTCGTCAACGGCGCGTTTAAATAAACGTGATGTGCACAAGCCCTAAAAAGGCCCTTGTAGATCAGAGTGACAATCGTTTTTAGAACAATTGATGTCTTCAATTTATTTCATTATTGTCGAATTATCGCGGCTTAAGTTCCTTTAGTCGTTTCTCTGTTTAAGCTGTTATCATTTTTATCGTAAGATTTATGATCACGAATCTTTGGCCATAAATATCTACCTAATCACTGTCTTTATTTTATTTATTACTATTGATAGGCTCGCGCTTGACCACTATCTCACCTGATGTAAGCGACGATGTGGTCGACCATGGAGCATGCTTACCTAAAAGTAATAATATAATTACTTTTGGCTTAAACACCTTAACGTTTGAATCCCCAACCCGTCCTATGAGACCGCGCTGTTATTGTTTTACTATTGTGTCTCGTTTCGCGGGTATCTGAGTAACTACAGAGCGAGACAAGGGTTCTAACTACTGAGAAACACGGATTCCAGCAGGGAATTCCACTTCCTTTCCCTTGTCGGACATGTATTCCCATTTTAAAGCATGTTGGGTCGGCTTCCAGTCAACCAGATGCGTATTCTTAGGCCCTTTGCTTAAGGGGACTTTTTGTAGCGATGCAGTCGCGCGTTCGTATCGATATAGTCGCGATGCGGTCGTTAGCTGTTTGTCCTCGTCCACACCACGATTCTCAGTCGCGATGCCAACGCGATACTGTCACGATGCAAACGTGATACAGTAATATAAAAATTAAGATTTTGTATGTAGAATGTTTCATTCACGCGCTTCCCTGCCTCCGTCCTCTCCCCGATATCGTCTGGCACGGTCGCGCGTTTACATCGACACAGTCGCGATGCGGTGATGATAGCGCGTTGCAAATGCGAGTAAGGGAAGGTTCATATCTGACGGAACATGCGTCGCGTATTATTGGTCGCGTAACGCCAGAACAGACAAATGTATAGAAAAACACTTGACCGTTCACTCTCAACCGATGATACGTTAGTGCGTCGAGCGTACAGCGTCTATTCCGTTTCCGTCAACGCATTGTCGGTCGACGTAAGAGCTAGTGAGGACTTAGGTAGATTTTTTTGCTAGATCTTGGCTTAAATTATCTGTCTAGCGACAAAAAAATATAGCGACTATTCTAACAACTTCTATTTCTTGAGTTTACAATAAAAATAAATAAGTACCGCTCTGTAGATGCTGAACGGACAAACTGATTAGACGCTTAATGTGAAAGGTCTAATTTGACGGAGTGGACGCGACCGATGATACGCTCGACGTATTTTCCGTCAAATGTGAACCGTCCCTAACGCGCGTTAGTAGCGATGGGTTGTTCCCGTTCGTCCACACCCCGTCGTCCACACTGCGGACGACTGGGAATGATGCGTTCCGTTCGTCTACACTGTGGACGAACAGAACGCATTATTCCCAGTCGTCCACACCCCGTCATCTCACGTCTAGTCTAAGAGTTAATAAAAAGAAAATATGATGATAGTATTTCCTTATATAATAAACATACTTTTATTTTATTATAGAAGGAAATACTATTTTACACATTGGCAATGTGTAAAATTAAAATGTGAAACATTCACGAGGTGCGGACGACTGGGAATATGGAAATGTTGCGTTCTGTTCGTCCACAGTGTAGACGAACGGAACGCATTATTCCCAGTCGTCCGCAGTGTGGACGACGGGGTGTGGACGAACGGGAACAACCCGTAGCGATGCTGTCGTGCGTTTACGAAACGCGCGACACCATCGCTACAAAAAGTCGCCGTGGGCGAGGGCCCTTATGTCGTGTGTAGTGCATAAGTATTTTTTTTATGTTATAGTTTTATAAGGTTAGTTATTCCTGTGTATGTAGTTGGTCAAATAAAATTAGCTAGCGAAACTCCGCATACATGATGAAGTTATTTTTATTTATTGTAATACTTACTCGAATGTTGCGTCCACACGTAGATTTTTATAGCCCAGTGTTTAAGGCGTTCGCGTAGCAGACAAAATGATGTCGGTGTACAATCTGCGACGGCACAGTTGGCGCAGTGGTTGTGCGGTCAACTGCTATGCTACGTGTCGCGGGTTCGATTCCCGCTCTGAACAAATATTTAGCCTACAGATAAGTGTTTTGGGTTTGAGGGCCTGTTTCACTACCTATGATTAAGTTTCGAGTATCTTACTTGGCAGATAATTTCATACAAATTCTGTTCCATTTTTGAATTTATTCAGTGAGTAGTGCCTACTCGGACATTGTGAAACAGGCCCTAAGTGTCTTATGTGTATGTGAGTTTATGTTTGTGAGCACCCACGAGTAAGTAATTCCAAGTGTGGAGCAATGTTTAAAAAAAAAACAAAATGTCTGTATATGTTCGCACTAAGTCTGTAACGTGTGGATTCATCATAAAAGTGGCAATATTCTGAGCATATATGTTAAACATAGCATAAGTACCGTCAAACGGGGTAAATAGGAACGCAAGGGGCGAATAGAGACAAAAGATTGATTACGATGTTCACACATAGTATACATTCATACATAGATAATTTAGGCAATAGACACAATAGACACATTTCACTTTTTAGGCTTATAGATGGCGCTACGTGTAACCTCTTTACATTATAATTATTTTGATAACATTTTAACATATACATATACAAATGTTTACATTATTAATTTCTATGAAAGCATCTAATTTTAATACATTAGTTCATGAATCCCCAACCGGTCCTATGAGACCGCGCTGTTATTGTTTTACTATTGAGTCTCGTTTCGCGGGTATGTGATAGATTAATGAATAAATTGGAGTAAAAAACTTTTAAACAACTTGAAAATCCCCTTAAATTTTTGCCTCTATCCATCCCTTCGTTCCTATTCACCCTGTTTGACTGTACTTATATAATTTAAACATCGTATCATATGAAACTTAGGTGAATGTATAGTCGGCGGAAAAAGTTGAAATACATAAATATTCTCTATTTTTGTGTCTTTGATTTATAAAAAAACACCAAATTCCAATACAGGGCTTGCGGACGGCGAGCAATGGGTAGCTTGCCGTCCGGCAGTCCGGTAATCATCCAGACCGAGCCCAAGTCACCGAAAGCGCGTACTATTCCACGCGCGCCTCAAAGAGATGTCAGCAAACTCGTAGGGCCCCAGCAGGGTCGAAGGTTCTGAGGCCATGGGTTGGCTTCTGAAAGTAAACTCAGGACCCTGGAACGAGGGTAAAGAAGGAACATAGGAGTGTGTTTTAGTCAGTAAATGTCTAACACACCCTCCCGCTCCACCCAAAAGCGGGAGAAGTCATTCCGATGATATTCAACCTAAAAAAAAAACACCAAATTCCAATCCTACACTTCGGAGTACAGAATCATTGAACACATCACAATTCACCCTCAATCCAATCGATTCTAAACTCTATTACAAAACAATAAAGCTGAAAATGCAACAAAATATTACACAGCACTAGAAAAGTCCTACGAATTGAAGTGGGGTTGTGTTTCTGCCTATTTTTACATGCAAAGTAACGTTTGAGATACTTCGATTGCTCTCGAACGAATACGGTGGCGTCACCGATTGGTTCTCTATCACACCGAAACGCATCCTTTTCCCATTTTAACATTTTGACGGCACGGCTGCATGGCGCAGTGGTTGATTGATTGACTGCTGCGCAGGCTGTGCTGTGTGTCGAGGGTTCGATTCCCGCAGGCGAATTAAGTACTTAGTGTAGTTTATTTCATCACTTCTACTGCAACAAATCATACTCCTATGCCTTAATGATTGATGATGCCCTGATGATTGATGATGCTTTGATGATGCCCGCAAGGGCCATGGGGAATTTCTGAAAAAAAAACTGTCCTAGAACGCAAAGGGTAACTGACAGAATATTGGCGGATTTTAGTCAGTCTTCTTCTTAGCGTGTCGATAGCAAAACCAGTCAGATACCTTGCCTGGCCCAGTACTCGGCCACGGCAATGCCGTCCACTGATGCTGTCATTAGGTCCTCACGAGAACAAGCAACAGGGCACGTGGTGCAGGATGGAAGATGGGACATGGTCTGTGGAGCGACGCCGCACAAACACTGAAGATCAGAGCCGTCCGAGAACCCCCATCTGTGGAGATTGTCTTTGCTGCGGCCAACCTGGGTGCGGAGTCTGTTTAGGGTTTTCCACGTGTCCAGGAGCGAGATTCTCCGTCGGCTCGATAAAATTATAAGGAGGTCCAAACTTCTCCCGCCAGAAGACTTTTTAGTCAGTTAAAGTCTGACACGCAATCCCGCTCCACAATCCACCTTAGTCTGTCAGTCCAATGTTTTATCAGTCCACAATTGACCAGAAATTGGCATAAAAAACATACAGCCGACCATATAACCTTTTTGAAGTCTTCTAAAAAAGGCATGCGGTGTAACAGACAGCCAGATTCGTCCTACAGCGAGTGTATTGTATCGCTAATTGCAACGTGGAGAGAAAACAATAGCCAAGTGCAATCACTGCGTAGGAGTATTGAGAGGGATTCGATGGGCTGTTGGCATCGGTATCAAGACTGCATGGTCGGTGTATCTACCACCTTTAACCTATCAATACCCGCGAAACGAGACACAATAGTAAAACAATAACAGCGCGGTCTCATAGGACCGGTCGGGGATTCATGAATTGATTATAATATCTCGTCGCGAGAAAGCTTTATTTCGAGAATAATATGTACCTATTGCGTGAATTTCATGCTTTCGCAAAGTTGTGTTTATGACAATACGACAATAAATGAAAACACTGGCAATACTCATCACTATGAATAATTTTCAGTATGGGACCAATACTGAAATCGCGGACAAAATTCAGGTGTCCCATACATTTACGTTTGCATAAGTCGTCAAAATGTAGGTACGGAACAAAGGAAATTTGAAAAAAAATAAATATAGGCGAACCACTGCGTAGGAGTATTGAGAGGGATTCGATGGGCTGTTGGCATCGGTATCAAGATTGCATGGTCGGTGTATCTACCACCTTTAACAATAATATCTCGTCGCGAGAAAGCTTTATTTGAGAATAGGTAATAATGCATGAATTTTATGCCTTCGCAAAGTTGTGTTTATGACAATACATACTTAATTGAAAACACTGGCAATAAGTAGGTACTCATCATTATGAATGAATTTTAGTATGGGACCAACACTGAAATCGCGGACAAAATTCAGGTGTCCCATACATTTACGTTTGCATAAGTCGAGAAAATGTATGGGACTGCTGAAATTTTTGAAATAAAAATAATATAGGCGAACCACTGCATCGGTATCAAGACTGCATGGTCGGTGTATTTACCACCTTTAACAATCATATCTCGTCGCGAGAAAGCTTTATTTCGAGAATAATATGTATTGCGTGAATTTCATGCTTTCGCAAAGTTGTGTTTATGACAATACGACAATAAATGAAAACACATGGCAATACTTATCATTATGAGTGATTTTTAGTAGGGGACCAAGACCAACACTGAAATCGCGAAAAAAATTCACGTGTTCCATACATTTACCTACGTTTACATAAGTCGACAAAATATATGGGACAGCTGAATTTTTTTTCAACACAATTTTTGTCTGCAGAATGACACAAGTTTTTCTTAACCATGTCATTTTGGTTATTCTTGGAGCAGTGGTGGCCCAGTGGTACTTACAAGCTGTAAGTCGCAGGTTCAAACCTAGTCAGGCGCATTACTTTGTGTAAAAAATCGGAAAATATCGTAAAGAAAACGGCATGTTCTAAAACCAAAAATTGGAAGACATGTGACATCCACCTATCCGCACTGGGCCCGGGAGGAAGAGGCCTGAGTCTCAACACTAGGACCATTTTAAGGCCGATAATGCTAATGAATAAAATAGTAGGTACGGTAATTCTTAAACCATATTGGTGTCGCTTCCGAATCCGAAACGTACTGTTTTTTTCTTTATACAATTTTAATAAATATGTAACAGTCATTGCCACTATGTAGGTTCATACTTATGTACCTACCAGGCTATCAGAATGCACGGAGAGCTAGTTGAAACAGACAATGAGTTCGTTAGGCGTGAGTACCCTCCTTTTGAGGGTGTCACTCCAAGTCTGTTGCGAAAACCACTACAAACACATTTTACTATCATTTTAATTCGTAAACATCTTTATTTAGACGACACAAAGCTTATTTTCGTCTGAGATTTAGTTTTTAAACAATGATTTTAACGTGTTTTGTACTTAGAGAAAAACTAAAGTGCTTCTCTAGATGAAAGTGGTTTCTATCTATCTATATATACATACCCTCTTTTTGATATGAAAATCTTGAAAGTAAAAAGGAAGAACCCGCATGGTCTACACATATACCTGCTTAACGTTTGAATCCCCAACCGGTCCTATGAGACCGCGCTGTTATTGTTTTACTATTGTGTCTCGTTTCGCGGGTATCTGAGTAAATATTAGATGAACGAAGAAGGCTGCTGGTATAAATTAGGTAGGTACACTCACTAAAAAATAAATAAAGAAGTGTCTTGAAAAGATAATTGTAAAATACCTACAACCCTGGTTACATTAACTTGACGCTGGCGTCGATGAAATATAAATGTCCAACAACAATATAACAGCAGGGTCTTTCGTCGTTTCGCCCCGCTCTGGTTCGCCCCGCGGGGCGAAACGACGAAGTATCTTCAGGAATGGGCTGTTTCGCCCCACGGCTGACCTTGGGGCGCCGAGCGGGGCGAATCGACCAATAGCTCTTAGGAATGAAAAACTTTGAAATTAGTTTGTACCTAAACATAGCGGTGCGAATCGCCCCATTCCTAAGAGCTATTGGTCGATTCGCCCCGCTCGGCGCCCCAAGGTCAGCCGTGGGGCGAAACAGCCCATTCCTGAAGATACTTCGTCGTTTCGCCCCGCGGGGCGAACCAGAGCGGGGCGAAACGACGAAAGACCCTAACAGCAACAGAGAACAAGAGAATTATCAAGAGAATTGTCATGCCGACATCTAGATAGATAGATGTGATTTTGATAATTTTGCAAACTTGTCCAAATTAACAATTATGAAGCACAATGATCGACACTTCTGATACTATTCTAATAGCAAACACACGTGCGGCATGTTCCCAACGGCAGAGGTAACTGCAGCCGTCGACGCGCGTTGGCGGCAACCGTTGACGCGTCGACGACAGCCGTCGAAATTTCAACTTCGAAGATCAGCGGCAGCCGTCGTGTATGTCAAGTGTCACTATAGGTCGACGGCTGCCGCCGACGCGTCGACGGCTGCCGCCGACGCTACGACGGCTGCTGCTGGCGCGTCGCCGGCTGCCGCTGACGCGTCGACTGCTGCCGTGGAAGTGTTGACGGCTGCCGTCGACCTATAGTGACACTTGACATACACGACGGCTGCCGCTGATCTTCGAAGTAGAAATTTTTTTTTAACCCTACTATGACGTCCTGCAAGGAATAGGCCGTTATCTGTATAATTATAAAAAAAAATTTGCTAAGAACATGGCACCCATACAAGATGGTAAAAGATAACAAATAGGAATAATCAATCATGTTTCGCATGCAAATATTTGGTATATGTATTATACACTAGGTACTTAGACATTTATCAACACACAACTGGAAAAAAAATTGAGTATAAGTTCTACCTAAATATTTTAAATAGAATTTCTCAAACTGTACTTTGCCTTGAAAATCTATGGCAATTCACCAACTCATCAAAATCTCTTCTCAACACACACACACAAAATGATAACTAATACTTCCTTATAAGAATATAATTATAGTTTGTCTAATGTAAGGTCTAATGAAAGCGTGACCTGAGAAAAAGAGGTTAAATCCTAAAATTTTGAATGCGGTATTACTAACATAGTAGGAGAATCATGTCTTGATACTTGTCAATTTTTAATTTACTACAATAAATTGCGGCTGAATAATGTTGCCAATTTAATAATAAAAACTCTAGATCGCACTTTCATTAGACGCACTCTAGCAATATTCGTGAATTAAAAAAAAGATCCAAATAAAAAAAAAATGTTATTACTTTGCACCTCTCTTCATCTACTCCAAAAGCACCACAGACACGAAAAAATACTTACTATCTTTTTAAAAAAACCAAAGACACTACACAAAAACAGACCTAAAACGTCTAACATCTAACGAGCCCGCAATTTAGAAGATTAAAGGGGTTAGGTGACACGGTACGCGTCTCATATGACGACGGCAGCCATGTTTTTTTTCAACTGCAGGGCGGTACTTTAAAGTGCCACTTAATCCAACCCTTTCGCTGGGAAATCAGTACGCGAGCAATGGCGGCCTTTGGCATTCCTTTTTTTTCCCTCTACTTTGAAAGCGAACCCCCTTTTTGCAATACCGACGTTTGTATGCTGTAATGCATACCGGAATTGGACTTTTTTTACTTTACTAATAATATCGTCTCGTGTGTTTTTTGAATAATTTGTGCAGCGTTTTGTGAGGCTGAGAAACTTAGCTCAGTGTTTGCTCTTTTAGTTTTTAAGGCGTTTGTAAGGGTTTCATGTTTCCTAGAATGGGGAGGTTGGGAATTTGAAGTTCTTAAGTGATATACGTACTTACCTACTAAAATATGAGGGGTCTGGATCAGTACAGTCCTCCTTGCTTGTTTTGGGTTATAATTTTATTTATAAATGTATTTTTTTTTAAGTCTTACGAGACGTTCTCAGCCTATTGTCGAATGCTTAAAAACTTTCCTAGACTTAAGTGAACTTGGAGGCTTGTATTGATGATTTTTATGGTTATAATTATGTAACTAGTTACGTTTTACTGTCGCAAAAGATATTTTTAACTTCATACAACCTACCACTGGCATGCAAATTGCAAAAAACGTAAGAAAATTTGAATTTAGCGGGGTACCCTGACGCTTCGCCTTAATAAAAATTCAGATTAAAAATCCAGAGATATATTCCGTATGTGTAAGGCCAGCTTTAGATCACCTGTTTCCACTGACTTTACTTGTCTTTGGTTGTCAAAATGACAAACTGTTCAATAACTGATGACTATTTATTTACTTTAAATTTAAAATAACTTTTTAATGATAAAATTATACAACAGTGGACTTTCTTTCAATTTTCTTTTACTTATTATCTTTATATTCCTACATTGTTTATTAATTACGCCATGGCCTTAAAATTATAGGTTTTTTTTAGAAAATGGAATATTATGTGCAGAAACAAGGCCAGGAAAAGATTTTAGAAGCATTGTTTCATAAACAGGATAAGGTATGAGTAAGAATAAGCCTAAGGGCCTGTTCCACAATGTCCGAGTAGCCACTACTTCCCGAATAAATTAAAAAATGGAACAGAATTTGTATGAAATTATCTGCAAAGTAAGATATTGGCAACTTAATCATAGGTGGTGAAATAGGCCTAATAGATTACTATTAGGCCTATTCCCTATTAAGTGAAAAGGCTCTTAATAAACTAGTGCGCTTCACCATCAACGTTTGCATCACTGTTTAGTGTTTACCATCAGGGCTCACAGTCAAATACTAGTTTATTATTATTATTTTATTATACCTAGACTATAATTTGTCTCACTGCTGGGCAAAGGCCTTCTTAGATTCCTTCCATCGTTCGCGGCTTTGAGCCACATTTTGTCAACTCTCAAAGAAGATATCCAAGTCGTCCCGCCATCTCCTTCTTGGTCTGCCGCGAACCTGTTGTCATGAATTTCAGGGCACCAACCTTGTGTTTTACTAGCCCCTAGTTTATATCTATTAAAAAAAAGATAGATACTAGCATCTGCCACACAAATAAAAGTAGGTTTCTCTATACAAATTCTGAACCTTAGTTTCGAATATTGGAACTTCTTAATGCTCGCCTGAGTCATAAAATCAAATCTTGAGAAAAAAAATACGTTCCTAGTCGCAGTAGTTTAGCTGTGTCAGTCAGTTCTTCCTATTATCTAAATAGTTACATAACAGAGAAGCCCAGTCATGATTAAAATAGAATTTACTTCGACAACTTCCGTTCTTTTATAAATATTTTCTATGGTCATAGTGAATTAAGTGAGTAAAATAAATATTATTACTGTAGGCGCTAGATAAATTTGCAATACCGAACATTGACCTTCCATCACTCACACAATCAATGAACTGTCATCAAAACTGGTAGGCGCAGGAAGTGTAAGAGCGTTTTCACATTATCCGATCCGAAATCGGTGTCGGACGACGATCCGATATCGGGGTAAGTAAAATGTATGAAATATGTACCTGTCTTTCATATTGTCCGGCCCGATATCGGATATCGGATAGCGGAGTTTCGTACATTTTACTTACCCCGATATCGGATCGACGTCCGATACCGATATCGGGTCGAATAATGTGAAAACGCTCTAACACATTTCCGAGTGAAACAGCATAGTGTTCCTATGTTTACTGCACTGTTTCTGGTCAAACCAAGATATGCAAAATCTAAAAGTTCTCTTAAGAACCTTTTTGCTAATAAAACACCGAACGTGACATCACAAATCTTACGGCCAAGACATTTTACAGAAATAAAAAATAGTTAATTGATGATTTTCGGATTTCTTCGCAAAGATATAACCTATAATGGTAGCCACACAGTAGCGATTTACTTATTCAAATTTCTTATAAATTAAAAAAAAAATATTTGTGCAAATCTAAACACGCGCAAGTAAATCGCTATGTGTATAGTTACCATTAGAAAAAGGTCAATACACTTTATTGCAAATTCATCTGGCGCTTACCACATGATCTTTTTGATGTTCTCCCACTAAATCTGTAGTTATAATTTCAGCTTCCGTTGTCAATTTTATAGTTTTTTATGTTATAAACCGATGTAATGCGAATGGAAGGTTATTCTATAGCCGGTCATTGAGTTAACACCTAGAACTGAATAAGGTAACTACCTACCTACTTATTTCTTTATCATTCGTACTAGCTTTTCACTAGAAAGTTTCTCACTTCTTCAACATTAAAGCCGCATTCCCACTAGGCAACAATTGACGCGCAACGTGTTGCCCACCATGTTGAAAGTCAGCGCGGAACATTTGTTGAACAACGTTGTCTGTCTACGCATGATCTACTACTTTACGCACAAACAACAAGCCGCGCGTCATGCTGCGGGCCAGCTGACAACGTCACGCGCTGTTGTGCAGCGTTGCCGTACATGTTAAGCGTCACGTGTCGCGCGCCAAATGTTGCCTAGTGGAAACGCGGCTTAACATCATCTTTTCCATTTAAATCCCGCGTTAGGTACATAAATGGCCCCGGACTCGTACGTAAGGTTTATTAATCTCTCTTAAACGTCTTCCACATGGTTGTAAATCCAGCATAGATTTTCAGAAAGATTTCTGTGAAATCCAGCGTCTCAACCACAGATTTTCAGAAAGGAGGTCTCAACGGAAGGCGCCTTGGTTTGTGTTGTGGCTCCAACCAAGATGACCTCTGTTGGGACGCTAAAATTAGGCCGCTATACCACTGGCGTTTTACGAGCGTCGGCGTCACTCGAACGTCTGCGCAGCGTCAACATTGCGGAGACGCGACGTTGACATCGCGTCTACACGTGACAAGCATTAACGTCCGCTGAACGCGATATCAACGTCGCGTTTGCGCAACGTTAACGTCGCGTTTTTTGGCAATAGTATTATGTGGGCGACGTTAACGTCGCGTTCAGAGGACGTTACTGCTGTACGGCGTCGACGCTGCGCAGACGCGACGTTAACGTCAACGCTTGTAAAACACCAGTGGGATAGCGGCCTAACAATCTTGTGGCAGACGTTTAATTACTCAGATACCCGCGAAACGAGACACAATAGTAAAACAATAACAGCGCGGTCTCATAGGACCGGTTGGGGATTCAAACGTACGGGAAGATCTTCGTAGAATTAAACAACATCTTTAATTTTGAAAAGAAAGCAGACTGCAGCTATTTTAGAATATTCACTTCTCGCACCCTGCATTTTTTTGCGTTGATCGACGGGTCAATCATAAATTCATAACGGTCGAATCTCTCTAACAAACGTGGTAAATTAAATTAAACGTCAACTATAATAATCGTAACTTATTGTAATTAAACAATAAGGGGGCATACTTACGTAATTAGCTATTCGAAATGAACTCCATTTTGTTAGCTTTATCTTTTTTTAGGGTTCCGTAGCCAAATGGCAAAAACGGAACCCTTATAGTTTCGCCATGTCTGTCCGTCCGTCCTCGCTTAATTACTCAGATACCCGCGAAACGAGACACAATAGTAAAACAATAACAGCGCGGTCTCATAGGACCGGTTGGGGATTCAAACGTCAATCTCTGTGACCGTTAGCTCTAGAAAGCTGAAATTTGGTACCAATATGTATGTCAATCACGCCGACAAAGTGCAAAAACAAAATTTGGATAAAAACGTTTTATTAGGGTAGCCCCCCTACATGTAAAGCAAAACGCGTTTTTTTTTTATTTCTACTCTGATGTGTGATATATTGTTGGATAGGTATTCAAAAATGAATAGGGGTTTACTAAAATCATTTTTTGATAGTATCAATAATTTCGGAAATAATCGCTCCCAAAGGAAAAAACAATGCGTCCCCCCCCTCTGAACCATAAGTTAAGAAAATATGAAAAAAATCTGGAAAGTAGAGCTTTATAAAGACTTTCTAGGAAAATTATTTTGAACTTGATTGGACGAACAGTTTTTGAAAAGTTGGGGACACTTACTGTGACAGACGGGAAACTACGGAACCCTACACTGAGCGTGGCCCGACACGCTCTTGGCCAGTTTTAATTATATATACTAGTGCTTGACTGCGATCCCATCTGATCGTAAGCAACTAAGCAGTGATGCAATCATTGATAGTGACGCACACTAGTTTATAAGAGCCTATTCACTCTAGCCTTGAAGAGTTCTAAATTAAAACGATGGGAAGAGCGCAGTAGGCAAATTTTTCCAGCCCTTCGAAATACCACACATTCTCATTTTATTCAGTCTCGTCATATGTAGTTCAGAAAAAAAAAAACAAAAAATACTTTAATTTGAAACCTTTTGAAGACCTTCCACAAGGTGGATCAATGATCTGGTGAGGATCGCGGGAATCTAGCATTTGTGGCCACGCTTGGAGGAGGCCTATGTCCAGCAGTGGACGTCTTTCGGCTAAAATGATGGTGATGATAATTTGAAATTGAAGGTATTCCGAGAAAAAAAAATTACAATAAAGTGGTATGTAATATTGAGAAGCAGCCATTACTTCTCTGACTGTTACTAATAACGGATTCTATTCATTGGAAACTGCTGCAAATGAAGGTAGATGACGCATATTTATTATTTTTAGAATAAGTACATGTCCGAGCATATTTTGTTATGTAACAACACCATTACAAATTAATGATTATAATATAGCAGTAGTGAAATATGGTTTGGCATGTTATTTTAAAGGTACCATTACGTTCTTAGCGACAGCGACGCACAACTGCAATCCGCGACCGTGATCGCACCCATGACCACGAATGGGTCGCGCGACCCACTCACCATCATCATTATCTTCTCAGCCGAAAGACGTCCACTGCTGGACATAGGCCGCCCCCAAGCGCCGCCACAACGACCGGTCCTGTGCGTCTCGCATCCATCGGATTCCCACGACCCTCGTCAGGTCATCGGTCCACCTTGTGGGAGGCATTCCAACGCTGCGTCTTCCGGTACGTGGACGCCACTCCAGAACCTTCCGTCCCCATCGACTATGCTTTCTACGAGCAATGTGCCCTGCCCAACTGCCACTTAAGTTTGGCGATTCTTCCGGCTATGTCGGTAACCTTTCTTCTTAACTTAAGGTTCTCTTGCGGATATCTTCATTCTATTCTATCTTCTTTCTGATGTGATCACGCAAGGAAACTCCGAGCATTGCTGATCCACTGCTCAGTATGGATTTGCAAAGCAAGCGACCGCGACCTGCGACCGCGAACGGATCGCGCGACGAACAACAGTATGGCACCGGTCACGGTCGCGCGTCGCGGTCGTTAAGAACCGAATGCTACCTTCAGAGAATCAACGATGACGCGACGCAACGTGACCTATTAATGTTATGAAGTAAATTTGTAACAGTTTGGCATGCGTATCAAAATTAGTTGAGGTGCTATTGTACGTATTGTGGGCAATTGTTGACAATATGGTCCAGTGGTTTGTAACCTTTTCGATCTGGTTACTATGAATTAGCTAGGGATACCGATTTACCCGCCCCCTTCAGTTCAATTTAATTTATTGCAAATAACATGTGCTTTTTAAGGTCTTTCAAATGTTTGTAAGTTTACTTGGACCTTGTCGGGCTCAGCATACAGTTAGATACAAATAATAACAATAAAAAAGAAACAAATAAGTAAATTAGTAGGCAATACAGTTCACATTGAATAAACAAATGCCAATAATATATTACTTAAAAAGTTCAAAATAAATTCATAAAGATGTCAATAAAAAATAAGATCGAATTAAAATGAAATGAAATTTTAACATTGACAAGATGTATTTTTTTTGAGGTCAAGCTTCTCCTTCACGTGCACACTGCTGTTGTTGCTGCTTGTGTAGTAGTGTAGTGTATTTTGAGGGTAGTTTTGTATTATTTTTCATTTTGATTAGCATTTATGTTAAGTTTCAAGTTTATTAACCCAGAAATAAGGATCTTCCATAAAATCTTTATTATTTTCTTTTTTGTTAACTTTAACGCGTACGGCCCCTTATACCTACATGGCGCGTTTTATTAACCGTACCTACGGCTAACGCGCGGTACGATAACGAGTGTCATCTACAAGGAGTCATAGGCTGCATTACAACTGAGACAAAACACGGCGGCCGCGGACGTAGCGCTGCCATGTATGTCAACAAGCTCCTCCAGTGATCCATAGAACACTTACAACCATCATCATCTACCTACCCTTTTTCCAACTATATTGAGGTCGGCTTCCAGTCAAGCCGGATTTAGTTGAAAACCAGTATTTTACGAGGAGCCTACCAGACCTCCACATCTCATTAACTGGGGTAACACTGTACTTCATGGCATGACTGGAGTCAGATTTACTGGCTTCTGATTAACCGCTACGACTGCCAAAGATCTATAAATGACAGCCGGGACCTACGGCTTAACGTGCTTTCCGAGGCATGGAGGAAACTCGTTATGATAAGATGGTCACCCATCCACAGACCAACCTTGTCAAGCGTTGCTTAACCTTGAAGACATAACAGCCGTACGGATCGAGTACGGCTGCCACGATCACGATCTAGCCACGAGCTCCTGCAAACCGTGCGTGCATAATTCTGAATTATAAATTTCTGCATAATTTGTTACTTCTTTTGGTGGCCTACAAGTAAGTTTAGAAGCTTGCCATTGACCGCCTGCCATTGACCGATTTCCAACCTGACCTAGCCAACCGTATAATTGGACCATGACATTGTAAACTTGGAATTGGATCTGTAGTAGTGTAGTGACTTTCACTTCAACCTATTTATTTATGTAACTTGTAAATAACTTCTGTTGATCAGTTTGTCACAAATCATAAAACATAGAATTCCTGCGGCAGCGACGGTAATGACAGCGAATGGACACGCTTTCTATGCGGTAAACTACCGCCTATTTTTTATACCCTCAGGCTAAAATGACATTACAACACAAAATAACTGGCATCATTCCTATAGTAAGTTTGACATTACCTGTGTCAATTTAGTCTCTGGGTATAAAAAACAGACGATTACCTTATTAGTTTTTTCAAAACTACCCTCAAAATACGTAAGGAGTGTTCAAGTTTTAATTAATAAATTTTTTGTGAATGAAGTCGCTAGCTTTAGTATTTTACTTTTTTTTTTTAGTACATTTACTAGCACTTTGCTAGTAAATGTATACTATAGTCACTGAATAAGTACCTAATATGCTATAAGTAGTAGAAAAAACCCAAGAAATTCAAAGATTTCTAGCACCCGGGCAAAAAGGGAGCAGGGTTCTAGCATTCCATATACAACGTGTAACGTTAAATGCGCAAAACCTTACAAAAGTTTGATTAGAACAACGAGGAGAAACAATAGAACCACTTCTCAATATCTTAGGTCACATTTTTCAAAAAAATCTGCATTAAAAATGTTACCCTGCCTATTTATTAATAGGTCAAGCTATCACGTGCACAAACCGGCCAAAATAGGTAAAAAAACAAAAATGGTTGTCATCCCATTTAAATTTTCTCATACGGGGGTAATAATAGTTCTTATTTCGATGCAGATACGAATCTAAAACAAACTAAAAAAAAACATAATACGTTTAATTTTTTTTCACTCAGAATTAGGTCAAAAATGAATTTAAAATCATTTGGGGTGTTTTGCGCATTTAATGTTACACGTTGTGTATATTATTATATTAAAACTAGCTGTCCCCTGCGGTTTCACCCGCATTTTTCGTTACTGCTCCGCTCCTGTGGGTCGTAGCGTGATGGTGTATAGCCTATAGCATTTCTCGATAAATGGGCTATCTAACATTGAAAGAATTTTTCAAATCGGACCAGTAGTTCCAGAGATTACCCCCTACATACAAACTTACAAACATACAAACTTACAAATTTTACCTCTTTATAATATAGAGAAGAAGAAGAAGAAGAAGAAGAAGAAGAAGAAGAAGATGTAGTGTACTCATAATTTAATTTAAATGTTTATAAAGCATTTAAATAATTCACTTCTAAATAAGACGATACCGTGAGTGAAAGACTAACGAAACCCAACCAATGAATATTGTTTTTGTTCTTAAATTGTACATACCTGAATTGATAGACCTAATCTTCTTCTGCCTGGCGTTGCCAGGGTTCCCCTACCGACTGAGTTTTCTCCACTTTGCCCGATCTAAAACATCCTTCCCAGTAAAGCCGTTGGCTCTCATGTCGGACTTGACGACGTCCAGCCAGCGCTTGCGAGCCATATTCGTGCATCTCTAACCAACGTACTTCATAGGGCGGCACATGATGTTGCAGTTTTCCCCCACGTCACTGATACTAAGACTACCTCGGATGAATGAATTGTGTATATACAATGGGACGTAGTTATGCAAACAAGAACCATCCCACAACTTGAGTGATATGAGTACCATGCTACATGAGTCCGTTTTTCTAATAAAAAGTGGCTCAAACTCGGGTTGGTACCTTAAGCAGTTCCTTTTTTATGCTTTGTGTCTTACTTTATCGGCCAGGACTTTGTCTGAGGAGATGTTATACACGATACACAGTCTATCTACATACATAACTCAATTTCACTCAAGTTGTGGGATGGTTCTTGTTTGCATAACTACGTCCAATGGTAGAAAACAGCTATTGTGTAAATTTGTCTATTAACTGCTCCATGTTTGTTTTATTTCATAAAATATTATTACTCATAAATTTATTTTTTACTCAACACGTTGCTTTTGCAATATTTTTATATTATTTGGATATTAATCACCTTAATTTCATTAAGTCGTGATTTCATTTTGATAAAAACTAATTTGTTGATAGGTTTGATTTCTTTTCTCTCATATTTATATAGCCTCTCTCTTAAAGTGTGAATGAGAGAACACTGTAGACTACGAATTTTAATTACTACTTAATTCAACCCAGTTTTTGATTGAATCTATTTTTATTTGGGTTACAATTTTGATTGGTCTACACTGTCCTCGCATATGTGTCTGTTTTGTAATGTGAAAATATTGTAAACCCAATCATTTTTTTTGAAAAGAGTAACCATGGAGTTTCTTGCCGGTTCTTCTCCATAGGAAACGACCAATTTGGAACCGTGCACTAGCTTCGACTTTTTATAAGTGCCCATGTAGGCCTATGTAAAATAAAAACATTTTTTATTTATTTATTTATTTACAGTGAACTATATAGGCCTAAATAGCACATGTCACATTGAGCACACACTCATGCACAACAAAAGCAAAGACACATTACACACATACACAAATCACATCAAAAACCAAATCATACCGAATTTCTGGCAGATCATAAGCAATTCTTCTAATATTTGTAAAGTATAGTTGCACAAATAAGTCGAATCATAGTCAATTCATTTCATATCACAATTCTTTTCCGTATAGATATTGCCGCATTAAAAAAGTATGATTCATATAAATTATTAACCTAATAAAATTGTACTTAAGAGGGTTTTTACCAAGACCAGCTAGAATGTATTCGTGTATTGCATAGTGTTCAGCAATAATATTGAATAAGTAGTATAATATGCATTTTTATGGCAAAACTATAACATATGATACCACCTCCAGCTGTTTTCCCGTCTTATTATAATTTGGGTGTCTTCAAGGCTAAAATGAATAAATAAGCTAGTGCGCCTCACCATCAACGATTGCATCACTGCCTACCATCAGGTGGGATCGCAGTCAAGCACTAGTTTAGGTTGTATAAAAAATATAAATATATAAAGATCTATGTCTCTATTCCAATTGACGTCATGCTTTTGTTCTAGATTTTGCTGACTTCGCTCCTACGTGCAGAAGCACTTTTAGATTCGACTAGCATTCTCAGAACCTGCAAGCAAAGTAGCGACGCGTAAATTGTTACCTTGTTACACTCGTAATATATTGAATGAACTCAATCCGTGACACTGAATCAATTCATTGTTATATCATATCCCACCTACATTTTAACTATTGAGGTATCAGTTTTGTCATACCAATCTTGACCGATAGCATAGTTCGCCGCCCGAACGCGACTCGTGACAATGTGGCCACTAGTTATATTATTAGTAACTAATATATTTACTCAATCACAAAGTATGCAAAGCGTGCTCGAAGAAAGAAAAGATCTCCTCGAAAGAGAACTCGCAATGATGGTCGGAAACTCAATAAAACTAAGTGATAGTGAACTCAAGGCAAACGAAATTATCATGAATCTTAAACATGATCAAATACAGCGCGGTTTCCTACATCCAAAACAGTTTAACCTGTCGAAGCACTTCTTCGAATATAAGGATGAGGTGAAGAAGACCAAGTTGTTCCAGATAATACAGAGTATGCCGAAGGGAGCAGTGCTCCACGCTCACGACACAGGATTGTTAAGCCCAGACTACGTGCTGGCGTTGACTTACTGGGAGGATCTCTGGGTTTGTTGGACAGAAGACAAATCATTCACTGAATTTTATTTTTCTAAAACTGCTCCGGCTTTCCCATGTGCCACTAAATGGGAACTTATGAGCAAAGCAAGATATGCCTCCGGTGACGTTGAGCAATTCGACGCAGATCTGAGAAAACACTTTACCATGGTCATTGACAATCCCAACGAAGTCTATACCGATGTGAATGCTGCGTGGCGGAAGTTCCAGCAATATTTCATTTCTACCGGAAATCTGTTCAATTACAAACCAGTTTATGAAAAATATTATTACGATACGCTACTCGAGTTCAGGAAAGATCAGGTGATGTACCTTGAACTCAGAACCACATTACCGTTGTTGTATGACTTAGATGGCAATGTCTTCGATGCTGTGGAGACAGCAGTAACTTACAAACAGGTCACTGAAAAATTTATGAGAGACTATCCAGATTTCTTTGGAGCAAAGCTGATTTATGCTCCTATGAAACTAGTAGATAAAGCCACATTACGGGAATATGTCAGAATCGCCTTGCTGATCCATGATTTGATGCCAGATTTTCTAGTGGGCTTCGATTTAGTTGGTCAAGAGGACTTGGGGGTACCACTGAGGGAGGTCCTACCCGAACTCGTAGAAGTTAGGGAACAACTCGACTTATATTTACACGCCGGTGAAACAAACTGGTACGGTACTGCTTCTGATGAGAATTTATTTGACGCTGTCGTTCTGGGTGCCAAACGGATCGGCCATGCGTTTGCTCTCACGAAACATCCTCTACTGATGGAAGAAGTGAAGAAAAGAAAAATAGGTCTGGAAGTTAATGTGGTATCGAATAGTGTTCTCAAGCTGGTCCAAGATCCTAGGAATCATCCATTAGCAACTTACCTGAGTCAGAATATGCCTGTTTTGCTATCGTCTGATGATCCAGGAGTGTGGGAGGCTTTACCGATGTCCCACGATTTTTATGTGACATTTGTTGCCGTGGCTAGTCGACACGCAGATCTAAAATTATTGAAACAGTTGGCTTTAAATTCTCTGTATTACAGTTCGTATCCTGAAAAACACAAGTTAGTGCATGCGTTTGAAATTCGTTGGGCAAAGTTCATCGATAAAATTGTAAAAGATAAATGGTAATTTTTAATCTTATTTTTTTGTAGTATTGAATATTGTTTACATTAAAATGTTATTTTTCTGCAGTGTTTTATTTCTAATTTAAGAAAACACGGAGTTATTGTTTTAATTGAGATATTAATAAATTGTAGTTAATTTAATAGGTGATTAAAATAAAATTAAACAAAAGCAAGTAATACGTACAATGTACATGCTTTTATTTAATTTACAATGTTTTTAAAGTTATAATAGAAGAACATATAAAAGAAAGCGTGTCCGACTTTTTTTTTAGAAGCGCACCCCCAATATGCTTCGATCCTGCTGGGGCCCTACAGTTTTGCTGAAATCTCCTCGAGGTGCGCGTGGAACACTACGCGCCGTCGACAGTCCGGAAGGTTACCGGACGGCCGAACGGTGAGTTACCCATTGCTCGCCATCCATATAACTACGGATGGGAACTCAGGCTGGGGTGTGAGGAAGTCCGTTTTCTCACGCGTGCGGTGCGGCCACCTTCGCTAACATTACGGCTTGACAGAAGGAAGCGATCGCCTTCCATTCCTCGTCGCTCCGGACCTTCTTCCTCGTCTTCCGGACTTCTATAGGCTACTTAGGTAAAGATTTAGGGTTCCTTGCAAAAAAAACTTCTTGAAATTGTGACAAAATAGCAGTGCTGTTTTACGATTCTGAAGCAGAAAAAGTAGGAGCCTGCTATTTTGTTTTTTTTGTTTGTATGAGGTAATCTATGGAAGTACTGGTCCGATTGCTAAAATTTCACCAATTGAAAGCTGCTGTATTCCTGAGTGACATAGGCTATATTTTATGAACGCGGGCGAAGCTGCGGGCTAAAGCTAGTGCTTAACATGTATGTTAAATGAATCAAAAGTCTGATTACTGAAGTAGTTAAGATTATAAATGGCTGTAAGCCTAATATTCCTGAGTCCGATGGATGCGAGACGCACAAGACCGTTTGTTGTGGTGAGGCTTGGGGAAGGCCTATGTCCAGCTGTGGACGTCTTTCGGCTGAGATGATGATGATGAAGTGTAGGAAGTTGTTGATGACACTGCACTGCTATGTTTTTGTGGTACCTGCCGGTACTAACTTATCATCTTGAGACTTTCATGAACGATTCATCATCTCAGCCGAAAGACGTTCACTGCTGGTCATAGGCCTCCCCCAAGCGTCGCGTCGCCCCAGGTCCTGTGCGATTCCCGCGATCCTTCACTAGGTTATTGGTCCACCTGGTGGGAGACCTACCAACGGTGCGTCTTCCGGTACGTTTTTTTTCCGGTAGAGGAATCATCAGAATGACTTCTCCCACTCTTGGGCGGAGCGGAAGGGCGTGTCAGACTCTTACTGACTAAACCCCCACCCCGTTCCTTCGTTGCCTTCGATCTGGGGGACACGGTGACAACCTTTCGGATTTTCCGTGTTCTCCAGAGGCTTCAGCTCTACCGGGCCCCTACAGTTTGCTGACATCTCCTTGAGGTGCGCGTGGAACAGAACGCGCCGTTGACGACTAGGCTCGATCCAGATTATTACCAGACTGCCGAACGGCGAGCTACCTAGTGCTCGCCGTCCGCCTTCCGGTACGTGGCTGCCACTCTAGAACCTTCCGTCCCGAACGACCAGCGATTCTACAAGCACTATGTCCTGCTCACTGTCATTTATTGACAAATTATTTTTGAAGTCATTCAAATTACATCAAAAGTGATTTCGCAATTAGCCGAAAAGGTTGAACAAAAGAACTTTTATCATTAAAACCGACGCAATAGGATTATGTTATATCAAATAATATCTAATTAATACTATCATTATATGTAAGTATTTCACCTTATAAGACTGACAAGATAACATAAGGATTAATTTTTTCCAGTATCTATAGTAAATACGCAAGCTATTAAACATTTTATTGCACGTGTACTTATTTTTAAAACACGTGTGTAGGTCTTCATCATCCACCTAGCCTTTTCCCAACTGTATTGGGGTCCGCTTCCAGTCAAGCCGGATTTAGCTGAATACCAGTTTTTTACGAGGAGCGGCTGCATACCAGCTGAGCTGGTTGGCTGAACCAAGGTTATTGACGTAGTCCGAAGAATCGCCAAACTTAAGTGACAGTGGGCAAGGCATGTTGCCCGTAGAACAGATGGTCGATGGAGACGAGAGTCGCGGGAATCCGATGGATGCAAGACGTACAGGACCGGTCGTTGTGGCGACGAATAAAATTAAAATTCAGAGTCTACGCCTTATCGAAAATCGTCCACAGCCCATTAATTGGGGTAACACAGTACTTCATGGCAAGATTGGAGTCAGATTTACAGGCCTCTGACTATCCGTAACGACTGCCAAAGATCTACAAATGACAGCCGGGACCTAAGGCATAACGTGCTTTCCGATAATTATTATACTTGTAGGTATTAAAAATAATTTCTAATTGATTTTTTTTTAAGTAAATAAACAGAATCAGAAATAAAACACTTCATCAAATTAACGTTTTAATATAAACAATATTCAATATCACAATCAAAAACCTATCAGACACTACAAAAAAATGAGATTCTAGATTACCATTTATCTTTTACAATTGCATCGATGAATTTTGTCCAACGAATTTCAAACGCATGCACTAACTTGTGTTTTTCAGGATATGAACTGTAATACAGAGAATTTAAAGCCAACTGTTTCAATAATTTTAGGTCTGCGTGTCGACTAGCCACGGCAACAAATGTCACATAAAAATCGTGAGACATCGGTAAAGCCTCCCACACTCCTGGATCATCAGACGATAGCAAAACAGGCATATTCTGGCTCAGGTAAGTTGCTAATGGATGATTCCTAGGATCTTGGACTAACTTGAGAACACTATTCGATACCACATTAATTTCCAGAGCTATTTGTCTTTTCTTCACTTCTTCCATCAGTAGAGGATGTTTCGTGAGAGCAAACGCATGGCCGATCCGTTTGGCACCCAGAACTACAGCGTCAAATAAGTTCTCATCAGAAGTAGTACCGTACCAGTTTGTTTCACCGGCGTGTAAATATAAGTCGAGTTGTTCTCTAATTTCTGCGAGTTCGGGTAGGAAATCCCTCAGCGGTACCCCCAAGTCCTCTTGACCAACTAAGTCAAAGCCCACCAGAAAATCTGGCATCAAACTCTGGATCAGCAAGGCGGTTCTGATATATTCCTGTAATGTGGCTTTATCTACGAGTTTTAACGGTGCATAAATCAGCTTTGCTCCAAAGAAATCTGGATAATCTCTCATAAATTTTTCAGTGACACGTCTGTAAGTTACTGCTGTCTCCACGGCGTCGAAGACATTGCCATCTAAGTCATACAACGACGGCAGTGTACTTCTGAGTTCAAAGTACATCACCTGATCTTTCCTGAACTCGAGTAGCGTATCGTAATAATATTGTTCATAAACTGGTTTGTAACTGAACAAATTTCCTGTAGAAATAAAATATTGTTGGAACTTCTGCCACACAGCATTCACGTCGGTATACACTTCATTGGGATTGTCAATGACTATGGTGAAGTGTTTTCTCAGATCTGCGTCGAATTGCTCAACGTTACCGGAGGCATATCTTGCTTCACTCATAAGTTCCCATTCTGTGGCACATGGAAAAGCAGGAATAATTTTAGAAAAATAAAATTCAGTGAATGATTTGTCTTCTGTCCAACAAACCCAGAGATCCTCCCAGTAAGTCAACGCCAGCACGTAGTCTGGGCTTAACAATCCTGTATCGTGAGCGTGGAGGACTGCTCCCTTCGGCATACTCTGTATTATCTGGAACAACTTGGTCTTCTTCACCTCATCCTTATATTCGAAGAAGTGCTTCGATAGGTTAAACTGTTTTGGATGTAGGAAACCGCGCTGAATCTCATCATGTTTAAGATTCATGATAATTTCGTTTGCCTTGAGTTCACTATCACTTAGTTCTATTGAGTTTCCGACCATCATTGCAAGTTCTCTTTCGAGGAGATCTTTTCTTTCGTCGAGCACGCTTTGCATACATTGTGATTGAGTAAATATAATATTAGTTACTACTAATATAACTAGTGGCCACATTGTCACGAGTCGCGTTCGGGCGGCGTACTATGCTATCTGACAAGATTGGTATGAGTGGTATGACAAAACTGATACCTCAATAGATAAAATGTGGCTGAGATATGATGTAACAATCAATGGACTCAGTATAAGGAATTTAGTTAATTCAATATATTACAAGTATTGTTACGCGTCGCTACTTTGCTTGCAAGTTCTGAAAATGCTAGTCGACTCTAAAAGTGCGTATGCACGTAGGAGTGAAGTCAGCAAAATCTACAACAAAGGCATGACGTCATTCGAAATGGATATATATATATATTATATTTATATACATTTATAATATATAGCATAAAATAGTGCTTGACTGCGATCCCGCCTGATGGCAAACAGTGATGCAATCGTTGATGGTGAGACGCACTAGTTTATTAAGAGCCTATTCACTATATGTAGACTTGAAGACGGGAAGACCGCTACAGGTACCTATTATGTTATAATTTCGCCATAAACATGCATGTATACAATTTATTCAATATTATTGCTGAACACAATACAATACACAAATAAATTCTTGCGGATCTTAAAAGGCTACTAAAGTACTATTTTATTAAGATATATAATATATGAATCATATTTTTTTCATACGAAAATATTTACACTTATATTTACACTTTTGATTGAGTATGATTCGTACAAATATCGAGGAGGATTGGCAGGCTGACGGCTCCTTCTGCGAAGCAGTAATGCTAGCGAAGAAGGCGCCCGCGCGCACCTAAAGGAGATTTCAGCAAAACCATAGGGGCCCAGCAGCGAACTCGCTTCTGAAAGGTAAACTTAAAGCCCTGTCACGAAAGGCAAAGAAGGCCTACTGTTGGAGATACATCCAGCTGTCATCATCATCTACCTAGCCTTTTCCCAACTATATTGGGGTCGGCTTCCAGTCAAGCCGGATTTAGCTGAATACCAGTATTTTACGAGGAGCGGCTGCCTACCAGACCTCCACAACCCATTAACTGGGTTAACACGGCCCTTCATGGCAAGACTGGAGTCAGATTCACTGGCTTCTGACTATTCATAACGACTGCCAAAGTAAAGATAAATCCAGCAGTAAAAACAATTATTCTTTATTTTCAGGCAACTAAGAACCATCCCTTAGACACTATACACAGACTGGTTTTTAAAAAAAACAATAAAGTACACAACGCTTCAACGAACTAGCTTCCACGTACTGACTGACTGACTCAGACTGACCAACACAAACTTCACAGTCAGAGTCTAAACGTTTATTGCGAACTAATTGTGCAATTACATGAACAGTTAGTTCAATTAAACGTACATGGCAGTACTTTTGACACGGCAGCCTTTTACAAGTATTGCAGTTCCGCTTGAAGCTTCCGTACTAATGAGTTTGGTGACATACTTTGTCAACACAACAACTAATCATATTTACTTTGTTGAGTCCGCGGCGTGTTGCATCTGAGCTGGTGTGTTATACAATGTGGATATAACAATACGACAATAAATGAAAACACTAGCAACACTCATCATCTACACTAATATAATAAAGAGGTAAAGTTTGTTTTTTTGTTTGTATGAGGTAATTTGTGGAAGTACTGGACCGATTGCTAAAATTTTTTCACCAATAGAAAGCTGCTGTATTCCTGAGTGACAAAGTCTATATTTTATGTACGCGCGCGAAGCTGCGGGCTAAAGGTAGTTATGAATAACTTTTAGTATGGGACCAACCCTGAAAACGCGAAAAAAAACCGGCCAAGAGCGACTGAAAATTTTTAATTACCTGGTAACAATATATTATCGTTTAAATTCGTTATCGATTTGAGTAATAATTTACAATAATTGTTATTTATGATAAAGATAAGGAAAATTCCGTAGAAATAAGATTACAGTTTTCTGAGAATTCTTTCAAATTGTGGTAAGATCCGTAAAGGTAGATAATAAAATTTAGGGAAATACCCTAAAAATTACTCAGGCAATTATAGGAAATTTCCTCAATTTGTTCGTTTGTTGTGTGTTTTGTTTGTTTGTGGTTATTATAATTTATGTTTTTTTTTGTTTTGTTTGTGTTTGGTTATTGTTATTTATTTATGTTTTGTTTAATAATTTAATTTTATGGGTCTTTCCAAACCTGTAGCTACTCTACCTGCTAGGGCCACGGGAGCCCTGACGTAAAGGGCGTGATCCAGGATCGCAAAGGGCCAACGAAGAACACAGGTAGATTTACTTATAGTCAGTAAAACTCTGACACGGTCTCTCGGTGCACCCTAGAGCGAGAGAAGTCATTTGATGATTAACCACTTCAAAAAAAAAATAGGAATAGTAGCTGAGTTTATGAGGACGGGTTTTAAAAAGGGGTCTTAGGTGTGGTCAGCAAGGATGCGCCACTAGAAAGGTAGCATTTGTTTCTTAAAGCGTTTTAGACGTCGCTTGTGTGGGTCTAATGTAGCTCTACAAATCTAGTTGCCATATAAAATATATGGAGACCGATGCACCCAGATTGCTGTACGTGGATCACGTGGGCCCAATGTAGTTCTCTAAGGGCCGATTTTCAATGGTCGGTTAACTTTTATCAGAAGAATAAATATGGCTGTTTGAAATAATATTTTCTACGCAAAAAATATCGGCCCTAATGAAAAGAAAAATATACCTTTTGACTGATGTCGTTAACATTCGTCTCGAAAGATATTAAAGATCATCATCTGCCTAGCCTTTTCCCAACTATTATATATTGGGGTCGGCTTCCAGTCAAGCCGGATTTAGCTGAATACCAGTATTTTACGAGGAGCGGCTGCCTACCAGACCTCCACAACCCATTACCTGGGGTAACACGGTACTTCATGGCAAGACTGGAGTCAGATTTACTGGCTTCTGACTATCCGTAACGACTGCCAAAGATCTACAAATGATAGCCGGGACCAACGGCTTAACGTGCTTAAGATACAGAAATAAAGATATGGATATATAGAGACAGCAGAGACATTAAAGCACCCATTAACACATTAACCTTACGAATAAACAAATAAAACCTGTGTGGTCTACATCGCTGGCCATAAATCCTGGTGGGCACCAGCGGCAGACACCAATTAGTGTGAACAGCTAACGATTACTGGCGCAAACGGCCCGAGACCGTGGCAGTGTGAACTTAGCTTAATTAGATCAGCGCGCGGTTCGCTGCGTGTGCAGGAGTCAAGTAACTGAGAATTTGGAATTTTATGGAGTGTTGATTTCTTGACATAAGAATAAAATCGTATTTTTATTTCATTATTATTTATTATTTTCACCTTCAAAAAAGTCTGTTTTCGCTTCGCCCTAGAGTGGTCACATGAGTTCTTGTGATGTTTTCTTGTGATGTGACTTTTTCTGAATCGTAGTACCTATTTATTTAATTATTTAAACTTCATGTACAATACTTAGTGGTACTTAGGCGAACTTACCCTACCAGACAACCTTTCGGTTAAAGAAGACAAGAACACTGTGATAGGCAGCGGCTCAAACTGTAACCGTATTAAGTGTTTCTAACACTGTTTTAACAGAAAAACACTTTTACATGTAAAATATACAATAATGTTACCGAATCAAACTGTAATGTCATTAAAACTGTTATTGGCATTAATTTTTTTAAAACCTTTATTTTTGTACGAGTTTTCAATCGCCAAAATTCGCAGAGCCTAACTTCAGACTCGCCAACTTATAACGGCTGTAGGTGTACTACTTATACTTCCTCCTGCTTCATCCAGTGCAAGGGAAGTTATTTAATGATGTCCCACCAATATTTTCTTTTAGTTTATGCATTATTAAGATTTTTTTACAAGGAATAAAAATTCTGAAATCGGTAACATGTGATCAATGGTTAGACGCACAAAGACCTCTGTCTAAAGGCATACAAATGTAAAAACCGTCAATTTTCGAGTTGAGCGGTGTTATAGCTAAGAGATGACACGCATGTAAGTATATCGCAGTCAATGTAACTAATTAGGGGTCGACAGAGAAGTAATGGTGCACAACTGTGAACATTCACGCTGCGATTACGACGTCCACACTGATGGCTCGCCATGCTGTAAGAATGTGCAGAAGTTTCATAATTATCATCAAAAAATTAAGAATTTGTAAATTAATCTGTCAAGTTGGGCAAGCCATTATTATTCCACTCTTTGAGGAGTGGCTGGACTGGCTTCACGGCGTTCTCACCATCCGCATAAACCAGGTCCTCCGGATTCGTGCGGAAGATATGCCTGGGTGTCTCCATTGTGATGAGGATGACCACCCGGAGGACACGGTGGAGCATAAGGTGGAGGTTTATATACAAGTATATAAAAGGAAAAACCACATCAATGCACAGCCTGAACTAAACTAAACTATCTACTAGAAGTAGGAGCGTGCTGAATTTTTACCCAAGGATTCCTTCTATGGCGTTGGGGAGCACTAACAGAGGATTTTCCGAAATTCATCTAAGGGAATAAAATGGGGGTTCAAAGTTAGTATGTACTTTCTACACACTTTCTTACTTTCACGCCAGTGAAGCCGCTGGCAGAAGGTAGTTCACAAAATGAAGATATGGAACAAAAGTGTATCATAATCTTTATTCTTTATTGTACACATAAATTTACGTAACAATAAAAATAAGACAGCTGATATACACAGTCGAGCTTAAGCCACAATTGTATTTTCTTAAAGTAAACCATAAAATGTAAAAGCGAGGAATTTCAGGTTACCATAACCTATCAATTTGTTACGAGTTTCCCTTCTGCAGTTTCGCAGTTTATGTTAAAATGCTTTTCATCCGTGTCGAGAACTAATTGTGTTATTTATACACAGCTATTACTGATGTTAATTTCAGCATTTCTGTATTCATATTAAGTTGCTCACAAACGCGTGTGATTTTCGCCATCATTACTTCAGTTTGGCATGGCCCATGAGATTCAGCACCATATGCCACAGAAGAATTGTTTATTTGTTTGACCATATTGCCAAACTTAAGTGGCAGTGGGCAGGGCACATTGCTCGTAGAACAGATGGTCGATGGGGACGGAAGGTTCTAGAGTGGCGGCCACGTACCGGAAGACGCAGCGTTGGAAGGCCTCCACTTCACAAGGTGGACTGATGACCCGGCGATTGTCGCGGGAATCCGATGGATGCGAGACGCACAGCACCGGTCGCTGTGGCGAGGCTTGGGGGAGGCTTATGTCCAGCTGTGGACACCTTTCGGCTGAGATGATGATGATTGCCAGAAAGGAATATGAAAACCTCGTAAAGCTGCTGAAACGGAAATGGGGGAAATAGTCTGCTGATAGGAAAAATAGATGAGAGGCCACAGGTAAGAGTCTGATAGGTATGTTGGTCGGACCAAATCCGTGCTTTTATTTTTATGTAAGTACCTAACAAAAAGTAGTACTTGACTTCGATCCCACCTTTTAAGCAGTGATGCAATCATTGATGGTGAGGCACATTAGTTTATTAAGAGCCTATTCTCTTTAAAGTATAGACCATAGTCTGCGACGCCATTCACATCGTCGAAGATAGGACAACATGGCGAAACATAGTCCAGAACAAGTCATTCATCGAGGTCCGACCCTCAGCATTGAGGAGAAGGAGGACTTCAGATCAGCAGCATAGCATAGCCTCAGCCTTATAATGTTCCCTCTGCTGGGAGTCAGGCCTCCTCTCAGTTCGGGAGACTGGTGCATATATTCGCGTTGAGGGCTACTCAAGATTTTCAGTCATTTACATGTGCGATACGATTTTTTCCTTAATCCTTAATCTAATACCTATATTGTTGATCGAAGGACTACCTACTCAGATACGATTAGTATAATAATATGTTAGACTAGCTCCTGGCAGTGGTTTCGCCCACGTGATAGCAGGTTTCTCCATATTACATTTAGACCTGTCTAATCCACTTAGGGGATAAATTTTGGAAAATCCTCTCTACGGTAGTGCTCCTGCCCCAATTTTACGCTCCTAGTCCCAGAAGTTTCGATTGTGTGTTCATATGTCAGTTCAGTATCTCCTATTATAAATAGGTCTTTACTTATGTAATTGCCGTTTTTTGAAACCGGATACTTTGAATAGGGGTATCTTGGATTGACTTGGAAGGCAAGTTTATTTTTGGTAATAATTATAATTTATTGGTTTTTTGCCGATAAGGTGAGTGTGTGGTTGTTAGCAGAAGGGGCGGCAAATGATACACGTGTTCTTGGTTCGATGTTTATTGAACGACTGACTGTCCTGACTGACTCCAGTGGTCTTAACTTAAAATGTAACTTAACTTAATGTGCCTAAGATTAGCTATGACTATTGTGCCTACGCGCTACAGTCCTCCCCCCTTAGTTGAAGCTAAATTTTTATTAATTAATCACTAACCCCGATACGAAATTATAACTAAAGTACAATACACAATACTATATCTAACGGGATTATAAATACTTAAACGCTACGGTTGTCGGACACTATTAGCGCGCACTTTTCATTGTTTATGCCACACTATAATGTCGGTTTGAAGTTGACGCTTGGGACGTTTGTCTGCATGCTGGTCGGTGCGATGTTGTTGCCATGCTGTGTGATGGCGCGGCTGGCTCTACGGCGGTATCGATGCGACGTTTGCAGTATCGCCACCCCACGTAGAGTACGCAGAGGGCCATGGCAGTGCTGACTAACACAACTGCGGCCGAAGACATCTTGAAGGTGTTGCTGAGGTTCTCTTCCTCCAGCTTGGCTTTGTTGCTCGCAGCTGCGCTGTTTTGTGCCACGATGGTCATTTTGCTGGTTGGTTGGCCCATTGAGAGTCGAGATGCTTTTACTTGGGTGATGCGTGCTTGTTGTCGTGTGGCAGCGAAGTGTTGATGTGGACTGTGGTTGGCGACGAAGTGACGATTCACATGTTGAATCTCACGGTCTTCTTAATGATTCGACCTGATCTTGTAACTTGCTGTGAGGCGGGCTTTGCGGTGTTGGATGACGTCGTAGCATTTGGCGGCTGTGCTCCGGTGTTGAGTGGCGTCGTAGCACTTGACGGCTGCGGTATGGTGTTGAGTGGCGTGTTATCGCTCGGCGGATGTGGCGCGTCGTTATGAGTGGTTCTCACCGGCCGTGGGACCAACACATCATCATACCTTAATAAATAGGCTGGTTTTAAGCGATCAAGTGACACCGTGATTTGTTTGCCATTAGAATTTATTATGTCGAGATAAGACTTTGAAGGGCCCTTCATACGGTGGTACTAGGGCTCGCCTTGCTTCGTTTCTAATAAATACGTGGGAACAAGCTGATAAATCTTTGTGAATGAATACATTATTGTTTGTGTTGCTATGTGAACTTGAAAAGCTGAGATTTGGGACGGATGACAAAGATTGCGTTAATTGTTTTATAAATTCGCGATCGTTAATATTGGATGTAGGTTTAGATTGGAATAGATCGCCTGGAAGTCTAATACTACTACCATACAAAAATTGTGATGGGCTATATCCTAAGTCTATTTTAATCGCTGTACGTAAACCTAAGAGTATTATAGGTAATTCATGTAACCATAGTTTGTTATCTAAGCATTTTGCCATAATAGCGGCTTTTAAAGTACGATGTAGTCGTTCGACCATGCCGTTTGCCTTCGGGTTGTACGCTGTCGTACGGATGCGTTCGATACCGAGTATTTTTAATAATTGTCGAAACAAATCCGATTCAAACTGATGACCTTGGTCTGAAGTTATTCTTATTGGACAACCGAAGCGAGCGATCCAATGTTCAACGAACACCCTAGCAACTGTTTCAGCTGATATGTCCTTTACTGGTATGACTTCAGGCCATTTCGTCACCCTATCTAAGATGGTGATGCAATATTTGAAATCCTCAATTGGAGGTAAAGGTCCTATTATGTCAATGTGGACTTGTTCAAAACGGTTTCCTGTGTTAAATTCGCCTAACGGAGTTATCGTGTGGCGTTGAATTTTACTTTTTTGACATGGAATACACGTTTTAACGAAGTTTTTGATATCGGTATTCATATTACTCCAAAAATATCTAGATTTAACTAAACGTTTTGTAGTCGCGACGCCGGGATGGCTCACGTTGTGCAATGTTTTGATCGCGAGTTCTCGGAATTGCTTAGGTAGATAAGGACGCATATTGTCCGTAGAAGTTTCATAAGCTATTTTTATGTCGGTGTTAGGCATAGTAATTTATTTAAATTGAAGATTGTCACGTTTGCGTAGACTTTCTAATTCAAAATCGCTTTTTTGTAACTCAGATAATTTTTGATGGTCAAATAAAGATGGCATAGTAATCTCTTCAATTCTAGATAATGCATCGGCTACTGTATTTTTATCGCCTTCTATATATTTAATGTTATCACAAAATTGGGAGATGAAATCTAATTGCCTCAAACGCCTTGGTGAATCTGAAGGTGAAACTTTTTTTGTTAACGCGAAAGTCAATGGTTTGTGATCAGTTAACACGGTTAGTTCTCTACCTTCTATCATATGACGGAAATGTTTTATTGCCATGTAAATAGCAAGAAGTTCCCTGTCGTAGGTACTGTATCTTGTTTGGGTATCCGTTAGCTTTTTTGAATAAAATCCGAGGGATTGTAATTTTTCATCGACTCTCTGATTTAAAGCTGCGCCTACACAACTGCCAGAAGCGTCTGTCATTAATACTAAGGGTGCGGTTGCATCCGGGTGGGCTAGCATGACTGCCTTGTTGATGAGTTTTTTACATTGACTGAACGCTTTTAACGCGCTTTCGGTTCATGTAATCTCAGTTTTATAGCGTTTTTTTGAGTTATGTAGATACGCGTTAAGTGGCGCTTGAATCTCTGCGGCTTTTGGGATACTTTGCCTGTAGAAATTCATCATGCCGAGAAAACGTCGAAGTTCCTCAATTGTTTTTGGTTGTGGATAGTTATTAATAAGTAGTGTTTTTTCCGCACTCGGTTTTACGCCATGGGAATCGATGTGGTAACCGAGAAAATCTAATTCGGATTTACCAAATTCGCACTTATTTGTGTTAATTGTTAAACCATAGCTATTTAAACGATTTAATATTGTTTCTAGATGTTGTAAATGTATAGGTTTTGATTCCGATCCGATAATGATATCATCTAGATACGGGAACGCGAAATCTAGGCCTTCCAGTGCTTTGTTTATTAATCTTTGGAAGTCTTGTGCTGCGTTACGTAATCCAAAGTTCATTCTTGTGAATTCGAATAAACCGAATGGAGTTATGACTGCAGTCTTGGGAATATCTTCAGGTGCCATGCGAATATTAAAATAGGCTTTTCGCACGTCAATTTTAGAAAATATGGTTTTCCCTTTGAGTAGGTAAGTGAAATCAAGTAGTCGCGGTAATGGATAACGGTCGGGTATAGTTTGTGCGTTGAGTTTACGATAATCTCCGCATGGTCTTATTTCCCCATCTTTTTTAGTAACACATACAAGTGGGTTAGCCCAAGGACTATTAGAAGGTCTACAAATACCTAATTGCATCATTCGTTCGAATTCAGCTTTTGCTATTTTGTATTTCTTCGGATTAAGCGGACGTACTTTTTCATGGACCGGAGGACCGGTAGTATAAATGTGGTGTTGTACGTCATGTTTAGGGTCTAACATAAAATTTTCTAGTTTGGTGATGCTAGGAAACTTCTGTAAAATAAGGTGGTATTCATCATTGATATCTATTGAACGAATACTCGGTTCGACGGAGGTTATAACGTTTGTGGTTCGCGATAACTGTGTGATTTTGTCGACTAATTTCCTACCATGTAAATCTACCATGAGTTTGTTTGCGGCTAGGAAATCAGCGCCTATAATCGAACTACGAACGTCGGCTAATATTAATTTCCATTTAAATGTACGGCGTAATCCTAAATTAACCGTAATGATTTTTTCACCGAATGTCTTTATTTTTGTGCCGTTTGCTGCGTATAATACATAGTCTGACGTCCTACAGGCGTTTTGCTTATTTGCGGCTAATACGGAGACGTCAGCACCTGTGTCGATTAAATATCGCACACCTGTTTTAATGTCTGTTATGCACAAACGATATGAATGTTCGACACCGGCGACGTTATTAATGCGTGCCGGTGTCTCAGTTAGTTTTCCGAATTTCGTGTTGAATGTTTTCGGCAATTAACTAGATCTCCGCATTTGCGCGCATTACTGCCGTAGTTATAGTGGTAAAAACACAGATAATTTGAGTCACCGGGTTTCGCGGACTGGTTTAAAAACTTATCTCTATTTTTTTGTAAAGTGTCGCGACTTTTGGAACGCGATCGAGACGGGCCAGGGGCGTGTCGGGCTCGTCCTTGCGGTTCGTGATTACTGTTTCTATTGCTGTCGCTAAGTTTTTTATTTAATGCCGAAATTTCCGCTTTCATATTGTTTAATTCGCTTAAAATTTCGGAAGTATTATTTGTAGTCTGAGAGGGCTTCGAAACAGGAGCTATCTCAGACGGTTTGGTATTTTCCATTATGTTATCTGCGATTTTGGCTAAGCTATCTAATTTTATTTCGCCTGAGTCGCATGCTGTTAAGACGGCTCTAATAGAATGTGGTAGGCGCCCGGTCCACAATAATTTTATGGTTTTGTCTGGGATTCGGTTTTTTCCTAGGGTTTGCATTCGTCTAAGTAGTTGTGACGGTTTTTGATCCCCGAGCTCTATCTCGTTTAAGAGTTGGTTTAGTTGTTTAGTTTCCGACTCTTCGTAAACGGAAATTAACCTATTTTTAAGTGTTTCGAATTTGTTAGATTCGGGCATGTTTTCTAGGATATCACTAATGTCACTTAATTCGCTCTGTTTTAGCCTAGCTATTAAAAGTTGACTTTTGTGAAGGTCACTTGCCTTTTGAGGGTCCACGATGGCGCTGAACTGGTGGAACCAGAGTCTCGGTCGGTCTTGCCAGAAGTCTGGTATTCTCGGTGTGATGGTAACCGCCGTCATGTGCAGGCTGTGGTTGGGCAGCGGTTTCATATCGCGGGTCGTTCATCGCGCGCGGTTAGATTACGGTATGTGAGAGTTACAAGAGGCGCGCGCGTACACGTCGGGTCACCACTTTGCCGATAAGGTGAGTGTGTGGTTGTTAGCAGAAGGGGCGGCAAATGATACACGTGTTCTTGGTTCGATGTTTATTGAACGACTGACTGTCCTGACTGACTCCAGTGGTCTTAACTTAAAATGTAACTTAACTTAATGTGCCTAAGATTAGCTATGACTATTGTGCCTACGCGCTACAGTTTCTTTGAAACCCTATTTATAACCATTTTACTGGGGCTATGGCCCCAGTATGCTTCGACCCTGCTGGGCCCCTACGGTTTTGTCGAGGCGTGCGCGATCGCCTCCTTCGCTAGGCAAGCACTACTGCTTCACAGAAAGAGGCGAAGGCCTGCCATTCCTCCTGGATATTTTTCGCCTAAGACCGATTTGAGCGTTTTTTCATAGAACGGTGTAAGGTAACTCGCGTCGGAGTTACAGGCGCTTATAATGAAACTATTTTGTCTTTGTTTAAATTATATTAACATTGTTTTTTTAAACAATCCATAACTTAAAAAAATGTATATAATAAACTCTTGTCAATATTATCTCTGAGACTAAAATGACATTGCTTGGATTGCCATTCTTGTCACAACACAAAAGAACTGGCATCATTCCTACTGTAAGTTTGACATTGCCTATGTCAATTTAGTCTTTAAAAAACTGACTTTAACTTATTTTTTATTTTATTTTTATATACATCATACTATTTTACTCATACCATCTTGTGGGAGGCCTTCCAACAGTGTGTCTTCCGGCACATGGTCGCCACACCAGGCTCTTTTGTCCCCATCGACCATCTGTTCTACGAGCAATGTGCCCTGCCCACTGACACTTAACGGGTCTATCTGACGTTCAAAATGTGCTGATTAGCCAATTTGCCTAGTCTGAAAAAAAAACATTTGTTTTTGAAACCTCTGATTTACAATAGTAAAATGGTCCAATAATAACAGATTGCTAAAATGTAATAAATAGGCGTTGTCATTTACGTTCTTTTTTTTGAGACTGAAAACCAGCAAATAACTTTTCCTCGTTTAGGTGGAAAGAGAGGGCATGTCAGACTATAACTGACTAAAAACCACCTGTGACCTTCAGTGGCCCTTTGCGTTCTTGGGCCATGTAGTGACCATGTCAAACGTTCCTGCAACCCTTCAGGCCCTATTGTTTTTGCTTCAGAGCCATCCTAATTTTACAGGCTGACGTCCGAAATGTTTTCGGTATAATGTCGGGTCAATCTAGTTCTTGAATCTTTTAATAGTTTATAAATAACTAGCTTTAGCCCGCAGCTTCGCCTGCGTACATAAAATATAGCCTATGTCACTCAGGCATACAGCAGCTTTCTAGTGGTGAAAAAATTTTAGCAATCGGACCAGTACTTCCACAGATTACCTCATACAAACAAAAAAACAAACTTTACCTCTTTATTATATTAGTGTAGATATAGACGTGTCCATAGGATCCCTTGATCCCAGAAGCTACGATTTGGCGGATATGACTGCTACCGTCGCGCTTCGGTCTTCAGTTTTATGATCTGGCTCTGCCAGAGGTCGGGTTTTTTTTTTAATCCTGAGTTTATATTCCCTTGGGACAACCTCCTACTTTCAACCAACTAGCAACTCGTTCATTAATCATTTTTCTAAAGTCACAGCCTAAAAACTATTAAATTATATTAACATTGTTTTTTTAAACAATCCATAACTTTAAAAAATGTATTTATTAAACTATTGACAATTTTTTAATCTCTGAGACTAAAATGACATTGCTTGGGTTGTCATTCTTGTCGCAACATAAAAGAAATGGCATCATTCCTATTGGAAGGTCGACATTGCCTGTGTCAATTTAGTCTCAGGCTTTACATTCTTTTTTATTTTATTTTAATCATACTATTTTAATCTTACCATCTTGTGCGAGGCCTTCCAACAGTGCGTCTTCCGGCACATGGTCGCCACACCAGACTCTTTTGTCCCCATCGACCATCTGTTCTTCGAGCAATGTGCCCTGCCCACTGACACTTAACGGGTCTATCTGACGTTCAAAATGTGCTGATTAGCCTATTTGACTAGTCTGAAAAAAAAAAACATTTGTTTTTGAAACCTCTGATTTACAATAAATAGTAAAACGGTTCAACAATAACAGATTGCTAAAATGTAATAAATAGGCGTTGTCTTTTCGGGCCTTACGTTCTTTTTTTTTAGACAGAAAACCAGCAAATAACTTTCCTGCTATCAGGTGGAATAAGAGAGCATATCACTAAAAACCACCTGTGTCCTTTAGTGGTCCTTTGCGTTCTTGGGCCATGGTCACTCTGTCAAACGTTCCTGCAGCCCTTCAGGCCCTATTGTTTTTGCTTCAGAGCCATCCTAATTGTACAGGCTGACGTCAGAAATGTTTTCGGTATAATGTCGGGTCAACCTAGTTCTGAAATCTTTTAATAGTTTATAAATAACTAGCTTTAGCCCGCAGCTTCGCCCGCGTACGTAAAATATAGCCAGGAATCAGGAATACAGCAGCTTTCTAGTGGTGAAAAATAAAATTTAAAAAAAAAATTAGCATTCGGACCAATAGTTCCACAGATTACCTCATACAAACAAAAAAACAAACTTTACCTCTTTATTATATTAGTGTAGATATAGACGTGTCCATAGGGTCCCTCGATCCCAGAAGCTACGATTTGGCGGATATGACTGCTGCCGTCGGTCTTCAGTTTTATGATCTGGCTCTGCCAGAGGGCGGTTTTTTTTTTAAATCCTGAGTTTATATTCCCTTGGGACAACCTCCTACTTTCAACCAACTAGCAACTCGTTCATTAATAATTTTTCTAAAGTCACAGCCTAAAAACTAATAAGTATTAAAACAACTGCGACTTATTATTCCAATCTCGTAGGCTTGTGTTACTAGTTTCTATTTTATTACTTAATTAATATAATATAATTAATATAATATAAGGCGCTAGGGGCTCCTCTATGCCATGTAAGGTTGACACTTGATTAATTCTTTGTGTCTGATTAATGTCACTTGTTTTTCCAGTTAAAATAAATATGCAAAATTAAAATAAAGTAATATTTTATTCGTACCTAGTAGTAGGAGTAACATCCATACGGGTTAGTAAATAAGATATGTTAGTAACTATGAGACTTGATGTGCTTTGGCGGTGAGGAGTGTCATCTTCTTCTTCTTCTCCTTCTCGATTCGATGGTAAACGGATGAAGAAAGGAGTGTCAATGTGTGCCAAATAAAATATTTTTCTTTCACTCTTTTTTTTATCAATCGGAGGGTTCATTAATGCCACCCGACAACCACCTTGCTTTGCGGAACTAATTTCTTCTGTTCAGCGGATTAACCTGTATGGTTGGATCCATAGACATACATAGATAGAGAACTGGACTATGCATTATTGTCACCAAATTGACAAAGCGGCTCGTGGCCCGAAAACGCAAACAGCTTTGAAAGGAGCTCGGGTGGGTGCCAGCCTGTTTATATCTGACAACTTAAAAAAAGGTGGTATACAAATAGTTTTCTTCACTCTGCTGCCATCAATGAGGATCTTGAAAATATCAATAAGTGGACTAAGTGTTACGGACTGTTGCTGAACCCAAAAAAATCTCAAGCGCTCATTATTGGTGGCAGATACATGCTCAACCTATTGGATGACCAGTCGCTCCCACCGGTAGTGTATGATTCTGAACCAATTTTATACTCCAAAAATGCTAAAAACCTTGGCGTCCATATGGATAGTAGCCTCTCATGGGAGGTTCATATTGCTGATGTGAGTAAGAGGGTATTTTATTCGTTTCAGTCTCTTAAACGTCTCCAAAAATTCTTGCCGTTTCATACAAAAGGGGCTCTTGCTCAATCTCTTCTTCTACCGCTCGTAGACTATGCGGATGTCTGTTTTCTAGATGCTACAGAGGTACTCCTTAACAAACTCGAGCGACTGCAGAATTTGTGTATCCGCTTTATTTTTGGCCTCCGCAAATACGACCACGTGTCGAAGTTTCGGACCAGATTAAGGTGGCTGCCAATTCGGCGTCGGCGAGATACGCACATTCTATCCCTTCTCTACACTATCCTGCACAATCCCAACGCTCCTCAATACCTTCGGGAACGCTTTGAGTACTTCGTCCCGAGAGGAAAACCCTGCCGCACTTCCAATTCTCTTCTCCTTCGTACTCCGCGTCATACTTCCAGCTGCTATGATGGCTCCATTTCTGTAACTGCAATTCGTCTCTGGAACTCTCTCCTACATTCTCTTCGCGACAGCCCTTCCTGGGATATCTTTAAGAGGAAAATTAAAGAGCACTTCCTTTCTCAATTGACATAATATTAGTATATATTGATATTTATTAGTATATGTATTATATCTATATAAATATTTATTTCTTAGACGTATTTATGTAAGTTTATGTTGTACACTGGACTCTACCCTCGAATGTTATCTCTCTCTGTCACTCAAAGGTTTGCTGGGAGAAAACTCATTGTTGAGTTAAGCTCGCCTTTGTACATGAATTGTCCAATTAATTTTTGTAAATAAGCTATTGTGTGCAATAAAGAATAAAGAAAGAAAGACAGTGGTGTAACTAGGTCACCAACGCCGTTGGGAGCAAAGAAGAACGGGGCTCTTTTTAGGGTTCCGCACCTCAAAAGAAAAAAACGGAACCCTTATAGGATCATTTTGATCGAAATTCATAGGGTACTTCCCGCTGACCTAGAATCTTGAAATTTGGCATGAAGCAAGGTAGTATAGCACTAATATAGGGAAAGTCAGAAAACTGAAAATTTGTAGTTACGTCAAAGGTTTTTTTTTAATCTTCAAGACTCGATTCGAGATTTGAACTGGTTTTCATAAGTACGTTGGTACGGAACCCTCAGTGCGCGAGTCCGACTCGCACTTGCCCGGTTTTTTTTTTAATGGGAAATCATTGAATAACCGCTCCTACTCTAGGTGGAGTGGAAAGGAGTGTCAGAAATTTTTAATAAAACCAGTTACCCATGATAAAAGTAGTGTTACAACCTATTTTATTTAGACTTCAAAGGTGTGAGATTTTTTATTATTCATAGGCTAGCGTTTGACCACTATCTACTGATGGTAAGCAATGATGTGCCTTACCTAGAAGTTACCTATCCACTCTTAACTGAAGAGACCCAAGTCATAGCTATCAGCATATACAGAATCGGGCAGGAAATTTCATTCATTAGCTGTACACGCACAATAAATGTGTTACCTAAACACTTTGTGCGTATAGGTGGGATGTTCAAGGCGTCGGGGAGGCAACCGCCTCGATGCCTAACACGCCGAAACCCCGCTTGCATCATCTAATGTAGGTGGGCCTTTGGAATCAAGGACGATCAGAGTGGGGACTCTGTTCGTCTAGCGAGTGATTCCAGGGAAGACGGTGGCACAGTGATCACGTGCTACCGTACACAGTGAGGCTCAGAGGAGACCGTTATACAGTCTCCCCAGGGAAGTGCCGTAATAGGCGTTGCACAGAGGGGGTTACGGAATTGGTCTTTTGAGAGGTTACGGGGCCCCTTTTATGTGCTGATAGTGATCACCGGGGTGGTTTTAGTGAGGTAAAAATCCCACACTCCCCGGACTTGTCCCCAAAGTCCGGGCGCCTTTTGAAGGTTTCCCCTCGAAAACAAAAAAAAAAAAGGTGGGATGTTCACTATCGCGACGTCGTCGCTGTACGTCTAGTGGTCCGATGATGGAATGGACTTGGCGGAAAATAATTGTGTTGTGTGTGTTGATAACACATACAACACAATTCAAGGTTTTGGGGGCCCCGGGGAGTAGGTACTCCAGGACCCCCAATTCGGGAGTCCTCACCTAGTCTTTTAGTAACTACGCAAGCGACTGTTCAATCAGGCAGGTTTTATTAGGTAACGTAACTGGTACCTACCTAGCGATTATCATAAACTCATAAAAATCTAATGACTCATGTCTCGACTCATTAATTACGTAGCCTACTCATTAATTGTTTTGAGAGTTTGAAGGATTGAGAAATATTGGGGTATCATAGGTCAGAAGCTGTTTTAATTAAAAATACTGATCGATATCATTATGTTTTCAATATAAAAAAGATAGTCCAGTCAAAATAGACTAAATTATTATTCAAGTTTGCATTAACTCCCAACAAGCTGGATTTTTGTGCAGGCCTTGAATACGTCATTACGAATGATATGTCAAAAGTCCCCATCGATCCCGCTTGTGCGTTGTTTTTTATTCGAGGTCAAAGGTCACAAATTTTCGTTTTTTGCGTGTATCTCTGAAACAACGAGAGCTATCGAAAAATGGTTCAGGCAAAGTTTGTAGATAGTAAAATTGTCTACAAAAAAGATCTGGACACTTTTCTTCTATAACGCATCGCTTTCGAGATATCGTGACTTTAGACCTCAGGAAAGGCGTATTTTAAGTGTAATAATCACTGTAGTACTTAGCCTCAGCAGCAACTAAGTCATATTCATACTGAATGCGGGCAATGACACTACTTGCTAGCTTATGAGAACGAGTCTGAACTTCCTTAAAGATGGTTTTCTTGAAGTCGTGGGTTGAAAGTTGAGGACACTCTTGGTCGAAGATGCTGCGCTTTTTTTTATTTTAGCCGTTTTATCTGCTTCATTGCCACAGAACAAACAGTATTTCGTCAAAAAGACGATTCATTACCTCGTGCTAGTACGAGGAGGACTAATCCCAGATGTGGTAGCTATCTCCGCCTCACGCTGTCTTTTAGCTGCAGCAATGCTGCTCTTCCGGGTGTATGGTTTACGACACTGCTTATGTATCGTTACAGATGGTTTGTCCTTCAAATATTCATTGAACCCATCATCCCTTAGTATGAGTGCATAATCGTATTTTCTATGTTTAAAATAGCCATAATTCGAGAACAGTGCACCGTGGAAGAAAAAGTGTTAAATTTTTTTTGTAGACAATTTTACGATCTACAAACTTTACCTGAACCATTTTTCGATAGCTCTCGTTGTTTCAGAGATATACGCAAAAAACGCAAATTTGTGACCTTTGACCTCGAATAAAAAACAACGCACAAGCGGGATCGATGGGGACTTTTGACATATCATTCGTAATGACGTATTCAAGGTCTGCACAAAAATCCAGCTTGTTGGGAATTAATTTTATTACTAAATTATTACTCAAGTTTGCATTAATTCCCAACAAGCTGGATTTTTGTGCAGGCCTTGAATACGTCATTACGAATGATATGTCAAAAGTCCCCATCGATCCCGCTTGTGCGTTGTTTTTTATTCGAGGTCAAAGGTCACAAATTAGTGTTTTTTGCGTATATCTCTGAAACAACGAGAGCTATCGAAAAATAATTCAGGCAAAATTTGTAGATAGTAAAATTGTCTACAAAAAAGATCTCGACACTTTTCTTCTATAACGCATCGCTTTCGAGATATCGTGATTTTAGACCGCAGGAAAGTCGTATTTTTTAAGTGTAACAATCACTGTAGTACTTAGCCTCAGCAGCAACTAAGTCATATTCATACTGAATGCGGGCAATGACACTACTTGCTAGCTCATGAGAACGAGTCTGAGCTTCCTTAAATGGTTTTCTTGAAGTCAAGGGTTGAAAGTTGAGGACACTCTTAGTCGAAGATGCTGCACTATTTTTTATTTAAGCCATTTTATCTGCTTCATTGCCACAGAACAAACAGTATTTCGTCAAAAAGACGATTCATTACCTCGTGCTAGTACGAGGCGGACTAATCCCAGATGTGGTAGCTATCTCCGCCTCACGCTGTCTTTTAGATGCAGCGATGCTGCTCTTCCGGGTGTATGCTTTACGACACTGCTTATATCGTTAGAGATGGTTTGTCCTTCAAATATTCATCGAACCCATCATCCCTTAGTATGAATGCATATTCGTATTTTCTATGTTTAAAATAGCCATAATTCGAGAACAGTGCACCGTAGAAGAAAAAGTGTGAATCTTTTTTGTAGACAATTTTACGACCTACAAACTTTGCCTGAACCATTTTTCGATAGCTCTCGTTGTTTCAGAGATATACGCAAAAAACGCTAATTTGTGACCTTTGACCTCGAATAAAAAACAACGCACAAGCGGGATCGATGGGGACTTTTGACATATCATTCGTAATGACGTATTCAAGGCCTGCACAAAAATCCAGCTTGTTGGGAATTAATGCAAACTGGAATGTCTATTTTGACTGGACTAAGAAAGATAGATAGATATTAAAAAACTAAATGAAATTATTGAATCCGTCGCATTTTCTCTGCATATTTTATAGTATTTTTTTCTTAATTAATTTTTTTGTTACCTAATCATATTAAATAGAAACCTCTTCGTAGAATTAGTGATTGTGTTCGACAAAGCGAGTAAAATAAGATGCACGTAAACATAAAATGAATTATCTACGAAAAGTCAAAAACACAATTTGGACAATTCTTAAATGCTGCCATATAAAACAGTAATTGTCAAAAAATAAAAGGCCCGATTTGACATTTTAGAAATGCCCCAAATGTAAGTTGGAAGGAAACAATAAATAATAGGTAAGTAAGTAGGTACCTCATCTCATCTCATCTGATCCGCCTTTTCCCAACTGTATTGGGGTCGGCATCCAGTCAAGCTGGATTTAGCTGAATACCAGTATTTTACGAGGAGCGGCTGCCTACCAGACCTCCACAACCCAAGTTAAGTATCTACCTAATTATTTACATGGTGTTTTAAAAAATATATGATGGAATACTTATATTGCGAGTATTCTATTCCTTCATTTGTTACGTCACGATGACAAATGTCAAAACGGGCCTTTAATTTTTTGACCACTTTAATAAATAATTATTCGTGGTCATCTTTTAATAGCCAAACTTTATTATTCGAAACCACAGATTTCTTAAGAAATATTCTTGAATTGTCATTAAATTTCGAGAATATTTCTTAAGAAACCTAATAATAGCGTTCTATTATAAATTACAAACCTATTAATTTACGTCAAAACGTCGAGAATCGGTAGTATTGTCGTTTAAAATTATAATAAGAATTTTAAATAAGAATAAGTAATTAATTATTTTTTACTTAACTAACACGTTCAGTAGCATCAGCCTTATAATTTTCCCAGTGCTGGGACTCAGGCCTGCTTTCTAGGAGAGGGAAGGGACTGTAATCCACTACGCACTGTGTGTGACTACCGGACACATATTTCTAAATTGGTTTTCGGACATGCCACTTTTATCAATATATTTTTCTTTGAAAATAAATTACACAAAGTATGTAATGCTGGAAGTCGCGATCCTGCGATGTCCACCACGCGGGCCTAGTGCGGATTGGTGGATGTCACATATGTCTTCGAATTTTTGGTTCTAGGACATGCCGGTTTCCTCACGATGTTTTCCTTCACTGTTTACTAACTCGATCATTAGCATTAGCATTATCGGCCTTGTAATGTTCCCACTGTTTGGACTCAGGCCTCCTCTCTAGGAGCCCGCGTAGTGGATTACTGCCCACTAAGGAGTGGGCAGTAATCCACTACGCGGGCCCTGTGCGAATTGGTGGATGCCACATGTCTTCAAATTTTTGGTTCAAGGACATGTCGGTTTCCTCAGGATGTTTTCCTTCACCGTTTTGAGAGCAGTGGTGATGAAATAAATTGCACAAAATAATGCGCCTGACTGGGTTTGAACCCGCGACCTACAACTTGCAAGTCACTGCACTAAAACGATCAATTTATGATTTAAAAAACTAGTTTGAAGCTTCTAGAACAGTCTTCAATTTAAATGAATGTAGGTAGCACGCAACTTTTGTTGACAAAAAATTTGGATCAATTACTTCTTATAGATCACGTAGAATTTTGTAATAGACATAACTGCGTTTTATTTCACACCTACTTTAGGCCGCGACTTTGTAGAAGAATGAAAAGGAAAATGAAATGAAGAATCTAGATGAAACATAGGTTCCTTGGGAACGCCGTCATTGCGGCGGTAAGTTACCTCTTTACTCAGATACCCGCGAAACGAGACACAATAGTAAAACAATAACAGCGCGGTCTCATAGGACCGGTCGGGGATTCAAACGTTAAGGAGTGATTGAAAAGAGGTCACGGCTAATATTAGTTATCAGAGTTTTATAATCACTACGTAGTATAAAACAAAGTCGCTTTCTCTGTCCCTATATCCCTTTGTATGCTTAAATCTTTAAAACTACGCAAAGGATTTTGATGCGGTTTTTTTATAGATAGAGTGATTCAAGAGGAAGGTTTATGACATCTATAGGTACTAATATTATAAAGAGGTAAAATTTGTAAGTTTGTATGTTTGTAAGTTTGTATGTAGGGGGTAATCTCTGGAACTACTGGTCCGATTTGAAAAATTCTTTCAGTGTTAGATAGCCCATTTATTGAGGAATGCTATAGGCTATATACCATCACGCTATGACCCACGGGAGCGGAGCAGTAACGGAAAATGCGGGTGAAACCGCAGGGGATAGCTAGTGTGTAATACTTACACTATAGGGAATAGGGAAACACTGATCAATTTTGCACGGACGGGTGTTTGAACTAATGTGAATGAATACAAGAGTATTAAAGACATTAGTTCTGTAAGAGATAAGAAATTATCATTGACGACCTTTGCACATAAGTCATTTTATTGTTAACATTATTTTTATTGCACCATTTTTGATAAGAAACTGCATTGATACGAATAATAATAAAACCTTTATTTCAACCCATACGATCCATACACGCACATGTATAAAAAAACTAAAATCAATTAATTACATAAATAAAACTTATAGGTACTTGTATAATTTATTTTCATCACCACTGCTCACGAAATGATGAAGAAAAACATTGTGAGGAAACCGGCATGTCCGAAAACCAAAAATTTGGAGATATATGTACCTATCCATCACCCCGCACTGAGCCCGCGTGTTGGATTACGGCTTATTCTCCCAGAGAAGCCTTATTCCCAGCTGTGGGAACATTATAAGGCTGATGATGACAACTGAAAAGTAGAGTACCAACGTATACTTCTCGAGGATAAAGCTAGCTTGACTCCTTCAAACTCCTATGAAATGAAAAGGGTTTTAATAAATAAAAAGGATTTTTTCAACCATTTAAATAAATTTACTTGCATTGTCTTTATAGTTTTTCAATTTCAACTTATTAACAATTTTTCTTATTTCAATTTCAACTATTATAAATAAATACTAAAATTGTACAATAGGTACTAATCTAATTTTCTACTCATAATGTCATGATAAAGTACATAAACTACTAACAACTCCTCGTAAAATACTGGTATTTAGCTAAATCCGGCTTGACTGGAAGTCGATCCCAATATAATTGGGAAAAGGTTAGGCAGATGATGATGATGATACTAAACTAGGAGGCGTAACAAATGACGCGTTATTTCTTTTCTGGAGTTAAATAGAATTAAAACGATATGGCCGCTTTATTATCTGAAAGTCGTTACCGTAAGAGTCCATTGTAGTTGTATTTCGGTAAAAAGTGCGAAATCATAGTACACAGCAATAGTCTATTGCAACGTTGTGAGCTGTTCTGAAGGATGTTGCGTGAATACAGTAATAAGTACTTTGCAGTAAAATTCATAATTATATTAAGAATCAAATTCAGGGTTATTGTAAACTCGTCACATTTTCATTCGCCGGCACAGTGTAGCGAATCGAAAATATGATGAGTTCTAAACACACATTTTAACCCTAAATTCACTTGGTCCATAGATTACGAAAATAGTTCAGTCGGAAAAGTGCCACTATAACTATGGCGGTGTTATTCCAATAACCCATCGAGATAATGTATTAATTAATTTAAGTAATATGATTTCCAAGAGTATAATTTGAGTTAACTGCCGTTAAGTTAATAGTCAAATTGATTTGCAAATATTTAACCGGTCTTTAAGTATCACGATTTGAAGGACAATGCTAATTTTTAACCATAAAAGTAACGTTACGTGATAACTTCGTCACTTAAGAGTATGTGAGTTACTTTAGTGGTTTTCTAGCAACTTCACTGGGAAATAATCACAGACCATCTACAATCTACACAATCGACGCCTATATAGTCCGGTCAAATTAGACTAATTAATTGGGGTGAGGTTACAATAAATCGCACTTGGCTGAAAATTGGTAGGATTGTTCAATACACTATTATAAAGGAAATGTGAAAAGTCCTCATCGTGCAAAAAAAAATACACGCGGTCAAAGGTCACAAAAATGGAGTTTTCGCGATTTTCAGCAAAATGGTAAGTTTTATCATAAAATTAGCTCAGACAAAAATCGTAGATCAGAAAATTATCTACAAAAATGTCTAAATACTTTTTCCTAAGAGCCACCGTTTTTGAGATATAACGATTCAAAAAATTGAAAGAGTTGTAATCGTCATAATATGTATAAGTACACCACGTATATGCTCCTACATCACTGAAGCCGTAATACAAGCAAAAATATCGTTCTATCGGTCAGTGTGACTCTTCTTCTTCTTCTTCTGCCTAGCGTTAATCCCGGCCATTGCCAGGTCGGAAGGAGGACCTTCCGACTAAGTCACCGGTCAGTGTGACTATATAACACATGTAAAATTTGAAAATTTCGGGTAAAAAAACCTAGTCCCTTATTTTCTACGCCTTCAGCAACATCTGCCTCCCATTCAATTGTCTGCGCGGCTAGGGTCGTATACCTGCTTTATTTTACTATGCCCAATACATTCAATGCTATTAGAGTGCGTCTAATGAAAGCGCGACCTGGAGTTTTTAATTTAATTGGCAACATTATTTTACATTATTCAGCCGCAATTGTAGGAAATAAAAAAAGTTGTGAAGTGTTCAGACATGATCCTACTAGTTAGTAATACCACATACAACATTTTTGGTTTCAACCTCTTTTTCTCAGGTTGCGCTTGCTACTTTTTCAACTTTTTGAATCGTTATATCTCAAAAACGGTGGCTCTTAGGAAAAAAATATTTAGACATTTTTGTAGATAATTTTCTGATCTACGACTTTTGTCTGAGCTAATTTTATGATAAAACTTACCATTTTGCTGAAAATCGCGAAAAACCCATTTTTGTGACCTTTGACCGCGTGTATTTTTTTTTGCACGATGAGGACTTTTCACATTTCCTTTATAATAGTGTATTGAACATTCCTACCAATTTTCAGCCAAGTGCGAATTATTGTAACCTTGGATGTCTAAATTGACCGGACTATATAATACAGATCTTATAGGAAGAGAACTGGACTAAACTTTCCCCACCTATCTGTCACGTCAACACGTGAAGACAGTCAGGTGAAATTTTTTTTTATAAAAAAACTGACTTCAATCATTAAAAAAAAACATAATAACAGATACAAAATTACTATAATTTCGGAAGTCGGTGTTAAATAACTTTGAGATGAAACTATTATAAAATTACCACACCAAAGTTTTTATTTTACACTTTTTGGTTAAGGGAGTGGGAGGGAAGTTACCCTTCCTCTCCCCCCATCCCTTCTTCCTTCGGTAAGTCATCGACTACACGTATAAACAAAGCAATTTTACCTGTTACTGCATTTCTGCTATGATCCTATAAGGAGTTCCGTTCTGTAACTTCGAAGTTCATCATTTCTATGGGACTAATTCGAGAGTATAACCTCCGGTTAAAAAGGGTTAATTAAAACAATAAATAAGCAAAAGATTTTAATTTTGAATATATCTTGGTCTCTTTAATGATATTTTTTATTACAAAAGTAATCACATAAATCCAGAATCGTAAGAGAAATTCGATTCTAAATATTCTGCTCCGTTACTGATTCATCATCACTGAAAATCTTTTGCTTTCTATTAGTAATAATCAATGATCAAGACCTTTTTATCAACTTTGATTATTCTACAAGTGTTACCTACATCAGATTTCATTGTACACTAATTACCTACCACTCAGACTGTAACAATAAACATAATATGTATAATTCTAACATCTACACAGACACAATTATTTCTATTTTGTACGCTTAACACTATAATTTACATAACATAATGATAAATTATTTTTTTACACACAATATTAGGTAGGTACTTAATCACCTACCATCTATCTAGCCTTTTCCCAACTATATTGGGGCCGGCTTCCAGTCTAACCGAATTTAGCTGAATACTAATATTTTACGAACAGTGGCTGCCTACCAGACCTCCACAACCCATTAACTGGGGTAACACGGTATTTCATGGCAGGACTGGAGTCAGATTTACTGGTTTCTGATTATCCGTAACGACTGCCAAAGATCTACAAATGACAGCCGGGACCTACGGCTCAACGTGCTTTTTGAGGCACGAAGGAAACTCGGTATGTTAAAATGGTCACTCATCCACAGACCGACCTTGGCAAGCGTTGCTTAACCTTGTAGATCGACCCGTGCGGCTGCTATTGTCTATGATGATCACTGATAACAACCTTGTATATCAAAATATACATTGGTATAATTTACTCCTGGACGAAAGCCCCCCAGCATCATGTCAGTGCTTAGTCCGAGTTTGTTTTACGTTAACGCAATCGGCACTGGGCAACAATATCTCAATCAAAATTAGGGCAGGCTGCCAACTAAAGGGCGAATTAAGTTACTCGGCTGCGACATGACATACACACAGTTTGCATACAGTATAACTTTTTTCTATATAGTCTTTACACTAAAATAAAACAAACATTACGAAACACTAGTATCTAATAAACATTCATCAGAAATCACATCTCTCACAAACGTGTCCCATCGTTTGTTGAAAACTTCAAATAGTCTTGTTTTACCTTCATCCTCCAGCGCACTGTACGTGATTGAGTTGAGAGCCAGCTGTTTCAGTAACCTCAAGTCCGCGTGCTTACTCGCGACTCCCATGAACGCCACGAAGAAGTCGTGCGACACCGGCTCAGCGCTCCACGCACCTGGGTCGTCACTGGACAACACTACAGGCAGACCCAACGCTATGTACGATGCTAAGGGATGGTTCCTCACATCATGCACTAAAGATAACACCACGTTTGATATCACATTCACTTCTAAAGCTATGTCTTTCTTCATCACTGCTGACATCAGACTCGGATGCTTCGTCAATGCGTAGCCGTGGCCTATCCTCTTCGAACCTAGAAGAATTGCGTCGACTAAATTCTCGTCAGCTGAGGTTCCTAACCAAGCAGTTTCTCCAGCGTGTAAGTAGAAGTTTATCTCATCTTTAGCCTCAGATAATATAGGAAGGAAATCTGTCAATGGTCTTCCGATGTCTTCCTGACCGACGAGGTCAAATCCTGCTATCATATCTGGCATTTCTGCTTTAAGTCTCCTCGTAAGATTCAAAGCTTCTAGCACGTGTTCTATACTTAAAGCCCTGTGTTTCGTGACAATCAGTTTCACACCTATGAAGTCCGGATGCTTTTTAATAAATGTAGCAGTTACATTCTTGAAGACTTCCACTAAATATTTCTTATCATGTCTTGATCCATCCAATTCATATAAGTCTTGTAAACCTGTACGGACTTCTATATACATAACATTATCTTTGTAAAACTGCTTCAGGGTTTCTGTCCAGTACTTTTCTCGAGCTGGTCGATATGCAATCAAAGATTTAATGGTGTAATATACTTTGTTGAATCTCTGCCAAACTGTGTTGATGTCGACAAAGTTATAATCTTCACCGTCCTCTTTGTAAAGTGTGAAATAGTTCTTCAATTGCGAATCAAATGCGACAGGATCGCCGGAAGATTTCCTGAGATCACTAACAAGAGCCCACTTAGACAAGCAAGGTCGGTCTGGGGTCGCCTCCGAGAAATAGAATCTTAAATCATCGTCGGCAAAACACGCGTACAAGTGTTCCTCATACGTCAACTTCACTAGAACGTCAGGATGTAACATTAACGAGCTATGCACGTGTAACACTGCACCTTTCGGCATTCTTCTGATAATTTGATACACCTTCGAATTTTCTATATCGTTCTTGTACGAGAAGTAGTGTTTGGAGAAGTTGAAATGCTGTGGATTGATGTATGATGGGTTGAGTTCTTTCATCTTCCATTTCATCAAAATGTCGTTGACTATATTTTCGTCTTCATTGAGATGCAGTTTCCCTCCTACTGCTGTAAATGTTTCTTCATCCAGTAGAGCTCTTCTTTCTTTACTGTAGTTGTCAGGGATGAGTCGTGCGTCAAGTGTGATAAGGAGACACACGGTAGTATAAGCGGCCAGTGTATTCATTTCTGTTTGTACGTCACTTGATCAGCTAGTGTTCGCGCCTCGGCCGTTACTACAGCACTGGTGTGGCGATCGTTTATATACGAGTATGTCGTAAAACGTTTATTGTTGAGTGGATAAGTAGCGAAGTTAATGAACGTTTGATTTCGCGGCGAGTATCGTTCGTACTGGCTTCAATTTTAGTTAAATAACGAGTATTAAAACAAGCTCTGGCCCCTTTATTAATTTTGCTGTATGAATATTAATTTGTCCATCTTTAAACCCTCTAATTTTCTTTGTCCAATATGTAAAAATCTCGATTTTATTAATTGGAATGATCTGAACTAGTCATCGACCTTGATAGTACCTGTTTTAAGTCATATTTTATCATTTATAATAAAAAAAATGCTATTTATAGTTGAATAGGTAGGTATATAAGATAATTTCGGGTCAGCAATTTCCTAGAAAAATGTTATTGTTGTTTGTTGCCTACGTTGGTTGGGCAAACGAGATATAGTAGGCACATATACACTCTCTAGGTGGAACGAAAGGAGTATTAAAACCAGCCTCCCGTTGCCCATTGTGTTCCAAGGCCATGGTGTCTGTTTCTGGAGTAGCGACTACGTACGGGAAGACACGGTACGATGATGTAACAGCATGAATTTTGGCTTCCTAAGAGTCTTTAAGTTAAGAGAGTACAAGATAAGTTATTTCTAGGCTAGGGCACTTAATAACAGTAGTCCGATTCACGTAATCAAAATCGTAACGATATCGTAGCGACTTAGTCGTTTAGACCATTATCGTATTCACATCCATCAATCGAGCTTGAACGACACCGATTTTAAAGTCGTTCGATCGAAGTGTCTTTGACGCGTATGTAGCTATGTCAATCATTATCCTGATACATAGTAGGTAATGTAACTAACTGGCAATAAGCCGTTGATAGATCGTTTAGTTATAAGTCAATCGAATTATCGTTCTATCGAATCCTGTTCATGGACCCCGTGATATGAATAGTTGTATGTTTATTTTATTTATATTTGAAGCCTCTGTTTTTTTAGATTGTTTCTTTTTTGTGCACCTGCCATGGTTTCTCTTTACTACCCTTGGTTGACTGGTAGAGAATGCCCAAGGCAATTACTCCGCCTATGTATTACACCTATATGTTACATGAAGTGTCAATAAATCTTCTACTACAAAAAAATAAGTCGGGTTTTCCTTCCTGACGCTATAACTCCAGAACGCACGAACCGATTTCCACGGTTTTGTATTCGTTGGAAAGGTCTCGGGCTCCGTGAGGTTTATAGCAAAAATTATTTAAAAAAAAGGTAGGTAAAGTAGGACAGGTAGGGTAGTGTAAAGTAGGACAGGTAGGGTAGTGTAGAGTAGGTAGGGTAGTGTAAAGTAGGACAGGTAGGGTAGTGTAGGGTAGGTAGGGTAGTGTAGGGTAGTGTAGGGTAGTGTAGAGTAGTGTAGGGTAGTGTAGGGTAGTGTAGGGTAGTGTAGGGTAGTGTAGAGTAGTGTAGGGTAGTGTAGGGTAGTGTTAGGGTAGTGTAGGGTAGTGTAGGGTAGTGTAGGGTAGTGTAGGGTAGGTAGGGTAGGATAGCGTAGAGTAGTCATTTGACGGGAGCGAAGCCGCGTGTAAAAGCTAGTAAATTAATGATGTAGAACTTCGATCGAACGACTATAAAATTTCAACGATAAGTATTGGACTTGTTTGATTTAACTTGAACGGTGTGATACTTACCGACTCGTAATTTGAATATCAATGAACTTAATGTTTTACCAAGAAATTTAATTTATTTATGAGCAATATTATAAATCAAAGACGTGTAAGTATAATTGGCAATAAATGGAGATTTTAACGAATCGATTTGTGAAATACCTTGCATTATAAATTATAATTGACGGCAACGACGACACGTTTATCAGTGGCAATCCACTGATAAACGTGACCGTCCACATGGCTCATTTTTTTTTATTTGATATTAACTAGTGCTTGACCGCGATCCCACCTGATGGTAAGCAGTGATGCAGTCTTAGATGGTGAGGCGTACTAGTTTATTGAGAGCCTATTCACCTATAGCCTTTATTCTTTTTTAAGAAATAGTACCTAGATGAGTTTAGGGGTCTTAACCCAGCTGTGGCAAGCTATAGGATGTATTATAGCATTAGCATTATCGGCTTTCTTGTGTGCCCACTGCTTTTTTTTTGGATAGTGAATCAGCAGAATGACTTCTCCCGCTTTTGGGCGGAGAGGGAGGGCGTGTCAGACTCTTACTGAATAAACCCCACCCCGTTCCTTCGTTGCCTTCGATCTGGGGGACATGGACTTACCTTTCGGAATTTCATTTATCCCCAGAGGCTTCGGCCCTATCGGGCCCCTACAGTTTGCTGACATCTTAAACCGAGCCTAGTCGTCAACAGAACGCGCCGTTGACGACTAGACTCGGTTCAGGTTATTACCAGACTGCGGGATAGTGAGCTACCCAGTGCTCGCCATCCGCGAGCCCGCGCCTACGGTGATGTTCCCACTGGTGGGACTCAGCCTTCCTGTCTCTAGGTGACTTTTGTAACTTATGATGTATATGGGATGAATAATAGTAATACATTAAACAAAAAAATATCAATTTTATGCTCAATTTACGAAACGTAAAAAATTGTTCAACTAGTATTAAATCTAAATTTAAAGTGCCCATTAACTTAATAGCAATTCACTACAATAATAATCGTCTGTATCCGTCAATTGAATATTTAATGAAGCTAGAATTTAACTCATTAAGTTGAACTCTGGTAGGTATCCATTAAATTATTAAAATTGAAGCTTTGGTTCACAGCCAAGCAAAAAAAAAAGCGTATGCATATTTTCAGCCGGACTCAGTCTATAAATATATGCTAGCATAATGGGCATTATTCATAAAATAAAATTAAATGTAAAAATTGAACTCATACGTACAGTTCGTCCGCTATAAGTTGGCGAGTGTGCAGTTAGGCTCTGCGAATTTTGGCGCTTGAAATATCGTACAAAAATAAAGGTTTTAAAAAAATAAATGCAATTTGCAGTTCTTATTGCTGTTAAAAACAGTTATTGGCATTAATTTTTTTTCACCTTTATTTTTGTACGATATTTCAAGCGCCAAAATTCGCAGAGCCTAACTTCACACTCGCCAACTTATAACGGACGAATTGTATCTAGATGTAACACGTCATGTATTTTATTTTGGCAATAAATAACTTAAATTTCAACGTCTTAATTTATACAATAATTAATTTAATATTGTAAAGGTATCTAAAAACATCACACTATTATTATAAAAGTTTGTGAGTGAACACGGGTGTACTATTTATTTATTTAAACTTCATGTATAGTGATGGTACATAGAGACTTAATGCATCAAGGCATTCTCTACCAGTCAACCTTATTATACCTAACCTTATTTAGATTATGTCCTGTATGTGATGTATGTTCTTTTGTAATTCGGAAGGTTTCAGTTTCGGATTTAGGCTGAAGAAGACACCAGAACCAGATGTCATACCCGTAGGACATGGTACCTAGAGCATGTGGTGAAAGTCTGCCACTCTTAGGCGGAGCACCGCCTTGTTTTCATGGAGTCGATCAGTGGTGGTGACCCCTCACGTCCAGCTCTGGTTCAGGCCGTGGTCTGTAGTGAAAGGGAACGGGAAGCGGGCGCTTATTTCTGCGAAGTAGTTATGTCCTCCGTGCCTCGGAAAGCACGTTAAGCCGTTGGTCCCGGCTGTCATTTGTAGATCTTTGGCAGTCGTTACGGATAGTCAGAAGCCAGTAAATCTGACTCCCGTCTTGCCGTGAAGTACCGTGTTACCCCAGTTAATGGGTTGTGGAGGTCTGGTAGGCAACCGCTCCTCGTAAAATACTGGTATTCAGCTAAATCCGGCTTGACTGGAAGCCGACCCCAACATAGTTGGGAAAAGGCTAGGCAGATGATGATGATGAGTTATGCGAGTGAAGGAGATGCTAGCTGTCGTGGCGGAACGGACACCCTCATGTCCCGGCCACTGCTGAAGAAGACGCCTAAGAAAGAAAAGAAAAAAAAAACTTTTTAAATGCCGCATTCTTAGGAAACTCGTGCTAAGACAGCGGCATTTTACCACGTACACACGGGCACTTTACCTACGCTGGTTTTCAGCGTGGAACGTATCAATTTTTCCGAAAACGGTAGACGCAAGCTTGCTGACGACGAGTACTGGGGCTACTGGGGTGAAATTTCACACAATGTTTCCTTTTATGACGTAGGGGATCAGTAAGAGAGGACTTTCCATAATTCACCTCCTACGGATATACCTACGGATCAAATGGTGTCCAAAGTTAGTACCTATAGAGGAAACTATTTTCACACGGGCGAAGCCGCTAGCAGAATCTAGTGTTTAATATAAATAGTTACTTTTATGATTTAAGCTACTTGGGTACATTAATTCATGTTAATTTCTTAAGGTAGCATTCGACTTTTAGCGACCGCGACGCGCGACCACGAGTGGAACGCACAACCCACTGCTTAGGGATTGTTATGGCCCCGGTTGCGCGACGCGGTCGCCTGATTTCTTTAGTACTCCATACAAATACATACTAAAAGGTCTATTACACCACTCGTTTTTACGAACGTCTACGTGGCGTAGTGTAATATAGGCGAGTAGGTAAGATGAGACGACGGGCGAATCTTCGACGGGGCTCGACGTATCGAGTCGACGTAATGAGTCGACGTATCGAGTAGTGTACATTACGGCCGTTATAAGTTGGCGAGTGTGAAGTTAGGCTCTGCAGCTAGCAACTTCAGACTCGCCAACTTATAACGGCCGTACTGTAATAGGCTCTTTACTCACGCGGCCCGGTCGCGGTCGCGGTCGCGGGTCGTGGTCGCCAAGAATGTTACCTTTATACAACAGCCTCTCTATTTTTCATCGTAACCTCGCTCTACGGTCAATAAACCTTGCAGAGGCTCGAGAATATTCTATGAAAATCTGTAAATTCTCCCAGTTCAATGAAACTGACCGTGTTACTAGATCGCGAGAGAAATCAAGGTGAATGTTACTAAATGCGCTTTACGTAAAGAGGTGTGAAGTTATTTGCTGTGCGTTTCTTTATACATTCCTATGAGTATGTCCTTTGTTGTTTTTTGTGATAGATATCTCTACGCACTTTTAAGAGGAGAAATATTTTGTAATAGAAGAGTAAAAAATATTTTGCAGCAGAAATAATAAATGATTGTGTTTACATCATTTCTGCTTTTCGCAGGCTGCTTTTTTGTTTTGATAAAACATCCTATGTCATTATCCCCCTGGCCTTTACCTAACTAGCTTGGGATCGGCTTTCAAACTAACCGATTCAGTCTGAACGTCTGAACACCCCTGTTTCACACGGAGTGGCTGCCTATCAGGCTTCTGACCGGGCTGTAAGATCTACGAATGCCTCTATATTTCTTCTCTCTCTATATTTCTTTTTAACCCTAAGGTTGACTGGTAGAGAATGCCCTGATGCATTAAGTCCGCCTATGTACAGTCAGCATCAAAAGTCGATGAACAGAATCAACATTACAAAACACCTGTTCACAATAAAATGCCATAAGTTATAGTCGCAACTAGGAAACAAAATAGCCTGTACACCAGAAATTTACAAAAGTCGTTAAACACGAGTATTTTAAAAGTACATGTGCACTAGTATTCATAAAGTCGCTGTACACCATGAATCCAAATGTCGCTGAACATCATTGTATCAAAGTCACTAAACAGTTAATTTCACCTGACTAAACTAACTACTACTAAATATAGAAACTGCTGATATTGTTATTATAGAACAACATCATTGTATCAAAAGTCACTAAACAGCAGTAAAGACAAAATTAGGTTAATAAAGTATATTTTTAATGTTGCCGTGTGTTAATATACTTTTGACGCTTATGTTGTTCAGCTACTTTTGGGACAGTGCTTGCTTGATTTAATAATGTATGTTAACACGTTAGTATCTATTTCAATACTTATTTACAAAGCAATTATATTTTATTGTCAGTATTCATACCAATCTGTAATATGAAATAACATAAACATAACTCTAATGATCTACGAAGCGATTATTGTAACGGTACTTGTAATTTACGTTGCGCGAATCTTACAAAACCTACCTTCCTTTCATTTTTACTTTATTATTTCTATTCACATGAGTTGTGATAATTTTAGTCTAGCGTATGATTGTCGTAGTCTGAAGTAATTGAAACGTCGTGTAAGTGCATAATTGTTTATTTATATTATTGAGATATATCAATCGATAAATATCACAATAATGCCGTATAATGTGCATATTACGGAGCATGAACGTCACAAAATTGTTCTCTTGAGAGAACAAGGATACAATGTATCAGAAACTGCTGCAGAATTAGGAGTTTCGGTAAGTAATAAAACGTATAATATTATATCATATTTGTATTCATGTTTCACAATAATTGTAAGTAGGTATTTAGATTGCTGTAATTAATATAAACAAATAAAGTGTGCATTATTTCTAAAACATATTAACAATTAAACAGTTTTAATTTAAATAAATAACATTTATTTATTTGATATTTTTACATAAAATCGATCAAAAAGTCTAGGAATCGATTGACAGAATGAGTCAGTGTTATATTTTTATTATTAAATCAAACATTTGGTAATATTCAAGCACATATTGATAAGTATGGGTGCATCTATTACTTACCAGATAAGTACTCAGTCGAATCATTGTAAGAAAGAATAGTAGATTGTATCATAAGGGAGCAAAGAAATATTTTGACGGCGAGGGCGTTTTTTGAATCCAGAGCGAAGTGAAGGATTCTAGAGTAGAATCCCGAGCGTAGCGAGGGGTTCTTTAGTAGAATCCTGAATGTAGCGAGGGATTCAAAGTACGTCGCCCGAGGCAAAAATGTATTTGCGCCCGAGTCATACACTCTACTTTTCATCACCCTCTATGAGGAAATATTTTTTTTTTATTTAAATCTTTGTCACATTGTCACAAATGTGACAAAGATTTAAAATTATAACTGTTTAATTGCTAATATGTTTTAGAAATAATGCACACTTTATTTGTTTTTATTAATTACAGCAATCTTAATACCTACCTACAATTATTGTGAAACATGAATACAAATATGATATAATATTATAAGTTTTATTACTTACCGAAACTCCTAATTCTGCAGCAGTTTCTGATACATTGTATCCTTGTTCTCTCAAGAGAACAATTTTATGACGTTCATGCTCCGTAATATGCACATTATATTATACGGCATTATTGTGATGTTTACCGATTGATATATCTCAATAATATAAATAAACAATTATGCACCTACACGACGTTTCAATTACTTCAGACTACGACAATCATATGCTAGACTAAAATTATCACAACTCATGTGAATAGAAATAATAAAGTAAAAATGAAAGGAAGGTAGGTTTTGTAAGATTTGCGCAAAGTAAATTACAAGTACCGTCACAATAATCGCTTCGTAGATTATTAGAGTTATGGGGTAAATATTACAATACCGACATTTCATAATAACTATGACTGAAATACCGACGTCCGAAACATCGAAGTTCAAAATACCGAAAGTTTGAAACACCGATAGCCGTTATATCGAAATATGAAATACCGATGTCCAAATGCCCGAAAGGATGAAACCCCGAATAGACGAAATCCCGAATGGACGAAATACCGATGGATGCTGCGAGCTACTTGGAAGTAGCGTTCGCCGGCCGCTGCAGCGGCACCGCTCGCTTCGCTCGCTCGGCTCACGCGCGGTTGGCACTGTTCTAACCTAACCTAACCTATTTCACCCTGTTCAATGTGATGAATCCTATAATTTGCCTTCGGGATTTTAAGCTTTCGGGCAAACGAACTTTCGGTATTTCAAACTTTCGACCAAACAATCATTCGGCGTTTAATTTTTCGAGATTTCGTCCACAGGTATTTCAAAAATAGGTATTTTGAATTTCGGTATTGTAATACGTACCCGAGTTATGTTTATGTTATTTCAGATTGGTATGAATACTGACAATAAAATATGATTTGTAAATAAGTATTGAAATAGATACTAACGTGTTAGCATACATTATTAAGATCAAGCAAGCACTGTCCCAAAAGTAGCTGAACAACATAAGCGTCAAAAGTATATTAACACACGGCAACATTAAAAATATACTTTGTTAACCTAATTTTGTCTTTACTGCTGTTTAGTGACTTTTGATACAATGATGTTGTTCTATAATAACAATATCAGCAGTTTCTATATTTAGTAGTAGTAAGTTTAGTCAGGTGCAATTAGCTGTTTAGTGACTTTGATACAATGATGTTCAGCGACATTTGGATTGATGGTGTACAGCGACTTTATGAATACTAGTGCACATGTACTTTTGAAATACTAGTGCACATGTACTTTTGAAATACTCGTGTTTAACGACTTTTGTAAATTTCTGGTGTACAGGCTATTTTGTTTCCTAGTTGCGACTATAACTTATGGCATTTTATTGTGAACAGGTGTTTTGTAATGTTGATTCTGTACATCGACTTTTGGTGCTGACTGTACCTACCACCACTTTAAAGTTCACCATAAAGTTTAAATAAATAACAGCCAGGATCGATGGCTTCCTGAGGCCTGGTCATAATGTCCTACATCAACTTAGAAAAGTACACATTGGAGCTTTCCCGGTTCTGAACTCGCAACCTTGTGCTTAACCACCGGACCATTCATCATCTGCCTAGCCTTTTCCCAACTATATTGGGGTCGGCTTTCAGTCAAGCCGGATTTAGCTGAATATCAGTATTTTACGAGGAGTGGCTGCCTACCAGACCTCCACAACCCATTAACTTTGGTAACACGGTACTTCATGGCAAGACTGGAGTCAGATTTACTGGAACCACGGGACCATTACAATATCAAAATATACCATAGACTTTTCCCCCTCCTTGAGTCGTATTCCTCATTGCTGAATGATGATTGCTCCTGATAGTTCGATTTAAACTTAATGCCGTCTGTAAAGTTCGTATACACACACTCAGCGACTCGTGGTACGTTCTGAGCCATCATTAGTTTGATTATTCTGTGAACCTTGCTCAATGAACACAATATTATCAACTGCTTCTACAAAACACTATCGCTCAAGATACCTACAGGGTATTGTTTGTCGTTGCACGGGAGTTCAATTCAATTATTTTCCTAGTACAATAGGCACTTTATCTTGAATAGCAAATAGGGACAAAGATAGTAAGCAATTAGCTTCAAATAGTCCCCCCAGCTTTGCATGGGAATGACAAATCAATGAAATTCCCGGATTTTTCTCTAATCTACTACTTCTCATGAATCAATCTATCTAATAGTGAAAACCGCATGAAAATCCGTTCAGTATTTTCTGATTGAGAGCCAACATAAATAGACGCGGTGAATGACTTCGTGTTGTTATTGAAATGGACTTTTCAGCTGAAAATAAAACAACCGAGTTCCAAAATAAAAACTAAAAATAATTACATAAACAAAATAACTTTAATTTCGAAAATCGGTGTCAAGAACCTTCAGGGATTTTTTTTTTGTTATACATGTATGAATGAGTCCCACTCTAATCTCTATCAATTTATGCATACATTAATAATTAATTGTAGCTTTCATATAATTTCAGTAGTTTTATATCGTATCGACTTTTCTCTACATTATTAACTTCAATTAGCATAATATTACAAATATATCAGAATAATTGGCATTTATAACAAAAACAAAACAATGCCTCTCCTTCTTCTTCTTCCTGCCCTTATCCCATATTACTTGGGGTTGGCGCAACGTTTTTCTTCCATTCTGTCCTGTCGTCCGTCACACTAACTCCCTTTTCTTTCATATCACTGCTCAAACAAACCATCCATCTTTTTTGGCCTCCCTCTCCCTCTCCATCCATCTACACAACGATTCGTGATATTATAATCACTCTTATCGCAGTTCGGAACTCTGTATATGTTACTGTAAAAGCCCGAGCTACAGTAAATCCTAAGATTTTCCAGTAAATCCTAAGATTTACCAACTCTTAATGGTAAAAGTCCGAACCATTCTATGATCATCGTTTATTTCGGACTTTTACTACCATTCACTTGGTAAATCTTAGGATTTACCTCAAAGACACGGTAAATGTTGAGATAAACATTATCAATAGATAGGTAACGATTTGACTGATTAGTAGTACTTGATGTTTAATAATTACTCATAGTTACGTAAGGATTTGAATAATTATTAATTAAAATAATTGATTAAAAATTATGCATTATTCTGTAAGACTATGGACTCTGTACTTAACACTAAGCTACCTAGAAACTTATGACTTCCTAAGTGACCGTCAATACGGCTTTCGCCGAAATTGGTCAGCTAGTGATCTTCTAGCGTGTACCATCCGTATCTGGAGTGAGGCCTAAGCCTCAACCTTTGGGTATACAAACGACAGTACTGTTACTTTGAGATACATACTTATCGAGTGCACGAACTAGTGGGTCATAGATCCAGTCTCTCCGAGTGGCTAAAATTGAGCGCTTGAATTGGTCCTTGGGGGCAGTCACTGAATGGGGCTATGCCAATTTGGTCAAATTCAATGCTGCTAAAACCCAGGCGTGTCTGGTTTCCGCTAAAATGAGACAATTCAGTCCTCCTCCTACTTTCCTGGGTGCAACCGTGCCGATAACCGAACATCTTGATCTTCTTGGTGTTACGTTGACGTCGACTCTCAACTTTTCTCCATAAAAGCTAGGAATCCTTGCAAAGGTGAGACAGTACTTCACGCCGGAACAGCTGCTCACACTTTATCAAGCGCAAGTTCGATCGTATATGGAGTATCCTCTCATCTTTGGAAAGGATCTGCCCGATATCAATCAGCTTAAAGCGCTTGAAGTAATTGAAAGGAGAGCCAAGAGGATCATTGGTAATGATGCACTCGTCGAGTCGAGGCTTCAAAGTCTTGAGCATGGAGGCCGAATCGCTAGCCTGTCGGTTTTCTACCGATAGCAATTTGGGGAGTGTGCGTCGGAATTACATAACCTAATTCTACCTAGCCCGTTCTATCATCGGACCATCACGCGTATGGCGTACATGGTAGACATCCCTCCTATAGACACAAAACGTTTTGGGAACACATTTATTGTACGTACAGCCAAGGAGTGAAATTCCCTGCCAGATTCTATGTTTGCTGATAGCTACCACCCAGGAATCTTTAAGTCAAGACTGAAAAAGTTACTTCTAGGTAAGCGCGCTCCATAATCGACCGCATCGTCGCTGATTATCAGGTGAGTGCGAATCTATCTCTGATAAAAAAATATCCAAAACCAACATTTACCAACCCTCACTGATAAGACCTAGGATGTACCAAATTAAAATGGTAAAAGCCCGATAAATCGCTTCTTTTTTACATATTCTTACATTTACCGACTCGTGTTGGTAAACCCTAAGATTTACTGGTAAAACCTAAGTTTTACCGAGGTTCGGACTTTTACAGTAACATATATACTAGATAGTCCGTCTAATGAAAGTGCGTCTTGAGAAAAAGAGGTTCAAACCAAAAATTTTGTATGTGGTATAACTAACTAGGAGGAGAATCACGTCTTGACAGTTCACAATTATTTTTATTTCCTACGATTGCGGCTGAATAATGTTGCCAATTAAATTAAAAAAAAAACTCTAGGTCGCACTTTCATTAGACGTACTCTAACAAAAAAGTGATCATTTGAGCTGGCAAGACAGATGGGCAATAGCCCTGCTAGCCACGATATAGGTACTTAATATAAAACTCACGAACAACGCACGACAATAAGTTTGCGGTAGGTACCTACGCGCTCGACACGATGGTAAGTTGTCGGTACGTTCCGCAGGGTGGCGCTCGCGTCGCCTCTTGTAGCAAACAACGGAACTTGAGTGACCACTCACTAGACCACACTAGTCCAAACTGCGGACACAATCTTACACTGTGTCAAGTACGCAGATACTTTGCTAGATGGCGCTGTTGTCAAACAGTGTCCAATTTTATCATTATAGTCCGTCTACGGTCTAATGAAAGCGCGACCTGGGAAAAAGAGGTCAAATCGAAAAATTTTGTATGTGGTATTACCAACTAGTAGAAGAATCATGTCTTGATACTTCACAATTTTTTTTATTTCCTACAATTGCGGCTAAATAATGTTGCCCATTAAATTTAAAAAAAAAGCTTCAGGTCGCGCTTTCATTAGACGCACTCTATTAAATACACATTGGATGTCTTCCTTGAGAATTGGCTACATGTGGCTCAAAGCCGGAAAAGATGGAAGGCATGGAGGAAGGCCTTTACCCAGCAGTGGGACAGCATAGACTAGATATAATATAAGTACACATTTAGCTTTTTATTCCAAATCGCAAGTAGAGACTTTGTTGATTATGAATCTATAAGCAAGAATCTTGTATACCCTGGATTGATTATAAAAAAAAAAGAAAAAATATTTTATTTGGCACACATTCTGAAGTGTAGGTAAGTACTTATTTTGGGTTTATTGCACACTCGTAGAATGAGATAACATTTTGTTTGATTAACCTTTTGAATAGTACTTTCGGGTTTGAGGTTGACGTAATCAATGCAGATAGTATAAAAAAAATCTTGTGTATGACCAATTTCTGATTTAGGAATATGAATTCATATTCCTGCAAATAAGACAAAATATAGGGAAAAAAATCTAAAGAAAATCTAAGGGCCTGTTTCACCACCTATGATTAAGTTTCGAGTATCTTACTTGACAGATAATTTCATACAAATTCTGTTCCATTTTTGAATTTATTCAGTGAGTAGTGCCTACTCGGACATTGTGAAACAGGCCCTTAGTATCAAAATTGATGAGTTAACTTACTAAAGTGACTGTACTATTAAAATTTGCTCAGAGAATCGCCCAACTTACTTATATGCCAGTGGGAACAAATGGGCCCGAAAAGTTCTGGAGGGGCTACCACGGACCGAAAGACGTAGCGTTGGAAGGCCTCCCACAAGGTGGACCGACGATCTGGTGAGAGTCGTGGGAATCCGATCATGCTAGGAAAATCGGAGCATAGCGCTTTCCATTGGCTTTTGGGTGACGTATGCCCATTACCTTTTGTTATTGGTTTTTTTTTTCTCTTTATTTTTTTGGGGTTTTACTACTATGTATTTGAGTAAACATGCATATTTTTAATCAAATTGCCTGAGCTGACCTCATATCTTTATACCTACGTCTAAACACGTCACACACTTCCACGTAAATATTATTATCAGACTTGCAAACTCCAACGCGTAAAGTACCGTCTAAAGACAATCTGTAAAGCGGTGACCTCTGACTCTCTGAAATTTGACGTAACCTCACGATAACTACCAGCTGACATGATAATGTAAAGTAATTTTAGCATCAGATATTAAAACAGTTGGATTGTGACGGTCGAAATGTGAACACGAACAACGGAGCATTTAAAAACACAGATATGGACAAACTAACTGTTTCCAAAATCCTGTGTCTTCTCTTCGCAGTCGAGGCAAGCATAATTCAAGACAACTACAACAGAGAAAGAACAGCTTTATTGGAAGAAGAAACACACAAAGCTGTAGGTGGAAAACAAAATTTAAACGCAAATGAAACGATAGCCAACAACATCTTGATGAGATGGAAGATGAAAGAACTCAACACTTCATACAACGATCCGCAGCATTTCAACTTCTCTAAACACTACTTTTCATATAAGAAAAATATCGAAAAGTCAAAGGTGTATCAAATTATCAGAAGAATGCCGAAAGGTGCAGTGTTACATGTGCATAGTACTTTGATGTTACATGCAGACGTACTAGTTAAGTTGACTTATGAAGATCACTTGTATGTGTGTTATGAAGATGAAGGTATACTGCTACACTTCTCGGAATCAACTCCACAAAAAGCCTGTCCAACAAAATGGGCCCTTGTTAGCGATCTCAGAAATGCTTCCGGCGATCCAATCGCTTTTGATTCACAATTCAAGAAATATTTCACACTTTACAAAGGAGATGATCATGAGTACGACTTTGTTGACGTCACCACTATTTGGAAAAGATTTCACATAGTTGGTCGCGCAATCGGATCTTTAACTGCATACAGACCGGTTAGAGAAAAATACTGTTATGAAGTACTGAAGCAATATTATACAGATAACATAATGTATATTGAAATGCGTATGGGATTGTACGGCTTATACGAATTGGATGGCACAAGACACGAGGAGAAGTACTTAGTAGAGCTCCACAAAAATATAACAAATAAATTTATCGAGGATCATCCAGACTTTATCGGTGTGAAATTAATAATCACTCACAGCAGATCTAAAAATATTGATCGTGCAAGAGAAACTTTGAATGCGATAAGAAGCATTAAAGCAGAAATGCCAGGTATGATAGCAGGACTTGACTTTGTAGGCCATGAAGATACCGGTAGGCCGTTGACATATTTCCTTCCAATGTTATCTGAGGCTAAAGATGAGATAAACTTCTACCTACACGCTGGAGAGACTGCTTGGTTAGGAACGTCAGCTGACGAGAACTTGGTCGATGCAATTCTCCTTGGTGCGAAGAGGATCGGCCACGGCTACGCATTGACGAAGCATCCGAGTCTGATGTCAGCAGTGATAAAGAAAGACATAGCTTTAGAAGTGAATGTGATATCAAACGTGGTGTTATCTTTAGTGCATGATGTGAGGAACCATCCCTTAGCATCGTACATAGCGTTGGGTCTGCCTGTAGTGTTATCCAGTGACGACCCAGGTGCGTGGAGCGCTGAGCCGGTGTCGCACGACTTCTTCGTGGCGTTCATGGGCGTTGCGAGTAAGCATGCGGACTTGAGGTTACTGAAACAACTGGCTCTCAACTCAATCACGTACAGTGCGCTGGAGGATGAAGGTAAAACAAGACTTTTGAACGTTTTCAACAAACGATGGGACACGTTTGTGAGAGATGTGATTTCTGATGAATCTTTATTAGATACTAGTGTTTCCTAACCGTTTTAGTGTTTGTTTTATTTTAGTTTAAAGACTTTTAACTATGTCGAAAGTCTGTTATAGCAATAGCAGACTAAAATTTTTTAAATATAAAAAAGTGTCAAGAGGCCTGCGGAGACCGCGCGCTATCTCGAGTTGAGACGCAAAAAAATACGTTTTTGAGGTTGATGGAAGCAATCCAGATAGTATAAACAATTCTTGGACACACCGACTGGAGTACAGTCACCATCCGCACACTGACAGTTGCTTGCTGTGATAGCAATACACACTATTGGAAATTTGGTAGAGGTTCCGTAATACCAAAAATGATGAATGAAAAATTAATGTATTTCCAATATTGTTTCGAGTATTTATAACTTGATAATAATATCTGTGTTCCTACGGAAAGATATTTTGACATATTGTTGTTTATAATATAGAAAAAAACAAATAAAAACATGACATTTTCGCTGTGAAAATGTGCAAATTTAAATTCGCTTAAATTTCGTTTGGGGTAAGTTTTTCAACAAAAAGACGATGTAGGAACCTAGATAATTATTGCTTGAATCCGAATAACATCATATTATGGTGCAAATATGCTTAAATTGCAAATGATTTTGGTATTACGTTTGTATGGATAATTCTAACGTCGCGCCCACCTTAATATAGGCAAGCTGTGTATACGAGTATGTTTGTGTTTGTAAGAAATGTGATTTCAGATGCATCTCTATCTGATAGAGTTTAAGTGTAAATATTCAAATTAAAAAATACACAATTTATAATAAAGTAGGTAACTGCATGCCCTGTACTAACCTGTTGGGGTTAATAGGTGGACACCAAAGAGAAACATCGTTTTAAGGATTTCAATAATAACTTTTATTATCCTTGTCTTTATATACCGGAAGGTGTGTTTCAGTAATATAACTTGAGACGTGTGCTCATAGTTTAAGTTCGCAATGTTATGTTAATTTTTGACTGATAATCTGATTACTAATTAACTTGTGTTTTCCTTATTCTTACTTCAGTAGTACATGCTTTAAAATTGCAGTACCTTACTTATTTGTTGTAAAATATATACAAAGATTTCATTATTTTTTCATCAGATAAAATTAATTTGAAGATGGTTCATTGTCTGGTATTAGATGATACCAGTTAATTTCGTCTTTATTTATTTATTTAATCCTTTATGCACATAGAAGTACTAATGCGTCAGAAGTTCAGGATTCCACGCGCAGTATTTTGTCCTCTCATCCCTGTTCTTCATCATAACCATCAGCATATCATCGCCATAAACTAAATCCTTTCTAGTATGGGTTCGCTTCTGAAAGAAAATCCTAGGGCCCTGGATCTTACAACTAAAAGAAATCTTTGGACTTCTCCTAACCATATGGTAACTAGTAGATATTTTGACCTAACTAACTATTAATGAACTAATGGTGCAAAACAGCATAATATAATTAACAGTTATTATGATAGAGAACGTAGGTACACAATTAAACTAATCACTGGCGCTCATTTGATAAACTATTGAACTTCCAATTAAGTCACTCTGTACTTAAAATTGTGACTCAAAACTGTATGTAAACAAAATCAAGATTAATTCCTATAATTAAGTATTTTATAAACAAATTTGAATTTGCACTATCTTTTCTTATTTTGACTGACGTTTACTTATTCAAAAATGAAAATATAAAATAAAGTCGATGCCTACTTCAAATTCTTACAAATTAGAGGGCTGGGTTGGTGCAGTGGTTGAGCAATTGGCTGCTACGCTACGTGTGGCAGGTTCGATACCTGCATGGGACAAATATTTGTAGGCCCTACAAATAGATGATCCGGATCTGGGTGTCTTGTGTATGTGAGTCTGCATGTTTGTGAAGGCACTCACGATACAGGAGTTATTCCTAGTGTGGGGCAAAGTTATTTAAAAAGAAAAAAATAATAAATAGGGTGACTGGTAATTAGTGACCGATACATAAACACGTATTGTAGTCTTGATAACTTGATAACAACTTTTACTATGGGACCTAACCTAAAATCGCGAAAAAAATACATCGGTAACTACATTTATGTTCGCCTACTAGAGTGCGTCTAATGAAAGCGCGACCAGGAGTTTTTTAAAATTTAATTGGCAACATTATTCAGCCGCAATTGTAGGGAATAAAAAAAATTGTGAAGTGTCAAGACATGATTCCTACTCATTTTTGGATTTATCCTCTTTTTCTCAGGTCACGCTTTCATTAGACGGACTATAACTGGTCAAAATGTACTGAGCTGCTGATTTTTTGACAGATACGGTACGGTGAAACGGCTTTTATTTAAAAAAGCTCGAAAACACCACTTATCATTCTTAAGCAGTAATTAAAACAGGCGACTTAATTCTACTTAATACTAGATGTCGCTACTTTACCTACCAAGCTCAGTTCACAGACACACAACGCCATCTATGCGTGAGTAGCTCGTACTAAGAAACTGAAAACTTATTAAGTTAACATTTATGCCTGTCTTTAAAACTTTTTCAGTATATTTAGGTTTTTTTAGTCAACACTTAAGATGATTTCGAGTAGGTAATAAAAAAAATGAGAGTTAAAATTTTTAGTTCAATTTATTTTTAGTTGTTAAAATTTACTAGAATGAAATTAGTACGTAGGTAAAATAGTATAGCATTACCGTAGCATCAGCCTTATACTGTTTTCACTGCTGAGACTTAATCTTCTCTAGGAGAGGGAATGGGCCGTAAACCACCACGCGGTCGCAGTGCGGATTTAGCACTAAGCTCACTAAAACTTGTACTTGCCAAGATTGGTCTGTGGATGAGTGACGATCTTAACATAACGAGTTTCCTCCGTGCCTCGGAAAGCACGTTAAGCCGTAGGTCCCGGCTGTCATTTGTAGATCTTTGGCAGCCGTTACGGATAGTCAGAAGCCAGTAAATCTGACTCCAGTTTTGCCATGAAGTACCGTGTTACACCAGTTAATGGGTTGTGGAGGTCTGGTAGGCAGCTCCTCGTAAAATACTGGTATTCAGCTAAATCCGGCTTGACTGGAAGCCGACCCCAATATAGTTGGGAAAAGGCGGGGTAGATGATGAATATAATATAGCGAGTAAGTATTCTTATTGCGCTTATTTTAGGTACTATAAAGTGCATGCAATTTCTTCAAATGTCAAAACGAGCCTATTGTTTTCTTACAACTCTAGATTGGTAGCTAATAAAAAAATCTTGAACGGTGAAGGAAAACATCGTGAGGAAACCGGCATGTCCTAGAACCAAAAATTCAAAGACATGTGACATCCACCAACCCGCACTGGGCCCGCGTGGTGGATTACAGTCCATTCCCTCTCCTAGAGAGGAGGCCTGAGTCCCAGCAGTGGGAACATTATAAGGCCGATAATGCTAATAATGCTAAACAAATCTTTTGGCTAACAAAGTGGGAGCCTACTGTTTTTCCTAAAGGGGTCTTACCTACTCTAAAAAAAAGTTAAAACAGTGAATTTAAAATTCATAAAACTACAAAACTTATCAGAAACCAAAATCTGAGATATCGTCTGTCTCCCAAAAAGTGCGTCACGACAGAGCAATTGTTTCGCCCAATTATAGCTCTTACACTGTTGTAATAAGGGCTATATCAGCGCGGGTCATCTAGGGTCAGAGTCGTGACAATGACGTGACGCTTCAAGGAGATGCGTTGGGCTTGCGACTCTGCTTACCACAAAAGCGTGAGTGATTTACGATAGAGAAATGGAGATGGTCTGTGTATGTTTGTGGAGTAAAAAGGTCCCTCCAGTGATCGTTATTCACATAGGAATAAAAGAAGGCAGTTATTTGCCATTTGTTCGTACCCATCAATGATTCTAAATTACGTACTTTTTATTTGATATAAGTAAACTAGAGTGCGTCTAATGAAATCGCGACCTGGAGATTTTTTAAAAATTTAATTGGCAACATTATTCAGCCGCAATTGTAGGATATAAAAAAAAGAAGTGTCAAAACATGATTTTCCTACTAGTTAGTAATACAACATACAAAATTTTAGGATTTAACCTCTTTTTCTCAGGTGGCGCTTTCATTAGACGGACTATACCTAAGCAACGTAGTTATCTGACATTTTTGCTAAACTGGGCCTCTTTGGTACAGCCGCGCCACACACTGTTAGTTTACTCTTCTTTTTTAATTTTAAGTTGTTGTTTCTACATTTTGTATGTCTGTCTATGTGTGCCAAATAAATATTGTTCTTTCTTTCTTTTCTTTACCAGCACCTTACCGGATTGTAGATCATCATCGTCATTTCAGCCGAAAGACGTCCACTGTTGGACATAGGCCTCCCTCAAGCGTCGCCACAACGACAGGTCCTGTGCGTCTCGCATCCATCGGATTCCCGCGACCCTCGCCACGTCATCGGTCTACCTAGTGGGAGGCCTTCCGACGCTGCGTCTTCCGGTACGTGGCCGCCACTTCAGAACCTTCCATCCCCATCGACCATATTCTGTTCTACGAGTAATGTGCCCTGCCCACTGCCACTTAAGTTTGCCGATTCTTCGGATTATAGATATTATTATAATATTATTGCTCATCTCCTCATCGACCCTTCAACATTGAAGACATGCAGACATTCATAACAGGATCAATCCATTCCAGAATTTAAAATAATTGTAACAGGATACATTATTCAATTCATGTCGTCCCGTTCAAGCCACTCACATTAAATTGTTTGGTCCGCAAGTAAATATTTTCAAAACAGGGGTCCAGTTGCCATTGTCAAATTGACCGAATGATTTTCGGGGGACCGACTGAATGGGATGCATGTATTGTTGGATTAAAGTATTTTAGGGGAAACGGTTGACGTTCGTTCTGGTTTGTGACGTTTGTAAGCGGTGATTCTTTTTTTTGAGACATTGCGTTGTAGAAGAAATGACGGAGTAGTAGCTTATGCTAGTGGCTTTACCCTCGTGTTAGTAGAAATTGTCCTAAGGGAGATACTTCTTCTTCTTCCTGCCCTTATCCCGTGTTACTTGGGGTCGGCGCAACCAGGGAAGATAGATATAGATACTTACGGTAATAAAATATCCAGTCAATATTTGAACCAGAAAAACAGAAACCGGGAACGCGGTAGGCCCGTTTTAATAAGCATTGACCATTTACCCCACACTAGAAATGACTGCTGTATCATTAAAAAACATGTTAACTCACATACACAAACACCCAGACCCGAAACAACTATCTGCAGGCAATAAGACACCCAGATCAAAACAAATAACAAGAACACACAATATTTGTTCGATGCGGGAATCAACCCCACGACAGAAGCACAGAAGTCAATCGCACAACCATTGCGTCAAGTGTGTAGTTAAATACCAATCTACACACATAAACATATTAAGCCAACAGTCCCAACAAAACACCAAAGGAAACGAAATTACAAACAGTTCAAAATACAATTTCGACAGCCGAAAAACAAATGACGGTCGCGACAATAGTCTTTCAATTCGAACCAGGGACCTTCCACATGCTTCCAAATTGACGGGCAAGCTAAATGCGAACCTACCATTCGAGTACCCGAAATATTCCTGTCTCGGCACCAAGATTTTCGGCACCAGGCATCAAGCTAATCCCGATTCGACACCAATAGGTATTTTGGATGGTAGTAACCGAAACAAAATCATCATCTGCCTAGCCTTTTCCCAACTATATTGGGGTCGGCTTCCAGTCAAACCGGATTTAGCTGAATACCAGTATTTTACAAGAAGCGGCTGCCTACCAGACCTCCACAACCCATTAACTGGGCTAAACGTAACCGAAACAAAATCCCATCAAAAATTTCGATTGGTGTCGAATCAGGAATAGTTTGGGTGCCTTTTTCTTCTTATCGTGTCGATGTCTTAAACTATTTTTTTTCCGACCAGTATTTAGCAACCCGTACGGCTCTATCATTGGCCTTGCATAGATCCCAAAACGTACAGGTGGTTGTGCAGGATGGGCAGCTCAGCAAGTGCCGCATGTCCTGCGTAGTTTGGGTGCCGAAAATCTAGGTGTCGAAACGGGAATATATCGAGTACTCGAAATCCCATTCATCAGTGTTTTTGCTCCCGATAACGACGCTTGTCCCCACACAATACGTTTGAGGAAGACGCCAGCTATAAATCTTCGTGGCACAGGTGAGGACGGCGAGATCAAAGCGAGCGGCGCCCTTTGTAACGCCCCCCACCCTGAGAGGCCTGTCAATATTTGCATAGTAAGTAAATAAAGTTTAAAGATACTACTAAACTGTGTTGATTGAGATGTTCAAATGAGAATCACTTACTGGGCTTTAGTTGTGGGAAAGGAGGGATAGGAGCTACTAGTGTGTTTAAGAGGACGATGTGAACCTATTTTTTTACTATTGATAGGCTCGCGCAGTCGCGCTTGACCACTATATATAATTTGTGGTTGTAAATACGAGTTATGCTGTACATAACTGGATATACGTACTGAAGGCTTGATACAAATACATAAAAAGCTACTATTTTTAAGGTTAGACTCGCGTTTGATCACTACCTAATCTACCTATCTCAGTTGATGGTCAGCGATCATGTGGTCTACGGACTACGGTAGAGCGCGCTTGCCTAGAAGTAATCTATTCACTCTTGACTTAAAGACTCCTTGGACTGTAGCTTGCTTATCTTACAGATAAAACCGACAAAAAAAAACAAAATAATTTTAAAAAGATACAGTATTAGGTACCATTTTGAAAACCTTAATTTTTTTAAATGTTGACCAACGCTAGCATATTTTATCACATAATATTATATTCTGTATCTATTTACAAGTAGCCTTTAAGCCGTATTTATATACAATTTTATCCGAAAGACGATACCCAAGTGTCTCCGTGACAACAGATCCTATGCGTCACGCATTCGCATCCATCGGATTCCCACGACTCTCAACCACCACCTTATAGGAGGCCTTCCAACACTGATTCTTTCAGTAGGCGAGTAATGTTTCAGCAACCCCAAGCCCCATCGATCATCTGTTCTGCGAGCAATGAGCCCTGCCTATTTGTCCTCCAGTCATTTTTTTAGTAATTTAAAATAGTGCTTGACTGCGATCCCATCTGATGCTAAGCAGTGATGCAATCGTTGATATCGATTTTGTGTCATAAAAGTAAAATAAACAGTAAAAAATAACAGTACTAACCTAATTTAAGCAAAACTATGTATGTTAAGTCAATATACATATTATTACCACTTAAGTATAGCGATTCTTCGGGCTATGTAACCTTGGTTCTTTTGCGGATACATTGCGTTAGAAAACCGGCATGTCCTAGAACCAAACATTCGAAGACATGTGACATCCACCAACCCGCACTGGGCCCGCGTGGTGTAACTAGATTTTACTGCCCATTCCCTCTCCTAGAGAGGACGCCTGACTCCTAATAGTGGAAACATTACAAGGCCTATAATGCTTATGCTGCACTTCATTAACTCTCCTAGATAGGTGGGCTGAGTCCCAGCAGTGGGAACATTACAAGGCTGATAATGCTAATGCAAATAAGGCACCCAGTTAGTCTGAACGCCTCGACCCCAACCATTGATTGGATTCGGAAATAAGTCTTTTTTTTTTCTTAATATAATAACCACCTGACACATGAAGGAAGGGTCACCTCAACCCATCGCGTGCTGCTCAAACGACCCGCCTTTGACACGGAGTGACGATACAATGATCACGGACCATCATCACAGGACCACATCCTCCCAATGTGCCCTAATGAGGCCCAATCATTGACAAAAAACGGGCCTTTTCAACCGTTTTCAACCGATTTGTTACTTCCAGAAATACAACTTTAAATATACACTCAAGCTGAACCTTTATATACCGTATGTTGAAGAGTTAAGGTCTCTTTTTGAAGGGTTCTCAGTTGTGGATAGTTACGATTAAGTTGGTGATTGGTAAGAAATTAATCTGTGGGCTCCCGTTTGCAACATGTCGCCATTGTTATAATATGGATAATGTGTGGTTTTCATCTGTTTTTGTGTATCTCTGGTAAATGTTAGTTTTTAGTCGGATTTGCAAATTATAGAGGAGACTGTGTGAGTTGCAAACTGTGACAAAGGAACTCTGTTTTTTTTTATTAATATTGATAGGCTCGCCTTTGACCAGGTGAGACCTGGTGGTAAGCGATGACGTGGTCGACGATCGAGCACGTTTGCCTAGAAGTAACCTATTTGCTAAACTTAAATGTCAGTGGGCAGGGCACACGAAACGGATGGTCGATGGGGTCGGAAGGTTCTGTAGAAGTGTTGGGAGGCCTTACACAAAGTGGACCGATGACCTGGTGAGAGTCGCAGGAATCCGATGGTTGCGAGACGCTCAGGACCGGTCGTTGTGGCGACGCTTAGGGGAGGCATATGTACAGCAGTGGACGTCTTTCTGAGATTATGATGAACCTATGTATATACTCAGGCGGACCCTGGCAATGGCCGGGATTAACGCCAGGTAGAAGAAGAAGATGAATCCTATATACTCTTGTCTTAAATACCCCTAGTTTGTAGCTATCAGCAAACATAGATTCAGGCAGAAAATTCTCTTTTATAGCTATACAGTATACGTATAATAAATGTGTTCCCAAAACGTTTTGTACGTATAGGTGGGATGTTCACCATGAACCGGTGGCGCAACGCCGTACGTCTATCACGTAATTGTTTTTGTATTATATACCTATTGTATAATTATTTTACCTATACAAGATAAAATAATAATTTTAAAACAACGACATCACACAACTGTCTTATTTCTCGACGACCTATTAATTCCGATAACGATGGGGTCTTTTGTGCCCCATGATAATTGTTAGCAACTGTCTCCTGTAGCCCTGGTAAGGACAATGGGGTGCTTTCCGTTATTTTGGTTTAAATATAGACAATAGTAACAAGAATTGTGCCAACTGTCGTCTTTGCAAAAAAAAATAAACCTGCTTACCATCAGGTGGGATCGCATTAGTTTAAGTCAATTAAATAAAAAGCGAAAAGTAGTTATTATAGCTTTCTTAATTCTTTTGCCCGTTCAAGGAATAGACAAAAACAAATACTTAATACTTAACACTAATCTGCATGGTTCGCATATGATTTACATTTTGTATGGACTTTAAAAGAGACTGTGACCCCTGAGTTTGTTTCGGTATTTCTTCTCAGGGTAGTCAGTTAGGAAACACCGGCCTCATCTATTTACAAAAAAAAAGTCCAAAAAAAAATTGACGTGTAAAAGAGTTTGGAAAAAACCTATTTGCAAAATAAAAAAAATAAGGAAAAACAAAGAATGATCATCACCTTTTCCAAACTAACGCGGAGAGGGAATCCTAGGGATGCGAGATGCACAAAACCGTTCGTAGGCTAGTGACGACACTTTGGGGATGCCTATATCAAGTAGTGGGCGTCTATCGGCTGCGATTACTCATGGTATATAGATAAAGAAAAAATATCTAAGTATCAAAGTTAAAACTGTAATATTGTATGTTTTTTTTGTCCAAAATATTTGCCTGTTGCGGGCTTCCCGTCTGATTATAATTTAGATGTATTTAAGGCTAGATTGAATAGGCTCTTAATAAACTAGTGTGCCTCACCAACAATATTGAATCACCGCTTACCATCAGTTGGGACCGTAATCAAGCACTAGTTAATATTATTTAAAAAAATGTTTTTAAACCTTTCGAAAAACTTGGGTCTCAAGTCTGCTATTAAAATTGTCGATCATTGACTTCATAATTGTTGATTTTTGACGAGTTTGCCAATGATCGTCAATTAAAGAGTGCGTCTAATGAAAGCGCGAAAGGAGTCTTTTTTAAATTTAATTAGCAACATTATTCAGCCTCAATTGTAGGAAATAAATAAAATTGTGAAGTGTCAAGACATTGATTCTCCAACTAGTTAGTAATACCACATATACAACATTTTTGGATTTAACCTCTTTTTCTCAGGTCGCGCTTTCATTAGACGGACTATAATACAATTCTAATAGCACACTTGAGGTCCTGGTACTTTACAAAGGAAACACGTAACATTTACATAGAAGAACGCTATCACCCCTAGGGATTTTTTTCTACCACCAAAGCACCCTTACACATCCATAATCAATTTTCTCCAAAAAAAAAAATGTACCGCACGCGATCTTATTATTATAAAAAAAACTGGGCAAGTGCGAGTCGGACTCGCGCATTGAGGGTTCCGTACGAACTAACTTGAACTAATAGTTGAATTCCCGAAACGAGCCCGAGATATTTCCCATTATTTTTGTTTCTTTTTTTTTGCGAACAGATTTTTTTTTCCTATTCTTGTGTTATAAGACCTTGTTTTATGTCAAAGTTTCAGGGTACTTACCCTATGAATTTTGATTCCCTTGAGAGAGTCGAAATATATGTACGTTCTTCTTCAGTCGTATCTATTTTTTAAGAAGTTTAATTTTTTAACTTCAAGGGACCGCAGATCTGAGTATATGGTTTTAATTTCAACTTGATACCTCTACATGTTCCTAAAATAAAGGGCCTTGACAGACAGATAAACGAACAACAAATTGATCCTATAAGGGTTCCTGTTGTTATCCTCACAGTACTGATGTACGTTTGAAGTGTATTTTAAGTACGGAACCCTAAAAAAAAACAGTTCAACGCTGGGGTAAGGTTTTTTGTAGCTATAATTAGTAATTGGCAGTTCTTATGTGGTTGCAGGTTCGCGCTTGTGCAACTCAAATTGCGGTTGGTCTCATCATTCTTGGAACATATGTTGAGTAACGGAACCCTACTATTGTTTGGCTGGCGTTTTGTCTTTTTTTGTTTAGGAGCGAGAAATCATCAATGGACCTTATCAGAAGGCTTAAAGTCACCGAAAAAACAATTAAAAAGGCTATGCTCAGAGTTTCCTTGCGCGGTCACATCAGAAATGAAGATATCCGCAAGAGAACTAAGTTTACCGACATAGCCCGAAGAATCGCCAAACTTAAGTGCCAGTGGGCAGGGCACATTGCGCGTAGAACAGATGGTCGATGGGGACGGAAGGTTCTAGAGTGGCGGCCACGTACCGGAAGATGCAGCGTCGGCAGGCCTCCCACAAGGTGGACCGACGACCTGGCGAGGGTCGCGGGAATCCGATATATGCGAGATGCACAGGACCGGTCGCTGTGGCGACGCTTGGAGGAGGCCTATGTCCGGCAGTGGGCGTCTTTCGGCTGAGATGATGATGATGAGAAATCATCAGCTAATTTCTCTCGTTCTACGGAGGAGCGGTAGGGAATGTCAAACTTTAACTAACAATACACCTATGTTCCTTATTTGCCTTGCGCTGTCGATGACTCACGCTCGATCCGGATGGTTACAGAGCGGCTGGACGACGAGCTACGCATTGCTCACCGTCTGCAATCCTCCCACTCAGGGTGGAGTGACACGTCACGTCAGATTTTTTACAAACCTCACTCGTGTTCCTTTATATGTGTATACCGTAGAGTCAAGAACGGTGAGTCTGGCTGGATCAACGTAATGGGATGCGCACAGCACCCACGAGGCCTTTTGCCATCTATTCATCTGTTACCATGAGCCTCGTAGCTAGAGGAGAGGAGCTCGTAGCTAGATAATAACAGCCGCTCAGGTCGATCTTCAAGGTTAAGCAACGCTTGCCAAGGCTGGTCTGTGGACGGGGGACCATCTTAACATACCGAGATTCCTCCGTGCCTCGCAAAGCACGTTAAGCCGTAGATCCCGGCTGTCATTTTTAGATCTTTGGCAGTCGTTACGGATAGTCAGAAGCCAGTAAATCTGACTCCAGTCTTGCCATGAAGTACCTACCGTGTTGCCTCAGTTAATGGGTTGTGGAGGTCTGGTAGGCAGCCGCTCCTCGTAAAATACTGGTATTCAGCTAAATTCCAATATAGCTGGAAAAAGGCTAGGTAGATATAGGAGACTTAGGGTAGTTAAAGTAGCATAGCATAGCATCAGCCTTATAATGTTCCTATTGCTGGGATTCGGTCCTCCTCTCTGGGAGAGGGAATGGGCCGTAATCCATCCGCGGGCCCAGTGCGGGTTGGTAGATGTCACAAGTCTTCGAATTTTTGGTTCTAGTACATACCGGTTTCCGCACGATGTTTTCCTTCACCGTTTTGAGAGCAGCGGTGATGAAATAAATTACACAACGTAATGCGCCTGGTTTTGAACCCGCGACTTACAATTTGCAAGTGGGGGCAGTTACCACTCGGCTTCCACTGCTCGAGGCCTATTCCCATCTGTTTACCGGTTACGAGGAGTTTTTCGAATTTGGCTATTGTTTATTTATTTATTGAAGCTTTATGCACAAAAACATTGTACAAAGGCGGACTTAATGCCTTATGGCGCATTTTCATTAGTCGATAGGGCCCGCATGCGGGGGCGAGATATTTCTGGAACGCATGCCACAGTGCCCGCATTCGGGGAACCGTTTTCATTAGTCGATAGGGCCCGCATGCCGAGTGCGAGAGATTACTGGAACGCGTGTCACATGGCCCGCATTCGGGGAACCGCAGACGGTATAACGAACATGTTACTTTTATTGGTTGTTATCCCGCATGCGGGAACTCCCCGCATGCGGTATACCGAACGAGTTAACGACCAGTGAAAATGCGCCAAGGCATTTTCTACCAGTCGACCTTAGGGGGACCTTAGGGTGGTGGGGGGGGGGTATTGTTTGTTATTTCGGGTACTCAAAACAAATCGTGTTACACAGCCCCTCAGCAATGGATACCAAACACACATCTAAATAGAAAAACACATTTTTCCAGTAATAAGACCAAATCAATGTATTGACTCCATAACCCAAACCAATCACCTATATCCTTAGCAATAAGATTCAAATTCGTATGGCAAGAGATAAAATCAGTCATTTCCTGTGGGGATTAATTTGATCGGCGCTGATTTACAAAACGAATTACGAATGGTTACTGATGTTCGTCACTGTGCGCTGTGATTCGACTTCATACAATTTGATCGGCATCATAATATTGAGTTTGGGCTGGATGCAGGTTAAGCATGTTTTGGTAGGGTTGAAATATTAATGGGTTAATACTAAACAATGAACGAAAAATAAAAACTACCTAAGATAACTAATTTAAACTATACACAGGTAAAACGACGAATCGCCAAACTTAAGTGGCAGTGCGCAAGGCACTATGCTCGTAGAACAGATGTTCGATGAACGAAAGGTTCTGGAGTAGCTACCACATACCGGAAGATGCAGCGATGGAAAGCTACCCACAAGGTGGATCAATGATCTGGCGAGGGTCGCGGGAATCCGATGGATGCGAAACGCACAGGACCGGTCGTTGTGGTGACGCTTGGAGAAGGTTCTTCCAGGTATTCTTTTCTCGACTCATTTTTGGCCAGATCGACTTCACAACTGTCTTCCAGCCTCAGGTAGGTACCCATATTGTGAAGACTCTTGCCCAGCGGGCAGTGTGCATATGGTTGATGTAACCTACCCAATCTATACTATAGTTCGCCATTAAAAAACAGGGTGCCTTCAAACATTGAGCAAAAGCTTTTTTTTTAGATGGGGTATCATCAGAATGACTTCTTTGCTTCTGGGCAGAGCGGGAGGGCGTGTCAGACTTACTGACTAAACCCCACCCCGTTCCTTCTATGACTTTGTTCCAGGGTTCCGGATTTTCTTTTCGGAAGCCCACTTATGGTCCCAGAGACTTCGACCCTGCTGGGCCTCTACAGTTTGCTGACATCTCTTTGAGGCACGCGTGGAACAGGAACAAACGCCATGACTATACAATCAGATTCTCTCAAGATTCTTCTCACTTTCCTAATATAACTTTGGTACCGTCTGTGTGCAGGTAATCATATAAACTGTTATATTTACGTACCGCCACGATATAAAGTTGATACATTATCTGATAAAGATAATTTAGCTGCTCGTTACATGGAGTCAGATTGGCTGGATGTGGCAAATAGAACAAACTAAAAAAATCACATGGGTATGCATGAGTAGGTACATACTTATAGAATGTCAGAAGACAGTGTACGGTTCCAATTGGCCGTTTCCTATGGAAAAGAACCAGACAGAAACTCAATGGTTACTCTTTTAAAAAAATAAATGCTTTTTCAATATTTTCATACCAAAATATTAATTACTCAGATACCCGCGAAACGAGACACAATAGTAAAACAATAACAGCGCGGTCTCATAGGACCGGTCGGGGATTCAAACGTTAATAGACATAAGAAGACAATTCCCTCTCCTAGAGAGGAGGTCTGACTCCCAGCAGTGGGAACATTATAAGGCCAAGGAAAAGGACAATGTAGACTTATCAGCTGTGCACCCAAAAGTACAATAAAAATAAAAGCGTAGCTAAGTGTAGTGAATAGGCTCTTAATAAGCTAGTGCGCCTCACCATCAACGATTGCATCACTGCTTACCATCAGGTGGGATCGCAGTCAAGCACTAGTTTATAACAAATTAAAAAAAAAACTGTATCATACCCCATACAGCGAACCGACTTCTAACCACCCCGCTATAATATCTCGTACAAACAGTGTACCCAAACGAGTACGGCGTGCCCAAGCGGGTACAGCGTGCCCAAGCGGGTACAGTGTGCCCGAATCGACGCAATTCAATCAGGGTGGTTACGACTGATTGCAATCAACCCTCTGTACGTGAGCCGAAAGTATCGGCGGTTCATGTTTTCAATGATTTTTAGCATTGATTGCAGTGAATAATTTTAATTAGGGTTTTTTTTTATTTTGATTGGATGAAAATGGTGATGTTTTCATGGTCAGTGTGATCAATTGATCATATAACACAAATGTGTTCAAAATCTAAGGCGTTATAAAAGTGCATTGTTCGTCATAGGAGTCATCTTCATAGATCTGACTTTTTTAGTACTTAGGCTTTTTTTTTATAACATAAACTAGTGCTTGACTGCAATCCCACCTGATGGTAAGCAGTGATGCAATCGTTGATGATGAGGCGCACTAGTTTATTAAGAGCCTATTCACTCTAGTCTTGAAGACACTTCTTGCGGTCTTGAGTGTAGCTGGAGGGCGGGTCAGACTTTTACTGACTAAATCGCATTCCTTTGCCTTCGTTCCAGGGTACCGGGTTTTTCTTTAAGAAGCTAACCCATGGCCCAAGAGACTTCGACGAGTTTTACTGACATCTCTTTAAGGCACGCGTAGAATAGTATGCACCGTCGACGACTTGGGCTCGGTCCGGATGATTACCAATTCTGACGTTGGGATCAATGTCACGGTTTGTAGGACGGGTAACTACAGGACTTACACTGTTTATGGACCGATATTCACTACCGGAACGTCTGTCAAAGGTGAATAATTATGATTGGATAAATACAAAATTATCTGTGCGGGGATCAAACCTGGAACCCATAGCGCAGCAGCCAACCTTTCAACCACTGCACCACCCATATCATCGTCATCCGTTAGTGGTCCGATGACATAGCGGACTTAAGGCCTATTTCACCACCTATGATTAAGTTTCGAGTATCTTACTTGGCAGATAATTTCATACAAATTCTGTCAAATTCTTGAATTTATTCAGTGGGTAGTGCCTACTCGGACATTGTGAAACAGGCCCTAAGTGTAATACGAGACACCTTACAGCAAGCAAAGTATATAAAACTGTAGCTCCACAAACCTGGTACTACACAAAAAGCTATAATATTTCAAGCGCCATTCAAAGCTAGGCTATAATTAATGGCGTCCGGGAATATAATAAACTTCATAACTGGAAGGTTTTACTGCCGACATGGGATGTTAAAATGGCGGCCATGGTTTGTACATGGCGTTGTGAGTTCAAGGAACTTATGCACGCGAATAAGTTTTATATACGAATGCCAATTTGTTTAGAAAACACGGAATTCGGTACAGACCATTAAAATTTAAAAAAATATGTTGGCAAAATAATCCTAGTTTAATTGACAATAAACAAAAATATGCCAAAACTTTTAACTAGTCTCAAACTAAGCAGAGCTTGTGGTATGAGTACTAGAATACTGATAAACATACATAAATATTTTTAAATACATAAGTCATCATCATCTACCTAGCCTTTTCCCAACTATGTTGGGGTCGGCTTCCAGTCAAGCCAGATTTAGCTGAATACCAGTATTTTACGAGGAGCGGCTGCCTACCAGACCTCCACAACCCATTGACTGGGGGTAACATGGTACTTCATGGCAAGACTGTAGTCAGATTTACTGCCTTCTGACTATCCGTAACAACTGCCAAAGATCTACAAATGACAGCCGGGACCTACGGCTTAACGTGCTTTCCGAGGCACGGAGGGAAACTCAGTATGTTAAGATGGTCATCCATCCACAGACCAACCTTGGCAAGCGTTGCTTAACCTTAAAGATCGACCCGTGCGGCTGTTATTATCTAGCCACGAGCTCCTCCTTGTCGCTAATAAAAAAAAACTAGCAGAGCAAAGTCAATTTCGTTTTGTTTTTAGAAAAAATAATTCGCTACACATTTCTTCAACAGCAAAAGGCCTATTCATAAGCCTTAGTTCTAAAGAAAATCCGATATAAAACATGGAATGCTAATAGGGGAAGACACTCCCACCCCTATTAGTTTTCGCCATGAAACACTACCATTGTCACTCAAGAGGCGAAGCAAAAACTGGTGCCACCACCATCATTATCCAGTGGGCGTACCATGAAAACAAATGAATATATGGAAAATGTACGCTATTTTTATGAAGTTAGGGTTTAATTTAGAAAAATAAGAGTTTTTGTATATGTTCGTGTGTGTATGTGTTGTAGATTATTTATGTAGGAAAGCATTGGCCATTTAAATTGAGAAAAAAATTAAACTATCTGGTATAACGTTTTTAAAAACTGTTTAAACCAAACTATTTACTGGATTTCTAAGAAAACTAGCTTCTGCCAGTGGCTTCGCCAGTAAAAGTAGGTATCTTTATATAAATTTTGGCCCCCTGTTTCATCCTTTCAGGAGGTAAATTTTGGAAAATCCTCTCTTAGTGCTCGCCTGCGTCATAAAAGGAAACTGTGTGCAAAAAAATTTACGCTTCTAGTCCAAGTAGAAATGAAATTTTATTAATCTGTTTTCAGCTGCTTCTATACTCGTAGCATAGTAGAAATGTCGTAATAAGTAACATAGCTTTTTTTACTGTGTTACCCCAATTAATGGGTTGTGGAGGTCTGGTAGGCAGCCGCTCCTCGTAAAATACTGGTATTCAGTTAAATCCGGCTTGACTGGAAGCTGACCCTAATATAGCTGGGAAAAGGCTAGGCAGATAATGATACGTATAGTCGATTAAAGATCGAAGGAAGAAGGAGAGGGGAGGGGAGAGACTGTGTGTACCACAACTCAAAAATGTAAAATGAAAAGCAGTTATACAAAAAAAATGCAACCGGCTTCAATGTTAAAAAAAAAAAAAACTAAAAAGTAGAAAATAATTTTAATTTCAGAAGTCGGTTTTGATTAACGAAGAGACCCAAAACTATTATAAAAACACCGACATACGACATCCGAAATTAAAGGTTTTTTTAATACTAAATTTAATTAAGTAGGTGTGTGCTGTGATTAGGACCTATTTCTTTAATAGATAAAATTATAGATCTTCAACTAAATTAGGATTTTAATGGCGTGTGAACGTAGGCACTAGTTTAATTAGTAATTAATGTGTTCTGGCCTTAAAAGCTAATTAATGACAGCTGTTACGATAACTAGATGGCGGAAAAAAATCTAGTCAAGTGCGATTCAGACACACATAAGGGTTCCGTATTAAAACTTGATTATTTATGTCTATATTCTTTGTTTGCTACGAGTCTGTTTCATGGCAAATATAACTTAAGGGCAGGGCAAGGGCAGGGCAAATATAATATGACTTAAGGGCAGGGCACATTGCTCGCGGAACAGATGGTCGATGGGGACGAAAGGTTCAGGAGTAGCGACCGTGTAGGTACTGGAAGATGCAGCGTTAGAAGGTCTCCCACAAGGTGGACCGATTACCTAGTGAGGATCGCGGGAATCCGATGGATGCTAGACGTACAGGACCGGTCGTTGTGGCGACGCTTGGGGGAGGCCTATGTCTAGCAGTAGACATCTATCGGCTGAAATGATGATGATGTCATAATGTTAAGTGAAAATATCAACTGGCTGGCGAATACGGGATGGAGTACATGTAATTAAAGAATTATGTATATTATGTTGTTGATTGAAGAGGGAATGAGAAACCTAAGAAAAGATGGATGGATTGTATGAGGCATGGTATGAAAGACGCCTTTTTCTTTCATACTGCGGGATTATTGGAGAGAGTCACACGGTTGGATTTTAGTCAGTAAAAGTCAGACACTTCTTCTGGCTCGACCCAGTGTAAGAGAAGGTTATACATACGTATAGTAAAAAAAGAAAGAAACGTTTAGTCGTGCTTTACAAAATCGTATAAACTCATTCACATTACAAAAGGAAGTTACAATCAGTGTAAAGTCAGAAAGCCGCCTAATTTAGCATAAGGCTGCGATATTTAAAACGATAAATAACACAGCGCTGGTATTCTGTTAGGGAACCCTAAATAATGCCTAATTAATTAGGTATTAAGGTCTCAGTAACCAGCATAATGATTTAAGATGAGGCGATTATCAGAGTATGTGGTTGGAAATACGAGTTATGCTGTCATACAACTGGTTATAAGTACTGGAGGCTGATACAAACATGATTATAAAAAACTATTTGCTTTTGTGATGACATATGGCTCAGAAACGTGGTCACTTACAATAGGCCTCATCTGAGCCCTAAAAGGCTCGGACTTTCCTTGCGTGACTACACCAGAAATGAATATATCTGCAAGAGAACCAAGTTTACAGACATAGCCCGAAGAATCGCCAAACTTAAGTGGCAGTGGACATTGCTTGTAGAACAGATTGTTGATGGGGACGAAAGGTGCTGGAGTGGTGACGACGTGCCGAAAGACGCAGCTTTGGAAGGCCTCCCACAAGATGGACCGATGACCTAGTGAGGGTGTCGGGAATCCGATGGATGCGAGACGCACATGACCAGTCGTAGTGGCGACGCTTTCGGGTGAAAAATATATTCCAACAACTTTCACACAACGCCATCTAGTCCCAAGCTAAGCAGAGCTTGTGTTATGGGCGATGATGATGACTTTTTTTTCAAGGTTAGGCTCGTGTTTGATTTCCCATCTAAAAAGACTTTTAGTCTAGGGTGGGGGGGGGGAGAGGAAATCATCAAACAACTGCTTCTGCTGTGTTTGATTGGAGCAAAAGGAAGTATCGCACTTTTACTGACAAAAATCAACCGAGGGTCACGGTAACTCTCTCGAACAATTTTGCAGAGAGTGGGCAGCTAGTGGATTACCTATTTTGATTACCTAATTTAATTGTATTATCACCTTGTACGCCTACTCATAAATTTACTTTTTAATTTCTTATTAGGTCCTCGAAATAAATAAACTAAGCCGTGTAATATAAGGCGAACAAACCAAACAATCAATGCTCGCAGCACCTACAACGCCAAGCACCGGTCTAGACACCCTCGTGCACCCCAAGTGTCTGGTCTCCTGAATAATTCATCGCCACCCAGGACAATACTGCTTATTCTGCGATAATATTATTGCTTTATTGAAGACTAGCGTCTGCCGGCGGTTTTGCTCGTAAAAGTAGGTTTCTCTGTATAAACTTTGGACCTCCGTTTTATCCTTTTCTTAGGGGTGAATTTTGGTTTCGCTTAAGTCATAAAAGGAAGCTTTGTGTAAATTTTCACACTCCTAGTTCAAGAAGTTTTGGCTGCATAATATTAAATTTGTGCACTGAAATTGCACAGGATCGCAGCAGATCACGAAGAAGATACTGCGATGTTAATATTATTAATTAAATATTAATGACATATTTATTTATTACTAGCTTTTATCCGCGGCTTCGCTCCCGTCAAATGACTACCCTACATATCCTATGCTACCCTACCCTACCTACCCTACACTACCCTACACTACCCTACCTACCCTACACTACACTACCCTACACTACCCTACCTACCCTACACTACACTACCCTACACTACCTTACACTACACTACACTACACTACCCTACTCTACCCTACACTACCCTACACTACCCTACAAAACCCTACACTACCCTACACTACCCTACACTACCCTACACTACACTACACTACCCTACACTACCCTACACTACCCTACAATACCCTACACTACTCTACACTACCCTACACTACCCTACACTACCCTACACTAACCTACACTACCCTACACTACCCTACACTACCCTACCTACCCTACTTTACCTAACTTTTTTTTTTTTTAGAATTTTTCTCTCCGTAAGAACCATCACTGAACTTCAAGGAACATTTTAAAAAAAGAATCAGCCAAATCGGTCAAGCCGTTTTCATGTGATGTCGTGACAACGAAAAACGGGTTTCATTTTTACATATATAGATTACGGTGTATTGATGACATTTTGAAACATTTTTATGTATTTTTTATTAATCAATTGTAATATGTAATGATATGGGTGTAACTTACCTGATTAAAGAATTGTATTTATTATTATTAAGGTGGGCGCGACGTTAGAATTATCCATACAACGTAATACCAAAATCATTTGAAATTTAAGCATATAATTTACACCATAATATGATGTTATTCGGATTCAGACAATAATTATCTAGGTTCCTACATCGTCTTTTTGTTGAAAAACTTACCCCAAACGAAATTTAAGCGAATTTAAATTTGCACATTTTCACAGCGAAAATGTAATGTTTTTATTTGGTTTTTTCTATATTATAAACAACAATATTTCAAAATATATTTCCGTAGGAACACAGATATTATTATCAAGTTATAAATACACGAAACAATATTGGAAATACATTAATTTTTCATTCATCATTTTTTGTATTACGGAACCTCTCCCAAATTTCCAATAGTTTGTATTGCTATCACAGCAAGCAACTGTCAGTGTGCGGATGATGACTGTACTCCAGTCGGTGTGTCCAAGAATTGTTTATACTATCTGGATTGCTTCCATCAACCTCAAAAACGTAATTTTTTGCGTCTCAACTCGAGATAGCGCGCGGTCTCCGCAGGCCTCTTAAGTGTCTTTCTTAGGAATTAGCAAGAAGTAAACCAGAGCAGGAATCAAGGTAAGGAATAGAGACCCTTATCCACAAACGCAGTGTCCATCTGGGCCGACACATTAGGCTATAAGAGTTACTCTAGCAAGGTGGCGAGTCACAATAGATCATTTTGGTTGCAGTTACTACATCCCTTACACTACGGGTAATGCTATTATTTTCCTTATTAATTACTCAGATACCCGCGAAACGAGACACAATAGTATAACAATAACAGCGCGGTCTCATAGGACCGGTTGGGGATTCAAACGCTAATGCCCTTATTTTCAAATAATAATAAAGGTATAGAGGGAAGTATAGCTAGATTATCAACATGATTTTAGTCGAAAGATATCCACTGTAGGATAGGTCTAGCTCAAGTGTCGCCTCGGGTTTTAGTCAGTAAAAGTCTGAGGCCTTCCGTTCCACCCAAGCGCAGTAGACGTAATTCTGATGAATTCCAACCTAAATAAAAAAGCTTGGTATGCTACGGCCCTTACAGGAATAAATACAGTCATATACTACTCAAGCCAGCTCCAAAGGCAAGATACGTCTCTCCTCTACAATTCGGCGATTCAAATTGCAACGATCCCTGCCTACCACCTCTAAGTACTCTTTCACAGTGGAGGCGGGCGCGGGTGCTAGCGCGGGCGCGTGTAATTCAAAATGTATGCAGACGCCATTTGCGTTCACAGTACTCCCGCGAGCCTCGCGTCTTCATGAGGCGGGGAGTTTCTAATGGCTCAGTCCGCCCGTATCGTTCACAGTGATATAGCGTCTGTTAGGTGACTACGCTTGTGGTTCTAAACCATTTTGATTCACCCGCCACACTCGTAGCTCATTCGGCACCGTGAAACTCCAAGACCCGAGCGCCCGCGCCCGCCCCTGCACCCGCTAGTTCAGTCTGATTGAACACTAAGGCTTGAAGTAGTGCCTTAAGCCACTTGCAACCCCTACGGATGAATAATGAAACCTCATAAACACTCTAGCACCCCTACTGGTGAGGATCAGTCAACAAATATTGTGTGGCGTTTTGTATGAGATAATAATACATATGAATGTCTGTGAATGATTTCTGAGGAAGTATGTCGTAGAATAGGTGAACTTGAATAGTCAATTGTTTTTTTTTGTGGTGCCAAAAAAAGTTTGTTGTGTTTGGTATAATTATGTCGTATAAATAATTAATTTTACTAGCATCATGTTCCACTGCTGGGACTCAGACCTCCTCTTTAGGAGAAGGAATGAGCCGTAACCCACCACGCGGACCCAGTGCGGGTTGGTGGATGTCACAAATGTCTTCGATGTTTTGGTTCAAGGACATGCTGGTTTCCTCACAAAGTTTTACTTCACAGTTTTGAAAGTAGTGGTGGTTAATATTACATTTCTGGAATAAAGAATATGCAATATCAAATATTGTTTGAGATTGTGTATGTGTTAATAGTTTAAAAGTTTTTCGTTTGCGACTAAGTTTATGCGATGATGAATGGGTACCACTGTGGGTACCACTACCAAGTATAGCCCAAATCTTTTTATCTAAATAATAAAGCGAAGAAGATTCAGAAATTCTGAATATAGAAGACAAGACTTAGTGACTGATACTTAAACTCGTGATAATAACAAACAACTTTTACTACGGGACCAAACCAGAAATCGCGAAAAAAATCTGCTGTTCACTACACTTATTTTCGCCAACTAACTGTTCTAAATGTACTGAATACTGATTACGAAAATACGTAACTATTTCTCGGATTTGTACGAACGTACGACAGGAACATACGCATTCAGAATACCTTTAGCTTTTCTATACACATTTCCGTCCTCACATATACCGCCATACATCACTCCACATGCTACTTTATCACTGTATCTTCTACCCACAAATTGCCGCGCTATAGTTGGCGTCCTCACCGATATAAATCTACTATTGAAAGAGGTCCCGGCTCCCATTCACGAGCTCTTTTCAACGCGCGCAGGACAAACAGACAGACAGCGCTACGCAAACACTCCTGTGTACGGAGATCAAAGCACGATATGATACAGAACCCGGTTTAATTTGGCGCCAACGTACGGGACGCCATTTTTCCCGTTTTCGCGGCATTCCGTGTTTGTTTTTTTTTTTGCTTTTATTTGTGGCCAAGATCAGCGCTTCGATCGGTGAATAGGTTTTTGTTTTGAGGTTAGAAGTTTTGGAATTTGGGGGATTTGGCAGTTTACGTATGTATGAATGTCAGACTAATTGGAAAGTGAACTAAGTCCAAACCTAAAAGTAAAAACTATTTATTTCAATAACCATAGACCATTAATTCATGAATCCCCGACCGGTCTCATTGGACCGCGCTGTTATTGTTTTAGGTACTATTGTGTCTCGTTTCGCGGGTATTGATAGGTTAAAACCATTTAAAAACCATTAAATAAATATAGACCATTAAAAGGTATTTTTGAATAGTCAAAATGGCAGTCAGTCAAAAAAATTAAGCTCAATTGCAAGTTCCAAAGCATAGATCTCTATAGAGAAGAACGTGCAAGAAATTCCATGGACACTCTTTTAAATCATAATGTGACTTAGAACATAATCATGGTTACATATTTCTTGCCACTTCTATTATGTGAGCACAATATAGATAGAAAAAAGGTATGTCCCGGCTGTCATTTGTAGATCTTTGGCAGTCGTTACGGATAGTCAGAAGCCAGTAAATCTGACTCCAGTCTTGTCTTGAAGTACCGTGTTACCCCAGTTAATGGGTTGTGGAGGTCTGGTAGGCAACCGTTCCTAGTAAAATGCTGGTATTCAGCTAAATCCGGCTTGACTGGAAGCCGACCCCAATATAGTTGGGAAAAGGCTAGGCAGATGATGATGATAACTAATACATAATACCAATCGAAAATGTACCTAATAACCTATTTCTAAATTTTTTTTAAAACGTTCAAAATTAAGTCTAAAGCATCGCTATATTGTCCCCTATCCCTTCCGAACGGTAATTGAAAATCTCTTACTTTTTAAATGGAAGGTTAACTAACGTTAATTTTTTTGGCCATTCGGGGATGAGCATTTTGAAGCGTAGTAAGTAACGAAATATTAGTGATTAAAACAATAAAAAAATCAAAATGATCCCAATTAAATAACTGTATAACTACTGGCCTAAAGTTAAGCCCTACAAGCGCAAAAACGCGCCTAAATTTTTAAGTACCTATTCCTGTTTCGGCACCACTTTTTGTATTGGTATTTTGTATTGGTTACTACTAATCCAAAATACTTTACTACTATTTTTACGATTGGTGCCGAAACTGGAATAGCTTGGGTGCCGAAACCTTTGGTGCCGAAAAATTTGGTGCCAAAACAGATTTATTTCTAAATTTTTGATAAATACGTTCAAAATGAAATCTAAACCATCGCCATATTGTCCCCTATCCTTTCCGGACAGTAATTGTATTCTATTCACGGGCAAAGTGTCCGAGCCCGGCTTTTATGGGGTTTTACTTAGATTACATGGTTTATAGTTATGGGACACCATGGTATCTTAATGGTGGATGGGCACGGAAGTCATTGGGTTCTGAATGTCAAGGATTAGGGCTGTTTTGTTTGCTAGAGTGAATAGGCTCTTAATAAACTAGTGCGCCTCGCCATCGACGATTGCGTCACTGCTTACCATCAGGTGGGATCGCAGTCAAGCACTAGTTTATAACAATTAAAAAAATGTTATTTAGTAAGCACTGATGCAATCGTTGATAGTAATAAGAGTAATACATCTAAGGAGCTTCGCTTAGAGTGAAAGAAGTCAATTTGATTATTTTCCACCAAAAAAAATTACATTCTGGTTCAGTCGAGTAAAAAATCAGGGCAAATGCAAGTCGGTCTCTCGATCGGAGAGTCGGACGCACGAGGGTTCTGTACCAACTTATCTATGAAAACAGTTCAATTCCTGAATCAAGTCTTGTTTTGAATCGCAAAAAAATCTCGTAACGTAACTACAAATGTTTAATTTTCAGATTTTATTCCTACGCAAGTATGAAGCAAGGTCTTATTGAACATGTTAAATAAGACTTTGCTTCATGCCAAAATTTCAGGGTTCTAGATCAATCGGGAAGTACCCTGTGAATTTGGATTCCCTTGAGAGTGTCAAACTGTACATTTTTTGCAACATAAACAGGCGTATCTTTCTTTCCCGTCAACTTAGAAGTTTGATTTTTTCACAGTTTCAAGGGACTGCAGACTTGAGTATATGGTTTTCATTTAAACTCGATATCTCCACGCGTTTCTGAGATAAAGGGTCTTGACAGACAAACTGACAAATGAATAACTAATATATAAGGAACCCTAAAATACTCTCATATCAGTCGTAACAAGTCATATGTCATCCTGTCGTATATTCTTGTCATACGTAGTCTACCACTCAATTGAGAGTCATAGACAATTGGTAGAAGTGGTCCTTGGAGGCGACTGGCCGACACCACTCGTGCGCAATTGTCGTCTTGACCAATGAGTGTAGTCTATGGTAGGTACTAACTATAGTACTATATGCTTTGAACCAGTATTCATTAACTTTATAAGTTTATAGGAATGTCTATGTTGTGATATTTAAAATGAATGTTTTTATTAGCGAGAGAATTTTATGACTAGGTAATACTTGTTTACTTTACATGCCAGGTATACTTATGAAACTTAAATATTATTTAAACCAATAATTATACTTACTACTAAACCTAGTTAGATTTGTAGTAGGCTTCTATTATACGAGTATGTACACAGTTGAGTATAAGTATATAATACAAGAACACAAAATACACTCTGGCGTCGAAGTACTCCTCCACATCATTGTCATAATGCAGACCGCTACATCAGATGATCGCCGAGTTTTTTAGCCATCAGGCCATTAGCGATCCTGAGTCCATAGCCCAACAGGCTTACTCTGGAGTCCAATTGATCGGTCGACAATAGGTTTGTGACATTTCACAACTTGATTCCTTCAAGCCCGTTTCATCATCAGACCACTAGACGTACGGCAATGCGCCACCGGTACATGGTGAACATCCCACCCATACGTACAAAGCGTTTTGGGAGTACATTTGTTATGCGCACAGCTAAAGAGTGGAATTCCCTGCCGGGGTCTGTGTTTCCTGATAGCTAAAACCTAGGGGGCTTTAAGTCAAGAGTGAATAGGTTGCTTCTAGGCAAGCGTGCTCTATTGTCAACCACATGATCACTTACCATCAGGTGAAATGTGGTCAAGCGCCAGCCTACAAATAATAAAAAAAAATCGTACTCTTGAGTTCGATGCTGACCACAGTGAAATTGGGATTGGATTTGGCGTTATCGAAAACCTGATATACTAGTCGAGATATTTGATTATTCTTATTACATTTTTCATTGAATCAGCCATTTTTCATACAAAAACGCTGATCGGTCCGAGTATTAGATTAGATTTCCATACGTAACATGAGCACATTAAAGATAATACACAATTTGTGATGTAATCCTATACACCACCATGACTTATCTCTGCTGGTTAGGGTGACCATGTTTGGACAGAATTTGGGACTGCTACGGGGCTGTATTGACACAAAAGGTTAAAAAAAATTAAGGGTGTTCTCCTTAAGGCAGTGGTCGCAAGATATATTTGTGGCAATATATATTTTTTGGATATATAAGATTGCATTTCAACACACTCATTTTGACGACAACGGTTTTTGGTCCATAATAAGAGATTTATTGTTATGAAAATTTTCTCTGTTTTTCTTTTTCAAAAAGTTGCTTTCCAAAGTCGCAAATAAATTAAAATTAAATTAGATCTTTCGGGTAGGTACAAAGACGTCGGGTCTACATTGTCCTGGCGCAAAAAAATGACTTTTAAAGTTACCATGGAGTTTCTTGCTGTTTCTTCTCCATAGGAAATTATCGATAGGAACCGTGCGATAGCTGTGAAAAAAAAATTCTTCAAACCTGTGCCCTTATTAAGCATAATCTCAAAATTTGGAGTTTAAATAAGGGCATACCACAAGTACCAAGACTGTCCTACAAAAACCCGCACACTATACTCACCCTACGCGGTCAGAATTGATGGGCTGCTAGACCGCGGCGGACGTCAATCTTCATAATGACCGCATCGTTATTTGCTATGAATTGATGCTGATTCAGTTATTCTGGTAAATCACCACCATTGAATGATTGCTTACTAATTATCCCTCCCTATAGGAGCCAAGACTTTGCGTGGATAAAGAAAGAAAGAAAAATAATTATTTGGTATACATAGACACACAATGTAGAAAAAAACAAAAAACTTAAGTTTAAAAGTAAATAAGAAAACCTAGAGTGCGTCTAATGAAAGCGCGACCTGGAGTTTTTGTTTTTAAATTTAATTGGCAACATTATTCAGCCGTAATTGTAGGAAATAAAACAAAATTGTGAAGTGTCAAAACATGATTCTCCTATACATTTTTTTTGGATTTAACCTCTTTTTCTCAGGTCGCGCTTTCATTAGACGGAATAGAACACAGTGTGTGTCGCGGCTGCGCCAAATACATAGCTCCGGTTTAGCAAAAATGCTCAAAACTACGTGGTAGCTGCCTGACACCAGTTTCCAACTGAACCTCATAGCGAGTGTATGGTTCAAAATTGATTTAACTCTTGGCTTTTCTTTGCCAGAACTTGATTGAATTTTAGTGTTTTTCGCTTATCAAATTCTGCTGTCAAAATTTGGTTACCGTTTATTACTTGCACCCATCGAAAATCTTTTCCTTGCTTTCCGAAATCGCCATCAATATAGATCCATGCAATAAAATCATGCCAGTCTTGGTTCAAATTGAAGTCCGTTGTATTTTTGTATTGGAACGTGTTAAGTGTTTTTATTTCACACTTTATAGTTCGAAAACTTCTTAGAATTGGGCCTTTTCCATTTTTAGGGTTCCGTAGCCAATCGGCAAAAGCGGAACCTTTATAGTTTCGCCATGTCTGTCCGTCCGTCCTCGCTTAATCTCTGTGACCGTTAGGTCTAGAAAGCTGTTTGGTACCAATATGTACGTCAATCACGCCGACAAAGTGCAAAAATAAAAATTGGAAAAAAATGTTTTATTAGGTTACACGTACCTACGTAAAGTAAAAAGCGTTTTTTTTTTAAATTTCGACCCTAACGTATAATATATTTATTGTTGCATTGGTATTCAAAAATGAATAGGGGTTTACTAAAATAATTTTTTGATAATATCAATAATTTCGGAAATAATCGCTCCAAAGTAAAAAATAATGTGTGCCCTCCCCCTCTAACTTTTGAACCATCACTTTAGAAAATATGAAAAAAATCTGGAAAGTAGAGCTTTATAAAGACTTTCTAGGAAAAATATTTGGAACTTGATGGGACAAACAGTTTTTGAAAAGTTGGGGTCACTTATTGTGACGGACGGGAAACGGAACCCTACACTGAGCGTGGCCCGACACGCTCTTGGCCGGTTTTTTTTTTGTTAGTTATTTTAACCACTAAATATTATATTTACTTAAAGTAATTCAATTACAACAACAACACATAATTGAACATTTCAGTTTCTTCTCATACACGTTACAAAAAACCTAAGCTCACACATTACATTACGTACTAGTACATAGATAACATTCCACATGACAATCTAATCCAAGAAACTAAATTAAAATGGCGTCTCACGTTGCCACTAATTTAATTTCTGATCACGTTGTAAACGTCTAATAAGGGAAACTAGATAATTAATAATGGTTAAGACCCTGAGACCTGTGAGTGGTAAAGTCTTAGGGCCTTCGTCCACGGCGACTTTTGGCAGCGATGCAGTAGCGCTGCTGTGAGGAGCTCGTGGCTAGATAATAACAGCCGCACGGGTCGATCTTCAAGGTTAAACAGAGCTTGCCAAGGTTGGTCTGTGGATGGGTGACCATCTTAACATACCGAGTTTTCTCCGTGCCTCGGAAAGCACGTTAAGCCGTAGGTCCTGGCTGTCATTTGTAGATCTTTACCAGTCATTACGGATAGTCAGAAGCCAGTAAATCTGACTCCAGTCTTGCCATGAAATACCATGTTACCCCAGTTAATGGGTTGTGGAGGTCTGGTAGGCAGCCGCTCCTTGTAAAATACTGGTATTCAGCTAAATCCGGCTTGATTGGAAGCCGACCCTTTTTATTTCATTAGAATGTAAGTAGTAAAACTCCGGAATGGCTTTAAAAAAAAAAATTGTCGGCCTTTTTAATCAAATATCCGTCTAAACTGATTGGTTTGTCCGGCTTTTAGGTTTGAAGATCGCGATGCAAACGCAAAAATTAAGATTTTTTAATGTAGACTGTATTTGTTTTTCATTCACGCGCCACCCATCCTTCCTCTTCCCGATTTCGGCTGCTCGTCGCGCATTTGCAGCACTACAGTCGCGATGCTGTAGCGCGTTAATAGCGCGTTAGTATCGCTTCTGTAGCGCGTTGCAAATGCGACTAACGCGCATCAGCAGCGATACAAAAAGTCGCTCAATCACAATTATTTTATTTTACATAGGCACACATGGGCACTTATAAAACGTCAAAAACTAGTGCACGGTTCCAAATATTGGTCGTTTCCTATGGAGAAAAACCGGCAAGAAACTCCATGGTTACTATTTAAAAATAAACGACTGTGTCTACAATATTTCCATATTACAACACAGACACATAATTATACGAGGACAGTGTAGACCAGAAAACCGCTGTGGGCGAGAGCCCTTAGCCCATATACGATGTATCTTGAGTAACGTGTTTCACATAAAATCAATGGATATCTACACCTCATGCTGGTGTTACAAGAAATCCTGATTTCCATTTTCGTGATATCCCAAAAGAAACCTGACATTGTACAACTGATACTCGTACGTTGTGGTATTTTTCTGATGACAGATGCAATTATTTCCTTTTAAACCGTAGAGGTGGGTTGAAAGAATCTCAGGAATGGTGTATATAGTAAAATATCACTTGTAGACCGAGATTCACAGATGCCATGAAATACAATGTTAACCATAACTTTTATTAAACATAGATAAATCATGAAAAATAAAAACACCTAACTAATTAAATTAACTATATACGAATATTTACTAAAGACTAACATAAAATATAGCGTCAAAAACTTCCTCCGCATCGCCGTCGACTTGGTGTACCCAAGAGACTGGCATAGTCATTAGTTACCTCTAACGATTTAAAATCAAATTCAGATAATCAAACAGCAAGATACATCTATCACTCAAACTATCACTGGACGGTCAACAACACCAATTTTCAAAATATTTTCTCTAAAATCCCAAAGTCATAGACAAAACGGAAGTGTCGAGGGACATGCGCGTGCGCCTGCTTCCTGCCGCGTGCTCGCCAAAATGGCGGCTGCCTGCTTCCGGTTAGAAGAGGAAGTGACGCTAGAGGGTGCCGGGAGATCGCTAACGTATAATTTATGGTAAGGGATGCTGCGACAATGGAATAATTTGGGATTTGCACAATCATATCCGAGTGTGTCTAAAGTGTGTCGGATAAACTTGTATTTTTGTGATGTGATATTTTTGGTGAGATACAGACTTTAAATCTTTATGCTCACAAAAGTTTTCAAATTCATGAATCCCCGACCGGTCTCATAGGACCGCACTGTTATTGTCTTACTATTGTGTCTCGTTTCGCGGGTATTGATAGGTTAATGCCTTGAAGCATTCTCTACCAGTCAACCTTTGGGTGATACAGAGACAAATAGTGGTAGGTGCAATATTAAACATTAAAAAATCATTATCTATACTAATATAATAAAGAGGTAAAGTTTGTTTTTTTCTTTGTATGAGGTAATCTGTAGAAGTACTGGTCCGATTGCTAAATTTTTTTCACAAATAGAAAGCTGATGTATTCCTGAGTGGCATACGCTATATTTTATGTACGCGCGCGAAGCGGCGGGCTAAGGCTTGTGCTATATATAAAAAGAGTTACAGGAGGAGGAAGCGGGGAGGAGGTGGTGCTATATACAGAGTTGTTCAACTCAAGTTTCAAGTTTTAACTCGACGAGTGACATTAGCAAAATAATTGTAGCTCAACTTTAAGGCTACTTCTTGCCGTCCGGCAATTCGGTAATAATCCGGACCGAGTCTAAGTTGTCAACGGCAAGTACTGTTCCCCACGTACATCTCAAAGAGATATGTCAGCAAACTGCAGGGGCCCAGCAGGGTCGAAGCCTCAGGTTCCATGGGTGGGTTTTTTGAATGAAAACCCGGGACCCTGAATTGAAGGCAAAGATGGAACGAGGTGGGGTTTAGTTAGTAAATCCGATATGCCCTCCCACTCTGCCCAGAAGCGAGAGAAATCATTCTGATGATTAACCACCTAAAAAATAAACTAAAGTCTACTTCTTGGTTAAGAGTCTTTCGTTCTTTATACCACCAAAAGCCAACAAAAACTGGTCGCCACCTCGCCACGCAAATTTAGTAAGAAAACTACGACTATAATGATACCTACCATGAAATGATGGTCATAATTAACCGCAGTTACCATGAGACCCTTGCGTTATGGGAGAAACACTTAACAGTACATATCATGGTTGGCAGTAAATATATTAGTTCCACTTCAGGGATCAGGGCGAAAATTCAAAGCTACGGTTGTAAATGTGAATGCTGAATGAAATGTGTGGGTTCTGCAGGTGTGAAGAAGTAGAGAGTTTAGAAATTGTAGTTTTTTAGCGACCAAAAATCTGGTCAGTGTGATAGGCTTTTTAAAAAACCTTTTAAAAGTACTGCAAGTAAGTATACTCATCATCCTCATTTCAGCCGAAAGACGTCCACTACTAGACTAAGGCCTTCCCCAAACGTTGACACAACGACCGGTCCTGTGCGTCTCGCATCCATCGGATTGCGCGCCACCCTCTCCAGGTCATCAATCCACCTTGTGGAAGAAGCCAAGCATGTATACTAACAGTTTTATTATAAAGCTGAAGAGTTTGTTTAAACGGACTAATCTCAGAACTATTGGATGGAATTGAAAACGATATCGAGGAAAGCTATAATAAGAATATAGTCCATCTAATGAAAGCGCGACCTGAGAAAGAGAGGTTAAATCCAAAAAAAATGTATGTGGTATTACCTACTAACCAGTAAGAGAATCATGTCTTGACACTACACATTTTTTTTTTATTTCCTACAATTTGCGCAGAATAATGTTGCCAATTTTTTTTTTTTAAAATCCATCCTCCATGTCGCGCTTTCATTAAACGCAATCTATCATTTTACGAAGCAAGTGATACCGCATCCCCGAGACTCTGGAACAAAGGTTAAGAAGGAACAAGAGGGGGTTTTAGTCCGTGAAAGTCTGACACGGCCTCCCGCTCCACCCAGAGCGTGAGAAGTCATAATGATGACTTCCAACCTTAAAATAAAAAAGTGAAACCGCATGCATCAACTAGTGTGACAATAAAAATACACACGGACCCCTAATCTAAAGAAAAACAACAGAAATTATGCCTAATAGCGTTATAATAGCACTAATAGATTATGTTAGCACAAATTCATTGATAATTACACTTCTCATCATCTTTCTACCATATCGGCCATGACGGGTAGGTAATTACTACCATTCTACTGCCAACATTAGAATATTTTAGCATTTTTACTATGAACTAGGGGAGTAAGAGTGTACGGTTAAGTAACAGTTCAATTCTAGTGAAGCATGTGTTTGTAGTTAGATGTCATTTTTTATTAGTTTGATAAGTTTTTTTTTTTGTTTTAAATTCGTATAGCATAAGCAATAAAATGTAGAGTTAATTTTTGAAAGTACTTGTTAGATTTTATTACAGAAATGTTACCTACTTTTTCCAGTAATCATCAGAATTACTTCACCCACTCTTGGGCGGAGCGGCTTTTACTGACCAAAACTGTACTAAAACCGTCTAATAATAATTTGGATAATAAGCCTCACCATCAACGATTGCATCACTGCTTACCATCAGGTGGGATCGCAGTCAAGCACTAGTTTATGTTACTTAAAAATTACGGGTTGCGATCCCATAGCAGATATACCCATAGGTAAAAGATAAGTAGGTACCTAAGTAGGTACTTTATTGTTTAGTTGACTTATCCTACTAAAGTCTGTTTTTTAAACCCTAAGACCCTAACCTAAATTGAGCCCTAAGACTAAATTGACACAGGCAAATAACTAATAACTTACAATACTAATGATGTCAGTTCTTTTGTATTTTGACAAGTATGACAGCACACGTAATGTCATTTTAGTCTCAAACATTAAAAAACAGACTTTAGAACCGTGGATTTTACAGAAATACAACAAAAACTGTGGCATTTAGCGATTCTGTTGCATATTAGTGCAGATTTTTTTTTGTATTACGTAAACCAGTGCTTGACTGCAATCCCACCTGATGGTAAGCAGTGATGCAGTCGTTGATGGTGAGGCGCCCTAGTTTATTAAGAACCTATTTTGACAGCACGTCTCGTACACTGCTTGAGCGAGTGACTGCTACGCATACAAATATCTGTAAGGCATACAAATAGTTGTTCCGGGTGTCTTGTGTATGTCAATCTACAAGTCTGTGAACGCACCCACGAGTAAATCCTAGTGTGGGATAACATTGAAAAAAAAAAGCAGTTAGAGTGTGTCTTATGAAAGCGCGACAAAAAAAAAATGCAACATTATTCAGCAGCAATTATAGTAAATAAAAAAAAATGTCAGGTATCACGACATGATTCTTCTACTATGTTAGTAATACCACATTCAAAATTTTTGGATTTAACCTCTTTTTCTCAGGTCGCGTTTTCACTAGACGTCAGACGGATGCCGCCATAAACAAACAAAACGGAGCAAATTTTTGCCCCACCATAAATCGAACCAGTATTCAAATAACCTCACTTAGCTTTCCATTAATTGAAGCCAATAAACCGTGACAACAAATACAAAAGGAACCGCAATAAAAACCTTTTACAACTATTTTACGCCACTCAACAAAGACGACTATAAAATAATGATAACAACATACTCCAGAATCCCAATTAAAAGAATTCTCAATTAATTTCGACTCTATACGAATCCAACAATACGATCTTAAAAAAAAACCATTGAGAAGGACATCCTTATTAGTATAATTAAAATCGACTAAACTGATTTACGACGTCTACATACCCACATCACTTGAGCCTTTTAATTGGCAGGATCTTAGTGCTCAATTTTATGCACAGGAAATATGCCATTCAGCCAAAAGTTTGTTTTTATTAGGTTGGCAGCACAAAGGTAGCAAGTACAAAGAGCTATATGATATGACAGATTTATTGGGAGTCCGTAGGCAAATTAGACGGATATATCCATCTCCCTTTTAAAGTTTTTTGCGTGATTAAGAATGTTTTTGATGAAACCGATGAATAGTAATGTATTCCTCAGTCGATTATTTATTTTCAGGAAACGTACGTCAGTTTTTCGGCAGACATTTTGTTAGTGGAATTAATTGCAGGTTTTGAAGGATAAGTCGGTATGTTTTTGTTATGGAAATTCGTTTTTAGGGTACGGGAATCGCTTTTTAATAAGGCTTAAGTATGTAATGTAAGAAGTTTTCGTGACAACTGCTGTTTGGTTTTATAAAATGTTTAAATTTTTGTTTGTAACTTTGAAGAGCAAGAAATCAAACTCTGCATTTCAGAAATGTATTTATCTACAATCAACTTTAGTAAATAATAAAATGAATACTGTAACTTGTCTATCATTAGTTAAAAATTGTAACTGTTCTATAAATTTTTACAAAGTACACAAAATTAAAAAAAAAACCAAAGTACTTGTAAAGAGAAATAAGTGGCAGAAATAAAAACTTTCGTTTATTACAAGTAAATAACAACATATTCTAGCACAGGAATGTAACATAGTTATACTTTAACAATTATTCTCTATATTTTATGTTGCTATTTTTTACCAACTTTTAATCCTGAATAAATAATAAAACTTAAATATTAACTATTTATACTGAACCTAACTACGTACATGATATTATAATAATAAACAAAAATAAGTTAATACGAATCGAAATAAAAATAAGCAGGTACTACTTCCCATTAATTCATTAAATCTTCTTGTCTGGTTACAACTTTTTTAAATAAATATTTTAATGAGCCCTGGTATTTCATAACACAAGTTTACTCTAGTCATGGGTGCCAGAGATTGATAATCTCTGAATATGCAATTTTAATAGAAACAATTTCGCATCGTGTTAAACCTAATTTGTGTAAATTTTTTACATTTCGAATAAATAAATTATTATTATATTATTTATCATTATTATTCGACTAAAACATGAAAAACAAAAGACCACTCAACGCATATCTAACATTTTTTCTCCAACATTAAGCTAAGCTACACACAAACAACACTAGTGCGAGTAGGGTTGCCCCCAGCTTGTTTGCTCACGAAACAGATCTGTTAGCTCAGTTGATTGCCGATCGAAACTTTAGAGAACTGACCACCCGGAATCGGATTACCGGTTCGTTACGCCGGACCATTTTTGCTATTTGACCACTAACAATGTCAATAAATACTGGAGTTTGTTATACTTTTGTTTACTTGCCAGCCCTGGTTTTGCTCGTTGATACTGTGGGTAATTGAATTTGGAGTATAAATGTATGTCAACAGTGTGTACGAAGTTTGGGGGTCGGACGTTCAGATCGAGTGTTCATCAGAGGAGACTGATTATAATACAGTAGATTTAACAGTAGTATCTATCTAGTACGTAGTGTGTATGTTTTTAATTTTTGATTGATACAGATAGAACCTTTTTCCTGGTTAGTCATAATTTCAGATGACCATTGGCCTCCTCCAAGTGTCGCCTTAACGACTGGGGTCCTGTGCGTCTCGTATCTATCGGATTCCTGCGACCCTCTCTAGGTCATCGGACCATCTTGTGCGTGGCCTTCCAACGCTGCGTCCTCCGGTACGTCGTCGCCACTCTAGAAGCTTTTGTCCCCGTCTGTTCTGCGAGTAATGTACCCTACCCACTGCGGAATTTTCGGGCTATGTCGATAACCTTGATTCTCCCGTGAATATCTTCATTTCTGATGTGAGAACGCAAGGTAACTACAAGCCCTGGTTTATGAAGTGGTTTTTTTTTTTTTTTTTTTCTGGTAGGGGAATCATCAGAATGACTTCCCCCGCTCTTGGGCGGAGCGGGAGGGCGTGTCAGACTCTTACTGACTAAACCCCTACCCCGTTCCTTCGTTGCCTTCGTTCTGGGGGGGACTCGGTATCAACCGTTAGGAATACCACATGTTCCCCCCAGAGGCTTCGGCCCTACCGGGCCCCTACAGTTTGCTGACATCTCCTTGAGGCGCGCGTGGAACAGAACGCGCCGTTGAGGACTGGGCTCGGTCCAGATTATTTCCAGACTGCCGGACAGCGAGCTACCCAGTGCTCGCCGTCCGCGAACCCGCGCCTACGGTGGTCGGAAATCGGGATCGGGATCTCGGCGGCGGCGGCGTGAGGTGGTTTATGAAGTGGTGGAATTTGAAGCTATTTTTAAAATAGTTATTTTTTAAACCACTTTAAAAAGGAAGAGGTCCTACGTTCGGCTGTATGTATTATACTCCCGAATAAATCTCATAGAAATATTGTTATATTTTGATGATGAAACAATACTGATTGTAAATATAAAATGCCTTTCTCACCATCAAACTATAAAGTTTGGCAAGGAAAGGTACTCGTAAATAAGGCTATTATAAGTTTGGTAAGTTAAGTATATGTTAAACTAACGTAAAAATGAACCAGAAAACCAATAAGAAAAAAAAAACAGCTTACTCAGTGATCAATCCAACTCATTCCCAAGCCATAGACACCAAGAAAAGAGAAGAGAGCGCATCAATATAAACCAGATCAAATAAACTACGGGTGGAATGCGCGATTGGTGACGTTTCATCTGGAGTCCTGGAGTAGTAGTAATTGCGCCAATGTATGCGCCGGCGCCACTGAGCGAATGGCGCCAATGTATAAAGTATGTATGCAGGTATAGATAGAAGGATTAAAGTTGTGATTACTTGGTTTTACGACTAAATTTTACGCTTTGAGCTCAAAATCAGTAGTTCAGTACATTTTGACCAGTTAGTAGGTGAACATAATTTGAGGAGCTCGTGGCTACATAATAACAGCCGCACAGGTCGATCTTCAAGGTTAAGCAACGCTTGCCTAGGTTGGTCTGTGGATGGATGACCATCTTAACATAACGAGTTTCCTCCGTGCCTCGGAAAGCACGTTAAGCCGTAGGTCCCGGCTGTCATTTGTAGATTTTTGGCAGTCGTTACGGATAGTCAGAAGCCAGTAAATCTGACTCCAGTCTTGCCATGAAGTGCCGTGTTATCCCAGTTAATGGGTTGTGGAGGTCTGGTAGGCAGCCGCTCCTCGTAAAACACTGGTAATCAGCTAAATCTGGCTTGACTGGAAGCCGATCCCAATATAGTTGGGAAAAGGCTAGGCAGATGATGAGTAGGTGAACATAAATGTACGCCATGTGTGCGTGTATGTAATGTGTGTATGTTGGGCCTAATATATGTGTGTATGTGTGTTTATACTTTAATAAAAAGACTGACCTCAGAGTTTGTTTCGGTGTGTTTTCTCCACATTCTCAAAAGATACTTGTCTTTTCGCTACATTCACTATCATTTACAATGGATTTCATCCTACTATTTGTTCCCTTTCAAAAGCTTTCTGCACTGGTCTGGTCTACACAGTGGTCAGCTAGATGATAAACAAAATTACGTGTAAAAGTGATGTTTAAAAACCAATTTGCAAAAAAAAAACAGTTCACATTTTAGGCAGACATAAGGGTATCAAAATTCTTTGAGATGCGAACATGTAACAGTCCGAAACTATCGCGTAATGGTCACATAGACACAATACCCGTCTGGAAAAAGGATCTTTCCTTTCCAACAGTTAGCGTGATTACATTCTGGTACACTTCTAAACAACCGTCATTATAGATTCTTGACAATCACAATTTTTAATATATTATGATCAATAAAAATCGAGTCTAGAACAGGTCTACTCCTTAATTCATGAATCCCCGACCGGTCCCATTGGACCGCGCTGTTATTGTTTTACTATTGTGTCTCGTTTCGCGGATATTGATAGGTTAAACTTAAACTCCCTTTCCACTACCAATTAATACTATCTTTAAAACAAACTGGACTAACTAGTTTCGCACTTACTTCAAAAGAGGTTTTCACATACCTTTTTATACTTAACACGGACCCATGGCCGTAAAGAGTGGCCCGGGCCACTATAAATTGTGGGATGGATGGACGGGTGGATGGCCCGCGATAGCTTACGGCACGATTGTATGTTTTAATTCAGGAATTGAGAGTATTTGATTGTGGCCTCTATATTGGAGTTAGGTTGAGGTATGGTAGCTATAGGAGCGGATAAAGAGCCTTTTACTATGTTTCTTGATGGACCAACTTAGGGGTCTTTAAGTCAAGAGTGAATAGGTTACTTCTAGGCAAGCGTGCTCCATCGTCGGCCACATCACCGCTTACCATCAGGTGAGATAGTGGTCAAACGCTAGCCTTCCTGTCCTTGTCTTATACTGCTCGGGGTCGGTGCTATACGTTTTCTCTTCTATTATATCCTGACACTTCTATTATGGCCCCGTGGCCGTAAAGAGTCGCCCGGGCCACTATAAATTGTGGGATGGATGGACGGGTGGATGGCCCGCGATAGCTTACGGCACGATTGTATGTTTTAATTCAGGAATTGAGAGTATTTGATTGTGGCCTCTATATTGGACTTAGGTTGAGGTTCGGTGGCTGTAAGAGCGAGTTGAGAGGCATTTACTAACTGTGTTTCTTGATATAGTAAGACTAACTTACAGGTCTTTAAGTCGAGAATGAATAGGTTACTTCTAGGCAAGCGTGCTCGCTTGTCGGCCACATCATCGCTTACCATCAGGTGAGATCAGCCTATGCATAATACAAAAAAAAAATATTTATTTTCTATCGGTTGCTTGTCGAAGAGTCATCATCATTGTCATTTGTTGTGACTTGGGGTTGGCGCAACTTTGCAAAATAAATATCATTTTAGGCAGGTATGAGATATGAAAGCCCTTGTGAAGAACAAACAAAGGCACCACAGACCTTTTGGTGACGTAGGGGACGTCACGTATACAGGGTCGAAACCTACTCTCGCCCTGGGTTGACGAAAGAGAACCCCGGGACCCTGGAATTAAGGCAAAGAAGGAACAGGATTGGGTTTCAGTCAATAGAATTATGACTCGCCCTCTCACTCCGCCTAGAGCGGAAGAAGTAATTTTTGATGATTACCCACCTTAAAACAAACACACACACACACACACTGACCATACAAAGGACAACAACAATACGAAGTACAAGCAGCAAGTAAACAAGAAAGTATGCAGTAGTGCTGTACATGAAGTTTAAATAAATAAATACTCCTTAAACTGAAAAAAGGAATGATCTCTCACAGTGAAACCACACACACAAAACACAAGCAACGTAATCTAGAACTCAAATGACTGTAGCAACGGGTAGTTGAGCAATTTGCGTAAACTGATCTCGAGATATTGATACTAAATCTATCACGAGCGGGATATATGCACCTGAGGTGTGGATTGATGGTAAGGTTCATAATGTATCTTTGTTTGGAAAACTTAATGTAGTTTTATGTATATTTTACTGGCCTTCTAGGAATATACTAGGAAGCTGCATTGTTTGAAAGTTATCGCAGCCCAAGAAAAAAAAGGATACGAACCCGACAGTTGAACGAAATGGAAGCACCGGGACCCTGGTTTTATTCAGTAGAAGTCTGAATTTCCCACCTTAAAAATAAAAGGGGATCTTAATAGTCAGTAAAACTTTGAAATTCCCACTCGTGCCACAAAAAGTGAGAGAAGTAGACGATGATTTCCCAAACTCGAAAATAGCAGCTTCTAGAACAACCTATGGATCCATCAGTTAACAGTAAAAAATATTATTATTATTATTTATTTTATTATCGGTCTTATAATGTTCCCACTGCTGGGACTTAGGCCTCCTCTTTAGAAGAGGGAATATAATAGTATCCCATTTGAAATACTATGCCTGTAAATTGAAATTGCTAGCACAAAAGTAGACACAGACGCGACGTAACATTAATCAATCAAGTTTTTGTAAGAATACGGCACAATGCCTATAGTTCGCTTTCGCTCCGATCATTCCCAACCGCCCAGAGATCGTAACGGCCAGTCGAAAAACACGTTTATTCGAGTCATTAAGGGCCATGTCATCTGCCAAACACATTACAACTCCCGCTGTAATTAAATGGAGAGAGAAATTTAGCTAAACAGAGCATAAAAGTAAAAGCTTCGATCCATACAATGTAGCCATAGAGGGTGTACAATAAGGGGATGATATCCACAAGACATTTGGACAGAGTATCTTGCTTGCAGCGTCATTATGGCCGACGAACGGAAGTGACGTCAGGCGCCGCGGCGCGTGCATTACAAATCACTACTTTACAACTTCCGGAAAAGTCAGTATCTCCCCAACTGCGCGACGCATCGGACGTGCGAAAAAACCCAAAAATGTTCTAATAATTTTTCGACACGCTTCGCTGGCGACGAGTAATGGTCGTGTGATGATATTATGGAATATAATAATTTGTCTCCTCTCTCCCCTAGAGATTTGGGGACTACAATAGTTTGCGCTTTGAATGTTTTTTGCTGGTAGTTATGCTAGATTAAGCTTGCATTGAGGGGTCTACGATTTGAAATAATCAAATGTTAACTTAGTTCAATAAAAGTCTCCTTGTTTAAGTTTTTTTATCTCGACGTTATACGGTTTCTATGTATAATTCGACCTTCACTCGAATATCGAATCTAATCGAATATAAGACACAAAAAATAAAAAATAATCTTTAATTCATGAATCCCCGACCGGTCCTATGAGACCGCGGTGTTATTGTTTTACTATTGTGTCTCGTTTTGTGGGTATGTGATAGGTTAAAGTTGCGAATAAGCGTTCATAGTCAGAATAGTCATAGTAGTTTATTGATAAGGGATTCTTACAAGTCATTCGGATTCTAAGTAGTACTGTCAACAAAAGATTACAAATACATTATATTATTATTTAAAGAAGATGTCCAGCCAATTAAATAGCAGTCAAATCACTATTACAGTCAACAAAATATTAAAATACATTTAATTATTAAACAAATGTCAAATAGTAAAATAATCAATATAGCTATACTAAAATTAAGTTCAATTTCAGGATTCACAGAGTTTAGCAATAAATATCGAATTAATTCATGAATCCCCGACCGGTCTCATAGGACCTCGCTGTTATTGTCTTACTATTGTGTCTCGTTTCGCGGGTATTGATAGGTTAATTTAAAGCAGACAAACTAATCACGAAAAAAAAAATAGGACGGCAGGTCATTCCCACGCATCGCATTAAAAGTTAATTTATCACCGCAATGATAATTCAATAACCACGAACATAATAAACTTTATTGATGAAGGGATCATAAAAAACCACTTCATAACCGAAATTGTTTTCGACCGCCAGACAAACAAGCTGAGTAATAAATTTTAAACGTATTAAATAAAATCTCTTGTGAGTTAGCCAGTATTTCTTGGTATGCAACTATGTGGTGATTCTCCCCTCGCTTGTTCGTGTTCTATGGTATCGAAAGCTTTGGCCGGGTCAACGCAATTTGGCGCGGTGTCTCTCAAGGCTTGACACGTGTCTACAGGCACCCTTTCGCGAACTTTAGTAAGTTAACGTTGGTAACATTATAAATATTTGGATTTATTTGTAAGTTCCCTTTGCGACGTGATTTACGAATGTAAGCGGTGAGTGTTAGAGTGGTCGATTTGAAAAGATAATCGTTTGGATAGGAAGTATGATTGTATTGTTTATGTTTATTGTAAAATTTGGTGTTCATCAAAAATGTAATGTAGTGTGTGTGTTTTAAGCTCCTTGTAAAATTATTTTTATGGTGTATAATAAAGTATATATCAATCAATCAATGTATAACGAATAATAAGAAGACTTTTAGAACCTGAAATGCTTGTTTTTCAAGGGTCTAAATTCTACAAGTAGAGCATATAATAATAATACTAATTTATTAAAGAAAATAAGGTTAAGTACAGTAATGCTCAGCATATTGTTTCCGCAGGAAACTTACAAGTTTTCTTTGTTGCAAAATTATAAGTAGGTATGCGCATAATAACAAAAGGAAATAACACTAGAGTTGTTAAAAAATAATAGGCTGTTTTGACATTTGAAATGCATGCTATCTAGTAAGTGGAAAAAAAATCAAACGCTAATTTGATGATGGAATATATTGCAAGTATTCTTTTTGCGCTTACTTTGTATGAAATTTCTTCAAAAATAATAACAGGCTCATTAATTTTGAGAATTTTATAGTATGTCTATTATTTAAACTAACATTGCAAAAACACTATAGCGAAAGTACTATATTACGAGGATTTTTTAGCTACATTTTATATCTATCAACATAAAACTTTACCATTCTCAGACCCTCTCCTAAGTCATGCATCCCAATGTGTTCCTCGAATCAACACCATCAAACTACAAACAACATCAAACAACCATGTTGACATCAAAGCCCATCCCATTGGCTTTACAACATAACCCTTTTACAAAAAAATATCTTGCCACATCATTGGTTGAAATCCCTGTACCTAAGTCCTTTAGACTGTCTTAATTATCACCTACTCACACTCACACACACATAAGATCAAAGTACTGCAAAGAAGCATTTTTATAAAAAATCCAATCACCTAAGTAGAGGGTGGGTGGTGAAGGGGGATGAGAACGGGGGTGTATCCACCCACAGGGGATGAAGACATCACGCGAATGCACATAATTCATTGATACTATCCTTCACTAAACTAATGTGAGTGAAAATAAGCGCTGATTGTTGAGTACGGTTTGCAAAAACATATATGGATATTTGTATTTTTTATTTTTTGTTTGTAGTCTAATAAGATATATGGTCTAGTACATTTTAGATAAAATGATACGTTGAGTGTCTTGTGACAGATAAATGAAGGATTATGATAGATTTCAGTATAATTCTAACACTCCCTCTTAATTGGATGAAGAGCAGGTTATTTGATGATTTATAAAACTTACAAAATAAAAAATAAAGTATTTTGCATTTAGTTGATAGATGTGCCCTAATACTTGTAAGGATATTTAATTGGCGTTGTAAAAAAGACAAATTTAGTTCATTGGAAGCTACGAGTAGCATATTTCTTCCCGTTGGTTGGTTATAAAATGAGAAGTTTGATCACTTGGCCTATAAAGAAAAGTGTGGCTTGACTTATCATTTTTTCATAATAAATTGTACACGTCTTATCAGTATGTGTTGTTGTTCATCATCATCATCATTTCAGCCGAAAGACGTCCATAGCCGGACAAAGGCAACGAATGGTACTTATTAATGGTACTTATTATTATTATTTGTAACGACAATAAAGAGTACTCTATCTTTGAGAATACTACTGACTTTCCAAATAAACCATAGCCGCCCTATTGTTTTTGCTGACCCTACTACCACGGTCCGGTCACGGTGCGTGGTGGTCGAACAATGCTGGTCACCCCAACGTCACATGCAGCGTATTCTAGCGATGGCCGGTTCCGAGACGTTCTAACAATCGAAGTCGATAAAATAAACTATCGACTCGCTTTTCTATAAAATAATCGAGTTGGTTTTCGATTGTCTCGAGTTAACGGAATCGACCGCTAGTTTTTGATTGTTCGAATCAGTCACTCTCACTCTAAACTGTCGAGGTCTTCTTCTTCGTAACAGCCGCACAAGTCGATCTTCAAGGTTAAGCAACGCTTGCCATCTTAACATAACGAGTTTCCTCCGTGCCTCGGAAATCACGTTAAGCCGTAGGTCCCGGCTGTCATTTGAAGATCTTTAGCAGTCGTTACGGATAGTCAGAAGCCATTAAATCTGACTCTAGTCTTGCCAAGAAGTACCATGTTACCCCAGTTAATGGGTTGTGGAGGACTGGTAAGCAGCCGCTCCACAATACTGGTATTCAGCTAAATCCGGCTTGACTGGAAGCTGACCCCAATATAGTTAGGAAAAGGCTAGGCAGATGATGATGAGATGGCTAGGTTAATCGCAGCATCGATAGCACTCATTAAATCTTTCAAAGTGCAGGTGTATGGGCACTTGGGGTACATGTTGCTCATGTTTTGAACAGAAACTCCGTACTCACATTGAATATCCGACGGGTCTATAAAACTCCATTTGGCCAAGTTGTTATTGCGGCGAGGTTAAACTCGCGAATGTATCTTGCGCCATACGCCCCAGTCGCAATAACAGAGCCGAGTCGGACTCGAGTCAAAGTCGATAAAATCGAAAGGTTGAAAAATCTATACAGTCGAATAAAACCTCTTGTCATCGCACATCACTAGCGCATTACTGATACCAACGATCTCTGCGCCTGAATGTAAGTATTGTGAAAGAAATCACAGACATATTGATGGTAAGAAATGAAACTGATTTTTGTGTTATTTTTATATGAAACTATTGCGCCTTACCATCAACGATTGCATCACTGCTTACCATGAGGTGGGATTGCAGTCAAAAACTAATTTATGTAAAAAAACTAATTGACTTTGCAAAGCGATTTTGCCTAATGAATTATCGGGAAGGTAAAAAAACAAAATCTCCAACTACTTACCTAATACACGCAAAAAAATATAATAAAATTCAGTCAAGATGTTTCAGAAGAGGTCGATAAGAAACACAAACACTGTGACACAATTTTTTTTTATATTAGATATCTAATAAATGTCCTTATATACTTTTTTAGGGTCCCGTACCTACAGGGTAAAACAAGACCATATTACTAAGACTTCGCTGTCTGTCTATCCGACTGTCACCAGGCTATCTAATGAACCGTAATAGCTAGACTACTGAAATATCCACAATCATAGATTTGACTCCCTTAACAGCATCAGGCTGCTTCAAGAGACTTAACTGTATACTTACCTCGAAAGACAATCTTAAACTCACAGAAAAGTAAATAATGTGGACCACACAACCGCTTCAAATATGATTTATAGGTCTAATTTCGCCTAAACCAACAGAGCACCACCAACTCTATTAATAGTAACATGCGTTTCTCTTCACATGACCATACCAAGACAAAAGATTTTCTTTCAACTTTTCTGTCCCTGGCGCCACTTTCAAACTTTCTCTAATACATATACTGACTAAAACCCACTCCTGTTTCATTTTCTCCTTCGTTCGTCTCTTTCGTGCACCCCAGGGACCTAGAAAGCTTCGACCTTGCTATTGTAGGTATAGCTCTAAATACTCGTACATCTCTCTAAAAATCCCAGAACAGTAAGTAGTGATACACTCAAAACGCTAAAAGAAAAAGTGGACCACACCATCACCTAGCCTTTTCCCAACTACATTGGGGTCGGCTTCCAGTCAAGCCGGATTTAGCCAAATACCAGTATTTTACGAGGAGCGGCTAGGTACCAGACCTCCACAACCCATTAACTGGGGTAACACGGTACAAAAAGAAAAAAGTGGACCACACAACCGTTTCAAAAATGATTTATAGGCCTAATTTCGCCTAAACCAACATACAAACACCACAGATTGTCCCTTCGCCACCCAGCTAGCCATATAATCTCTATATTTAGTTCTAATCACGGTAAAGCTATGATTACAGGTCAATTTGAGTCGGCCATCATTATTTATATTTTTTAAACGAGTAACCAACTCGATAATGAGCTTGAGTATCACGAACCTGAGTTTCGAGTTAGAGAACAGAGGTGTGGAGCTGCCTGTTTAGGATTGGGCTAAATATTTTTTTTAAATTTCTTTTGCAACCTTTATTTGTTTATTAGTTATTTATTTATCAATTGCTAGCTATATGAGTACTTATAGTATACACCGAAGCTAACAATCTACTAACTAAAAAAAATATATAAACATTGATCATCTCTTTACAATTATATAAAAAAAACGAGTTACGGTTTCTGAGCACCTGGACTTTGAAAATGCCTAACTGACTTTAGGCTCTAAAGCATTTCATGTTATAGAAAATATGAAAAGTACTTCTACAACATGCAAATAGCAATAAATAAAAAAGAAGCCTGTATATTCCTTAATTACCATTTTATTTTGATTACATTAAGGAGGGCCCTTAATGGAGCTTTGGGATTTTTTGTGGGAAATCATCAATATATGACTTTTTCCGTTCTGGCGCAGTGGATGGTCGTGTCAGACTTTTACTGACTAAAACCCACTCCTGTCCCTTCTTTGCATTTATTCCAGGGCCCCCTAGGCTTCGACTGTGCAGGGGCCCTACAGTGCTGACATCTCTTTAAGGCGGCTGGTTTCTAGCTGCACGTAAATATGTTCAGCTAAAATAAAACTCTTATAAACAAAGCCTCTCCACTACCCTCTCTGTCCTCAGTACACAGGTGATAATGTGGCAATGTCGCTGCCGCCGCCGGCTACACACGATCATCCTATCTGACCACACAGCCCTCGACACGGTTTCATTCACTCTACGTACGACGCACAAGCCTTTAGTCCAAACTAATGTGCAGTGATGGATGGTTCCGGCAGAGGAATTGGTGATTGCTTTGATTGGCTTGGCGGTAATGAAGTGGGTGTGTTGTCTCTCGTGAGAAGAGAAAGAAAGAAAAATATTTATTTTTTACTGGCACAATACAAACGACAATAAAACAAAAAGTAATCCATCTATAGATCCTACGTTAGTTATACTAAAATATACAACATTATAAAGATAAAAAAAGACCTATGGCTTGATTCACGTAAAATCAAATAAGTCAAATATCGTTGAAGTTTTATAGTCGTTCGATCTGAGTTCTACCCAAAATTCGTAACGAAAAAACGAAATCTAAAATAGTATAAAAGGTGCAATTAATTGTGGTTGGGAATTGCAATACTTTATCGTGGACCGCCCAATCTAGGTTAATTTAAACCTGTGATTCAGGCCGTCGGTTTACGGGTCAGGCGATTTCGATAGTAAAATTTAAAGTTAAAACAGCAAAATTATTACAAAAATATAATATAACTATAGGAATAAACTTATAGTACAATGATATATCTAAAACTATGATATTGATAATATGACATCAACGAGGAGGAACTTGTAACATTATGCCAAGATTTTCAAAAGTTATTTTGTGAAACATCTTCTAGAAATTTTGATGAGATGAGATGAAAGGTAATAAATAGATTGTTCAATTCTTTAAATAATTTATTTACCATCACTGCTCGTGGTAGAATATGTTTTAGCAAGAATTTCATGGTGTATAAAGTTCCCTCTGCATTTTTAGCTGCGAAATCATCAGAAAGACATATCCTGTTCTCGGAGTGGGAGGAAAATTTGTTGTTTCTTGAATAAAAGGTGATGATGTCTTTCAAATCAAATCAGTTTATTGCAAACATGTTGTACAACAAGGCCTCAATTCTGCTATGAAAATTGTATCAAAAATGTCAATTTTTGGCTTCATAATAGTTGAGTTTAAGAGCTCGTGGCTAGATAATAATAGCCGCACAGGTCGATCTTCGAGGTTAAGCAACGCTTGCCAAGGTTGGTCTGTGGATGGGTGACCATCTTAACATAACGAGTTTCCTCCGTGCCTCGGAAAGCACGTTAAGCCGTTGGTCCCGGCTGTCATTTCGAGATCTTTGGCAGTCGTTACGGATAGTCAGAAGCCAGTAAATCTGACTCCAGTCTTGCCATGAAGTACCGTGTTATCCCAGTTAATGGGTTGTGGAGGTCTGGTAGGCAGCCGCTCCTCGTAAAATACTGGTATTCAGCTAAATCCGGCTTGACTGGAAGCCGACCCCAATATAGTTGGGAAAAGGCTAGGTAGACATTTCAAAATTTACCATTATTTCCCAGCTAACATACTGGTATTTCATAATCCTACGGAATATTCCATCGAAAAATTATAAGTACTGCATGATGTTCCAAAGTGGTTTAGGAGTAATTACGGTGACCATCATACGGCGGATTATGAGGACATTACTGTTACGTAAAAAGAGACATTAGCCATTCGAAAGCAAAGTCACGAGCAGGCAATTTGACGGCAATCAATAGCCTTATTGTAGTACCACCAAATCTTTTGGACGGACTTTTGTTGTAGGGAAATTGTAAAGGTAGGTATTGTTTAACTTATACAACTCCCTTTTTTGTTTCTGTCTTTCAATTTTTTTATGCGTTTGATATCTACCTGATTAGATTAGCGTTGCCGGAGAATCTTAACGCCGCGATATAGAAAAAGGGTACAACGCCATCTAATTAATAAACTAATTCTTAAACACTTTCTAGTAACTATTCCTACTATCACGTTATATAGAAGAATCATTTGTGGGTTTTAGTCAGAAAAAATCTGAAAATATCTTTCAATCCGCCAAGAACTGAAGGGGTTATTTCGTGATTTCCCACTCAATTTTTGTTTTACTATGAGTGTGTAAGTTCGCTTTTGACCACAATCTCACCTGATGGTAAGCGATGATGTGGTCGACGATGGAGCACGCTTTTTTCTTTCTTTTTTACTAGAAAGAAAAAAAAAAGTAGAAAAGAGGAGTAAGAAAGAAGTAGTATTTATTCTTTACTTAAACACCCTCAATATTTTTAATCCGTCATAAACGCAGCCTCAAGCTAACTAGCCCGTTTCAAGGAGAATGTCTCCTTTCATCATAACGTGTGGTCTCCCTACATATCTGCCACCCACAGCCTGCCTGCGATCATGATAGGTAGGTGCGTAATTATCACGGCAGTACCGTTTTGTATCGCAAATTGACCACAATAATATTTCCCATAGTTGGGTAAAAATTTAATAGGCATCTTAAAAATAAGATGCCTACTAAGTTTTTAAGCCACCGCACCCAAAAATGTGAATGAAACATTTTCATTATGCCAGAGAACTGTTGGTACTAATGGCAACAGCCCTGAGTTTGAAACTACCTTTCAATCCACCAATCACTGGGGGAACTAATCAATGATTTCCCAATAAAAAAGTTTAATTTTTCCTATTTGTTATTCTTCTTCTTTTTATACATAGGCTCGCGTTTGACCCCTATCTCACCTGATGATAAACGATGATGTGGTCGATGATAGAGTTCGCTTGCCTAAAACTATTCATTCTTGAATTAAACATCACAAATTAAAAAAGCTTTTTAATCCGTCATAAATACAGCTTCAAGCTAACCAGCACGTTGAACGAAAGGAAAGAAAGAAAGGAGAATGTCTCCCATTCACTATAACGTGTGGTCTCCCTACATATCTGCCACCCACAGCCTGCCTGCGATCATGATAGGAGGTGCGTAATTATCACGGCAGTACCGTTTTGTATCGCAAATTGGCCACAATAATATTTCCCATAGTTGCGTAAAAACTAATATTGAGATAGATGTGTTGACGAGAATGGGTAAAGTGAGAAATTAGTATATTAGAGAAAGTTTAAAAGTGGTGCCAGGGAATGAAAAGTGGAAAGGAAATCGTTTGTCTTCGTATGGTCATGTGAAGAGGAGGGATGAACGCATGATACTAAAAGAGTTCTAGGTTTACATGTAGATGGATGGAGAGGAAGAGGGAGGCCAAAGAAAAGATGGATCGATTGTGTGACAAGTGATATGAAAGAAATGGGAGTTAGTGATAGTGTGACGGGTGATAGGACAGAATGGAAAAAAAAACATGTTGCGCCGATCCAAGTAATATGGGATAAGGAAAGGAAGATGAAGAAGAAGTTGCGTAAAAACTAAGTATAGGCATCTTATTTCAGGTGAAACATGTTCATTATACCCGAGGACTTTGTACATTATACACGAGTTATGAGTGACTTCTTAGTCGTCCTGACTTAAGTGAGAATGGGCAGATAGAACGGATGGTCGATGGGGACGAAAGGTTCTGGAGTGGCGGCCACGTACCGCAAGACGCAGCGTTGGATGGGCTCCCACAAGGTGGACCGACAATGTGGCGAGGGTAGCGGGAATCCGATGGATGTGAGACGCACAGGACTGCTCGTTGTGGCGACGCTTGGGGGAGGCCTATGACCAGGTATGGACGCCTTTCGGCTGAAATGATCTTCAAATTATCACCTAGTTAGGTACAATACTATAAAGAGTACCACCCACGCTTCAAGAAGTGCTGTTAGCTGGCCACGTGATTATCACCACTAGTGCCCGTAAATTATGAGAGAAGATACACCTCCGCGTCGACTGCCAAATTTGAGGCTGTTTGGAGAAAGGATAGTGTGGACATTCTTTTTTTATTGCTGCTTAATTAAGTATTAGATTCAAACAAATAAGTTATCATAACTCATGTAAGGTGGCTTAGTGGTAAGTAACCCGACTTACAAGTTGTAGGTCGCGGGTGCAAACCCAGCCAGGCGCATTAATTTGTGTAATTTATTTCATCATTGCTGCTCTCAAAATGGTGAAGGAAAACATCGAGAGGAAACCGACATGCCTTAGATCCAAAAATTCGAAGACGTGTGAGATCCACCAATCCACACTGGGCTCGCGTAGTGCATTAAGATTGACTGGTAGAAAATGCCAAAGACATTAGGACCGCCTCTGCACCTTTTAAATAAATTAATAAAAAATGTTTTTATTTTACATAAGCCTACAATCCTACTCCGGATTGTAGGCTTATGTAAAATAAAGATGGGTTTGGGGGGGGAAGCTAGGGTATGGTCTTGGTGGGAATCGCTGTAGGTGAAACAGCATTACCTATAAAATGTCAAGAAACCATCTGCTGTACTCGTGGCGAAGTACCGTATGAAGCAGAGCCCTAGCCAGTCCGAGTCATCCACGTCCCCGCCGTCCTCCCTGGGACCTGCTGCACCCGCGCCGCCGCGCGACCGCCACCTCGTGGTGCAGCTGAGCTAACGGATGCAGGGCGAAGGGCGAGTATTCTGCGCCTTAAAACAGAATCGTCTCACCAGGGAGAGAACCCGAAATAAAACCGAGCATATCCGTAGGCTCTAAAGCGGCAGCCCCGCTAGCGGATTAAGGCACAGTGGGCTAATCACTCGCTTGCCCGACAATTATAGATTCAAGAAACCGAAACAGTAGAAAACCGGACCGATACTTTACCGACGACTTTTGGCATGAAAATACGGACACGAATTGCATTTTGGAATGTGCGTACGCTTAGTGATGACAGCCGATTAGCCCAAGCAGAAGCAGTAATGCTTGGTTACAACCTGCAGATATTGGGTCTAAGCGAAGTGAGAAGACACGGCTTTGGTGAACTGAGAACATCGACGGGTTTGACTTTGCTATATTCAGGTAAAGAAAATGAGGAAGATGTGCGCGAGTACGGCGTGGGGCTCCTCCTCTCCAATGTAGCGAAGAAAAGCCTTGTCGATTGGAGACCGATTTCAGACCGGATCATGTACGCCCGTTTTAACTCAAGAGTACGGAAGATCTCCATCGTACAGTGCTACGCCCCAACTAACGCATCATCTGAGGATACCAAAGATGATTTCTACAACGCCCTAAACGCCACCCTTAGGAGCATAAAGAAACAAGACATCGTCATCGTCATGGGAGACCTAAATGCTAAGGTTGGGAGGGTTAATGCGGGCCGTGAGCGGCATATGGGGACACAGGGTCTTGGAGTTTGCAACGATAATGGGGAGCGATTTATCGATTTCTGTCAGAACCATGATCTCACCATCGGAGGAACATTGTTCATTCACGGCGACCACCACAAATACACCTGGAACTCACCCGATGGAGTCACCAAGAACCAAATTGACCATCTTGCCATTAGTTCTAAATGGCGTTCTTCACTGCTCGATGTTCGCAACCGTAGGGGCGCCGATATAGATAGCGACCATCATCTGGTAGTTGCTGAAGTTCGGCTTAAGGTTGCCGTAGCCCGTGCAACTGGAGGACCTGGCAAGTTGGGAAAGAGATTCGACGTGAGCAAACTTTTTGACCTAGACACCCGTAGGGCTTTTCAGCTTGAGCTGCGAAACCGATTCTCCGGACTTGAAGAAGTTACGGACTCACTAGATGAGGAGTGGAACCGCATTAAGATGGCCTACACAGAGACCAGCTCTGTCATTCTGGGGCACAAATCATCCCACTCACGCGAGGACTGGATGTCTCAACACACATGGAGTCTTATCGAGGACAGAAGGAATCTGCACCTAAAGCTTCTGGAGACCCGTAATGTTGACGAGCGAGCCGACCTCATTCTGCAGTATCGTGGCAAGCGCAAGGCTATTTATCGGAGCACGCGTGCGGATAGAAGGCGGTGGGCCGATGAAGTTGCTGACCGTGCTCAACACGCTGCGAACACCGGCAACCTGAAAGAGCTGTATAAAACCACTAAGACCTTGGTAGGAGATAGCAGGCGCAAAAAGAAACCACTACGGTCTAAAGAGGGGCAGCTCATTGCGACGTCTGAAGAGCAACTACTACGTTGGCGCCAACACTTTGAAGAGGTCTTCCGATTGTCGGCGTCTTCGACGCCTGAAGCGCTGTCGGTTGGATCTTCACCACCCCAGCTCCTTGATATCAATTCGGAACCACCGTCAGACTTGGAGGTGGCTGAAGCGGTCCTCTCTTTAAAGACAGGCAAGGCACCAGGACTCGACCTGATTAATGCGGAAATGCTGCAGGCTGACTTACCCTTCGCTGTCGACGTACTGACGCCTTTAATCGAAAAGATCTGGACTGCTGAAGAACTCCCAGACGACTGGAACAAAGGGCTCTTAATTACCGTGCCTAAAAAAGGTGATCTCAGTCGGTGCGATAACTGGAGAGGCATTGCACTGCTGTCAATTCCCTCTAAAGTCTTCTGTAGGATAATCCTGGATAGGCTGTCGAGGGCCCTAGAACCTTTACTGCGCAGGGAGCAAGCTGGTTTTCGTTTAGGACGTTCGTGCACGGACCAGATTAACACGCTGCGTATAATACTTGAACAGGCATCAGAATGGCAAAGGGAGATATATCTCACTTTTGTGGACTTCGAAAAAGCCTTCGATACGTTGAAGTGGTCCAGTATTTGGTCTCGCCTGCTGGAAATTGGAGTGCCACCAAAATTAGTCCGCCTAGTACAAAGCATATATCGCAAATATACATGCAAAGTGGTTCACGATGGTCTCATCTCGGAAGACATCGCAGTGCACGCGGGTGTTCGCCAGGGTTGCCTTCTCTCGCCTCTTCTCTTTATAGTCGTTCTTGACGGAATTTTGCTTCGCATCTTCGATGAGAGACGCCGCGGCATAGAGTGGGGATTGTCCAGCGTTTTAGAAGACTTGGACTACGCCGATGACCTATGCCTGCTTAGTCACACACACGCCGACATGCAAGCAAAATTAAACGACCTTCGTGAGGAGGCAGCGAAAACTGGTCTTAAAATTAATACACGGAAGACCCAAGAAAAGCGTTCAGGAGTGATCAATTCTGCACCGTTGCTGATCGGCACCGAGGCGGTGGAACGCGTTCAGAGATTCACGTACCTCGGAAGTGTCGTGGCGGAAACTGGTGGGACTGAGGAAGACGTCGCTTCACGAATAGCCAAAGCGCGTGGTACCTTCGCACAGCTGAGGCCGGTTTGGCAATCGCGGAAATTGACCCGAAGGGTTAAATTAAAAATCTTCAGGTCCAACGTCAAATCCGTGCTGCTTTACGGGTGCGAAACGTGGAAGGTGACAAAAGAGATCTCACGCCAAATACAGGTTTTCGTGAACCGATGTCTCCGTCGTATCCTCGGGATTTACTGGCCCGAGACCATCTCTAACGTGGAACTGTTGAAGAAATGTCACGAAAGCTCGATCGACCACCAGATCAAACGTCGCAAGTGGGGTTGGATTGGTCACACGCTTAGGAGGGATCCCGATCATATACCTAAACAGGCGCTAGATTGGAATCCCCAAGGAAAAAGGAAGCGTGGCCGTCCTCGACAGACCTGGCGACGAACCGTGTTAGCTGAAGCAAGGGCCGTCGGACTGACATGGAGCGAGATCAAGCGAAAGGCGCAAGACCGGTCGCGATGGGTATCTACTGTCGACGCCCTCTGCCCCAGCTAGGGGACATAGGATTTTAAGTCAAGTAAGTCACAATCCTACATGGGCACTTATAAAAAGTCGAAGCTAGTGCACAAAAGTATTAAATAAATAAATATCTCAGAGAGGAGTCCTGTGTCACAACAGTGGGAATATTACAAGGTCGATAAGAATAATTATTATTATTCTTATCGACCTTGTAATATTCCCAATAATACATTTTTTATTATTTTTTAAATTGTTCTTTTTTGTATGTTTTTGTATTAAATATTTAAAAATGTAACAAATAATTATGTATTTAAAAGAGATAGGTAATAGTAAAAATCTCATGTCATAAGCCACACACTTAAATTATAATCATACGAGTAAGCCACACAAAACACACTAATTCTCAGCGTATCCTCACAAATCCAACATTCAGAAATTGGCCTAAAAAAAGCAAAAGTCTAAAACAAACAGATCACGGCTCCAGGCCGCGGGCAGTCGAAATTTAATCATACGCATTATCCAGTTATGACAAGCAACACCGACAGATATAGCGGGTTCACTAAATAACACCACGGGTTTTTTTTAGTGGAAATTCATAAAGATGACCTTCTCCCTCTCTGGGTGGAGTGGGAGGGCGTGTCAGACTTTTACTGACTAAACCCCACCAGAACGAGAAAAGTGATGAACCACCTCAAAAAGTGTGTCTAACTAAATATTAGTAGGTAATAATAATTTTGCTAAGTTAACTCAATTCAATTTTTTCAATAGTTGACAGATACTTCAGTAATATTGTTAACCGTTAACATGCCTAAATTTTTATATAATTTCCTATCATTACTTACCTAACAAATAATCTGCAACTACTGAAAGATAAACGACAAACAAGCGAACCAAAAAAAAGAACATCTTTACGCCACAATCTACTTTAAAAACGTCAATAAACACCCAATTAAATAATAAGATAATACGTCAATAACCAATAAAGAAGTACCCAGTAGGACCGGACGAACCATCAAAGATATCAAACATCACAAACCCACTTAAAACGTGAACCACGAAACAAAATCCCATCCCAATTTTGAAACAATCTGTATCTCAAGTCATGAAATAATTTATAACATACACTCGGCCTGTATAATTAGGTCTGGTCAGACAGTTGATTGCTTATTATATTGATGTTTCAATTTTATACCCATTTTTATGGTCATCGGCCAACTGTGGGGGGTGGCCACCCATACCGTTGTTGAAACCCTTCACTCCACTGATCATACGAATAAGACTATCTTCGTCTACTTCGAATTCAGGATTTTCTGTCTCTGTCTCACCAGATTGGAATGTCTTCTCTCTCTTTCTTGTGATTATGGTGAGTGAAGAAAGTTACTTCTCGTCACGAGTTGTAAGATGTTTAATAAGTGTGCTGTGATTTTCGATTTTTATTTGTACGATGTTTCCTTGATCGTTTCCGATTGTAAATTTTAAGTTCAAATTTTGTATGACATCACCTGTGTTCATTTTATTGTCTGTATCTTTAATAGAGTCTTTAAAATCATCGAATTTTTTGCTAACAACTTAGTGATTAACTATCAATGTTTCGGACAAAAAAAAAATTGTACAAAACAAGAAAAAGAGGCCTCTCTATCATTATTAAGGTCAATTAACCTTTTCGGAGGCATTTAAGGATTCTGTTGACAAATTCGTTTGGGAAACATTCGCTGATGAATTTGTCCGACCCTAATACATGGTTCTGTTGGAATTTTGAGCATTGTTTTTGGTTGTTTCTGGTTCTAAATCGAGTGGAATCGATGTCGCGACTATCTCGCTGCTTTGATCTCGTTTGGGAGCGTGCGCACCTCAAAGTTTTGGGAGAAGACTTACACTAATTTATTTTGTCGGTGCAACATGTATTTTTAAACTATCTACTGCTTTGTAACATAGAAAATTACGCATTGCAAAAATATATTATTATTCAAAGATATTCCGGAGAAAAACAGTATATCGTATGAACTATTCCAGGATATCATCCACCCGTGTTTCTTCTTTTTAACCACTATCTCACCTGATGGTAAGCAATAATGTGATCGACGATGGTGTTTAGTATCCAAAGTGCGTTTGAACGTGATGTAGTAACAAACATACAATATGAGTACTGTTTTTTTTCTTTTATTAATTGTCCCAGCAGAGGGAAAATTATAACTAATACCGTGTGTTATAAGAGATGCCTTTTCTAAATCAATATCACACTCATTGCAGCAATGTTTAAATGCTCATCTCTAATTTTCCTTTTTTGATTGTACCATCAACCTCATCGTTATCAACTGTAGGGACCCGTCAAGGTCGAAGCCTACTAGGGACCTGGGTTGAATGTAAAAGAACCCCGGGACCCTGGAATGAAGCTAAAAAAGGACCAGGGTGGGTTTTAGTCAGTAGAAGTCTGAGACGCCCTTCCGTTCCGCCCGGAGCGGGAGAAGTCATTAGATTATCTCCATATATAAAAATATCTTTATCAGCAAGTGCTGGGTTTTATTTGCCTAACTCCGAATATTTAAGAGGTTTTTATTAAATGCAGCATCTGAATCAAACCGTCCCACTATGTGGTATTGGGCCCTAAAAGTTGGCCAAAAATGACTTTTTTTATTTTTGGTAAACTATTTCATACTGTGGATCATTCAAAAGTTAAGTAGTTGGTCTACAAAATGGCCAAAGAACTCCGTGCTAGCTTATCATCCCGAGCCGCTAGCTCAGTCGGAAGTTACCGTTCGCGTAAGTGATCGTGTGATTGTTCGATGCGCTCAAATTTTACTTGTTTTTAAAACGTAATATTTTGGAAACAAACGGTTTTGTGGTAATTTTTGTGATGGATTCCTCTCAGGCAGGTATGGAACTATATGGAAAATGTTTTTTTTCTAGAAAAGTTTCAATCAATTTTAATATATAGGTCCAAAAGTAAGTTGTCATAAATGATTGCAAAAATTCTTACTTTTCTATGTTTAAGAGACTTTTTGTTACATTATTTAGCATTCTTTAAGCACAAATCCTATTGTTTCTTGTAGAGTAGACATTCTAGAATAGGTTTATAAAAAATACAGCCGCCCGTACCCGCCCGCTTTTTTTATTAGATTTTTTTTCGTTAGTACCTTATAATCTTGTATAAATATTCGTTCATAAGATTTAGTCTTATTTTGTTACAGGGACTTCGGAATTGAGTTTTATGACTTGGAATGAGTTGTATGCTGTTATGCAAGGTTCTGATGAGTCAAAATTTGACCGAAAATTTACGTTTCTGAAACAGCGACTGCTGAGATCCTACTGTGATGATGATATAAGAATTCATGATATAAAGCAAAGATCGCTAATATATAACACAATTTTAAGCAGCTATTGTGCTGCTAACCATTTAAAAAACAAAATCGGTCAAGTGCGAGTCGGACTCGCGCACTAAGGGTTCCGTATCAACTTACCTATGAAAACAGTTCAATTCTCGAATCAATAATATTTTTTTTCATGTGACATAACTAGAAATTTTCAGTTTTCAGACTTTTCCCTATATTTGTGCTATAAAACCTTGCTTTATACCAAATTTCAGGATTCTAGGTCCACGGGAAGTACCCTAAGTTTTGATTCCTTAGAGAGTGTCAAAATGTAAGTTTTTTTGCGATATAAACGGCTGTATCTTTTTTTTTCGTTAACTTACAGGTTTAATTTTTGCACAGCTTCAAGGGACAGTGGACCTAAGTATATAGTTTTAATTTCAACTCGGTACCTACACACGTTCCCGTGATAAAGGGTCTTGTTCCGTTGTTGAGGTTCTGTTTTTTTCCTCTGAGGTACGGAACCCTAAAAAATTAAACCAAAGAAGATTCGAAGAAAATAACGTAAGAGTGCCTATCTAGATCAATATCGTTACCCAGAAATACCTACTGTGATAAAACTGGCGAGATGTATGTGGCTTTATATGGGTATTACCCTGTGTCTTCGACACTGCATAAAGTACTTCGTCACGGAGCTTAAGTGATACAACACGCAATTCTTCCAATAGGTCAACTTTCTGAAGAAGCTGCGGAATCTATATTTTAAGAAAAATAGAAAGATTGCGTAGAGACGTATTAAATTTCCTTCAAGAGAGTGACCTGACCAGTGAAAATGTATGTAATAGTGCCGAATAAATATATATTTCTAACTGTAGTAAGTCTTTTATTACCTATTTTAACTTATATACTCTAAAAATCGTGGTTTGAGTCTTAAAATAGTTTTGACCAAGTTTTAGGGCCGAATACCACACTGTGCGTCGTCCCTAAAAGCCAATTAGCTTTTATTACGGCCCCAGTAATTGGGTTTTGATTAAGAGAATCGAAAGAGATATGGCTAGTTTGTAAAATATTTTTTGTTTATTGATTTTTTACAATGTGAATGGCGAAGCGTTTTTGGTTAGATTATTCATTGACAAACTAAGCTATCATCATTTCAGGCGATAGATGTCCACTGCTGGACATAGGACTCTCGTAAGCGGCGCCACAACGACCGGTCCTGTGTGTCTCGCAAGTCGCATCCATCGGATTCCCACGACCTGAGGGTGTACCATACAGGTATGGTACACTATACGCTTGACCTGGTGAGCCAGGAAATAGGAGATGAAGTCTTGGTAGAAGCAAAACCAGACACTCAAGATACGAGTACAGTGACGAATGCCAAAATGTTAGGAATTGACTACGTTTTTCTGCCACTGTATGAAGAATGTAGTTGTTTGCAAAAACTTTTGATTTTTTTTTCAACCGACTTCAAAAAAAGGAGGAGGTTCTCAATTCGGTTGTAGGTTTTTTTTATTATTGTGTCTTAAGTCCGAAAAAAGGCTTTCACAGATAGGTACCACACAAGAAGTGACAACTTACCTCACATTATTGTCGCAATGTCGCTAAAGTAACGATTCATTCTTCTAACCAAATAAAATGCATTCGAAACAAAGTTTGAGCACCAAAAGGCGCGCGGCGACTGGAAAACGTCGGCGGCGCCTGCGCATCTCTTATAAATCACGTCCCGCCATCATATAGATTATCCGATTAACTAGTCAACTGTTAAAAACATAGATCCCTTATGTTCCACTACCATTACAATCACGCTCACTGACTTTAGGACGAGGCCGAAAAAGGTAACCGAACTTTTTTGACATTTAAACATATTTTTTTTAAACGTAACCGAACTTTTTTGACATCGAAACGTTCTTTTTTTAAAATTTCTTTTGACGTTTAGAAAAAAGTGTGTGTTTTTTTCTTAATTTGGAGGCACAGGTAGAGTTAACTGTCATGTTTTTTTCTTCAGTATCATGATGCGTTGTCATGTGGCCAGTTATTAGAAGTGATAGGTTTGTAATAGATATATCTGAAGAAGGTTTTTGGTAAATTGAAATGTGATCGACTTTTCTTGATCCATTTTTTTCTTTTGTAACTTTTATGTTCGGTGTTCTTTTTGATTGGTGTCCGTACTAAATTGAATTGGCTACGGTTTCTTGTTTTTCGTTTTTTTTTTCTGTTTTTGTAAAGCCCAACTTTTAATTAACTAGATGAGACTTCTGTCAAAATAAATACAAAAAATGAAAACGATACTTTTACTGTATACACAAGGATCACAAGGTTTACTATTTATTTATTTTTTACCGTTTAGCTTTTTATTTAAGGTGGGAGATCATCAAAATCTCCCGCTCTGGGCGAAACGGAAGGGCCTGTCTGACTTTTGACTGACGAAAACCCACTCCTGTTCCTTCTTTGTCTTCGTTCTAGGGCCCCTAGGGGGTTCTTTTTCGTACGACCCAGGGCCCCAGTAGGATTCGACCCTTCTGGACCTCTACGTTCTGCTGACATCTCTTTGGGGCGCGGGTGGAGACACTACGCGCCGTCGACAACTCGGGCTCGGTACGGACGCTGAGCTACCCATTGCTAGCCGTCCGCAATCCCACTCTATTCTTATGCCTGTATTTCCGATCATCTATGTTCATCTATGATAATTTCCCATTTATAAGAAAAACCTATGCACGTAATTTATAAAATTCAAGACAAAATCACTCATATTGGAGACCAAACCGGTTCAAACCTACATACAATCAAATTCCAGCATGCATTCCTTGCACAAAACGTCAACTCCTGCGCATTCTATTCACACGAGTCACGACTTGTCTGTTAATTGCGCCTGTCAACTAGTAATTGACCCCATCGCTTCCTATTTAGCGGACCACCCGTGTGTTTGAAGGCATCCTCATATTCTGCATCGTTAAGTGGTATAGGCTGGTTTGACAATTGACTTTAGTATTGTATAGCTAGTTTATAGAAATTATTTTCTTAATTCTTTATTGTACCTATACACAAAACTTATTATAAAATACAATAATATTTGATAATGCATGCACAAAGGCGAGCTTAATTTAACAATGAGTTTTCTCCCAGCAAATCTCTTGATTAAAATTTCGCAGATTCAATTTGTTCCAAATTTCTAGTTGATTTATTTATTTGATCATTTATGTGCATTAAAAAAATAAAGATAAAAAGGAAACAGAAAAATAGGTACAAAGCTAATGCTTATTTCTAAAGAAATCTCTTCCAGCATAGGTATGCGAAAGCATAGTTGGAAAACAAGAGATGTATCATGTACATGACTACATCTCTTGTTTAACTATTTTGTACCAGTAGGTAATAGGAAAATGAGTAACATACAAAATAGTTAACAATGACATAATATACATATATTTGAACTATATATGGACCACCTGAGTACAATGCTCGAGATCTCAGTAGAGTTTCCGAAAGAGTGGGCACTAAAAACATGATCGAAACTAGATCATGGTTAATACATAGGTAATTAGAACCCACTCCTATCACAATTTTCCAAAGAGCAATGGATAGGGTTCGGAGTTTCCTTGATCACATCAGAAATTAAAATGTCTGCAAGAGAACCAAGGATAGCTACGCTACGTTGCCCGAAGAATTGCCAAACTTAAGTGGCAGGGCTCATTGCTCGTGGAAAAAAAGAAGTTCTCGTCTTTCAGCTGAAATGATGATGATGATAACTAAGCATAACCATACTAACAATGACAAACAAAAAACTAACTCAAACGTAAACAACCGAAGGCCAAAAGAAAAGAAACAGCGCATAAAGAAAAATCAATATTGTTATTGCCATGAAAAATTGTAATGAAGCTCATTTCATAGCACAGCTGACGGTTCCCGCACTCGTTATGAGAGTCAACTTGTCCACCGTGTCATTACGGTCCACCTAACGTGTGATTATGTCCACCCTGGGCCGGTGGAGTGGCGTGAGAAAGCACACACGCTTAGCACTAGGCTGGTGGACAATGTTTAAGAAGTTTGTATTGAAGAAAGTAAAAAAAAACGAAAAAAAATAAGGATGAAAGAAATATAAGAATGAATGATAATAGTTTTAGTCAGTAAAAGTATGGCACGCCCTTCCGCTCTACCCAAGAGTGGAAAAAGTCGTTCTGATGATATCCCATATAAAAAAAAGAAACAGTGTTTTTTTCTGCCTGGACTGAATTAATCTGATCTTTGAGTGTAATAACTTAAAATTGGATTTTCTGCGTATGCTGGGCAATTGCAAAATTATAGCTACGCAGATTTAAATGCTAAATATGTTAATTAGATGTCTATAATGTTAAAAAAAAACTTTCATAACTCAATATTCGGCAGTCGTCACGAGAATTTTTCTAACATGCAGTTCAAAAAATAACTGCTTGAAATGAGTTTCAAAATGATGACAAGAATGTCATCATCATTTCAGCCGAAAAACGTCTGCTGTTGGACATAGGCCATCTCCAAGTATCGCCACAACGAACGATCCTGTGAGTTTCGCATCCATCGGATAGTCGCGAGTTCACGACCCTCACCAGATCATCGGTCCACCTTGTAGATTTCCTTCTGACGCTCCGTCTTCCGATACCCGGTCGCCACTCCAAAACCTTTCGGTCTCCATCGACCATCAGTTCTGCGAGCAATGTGATAACAATGTATTTTTTTATTATTGAAAGGCTCGCGTTTGACCACTATCTCACCTGATGGCGAGTGATGATGTGGTCGACGATGGAGCATGCTTACCTAGAAGTAACCTATTCACTCTTGACTTAAAGACCTAGGTTGTAGCTGCCAGGAAACATAGACTCCAGCAGGGAATTCCACTCTTAAGATGTATGTAAATGTCTCAAAACGTTTTGTATGTATGGTAAATATTTGGTAGTTATTGGGTACTAAAATGAATCTACGATCCATCCATGTAAAACTCCTGATCGCGATCCTAAAACGCCGCCGACCAGTCCTACACCCACAATCGCAATGCCAATCGTATAGCGATCAAAGTACATAGAACACAATCCCGATAATGTAACGCCAGAATTCCGAGACTGCTCCTTAGCAATGCGGACTGTCAAAAGCCAATGCCGGCTCTCCCTCGAGTGTCCGAGCCACTCGGCCCCCGCCACCCCCTTCTAGCCACCCTACTGACCGTTGCTAAAGAAAACTTACCATGGTTTTACTGTCGAGATGTTTGTGAGATTAATTTTCTTTATTCTTTACTAACTTTAGCCTGCAGCTTCGCCTGCGTACATAAAAAATAGCCTATGTCACTCAGGAATACAGCAGCTTTCTATTGGTGAAACAATTTTAGCAATCGGACCAGTACTTCCACAGATTACCTCATACAAACAAAAAACAAACTTTACCTCTTTATTATATTAGTATAGATTTTACCCAAATGATATATGTATACTAGTGCAGGTGCTTGACCGCGATCCCATCTGATAGTAAGCAGAGATGGAATCGTTAATGGTGAGGTGCACTTTTTTATAAAGAGCCTATTCACTCTAGCCTTGAAGACATCTAAATTATAATCGGACGGAAAGACCGCAGCAAGCCAATTGTTCCAGTCCTTCGATGTACGTGGTATAAACGACGAGGCGAAATGCTTAGTCCGGATCGTAGAGGTTTCAACAACGTAAGGACGGATACTCGCCGTACGACGGTTTGTCCGATGGTAGAAAGGAGATGGCGGAATTCTCGCACACATTATTTTAAGATTTCACTCACATTCGGAACACTACACTGCAGGTGTGTGTATCTCGGAACGCTGGGTATAACGAGTGATCATCATTTCAGCTGTCAATAGAGATAGGCAATACCCACGTGAGCCCAAAGTAGATGTAGCCCATCATCATCTACCTAGCCTTTTCCCAACTATATTGGGGTCGGCTTCCAGTCAAGCCGGATTTAGCTGAATACCAGTATTTTACGAGGAGCGGCTCCTACCAGACCTCCACAACCCATTAACTGGGGTAAACACGGTACTTCATGGCAAGACTGGAGTCAGATTTACTGGCTTCTGACTATCCGTAACGACTGCCAAAGATCTACAATTGACACCTGGGACCCATGGTTTTACATGCTTTCCAAGGCACGAAGGAAATTCGGTATGTTAAGATGGTCACCCATCCACAGATGAACCTTGGCAAGCGTTGCTTAACCTTGAAGATTGACCCGTGCGGCTGTTATTATCTAGCCACGAGCTCCTCCTTTATTAAAAGAAACCACAAATTAATAACCATTTTTTTCTTATTACTGTCAATATACCATCTCAGTTTTTAATTTCTGTCGGCATAACACAAAGGACGGCCACTTACTGCGCTATATTTGAATTGGAGTTATTTTGTTGCGGTATCAAGTGCTCTTAACTTTTAATGTTTCCTTTCCACAAGACAAGTTGCAATAAAAACTCCTTCTTGATTTTATATTAATTAGTTTGGTGTGACATCCATCAGCAGGTTTTTTCTTAGGATCTGAAGAGGCTCTTGATACAGTGGCTTTATATCTTTTTTTTTAGATGGGAAGTCATGAAACGTCTCCTCCCGATCTAGGTGGAGTGAGAGGGATCATCAAACTTTTATTAACTAAAACTCACCTGCGTTCCAATGCGGATGGCAATTGTCAAAAGGCCATTTTGGCAATTGAAGTTAGAGAAAAAAAAAATATTACGTAAATCGCTCTAATACTAGAAAGGAGAATGTTTGGAAGTGTGTATGTTTTTTTACTTCTTCACGCTTGAACAGCCGAACGGATTTGCAAGAAATATGACAGGAGGGTTGACCATGTCCTAGAATAACAAATAGGATACTTCTTGTCGTGGGAGTGCATTCACTTAGAATATTTTTCTACTTACACTTGGGCGAAGTTTCTGGCGGCAGCTAAAGGCGATAATTTAGATGTACGTTTAGTAAATATGTAATTCGGCCGAATAGACTTTGACGGAATTTGGTACACGAAGCTACTCTTGTTCTAAATTAGAGTAATAAGTTCCATTTTTTTTTGCATTTTTTGTGCTTGGCCGTGATCCCACCTGACGGTAAGCAGTAATGCAATCGTTGATGGTGAGGCGCACTAGTTTTTATTTTTTTTATCGAGGAAAGATTTATTTTATTAATTCGTCACCCTCCCTATTAATAGGTAATCACGTCCAAGTGTCTATTTCTCAAAACTTCAAATCAAAAATCAGTTTTCGAAAAGACCAATAGTAACGCTACGGCCCGGACATCTAAGGTGTCATAGAGACGACTCACTCACACAAGGTGGCCTCTAATATAGCCCAATATAGCCCCATATAGCCTAATATAGCCTCTCAACCCCCGATTGCTCTTGAGTGCTAACCCAACTTGAGTCGAAGAGGCCAAAATTAGCACTTGAAATTCTCGAGCCTACAATATGAAATTCTTCGTGTGCCTGTATTTTTGGGCCATATTTTTCGTTTGTGCACGCTCTAGTTATTTTTGTAGATGCTCGACTATGGTTCCTTTGTTTGATATTTGTCTCTTAGTTTTTTTTCTTTTTTTTTTAAGGATCCTTTCTAGTAGAAATCGTTTGGTTTTGAAGGAGGCTATGGGTTGATTGTCGACATTTGTTGCTATGCTATGGAATTAGAAATATTGAAAAGAGAAATAAAATTTTGTGTCGCAATTTTTGTTACCTTTAACCCCCATTTTTAGGGTACCGTATTTCAAAGGAAAAAACAGAACCCTTGTAGAATCACGTTGTTAATTGTCCGTCTGTCTGTCAAGACCTTGGAAAAGCGTAGAGATATCGAGTTGAAATTAAAACCATATTCTCAGGTCTGCGGTCCCTTGTCTTCTTGATAATTTATACGACAGAACAACGTTTACCAGGCCAGCAAGTAGGTAGGTAAATAGATGAAAACCAGTACTGGGTATCTGACACCAGCAAATGCTATATAGTACGGGCACGCTCAGTGCAATTGTGCTGTATATGTCATTCTGTACAGTTTTTTATCTTTTTCCTTGTATTACTTACATATTGAGATGTATCTGTATCGAGTAAATACTGTCTATTCTGATAAATTGATTATTATTTAATCATTAATTTAATGTTAGTGTTAAGATAATTATGTTATCTATTTATAACGTGAAAACATTGGATTGGCGTTTAAAAAAAATATGACAAGATTCATCAAAAAAGAGCGCTCGTAAAAAAACGAGTGGTGTAGTAGGCCTTTAAGTAATGTGAATATAAAAAAAGTGTTGTGAAATCAATGAGATTAAAAATAAACATAGTTTGTTAAAGCTTTTTTAAGTTAAAATTAAACTAAACACAAGTAATTGTAGTACTTATCAAAGCAGATATGTATTTTTATAAACGGTATAATAGTCTCACTTAAACAAAGAAAGTAGAAACATCACAATAAAATTCCAGAACAGTCCTAAGAATCCTTACATTTTAATTCCTACCATTTGTCGAGTCGAGGATTTTCCTGAAAATCTACAACCACCTCATTAAAAAACTCCACTGAAGTCGGGCCCAAAAGTCCTTCTCATTTGAATAAAACACAAGCCATCGATTTCCTTGTATTTATCGTATCAATTTCCATCGTAGACCCAATTAAAGTGCCATAAACCTCTTATTAGTCACCCCATACTCCCCCCTCTTCTCCACTAAACCAACATGGCGTCGCTATTGTCACCTCACCTCAAACAAAGAAACTTGTACTTCAAATTTACAGAATTTTCAACTTTATTGTCAGAGAGAAAGGTGTGAATGTGCATTAGAAACTATGCATAGCACCTGAAGTCTTATTCTTCAAACTAGTGTGCCATATTACCCCGTTCTATGCTAGATTCTTGTCAATGTAACTTATACTTTAGTGTCATGATTTTAAAGTTCTTTTTTATTAGCTTGCGGTTTTGATTGTTAGTTTTGTTGTTTTAAGTACGGACTGGAGGCGTGACATTATCGCCCTAGGGATTGTGGAATTATACATGAAGGGTTGGGTTAAGTTTGTATTTTTAAGAACGCTGGGGTGTTTTATTATTGATACGGAAATGACCTGCTGGCCAGTTGGGAGACTAAGTTGGCTGAAATTATACGGTTACAGTTTGTAGGACTTTTTTTTGGACGAAATCTTTAGTGGTTTTTTTGGTATAACTTTTTTTTATCGGTGTTTTGATGTTCAATTGTTTGTGATGACCACTTCACAAACAATTGAACATCAAAACACCGATAAAAAAAAGTTGATTAGGTTGTGTTCCGAGCAGTGTTAAGAAGACTCTTCCTCACATCTATGGTCGACGAAAGGTTTAAAAACTTGTTCTTTCATCCAAAACAGTTTAATGCAATGTTTCGCGCCGGGCCCTGGTACAGGCTATGGTCCGGAGCAACGAGGAATGTCAGGCGATCGCCTTCTGCTGCGAAGCAGTATTGCAAGTAAAGGAAGCAGTTCCACGCGTGAAAGAACGAACTTCTTCACACTACAGCCATCCCGTATGCACGGGCTTGCGGACGGCAAGCAATGGGTAGCTTGTTGTCCGGCCGTCCGGTGACTGTCCGGACCGAGCCTGACGGTGCATAGTGTTCCACGCGCACCTCAAGTAGATGTCAGCCTTGTCAGCAAACCGTAGGAGTCCAGCAGGGTCGAAACCTAGCCCGTCACACTGTATAGAATATTGAATATCGTTCTGTCTGGCACGACAAAATTCAGACAAGCTCGTTGTCTATAAATCATCATCATCTGCCTAGCCTTTTCCCAACTATATTGGGGTTGGCTTCCAGTCAAACCGGATTTAGCTGAATACCAGTATTTTACGAGGAGCGGCTGCCTACCAGACCTCCACAACCCATTAACTGGGGTAATACGGTACTTTATGGCAAGACTGGAGTCAGATTTACTGGCTTCTGACTATCCGTAACGACTGCCAAAGATCTACAAATGACAGCCGGGACCAACGGCTTAACGTGCTTTCCGAGGCACGGAGGAAACTCGTTATGTTAAGATGGTCACCCATCCACAGACCAACCTTGGCAAGCGTTGCTTAACCTTGAAGATTGACCTGTGCGGCTGTTATTATCTAGCCACGAGCTCCTCACCCATCACACTATATAGAATACTTAATATCGTTTTGTCTGGCACGACAAAATTCAGACACGCTCGTTGTCTATAAATGTAAATGACGGCACGCGGTGGTTGGCGCAGTGGTCGAGCGATTGACTGCTGCGCTACGGGTCGCGAGTTCGATTCCCGCACGGAAAAAATATTTGTAGGTATGGCCTTCCCTCTCCTAGAGAGGAGGCCTGAATTCCAACAGTGGGAACATTATAAGGCAGACAATGCTAATGGCCTATAGATAGGTGTTCCAAGTCTGGGTGTCTTGTGTATGCGACTTTACATTTGTTTGCAATCGCACCCACGATACAGGAGTAGGTAATTCCTAGTGTGGAGCGTTTAGAAAAACACCTTTAATCAGATGGAACGGATACTTCAATCAAACAGTTTTTTTTTAAAAAAAGCTTACTTCATAAAAAACCAGAATAAATCAAGCATCAAACACGTCGTCACAATTACTTGCGCAAGCGCAAATAGCAAACAAATCTTCTCAATTAGTCACAGTGATCATTCCAAATTTGAACGGACCAATAACAAACGATTGCCGTTAATAACTGACCAATCAGAAGAGGGCGGCTGATCAAAAGAATGACGCGTGCGTTCAGATGATCAATGATTGTGTTAATCGTTTGTGTGTTGCGTTTTAACCGTTGGTTTATGTACGTGTACATGGTTACCGGTTATGAGACCACCTTATAGTTAACCATGGGTGTTCTTTGGATGATGGAGGAGTTATGAACGTTAAACATGGCTTATAGTTTATTCACCTGTATGCGCAAGTCTGGGTCTTGTTGATAATGACGTCATTCTATTGGCGTTTTCTACTGTAAGCTTCCGATAGATTGGGTCTAGGTCCTCTGATAGAACAAAACTGGAAGAAATACCCATACCTATCCAGTCTCAAAGAGATATTAGCAAACCCGCAGGAGCTCAGCAGGGTCGAAAATGTTGGGCCCATGGGTTGGTTTCTTAAAGGAAAACTCGTAGCTCTAGAACGAAGGCAAAGAAAGAATAAAGGAGTAGGTTTTAGTCAGTAGAAGTCTGACTTGCCCTCCCTCTCCGTCCAAGAGCGGGAGAAGTAATTCTGATGATTTCCCACCCAAAAAAAACCTTGTATCATCCACCTGTCTTCTTCTTCTTCTTCTGCCTGGCGTTAATCCCGGCCATTGCCAGGGTCCGCCTTCCGACTAAGTTTTCTCCACTTTGCCCGATCTTTAACATCCTTCTCAGTGAGGCCATTGGCTCTCATGTCGGACTTGACGACGTCCAGCCAGCGCTTGCGAGGGCGACCACGGGACCTAGCCCCAAGGACAGCCATATCCATGCATCTCCGACCAACGTACTCCCTAGGGCGGCGCATGATGTGGCCATACCATCGCAGACGACACTCTTGCAGTTTTTCCCCCACGTCACGGACACCAAGACTACCTCGGATGAATGAGTTGCGTATGCGATCGGATCGCGTTACGCCGCTCATCCACCTCAGCATCTTCATCTCCGTGACGCGAAGCTCCTGGGTGTGTCTGCTTAGTGTTGGCCAACATTCGCCACCGTACAGGAGGACAGGCCGTATGATGCATTTATATATCTGCCCTTTGAGCCTCGGAGGCATTTTACGGTCACATAAAACGCCCGTTACCTCGCGCCATTTTGCCCATGCCGCGCCTATACGTGCTTGGACATCGTATCATCCACCTGTGTCAAGATCAAAGGCCGGTTCATTCATAAGGTCCTTTCTACTCGAAGTTGTAGATACTTACATTTATCTGTAATCAAACTGGCCAATTAGGTAGGTCTTCAGACTTTTACTGACTAAAACTCACCTGTGTTTTAGTTGCCCTTTGCGTACCAGGGCCACGGGTACTCTTTCAAACGTTCCCGCAGCCCCAGCAGACATCGGCCCTACTAGGGCTTTTCTGTTTCCCTGACATCATTATTTGAGGCGCGTGTGGAACACTACGCACCAAGCCGGGAGACAGAACGAAAATTATAGTAGAAATGTTACATCTAGCCTATGCTCAACCATGCTGTCCCATTGCGGGGCAAAGGCCGCCATCCATTTCTTCCATCGTTCTCAGCTTTAAGGCACTTCTTGCCAAACTTAAGGAAGACATTTAAGTCGTCCCACCATCTCTCTTCTTGGTCAGCCGCGACCTCGTCATGCGATTTCAGAGCACCAACCTTGTGTTTTACTGGCCTACCGCTCGATCGGCATACGGTCGACCGGTCGACATTTCCAGCCCTGTCCCATTTAAGCTGTTTAAGCTTCCCGAGCCACGTCAATGATTTGCGTTTTAGAGCACAGTATACGGTTTCGAACGAATTTAATATACATGTTATTTTTTTATCATTTCATTCAATGTCATTTCCCACAAATAAAGTTTTTCTTTATTTCTTTCTTTTTTTTCGTTTTTCATAACCACCTTAACCCCATTTAACCCTACACTGTTACCCTAACATTAATCCCGCTAACCAAAAAACACGCTCGGTAAAAACGCACCTCCATTGATACCTAACTATATAAAATATTAATAACAAAGGGTAAGATTTAGCGTGGGTTCCGTAGCGACAAAATAAAATAAAAACCGAATGTTACCGCGACTGCGAACCACCTATAATAAGCCTATTGTTTTATACAAATACAATATTGCGTTTATAAATCGGATAAGCCTATGTGACTGGGGATGGCATGGAGTCGATGTTTGTTTGTTTTTTTGGTTTTGATGAATTTTTCCTCGTTGCCAGAATGTAAGAGTAAGAGAGCTGAACATTTGTATGGATTGTGCGGTGTGGACGATTGCATCATTGCTTACTTACGTCCGGTTTTTTTTTCAAGTGGGGAATCATCAGCATGACTTCTCCCGCTATTGGGTGGAGCGGGAGGGTGTGTCAGACTCTTGGGATCGCAGTCAAACTACAGTATACAACATGTAATTTTTTTTTATGTAGTCATATTTTTATTGATATATTTTTTAAGACAGTCTCTCCTCGGTCCATCCAAAGAGGGAGAATTAAATTATTTAAATGACCAAAAACCCACTCTTAATACATTTAGTTATAGTTCTTATTTCTATATTCTTCGTATTTTCATGAATTCATATTCCATCTCCATATTCCTATCTTCGCTATGTGCAATATATTTTCATCCATCTCTTACATTGACTGCCGAATTCTTAGGGTCAGGTTTTATTTATCAAAGGCTGAGATAGAGACACAGTACTCCGGCTATCTCTTTTTCTGAGGACTCAAATTGAAAACTGGAGGCCTCACTTTTCTCTGCTCTGGCTTTTTTAGGCCGCTCTTTCACAGCTTTGGAAACTTCTTTCTAGATGTCTATTCATCATCATCATCTACCTAGCCTTTTCCCGACTATATTGGGGTCGGCTTCCAGTCAAGCCAGATTTAGCTGAATACCAGTATTTTACGAGGAGCGACTGCCTACCAGACCTCCACAACCCATTAACTGTCTATTGTCAGAGCATCATTCAGACTTGGTATAGATTTCATTGCAAAAAATATTTTCAAAAAAATAAGTCCGACTGTCGGCTCCACCGCGCTCCTGTCCACATATTGGGCAATAAGAGGACCGTCCGCGCCGGCGAGTGGCGCCAGTAGCCTCCATTTGTGTTTATTTATTTATACCTCGTCTGACCTTATTTATGTATTAATTCATTTTTGTACACAGACCCACAGGTTGTGTTGCGCTGTAGTTTAGATGTAAAGTATTAATGGTGCTAGTGTATGCTCAAATGTTTGAGATAAAGTCTGGTTTTTTAATCTCTGAGACTAAAATGACATTACGTGGGTTGTCAAACTTGTCACAACACAAAAGAACTGGCATCATTACTATTGTAAGTTTGGTTTGCTTGTGGCAATTTAGTCTCAGGGTATGACTATAAGTTTAAAATGATCTTTTGACTCACAGAAAATATTTGTTTCAGTAACCAGGATGCGAGACGCATAGGACCGGTCGTTGTGGCGACGGTTGAGGGAGGCCTATGTCCAGCAGTGGACGTCTTTCGGCTGAGACGATGATGACGATGATGATGAGTAACCAGTTTGGTTTGTAATAACGATTTCTTGTACAAGTTTTTTTTCTCCTAATAAATAAGTTTATACCGATGACCTAAAATCGGATGCGGGACGCACATCCACCAGTGGACGTTGTGACGTGAAATGATGAAGATGATGATGATGATGAAAAAAGTTTATTGTTGATGAGCCGGGAAGAAGAGTTATGATTAAATTTTATACAGTCAGGCCTCCTCTCTAAAAGAGGGAGTGGGCCGTAAAGTTGGTTCTAGGACATGGTTTTTCTCATGATATTTTTCGTCACCGTTTTGAGTGCATTGGTTCTAGTAGCTCGGTCTCATTCTTATGTTTAAACAACACTTCGGACTATGTCACTAGAGTGCGTCTAATGAAAGCGCGACATGGGTTTTTTTTTATTTAATTGGCAACATTATTCAGCCGCAATTGTAGAAAATAAAAAAAAATATGAAGTGTCAAGACATGATTCTCCTACTATAGTTAGTACCTGATACCTACCACATACAATATTTCTGGATTTAACCTCTTTTTCTTAGGTTTCTATTAAAACAAAAAAAGCAACTTATTCAGAGAAGCCCAGTCCTCTATCTCCACCTTACCAACATTATCTTCGCATGACGGCAACAGCCGTAATTCGTGCTATTACAAACCGCGACGTTTCGCCGATGCGATGCCGTCCGCGATGGCGTCGCGATACGCATGTGTGGGCCCGCACTAATTGACCGTATCGCTGCGCTGCCGATGTGTTCTCGGTATTACTGCACAAATGTGGCATGACCCTTATAGTTTGTAGGGACAGGACTTAACTGCAATGTCTATGTAGACGAGAAAGGGAAACTGCAGTTTTGGCTTGAAGGAGAGGTGTACTAAATGTTCAGAGACTCATTGACCCCACAGTCAAACCATTGCAACGGTTTTGTGGGGCTTAGTTTATATGTTACTTACCCCTTTTTGTAAGAAAGATAAATAAATAATAACTCGAATAAATACGATGATTTTAACCTGTCAGGGCTTTTGCATGGGCATGGCATTCACGCCCCAGCCGCCGGGATCCCGATCCCGATTTCTAGCCATCGTATGCATGGGCTTGCGGACGGAGAGCAATGGGTAGCTCGCCGTTCGCCGTTCCAGTAACCGTCCGGACCAAGCCTGGGTCATCACGCGCGCTTCAAAGGTATGTCTGCAAAATCTAGGGGCCTAGCAGGGTTGAAGCCTACTGGGGCCCTGGCTTGAACGAAAGAGAACCCCGGGGCCCTTGATAGAAGGCAAAGAATGAACAACGGATTAAGTTTCAGTCAGTATAATTCTGATACACCCTCCCGTACTGCCCAAGAGCGGGAGAAGTCATTCTGATGATGTCCCACCTAAAAAAAAGACCAGCTGCAACGTTGCAGTTTTTGTGCTGTAGACTTAAATGCATCAGAATTGCCAATCGGCCGTGCAGTGTGTTTGCCGTCGGTTTGCAGTTGTGACGACAGTCGGTTCATAGTCCCGATATAGTTATGTCAACTGCATTTGCAACTGGTATGCGTTTAGCAATACGAGTATTATCGGCCTTGTAATGTTCTCACTACTGGGATTCAGGCCTCCTCTCGTGGAGGGAGAATGGGCCGTATTTCACCATGCGGGCCCAGTGCGGATTGATGGATGTCCCATGCCTCCGAATTTTTCGATCTAATACATGCCGGTTTCCTCACGATGTTTTCCCGTCAACGTTTTGATAGCGATGGTGATGAAATAAATTATACAAAGTAATGCTGGCTGGGTTTGAACCCGCTACCGGGGCAGTTAACACTGCTTAACTGGTATGCAGTTCCAACTTAATGGAGCAATAAACACCGAAAGCCATGATTTTAACCGACGCTCATTACCAACGCTAAACACTGTATTCGACCCCGACCCCGGAATTAAGGCAAAGAAGGAACAGGAGTGGGTTTTAGTCAGTAAAAGTCTGACACGCCCTCCCGCTCCGCCCAGAGCGGGAGATGTCATTTTGATGATTCCCCACGTAAAAAAAAAAACCCTGTATTCCAAAAAGCAAGATTCCCTCTCTCACCGTCTGCCCACCCAGTCAAGCTAGCCTACCTTCTACGCAGACCAGCATAAAAACAAAAGCAGTGCTCCTACATACCCACTCAGCAATCGATTTGAAGACCCCACCCGCACCCTATGACATCGCATTCCATTCCTTCGGTTGGAGCTGGTGCAAGTTACAAATTGCTTGCGTTTGGAGACAGGATGGAGGAATATTACATCAGTCGTTACGGATAGTCAGAAGCAAGTAAATCTAACTCCAGTCTTGCCATGAAGCACCGTCTTACCCCAGTTAATGGGTTGTGGAGGTCTGGTAGGCAGCCGCTCCTCGTAAAATACTGGTATTCAGCTAAATCCGGCTTGACTGGAAGCCGACCCCAATATAGTTGGGAAAAGGCTAGGTGGATGATGATGACAGATGCAGGAATATCGTTACTAAAAATAATGAAGCAGAGAGGTCAGGATCCTCAGCGTTGAGGAGTACGACGCAAGGAAGAGGGGAAGAGGAGGTGAGGCTCTTATTCGGCAGTGGACACCAGTAGGGCTGATGATGATGAAGTTACAGAAGATATCCTATGCCGTAATTCCTGCCTCATAAGACAGAGATCTAGATCGTGACCAATTATGACGATGACCACATTAAACCTCGGTCACGCTAGACGATGATTACTTTCGTTGGTACCACTTTTGATATTGACCACTTTAGATAGTGACCACATTAGACTTTGACAATGACCGGGAACCAACGATAATGACCACAAAGTCTAACTAGGCGTCTTATTCTGTGTAAACAAAAACCCGCTACTTGATTCAAATAATAATAATTCAACTAGTTATTCCGGTTATCGTTTTGTTGATATTTCACTATGTGATCCCCTGGTGCTCGAATTTATTATCTGTGTCAATTTCGTTTTCTTTTATTCAGGAGATTACATGTATTTTGCAGTAAAGTTCACACACACATAAACTTACTTTTGGGTCTTGTGAAGGAACACATTTTTTATATAGCTACCACAGCTGGACTATGCTAAAGTTAAAACAACAAATATTTCACCCCTTGAAGTCGGTTAAGTAGAAAGATAGTTAAAAGCAAACCGTCTTAAATCTCGTTTCATTCTCCGTCCGCTCATCCCTTACGCCTCGGAAGCTGCGCCGACGCAGGTCGGTGCACGGCGCGCGCGGCGACGCGTGGCTTTTGATCTGCCGACAAAGGTGCCGCGCGTGGGACCACGTGCTGGTGCTGGCTGGACCGAGAGGGTTGGCAGGACTTGAAGCTCCGTCAGTATGAGATGAGAAAAATAAAAAGTCACTTAGCATATAAGTGACCTTTTTTTTAGGTGGGAAATAATCAGCTATGCTATTCTCTAAAAGTCATTTTCATGGCGACGAGCTCAAACGTTGCAATTGATAATGACAGTTCTACATCCATTTGCGTTTGCTGTTTGAAGGTTGTCTCGACGTCGAGCTCGTCGCCATAAAAATGACTTTTAGAGAAGAGCACCTCAGAATGCTCATAGGCAGAACGGGAGGGTTTACTACACTTTTACTGACTAAAACCTACTTCGTTGTTCCTTCTTTGCCTTCGTTTCAGGGCCCCGGGGTACATTTTCGCATAACCCATGGCCTCAGTAGGCTTCGACCCTGCTGGGCCCCTAAGGTTTTGCTGACATCTCTTTGAGGCGCGCGTGAAATAGTACGTGACGTTGTCGACTTGGGCTCGGTCCGAATGATTACCAAACTGCCGTACGGTGCCCATTGCTCGCCGTCCGCAAGCCTGCGCCTACGATGGTTGGAAATCTGGAACGGAATCCCGGCAGCGGGGTCGTGAGGGCCATGCCAGAGAGAAATAAGGTGTGACCGATAAAATGTAATTTTCTTTATTGTCCCTTAGGTTTTATACATATTCTATATACAAACTGATGATAGCATAAATTGGCAGCACCCTGCAACGGATAGTTTTAATCACAAGTCAGTATAATATATGAAAGCGGATGACACCACCGTTACACCGCGTTCATTCACGCAACCCGACCAGTGTGATGCAATAATGTTAGAAGACCATATACCAAAGTTTATTATCAACTTCACTTCATGAAACATCGCTGAAGGAAGCGGTTACTTCTACAAGCACCATATAGAGCGGTCATGACTGATTCGATCACTGCTTTAGGTTCAAAAAGCTGTAAGCTATAAATATTTGCAATGTTTTATGCTAATCTCTGAGCTATATCTTCGAGCTATATTTGTCCGTTTATCCTTAACGGGGAGCTATATTAAAGGATAGTACGGTACATCGGTCATGTGACATCCACTAACCCGCACTGGGCCCGTGTGGTAGGTGGATTACCTCTCCTAGAGAGGAGATGGGTCTTATATTATTCCCACTGTTGGCACTCAGGCCTCCTATCCTAGGAGAGGGAATGGGCCGTAATCTACCACGCGAGCCCAGTGCGGTCTTCAAATTTTTGGTTCTAGGACATGCCAGTTTCCTCACGATATTTTTCTTCAAAGTTTTGAGAGCAGCGGTGATGAAATAAATTACACAAAGTAATGCTCTGCCTGGGTTTGAACCCACGACCTACAATTTGTAATTCGGGGCAATTACCACTGGGCCGCCACTGCTCTGACTTGAACTGCCATTTTGTATTATACAAAGTGGCAAATAGTAGTGTTACAGTTTTACAGTCGAAAAATAAAGTTTCAATAAAAATATCAATTCAGACAGTTGGCTACCGACAATCACACATCAAAATCCAACCATTCAACAGTACCTATTAAAAGTAATAGTCACATGATAAGCTGGTCGACAGCTTTACAGATGGGTGGTCCAGTATTGAAGGGACCCCGCGGCGACACCTCGCCTCGCTCGGGAACATAACTCATGCCCTCGCTTGTCAGCGCCTCTCGTGACTAAACCTCGATTAAATATAACCAAATAAAGTTTTGACCATCTACGCGATGTTAAGAGCGAAAAAGCTAAAAAATTATATTAGTAGATCAAGGGAAAGTGGCCTATAAATTTTGATTTCCTCGAGCTTGTCGAAATATACATTTTTGCGATATAAACGGCCGTATCTTCTTTGTTAGTTAACTTATAAGGTTGATTTTTGCAAAGCTTTAAGAGACCGCAGACCTGAGTACCGATATAGTTTTAATTTCAACTCGATATTTCCACGAGTTAATATTGTACCTCATCATCACCTGCCTAGCCTTTTTCCCAACTATATTGGGGTCGGCTTCCAGTCAAGCCAGATTTAGCTGAATACCAGTATTTTACGAGGAGCGGCTGCCTACCAGACCATCAGAGATCCACAACCCATTATCAGGGGTAACATAGCAAGACTGGAGTCAGATTTACTGGCTTCTGACTATCCGTAACGACTGCCAAAGATCTACAAATGACAGCCGGACCTACGGCTTAACGTGCTTTTCGAGGCCCGGAGGAAACTCGTTATGTTAAGATGGTCACCCATCCACAGACCAACCTTGGTAAGCGTTGCTTAACCTTAAGGTTCGATCCGTGCGACTGTTATTATTTAGCCACGAGCTCCTCGTGTCAATATTATACCTAAAAGCACAATAACAATAATCTTGATCAAAAAGTGAGTTGAGGAGATGTCATTTTGGTGATTCCCCACCTAAAGTAATCAAAATGGCATCATTCTTTTATCATTTTGAATTCTGGTTTAGACAGTTTGTAATACGTCTGTTAATGACTTGCCTTTTTAAAAACACTTTGTAAATTAAAAGCCTTATTAAAAGTAGTAACAATTTAATCTAGGTCCCATGAGGTCCTTGCTATCCAGGTTGCATTACATACAAACAGAAATGGAGGAAGCCGAAATGTTCTAGAACCAAAAATTTCGAAGACATGCGACATCCACCAATCCGCACTGGGCCCGCGTGGTGGACTACAGCCCATTCCCTCTCCTAGAGAGGAGACCTGAGTCCCAGCAGTGGGAACATTATAAGGCCGATAATGCTAATTCATTAAGTACTAGGATTCCGTACCACAATTAGCTGCAACTTTGATAATATTTTAGATTTCGTTTATTCTTTGGCCCTGTATATTTTTTTTTTACTGTCTTATGTTAATTTTTGTAAACGTTGTTATTTTGAATATTATATTATTTTATTATTATTCCGTTTGTTTATTTTAGGTACTATACTTTATTTATATACTCTTTATTGTAATGTTCTTTGTTGTAATTATATTTTTAATTGTTTTGATTGTATTTACCATTTTTACACATTTTATATTTATATTTTGAAATATACAAAAACATTTAAAAATGTATTTTTTTATTATTATTAATCCTTGAGCCTGAATCGGTAGCGCCGGCATTATACAGGGTGGTCCGAATGCACGCGGAGCCCCGCTGTGCTATATGGTCTCTCTACACCCGCTATACCGTTACTCATGCGCTGTCATCGGTTCTCAACGAATCGAAAGTCTTTACCCGATTATCTTTGTATCGTACAAAATGTATGGGAAACGTTTTGGCTATTTCTGACACTTTTTACTCATTTCAGACGAAAGACTGAAAGTCCACTGTTGTATATATTAAAAATCTAAATTTCTTAAAAATATATTCATTGTCTCTATAATGTTTTCCATAAAATTTACTTGTCAAAGTGTTTTGTAAAACCTACTTACAAAATAAATATCTTTTTATGGAAACTAAAACATCGTCGATAGGTAGCTATTTTTTGTTCTCTTTTAATACTTTTTTCTTATTTTTTTTTCAATTTAAACTTTTCTTAAGCGGCTAGTGTTCTATTTAATTAACCAGCAACATTTAGCCTGACATTCTGACCTCCATGCTTGATCCTCAGCAAATTGAACCGTGGCCGTTTAAAAAAGGAACCAGCCGCGGGACGTTGGCGCCAACGCGCTGCGATACTCTTTATTTAAATGTCTGCCGTTGTTTTTGACTTACGTTTTTTATCCTTTCAAAAGAATATTTTCGTGTCCTGTCTTTCTTGCTGTTTTGACATTTTGTCAAGTCAGCCATGATTGTTTTATTTTTGTATTTTTAGATAGATCTATTTTAATTTTTTTTTTAAATACTTAGTTATCTAGCTACTGGTAACTCGACGTTTTCCTTGCAGGACGTCATAGTAGGGTTAAAATGCAAAAAATTAATAGTCCAGTCAAATTAGCTCAATTAAGGTAAGAATCTCGGAATTCGAGATACCCAGCTGTAAGTTTGTAAATAGTTGTATATTGACACCCTAAAAGTTGTCTCAAAACCTACATATGGTAGGGTGTACGCAACTATTAAATTTCATGGTCGGGGGTCACAAAAATCGGGTTTTTGCGCTTTTTTTTGTAAATATCTCATTTCCTTTAGGTTTTTTGCTATTTGTAAATTTGACAATATTGTAGAATATAAAATTCTCTACAATTTTTGTCCAGAAAACTTTTTCCTACGGTGAACCGTTTTCGAGATATAGGGCGGAGACCGCGCGGTCACAGCATCACTTTAGGTCAACTGGTGCCTCCGGTCGAAAACGCGCCATATTATAGTTAATGAACTATCGATAAATCAATGATTATAAATATTTGTCTGAATAGTCGTGACTATTCGGAGAAAAATACAAAAAAAAAATATCACACAAATATTTTTTAAGTAATAAGTGAAATAACACAAATAAATTCTTTTAAAATTTAGATCTGTTGTGATATTTTCCTCTACCATTACCACAGTTGTTTAAATATTGCTGTTCTTTTTTTTTGTAGCGACAACCTGAATAAAACTGCTATCTACTGCTATTCTTAAAAAATCCAGAATTCCTCTAGATTTTTCACAAAAATGAATGAAACTTATGTGATTTCCCAAATTTATTGAAGATTTTTACTTTTAGCCAACTTTAGTTTGTCCTGGTGTAAAAAAAAAGTATGAACACTACTATGGCAAGTTTTTTTTAAAATTGGTGCAACTAATCAAGATTCCAAAATGGTATACTACTTTATTAAAACCAGCCACAAAAAAATAATATCCATACAAGTTCAAAACAAGAAACTAATTTCTTAAATTATTGTTAACAGTAATCACTTTTCCTACGTGCCCAAAATAGGTTCTTGCTACAATTTCTATTAATGAATGACATACCCTAGTTATTTACTTTGAAAATTAAAGCAAGATAGAGATATTTAAGTTAAAAAAAGCATAGCATAGTAAGAGAAACTAATTATTCTCAGTAAGTGAGTTCAGTTCAGTACGCACTGCTCCTTTCCATCGTACATCCGTTCACAAGCCCATGCTGGCGACGGCGGACGACGAGCAATGCGCAGATCGCCGTCCTGTCGTCCAATTACCATCCGGATTGCGCTCAAGTCGTCGACGACGCGTAACGATCTATGCGTACTTCAAGAACATTTCAGAAAATCGTAGGGGCCCAGCAGGGTCGAAATCCACTGGGGCCATGGGGTATGTGAAAGGGTACACTGACTGGGGCCCTAGAACAAAGGCAAAGAAGGAACAGGAGTGGGCTTTAGTCAGTAAACGTCTGACACGCCAGGTAAGTGTTGTTAAATAAATGAATACTGAATAAAAAGTGGATAGGTTAGAAAAAAAATCATGAAATATAATATAATAGTTAATAAAAATTGACAAATATTTATAATCATTGATTTATCGATAGTATCAACTTATATGGTGCGTTTTCGACCGGAGGAACCAGTTGACCTGAAGTGATGCTATGACCGTGCGCTCTCTGCTCTCTATCTCGAAAACGGTTCACCGTAGGAAAAAGTTTTTTATACAAAATTTGTAGAGAATTTTGTATTCTACAATATTGTTACATATACAAATAGCAAAAAACCTTTAGGAAATGAGATATTTACCAAAAAAGCGCAAAAAAACGATTTTTGGGCCCTTTAACCTTGAAATTTCAAAGTTGCGTACACCCTACCATATGTAGGTTTTGAGACAACTTTTAGGGTGTCAATATACAAGTATTTACAGACTTACAGCTGGGTATCTCGAATTCCGAGGTGAAAGTACTATAATGACTGGACTATAAGCCATCAAAATGTTCTACCGAAATTCAGTAGTTTTTGTGCAAAATCTCAGATTAAATCATTTGAAGCCAATTCCAGTGCACACTTCCCAAAGTGTAAACTGTAGAAAACCGACCGGCTAGCAACTCAGCATCGATGCTCAAGACTTTGAAGTCTTGATTGAACAAGTGCATCATTGCTGATGATCTTCTTGACTCATTTCTCAAATGACTCAAGTCCATCTAGCTGATATTCAGTAAATATTGGTAAATTATTGATGCAAGTTTTTCCTTTAACGGGATTTCTTTTGGTTATTTTCACTTCCATGAAGACGGGGTCTTGACCCTGAAATATGTATGAATTTCTCATTATTATAAAGTACTCTTCAATGGGGAAATCTGTATGTTTGAATTTAACCTTGTTTTAAAGCTAGAGCCCTAATTTTTGTGTCTATTTTACAATACTCTACTGTGTCAAAAGTTGCGTAAACAAGTCCCATAGTAATTTACCTAATCTCTATTTTTTTTTGTTATAATCTAGTGCTTGACTGCGATCCCACCTGATGGTAAGCAACGATTGAAGCAGCCTATATAGCTTAGCAAACAAATAAAGATAAAAATAGTTTTTCTATAATAACCTATTCACACGATGCATAACTATGAAACCAGCCACGTCCTATAGAACCGCTTCGTTGATAAGAGCAGTGATATCGGACTGTGTACCAAGTTCTCTAAGTAGTACTTAGCTCCCCTAAGTCCAAAGTTCCTCAGTTACTTTAAAAGAAAAGTTATGTTCCTAGCTTTTCATTTGTGACTTGGCAAGTTGTCACATACCTACTAACTATAATATATCTACTGAAACTTGAAAATGAAAGTTGATGAAGAAGAACTTAAAAATAACAACTACTTAATAGAGGAAGAGGGCTAATCTTCATCTGCCTAGCCTTTTCCCAACTATATTGGGGTCGGCTTCCAGTCAAGACTGATTTAACTGAATACCAGTACTTTATGAGGAGCGGCTGCCTACCAGACCTCCACAACCCATCAACACGGTACTTCATAGCAAGACTAGAGTCAGATTTACTGGCTTCTGACTATCCGTAACGACTACCAAAGATCTATAAATGACAGCCGGGACCTACGGCTTAGCGTGCTTTACGAGGCACGAATCAGCAACTTGCAAATATAGAATCCTAAACCATCCAAGCACCGTGTGACCGCTACTGATCCCTTCAAGCAGGTATTTATCCTGATAATTGTATCATCTGCCTACCTGGGCTCAATAGTCATTACAATCCAAAGAAAAAAAAACACTTTTGACATTTTTCACTTGAGCAAACACAGAATTGACAAACGTTTAAATGCGTAATTGCTTCACTGGTAAAAATTTGCAAAAAAAAATAGTACAATACTGTTTATTTTTAGGGTTCTGGATCTCAAAAAGAAAACACGAAACCCTTATAGGATAACTTTGTTGATTGATTGATATACTTTACTGTACACCATAAATATAATTTTACAAGGAGCTTAAAATTAGTACGGTTTTACAATGAACGTCCGTCTTTCAAGACCTTTTATCTCGGAAACGCGTGCAGGTATTAAGTTGAAATTAAAATGATAACTTCAGGTCTGCAATTTCTTGAAGTCGTGAAAAAAATTAAACTTCTATGTTACAAAAAAAAAAGATACGGCTGTTTATGTCGCATAAAACGTATATTTCTACACTCTTAGGGGAATCAAAATTTAAAGGGTGCATACCATTGAGCTAGAATCTTATAATTTGGCATAAAGCAAAAGGCCGTATAGCACAAGTACAAGAAAAGGTCAAAAAACTGTAAATTTGTAGTTACACCACAAGAAAAATACATTACTGCGACTCTAAAGAATCTTCAAGACTCATTTAATTTTTTTCATCGGTAAGTTTGTACGGAACCCTCGGATCCCATGTCCAACTCGCACTTGACCGATTTTTTTGCAGATTATGTCAATCTAATAGGGATATAATGTGCGGAACCTTTGAATTATTGTGCGTAACTTTCTGCGCCGATGGCCAATATGTCGTCAATTTGCGTCATGACGGTACGTTTGCTCAGTTAGTGCACAAAAGGCGGATAGAGGATTAAAGATGTCCATTTGAACGTTTAAAGGGATTAAAATAATGTGCATTTGAAGTAATAAGTGAGTATTGTTGCAGTAGCTTAAGTTTTTTTTTTGGTTGTGTACCGTTACCGTCAAGAAAACCAAATAATAAAAGCGCAACTTCATTTTTCTAACATTGCTGGCTTCTTTATAAACATCTAAGCACCTTCGTCATGTTGTTATTGGATGCATTAGCATCAGCATTGTCGGCCTTGTAATGTTCCCACTGTTGGACTCCTGCGGATTGGTGGATGACACATGTCTTCGAATTTTTATTTTTCCAATTATTTGATGCAAATTAGTGACCGATACTTAAACACGTGGTTGTACTCATGATAACAAATTACTTTTACTCATCATCATCTGCCTAGCCTTTTCCCAACTATATTGGGGTCGGCTTCCAGTCAAGCCGGATTTAGCTGAATAGCTGAATACCAGTGTTTTACGAGGAGCGGCTGCCTACCAGACCTTCACAACCCATTAACTGGGGTAACATGTGTAAACGCGCACCTTTGTCATGTCGTTATTGGATGCATAAGCATCAGCATTATCGTCCTTATAATGTTCACACTGTTAGGACTCAGGCCTTCTCTCAAGGAGAATGGGCGATAATCCACCAAGCATCAGCATTATCGGCCTTATAATGTTCACACTGTTAGGACTCAGGCCTTCTCTCAAGGAGAATGGGCGATAATCCACCAAGCATCAGCATTATCGGCCTTATAATGTTCACACTGTTAGGACTCAGGCCTTCTCTCAAGGAGAATGGGCGATAATCCACCAAGCATCAGCATTATCGGCCTTATAATGTTCACACTGTTAGGACTCAGGCCTTCTCTCAAGGAGAATGGGCGATAATCCACCAAGCATCAGCATTATCGGCCTTATAATGTTCACACTGTTAGGACTCAGGCCTTCTCTCAAGGAGAATGGGCGATAATCCACCAAGCATCAGCATTATCGGCCTTATAATGTTCACACTGTTAGGACTCAGGCCTTCTCTCAAGGAGAATGGGCGATAATCCACCAAGCATCAGCATTATCGGCCTTATAATGTTCACACTGTTAGGACTCAGGCCTTCTCTCAAAGAGAATGGGCGATAATCCACCAAGCATCAGCATTATCGGCCTTATAATGTTCACACTGTTAGGACTCAGGCCTTCTCTCAAGGAGAATGGGCGATAATCCACCAAGCATCAGCATTATCGGCCTTATAATGTTCACACTGTTAGGACTCAGGCCTTCTCTCAAGGAGAATGGGCGATAATCCACCAAGCATCAGCATTATCGGCCTTATAATGTTCACACTGTTAGGACTCAGGCCTTCTCTCAAGGAGAATGGGCGATAATCCACCAAGCATCAGCATTATCGGCCTTATAATGTTCACACTGTTAGGACTCAGGCCTTCTCTCAAGGAGAATGGGCGATAATCCACCAAGCATCAGCATTATCGGCCTTATAATGTTCCCACTGTTGGACTCAGTCCTCCTCTCCGGGAGAGGGAATGGGTGGTAATCCACCACGCGGGCCCAGTGCGGATTGGTGGATGACACATGTCTTCGAATTTTTATTTTTTTAATTATTGGATGAACTCCTAATATATAGAGTGACGGATAATTAGTGACCGATACTAAAACACGTGATTGTACTCATGGTAACAAACAACTTTTAGTATGGGACCAAACCTGAAATCGCGAAAAAATCAGCAGTTCAGTACATTTTGACCAGTTAGTATATGAACATAAATGTACTGAATTGCTGTCTTTTTCTTGTCAGTCCCACTGCTGGGAGTCCTAACAGTGGGACTCCTCCCTAGTAGGCCAATAATGCTAATGCAGGATGGAGTTGGTTAGAGTAGAATAGAGTAGTAGCAGTTGACGGAAGCAAAGCCGCGGGCAAAAGCTAGTAAATAATAAAAAGGGAAGGTCTTCAATTTGGCGTAGTGGTTATTATAGAAAGTTCTAGGAGCACTCCATGCGTCCAAATTCGGAAAAAATATTAAGATAATTGCTGCAACTCTGTGCCTAAAAATACTATTGCAAAGGTCGGTGCACACTGTTGGCCACGACTTATTTTTTTTGTTCCATTTTCTTTATGGGTGTTTACGTATGTTTTTACGGGACTTATCATCCACATATTTCTGGATTATTTGTGAACTGAATTATTTCTTTTAACATAACTATGTAAACAAAATTCTATCAAAACAAATAATTCTCAAGGTTTTGATGTGACTTCGTTGCCTGTCTGAAAGAAATGTCAGCAAAATATAGGGGCCCAGAAGGGGCGAAGCCTACTGGGGCCTTAGGTTGAAAGAAAGAGAACCCCCAGGCCCTGGAATGAAGGCAAACAAGGAACAGCAGTGGGTTTTAGTCAGTAAAAGTCTGACATGCCTTCGCGCTCCGACCACAGCGGGAGAAGTCATTCGTATGATTCCCCATCTAAAAAAATAAAAACGACACAAACCTCTGCAAACACTGCTTAACCTATCAATACCCGCGAAACGAGACACAATAGTAAAACAATAACAGCGCGGTCCAATGAGACCGGTCGGGGATTCATGAATTAAGCTTTAAGATACGATACATTCGACCGTTTCTACTCACAAATTCCAGTTGCAATGTCCACCAAAACGTACGACAAAAAATATTACCGTACAATGTCTGTCCCGACTTGAATTGTACCCAAATTGGACGTATCTTTACTAACTACCGAAACGTCAGAACAATCTGTTCCGACTCGCTACTTCAGAAAACAGTCAAAAAAAAATATCCGGCCGGCAACTTTCAAGAGATTAATTCGTCATTTGGAAATAAACTAGTTTCACCAATTGGGATTGCGGCGTTTGGGAAAAAAAAATTTGGTGCCCAATTTGTGTAGACCCGCCTTTAGGTTGGGTTTTCTAGACTTGTAGTAGGTATTGACTTACTTTATAGTGAGTCGAGTAACAAAATTGTTTTTGTGAGGGCCAGTATTTTCGTAGGTTTTTTTTTACATTGAGATAAACTAGTACTTGACTGCGATCCCACTTGCTGGTAGAAAGCCTCCCATAAAATGAACCGGTGACCTGATGAGGGTAGCGGGAACCCGATATATGCGAGACACACAGAACCGCTCGTTGTGGCGACGCTTGAGAGAGGTCTATGTCCAGCAGTGGACGTCTTTCGGCTGAGATGATGATGACACATCCAAGCTGGCTACCCAGTATTTATTGAGTCTAATATCTTCTTTACTTACAAAGCTTTTATCTAAAGTATTTCTTTAGTAAAACACTACTAAGACTTCAAACTTCTCCCCAAGAAAGTCAAACTTATTAAAAAAAAACTATAACCTACATAAAACTAATCCCAACTATAAAGCTAAGTGTACACTGCACGGTGACGTCATCGCAAGCCGCCGTATCCCGTACCCCCTGTCTTTAGCACGGTCCCTTGCCCACAGGAGTCTGCGGGAAATTATCCGGAAAATAGCCGAGATACGCACCCCGCGTAGGTGTAATAATACCCCCTTCTACCCGGCTTTTACGCCCGTCGTGAAGTTTTGTACTGTGTGGAAGTCGTGTTGTATTAAACGCTGACTTGTGAGTAGTGTGCACTAGGCTTTATGTCTGTTGTTTTTTTTTTAAAGGCGATTTTGTTTTTGGTGTTTTGATAATATGTTGAGTGTATAAGTATTATTATTATTTATGCTCACGTTTGACCACTACCTCTCCTGATGGTAAGCGATGATGTGGTCGATGGAGCATGCTTGCCTAGAAGTAACCTATTCATTCTTGACTTAAAGACCCCTAGGTTGTAGCTACCAAGAAACACATTTTATTTTGTTAACTTACAAGTTTGATTTTTGCACAGCTTCAAAGGACCACAGACTTGTGTATATATATAGTTTTAATTTCAAATCAATACCTCCATACTTTCCCGAGATAAACCCTTTTTTAAGGTACATAACCCAAATAACTGAAAATTAGTAAAATTATAACACAAAAAAATGCGATTTGGAAAAAGCTTCGAGACCTCGATTCATGAATTGAACCGTTTTCATAGGTAAGTTAGTACGGAACCCTCAGTGGGCGAGCCATCTACCCATCATTATTTATTCTGAAGAATAACACATTTTTTTTCCGATTGTGCTTACTGCAGAGAATAAAATAGTTTTGCGCATCATGAAACTCGCGTTTAGCTCCTACTCCTCTTAAGTTTGCCTTTCAACCGACATACGCCTGTTTTCAATAAGCTATCTATCTACAGTTGCAGCTACTAAAGATAAACAAATCTATCCTTTTTCCCTACTTGCTTTCCTATAACCTACCGACGGATAGCATTTCCTACCAAAGTTGTGGATCGATAGGTAGAATCTTACTGTTTATCGGGGATAGCTATCTATCTATGAACTGCGGTAGGTTATTGAAACCGGGCGTCAATCAAGTTGTGTGGACATAGCTTCCTTCCGAAGAACCTAGAATATAAATGATAAAGTTCCAATCTTCGCAAACAGAAGTTTTCGTTCCGACTGAGATCACTTCAGCACAACTTTTAACTAGGGCGCGAGAATTAAGGACTGTTCTCGGAAGAGAACAATTATGCTGGTCACCACCGTTTCAGGAAGTTGAAGTGTTTGAAGAAAATCGTAAAGAAAAGTGGCTATTTCCTTTCTCTGCCTCACACTAAAGTTATAAAGACGAAAGTTAATAATAATTATTATTATTATTTCTCTTTTATGCACCTACTATATTATATCTCTTCATCACCCTAGGTTGATCACTATCGTTTATCGCGATCTTCTTGATTCATTTTCATAAACAAAAATAAAAATACTAAATAGTTCAAAATAACTACAATTTCGTATGTTGGTTTTTTTATAGTTGTTTTGTCTCTTTATTATTTAACACAGGAAAGCACGTTAAGCCATTGGTCCCGGCTGTCATTCGTAGATCTTTGGCAGTCGTTATGGATAGTCAGAAGTCAGTAAATCTGACTCCAGTCTTGCCATGAAGTACTGTGTTACCCCAGTGAATGGGTTGTGGAGGTCTGGTAGGCAGCCGCTCCTCGTGAAATACTGGTATTCAGCTAAATCCGGCTTGACTGGAAGCTGACCCCAATATAGTTGGGAAAAGGCTAGGCAGATGATGATGATTATTTAACACAGCCAAGCGTATTTTTTTGAACATTGAAGTCAGTTGTATATTTTTTTGGAAAGTTTTTTATTTCACATTTTTAACTTTTGGTGGCCTCCTTCCCTAACCTCCTTCCTTCGGTCAGTCATCAACTACACATATAAACAAAGCAATTATAATTGTTACGACATTTCTGCTATGATCCTATGAGGAGTTCCGTTCCATAACTTCGAAGTACATCATCAGATCATAACTACATTTCTATGGGACCTATTCAGGAGTATAACCTATCAATCAAAAACTTCCGACCGACGACCTGGCCAGGGTCGCGGGAATCCGATAGATGCGAGACGCACAGTACCGGTCTTTGTGGCGACGCTTGGGGGAGGCCTATGTCCAGCAATGGACGGCTTTCGGCTGAGGTAATGATGATGAATTAAAAACTGGCGAGGTCTACAATTGATCTAGAAATCGGCGACATATCTAAACCTTCTCCTTTTAAAAGTCAGTTAAAAAACTTGACACTAAGGCAAGTCCTACATACCAGAGTCAAGCTACGTCCCTGCCTACCTCTACGGATGAAGGATAGGGCTCCAGAGGTCGAGGCGCGATAACGCGGGCCCAATAACTTGACCACCCTCGCGACGGACAAAGGAACCGTGTCTTTAGCGCACAGAGTAGTGGGAGCACAGATGCGACAGAATGGCGAAGATTTTGATAGGAGGTTCTGGTTAGAGGTGAAAAGTAAGTAAACTTTTCAAGTACAATAGACTACAAAAATCATGATATACTACTAATAGTATACATACGCTGTAATGTATTCTGGTAGGTCGATGGGGGACGGAAGTTGCTGGAGTAGGCCTCCCTTAAGGCGGACCGACGACCTGATGAGGGTCGCGAGCTACCCATTTCTCGCCGTCCGCCCACGCCTATAGTGGCTGGAAATCAGGATCCGGGCGGCCTGCGGCGCGAAAGTGTCCTCGCGCGTGCGGCCGACTATAGGTAAGATTCGGATAAAAGCACTATGGCTATGAGTCACACAAAAGTATTTTTTTGCGCATTTATTCCAACTTAAATACCTCCGACTGCACCTATAATGACTCTGAAAGGGAATATTACTGTACAGAAAAACTTATTCTAACATCTTCTCTGCTGGTCTTAGTCCTCCCCCAAATGTCGACCGATCCTGGGCGTCTCGCATCCAGATTGGATTCCCGCGACCCTTATCAGGTCATCAGTCTATCTTGTGGGAGGCCTATTTACACTGTCTTTCACTACGTGGTCCAACAGTGTCAAAAAACTACACTTCAGAGTTAACCTAGAGATAAACTCCCAGGAATTAAGGCAAAGAAGGAACAGGAGTGGGTTTTAGACAGTAGAAGTCCGCCCTGGGTGGAACGGGAGAAGTCATTTTGATGATTTCCAACCTTAAAAGTTCCATAACCTACTTACTATCTGTTTTATATACCCTGAGACTAAATTGACACAAGTAATGTCAAATTTATTACTAATAGGAATGACGCCAGTTGTTTTGTGTTGAAATGTCATTTTAGTCTCAGGGTTTAAAAAACAGACGATACATTAAAGTTCAGCTCAAGTGACACAATTCACACCTGCCTTCATCCCGACACACAGTTTCCGTCTCTCTGTAGCATACTCTGCGTCGGGTCGTACAAAACGGCGAATTTTCTGCCTCTCACGTACCTATCTATGACATGCACACACACACACACACACGGAGGGGGGGAGCTGGGGGGTCGTCGCTGACCCGTGGCGCCGCCTCAGATTGTTACGGCCAAAGAAACACTCCCTGGGAATAAAGGCGTGGAGTAGTCAAGAGTTGTAGAAATAATTGAAGTGGGAATTTTTTTCTCTTTATACTTTTGGGTAAGCTTGCTCTATCGTCGGCCACAACATCATCTACTATCAGGTGAGAAAATGGTCAAACGTGAGCCTATCCATAGTAAAAAATAAAACATTTTCATAAAGTGAGAAGACTGACAAAATCTATTAAGTTAATAAGATTAAGTGGATGAGATAAACAAAATAAAAAGTTAATTCATTTTCACGAAATTGTTCGAAAGATTTAACATGGTCCTAGAATGCCTTTGCAAGAAAAAGAATTAAGACCTGTGTCTGTCATCTGTCTGTGTGTGAGAAGTTTGACACATCTAAAAAACGCATAACTTTACGAATGAAATACAAACTCTAAATCTCCAAAAATTCTCCTCAAAACATTTTAATACAATTCATAAAAGTAAAAAAAAATCCACTCACAAACCGACTCCTCCCCGCCTCTACTCCCGCAGTACACATTCAAAAGGATCACGAGTTTCTTGCGCCCCGCGCCACTTTCATACCATATCTTATTTTATATTTTTATTTATATAGCCTGTATTTTTACAGCCTCGACTAGACTGTTTTATTTAGACTCATATTTTGCCTCTTCCAGCCACATCAGCGTTTCTGAATGACGAGAGATTTGATTTCTGAGATGACCGGAGACCAGCATCAGCTATTTCTGTATCTGCTTTATGATATGCTCTTACGGTTATTGTCGGGATAAAAACGGCGGTTTATTTCGTTTGCGATTCCATTTATTGTATCCGCTGAGCTTGAGAGCGTTGTATGGAATTGGTAAAGTTGTGCCAGGAAATTGGATGGACACCTTTTTCTCTATCGTTGGTAGATTTGCGCTTGACCGCTATTTCACCTGGTCACGGAAAAAATAAGTACTTAGATGTACCTACCCCTACAATGGCTAATGCACGGAATCCCGTGTCGCTAAACTCACACATTTGCAAATCAAATTGTCCATTACACTCATAATAAAAAACAGATACGAACCGCGAGTAATACCGACGTTCTTTAAAACCGTAGTATAGGCTCGTATGTCGATCACCTACTTTTGAAAAAGATCATTGACATACTAGACAGAATGGAAGAACAAAACATGCTACACCGATCTCTAAGAACACGGGACAAGAGCAGAAAGATGGTTTTCTTACCTTGCATTCCAGGACCCCGGGCTTTCCTTTCGGAAGCCAACTCATCGTGCCAGTAGGCGTTCCGCGTTGGCCCTACTAAGCCCTAAAGTAACAATGTTAGGGCAGGGTTCCAATCCTTGGAGGGCTTGCCTATCTTACCTCCACAACCCAGTAACTGGGTAACACCATACTTCATAGCAAGACCAGCTACAACTTAGGTCTTTAAGTCAAGAGTGAATAGGTACTTCTAGGCAAGCGTGCTCCATCGTCGGCCACGACATCGCTTAGTATCAGATGAGGTAGTGGTCAAACGAGTGCCTTTGCAGAATTAAAAAAAAAGTGATTCACGTCATATTTTCTGGCGTCTGACCTAAAACCGCCAGTCAAAAATCTATAAATTCCAGCCGGGTTTTAACACTAGCTGTCCCCTGCGGTTTCACCCGCATTTTTCGTTACTGCTCCGTTCCCGTGGGTCGTATCGTGATAGTATATAGCCTATAGCATTCCTCGATAAATGGGCTATCTAAGACTGAAAGAATTTTTCAAATCGGACTAGTAGTTCCAGAGATTACCCCCTACATAAAAACTTACAAACTTAGAAATTTTACCTCTTTATAATATTAGTATAGATGTTTTCAGAGGCACGGAGGATAAAACTATAACGCTCTACTTACATGAATTCCTGGTTGCCCTCTGACGCTTGACTAAGTAAGGTAGATAGCTGTAAGTACAACGCGATGGCTTACAGTGAAAACCTCGTAACTGCGAAATACGTATATTTTCAGGAGGCACAAATAACCCAAATTAGACCTCTGTCGTCATTGTCATTTAATTTAAATGTACTTCTTAGGGCCTGTTCCACAATGTCCGAGTAGGCACTACTCACTGAATAAATTCAAAAATGGAACAGATTTTGTATGAAATTATCTGCCAAGTAAGATACTCGAAACTTAATCATAGGTGGTGAAACAGGCCCTTAGTAATTTATTAAAATATTTAAAAATAAAGATTTATTACAAGCATTAATTTTCGTTGTTTTTCAATTTTTTCGTCAAGTTTCGACACTTCGTCGTGTGAGGTGTGAGGTTATCACACCAAACTGACTCGAGAAGGATATACTTACATTAAAAAAAATCGTAGACGGCGTTTTTAAAAACCCAAAAAAAAAAGTGATACAAGATGGTGCGTTTCGAGCTCTTCTTTCCGGAAATGTATCTTAGCATAGTTTAGCAACAGCCTTTTAATCTTCACACTGCTGGGACTCAATTCTCCTCTAAATGGAGAGGAAATGAATGGGCCGTAATCCACCACTTGGGCCCAGTGCGGGTTGGTGGATGTCACATGACTTCGATTGTTTGGTTCTAAGTTTCCTCAAGATGATTTTCTTCACCGTTTTGAGAGCAGTGGCACAGCGTATTACGCTGAGGCAGTGGTGATGAAATATATTACACAGAGTAATGCGCCTGGCTGGGTTTGAACCCGCGACCTACAACTCGTAAGTCGGGGCCAGAAATGTAATAAAATACATAAAATGACCTAAAATAGCAGATACTCTGTTTTCACTGTAAGCCATCGAACAGTGTTTGTGTAAGACTAGTAACGTTCGGCGACATTACTCAATGTCTCGCGCACCCGTACTATCGCGCACAACCGACGGACGGCGGATTAATTTATTTATTCCAGCTAACACAGTGAAAAAGCTTAGAAGTGAACTCCTTGACTATGATTGCATTAACCTATCACATACCCGCGAAACGAGACACAATAGTAGGACAATAACAGCGCGGTCGCATGAGACCGGTCGGGGATTCATGAATAAATAAATAAAAATAGATAGATAATAAAACAATGGAGTAATTTTCCCTTACCGTGATGTGATAAAATAATAGGCGTTCGAGAGAGAGGTTCAGTACAGTTTAGGCCGTCAAATGGATTGCTTTAAGAGGTTATGGTAAGGCCTCTAACTCCACAGTCGGAGACCCTAACACAAGCTCTTAACCATCCCGAGGTACGACACTCGTACGTCATGGGATCAAACCCAATTACGCCCTTTATCGTCTGTTTTTTTTTTAAACCCTGAGTCTAAAATGACATTTCAACACAAAAGAACTGGCGTCATTCCTATAGTAAATTTGACATTACTTGTGTCAATTTAGTCTCAGGGTATAAAAAACAGACGATACTTTGTGTAATTTATTTATATACTTTATGCACATAAAGGTCAGATAAAGTTTCACAGGTAAGTAACCTATTCGCTCTTGATTCATGAAACACAGACTCCGGCAGGGAATTCTACTCCTGAGCTGTACGCACCACGTAATTATTTAACTAAAAAACTAAACTTCTTGCAACATACAAAGTACACAGGCGGACTTAGGGCCTGTTTCACAATGTCCGAGTAGGCACTACTCACTGAATAAATTCAAAAATGTGACAGAATTCGTATCAAATTATCTGTCAAGTAAGATACTCGAAACTTAATCATAGGTGGTGAAACAGGCCCTTAATGTCATAGGCATTCTCTACCAGTCAACATAGGGTGATAAAGAGAGAATATGTATGTGCTTGTGTGTATGTGTATGTGTTCCCAAAACGCTTCGGGAACAGATTTCTTTTAATAAATATAAAATAATCAAAAAACTTAACACCAATTGAGAAAACAAAAGCCACAAACACTAACCATGATTTATGACTGTACTAAGAACGTGGTTTATCGAAAATTCCCGATACAATAGCACAGGGGGGTAGGCAGAGGCGCTGCTAGCGGCGCCTGCAGCCGCGCCCGAGATAAGCGCGGCGACGCCCGTCCTATGAAATTATAGCACCCCTCGGGGAGGCTCGCGGTGCCGTGCAGCAGTGGAGAATCCGGCAGGTGAAATGTACTTTTAAGAGCTGGTGTAGTGCTTACTTAGAAAGAAAATACGTTTATTTAGCACACCAATAATCATGAGAAGAAAAATCAAGGTATTGCAAACCTAAATTAAACATTAAAAAAAAAACGAAAATCAACAATAGCTTTATGTGTCTACTTGAGCGTATTCGTTATAGGCATAAACATTTAGAATGAGATGTGATTTTTGGCAGTATTTTGACTAAGTCATCATCATCATTTCAGACGAAATACGTCCACTGGGATTTTCCACTGGAGAACCATTTCATCGGTAATCAGACCATCCACCAACCCGCACGAGGCCCGCGTGTTAATGATTTCCTCTCTCAGAGAGAAGGCCCAGCTGCGAGAATATTGTAAGGCTGATAATGCTATACCAACTGACAGCTACCTTTTGCTATCTACAACATCTGACAACATTATTGTCAAGTGCTATCATGCTTTTCTGGATTATAGAGATCAAATCTGCTTAAGCAGATTTAAGGCCAACACGTTCGCGTACGTGGATTTGGATGGACTTTTTGGTAATATTTTGACAAAATATTACCACCAATATATGGTCTTTCATTTCTAGTTTTACAGACCTTGGTGTATTGTTTTTCATGTTGTAATAAGTATATTTTATTCTAGTATACAACTCATCAAGCAAATTACTCTGCCGGACGCACAGGACCGTTCGTTATCATGACAATTGGGGGAGGCTTCTGTGTGTCCAATAAGCAACAATCGACGTCATTCGGCTGAAATTATGAAGATGATGATTTTGTTACTAGTCATTAATTCGATTTTAGATTTTACTAACCACACAACCAAATATTGCTTTCTTTTAATTGATTAAGCTAGTGCTTGACCGCGATCCCTCCTGATGGTAAGTAGTAATACATTCGTTGATGGTGAGAGGTGTACTAATTTATAAGAACCTTTTTATTCTAGCCTTAAAGACACCCAAATTACTGTCTTTTAAATAAAATAAATATTATGTGAATAGCATAATTTTTATTTACAAAATAAAGAAAAATTTACAAAATATTATCTAAAACCAATTTTTAACTCCAGTTTTGCTGCAGAACTTAACCGCAAGCCTGGAGAGGGTGTTAGGGTCGAGCTCTCCTCCGGGCCATTTGTCAGTGACAGGACGTCGCACGGAGGCCAGAGGAGGGAAGAGGCGGGAGGTAGACCCCCCCACCCTCACAGACCTCCCACTCCCCAGATTCCTCCGTTTGCGGCTTCTGCACGCGACTGTACGCGAACGTGTTAGCCTTAAATTACAGTAAATGGCTTTAAATTAAACTGAACGTTGGTTCTATTATGAATGGGGTGGCCGTTTGGACGCTGAAACTTCAAACTGTTAATTTTCTAGTGAAATTACTGAGAAAAAACAAAAAGAATGTGTTATATCCAAGTTATGGGACTCAAAGTGACTGAAAACTTGACACTGGCTAAAGATTGGGAAAAAGGTCAAGTGCGAGTTGGATTCGCGTATGAAGAGTACCGTGCCGTACGAAAAGTTATCTGTGTCTAATGCAGCTCAAAGTGACTGAAAACTAAATACTTTTAAAACTTGACTGACACTGGCTAAATTATTGGGAAAAGGTTAAGTCCGAGTTGGACTCGCGTATGAAGGGTTCTGTACCATACGAAAAGATCCTTGTCTAATGGAACTCAAATTGACTGAAAACTATAAATACACTTTTAAAACTTGACACAAGCAAATGATTAGGAAAAATCGGGCAAGTGCGAGTTGGACTCGCCTATGAAGGGTTCCGTACCGTACGAAAAGTTATCGGTGTGTAATGGAACTCAAAGTGACTGAAAACTAAATACTAAAACTTGATACTGGCTAAAAGATTGGAAAAAAGGTCAAGTGCGAATTGCACTCGCGTGAAGGGTTCGCAAAAATCTCGTTTGTTGCATAGGAGACGCACTTAAATATGTATTTTATTCTGTTTTTAGTATTCCTGAATAAACACATTTCTTTCTTTTCTTCTCTTTCAACTGTCTAGCTATCAGAGTTCACGAGCTACATACAGACGGACATTGGCCTATTAGTAATAGGAATCCCGTTTTTACCCTTTTGGATACGGAACCCTAAAACAGCAGATAGGTATTCTTAACACAGTGCGGCGTTTTCAATAAAAATCAATACTTACTAATATTTCAGAGTATCTACTTACAATAAGTATGCGAGGAAGTTTTAAAAGCTGGTACTTACGCGGGCTATTAAGTAAATCCATTTAAACTTGTGACCTACTTATGTTAAGTACATACATGTATTTATGACACAGGTAAGTTACGTAGATATTTAGGTTACGTCTAGGGTGGCTAGGCGTTTAGATTTACGCGGGATGTCTCGATTTTTAGAGGCCTGGGGGACGTGCCCCGATTTACAAATAATCGGGACGTTAACTGTCCTGATAAATTATTTTTAGGATTCCATACCTCAAAAGGAAAAAACGAATCCCTTATAGGATCACTTTGTTTTCCGTCTGTCGGTCTGTTTATTTCGGGAACGTGTAGAGGTATTATCGAGTTGAGTTTAGCACCATATACTCAAGTCTGTGGTTCCTTGAAGCGGTGCCAAAATCAAACTTGTAAGTTAAAATCACAGTATTTAATTATAAGTTTTTGTGTACTATAAAGAATTAAGATAAAAACGAAAAAAAGATGTTGTAAAAAACTTACATTTCGACACTCTCAAGGGAGTCAAAATTCATAGGTCCCGATGATCTAGAACGCTAAAATTTTGCATAAAGCAAGGTCTCATGGCACAAAACAATACTTATAGGAAAAAGTCTGAAAACTGAAAATTTTCAAGAATGTAAGGGATATTCGTGGTACGTCAGGTAGTCTGAATACTCTCCGAAATGCATCCGATAAAATAACGAAAGGCTGGATACCCTACGCCTGTGCTCCCTAAATCCCGATTTATTTTACCATCTATCCCAATTTTAATCAAATCGAACCTGGCCACACTAGTTACGTCATAAATAAGCTAAACTAAAACTTGAAGATGAAAAGTTGTCTATTATATTATCAACTCTGTACTATTACAGTTATATTTTTTGGTAGGATTCAAGTGGGAGTTTAGGTCCTCAAATAACTTCTCTCACTCTGTATGGAACGAGAGAGTATCAGATTTGTACTGCCAAAATCTGTGTTCCTTCATTCCTTTACGTTCCAGAGCTTTTTTAAAGGGGTATATCATCACATAACTTCCTTCGCTCTAGGTGGAGTGGGACGGCATCTCAGACTTTTACTGACTACTACCACACCTGTGTCCTTCAGTTTCCTCGTCTCATAATATCTGTGGTCCAAGAGGGTATCGACTCTACTGGGCTCCTACGCTTTACTGATATCTCTCTGAGTCAAATACTACATGCTGTCGACAGCTTGGGCTCTGTTCGGCTGGTTACCGGATGGCCGGACGACGAGCTACCCATTGCTCATTGGGTTTCATTTTCAAAAAAGCCCGCGGTGCGTTAAAAATCTTCGAAAAGCTCGTGTAGACAAAAAGGCATTCAACTGTGTGAGCAAAACTTACTACCAACAGATCAGGTATCTTAGAAAAAGATAGCGTGACAACTTGCCTCCTTCATGTGGGATTGGCCAGAAGTGACAGAAAAAAGTGGAAAAATGAAAGAGAGGCCTTTGTCCTGCTGTGGGACACAACAAGCTTAGGATGGGAAGGATTCACGATACATAACCACACAAATATGTTGGTATTTTAAATCACCTTTTACACAAACATTTTTTTATAATATAAAACAGTGCTTGACTGCGATCCCGCCTGAAGGTAAGCAGTGATGTAATCGTTGATGGAGAAGCGCCTTAGTTTATTAAGAGCCTATTCACTCTAACCTTGAAGGCACCTAAATTATAATAGGACGAGAAGACCGCAGCAGACAAATTGTTCCAGTCCTTCGATGTACGCGGTATAAACGACGAAGCGAAACACTTCGCCAGGACCGTAAAGTCTGTTTTTTAATCTCTGACACTAAAATGACATTACGTGGGTCATTACACTTGTCACAATACAAAAGAACTGGCATCATTACTATTAATAAGTTTGACATTTGTCTGCGTCAATTTAGTCACAGGGATTAAAAAACAGACTTTAGAGGTGTTAGTAATTTATGGATGGATGCTGTTGTCCGATGGTAGAAAGGTGATGACAGAATCAAGTCATGCAATTCTCGAGCACACTCTCCAAAATGTATCTTGTATAAATATTAATAGATCAATCAAAATGCAACCCCATTGTGCCACTCGCCCTCACAATAAAACACCCCAAATACTGCAACACTTAACGTACACGCTAGTGTTGCCATGTTGTATTGTACGAAATTACTTGCACAAGACAGAACCCACTTCCCTTCGGTTATTCAAAGTACATCGATACTTCGCCTACCCTGTCCACCTAACATTGACGATCGCGGCGCCTTCCGCATACACTGCTCACAACTTTGCGTACTACCAACACTCTAACACAAGTCACTAAAGCATATTTTTCAATAACCCAACTTTTTGATTAACGTTGCAAGCAAATCAATGCAATTTGCGTCATACTTGAACTTTATTACATCGACATAAAGCTGTTTTTCGCTTGCTTAACTTCAGATGTAACACAGATAATCTTGCAAGAAAACCAATTAGATTTGCAGAAGTTATGGACTTTGTTGCAAAGAGTTAAGGGTGGTTTTTGCTTGTGTGGTGTGTTGATAAGTTGGGCTACAGTTTCAGTACTCGTAGATACGATCGGTGTACATCTGCAAGTGTCAACCGACTAATGTATGGGTATGGGGAACAGTGATTGTTCATTTTACTTTTGTTTTGATTTGGAAATAGATGTCTGGTACTGGAAGCTGCCGTTCTAGGAAACGAGAGCTCTACTTATGGCTTGTTGTGATGGCAGATTGGACTTTTCAGGATAATAATGTCCGTCTATCAAAAAGTATCATGGAATTTCATGAAACTAAGAACCGCCCTGATTCCGAAAAGCTGGTAACATTTTTGGATTAAGTGTAGAATTTGACACATTCTTAATTTAAATGACTCAATTCAGGAACAGACTCTAATTCCATTTATGAAGGCATCATGTAGGTAGGTACTTACCTCCATATAGGTAGGTAGACAATAAATAGGACTTTGTTTCTATAGATATTCTCAGAATAATAAGTACTTTTTTTATATGTAGGCAACATAAACTAGCGCTTGACTACAATCCCACCTGATGGTAAGCAGTGATGCAGTTAGTCGTTGATGGTGTGGATCACTAATTTATTAGTTCATGAATCCCCGACCGGTCCTCTGAGACCGCGCTGTTATTGTTTTACTATTGTGTCTCGTTATGCGGGTATGTGATAATTTAAGAGCCTATTCACTCTAGGCTAAAAGACACCTAAATTGTAATCAGACGGGAAGACTGCAGCAGGCAAATTGTTCCAGTTCCCCAATCAGAAATAATTTATCCAAATGTGAGGTCATGTGATCGCTGTAATTTGTCTAGAAATGTATAGCTAGCAGGTCACGTCAAATTGTAATCTATCTGTAATATTTGGGTCACCAAGACTCAGGCTATGCCTAGTTTGGGAGCGTTGCAATTTTTTAACTACCTTCAAAAAGAGGAGGTTATACGTTCGGCTGTGTGTAAGTATTTCCTTTATGGTTTTATTCATGAATCCCCGACCGGTCCTATGAGACCGCGCTGTTACTGTTTTACTATTGTGTCTCGTTTTGTGGGTATGTGATAGATTAATAGTCATTTTCTGTCTAATGGCTACTATAATTTTTAAACCGTGTTTGTTAAATAATTTATTATTAATTTTAATCTGCTCTATGCCGTGCGGCGACGCTTGGAGGAGGCTTATGTCCAGTACTACGTCTTTCGGCTGCAATGATGATGATGATGACTATACTTGTACCTATGACTACTTACTTGTGAGTGTGACCTTAATAATGTACTAGTGTATGCCATGACTGTATAGATACAGACGCAAATTATATTATTATCGACAATGTAGGTACTTTAATAGTACATTATGATACAAGTGTGTAATGTGGGTCATTATCGTCGCGGTGGTATTAAGACCCGAGCCATGGCGAGGGTCTTAAGAGAACCAAGAACGATAATGACTAATTACTCACGTGTTTCATACGACGTTTTTCGACACACTTGTGAAGAAAATAAATTAAAAATCAACTTTATTTAGTACCTAGGTATATGAAAAGTTTATCTAAAGAAACAGTTCGTAAATGTGCAGTCAGTAAAGTTATAATTAACTATTTTGACTGTATAGTGGTCCCATGACATAGATTTTCTTGCGTACGGCACAAATCATTTTCCTCATAAATAGTTGTTGTAGACATATTTATAAAATATGTATTTTATTTTTAAATATGGCGGCTAAAAAATTGACTTTTGCGCATGCGCGAAAAATGGCGGCTATAGACTAGCTACTCTAGCTCTTGGTTTAGAAAAAATAAGAATGAGGTTGCATATAAACAGAAAATACAAATTTGATGAAAGATTTAATTAATTAAATATGTAAAATTTTAAACAGTTTATTTAAACACGAAATTGCATGAAATAAGTAAGTAAAACACTAATTCATGCTATTGAACGCAATAACATATTTTATTCTTTTTTGTCTTAAAACTCTTTTTGACAAAAAAGAGGTTAAACAAAAAGGTTCTAACTACATTACCGCACATGTGCGTAATAGTAATCAAAATGTCACAGTTTGAGTATTGAGCCCCTTTATATACCTAAGTGCAGTGCAATAACAGCCACTTTATGAGCAAGTGTGTCGAAAAAAATATTTAACAAACTATAAAACAGATCACATTACCAGTCGATAGCGATGTGGAAGAGTTTTTTGACGCCATATCAGTTTGTATTAAATTCGTTGTAATTAGTTTAGAGTTATTATTATTTATTGATTTTATTGTTAGTATTGCTTGATAAGAATGTGTAATTGCAAGTGGTATGACAAGATGAATGCCACTAAAGTCTGTTTTTTAATCACCGAGGCTAAATTGACTCAGGCAATTGTGAAACCTACAATAATAATGATGCAAGTTCTTTCGCATTTTGGCCAACTTGATAACCCACGTAATGTCACTTTAGTGTCAGAGATTAAAAAACAGAGTTTACCTACAAGAGTTTTACAAGAATTCACCTTTCTATCCGAAATATTACAAGAAAAATCTCCTGAAGAATCACACAGCGCAGAAACTCCACAAAAATAATAGCACTATCCTAAATTCCAAGACGTACGTGTAACTCACTGACCGGCGGGGGATAAAGGGCCATCACAAAGGCCCACCCATCCTCCCAGGGAGGGGTGGCGAGGGGGATCAATTTCAGCGGGTGCTCGCAGTGTAATCGCCTTAGTAGACTTTAGTATCGTAATGTGGCTTGCCTGCCGTGGCCTGTAGGCTTAGCTTTGTGTGCGAGCGTTGGCGAGGGTGTGTGAGGGTGTGTGAGTTTTCACGCGAATTATAAGTCTTTGTTTGGTTGCGGTATGGTTTTTGTTTTGGGAGTTCAGATGCTGTTGGAATTCATTCCTGGTAAGGGTCGCGATGGATGCGAGACGCACAGGACCGGTCGTTGTGGCGACGCTTGGGGGAGGCCTATGTCCGGCAGTGGACGTCTTTCGGCTGAGATGATGTTGATGCTGTCAGAAGGAGGAGACTTCAAGCAAACGTCAGTCTTTAAAGTTAAGATCTATCGCGGTCCATCTGAGGATAGGTGACCGTCCATAACATAGCTACGGAGACTCCTACGTCTCTCAGAAAGCACGTTTAAGCCTTTGCTGTCATTATTATGGTTCCGTACTCAAGGGGTATAACGAAACCCTTTTATTAAGACTCTGCTGTCCGCCAGTCTGTCACCAAAGTGTATCTCATGGACCGTTGAAAGAAAGTTGAAATATTCAGAGATGATGGACTCCGTCTGTTATTGGTTATTGCTACTGGCGCTTGGCGCGATCATTCGCAAGTTGTTCCTCGTTGGTTTAAAGATTCGAGTGAGAGTGACTGATTCGAACAATCAAAAACTAGCGGTCGATTCCATCATCTGCCTAGCCTTTTCCCAACTATATTGGGGTCGGCTTCCAGTCAAGCCGGATTTAGCTGAATACCAGTATTTTACGAGGAGCGGCTGCCTACCAGACCTCCACAACCCATTAACTGGGGTAACACGGTACTTCATGGCAAGACTGGCGTCAGATTTACTGGCTTCTGACTATCCGTAACGACTGCCAAAGATCTCCAAATGACAGCCGGGACCAACGGCTTAACGTGCTTTCCAAGGCACGGAGGAAACTCGTTATGTTAAGATGGTCACCCATCCACAGACCAACCTAAGCAAGCGTTGCTTAACCTTGAAGGTCGACCTGTGCGGCTGTTATTATTTAGCCACGAGCTCCTCATTTTCAACTAGCGGTCGATTCCGTTGACTCGAAACTATTAAAAAACATCTCGATTATTATGATGTAGAACAGCGAGTCGTTGGTTCATTTCAGGGATGTTGCGAACATTCGCATCCGCATCCGCAAATGCAGATCATCCGCATAGATTTGGACATCTGCATCCGCATCCGCATTAATCAGTGCGGATTTTCATGCGGATGCGAATATCATGCAAGTAGTGACAACTCGACAAGAAAGAATTAGGCGGGGCCCGGCGATTGGCGCGTGACGGTCGTACGTGGCAATGTCCAATGGGAGCAAAGAAATAGGTGACAAGATTCGACACGTTTGTTGTGGTGCATCATATTGTTTCTTGTAAATAAATCATTACCTACGTGTTTTTTTGCGCTGTAGAATACTTATCGTATAAAAAGATATTTTAAATGTTGTTGTAATACAGTGATCATTGTGTGGATAAAGAGTTTACAAAATAAGTGTTTATGGTTAAATTTAACCAAAAGTCAAAGATTTATTCAGGATACAGACTAATAAAGTTAGACTAATATAAGATCACAAGGTAAATTCTATTATGTTACACCGGTAATACGTTTTATATAATATTTTATATAATATATTAAACATCCGCATCCGCATCTGCATCCGCGGATGTGAGCCTTCAAAACTCCGCATCCGCATTCGCATCCGCGGATGTGAAAAAATCAGCATCCGCAACATCCCTGGTTCATTTTAACGACTCCAATCCTTTCATACGTATCGGGGGGTGTGACATCACTCTCAATTTTGTCTCAAAAAAGTCGTTCTTCATATTGAACTACTTTCTGCCGGCGGATTCGCTCGCGTGAAAGTAGAAAATTATGCCAAAGAAACATTTACTCTCGCGATAAACACTACGCGACGATGTGTTGGTATCCAATTTTTTTTTTTGAACTTTGTTTTTACAAATAATTATGATTACTACATCTACACATAGCTACCTACTTACAAAAATAAAAACATACAGTCTTATAGGTACTATATATAGTAGTCGTCAGTACAACAGAATTTACTTATCTTCAGCAATCAACACCTAACGAATGGTGTGGAAGGACTGTCCACCAATCAGAGGCCTGCATGGCGACCCTTCACGCCGGAGGCGCGAAACTCGACACCTTTTTACCTCTCACTTCTATAACGTTCCATAAACACGTGTTTCTTTAACCGATTTTAGACTCTATGTTACTGAGAATAAGGTTGAGTTTAGGTTGTGTGAGTAGGTGTGAAAATTGACGCCTATAGTCACACTATAATCAACAGTATTGATGTACTTTATGCGGAAGCCAAAAGGGCTATTTTTGAATGTTCGTTTGTAACGTATTGTTTAAGGGATAGTTGCTTTACGTTTGATATTGAATCGTATGTGGTTTATACAAAGTTTATTTTCGTTTGGAGGTGTAGGTGTTAAATTTAACACCTAGAGTGCTATTTGTGGATGCAATGACAGTTTCCTATTGGTCGGCTTGGGATTTTCGGAGCGATATAGATATTGGAGACCGAGTTTTTGTATACTTACTTCCATAACTACACACACTTGTATACATGTAATATCATATCGGAATAGATGGGATAGTGTATACCGGTTCTAGAGACAGAAACGGAGAAATAAATCGGAATTACTTTAACTTTTAATAATGTACCGAATCAAGAAATGACTAGAAGAAGTTTTGACACAAAAAGGATTAAGTATACCTAAGTTGAGTAACGCCCGTTTTCAATAAGCTATCTACCTCCGGTTTTGGCATACTGGAGACAGTAAAACAAAAGGTACAATACAAAAAATTGACATGTTTCTGTTGTTTCATTTGTTTTTCTATCTCCGATATATGATAGATAGCTTATTGAAAACGGGCGTAATAGGCTTTTTTTACGACGATATAGATACGAGAAGGTCGATCGACTTTTACTGACTAAAACCAAATCTAAGCTCCTTCGATATAATTATCAAGTCAACTTTCTCGACAAACTTAGCTGAGGTAGTCAACACTAGGTACAATAAAATTCTTAATAGATATATCTATTTTAGAGAAATCGCGCCTGTTTCAATGACTCTACATTACATAATATATTATATTGTCCAGTTAGTTAGACACTTAAACACTTGAGCCGTAGTTTACGCAGACGCATGAGATACAAAACTACACCAATTTCAAATCACACCACCCACTAGAAATCAATTTGCAAATAATTAAAACAGCCTCTGAACTTCACTCGAAGAAATCCCGCCAAAAACTCCCAACTGTCATATTTACGCGCCAACGCACAGATAACTAATTTAATTTTAATCTTTTCATAATGGCGTCGGCAGCGGCATCAGATATCTATTCCTAGCTATCGTTTTACATTAACTTCACTTGACGAAGGATAAGCCAATGGTTTCGATTCCTTGTTCAGAAAAGAAAATAACGGAATTTGGTATTATCCTTTTTTTACGTGGGAAATTATCATATGACTTCTCCCGCTCTGGTTGGAGTGAGAGGGAATGTCAGACTGCTACAACTTTTTAGTCTTTACTTCATGAATCCCCGACCGGTCTATGAGACCGCGCTGTTATTGTTTTACTGTTGTGTCTCGTTTTGTGGGTATGTGATAGGTTAAGTAAAGAGTGAATACGATACTCCTAGGCAACCGTGCTCCATCGTCGACCACATCATCGCTTACCATCAGGTGAGATAGTAGTCAAACGCAAGCCTGTACAATGTACATAGTAGAAAAAACGTTTCACTGACTACTACTACCACCTTGTATAGGAAAGGGATGGGGTATAGTCCGTAAAAGTCCAAAGGATTCCAGCGCCGCGGTAACTCTTTCTACCATTCTTGCAACCCACCTTCTTACTTTACAACTTGACACTTCACGTGACTTCCAAGAGCTGGTTTTTACCTCAACCAGAGACAAAGCACTAGTCACGCTAGTCTTTTTGGCACACTTCCAATCGACAGCGATGCGGAGGAATTTTTGACGACATATCTTAAATTATTTTTATAATCTATCGCTATTTTAAGATATTTTTACTTACCTCGTGAGGGTCGCGGGAATCCGATGGATACGAGCGGCACAGGTCACACACAGCTCATACATGGCACACAAATGGCGCACACATAAACACACACGCACAAACACGCACACTCACGGCACACACAGAAACACACACGCACACACACAACGCAACAGGGTACACAGCGCGCGACTCTAAGGGCATTTTGGCAACACTTCGGGTAGGCCATTGACGTCTTTCGGCAGAAATTATAATAATAACCTAGTTAGGATTTTCAGTAATAAAGTGAATCTAATTAATTTATAATTACCTAGATATTTCTCTATCAAAAGAAAAATGTAGACCCTTAAGTTAAAACAAACAGGGACAAGGAAATTGCAACAAAAAATAAAATTAAAAACCCTTTTTTTAATTTCGCAACAAAAACAACTTCATTCTTCAATCATAATAAATAACCTACACGGTATGTTTATGACTCTCAAGTTATTTTAACTACAATAACTTAGTCGGAAAGTAATTAAACGAATATCATCGCGTGCAGTCCGATTAACGAATAACGAGTCAATAATCGAATATCCATCATTGTCTTTATTCGATTAATGTAAGGCATTCGATATATACACATTGCACCTGAGTTTTATGTGGCTACGATTAATTTTACCTACCGCTGTTCAACGTGGGTGTTTTCCGGTCAAAGAATGAACTGAATGAACGAAAAGAACTAATTTGATGTTGACAGGTGTCATGTGTTTTAAATATGGCGTCCGCTTGAGTCCTGTGGATGTTAACGGCTAGGTATGCAATAGATGTATCTAGGAACATCATTGTTAACACATAAAAGTTTTACAAAAAAAAATATTAGTATTGTGGTATGGTAAGTAGTCCCTTTTCATTGCTCATATCATAAGACTATAACTTACCATCTGTTTTTTATACCTTGAGACTGAAATGACATCACAATACAAAAGAACTGGCATCATTCCTATAGTAAGTTTGACATTACCGGTGTCAATTTAGTCTCATTTAAGGAGATCAAGGTAATGACTGTGCCTTCACAATATATTTATGAGAATATCTTATATGCCCATAAGAACAAAAACATGTTTAAAAAATACAGTGACATACATAATTTTAATACTAGAAATTAATAAGCACAAATTTGTAGTTCCTGCAACTAGGCTCAAAAAAATAGGGGGCTCATTTAGATGTCAATGTGTACACTTCTATAATAAACTTCCCAGTCATATTCAAGAACTAAGCCTCAATAAATTTAAATCATTTGTAAAGCGTAAACTTTGCCATAAGGCTTTTTATACTATAAAGGACTATGTTGAGGACAATAAGGCTTGGGATTGACCTGCTCCAGTACTCACTGTACTGTCGTTTATTCTTTTGGATTTTTGTTTTTGATTGCATTTTTCCATTGTAAATTTAATGGAGTAGTGCACAATCTATATTTCAATTTGACATTAATATTCATTTTTTTTTACAATCTGACATATTATTTTTACAATTTTTGTAAATTTTATTTATATCTTTTTTTTTTTGTGAATGTGAGGACTATGTGGATAGCTTTCTTTTTCCTTTCTTTTCAGTAATTTTAACTTATGTCTGGCAATTTGAGTATTTTTGCGGCCTAACCAAATGTCCTTTCCTTTGTATTGTTCGTCAAGACGTTGAGCTCCTTAGTAGTCCTGAGTTGAGCTTTACGACGAATGACAAATGCTTGCACTGACTGGACAGGTCCACTCAAATCTGCATGGTTCTTTCTTTAAAAGGCCATTTCAGACCCTAATCTGCATAGTTCGCATATGATTTGACCAATACATTTTGTATGGATTTTTTTTTAAAAGAGACTGTGACCCCTGAGTTTGTTTCGGTGTTTCTTCTCAGGGTAGTCAGATAGGAAACACCGGCCTCATCTAGATTAATAATTATGACAAAAAAAAAATTGACGTGTAAAAGTGTTTCGTGAAACCTATTTGCAAAATAAATATCATTTATCATTTATCATTTATCATTATCATTTATCAGGATATAAAAAAACAGACGATACATACATTTGCCACTACCATCAACAATTGCATCACTGCTTACCATCAGGTGGGATCGCAGTCAAGCAATAGTTTATAGCAATTTAAAAAAAAACTAAGTATTTCCATACATGGTGCTGGTAAAATGTAAATTGACCATCAATATTATTTTCCACTCAAGGAGTAAATAACTCCTGTTTCGTTTGCGTTTACAAACTGTAAACTAAAATACACAAGATATTTTTTTCGGGTCTAGCTGACCCGAAAAAATTATCTATGTGCCATACAAATATTTGTTCCATGCAGGAATCCAACCCGCGACACGCAGTGCAGCAGTTAATCGCTCAACCACTGCGCCAGCCGTGCTGTCGTCGGCGTCATGCAGTTTTACCCTTTAATTTTTATACCAATTTCAATTCAAAACCCTAAATTAACTTTTTAGTAAAATAATAACTTCTGCCAGCGGCTTCACCAACATGAAAGTAGTAAAGTGTGTGTTTACTGCGTCTATGTGCGCCAAACTATTTCCTTTCTCGGCCCCGGCACCCTTAAAAAGCAACTGACAGAACACAGGTGGGTTTTACTCAGTTAAAATCTGACCCTCCCTCTCGCTCCACGAAACAATTTATTTGATGTTTTTTTTTCTATTTTACATAAGCTCGCGTTTGACCACTATCTCACTGATGATGTGGCCGACGATGGAGCACGCTTGCCTAGAAGTAACCTATTCACTCTTGACTTGAAGACTCCTAAGTTGTAGCTATCAGAAAACACAGACTGCGGCAGGGAATTCCACTCCTTAGCTGATTTCCCTTTCAGGTTTCCCAAGTGATTTTACACTAGTGTACTTTATTTTCTCTGCTCCCATATACAGCCGTCTAGGCCAGCCAGCAGCCAGTACCACCTAGATACGAGTATGTACGCTTATTATTTAAATAAAGAATGTGATTGTCCGTAGTGTTGTGCGTCTGTCGCATTAATAATGTAGCGCGGTCGGAACGCGCCACTCGCTGCGGTCTAGGCGCCGCCGGGCGGACAGAGCTGTGGAGTCGCTGTTACCATCAACATTTTTCTCTAGAACCTATAAGCAACAACATCGTGGCAGACCGAGGCGAAGGTGGAGAGTTGAGTTGGACAAATATTGGAGGGACTGGCCTGTAATGGCTGAAGATAGGCGAGTGTGGAAAAGGGAGAGGGAGGCCTTCTCCCAGCAGTGGGACACTACAGGCTAACTAACTAAATAATCTATAGGCCTCTTGTACAAGGCAAGGCGTTTTAACCTATTGAATACCCACAAAACGAGACACAATAGTAAAACAATAACAGCGCGGTCTCATAGGACCGGTCGGGGATTCATGAATTAATCTTTCGAGTAGGTATCGTAACTAGAGACATAATAGAAAGACAATAGGTGTGCGGACGCCAGCGTCAAAACGTACTTCTTCTTCTTTTTTCTGCCCTTTTCCTATATTACTTGGAGTCGGCGCAACACGTTAATAAAACTTATTGTGTACAAGAGGCTATAGACTGCGATACAACACTGACGAAACTCGGCGGCGGTGCCGTGCCATAGCGCCGCCGTTAAAGTTATTTTGTACGTTTTAGGGTTTTTTTTTAACATTGTAGTCACTGCATTTATTTTTGTAAACAGTTTTCATGAGGTGATTGCATCATCATTATCATTTCAGCCGAAAGACAACCACTGCTGGACATAGGCCTCCCCCAAGCGTCGCCACAACGACCGGTATCATGCGTGTGTTTGCAAGAATCTACTAAATTTATTTAAACACATGAAACTCCACGGTTCCTGTCTCGCAGCTTGGGTGGCGCCGGCCGCTATAAAATTCGGACAGCGGCGCGGAATCCCACAGATTCCAACTTAATATTAATTGTCGATCGACTAACCTCAACACTCCCCCCTCCCTAACGCCACTACGGAACCAGAAACAGAAAACCCACTTAAAATAAGATCCAGAGAAAGAAGTAGGTAAAAGAAAATTTTGAAAAGCATTGTTTTTTCGAAGGATTTTGAAAAAAATACTTAGAAATTAATACTTATTTGCGGTTACTTTAAAGTATTATGCAATTTCTTCAAGTATCCAAAGGAGAATATTATTTTTTGACAACTTCAGAAAGAGAAATCTTTTGTTATTTGTTTTTAACATTATCGGCCTTATAATGTTCCCACTGCTGGGACTCAGGCCTCCTCTTTAGGAGAGGGAACCTTAATTCGCAACATATGGCTCTCTCACTTAATATTTTTTTAAGGACTTTAAAGTGACTTAAATATTTTTTTATAACTTAGGTTCTAGCTTAAGGTGGCTCAAAACAAGACTACCTGAAAGAAGTTGTGGGGCTTAGCTCAGTATTTTTTATTTATTTATTGTATTTATTTGTTGTAAATAAAAAATGCTTTCACATGATAATGTTCAAAAATTTAACTATGAATGATGTTGACAGGTTAGCAATGGTTCCCAAACTAGGAAAAACCTGTATCTCGGCGACCAATACCTAAGTCAATTAAAATAAAAAATTAAACCTTCTGCAGCCTTTACTGTCTCACCCGCACCTCCCTGCCTCCCGAGCCAGACATGGGAAAAACGTTAACGAATTTTGGATTCTTATTTTAAAGATATGACAGATATTTTTTTAGGTTACTTGTGTAGATTTGTATCGTGAATTTTTAATCTTACCATTTAGATTCTCCGAAAATATTAATAATTATTACTACCTATCTGATGTTAATTAGTTAATCTAAATAGGTTCTCAAATATCAAAAGGTTCCTCTCTTTAGGTAAATCATGCAGCGTAGGGACATATTTAAGCCTCAAGAACCAGCCGGGGTCTGGGCATTGTTCGAAAGAGTTACTGCAGCTTTGGAATGTAAAGAGCAACTGAAGGAACACAGAAACCCAACACGAGCCCTTAACGTTATCCATTAGACAATGTAAACTGAACTGTTGTAGAGTGTATATAAAATAAAATAAATACAGTGACAGACTACAGGCTTAGATATATTGGTTACCGTCGTAGTTTCGACTAGATGGCAGCCGAAACCGAAACTACGCCGAAACTCAGTATTTTGCTGAAACCGAAAGTTTGCTCAGACTCTTCATCGTTTGGGGATTTTCTACATTAAAGAAAACGCTCTTTCTAGACATATCATCATCTCAGGCGAAAGACGTCCACAGCTGGATATAAGCCTCCCCCAAACGACCGATCATATGCGTCTCGCATCCATCGGATTCCCGCGATCCTCACCAGGTCATCAGTCTACCTTGTGGGAGGCCTTCCAACGCTGCGTCTTCCAGTACGTGGCTGCCACTCCAGAACCTAGACATATCATGCCTATTAGGTATCTTTCACAAAGTCATTAGCTTCCAGTTCTTCCAGTCTTTCCATATCCTTATAGCGATACACAGTAGTCTAAATAAAAGTTCATGCAACTGTCAAAAATACACCAGCTGACGTAAGTAATTCTTTTACTTATAACTCTCCACTTTGAATAAACCAAAATTACCCACTAAGTATGTATTATTACAGGAAAACCGGTAATTTATTTTACGATACCATTCATCGTAATTTTCACATACGCTTAAAGAACCGTTACTCTCAGCCACCACAAGTGGTCACCACTAGCAATCTTATCGATAAATTACGGTTTTTTAAATATGGAACGGAAAGTTGTTTTTTTTTCAATGACGTTTAAGTAGCAAGACGTAAATGTTATTTGATTTGAAGTTGCCTACCGTTACTATAAAACCAGTGATTTCGAAGGGAACAGGGTTGTCAACGAAACATACTCGCAATAGCTAGAAAAATCATGATGAATTTTTTACTTATTTATTTAATTAAATTTTTATATTTTTGGTAGGTCTAGTAGGTTTTTAGGTCATATTATTTATTTATTTAAACGTGTTACCCCAGTTAATGGGTTGTGGAGGTCTGGTAGGCAGCCGCTCCTCGTAAAATACTGGTATTCAGCTAAATCCGGCTTGACTGGAAGCCGACCCCAATATAGTTGGGAAAAGGCTAGGCAGATGCAGATTATTTATTTATTTAAACTTAACAGATAACCTTTGGGTTCACTGGTAGAGAATGCCTTGATGCAGATGTAGGTCAGCATAATAAATAAATAACAGATGATACAAAAATACTAAATTTCTATCGTTAAATTAAGTTGTTACAATATTTATTTATTATTATTTATAGGCTCACGTTTGAGCACCATCTCATCTGATGGTAGGCGATGATGTGGTCGACGATGGAGCACGCTTGATTAGAAGTAAGAAGCAATCTATTCACTCTTGTCTCGTCTTAAAGAAGATTGTAGCTGTCAAGAAACACAGACTCCGCTAGGAAATAAATAATCCTAAATACACCTGTCTTGTTTTTATAAATTTCTTCAAAGTAAGCATGCTCCATCGTCAACCACATCATCGCTTACCATCAGGTGAGATAGAAGTCGAGCCTATCAATAATAATAAGAATATAAAAAAAACAACGCAGTCACATCCCTAAGTAGCAGCTCCTTAGTCCCTTCAGGCCGCAAAATTATAGTAAAATCGTATAATTAGGGATGCGGCCGTAATTCCCACTTGCGGTTATAACTTCCTTCCCTATTGTTCGTTTGAAAACATTCGATGCAGACAGGATGCATCGAGTACTTACTCGCATTTTAATCGATTTCATATATTTTGACAGTTGCGGTTTTCGAGCGATTTTTTCGATGAGAAACGGTTTTTTGTCTAACACTCGTGGGTGGGAATCGATATTCGTTTTGTTTTTTTAGTTTAATGCTCATAAGTAACAAAGGGGAACTATAATAATCGGTCTGTCAAAAAAGGGTGAACTTTTCGTAGGACTTTTTTATTTTTACTATATGTTGTAAAAAATTAACGTATCTACCCAAAGTTTTAAACCAACATACCTTTTACATTTATCAATTTTCTCAATAGTAAATATAAAAAACCAAAAACTAAAGATCCATACAATCTATGACATCCAACGCTCCATTTACAATCAATTTATAACAAAAACTACTAACAAATCCACCAATGTACTCCGAACACGCGTTCCATTGAGTACTAACACAAAAAGTGAGCTTCAATAACAGTAACACTGACAATAATATAATTGACGCACAACTCAAATTGACAACATCCTTTGAAAAAAAAAAGAAAATAAAAGAAATTACTCAGCTAGTTAAGGATAATAAAAAACCGGTGCGTACCGTCAATTGCCCATAGACCATAACTAATGGAATATGTTACCGGCTTGTAATTACCCATGTTTAATGTCAAACAATTAGACGCCATATCTGGCGGAATTTACTTTTCATGTTGGCAACATTAATGTCGAATTTAAATTAAGAAAGGGCAGCATCGTTGATATGTTTATTTTTACAAGTTTATGATGTTCAACTAGTTATGGGAAAATTGTTTATTTCACTTTTTTATTTAATTCATGAATCCCCGACCGGTCTCATTGGACCGCGCTGTTATTGTCTTACTATTGTGTCTCGTTTCGCGGGTATTGATAGGTTAATTTCACTCTTTTTAGTAAATGATTTATTATAAGTTTGTGCAGATTTTTATTTCATTTATTATAATATAGGTTTGACCTTATTCTCTTTAATATTATTATTATTATTACCTCTCCTAAAAAGGAGGCCTGAGTCCCAACAGTGGGAACATTACAGGGCCGTTAGTGCTAATGCTAATTCTCTCAACAAATAAAATGACGATGAGACCCTAGGTTGACTGGTAAGTTCGTCTGAACTTTTGTGCTGCATAAAGATAAGCAACATAATTAGGTATCCAGGTTTTAGACAGAAGAATTTGGAAAAGTTTACGATCTCACGCGATTTATTATAAAGTGATGGTGTTTACAATAATCCGTTAAATATATCCTTTCTTGGAGAACTAAAACAAATCTCTTTCTTCCTGCCCTTGTCCTATATTACTTAGTGTCGGCGCAACAAGTTTTTTTTCTTACATTCGGTCTTGTGTCCCCCGTCATAATATTACTAACTCCATTTTCTTTCATATCACTCCTCACACAATCTATCTACCTTTTCTTTAGTTTCCCTCTCCACCCATCCGCAAAATAAATATACATTTAAACCTATCCCCACAAAACATCTTAGATAACCCACCTTTTCTCGCGTCTCACTTCTTTCTTTTTTTGTTAGAAAACCACATGTTTTTTTTCTTTCAAACGCCATGTTCATAAGACACTCGATACGACGACGCCGCCTCGGCCGAATGTGTAACGCTATACCGCTGGCTGTCACGCCGAAGCCGAATATTTACAGTAATCCGTCGCTTATTATGTTACTTGTGTGGAAAACGTCATGGGAGTAGTGAGAACGGTGACATTTTTAGATTTTTACATGGTTTTTTGGTGGCATTTGAAATTATGTTGAGGTACGAGTACAAAAAAAACAAACAATTAGTTGTGTTAGTTTTTTTTTAGTCGGGATATCAGCAGTATGACTTCTCCCGCTCTGCCTTCGTTCCAGGGCCTCGGGGTTCTCTTTCGTACAACCCAGGGCTCACACCTGAGGAGAGGAGTTCACTGCCGATATCTGTGTTTCCTGATAGCCAGGTCATGGAATTTTTTTTTTATAAATCAGTTGTATGTATGGAGGCTCCATCATCAACGATTATCATATTGGTCAAAAGCAAACAACAAAAAATAAATTTTCTAGTTTAATAGTATTTACTCTAGTTATCGGAATGTAGGAGTACAGTGAGCAATAGGTAGCTCGCCATCCGGATTTCCGGTAACCGTGTTTAGTAAATGCTTCAACATCAAATCAAATTCAGTTCTTAACTCAAGTAGAGGTTCCACACCAACAAAACGAAATCCTCGAAAAAGTAGTTGCTTTGCTGTCACATAAGACCCAATCACAACTAGGTACAGAATTGAACAAGATAAATAATCCCCAGTAGTTTACATGAAATATAAGGAAAATGTAAACACAATACATAATAGGCACAAAACCTTTCCGATCGCTTTTGTCATTCCAAAAAAAAAAACAGACAATACACTCTCTTTGAGTGACGACAGATGTTAAATTCGATTTTCGAAATCTGTGTTGCCAACGGAAAAAAAGGTAATAATAGGGTGGAAAAAGGAGCATGTTTAAATCGTTATTAATTTGACGTAGGTATGTCGTTGACAAGCCACAATGATACGTTAGTTTATGTATGTAAATAAGGATGATTTGTGGGTTAGTAATGTCATTTATTATCGGTTTGTCGAAAAGTAGAGTTCTGTTATTATTGGTTTCTTTGAAAGTACATTTCGTAACCTACTTATGATTATGTAGTTTATTTTTGACATATGGTAGCTGCTTCAGTATTTAACTTATTTGAGTGTTTATCTTGATAATATAAAAGAATTGCACTTTCTTACATACTGATACCAAGAGTGAAGGTGAAGAGGAGAGATCTTCTGGGCACGCTTTTTCAAGTGAGTTTGCAATCAAAACATTTTTGAACTCTATATTTTAATTTGTTTTGATTTTGTTCCTCAAAATGCTTCAATTGTGTTAATAGGCTTAATTATGCTTTTTTTAAGGGACACCAAAATATCAGAGAAAACGTCGATATGATTTCTCCCGCTCTAGGCGAAGCGGAAGCGCGTGCCAGACTTCTACTGACTAAAACTCACACCTGATCCTTTTTTGCCTTCATTCCAGGTACACTCTATTGGGGTGCTGTTTATTACTTTTATCTTGTCTAAGTATTTATAGTATAAAGTGCAGTCGCTATCTCTGTGCCTATATTTCATCCACTTACTTCTAAACCCCTCACGGAAAAGTTTAGTTGGTAAGTCCAATAATAATATTGTGGGACTAACTACATTTATTTTACGTACATGTAAAGTGTGGAATTCCCTGCCGGAGTCTGTGTTTCCTGATAGCTACATCTTAGGGATCTTCAAGTCAAGACTAAATAGATTACTTCTAGGCAAGCGGGCTCCATCTACGGCTAGATCATCGCTTAACATCAGGCGAGATAGTGGTCAAACGCGAGCCTAAGCATAATAAAAAAAGAAACGATATAATTGTCAGGAACAGTTTTCAATAAAAAAAATCAATCTCTCAAATAAAGCCCCAGATCTCTTGCCTCACACAAATGATTTTCAAACGCCTATCTGTTTGAATGGCGGTTGGCGCGTTTCCGTTGGGTTGCCACACTGAAGTGTCAAATTACCCCTAATTATCCGCCATCGAGGAACCGGAACGCCGGCTGCCATCGACAATGGAATTATTTCTTTTTAGAATTACGCTTAAATGCAGTGTGTAATGGAATCTGATGAATGCCTTGTTTTTTTTTTTAATGTCTATTAAGTTTCAATGTGAATCTATTTGCATAATTTTTGTGTTTATTATTGTTAAATGGTGGTTTTCTTAGATGTTCTCTCATTGTATATTCATAGTTATTTGCAGTGTAACGTGCCTACTAACGTAGATTTGGAATAAATACTACACACACACATATATCACATACACACTACGCAGCCACATCTGCATAACTATAAAGTAAATACCTACCTACAATATTTACAGTAGGTAGTCAGATAGTAAATATTATAATATGAATAAATACTATAATTACTTATGGTTTAGGTAGGTCTATTCTTCAGGATAGTTATCTGTCTTCAACACAGTGGTCATAAATTCTAACAGTCAATTTGATTGGGGGAATTGAGTCGTTTAGAGGAAATGGCTTAGAATGTGGATATTTTTTAGATTAAGCACTGATGACAGCCTCGACTTACAAGTTGTACGTTGCGGGTTCAAACCCAGCTAGGCGCATTACTTTGTGTACCTAATTAATTTCATCACCGCTACTGTCAAAACGGTGGAGGAAAACATCGTCAAAAAACCGACATGTCCTAGAACGAAAAATTCGAAGCCATGTGACATCGACCAATCCGTATAGGACCCGGGTGGTGGATTACAGCCCATTCCCTCTCCTAGAGACTAGGCCTGAGTCCCAACAGTGGGAACATTACAAGTTCGATAATGCTAAAATGGGTTATAATAACACAAAATACAATATATAAACGACGATACGACTATGTTGAAATGAAAATACTGACAATATCTACTTATCGTTATGAACAATTGTTATTACAAGACCAGAGATAAGCTCATGAAAAAGAAAATCAGCCATTCAGTGCATTTCAGTTCATTGATAGTTAATTTTCAGATGTTAGCACACGTGCGTGGTGGTGACACGGATACAAGCTAAGGAGCATCAATCTACACTAATATAATAAAGAGGTAAAGTTTGTTTTTTTGTTTTTATGAGGTAATCTGTGGAAGTACTGGTCCGATTGCTAAAATATTTTCACCAATAGAAAGCTGCTGTATTCCTGAGTGACATAGGTTATGTACGCGGGCGAAGCTGCGGGCTAAAGCTAGTTATTTATGAGACCGTAGGCACGGGACGGCGAGCAATGGGTAGCTTGCCGTCCCGCAATGCCCTAGTCGTCGACGGCACTATTCCACGCGCCGTAGAGACCCAATAGAGTCGAAGCCTTTGAGACCATGGGTTCGCTTTTGAAAGGAAAACCCGTTGCGGGACCTGGAACGAAGGCAAAGAAGGAAGAAAGAGGAGGAGAGAGTTCTTCTTCCTTCTTGATTATTAGTTATTTACGTAGATATTACAAAATACCTAATCAAATACTGGTACCTATTCAGCTAAATTCGGCTTGACTGGAAGCCGACCCCAATATAGTTGGGAGAAAGGCTAGGTAGGCGATGATGACGTAGATATTATACTACTACCCATCCCATCCGACTATGATAGTAAAGGAATAGAGAGTGCCCCTGTGTTTGAGCACACACTTATGCACTATAATATCTCCTGCGTACTTGGTTGATCTCTGTTGAGATTGGCCACCGTCATCGAAATTCGGATGGGGGGGATTATACTACTACCAAATGACAATGACAGTGACCTAGTCAGTAGTTGCAGAGTGGTGACCACGTGCCGGAAGACGCGTTGGAAAGCCTCCCACTATGTGGACCATGACCTGGTGAGGGTCGCAGGAACCTGATGGATGCGAGATGCACAGAAATGGTAGTTGTGGTGACGCTTAGGGGAGGCCTATGTCCAGCAGTGGACGTCTTTCGGCTGTAATTAATCATAAGATGATAGCAGATAGTATTTACCAGTCATCTTTGCGTTAGTATAGATTCGATACTCGTACTAATAATAAACATTGCTTGAGATAACTACGGAAAAATAAAAAGACTAGCACTGAATCAATTATAGTTATTTAAAACTACCATTTAAACAGTAACCTCCTCACGTGACAGGACCTCCCTAACCCAAAAATCGATAAAAACCGAAAAGAAAAAATCCAAAAAAAAATGGCACATGAAAATTTATTCAGCCATCAAACGTGGATATAAAATAAATAATCCACGATATTAACGATAACAATACAGTGCGCGCGCGCACCGCGCAGTGATCTATAGATCATTTTAGCTCGATCCCTATTAGCCTGGATCGAAAACGCCCCGCCTACGAAGAAACCCACTGAACATTAATTGGGTACAAAAATTGATGTAGAAACGCCCATAATAGTATTGTCTCGCTCTCTCTTATGGAATAAGATATGTCTTTCTCTTTCTGGCGGGTGTCGTCAAGTACTCAGACTGTTCGTTTTCGTCGCAAGCGCAGCTCAGACGTCACAATGCCGGGGCTTCTACAGAAAAATAGTATGTTTGTACTCTTTTATTTTCACATACGACGCCGCCCGCCGTCGCCCGTCGCCGTGTGCAATATTTGTGTTGATTTTTTTATTTATAAAACGTCTAATTTGAAAGTAAGTTGGCATCTTGGGACGCGCCGAAAGGTCTTTTTAGGAATGGGGTTTGAGTTTTTTTTTTGTTTCATGTCCTGATGAAGTTGACAGTGTTGTGGAATTTTGATCGGGAAGATTTTGGAAGGTGCAAAAAATTGTTTGAGTCACATAGAGATATGTATTGGTCGAATGTGAGCGGGGAGGCGGCGACGCCTGATATAATTAGTCTATAAGAACTTGAAGTGAAATGGATCTGTTATTGTATTAATTTTTATGCGCGTACCATAGCAATGGCATCACTTTTGAGACCGAAATATGTATTCTTTTCAGTGTCTATACTGAAAATTAGATACTTACCTAACCAACCTACCAAACAGGTATTCTATATTATCCTTTTGTTACAAATGATTAATAAAAATCAATTACAACATTTTTAATTTAAAAGGTCTAAAAATTTTAAATCAATTCCTCGCATCTTCAATTTATCGTTCCAATTCCAAAACTTCGCGCCACTCTCCGCTAGATGGCGCCAGTTGGAGCTTATTAAAGAATTAATTGGCAAGTTTGTAAATATACAGTGTAGATCGTAACACACGTTTTATAATTTATTCGTTACATTGTATACAAATGTGCTTCATAAAAACTAGTCTTCACTAAAGGGGTGTTCAGAGAAATTGGAAGCATTCATTATCGGTAATAATTATTAGGGCTATTAAGACCGTAAGGTTGGTAACTTGTTTTTTTTTTTGTAAGTTACCTATACCTGATTTGTTCGTTTATGATGATATGAGTTTTTTTTTCGTTTTTTGGCTGCTCACGCTTTGTGCATTCAGCCAGTCCCGAACTAGTTTAGAAAGCAGGTATTCAATGTGTAATGATACTTCATTCTATTTATAATATTTAGTATATATTATTTATTGTGCACACCTCTTTTTCAATCCAAAGGTAGACTGATAGAGAAGGCCTTGTTACATTCAGTCCGCCTATGTACCACTACTGTACATAAAGTATACCTGTGGCGCTCCGTGGGGACCGCCATTATTTATTATTTATTTATTTATTTAATATTAATAAATTAATATAAATAATATTAATAATATAAACTGTTATTGCTCTGTTTCTGTTGCTTCTGTAATTATACTACTAGAATATAATTTTTATTCGGTCAGGTTTTGGTGGCACAATTTTTTTCCAGCGGTTCTCAAAGTTAAAAGGTAATTACTTGTTTACTGGCACGTTTTTGTGCCACGGGGTCCAACAGGTTAAATAAGTTTTTAATACAGAATACAGTCTGTTCAATTTCTTTTCAATTACTCGTCACCTAAAATTGCATTTTATATGACCAAGTTTTATTTTTTAAATCATTACTGGACCCCATATTGATATCGATCGATTTTCAGTCATATCTCCTAGATAGGGGAGGTGAATGGAATGGATCATTATAAGGCTAATGCAATGCTATGCTAGGTAGGTAGTGTAGGTACCTACCTACACTACAACTGAAATCACACCTATTTCAGTGATTCTTTAACAACAATTTAACGTTTGAATCCCCGACCGGTCCTATGAGACCGCACTGTTATTGTTTTACTTTTGTGTCTCGTTTCGCGGGTATCTGAGTAATTAGATACAAAACTACCAAGTCGGAATATCCAATAGGAACCAATTTGCGAACAATTAAAACAGTCACTAAATTTCACTTAAATTTGTCTTGTTAATATAATTACATTTATAACAAATCAATAATTCCACAACCCTGTACTTTTTTAAAATAAAACTTTTGGCTTGAATACTAAGTCCTTTATGCCATATTTTCGTATGAATGAGTAGTTAATTTGTACACAATTAAATGTTTTTGCAGTATTTGGCAGAAAATGAATCAAGTCAATTTTCTCGGCAAACTTAATTAACGTAGTCGAAAACTACTATAAAATTCTCAGCTCCAAACCGAAATCGCGTCTGTTCCATTAGATTTAGATGCCACATATTGTCCAGCTGAGTAGACACTTCTGATACAAAACTATCATACACTATCCACTAGGAATCAATTTGCGAATAATTAAAACATCCACTGAACTTTACTGGAAGAAATCCCGCCAAAAAATTACGCTATAGGTATGATTTTTTTTTATTATTTGCTTAAAGGGCTTTGTCGCTTTGCGACCACATCGCCCAGTAGAGAAAAACACAAAAAGTTACAATCTACCTACCTTAAAATTAACTCAAACAATTGTTTGGCTTTATCGGACATTGGAAAAGCAAGGATTACATTACAAATGCCAATATTAAATTATTTTTATTAATGCATAGGTTTTACAGTGTCCAAAAATATAGGTATGATAATTAACATTTCATAACAAATCAATAAGTAATTCTACAACCACATATTTCTACCAACGTACCACAGACTATAAAACTCTTAACGACTCAAAGGAGACTGTCTAATAAAGCCATCGACTACAAAAGTGCTCCTGTGACTTAGAAAGATCTGTGGCACGCACCGATGATCCTGTGAGGCTAAGAGCCCTCTTCACTCCTGAGGGAGGTCTTAAAGAGCCCTAGGGCTCCACATATATGCCGAACATAGGTAGGTGTATGTTATGACGTGTGATTGTACCTTTGAAGACGTTGGAGATATTTTTATGTAAGGTAAAGTATTTAATGTGAGCTTGGAGTAAATGCTAGGCTGTGTATGTTAAGCTTAGATTATAATTCTCGGTTAGTTTTAGCCTTGTAATTGTGCCCACTGTTAGGACTCAGACCGCGTCTCTAGGAGAGGGAATAGGCCGTAATCCACCCAATACGGCTTAGTGGATGTCACATGTCTTCGATTTTTTTGATCTAAGAAATGCTGGTTTCTTCACGATGATTTCCTTCACCGTTTTGAGAGCAGCAGTGATGAGATAAATTACTTACACAAAGTAATGCGCCTGGCTGGGTTTGAAGTCGCGACCTACCTACAACTTGCAAGTCGGGGCGGTTACTGCGTAATGGGCACTGGACCACCAATTTTCGGTTATGCGAGTGCCATAACTTTTCCCGTAGTTACTCAGATACCCGCGAAACGAGACACAATAGTAAAACAATAACAGCGCGGTCTCATAGGACCGGTTGGGGATTCAAACGTTAAGTCTGGCCAAACACTTCTAAAGCAGCACCAATTCCACTGTAATTTTTTTTTGGGTCCTGCTGGGGCATTGTTATGTGCATTGTGAAGCTCAAATGATGATCACTCGTTATACCCAGCGTTCGGAATTGCGATAAAGTGATTAATTACATCGCGAATGCGACAAACGCGCAACGTCACAATTATTACTGAATAGCCTACATGTTTTCTGACTATTTTTGATAGGATTCGCAATATACCTTATCACCAGTGATAGGAATAGGTAGTGCCTATTTGCCTAAACTTTGAAGAACAGAGACAAGAAACGGAGACCTCCTTAGGACTAAATTTTTTCCGAGACTCCCGAAATTTCGAGATAACACTAAAAATACATTTAAAAAAATTGTAATGTGGAATAAGTAATTCGTCAATATTTACCAAAAGTGCGACAATCATAATAAATAACACACACAGTCGTTACATCCATAAAAATTTCAGAATTTTTTTTTGGAGAACTTATTCCAAATAACAATTTTTTTAAATGTATTTTAGTGTTGTCTCGGAAAATTATTTAGTCTCCGTTTCTTGTCTCTGTTCTTCGAAGTTTAGGCAAATAGGCACTACCTATTCCTATATCACTTGCGAATATCTCATCTCGGAACGTAGGGTATAACGAGTGATCATTAGTTGATCTGTTAACAGAGATAAGCAATACCCCTCACCTTTACGCACAGCTTTCTTTTGTTTCTTTTTAAAACTTGCCCCAAATTATAAATTAATCATGTATCGTGGTTGCGTTCACAAACATGTAAACTCACATACACAAAAGACTTAGACACGGAACAACTACCTATTTGTAGGTCAAACAAATATTTGTTTCGAATGGACTTATGAATTTTACACAGGTGTACCTAAGTAACCTATCTTAGATTCTTCTAACACTTACCTATAGAACAAGCTATACCAACACTGACTGCCAAAGCCTTTTTTTAATGAGTCGTCATCAAATGACTCCTCCCGCTCTACGTGGAGTAAGAGGGAGGGTCAGCCATCTAAATCAGTACCTACTGAACCCACAAATTTTAAATTAAACTCCAAAGACGCCCTCTATAAAAAACAAAACTTATTTTATCAATTAAACCGAAAACAGAACCAAAACGGGCTGAAACCAAATTTATACAATTAAACCAACTTTACACCAACTTTCACAAGCGAAATTGACCCTTACTGCTTAGGAAATAAAAGTTACGATAAATGTAGAGATAAATTTGTAATTTGATGGCCACCCACGCTGTGCGAAAATGTGCTATAATAAAAATTATTCGGTTTAATGTAAATGTCTGCTGTAAATGAGATTTAAAAATCTCTAGAAGTATATCGAGATGATTTTTTATTTATTTATTTATAGTTCTGAAAAAGAAATAATTATTATGTATCTCGTTAATAAATAAATTATGATCGACATGTTAAGTTACATTACTAAACCTGACATGTTTTTATAGGTCAATCATCAATATGGCTTCTCCCGCTCGGAGCGGAGCGGGGCATGTCAGACTTTTACTGACCAAAACCCACTCCTGTTCCTTCTTTACCTTCGTTCCGGGTTACGGGGTTCTCTTCAACCTAGGGCCCCAAAATGTAACATGTAGTATTAGGCTTTTAATATAAATTACTAGCTATCCATTGCGGTTTCACCCGCATTTTTCGTTACTGCTCCGCTCCCGTGGGTCGTAGCGTGATGGTTTATAGCCTATAGCATTCCTCAATAAATGGGCAAACTAACACTGAAAGAATTTTTCAAATCGGACCAGTAGTTTCAGAGATTACCCCCTACATACAAACTTACAAATTTTACCTCTTTATAATATTAGTATTAGATATAGTGAAAAACCAAATAGGTACTTCTATAGTATATACAATCTCCACAGATGGGGGAACTTGGACGGCTCTGATCAGTATTTGTGTGTGTGTGTCTCTTCACAGACCATGTCCCATCTTCCATCCTGCACCACGTGCCCTGTTGCTTGTTCTCGTGAGGACCTAATGACAGCATCAGTGGACGGCATTGCCGTGGCCGAGTACTGGGCCAGGCAAGGTATCTGACTAGTTTTGCCATCGACACGCTAAGAAGAAGTATATAATACAGTCACTTTATTTTCTATTAAAATGAGAACTAAAAATCCTCGGCAAGTTTCACTGAGTGAACCTATTAAAATTCTCAGTTCCATATTATTGAGATCGCACCTGTTTTAATGATTCCACCTATCGTCTTTTTTTTATACCTTGAGACTAAATTGACACAAGTAATGTCAAATTTACTATAGGAATGACGCTAGTTCTTTTGTGTTGAAATGTCATTTTAGTCTCCGGGTTTAAAAAACAGACCATAAGTAGGTAATGCCCAGTTATAGTTAGTTATAGTAGACACTTGAAATACAAAAATACTTGTACAACAATTTTGCATCACAATTTCCCCGAGGAATAATTGACGAATAATTAAAATAGCCACTAAACTTAACTCGAAAAATCTTAACAAAAACCTACATATAAGAACTCTATTGTTACCCTAAGGTAAAAGTCACTTACTTAGACAGCCTTAATTTCGCAAGAGTAATTAGGTGAAGTTAACCCGAGGTAAACACTATGCTTTTGTATAAAAACAGTAGCTTTTGCCCGCGGCTTCGCCCGCGTGAAAGTTTTTCTGAATTTACTTAGATCACTTTTAAAAAAAAATCTATAGCCTATAGCAATCAGGAAGAAAGCAGCTTTCTATCAATATATACATTTATGTAATCGAACCAGGATCTTCAGAGATTATTCCATACAAACAAAGAAACAAACTTTATCTCTTTATTATATTAGTATAGATGAGTCCAAATCTTTCTTTTGATTTACGCGGTAAATTATTTTCCACTACTGCTTTAGCCTCTACTTTTACGAAAAAACAACTGATGAAGTCATCGTTTCAATACAAATCTCTGGGAGTAAACGAAACTCTAAATTTTTTTTTTAATTGGTATAAACCAGTACTTAATCGCAATCCCACCTGATGGTCCTGATGCGAAAAAACAAATGAAAATCAGGTTGCCGTTTCCCGCATTATTTGTTTTTTTTCTGTGGCTGACCAGCTATTCAGCTTTCATTTTTCATTTTCATCATTGCAAAAATTGTAAATAATTTCCCCGAATCTGTTATTTTAAAGAAATAGTAAAAAGGAAATTAAAGTTATTTGCAAAAATAGCATCAGTCTTATAATGTTCCCACTGATGGGAGTCAGGCCTCCTCTCTAGGAGAGGGAATGGGCCGTAATCCACCGCGCGGGCCCAGAGCAGGATAGTGGATGTCACATGGCTTCGCACGAAGTCGTACTAAGATTAGACAATATAGAGACAAAGTATTGGATCTTTCAACTCGCTCTTCAGGCAACTTTAGACTTACTTTCGGGGTATGAGTGATGTTTCAGACGCGTTCATGCTGCTTGGGAAAGGTGTGTGCGTGCAAACAAGACGTTGTTCAATTAGATGCTAGTCTATAACTAGCATTGCTCATCACAGATACTGTGTTTGGGTTAGTAGCACTTTTTGGCCACGCCCATCACTGAGTGCGAGCCCGCGTCTACCTTAGCCTTAACAGCTGTAAACGAAGATATTTCAATAACTGAACAAGTGAACACTTAATAAATCTCTCCAGCGCTAACACTCACAGTTTCCAACGTAGGAAAAGCTAATAAAATAGCAAGCAACATACCATCACGCTACAGATAACATCATTATGCCAATAATGATTATTGTTGCAATAATTAAGTTGCTTCATGGTGTCTCTTCTGTGAATAATCGATATGGCTGCACCCTTACTAACGGAAAACTTGTACCATCCCTTATACAACTCTAACCTTTAGTTAGCTAATTCTTTGATATTTTAAACACATGCGTATTGCTTAGGAAAGGTGTGTGCGTGCAAACAAAACGTCATTCAATTAGATGCTAGTCTATAACTAGCATCTAATTGCTCATCACAGATACTATCTTTAGGTTAGTAATACCTGTTTTTCGATCCCTGAGACTAAAATGACAAAGGCCAATGTCAAGTGATTAAAAACCGGCTATAGCGCATTTTGGCCACACCCATTAGTAAGTGTGAGCCCGCGACTACCATACCCTTAACAGCTAGAAACGAAGATATTTGAACGAACACTCAATAAATCTCTCCAGCACTAACACTCACAGTTTCCAACATAGGAAAAGCCAATAAAATAGCAAGCAACATACCATCACGCTACAGATAACATCATTATGCCAATAATGATTATTGTTGCAATAATTAAGTTGCTTCATGGCGTCTGCGTCCGAGTCGCGAGCTGTGAATAATCGATATGGCTGCACCCTCACTAACGGCTGAGCATTCCCGGGTGTTGGACGTAAATGGCTCGAAATCATTAGATATGTCCGATTTAATTAGCTGTAAGTACGCTGGGTTAATTATGGGTGGTCTATTTTTTAAATTTCCTGGAAATAACTTAGGAACAGCGATGATAGGCTTCCCACAAGGTGAACCATTGACCTGGTGAGGGTCGCGGGAATCCGATGGATACGAAACGCTGTCGTTGTGGCGACACTCGGGAAAGGCCTATGTCCAGCAGTGGGCGACTTTTGGCTGAAAGGATAATGAAGCAAAGGAAAAAACGGAACCCTCATAGGATCACTTTGTTGTCCGTCTGTCTGTCAGTCGAGATCGCGTGGAGGTATAGAGTTGAAATTAAACATATGTCGCAGGTTTTTCATAAAATTAGGTTTTTGATCAAAAACCTAGGTTTTTGATGAAAAACCGGAAGATGACACATATTAAACTCAATTTCAGGTTTTTGATCAAAAATCTGGATTGATGCAGTTTATGATGAAATTGAGTTTAATATGTGTCATCTTCCGGTTTTTCATCAAAGACCTAGGTTTTTGATCAAAAACCTAATTTTATGAAAAACCTGCGACACATATACTCAGGGCTGCGGTCCCTTGAATGAAGCTATGAAAAAATTAAACTTCTAAAGTTAACGAAAACAAAAGATTAGAAGACGTCCGTTTATTTCGTACAAAACATAAATAATTACCTACGTTTCGCAAAGCTCTCAAGGGAATCAAAATTCATAGAGTAAAATTTCAGGATTAGAAAATAAATTGCAAATCTAATAAAAACCATTCTGTTACGACATTGCAATTTCATAACTTATCTTATTATTTACTTCTCAATTTATTTAATACAGTTAATTTTGTCTTAATACGTCATTCATATCAATAAAACAAGATAAACCATTCAGTCTTTATACCCTAGAGCGATAAGTATATCAAGTGCCTATTCAAAAACAACTTTAAAATGATTGGTATTAAACCTCATTACATTCTCACACTAGAGCATAGTTTGCCAACTGGCCATTAAAGGTAAAAAAATTCGCGAAATGCCATTAGATATACTTTTTTAATTATATTCGTCATCTGGAGCAAATGGCTGTTTCAAATTTTTCTTTGAAAAATCAGCAAGATATTCGAATATGGCTTGTTCGAAATTCAATGGAACCTCTTTTATTTTAATTTCTGTAAAAAAAAATGGGGATAAGAAATTTTCTAAAGATTTTCGGGTTTTTGGCGGGATTTTTCCGAGTGAAGTTCAGTGGCTGTTTTAATTATTCGCGTATTAATTAATTCTTAGTTGATATTGCGATGTAATTCGCAAATTGATTCCTAGTAGATATTATGATGTAAAATTGGTGTAGTTTTGCATCTCAAGTGTCTGCACAACTGGACAATATGTAGAATCATTGAAACAAGCGCGATTCCAACAAAATGGACCTAAGAATGTTATAATAATAAATACGTCGTCGTCGTAACTGTAAAATGGTGTTTTCTTCCTCTTGATTCAATAATGTAACTATTAGAACTTCGTTTATTAGAAAACGTTTATAAAATACTGCCTTATGGTTTATATGGTTTTATGGTTTATATTCATTTTTGACAAAATTGTCAGTTACGGCCTTTTTTATTATGACGGCAGAATACATGTCAATATTGTTCTTAGCGTTTGTTTATTACCTGACTAGCTTGAGCTAGCGGCATCGCCCGCGTGTAAGTAAGTAGGGATATCTTTACAAACTTTGGACCCCCATTTTATCCCCTTATGGGGTTTATTTTAACAATTCCTCTCTTAGTGCTTGCCTACGTCATGTTCCCGTTCTTCGAGACTTGCGTCGCACTAGAATCTACCTACGCAAAATACTGGCTAATACCGATTTTTTTGACGGACTGTCATTTTAACAATTGAAAAGCGCCAGTAGGTAAGTGATCTATTTGAAATAAAAAGTAACTAACTGTTAGGGCCTGTTTCACCACCTATGATTAAGTTTCGAGTATCTTACTTGACAGATAATTTCATACGAATTCTGCCACATTTTTGAATTTATTAAGTGAGTAGTCCCTACTCGGACATTGTGAAACAGGCCCTTAATGTTATCATTGATTTAATAAAATAATATTCCAATCATTGAGAAAACCGTACCTATAGATACACCAGAAATCAATAATGCCAACCTAACCCGAAACTACTACGATAAGTATTGGTGTTGAACAGTTGGCAATCCCTGCTGGCCTAGATTGTAACAAGTTTGTTATTTATTTTATTCTTGTCTATGCCTGAAACGGGTCTACCTTTTAATTCATGAATCCCCGACCGGTCCTATGAGACCGCGCTGTTATTGTTTTACTATTGTGTCTCGTTTTGTGGGTATGTGATAGGTTAAAGCAGAACTTTTTTCGTCATAATACTATTTAGCATAATAACGCATAGCATAATCTTCATTTCGCAGAAAGTGGTTTGGCATACGAGTGTAAGGAACGAGCTGTGTTTGGGCGTGTTGGTTCCGTAGGTATGGCCAGAGAGAAATTTGTTCTACAAAGATCGACATGTTCTTTTCTTACACTGGGCTTGCGGATGGCAAGCAATAGGTAGCTCGTCGTCCGGTAAAGAGATGTCAGTAAAATGTAGGGACCTAGCATGGTTGAAGCCTAATAAAGGCCTGGTTTGGACGAAAGAGAGTCTTGTGACCCTGGAATTGAGAATTGGCAAAGACCCCTCCCCACGAGAGGAGGCCTGAGTCCCAGCTGTGGGAACATTATAAGGCCGATAATGCTAATGCTAATGAAGGTAAAGAAGGAACACGAATAAGTTTTAGTCAGTAAAAGTCTGACACGCCTTGCTCAGAATAAGAGAAATCATATTGATGATTTAATAACCAAAAAAAAACCAATGAATTAATGAAAATACTTTAAACCTGTGAACACAATAAAGGAAAATAATCAGATATATTCAAATCTGTGGAGTGTCACAGCGGTGTTCAATAACAAGCCTTCAGACCACGATGACGCCACAGTGAAATGTAATAAATGTCACTGAGTGTTAGGAACGAGCTGTGTTTGGGCGTGTTAGTTCCGCAGATCTGCCGCACTAATTAAAAACGCAGTCTTCTTCTTCTTCCTTCCCTTATCCCATAATACTTACTGTCGGCGCAACACTAATTAAAAACGCAGTAAGGGAAGGATTTTTGGAAAATTAAGTTACACATAGATTCGGATTCCTTGTAACGAGCTTTATATATAATGCTAAAATTATTCAAAGTACTAAAAAACATCTTACTGCACTTTTAATTAGCGCGGCAGAGAACGGCCAGAAAAAATCTTGTTCTGTAAACATTGAGATGTTCTTTTCTTGTGCACGTGACGTTATGACGTTCACACGTCACGTCAACAGGCGTAGACTTGCTGACGACGAGCAATGGGTAACTCGCCGTTTGGACGTCCGGTAACAATCCGGACTAAGCCAAGTCGCCGACGGTGAGTATTGCTCCACACGCGCCTCAAACGCAGCGGGTCGAAACCTACCTGCCATGGGCCCTGGTTTTAACGAAAGAGAACCCCAGGTCCCTGAAACGAGGGTAAAGAAGAAACACCCGCTCCGCCTAGAGCGGGAAATGATATTTTGATGATTAGACACCTAAAAAAAAAGTTGTGAGCATATTCTTTGACAGTCGAGGTCGACTGGTCATGTTACTCCTGTAGCTGTCACCAGATTATGTACTTATTTTTTTTTACTATGTTTAATATGTTTCTAAACGTCATAAAGACGTTTAAAACCCTGAGCAAAGACTTCTCCGGAAAATTATCTTCCTCAGGTCATCGACCTTATTCAAATCCACGACAAACACCGAAACCCAATAACTCCCTTCTCAGATTTAATTCAATTCTCCAAACAAATCTCACACTCACTGAACCCTAATCACAAAGAACCTTGTCGAATTTACTCGCGAAATTTTCTAATCGTTATCCTGAAGATTTTCCTGCATTTTCACTGTGACAGGGGTGTATACTACCCTGGAGGGTAGCCAGAAGTGTTCGTTAAGGGTATTCGATAATTTCGTTATAAGATTTGAGGTGAGGGGAAGGTGTCTTTGCATTGAAGATGATAAATTGTGGGGATTTGGAATAATACTTATTGGGAACGTCTGAAGTGTTGGCGAAATTGGAATATTTTACGAATTGTGTGATTTAGTAATCAAAGTATTGGGATATTCGGTTTTGCTGCAAATAAGAGATGTGAATTAAAGAATTGCGTCGAATTGTGTCAGACTTTATTGTGCATATCGTAGGCGTGGGCTTACGCATGATGAGCAGTGGTTAGCTCGCCGTCCGGATGTCCGGTAACAGCCCAAGTCATCCACGGCGTGCATTGATAACACGCACTGATCTTCTATAAAAATATGCCCGCAATAACTTAAGAAGTGTGGAAGTGACCAAGGGATGGCAGCGCACTGTGGACGCCCTCTGCCCCGCTAACTCTACCTAAGTGGCCATTGAGACATTTTTACTGTCAGTGCTAACACGCGCGCCTCAAACAAATATCTGTAGAAGACTAGCAGGTTTGAAACAGGACACTGGAACGAAGGCAAATAAGGAACAAGAGTGGGTTTTAGTAAATAAAAGTCTGACACGCGCTTCCGCTCCGTCTAGAGCGGGATAAGTCATATTGATGATTTACCACCTAAAAAAAAGATATACTTAAGTGCATTTATATTGTAATTTTAGAATATCTACATTCTTAATAACTTGTCTTAGTTATTTTTATTTTTATAACCATTTCTGAGAATAGCTCTATGCTCAAAGTTAGAGCCGTATTTATTTATACATTCGCGCTCACACTTCACCTCTCACAGTTTGTACACAAATGGTTCCACGAACAACGAGGTTAATGTGTGTGTAGTGTGACGATCTAAGGCCCTACCACGAGCTCTTGACGCGATTCATTTGACGACCGTATTATGAGTACAGCTGAGTGGAATTCCCTGCCGGAGTTTGTTTCCTGATAGCTACAACTTATGGGTCTTTAAGTCAAGAGAGAATAGGTTCCTCCTCGTAAAATACTGGTATTCAGCTAAATCCGGTTTGACTGGAAGCTGACCCCAATATAGTTGGGAAAAGGCTATGTAGATGATGATGAGAATAGGTTACTTCTAGGCAAGCGTGCTTCATCGTTGGTCACATTATCGCTTACCATCAGGTGCGATAGTGGTGAAACGCGAGTTTATGCAAAAAAACCTAAACTGTTGTACTGTTAAAAGGATGGAGCCATGTAGGGTGTATAGCTCCATCTCTCTTTCTCGCTTGCACGCTTGTCATTTTAACATAATAAATTATGGTATGTCCCTGAACACGTTCGCGAACCAAACTTGGCCAGAGATCGCCCAAGACTGAGTTTTGGTAGAAGGGGGTGGCTTATTACATCGAGTCTATACAGTCCCACCGCTGGGCAAAGGCCTGTCCTTCCATCGTTCTCGACTTTGTGCCACTTCTTGACAATTGTTAATAAACTAGTGCGCCTCACCTTCAACGATTGCATCACTGCTTACCATAAGGTTGGATCGTAATCAAGCACCAATTTATGTTACAAAAAAAAAACATATTTCTTAACTTTAATTTTTAATGTATAGTATCGATTTATCTATCAATATAGCAGCCATTGTGTAAGCCACACAATGGCTGGCTGGCTTAAAATATTTTTTTTTATTAAAAATAAAGTCATAATAACAGTATTTAGGACGACCAATCATTTCAAATAACGTAACATTTCTATATTTAAAAATCGAGGAAGCGAAATAAAAATGGCCGATCCAATCGATTTAAGGCATGAAGATCGCGTGCCCAAAACTTGATGATTTCCATGGAATAGGAATATAATTGAGTCATTTAGCAGTAAACGTAACGAACAATAAAATTAATTGCAGTCCAATCCAAATAGATTGGTGGGACACGCTTTTTGTTGAAAAAAGAGTCAGCAGGCTTCTAGGACATATAGTAAAGTAAGGAATATTGGTGATATAGGTAATGTGGAGATATTGTTTTCATAACAGAATAACCACACAGTTCCATGCAACCACATTCATGAGACAGTGCTAGCGAGTTGTTACAAGTTTGAGGAGGATAAATATCCTCATACTAGTAACACATTGTGCATAGGGAACCGTATGGAGTTGTGTTTGAAAATATCACTAAATTACTTATATCACCAATATCGTTTTAAAATGAAACTTTTATTACATCGTCTCAAACTGTTTCGTCTGTGTGTTGCATGTCGCGTGACGGTGACGTCAGAGCAGCCGAAGCCAATATGGCGGCGCCTATCGCATCAGCTGACCTATATAGAATGCAGGCGATGGAAGGACCGCATAGATATGATCTTACAGCCGAAACCAATAACCTATCTATCACATATCGGAGATTGAAAAACAAATGAAACAACAGAAAACATGATAATTTTTGTATTGTATCATTTGTTTTACAATCTCCAGTATGCCAAAACTGGAGATCGATAGGTTATTGGTTACGGCCGTTAGTCAGTAAAAGTCTGACAGGCCCTCTCGCTCCACCCTAGAGACCTGAAAACTAACATAGCAGGTGAAAAGCCTAGGGAGATTGACGTCCACACATTAACACGGCCACCCCGTTTAACCCGTAACTCCAACACGCAATATCAATTATGCCCCACTTAGAATTAATTTCAAATTCTACCAAGAAATACTTTGCATGCGTAAAAACTGGTATTTAATCATCGGTAATCGATTTATTTTGCATTGAGGTCAGTTATTTGGAGGACTCTGAAGAAACCTCTAACAGCCTTGGCACCTCTATCTTAGTTGATTATCGTTTTTATGTTTCAATTAATTAGTAAATGAGTGTCTAATTATCAATTATCTAGTCTGGCGCTTTGGACTAATCATTTTTCTGTTGGCGTTCCTGTCACACGCTAGATTTAAGATGTATAGCCATCTATGTTACCTACTACGTACTAGTTTACAGTACGGCCGTTATAAGGGGTTATAGTAAACTCGTCACAGTTTGACACGCCACACAATGCGCTTATGAATGAAAATGCAATAAAAATGTGACGAGTTTACAATATCCCGTTATAAGTCGGCGAGTCTGAAGTTCTGCGAATTTTGACGCTCGAAATCTCGTACAAAAATAAACATTAAAAAAAATGCAATTTCAGAGCCTAACTTCAGACTCGCCAACTTATAACGGCAGTACTGTACGTCTGCCATACACTCATTTGGTTCGTCTCAGGTGTACTGCAGTCTGTACATCTGACATTAGCGCAGTTTTGACGAAACGCGTAACAGATAAGTGCCATGAAAATTCTCGGCGCTTAAGCCGTTTTACTCGTGAGAAAAGTGTCCTCTATACCTAAACTATCTAGCGCTGTATGTTTTAATAGTTTTGTTAAACGATGTAATGCCAATCTAGCGCTGTAGCAAACTTTTTTCTAACTTATCATTATTTTGACAAATTGCTTCTATGAACGTTTGAGTCTACCGCTAAAATAGACTTCAATGCGTATATAGTCCGTCTAGTGAAAGCGCGACCTGAGAAAAAGAGGTTAATTCCAATTGTATGTGGTATTACTAACTAGGAGGAGAATCATGTCTTGACACTTCATTATTTTTTTTATTTCCTACAATTGCGGCTAAATAAAATAAACTCGCGCTTTCATTAGATGCACTATAGCAATGATATCAGCGCGGGGCCTACAGCAAAATATAGTAAGAGGGCCGCTAAATCAATGTAAAATGGTATACGAATTAAAACTATTTTTCAATACACTTGCTCAGAAAGTGACTATTATCGCACTGCACTTAGGCATATAAAGGTGCCTGTTACCAAACTGTGACATTTTGATTACCATTATACACTAGTGCTGTAATGTAATTAAAACCTTTTTGTTAAGCCTTTTTTTTTTCTCAAAAAGAGTTTTAAGAGGATAAAAATTCATTACTTTATTGCTTTCAATAGTATAAATTAGTGTCTTACTTGCTTATTTTCATGCAATAACGGTCCATTTTAACGATTTATTTCAATAATATTTAATAAATAAATCAATAATTAAAATAAAATTGTTTTTTTTTGTTTGTGGTCTATGGCCGCCAATTTAAGATGCGCGCGGTTGTAGACGTATTTTTTTCGAATGACGTTAAGGGGCTGTATTAATGTAATAACATTAAATACTTTGTTACTAAAACTATACTTATCGTAAAAAAATTGACGCAGGATAATATAAGACTAGGCGATATGATCAAAATACCTTAGCCTTCACCTTTAAGGCAAAAAAAAACATTTAATTTTTACCGCCATGACACATTTGTGTTGTTTTTTTCTAGTTTTAGGTACTCTTTTGGTGATAGTTATATTGTTTTTCTTCACAAGTGTATTGAAAAACGTCGTATGATACATGTGAGTAATTAGAGATTACCGTTCTTGGTTCTCTTAAGAGCCTCGCCAAGGCTCGGCTCTTAATACCACCTCGACGGTAATCTCCCACATTACACACTTGTATCATAATCTACTATTGACTTATTTTTCTCACAAGCCAAAGGGCGTTTGAGTGGTAGGATTTTACGAAAGAGTTATGACATATTAGTTACTTACTCCAGTCTTGCCATGAATTACGATGTTTCCCCAGTTAATGAGTTGTGGAGTTCTGGTAAGCAGCCGCTTCTCGTAAAATATTGGTTTTCAGCTAAATCCGGCTTGACTGAAAGCGGACGCCAATATAGTTGGGAAAAGGCTACGTAGATGGAGTTATATTAGTCACTAAGAGTCTGACACTCTGGCGATCCACTCAGAGCGAGAGTAGTAATTTAATTATTTATTTTCCAAGTATATAAAAGGTAACGAAAAAGCTATCTAAAGTCGGAATGACCAATTTATTTATTTATTGGTTTATCCTCACAATGGAACGCTCTGCGACAATTACACCAATGTAGCACAAGTCACGACTGAATCTGCTACTTTCCAACAGCCTCCTTACAGCATATGCACGATGGACTGATGGAGTGGTACTGGCGATGGGTCACGTACGCTCACCAGCCATCAGGCCAGCGCTCCTCCAGGATTCCGTATCACACACATTTTAAAATAATGAAGCTCTTTCGATGAACTTTTCTGATTTAATTCATGAATCCCCGACCGGTCTCATAGGACCGCGCTGTTATTGTCTTACTATTGTGTCTCGTTTCACGGGTATTGATAGGTTAAATTGAAAATTACGGAAAATTTTGATATGTCACCTTGACGGCTGACCATAAACTAATTTCTTGGTCAAAAGCGGGACTGCTTTTGAGAAGCAAACCTGTGGGCCCAGAGGTTTCGACCCTACGGTTTTACTGACATTTTCTTGAGCCCAAGTCGTCGATGGCGCGTAGTGTTCCAAGTGCGCCTCAAAAAAATATCAGCAATACCGTATTGGCCCAGCTGAGTCGAAGTCTCATGGGCCATGAGTTAAAGCCTGGGATTCTGGGACGAAGGCAAAGAAGGAAATAAGGTGAGTTTTAGTCACTAAAAGTCCAATATGCCTCCTGCTCCGCCCAAGAGCGGGAGAAGTCATTCCGATTATTTCCCTACAAAAAAAATATGTGCTACTGGTGTAGTTGTTCTATCTCTCCTACCTACTACTGTCATGATGTAGTTCTCTTTTATTTTTACTTATGCATCCATTTTGAAAAGATTGAGTATGTAATCAACGGCTGCTTCAAAATAGTCATTACTTTCATATAGCTTAAAATTTTACTAATTAATAAAATAACGTACACATAGCAGACTAATAAATAAGTATTTAAATTCATTTCGTCCGAAATTGAGAAGCTAAGATTTTAGTTCACTGCTACTCGTCCAGAGATGGCGCTGTACACAGTTTTGCTTCCTTATAAACTTTACATGGATCTGAATGTTTTTAATACTTTTTAATACCAGATTGACTTACGTTTTATATTTTAAAATCTTCGGTTATACAAGCCAAAACCCTTCAAGAAAACAGTGAAAGAGTAGTGGAACTTGGATAGAACAGTTTACCAAACGCACTGAGCCGATCATTTTTTATTTGGAAAAAAATCATACTAATATTTTAAATGCGAAAGCTTGAATATTTAGGGTGACTGGTAATTAGTGACAGATACTTAAACACGAGACTTTACTCCTGTTAATAAAACAACTTTTACTATGGAACAATTGGGCGAAAAAAATCAGCAGTTCAGTAGGTACATTTTGACCAGTAAGTAGGTTTTTTTTATGGAAGGGGAATCATCAGAATGACTTCTCCCGCTCTTGTCCAGTTAGTAGGTGGACACAAATGTACTAAACTGCAGATTTTTTGTCTCTGTCTTTGAACTCACGGGCCGACACTCGTATAGACGGCCCTAAAGTCAGTTTTTTAATCTCTGAGACTAAAATGATATTACGTACGTTATCACACTTGTCACAACACAAAAGAACTGGCATCATTATCGTAACTTTAACATTTGCTTATGTCAATTTAGTCTCAGGGATTTATATACAGACTGTAGTCCTATCACTTATGAATGCTAAGTGCAATAAAAACGTGTAGTCACCTACTAGTCTGGCCACCTGCGCGCGTCAAGTCCCACGTACCTACATAATGGACTTGATCTACACCTGGAATTACTAGTATTTCTATTAAAAACATTAACACTCGTTTCATTGTGAAAACCTGATTCCTTTTTTTAGTATTATGGGCCTAGTAATTTTCCCACTGTTGGGATTCAGATCTCCTCACTAGGAGAGGAAATGGGCCGTAATCCATCACGCGGGCCCAGTGCGGATTGTTGGATGTCACAAGTCTTTGAATTTTTGGTTTTACGAAATGCCGGTTTCCTCACGATGTTTTCCTTTACCGTTTTGAAAGCAGCGGTGATGTAATAAATTACACAAAGTAATGTGCCTGGCTGGGTTAAAAGTAGTTAGAACCCGCGACCTACAACATGCTAGTCAGGGCTGTTACCACTGGGCCACCACAGCTCTAGTAAGCTAACTACTAAGTAACCAGGAAAACCTGATTAAGTGATTAGTGATTACTTAAAACAATATATTATTTAAAAGTATTCTTCTTCTTCAGTTTTTCTTCTTTGTCAGTGGCAGTTTTTAGGTCTTTGAAAGTGTAGGTGTAAGGACACTTTGGGCACTCTAATAAGTTTTTTTTTTTTTTTTTTTTTTTTTCCGGTAGGGGAATCATCAGAATGACTTCTCCCACTCTTGGGCGGAGCGGGAGGGCGTGTCAGACTCTTACTGACTAAACCCCTACCCCGTTCCTTCGTTACCATCGATCTGGGGGACACGGTGACAACCTTTCGGATACCGTGTTCCCTAGAGGCTTCGGCCCTACCGGGCCCCTACAGTTTGCTGACATCTCCTTGAGGCGCGCGTGGAACAGAACGCGCCGTCGACGACTAGGCTCGGTCCAGATTATTACCAGACTGCCGGACGGCGAGCTACCCAGCGCTCGCTGTCCGCGAGCCCGCGCCTACGGTGGTCGGAAATCGGGATCGGGATCTCGGCGGCGGCGGCGTGAGTTCCGTTGCCTCACGCGGTCGGCAGCCTCCTTCGCTAACATTACTGCTTCGCAGAAGGAGGCGACTGCCTGCCACCCCTCCTCGCTCCGGACCATGGCCTCTACCAGGGCCCGGCGCGAGAGGTCACCGCGGGCACTCTAATAAGTGGGTTATCATCTGGTCAGAAACATCGCACCCGTACTAGGTAGTAGAGGGATCTATAATCCTCCATTTTGTCAGGTTCTTTTGGCAACGATCTACTTGGACGCGAAGTATTGGGCAGTTCTCATAATCTCAACCTTCAAACATCCAAAAACATACAGGGTTTATGGCTAATTCTTACAATGTTTCTACTATAAAACTCTGAAATATATGTACTTCCCCTTGACATCAATAAAGCTGAAAGTAAGTTTTCCTTTAAGCGTAAAATTCAGAACTAGGTACTTATTATTTGAAGCCCTCTCTACCTTAGTTCGATCGTCGTCGTACCTAATTGTTGTATTTTAAGTTTTCTTAATTATATTGAATAAATATTTATCATAGAATTTATTAGTTCATAATATAAGCATACCTATTTACGTTTTTTATTTATTATTAGCAACTTAATTTTACGATACCGCAATCTATCTATCTATTATTTATTTATTGTGCAAATCTACCACAGTGCTGTCTTTTTAAGCCAAGGGTTGACTGGTATAGAATGCCTTGATGAATTAAGTCCGCCTATGTACCTCTACTGTATTTTTTTTATGCGTAGGCTCACGTTGGACCACTATCTCACTCTTACTAGATTTAACCCGAAAAACTGCTAAGTACCCTAAAATGGTATTGAGCCGGATATGCCTGCCCTATGTCATTTATGAGCTGTAAGGTAAAAAAGGCCACTTATTGGGTCCTATTAAACGCAAGGCGACATCGCAGCAGACCAAGGCGAAGCTGGAGAGATGAGCTTGAGAACTACCGGAGAGACTGGCCCGCAACAGCTGAGGATAGACGTGTGTGGAAATGGGAGTTGGAGACCTTCACCCAGCATTGGAACATCATCATCATCTACCTAGCCTTCCCAACTATAAGTATTGGGGTCGGCTTTCCAGTCAAGCCGGATTTTGCTAAATACCAGTATTTTACGAGGAGCGGCTGCCTAAATTTGACTGCATAAAAAGTGATTGAATGAGTGATTCACTCACTCATTCAATCACTTTTTTTAGATTTCAAAAGTTTTTATCCTAATCTGTTCAGCCGTTTGAGCATGACAAATTAACAAACATACATCACACATATGTACAGGTTCTCTCATCATCATTTTAGATAAAAGACATCTACTATTGGACATAGGCCTCCCCCAAGCGTCGCCACAGCGACCGGCCCTATGCGTCTCGCTTCCATCGGATTCCCGCAACCCTTACCAGGTCAAAAGTCCATCTTGGAAGCCTTCAAAAACACCGCCTTCCGATGCGTATACAAACTTTCACCGTTATAATATTAGTAGATATGATATAATACTAAATACGAGTATATTTAGAATATTAACATTGACATAGTTTTAAACAAAACTAGTTTTTAATTTTATTTTTATCGCCTCTTATTTCACGCGCGCACACTTACCTAAATGCTAAAAATTAAACATTGGTCGTAAAACGCTCTTAAATTCTTAATTAGTGTAAATTTTAATTAAGTTACGCCATTTTCAATGATGGCGACAAGAATAGTTATATTTTTCACTTATTTGAAAAACTGCTCTTATCGGTTTGAGGCACGCAGTTTACTGTTTTCCGCACTAGTGCAGAAAAGTGCGTATTCATTGTGTCAGGCTGGGTTTTAAACCTAAAACTAAAACCCATTTATCATTTTATTGTATCGCTCATACAAAATTACCGCCTAAAATACCTACCTACCTGCAAATATTTTACTAAAGAAATTATCTCCAATAAAATAATAAATCTTAACTAATATAAAAATAACTTGGATTGGTCGTTTGTCTACAATATTGTAATATAGAATCTTTGGTAAAAATGAAACGATTACAAAAATTCTTTCACGAATACAAAAATATTGGACTTCACGTGGTGGCCCAACTCTGTCATAATTACGTAGACTACTAACCAGTAACCATATCTCAGAAATGCTTGATTTCTGTGGGGTTGGCTACCTCTGTAGAGTCTGAGAATTGCATGATTTCTGCGCAATAAGCCATAGGTGTTTTAGCATTAGCATTATCGGCCTTGTAATGTTCCCACTGTTGGGACTCGGGCCTCCTCTCTAGGAGAGGGAATATCGGTGTTTTAGACTACTCTTTATCCCGTATTGGTTACCGCCACGCTTGTCAGTGTCATAAAGTATAAACTACCTACACTATATGCCAGAAAAGCAACAATTACTTTGAGATCCACCATGGCTGTTATAGTGTCTTCAGCTACTCTTCATTCAAAAACTGCTTCTGTAAGGATTGGCGAAAGGATAGTACTGAAAAACCCTTAATTCATGAATCCCCAACCGGTCTAATAGGATCGCGCTGTTATTGTTTTACTATTGTGTCTCGTTTCGCGGGTATGTGATAGGTATCACTTAGGTATACTATCACTACACCATGATTTCAACGGTATCCACTACGGCTGTCATAATCATCATCTACCTAGCCTTTTTCTCAACTATATTGGGGTCGGTTTCCAGTCAAGCCGGATTTAGCTGAATACCAGTATAGTATTTCACGAGGAGCGGCTGCCTACCAGACCTCCACAACCAACATAATGACAAATTAATGATAGATAATATTAATTTTGTAAATAGGTTTTAAAAAAAAACACTTATACACGTAAATTTTTCCTCACTTTTACTAGATGAAGTCTGTGTTTTTTAGCTGACTGTAAGTACCCTGAGAAGTAACATCAAAACCAACTCAGAGGTCGCATACACTAAAAAAATGAACGAAAAAAGGAACAGAGACGCAGAACAAAGCTAGTTAAATACGCGGAGATGAGTTTAAAATAATAAATGTCAGAATCTCGCGTGTGGTTTCACTATCACTTGCCACGCCGCGCCACACAAACTGTGTTTAATATGTTTTGTAGCTAATTAGCTTTGTAAATATCTTTTTACTAAATATATCGTGTTATTTCTTGAGATAGTTTCTAACCTTTTATGTTAAAAGGAGATTTATCAATTGCTGCTTAGACCTCTTCTTCTCTCCTAACTTTGCTGTGCCCGTAAAGTATTATAGAGTATTGGTGGCCCAGTGGTAAAGGCCCCTACTTACGAGTTGTAGGTCGCGGGTTCAAACCCAGCCAAACGCAATACTTTGTGTAATTTATTATATATCATCACCACTGCTCTCAAAAAGGTGAAGGAAAATTTCGTGAGGAAACCGGCATGTCCTAGAATCATCACCCCGCGATGGATTGAGGCCCATTCCCTCTCCTAGAGAAAAGGCCTGAGTCCCAGCAGTGGGAACATTATAAAGCTGATGCTAATGCTTTGCTAATGCTGACTCCCAACCGATAACAGTATTTAGGTATAATTTAGTTTCTTTTTTACGATCGGATAGAGTCAGAAAGTCAGAGAGTCGGAAATCTATGGCTGAATATGAGAAGAATTTAATTTTTAATTCTAGAACATTTCGGTTTCCTTACAATCTTTTTCGTTACCACTTTGAGAGCAGTGGTGATAGTATAAACTACAAAAATGAACGCACCTGGCTGGGTTCGAACCCGCAAACTAAGTACAGGTAACTCATAAATCGGGGGCGTCACCACTGAGCCACTAGGTACTGCTCGCTCTACTTTTAAGTTATTCAAACCTATTTATCAACTTACATTGGTAAAAAAATAAATATTGTACGGATCATTCCAATACCAAGAATTTGTTTAATAAATTGCTGGAAAAATATTTTCGAGAAACGTATTTCGGTGTGAAATGAAAAGAATTGTGGGAAGGGGCTGTATGACTAAAGCCACAAATAGAGATAAATTGAAAATCTAGGAGGAGAACCTAGATCAGAGAAGTATTCCTGTTTCGGCACCAAGTTTTTCGGCACCAAAGGTTTTCGGCACCAATAGGTATTTTGGATTGTAGTAACCAACACAAAATACTAATCCAAAATACTTATTGGTCCCGAAACGGCAATCCTTTAGATCAAAGAGATTGAGATGCGATTTAAAAAAAATGTAAAAGCAGGTAGGTTATACCTTCCAAGTTAACTGTGAATTTATTAAGAATCTGTAATTTTATTGGATAAATGAAAGTTTATATAATATAGATCAGATACCAAATAGTGATGTAACGAATATTCACGTTCGCGAATTATAAGTAATAACAATAACAAATTATTGTGTAAATAATTATGTTTATTTATGATAGGTATTCTGTTCATAAACACAATTTAAGTTTAATTTCATTAGATATTAAAACTTTAAACTCTATAATCTTGCTTTGAACAAGGAATCACCGTTGACCGTGACGAATTCAGAAGGAAAAAACCCTTGTTATAAATGAAAAAAAAAACCACAAGGGTGATATACCTACAAGTAGGTAGGTATATCATGGCATGTTGAAACTAATAAAATTGTAGTCCTATGAATGAGATAGTACCTAATCGAGGCAGTGTATTGTAAAACAATTTCAAAATTGCGAAAAACATCAGACTTTTTTGGAAATTTCAACCAACTAATATTTTGTAAGTATTGTAGTGTTAATTCAACATGAAATAATGTCCGATATACTTATTAATGAAGAACTCGAGTGAGATATATAAAGCAATATTTTACATTTCTACAAGACATTTATACGTAAACGCTTCACACGCTGTTAAAGAACAAACGAATCGGTGTTAAAATGAAAAGGAATCTTAACACGAAAGTTGTTGCTAATAATGTAGGAAAGTAAATTGAATTCTGTTCACAACTCGTCGGCCCCAGCGGCTCAGACAGTCGGAAATGTTTGCCTTGGCAACGAATAAAGAAATGTACTTAGAAAATGGTGGCCCGAGAGTTAGGATAACAAAAATAAACTAGATATACATCATACGTGCTTTTAATATAGATAACTTATGTAAATAACGAACGCGATCATTTGAATCGCATAAAATGAAACGTCAAGAAAGTACTAAGTCCGAGTCTGAGTGGAAGCAAACAAACTTAAATTAGTTGTTCAGTGTTCTAGGCACAGCAGCCGCAGACGCGGCCGACAGAAGTTCAGCTGAGTAGTGTCGCGCGCAGGCCGCCGCGGCCGCGAGTCGCAGCACAAAGATACGCCGTAACGAGCTCAATTGATGAACCAACGGAAACGTGTCCAATTAGAAGGAGGCGGCGGGCGCGGGCGCGGGAGCGGAGCGGAGCGGGCGCGACGTCTGGCGCTCGCGTCCCCCGCGCGCCGCATTAACCAGATTAGCGGAGCGGAGCGCGCGCGAGGTGTGGCGGCGGCGGACACCTCGCCCGCGACCAAAAAACAACGCGGCGCCGCGGAGCCCCGCCCGCGCGGGGAGCGGGGGCGCGCGGGGAAACACGCGCGATTGGGCGGCGCGCGCGGGAGGGGTGTCGCGCGCGGCGCCGCCGGCGGCCAGTCGTTTGACGCCTGCCGCGCGAGCGGGTGTCGCCACGGGAAGAACGAGTGTCGCACGAGCCGCCGGCCGGCGCGTTATGGACGTTGCATGAGCGGGCGCGAGCGCGACCGCTGGAGCCGACGGGCACGCCGGTCGTGGAGCGCGCGCCGTGGGCCCCGGGCGGCGCGGGCATGCGCTTCGAGGGCGCGGAGCGGCGCGACGCCGTCGCCTTCCACCCGCTGCTGGCGCCGCGGCCGAGCGACTTCTCGGTGTCGGCGCTGCTGACGGCGGGCGCGCTGCCGCCGCCGCCGTATCTGCCAGCCGCACTCGCCGCTGCCGCCGCGCTGTCCGCGCCTTGTCCGCTGCTCAAGCCGCCGCCGCCGCCGTACGCGCCACTGCCGCCAGACGACGACGGCGTCGTCGACGACCCCAAGGTCACGCTCGAAGGCAAGGACCTGTGGGAGAAGTTCCACAAGCTGGGCACCGAGATGGTGATCACCAAGAGTGGCAGGTCAGTACGGGCCCGAGCCGTCGCGTCGCTCGCATCCGACGCCTGTGATCGTGTCTAACCGCGGACGTGCCAGTGTTGTGTGTGATATGACCGCTAGCGTGCCGCCAGCTCCTCGCTGACCGGTAAGTGAGCAGACGACCAGGCCGTAGATAACCCGCAGCCGGCTCGCGGCGCCGGCGGAGCGCCGCGACCCAGTCACATGGAGTTGTTTACAAAAACAATTACAAGTTAGGCCTTTTTGAAGCGCGGCTTGCAGTGAAACCGTAACCTCTCACGAATAGCCGGGCTGTAATTAATGAGGTGCGCATTCTCAAGTGAAATCAAATATCAAAATAATGAGAACGAAATCCAGACAAGTTTAGCGCAAGTTATTTTAGTAATTGTGGCTTACCAGTCACGCTATTACGTCACATAGCTCAAATAATTGCCACCTGAGGCTACGATACATTTCATACGTACTTACCTAATTAGATTTTTACCAGTCTAGTCGAAACTGCTCTGTTTTACTGAGTGTAGGCGTAGACGGTTCATTATAATCTTTATTAGTTTTATATTGCCGAGTAGTTTTGAGTTTACATTTATAGGGGTCATTATTCTATCATTTACATATTACTTAGTAGTTTTGCACGATTTTTTCTAATTACATTTCGCGCTCACGTAGGGTTCGTCTCGGCATAGGCGTATTTTTTCGCCAAAAACTAGCATCCGTCGGAACGTGTTGTCGCATTAATTACTCTCGGAGGCTCGAAACCGTTGTTTTGTTCTGTTTCCTAATTTATTCTTAGTTTTGAGTGCGAAAAATCTTGCAAAAACGTGGTTCAAATAGTTACAAGATAAGAAATCATATTTAACGAGTGTATGTCACAGTTATTACTGAATGAACCGAGTCAGAAGAACCGTAAACTTACCAGCAGTTCGAAATTTGTATTTTCAGAGCTATTTAAAAATTGAAAGTAGTTCGAAAAATCTAAATCCAACGCTGTTTTTATTTACAAAAATGAACCTCAACAGATAGATGATCGGAAAAACCGAAGAGTGAACCATAAATGTATATTTACATTTTACTCTCAAATGTTTGTTAGAATTATGTTCGCATAAATTGTTTATGACAGGTAATTTAGTTCTGTGATGAATATGCAAATAAATAAACAAGCTTTTACTAATAAATTATACATGATTCTGTCAGCTGCCATAATATTGATATTGCCATAGTTATAGTTTTTACCGGTAACTGTTTAAGTTATATGTAACATAGAATTTATAACTTTCCTTTATTTCTAAGTTTGATTTTGGAATCCGTATTTTTCTGTATGCTTTGGTTTAATTCTGGCAAACTTGAAAAATCACAGTAGGTTCTGAATTTAAAAGATTTAGTGTTACTAGCATAATGCAAAAGATCTTTATTTCTTACAAACATGTAGAGCGCTATCTCGCTTTATAAAAAAAAAACAACAAATCGTAATCGAAGGTACCTATTAATCGTAATTTTACTTCATTGCTTATTACCACATAAATTCATAACTAACCGAAAAAAAGGAAACAGAAGATCTAACCGCGCATGTAGTGCCGTGTTTTGTAAGAATTATAGCCCAAATATTTACAATGCGTAAGGTGCGTGAAAACTTTATAGCCTACTAGGAACCTCTCCATTTCATACCTAACATGTAAAAACATAATACGACACGCACATCACTACTGACAAATTTATTTGACATGAACAAAAACGTGACACGCGAAAATGTGTTACCCAACACTAGCTAGTGAGTCGTGTGAAAAAAAAATAACGCGTCTATTTGTCTATTAGAAGTATAATGCTTGTAGTCGCGTTAAAAAAATAATTTGAATATAATTTTCGCACTATTTAAAAACGCTATTTTAATTTTAATTCAGTTTTATTAACTTTTCATTACACGTGAAATATTTTTCATACTTAACCCGTAAACGCTGCAGGTGAAAACAATTCCGACAATAGCAAAATTAAATAAAAATATTCATAAGTTACTAAAAAGCAACGGATTTTTTTTCTCTTTTTTACTCGTTAGTTTTAGGTTCTAACTACTTACCTATATTGTTTTGGTAGTTACTCAGATACCCGCGAAACGAGACACAATAGTAAAACAATAACAGCGCGGTCTCATAGGACCGGTTGGGGATTCAAACATAGGTGCCATTTGATTTTTAACGTTTTAACTTTTATATTTTAAATAGGAGCGTAATTCCCTGTCGGAGTCTGTATTCCCTGATAGCTACAATTTAGGAGTCTATAAGTCAAGAGTGAATAGGTTACTTCTAGACAAACGTGCTCTATCGTCGGCCACATCACAGCTTTCCATCAGGTGATATAGTGGTCAAACGCGAGCCATTATCGGCGTATTATGTATCCGTATCGCCGCGATATGTATTAAAAATAATTTTATTATATTCGTAAAAAAGTAGGTACAACAAACGTAGGAACAAAAAAACTTAGGCAATCAAAAACTAATTGTTTATTTTTTTTATAAGAAAACCTACAGACATTGTCAGAAACTTAAGACCTTATTAAGTGACTTTGGAGTGTAATTGAAACTGACTGAATTTAATAAGACATAAATTCAGTAAGTGATATAATCATATTAGGTTAGTACTAGTTGTAAAAATGTGTTGAGATTGTAGAAGCCAGAAATCCGAGAATTTCTGACTGAAATAAACCAATTATTTTTCTGTCTCACCCCTACACGTTGATAAACAAAACAAAATAAAATATATTAATAGGTTTAATTACTTTATTAAACCATAAACATGCAGCTAAGGAAAAAACCGATTCTAAAATTTTATTTTACGAATCACATAAAATCTAACTGCTAAGTTTCAAGATTGCATTCTTAATATAAAAATCGATATTGACAACTTACTTATAAGTAGCTATCTAAAGGTCAACGAAGTTCATTTTTGATTAAGTCAATAGAATTTTAATTATTTTTCTGACTCATTTCATTCATATTTTTAAAATGCTAAATTATACAAATGTGTTATTGATTCCGTGCTTTTTACTATGTCAGCTGTTTGTTTATCAATGAATTCACTCAATTTTATAACACAAATTAGCCACAATATTACAGATGATTCGATTTTTTCTTAAGGAATTCGAAGCATAAAAATAATTTTTTTTTTGTTTTTCTTCAGAATACAGTCTCTCTCTCTTTCTCTCTTATTAGTTTCTAAAACATCTACCTACTGACTAATTTGGTAATCGCAGCAATAATAAAAAATAAAAAACTTATCCGCTTTTTTACCAAATAGGCACTAGGGTTCCGTACACTAAATAAAAAAACAGCAACATATTTAAAACACCGTTTAAGTTTTCTTCCTACAAAGTCAATAAAATGTAGAGCAAGAAAGATAAATAGACCAAAGCAAAACATCAAAAACGAAAAAAAAAATAAGTTCACTTGAACGAAACTCAACGGTTCACGAAAAGGAAAACAGGGCGAGTAAGAAAGGGTAACACTCAAAACATCAAAGGCAATATCGTTTGCGAAAAGTCTACGAATACTGGGTGCAAAGTGATGGACATTTTTGTTGGAGGCGCCTCCCTTGAAGCCTTTGGAAGAAGTGCCCAAAAACTTTTCCTTCGCAAAACTGTAGAGATGATTTTTTTTCTCTCACTTCACCATCCGCCCAACTTTTTTGGCAATTTTGTTGTAGGTTTCTTTTCTAGGAGTGTTTGTATTATCGCCTTTCCCGGTAAACGCCTGGAGGTGTTTAAACTGAATCACTTCAACTTCAATTTAGTTCGGTTCAGAAATAAAGTTAAATGAAAATAATGTCGTGTTGGGAAACGGACTTGAGTGACGAATGAATCGAATGTTATTGTTAGATCGTAAAAAATACTGCTTTTCGCTTGTAATGCAACCTCTTTTTTGATAAAGAAATCATCAAATAAGTTCTACTCTGGATAGAGTGACAGGGAATGTCTGATTCTTAAAAAGCATCGGTGTTACTTCAGTTTCCCTTAGTATTCTACTACAACTGTAACTAATTCAAACAGCACCACAGCCCCGAACAACCCCGGGATCGAAATTCAATAATTTTAACTTCAATTCGGTACATCCAGTTAAGAAATGAAATTAACTGCCAACTATTTTCTACTTGTTGAAACTGTCTTTAATGACCACTGAATCCATATTTATTCTTAGCTAATAAAGTGTGTTGTATGTTTGAAAAAATAACCTAGCTTTACCAATTGCTTCGCAGTAAAGTAGTAAGAATAGCTTGTAGGCGGATCTGTGATCGGCATCGATCTCCGCAACCCCTTAGAGCCACTTAACCGCCCACAAGGGATGGTTAGGGAACTTATTTTTAAGCTTTAAGTAGTACATCTAATGTAAAACATTATCATCATCATCCTATTACCGTTATCCCTTTTTGTTTGGGGTCAACGCGACATATTACTGGAATAGAAACTATCTTCTCTTTCAAACTCTTTACAATACAGGTACATCATAAATTGCCACCATTCATCTGTACCTTTTCATCTGTATTAGCGTCTTTTTCATCTCTAGATATCAGACCAAATAAAATCCAAAAAAACGAATCCATCCTTTTTTAGTATTATGTATAGGCTCGCATTTGACCACTATCTCACCTGATGGTAACCGATAATGTGGCCTGACGATGGAGAACGCTTGCCTAGAAGTAACCTTTTTTTTTTTCAATTCACTCTTGACTTTTCTTTGGTCTACTCAGTTGCAGCCACCTTTCATCTTTCTTTTTATTTTTGATGTACAATAAAGAGCATATATCTATCTCTCACGTTCAAGCAAAACTTCACAAAAATACGGGATGCAGTTGCAAAATAAAGAAAAACTTAAAGCAGCATTACTAGTTACCTTATTAAGTAAAAAAATACACTAGGCAATCCACCTGTACATAATAAATAATCATTTATTAGTTCATAATATAAATATTTCACTAAATAAATTTCTTCTTAATCTCCAAAAGCGATGTAAGCACCTGTTTTTGTCCTTACGGTCGGCCGTCCGATCTGCCCATGCGCATATAATTACTGCAGACACATAAAGTAGCTTGACATGGCGTTCTATGTCATTATGAAGTAACTGTCATGTTATTAAATGACATGTAATAGACAAATGTTTGATTAGATGACATGCTAACTTTTTTTGTCGCTGGTTTTTTATGACCTCCTTGGTTGGGTGGTTTTTTTTTGTTTCGGTTGCTGTATTGTTCCGGGAGGTTGAGGGTTTTGTTCTGATTTAATGATAAGCTTTTACTTCTGCTGGGTAACTCTTGCAATGTTAGAAAATTCATTTTTGTTAATTAAATTTTATTCTAATGCAGTAATAAAATAACGTTTTTGAGTAGACGATTTTTTCAAACATTGAATCGATGGCTTGTAAAATTCCTTTAAAATCGATGTTCAAATTGCGATTATACAATATTTCGAAACTGTGTTACTGTTCTGAATCCTACTTCTTAAATACTAGATAAAATAGTTTTTTTTTCTACCGTATGCAAGTAAACCAATTGATCGATCGGCCACTATAATTACGTAGGCTTAAGACACAACCTGCTTGCAAAACGATTATAGACAAGTAATAAATTAATGTAAAACCTAACAATTTATCCATAAATTGATCTAAACATTCCGAACACGGCCCGTTCATAATAACTTAATCACTGCTGCGCAGGATTCAAAAGTATTGCTAAGCCTATCATTATCAACTACACAGCTTTATCCTGACTATACTTAGTTAAAAAGTAATAGTTTTGTCTGTATGTTTACCTTCTTTTTCTTGCCCTTATACCATATTACTTGAGACGGCGCAACATGTTTTTTTCTTCCATTCTGTTCTGTCACTCGTCATACTATCACTAACTCCGTTTTCTTTCATATTAATCCTTACACAATCAATCCATATTTTCTTTGGCCTCCCTCTTCCTCTCCATCCGTCTACATGTAAACTCACTCTTTTAGTAAAATGTTTGGTACCTAATAAAGAGGTACAATACGGTTATTTGCTTTTGTTACCTTTGATGTCAAATAATGTTGGATTTTAATGTAAGTTTAGTTGTCATAATGTCAGGCAAAAAATTTAAACCTCCCTAGGACACAATTCATTTCCCTGAGAATGTACCTATCCCATATTGACTGATTGCTTTCTGATCTGTGCAATTGCCGAGTTTTACCAGATAAATTCATAATTATATTGATCGAAGATATATGCACATTTTTTCCATATACCTAGTTAGGCGGAAAAACACTACCGTATCAATAACTATTTTTTTGTGTAAAAAAATGTTAAAATTTGATTAATAAAGACCACGTTTGAATTCTGTAAACATCTGTAAATAAACAGTGGTACAATTTGTTTATCTATAGACGATTTACTCATAACATGCGAACATTCCTATTTGATAACGACACGTCAAAGGAAGATTCAGTGCAACCAATAAATATTAGAATAGGAAAATTGAACGAGTAAAACCAGCACACTTTATTATGTTCCTCGCAAATTAAAGACCACTTTGAAAAGTGTGTACTGGGAACAAATGGCAACTTAATCATACCTACCTTCGATACGATATATTATTTTGTAGCAATAAAATTACGTATGTAGAAGGAACAACTCTATTTTTGAAAAAGGAATATTAATTTGAATTTAAAAAAAGGAATGTGAAACTTTTTGTTTTGATAAAAAAAATATATTAAAAAATATAATATTCGTTTATGAACAACATGCATTTTAGGGTTAAGATAGCAATTTCATTGTTAAATATTGTAGTTCTTAATTTATGAATGGATTTAGATTATTTTGGGATTTACCTTAACAAGCCATTGTGCTAATATAATTGACGGAATTTTTATAGATTATAGTTTTCGTGTGTAAATAAATTAGAAACAGATATTGACACTGTTTTAGTTATGAGTATTCAAAAAAAAAAAAAATTGAAACCTGTAGATTCAGCGATTTACGCGTTTAAATAAAGTATTCAGTTGTATGATATTATAAATACGGAACTTGTGCAGAAGTATTTTACATATTACTGTAAGGACTTTAAAATAAACGTCAAGTTCTGATTTTGTTTCGGTCGGTATTTCTTCTCAGCTAGAAAACACCGGCCTCATCTAGATTAAATTGACAAAAAAGAAATTAACTTGTGTTTTTGAAAAACCCTATTTGCTAAAATAAATATAATTTATTATACCTAGATAAAATATTACAACAGTGTAGAGCAGACATTCTCGACCACACACAGACATGTAGATATTAACACGTTTTTGAAAAACCTATTTACAAAATTTATCATAAAATATTATCAACTAGCGACCCGTCCAGCTTCGCACGGGTGCAAAATTATCAGTGTTTCCCTACTATATTATACATGTATTATACATATAAACCTTCCTCTTAAATCACTCTATCTTTAAAAAAAACCGCATCAAAATCCGTTGCGTAGTTTTAAAGATTTAAGCATACATTGGGATACAGGGACAGAGAAAGCGACTTTGTTTTATACTAGGTATGTAGTGATATTACAACAGCGTAGATATTCTCTACCACGTACAGACAGACATGTAGATATTATTAACACAGCGTAACTTACAGTAACCATCAAACAAAATGGCGACACGTCAATTATGCAAATAATATTTATCGTCGACACAAGATTTATTAATTTGAGGGCATCTCGTGTTTATTTTAGTAATTATACGTACGGGTCCTTTCCAGGGCACGTAGGCGCCAGTGGGAACGACTTATCATGTAGTTCTATTGTTTATTTACACATTTGTTGATAGACAGGCAATTTCGTCCATGATGTCAACTTTATAAATATATTATAGTCCGTCTAATGAAAGCGCGACCTAAGAAAAAGAGGCTCACTCCAATTGATTTGTATGTGGTATTACTAACTAGTAGGAGAATCATGTCTTGACACTTCACATTTGTTTTTTAATCCCTACAGTTGCGGCTGAATAATGTTGCCAATTAAATTTAAAAAAAAAAACTCCAGGTCGCGCTTTCATTAGACGCACTCTATATTTTATTATGCATAGGCTCGCGTTTGACCACTATCTCATCTTATGGTAATCGATGATGTGGCCGACGATGGAGCACGCTTGCCTAGAAGTAACCTATTCACTCTTGCCTCCGTAGTAAAGTCAAAAATTATAACGCCAAAACGTATCTTCTATCGAAATAAAAATTATTCTTGAACTGATCTAGGCTATGGTTTGCCTGTGAGTAACAAAGATCATCTACTTAAAATTCTCGAAAAATAATAACTCCGTTTTGACATTTGAAGAAACTGCACTAATTAAATTAGCGTTAAATAATATGATGGAATATATTGGGAGTATTCTTTTCGCGCTTGATGGTCTCAATTCTTTTTTTTTTTAATGGTTATAAACTAGCGTTTGACTGCGATCCCACCTGATGGTAAGCAGTGATGCAATCGTCGATGGTGAGGCGCACCAGTTTATTAAGAGTCTATTCACTCTAGCCTTGAAGACACCCAAATTATAATCGGATGGAAAAACCGCAGCAGGCAGATTGTCTATGACTGAAATAAAATAATTTCACGATGTGACATCCACAAAACCGCACGGGGGCCGCATGGTGGATTACGGCAAATTCCCTCACTAACAGCCGAACCCAATAACCTATCACATATCGGAGATAGAAAAACAAATGAAACAACAGAAAACATGTATAATTTTTGTATGTATCATTTGTTTTATTATCTCCAGTATGCCAAAGCTGGAATAGATAGGTTATTGGGTTCGGCCGTTAGAGAGGAAGTCTGAGTCCCAGCAGTGGGAACATTATAAGGCTGATGCTTTGCTAGATTCCACGAACAATGTTTTTTGACAACCGCGTTTTTTGCGTATATATTATTTATACTTGTTTGAATCAGTGAGGTATATGATAGTAGAGTATGTTATGACTTCCTTACCCATTCATAAGTCCACAGATAAAAAAATATTGCGTAAATTATTTATGAATTAAATTGTTTTATCTCAGGCTCGGCCGTTAGCCTCAATTATCTCAGTGTTTTTGATAGGATTTTTTTGTTTGCTAGACGTTACACATGATTAACTTAAATTTACTTTTTTTATTCTATTTGGGCATAAAATCTAACTAGATTTTATACCGCTGCTCTCAGGAACTCCTGAGAGCAGCCCCGACTTACAAGTTCAAACCCAGCCAGGCAAATTACTTTGTGTAATTTATTTCATCACCACTGCTCTCCAAACGATGAAGGAAAACATCGTTAAGAAACCGGCATGTCATAGAACCAAAAATTCGAAGACATGATGTGACATCCACCAATCCACATTGGGCCTGCATGGTGAATTACAGCCCATTCCTTCTCCTAGAGATGAAGCCTGTGTCCCGATTGGGAATATTACAAGGACGATGATGCTAAAAAATAAAAATTAACAAAAAAAACGTGTTAGAATTTATGAAAAACCACATTAGACTGGTTACAATATTCCATAGTCATCATGGAACAGCAAATAAAAAACAAACAACTGTGGCAAAGTGACAATTTATTAAACTATGTGTAGCTGTCCACCTATTACACAAAATATACCGTGATAATTGTAGCACATTATCACATCGCCGTGTCACGCGATTATGTACTTTAGGTGTTGGTATTACAGTGGGTTTGACATAGATTACTGTCGGCAGATAAGTCTGTTTGTTTTAATTCTTAATTTCAAAATTTTGAAAAATAATTCGCGTTCGAATTTTTAAACAAGACATGACTATTCGCCGTGTCACACGATAATTTACTTTAGGTGTTAGTGTTACAGTGGGTTTTACGTTGATTACTTATAGTAGATAAGTTCGTTTGTTTTTTTCTTTATTTCAAGTAGGTAGCTTTTGAAAAAATGATGCGCGTTCGAAATTAAAAAAGGTTTATTAATTTTAGTTTTTAATGAATGAGAAAAATGTATCATAGCACTCCTTTGTTCCTTCTTTGCCTTCGTTCCAGGAACCCGGGATTTAATGTATCATAGAGATAATCACCATTTTACTCTACCTTTTTGAGGCACGACGGAGGTTTCTCTGTATAAATATCATGGTCACCCATCTAGGGACTGACCTCGATAAGCGTAGCTTATCCTTGCAGATCGAATCCTACTGTTGATATTATTAGCCATGAGTTACTCTCAGTAACATGTGTCAAAAGATGGACTCATAAGTAAAAAATACAGAAACTAAAATTGTTCATCAAAAATGATCCTTCGTTATACATGCTTAAGGATTACTTTTCATTGTATTAATGGGTAGTCTGATTTGTTCCGCTCCTAGGCAAAGATTTCTTTCCCCAGCTTTCTCATTCTAATTCGCACAAACTTCCTGAGTTTTTAAAATGACTGTGTGACAGGTATTTTCTACAATAAACAAAAGCTATAAACCTAAAACGCCATTGTTATTCTGAAAAATTATTTATCATAGCCTTACACCACTTTTTATTGCCTTTCATATACCTAATAAAGAATTTTGAAAACCCAATATTTCCATAAATTGAGTAACATTTTTGGATATAAACAAACCTAATAACTTTGCTGTTTATGAATATTGTTTATAGAGACTTACATAATCATATAATAACAAGACCTTTTCCCTAATAAGCCCTTTTAAATAAGTATTTGTACTAATTAAGAATTAAGGGTGCAATGTTTTCACTGTTGTGCCTCAGGCATCCTCTAAAGAAGTAGAAAAAAAATTACATAAATTTGAATATGGAAAAATGGAACCATAGACGTTCAAAATCAGTAATCAGCTGTCCAGTCCAGCCAGTGAGACAGAAGTAATCCGGCCAGGTCGCCATCTTGTGGGCGCGCCGCGTAACGCGATATGTAAACAAAACGATAATGTGGCGGCTTATCACTTCGCTCGATATCGTCATTAGCTGACGAAGGGGCCGGCTTGAAAGACTAGTCAAAATTGTCATGTTTTAAATATTATAGATCCAATTTGGATGTGCAGGTGGTTTTGCAAAATTGGCGGGAAAATATGTTCCGAGGTGCGTTCGATTGCATTTCAAATGAATTGATGCATTCGATTTTGACAATTTTATATTTAAAAATATTTATTTATTAAACTTTATGCACAAACATTGTACAAAGGCGGACTTAATGCCTTAGGCATTTTCTACCAGTCGACCTTAGGGTGGTGCAGAAACATGGCGTAGTAGGTGCAACTGACAGTTAAACAAACAAAAACTAAATATGTACCTCGTATTATCATGCAGGCTGGTTAGACTAATATACTATTTAAAGAATCATGCAGATCTAAAACCTAGGTATATTAGATCTGCATCATCATGTAGATGATGATGCAGATCTAATATACCTAGGTTTTTAAATTTGATGGAAAAAACAATATAATTCTTTTTTTGAATCAGAATAATATGTCACATGGGCGAAGACGATAAACAGAAGCTTAATTTAAAAAATAAAGTACCTAGTGTTCTAAGCATAAACTCTACAATCTATCAAAGAAACGCTTGCTTTTTCCTATGACTAAACTGTTGACAGATGTTCTACCTTTTGTCTACTCATGTCTGTCAAATATACACAAAATATGGCATAAACGGAATTACGAGTAAAACAAATGAAAGACTAGTAGGTAAAGAGCCGATGAAAGCGTGGTGTGAATGGAATTGCCGCCATTAGCCGCGGACTATAACAATTACAATTAAAACCGTCTTCTACAATACAACGGGTGGATGGGCAGCTGTCATTTTGTGGTTGTTCAGCGCACGGAACATCGGCGGTGATCGTACACTTACGTGCAAAAATATGTAGTTAGCTTATATAAAGCTAGAGTAAAATTGAACAAAATGTAGATTATGTGGTGTAGTCAAGGTGTAGTGCAAAACTAAACCTGCACATATATTTCATTTATAATTTTTTTTTTCATGCATCATTTTTCTAAGGTTGTGAATTTTTAAGAATAACTACCTAATTGACTTGTGTTTTTCACCAATGCTAAAGAGATTATATTCTGTTACAATTTTCTCTTTAAATACTTTAAAAGAAGCCGCTACAATTTAATTTAGTTACTTACACATTAAAGTTGTCAAAAAATAATAGGCCCGTTTTTACATTTGAAGTTATTCGCAATATATTCCATCATTAATTTAGCGTTAAATAATGTATTATGATGGAATAAATTGAAAGTATTATTTTTGCCCTTTATAGTAAGCATGCAATTTCTTCAAATGTCAAAACGGACCTATTATTTTTTGACAACTCTAGTAGATCTTTTGTATGGTAGGGAATCATCAGAATGACTTCTCCCTCTTGGGCAGAGCGGGAGAGCGTGTCAGATTTTTACTGACTAAACCCCACCCCGTTTCTTCTTTGCCATCGTTCAGGGTTCAGTGTTTTCCTTTCAGAAACCAACCCATAGCCCCAAACTAGTAGTTAAGTTTATGAATTGCATCACAATCAAACATACGAAGCGATGAGAACCTAAGTTTTCAATTTTACTTAATGAGCAACCATTCCCGCACTCGACTGTTCAATTATGTGTAAGATTCACGCAACAAGCGTTTGTGTAGCGATATCTAAACACGCTGTACAAGTGATGCCTTATTAATTGTTCCACGACATGCCACACCTTTTTATTGGTTAGGCTGCGTTTACATTACAAGCGGCAAGACGCGAGACGCAAGAACGCACAGTTTGTGTGTCCGCACTAAGGGGGAGATATATGGTTTTTGATCATTTGAAATCCAACATCACATTAACGGCTAAACCTTATGTTTAAAAAAATACATGTTAAATTAGACTATTACCATAATAATTTGGTATACACATATCTATATTTTTATTCTTCATCCGTCTTTCAAATTTTTTTATCAACTGAAGGTAAGTTCAGATCTATCTATATGCCAAACTTCTTCATAAGCCGTTCAGCGGTTTAAAAGTAAAAACATTCTTATTAGGACTGCGGGATTGTTGAAAGAGTTGCGGCGATCTAAGAGCACAAAGAGCAAGTGAATATAGGTGTAAAAGTTAGACACTAACCACCAGCCAGAAAGGGTGGAGTTATGTAAGGATTTCTCACCGCACACAAAAACAGACAGACTTACATTCGTCTATGTAGGTGCATAACATTAGTAGAGTCCATACCGTAGACATAACTTCAAGTTAAATGGTTTGAAGCACTACAAAGGCGTTACTTCGACATATATACGCCAAATTCCTAAAGATTTCCTAAGCGCGCTTTAACACACTACCCACGAGATTTTTGTACAAGTTTTGTGTTCATTTATCATATTGCTTCGCAATATTTTCTGAGTTTATTGACCTAAACTTCTTCAGGGTAACTAACATATCTATACTACATACCTCTACATCTACACTCTACGGATATAAAGCTGAAGAGTTTGTTTGTTTGAACGCGCTAATCTGAGAAACTACTTGTTCGAATTGGAAAATTCTTTTAGTGTTGGATAGCCCATTTAACGAGGAAGTATATAGGTATTATAACATGTAGGTGTGTGGCAACCTATACGCATATAATATAGCTGGGACGTAGGCCTCTTCTCTTTCCTACAAAAAAATTAATACTTTTTTTACGTGGGCAATTATCAATCGAGAGGGATTGTCAGACTTTTACGGACTAAAGCCCACCTGTGTCTATTCATTTGCCCTTTGCGTTTCAGGGCCACGGCAGGCCTCCGTCACTCCATGTACTTGCGCGCTATAAGTGCCTACCGCCCAGCCGAGCGCTCTCGGTCCGCTAGCGGATCAAATTCAGTGCGGTTTTCGCAAGCGAAGCGCGCGCACGCCGTTCAATTTTAATAATGCTGTTCGTTCGTACGCGTATTACGATGCCGTGTGGTGCCTTGTTTGCTGTAGATGGGTGCAAATCAAGTAAAAGAAGGGATAAACACCTAAGATTTTTCCATTTACCTGTCAATGACGAAAGAACGACGAAATTTGTAATAGAAATATTTTATAAACGATACAATTTTAATCTGTAACTATAAGTCAGAACATTCACAGTTCTCAATAACATAAACACAAAAAGTCATGGTAATTTAATTATATCGAAGAGGCAGCCCTGCGATTGCTGCGGGATCGCGCGGTGCGAAGCAATCACGACTGTACGCTTGAGCATTTAGGCACATTTTAGCATGCAGTGGTTGCTGGCGCGACGATGTAGGCTATTATAGCAGTAGGTATTGTAATTTTTCTACTGAGTGAAGTATCTGTTACGTAGTAACTATTTAGTAATCTGTGGCCACGGTAACTCTCAAACATTCCCGCAAAGTAACTCTATTATAAAATCGTGATTGCGTTTTCGCATCTAATGTGCAAACGTCGTAAGGCTGCGTCTACGCGTCTGCGTCTCGACGGCCGACCACCTACGTGGCGGACAACATTCCTTTACACTTGCGGCCAAATATAGGAACCCACCATGTTTTAACTTCGAAGCCAATATTTAGAGCTTTGGCTGCATTGATTTCTTTGATGAAAGTGTAGGGCAGACTGATTTAATTATTTTATTTATTCATTTAATCTTTATACAGAAACACTGTACAGAAGTTGACTTAATGCCTTAAGAATTTTCTACCAGTCGACCTTAGAGTAGTGCAGAAACACATGATAAACGTGCAACTTAATGGTAAACAAATGGTCAAGAATTATAGTTTTCTTATATATTTGTTTATTTACTTTTAAAACCTCAAATCATATCATATTTTAATATTTGCTTGCCAACTCATGGCGAAATGTGTCTTTGCGTTTAACGTTTGAATCCCCGACCGGTCCTATGAGACCGCGCTGTTATTGTTTTACTGTTGTGTCTCGTTTCGCGGGTATCTGAGTAATTAAGAATTATGAACTGACTCCCATATTTTGGGAGCCAATAGTTACACATTATGTAATCATACTGTATTTTTTGTCACCATAGTGTTAGTGTATAACGCAGGAAAATATTTTTAGTCAAGAAAAAAAATTTACAAAAAAAAGCGCACTTAAAAAAATGCTGTTCAGTACATTTAAGTATGTTCGCCTACTAACTGGTCAAAATGTACTAAACTGATGATTTTTTTCGCGCTTACAGGTTTGGTCCCATAGTAAAAGTTGTTTGTTATCATGACTACAATCATGTGTATAAGTATCGGTCACCAATTACCAGTCACCCTATAGAATAACAATTTTAAGTGACAATATGTTATAGGTAAGTGCTTCCAACTGTAATGCCATTTACAGCACGCGAGTTGAACAAATCAATTACGGTAACCATATGACAGGGTACAGGTTAAGTTTTATTACTAACTAGCTTTTACCCGCGGCTTCGCTCCCGTCAAATGACTACCCTACATATCCTACGCTACCCTACCCTACCTTCCCTACCTACCTTACACTACCCTACCTACCCTACACTACCCTACACTACACTACACTACACTACACTACACTACCTTACACTACCCTATACTACCCTACACTACCCTATACTACCCTACACTACCTTACACTACCCTACACTACCCTACCCTACATTACCCTACACTACCCTACACTACCCTACCCTACATTACCCTACACTACCCTACACTACCCTAAACTACCCTACACTACCCTACACTACCCTACACTACCCTACACTACCCTACACTACCCTACACTACCCTACCTACCCTACTTTACCTAACTTTTTTTTTTTAGCATTTTTCTCTCCGTAAGAACCATCATTGAACTTCAAGGAACATTTTAAAAAAAGAATCAGCCAAATCGGTCAAGCCGTTTTCATGTGATGTCGTGACAACGAAAAACGGGTTTCATTTTTATATATATAGACTAGTGTTTTACTAGCGACTTTATTCGTGAGAAAGTTTTCATGAAAACACCCCTAAAACCTAACTTAAGAGGCCTGCGGAGACCGCGCGCTATCTCGAGTTGAGACGAAATAAAACACGTTTTTGAGGTTGATGGAAGCAATCCAGATAGTTTAAACAATTCTTGGACACACCGACTGGAGTAAAGTCATCATCCGCACACTGACAGTTGCTTGCTGTGATAGCAATACAAACTATTGGAAATTTGGGAGAGGTTCCGTAATACCAAAAATGTTGAATGAAAAATTAATGTATTTCCATTATTGTTTCGAGTATTTATAACTTAATAATAATATCTGTGTTCCTACGAAAAGATATTTTGAAATATTGTTGTTTATAATATAGAAAAAACAAAATAAAAACATGACATTTTCGCTGTGAAAATGTGCAAATTTAAATTCGCTTAAATTTCGTTTGGGGTAAGTTTTTCAACAAAAAGACGATGTTGGAACCTAGATAATTATTGTCTGAATCCGAATAACATCATATTATGGTGTAAATATGCTTAAATTGCAAATGATTTTGGTATTACGTTTGTATGGATAATTCTAACGTCGCGCCCGCCTTAACCTAACCTAAATCGACTTTTGAGGGAGTTTTTGTTAATTCGTCACATTTTTGATTCGTCACAATTTGAACTGGTGAATGAAAATGAAATAAAAATTGTAGCGAGTTTACACTAACCCGGATTTTTTTACGTTTGGGGTGTTAAAAAAAATGACATAAACTAAGTGCTTGACCGCGATCCCACCTGATGGTAAGCAGTGATGCAATCGTAGATGGTGAGGCGCACTAGTTTATTAAGAGCATATAAAATAAAAAAACGAACTAGCTTTTCCCCCCGGTTTCATTACCGTGACCAGTTCCACAGAAATAATTCAGTAAATGGACATGATAAATAGACTATGACACACAGTGATAGCATAGCCCAGCATAGGTAGGTACTTACTGCCGTCCTTTAGGAGACGAAGAGATAAATTTCTACAAAAATTTGCATATTTTTGTCAGTTTATAATATTAATAGTTTCAAAGTTTAGATATCATAATTTACATGTACTTCTATAGCTCATATGTTGCATGAACCACAGGAAAAAGACAAACCATTGCTGTATACTATTAACATATTTCTAAAATATATTTGTTCATAAATATGGACTTTAACAAAAAAAAAAATAAAAAATAAAAATATGATTTCAAAAAACTCCCTCCGCTTTGCTATCGACTGTTAAAGTGATCAAGAGATTGAACCTCCTTTCTGCATATCTATGGATTGAACCATAAATATAGCTTGACTACACAATTGCTAATTCTAATCAAATCATTTCATAATAATCAGCTTTAAACCAAACAGCAATGGCGTGTAAAATTGTTGCAAGTCATGTAGAGACGATTTCCAACAATAATCCAGTAAAAAAAACGCACTGTTATGCAATGAAAACGCGTTTCTATGTAACATTCGTAGTGAAAACCGTTCGTAGTGAGAACCCGGCTTACTAATAATTGCTGTCAATATTCATTAGTGCTGGCAACACCGTCGTTTATGTAGTGCTAAAGTGGGAACTTTTTTTTTCACTTTACGCTTCGTGTGGCAACATTGTTTTTTTTTCTATCTCATCGCCTTTACGGGAGTTTACACGTGAATTTGTTCCGTAATTAATGTTCTGTTAATTGTTTTTTGTGTCGTGTAAAAATCATTACCTACTACCTACAGAAAAAAATATTATACAAAAAAAATACAACCGACATCAATTTTTTTTTGTTACTTCATTTCTGCTATAATACTGTGAGGAGTTCATTCTACATTTTGATTTTGACCAGTTAGTAGGCGAATATAAGTGTACTGAACAGAAGATTTTTTTCGTGTGTTTAAGTGTCGGTCACTAATTACCAGTCACCCTATATATTGTGTAGTTACTCAGATACCCGCGAAACGAGACACAATAGTAAAACAATAACAGCGCGGTCTCATAGGACCGGTTGGGGATTCAAATGTTAAGTGTGTATAAAGCTAGAGTGAGATATTTATTTTTTAGTAAAGGGAAAATTAACATCAGCTCTATGTTAAACTTATACGTATATGGTTATTTAACATAATAGCCTATGGTTAATTTAACCATGGGTCGTTATAATGCAGACCTAATAGCAATTAATTAGCCTATCACCTTCAAGTGTCATTTTAATTAATTTATTTAAGTAGTTCTTGTAAGAATCGTTCTTCTTTTTCCGACAATTTATCTGAGGCCTAACTGCGATTTTTTTTTTCGATAACTCTATCGAAACTTTGAGACAAGCAGTGATGCAATCGTTGATGGTGAGGCGCACTAGTGTAGTTACTCAGATACCCGCGAAACGAGACACAATAGTAAAACAATAACAGCGCGGTCTCATAGGACCGGTTGGGGATTCAAACGTTAACAGCCTATTCACTCTAGCCATGAAGACACCTAATCTCGTCAGATTATAAGCGGACGAGGAGACCGCATCAGGAATTTTTTTCTAGTTCTTCGATATAAACCATGAGGCGAAACGCTTAGTCCGAATGAGATGATAGAGTTCAAGAATGATGAAGAGTGTCCATGGAGTTTCTTACACGTTCTTTTCCTTAGAGATCTACGTTTTGGAATGTGCAATTAGCATCATTTTTTTCTGACAGACTGACCTCTTGACCTTTCAATTTTTTACTTAAAATAAATGCTTTTGATTTTGAATGTGTAGTTAAACTAAAAGAATCCAATCTACAACTTGGACAAAAAGAGTTAAATGCACCAAAACGTCCAATTGTATTCTGTGGTCTTCTCGTCTGATTATAAGCGGACGAAATGACAGCAGGCAAATTGTTCTAGTTCTTCGATATAATTTTCGAGGGGACAAGTGGAGACCTCTGCTACCTATTTCATGAAATACTCTTGTCCCTTTCCAATTAATGCAGAAGTACTGAAAGGCAGCTTCCAGTAGGCCCGATAAATCTGCGAATCAATTACTTTTAATATGATTATTCGCATTTAAATTCCCCGCTGGCACAGATAAGTGAAACGGCGAAGTTTCTGCCCTTCGCTCCGGACTCTGAAGTGTAGGGGGACCAGGCTGCAAGGACTTTTTGGGACATATAAAAATGTGTAGCGAATTTTAACGTATTGACAAATAGTATATTTTAACTACTTTGGTAATCACAGTACCACACTAATATTATAATGAGGTGAATTCAGCCTGTATATCTATTGTAATTTTGGTGCGCAATAAAATATACATGATAAATAAATAATAATAAATAAATAAAGTTGGTGAACGCATGTGTGTCTGTCACTCATTCACTCTCAAACGATTGATTGGATTTGGATGACATGCACACGGGTAGACCATGTATTGGAATAGCACAAAGGATAATTTTATACCGGGAGTATTTTCCCTAAGGACAATTTGCTAGTCTCACGTGGGTGGCAGCAGTTGATTACTGATAAAAATCTCATGCAGATTGACAGAAAATCTATACTAATATTATTATAAACAGGAAACATTGTTACTTCTGAGCAAGGTTTGAGGATAACACTTTTTTTTGGGTGGGAAATCATCAGAATGACTTCTCCTGCTATATATTGGGCCGAGCAGGACGTTAGACTTTTAATGACTGAAACCTACTCCGTTGTTCCTTCTTTGCCTAGGATCCAGGATAACACTTGCATTCTTGATTTAAAAAATAAGCATTAATCTTTGTCTCTTAATTTCCGTAACACGTGGTCCCTCTACTCTCCGGAGAGGGAACCCAAACCGCAGTGAGGGGACGACACCGACGCTCTTCTCTTAATTACAAGCTGGAAATACCTACTTTAATAGATATTTAACATCCACCTCACAAGTCACAGTGTTTGGCGGTAATCTCTTGCCGTTAAACGTTTGCTAATAGTTTTGGTTGTTCGTTGATAGTTATAGTCCGTCTAATGAAAGCGCGACCTGAGAAAAAGAGGTTAAATTAAAAAAAAATGTATGTGGTATTTCTAACTATATTCTGTTCAATAATTCCGGAGACTAAAATGACATTTCAACACCAAAGAACTGGCGTCATTCCTATAGAAATTTTGACATTACTTATGTCAATTTAGTCTCCGGGTTTATTGAACAGAATATAGTAGGAGAATCATATTTTGACACGCCACAATTTTTTTTTATTTCCTAAAATTGCGGCTGAATAATACCACAAACAATTTTTTTGGATTTAACCTCTTTTTCTCAGGTCGCACAGTAAAAAAATGACATATTAATTGTGCCAGAATAGAGGAGCTCGTGGCTAGATAATAACAGCCGCATAGGTCGATCTTCAAGGTTAAGCAACGCTTGCCTAGGTTGGTCTGTGGATGGGTGACCATCTTAACATAACGAGTTTCCTCCGTGCCTCGGAAAGCACGTTAAGCCGTTGGTCCCGGCTGTCATTTGGAGATCTTTGGCAGTCGTTACGGATAGTCAGAAGCCAGTAAATCTGACTCCAGTCTTGCCATGAAGTATCGTGTTACCCCAGTTAATGGGTTGTGGAGGTCTGGTAGGCAGCCGCTCCTCGTAAAATACTGGTATTCAGCTAAATCCGGCTTGACTGGAAGCCGACCCCAATATAGTTGGGAAAAGGCTAGGCAGATGATGATTAATTGTGCCAGAATAAACCGAGCCAAGGAGTGGAATTACGAGTACCTGTTTAGTAGTAGTAGAAGTACCTATCGAGAATAATAAAAATAGCTTAATACTACACAAATAGGTAAATCAAATAAAAATACGAATTGAGCCTCTTTTGTTTTGTTACATTATGATCCTTTTAATTAAAATTCGTATCGGGTTCTTACAAGCCCCAAATGATCAGTACTTTTCAAAGACACATTTTTCTTCGCATCGTCAAAATTGGTAATCGAACACTAACCTCCGTGCAGCAACTAGATTAACGAGCTAACCGGAGAGAATCATCATCTGCCTAGCCTTTTCCCAACTATATTGGGGTCGGCTTCCAGTCAAGCCGGATTTAGCTGAATACCAGTACTTTACGAGAAGCGGCTGCCTACCAGACCTCCACAACCCATTAACTGGGGTAAAACGGTACTTCATGGCAAGACTGGAGTCAGATTTACTGGCTTCTGACTATCCGTAACGACTGCCAAAGATCTCCAAATGACAGCCGGGACCAACGGCTTAACGTGCTTTCCGAGGCACGGAGAGAATAATGAAAAAAAAAAACTCCCTCAAAGTGACCGACTCAGCCAGCCATCGAATTCCGGAACATTTGAGACAAGACGCGAGATCTTAAAGATTTCGTCGATAATTACACTTCTTACAAACATATCACTTACTTTTAAATTGAGCTTCCAAAGTCCCCAAGTTCCTAACTTGTTTGTGACATTGTTGGGACAGACTTATGGAGTAATGGTGCGACCACACCATGCGCACTTAATACAGATTAACGTAGATTTCTATAGAATTGCTAATGGTAAATCATGATATCAAATATCTATAACATTATTGTTATTATCATCATTATTGTTTTTTATATTGATGTTTATCCAAAAAATATACTGTCATGTAACACATGCCAACAAGACCTAGATATAAAAAAATTAGGTACATCATACTTTTATCATCGAGACTTAACAAATACTTTATTGGTGCATCATTCTTTTGACAGAATCTAAGAAACGTCAAACATCTTGACATGTCTTTAGCATTTAATGTTTGATATTTTAATTTGACGTCTATTAATAGTACGCACGTGTTATTCGCAAATTATGTTGTCTCTTCCACAAATCCCATTAATGAAGAGTTGAGACGTACTCAAGTTGCAATAAACTACATAAATAATAATTATTATATAATATTATTTTCTTTCATCGTCTGTTAAAAAGGGTCAAACTACCCGTGCCAACAAACAGCTGAACTTATAAAGGTTATTTTTATTACGTTCCGTGAGTCAAATTGTTCGCCAATCACCTTAATTTATTGTTATTTATTGTGTAAATGGATTTATCATCGCTCCCCTTGCGAAATGTTACAATGCATATAACCTTGGAGAGGTCAACGACTTGAGAATTATTTGTGTGACACAATAAACTTGTAAACCGAGCCACTTTTGATAGATCGTAATCTGTATATGTTCTTATTATTCAAGATCTTTGGAGAACTAAAATCGTTATTCGAATAACTATTTAATTTTCGAATTATATTTTTGACTACATGTACCACGCGGTTTCACCCGCGTCTTTGGATACTGCTCCGCCTCTATTATCTTATAATAATAGAGATTGGTTTGTACATATTGGTTTAAATAGCCACTATTTATAACACAACAATAGATATATCTATACACTATACAGTTAATGAATCCTGTATTTTGGGAAAGTTTTCGGTTAAGCTTAGTACTATAAACAAGTTTAGATTTAATTTATTTTTTTGTAACTAAAAGTTAAAAAATACATACAATGGTTTTCTCAAGACAAACGGAGTATACATAGAACCGAATAAATATATATATCTAAAAAGTAGTTCTCTATATAATACGAAAATAAAAATTCATGGTCCTACTTAGTTTTTGCCCAGAATCTCCTGTTTTGGTGCCATAGTTAAAAACATTAAGTTTTATTACTATCGTTAAGGCTTGAATGGTTTATTTGATCTGTTAGTGTTGCCACGGTAGAAAATATTCAGTAGGCTCATTTGGAACTACAAGTTTGCAACTTTGCATGCACAGTAAAACTACGGTTCGGGTAGGACTTCGGGATTGTCTCAAAGAGTCACCGTGGTCCGTGGCCTGTGCAAAGAGTCACTTAAGGATCACGGGTGGGTTTTAGTCAGTAAAAGTCTGATACTCCGTCTCGCTCTACCCAAAGGAAGAAGTCAGTGGCAAAAATAAAATGACAAGCTCATTTTAGTCCAATTTCAGGATCGAAAATTGTCGAAAAATTAACGTAACAAATTTTTAAGCCTTAGCCTTGCGCTAGTTGAATGCATCTTCAACGACTAATTTTGGCGTCACTTGAAATGTCAAGTAAAAAATATTGACTTGTCATAAACTTAACTCAGTCATTATATTTTTTGTTCATTAACCAGGAGTATGTAGCACATAAGTAGTTTAAGTATTACTTTTGATTTTGTGCATTATAATTATTTATGAAAAAAGTAATCCTATGATTTTGTGAACCTTCGGTTGTTCCTGTAGTGTGGCTCATACTTTATGATACTTGAATATCTCGCGGCGCCGCCCGCTTTAGCTATTTAGACAAATGATTATTACTTATAATTAAGAACTTGGATCATTTAATTTAAATCATTGTTGTAGCATAACCATAGCTCATAAATAGTTGAACAGTAGATACTTTGTCAAAAAAACTTTTTGTCTAGTGTCAATGAAACAGATTTGTGTATAATTTTGGAGCGTGATTAGCGATTTTATCAAAGGAAATTGACATGTCCTAGAACCAAAAATTCGAAGACATGTGACATCCACCAATCCGCACCGGGCCCGCGTGGTGGGTTATGGCCCACTCCCTCTCCTAGAGAGGGGGTCTAAGTCCCAGCAGTAGGAACGTTAGAAGGTCGATAATGCTAATACTAGCGATTTTATATTGGCACTCATTAAGCGATCACAAATCTGATTTTTGTTTTGCAAAAGTTCTGTACGTCACCGACCCTATAAATTAGAGATTGTTCCTTCAATGGAATAGATCCTGGATTACCACTTAAAAGTATTACCAATCCTGGAAATCTTACAACTTTTTGCGAAGACCCCTACAGTTGACACCACAGATTTTTTTTTAAAGTTTTTTTTTTGAAACCACAATCTTTTAATTGCTAGTCTCTATAATAGTGGAATTTCTGCTATTTCTTTTAAATAGCGTTGGATGTCTTTGCGAATCTGTCGCCATTACTCAGCCCGCCATTGATTGACGAGCCCCTTTACTTTTACGAGAAAACTAATTAGCCACAAAGATCTATAAAAGTTTTCTGCTAATGGAATCGGCACTTAAATAAAAGATTTTATTTTTCTTTAACTTGGATAAGGTTGGTTGTATGTCGCATTAGTCTATATTGTAGGAGTAACTTAATTAAATAAGATTGTTTTTTAATGACACATCTAGATTAAATGTAGGCCTAATATTTTGCATTATTTTTCCATGTAGGTAGGTATATGGAATCAAATCTGTGTACCTACATTGAAAAAACTTAAAAAGCTTTTCTCAAATCTTTCTTAAACTTTTCAAAAATTATTGTAAAAAGAAAAGATTTTAGAAAAGCTTTCATTATTAATCAAACCTTTTTCTTTTTACAAACTATTGAATTGCAATAGAAAATAATAAAGATATTTATTTAATAAAATAGTAATTCAATGTACTAGATATGTGACTGGTAATTAGTAACCAATACTTAAACACGTGGTATACTTAACAATCAACTTTTACTACAGGACCAAAACTGAAATTGCAAAAAAAAAAATAGCAATTCAGTAGATTTATGTTCACCTACTAACTGGTCAAAATGTACTGAACTACTGATTTTCCCAATTTCAGGTTTGGTCCCGTAGTAAAAGTTGTTTGTACTTTGTATCATGAGTACACGTGATGACTTGATGAGTTCACGTGTTTAACTATCGGTAACTAATTACCAGAGTATTAATATTAACATTATCACATTATTAAAATAATATTATACTCTATCCCTTAAACTAAGTCTACTAACAAGCAAGAATAATTATTTTTGTAACATTTCCTTCGTTTCCTTAATTTAATTCATGATATTTATTTTGCAAACAGGTTTAAAAAAAAAACACGTCAAAATCAAGGCACATTTACAATAAACAATATTTTCACACTAAATCTTAGAACCAAAACCAAATTTTTAAGAGGTCGCAACCGGAAGATACATTTATTTTATTTAAGACTACCCTCAAAAATTACCCTGCAAAATTACCCGACAATGCCAAAAAAAAATCGTAACCGAGAAGGGAGTTAAGTTGTTCGTTTCCGACGGAGTTTCGGAACAGAGGGTGGCCGAAATTTGGCCACTTACGACTGAAGGGTCCCAGCAGAGACTTTACACCCTCTCCTTAAATGTTCCCGACAATTGAAAGCTTAAGGGCACATTATCTTGCAGGAATGGCGTAATGTAACATGTTTATCTCAATAATATTATAAACACGATTTGTGAATGAGTGTATGTTTGTTACTTCACGTTTGAATGGCTGAACGGATTTCGATAAAATTACACAGGCCATACAAACCTAATATACTCGTTATGTCCTAACACTTAAAGTATTTTTTTATCTCGAGAGACCTTGGGATAGTTTTCTACTTATATGCGGACGAAGTCACACAGATCACACTAGAGGCGAATAATCGAATTCCAAAACTACAAGTAAAGGCTGTTAAATTACTGAATTCTCTAACTGCCCACAGTGACGGAACCCACAAGATCCCACAACTCAAACCTCAATACAATTACTCTTTCAACTAAAATAAAAACCTCATATCTCAACGATGTACTGCAGTGACCCTCAGAAACTCATATAAACATATCAATGGCTCTCTTCTTACCGTATCTCCCGACCCAGGGTCACCAGAATAAACTCCTTTCATGATCTGCGCAGAGGAATCTTTGTCTCCCTAATCAGTTGAGATAATACCACTTAAAGTGCCATTAAGTTGCATGATTTATTTTCTAGATAACGATTGAGTCACAAAACGAATATAATATTTTATCTGTGGTCGTAGTTTCGATGTTTATAGTCTGTGGTGAACTTTGCTCTATGGTCGTTAAGGTATGAAGAGATGGTTGTCTCTGGAACTTAGGAAGTTGGGTGTTTGCAAGAGTTAGTAACAACATTATTATCTGTCAGGCATAGTTTATGGTGGTATTACCTCATAATCATTGAATGGGTCTATAAATTTATGGTTGCTTTCAGCCTTAAGCGAAGATCGGTCAATTTGTTTAAATATACACGAAGTTACTCAGATACCCGCGAATCGAGACACAATAGTAAAACAATAACAGCGCGGTCTCATAGGACCGGTTGGGGATTCAAACGTTAATATTAAAAAGGCGAAAGTTGTTTATGTTTGTTACGTTTTCATGCTCAAACGGCTGATCTTATTTAGATGATATTTGGCACATAAGTAGACTATGTGTTGGACTTACATGTAGGATACTTTTTATCCCTAAAGTAATTCGTTCTGATCCCCAGAGATCGTTTTCATTTTCGCGCGGGCAAAGACACTGGCAGAAATGAGAATATTTTCACCCGTACTGTTCCACGCGCGCCTCAGAGACATGTCAGATCGAAGTTACGGTGTGGGGTTTAGTCAGTAAAAGTCTGTCACGCCCTCCCGCTCTGCCCAAGACAGGAAGAAGTCATTCTGATGAATTCCCACTTGAAAAATAAATGTCTGGGTCGAAGGGATTGCTTCTGAAAGGAAAACCTAGGACCCTGGAACGAAGGCAAAGAAGGAACAAAGAAGTGGGTTTTAGTCAGTTACAAGTCCCGCCTAAGAGCGAGAGAAGTCATTCTGACGATATCCCCACCTTAACGTTTGAATCCCCGACCGGTCCTATGAGACCGCGCTGTTATTGTTTTACTATTGTGTCTCGTTTCGCGGGTATCTGAGTAACTACAACATACATAGTGTGTGTTCGTCGTAATAAACGTAGGTGTGTTTGTCTTATTAACGTTTCTCAGAAACAAAGCAGAGATGTTTTATGCGCACATTCATTAGGTGCTCCTAAAGAGTTTTATGACAAGGACCGACACAGTCATTTAGCATTTATTTGTTTACTACCGTTAAATTGTATTTTCAGGGTCAATATAATGTTTGTTTTGTTTTTTGATCATAATAATGATACCTATATCTTGGATTAAGTACGTAGTTAGTCTAGGTCGTAAATGATTTCGTGGATGACAGAATTGGTTCGATTCCCGGGTTGGAATAGTGTTTTTTGTTTATTTTTTATATGTTCGCGCTTGACCGCTATCTCAATGTCTATCTCACTTCTCTGTCTGGATTTGCGTCTAGTTGATAGTAATGAATGAATGGTTCTGAACTGACGACCGCGTCACGAAAGACACGGCATTAGTAGGCCTTCTACAAGGTGGACCGCCACCACCAGGTCATCCTGGTGACGGTTGTGGGAATCCAGTGGATGCGAGTCGCACAAGACTGGTCCAGATGTGAACGTCTTTAGGCTGACATGATAACACCTAAAGGGCAATAAGTTTTTATATATAGGTGGTTTTAGTTAAAGACTTACCGTGGCTTTATGACCAGACAGGCGTTGTGTCTGGTCCGGACAACTGCTCGATAGTTTTAGACTATTGGGCTGAAGGGTTTTAAATTTTGGTCCCTATATGGCGTCATAAATATCGCTAAATCATCACTGTTGCTCGTTTCTCACGAAGCAACAGGAGTGGGTTTTAGTCTGACACGCCTTCCTGCTCCGCCCAGACCGAGAGAAGTCATTGCGATGATTTCTTACCTTAAAAAAAGGTCGATTACCAACTCTAATTACCCCAGATCTGTAAAGAGCATTGCAACCGGGCCTGGTTCAAATAAACACAGTACGGTACCTAACATCGGCTGCAACAGAGTGTGACACCAAATCACCCTGTTACTAACTGCAGGGACCCAGCACGGTCGAAACCTACTGGGTTTCTGGGTTGACGAAAGATAACCCTGGGACCCTGTAATGAAGGCAAAAAAAGAACAGGAGTGGGTTTTAGTCAGTAAAAGTCTGACACGCCCTCCCGCTCCGACCCGAGCGGGCGAAGTTAGTTTTAATGATTGATGATCTACCTTAAAAAAAAGTCCTATTACTCTGCATCTATTACCAACCCTACTTACCCGAGATCTGTAAAGAGCATTGCTACCAGGTCTGGTTCAAATAAACACAGTACGGTACCTAACATCGGCTGCAGCTGAGTGTGACAGACGTGCGCTGAATCATGAGCGCGGCAAACAAGTCAGGGCTGGGCCACTGACGCTATATGTAGATACAGACAGCGCTGGGATGACGGCGGTTACGAGACGAGTACATTTAGACCATAGTTTCCCAGTGAGCTGAATCATGAGCGCCGCAAACAAGTCAGGGCTGGGCCACTGACGCTATATGTAGATACAGCTGGGATGATGGCGGTTACGGAGACGAGTACATTTAGACCATAGTTTCCCAGTGAGCTGAATCATGAGCGCGGCAAACAAGTCAGGGCTGGGCCACTGACGCTATATGTAGATACAGCTGGGATGACGGCGGTTACGGAGATTAGGCGTGAGGCGAGAATTGAGACAAAGTAACGTTACCTATATTACTGACTACTTAGCTTTACCCCGCAGCTTCGCCCGCGTACATACAATTTAGCCTATGTCACTCAGGAATACAGCCGCTTTCTATTGGTGAAAAAATTTTAGCAATCGGACCAGCACTTCCACAGATTACCTCATACAAACAAAAAAACAAACTTTACCTTTTTATTATATTAGTTTAGATAGATTGATGCACCACAAACTAAAGGCAGTTTCAAATAATATTGAGTTGTCATATAAATACGCACATAACAAATAATTATAAAAGTTTTTTTGAAGGTGGGTAAACTTTAAGCAACTTTTCGCGTTCAGAATGGAACGAAACTGTCACTAACTAAAACTCAGTGTTCCTTTATTTGCCTTTTGCGTTCCAGGAGTGCGGTGACTCCTTTATTTTTTTTTAAATTATTATTGATATAAACTAATGCTTGACTGCGATCCCACCTGATGGTAAGCAGTGATGCAATCATCAGTAATCCGGTAGCCCACCAGTACGTGTCTTGCTAAACAGAATTCACACAACACTTATCTAGCCAAAGCCAACTTGTTAAATACCTACTTAATAGGTACATTATAAAACTCAATTGTACCTAATTGTAGCTCATCAAACTAGTGCTATTTTTGGATGCGGAGATTATCAATTTTGCTCCTATTGCTTCGTTCATTCTTTGTTTCCATTTTTGTAACCACTTTACCGGGAATTGTATACTACCTAGCTTCTTTCTTTTCGTTTTGATAGTTTTCCTTCCCTCATAGTTTTTGTGTCCATTAGGTAGCCACATTTATTGCAGCTTCATAGGTATTTTATAGGTCCTCCAAAGTGCAGGTGCAGGGAAAATTTGAGCACTCCAATAAGTAGGCCATCGTCTGGTCAGGAGCACCGCACTCGCACTGGGTATCGGAGAGGTCTATAATCCTACCTTGCTAATTATCATTGACTGATTTCATTGAGCATTTCTGTATTTATATTAGTTTTTTGGTATTCTCGCTAAACCCCATTATAACCTTGCCCTTTTTGATGAGGTCTAGAAGATTCCTGTTCACACTTGCTGTAGTTACTCAGATACCCGCGAAACGAGACACAATAGTAAAACAATAACAGCGCGGTCTCATAGGACCGGTTGGGGATTCAAACGTTAAATGCTACAGGGTCGTAGATAGTAACGATATTTTTATTAAAGCTCAACAATAACCAAACTTACCAAACTATCATCAATGAATAGATTCATTGATGGTTGTGTAGAATGTCAGGTAGACCTGACATTCTACACTATCCCAAACGAATTTCAAGTAGGTATAGAGAGTGTAGAGTGAAAAGACTCTTAATAAACTAGTGCCTACTATCAACGATTGCATTACTGCTTACCATCAGGCGGGATCGCAGTAAAGCATACTAGTTTATGTTACATATAAAAAATACATTGTAATTGTCAATCACATCAAACCCATACACGACACTTGTAGACGCCATCCATAATTTATGATGATCTTCATCACCGAATTTGTTTCCATCAATCACAGAAACATCAGACAGCTAGTCTCCAAGAACTAATAACAATTGCTAATGACCAAGAAGGCCAAATAAAACGCACGATTTGAAGTCTGGCCACGTAAATCCGCGAATCGGGCTATGTTCGAAATAACCGAGAGATGGACGAGGCGTCGATTGACGGACATTAGCCATTCGTGATAAGAATTTGTTTAGAACAATTGTGCCGACCCGGATGTCGCTTGTCGTCAAGATGTATTGTGTTTTCTTGATGATAATAAATTGCTAACGGAATGGTAAACTTTAAAAAGATACAGGTGGTTAAGTAATGCAGAAGTAACCAGCAGAATTACTTCCACTACCTGAATTGAGAATAGTGATTGCAATAGTTTAAAAAGTATGGGACCCAATATCGACCCCTGCGTCAACCGTCCTTGTAAGCTTCATAAAAAAAGTAACTCAACAAAAATCTCGTTCGTGACAAATAAATAGTAGCCAGTATGTCCCCTATAATACCAGAACTAACCAATGTTGCTATTGGCTAAAAACACCCCCTTGCCTATTCGAAAAAAGAATCAACTAGCACTCGAAAGCTTAGGCGCATACTTTTCATATTTTTAACACAATTAAATAAATTAAAAACTTAACCATGCGCCCTTATAAACGGTGCATATTAAGTAGCATATAAAAAAAACGGAAAGACAACTCGATGCAAATGTAGCACATTTGAAATGCATATGAGTTTTTATTGTGAGAAAAATTTGTCTTTTCAGCCTATTTAGAAGTAAATTTATGTTTTTTGCCTGTCAGTATCTAGGAAATGGGTGATCTAAATTCGAAGCAGAAGTGCTACCAGGGATTTTGTATTAGTATTTTTTGTAATGTTGAACGGGGAATCAGAAATGTTGCTTTTTATATGTTTTTGTTGGTTAAACACTACAGCGGGTCTAATAAGAGCACTTTAGTAAAATCATATTAGGATCATAATATGAATCATATTTCTTTCATGCGGCACACAGAATATAATTCTGTTATAAATTAAATTGAATATGATTCGGCTAATTTGTGCAACCACTTTACGAATTTTAGAATTGCTTATGATCTGCTAGGAATTCGGGAAATGATTTGGTCTTAGATGAATTGCTCAAAGTGACTCTTTAGGCCTGCAGATCTTGATTGTCTTGAAATAGATACCTATTGATATTCTCACTGCCTGGACACATCTTTTTTTACTGGCACGTTTTCGTGTCACGGGGTCCTACAGGTTAAAATAAACGAACATAACGATATTACACACATCTAAATCGTTCGCAATATCTTCGAGACTGAGATATTCATTATTCAGTGAAAACTGAAAATACCATCGTATATACAAGAATGACCTTCCTCCAATAGCAACTCTAGAAAAATTTGAACAAACAAAGCAACTAAATAAGCTAGATTTTTTTCTGTGTTTTAAGCAGTTGTAGTGATCACACTGCAACAAATCATTGGCATCGCGTGCACATAACTGTGAGTAATATACGATCGCTCCCAAACTGTGAGTGCCAATTCGCTGTTCGATGCCACTTTTAAAGTTGAAGACTCTATTTATTATAGTTTATATCGTGCATATAATTTTTAAAGGTTATACCCATTATTGTCATGTCTCTTTGAAGGATAGTTATAGATTGCTTTGATCGATTCGTATGCCGGTTGGAATGGTTCCTTCGTATTGTTTGCAGTGAAAAATGTGTCTTAAAGAACTACATGAGAAGGGACAAATTATATAGTTAGTAAGGTAGTACTGTTAGACTATATAATAATAATATATCTTTTATTTATCTTTTGGCGTGACGACTTGGACTCCTTCCTGGAGGATTGGTCAGCAGTGGCTCAAGATCGAAATGAATGGAAAAATGGAAGGGAGGCCTTTGCCCTGCAGTGGGACACGACGGGCTCATAATAATAATAATAATATCTTTTATTATCAGGTAACTAAGGCCCATAAAAATACACAAATAAATCTTACAAAGTAATACATATTATAAAACTAGGTAGGTGTAGTTTCTGTGACATACAGCGTAATTAGCCTTGTACTCCTCTCTAGGAGAGGGAATGGGCCGTTATCTGCTACGCGGACATCAGCCCAGATTGGTAGATGTAACATGTCTTCGAATTTGTGGTGCTACACATGTTGAATCCTCACAATGTTTTCCTTCACCATTTTGAGAGCAGTGGAAAGTACAACTCGTAAGTCGGGGCTGTTACCACTGGGCCACCTCTGCTCTCAATCAACAGGGCTTATAGTTCAAAATCTAGCTAAAACTATTAGGCAAACAGCCGATGTCCGTCCAGGTTTTGCATCGTATGATTCAATTCACTACCCGTATTCGTAAAGCATCTTACTGTTTTAATAAGATTAGCATAAACAAATAAATTAGCAAGAGTCATCACCCAGATCTCGCTAATTTTCCATCTTCACCTCATGCAGTACGTGACAAGACTTCGTTAGCAGACTTTTGTGTATTTCTCATACACTACCTGATCACTTGGTATTCAAGTCTATGACACCAGTTTCCCATCTTCAAGGATTACACAGAACAAACGGGGATTTTAAGAAACGGAACCGCGTCTAGGACTTAGCAGAAACCCAAGGATTTCTAGAAAAAACAAAAGTAGAATGATTTAATTGAGTTTTTTTTTATTTCGGCGTTGTCTTTGGCATAGTCGTTTCGAATACAGAATAGGTGATGATTTGAATAGTTAAATTTAGGATTGTCCATATTTGGGTAGCGTATCGTGAAGAGCTGTTTACGGACATGGGTAAGGCAAAACAAGGTATTTGTTGATCCAATCATGATGTCCATACAGGCACTTTTGAAAGGTCATAAAAAATAATGCTAATTATACATTTCAAAGCGTAGATGGAGAAGAATGTGCAAGATGTTAAAGTATTCTACATCTAGTATTTCAAATGTAACAAAGAAATCTAATGTAAAATCAATGAAAACAAAGTAATATAAATAGTAGATAGGTAGCCAGTTAACTCTTTCTAATCAGGGTCTTTAAGTTTTACGCAAATTGATGATGAAGTCATAGATTTAAGACCCCAGGTTGTAGCTATGAGGAAGCAAAGTATCTGGCCGGGATTGTTGAATCCCAAAAAAATGTATGCATTTGTGTTGACGGTGTCTCAAGACACCTTCTTCCTGCCCTTATCGTATATTATTCGAGGTTTGCGTAACATGTTGTTTTTCTTCCATTCTGTCCAGTCACACTATCACAAACTCCTCACATAATCCATGCAGGTTTACACTACTAAATAAATATAAAAAAAATCGTATAACATACGTATGAAATGCGTATAGGTTATGCAATGAAACCTCTACGAAGCAACGTAGGTACTCGTTGAAACTGTGTCTCCCTTTAAACAGCAGTGTCGAAAACGCGCGTATTTGTTCTCAAAGCTAATTTTCCGCGTTCGGCGCGCTACAAAAAGTCGCTGCGACTGTAACTCATAAGTTCATGTCGCGCCGCGTTCTTTCTTAGTCCATCCACTAGCTGGACCGTAGAGGATGCTTCCAATTGAGACAACATTAAAAAGTTTAAAGAGGTTGTAGTTTTAAGAAAAGTATAATTGATTGTATTCTAATGATTCAGTTCTGAATTTCTGATTTGTTTTTTTTTTGGTAACGTATTTTTTTTCTTTAGTCTCAGTCAAAAATATTTCAAACAGATCATTTACAGGTTTTTGCGTAGTAAAAATTTCGGTCAGTCAAAGCTAAATTGCATGTCCCAAAGCGTAGATCTCTATGGAGAAGAACGTGCAAGAAACTCCATGGACACTCTTTTAAATCATATTATAAGTTACATAAAATCTTGGTTACATATTTCCTGGCGATTGTTGAAATCTTTGACATTGATTTCGTTACAGATGTCAAATACTATTGTATATTTTTGACTTATCAATTAAATTAGATGCAATTTAAACTTAAACACTAAATTAAATTCTCTCCAAACTGTTGCAATGTTTTTGTATTTAAGATCGTGATCAAAGCACTAGTTTAAATCAATTAAAAAAAAATCAACTTGGCTCCTTTTTAGGGTCGTTCGATTTCGCTCTCACATGCATTATTATCGAGCCCTAAACAACATCAGCCTGTATTTGCGCCGGCCTGGTTGGCGCCGTCGAAAATTCTCTGAGTCCCGATCCCGCGATACGGTCCCTACATGTATTATGTATAACAAATGGGAGACATCCAAAATAAAGCATATAGAACGGGAGCGTTTACATTCGGCCCTGAATTCGGTTCCACGTGGACACATTCCCGACATTTCGTCGTAAGCAAGCCGCCATCTTAGCTTTTTTCTTTTTTCGGTTGTGGCTCGCGCGGCGACGGTTTTCTTTTTTAATTTTGCGCTAATTCCATGGAACTAGGATGTTTGAGTTCTTTTTGGCGCGTTCGGAAATTAATTTCGTGTATGATTTGATATTGATGTATAACTATCATAATTTTGACGTTTCTGTTTCGTCGATAATTTCTAGTTTCCCATCGTTCGTTTCAGTAAAGTTTTACTCTTTCGGAACTTAAATGTTGTAGTTACATTGCTTGTCACACACTGAGAATTTGCATTCAAATTTTAGACAACAGTTACATTCATGTGCTACATACATTACATAACAATTTAGACAAAGCCACCTGGTAAACGAAAACAAAATCCGTTTCAAACGAGTCATCGTCCCCACGGCCATAATGTAAAACCATAGACATCTAATTTGCCTTTTAAACATATTCACAAATCACAGAGTACTCTAATAACGTCAAGTTGGCCCATAAGACGTACTATGTGTTAGGTTGGTACTCCTGTCACGTCTTTCCTTGGTTCCCACCATACATTTTATAAGTAACCCAATCACGTAAATAGATCGTTGAATGTGTGAGTTTGGCTAATTGGATACTTCTAATTAATTGTCAGATAATCGTTACGTTCTTGTGTTAGTGTTGTGCGTGATCCTGTTTAGTCGATTCGATTCGAAAGTTAGTCGATTATTTGAATTAGTTCGTTACGGTAATATGGTTTTTTTTTTGTAATTTTGTCACGTTTTTCGTTTAGTGGCTAGACGATTAGTGGTTTTCTTTTTTAATGTAATGCCTTGTGAGTCTTTGAAAGTTTTTATAGTAATTTATATTTTAGTTAATAGTTTTTTTTTTTATCTTATAAGTTGGAATACTTACGTGTCGTTGAAATTAACAATGGAAGATATTTTACCAAAAATTCTTAGCACTTATCATTGAACTTATCAGGGCCATTACTTTTAAAACAAATAACCATTATATTATCCTGAAATTTTATCACAAGCTACTAATAGATATCATAAACCATAGAATTCTGAAGGGCCGATTATGGCCTCTCAAGAATATCATTACTCATCGGTTATCAGGGGATCTAACGAAGGCGCCTTCGCGACAACGCAACATGACAGCGACATCGACTTTTTGTCGCTGCGACTAATCGTCACTTGTCGAAGCGCGGATCAAAAGTCCCGCGTTTTGTTTCACTCGATTTTTTGTCGACAAAAAAACGTTGATGCGTTATTATTGATGTTTTAAAATCGGGGTCTTGTTTGATTGCGTGTTTTTTTGTCTGCTTGCTTGTTCGGTATTATCACGGTTGTCGGTTTGAGTGTAAGCAGGTATTTAACCAGGCGTGAGAAATTGATTAAGCCGTTGTTGAGTAAATTTTAAGACTATTCAGTACTTAACAAGGAACGAAAAGGAATATCAATTTAATTATCTACATTAGAACATCTGCCTCTTTCAGAAGGCTTAAAGTTATCCAAAGGGCAATAGAAGGGGTATGCTCGGTGATTCCTTGCTTTATCGCATCAGAAATGAAGATATCCGCGGCAAAACCAAGGTTACCGACATTGCCAGAAGAATCGCCAAACTTAAGCTGTAGGCAAGGCATTTAAAAACAACGAACCATATCAATTTAATAAAAAGTTAAATGAACTTTTTAAACATGGAACAATTTACGAAAAAATAAAAAATATAATCGAACTTTTTCGTGAAATTAAAAAAGCGTCTCACCAACGTTGGGCCAAGGTCGTCCGATACCAACAGCCAACATCCAACAGTGCAGGTGCAAAGTTTTTGTAGGCACAAGCGTTCCGTCCGGTGCGTTGTCCGCCGCACATATTAATTAACTGCTCGTAATTAAAAGCTTCATTTTTGCTGTATTTTCGAGTAGTGTCAGTAGAATTTAAGAGGATTGCGGAGAATTTTTACTGTACTTACACTACTTACCTATCGTTTTTTTTTAAATTGGACATTATGTTGATAGTTTTGTTTTTTTTATTTCACTAAATCTTTTTAACTCTAGTAATAATCTGTAATCTGATAAAAGAAGTAATTTGATTTAAAACAACAACAAAAAACAAACAAAAAAATGTTTTCATTCCAAATACAAAAAAGTACCGCATCCACAAACCAACCTTCAATTTATTTGACCTAATAAAGTTTAGGGAACACCATAAAATCAGCGCCTAACTTATTTAGAGGCAAAAGCAAGCGCCATACGGCCATCGGCATTGTATACCATAGACTATATTAAAAGTCATTTGATGGCCGTGTGATTTAAGACAAATGTCGGCGTAAGGATAAAAAACGCTATAAATAACGTTAACAAAAGCGTTGTCATCTCGTTTCCCTTATCCGAGAGACCGACAGTAGCTTTGATGAGCAAACGAGAGGCGTGGAGTTGCTTTATTGCTTCTCGTTTTGGGAAAACTTTGATTGTATTAAAACTAGAATTCTCTACCGGAGAATGTGTTACCTGTTAGCTACTTTTTGGAGGTCTTTAAGTAAAGTGTTAATAAAAGTGTTTATTTCAAATAGTCCATTTACAGGCACATTTGAATGGTCAAAAAAAAAAACCTAGGTTCTTATAGGCAAGCGTGCTCTATTGTAGACAATAACATCACCTCTAACAGTGAGCATACCAATACTAATTAAATAAAAATAAGATATAAAAACAAACATATTGAACAAGTCAAAATTCTCTCAAATCATTTCTTAAAAAAAAAACTGATTTCAAAAACCACATCGATTTGCACAATACTTTTTAAAATTCAAAATTCGAACATACATTCACCTTTCTTTAAAAAATAAAACTACAATGATCCGAGTCGGCTCGTAGATGTGAGATAAAGGCTTGTAAGTTTTGTTCGGCGCCATGCTTATGTCGGGGTGGGCCGAGCACGTCACATAAACTTGTATCTAATAATGAGACTTAACTTGATTCCCTATCTCATTTTGTGAGTTAAAATTCCAGTAGTAACTTTTACTTTGGTTGAAAAAGTTAAGTTCGGAACGTTGGTATCATTGGAGATTTTAATAGTGATGTTGATTTTTTTTTTTATTGTCCATGGATACAAAGTCCTTCAGTCGGATGTGATTTGTTGATGAGCGTGGGTAGTGCAAGTTGCATTATAACTTATATTCGGCCAAACAGATTTGCATTTGCAAGGCTCCAACAAGGTGGTCAGATGACCTAGTGAGGGTCGATGCGAGACGCAAGACTTTGTGGCGACGCTTGGGGGAGGTCTATTTCCAACAATGGATGTCTTTCGACTGAAATGATGATGAGATTTGCATTAAATTCTGAACACGGGAAAATTGAAACCACAGATTAAGACACAGGCTATGTTCTATCACGGTAATACAATAGATTCCTATAAAACAACGTTTCAACGTGGAAAAAAACTGGTAACTTCTTTTACGAGCCTCACATTTAAGTACACTTTTATCAAATAAAAGGTGTTATTCCCATATCTATGACAAAGTGCGTGATAATCCAAACATTAAAGTTTTCGTGAGCAAAGCTCGTGTAACGAACGAATGTTCGGCGTATAAATTCCTTAATTATTTTTTTATTAATTAGCCTGATGGTGTTCGGTAGCGGAATTCGGCTTATCTTTATAGTCGATCGAGGTAGTATGTTAGACGAAGGATATGCCCCACATGACGTGGGTATAGAGAAGCTAGAAGTGACAAAGAGTGAAGTGTTGTCTATGGTGTGACCATAGAGTAACTCGCAGATATAGAGAGACTTAATTGTTATCTGGTATAAATCCACAGTAGTTTTTATAACTTTTCTATTTACTTACGGTGTAAGAAGGTAAAAAATAGCTTACGACTTTTTCTCTGACCTACCAAATATGCACTAAATATTTCGTAAAAATCAGTTCATTAAAATGATTTTTCTTCTAAGTTTTACTTAATTTCTATTTCTAATTTTAAATGTAAAACATATCTTATTAAAATAATTTCAATCAAATTCTCAATCTCCAAATTTTGACATAGGTACAAGCCACGTTATTTGTTTTCACAAATCTTTTCCATACCGGCTAAACGATGCTCAAACCGACATAGTTCTAATTAAAATATTCACGAAATAGCCTGGAATTTTAATTTGGCCACAAACTTATTAAAAAACATTTAAAATATTATTTTAATGTGAGTCTCGTGTTAGGAACTCAACTCTACACCTTGTATGTTAGTTGGCGCCATTTTCTTTTCCACAGCTGTTTAGTTTACAATAATGACTAGTTTTTACGCCGTGTTTTGCTTGTGTAAATAACGTTTTATGGTCATAATATATTAAGAATAGGTAATGATATCTGTATAGAACAAAAATAGGTGGTGTATTTTTTTATGTTCATTATTAAGAATAAGTAATGATACCGGTATAGAAAAAAAATTGTTAGTATACTTTTTTTGTGCTGGCAATTTGTCGGTGATCGGTGATCGTATAAGGGTTTTTCTGAGTTCTAAATTATTTATAATGCAATATAACTTCACTATTTTTGTCTTCATTTTGCAATTGAGTTGCAAATATTGTTTTTTTTTTCCATTGACAGAGTTTGTTAACAGTTCGCACCTGTTTTTAGGCGATACTTAATATGGTTGATGATGGAGCACGCTTGCCTAGAATTAACCTATTCACTCTCAAAAATTCGTATATATCGATAAAATTAAAGACTCCCAGACTCCGACAGGGAATTCCAGGAAAATCGTTTTCCCTTATTTCTTCCAAATCGGTCACGCTATTTAGAAAGAATTAGATGATATACAAACGTACAGAAAAAAAATGATATAAAAGATAAATAACAGTGACTTATTCGTGCGAATTCGTAAAATCTTTGTAAGTGGGTAATAAATTATATTGATTTATTTTTCTTAACTTTATTGTTGCACTCAAGGTAATAACAATTACTTGCTATTGTTTAACCTTTGTTTAACAATATAATAAATAGATATTATATCTACAAGTTTACAACACTTGGTTTTTCATAAAAATAACAGAATATAGATATCGTTTAAATTGACTGATTTTTTTGACACATTTTGTTTTTTATTATAAGCGAATATAAGTGATACTTTACTACTAATGTATGTACGTGTGTATGGCACACACTAATGTGAAGAAATAATAAACATTAGAGTAATTCTGCCGTTGTAATAAAAAGGGCATAACGACGTTTACGCACTAAAATACAAGCTTTTTCCACGACTATCTGGGGTCGGCTTCTGGTCTAAGCTAAGTACCTGTATTTTACTCCCGTTTCTCACAGACAAAACTACTGTATCGTCTGTTTTTTATACCCTGAGACTAACTTTATACAGGTTATGCCAAACTTACTATAGGAATGATGCCAGTTCTTTTGTGTTGTAATGTAATTTTAGTCTCAGGGTATAAAAACAGACGGTAGAGTGCGTCTAATGAAAGCGCGACCTGGAGTTTTTTTTTTTTAATTTGGCAACATTATTCAGCCGCAATTGTAGGAAATAAAAAAATTTGTAATGTGTCAAAATAAGATTCTCCTAATAGTAATACCACATACAACATTTTTGGATTTAACCTCTTTTTCTCAGGTCGCGTTTTCATTAGATGGACTATAGTATTGTAGCCAATCTCAAAAACACTATTTCCCTCCAGTTAACACTATCAGCTCCTGTAAATCGCAAATTCTTGCGAAATGCGAGTATTCCTGTCAGTTTCGGTGTCAATAGGCGCCATTGATTTAGTTATACGTGTGTGGCGCGGCGTCGCTTCGCAAGATAAGGTGGAGTGACCGGCCGGCTGCACCGCGGCACAGTAACTAGACGTTAAACTTAGATGTTTTAGGGCGATGTTCACCGACACCAAATCGACTGTTTTAATATTAAAACGGCTGTTTTAGCAATATTTCCTGTTCCTTATCGTCGGTTATTGACGTTAATCAGATGGTTATCTTAAACTTATGTCGGTGCACATGGCCCTTAGAGCTGTTTCAACTGTTTAGGGACTTTTTCTGTTAGTCCTAGCTTTGTTTTTGGTTCACCTTTATTGTTTGTTCTGTCTTAAAATCTGGCAACATATTGCCCCCTGTGGTTCTGCGATTCTAGATCTGTTTTATTATTATAGGGATTTCGGCGACAGAAATGCGACGATGTCAATGCCTCAACATCGTAAAATATAACACTATCATTAAAAATAAACTTTATTTACTTTCTTATAAAATCTTAAGCTGATTAACTTAATTAGGCTTGGTTAATTTAATATGCCATTGAAAACTTACATCAATTGCGAACAACTTCAAAGACTTGAAAAGATTTTTTTCTTACGATTCTAGTTAAGTTGACCAATTAAGTCTACTATAACTTCAGTAGTTAATTAACACCTTAACATCCGTATTTAAGGTCTGTTTTTTAATCCCGGAGAATAAATTGACACAGGCAAATGACAGACTTACAACAATAATGATTCTTTTGTGTTGTGACAAGTATGACAACCCACGTAATGTCATTTTCGTCTCAAACTTACCACGTAATATCATTTTAATAATCAGACTTCAAGTGTTAAAATATGAAACGAGAAAAAATTACTAACGATCGGTTAGCTTGACTAAGCAAGACGGTGTCACCGGTCGTACTCGAACGAAGCCACAAGAATGCGTCAATGTGCAGAGCACACCCCCACAACCCTGCACTTTTAAAAAAAGCTAAAATTTTCCCTGGGTACACCAATTATCGCGCTTCGTAATTGAAAGAGGGATTTTTAATTAATCACCTTATAAAAGCGCCGTTTTGACATGTGTCAGAAATGATAAATTTATGGTCGCGTCGTTTTTTTTTTTTTGAGGTAATGTAATGGATCGTTTAGTTTAAAAAGTAAAAATTTATGTAACAAGTTGTAAAATTGCATTTTTTTGTATAAAAAGTAAAATATCCTGTGAATTTTAAAATTGGAATTTTATTGCAATTGATAATGTTGTTATGTGAAAGTCGTCGGTGAGTTATTTGAAATATTTCCTATTGTCAAAATGCTTATAAAAAAATGACCAACTTCTGTCATTACATACTGAATTTTAAAATTGTAATTTAAGTAATTGTAATTGAGATGTTGTTAAGTATGTGAAAGTCGTCGGTGTGTTAATTCAAATATTTGCTATTGTGAAAATTAAATGATAATAAAAAAATTGATCTTGAATGTGTACTACATGCCAGATGCTATGGCACAACGTAAATCAGCTTGACAATTTCAGGGCAACTCAAAAATAGGCATGTCATGTAGTAACATTATGATATTGTCAGAATAACAAAATAAAGTATGATATAGAGCAAAATAAATCACAGGGCAAGTGCTCACCACGGGTTACCTAGTAACTTTATTATCCTAACATATTCGCGAAGAATCTAATCTAGAATCATTAATGTAATCACATGGAATGAATCAAGAAAAAGCATAAAAAAGAATCGCATCGCGATTCAGCAAATAGTACAACGCCATCTATCGGGCTTAGCGGAAGCTCGCTATAAAACAGTAGCCCGATTCACGTAATCAAAACCGTAACGATATCGTAGCGATGTAGCCGTTTAGACCATTATCGTATTCACATCCATCAATCGAGCCATTATTGTTCTATGACTTTTTACAAAACATAATAGGTATATTTACCAAAATCCAATTTCAAGGATTTGTTGCTCTAAGACATTTTCTGTAGTGGAGGAGCTCGTGGCTAGATAATAACAGCCGCACGGGTCGATCTTCCAGGTTAAGCAACGCTTGCCAAGGTTGGTCTATGGATGGGTGACCATCTTAACGTAACTAGTTTCCTCCGTGCCTCGGAAAGCACGTTAAGCCGTAGGTCCCGGCTGTCATTTGTAGATCTTTGGCAGTCGTTACGGATAGTCAGAAGCCAGTAAATCTGACTCCAGTCTTGCTATGAAGTACTGTGTTACCCCAGTTAATGGGTTGTGGAGGTATGGTAGGCAGCCGCTCCTCGTAAAATACTGGTATTCAGCTAAATCCGGCTTGACTGGAAGCCGACCCCAATATAGTTGGGAAAAGGCTAGGCAGATGATGAAGGCATTTTCTGTAATTTGCTGTACCTACGGCTCCCGTGCACAGCTCTCGCCCTCGCTTCCTCCGCTATTGTACTATCGCTTGTTCTTTCTGATGTGATAGTAATATAGTCCAGAAAGGTTAACTTACCAGTGTTTTACAAATAACTCAATCTTCAACGATATTGACTAGTTTGATTTGACGTGAATCAGGCAGTCAGACTACAGAAGTTTAATAGCGACGAACACCTAACTAACGCGGGTGCAGGAATGCAATGCGTTTCCACACCATCGCGCTGCTCAGTCAGTCAGTGACGCTGAACTGGACGGGATATCAGCGGGTGGGGGGTGTATTACATCGAAATTATGACTGCTTAGTAGTATCTTTGTAGATTTTTTAGTAAGCTTTGAATTATCTTGATATGAGTTAAAAAAATTGCGCCAATAAATCTGCTTTTTATCCTCCAAAACCAACTTAAACCTTCCAATGCAGAACCATGATGGTTCTCATCTTAGTATAGCACCTGACTATATAACACGTATTTAAAAATTAAATCATGAAATACATAGAATTAGACCCCTTGAATTCGTATTGGCTTTTCTTCTTAAAGTTGTTAGCGAGGAAGTATCGACCTTTAACCTACACCACTAATTTTTAATTAGTACAAATACTTAAAGGGCTTATTAGAAAAGGTCTTGTGGCCGGTACGAAAGAATAAACCGGGTCTTTAAAATTAAGGCAAATAAGGAGCAAGAGTGGGTTTTAGTCAGTAGAAGTCCGACACCCACCCGCTCCACCCAGAGCGGGAGAATTCATTTTGATAATTTTCCAACTTAAAAAAAAAACCAATCGTAAATTTATTCCTCAATATCCCCTTCGTATATCACTTAAAGATAATATTCCCAGTAAAGGAGGGTTTCTCTGAAGTGTGAACAAGCTACTGTTTGACATTTGATTGACAATCGCTATAATTTGCGCTTTGCACCGTTCAATGTTGTGACTGGTTCCGTAATAACAGCCTTGCCGTATCAATGCTGCTCCTACCCACACTAGTGAGGAAAAGGGAGCAGTTTTTAGAATTTATGACTTGGTTATGTATGATTGTAATAGTCAGTTATTATAGTCGTATGATTGGGAAAAAACGAATACTAAATACTAGTTTATATCCTTTCTATTTCTTGGTTGTTTTTAGAGTGAATATTCTCTTAATAAACTAGTGCGCATCAACGATTGCATCACTGCTTACCATCGGGTGGGATTGCAGTCAAGCACTAAGTTGTTATATGTATAAAAAAAATATGATTCGGTGTATTAAACTGGAGTTCCATTTTACACCTGCTGGGCCCCTAAAGTATACTTCCGATCGCTGCGATTGCTTGACCTTTGAAAGAACCAAGCAATGTTATTTTACAAGAAGAGACAGAATTGCTGTAAAAACTGATTCTTCCTGTCTTATTCCGCAGTGTAGTAACATGTTCAATAAACCCACGATGTACAGGTTCACTCTACTTACGACTTGGATCGAGTTACGCGGTCGCAAGCGACAACGTTTGTATTGGGTTACCACTGATCACTTTATAACTAGCTGTTGTTTCTTATAAAGAAATCGGGTCTCCCTTGTTTTACCAAAAAGAAATTGCCAAATTATCACTTCCCAAACAATTTTTCGCATAATTTCATTTGCCAAATTATTACTTAGCAAATAAACTCTTCACAAATAAATGTTACGCAAACCTAATGTTTGGCAAGTTAACGTTTCAGCAATAATTTGCTTACCAACTAGTTCTTTTACCAATTTTTATGTAGTCAAACATTTCAGTTGGTATAACATATTTTACCCAAAATAAAATTAGCCAAATTTTGGTATCTTCAGTTTACTGTTTATGGTTTTACATATAAAAATATGCTTCTGGCACTCGCCGGCCGCTGCCGCGGCACCGCTCGCTACGCTCGCTCGGCTCGTGCGTGGTTTGGTCACTACTCTAACCTAACCTAACCTATAGTTCTGGTAGCAGTTCGTTTTTCATTCGTCGTCTGTAACCGACTTTATTTTTTTTTAATAGCAATTAATTTGATAAACTGTTCATTTTCTAAAGATTTTTTGCCGTAATAAATCATTTGATTTAAGACCAAATGCCTTAATGAAATTATTCTAGGTAATATTCTGCCGAAGTAAAAATTTGACCAAATGAAAATTTTCAAACTAAAGTTTTTCCAAATATTGCATTGGTAAAATAAAAGGTTTCGAAAATTGCTTTGGGTAATGAAAATTTGGCAAATTCTTTTCGGCAAAACGGCAGACTCCCAAAGAAATCTCTTGGCGGGTTCTTTATTAAGTAAATTGACAGTTCGGTTCATAGGAAGGAAGGCCTCCCACAAGGTGGACCGATGACCTGGTGAGGGTCGCGGGAATATCCATCGGATTCTCGAGACGAGATTTGCGAGACGCACAGGACCGGTCGTTGTGGCGGCGCTTGGAGGAGGCCTATGTCCGGTAGTGAGCGTCTTTCAATAATATTGCTATTCGATAACAATTTCTCTAAGTTACGTATGTTGATGATATAGTCGGATATTAGTCGTTTATTTATATTAAATGTGGTTCAAAATATGGTAGGGTAGACCAGACATACGAACCTCAGTCGGTAACGTGCTCCAATCGCAAAACTAAGACAAGCATTTATAATTGATTACATAAACGATACAACGCAAGCTTAACTTGCAAATCAAACTTGCGTTGTTTAGTTTACACTACCATCTTACTTATAAACTAATCATTAGGGTGCCTATCTCTGTTGACAGTTCAAATGATGATCACTATACTAAATTTGTTATAAGATGGTTTCGGTGACAGCTGTCAGATTCATACAATGTAGCCATCTATGCTTTTCTCTCATTTTAAAGATGCATATTTTTGTCCTGCTGTCACCCAACCCATGCTATGTAAAAAAGACTATAGTTATACCCAGCGTTCCGAATTGGGATAAAAGTGATTATATTGTGAACAACAAATTATTGGCGCAATAACACATTTAGTTTCACCATTATTACCAAGCCTATACCCTATTTTTAGTAAAATGAATGTATAATAATTATTTTAATGTCATTATAAAAATGGAAGAATACACTGGCTTCTGAAATACAGGCACCTTACTTAGCTCAGGAGTCAGGGTTTCACATATTTGTTAACATATCGCAAAAATAAAGAATTACTTTTATTTATCCTTACTTTAAATTCTGTACACACCAGAACTATAAACTAAAGACATCAAACCTACTTAGTGCAACATAAAAATAAACAAGTGATCGAACAGTAGATAATCGACGTTTATTCTCGTCAACACGTCAAAGGAACCATAAATTATATTTTTATTGACAGACTTGCTCCTATAAATAATACCTGTCTAGTTGATGTCGCTACGTTAAGTAGAAATATAAAATATTGCAAGAAATATCTAATTAATTATGTATATGCCGATTCCGATTGTAATTTGATTAGGTTAGGTACAAACATTTGATTAGACGGGGACACTGATGCTAATCGGTTGTTTTAAAGGTTAACTAATGGGTAATGTACTTTGACAGAAATCGTTGTAATTTAAGCCTTATGTTGTTGCAAATAAAAGTCACGTAATGTGTTATAGTATTGTATGTAAACTAAACTTGATGTCATGTAATAATTTTATCAATTCAATTTACTTCGCTTAAGGAACTACAGAATTTCCTCTAAAATAAAATCCGAAATAATGCAATCATCCGTACAAAATCATTTGTACGTAAGTTAAGTGAACAAAAAGGCGTAATACCACGGAAAAGTAAAGGATCCAAATTACCCGAGGTCAAGTAACTGCACACCAAACTAAAACGCCAATTACTTGTAAATAACAAAAAAAGAAACACCGTAAGCGGATGTACCAACGCAAGGTTTCAAAATTCACTCAGTGTTCAAAATCAGATGCTAAAAGATAGCTGGTACAACGGTGAACTGCTGACTCTCTCTATCTTCATTAGTACAAAAGAAAGAGATGAAACACTAAAAACGTTGTTATAGAATTTGTATGCAAACCACATATTAGCAAGGCACGACATCTATCAGGCTGTTGACGAAACATTGCGGTGTTTATCACGTAAAGTCTATAAATAAGAGGCTAATGAGTTGACCAGCCTCTGATTATCCTTGTTCGATAAGCTTTGCGCTTCCTGGATGCACATTTGATGATGATGTCAGCCTTACAAGTGGACAATGAGGCGCGCAATTGTGGCGACATAGTCATTGTGATGCAAGTCTTCTCACGGCGTTTTAAGGCGATTGAAAAGTGATTGGTGACGTAAGGGAATTGCCGCATCTGTTAGTTTTAAGTATAGTTTTCCGCTTGGTCAGGTTCATATCACACACATTTGGTAAGGCTAAAGCTGCGAGCGACAGCGATTGTAATTAGATATAAGTTATATGTAGTGTATTGTCTACAACGAATTGATCTGTAAGTTCAACCCCGCAAGTTTTACAGCAAAACTTCCAATTTGCAGACAAATGTTCCCACAAATGAAGTTCCGCGTCTCTGGACTAGACGCGAAGGCCAAATACATCCTCCTTCTGGACATCGTCGCCGCTGACGACTACAGATATAAGTTCCACAACAGGTAGACCCACATTCATTGCCTGCCGGACTACATCACCACCCACGTCTTCATGTGTCTGCTTCTCAATGTACATCCACCGAGAGCCTGACGTCGCCCTGACGCCAAGCTGTCGGCTTCACGTTTATAGATATCACCGTTGATTGGAGATGCTCATTCCATTTTAACAGCGTTCCGTTACACGCTTGTTTTCATTTAGCTTGTGATTCTCCCCACGCAATGCACTAGTTCCCATCACGAAACGATTCCGATGCGTACGTTAATTGCGCCAGACAATTTGTACGAAACACGCTTAATTTAAGGGCAACGACATCGCACGACAACTGGACACCGCCAGGATCCGACGATTAAGGATTCAACTCGCATCCAATGGGTAATATCATTAAAATATCTTTGTCTCAAACGCCGCAGCGGTAATGTAAAAAGCCGGCCGACACCAGAGGTGAGAAATACCGACGCGACTCATACTGTTCTCCCAAATTAACCAAAATTGGAGCTGAACTCACGGCGACAATCTCCTTGGGAGATCTCGGGGACAAAAAACACAATGAGTCTTCCGGGTGTTGTGAACATCCCTCAGAGCTGCATCTGAAATCGATAATCATCGTATTTGACCGAACATTGTTTGATTCGTGATGACAAGCGCGATAAGGTTCGTTCCTCCGCCGTCGATCGCCGCCGCGCCGGGCTCCGAGCCGCCGCAGGTTTGGCAACAGCGAGATGCGGCCGATAAACTTCGATTTAATATCCGTTAATTAATACGACCCGAGCATTCCGGTCCAAAATGCGACTGTGAGTCAGCCGTAAACCGATACAGACGCCGACAAAGGCGGCCGCCTAGCGCCGTTAATATGGTAATTAATTATTACAAATCTTTCGTACATAAATTACTTACCAATTACGAGATGGGATTCTAAACGAGGTCCAGACGATTTTTTCTTGGCCGCTTATTCTACGCCGGTGAAGTATTCGTGTAAGTTGGTGTAACACCACATTTGCTCACGTGCGGCGGTCACGATTTCGCGACAGCGCAAAACCGCACAATGGACGCGCTCGTCGCCATTTTTGGTCGTTCGTGGCGGAAACATGGGCTTTTTGTGTGTCGCAGATGCTTTATAACACCTCGTCGTGTCGCACTGATTAGACGAAAAACAAACGCGAAACGCGACTGCTCTCACAGATAATCCAGTCGGCAATAATGTGTCGGTCACTGGTTTATACGGACGACATAAAACGAATGAAATCTAATTAACACGGCGTAAGATCACAAGCTAAACACGCGTTTTAATACATGAACATAAAAAGTGAAACTAGTTCAGCAACATGTCTCACAATCGACGTGATGTCAAATCGTTGTCGCAGAAGAACAAGTCCCAACCCATGTTTTTCTCTCGATTGCTTGCAGACGTATGTTTCCTGCCTACAAACTCCGCGTTTCTGGTCTTGATAAAAAAGCAAAATACATTTTGCTAATGGACATCGTAGCTGCCGACGATTGCAGATACAAATTCCACAACAGGTATAAATAAAGAGATGGAATTAAATTAAAATAAGAAAATCGTAGATGACGGGGCTAAGATAGTTGATCTTATTTTAATGTAATTCGTTGACACAAACGAGAGGCAAGAAGCATGCGTATTGTTGCAATTATGAAATGTGATATTGGAGATCTGCGTTCAGAACATTCGGTGCGGGACAAGCTTCAAACACTTTTACTGTCTTTTCTGCATTCATTTCATTTTCGAGTTACATTTTACGACGAGATTCCATCGTTGGGGATTCAAGTCCATTTTTTAAGTCCACATTATCATATTCTTTTACAATTTACATACATTTTCTTTTGACATCGCACATTTCGGTATGAATAATCGTTGCACGCAGATCTTTCATTCACATCGTATTTTATGTACTGTCTGTAGAAGTTAATAGCTTATTTGTCTGACTTATAGCATGTGTTTCACCATAATTAGTATATTAGTGCATGTCTAAAGCTTTGCAAACGAGGACACAGATTGCTTCAATAAAATCCATTATTTCGCCAGAATCGAAATTGATTTCTTAATGCCAATAATCAATCAATTAAAACAATATTTCTCTAATATGAAGTTTACTAATGAACTATTAAAAAAATTCATGTCAATCGGTCAGTACTTTCTTACAATCAATGAGAAGAATTTTTTGATTGATTTGATTGGTTTATTAGGTAAGTCAATTAGAAGGTTTTTCGTGTGGTGTTTTTGACTTTGTTCGTTTGTTCTCGGAGTCGGTGGATGGTGGCCGGGAAGGCCGACCCTGAGATGCCGAAGAGGATGTACATCCACCCGGACTCGCCTTCGACGGGCGAGCAGTGGATGCAGAAAGTGGTGTCCTTCCACAAACTCAAACTGACGAACAACATTAGTGACA